>OY728141.1:1601628570-1611628570 GCA_963277665.1 Viscum album | reverse complement strand
ATTAATAATTATAGAGGGTGATTAAGGTAATTGGTTGCAATAAATTGAATTATCAAGATCAATTTAACTATCAAACTGCTGTAAATATTTTATGATTTTAAATAATATTGCTTCCAAAGATATTAACCTAATAGGATAACATTTTTTTCATGATCATTTTTTTATATTTGAGGGATTTTTTTAAAATTTTCATAGAAAATACTTGAAAATACTCTTATTTGAAATATTATTATTTCATAATAACAATTTTATCCATTTTTTTATTCAATTAATTTTCACCCCATTTCATAATCTACAAAATCAATATCTATAGTGAATTTTTTATGAATGAAGAACTAAAATTAACTATTATTGGATCATAATATTAATAAATCAATAATAACATGTTCCTCCTATTTTTGAATATTAGCTGAAACAGATATTATTCACAAAATGTATCACATTAAAAAAATGTATAAAATGTTATATGAAGAAATAATATATTTTTTATAAAAATTTCCATTAATATTTTTTCTTAAATTATATTAATACAATAATCATATATAACAATTACACTCAAAATAAAAAATATTATAAAAAATTCACCTCAATGGTGATCTCATACCATTAAACAATCATTGAACAAAATTATGTTGTATTCTAATAAAATAGAAATTCACTTTAAACATAATGTTTAAATATATGTATTTCAACCTAAAAAAATACCTCACAATATATCATCATTTACTATAATGTCATGCAAATTTTGAAAATATTTTATCCCATATTATGTTTGAAATGGTAAAACCATTCAAGTAAAAATAATTTCAATCTAACCAGGGAATCAAATTTTCTAGTGGCAAGCATTTAATCCTTTTCATTATTTAGTTGTTGGTTTTTGCACTGCGGCCTTTCCAAATGCAACGAGTTTTCAACTCACTTGTGTGTTTCCCTTTTTCCAAAAAATTTGTCAATATAATTCCTTTAATGTTATAAAATTTTAATAAAACATAATTACCTCAACATTAAATTTATGATAAAACATAAAGGTTACCAATACACTTAATATTATGTCCAAAAAATTTATAGTAATTTATCCATAAATACCATTTTAAAATAATCATAAAACAAACCAATCGGTTTTATTTCTATAAATATATCCCAAAATATACCAAATATTGAAAAACTATCATCACATTCAGATTTAACACCATTACTCCAATTTATATCCATTCATTATAACCAAAATTTATAGTGTCAGAAACAAAAAACATAGTAGGAAAACCAAATGATCATTTATAAGATTTCAAAATAATGAAACCTAATTTTAAATCTATTACTGGTTAGTTTTAACCTAGGTTATTCATTATAATAATATATTAAATTACACCATAATGATTTGTAAATAAAATTTTATTTAACCAATGAACATCCACATTGAGTGTCAGACATGGTGCACAGTGAGTATCATTTTCTTGAAAAAGGTGATGATCAAGTAAAATCCTAATATAGACTTTGAAGAGTTATTACCCCTAGGTATAACTATTCCAAAACTACTTCGACTTGTATTATCAAACATTACATGTATTCCCTAGAAAAACCATACACTGTATACATTATCAAAACATTAGGATTTTCTTTTATACTTATCCTCAATTATTATCATATGGTTATGTTTTCGAAAATATATTTTCTTAAATATTGTTCACATGGTTTATACATAACATGATTTAATTTAATTACAAAGACTCCGACCCCATTATCCCAGATATAATTATTACACTATTACATTAGAGTTAAATAAAAGTGATCACATCCAAATGGATTGATGAGTTTATTAGTATAGGCATGCTGATATAGGCATATATAATTCATTAGATTTGAATAAAAAAACTAGGGAAAGTAAAAAAATTTCATCTTAGAACTCAATTAATGATTCTTTCTTCTTTTTATTGGGGAAGTAATAAAAATAAAGGTTAGATCATATAACCATTATATTTCATGTAAAGTAAAATATACCATGAATAAATTAATCATATTCAATTTGTTATATCCAATATGGAATGGTAAATATATGAACGCACATGATATTTAGTAAAGAAATTGGTTGTAATTATTAGATAAGACATATTCAATACAGAAAGGTAAATAACTGAACAAACATTCTTTTTATCAATTACTTGTTCAAAAAATGTATCCTTCGACTATATACATGAATTAATCACATTGATAATAATAAATAAATTTATAATCACGTAAATGATTAGTGTTGAATGTTATGACCATAGAAATCATTAAATTTGTACCATCAAGACCATTTAAAAACTATTTTTACTATGGAAAAAAAATTTAATTATGAATTGAATAATAATTTCTACAATAGACATATAATGTTTAGAGTAAAATAAAATATGTATAATGACACCCAATTCAAGAAATAATCATATCCTTGATGAATAAAATGGATATTTTGGAGAAATTTTATGTCTTATGATCATAATAATGGGAATTTTTCAAGATTAATTTAATTATTACAATAATTAATCAAGAAAGAGAATGTTAGTAGTTTCCCTCATAAAACTGATCGTAAACCATATAGAGAAATTATAAGCAAGGAATCATTATAACATATCACCAAGGGATAATATTTAAAATAAACAGTTATCTTCAATGATGAATATAAATACAATAAAAATAACATTAAATATATTGAGTAAAGTACTCTTCGATTTGGAAAAAATATAAAAAAACCTCAAAAATATTAAGAAAACTATTTTTATAAAAAATAATATTTACAAAATATAACGGAAACATAAATAAATTACCAGTTATGATGTTATAAAAGATTCATTCATTTTGAGTATGTTTAAATAATGGTTCCTTTCAAATTTTTCTATGAAAAGTATTAAGTTCCTTGTTAATAAAATGACTAGAACATGCCTTTTAATAAAACTTAAAAATAATATTTTTGATAAAAATAAATTTTAATAATTATAATATAATATTTTTAGAAAGCTTGGATTTAGATGAAAAAGAATTTTCCACCGAAGAGATAAATAAAGATATATTTTATTTAAAATATTAATTTCTCAATAAATTTATGTTACAAAGTGGGTAAATTGTTCTATTACATTAAAGTATCTTGAATAAATAGATTATACAAAAAATAAAAAAAATTTATTAAAAAATGACCAAATAATTTACTTCAATAGAAATTAAATCATAAGAAATATCGATTAAGATTATAATTAATCATTTATATATTATGAATTCGGTAATATTTGAATCACATTCTTGATGAAAGGAATGACATAAAATGAAACATCAAATTACATGAATATAATTTTACTCATGATATAATATATCAAAGTGGATGTATATATACCTCATATATGGATATATGTGTATAACATAACATATGTTCCAAAGAAGTCCATTTGAGACAGGGATCCCTTAAAATGATCATAACATTGAATTGACGATTAATCAATGAATCAAATATTTTTTTAAATAAAACTAAAAAAATATGTTAAAATAAAACATAATTTAACCAAAACATAATACACATGTAATCTTAGAATATCAACGTCAATGACGAAGAATTGTTCTGTTATGAAATAATTTACCACCTAATAACATTCTAGACAAATATCATTGGTGTAAATAATTAAATTCCAATATAAAAACAATTTATTAATAATTATTCATGATATTAAATATAAATGTTGTAGTATATACACCATATAAAATAAATTGTTTTTCATAACATGAAAATATCCCTCAATGATGGGAAATTAAGACGAAATCCCTTATATAATGCTTAATTTTTGTTGAATGTGTTTTAAACACATGTATAAAATAATTAATCATTTAATTAATTTATCCAATATAATTATTCATGTTTATAATATCATATATGATCCTATTATAACATCTTATCATCATTCATTAATAATATCTACTTATTATTAGTATTTTTGGTGTTAATTACCTTGTTTTCTCATGGGTGTTTTGATATGACTATTCTGGTTCTTGTGTACATGTTATAGTTACATAATTTATATAATAATATTAATTTTACAAATATATGATTTACTTATTGGATTATTTTTTAAACCATTCTTGAAATTTTTACATGTAAAATGAATCATACTGTTTCTTAGAGATGGAACATAGTACGTATACACAAGCATAAATATGTTTTCTCAATGGGTGGAAGGGTTATGAATTATTAGATATATAAATTTTATAAAATCCATAAAAATAATATATATCACACATATTAATTACATTTACCCTTATTACCTTCCCTCTAAAGGGTAAGTGAAAAAAATCACATCACTTCGCGAGGTGGTAGTCTTCTATACACATAGTGGACCTTATCAGTATTTATACATAATAAAATGTAAGAATTTATATGTGATATTTATATTATTAAATAATAAACATATAATATATTGTATGTATATATTATATGTATATACATTAAATCCATACTTGTAACCATCCATAATAGGTTATAATTGGAGATGAGTAACATCTATTTGTTAGGTGGTAGCCCCTATACACCCGATCAATGATTTCATTTCCCATTTTATTGAAGATTATATGGATATAGGTTATCACATTAACAAAATAAAATATCACTATGAAAAAATACCCATATAGCGGTGGTTTAAACCACTACTATATGGTCCTGCAATGGTTTTAGAAAACTGATGCTAATCTTGGTGTCGACAATCAACATGATTTGGTTCCTTCCTTTTAGCGGTAGTATCTAAAATGTGAAATAGAATTCATATTTCGTGGTGGTTTTTCTAAATATATCAGAGGTTTTAGTTTAAAATAATTAATTTCAATCTAGATGTGGTTAAAATCACGGTTAATGTCTAAACCTTTTACAGAAAAAACCACCACTAATACGGATAAAATTTCCTCAAAAACAAAATTTGTCATATTTAGCGGTGGTTTTAGGTTCTTCCTTAAAAAAATAAAATAATATCGTGGTTTTTTGAACTACCATACAAAAAAAAATATCTAGAGGCCTTTTAAACCACCACTATATCATGAATGAAAAAACAAGGTGCAAGTTCTACAGCCCTAGAACCTATAGCTAGAACATATTCCAACAAGTTATCCATTCCTCCTCACTAATGACATCAACTACATGATATCATATCAAAATTATACTAAATTTATTGATAATGATATATTAATAATTCATTTCACATATCCTTACCTTATAATAATTAATCAATAACAACAAAAACTAATCATGTAGTTTAAAGAAAACATATCACTAATTTGAAATTCAAATACATAACTATCATGGAAATTGAAATAAATCCATCATAGTATTATAACATAATTAAACTAAACATTTCATAGGGGCACTCATAATATATTTATATTCAATTCATCAAATTTTTAAAGGATTTCAATACTTTTATAACATTACTTAATGTAAAATCTTGTTTTTTAATTCATCACATAATTATAGTAGAATTACCTCATGCTTCACTTCCTGACTTCATAATTTAATTTAAACCTTATCATGAATAATATATCACATATAAACATTATATACTATTGAAAATCTTTTATAACATCATTCTTAAAATAGAAGAAACATAATTTAATACATTTTAGTATACTTTCATAATAATCAGAATTTAATATAATTCTATATTATATTTAATCAAATGAATTCACATTGACATTACATTTATTTGACGTTATTTATAAACTATAGCTTCAAAATAACACATGATATGATATACAAAACATTAGAATAGAAATCTTACTGCTATGAATTTCTTTTTTAAAAATTTCATTTTATCAGTAATAAATCATCAATTTAATTCTTTGTTGAAATGAATTTTTGGAAATGTATTTTATGTACATAGAAATAATGATCTTATAATAGGATTTTCTATTAACGCAATGCTAAGGAATCATATTAACAAACTATTTATAATAATATAATAAAATAAATAAAATAAATTTATAATATGCTATTTTGAAGTTATAGGTTTGTTAATTAACATACATTAAATAGAAATAATAAATCAAATTAGGTAAATTTACATAAATAAAATAAATCATCATATTATGTCAAGAATTATTAATAAAATAAGATTAATATAACATAAATAAATTTGTTAGAATGTATAAAAAATTATCATGAAAATATTATAATAATGAAGAGACTATAAATATATATTTTTCCATAATAAACACACTAAAAATATAAATTTAAATTATTAACTTTAATATAATCCTATGATAATGATGAATGCACCTTTCTTAAAATGTTACCACGAAACAAGCTCATTTTAACCTAGACATGCTCTGTTGGATATCAATGTCTATGCATTGAATCATATAGGGACACCTAATATATTGTTCCTCTCTAGTGATCCAGCATAAAAAAAGTGGGAAATAGTAGAATATAATAGTTATATTAACCTATATATAAAATAGCTACAAGAAACTAAACCTCATATATGATCGTAATGAAATTTCAATTTCCACATCTAGATGAATCAAATATTATAGACACATGTTTATACACCACATACAAACAACACCCATTTTTCTGATCCCGTCTAAAATATAATAAAATGAAAAAAAATACCCACATTGGACATACATAAACATGAAAAAACCCTATCACTGAATGATTTCTCAATGATGTACTCTTCTCATCACCCTCTCCAACTGCATCTCTACTTCCTGATATAGTCACCTATAAGGAAATTATATGTACAATTAAACAATGTATTATATTTATATTTTAATATAAAGTCAATAAAAGTATATAAACATAATGATTTTGAAGTTATGTGATTTACATTATCACCACTATTCATCACTTGGAATCCCCATTTTCCTGCCATGGACTTTAGATGGTAATTGTCCCAAACCCATCCCATGCACTTGACCAGGATTCTCCTTCCCTCAGACATTACCAAATGGGTCATCCTAGGAGACTTAGTATGACTATATGGGATTCACATTCTATAGTTCTTTATTTTTTACCTATAATTAAAATATCACTAATATTTTATGTAATCTATATTACCATAGGGACAACTCAAAATAAATTATTATTATGAATAATGAATTCATATCCCAACTTCATTGGAAGGCTCATTAACAAAACTCCCACCACATTTTTTATTAACATTCAACCACACTTCTAATTTTGATTCTTGGTGGCCTGAAATATGTGATTTCATTAATTAGATATAAATAAACAATTTAATATACTAAATAGATTACATTATCTAATAAATATTTAATTTAATGAAATGATTTCCATAGTTGATCAATTTATAGAAAAACTCTTTGACCCCATAGTGTGAGTATAACGCTTCCTCCTTGGAATTCCTATCATTTAATCTAATAAAACTGGGATCAAAACATATCTTTAAAAAAATTCATCCACCAAAAAATATAAATGATAATAAAATTACTGTAATAAAAAAATATACATAAATATTTTAATGAATGACTTAAAAAATAACATAAGTATTTGATACATTAATGGATAATAACACATACAATCATTTTATTCTTAAATCATGTTAGTTTCCTACTCCATCCTTACATCATCTACATCATCCACTCTTTCAAGACTAATATATTCAATTTCATTATGGAAATATAATTCTACTTATTTTTGTTGATGGGATTCAATATTAGAGGTCAAATCTCCCACTTCATCACACATATCATACAAGCCTCTTTGTTTTACAAGATAAACTACATTACACCCTACATCCACCAAATATTTCTCCTAATATATCATTTTCTATTGGGATGATAAGATATACGGATCATGTAGTTTATGGTCCCAAATATCCATCAAGTGAGAGAATTTCACAGAAGTTAATTGTAATGGATCTCTTTTAATACCCCTAATAATATCCACCCATTTTCATTTGAATAAAAAAACTAAAAAATTTATTTGGTATATTTATTTGATTATATAAATAAAATTTGCATATTATTTCACTTCAAAATTTATAAATATTCCACTATTATATTTTTTCAAACCCTCTTCCTATTGATTTTATGAAATATAAAGCCATTCACATTGTAACTATTGAATATTCTAGCTTGTTTTAGAAGACCTCAATAAAGAAACATATAATCTTCTAACATATATGGTTGATTATCCGCATTCGTGATGCTAAAAATTAATATAAATTATTATATTTATAAAATATATGTTTCAACCTAACATCTGTATTTAATGGAATGTTAATGAACATACACATTGTGAAAACCATTCTACAACCTCTTTATTAAAAATGTTTCTTATATCTTATTCATTATGTGTTCATCATCTCATTAGTACCATTATATTTATCCTAAAATATTTAACAAATTGATCTACAATATAGCTATTTAGAATCACATATATCTGTTCTAGTAATAATTCCATTTCTATCAATGTAATATTTGAGCTCCTCCCAACTGATCAGCCAATAGCATGATTTTTTTTATTTCCCCCACATTATAGATTCATTTGATGTGTTTTCCAGACATACTACTCTATTTAATCCTATATCAATGTCATCAAATAATCTAGAAAAAAAGTTATGGCACTCCTCTCTTAAATAGCACTCAAAAATAGAGCATTCTGGTTGAGATTTATTTTTTACATATGATTTCAAATTCCCAAGATATCTGTGAAATAAAATAAAATAAAAGAATTATGTATTTAATTAAGTGCCAATTATTGTTTACTGAAATGGAAAAAATATATAAATAGAGTACCTATCAATTGGATATATCCATCGATAATATACGGGTCCTCCTAATTTAGCTTCCTCAACCAAATGCACAGTTAAATGCACCAAGATAAGAGAAAAATGATAGAGGAATGATCAAATCCCCTTCACAAAGTGCCAATAAAAATGCCTCCTAAAGGTTGTCATGATGAAAATGATGCACGAATTTCTCACAAAATTGTCTGAAAAATGTGTATAATTGGAATAGAACATCAATATCCTTTTTAAGTAAAAATTTATAAAATAGAAATTGAATGAACTAATATAATAAAATATGTGAATTGAGGATTTTCAATACATGTACCAAATTATTCTCTAAGTCAACACACATTGACATGTTCCTTTAATACCGATCAAATACCTTCAAATATTTTATAATTAAAAGGAATGTTTCTTTATCCCTATTTTTCATTGAAAAAATTGAAAGATTATACCTTCAATTCTCATTTGGACAGAGTTCATTCATTATATTCATTTCTTATAAGCCATTACGAGCATTGAGATGATCCTTCAACTTTCCATGCTCATTGAGAAATGTGAAGATCAAATTTTCACAAATTTTTTTTCAATATGCATCACTTCATGATTATTTTTCAAAAAATTAAATTCTCAGTATGGATGTTGGAAGAATATACAATTTTCCATCTGCTGTTGCATTCCGATTTCAATTGATGATGTTCTTCTAACTCATATCCAATATAATTCAAATAAATCAGCATCCAAAATATTATTTCAACATTTCCATGTTGTTTCAATACATAAAAACATATTAATAAATTTGGAGGAGGTATATGATTATTAAAACCATTTTTTTCACTTGTTTATTTGAAATCTATGAGATGCATCGATAACTCTTTGATGATATAAAGAAGAACCATTTTGTACTATGATGTTGCCATTCAGGCTCAAAATCAATGTTACAAATAGGAAATCCCAACCTGTGTAAGAGTTATAACCATATATATACCCATGTCTAGTGAATTCTCTAATGGTCCACATTAGAGGAGATTTCATTTTGAAATTTTTTCTAAATGATGCATAATATGTCTCAACATCATTTCTTTATAACTCCTGTAATTATTCAATTAAAGGATTCAGGTATAAATTAATATCATTTCAATGAAATTTTTTTTATTAAATAATCATCAAAATGGGAAAATACAATTGTCTCATACACATCCATGGAGGCAGATCGTAAGGGATCAAAATAATCGGCCAAATGCTATAATTGGTACTCAATGTACCAAATGGGTTGAATCCTTCGGCATCTAATCCCAATAAAACATTATTAGAATTAGATAAGAAATCTGGATGAAATGAATCAAATGCCTTCCACGATTGTGAATATCTTATTCATCACATTAACCCATCATTGTTATTATCTACAGAATGTAACATCATCTGTTCAGAGGTTTTCTATTACATGAATAATCATCGCAATTGAGTCTTTAAAGGAATATAATGAAAAGACTTTAAATGTGTTTTTCTTTTCATCTTCTTCATGACAGTATTTTGATTCAAACTTCTAATATCATCCATATACTTCCTTATATAATTTAAACATTTTTATAAATCCTATCTACTTGAATCCTCTCCCCAATAAAGCATACAATCATTGGGAAACACATGTAATTTTTTATAATTAAAAATATTCTTTTCAAAAGCTCTAATTATATCATAAAAAGTTCCATGGATGATTTCTTTATAAAATTCATCACAAAACAACTCCATGATCATGGACATTTAATTATTTGTAATTCCACACAGGCATTTGATATGGTATAACTTCAGAAAAAAAAAGAATGTTTTGAATATTTTAAACATCCACTATAAAACTCCAGATTTCCATTATGAGTGAAAATATGAATTGAATATGTCTGTTCAGTGAATTTGTATCTTACATTATTCTATAGAGAATCAAGAGGTGGATTCAATGATCTGTTAAAATCTTGATCTGTTTGTCTTATAGTCTCAAAAACATCACTTTTCATGTTTCTATTTGCAACAACCCAACTGGTTGTTATGATTTATTTTTAGGTTGATGTTAGTGTCCATCAATGTCGAATGAATTATTTATATGGGTTTTTATTTCTTTTTTCTTCGTTAAGTATGTTGTGAGCTCATTCTGTGGATTGACATCAATGATAAACATTTTTTTTAGTGTTTGATTATTTATTCCAAATCCATCAAAAATAATGATTAGAGAATTTATTCAATATCATGTGATCCTAAACATCATCTCTCTTCAAACATATTATAAATTTACATTTTGGAAATGTAAATCTTATTCTCCAATCAACAGATCAATTAAAAATTGAAAATTTTAAAAACTCATCCAAACCCTTAGCATACTGAGCTGTGTTCCTTGGTAATGTGATCCAACTTCTATCCATACATTTCAAAACATTCCTACACAGTATAATAAAAAATTAAAACACATAACTATTACTAAATAGGAAAATAGATTCATATATACTAGTTGAAAAATATTAATATGTTAAAAAACCATACGATACCTTTTAAATATACATATAACCATCTGTAAATAAACAGTTTCAAACTTCTGAAAAATAATAAAACTATTTACAGTACTAGAATATATTAATGAAGAAACTAGTGTAGGGTAGTGATCATCAACCCTTCTTTAATTGATAGATAACAAGGAAATATAGGGAAACTAGAAATACCTCCAAAATCAATATAATAAATTAATTATGTTATAAATGTTTTTCTTATTATTTATCGACTTCTTTCCTTATATTTTATTTATAGACAAATAAAAAAAGGACAATATTTTTTATAAATTGATTGAATCTTCTACACATGGGTGTTTATTAATTCCTAATCATACATTTAAAAATCCTAAGGTTATAAATTAAAATATGGGCATATAACGTTTTAATGTATCATGCTCAAATTCAAAAATATTCAATGTATTTCATTCTTGATATCATTTTCCTATGACATAGGATTTCTACCATTCAAATAGATGAGAGATGCTACTACATTAATATAAAAGGGAAATTGTTTACCTTTATATCCCATATATGGGTAATGGAAATTTTGAACAGTCTTTATAAGGGTAACACATAATTTTCAAAATTTAGTAATGGTATCCTTTAACATATAAAACTTTGATATAGATAAGATGAATTTTACACATGCTGTATATATGTAAGTTATAATTATATAGAAGTGTAAGATAAAATTATTGTCATTGAATAAGTGTAACTAGTAAAGTTGTGTAATGTTAATTTTTACTTAAACTGGTTATATAAAGGGAACTAGAAAAGTTGTATAAAGGTACTAAAAAGATACATAAGGGAAATAATAATTTTCTAAAGCATGCATAAAGGAAAAAACATAAATTCCATACACTATTTAAAGGAATCTAGGTCACTTCACAAGGTAAAATTACATTTTTTTTTTCAGACACTTAAGGGTAGAATAGAACATATGTAGAGGTAAGAAACACATGTGTTAAAGAAAGAATCACATGCGTAATGGTAAGAAAAACTGGTATAAATATATGTAGAGCTTATGTTAGGGTAATACCAAGAATTCAAATAATTCACAGGAGTATAAAGGTACATATGTAAAGTTAACACGCAAACTATAAATGTCTTGTAAGGGTATGAAAAAATATTATGTAAGGAATATAAAAATACAATATAAACACAAAAGATTCCTTAATGAAGAAATCACAGGAACTGATATAATAAATTACTAGAAAAAGATCCCATATATCACTATGTAACCTTATAATAAAATATAAACAAGAAATCTTCCAAAATGATGAAATCAGTGAAAATGAAATAAAATAGAACTAGATAAAACTCCCCTAAATCAAAATGTATCCATATAATTGAATGTATTTTGGGAACGACTGTAGGAATAATAATATGATAAGCAGTTATTCATATGTGGTAATAACCACTTGAACTATATATTTATCCCCTTAAGCAATATATATAACTGAAAACCATGTTTCCCATACAATACTCATGATGAACCCCTCCCCCCCCCAACCCAGAAATTGTTCCTATAATGACTGGTTTGAAACTAACGGCATGTGAACCCAATAGAGATATAAATTAGATCATACAATTATTAACTTACTTCCCATAACCAATAGTGGAACTGAGGCATAGTGAAAATGAGACATGTTTAACATATGATGAATAACCATAACTATACTCAACCCCAACAACCAATGATGTAGTACCACATACATACATAACATTCACTCAATACATAAGTATCACATTATCATGAATGGGAAGTAACACGCATCAAATATCAATCAGAAACCCACACAAGCAGTAAATGAGAAATGGGGAATTAAGGGTTTTATTCCACTTACAATATATAAATTTTTTTCTTAGTAGTACATTTTCACCAAAACATATCTTCAAAAGAAAAAAAACATTTCACGTTTCATAAAATAACTACCAAACACAATATAGAAAATCATGGGAAACACCAACTAATTAAAAACTTTTTAATGTCACCCTTACATAAGAATTCTATTATTTGAGAAAAACAATCATGTCCAATGACATTCATTTCCTTCAAAATAACATGAACAGAATTTGATACTTTTTAATAGGTCCAAAAAAATCAAAAATTTATTTTAGAATGTTTAAGATGTACACTTAAATAAGGTTCTTTCTCTTTGAACGTCAAAACAAGGAAAAGGGGCTACCACATCCATCAAACCATTTAAAACAAGACAACAAGAAATTTAAGAAGTTGTAAACATTTTAAAATTTTAATATACCAATTTTAAATACATAGAGAAACTTATTTAAAAAACATTTACTGGGAAACACCTCAATTGAAAATTAAATTCTCTTTAAAACCTAGATTTGACACATTAAAAATCATAATTAGGTCCAAAACCATTTCAAAACATGGTAACCATTTCAAAAAGAAATAATATATTTCAGAAGAATATTATCATAAAAAAACATTCCACTTAAAAAATTAAAACATGGTATTCATGGAAAACCATTTATACCAACTTCAAAACACCAATAAATATATTTAAAATACCATTGGTATATAAAAAATATTCGTAATTTTATAAATATTGAATTAAAAAAGTAAACAGATGCTTATAAATATAAAATGACACAATTACATAGTAACATCTACCTCTAAGAAGTATAAGTGAATCTGAAACACTATGAAAACCATCTCCTTCCAAAATGACCACACCCATGGTCGGGATTAGCGGCGAGGCTTCATGGGGTCGGGTAGGGCATTAGGGAGTAGTGGAGATGTAACACCCCAGGTAAATAAAGAATATTACATTTTCATATTTATCCATATTTTTGAATAAAAAATATTAATATGACTTTAAAGGGGACGCTATGCTTGAGGGCGTACCCAACACGTATCAACGAGTTTCTTGGGAATCTTACGTTGCACTCTAATAATAAAATAATATTATTTTAAATGGTAGTTAACATGTAGCCGTTTTATTAGGGGGAATGGATAGAAATAACTAAAATATGATTATATATGTTTTTAAATGTTTTTACATTTATCCAATAAAAGATAAAGGCTTAAAATACGGAAAGAATTCAATTTTAGGCGTATATGCCCTAGTTTTCACTAAAGGTTCACTTATAAACTTTTGATGGAGAACCATCATTAAATATAGTTCTGTTCACTATTATAAATTCTATTGGACCAAATAAAACTCTTCTTAATAATTGGGACATCAAAATTTACTTTGTGTAAATTTTTGGTATCTTTCCGATAACGTTCATTTTTTAATGAATAGTGTAAAATGTTGTATTTTAATTCAAAACCTCATTTTAATCTAATTTATTAATATGATTAGATTATCTTTTGAATTGGTTTTAAAGTAAAATTAGAATATATTTTTACCACTAAATCCAATAGTGGTCGTTGGATTTAATTTCACTTTGAAATCAGACTTAAAGTAGTGTCAATCTTTTGATACTTATTGTTTCATAAAAACACACTATTTGCTCTGACAGCGGAAATTAATTATTAAATAAATTAATGTGACTTATATGTTAAGAATTTTGTAAAATAGACTTCATTTTTGAATTCGGAATATCAAATATAGCTTAGGATGAATTTTTGGGATTTTTTTGAAATACTTTAATTTTTGATGAATAGTGAAACCACTAAGTGGTACTTATAGAAACTGATTTTTCCATTTAAATCAAATTTTTCCATCTTTGTGTTTTGAATTTCAAAAATCCCACATACATTGTTGTAATTAATAATTAAAATGTGGTTCAATGGGATAAAAATAATTTTTTGGTGAATAGTAACTTATTAAGTTTTTAATCGCGATTAGAGGTAATTAGTGTAGTTTATGGTAAGAATAATGTTTTAATAAAATGAAATGACCTAGACACATGTCTTACCCTCATTGTATATGTCATGGCAGACCAATACAATCCATGGGTCAACTTGGGGACCCCATGGAGCCACTTTGGTTGGAATATGAAAAAAATATCATTTTATTTAATGTGAAAGTAAAAATGACAAAAACATGAGATGTTTTACTAAAACAATTTTTACATTGAGTTATACAAGTCATATATTTGACTATAAATAGTCATAGGAAAGATAAAAAGATTTAATAAATCATAGTATTTTTTTATAATTTTTAGACATTAAATAAATTAAATTATGTATGACATCATGATGATGCAGCGATGACCTCATTATTTAACGATGAAAATAAAATGGAAAGATAATGTAATATCTAAGACCTAAACATGTCCAAAACCTATTGTATGAGTGTATTGCGAACCCTTATCATCTTATCCTCGAAATACATCAATGTGGGACCTTTAAAATCCTAAGCTCTTTTGAAAATAATGTAACATTTTGTAACTTTACATGAGTGCCCCTCCACTCCTCTTATAAAAGGCCCCCACCTCTACCTCCTTACCCACAATCCCAAAGCCTATGGCTCGGCCGACCCCTGCCCATTTTGTCTCTCCACATCCCTCTATAACTCCTTGAAGCCTCACATTGGGCAGAAGCCTTTCCAAGAAAGCCTTTGAGCTCAAATCAATGGAAGTTACCTAATTTAATGGTAATGTCTTCACTTGAGTCCTTTTGTTTTATTTTGCTTCTCCAACCCCTTAACTCTTTTTATTCAAATATATTGTAACAACTCCAGTATCATAAATATACTAGGATGTTGTTATAAGAAGCAGTTGAACTAAACTTACACACACCTACATGTAATTGTTAAAAAACATACTGTTTCCATGGATGGCGAATTTCTGCCTCCCAAAACGATGATTGTTCAACATTCTTTTAACACCATAAAAGGTGGCCATTAAGATGTCACTATATTTATATATGATATATAATATGTTTATTGTTTACTTATGCTTTTGTATTTTTAATTTATGGAATACCCTTATGGTTTCCATTATGGGTAAACGTGATATCTTCATTTAAGGTAGTGCATACTGCCACCCCCTCAAAGTGATTTGATTCATCAATACCATATTTTGTACGTATAAAGGTTATTTTTAATTATATTATATATGATACCATACTTGAATTAAAATAATATTATTTATAATTATGTTTCAATTCTATTAAATATGAAATTGAAATGGAAGTAACGTTCATGCGTACATACGGCTTACCGTCTCCATGAACGGTACATTTCATTTCTTATCTCAAAATGTTATGTACTATTATAAGTACATATATATAATGGATATATATGTAATATATTACATCTAAATTATGGATATAATTCTGGAATTATAACACACACACACACATATATATATATCATTTTGTTTTAATTCCATTAATATGACAAAAAAAATGAAAGTATCGTTCATGCGTACATACGGCCAACCGTCTCCCTGAACGGTGCTTTTAATTTATCGCCAAATGCTATGGAATGGTATAAAATGAACATATAGTAGATATATATGATATTGAAAACATCAATACTATTATGGATATTATGTACCTATAACTACATGGAAAATTATTTTCCAACAAGTTCAATTTTTGACTCATGTACCAAACATCCACAAAAACGTCTGATATGAACTAATATTATTAACCAAATATTATAACATTAAAATATGTGATATGAACTGAATAATAATCGTTATAGGAGGTCCTTATGCAATTATAAATTGACCAATTTTTATTATTCAGGAATATAAAGAAACGAACAAGACAAGTTGGACTTGAGGTACGGGATCCTACTCCTCACTTTCTTTTTAAGTACACTCTTTTATGCCATTCCTTTTAAGATGATCATTCATGTGATTGTAATGTTATTTTATGTTACTAATACTGTAATTTTTATGTTCATATGGTAAGAGACCTTATTTTATCTCATTAATCCATTTTGGAAGTTTTGAGTGGCGCCATTAGGCTGACGAATTTTCGTAAGAGATCTAACCTCTCTTTTTTAAGTACTCTCATTTATGTCACTTATTTTAAGATCCACTTTGAAATTATGGGGGATGTTCTTTTATATTAATTTTGCTGTAAATTTTATTTTAATATGTTTATATACTCTATTTGATCTCATCAATCCATTTTTGGAAGTTTTAAGTGGCGCCGTTAGGCTGCCGAGTTTTCGAAAGGGATTTTTCATCTCACTTTTATTCCCGAGAGATTTATGATACATTTTCCACAATTTACTTTGAGTGGTGTATGTACTGACCAATATTATACACTTTTTATAGTATAATTTCATTTATGGGTATTCACATCTTCATTTTATGACCCTTATTCCATGGGGTGTACATTTCGAATGTTACCAAACTAGGTAAGGGGACCTTTCACCCTCCTCTTTTAAAAAGTCTTCTTTTGTTCTATCTTTTAATTCACATAATATCATGTTGGGATATGTTATTTTATATCCTTATTGATGTAAATTTTATTTCCAAGTTATGAGATCCCCTTTTGATCTCTCATCAACTAATTTTCTGAATTTTGAAGTGATGTCGTTAGGCTGTCGAATTTTACCAAGGGAACTTTTTAACCCAATTTCGATTTATTTGGGTTCAACATTTAGTTATTGAATATATAATCTTTTGAATATGTGTGAATGAAATTTTATTATTTTACACTTAATATCCACTTATATTGGGTGTATTTATATTTGTCACACATAATTTTGAGATTGAATTATCCTTAATTTAAGGACACCTTCTTTATAAGGGAATTCATCACATTTGACATTTCTACCGAGACTTCATTGTTGTTATGCACCAATTCACTCTTATATGGTGTATATACTGTCCTTTGGAATATTATATCATGAATCCAATTATTCTCATGATATTATAATGTTTTGACTAAATGTTATTCCTCAATTATTGTATTCAAGTGTCTCTAATTTTGGCAGAACCCCTTTAACCAAAATACCGCTATAAATGATTTAATTATTTGTTCTTATTAATATCCATGTTTTCAAAGTGGTTTTAAGGATTTATTTATATGGATATTAATGGTTTAAAATTTTAAAATCTTCAAGTTGGTATGGGACACTTTGATTCAAAAATATCTTTATTAAATGTTTCAAATGGTTTGGGAAATGGTTTTTTTTTGAATGGATTCATTATTTCAATATCCTAAAATGTTATATTGTGATTGAAATGTGGAGATGGTATGTTTACTTTATGCATGTTTTATGTGATACGTTTATGTTATGGTTCTTGGTCATTGTTATGAAAACGGGTGGTTCCGTGATAAACTAAGGGCGGGTGAGCCCGATATAGCTCTCCAATGCATTGGGTAACGCGAAGGAGTGAAACGTTAAGGTTTCTCTGAAGAGATTTAGGGAATATACGGTGATGGGTCTTCCAAATGTAACCAAGAGGGTTACTCCCTACGTAAGAATGTAATGAATGACTCAAGTTACCTTTTATGTCTTATGATTTCTATGATTTATTCATGATTTGATGAGGTATGTTAAACTGCCTATGTTTTATGGGTAAAGTATGATTTCATTCTTATGTATATATGAACTCATGTATCCTTTCCATATTTTTATAACCCTTACTGAGCTTTTTATGCTCATCCCTAGTTTTTGAAATGTTTTTCACAGGTCAAGGGAAAGGTACATGATGTGATGATAGTGTCAAGGATGTGTCAAGAAAGAATACGTGTTTTATTTTAAATATGTTTCCGTTGATGGGAAAAATGAATACTGTCTTTTATGTAACCACTTTGATTAATTGTGGAATGTAATTATAGTTTTATGATCTAATTCTCTAAAACTGTAACACCCCGAGCTTCCACGATACGCTTCTCATTCAATAATGCAATGGCCTGCATTGTACGCAACTTCGAGTTCTAAAACACCGCGACTATTCAATGTTGCCGTTATGAATAGTAATAACCAATTTTTAAAATTATAGAAATATAATATTTCAAAATGGTCTTCATTTTTGGATTCGGAATATCGAAATTAGCCTATGTTGAATTTTTGGTATTTTTCTGAGAACTTCTAATTTTTTATGAATAGTGAAAAATACTTAAAAACAACTTTTTTAATCAAAATAATTTATTGTGATAAATTATACTATTTAGTGGTTTCAAAGTATAATTAGAATATATTTTTACCATTTTATCCAATGGTGGTCATTAAAATTAATTTAACATTGAAATTGGACATAAACAATTGCCAATCTTTTGATATAAATTGTTTCTTAAAAACACACTATTTGTTCTGACAGCGGGAATTAATTATAAAATTAATTAATGAAACTTATATTTTTGGAATTTTGTAAAATAGAAATCATTTTTGAATTCGGAATATCAATTATATCTTTGGGTGAAATTTTGGCATTGTTCTGAAAAACTTTAATTTTTGATGAATAGTGAAACCACTAAGTGGTAGTTAAATAACTGATTTTTCGATTAAATGAAATATTACCACTTCTATGATTTGATTTTCAAAAATCCAACATACATGGTTGTCATTAAGAAGTAAAATGTGGTTCAATGAGATTAAAATAATTTTTTGGTGAATAGTAACCTTTAAGTTCTTAATCGCGATTAGAGGTAATTAGTGTAGTTTAAGGTAAAAATAATGTTTTAATAATATGAGATGAGCTTGACACTTGTCCTACACCTATTGTACGTGCCATGTACGACCAAGACAGTCCATGGGTCAACTTGGGGACCCCATGGAGCCACATTAGTTGGAAAATGACAAAAATACCTTTTATTTAATGTTAAAGTAAAAAATGACACCAACATGAAATGTTTTACTAAAACAATTTTTACATGGGGTTATAAAAGTCAAATTTTCGACTATAAATAGTCATTGGAAATATAAAAAGATTTCCTACATTATAGTATTTTTTTTATAATTTTTAGACATTAAATAAATTAAAATATTTATGACATCATTATGATGCAACGATGACTTCATTATTTAACGATTTTAATAAAATGAAATGATAATGTACAATACAAGTCTTAAACATGTCCAAAGACTATTGTATGGGTAGATTTAGAACCGTTATAACCTTATCCACGAATTATATAAGTGTGGGACCTTTAGAATCCTAAAAGCATTGTATAATAATGTAACATTTCCTTACGTTCCAAGAGTGCCCCTCCTCTCCTCTTATAAAAGGCCCCCACCTATACCACCTCATTCATACTTTCAAGACATTTGGCTCGGCCAAACTCTGCCCAAATAATCTCCCAACTTCCCCCTCTTACTCATAGAGGCCTCACATTGGGCAGAACTCTTCTCATGGAAGCCTTTGGCTCAAATCAAAAAGAGTTACCCAATTTTGAGGTAATGTCTTTTCTAATGTTGATTTGTTTTATTTTTCTTCTCCAACCCCCTAAACTCTTTTTATTCATTTCTTTTGTAACAAAACAAGTATCCTAAATATAATAGGATGTTTTTATAAGAAGTATTCGAGCTACACTTACACACACCTACATCTAATGGTTAAAGAACATACGGTTTCTGTGTATGGTGAATTTCTGCCTCACGAAACGATGACTGTTCAACACTCATATAACACCTACAAAGGTGGCCATTAAGATGTCACTATATTCATATATGATATATAATAAGTTTATGTTTTACTTATGCTTCTGTATATCTCATTTATGGCATACTTTATGATTTCCATTATGGGTAAAACGTGATAATTTCATTTTAGGAAGTGCGGACTACCGCCCACTCAAAGTGATTTGAATCGTTAATGACATATGTGGGATGTATAAAGGATGGAGTAAATGGTATTATACACTATATTATACTGGAATTTTATTATACACTTATATCATTATGAT
Organism: Viscum album; assembly: GCA_963277665.1. Classification (NCBI taxonomy): domain Eukaryota; kingdom Viridiplantae; phylum Streptophyta; class Magnoliopsida; order Santalales; family Viscaceae; genus Viscum; species Viscum album. The sequence continues at coordinate 1,611,607,478 of OY728141.1, read as the reverse complement.
TTCATTCCATTAAATACGAAATAGAAATGAAAGTAGCATTCATGCGTACGTACGGCTTACCGTCTCCATGAACGGTGCATTTCATTTCTTACCTCTAAATGTTACGTAATATTATAAATGAATGTATATACTGGATATATATGATATATATGACATCTAAATCATGAATATAATTCTGGAGATAATGGATATTCTACCACATAAAACAACTTGTAATTATAAGAATTTCATTGTTGACTCAAGTACCAAAGATCAACAAAACGACCGTTATTAACTTAAATAATTACATAATGTTAATAACATTTTAATAAGTGATATAAAAAGGATAATGAAATTAAAAATGGTTCTTAATAAGGTATATATTAACTCTAGTTTATTATTGAGGAGGTTAAAGAACTGTTGAGTCAAGTCAGACATGAGGTAAGGGAATTTCTTAACCCAATTTCCATTCATTGGGTTAATCTCCTACATTCAAATTATGTCATGATATTATTATGTCCTACCTTGTATTTATACCTTCTTTATGTGTACATATAGTGAATACACATAATAGATCTATTTTATTTTAAAAATGATCTTTTTAAGGACTTCGTCTCAATCTCCATTCATTGAGGCATATTTTGGTTTTATACACAACTTTCTTTTATACGGTGTATAAACCCCTTTGACTTTTACGTTTATTCAAAAGGAATCTTTTCTATACGAAGCGTTTTGATAAATGACAAAAGGGAATGTTTTTCTTTCCGTACTTATGCGGCGACAACGACTTCTCCGCCGCCGTGACCATTATTTCAGTTTCGGCTTCCTCTACAAGCCATCATTTTTTTAATGAAAAATAAATACAAAGTATTAACTTTCTTTTATTTTGGTATTGAAAATGGTTTTGAAAGTGTTTTTATTATATCAATGTTTTGTATTGATATCTTGTGATTGAAATGTGGAAATGTTATGTTTCCTTTATGAATGTTTTATGAGATACGATTATGTTATGGTTTATGACATGTTTAAACCTATTCATATGAGGAATGTATTGGACTTAATAAGTGACGGGTGGAGCCCGCTATAGCTCCTAGATGCATCGGTATGTCTCATGAGACAACTAGACATGGAATTGGCCGAGGCCCTTTCCCAATATGATTTATGGTTTTGGCCGAGGCCTTAATCATTTTAGATGTCTTGGCCGAGGCCTTGAAAAAATGTTTCAGAATGTCTGGCATTATACATTCCCTCATTATGAAAGTGGTTATTGATATTGCATGTGATTATTCGACCAGTAGAATATCCATGTGAAGAAGTGAATGGCATTATCACATTTTACTTTTTCCATATTATGTTGATGTTCAAGTTTAAAAGGCTTTTGTTTTAGTTATACATTGCCTTAAATTTTTATGTTTATTTGTGAAATCTTCTGCAATATTGTTATCCTTACTGAGCATCCGAGGTCACCCCTTTTAATGTTTTAATACTTTCCAGGATGTGAAGACGTATTTTATGAATGACCTGCAGGGATAGTCAGAAGAGGATATGAGTGTGGACTATGTAGACTTTTTTATTGTAGTTTTTCACTTTATGATGTAATGAAACGTTTACGAATGTATCTAGTGTTTCCAAGGATACTAAACTAATCGGTCTTTCGAGACTTGATCTTTTGTGATCATGCCAATGTTACGAAGTAATGCACCGACTCTGGGTAGCTGGGGTCGGGGCGTTACAGTTGGTATCAGAGGCAGTTTAGTACTAACCCTGGAAGCTAGATTTAGACAAACTCTGATTAGAGCACGTAGACCTAAGATGAACTTTGAGGATTAGTATAGAAGAACTTCCTAAAAATTTTGGTATTGTAGAGATTTTGTGAGTTTTCCGAGCAATACATCCCTATCTGGATACGAGCAGGTAGAGGCGGCAGTGGCACAGATGTACCTAGGGGTAAAACCCGAAAACACCACATTGAGCTAGACTCGAATAGGAACTTGTGCACGACAACTGGTCTTGCTTCACTCTTGGTTACGACACTCCCGGGGGATATGCTTAGGATAATTCCCATTTTCTTTACAAACCACTATGAAGGGTTACGAGTATATACTTCATCAAAGAAAACATTTTTATAATTATGGATTATATCCATAAATAGTTCAATTTATGTTTAGTATTTTATAAGTATGGAATTATGTATTTTGATTCATAAACTAATATAGTTTATGCCATTGTTTAGAAATGGCGCCTAGTGGAAGGAATGGAAACCGTATCAATTCACGCACTCTGTGTAGGGATTTCCCTCTTGCTCAAGATAATTATTGTAGATCTGGAGATACAACTGGTGCTGATCAACTTATTAAAATACTGGGACAACTCACTCAAGGTATGAATAATAACCATACTCGTATGGATCACCCTGATCCACAACGTGGAGGATCAATGTTAGACCACTTCATGAGGAAACAACCACAAAAATTTAATGGGGGTACAAATCCGTTAGTAGCTGAGCAATGGATAAACTCCTTAGAGAAAATATTTCATGCCTTGGGGAGTAGCGAAAGGGAGAAGGTTGTCATGGATGTTTACCGCCTCACTGGAGATGCCGATCAGTGGTGGTCGCTAATTCAAAACACAAAGGAAGATGATGACGTATCGAATATGGAATGGAGGGAGGTCAAAGAGATTTTCTTAGAAAAATACTTTAATCGTGACCATCGAGCAGATATGGAAAGGGAATTTCTGAGTCTGAGACCAAAGGAGGATGATAATGTCACAAAGTATGAGGCTAACTTTACAAGGTTAGCGAGGCATGCTGCCGATTATATACGTAACCCAAGGAGTATGATTGATCGTTTCTTTGATGGGTTAAAAACATTTCTCTATCGAGCTTTAGTATCACAATCCTTCTCATCATACGAAGATATTGTCTTGTGTGCTATCAAGACAGAAAAGGAATTATCTAAGTCTTATGACAACAATGTAATGCAAGAGAAGAAGATAACGGTGGAACAAGAGACAGATAAAGGGAAAAAGGGAAAGAAGGATTTTCAATTATGTGATAATTGTGGGAAGAATCACCCTGGTACTTGCCTAAAAGGAATGGGAGTTTGTTATAAATGTGGAGAAAAGGGTCACCAGGCTCGTGATTGCAAGGGAAAGAAAGAGGCTATCAAAGTTGAATGCTAAAATTCTAGAGAAATGGGTCATTATGCAAATGAATTTCCTAAGCGTCAGGGACACTTACCTCAGAAAAGGCCAAGGGATCAAGGCCATTCTTATACTGTGACTACAGTTGAAGTGGAATAATTAATGTATTGGTGCTTTTGGACTAATGGATTATATTCTGGTTATTAGAATAATGTGATATATATATATATAAGGATTGTACTGCAGTACTTTTTGATTTCAGTAAGGTTTTAATATGATGAAGGTAATTATATTTTTAGTATGTGACAATAAGAGAAACTTTACTTTGTTTGGGGAATCTGATAAATTGATTTTGGAATTTAGAGACCTTTTAGAGAAAGTCTGGACAGAGGTATTTTGGATAACTATAATGGTTGGAATATATTATGTTGAACTTTGGATAGTATTGTTTAAGGTTAAAACATTTATGAAGATTATTTTTGGAATATTATAATACTACAGTTTTAGGAAAAGGACAACCTGCAGGGTGGGGCATAACCCGTCGTGTCGGACAAAGCTGCAGGAATCAAACCCACAATTATAGTGCGACATGCCTTTATTTCCTACCACTAGCCTACAGGAAGTACCTGGTTATTAAAAAATAATTTTACTAATCTAAATGGTATGTGTTAACATTTGGAACCTTATACAATTAAGATATGTATAATATTTTTGAGTTCTATTATCTTTTTGAGTGAAAGATGAGTTGAAGGTTGAAACACTAATTGTCAAGCATAAATATATATATACCTATCTCTTATTCAATGAATAAATTAATTCTTAAACTTTAGTAAAGGGATATTAAAACAAAAAATGTGTTATCCTAATACATTATGTCTTGTTGAACTGATGATATTTCAAATCAACATAGATTGAAGACTTTGAGGCCCTCAATTTGACTGTTGATTGTGATTGATGACCTCAATCACTCCCTACGAATATTTACGTTTTTCCTCCAATTATATGTCTCTAATTGCCACCAATGTTCTCCTAATCGAGATCATAATTGGGTGGTGACATTTTCATTTCCCTTTCCCTCTTATTAAGGCTAAATTTTATTGATCTTATTTCTGATGTGGGTTTTCCACATAGGTATTTTCTCTTTTCAACCTTTTATTTTCAAAGAAATAAATTTCTAATTGCGAGAACGCAATTTATTGAAGGCGGGGAGAATGTAACACCCCGAGCATCCACGATACGCTTCTCATTCAATAATGCAATGGCTTGCATTGTACGCAACTTCGAGTTCGAAAACACCGCGACTAATCAAAGTAGCCGTTATGAATAGTAATAACCACCTTTTAAAATTATAGAAATTTTATATTTCAGAATGGACTTCATTTTTGGATTCGGAATATCGAAATTAGCCTATGTTGAATTTTTGGTATTTTTCTGAGAACTTCTAATTTTTTATGAATAGTGAAAAATACTTAAAAACAGCGTTTTTTAATCCAAATAATTTATAGTGATAAATTATACTATTTAGTGGTTTTAAAGTATAATTAGAATATATTTTTACCATTTTATCCAATGGTGGTCATTAGAATTAATTTAACATTGAAATTGGACATAAACAATTGCCAATCTTTTGATATAAATTGCTAAAAACACGCTATTTGTTGTGACAGCGGGAATTAATTATAAAATTAATTAATAAAACTTATATTTTTGGAATTTTGTAAAATAGTCATCATTTTTGAATTCGGAATATCAATTATAGCTTAGGGTGAAATTTTGGCATTGTTCTGAAAAACTTCAATTTTTGATGAATAGTGAAACCACTAAGTGGTAGTTAAATAACTGATTTTTCGATTAAATGAAATATTACCACTTCTGTGATTTTATTTTCAAAAATCCGACATACATGGTTGTCATTAACAAGTAAAATGTGGTTCAATGAGATTAAAATAATTTTTTGGTGAATAGTAACTTTTAAGTTCTTAATCGCGATTAGAGGTAATTAGTGTAGTTTAAGGTAAAAATAATGTTTTAATAATATGAGATGAGCTTGACACTTGTCCGAATCCTATTGGATGTGCCATGGACGACCAAGAAAATCCATGGGTCAACTTGGGGTCCCCATGGAGCCACTTTTGTTGGAAAATGACATAAATACCTTTTATTTAATGTTAAAGTAAAAAATGACACAAACATGAAATGTTTTACTAAAACAATTTTTAAATGGGGTTATACAAGTCATATTTTCGACTATAAATAGTCATTGGAATGATAATAAGATTTCCTACATCATAGTATTTTTTTATAATTTTTAGACATTAAATAAATTAAATTATTTATGACATCATTATGATGCAGCGATGACATCATTATTTAACGATTTTAAAAAAATGTAAAGATAATGTACAATACAAGGATTACACTTGTCCAAAGACTATTGTATGGGTATATTTAGAACCCTTATCACATTATCCACGAATTATATAAGCATGGGACCTTTATAATTCGAAAATCATTGTATAATAATGTAAAATTTTCTTACATTCCAAGAGTGCCTCTCCTCTCCTCTTATAAAAGGCCCCTCACCTCTACCACCTCATTCATACTTTCAAGCCATTTGGCTCGGCCAAACTCTGCCCAAATACTCTCCCAACTTCCCCCTCTTACTCCTAGAAGCCAAAATTTGGTCAGAACTATAACGACCCACACTTTACATACATTGTTAATACTTCAAAATTGAAGCACTCTTATTACAACATATGACAAAACCACAAAGGACCGTATAGGTATAGTGTCTTTAGAAACTGGGAAACATAAACAACTGGTTCATAAATCTTCTACAGTGTCTCCCATTTATTTCGTCATATCTAGGGTCCCTTTTAGCATATTCTACTTAATATCCATCTTCCTGACCTGGGGAAAAGAAAGCATAAAAGGGTGAGCTCAAATGCTCAGCAAGGGCAAATAAAGGAAATAAAAATCATATCATATCTTTATGAAAATCAAAACCTGCAAAAGAGATCATAATATCTTAACATGAAATAAATAATAGAAGTGAAAATGAGATCCCCATAATCATAACATAAAACTTGAATCTTTGTGGCATGCACACATAATCATGGAAAATCATTTCTTGTTAGTCATGACTCATTGCCAAGACTATCTTAGTGGACAAAGTCCCTTTCTGAACCGAGTTCACTCCTCGTTTCAGTCCTGTATCACTGAACCGAAATAACCTTCCGTTCCAGCCATGTCTATCTCATGAGATATAAAATCTTTACCCAATGCATTAGAGGGAGATATAGGTCCCACCCATCTTATAATGAATCCTTTCTTATGTGTGCCACATAATCATAAAACATACATCATCGCATAACACATGAAACAAAAATGGGATTCTTGAAACATCATAAATCAATTCATATAAGATAAAGGAATTCATAAACATAATTCCATCACAACATAGTCAAACCAATGTAAAAATATGGATAGAAACAGAACCCTTTATTATCTTAGATGGAAAATAATTTTGATAAAACACTTGAATTGAATTCTTGAGGAAAATATCCTTTCTTCTTCAAAAACATTTTTCCTTTCATAACATGTCATACAACTTTAAAATAAAAGAAGTTGATTAAAAATAAACTTGAAAACTTGTAAAGGAAGCTTCTTTGAAGTAATGTTTTAAAAATCCATTCATGCCATATAAGTTAAAAAAAACATTCTTCGTACTTTTGTCGGAAAAGTCAAAAAGTACCTCGTACGGAAAAACGACAAAAGATTCCTTTCATATTCTTTACTAAAAACTCACCTAAGGGTAAAATTGGATTTAAACTATTGCAAGTGGATGGAAACAATATTACATATTGAGGGAACATGGATGTGGATGATAAAATACACCCCAGTAAATACTTACGAATAAACAATCTCGGATAAAAATGAGATTGTGATATTTCCCTTACCTTAGGTCCGATTAGCTTTGTACGTGTCCGAAGCTCCTGTATAATGGTTTAAATAATGTTATTGACTTCTTCCATAATCATACATATTTATATGATATCATATATGGTCATATTATTAGCTTCTTGTTAGTAATATTTCATTGTTACTTGTTACTCGGGTCTTTATAACTTTTTGTTCTTATGCGTGTTTTGTCGAATAAATTCTTATTCTTATCTTTAGGTTATAGATAATTCATTTCCAGAATGGTATTAGTGTATTATATACCATATTCATTCATTCAATTCATTTATATAATCATTATGAAATGAACATCATGTAGAACGAGTCGCATCACATCGTGGAGACGGTATTCCGTACGTACGCACGAGTGATGATATCATTCCTATGATCGTGGAATTGTATTGGAGTATATATATATTATATCAGTATCAATATTAATTCATAATAATCATATTTAGTTACTCATTACACCATTATAACCATCCTTGTAAGGTGATGGTGGAAAATAGATTACACCACGGCGTGGAGACGGTATTTCGTACGTACGCACGCGCGGTGATTTCTTTTTCCGTAGGATGGATAGATGGTGAAATAGGGTTGTTTCATACTTATAATAACATATCAGTATATGAGTGATACTGATGTTATTACTTCATAATGAAACAACCTAAGAAGAAGAAGTGGAAGAAGAAATAAAGATGAAAGAATTGGTAACGGTAATTACCTCTTCTTTGAAGTGCCTCTTTGAGACCTCCTCTTAGGGCACTAAAATTGGTCTTTGAGGAAGACCAGAACCTCTAGGATTTTTTTAGGGAAGTGGAGAAGAGATTTTGGCAGGGGTTGGCCGAGCTTGAGTGCTCAATTTGGTGTGAGGAGGAGGGGGATGAGGTGCCCTTTTATAAGGGAGGAGAGGGGCACCTTAGGAATATCTCAAAATATTATTTTATATTAAAGTCAAAATCGGTTTATAATGGTTCCAAAGGGTCTTATTTCGAAGCTAAAGTGGGGATGGGTCGAAATACTATCAACAAATAGGATTTAGACAAGTTTAGGGTATTATTTTAACCTTATCAATTAGATTTAACTCTAAGTTAATTAATTTAACTTTTACCGTGTCTTTTTGTTTTCTTTAACTATATGGTTAATACACTTACAATAACATGCCAAACGAACCCAAAATTGTTTATTATTAATATATATATCCTTATCTAAATCATTTGGCCGAACCTTAGATTTTTAGGAATACAATAACAATTAATAATATAATATTTGATTTAAAAACTATTTTGTGTCAATTTTGACACTATTTGATATATGATTTTTGGGAAAGTCATAACAGAATTAAATGTTCGAACCAAGTTGATTAAATCAACATTAATATATCATAGTAACCTAGAAAATTAGTGTAATTCATAAAAAGTCTCAAATTACATTTATTTCGGTGTTTATAACATCAATTATGTCAATATTTCATTAATAAGATAATTACTGCATCATCATTGTGTCATAAATAAATTAAATTATTTAATGTCTAAAAATTACAAATAAAATACCATCATGTAGGAAATCTTTTTAGATTTCTAATGAATATTTACAATCGAATTTATCTTATGTATAACCCCATATTAAAAATGTTTTAGTAAATATACTTTGATTTTAACTCTTTTAACCCTTCTTTAAATAAATTAATAATAAATATCCTAATCTAATCCAAGTGGGCCTAAATGGTCATATTTTATTCCTAAGTTTGTTTTTGGTCGAATTAAACTTGTCCAATAGAATTAGGACATGTGTTAGGGTAATATTAATATCATATTTACCCTTAGTTACCCTATTTACTATTAACTGCGGTAAAAATAGTAAAAAGTTACTATTCACCAAAAAATTATTTTCATCTCATTGAACCACATTTTAGTCCTTGATATTAACCGTGTCTCTCGGATTTTTGAAATTCCATTCACAGAAGCGGTAAAATTAAGTTTTATGCAAAATTCAGTTTTTAACCTACCACTTAGTGGTTTCACTATTCATCAAAAATTGAAAGTTTTCAGAAAAATACCAAAATTTCACCCTAGGCTAATTTCGATATTCTGAGTCCAAAAATGAAGTCCATTTTAAAAAATAAAATTTATAAAATTTTAAAAAGTGGTTATTACTATTCATAACGGCTAGTTTTAATAGCATATTGTTGTTTAGTGAAACTCGGTATTGCGTACGACGCAAGCTATCGAGGAAGGTCGCGATTGCGTGCAAAGCAAGCCAAGCAAGTGTTGTGTAGAAAAAGATTCCTTTGATGATTTATATAACATAAAAGTCTCGGGTGTTATATTCTACCCCCCTTAAAAAGAATTTCGCCCTCGAAATTCGTCACTTTGCAACAAACAAATGAGGATACTTCTCCCTCATCATATCCTCAAGCTCCCATGTAGCTTCTTCAAGTTGGTGGTTTCTCCATAAAACTTTCAACAAGCGAGTGGTCTTGTTTCGTAGGACTTTTTCGCTACGATCCAGAATCTCTATCGGCTGTTCTTCATAAGAAAGATCTTGCTCCAGCGGTACAACTTCTGAGCTGAGTACATGTGAAGGATCTGGTATGTACTTTCTCAGGAGAGATACGTGGAACACATCGTGAACTTGAGAGAGATTCGGTGGAAGCGCCAATCGATAAGCTACCTTCCCAACATGATCCAGTATTTCAAAAGGACCGATATATCTAGGGCTCAACTTCCCCTTCTTTCCAAATCTCATAACCCTCTTCCAGGGAGATATTCGTAAGAACACTTTATCGCCCACTTCAAACTCTAGGTCTTTTCTTCGGTTGTCGGCATAACTTTTCTGTCGACTCTGAGCTGCTCTTATGTGTTGTTGAATAGATCTAACCTTTTCTGCCATTTCATCAACGAGATCAGGTCCTAATAGCTTTCTTTCCCCAACTTCATCCCAGCAAGTTGGAGTCCTGCATTTCATTCCATAGAGAGCTTCATAAGGAGCCATCTGAATACTGGAGTGAAAGCTATTATTATAAGAAAATTCCACCAAAGGTAGGTGTTGATCCCAACCTCCTTTGAAATCCATAGAGCAAGCTCTCAACATATCTTCTAGGGTTTGAATTGTTCTCTCAGACTGACCGTCTGTCTGGGGATGATAAGCAGTGCTGAAACTCAACTCTGTATCCAGAGTATGCTGAAGACTTCGCCAGAACTTCGAGGTAAATCTCGGATCTCGATCAGATATAATAGAAAGTGGTACTCCATGCAATCTTACCACTTCCTTTACATATATCCTGGCAAGCTGATCTAGAGAGAAATCCTCTCTAATAGCAATGAAGTGTGCAGACTTTGTAAGACGATCAACTATGACCCAGATAGCATTATTGCCTTTGGATGTTTTAGGAAGTCCTGTGACAAAGTCCATAGTGATGTTTTCCCATTTCCATTCGGGTATGGGTAATGGTTGTAACATCCCCTTAGACTTCTGTCTCTCAGCTTTAACTTGTTGACAAACCAAGCATCGAGAGACATATTCAACAACATCTCTTTTCATGCCATCCCACCAGAAGTACTCTTTCAGGTCCCTATACATCTTCGTGCTTCCAGGATGAATAGAGAATGAAGAACTATGAGCCTCATCCAGCAGCTCTTTCTTTAATTCGGGGATGGGAGGAACACAAACCCGATTCCTGAACTTTATTATCCCATCACAATCAAGGTTGAATTCAGGAACATTTCTCACCTTCTTTTGTAACTCGACATCTTCTTTCTATGCCTCTTTAATCTTCACATGTATAGATGGTTGAACATTCATTTGGGAAAGATAAGATTTTTCCCTTTCCATTATAATTCCAAGATCCATCCTTTGTAAATCCATAAATATTGGATCTTTTGTGATCCTCATCATGGATAAACTAGCATGGTCTTGTCGACTTAATGCATCTGCCACCTTGTTTGCTTTCCCAGGGTGGTAATGGATTGAGCATTCATAATCCTTAATCAGCTCCAACCATCTTCTTTGACGCATATTCAACTCCTTTTGTGTGAAAATATACTTTAAACTTTTATGATCAGTATAAATATCACACCTTTCACCATAAAGGTAATGCCTCCAAATCTTTAATGCAAAGATTACCGCAGCCAACTCCAAATCATGTGTTGGGTAATTTTGCTCATGGATTTTCAACTGTCGTGAGGCATAAGCTATCACCATATCATTTTGCATAAGAACACACCCCAATCCCTTCTTGGATGCATCACTGTAGATCACAAACCTTTCTCCACTACAAGGCAGTGTGAGCACAGGTGCACTGGATAACCTTCTTTTCAACTCCTTGAAATTTCTCTTCACATTCCTCTGTCCAGACAAACTTAACTCCTTTCCGAGTCAACTTGGTGAGTGGATTAGATAATCGTGAAAAATCTTTTACAAAACGTCGATAATATCCAGCCAAACCAAGAAAACTTCGGATCTCAGTTACTGTTGTTGGTCTTGACCATCTTTCGATAACCTCTGTTTTTGCTGGATCCACAGATATCCCCTCTTTTGAGATTATATGACCCAAAAATGCAACTTTTTGAAGCCAAAATTCACACTTGGTAAATTTGGCATAAAGCTTCTCCTTTCTCAGGGTCTTCAATATAATTCTCAAGTGATCTTCATGCTCTTCCTTCGTCTTTGAATAGACAAGAATATCGTCTATAAAGACTACCACAAATTGATCAAGATAGTCTCTAAAGACTCTATTCATTAGATCCATGAAGATAGCAGGGGCATTAGTAAGACCAAATGGCATCACTATAAATTCATAGTGTCCATACCTTGTACGGAAAGCCGTCTTTGGTATATCCTCCCTTTTGACCCTTAATTGATGATACCCTGAACGAAGATCAATCTTGGAAAAGTATTGAGCTCCGCGTAGTTGGTCAAATAAGTCATCAATGCGTGGGAGAGGATATTTGTTCTTGATAGTGATCATGTTAAGTTCTCGATAATCAATGCAGAGTCTCATTGATCCATCTTTCTTCTTAACAAATAGAACAGGTGCTCCCCAAGGTGACGCACTAGGGCGTATGAATCCCTTATCAAGATTCTCTTGGAGTTGCTTCTTCAATTCCTGCAACTCAATTGGGGCCATTCTATAAGGTGTCTTTGAAATAGGCAAAGCACCCGGTACGAGTTCTATTGAAAACTCAACTTCACGATTTGGTGGAAGACCCGGTAATTCCTCCGAAAAGACATCATCAAACTCCCGTACAATGGGCATATTCTTAATCGTGAGTTTCTCACCAACCATTTGAGATAAATAACCTTCATTTAGTGGAATCAATACCCATAAGATGGAAGAAATTTCCACTGGAAGGTTATGTTCATCCTTGCATTGATAGACGATCGTAGATTGATCTGGAATATGAAATGTGACTTCCCTTCTTTGGCAATCGATATGAGCTCTATGTAGAGAAAGCCAATCCATGCCAAGAATCACATCAAATTCCACTAAAGGAAGGATCACAAGATTTGCAGGAAGCACTTTCCCACAAACTTCGATCGGAGAAGAATTATAAACTTCTGATGCGATTGATGTGCCATTAGGTGTTGTCACAGCTAACTCAACATCTAATTGTTGAGGTAATACGGTGATACCCTTAGAAAATTTTTCAGAAATAAAAGAGTGGGTGGATCCAGAATCAAATAAAACATTTGCTACTTTAGAGTGGATGGTAAGTGTACCTTTCACCACATCGTTATCGTACTCCACATCGCTGATAGAAATTGCATGTGACTTTCCTTTTTCTTTAGCCTTAAGAGTTTGTTGACGTCGACCATCATCATCAACCCTTGGATTTGGGCATTGATTGGCATAATGCCCCATCTCCTTGCACTTGAAACATTGTAGTGTAGCAGGTTCATTCTGTGTATCCCTTCCTTTGTTTGCATCATTAGACATCTTCTTCCCATTATCACGGCATTCAAATGCCCGATGACCTTCCTTTCCACATTTAAAACATTTACTTGTCCCTTTAAGACAACTCCCTCCATGTTTCTTTCCACACTTTGAGCATAAGGGAAAGTTCATCTTCTTTTCCGTGTGCTCTTTAGATTTTTCTTTGAATTCCATCTTCCTCTTCTTATCAAACCCATGTGACTGATGGGTTACTCCAATCTCCATCTCGACTTTGAGAGCACATCGAACGATTTCTTCGTAGCTATTGATGTCCCTTATGGCTAACGCCCTTCAAAGACTTGGTTTTAAGCCACTAAAGAATCGATCGACCTTACTCTCAGGTTGGATAATAATACCAGAAGCGTACCTTGCAAGTCTTGTAAAATTTGCTTCATAGGTACTAACAGATTCATCATCCCTTTGCTTCAGTTCAAGGAACTCTTTCTCCATCTTTGTTCGGAGAATACGAGGGAAGTACTTATTGAAAAATAAGTTCTTGAACTCGTCCCATTCCATAGACTCAATTTCATCCCTTTGCCTCGTATTCTTAACAAGATTCCACCATTGATCCGCATCTCCTTCCAAACGATACACTGCTAGGATGACTTTATCATGCTCAGAACATTGAAGAACTGAAAATATCTTTTCAGTAGTACTAATCCATTGTTCAGCAACTAATGGATCAGTAGACCCGCTGAAAGATGGTGGACGCTGCCTCATGAAGGATTCAACAGAATGTTGCTCCCTCCTTTGTTCGTTTGGAAATCCTGCATGATTCATAGCTTGAGAAAGTTGTGTGAGCATGGCTACAAGATTTTGCATTCCAGCTCCCATATCGTTTGGTTGCTCAGGGGGACAATCATTGCATTGCCCATCGCATTCCGCATTAACACGGTTCCTTCGGGTTCCAGCCATTGACTAAAACCAAGAAGAATAGTGTGAGCAACACTAATTATAATAGGAAACCACATAATTCAAGAATAAAATTTTCATGCTTATGGTCTTATCCTAGGTTATTCATGGCCATTTCTAAGATTGTGTTCTATGCTTAGACTTATCCTTAGGGTTCTTACTAAGGCTTTCACATCCTAGTTTCCAAAGGCTGACTATACCTTTCCTCTGATACCAACTATAACGACCCACACTTTACATACATTGTTAATACTTCAAAATTGAAGCACTCTTATTACAACATATGACAAAACCACAAAGGACCGTATAGGTATAGTGTCTTTAGAAACTGGGAAACATAAACAACTGGTTCATAAATCTTCTACAGTGTCTCCCATTTATTTCGTCATATCTAGGGTCCCTTTTAGCATATTCTACTTAATATCCATCTTCCTGACCTGGGGAAAAGAAAGCATAAAAGGGTGAGCTCAAATGCTCAGCAAGGGCAAATAAAGGAAATAAAAATCATATCATATCTTTATGAAAATCAAAACCTGCAAAAGAGATCATAATATCTTAACATGAAATAAATAATAGAAGTGAAAATGAGATCCCCATAATCATAACATAAAACTTGAATCTTTGTGGCATGCACACATAATCATGGAAAATCATTTCTTGTTAGTCATGACTCATTGCGAAGACTATCTTAGTGGACAAAGTCCCTTTCTGAACCGAGTTCTCTCCTCGTTTCAGTCCTGTATCACTGAACCGAAATAACCTTCCGTTCCAGCCATGTCTATCTCATGAGATATAAAATCTTTACCCAATGCATTGGAGGGAGATATAGGTCCCACCCATCTTATAATGAATCCTTTCTTATGTGTGCCACATAATCATAAAACATACATCATCGCATAACACATGAAACAAAAATGGGATTCTTGAAACATCATAAATCAATTCATATAAGATAAAGGAATTCATAAACATAATTCCATCACAACATAGTCAAACCAATGTAAAAATATGGATAGAAACAGAACCCTTTATTATCTTAGATGGAAAATAATTTTGATAAAACACTTGAATTGAATTCTTGAGGAAAATATCCTTTCTTCTTCAAAAACATTTTTCCTTTCATAACATGTCATACAACTTTAAAATAAAAGAAGTTGATTAAAAATAAACTTGAAAACTTGTAAAGGAAGCTTCTTTGAAGTAATGTTTTAAAAATCCATTCATGCCATATAAGTTAAAAAAAAATTCTTCGTACTTTTGTCGGTAAAGTCAAAAAGTACCTCGTACGGAAAAACGACAAAAGATTCCTTTCATATTCTTTACTAAAAACTCACCTAAGGGTAAAATTGGATTTAATCTATTGCAAGTGGATGGAAACAATATTACATATTGAGGGAACATGGATGTGGATGATAAAATACACCCCAGTAAATACTTACGAATAAACAATCTCGGATAAAAATGAGATTGTGATATTTCCCTTACCTTAGGTCCGATTAGCTTTGTACGTGTCCGAAGCTCCTGTATAATGGTTTAAATAATGTTATTGACTTCTTCCAGAATCATACATATTTATATGATATCATATATGGTCATATTATTAGCTTCTTGTTAGTAATATTTCATTGTTACTTGTTACTCGGGTCTTTATAACTTTTTGTTCTTATGCGTGTTTTGTCGAATAAATTCTTATTCTTATCTTTAGGTTATAGATAATTCATTTCCAGAATGGTATTAGTGTATTATATACCATATTCATTCATTCAATTCATTTATATAATCATTATGAAATGAAGATCATGTAGAACGAGTCGCATCACATCGTGGAGACGGTATTCCGTACGTACGCACGAGTGATGATATCATTCCTATGATCGTGGAATTGTATTGGAGTATATATATATTATTTCAGTATCAATATTAATTCATAATAATCATATTTAGTTACTCATTACACCATTATAACCATCCTTGTAAGGTGATGGTGGAAAATAGATTACACCACGGCGTGGAGACGGTATTCCGTACGTACGCACGCGCGGTGATTTCTTTTTCCGTAGGATGGATAGATGGTGAAATAGGGTTGTTTCATACTTATAATAACATATCAGTATATGAGTGATACTGATGTTATTACTTCATAATGAAACAACCTAAGAAGAACAAGTGGAAGAAGAAATAAAGATGAAAGAATTGGTAACGGTAATTACCTCTTCTTTGAAGTGCCTCTTTGAGACCTCCTCTTAGGGCACTAAAATTGGTCTTTGAGGAAGACCAGAACCTCTAGGATTTTTTTAGGGAAGTGGAGAAGAGATTTTGGTAGGGGTTGGCCGAGCTTGAGTGCTCAATTTGGTGTGAGGAGGAGGGGGATGAGGTGCCCTTTTATAAGGGAGGAGAGGGGCACCTTAGGAATATCTCAAAATATTATTTTATATTAAAGTCAAAATCGGTTTATAATGGTTCCAAAGGGTCTTATTTCGAAGCTAAAGTGGGGATGGGTCGAAATCCTATCAACCAATAGGATTTAGACAAGTTTAGGGTATTATTTTAACCTTATCAATTAGATTTAACTCTAAGTTAATTAATTTAACTTTTACCGTGTCTTTTTGTTTTCTTTCTCTATATGGTTAATACACTTACAATAACATGCCAAAGGAACCCAAAATTGTTTATTATTAATATATATATCCTTATCTAAATCATTTGGCCGAACCTTAGATTTTTAGGAATACAATAACAATTAATAATATAATATTTGATTTAAAAACTATTTTGTGTCAATTTTGACACTATTTGATATATGATTTTTGGGAAAGTCATAAAAGAATTAAATGTTCGAAACAAGTTGATTAAATCAACATTAATATATCATAGTAACCTAGAAAATTAGTGTAATTCATAAAAAGTCTCAAATTACATTTATTTCGGTGTTTATAACATCAATTATGTCAATATTTCATTAATAAGATAATTACTGCATCATCATTGTGTCATAAATAAATTAAATTATTTAATGTCTAAAAATTACAAATAAAATACCATCATGTAGGAAATCTTTTTAGCTTTCTAATGAATATTTACAATCGAATTTATCTTATACATAACCCCATATTAAAAATGTTTTAGTAAATATACTTTGATTTTAACTCTTTTAACCCTTCTTTAAATAAATTAATAATAAATATCCTAATCTAATCCAAGTGGGCCTAAATGGTCATATTTTATTCCTAAGTTTGTTTTTGGTCGAATTACACTTGTCCAATAGAATTAGGACATGTGTTAGGGTAATATTAATATCATATTTACCCTTAGTTACCCTATTTACTATTAACCGCGGTAAAAATAGTAAAAAGTTACTATTCACCAAAAAATTATTTTCATCTCATTGAACCACATTTTAGTCCTTGATATTAACCGTGTCTCTCGGATTTTTGAAATTCCATTCACAGAAGCGGTAAAATTAAGTTTTATGCAAAATTCAGTTTTTAACCTACCACTTAGTGGTTTCACTATTCATCAAAAATTGAAAGTTTTCAGAAAAATACCAAAATTTCACCCTAGGCTAATTTCGATATTCTGAGTCCAAAAATGAAGTCCATTTTGAAAAATAAAATTTATAAAATTTTAAAAAGTGGTTATTACTATTCATAACGGCTAGTTTTAATAGCATATTGTTGTTTAGTGAAACTCGGTATTGCGTACGACGCAAGCTATCGAGGAAGGTCGCGATTGCGTGCAAAGCAAGCCAAGCAAGTGTTGTGTATAAAAAGATTCCTTTGATGATTTATATAACATAAAAGTCTCGGGTGTTACAAGAACTCTTCCCAAGGAAGCCTTTTGCTCAAATAAAAAAGAGTTACCCGATTTTGAGGTAATGTCTTTTCTAATGTTGTTTTGTTTTATTTTTCTTATCCAACCCCCTTCACTATTTTTATTCATTTCTTCTGTAACAACACCAGTATCATAAATATAATAGGATGTTTTTATAAGAAGTATTCGAGCTACACTTACACACACCTACATCTAATGGTTAAAGAACATACGGTTTCTGTGGATGGCGAATTTCTGCCTCACGAAACGATGACTGTTCAACACTCATATAACACCTACAAAGGTGGCCATTAAGATGTCACTATATTTATATATGATATATAATAAGTTTATGTTTTACTTATGCTTCTGCATTTCTCATTTATGGAATACTTTATGATTTCCAGTATGGGTAAAACGCGATAATTTCATTTTAGGAAGTGCGGACTACCACCCCCTCAAAGTGATTTGAATCGTTAATGCCATATGTGGGATGTATAAAGGATGGATTAAATGGTATTATACACTATATTATTCTGGAATTTTATTATACACTTATATAATTATGATTTCATTCCATTAAATACGAAATATAAATGAAAGTAGTGTTCATGCGTACGTACGGCTTACCGTCTCCATGAACGGTGCATTTCATTTCTTACCTCTAAATGTTACGTAATATTATAAATGAATGTATATACTGGATATATATTATATATATGAAATATAAATCATGAATACAATTCTGGAGATAATGGATATTCTACCACATAAAACAACATGTAATTATAAGAATTTCATTGTTGACTCAAGTACCAAAGATCGAAAAAACGACTGTTATTAACTTAAATAATTACATAATGTTCATAACATTTTAATAAGTGATATAAAAAGGATAAATAAATTAAAATTTTTTCTTAATAAGGTATATATTAACTCTAGTTTATAATTTAGGAGGTTAAAGAACGGTTGAGTCAAGCCAGACACGAGGTAAGGGAATTTCTTAACCCAATTTCCATTCTTTGGGTTAATCTCCTACTTTCACATTATGTCATGATATTATTATGACCTATCTTGTATTTATACCATATTTATGTGTACATATAGTGAATATACATAATAGATCTATTTTATTTTAAAAATGATCTTTTTATGGACTTCGTCTCAATCTCCATTCATTGAGGCATATTTTGGTTTTATACACATCTTTCTTTTATACGGTGTATAAACCCCTTTGACTTTTACGTTTATTCAAAAGGAATCGTTTTTATACGAAGCGTTTTGCTAAATGACAAAAGGGAATGTTTTTCTTTCCGTACTTATGCAGCGACAATGACTTCTCCACTGCCGTGACCATTATTTGAGTTTCAGCTTCTTCTACAATCCATCAATTTTTTTAAAGAAAAATAAATACAATGTTTTAACTTTCTTTTATTTTGGTATTGAAAATGGTTTTGAAAGCGTTTATATTATATCAATGTGTTGTATTGATATCTTGTTATTGAAATGTGGAAATGTTATGTTTCCTTTATGCATGTTTTATGAGATATGATTATGTTATGGTTTATGATATGTTTAAACCTATTCATATGAGAAATGTATTGGACTTAATAAGTGACGGGTGGAGCCCGCTATAGCTCCTTGATGCATCAGTAGGTCTCATTAGACAACTAGACGTGGAATTGGCCGAGGCCCTTTCCCAATTTGATTTATGGTTTTGGCCGAGGCCTTAATCATTTTAGACGTCTTGGCCGAGGCCTTGATAAAATGTTTCAGAATGTCTGGCATTATACATTCCCTCATTATGAAAGTGGTTATTGATATTGCATGTGATTATTCAACCAGTAGAATATCCATGTGAAGAAGTGAATGTCATTATCACATTTTACTTATGCCATATTATGTTGATGTTCAAGTTTAAAAGGCTTTTGTTTTAGTTATACATTGCCTTAAATTTTTATTTTTATTTATGAAAGCTTCCACAATATTGTTATCCTTACTGAGCATCTGAGCTCACCCCTTTTAATGTTTTAATATTTTCTAGGATGTGAAGAAGTATTTTATGAATGACCTGCAGGGATAGTCAGAAGAGGATATGAGTGTGGACTATGGAGACTTTGTTATTGTAGTTTTTCACTTTATGATGTAATGTAACGTTTATGAATGTATCTAGTGTCTCCAAGGCTACTAAACTAATCGGTCTTTCGAGAATTGATCTTTTGTGATCATGCCAATGTTACGAAGTAATGCACCGACTCCGGGTAGCTGGGATTAGGGCGTTACAAAAACTCTAAACCTAAAAAGATCCTCAATGTGTAATCTTGTAATAACTCAAGATTAATTAAGGTTTATGGCTGGGGCCTTATAGTTGGTATCAAAGGTCGGTTTAGATAACTTTAGAGGTTAGGCTACTCTTTAAGCATAAGTGACATTACCATAATGTTTAGGATTTCTGAAAGAGTCCTAGTTTTAGATAATGTAAATGAGTAAGTATATCTTAGTGTTTATATTCCTCAATAGTACATGACGGTTATTTTGATATACTAACACAGACCTTTTTGGTTTTAGTAAATGGCTGGATCTAGCAGGAACCAAAGTAAAAGTGGATGTGAAGGAAACTTTGACAGTTTTTTGAGGAAGCAACTGAATGATATGGGAGCTGCAATGAGAACCCGTGTGTTTATGCTTAACCAAATATCAAGGAGTAATGATCAACCACTTGAACCTTGGTATGATATGTAATGGATCATGAATGAGATGACCAATCGATGTGGAAGTTAAGGTAATAATTATAAATGTAACCATTAGGGTTTATATGATCCTTACTTTTGAGGTAATTATGGGTTATTATATGTTATGATGGAAAATGAAAGGTATGAGATAAACTTGAGGTTAAAATATGTTATGATTATTTTTGATGATTTTATCTCGTTTTGGGGAATTTTTTTGAGAAATATACAGTTTTGGAAAAAGGACAACACGTAGACCATGTGACAACCCGTCGCGTCGGACAAAGTTGCGGGAATCGAACCCACAACCAATGTGCGAGTGGTATTTATCGCCTACCACTGGACTACATGAAGTCCCCGGTTAGTTTGACTGATTATTTTTAGTTATATGATTTTATGAATTAAGAGTAAGTTTATTTTGGTTTATTTGTGAAAATAATTAACCTATCATGGAGGATATGTGATTAGGTGAATGACTTTTCAATACGAGACTTTAGGAGCAACTAATGTTGTTTGGAGATAAATGTTACGATTTAACTTGGAAGACTATGTGAATAAATCCTTCAAATATTTGGGTTTCAATCTTAGATTGGTTTACATTGAAGAATTTTATGGACAAATTGTTTATCGGATGGTCCTCATTAAACTTTGGGTTTTGTTGGACAAATTTTGGAGATGAAGCATAGATTTTCTTTTTAACGGGTCATCCTTTTCTGGATTATCTGACCATTTACTAACCTTTTTGGTTTTGTTTTTGGTTAAAACCTAAAGACATGGTAAGTATATAGTTCTATTTAGTGGATTTGGTGATTCTCTAGAAGTTTATTATAGTACTCTTAATGCGACAACTCTCCCTAAATACTCGTCTTTTGGAAAAAAATATGAGTTTGATTAAGGAATATAGTAAAATTTGAAAGTCAACATGATAGGTGATTATGTTTCCTTATGAATATATTCCACAATAAAAAGTAACTTAAAACAAAAATGTTGTCTATTAACTTCTCCTAATGGGGAATCGAATACCGTTTAACCCATCACAAGTTTGTGATTTTCTTATGGTTAACTTTCTCCTAGACATGTTTACTATCACTCTCACTCAAGAACATGACCCTTTACTTTTTCTTCCATGTCCATGTTTTTCTACATGGAATCCTAGTACGGGTTAACTCGGGTTACCTATGTACTTATCTTCCTTTATTGTAATGTGATTTTTTTACCGACTCTTGTTCCGATGTGGGACTTTCAAGGATGTTTCCAAGCTCAATTTTAAAAATTGTGAGGACGAAATTCCCAAAAGGGGGGAAGGATATTCCACCCCAGGTAAATAAAGAATATGAAACTTTCATATATATCTATATTTGTGAATAAAAAATTTTAATATGACTTTAAAGGGGATGCTATGCTCGATGGCGTACCCAACACGCAACAACGAGTTTCTTGGAAATCTTATGTTGCACTCTAATAATAAAATAATATTATTTTAAATGGTTGTTATCATGTAGCCGTTGTATTGGAGGGAATGTATATAAATAACTAAAATATTATTATATATGTTTTTAAATGTTTTTACATTTATCCAATAAATGATAAAGGCTTAAAATATGGAAATAATTCAATTTTAGGGGTATATGCCCTAGTTTTCACTAAAGGTTCACTTATCGCCTTTTGATGGTGAACCGTCATTATATATAGTTTTGTTCAATATTATAAATTCTATTGGACCAAATAAAACTCTTCTTAAGATTTGGGACATCATAATTTACTTTGTGTAAATTTTTGGTATCTTTCCGATAAAGTTCATTTTTTAATGAATAGTGTAAAATGTTGTATTTTAATTCAAAACCACTTTTTAATCTAATTTATTTATATGATTAGATTATCATTTGAATTGTTTTTAAAGTGAAATTAGAATATATTTTTACCATTAAATCCAGTAGTGGTCGTTGGAATTAATTTCACTTTGAAATCATACTTAAACTAGTGTCAATCTTTTGATACTTATGGTTTTAATAAAAACACGCTATTTGCTCTGACAGCAGGAATTAATTATTAAATTAATTAATGTGACTTATATGTTTTGAATTTTAAAAAATAGAATTCATTTTTGAATTCGGAATATCAAATATATCTTAGGGTGAATTTTTGGGATTTTTCTGAAAAACATCCATTTTTGATGAATAGTGAAACCACTAAGTGGTACTTATAAAAACTGATTTTTCCATTTAAATGAAAATTTTCCATCTCTGTGTTTTGAATTTCAAAAATCCAACATACATGGTTGTCATTAAGAAGTAAAATGTGGTTCAATGGGATAAAAATAATTTTTTGGTGAATAGTAACTTATTATGTTTTTAATCGCGATTAAAGGTAATTAGTGTAGTTTATGGTAAAAATAATGTTTTAATAAAATAAATTGACCTCGACACATGTCCTACCCTCATTGGATATGTCATTTCCGACCAAGAAAATCCATGGGTCAACTTGGGGACCCCATGGAGCCACTTTGGTTGGAAAATGACATTAATATCTTTTTATTTAAAGTTAAAGTAAAAATTGACACAAACATGAGATGTTTTACTAAAACAATTTTCACATGGGGTTATACAAGTCATATTTTTGCCTATAAATAGTAATTGGAAAGATAAAAATATTTCCTAAATCATAGAAGTTTTTCTATAATTTTTAGACATTAAATAAATTAAATTATTTACAACATTATCATGATGCAGCGATGACCTCAATATTTAACGATTAAAATAAAATGCACAGATAATGCAATATCTAAGAAATACACATTTTAAAAACCTATTGGATGAGTGGATTACTAACCCTTATCACCTTATCCTCGAAATAAATCAATGTGGGACTTTTAAAATCCGAATCTCCTTTGAAAATAATGTAACATTTTGTAACTTTACAAGAGTGCCCCTCCTCTCCTCTTATAAAAGGCCCCCACCTCTACCTCCTTACCCACACTATCAAAGCCTTTGGCTCGGCCAAACCCCGCCCATTTTGTCTCTCCACATCCCTCTCTAACTCCTTGAATCCACACATTGGGAATAAGCCTTTCCAAGGAAGCCTTTGAGCTCAAATCAAAGGAAGTTACCTGATTTAAAGGTAATGTCTTCACTTGAGTCCTTTTGTTTTATTTTGTTTCTACAACCCCCTAAAATATTTTTATTAATTTCTTTTATAACAAATACAGTATCATAAATATACTAGGATGTTTTTATAAGAAGGATTCAAGCTAAACTTACACACACCTACATCTAATGGTTAAAGTAAATACTGTTTCCGTGGATGGAAAATTTCTGCCTCCCGAAACGATGATTGTTCAACATTCTTTTAACACCTTCAAAGGTGGCCATTAAGATTTTACTATATTTATATATGATATATAATATGTTTATGTTTTACTTAAGCTTCTGTATTTTTAATTTATGGCATACCTTTATGGTTTCCATTATGGATAAATGTGATATCTTCATTTAAGGAAGTGCGGACTACCGCCCCCTCAAATTGATTTGATTCGTTAATACCATATGTGGTATGTATAAAGGATATTTTCAATGATATTATATATGTTACAATACTGTAATTAAAATACTATTATGTATAATTATGTTTTAATTCCATTAAATATGAAATAGAAATGGAAGTAGCGTTCATGCATACGTACGACATACCGTCTCCATGAACGGTACATTTCATTTCTTATCTCAAAATGTTATGTACTATTATAAGTACATATATATAATGGATATATATGTAATATATTATATATAAATTATGGATTTCATTCTGGAATTAAAACACACACATATATATATATATATATATCTCATTTTGTTTTAATTCCATTAATATGACAAAAAAATGAAAGTAGCGTTCATGCATACATACGGCCTACCGTCTCCATGAATGGTGCTTTTAATTTATCTCCAAATGATATGGAATGGTATAAAATGAACATATACTGGATATATATGATATTTAAAACATCAATACTATTCTGGATATTATGTACCTATAACTATATGGAAAATTATTTTCCAACAAGTTCAATTTTTGACTCAAGTACCAAACAACGAAAAATACGTCTGATATGAACTAATATTATTAACCTATTATTTTAACATTAAAATATGTGATATGAACTGAATAATAATCTTTATAGGAGGTCCTTAAGCATTTTTAAATTGACCAATTTTTATTATTCAGGAATATAAAGAAACGAACAAGACATGTTGGACTTGCGGTAAGGGATCCTCCTCCTCTCTTTCTTTTTAACTACACTCTTTTATGTAATTCCTTTTAAGCTCATAATTCTTGTGATTGTGATGTTCTTTTATATTACTCATACTGTTAATTTTTATGTTCATATGGTGACAGACCTTATTTTCTCTCTTCGATCCATTTTGGAAGTTTTGAGTGGCGTCGTTAGGCTGCCGAATTTTCGTAAGAGATCTGACCTCTCTTTTTTTACGTACTCTCATTTATGTCACTTATTTTATGCTCCACTATGATATGATGAGGGATGATATTTTATATTACTTTTGATGTAAATTTTATTTTAATATGATTATATACTCTATTTTATCTCATCAATCCATTTTTGGAAGTTTTAAGTGGCGTCGTTAGGCTGCCGAGTATTCGTAAGGGATTTTTCATCTCACTTTTATTCCCGTGAGATTTATGCTACATTTGACACAATTTCCTTTGAGTGGTGTATGTACTGCCCAATATTATACACTTTTTATAGTATAATTTCATTTATGGGTATTCACATCTTCATTGTACGACCCTTCTTCCATGGGGTGTTCATTTTGAAAGTTACCCAACTCGGTAAGTGGACCTTTCACCCTCCTCTTTTTAAAAGACTTCTTTAGTTATGTCTTTTAATTCACATACTATTATGTTGGTATATGTTATTTTATATCCTTATTGATGTAAATTTTATGTCCAAGTGATGAGATGCCCTTTTTATCTCTCATCAACTCATTTTCTGAATTTTGAAGTGGTGCCGTTAGGCTGTCGAATTTTACCAAGGGAACTTTTTAACCCAATTTTGATTTCTTTCGGTTCAACATGTAGTTATTGAATATGTCATCTTTTGAATTTTTGTGAATGAACTTTTATTGTTCTACACTTAATATCCACTTATATTGGGTATATTTATATTTGTCATGAATAATTATGAGATTGAATTATCCTTAATTTAAGGATACCTTCTTTATAAGGGAATTCATCACATTTGACATTTCTACTGAGACTTAATTGTTGTTATGCACCAATTCACACTTATATGGTGTATATATTATCCTCTATAATATTATATCATGAATCCATTTATTCACATGATATTATAATGTTCTGACTAAATGTTATTCCTCAATTATTGTATTCACGTGTCTCTAATTTTGGTAGAACCTCTTTAACCAAAATATCGCTTTAAATGTTTTAATTACTTGTTCTTATTAATATCCATTTTCTAAAAGTGGTTTTAAGGATTTATTTATATGGATATTAATGGTTTAAAATTTTAAAATCATCAAGGTGGTATGGGACACTTTGATTCAAAAATATCTTTATTAAATGTTTTAAATGGTTTTGGAAATGGTTTCTTTTTGAATGGATTCATTATTTCAATATCCTGAAATGTTATATTGTGATTGAAATGTGGAGATGTTATGTTTACTTAATGCATGTTTTATGTGATAAGTTTATGTTATGGTTCTTGGGAATTGTTATGAAAATGGGTGGTTCCGTGATAAACTAAGGGCGGGTGAGCCCGAAATAGCTCTCCAATGCATTAGGTAACGCGAAGGAGTGAAACGTTAAGGTTTCTCCGAAGATATTTAGGGAATATACTGTGATGGGTATTCCAAACATAACCATGAGGGTTACTCCCTACATAAGAATGTTATGAATGCCTCAAGTTTCCTTTTATGTCTTATGATTTCTATGATTTATTCATGATTTGATGAGGTATGTTAAAGTGCATATGTTTTATGGGTAAATTATGATTTCATTCTTACGTATATATGAACTCATGTTTCCTTTACATATTTTTATAACCCTTACTGAGCTTTTTATGCTCATCCCATGTTTTTTAAATGTTTTTCACAGGTCAAGGGAAAGGTACATGATGTGATGATAGTGTCAAGGATGTGTCAAGAAAGAATCCGTGTTTTATTTTAAATATGTTTCCGTTGATGGGAAGAATGAATACTGTCTTTTATGTAACCACTTTGTTTACATGTGGAATTTAATGAGTGTTTTATGATCTAATTCTCTAAAAGTCTAAACCTGAAAAGATCCTCAATGTTTTATCGTGTAATAACTCAATATTAAGTAAGTTTTAAGGCAGGGGCCTTATAGTTGGTATCAAAGGTTGGTTTAGATAACTTTAGAGGTTAGGGTACTCTTTAAGCATAAGTGACATTACCATAATGGTTAGGATCTCAGAAAGAGTACGAGTTTTAGATAAAGTGAATGAGTACATATATCTTAGTGTTTATATTCCTCATTAGTACATGATGGTTTTGCTGATATACTAACACTGACCTTTTTGGTTTTAGTAAATGGCTGGATCTAGCAGGCACCAAAGTAATAGTGGATGTGAAGGAAACTTTGACAGTTTTTTGAGTAAGCAACTGAATGATATGGGAGATGCAATGAGAACCCTTGTGTTTATCCTAAACCAACTATCAAGGAGTCATGATCAACCACTTGAACCTTGGTTTGTTATGTAATGTATCATGTACGAGATGACCAATCAATGTGGAAGTTCAGGTAATAATTATAAAGGTAACCATTAGGGTTTATATGATCTTTACTTTTGAGGTAATCATGGGTTGTTATATGTTATGATGGAAAATGAAAGGCATTAGATAAACATGAGATTAAAATATGTTATGATTATTTTTGAAGATTATATCTCATGATGGGGAATTTTTTGAGAAATATACAGTTTTGGAAAAATGAAAACATGTAGACTGTGTGACAACCCGTCGCGTTAGACAAAGCTGCGGGAATTGAACCCACAACCAAAGTGTGACTGGTATTTATCACCTACCACTGGACTACTTGAATTCCCTGGTTAGTTTGACTGATCCTTTTTAATTATATGATTTTATGAATTAAGAGTAAGTTGATTTTGGGTTATATATGAAAATGATTAACCTATCATGGAGGATATGTGATTGAGATAATTACTTTTCAATAGGGGACTTTAGGATCAACTGATGTTGTTTGGAGATAAATGTTACGATTTAACTTGGATGACTATGTGACTAAATCCTTAAAATATTTGGGTTCCAATCTTAGATTGGTTTACTTTGAATAATTTTATGGACCAATTGTTTACCGTATGGTCCTCGTTGAACTTTGGGTTTTGTTGGAAAATATTTGGAGATTCAGCATAGATTTTCTTTTTAATGGGTTATCCTTTTCTGGATTATCTAACTTTGTACTAACGTTTTTTCTTTTGGTTTTGGTTAAAGCCTAAAGACATGGTAAGTATATAGTTCTCTTTGGTGGATTAGGTGATTCTCTAGAAGTTGATTATAATACTCTTAATGCGAACAGGTCTCCCTAAATACTCGTCTTTTTGAAAAAATTATGAGTTTGATTAAGGATTCTAGTAAAAGTTGAAAGTCAACATGATAAGTGATTATGTTTCCTTATGAATAAATTACTCAATAAAAAGTAACTTAAATCAAAAATGTTGTCTATTAAATTTTCATACTGGGGAATCGAATACCGTTTAACCCATCACAAGTTTGTGATTTTCTTATGGTTAACTTTTTCCTAGACATTTTTACTATCAATCTCCCTCAAGAACATGAACCTTTTCTTTTTCTTCCATGTCCATGTTTTTCTACATGGAATCCTATTATGGGTTAAGTCGGGTGACCTCTGTAATTATCTTCCTTTATTTTAAAGTGATTGTTTTACCGACCCTTGTTCCGATGTGGGACTTTCAAGGATGTTTCCAAGCTCAATTTTAAAATTTGCGAGGATGAAATTCCCAAAAGGGAGGAAGGATGTAACACCCCAGGTAAATAAAGAATATGACACATTCATTTTTATCCATATATGTGAATAAAAAATATTAATATTACTTTAAATGGGATGCTATGCTCGATGGCATACGCAACACGCAACAATGAGTTTCTTGGGAATCTTATGTTGCACTCAAATAATAAAATAATATTATTTTAAATGGTAGTTAACATATAGCCATTGTATTTGTGGGAATGGATAGAAATAACTAAAATATGATTATATATGTGTTTAAATGATTTTAAATTTATTCAATAAAAGATAAAGGCTTAAAATACGGAAAGAATTCAATTTTAGGCGTATATGTCCTAGTTTTCACTAAAGGATCACTTGTCGCCTTTTGATGGAGAACCGTCATTAAATATAGTTTTGTTCACACTTATAAATTCTACTAGACCAAATAAAACTATTCTTATGAATTGGGACATCAAAATTTACTTTGTGTCAATTTTTGGTATCTTTCCGATAAAATTCATTTTTTAATGAATAGTATAAAATGTTGTATTTTAATTCAAAACATATTTTTAATCTAATTTATTTATATGATAAGATTATCTTTTGAATTGGTTTTAAAGTGAAACTAGAATATATTTTTACCATTAAATCCAATAGTTGTTGTTGGAATTAATTTCACATTGAAATCAGACTTAAACTAGTGTCAATCTTTTGATACTTATTGTTTCATAAAAACACGCGATTTGCTCTGACAGTGGGAATTAATTATTAAATTATTAATTGTGACTTATATGTTTTGAATTTTTTAAAATAGACTTCATTTTTGAAATTGGAATATCAAATATTTATTAGGGTGTTTTTTTGGGATTTTTCTGAAAAATATCAATTTTTGATGAATAGTGAAACCTCTAAGTGGTACTTATAAAAACTGATTTTTCCATTTAAATGAAAATTTTCCATATTTGTGTTTTGAATTTCAAAAATCCAACATACATGGTTGTCATTAAGAAGTAAAATTTGGTTCAATGGGATAAAAATAATTTTTTGGTGAATAGTAACTTCTTACGTTTTTAATCGCGATTAGAGGTAATTAGTGTAGTTTATGGTAAGAAAAATGTTTTAATAAAATGAAATGACCTAGAAACATGTCCTAACCTCATTGGATATGTCATGGCCGACCAAGAAAATCCATGGGTCATCTTGGGAACCCCATGGAGCCACTTTGGTTGGAAAATGACATAAATATCTTTTTATTTAATGTTAAAGTAAAAATGACACGAACATGAAATGTTTTACTAAAGCAGTTTGTACATGGGGTTATACAAGTCATATTTTTGACTATAAATTTTCATTGGAAAGATAAAAAGATTTCCTAAATCATAGTAGTTTCTTTATAATTTTTTGACATTAAATAAATTAAATTATTTATGACATTATGATGATGCAGCGATGTCCTCATTATTTAATAATTAAAATAAAATGGAAAGATAATGTAATATATAAGACCTAAACATGTCCAAAACCTATTGGATGAGTGGATTTAGAACTATTATCACCTTATCCTTGAAATAAATCAATGTGGGACCTTTAAAATCCGAAGATCATTTGAAAATAAAGTAACAGTTTGTAAATTTACAAGAGTGCCCCTCCTCTACTATTATAAAAGGCCCCCACCTTTACCTCCTTACCCACACTCCCAAAGAATTTCGCATGGCCAACCCCTGCCCATTTTGTATCTCCACATAACTCTATAACTCCTTGAAACCTCACTTTGGGAATAATCCATTCCATGGAAGCCTTTGAGCTCAAATCAAAGGAAGTTACCCGATTTAAAGGTAATGTCTTCACTTGTGTCCTTTTGTTTTATTTTGCTTCTCCAACCCCCTAAACTCTTTTTATTCATTTCTTTTGTAACAAATACAGTATCATAAATATACTAGGATGTTTTTATAAGAAGTATTCGAGCTACACTTACACATATATATATCTCTCATTTTGTTTCAATTAAATTAATACGACAAAAAAATGAAAGTTGCGTTCATACGTACATACGACCTTCCGTCTCCATGAACGATGCTTTTAATTTATCTCCAAATGATATGGAATGTTATAAAATGAAAATATACTGGATATATATGATTTTTAAAACATCAATACTATTCTGGATATTATGTACCTATAACTACATGGAAAATTATTTTCCAACAAGATCAATTTTTGACTCATGTACCATACATCGACAAAAACGTCTAATATGAACTAATATTTTTAACCAATTATTATAACATTAAAATATGTGATATGAAATGAATAATAATATTTATAGTATGTCCTTAAGAAATTATAAATTGACCAAATTTTATTATTCAGGAATATAAAGAAACGAACAAGACAAGTAGGACTTGAGGTAAGGGATCATACTCCTCTCTTTCTTTTAAGGACACTCTTTTATGTCATTCCTTTTAAGCTCATCATTCTTGTGATTGGGATGTTCTTTTATATTACTCATACTGTAATTTTTATGTTTATATGGTGAGATACCTTATTTTCTCTCATCAATCCATTTTGGATGTTTTGAGTGGCGCCGTTAGGCTGCCGAATTTTCTTAAGAGATCTAACCCCTCTTTTTTTAAGTACTCTAATTTATGTCACTTCTTTTAAGCTTCTATTTGATATCATGGGGGATGTTATTTTATATTCATTTTGATGTAAATTTTATTTTAATATGATGAGATACTCTATTTGATCTCATCAATCCATTTTTGGATGTTTTAAGTGGCGCCGTTAGGCTGCCGAGTTTTCGTAAGGGATTTTTCATCTCATTTTTATTCCCGAGAGATTTATGCTACATTTTCCACAATTTCCTTTGAGTGGTGTATGTACTGACCAATATTATACACTTTTTATAGTATAATTTCATTTATGGGTAGTCACATCTTCATTTTATGAACCTTATTCCATGGGGTGTACATTTCGAAAGTTACCCAACTCGGTAAGGGGCCCTTTCACCCTCCTATTTTTAAAAGACTTATTTTGTTATGTCTTTTAATTAATATACTATTATGTTGGGATATGTTATTTTATATCCTTATTGATGTAAATTTCATGTACAAGTGATGAGATGCCCTTTTTATCTCTCATCAACTCATTTTCTGAATTTTGAAGTGATGTCGTTAGGCTGTCGAATTTTACCAAAGGAACTTTTTAACCCAATTTCAATTTCTTTGGGTTCAACATGTAGTTATTGAATATGTAATCTTTTGAATACGTGTGAATGACCATTTATTGTTTTACACATAATATCCAATTATATTCTGTGTATTTATATTTGTCACACATAATTTTGAGATTGAATTATCATTAATTTAAGGATACCTTCTTTATAAGGGAATTCATCAGATTTGACATTTCTACAGAGACTTCATTGTTGTTATTCACCAATTCACTCTTATATGGTGTATATACTGTCATTTGGAATATTATATCATGAATCCATTTATTATCATGATATTATAATGTTCTGACTAAATTTTATTCCTCAATTATTGTATTCAAGTGTCTCTAATTTTGGTAGAACCCCTTTAACCAAAATATCGCTTTAAATGTTTTAATTATTTGTTCCTATTAATATCCATGTTTTCAAAGTGGTTTTAAGGATTTTTTTATGGAATTAATGGTTTAAAATTTTAAAAGCATCAAGGTGGTATGGGACACTTTCATTCAAAAATCTGTTTTTAAATGTTTTAAATGGTTTTGGAAATTGTTTTTTTTTTGAATGGATTCATTATTTCAATATCCTAAATGTTATATTGTGATTGAAATGTGGAGATGTTATGTTTACTTTATGAATGTTTTATTGGATACATTTATGTTATGGTGCTTGGGAATTGTTATGAAAACGGGTGGTTTTGTGATAAACTAAGGGCGGGTGAGCCCGATATAGCTCTCCAATGCATTGGGTAATGCGAAGGAGTGAAACCTTAAGGATTATCTGAAGAGATTTACGGAATATACTGTGATAGGTATTGAAAACGTAACCAAGAGGGTTACTCCATACATAAGAATGTTATGAATGCCTCAAGTTAACTTTTATGTATTATGATTTCTATGATTTATTCATGATTTGATGAGGTATGTTAATGTGCCTATGTTTTATGGGTAAAATATGATTTCATTATTATGTATATATGGACTCATGTTTCCTTTCCATATTTTTATAACCCTTACTGATCTTTTTAAGCTCATCCCAAGTTTTTGAAAATTTTTTTCACAGGTCAAGGGAAAGGTACATGATGTGATGATAGTGTCAAGGATGTGTCAAGAAAGAATCCGTGTTTTATTTTAAATATGTTTCCGTTGATGGGAAGAATGAATACTCTCTTTTATGTAACCACTTTGTTTAAATGTGGAATGTAATGATAGTTTTATGATCTAATTATCTAAAACTCTAAACCTGAAAAGGTCCTCAATGTGTAATCATTTAATAACTCAAGATTAAGTAAGGTTTAAGGCAGGGGCCTTATAGGTGTAGAGGGGGTTGACACGAACTATCAGAGAGGACGGTGAGGTTCAGACCGGTGGTGATGGGAGAAGATGTCTAGCCAGTTTCAAGATCGGTAGTGAGGGAGGGGATCAACAGTGTGGAATTGAGGAGAGATTGGGTTCCCCTTTATAAGGGATGAGGTGTTTTATTCATGTAAATACACAATAATATTTAAAATTAAAATTTAGTCTCATCCTAATTTAATCAAAATAAAAAATGAATCATCAAAGAGATAACTCTATTAAAAATATGTAAAATTTATTTGAAACATGTTTTAATAATTTTATTTTATTTACCTCTATAGTTTACCGCTGATAAACCAGTTTAATATTATTTATAATAACTCATTTTTATTTTTTTAATGTTCATTATTATATAAATTGATATGAAATTATTATAATTTATTATATATTATTATTTCAAATATATTATTCAATATATGAAATGAAATTTATATAATTGGAAAAATTTTATTTAAAAATATTCTTTAAGAGGTGTAAAAAAATAATTTCAAGAAATGCATTTTTCAAGAATATCATGATCTTAATATAACTATATAAATGTAATTATAATTAGAAGAAAATAAATTAATTTATGTTAATTTATATATAATATAACTTCAATAAATATTATTCCTCATTAAGTTTATCTTAATTTTTTTAAATGGAGAAACATTATGAACATTAAAAAAGTTTTCTAAAAAAAGTATTTTAAAGTATAAAAATAAACATCAATTAAAATTTAGTGTAAACCTTATTTAAATGTAATTAATTTAATTAAATATTAATAAATAAAAATTATGTTTCTATGAAAACATATTAAAATACCAATGGTAAATTTCAATTATGAAATTTATAAAAACTAAATAACATTGTAACCAAAAGTTAGAATTTTTCACATTTAACTAGAAGACTAATATTGTCCATAAAAATTTAAAAATTTCACCCTATTTTATTGACATATTATTATATAAGAAATAATTTTAATATTATAAAATAGAATTTTTTTAGAATATATATTAATTAATTTTTTTATTTTCTCTCAAAAATAAATAAAAATTAATTATAAGAAAACTTATTTTCTTATAAAGTAAAATATATTTATTGAAATTAATGTGCTTATTTATTAAGAAAAATATGAAAAATTTATAATTTTAGTGCGTTTCTATAAATTTCATATAGTAATTCATCTTATTCATACCTTCCATTTCATGGGATAGTTTATAATGGTTATATTTAAATAATATATATTTTGGGTGCTTTTAGCTCAGTATTGTATATCGTATACTCTACCAATCAAAATTATATTCATTAAAAATATCAGGTTTTTTTGTAGCACATCATTTTGGAGATATTAAGTTTATTTAAAACCATCTTTAAATTTTTTTGGTTACTCCCATGATCTTAAGGATCTCATCCGATGCTTTTAGAAGCACCCTCTCAAGGTAAGGGATCCTCTACTTATCCACTTTATTCATGACCCTCCTATATATTATCCCCTTTATATTTTAATTCTAAATTCTTGATATATTTTCATTCATCCCACATATTTTACTCGTGATTACTAGGTGATTAGTTGACCCATTAACTCCAATTAAACACTTCCATAAACCTTTAAGCACCCTCATCATTTTTTGGAAATTTCAATGTGATTTTCCATGACAAAAAATTTTGTATTGAGAACACATACCCATTTCCAAACAAGGGTATTCAAATATATATACATATCAATAATTTTTCAAGTAATTCCACGTACCAATACCACAATCCTTAATAATTTTATTAAATATGATGGAATATGATCTTATATAGAATGATCTATGCTTTTCACTTAGGCATGTAAATGATATGAATGTGATGGGAAGGGGAAAAAAATTAAATATCCCTCAAATTAATTGGGTAATGCTTCATTATTATGATATGCTATGTATAGTTCATGGGAGGTTATTCTAAGAACACCATGTTATTTATTCATGGTGGTTATACTTGAGTTTTATTTATAATGTCATGTTTTATGTTGTTTCAACATACCTATGTTGATTTTATTGTATTGTGTTATATCAGGCCTCATTGTTCAAAATTGTGATTATAAACCCTCATATGTTACCGTGATATACTTATCGAATCGCATACTGTACTTTACTATATATATTCATTTATTATTACCTTACATAGCCTTATAGTTCACCCCTTTCTTATGAATATCCAATGGTTATCCTCTGTAGTTTTAGAAGAACCATGTAATTTTAAGTTAATTTTAAAGAAGTTTTTAATAATGCAATAATATTTTTTAGAAGATGTTATTAAATGTAAACAAATTCCAAAAAAACATGGATTTATGATGGAATTTTATTATGTGTACATTTATATAATAATTCAGAAAAAATGTTTCATAAAGATATGGGTTTTCATTATTTTTGTAATTTAAAATAATTTTAATATTTAAGGATTATGATTAGAAAAATATTGTGAAAGTATTTGGGATAATAATAAAATTAAAACATACCTAATTTTTTTTAAAAAAAATTTAGATTATTTGGTTTCCATGAAAATATACCTCTATCAGTATACTACAAGTGGATATAACTTTGGAACAATAGTACGTGGGGGTAAAAATCCCAAAAGGGGGACATTAATATAGACACGTTCATCACGTGGTGCAAATCAATATGAATTTTTTGTAATCCCAGTTTTAAATTCTGAAGGGATATGATTCATTAAAATCACAATATCCTCATGAAAATTTATTAGGGGAATAAATATTCATGTAATATTTTTGATTATGAAATTTATCAGGGATAACACATCTTCAATCCTATATATTAATTGGTTAAGGAATATATATTACATTAATGAGTTATCCAATTAGTGTTTATGTTTTCATGTTTATGTGTTAAATAGTTTAGAAATAATAAAACCTAATTTTTTTTATAATGTTTTTTAGTCTATGTATGGAAATAGGACAAACCGAGCTAATAACTTATGAAATGGGTAATGTGATAACTATCCAACTGGGTTTTCCCACATTATGGGATCTAGAAAAGAAACAATTATGAAAATATTTTCTCCAATAACTCATGTTTTGAACCCAAAATTGAAATAGGATGAATTACATAATCCCCCATTGAAATATAATTTTTTAATTGAAACATTGATCTAAAAAAGGCCTATAACATTATAGGAATATTTTGATCCCTTAATGATGGAGAAATAAATAAACTCCATTGAATATATATTCTATGTCCTTCAATTTTATAATCTGGATAACTTCATTATTTATACTTATCATATATTGATATAAAATAATTATAGGGGGATGTTTGTCAAAAACATGAACCCTAGAGATGAGGTCAATGTTATGGACTTGAGGGAATTATGAAAACTGTTTTTAGACAAATTTCATCCTCACACACTCCATCCTAAAATTGAGAGGCATTTAAATATTATCCTGAAAAATTATTACAATTATAACTTTTTCTATAATGAAAACATAACTATACAGTAATGATACGACTATGGATTTTTAATTCACCCATAATTATGTTTTACCACATAAATGGTGGTTTAAATCCAAATATACAAAAAAAGGCATTTGAGAGTTTGAAATATATATGAAATTTGGAAGAGGATCTCTGAATTATGAAATGGTAATAAGTGATTCTCAATGGAATCATCAGATTTGGGACAAAAATTGGAAATGTATTTTAATTCTATCCATGTGGAGAGAAAATAACACGGGGTTAAGAAATTCCATATTCTATCTTTTCAAATTTGTTGGATGTATCATCCTATAAATTTAATGAATGGGTGAGGAAATCCATTAGGTGTTGGAAGGAAGTGCCCAAAATTATCAATTTACATTTGAAGGCACACACCAATGTTATGTAAGAAATAAATTCTTCATTCATCCTTCAACCTATTATATAATATTTTAGTTTCAAGGAATAATGACACTATAAAAAATAATGCATTATGTCAAGGTCTGTTGATGATAACTGATGACAAAAAACTCAATATCCTAGAATTAATGGGTTTTATTATGCCATCTCATCTATTTTGGAGGATCCAAAAAAATTACATTGGGACATATATTTTAGTAATTAATTCAATGATAGAGAATGTAATATTTGATTATGGTTCTACACATTCTTTCATATGTTTTATTCTTAGTGGTATTATTCAAACTGATCCTCAAAACATTGAAGTTGAGTTATCATTAAATATGTGAAATGGGTCAATTGTTTCATACCAAGCATATAAATCATAAAATATAGATATTTTTGTGCTAATTTACCCATAAAACCCTATGATACCCATTAATTAATAATTTTATGTGATTTTAGGTATGGATTAGATTTCATTCTATTAGTCCCAAAAAATCCAAGAGAATGAAATAATCTTTCATATTGTGAATCATCGGCCAGTTTAAAACAAGTGTAAGGAGTTGGATGAATCTTATTTTGTTACTACTCATTTGGAGTGGATATTAATACCTTAATAGAATATATATCGCACACAAATAATTTATATTAATGAAATGGTCTACCTTGATGATATATTCATTAAAAGTTATATTTTTTAATTTTTTTCCCAAATAATGTTTTGGCATTCCACATATGAGTGAGGATGGGATCTTAATAGATCATAGACCTACAAATTTGAAAATATCCAAGACTCTCTATATAATGTATATTATTCTTCCTGAGGTGATGAGTAAATAATTTTAGGATAATCTCGATAGTGGATTTATACACCCAATTTCTTCTCCATGGGGTGCAATAGTCCTCTTCTTTAAGAAGAAGGATAGATCAATTCACCTCTTCATTGATTATCATGAGCACAAAAATATCATAATTAACAATAATTATCCACTACCACATATTGAAGTTATATTTTATCATCTATGTGATGTTTAGTATTTATATAAGTTCATCTTCTATTGTGATAATGTCATGAAAGGGTGATGAATATTGATACCCATAGACTTATTTCCAAATAAGGTATATGAACTAAGAGTTCATGGTGATTTTATTTGGACTTAAAAATCATCCATCAATATTAATGGTCATGAATAATATAGTATTTCTGGATTACGTTGATAAATTTGTGGAATCTATTATAAATTATATACTTATATACTCTAAAATTAAAGAATACAAGGGGTATCATTTTAATATTATACATAAGACCTTACAGAAGCAAATGTTATACAAATATTATAGTAACTATGAGTTTTGGTTCAATTAGGTAACATTATTTGGTTATTTTATCACTATTAAAAGGATATCTATTATAACACCCCAAGATTATGTATTTTTTAATTAATATAATATTTTAATATTTTCTATATCACAGAACTCTAAAAATAGTATTTTATTTAATCAGTAAGTCAAAAAATATTTTCACACAGAACAAAGTTGGAAAACATTACATAGAACCAACTTAGATTATA
Source organism: Viscum album (assembly GCA_963277665.1). Taxonomy (NCBI): domain Eukaryota; kingdom Viridiplantae; phylum Streptophyta; class Magnoliopsida; order Santalales; family Viscaceae; genus Viscum; species Viscum album. Next base: position 1,611,568,993 of record OY728141.1, on the reverse strand, counting down.
ATACACAAAACATCAACTCAGCATACATTAGATGCAACCACGACTTGACATACATTACACACAATACTAATATTTCTATGAAAAATAATTTTACTGATATAATTATTTAAATGAGATAATTATAACATAGATGTTAAGAATAATAATATTAATTTTAATTAATAATATAATTTATTTTTATTTTTTATAGAATGAAAAAATATTTTTATTTAAATATTTAATTTTTGGTAAAGATGTTATATATTTTAAAATACAAATTTTCCCAAAGAAACTACATTTTGTGTCATTATATTAAAAAAATTAATTCTAGACATATATAATTATTTAATTTGATAAAATAAAAATTATTTTTGAATTTAGAATTCTGTAATTATCATAGGGATAATATTTAGGATATTTGTATGAAACATCATTTTTTGATGAACAGTAAAAAATATTGTGTTTAGTTTATAACTGCATTTTCATTAATGTATTTATTATGGATAAATTATTCATTTATTTTGTTAAGGAAAAATGTGAACAATTATGAATCTATTAATATAATTTAAATCATTATAATCATTTTTACTTTTTAATAAAATATACCATCATGTAAAATATTTGAACATTTTTCTCGTTTAAAAACATTTTTTTTTCATCCCGTATGTGGGGATAATTTTAATATTAATTTTTTCACTTCAATGAATTGAAATTAGAATAAAAATAAATAAACCATTTAAATCAGTATAATATCTATAGTCTAATAATATCATATTGTCTTTTGACCAAAATGATTAGTAAAAGTTATTAAAATTAATATCACTGATTGAGGTCAAATAAAGTTTCATTTGGTACTAAACCCTAATATTAGGGGCCCAAATGACTTATATTGATTCCATAACCCAAATTTATGGCGAGATTTCAAATATAAGCCTCCCAATATTGAATTATATTAGTTTTTTATGACATATTTTATGTAATAACTTATATACACCTAACTTATTTTCAATAATTCTATGTGAGTACATTTCCTTCTCTTTAAAAGACTACCACTTCTACCACTACCTCAATCCTATAAAAACACATACATTATTCCTAAATATGAATAATAAACTTTAAAAAATCCCTAAAATCTTCCTATAATCCTCTCTATTGGAATAATTCATTCCATGTAATCCTGTTACACAAACCAAAGGGTCTTACCCAATTAAGAGGTAAATACTTCTCTCTAGCTCCTTTCTTTTATTTTACTTATCAACCAATCCACCCCCTTTATTACATTATTTTAAAAAATAAAAAGATATTGAATATACTAGGACGTTTTTTAACCATGTTTTTGTAACTAAAATTTTACACATGTCCATTTAATGGGTAATGAACATTCCATTTATGTGTACGACAAACTATTGCCTCAAAAATGATGATTGTATGTTTTCTCCACTACTACCTCTCATGCTGAGAATTATGATGGAAAATATATTTATATTTGTTATATATTATGTATATCCTGACTTTAAGCTTCTTTATTTCATTTTACAAGAAATTTCTCTATTTTACATTCCATTTTGTGTCAATATGATGATTTTACTTGAGGAAGTATAGACTACCGCCCCCTCAAATTGATACGATTCATTCATACACTACATGGATTATAGTAATGATTTTTTTAGTGATTATATATAATATATAATATATAATAAATGTAATTAAACAGTTATATATATATACACACATATTTGCCTTCAACTTTCCTTCAACATGACAAATAAACAAAAATAGGTTTCATGTGTATGTACGACCTACTGTCTCCATGCATGATGTATTGTATTTTTTACTAATATATTGAATAGATTATTATTATAAATATTTAATGTATATACATTCTATTTATATCATGTCTTACATTATGGATTTAATTATAAACATATAATGTCAAAATATATAACAAATTAAGACACATGCTAAAAATAAAAAGAATAATAGTCTAAGAATAAACATAACATGAGATTTATAATAAACGGATAATATAAAGTCATAATAAATCAATATATTCTATTAAATATAATAATATGGTTATGTAAAATATTTATAATAAATTTATATTTATTATATAGTAGGTCTGAATGAGTACGATGAGAGTAAAAACACAAGGTTACGTATTTTCATCCCACATTTATTTCTATGAGATACGTAGTTTACTCACCACCAATACTTTTATTTGGTGTGTATAAAATCCATGGATATATTCAATTCTTCTTATAAACACATTTATGGGTATTAAAATATCTATTTTTGGTTATATCATTCACGGGGTTTATGATTCAAAAGATACCAAATCAGTATAATAGTTTTTTGTCAATTTTTGTTCTTAGAGATTCATGCTATTTTACGGAAATAAATTCTATTTTGAGGTGTATATACTTACATTTCAAATATTATATCATGAATCTATTTATTTTCATGATATTTTAATATTTTATTAATGTACTTTTCTTATATATAGATCATTATCCCATGTAACCAAATGGTAAGAGTTTATTGAACCGTATCATCAATTTTTTTGACTTTTAATGATTATACTTATTTGAGTAAATATTTTGATCTAACACTCAAGAACACTCACATGTTTTTGTATCCTCTATTTATTCAATATTTATCCATGTATTATAGTGATTTTCCACTCTTTGTTATATAAGACAGTTCAAACATTCCTTTCCATGAATCCTAATGTTACCCTCTCTTCGGTTGGAAATATATGTTCTTTTAAAACCATGTTTTTTAAAATGGGTTTCCAAGAATATTTTACTAATATCCCATTACCATTAAAATAAATTTTTATCCTTTTATTTTTAAATTTTTTTCAATTGAATGTTCTTATTTCTTTTTGAAGAGGCATTTTTCATAATTTTTAACCTTGCAAAAGAAATGTCCTTTTTACATTTTATGAAATATACATATTTATACTCCATAAATCATATGAAGATTTATTTTCAGCTGAAATGGATAATTTTTAAGAAATTTTGTTTAAAAATATGTTTTCAAATAATTTATTTTCAAATTCTTTCCATGAATTTTTTAAAAGTTTTCAAGTAATTTTTTTTCTAATTTTTTTCAATATTATTTTATAATTTTTCATGGAAAATGATTTCCAAATGATCTCAATCCCCATTTATACGTTTTCAAAGTATTTTCAAGGAAATTTTTTTCAAAACAATTTTAATAACTTTTTATATGTTTTATAGAAAAATGTTTTTTAAAATTTTTTCATGATTATTTTATAAAATTTTTAAATTTTTCTCAAGTCCTTTTTTTATATTTTTCTAAATAATTTTAAATAGAAATAGATTAAAAATGGTTTTATGTTATAAATAGAATTCTTCAAAAATTAAATGATTTTTTTCATCTAGAAATGTATTTAAAATATCATACCAATTTATTTTCCTTATAAGATGAAATTATTTAATGTTACTTATGACCTTCAAGGAAATGATCCAATGGTTAGATTCATATTCATTCTTGAATTTTTTTTATGTTTTGATAGAATGAATCTTATGAATCCTATTTGACATACATGAGTTGTATGATTTTGAAAACATATTTTTCTTTATGGGTTATCTTCCATGAAGATAATATCAATCCTATCTCATTCATAGGTTATGATGTGATGAAATTTTAATAGCACCAATTTCTTTTCATGGGTTATGATTTCATGTTTTTAAAGCCTATCATTATTTATGGGTCCTGATATGATGGTTGTTTTGTTCTCATCTCTAACATGTATGAATTATGTTATTATGATATTGGTGGGACCTATATCTTCTTTCAATTAATTGGGTAATGATTTGTCTTATATAAACTCAAAGGTTTCACGAGTTGTAACCCATGTATGAAAACACAAAGGTATATGGGTTGTTTCCCAAGCCTAAAAGAAAGAGGGTACATGGGTTGTATCACATGTCCTAAAACAAGAAGGTACATGAGTTATAGTCCAATCCTAAAAGAATGATGGTACACAGGTATTATCCTAAGCCTAAAAATAAGAAGTTACATGGGATGTATTGTAAGCCTAAAATAAATAGGGTACCTGAGTAGTTTCCCAAACACATAAAGAAAAAGTTACATGGGTTATTACAAAATAAAAAAACAATTGGGTACAAATATTTTACCCCAAGCATAAAAACATGAAGCTACATTGGTTTATTTCAAAGCCTAATAGTAAGACGATACACATGTTGTTAGCCCAAATCCATAGTAGGTACACGGGTATAACTCATGCCTAACATGATGTAAAGTTCTTGTTAAGTAGTATTGACATAAAATTATCTATAAATATACCAAAAATATAGTGTATTATTCCTCTATTATGATTTCACGTCTCCTGATGTTTATTTCATTATTATTCATTTCTTTTGAACTTATAACAGTTATCCCATAACTAAAGATTGTGATCTTTGATTTGAATGGTATGTTATAATAATGTTATGATCATGTTCTCATACCTATATGTTCATGTTTATGCTTACATTTCTCCCTTGTTTACCCTTACTTAGCATCTGAGATCAACCCATTTTATGTTTTATTTCTAATGGTTATAACAAATTTCTTTAGGGTGAACTACAAAATATGGAGTTTTTATAGGAGATGGATGATATCTTTCACAAAGATAAGAATTTTTTTTTTCAAATTATCCAATGACAGTAAACTATTATGTTAATAGGGAATTTATTTTTTGAATATACTAAATATTAATCTAAAATAATGTAATAACCATGAATTATAAGGCTGGGTACATACAACTATGTATTAATTAACAACTAATTGAATTTAAAGATGGAAAAGACAAAAATATGTGATGGAAATCCATAGTGTTCATGGATTATTTTGTTATTATCATCAAATTTTTAAAAACATCAAAATATTATTGACATCACTAAAAAATCAATATTATATGGAAGCCATGTTTTTTTGGACTGATGAATGTGAATAGTTATTTATAGAGCCATAGAAGTGGATAATTACTATATATATGTTCACATTACCCTCCAATGGGGAAGGTTTTGTGATATATAGTGATGCATCTAAAACATCCTTGGGTTTTGTACTCATGAAATATGAAAATGTAATAGACTCTTTCTGCATATATTTAAATATCCATGAGAATTAATACCTAATACATGATCTTGTATTAAAAGTATTAGTGATCAATTTGAATATTTATTGACATTATCTCAATGGTTATAAGTGTGATATATATCTGGATCATAAATTCCTCATGTATACAATTAGAAAAAAAATAACAATATGAGCCAATGATGATTGTTGGTTCTGGTCAATGATTTTGATTGTTCAATCAATTATCATTCTAGTAACGTTAAAAAATGGATGATTCTCTAAGTACAATGGATCCTACAACCCTATCCATGATCATAATTATAAGGGATACAATATTATTAAACATTTTATGGATCTGAATGGGAATAATAAAAGGATATTCATATTACCATTATCAAATAAATTCTCAACCATTTATTCATTATTGGATAACAGAGTCCTAGAATGATGAAGATTTCTTATAGAATAAGGTAGTGATTATTATGATGTTAAACTCTATTTAGTAATGTACTATATTTTTTGGAACGTGGATATGTGTTCCATCAAACCCACCATTGAATAGGGAACTTCTGGATGATGTTTATAGCTCATCCTCCCCGATTTATCCAGGAAGCATCAAGATGTATATAGATTCAAAGAACATATTTTGGTTGGATAACATGAAGAGGGAAATTTTAGAGTTTTTTCTTAATTATTGGTAAGACAACAAGTACATGCATAAAAATAGAATAATATGAGTATGATGCAAGAATTTTCTATACAAGTATGGAAATGGGAAAAATAACCATTGAATTCATCATATCACTCCCCAGGAGAATGAAAAGAAATAATTCCATCTATGTTCTAGTCAGTCACCTTAAAAATTCAGAATATTTCATTTCTATCAAGGAAGATTTATATTTTTAACAACATTACATTATATAAATATTAGTATTCGAAAAATATTATTTAGTTCACCTATCAATTAAATTGGATAATGATTCATGGATTACCTCATGGTTTTGGGGAAGACATAAAAAATAATTGGATTTAGAACTCATCTTTAGCACTACGTATCACCCTTAGACAGATGGTCTGTTTAAAAATAATATTCAAAATCCTAGGGATATTTTTTAGGTCATGCCCAATGGATTTACAATGTTGCTAGAACCAGAAAATTCCCCTAGTTTATTTCTCATATAAAAATATTATCTATTGTATCATTCCAATTTCATCATCTTTGGATCTACATGTGAATTGGATTCAAACTCAAACATTCATGGATAATGTTGGAGAGTGGAAGCTAATGGTAAATACTTTTATCTATGATATGAAATAGAATTTTAAAACATTACACATCATATTAAATCTTTATAAGTTTAATTGAAAATCTATGTAGAGAATCATTGATTTGATCTAGAGTGTGAGTTATGAGAAAACAAGTTCCTTTATATATTTACATGGAATAATTTCATCAGATTTAGAATTAAGGGAAATCTTAGTCCTAGATATGTCAGCTCCTTCGAGTTCAATGATTGCATCAGTGTGGTGGATTATCGACTAGAACTCCCACCTAACCAATCTCTAGTAGATGATGTGTTCTATGTATCCCCTTGATGAATAACATACCAGACCCCAAACATATATTGATTCCAAAGGTTATACCATTGGATAATTATGTTTCAAATGAGGAACAACCATTAAAATATACTATATCATAGAGAAAAGACTATACAATGAAATAAAACTCACCTTTTAAAAGTGTCATGGATGGACTACAATGTAAGGAAGTGATATTTTAACCAAATGAGGTGATGAAATGGAATTACCCAAATCTATTTTACTGTTGGAAATCAAAATTTTGGGATAATTTTTTTATGTGGGGAATAATGTGATGACCCTATCGTTTAAAAATAAAAATACATTTTAATTGATTAAATAGATTATAAAAATAATCAATTTATAGAAAACACATACGTTTTTTTGTTATTTTGGATTGTCATAAGTTATGTGTTATCTAGTTTAAAAGACCCTTGAGAATCATAACTTCTAATAATATAACTGTTGTATAGTGACCATTATGATTATCTTATTAAATATTATGATTAATATATTTTGGAAGAAACAATGGATTTGATGCCTAACCTAGTAGAATAATATCTTTTGACTCCAATTTAATAGATCATATTAAAGTTATCATGTAACTGTAAATTTAATTTTAAATAGCCAAAGCCAAGATTCAGGAACTAAAGTATTATTGAAACTATTAACAGAATAAGTTAAAGTACATCACTATCCCAACCAAAATCAAGATCATTAAACAACCCTATTTAAATATCATGATCATAAACCTTACCCATGAAGCATTTACTATTGTAATAAGGGAATATGTATCTCGACCCAAAAAGTAAATTTTTTTATATTTTTTATTTTTTTTATAAAATAATTAAATCATTTATCAATTTTAATATATTTTTTAAAATTATTAAATAATGAGTTTTAGAGATGTTATATTTCGACATGATGACACATAAATTGCATTTTTGGTAAATATATAGTTTCAATTAAAACATATTTTTTGGTGAATTCAATTATTTCATAATTAAATAATATATTAATAAGATAAATTAGGTTAATAATATTTATTATATATAAATTAGAATATAATTATATGAATTGAAAAATAATTTTTTTGAATGGTTAAAATACAATTATTGTGAAAAAATAATTACTTTTCAATAAATATGATTTTTTATTTTAAATGTGTAAATTATCATATCTAAAGAATTATTTCGATAAAATAGTTATTGTTCTATAAATCAGAATGTTAAAATTATCTATTTTTTAATTTTTATAATTTTCTAGTATAATTGACATTTTTTGTTAAAAATTAAATACTCTATAATCATACACTTTGTATTATGACAACATAAATTCCCAAAATTGTTTTAATAAATATTATAAAGAGTATCCATGTCCAAAAATATGTTTCCTATTTAAATTAATCCATTTTTAGGATATTTTATAAATTATAACAACCCTTAATGAATCCTCAAATTCCATTATTATATCTTATGATTTTAAATTCAATTCATTATAAACATATTAATATTTATTATTTTCTATCCTTCTACTCTTTATTTGAGAACCTCCATTATATTATCCCCTTTATTTTTCAATTGATCATATGAGGATATGTTTTAAAACATCACTCTTACAAAGATTATGATTTAAAAGTGATTATATACACCATTCACAATTAATAAACCCTTCCATTGTCCTTTAAGTACACCTATTATGCTACAAAAATTTCGCAATGATTTTCCATGACAAATAATGGTGTACTAAAAACCGGTACACGTGTCCACTCAAGGGTATTAAAATTGATGTACCTATTCTTTGTTGATGTGATGATTTCATTTATATAATCTATAATTTTTAATAATAGGATAAAATGTTAGTAAATGTTATACTATGATGGATGATCTATGTGGAATAATCATTTATGTACATGATATGAATGTAATGGGTTGGACTATGATTTTATTTCACTCTGATGCATTGGGTAATCTTTTCATCACATATGATGTTTATGTATAGAGCACAAGTGGTTATCTTGATAATTTTCTTGTATGTTTTCTTTAAATTTCACCTTAAAATATGTTTATGAAGCTATATTTTATGTTTTTTAACAGTCCTAGGTTGCCATTATTTTATCATGTTATATCAACCCTCATTTTTCATTATTATGATTCTTACATGACCAATGTTACCTTGAAATTCCTATTGAATCACATGTATTGATTTACATTATGCTATTATTTCTTTTATTCCATTACTAGACTTTTTAGAAGTCCCATTTCTTATTTATGTCACCAGGTTATCCTGAGAATTATTAGAGGAACAATTTTGTTTTAAGAGAATGATAAAGAAGAATACAATAATCTTATCTTATCTTTTTTTCATGTTGTTATGTAGTGTAGCTAATTTACTGAAAAATCTTGGATTAAAGATCATCATATGTTGTGTTATGTGTAGCATAATGTAATAAATCTGGAAATAAACAATAATGAATATGTTTTTGGTAAACAATATTCCTGAAAACAAGATCAAATAATTAATTGAATAATTTTTGTGATGTTCCCATCACGTAATATTAGATTTTATATCATCATATTGTTAATTTCCTTAGAATTAACAAATTATAGAAACTCATATCACCCCTAATAAACTAATTTTTCTATTGTTTTTATCCTTACATATGTCTAAATATCCTTTATGTGTCTCATTAAAACAATGAAATTACTTTTACATAGATTTTGGTGACATTTAAATTTGTATAAATGATATTTAGGTTACATTAAAAATTGTAGAGTCTCCCTTGAATATGTCCTTTATCTTCTGGCATCATTATGAAATTTTCACAAATTTTTGAAGTCCTGTGTTGGGGAATTCAAGTATATATCTTATTGAAGTACTATGATATATACATAAAATTTGAAGTAATGGTTATTCAAAATTAGCACTTATCCTAAGCATGAATATCAGCTCTTTAAATCATCATATGTACTTTTTTTTCTAAAGAATTTACACACTATATAATTCCAAGGACATGTGTTGTTTTCCTTTTCCATGAATATTCATTAGAAATATCCCTGTTTTATTTATTGGTGGATACTCTAATTAATCACTTATATCGCTACCTATTCAATATTACATTGAAAAAAATAAATAACCAAAATGACATAAATATAAAATCAATCACCATTGGACATAACAACAACAACACACACAGATATATATATATATATATATATATATATATAATTAATATAATCATCTGGGTTAATGGTAAATGTGCTTGTTTTCCCTTGTGTATATATATATTTATCTATATCTCAAAAAATATATGTTTATATGTATTTATACATTTAAATATATATATATATTATAAAATATATACATTCATATATATAGACAAAGACCTATACAAACACACACACATATATATATATAGAGGCACACACAAATAAAAAATCCATAAACACATAGGCATAAATGTATTTATATTATGTATGAGTTTTATAAATTTACTATAAAAAACATATATAAATATAAAATTATATGAATTTTCTTAAAATATTTATATTAATATATATATTAATATATATATATATAGATTATGAATATAAAAAATAAAAAATATAAAAATATTTCTAATTATATGAATAAATATATAAATAAAAAATTTATATGTAAATGATTGTAAATAAAAATATATATCATAAATATAGAATAAAATAAGATGGGGAAGTGGTGAAGGAGTTCACCACTCATATGGAGGTGAAAAATTTAAGTCATCATAGGTGTGCGCATAGAGTAGTGTTGCTAGGGAGTTTAATTGTTTAATAGAGATGATATAGGATATAATAAGTTCTGATATGGGGTAGAGAATCATCAAGGGTGTATTAGTAAAAACCCAAATATTTTTTAAAATATGTTTGGAATTTTATTGATGATTGAAATTAGCGCCAACAAAAATGGATTTATTCAATGATAAAAATGTACTAATAAACACTATGGATATTGGACGCTCAAATGCATTACATATTGTTAAATTTTTTGGATGTAATAAGTTTAAGGATTTATTATGTAGTTTATATAGTTTCATTTCTGGTTAAAGTGGCATTGTATGGGTAATAAACGTCACTATATTAACTAGGTAGTTTAACAGAGACACACATGCCGTGAAAATGAATAAAAAAAATTAGGATTGTTGATAGATTTTTAACGATGATATCAAGTAATATGTGATATTTGATGTTGTTCATGGGTCATTTTAAAACCATAATATTTTAAAATAAGATCATTATAATTGATAGCATATATGAAAAACAACATTTTCCTTAAATGACACACATAATATTATTATTTATGTAGGGCCATTATAAACTAGCCATTAAAATGTTGAATATGAAAAGTGAAAACCACACTATGAAAAATATATATAAATTACTATCTTAATAAATTGATTCATATTTATTTATATAAAATAATTATTTAGTTATTTAATAAATTAATATAATGATTCAAAAATAGTTCCATCAAACATTATTTTAAATACTTTTAATGAAAAAAAAATTAAAATTTTTTCACGACTTGTTTAATTTTTTATGAAATGATATTAATTTTGTAGACCAACATGTAAAAAATATCTTTGAGTGATTTTTAAATTAATTAAAATAAAATATGGATTTTTCCATGAATAATGAAAATTATGTTTTTAAAAAAATTTATATTTTAGAAGAATTTAAAAAGATGCTTTTTTTCAAAATGGTTCTGAATAAAAAATAGATATCTTATATTATGAATAATATAATTAAGTCTTCTAAAATAAATTTCAAGTGGGAATTTAATATAATCAAATTTTAATACCTAAAAGGCATTTTTATGAAAATTCGATTTTTTGTTACGTTCTATGTTATTAACAAAAAACTATTTTTTCCTCACATAGAGATTTAATGCTTCAAATTGTACTCCATAGTTTAAATTAGGCTGGTTCAAATTTGTAAAATAATACCATTTTAACATATCTATTTGAGAATTAGCAATATATGGTTCCCTGAGTAGGGTCACCACAAGACCTCTAAAACACCTACCCATTTTCCAGAGGATACCAACATGTTGTGAAGATCCTGTGAGTTGTGTGAGGAGAATATACCCTCTTTATAATTGTAAGAGATATAAGACAATAATAGGGAATAAATGTAACATAACAACCAAAAAACATGAATTAAAAAATATTTCCTAAAACATGGTACAAACTCACAACCAAAATGTAAGTATGTTGTATCATTTCTTTCTGAATCATGTATAAGAAAACGAAAAATAAATACAACTAATGAATCACCAAAATGGTTCCTAACATCATGCTCAGTACCCTACTCCATGCACATCCCATTCCAAACTCAAGAATCTATAATAGGGACATTCCATTTGTTCTGACCTGTAACTATGAAATATTATTTGGTACCAAATGGTTCCCAATCAGGGAATGAGAACAACTCAATAGTATACCACTAACGGTTTCTATAAATTATTCATTCTAAAGATATATTGTAAACACGAACAAAATTCATAAAAAATATAAAAAATTGGAAAATGAGATTCTATAAGTTAACAATGTTCACTTACACTGTCATCATCATTTATCCCTTGGATTAGGTATTTTAATCTATTTCACATTTTCATATATATCCCCACATCTACGTATTATGGGAAAATCCAAGTTATCTACCTCACTAGGGAAAACATTTCAAAAACATTACACAACACTATTCTTAGAACATTAGACTAGGTAGTACATCGTATGCATCTATTAGAAGCATAGATCCTCCATATAACACTGGTTTAGTGTGCCTTATGGGGGTCGGTTTTATATCCACATTCTAGGACAAAATGTGGTAATATATCGTCATATCCCATATCGCACACATACCATTGTGCCATGTGAACATGCTTGTTTAATCTATTACCGAACATACCAATTTAAAAAAATGTTTCCTAAACGTAAAAACCATTTACAATTCATAGTTCATTCAGCAAAAAATCATGTCTATGTTGTAACCCATTAGTACATTTACCATTAAAAATTAAATATTCATTAACACATTTACATTATTCCAAACTCCCCCTTAAATCCTATATCTACTAAATGCAATTACATCAATTTCATTTTAAAATTCACCATAATAATTGAAACACAAAACCCCTAGTTTCAGTTCCATAAATCTATGTTAACGTAATAAAAATAGAAATCATAGATTCAATTTCATAAACACATCCATTTCATATTAAAAACCCAAATCCCATGTTATTATTTGAGAAACAGTCCAGGGTAAACCTCTACCTCTGTCTTTTCAACTGGAACGCATCACATGGGGATCTTGAGGGGTTCAATTCAACTCTTAACAAACCATTTTATCATTTAAAATCATGTTCATCAAATAAAAATAGTATGGGACTAATAACACAACCACATACTCATGAACATAATAAAAGGACTATGGGATATAAATTTATGAAATTCTACCATAATTATGAAGATTAACACCCGCTTAACTATATACATTGATTTCGATTTGAACAACCTCTAAATACCCAACCTAATATTCATTGATAGAATATGGTTTTAGGTATATGGAAATATAATATCCACATATGCTATAATCTATAAAGATGAAGGAATATGAGTCTTATAATAACTCGAAGCTACAATTCAAATACAATGGAACTCCAAACGACATAAAAATCCGGGAGAGAGAACCTTGTGAAGTTTAAGGAATTTCAGATCATCCATAGAAATGTTGGGGGAATAATTGAATTGAATAATCTGTTACAAAACATCATTACCATAAGGTAAAAATTGAAATCCCCCTACTTTTTATGGGGTACACAGTTTGGCCACATGAGCAGTCAAACCGTGTTCCAACCATGCACTAGCCTCAATCCAAGTGGGGGTACGGAAACATGGTTTCTTTGTGAGCTCACACAGATTAGAAAAAAGTGTGATGATCATGCAAGATTTCTCTTATAAAACCAACTATATTTGGACTCATCCATTTCTAGGTTTCTTCAAATCATTAACCCATCCTCTAAGAATTCATGTTTAGGGTTCAGAGTTACTCGTAGCTATGATCCATTCATGGATCATGCATCAGATGTCCATTTTCTCCCCCTATTCAGGTCTCGAAACCAAAATAAACCATTGAGACACCACATACACACATTAAAAATCTGTTTAACCAATATAAAGTTACATAAATCAAAATTTGAAGAAAACAAATACCTCATTGTAAGTTGAGGACTTTTATAATTTCATACCTCATGATATCTTGACCCCAAGAGGCACTCCCAATAATCACTGAGGTTCCAAGGTAAAAATAATAGTCCACTAAGACCTCATATCTGTATCCCTCTCACAAGTCTCCCCTAACCATTACCATGATTCTGTAAATTTAAAACCCAAAGAATAGTATTTCCATAAAAGACATTGTTAATATGATCGACAATATGAACCAGATTCTCATTAATTGATGAATCAGCCTCATGATCAACATCTCTAGCATAAATCATATGAGATATTTCAAAGTTATATTTCTAATGTCACGGCACAAGAAAATAATCTTGACTACCACTATACTACTATGGAATAAACAATCAGTATGTCATCGATCTGATCCTCCACACAATCTCAAATGGCCCCATATACCTAGGCACTTCCTTACACTATTTATGAATCCAATGGGGAACCAACCTTGGATACTCCAAAATAATCACCAAATCAACCACAAAAAACTATAGTAGTCAACAACGTCGGTCATAATATGAATTTTTGCTTCTTTTAGCTATAACTATATGTTTTTAAATCAATTGAACTTGTTCTGATGTATCTTGCATGATATTTCGTCACAATAACCCTGACTCCCAAACCTCTATCTATCATAATGGTTATCTACATGACTTTTCAAAGAGAACATCATATTATTTAATTGGAATCGTCACCTGGTAAATGTTTTTATAGTAAAACATAGAAACTACCAGGAGTTTCTCCCATGATCCACCAAAATATAGGAAACACACCAGAATCAATCCTTTATTTCCTCAATGGTATGCTTCAAAAACCAATCTATTTACAGATAGAAATATGTAGTAAAAAGTACCTTTGTACAATGTTCATTTTATAATTCCCATGATGAGAACAAATAAATTTGTGAATCGTGATCTAAAACTATTGTACTAGGATCCTGATTCAACATCCCTATATCCCGAGAAAAAAATCTGCAAACTGATTAATGATATAGGTCACTAAAATCAATAATAAATGTGCCATATTTTCTAATCGATACATAACAACACATATCACATAATTTTTCCTAGATATCCTTGGAATAACTTCCATAAATCCATTTTCATGTAATCTCATTTCGATTCTAGAATGGGAAAAGGTAGTAACAGACCATCTAGTTGCTGATGCTCGACCTTCACCTATTAAAAGATGTAACATCGTGTTATGAAAGTTACAACCTATTTCTTCATTAGTGGAAACCAATACTATCTAAAGATATCATGATAAAATTTTGTTAAACTATGATGTACTTCCTACTTCAAATCATGGAACTCACACATCAACTCTTTAATTATACAAGTAGGCACAACAAACCGACCACATATATAAAGGATATCATCATTACTAACATTCCAACAACAAGGTGAATCTTATCCATTAAAATTTTCCCTCAGGGAAAAAACGTCATATAAACATACTACATCTCCATGACCCATTTTAGATCTATGGACTCCACTACCATTGATTCAAGGGTCATATATCATTTTTCATCTAAAAAAAATCATCTCAACAAACAACATCATCATACTCTACTCAAAATTGGATTCTTGAATAGATTGGTTCTATGTCTTCAAAATGAAAGAATATGAAACATTGTTTCCTTTTGCTAACATGTAAACTAGCTCAAAAATAGATGTATTGTATATAATCAACCCTTATTTGCTGAAAAATATTCAAATTTCACTAGGAGAATATTTACATAATTCTTTAATGATCTTAATACAATGTAAGACTTTCTCCCAAAATGTAATGTCAGCGACATATTGAAGAGTAATCCAATGTGTCCAACTCAAGGTCATTCATAGAGTAATTTAATTCATGTGGACTGAAATGTCAGGATATATACAAAACAACATAACCATCTTACAACAACACTACTCCAAAACACAAACCTGATACATCAAAATCAAGGATTACTACTTACTTAGCATGGATAGAGTGAAAATTGATACAGTTCCCAATATCATCTTTTACTCCTAGAATGTATTATCAATGTCCATAGAACATTATAACATGATCCCCTTCTATTTCCATTTTGATAGTGGTTCTCCAAAACATGATTTTTTTGATAAACCATCGATAATAGATTTCCAAAACATGAAAACATCGAGCATAAATAAATTGTTTCACTTTATCCCATGATTCCACTTCTTTCAATTTCTCATGGTCCCTAGACACACCGTCCTCAGAGATGATTTAACCTAAGAAATAGACTTTGTCATTCTTGAAATTGGATTAGGATAGATTTTCATAAATCAGATGATCTCTTTGTGTATTTAGGATGATTTTGAGATCATCAACATAATCATCATTAGTTTGGATTACAAAGAGATATAATCCCAAAAAAAGACCAAAACAGAGTCTAGGTATGGGTGAAATATTTTTTCCTCGAAGGCCATAATCAGTACTACTAAATTGGTCAACCCAAATGGCATTACCACATACAGATCCACCATTGGATGAAATAAAAGTTTCTATACATCCCCACAATATTGTATAAGACAAGATACTTTGGTTTTCAGTTCACCCAACAATTGATTGACTATCCTAGAATATCCTTCTAGGATATCCCGTTCTCTACTGTGAGCATAAGTATTCCCTCTAGGGAAGGGAACTTTACCTTATAGTGGTAACCATCAATATAGGCCCGATACAATGCAAGACAATCAATACCAAATATCAGAAAATACATGATATTTTGAGGATAAAAAAGTCCCACAAAATATGTTACCCACCTAAATTAGGAGAAAAATCCTTGAACTCCTAGATATTTTCTGGTCATAGCCCTAATGTTGTGATAATCTATATAACCACAGACATATTATCCACTTCTAGTCCCAAAAGAATAACTAATTATGAATGTATAAAATAATCCAATTCACATGTATAATGTAAAACAATAGAAAGAGGGGAATCAATAAGAACCATAACCAAAACTATCAAAGGTCCACCCTAGCATCCTCTAGATGCAGGATAATCTATATGAAGATTACCTACCTCTATACCCGAGGATTTGGCCTAGGTTCAGGTTGCTGCACTACCCTGCTAATTTGGATGCTCTTTTCTAGAAGTACAATGATAACCACCTTGACTAGCATGACTTTTTGAAATAAAAATTTCGGATTGATATGGGGTATCCAAACCACTAATTTCACTTTTCATCATCCTAGATCCTCTATTAGTTCTATACTTTCAAGGTTTCTTATTGAACCTCAAAATGTTACCCATCCTTACGTAGGCTTGTCACTCTTCTAGTGGTATGGGAAACTAACCACAAATGTCACGTAGTCTACCAAAATAATAGAAAAACACCAATTTAACACCGAATGTGGTTTATCTTATACTGTAACTCATATGCACATCAACACCCTATTGAATGATCTCAAAAATAAATTTCATACCATAAAAATTCACACTAATGGTTCATTCAACAAGAATGGAATGTCATCCACATGAATCCTCAATTATATTTCCTTATGAAATAATGGAATGATCCACCACATTTGAAAACCTCTTTAAACTAAATATTCTCACCTAGGACTTTATTTTAGTTATATTTTCATCTTATAAATTCAATTTCGTAGATACCTCATCCCCAATCAACATCGAAACAAAGAATTACTAAGTGGTAAGGTGGCCAACATAATATATAACTGACATAGTCTATTTTGTAGCACCCTTGGTTTGAATCATTTTTACTTTTAATGACTATTAACGTGATTAATGTGGTTGGGGAATGTTTAGGATAGATCAGATGGGTTTTGGGAAGGTTTGGAAGCTTTTCTAGGGGTGCATAGTTTGAGCTGGGTTAGTGTAAACTGTGAATCAAATCTATATAACTGTGAAAAAAGATGCAATGGAAATTTAATAGATCGGTGAATAGATTGTCTAACCATGTGAGGATAATGTGCTTAGAACCCATTAGAATAGTATCAGTTGCACATTTAGCGAAAAATTTTTCTAACCGTCCGAGCTATCCAGGCACACATTTAAAATGGTGATTTTTAAATACTGTTTCACATAGAAATTATCCCAAAGTCACTAATCGCTTATACCATATGTTCTCCAATATTTATTTATTATTTTCAAGGGTTAAGAATCCTTTACCACTTGTTTTGGATTTGAAATCAAGGGGTTTCATGGTGGTTTGATGGTGGATATTCCTTGGTAAGTCTCAACATTTGTTTGCTTCTTGGTTTTCCTCCTTATATAAATATCCCCCTCTCTTAGATATATATATATCAATATCTCTCTCAAGTTGATCTAAGTTATTTTTGTAAAATAATTAGGGTTTGGATTTATAAAAGTAGGAAAAGAGATCTAATATGTTTTTGCAGAACCTTCACACAGATTCGGTGTGCGGTTGTGCAGTGGGATGATTTCACCAAACCATAATATAAGGAGCTGCATATAATATTTGTTTTTGAGAAATATAAGTCTTAAATTAAAATTAAAGGGTTTTTCTTGAAATTTATTTTGTTTGAGATGATTACTGCTTAGTGGACACCCATTTTTTTTGATGATTTATGGGTTGGGGGGGTGGGTGATTGTTGTTAAAGGGGCCTAGTTGTTTGAATTTAAAATGTGGATTATAATATTTTTGTTTCTGTGGATATTTAGAAAATTGAATATGAATGATATATTTCAATAAAAATTTTGTTTTATTGAAATGGGGGTTTACATGGAAAATGTTTTATGGGTGTTTTCAATAAATGGGTGAATTATTTAAAAGATTTTCCATGTTTTTGGAATTGTTGATGTGCTTAATTGATTGTTGGTTTGGTAATTATTAATTGGATGTTTGTTGGGGTTTTGGTAAATTCTATTGGATTGGAGTTTTCTTATGGGGTTAAGTATTTTTGGGAAGGGATAGATAGTGGGAATGAATAACCACCATTGAATGGATGCTGGCATGAAGTACCATTATAAAAATGTGACAGGTTTGGATGTGATGTTCTACCATTAATGGTAACACTGAGCTCATGTGTAAAATTGTTAGAATGGTTGTGGCAAGAATATAGACACTCTTAATTATTATTTTTAATGCTAATATGGAATGAGTAATGACATATTTGGGTCTATTTCCTTGGAATTGTGTAGTTTTGGGTGAATTGTTGTAGATAAGGATGTGTTTTAATTTTTGTTAATTGTGATACTATTTATTTTACTTACATAATATTTATATAAAAATTGGTAATGGTACTATCTTAGTGGTGTGTGTAGGTAATTATCTTGGGGAAAACCTACTGGGTATTATTACATACCCCCTGCTTTGGATGTTTGTTTGTTTGCAGATGTTATACTTCAGGACATAGGTAAGGGTAATGAAACTCATTCCTTTTGTGGTTCATTTTGATTTTTGATAGTATCGTGGTGCATAGAGCATGGATCATGTTGTTGTGCATTGGAGTTGTGTAATTTCATCTTTTGGTTTTTTGTTTAGTTTTCCCCTTTGTAATCTGATTATGGATTTTTGTTGTTTGGTTGTATTGGACTTTTTGTTTTGTTCAAATTTGAATCATTTTTTTAATTCATCATATATTTATTTTGGGGTTGGGCGTTTTTTGTTGGATGTGTTTATTTCAAAGGGAAAATCCTTCCCCAATTTTACTAGAAGCAGTTAGTATTTATTGCTAGTATTTAGCAACATCAAAAAATCACCTAAATCTAAGTATTATTCTAGACCTTTATCAATCCAACAAGATGGGGAAGATCATTACAAATGGTATTATTTTGTTCAGTCCATGAAATTCATTTTTTTCGGTTCTTTGGAATTCATTTTCAATATTGGAGTTGACATTTTTTGTTTATGTTTTACCTGATTTTGGATAGTAGAATGGCATAGGATAGTCATGAATTGAAATTTATAGAATAAAATGACATAGGTAACCCTTTTATTCTAAACATCATGTTACTAGGGAGTTTTGTACATAAGTTATTTAGAGACACATATATGAGTTTGATCTCATTTTTGTGGGTGTAGACAATGATATAATCATGCAAATCTAGGTAGAAATGAGTTTCCACTAGGATTTTATATTTTATTTGGCATAATGACTTATGTTTTGGTTTTTAATGTGTTAAATTTGGAAAAATTTTGAAATTGTATTTGAATGTTTCATTTTGAAAATTTAATGGCTATGGTATTCTGGAAATTGTTGATTTCAAAAATATAGTGGATTTATTTAAAATAAGTCAATCTAGGAAATGTTTTATTTTATAAAGCATGGTTGTGAGTTCTCTAATGGGATATATTTTTAAATTTTTTGCCTTTAGTTTATAGGGAGTGAGACCTATTGTGATTAATGTGATGATAGATATTACAATGGATTAATGTTATAGAGACCAATCACTGGATGCTATAGAAAATGTGGTCACACTTGAGCCCTATATGAACCAGCAGCAAGTAACAATCATAGTTCATGCATTCCAAGAGGTGTAAAGTGGGAATATAAGTGATGAGACGAATCATGTGGACCACTTGGTTCAATTCCAAAATAAACACACACCCATTTTCCTGTTTATTTCAAGCCAGAAAGGCAATAAGCGTGGTTGAATAGGATGAATCAGATATTCAATTTCATGGGAACACCAATAGAGTTAAAATTAAAGATAATGATATACATGTTGGATGATCTTCGACATAAGTGGGGGAGTTAGCAGCACAGGCTAGAATAATATAAAGGTGTGACTTGGGAGAGTTTTCAAGAAATGTTTAACAAACAATTCTACCCTCATACGTTAAAAATTCCATGCATAAGGGATTTCTGCAAATTAATATAAGAGAATATTTCTATGATATAATATGCATCTATGTTTATGGACTTAGTGACCTTTTCACCCATGGGTGCGGCTAGTATTCCCCGGATGTCTTGGATCTATGAATCAATCTTGAGGCAAGAAATCTATTCAAAAATTATATTTTTATGTCTAATATATTATACATAAATGTTGAATAGAGAAATATTTGATGATAGGTATATCACAGGGATACAGATGTGGGAAGCATGTTGGTACCCATGGGGAATTGTGGGAACTCTAACATAGGGATCAAGAGGAAGAGGGAAATGTATTTAAAGGGAGGAAGTATGGGTCAGAATCTAATGGTAGGATCAGTGAATCATCCTTCTATAAATCAGATCAAGGTAGATTTTTTTGGTATGGTTTTTTTGGATGCATGAAGTAGGATTGTATTTAACAACCTCAAGCACTTTATAATTGCAATAATATGGGGAATCCTCAATGTTATTCTCTAAATTCTCTGAGTATAGGTGTTTTTGGCACTCATGAAGGGTGGAAATCATCCAATGCCTCGACGAAATGGGGGAATTAGAATACCCATCATTAGCAGAGCCATGTTAGTCATTTTGATTCTATGAATACCACAAATCCTCAACAAGGAATGTTTAATTAGGGTAATAAAGTGAAGAGCGTGGAAAGAAAGAAGATGTTATGATCTGATTAGGTTGATGTGGATGATCAGTCTGGATGATCAGTGGTGTCAGGTATGATTCTTTTAAATTCTACCTTTATGAAAGTGTTTTTGGTACAGTTTCATATCATTTTTATGTTTCTTATTTTTTGGACGATTTTTTGGGATTTTGTGTGGAAATGATTCCTTCTGTTTTAAATCTTCAAACTCTTCTTGGCCAAAGGTAGTTTAATACCTTCATGTGTACAATATGTAATATAGTTGTGGATGGGATTGAGTTGATTTAGGACATACTAGTTCCTGAGATGGATGCAGATGATATAATTCTATGTATGGGTTTTTGGGTATTGTTTATGTCCCACATTCACTGTAATGCATGAATAGTAAGGTTTAAAATGGATGATGTTGTTGATCATCTCTTTAGAGGAGAGAAAAATGTGAATTTAGGGTAAATCAGATTTTTGGCACCAGATTTCAGGATGATATATAATAAATTATAAGATTTTTTTGGCATTAATAGAAGAGGGTGGGAGATGTAATTTATTGAAAGTCATTGATCAGTTTATTGATATCTTTCATAAATAATTATCAGGGTTTCCACCCATGATAGAAGTGGTTATTACGATTGGTCTCTTTACAAAGAAAAATCATATCTCAATTTTTTCATACATATGTCAATAGTATAATTGAGGGAATGGAAAGTGTTGTTGGTGGAGCTAGAAAATAGGGGGTTCATCTGTCTTAGAATGGCTCTATGGGAATCTTTGGTTTTGTTTGTAAAAAATGTGGATGAAACTCTTCCTCTTTGTGTTGATTATCATAATCTTGTGAAAGTTACAACAACTAATCTATATCCACTTCCATGAATTTATAAACTATTTGAATAGTTTAGGGGATCTCATTGGATCTAAATAATTGACTTGCGATTAGGATATCATCAGTTTTGGGTGTGGAAGGAGGATATTCACGAAATTGATTTTAGGTTTACATATGAACATTATGAGTATGTGGATATTTAATTTGGATTTACAAATTCACCAGTGGTTTTCATGGAATTAATGAACTAGATATCTTAGTTATGATTATATTCTTTCATGGTTATATTTTTAGATGATATACTGGTGCATTCATGGAAAAGGGTGTAGCATGAGAAACAATTGGCAGTAGTATTGTGATTCTTGAGAGATCATTAGTGGTATTCCAAACTCTTGATCTATTATTTTTGGATATAATAATTTTATTTCCTTAGAAATGTTATTTCTCATAGAAGTGTCTTAGTGGATCAAGAGAAGACAGAGGATGTTATCTCTTTCTATCCACCAATGATTTTTTGGAGATATAGACGTTTCTTGGTCTAACTAGGTATAGTCGACAATTTTTTTTACATATCATGATTATCCCCACCAATGACAGTTTTGAAAAAAAAATAATGTTCCATTACAATGGAATGAGATGTTCTAGAAATATTTTTTAAGAGCTTAAATACCATCTTACATCAGCATAAATATTTTGTTTTCCAAAACTAGGGAAAGGGTATGTGGTGTATTGTAATGCATTGGGATTAGGATTGGGGTGTGTTCTCATGGAATGGGATCATGTTTTTTTGTATGGATCACGATAGTTGAGGTTTAAACCTAATAACTACTGAACACATGATTTAGAGTTGGAGATTGTTTTTTATTCTTTGAAATGAAGAAATCATTATATATTTGGTGATAAATTCATTCTGTATATTGATCATAATATCTTGAATAATATAATATCACACAAAGATATTAATTTGATGCAAAGGATATGGATGGATTGTCTCTAGTTATTTGACATTGACTTGATGTACACACTGAAGAAGGGAAATTCTGTGGGGGATGAATTCAGTTGAAATTCATTTGGTTAGGTGTTGATACAAGAGTTAGATAGTTTGAAGATTATGTTGGTTATAGCAGAAATATGGTTGGAATGTGAAATCCAGGGTGATGTTGTATTTTTTTCTAGTTTCATTGGTCCTTGTCTTGGTTGGTTTGGTTAAAGAGGAACAAATGTATGATATAGTGTCTGTGGTTATGAGGTCAAATATCAATGGTGGTGAGACCATTGATAGTTCGAAACGACATGTGAATTCAGTATTGTTCTTTTAGAATTGGATGGCTATAACTATTCCTTTTCAAGAGGAACTTTTCAATTCTTATCATCATTCAACATGGGTTCTCCATTCTAGTATTCAAAAAAAAATGTACAAGGTGTTAAAAGCTAATTTTTGATGGGTGGGTATAAAAAACAATGTGGCTGAGTTTGAATTGAGATGCTTGACTTGACACTAAGTCAAGGTATATATTTTATGATCAGAAGTTATATTATAGTCACTACCTATCCTTGTATGGATGTGGGAGCTGATAGTGATGTATTTTGTTAAATGTCTCCTAAGAATAGTTATGAAGAATGATTTCAAATGGTCAAGCATGGATCACCTCAAAAAGCCAGCCTATTTTATCCATATTTGTGAATCTCATTTGGTAGAGGATCTATTCAAAATCTATATATGGAATTTTGTAAAGTGGAAAGGGGCACTGGTTTCAATTTTATCAGATATAGAACCAAGGTTCATGTCTCTTTTCTTGAAATCCTTGCAACAATACATTAGGACTTAGTTGAGGATGAGGATAACATATCATCATCAGACATACGGCCAATCAGAATGGAAGATACAAACATCATAATATATGTTACGGGACTTTGTCATCGATTTTGGTGGCTAATGATAGTATCACATTCTATTTATATAATTCTATAATAATAATGATTATCATGCCTCCATACATATGGCTTCATTTGATGCATTTTGTAGTTGTCCATTTCATTCTCCACTATGTTGCCGAGAAATAGGATAGAAATAATTAATTGTTTCAATCAACATCCAAGAGACAGCAGAGAAGATTATATTGATCCAATGTAGAATGGTGGTGTCTGAGAGTGTTAAAAAATCATATGAGGACTCTCACTGATGGCTGTTATCATTCAATTTGGGTAATCATGTGTTCTTCAAAATCTCTTCAATGTTGGGACATCATCTGTTAGGAGTGTAGGGGATGTTATATCTAAGTAATGTTAGAACTTTTGAGATACATGATTGGATTAGAGTGGTAGAATATTAGTTAGATTTTTCACCATGGTTTTTTCTGGTGCACAATCATTTTCATGTGTCATCGTTGTAAAAGTGTAAGTCGGATATGACCATGTTATTCATTGGGATCATGTTGTGGTAGAGTCGGATGCTTCTTTGGTTAACATGAAAATGTTGGTTGTTGATAGGAAAGAGAAAGTCATTCCTAGAAAAATAATCGGTATAGTTCAGGTTACATGGAATCATGATTAGATTTATGAGGAAACTTGGGATTGGGGAAATGAGATGGTTGAACAATGGACCAAGGCCTTTTGGATACGTGATGGCTCTATTATTTCTGAGGGAAAGGTAAATTGTAGATAGGATGTAGCAGATCACCTTTAAGGAATATATCAATTTTTAATCATATTTATCTGTTTAATGTGTTTGGGGAATGTTTGGGAGAATTTGGAAGGGTTTTGGGCTGGTTTGGAAGATTTTCTAGGGGTGCATGTTTTGAGAATAGTTAGTGTAAACTGTGATAATTACCCAGGTAACCTACGACATGAGGTAGTATAAATTTAAATGGATGGTTCATATTATATCTAACTATGTGAGGAAACCATCCATGTAACACTTTTTTATAATAATAGTCACACAGTTAGCACATGGTTTGCCTAACAGTGTGAGCTAACTGTGCATGACTTTATAAATTGGGTTTTTAAATACAGGGACACTCCTAATTTTCCCTAAGTCACTCATCTCTCCTCCCATAAAAACCAACTCTAGATTAATTATTCTTAAGGGTTAGGACGGATTTTCCACTAATTTAGTAAAGGAATTAAATGTTTTTCATGGAGGCTTCAAGGTGGTTCTTCCTTGGTAACTCTCCTATATTGGTTTCTTCATGTTTTTCCCCATGATCAAGTTCTCCCACTCTATATTTATTCTATATGTACATTTATCTCGTGTATATATAGGGTTTTTATTTCCTAAAATAATGATATATGATATTTTTGATGTTATGGAAAGGGATCAATGGTGATTTCGTGGATGTTTCACTCGGTGTGTGGTTGTGTGGTCGGTCTGTTTTTCCAAACCCTAAGGTAAGTGGATTGTCTCTCATATCTATTTTTATAGAACTAGAAGGTTTAATTTCAAATTAATGGGGTTTTATTGAAATTCTTTGTGTTTTTATGTGAAATTCTTTGTAGATAACTATTTTTTGACGATTTGGGGATTTGGGGGGATGGTTGATTTTTTTTGAAATGGGATGTGTTGTTTGATTTTAAAATGTGGATTTTAATATCAATTTTTTAGTGGATCTATGGAAAATGGTATATTAAGCATAGTTTTCAATAAAAATGTTATTTTAAAGAATCATCGTTTTACATGGAA
The DNA here is from genome assembly GCA_963277665.1 of Viscum album. NCBI lineage: Eukaryota > Viridiplantae > Streptophyta > Magnoliopsida > Santalales > Viscaceae > Viscum > Viscum album. The sequence goes on along the minus strand of OY728141.1, from coordinate 1,611,543,088 downwards.
AATGGTTTAAGGGTGTTCTCAAGAAAAAGTTGAATTTTTTAATGGATTTGGAATGTTTTTTGAATTGTAAATGTGCATATGGGATTGTTGGTTTGAAAATTATTAATGGATTGTTTTGGCGGTTTTCAAAAATGCTATTAACATGGTTTTTTATTAAGTCTTTAATCATGGTTAGTAAGGTATTGATAGTGGGCGTGAAGAACCACCTTCAAAATGATGTGGGCTTTATGTATAACTATAAAAAGGGTATGGTGTTGGATGTGAAGTTCCGCCATCAATGGTAACACCGAGATCATGTGGAAAACTATGAGTATGGTTTTTTTAAGAATGTGGACACTCAGGATTACTCTATATATGCCAATATGGAATGAGTAATGACATGTTTTGGTTGATTTTCATGAAATTGTATTATATGGGGTTAATTGATTAGGATAAGGATGTGTTTTCCATGTTTTTAATTGTTATACTAATTTTTTTCATTATATAATTTTTATATAAACAATTATAATGGTAATATACCAGTGGTGTGTGAAGGGAAGCCATTTGGGTAAATCCTACAATGTATTATTACTCACCCCCTAATTTGGAACATTGGTTCTTTTGCCGATGAGGTATATTGGGACACAGGTATGGGTAAACCATCTCTTTATATAGTGGTTAATTGTGATTCATCAAATTCACGTGGGGGAGTTGATCATAGGGCAAGGAACTTCTCGTGGATCTATGGATTTATGTCATTTACTCTTTCTAATTTGAGGTTTTGTCTTCTACTTGGTACTCTAAATATGGATTGTTGTTTTTTTAATGTATTGGAATTTTGGTTTTTTTTATAATTGTCAAATTGTTTTCATGAGTAATATAGTTATTTTTGGTATTGGAACATTTTGATGGTTGTGTTTATTTAAAATGGAATATTTTTCCCAATTTCCAATGAAACACTCGACAATTACTACTAGCCTTTGGTACCTTTATAATGTCACCTTATGAGAATTATCATTCGACATCATTCTCAGGATAATGAGCGGGGGAAAGACGTTACAGTTATGGTGAACCTCATAAACATGGAATACATTTCCTATCTGATGGTATACAGATATAATGGTTATAGAAACATTATCTAGATGTCTACCCATATAATACCATCCTACTAATGAGTATGACCTAGAATATCCCACCAGTGCTTTATTTTCCCCTATAATATATACACTTTCAATATGATTGTCTTCTCAACTGGAGTATCATAGTGACATAAAATCATCTAGATAGACCCTATCCAGAACATTTCTTCCTCATATCCACCATATCTAGCAAATTATAAATGGTTCTTCCACTAAAACACTATATTTATAAAAAAAATTCTCGACACGACCCACCCTGGGTCCTGTCCCATTGTATGTATAAAATAATGAATTTTTTTAATGAAATATATCCTCAACTTAGTTACACTAGACTAATGGGGTTTTATGGTCCATTAATTTTGTACCATTCCTTGCAATATCCTCATGTTACCCAATCAGCACAAATCATCATGGGGTTTTCTCTCTACAATTCTAAACCCTCATATTAAAACATTTAAAAAATCATCAACTGTTATCATGAATGAAAGCGATCTATTATCTATATACAACACGTTCTTCATGCACTATATAAAAGGGTATAATTATATTTCTAACACTATGCTCTACCATCCCAACTGTGGTTCGTGGTCAACATTGGTATAATAATATACATAAACACAACCATTATTTAGAGACACCCTTTTTATCCCTTTCACATTTACAATATAAAATAATCCATATATTTTCAACTAGTTACATTAAGATTTTAAACCGCTCATGACTCTTCATTAGTAATAATTCATTAACCAAAAATTATTGTTCCTTCAATTTAATTATTTTCTTCATCTTCATTAGACTCCATTTATTTGAAATTTCTATGTATATAAAAACCATTATCTCTATCACATCCCACATGTATTTAACATTTTTGTATACAATGATGCATTCCACCTATATCCCATGGTTCCTAAAATGATGCATGAATAAAAAACTGAATTCCACTTTTCCCATGATCAAAATATCATTAAATAGTTTCATGATACAAAAATTGGGTCACCAATGTTGAAATATCATTAATCCAAGAGAAAATAATATTAAGAACGAAAGTGTAATATTGGGGGTAGTTGGGTTTCCCCCATTAATGGTTTAGCTACTATCAAAGCTGAGCACATTTAAATTGATTTAATATATCCTAATATCCCATCCACCATTCCAAAATAGTAAAAAAAATATAAATAAATTACTCTAATACCACATTGTAATGTCTCCAAACTGGAATCAACTATTAAAGGTGGCCTCAGTAGGGTCACCATATGACCACAAGTGTGCATCCTCATATGCGAGATGTTTTGACTAGCAATGAGGTCAAATGAGTTCAATGAGGAGACTATACTCTCTTTATTAGATTTTTCAAAAATAGATAAAAACAAATAAGAAGGAAATGTATTATATTATAAACATTCCTTACAAAAAAAATTACCTAAATTGGGTAAAAATCCACTACAAAATAGTATGTATGTTCTTTCATGTCATGAAAACAGGAGTTCATGGTAAAAAAATAATAAGTAAAACTATGGAATCCCAAAAACATGTCCTAAAATAGTGATTGGTTCCCCCCTCCTTACACATCAATGTCAAACTAAACCATATAAAATAGTTCCATTTACATGTCCTAACCTACAACCATTAAATCTACTTTGGTACCCAAAAGATGTCTGAGTGGGGTGTGATTACAACTCAATAGACCACCAATAACAGTGTCTACAAAATATTCAAACCAAAATTATATATTATGAATGTATTAAATTTTGGAAGAAATGGTTAAAATGGGTTCCTTTAGTTTATAGGGTTCACTTAATCCATTTACATCACTTATCCATTGGATTGGGCATTTTCATCAATTACACATCAGTCTATTCTGGAACTACATCTATGAATAATTGTAAAAGTGATGTTACAAATATCACTAAGGAAAAAACATATAAATAATTAAAAACACTTACCTCATAACATTTCCCCTATGTAGTCTCATCATATGAATATATTATGGGAATAGAGCATCATCTCACCACATGTGCGTTAAGGGGGTGGTGTTTAGATCCTCGATCTTTCCAGACCTATCAGAATAGATCCTTTTGTCCCATACCACACACATACCATCAATCCATTTTCATATTATCATTTTGTCTTTTACTAAATATACTAATTCATAAAAATAATCATTGAACACACATTCCATTTTAAATTAAAAGGCCATTAAATACATAAATCATCTGTATTGAATAACCCATAAATACATTTACTATTTATAATTAATTGTTCATTAAGAAATTTACATCATGAAAAACTCCCCATTAATACATGTATCTAGAAAAAAAAATATCATTAATTTATTTTCATATTTCACAGTAAAGAATGAAACAAAAAACATATATGTTCACTTCCATAAACATATATTAACAAGATAATCTTAACTATCATAGGCTAAATTTCATAATATCTTCAATTTCATCTTTAATATCTTAATTACCATATTCTTAGATATGACACACCGCATGGGTATACTCTCTCCCAATCTATTCAACCTTAACTCATCCCATGGGCATCTTGAGGGGTTCAATTCATCATTTAACTAAATAATATATCATTTAACACAAATGGAATCAATGAAAAATTAGAATGAACTAATATCACAACCATTAACACATTAATGGAAGAAAAAAATGATATTTGAATTTTATAACACTTACCTTGATTCGGAAGACAAACAATCTCTTATCCTTATCCTTTGATTTAGACTCAAACACACTTCGGGGAACCAACCTACAATCCATTGGAAAAGAGGGTCTTACTACTTTTTAAGAAATGGAACAACCACAGAATCCTTAATTATGAATGAAAAGGGATGAGGAGTGTTAGAATCATTTAGATCTTCAATACACACCCAATGTCAATCCAAACTGCCTATAAATGAGGGAGATTGACCCTTGGGATTTATAGGGTTTATTGGATAGTCACTAAGACTGATAGAAGAATCATGGAGGATAATAATGGGATTGAACACTTAAGAAATAAGGGGGAAATTTTCTAAAAACCGACTTCCTATTGGGATCACATTTTGGCTACACGGTTTTTCAAACTGTGTACCAACCTGTTGAAAACCATTATCAAATAGAGGGTTAGGCCACACAATTTCCTATAGATCCTGTATAGTTTGAAAAACTATTAAATGACCACATTGGATGGATATATCCAAAGAAACATAGATTTTCCTCTCCATTTTTGTGGTTTCACAAAACATTTCTCCCCTGTTTAATGCATGCACTGTTAGGGCATGTTTAATCATAACAGCGTGTCATCCATGAAACATGCACTATATGACTTGTTTCTCCCAATTTTTGTATCCCAAACACCTAGACCACCCCCATGACTCCTCGTACACTCAATAAACCTCCCATTATCAAAATATAAAATTACATAAACCACAATTAGAATAGGGACAATGCTCAATAGATTCCCGGATCTTACAATTTTATTTCTATTCAATATGATAGTAACCATTGCAAATTATTTTTACCACATTGAATGTTAAATGGGTTAATTAGGGTTAAAACTATGGTGATAGAGTCTAAAAATATACCCAAAAAATCTATTTAATTCATTTTAATGGAATTATTTTTCAATATTCATCCCATATTTGAAAATATGTCATTTTGGTTCCAAAATCGCTTAGTAATGAATTTTATATTTTTTTTGAATTGAAAATGACAAAATGTCAGTCTCTTGATTTACTAAACCAAATTATTTTTAACATAAGTCTAAAAAGATGATATGTTTAGTTGTAATGTTTTATATGAAATTTGAGTAAATTTTGTTTTCATGATAATTTTTTTATTATAATAATTTTCTTATATTCTTACTCAAAAGCGACACATTATATATTCAATTGAAAAATTGAATTGAATTGTTTTAAATATATTAAAGGTAATAAAATTTGGTTGAATTAATAAGTTCCAAATTTTGTTGATAAATATAAGTACTAGCGATGTGAGAACAGATTATAATCACATTTCATATTTTTTATTCATTAATTAATGTTGTTTTAAATGGAATGTTTCAAAAATAAATTATTGATATTTTATGTTAGATAATAATTTATTCAATTTTTTAAGAATAATTTTTTTATAATCGAACATGTAAGGTGGGAAATTGTTAAAAATGTCATCCATTTGTCATTTATGATTCAATTTATAACTTTTATGTAAAATTTTGTCCCTTAAGAGTGAAAAAATCATTATAGTGGGTAATGCTAAAAAAGTATTAAATATGTCTTAGACCAAATGATTAGGATAAAAATTTCACATAAACTGGTACACATATTTTTCTTTCAACTAAATCATACTCTATATTTTATTTTTTTATCGATTTGGATGAATTTATCTACATAAATAATTTACTATATTTTAATATTTAATGAAATTCCACGTGTGACCATATCCCCGTTTGTAAAAGGGTATCCCCTAATTTATTTAAATTACCAAAAATTGAGCCATATATTTAGAAAAACCCCTACCAAATTTCCTTCTCAAAATCCCTATCCATGAATTAGTGATTTTTAACTCCTTAAAAGATCATTACATTTGGCATTAAGAAGGGATATTAAGGAGGCCTATCGGAGAAGATTCAATCATCTTACCTGATCTATTTCCATTTTTTTATACCTATTAAAAATATGTGGTTTTATTAATAAAATTATTACTTAATAATCCATTATATACCTAAATGTTAATATGAATTTCAAAACTTCTTTATTAACCCTCTTATTCAATTAAATGGGATGTGAATGTATGTCTCATGCTTAAGTTATACTTACCATCTCCATGTAGTGATACAATTCATTTTCTATAACCATATTTAATATATGGTAATCTTGAAAATTTAAATGGTTATATATGATATTTATGAAAAATTAATTCTTATGTATTTTTTATATAATACTAACCTACATACATTCTTATTTGTAGGAAAAATGATAGTGTCGCTCATGCGTATGTGTGGACTACCACCTCCATGAAAGGATGTGATTCAATTAACATTTTCTTCTTTTAATTAATTTAAATTAGGATTAATTTATGTAATACATAAGATATATATAATTAAAAAATATTAGATAAATGTGAATTTTTATTTACATTAGATTTTTTATATCCATTGAAAAGTGAAATCATTGTTCATGTCTATGTATGTCCTACCATCTCCAGGAATGGGGAAATTTATTTTTTTATATCAATATATGATGGTTGAATATATATATATAGATATAGTGAATAAATATATATGTGAAATTTATTTCATGATTAAAATTATTAATATGATAGTATCATGTTTAATGTACAAGGATCAGAACTGTGAAACTGAAATTCTTGTGTTTAACCGAACATTTAACACCCAAAAAAAGATTTTTAAAATCAATTATTAATTTATGGGAATTTAAATGTTATAAGTGTATAATATATGATATTATAACTATGTAAAAATTTGAGGTATATAACTATTATAAAATTATACCGTATTTTAGAGTTATTTAGATGAAATTTAGGCTTGAGGTAAGAGATTATCATATCACTCTTATTTATGCAAGACACGTTCAATATTCATCACATGCATCTTTTATGTGGTGTATATAATGTCCAAGAATGTATTTTATGTTTATTCTCATGACAATTATGGGATATTAAAATCCATATAATTTTATTTTTTTCGCAAGGATTATGATTATAATGTCAGAAAATAAATTAAGGATTTATGTTTCAATACAATTTTAATCAGGATTGTTTATTATTTCGTTTAAATTAAGTAAATAATATTATAATTGTCTAAAAAAAAATTTCTTTTATTCAAAAATATTTATTTCCAGATATTACATTATTTTTTTAACATTAATCACTTTATGTACTCAAGATATTGAAAAAAAAATACATGAAACCTAATATGTTTTACTATTGGTCAAAAATCCATTTTTCTTCCATGTGAATGTTATCACTAAAGTGTTTAAAAATGGATTACTATTGTATTATGATTTCATAAATTCATTCCAACCCATTAATTTACATCAAAAAAATTTCTTATACAACTTATTATTATATTTCTTTTAAATTATGTTCTTTTTAATTTTATTCTAATGTGATCAAAGAATATTTTCATTTAACTAATACATTATGGAAAGAATTACCCATATTTTGGACTACTCAATACATTGGTTATTACTTTAAAAGATTCAAATTTTACTTTTTGAAAGAAAATTCATTAATATGTTTTATGTTTCTAGAATTTATTATGAAATTTAAAAATTAAAATTACATTTTTGAAAAGTATTATTGAAGTGTATTTTAATGAAAAATTTCATATATGATAGCATCCATTAATGTTACTTATTTTTAACTAGATATATTATCCCATGATAGAATCCTAATTATTATTGTATATTGTACTTGATTTTTATGATGAGATGTTTACCAAAATAGTTTATTTTCCAGGGATTTTACTAAGATGAAATAATAATTGTTAAATGATCCGATGAAATTTATCTTGATGAATTGTGATTTTAAAATTGTTCACTCTATTATATCCCATTAATGTAATTGGTTAAGTGATATTGATATATCATTGAATTATTATGTTAATATTATACTTGAATGTGAATGTATTTTTTCACATATTGATAAGTAGGTAATATATCATACTTGTTATGATAATAGAAAAATTTGTGGAAATATATTGAAAAAATATTTGTATTAATTTTTATGTGTGATTGTTCTCACATTTTAGCTATGCTGACAAGATTATGTGTGATCATGGTTGTGTTTATCTATGACCAGGAGATTATTATTTAATTTTATTGTGACACAACATTCTAACCTTATGAATCTTGAATGTAAATTAATGTGATAACATCTTTATGAATCATACTTACCTAATTTAATTCACTTTAGATATTATGATCTAATATTTCCTGGGAATGAGTATTTTACATTAAGAATATACACTAGGATTTTTTTTAAACCCTATGAAAATCTTATAACATAATTATTGATACATCCCATGTTTACCCATACTAAGCATTGGAGATAACCCTTTCACATTATTTTATTCCTCGAGTATTGATGGAAGGATCTATATATTGTATTTATAAAAATATTACTATGTAGGTAGATAATTATTTGAGTTGTTGAATATCATACATGAAATAATATGATTGTGTACCTATTCAATAATCACACAAAACATATAAATCCCTAACATAGATCGTAATGTTATGTAATGAATATTCATTTAGATAGATGAAATATTAATGAATGGAATGATTAGGAATCTATATTTGGTATCAAAACATTGTTATGTTACTATTTGAAGTCAAATATTATAGAGCTTTATTAAAAACCACGAAGATAAGTCTAGTGATAGGATAACATTGTAATGTTTTAAAAAGGTATATTATATTGTTTTATAATAAATATATATGTATTCATAAAAAAGTGGGTTGTGGTATTCTCATATATGTATACAGGGGTAATAATCCTGAAACAAATTTGGTGGATTATATATATGTCCTCATTCTAATTCATAGTGAGTGTTACCTTATTGGGAATCCCGTTTGACCCTCCAAAGGGGATATACATGGGTAAAATAACATTTTCCTTATAAACCATTATAATGTATTTTAATATGATAAAACCAAGGAAACCACTAGATTAAACACAAGTTTTCATATATTAGATATAATGTGACATAATTGACACATCCTATAAATGATTTTTAATGATCTCTCTCTCAAATTATTTTTTATCACATTATGTATTTTTTTAGAAAATTGATTGAACCGATAATATTCACATTAATGGTGAAAATTGAGGAAAATGGAATGATATTCCTCTTGATAAAAAATAAAATAACAACTACAAGATGAAACCTTTTGATTTTTTTTAAATTAGATATCTCATTATATGACTGATAATCTTAATAAATTTGAGATTCTTGACATTCATAATAGGAGAAAAGTTGTGTTTCATGATAATCGTGGTTGAAAGAATACTTAGTTTTCTACTTTTACAGTATGTTGGATGAATAACTAAACTAGATGAGTCAAAGGAATAAAAAGATGTTTTTAGGTGTGGAAAAGTAGGAAATATTGATAGTAATTTTTTAAGAAAAATGAAATTTTTTGAAAATTCAATTGATAAGAACATGGTTTCTATAACGTATCACCAATTGTTAAATAGTTTAAATGTTGAAAATAGATGGATTATTCAAATCAATATCTTATATGGAATGATCAAAAGGAGGATCATCAGGGTTTTATGAGTTATTTTTTACTCTTGATGATATTGAGAAAACAAATGTTGTATGAAAATAAATAAGGTATTAAAAAACAAGATTAATAATCCTAGTAAATGGCATAAGAAGTAAGGGTAATGATAGAAGTGTTTATGTATGGGAACTCAATAACTATTTTATATAATAATTTTAATCATTGGTATCTCGATTATAATAATCCTCGAACATTTGTGGATTTTTGGAATAAATTTTTATTATTTAAGTATTTTTTAGAAAATTTTAAAAGGTAAAGATGAAATAGAAATTTATTTAAATTTAAGGTAATATTTTATGAATAAATATATTATTGAGTGATATAGAAACCTAAATATGTACCTGAAGCTTAAATAATTTTTTTCGAGATAAATACATTAGATATATAGTTAATTAGAAAATATTGATGCCCTTGGAACATAAAACTATTTTGATGAAAAAGTTTTTTATGTTATCATTGATGAAATTTATATAATTTTGGATTATCGAATATATTATATAATATATTATTTTATATAAGGAATTAGTATAGAGTTAAATTTTGGAGGAATGTATTTTTTATTTGATGTTTTATGAAAATACAGTTGATTAGAATTTTTTGGAAGATTATGTGATCATGTTACTCACATAGTTTGAATGTGACATTTAGAGATACATTATATAGTTTTGAGGAATAATGATAAGTTTATTTTCTAAATTTAGTGATGTGAAATATAAATATTGAAATTATTAATATGGTTAGAAATATTTTGGAAGGGTTTTAATTTTATCATCATATTAGATGGTTTATCACGAAATTTGGGAATTATTTTATAAGGTTAATTTACAATTTATTTTATTGGATAACCTATTAAAACCATTTTGGATTTGGTGAAAATAGTTATATGAGGAATTGTAATTCATCTATTATAGATATAATGAACGGTTAAAAGTTAATTTTTAATATTCATACAAGAAAAATTAATCTTGAATATTTATTTCATTAATTAATTGATAATGATGAAATTTATCAAAGCACAACCAATGGATGAAATTATTCTTATGAAATGGAAAAAATCAAGTAATAATATTTTATCATGTTCTCAATCAGTATAGTAAAATAATCCTTTTGATTAAGGAAAAGGATCTTGAAATTAAATTTTATTCATTTTTCTTCATTTCCCATGAATTGATGGTCCATTCTCCCATCATAGACTATGGTTTCGTTGGTCATTAACATTCTCATTACCATGTTCTCTATCAATTTTTATTAGTCCATGGAGATTAGTTTTCTCCCCCATGTGTATATTTTCACATCCCAATTCGATTCTCTTATTTAGAAACCTAATTCAGTATTATTCAAAATGACAATTGTATTTCAATTTCCCTATTAATAATAGGGTTTTTTATTAAACATTTTTATTATAATGGTTTTCTATAAATGAATATTCAATTGTCTAACACTTGATTATCAGGCACAAGATAAAATTGATAAGTTGAAATTTGTTAAATGGGGGTAGAATGTAACACCATAAAATTTTAAAAGAAATATATTATGATTAATAACATATATGATACGAAATTCTAAGCTTATACAAACCCCAAAATATTATTAAATAAATATGATCATTATTATAATGTCATTAAATTAGTGAGTATAAAATAGAAATAAAATATTGGATTTTATAAATATCAAGTTCTAACTAAAAGGATTTAATTATTATTAATGTTTAATAAATAATCACCAAATTTATTTTATTAAAGTCACATGATACATTAAAAACATGTTTCCCTCAAACATGATTTTTATTTCTTTTTGTGAGAAAATATTTCAATTAATTTTTTACACCTTTAAAAAATGTATTTTATAAAATGGAAATAATTTTAAAATAAAAATTTCAAAATTATATAAGATTTATTTTTATGAGTTTTCTAAATAGATTTATTTGTCAATGAATAGTTAGAAATACTAATTTTTATTGAAAACATTTTTTTTTGAATATAAAAATTTATATATTATTGTAATATTTTTAATAGTTAATATATTTATAAAATATTATGAAAAAACTAATTAATTTTATTGGATTCAACAATATGGAGTAAATTTTTATAAAAATACTTTTACGCATAAAATGTAAATTTTCAGGAAAAAAATGATTTCCATGACATTCTATGTTTTTCAATAAATTAATTTATTTTGATTTAGTAAATTTATTTTTGAAAAATGGCTTCCATATTTTGATTTTTTTAAATATTCTAATTTTATTTTTGTTCATTATGTATAATATAATTACTAAAATATTATCACAATGTTAGATGTAAAATGGGTTAATAATGACAAAAATTAATGTGATACATTGTCAATATGAACCCAAAATAGTAATCTATTTTATTTTATGGAATTGATGTGACCATAGTCAACACTAATTTTAATATATTTTCTTTTAGTTCCAAATTACCTTGATAAATGAATTTATATTATTTCATGAAAAAAAGTCCAAAAACTCACTATATTGACTTTAATAGAATTAATGTTTTATCATATCAGTATATATATGTTATTTTTGGTAATAAATGTTTATTTTATAGTTATATAAACTTTTATATCATGGAAATATGTTTTTAATTTTTATATGTAGAAAAATTACATTATATGCTTACATAATAATGACACAATATTTTTATATTTTGTTAAAAAATGAAGTAATCCATTTTAAAATTGATAAATGTAACACAATTTGGAATAATTAAGGATCTACACTAATTTTTAGTTCAATATGACATATTTTGGATTTTTTAAAGGATAATATTCAAATTTGGCCTTTGTCTTGGTTTCATTAACATCAAATTAAATAAATAGTGTCCAAAATAGATTTAATTGTATTTTTTGTGAAGTAATATTATAATAAATTATATAGAAAAAATGATGAAATAAAATAATTAGGATTATAAATTTAATAAAAAACTTAAAATTTTCATTTATGAACCAATTATTACCTTATAATTAAAATTATAATCCTTACATTTGCAAAAGTAGTTATAGCGATTAAGGATAAAATTTGATAACTATGGGGTTGAATCGAAATATATTATCTAAAAAACCACATAAAGATATAGAAATTTTACTGATTCATGGGACTCAAACCGATTATTACCTAATGTTTAAATATCTATCCATTTAGAAGAATTTATATATATAAGGAATATATTATATTTAATGATTTTTATAAATTCTGAGAGTTCCCCTCTCCTCACTTATATTTGGGAACCCATAATTTCAATTATTTACACCAAATTTAGCCCTATATCTTTGAAAACCCTAAAAAAATTTCTTATGATATTATAAATACCTAAATTATAGGCTATTATCATCTCAAAAGTCCATTCTAATGGTCCTTAATAATTAATGTAAAAGTGGATTATCAATGGAGAGGTGATAATCTTATCAGATCTCATTAAATTTTTTTACTTATAGTAACTCCTATGAATTTACTATATTCTCAATAAAATAATATATTATATTTAATAGTTTTATTAAACTATTTTGATTATGAAATTACATATAATCACCCTATTTTCTATGAAATTTTATGTGAAAATATCGCTCGTGCATAAGGTACGGCTTACCCTCTACATGTAGAAATATAATTTATTTTCCATCACCATATTTCATGGATGGTTATTGGTATGGAATTAATGCTTATATATAATATAAATGTAATAATTATGATTTTTAAATTATTATATCATGTATATCCACATGTCTTTTAATCCACTGGGAAACAATAATGTCACTTGTGCTTAAATGTGGAAAACCACCTCAACTAAGTAGTGTGATTCATTTTTCATTTACACTATACATGGTTGGTAATAAGGATAGATTTAATGAATATATAAGATTCATATTATATATAACTGATACAATAATTCCTAATTATTATTTACATTTTATTCATTCAAGCTGATAAAATTTGAAAATATCAATCATGTGTACGCACATCCAACCATCACCATGAAATGTATAATTCATTTTTTTATTTAAATCATTATATAATGAATATATATATAATTAATAAATATATATTATATTTATATCATTAATATTATTCTTTATATGATGAAATAAAGATAAAAGTTTAAGGACCATATCTACAGAACGAAAATTCTCATGATAAATGAAATAGTTAACAACCAGAAATGATGATTATAATAGTGAATTATTAGTATATGGGTGTTTAAATTTTATATTTTGATCATAAAAGATATTTTAAATCTGTAAATAATTTTTTATAATACTATTAGTAAATTTTAATTTATTATATACGTGGATAGAGTGAATTTATTGAAATTCAAACTTGAGGTAAGGTATTCTCATGTTACTTTTATTTACTTGAGAAACATGCCTTATTCAGAAATTATATCAATTATATGGTGTATTTAATTGCTATGTATGTATTTAATTATTATTATCATTAAAATTAAGTAATATAAGTGTATCTCAAATGTAATTTCATTAATGGGTCATTTGATTCCAAAATTACCAAAGTGGTAAATGATTTATGTCTCCATTCTATTTTAATTAGGGTTATTTATCCTTGAATTTACATTGGTGAAATTCTATGATCCTTAACTGATAAGTCCCATTAATTTTATTATCCCCTAGTTACTTCTATATAATTTGTGTTTTTTATATCATTTTCCTCACATTATTCAATAAATAGATTGAAAATGCTTTTTAATGAAAATGGACTTGGTTTTACTATTCATTTGAAAAATACTTTTTTCAATATCAATGATCTATATAATATGTTTTAAAAAATGGATTACTATTCTCCTTTAACTTTTTAAGGTAAATTTTAGAAATTATTTCAATTTTAAAATCTTTTTTAAAAAGGAATCATCTTGTAAATTTCTAAATGTGGGACCTTTTGACTTTTTTTAAATTACATAGAAATGAATGAATAAAGTTTACTTTTAAAGGAAAAATATAATATCCTACCTAATAGACTGGATAATTATTTGATTATTAATTAACATGTATTAAAGGTAAATTTGAAAAATATTATTTTCATTTCTATTATGTAAATTTTAATATTTTAATATTTTATTTAAAATAAAAAGTGATTTTATTAAATAATTATTGAAGTGATATTTAAAATGAAATTATAATAAATGATAGAATCCATAAACATTACATTTATTTTTATAGGGATATAATTTAATAAAATTATACATATATATTCTTTGTGGGTCAACGATTTTTATGATGAGATATTTACAAACTGCCATTGTTTTCCACAAGTTATATTATGATGATATTTTGAATGTTCTATGAATTTGTGTCATTAATTTAAATGAATTAAGTTTATTTATTTTATGAGGCCATTATATCCATGTAATTTTGTTTATATATCATGATTTGATTATTATAAGAGTGTACACGATTTTTGGCATATTTTGTACATATTGATTAATGAGTATTATATCTCTCTAGATATTCTTAAAAGAAAATTTGTAGAAATTATTAAAAATAACATGATTGTTTTATTGATATAATCACAGGATAATGCATGGAAACAAATTATTTACCTATGTTCATAAGATTATGATTTCATATTCTTAGGATGCAATATGAAAATTTTATGACTTTTGAATGATGATTACAGCTCTTAAAACATTATCTATTATACTTATAGAAATGATATTTTTAGTGATTATGATATGAAAATTTTGGGTATGAATATTCTTTATTGATAACATGAACATGATTACATTATCATTTCATTGTGATTATGTATTAATATAATGATTTATATATCCCATTTTTTCCTCACTGATCAGTCGAGATAAACAAATCTTAGGTTTTACTTTTCCATGTATTCCTAGATGATTTAATTTATGGTATTTATAAGAGGAATATTGTGTAAGAAGATGTTTTTTATAGATGTTGAATAGACCATATACAATGAAATTATTATGTATCTAGTCTCTAATGAAGATAAACCTTTATGTTTATGATGAAAATCATAATGTAATTTTATGAATATTCACCATATAATATGTAATGTTAACATAGTGAAATAGAGTTATATATTAAATATTTAATGGAATGAGAAGAAACAATCCCATGAATGGGTAATTGTTTAAATCAAGTAATACTAGTTAGAGGTTTTTTAATGATCTTGGATCTATTCTAACTATCAAGGTGACATTATTATTGGTTAGTGTATATCACAACACACTAAATGTATGGAGGAGATGTAGAAGAAATGCTTGTGAGAGGAGGTTTAGTTGATTGATTCTACAGATGAGGAATTAGATGTATGTATATCAGGATAGATGTTGGTAAATGGATTGTTAATTGGTTGGATAGAGTGTCTTGATCTTGTATGTATGTGAGAGTGGGAGATAGTGTTGATGAAGGGATAAAACAATTGAAGTTTTCAAGTGCTTTGTATTTTTAACATTGTGTGTATTTATTTGTTAATCCACAATTATATATATAGATGAGACAATTTTTATTTTAATAAAGTCAATTTTAGAAATAGTTTTCAAATAAATATTAAAATATACAAAATATTTTACCACATAAACACAATTGTGTTTAACAATTTTTTATATAATATTTTATTCTAAAATAAATAAAGATTAACATTCTATTTAAATAAAAATATGGGTATATATTATAATAAAAAGTTATAAATGTTATTAATAATCACGTCATTATCATTTACCGACGAAAAAAAAATATTTTTAAATAATATCTATTTAATAAATTCTTAAACATATTAGAAAATAGGAAATTCAACCGATTTTTCATATTATTATCATCTTCCATATTCTATGAATTTAATTACCTTCTCATTATGGTCTGAAAAAAATTCAAGTCCATTGATACATCTGTTAAAATTTATACTTACCTCACCTATATTGAATATATCCCTCTCTCAATAAATGTATTTTTTTTAAGAAAATTATTTATCTTCAAATCAAAAATACTTTCCATAAACCATTAATTTGAATTTATCCCCATTCAAAGAGAAATAAGTTTTTAAATCAAAAGGACATTGTCATGATTTGTTTTTTGGATTTAGGTTGGATGTTTGAGGTCTAAGATAAAATGATTCATATTTTGTTATTATCTTATAATGAAAAATTTAAAATTTTAAATGAAAAGGAAATATGAAAATCACTCCTTTTCAACCCCAGATGAATCAATAAACATGTTGTCTTGATCCTCGATAATGGTATGTGACATAAAAATATCAAGCATAAGGGTTGATTTAAACTTTTGTATTATTTTTCTTGTATAAAATAATTTATATCGATAATGGGATTATAAAAACACAAAATGAAATATTAATTAAAATTCATGCCATTTTTATTGAGATTAGGACATTTATTCATTGTGAAATTAAAAATGAATTATATAAGCTAATCTATATTTCTATATTTTCTACATTTTTGGGAGGAAAATAGGGGTTAAATCTATCGAATTAAATTTTTTAATTGATTTACCTTAAAAATTTTATAAAAATAACATACATTCCCACAAACATGTCATTCATAAAAAATTGATACCCCTGATAAATCTTATCCACAATTTTCGAAAATTAAAATTCATACTTTAAAACATAAATACAATGGTTAAATAGATTATGATTTTAATTTTGCTCCTATAATGCAATTCATGGTTTCTTAATTTGAAAAAAAGTAATTCAAAATGCATATTTTGATTGAAAATATTATAACAAAGTGTATTTGAATTTTAGAAATGACAATTGTCATTTTAAATACATATAAAATCATAAAATTTTTGAGATACCAGATAGAGTTTTCTTGATCATTAATCATGTACCAATATCCTGAGAAGTGGGATATTTATGAATATGTCAAAAAGGTTTCAAAACCCATTTTATTTGTAATATTTTTCATTTTAATGTATTTTAAAAACAAGTACTTATCAAATGAATCAAATATTCATCAAAATACATACCAATATTAGGGATGAAAAAAAATTTAGAAATCATTTTGGTTTTTTATTTCAAATTCAAGATCAAATACAGAAGTAACTAAATATTTAAAAAATTAAATTAGATTACATTTTAGATTAATTATCAAAAAAATCAACGGATGTAAAAAAACTAACCCGAATATATTTCCCAAGGTTCACTTTTCAAAACTCTTATTTCATACATTATATTTGTTTTAGTTGAACTATAAATTTTAATATTACAAGAAAAAGATGATAAAATATAACAATGATAAATAATGTATGATATAATAAGAAATTATTATAATAGTACATTTGAGATAATCTAAAAAACAAGAACTTACTATGACATATATAAAAGGAAAAAAATATAATGATAAAGTTTATATAAATAAATATTGAAAATAATAGGGTGAGAGGGATGAAAATGAAGTGTTTATTTAACCTCTCCAAATAATTTTTTATATTTAAACTACATACAGCTTGGAAATTATAGTTTTCATCACTAGTATTAATATGGATGAGGTTGATGTGATGTACACCACCACAAGTAATTTCCCTTAATTCTTAGGAGCTTGAAACAATTTTTGAGTCCATGAAATGAAAATAAAATATTCCCACCCCTAAAATTTATAAAAGAAAAGTAGTAAAGTGGCGTGGGAGAAAAGAAATGTATTGGAACTCGTTGTTATTAGTTTTCATGTCCTCTTCCTATTGTTGTGGATATTATTTTTGATGTTTTGTTCACTACACTATGGGGGTAACATGATCTTCCACTTAATCACAAATTTTCAATCGTTTGTGGTGCCTTCTCCTCAATTATTTATGGATGGAAAATGTGTTGTATCTTCAATACATGAAATTAGAGAATTAATATACAATTTATTTTCACTGAAATAAAAATTAATTGAGATCGAGGTATAGGAATACCCTTGAAAGGTTTCAATTTTTATCTCATTCTCCCTTTACAATGCATATGGAATGATACTATATTGGAAATAGAATGAATAAGTCTCTATGTTCTTATGTACATGATTTAATTCAAATCAATTATAGGGAATGTCAGTTTTTCATATAATGGTACCATAGTATCCAACACCACATTTCCTTTTAAATAATTAAAATATATAGAAATTTTCATTATTACCCTACTAATTGCTATTATTATTGAGACATAAAGTTATACATTAAGGATCATAATGAGAACCCTTAATATCCAATCCACATAAAAATAAATTTAGTACATTTATCATAACTTAATAGAAATTGAATTCATTCAATAATAATGGTAGGAGAATCATTCATTTTAACATCCATATATATTTTTTAAAAATTATTAAAAGAAAAAAATATTTAGAAATCTTAAAGGTAACATGTAAAAAAATAGCTTTCACAATAGGGTTTTAACATCTTTTATTTAATAAGAATTATTAAATCATTTTTATCCCTATTAATTAAAAAAGATGATAAAACATGATATTTATCATCACTTTTTAAATATTCAATGTTTAAAATGTATTTTTTTAGTTGCTTTTTAAATAACCAATGTAAAAATATTAAATAACTCAAAATTTTAAAAGAATAACTACTCTCTATAACAAACATGATTTTCTTCTTTGGGTTTAAATAAACATTGAAATATTATGTGAACATTATAACCCAGTAGTTCAATTAGCGGTAATGAATAGTATTAACAGAATTATGAAATTATTATAAATACCCCAAATCAATTCAAATATTGTAGTTAATCCCTTGGGAATAATCCTTTGATTTGTTTTGTGAAGCCAATTTACTCATGAAAAAAAAATTCCAAAAAAATATATCTATTTGTTTTTGAGAGATAATATTATAATTAATTATTGAAATTTTAGAATACATTATAATAAAGATATATAATATTAGAAATAATCATATACAAATATTTTAACAGTAAAATTTTGAGATATTTTTATGAAATTTAAAATTTGTCATTGAGTAATGCAAAAATACTGTTTTTAGTGTAATTAATTAAAAAAATTACCAATAAAAAATTTACATTCCATTTTTTAAAATTTATTTATTCATAATAATCTAATTATTTTCTTTTTAAGGAACATTATACTTTAATCTGGTAATAATCTATAATAATTAAGAGGGAATTTTTTGAGAACCCATTTTTTCATTTTGTTTTTAAGGATTAATTATAAATTAAATTATACAACATTTACATTAATATTTCAAATTGTATTATATATTTGGAATCATGAGACCCTAATTTATTAAATTTAACCCATTTATTTTTTTGATTATGATAGTAAATATAGTACATAATTGTACCCATGATAAAAAGGGTAAAATGGGTAATTGATGGTAATAATATAATGGTAAGGACTAAAAGATAATGATAAAACATGATTTTTTTTATTTTATGAGTATATATCAAATGTAATCATAAAAAAATTTAATTGATGGAATTTTGTATTTATTTTTTCCCGATTCAGATCTTTCAATTACTTTATGAAATGAATATTAGAAACTTGCAATCTCTAATTATTTTTATTTTTGAAAGTAAATCAAATTATTCATATATGTTATGTTCATTTATAAATATTAATTTTACATATAATTATTTTTTAGTTTCCATGGTAATTTAGTTATGATTTTTAGAAATAAAATCATTATCTTAAATTCATGCGTAACATTGATGTGGTATAAATACAAGTATAAAAAAATTAAAATAAAATATTCTAAAAACCCAAAAATTGTTATAATTTATATTGATTATTGTTTACCCAGATTTTATTACATAAATATTTCTTATTATAGAAGTTGTTATTCATTATATTCTAATTAAATTGTTGTCTTTTTGTTTTAAAAGTCAAAATAATGATATAGTTCCATGTTTGACTATAATGACATTAAATATTAAATAAAATTTATTACATGATTTAAAATTACTAAAAATCATATATTTAGTTAAATATTTTGGATATGGGTTTATGTACACTCCAAGGATTATTTAAGTTCAAATTTTTCATATATAGTAACTATATTTACCCCAAAAGAGTAAAAACATTGTTCTCAAGATAATTTCTAAAAGAGGAAAAAGTGGGATAGAAATGGAAAGGTGAAGACAAACATATAAAATTGCAATAATTTTATTATATCATATAATTTCAACTCATCCACATCATATATTCAAATATTAACAATTTGGTTCAATTTTAACTTGATGATTTATCTATTTTAATTTAATATTATAATAAATTCCAAAAGCACCACCCCCTATATAATAAACAGGAATCACTTCATCTCATTTTTTAATACTTCAAGAACTGTTTTTTTAAGAACCATTATTTCATACATAAATTTTGTGTAGAAATGTGAATTTTTTACTTTTAAAAGCTTGTACAAGGTAAAATGGTTCTTTTCCAATACAGATGATCTTATTAAATTTTTATGACCACTCTTTTTTTCCAAAATTTAGTGTTTAGTCTTATAATAAATAATATTGAATATTTAATTATTTAATTATTTTATCACATTTGTTTGACCATATGATTTGAATGGAGAATTAGATTAAGAATATTTCTCTTCTATTATATCCAAAATTGGTTGTTTTCCTTGGATGGGAATAAACTTATGTTGAGTTTCATGGCCACCCGGGACCCTATTGTTCATTTACTTTTTCTTTTTATATTGTTTTTTCTTTATTTCCTTTTTATTTTTTTCGTCTTTTATTTCCTCCCTGGCATCTAGAGTATAACTCACCCCACTATGGGATCCATCGTCATATGATCGACATGGGAATATGAAAAGTATATAGAGTGAGATAATGAGATATAGAGAGAGAGAGGAATAATGGTATCATAGTGGAGCTCAGGATATTACAGATCATCATGCGATAACCATGGAATACTGAAATAGGCGTAACTTCCGTTAATTCCTCCGAAGGTATGTTGTTTATAGTATTTTCCGTAAATTACATTATATTATTATTTTTCTTGTTTTAATATTTTATTATAATTTTTAGGCACACCTTTAGGTTTCAACTAATACATTGGGTGTGAAAAGAGGGGTTTCTGGGTGATTTGGGAAATTTACCTTATAATAAAACTGATCATAGAATGTGTGGTTCTAGAATACATGTCGTGTGTTATTCTTTTTCATGGAACATGGCCCTTTCAACATACATTCCTTGTATGTAACAAAAACACCATGCATAGGGATACATCCATTTAGCCGAGTAACCGACCGGGCTACCCATGTAAGGGGAACACGTCTTGTGGATAACATTGCTAAATCATGCGTGGGATGCATTCTAGGTAGATATACATTACTATGTAGAATACATGGACATTTCTTGTGAGGTATATATGTAGGTACCCTGTGTGGGGTACATGTTGTGTACTTGTGATTTTTCATGCAATTCCCAGCTGATGTACATGGAAATTTGGGGCCTTGAAGGTGTACTACATCTTCCAGGTTAGACATGTTGTGTGCTCATCCATGTTGAAAATTGAGGTTTTATCATGTATTTTCTCACATGATTCATAATTAGAAAAATTATTATTCTATTTTAAGTATTTTTTCACATAGAAGTGGGTGGTGATACACGTGGGGGATTTAGATGACTCTGAATGGGATATTTGGGGGTTTTATATAAATAGAGAATTTCTTCCTCAAGTAATTTTTCCCAGTTCATCTTCTAAGAGATGGAACCTTGATCTTAGATTATCCATGAGCTATATCCATTAATAGATATTTTTTTAGATTTTCCCGTGAGGATATCTCCTTTGCGAGACATTACATTTTATCTTAGGATGTTGTGATACTAGTGGTTTCTGGGGATCCCTAGTGGGATTCCTCAACTTATATATTTTCCCACCGGATCTCATGAATACTGCAAATATATTATTCATGTTTCCTAGGGTACTCTATTAGATGCCATTTCATACATACTGACCTAGGGAATCCCTTTATGGATCCCTTTACTTATACACCATTTTGAGGATTCTATATAGGATTCCTCTTCCTCTAACACAGTTTTTAGGGGTCCCTTGTAAAAAGAATTTTCCATATGTACCTTGAGAGGATCCTACGTTGGAAGCATCTTATTTCTTACCTTTTGAGGATACCATGAAGGATTAATCCTTTTATGTATGGACCCATATATTTTTTCCTCTTCTTACTTACATTTTAAGGATCCCATGTAGGGTCACTCATTTTTTATGTTGATGATTCGAAGTACGATGTGTCTCTTGTGTTGACTTGAGCGATCCAGTGGGTTCCATGATGTTTCAATAAACCTAAGCCAGTGTGTTGGGTTTTGGTAGATATGGTAGTGAGTATAAACATAAAACATACTCCAAAAATGTGAGACCAAGGTCTTGTGGTATTAAATGTGGGTTTAGGCATTCATGATCCCTGACTGTTTGTTAAACTTTCACCTATTTACTTTTGTGAAGTGATTCGTACTAGATGTGATTATCGGTTGGTGGATGTTGAGCTTTATGTGAGGTTTCTTTATTTCTCTAATTTGGATTATTAGATGTTATTTATAGATATATAACTTCTAGGATTCATTATTTACCTATATTGGTATACCTATTGGAACTACCTGGGATATTTCTATTGATCATATATATTTGACTATTTTATTATTAGTATTTCAAGAGGTGATACTTAGTATAAAAATGTTAATCCTACATTCATGTTCTATGGGAAAGGAATCCCTGGTAATAGTACACGTGGATAACTATGATCTTATGAGTAATTATGATGATTATGCTCTCCTCTACCAATCAATTATAGAGATTTATTACGATCATTTATATATAAATATACTTAAGGAATATTGTGCTCTCCCATGTTTTAGGGATGATTAAGGTCTCTCAAATACGTTACAAGATCATAGTGTTAGTCGTGTAATTCCACATATTTGATGTATACTCGTGGATGAATATTCTCTCTTGGGTGAAAATGATGATTATTTTTTCCCCAGTCAATCAATAGATCATGGTGGCGGACATGGGGCTCCTCACCACTGATGTGTCTTGTACTTTATGGATAAAAAAATTCTCCTCGAGTGACATATAGGATTCCCCTAAGGGAAAATTGGATGAAACAGTGATACTCTTCTTTTGAATGGATGTTGATAATGTAATTGGGAAAAGAGGGAATTATTTTTACAAATTTTTAAAGTGTGAGAACCTTAGGTATATCTTAGAATATATTTCATGATCTCGTGTGGTCTATAAAGACCTGAAAATTCTATAATTTTTAAAATTATATGAAATTGTTATGAGATTATGAAAATTGACCGCATGTGATTCTGAGGCTCGAAGTGCACGAAATGATCGGTCAAAAAATGGTAAAATTTAAATAGGGCACGTGAGCGGCTATTTTCTAAAAAAGTAGAATAAATCTTAAATGGGTTCCTAGATCATAAATCTGAGGGAACTGTATCATTCAGGATTAAAGGTTTACCCTAGGCATGACTTATGTTTTGTCGTCACATGCCTCCGGTGAGAAAACCGAAAAATTGCATAACCGTAAATAAAATAATTAAATTATTTTATTTTATTTTTCAAATTACTATAAATCATGAATGGAGACTCATATTAAAAAGATGAGATCGTAGCTGAACTCGTGAGGGTATTCTTTCTTTGTGAAGATCCTATCACTATCTGGCGCTGGCCAATAATGGAAGTTAGTTTTTGGCCGTAAATAAAATAATTAAATTTCAATTATTTTATTTTTAAATTGTTTATCTCCTAAACGATAACTCAGATTGGAAATCATAGAGTACATTTGAGATTATGAGGGTGTGTTCCCTTTAGGCAGAGCCTGACATCGACTGGCACTGGTCGAGGGTGACTGTTAATAATTTTCGAAAATTTTTAAGGTATGTTTAGTAATAGTGCGGGCCATAATTTATATCTTTTGAACCGTTGCTCATAATTGAAATCTAAGGACACCATTGAATTATCATTACTGCGATTCACATAAGGGAAGCATCTCTTAGACCACATTAGGTCAGGATAAGAACATAATTATTTCTGCCTTATAAAAAATTTAAACTACATGTAATTGTTATTTTATTTTTCTCCAGTAGTTGAGTGGCATTGGTGGGACTACTGTGTTGTCAAGCCATTTAATGGAATGAATCTCTTTTATTTGTAACTGCACAATTGAGAATTTAGAGGTTCATTAATTAATTAACCTCATTAATTCCTCAGTGTGTTACTCCAACATTCCCCCTCTATTTATGTGATGTTCAGTTTGGAGCTTTCACACGACTTCACCAAGCAAGCAACCTCTGGGGAAGTGAAGGGACATATTTCACCGATGAGGAACTAATGCTCATATGTCATTGGAATGATTGAAACAAGATTTGAAAATTCCAACAACATCCACGTGCAATGACTCATCATCTACCACTGTGACGTCCCCTACAAATCGCAAGATATGTGTAGCCATTTAATTCAAGAAATTCCACCATTTCATCTCCTCGTTCTTGAATTTTTGGGTGGTAGTTGCTGGGGATTTGAATAGGGATTATCATTATTATTATTGTGATGTATAAATTATACTCACTTGGTATAATTCTAATATAGAGGGCATGGTCAAAACGAACAAGGCCAGGACCCTCTTCTAGTTGATTTTCATTGCATTTTTCGGAGGTGGGTATTCCAACATTATCGAATCTTGAAACTGGGAGGCGGTCAATGAAGAAGATATCCCGAGAGGGATGTCGTCATGTATGGAAGTAATAATGGACCATCAGATCTCACATGGTTTCCAGTAAAATATCCACTAGCACAACATCGGTACGGTGATGGTGGCGGTTGACACATGCTCACCACGGAAGAGAGGCAGCACTCGAAGGCGCCACGGAGGGCCAAAGGGGATAACACGTTGATTGTGAGGTGGTTTGTTGTCGCTTGTTGTATGGGGATGACCCATCATCAAATACATAGTTTAATAAGGGGTACCCGCTCCCCGTAGGTCTTGCAGACCATGTGGCGCCAGCATATGGCACCACTAATTGAAGAGTCGAACGACTCATCTTGAGCCGTTCAGGGAGTTGGCGGCCACCTGGCTGGAGACTCATGCCATAACATTAGACCATATCACCAAGAGGGATGGGATAGTCCAAAGCCCAGCGGTCTGAGCTTGTCACGGCTCAGGCCCACTGGGTTGGTCCAGTCTGGTTTGGGTAGGACCATGTCAGACAGGACCCGGACCACTCTCGGGCCCAAATACACTTAGGTAACTGTATCATGAAAACTAGATGTCCGTTTGACGAAAAATATACGGAACTGTGATCCATGGATTGAAATGGTCCTTTTGAGATACTCCACGATATTTTTGGAGAATGTTGGAGTACAAAGAGGTAGGATTGACAATGAAACCAACCGAGCCATCAGCACGTAGATGCTTATAAATTATAGGTTGGGTGTCTGGTTGACATTCCGTCTATTGCATTGGAACCCTTATTATGTGATAGATCATATAGTTTCTTATTCATTGGACATCTTTTTAGTTGAAATATGATAGATGGATTGATAAGTTGTTCCCCCATAATCGAACGTACTATGACTGGCAATCTAGTGGATGTGAGTGAGGCGGAGGTTGGAGGAAGATCATATAGAGGTTAGCACCGAGCGATTCTATGGGGGTAAGCACCTAGATATCCTATGTGGATCAGCACTGAGAAAATATTTTGTGGATCAGCACCTAGAGATCCTTTATGTATCAGTAGTACGTGACCTAACGAGAACCAGCCTTAGTGCGGCCCGTTGTGGATCAAGGACATACCAATCCTATTTGGGTCAGATCCTATGTGGGTTAGTGCTCAGTGTTCCTATGTGGGTCAGTGCATACCGATCATGTGTGGGTCAGATCCTATATGGATCTTACAAGTGTTAGTACCTATCAACTCTAGGTGGGTTGGATCCTATGTGGGTATTTCAGGGGTTATTACCTATTGACTCCGAGCGGGTCAGATCTTGTGTGGGTCTTGTGGGATTAGTACATATCGATCATGTGTGGGTCAGACTACGTATGGTCAGAAGTAGTGCCTCTCGCCTGAATAAGATAATATATCTTCTCGACTAATCATCTGTACTTCTGTTAGTTACTTATACCTGGTTTTGAGCTGAGTCTTTTGCTTTGTGCATTGTGATTGAGATCATGCATTTTGATTTTCTATTGTGTAATTTTGGGAGACCTATGGGGGTCTCAGGGTCTTTATTTGGTATTATTATAGTAACCCATTCACAGGATTCACCCTCACATTGTTGTGTCTTCTGTAGATGACATGTTACATGGATTGAGACTTAGGGAGCTAGGATCTGATAGTGGAAAATGGTGACAGTTGACGTGGAGAGTTGTGGAGATGAGTTGTATCTATGCTTCAGTTATGATCCTTGGTGGATAACCATAATAGATATTTTTCTCTATTTTAGTTGTATCATTCCATTGGGATTTTATTCTGGACCCTTTACATTAAATACACACTTTTACTACTGCCGTTTGACTTTGTGGTTTCATCTTGTTGTTTTCATGGACACTATATTTGTAAAGTTTTAAAGAAAATTCCTTCCCATTTTAGGGATATGCATTTTCAGATCTATTCATCATCCTTTGGCCTATATAAGGGGGGATGGGGTTGTTCCTGACATGAGCCTTGAGGGATGGGTTGTGAAAAAGTGGTATCATAGGGGAGTTGGTTTTATCGAAGATATAGGACTCTAATCTTTTTTTAATGAGGTAATAGTTTTAAGTGTTTTGAGTTTGGTTATCAGTTCAGGGAGTCCACTACTGATGTGGTGGTCGACGTATCCATACGCCAGGACCATCAAATCTTATTTCTTACTCGGTGCATGGAAACACTGATTATTTGTGTTTTGGAAATGTTCTACATTTGATCTATTTTGATCCATCTCACCAAGAATAACTTATTGAATGTGCTTCATATTTATTATCTTTCAAGATGCCTCCACATAGATTTCATCCTAGGATTCCAATGCATTTCCACGAAGATGGTCCACAATGTGATGAAGCTTTAGTACCAGGACCATTTCCTGAGATGGTACCATCGGGTTGTGTCCTTTATATTCCAATACCCACTGGTTAGTAGTTAATACCAGCTCTATCGGTAGAGGAAAATCATAGGATCAATTACTTACCTGATATTCAGTGACAGATACCCCTCATGTTATGAGGTGAGCCCAACTCATAGGTGTCTAAGAACTGGCTTGAGTTGGTTGCATAGTTTCCATCTAGCCAGGGCACCAATAGATCAGATGGTGGTCCTCATAGTGATCATTATATGTGGCACATCAGGCAAACGAAATTGTTTAGATATACCCCTATATTACGATGAGGTGACTTTTCTATGGACAGATCTTGAGAACCTTCCTAAGAGAAGAGGTATCTTGCCATAAAAAGCTAAGGGGTATGTGTTCCCAAGAGCTTCTTCTGCTTCAACAGGACAACATGTTGGTAGCTATGTAATCATCATGGTTTACCAACCACTCTAAGTACATTATGAATTCGATGTGAATAGTGATTCAGAGCTCAGAATTCTATATTATATCTGTTTAGGGACATCTGAGTTGTTGTTATTCCCCTTTTCATTTTTTATGATAGTATGTAAGAGAGAATCATTGTGGTTGGTTGTTTTTTGGATGGGCAGATACAACCATTGAATGTTACCAGTGGGAAAGCAGGAAACTGATGCCAATCTCAGAGACTTGGGTGTGTAAAATGTTTCTGGAAGAGATAGTGATAGGGATAGACAAATCTGCAGGGTAGCCGACATGGAAGAGAAGATAGAAGTACATAATTTGGTGGTATGCATTTCAATATGTTACAATAACCAACCCCATGTAGTCCCCATGAGGATCAGGGAGCATGAGGATGGGGTAAGGGGGTAGTTACATGAGGTAAAGGAGTGAGACCCATGGGATACATGAATGATTCTAGGTACAGACTATGTCTACTAATAGCTACCGTATTAATATACATTAGTACAAATCATTCCTTCTTGTCACAAATATTGTTCAATACCTAGTGTTTCTAGTTAAATCGTTGACTTGACCCTTATGTTAATTGATACCTATTTGAGGATACTTGATAATCACACTTATGATAACGGTGTGATCTGACCCTTGAGGCAAGAGTTTCTATTAGAACCTCTTTGTGGAAGCATCGCGACTTTACGATGTTAGTTTGGGTATGGACTGGTCATCCGCAGTTCTTGCTCGGATTTGCTGTTTTTGGAAAAATGTTTGTGGTATATGTATAGAATTGGAATTGGTTTCTTCCATGGTCGGAGTAAAATTAATCCCAAGAAACATGGGATAAACACATGCATAAGAGGGTGTGGCTGATCACTATTGAATTGGACAACGTTAACCTCATAGCGGAAAATATTTTGAGTTTTCAGTTCCCAATAGTAGTGGAAGAGTGTGGGACCATCCTCTAAAAATATGCTTCTGGGATTACCTTCTTGTAGGGAGAATAAATTCTTCTTTGAATTGTACATAAGGATGACACCAATATCCACCACTGCATATCGGATGGCTTTATCGGAGCACCTGATGATGAGAGTATAGTTAGTATAATGGCTTACTATATACTCTAATCAAAAGAGTCTCAAGTATATCTTCTCATAGAAGGACCTGATCCTGAGATGAAAACGATGGGTAGAGTTCCTCCAAGGCTATGACATTGATAAAGTCTACACTCATGGGAAGGGAATCCTAGTAGCATACACACTCATCTGGATGTCTGATCTACAATTGAAGAGTGATGTGACAGAGCAGCTATCCGTGTTGCAGTTATCATTCATGAATACGGATGGATCATATTATCTCTAGCCTATGAAAGTTACTCTCCCAGTCATTCAGTGAGTCAGGGATGCACAGCTTGGGGACATAGATTACGAGGCCCAACATGCTCAAATATCCTCTGGATGGACTCATGATGGATTTTATAAAGGCTGGGAGCACATCATCCTAATTATAAGACTCACTATGGTATCCATGATTCAACAGGAGTAGGTGTTGAGGGAGTTCAATACATCAACTTTTTCGGTACATCCTAGTGCGGCGAAGATGTACTAGGACCTCCTATGTCGGTACTAGTGGCTAGGGATGAAGAAATCAGTGGAAAAGTTTGTATCACGATGACTCATTTGTATGAAATTGATAGCTGATCATCTTGTTCCATCACATAGGAGCACAACTTTTTACCCCCATACTGATGGTCAGACGGAGCGGACCATATAGACCTTGGAGGACATGATTCATGATTCTGCCCTGGATTTTGGTCACATATTGGAGGACCACCTTCCATGGGTGGAGTTCACATACAACAATAGTTATCACTCCACCATCAGCATGGCTCCACATGAGGCCATGTTCAAGAAACCGCGCAGATCACCTATATGCTAGACAGATCTATGATAGCATCTAGGAGCAGGAGGCTAATATTCATGTTGAGGGACCCACTTGTTGGATTTGGCATTGTTTTGTATTTTGGGTACATAAAGCCCTAAGTTGTGGAGAATTTACAGATCTAAAAATTATGTATAAATTTTATTTTTTATATAGAATTATTACGAGACTACGAAAGTTGACAGCATGTGATTTCGAGACCCGAAGTGCCTAGAATGATCCGTAAAAAATGTTAAGCATTAAATAGTGCACATGAGATGGTTTTCTAAAAAATTATAATAACTCTTAACCAGGTTCCAGGATAATAATCTGAGGGTACCATTGCATTAAAAATGGCAATCTTAACCTTGGTAAAACTTATGTTTTTTCGGCACATGCCTCTAGTGAAAAAACCCAAAAATGGAATAATTGTACATAAAACAATTAAATAAATTTATTTTATTTTTCAAATTCTTATAACTCAAAAATGGATACTTGGATTAAAAATCAGAGACCACCGCTAAACATGCGAGGGTATGTATTCTTTAGGCAGATCATAACATTGGTCGACACGTTCCAATAGCAAGTGTTAGTTTTTGGTTGTAAATAAAATAATTTAGTATCAATTATTTTATTTTTAAATTCTACAAATTCTATACACTTACTCAGATTGGAAAACTGAGTGTACCATTGATCTCATGATGGAATAACCCCCTTATGAATAACCTAATCTTGACTGGTGCGAGTTGATGGTGATTGTTAATAAATTTTTATCTTTTTTAATGTATGCTCAATAAATGTGCGGGCGACGATTTATATCTTTTGAACTGATGCTATGAATTTAAATATGAGTAAGCCATTGAATTCAATGTTCCAGGATTCGCTTATTGTAAGCCTTAATTCAACCGTAGTAGGTTGGGAGAAAAAGAAAACTTTTTTAGACTTTTGAAAAAAATTATAAATTAACATGTAAATGTTTTTTTATTTTTCTCCAGTGGTTGAGGGGAAATGGTGTGACCACTGTGTTGTCAAACCATTTAACAGATGGACTCTCCTTTATTTTCAACTTCACCATTACATATTGAGAGATTTATTAATTAATGAACCTCATTAATTCATTGCTTCATAACACATCTTTTCCCCCTCTATTTATGAGAGTCTTATCTTGGAGCTTTGACACGGCTTCACCAAGCAGGGAACCCCTGGGGAAGTGACGCGATGTCTTCCACCAATTAGGAATGGAAGCTCAGACATCGTTTCAGGGTTCGAACAAGGATTTTAAAATGCTTACGACATCCACAGAAAAGGAAACTTCATCCACCACAATGAATTCCCCGACGAATCACGAGGTTTGAGTTGTCATTTATTCAAGAAATTACCACATTTAGTCTCCTCATTCTTGAATTTGTATGTGGTCATTGCGTTGTATTTGAACGGGGTTTATAATTATTTTTTATGTGATGTATAAATTACCCCCACTTGTTATAATGCCAACCCAAAGAGTTCGGGACAAAATAATAAATCCAGGAGCCTTCAACACTTGATTTTCATTGCATTCATTAGAGATATGTTTTTCAACTTGATGGAACCTTGAAACTGGGAGGTGCGCATGGACGAAAACGTCCCAAGAGGGTCGTAGGATTGTTCCTAAGGAAGAACGTACCACTAGAGATCACTCTATGGCCCATATAAGATCCACCGGTGTGACTCTGGAGACTGTAGTGACACTAAAGGCCATCGCCGGTTTGGCACCAATGGTGATGGTGGGCGCGAAAGCCATGTGGCATCTGAAGGTGTCATGTCAGACCAAAGGGATGGCCGGCATGGGTTGGTCGCGGTGAGGGAGTGGGGGTGAATTGTCATGCATTGCAGAAGGAATCCCCGATAGAAAAAGAAGGATATTCACCCCACAGGTCCTGCGGACCACGTTGTGGAGCCACATGGCTCTGCTAATTGAATAGTCGAATGGCTCTTCATGAGCCATTCAGGGTGATGGCTGCCACTCGGCTGGCGAGCCATGCTAGCACACCGGGCCACGTCGCCCGATGGGCCAGGACATGCCTGTCATGGCCCTACCCAGCCATGCTGGGCTAAACCCGCCACAACCCTGCCTAACTGGGCTGGTCCAGGCCGGTTCGGACCTACCTGGGTCGGATCGGACCCGGACCCCTCTCGGGCCCCGCTTCACTTAAGTGATCGTATCATGCGAACCATAAATTCATTTGAGGAACCGTCTATGAAGACATGATACTTGTAGTGAGACGGTCCTTTTGAGATACTCCAAAAGTGTTTTGGAGAATTTTGGTGTATGGCCGAGTTAGATCGACCCCAAAACCAATCGGGCCCTCAGCACTAAAATGTCCATACCTTACTGACTGGGTGTCTGCTTGATGCAACTTCTATTCTGTTGGATCCTTTATGATGTGATAGATCATTGGGTTACTTCATCACGGGACTTTAAGATTATTGAAATATTTCTGATGTCTTGAGGAGTGCTTCTACTCGAATAAGAATACTATGATCGAGAATCTACTAGCTGGTAGTGAGGTGGAGGTTGGAGATAGATCATTCAGAGGTTAGTACTGAGTGATCCTGTCTGGGTCAGTACCTTACGATCATGTGTGTCTCATCACCGAGTGATTATGTTTGGATAAACACCTTTAGATCCTATGTTGATTATCAGTATGCGACCCGAAGAGGACTATCCATAGAGAGGAACTTTGTGGATCGGCGACATACTGATCCAGTGTGGGTCAGATCCTATGTGGGTAAATGCTCATCGAACTTGTGTGGGTCAGCACATACTAATCCTATGTGGGTCAGATCCTGTGTTGGACTTATGAGTGTTAGTACCTATCAACTCTAGGAGGGTCGGATATTGTGTGAGTCTTGTGGAGGTTAGTACCTACCGATCTTGTGTTGGTCAGACTCTGTATGGTCAACAACAGTTTCTCTCTACAGAATAATATGATCTAGCTTCTCGACTACTCATCTGTACTTCTGCGATTTACTTATAAATGGGTTTTCAGCTGAGTCTTTTTTTGGGATTTCTGATTTAGTTCATACTTTGTGACTTTCCTTTGTGGAATTATGAGAGACCGTCAGGGGTCTTGAGTTCCTACTGGGTATTGTTATACTCTCCCTTGCATAATCTTCTACTTCACCTTGTTGTGTATTGTGCAGACAAAGTGCAGCCTTGACTGAGACATTGGGAGATAGGACCTAGCAATGGACATGGGTGACAATTGACGTGGAGAGATGTGGAGACGAGATGTACCTACCCTTCAGGTAGGATCCTTGGTGGACAATCTCAAGAGCTATTTTTATTTTCTGTTCTAGTTTTATCTTTTAGTTCAGCTTGTATGCCAGCCCCATTAATTTTAGTACACACTTTTACTACTATAGTTTTAATTCGTGGTTGGATATATTTGTGTTCTTGTAATGTATGTTTGTATAGGTTTAAAGGAAATGACTTCCCATTTGACGGATATGCCTTTTAAAAGCTAGTCACCAACCCCTGGCCTGTGGAAGGCGGGCTTGGAGTAATCATGACTCATGCCCCAAGGGATGGGTCATGACATGGACCATGACCTGGGACTCAAACATTGGATTGGGTTTTACATGGAATGAGGTGTTTGAAATCCATCTTGTTGACCATATCTATAGGATGGTCATATTTACATCCATGGAATTATTCTTTGTTGTTATTAGACATGAGTATGGTTGAATCCAAGGTTATGAAGAGTATCCCCTTGTGGTGACATTGATTTATCAGAGACATTTTCAATTATAAATTAATCCAATATATTTCAATTGAGATTAAGGACCTATATATTGACTTAATGATACATAACTTTAGTGGCATGACATCATGCTCAATTCCCCTTCACGCAATATGTCCAACTAAATGGGATTACAGACCTAAGGAATCGACCATGGATGGTTCTATCTTATTTCATTCAATTTACATGTGTTTATTATTATTTAATTTTTTTTCTTTCTTCTCATGTTATGTCACAGCTAGGTTGAGAATTTGTTTTAAATAAATATAGTATTATATTTATAGTTTCATCATTATGTGGGACAACGAAAATTATTTCTCACCCATTTATGTGAAATTCATTGTGTGTGTGTGTGGGTAGACCTTATTTCAGCATTTCAAGTAGAGCATAGATTGAGCGATGGTTAGGTTCGATGCCCAGTATTTAATGATTGAACATGATGGGTCATGTAGACGTTTTTATAATCGAGATGTTGTATTTTGATAGTGTATAGAGTCTAGGTATATACTTTTCTTAGAGTTAGTATTAGTGACCCATGCATTTATTTTTGTTTCCTTTTGATGCACCTGTATGTATAGTATGTCTAGTGAGTGACCAGTGTTTTATATATGAAATGGTTGTTCGAGATTTTATTTCATTACATCAATTACTACAAAATGTTCTATTTATATTCACATCATTCTTCTATGATCTGTTTATTTACAATGTTTATGGTACTTAGTAATTTACACTATTCATAATCCAATAAAAGGGAATTTTCTATCGATAGAAACACCCTCGATCCTCATTTCTAATTGGAAGCCTATGGACTATAGTGAGGAATGTGTGAGGACCCAAAAAAAAATTGAATCGTAGCACCGAATTCATGGAATTCAGGTCAGGGTGTTACCTTGTTATTTTAGATATGTTCTTTTCATTATCATTACTTTTAAAGATACGATATAAATGAGTATTAAGAATGTGTCTGATCCTATGATTGATATCAAACTGGTGTGTCAAAGATACTTTTTCTAGTAATAAATCATGGAATCTATAGATATGGTATTTCTATTCTGATCTATGATGTTGTTGTTGTATATGATCATAACTTTGAGTGAAACTTCTATTGTGTAGATGAGATGATTTATTATGGATATTTGGATCTTGGTCATTGGAAAGAGAGTAGGGAAGTATTTTTAACTCATGGATGGGAATGGAAAGAGATGTATCATGCATCTTATTTGGATCATAGTTTTCACATGATATAGGATTTCTAGAGTGTTTATTTCTGATGATATCACAAAATTATTTAAAGTTTTAAAAAAACCAATTTTTTATTTTTACAGTTAGGTTTCTGTTGAGATTTAAATTAATTGGGAAAATCCTCATATATATATATATATATATCGTTCTCATTGAAATATATGTGGATCTACATTGAGGAAATTTATGGTCAGGATAATGACTCATTCCTCATGCATGGGATGTGCAGAAACACTAGTTGGTCAATATCGAACATTATGCCCTTATGTTATAAACCATGTAGGGTTTTAATTCTCAAGTATAGTTATTGAATGTGTCAGTAACTATATGTACATTTTTTTCTTATACAGATTGGAATGACACTCAATTTAATAGTCCTATTGTATGGTTATCATGTTAGATCACTGAGTAAGATATTAGTAGGTCCAATTCCTTTAAACGTGAACTAGTCCTCTATGGGTTGTTACTGTACACATATTATTCATGTGTGTCAATTGAATATATCATTTCATTGTAGGTATCATGATCTTATAAGGAGTGCTTCCATGGGGATGATTAGTCTATATCAGACCCTTGTAGGCCATGTTGGTAGTTTCAACCATAAAAGATCATTTTTATCCTTACCATCCTATGGGAGGTTTCATCTTTCAGGATATGTGGATAGAACATGTTTCATAGATATGATATTTGATTTGGGGGGCTACGTGGGAGACCTATAGGCCATTAGATTGACTTAGACCCTTTTAGGATGATAATTCTTTTTTTTATGGGGAAACATATTTCTGGGGTTGTCCTGGGTTTTTGAATTCCTTTTCTAGGTTCAAATCTTTGAAATATACACATCACGTGGACAATGAATGGGTAGTGATAGAGTTTTGTTTTATAGGAATGTTGATCCCTTTGGAATTTTAGGAATCACCTTGGGAGCTTATTTTTATAAATTTTCATTGACGGGAATAATTTGTTTGGTGTTTGGTCTTGTTTACTAGTGTTTCATCTATCTCTATTATAGTAAAACTATGAGTATATTCTCATGACTGGAATGATGTCGGGTGATGGTTGGTCATAGAATAAATCATGAAACATGTGAGATGAATTATTTTTAAGTGTATTTAAAAGGAATCTTGGGGTTTTTTAATCGATATACATTGTAACATGATTAATGCCCCTTGCAATGGATGATTCACTAGAGTACGAATCAGGTGGTAATTGTATATAATGGTTGTCCATGGAACCATTCTATCATAAATCCGTGTGAGGTTGAGTGTGATACGAGGACTAATATATTTATAAAATGTCTTAGGGAATGTTTTCCTAGGATTTCAAGTCAATTTAATAATGGACCTCTCTGGTATATGTGACATTTAATGTAAATTGGGTTTTGTGTGATGGTTGACGCGTGGATGGACCTAGAAAATCATTATTGTGAGACATGGTGTTAGGTATTTGTAATGGGAATGTTTATCATATTTATTGTGAGCGTGGCTTGACGAGATCTCAATACCTAACTTTTTGATGGAATATTAGTATACTCCAAGCTATATAAAATTGTGTTATATCATGATATTATCTTGAATACAATGGGAGAACATAACCCTATGTCGATCACCTTTTCTAACTAAATTTCTTCCCTGATTGTTGATGGAAAACCTATTGTGGTTAGACTTGAGGAGTCATATAATTTAATTCATATGGTGGGGAGTGAAATTTTGGTTGTTTAATGGTGATGGAACTTATTTTCAATTACAATTCATCATTATATATTGGCTTTTGGGATTGATTTAGGAATTGAAGATGATGATAAAGTTATTCCTATGGCGGGAAGTACCATATTCATTGTAGTTATGTGTCTCCCATGTATGAGACAACTGGGGATTCTATGAGACCAGTCATTGGATATTCTAGACAGATTGTTGTATAGATTAATGGGTTAAGATCATTACCATTATACTTACCACCAATGATTTTTGGATATGATAAGGTTTATGGTGGGGAGATTATAAGAACCAATTATTTTCCAGACTACAATTTTGACCATAAAATTTAATATTATCTTTCAAAATCAAGTATGAGAACATTGGCCATTTACACTAGCATATTATCTTGTATAACTATTTTGAACACTATATTGGTTTTGGAAAAGGGTACATACCCTAGGAAAATAGTTCAGTTGAATTTCTAGTTCTTTGAATCTTAGAAGAACAAATAATACTAATTAATTAATTAATTAAATATTTATATATTATTGAGGGTTCAATTAGAAATAATATATGAACGAGGAAACAGATTGAAATTATGTCAACACTGTTGAGTCAGAAACATGTTGTTTTCCTAGGAATGAAATAAACTTATGTTAAATGTTGTGGTTGGTGGGGGTCCCCTTTTTTCTTTTTTTTTCTGGTTCAATTGTTTATTTTTCCTTCCATTTCCGTTCTCTCTAGATTCTCATCCACCCTCCCACCATTGGTACTCTTCTAGGTGTAACCAGGAGAGAAAAGGGGAGAGGGATAGAGATAGAGGGAGAGGAAGAGGAATAAAAGAAATGAGTATAAGATCAGGAGGCCCAGAATCATCATGATGAAATCGCGGACCCCATAAATGGGTGACACTTTGATAAATTGCAACAAAGGATGTAATTTTGATGTTTTGAAAAAAAAATTTATTGATTAGTAATTTTAGTGTTTAAATACCATATTATACATTCATAAGACCTCTTTAAGGTTGATCTACTACTTACCTAGTGAAAATGGGTGTTTCAGGGTGATTTGAGGGATTCCCTCTTCAGGAATAATAATCACACTACATGTGGTTTAGGAACAAACACTGTGCATTCTTCCTTTTAGGGAAAGAAGATGTTTTAAAAGTATATACCTTATATGGGTCCTATGTTCCATACATTGGGAATCATCCATGTAGCAGAGTATCTAGCTAGGCTACCCGTGTAAGGGGAATATTCCATGTGGAGTGTAGAACCATACCATATATAGGTCACAGAAAAAGTACATGTACACGACCATGAAAAATAAATGGATAGGGCTAGTGAGGTACATGGGTAGGTACCCTATGCTAAACAAACAGCATGTAGAAGGCCAAAACACCATTTAAATGGAAATTTAGATACCATGTCTTGCTAAAGTACATACCCTGGTGGAATCTCAAGGATACAGACCATGTTCTAGGGTACACATGATGTGTACTCCTTCTTGTTTCTCATTGAGGTTTTGCGATGTATGTTTTCTTATAATTCATAATTAGATCCATGAGTAATTTATTCTGAGTAGTTCTCCAAGTAGAATGTGAATGTGAAACTATTTGGGAGTTATGAGAACTATTGAGAGGTGTTTTTGGGATTTTATCTAAATAGAATTGCTCGTCAACGGTAATCATTTCCAATTGTATCATGAGAGTAAGTCCATTGATCATAGATTATCCATGATGTATTTCTCTTGAAAAAATACTGTGTATCTTCTCCCTTGATTAATTATCCATTTTAGTATGTTTCCTTCTAGGAGAGGAGGCTGTGAGACTAGTAGTTCCATAGGATCCTTTGTAGGATTCCTCATCTTTTGTTTTATCTTGGAGGATCCCATGTAGGATGATTCTATATTAATATTATTTCCTAGGGTCCCTTATGGATTTATTTTTTTACATGCTAACCCATAGAATCCATTTTTATATAAATTTACATATACATAATTATAAGGATCCCTTGTACGATGTATATACATCTTATCTCATTGTTTGGGGTCTTCTGTAGGACACCTTTTTTTATACCATGTGAGGATCCTGAGTAGAACACATATACATGCTTATAATTCAAGGATCCCATGTAGGATTCCACATTTGACCTAAGGATCCTAAGTAGGATTCCTCTTATTGAACACCATTCAAGGATCCCATGTATGACATGTCCTATTGCCATTCTATATTGTGGATCCTGAGTAGGTCTCCTCTCCTGTGTTGGATTTAGGGACATAGTGGGTGACCCTATATTTGACTGAACATGAGATAGTGTGTCGGGTTTGGGTAGATATGGTAGCATGGGCCACCTTAGAAGTTGGAAAAAACATGTAAGACTCTGAGGATGTGGAATTAGAGGTCGATTAAAGAGTTCATAAACCCTTAATCTTTTGTTTATACTTTCACTTGTTTACTGATGTGAAATGATGATTATTATATATTTTTCATTTTTGGTGGTTGTTGAGCATGAAACGTGTTCATTCTCTATTCGGGATGCCTAGACATTCTCTCTTTAGATCTGGATTTATATCTATGTTATTTTCTTATATTTTTATACCCAACAGTACTACCTAAGATCTAGACTCTAAGCATATATATTTGACTATTTTATTGTTTGGGATTTTAAAATGTACTTCCTAGTATCCTTTTGTTTAGAATATGTTCGTGTTATGTTGTCATGGAATCACTACTTGTGACAGTCATGGATGATTATGCTCCCCTGAGTGAAAAGTATGATTATGATCTCCTCAAACTATGGAGTACACATTATTGTTACACTCTCCCTGATCTGATTATAATCACGGATGATTACACTCTTTGAAGTGTTAGGGGTGATTATTCTTTCGTTGATTTGTTACTAGATCATTGTTTTGGACTTGATGTTCCACATCATTAATGTATACTCATGGATGATTACAGTATCATAGGGGTGATGATTATGCTAACCTTGGTTGATTAATAGATACTATTGGTGGATATGTAACTCCTCACCATTGACATCTCATGTACTCATGATAGGATTATTATCTCCTCAATATATGCATTGGATTCCCCCATAGGTTTTTTTGGATTCATTAGTGATACTATTCATGTAAAAGGATGTTGTGAATGTACTTTGGTATGGATTGTATTTCTTTTATAGATCACCTAATTGTGATCTCCTTAGAGATTATCGGATTTCCAATGCTAAGACTGCATATGAATCAGGGCCTTGGGCTCAAAAATTGTAATGTATCATATTTACCAAGATTACAGTACCAAGGTATCGATTGTTGATGGGTTTATGTTATTTCATTCACATTACACATGTGTCTTAATATTTTTTATATATGTATAGGTGTGGGAATATACATATATATACCTATATATATTAATATTCATGATATCAATTAACCTAGTTTAATATGATTATGGATGTAGTGATTGACTATGGTTTCAAATTATTTTTTTACGTGTCCTTCTAGTTATGAATTGTCTAGGTAGAATGTTTTTCTTTTTCATGAACATATGTCAACATATATAAAGTTTAATCATTGTGGTGGCCTTATAAGATTATTTCTCACCCACACATGTTAAAATTGGTTTTAATTTAGACCTTATTTATTATTTTTTGGCTGAGCATGGATTTCATTCTTGTTTGGGATGAGGCCTAGTGTTTCATGATCGAGTGGGATGTCTTGTTTGGACATTCGAATGATAAAGCTACATGATTTTGATAGTGTCTGTAGACCGGGAAGTGGTTCATATAAGATTTAGTAGTAGATCCCTATTATTTTATTATATTTTCCTTATCATACTCGTATATTTATGGTTAGCATAGTAGGTCACTAGTGTTATATGTATGACATGGCGGTTCATGGTTTTACTGGATTCCATTTATTATTAAATCATGTTCTCTTTCAGTTTACATATTTCTTTCTCAATATGTATATTTACTATTATATATGATATATAGTTATTTTTGTTTTCATTACTCTCGTATGAGGGAATAGTTATTCCACAAACACTCCATATGTCTGCACTACTAGTTCAAACTTTTATCATATGGATAGCTACTCTTGAGGCCTCGTAATGAACCGGATCGGAGCATGAGATTAGTGGGATCCGAGTTAGGATGTTATAATTTGATTCAGCCTATATATTCCAAAAATCATCATGACATACCTTCCCAAATTATAGAGGTTTTATTTTGGGTATAATATAATACTTTGATGGAATTGGGTGTAATGACAATAAGGTTTTCCAAAGAATATGTATTGTTTTTAATAGAGTGTTTTCAGTTTATTTACTCTTCCACACCCTAAAAATAATATCCAACAATATTAAATAACAACATCACTATAATAAATATATTATAATTTTATTATTTTATTTTAATAACCATTATCTATATCAAACCTCTAAAAAATAGGAATGGATTTCATAGTTCATGTGTGGGAGAGACTACCGCCTCACAAATTGATGTTATTGGATTTACATAACCACCTTATAGGGATGTTTATAATTATGTATTTAATGTATAAATATATGATATTAAGGAAATATTTATCATTAATTATAATTAATATATCACCTATTTTATTACTATTTCATACAATAAAAGATGATAACATCATTCATGCGTAACTGTGGACTACATCCTCTACAAAACAATATGGTTTAATTTTGATCACCACATCATATCGGTGATATATATGACTAGATTATAACAAAATAATATATAAATTAATATAATATGTCCATTAATTTTATATAAAACAGTAATTACCATATTTACATAATTATCATTAAAATATAGAAACTTCACCCAAGTGTACGTATAACATACCATCAGAAATATTGTTTCATGGTTTATTTTTAATAAATATCATTAATTATTAGTTTTTAATTTATAATTTATGTATAAGATAATAATTATTTGATGGTTAATATTTTAAAAACTATTGAACAATGAATTATTTCACCATGGTCTACATATAGAAGCTATTTTGAATTTATGGACCGAACATTTTCAAAAAGCCTAACGTGGACTAAACTGATTATGAAATTAACATTGTCCATAATATAAATAAAATAAATGATTTAAGGATAAGGGAATAAACATGAAAAATAATATTAATATATAAATCAATTTATAGTATTTTTATATATAGGTGTTAAAAATAATATATTGAATTTCTGGACTTGAGTTAAGGGATTTTCACCCAAGTTTTATTCATTGAGAAATATTCTATGGTTATGAACTTAATTTTTTATCTAATGTATATAATTACAATATAAATTTTTATATAATTAATTCTTCACAATTAATTTTATTTTCTATTTTAATATTAATTATATCATCCATCAGTTTTTACATGAATGTAACCAAGTAGTAAAAGGTTTCCTAACACAATTTGTTTCCATTGGGTTATAAATAATATTCAATGAATTTGTTGTTACATGATTATGTGTGAATTGAACTATAAATTTATTCATTATATATTAACATTTATTTTATATGGATTTGAATATTTTTCACATAATCAATAAATTGAAAAATTTTAAATTCAATGCTATGATCTTTGAATGGGTTTTTATCTCAATCTCATTTTCCTGCGATATTCTTCATGTTCTGCACCATGATTTACTTGTTTTGTTTAGTTATTATATATTGTATTATTTTCATCATTTTAATTGATGAAATTAATGTTATTTATAGATCAATATAATATTCTTATTTTGAATTACAATTTATTTGAGTAGTTTTAACACCCTGAGATTTTTAGAATTATATTTTCAAAAATATTGTAATTTTTTGATATATTGCATTTCAAAAAACTCTGAAAATAGTTTTTCTATTAATTAAATCACGAAGTCAAATATTATTTTCACAAGAATAGAAATGGTGTATGCTATAAGACAGAAACATGGGGTACATCAGAAGGAACATAAAAAAGTTGTACGTTACAAGAAACCACAACTTGTCTTACTGTACATGTATCACTAATGTTTATACAAAAAATCATATTATTCTTATAATTATTTAAATGAGAAACATATTAACTAGAAATTAAAAAAAGTAATTTATAAATTAATAAAAACAATCAGAATAATTTTTATAATGGTTTTATAGAAAAAATATATATTGATAATGAAAGAATTATTCTTTTTGTTAATGATCTTATTTGTTCAAAAATACAATTTTCTTAAAGAAACTACAATTCATGTCTTCTATAAAAAATAATAAAATAATTTTTTTGAAATATATAGAAATTAAATTTCATAAAATAAATATTATTTTTGAATTTATAATGCTACAATTAGTTTAGGATTAAATATTTGGGATTTTTAAATGAATCATAAATTTTTGATTAATAGTGACAATGACTACATTTCTGTTTATAAATAATTTTTTATTTAAAAAATTATTAATGATAAATTATAAATTAAAATTATTTAAAACATAAAATTACATCAATTATATGTCTATTAATACTATTTATGTCATTATAATCAACTTAAATATGAAATTGAATATAAAAACATAACAAACATAATAACATTTTTCTACATTAAAAATGAGTTATTTCGTCCCGTCTGTGGGATTGGAAATAATATTAATTTCTCTAATTAAATGAATTGGATATATAATAATGGAAATAAAAATTGAAATCATTATAATAATTAGATTATAATTACATTATGTTTATTTTGAAAAAAATTGAATAGTAAATGTTATTGAAAATAATAATAGTTATTAAATTCAAATTAAGCTTAATTCGAGACTAAACCTTAATATTTGGGGAGAAATTACCTATGATAATGACAATTACCAATTTTATGAAAATATTTAGGCACTTAAACTTCCATAATTTATTTAGGTAGGTTTTTATGCCTTTTGTTTGGTAATAAAATATTTACACCTAACTTGTTTTGAACAATTCCAAGAGAGTCTTGTTTCTTCCCTTTAAAATTCCACCACTACTCCCACTAATTAAAACCTATCAAACATCATAGGGCTATAGAAGATAATCCTAATTCAATTATAAATATCAATTTCATATTCTTATAATCCCATCATTTGGGGAGAAATAAATCCAATGAATCCATTTGGAAAAAACCAAAAGGAGTTACCCAATTAAGAGGTATCATATTCTCTCATGATGATTTATTTTAATTTACATATCCACCACCTAAACATTGTTTAGTACTTTATTTTATAACCAAACGAGTATCTTTAATATACTATGAATTATTAATTCTATGGTTTCTACCTATACTTACAGACACATCCATCTAATGGTTGCCAAACATATTGTTTATGTGTACATCAAATACCACCACACTAAACGATGATAGTTATTTATTACCTTAAACTCCTCTCATGTAAGACATTATTATGGAAAATATATTTATATAATTAATATTTTATAATAATTATGTATTTTGGATTATTTATTAATTTTTACATATCATGTATTTTTTACCTTCCATTTTGTGCCAATACAATAATTTTGTTTGAGAAAGTGTGGACTACTGCTCCCTGAAAGAAATACGATTCATTCTTATAATAAATTGATAATATTAAGGAAGATATTATAAAATATATATATGATTTCCCAATTCCGGAATCCACCCAATGTCATCCCGTATCCGGTTGGTCACATTGCCTCAAACACATTTTCCCAAAATGCCTGAGGCTACTGAC
This sequence comes from Viscum album, assembly GCA_963277665.1. NCBI lineage: Eukaryota > Viridiplantae > Streptophyta > Magnoliopsida > Santalales > Viscaceae > Viscum > Viscum album. The sequence continues at coordinate 1,611,498,809 of OY728141.1, read as the reverse complement.
TTGTTGTGAGGGCCTTGGGTGTGATAGTGGGGAAAATATTCCCTCATTGGCAGAGTACACAACAAAAGGAACAATAGTAATAGTAGAAGCAGTAATAATCCATATAGATGTAATGAATGGAATTATGGAACAACAACAAATGTATCACATATATAAATGATGCATGATACATAGGTCTAAGAAACAATTCAAACAATTCACAATGCTGGAATAAAAACAGTACTAAACCAAAGCAAAAAAGAAATAGATAAACATATCCTTAACATCTCAGGAAAAATCTTGGTCCATGCTCTCCAGCACCAGTATAATTCAATCCCTTGAAGTTGAATGGTGCTTTCCCTTATCTATACCTGCAACAATATAATCTGTTTGGGATTAGAAGCATGGCCCAAACAGGGTGTGAGACTAAATCCCAGTAGGCAAAAATCATGAGTTTTTTGCCTCACAGTCAGTGAATATATGGTAGTTAAGTATAGAAAGCAGTAAACAAGGAAGTACCCAGTAGTAAAAACTCCATATTTTCAACGAAATCAGTTCAACATATCAACACAGCTAATCAAAGCAGGTAAAAACAATAAGAAACCCTCTGGGAAGTACTCACAGCCTATCCCCTCTAGTCGTACCTAGAAATATAAGAATGCAACTAATCCTAAAAGGTATCCTTTGGGATGTACTCATAGCATAACCCCTTCGGTACTACCTAATATCTACATGCAACCCTCTGGGTAGTACACTCAGTCTTACACCTCTTCTTCAGCTTAAGCATAGTCTCTCTGAAGAAGCACTCACCGTCAATTCCTCATATAGTCTCATATTGGTAAATAAAGGCTCTATTGGGAATAACTTATGTCCCATTACCTATGTGGCTTACGTTGAGGAACTGCAAACACTCTGAAGAAGCACTCAACGCCAATTCCCCCTGTGGCCTCACATCATAATTAGAATAGACACTCTGGAGAATCCCTCAACGTCTATTCTATATATGGTCTATACCCCAGGTTCTCATTGCCTTGTGTTCATTAAGAAAGTATAATGGCTCTTATAAGCCTAATTAAACCTCAAGAACTACTTGGCTAGAAATCCAAAACATCTCAACATATCAGCAAAACAGTCACACCATCTTACAATACTAGTCATGGAGATGTAAACAACTGCCACCATGGTCAAAACAGTCAAACATGCATGGCAGCCAATTCCAAGGCATAACAATTTAACCCTGTTCACAATCAATAATCATCTACTCAATCATATAAGAATAATAGGAAAACAATAGGGCTAAAACGGTATACTCAGAATACCATGTTCATGGTTATTGGAGATTTTTCACATAATTCTGAAACACATTCAACAAAAATACACAAACCACCAACCTCATTGTTAGGAGATCTCTATATTTGATCCTCGAAGCTTGAATCTCCATAGAATGTAAATGATGTACAAAAAATTTCTAAAACTTTCAACCCATGATTTCTCACGAGAGATGATAAACCAAAAGGTGGTGCTCTAGGAGAATAGAGAATTCACTGATGCGATTCCAACACAACCGATGGTGTTAGATTAGGAGGACAAACGCAGGCTTGGGGGTTCGTTGAAGATCTAGTGTCGTACGGAGCTCTCATTCAAATGAGACCTAAATGAAGAGCGTTCTGGTGATTAGATGTGACCCCAGTGTGTTTAATAAAAATAATAAAGTAAATGATGTGTACTTTTGAAGTTCACGGTGTGTACTTGCAGTCTCGTACTCCGCTTTAGGATGCCTCCAAGTCAACCCCACACAGCCATGTTTATGGATACTACATGGCCCGCACACGACCTCCTATGGGAAAGATGTACACATCGTGTACTCATGAATTACACGACATGTACTTTGAAAACATCGTGAATTTCCTATTTTCCTCAAAGAAGACTAGAAAAGGAAATAATATACTTGAAAAGATGATCAGGGTTCTTACAGACCTCCACCCTTAAAGAAATTAGTCCTCAAATTTTCCTAGACCAGAGCAGAAAAAGAAACCCTGAAAATATTTGGCCACTAAACTCGTATATCAGCCTCCCTATCCCAAGTCTCGTCCGATACCCGCCCATGCTGCCATAGCAGTCATAATAGAGGAATAGACTGACCTTGGAGAACAATTGTAATGTGATCAAAAATCCAGATAGGATGCTCCCCGAACGACGCATCCACTTCGAACTCAACCTCATCATGTTGAAAGGCATGAGATGGGTCATGAAAAGTAACGTTTGAGCTAAGAAACGTGAAAAACATCATGCATATCTCTATTCCTCTGAGGTAACTACAACTGATAGGAAACTGGCCCAACATTCTCTAACACATCAAATGGCCCAACGTTCCTACACGAACGCTTTCTCTGTCTCCTAATCCTCTTGTGTCCCAACCAAAGTGTGACATGCTGGAAAACCTGATCCCTGTCCTCAAACTCTAGAGGTCATCTCCGCTGATCAGTATAAGACTTCTGCTGAGACTGGGCAATAGCCATCCTTTCCTGAATCAACTATATCTGATCCGAGGTCTCCTGAACAAGACGAGGTCCCATTAAAGCAGCCTCTCCTACCTCCAGCCAACATAAGGGTGATCAGCATGGCCTACCGTACAAATCCTTATAAGGTGCCAACTAAATAGTTACTTGAATGATATTATTATAGGAAAACTCCTCAAATGGTATATTCTTATACCAAGAACCTCCAAAATCTAGAATTCATGCTCGGAGCATGTCCTCAAGAACCTGAATCGTACGCTCAGACTGGCCATCTGTCTGGGGATGGAATGTTGTACTCAGAAGTACGTATGTACCCAAAGCCTTCTGAATCCCCTGCTAGACTCGAGAAGTAAAATGTGAATCCCTGTCTAAAAGAATGGAGTTTCGAACTCCATTTAGACATATAAACTCTCGGATGTTAAAAACATCCCAGCTCATCCGCACAGAAGGTCTCCTTGATCGGCATGAAGTAAGTATCCTTCATAAGTCTGTCAATAACAACCCTAACTACATCATTCCCTTGAGGTAAACATGGAAAAATGGCCACAATGACCATCATCACTTCATTGCATTTCCACTTGAGAATGGTTAACTGCTACAAAAGCCTTTCTGGACATTGATGTCCCACCTTCACCTACCAACAAGTGGAAAACTTCATGACAAACCCAACAACATCTCTTTTCATACCTGGCCACCAATACTGATAGTGTAGATCACGATAAATTTTGGTGACACCAGGATGGGCTGCCCAATTAGAGGAATGATAGTCCTACATCAGCTCCTTGCATATATTTGTTGGCGCCAATACACGCCCCAAGAAAAGAAAAATCTCATCCCCAACTTTGGTCAATCTAGGAATAGGGTCCTCTCCTGACATGATCTCCCGTAGGACTAGGCCTTCTTAATCTGATAGCTGTCTCATTCACACTCGATATAGAAGAGTATAGGTAATAGTTAAAAATGAATGAAAATTCATCCCATGTCTATCGTGCACCTCTAAATGCATCTCAGAGAACATATACATAAGCTTCCGCTCACTGATGGCCTCTTGAACTTCCTGTATATGAGTCCTCTTGCTAAGTGCATCATCCACTGCGTTGCCTCTCCCGGGAGTATAGGAAAGCTCAAAATAAAAATATTGAACATAATCAACCCACCTTTGTTGTCTCAAATTCATATCATGATTAGTGAAGATTTACTTAATACTTTTGTGGTCGGTGAAAACAATAAAATTCTCTCCTAATTGATAATGTCTCCAACAGTATAAGGCATAAACAACTATTTCCAACTCGAGATCGTGTGTCAAGTAATTCTTCTCATGTAGCCTTTAATTATGAGACTCTTACACAAGGACGCTATATTCCTATATAACCACATCTCCTAGCACAATACCTGAGGAATCATAGTAAACAATATAGCTCTTCCATAGCTCTGGAAAAACTAGAATTGGTTCTAAAGTCAATATCCCCTTCAACTCCTGAATGGATGGCTCGCAAAAATCTGACCACAAGAACATTTAACTCTTCTTAGTCAAACTTGTCAATGGTGCTACTAGGTTTGAAATGTCATGTATTAAGAGTCTTTATTATCTATCCAGTCCTAGAAAACTCCATACCTCAAATACGTTCTTCGTGTTCTCGCAGAAAAATAATGCTATAACTTTCTCTTGGTCTACTGATACTTCTGTCTTTGAGATAACTCGACCTATGAAGTGAATCTGGTTCATCCAATAGTGGAATTTTGAGAGCTTCACATATAACTGATTCTCTCTCAGTGTACTCATAATGATATCAAGATGGTTTACATGGTCATGGAGAGTGTGAGAGTACCCCAAGATTTTGTCCACAAATACATCCACGAAGGAATACATGTATGGGTGGAACAGTCGGTTCCTTAGTGCCATTAACACTACAGGCACGTTTGTCAGACTGAATGGCATGTATATTTATTTGTACAGACTATACCTTCTCTAGAAGATTATGGTAGGTGTATCCGATGGTCTAACGTGAGACTGATGATAACCAGACCTCAAGTCAATCTTTGAGTACACACTGGCTCCTCGAAGCGGATCCAAGATATCGTCAATCCTCGGCAAGGGATATCGGTTCTTGACCGTCAACTTGTTCAGCATCTGATAATCCAAACAAAGCCTAAGGGTATCGTCTACCTTATTCTCATACAGGACATGAAAACCCCAAAAATAAGTTATGGGTTGGATGAAACCCTATTCCTGTAACTCATCCAACTACTTCTTGAGATCTAGTAACTATGGTGTTGCCATCCTATTGGGATGAATGGACATCAGTGTCGCTCCTGGCACAAGCTCAATAGAAAATTCCACCTCTCTCTTCAGAGTAAATCCTAAAAATTCCTCTAGAAGGAAATCCCTGAAACAATCTACCCCAAGAGGAATGTCTAACTATGAAGTCCCTTGGTCATCCAGATATAGACTAACGACTTGAGTTGTAACTCCTTCCAACACATGTTGCTCGGGTCCTTCTCTGCTCGCTTGGACATCCCATTCTCCCTTATGAAGAAAAGATATGCCCTATGGTGATGTAAAAGTCACCCTACGATGATATAAATTGATGACTTCATGGGAGGGAACTAACCAGTCCATTCCAAGAATGACATCATAGCCTGTCATATCTAGGATGTAGAGGTCCAATAAAAAGTGACACCCACCAACCTATAGAGGGAACTCCTTACACTGATGTACATTTTACGTTCTAGTCCCCATCGAAGTGTTTACTATCAACATATCAGTAGAAAAAAATATTTAAGGACCAAGGCTCTCCAAAACAACAACATATATAAAGATATGTGAATCCCCTGTATCAATAAGAGAAAAAGATAAAATAGGGGCTACTAAGATCATACGTCAAACAATAGAATGTTCAGGATACTGATCCTACTAGGACTCCTCCACTACAATTGTCTGGCCTATGTCGTGGCCCTGAGACCTTACCTAACTACTCTGAGCTGATCCACCAAGCTGTCGCTGAAAGACAAGAGACTAACCACCATGACCATGACCTCCATCTCGGCCTGAGAGGCCGAGAGAACTCTAGTTCCCGGACTGGCAGGAAACTACTGGTGCTACTCTTGAATGAGGAGTCATAGAAGAAACCATATCACCTACTACTGGTGAAAATGAATGACATAAGTGTTGAAGATGACCCATCTTGCCATAAGACCGACACACAATTGGGTCTTTCGGGAAAAGTGGCCTCGTATACCTACTCTTCCCACCCTAGTAGCACACCACCTAACTACCAGAAGAAGTATCTCACCTCCTCAGATCACTACATGAAGACCCCTTGCAGTGCTTCCTACTTCCAGTAGGAGGGATGCTAACTCCTGATGTCGAGTCTCCCAGGCTCACAACTCCAAAATCCCTCAAATAGCACTCCTTGATCCGCGCCTGGTAAATTATAGAAGTGATGGAAGTCAAGATGAATATATTCACCTACGATTGGATATCGTGCCTCAGGATATCCTCGAAATTCTTTGCTAGTAATAATTTATCCCCTCCAAAGATAGGCATGAAGCGCTGCAATTCAGTAATGTGAGAGGAATACTCCATGATATAAAGAGTACCCTGCCCCAGACTCATAAAATCTTAGGCTTGATCGGCCCTCTAGGTCTCTCGATAGAAGAAGTCTTAGAAGATGCGCTGAAACTCATCCTATGCCATAACCTTCTAGTGTCCCTCCTGTGAGATTACATACCACCACCTCTTGGCAGAGTCTTAGATCATATAGGAAGAGAGCTTGACCCTCTTCTCTCGAGGCGTCTCCAGGTGATCGAAGATCTTCAGCTTGGATTCTATCTATTACTCTATAGCATGGGGTCCTCCATCCCTTAAAAAAGTGGTAGGATGATACTACAAGAAGACTCGAGTAAATCAGACATCAATGGGGCAGGAGGCTATGCTCCCAAAAGGTCTGCATCATCCTCATAAAGCCTTCTATGAACTGTGCATCAGCACCTCTGTTTGGTATAACGGTTGGCACCAAGATTGGCACAACAAAAGGATCTACTGGAAGTCCATGATCATCCATATCCAGTGTCTGATCAACACCTGACAACTGGCATACAACCAGATGATTTCTTGGTGGCATGACTATACAATGTCAAGAGCACACCGTAGATAAATATTAACAGGGACTAAAAACTGAAATCTTAATAATGGAACATGAGGAAAGTAAGCATTTAAGTTTAACAAAACATGACTACATGGCATGTACTGTGACTACCTGGCGTGTTCCATTATTCCATTCACATGGGCACATACATCTACTAAAAATGGTCATTTAACACTCCAAACACATGTTGTGTTTCCTTAACCCACAATGTGTACTTGAATTCTCTTTCCCTAAACAAGTCCTTCTATATAGTTAAGCCACACATCTATCCTACGGAAATACTATATGGTGTTTACTAGATAAGCATCACTTGACCCATGATGTTAGTGACACGGCCAAACACATAGATCAAACTAAACGGATTGTTCTAGACGGACATGACATGTACAAGAAGGGATAACCCTGGCCCATGTTTTTCATGACACATCCAGGTACCTAGGTCAGACTACACAACATGTTCAACTGGTACAGGGTGTGTTACTATAAGAAATTCCCTATTCCATGACTCTTCCCACTCGGCCTATGACATGGTTAGAGACTACACTGCATGTACATAATTTACACAGTGTGTATTTAATAAAAAAAGTTTATTCCCGAATAGAAGAACACATGGCGTGTAATTAATCTACAGAGTGTGTATTCAAGGTTTTTCCAGACAGTAAGCCACCGAATCTACTCCCAAGCACAGAAAATACTGAAATAAACATTAATGTTCTAAATTATAATCTTAGAGGGCCCATAATACCGGCTAATCAAATCTTGGCATCTAATGCATGTTATAACAAGGAAAACAGAGCAATGATCCACCAAATTCTAGTCCATGAGGGCCCATAACATGTCAAGAACCAAATTATGGTGTTCATTAAAAAACCTTACACAATAAATACCCTATCAAAAAATTTATTTTTTATCAAATCATATATAAAAATACCATTCATATTCTACAAAACATCTATCACAACAACATGGAATTGCTAATGCATCCTAAATGGCATGGGAAGAATGCATGACATGTAATTTCTAACAACTCCCTATATGATGCATGATATGGAATACCCTAATATAATTTGGTTGAGATATAAAATAGAACCTCAACCACATCAATGATAACAACAAAAAACATGTGAGTCACCCAATGTTCAAAATCAACCAACCTTAAAATTGTAAAAAAACCCAGAAAATTCCAAATAAGGAGGTAGATTTGCTTTTCCCTATACACGGTGTTATCTAGTCTTCAACACAACTTATTACCAAGTACCTAATCCATCAAATCCCTGACTAAAGGCTCCAAGAAGTATGTCAAAAGAAAAGAAACTCCTCTAATACCACTTTGTAACATCCCACTTCTGGAAGCTATCCAAGGGAGCCCCGTATCCAGTTGGTCACATGGCCTCAAATGCATTTCCCTAAAATGCCAGAGGCTGCCGAATAGCGGTGAGGGCTTTGGGTGTGATAATGGGGAAACTATGCCAACATTGGCACAATACACATCAGAAGAAACAATTGTAATAGCGGAAGTAATAATAATCCATAAAAAGGTAAACAACAGAATTATGGAACAAAAACAACAACAACAACTAGAGAAAATATAAAAACGTTGCATGATAAATATGTCTAGGAATGCAGCCAAACAAGTCACAATGATGGAATAAAAATAGTACTAAGAAAAAGTACAAAAGAAATAGATAAACAGCTCCTCAACATCACAAGCATAAGCTTTGTCCCACGCTCTCCAGCTCCACAACAAGTCAAGCACATGAAGTAAAAGGCTTTGCCTTATCTATACCTACAATAATAAAATCTGTTTGGTCCTAAAAGCATATAACAAATTGGGTGTGAGGTCAAATCCCAGTAGGCAACCACAATGATATCTGTACATCACAATTTGTTAATATATGGAAGATAAGTACAGAAAGTAGTAAACAAGGATATACTCAGCAGTAAACACTCCACATTTTCAAAACAATCGGTTCCACATATCAACACAGCTAATCAATGTAGGTAAAAACAACAGGTAACCCTCTGGGAAGTACTCACAACCTATCCCCTCTGGTCCTACCTAGCAATAAAATCATGTAACTAATCACAAAAGGTAACCCTCTGAGAATTACTCACAGCCTATCCCCTCTAGTATTACCTAAAAAGTACAAGCAACCCTCTCGGCATTACACCTAGTCTAACCCCTCTAGTTTATCCTAAGCATAGACTCTCTAAAGATGAACTCTCCATAAATTCATCATATAGTCTCGTATCGGTAACTAAAGGCACTATAGGGAAGCACTTACATGACATTTCTTCGGAGGCCCGTGTCGAGGAACTATAGACACTCTGAGGAATCAATCAATGTCAGTTCCCCATGTGGTCTCGCATCGTAAGTATAACAGACACTCTAGATAAGGCCTCAACATGTATTCTCCCTATGGTCTATACCCCAGGTTCTCACAACCTTATGTAGGTTAAGAAAGCGTAGCAGCACGTATCGACCTATGTAAACCTCAAGTACTACTTGGATAGCGGTGTACAACATCTTATAATTTTAGCACAATAGTTACACCATCCTAAAATACTATGCATGGAGAGGTAAACAATAGCCTAACAGGCAATCTAGACCCAACGATCAAAACAAGAACACATGCATAGAAACCACTTCCAAGGAAAAATAATTTAACCATATTCACAATCAATAATCATCTAATAATGCATATGACCATAGTAGGAAGTAAAATATCGCTAAAACGGTAAATGTGTAATACCCAGTTCATGGGTATTGGAGATTTTTCAAATAATTCTCAAAGAAATTCAATAGAAAGGAACAAACCACCTACCTCGACATTATGAGATATCTATAAGTGAACCTCAAAGCATGAATCTCCTTATAACATTGAAGATCTATAAATACGTCTAAAATTTTAAACCCACGATATCTCATGAGAGAGGAGCAATAAAAAGCTGGTCCTCTAGTAGACGGGAGAACTCATCGATGCGATTCCAATGCAACTGATGGAGTTCAATTCAGAGAATATATGCATGCTCGGGGGGTTCGCTGAAGATTCATGGCCATACAGAGCTCCCAGTCAAACAGGACCTAAAAGAAGAGTTTTATGGCTATTAGGCGTGACCCCGATGCATTTAATGAAAAAATAATGTACACGACATGTACTTTTTAATTACATGACACGTACTTGCCATTATGTACACCGCTTTAGGTGGCCTCCTAGTCACCCCACTTGTCTGTGCGTGTGGCTACTACATGGCCAGCACAATGCCTCTTGTGGAAAATCAGTACATGACCTGTAATCATAAAGTACACAGCGTGTACTTTGAAAATTTCCAAAATTGTCTCCTTTCCTTAAAAATGACCAAAAAAGGAAAAAACATACTTGAAAAAAGATCCTGGTTCTTACAAAATATGATATCATAAAGATAATTTTATAATCATATATATACATATACATATATTTTGTTAACATTATTCCAACTTGTAAAGTAGTCGGACATAATGTTCATTCGTTTGTATGACCAATCATCTCCATGAATAGTGTATTTAGTGTCCTAAATATATATTATATAGATTATAATAATACAAATACATTTCATGTTCAAAATATTTAAATAAATTTTCACATTCTGAGCATCATGATATAAGTATAAATACCAATGATATAACAAATTAAGACACATGGGAAAAAATTTGAATATTACCTGAAGCGTAACATTAACATGAAATTGACAATATTCATATAGTATAAAGTCATAATAAATCCATATATGGTATTAGACATAATAATATTATTATTTAAATTATTTAAAATAATTTTATATTTATTATACATGCTGATTGAACAAATATTATGATATTAAAAACACAAGATAACGGAACTTCATCTCACTTTTTATTTCTGTGATATACACGCTTCATTCACCACCCATTACATTTGGGTGGTGTGTATAATTCCCATCAATGTATTGAATGATTATTTTAATTAAATATATGTTTATATACATATCCATTTTATTATATTTATTTCACGTTATTTAGGTTTCAAAAGTTACCAAATCGGGAAAATAGAATGAGTCAATTTTCCTTCATGGAGACTCAGGTTTTGTTATAGACCTAAATTAATTTTTAGGTGTATATAATTCTATTTTACATTTTATATCTTGAATATAATTCTTTTCCTTATGTTTAAATTTTCATGTAACTTCCTTCTCTTAGATGGAGAGTATGATCTCATGTAACCATATTATATTTGTTTATTGAAACAATCCCATCACTTTTTTATATTGTTAATGATTACGATTCATTATGGAAATGTTATGATCTGTATATCAAATAAAGTCCTGAGTTTTCTTCTCCAATTTTTATTAAATAAATACTTATATATTAGGTTAAATTTTTCGATGTTTGGTAAAATGTATAGTTAATAAAGTGTTTTTAATAAAATCCAACATTACCCTCTATTTGGTTGAAAATATATAATCCTTTAATACTATGTTTTCTAAAAAGGGTTTACATAGATATTCTACAAATATCATATAACAATTAAATTAATATTTACCCTTTTTTTCTTTTGGAATGGTTTCTCAAGGATTCTTCCTATCACTTTCTAAATGATGGATTTTTCTAAAAAAAAACCATGAAAAAAGAATGTTCATTTTACCTCATACGATATATATATATTTATCCTCCATAAATCCTTTAATCAATTCTTTACATGATTAAATGGTAAATTTTATTAGTTTTTTGAAAAAGATATTTTTAAAGATATAGATTTTTGGAGGATTTTAATCTACTTCTATACGTTTTCACAGATTTTTTTTCCAAAATGGTTTCAAGATTCATTTATAACCATTCATAAAAAATAGTTCACAAAATTATTTGAAGACACATTTATAAGTATGAAAAGTATTTTTAAGGAAATGGATAAAAAAAATTCAAGATCTTTTTATATGTTATCATGTAAAATGGATTGATAAATTTTTCCTATATTAGTTTATATGTGTTCACAAATGTTTTCAAGCCTTATTTCTAAGTTTTCAAAATAATTCAATGGAAATGGTTTTAAAAAGTATTTTTTCTTTTAAGAGAATTTTTTAATAAACAAATGGTATTTTCCTCAAGAAATGTTTTCAATATATCCTTCTAAGTAATTTTCAATCTATGATGAAATCTGTTGATGTCACTCATTACCTTATAAGAAATTATCCAAAGGTTCTATTCTTATTCGTTAGGGAATTGTTTATGTTTTGATATAATGAATCTTATGACACTAGTTTCTCTTCCACAGGTTTCTAATTTTCAAACCCACTTATTCTCATGGGTTATTCATTCGTCATTGTTTACGATGAAATGAAAATTTATTGATACCCATTTCATTTTCGGGGTTATGAATTGATACTTATGAAACCTATCTGCTTTTATGGGCCATGGGATGATTATAAATTTATTATATTTTGAACCATGTATGAATTATTTTATTATGAGAATAGTGGGACCAATATCTACCTCCAATGAAATTGGAAATTTTAATTTGTATATGATTTGAAGGGGTATAAAGGTTGTATCACAAACTAAAAAGAAGAAGGTACATGGGTTAGAACCCAAGCCTAATAAAAAGAGGTTACATTTGGTATAGTCCATGCCTAAAATAATATAAGGTAACTTTTTTGTAACCTAATTCAAAAATAAAGTGTTTACATGGGTTATAATAGAAGCCTAGACATAGTAAGGTACATGGGATATACTAGAAGACTAAAGGAAAGACGGTAGATGGGTTATATCCCAAGACCAAAAACATGAAGGTACAATGGTTATAACCGAAACATAAAAGTAAAATGTAACCTTGGTTGTTCTCCCTAGACCATAGTAGGTAAAACGGTTGTAGCCCAAGAATAACATGTTATAATGGTCTTGGTTGGTATAATTAGCACTAATGTTTCTATTCTTATTCCACAAAACATATGTATTAATTTTCTATTACAATTTCATGGTGCATGATTTCTCTATCATTATGATTTATATCTTATGAACTGTAAATATTTATCCCATATCTTATGTTTATGAAATATGATATGAGGGTTATGTTATCCTAATGTTATTATCACATTCCCATTCCCCAATGTTTGTGTTTTTTCTTACATGCCTCCTTGTTAAACCATATTAAGCATCAGAGTTGACCCCATTTTATGTTTTCTTTCCAAAGGTTATAAAGAATTGTTTTGGGTAGAATTACTAATGGTGGAGTTACTTATGGGAGGGATGGATTTTCTTTCTCTAATATAAATGATTTTTATCCATGTATTCAAATACAACAAACTATTACAGTCACTGGGCGTGTATTTTTTCAATGTACTAAATATTTATCTCAAATGAGGTAATATCCATGTATGTTAATTCTGGGTCCCTATAGATAGTGTCAAGGGAATTTTTTAGTCATCCAATAGAAAATAGGAAGAAATCTTCTAATGATATCTCTAGGTATATTTATAAATATTTTTCTAGGGATATCTCCAAGGGTAAATATAAGGAGACTTGATGTTTATGAATATGTCCTGGAATTTTGGTTTTGTATTTTGTGATTGGTTTCTTGGAAATACATCCATGTATGGATACAACAGGTGGATATGGATCTATAGCAAATTTAACTATGGATAACAACATTAACAAGATGTTCTAGTCTTGACTCTGGATAATCTGGTAGATGACAACAGGCCTTGTTGAACACCTAAATTTATGATCTTAAAGGAGATGATTTGGGAATTAAAAAACACTATAAGAACCTTCTTGAAGAAGTTAAATAGACTACGACTATGAATAACATAGGTTAAACCTATGGTTTCATATATTAATGATGTAGGATCTATGATTAAGGCAATAAATATATAATTTCTCATGATTTTGTGGCATCCCAATATGATAAATGTTTCTCCAAAAATGTTTTCTATTTTTATTCAATAAAGTTGAGATAAAGGAACATGGTTAAAATTTAATGTTTCATATGTGGAAATTATGGGAATTATGAGAATTTATTTACCAATTGAAAATAGTTTAAATATAATTAGGAAGGTGTTGTGAGTATTGGTCAAATTTCTAATGATAAAGAGCATGAAAACAATATTTGGAAGGTATCTGTTGTTATTTGATCATTGATTACAGTAAACAAAAGAAGAATGATTATATGGAGTTTGATGAACCTTAATACCTAGTTAATATATAAAATTTTATTAAATATGTATTAATGAATAATTTTTTGAAAACAGAATAATGGTTGAAGAATAGAGTTGGTTTATTGAAATATTTATTTTTTGGATTTCAATGTATATTTTATATGATTCATGAAATATATAATTATTTTAAATATAAGTTTTAACTATGGTTTGAAAATGAAATATTTAATGGTGATTAGGATATTGAAAAGTGAGTTCAGGGAAAGATGATATTTTGATTAAGGGATGATATCCCACAATTAATGCCTAAAATTGAGCTAATTATCTTTCGATAATGATATTTATGATATGAAAAAGTATGTTAGAAGTTATAGATTGCACAGGAAATGATTATTAACAAAATGGTCTGTGTCATCATGGTTGAAGTTTATGACCTGTTGGATTTTTATAATATATCCAGTAATCATTAGAATAAATAAACAAGAATGTTTTCGCAAAGTATTTATGGAAACTGATGTTATTAACGTGTCTCAATAGAATATACAGGGAGATTATTTACATGTGTATAATTTGACAACCAAGTGGTGATTTTTGATATGTTGGTGATCCATGTTAATCTGATTTCATGAATTTCTTTCTAAATATCTTCATTTTCATCATTCCAAAGGGTTATGAGGTTAATAAATTATAGAATTATTAAACTTAACTTGGGGAAAAAAATTAGAATAATGTATTATCATACCATATTAGTATTTTGTAATATTAGATAACGTATTGTAAAAACATTATGTTGAAGATAACATATGATAGATGGGATAGGATATCATGGACCCCATGATCTATTACTTCTTTCGGAATGAAAAGCCACCTTCCTTTTTACAGAAATAGGTGAAGTAGATTATGTAAATAAAGGGAGATGTTTTTGTGAATTCATGAATTTATATATTTTATGGAAAAATCATTAACTTTCGGAAAATGATCATGAAACAAAAAAAGTTATCCTTCTACCTCCATTTCTGATTAATAAGATTCTCCCTCAGTTCATCACTGACTTATGGATTTCAAAATTATAACATTTTTATGACTTGTTTCTATATAACTCTCCATCATAACATGATAGTTATATTTTTATTCAATGCACATTTTTTTTAACTTTCCACCTATTTTATACTATGTGTGAATCTAGTTATGAGTTACATCGGTAAAAAGTTACAATTCTAGATATTGTAAGGGATTTTTAGTAATAATATATATAACGTGGGTGTCTATGAATAAAACCTTCATGTATTAAACCTTCACTAACCGAGATTAAATTTGAAGGAGAAATTCATTTTAAGGGGGATATAATGTATCACCTTGAGGTTTTATTAATTTTTTTTCAAATTTTTTTAATAATTTTTTTTTTCATTTTACACAACTCTAAAAATTGTTCTTCATAATTTATTAAATCAATAAGTCAAATATTCCATTCAAATTGAACATAAATTTAATTATTTTTTAAATAAAAACATGGACTATGATACATAGAACATATATTCGGCATACATACATGCATCTAAGACATTTCTACCATTACACACAGCACTGATGTTTCTACAAAGCATCATTTTACAAATATAAATATTTAAAAGAAATAATTATAAACTAGACATTAAACATAGTAATATGAATTGTAATAATACATTTCAAATATTTTTTATAATGGTTTTATATGAATAAAACATGTTGATAATGATATATATAATTTTTTGGTAAATATTTTATATGTTTTAAAATACTATTTTTTCATATAAAATACGTTTCTTGTCCTTTTATGAAATATAATAAAATTCATTTTAGTCATATATAAAATTTAATTTGATTAAATAAAATTCCTTTTTGAATTTATAAAGCCTAAATTATATTATGTTAATTTTTGGGATTTTTTGGGAAACCGTATTTTTTTATAAATAGTAACAAATTATTCGTTTTAGTTAATATTTGTATTTTTGTTTGAATAAATAATAATGTTAAATTATAAATTAAATTTTACGTAAATAAAATATGATAAATTACATATATAATTACTATTTAGTTCATTATATTCAATTTTAATTAAAAATTATATTTAAAAACATAACAATCTTTTGAACACTTTTCTACTTTAGATAATCGTTATTTTGTCCCATCTGTGGGATTAACATTAATCATAATTTTTCCACATTATTTAAGTAATTTTTTTAAAAACCTAAAACATTGTAATTAGTATAATATATGTAGTATTATTAGATCAATTTTATTTTTCACTAAAATGATTAGAAAAAGCCATTAACATTAATCACTTCAAATAATGTCAAATTAAGATTAATTAATGGAAATACCATAATAATAGGGACCCAAATAACCTATAATCTTGTCCAAAAATCATTTTATTGAACTATTATGGTCATAAATTTCCATTATTGATTTATTTTGTTTTTATGCGTCTTTTATTTAAGAACATGAGTACACCTAACATGATTTTAAAAATTTCAGGTTATCCTTTTCATTCCCTATAAAAGGCCACCACCACTCCCACTTCATCACGTCAATCATAACTCTTAGGTTCAGAAAATATTTGACAAATAAACTTCTAAAAATAACTCTATGTCTCTTATAATCCTGTCCTTAGTCATATATCAATCCAATGAAGCCTTTTGGAAAAAACTAGAAGGATTTACCCAATTAAGAGTTAACCTTTTCACTCAAGATCGTTTCTTTTTTCTTTTACTTCTCCACCTATTACACTATATTTATTACATTCAATTAAAAAAACAAAATTATCATAAATATACTAGGATGTTGTTATTATATGGTTTCAACCTTAAATTACACTTGCATCCATCTAATGGGAAAAGAACATAAATTTTATGTGTATGGAGAACCAGGACCTCACTAAACGATTATTGTTCATTTTTCCTTTAATGACTCTCATGGTGGAAATTATGATATAAAAAATATTTATATATGTAATATATTATATTTCTTAAGTCTTTATTATTGTGAATTTTTTTTTACAACACATTTTTTACATTCCATTTCTTGTCAATACGATAATTTAGTTTGACAAAGTATGGACTACCGCAGCCTCAAAGTGATATGATTTATTCATACATTACTTGGATTGTACTAATGATGTTTATAGTGAATATATAAGATTTAAATTATATAATTAGGAAACTATAATTAATATATATATATATATATTAAAATATATAGAAAAATTTGTCATTTACTTTCATCCAATATGACATTTAAATGGAAATAGTGTTCATGCGTATACATGACCTACCGACTCCATAAAAAGTGTATTATGGTTCATAAATATATAATATATAGATTATTATAAAAAAAATATTTTGTATATACAAGATATTTATATCATGGTTTAAATTTTATAAATATTTATATATTTATAAGGTCCAATGATTATACAAATTATGACACATTTGAAGAACATAGAAAATATTCCCTGATGTGCCACCTTAACATGAAATTAAAAAAAATAGGGTAATATATGGTCATAATAAATCCATGTACGGTATTGGATATAAGATAATAAATATTTAAAAGATTTATAAAAAATTTATAATTACTATACAAGGTTTTTGAATGAGTACTATGAGAGTAAATACAAAAGGTAAAAAAATTTCTCTCACTTTTTTTTTCTTTGAGATACTTGATTTATTCATCAACCATTTCATTTGTGTGGTGTGTATACTGACCATTTGTGTATTTAATTATTATAATAATTAATTTATTTAATATACATTTTTTCATCATTATTTATTGGGTTTTATGTTTCAATAGTTACAAAGTGGATAAAATAGTTTTGTTACTTCATGAGTTTGGATCTCTTGTCAAGGGGGGAGATCAATCCCCGGTTTTGTGTAAACTGCTCAGAAGATCGGTTGGTTACTCTGTTATGCGCAGTATGTGGATTAGTTGGCAGCCTCCGGTGAATATTTTCAAGATAAATGTAGATGGGTTCTTAATTAATTGTCAACTTCGGGGTGAAGGACTCCTGTCGAATGGGAATGGTTTGGTCATGGTGGACTTTAACGCCTTTTATGGTCTGGGTAGCTCTTTGGAAGCTGAGATGAGAGCTCTCCTTTCCAGGATTGTTTTTTGCAACAACCTCTACTTGAAGGTGGCAGATGTTGAATTTGACTATGAACATCTGGTTCATATTCTATACGGGATTATATTTTCTCCGTGGAATTTAATTTATTTGTCCAGGCGATGCTTGTTGGAAATTAGCCAGGGTTGTGTGGTTAGACACGTCAAGAGGGAGGCCAAATTTGTGTAAGATGATTTATCACGAGAAGGTAGCACACACGATCAGATGATTTTTTACTCTAGTTTGGGTTCACTCCCTGATGTTTGTAATAATTTTGTTGTGGGGGACTCTTTGGGTCTTCATCACATCCGACCCTCATAGTTTGGTTTGGGAAATAGGTTGTATCATTTATTCTTTAATAATTAAAATTCAACTTTCAGTTATAATTGTCCTTCTTAGAGACTTGAAATTAGTAATCAAACAAAATTATTTTTTGAGGTGTATATACTTCCATATAACATGTTATATGTTTTATATAATTATTTTAATTAAATTTTATGCTTAATTTTGTTTCTATTTTTTACATGGAGTGAATGATCTATAGTATCCAAGTGTCAAGAGTTTAAATAAACAATCCCATCGCTTTTAGAGATTTTTATTGATTATGATTATTTAATGAAATTATATGATCCATATATAAAAAACACTCATGATATTCCTTAGTCTATTTTTATTCAATATATACCCATGTATTATTACCATTTTCCATCTCCATCGTACATAATATAGATACGAAAGTGTTTTTACGAAACATGAAATTACTCTCTCTTCGGTGAGAAATTTGTGTTCTTCTACAACAATGTTTTCTAAAATTTGTTTCAAGGAATATTATAATAATAACCTATTATCATTAAATAATATATAACCCTTTTTGAATTTAGGGAACTTTTTTGAATAATCTTCTTATTGCTTTCAAAATGTGGTATTTCTCTATTTTTTTAATGTGCAAAAAGAATTTTGTTTTTACCTCGTAATACATGTATGATTTTATCCGCCATTAAGCCATTAAATATTCCTTTTAATTTTTAGTGATATGTTTTTTGAAAAGTGTTTTTAATAGTTATTTTAAAACAAATGGTCTTTTAAATGTTGGCAAGATTCTTTTATTATTTTTCAAGGAAAATTGTTTTCAAAATGATTTCCAGATTCTTTTATATGGATTCATAGAAAAATATTATCAAATTTATTTCAAACCTCATTTATAATTTTTATATTTATTTTTAATGAAATGGTTTAAAAAATCAATATAATATTATATGTTTTCATATAAAATTCGTTTCAGAATTTTTTTAGGATTAATATTACTGTTTTTTTTCAAATGGTTTTTATTATAAAGATAATTTTTATATAATAGAGTATATTTTACTCATGAAATGTTTTCAAAATACACATAATGTTATTTTCCATATAATATGACATCTATTGATTTAACACATTACCTTTTAGGAAATGATCCAATGGTTCCATTCATATTCTTTTTGGAATGTTTTATATTTAGATAGAATGAATCTTGAGAAACCTGTTTCACTTCAATGGGTTTTATTATTTTTAAACTGGTTACCTCTTAATGGATTTGGTTCCATGAAGTGATTATGAAACCTTTATATTTCATTGGTTATAATATGATGAAATATTAGTGGTAGCTATTACATTTCATGGGTTTTGATTTGATGTTTACAAAACCAATATCTTTTTTATGAGTCATGATTTTATGAATGTTTTATTATCTTGGGGAAAATGTATAATTGAATTGATTATGATATTTGTGGGACCTATATCTCCCTCAAATTAATTGGGTAATGTTATGTTGTATATTATCTAAAAGGGTACATGGGTTATAGAAAAATCCCCAAAACAAGAAGGTACATGGATCGTAGACCAAGAATAAAATAATGAGGGTACACAGGTTGTAGTGTAATTTTGAAAACAATAAGGTACATGGGTTTCAGCCACATTGTAAAAGAAATAGGGTACATTAGTTGGAGACCATGCCCGAAAACAAAAAGTTACATGGGATTTAGGACAATACTAAAAGAAATATGGTACCCAAGTTGTATCCCAATCTTGAAAAAATACAGTATATTTGTTATAGACCCAGCCTAAAAGTAATAGGATACACAGTTTGTTAGCCCAATCCAATATTAGGAATATTATTCATATCCCAAAACTAACTTGTTATAGCGGTCTTGGAAGGTAGTATGGACATAAATTTTTATGTTCTTACAATTTTTTTTTGTCTTAATCCTCGTTATGATTTCAGGGAACATGATGTTTTAATCCTTATAATTAATTTCTTATGATCTACCATGATTTATCTTATAACACATGTTTATGATCTTTTATATGTTGGGTATGACATCATAATTCTATAGCAACGTTCACATAAAACTATGTTCATGTGTATGATTACATGTCTCTCTTTTTTACCCTTAATACGCATATGAGCTCACCCATTTTTATGTCTTCATTCCCAAGGTTATGAAGAAAGGATTTAAGTTGTATTAATAATTGTGGAGTTTTCTTGTGGGAGATGTTGGAGATATTTCACTCGGATAGAGGATTTTGTTTTATACATTTACAAAGACATAAAAATATTATAGTCCTTAGGCATATATTCTTGTAATGTACAGAACATCCATCAAAAAATTATTTAGTATCCAAGTATTATCTGACCGAGTCGCTATAGTAAGGCTAATGTGATAGAGGATTCAGGTTAAAATATCCTTTATTTTTGAGATTGTTTATTTTCATGTTTCCTTTAGAGGGAAAAATATTATTAAATTTTATAAACAACATATATTTCCTTCATTTGTGGTTATGAATTTTTTTTAACTTTTAGTTATATTTACTCTATTATGGATTAAAAATTCATAAAAATATTATATGTAATAGATAGTGATCTTTCATCATATTTTCTATTTGAAGAATTGTATTCAATATATATTTTCTAATTTCTTTTAGAAAATGTTCCTTAATTAAAAAAATTATTGCAATATATATTTAAATGATCATAAACATCTATTTAAAATTATTAATAATTAAATTTCTTATCATTTTTCAAATTGGTCACTTTTTTCTCTATTAACAAAATGTTCTAAATGTATATGTATTATTTACAATTAACTAATTTATGGATTATCCCACTGCCATAAACATTATTTTCATTGAAGAAACCTTTATCAGTTTCCATGATAATTTTCAAGGAAAACATTTTTACACAATATTTAGTAAATTTTTTATTTTTAAATGTTACATTTGAATTTTATTGTAAAATTTACACAATAATGATTTTATGAACTTTTAATAATATTTCCATTCATCAATGACAACCCACACTGATGTTACATATTCCATATTGGAGACATTTTTAAAAACAAATATACTAATTTATTATCTGGAAGGAGTGTTATCGTTTAAAATAGATTATCATGGTACACATTTCTTTTCATGGTTAAACAATTTTATGGAAGAACAATGAATATTTTTTTTATTAAAATGTGAAGTATACTAAATGATTTATTTTTGAACATTACTTTTAGATTATTTATGATGAATGGGATTATCTAATATATTATATATAGAGTGTTGATTTACATTATACTCATTAATAATGATTGATATTTATATATACTATATGAAGTGATAGTCCCATTATCTCTCTCTAATGTATTGAGTAATGTTCCTTGTCATTAGAGTTAAGAAGGAGGGAGTTACAAATGTGTTTGTCTATTTATTTTACTAGTATCTTGTTTTTACACGAGTTTAAAAATTATATCAAGGTAATTTCCCATGACACCAATATGTTTTATTTATACTTCCTATGGGATTTAATGATTTCGTTTATCAATAATGACATTACATAGCTCAGGATAATTATTTCAATGACTCTTGAATTTGTTAAATATTTATTCTATGTTTCATGTCTAATGATATAAGGACTAATATATAGTGATTATTTTATTTTATACTCTTGCACTTTTATTTTTTCATCATATATTTATGTTCATATAATTCCCACTGATGGAATTCAATTGTTAAAGCATGTTTTTACTATTACTGATATTATGAACTCGACCTTTTTTGGATTTATTTTCCCTAAGTTATTAAGATTGTTTTGAGTCTAAAAAGGTTTAAAATGTGAATAATAATTTGTTCTATGTTATATAATTTATATAGAATATGAAAAGTTGGTTATAGTGGGAAGAACAATGTCATGATTTCAGGAGAGTTATTTATGAAAGTTATTGTGTTAATTATATAAAACTCTAAACAAAAAAGGCTATTGGGTATGCATTCGATCCAATGTTTCCATGTGATATTTTGTATATTAGATTGAAAAAATTAGGTCACATTTATTGAAATAAAATTCATAAATGTATGATTATATTTTAGCACTGGATCTAAGAGTGTGGGTTTGGGCATCATAATGTTGGCTGTAGAGTCAAGTTTAGACAAGCAGATAGATTATTATTTTTTCACGATAATTCATTTTAAGGGTTATGTATACCATTATGGGGTTATATTTTATGTTTTATCATAATTTCACCATATTATAAAAACTTTTTGATGTATTACATAAATATAATTGTAGGTGAATAATTACATTTTGGGAGAAATTTTATTAGGATAATGTATTTGAAACTGTTTTGTTCAATGTAAAATATTATTTCTAGAATTATTCTTTTACACCTAAATAAATAAGTTATTTTTATATATTTGAACTTTTGGGATTATCATATCATTTATATTGTCATAATTGTGACTTATTATTATTTGAGAACATATGATATAGTTTTACATGGGATTGAAAACTGATTTAGTTCATATGTGAGTAATTAATAATTTCATTTGTTTTGGGAACACTATTAGATAAAGGTAAATGAATATTATGAGATTTTATTTTAATAATAAAGGTTGATCTTTCTTTTGGGATCAATTTATTGTATCATTCTGGTAACCCGTTGAATTTATGGAAATTATTATAATATCTCTAACATTATATAGTCAGTTCATATATATTACTGTGTATATGACTTTAAGAGTGAATTTTGATAATTAAAAATAAATATTAAATAAATATCAGAAGAAATTATGACCAAATCCATTTTTTTGGCTTTCAATCATATTCTAAAATATATTAAGTAATTTTAATGATACATGTTTAGTAAATTAAATATGATTAAATTTTGATATTACATTTTAGTTTTTCAAATTAATGTATTATTTTCTTATATAATGTTTTTTTCATTTTGGGAATTATATTAACTTGGAAGTTACATTTTGATATTGGTTAATGTTCAAATATAAGAGGAAAATTTGTAATTATTTCTTGGAATTATGTGATATATTATAAGATTATTAAATTTATTAAATAATGAAATTAAATATCATCAATACTATTTTTTTTAAAAAATTCAGATTGTGTTGGAAATTTATTATTGGATGAAATTCCACTATTCATGTAAGTATATTTCCTTATCTCCATAATCTGTATGGTAAGGGAATTCATTAAACTTTGGAAACTAATTTTGAAACAATAATTTCTTCATTTAAAATTTATTTATAATCAATCAATGGTCTTTTTCACACCTATTTGGTTTATGGTTTTTAGTCATTAACATACACATGATTATTCAATTTCTTTTGATAAAAATATGCATCACTCTTAATTGTTATTTAGACATTATACATTTATTTCATTCTCAAATATTCATATCCCACTAATGTTATCCTATTTAGAAAAATATCATGTATATCGACCCTATATTTTTATACATTAATCTTACATCATTTCCCAGATAGACAACATAATACGGATAAAAATATACGATCAAAAGATTCATGGTCTGGGGATAAATAGGATCATTCATATACATTGAATAAAAAAATGGTAAAAAATTTAAATTCCTCAATATATATCGTATTAGTGGTCCTCATTTTCTCCATAGAATAAGTAATCGCCTAAGGATATAAATTAATGAAAGGTGTCTACTAAAATCCCGGTACGAGAATGAATATGGGATATGAATAATGAAAACATGGGTGAGGGTAATCAACATCAGCATGTCATATGAATATAAATATAATCAATATAATGATATAAAATTTTGATAAAATCATGGAATGTGGTAATGCATAAGAAAGAGACAACATTTCGTAGTGGTAAAATATAAAACATAATTGTCCAGAAAGCAAGCATCATGTCCACACATTACATATGGGCATAATCATAATATCAACAATTGGGAAAAATAAGTTTTTTTAAGAAGATCACTGTGAACAAATATATAATCATGTTTACAGATATTACACATCATCTCATAAGATACATCAATGTACTCAATGCATTTGGGGGAAATATAATTTTTTTTCCACCAGTCACATCATAGTATTTACATAATCATGCATGACCATAGAAAAAATTTCAATCATAATAATGAATTAGCCCATGGAATGAAATGAGTTTCATAAGGATTTAATTAGTAAACATGGAATTCCCATGTGAATAGATACTACATATTTGGAATAGGAATCATTACTCTTCAGTGAAGAAGAAACAACTCGATATTAATCAAGATGTGTTTTGGAGGTAAGAGTTCCTTTGGAAAGTTATTATATTTGTCAAATAACCATATTGTAAACATGAATATCCTCAGAAAAAGGGAATAATAATTAAATTATATATAATAACTCAATATTATTATTCATACCAAATATTTCATAAAAGAGGGATATCACAAAAAAATGAATTGGACTCGAGACTCCCCATACGATAATTCCGTCTTTATTACATCCCTTTTTCACCTCCAAAAAAATAAATATATATTTAATAAAAAATTGATCCATAAGTTAATTATGGTAATTTATAAAACTATTTAGCAATTATTATCATTGGATTATATTTATTATTTTTTTAAATGAATTTTAGGAATTTTGATATTATTTTTTTCATAAAAAAGTTATTTCTCTATTGTTTCACAATTTTTGTTCAATGTAATATATAGAATAGTATAATTAATTTCTTAAAAATAAAATTAATGTAATAAAATTATAGTATTGTATAACTATTTTCTAATATCAATCCATGATTATGTTTATATGTGTTTTCATGGAAATGTCTACATATGTGGTTAAAAAACATTTAATAGGATGTTTTCGGAAGAGAGGAAATGTGATGTATGTAAACATATTTGAAAAAAAATATTATAATTATAGTAGGATTAGTTCATTAATATAATTCTAACATTATTCATAATTAATACTATTGTATATTTAAAAGAATTTAAATTATAAAAATAATAAATAAAAGAAGAAAATACGGAAAAGTTAGTAGAGTCATACCCTCTCCTCAATGTATCTTCTATCGGAAAACACTATAGCTCCCATGGAATTGGAGTTAGATTTATCAATAATTGGCCTATGTGTTATAATGGGATTTAGAGGGAATTTTAGTGAATATATTGGGCACTGGACTGGGTGGGAGGATTTTTTTCAAGGTAATGGTGAGGGGTTATTAATAATTGGGAATATGTGTATTTTTTGAATAAAATAGTGAATAAATTATTATATCAATGATAAAACATGTAATTTTGAATTTTTTCAGTATACAAAACATCTATAAATAATGTATTGTCATTTTAATAATTTTAATCTTATTTATTGTACAGATTAATTACCATATGAGAAATGACAGTGACTAAAAAGAAAAATTGATATTTGGAGGAATCACTTTTCGCTATATGTTTTGGAAAGTTATTTTTAGGTTTAGAAATTAAATTTATCATATTATAATGAGAAATCAATGAAATAAAATATATCATGTCTGAACATGATGTTATATAATATATTATGTCATTATTATATAATAAATGATGTAATTAAAGACAACCAATTATGTGAAAATGTATTTTTTTACTATACACATGAAAACTAAAGTATTAAAAAATTTTAGAAAAAAACGAATTAATAAAATTATGATGTGATTAATTATAAAATGATATTTTTTTAAAAATAAATTTCTAAAATAGGTACTTTTCATTTTTAATATGAAAATAATGATTTTTACAAACTACATTAAATTACGGTTTTATAAAAATGTGCTTATATTTTCATTGAGTATTTTAATCCTGATAATTATATTTTTTGAATTATAAAATTTATATTTATATAAATTAATTATATTAAACAATATTCATATCATACTTTGTTATTTTTTATTAATATTATTATTCCTACAGTTAGGTTACAATTCCCAATTGTTAGGTTACCATTACCAACTGTCAAGTTACTATTTCAATAGTTACATTACTATTTCGATGGTCACATTACCTCCTACATATATCAATTTATACTTTAATTAAATATTCAGCTCAATTATTATCAAGTTTCTATATTTCCACTTTTTATAATGTTTTTTGGATTATTAATATTTTTCTTCCTATATATATTGTAGGTTTTCGGGGGAGAAGACTCTAGTATATTGGGGGGATCATTATTTTCCCATTTTAGATTTTATAATTTATTTTGTTTATTAATTTTAAGGTTTTGAATTTACAATGGGTCCATTACTAATTAATTTAATAATATTTATCAATAAAATCATGTTTCTTTGTTTCTCTATATTTATTTATGTATACAATATGATATAATATACTACATCACTCGACTATTTATTAAAAAAATATTTCTACTAAAAATTGTGTAATTAAATTCTTCTCCCCATTATAAATTACATCCCGAAAATTTCTACTCATATTGTTATTTGATAATAGATGAGGGTACTTATATTTCATTGTTTTTCATAGTTCCCATGAAACCTCATCATACTTATCATCCCTCCACGACAATTTGACATGGTGAATTTCCTTATTACGTAGGTCTTTTTCTCTATGATCCATGATCATCATCGATTGGTCATCATATGTGAGTTTATTCCCCAGTTTTATCACATTCAGATTCAATGCATGTAATGGATTAGGTATTTATTTCATTAGTTGGGATATGTGGAACACATCATGGACATGCTCCATTAATAGTGTAAGCTAAAACCTATTGGACACTTATCTTATGTGATAATGTATGTCAATGGGTATAATGTACCTTGGGTAATGATTCCATTTCATTCCAAACCACATCACTCTATTCTATATTGATATTGTAAGGAAACCATTGTGTCCAAAATCAAAATCAATGTACAGATGATAATTTTCAGCAAATCTATCCAACACTGAGAAGATTTTATATATTATTGGATGGATTAAACATTCTTTATCATCACTTTTACAATATCATGTCCAAGTATCTTTCATTCTCTAACATGAACCCACCATATTGGAGTTCTAAATTATTTTCCATAAAGAGCATTATATGGATCAATTTGAATACTCATGTGGAAGTAGTTTTTATATTAGAACTTAACCAATGGGAGATGCTGATCCCATCCATTTTGACTTTCTTTGAGGAGGTTCTCATCATGCCCTCAATAATTTGACTACTGATTTCAGATTGGATTTTTTATTGGGGGAGATTAAAAATGATGAAAACTAATTTTGTACTCAATGAATGAAAAATAGTTTTCCATAATTAAGACATGAACATTGGATCACGAAAAAACATGATTGAATTTGGATCCCCATAATGCATCACCAACTCATTCATATATATCTTGTAAAGTAATTCATGTTAAAAATATTTCTGGATATAAATGAAATGGGAGGTCTTGGTAACTTAAAAAAAACCAAAAAATATAACGGATTGCTTTCATCGGATGTCTTCATTGGACCCGTGAGAATGTTCATAGTGAAATTATAGCATTTATATGTGGATATATTCCATGTATTCAAAAAACCTTTGTACATATGTCACAATTTTGTAACTATCTGATATACCAAACACCATGAGATTTACTCCAAAATCTCTTTCTTCATGTTGTACCACCACAATTATTATCCTAGTTCACAGTATATCATGATACTTTCATGATGGACAAAGAAAGGATATTTATGTACATTGTCAAAAAATAAATTATTTACCCCAAGTAAACACTATCATCATCGCTGTTGAACTCATTTATCATCCATTTCGTTACTAATTTCACTTTATTTTATATCTTAAAATCATCACATTGTTCCAATGTGATATTCTATTGGATAGATGGTTGAGAAATCATATGGCCAAGGTAGGATGTATTCTATACTGCTATTATTTCTAAATCTATCCTTTAAATATTCATGATGATATTGAATTTCCCAATCTGCTTCTTAAACAAAATTTAAGGATAATTTCTTCCAAGATCACAATCCACCTTGTTCACATTTCTTATATGGTAGTTAGTAGAGAAATCATAATCAATGATCAGATCCAACCATCTAATGTGACACATTTGGATCTCCTTCTATGTGAATATAAACTTTAGAGTATTTTAATCTGTATATATGTCACACTTATCACTATATAGATAGTTCTGTAATATCATTACAGAGAATTTCACAATGTCTAACTCTAGATCACGCACATTTTTGTTATACTCATTGATCATAAACTATCATGAGGCATAGGATATTACATTATCATTATACATGAGTACACAACCAAATAATTTACTCATATTGTTTTTTCTATAAAACAAACTTTTATACTTGGTGGATGTATGTTTATAGGAACAGAGATTATCCTCTTCCTGAGATCCTTAAATCCTTCATAATATTCTTATATCCAAACATACTGGACCCATATCCATGATAAATTGTTATGTGGGATAGACATTCATGAGATAATTCTCACAAAACATATGTAGTAACCAACGAAGAATAAAACCATGGATTTATGTGACACATGTTGGTATGGTTCATTCCTCGATGTCCTTTTTCATTAGATGATCTAAATAAATAACCTCACTTTTTATCACATTCCCTTTGAATGAAACGTCCTTCATCAAAAAGATTCATATGATTAATATAGAACACATTTCTTTCAACCATAGTGTCTCAAGAAAAATCCTAGAATGCATTTCATTTTCCTCATTCTTGTTAGAGTAAATGAGAATATCATTGACATATACTACCAAAAAAATTCAAGTTACTCTCTAATGTATCTATTCATCAAATCTATGATGATTTTTGGAGAAATAGTATAAAAAATATATTCATTATTTCACATTAATACATGATTTTGTACATTAACGTACACATAATATATCATGAATGATCAAGAAGTATATTTTATTTTTGAACTAGGAACAATAAATAACTACATAAAACATAAAATAAATCATCATTTTTGAAAACATTCTTATCATGATTTTACATAAAACATTGTGGAAAACCTGGGGACATACATAAGAATGGGATGAGCTATAAATCAATGTAAGGGAATAATCATCAAAATAAGGACTTAAATGTTAGAGAATATGCATACCAATGGTGAATAAAAAGAGTATGAATCATAACACGAATAAGGAGAATTGATATAAAATGACAATCAAACCATGGAAAATGTGGCTACAATATAAAACACTACATCATAATCAATGTTCAAGGCTGAACCACTAAGATGGAATTGTGGAAAAAGTCCCATAAAAGAATCCAGATCACTCAATTTCCAATTATGGTGTCTTATAAGAATATATATGACCCAATTAATTTGATGCTTATATAATTTTGCGTTCACCGGTCACATACATTTAATTTTCATTCTTATGTGTACCAGATAGATCATACAACATAGATTTAATTATCATAATATTTCAGTAAAAAATTAAAGAGTGTGAAATAAATAAATGCAATTAAAAATTAAATGTTATAAATTAATGTATAATGCTGAAAAAACATGAAAGTAAATGTGTATGGTATTACATATACACTTTATTTGGTATTGAAAACCATAATGAAATTTCAGTAACATAACAAAGTCCTTTAAAATTAATAAAATAGGTATATGAATGAGAAAGTGGTGTCTACTAATTTTTACATAAAATGGGCGTGTAATAGAGACTAGGAAAGAAATTTAGCAACAATAGTTTCTTGAAATATAATGCATAATATACTGATTGAACATGATTATAGAAGAGAAAGTAAGGATCCATTACAAAATTTTGACATGGTAACATGTGTACATAATGGTTCTTGAGAGGGATTCATGAGAGTGGAAGGGAAAAAATTTTATAAATTAAATCGATAGTAATGCGGATATGGATAAACATATCTCAACATAGGTAAATAAAAATTTATTCATATCAATTAAATGGAGTTCTTCATAAAAACAGAAGAGTGGAAGATAACATATTTGATTGGGTGACTCCAAATGATTTGGAGGGGATTTTGGAGATCATGGGGCACCATTGGAGGACATTAGATAGTCTATAAAATAACAAGGATGTTATTACTGTAGTTTTAGTGATGATAAATTGGATTATGGGTGGGTTTATTATGGAAAATACGGCATTTCATTATTATTTAGGTTTCAGACTACACATAACAATATAACAAAATCTAGATACCATAACATGGTTTTTTTTTCATGTATAATTCCAAATGGGAGTGGTTGTCATTATAATATAAGGCCTAGGAAAAACCATATAAAATAATTCCACTTCTTATGTATAGGTGAGTCACACTCTTAATGAAATGTTTTTTAAAAATTAAAATATAAATTTGGTTTGAGGGATTCTTAATGGATTTATAAAATAAATGTAATAAAAATAAAATTTCATTATTTTAAAGGTAAACCAATGATTAGGTAGTGGATAACTTTTATAGTATTTATTATTTCAATTTGGATTTTAAATGATTTTCGGAAACACAAATTATATTAATATGGTATTTAATTTTTACACAAACATTATACGGTCTCAGAAAAATATAGAAAAAACTCCGTTGGATAATTTAGATCCTATGATTCAAAAGAAAATATTCATTTTGAATAAATAATTTCATAAACATGTTAATTTTTATGTTTAAAAATAATATCGACAATTATTAAGAAATTCTTGGTTTTTGACAGAAAGTGTTCTCGAACCCATATAAAAATAACATTTGACTTCATAAAAATTATATGATCAAATATATTTAATTAACATTATATAATAATTGTATTTTCTTTATATTTTATTTATATAAAAATAGATTGTTTCATGAAAATAAAATTTTTAATTCAATTTGAATATTACAGAAAAATACTATTTGAGTTTTTTTTTGTATAAAAATAAATATTATTTATAAATTAACAATAATAGGAATAAAATATTTCAACTATTATATACAATATAATTTACATAGTTGTATTTATATGGTCTTGTTACATGTCCTATTAATACACCAACATACATTATAAGGGTAAAGTGCATAATGGTGGGATTTCAAGAGGAAGTTCGACAAAGATGGGTTGGGTTGTGATCTTGATGAGCATGAACATCAACCGTAATCAGATTCTAGCTTGCATAATTTTTTTGATCTCAAATTGGGATTTTTCTAGGTAAAGGAAAAAAATTCAATCACCCTCAAATGCTATGATAAATGGGTTTCATTGGGTATGATCCTTCCAGTTGAGCCAATCAATTCTTCTTGTCCATGTCAATTGGATTTATTAAAACCTACTATTTATACTAATCATGTGACAATAATTCAATTACTATATTATCAATGTTAATTATTGTTAATCCAAATTTAATCCTATTGGTTATAATAAATAAAAATAACTAAATATGTTATTATTACAATATTAAATAATAGAACATTTAAATGAATTTCAAGTAGAATTATATTTATAACATTACACATCATTATATCATCCCCCCTGAAAACATTTCTCCCTAGAAATTTAATTTTACCATACTGAAAATAATGATCATTACTCTATTTAATCACTTCCTCAAGTTTCTATGTTTTTTTTCAAACTATTGGTTTCTCCACAACAGTTTTGTACATTGAATTTTCTTTTTTTTAAATGTGTCTCTATTATCTAATATATTCATAAGATTCTCTTCATAGGAAATATAATTATCCAATGGTACCACCTCTTGATTGAGTAAATATATAGGGTATTTTGTGTTCATACTCAAGAGGAATACATTGAATACATCATGTACTTGAGACATGGTCAGTGGGAGTTCAATTCGGTAGACCACCGCTCTATTGTTATCAAGGATCTCAGAAGGGTTGATGTATCATTGAGTATGATTTACCCTATTCCCAAATGTAACGAAATTTATCTATAGAAATATGTAGAGTAATACCATGTATTCCACATTAAATTATAGGTCTCGTTGATGATTATCAGCATATCTCTTCTGTCGACTCTAATCACCCATGATATACTGGTGAATGGTCTTATCCTTTTTCACCACTTCCTAAACCAGTTCCAGAACATGATG
Organism: Viscum album; assembly: GCA_963277665.1. Taxonomy (NCBI): domain Eukaryota; kingdom Viridiplantae; phylum Streptophyta; class Magnoliopsida; order Santalales; family Viscaceae; genus Viscum; species Viscum album. The sequence goes on along the minus strand of OY728141.1, from coordinate 1,611,466,490 downwards.
TTTTCATTCCCCAAATTCATCCCAACATGCATGTGTTTTGTATGTCTGACAATAATTTTTTTTAGGGATCCAGTTGGATGTTTGAGGTCAAATTTTTGTTGTAAGAGAACTTGACCAGAGGAAGATGTTGATCCCAACCACATTTGAATTGAATTGAGCATGCTCTCAATATGTCAACATGTTTATTAATAGTCTGCAAGTATTGGCCGTCCTTTTGAGGGTGATAAGACATGATTAAGCTCAACTATTTTTTTATAGTATATAGAATACAATTTAATAACATAGAGATGAATCTTCGATCCTGATCAGATACAATTGATAGTTATACTCTATATAGCCTCACCACTTATCTGATGTATATAGGTACATATTGATATTATCTGAAATAATCTCTAATATCAATGAAGTCTGTAGTCATTTAATGATGATAAAACAACATATATATCATTATTCCCTCATGATGTTTATTTAACACTAATGGGAAATTACATGTTGATGTTTCCCTATTTTTATATAGGTTTGGGTAATGGTTGTAGCATCCCCTTGGTTTTTACCTTTATTTTTTCACTTACATACATAAATTACATATTGATGTATATTACATGATCTCTTACTTCATATTGACCTAAAAATAGTGTTATCTGAGACATAGATATATATTTTAGCTTCCTGGGTGGATGAATAAGGATGATTAATGTCCATCATCCATCAACTCATTCTTCAACCAATGAATTGACGGTACAAATAGTCTGGAACCAAATCTCACAAAAACATCATCATTATCAATCAACTAAAAGGATTTCCCCATTCATATATCTCCCACATTAATCTGAATTCTTAAATAATATATTTGAGCACCATTTAACCACTCCATAAAAGATGGTTGATAAATCATTGGTGAAAGGATTTATGTTATTCTTTCCTTCATGATTTCCATTTAAATCTTATTAAATTTAAAGAAGATCATATCCTCCTAAATTCTCATCAATGATCGAATTGATGGATACTTTATACATAGAACATCTACCACCTTATTTTATTTCCCTATAATGTAGTGAATTGCATAGTTATTTTCCTTGAACAACACTAACCATATTTGTGGGCAAATTTACGTCTCTTTTTCTGTGAATATAATATTAAGGATTTTTTGATTTGTAAACAATTACGAATTACCCCAAAATAAATAATTAATCTACATTTTCATATTGATGATAATTGTAGAACAAAAAAGATCATGGATCGAGTAGTTTTATTTGAAAACAATCAACTTCCTTGAAGCATAAGCTATGGAATTTTCACTCTATATTATCAAATAACCCAATACCTTATTAGAAGCATCACTAAATACAATGAAAATCTCTCCACATAAGTGTAGTGTTATCACATGTGATGTGAAAATTATCCTTTTAATTTTCTCATAGATCTATTCACCTTTACCATTCGAAGAAAACAATAATCTCTTTCTAGTTATCATGTTAGATGGTTTGTAAATCATGATAAATTTATCAAAAATCAATGATAATACCAGGATAATTGATTGAAACTATAGATATCTATCATAGATTTTGGCCTATTCCATCCATAAATTGCATCTATATTTGATGGTTTATATATATCCCACTTCTTTTGACGATATCCTTTAATAACGTGACTTCCATCAAATAGAAAAAAATATTCTGTACATTTCATTAATCTTATACTTTAAAAAGATCATTAGAATATTTCTCAGGTGCTACTCATGATCCTCCTTGGTTTGAGAGATTATTAGAACCTCGTATATAGAGATAAGCACAAATTTATTGAGGTAATATCTAATGACTCTATTCATCAAGTACATGATGATTGACATAACATCAGTGAGTCTAAATTGAATTGATATAAACTCATAGTAACCATACTATGTATGAAAACATGTATTGGGATATAATCCTTCTTCAACTAAACATGGCAATATCCTAACCTCAGATCCACCATTGAGAATTATTGTTCTCCATGTATCCAAACAAACTAGTCATCAATCTGAGGTATATGATAGTTGTTCATTTTTTTGATTTTATTGAGCTCACGATAATCAATGCAATGGAACACTGTCCCATCTTTCATAATTATTAAGAGGACTAGTGCACCCTATAGTCAGGCACTTGGGGTTTTGAACCCTATATCTAGATTCTCTTATAATTTTTTCTTCATTTCCTTATTTTACAAAACTACCATTCTATATTGTGTGTTGCATAATCAAAACACCGCAATTATACGATCAATTTAAAATTCAATCTTCCATCTAAGAGGAGGACTAGGAAATCCCCTAGGAAACATATCAACATATTACCTCTTAATAGGAATGTAATCAAAGAAGTTTATTTCAATAGACACAATCATTTGATCTAAATATTATTTTTCACGTGGAAAGAATATCCATTATTGAGATTTAGTTTCTAAATGAGATTGACCACCCTTCCTGATATTGTATATAATCACAGGTAGATTTTCAATAATGAGAGTGATATCCTTATGAGGGAAATTTATTTTCGCTCTATATAGGGAAATCATATCCATTCCTAGAATTGAATCAAATTCCACAAAATGGAGTATAAAAATTTTTAGTGATAATTTCATCCAACAAATTGTGACACTGTAGGTGTCATTTACTACGGATGATTTTTTTTTCATTCTCCATATTTATTTATATCTATACCTCTATTTATTGTGGTAGTGTTTTAATAGTACTACAAATCTTTCATGACATTGCAAAATTCATAATAAAAGAATCAAAAATTATTTTGGTTATTCATGAATGAAAAATTAGAGTACGTTTCAACACATTGTTTTTGGGATACAACATAGCAGTTGTGATTGAAGAAGCTCCACCTTATTTCCTTGTATGTTGTTGTTAATCTCTATAATCCCTTTGTTTAGTTTATTGGTTTTAAAAGTTCATTGGTTCCTTGTAGTTATAATAATGAAAAATTCATGGAGGTTTTTTCGGAGCATTCCTTTCCTCCTTCACAATATATGTTTTCCCCCATCGTCAATATTTTATATCATTTCCTTAACAAAAATAAATAATTTCCTTATTACCTTTAGTATATTTATAAGGTTCTTATTTCTATAAAATTTATAAGTGGGATGTTTAAATTTATATCCATTGTTAGATTTATCCAATTTATAGATAGAATTAAACTAAAAGTTCTATTTCACATCACTGTGATACCCATGAGATTTTATGAACTCCACTTATAATTTGAGGTAACATTGGACAATTATTCAAAGCTATCAATATCATAGGTCTCCATCAATTCCCAAATAAAAGGTTTTAGCACAACAAATAAGTGTTCAACCATGTATTCTTGGGTAATGACAAATCTATATGTGTATCAAGAATGTATTGGGAAATTTTCCTCACATTCACTATTAGATTAATAACCTTTTTCACGAGGGGAAGGAAATATATTTCCATTTTAATATGAAGAGTGTAAGGAATTTATTTATCAGAAAACATTATTGTAATTCCTTACACTTCGTCTCTTGAATTCATTCCTCCTGATTCATATTCACTCTCAATATCCACCACAGATTAGATTCTCCCCCATACAATAAATATCCATTAGAACTTGATATTTCTCAAAACATTTAAATATGGATAATTTCTTCTCAACGGTTTCGATCAATTCTTTCAAAATTAAGGTGTCAGATGAACTACTGAATGTCTAATACCATTATCGCATAATGGTCTCAATTGTAACTTTTTATCTCAATGAGGTACATGTAAAATCACCATGATATATGTTTCTATTAATTACCCATGTCTGTTTAGATAGCATTGCCATAAATGTTTTGATTCATTCTCTATTTGGGTTGGGAATCTTATTTGGGTAGTCATCAAATTTCACATGACATGGATTTTTTCCCAATTCCTCCAATTTTTGGCCATTGACAATAATAAAAAGAAAATTAGGGATGATTATTTTAAAATAATATGCACATAAATGTGAATCTAATGAAATTGACATAGTAACATAGAGATTAAATTTATTTCAACACATATTAATTGCTAGGAATCATTCTATTTTATCCATGATATATCTCATAGCATATATTTATATGGTAATTTATTTGTTCCATTAATAATTATTCATAATTAATTATGAATTCCCCAAAGCATATACCCAATGAATATCAAACAATGTTCCCAATAAGGTACATTTCCTGTACTATATTACTCTGAACTAGTCCCGTCACACCTTCTCGAAGTTGTTACACGTAGGTACATGTATTCCAGAACCATGTCTAATTTTATTATCTCAAATTAGATGTATTTTATTTATTGACCAATTAATTTATACATACAAAAATTTATGTACGTCTTTATTATATGTATCCTTTTCTAAAAGTCATTATGTTGAGTTTTATAATCAAAATCCTAAAATAAAAAAACATTTCCTTGGATACCAACTATAAAAACCATGTTATTTATTTAACATTAATACAATATTTATTAAAATAATGTAAAACCAATAAAATCCATATGATCAATAATTATAACGTATTTTGGAATAAGTTAAATTACATAATGACTTAAAACATCAAATAGATCATCATTATTGAAAAATTATTTATGAAGCTCATACTTAATACATCATGGGATCACCTAGAAAAAAACATAACCAATCTATGATCTCTAAATCCCAACAAGAAAATAAACATAAAATAACATGATACATGTTAAAAAATATTCATACAAATTGGGAATAAAAATATTATGAATCATTAACATGAAAAATGATAAAAGGTATATCATGATAATTATAACATATAAAATATTGAAACAACATAAAACACTTCATCATAAATTTTGTTCAAGGATAAAATATTATGAAATCATGGTGTTTAATGTCTCATAAATTAATATGTTCAGTCTTTATCCCAAAAATACATCCCATCAGGAAAAAAATTACCCATTTCATAAGAACACTATAAAATTCCATCTGAACCTATCACTTTCATTTTATTCTATTTTTTTAGTGTTCCATGTAGATCAGACAACATGGATACATTTATAATAATATTTCATTCCATGATAAATGAGTGGAAAAAAACTAAAAGAAAAACCCCATTCATAAAATTATAAGTGTTTAATGGTGAACACCCTTGAGATTAAATGGGAATTGTATTCACTACACAATTGATTTTCCATTCAAAATTGTGGTTAATTTCTAATGCCTTAAGGAATCACACAAAAATTCAAAAAAATGTATTTATGAGAGTGAAAGGGGTATATAATAATTTTTAGATCAAATTTTCACTAATAGGGGCATGTAAAGATTTGTACCAAGGGTATGTATTTGGAATAACAATCATATGACAATAAGATAACTTGAATATAGAACGGTAGGTGAGGTTCCCTTACAAATTTTTTTTCATCATAATAGGTGTACATAATGGTTTCTAGGAGAGATTAATGGTAGAAAAGGGGGTATATAATCATTTATACATGTAATTTATAGTAATAGTTATATTTAAGTACATAGCTAAACATAGGTAAAAGGATATTAAATGACATATCATAAAAGAAGTTCTTGATAAAAATAGGAGAGTGGAAGATCCCATACTTGACTTTGTGACGCCAAATGCTTAGTATGGTATTTTGGAGAGATTGGGGAACCTTTGGGGGACTATAATGGGTTTAGTGGAGAGTATTTACTTGTTACAAGGTTTTTAATAGAAGAAAAATGGGATCTTGGCTATGATTATAGAGGAAAATAGGGTCATTTCATTATTATTTATGATTTATACTCTATAAAATAATATAACAAAAATCAGAAATTGGTGAATGTTCGTTGCCTATGGTTTCTACAAAAAGGGCATGGTTATCAATATTTTATATTTAAAATGTATAAAAATAACTAATTATTTCCCTTTATTATATGGAGGTGAGTCACACTATTAATGAAATGATATTAAAAACATAAAATATATTAACGGTTTTGGAAGATTGATAATGGATTTATGAAATAAATCAAAGAAAAATAAAATCACATTATTTTATAAGGAAATAACATATTGGTTATATGTAGCTTTAATAGAATTTATAACATCACTTTTGGGTCATTATGATGTCATAATATACAAATTATATTTACACAATATTTTATTTTTACCAAAAATTTCCACAATCTATGAAAATTATGAATAATTCCCCATTTTATAATTTCATAATTCCAATTCAAAAAATTAAAATTCATTTTATCTATACTATTTTATAAATATTTTTATGTTCAATTTTTAAAATAATACCAACATTTATTACTAGATGCTATATTTTTTACAATAATAATTTACAAACCCTTATAAAAAATAAATTTGAATTCATAATAATTATATGATCATTTATACATAATAAAATTTATTTATTAAAAATATTTTATTAAAATATTATTTACATCATGAATCCATTAATTCATCAAAATAAAATCTTTAATTGATTTTGAATATTACCCAAAAATATTAATTTTGTTTTATTGTATCAAAATTAAAATAATTTATAAAGTAACAAAATATGAAGAAAATATATGCATTTCACTATAAAAAACAATGTACGTAATTATAACTATAGGGTCATGATACATATCCCTTTAATAATCCTGCAAACTCCTAAATAGTATGGTGTGTGACGGTGGGACATTCAATGATTGGTTTGGAGATCATGTTTTGGGACATAATCGCGATGAGCGTGAACTTATCTAGTAAATTGATTCACTCATTCTTATGTTGATGGAACATAGGTTTGGAATGGTCAAGGGAAAATCACTGAAATGTTATCTCCCTTGTAAGAAATTATAAATGGACATATATGGTATGATCTTATTTATGGAGTCCATCACAACCTTTGTTGGTGTTAATTGGATTTGTTAAAACCATATATTTATATTAATAACATTATCATTGTTCGGAGACAATATTATCAACAAAACATTATTCTTAATATCCAATTAAATATGACAGTATATAATAAGACCAAATAAGTGCATGTTTTTTCTATAACCATACTATATAATATGATAATTAAATGAAATCTTATGGTAATTTTAATTATATCAGTCTGGGTCATTATAAATAGTATGTCCTATCGGAACCACAATAAACTCATATTTCCCATAACTTGTATGGAAATACGTCTTCAAAATATATTCCTTACTCACCTTCAATTGATGATACGTATAATGAAGATCCACTATTGAGAAGTATTCAGCCTTACATAGTTGATCAAACAAGAAATCTATCCTTATAAGTGGATAGTTTTTTTATGGTGATGTTATTGAGGTCCCAATAATTTCTATATAGGACCATTATTCCATACTTCTTGAAATAGAGCACTATGACACCCCATCTTGATGCACTGGGGCTTATGAACCCCTTTTCCACATTCTCTTACAAATGCTTCTTTAACTCCACCAATTTAATCTGGGCAATTCTGTAAGAGAATATTGAGATAGCATTTTCTCTATAGATAAGCTCTATTGATAAATCTACCTCATAATCTATTGTAATTATAGGAAAATATTTAGGAAATACATCAGTATATTCCATAAAAATGCTAATTTCTTTAATGTTTATAACTTCCATTAACTCATCCATTTGAGAATGGTACGATTCTTATTAGGGTATCAATGACCATACCATTGAGGGATGTTATATAGAGACACAATACTTAACATAATTCTATTTTACATTATTTATATGAACAATTATTATATTCTAATAACACATACCAGAGGGGCATAATAATACAGTGCCTTTGGAAAGATAGAAATAAAAATTTCTATCATTGTGAATAATCTTGAACATCTTCCATAAATATCTTCCACTTATTAATCATACATAAAAAACATTATTTATAATATGGGGAAAGGAAAGATAATAGGTGTGAGATTAAATGGTCATTAAGGGTAATCAAAGGAGATACCTAAGCATAACCAAGAGAAATGGTATGAGAACATGGATATAACATTTTAAGAGAATACCCTCCATATCAATGTTCTTAAAATTGAACCATGGAATAAAAATTGGATATTTATAAGACATAAATCATAAGATAATCAAATAACATGATCCCTGTGATCATAAAATTGGCATAATATATATAATTATGGACAAAACGAAAACATATTAAATGATTTCCATAGTAGTAAAGGATTACTAAGATGGATAACTTATAGGAATTGGTTAACTCACAAATCTATATTATTTGACAAGGATCACTCTCAAGTCCATCATAGTAGTTATGGTTTACTCCCAATATCAACTTTCTTATTAAGGAATACTCACAATAATGTAGAACCCCTGGTTTTCGGTATATGACACCTTTATTTTTTGTTTTTATGCATCTAAAGTAGTTTATTAATGTTTGAGAGAGGTTGGAATTTTTCTAGAAGTTTTTTTTGGTTTTTATCAGTGTTCATGAATTTTGAATATTCATTTAAAACCATTTAATTCCTCTAGGAAATTTTGAATTTTTATGTAGTGTGAATTACGTAGGTGCATGGTAATGGTTCATAGTTGGAAAAACCATCAATCCATCTGATATAAACCATGCAACATGGGAGAGTGAACATTATCACAGTTGTTGTATGTTTTCTCTAACATAGTGGGCCAACATTACGAGCTGATCCTTGAGGTAGTGTCTGGTTCATTGTTAGAACACAGTATTTCTATATGTGCAAGAACCCATGCATGGATTAATAATTGGGTTTTTTCAGAAACTGGGTTAGGTTAGAATTCATAGAAAATATTTCATGCATCTCTAATGTAAAATTTTCTCTTCTAAAAGGTTAGGGAACCTATCCCACTAATTTTTGAAGTTTTGTAAAGGAATTTCATTTTGTGGAAATGTTTTATATTCATTAGTAATTCCCCTTATTGGAATTTTTCAAGGTTTATCATTGATCTACTTCACTCTCTCCCTCTCTATCATTTTCTTATATATAATTCTGTTTCACATAGATCTAGGTTTTTTTCTAATCATGGCCATATTTTTATTTCCTCATGTTAGGGGAAAGTATTTAAGGTGGATTTGTGTAGTTTTGATTCGTATCGGTGAATGTTTAATGTATTTTGTAATTTTATCCAAAACCCCCAATATTGGTGGATTTACTATCTATTCATATATCATAAAATAGAAGGTTTAATTTCAAATCGTTTCTTATTATTGAACATGATCATGAAATTGATGTGAAAAGCATAGTTGAAAACCCATTTTTGGATGAATTCAAAATTTTGGGTAAAATGTGATATTATTGTGAAACATTATTTATATTTTGGAATTTAAAATGATTATTTTAAATTCAGTTTCGAGGATTTAATTATGGAAATTATTTTAAAAAACAAAAAATAGTGTTTCTTTATTGAATATTATTTTGGAAATTTTTTTTGGAAATGGATTTTTTCATGTATTTTAAGAATGGTTCTAGAGTATTTTGTCAAAATGTTGTTTGGAATGGATATAATCTTATATGTGTTTTAAATAAAATGGTTATTGTTTTGAAATTGTTTGGAAGTAATAGATTTTCATGGTAGGTTCAAATGGGTAACCAAGAGTTGAAATAGAGATGTTTAGTGGTCATAATGTCCCACCATAAATGGGTTGGAATGTGGTTGTGATGTACCACAGTAAAAAGGGGACATATAATGGATATGAAGTTCCACTATCAGTGGTGACACAAAGAATCATTTTATGTGTTCTAAATGTGATTAGGTGTGAATATTTGGTCATTTAATGTGAAATGGTTTTTCACCATGTAAAATAGAAAATGGTTACAGGCTATATTGGTTTCCTTCTATGGAAATGTGTTTATTTGGGTAAACATTTTTGGTTTTTCATGCTTTGAATGATTGAAATTTTTGAACTTTAATATTTCTGTATCATTGATTTATATAAATTCTCTTACATGTTATGTCTTAGTGTTGTTTGTAGAGAATTCATTCATGGAAACCCTACTAATTTTAATTACTCACCCATCTTATTTGGTAGTTCAATGCTTTTTTATATGTGGTATTCAAAGACATGGGTAATACAGAACAATATCATTCATTTTGAGGAACTTTGTGAAACATTGGGAATTTTTTTGACATGGATCTTGGTGCATGATGGTGATTGGAGTAATGTATTGGAGTATTTGGGTTTTTTCATATTAGTATTTCACTATTGTACTTTGATTTTGGTAATGTGGTTGTTTGGTTGTACTGGTAATTTGTATTTTATAGGTTGTATGCATTGTTGACATGGATCATGAAGTGGTTATTTTGTAATGGTATTCATGGTTGGTTGTTTTATACCAAATGAAAAATCATCCCAAATTTATTAATGAAAACCTCGTCACTTATTTCCAGTATTTGGTACATTAGTGAAGTCATTTAAGTCAAGGTATCATTTTGGCCTCAACACAAGATAATAAGAAGGGGCGGGATGTTATAGGTGGTTTCATTACTCTTCAGTCAATATTCTATTGTAGGGACAAGTGGTATTGGTCATGTAAGTCCTATATTTGTAATTCATTCTTGGTTTATTCCTTTATTTGAAATAGTAGTAAGGAGTATGATTTTTAGAACATGATAATTATAAAAGAAAAATACATAGCTAACCATTTTTATGATGAAATTTAGGTTACCAAGAATTTTTCTTCATAAGTATTTTGGAGACACTTATTGGATGGTAATCTCATTGTCATGGGTTTATCCAATGATAAGTTCATGAAATGCATGGTATAAAAGAAATCATATTATGATAAAATATATCATTCGTAATAATGATTTATTTTTTGGCATGAATTTTTTGATTCCTAAAAAATTTTGTAATTGTTTTCAAATGTTTGATTTTAAAAGGGAAATAGTTGTGTTTTTTTTAATCATTTTTGATTTTTAAAACATGGTGGATATTTCAAAAATTATTTAAGATGTGAAATATTTTATTATGTAAATAATGTTTCTGATAGTTTCTATGTGACAAAATTTAAAATTGTAATCCTTCAGTTTTTTGAGGGTGAGACATATGATGTTTGTTGTGTGGATAGAAAAGGGAACATGGTAGGTGTCGTATAGTCCCACCCTGAAGAAGTTTCTAAAAACATAGTTTCACATGAAAAATTCATGAACCAGACATTAGTTTAAAGAATAGTTCATGTCTTTAAGAATGAAGATAGTGGGAACAGAAGTGATGACTCATGGAATGTGGACCATTCAATAAAGTTTCAAAAGAATAATCCATCCCTCATTTTCGGAGATCCATAGTCAGAAAAGAAATAGGTTTGGTTTAATAGGATGAATCGAGTCCTTGATTTCCTAGGAACACTGGTGTATTTGAAATTAATGTTATAGATATATATGTTGTAATATTTTTCACATCAGTGGTGGTAATTAGAGGTCCTAGATAAAGTATAAAAAGGTATGGAATTAGAGGAATTTGATGAATTGATCAACAAAAAACTATATCCTCACACATAGAGTAGTCAGTGAAAAATGGAATTATTCAAAAAAAATGACACATAAATATTGGGAGGTAGAATATGTGGACAAAATCAAAAACAATTTCCAGTTTCACAAAATGTTTTTTTCATGTCATTTTGTGAAAGAACACATTTTTTAATATTGAATGAGGCTGGAATTTCATTCATAGATTAGAGTTCTTTGTATAACAGATTATAAAAAGATGGTAAATAGAGATATATTGAATGAAATGGATATCTTAGTATCTATGAGTGGAGGAACCATGATGACAACAAATGGAAATGGTGGGAACTATAACATGGAGAGAAAGTGGAAGGGGACAATTATTTCCATGTTGGGATTATGGTTCAAAATATAAAAAATGATTGGGAACTCTTCCTCAAAATTCATAGAGAATGCTATGGTTTTTTCAATGAATCTCTAAAAAACACTTAATGTGAGAGTGTAAAAAAAAATCAAGACAATGAAATAACTTAAATAATATGAGTAATCATCCTCATTATTGTATCAATACTACTTGGTCAAGTGTTCAGGACCCTTCTCGATAGTTGTAAGAATCAATTGCTTCGACATGACGAGGGCAACAACATACCCCTAAAAAACATCATAAAGTTATCCATGGTGATTCTAGTAATACCATGAATCCTCATCCTGGGCGATTTTAGAAGGAAAATAGAGAGTAGAGATTACTAAGGATGCAGGTATATAGAGAAGAGGTTGTTGAGGTGGATGATCAGTCGAGGTTATCCACAATGAGTGGTATAATTTTTTAAATTATTCCCATATGAATGAATTTCTTTACATGGGTTCAACACAATTTTTATTTTTCTATCATGTTTTTGACTTGTCGGGTTAAAATGTGAAAATGAGGCCTTTTTTATTAGAACATCAATATCCTTTTGGTAAAAGGGAATGCCATGCCTGCATGCATAGAGAATATTGTATAACTTTTAATGGATTTGAGATGAAATGTGGCTTATCAATGCATGAGATAGATAATTATTCTATAATGGGTATGGCTTTGATGAAATATTAAAGGATCATATCACCTATTATATTAGAAGGTTTAGATTCATGAATAAATATGGTGATGATCATCTCTTTATAAGAGAGAAGAATTAAATGGTGCATTATAAAGGAATGTTGGTAACATAAGTTGGAATGATCAAATACCATTTTTCATCTTTTACATTGGTATCTATGGGATATATTGAGAATGTACAGTTTTTAGAAGTTGTTAATCAATTATTGGATGTCTATCTTGAATATATATCCAGGTTTCCACCCATAAGAGAAGTGTATTTTAATATTGATCCCCTTTTGGGGATCATACCTAGTTCTCTTATGTCTTACTACATGACACTGAAATAATTAAGGGAATTGAATGTTACATTAGATGATATAGAAAACAAAGGATTCATTTGTACTAGCATATCTCCATGGGCAGCATGAGTCTTGTTTCTTAAAATGGAATATGAACTCTTTTGTTATATGTGGATTTCGATAAGCATAACCAAGGTATAATAAAGAATTAGTACCCACATCCACATGTTGGGAATATTTTGATAAATTGGTTAGATATTATGGGTTCTCTATAATTATCTTGCAATCAAGATATCACCAATTATAGCTACAGAATGATAATAATCTGAAAAAGAATTCACAAGACGATATGACCACTTGACTATGTCTTGATTCCCTTAGGTCTTTCAAATACAATATTGGTCTTCATGGAATTGATTAATCAGATATTTTTATACACATCTTAATTTATTCATAGTTGTATTTTCTTACGAAATATTAGTGTATTAAAATACTGGGGTGGAGCATGAATAGAACATGGATACAATTTTGGAAATCATGAGATATCATTAATTGTATTCCAAATTTAAAATGTGTAATTTTTGGATAAAAGAGATATGTTTCTTTGAAAATTTTATTTCTGAGAAAGGTGATTAATTGGATGTGAAACAGATATAGGTTCTTATGTCTTGGAAATAACCAAATAATTTTTTCAAGATACATATCTTCCTTGGTCTAGCATGGTATTGGTGATCCTTTTTTCTTTACTTCTCACAAATAGAATCACAAATGATATATTTGAAAATTTGGAATGTTACATTTCAATGAATCGAGGAGTTATAGTAGTTTTTTAAAGAGATTAAGTGAAACCTTACATCATGACCACTATTGTTTTCTTAAAACAAGGAAAAGTATTTGTGTTGTATTGTGATTCATTGTGATTAGGGTTGTGTTTTTTCTCATAAAAGATGATGATGAGGTTGCATATAGATCCAAAAAGTTTGGCTAGTATGAGAATAATTAACCAATGAATTAATTTGAATTTGATGTTGTAGTGCATTCTTTTAATACATGATGAAAATTTTATTTACTGAGAAATTCATGGTGTTTAATGATCATAAGAGTTTCAAGAATATTTTCACAAAATGATATTTAAACATGACACAAATGTTATCGAAGGATTATATAACAATGTTTAAATTTAATAAGATATATACACTGAGAAGAGTCAATTCATTGGATGCTCTGTTGAGCATAAATTCATATGATCAGGTAAAAAACAAGATTCAGATCTGCGGTAAATTGATGTTGATCATAGATGAAATTTAGATTGATTGTGTATAATGAGGAGATGTGGTGGTTTTATTTCAACTTATTGTGCATGATATTGTTAAAAATATTAATTAGGATCATCCATCTGGCTCATAGTGCATTCCGATGAGTTCATAACTCAATAGAGGGAGACAATTGAGGGATGAAAGCTAGAAGGGAATTCAGTTTTCTTTTTTCAGAATCAAATGGTTGTATAAGTGTATTTTAAGTAACAAATTCCTAGTTTATACCTTAATTAGATATGGGTGGTCTATCCATGAAATTAGAAGATGTATATGTTTATTAAGGTGTAGTTTTGGTGGATGGATATGAATAGTACTATGGCTGAGTTTTCATTATGATTCTTGACTTGTCTACAATTCCAGGGTGAGAATCAGTGACCAGTAAGCATGTTGTAGTCCTTAGCTATCTATATGTGGAAATTAGAGATAATAGATATGGACTTTGTTATATGTCTCCCTTGAATGGTTCATAAACACAATTCTATATGGGTGATTGGGGATCATCCCACAAAGTCATTACATATCATCGCTATTCATGAATCTCATTAGGTGGAGCACCGGTCCAAAATCTATATCTTTGACCATGTAATGAGACATGGTATACCATTTTGGATTGTATCAGGGAGAGATCTATAGTTCAAGCCTCATTTATTAATATATTTCAATAAATCTATTGGGACAATGTTAAAGATGGGTATGGAATATCATACGTAGATGGATTATAAATCCAAGAGGAAGGTAAAAATTAGGGATGACATGTTGTAGGTTTGGGTGATGGATTTTAGTGGATCATAGGAGGATCACATACCATTCTCAGAGTTCTCCTATGATAATAATTATCAATAATTGATATTTATGGAACCATTTGAAGCAATGTATGGGAATACTTATCATTCTACACTTTATTGTGTTGAAACATGTGAGACATTGATGTTGGAGTTGAGAATTTTCAATAAGACTGTGTAGATGATTAATGGGATTAGAAAGATAACGGAGACGGACATAATCATCAAAAATAATATGCAGATCATTACTGATGATCATTTTCATTCGAGGTGATTGATCTTGTGTTCTTGAGAATCTCTCCTATGATTGTAACTTGTTGTTTTAGAAATCAAGGCATGTAATCTTGGAGATTCATTAGGCCTTCTGAGAGAAATTAATTGGTTGATGATGTGTCATATTGATTGTCCGTGTTACCCCATTAAGGTGTAGTTGACAATGTGTTTTATGCATCTTAATTGAAGAATAATCAATTAGATCATTACCACGTGATTCAATGTGTTAATGATGTGATAGACTTAGATGATTCATTGGTGGAACTACTAGTGTGGATTGTGGATAAGCACGTGAAAGCGGTTTAGGGAATATTTATAAATCTTCTGTGGGTTTTTTGGAATCATGGTCTGATTCAAGAGGAGTATTGGGAATGAGAGAAATAACTGGTTCAACAATGATTTGTACATTCTCATGAAATTGATGTTTATCTACATTTTAAGCATATAAATTACAACGTGTGGGAGAATGTTTTACCACCTGTTTCTAGAATGCAACAAATTTATTTATTATTTTAATGAAAATATTTTGGTTGGGTAATGTTTGGGAGAGGATTGAATGTTTTTGATAAGTATTTTGGGGTATTCAATTAGTGAACTATTTGATCATGGTTTGTGAAAACCATGTAAATCCTCGATTAAATCATAAAATTTGAGGTAGTGGGCTCGAGGTAGGAAGAAGTTGGATAAACCATGAAAAAACCCCAAGTTAACCATGGAACATGGGATATTGATATTTGGAATGGTTAGAACATGGATTGTCTAACAATGTGGCCCAACCATTCATGATGTTCCTTAAGGAAGTGATTGGCACACAATTATTAAACTATTTTTCAAATTGTGTGACTAATAGTGAACGGTTCTAAAAAATATTTTTAAGAGATGTGGTAAGGTTAGGATTCAATCCAAACCCATATTTTTTAACCATGAATCCCTAACACATGATTTCATCTTATCAAAGGTTATAAAACTTCTAGCAATCATTTTAGAAGCATTTTGAAGTAATTTCATTGTGCGGTAAGGCTGGATATCCCTTGGTAAGTTTCCTTTATGAAAATTTGCTCAATTTTTTAGATTTACTTCTATCTCTATCCTATATTTTAAGATGTAAATCTTTTGTGGCTATATCTTGGGATTTTGTTTCCAACAATGGCTATACAAGGATTTTTTGATGTTATAGGAAGGGATATAAGGTGTATTTGTGGAGTCATGACATGGATTTGGGAGTGTTTCATGTAGTTTGTTGTTTTCTCCAAAACCCTTGTTGTTGGATGATTTACTCTATACTCATCTAGATATAACTAGACGTATTAATTTTAAATTATTTATTTTTCATGAACATTACTGTAAAATTGATATGTGATGCTTGGTTGAAACCCCCTTTGGAGATGATTTTGGGACTTTGGTGAAATTTTGAAATTATTGAGAACCATTCTTCATTGATTAATTTAAACAAATGATTTTAAATATTATTTAATGGTTTTCATTATGGATATTATTTTGTGAAAATAGTTTTAAATAATGATTATGGTTTATAGAAAATGTTTTTGGTATGAATGATTGTAATGGATTTGGATTTGATGGATAAAATTTTGTTTGGCATGGATTTTGGCTTATGGGTGTTCTAAATAGAAAGGGGATAACTTTATTTAAATGGTTGGAAATAATTCATTTGGAATGGATGTATTATAGGGATAATCCTGAGTTGAAATGGTGATGAATAGTGGTCACGATGTACCACATTCAATGTGTTGTAATGTGGTCATGGATTACAATAAGAAAAAAGGGATGGGGTATGGGATTGAAGTTAGACCATCAATGGTAACACCAATCTTGTGTGGTTGTGTAGTGTGTATGATGAGTTGCATGTATTGGTTCATGTGAAGTGAAATGGATTATTCCAATGTGAAATATGAAAAATGGTTAATGACCTTGTTGTTTTCTTCCCATGGAAATATGTTTATTTTGGTAAACTATTTTGGAATATCTTGTTTGTATTGTTGGAAATTGATGAACTATTTTTATGCATTTATATATAAAAATTATATAATTGTGTGAATTCATTCTATCCTAGGAGCATGATTATGTAATTAATTTGGGGGAAGGCATACTGCACATAATTACTCACCCCATTATTTGAAACATGGACTCTTTTGCAGATGTTTTATATTGAGGAACAGGTAAAAGAAAATCACATAATTTCTTTTTATATACATCATGATAATTTGAAATATTTTTTGGAATTTAATAATTGAGAATGTTGGTGCTTGGTGATTTTCCTAGAGTATTTGAGTTTCATCCTTTTAGTCTTCCTCTTTGGTAATATAATTTTAGTATTGTGGTTGTTTCAATGTTGTGGTACTGGGTATTACATAGGTTGTATACATTGTTGACATGTATAGTATAGTGATTATTTGGTAATGGTATTCATGGTTGGTTAGTTTATTCTAAAGGAAAAAATCATCCTTCATTTATTCCTAAAACCCTATGTATTTCTTTTCAGACTTTGGCACCTTGGAAATCATTCTTAAGTCCAAGTAGCAGATCTACGTCAACTCAAGCCAATGAGGAGGGGTGGGATGTTATAGAGAATATCTTAACCTAAAATGTTATTTAATTAAAATTTTTCACTCCCCATTAATTTTTCTCTCATGATATATAAATACATACACAAGGGATTGGAAGGAGATATAGGTTTCATCATTCATATAATTAAATCATACAAATGTGTGATGGAAGATAATATAAAATTCATCATATCATGAATCATAAAAAGTTATGGGTTTTATAAATATCATATCATTACCCATGAAATTAAATGGTTATCATAAATATCTCATCATATCATAACATGTAGACATGTGACCAATTTCATAATAAATGTATCAAACTATTACAAATAAGAGGACCACATTTTATATGTGTTTTATCATGGTGTAACCCATGGAAGAGAAAAAGGATTCATAATAAAACATTTCATTTTAAACATAGAACATTAAAATTAAGAAAAAGAGTCGTTTCAATAGATCATATCCCCATGAAATCATTAATAATATCAATAGATTTTATCTTAGATGGAGTAGTATTTTGAACAATCCCAAGGAAATTTTTTTCATGAAAATAATATTTCATTGAAAATAACTTTTTAAAGCCTAAAACCATTTGAACACCATTTTTTATAAAATATTGGAAAATGTATAAACGAAAAATTGAATTTATTGAAATCCATTTCATTGAAGATAGCTTTTGTAAACTATTAAATGACATTTTTAAAATAATTTTAAACACTTTGTAAAAATAAATTTATATGAAAGACTTTTTTAAATATCCGTTAAAACATATAAAAGAATATTTAAAATTTATTTAAATCACTTTCTGAACATAAAACATTTGTGAAAATAGTTTTTTTTGAAGAACAGTTTAAAAATAATAAATTCCCATAATATTAGGAAATAAAATCTTCCTTAAAAAATTCATCCTGTAAAACTTCAAATTAAGCATCTATAATATGTCAATCATGATGGTGGGTAAATTTGTACATGATGACCATTCCTTTTTTAAATATAATGTATATAAATGTTCCTATATAAAAAAATAATAAGTTATTCCTTTTTTAAAACTGTTTTCGTAAAAAGGTAAAATACTGGTAAAAATTTCCTGTAAATAAAATAGGAAAATGGTAGAATTTTTTTGAAATCATTTGTAGAAAACATGGGTTTTAAAGAAAACATATTTCCAACAAAAGAGATAGATAATGTCATATTATCTTAAAAACATTTTCATAATTATCATGAGTAATAGAGAGTGGAAAAATGTTACCCTTAGTCGAATATGCAATGCATAACTAGAAGAGAAGATTGATCATTAGTATTTCGTAGTGATTTATTATAATATTTCATCAATGGAAGTAGAATTGTAAATAATTCTGAAAAAACTATAAGACTATAGAAATAGTCTCATATCATTTTGGAAACATTGAATCATAATAACCAAGGAAGAATAAACTAAAATGAAACATAAAATATCATGAAGATGAATAAAATAATGTTATTTATGGGAAAAGTGGCTGTATATACACCTATTGAATGAATATAGATCCGTAATATAATCCACGTCATGAAGAGTAAAATTGAGACCAAAAACCCCTTAATCACTTTTGTATCATTTTAAAAATATTCCCCATAAAAGCTTCATACTCAGATGGATATTAAATATGAATAAAATTTTGTAGAAATATCATAAAATAAGTTCTTGGTATGTATATACACCCCATAAATGAAATATTTTATGAATATAACATGTGTATCACAAAATTAAATAGTGAGACATAAATACTTAATTAAATGAGATACTTTTAAATCCTGAGCCCCATGAAATAAAATCAGAAATTAAAATTTTAATATCATTAAATAAAATAAATTCATGATATAATAAGTCATATCTCAGTAAATAAATCACATTAATGAATCAAGTGGTGAATATGGCATGTATCTCATAGATAAAATTAGTGAGATAAAATAACATAACCCTAAGTCTTGAATCCTATCATATATGTTCAAAAATAATTTATAATAATTATAATATTATACATATATTAAAGACTAATATTCATATATATATATAACCCTATATTATCTACATATGATTTTATATCACCTGTTTATTAATAATTTCATGATAATGTTATTTTTTTCATAATAACAGTTTCTTTTCCATTCATGTTTTGAATTATCAATATTAGTCTTATTACATAGAACAATTATTTATTATTTATAAAATGTATTACATGATATAAAAATAATATATATTTATTACATATGTAATACTTTATAAAATATAGAAATAATAAATAAAATAGAGAGTTCAAAGAGAAGGTTTAACATACGTACACATGAAAACTGATTCTTTTTTCTTATCGTATTGAAATAACGAAAAATAAACAATTTATATGTATATTATCATTATTTTGAAATTAATATTTCCTAAATATTAATTTTTTCAATAAACCCATCCTTAATACATTCTATGCAATGTGTGAATGAATCAAGCAGTTTTCCGGAAGCAGTAGTCCACACGCCCACTAATGATGTTACCACATTAATGCAAAATGGAAAGCATGATTGTAAGTGTTATATAATAATTAATTATGCCTAAAAATATAATATGTATCATATATATCATATAAAATAGTAATTCCATAATTATACCCATCCTTGAGAAGTGGTAATGGAATAATGACTGACATATGGTTGTGAAGAGGTAGCACTAAAAAATAATTATTTTTTTACAACATGAGTATATGTATTGGTAAAACTGAATTATGTGTTGGTAAAATTTTTTTCAAATAATAAATGTATTCTCACTAAACTGTTGGTAAAAACTCAGTCTCAAAATGTTATTTTGACTGATAAAATAGTTTTTTTCCATTATAATAATACCAAGAGATAATATATGTGTTGGTCAAAATATTTAACAATGTATTTCAATGACAAATTTATCTCTTTGTAATATTATTCTCAAATTTCAAAATCAATACTGATAATTAATTTCTGTGTGTAATTTATATTTTAAATAAGATAGTATGTTTGGGAATTTTAATGTTTATTCCTAAGATTTCATTTTATATTTTTTAATTCATCATATATAATACCACTATTTTAATTATCAACCGAAGAAGATTTTAACATAGACTCATCCTTTTAAAAAGATTAATCACATTAATAATAAAATTTAACACAAAATGAATCAACAAATAGTTAATAGATTGATACCTAAAAAGATCATAGAAACAAACATAGGATCTACATATGTCACCCCCTACAAAGAAAATGAAAAGGGCATGTTGTTTTATAACTCCAATCCACCAGTTCCCATCATGGTAGAAGAATAGTTACTCCCATCAAAGATCATTAATAACCCCAAGTATTTCTTAAGAAGAAACAAACCAAGTCATCTTCTAATGTTTTTGTTTTTCCACACCATTTAGCTCAAGGATCTACATTGTACACAACAAAATTGAATTCCCATAAATTAGTGCAAAATATATGACTAAATTGAGAAAAACGAATGTATAAAAAAATGACATTCATAGATTCAGCATTTTTAATTTATCATTAATTTTTACATCCCAGAAAGCTTTCCCTATAGTTTCTCATCTATTTTCATAAACATGAGACTCCGAACATAGAACTATACATCCACTTTCATGATCAATTCCATACTAGGTTGATGTGAATTTGATCCTGATGTTACAGAAAGTTGTTGGGTATAATGTAACGCAATAGTTACTACTAAAAATTGATGATTAGAACCCATAAAATAACTATCTAGGGTTGTAAAAAATAAGGGACCCATGGTTTATGAAATTCTTCCTTTTGGACATAAAATAATGGCTAATTATGATGGGCTTGGGAGAGGAGTAGTGTCGGTGAAATCAAATTAGGTGGGGGAGGAGTTATTGAATCCCCTATTTCAGTGACCCAAGCCAAATTTGAGAAAAAATATGAGAAATGTGTAGAAAATAACGTGGAAAAGAAAAAACAAAGGAAACATGGTTGAATGGAAGATGCTTAGATGGGGTGGCTGTAATGATTATAACCTATAAATTCCTACTTTTGATTTCCTTCATAATAGGTTTACTACTACTGAAATGAGATCTGATGTGAATAATCCTTCAGAATTAAGGAAATTCAGAATACATTATGAATGTTCAGAATTAATGCACAAAAGAATACATGATAAATAATTCAAATCATAAATAAAATGTTTTTAGTAGTGGTATGTTCTCTAAGCATATTTAAATTCATCATGCACATCTAAACATGATGATCGAAAAAATTCCACAGGTGAATACAAAACTTGATAATCAACATTGTAAGTGATCTAATCTATTTTTATAGGTTCACTATGTTGTGGATAACTAGTTATTAGCAGTGGTATGTAGAAATTAGTAGTAATTAGAAGTTATTAGTAGTGGTAAGTACTTATGAAAAATTTTGTGCATGATTACTTTTTAGAAATTGGTCAAATGTAGATAAATATATTAAAATTTTTAGTGGGTGGTACCACATGAATATTTAAGGACATTGAAATTGTTGTTTAAATATAAACAAATTTTATTGTAATTAAATTATAGGTACAAAAATATAGTTTAAAACGAATTATTGTAATATTTTATTGATTAATATATACAAATTGATATTACTGGTATTTTGATTGCATGAAATATAGTGTAGTTTTTTGGCGATTACCTTTGGTACTCTACTTGTAGAAGATGTATTACTTATATAAAAAATGTGATCAGTAATTTGATTGTAAGAAATATAGTTCATAGTGGTGGAAGGTTACCTATGGTATTCCACTTGGAGATGATGTATCGGCTGAGAAAAATGTTTGAATATTGTATTCGATGTTTTACCATATCTAAGTTTCTATAACTGTATATAAATAATGTAAGATTAAAATTATAGAAAATTTAAGAGAGTGGGGATGAAAAACAATGATATTAATGTTTAAAAAGTGATTTTTAGAAATAGAATTGATATGATTTATGATTAATTTTAAATAGATTTATCATTATTGGGTAGTAAACAATTATAAATACCCAGTGAAAAATAGTAATTTTAAAATCATGTTTGTTATAACATATGAAAATAATGGCTGAGTGATCACTAATGGAATCTTGGTGATCTTATATCTATAAATTTAAAATATATCATGAGAGACATTGAGATATGGGGTGTACATGTATTTCATTAGTTGATTCACGGTTTTCTCACTTCATCAATTAAATTTGGATTCCTCACACCTAAATTTTGAAGTAATTTCTAGAAACAAACCTTATCAATAATGTGTCATTCCACATTATTTTGTTTTTTATATTTTAATTTTACTATAATAATTCTCTATAATCACTCACACATACAACTCACTGTTATGATAAGATAAATATTATCATTCATAGTTAAATCATTCATGTGATGAAATTAAAGTAATCAAATAAAAACAATGACCATTAATTAGAATTAAATTTGAAGTAAATAATACTGAGATGTTTGTTAATGAAAATAAATAAAACCATAAGAAAATAATTAAAACCAAATGTATATACAATATTATAATCCATTTGTTCTATTAACTTATAATTGTTTTATTTCATAGAATTTTTTGGAAGTATCCCTAATAATGTACAAATTGTTTTGTTAACATTAAGATGTTTATGTTGATTGATAATTTTAAAACAGTGTAGATACTATTGTAACAGGGCCTAATGTGATTTTATTATAAAATGGGTTTCTTGAATATTAAAAAAAATGAATAAATCATATAAAATTAGAAATATATATTCAAATATAATTATAAACACATGTGTGTTTGTGTATATAAATTTTAATCAATGTGCTCTCAAATAAATTTATCAAAACAAATATGTAATTTAATGTGTTTAATTTCATAATATTAAAAAAACATCATTATATAATTCCATAATGTGTATATCTCAAAAATATATAATTCACACAAGAAAAAACACATATACATAACTTGTATACAAAATAATATACTTTATTTAATGATCACATACCAGAGTCTAGAAATTGATCATATGAATCTATTAATACAAAAAAACAAGTAGTAAAAAAATAACGTTAAACACAACATCAAAAAAATAGGAAATTGATTCATTAAGCCTCGGTTATTGGAAATCATAAATAAGAAATTAGTGTATAAATTATGTAAAGAATTATTAGAAAATTATAAATGAATTTCAAACACTAAAATTTAAATTTTCACATTATAGAATAAAAAATTCTGAACTGTAACATCCAATATATGTCTAAATAGTTATTCAAAGTAAAATAGAGTAATATTATTAGATATCGAAGAACATATTTAATTTTAAGATAAAATAGTGGAAACCCATTGAATCATAACTTGAAGAAAGTTTGTAATTGTAAACCATCATGTAAATCGTTTATTAATAATGGTTACATGAATAAGTGTTGTATTTCGTCCACAATAGTGTCATTTAGTCTGACTGGAAGAAGTAAAAATAGGGGAACTATATAAGGCTAATGAATTTATTGATATCAGGGAATAAAATGTGGAACATAGTGGACTGAAGAGGTGTCCAGTTCATTTGTAGGTTATTCGAGGTTGATGTGGGCTGAAGATGATCACCAAAACTCTATGTTGAATGATATATAATATGAAGAATATATAATCCTGACATAAACTGCAAATCAGATATAGTATGAGGGGTCGTGAATATTTGGCAGGGTTTATCGAAGTCTAATGAGAGAACCGAATTGAAAAATTTCAACTAAATCATGAAGTATAAACCAATAGTATTAGGGTAGATCAAAAAGGCGATGAATGTGGGAGGATCGACGCATGGCTACCCCAAGAAAAATGGTTTTACAAGACAAGAATTTAATATGATTTCCTTTTTGAAATGATTTAGAGTTTTTTTCATTCAATCCCTCACTAGGGGTGGAGGGTATCCATAAAAGAAAAACATAAAAGCGAGAAAATCACATCTCAATACATACTAGAAAAAAATAATATATTTATAAAAAAAATAATCTATTGAATTCTATATACAATCATGAATAACTTCTTGACCATAAATGAATTAATTGAAAAAAAGAATTTAATGTAAGGGAGAAAACATAAACCATCAATACATGTAGAAAAAAATGAATCATATCATGGAAAAAAGAATTGAGTCTACACTAAATTGATAGCACTGGATCCCAAGTATTTCATATCAAACCAAGAGATAGAATTACCTTTTAAAGTTTCAAAACATATCCCTATAAAACATCATGGAGGATGGAAGTCACTTATTGAAGTCTTGGGAAAATTAATTCCAAATATATCATATTAAAGAAGAACATACACATGCCATGGTAGATGAAAACCCTAATCCCTAGAGAGACTCTTCTGGAACTACAAGATGTAAATAATGCTTTCAATTAATCCCATGGTAGGATAAGTAGTGGGGGGAGATAATGGGGGAGAATTAGATGGGTATAAAAATCGGGAAGAAACAGTGGTGGTGGTGAGGGGAAACATAGAGGATAATCTAAGAGAAACACAAATAAGGTGAATATTAATAAGAATAATAGCACTTACGATCGAGATGAAGTAGGGGAAATGATTCGTAGTAGTACTGGGAGGCATGCATCTAGGGCATGGCGATGAGTAACACTGATGACAAGCGGATCAATGAGGGTAGGTGTAATACGAGAGAGAGACAATAATTTGGTATCTTGTATTCCACTTCCACTAGTTTCCCTAGCCCATGAGATTGAAGGGATTACCCTTGGGCCAAACCTAGATCAACGAAGAATGTGGTTGTGCTTGAGTGTCATCAGCATTCAATGAGGAGAGGGTGCCCGACTAGGGTTCTGGACAACTGGGGAAATTTTAAATGATGGTTGAAAGGACGTAGATGATATCAGTAATGGAAAACAAGGTTGAACGAAAGGGGATTGGAGATTCATAATAGATGAAAATACAGGACTGAAGATAAATCGCCATGGAGGCAGCTAGCCGGAATGGTAGGGAGGCGAAGGTGGAGGTGGATGTGTGTACTCGGGTAGACAAGGGCCAAAGAGGCGGATGCGGAGAGGTGGAGGCATCATCAGAGATTAGGGGGAGAGAGAGGACACTACGTGTAATTGGAAACCCAATTTTCATATAATAAGTAGATATATATATGTAAATATATAAAATATTTTAATGATTTAAAATATTTTTTTATAAAAATGATTACAATGTTTATTAAGTAAAAACATTGAAAAATACAAACATTATTAATATTAAGAGAAAATTTAAAATCAAAATAAATTTACTAGATATTTTTAATAATACCACATGAAATCATTAATAAATTAAGATGTAATACATACATATATATATATATATATGTGTGTGTGTGTGAATTAGTTTTTATTATTAATAGATTAATTTTTTGGTAATTGTTTTTGGTATTTTTATGATAAATCAATAGATTTAACTGTTGATAAACGATTTGTTTGCTTTGGATGATAAATATCAATAGATATAACTGTTTTAAAAAATATGTGTTGGTAGTTGAAATTAATACTAGTAAAACATAATATCTATTATAATTGAACACACTTACCATATAATATGTTATTTTCAAAAATTTATGTTGTTATATGTTATTTTTTATGTAGTTTTGTTCGCCATACACAAGAACAATGTTTAAGTATACCATTTGTGAGTGTGTGTGTGTAATGGTGGGATGAAGCCATAATATAAAAAAATATCAGTATATTTTTTATACAATTCTCATTTTATAATTAGGGAATAAATATAAATCAAGGTCTGGAGAAAGAAACAAAAGAACACTACTCATTGAAAAATCTTACCATTTCTTTAGGTAACTCCTTTTGGTTTACACAAAAGGACTTTTAAGGTTTGATTTTAGACCAATGTGAGATGGTGGTATGAGATAAG
The DNA here is from genome assembly GCA_963277665.1 of Viscum album. NCBI lineage: Eukaryota > Viridiplantae > Streptophyta > Magnoliopsida > Santalales > Viscaceae > Viscum > Viscum album. The sequence goes on along the minus strand of OY728141.1, from coordinate 1,611,439,813 downwards.
GGTTGTTGATAGATTATATGGGTAGGTTATTAGTAATCCCAATTTATTTATTTATGTGAATAAGTTAGGTGGTTAATTCCTTTATATGGTGGAGGAGTGGAATTCCTATAAATACAAAAATGGTAAACACTATTGAGAGGAATCCCTTATATAATGTGACTACTATACTATGATATTTTTTATAAAATTTGGGAAATGGTATAAATTTGTTCATACAATTTGTTTTGTAATAGTGTAGATTCATTTTTACCCCAAATGTTTTACATTTAACCAATATGTGACCTTGTTTTTACCATAATAAATCTAATTGATTTTAACTTTTTCACTCAATATTTTGGTCAAAAATAAATATCAAAGTGTTATAAATGTTAAATTATTATAATGAAAAAAAACTAAAAAATTTTACCAAAATATTAACTCAATATTGGTATAAATTAATTTGGAATTAATCCCACAGAAAACCCGAGATAGTGTATTTTAAAAGGGAAAATATTCAAAATAATGAATCATTTTTATATCCACATTCAATATCAAATTGGTTAAATAACCTTAATTTTATTAAATGATATGTAATTGATATAGTTATACATTAAAAAAAGATAATTTATATCTAAACATTATAGATAAATTAAAAAAATTTAGTTTTGAACTATACATCAAAAAATTAATCTTCTAAGAAAAATATCAAAAATTAACTGTATGATATTTTTGATATTATAATTAAAATATTAAATTGTACTTTTCCAAATATAATTTAAAAAAGTGTCGCAATTTATTTTTACAATAGATGAACTATTAAAAGGATATGAAAGTGTCTTTTAAAATAATATATCTATTTATGCATACATTTTATTATTGTTATCTCATTTCTAGAAAGAAAACATGAATTTTAAGTATTTGATTGAATATATACTACATAATTTTCAATAAAATAATTAATTAAATTTGGTATTTTTAATGAATGAGATAAAATGTGTTTTTTCACATAAAAGTGGATTTTTTGGAAAGTATTTTTATTATTTTCAATTAGTTCTTACTCCCATATATAATAAATTGGTAACTAGTGGATTCATTTAATATACTTTTGTAACCAATATTTTTATAAATTAGTAAATATTATTTGTAAATTCTATTCCAATGGTTAAGTGATTACTACAATAATATTTTAATAATATTATTAAAATTATATTGTAGTTTAGAAAAACTCGATCTTGTGTACAACACAGGTTGTCGAAGGAACTGAACATTATTTATAACATACGGAAAACATAGTGTTTCATGTACCACAAGCATATCGATGTATTTTTGTGTAGTGTAATTGTAACTGTATTGTATAAAAAAAGATAAATTTGTGTACATTGCAACAAAATACATCCCAAAATTAATTTTATTTAGAAATGAATAATTCATAAAAGGTCCTAGTGTTATATTTTAACCCCCTTAAAATGAATTTATCCTTAAAATTTCATCTGGGTCATTATAGGATTAATATCTGAATGTTACTTTTATAGAAACCCACATTGTGGGAAAAATATTAAACATTATTAAAAGAAATTTGTTGGAACATAATAAGTATCCAATGTAAATCATAACTTGGTTTCCATGTAGCAGAACATAGGTGGAAAGTGTAAACATAAACATTGAAGAGAAATCTAACTTTCCAGTTATGATGGATAGTGAAAAATAACGCAAATGATCATAGCACCATAAACCAAAGAATCTTGGATAAGGTCATTGAAATACTCAAAAATGAAAGTAACATGAATTTTTTTTATCTCAAGTCCATTTTCATAATGATAAATTATTTTTACAAGGATGTATACTTAAATGATTTTATTCCATTTCATTTGCATAGTTTCACTGTTTTTTTGTCTGGTCCAATTTAAAGATCATATCTTTCACCAAAAATAATTGTTAATTTTTATTACTATATAACTAAAAGATCATAATATCCATAAGTAGAATGATAACTCCATCTCTCAATATATAGAAATCATAACTATAAATAAGTTAGAACAGGTTATCTAATATGACTAAATCTTTATATAGAGAGAGAAAACATTAATATTTCATATCTCATATAAAGTATAACTTAAAACATCCCATTAATGTTAAACCTTATAACCCATCCAAAATATTAAAACAATAAACAATAGAAACAAGGTTACTTAATTTCTCATAATCAGCATGACATTGATTAGCCATACATGTTAATGTATCTCTTTGATGTCACACTCAAAACATGTGAAAAACATCATAATTATTCTCCTAAATCATGGTAATAACAGGAATTACAATAAATATATATTGAAAACACGATTTCTTTATTATTCAAAATAATACTAGATATATTCCGTAAATAAGAAAATGTTTTAATCTCCATCCATGATTGAACAAACCACTTTTTCATCAAATCCATTATTTGTTGTTAGGTCATCGTTGCTATCCAATTTAATTAATCCATATTAATCATCTCTTTATCCATAATACACATCAATTTATTAGCATTCATAACATATTATGTGGTAACATTGAAAAATCATTGGTTTTCTATAAAATATAACATTTCCATTATATAACATTATTGGGTCATCAATAACATTGAACATATTTCAAATCCATAATAAAAAAATTATATGTAACAATAATTGTATATTTATAAATTCTTTAATACAATTTTAAAAAACATTGAATATCCAAATACATCCTTTTTAAATTAACCAGTCTTCCTCATATTGCTCTATAATACATCTTTCTAGTAATATTTCACTTGTATTTTATTCATCATCAATGTCATAAACAATATTTGAGAAACCTAGACGAATCTATTTGTTATATTTCTACCTTCGATATTGATTTTCATTATTCTCATTATTTCAACATTTAGTAGATTCATTAATTGATATAATGAACTTCTGATTTTAACATTGTATTAGCTTACTTTGTCTCCTTTATTTCCTTTGTCTAAACATATTCCTCTTATTCTAAGTCATCAGGTTAGGTTTTTATTCCCAAAATTCTAACACAAATGAAATTGAACCATATTTCCTTTATAGTATCCTTTACTATAATTCTTAGAAAACATATTCATTATCTTCTTTGGTTATTCAAAAAATTAATTGAGGTTCACGTTGTTAAGAATGTTATATGAAAACAAATTAAGCATGGTCACAACATCCTTCACTCTATTGATGGTTTCATTTAAATGATAATTATAAAATTTTTAGTCACAAAAAACATTAACCCTGTTCATTCTTGTTCTATCCATTGACTAATACTATAAATCATACTGTGGGAAAAAAAATTCATAGAATCAATCCTCATTATCATGAAAAAATCATTAGATGATGTGTAAATAATGATACCTACTTTAATAATATATGAAATGTTTGGATAATCATTAGTTATTCATTTTTTTCCTTCAATATAAATCATTCAAGATAGATTATATACAATTTGTAAATTCCAAAAGAATATCCTCCACGAGTGTCAAAACAATTGTGCATGAAGGACAATTATCGTGCACCAATTCAAAATCGATCCATGATTAATACGATGTTTTTAGGGTTGTTACCCCAATGTACATCTGGTCTAGATCCAGATACACATATAATATCAAACTAGGGATTTATTTATAGTAAACCAAAATCTATATTCTTTACCACATTTCCATGGAATATTTTAATCATTCACTCTTCCATAGAATTTTTCTTAGAGACATCCCTAAATATTTCTTTTTAAATATCTATAGGTATCTCATTAGTTTTTCACATACTAGTTTACAAATGTTAACTAAACCTTTCCTTTTATACAAAATTAAGATATCTAGGGATAAACATACATGTATACTACATATTTTAGATCACAATTAAGTAAATTATATAATCATAAGCCTATGGAGTAAAATTGTTTAGTGCCTTTGGAAACATTGAAACAAAATATTGTAATGTGGTCAAACAAATTCAATGTATCACCTTAACAATCGTCCACTTTAGTAATCGTACTCAAAATCAATTCTTTATAAGCTAGTTAAATATCACATAAGAAAGGTTGATATAAGATGATTAGTATGGGTAAACCAGGGACATACATAAGCATGGCATGAGAATAATGGTACGAGAACATGAACATAAAATTTAAGAAGAGAACCTTGTATATAAAAGAACATAATCCTGAATCATGGAATTTATATATAAAATTTAGAAGACAATAATTATTAGATATTCATAAAACACGGTCCATATTAGAATAATATTGGCATCATAAATAAAATTATGGACAGAACATAAACATATAAAATAATTTACATAGAAATCATGGATTACTACCAAAGATGTGTAAGAAGAATGTTTTTACTCCCCAAACCATTTTAGTTTTCATGTTTCACTCGTAATACCTTCTTAATTGTCAATGATCATTCACAAAACCAATTCCGTAGTTAAGGATAACTCTCGATACCATCTTAGTAGCGAATGATCTTTAATTAACTAGGTTCATTCCCCATTTCATCAAATTCAATGTCATGAGATATGAATCATTAACCAATGCATTTGAGAGAGATATCTATCCCACCAATCATATAATTAGGTCATTTATTTTTCCCCTGGATAAAAAAACATACCTCATATCATAACACATAAAAAGATATGGGATTCATTAACTTCATATCATAATCCATTAAATTAAATGGGAATCATAAATATTTATTCATAAAATAAACTATAGAAAAGATACTTGTTTTATAATGATTTCATAATATACTAACCCCTGAATGGATGTGGATTTTGTTATCATTTTATCATGGTATATCACATGGGAGATAAATGGGTTTCACAAAAATACTTTCATTTTAAACATAAACTATTTAAATAAATAACAATAAGGGTTTCCTTGGATCATATCCCTACTAAAGAATAAAACATATCAATGAATTTAAACGTATATGTATAATTATTTTTTTAATATCACATCGACCATTTTTTAAGATAAATAACATTTATTTATAAATAAATATTTAAAATATATACCATTTTTAAAACATATTTCATTGAAAATAGATTTAAAATCATAGAATGGATGTTTTGAAATCATTAAAAAAAATTCATTAAAATTAATCTTTTAAATATTATAAATGAACAATTTTTTTTTAAAAAAAATTTAACATTTTGTAAAAACTTTTACATTGAAAATAACCATGAAAACTTATAATGAATGATTTCAAAATCATTTATAACACTTCTTGAACATGATTCTTTTTTTAGAACAGTTTTTTTTAAAATGTAATAAATATTGAATTTAAATAATTTTGGGAAACAAATTTCTCCTAAAATAATTAGTAATTAATCATTTAACAGAATATTCAAATAATTGACGATCATGAAAACATGTAAATCTATATATGATAAACATTCATTGTTCACTATAAATTTTTTAAAAAATATCATTGATTAGAAAATATAAATATAAATTTATAATAACTATTTTGATTAAAAAAGTTAAAAAAATTAAAAAATATATTTTAAATAACCTAGTAAAAAATGGTTTTTAATGGACACAGAGTTCTATTCTAAGAGAGAGATACCGTCCGATTTTATTAATTTTTTTTCTAATTTTATTAAGTAAAAAAGAGTGTATAAATGGTACCATTACTTGTATATACCTTGAATAACAATAGTATAATAATATCCAATATTATTCTTGAGATATGTAACATAATATTTTATTAATGGAAGAATAATCATATAGAATCTTAATAAACAATGAGATTCTAGAAATAAACACTTACCACATTGATAACATTGGATCATAAATAAACATGGATAAATGAAATAAATTTAATCAAAAAATATCATGTGGATTAAAATATTCAGTATATTATTGGTCAAATGGGTTTTATATACACCTCTTGAAAGAGTATAGGTGAATAAAAAAATTCCAGTCTCAAGGAAGGAAAATTCAAACAAAAACCCATTTACCACTTTGGTAACATTATAATAATAAGCCCCATGAAATAGAGATCCTAAAATGGATATTATAATACCAATAAATTTTATTATAAATATCATATAATATTTTCTTGGGGTGTATTTATTCCACATAGATCAAATTGGTGGTTAGTATAGCAACTGTCTCACAAATGTAATCAGTGAGGCCTAAATCTGTAACTACTTGGGTAACATTTTAATCATGATACATGTTAAATAAATACATCACTTTAAACTTTTAAAATCACATAATAATGTTAATTCATTATATAAAATTTTATACGGTAGCATATACAACACAAAAAAGTATCATGTGGCGAATATGGAATATATCTCATGGATATAAAAAGTGAGATGAAAATCCCTTTCCTTATGTCCTAAAAATAATCATAATTATTCCAAACTCATATATATTAAATATAAATTTATAATAAATATGTCACATAAAAATATTCATATATATATATATATTGTTCCATATATGATGATGAATTTATATTACACAATTATTAATAATTTCATGTTAATGTTATATTTCAGGTATTATCCGCTTTTTTTCCTAGATGTTCTCACATTTCATTATTATTACTCGTAAAAATATAATGGATTATTATTTATAGAATGTAAAAAATGATATTAATATCATATATATTCATTATATATGTATTTATAATAATCATTAAATTATATAAATAGGAAATGAAACTCACAATTCATGGAGATGGTAGACCATATGTACGCAAGAACGTTGTTTCCATTTTCTAGTCGTGTTGAAATAATTTATGTTAAATGATATATATATATATATGTATATTAATTCCATTATCATTATTATTTAATTCATTCTAGTTTTAATAAACATGTCCTTAATACATTCCATGAATAGCGTGAAAGAATCACAACTCTTTGAGGAGGTGGTAGTCTATACATCCTTGAACAATGTTATCGTATTACCACAAAATAGAAATAATGAATTTATATCTAATATATGTATTCAAAATGAATATAAACATCATTTATATTATATATATTATATAAAAATATTATCTCCATCATTATTACCAAATGTGAGGGGTCATAAAGGAAGAATGCATGACATCGGTTTGTGAGGTCATTGTCCGCCGTACACACGAAATGTGATTGTGTAACCCATTTTATGGATGTTTCTAACGGCACAGGTCAAAAACATAACATTAAAATATATCATAAAATTTATGGTAAATATTTTATTATATAATAATTGAATAATAAGATTAAAATTTTTCGATAAATAAATAAAAAAAAATTCTTTTTGATGAATGGTATCTCTTCATCAAGTTACACCATTTGGTTTTCAACAAGAGAAATCATTGGATTTCTTTAAAAAAGTATGTCTTTTAGGATGAGAGGAGAGAAGTAGGGAGAATATTTGGGAAGGTTTTAGATGATCCAGAATGCTTTAGAGGTGTGTATATGTAAGGGGTGAGTGCCTTTACATAGTGGTGTAAGAGTATAATTATTGTAAATATAAAAGGGTAAACACTCCTGATGTTTCTCCCATACATCATGTGACCCCAATAATAGTAAATATTTTTGGAATGAGGAAAAAATATAGAAATATTTCAATTGAGTGGTTTTCTTAAAAGTGTAAGGTCATTTTTACACATTTTGTTTTATATTTAACCACAAAGTAATCTTGCCCTTACCTAAATTGATATAATCAGTTATAATTACATGTAATATTAAATTTATTAAGAAGTAAAGTTGAACTTAAAAGATATTATATATTATTATAATACTAAATATGGAATCCATTCTTTCAAATATAAACTATAGAAGTGACAAAAATCCATTTTAAATTGATCTCACTGATGGGATGAGATAATGTGTTTATAATTTTAAAAATTTCATAATATTAAAATGTTTTTATATCTAATTACTATGTGAAATGTAATACAATGACATTATATTTATTATTCTATGTTTGATAGGTCAAATTATACTTTATAAATGTTCTAAAATATAATTCAACTAGAAAATTAAATTAAATGGAAATGTTTTTTCAAATTATAATTCTGTAATTTTCAATATCCATCAAAAAATAAATATTCTCAAACAAATATCAGAAAATAAACCTAAAAATAGATTTATGTTACTCTTCCATGAAAATTATATCTTTTCAAAGAGAATCTTGAAAAGTGTAAAAATTTATTTTTAATATAGGTGTCGCATTAAAAGGTTGTAAATTTGAGAAAAATATAACTTTTTTTGCCAAAATTTAATTTATTCATATATATTATCTTGAAGAAAAACAAGATTAATGTTAAATATTTTTTTAAAATATATTATATATATTTCTAATCACAAAAATATAAAAATAATTCTTTTATTTTTATTTATATAATGTTTTTCAATATAAAAAATTGTTTTTTAGAAAAGAAATTTATTTATTATCAAATAGTAATTTCACCCATTTACAATTAATTTGTAACCAAAAGATTAATTTTATATATGTGTGTAAACAATATTTTTATAATTTTTTATCTTATTAATAAAATCCATTTCAATAACTACGTGATACATAAGAATTTATTTTAATAATATTATCAATAGTATAATTTTGGTGGCCCAGTCCAACCCACGATCATGAAATTGTCTGCTTTGGGCCTAGACCACACTTTTTTTCGTTCCATGGGATATCTATCACAGGAATCCCATAGGGAAATAACTCATGAAGGGAGAGGTATCCACAAAATCTTATTAAGGGGTTCTTCATGTTCCTCCTCATTCAATGTGATATTTCCAAAATGCACTCATCTGAAAAGAGAGAAACATCCTCAGTGGCACATCAAATGGAAGGAGGAGCATAAAGAACCCTTTCATAAGGATGTGTGGATACCTGTCCATTCAAGAGGCCTTTTACTATGGGATTCCTGAGGGCCAAATCCCAGAGAATGGAAAAATGGTAAGGCTACACACAAGGCATACAATATCACGATGGTGGGCTAGACTAGGCAATCACAAATGGTATCAGAGCGAGTGTCCATTTGATGTGCCAATTATTATGTGGGTTCCTTATAAGGGGTGTATTATTTAAATCCCACATCAAAGTAGGAGGATCATGAATCACCAAATTATAAGGTGTTGTTGATACCTCTCCCATAATGAGACCTTTTCTAGGGTTAAACCATTGGATCAGAGCCCAAGGAATGAAAGAAAAACATGTGGACTAGTCCCAAAGGAAACAATATCATGATCTTGGTTTGGACTGGGCCATCACAATATTGTCGTTTAGAAAAACCCAGTTTTTCATGAAACAAAACAGATGGATGGAACATGGAATTATGTGTAAATCAATCTCAACATAGTCCTATGTGTACCATAAGCTAATATAAGTGTTCTGTGTAGGGAAATCTAAACTGTATTTTATAAATTAAGCAGAACTTCGTTTAGCGGGAAATTTAATGTATCACAAATATTTACTTTTATTTGAAAAATAAATAATTCATAAAATATTTTGGGGTTACATTTTCCAAAGGCGGTTCATGATCATAAATTCATTTTTAAATGAGCATTGGATGAATTGGAATATGAAAACAGATTCCCTTTTCTAAATAACTGATGTTTTGTATATATAATGAGATACACTTAATGACCAGTATAGCATCAAAATCCACGATGGGATATATTTTGAGATCCAACTAAATAATCATCCTACAGAATCTCATAGGAGAAGATTTCAAAACGTGGGTTTCAATGATTTCACCACTATGTTTTTTAAATATATCTCTACTTAAAGGTATCATGTCATCAATTAATCTATTCTAGAATACATGAACGATATAAAGGATTGAAAAGAAGAACAATAAAATGAAACTTTTCCACTATTGTGTGAACATGAAGTGTTCCTTTTATGGCATCATTTTCATGAACCACTTTAGAAGTAGTGATGGAATAATACATTATTTTCTACATTACCTTTACTAGTTACTGACACCCATTGCCTTATTGGTCCCATGGTTTAGTGATCTATCATTAATAGTTTCCTTGATCCATATAGTTGAGGCATTGAACCTTTTATGGTGCATTAAGTGGTTCATTACATCAGTTAATAATGTTTCCCATGTTATTCATGTATCTTACATATTCATGAGCTTGGTTCTATATAGTTCAATAAAATAATAATTTTCTTATCCCATTTAGGTAATTCCTAGTATTTTTCTTACATAATTTTTGGCATTGGTGTAGTTGGATCCTCTTTTCTCTTTTTTCATTTTACCCACTAGTAGGAAAATCCATTATAATATCATGGTCTTAATAACCAAGGGAACATTTTTTGAAATCTATTTCTATATTGAGATCACATCATTGCACTTCTAAATAACTCAAAATGTATTTGATTTGAAGATTATTTAGTAGGGTTGGTTTTAAGCCACTAAAGAATCAGTTTATTATGATACCATTAGTGATAAAAATCACCAGGAAAATCATACAACACTTTTGATGCTTTCTTAAGAAGACATGATAGTGTCACATACCTTTTACTTCAGCTATATAAATTAAATTTCCATATTTATTATATGTGTTCTAGGGAAAACATGGTATGAAATATTTTCTTAAGCAATTCCCGCTCCATATCTTCCATTTCATCTTTCATCGTGGTTATCTTTATCAATATCCACAAATTATCAGATTATCCATCTAAAAAGTAAACAAAAAAATTTACCATATTCTTCTTAGAACAATGGATCTCAAAAAATCTATTCCATATTTAGTTAACCCAATGTTCATTGACTAGTTATCCAAATGTTCTACTTAGAATTGTTGATTATTTCCACATAAAGTAATCACTAGCTAATTGATTCATCTTGGGTAAATTATGAACATCTACAAGGATTATGTTGTTATTTGTATCATAAGACAGTTGCAGGAGAGTCTATGTAATGCTTTTAAATCCACCTCTAATGGAATTAGGGATTTCATTGATAAATTTTTTTCATTATCTGCCACATGGTTTATTGGAATGGTTTTTCCTAGTTCCGACTATTTTCTAAAATATAAATCTTTTTATGAAAATGAATTTCAATGAATTGATATTAAATAATTTATTCCTTTTTATAAATCTACTCTAAAGACATATATTCTAGGAACCCTGTGTTTATCAATTTTCAATGATGATTCATCTTGGATTATTCACACATATTTATGGTGTTAGTAACAATTTAAAATCATTATTACAAAATTTTCTAAACTGTTATTTGATACAAATTATAGAGACCCTATATTTTCAAACATAACTATTATATCACTTCCAAGATGTACAATATAACATATATAAAAATCATGGCTCAAAACATTTAGTTCTAGAGGAAAATTTGGTTCATACATAAAATTTTCATAATAAAACAAAAAAATTATTTAATTATTTGTTCTCTATCTTCGTAGTTGTCCTTTTATTCTCCAAATCACATGTAATCACCTAAGTATTTACATCAATTAATGGGTTATCTAAATGACCAGTAAGAATATGAATAAGTGATGTGAATCAATATAACATGGTGGAGAGTAATAAAAACCATTTTACCATAATAATAATAACAGCATAAACATCCTGATAGATTAATTATATAAGATCATAAAATGTGGGAGTTCCAAAAAAATTAAACAACATGTCTAAGGGGTCAAATACCACATATAATTATTAACAAATATTTTATCATGTGTAGGAATAACATATGTCAATAGTCATAACATCATCATTGTGAACATATATAAAATAATTTTAACAGATAATAAAAATAATCTAATAAGATACATATCATTACTCAATGCATTGGATGGGTATATAATTCTGGACTCTCCCATCACATTATAATATTTACATAATCATCATGGAACTATAGATAATTTTACAATCAGAGTTTTTAATTATCCCACATAAAACAATGGGTTTCATAAGAATTTCATAAATCATGAATTCATGATAATCACAAGGTTTTTAAATTATAAGGCAAAAAATATTTGTTATACAAACTATCACTAATAAGTGAATAGGAAACAAATCAATAAAAGACAACATTTATTAGGAGGGAATATTTCTTTTTAGGAAATTGTTATTTTTATCATAAAAACATGTTGTAAACATGTATTTCCCAAAAAAGAAAATGGAATAATAATGCATTGATATTTAGGGAACATTATAATATTGTTTATAAAAAATATTTTAGGAATGAGAGGCAACCCATGAAATGGATTGGGTATGAAAATTATTTTACCATAATTGCCACCTTATTTTGTCACTTCTGGGCCTCCTATATAATGGACACACACACACAGAGATATATATATTATAACGTTGTTTTAGAAATTAATTATAGTAATTTATACAACTGTTAATCAATTTTAATCATTTAATAATTTTTCATACATTTCTATGATTAAATTGAATAATTTTTATATAATGTTTTTATTAAAAAATTCATATTTTTATTTGATCTCACTATTTACATTTAATGTAATTTATAAATTATTATAATTAATTTCAAGGGTTTATAATACATAAAATTAAATTCTAATATATTTTAATATAGTCTATACTATCCATAATTTAAAATGGATATTTTTTTTTTGATAGGAAAATGAATATATAGGTGGTTAACCGAACATTAATGGGACATTGTAGAAAGAATGTGAAAAGGAGGAATGACATTTTTATTTTTCAAAAATATGATTATTAAAGTATATTAACCTAATTAATATAAATTTATATTATTTAATAATAAATTTTATATTTTATTTTTTAAAAATAATTAGTAAAATTAATAGACAAAACAAGTAAATGGGGACAAGTTAATAGATGCATACTCCATCCTCATTGTAGATCCTTTTTATTGAAACAATAACTCCCTTGGTGATTGGAGTTTGAATCATCCATAATTTCCCTAGGTATTATAAGAATATTGAGTTGGAATTTTTGGTAAAATAATTGGCTTTGTAATGTGTGGAAGCTGTGGTATTCCTATTGAAGGGAGTGTGGTTATTTATACTTTTAGATTGGTATATTTTTAGAATAAAATATTTAATAAAATATTATATCAAAGGAAACACATTTAAAAGTAAATTTTTAGATATATAGATTATATATAAATATAATATAACAGGTTTAAGACTCTAAATAATCTCTATAATTAGAATTCATTAAATTAATAAAAATAAAAATGGAAAAAAGAGAAAATGATATTTTAAGGATTATCTTTTGACATTAGGTTTTACAAAGATATTTCTAATTTTAGAAATTATGTTTATAATATTTTATTTAAAAATTAATGTATAAAAAATATCATGCAGAAAAATATGGCTTTGTAAAGGATTATGTCATTATTACATCATGATTGATGTAATTTATGGCACATTGGTTATGTGAAAAGCTAAATTTTTACTATTAAAAAAAATAGAATTATTCCAATAAAATAATAGATAATCACCATAATAAATTTTTGAGGGGATGAATTCAAAAAATAATATCATTTAATAAAAAAATTATAAAATATGTATTTTTATTTTTTAATTTAAAAAATATAAATCATATGAACTATTTTAAAATACATTTTATTAAAAATGTGTTAATATGTTCAATATGTTTTTATTAGTGATAATTTTTTGGAACTATACAATTTATATTTCAATATATTAATCAAATTAAATATTATTTATATAAAAATATGTTATTTTGGTTAAAATGACTTTTCAAATGGCATGTTTACTATTTCTAATGGTCAAGTTATAATTTCTAATGGTCAGGGTTTTATTCCAATAGTCACACAATCTCTTATATATACCACACCATTATTTCATTCAATATTCGACAAAAATCCTATCAAGGTTCCATACTTCTATTATAAACAATGTGTATTCATTTACTAACATTTCTCTTCTTCCCTATACTATTTATAGTAATGGTGGTGATTCTAGAAGATTTGGTTGATTCATATTTTCCCATTTTATCTTTAATATGTTATATTTTTTCTCCTAGTTGTAATGATTGGAATTTTGATTGGTTTTATTAATGAATAACGTAAAAATATTTATTAATGAAATAAATTATTTGTTGTTTTCTCTATATTTTTAATGTGAATAATTTTATATTATAAAATTCAACACACATAGATTTAGAAACCATGTATTACAAAAATAAATTGGATCATTATAGTATTTCTTTATTTTCATATGTCCTTCGTAAAACCATTTATCTCTTTCCATGTGAATGGTTTATTAATCCTTTTTATATTGTGGGATTTCGATGATTTTATTTAAAAATTTCAACCTTTTATTATTGTGTTTAAATTAAAATTTGGAGGATTGAATTATCTAAATGGGGGGATGTAATATTTGAGATTTTAAAATAAATACTATGGTTGATAATGTACAATATAATAGACTTTTAGAGTAAATGAACCATAAATTATAATAGTTCCATTATAAATTTTAAATTTAATTAGTGGGAATGAATAATGTTAATTGATTTATTATATACTTTTATATTTCCTCAATATATTGAAATATATTAATTAATTCCTAATTAATAACTCTTCAATTTTTATTAAAGTCATTTTATTTATCGAAAATATGTTTTTTAAAATATATATATCTTTTCATTCTTGATTCAATATATTATAAATATGTTCTAAAAAATTAAATTAAATTATTTGATCTAAATAATTTTTTTAAATCAACATATCAAAATTATCTAATTGTTTTATTTTGTGATATTACATTATATTTTCATTTCATAATTAATATTGAAAAAATATTCATTTTTTTAAAAAGTAACTATCTTTTAAATTACTTACAAACAAAAATTATCTTCTAGATTAGTTATAAAATTTCATTAGTGTATATTTATTAATAAATAATATCATAATAGCTTTTTTAATTGATTTTAAAACAGAATTTGGTATAATGATATTTTAATACTTAGAAAGGAAATTTTTTGAAAACTTAATTTTCATCCCATTTTATGATATAATATTAATTTAAATCTCAAAATATATATTTCCAGAATCATGAATGTGGATTAAATATTTTTAATAATATTTTATAATTTTTTTAATAGTTATATTTTATTTTAGATCATTTAAATGGTAACAATACAAGAAAATCAACATCATAACAAAGTGTAAAACATTTAATTAATTTTAAAATTTAATATAATGATCAAAATATAACTCTAACACTTTAATTAATTTAATTTTATGATTAAATATCACTAAAATCATATGAATGTTGAATATATATCATTTTTTCAATTTTATTATTATTTTAATCATTTTATTATTTTAATTAAAGAAAAGTAAAAAATTTCATTCTCTTTGTTTTCTTTTCATAAAATGTTTAAAAAATTGATAAAAAAATTTATGTTCAATTATATGTAAAATTTGAAATATAATTTATTTTAATTATGTTGGAAATTTATTTATAATTTTTATTAATGATATTATTATCTTAAATGTATATGCAATGTCGATACAATATATATTAAATTATTAGAAAAAAATTATTTTTTCAATATAAAATGTGGTACTATTTAAATGAATTATTGTGCCCCACGATTTTCCAAAATAAGATAACATATCTTGGAGGTTTTAATGCATTATATTCAATTTCCATTTTTTTATTGTAGTTTTTTATATATAATTAATGGAATAATTTCCAAATTGACATTAATGGTATTTAATAATAAATAATATTCTGTTAAATGATTGAAATTTCATAAAACCCTCTATTTTGTAATTCATTTGAGATAAGGGTTAAAATGTGAATCATTGTCCATTTTATGGATAATTTTGTTTTTATAGTATATATTTTCCCCTACAAAGAAAATACTATGTTATCACGATAACATTCAAAAGTAGTAAAAATTTGTTAAAATGAGAAGATAAGAGTGAAAAACATATCTAAAAATTTCAACATTTGATTTAAGATATTACATAAACCCTCTTCAACTCATGATTTCATTTTATCAATTATGATCCATTTGAACCAAAAAAACAATTATATAAATTTAATATTTAATGAAATTCAAAAAGTGTCCCTTTCTTCGCTTATAAAAGAGGACATCTTCATTTAATTTCAAAACAATTTATGAACCATTTTGTTCAGCCAATATCTTATGAAATGCCTTTTAAAATTCCCTCCCCACTTTCTTTAGGCCATGTTTTGGGTGTAATTTTATCCATAGAGGGCCTAATGTGTAAATAAAAAATTAATTTATGAGAAAGAGGTATAGTTTATAATACTAATTTTAAATTTTATTTATTCTACCACCTTCATTAAATACTATAAAACCTTAATAATATAATAGAATAATAATATTATATTTATTTCAATGTTTTTTGTTAGTTTTATAACCAATATCCATCTCTAGCCTCCATATAACGGGAAAGGGTTTCTCTATTCATTTGTAGAGTGAACTACCACCTCACTAACTAATGTAATTTATTTCCATCACCACCTATAATGGGTGGTAATAATAATGGATTTACTATATATATATGATATAAATAAAATATAATTAATTTTTAAGAATTAATAAATCATATATTTTCATAATTTTCCATACAATGAAAAATGGTAACATTGTATGTGTGAACGTGTGGACTAACTCATCCATGAAGCGATGTGATTAATTTTTCATCACCACTTTCCAAGGATCATATTTATATATATAAGTGTATTTAATTATATAATAATTCAATTGTGATTCTATTATAATTATGGTAATAAATAAAATAATACTTACATTTTTTCTATAATGATCATTGAAAAAAGAAAATGTTATCCTTGCATAAGTAAAACCTAACTATATCTGTGATTGAAACATAGTTCGTTTCTAAAAATGGGGTACATCAATATATAATAGAGAGGACCACATAGATGAACCTCCCTAAAAAAATGAATCATCAGGTGGGCTATTATATCAATTATTGATAGTGGGAAGAAGATCTCTAATTCACACAACACTACTACAAAACATGCCTTTAACAATGATTTTATTTATTAGTGCATTATTTTTAGTACTGATAAAGGGAATCATTTATGAACGCATTAGTTTTAGCATTGATAAACAGAATCCTTCATCAATGCTTTACTTTTAGCATTGTCAAATGGTATCTTTTTTAGCACTTAGGTTTTATCGTGGATAACGGTTACACTTATTCAACACTTTATGATTATGGTCTATAAATATTTCTTTGATAAACACATTTTTCATGCTGATAATGTGAAATAATTAAATAAATAATAAAAAAAATAAAAAATGTGTTTTTTACGAATTTTATTAATTAAATTACTGATTTAAATTTATTGATTATTTATAAATTAATAAATATTAAACATTTTATAAATTAGATAATTATGATAATTAATGTTTTTGAATTGTATAATATATATATATTAATATATATAAATATTATTTATATATTAGAAAATATTTAATAATTTTACATTAAATTTCAATATATTTATTGAATAATGGTATATAATTATTAACGAATTTGAAAAAAAACAAATCAAATAGTACTCTCTATATAATTGAATTTTGTTTGATTTTTAAATTTAATATAGGTAAAATGTTTTTATATTTATTTCACATATATGTAATTAATGAATTTTTTATACAATATTCACACACACACATAACCTATGCATTTTTAAAATATTGGTAAACCTTACTTATATTCTTAATTTATTCAATTTCATACATTTTTTACATATATGTATGCACTCAAAAGTATATATTCATTTATAACATAAAAAATGTATTTGTAAAAAAATATTTCTAAATAATTATTTTTTTAAATGTACATTCACTTTATTTATAAAATTATATATTTATAATTATAAATAAATAATTATTTTTTAAAAATATATAAAAAATTAAAAATGCAAATTTTTCTATATTTACAAAATTATTAAATTTATAACAAATTCAATTAAATAATCAATATATTTACTATATTTTTATTTATATATATTTATTAAATATATATTTATAATTCTATAAATATATAAAATGACATAAATAATATTTTTTTTAAAATATTCCATTAATTATAAAATAATTAGTTTTAAAATTATTATAAATATTTGTTTAAATGGAATCTATTTCTATATTTATATTTATATGTATTTATTGCGTTTTTATAATTTTGTACAGTTTTTGTTTATATTTATAATTATAAATCCTTTAAATACGCTTCAGTAATATGTGTGGATAAAATAATATATGTCAGTTCTTTTTCCACACTGGTAAAGAATAAGATATATCAGCACTAAATAAAGTGTTGATAAAATAAACATTTATTAGCTCTCAAATTTACTGCTAATAAATATTTTGTTTATCATGGAAATTTTAGCATTGATAATGAATGCTTTTATTAGGGATTATGTTATAGGCATTGATAAAAGGTTGATATATCAGCGCTTATTTGTATGTGCTCATAAAAGTGTCTTGATATATTTTAAAAAACATAACCATTTGAAAAATCATCACGATATAGAGCTTTCCATTAAATCCACCCTCTATCAGTGCTCCTCCTTAGCTAATCGATGGTTGAATTACACCACTCGACTGACTCTAAGCATCTCGTTTATCATTCGAAGAGGGTGTCTGATGTCCTACATCCTAGCGATGTCGGCCTTCCGATTGTTTTGGGTATTTTTCATTTTTGTTGATTTATTATTCTATGATTTTTTTACGAAATATTGTTTATAATATTTTGTTTATGAATTTTTTGTGATCCATTTTTTAGGGAACAATTTGTAGTCTGTCGATTTTATTGACAACTGATTTATGATTGGTTGTTTATACCAACTCATAAATCGGATCTTGATGAAAATTAAGACGCTAATTTTTGTTGTTAGAATGTCTCATGTTGCAATCATGCACATGATATTTTAGATTTATCAAGTTGTCTCATTCACTTCTTGGAATTAGTGTTGTCTAATAAGCAAATCAAATCAATGTTTTAATATATCTGTCCATATCATGTGGGACACTGGTTGTTTTATTCATTTTAATTATTAAAATGATACCGCTCGTTTGCTGATCAGGGAGGGTGAATTATAATTGGTTCTATCTATATATGCACCCTCCACTGATCTTCTATGTACTTATATGGTAATTTAAGGATCAATATTTTCATAAACATTGTTTTGTTGCACGATGTCTTGTTCTCCACATCTCATTCTTCCAGCACTTTTCATCTTGTCATGTTTTTTCATTAAACTCATCGCTGGTGAAATGAAATTTCACCACATGCATCCCCTTTTTATTAGTCATTAATAAATTTAGGGGGTGTGGGTAGGAAAACCAACTCATGCATAATATTCCTCAAAAAAAATTCTTATTTCAATCATCATCTATAACTTCATCGAATGTCTTAATAATAATTTTAATATTTTTGATTCAATTCTCATTGACATCACACAGCTTCCATGATTCTATGCCAGTTTAATAACACCAGATACATTCACTAGAGACACAGTTACCATTTAAATAATTATTTGAATAATATCTAAAACCACATTATTATAATAGGTAACCTTATTGTATAAATAATTCATTAATTTGAAAATAGTGAATATATTCAATATAATTAATTCAAAAGTAGAGAAACACTTCTGCAATATAAAATAAATTCACAAGAATTTTTACATTCCTATATAGATCATCTAATTTTCCTTACATTTCATACAAGCCATCTTCAGTGTATTGGAAACATAATTTTTTTTATATTTTACTAAGAAAATCCAAATCCCTTTTTATGAACCAAATATGATGGATAATAACTAAATAGGGATGCAAGCTAATTATTTGAAAATAGAATATGGATATAGAGTGGAAGAGTTTATCATGTTCGAAAATTGATGATGTGGATGAACATTCTAAAATCCTTTATCCATGTTTACATTTTTGTTGATCATGAAAACTTATTCTGGAAGAGTTGGAAGAACATTTTATTTATAACGTAATAGGTCAAAGCTATAAATATTGGACTAAATATCTTGAAAAACAGAATGTAGTCATAAATTGGGATGATACTATATCTTATGAATCATTTGATATGAATACCTTTGTAAATTATGATTGAGATTTCATGTGATAAATTATAGTTTAAATTTATGATGACCTTCATGACTGTACAAAGTGGTCAGAGGAGTAACATAGTTGCTTTAGAAATCCAATATATAACTGTTGTATAAATAAACATTTTCATCTGTATTGATGTTATATAACGTGGAAGCAGAAAACGTATAGAATGAAAGAATATTTATATAACTACATGGTATTTTAAATGATATGATACCAAATGAAAATGAACTACAATGATGAACTTATGATGCTAAACAAATGTTATTTTCAGTGGGAATGATCTCTAAAAAAAGAATGTACAAATGATTTCATATTTTTTTTATGAGGACCATGAATCACTCATGAAATTCCCTATGTGTGGAGAAGATCGATACATGAAAAATTAATAATGTTCTTTAAAACATGTATGGTACATTCATATCATTCCACGGTTTAGAAGTATATTTTATTGTTATGAAAATGCAAGAAAATTAACATGGCAAGAAGATACAATAATTTAATATGTGAAGCTACATAATCAAGAAGATTATTCTTTATGGAAAAAATTGATAATGAGCTTCCTAAATTTTGAGATGAGCCGATGAGAAATTTTAATTCATTATCTATAAATAGAATAAAAATTTTGGTTTACAGGGTAGTGCTCACAGTACATGTCCTATAATGTAGGTAAATTATAACATCCTTCCATGGTTATGCCTGAAGCGCAAACACATTATATTGTCTCTTTTTATATCTAGACCAATGTAACCTAGTAATGATATGGATGTCTATTTGGATCTATTGATCTATGATATAAGATTAACATGGGATACATGTATTATAATGTATGATGATAATATAATTTAAGAATTCAGATGAAAGGCCACGTTGTAGGGAATAATAAAAGGATTCCCTTCTTCTGGATATTTATCATGCTATAAAATTAAAGGCATGTTGCAGTGACAAATTTGTGAAAAACACATATACTCAGTTTTTTTGAATCATTACACAAAGAAATTTTTTTTATATTGATTTTTTTTCCTCGATGACATAAATATTTATCTTGTACGACAACATTTAGTGGGAATATTGAATTTGTACAAAACCTTTTACAACAAAGGTTGATCAAATGTACAAAAACGTAAAAAAATTTACATTTTTTTAATATAACATTGTTGAAAAACCATACGAAATCAGGTTGGAAGAAGAGATCATTTTTCTTTGAATTATCGTATTGATAATGTTTTTATAAATTTTTTGGATGTCATGTATGTAGAAAAAATGTTCTTGATACTGTTTTTGGAAAATTATTAAATGTTCCTAGAAAAAACAAAATATTCTATCGAGGCTAGGTTGGACTTGAATGAAATTAGTATAAGGGAAGGGTTGGCACTAGTGAAGGGTAAAAGATGGAATTTTCTTCCTCCAACAGGTGACAGTCTATCTAGACTGAAAAAATAACAATTTTTCATTTTCCTTATTAGTGTAAATGTTAGACATGGGTATCCTTAAAATATCAAGAATTTTAGGTCGATGACTAATATTATGTTAAAAGGACTAAAATCACACGATTGTCATGTTTTGATGCATGTTTTAATGGATATTTCTTTCTATTTCATTCTACCTTGAAATGTATGACACACATTAACCAAACACTAAATCTTTTCCAAATCTATATGTAGAAAGGTTGTAGACCTGAAAAAGTTTTCCATAATAAATAATGATATTTAAATAAAAATATATGAATTAGAAATGTTCTTCCCACCAAAATTCATTGATATAATGGTCTACCTAATGGTTCACTAGGTCGGAGGGGTTAAACTATATGGTCATGTCCATTACAGATGGATGTATTCCATTGAATGATTTATGATGATTTTTAATGGGTATGCAATGTATCGATTTAAGTCAAAATGCGGTAATGGAGAACGATATATTGTTGAAGAGGACATCGAATTCATTACCGATTACATATCAGATATTCAAATCATCGATCTACAAATGTCTCATGACAGCTAAAGCCTTTTGAGAGAAGGGATTTTTGAAAGAGACATTGTAACAATTACTTTGATAAAGAAGGAGAAAACACATATTTAAATTTTACATAATAGTGAATATTTAGATCCCTACATTGAATCCCACAAATAAATTATTAGATATTTTAATCCATAAAGAGATGAAAGATGAATATTAGATACACATAATCAACAATTTATAGGATGGTTTAGAGATTGACATTAAAAGGAGTAATATAAAAATCCAACTTCAATTTCCAAAAAACATTAATGGCTAGATGGAGGAGCGAATGAAAATTTTATATATTACAATAGGTTTCTAATAAATGGATATATATTATCTATACAAAAGAACATGATGAATTCAAAATAGTGAAAAATTGTGGTGTTACACATGTGGCAGAAGAGATGTAGATATCTGGTTCCCAGGATTGAAATCCAATTTCTATAAATATGTTATAATTTTTAATTAACGTGAAGATATATGAGTTGGATAATGAAAAATTTCAAGTGGATCATTTCCATTGAAAATGGACTGAAAATATCAATGGAGTGAATATTGACTAAATGGGGTTTTTGAAGGTGAATTCCAATGTAGAAGGGGAAAATAATGAGCCATTCATAAGGGAATCAAAAGTAGTGTACATATTTTATGTATCTCCTCTATCAAATAAGAATTTTTTGAGGGTATTACTAGTCACTATTTTTTTTATTAAGTTGAAAATTCCAAAAAGGATGGCCCTTTCATTTGGAAATCAAATTCAGTTCATGGTAGTCCCAATGTAATAAACGTCTTGTACGTTAGAGGGGACCAAAAATATGGGATTTTTATTCTCGAATGAGAAACCAAATTCATGAAACATTTAAAAAATAAATATAGTTCAATGACAATGGAATAAATTTTAAAAATATATTATGTTTAACATCATAATATTATATGTTCACTACTTCATTAACATAATCTAAATGAAATGTTTGACTACTCATACAGACAATGTCTTCTTGCACATGATGATGTTACCAATACTCGGGATGAACAAACTATAATGAATGAAACCCATTAGAATGATGTAATGGTAATTTTACAATATAATTTCTCTATTTTATATAAATATTATATAATAGAAGATCAAATTTATTTTAATTATTCATTGTAGAGTTTGTTTATATTTTTACTAACATTATAATAGTTTTCTTATATAGGGGTGTTATTTTTCTCAAGTAGGGGGTGGTTTGTTTGGAGATAACATGCATCAATTTAGGATTAAAATTTAAAGGAAAATTGATTTTTTTTTCAATGTATGTAATAATTTTTATTTATGAAATTGTATAAACCAATGTTTTAATTGTCTATAATATAGTGGTTTTTGTATTTGAGTTTTAAATTACATTTCATTAATATTATTTATTAGGACATATTTTGCTGATATTATATGTTTCATAAGGTTTAATTATGATGTAACAACACAATATAGTGGTGGTATAGGGTGTTGTTATAGCACATTATATTATGTCCCTTTAACAGTGCTTCTATGAGTCCTCATAAAGGCCTTTTACAATGCTTATAAAAGCACTAATAAATGAGTTCTTTATTAGTTCCTTTAAAATAATGGATAAATTTTATGTTTATCATCACTTTTTAGAAATGATAAATGAACCCATTATCAGTGATTTTTCATCTCTTATAAAATTTTTGGGATTTTAATGTCGCTCAATCATTAAACCATTTTCTAGTACTGATGAAGGCTATTTATAACACTGTTAAAGGGTATGTTTTTAGTATTTCAATATGATTGAGACTGCTTTATTAATCAATGAAAACATCTATGGGTATAAAAAATTACTACATATGTATCTGAAAATTATGTATATTATGGTTAATGTATGTCATAAATTTTTAGACATAATGAAACAGAAAGAATCAAACAACAAGTCTAGCATGAAAACATGACATTCATGTGATTTTTGTCACTGTAACTTCAAATTAGTCATTTAGATGACATTATTAATATTTAAATAATAAACACTATAACTTTTACACTATTAAGGGAAAGAAAAAAAATCAAATTTTTCCCGTCTGTATAGAGTGTAAGCTGCTAGAGGTAGAAATGTCCACATTTTAACCTTCACTAGTTCAAAATAATTTTTTATCCCCATGGATATCATATCTGACCGATCCTTAGATCCATCATTCTACTTTTAAGAAACATTTTGAAACTTTCCAATAATACTATCAAATAATATATTTTTTCAACATGAATGAAATCTAGAAAAAGAATGAAATCAAAAAAAATTCCATTACGAAAAATCAAAAAAATTGACCCCCTCTAAAGAACTGATTTCGTAAGGGTTTTCAAAAATGGTTTAACCAGAATAATGTTAGTATCATTTACATTATCATAAAACTGATCACCCTTTATTGGATATGGGGTTATACCTTGTTTTATATTCCCATCAAATGTTGACATTCATGATCTGTATTTATGTCATCGAGGAAAAAAATTATGATTTTCTAAATACATAATCTTTGAGGAATGATTCTACCAAACTGAGTGTGTGTATATTTTACAAATGGGACACCCCAACATTCGTTTAATTTTATAGCCTCATAAAATTCCATAAGCAGTTTTGTAATTTATCATCACATTTGACATGAAAATCAATGTGAATTATCCACATCTATGATCATTATACATTATAACACTTGTATCCCACATCAATTTATGATATTTGACCAATCGATCCAAATAGATATCAATAGAATTTCCTAGTTTTTTGTTTCCAAATATAATCATAGATAACATACTATATTTTCTCTTCTTACATAATTGTGGTGGAATGTTATAATTTTCCAATATAATGGGAAATGTACTGTGAGTACTAATAAAAAAATGTATTTCATCCATTTTTATATAAAAGAAGATGAAAATATCATAGTTCATTTTAAAATTTAGGTCACTTATAATAAATTTTCATCAAGGGAGGAAAATCCACTTAATGACGTAGTTTCTCATATTTATTTCTTGTATCTATATGTAATTTCTATTATCTCAAGTTTCCTGAATTCCATATAGTCTTCACAACAATGAAATGAAAGGAATATACCATACAGATTTTAAAGGACTTGATTCATTTATCTTGTATCTATGTGCTCTACACTTAGGGAGATTTATTAGCGGTTATTGGTAAGTACAAAACAATGTGAACTCATTAATATAAGAATGTGTTTTAGAGAATATTCCCATTGAATGTATAATTCATTCATTGTTATATGTTTGACATGGTGGTTCATTTTCTCCTAGTATAATATCATTTAAGAGACCAAGTAATTCTGTAAACAAGGTGTCACTCCAGCTGCTTCCATATTTCAATGTATATAACTTCAATAAAGTTAACAATGTTGTTTATTTAGTGAAACCGGTATACAATGATCTCTTGGAATGAATATTTAAATTCTAAAAAAATTAGACAATAATGAATGTCATCTTCAACTTCCATTGGTATTTATTTCATGTGATATTCATATTATTTTACACTATTATTAATATCAATTGATCCTTAAACCATAGTATCATCCAAATCGGTGTGCACATTCAGTTTTCACCCCCATGTTTAGTCTAATATTTAGAGCTCTGATATATTCTTTGTTAAATAAAATTTTCTTCCAACACTTCTGGATTAATTTTTCTTTATTTGAAACAGTGTAAAAATGGAAAAATGATTTGAGAAGGGTCGTCTGAATGCTCTATTGCAAACATGATAAACTCATTAAATCCATATTCATACCCTTTTTTAGAACGATTAGTGTGTAAACATTTTCTATTCACACCCAATATATTGTGTTTATAAAATATTAAATATTTACTGTAAATAAATAAATACACTTATGATATTAATTATCAAAGGTTAATGTTATCAAAAATTCTAATAAGGGAATCCCATCATTTGATTATTTCAATGAAATAATTACCTCTTCTTCGAATGATTCCTTTTGATTTTAAAAGAAGGGCTCCGTAGGTTGTCTTTATGATCAATGTAAGGCCTATAAGATTATGTTAGGATAGTTGGGAGGATTTTTGAGTAGGGTTTGGCCAATCCAAGAGTCTTTGGAGGTGTGAAATTTAGAGAATGGGATGAACCCTTTTATAAGGGAGGTAAGGGGCACTTTAAGAAGAGCTTGAAATATTATTTTATTATAAACTCATTTTTGGCTTATAATGGATCCAAAAGGATTTAAATAAAGGATAAGGTGGGTAGGGGTCTAAAAACTCTCATCTAAAATGTTTTGGACAATTTTTGGTCACCATATTAACCTTATCTTTTATATTTAACTCTTTTTTAAATTTTTTAACTTTTACCATGTCTTCTTTTATCTTTATATTACATGGTTAATAAACATACTAAAACATTACAATAGAACCTCAAGTGGTTAATTAATGACATAAATATAATTATATATGTCCTTTGGACTAATATTATTTTTTAGGTATATTAAATCATTTAAAAATATTATTTGATTCAAAAACATATTTACGTCATTTTTGACACTATTTAGTATTTGGTTTTTTTGAAAGTCATCAATTCTTTATTAAATCTTAAAAATTAAATTAAATTAACAAAAACATGTCATATTAAATTATAAAATTCTTATATCGAATAAAAACTTTCAATTTATATTTATTTTAGTATTTATAATATACTTTATTAGATCCCAATAATAATAAGGAAAATATTGTATCATTATTGTGTCATAAATAAATATATATATTTTATGTCTAAAAATTATAAGTAAAATATGGTGATGTAGGAAATATTTACAGATATATAACTACTATTTATATTTGAAAATATCACATATATAACCCCATATAAATTATTTTTACTAAAAGAT
Source organism: Viscum album (assembly GCA_963277665.1). Classification (NCBI taxonomy): domain Eukaryota; kingdom Viridiplantae; phylum Streptophyta; class Magnoliopsida; order Santalales; family Viscaceae; genus Viscum; species Viscum album. The sequence goes on along the minus strand of OY728141.1, from coordinate 1,611,412,813 downwards.
ATATGTGTATGTTACATTTTCAATGACTTTAAATTAATTTTTATAAAGTGTCATTTTCACATACATATGGCTCCATTGGGTCCAAAATCGACCCAAGGATGACCATGGTCGGAGGTTTATCATCATATAAGTTTAGGACACATTTTAGGATAATTTAATAATATTATAATACTATTTTTTACCCTTATTTACTAGATTTACCCTTTAACCATGGTAAATAAAATATTTACTGAATTTACTATTCACTATGTCAAAAAATAAAAGTTTCATATTTACACAATTTGTATGTCCTAATTCCAAATATAGAGTCCATTTTTCGAAATTCAAAAGAAAAAAATTTAGAAATTAATTTAATATTAAACCCTACTGTCAAAATAAAGAAGAAGGTTTTTATGAAGTAAAACCTATCCAAAGATTGACAAGTGTTTAAATATAAATTTAATTTAAAATTACATACAATGACCTAAATTATATTAATTGATAAAAATATAATATAATTATAATTTTAAACTAGTGAAATATATAATTTATCAATATAAATTATTTTGATTAAAAATTTTGTTTTTAATTAAAACATATTGTTTTTCACTATTCATCAAAATATGAAGGATATAAAAAAAACACCTAAAACTTATCCAAAATTTTTTTTATGTCCCTCTAATAATGCAATTCTTTTTCAAATTCAATAAATTAATGTGTCAAATATTGGATTTAAAAAGGGCTATCCATTAAAAGGCGGAAAAATAGTATGTTTTGAAAAAATACTTCTTTTATTTGAAAATTTGAATGTGTTCTCTTATTAAATCTATGAAACACATAATATGTATGTTAAAATTATATGGAATATATTTAATTCTAAATGAAGTTAATATTATTCGTAAACGCTTTTTGAATGGCTAGTTTGTAATGTCGCGGTGCGCTCAAACTCGGTGTTGTGTGTGGCACAAGATATTGAATATCTTTAAAGACATAATGTACTATAAAATCGTAGAGTGTAACATGAAAATCTTATTGAAGGATGGTGTGTAAATCCACCATGGGGGTTATTCTTGTAGAATCAACCATGATTCACATTAATTAAATACCAATGATCCTCAAGGGATCATGATCAGGGAACTCCCACATCACCATGAGATAGATGGTCAATAGAAATGCCATGTCACTATTGACCTTTCAGAATCCAAGAAGTCTAATGACTATACTGAGATGCCTCTACCTCTACCACCAGAGCTAGTGGTAGGAGTCTCTCAATTGATTCAGAATATTCTTGAGGATGATATCCATTGGGTTCTTAAATCCCCCTAAATATTCTTAAATGTATTGGGCATCATGGATTCATTTTTTTGACTCTCAGTTAAACCATCAAAAACTCCATAATATTTTATCTTAACTACATCCAGTATGGATGTAGGGGAGATGTTAGGGTTAGGATTTTAAATGTATTAGAAGGTGTGTTCACTATCAATCCATAAGTTAATGATGACCATCCTACCCAATAAGTGGTATTTAATACACCATCCTAAATGGATTTTGTTTTGATGATAAATATTCTTTTAGAAGAAACTCCATCATTTGACTAATGACTTTCCTGTGTAATTCCTATGATGGTATAAAATAACCAGTATAGAAGGTCTGTACATATACCACCCCCAAATTGATGACTATCAAAGATTTATTCTTATAGAGATCATGAGTAGGATTACCCAACATATAATTAAATGTAGGAGGGAATATTTTTGGAATTCCTAGCCACCAACCTGCTACCAATTTTGTTCTGGACACCAGTAACCCCACACATAAACATCCCATAGTTTCTTATCAATAACCATGAAAAATGCCTTTACCCACTATTTTGGGATATGTTTAATTGACTTAGATATCACCATCTAGCTTATGCACAAATTCACAAGAACCTTTATTACATCCATTAACTGTGCTAAATGGTTTATGTTACTATCATACATATGGCTTAGTTCCATAACTCATCTACGTATATGTAGATCTTATAGTAGAATTTAATCATGAACCTTATTGCGATCCATCCAATCAAGAAATATTAATCTCCTAATGTGTATATTATTGTATGGGGTTAATATTCTACCATCTAATTAATTTCACTCTCAGGATCAAAACAAGATCTTCTAGAAAACCACCACATTGTAGGTGAAGGTTCCTCTCTAAATACCACCACCTCAAATGTTTTAATGATAAACCCACAAATTGATTAGATGAATATGGATACTATCATAGGGAATTATGGATGAAACCAAGCCCAAGGGGAAATGTAACACTAAGAAGACCTCCAATTAGGTTCCCACACCTAGAAACATATGAAGACATTGAGACCCAGGAGTGAAACATAGAAACAACCACCTTCTCAATGAAATATAAACCTAGGTAAGCGAAACATTGAGAATATTGAAACTTATAAGGTGAAACATGAAACTAAAATAGAAACTAGAATGGATTATTTTCTCTATGAGCATTATTAAAATAATTATATAACCACCAAACTCCTCTCTAAAAATCACCTAGAGTAGGAAGAAGTCCAAAGAGACCCTGCACCACCGCTGGCTGAACGACCAATCATCCTTATCAAAATCAATTTTGTTAAAATGGGTTGTCCCATAAATCCTATAAGAATAAAAAAATTAGTGGCTCTATCCAGATATTATGCAATGAATTTTCTACTATTTTTGTTAGCATGAATTCCAACCATTGGTCTATGATCTATTTTCTCGTTAGGCTAGTAGGCCGGTCCAAGTGATGTTGACTACTAACACTTAGTCCGACAACGTGATAGATTCTCTCACTTCCCATATTGGGTCCTTGTAGATGAAACAATATTTAATCTCACTTGATGGAATGTTTTATCCGGAATGGGTGGATCAGGTCTATCCACCCTTAGAATTTGAAATTATGAAATTTAACATGTTTAATGGTACATGTGACCTGTTACAAAAACTAGGTCATTTTTCCTTTCAATGTTTCCCAATAAATAGAATAAAAATTTATTATGAAGCTTATAAACTCTATTGTTTTGTGAATACCTTGTAAGGACCAACCTTTGATTTATACAATTAGTATGCCCAAGTGTCTATCACCATTTAGAAATATATCCATAGACAACTTCTCTACTTATTTTGTTATACCATTAGAGAAACCAATATAATTTACTTATATAAATGAAATCATAGAATTTATGAGTGATTTAATGAATTTATTACCAAATGGATGGATCTAACATACTCCCATAATGTATAGATTTCCTAGGAAGAACAATTCGTGATGTGTGTGGATAATTCCAAAGATGCGCTAGTCTCATCCCATATATCCATGAAGTATCATGGTGGGTTGTTATATTTCATTGGGAGATATTAATTCTTGGTTGAATCCATTTTGTGTTATAATATGTGGTCATTCTCATTAACTCTTCATGAATATATAATGAATTTGTTAGGATATAGGCATCAATTGTTGGGAAAACTGATCCCCATTAGGCAGTCCACCTCCATGAACCTCCGTGGGAGAGGTAATTCGAGGGCATGATGTTCCTTATAATGGGAACTCCACTCTAGACCCTCTGAAGGGCTAGAAACCCAAATTTCATTTCGTAAAGTAAAATAACTTTTTATAATTATTCATGGATGAGTGGGTCCCAGGTTATGTCATTTGTTCCATGGAAAAGAACCTTCCAAATTTTCTAGAATCTAGGAGACCCTAATAAGATGTCCTAACACACCACATTTACTATTGTTGCAAGCGTAGGTACCTTAGGAATTAAATGAAAGAGATATTCGTCATAAAATACAAGCTCAATGTCTTTGTGGATTGTTGAATGGTTGAGCTGGATGATGTCTCGTCATGGATGACATATGTCACTACAAACATAGATGGAAATGAAAAAGACTATAGTGAATGATATCTCGTTCCTAGTCTGGGATTAGAAAGGATTGACGATTGGCTGTCTTGCAACACAGTCACTCATTCATATGGAATTTTTAGTCCCCAGTTGAGAAAACATGAACCTCATGTGGTACCCAAACCTCCTTCGAATACATCATCAGTTTTCAAACATTAAAATCATAATTATAATCTTGTTCAAAAATTTCTAGGAAATTAAAACCATCTCTCTGTACCAAAACTAGTTTTAACCCTAATTGGTTTCATGCCCCCTGAATTACTAAAATATTATAGGATCCTCCAAGTCATGGAACACTCCATTAATTGAGAACATGATTATTCCTTGGGAATCATTATTAGTTTAGTGGATTGCAGCGTAGATTCTTCTAGGGAAGTGTGTTGCCTGATCCCTTATCAAACCTCTAACAGATACTGTCATGGTAGGAGTATGTATAATGATTCTAATCACGAATTTCAAGATGGTAAATTAGGGATAATAGTCCATGATGATAAATCTTTGAAAAATTATTTGTCTAGGGATCAACAATATCAATCTTAAGGAATCATCATTACGTATGCTCCCACATCCTACCCAATTTTTTAACTAGGCAGCAGTGCTACAATAATTTAATTCTCAACTAAAAAATACCAAGGATAGATAACATCTACCCTGTGCCTATAATAATTAGTCTTAGCCTAAGATATCCTACCAACATAAAAACATGACGTGCACCAGTTAGGCCCCATTGCCTCATATGTTGGTGCTTACTATGTGCATACCATAAAGAATCTTGATCCTCAATATACTATACATATCATAGGATATGCATCAATAGATCATTGAATCCTTGAAGAGATATCTACCCTTTGAGATTGAGGTAGATACCACTAATTCCTATCTCATAGATGAAGTTGAATATGAAGAGTCGAAATATGTCCCCTCCTTATATAAGGAAGAGAATGGTTGTACAATTCAAGGGAACATACACCCACTATACACATGTGGTCACTTCAATGGAACGTAAATCAAAATCTTATTCGTAGATTCATTCCTTAGGATTAATCATATTCCATCATAGACCCTCCAATCGCTAGGGCTCACTTAGGTGCATTTGACTCAATCAAACATGATGATCATGGGGTATGAAAATATAGAGATAGAATATGTGAAAGGATTTATACGGAGAAAAAATTGTGTAAATTGGATTAAATATGAAGATCATGGTTGTGGAATAGGAAAATGCTAACAATTATTCAGAATAAAACACTTGGCTCAATCTTCATGCAGCGGTCCACTCCTCAAATCAATAGTGCCTCAAATACACCATCAATGGTTGAGTAGGGATACATCATAGTGATTATTCTCCCTTTGACTCATATCAAGACATATACCTAGTTTATATCTATTAAAATATAAATTTAAGAAGATACAAGTAAAATAGGATGACTTCATTAATGCTTCTAATGAATTTATGGAAGCCTTGATTGATTCTTTGTGAATTGAAAAGTTATATTCTTCATATTGATCCAATGATTGGAAATATAAAATGTAGAACATGGGAAACATTCAATAATCACATAAGTAAGGAATTATCATAGATTACCACATATTACTATAATGGGAAGAAGTTCTTAATGAAAACAAACCTACCCCTATTCATTCTAGAAAGTCATTCTTTTGGGAACCAACCCGTGATGGCATTGTACCTTCTTAATAGTAGTGATGAAGAGATAGAAATAGAACCATCATTGTTGTTTTGATATTAATGGTTGGATAGATAATAAAAAACCACATGGTATTTTATATTTAAATTTTTTATACAAGGATTACAGAGAACATAAATCCCACATTGAGGATTACACTACTGTTAAAATAGATGAAAACACTCTTTTATGATCTCAAACTCATGGATAGTTGTCTTCTCCTTTGATCCTCAAATCCCTGATGTGGAATTGGATTTTAATGGACCCATTCATTTCTTTGAGGATGGAATATCCATTACTATCTATGATCAAACTCTGGTAAATCTTGACAATGATGAAGATCTATGGTTGAAACTAATTATCAAAGTCTTGTATTTTGAGGAGAAGTATTAATGTGAGGATTTACTAAGGAAACGATGTGATATGTTCACATGGATATAAAAGAAAAATTCCATGGATTGATCCCTATATTTTTGTATATAACCATAGTGTCCCTATTGGCCATTATGGGTTCAAACATTCTTCCATAAAGATGATTCTCTCCCATGGTACCATGGGAGGAGATGATGTTAATTGGATCATCATGGACACCATTTTTTGGGACGTCTAGTACCCCAAGTGGTTGTAAAATTTAATACTTTTTAAAAAGAAAACTGGATAGATTATAGCCTTTATTAACATTTTGGATCTCAATTTACACTACCCAATGAATAATTTTCTAATCCCAATGATAGAACCGTTGACTGATGCAATGAATTGTTTTCAGAATCTAACATTTATGGATGGGTACTATAGGTATATTCAAATCTAGATAGCCCCTAAAGAGGAAAACTCTAACACTTTTAGAGAACCTCATGTAACCTTATCACAAGAATATAAATACCAAGGTACCTATTGTATGTTCTATATGTTTACAGTATGATTTATATACATCAATATCCTTCTAGATAAGATTAATTACATGAACCATATGTTAAACCCACACAACCTCTAGAACAAGAAAGGAATTCACGGCTACCAGACCTATATATAATATTTTATCTTATATATGAATGGTAAATGAATTCCCATTTTGAGGCACCTGAATAATAGAGTCACTTATAAGTGGGATGTGGAACTTCATTCCTCCTTTGAGGACATAATGTAGTATCTTATACATCCACCAGTTCTGATGCCACCCATCACATGGAAGCCACTTTTCCTTTTTCCAGCTTCCTCATATCGATCCAATGGAACCCTTTTAGAATTGAATAAGTAATAAGGTAAGGAGAATAGTTTTTACTACCTCAATTTTAGGTTTCTTGATAAGGAGAATATATATTCTCTCATTTAGAAGAGTTTATTCACCCCAATCAAAACAGTTGATAATCTATGATACAACCTATAATATCATTAGGTATATTTTTTAAACCATATTTTATTTCTAGATTATATACTAAAATACCCATTCTACTAGGATTATTGGTGCACTAGTTAGCAATCCTATTATAGTTTTACATCGGGTTCATTCCCCAAAAATTTGTCAAGGGTTAATCATTGGATGACGACCTTGTCACACCTCTGACCTCAAAGAATGTACACATGGATGTTGAATTCCCATATGAAGCCATAATATTTATTAAACTATATAATGATTTACATTAGATACAATTTGATAGTGCCTCCCAATGCTCAATGATGATAAGGCTCAATAACCCTAAATTTAACAAGGTTTCCCTTGGTATTTTCATCATCACTTTTTCAAAAGCCCTCATTCAATTATAGTTCCTTTTATCAGAAGGGTGAACAAATAATTATTTTTAATAACATTCCCCTATCAAATTTCCTGATCTAGATATTGAGATTGGGGTACCACGGATACATGTGAATTGGGACTCATAAAAATTCATCCAATATATAAATAGTGGCTACATTATTAGAAATCATGATCTTAGCCACTTGATGGCACACATCCACGATCTGATAAACCAATATACTTCTCATCTAGAATTTAATTATGTTCCTTGATCCTATAACGAACAATAAAATTATTTATAAATAATTTCATCATCCCTTGTAGTTCATGAACAAGATAACCTGGTCATTAATGTGGTACATCAAAGAGAAATTTATTATTGACTTTCTATTGATGAAGTATTGTAGAGAAAAGACTTACCACTCGTACATCCACTAGGGAACATCAAAATTTCCATGTGATATAGAAAAAGTGTGAATAGATAAATTCCTCCTTCTAGTACCTCCATCATGAATCATTCCAATCAGAACAATATGATGATGAGATAATCAATTGTGTGAAGTGAATTTCACCCTTCAAGAAAACCCCAACAAAGTGAAGATACTCTATAAATTGGGCCTTGATTTAATAATACTTCACTGAATCTAGAGGATGTAGTTCAATTTATTTCATTATAAATTGAACACTAGTTCATGTGAAACCCATCAATAAGGGTTAAATATATCATACTGAATTTTAAGATTGGGGTACTTTTAGCATACCATGATCCATGAATGCATTAAATTAACTATGATGTTTTATGAATGTCATCTCCATTCAAACAATATAAATCAACCACAATATAATTTCCTTAAACCTTGTACTACTATCCATTTACTATATGAGGTATACCCTTTACAGGACAAGGACCTGATATATTGGGTCAATTTCCACCATCCATGCCTTGTCAGCATATTAATCATTATAACCATTAACTTATTCTTAATGTTGTAAAAATACATTACCTAAAAGAACTCAATACCAAATAAACAATTGAATTTATGAAATCCCAAACCATATATCTATTCAGAATTACTCACAATTTTATCATAAAAAATGAATCTAACTTTTGAGCTTTTGATATTAAGAGCATGTACACAATGTACAACATCCGGTCCAACCATACATCCTTCTATAATGAATAAGATAATGAATAGATTTATGTGTTAAAACCCCCTCTCTAAAATCACATATAATAGAGTGTGTCAAAATAAAAATAGGTGTCCCAGTATGGTCTCTAATTATATTTGGGTCTATCAGACAATGACTCAAAACTCAACCCAGGCAACCATGTACTACTTGGATTTGGAAAAAATGAATTTTTACATAGAGATTTTAGTGTTTTCCCTTAATATGGATACTTATGATTATAAGACAATATAAATGATATTCAAGGTTTTTTTGGATGAGCTGGAATCCCTTGATGAGATAAGGCTCAATGTGTTGCAAAACCATGAGGCTTAGTATGACTAGGTAGTGATGGAATTCATCAAAAAGGATTTAAAACCACTCCTTCCACCAAGGAGAAATAATGTTGGTATTGATGATACAAATGATTCCTGGAAATAATTTTATGAATCCATAACCCAAATGGGAGCTACCATACATAATTCATAACGTCTACTCCAATGGTGCCTACTGATTGATCATAACGTCTGGGGAATACATTACACCTCCCACCAATGCGAGGCTCCTCAAGAAGCACTTTTTATATCCATTAAATAATCCAATACACATGACCTTACCATATATCAATGTGTAATCACCATATGATTTTAAACAATATGAAATATTATTCTAATAATAAGTCATTAAACTATATCATTAAATCCTTGTAATATGACATTAAATGATATGAGACATTATCCCAATCACATGAAGGTAAACAATGAGACAAATCCATTATCGCATGATGTTAAACAATATTGATCTTTTTTATTTGATGTATGATTCTATGTCATTGTTTTATTTCATTACCAAAATATGGCAAACTGCAAGGTTCATGTTCTCATCTCATGATGTGAATTTTTTTAATGTTTTAGACATCACCCAATAAGACATCCATCATCAGTGTTGGTCTTATACCACACCACATCCTAGAAATATGTACACTATGATTTCATTTTTAATTGGATACATATTAACATCTATATCATATAATATGTGATAAACCACAGGTCTCCCATATTCTTCACCTAGTAATTGTACTCGATATTCAATTTTGGATATTCCATTGCTCCTTGTGTGGTAGGGAGACACCACACTCAAGTCATGATTGAAACTATACCATGCCCTCTATGGGTCACATCACTAGAAGATATGTCTGAATGCATGATAGGGCACCCCATGGTGACTAGATAATTCTCTAAAACTCTATGTCCAAATGGGAGACACTACGATGATGATGCATGACTAAAATTGGCTCAGTTACTCTTCTAAGAACTTTTTCTGATAGACTTCCAAAATAAACATGGTAGAATCAGAGTTTCAAAAACATGGTCTGAGATTTCCCCTCATATTTTTTATCCTTTCCGGATGATGTGAGAGAAAAAACCATGTTTCACACATGTTCAATAGTTATCCTCATCCTACTTTTGATATACTATGAAATTAATATCCTAAAAATCAAAATTTACCTCCACCCACTCCCCTAATATCTAGTGATGTGTTGATACCATTAATGTAACATATTAGTTACCATTTGGTATATATCATGATTGAATTGGTCTATGGAATCATTTCTAACAGGTATTCAAATTTTGTAGGTTCATTCTAGGATCAATGCGTCCTTCCAAACATAAACCTTTATAGTAATCGAGTGAAATGAGAATCCTTACATTGTCCCTTGTTTCTCACAGAAATCATGGCTCACATAGTGTTAGGGATTTTTAAGTGATATTATTAGTACCGTGATATGATTCCCCTCACCACATAGATATATGAAATTAAAATGCGGGAGAACCACTTTGCCACATGACGTTAATCTTTACAAAAAATCACCCTCATAGTATGATGTTAAATAATTTCCCCAATACCCATGACTCATGAAATTAATATATATGGTTCCCATCCTCAACCCATGATGTCAAACGTCAAGATATTCTCATCACACATGAGATAAACAACTATTTCGATGATGGTATCCTACTAAAATGCATTAAAAAATGTGTTTTTTTGGATTACCAGTTGAATGTGATTTGTAGAGAGGGTGGAATGTACCATCCTATGTCTAGCTTAGTCATTGACCTATCTCAGGTCTACCCCCCACCCCTCAAAAAACTGGTTAGAATCTCACTCATAAATATTACCATTTGGCATTCCCATGAACACGATGGAATACAAAACAGATCATTAAAATATCTCCGGGAATCCCATGATTTCCACCTCTACACTTTTATCATTACATTATTTATATCCGCATCACCCCCTCATCTTAATAGGATCCCCTAGGGTCATGGTGCATGACTTAAATAGGCTCCACACAAATCAAGGGAACATTCCTTACTTGGAATGTTGCAACATGTGATGGTTTCTGTGTTTAGAATATGGTAAAACATTGAAATGACATCTTCTTTATCCATATTAGACTGAATAGTTATGGAACTAGTGTTTTAAACATGACCAATAGTTTTTTAACACCCGTCGTTAACCCCCAACCATTTTTTTCCATTCTTAAGAAGTAACAATTTACTTCCCCTCCACCTAAAATTGTTCTAACAGAGTTTTAACACCCTTAGTGGTACCCCTATGTACACTAGTGCACATTTATTATGTAAGTTACTATCATTAAGACCATCCCAAAAATGGCTTATCATTTCCCCTATCTTGAAATCCCATATGAAAAGGTATACTTATTACCACTCCTTAATTCCTATACTGACAATGGATCACATGAGATTAGGAGTCTTGGTAGGACCTCTATTATATGGATGAGCTACACAAACCTCTCCCTAGTGTAATCATAAAGGCATTAAAATTTGTACAACATAACCTGGTAATGAATTTTGATACAAGGCTTCCTTGTTCCCCTATTCATATTGTATTTTAAATCATTGTGACAAAGAAAAACTTTTTGAAGAATAACTTTTGGTCCAAGAATCATGACATAATGTTTTAGGCATCCGGTCCAGGCATCTTGACCTTGAACCTTGTGCAACTCTTTTTGGAGATGTTTTTTTTCAGGCGTTCTCTATAGCCTTCCATTCATGAAAGGTTCTTCAACCATTTTTCGCTACAAAAACAACTTTGTGACACACCTGGTCTAATCTCTATAATCTTAATATAGTAACAGACTTCTGGTCCAAGCATCCTGAACTTAAACATTCTGCATCCAACCCTCTTTAGACCTCAATTTAAATTTGGTGTGCATTATATTTGTATTTTCACTTAACAATTTACCAATTTCAAGAATTCATACTTATTTATATTAAAAATTATGATAGATTAACCTTCACAGGAATTTACACTTCATGGCCCCTTGATTCCTTACTCAAGTAGTCACCCCTTTTGGTGTTGTTTACATACCACACCACCTACCAAAAATATGTTTGTCTGACCAAATTCATGGGATATATTGAGACACATGAATATCATATCTCAGGCCAAATCATAAATCTTCCCCTCTCTTAGGACTTATTACCACAATCCTTGAACCTCTTTGAAACATTATGCGTCATTAAAAACTAAGGTGGTTTGACTCTCAGATAGAGGTGGTTCATGTAATATGACATTAAAATATATGTACCCAAAAAATGGAATACATGTCTGCTATTGGGAATAAATTTGGACCTTCATTCATGTAAAATTCAAAATACCTTCTGCACCACATAGGATCCACCATGAATTTTTTCGACATGAATGACCATCAAAATCCCATGGAAAGAGGAAAAATTCCAATCATGTTGAAAACACATAAATGGAAACCTGATAAAAATTAAGACTTCGAACTTCTCAGTAACACATATAGCTTGGTAAGAAGTACAATTTTGATGGAAATAGTATATAAACCTTGACACCCTCTCTAATGCCTCAAAAAAAATAGTTATTTCTTGTTGAACCCATTGGTTCTAGGAAAAGTTACCGGAAATCTTTTACCCATTTTTCACCCCCTCCATGAGGACCTCCATGAGGCACGACCCACTATATTACCCTATCATGCTTTTCAGTACATCAACATGCTGAATGATACTCAAATAGATACATATCCATATCACATTATTTTATTCTATTCAACACATGTCCCAGTAACGTGATGTTTATCTATACGACACATGTCATTGTCACATGGTGTTAAAAAATACAACATACATCTTGGTCACACAATGTTAATCTAGAAAACACACATACCAATCATAAGATGGTAAATTGTATGATACAATATCCTATCTATAGTATGTTAAACTTCATATTTAACATTCTCACTACAAGCAGTCAAAATTCATGGTTCAAATCCATATCACTGGGGAAGAAATTACAAGATATTTTATCCCTTAATAGAGAGGCCAATACCATCCATTTACATTCAACCATCACAATGATTTATATAACAATTTCTATCTTCATTCCCATCACAATTATATTCATAAGAACACCCAGATCACATATCCTAGGTCTATCTGTGGTCTTTATTTTTATTGGAATATCACTATCCTCCTATTGTTTCAATGATAAACACCCTTACATTTGGTTCCTCATTGTAACATGAAAACCTATATGATGATCCCTTTGGAAAATGGTTTTGACTCCCCCTTATGTTGATATTCCCCTTAAATGTTATAAAATTCATAGTAGAGTGATACAATAAGTGTTTAACTCCACTCAATCATTTCTTTTCTTCACCCCCAATCCATATACCTTGATTGGAAAACCCACCAACTACCACGTATGAATGGGAACCCTTACAGTGATAGATCACGGCTAAAATAGAAATTACTCCCATATTTGGCATATTCCTTAAAGGGATTAAACAATAATTTGACAAGATCATTATTTTGAAAATATGCTAAGTGGTCGACCCTCATTTATCTATTCACATCCTTGGATGTATGATATTGGAACCATTGTTTTGATCATGGAAAACTATCATCCTACATCCTACTACCATACTCTTTGTGTTTTGGGTTTTATATGTGTAACGACCCGCCTTCATCAAGACGATGGAAGGGGAAGAAAAGGCCCATGCCCTTCCTTCTTCATGTCAAAAATGAAATAATGACCCCCGATTCCCACCTCCAGTAGGCCCCAGAGTGGCGACTAGCACCAAAGGTCTAACATTTTCACAATATGGGAGGCATTAACAATTTTAGATAACCAAGATTGGGAGAAAGAATGAGTCAACACCAAACACCACCAAGTATAGAAAAATCAAAAGAAAACCAAACTACATGCATATTTTAATAATAAAACTAAACAAGGTACAAGAACTCCAAAGTGTAAAACAATATGAAAAGAAAAGGTGAAGTAGGAAACAATAAAGATGAACAGAAACTCCAACGACCAAACTAGTAAGGTCTTGCATGGCCTCCGAATTCCTCATGACAACCTGAAAGTAAACATAGGGTGAGCATTCAAAGCATACATAGTAGGAAAAACAAATAGCTCTCGTGAACAAGTGGGGAGACATACTAAAGTACCTTGAGAAGAAGAGAAACCAACATCTATCAAGGAGTCTATCCATCCCAACTCACCAGCCACGCTCACCAAACAACACAAGTAGTAAAGTAATAGTAAAAGAATAAAACATTTGGGTACCCCTCACCACCATTTACCCCACTAGCTAACTTCTCTTCCCTAAAGGAAAACGTCCTGACACTACCACACTCTTCCTACTTGCACACACTTGGGCCTCACAACCATCCATCCCTCCCCGCATAATCCTGGGACTCACAACCACTCATCCCTGCCCAAACAAACTTGTGCTAACAACACACCAAAAGAAATGTACCTGAAGGATCTTGGTTGTAAGGTTTCCTCCAGCCATCACATCTGAGGGATGAGGGAGCATGAAGGAGAGTAACTATGGGGAAACGCCCTTCCCCATGAAATGGAGTGTCTGACACTAAGTGAACAACGCGGGTGGGGTGCGACTAAACACAAAACATAAAATTATGCATATATATATATATATACCAACACACATGCAAACCTACAGCTCCCAAATAGATACAAGCAGGTACATATGAAATGCGGCCTCAAAAAATAGGTAGACAACAAAATGTTCCCAGTTCCCCTGTTCAAGTTATTATTCATTACAATTCAGTATGTGTTAATCCCTTCACTATAGGGAAATCTAACAGGCACATTCACAGATGAAACAAAAATAATGGTATAAAGGAAAAAAATCATGTAAAATAAGAATTCACAACTGGATCCATTGTGAAGTCACAACAACTAGGAATCATGTGAGATCCCTCAAAGTGCTGGAAACAAAACAACCCCGAGACACATCCCCATGTCCCCAAACTCCAGAATCCAATGGTTTCTCAACAACAGATGATTCCAACCAAATTGATGAAATAAGCAGAGTAACCCCCCCTCCCCCACCCAGCCTCAGATTCACAACTAGCGAAAGTACAACAGGGGATCCCATCCAAGAAAACAATAAAGTCACCTGTAATCGGCTCGTGAAGGAAAAAAAACAAACCACTACCACCAACCCAAGGTAGGCCCACGCATGTATTTTCAAATTTATAAGATTTAACACACTCCATGGTTACAATTCCATTAATCTTTAACTGGGGTTATCACAAAAAAGGGTTAATCGTGGTTCTTGCAATTTATTTAACTGAGTATACGTAATTAACCAATTTAATGTTACGGTTATTTAAACATCAAGGAACACCGAGGTTTATTAGTGCATAGAGAAAGACCACCAACGACCATGATTTTCAGTGATCATAGGCCCGCATAATTCACAACACACATCAACAATAAAAGAGCGCATTAGGATGTCGATCACACCCCGCCCCACTTCATTCTTTAAAGGTCCGTTCATTATCTTCATTATGTTGGGTTTCATCAATTTCCATAGTGAAGAAGGCCTTCCCACCCCTCATGATACACAGAAAGGAGAGACAAAGGAGAAAAACATTACCTAATTGATCAAGGATCGACGTTAAGTCCTCATGTGGAATCTGGAAAACAGGGGTAGTAGGAAATCCACAGAACGCGATCAAGGAAAACTTCACAATAGGGGTAGGACTCGTCAGGAGGAAGGGTACTCCGAGCGTAGGGTGAGAGAAAAAGAAACTCTGGGAGAAAGAGAATCCTTTAGGTTATATGGACTGAGATACTGAATCCCCTGGATGGTTATGATATGGAGAAAAAATCAAAACCATGTGTAAGAAGTGGGATCGTGGGTTGACCAGACGGTTGGGATGCCCCACAGGCTACTTAAAATTCCCCACCTTTCAGGGCAGTTTAATCCTATGAACACCTCATGGTTTTTCATTAAATGAGGATACCTCACCAATCATCAAATTTATACACCATTAATGGGAATTAATGAACTTTAAAATAGGTTTAAATGGGTCAAAAATGGTTTAAAACCCAATTTGCATAAAAAGGAGGCGCTACTAGAAAACCCATGGGGGTAGGCGAGAGCTACCTGTAGGCGAGACCCACTGGTAGCAGAGTGAAACTGGTGGGTGATAGCTACCTGTACCCGAGAGCCACCAGTCGGTGAGAGCCACCGGTGGACGAGAGTGACCAGTAGCTGAGAGCCACCGGTTGGAGACAGTTACCGGTATCTGAGAGCCATCGGTAGGCGAGAGCCACCAGTATTCGAGATCTACAATAAGCTGAGATCCATCAGAAGCCGAGAGCCACAGGTAGCCGAATGATACTAGTAGCCGAGAGCTACCGGTTGTTGAGGGCTTCCGGTACCCCAAGGTCAATGGTAGTCTTGGTAGGATGAGGCTACCGGTAGGCCAAGGCTACATCTAAGAGTCCCTGAGAAGCTGGGATGGCCATCAAGACCACCCAGAACACCTTAAACATCAAATTTTTACAAAGTAATAGACCCCCAAAACCCGGTCCATTACATCAGATACTTCTCAAACTATTCTCATCCCCATGAATATAAGAACAACCCAGAAATGAGAAAAGTGGGGGCCAAACGACCACCCTATAAAGATACTTCTCAATGAAAACCCGTGAGTTGTTTCAAAGATGGAATTGAACCCTCCAACTACATCCCGGAATACTCTCCCAAGAGTTATCAACCACAATCATTCACAACAAGAACAAAGATCACACTGTCCAGCAGATGAGTCAGGGAGTCCCCTTCCATATGTCAGGATAATATCCGCTTTGGGCGGCACTGACTCACCCGCATGGGTTTAATCGCATCCAAATTAATGTGTCCTAATTAGAAGTAAAGTTTTCGAATCATCACACATTCATAAACACACACACACACAAAGAGAATATATAATAGATCACTTAATATCTAATCAAATCAATAATTCCATAACATAAAGCACAAGGTACACTATCTCAAGGATTATATCAAAAACAACATGGAATTCAAAACAGATTTGGGTACAGAATGTGTAACTGGGCCTCCCACTCCCAAGTTCTCTCTTCCAGGTCACCATGCCTCCACAACACACAATCCAAGGGGATGGTTCGTCCACAAAGAACCTTCTCCTTATGATCCTCGATCTTGATTGGTCGTTCTGTAAAGGTCACATCGTCTTCGACATCTAACTCTCCCAAATCAATGATGTGGGAGTCATCGTGTATATATCGATGAAGTTGGGAAACATGAAAGACGTTGTGAACTTTCTCCAACTGAGGTCGTGACACCAGCTGATACGCCACTTCACCAACTTGTCCCAACTCCTCGAAAGGTCCAATGAACCTAGAAGAGTGCTTACTCTCCTTCCCAAACCTTTGCTGCCCACGCCGAGGAGAAACCTTCTAGAACACATGATTCCCAACCTTAAACTCCAAGGGCCTCCTCCTACGATAAGCATAAGACTTCTGTCGGTCTTGGGCAACGATCATCCTGTCACGCACGAGTTGAACCTTCTCAATGGTTCCCTACACCACTTCTGGCCTAAGAACAGCTGATTTCCAAATCTCTGTCCAGGAAAGAGGTGAACGAAATAGCCTTCCATACAAGGCCTCAAAAGGTGACATAGAAATAGTGGAGTTGAATCTATTTTTATAATTAAACTACAATAGAGGCAACTGTCGTACCCATGATTCCCCAAAATCTTGAACACATGCCCACATCATGTCTTCCAACGAATGGATCGTTACTTATGTTTGCCCATCTTTCTAATGGTGGAAGGTAGTGTTAAGGCGTATATGGGTTCCTAAGGCATTCTTTAATCGCCAACACACTCGTGAGGTAAACCGCATGTCTCGATCATAGTCAATAGATCTCGAGATCTCGTGCAACCACACCACCTCATCGACTTACCTCTGTGCTAAGGTGCTCACCGGGCTCGACTCTGTAATCTCCAAGAAGTGTGATTATTTTTCAACCGATCCAACACTACCCAGATGGAATCATAGCCTCCATGTGCCCTAGGTAGCCCTGTGATGAAGTCCATCGAGATGTCATTCCACTTCCCCTGGGGAACATCTAACGGCTGTAACGACCCTCCAGGAAAACGGTGTTCACCCTTTACTTGCTGACACAAGAGGCACTGTGCTACAGACTCTGCCACTGCCTTCTTTACCCCAGGCCACCAAAATGGTCTCCTTAGGCCTTGGTACATCTTTGAGACCCTTGGATGTACCGTTAATTCCAATCCATGGAACTCATGGAGAACACATTTACGCATCATCTCCGGAATAAAAAGCCATCCACGCAAAATCATCTGATGCTGACCATCCTCCAACCATCCCTCAGGATCATTTCCCTGAAAACACAATCCCACATCACTTCCACCTCCAAGTCCCCCCAATGAGACTCTTCCACCTGCACCACTATGGAGGGAACTATAGTCATCTGAAACAGACATCCCCTTCCACATTCCACCCTTTCATCCAAACGCAAGGCCGCTAACTCTTCCATCACTCTCCAAACATCTGCAGATTCTTGAACTACATCCTTCTGTGATTTCCAGCTTAGGGAATCAGCCACAACATTTCCATTTCCCTCAGTATAATAGATCTTGAAGTCGTAATATTGGAGGAACTCAACCCATCTTCACTTCCACATGTTCAGATCTCGCTAGTAAAATATATAACACAATCTCTTGTGATCTGAGAAGACCACAAAGCGCTCTCCAATGAGATAATGCTGCCAAAATTTCAAAGCGAGCACCATGGTCAGAAGCTCTAGATTGTGGGTGGAATAGTTATGTTCATGAGGAATTAACTACCTAAGCCCATAAGAGATCACTCTTCACTGTTTCATAAGCACACATCCCAAGACAAGGCCAAAAGCAACACATAACACTTGAATAACACCCCTTCCTCTGGTAATCTGAGTACTAGAGCACTAACCAGCTTCTCTTTTAGGTAGCCAAAAGCTGTCTTCCACTGGTGTCTCCACACGAAGGCCTATCATTTTCTAGTCAAAGCTGTCAACAAAGCTGCAACTCGGGAGAAGTTGGGAACAAACCTCTGGTAATAGCCTGCCAAACCCAGGAAACTACGAACTTCCGCCTCGTTTTTGGGTGGTGCCCATGAAAAAACTGCCCCAACCTTTGATGGATCTACTACTATTCCCCTCTGAGACACTATGTGTCTAAGGAAATGTACCTCTCAAATTAAGAACTTTTACTTAGATAGTTTCCCAGAAATATGATGGTGTCGAAGGACTCCCAAAACATCCCTAAGATGTTCCACTTGCTCTTCCTTTGATATTGAGTGGATAAGGATGTCGTCGATGAAAACCACAATGAAAGGGTCTAGAAACTCTTAGAAAACAACGTTCATGAGGTTCATGAATGTAGATGGTGTGTTTGTAACACCAAATGGAATGACCAAGAACACAAAGTGGAAATATATTCACTTAAAAGTCACCTTCGAGATATCACTTTTCATTACTCTCAACTGGTGGTATCCAAAACGCAGATCGATCATAGACAACCAAACTTCTCCCCTCAGCATGTCGAATTGATCATTTATCCTCAAGAGGGGGTAATGATTCTTGATCGTCACCTGATTCAACCTCAGGTAGTTTATGCATAGTCATAGACTACAATATGCCTTCATTATGAACAAAAATGGAGCACCCCACAGTGATATGCGGGGTTGAACAATGCCCTTATTCATCAGATCGTCAATCTGAATCCGTAACTCCCGCAACTCAAAAGGTGTCATCCAATAAGTATCCATCGAGATCATACGGGCACCGGGATATAAGTCAATCCCAAACTCAACGTCATGTCTAGGGGGTATAGTCACAACCTCATCGGGAAAGACATCAGGGAATTATCTTACGACCTCTATGACATCCATCATTCATGCGTCTTCCGAATCTATTAACATCCCATTCAGCATTGAAAGGAGTGGATCCACGTGTCAACTCCCCTCTTTATAACTCCTCTCCCCAACAAAATCTACACGTCGTCTATCCTCTTTGGAGAATTAAATCCTTCTTCGATAGTAGTCGATGATGGAATGCATGGAGAATAAATAGTCGATGCCTAGAATGACATCGTATTGAAGCATATGCAATGAAAGATGGTCTCCACTGGCCTAATATGGTCCCAACATCAGTCTAAACCCCCGAAAGAAGTAAGATACGCTGGTCTGACCCCCAACTAGTGTTCTCAACTCAAGGGGCACAAAAAGTCTCTTGGCATCTAGACCCAGAGTATGGGGTAATTCAAGAATAACGTTGGAGTGTAAAGATCCTGAATCAAACATGGAAGAAACTAGAGTGCTAAATAAACTGATCATACCTCGAATGACCTCTGGTTCCATTAGAGCTACTAACTCTACGGTGTGCAACTTTCCACGCCCAGCTCCTTTGCCTCACTATTGTGGACCACCTCCCCGACCATGCCCAGGTCGAGGTCCCTGAGGAGCACCCTGGTGTCGATCTCCTCCTGCAAGGTCATCCCTCGAAGGGACAGGGGCCTATTATGGCTACTGGAAAAGCCTTTCCAGCAACAAATGCTGCTGAGGTGGGTGCTGAAACTGCCAACTTCCACCATGTGGAGATCAAGTCAGACACCTACTCTGAACATTTCCGAAAACTCCGCAATATAAACACTTTAGTCCCGGCCCTATGAGAAAAGGGAGAGGGCCAGAAGGTCAGGAATGGAACTAATGAGGCCTAAAACCAATTTGTTAAAACCTGAAAGGCCCTGTCGCTGGAGACCTACTGCCTACTGCCTTCCATTTTGATGAAGAAAGATGGTTCCCTTCTCGTGGTGTGCATCGCTTCTAGTGCATCCTCTCTACTATCTCAGCCTTCTTCTATACTACTAGGTACATCAGAAGAGTGAATGTAGTGACAGTGTACTAAAGTGAAGGACGGAGTGCCTCCTCTAACCATCTTGCCCGAGACTCCTCATCGAGAAAAAGATCCAGGGAAAATCACCAGAGATCTTTGAACATGATCCCCATATCCCTCACTGACATGTTTCCCAGCTGAAGGGAAAGAAACTCCTCTCTCTTCTCATCCATCTCCGTAGTGGAGAAGAACTCCTCACGAAATTCCTTCTCAAAACTGGCCCATGAAGCCTCTACCTCTATCTTCTCTCCCAGAAAAAGCATCCACCACTGACGCGCTGCTCCTCTCAACTGACTGACGGCCAATTGAACACAGTACTCCCTCGGAGCACGGATTAAAGAGAAGGTGATGGCTAGCTCCTCAAGACATCCATCTGTTACTGAGTTAGAAATGCTGCCCTTTTACTTCTAGAGGGTTTGTCACTGGAAGTAGCGCATAGTCCTTTGCCACAAGTCGTCCTCCTCATCTTGGTCAACCCTCTGCTAGACAACTTCCTCGATCTTCTGGGCCACAACCGCATGGGTCTCTCATGGATAATGTTCGGGTGACATAGCAGCAAGGTAAATAAGGATTGCATAAGCCCGAGTAGCAAGGGAATTATTATTATTATTATTATTATTATTATTATTATTAAATATTTCTCCCCTTGGGGTACCAAATCAAATAAAAGTACAATAAGTATGATGCATGTACATTCCCTAGGGTCTCTAACCTGCAACAAATTTAGTCTCACTCGGTCGTTTGATAGGCTCAATGTCCTTGCACCGGATCACAGGGGGCCCCTAAAATCCCATGTCCGAGCCAATCCTCCCTGGCCTATTTCATGAACTAAGATCACCTAACATTTTTGCACTACCATCCCATGCAATCCTCAATGTTGCTAACTCCAGACTCCATCCTATCCCACAACCCCCTCCATTGATACAATTCTGTCATGACCCGCCTTCAGCAAGACGATGGAAGGGGCAGAAATGGCCCCCACCCTTCCTTCTTCAAGTTGAAGATGAGATAATGACCCCTGATTCCCGCCTCCAGTAGGCCCCAGAGTGGTGACTAGCACAAAGGGTGTAGCATTTTCACAATATGGGAGGCATTACCCTTTTTAGTTAACCATGATTAGGAGAATGAATGAGTCAACACCAAACACCAGCATTTATAGAAAACTCATAAGAAAACCAAACTACAAGCATATTTTAATAATAAAACTAAACAATGTACAAGAACTCAATGTAAAATCCAAACAGGAAAAGAAAAGGCGAAGCAGGAAACAACATCGACCAACAACCACTCCAACGACCAGACTAGTAAGGACCCAAATGATGTCCGGAGTCCTCCTGACAACCTGAATGTAAACGTAGGGTGAGAAAACAAAGCATACTGAATAGGAAAATCCTATATCTCTCGTGCACAAGTGGGGAGACATACTGAAGTCCCATGAGAAGGAGAGAAAACAACATATATAAAGGAGTCTATCCATCCCACCTCACAGGCCACGCTCACCAAACAAAACAAGTAGTAAGGAAATAGTAAAAGAACAAAACATTTGGGTACCCCGCACCACCATTTACCCCAATAACTAGATGCTAATCCCTAATGAAAAACATCCTGAAGCTACCACGCTCTTACAGCCCACACACACTTGGTCCTCAGAACCATCCATCCCTGCCCGCACACACCTGGGCATCACAACCATCCATCCCTCCACAAAAACACCTAGGCCTCATCCCGAAGACACCTAGGGAAAAAACCTTGACCAGAACCCCTACCCAAAAACACATGGGCTAACAACACACCAAACAAAACCTACCTGAAGGATCATGGGTGTAAGGTCACCTCCATCCATCACAACCGACGGAAGAGGGAGCGGGAAGGAGAGTAACTAGGGGGAAACAACCATCCCCATGAAATGGAGTATCCGACACAAAGTGCCCAATGCAGGTGGGGTGAGACTCAACACAAAACATACAATTATACATATATATACCCACACACAGCACAAAATATGGCTCCTCAAACATATACAAGAAGGTAAACAAGTACTGCTGCCTCAAAAAATAGGCACACAACAAACAGTTCCCAGTTCCCATGTTCATGTTATTATTCATAACAGTTCAGTATGAGTTAATCCCTTCATTACTGGGAAATCTATTAGCCACATTCAAATATGAAACAACAAGAATGACAGAAAGCAAAAACACTAGGTAAAATAAGCATTCACACCCAGTTCCCTTATGAAGTCACAAAAACTAGGGATCCAGAAAGATCAATCAAAGTACTGGAAACAAAATAACCCCAAGACAGAACCCCATGTCCCCAAAGTATAGAAGCAAACAGTTTCTAAAAAACAGAGGATTCCACCCCAATTTGTGATATAAGAAGAGTAACCCCCCCCATAGCCTCATATTCACAACTAGAGAATGTACAATAGGGGATCCCATCCAAGAAAACAATAAAGTCACCCGTAATCATCATGTGAAGGAAAAACAACCAAACCAATACCACCAACACAAGGTAGGCCCACAAAGATACTTTCAGATTTAAAATATTTTTCACACTCCATTGTTTCAATTCCATTGCACTTTAACCAGGGTTTTCACAAAAAAAAGGGTTAATACTTGTGCTTTCGATTTATTTAACCGAGTATACATAATTAACCAATTCCTTGTTACGGTTATTTAAACATCCAAGAAAACATAGGTTCATTAGTGCACAGAGAAATACCACCAACGACCATGATTTTTATTGAGAATATGCCTGTATAATTCACAACACATATCAACAATAAAAGAGCATAACAAGACATCGATCACCCCCCCCCCTTCTTTCTCTAATGGTCGTTTAATTATATTCATTAAGTTGGGTTTCGTCAATTTCCACAGAGACAAAGCATGCCCACCCCTCATGATACACAGAATGGTGAGACTAAGTATAAAATCCCTACCTAATTGATCATGGATCAACGTTTAGTCCTCGCGTGGGCACCAGAAAATAGGGGTAGTATGAAATCTACAGAACATGATCAAGGAAAACATCGCAATAGGGGTATGACTCGTCGGGTGGAATGGTACTCCGAGCGCATGGTGATAGAAAAAGAAACTCAGGGAGAAAGAGACGCATTTAGGATATAAGTATTGAGATACAAAATCCCCTGGACGGTTATGATATGGAGAAAAAATTCAAACCGTGTGTAAGAAGCGGGATCGTGGGTTGACCATGCGGCTGGGACACCCCAGCCGCTACTTAAATGTCCCCACCTTTCAGGGTAGTTTAATCTGACGCACACCTCATGGTTTTTCATTTTAGGAGGGTACCTCACTAATCATGTAATTTAAATGCCATTAATGGGCATTAATGTTCTTTAAAACATGCTTAAATGGGTGAAAACATGGTTGAAATTCCAATTTTCGTAAAAATGAGGCGCTAGTAGAAAACCCATGGGGGGTAGGTGAGAGCTACCGATAGTCGAGAGTTATCGGTATCCAAGATCCACTAGTAGCTGAGAGATACCGGTTGGTGATAGATACTGGTAGCCGAGAGATAAATGTAGCGGAGAGCCACCGTTATCCGAGAACTACTTGTAGCCGAGAGCCACTAGTATCCAAGAGCCACTGGTTGGCGAAAGCTACTAGGAGATGAGAGACACCGGAAGCTGAGAGCCACCGGTAGCTGAGAGCTACCGGGAGCCGAGAGATGCCGGGAGTGAGAGAGTTGCCGTTAGCCGAGAGCTGCCGGGAGATGAGAGCTACTAGGAGCCGAGATCTCCCGGAAGCCGAGAGATGCCGAGAGCCGAGTGCTACCGGTTTCTGAGTGTTACCGATAGCCGAGATCTACTAGAAGCCGAGGGCTACTGGTGCCCCAATGTCACCGGTGGGGTATGTATGCTGAGGCCACCGGTAGGACAAGGCTACCGCTAGGAGTCACCGAGATGCTGGGATGGCCTTCCAGACCACCCAGAACACCTCAAACATCATATTTTTACCAAGTAATGGACCCCAAAAACCTGGTCCATTACAATATGTCTAAATATACATAATCCATTTTCCCATGAATATTTTATAATCCAATGTCCCCTCTAATCCACCGTTCATGAACACATGTAAATTATAAATGTATGTCAGTTATACATGGTTACTCTACAAAAAAACTATTATTAGTTAGGATGCTCCAAATGGATGATGAAACATTCTGGAACCAATCATTCAGACCCCATTATGCACTCTCGAGTCGAATCTATACTTTAATTTTAATTATGGTTTCCCACATTGTGTATTTATCATGTGCTCTTAGAAGTCACAATGGAATGTTTTCCCACAAGAATGAGTGGATTTGTATTTATAGGTAGAGATCCCTCTATATACCAAACTGAATGGCCATAGAGTGCACACTTATAAAATCCTAGTAATCAATTTTAAACTATAAAATCAACTCCTCTTTCTAACCCAGGAGGACATACCTCTAATTATGGTGCAGGTATCCTACCACATAACTATCTACAACTATGTATGAATTTATTATCATTCATAGGATATATAGTGATGCCCAAACCCCTTATCGTGGAACCAATCAAGAATTTATTTCTCATTAGTGAGGTTTATTATGGTGGAATTGGATCCACCTAGGTCCATTCATTCTAATCAAAGTTTTAGTGCATCTTCCAACAACCTCACATTCTTGTGGTCCAATCAATCTGACCATGAATCTCAACATCGGACAATCTTACCTACATGACATTAAATGTTATTTCCCCTATTATTCTTGGTATCATGAACCTAAAATTAATGTTGGTCAATTAAAACATAATATAATTTAATAAACCATATGAATCAACAATTTCTTTATTGGAACATTATTGAGCCATATTCTCCATAATTTCACATATTTGGAGATTTTATTTTCCCCATTGGCTTGCACTATTTCTTCCAATTTGGTATGATCACATCATTATACTAGACACATTATGGTGAAACCATAATATTTATTCAACTATTATAGATAATACATTTCCATTATCAACACACATTATATCCCCACACACTAGATTGACATCCAAATTCATCATCAAAATAGGCTCCCCTACAGTTATGACGCTTCGCTAGAACATGTATTCTTCCCATATAGGGTACATAACATAGAGAATCCATATTCATTATCCCGGAAAAGAACACTAATATGGTGATGTAACATCGCCAAAATAATCATGCCTCCAATTTAAGGAACACATCCCATTGGAGAAATATCTCGAATATTGTATGTGAAAATGATTTTTTGAACATTGCCAATGATTATCATCATCCTACCTACATCTTCTCAACAATACATATTTTTGCAGTCACAATTTACCTTTTCCTACTATTTCCCCTTTCTCATATGGAATCCTAGAACCGTTTTTGTTGGAACAAAATCAATTTTTCACATCCTTAAAATGAATCAATATTCTATAATCACACCATCTCAATTCTTGAATCCATCGATCTCAAATGTGGTTGATACAACTTCTTGATCCTAACCCTTCATCCCTATCTTGGAACTCTCAAAGAAATGATAATTATCCTATGGGACTCTATTTTCTCACACAAATAATGAATCATAAAAGATTATATATTTATAGTTATTTTCCTTGTTAATATGATAGATTTTCCAGAAATGAAAAGGATACATGATGAATAGAGTGAATTAAGAAAAATTCATTAAAATGAATAGTGATGAGGACAGTCATCCATGGGATAGATCCTATCCTTTATTACATTAAGAGTTCCCTTAAGGATTAACAGGGGTGAGAGATCGCTTTATCATATCTAGCCCATATTTAGAGCAATTAAGATCCAGTTGATACTTATCAAGTTCCACCATATCCTTCTCAAATGCAGAAAAAACATAATTATCTTGAAAATAAAATGAACTATTTTCATTCATACAATTCACTAATCAGGATTCCATTAATTATATCTCATACTTAGCTTCCAAAAACACTATCCTCATCTAGATGATGAATCCCCCCTTTGTAGTGACGATAGCCTCATACTACTGTAGTTGTTCCTCTAGCAAACCATGTTCTTATTCGACCACCTAGTGTTCCTTAAAACCATTATGGGTAGGATCATACAAGTATATTTAAATTTATTTCCATTCCACATACACTCAATTAACATGTATGTCTCACACTTGGAAATATAGGGTTCAATAATCCACACCACATGTACTTAATTTTTTCAACCAATGGTGGAGGGACCCTATTTGACCTATTAGGTCTTCCAGTAGTGTGAGGGTCATGAGTCCCTAGATCCACTTCAGTGAACTACACCACACAACACAGTTATCCTCAACCACATTAAAAGTAATCTTAAATATATGTTTTTAGTGTATGGAGGTACTATAAGAGTAACTCAAGTACATTGGTCATGGGATCTTCCTCAGGGAACTAGTCGAATGGGATGTGTTCTGTATAGAGGTGGAGATCAACTTCTCATAAACAATCACCAACATCAACATACTTTAATGTATAATAATATACCATAACATATTCCAACAATCATGAAATAAAAACATGATAAGACTTGCTTTTGGTTGGATCCACCCAAGTGGATGGTACGTTAGGGTGTGCCTCAATAACTAGAATGAGAATTAATACCTCTGGCCCCTTGCACATGGTCAAATGTGATGTGGAAACATCAGGAGTCGTAGAAAAAGAAAAATATTCAAAGAAGGGTAAAAGAGAAAAAACAGATAAATTAAGGATTTTGGTGGATAGGAATAATCCTTATGTCCACGGAGAGGTAGAAAATCACTATAATTTAGGATCCCAATTAACAGGGAGTTTTTGAAAGTTCTATCACCCCCAAAATCATGTACTAAAATTTACTAATGTAGGGGATGATGTACTATTCAACAAAAATTTGGAAATTCTGATGTGAAATAGTGAAAGGTTGCTAGAATTCTGCTTTTCTAAGTGAATTACAGCCTCCCAAGTCAAAAGTGATACTACATATGCCAACTAGAAGTCCATAGATATACACTTTTGTTGACTCTTATGTCCACACTATTGATGAACCTTATCAGTTTTAGAAAGTCATCTTTGTTATTGTGGTAAGAGTTATTACATTTCGCCAACATTTGGGCCAAGGACCATCACCCCTCGGACCCCCAGACCGGGGGAACGTTTCACTGTATAACACCCAATGACCTCAACAAGGGGCTTTAGCCATATAAGTTGTGGGATGGTGCGTAGTATTGGTCACAATCATTTATCCCAACTGGATCTAGCCACACCTATCCAACAATTTTCCAATTGGTTCCTGATTAACTCCAATTCTCTACATCATTTCCACTGACTATTACAACTTAATTAATCTAGGCTCTTCCACTTATTCACTATCCAGTGCACATTCTTTGTATTCGTATCTTCAATCATTGCCTAATTATTCATGAAATACAAGTAGTTTTCCACTTGTGCTCTCATTGTGTCCCCCAATTTTATTCCTCTCATCTTTTGTTCATTAGTTTAGAAAGACCTAGGAAAACTGTGCTGGAACTTCTATATTTCCATTGGCTTCATCCACATATCTGCTAGATTATTGGTTCCAAAAATATTCTACAATGTCAGCACCCCTTCTTGTATTAGACCTCTGATGAAATGATACTTCATCTGAATTTTCTTCATCATGGAATGAAATATTTTATTCTAGGATATATGAATTGCAGTCTTACGATCACAATGAAAAAAATCTTCCTCACTATTTTATCCCAACTCATATATGAAGTTTTTCAACCAAACCATCATTTTCTCAGCTTCTGTTGCAATAATGTATTCTGCCTATGTGGTGTATAAAGCTGCCACCTTCTTCAATTTTGATATCCAACATATCATTGTTCCTCCATAGGTATATACATAACATGTGTTGATCCTCATACTTTCGATGTCTCCTCCAATGTCAGCATCTAAGTACCCCTACAATGGATTTTCATTCGAAAGTAGAGATATACCTCATTTCTTTCGTTCAAATACCTTAGTTTCCACATCACATCATTCCAATGTTGCTTTCTATGGTAAGACATATACCTTCTCACAAATCCCAGTACATTAGTGATGTTGGATAAAGTGAACACCATGGAATACATTAGGATTCCAATAGTCAATTCATATATTACCATTACTATGTACTCATCCTCTTCTATTGCCTTCAGTGATTTCTCATTTGAGAGTTTGAAATGGAATAATAGGGTAATAGAGACTCCCATTACATACATTATACTAAATCTTCTCCGGACCTTCCCATTGTAGTCATCATGTGATAACATTTAGAGTCCATCCACATGATCTCTCTCAATCTACATCCCCAAAATTTTCATGCTTCTCCAAGATCCTAATTTCAAACTCCTCAGCCAACTACCCATTCAACATATCAATCCTCTTCATACATGATCATGCAATGATAATTTTATCCAAATGAAAAAGAAATATAATATATTCATAACCAATGGACATTACGTGGAAAAACTAATCCATGACAGAATGTTTATATTTATTTTTAGATATAAATGAATAAAATGTTTTGTTCCATTTCAGGGGTTCCAGCTTCAATCCATATAAGAACTATTGGATTTTTTACACAATATATTCCCTCCCAGACTCAATATATCACTAATGATACAAAATTTTAATGTCCTCCTACAAATATCCCTGATGAAATGATGATCGGTCATCAAACTTCTCAAGATATAAATCTTCCAATGCAATCATACTTAGGAACACCTATTTGGTGGTGATCCTCACTACATATTTGTGATATCATTCAAAAAATTAGTCTTCATCTTCTCTTATATGATATTAAACACCATGACTTTTTCCAACGTAAGTTTCATACTGCCCCATTCATTCCAATATAAAAACTCACACTCTAACAACTCCATGTCGGTTGTCTTCATACCCACAAGCATCAGGTGCATATTTTTTTGATAAAGATAATCATACACATATACCCTCAAGAAACTAAAGTCAGTATCATTGAATAGATTGATCTTCACCTTTTATTCATCCATTTCCATAAATATATAATCCCATGATCTACCTATATTAATAGTTGATGTAGAAAATTTGAGTGTCACAATAATAAAAAAAAGGATTCAAAGAAGAGTAAAATTGAAAAAAAGGATAACAAAAGGATTTACGTGGTTCAAGAATAATCCATACATCCAAATATAAGTATAAAATCTCTAAAATTCAGGAAGAAAAATTACAGAGAGTTTTTAGAGTTCTCACACCCCAAAAAACATATCCTAAAATGGGTAAATTTATTGGATAAAGAACTATTCCACCAACGGTCGAAGAGTCTATTGTGATATAGCAAAATGATACTAGAAGTCCACGTCGCTATAGTAAAATGTTTCCACCCAAGTAAAATGTTCTATAGTGGATACTGACTAAATGACCAAAGAGTTACAGTATTATAGAATTTGTATTCCATACTACAATAATGCCTTATCTCCTCTTATAAATTTCAAATATTAAGGTGGATTTAATCATTTGTGACTGGATGTAGGCAACACAACACTTCCCTAGGACCTTCTACATCCTACATGCTTCAGATTTGGAGCACTCAACCTCCAATTGTGGGTGTTTTTATGTGTGTAATGCACCTATTGAAGTTCTCTCTCTAAAGACCCCTTGAGATGGTAGAGGTGTGATTTTCTCCCATAATCTCCCTTAGCTATCGTCAGACCAGAATGAACCCTGCTTTCTTATCAAAGAGTTCATGGTGGTCTGCCCCCACCTTTCTATTTCTATATCCCATATAAGGGATCCAAATTCCCCACCTATTTTAGTAGAACAACATCCATGTATACCACCACCCAGTTGTTGGTAGAGTTTTGGTTAAGAAGAAATTAATATTAGTAGGTGGACATGATAATATTAGTTTTAAAAAGCCTTCATATTTAGAGAAGGATGCAGGGGTGCCCCACTATGTGGACCCCTATATATATAGGTGTTGTCAATTTTTGGATACAACAGAATTGTAAGGTGAATTTGTATGGGGTGTATGGTTTACAAAATATTTTTTCATTGATCAATGTGACCAATACCCTTGCATTGAAACACATGTAGATACATTATCTTCATTGGTGTTCCTTATAAATTGTTGTCCAGTTCACCAAAGGGGGCTGAGAAGGTGATAAATATAATGCTTCCAACATTTCTAATGCCTATAAAACCCTTGATTTTTTAAGTGTCACCGAACTCATCACAAAGATATTTAGGAGAGAAGTTATAAGGGTAGAATTTAGGGGATAAATATAATGCTGAAAAAACCCTTGGTTGCTGGATGCTAGAATATATACCATCACCAAGGCCCCTAACAAAAATTCCATATATGTATCCCTTACTATAAATATCAATCCACTCATAAAGGTGAAAGGTAATGTTGGTTATATGAATTATCAGTGCCAATATCATATGCTACAACATCATACCTAGTACGAACCTCCTCAAACATCATTTAATATGACCACAATATCCCTCAATGTTAGTTAATAAGACACTATTTTCATCACCCTGACATCCATCCCATGGTCATTTTTAAAAATAGGAACAACCATTTCATGAAGGTGATATCCTGGTGAAATTGGTGGCAATGCTGAAAGATTAGTGCCAGCAAATCTGACAGAATTTTAGCTACCATCGGTGTCCGGTCCATGTACACCATTTGTTGGGAAGATAGAGGTACATATCATATTGGTATCCAATGAATAGATTACCATGATGTGGTGAAGGTCCCACATGATGATTCTAACCGTCTCATGATGGAAGTGAAATTTTTTCATCTCTGGAATAAACCACTAGTAATTCCAGTTGGTGACATATATGAAATTAGGATATACAAACTCCCCCATATTGACTAATAAAATTCATCTCAAACCCACACTCCTTGAATGTGTAAAATTCCCAATACACAATTCCCACTTTTTTATTATGTTTCTTCCGGATCTCATCCCTCGGACTTTATACCACCCCATCAAATTGTTTGAGATACTAGATCAATAATACTAATGTAAGGTTCTATGAAATCCTCCTCCACCTAATTCCCCCAGTAACTATTCTAATTTTACCACTGAGAGTATATAACGAACCATCATTTCACTCCCTCGATGAGTGACAAAAAACGATGATGCTCTATCACTAATGTTTATTCTGGCATGGAAACGAAAACCTTGACAATTGAATAGCCATGGTTGAGGTGGTCATATCATTATGAAAGATGAATTAGTATAGTGTAAATTTATTATAAATAAGATCTACAAAGTTTTTAATTTCAATTTTTGGATCAACAACACCCCATTAATATAAAATACTCTCCTCAACCATGGTATATAAGGATATCTCACCATTTGGTCCCTTATAGATGCAACAATAGTTTCAATGGACTGATTTTCCATATCTATAGTTGTTCTAAAATTTAGAAATTATACATTATGTAACTATGGCATGCCATAGGAAAATAGTACTGTGTCATGAAAATGAACTCTTGTTCATGAAATGTGATGGTGTCTAAATGAAGAACTCTGATTCACAGTAATTTTTTGTGTCATAACACTACATGAATAATAGGATTTTGTGCCTGGGGAAATTAGCACCCACCCAAAGACGCCATTAAGAATGAAAATAAATGAGTGGGATACCCCCCAGCCCTTCCACCCTTGGTCACCCCCATCTCTACCCCTCATCATCTCCTTTTCCCTTTCTACACCCACTGCCAAACCCTTTGATCCCATGATGTTTAACCGCCTACCGTAAAGACCTCAACGTTGAACCTACCCCTCCTCTAGCTATCACAGACCAACCATTTTAAGCTGACATACAATTAGGTAAATCTCACCACATCCTCTTTCCCCCTCTCACATATTTACTCTCACCCAATTCACCCTTGACAAGAAAAATCAGGTGGGTTTTATACCGGCTTCCAGCAACAGTCACTGCTGATCAACACTGGATGTGAAAATACAAACACCAGAAGCAGTCACATGGTAGTCTCTATAGGTCTTTAGAAGCCACTTATAATGGTTTCTAGTGGCCATATATCTAGTTTTGATAGAAGAGTTTCATTAATGTAAATGTCTTAAAGACCAGAAGATTGTGAATAGTGGTTGAGTTCTACACATAAGAGATGATTGTCGTGTGAATAATTTAAGTGATGTAATTGGCCACAACACTATTTATAGGTATGGTTCCACCCATGTAGTGAAAAAACACAAAACATTGTGAAAACCGGCCCCACATTTCATAAAACCCTAAAAAATACCTATAATTCACCATTATTCTCATATTTTAACCCTACACATCCTCATTAGTTCCTTCTAGGTGGGGGGGGGGGGTTTGGTACTAAAATGATTTTTAAGAAGATATTCATATGTTTTTTTCATTTTCAGGTAATAATACTATAATAAAGACCATTAAAAATTGAATAATGTTGTGTCATTCAACTATACACATTTTCATGCAACTATCAAATTCTGTGGGCAACACACATGTGTGGGGAAGGTAAGGTCAAATGCTAGGATTTCCACACAATCAACATTTTACCTCAGAAAAAAGGGATATGACCACACACTAGACTCCATGGGTATTATAAACCATAAAATAAATTTATTTTCATAATAAATTAAATGTCAAATGATACAGTTTCATGGCCATCCTCTAGAATAAAAGGCATGAGTGTCATGAAAATAGGAGTTACACAAGAGAGATACCATTTGAACGATGCAGGAGAATTTGTGTCAAATAGTTACCTAGTATGAAACAATTTATATAAATAGAACATCACCACCGGTTTGGGTATTGACTTTTTGTAATTTTAATCATTAGGATATTATTCACAAAACACTCTCTTTCATGAACTTATCAAACCCCCAACCTCAGATGGATACATATAGGTAGGTAAATTTCTGGAAAAAACTCAAATTGTCCTAAAATCACAATGGATTATGTTTGGAATGAAATTTTGAAACTCAACTTGATTCCACCATGAGTTATCATAAGATATACTTCCATCACACAACTCTATGGTTTCCATATTACCCAGAGACACATGCAATTGTGCCTCCATCATCCATTCCCTGTACTTTTTCTAGAGATAATTGATCATGAAACTTCAACAGTGTGTGAATATCTAAAATTTTGGGACATAACATCTATTTCCAAAAATAAATGCGTTATGCTAAATATAGTTGTTCTCATATTGGTTAATCAACTGACCTACACTGATAAAAATTCGGTATATTCAGAAAAACATTATCCACCTCATTGGTATTATAAAACCACATTCACATTCAACTTGAACCAAGTGTGGGATGTGTAATATCATTACCTTATGATTCGACGAATATAAATCGTAACCTCAAGACCCCTGTATGATGCATGAAATAGAATGTTTCTATTATGTTTAATATCCAAAATCACAAATGTAGTGGAAATGTAAGCACTTAATGTGGCATCATCAACCGAAA
Organism: Viscum album; assembly: GCA_963277665.1. Lineage (NCBI taxonomy): Eukaryota > Viridiplantae > Streptophyta > Magnoliopsida > Santalales > Viscaceae > Viscum > Viscum album. The sequence continues at coordinate 1,611,378,512 of OY728141.1, read as the reverse complement.
CTAGACAATTTTCCTTTTAATGAAAACATTGAGGAACCCTGAACCCTTTTATCATCCTATAATATCCTTTTATACTTTAAATATTTTTGGTAATGGGAATCTCCATGTGTAAGTCCCAAATATGTACCAACAGTATTCTTTAAAATGGATTTCCTAGTACGTTAGTCACATGATGTTATACTAGAAGAAAACATCTGTAGCTCATGATGTTATATAGTATTCTGTACACTATGTGATGATCCTGAGAAGTATCATTTGATGAGCATGGGAAGACACCCTATACCTTTCAGAAATATTCCATATATAAACACAACACTATCCCTCGTTGTTTTGCCTATCACGGAATGAGAATCCTTACTGAAAAATTCCAAACAATATGGATTGGTAACATCATATGAAAATAAACTTTGACATCAAATAATGTGGGTTTTGAACCATTTCTCTTAACAGATTACATAAGATGTCGCCCTCGGGTTAAATAAATACATCCAAACATTACCCGAAAATTGAACATCCCCTTAGGAGGTCGAAACTATTAAATTTGATTGCATCCGATGGATTAAAAAAACATTCCCCATCAAAACCTGATGTCCCCACTGGATGTTGGTATTACTATGTGATGTAACTATCTTGGACCAGTACAAGGAATGCATATATTTGAAACACCCCAAATGGAATTTAAACAAATTACCACCCATACATAATGAAAATATGTATACTAGTCTACAGTAGATTGTAAATATATGAAATACTATCACTTCGATTTAAACATGTAACCCTTCTTAATTGAATAAAAACCCATCCCTAGGTGATGATTGTAGAGTCCCTTATGAGACTAATATGTGCATGTGATGAGAATCCAATCTACTTCCACAACTCAGGTGATGAGATACAATCCAAATTCCATACCTTATGTGATTAGTATATGAAGCCCAAGGCGATCAGACATAGATTAAATACATACTATAAATAATCGGACTCACAAAAATCATGGGATGCCTTTGGTTTATTGTTTGAAAATCTTTATTTCACAAGAATATGATTACCTAGAATCACTATGATGTGGAATTTATATATTCCCAACACACCCAAAATCTAATGATTGTCGACATACACAACACCACTATAAAATTTGACTACAGGTTTCCACCATTCCTTAGGACAATGTTATATAATTAATCGGTGTCCACTAGAATATTTAGTGAGGAATGATATTCATGAAAATGATTTAGATCTTTGAGGTAGATCTAAACTGGGTCCCGATCTCCAAAAAAGGGTTCAATGGAAGGAGGATCCAATATACCATTAGCCTTTTACAAATAGGGAGTCAACATTATCAGTCATGATCGTGGGGGGCCACACACATTGGGAATGTTGGAATGTGGGGAAATAGGGAAGTGGATGAGACCAGTTCAAGGGTGCAAGACACTATATCCAATGCACCAGATGTGAAACCTTTTAGAAGAATAAATATTTCGAGTCAAATATTGATTCCCATCCTCATAAATGAATTAGAAAATGGGATGGAAAAATCACCACCTTCCATCCATAAGCTCTAGAAAGAATATCATTTACTAGAAAACCAGATTTATTTCACAATGTTCTGCCATTATTTAAAAAGTAAATAGTATATGTAGTTTAAAGACTACCACATCCAATTCTAAACTTGGAAATAAGTAAAATCATCCTCGAATAACCGAAATTTAAGACAATAAACTATAACCGGAGACATATTACTTACATAACTAGTCACAATGGATTTTCACTCAATGGCTACCTATGATCACCCAAAAATTCTTTCCATTGGTCATGCCCTACTTTGGCTTCATTCCGATGGTTATATCCTCAACCATATTAAAACTATCATATTTTCTTATTATTCACTGATGAAACTCTGGTTTATGCACTATTAGATCACTTAATTCCCCCTTGATTCCAAATGTATTTCTCAATCTTTTTCCAACATTACATCTTCTTTCATATTTTTAATTTCTGCAGAAATAAAAGAACATGACACATTTTATTCAAACCAACATTCTAATTCCACCCAAACCACTCCATAGTCAGTTCCATATGCCTGTGACCCATTTAGTTAATGGGTCATACCCCCAATATAAACATGTCATTCCCTTATATTGGTTTATCATTGATTTATATCTATTAGAGTAACATACAACCATCACATCCCATTCTATAGCCACCAACAAACTAAAATATCAGATGCATCTACCTCGACCCCCCTTTAGAGACATGAAAAAACCAAAATTCAACCCGTTATTGGATTATATGATTGTCATCCATTATATATTTAAACACATAGTCCTTAAATAGGACCTAAATATTTAAATTCTGATGATTCATTTTTCACCATATAGATTCACATGCAATGATCCATGTGTGTATGTTCTAATTATTCAACTAATAAAATCATTATACTTTTTTTATCTATGATAAATGAATATATTTACCACTAATTCCTCTACCATGGTCGAAAACAAAATTCTATGAAAAAATACCTAGATCACACAAAAAAATATCTCACTCTAGGGATATTGAAAAATAAATTCAAGGTCCAAAGAATCCCTAACCACAATCATATCGTCATCTATTATCCACATAAGTCCATGAGAGGATCAAAATTAAGACATATTACCAGATCATGACACTCTACCAATTCATAAAAAATAATCATTCATCAAGGATCTTATTCCACTAATCCATTTGAGATTGTCCCCAAATATCCAACAGATTTTCAATGGAATATAGAATATTCATTTACTATCCTAAGGGAAAAAAACTCATTCTTATCCAACACATTTCACCTTTTATTGGTATTAATAAATAGGTATATACTTCTTATCCACCAAATTACATATTACAAACAAAATCAGACATGTAATTCATGTTGTATCCACCAAACCTCATCAAAACCAATGTGTCACATTATCTCCAACAACATCTCAATGAACTTGAATCAAATTCCTTGAATCAAGATTAAATAAATTGTAGGATCAGGCACCCACTAAACATCTGACCATACCTCTTGACACATCAGTTCCATCAAACTCAAGGGATACATGATTCTTTCACCCTAATATCTGGACATTCGTCACATGTCAAGTATAACCACATGAATTCCCATTAACGAGGGATTCATCCTATGTACATAATTTTCAACCCATTCTCTATCATCCCTTGACCCATCATCCATGGTGAAATACTAGTCCCCACATTAAAATGGTGTTAGGAGTGTAGGGTAAAGAAATTTGAATGGTAATTTCACATGAAACTGAAAATAAAACCAATAATCCATCACTCCTTGTTCTTCCCCTTAGAATGGACTTATGAAATAAAAATTCCATTAAAAAAACTCATTAGAACCTCATAAAAATCTATTAAAAAAAATAATCCTTATTTTCATCACATATAAAAAAAATCCACAATACTGGGTAACCCCTCTCACAAAAATCCTCAAACACCATGAATTCTGAATACAAAACACCATCCTAATCCATAAACTGAAGGTTACTGGGATCCCCTACATGAACCTATTGGTTAGGCCTCACACAGACCAATACACATGTGAATCACTCTTACCCCTATTCTAAAACACAAGGTGTCTAGTTAACTAAATGCAATTTCCTACTCTAGGTTCCACACCAATACATACATGACCATTTACATATAAATTATAATCCAAGACACTTGCAAAATGATCCCACACATCCTAATGGTTACAAAAGATAAAGATACAAGGAACGATTGTAAAAAGTACAATTTGACCACATGAAGGTCACAATATCAACTGTATCCCCATTAAGAAACAACAAAATACCTATTTAAAAAACACATCATGGTGTAAATACCCATATACAATAGTATCACCAGTAATGCTCTCTCTATAACCCCAAAATACTTATACACAATGACCAACCTTAAAAATAATATATAACCATTTCCATAATCCAATAATGTTTTCTCACTTATCGTTTCACTTTAATTCCTCTTTACCATGTTATACCCATTGATTCACATTATAATAACCTTCACTTCCCAAGGTATTTTAGGTTTCAGATCCCATGTTTTGGTTAGATATAATAAAATTTATATGTTACGAGGAAAAAAATTATTTGTTTCTTATTTGAACATTATTTATTTACAAAACCGTATCAAAATAATTCATTAATATCTTCCTATTAACTAAATTTTACATAAGGGTTAGTTCAATAAGAATGAAACCATAAAATTATTAATAATATATATAAATTGAATCAAGAAATATAAATAGAAAAACCTAATAAATCATGTACATAAATAACAAGATATAAATTAAGAGTATAAAAAACAGATGAAATAAATAAAACACCAACACATGTGAATCCCAAGAAAATTTCAATAACATGGAACATAAGAATGAACCCAAAATTATATGTTTCTAGTATGATGCATAGACACAAACACCCTATTTTTGTATCATAAAAATATATGAAAATCTGATAAATTAGTAAAAACACACCTATTCAGAACAATCTTTGGGAAAATATATCAAATTTATAATCACATGAAAGATCATAAATTCCCATCCATGGAAACTAAGATTACCAATATCTCAGGCTATAAGACATAAGAATTATTTCATTACTATGATATGACAACCTACTAATATATTTTATTTAATTAAAAAAAGAAAAACCAAATAAAAATATCAGGGATACCACTTTATAAATACCCAATTTAGATAAAATAATGAATATTAACCCAACCGGTTAGCTATATGACCTTAGAATTACCTCCACATACACTAGATATATCTAAATAGTATAAACGTCCTATGAAAATACCATAGAGAGACCATTACCGTGTTATTATAGTGTGGAATACAATCTGAATAAAATAAATGAGATAAAAAACATAAATACACATAAAAACAAAGAAATATATTGACAAATAAATCAAACATAACATGTGATATCAAATTAACGTGTAACATATACTAGATCTCCTATGGAGGATCATACACAAGAAATTATAAAATAAAAAATATTAAACTTAGACACAATTTCAATACCTAATGAGTCCCAATTATTTTTCAGTCCCATCAACCAACTACAACATAGGAAGTGATGTCAACACACGTAGACGTCAATACATTCCTAAAACTAGTATCTATAATCAATAATAATGCCTTATTTGTAACCCATATTCCATGGAGGCCAAATAAAGGGGCGAATAAAACTCAGTTTTCTAACACCATCAAAATCCCTAAATATAACAAATTTGATATACAACGCATGTAGAATTTATCAACTAAACTATTAAAAATATAACTATTATTATGTTCACAACTGAAACATAACAAATACAAAACTCAGGGCCATGTTCGTCTTATAGATAAAACATATCTACATCATCTTGGGTTTGGATGCCTCTAATCATTTCGTGATGACTGTTCCAACCTTCTCTAGAATAGGTGAAATATACCTATATGTGGGCTATGACCAGGGAATGCGGAGACTTTAAAACCATCCTCTGAGCCCTAATGTCCACTAGGGTGTGTTCACCCATGGTTTAAAAAATGTACCATGTTTCAAACTAGTGGAGATGTTCACCCTAGGTTTAACAAACTAAACCATACATCCACCTAGGGTCCCTATTCACATGGGGTTTAATAGTCAACAAAAGTGTCCCATAGGTTCTCTCTTTACCATCGGTTAACCATCAAATGCATAAGGAATAATACATAACATTTTCTATATCACTACATATTCACATACAAGAATATAAGGTCATTTTAAAATTCTATTCTAAAAAATTCAACTTATTTTATCTTTAAAAAATATCAATTTCAAGACACAAACAATTTTATATACATATGTAATTCCTTGAAATTCTAATGTAAGAACATTGTATTGGATAGCGTGTATGACATGCAACATAAAGCACATAAGGGAATATATTATCTATATGAATCAATATATATATATATATATAATTTTATATAAATTCAATCTATGATATTTATTTCAATTTACATAATAGAAAGTTAGCTTTTGTCACATGCATTAATAACTTTCTTCGATGACTTTCATTACCTGCATGACCAGGTATTACAAGAACAACAATATATTATTATAATAATCATATTTTCTATAATATGACTGTACCTAGATATAAAATAGAGGGTATGAATATTATTAACTAAATTATGAAAAAATATTGTTCAAAAAATATAAAATGAATTAATTGGTTTCCAATTAATTAGAAATTAATATAGAAACCATTTAAATATAATAAAAAAAATTTTATGCTCCCAAATGTGTTTTATACTAATAAATTAAAATAATTTAAATTTTTGAATGATATTAATGAAATATATATTTTATATATTAAATAAATTTTTTTAATATTAATCCAATATATTTTATAAGAATAAATAAGAATAAATCCTTCTTTACATTTGAAAATGGTATTTTTTCAATAATAAAATTTTTACTAGATTTTAAGGGGGAACCTATTTTAAATAAAATTTTTGGAACTTTTATTAATATAAAAATTAAAAATATACTTGATTTTTGAATGATAATCATTAAAATTAGGTTAGGTTTATTTTTGGGTATTTTTCTCTGAGATTTATTTATTTTTTTGAATAGTGAGAAATAATACATTTTAATTGAAATCATTTTTTTATAATTTAATTATAATTTTAAACTTTTTTTAAATGGTTTTAAGGTTTAATTTGAATTTTTTTAATTTATCCAATTTTGATCATTTTAAACAATTTGACTTTGAAATTGGATATAAACACTTCTCAAACTTCTCAATATATTTAATTTAATACCCCAAATTGTCATCCCATATTCTAGATTAAATTTAAATTAATTTATGAATTTCTTTCCATGTAATTTGAAAAAAGGGATTCCATACATGGAATAACAATAATATATAATTTATACTAAGGTAATCCTAATTTTCTACCTACAATAATTGTGAATGTAATTAAAAATAATTATAACAATAAAGAGAAAAATTAGCATAACAAAGGAATGAACCATTAACTTAAGATAATAAATGAAATATAAACTAATCCAAAATCCATTATATTGGAATATTTATATCTTAAACTTTAATTTATAAATTTTTTTCCATTATTGTATCAAATTATGTAGGAAAACATGGGTTGGATTCCCTTTCCAAACTTTTACAAGAATCCACTCCTCCTATATATAAAAAGAAACTCATCCCTCCAAATTCTTCACACCTCTCAAGACCTATTTATCGACCAATATATACCGAAATATCTCCTCAAAATAAATCCCCTAATACTAGGATCCCCACCTTGGTAATAAATCCATCCAAGGAAGCACTTTGGTGGATTCCAAATGGAGTTACCCGAATAAGAGGTATCATCCTTCCTCAAGATCTTTTATTTTGTTTTCATTATCCACCCACCTCAACTCTTATTACTACATGATTAAATAATAAAATCAGTATAATAAATTTACTAAGTTTATTTTATGTTAATTTTTAGGCCTATAATCCCAATAACATCCATATAATTGGTAATGAACATACAATTCGTGTACGGTGAACTACCACCTCGCAAAATGTTGATTGTTCATTTTTCCTTTACCACCATTCATGGATGGGTATTATGTTTGAGACAATGTTTTAATATGATATATATGATAATTATAGTTTTTTTATTTTTTTTTATTTTTTATATAACCCATATATTTATGGTTTCAATTTTTTTGATAATATGAAAACATCATTTGTGGAATTACGGACTATCACCTCCTCAATGGGATGAGATTCATTCATGATATACATGGAATGTAAAAACAATGGTTTTAATAAAAAATATAAAAAAATAGAACATAAATATTATTCCTTAATTATATTATAAATATATATCATTTAATTTTAATTATTTTAAATATGGAAATGGAATGATTGTAGCGTTCATGTGTACGTACAACCCACCGACTCCATAAATTGTGCATTTCACTTCCTATGTCTAAATATTATGGATTATTATAAATCCATATATATAGGAATTATATAACAATTAATTACTTTTTTACATCCAAGATATGATTAAATTATGGTCCACGTAATAGGAACACAAATAAGAAGTTATAATATATGTGAAAAACAAGGCAATTAAGACCTGAAATAGTGAAAATAATGAAAACTTATTAACAAATAGGTAATGAGATATTATAATAATTTAATATCTGGTATTATAAAAATGATTTTTGTTATGATATAAGTTCATTACATGTTCAAAAACATTGTATAGTATGTTAAAGAAAGTTCACCTGATTAAAAACACATGGTAAAATATTTGTGTCTCACTTTTCATTGCATGAGGCATACACCATTTTCACCACATTATTGTTTTTGTAGTATAAATACTCCATATTTTGATATAATATAACATTAATTAGTTTTTATTCATGGAATTTACATGTTTCATTAGGTTATTATTACTTTTAGGTATTCAAATTTAAATGTTACCATAATGGTTATGGATTTTCATCTCACTTTTTAACATCTCTAAGATAAATGTCATATTTAACACATAATACTTTTCTTTTGTGTAGCTAATGAATATATTGGGGATATAATATCATGGTTAATTTATTATTTATGATATTATTAGTTCTAATTTTAATTATTTCTCTATGCAGATTTCATATAAGTGTTATAGAGTGGAAAAACAATTTCATAACCTAACTCTTTTTATTGGGTTATATTAAATTCTCATTGTCGTTAATATTATATGATAATATATATAATTAATTTGATAATATATTTATTGATTTAAAATTATTTGTGTAGATTTATATTTTATATACAAAATAAACACATTTTTTTATTCTCACATTTGCATTATAATATTTTCCATGGTTTGCTTTATAATCTCATTTTGTTTGGGATTATTTACACAAGAACCTACATCAATGGAAATTATTTTATAATTTATTATAAAAACCTTAAATTTACTTCTCCTATGGTTATTAATGACCATTACCAATTTATAGTACAAATTTCTTACTATTCGGCACTTTATATTATTTTGAAAATGTTTTTAAGAAATTCTGAATTCATTTCTCTCATTGGTCAGATAATTAGTTTTCTTCTAAAAACCAATTTTATAAAAGGGATTTTAAAAATGATGTTACCCATTCCAAATTTATTTATTAAAGATAATTTTACCCTTTTTTATATTATATTTATTTAAAAGGAATCTTCTTTCTACTTTCTAAACAAGGAATTTTTTAAATCCTTTAAAGTGTAAATGGAATTTACTTTTTACCTTATATGAAAAGTATTAAATCACCCAATTAATTTATTTGAAGATTCCATTGATGGTTTAAAATTTTATTTTTATATTACCTATTTTAAAATTTAGTTTCAAAGGAACTTTTTTCCAAATTTTTTTCAAAATGAAAACGATATATTCATTAATAATTTTTTAAAGGGGATTTTTATATTATTTCCATTCATGAATTACAAAAACCCATTTTTATATTTTTCATCTGATACGTTTTATAAATAATTTCATTATAGTTAAATTATATGGTCAATGATTCCTTTGAGCATGATTAGTAATTAAATTCACTATTTTGATTTCTTTGTTAGTCCCCTTGAAATATTCAATTTTATTATAATAATTTTAGTTAAATTCCCCTAAATATCTATATCATTTATCAAAGATATGATTATTTGTTTAACTATATACCATTTTTACATATGATGTTAAATTTTAATGTAATTTTATATTTGGAGATATATTTATAAATCAACATATTTTACTCCTTGGAAAAATTTGATAAGGAACATTTTATTTAATTAAATTGATTATTCGATATGTGAGGAATGATTTGGACTGATACGACATGGGTGGGGATCGGTTATAGATATCCCCACGATGCATCGATAGTCTAATGGAATGAAATTAGTTTTCAGGCCTATGATTATAGGTTTCCTTCACCCAGTATGTCATAAAATCTATTGTGAACTATCTTAATAGTAAAGGTACCTTGTACCTTGGAATACTGGCTTCCAATAATTAATAATATTCTTCATTTTGTTTGAATTATTATTTATCCATGATATTTTACCTAGAAATTTCTATGATAGAATTTCATTATCATTTCATTGATAAAATTTCATGTGTTTCAGTTATTTACCATGTCATACTATTTATACACATTGTTCTTAGTTTATTGATAGCATGGAATGTTTCCACAATTATTTCATATCCATATTTATAATTACCAATAATTAATTATTTATTCTACTATACATGACCCTTACTGATCATTTTTGATAACCCTTAATTTTTCCCTTCAATAGGAAAACATGATGTGTATTATAAAATATGTGAAAATATATCACAAATGGAAGAGAGTTTTCGTTGAAAGAAAACAATTATTTTATAATTAGTGTATTATTTTGTTAATAAAATACTACAGTATTTATCTAGATTACCAAAACTACTAAAAATTTTAGACCCTTGATATTTTATTCCTTTTAATCATGTCTATGTAATGTTATTAGACATCATATCTAGGCTTTTATGATTGGGTCTCTATAGTTGGTATCAAATATAGTTAACTAGAAACCTTGATAACTAAATTTAGTAAAACATATAATTGATAACATAACCCTAAGGTGTAATTTGAGGATAAGTATATATGAACATTCTAATGTTCTTTTATACTGAAATAATATGGTTTTCCGAGAAATAAATCCTTATCAAGATAATCTAAGTGGAAATGGTTATGGTATAAATGTACTTAGGGGTAATGAATCATACATGGTTTGTTGGGCTTGACTCTAGGGTAACATGGTACATGACAATGGGCCATAACATCCAACTAGTTTGAATATCATGGGGCTATAGTAAGGATAATTCACATTTTAATTAGAAACAATTATGAAGGCTTTGAATAGATAATTAAAATAAATTACCTAGGTCAGTCCTTTGACCAATTATTAGACTATATATACTTTAATGGATGAATTATTTACATATTAAGGTTGAATTAAAAACCTTAGTTAAAAGGATATTGAATGATTAAATTTGAAGGATGTGCATCATATCTTAGAAACGTTATATAAATGTTAATAACATGATATTACAAAATAGAAAACTATTATTGACTGAAATATCATCAAGTTCAAAAATGATACAGAACATGATCCCATAACTGCAGTAAAATAAGGTTTTCACACCTACCATTGTGCAAAAAGATGTCCTTGATAATTTGTAATTATTTTTCGTTAAACAATTTCATTAATAAATATTAATGATGAAACAATATCCTTAATTTAAGGTTTTGATATTCATTTACTAACTAGATTGTATTTAGAGAATTTTTAGAGCCAAGTGGAATGATGTGTCACACTTTTATTGGACTTGTAATCCATTAAATTAATATTTTAGTTCTTCGAGAATCCAACTTAATTTTTATATATCCATTTCATAGATTAAGAGATGAATTAAAATTTGATCCAAGCACAACCAAATGAGGGAATCATTCATATGAAATTGAATACTGTGAAGTATATATATTTCCTTATATTCTGGGCTAATAAATTAATTCCACAAAATTATGAAGAGTTTCTTAAAACTAAAATGTTGCTCTAATATATAAATTTTTTTTGTGCTGATTGTCTTTTTAATCATCACATATTTAGTGATTTGAGGCCCCAAACATTCTGTTGATAATTAATTTTTTTATTCCCTAAATAACTCCCTAAAAATATTAACTATTTTACCCATTAAACATATTCCCACTTTCCATTGATGTTATCTTACTTATAGAACTAGTTATATGTTAGTCCACATAAACATTGTACTTCCCAGTCACTCTTTTCAAGATGAAATTTTAATAACCAATATAATGTTGTGGGATTTAAATATAAGAAATATCAATCAATTTATTACCTATATTGAGTTTAAATTCCGAGGAAACAATTTAATTAAGGTAGGGAGAATATAATACCCCAAAATTATAAGGAAAAACATTATATTCAATAGCCTGTATGAAACACTACACCAAGTTGATAAGGGAAAATAATATTATGAAACATGATACTATAGTTATTATTTAGAATAAATTAAATTTTTTATATAACTTGAAATACATAAAATACTCACTTATCTTGTGTCATATGAAACAATGTCATTCTTCAATGACTTACATTACATGCAAGACAAAGTTTTAAAAAACAACCGTATATTATTATTGTAATATCATTTAATATAATAAAAAATAACCTATATGATAAATTTGAATTTATGAATATTATTAACATTTTTATAAAAATATAATTTTTTTAAAAATAAATAATGAATTCATTGGTTACCAATTAATTAGAAATTAATATAAAAAACAATTGAATTTATCATAAATGTTTTCATGCTCCTAAATTAGTTTTATCCTATTGAAAGAAATTAATTTAATTTATTGAATTATAATAATGAATTATGTATATATATATTACATGTTCAATGAATTATTTTTTATTTCAATCAAATCTATTTTAGTAACATAAGATAACAATAAATCATGTTTTAGGCTTAAAAAGGTATATTTCAAAAACAAATTATGACTATTATTGGAGAACCTATTTTAAATTAAATTTATGGCCTATATATAAATTTACTATTTAAATGTAAATATAATTTTTTAATAGAAACATTAAAATTTGCTTATAGTGAATCTTTTTAATTTTTTTCTATAAGGATTAATTTTTTGATGAATAATAAAAAATAGTAAATTTTATTTCAGAGCATATTTTTCATAATGTTTATCTGTAAGGTTAAATTATATTTTTAATTAGTTTTAAATATTAATTCGAAATTTTTTATTAATTAATACTATTTTGGTCATTTTAGTAAATTTTTCATTGAAATTTGGTATAAAAACATCTGAATCTTTTGAATTTTTTACTTTAAAACCCAACATTGTCGTCATATCTATTTGATTATATTAAAATTAATTTCTGACACTTATATGGATGGAATTTGGGAAAATTGATTAAAAATTTGGAATTAGAATATTTTATAATATATACTATAGTAAACATATTTTTTTTCAAAAAATATTAGTGAATGTTATTAAAATTAATTATAGTGATTAAGGGAATGATTTCTTAATTAAGGGCTGAACATTAATCTTACATGACAAAATGACTGAGATAATTTTCTTAAATCCATTGGCTGGACATATTTAGATTCTATATTATTTTTTATATATTTGGGTCTATTATTTGATCCACATGAAATAGAAAAAAAATTGGTGGTATTTCCTTTCCAAAAATATACAACAATGCCACTCCTCCTCCACTATAAAAATGCACTCACCCCTCCCACTTCCCCACTCCTCTCAACAACTTTTGATCAACCAAGATCTTACAAAATAATTACTCGAAATCCCTCCCCTCACCCTATATGCCAAAAAAACGATAATAAAGTAATCCAAGGATGTATTTTGTTGAAAACCAAAGAGAGTTACCCAAATGAGAGTTAACATCCTTCCTTAATCTCTTTTATTTTATTTTCATATTCCACCGACCTAAAAACATATTATTCCATTATTATATAATAAAATAATAATCTTAAATTTGATATGTTTTTTATGTTAAGGTTAATAACCACACTTATAAACACTTCCAATGAATTGGTAAGGACCTAGCAGTTCTTGTATGGAGAACTACGGCCTCACGATAAGAAAATTGTTCATTTTTCCATTACTACGATTCATTGTTTGGAATTATGTTGTAAATGATATTAATAAATTATATGTATGATAATTATAATTTATATATGGTTCTGTAATTTTTATATTACACATATCTTTATTCCTTCTATTTTTTGGGAATTTTATAACATTGTGGGTGATGTGTGGACTACTACCTCCACAAAACGATTTTATTCCTTCATGCTATATATGGAATTTATAAATTATAGTTTTAATAAACCTATTTCTAAAATATGAAATAAAAAATATACTATAATTATAATACACACACACACACACACAAACACACACAGATATATATATATATATATATTATTTAATTTTCATTGTTTTAAATACGAGAAGGAAATGAATGTAGTGTTAAAGTATATGCACAACCTTCCATCACCATGAACACTGTATTTCATTTCATATCTCCAAATAAAATGGATTTTAATAAAAACATATATAATGAATATATAAAAAAAATTAATCATGTTTTAAATTTTATATATTACTAAATAATTATCTAATTTATAGGAATAAAAATAATAATTTAAAACTTACTTGAAAAACTAGGAAATTAACACCTGAAATAGTGAAAATAATTTAATATTATTAACAAATGGTAAATAAGACATTATAATAAGTTAATATGTAATATTATAAAAATTATTATGGAAATTTTATATGTTCATTACATGTTTAAACACATTATACAATAATTTAAATGATTTTAACATGAAATGAAACACAAGGTAAGGGATTCTTGTCTCATTTTTCTTTCAATGAGGAATAATCCATTTTCACAACATAATTTTTTTTCGGTGTACCTACTGACTATTATAATATAACAATCATGAATTATTTTATAATAATATAATTTAAATGGGTAATTTTTTATTGTTAATTTTTGTTATTCCTATTCATATGTTACCACAGAGTTATGGGATTTTCCTCTCCCTTTTTACATCTGTGGGAAAAATGTCATATTCAACGCATACTTCTTTTTGTGGTGTATCTATAACCCTTTTTATTTATAATATGATTATCCATTTTTACTTTGTGATTTTTTTATTATTAATTTGATTTGTTCCATCTCAGGGGATTTTATTTAAGCATTAGCAAGTGGTAAATAAATTTCACAACCCAACTCATTTTCATATGGTAATACTACTTCCTCGTTGTCTTTAATAACCTATGACTATGTGTATAATAATATTTACTATATATTGTTGTAATTAAACATTTTTTTGGATTTACAATGGATACAAATAATATTCTAATTTATTAATTATCAAATTAACATTATAATCTTTTCAAGGGTTCACTTTACAATATCATTTTGTTTTGGCTTACATACACATAAATTTTCATAAGATGAATTTATTTTCTCTTTTTCTATTAAAAAAATTAATTTTATTATCCTCTAGTTATTCTTGGGCTTTAAAAATTAATAAAATAAACTATCCATTATTATTTACTTAAATAATTTAGAAAATGTTTTAATAAAACCCAACTTCATTTTACTATTTGGTCAGATAACCTATTTTCTTCTATAAACCCTATTTTATAAAAAAGAATTATTTTTTAACATTAAAAATGATTTATTTATTTTTATTACCCTTTCTGTCTTATTAAAATGTTTTAATGTAATAATCTTGTCAATTTATGAATAATTTATTTTTCTAACCTCTTACCGTGAAAAATAAATGTTCTTTTTTAACTTCTATGATATGTAATAATTAATCCTATAACATTTCCTTATATATTCCATTGAATTTTTAATTAATTATTTTTTAATTAAGGGTTTTTAATAGATTTTTTCAAAGATAATGATTTTCAAAATGATTTTCAAAATGAAAAGGATATTTTCCTAAAAATTTTTTAAAAGACCTTTTTATATTATTTCCATTATCAAGCGAAACAACCGATTAATTTACTCTACAAGGTATATCTTGTATTGATTCAAAAATTATTATTCCATTGGATTATGGATTATACCTTTGACCAATAATACTATTGACATTCACTACCTTTTTCTCCTTTTTAGTTCTCTTGAAATATTTAATTTCCTATTATCAGTAAACATTAAATTACACCTAAATATCAATAATATTGATCATCAATATTATTATTTCCTAAATCATAGATGCTTTTTACATATAGTGTTTAAATTTAATTTCATTTAATATCTGGTGAAATATTCAAAAATATACATCTTTTTATCAATGAAGATATTTGATAAAGCAGATTATTCTTGAATTAAATTGATTATTTTATTAATGAGGAATGATTTAGACAGGTATGACATGGGTGTGGAATGGTTTTAGATATCTTATCGATGCGTTGGTAGTCTCATGGGATGAAATCATTTATCTAGCCTATGCTAATGAGTTTTTCAACAAGAATGTTATAAAACATATTGTGAATGATCCTGATGGTAAAAGTTTCATATACCTTGGAAACATGGAATCTAATAAGTAGTCATTTTATTCATTTTTATTTAGTTATTATTTATCCATGAGATTTTTTGTCAACTTATCTATGGATTCATTTCATTCTCATTTCATTGATTAAATAGAATGTGTTTCAATTAATTACTATATTGTACTATTCATACACATACATCTCAATTTATTGATTACATGACTTGTGTCTTCTGATATTTTCTTCTAATATTGACTATTCACATTGATTCATAATTACCTCAACTATAATTTACCCTCAATGATAATTTGATCTCACCCTTATTTTTATTCCTCTCCCCAATAATCCACAAAGTGTACTAAGAACGATATGTACAGATATCAAAGATGGATTAAATTCATCCTCAAAAGAGAGAAAAATATTTTTCAATTTTTGTATTATTTTATAATAAAAAACTCTTGTATGTATCTATTTTTCCAAGAAAACTAAACTATTCAGTCCATTCATATTTGATTACATGTAATCATTCCAATGTTAAGTTAGTAGGTACTATCTCATGGCATCTAGCGTCGAGTCTCTAAAACATATCAAAAATATTATTTTTTGAAAACATCAAGAAAAACTATTGACAAATACCAATTCCCTCAAATATGAATCCCATGTAATTATCCACATTACACATTTACATTTAATTAAACAAAACTTATTAAAAATTTTACATTTCAATTTCAAAAATAAACCAAATACCATTTCCAAAATACCATTTCAAGTTTAATTTCCAAAATACTGTTTTAAGTTCAATTTTATTTTCCATTTCAAAATATTGTTTCCCAAAATACCATTTCCCATTTTAGAAACCCCTTAGTTAGCTAAATTCCCAGCATCATCAGACATCAAAGGTGTTCCACTAGGAACCATCTTTCTATAAATCTTAGACATGTTAATGTGGGTAACTAAGGAAAGATTTCAATTTAAAAAATTAAATTAACTTCTAAGGCCACATAGAAATCATGATACTATCAAATCATGTAATATAGAAAAAAATATATTGTAAAATTTAGGGACAAACTACCAATATTCATCACATTCTATTTTAACTCCCAATGGCCAAAAACATGGTAAGGCCCATTGAGGTTGGTATTGAAAATTAATTAACTACCATATTGCATGATATCAAAAACAATTAATTAAAATTAATAAGTATATTTATGTAACAATTAACCAAAAGGAATAATGGTGTATCACCTAATGTAATCTCTCCTCTCTTAAAAACCATATCCAACCACCTACAAGATGCTCGTATCAGACACATGGAACAAATCATTACCAATTAAATAAGATGAAATTCCATTTCAATGGTTATTTGAAAATAAATTTGAATGTAAATCCATGAAAATTATCTATTGGATCATGCCATAATGAAATACTATGAAATAGTGTGACAAATCAATATCAGGATCTCTTCTACACAATTCAAATAAATGCCCCAAGTAAATTGGGTGATCCCACCATGATTTCATGGAATTTAAAACAAATACTAAATAAGAGTATGTAGAAAATAGAGATAAAAAAGGAGAATATGATGTGAGATATTCAGAGGTTGGTAATAACATCAAATCTATAAATAATCACCCCAAAACAAAGCAAAAAAACAATTGGATTTGAATGGGGTAAGTGTATTGGTTATCTGATAGATGGAACATGTAAGGTAATATCTAAAATGGGATAATCGATTAAAATTTCAGAGGTAAAATGATATTTTCACACTTTTTTAAGGGTTTATGGTTTGAAAAAAACTATACAAACTACATTATCCTCGTTGCACAAGACCAAAAATTTTATACAGTTATGGTCAAAAATTTGAGAAAATATATTCCAACCATGGGAAAAACCTCTAAAAATTAATATAGTAATTTAACTATAAATAGGGAGCTATCACATGGGTTTTATAAATCATTCAACTACGAATTTAAGCCTCACCATTGGGGATCACAGTTAGGGATAATAGTTCTCTAACCATGGACCTCATTATGCTCTCTCAAAAATCAAGTCATTGAACACCAAGATCTCTAATAAATCATGAGACTTATTTGAAATACCAGGGAAACATTGTTACCTCAAACCATTCCAAAAAAGTCACATAGTAATTTTTGAACTATCAGGATTGTATTTTGAATCACCGATCAAAAAACAACCCATATAGTAATCGAGAAATTCAAATTCCATTTGAATCTCAAAACCATGTATAGAGACAAGATTTTACAGAAATATAAAGATATCAAAGAAATGGATACACTACGACATATAATATATAATAGATAATAAATAATATTTACAATGTTTTGTATAACATCTTATAGATGGTAAGAAATATTTACTTCCAATTCCTTCAAAATACTTATATGCAATACATTTTATGTGGTAAATGATTTTATTAGAAACCTTCAAAACCTGTGTAAGATACTTCTGTGGATATGTAAATTTTATCAAATTGAAGAATAATAAATTTCATAAAAATGTTATCGAATGGGTATTTAAATCAAATTATGTTGAACTACTATTCATATACTTAAATATAATGTTTTTTCTTGAGAGAAATATCTTGCTCTTTGGACTAAGGATGGAAAATAGAAAACATTGCTTTTTCATGCTTCTAAAAAAGATATGAAGTTTTTTTGAAAGATGAATATGTGGTTGGATGATGGATCTTACATCATTGATCTAAATGATGTTGGTAATACTGTTTTTAACCACATCGAATCTATTTTATCCATACATGGATTGGGTAAAAGGGAGGGGTACTATATAAATGGTCATGATGGGTCCCTTGTCCACTATATTAAGAGTTGTATTGATGATATGGATAATAAAAAATTTATCTGAATCTGCAATGAAGAAGAGATTGGGAAAGCTACTCGCACTCTCAACCCTAGACACATCCACTAACCCATATAGTTTCTCTAGCTCCTTTATTACAGATGTATGAGAAGTTATTAAAAAAGATCTCATGGAATTAGTGAAAGTATTGTTTTTGGGATGATGTCTCCCTAGATTAATCTCTTCCACCATTATTGTGTGGAATTCGAAGGATACTCTATCGTTATCATTTACTCATTATATACAATTTATTTTTTATGGTTTCAGAAATAGCCCTAAATAAATAACATGTAAAATTACTACCCTAGATAATATCAAGTAAGAAATATTCTTTTTTAAAAGGAGGTTTGACAGAAGGGGCTGTTTCTATAGCTCAATAGATGATCAGATATTTGAATATAAATGTTATGGGAAATAATGTGATAATTAAAAACAACTTTGTTATGCCCTATGATATGATGTAATGTAATATTTTTCTCATGGTTTTGAAGAGCCCTTATTTCTTATATTAAGCATAATACCTCCTATTTTAATTATTCTCTTCATCATGGTTCTCAAAAACTCTTATGATATGGATTTTTGGATTTTACAAATCAGAATTATACTATGAAATTTATAGCGACATTCATTTAGTGTTTTTTACCACACTTCATACCTTTATAGTAGTAGTATTAATGAATCCATATTACAATAGATATATTAATCTTTTTAGTTTGAAAATTACTTCATGGGTATTTATCATCTTATGTTAGAAGAGGATTTTTTGTTTTTCAGGAACCTTCAATAATATTATATTATGAATATTAACTATGCATAGGATGAGTTTACAAAATGTAGTGTTTGGGTTATTAATGATGATAATAGAAATTTTTTTATTTCAAAACAATGTACTTCACCTCAAGATAAATAAATTGAGTTCTATATTAGAATTATTACATGGTTATTCCTTATAAAATACCTAGGTTCCCCAATTATTATGTGGAGGACTCGGTTTCACTGCTTTTATGGTTTGGTTTATATGATCACAACCCACATCATGAACTAGAAGTGTAGGTTTCTCTAATTCGGGGGAATAATTTCCCTCATTAATAGTCTATTATATTTATCTCTATTATTGCATTAAATATCATTAGGGATCATCCACTAGGTCTGGTGGATGAGATTGTACAAACATCTAGAATAGTGTGGAATCAATGTTGAAATCATGGTTGTTAACATGTAGAGTATACCGGTGAAGCTTGTGTATGATGTTTTGGATTATCATTCTATTTGTGATAGTTTTGTTAGATATAAGTATGATAATCAAATCCACCTCTTAGATAGAGAATAACATTCAAACATGCATATCAGAATAATACCCCAAAATAGTCTCCAAACTCATTTGGGGCACTAATGATTGATCATAGAATTTGATGATATTTTTTCTACACAAAAAATTATTTTTCTAGTAACCTATTTTTCCCATGATTCCAACCACCTAATATATCTCTCTGATAAGGTAATAATTATCTAGATCTCATCAATGTTATACATGAGATAAAGATAAATTTTTTGAATAAATTCCATTTTTATTGGAGAACGATATGCTTGTCTTTACAATCTCAGGTTTAGGAAATTTTACTTTAACAAATTTATCCAAGTTTGTCTTCACTATATAGGACACTGAATCCTAGTAAAGAGATATTTAGTGTAAGAATATTATTACTACACATAATATTCATATTTGGATTGTTATGAATAATGTGATACATATAAACAGTAGAATTAAATAAATTGATATCCACCTTAAATCATGATGTTATTGTTATATATATGAAAATCCAAAATATATTCATCATTTATTTCATGAATGCGAATTGGTTTGATACATGTTTGGAATTATGTTGGGATTCAACATCATATGGTGTTGGTGAGGGTTTATTGTAAGCATTGTAATATGGCGCTAAGATATGGACTATAAAATCAATGGTGCATAGAATTATAATTTTTATTTGATGATGGGTTATATAGGAAAATAATAATTCATCTATGAATATTATAAGGAAAGATCCTCTTGCAGATACTAATGTGAAGATCATTATCATCGAGGTGGAATTGGGATAACTAATTAAAGGCTATAATATCTCTTTACATTTTTGAAAGATCTATTAAAATTTATATATGAAAGCAACAAGAAAACACATGAGGATATAAGGGAAATGGGCTAACTAGAAATCTAATAGTATTGGGATGGAATTTAACATATAATGCGCATGATCATATTGAAATGTGAGGGTTTATAGTATCATTTGAGGGTCATGTAGTTCTACATTCAATTCTTTCTATGATAATTAATACTAATTCAAGGCGTAGGAATGTTCATGGAATATATGGGTTATAATATGTAAGATATATAATTTTGTTTTATATGAGGTTGACTCTGACTCTACCTTGGTATTGAATTTTCTTTTATTTCTCCTACCTTCCCAATCATCCATTTACTACTTCATTAGGGATTTTAGAATAATGATTGGATAGAGAGTAAAAATTATTCATACTTTTAATGAGGGAAATATAGAATCTACTAGCCTTTCTTACATAGGCGATCCTGAAGATCCTTTACTTTATTTTACTATCAGATCCATTCCCCTCAATTTTAGGGATTTCATCCAAGGGTATAACCTTAGTCTCCATTATTTTATGCACCCTTCACATGTTATTCCCTAGCATTTGAAACATTGGTCAATTTATATATTTGAGTGTGTTTCTGTAGTAGGGATTCAAGAAATTATTTTTAGAGAATAATTGAGATTAATTTGTGAGGATCAACACATGATTATTGTAGTATTTCAAATATTAATATTTTAAAACATTTTTTGTAAAAAAAATTAGAGGTTTTATCTGGAGAAATATACAACATGTTTTAAATGATGATTAGATGAGAATATTACACATATGAATTTTATAAATTACATTAGTATTCATGGAAGATAAACTGAATAATAAGTTGGTAGAAACACCTAATATAACAAACCATCTTATCCACTAGACACAACTAGTACAACATAAACTATATAGAGATGTTTGTCCAATCATTTTAGCCATCACAACAGAAGTGATTTACATACCTTATCAGGAAAATTATTTTTTTATGCTTGCTACCCCCAAGAATGTGTAATTGAACTAGGATAAAAACACACTTAATAACTACAAAAACTCATTTATATATAGTTCACGTAAAATAGAAAAATTAATAAACAAATGAGATTTACGTATAATATAAAAAATTCAAACACCCAATGGAGAACAGTACAAACATGTCATTATTAGAGAAGTAATAATATAAATATCTCATTTCTCATAATATTATGATTTAAAATGTCTTAGAAAATTCATTCAAAACCCCTCTTAAAATTATGAAACAAAAATCCACACATTAGAGGTAGTCCCCAACATCAATTTATTGCAGCATATGTGTTGTTGAATAAGTTTCACTGAACTTCAAGATTCATATTCAAACACATGTTGTCATTAGAAAACAGAAATACACTATTTATACATCCATTAAAACATTCAATAATTGTTAAACATGAAATATTTTACAAATTGATTCACCACACTCTGTAAACCCAGTATATGAAAAATAGGTTTCTTGAATCTACACAAACACTATAGTTTGGTGAAACTGAAACCTCACTAAAGAAATACTCTATCCTGTCATATTTCTCTAATGATCACCATTCAATATATGTTTGGTGAAACTATTATATGCTCAACCACTGCGAAACTGCATAGATAGAAACCTCCATCTGGTGGACTCTATCTAATGGGCTCTATTTTATAATCTCAATATATTTACCTCAATCTAGAAAACAGTTTTTGACGATTCTAAACATTTTCCACTACTGATCAATATAAAACTTAAAATATTTAATTAGTATTTAAATCTTATTAAACCATCAACCTGATCTCATCTTTGTTCTAGCCCCTTTCATGGTTCCTTCAATAAATTCTTAAGCCATATCTACTCATTCTGTACTTTAGTAATAGAAACATACACTACTTATGTTTTAAATAATGTAACAAGATGTTGTAATTGATACATACAAATGATTTCTATCTAATTAAATGTAATAGAAATACTGTAGTTTACTTCTATGAGTCAATTTCTCTAGAACAAAATACATCTATTAAAACATCTTAGTGATCATCAGCTCCAAAACACAAATCTTCATTCTGTAACACCATAAAAATTTATAAGATCAATTACACAACTTTCCAATGTTTTTTCCTAAATTTAGCATGAAATAACTAACAAATCCAACAAAAAAAATTCAATAGTCGATAAAAACCATTAAATTAATAAAAATTCATATAAATGATGCATACTACATCTTATCCATGTCTTGAACATCTCTATCTACTTATGGTGCATGTAACTTAGAACATTTGAAGTGTGTGGTTAAGGGGGTTGATATTGGATAATAATAATAAATTTTTATTCATTTAATGACCATCCTAATGTATTAATTTTGGGGTAAAACCAAAAAACCTACATTATTATCCATTTAAATTCTCTAACCAAAAATATTCTTATCATATACAAGGTTCTTCATCACAAATATTATTTATTTTTTCTTCTTAATTTGATCAATCCAATGGAACTACATACCAAAAATCAATATATCATAAATACACAACAACTGTATGATATATGTTCCATCATACCATATATATCTATAACAAAAATTATAATAATCACATATAATTAATCTTTCCTCAGGAATAAAAGTGTAAAACTTCTTATATCATGTCACAACCCATCCTCGGGGCCTGTGCCGTGACTACGCCAAGCCCGCCTTCCATAGTCCAGGAGCTTGCGACTAGCACCAAAGGCGTAATCCCGATAAAAGGGAAGGCATTGCCTTTAAACCTGTAACACACACTGACTGGACATAAGCTGTAGAAGCAAAAAGTACAAAAATTTAAATGAAATGTGTGATGAAAGTAAGTGGGCCAGTATACAAACCCAACTAAACAACAAGTACAAATAAAAAGAGAAAACAGCTCTTGGATTGTCCACCATGGAATCCTACATGAAGGGTAGGTATAGAACTCAAACAACTAGTCCCTACGGTACGTCCCGTCTAGTCTATCTCAACGAATCCTCTCGTCCGTCACCCTCAGCCTCGATCACTACTGTCCATTGTATGTACAGAACACAACAAGGTGTCAGCAATGCCTGTGCAGGGGTGAGTATAACAGTACTCAGTAGGGGACCCTGAGGCCCCCGAATGTCTCCTAAGAACCCCAAAGAATAAACCACAATAGAAAGAAACAATCATGAAGTATCAACCAACCCTACTTAGGTATATACCCATACATATACCTATGTTATCAATCATAGTTCGGCTCTAACTCTCTAGCCCAACCACAAACCATTCCATAAAGGATGTAAAGTCAATCACAACGATGATAATGGTTGAAAGAAATGACTCAACTCACATAGGTATACATCATTCGTAGAGTGTAGAGATAATCAGATGTAGTAGCTGATTCATCTAAGCTGTCGGACCCACACAGGATATAGGACCAGCTAAGTAGTGGGACCGACACAGGATACATGACTAGCTATTCTGTCAAACCCACACATGATATAGGTATAGAAGTTAGAACTGTCAGACCCACAGAGGATCCTGGTAAAGTTATCATCGATGTCGAACCAACGTTGGATTCTAGTACAATATCATCTCTATCGAACCCATGGAGGATCCTGGCATAGTATCATCATTGTCGAACCCATAGAAGATCATGTCATCTCAATCAAAGCCAGACCTAGGGTTCTCGCACACAGCACGCTTGATTATAGGTTCTCTCCTCGAGACATGTGATGATACATCAACTATCAAAATGTCTTGATTTGATGTATCCCAATGGTCTACCACATAATATGGGGCCAAACCAAACAAAACATGACCAATACACTGAGTACAAGATTACAACGCCTTTTACCAAATCGTACATAGTGTGTTGGAATTTGTTACACACCATGTAGTTAGTTCATAGGTACTACCCCTGTCCAATGGCCCATGTCTAAAGGTTGGTCATGTAGGAATGTAATTACATGTTGTGTGTTAAGGATACACACTGTATCCATGAAAATGTGTTTTCTCTGTGTATGTTGTCCATGTGCCCGTACATGACCTCAACCCGTGTTCGCCAAACCATGTAACTGATACACGAGGTAGCCCGTTCCACTGTCCATGACTATTCGTGTAGTGGAGTGCATTATTGTGTACTCCACCCCATGTTATTTTGTCCCTGGGATACATGCCATGTCCCACAATGCTGCTTCTATCTTTCTATGAAGAGAATAAATGTTGTGCCTCTTGGTCGTGTATTGCTGATCGTGCCCGTGTATTTCTTAGAATACACACCATGCCTCACGAATTATCCTCTATCGTTTTGTGTGGAGAGTACACTATATGTGACCAGGGTCACATTCCGTGTGTTACTTGTATATCTTCCGAAACTAAAGCCATAGAACACATGTAATACACAGCGTGTTCGTCTTAATTACACGTCCTGTATTCTAGAATTTTTCAGAAACAATGCCTTCGGCTAGCGCACCACTCATGAAGTCCATTCTTTATTCTGACGGTCCTTCCGTCATGAAACAATGGAAACTAGGTCGTCCCAATGTCATGTAATTGACTTTGGTGTTTTTGGGCCTCTGATTGACTCCAAAAATACGATTTGATTCAACCTCTCGAAGAACGGTCGAGGGACAGTCCATCCTGTTCCAGTTTTGTCACGAACCGAATCTGGTCGCCTTCAAACACGGCACCCGACCCGGTCCATGGCAAGACCCGAAGGCCGTTCCCGATCCCCACGGGCTGTCACAAGTGCCCGGGTATCATAAAATTAAAATTGGGAACGATTTACCCGAGTTTATAAACATAAAACAACAAAAGAATCCAATGAAACAAATCTGGATTTTTCAAACCAAACAATCTTTTACAAAAATTCAGAACTGAATTACATGGATTAAAACAACTCAAAAGGTCTATACCAAAGTTAAAAATCCAAATAAGGACAGCCCAAGAACCCTCATGGCAAGGGGCACCCCCCACAAGCCACCTCCACAAGACTTCACCACCAAGGACCTGCTAGAAACCCGAACAACTGGAACAAGAAAAACTGTACCCAACCTGCCACAACAAAACAAAACATGTCTACTTACACCCAAGGGTGTAAGTAGGGTGTGAGCCAATGCCCAGTAGGATACCACCACTAAGAGATTCCATGTGATAAACATTTAAAGACGAAAAGCATGCAAGTTTTCAAAAACATGAAAAGCTAGTTACAATTTCTAAAAGATGCTACTTTGAATAAAAACAGTTTTCAAGTGGGCTATCATTAAGAATCAACACTTTTAAAAAAATGTCAACACTACTGAATTTTCCAGCCAACTATACCGTATTCCGACGGTAAGTACAAAGTAAACAATGAGCACAAGAAATAGGAAGTAACACCTAGGCACTAGCTAGCTGTGGGTCCCAGGTACCTCGTATCTCGGTGAGAGTAACCATCACAAATATCCATTCTCGTGCACGAGCCACTAGTAGGGAACATACCCACAACCTATTGGTCCCCAATCATCATCATCATAGTTTAGTTAGAGTTGTAAGTGTCAATCTTTCTAAGTGAAACTGAGGCCAAACCCCACGAATTCACTAGCATACTAGTACGCGTCCACCCACCTAGATACCCAGGTTTTCCCCTTGTGCTCAAATATGTTCAACACATCATGAAATGTACATTGAACATGAAAATATCATTTCCACACCACAAATTCACCAAACAGCCCATATGTATACCACACAAGTCACAAAAAATCTATTTTTCATTCAAAATGATTTTGAAATCCGAAACACATCAAAATAGCCCACAACACATTTCACATTTCTTCAACAGTTCCACAAAACCATTAAACAATTTTATAAAACAATTATAAGATATTTAAACTCATATAACAGCCCACACACATGGAATATAACACTTCTTTCATATTCAAAAATTCAATTTTTCACATCACACTCACACAAAACACTCCACATCACTTTCACATCACTTTCACTCCAAAATATCTCCTTCAAACAATATAATAAAATATTTCCATGATGATACATATCACATAGCAGCCTATTCACAAATTTAATGGACCTTTTAAAAATATACTCCTACTAAAACAGATTGCTGATATAGTTTCACCTATTACACAACCCAATAAAGCATTCAAAACTTTCATAAAACAATTATAAAGAGTATACCCAAACTTTGCACATAAAATCCATTTCAAAAATCTCTTTTTAAGCCAAAAGCACACCAAGACCCTACCAAAATAGAATTGGCAGCCCAATAAACATGAAATAATCTACATTCAAATGTTATATAATCACGTTGAATAATATCACAAAAGATACCCATGAGAACACACAAATCCATAAAACACTTTCAAGGAGTATAGCAAGGTTATACAAATAAAACCATTCAAATACACCCCATTTTTAGGCCCACATGGAACTATATCATTACCTAACCATAATTGGCAGCCCCTTTCAACAACAAATAAATCATTTCCACATTTTACAAAACTACCACAATATATAACACATGAAATACATTTGAAAAATACACACTTCAAGAAAAAATGTAACTCTAAAAACAAATGCTTTACTATTGCAACCAAAAATGGTTTTCACATAATGCACAGTACATAAGGAACATGCAAAATTATTTAATCAAGCAAACTAACTCATCATTAAATGGTTACCCACTGAATCATCTACCGAATGTGTCGAAACCCTCAAATATTGGGACGAAACATCAACCGCATGACCGCCGCATCTCAAGGAAGTTAAAAGAAACCTAAAACCTCAATATTTCACCCAAAATACAGTAATTTAGAACCTATGCACGAACCCTAACTTCTGGAATTTTTTTATAATTCAAGAATTAGGGAAGAAACCCTAAGCAATTTGAATGAGGAAAGAAATAGACTCACCTACTTGAAGTATCCTGAATTAATCACTCCAAAACAATAGTTGCTGAAATTGAAAATAGCCAAAATTTAGGGATTCTTCTAACAAGATATAGGAGGTAATTTGGGAAGTGTAATGGAGGGGAAAAAGTAATAATTGAGAGAGTTAAGAAGGGATGAAGTTACCTCTTCAATTCTGGCCGATTTGAGATACTCTATGAAGATCATCCCTAATCCGCGATATCAAAGAGCTCCAAGGAGGGGGGGGAAGGAAATAGGAGCGCGCCTGGGTTTCTAAGGGTCGAGTGGGAGGTGTAATCACCGAAAAAACTCAAATATTGAAGGAGATATAAAAAATTTAAAAATTATTTTTAATGCAGGAAATGGGCCTTCGGGCAGGCCCAATATCTTAAATAAAAACCCATATCCACCATGATTTTGGATTTATAAAGGCTCCAAATTTATATTTTGGTGTTAATAGGTCAGAGGATACCATTTAGGAATTGGAATGAAGGAAAAATATTAAAAAATGAAAAAGTTATAAAGGAAACAAATTTTATTTTTAAATCTGGAATTGGGCTCGCGGTTTGGCCCGATTCATGAAAACTCATCTATTTCTCCATAAAACCTTTGGAAACCATCCAAAACAAAAAATGAAAGGAAAATAAATGAAATTTAACTTAAAAATAATTCATGTATGTGACAATTCTCCCCACCATGAAAAATTTCCGTCCCCGGAAAGCTACAGAAAGGCCAGATACGAAAGCCAAACCGAACTGATAAACCAAGATGTACTCCCTTTCCAGGTTTCGCCCCCAAAGGCCAAAACACCTCCATTGATCAATTAAGGAAGGAATAATTCACAACAAAATCATACACCACTTTCCTGAAACAATCAATCACATTCAGGCTTTATCCCAAAGGAAAACACCTCAAACACTATCAGAACAAGACTCAAGCAATTCACTCAAACGAACAACAACATCGAACAAGGTTACACATACCTTGCTATAACTAAACCATTGGGAACTCTCCAATCTCAATGGTTACTCAAGGAAGATTTAGGTAGATTGATAGATCCAAATGAGACTACATACCACTAATCCTTGACCATGGATAAATCTAAGTTATCTGTACGAAAAAAAGGCTCCCCACCATAAGAACCAACAATCTTAATCGACCAGCATGGGCCGGTACAGAAAGACCCCAAAATATAAAGTGTTGGGACGACCACATGGTTAGTCTGCATGGTTTGGGAAACCATGAACTAACAGTGGAGATTCTTCTATCTACATGGTTTTTTTTGGGGGGGCATGGTCACTACTAACCAAGTGTAAACCGTGTGGTCAACCTGTCTAGCCAAACTTCATACCTTTCTCTAAAGACTCAATGGAAACCAAAGTGGGAGGGAATAACATTGTGTGATGACATGGGTACAAGACCCTCCACCTATTTCCACCGAACGGGAACAACTGAAGAAATATGATGACACCATAGGTTTAAACTCTTATTATCTTTCATATTGAGGATAGGACTTTGCACAAGGGTTTAAATGACACTGGGGTTTCCCCTGACTACGCGCCAGCTTCTCTCCGGGACCTATGGCTGGAGCTCAAAATATCGAAGCATTTTCGGCCTCACAGTTAGGCTTTGGAAACCACCTGAATGAGAATTCTTCTTTCATTGCAAACAAAAACTACACCGCAATCCCCCCGATAAGTTTTTTTTCCAAGACATAACACATTCCAAACTCACTTTACCCTAACTCTATATTTCAGTGAAACAAGGGATTAGAAGATGTACACACATCATACCTTGTTTGTTCGGGTGAGAAACAATAGAAGTAAAGAACACTTATACTCACCTTCCTCTAAAATGGAATAATTTTTTATGTTTTTTTTTTCAAGGGAGACATTCTCCCAACATAATAGAGACTCTCAGATGATTTCCCCACTTTCACCTTTATAGTCAATCGAGCACATTCCATCACAAGGAATCACCAAACATGACCATTGCGACTGATATAAACAATGAATAGAGAGGGAACTTGTACAACATCCCAAAACAACACACAATTCTAGAAAGTGGCCATAATATCCTCTCATGACCAGATTTCCCACAATAGTAGTTTAAAATAAACTCCTTCTTCAAAGAGACTATGAAGGACTGAGAGTTCCTCTTAGACACTATCCAAATAATCATCCATACTAACAAACCCAGAACACTTCCACCTTCGAAAAATTAGGAAACTTAAGAGGCTAAGGTCACTTTCAACCATCAATAATCAATCTCCCACTATAAGAGGATACACAAAACCAATTAAGGAAAGGGTGTATACTCAATCTAAAAATCTCAAGAAATGGATTCCTTATATTGATCAACTGGAGGATTTTCCAATGGAGAAACAATCTGGGTTGCGCTTCAGTTATGCATTAACCTTTAATGGGGGTGTACCTTATCCAATGGGAGAACCCAAGGACCCAAGCAACCTGGTCCATTGGTCAAAACAACCCATAAACCAGATCCAACACATTAAGGGAACTATCGTAAAGGCATACCAAAACATTTTTCAAAAGAGACCACTAACCGTCCCTACAACACAGCTTACCGACCAAACACAAACCCAAAATACAGTTCAAACAGAAGGGGTTCTTGGAATCAAAACATCCCACAACATCAACATTTTCAAAAACCCATAATACAAACCATACAAAAATATTCATCAAGACATCGTGTTTTTCTTTAAAAGTAATTCTTTGAGAACAAATAGTTTAGCAGTAAGCATATCCACCAATGGTACCCCATGGGCCTCACACATGCATGTTTTTGTGCCACACCGGATACCCTCCTCATATCCATCCCGGAACTCATCCAGTTGTGCCATCAACCATCCATCATCCCATATAACCCCATGCATGTGGTCGCTAATGGAAATACCAAAGGTTAAAACAAAAATTCTTTCCACTTTTCAAAACGAAAACGGTCAACCAACACATCCTTTTTTTCTCATAACTGCTAACTATGAGATCAAAATCCCAACTCACATCTTGCAAAATTTTT
Source organism: Viscum album (assembly GCA_963277665.1). Taxonomy (NCBI): domain Eukaryota; kingdom Viridiplantae; phylum Streptophyta; class Magnoliopsida; order Santalales; family Viscaceae; genus Viscum; species Viscum album. Next base: position 1,611,347,363 of record OY728141.1, on the reverse strand, counting down.
CAAAAAGTCACAAACATTTAGAAAATAACTCACTTTCAAGATATTCACATCAATTTCAAAACATCTCATCCCATTAAAACACACTCTGATTGTTTAGAAAACTCTATTGGAAACACTTTTCAAAACCAATCATCAATATAGTTCCTACTTTCAAAGAGGTGTAAGCACACCATTTTATATATCAAAACAATTCTGAAAATTAAGTTCTGCCATTTCATAAACCAAACCATTCCCTTTTTATTTGAAAATCATTTCACAAAAACTTTACACTTCTTAAAACCAAAGTGCTAAGGTTTCAAAACCTAAGCACAAAACAGTGCAAGAGGAAACTAGTTTCAGTGGGTGACTTGGAAATATGGTTGGCAGCCATATTCCAATCACCTCACTGTCACAGAGAGTGTTCTAGGGAATATCCTTGGCTCCACATGGCTTGCCAGGCCTTGCGAGCTCACTAGGACCATTAACCCAACTCTCTTTTCATTTCCCTTAATCATCATCGAACCAAGAAAACCGAAGGACTTAGATAAATACCGACTTATCATGAAAACTTGAATCCCATTATGAGGTGTGGTGATCAGGCACACTACCCATAACTAGAATTCCATGTCCCAACAATCCTAACTCCATACTATCCTGACTCTTCCCCAAATAACATGACCCAAAGAGTTAACCCGAACCTCCTTTGATACCATTTTATCACGAACCGAATCTGGTCGCCTTCAAACTCGGCACCAACCCGGTCCATGGCAAGACCCGAAGGGCGTTTCCGATCCCCACGGGCTGCCACAAGTGCCCGGGTATCATAAAATTAAAATTGGGAACGATTTACCCGAGTTTATAAACATAAAACAACAAAAGAATCCAATGAAACAAATCTGGATTTTTCAAACCAAACAATCTTTTACAAAAATTCAGAACTGAATTACATGGCTTAAAACAACTCAAAAGGTCTATACCAAAGTTACAAATCCAAATAAGGACAGCCCAAGAACCCTCATGGCAAGGGGCACCCCCCACAAGCCACCTCCACAAGACTTCACCACCAAGGACCTGCTAGAAACCCGAACCACTGGAACAAGAAAAACTGTACCCAACCTGCGACAACAAAAAAAACCATGTCTACTTACACCCAAGGGTGTAATTAGGGTGTGAGCCAATGCCCAGTAGGATACCACCACTAAGAGATTCCATGTGATAAACATTTAAAGATGAAAACCATGCAAGTTTTCAAAAACATGAAAAGCTAGTTACAATTTCTAAAAGATGCTACTTTGAATAAAAACAGTTTTCAAGTGGGCTATCATTAAGAATCAACACTTTTAAAAAAAATGTCAAAACTACTGAATTTTCCAGCCAACTATACCGTATGCCGATGGTAAGTACAAAGTAAACAATGAGCACAAGAAATAGGAAATAACACCTAGGCACTAGCTAGCTGTGGGTCCCAGGTACCTCGTATCTCAGTGAGAGTAACCATCACAAATATCCATTCTCGTGCACGAGCCACTAGTAGGGAACATACCCATAACCTATTGGTCCCAAATCGTCATCATCATAGTTTAGTTAGAGTTGTAAGCGTCAATCTTGCTAAGTGAAACTGAGGCCAAACCCCACGGATTCACTAGCATACTAGTACACGTCCACCCACCTAGATACCCAGGTTTTCCCCTTGTGCTCAAATATGTTCAACACATCAAGAAATGTACATTGAACATGAAAATATAATTTCCACATCACAAATTCACCAAACAGCCCATATGTATACCACACAAGTCACAAAAAATCCATTTTTCATTCAAAATGATTTTGAAATCTGGATCACACCAAAATAGCCCACAACACATTTCACATTTCTTCAACACTTCCACAAAACCATTAAACAATTTTATAAAACAATTATAAGATATTTAAACTCATATAACATCCCACACACATGGAATATAACACTTCTTTCATATTCAAAAATTCAATTTTTCACATCACACTCACACAAAACACTCCACATCACTTTCACATCACTTTCACTCCAAAATATCTCCTTCAAACAATTAAATAAAATATTTCCAAGATGATACATATCACATAGCAGCCTTTTCACAAATGAAATGGACCTTTTAAAAATATACTCCTACCAAAACAGTTTGCTGATATAGTTTCACCTATTACACAACCCAATAAAGCATTCAAAACTTTCATAAAACAATTATAAAGAGTATACCCAAACTTTGCACATAAAATCCATTTCAAAAATCTCTTTTTAAGCCAAAAGCACACCAAGACCATACCAAAACAGAATTGGAAGCCCAATAAACATGAAATAATGCACATTCAAATGTTATATAATCACGTTGAATAATATCACAAAAGATACCCATGAGAACACACAAATCCATAAAACACTTTCAAGGAGTATAGCAAGGTTATACAAATAAAACCATTCAAATACACCCCATTTTTAGGCCCACATGGAACTATATCATTACCTAACCATAATTGGCAGCCCCTTTCAACAACTAATAAATCAATTCCACATTTTACAAAACTACCACAAGATATAACACCTGAAATACATTTGAAAAATACACACTTCAAGAAAAAATGTAACTCTAAAAACAAATGCTTTACTATTGCAACCTAAAATGGTTTTCACATAATGCACAGCACATAAGGAACATGCAAAATTATTTAATCAAGCAAACTAACTCATCATTAAATGGTTACCCATGGAATCACCTACTGAATGTGTCGAAACCCTCAAATATTGGGACGAAACATCAACCGCAAGACCGCCGCACCTCAAAGAAGTTAAAAGAAACCTAAAACCTCAATATTTCACACAAAATACAGTAATTTAGAACCTATTCACGAACCCTAACTTCTGGATTTTTTTTATAATTCAAGAATTAGGGAAGAAACCCTAAGCAATTTGAATGAGGAAAGAAATAGACTCACCTACTTGAAGTATCCTGAATTAATCACTCAAAAAACAATAGTTGCTGAAATTGAAAACAGCCAAAATTTAGGGATTCTTCGAACAAGATATAGGAGGTAATTTGGGAAGTGGAATGGAGGGGAAAAAGGTAATAATTGAGAGAGTTAAGAAGGGATGAAGTTACCTCTTCAATTCTGGCCTATTTGAGACACTCTATGAAGATCATCCCTAATTCGCGATATCAAAGAGCTCCAAGGAGGGGGGGGAGGCAATGGGAGCGCGCCTGGGTTTCTAAGGGTCGAGTGGGAGGTGGAATCACCGAAAAAACGCAAATATTGAAGGAGATATAAAAAATTTAAAAATTATTTTTAATGCAGGAAATGGGCCTTCGGGCAGGCCCAATATCTTAAATAAAAACCCATATCCACCATGATTTTGGATTTATAAAGGCTCCAAATTTATATTTTGGTGTTAATAGGACAGAGTATACCATTTAGGAATTGTAATTAAGGAAAAATATTAAAAAATGAAAAAGTTATAAAGGAAACAAATTTTATTTTTAAATCTGGAATTGGGCTCTCAATTTGGCCCGATTCATGAAAACTCATCTATTTCTCCATAAAACCTTTGGAAACCATCCAAAACAAAATATGAAAGGAAAATAAATGAAATTTAACTTAAAAATAATTCATGTATGTGACAAGTTTGAACCATCACCTTGTATCATCATCTCACCTTTTCAAGGTCTTCATGATGTTGGGTCTTCAATTTGGGATTGTTGCGTCACACAAAGAACTCGCAATGATCCGGTGTTCGTCACCCTTGAAGATCATAAAGAACACACCAAACGTTCACAAAAATGGTGGACGAATCAGGTCGTATTTGTTAGGCCCGGTCCTTCTACGTTAGTTTTTTAGAAATAAGGTCAATAGTAACAGACATGGAAGGACGAATTTGTGTTTCTCAAAACAATGAACACCACAACCTCGATTCGAAGTACATCGTCGTAGTCGTAGAAATAGGGCGGACGCCGATTCCTTGACATCGGCAAACGTCCAAGGATGAAGCATAGTCGATGTTCATCATGGAGGCTGCTTCTATTGTGGCTTGAACGAATATAGAAGATAGTACAATATTTATTCGGATATGAGGAATGTTCTTCGTTGAGAGGGTGATGTTATTCCATGAGTTCTACAAAGATCTCAAAGGATTATGCCAACCCCAAAATAAAAGATTATCATCTGTTATTTTAATGCTGACATAATAAATTTTAAAAGAATTCAAACCACTCATATTAATTAATTAAGTCATTAATTAATTTTTGTTGGCACCATTATGGGGAAGACCAAGAGTTTCCCCTATTAATGAGGAGCTCAAGGGGTTTAAAAGGGGGGTTTAGAGGAGTTAAATGGTTCAGGTGGGCCCGACCCTAAAACATCCTCCCAAGGGTGGTTAGGGTGTGGTGGGTCTAACCACTAACCTCCCTCTAGGGGTTTTAAAAAACATTGAAATAAAAATACTTCAAACATATATTTATTTAATTTTTATTTAGACACCCCAATAATTAACTCCCAAACTCGATAATACGCAACTGTGGTAAAGGTATCCTAAAGAAAATATTGGCGCTGCGAGTTCAACATTGACATTAGATATCAATTCTGAGTACTTCTTCAAATGATAGAAAATCATTCATGTACGTTTACTGAATGTACCGAACAAAACATCATAAATTGATTCTAGGTGCACTGGGCCTCAGAATCAAGCACCGTTAGAAACTGCGGACTCGTAAAAATACCATGTATTTAAAAAAAATTCAAAGAATTTACATGTCTTTAAATTCTCCCCACTTCTGAAATTTACATCCCCGTAACCTACAACAGACACTAAGGGAACAAAAGGGGGTACTAAGCATCCATCTGAGCCTCCCTCTCCCATGTGCTCTCTTGGAGGTTTCTGTGCTTCCAGAATATGCACGCCAGAGGAATCAACCGTCCACGTAGGCCCTGCTATTGTCGATCCTAAATCTCCCCTGAAACCTCCATGAATGTCCCCCATCATCGATTTCCATCTCTATGTGCTCGATGATGTGGGATGGGTTGTGCATGTTTCTTATCGGCTGAGATACGTGGATGACGTTGTGCATGCGGTGCAACTTAGGTGGAAGGACCAGTTGTTAAAACACCTCGCATACTCTACAGAGGACCTGGAACAGTCTGATTAATCATGGAGATAAATTGGTGCCTCAACCAAATCTCCATAGACCTCTTTGAGGTGAGACCCATAAAAAGACATGGTCTCCAACCTTGAACTCCAGTGGTATCCATCTTTTTCAGCATAGGAATTCTTATCGTTATGTGAAATCTTCATCCGCTCTTGGTTGATATGCACTTTCTACATCATAGCCTACGCCATCTCTGGTCCTGCAAGTGCTGACTCCCCTAGGCCAGTCCAGGACAGAGGTGATCTGCAAGGCCAGTCGTACAGTTCCTCGTAAGGATCCATCCCGATGGTAGAGTGTAGATTTTATTATATGAAAACTCTACCAAGGTTAATTGATCCTCCCAGCTACGACTGAAGTCTTGGATGCATGCACGGAGCATGTCCTTGAGAGTCTAAATGGTCCTCTCAGTCTGGCCATCCGTTTGAGGATGGAAGTCAGTGCTCAAATGAAGCTGTATCCCAAAAGCCTCGTGCAACCCCTTCCAAAACCGGGAAGTGAAACGATCATCTCGATTGGAGAAGATTGTCGATGGAACACCATGAATCCATACGATCTCCCATAAGTATATGCTTCCAAGGCTCTCCACTGAAACCTTATCCCTGATCGGTAGGAAGTGGGCCAACTTGGTGAGTCGGTCAACAGTCACCCAAGTAGAGTCATGTCCTATGGATGTACATGGAATTCCTTTCATGAAATCCCTAGATATCTAGTCCCACTTCTACTCTAGGACCTCTAAGGGATGAACCAAGCATGCTGGAACCTGGTGCTCTACCTTCAATTGATGATAAGTGAAGCATTGAGAGACAAACTCTACTACTTCCTTCTTCATACCTATCCACCAGTGCTATCTTCGGAGGCCCTTATACATCGTCACTGCTCTTGGATGTACCGCTACAGGAGATGTGTGGAACTCCTTCAACAATTCCTCCCAAAGTGCAACTAGTACCATGATACATCCTCTAAAGAGAATGTCGCACTACTCACCATTAGAAAACCAATCAGGTTTTTGCACTGTGTATATATGAGCACGTCGCATCTCACATTAATTATCTCCATGCTAATCCTCTCTGACTCACTGAAGAAGTGGATGACATAAAGTGAGAGACTGTAGAAAGTCTACTCCATTTCTATCCACAAAGGATATCTGCATGGAGGCCAGCTACTCTATCACCTCTCCTAGCAGCTAAATGCCTTATCTCATTATGAGATAATCTACTACAACGTTCCCCTTCCCATGAGTATATACTATCTGGAATTCGTAGTCCTAGATGAACTCGAGCCATTGTCATTGTCTCAGGTTCAGGTCTTTCTATGAGAAAATGTACCTGAGACTCTGGTGGTCAGAGTAGACTATAAAATGTTCGCCCATAAGATAATGTCGCCACATCTTCAATGGAAAGACCCCTTCCTATAACTTCAGTTCTTAGGTAACATAGTTCTTCTTCTGTTTTCATAGCTATCAAGAACCATACACGATCATTGCTCGCTCCTGCATCAGGACACACCCAATTTTGGTATCTGATGCGTCTCACTAAACTATGTACCAAACTCCCTCCTCTGGTAGCCTCAAGATGGGGACACTGGTCAACCTCTTCCTCATCTTTTGAAAGCTCTACTGGTATCTCTCTGACCACATGAATGTTTTACCCTTCTTTTTCAATGCAAAAATCAGTGTTGTAACTCTGGAGAAGTCTGGAACAAATCTCAGATAGTACCCAACCATTCCTAGAAAACTTAGTACCTTAGTCACACTCCTAGGTGGCTCCCAAGAAAGTAATGTCTCAATCTTCACTGGATCTACTGCAACTCTAGCCTTTGATATTACATGTCCTTTGAAGTGATCCTCTCCAATCCTAAACTGCCACATTAAGAGCTTACCATACACCTGGTGCTATCAGAGTGTGTCCATTACTACCTGCAAATGGTAGGCTACCTCCTACCTAGTAGTCTATTAGATCAGTATTTCGTCGATGAAGACTTCGAAAAATCGACCAGGGTAAGGCTGGACAATCCTGTTCATGATACTAATGAACACTGCTGGAGCATTTGTTACACCGAAGGGCATAATCAAGAACTTGTAGTGGCCATAACGACACCTGAAGGCCGTCTTCTACACATCCTCGACTCGAATTCTAAGATGGTGATAGCCTGACCTAAGATCTATCTTTGATAACCATCGTGCTCCCTTGAGCTGATCAAAGAGGTCATCAATCCTCGGGAGTGGGTACTTTTCTTAACGGTCACCTTATTCTTGCGACGGTAGTCAACACACAGTCGCAAGCTCCCATCTGCCTTCATAGCGAACAAAATCGGAGATGCCCATAGAAAAACACTGGGTCATATAAATCCCTTTCCCAGAAAGTCCTCCAATTATTCTCGCAGCTCACGAAGCTCGGCGAGAGCCATTTGATATGCTGGAGTAGATATTGGTTCCATCCTAGGGTATAGGTCAATGTAGAGGTCTACCTCTCAGTGAGGAGGTAGTCTTGGAACTTCATCAGGGAAAACATCCACATAATGATCAACCACAATAGGAATACTTGGACTCCGCACATCAACTACATCGAGGATGAGACTAGACAACTGATGGGTGATCAGCTGCCCCCTCCTCTGTGTAAGTCTATCCTGTAATACAAAGGCTCCCTTCTCATTGGTGAAGGTGAAACTGGTCCCATATATGTGAACACACCACACATTTCGACTAATACAGTCAATCAGGGCTTGAAATATGGATAACTAGTCCATACCCCAGATGACATCATAAGGCCTAGCCACCACTACCAGAAGATCCCAGTCAAATCTGTCACCTCCTAGAGTAATCTCACACTGCCGGCACTAGTGCGAAATCTTCAGGTCTGCTTCTGTAGGAGTCTCTAGTTGTATTGATCGAGCCACCGGGTCTGTCGGAATCTCTGAACTCCGAACGAGGGCAGTAGAAATAAAACAATGACTCGCACCTATGTCTATAAGTATTACAGAAATGGTGGGTTAGACACAGATAGTACCTCGAATCATCTCAAGTACACCATGGTCGAAGGGCTCGACTGCTTGGAGATGATCACGCCTCTGTCCGCCAGCTCCCCGTGGTCGGATTGGACAACCTAGTGGTCATGGTGGTAGAGCCTTGAAATGTCTTCCACCACCCGCTACTCGACCATCTCCTCTGCCATGTCCACCTTCTCCTGGATGACCACCAAGGTTGAAACTCTGGATCTTCCTGGGATGTCCCTCTACATTCTTATGCTCATCTTCATGGCGGTTCAGGCAATCACGAGCCAGGTGGCGTTACCCGCCGCATGTATAGAACTACCTGATCCATGTATAGCTGGATCTGTCTCGTGTGCCCCGTAAAAACGAACCAGTATCCTGGGTTCGCCCACCTGATGGCCTAGTCTTCTTTGACCTCAGTGACATCTATCTGCTACCGGTAGTATAAGACTCCGCTACGTGTCACCCTGTGGTGGGTCTCGCTACTGGTGACTACTCAGTGAGAAAACTATCCACTAGAAGGGCTCTCTCCAGCACCCCCGCCTACGTCAGGATGCTGAGGGGAATCATCGAAGCCCTGATCTCATGCCTGAGTCGCTGATCGGAGGTTCGGGCCCTGAAGAATGGGTCCCGCACCATATTCTTGGAGTATCGTGAGAGGTCGGTGAAACACACTGAGTACTTATCTAATGTCATGTTGCCCTGCTACAGATGATGTAACTCCTGAATCTACCCTGCACGAAGGGTGGCTGGAACAAACTCGGAGCAAAAGAGACTCTTGGAATCTGTCCTGAGTAATGATTTCTTGTCATGCAACTAGAGCATCGGTCTCCACAATCTACCAGCTACTGAATATAAGAGACTCGTTTCAAGGATCACCAAGAGTTCGGCTGGTGTCCCTACCAATCTGAAAACTCTCACGATAGCCTCCATCCAATCCTCAGCTGCATGTGGGTCCATATCTCCTAGGAAACTGGGCGGAATCTGGCACTGGAACTTGTGAAATGAACTAAGGTGGCGTACACTCTCTACCGCTAGAGCTGGTGGTATCTGTGGCCCAGCGGGTAGTGGTACCGCTGGTACCTCTGCTTTGATGGGGCCCTGTATCGAGGCCTCGTCGCTCGGTGGGCTACCTTCTTGTACATAACTCAGAACCATAGCTGGCTGCCTTCATGGGGCCATCCTAAAAAGAAACAGGTGTGTCACGGTTAAAAAATTATAACTGGTGAGATAATGCAAAGTAATAACGAAGAAAACTTTTTCATAGGAAACACACATGTAATCAGTGTTTTCGTGCACTGAGTCAGAAATCAAATGTCATAGTCCTAATGTATGGATACATCAGCCACCTCACCGACACCTATTTCCTTAAACTGATAACCACACCCAAAACACATAAAAATATTTACATTAAAATAATCAGAGTCCATATTCTGTGGTGGAACCTACTCCTTTGATACCAATTTTTCACGACCCATCCTAAGGTCCCGTGCCGTGACAACCCCAAGCCCACCTTCCATAGGTTAGGGGATGGAGACTCGCACCAAAGGCCTAATCCCAAAAAAAGAGAAGGCATTTCCTTTAAACTTGTAACAAACATGGACTGAACACAAGCTATAGAAGCAACAAGTACTAAAATAGAAAAAAATGTGTGCTGAAAGTATGTTGGTCAGTATACAAACCCAACTGAACAACACATACAAGTAAAAATGGAAAACAGCTCCTGGATCATCCAACGGGGAATCCTACCTAAAGGGTAGGTACAAAACTCGAACAACTTGTCCCTGTTGTAATTCCCGTCTAGTCCAAATCCGAGCAGCCTCATGTATGACACCCTTAGCCTTGATCACAGTTATCCGTCATCTACTCAGAACACAACAAGGTCTGGGCGAAGCCCATTCCGGGGTGAGTATAACCATACATAGTAGGGGACCCCCAGACCCCCAAAGGTCTTCTAGAATCCACAAAGGATAAACCAAAGTAGATAGATAAAATCATTAAGTATGCACCAACCCTACTTATGTGTATGCCCATACATAGACCTATGTTGTCAATCATATTCCAGCTCCATCTCTCGAGCCCAATCACAAACTATTCTACAATGGAAGTAAAGACAATAACCACGATGATAATGGTTGAAAGACCTAACTCATCTCACATTGGTATACATAATTTGTAGAGTGATAGAAATGATCAGATATAGTAAATGATTAATCTATGCTGTTGGACCCACATAGGATACAGGACCATCTAAGCTGTCGGACCCACATAGGATATAAGACCAGCTATTCTGTTGGAACCACATATGATATAGGAACAAAATTCAGAACTGTAAGACCCAAAGAGGATCCCGGTACGGTAGTCATCTCTGTCAAACCCATAAAGGATTCTGGTATAGTATCGTCGCTGTCGAATCAACAGAAGATCCTGGTACATTATTGTCACTGACAAACCCACAGAGTATCCTGTCATCTCAGTAGCAGCCTGCCCTCAGGTTCCCGCACACAACACACACAATTATAGAAGGTTCCACTCCTCAAGGCATGTGACGACACATCAACTACCACAATGTCCCGTGTTGATGTATCTTGAAGGTCTACCACGTCATAGGGGGATAAACAAAACAAAATGTGTCCAAGACACTGAGTACAAGATGACCAAGATTTTTACCAAATAGTAGTCATCGTGTTGGAATATGGTACACACTGTGTAATCAGTTCTTAGGTACTGCCCATGTCCAACAGCCCATGTCAAAAGGATAGTCATGTATGAAAGTATATACATGGTGTGTGGTAAGGTTACACGCTATGTCCATGAAACTGGGTTGGCTCCGTGTATGTTGGCCATGTGCATGTACACGGCCTCAAACTATGTTCTCCAAACCATGTAACTGATACATGGGGAAGCTCGTTCCACTGTCCACGCATGGCCATGTGGTGGATTACATGCCCATGTACTCCACCCCATGTCCATGTATCCCCATAATACACACCATGTCCCGTAAAGCCGCTTCTCCCTTTCTATGATGAGAATACATGTCGTGCCTCATGGTCATGTATTGATTCCAGTGTCCGTGTATTTCCCAGAATACATGCCATGTCTCGCAATGTATCCTCAATAATTTTGTGTTGAGATTACACGCCATGTGAATGAGGTCACACATTGTGTGTTACATATCTATCATCTGAATCTGGAGCCACCGAACGCTTTTACTACACAGTGTGTTTGTCTGAATTACATTTCGTGTATTCTATAATTTTCTAGAAACAAAGCCTCCAGACAGCACCCCACCCATGAAGTCCATTCTTTATTATGATGGTCTGTTTGTCACAAATCATCGGACACTAGGTCTCCCCAATGTCCTGTAATCGTCTCTGGTGTTTTCGCGCCTCCGATCGGCTCTGAAAACACGATTTGATTCTGTAGGTCAAATAACAGTCGAGGGATGGTCCTTCCCATTCTGATTTGATCTGTCACCCGCTATCATCATCGCACCTTCTCTAGGTTGTCATGATATTGGGTCCTCAATTTGGAATCGTTGCATCACACAATGTACCCGCAATGATTCGGTGTTCATCACCCTTTAAGAACACGAAGAACACACCATACATTCACAAAAACGGTGGAGGAATCCGGCCTTATTTGTTATGCTCGGTCCTTCTGCGTTAGTTTGGTAGCAAGCGGGACAAGAGTAACAAACATGGAAGGAAGAATCAGCATTGATCAAAACAAAACACACCCCTGCATCGATTCAAAGTACGTTGTCGATGTCGCAGAAATAAGGAAGAGGTCAATTCGTTGACGTCTGGAAACATCTGTGGATGAAGCATCATCAACGTTCCTTGTGGAGGCTCCTTCTCTTATGGCTTGGATGAAGATTGACGATAGTACCGTCATTCTTCAGAGATAAGGAGAGTTCTTCGTCGAGTGGGTGATGTTCTTCCAAGAGTTCTACAATGCTCTAAAAAGATTAGTCCAACCCCAAAATAAAATATTATCAAATCTTATTTTAATGTTGACATAATGAGTTCAAATGAATTAAAATCACCCAAAATAAATAATTAATCCATTAATTAATTTTTTTTGGAACCATTAAGGGGAATACCAAGAGTTTCCCCTATTAATGAGGAACTTAAGGGGTTTAAAAGAGGGGTTTAGAGGAGTTAAAGGGTTTGAGTGGGCCCCGCCCTGAAACATCTTCCCATGTGTGGTTAGGGTGTGGTGGGTCCCACCTCAAACCTCCCTTTGGTGGTTTAGCAACATTTCAAATAAAAATTTGTCACAGATATTTTTATTTAATTTTTTTTAAAACCACAATAATTAACTCCCAAACACAATAAAACACAAATGCGGTAAAGGTCTTCATAAGTGAATATCGGCACTGTAAGTTCAACGGTGCCCTCAGATTTCAATTCTGAGCAACACTTCAAACAATATAAAATCCTGCACGTAAGTTTGCTGAACGTACTGAACAAAACTTCTAAAAATGATTCTGGGCACACCTGGCCTCAGAATCAAGTGCCGTCAGAAACTACAGACTTGTAAAAACCCAATTTATTAAAACAATCCAAAGAATGTCAAGGTCTTTTCAAATCATTTCCTTGGGTAATACTTCATTCATTAATGAATTCATTTTAACTAAAATCCAAAAACTATTTCTAACGATCTTTAAAATCCATAGGTTGAACCATGTAAATTTATTCTTCCAAATCTTTGTTAATAATGAAAATCATTACATTAATATTCTCAAAGTTTAGTTCATAAAATAAAATAATGTTATGTATTTTTTAATTGATTGCGTGCTTCACCACTACTGATAAAATTTCAAAAAATTCAATGAAATCCTTATGCTGAAAATCCTCACCAAAAACCTTACTTTGTACTTCTTACATCCATTAACTTCCACTTTCAAATTATATACCTATTTTTTCTAGAGATCTCTTGGAATATTTTAATTAAACTAGCTCCCAAGTATTATTGAGATTAATGGAATTGATTTCCACTTTCATGAATTACTCCTACTCTTTTGAGTCTCTAAGATTATCCACCTATTCTATTCAATCCAATTCAAATGTTTATATTAGTAGTAGAAAGTTCATATCATATCTAACTCCCTAAACTAATTTTATGGAATGACTTGATATCCTTAATATAACCTCAGGTTTATCCAAATTAACCACTATGTCCAATAGTTCGTTTTCTACTAAAAGTCGGTATGATTATTCAGTATCTAGTACTTGTCTTTCCAAACATTCTCTATCTGGTAGTTTTATGTCCAATCATCTTTTTTTTTCAGTAGATTGACTATAATAGCACTAGTATTTGATGTTTACCGATGAATTTTCTATTTGATAACCTCTATCCAATAATATCAAACTTCAACAATTGATCTATCATAAACATCCTTCTCAACCATGTTCCAATATTTATATAGAAGTTATTCATCCAGATTAACATTTCAGTTCATAACGAATTTTTTCTTTTCATCATCCAATATATGATAACCAATATTATCATAACCATTTCCAATAAGAAAACATAACATGGATTTCTTCCAAAAATTATACATGTATTTGGAATAGATATAAACATATGAATTAACTCAAAATATTTTAATATAGTTCACCGATGGTCTCTTACTGTACCAATGTTATTATGATGGTTATTATCCCACAATTGAATCCCAACATTTATTCACCAAATTCACTACTCAATTTATTTCCACTTCCTAAATTACCTTGGGAATTCATGCCTAAATAGTCATACTCTAATATTTATCTATCAGTGTTTTATTCATCCTTTAATCTACCCTATTATTTTAGATATATTTGAAATGTATTCTAATTCCTAATTATATTCCTTTAACTACATTTGTGAAATTTGTGTCCAATGTACTCCGCCTGATTTTTTATCTAGATATATTTGAACATTTATTCAAAAAAATTTTGGCCAAAAACATTACACTAAATAAATTAATGAAACACATCATATTTATCCATCAATATGTAAACCTATACCTTTTTTACACCCTAATATTTTATATAAATTTCCTTTAAAATAAACATGATCTATTTAATTGCATTTTTTACATGTAAATTCTAGTATAAATGAAACATGATATATTATTTATTTATAACATAGTCATTGAATTAGTATATATGAATAGTAAAAAGCATTGTATGAAAAATAATTTTTAAATAATAAAAATTAACTATATAATTTATAATAAATAAGTACCAAATATTTAGTAAATCCATTTTATGATTCAATGATATCATTTCTTAAAAAATATTTTTATTGAATTGTTCACATAAAAATTAAAATAAATTTGTACTATTTTTATAGATTTTATCTGATAGAACTAATATCACTTTTTAATAATTATTGAAATATTATCTTGTAGTGAATTTTTTGTATATTTTTTTTATAAAATATTACACAATGAATATTGATAAATAATGATATTTGAATAAACTGTCATTTGTTTTTAATTAAATGTACCAGTCTGTTTTAAATAGGATAAAAAAATAATATAAGTATTCTTTAGTTAGAAATAATATAATTTATTAAATTATAATCATTATTATAGTTGATTTTTTTGGTTAATTTTTGGGCTAAAAATAGATTTTTCTAAAATATATTTTTTAGGAACACAATGTGTTTTTATAATAATGAATTAAATTTATCTCTATTGACTAATTGTATTAATGAAATTTAAAGAATTCATATTCAAAAAAATGATAGTATTTATTTTATGGATTTATACGGCATTAAATTTAATTTAATTAACTTTTATTCTAAAAACTATTTTATTATAAAATGGGATTTCATTGCGGTGTGCATGCTTATTTAAATTTAAACTCCCCAAATTATAGAAATTATATCTGATAAGATGTAATCAAGATTTAGAATCTCTGTAATTATTTTAATTTAATATTTTTAAATTAATTTTAGTTCATAATGTATAGTAAAAATAGTTAATGGTCACTTCCTTTTGAAATTGCCTCTAAAATGATATTTTGTCATTGAAATAATTCAAGAAATTCCATGGATGTCCCTCCCATAATTTATAAAAGGGCGCATTATATCATCTCTTATTCAGATGATTTTATCCCCCTATCTTACCAAATCCATTATCCAAAACCATCCTATAATCCTTCCATTCAATCCGATAGATTTCAGACTTCTCCTAAGACCAATCCTTTATGTCTTAGGGTGTAATCTGAAGGAGGTCTCTAAAAAGTTAGGTATAAATATTAATTGATCCCTTTTAATCATATTTCGTCATCTAATTATTGTAAAGGTACTTCATATAGTATAACATTATTAATACATTGTTATAAAAATACTGATATGTTTGATGATTTTTGAACAAAATTTACCATCCTTACAAAATCAAATAGTCAATGAAAGTATCACTCATGGATATGTGTGGACTACCACCTCAACATAGTGATAAAATTCATCTTCCATCAAACAATTTCATGGTTGTTTGTCATGATAAATTTAATATATATATATATGTTATTTATTACATAATAATGATTACCTAAAGGAGAATTATTATTTATCTTTATTTTGTTACATACATCGAAAAATAGAAACATCATTCATGAAAATGTTATAACTATCATCACTAAGTAGTGAAGTAATTAATTTTTCTTCATCGATTAATGTGAATGGTTATAAATATGTATATAATTTATATATATAAATATTTTATCCTAATTAACATTTAATATAAGGAGGAACCCTGATTCATGTACAATGACCATAACATTAAAATTAAAATATATATTAAAAATATTGTAGTTAACGACCAAAATGATAACGATAATTAACGATTTTTATTGAAATGGTATTAAGTATATGGAATTATGAGTAAAAAATATATGGTAATATAATTATAAATATTTTTTGGCATATAATTACAATAAATTTAAATTTATTATATAAGTGGTTATATTGATTATGATGTAATACTAACTGTAGGTAACGGTTTCTTCATCTCAAATTTGTTTTGTTGCGCCATGATTGTTGTTATGAACCTATTTATGACTATGAGGTGATTATATTAATCATTTAAAATATTATATCATCTATCCTCATTAATTAATGGTATTTAAATTTATAATTCAAATTATTTTTTCCAATGGGGATTGATTTGAATGTTATCAATCTGGTATGGGTTTACCATCTAAAATTGTCTTCTTTGGAACATATGTTATGTTATACACCTATCTTATTTTATGATGTATATCTAATAACCATTTTATATTTTGTATCATGGAAATCATTATCATTATTATATTTAAAATTTCATTTAAATTCTTTTAATTTATTTCAATGGCCACTCCTTCGATATATATTTTTATTAAGAAAACACACTTTTGTGGAAAAAGTGGGAAACCAGATAAGAACACAAAAGACAAAAACAATCCCATATGAAATTGAAAAATCAATAAATTTTAATTTACAAATGTTAGAAACCATATCTCTTAGGAGAATCCGTTGAGGAGTGGTGGACCACCCATCTGTATAGTCTTTGAGGAGGTCTTAAATATATAATTCCATATTATCCTAAGATTGGATTAGTTGTTCCCATGAAATATTGATTCTATTAAATCTATGTTCCAAAATACACCATTGTTTTTCGATCTAGGAATCATGTTCTTCTATTAAAATTTACATGGATACCCATCCCAATAAACCATTCAAATTCCTCTTTTGTAGAATTGACCTCTAGATACATCTATAATAATGATTAAGATACATTTATTATGGTCTTCCACTAATCGAAATCCTTCTTTTCCACCCCACGTAGGAGGATAGAAGAATACACAACCTCATTTCCATCTGTCACTAGATTCCTATACGAGTAATTATATATTCTTGAAGAGTGTTTATCTATAACATTGGATCCATTAATATGTTGATTTAATTTTCTTGAGGATCTAGTAACAGGAGGAATTTGTAAATTTGAATAGTTTTTTCTTCTACGTAGCCTCTGGGGGAACATAATAAAACTTCTTGAATAAATGATAATGATCATACCCTTACATGAAGAGTATATAAGATAGTACTCCTCCATTTCAAATTCCTCACACTCAGCTGAAGATTCCTAGGAAGGCTCTGTATCCTCATAAAAATCCTCCACTTCATGTCCATCCTCATAATATTCTCAATCTGTTCCTCCAAACATAGAAAACTAATTTTGAGGATTAATAACTATTCCACTAAACTTGACCTTCTCAACATAAGATCGTCTTACGTGTGAGGTATGCACTAGAATCTTTGAACAACATGGATGAACTAAGTCACAAAAAATAAATTGTAGTAGTGTATTATAAATATCCAAGGCCACACATTAATGATAATTACTTGTGGTTAGACCATCACAAACACACCCAAGCACCAGGGATCCATTGATTGGATTAGATGAAACTAGGTGCATGACCATGCCAACACCTGTACTCCCTATTAGTGCATTGTCATTTGTATTTTTAACATTTAAATGTGAATCAATGCTACCACAAAGATGATCAATAACCAAAAACATTTAATGGACAACAATACACAGATCAAATTTTAGTTTTTATAGAATTTCTGAGAATTTTTGTTTAGGAAGTATGGCCTTTGAGGAATTATGAACTATGATAACACCATGATACGAGAGAATTGGACCAAAATAGATATACTTAGGCCCATTCAAACTGTGGTCTTCAGTTGTATGACCATATCCTAATTCCATATTCCAACAAGGACCCTTAGTACCCCATCGACACTAATGAGACAGATGTCCAAGGTGAGAGAACAATGAATAGATGTGAATTTAAGGCTTAAACACGACGAGTGACATCCAATGAAATTCCTCACCTACTAAGATCCATACCCATTCAACCATGGGTTTTGATATGCCAATATCAACAGATATCTATGGGGAAATTTGGTGACAAACAGAACCGGTTGTCATGTCTGGGAAAAGATAATGATTGACCTAGTTTCATACTATTCGAATTGTAGAAGTGTTATGATAAGGGATAGTGCGATTAGGTAATAATAATAAAAATCCGTTGTTTGGGAATCATTCTTTATGTAAAAATCATAAGACCATTTTAATAGGTTTAAGCGATGGAAATTTTCATGAAAGAGGAGCTATGTACCACACAATGACCAAATTTTCTAAGGGTGAGATTCAAATCAAGATATGACAGTTATCAAGGAGGAAAATAGTCACCCGCTCCTAAATCTGCCTGGATTTGAAAACAGATCTATCTATGGTGTCAACTAATGGATGTCATGAACTTAACTGAGCAACTAGTGTATTATTTAATAGAGTCAAAGCATCATTACATTCTGAAATCGAAAGCATGAGCTAGGGAAAGCTATCACGGAGGTCCAATACTTTAGGGCAAATCACAATGCCAGGGAATGGCATAAAGAAGTTGTAGTTGGAGAACATGATGAATGAAGAAGGAATCTCTAATGCGGAAGGGAAGCCCATCCACATTAATAGGGGAAGGATAGTCTCAGTGACCATCACCACCTATATCATGGTTAATCATAATGAGCCTAAAATGGATTCACCATTGGATTGTCAATGACCACTTATTGGTTACTAAATGAATTTGGGTTTTTATGCTATAATATAATATTTAATGGGATTGTTTATGTGTAAATTTAGGATGATATGATTATGTGATCTATCTCTACAATATCTTAATTATTTTTTTACGCTTTTTAATTATATAGATTACTTGTTTTATTTTTTATTTTTCCCTCTTTATGAACTCAAGATACTAAACAAATATTCTTAACGAAACATAACTTACTTTCACAATTTTATTAGGAATGTTTTCTTATATATAATCACATTTTATTTAAAATAATTTCAGGATTTTGTTTACCATTACACAAAGATTGTATGAAGTCATTTTTACCCCCAATTTATATTTATTAAAAAGTTACAAGGTATTATCTTTTCATTATCTGAATCATGAACTTTGACATATTATATCAAATAAGAATGAAATGTATATTTTAACATGAATTTCTTGATTTATTTTTATCACCATAAGGACTACTCATTAATTTGAAGATTTATTTAAAATATTATGTAAATCATTGACCATAGAATCCCAGATCCGGTGCCTTACTTTATTACATCTTCATTAATATAAGTGTAGAAACTCCATGGATGGATCAGTTTAACAGGGATTTACTGTAGATCTCATACATGAACCTTACATTAAAATATATGGAATAAAATTGAACATAAATAAATCTTTTTTAACTACATTATTATCCAAGATTAACCCTCTATATCAATAAAAATACGCATCTTATAATCAAGGGAATATAAAACATACAAAAGCGGTGAGTTTAGATACCCAGTAAGGGAAAATAATACAAAAAAACGTTAATAAATAAGCATAAAATCTTAATTCAAGGTATAACACTAAATCCAATTCATTTTAAAAATTATATTAAGCATAATAAAAGAATAATAAATCAATTAAATTCATTTAAACGGTCACATGGATATTATAATAGTTGAATAATCAAATTTAATATCAATAACTAATCTCAAAATGAGGGAATGATTAATGTTGGACTCCTAAAGCATACTATCTATGTCTCAACCAAGGCATTTGAAAATAAATGGTTATTTTAACCACCACATTTATATATAAAAATTAATGGGTAAGGCCTAAACCATGTCCATATCTAGTCTTCATCAGGATACCTATCGATGCATCGAGGGGATATAATAGTCTCCACCCGAAACATACAAAATCCAATTAATTATTTATTGGAAATGGGTGAAACCTAACCAAGATAAAAATTCATATTCTAAAAATAGTATACTAAATTTGATTACATCAACCATAAACCTTGAATTGTATAATAATAGAACAACCACAAATAAACTAATAATAAAAACATCAATAATTTTTGATATATTGTTTCATCAAAAATTAACCTCAATCGAGATTAATATTCTACAAAATATGTTTAGACAGTTGTTTATACTCTAATAAAATCATGGAAACATTTTTATAGAAATACCATCTTTATTTTGAAACATTTAATTTTAAAATTAATGCAGTTATAAAATAAAACATTTCTTTTTAAAGTAACCTTGTAAGCTATTATAAGAATATTTAAAATATTAAGGCATCAAAATGGAGAGAAAAATTCTCATGTCGTATAAGTTAATTAAAACATTCATCCCGTACTTTTTTTAAAAAGATAAAAATTCCTTGTAAGGGATGAGAAAAAAATATTTCTGTCATACAATTTTATAATGAGATGAAATTGGGTAAAATTTCAATTTAACATTTGTAGATTATTTTTTGAATACATTTTTAAGAAACATGAACAAGGATATAAAAATTAGATTGGGAGATAACCCTTACCTCATATATTCCTTTAGTTGGATATTATTTAAACTATTGTATAAAGGTTAAAAATATTTAATTAATCCATTTCATAAGAATATCAGTTATTTATGATATCAAAGATGATTCATTTATAACTTTATATTACCAATTTATTAACAACGACATGTTAATAAGATGTTTTGGGTAATAATATCTTTGATAATTGTACGTGTTTTCACTTGTTATATTACATTTATAATGATCTAATTACTTAAATAAGATAAATGAAGATTTATATATCATATATATTTAGTATATATATATATATATAATATAGAATGTAATACACCATCCATGAAGATAGTTGGTCTTACGTACTCGTGAATGTTGTTTATATTTTCATAGTGTATTGAATGGAAGAAAAAATACGAATTATAGTTATTTATATATACAATTATAGTATAATTATTATGTCATATTTTTCATACTTATTCAATATATGTATTTTTTAATGATAATTGAATGGTTATTGTTGAAGATGAATCTAATAGCGTCATGGAGGCGGTAGGACTTACGTACGCACAATCGATGATATCATTTCCTTAATGGTAAAGGAGTGAGAAAATGGATGATATGATAATTATATAGAATCAATATCATTCCATATTTATTATTTATATCCATTATTTTCATTATTATACCCATTCAAATAAATTATTAATGAAAAATAATGTACACCATAATGTGGAGACTATAAGTCGTACGTACGCACGCATGGGTATATTATTATTGGTATGATGGATAAAATGAGGAATATGGTTGTCTCATAATTATAATAACATGTAAGTGTATACAAGTACTGGATTTATTATTTTATTATGGAGGTAAAAAAGTAATAAGATGTAGAAGATGAAAATAATTTGAATTGAATTGGTAAAATAATTACCACTTTATTGATTATCTCAATTTGATTTGCACAAAAGGACTTCTTTGGTTGTATTTCTACCCAATTTATGGAATCTAGGATTAATTTATTGAATTTTGAATGAGAAATGGGAAGGCCTTGTCTGATAAAAATAGTTTTATAGGTTTTAATAAAAGAGAAGGATATGTTCCCTTTTATAAGATATTATTGGGGCTCTTTAGAAAAATATTAAATATTAAATAATTAAAAATTAATTTACAATTTCAAATAGATAAAATGTAAATAATTAATGAGATAAAAATAGGATGGTTTTAAATCTTATAGAAAATTAGATAGGTGTAGGTCAGAGAATTAACTATATCATTTGGATTTAACCCTTGGTTAATCCTTCTAACTCTAACCATGTCAACTTGGATTTTTACATTTTAGGGTTAATATAGTAACTATAAAATGAAAAAAGAAGACCAACTGGATCCTTTATAAAATCTATAATAGTATCTTATTAATTTTACCTATATTTAGGTTTTTTTGGGTCTATATATCATTGAATAAAATATTTTTTATTTTAAATTCTCATCTAAGTCATTTTTGACATTATTTATTACTATACCTTTGTAAAAAACATAACAAAATTATTCCTTAAAAATACATTAAATCATCCCTAATATGTAAAATTCATCAAATTTTATTTGGATGGAGTAAAATATATCAAATAATATTTATTTTGTGATTATAAATATCATTTAATTGTTTCTTTATTTTATAAATCAATTATTGCATCATCATTTTGTTCCAATTTAATTTAATTATTTATTATATAAACTTATAAATAAATTACCATGATTTATATAAATAAAAAATCATTATAAATACGATATATAGGTAAACATATCACTTATATAACATTATATTATAAATGATATTCTAATTAAAACTTGACTGCGATATTTTTATCTTTTCTTTAAATAAAATATAATAAATGTCATAATCTAACACATGTGGCTCAAGAAGGATCATAATTTCAGAAAACTGATTATTTTGGTCTAAAAAACTTATCCAACTAAATTAAGACACGTGTGTGGGTAATTTTATAATATTATAATATTATGTTTTACCTTGAATTTCTTGATTTACCCGTAATTGTGGTTAATTAAAAAAATTATTATAGTTTCTATTCACAAAAAAAATTAATTTGATCTTACTTGAATATAAATATAATAATAATTAGATCATTTAATGTATGTTTCTCTAGATTCAAATCATGTATGTGGGTAAATTATGTTTATTGTTAATGTGGCAAGAATAAGGGTAATAAAGGTGTTTAAAAGATCAATATGTTTTTATATCTAATTTGAACATAAAATATTTCCAATGAACTAAATTGGATTAATATGTATATTATAAATATAATATACCGTTAAAAATAAATTAAATTTAAAAAAGTTATTGAAATGAAAAAACTTTTTTTAACTACAATGTTATTTTTTTACTATTCATCAAAAATAACATTTAACAAAATTTAAAATAATCACCCAACGATAATTTGGATATTACAAATTATAAATGAATTCAATTTTGAAAAATGAAATTTATAAATTTCATAATGTTTTTAATACTATTCATAACATCTATTTAAATAACCAGTTTGATAGATCATATTGTGCTCGAACTCGATGATGCATGCATCACAAGCTATTGAGTTTATTTAAAAATAAACATACCATGAAATCTTGGGATGCGACTTCCAATCATCCTTAAATATTTTTCATCCTCATAATTTTCAAATTTGGTTTCAGTAACTAATGATGACTATTCAAAATACCATAATTGCAATTCCTCATCGAAACAACGGTAAAAAAACATCAACTCTATAATAAAAGGGAAGTACAAAGGTTTCTAAAAATTACACATTCAAGGGTTCCATATAGGAAAAAATGTTAATGAATGCAAAATCTAACCATCATGTTCTAATAGTGAGTGATGGAAAAAGGTATTATAAGAAATTTAATAATCTCACAGCTCTTAATGTGATGATATTGGGGACTATTTGATTAATAAAAAAAGTATTATGATACAATTTATGGTTTCAATATCCATTACATAAAGTGAAAGAATTTGTTTTATTTATAGGAAATGAACACGATGATTCATACTAAATTGAAATGTAGAGTTTCATCATTTAACTAATTTCTACAACTAAATAATCTTTCACTCCAAGAGATAATAAAAAGAAAAAATATTATATTTATCTTAAACATATAGGGTTGTAAAAGTGAACTAATAAATCATATGTACTACCATTTAAATAATGAATACTATGTTGTAACAACTATGATATCACATAGTGCAGTGGTATGTGATTCTCTCTTTTCACCCTTCAGTTGCAGGTTGAAGTCTCGCAGCCTTTCCGGATGTGACGAGTTGTCACTTGACCAAAAAGTTGTTATTTTTCTAAACATATATTATTATAATATTACAAAAATAAACTAAAGTTATTTACTAACTCTAAATAATAACAATATTCTTTTAAATTTATCCATTACATCCTTTAGACTAATCCAAAATACTTATATCCAAATAAACAGTCAAAAAGGTCTCCAAATTTCCAAAATTAATCATAAAATCAGATCTTTTTTATCAAACAACATAATTCTTATCATGTTTTTACAAACCAAATATTTGAATACCTCGACCATATTAAAACAAAAATGAAAACATTCATTCTTAAAAATCTTTAATGATGATGTACTATAGTGAACTCCTTATATATTTCATGATTATCATAGCCATAATTTCATTACATATTTCTTGTAAAAAAATACATTAATTATTTTACATTGATTATAATAATAGCACAAACATGACCTTGATCCCTTTAAATTTTCTTATCTATATTTCCTTGAATCTTTTTAAATAACTTTAATAATGTCCCATATCATTATAGTTATAACATTAAAAATTTAAAGGTTCTATCTTTCAATTGAAATCAAGACTATGATGGACTTTATCACCACAAATGAAGCAAACTCATTTTCCATTTAAGCCGGCACCTAGGTGTTTCCTTCAACAATTTTCACATGTGGGAAAATAATTCTATCCCTTATTAACATTATCTGTCTCTATCTACACCATTATATTATTCTCTTTCTTTTATTTAAATTCATAAGACATAGAAAATTCATTCTCTATCTTGATATTACATGAGACAATATCTTCAAATGATGACAAATATATGGAGATAATTCCTATAAATGAATTGAATTTAACCAACCAAATTAATGATAAATATTACTAATTGGATAATTTATTTAGACCAAAACATTCATTTCTAATCTTGTGAAATTAGATTCAAATTTTTTTCAAGATTATCACCCTTTGTTTGTCTCATATTCCATCAAATGCCTTTTCATATTTGCTCTCTATTCATGAGGGAAATAGTTTTCCAATAAAATTTCCTTAAAATACTATAATTACATACTTTTAATTTCATCATCCTGTTTTTTCATTTGAATCCATGACCACCATTGATATTCATATAATGAGAGACTATAAAATACCATGAAAACATTTTCCCTTTCATTTATTCCCAATGTAAGAAATATATTCTCTACAGAACTTATCCATTGTTTAACTATAAATGTAGTTTTAGTTCAATTAAATTTTGGATGATTTTTTATCATGAAGAGATCTAAAATTTCTCCATGACATTAAAAATTAGGAATATCCATACAGGTAAGTTTATTATTCATAACCTGAGTCAGCTGCCCATTGTATTTATAAGATGCTTATCTGTAGGTGTAGCTCTAGTTGAAACATAATTTTCTTGCATAGGAGGGAAAAAACTATATGGATTATTGGAATTGGTACAATTTACATTCCTTCCACTCGGATCCATTTCTATATAATGGTATATAGTAGATCAGGAATCATTACATACAATTTCATACTAGTAAAACAATTAACATAAATTGAAAATTTTATGTACAGATAATATCATAATCATAAACATGTTTTATTTAGGAACATATTTACATTTAAATAATTTATAGTGTTTTGAAAAATAATTTTAATTATCCTAAGAATATATCATGGGAGTGTCAAACTAGGTGCACAGTAAGGCTCGTTGTCCTATACCAGGTTACCCTGATTCTGGCCCGACGCACCTTGTCAGTGATATTAATCCATGGTAAATCTATGCCAAAACCATTTCCACTTGTAATATATATAAAGGGATGTATTTATAGAACTAACCACATAATTTCGACATTACCAAAATTCTTTAACGATATTGTACACTTATCCTCAATGACTTTCTTAGTGTGTTGTTCCCTAATCTTGGTTTTCTAAATCTAGTTTCTAAAGTTATAGCTAAACACATTTTAATTCCAAATGTAACTCCCCAACCCCAAAAGTATATAATGAATTCCAGACAACATTAAATGGTTATATATACATGTTATATATCACAACGAACCAATCGGGTCAGGATTCATAGAAAATAGATCACATACATGATCCATACATTACAATTCAGAATATACAATACAACATAGATAATGATTTGAGAATTCCATTATTCTCCTAGATTAACCCTTAATATCAAACATAATAAACATATTCTAAAATATGGATAATAAATCATCAGAAATGGGTGATATCAAATGCTCATTAAGGATAAATAATAAATACGAGGCTTTGATAAGTGAGCATAAACTTTTAAGATAGGATATTAAACTGAAACTCAAGACTTTAAAAAAAAATTATGATAATATGGGAATATTAAACAAAATAATTACATTTAAACAGTCACATGGATTTTATAATAGTTTAATAATCACAAGTAATATCAAAAACTAATATCATAAGGAGGGAATGTATAATCCTTGATATCTGAAACATAACATCGAGGCCTCATCCAAAAGATCTGAAAATTAATGGTTAAGGCCTTTACCAAATCCGCATCGAAAAATAAATATGCAAGGATTTGACCATGTCCACATCTATTTTTTCTCTAGAGACCTGTCAATCCATTGAGTGGTTATAGTGGGCCATACTCCACACATAATATGTTCGATGTATTCCTCATATGAAATGTGTGAAAGATAACCAACATACACATTCATATTAAAAAACTAGAATAAAAATGGGAATACTTCAACCATGAACCATGAATGGTATCAAAATTGAAAATCCAAAATCAAACTAATCATATTCCCTTCAATAAACTATGATGTACTTTTTAATATCAAATCAAACACAATAATACATAAGATCCAACAATGTATTTTCACATAGATGAAAAAAATCTAAAAAAATCATAGAAAATTTATAAAAGGAATACCCCTTTTATTTTGAAATAATTTTTTTAAAAGGTAATGCAATTGAATTAGAAAAAAATTATTTCTAAAATAATATTTAATGATTTTAAGGGAAGCTTCAAAATTTTATTGAATCATGAAGGTGGGAAAATATTCTAACACTGTATAAGTTAAAGAAAAAATTCTTCTTGTACTTTGTTGAGAATGTCGAAAAAGTACCTCGTGAGAAAAATGACAAAGATTCATTTCATTCAATTTTATGACAAGTAAAACTTGGGTAAAAATTTATTTAACGTTTTGAATATAATGTTTTGAATATTTTTTAGAAAAATGGGCATGCATGATAAATATTCCTTAGTAGATACTTATCTGTAGACAATCTCAAATAAAAATTAGATTTAAAAATTAACCCTTACCTCATAATTTTCTTTGGTTGGATATTACTTATCCTCCTATATAATTGTTTAAAATATGTTATTAATTCATAAATGAATCAAATACATTTTTATTATATAAATTATGATTTATTTATGATATTATATTACCCATCAGTTAATAACTCAATGTCAATGATTTTTTTTGGTTATAACCACATTGTTAATAGTACATATTGTCACTTGTTATATTACCTAGATCCTGATTTAATTACATTTATAATTTAATTTGTTTTATATATCATATATATTCCATATATATATATATGCAATGGAATGCACAGTTCATGGAGACGGTAGGTCGTTCGTACGGATGAATGATTTTTCTGTTTTGTGTTCGTATTGAATGGAGGAAAATAAATTTAATATTTGTGTCTGTATATATATATAATTCAAGTAGAATTAATGTGTAATATATTTATTACTTAATCATTATATATATATATAATAAACATTTAGTGGTTAATGTGGAATATTAATCTCATCCCGTCAAGGAGAAAATAGATTGTACGTATGGACGAGAGATGATATCATTTCCTTAATGGTAACGAGGTAAGGAAATATATGGTATGTTAATCATAAGTAATAAATATCATGTCATATTTATTATTTATATCAATTTTATGCATCATTATACCTACCCAAATAATGTATTAATGAAAAAAATACCACATAATGTGGGAATGGAAAGTTGTATGTACAGAAACATGGTGAGTGTTTTATTCATAGGATGGATAAAAGGTGGAATATGGTTGTACTATAAAAATATTGAAATATCATATTATATATGAAAATAAATTTATGAATTCAGTATAAAAAAGTAGGATGAGGATTTAGATGAATAAAAATTATTGAATATAATTTGTAAAAGAATTACCTCTTCTCTGAGTATCTCTTATTGATTTGCACGGAAGGACTTGTTAGGATGGTTGTCTTCCAAATGTATGGCCTCCCAGATAAATTGAATTGTTTTTTAAGGATAAATTGATACTTATTTCTGATACTATGTGTTTTATAGGTGTAAATAAAATATAATGAGATGTGTCCTTTAATACAACAAGGTATGGACACTTTAGGAAACACTTAAAAATTAAATTAATATAAATTAAATTTAAATTCTAAATGGATCCAAAGTGAATTATTTTGAGGTTAATATTATGATTGTTCTAAATAATCTAATGAATGATATTTATATAGTTTTATGTAACAAAATTAACCTTATATTTTGGATTTAACCATTAGTTAATCCCTTTATCTTTTTCCATGATAAGTGGGATTTTTAATCTTTTGTGATAATATAGTTACTATAATATTACAAAACAAACCCAATTTAATAATAATTACCCATTTAAAATTATCCAAGTCATTTTGATGAAATATATATATATATTTATTAATTTTATATCATTTAAAAGTATATTATTTATTTTAAAATCTCATTTCTCTCAATTTTGACATTATTTATTACATGAATTTTTTATAAAATCATAACAACTAGATTACTTTGAAAAATCTAAATTAAATAATCCCTTAAAATTCAATTTCATCCAAAAAAATAGTTGGATTGTAGAAAATATTTAAAATGTATTTTTATTCTAATGTTATTAATCTCATTTAATTGATTCATCCTTAAATCAATTTTGACACCATCATTGTGTCACCATTTCACTGAATTATTTATTTTATAAATCAATAAATAAATTTAAAAGGTGTATAAAAATATTATATTTTAAAATACTTTTAATAGTTGATCATATCACTTATATAACCTCATAATAAAAGTGATGTAGTTATTAAAATTTGAGTATGACATTTATGACTCTTCTTCAAAAAAATTATAATAAATGTCATAAAATAATAAAAATGTATTGAAAAGGATCATAATATTGGAAGAAGGATTATTTTGGTCAAAACAGCCTTATAAAATTAAATTAAGACAAAATTTAGGATACTTTTATACTAATGTAATTTTATTTTGATCTTTAATTACCTGATTTAGCCTTAACTATTGTTAAAAAATAAAAATTCATTAATGTTACTATTCATTAAAAAATTATGTTCATTACATTATGATATATTTATCATAATTATTATAATCATACATGTCTATTTTTACTAATTCAAAACATTTCAGTGGGTAAATGTAGTTTAATGCTAATGTGTCAAGATGGCAGGTAAAAGAGACATTAAGAAGTTCAATGTCCTTTAACATTTTATTTTAATATAAAATTCCCCAATGACCTTAATTAGATTAAAATTAAATTTTATAAATACATTTTGACATTAAATATACATTTTATTTATAATAATTATTTAATAAAAAACTTCTTGTTTTTATGTATCATGCAATATTTTTTAATATTCATCAGAAAATGAATTTTTTTATAAAAATACCAAAAAATAATCTTGAGATAATTTTGATCTTCTAAATAAAAAATAAAATCTATTTTCAAAAGAATGATTACATTTCATAATTTTGTAAATAATATTCAAAATAGCATTTAAACGGCTAGTCTGATAGATCAAAGTGTGCTCGACCACGGTGTTGCACATAGCGTAGGATATTGAATTTGTATAAAAAATTCATATTCCCTGAGATCTTAGAGTGTTATTGTTCCCATGGTTATTTTTAAAGAAAATATTTCCTTATATTTTTATATTTTTTAAATGTTAAATAAGTTATTTGAAAATGAAAATGGTATTTTACTCAATAAATGATCAAGTGATCTTAAAATGTTGTTTTTATATATGACATTTATTTTGACTATTATTATGTTTTACTAGGGATATGATCTAATGTTAGAAAAATAATATTTTTTCTTAATGGTTTATAATTATGATGATGATATATTTATGAAATCCTTTTTATTTTCCATGGAATATTTAATGATTAAATGATAATTGTTTTCAAAATTTGGGGACATACATATGAATGTATTTTCATTATGTGATAAGTGGATCCGTTATATCACTCCAATGAATTAGGGAAATAATATTGTTTTATGAGCTCAATGGGTACATTGGAGGTTATCCCAATCATAAAAAGAGGTACAAAAGAATTTATCTCAAGCCCAAAAGAGGATACATGATAGGTTATCTGAGGCACAAAATAGGGTAAGTGGGAGGTTATCCCAATATTAAGGAGTGTACATAAGTGATTTTACCAAGTCCAACATGTGACAAATGTATTCTTAGAGAGCTTGGTCAAAAAAAATTTACAATTATTTTTATGCAACACATTATGAAAATATTTTATGATTTGATATTATGTAGTTGTTATACTTTCGTGGCTCATGGTATTGTATTCCTTTATGATTCATGTATATTGAAATACCAAGAATTATTCCCTGACTCATGATTTAATGATGTTTTTTACTTAATTTAAAATATTAATTTCATGTTCACATAACCTTCTAGTTTATATATTCTTACATATGATAATTGATTGTTATCTCCCTTGTTTATCCTAACTGTGTATCTTATATCACCATTCATATTATTTTTCCCAATGATATTAAAAAAAATTCTAATTTTGATATATTTAAGAATCATTCTAGTTATGAAAAACTAAGTGGATGATGGTTTAGATCTTTTATGTACAATAATTTTTTTATCCAAAACACAAAACAATTGTGGTTATGGAATTAATTTTTATTGCATGTTCATATAAAATGATGTAATACTTCTATATGAAACGTATAGGGTTCCATAGATAGTATTATAAATAGTCGCAGTTATTTCTAGAATCTGTGATGAGAAATCATTAGTGGGATCCCTTGGGATAAGACAGATTATAGGATAACATCCTAATTTTTTGGTACGATAGAAGTTTTTTTCATTTTTCTAGAGATACATACTTGTAGAGATATAATAAGATGACTTGTTTTTGGCATAGACACTTCTAGGGATAAAAACAGTAAAAATTGATTATTGAGTATATCTCAAACATAATTCTTAATCATAGTGAATGAAACCTTATAATGAACCTAGATTGTTAATCCTAGGGGAAATTTTTTAGTTAATCTACATTTTCTTTATAAATCACTATGTATGATTTGAATATATAATTACCATGGATTTCGTAGATTAAGGTTTCATTTGAAGAAAAGTAGAAGCCAATACATAGACATCCTATAAATTATTTAACTAATTATATGATTTCATACTATGATTATTGTTGAACAGATTATAATTTATGGATTCAGTAAATGTATTAAACCATATGGAACTATGTTAATGTTGAATGTGATAGAAATATCAATTATTATCCTCCCCATACACTGAATGGATTGGGACCTACAATGATAAATCTTGTCTTTATGCTTATAAAACATTCTGAAGACATAATTACTTCAAAAATTCCAAATGGGAAAATGAGGGAACGATATACTAATGGTTCCTTCATATGTAAACATCCATCCTATTTTAGTATGAGGACTGTCCATTAATTTCTGAAAAATAGAACAATATCATTGATAATTGTTTTCTATTATCAAGTTCTCATAACATAAAAATTATATTTTAGTTTTTTTATCATTTGGAAGGTGAAACATATCATTTGTATAATCCTAAAAAACATATGAGGTGATGGGAAAAAATTTACTATGTACATTCAAAAGTGTTTATAAGGTTATTTTTCAATATGAAATTTACCCATATTCTTTTTAAAAAAATGTAGAAGGCATTCCTTGAGATAAATCAAAGAGGTAATGATTTTTTTGGTAAATATGAAGAAAATTTACAAGACTTATGATTTATAATTCTTCTATTATCATTGAATGAGAATATAATATTGATCAATTATTCCACGGTTTAAAATTATTTTTCAAATATGAGTTATCTATAAGAGAATTTTGTATCTATATAGAAATCATTAAATGTGTTATCAAGGTGAAAATAGTGTTTGTATTCACCCATTAATCATATGGGTTTTGAAATAATTGAAATATGTAACTCAAAAGAAATTATGATAAAAAATTCATAGAGGAAAGAGGATAAAATTCATTTATTGTCAAAGTGTGGAAATAAGCATTGATCAAACTGTCCTAATGGTATTTCTAAATATTTTAAATGATGAAAGGAAGATAATCAGGAAATCAAAAGGTGAAATAATAGGGAAATGTTATCTAATGATGAAAATGGATTGAAAGCTCCACTTAACCATCCCCTGCACTCTAACATTTCTAGACTATGGAGCATGTGAATTATACTAATAAATGATCAAATCTATGGTTCAATGACCATGATCAACATCGAAAACCTATTAATCGTAGAGACAAAAACAAATATCATGCAATAATTATTTTCCATGTGAGGTACTATAATGAATTGGTGAAAGTAACCCTTACCACCCACTCCAAAACTGTTAATTTCATATTTGATTATTGATCTACCCACACTTTTAAATATGAATAATTTTCTAATCGTATCACATAAACCCCATAATGGTTAGATGTTGAGAAAACAATAAAAAAACCTAATAGAATGACGATGTAATATAATCTCTATTAATATTCATTGATTGAATTTTGTGGGAATGTTCTCCATAAAAATATTTATTTCTCCCTCTAATTGAATTTCATGTGATTTTTGGAATGGATTTAATTTCCTTGTATAAATATAATTTTAATTTATGAGAAAGGGATGTAATATTAGATATTATAACACAACTTATGATAAAATATCAATGTGATGATAAATATAAACATTCAATGGAAATTGCATATATCTTACATGTCTCGATTTTTATTTAAAGGGGTTACATATCTCATATTGTTGGAGAGAAACTCATTATTGATAATACTCCAATTGTATGTTATTTTTTTATGACATTTTAGAAAAGTTTCATAGTATTCTTATGAATCATGATGTTGATATTTAAATAGAACTCATACCTAGTGCTACACCTATTTTAATGACTCTATATTATGTTTCCATGACTATGTTATAGTAATTAAAGAAGAAAATCCATGATAATATTTATAAGGGATTCATTCATCTTGGTGTTTCACCATAGGGTTAACCTTTACTTTTTTAAGATGAATGATATATTAACATGAATATGAATTTATTATCATGAACATAACAACATCCCCCTCATGAATATATATACTCTTCCCCATATTGATGATTTTTTTGATCAATTACGAGGAGCTCCAATTTATTCCACGAGTGATCTTCAATACAAATAATATTATTCGAGGGTTAAAAGTGAATAAATACCCAATAATGGTTTCTATTAGAGGTATGGACACTATGATTTTATAGTGATGCCACGTTTTATTACTTATTCCCCATTTATCATCATGAATTAATAAAATAGTCTATCTAGATATTGCATTGATAAATTTATGGTAGTATTTAAAGATGATATTGTTATATATTGCAAGAAAAATTAAGATTACTAATATAACATGAGTATTATAATGTATACTGTAAGGAAAGAGAATCTATATTTAAACTTTAACAAGTTTGAAATTTGACTAAAAAATATTCATTGTTGGGTCATATAATCTCAAGGGGGTATATATAACAACCCATTCACAATGTTCATATACATTACATCGCTATTATGGAATACTTAAAACATTACAAAAATAGATTACCAAAGACCATATTAGTTTATTGACTTTGGTAACATGGGACAAAATCTCCTCAATCAGTGAAATAGTTTTCAATAATTCCCACAAAGTTCCCCCTATTAATTCAACATAAAAACCTTCATGCATAAAATGGGGAAAGGTAATCATAAGAATTTTGTGAGATCAAAAGCTCAGTATAGGTTAATAAAAGAAATTCCTAATCATATAATGAAAATAAGGGTATTAGAACCTGATAATGAGCATTATAAGACCATTCTCTTCACATCAAATATCACAATCATGAATCTTGTGATAAATATTTTAGTTCATAAGATATGAATCATAATAAAATCTAGTATATTCCATGATAGAATAAAATTGAATTAAGACATCGAATTCTGGAGTACACATAAGAATATAAAAATTTTATGTCATGGATTCCTACCAATACATTAATGACACATTAGGCTTGGGATAATAACCTATGTAGATACTTCTTGATTGAGATTCCCTCTCGTGTACCCTATTATTTTAGACTTGAGATTCTATATTTTTTACCATCTTGTTTCATTATTTGGATTTCATCCCATGTACCCTCTTATATTGTGCTCGGGAATCCCTCCCAGGAACCATATTATTTCAGGGATGGGTTTACCTACTGTTTACCCATTGAGTTCATAAAACATTTATCATTACCATATTCATTGGAGAGAGATATAGTTCCAACCTGTAATGTAATAAAATAATACATACACGTGATTCAAGATAATTAATCCATTATCATATCATGACCCAAAAAAAGTTATGGTATTCATAAAAATTATATCATAACCCATGAATTTAAATGAGTATTATAAATGCATAATCATGTAATAAAATATTAAAAATATTCAAGATCCCTAATCATTTCATCCAATAATAACCTGTGAAATGATTGGGTTTCATAAGAAATTATCATGGTACAACCCAATGTGTATGAATAGGTTTCATAAGAACATAACACATGGAATAGGAACATTTTTTATATACATATAATACATGAAAGAGAAATGGGTTTTCATAAACTTTTCACCTTGGAAATATAAAACATTCAAATAAAGAATATAAGTAGATCATTTGGTTAATTTACTAGAAGGAAATTAGTTACATAAATGAAGTTCAAATTATTTGGGAAATAATTTATTAAATAACTTTAAAATAACCATCTAGAAGAAAATATAATTTCTTCATTCAAAAATTATATGTGAATCAAAAAATCTTTTGAAAATAATTTACTTTTAAAATAAATAGAATACATAGAAATTATTCATGAAAAAATTGAGAAAAACAATTTATATGAAAACATTTAAAAGAAGCATGAAAAATTTTAAAAAATATTTAATTTGAATATTAATTGAAATTTTTTGAAGTAATTGTCAAATAATTTATATCATTTTCTTTAAAAATAACCCAAAACATTTAATGGAATATTTGAAAATAATGTAATACAACTTGTGAATATGAATCATTTTTTAAAATAATTTTTCTTGTAAAACAACTTTAAATTAATAAAATTTAGAGAATATTTAGAAAAAAATTCTTAAAAAAATATCAATGTAATATTATATAAAAAGATTCAAGGAAATGATTTTCATGATGGCAGGTAAGTCCTGACATGCCGAACATTCCATTTCTAATATAAAATTTCAGAAAAGATCCATGCACAGAAAATGATAATTATATTCATTTTAAATATAATTTTTAGAAAGTTAAAACAAGTGTAAAATTTTCTTCCGAACACCATAGGATAATATTAGTACATTTTTTAAAACATTTTTAGAAATAATAGTTCTAAAAGAACTCTGATTTCCAAAAAAAGGTAATGAAAAATCCATATTTTCATAAAAACATTTTATAAATTATATTGTGTACCGACAGTGGAAAAATGGTTCCATTACCTGGATATAACATTAATATATAGAGGTTAATAAATTTTATCAGAGTTCATGAGATATTGATGATAATATTTCATTAATATAAGTATAATCATAAATAATATTGAATAACTATGATATTGTTTCAATAAAAATTTACTACTTGGTAACTTTGAATTACACTCCCAATGTAAGAAAATGAAATTAAATGATGTCTAAAATATCCTGAAGATAAATATATTCATCAGTTATCATTTAAATGGTATCATATACACCTTATTGAAAAGTATTTGTTCATAACATGGCTTGTGTCTGAATGAAGGAAAATTGATACAAAATTACATTACGAATTTGTATCATCTGAAACATGAAAAACATGAAGGAAATATGATAAAATTACTTTTTAAATAACCATAATTTTATGTTTAATAATCTTATAATACATAAATGGCTGGTATATACTTCACAAATAAGAAATACGAGGTGAACATGGATTGTGTGTCATGAAAAATAGAAGTGAGACAAGAAACCCATAAAACATGATTATATTTAAAAAATTTCTTCCCATGAATAAATAAAATCAATATAAATGGTTTAATATAATTAAATAATGTATATTAATTACATATCATTCCATAGGGAAATTTTAGCATCCTAGGTAAATAAATAAAATTACATTCTAATGTTTATCAATACTTTTTAATAAAATGTTAATACAACTTTAAATAAAATTCTATGCTCGATGGCGTACCCAATACGCAGCAACAAGTTTCTTTGAAATCTTACGTTGCACACTAATAATATAATAATATTAAAATACTTAACTCCTAGTCATTGTAATGCAGGGAATGTACAGAAATAACATCAAAATGATTACATATTTTTGTTAAATATTTTTAAATTTATCCAATAAATTTTAGAGGCTTAAAATCCAAATGAATCCAATTTTAAGAATAAATACTGTAATATTTTTTAAAAGATTGTTTTACCGCCTTTTGATGGTGAACCATTTTTAAATCTATCTTTTGAAAAATTTATTAGCTATATTTGTCAAAATAAACTTATTCTTTATGATTGGGACATTGAAATTTACTTTGGATAAATTTCTGGTATTTTTCTGATAATGTTCAATTTTTAATGAATAGTCAAAAGTGTTGTATTTTAATTCAAACCCTATTTTTAATATAATTTATTTATATAGTTATATTATATTTTTAATTGCTTTTTAATGTGAAATTAGAATATATTTTTACCATTTAATCTCATGGTGGTAATTGGAATTCATATCACTTTGAGATTGGACATAAACGAGTGTCAATCTTTTGATATATATTGTTACATAAAACCACACTATTTGTTCTGAAAATGGGAATTAATTATTAAATTAATTATTTTATCTTATATGTTTTGAATTTTTTAAAATATACATAATTTTTGAATTCAGAATATCAAATATAGCTTAGGGTGAAGTTTTGGTATTTTTCTGAAAAACTTCAATTTTTGATGAATTATGAAACCACTAAGTGGTACTTAATAAACTGATTTTTCGTTTAAATGAAATTTTACAACCTCTATATTTTGAATTTTAAAAATCCTACATACATTCTTTTCAATAGGATGTAAAATGGGGTTCAATGAGATTAAAATAATTTTTTGTTGAATAGTAAATTTTAAGTTTTTAATCGCGAATAGATGTAATTAGTGTAGTTTAAGGTAAAAATAATGTTTTAATAATATAAAATGACCTTGAAACAAGTCCTACCTTTATTGTATGTGTCATGGACGACCAAGACAACCCATTGGTCGATTTTTGGGACCCCATAGAGCCACTTGGGTAAGATAATGACATTAATGCATTTTTTTAAAGTAATAGTAAAAATGACACAAACATGTATTGTTTTACGAAAACAATTTTTACATGGGGATATACAAGTCATATTTTTGACTATAATTAATAATTGGAAATATAAAAAGATTTTCTACATCATAGTATTTTTTTTATAAATTTTAAACCTTATATAAAGTAAATTATTTTTGACATCATGATGATGAATCGATTACCCCATTATTTAACGATTTAAATAAAACGAAAAGATAATTAAATATCTAAGAACTAAACATCTCAAAAACCTATTGGATGAGTATATTTATAACCCTAATCACCGTATCCTCAATATAAATTAATTTGGGACCATTAAAATCCTAAACTATTTTGAAAATAATTCAACATTTTATAACATTCCAAGAGTGCCCCTCCTCTTCAAATATAAAAGCCCCCCACCTCTAGCACCTTACCCACACCTCTAAATCCTTTGAATCGGCCAAACACAGCCCATATAATCTCTCCACATCCCTCTCCTCATCCTAGAAGCCTTACTTTAGATAGGAAGCTCTTCAAGAAACCCTTTTGGTTCAATCCAAAGGGTGTTACCCGATTTTAAGGTAATGTCTTCACTTGTGTTCTTTTGTTTTATTTTGCTTCTCCAACCCACTAAACACTTTTTATTCATTTCTGTTGTAACAAATATGGTATCTTCAATATACTAGAATGTTTTTATAAGAAGTATTCGAGCTACACTTTCACACCCCTATATCTAATGGTTAAAGAACAAACAGTTTCTGTGGATGGTGAATTTCTGCCTCCCTAAACAATGATTGTTCAATATTCTTTTAACACCTTCAAAGGTGGCCATTAATATATCACAATATTTATATATGATATATAATATGTTTATGTTTTCCTTAATCTTCTCTATTTTTCATTTATGGCATACCATTATGGCTTCCATTATGGGTCAACGCGATATCTTCATTTTCGGAAGTGCGGATTACCGCCCCCTCAAAATGGTTTGATTCGTTAATACCATATGTGGTACGTATAAAGGACATATTTAATGACATAATATATTATAAAATAATGTTATTATAATACTCTTATGTATCATTATTTTTTAATTCCATTAAATATGAAATAGAAATCGATTTAGCGTTCATGCGTACATATGGCTTACCGTCTCCATGAACGGTGCATTTCATTTCTTACCTCTAAATGTCATGTAATATCATAAATGCATGTATATAATTGATATATAATATATATGTTATATGTACATATTGAATATAATTCTGGATATAATGGATATTTTACCCCATGAACAAACTGGTAATTATAAAGAATTTATTTTTGACTCAAGTAGCAATGATCGACAAAACGACCATTATTAACTTAAATAATTACGTAGTGATCATAACATGGTAATAAGTGATATAAAAGGAATAATCAACTATAAATTTCTTTTAATCAAGTATAAATTAACTAATGTTTATTATTCATGATGTTATAGAACGATCGAGTCAAGTCGGACCCGAGGTAAGGGATCCTACCTCTCTTTCTTTTCAAGTACCCTCTTTTATGTCATTTAATTTATGCTGCATGTTATTATCTTAGATGATTTTATTTTATATTACCCATATTTTGATTTTTATTTTCATATGATTAGATACCCCCTCTTACTCTCATCAATTAATTTTTAGAATTTTTATGTGGCGTCGTTAGGCTGTCGAATTTTCGTAAGGGATCCTACCCCTCTCTTTCTTTTTAAGTACACTCTTTTATGTCATTCCTTTTAAGCTCATCTTTCTTATGACTGGGATGTTAATTTATATTACTCTCACTGTACTTTTTTATGTTCATATGATAAGATACCCTATTTTCTCTCATCAATCTATTTTGGATGTTTTGAGTGGCGTCATTAGGCTGCAGAATTTTCGTAAGAGATCCAACCTCTCTTTCTTTTTAAGTACTCTACTTTATGTCACTTATTTTAAGCTCCTATTTACTATGATGGGGGATGTTATTTTATATTCTTCATGCTTTATGTTTTATGTTAATATAATGAGAGACCCTATTTGATATCATCAATCCATTTTTGGATGATTTATGTGGCGTCGTTAGGCTGCTGAATTTTTATAAGAGGATTTTCATCTCACTTTTTATTCCAGTGATATTCATGCTACATTGGCCACTATTTCCTCTTTTTTGGTGTATGTAATGCACATTATTTAACTATTTGTATAATATACTATCATTTATGGGTAGTTAAATCTTCATTTTATTACACTTATTTCATGGTTTGTACGCTTCGAAAGTTGCCAAATCGGTAAGGGAACCTTTCACACTCTTTTAAAAAGAATTATTTTTATATCTTTTAATTTACATATTTTTATGTTGGGATATGTTATTATATATCCTTAATGATATAAATTTTATGTTCAAGTGATGAGATACCATTTTCTCTCTCATCAACTAATGTTATGAATTTTAAAGTGACGTCGTTAGGCTGTCGAATTTTACCAAGGGAACTTCTTAACGCAATTTCAATTTCTTTGGGTTCAACTTGTAGTTATTGAATATTTCATCCTTTGAATATGTTTGAATGTCATATGGTTGTTTTACACTAAATTTAAACTTATATTGTCTGTATTTATATTTGTCACACATAATTATGAGATTGATTTATTCTTAATTTAAGGATACCTTCTTTATAAGGGATTTCATCTCATTTTACAATTATATTGAGACTTCATTGTTGTTATGAACCAATTCACTCTTATATGGTGTATATACTGTCATTTGGAATAATATATCATGAATCCCTTTATTCTCATGATATTATATTGTTCTGATTAAATGTTATTCCTCAATTATTGTATTCAAGTGTCTCTCATTTCATTAAACACCCTTTAACTAAAATATCATTTTAAATGTTTTAATGATTTATTCTTATAAATATGTCTCATTAATATCTATGTTTTCAAAATGGTTTTAGGGATTTATTTATATGGATATTAATGTTTTAAAATGATAAAAGCTTCAAAGTGTTACGGGACGCTTTGATTCAAAATTATCTTTATTAAATGTTTTAAATGGTTTTGAAATTGGTTCTTATAATGGATTCATTATTTCAATATCTTAAAATGTTATATTGTTAATTCAATGTGGGAATGTTATCATTCCTTTATGCTAAAGTAATGTGCTATGATTATGTTATGGTTATTTTCCATTGTTTATGAAGACGGGTGGTTTCGTGATAAACTAAGGGTGGGTGAGCCTGATATAGCATTCTAATGCATTGGGTAACGCGGAGGGGTTACACGTTAAGGTTTCTTCGAAGAGATTTAGGGAATATACTTTGATGGGTATTCCAAACGTTATCAAGAGAATTACTCCCTACATAAGAATGTTATGAACGCCTCAAGTTACCTTTATATCTTATGATTTCTATGATTTATTCCGGATTTGATGAGGTATGTTAAAGTGATTATGTTTTATGAGTAAAGTATGATATCATACATGGACTAATGTTAACATTTCGTACTTTTATATCCCTTTATGAGCTTTTTATGCTCATTCCAAGTTTTTTAAATTTTTTTCACAGGTCAAGGGAATGGTACATGATATGATGATAGTGTCAAGGATGTGTCAAGAAAGAATCCATGTTTTATTTTAAATATGTTTCTATTGATGGGAAAAATGAATACTATCTTTTATGTAACCAATTTGTTTACGTGTGGAATGTAATGCATGTTTTATAATCTAATTCTTTAAAACACTAAACCTAAAATTATCCTCAATGTGTAATCATGTAATAACTTAAGATTAAGTAAGGTTTAAGGCTGGGGCCTTATAGTTTGTATCAAAGGTCGGTTTTGATAACTTTAGAGGTTAGAGTGTTGTTTTAGAATAACTGACAAGTTGTGTGTGATAACAATGCTTATTATATTGGATAAAGTCATTGTTATTTTTGAAGGTTGGAATGAGTATGAGATATCTTGGATAAGTATTTCTGAGTGTTTATCTTCCTCTTTAGTACATGATGATTTTTTTGATATACTCACATTGGCCTTTTTGGTTTTAGTAAATGGTTGGATCTAGCAGGCACCAAAGTGACAATGGGTTTGAAAGAAACTATGGTGGTTCTCTGATTAAGAGAAAGGATGAAATGGTAGATTCAATGAGAAATATCGTGGTTATTATAAACCAACTATTAGGAGTCATGAGCAACTACTTGAACCCTGGTGAGTTCTCTAATGCCTCTTGTACGAGAGAACCAACTCGATGTGGATGTTCATGTGATAATTACAAAGGTAACCATTAGGGTTTATATGATCATTAATTTTGAGTAAATTATGGGTTACTATATTTTATGATGTAACATGAAAGTAATGAGGTAAAATTGAGGTTAAAATATGTTAGGGTTATTTTTGATGATTTTATCTCTTTTTGGGGGTATTTTTAATGAATTATATAGTTATGGAAAAGGGACAACACGCAGATCGTGTGACAACCCGTCGCATCGGACGAAGCTGCGGGAATCGAACCCACAACGAAAGTTTGACTAGTGTTTATCACCTACCACTGGACAACATGAAGTCCCTAGTTAGTTTGAGAAAAAAAAATTTAGTTAGATGATTTTATGAATCAAGAGTAAGTTGATTTTGGGTTATCTATGGAAATTATCAACCTATAATGGTGGATATGTGATTAGGTTAATTACTTTATAGTATGATACATTAAGAGCAACTGATGTTATTTGGAGATAAATGTTATTTTGTACCTTGGGATATTATGTGATTAAATCCTTCAAATATTTTGGTTTCAATCTTAGTTGGTTTTACTTTGATTAATTTTATGGACAAATTATTTATCGAATGGTCTCTGTTGAACTTTTGGTTTTGTTTGAAATTTTTTGGAGATTAGGAGTAGTTTTTCTTTTTGTAAAAAAAACATATCCTTTTTGGGTATTATCTGATCTCGTGCTAAACTTTTTGGTTTGGTTTTTGTTGATTATTATACTCTTAATGAAAACAAGTCTTCCTAACTACTCGTCTTTTGGAGAACAAATGAGTTTTATTAAGGAATCTAGTAAAAGTTGAAAGTCTATGTGACAAGTAATTTTGTTTCATTATGATTATGTTAAGCTCAAAAATTAATTCCTCAATTAAGAGTAACTTAAAAAAATGATGTCTGTTAACATTTCCTATTAGGGAATCAAATACCATTTAACCCATCACAAGCTTGTGCTATTGTTGTGGTTATCTTTATCTTAGACATGTTTACTATCACTCTCCATTAGAACATTGGCTTTTTGTTTTTTCCCCAATATCCATATTTTCATACTTGTAATCCTAGTATGGGTTAACACGGGTGACCTTTGTACTTATCTCCCATTCTTTTTAAGTGACAGTTTTACTGACTCTTGTTCTGATGTGGGACTTTCAATGAAGTTTCCAAGCCCAATTTTGAAATTGTGAGGACAGAATTCCCAAAAGGGGGAAGGATGTAACATCCCAGGTAAATAAATAATATTACATTCTAATTTTTATCAATAATTTTTAATAAAATGTTAATACTAATTTAAAGGGAATGTTATGCTCTATGGAGTACCCAATACGCAACAACGAGTTTTTTGAAATCTTACGTTGCACACAAATAATATAATAATATTATAATAGTTCACGCCTAGCCGTTGTAATGGAGGTAATGAATATAAACAACTAAAAAATGATTACATATGTTTGTTAAATATTTTTACATTTATCCAATAAATTTTAGAGGTTTAAAATCCAAATAAATCCTATTTTACGAATAAATACTCTAATATTTTTTAAAAGTTTGTTTTACCGCCTTTTGATGGAGAACTATTTTTAAATCTATATTTTGAAATTTTTATAAGCTATATCTGAAAAAATAAACATATTCATTGTGATTTGGACATTGAAATTTACTTTGGATAAATTTCTGGAATTTTTCTGATAATGTTCATTTTTTAATGAATATTGAAAAGTGTTGTATTTTAATTCAAAACCAATTTTTAATCTAATTTATTTATATAGTTAGATTATATTTTTAATTTGTTTTAAAGTGAAATTAGAATATATTTTACCATTTAATCCAATTGTGGTCATTTTAATTAAAATCACTTTGAGATTGGACATAAATGATTGTCAATCTTTTGATAGATATTGTTTCTTAAAAACACGTTTTTTGTTCTGACAATGGTAATTAATTATAAAATTAATTATTGTAACTTATATGTTTTGAATTTTTTAAAATAGACATCATTTTTGAATTTGGAATATTAAATATATCTTAGGGTGATGTTTTGTTATTTTTCTGAGAAACTTCAATTATTGATGAATAGTGAAACCACCAAGTGGTACTTAAAAAACTGATTTGTCGTTTAAATGAAATTTTACCTCCTCTGTGTTGTGAATTTAAAAAATCCATCAGAAATGGTTGTCCTTAGGATGTAAAATGTGGTTCAATGGGATTAATTTTTTTTGGTAAATAGTAACTTTTGTGTTTTTAATCGCGATTAGAGGT
This sequence comes from Viscum album, assembly GCA_963277665.1. Lineage (NCBI taxonomy): Eukaryota > Viridiplantae > Streptophyta > Magnoliopsida > Santalales > Viscaceae > Viscum > Viscum album. The sequence continues at coordinate 1,611,303,282 of OY728141.1, read as the reverse complement.
AATTATTATAGATTAAGTAAAAATAATGTTTTAATAATATGAAATGACCATGAAACATGTGCTACCATAATTGGATGTGTCATGGCCGACCGAAAAAACCCATGCGTCGATTTTTGGTACCCCATAGAGCAACTTGGGTAGGATAATGACCATGATGACTTTTTTAACTAAAAGTAAAAATGACACAAACATGTATTGTTTTACTAAAACAATTTTTACATGGGGTTATACAAGAAATATTTTTGACTATAAATAGTCATTGTAAAGATGAAAATATTTCCTACATCATAGTATTTTTTTTAAATTTTAGACATTATATAAATTAAATATTTATGACATCATGATGATGTAGTGATTACCCCATTAATTAAAGATTTAAATAAAATAAAATGATAATGTAAAATCTAAGACCTACAAATCTCAAAAACCTATATGATGAGTATATTTAGAACTCTTATCACCATATCCTCAAATTACATCAATTTTGGACCTTCAAAATCCGAAACTCATTTGAATATAAAGTAACATTTTATAACATTCAAGAGTGCCCCTTCTCTTCTCTTATAAAAGTTTCCCACCTCTACCACGTTCACCACACAGCTCATGCTTTTGGCTCAGCCAAACCCTGCCCATATAATCTCTCCACATCCCTATACTTATCTTAGAAGCCTTAACTAATGCAGGATGGTCTTCAAGAAACCCTTTTGGTTCAAACCAAAGAAAGTTACCCGATTTAAAGGTAATGTATTCACTTGTGTTCTTTTGTTTTAATTTGCTTCTCCAACCCCCTAAACTATTTGTATTCATTTATTTTGTAAACACTACAGTATACCCAATATACTAGGATGTTTTTATACGAATTATCTATGCTACACTTACACCCACCTACATCTAATAGTTATAGAAAATATTGTTTCTGTGGATGGTGAATTTCTGCCTCACGAAACGATGATTGTTCAATAGTATTTTAATACCTTAAAAGGTGGCCATTAAGATATAACTATGTTTATATATGATATAGTATATGTTTATTTTTCATTTATGGCATACCTTTATGTCTTCCATTATGGGTAAATGTGATATATTCATTTTAGGAAGTGCGGACTACCGCCCCCTCAAAGTGATTTGATTCGTTTATACCATATGTGGTACGTATAAAGAACATTTTTAATGATATTATATATGATTACATACTGGAATTATAATACAATTATGTATCATTATGTTTTAATTCCATTAAATATGAAATATAAATGGAAGTAGCGTTCATGCTTAAGTACGACTTACCGTCTCCGTGAACAGTGCATTTCATTTCTTACCTCTAAATGTTATGTAATATCATAAATGAATGTATATAATGGATATATTATATATATATATATATGATATCTACACAATGAATATAATTCTAGATATAATCGATATGTTACCCCATGAATAAACTTCTTATTATAAAGAGTTTATTTTTGACTCAAGTAGCAATGATCGACAAAACGACCATTATTAACTTAAATAATTACATAGTGTTCATAACATGGTAATAAGTTATATAAAAGGAATAATGAACATGAAAAAAATTCTTAATCAAGTATAAATTAACTCATGTTATTTATTGAGGAGGTTAAATAACGATCGAGTCAAGTTGGACCCGAGGTAAGGTATCCAACCTCTCTCTTTCTTTTCAAGTACCCACTTTTATGTTATTTAATTTATGCTCCATGTTCTTATGTTAGTGGATGTTATTTTATATTAAACATACTGTAATTTTAATTTTTATATAATGATATACTCCCTCTTACTCTCATCAATTCATTTTTATAATTTTTAAGTGGCGCCATTAGGCTGCCGAATTTTCGTCAGGGATCCTACCCCTCTTCTTCTTTTTAAGTACACTCTTTTATGTCATTCCTTTTAAGCTCATATTTCTTCGTATTGGGATGTTATTTTATATTAATATCACTGTAATTTTTTATTTTCATATGATGAGATACACTATTTTATCTCATCAATCCATTTTGGATGTTTTTAGTGGCGCCGTTAGGCTGCCGAATTTTTGTAAGAGATCCATCCTCTATCTTTCTTTTTAAGTACTCTCCTTTATACAACTTTTTTTTAAGATCCTACTTCTTATGTTGGGGGGGATGTTATTTTATATTACCCTTTCTGTAAATTTTATGTTAATATTCTGAGAGACCCTATTTGATCTCATCAATCCACTTTTGGATATTTGTTGTGGCACCGTTAGGCTGCCGAATTTTCATAAGGGGATTTTCATCTCAGTTTTTATTCCTGTGAGATTAATGCTACATTGGCCACTATTTCCTTTTTTTTTGTGTGTGTAATGTATATTATTTTACTATTTGTATAATATACTCTCATTTATTGGTAGTTACATTTTCATTTTATTACCCTTCTTTCAGGGGGTGTACGCTTCGAAAGTTGCCCTAATCAGTAAGGGAACCCTTTACACTCCACTTTTAAAAAGACTTATTTTTTTATGTCTTTTAATTTACATATTTTTATGTTGGGATATGTTATTATATATACTTATTGATTTCAATAATATGTCCATGTGATGAGATACCATTTTCTCTCTCATCAACTAATGTTATGAATTTTAATGTGCCGCTGTTATGCTGTCGAATTTTTCCAAGGGAACTTCATAACCTAATTTTGATTTCTTTGGGTTCAACTTGTAGTTTTTGAATATGTTATCCTATGAATATGTGTGAATTACCTCTGGTTGTTTTACACTTAATATCCACTTATATTGGGTGTATTTATATTTTTAACACATAATTATGAGATTAATTTATCTTTAATTTAAGGATACCTTCTTTATGAGGGATTTCATCTCATTTTACAATTCTATTGAGACGTCATTGTTGTTATGCACCAATTCACTCTTATATAGTAAATATACTGTCCATTGGAATAATATATCATGAATACCTTTATTCTCATGATATTATAAAGTTCTGATTAAATGTTATTCCTTAGTTTTTGTATTCAAGTGTCTCTCATTTAGTTAAACACCAGTTAACAAAAATGTCATTTTAAATGTTTTAATGATTTATTCTTATAAATATTTCTCATTAATATTCATGTTTTCAAAATAGTTTTAAGGATTTATTTATATGGATATTAATTGTTTAAAATGTAAAAATCTTCAATGTGTTATGGGACACTTTTATTAAAAAATATCTTTTTAAAATTTTTTAAATGGTTTTGAAATTGGTTTTTAGAATGGAATCGTTATTTGAATATCTTAAAATGTTATATTGTTATTGCAATGTGGGAATTTTATCTTTCATTTATTCTTATGTTTTGTAATTTTATTATGTTTTGGTTCATGGGAATTGTTTATGAAGACGGGTGGTTCTGTGATAATCTAAGGGAAGGTGAGCTCAATATAGCTCTTCAATGCATTGGGTAACGTGAAGGGGTTAATGGTTAAGGTTTATCTGAAGAGATTTAGGAAATATACTATGATGGGTCTTCCAAAGGTAACCAAGAGGGTCACTCCCTACGTAAGAATGTTATGAATGCCTCAAGTTACCCTTATGTCTTATGATTTCTATGATTTATTCATGATTTTATGAGGTATTTAAAGTGATTATGTCTTATGAGTAAAGTATGATTTCATACATGGACTAATGTTTTCATTTTGTACTTTTATATCCCTTACTGATCTTTTTATGCTCATCCCATGTTTTTGAAATGTTTTTCACAAGTCAAGGGAATGGTACATGATATGATGATACTATCAAGGAAGTGTCAAGAAAGAATCCATGTTTTATTTTAAATATGTTCCCGTTGATGGGAAAAATGAATACTATCTTTCATGTAACCACTTTGTTTAAATGTTGAATGTAATGCCTATATTATGATCCAATTCTCTAACACTCTAAACCTGAAATGATCCTCAATGTTAATATTGTAATAACTCAAGATTAAGTAAAGCTTAAGGCTGGGGCCTTATAGTAATATATACACCACATGAAATAAGAATGTGGTGAATATGGCATGTATCTCACGAGAAATTGAGATGAGATTCCATTACCATGAGTTTGACTTATTTGGAGTGTATTTATCATTCTAAATTATAAACATATGTAAATTAATTAAATTATTAAAAATCATAAATTTTAATTATTACAATTACACCACATATTATAATTGTTTATACAACTAATTAAGAAATTATGTTTAAGTAGGGTGTTTTGACCAAATTAAGTTCATGTGTTAAAAAAGAAATTGGTTGGTAATATATGGCCAAAGGGTTCCATGTATAAACATATCAAGAAAATAAATCACGAAATAATTATCTTATTTATACATAAATTATACATCGTAATCCAATCAGTGATTATGGTTATGATAAATGAACCAACGTTACAATCATGGAGACGGTAGGTCATATGTAGCGTGAGTAATGTTCACACTTTTCAATGATATTTGTGGAATGAATGTAAGAATCAATATAACATTCCAGAATAACCATATATCATAAATAAAACTTTATTTATTAATATATACGTCTATATTTTATTTTTATATAAAGGGAATCACATGTTGTGAAGAACTGATAATCCAAACGTCCACAATAAATGTTTTCACTTTTTCTGTGTGAAAAGGGGAATAATGCAAATTATTTATTATATATTTAGAAGGTAAATTAATTCAAAAACATCATATATATTAATTTTATGTCACAGGTGTTTAATTAAAACCATTTTTAACACATTCCATTTATTTTGTAAACATATCACATCGCTTTGAGGAGATGGTAGTCCACATATCCCAAAATGGGGTCTTTATATTTATTGAAGACTAAAATTTGAATGGTGTGTCTTATAAAATAATTATATATAACTAAATACATAATAAATATCTTATATAACACATATAATTTTTTTCCATCATCATTCTCCACCATGTATTGTGGTGATGAAATAATAAAAAATCATCATTTCTTGAGGCGATAGTTTTCCATACAGATAAACATTATTATTATTACCCATCGAATGTATGTGTCTATAAGTACATGTAGAAACCATATCATAACAAAATATATGTATAATTATTATACATTATTTTCATATAATTTTCAAATAAATAGATTTTGTTTTTGAAAATAAAATAAAAGAGGTAAGCATTGGTATTACCGCTTATTCAGGTAACTCCTTTTTTGTTTTCAAAAAAATGATTCCTTTCATGGATTTATGGAAAAACTGAGGAATAAATAATGAATTAAGAGATTTAATAAGTGTATTGGAATTATATTTGCCGGAGATAAGTGTTTTGAGAGGTTTGAATAAGGGGGAGAGGTGGTGGGATTTTATACAGGTGGGAAACGACACACTTGGTTTGTTTTGAAAAGACAAGTGTGTTTCCCAACTATTACTTATTTTAAAAGAGTAAAAATGGATCATTACACAACTTCAGAGGTTTATTGGATGAAATATGGTCATAAAATATGTTTTTGGGAAGGTTATAGGTCATTTTTTACTTAAGATTAGGGTTTCATCCCCTATTATGTTTAATTTAACTTAGTTCATGTAATCAATTCTAATCTCTTCCAGTAATAATTTTTTTTCAAAACATATGTATATGTTATTATAATTTAATTATAATTATTAATAAAACCCTTAGTTTCCATTTTGTAAAATTCTACTCACATAACAGGAAAAAGTATTTTTAATGCTAATCTCGCTGACGTGGAGAGATATTGGGGTTTTAGAGTGAGAATGTACAAAATTTCCTTAATATTTTATATAAAAAATATATATAAAATGATTAATAAAAGATTAAAATATTTTTAATTTATCTAATGTGTCAACAAAACCAATTTAAAATATAGTTTATCTATAAAAACAAATTAGGCGAACAAACAGTTTTGAGTCAAATCGGTGTTTCATATAGTGAAAGCTTACCATGGTGTTCTATGAAACCAAAGTCAAACATAGTGAATTCACATAATATAATATACATTCGTGTGTTCTGGAATTTTATAATATAAAAGATATTTTAATAATTTTAAAAACATTATTTTAAAAAATCTCGTGGAGTTACATTCTACCCCACATAAAATGATTTTCACCCTCGACGTTCATTTCAGTTATCAAAGTTTTAATAATTTAAGGTTCTTTTCATAGAATCTCACATCCTAAAAATTAATACTATAACCTTCTTTAATCATGGAAATTTGGAACTATAAAATAACCCATAGTAACTCACACTTAAGATTCTATGTAAGAGAACATATGTTGGGATTGAATATTAGACAAAGAGGAAACGAGTCAATATTTATTGGGAGTGATTGAGGTCCTAAAACTCATAAATCTATGATGATATAAAGGGACATTGGTAAACAAAATAATTGTATTAGGGAAACAATCTATTCCTATATTTGTTTCCTAATTTTGATATATATTCATTAAAATATATAGTTAAATTATTTTAGGGAAAACTCACCATTTATTGTTCTTTGATCCACCTCACCTGTTTCTCTTAGAATAAAAAGGATTTTTCATTTGGGAAGCACTAATATACATTTAGATCCATGATATTATATCAAATCAATCATTTGTTATCATCAATATAACGTTGTTAGGCGAGGCTATCCAATATCAATAAATCCTTATGTGGTGTGATAATAATCTAATGTCACAAACCTCATCCAATTTGTCACATATTCTTTCTATTAATGGTTAACCGTATAACCCTTTTAAAATAAGAAAATACAAAACATTAGAAAGAAAGTAACAAAATTAGATTATCATTGATCGACCATATATCTCAAAGTATGTTTTTGTAGTCACATTCCAATCATGTGAATACCCTCGTTTAATACTCTTCTAAAACATGGTAATAACCTGAAACCCATAAATACTTTTTGAAAAAATTAATTCTTCATTATTACAAAGTTTACTATATATATTAATTGAATCCATGTATTTTTAAATTTTATCAATGAATACATGGTAATTAGTGTCATACAATTTACCTTATTTAAATTGATCATCTCTTTATCTAATTTAAGACAAATTTTTTCAATATCCGGATCAAATTAAGAAATACCTTCCCTAAATCAAAATATCACTTTTCAAAGTCTTAATCACCACTAAACCTAAAATTTTCAATCATTAATGAATAGTTATTCTGAAAATACATATATATTTCAAGATTCATATAAAAAAATCATTGAATTCAAAAACAGAAATACATTATTCATAAAACATTATTCATAAACCATTACTCATGCTAAATCAACTTATTCCATAATACCTAGTTTTTTAAATATAAAATATGAATGATGTTTCAAGGTTCCTAAACCACAATATATTCATGCTACTTATGTTTAATACACAAAATACTAGAAGAACATCAGAAACCATTAATATGTTTTTTGAAGTATCTTTATCTTCATTAGAATAACTAATACTCAGGGTCCCTTTTGATTATCTTAATGATATTTACACTTATAAAATTGATTTTCATCATTCGCATAATTTCCATAAATGAATCCTTGAATGTTAACTTAGTTACTTATGGTTCCCACTTTTGAATAAAACCAGAAACATAGGGCGATAAAAAAATTTCATATCTAAAAACCACATAATCAGGAAAAGATTAACATAAAGGATGTCTAAATAATGACACATACTTTTTAATTGATAAAATATCCGGTTTATCCTAGTTTATTCATAGTCATATTCTATTCAAATCCTTCATGGTGGTTCATAAATATTTTGTGAATTTCCAAAGTATATCACTTGGGAGTGTCAAACTAGTTGTAATAAAAGGTCTAATGTCTTGTACCAGGTTATGTTGAGTCAGGATCGACATACATTATAAGAGTTTTTAACCCAATGTACATCCATTACAGATCCACAAACACTTTTAGTATCCTGATATAGATGTATTCTTATGTAACCAATCACTTTATTATTTAACAACATTCCATGAAATTGTCCTAAATGTTAAATAATCCTTATACTTATCCTTAGATACATCCATAGACTTATAGTTAGAAATGTAACTAGGGATATCAATAATGGTTTATTATCCTTGATTCCAAAGGTTAACTATAACAACACTCTAATACCAATTAAAAAAACACAATCTTAAAATATATTGACATTATATAACTTTTTTAAAATACATAAAATAATAATAATATTGACAACAAAAGACCGTATTAGTTTATTGTATTTTCAAACAAGAAAAAAACATCTAAATTTGTTAAATATATTTAATATTTTCCAAAAATTAATTACTCTTAGTAGTTATACTTTAAAACCATACTTTATAACATGAGTAAGGTAATCCTTTGAAAGGGGTGAGATCAAACTCTTAGTAGGGGTAAATAAATAAATGTGTAAGAATATAAAGAACAGAAGGGAATGGGGACATGATCATGATCATTATAAGATCACTCCTTTCATATAAAATATAATAAACCTGAATTATGGAATAATTATTTTATATTCATTATACGTGAATCATGAAAAAATCAAGATAATAATCCAAGTAATCATAACATAGTAATACACCATGGAATTGTCAAATACACATAAGCAAATAAAAACTGTATTTCAAGAATACCATCAAAAAACATTCGTAACATGTTAGGCATGGTATTATCACCCGTGTAACTGACTAGGGATTGAGATTCCCTCCAATGTACCCTCTTATTTCAATATTAATATTCCCTCCCAAGTACCCTCTTGTTTTAGGCGAGGGATTACATTACATGCACCCCCTTGTTTCAATCATGGGATTCAATCTCATATAATTTCTTGATTCAGGATTGGGATGCCCTCTCTTGAACCCTTTGATCTCATAAAATAGTAATCATTACCCAAATGAATTAGATTGAGATATAGGTCTCACATGTTACATAATAAAATCATAATAAAAAATGCCTCATTATTAAAAAAACATGCACCATATCATAACCCATAAACAGTTATGGGTTTAATAAACATTATATCATAACCCATGAAATGAAATAATAATTATAAATATTTAATCATATCATAAACAATTTAGAATTTATAGGTCCCATAATAATTTATTCATAGAAGAACACATGAAAGGATGCAGGTTTCATAAAAAATTATCATGGTATAACCCATTGTGGTGAAGTAGGTTTCACAAGCATATAACATGTAGAAGATGAAATATTTTCATATACATATATACCCTGAAATAGAAACGGGTTTTCATAAACATTAGACCATCAACAACCGTGTAGAGAAAGAATATAGATGGATCCATTGGATCAATTTCCAAAAATACATGTGTAATATAAACATATCTTATTTTATTTGGGAAATAATTTTTAAAATATATTTAAAAAACATCTTGCAAAAAATATTGTTTCTCATTTTAAAAAGTATCTTTAAAACATATGACCATTTAAAAACCATTTTCTTTGAAAATAATTTGAAAAATTAGAAAGATGTGTTGAAATAATTTTAAATCTTTTTCACTTGAAAACTTATAAAATATGCTTGAATAGATTTTGAAAACATGTTTCTTTAATGATTATTAGAAAAAAAAATTAATGAAATGATTAAATCATTGAAATCATTTTATTTGGAAATTACCCTTTTAAAAAATATATAACAAGCTTCGAAAATCACATACAACAACATATGAAAATAATACATTTTTAAAACAATTTTCTTTTAAAACCACGTTAAATTAAAAAAAGTCACATAGTATTAGAAAAAAATTATGTTAAAAAAACATGTAATCTTATAATGGAATAATCAATGTAATTATGGACATAACGGGGGTCTGTCCTTACATGCTGAACATTCCTTTGGCGCCTTAAAAATTAGAAAAGTAAATTGAGTGGAAAATGACTAAGAGATTCATTTTAAAAATGTTTTTTAAAAACATAAACCATGGGTAAATATTTCCTTTAAATTTTATAGGAAAATATTAAAACCATTTTGAAAACCATTTTAGAAAACAATGTTTTGAAAGAATAATGATTTCTGACCAAATGGATAGACAAAACCATATTTCCATAAAAGATATTTCATAATTATATTTATAAAAAAAGATTGAAATAAGGTACAATTACATGGATATAACATTAAGATACATAGGTTAATAAAATTCAATATATTTCATGAGATATAGATCATACTATTTCAATATTTTAATCGTACTAATAAACAATCTCGATAAACAATGTGATTGTTTAAATAAACTCTTACAATTTGTTAACATTTAATTATACTCCCCATATAAGGAAATGAAATTCAATAAAGATAAAAATATAATAAATATAATTATTATCATTATTTAAAAAGTCAATGGTCTTATATACACCTCTTATAAAAATATTTTTGCAAAATATGGGATGTGTCTCAAAGAATGAAAATTGAGACAATGTTAATTTATATATTTTGTAACCATTTAAATGTAATCCCCATGAAATATATATCATCAAATGGATATATAAAATCGTGAAAATGTAAGTATTATAGTCATATAATACATCTATGGTCAGTATATGCACCACATATATGAAATACTAGGTGAACATGGATTGTGTCTCCTAGAAAATAGATGTGAGGCTAGAAAACTGTCAGTACAAGATTAACATTAGAATTGTGATCCCCATGAAATAATAAAATAAAATTAATTATTTTAATAAAATTAAATTAAATAAATTCATGATATAAAGTTTTAAATGGAATTTTATACCCCACACAAAATAATCAAGTGGTGAATATTGAATGTATCTCAGGAAAGTAAAAAAGTGAGATGCAATTTCATTGCCCGGAGTTTGACTACTTACATGTTTCTATATGATACTAAATAATATATTAATGTTAATATATAAATTCATTCAGAAATATTTTCATTTATAATATTACTTTTAATTCACTTATTACAATTTTGTATACAAATACATAAATATATATGTTTATATCAGGTGTTGTGACAAAATTCGGTTCATGTGTTTAAAACGAATTTGTTTGGTCTACTATGGACCAAGGGGTCATTATATAAAATTCTTAAAAATAAAAAACATGAAATGTTTATTTATTTATATATATAATATATATATATTTAAACAATCAAGAATGATTGTTATGATAAATGAACCAATGTTACATTCCTAGAGATGGTAGGTTGTACGTCCGCATGAATAATATTCACATTTGTCAATAATCATTATGGAATGAAGGAAAGAAATAGTATATATTCCCAAATTATCCTTATATAATAAATAAAATAAAATTTAACAATATATATATATATATATGGTGATGTAAAAGGAATCACATCACTTCGAGGAGGTGGTATTCCACACGTCCATGAGTGACATTATCAAATTTTGTACGTGAAAAGTGTATCAAATAAAATTATATATTATATCTCAAGAAAGGGAATTTTGACTTTAATATCATTTATATTGTGTATTTTTCATATTTTAAATTTAAACTATCCATAAATCATTCCATATAGTGTGATAATGTATAACTTCTCTTTGAGGAGGCGGTAGTCCACATATCCACAAAGGATGTTATCGTATTTAAAAAAGATGGAATGTATAAAGTTATCTATCATAAAACTTTTAAAGAAAAATAAATACATAATAAACATCATATATACCACATATATATGTATTTTCCATGATAATTAACAACCATGATAGGTTATAATGGAAAATTAAATAACATTATTTCGTGAGGAGGTAGTTCGTCGTACACATAAACAGTATGTTTGTGACTCATTAGTTAGAAGTGTAAATACTTGTTAATATAAACCTAAAAATAAAAACATATAAGTATATTTAGGGTAGATGCGTTTTTATATAATTATGTAGTAACTATAGTTTAGTGGGAGGATAATGAAAATGAAATTAAATATCCCAATGATGTGTGTTACCATTTACCCAAGTAACTGCATTTGGTTTACTCCAAAGGGATTACATGGATGACATAATTTCAAAAATTAGGCTTCATGAAGGTATGGTGGTATGTTCTTACGTGTACTAGTTAGATACTTGTTAAGCCTATGTGGGTTGAGAGTTTTGAATGAAGAGGAAAGTTGACGTAGTTTTATAAGGGAGTGAAACGACACACATGTTTTTTTGACAACAATTGTGTGTTATCAAAGTATTACACATTAAAAGACCATAGAAATGGTAATTATAAAATTTAAAGGTTTATCGGCCAAAATATGGCCATAAAATTAGTTTTTTTACAAGTTTATTGGCATTTTCAACTTAATATTATGTTGTTGTCCCTTGATAAGCTCAATTTACCATAATCATTGTAATTAATATTAATCACTTTCACTTATCATTTTGATCAAATATTAATTTGATATTTTTAGAATATAAATTTCATACTAATTAAAAAATTTATTTCCATTTTTTAATTCAACTCTCACAAGGGGAATAATTTATTTTAATTCTAATCTCATAATCTTGCTGAAAAATCGGGTTATTAAAGTGATAATGTTCAAAAGTTCATTAATCTTCTACATCTAAATTCATTATAATTTTTTTAAAATGACCAAAATTGTATTAATGGATGGATTATTGATATAATTTGACTTTAAAAACATCATAAAGTATTAATTAACTATATAAATAAATTAGATGAAAAATCATTTTTATGTTAAATTATAATATTTTGTACTATTCATTCAAAAATGAGTTTCTCAGAAAAATACCAAAACTTATTTGTAAGATAATTTTTACATTATGAATTAAGAAATTAAATTTTTATTATTAAATTAAATTTCTATTGGTATCTAAAATTTATTTATTTTAGTTCATAGAAGGACATAAAAGTAGTTTATTTGAGAAAATAGTATTTTGAATCATAAAATGACTACAAAAAATTATATATTTCCTAATCAATAATTTTTTTAATATTAATTATTAATAAATATAATTATAATTTATATATTATTATTAATATTAATATTTTAAACACATATATCATAACTATATAATTTAAATAAATATGCTAATAAGTTTTTGTTTTATAGAAACTCAGTATTGCGTGTAACGCAAGCCAAATCAGTGTTGCGTATATCGAAAACGTACCATGGTGTTATAAGAAATGAAAGTAAACCATATTTTATTCTGATAATAAAAGATATATCTTTTATTTCTAGAAATTCAAAATATAAGTAATATTAAATTAATTCAGTAAAAAAATATTTCACAAAATCTCCCGGGGTCATAGTATATCAATAGATCAATCAGAGGTATACGTTATTATAAATTTGATCAGAAATACCATTATGACATAGATCTATATTTTTATTTGATTATATAGATATTATAAATTTTTGTTTGTTATTTTTCATGGTTATCTGAACCATAGTATAATTTTACTCAGAAAGGATATAAGTTTGTCTGGACTGATAATTGTAAGGAAAATTTCAAGGAATTAAATAAAAGGTTAGTCAATTAACTTATTATCACACTACCTTATTGTGTAGAAAGGATATTTATTTAAAGTAATGCATTGAACAATAGATTGGGATGTGTTTTTTGTATAATTATATTGTAATAGATTATTCATCACAAAAAATTGGGTATTCATGAGAAATTTTTTTCTACTTTTGATTGGATGTTAGTAGTAGTAATATTTATATTAATGATATAGTGGAATTGTATAACTATAAAAACTTGTGACATATATATTGATCATCCAAGATTAATGAATATATTCACCTATAATTTGTTGAATATTTGTCAGACAAAATGGTTGTTGTTTATTAATGATTATAACTACACAATAAATTATCTTCCTATGAAATCGAAGAAGGTCATTGATACATTAAGTTAAAATGATCATGATAGATTATATATGAGGAGGTTAATATAAGAACCAATATTTATAGATTTATAATCATTTAACCTTTAAAACATTAAATTTGTTTAGAAATATTATGTTTCTCAAAGTGTAGCTCAAATATATATCCATGTGAAGATTAAATATGCACAAGAAGAGGATGTGGAGCTGAAAACAAATGTGAGAATTGTTAAGGTTCATGAATTGAGTTTGTGTCCCATAAATACCAGACATGAAGAAGGATATATTGGAAGAATTATATAGATAATAATTATCAATTTATCTTCAATAAAAAAATATTTTTTAACATTTGAATGATTATTTATAGTAGGCCAACATCAATAGATAATATACACAATATATATCTCGTTTCTTATTATATTAGTAATTTAAGGTTGAGGGAAAAAATAAAATGGGGTTTTTAAAAACATTACCTATATTATAATTTAAATTTTAATTAATCACCATGCATTTCATTTTAATACACCTCTAAATATCTAAATTCCATAATTCTATTTAGGTTATAGTATATCACCTTACATAGGTAACACACTCCATTTATATTAAATAAGATTCAACTTTTGATATACTAGTTCAAATATCAATTAAATCATAAATAAGTTTTAATGGCGTACCAAATTCAATAGTATTTAACTAAGAGATGAGGTTTACCATGATTTTTTGTCCAAGTCATCAACAATATATGGATTCATAGTTTTGTTTCAATATAACCTATCATCCTAAGAAATATGGCCAGACTAAAATAAATGTTCAAGACTTGGAAGGATATGTTGATATCTTTTTATTTAGATTTAAATATTGGTTGGGATAAACACCATACATTATTATAATTACATAATTAATTTCACTAATGCAATAAAAATTCTCCTTAGGAAGGCATCTATAGAATATAATGGAGAACTATGACATGATGGGATGATGTTGGAGAAAGAAATCTATTTGGACTAGAGATAGAAGATGAAATGGAAGAAAATTTTTGATATATTTAGAAGAACATCAAGGTAGATCAGTTTTTAGAATAGAATTGTAGTGAAAATCATTGGAAAGATATGAAATATGAAGTTAATGATAAGGTATTAAGATGAATATATCTATAGTAGAAGGTTATAATATTTGGAAATAAGAGAGAGATGAGACCTACGTATATTGGTCATTTTGAGACTCTTGATTTGATTTAGACATATGCCTATTCCTTGTGACACCAACGAAACATCCCACTAGTTCATGTTGTGTTCTATGTATCTATCCTAAGGATGTACATAACTGATCCTTATCATTTAATAAACATATAGGTTGTATCAGTGGATTATGATATTTCCTATAATGAAAAACAATTAAAAATAGTGGATTATGAAGATAAATTTCTATTAAACAAGACTAGTCAAGAGGGGTAGAATGTAACAACCTAATATTTTATATTTATTACCTTTGAGATAAAATTGTGTTATTTGATTATAGGTGTAGAATATGAAAACTCAATATTTTATATGAATTTACATTGAAATAACCATGATGTATTTTTTGTAGAACTTTATCTCTACAATCCATGATTTTAAACTAATGTTCCCATTTAGCTTCCTCAGATTTATAACTTCCCCAAAGAACATTGACCAGGTCAGTAGAATATAACTCCCCAATATATTATATGTCTTTCTTTGAAATAATGTTTAGTTATTCGATATATTACATAACAAAATAACCATAAGTCCAAATGAATAGGGATATAATAATCCTTTATAATCTATCCCTTGAATTGGTATGTATAAATAGTAGTAAACATATTATAAAAATTTATGTATAAACAATAAATATTTATAGATTAATTCATAATAAATAAGTATCCAATTTTTAATAAATTCATTCTAGGCTTAAATGTTTTTATTATTAAAAAATGGTTTTCATTTCATTTTAAACACATACATTATAATTATATATAACATTTTTTTATAATTTTTTGAGGGAAAGAATTTAATTTTTTAAATAAACATCTTAATACTAGAATCAGATAAATTTTAATGATTTTTCTAAAAATATTTATTTTTCATAGAATAGTGGAGAATATACAAAAAAAATATTTTATTGCAATTATAATTGAAATCATGGGATAAACCATGTGCAATAGAACAATCTAGCATATAAAGGAGGTCTAAAACAATGTAGCTCAACAAATAGTGAAAAATAACGAATCTTGTAAAAACTATCACTTTTTGAGTAAATATAATACAATGATTTAAAATTTATCTTAAATTAAAATAGGAAAAATATAAATAGAAATAATCTAATTAATTATATATGAAACATCATTCTACTTTATTTTGGTATAAGTTCATTTTTTTTCTTAAAAAACATTTTTTTTAAATTTTCCATAATAACAGAATTTTATTTTATTTTGATGAGTAAATTTAATCTCTATTTAATAATGATACCAATTAAATGTAGCTATTATATATTAAATAAAATATTTTTACATTCATTTTATCATATTAATAAGGAATGGAAGTGAAGTAAAATCACTTTTATTCCTTAAAATGGATTATTCTAAAATAGGGTTTCATTGTAGTTTGCACCATAATTTAAAATTTAATAATTTCACCTATATAAATTGAATCATATTAAATTTATTCAATATTTTGAATTATAAAAATTAATATAATGTTATTTGTTTAACTTATTTTTTGTTTGTAATGAATAGTGAAAACAATAAAATTATGTTACCAAAGTTAAATATAAAACACGTTTACTGGGGGAAACTAAGAGATAAGGGTAGTAATATCATACAAAGTTGTATAAATATTAATATTTTAATATATATCAATTTAATCTTATTCTAACATTAAATTAATTTCCATTTTGATTCACATTAACATATAAGTGACCTTTAATCATTGAAATCTTTTATGAAATTCCATGTGTGTTCCTCCCCTCACATATAAAAGGGGACAACTTATACTTCATTATTAAGACCATTTTATCCCTCTATATCCACAAATAACTACTCAAAAACAATATTATACTACGTCTTTTAATCTTAGATATTCCTTTATTCTCTTAATAATCCAATAAGGCTTAATGTGTAAGCTATAAGAGTCCTGTAAAAGAAAAGCTAAAAATATTAACTGAAATATTTCAATTTTATTTCTTCTTCTACATCCTGAAAATAAATTTTAACCATAAAAAAGATGAATAAATTAAAATATATATACAAATATATTATTTTTATTATGTAATAATCATTGCCCACATCTTCTATATACAATGGGAGATGAAAGTATCACGCATTCATGCGTGTAGACTACTGTCTCCAAACAGTGATACAATTCATTTTACATCAGTATATTTCATGGTTTTTTGTTATGATATATTTAATATATATTTATATATATAATATTAATTCAATAATAATTAATCATTGAAGTTCATTTATTTTTTATCTTTCTTTCGTTCCATCAATCAAATAATTAAAACATCACTCGTATGTATTTAAGAACTACCATGCCCATGTAATGATGTAAATATTTTTTTCATAACTATTTAGTTTGAATAGTTAAAAATATGTATATGGGTAAAATATATGATATTATTGTAATTATTAAAATTCTGGAGTAGGACGAAACATGATCAATGTGCAGGGAATATAACTGTCAAATTAAAACAAACATTAAAAAGGAAGTAGTTTGCACCTAAAATGATAATAATAATGAAAATCATCAATTAACGTGTTATAAAATGATATAGGCAAGGAATATATGTTATTATATTTATATATATTTTTATTTTATATATTTATAATAAATTTAAATTTATTATATGGGAGGTTATATTTATTTCAAAGCAAGAATAACTTAAGGTAAGGGTTCATCATCTAAATTTTGAATCTTTGAGAAATGCTTATGATAAGAATATATTTATGTTTAGGATGTTTATATGATTTTCAATTATAATTTTAAATAATTTATCCTTTTTAATTCATTTATTTAAATTTAAATCTCAATTTATTTCACCAAGGGGTTTTGATCTTCATGTTACCAAAGTGTATATTGTTTATTATCTCAAATTATTATCTTTGGGACATGCATTAAGTTATACACCTATAATAATTTATATAGTGTATCAAATAATGATTTTATATATTTTATTATTAATATCATTATATTCATGGTATTTAACATTTCATTTTAATTTAATTCTTTCAGGGGAATTACGACTCAATGGATACTGAAATAATAAGGGTTTTTATGTTATAATTTTATTTTTATCAGGATTGTTCATTATTAATTTAATTTTGATGAAATTGTGTTATATATCCATAAAAATTTTTATATATTTTATTTATATCTAGTCAATTTTCATGGTTACATTTTTTATCCCATTTTTATATCTTTATGTACTCAAGAGACTGAAAGAATTTTTTTAGGGAACAACTAGATTTTTTCTCACTTTGGTCGAAAATATTTATTTTCCATATTCATATTTTATTTAAAATGTTTTAAACAATATTTTTAACCTTCCCCATGTATTTTCAAAAGTCGTTTCTATCAATTTTATTAATTTATATATTTTTTTAAATGTATTATTAAAGTCTTTTTTCAAATGAGGAGTTTTTTAGTATTTATAGAATACCTGAATAAAATCATTGTTTTAACACACCACATTAATGAAATTTTCCACCATCATGACTAATATTTTCTTTGAATATTAATTTATATGTTTATACATTAATTTTAAAAGATAAAATTTCATTGATATTTTTGAATTTTTTTGATTTTAAATTACAATTTTCAAAAAGGGATAATTTTTTATATGAAAAGTTAAAGTGGTCTTTTTAGCATACTTTCATCTATAAAATCATACAATAAGATTAATTATTCTTTACCATGGTTATGACCAAAGGTAACAATCTTTTTTCTTTCGTTGTATGGTTTAGGATTATGATGATGAAATATTTGTGGAACATATTTTTCCTTCCATGGGTCATACTATGATGTAATGATAAATGTCTTCATAATCTTCAAGGATACATATGAATGGATTATTATTATTTTAAGAGTTGGTATGTTATATAAATCAAAAAAATTGTGTAAATATTAATATTTTATGTGTTGAAAGGCTACATCGGATTTTATCCCAAGACCAAAATATGGTACATGAGAGGTTATCCCAACCCCAAAAAAGGTTACACGTGAGGTTATCCCAAGAATAAAATATGGTATACTAGTGGTTATTAAAAAACCAAATCGGTTATATGGGTGATTATTCAAATCCAAACATGTGATTAATGTCTTTTTAGATATCTTTCTAACATTATTTATATGATTACTATTATTCCACACTTTATGCCAATGTTTTATGATTTTACCTTATACCAGTGTTATGCTCTCATTGATCACATTCTCTGATTCTTTTATGAGTCAAGCATTATGAAAAAACAATATTAATTCCATTAATCATTATTATTTTAATTAATGGGAATTAATTATTAAAATTTCCCTCATGTTCTCATATATTTATTCTTATGATATGATTGCATATGGTCAATAATTGATATCTCACATTTTTACCCATACCGAGTATCTGAGATCACCCTTTATAATCTTTCTGTTTTCCCAATAACATGAAGAAATGTTTAAAATATGGTATTCAAATCATGGTTTCATGTTGTAAAAAATAATGGGGATGTGATTTATATCTTATACGTACCTATTTTTTGGTTAATCATCTAAAATGATGTTATATTTATGTATGAAATGTTTGGGTCACAATATTTGGAATAAGATAAAGGTGTAGTTAGTCTGTAATCTTTGATGAAGAAGCTTTTGTAATAATCCTTGGAATAATCCTATGTATAAAAATGTATCCTATAATTTTGGTAAGTTATATATTATGTTTATTTCTTAGAAATACTTTTTTTTTCTATATACTACAAGTGGATGTGTCTTTGGTAAAGATTCACTATGGGTAATAACTCTAAATTTTTTTTCCTGTTATATCTCAACCATTACGCTAGTGCATACTGAATAGGCCCATACTATGTACTAGGTTTGACACTCAGAGGGGATATGATAATGTAAATTTACATTTTCATTATGAACAATTATAAAATATTTAAATAGATAATGACTATATAATACATATATTAAATATAATGTGTTATAGATTGAAATAATGTGTAATGATTTAGATAACTTATAATTGATTTCATGATTATATAATTTCCCACTATGATTATTTTTTATCATTAGGTGTTTTTTTTCTTCCAATCATGGTTTGGAACTAGAAATAATATTTTTAATAATTATTGTGATGTAAAATTATGATATCGTACTCCTGAGAAACCAAATTCTATGGGAGTTGGAATGAAATATATTAAAAATATACATAAACAAATTTCCCAAACCATAAATCATTATGATATTCCAAATGATAAATTTAAGGAACATCATAATTTTGGGTACTTTATTAGGAAACATCCAAAATCCTTTAGTGGGTCCATTGATCCACCAATTCTTCAGTAACAAACTGGAACCATTAAATAGATATGTTCTATTATTCCATTTCTATAAATAAATGTTATTTGAGTTATTTATCATTTGAAATGTGAAACATATCAATGGTAAATTTAATCAAAATTATGAGTAAACAAGAAGAAACTGACTACATATAGTGGGATGATATTATTAGGTTATTTTTCAATAAGTACATTTCTTATATACAATGTCTGAAAATCTGAAGGAATTCTAATATCTATAGTAGAGGTATGATAAATTCATTGTTATATATGAGGAATATTTTATCAAACATATGAGATATGATTTTGGTATTGTCAACAAACTATAAATTATGATTTATTGATCCTTAAATGGATTTAAAACATGACTATAAAGGGATCCATCTATATGATACATTAGTTTCTATGAAAAAATAATTTGATGTTCTATAATGTTGGAAGTAGATATTAGAGTCAATAATGAATCTCATGTATTTAAAAATAAAAAAAATGTTAAAATTAAAAATAAATTAAAAAAATCATGGAGGGAATAAGATGAGTCATATTTTTTACTACAATAATGGAAAGCATCATAGAGGAAATTATATTAAATGGACTACTTAATTCTATAACTATGGACATGAAAGTGATGAGGTAATCGTCAATTGATGTAATGATAGAAACTTATATAATGATGTATATAAAGAGAAATCCCCACATTATGAACCAACCACACTACAATATTTCGAATCTAAGGATGATGATAATTATTTAAACCAGTGTATGAATATGAGGGTCAATGATGATGATCAACATCAATAACAACTTAAGACTGTAGATAAATGAAAATATAATACTATCACAATGTCCTATAAAGGGTAAGATAACGAAGTGGTGAAGGGTACACTTACCACATAATCTATAATAGATATTTTCATATTTAATAATAGTTCTACCAACACATTTATCACTAAATAATTTGTTAAGGGTATCACATTACTACCTCAGTTATTTTATATAGAGATAATATTAAAAGCATATAATGTTAAGTTGATATCATCTAAAGTTATTGATTATTATCTGATTTTTTTGTGTGAATATGGTCTTTGAAAATATTGTTATTCTCCTTCATGTTCAATATAGTTTTTGATTTTGGGTAAATACTAACATCCTAATATAAATCCCATATCAGTTTCTAATGAAGGAAAGTCAAATTTTATATTCTAAACCACCCTATGATTACATATTGGTGTGAGGATATAATTGAATATCCTATTGAAATAACATAAATTTTAGAATTCATGATTCATATTCAAAGGTGATATTTATGTTATATAGTTTGGTATAAACTAATCACCGAAGATCTGCATATTGTTTGAGAGATGTTTTATTTATTATTGGAAGATTTTTTTAATATTCCTCTAAATCTTTATGTAGAGTTTTCAATAGAACTCATAATCATTTCTACACCAATTCCAAAAAGTAT
Organism: Viscum album; assembly: GCA_963277665.1. Taxonomy (NCBI): domain Eukaryota; kingdom Viridiplantae; phylum Streptophyta; class Magnoliopsida; order Santalales; family Viscaceae; genus Viscum; species Viscum album. The sequence continues at coordinate 1,611,281,441 of OY728141.1, read as the reverse complement.
ATATAGAATAATATTGATTGATTAGTAAGAGTAGAAAAATAAACTATAGGAGAATCTTGATAAAGGAATTATTCAGTCAAGGGAATCACCTTGGGTTAAACCTATCCTTTTTTAATATGAATTATGGATAAATGTGAGGTTTTATTTATTATAATGAATATAACAATATCATGATCAAGAATATGTATACTAATAACCATTTGATGTTTTTTTGATCAATTATGAAGAAATAAATATTTATCCAGAATTTATCTTTCATCTGGATTCTATGATTTGAGGGACAAAAGTAAATTCATACCCAAGAAAAATTTTTTCTTCAAGGAATAGTCATTGTGAATTTACAGTTATACCATCTAATCATTATTAATTCCCTATAAATCTTAATGGAATTAATGAAGAGTGACTTTAGAGATAATCATAATTATTTTTTGGTAGTCAGTATAGTTTTTATTCATATATATTCAAATAGAAAGGATTAGAATGAATTTCACTTGAGGGTTATACAAAAGTCCCAAAGGAAGGGTAATTTGTATGAAAAATTTACGATGTGTGATTTTTGGATAAGAAATTTTCTTTTTTGTATAATATAATCTCATGTGAGGGAATATGGGTGAATCCATTAAATTAGTAGGTTATTGAACATTGTTCTAGAATAACCAATAAGAATGAGATCAATTGTTTTCATGAAATTGTTGGATATTATCAACAATTTTTGGTGGATTTCTGATGGTTTTCTATCCCATTCATAAAGTTAACTCCAAAGAGAGTTATGTTCTTTTAGAATCATTAATATGAAGGAAATTTCACATCATCGATGATTAGTTTATGTAGCACAACTATTATCAAACTACTATATATTGATGAAGGATTTGAGATTTATAATTATTCATCAATGATTGGTTGTGATGTGTTTTTATGTAGATTAATATCATGATACCTTCTACCTCATTCTAATAAAATTATCATGAGTGAAATCACCAAACTCATTTGTGGTATTTAGAAGATATCATATCTCTATTAAGGATATGGACTAATTATCTATATAGATAAAGGTGAAGAATATATACAGATAGAAAATTTTTAAAGTACATATTCATCTAGAAAGAGTTTAATATATGTTACAGAAGATAGTTCGAGTTGATTAATGTTTTTAACCATTCAATTCATTACCATCCTGGTAAGGTGAATATGTTGGTTGGTTCTTTGAGTTGAGAGGATCATTCTATATTTTCTATGAACATGATTAGTGAAGAACCAATATATTGTATTTTAAAATCCTATACATTGAAATCTTAAAGGAAGTGGAGGAATATTATGTATCTGAAATGAATGTTCAACCACCTATCCATGTGAATATTATAAAGGTGAGGGAGATATATTTGGATCTAAAAATGAACTATAAAATGGTTAGGTTCATGAACCGGGTTTATGCCCCATCATTACTAGACTTGAAGATGGGGATTTTGTAAGTATCTAAAAACTCATCAATCTATATTCATCTTGAATGTAAAAAGTTTTTTAAAGATATGAAAGAGTATTTATGTTGGGGAAACTTTTTTGATTGATATTACAGAGTATGTATCTCGATGCCTAGTATGTAATGATGTTAATTTCGAAAGATAGATATTTTATGTAATGTCTTAACAATTATCAATACTAGAATGGAAATGGGAAAAATCACAATGGATTTCTTTATTGGACACCCAAAAACATCAAAAGGATATAATTTTATTTCTGTCGTGGCTAAGCACCATATGAAGTAAACATACATAATTAATATTATAAAATATTTTCCCTTGATCATATTTCCATGATATATGATAGGTAGTAATGTTTCATGCTGGATCACATTATATAGTATATAATTGAGATATATGATTTACCCTGATGTTCTAGTGATGTATTCAACAATATCTATATTTAAATTTGTCTTTCAGTAATTACTATTTTCCTTAAATATATGGTCAATCTTAGGGAAGCAATCAAACACTGTAGAATATATTGTGATCCAGTTTATTGGAATTTAAAGGTTTTTGTTATCAAAACCATTCTATAGTCTATTTCTATTATAATAATGTATTTCAATCAAGCATTTAGATGGATATTTAAAAATAACACTACGAAAACTAGTGAAAAAAATGGACATGATAGGATAAATTTATAAAAATATATTTATTTGAACATGATCTAACTAATAAAATGTCATATAAGGTCAGATCCATTAAAACAATAAATCAAGAATTCCCAGAATCAATATAATCATTTTACTAATAATCATAAAAAATATATTGATTTCAATGTTAGTGAGAAGGTATTACTATTAATTTATATATGGTAAAAAATTACGAGTTATAGAAATAAGGTAAATATGATCCCTATGTATATTATTACTTTATATATTCTTGATCAGAATGAGATAGTTTTTTATCACGTGACATTATCACTGAACCTCTCTAATTTTCATGACGTGTTCAATGTATCCATCGTAAGGATGTTCACACTTGATTATTCACATATACTTAACTCAGAAGTTGTACCTAGGGAGCATTATATTTCCTATCAATAAATATTCCTATAAATCTATGATCTTAGGGATAATGTTCTACAATAAAAGAATAATCACTTGGTTAAAATTATTTTTAGGAATCATAAATTTGAGGAAGGTACATGGGAACCCAATGATCCGATGATGTAGAGAAATAATAAATTTTTTATATTAGATTGATATAAATTCAAGTTAAAAATTCATTTACAGGGGTTATATTGTAACACCCTAATATTTTAAATGTATTTACTTTGAAATAATATTTATGTATTTTATAAATTGTTTTACATGCTACTCGAAGTCTAAATGAAACATTATATAGTAATAATTTATAACTTAGCCATTTAATTAATGGTTATGAATATAAAAAAATGAATTATGAATATATATATATATATAAGTTTGGGGATGAAGCCTCATTTTATTATTAAAGCAAAGCAAACACCTCTTTAACTGGGTAGAGGGAGACCCATTACATAGCCTGAAGTCCCAGTGGGCATTTAGCCCATTATATGACCCATAGGCCCATTATATTGGCCCAAAGCACAATCTGTGAATAGTAATTCTACAGTACCGTGTTGCTGCACTACAACACAGTACCCGCCGCTCCAGTGACCATCCCCCGCTTCAGTGCCCGCCGTTGCTACAGTGACGCCGCTGCTACAATACTGCTACAGTTCCCTGCGCCCAATGGGTTTTGAACCCCCATTTTTCATGTAGACATAAGGGGTTCTTACCAATAAGCCAAACCCCAACTACATACATATATATATATAAAGAAAATTTATTTATTAATTTATAATAAATAATAACTCACATTATAGAAAATCCATTTTATGCCTTAAAGATACAATTTAATCAAAAATGGGTTTTATTAAATTTTTTAAATTGAAATTATTATTAATATCAATAAAATTCGAAATTAAATTTGATATAATGAATATATATAATTTTAAATAATATGGTGAATATTATCTTAGGGTGAATTATTAGGTTTCTTTCAAAAAATATTTAATTTCTAATGAATTGAAAGAAATATCAATTTTTGTAAAAAAAACTATAATATGTTTTCATGTAAAATTTCTACTATGTATTTAATTTTATATTAATGAGACATAATAATACATTAAATATAAAAAATATAATTAATTACAAAGGAATCAACATAATTAATAAATCTGGTTGATGATAATTTTTGGGCTTCAGAACGATTTTTATAAAAAATATTTTTATAAGAACAGTGTGTCTTTAACTTAATAAATTAAATTAATCTCAATTTATTAATTTTGTAGTTGAAATTTAGGGATTATATTTTCATTCAAAAAAGTTAACATTCAATTTATCGATATTAAAATTAATTTTATAGATAAAAATTTAGTTTTATTATTAAATATGCATTAGTAAAAAAGGAGGATCATTATAGTTTGTGTGATAATTAAAAATTAAATTATAGAACATATATAAATAAATAAAGAATTATATATTTAATATTTCTTAAAAAAAATTAATTTAATTTTATATATTCAACATTGTTTTTGGTAAATATTAATAGTAAAATTGGTAAAATTATTCTAACATGACTAAGGTTAATATAGGTTTACTAGGGGGTGGGATAAAGAAAGAGACAAGTGGAGGAATTACACATAATAATTTGTAATTATTTTTTCCTGATGATATTAAATCTCTATATTATAATAAAAACTACTTATTGGCTTTTTTGACCCACTTCCACATGAAAGTGACCTTTTATGATTGAAATCCATTAAAATTTCAATGTGTGGCTATCCCCTCACTTATTAAAAATGTCCTCTTATCCACCATTATTAAATAAATATAAACCATATATCATTATCAATTCATACTAAATTAACATCCTATATTCCTTCAATCAATCATAGATTTTATGTTATTCTCTTAATACAAATCCTTCATGGCTTAAGGTGTAAGTGAAATTAGGTCTCTCAAATAAGATGTATAAATATTAACTGAGACATTTCAACTTATTTTATTCTTATACATCAACTAATAGTATTTTATAAATCATAACAAGATAAATATAGTATCATAAATATTCTTCTATGATATTACTATGATTTTGTAATCCTTTCCCACTTATTCTATATCAAATGGTTGATGGAAATTTTTCTCTTGTGTATGTGTGGATTACTTCCTCCACATAGAGATATGATTCATTTTCCATAACCATATTACATGGTTGGTTGAAATGATATATTTAATCTATATATATCATATTTATAATATAACAATTCTTATAGAATTATAAATTATTATTTACGGTTAATCCATTACATCCAAGGAAAAATGGAGACATCACTCATGTGTATGTATGGACCACTGTCTTAATGTATAGTTGTATTTCATTAATCATTAATGATTAGTATTTACTGTTATAAATATGTATATAATGTAAATATATGATATTTTTATAATAATTATAATTTTTTATATTTATAAACCATTATCAATTTGAAAGGGCTGTGATTTAATAATTAAAACATACATGAATAAAAATGTATTTAACATCTGAATAATGATGATAATAAAAGAAAATTAATGAACAAGTGAGAAGATGTTTTATTTATAGAATATAAGGTATAATGGGTATTAATATGGTATTTTTATATAATTATAATAAATTTAAATTTTTTATATAGAATGTTATAGTAATTACGAATCATGATGGATTTGAAGTAAGAGTTCTTTTTTTTAATATTATTTTTCAGAGACATTTTTGATGTTATATACACATTTATATTTATAAGGTGTATATACCGATACTTTTTAAAAAAATTATCTTTTAAACTATTTATTTTCTTCTTATTTAATGATAAAAATCAAAATTTTCATCCAAATAGTTTTGATTATAATGTTTCCAAAGTGGTAACAATATATCATTTCTAATTACATTCCTAAGGATAAATTATTATTTATACCCCAATATTATTTTATGATATGTATCTAATACACTTTAGATATTTCATTACCATGAATATATTTATTTTCATGGTACTCAAGCTTTGATTTTTTGTTATTTATTTTTTGGGAATTATAACTCAAAGGTCACCAAGTCAATATAGGTTTCCCTATTACAATCTCAGTTTTATAGGGATTGTATCGACTTAAATTATATGATATATCATCAAATATTATAATTTATTTCTTCCTAAAATTTTAATTAATAGATATTTATTATTTTTTCTTTCATTTTCCTCTATTTACATACTAGAGGATGAAAATATATTTTATACCAAATATAAATTTATTTATCCATTTGAAAAGGTATTTTTTCCTTCCATATTCATATTTTATTTAAAATATTTTCAGTAATATTTTTCACATAGCTTAACGATATTAAAAATTCATTATTATCCATATTTTACTTCCTATTAAAATGTTTTAAAATGAAACATCTTTTCGTTTTCCAAATGAGGTTCATCTGAATTTTTACTAGAAACAGGTATGCTATATTTATATTAACATACACCACATGAATTTATTTTCCTTCTATCACGAAAATATTCTCATTAACGTTTTTTTATAATTTTCATGGTTCTTATCAAAGAAATTGTTTCCATATTAATTAAAAAAATTATTTTAGACAAGTGATTTTAAAATAAAAACGGCATTTTCCTCAAGAATATATCAACTAATATTTTAAAGGTATTTTCATATATAATAAAATCATTTGATAGTTGTTATAATTTAATGTGGATATGATCCATGGTTATGATCATTATTAATTATTAATATGGTTTATGATCATGATGATGAAATATTGTTGATTCCCATTTTATTTCCAAATGGTTTAAGGTATGATTAAATAATTATTATTTTCATGATATCATGTAATGCATATGAATGAATTACAATTATGTGATGAGTGAGTTCATTATATACCACCAAGTAATTTTCTAATGATTAATGTTTTACGATCTTAATGGGTATATGGTATGCTATCTGAAGACAAAAAAGGGTATATAGGAGGTTATCCCAATCTAAAAAGAGGGTAGATGAGTGGTTACACTGGCCCAATAAATGGAATATGAGTGTGTATCCCAAGCCCAAAGAGGTTACATGGGGTAATATTCCAAGACCAAAATGTGATGGATGTATTGGTAAGTATTCATCACAAACTATTTCTAGGATTGCGATTATTTCCCAATTTATGTCATTATTTTGTGCTAATATTATTCTCTAATGGTTCATGTTTTTTGATTAAATCATGACTCATATATTATGAAATCCCATGATTTATACTCATGTTCTTAAAACCTTATGCTTATCATTTTCCTATATTTTATCATTAATTGATATATCCATCATTTAACCATAGTGATCATCTAAGATCACCCTTATGTATCTTTTTAAATAGGATATAATGAAATGTTTATGAATGATATATATTATAAGGGGGATTTTTGGGGAGAACTAATTGAGAGATATTCATTATTGGTACTTTATATGGAAAAAAATCCAGCTCTCAACTTACAATAGATTATGCTTCATGTACCTCCCTCGTAACAACTTATCTCGGCTATTAGATAGACATTAGTTGAAACTCCCTTAGTTCATCCTCCCCCTTATTTAGTAGTGGATTGTATCCTTTACTCCCTCTCAGTTTATTTGATGTTTCTCCAGTTTCTTTGGAGGTGGTTCTTCTCTATCAACCTTTATTTGTGTATCTATATGATATATCCCTGAAAGACACACTCGTTTAACCACCACCCACTCAATTGTTTGATCATTTTAATCTTCAAGAGACAAAGATGGTTGAAATCTAGTATTATTTTTTGGATGGGTCACCGACACAAGAATTCATGACTACCTAATTTGAGAAGGAAGTGGATTTCCTTCAGTTAGAGTTGTTGATTTGTTTTAGGGTGTATAAGGCACCTCATCAGTTGTTTCATAATTTTTTCCATTTATAGAGAATGAAAGTGTCGGTGAAAGTTTCTATTCTCAAATTGTATGATTTATTAATCATTCTACCATCCCATTACTATTTCACGAATGTAGTCTCTCACATTTCTTATTCGATATGTATGTTAATTTTTAGCCTTTTTCAGTGGTCTACAGAGATCAACTATGGTCACGGTTACTGTAAATTGATGGTGTGGTGGAATATTATTTTCCTCACTATACCTTTCAAAAACCTATAATTCCTTTGATATATATGAGACTCACTTAGATCCTTCCTTTGTGAAAATGATAACTCTAGTTTCCTTCATGATAAAACAGTGGATCAAATATGCATTGACAAGGAAATTTCTAGCCCCTTTCATCGTGTATTTTTTCTATGAGTAGGTTCTATCTAATGGTAGTATCCCATATTATATCCATATATTCTGTAGTTTTATTCTAATTGTTTCCTACATTTCTACACTCTCTATTTGTAAAGAAATATCCTTTATAGGCCCACCACCCGATGTCCAAGTGATATTCTGGTTCCATTAGAGACTCCATGTTAATTTTCTAGAGGTCGTTTGGGGGTAGTATATTTTTTTCCATACAACATCAATGAAATTAGCTCTCCCCATCTACCATATTACCCCCCAGGATCATCATTTCAAACCATAAGAAAATGATTCCCACACTAGTTCTACCACCCTATTAATCCCCCTAAAAACAATTAATTAATTCATGGATGTAGTTTTTTTCATGCCATGATTGGATTCCTCACCCCCATCTTATTGTCTATCACCTTATATAGTTCATTGAAGTATCCCATGAAGGATAAGTTGGTTATTCATCCCCTTTCATCCATGAAGGCTCCCAAGTCTCAAGACACAATACCTTATAGATTCTCACATATCTAAACATACAATGGTTAATGTTTGTTATAGAATTTTTCCGATGATAATGATTCGTTTGCTTGGAAATTCATAAACCCCCATAGTGTAATCAAGACTTGATCCTGTTAAAAAAAGATACTTCCATTATTTTCTGTCTTCACTCATTCTCATCATAATTAGGGAGAATAACCATGCACTCCCACGTTAAATGATATATCTTCACTAATACAATGGTTTGTGCCTAAGAGTTCTTGAAAAGTATGATATTTTTTCAAATAAAATCCCTCATCACAGCTCTCTAATGAAGTTGTTCATGAACCCACACCGTACACATGCAAGAAATCTAGATTCATTAAAGGAATTAGGTTTTGTAACTACATTATTATAACATTTAAGACTGGATTTTATGGAATGAATCCATAGTCATTAACATTCTAAATATCATAAGCCCAATAATCAAAAACAATGTTAGTTTCATTATCTATTTCATTTTCTTCACCTATGTATATTATAAGTGTGATGAGATGATTAAATAATAATTATAGATTTATCTCAAAGGATTTAATCCAAGGGACTCACCATGGTTTGTTAGAGTTGACTTCAACTGCATTGCGGATGATTAGAAAAATATTGTGGTGGAAAGTACCCAAGAAAAGATAGCTGATAATTTTCTTCTATCAAATATATGAATGGACTCGTATACATGGATTTCACATGATATTTTTACCTAATGAAATAGATAAATGGGTAGTTGGATCATATGGTACTGGATTAACAAATTATTATCCAACATTTAGTTCATCTCAACCTACACAAATGTGAAGGTGGACCACCATGTTCCTGTTTTATCAGATCATTCTTCGATTCTCATCTAGCATGTCCCCAAGTGTAAAAAAGGGGATAATTTTTTATTCATTATTCATTGGGAGGTATACCCCTATCATAGTCATTAGGCACACAGATTTTTGCTTAAACATATCCATGAGGCCACATTGGTCAGTTTTTATAACACGATTAGATGAATCAAAAATTTCCTTCAATCATAGATCAACAAAAAACCTATGCATTTCCTCCAGTTAGATTTTAGAAAAGATGATATTCAGTGAGGTGAGGTAGAGATCAAGGATTTGTAGCATTAAAAAGCCTTCAAATACAATTCTACATAATATAACCACCTAAAGGTGATTTTACTTGAATAATAATGTTTAGTTCTAGAATAGTCTAGAGAAACCAGGTTGAAAGAGGGAATAAAAACATGGCTTTTTCCTGGCATATATAAGGGAAATGAAACATGATTCTAATAAAAATAACCTACTTGAGAATAGTACATTCATCAATGATGTTGAACTGGTTAGTGTTATTGAAAAATCAAAATTCCAAAACAAAATTGTATATGTTATTCCTTAAATTCTAGAATGATACCATATTGGTAAATTGGTTTTTTATTAAATCTCTAGAATGGTGTCTAATAAAAATTACTCCTTCTTTGTTATCCTTCCAAATTAAAAAGAGATACGTGAAGTATTTATGTTCCTCCACCATGATATCTCTTCAAGATGCGAATCAAATTTAGGGTCCCATTATGGTACATCTTGGGACCACGTTAATAGGAATATTATTAAATCGATATATGATTTATTCCTGGAAGGAGCCTCTAATGGGTGTCCTCTCAAACCACAATTATTAACCTCCCAATGTTGAAGGATCTCACCTCTCACAAACCATTGTTACCCATAATCATGTAAAATATCATCTAAAAGGTACTCACTAGTGTAATTAATAGAAGAATCTTGGAGCACATCCACAAGTGTGTCGCTATTATGTGCCACTACATTATACGATGTAGTTGGGCCCATGGATTCATATCCGTCGATCAAGAAATATTGTTGAAATTAATATGAGGTATTACGGTTCCAATATTTTCATGAAAATGAACTTTTACAGGGATTAAAATATGATGGTGTGGGGTTCTATCATTATTGTGATTTTAGGTGTGGGTTTCTCCCTATGGGTGATTGATTTTTTTGGGGGATTTAACACCCCATTGTTTTCGATCACATTTATGGGAGAGTGGACTGGTTTATTAAAATCTATTCATTGGATAAGACATGGGGATCCATTTTCCTTGACAATATTGTTTTCAATTCTATAATCCATCATTTATTAACATATGATAGACACATCCCATGGGAGAATTCTTCCCTTTTCTGTGTAGCCCACATCTTAATGTATTCTCTACTCTCTTTTTATACGTGTCATGGTCTTTTTAGTCAATGGGGGTAAAATTTCCATCCTGGAGCTCGACAAAATTATGTATGTGTATTGTATGTGGAGCGATATGTTTATTAACTAAGGTAAAAAAAGATTTTTTATCGTTAATTTGTTTGTATCATTAAGGGGAAATAATTTATGAGAGACATAGTGTTAAAGGGAAGAAATTCCCAATGTATTACGTAGGAGCTCTAGTTTCCCCAAGAAGGATTTCTATTCATCATCTCAAAGGATTATTGGGACGAATTATGACACACATACTCAACTAAAAGAATCTAAATCAAATAATTAGTGGTCGTATCACCCTTGTCAAGAGTGTTCTTAAATTTATTCCCATGGATTACCTTTTCATACTCAAATTCATTAAATTAGTTTAGAAGAACCATGTAAATATTATGTCATATTTCATCTGGGTTTCCCATGTGGAAGGAAGGTGTTACAAGGCCTCATGGGAATGGATGGAGAAGGCAATTGAAGCTATAAGGATTAACCTCGAGATTATCCTCGGAACTATCCAATGCATGAAGGAAAATCTCAAATGGGAGGTTTTGTAAGGACATCCTCTGTGGGATAGATTCATCTTGAATAAATATGTGGTAGTTTGGGATGTTACAATAGATAATTAACCTTTCTTATAGAAGTCATTCCATATTCACATCCTCGATCCATGTTAGCGCTCATGTTGGATAATTACCAATGGAGAGATCGCCTTCTAGAAGCAAAACTCGGTGAAAACCATGCTCATGTTTTGGGGGGTGTCTTACCTTCGACCTCATCATTTATTAGGCTAGGAGGCACCCCATGTTAGTTTAGGAATCACTTGATTACAATAATGTATATATTATTAATAAAGTAACAAAATTTGGAAAAGGATATATTTTTACATGTATTTGACATTAGAGTGCTTGTCTAATAAAACATTTCATTATGTGATCTAGGAATATCATGTAGCGGAATGACAGAGAAGTACCACTTGGTTTATAGACGTTTCAAAGAAGTATAATTTTTTTTGCTTTAGAGTATTAATAATCAGTCCTTATATATAAATGAAGATGTTATGAAGAATGGAATTATGATATATTTTAAATTCCTATACTTCCAAAATCGTCATGTCGAAACCACTTATTAGGTGTTTTTTAAATTAGAGTGGGATTCCAATGTGTAGAGAGAATTAAATGATTTTTTGGGTATGATTTTCAAGGTAAGTAAATAAAATATTTTCTTCCCTCATATTTTTAAAAATTAGAATTAATCAAGATGGAATATATAGTGTTGGACATGTTCCTAGATGCAGGGTGTTTCATTATATGGAATGTCAGAAACCAATATAAGTTTGAAGGAGTTTCAACTATTTCATGCAATTTTTTTAGGACAAAATATTTGCAGTGTAGTTGATAGAACTTTTTAATCAATGAGATATCACCCCATATCTCTAAATATTCATAGATGATAGGCTAGTAATGCAACCTTCCTAGAAACCCATTCAGTAAGATAGATGGTTTCGGTGGTCTCCCTTCATCAGGGATTGAAACTCAATAACAATGGTTCCAGCAACCTATGTATCATGTGGGGGGATCATGATAATAACAATTGATTGTTATTGTGTCTTAACAGATTTAATGTCTTGGGGAACTCATTGGAGGTGGAATTAATTGCTATATTAAATGTTATCATGTTGTTTAAATCTCATGGTATAACTCTAGTCTATGTGGAAACTACCTCTATTATTATATATAATTATTTTTAGAAGAAAAACACCATCCCATGGTCTATCTATTACATTATTCATAGTTTAAAGAACATTATCCTCAATCAGGTGATTAATCTGTAGACATGATGCGAAGTTAATAAGGTGGTGGATTTTTTTGCATTCTTAGGCCTCTTATACACATCCTTATATCTATTCCTCCAGTATGGAATCTCTTCCCTCTATCTTTGGGGGTTTTCAAAGTAATAAAAACTAGTTTTTTATAACATTAAACAATTATGTTATCATTCAAAGCCAAATCCATTAAAAAAAATTCTTATTATTTTATGGGAAATTAGTAGATAATGTAAATATTTTATGTAGTACTTCATTCTGTATCCATATTTCCAAAGAAATTAATCCTTTATGGTTATTTCATGGAAAAGTTTGATATAAAATTACTATTTATTTCAAATGATGTTATATGTATTTATAAAAAATATGGTTCACTATAAATTTTTATAAGAATAATCAATTAAGGCCACAAAGTATAGTGATCGTGTATTTCAGTAAACTAGTTCTATCCACCACACATTAGAATGAATAATTCATAACTTTTGATTCCTTGGTATTCTACTATAAGTAATTAAGGATATTTTATTTTTTCACTAAATGAATATTCATACATCTTCTAAGGTCCATATCATTGAGTTTAAATAAGAAATTCAGTAATATTACTTTAATTTTTATTTCACCTAGGTGTCCAATCCGACAATGCCACATATTAGAAATATCTGATTATGTGATCAAAATAATTGAAAATTCAACACATTATCTAGTTATTTATATAGTTCCATATTTACTTCAATAAATATTACCATAGAATGTTTTTTGACTTATAAACTCTATTCAAAAAAATATTTCTGAAACCCGAATCATCCTGTTGTTTTATTTCTTTGATATTCATCCAAGTAAGTGGAATATATCTAACATCTATTTGTATCAATACACATTATTTTTTCATTGGAATGTTAAAATTTCCTTTTCCCATATATATCCAGATATTTATTATATTATAGGTTTACTTTGACGAAGAATTATGGTAAATAATGAACCATACCTCAATGGTCACTTATTCAAAGGAATGATTCACCTGATTCAATAAATGATGAATCCACGTGAATGATCATAATCAGTATAAAACTAGAATCATAATCCATTTTATTAACTGGGTTGGTCTTTCCATAAGTGTAATCATCCATCTGATTCATAAAATCTTTCCCGACACATTTCTACTTCTCACAAATCCAACATGTAGTGTCTGATCCTTTCAATTCACCTCAACTTCTTATCTAGGACATATCATCTAAATAATTCTTCACAAGCCAGTCCGTAAGATGAGGTGAACTTCCTCATCTATTAGAATGTAAAGAACTTGTATATAGATTATGAACTTCCTTTCACCACAAATCATTATTTCATATCACATTTTGAATATTCTCAAACATAAGATCTGGATTCCTGCTAGTGTTTCTCACTACAGTTACCATGTCATAACATCTATCTAGACGTGCTAAAAGAAGAATAACATACTAAACATCTTCCTCAAAATAAACCTTCATTGATTCAAGTTACCCTAAAATACTATAAAATTAATTCACATGATTTTTTAAAGGTATTCCACCTAAAAATCTCATGAATAAAAATATATACATCTGAAAATTATTATTAAGATCTATTAAATTCTCATGCATTTCCTCTAATTCTTTCATAACTTCTGTAATTGTTTTAATCTTTTTAATTTTTAAATAAAGAATCCAATCTAGAGGAATCTTTATCAATGATTAAGCCTTCTTATCCAGCCACTCCCACTACATTTTTCCCTTGTTTTAATACATACACTATATATACGAAAATCTAGATACTTCTTATCAAATGGTCCTTTCATTTCATTATCTAAATGGAAAATCATATTCAATAAAAATAATCAACACGATTTTTCCATTCCTATAATTTGATTCATATGTTAATTGTATTACAAACTTAAATAAAATAACTTTTTATCTAAGGGTGTAATTAACCTAAATGTTGTGAGTGAAGGGGGAGTTAGTAATTTTTATAATACTATTTGGGAGTAATAAATGGAGAAAAAAACTATCCTATACATTTTATAAAGCATTCATAATATACTTAAAATGAATATGCTTGTCTGATTTTCACAACCTCCATAATAATAGAGCTCTACAGACCATATCGTATAATGTTGTTTCTTGTCTCCATTGAGTTTATGAACTATAAAAATGATGCGAAACCACCCATTATACACAAAAACTAATTGATAAACACATCAATTAAAAATCAAGAACCAAACAAAAAAACAATATTTATGTGGGTTAGTGAAAATCTTCACATAAACAAGAAACAAAATTAATTAATTGAGATATAAGAAAATTCAAAATTAATTTCTCACTATCTCTTGATTTAAAAAGTGTTATAAATTTTACTGTCCATAGGATCAATATATTTTATCACCACTATTTGATGAAACAAAAACATCAACATATGAAAAATATATACAAATATATTTTTTCAATGATCTTTATCAAATAAAATTTTGCTGAAACCATTTTCCATGAACCACTTTAAAAATGTACAGATGGAATCCTACATCTAGCCATTTATATCAGATGACATTACACCAATCATAGTGATTAGTTGAACCCCACCAAGAAAACTATGTTCAGTGAACCTGAATATCTTCCACAACCTACAAAAATAAATAGAATTAGATGAAGTCTAGATCATAGGGAAAAGTCCAGTATAATCATTTTGTAAAATTGTTAAAGCGATGTGGTAAATATAACCACATTGTTTTGGTAAGGATGTATTCTAGAATCACGTGGTGTTACAAAATATGATTCCCATATTTTAAATTATTTGAATTAATTAATGTAATTAAAGACTAAGTATAAAAAGAAACAAAGAAGAGAATGAGGGTGGGAGATAGTGTGATGAAAGAATACTAGTATTTTGTAAATGTCAAGTTCAACAAATAAAGTTTAAGTGAGAGTGGCTAATGTTATTATGAAAAAATAAACACGCATCATCAATTAATAAGAAAATTCATCAGTAAAGACCTACCCTACACTACCCTAATATCACAAAAGACTATAAAGAATGAGAATAAGGGAGTGGAAGAAAGATGAAATTACCACTGGCTATTTAAAATCCATGTTTCAATGTTCTTGAAGAATATTAAGATGAAAATTGAGGTATGAAGTAATGTTCTATAATTATATTCTTATATTTATTCGATTGAAGATCTTATGTGATAGATAATGAATGAAACATGAATAAACAAACTATATATATGTTTTGATTATTCTAATGACTTAGATGAGATGCAGATAAAAACATAAATGCAACCATAATATAATATATATTAGATATCAAAGACTTTTATTGAGGTAAAATATCTTTATTTTCATCTAGACTAGTGTATAGAATTGTAGAATGATTTTTTTATTAGTTTGGTTGGGGGACAATTGTTAAATTGGTGGGAGATACTATAAAGAAATAGTCAAAAGATATTATAGTATTTTAAAAATATAGCATAAGGGGGTAAGAATGATACCCTTTCCACACATATTAAATTTATTATATTAGTAGAAATCTATATCTCAGACTCTATGAGAACAACACAAGGATGTAGTCATGCACATTGGGGAAAACTTGTAAATACACTATGCATTGTTCATCTGGTTTATATACTGATTTTATTGTGGTTTATTGTGTTTTGAATTCATACATAGATCCATTCATCCTAACATGTACATATGATCATGTATGGATATGATTAATTTTAAAGATAAAAATAAATGAACAATATTATTTTACAACGATTCACCCCCAATGCAAACGTGATCACAAATATCACTAAGAAATGTAAGGTTTTTATTATATCTTTTAAATTTTTCAAGGTTGATTATTGTTCAATCAGATAATATATATATATATTCCATACACACACAATCAAAATTATAAATATATATATAAATATTATTTACATTATTTTTTATTTTATGTTATTTTTATGTATACATTTTTGTACATTTTAAACACAATTTCTAGTCAAGAAATCTAAAAAGAAATTTTAGAGAGTACACATTTTATACTATTTATATATATAAATGTTGATATATTTATATATATGTCCATAATTGTTATATATGATATTATATTTTTAATGTTTTTAATTATATATATATATATATATATATATATTTTGTATATTATGTTTATAGTATGTGTGTGTGTGTGTGTGTGTGTGTATTGTGTATTTATGTTTATAGATATTACATATATACACATATTCACACACACACACACACATATATATATCTATGAGTGTGTGTGTTTTTATTATATATGTATATATCTGTGTGATTTAAACAGTATAAACAGACACATATATGTATAATAGTTATTATATATGTGTGGGTGTCTGTTTAAGGTGTTTATATAAATATATTGTTTAGATAATATGTTTTTATATGTTATAAGTGTGTATATATGATTAAATATTATACTTCTAAAATACATATATATATATATATGAACTCTATATTTATATCCATCTGTTTGTGTGTGTGTTTATGTACATATATTCATTATATAGTATTTTTATATATTTTTATTCTATATGTAGATCTCTCTCTCCATGTGTATGATTGGGTATAATTATATATAAAGATGCCTCATAGTTATATAAATATGTTTTATATTTTTTTTGATTGAAACATGATGAATATGAATAAAAATTCTTTGATATTGATAACATTAATAGAGTGTATGAGAATGGTTTCAAAGAGTTTATCACATTTTAAACCTAAAATGTGAATGAAAATTTCCAAATTAAATGTTTTTGTTTGCATTATTGTTTTTCAATGCGAATGGGTTTAGCTAAAATATGATAACAATTAATAAATTAGATAATTTCTAAAGTTAAAAATACTTGAATAAACATGGGGAATATGATAATACATCTATATAGTGGAATGAATATTCATTTTTCAAATCATAATATTTTCGTGAAAGTGAATATAATGATTTAGATCATATTGATGACATAAAAATAGTGGTTTATGATTGAATTATAATTTTCGATTTTTTTCAAATTTAATAATTTTATTGTGATTCCCTTATTTGATGGTTATATGAAATTATATATAATATTACAAAAAAACAAAGCTATATAACCTTAAATTTAGAAATAGATGCCATGATTTTAGTTTCATAGTGAAATATTTTTGATCAAAGGATATGATTTAATAAATTAATGAGCTTCAATGTTAAACAATATGAAGTTACAAAAATGTTATGTTCAATAGGTATAATCTACGAAAAAATAAATTATTTCTCCTATGATGTTATATTATTTTTAAAAGAGTGAATATCTAATGAAATGTCTCAAGTGAAATCCATCTCAATACAAGAAAATAAAAAATAAGACTATTAAAATTTATATGTTACATTTGAACTATGATTTGATTTTAATGGATATATAGATGTTTAAATACCACAACTCAGTTGACATGGGACATAGATATAAGAAACCATGATGGTAAAATATGAAACATAGTGGATAGTCCTTAATGAAATAAAATGGATAATTGTTATAAATTTTTTTAATAAGTCATGAAACATTCATTATGTGTTATATAGAGACAAGATTAATACTACTATTCTAAATATAAATACTAAAAACACATGGCTGATTGTAGTGGTAAGTTATCATTTAATACCATGGTTATCCCTAAAGCACAATTATATTTTGTTTTTACTTTCTACTTTAGGACTAATAAAACATAGTAATTATATCTTAATTTATTTGGATCTGTTTATTGAAATTGTTATGTGATATTTGGGTTACAGTACATACTTCTCATTAGAAAAAAGAATTTTTTTAAATACCTATATTGTTCAGTATAATAAATTACTTCATTTATTATTGTGATTTTTCAGTGTATAATATTAAAATATGATTACAATGTACTTTAAATGAATAATGTCTATTTTCACTTAATATTAATCATAACATGAATAATACATACCCTTGACAAAATATATTATTACCTCAATAACATTGATATCAATCATGGATGAATATAATTTTTGAGAACTCAAAATAAGGATGGTTTTCATCACTATTAACGTGTTAATAATAAAATTTATAGGATAAATTATTCTATCAATTAATATTGTAAAAGAATTACTAATGAATATTTTATGATGGGTTAAAAAATTTTATAATTTATTTCAAACAATATTGTAGAATAATTTTTATGTAAAACATTTGTTAGATGTCATACATATCTACAAAACTATTTATGATAGTGTAATATCCTTTTTGATAAACTTAGAAATCCCTGATATGGATTCAGGTAGTGGGTAGATATGAATAAAATGGTCACCATGGAAGGGTTTGAACTAGTGAACGATAAAAATGAACTTTTCATCCTATAGTGGCTCCCACTCTTTATAGGAATGTGTTATTTTAGTTTTATAACTTTTTAAATAATCTAATTGAACTGAATGGGTATCCACTAAATATAATGAATATATAATCAATGAATAAACATGTTACAAAAATTAAAATTACATTGTTTCCATGTTTTGTTTCAAGAATCTGTGTTTGCGGCAATAAAATCCCTATTATTCAAAACATTCTAACTCGCAATAAAAATGATTTTTTATTTCTCCTTCAAATCAATATATAAAAAATTTAGTGTCAATTTAATGTTTCTAACAATAGAAAATGTTGGTTTTTTCACATTAGTAGAACTATATTTCGTTCCCCCACCATTATTCATTAACATCATAGTTCCCTCAATAGTTCATTTGGTAATGGATATCAGGAATTTTGGCCTTTTACATTTTAGATGGATATACAATAATATTGAATGATATATAAATTTATTAAATGGTTATATTAAAAATAAATGATGGATATAAGGATTTAATATGGAGTGGTGTATTATGGAATAATATATTATATTCTTTACTAAATAGATATCTGAGATGGATAAAATTTTTACATAAAGTGTCATTATGATGGGAATATCAAATGTGATGAACTTAATAGAAGATATTTTTTCCGAATATCCATTATAGATTATATATAGGATGTAAATTATTATTTGTATAATAGGGTGGAGGTTGTTTCATATGTTCAAACTCATAAAGATATTATTAATAATTTGAATAAAATAAGGGCTAAATGATGGATATAAAATTAACAAAACAAATAATTTATTTCACACTACCACGTACACATTTATATAGTTATTTCTATTCATCATAGATCTATATATGAAAAATTATGATGAGAAGATAAATAGATAAGTGTCTATGTACTCTCTTAGAATGCCTACAAAATTAAAATTTTTAAACTCTATAAAAAGAAAAATTATGAACATAGTACATTTGAAAATTGTAGATTAAGAATATGGGATATAGTAATATATGTTTCTTCTCTCAATGAATTTTTTTATTAATATATGAATTATATTGTATAATCTATAAAATATGGTATTTATATGATATGATATTTCATTTTCCTAATTTCTCATACATATGGGTTGATAATTTAATTATATTATTATTGGATGAATTAGGATTAATAGAATTAAATTTCAATAAATAAGGATATATGGATGATACCTTAATAATAGAATCATATGTAGGGTATATTTTTTTATAAATGATATCTTACTTGTAAAAATTTGTCCATTATTATTTCAGTAATGAAATTAAATGAAAAATAATGTTTCAATTAATTATTGGATGATCCTTTTACATAGAATGTAACAATAATTTCATGAAATACCTAGTATTGATATTATAAAATATTTCAGAGGTGACTATTAATATGAAATTAAGATAATAAAAAAGGGGAAAACACATCAACCATTAATGAAAAATAAAATATAATAAAATATTGGTATACTACTACTTGAATTTGTACTTATAAAGGTGTTCTATTTATATATATATATTTTTTAACATCAACATGACATATATTAATATATTTATTTATCTTGTGATATAGGAAATACATTATCTACCTCAAGGAACTTAAAACTCTGATAAAGAAAAATATTTAAAATCCAATTTATCTGAAGCTTATTGATTAATATTATTATCTTGAATTTTGTGTTATAGTTTAATTTGAGAACATGATTGAAAAATAAATGCCACTAAATAAGATTTAAAATAACAACATAAAATTAATTTATGGCATAAAATATATAATTCATTATATAATTAAAATAAAATTTTTTGATGAAAAATGGTATATGTAGGGTGAAAATACCATCTTATTAGTAACTAGTTTGTTGTTATTATCAAATCCAATTAGTACACCAAGATACATGAGTCTTTTTTTAATGAAAAAATTACTTTTCATGGTAATTATATTTGATCAAAATAATTGTACAACCTTGAATATATTTCATAAATGAAAATTCCATTGAAAAAAAATTAATTAAAAATGTAACTAAATTTACATGGTGTGGTAGTTTCACATGTTAATCACTAAATGTGATTGAAAATATGAATCTGATACAATGGATTATAAATATTTGGAATAAATTTATTAATGTGAGTACACTATAATTTTATTTTAATAATTTTTTATTTACTGTTTTTTTTTACTATTTTATGGATGTTTTTTAAAATAAATATTTATATTAAAATGATTAATTCATTTTATAGGAATAAATGTTATGACTGAATGTTTATAAAATTCTTAAAATTTATTTGTCTAAATATTAATTTAATTATTTTACATTATGTGTTAAAAATCCATGTTTTATTTAAAAATGTATATTATCATTAAAAACACATTTAAAATGGTAAAAAACAAGGAAAACATTATATTATTTTCATTACAATCTATTAAAATTATCAATGATTCATTTGTGGCATCCTGGAATTAACCTACATTCAGTCCGATATTTGGTGTAGTTAATGTGACCTAATGTGTATTTTCAAATTTCAAGTATTTTAAATGTTTAAAATATAATTAACATACTCAATACCATGAAAATTATAATTCATGATGATCTTTTAGGAATATATCATGCTTTTAATAGCAAAAAATGCCATAGGAATACCCAATATATCATCTTGGAATCAACTTGTAAAATAAAAACACAAAATAAACAGGTGTACCTCATTCCCAATGATATCTATCATGATGGTTTTTTTAGATATAGGTCAATTATTGAAAGATAATACACTCTCACCCCCACATGCAGTACAACAACCACAATAATTCTAATATTTTATGAATATAAACCAAATACTCTAATGGTGTGATAGAGCATTATATATAAAGAAAAATATATAAAAGGAAGAATGATATATTTTTAAATGGATCAAAAAAATTAACCCTAAAATTGGATGGTTTGTACCCATTTACAGTGCTACATTAATCAATGTAAGAGGTAAAATGTTGGTTACTAATTTTTGGTAGCCAAAATATGTCATATAGTATATCCCACTTTTACAAACAACCTGTTGAACACATTAAGGGTCATATATTAATTAAAAAGCCTTTAATAATACATTTCATTTAATTACAACCAAAGGAAAACAAATTGGATGAAATTTTATCATTTATTCACCATATATCACTTATCATAGGCTATAACATATATTATACCATATAATAGATTATTATTTTCCTTTAAATATATAAATACATTATTCCCTATGATATGAATCTTTTTTTTATTGTGGGTTATGATATGGATGAATCATAAAATATGATTCAACATAATTTAGTTTATATCCATTAATGACACACTAGAATTAAAATCTCTCAAGGACTTATTAAAAACCATTACAACTCATTATGAATCCATCAAAACTCCATTAGATATTTTTTTCCATGATCTCGTAATTTTAGAGGAAATAATTCATAAAATAATATGATCTATTATTTGCGTGAAAATCTTGTAACACAATGAGACTTTGTAGCATTAAATACAGATTTGAATTCCATAATTCATAGATGTATACAAAGGGTGGCCCCTCAAAAAACATCATCACTAGTAAATCTAAAAGGGGTTTTGGAATGATCTAAATAAAACATACACATACATCCATATGAGAATTTCCAAGAACATATGGATCATATAAAACATACATATACTTATATAATCTATTTTTAAATAATATCGAGTTTCAAATATACATGGAACATATAAATATAGTATAGTTCATCTCATTAAATTTTTATTCTTTTAGTATACTGATCCTCCAATGGCCTGAAGGACTTCATTTTTAATTGATTTTTTATAATACACCATTCAAGGGGTGAGGTGGAACACATATAAGGCTTGTAGGATTTATTATTACATGTCTTGTAGGACTTAGAGGAAATCATTTCCCGTAGGCCTCAAACATTACATACAACCCAAAGTAACTACTTTGAACTTATCCTACCAAACATCTTCATCATGAAATCAACTCTCCACCCTTGCTTGGCTGTTTGACTAGGCTTTCTTGTACTTGCACAGGTTTTTACCAATGGTAGGTTCCATACACTATCATTCTTGTAATCCATTTAGATTCTCCTTGGTGAAAGGCTCCATGCTCATCCTAATTCTGGAGCGTGTTCTTTGTAGGTTTTCTAGTTTTCATCTTCACCTAAGGTGGCCCAAATTCCTTCAGGTTGCCCGAAGGCCTTACTGTCAATCATTATAGTATATAAAAAGATCATATTCCACTTGTCTAACCATGTCCATAAATTTCATCAACTAATAAATCAATGTAAGAAAAATTATTTTTTTGTTATATAAGTTGATTAATTATATATTGGTTAACTTAAATTGAAGATATAATCATAATAATACCCAACCACCCCTAATTACCAATGCCTAAATGATGGAATAAGAAAGGTTTCAAGGTAAAAATATTTAAATGATAAATATCTCACCAACCATAGGTTACAAAAATTCAAATTAACCATGAACCTTAAGTATATCAATGATCATATGAAATCCCATATGATATAATTTCATAGGTATGTTTAGATAAAAATACATATTTATTTTCACTTGATTCTACTAATTATATCACATATAATATTCTATATAGGTTAATGATAATATATCATCATGACCCATAATACTCTATTATTTCATTAATTCGGGATAACTAAAATTCTTTCTGTAAGAACATATTACCTAAATCAAATTGTATTTTTATTATATTTAATAAATCAACATTCTAGTCGAGTTGAAACCTTATATATATGAAATCATATTCAATAAACACTCACTATTCAAAACCCATCTTAAAATACCAAAATATAGAAAAAACTTCAATAATAAATTCATGTTAAGATTGAGGTAGGGAAATGGTGCATGTGTCCAAGGGGGTCATCAAATTTGTGAGTTGGTCTCCTCATCCTTGGGACCCTAGTGAAATGTTGTTCAACTATCATCCAATAGTTCCCAACAGTCTCCACCAGATCTATATCTGGAGGGGCACTACCATAATAGATATACTATCACAACATTTAACCACCACAAACCTTCCAACAAAGAACCACTGAATCACAAAAATTGTGAAAAAGATATCCATATCCCCCATCTAATAACAGAAAAATATACGTACAAATGAACATTAAAGAGAAGCCTCTCCACCAATAAACTTACATCCATTGCACTGAATCTATCTTAGGAAACTTTTTCAATAGATTATATTTCCCCCCTAATTAGATTAGATACCCTCAATTGAACCATCCAAAAAAACCGTAAGAGTTTACCAAAGAGATTTGGTCAAAGAAGAATGTGAGGGACATGGGAGAGTTGAAATTCCAAGAAAATCTCACCACAGGTGACGAGAAAGGGGAAATCACTTACCAAAATTAGGAGAAACACAAAAATCACAAATGTAGAAACTGTGATAGTGGAACTAGTATTAAAATACCTATATAAAGAAAATTTAATACCCTTTAATCACTCTCACCACCATTCCATACATGATAATCATGGTCTTACAAAGAAATATGATCACTACCAAGTAAATGGAATCAGACTAGAACCACTATGGAATTAAAGGAATGGAGACCATACTAAATAAGAACATAAGATACACTAATTGAAATGATCTTGAATATACTCCACCAATAAATGATGTCATTTGGATCTGAAAAAAACAAGAAGGATATAGGGTTGTTTCAGAAAAGACTAATTCACACATTTAGGAGGGATCAATGGAAACACGACCAAACTAGGATCATGAATAAATTGAAAAGTATATGGAACAAATCAAGTAAAGAGTCTCATACAGACACAAAACCAACATTAAACCAAGAATTAGAAGCTACAATAGAACAATTTAAATAAACATGGAGAAAGAGAAACCAATTTTATTGATCCTGAGCATGAAGGGTGTAATTGTAAAAAAATGAGAACCAAATGTGAGCCTTATTTATAAATCATATTACCATTACACTAATAATATAAAATATAATATAAACACTAATGAATGATAAATAGTTTTTCATTTTATTATAAAACTATGGTGGAACCCCATTGAAAAAATCATTATATATGATCTATCACGTATCAAATAATAATATAGATTACAAGAAACACATTATTACAATATGATAAAACCTTTATTGAATTGTATTTTACATTATCTTTTTTACCCACCAAATAGATCATTATATCTCCCCACTCAACAACCACCCAAATGTGACATTATTTATGACGGATGTGAATGATTCTTTGGGGAGATAAATGTTTTTTGGAATGAGAAATATATCCATTATTGTTACAATAATGCTTAATTAATCCCTCGTTTCTAAGAACCACCCCATGTTTAATAATGAACTTCTAGATTCAACTAAAAATCTTTGTAGCATCATGTGTAGTGATGTACTATTCCATTCTTTTAAAATCTAGTATAGTGTTTGGTTTGAAACACTTCAAACTAATAGATCCACGGTTGAGACAAAAAAATGATATTTCTAAAAATATTTTCCATATTAAAACGTATTATTATTATAAACTCTTCCAATTAGATAATCCTCACGTATAAAGACCAATACAATACCCATAATTTTTCATTAATACTTGAAGATATTTGGGACAAAAATCTAATGAATTTTACTTATACTATATTGGTATATAATGTTTATGTTAAAAAAACATCGGGTCAAGTACATAATATGGAATATATGACTTATATTATGGAATACAGAAATGAATCACATCTACCTTTCGATCTCATTGAAAGGATCTTTAATCTCTTTAAGATTCCTTACATTTAACACCATTAAAGGTCATTTTAGGGAGTTCTCTATGCTATAATGCATTTACACAATATCAATATATGTTTTTTGATAAATTCCAAGAAGCCTATTACATATATATATGTCATCATACCAAGTATGTTGGAAATTTCACTCGTATATTTCATAGAGAATAACGTTTTTAGCCAAAAAATCAAAGTATTAAAAGATATGATATCATTTCTGATAAGAAATATTTCATCCATATATAATACTATAAATATCAAAAAACTACCACTATCAATCTTGTATGCAAATAAATCATAAAAAATTAAATGAAACTAAAATCTTTTATTACATCATCTAAAAAGATGTACCAACATTATGTAACGTTATTCAATCCATAAATGGATCATTCTAATGTAAATCCTTATCAAAACTATTTAGAACTTCAAAAACTTTGAGTTGGGTCATATAAAAAAGATGAAATAGTATTTGATTAATGAATGTGGTTTTACATCAATTTGATTCATCTTATACTAATAATAATATGAAATATAAATAAATAACTAAATGGACTTGGTCATTGTAATTTGAGAAAAGGATTCTTCATAATCAATATTTTATACTTTTTTATAACCTTTTCCCATGAAGAAAGAATTATTTGTTGAAACTATTTAACAAATGATAGTTTTATTATTGAAACCCCATAGTCAAACTATCTGTTTCACCAATTTTGGATCATCCATAATGATCATAACATGGATAGTGTTCATATGGTCTATATTATATTTTATGAAGTTTAACTATTTCATCGAATAATTTCTCTCTGAGATATATATTGATAGTATTTTGATCATATATAAAAATTACACCATTTTTATTTTCCATAAGAAATCCATATTTCCTAGGATCGGGATGGAACCTACAAGATCATCAATGATCATGTGTAAATTTTTGAAATTATTATTCTATAAATATTCATGTAACTGACTTACCTACCATCCCAATAACACTTCTTATTTTTTGGTCTTAAAATTAGTTATGTACAATTTCTTCACACTAACACCTTGATTTATCTTTTCCCCCTCAAGGTATAAAATAGTTAAGGATATTAATACTTTTTGATTAGTAGGATTATAGAAATAATATCCCATAATTTCTTTTATAAAAAAAATAAATATAATTTTCCTTAATTTGGGGTAATATTTATTAGATGATGTAAATAGTATGTATACTTCACAACCCAAAATACTCATATAAAATTTTAATGTTTCCATATCCATATCTCATATGGTGTTTTTATAACCACAATAGATGGAATGTGATTAAAAAATAATAAATAATTTTCTACAAAGTATACCCAAAATGAAATAAAAATGTTACACTCACTCAAAATTGATCATAACATGTCTAAAAGGGTATTATTTCTCCTCTAAAACAAAACATTACACTATGGTGTTTTAAAAGTAGTGAGTTATATATTTATTACACAATCTCATAGATGATCAGTAAAATCCTAGAAAAATTATTCAACGCCATACTCATATTAGAGAATTTGGATACTATTTTGGAAAATTTATCAATATTAAATTCAAACTTATGATTATAATAATGTTCATACTTATAATATATATAAGAATGATAATTATGTTTCATGCCCAAAATCAATAATAAAGGCATATCTAAGGGTTGGTGTTATGTTTTATAACTTTTCCTTAAGAAACTATAATGAAATTACATATATTAAAATGATAACCCCATGAAACATTATCTTTAGTTGTCCAATATCAATATTTTACTAATTTTTTGGCTACTTTAAAATTTCTCTCATCACTTGTAGTTATTTTTGGTATGAATACATACCAATTACATTGAAAATGACTCTTGGATAGTCGAGTAGACTACTATTATAAAAAATCCATCATATTGAATAATTAAACTATACTACTTTAGTATCACAATCCAAATAGGGATCCCATAAATGTGTAACCAAAATATTATAGTTGAATATCGGTACCTTATACTAATTGGGTCATCCATACCTAAAAATTGTGACAAAATATATTCCATGGACACCTAGACATGGAATGATCTAACAAGCTAGATGATTAGGGGCAAGACATGTGTTTTATTTTGGAAGGAATGTGACACATATTATTTGATACTTTTTCTTAGTCTCTCTATTTTATTATAAATCACATGGATATTAAATTCACAAATATTGACTCACACGCCATCATTATCATCTCATGTTTTATTACAATTTATATTTAGATGGGTTTCTAAGGATCCAAAAAAACTCATTCATGGAAGTAGAATCAATTATAATCCTCAATATCTTGATCAATCATTATTAAAACAAATACTGTGTGTAAATATATAAACCAATTATGTGTACCATACATCACCAATGATTGATAAACCTTTCTAAATCATAATTCCTAGTAAATATCACAGAGATACATCTAAAATTATACACCCTTTATTGTTTATCCATGGGTTTACATGAATTACAAGATGCATTTGTGAAAGTTTCATACTCTCAATGGAATAATAGTACCTCTCAAAGTTATATAGGAAGAAGAAGAGACATTTGAGGTAGGGGAAGTTTTCAGGTTCAGAGGAACACATGTTCACACACCATAATATTTAAAATATTCTCCTTATATTACCATAAAATTTTATTATCGAGTTCATATGAATTTACCCATACGTTATAGAACATATGAGTGAATACATAATCTATTTATGAATTTTTTAACAAATAGAGGTTTAATTATTCCATTTGTTTCATATTGTGAAATTCTTATAATCATGATAGAAAACAGGGAAGAATACTCAAGTGATAATACTGATCAGTTAGATTCACAATTTATTTTAATACTTTTTAGTGAATAATACTATAAATTTACACCCACAATACTACCATATAATTTATCTCAACTATATAATACACTTTGTTAAGGAAATGGTATGAAATATATGTTTCATGCCTTGCGATATACACAAATCATACAATATGATAAAACATAATAATCATCATATTTTTTTAACGATTTAGACAATTTCTTCTTTGAAACCTTACTCACACTAATAAATTATATAATTGGTACATTTTGAACTTATATTATATCATATACAATAACTTGTGAAATCAAATCTAAAACTCCTTTTGGATATCATCCACAATAATTTTGGAAATATATCATTAAAATCACCTTGTATCTTATCATATTCAATATATCTTCAATATCCTATAAAACCCATTTTGGATAGACTATAAAACAATTTTAGAGTAGCTCTCTAGGTTTAAAAAACTCAATCCTAATTATGGATAACATAAAGTATGACCATATATGATTTTTTGGCATTGAAAAAATATTAATTCTTAAATTCATAAATTTAAAAAAAGAGAGTCATTTTGTAAAGAATTAGTGATACTCAAACTATAAAGGGATCTTTCATGATCTCAAATACACATATTTATCTTTATACCCATTCCCACATGCTATGTTATATAAATACATGATGTTTCATATGTTCCTATTATCTAAGACATCGAGAGACCATGGGAAATGAGGTATATCAATCCCATATAATATCTTCAAATGTTATTTATTATATGAGTAAAGATTATACAATTAAAATAATAAATCACCTGATATTCATCCGTATGGATAATCCAATCAATTTTCCTTAGACAAATAGATAATCACATCATATGTTTTATCATGTTATATCTATAACCATGCTCATCACTTATCTATTTAGGGACTACGTAGAATACTTTTCATTCAAGAGGAAAAATTCAATGTTTTTTGATCTCTAAATATAAACAGAATCCTCAATACACATAACCACCCGATGATTATCTTGGACATAATTCTTTCATAAGAAATGTATCATAGAATAATGGTTATCATGCTAGGTATATCACAGAAAATAGGTTTGGGGATATCCAAACATGAATTATGTACCCAAAATATATTAAATAAATAGATTATAACAATCACAACTAGAATAGTGAAAGCTTGTATATTTACTTAATTAATTATTTATAATATTATTTTAGGTTATAATGAAATATTACATTAGAAAAATGGGAATTTTGAAGTTATTTTTATTGCCTCACAATTTACAACATTGTGGAAAAAACTGTACGATTACCAAGCGATTGGGATCCATAATATGAAAAAAAACATTTCTCATGGTTAGTGAATGGTATACCTTATCATGCAGGCTAAAAATATAACTTCCCTTTTATTCCTAGTAATATTTATATAGTTATAACATGGGTTGGATAAACTATGAATAAAATTTCTAAGTCACTAGGCAATTAAAAATGTAGACTATCAAATTTTAACCCTTCCATAGTATTTCTCCACAATCAGCATCATCCTCACCTCATAAATCATAAATGAATCCCAATCTCCCATCCCCCACTATGATGCCAACTATCCCATCATATTTTATTCTTCCTAAAATTTTATGTGGATTTAATCATGGTAAGGCTTATTTCTATTGTCCTCTCACAAATTCATTCCCCCTAATTCTTTCCTTATCCCTTTATATGTGTGGGGTCTGACTAAACCCTATGTGGGTTCAATATATAATTTCATTTAGTTTTGGATTCCTAGTGTCCGAAATCTACTTTCAATTCCTTCTTGTGGACATTTTTCAAGTTTTTGTACATATATTATCCAAATTTGAGAATTATATGTAGGTTGATAGTGTTTTCATGATTTAGATTTTGTAACACATTATTGATTGTAAATTAAATATTTGTTTTAGGTATTTTTTGATAATATTAATTGTATCTGTGAACTTCTTTATGAGGGAAACAATTTTTTACGTGGTTCCCATAAAATGAAATGGGATTTTTTTCGAAATGCTTGATTTAATGTTATTTGTAAACAAATATTCACACCAAGTGTTTGATGGAATGTGGGATTGATTTTTACTCAGGATTTTTGGTGTCTCAAAAGGTGTTTTTTAGAAGATAAATTCAAAATTGTATCTTTGTTTTACTTTTAATTTTATGTGTTTTCTTTAAATTATATGTAAATGATAAAATAGATCAAATTTTCTTTTAGATAATGATATTAGGATTATGTAATTATTTTTATTTTTTCTTGGTATGAATTTATAAATTGAAATTATATATATATATATATATATTTTTGTGTCCGACCAAACATATAAGACTGTTTAAATTTGTTCACAAAGAAATATATTTATATATATATGATCTTGAAAATGGATATTAATTTTAGGAATTTAATTTTATTATTAAGACTTAGTTTTCAAATAATATTTTACTAGATTTATAAAATATATTATAAGTATTGATTAAAACATTTTGAATAAAGTTATTCCCTTGATTTCATTTTAATATAATGCTATTTCTGTCTTGTTTGAAGTAGTTGGATGTATGATTGTAATTGGGTCTTTCATGTATATTGATTCTATTTTTGGTATTATATGTTTGGTTTCATAGTGATTTTGAATTTTTTTGTGATTTTTCATTTTATTCAAACCTCATGGGAATGTTTGGGATCTTAGGTAGGTGAAATTATATGGTAAGGGTTCTATTTCCACTTTATATTCTAATGGATTATATTTTTTGTCATCCCATAAACCTTTTAGTAATGTTTCACTGCTTCAACTAATTGTGTGACTCACTAATTTTTGGCATATGAAAAGGTTAAGAATAGAACATAGTAAACCGTAGGGGGTTCTCTCGTGATGATAAAATTAAATTATGGGTTATATTACTATATTTTATTTTCAGATAATATAACAATATAATTATTTATATCCTTTTATTCTTTATTGATATATATTTACATTTATAACAATTTTATTCTAATGTATATTGAGAAAAAATATCTTAAAAGGGTTTTAAAACCAGTTTTCATGAGTGAGTTTTAAAAAAGAATGATCATATCAAGTGTATTGTTTATAAGAGACCATTTTTTAGTTAAATAAAATTAAAAAAGAATTTTTTACACAACCACATCTTCTGTTATGTAATTATTCTAATAAAACCTATTTTAACTATTTTATTTTCGACTAGCACTAAATGGATCAATTATTTAAATCATATACTTGAGGTGTGGTTTTATTTTACATGTATGCTAATATTATTGGTCATGCTTATCAAATAATTTAACTTTAAAATTCTAGATCATTCATTACCACTCATGGAGCATTTATATTTTAGTATAAGCTTGTGACTCTATGAGTCACGTGGAAGTTTGTTATTTTTTTGATTTATTTTATTTATATTTATCACATCAACTAAATAATATTTTTATTCTATTCCATTCAATTATTCGGCAGAACATTATATCTATATAGGATGTAGTGAATCACAATTATTGTTATAGGATAGTGAGTTCATAGGGTATGTTTAAGGGTTTTTTTATAATGATTATAAGATAGGACTGTTGAAATGTTTTTTACTTATTGGTTTTTTGAATGGACAAAAAAATTATGGATAGGTCATGATGAATTTTCATTTAATTTTATTATATTTGTTAAATATTTTTTTATTCCGGAAAAATAATTTCCAAAAAAGTTTTATTTGTTAAATTTAAAAAGGATCATACCCTAGGTTGATCAGGAACACACCTCGGGGATATCGTAGGTTGACTTATGTATCTGATAGAGGGATTTCATAGTTTGGTTTATGAAAAAAATGTATCCGATCCAAGGATATAAAGTGGTATAGGATCATAATTTAAATTTTTATATTTCATATTTCTGGTAGATAAATATAATATCGTTGGGGTTCATAATGTAGGTCATGTGTTGGTTTCAGACCACCAGCACTCATGAGTCAGCCGAATGTACCAAATAATGACTAGATTTAAATTTTTATTTTCATCTTTTTTTTGATTATTTGTATTTTTTTAATTTTAATAGATGATTTTCTGATCATTTTGTGGGTTTTTGTGAATTTATTGTTTTTGGATTTAATAGGAGTTTAGATGATGGTGTACAATGATCTCACACAACATACTAACCCAAGTGGTTCCCATGTATATGGTTCTATGTTTCTCTTAGTGGGGGTTTCATGTTTTGAAAAAGATTCACCAAGGTATGTGATCAATTAATGTATGGTAACTAGTCCAATATAGATTATACATTCACTGATTGGTTTTGATTAATTTCATTTTTCTTAAGTATTGATATGAAATTCTTTTGATTTTAAAATTGATTATATGTAAAAATTTAATTTTATAAAATGGAACCACTTATTTAAAATTAATATTTAGTGGTGATCATAAGTTTTCAATTTGGAAATGAGTGATTTGAAATATAAAAAATGTGATTAATAATGAACAAATGATTTAATATATTTCCTCTAATTAAATTATTTGGTTTTGGAAATGGATTAAGGGAAAATTTAATATTTTAAATGGATTGTTTTTTTCAATTTGGGATTGTAATTTATATTTTTTTATTTATTTTAATGAAAATTTAAAAATTGTTATTAAATGTGTTTGATTGGGTTTGCAAAGGGAGAAAAAATATTTTAAATATATATTCTTTTTGTCAAAGGATAGTATCGATCATTCTGTTATGTTTTAAATGTATTTTTAAAAGTATAAATTTTAACTTGGGAATCATGAATGGAAGGATTCATATTTCTTGTTATTTTGAGTATGACACAAAAATGTCGAAAAAATGTGGGTGGCCTATCTCTAGAATTTTGTTCATTTTTTGATCTAGCATCATTTATTATTTGGACTTGGTGATAGAACACTATTTATATTATTTGGTAGACTATAATTCTGATATTTATGGAAATTATTAATTAATATTTAACTGGGAACCGCATCAATTATCCCAAAGGTGTGATGAATATTTTAGTGCATTTATATTCTTATAAATCTTATTCCATAGTTCTTATTGAATCATTTTTCTGAAAGGAGAATAGGTGGTGTGTTTGAGGTGATTGTGATGTGTTATGGGTCTTTCAATCAGAGTAGGTCACCAAGAGACAATTTCATAATAATATGTTCCATATTATCTTCTATTTACTCAGGCATAGAACATATATTGATCATGTTGAGGAATTGTTTTCTTGATAAAATATAATATTATATCTGTATATCATTCCTAATTATTTTGTGCCTATCATATTCATTTAAGTTGGTATCTCTTATGATTCTTTGATCCTAGTGGAGCATTTTTGGTATATTTGGATTGTTTTTATGATATTTAATTAATCTTTTTTTATGTTTTTTGTTTATTGTAATGTGCTGGTTGATTCCCTTAAAATCCTTTTATTATCTTCATCATTTCTTATCATGTTTAGTCTTTAAATTTTTTTTATTTATGTTAGAAAATTTGGTTACATATCCATTATTCCTATTTAGAGGGTGAGACTTGTACTATTTAAGTGGGATTTTGGATAAGGTGTTAGGATTCATGATTAATGATAGAGTTTATTTTCTAGAGAGGGTATGTGGTTTTATATTGGGAAGGTTTTATTTGTGAAACACTGGTAAATGGGAAAAAATATTGTGGGGGACCACTTAAGAGTCTCAATTTTGGATTCATATGTTTTTGATTTGTTTCTTTTATTTATCTTCCTAGAGAATTGATTATTGTAAATATGGGATAAATTGTGATTTTTCTTCATTTTTCATTATAATATTAAAAATGGGTAATAATTCCTCATGTGTTTCAAATTCTATATCATCTATGTGAGGATTTGTGAGTTTATGAGGGAATAATGCAACATTATAGGGAGATGTATCACACCCTTCCCCATGAAATAATAATAATTATTTTATTATATTATTTACATTATTAATTTATTTAATTGGGACAATTTTATTTGAGTTTTTAATTTTTAAGTTATTTTTTATATCACAGTGTTCAACGATATTGTTGACCAAACTGTGTGATATCTATCTTATTAGGGTGTAAAATAATATAGAACTATTTTGTACATCTGGTGTACAATTTTTCCAATCATGTTGACCAACCATGTTAGTGCCCTAGTGTTCCCAATAAATGTTTCATGGTTGGTGTATGATATGGTTGATCCATGTGGAAACCATGTGATTCAACAAGTATTTAAATATCTATAATTTCTAATTTTACCACTTCCCTCTTATTTCCCATCAATCAACCCCCTTATATGTTCCATGTGACCCCAAGCACCCAAGATACCCATTATACATATCCTCCTCCCATTATCATCTATTATTATTATAATTTCAAGGTAATAACATCTAGATATGTGTTCTTTCTCTCTTCATAATATTTCTCCTTCCTACCTCAACATCCATCCTTATCCCCTTGCTGCACATGTGGTTTATCCCAAACCAATTTGGAATTAGTCTCTAATTTCCTTCATTTTGGGCTCTTAGGGTGTATGATCTTCAATTCCCCCCCCTCTCAACTTTTTTCAAGGTTTTAGAACTTTAATATCGAATGTAATGATTTATATGTAGGATTACCCATGATTAAAGATTAAAATTTTAGAACAATTTATTACCAATCCTTTAAATATATGTTTTACATATTTTTGTATTACCTAAATTGTATCTATAATTATCATTGAGAGGGAAACCATGTTTTACATGGATTCCATCAAATTAAATGTTATATTCTTAAGGAATGTGTGATTCAATGTTATTTTGAATCCTCAATTAACACGAAGTGTTTGATGGAATTTGAAAATGATTTTTTACTCATGGGATTTTTTATTTAAAATGTTATTTTGGGTTTTCAAAATAAATTTTCTATTGATTCATAGTATTACTTTAATTATTATGTATTTTATTTAAATTTCATGTAAATGAAAAAACATTAAAAAATTTAAATAAATATTTTATTTATATAAAATTTTTTGTGTGTTGTTTGTTATGAAATGTACATGGGTACACACCAAACACAGATATATATATATATATATATATATATCTTTGTGAGTGTGTTTTTTCGTATTTTTGTGTACCAATTAACATGACGACCATTAAATGATTGAACCAATATAAATAAATATATATATATATATAGATCACTATGTGTGAGTGTGTTTTTTTAAATGTTTACTAGTATAAAAATAGATTGAAACATTGATAAATAAATCTATCATTCCAAATCAATATTCAAATAAAATTTGAGCAAATTTCATTAATATATTACATGACTTGATTAACACCTTTAAAATAATGTTAGGCTCATGATTATAATTCAATTGACAGTTCAATTTTTCCTATTTAAAGAGCATGGGTATATGGAGTAAATGTAATCTTTATTTTTACGTATTATATATAGTTGTGGTATCTATCAAATAGTTTAGTTACATTTTATATTTTATATTGTGATTGTAATTTTTTTTGAAACATTATGTCTATGCTCAAGTGGTTGGGTAGGTAAAATTAGTTGGTATGAGTTCCATTTATAGTTTTTATATCACTGAAGTATATCTGTTTGGTTCCCCTTCCACAATCTAATGACATGTTACCACTTCATATAATTTAATTTCTCCCAAATTAGTGATGTGTGTCTAGTTTAAACCTATACCTTTTTTCCTCTTAAAAATTATCTCCGATAATTATTATTCTAAAATACCGACTGTATGGATTTATATTATTTTTCCATAGTTTATATTATCCATTCTTTGAATACTTTTAATATTTCATAAGAATTATTTACTATTATAATAATTCTATTCTAATATGTAATGAAAAGTATGTCTCAAAAGTGTTTTAAAATTGGTTTCAAAGTGAGTGTTTTAAGAAAAAATATTCAATATTTTAAATTGATTCGAAGTAACTATTATATATTTTATTAAAATAAAAACGAATGGTTTATAACTTTATATTTACATTTATGTAATTATTCCATAAAAATATATATTTATTTAATGTATTTTAAACTATAACTAAATTGATCATTTATTTAAATATTATATTTTGGGTGTGGTTTACTTTTTCATGCTTATGTAGATTATATTCCATGCCTACAATATCAATTTAGTTCCATTTTATGGGTCTTTTATTACCAATCATAGATCCATGATATTTTAGTTTACTATAGTTACTCTTGCAGACACATGGAGGTATGATAGTAGGTTTATTTTATTTAGTATTTATTAATCACATCATTTATATAGGTCTTCTCAATATTTCATTAACATTAATCAATGGAACATTATATCTGTGGAGATTATAGTGGGACTCAATGTTTGATATAGGAGAGGGGGTTTTATGGGTGAGAATGTGATTTTTGTTTTTTATATTGATATTATATTATGATTATTTTATTTTTTCTTATTTACTTATTTCTATAATTGACATTAATCTTATATAAGGGTTTTATATTATTTTAATTATAATTTTTATTACTTGTTAGTAAATTTGGTGGGAAAAATTATTCCCACAGACCCCCGGTTCCTGGATCCACTTATGGTTATCAGGAACTCACATCAGGGATATCATTGATTGAATCTATCAAATTAAATAGTGATATTATAGACTTCTATATGAAAATAACTCTCCATGTGGAATTAATTTTTGAGATATTTAGTGAAAAATATCTTTTATTCCACATGAGCATATTCGGTATCATGATATAATAATTTTACTCATGAACAAATTAATAATTTATCCCAACCTATAATCCATCATGAGGAATATGAATTAGTGATAACTCAATCTAATACATTGAAATTTAATTTACATTTCACTTCATGTTTATATATATCCAATACGAAATAATAATAATGAATTGACTTTCTTTTATATAACATCATACATTTTATATCCTTAAACACTTTATATTTTTTTAACAAAACCATACATTAGCACATGTCTAATCTTATAAAATATGATAGACCACCACATCATCCTTATATTTTATTTATAAATTTATGTTTTTATTGGTGTAATTATATATTTAAATAATTATTTTATCTTATCAATGTGTATATATGAGAAAAACCACCTAGTAAGCCTTTTATAAAGAAATGTATATATATAAAAAGTTAATTTGAATGATTGTAAGACTCATGAGTCATATTACTAATGTTCAACTCCTTGAAAATAGTATTCAAATCCCTCAACTACATAACATTAAATGTTAAAATTTAAATAACTTCTGTTTCTAATATAGAAATATTTATATGTTTATCATCATTATCATCATTCACAGAATCATTTTCATAAAATTATTTTCCCTAAATCTATTTGGTAACTAATTCAACCATTTAAATGATTCTTTTACCGACACATCCTAAATATTATAGGATATAAAATGAAATTAAAATTGAAATACTAGAATAACAATTAACATGGTTCAGTTTTATGTTCTCCAGGTCTCGACATACTCCCACCATCCCAATAAAATCTATATTCTCTTAAAAATATCATAGTATGACACACAATCTCAAATTTGTAAGGAAATAACACTTATTTTCTATAAGTATGAATATTTAACAAAAAACCATTATATCTTTATCATATAAGGTACCATATGTTTTGGACGAATTACTCTAAATATAAGGGTTTATTCTCTAAAATAATAAACTAATGAAAGTGGGATAAAACATTTTTATCATTATATATTTTATTAAATATGATATATTATTTTATGAATCATAAACCATGTGTATTGAATACATCATCTGACATTTTTCATAACAAATAATGGTTAATAAATAGCCTCTCATATCACATAAGACAAATGATATATTTAAAAACGTCAATTAACAAAATCAATCCAATGTTGATAAATTGCATTGTGTTAAATATTATGATTTAGAAAACCATTATATAATCATTTGAATAAAAACAATTCATCGATTATTTTCTTGATTATGATATTATTAAAACATATAACATTTGTAAAATTTTTATTCGGTACCATATACCCTTAAAAATGAATAATTGATTTCTATAACACAAATATCTATAATATAATTTCCATGTAGTTTCTCAAAACACTCTAGATATTTTATAAAATTCCATTATATGAAAAAACATACATAATTGTTCCATGTTGTTCTTAAACACACTCTAGGATATGCACTTCTATCAGCGTAAACGCTGAGAAAACCTCCTTAAGAGTCACACAAAATACATCAATGATAGAGTCTCCTTATCATGAGTTTGTGTGTTCAGACTCCACTATCTTCCTGCTGAACCCCATAAAAGGTTTTCCCCATGGATCACCATCTGGACCTCAGGTGTCCTCCTAAGAAAAAAACTCTGGTCACCGCCTCTTACCAGTACTCAGCTGCATGAGGGTCGAGCTTGCCTCGGAACCTGAGGGGTCTCTATTTCTGGAAGTCATCGATCGCGATCAGACTGTGCCAATCGTCAATGGATATTGTAGGTACCACAGGATATTACGCTGGTTGTGGTATTGCAGGTGAACCACCTTTAGGTAATGCATGGGGTACTGGTCCATATTTAGAAGCCTCGTCACTAATGGGGTCATCCTTGTGACTGCACTGCTAAATCTTAGCAGGCATGTGTCATAGAGGAATCTTGTTGGGAAACAAGATTTACCATGGTCAAATAGTATATCTAGATAGCTTATACAATGGGCCTGGAAATCACAACCTATTCATATATGATTCATAAACTATACTCTTATGTACCAACATCTAGGGTTTTTAGGTACAAAGTGAAAAAGCCAATTATCAGAGTCCTGGTTTATGGATATGCCAGCCACCCACAACAACACTATAGTCTCTGGCCTGAAAGACTTGCTCGAAACACTTAACACTGTTACCCCAAAACAAACTCATAGACTCTTGGTCCTATGGTAGAAACAACCTGTTCTGATACCACTATGTCATGGCCTGTCCTAGTGGGGCCCGCACCGCGACTCCCCAAGACGACCTCCAAGAGGCCAGCGGCTGGTGAGTTGCACCATGTATACATATCACTAACATGGGAGGCAGTATCTAGGTACCTATACACATGTACAGATATCCAATCCCATAAATGCCATAATGTAAAAACTACTAAGGATCAAAACGCAAGCAAACAACTACACCCTACCAAATGAGTATGACGAAAGGTAATGTATTAGATGCAAAATAGACCAGAATACAATCCCACCGAAACAAGATAGTCTGCAAACTAAATGTACAACTTGTAAACACATAAATGTATTGGGACTACTAATCATACCTGAAGGAATACCTCAGCCTGTAGGGAACAACGAAATCTCAATCCATTCCAGGTCTGCCTTAGACTCCGTCAAAAATCCACTCATATGCACAAGACATGTCATGTTCGGGAAAATCCCTTTCTTGGGTGACTATGAAAATACTCATTAGAGGACCCTAAAAACCAAAAATCATTTCACAATGTAAATGTACTATATGCACTACACAATACATGTTTACCGAACATATAACAAGAGAAACACAATCCATATATATTCAAAAACCTAGACTCATAGTCTAGAGACAATTCACACAACCACATACCCACGCTAGGTATTCAGTTCAAAGATTACACAAAGCACTCATCGAGGATAACCCACTCCACTAGTATGATATCTCTAATGAAATATTCCCGAGATGTACTATTCATTTGGAATGTTAACGGGAGATATATGCACTTATTCTGGCAGAAAAGACTCCTGAGTGGGAATAGACCATGATACACAAATGAGGTTCACATCCCTGGCCTTGGTGGATACCACAACTCATCAGGATTCACCTTCTAAGTAGATGATCAATGCCCTATAGAAAACGTCACTTCAATACCCAACTCTACCTAGGGTCAAGAATGGATAGAAGATCTCATTCTGTGCCACTCAGAGGGATACCTGAATTTTACTCAGAAAGTATAGTTGAATGGATCATATTCATGTGAATGGAAACAATACACGACCTTTAGGGGAACAAGAAAAAAGATAACTAACCAAAAAAATCATGTCCATGATACGGTGGACAAGAAGACCAATCCATGTACTAAGAAGTACCCATCATGTAGACGTGGCACACGTTGTGTCTCCTAACCCCTGGTACTGCCTGTGTATAATAGCTTGTGTCGTAATGTTTGTCATGTAAAATTTAACTACACACATTGTAGAAAGGATCACATGACGTGTCGATGTTTATGTGTCCCTCTCTGTGTACATTGGACCAGTGCCCGTACATGACATCAAACCACGTATGCTAACCTATGTAATCGCCACATGGGGTGACCCGTGTTAGTATCCCAATCTGGTCATGTGTTGGAGTACACAACCATGTACTCCAACTCATGTTCATGTATCCCTTGGATACATGTTGAGTCCCATGTGGCTGCCTTTTCCATTCCACGTATGCTCTACACACCATTTCTCGAATTCGGGTAGTCCATCGCATGACCGTGTACTTCCCAGAATACACGTTGATCTTAAGGAGTGGTCCAACACTCCGTGTGACTGGTGTCACATTCTGTGTGATACCTATCTGACACTAAAAACCCTAGCTACCACCGCTGATACCACAGGTTGTGTTATTCAGAATACATGCCTTATTTCTTAGAGAATTCCAAAAATGCGAACCCGCTCTACTACACCTTTGTGTTGATCCAATCGTTGATTCGATGATCTTTTTTCTAGGAAAATTCAGGATTAAGGTCACCCCAATGTCCCAAAGTCATCTCCATTGTTTTTAGGATTCTGATCGGCCTCAATAACCCATATCGATCCACCCGCTTGAAGAATGGTCAAAGATTGATATCTCCCGAACCGGGTCGATCCTTATTCTACTATCACCACCGCACCTCCATTGAGCCATCTCAATGTCGGGTCTCAAATTTGGGATCGTTTTATTGTGAAATGGATGTGCGACGATCTGTTGTTCATCACCCCATGAAGAATGCGAGGTTGAAAGGGAGGAAGAAAAAAATAACCAATAGAAGAACGCACCTCCACCATTATTCTTCATGGGTTTGATATGCTCCCATTAATATGTTTAACAGATGAATCAAAATGAAAATTTTAAAATTATCATAAAATAAATTCTTGAATCCAAAACCTGAAATGAAAAGGAAATTTACACCCTCCCACAAGAACTCAAAATATGAGGATTGCCTTGTTGGTGGGTTGATCAACATTCATCATATAATATATTAACTGGGAAAATAAGATTCTAATAAACAACCCCTACTTAGATCCAATTGAAGGACAATCATTGCATCTCGTTCTTTGGCGAGGTTCATCGAATTCGAGATGCGTCTATCTAGCATGTTGTCATCGTCCACAAACAGGTTCTCCTCTAATACTCCAATGGAAAAATTCTAAATTCTTAGGTTTATTCTATTAACACTATGAACATTCAATAATCACATACTTATTGGGGTGGAATTAGGTCTCTACACAAAATAGAAAAATTTTAAATGAAAAAAATGAATAATTTATTTTATTTCTATTAAAACGTTCAAAAACTACATCTTGTAGTTGACACATGATGGCTGATGTTAGGACCCACCTAAGGTAAATTCACTTCTCTTAATGCAATGGTGCACTCTAATTTCTTATATAGGCACCCGTTTAAATGTTATTCCACTTTTTTAGGAAAATCGATCCTGCGCGTTGTTCAAAATTTTAATTTATTTCAAACATTTTTTCCAGGAACCCCAGGATTTAGAATCGCACATTGTCAATATGTCTAGTATTTATATAATTCCATATAATAAATATTAATATATAGAAAATTTGGGACATTAATGTTGTCTTCTGATACACGTAATAGAGACATTCCTTGAATGCTAGTGTTGTATGCAATACGGAGTATAACTTAACAAAGATATCTTATTAAAATATTATCATTTAATGGGATATTAGAAAGCCATTATGAATATTATTGACCAAATTTCTATTTTTATATTAAATTATCATTCATCTTACATATTTTTTTGAACATCATATAAGAACAAATGCAATTTTTTCTGAAAGAAGGATTATCTTACATAAAATGATGTTTCACCACATTTTTGTGGCGTAGGCATTCTAAATTTATTTTTGACACTTTTATATGGTCAATTTTCCAAAAAAAAACTTCTTATTTTGAAGAGGGAAACATAATTTTCCTTTGGATGATTTTTTGATATATTTCGGATAACAGTAATATTTTGATGGATTGTAATAATACATTAATTTTTTTATTGAAAACTAATTTTTTCATAAAAATAATTTATATTGTTAAATTATATTATAGAAAAATTTTGAAATATAAATAGAATATATTTTTATATTTTAATACATTTTAATTCAAATTAATTAATTTTACATTCAATTAATATGTAAATACATTTCAATCTTTTGCAATTTTTTATCTTATAATCAAAAACCCATTTTTTTATTCTAAAAATGGGATTAATTTTAAATTAATTACTGAAAATTATTTGTTTTTAATTTTAAAAAAGGGATTCAATATTTTTAATTAGTGGGTATAGATTATGTGAATATGTTACTTTTAATTTTTTTTATAATTTTAATTGTAACTACTGTGATTTTTATTTAACACGGTTAATGATAAATCGGGTAAATTAATTTAAAAAATAATGTTATATGGACAATGAAATTATAAAAAGGACCTTCCAAAATATAATTTTATTAATTATATTCTACCCTCAACATTGTAGGTTTAAAAAATATCCATCTAATGTCCACATGACAATGAAAATGACAAAGATATTAATAAAACCAATGAAAGTTGCAACATGTCAAACTCGCATTTCTTATAAGTATAAAAATATTTATATAGGGATATTCATGTGAAATAATCAAAAATAATTATTTCAAGAAAAGATATAATAATTACCTACATCATGGTAATTTATTTGTAATTTTTAGGAAATAAATAATCACTTTACACTCTTATTCGTTGATGTTGTTTAAAATAATTAATTGATGATAAATCAATGATTATTTTATTAAAATAATATTAACCGTAAAAAGGTCCAAAAAAATGACCAATTCTTAATAGCCAAAAATATATCTTCCATAATCATTCAAATGTAAAATTTGTGACTCTTTGGAGTCTTATAGATTATATTATGACCTTTATATTATATTATTTTTATGTAATGTTAATGTTTTAAAATTCATAAATTAATAAGTAGAACACATTTAATGTTGAATTTTATATTTTATAAATTAAAATACATATATTATTATACAATTTATTAAATTTATCTTAAATTATGTATTTTATTGTTAATTTTACTAAAAAATAAGTATATTAAATAATTACACAAAATCATTGTAACAATTATTTTATTATTGGAGATATCAAATAAATGTCATTAAAAATATTATAATAAATAATTATTTCGATAATTAGTTTTTCCAATGATTTTTCTAGATAACCTTGACCTCATTAGAATTTAATAAAATATTTATTTTGAAGATAAAATGTTATCTTTATATTTTTAAAAATCAATAAATGGAATAGT
The DNA here is from genome assembly GCA_963277665.1 of Viscum album. Lineage (NCBI taxonomy): Eukaryota > Viridiplantae > Streptophyta > Magnoliopsida > Santalales > Viscaceae > Viscum > Viscum album. The sequence goes on along the minus strand of OY728141.1, from coordinate 1,611,237,370 downwards.
GTCAAAAATGACAATATTGATTGATTATCAATATAATGTTTTATTGAATTATTTAAAAATAATTTTAAAAAAATATATAATAATTATTATATGGTAAAATTTTTCAAATGTATTTATTTATGATCTAATTGACATCAAATCAGTAAATATTTTACCCTTTTAATATAGAAATATTTATTACCCTAGTTAAAATGAACTAGAATAACTAATTGTTAAATTAAAAAGATAATGTTTGAATGGAAATAAGAAAATTGTATAAAATTTATTGGCTGATCAGATTAAAACCCAAATCATTTCATATTCTAAATTGCGACATTTTTGTGATTTTTTGGGTTTTGATTTTATTATAACGTAATATTTTTGAGTTTTCCAGAAGCGTCACTCGCCATAATTTTAAAAGGAAACATACTCCCTCATTTCTCCACAAATCATATCACCATCATGATCATCTCTACCCTAACCATTTTTCTTCTCAACTTACTTATTTTCATTATAGAGGATCTGGTCAACTCAAAAGTTTATCTCTAGTTCCATTAAGAGGATATCTAAAGAGAACATATCAAAGAATCCCTCAACTAATTCATTCATATTTATTTCTACCTCTACTTATACTTCATGACTAGTTTCATTATAGAATAATAACTAAATTAGAACTTATATACTAATATGTTATTATATTTATGAAACAACCATATTCCTTTTCGTATTCATCCTATGAAATATGAAATCACAGTGCGTGCGAATGTACAGCTTACCATATCCACAATGTGGTGTAAACTGTTTTCACCACCACCTCACATGAATGGGAATAAAAATGGATGTAATAACTATATATGATTATTATAAAATTATATTTATTCTAAAATATAGTACACCAAAAAATTGAATATCATTCAATAATTATGGAAATGATATCGTCTCTCGTGCATATGTATGACCTACCATCTCAACGACGCGATGAGATTCATTCTCCAGGTAAGACATTCAAAAATAATTATAAAGTATCTATAATAAATAACAATGAAATATATGACATAATACATATACTATATTTATATATATATATATGACATTTAGTTACTTCCATTCAATTCAATAAGGAAACCAAAACAACATAAATTCGTATATATGGCCTACCATCTCCCTGAACGGTATATTCCATTTAACTTATCTATATATTATATATTATATATATATATATATACGAAATATATATGATATAAAAATCATTTTTTACATCCTATATGTAATTAAATCATTATCTATGTAATTATATAAAAATCCAAAATTAAAAACACATGCGATAAATAAAATGAATATTACACAAAACATTTCATTAACATGGAATTTACAAATGAACGGTTAATATAAAGTCATAAGTGAATTATATAGGATATAATAAGTATTATTATTATTATGGTACAAGTTAATAATAGGTTTAAAACCACTATACAATGTTTTAGACACATATGGAAGCAATTTGGCATAATGTAAGGGATAATTTTTCAATCTTAGTTTTTGAAATATTTTTTATACATAAGTATTTCTTGGGGGTATACTTGTCATCCATTGCATGATTTCTGAAAAAAAATTCATAAAACATTTATTATTCTACTATTTATGTTTATTTTCATTTTTACCCATTTTTTACTTTTAAAACACGGTTTCTAAGGAATATTTATTTTATTAAACATACGATGAACTTTTTGACTTTCCTAAAAATGTATGTGGATACTTTTTTTAACATATATGGGATAGATATATTATTATTTTTTATTGCCATGAAATATCCTCTTCATGATTTAAGGTTTATTTTCAAAGATATTTTTTTTCTTTTAAAAATACATAGCTTTTTGAGGAAGGAAAACTTTTTTGAATAATAAATGATATTTTCCTCATTAATTAATGTCATGTGTTTTATCATAATTATTTTCCATATAATATGACATGGTGTTATGTTTCCATACCAATTATTTTATTTATTTTAATTTTTTTAGGATGGAATTATTATTATGAAATACATTTTTTCATGGATTCTACTATGATAAGTGATTTATTTTTTATGGAACATGTAATAATGCTTTAATTATTAGATGGGTAGGACCTCTACCTCCCTCCAATGAATTAGGAAAATATTTATATCTAATGATATAGACATGAGAAGAATGACAATTAAATCTGGTTCAGTAATATAGGGCATGAATTTCTTCTAAATCTGGGTGATTAATACACGGTTGGAACGACAAGTAATGCTGGTTTAGTAATAGACTTTGTCAACTATGATGGACATGGAAGAAATTCTTTTTCTAGTATAGAAATAATATTATGTGCTTATTTGTTTTCTATAATTCCATATTTTATGCCAATGCTATTTTATCATGTATAATGTTCTTTTATGAGATATGCCTTACGTACTACCAAGATTTATTTCATAACTCGATATTTTTATATTCAAAAGCTGTGTTTCTGTTTTTACATTCTTATGATTATGTTATCTATCAAGTTTTCCATGCGTACCCTTACTAGAAATTTTAGATCAAAATTTTCATATGTTTTCTTTTCCCCATGATATAAAGAAAGGTTTTATATAGGAAAACAAATTGGGATGATCTTTATGGGATATTTTAAAGATCATTCACCATGTTAGAAGATTATGTTCCATGTTTCAAAAGACACTAAACTAATACGGTATTTGGGAATCCATTTTTTTCATGAATTCTGTATTCCAAAAAAGTGATGAAATGTCCATGTACATCATGCTTGGTTTTTTATTGTTGGTATTAGAGTGAAGGATTAGTCAACCTTTGGAATCAAGGATGAAAAAACTTTAATGATGTCCCTAGAGATATTTGTAATCTCTTTCTGGGGATTTATATAAGGATAAGAATAACTATTTATTATATAAATAGAATTAGGGTAATGATCATGAATAACTTATTATTAATTCTAATATGTTCGAGATTTAATTTACTCTCCATTGAGTATGGTTTTTTACTATTATTATTTTTCCCTCTCGCACTATTATTTTTGTGTGTTAGAAAATGGCTAGAAACTGGATGATTCTTGTTAATGATGAATATGATGGAAATAGAATGATATTCTTCATAAGAAACCAAATTAAATTAGGGTTGGAAGGAGATAAATAATTATTATTCAAAATCCACATTCCCATAATATGTTCAAAATATCAATCATGCTGAGTTCCCTAACCCAACTCAGAAATGTAATATGATGTTTTATAGTGATCATTGAGGACATAAATTTTAATTTTCCTTATTTAAATCATGTGGGAAGATGCATCAAGGAGAATGATTCAACAGGTCAAAAATATTCATTTGTTGTGGAAAATATGAAAACAAATCCAGTATCTATAAATGAAAATGTTTAGGAAACACAATAGATAAGGATAACGATATTACTAAAAAATAAATGTTGGTTAAATGTTTTAAATGTGGAATGTATGGGAATTATGAAATTTTTTTAAGGGAAAATATCATAATTAGAATCAATCTCGTTGTATGTGTATCATTTATGATTCTAATGATGAGGAGACCATAAATGATATATGAGATGAAATATTTGTTATGGGATGAAATAAGGAATCTCGGAAAATCATTTAAGAAGATAGTGTAATGATTAAATGTTTACCATGAATAAGGTTGTATAAGTAATTTTTTGGTACTAGGGAATAAAGAATCATATTAGGATTGTTACGCTATTGTTTTTTTCCTTATGTATTTTAATGTATTTGTTGAATTGTACTGGTAAATATGAAAAACTATAATGATATTTTTGGAAAACATGTGATTTGTGAATTACAATGGGATAAAGAGATAATGATTTTTTTGATAGTATTAACTACATCAGGACTGATATAAGGAAAAAGTGATATAATAGTATGATTATATATAATTTCTGGAAATTTTGTTGTGTGGACTGATTTAATTTTGACATTATGCATTTTTTCACTAAGGTTATATTTTAATTAATATTATCAAAATGTTTAAAAAGAATACATGATTAAGGCATTCAAATGTTTGTAATGTAAAAACCTAAGAACAACCTTATATGATATGGTAGATAAATGTTAAGTCAATTTAGTTCAACTTTTTCTAATGTTTTCAATTTTTGGATGGATTGTAAGGTTAACATTTATAGATAGTATGATTTATAATCTGGTTGAAGTTTGTTACATTAATATATTATCTCGCTATAGGTGGACTTATGCATATTTGATTATATGTGGTAACAATTTTGTTAAGATAAATGGAATGACATATCATTTTATAACATGATATGCTAACACGTCAAGAATGAAAAATTCAATTTCATTTCATTAAATAAGATATGTATTGGATGTTGTTTTAGGAATGAACAAAAGTGACATTTTACTGAAATCAAGTATGTATTTATCCTCATGAAAAATTTCATCAAATTTAGTTAAAGGATCTTGAAACCAAAAATTTTATCCTAGTACCTTCTTATATGATAAATCACATGTTTTCTTAAATCATTGCAGGTTTATTGATTTCTGGTAGTTAACTTTCTTCAAAGAGTATTCTCTATCAATATGCATCATAACACGATGGTTATATTTCTCTTTTATATCCATGTTTTCACTTCACACGTATGTTCTTTTATATGGAATCCCAAGGATGATTTATTCTGGGTAACCGTTATGTTTCTACCTTTTCATTTTAAAATGAATTTTTTGTATTACTTTTTACTATGTGGGTTCCATGAAATAAACATTAAAGTAGTGAAACTTTTATTACACCAACGAATTTAGTGGGAAAAATTCATTTTAAGAGTATAGAATATAACACCATGAGAGTTAATAAGATATATAATTTTTTATTTCATTGATTTTTTGTGTTGTACAAATAATATATTACGGTATACACAACACCTTATTAGTTTACTATATACACAATAATATTCCTGGTTTCTGTTACAGAGAATTTCAAGTTATTTTTATTGAATCCATTTCATGAAAAAAATAGTATAGATTTTTTTCAATATATAAATGAATTATGTTTGGATAATTATATATGCAGCCGTAATGAATTATTTCACTACACAAAACATTGACTTGTTTTTCACTATACACAAGTGTGTCCTTTGATAGCTTTCATTGTACACAATACCATGTATCACTAAAAAATGATATATTATTAAAATATTATTATTTAATGGGATACAAACTGGACTTTATGAACAGTATTACCAAAATTATTAATTTTATATAACATTATTTTTCATATTACATATTATATAGATCATGATATAAGAACAAATTCATTTTTTTGGATAAAAGTATTTTTTAAGAAAAAGTAATGTTTTATAGACTTTTGATAGAACATCCATTTTATATATAGTTTTTGAGGCATTTATAAGTCAATTTTAGAAAATAAAATTATTGTTCTGTAAGAGAAAAATAAAATTTTACTTTGGATGAATTATTAATATATTCTATTAAAACTAATATATTGATGAATTGTAAAAATACACTAAATGGTACATGCTCACAGTAGTCTGAAAATCCCTTCATGCTTTAGGCAATTCAGCCCATCATAGGCCATGTTTTGGGTGCTTCCTGCTCTAGTTTAATGGAACCTACTACAACAAATAGATTGCAGGGCAGTATTCCATAAAATTTCACGAATGACTCCAGAAACACCTCAAATCAAAACACTTAGACAGATATAGTTAGCCATGATTGGTCTGTCAAAGGGTAGGGTTCATTGTCCAAAATTTCTGATATAAATGACCTCTGATCTCCTATTCCAAAAAATGGCCGAAAGAGCACCTAACAAGTCTGGAGGTAAAATTTTGACGGTTCCAAACATTGGATCCTATTTTAAATGAATATTATATTTTGGAATTTCCGCGGTCTGGGTAATATGGAAACATGTAGATCGGTTCGGTTATTAATTCAGTCGCACAAGCCTAGCCTTATTGGTCTGTCTGAGCATAAAAAAAAATCTTCTCCTCAATTATTTCTAACATAGAGAATTTAAGGGTTCACCTAATTGAAACTAATAAGTTTTAAATAGATGTCAAGAGTCTATGGGTGTTGGCACATAATTCTATTGGAAACATCACCACATATATGTCAATTGATTAACATGTCAAATGTTCTTTTAGTTACCTAGGTTCCCATTTTACATATTCCTTTATTTATGCTCATAAAATGTATCATGATCACATGAATATGTCTATGGATATTAAATATATAAAATCTATCATCTCTAATCATTTGTTATTATTGGGGTACTTCAACATAATTTTGAACCCAGATGAGAAAATTGGATAATCAAACATCTCAATATATTATAGGGAGTTCAGATTATGTATTTATCAAAATGAATTCATTGAGGTTTATTTGGTGGGTGACAAATACACATAGTATAAGAAGCACCTGAATATATTTTTGGCCAGCAAAATTGATGGGGCCTTTGTTAATGGGGCCTCTCTAAAAACATGGGGTACCATATCATTCTCAACTCTCTCTAGACTCAACTCTAATCATTATCCCATGTTGGTGGATCATTATGATATGTAACCCAAACCTCCTCTCCTTTTAATGTTCAACAAGGCTTGGGTATCTCATCCTGAATGAAAATTCATTGCTTAAAGAACCTGTAACTCTATGAATTGTAGGAATGATTCCTTCACCTGCATCACCAAGATCAAAATTCTAAAGATTAATTTATTAATGTGGATAAAGGATTGTTTTAGCTCCATTGACACATATATTTATGATCTTGAAGATTCTATTTAGAAGGCTCAAGATCTCAACACAATAGCAACTTCTCTAACGGGATTTCATTGGAATCTGAATTGTCCCTCAAGTTTAATGATCTCCTTAACTTGAAAGATTCCTTGCAAAGGTACTCCTTTATATCCAAATGGTTAATGGACAATGACATGAAGTCAATGTTCATTAATTATCTTACAAGAATTATAAAAGTATCCAAGCATCTTTCATTGATTAATAAGAGGGACTACATTATTGAAAATATAGTGGATCTCTATGAGTGTGTCATATACTTCTTATAGGATCTTATTCATGCCCCCATTCCACCATTGATCCTCTAGATGGGATGATCTTATTCTTGGTTACCCAAGAAGAAAAATCCATTCTTACTGTTATTCCACTTTATCCATAGATCAAGGAGGTTGTATTTAGCCTCAAATCTGAGATCTCCCCTGGTCCGGATGGCTTTGGTAACTTCTTCTTTCATACGTTTTGGGATCTCATTCATGCAGATGTCTGTAGGTTAGTCACTCGTTTTTTTCAATGGTGGATCTCTCCCTATGGGTTTGAATGCTCAGTTCATTTACCTTATTCCAAAAGTGTATAATTCTAATTAAATTCATCTCTTTATGCCAGTGGGGTTAGTTAATACCATTTATAAAATCATTTTCAAAATCCTTTCTAACATGATATCTTTTATTACTCGCAAAATTGTTTCTCCAAATCAGTTTGGCTTCAACAAAGGGAGTTCAATCCATGTATTTCATTTCAATACATCTTAGTGTGGTAATTACCTCAAAAATCATACCAGAGGTTTTAATATTGCCCCAAAATTGGATGTTAAGAAAGATCTTGATACATTAGATTGGGGTTTCATCTATAAGATCATTGTTATTTATTGTTTTGGTGATGTTTTCATTAACTAGGTCAAAATAAATTTAATTTATGCTCACAGTTCGGTCCTTATAAATGGATCTCTTGAAAGTACATTGATTGCTCAAGAGGTATTAGGTAGGGGGATCCTTTATCATCCATATTTTTTTCCATTGTTTAGTATTATCTCAGTATTGATATTTCTATCGTGGTCGGCAATGGAAAATTGCAACATATTCATGCTAAAAGGGGGATTGTTGCTCCTCCCCATCTCTTATATGATGATGAAATCATCTTCTTCACTCAAGGAGATAAAGGTACAATCAATAATGATACATGATCCATTTTCCACTACGAAATGGTATATGGACAGGAGATTAGTAAGAACATGTCATTTGTATACTTTGAAAGGAACATCTCTCCAAATAATAAAAAATGATATCATCTGATAATTGTGAATTTAAGAGGGGCATCTCCCCTTCACATTTTCATGGGTGCCCATGTTTTGGGGGATACAATAGTTATGACATTTCTCTAGAAATGTTGGCATGATTAAAAGAAAAGTTTCCACATGGAAGGAGAAATATTTTTCAATGGCTGGAAGGGTTTGTTTGGTGAAGTCAACCATCATTTACAAATTTTTGTACTCTTTTAGTGTGTTTAAATGGTATATTTGTTTATTCAAGAGAATTAAATATTCTTTCAAAAATTTCATCTATAGTGGTATCATATTGGAAAGGAGGATGAAAAAAGTTCCATGGAATTATATTTTCATGTCTTATGATTGTGGTGGTTTGGGATTCAAAAATCTTGTGCGTTTTAATGACTCTTTGTAGGATGTGTTTATTTGGAGGCTTATAAATATGAAATCTGAGGCTTTTAGTCATCTTTGATATAGATTTATGCATAGGCTCAAGCTAGGAAACTTCATTTATTTCAATTCCTCTGTGTAGAATACCTTCAAGGGTATTTTCTCTAAAATTGATTTTGACTCTCTTTGGTTTGTTTCTAGGGACACATCTCTTCATTTTAGGAAATGTACCTGGACTAGGAATCACCTTATTAACATGGTTCTAAAGGGGGGTGGTTGAAATTTTTATTTTTATTTGTCAATTAAAGATAAGCTAAATTGTATAGAGAATATTTATGATCACATCACTTCATTGGTGGATAATTATTTTTGGTCTTTTAGAGGTCTTTTATGGGGATGTGAACATGCTGTTAATTGTATCCTCACATCCAATGTAATTTACAACCACCCTTTTTCTAGGTCGTCATAATTGAAATGGATTGGAAATCTATATAAGAAGTTATTAAAGCCTATAGATCTATTCTAACATGGAGGTTTTCCCCTTAAAAGGTACCAAATGATAACGTTTTGAAGGTATATGGAATCATCTATTGCTCTATTTGTTCTTTATGATATCAGCATAGGGAAGACGTGGATCATCTATTCCTCAGCTGTGCAGTGGCTTCGATGATGTGCATGGAGGTTTCTGATATTTTTGAAGTTTATATTCCTCAATCCAACTCAATATGTTACTTCATTAAGTGTTTGAATTTTTTGAAACTATCACCGAAAATCTTGATTTTTTTCAACCTACTGTAGAAAAAACTATTCATTCCATCTAGAGTCCGAGGAACAAATTCAGGCATGAGTTGCAACCCTTTCGTGTTGGCGCTGGTCTTGCAGGTATCCTTGAAGCTCTGTGTGAGGTGTAAACAACTAAAGGTTTGTTTTTAAACAACAAAATTCACGATTTATCTGTGCTGAATCAGATCGAGTTTAAATGTAATTTTTGGCCTCCTCTTGGAACAATAGAAGACATTTCGAAGGCACTTTTTTGTGGGTGGAATAAATTTAACTTTGATGGTGCTTCAAGGGGAAATATGGGTCCCTCTGGTTTTGGTGTTATCCTTAGGGATCATTAGTGGAATTATATTTGATGTATTTATGGCTCATGTGGCTCTGCTTCCGCTCTGGAAACATTGATGGTTGGTGTTATTATGGCAGTGGGGACAACAGAATAATGGGATTGTAACAATATATAGATTGAGTGTGATTCTACGACTAATTTTTTCTCTTACAAACTGGGTCCCTTTATATTTCATGGAATCTCACTATTCTCTAGATTAGATTCCTTGACTCTCTTAATTCAATGGATCATTTTGTTAGTCATGTTTATTGAGTAGCAAATGCATCGGAAGATAGGCTTTCTAATATGGATGTGAATTGTACTGATTGTCATTGGATGGATCTTGTTCCCGATGATATCATTCCTCTATTTAGTAAACATGTTTTTAAATCTTATCCTTTTAGACTTCTGTATGTTTTTTAATAATATTAGGGTATTTCCATTCTTGGAATGATCTCCGTTTGTTTAAAAGAACAATAAATTATAATTGAAAACTACTTTTTTCATCAAAAATATTTATAGGGTTAAATTATATTATTGAATAATTTTAATGCATAAATAGAATATATTTGAATAATTTAATACAATTTTAGCCATTTTTATTAATTTTATATTGAAATAATATGTAAAATCATTTCAATCTATTGCAATGTTTTAATATTCAAACAAATACCCATTTTTTTATTATGAAAACAATATTAATTTTAAATTAAATACTATAACTTATGGGTCTTGAATTTTCAAAAATATATACTATATTTTTAATTATTGGGTACAAATTATGGTAATAGTTTAATTTTAGTTTTTTATATTTTGAATAGTAACTACGATGGATTCTATTTAATGCGGTTAATGTAAAATCAGGTTATTTGGTGTAAAAAATAATATTATATCGAAAAATAAATTATACCAAAACCACATAAAATATGATTTTATGAATATAATTATACCCTTAACATATTAGGTTCGATATACGGTCATTTAATGTCCACCTAACAATGAAATTTACATAGGTATTAATAAAACCAACAAAAGTGAAAAAAATGTCAAACTCACATTACTTATAAGTATAATAATTTTAATATAGTGATAATAAGGTGACATCAAATAATATAAACAGTCTATGGAAAGATAAAAAAATTACATACATCACGGTAATTTATTTTTATTTTATAGGAAATATATAATTACCTAAATGTATTATTCTTTGATGATGTAAAAATTAATTAATTGATGAGAAATAAATGAAAATTTTTTATTAAAATATTAATAACAATAAAAAGGTCGAAACACAAGAAAAAATATTATTTTTTGAGTATATATTTACCATAATCATTCAATGGTCATGCTATTTACCATTTGCGGCCTTATAAAATATATTATGACCATTATATTCTTTTATTTAAGATAATGTTAATGTTGTCACATTCATATTTTAAAAATGTATTCCAATTTTAATTTTTAATTTTATAAAATATCAATATGAAAAAATTTATCATTAAATAAATTGAATTTATATTAGTTATAGTATTTTTTTTAAAATCATAAACATTGTATATTAAATTATTACACAAAGTCATTCTAATAATTACTTTAATAATGGAGATATAAAATAAATGTTATTTAGACTATTAAAATAAACATATTTTTTGATAATTAATATGTCAAATAAATTTTATAGAAAACCATGACCTCATAAAAATATAATAAAATATTTTTTTGAAGTTTACTTGTTAGCTTCGTTTTTTTAAAATTCAATAAATTGAATACTTTCAAAATCTACACTTTTGATTATTTATCATGATAGTGTTTTATTAAATTATATAAAAATAATTTTTAAAAATATATAATAATTAGGATATGGTAAAAAATGTTCTAAAATATTTATTTTTGATCTAATTGACATAAAATAGTTAAATATTTTACCCATCTAATATTGAATTTTTTTTACCCTAGTAAAAATGAAATAAAATAACTACGAGTTAAATTGAAATGATATAGTTTAAATAGATTTAGAAACTTGTCTAAATAATATTGGCTACTAAGATTAGAATCATATCTCATATTATATTTTAAATGTTTAAATTTTTTATGTTTTTTAGTGGGGTTTTATTTTATTATAAATTAATACTTTTGAGGTTTCCAAAAGGGCCCATTCAGACCATTTATTAAAGGACACCTCCTCCCTCATTATACAAAACTTATTAAGCATTCTTATTAATATATACCCTAAAAATTTCTCTTTTAAACTTCTATATTAACATTATAGTGGTTTTGGTCTTATCAAATTACAACCTATAGTTCCATTAAGTGGAGATCTCAAGACAACACTCCAAAGAAGAGGGAATCTCCTCTACTGATTCATTCTTATATATTTGTACATATACATCATCTTTATGATATGTATCATTATATAATAATATAACCAGTAAAAATAATATAACCAGTAAAAATAATATAATTAGCTGTTATTATAATTAATAAACAATGATATTCCACTTTATATCTATCCTATGAAAAAATGAAATCACCATGTGTGCGTACGTATGATTTACCGTCTCCAAGTCATGGTATAATATGTTTTTCACCCCCACCATACATGGATGGGTCAAAAAATGGATGTAATAACTATATATAATTAATAAATAATTATATTTATTTTGAAATATAGTACAACATACAATTCAATAACGTTATGGATTTTATGGGAATGATATCGTCTCTCCTGGGTATGTACGACCCACCATCTCCATGACGCGACTAGATTGATTTTCCACATTAATCAATAAATAATGATTATAAAGTGTTTATTAAAAATAATCATGAAATATATGACATAATATTTCTATTGAATTTATTTATATGTATATATATATATTTCATTTACTTCCATTCAATTAAACAAGGTAATGAAAACATCATTTATAGCTATGTATGATATGCCTTCTCTATAAATGATGTATTTGATTTCATTTATCTATATTATATATACATATACTGAATATATATGATTTATAAATCATGTTTTAAATTTTTGGATGTAATTAAATGATGATCTATGTAACAATATAAAGAATAAGAAGTCAAATCGCGCATGGTAAATAAAACGATCACTAGACAAAACGTTGATTTAACATGGTATTTAAAAATAAACAGGAAATAAAAATTAATAAGTGAATCAAATATAATATCATAAAATTTATTATTTTCTGTTAAAAGATAATAATATGTTTAAACCTGTTATAATGGTTTTTTTGACACACACACAAAAATTCGGACCTACGGTAAGGGATAATCTTCCAATCTCATTTTTGTCCATGACTGTTTAAACAAAAAAATTTAATAGGGTTATTTTTATCATCCATGTCCATGATTTCTAAAAAAACTCATAAAACATTTACTGTTCATATATTTATGTTTAAAGTCATTTTTACCGATTTTTTTACATTTACAACAGGTTTTGGAAGGAATCTATCTTTCGTTTACCATACGAAGTAATTTTTCACTTTTCTAACCAAAGTAATATGGGAATGTTTTTTAACATATACAATATGAACTGATTTTTATACCTTATTTCCATGATTTTTCCTTCAAGATAATTCATGTTTATTTTCAGCTTATTTTTTTCTTTCAAAATTTATTGTTATTTTGAGGAAGGAAAATGTTTTTGAAGAAGAAAAGAAAATTTTATTTAGAAATTAATCAAAAATGTTTTATAAAAATTATTTTTCATCTAAAATGACATATGTTTATGGTTATATCCCTATTAGTACATTGTATTGATTGTGTTTGTGATGGAATTATTTTTATGAAATCCATTTATCTTATATGGTTTATGTTATGATGGAATAATGTTAAAGAAACCCATTTTTTTCATGGGTTACGATATGCTGAATCATATATAATTTTGTGGAACATGTAAAAATGATTTAATTTTGAGATGGGTGTGACCTATATCTACCTCAAATTCATTGGGTAAATATTTATAACCCATGAGAATAACATGGATTGAATTGAATGTAAATCCATTTCAGTAAAACAGGGTTGGAATGACAAGTAATTCTGTTTCAGTAATATATGGATGGAACGACATGTATACCCAATTTAGAAATGGACATTTTCCACTATGATGGTCTTAAAATAATTTCCTTGGATACTATGGAAATCATATTATGTGCTTTTTTTCCATAATTCCATGTTTTATACCAACTCTATTTTATCATTTCTAATGTTCCTTTATGATCTATGACTTACATACTACCATAATGTTTTTTATAATTCATGATTTTGATATTCTAATGTTATTTTCTTGTTTTTATATTTTTATCATTGTGTTATGTTTGATGTTTTCCATACATATCCTTATTCATCATTTGATATCACCATTTTCATATGTTTTCTTTTCCCCATGTTATATATAAATGATTTAGGTAGGAAAAAAAGGGGAAGTTCTATATATCAGATGTATAAGATATTTTACCATGTGAGAATATTATGTTCTATGTTCCCAAATATACTAAACTAATAACATATTTGGGAAACTATTTTTTTCATGAATTTTGTATTCCAAAAATGTAATGTAATGTCCATTTACATCAAGCTTATATCATTAAAGGTATGGTGTGGGACACACATTAATACTGGATAATGATAAATTCTATATTTTAGGTTGTGTTTTTACCATGAGTTTAGAGATTGAATAAAAATATATGTTTGGAGGATGTACAATGAGCTCTTTATGATGTGCTTCACAATAGGGAGAGTCCTCCCCATGTTTCTAGATAACTTTATTTTTTTGGAAGGGTGCAACACCACCCTTGAGTTATAGATGGTTAGTTTCATGTTTCTCCGTTGGGAGAGACCACCCCTAGGTTATGGATAATATGATATTTGTTTTCTAAAAGGATTCATGTGATTTCATATGTTTTAGATGATTTTATTATTCCTAGAGACAATCCAAAACAAGAAAAAAAATATGGTTGTTCTCAGGTGTCATGTTAGAACATGAAAATCAATGGTGAATATTTTACTTTTCTTCTACATACATTTATTTATTATGTTCAGAATATAAAATTTACATAAATTGTAATACTAGTTATATAGGGACACTATTTGTGGTGCCTATTTTGTTGTACTCACACCCTGTATAAATGACCATGATAATTTGGTACCAAAGAAAACAACATTGATTGAAAGTTCAAGTATTGTTGGGGCCCAATTTTTAATGAATAAGAAAGATAATTTTAAGAGGAGATTGGAGACTGGGAGGTTGAGTCTCAATGATGGTTGATGAGCATCCATTTTCATTATTCATTTTATTTTCATTTATTTATAATTATGATTGGCCTAATGGTGGATCAATTGTTTTATACTAGCATGAACTTGTGTTTATGTGGCTGTGCGTTTATGCATTTGCATTTGTTATAAAAATATTTTATCAATTTATTATGAATACTATGATGTTTTATATTGAAGAAATTTGGTTATTTAGGTTATTTCATCACTCTGATATATGGGTATCATCTCCTACATGGTAAAACTCTTGACCACTACTACCAACCGACATCCTCCAATGTGTTGAGATGTGAAATAAAGATCATGTAGCAACTTAGGCTAGGACACAATTTTGTGGACCCTGTCCAGGGGAAATTAAATAGTGCTTTATGTTCATATTTTATTTTTTCTTAATATTTGGGGAGATAGTAGAAAGATGACATAGTAATGTGTAATAATTTATTGTGGAAGTCATACTAGTGCATCAATAATTAATTTTATGATGAAAAATATCTTGGTTACCATGGATAAGTGACTATTATCATTAGTTTTTTTCTTTTATGGATATATATTGTCACCTTCTCTTATGCACATGGGTATTGGATTTTATATTTTTCTGTTTTTTACTCTTAGATTGTATAAGGCCCCATCCATAAACCTTACTTAATCTTGAGTTATTACAATATTACACATTGAGGATCTTTTCAGGTTTATAGTTTTATATAATTAGATCATAAAACTTTCATTACATTCCACATTTAAACAAAGTGGTTACATAAAAGATAGAATTAATTTTCCTCATCTACAGAAACATATTTAAAATAAACAAGGATTCTTTCTTGACACTTCCATGACACTATCATCATATCATGTACCATTCCATTGACCTATGAAAAACATTTCAAAAAATTGGGATGAGTATAAAAATCTTAGTAAGGGTTATAAAAATATGGAAAGGAAATATGAGTTCATATATACATAAGAATGAAATCATACTTTACCCATAAAATAGAAGAACTTTAACATACCTCATCAAATCATGAATAAATCATAGAAATCATAAGACATAAAGGTAACTTGAGGCATTCATAACATTCTTACGTAGGGAGTAACCCTCTTGGTTACGTTTGGAATACCCATCACAGTATATTTCCTAAATCTCTTCGGAGAAACCTTAACGTTTAACTCCTTCGCATTACCTAATGCATTGGACAGCTATATTGGGATCTCCCGCCCATATTTTATCACAGAACCACCCGTCTTCATAACACAGCCCAAGAACCATAACATAATCGTATCACATAAAACATACATAAAGGAAACATAACATTTCCACTATTCAATAACAAGATATCAATACAACACATTGATATAAAAAACATTATGAAACGCATTTTCAATACCAAAATAAAATAAAAATAAAACATGGTATATATTTTTCATTCAAAAAAGGTTATGGCTTGTAGAGGAAGTTGAAACAGAAATAATGGTCACGGCAGCGGAGAAGTCGTTGTCGCCGCATACATACGACAAATAAAAACATTCCCTTTTGTCGTTTAGTAAATGCTTCATATAAAAAATATTACTTTAGAATAAACATAAAATTAAAAGGGGTTTATAAACCATATTAAATAATGTTATGTATAAAACAAAATATGCCTCAATGAATGGAGATTGAGACGAATTCCCTTACAAAGATCATTTTTTATATAAAATAGATCTATTATGTGTATTCACTATAAGTACACATAAAGAATGTAAAAATACAAGATAGGACATAATAATATCATGAAATAACTTGAATGTGGGAGATTAACCAAAATAATGTAAATTTGGTTGAGATGTTCCCTTACCTTGTGTCCGACATGACTCGATCATTCATTAACGTCCTTTAAAACGGGTAACGCTTTTTGATTTGAGCTCAAAGGCTTCCTTGGGAAGACTTCGGCCCAAAGTGAGGCTTCTAGGAGTAAGACAGTGATGTGGAGAGACAAAATGGGCAGGGTTAGTCTAAGCCAAAGTCTTGAGATGTGTGGGTAAGGTGGTAGAGGTGGGAGCCTTTTATAAGAGGAGAGGAGGGGCACTCTTGGAAAGTTATAAAAGGTTACTTTATTTTCAAATGAGTTTCAAAATTTAAAGGTCCCAAATTTATGTATATAGAAGATAAGGTGATAAGGTTTCTAAATATACTCATCCAATATGTTTTTGACATGTGTAGGTCTTAGCTTTTACATTATATTTTTATTTTATTTAAATCGTTAAATAATGAGTTAATAACTGGATCATCATCATGCAATAAATAATTTAATATATTTAATGTCTAAAAATTTAAAAAAAATATTATGATGTAAGAAATATTTTTATCATTCCAATGACTATTTATTTTAGAATATGTCATTTATGTAGGCAAAATTAAAAATGTTTTACTTAGGTGATACATTCTTTGTTATATTTAACTTACTTTAAAAATAAAAAGATAAAAAGTCATTATCACACAAAAGTGATTCCGTGGGGTCCCCAAGTTTGGTAAAATTTATCCCATGGTCGGCCATGAAACAACCAGTAGTATCAGGACACATGTTGGGGTCATTTTTATATTATGATATTATTTTATTATCCTTAACAACTCGATTACTATTTAATCAAGATAATTAAAGATAATTACCGTCATTACTATTCATAATGTCCAAAAACAAAAGAGTCGTCATTAAATAATTTGTACCTTCTGATTCCAAATATTTAATCCATTTTACCAAATTACAAACACAGAAATTTCAATAATTAATTTAAAAATAATTCCCATTGTCAAAAAATAGCGGGTTTTTTTGAAACAATATCTATGAAAAGTTTGGCATTAGTTTATGACCAATTATAAAGTGAAATTAATCTTAATGACCACCATTAGGTTAAATGGTAAAAATATATTATTATTACACTTTAATAACAATTAAAAAGATAATCTAACCATATAACTAAATTAGATGAAAAAAGTAGTTTTGATGTAAAATGTAGTATTTTTCACTATTCATTAAAAAATGAACATTGTCAGAAAAATACCAAAAATTTAGTCAAAGTAAATTTAAAAGAACCAATCATAATGAATAAGTTTATTTTGTTAAATAAATATTATAAAAAATTCAAAAGTTTGATTAAAAAAAATGTTTTCCACCAAAAGGCAGTAAAACAATCTTTTAAAAATATTCTTGTATTCCATGCATAAGATTGGATTTATTATCGTTTTAAGCCTCTAAAAACCTATCTAATTCATAAATAGACATAGATATAAATATATATAATTCATTATTTACTTGGGATGTTACATCCTTCACCCCTTTAGAAAATTTCATCCCCACAATTTATTTACTTATCGAATAAGTGGGGGTATTTATCCCTCATAGCATTTTCAGATTCCCATATTGCCTCTTTAACCATATGGTTTTTTCACAAAACCTTTACCTAATGAATCACCTTTTTCCACAACACTTGCTCCCTGTGGTAAAAAATCTGGACCAGTTGTTCCTCATAAGATAGATTCTCTTCCAACTGAACTACATCTGGACACAAAACATGAGATGGATCTCGAATGTACTTCCATAACATCGAAATATGAAAAACATTGTGTACCTGAGATAAACTCAGAGGTAAAGCCACTTTGTATGCTACTGATCCAACTCTCTCCAAAATTTCATATGTTACAATGAACCATGGACTCAACTTTCCTTTCATACCAAATCATATCACAATTTTCCATCGTGAGACTTTGAGAAAAACATGATCACCTACCTCAAATGATAGATCCTTCCTCCGGTTATCCACATAAATGTTCTGCCTGCTCTGAGCTCTTCTCATGTGTTTCTGAATCAACTGATCATTTTCTGCCATCTCTTTTACCAATTATGGTCCCATCAACATCCTTTCACCCACTTCATCCCAGAAAGTTAGAGTTCGACACTGCTTCCCATATAACGCCTCAAATGGTGTCATCTGTATACTAGAATGAAAACTGTTATTATATGAAAATTTAACCAAATAAAGATGTTGGTACCAACTTCCCTGATAATCAATCGAACAAGCATGTAGCATATCTTCCAAAGTCTAAATTGTTCGTTCTGACTGCCCATATGATTGAGGATGAAATGCTGTAATAAAAATTAATTCAGTACCCAATGACTTCTGAAGAACTTTCCAAAAGTTAGAAGTAATCCAGGGATCACGATCAGATACAATGGAGAGGGGAACTCCATGTAACTTGACTATCACTTTAATATACAAATAAAAAAGTTGATCTAAGGAAAAATTATCTTGTATATCAAGGAAATGAGAATATTTAGTCAAGCGATCAACAATAACCCAGATTGCATTATTACCTCGAGGTGTCTTCGGAAATCCCCCAACGAAGTCCATGGATATACATTCCAATTTACACTATGGCACTGGTAATGGCTGGAGAATCCCTTTTGGTAATTGCCGCTCTTCTTTAACCTGTTTACAAGTCCAACACTTCACTGTAAAATCACTAATATATCTTTTCATTCCATCCCACCAGTAATACTCCCGCAGATCTCTGTACATCTCAGTACTGCCAGGATGAACTGAAAACGAAGAACTATGATATTCACTAAACAACTCTCTCATCAACTGTGAATCACAAGTCACACAAAATATCTTCCCAAATATCAAAACACAATCATTATCAATGTTGAATTCAGGAAACTTACCCTTCTGAACCAGCTCTACTTTTTTCTACAACTCGCTGTCATGCTTCTGTGCTTGCTTAATTTTGTCTGATAGAGATGATCTCACTGATACCTGAAACAAAACAGAAGAACATACTGCACAAACAAAATCTATGCCAAATTTTATCAAATCCTTAACCAAAGGATCACGTTCCAAATGCAACATTGTTAATGAGGAATTACTTTTTCGACTCAAAGAACCAGCCGCTTTATTTGCTTTTCCTGGATGGTAATGAATTGTACAATCATAGTCCTTGATTAATTCTATCCATCTCCTCTATCTCATGTTCAATTATTTCTGAGGGAATATATACTTTAAACATTTATGATCAGTATATATTTCACTCTTTACTCCATACAATTGATGCCTCCAAATTTTTAAAGCGAAAAAAAAATAATTCTAAATCATGTGTAGTGTACATTACCTCAGGAGTTTTCAACTGACGTGAAGAATATGCAATTACCTGATCATTCTGTATTAGGACACAACTAAGTCCTTTTAATTAAGCATCACTGTAGATAACAAACTCACCATTCCTGGAAGGTAGTGCCACAACTGGAGCATTCAAAAATCTTCATTTTCAATTCCTGAAAACAATCATCGCATTCTTTTGTCCAGATAAACAATAGACCCTTCTGAGTTAGCTTAGTAATTGGACTAGATAACCATGAAAAATGTTCAACAATCCCTCGGTAGTAACCTTACAAACCAAGAAAAATACGGATTGTGGTTCCATTTGTTGGTCTTGGCCATTCTTCAACAAATTTTGTTTTAGTAGGATCAATAGTTATGCCATTTTTTGAAACAATGTGACCAAGGAATGAAATTTTTTGTAACCAAAACTTACACTTGCTAAATTTTCCTTACAGTTTATTATCTTGTATTGTTCTCAAGATAAACCTTAAATGAATTTCATGCTCCTCTTTACTTTTATAAAAAACCAAAATATCATCAATAAAAACAACCAACATTTTTCACCTAATTCAACTGAGCCGTCACTACAACAAACTGTTTAGTTCTAATTCTGACCATCTCATGATACTGATTTGAATGGTCATTTCCCCTTATATGCCTTCCCATAAAATCTATTCTGTTTCCTCTATGAAAAACCATTATTAACACAGAAATATCTTAGGAGACGCAACATGGTAATCTTTAAATTCTATATCTCTTCAATCATACCATAAATTAATTTATAATTTAACAATTTTCTAACTCCTAAAGTTGTCTAAATTGACCTATGATACCAAGTATAAGTCCCCAGCCTTAAACCTTACTTAATCTTGAGTAATTACAAGATAACACATTGAGGATCTTTTCAAGTTTAGAGTTTTAGAGAATTAGATCATAAAACTTTCATTACATTCCACATTTAAACAAAGTGGTTACATAAAAGATAGAATTAATTTTTCCGATCAAAGAAAACATATTATAAAATAAAACATGGATTATTTCTTGAAACTTCCTTAACACTATCATCATATCATGTACCATTCCATTGACCTGTGAAATTTTTTTCAAAAACTTGGGATTAGCATAAAAATCTCAGTAAGGGTTATAAAAATATGGAAAGGAAACATGAGTTCATATATAAATAATAATTAAATCATAATTTATCCATAAAACATAATCACATTAACATACCTCATCAAATCATGAATAAATCATAGAAATAATAAGACATAAAGGTAACTTGATGCATTAATAACATTCTTACGTAGGGAGTAACCCTCTTGGTTACGTTTGGAATACCCATCATAGTATATTCCAAAATTCTCTTCGGAGAAACCTTACCGTTGAACTCCTTCACATTAGCCAACGCATTGGAGAGCTATATCAGGCTCACCCTCCCTTAGTTAATCATGGAACCACCCGTTTTCATACCAATTCCCAAGTACCATAACATAATCGTATCACATAAAACATGCATAAAGGAAACATAACACTTCCACATTTCAATAACAAGATACCAATACAACACATTGATATAAAAAAATTATGAAAACCATTTTCAATACCAAAATAAAATAAAAGAAAAACATGGTATTTATTTTTCATTCAAAAAAGGTTATGGCTTGTAGAGGAAGCCGAAACTCAAATAATGGTCATAGCGGTGGAGAAGTCGTTGTCGCCACATACGTATGAAAATAAAAACATTCCCTTTTGTCGTTTAGTAAACGCTTCGTATAAAAAATATTCCTTTTGAATAAACATAACATTCAAAGGGGTTTATACACCGTATAAAAGAAAGTTGAGTAGAAAACAAAATATCTCTCAATGAATAGATATTGAGATGAAGTCCCTTACAATGACCATTTTTAAAATAAAATAGATATATTATGTGTATTCACTATAAGTACACATAAAGAAAGTAAAAAATACAAGGTAGGACATACTAATATCATGAAATAACATGAATATAGGAGATTAACCGAAATAATGGAAATTGGGTTAAGAAGTTCCCTTACCTTGTGTCCGACTTGACTTGATTTTTCTTTAACGTCCTTTAAAACGAGTAACTCTTTTTGATTTGAGCTCAAAGGCTTCCTTGGGAAGACTTCTGCCCAAAGTGAGGCTTCTAGGAGTAAGGGAGGGATGTGGAGAGACAAAATGTGTAGGGGTTGGCAGAGGTAAAGGCTTTAGAGGTGTGGGTAAGTTGGTAGAGGTGGGGGCCTTTTATAAGAGGATAGGAGGGGCACTCTTGGAATGTTATAATAGGTTACTTTATTTTCAAATGAGTTTCGGATTTTAAAGATCCCACATTGATGTATTTAGAGGATAAGGTGATAAGGGTTCGAAATATACTCATCCAATAGGTTTTTGACATGTGTAGGTCTTAGATTTTACATTATATTTTCATTTTATTTAAATCGTTATATAATGCGGTAATCACTGCATCGTCATGATGTCATAAATAATTTAATTTATTTAATGTCTAAAAATTCCAAAAAAAAAATACAATGATGTATGAAATATTTTTTGATTTCCAATGACTATTTATAGTCTAATAGATCATTTATGTAGGAAAAATTAATTTTTTTTTACTCAGGTGATACATTCTTGGTTATATTTAACATTCATTAAAAATAAAAAGTTAAAAAGTCATTATCACACAAAAGTGATTCCATGGGGTCCCCATGTTTGGGACAAGTAATCCCATTGTCGGAAATGACACAACCAGTAGTATTAGGACACATTTTGGGGTCATTTTTTATTATTATGATATTATTTTATTATCCTTAACTACCCGATTACTAATTAATCAAGATAGTTAAAGATAATTACCGTCGTTACTATTCATAATGTCAAAAAACAAAAGAGTCTTGATTATATAATTTGTACCTTCTTATTACAAATATTTAATCCATTTTACCAAATTCCAAACACAGAAATTGCAATAATAAATTTAAAAGTAATTTCCTTTGTCAAAACAAATAGCGGGGTTTTTTTAAACAATATCTATGAAAAGTTTGGCATTAGTTTATTCCAAATTACAAATTGAAACTAATCCTAATGACCAAAATTGGATTAAATGGTAAAAACATATTATAATTTAACTTTAATACTAATTAAAAAGATAATATATCTAAATAATTAAATTAGATGAAAAAGCAGTTTTGATGTAAAATGCAGTATTTTTCACTATTCATTAAAAATGAAAATTGTCAGAAATTTTTTTTACCCAAAGTAAATTTCAATGTACCAATCATAAATAATTAGTTAATTTTGATAAATAGAGCTTATAAAATTGTCAAAAGTTTGATTAATAAATTTTTTTCCACTAAAAGGCAGTAAAACAATCATTTAAAAATATTAATGTATTCCATGCTTAAGATTGGATTTTTTTCACATTTTAAGCCTTTAAAACCCTATCTAATTCATAAATAGACATATATAAAAATATCTATTATTCATTACTTACTTGGGATGGTAAATATTGTTAGAAAGAGGTCTATATAAATGCATAATATTTGGAAAATGGAACTCACATGATAATAATGTTCAGATATATTATTGAAATCAGGAAAAATAATGGGTTTAAAAATTTAGAGTGTCTAAAAAAACTTATACATAATTTACTATATACAATATTTTTGGTATTGTATCTAGTTGGACTGTAATATTTTTTTATTTTGATGTTAGATCAAATTGATTATATGGAAGCATTATACTTGATTAATACTATACAACCCCATTGGTAAGATATTTTTGGGGACCCCTTGTGGTTCATTATAACAAATTTTTTCCTTCGTAGAAATTTTATGATATGATTTTTTCAGTTATTTCATGTGTCAACAACAACGTATGTGGAATTTTCTAATATAGATTATTGGTGCGATCCTGGTAAACTAAAATATTTTAGTATGGATTGTTTGGAATGGATAATCCAGGTATGATTTATTTATATATATATGGTTGGGATCAAAGTCCTCAAGAAGATATTCTCATATACATATTAATAGTGAGGATCAATTCCCTTGTGAGATTAGTTCCCTAAGATACAACTAATGGTATCAGTGAGATGAGTGAATGAAATGACAGTAACCTAAGAGAAGTGTTATCCTTGGCATGTGCACACCTATGTCGATGGAAACATAGTTAAATTATTTTGGTTATGAGATAAACACATTTGAGGTTCTTCATTTTACATTATATAATCATGTATATTCCATGGGAATTTTTGATATAAAGTAATGGAATTGATTTTGGTATCAAGGTTAGTTTTTATAATAAGGATAATTTAGATGCCTGAAACATTTTCTATTGGGTGTGGTTCCCAATGGGATAATGAATTTTGATCCTAGATATTCATATATAGGATAGTTCGACATCATCGTTGATGTTTTTTATTTTATTTATAATGATGTTCAGTTGGTGGATGGTTGTGTTATTTTCTCTTAGCATGAATGATATTCCTCTTGTATGTTAGGAAAAAAAACTAAGGCCATTCTAGTTAAATGAGATTTAAATTTAGTGGAACCCGGTTAGTGGTTTAGGTGTGTGGTCATAGTTTTTATTATGAAACAATAATAGGGATCTTGAGTCTAGTTATACAATTGGGTGCCCCATTAGTGTAAACCAGTTGGTTTTGGATGAGATTAATGAATTATGTGATGGTTATATGTCATGGCCATTGATTATAAATCAGTATTAGACCATGTGTAGGATTAGGACCAATGATTTATAGAGAATATATCATGATTATTTTCTAAGACAATTACTTATAATGAGAAATTACCATATGTGTTTATAGGAGTTGTTGAAGAGGGATGAAGGTGTCATGGTATATTCGAGTCGAGTTTATCAATTAACATGGATTATCATGTATGTGCAATGTTGGAATATTATTAGGTTTAAATATATGAGTGTTATAAATAGATATATATGGTTGGATGTTTTCTGTACATTGATGGATGGTGTGACCATCATTATGGTTGTATTTAGGGGGGTGTATTAGAGTACATTCCGGGTGAGCTGGGAATATTCAGTGATTGATGATTATATTGTCACCAATGTTTAAGCAGGGTGATCATGTGTAGTCCTAACATGTGATAATGGATTGATATTTGTCTAAAAATATTGATATTTTGGTTTAGTAAAGATACAATAAGGATTATTTTATGGGGGAGCATCAAATGAATCACACATACATAATTCTCATATGGGTAGGGTTTTGGGTGTGATGAGACTAGTTAAGGTCAATTTTGCATAATTGTGAGTAGGTGTTGGATGTCGTCATAGATGGATTATTTTATTATGATCCAATATAGTAATATTATCGATTTAATAAAATATTGACTGGTTCTAGGTTGTTCCATTGCTTGAGGTGATATCACCACAGTTGATGTCACACCCAATGTTTTTGAAAAGGAAAATTATGTTTGATAACTAATGCAACACCCAACACTGATCCTAATCAAACAATGATTTTTTTGAAAGTTATAACCGATCCATTAAATAATATTATATAAATATTATTAAATAATTATTAAAATATATATACAACCCCTAATATATATATATTAATTGATAAATTATTTTTAATAATCACTTGATATTAAAAAAATTATTTCAAGAATGATTTTTTATTTATTTATGTGGGAAAATATTGTAATTAATATTTGTACATTTTGGAAATTATATTTTATAAAATAAATATTATTTTTTAAATAATAATATAAATAATAACCTAGCGAAATATTTAGGGGTGTTTTTAGAAAATAATGATTCTTCATTGTATAGTAAAAACTAAATATTTTTAATCAAACAATAATTTATTTAAAAATAGTAATGTATTTTAAAATAACCATTATAATTTAAATATGATAAATATTATTTATATATATTTAATGAAAATAAATATAGTTAAATTATCTTTATACTTTACTTTATTATATGCCTATTTTTATGGTTTAAAATATATTTTTCTGAAAAATATTTTGAATTGCATAATTTTTCTCCATTATCAATAATTAAAATAGTGCATAATGATAAATTATTTTAATGAAATTTATATATTTTATATCTTAAAATATTAATTTATATTCATTTAAATGTATTTAATTTTCATGTATTTAATATGAGCTAATCTTTTCTGACAAAAAAAATCCAGTTATTGAAAAAAAAACGTATTTGGAAACATGTATGTGTTCAATTTGAAATTACAATTTTCCAATAATATGAGTTGAATTTTAAAAAATAGATTCTATAGTATGATTAAAAAATAATTTATATTATAAAATTGATTCAACTATATTTTTACCATAATTTATAGTGAAAATATTAGAAATTATTTACTGTGGTTAAGATAAAAATAGGCATACCGAGTGTTAAAGTAAAATGATAACGGATAAAAATTACCCAAAACTTGCCTATATTCTATTATATTTAAATATATAGTACATGTAACTTATATAGTTATAAATTAGTATATTTTGGATCCTTATAAAAAGAGAAAAACGTTGGTGTAATTATTTCTTTCGATAAAATCCAACTGTGTAATCTCCCTCACTTATAAATGGACTTCACATTTCCTCTCCATGAAAAAATTAAAAAATTTATTTTTTCAGCCAATAAATAACCAAATAACATTATTAATTCTATCCCCTTATCCTAAAAACATTTTTTGATCATAAATCTAACATACGAAGGATTTGTTTACAAACCTACTTCTGTTTTCTGAAGAAGAGGAAACATACTTAACTTTGAATTTTATTTATTTCTTCTTAAAAATGTGTAAAATATCATTAAACCATGAATATATAAATACCAGAGTATATAAAATATAATTTTATTTATTATGTTATGTTCATGAACTACCTCCTCGTGAACCAACAAAATTCATTTTCCATAACCACTTATAATGACTCTTTGTAATGATATATTTAATATTTATAAAGTATATTAACCTTATTATTATACTTATATAATTCTATTATATCATATAAGTTTTTTCTTTCCATTTTATAGTGAATACGATAATGTCTCACATGTGTACTGTGGATTACTACCCTGAAAAGTGATGTGGTTCGTTTTTCACTTTTAAATTTCATGAAAGTTAATAAGGATTAATTTTATTTTGATTAATTATATTAATTAAATATTAATAATTATTTCAAAGTAATATATCATATAATTTCTTACCATTACATACAGTGAATAAATGATAATTTTCTTCATGTGTGTAGCTGAGAACTGCCTCACAAATTGTTTTGATTCGTTTTAATTATTCATTCACATAGATGGTAAATATAAGGGAATTTAAATAAATAATATTGTATTTATGATATAATTATCATTATGAAAGGTGTAAATAATACTTACCATATTTCTATCATGGTCTTCAAAAAATGGAAATGTCACTCATGTGTATGTACGACCTACTATCTACATAATTATAACAAAGGTCATTTTTAATAAACATATTTCATGGTTGTTATGAAAATTATAATTTATGTATAAATTTTATAATTTTATCATGATTACTATCATAAATTTTATTAAAAAATCATCTCTTTAACCATAGAAAATTTACCAAATTGAATTTGGATGTATGAGTCCTTTATCATTAGAACATCCAACCTGAAATTAATTGTATTAGTAATTGAATATGATGTGGTAAAAAAAATGATTAATAAACCTGAAATTTTTTATTTTGACTTTAAATAATTAATATATGTTTATTATTCATGTGGATAAAGAACATATGTGACAAACCAGGATTGAGGTATGGGGTCTTTTAACCCCCAATTTCTTTAGGATATGACCATTATCTCTCTAAAAAAATTATATCATTTTAATGTTGTATAATTATTATAAATTTTATATATACGTATCCTGCATGTATAAATATATTATTATCCCTTTTTAAGGGGTAATACATGTCGTGTTTCTATATCCCAAATTCCTTCTTTAAGGAATTATTTTTTATTATATAACAAGAAAATATTATGAATCCCATTTATTTCCTTCAGTAATTATTATATTTTTTCATTGTAATTTTTAACTTTATGTGGAATTAATAGGCATTTAAATTAAATGAATTTTATTGGTGGAACTATAATTATATATCAATACAATACATTGGTTAATGTTTTAGTCTCATGAAAGGTCATGTATGGGATTAGGGACTGAACATAATTCATTATGGGACTCTTTCCGCCTTGTGATGTTGTCTTGGAAGTTATCTATAGCATATGCATATTCCATGTTTTATTTTGTTCCCAATTTAGTATTT
Source organism: Viscum album (assembly GCA_963277665.1). Classification (NCBI taxonomy): domain Eukaryota; kingdom Viridiplantae; phylum Streptophyta; class Magnoliopsida; order Santalales; family Viscaceae; genus Viscum; species Viscum album. The sequence continues at coordinate 1,611,209,073 of OY728141.1, read as the reverse complement.
TTTTTCTTGATTATATGATATCGTGACCATTATGTTATGCTTCCATTTATATCTAATGTTCCTTCACATTTATGGAATAATGTTATACATTTGAATCACATGATATTAATACTTTTCATGTTTATCCCCATACTGCGATTTTTATCTTTCCCCTTTCTATCATGTGTTACCTATGTTATCTTTCACATAATTTAATTCTCAATTTATTTTTAGGAGCTTACAATGGAAAATAAAATAAGGATTCAATGTTTTAATTCCCTATGATGTATTATGAACCTAATTTTCTAATGATACATGGACTTTAGGATACCTTATGTAATAATAATGAATATTTATGTTTATGAATAATGCAATAATATGTTAAAAGTTATTGTGTCACTATAGTTTGTATTAGAGATAGGGTATAGTTATCCATTTGAAACTAGGATGAGAAAGGATTATTGAAAAACATGTATATAATTATAAGGAAAATTCTAGTGGTAATACTAATTATATACTAACACTCTAGAATATTATTAAGGTATAGAACAATTGGTTTCTAAGAAATAATATCTATATCTAGATATTACTAGAGGATCTGGTTCTTGGATAGGTGAACTGAGGAGTAATAAAACCAAAGAAGGTGGATCGGTCTTGAATTGTGTGTTACCTTGTATACGATACCCTACCTTAGTGTAAACCTAATTTGATACTCCTAGGGGATATATTATGGAAATTCACAAAAACTCCACCACCATTATAAAGAGAACCAAAATTCCCAAAAGACGTTCTATTAGGTAATATATAATTTATATGTTATATTGAGAGCTATAAATTCATGAGTTATGGAATATATGTCCTTTTTGTGTCATCGCGTTAATATTATTAATTTGTCAAGTATGTTTTTAATATTTTATAAATAATCATAAATAGTTATCCTTCCTTATGTAAAATGGATGAAAATAGAATAAACTATGTCAATTCCCATTATGGGGGGTAATTTTATGACTACCCAAATGAGATTTCCTACCCAATAGAAGATGGATTCAAGAACACCCTATTAATAATTTCTCATCTAAGACATGTTTTGAAGCAAAACAAGAATTAGGAGGAACATCTGAATCCTCTTAATAAATTTAATGTTTCAATTTATACCTTTATTTAAAAAGTTAAATCAATATTCAGTTGATATTTAGATCCTTTAATTGTGGAAAACAGAACGAATCCATTAAAAAAACTCTTCTCTATCCTTAAATGCTATAAGAAAAAGATGGTTACACTAGATATTTATTATATTGAGGGAGAAGAAATTCAACAGTGGGCATTGGTCATAAATATTAATCATATGAAATACATAAAAGAGTTATAGTGAATGGAATTAAATAATTTTTTTCATAAATATTTTCATCGTACAATATGACTAAAAATGGATAGGGATTTTCCCAGTCTTAAGAAGAAGGATGACGAGTCCATTGGTGTGAAGAAAGAAAACTTATCTAGACATTCATGATATGCCTTCAGATATGTTATCTAACCCAAAATTAATGTTGAATACTTATTTTGTGGGATAAATGTATCTATGAAAAAATATTGTGAAATTCAATACATCAAAGGCTATGAAAAAATTATTCGATCTTCCACAACATTGAAATTGAGACTAGTGATCCTCAAGGATAGCATAGTGATAATAAGAGTAAAACGGAATGTAACATTGGCGGTATGATTGAGAAACTAAGAGTGGTATGAAATTCTAATATACCACTTGTCTAATGTATGGGAATAATAATCCTACAAATTTTATGAAGGGAACCAAGAATTTCATTAGGATTATGAAGGAATGTAACTAATTTTTTGATTACTAATATGAGAAACCCACCAACCCTATGGAAGAAAAGAATGATCCAAATGACCTTTATCATGTTTTCCAATGTTACAAATACATGGAATAAGGACACTATGTGAAAAAATTCAATAATATAAGGGTTTTTTATTATACCTTATGATAACAACCATCAATACCATGAGAGATATGGTGAGTGTATACCATTAGAACTGCATAGGTGGATTCTGAAAATGAAGTGGTATTATGTTTGCTAGTTATTTATTATTTAATTTTGAACATACTTATTGATTCAAGTTCAACATATTCGTTCATATCATTAATGTTTTTTAACTATTCATGAACTATATCAAAAAATGAAAATTGATTTAGCAAAAAATATCGAGAGTAGATTAATTATTGTATCTAATAAATATAACTCATCACATATCCATATATTCAGGATGAACTTACAATCTATCCTTATGATACTGAGTTAGTGGAATTTTATTCAATTCTTGGCATGTATTTTCTTTCCTTATATATATCCAAGATAAAATTATGAGAGTAGGAAATAACCCTCCAAATAACAAAGTACCCTATGATTCTGTACATGTTTAAGTTCAAGGATGAATCTCTTTGGGTATTATAATCTGAATCATGAATATTTTAACCCTTTGAGTAGGAATACCTTTCTAATATTAGTGATACTATTTAATGAATCATCTATGATGACATTAAAATTATGAGGTATTAATCTTTTGTATTTACAAATAAGTTTCATGGTCATCCCCCCACATGAGAGGTTGAATTTCCAACAGAGATTGTTCATAGATAGTTTACACTATCTATGAATCCAAATATAATATTGATTTTTGTAACTATGGGGTTGAAGGAGAAACTACATGAGAATAATGATAATTGGGAGTTTTCCCATGTTCTTATCTATGGGTGACCAAGTCCACTTCTTCAGGAAGAATGATGGCTCAACGCACCTCTGTATTGATTATAGTGGGCTCAAAAAATTAACCATAAATAACTAGTATCTTGTTTTGTAGATATTTTAATTTTTTAAACAACTCCATGGGGCTCAGTATTTCACTAAGGTGGACATTTTATTGAGACATCATCAATTAATGGTGAAGAAGTAAGATATACCCGAAAATTATTTTTGAATAATGTATGAACATCATGAGTACATAGTGTTGACTTTTAGGCTCACTAATTCTCCCTAAGTCATTATATACTTGATGAATAGAATCATTGGAGATTACCTTGACATATTATTGGTAGTTTTTATTGGTGATATTTTTATTTACTCAAAAACAATGAAGGTGTATTTGGAGTATTTGAATACTATGATAATTACCATGAAAAGGGAAAAGATTTATGAAAAGTACAATATATGTCAGTTCTGGTTGAAGTAAGTATCATTAATATATAATATTATCCCCAACACGGGCTATTTTTTGGACCGTGTAATAATAAGACAACCGAGGAGTGGTGTAGACCAAAATCATTAATAGATAATTTTTGGATTCCATATATTAAATGGGTATTACAAAAAATTTTAAAATAAATTATTGTGATTTTCAAACCCTATAAAAATGTTAACTTGGATGTCAGTAATTTTTTTTGACCATTGTATACAAATACATCTTTATAGATTCTAATTAGAGGCTTTCACTTCACTAGTACACATGATACTTTCAAGTGGATAACATTTTATTGAATACATCGATTCTCCAAAGAATGGTATGGATTTTTTAATAATGTAGAATGATAAATTGATATCATATTCCTTAAAAATGATGAAATTTTATTTGAGGAATTATCAAATACATGATATAATGTTATTTTAAAATGATCTTTTAATTGAAGATATTATGAAATTATCTCAATGGGGAGAAGTTCTAAATATATATTCACACAAAAGATGTATAACATGCACCAATGAACATGGGTATATATAATAATATACTATGAATGTTAAATCTGTTACTATCCTCGCAATGAAAAAATAGCGAATGATGCTCAAGGTATAAATGATTTAAGAAATTTTATCAATGATGAGAATTAAAATTGATCAAACCATATAATAATTTTAAATGTTAGATATGGGAATAATAAATTTATATTATTCCTATAATTCTCAAATAATTTCTCAAACAGACATGTTTTTGAGGAATAAGGAGCTCAATTAAGAGAATGAAGTCCTATAGAAAAGTAGTAAATATTATAGATTTTAAATTTTCTAAAAATCGAGTTATTAGTTTTGGAATTCCTAAATGTGTCGCATAAAGAATATATCTGAAGAGGGTTATTTTTTATGATGTGAATATATTATACTTCTATATTAATCTTTGAGGAAGAATTATTTATAGTGATCTAAAGAAAAAACTTCTAGTGGGGTAACATGAAGATAGATATTGTAGAAATCTTCTCTCTATGAATGTTATGTAAAAAAGTTACGGATGAATGATATAATTTTAATTATATGAAGAAAACATTTCCCATAATAGTATAGAAGTTTGAAAACATAATCATGTATTTCAACATAGGACTCCCAAGGACACCTCTAGGAAATAATTCCATTTTGGTGGTAATAAATCACCTTAAAAAGTCATCAAAATAAATTTATATCAGGTTTGATTTATATCTTGACCAACTCACTAAGATATACAAAATATTTCTGTGAGGATTTCATTGAGTTCTAATATATATTATATCTGATCAAGATCCATGGTTTACCTCAAGGATCTGGAGAATCCCTTAGAAAGTGTTGGATATAGGAATTAGTATTAAAACTTATTATCTCCCTTAAATGGGTGGTAATTCCAAGAGAAGCATCCAAAATCTATAAGATATGATGAAGTATCATTTCTTGTATTTACAAGGATATTTTTATCAATACATTATCATAGTAGAGTTATCATATAAAAATAGATTCGATTATATAATTCAAATAACACATTATGAATATTTTTATAGGGAATGTTTCTAGAATCCAATAAACTATGATAAATAAAAAGAGTGGAAGATATTGGGACTTGATATTTTCTAAGTGATGAAAAATTAGGTTCAATCCATTCAACATCATATGATATCCTTGAAAAGTCAATTTTTTTGAATCCAATCATCTAAGTGACCTGTAGGTTGTTGTTAACAATAAGGTGTTTTCTGTGTAAAACTATGGAAAGAAATCATGAGTTTTCTAAATAAAAGAAAGATTAATAATAGATACATTTTCCCCATTTAGATCCTTGGTTTCATTAGAGTGGCTTCCTATTGATTTTCAATGAAACATAACTTATATCGAGTACCTGATGTCTTCCATGTATACATCTTGAAAAAATAAATACCAAAACCCACACATATATAGAATAAAAATGGCTCACCATTTGATAAATTAATTCAATATGAGTAGTGGTGAATGATGATCATAAATCAAAATACAATGTTATAAGATATAAGATAACTCACTTGGTCAAAGTGTTTTAGCGAAGCCAATAGTTTGAGGATACAATACAGGAAGTATAATAGGTGATTAAGGAGAAGAAACCTCACTTATATTGAAAATATTATATAATATGTAATTTCAAGGAAAATATTCTTTAATGGGGGAATAATATAACACCTTGACTTTTTAAAATCGAAAATTATCTTTGACAGTGAATACAATACGCAACACTGATACTAAATCAGTCATGATTAATTATGACCATTATAACCAAGCAATTAAATTGGTGGATATTAATATTATTAAATAATTTATTAAATATATATAATGTCCCAAAATGATATTAATTTATTGATAAATTCATAGTAAATAAAATACTATTTTTCAATAAAAACATTTATTTCAAAAAATTATTTCTGGTTTCTTTTTTTGAGAAAATATTATAATTGTTTTAAAAAAAATTTGAACATTTATTTTATAAAATTATTTTTTTAAATCATCATATCTCTACTATCTTAAGGATAATTTTTGTAGTAATTTCTATAAATATTGATTTATCAGTTAATAGTGAAAAATATCAATTTTTTTATAAAACTATAAATTATTAAAAATATAATTAATTAAAAAAAATTTATTATTTTAATAGTATATTTATTAATTATTTATAATTAATCCAATGAGATACAATAAAATCATATTTATACATTATTATATTATAAATCAATTTTTAGGCTTTAAAACCCATTAATCATAAAATTGTTTTTAATGGGTGTCGTGTTTCTCCATTTAAAATAATTAAAATTACCCTTTATAAGGAGTTATTTAAACTAAATTTACAGATTATGTATCTATAAATATTACATAAATTTATTTAATAATTTTTACATAACATATAGTTAATATGAGATCATCTTTTGTTAAAAATAATACATTTCTTGAAAACCCATTTTTGACCCATTTGGGGGCTTAATTTCATAATAAGTTATAAGAAATATGTGATTTTTGTATATAAATATGTATTCAACAGTTATCAAAAAATATTTTATATTATCTATTATGGGTGAATTAATTTTCGACAATGATGAATTGTGAAAATATTAAAAAATATTTATAGAGGTTTATGTAAAAACACGTTTACCAGTGGTAAAACTAAAACGTTAATTTTTAAAATTGATAATTGTTTTCATAATTAATATTTTATGGTAATAAATATACCTTATATATTATAACAAAATAAAATGGTATAAATTTTATACATTGTTTTATAATAAATCAATGGCTCTAATTTTTTCTAATAAAAAATTCAATTTTTGTCCTCTCCTCGATATATAAAAGGAAAACCCCTCTCATATCATCTACAAACAAAAAAAATAGTAAAAAAATACATAACCAACTAAATTATTTACCTCCATCCCATAATTATCTAATCCTTGGTTTTATTATAAATCCAACCTATGATGAATTTTGGTGCACACATGAAGAAGATGTCTGAAAAAGATGTAACATCCTAGACCAAGCATTTCATTTATTTCTTCATCCACCTACGATAAATGTTATAAATAAATGATTACATAATTACCAATATACATTATATACGCTTAATTTTTTTAAGGTCATGAACTGAACCCATCTCCTCCTCTCTCAAATGAGAAATGAATCCTTTGATAGTCTGTATAATGAATTATAGGATAATCAACTGATGATATTAATATTTCATAAAAAATTATTATATATGGATAAAATAATCTTCATATTATATATATTATTTTTATAACATAATTATACTTGTTAAAATATAATAAATCATACATCTTCTTACTTTCTATTCTATAGAGAATACGATAACGTCGCTCGTGTGTGTGACGGACAACCTCATAGATAAAAAATGTTATTTTTTTACTTATTCATTACATGGAAGGTAATAAGGATTAATTTTATATTTATAATTGATATTAATGAAAAATTAATCATTATATTAATTTACATGGATAATTGATAATGTTATTTGTTTTTATGGTGGGCGACTGCCTTATGAAGCGATGTGGGTTTTTTTACTACATCACATGGATGGTATATAATAAGGTATTTAAATAACTAATATTATAATTACAATATATAACTATAATAATATAAGGCAAAATTACACTTACCTTATTTCCATCATGATCATAAAAAATAGAATCATTACTCATGCGTACGTAAGGCCTTTTGTCTCCATGGTTGTAATATAGTTCATTTTTCATAACCATATTTCAATTTTTTTGAAATAAAAATTAATATATATAAATGATATTTTTTCATAATTACTATTATAGAGATGATTAATAAAATAACTTCTTTTACCTTAGACAATTTACCGATGTGGTTTGGCATATATGAGCACTTTATCATTAATACATCCCATATGAAATTAAATGGTTACGAAATTGAATATGACAAGGTAAAAAATAAATTCAAAGGACTAATAAAATTTAAAATGGTTATTAAGAAAGTTAATAATTAATAAAATTATATTATTCTGGAAAATAATGAATACACATGAAATATCAGGCTCGAGGTAAGGGATTATCATAACTCACCCTTTTCATTGGGGTTGTGACCATTCTCTCATAAACTCACTTTATATCTCTTTAATGTTATGGAATAATTATAAATTATCTATATATTTCTATAAAAAATTTACTATCCCATTCTCCCATCATTTTAAAGGGTAATACATGCATTATAAACATCTCCAAACTGCATTCTTTATGAAATCACTTTTGATTATGTTGTGAGACAAGATTACAAAGCACATTTATTTCTATGGGTAATTAATATTATTTTGTATAATGATTGATATACTTATATGGAACAGATATTCATTTACATGAAATGAAATTGATGGTTAGGTATGAAATTATATAGCCCTATAATGGTTTGGGAAATATTAATGACTTATGATACATAATGTATGGGGTTAGGGAGTGAACCTAATCTATTGTAGGATTGTATCCACCCTGTGATGTTGTGTTGGAAGTTATACCTGACTATTGTTAATGAAACATTTTATATATTTTCCACATCCCTATGTTTCCATGATCATATTATACCATTCCATTTATTTTATGGTTCCATTTATTTCTCATATTCCTTCTATTTTATGATATTATGCTACACCACTGAATCACATGTTATGCGACCTTATCATGTTTATTACATTAATATGATTTTAGATCACTCCATTCCATCATGTATTCCATTGGTTATCTTATGTTATTTTAGGAGATCAATTTTATTTTTAGGATCTCATTTCAGAGAATCAAATAAGGATTCCATGTTTTAGTTTCATATAATATATCCAAAACATAGTCTTATAAAGACAGAAGAAATTTACTATCCTAATATTCTATTTATGGGTATTAATGTTTAAGAGTCGTGTAATAATATGTGTAAATGGTTTTGGTCACTGTATTTGGTTTTGTTTGGTGAGGATTAAAGACTATAAATTACATTGAGTGTTGGGTTTCATATTTAGAGTGGGAATTTTGATGATCATTGGATAACTTTGGGGATTTTGGCATTATAATGGCCCGGACCTCTCCGGTCCATTACGTTGTGAAATGTTGGTGTTGGAGGTGTTCTGGGAGGTCAAGAGGACTTATCCCCAACACTTTGCGAATTTTCCAGTTCTGTGAACAGTGTTTCCAGTTTTATGCACAGTAACAGATCGGTCTCACCGATCGGTCTGACAGATCGGTCTCACCGATCGGTTTGACAGATCGGTCTCACCGATCAGTTTCACAGATCGGTGTGACATATCGGTTTCACAGATCGGTCTGACAGATCGGTTTCACAGATCGTTCTAACAGATCGGTCTCACCGATCAGTTTCACAGATTGGTCTGACAGATCGGTCTCACCGATCGGTCTGACAGATCGGTCTCACTGTAACAGCCCGAGATTTTATGAAAAATATTCTTTCTTATTTTACTAATGTCTTGTGTTATACGCTACACCAAAAGGAGCTTGCACAACACGCATCCTTGACTTGCCTTGCATTACACGCAATCGCAACCTTCCTCGATAGCGTGTGTGGTACGTAATCCTGAGTTTCACGAAACAATGATATGCTATTAAAATATTATTAAAACTAGCCGTTATGAATAGTAATAACCACTTTTTAAATTTTAGAAATTTTAACTCTCAAAATGGACTTCATTTTTGGATTCGGAGTGTCGAATTTAGCCTAAGGTGAAATTTTGGTACTTTTCGGATAACTTTCATATTCTGATGAATAGTGAAAATTACTAAATTATAATTAAAAACAACTTTTTTAATCGAAATAATTAATAGTGATAAATCATTAATTTGAGTGGTTTTAAAGTATATTTAGAATATATTTTTACAATTTAATACAATGTTGGTCATTGGATGTAGTTTCACATTTAAACTAGACATAAACAAGTGTCAATCTTTTGATAGATATTGTTTCTTAAAAACACGCTATTTGTTTTAACAGCGGGATTTAATTATAAAATTAATTAATGCAACTTTTATGTTATGAATTTGGTAAAATAGACTTCATTTTTGAATTCGGAATATGAAATATAGCTTGGGATGAAATTTTGGCATTGTTCTGAAAAACGTCAATTTTTGATGAATAGTGAAACTACTAAGTGGTAGGTTAAAAACAGAATTTTGCATAAAACTTAATTTTACCGCTTCTGTGAATGGAATTTCGAAAATCCGAGAGACACGGTTAATATCAAGGACTAAAATGTGGTTCAATGAGATGAAAATAATTTTTTTGGTGAATAGTAACTTTTTACTTTTTTTACCACGGTTAATAGTAAATAAGGTAACTAAGGGTAAATATGATATTAATATTACCCTAACACATGTCCTAATTCTATTGGACAAGTGTAATTCGACCAAAAACAAACTTAGGAATAAAATATGACCATTTAGGCCCACTTGGATTAGATTAGGACATTTATTATTAATTTATTTAAAGAAGGGTTAAAATAGTTAAAATCAAAGTTTAATAAGTAAATCATTTTTAATATGGGGTTATACATAAGATAAATTCGACTATAAATATTCATTAGAAAGCTAAAAAGATTTCCTACATGATGGTATTTTATTTGTAATTTTTAGACATCAAATAATATAATTTATTTATGACACAAAAATGATGCAGTAATTATCTTATTAATGAAATATTGACATAATTGATAATATAAATACCAAAATAAATGTAATTTAAGACTTTTTATGAATTCCACTAATTTTCTAGGTTACTATGATATATTAGTGTTGATTTAATCAACTTGGTTCGAACATGTAATTCTGTTATGACTTTCACAAAAATCATATATCAAATAGTGTCAAAATTGACACAAAATAGTTTTTAAATCAAATATTATATTATTAATTGTTATTTTATTCCTAAAAATCTAAGGTTCGGCCAAATGACTTATATAAGAATATATATATTAATAATAAACAATTTGGGGTTCGTTTGGCATGTTATAGTAAGTGTATTAACCATATAGTGAAAGAAAACAAAAAGACACGGTAAAAGTAAAATTAATTAACTTAGAGTTAAATCTAATTGATAAGGTTAAAATAATATCTTAAACTTGTCTAAATTCTATTGGTTGATAGGATTTCGACCCATCCTTACTTTAGCTTCGAAATAAGACCCTTTTGAACCATTATAAACCGATTTTGACTTTAATATAAAATAATATTTTGAGATATTCCTAAGGTGCCCCTCTCCTCCCCTATAAAAGGACACCTCCTCCCCCTCCTCCTCACACCAATTTGAGCACTCAAGCTCGGCCAACCCCTGCCAATTTCTCCTCTCCACTTCCCTAGCAACATCCTAGAGGTTCTGGTCTTCCTCAAAGACCAATTTTAGTGCCCTAAGAGGAGGTCTCAAAGAGGCACTTCAAAGAAGAGGTAATTACCGTTACCAATTCTTTCATCTTTATTTCTTCTTCCACTTCTTCTTCTTAGGTTGTTTCATTATGAAGTAAATACATAAGTATCACTCATATACTGATATGTTATTATAAGTATGAAACAACCCTATTTCACCATCTATCCATCCTACGGAAAAATAAATCACCGCGCGTGCGTACGTACGGAATACCGTCTCCACGCCGTGGTGTAATCTATTTTCCACCACCACCTTACATGGATGGGTATAATGGTGTAAAGAATAACTATACATAGTTATTACAACATCATATTGATTCTGATATATTGTATAATCCACTCCAATTCAATTCAATATTTATAGAAATGATATCATCACTCGTGCGTACGTACGGACTACCGTCTCCACGACGCGATGAGATTCATTCTCCATGTTAACCATTTAAGAATGATTATAATGTATATATAAGAAATAATAATGAAATATATGACATTATAAAGCTACTGGATTTATGTATATATATACATATGTATGTAATCTACTTACTTCCATTTCAAGACAATAAGGAAAGGAAAACAGCGTTCATGCGTACGTACGGACTACCGTCTCCATGAACGGTGTTTTTCATTTTATTTATCTACCTATTATATATATATATATACTGAATATATATGATATATAAATCATATTTTATATTCTGGAAGTAAGTAAATCATGATATAAGTAATAATGATGTCAAGAACAACAAGTCAAAACACCTACGATAAATGAAACGATTTTACCCAAAACGCTTCTTTAACATGGAGTTTACAAAAGAACGGGTAATATAATGTCATAAGTGAACCATATATGATATCATAACAATGAATATGATTCTGTAATAAGTCAATAACATGATTTAAATCATTATACAGGAGGTTCGGACACTTACAAAGCAAGTCGGACCTAAGGTAAGGGAAATATCACAATCTCATTTTTATCCGAGATTGTTTATTCGTAAGTATTTACTGGGGTTTATTTTATCATCCACATCCATGTTTCCTCAATATGTAATATTATTTCCATCCAACTACAATGGTTTAAATCCAATTTTACCCTTTGGTTAGTTTTTAGTAAAAGATATGAAAGGAATCTTTTGTCGTTTATCGTACGAGGTACATTTTGACTTTTTCGACAAAAGTACAAAGAATGTTTTTTTATTAACTTATACGGCACGAACGGATTTCTACTGTTTTATAAAGCCTTATTTTCATGAAGCTTCCTCTAAAATATTTCATGACTATTTTCAATAAAATCTCTTCCTTTTAAAATTGCATGATGTTTTGTGAAAAGAAATTGATTTTGAAGAAGAAAGGATATTTTCCTCAAGAATTCAATTCAAGTGTTTTATCAAAATTATTTTCCATCTAAGATAATAAAGGGTTCTGTTTCTATCCATATTTGTACATTGATTTGACTATGTTGAGATGGAATTATGTTTATGAATTCCTTTATCTTATATGAATTGATTTATGATGTCATGATGTTTCAAGAATCCCATTTTTATTACATGGGTTATGCGATGATGTATGATTTATGATTTTGTGGCACACATAAGAAAGGATTCATTAAGAGATGGGTGGGACCTATATCTCCCTCCAATGCATTGGGTAAAGATTTTATATCTCATTAGATAGACATGGCTGGAATGGTAGGTTATACCGGTTCAGTGAAACAGGACTGAAACGAGGATTACTCGATTCAGAAAGGGACTTTGTCCACTAAGATAGTCTTGGCAATGAGTCTTGACTAACAAAAATGATTCTCTATGATTATGTGTGTATGCCACAAAGTTCCATGTTTTATGTTATGATTATTGTGATTACATTTCACTGCCATGATTTATCCCATGTTATGAAATTATGTTCTCTTTTGCAGGTTATGATTTCCAAAATGTGATGTTCTTATGAATATGATGTGATTGATATTTCTTTTGTTTACCCTTACTGATCATTTGAGCTCACCCTTTTATGTTTTCTTTTCCACAGGATATAAAGAAAGGTTTTATGTAAAAAAAAAGAAGGAAGATCTTTATGGGAGATGTTGAAGATCTTTCACCACGATTAGAAGATTATAGTCCGAGTTTCCAAAGACACTAAACTATTACGGTCCTTGTGTGTGTGTTTTTGTAATGTACTAAGTATTCCGCAAAAGTAATGTAAAGTCCATGTATGTGAGGCTTCGGGTCTCTACAGTTGGTATCAGAGGAAAGGTTTAGTCAACCTTTGGAAACTAGGATGCGAAAACGTTAGTGAGATCCCTAGAGATATTTATAAGGTATGTCTAGGGATGTCTCTAAGGTTAAGTATACGTATAGGTTATAGTAATAGAATTACGCTAACGATCATAGAATTAAACCTAAGATGTTGGATATTGAAGGTACTCCCCCTTTATTATGTTGTTTTCCCTAGCATGATTTTTGCCTCTCACACTATTCTTTATGGGTTTTAGACGATGGCTGGAACCCGAAGGAACCGTGTTGATCAATGCAATGGACAATGCAATGATTGCCCTCCTGAACAAACAAATGTTATGGGAGATGGAGTGCAAAATCTTATTGCTATACTTACACAAGCTATGAACCATTCTGGACTTCCAAATGAGCAGAGAAGGGAACAATATTCTATTGAGTCCTTCATGAGGCAACGTCCACCTTCTTTCAGTGGGTCTACTGATCCATTAGTTGCTGAACAATGGATTAGTACTACTGAAAAGATATTTTCAGTTCTTCAATGTTCTGAACATGATAAAGTCATCTTAGCAGTATATCGTTTGGAAGGTGAAGCTGATCAATGGTGGAATCTTATCAAGAATACGAGGCCAAGAGATGAAATTGAGTCCATGGAATGGGACGAGTTCAAGAACTTGTTTTTCAGTAAGTACTTCCCTCGTATTCTTCGAACAAAGATGGAGAAAGAGTTTCTTGAACTAAAGCAAAGGGATGATGAATCTGTTGTTACCTATGAAGCAAATTTTACAAGACTTGCAAGGTATGCTTCTGGAATTATCATCCAACCTGAAAGTAAAGTTGATCGATTTTTCAGTGGCTTAAAACCAAGTCTTCGAAGGGCATTAGCTATAAGAGACTTCAGTAGCTATGAAGAAATTGTGCGTTGTGCTATCAAGGTAGAAATGGAAGTTGGTGTTACATATCCATCTCATGGTTTTGACAAGAAACGAAAGATGGAGTTCAAGGAGAAATCTCAGAATAATGGTGAAAAGAAGATGAATGTTTCCTTATGCACAAAGTGTGGAAAGAAGCATGGTGGAGATTGTCTAAAAGGGACTAGAAAATGTTTTAAGTGTGGAAAAGAAGGTCATCGAGCAGCTGAGTGTCGAAGTAATGGAAAAAGGGTTTCTAATGATGTGAATAAAGCAAACACTGCAGAGAACGCACCGCCAACACTTCAATGCTTCAAGTGCAAGGAAATGGGGCATTATGCTAATAATTTCCCTAATCCAAGGGTTAGTGATGATCAACATGAGCAACCACTGAAGGAAAAGGACAAAGGTAAATCACATGCGATCACTATTGACAATGTTGAATATGACAACGATGTGGTGGAATGATTAAGTGTTTATGTAATGGGATTCCAAAATAATGTTGTATCATTGAGTATTGCAATATTTATTGATGTGGTATTCAAAGTGATTGAGATATTTTTTGGAAATAAGATGATATGCGCATAATGAAGACGAGAAAATTAAATGTTTAATAGTATTCATGAGCTCATGATTGATATAAGGACTAAGTGATATCATGGTTTGAGTATATAGAATTTTGAGGATTTTGGTATGTGGAAAGTGTTAACTTTTAACTGCACTCATGTTTTCACTAAGGTATTCAAGAGAATACACGATTAAGGACTTTGAATGTTTGGAATGTGACCAACAAGACATATCTTATGATATGTGGGGATCAACGACAGTATTAAATCTCTGGTAATCGTTGTCACTATATTATGAGAGTGGACTGCAGTATTATGTATAAGCCTAAAGATTAGACTGGATTATGTTGGACATAAGTTAGTATTGTTTAAGGATAGAAGATTTTCGATATTATTGATGGGATGTTATAGTAACGTAGTTTTAGAAAAAGGGACAACCTGCAGGACGGGCGACAGCCCATCGCTTCGGACAAGGCTGTAGGAATCGAACCCACAACCGAAGTGCCACTGGCCTTTATCGCCTACCACTGGCCTACAGGAAGTCCCTGTTTAGTAGAAACTAGTTTTATTATATTAATCAGCATGATATATGAAGTATAAGTCCATTTTAGGAACCATATATGATTAATCTCACTATAGAATGACTTATGTATATTTAATAACTTTTGCTAACCTTTTGTTTGAGACATATGGAATGAACAGTCATTCTATCACATGATCTTCTAACACTTCACAAATAACAAATTCAACTTCATTTATTTAAGAGATGAAGTATAAATTGTTCAAGGCACGAACAAAAGTGAGATTGTACCAAAATAAAGTAAGTATTTATTCTAAGAAAATTTTCAACTTTAGGGAAATGATCTTGAAAACCAAAAATGTTGTCCTAGTGATCTTATACCTGATGAATCAGATGGTACCTTATATCATCACAAATCTATGGATTTGTGATTACTGGCTTTTCCATAGCCATGTTCTCTACCACTCTCCATCAGAACATGATGGTTAGATTTCTCTTCCATATCCATATTTTCACCTATGTGGAAACCCAGTGATTAGTTTATTTGGGTAATCGTTACATTTCATACTTTAGTTTTTAAAGCCACGTTTTGGTATTCCCTTTTAAGATGTGGGTTTCTATTAAAGAAACTTTCGAATAGTAAACCATTTATAACCCCGACGAATTTCGAGGGCGAAATTCATTTTAAGGGGGGTAGAATGTAACAGCCCGAGATTTTATGAAAAATATTCTTTCTTATTTTACTAATGTCTTGTGTTATACGCTACACCAAAAGGAGCTTTCACAACACGCATCCTTGACTTGCCTTGCATTACACGCAATCGCAACCTTCCTCGATAGCGTGTGTGGTACGTAATCCTGAGTTTCACGAAACAATGATATGCTATTAAAATATTATTAAAACTAGCCGTTATGAATAGTAATAACCACTTTTTAAATTTTAGAAATTTTAACTCTCAAAATGGACTTCATTTTTGGATTCGGAGTGTCGAATTTAGCCTAAGGTGAAATTTTGGTACTTTTCGGATAACTTTCATATTCTGATGAATAGTGAAAATTACTAAATTATAATTAAAAACAACTTTTTTAATCGAAATAATTAATAGTGATAAATCATTAATTTGAGTGGTTTTAAAGTATATTTAGAATATATTTTTACAATTTAATACAATGTTGGTCATTGGATGTAGTTTCACATTTAAACTAGACATAAACAAGTGTCAATCTTTTGATAGATATTGTTTCTTAAAAACACGCTATTTGTTTTAACAGCGGGATTTAATTATAAAATTAATTAATGCAACTTTTATGTTATGAATTTGGTAAAATAGACTTCATTTTTGAATTCGGAATATGAAATATAGCTTGGGATGAAATTTTGGCATTGTTCTGAAAAACGTCAATTTTTGATGAATAGTGAAACTACTAAGTGGTAGGTTAAAAACAGAATTTTGCATAAAACTTAATTTTACCGCTTCTGTGAATGGAATTTCGAAAATCCGAGAGACACGGTTAATATCAAGGACTAAAATGTGGTTCAATGAGATGAAAATAATTTTTTGGTGAATAGTAACTTTTTACTTTTTTTACCACGGTTAATAGTAAATAAGGTAACTAAGGGTAAATATGATATTAATATTACCCTAACACATGTCCTAATTCTATTGGACAAGTGTAATTCGACCAAAAACAAACTTAGGAATAAAATATGACCATTTAGGCCCACTTGGATTAGATTAGGACATTTATTATTAATTTATTTAAAGAAGGGTTAAAATAGTTAAAATCAAAGTTTAATAAGTAAATCATTTTTAATATGGGGTTATACATAAGATAAATTCGACTATAAATATTCATTAGAAAGCTAAAAATATTTCCTACATGATGGTATTTTATTTGTAATTTTTAGACATCAAATAATATAATTTATTTATGACACAAAAATGATGCAGTAATTATCTTATTAATGAAATATTGACATAATTGATAATATAAATACCAAAATAAATGTAATTTAAGACTTTTTATGAATTCCACTAATTTTCTAGGTTACTATGATATATTAGTGTTGATTTAATCAACTTGGTTCGAACATGTAATTCTGTTATGACTTTCACAAAAATCATATATCAAATAGTGTCAAAATTGACACAAAATAGTTTTTAAATCAAATATTATATTATTAATTGTTATTTTATTCCTAAAAATCTAAGGTTCGGCCAAATGACTTATATAAGAATATATATATATTAATAATAAACAATTTGGGGTTCGTTTGGCATGTTATAGTAAGTGTATTAACCATATAGTGAAAGAAAACAAAAAGACACGGTAAAAGTAAAATTAATTAACTTAGAGTTAAATCTAATTGATAAGGTTAAAATAATATCTTAAACTTGTCTAAATTATATTGGTTGATAGGATTTCGACCCATCCTTACTTTAGCTTCTAAATAAGACCCTTTTGAACCATTATAAACCGATTTTGACTTTAATATAAAATAATATTTTGAGATATTCCTAAGGTGCCCCTCTCCTCCCCTATAAAAGGACACCTCCTCCCCCTCCTCCTCACACCAATTTGAGCACTCAAGCTCGGCCAACCCCTGCGAATTTCTCCTCTCCACTTCCCTAGCAACATCCTAGAGGTTCTGGTCTTCCTCAAAGACCAATTTTAGTGCCCTAAGAGGAGGTCTCAAAGAGGCACTTCAAAGAAGAGGTAATTACCGTTACCAATTCTTTCATCTTTATTTCTTCTTCCACTTCTTCTTCTTAGGTTGTTTCATTATGAAGTAATAACATAAGTATCACTCATATACTGATATGTTATTATAAGTATGAAACAACCCTATTTCACCATCTATCCATCCTACGGAAAAATAAATCACCGCGCGTGCGTACGTACGGAATACCGTCTCCACGCCGTGGTGTAATCTATTTTCCACCACCACCTTACATGGATGGGTATAATGGTGTAAAGAATAACTATACATAGTTATTACAACATCATATTGATTCTGATATATTGTATAATCCACTCCAATTCAATTCAATATTTATAGAAATGATATCATCACTCGTGCGTACGTACGGACTACCGTCTCCACGACGCGATGAGATTCATTCTCCATGTTAACCATTTAAGAATGATTATAATGTATATATAAGAAATAATAATGAAATATATGACATTATAAAGCTACTGGATTTATGTATATATATACATATGTATGTAATCTACTTACTTCCATTTCAAGACAATAAGGAAAGGAAAACAGCGTTCATGCGTACGTACGGACTACCGTCTCCATGAACGGTGTTTTTCATTTTATTTATCTACCTATTATATATATATATATATACTGAATATATATGATATATAAATCATATTTTATATTCTGGAAGTAAGTAAATCATGATATAAGTAATAATGATGTCAAGAACAACAAGTCAAAACACCTACGATAAATGAAACGATTTTACCCAAAACGCTTCTTTAACATGGAGTTTACAAAAGAACGGGTAATATAATGTCATAAGTGAACCATATATGATATCATAACAATGAATATGATTCTGTAATAAGTCAATAACATGATTTAAATCATTATACAGGAGGTTCGGACACTTACAAAGCAAGTCGGACCTAAGGTAAGGGAAATATCACAATCTCATTTTTATCCGAGATTGTTTATTCGTAAGTATTTACTGGGGTTTATTTTATCATCCACATCCATGTTTCCTCAATATGTAATATTATTTCCATCCAACTACAATGGTTTAAATCCAATTTTACCCTTTGGTTAGTTTTTAGTAAAAGATATGAAAGGAATCTTTTGTCGTTTATCGTACGAGGTACATTTTGACTTTTTCGACAAAAGTACAAAGAATGTTTTTTTATTAACTTATACGGCACGAACGGATTTCTACTGTTTTATAAAGCCTTATTTTCATGAAGCTTCCTCTAAAATATTTCATGACTATTTTCAATAAAATCTCTTCCTTTTAAAATTTCATGATGTTTTGTGAAAAGAAATTGATTTTGAAGAAGAAAGGATATTTTCCTCAAGAATTCAATTCAAGTGTTTTATCAAAATTATTTTCCATCTAAGATAATAAAGGGTTCTGTTTCTATCCATATTTGTACATTGATTTGACTATGTTGAGATGGAATTATGTTTATGAATTCCTTTATCTTATATGAATTGATTTATGATGTCATGATGTTTCAAGAATCCCATTTTTATTACATGGGTTATGCGATGATGTATGATTTATGATTTTGTGGCACACATAAGAAAGGATTCATTAAGAGATGGGTGGGACCTATATCTCCCTCCAATGCATTGGGTAAAGATTTTATATCTCATGAGATAGACATGGCTGGAATGGTAGGTTATACCGGTTCAGTGAAACAGGACTGAAACGAGGATTACTCGATTCAGAAAGGGACTTTGTCCACTAAGATAGTCTTGGCAATGAGTCTTGACTAACAAAAATGATTCTCTATGATTATGTGTGTATGCCACAAAGTTCCATGTTTTATGTTATGATTATTGTGATTACATTTCACTGCCATGATTTATCCCATGTTATGAAATTATGTTCTCTTTTGCAGGTTATGATTTCCAAAATGTGATGTTCTTATGAATATGATGTGATTGATATTTCTTTTGTTTACCCTTACTGATCATTTGAGCTCACCCTTTTATGTTTTCTTTTCCACAGGATATAAAGAAAGGTTTTATGTAAAAAAAAAAGAAGGAAGATCTTTATGGGAGATGTTGAAGATCTTTCACCACGATTAGAAGATTATAGTCCGAGTTTCCAAAGACACTAAACTATTACGGTCCTTGTGTGTGTGTTTTTGTAATGTACTAAGTATTCCGCAAAAGTAATGTAAAGTCCATGTATGTGAGGCTTCGGGTCTCTACAGTTGGTATCAGAGGAAAGGTTTAGTCAACCTTTGGAAACTAGGATGCGAAAACGTTAGTGAGATCCCTAGAGATATTTATAAGGTATGTCTAGGGATGTCTCTAAGGTTAAGTATACGTATAGGTTATAGTAATAGAATTACGCTAACGATCATAGAATTAAACCTAAGATGTTGGATATTGAAGGTACTCCGCCTTTATTATGTTGTTTTCCCTAGCATGATTTTTGCCTCTCACACTATTCTTTATGGGTTTTAGACGATGGCTGGAACCCGAAGGAACCGTGTTGATCAATGCAATGGACAATGCAATGATTTCCCTCCTGAACAAACAAATGTTATGGGAGATGGAGTGCAAAATCTTATTGCTATACTTACACAAGCTATGAACCATTCTGGACTTCCAAATGAGCAGAGAAGGGAACAATATTCTATTGAGTCCTTCATGAGGCAACGTCCACCTTCTTTCAGTGGGTCTACTGATCCATTAGTTGCTGAACAATGGATTAGTACTACTGAAAAGATATTTTCAGTTCTTCAATGTTCTGAACATGATAAAGTCATCTTAGCAGTATATCGTTTGGAAGGTGAAGCTGATCAATGGTGGAATCTTATCAAGAATACGAGGCCAAGAGATGAAATTGAGTCCATGGAATGGGACGAGTTCAAGAACTTGTTTTTCAGTAAGTACTTCCCTCGTATTCTTCGAACAAAGATGGAGAAAGAGTTTCTTGAACTAAAGCAAAGGGATGATGAATCTGTTGGTACCTATGAAGCAAATTTTACAAGACTTGCAAGGTATGCTTCTGGAATTATCATCCAACCTGAAAGTAAAGTTGATCGATTTTTCAGTGGCTTAAAACCAAGTCTTCGAAGGGCATTAGCTATAAGAGACTTCAGTAGCTATGAAGAAATTGTGCGTTGTGCTATCAAGGTAGAAATGGAAGTTGGTGTTACATATCCATCTCATGGTTTTGACAAGAAACGAAAGATGGAGTTCAAGGAGAAATCTAAGAATAATGGTGAAAAGAAGATGAATGTTTCCTTATGCACAAAGTGTGGAAAGAAGCATGGTGGAGATTGTCTAAAAGGGACTAGAAAATGTTTTAAGTGTGGAAAAGAAGGTCATCGAGCAGCTGAGTGTCGAAGTAATGGAAAAAGGGTTTCTAATGATGTGAATAAAGCAAACACTGCAGAGAACGCACCGCCAACACTTCAATGCTTCAAGTGCAAGGAAATGGGGCATTATGCTAATAATTTCCCTAATCCAAGGGTTACTGATGATCAACATGAGCAACCACTGAAGGCAAAGGACAAAGGTAAATCACATGCGATCACTATTGACAATGTTGAATATGACAACGATGTGGTGGAATGATTAAGTGTTTATGTAATGGGATTCCAAAATAATGTTGTATCATTGAGTATTGCAATATTTATTGATGTGGTATTCAAAGTGATTGAGATATTTTTTGGAAATAAGATGATATGCGCATAATGAAGACGAGAAAATTAAATGTTTAATAGTATTCATGAGCTCATGATTGATATAAGGACTAAGTGATATCATGGTTTGAGTATATAGAATTTTGAGGATTTTGGTATGTGGAAAGTGTTAACTTTTAACTGCACTCATGTTTTCACTAAGGTATTCAAGAGAATACACGATTAAGGACTTTGAATGTTTGGAATGTGACCAACAAGACATATCTTATGATATGTGGGGATCAACGACAGTATTAAATCTCTGGTAATCGTTGTCACTATATTATGAGAGTGGACTGCAGTATTATGTATAAGCCTAAAGATTAGACTGGATTATGTTGGACATAAGTTAGTATTGTTTAAGGATAGAAGATTTTCGATATTATTGATGGGATGTTATAGTAACGTAGTTTTAGAAAAAGGGACAACCTGCAGGACGGGCGACAGCCCATCGCTTCGGACAAGGCTGTAGGAATCGAACCCACAACCGAAGTGCGACTGGCCTTTATCGCCTACCACTGGCCTACAGGAAGTCCCTGTTTAGTAGAAACTAGTTTTATTATATTAATCAGCATGATATATGAAGTATAAGTCCATTTTAGGAACCATATATGATTAATCTCACTATAGAATGACTTATGTATATTTAATAACTTTTGCTAACCTTTTGTTTGAGACATATGGAATGAACAGTCATTCTATCACATGATCTTCTAACACTTCACAAATAACAAATTCAACTTCATTTATTTAAGAGATGAAGTATAAATTGTTCAAGGCACGAACAAAAGTGAGATTGTACCAAAATAAAGTAAGTATTTATTCTAAGAAAATTTTCAACTTTAGGGAAATGATCTTGAAAACCAAAAATGTTGTCCTAGTGATCTTATACCTGATGAATCAGATGGTACCTTATATCATCACAAATCTATGGATTTGTGATTACTGGCTTTTCCATAGCCATGTTCTCTACCACTCTCCATCAGAACATGATGGTTAGATTTCTCTTCCATATCCATATTTTCACCTATGTGGAAACCCAGTGATTAGTTTATTTGGGTAATCGTTACATTTCATACTTTAGTTTTTAAAGCCAAGTTTTGGTATTCCCTTTTACGATGTGGGTTTCTATTAAAGAAACTTTCGAATAGTAAACCATTTATAACCCCGACGAATTTCGAGGGCGAAATTCATTTTAAGGGGGGTAGAATGTAACAGCCCGAGATTTTATGAAAAATATTCTTTCTTATTTTACTAATGTCTTGTGTTATACGCTACACCAAAAGGAGCTTGCACAACACGCATCCTTGACTTGCCTTGCATTACACGCAATCGCAACCTTCCTCGATAGCGTGTGTGGTACGTAATCCTGAGTTTCACGAAACAATGATATGCTATTAAAATATTATTAAAACTAGCCGTTATGAATAGTAATAACCACTTTTTAAATTTTAGAAATTTTAACTCTCAAAATGGACTTCATTTTTGGATTCGGAGTGTCGAATTTAGCCTAAGGTGAAATTTTGGTACTTTTCGGATAACTTTCATATTCTGATGAATAGTGAAAATTACTAAATTATAATTAAAAACAACTTTTTTAATCGAAATAATTAATAGTGATAAATCATTAATTTGAGTGGTTTTAAAGTATATTTAGAATATATTTTTACAATTTAATACAATGTTGGTCATTGGATGTAGTTTCACATTTAAACTAGACATAAACAAGTGTCAATCTTTTGATAGATATTGATTCTTAAAAACACGCTATTTGTTTTAACAGCGGGATTTAATTATAAAATTAATTAATGCAACTTTTATGTTATGAATTTGGTAAAATAGACTTCATTTTTGAATTCGGAATATGAAATATAGCTTGGGATGAAATTTTGGCATTGTTCTGAAAAACGTCAATTTTTGATGAATAGTGAAACTACTAAGTGGTAGGTTAAAAACTGAATTTTGCATAAAACATAATTTTACCGCTTCTGTGAATGGAATTTCGAAAATCCGAGAGACACGGTTAATATCAAGGACTAAAATGTGGTTCAATGAGATGAAAATAATTTTTTGGTGAATAGTAACTTTTTACTTTTTTTACCACGGTTAATAGTAAATAAGGTAACTAAGGGTAAATATGATATTAATATTACCCTAACACATGTCCTAATTCTATTGGACAAGTGTAATTCGACCAAAAACAAACTTAGGAATAAAATATGACCATTTAGGCCCACTTGGATTAGATTAGGACATTTATTATTAATTTATTTAAAGAAGGGTTAAAATAGTTAAAATCAAAGTTTAATAAGTAAATCATTTTTAATATGGGGTTATACATAAGATAAATTCGACTATAAATATTCATTAGAAAGCTAAAAAGATTTCCTACATGATGGTATTTTATTTGTAATTTTTAGACATCAAATAATATAATTTATTTATGACACAAAAATGATGCAGTAATTATCTTATTAATGAAATATTGACATAATTGATAATATAAATACCAAAATAAATGTAATTTAAGACTTTTTATGAATTCCACTAATTTTCTAGGTTACTATGATATATTAGTGTTGATTTAATCAACTTGGTTCGAACATGTAATTCTGTTATGACTTTCACAAAAATCATATATCAAATAGTGTCAAAATTGACACAAAATAGTTTTTAAATCAAATATTATATTATTAATTGTTATTTTATTCCTAAAAATCTAAGGTTCGGCCAAATGACTTAGATAAGAATATATATATTAATAATAAACAATTTGGGGTTCGTTTGGCATGTTATAGTAAGTGTATTAACCATATAGTGAAAGAAAACAAAAAGACACGGTAAAAGTTAAATTAATTAACTTAGAGTTAAATCTAATTGATAAGGTTAAAATAATATCTTAAACTTGTCTAAATTCTATTGGTTGATAGGATTTCGACCCATCCTTACTTTAGCTTCGAAATAAGACCCTTTTGAACCATTATAAACCGATTTTGACTTTAATATAAAATAATATTTTGAGATATTCCTAAGGTGCCCCTCTCCTCCCCTATAAAAGGACACCTCCTCCCCCTCCTCCTCACACCAATTTGAGCACTCAAGCTCGGCCAACCCCTTCCAATTTCTCCTCTCCACTTCCCTAGCAACATCCTAGAGGTTCTGGTCTTCCTCAAAGACCAATTTTAGTGCCCTAAGAGGAGGTCTCAAAGAGGCACTTCAAAGAAGAGGTAATTACCGTTACCAATTCTTTCATCTTTATTTCTTCTTCCACTTCTTCTTCTTAGGTTGTTTCATTATGAAGTAACAACATCAGTATCACTCATATACTGATATGTTATTATAAGTATTAAACAACCCTATTTCACCATCTATCCATCCTACGGAAAAATAAATCACCGCGCGTGCGTACGTACGGAATACCGTCTCCACGCCGTGGTGTAATCTATTTTCCACCACCACCTTACATGGATGGGTATAATGGTGTAAAGAATAACTATACATAGTTATTACAACATCATATTGATTCTGATATATTGTATAATCCACTCCAATTCAATTCAATATTTATAGAAATGATATCATAACTCGTGCGTACGTACGGACTACCGTCTCCACGACGCGATGAGATTCATTCTCCATGTTAACCATTTAAGAATGATTATAATGTATATATAAGAAATAATAATGAAATATATGACATTATAAAGCTACTGGATTTATGTATATATATACATATGTATGTAATCTACTTACTTCCATTTCAAGACAATAAGGAAAGGAAAACAGCGTTCATGCGTACGTACGGACTACCGTCTCCATGAACGGTGTTTTTCATTTTATTTATCTACCTAATATATATATATATATACTGAATATATATGATATATAAATCATATTTTATATTCTGGAAGTAAGTAAATCATGATATAAGTAATAATGATGTCAAGAACAACAAGTCAAAACACCTACGATAAATGAAACGATTTTACCCAAAACGCTTCTTTAACATGGAGTTTACAAAAGAACGGGTAATATAATGTCATAAGTGAACCATATATGATATCATAACAATGAATATGATTCTGTAATAAGTCAATAACATGATTTAAATCATTATACAGGAGGTTCGGACACTTACAAAGCAAGTCGGACCTAAGGTAAGGGAAATATCACAATCTCATTTTTATCCGAGATTGTTTATTCGTAAGTATTTACTGGGGTTTATTTTATCATCCACATCCATGTTTCCTCAATATGTAATATTATTTCCATCCAACTACAATGGTTTAAATCCAATTTTACCCTTTGGTTAGTTTTTAGTAAAAGATATGAAAGGAATCTTTTGTCGTTTATCGTACGAGGTACATTTTGACTTTTTCGTCAAAAGTACAAAGAATGTTTTTTTTTAACTTATACGGCACGAACGGATTTCTACTGTTTTATAAAGCCTTATTTTCATGAAGCTTGTAACACCCGAGACTTTTATGTTATATAAATCATCAAAGGAATCTTTTTCTACACAACAGTTGCTTGGCTTGCTTTGCACGCAATCGCGACCTTCCTCGATAGCTTGCGTCGTACGCAATACCGAGTTTCACTAAACAACAATATGCTATTAAAACTAGCCGTTATGAATAGTAATAACCATTTTTTAAAATTTTATAAATTTTATTTTTCAAAATGGACTTCATTATTGGACTCAGAATATCGAAATTAGCCTAGGGTGAAATTTTGGTATTTTTCTGAAAACTTTCAATTTTTGATGAATAGTGAAACCACTAAGTGGTAGGTTAAAAACTGAATTTTGCATAAAACTTAATTTTACCGCTTCTGTGAATGGAATTTCAAAAATCCGAGAGACACGGTTAATATCAAGGACTAAAATGTGGTTCAATGAGATGAAAATAATTTTTTGGTGAATAGTAACTTTTTACTATTTTTACCGCGGTTAATAGTAAATAGGGTAACTAAGGGTAAATATGATATTAATATTACCCTAACACATGTCCTAATTCTATTGGACAAGTGTAATTCGACCAAAAACAAACTTAGGAATAAAATATGACCATTTAGGCCCACTTGGATTAGATTAGGATATTTATTATTAATTTATTTAAAGAAGGGTTAAAAGAGTTAAAATCAAAGTATATTTACTAAAACATTTTTAATATGGGGTTATACATAAGATAAATTCGATTGTAAATATTCATTAGAAAGCTAAAAAGATTTCCTACATGATGGTATTTTATTTGTAATTTTTAGACATTAAATAATTTAATTTATTTATGACACAATGATGATGCAGTAATTATCTTATTAATGAAATATTGACATAATTGATGTTATAAACACCGAAATAAATGTAATTTGAGACTTTTTATGAATTACACTAATTTTCTAGGTTACTATGATATATTAATGTTGATTTAATCAACTTGGTTCGAACATTTAATTCTGTTATGACTTTCCCAAAAATCATATATCAAATAGTGTCAAAATTGACACAAAATAGTTTTTAAATCAAATATTATATTATTAATTGTTATTGTATTCCTAAAAATCTAAGGTTCGGCCAAATGATTTAGATAAGGATATATATATTAATAATAAACAATTTTGGGTTCGTTTGGCATGTTATTGTAAGTGTATTAACCATATAGTGAAAGAAAACAAAAAGACACGGTAAAAGTTAAATTAATTAACTTAGAGTTAAATCTAATTGATAAGGTTAAAATAATACCCTAAACTTGTCTAAATCCTATTGGTTGATAGGATTTCGACCCATCCCCACTTTAGCTTCGAAATAAGACCCTTTGGAACCATTATAAACCGATTTTGACTTTAATATAAAATAATATTTTGAGATATTCCTAAGGTGCCCCTCTCCTCCCTTATAAAAGGGCACCTCATCCCCCTCCTCCTCACACCAAATTGAGCACTCAAGCTCGGCCAAACCCTGCCATTTTCCCCTCTCCACTTCCCTAGAATAGTCCTAGAGGTCCTGGTCTTCTCCAAAGACCACTCTTTGTTCCCTAAGTGGAGGATTCAAAGAGGCGTTCCAAAGAAGAGGTAATATCCATTACCGATCTTTTCAATTTCTTTCGTCTTCAACTTCTTCTTATTTAGTTGTTTCATGATAAAGTAATAACATCAGTATTACTTACATACTGATATGTTATTATAAATATGAAACATCCCTAATTCACCTTCTATCCATCCTACGGAAAAATGAAATCACCGCGCGTGCGTACGTACGGAATACCGTCTCCACGCCGTGGTGTAATCTATTTTCCACCATCACCTTACAAGGATGGGTGTAATGGTGTAATGAGTAACTATATATGATTATTATTAAGTAATATTGATAGTGAAATAATATATATATATACTCCAATACAATTCCACGATCATAGGAACGATATCATCACTCGTGCGTACGTACGGAATACCGTCTCCACGATGTGATGCGACTCGTTCTACATGATCTTCATTTCATAATGATTGTATAAATGAATTGAATGAATGAATATGGTATATAATACACTAATACCATTCTGGAAATGAATTATCTATAACCTAAAGATAAGAATAAGAATTTATTCGACAAAACACGCATAAGAACAAAAAGTTATAAAGACCCGAGTAACAAGTAACAATGAAATATTACTAACAAGAAGCTAATAATATGACCATATATGATCTCATATCAATATGTATGATTCTGGAATAAGTCAATAACATTATTTAAACCATTATACAGGAGCTTCGGACACGAACAAAGCAAATCGGACCTAAGGTAAGGGAAATATCACAATCTCATTTTTATCCGAGATTGTTTATTCGTAAGTATTTACTGGGGTGTATTTTATCATCCACATCCATGTTCCCTCAATATGAAATATTGTTTCCATCCACTTGCAATAGTTTAAATCCAATTTTACCCTTAGGTGAGTTTTTAGTAAAGAATATGAAAGGAATCTTTTGTCGTTTTTCCGTACGAGGTACTTTTTGACTTTTCCGACAAAAGTACGAAGAATGTTTTTTTTTAACTTATACGGCATGAATGGATTTTTAAAACATTATTTCCAAGAAGCTTCCTTTACAAGTTTTCAAGTTTATTTTTAATCAACTTCTTTTATTTTAAAGTTGTATGACATGTTATGAAAGGAAATTTGTTTTTGAAGAAGAAAGGATATTTTCCTCAAGAATTCAATACAAGTGTTTTATCAAAATTATTTTCCATCTAAGATAATAAAGGGTTCTGTTTCTATCCATATTTTTACATTGGTTTGACTATGTTGTGATGGAATTATGTTTATGAATTCCTTTATCATATATGAATTGATTTATGATGTCATGATGTTTCAAGAATCCCATTTTTGTTATATGTGTTATGCGATGATGTATGTTTTATGATTATGTGGCACACATAAGAAAGGATTCATTATAAGATGGGTGGGACCTATATCTCCCTCCAATGCATTGGGTAAAGATTTTATATCTCATGAGATAGACATGGCTGGAACGGAAGGTTATTTCGGTTCAGTGATACAGGACTGAAACGAGGAGTGAACTCGGTTCAGAAAGGGACTTTGTCCACTAAGATAGTCTTGGCAATGAGTCATGACTAACAAGAAATGATTTTCCATGATTATGTGTGCATGCCACAAAGATTCAAGTTTTATGTTATGATTATGGGGATCTCATTTTCACTTCTATTATTTATTTCATGTTAAGATATTATGATCTCTTTTGCAGGTTTTGATTTTCATAAAGATATGATATGATTTTTATTTCCTTTATTTGCCCTTGCTGAGCATTTGAGCTCACCCTTTTATGCTTTCTTTTCCCCAGGTCAGGAAGATGGATATTAAGTAGAATATGCTAAAAGGGACCCTAGATATGACGAAATAAATGGGAGACACTGTAGAAGATTTATGAACCAGTTGTTTATGTTTCCCAGTTTCTAAAGACACTATACCTATACGGTCCTTTGTGGTTTTGTCATATGTTGTAATAAGAGTGCTTCAATTTTGAAGTATTAACAATGTATGTAAAGTGTGGGTCGTTATAGTTGGTATCAGAGGAAAGGTATAGTCAACCTTTGGAAACTAGGATGTGAAATCCTTAGTAAGAACCCTAAGGATAAGTCTAAGCATAGAACACAATCTTAGAAATGGCCATGAATAACCTAGGATAAGACCATAAGCATGAAAATTTTATTCTTGAATTATGTGGTTTCCTATTATAATTAGTGTTGCTCACACTATTCTTCTTGGTTTTAGTCAATGGCTGGAACCCGAAGGAACCGTGTTAATGCGGAATGCGATGGGCAATGCAATGATTGTCCCCCTGAGCAACCAAACGATATGGGAGCTGGAATGCAAAATCTTGTAGCCATGCTCACACAACTTTCTCAAGCTATGAATCATGCAGGATTTCCAAACGAACAAAGGAGGGAGCAAAATTCTGTTGAATCCTTCATGAGGCAGCGTCCACCATCTTTCAGCGGGTCTACTGATCCATTAGTTGCTGAACAATGGATTAGTACTACTGAAAAGATATTTTCAGTTCTTCAATGTTCTGAGCATGATAAATTCATCCTAGCAGTGTATCGTTTGGAAGGAGATGCGGATCAATGGTGGAATCTTGTTAAGAATACGAGGCAAAGGGATGAAATTTTGTCTATGGAATGGGACAAGTTCAAGAACTTATTTTTCAATAAGTACTTCCCTCGTATTCTCCGAACAAAGATGGAGAAAGAGTTCCTTGAACTGAAGCAAAGGGATGATGAATCTATTAGTACCTATGAAGCAAATTTTACAAGACTTGCAAGGTACGCTTCTGGTATTATTATCCAACCTGAGAGTAAGGTCGATCGATTCTTTAGTGGCTTAAAACCAAGTCTTCGAAGGGCGTTAGCCATAAGGGACTTCAATAGCTACGAAGAAATCGTTCGATGTGCTCTCAAAG
Organism: Viscum album; assembly: GCA_963277665.1. Taxonomy (NCBI): domain Eukaryota; kingdom Viridiplantae; phylum Streptophyta; class Magnoliopsida; order Santalales; family Viscaceae; genus Viscum; species Viscum album. The sequence goes on along the minus strand of OY728141.1, from coordinate 1,611,178,273 downwards.
TCGAGATGGAGATTGGAGTAACCCATCAGTCACATGGGTTTGATAAGAAGAGGAAGATGGAATTCAAAGAAAAATCTAAAGAGCACACGGAAAAGAAGATGAACTTTCCCTTATGCTCAAAGTGTGGAAAGAAACATGGAGGGAGTTGTCTTAAAGGGACAAGTAAATGTTTTAAATGTGGAAAGGAAGGTCATCGGGCATTTGAATGCCGTGATAATGGGAAGAAGATGTCTAATGATGCAAACAAAGGAAGGGATACACAGAATGAACCTGCTACACTTCAATGTTTCAAGTGCAAGGAGATGGGGCATTATGCCAATAAATGCCCAAATCCAAGGGTTGATGATGATGGTCGACGTCAACAAACTCTTAAGGCTAAAGAAAAAGGAATGTCACATGCAATTTCTATCAGCGATGTGGAGTACGATAACGATGTGGTGAAAGGTACACTTACCATCCACTCAAAGGTAGCAAATGTTTTATTTGATTCTGGATCCACCCACTCTTTTATTTCTGAAAAATTTTCTAAGGGTATCACCGTATTACCTCAACAATTAGATGTTGAGTTAGCTGTGACAACACCTAATGGCACATCAATCGCATCAGAAGTTTATAATTCTTCTCCGATCGAAGTTTGTGGGAAAGTGCTTCCTGCAAATCTTGTGATCCTTCCTTTAGTGGAATTTTATGTGATTCTTGGCATGGATTGGCTTTCTCTACATAGAGCTCATATCGATTGCCAAAGAAGGGAAGTCACATTTCATATTCCAGATCAATCTACGATCGTCTATCAATGCAAGGATGAACATAACCTTCCAGTGGAAATTTCTTCCATCTTATGGGTATTGATTCCACTAAATGAAGGTTATTTATCTCAAATGGTTGGTGAGAAACTCACGATTAAGAATATGCCCATTGTACGGGAGTTTGATGATGTCTTTCCGGAGGAATTACCGGGTCTTCCACCAAATCGTGAAGTTGAGTTTTCAATAGAACTCGTACCGGGTGCTTTGCCTATTTCAAAGACACCTTATAGAATGGCCCCAATTGAGTTGCAGGAATTGAAGAAGCAACTCCAAGAGAATCTTGATAAGGGATTCATACGCCCTAGTGCGTCACCTTGGGGAGCACCTGTTCTATTTGTTAAGAAGAAAGATGGATCAATGAGACTCTGCATTGATTATCGAGAACTTAACAAGATCACTATCAAGAACAAATATCCTCTCCCACGCATTGATGACTTATTTGACCAACTACGCGGAGCTCAATACTTTTCCAAGATTGATCTTCGTTCAGGGTATCATCAATTAAGGGTCAAAAGGGAGGATATACCAAAGACGGCTTTCCGTACAAGGTATGGACACTATGAATTTATAGTGATGCCATTTGGTCTTACTAATGCCCCTGCTATCTTCATGGATCTAATGAATAGAGTCTTTAGAGACTATCTTGATCAATTTGTGGTAGTCTTTATAGACGATATTCTTGTCTATTCAAAGAGCAAGGAAGAGCATGAAGATCACTTGAGAATTATATTGAAGACCCTGAGAAAGGAGAAGCTTTATGCCAAATTTACCAAGTGTGAATTTTGGCTTCAAAAAGTTGCATTTTTGGGTCATATAATCTCAAAAGAGGGGATATCTGTGGATCCAGCAAAAACAGAGGTTATCGAAAGATGGTCAAGACCAACAACAGTAACTGAGATCCGAAGTTTTCTTGGTTTGGATGGATATTATCGACGTTTTGTAAAAGATTTTTCACGATTATCTAATCCACTCACCAAGTTGACTCGGAAAAGAGTTAAGTTTGTCTGGACAGAGGAATGTGAAGAGAATTTCAAGGAGTTGAAAAGAAGGTTATCCAGTGCACCTGTGCTCACACTGCCTTGTAGTGGAGAAAGGTTTGTGATCTACAGTGATGCATCCAAGAAGGGATTGGGGTGTGTTCTTATGCAAAATGATATGGTGATAGCTTATGCCTCACGACAGTTGAAAATCCATGAGCAAAATTACCCAACACATGATTTGGAGTTGGCTGCGGTAATCTTTGCATTAAAGATTTGGAGGCATTACCTTTATGGTGAAAGGTGTGATATTTATACTGATCATAAAAGTTTAAAGTATATTTTCACACAAAAGGAGTTGAATATGCGTCAAAGAAGATGGTTGGAGCTGATTAAGGATTATGACTGCTCAATCCATTACCACCCTGGGAAAGAAAACAAGGTGGCAGATGCATTAAGTCGACAAGACCATGCTAGTTTATCCATGATGAGGATCACAAAAGATCCCATATTTATGGATTTACAAAGGATGGATCTTGGAATTATAATGGAAAGGGAAAAATCTTATCTTTCCCAAATGAATGTTCAACCATCTATACATGTGAAGATTAAAGAGGCACAGAAAGAAGATGTCGAGTTACAAAAGAAGGTGAGAAATGTTCCTGAATTCAACCTTGATTGTGATGGGATAATAAAGTTCAGGAATCGGGTTTGTGTTCCTCCCATCCCCGAATTAAAGAAAGAGCTGCTGGATGAGGCTCATAGTTCTTCATTCTCTATTCATCCTGGAAGCACGAAGATGTATAGGGACCTGAAAGAGTACTTCTGGTGGGATGGCATGAAAAGAGATGTTGCTAAATATGTCTCTCGATGCTTGGTTTGTCAACAAGTTAAAGCTGAGAGACAGAAGTCTAAGGGGATGTTACAACCATTACCCATACCCGAATGGAAATGGGAAAACATCACTATGGACTTTGTCACAGGACTTCCTAAAACATCCAAAGGCAATAATGCTATCTGGGTCATAGTTGATCGTCTTACAAAGTCTGCACACTTCATTGCTATTAGAGAGGATTTCTCTCTAGATCAGCTTGCCAGGATATATGTAAAGGAAGTGGTAAGATTGCATGGAGTACCACTTTCTATTATATCTGATCGAGATCCGAGATTTACCTCGAAGTTCTGGCGAAGTCTTCAGCATACTCTGGATACAGAGTTGAGTTTCAGCACTGCTTATCATCCCCAGACAGACGGTCAGTCTGAGAGAACAATTCAAACCCTAGAAGATATGTTGAGAGCTTGCTCTATGGATTTCAAAGGAGGTTGGGATCAACACCTACCTTTGGTGGAATTTTCTTATAATAATAGCTTTCACTCCAGTATTCAGATGGCTCCTTATGAAGCTCTCTATGGAAAGAAATGCAGGACTCCAACTTGCTGGGATGAAGTTGGGGAAAGAAAGCTATTAGGACCTGATCTCGTTGATGAAATGGCAGAAAAGGTTAGATCTATTCAACAACACATAAGAGCAGCTCAGAGTCGACAGAAAAGTTATGCCGACAACCGAAGAAAAGACCTAGAGTTTGAAGTGGGCGATAAAGTGTTCTTACGAATATCTCCCTGGAAGAGGGTTATGAGATTTGGAAAGAAGGGGAAGTTGAGCCCTAGATATATCGGTCCTTTTGAAATACTAGATCATGTTGGGAAGGTAGCTTACCGATTGGCGCTTCCACCGAATCTCTCTCAAGTTCACGATGTGTTCCACGTATCTCTCCTGAGAAAGTACATACCAGATCCTTCACATGTACTCAGCTCAGAAGTTGTACCGCTGGAGCAAGATCTTTCTTATGAAGAACAGCCGATAGAGATTCTGGATCGTAGCGAAAAAGTCCTACGAAACAAGACCACTCGCTTGGTGAAAGTTTTATGGAGAAACCACCAACTTGAAGAAGCTACATGGGAGCTTGAGGATATGATGAGGGAGAAGTATCCTCATTTGTTTGTTGCAAAGTGACGAATTTCGAGGGCGAAATTCTTTTTAAGGGGGGTAGAATGTAACACCCGAGACTTTTATGTTATATAAATCATCAAAGGAATCTTTTTCTACACAACACTTGCTTGGCTTGCTTTGCACGCAATCGCGACCTTCCTCGATAGCTTGCGTCGTACGCAATACCGAGTTTCACTAAACAACAATATGCTATTAAAACTAGCCGTTATGAATAGTAATAACCACTTTTTAAAATTTTATAAATTTTATTTTTCAAAATGGACTTCATTTTTGGACTCAGAATATCGAAATTAGCCTAGGGTGAAATTTTGGTATTTTTCTGAAAACTTTCAATTTTTGATGAATAGTGAAACCACTAAGTGGTAGGTTAAAAACTGAATTTTGCATAAAACTTAATTTTACCGCTTCTGTGAATGGAATTTCAAAAATCCGAGAGACACGGTTAATATCAAGGACTAAAATGTGGTTCAATGAGATGAAAATAATTTTTTGGTGAATAGTAACTTTTTACTATTTTTACCGCGGTTAATAGTAAATAGGGTAACTAAGGGTAAATATGATATTAATATTACCCTAACACATGTCCTAATTCTATTGGACAAGTGTAATTCGACCAAAAACAAACTTAGGAATAAAATATGACCATTTAGGCCCACTTGGATTAGATTAGGATATTTATTATTAATTTATTTAAAGAAGGGTTAAAAGAGTTAAAATCAAAGTATATTTACTAAAACATTTTTAATATGGGGTTATACATAAGATAAATTCGATTGTAAATATTCATTAGAAATCTAAAAAGATTTCCTACATGATGGTATTTTATTTGTAATTTTTAGACATTAAATAATTTAATTTATTTATGACACAATGATGATGCAGTAATTATCTTATTAATGAAATATTGACATAATTGATGTTATAAACACCGAAATAAATGTAATTTGAGACTTTTTATGAATTACACTAATTTTCTAGGTTACTATGATATATTAATGTTGATTTAATCAACTTGGTTCGAACATTTAATTCTGTTATGACTTTCCCAAAAATCATATATCAAATAGTGTCAAAATTGACACAAAATAGTTTTTTAATCAAATATTATATTATTAATTGTTATTGTATTCCTAAAAATCTAAGGTTCGACCAAATGATTTAGATAAGGATATATATATTAATAATAAACAATTTTGGGTTCGTTTGGCATGTTATGGTAAGTGTATTAACCATATAGTGAAAGAAAACAAAAAGACACGGTAAAAGTTAAATTAATTAACTTAGAGTTAAATCTAATTGATAAGGTTAAAATAATACCCTAAACTTGTCTAAATCCTATTGGATGATAGGATTTAGACCCATCCCCACTTTAGCTTCGAAATAAGACCCTTTGGAACCATTATAAACCGATTTTGACTTTAATATAAAATAATATTTTGAGATATTCCTAAGGTGCCCCTCTCCTCCCTTATAAAAGGGCACCTCATCCCCCTCCTCCTCACACCAAATTGAGCACTCAAGCTCGGCCAACCCCTGCCATTTTCCCCTCTCCACTTCCCTAGAATAGTCCTAGAGGTCCTGGTTATCTCCAAAGACCACTTTTAGTTCCCTAAGTGGAGGATTCAAAGAGGCGTTCCAAAGAAGAGGTAATATCCATTACCGATCTTTTCAATTTCTTTCGTCTTCAACTTCTTCTTATTTAGTTGTTTCATGATAAAGTAATAACATCAGTATTACTTACATACTGATATGTTATTATAAATATGAAACATCCCTAATTCACCTTCTATCCATCCTACGGAAAAATGAAATCACCGCGCGTGCGTACGTACGGAATACCGTCTCCACGCCGTGGTGTAATCTATTTTCCACCATCACCTTACAAGGATGGGTATAATGGTGTAATGAGTAACTATATATGATTATTATTAAGTAATATTGATACTGAAATAATATATATATATACTCCAATACAATTCCACGATCATAGGAACGATATCATCACTCGTGCGTACGTACGGAATACCGTCTCCACGATGTGATGCGACTCGTTCTACATGATCTTCATTTCATAATGATTGTATAAATGAATTGAATGAATGAATATGGTATATAATACACTAATACCATTCTGGAAATGAATTATCTATAACCTAAAGATAAGAATAAGAATTTATTCGACAAAACACGCATAAGAACAAAAAGTTATAAAGACCCGAGTAACAAGTAACAATGAAATATTACTAACAAGAAGCTAATAATATGACCATATATGATCTCATATCAATATGTATGATTCTGGAATAAGTCAATAACATTATTTAAACCATTATACAGGAGCTTCGGACACGAACAAAGAAAATCGGTCCTAAGGTAAGGGAAATATCACAATCTCATTTTTATCCGAGATTGTTTATTCGTAAGTATTTACTGGGGTGTATTTTATCATCCACATCCATGTTCCCTCAATATGAAATATTGTTTCCATCCACTTGCAATAGTTTAAATCCAATTTTACCCTTAGGTGAGTTTTTAGTAAAGAATATGAAAGGAATCTTTTGTCGTTTTTCCGTACGAGGTACTTTTTGACTTTTCCGACAAAAGTACGAAGAATGTTTTTTTTTAACTTATACGGCATGAATGGATTTTTAAAACATTATTTCCAAGAAGCTTCCTTTACAAGTTTTCAAGTTTATTTTTAATCAACTTCTTTTATTTTAAAGTTGTATGACATGTTATGAAAGGAAAATTGTTTTTGAAGAAGAAAGGATATTTTCCTCAAGAATTCAATACAAGTGTTTTATCAAAATTATTTTCCATCTAAGATAATAAAGGGTTCTATTTCTATCCATATTTTTACATTGGTTTGACTATGTTGTGATGGAATTATGTTTATGAATTCCTTTATCATATATGAATTGATTTATGATGTCATGATGTTTCAAGAATCCCATTTTTGTTATATGTGTTATGCGATGATGTATGTTTTATGATTATGTGGCACACATAAGAAAGGATTCATTATAAGATGGGTGGGACCTATATCTCCCTCCAATGCATTGGGTAAAGATTTTATATCTCATGAGATAGACATGGCTGGAACGGAAGGTTATTTCGGTTCAGTGATACAGGACTGAAACGAGGAGTGAACTCGGTTCAGAAAGGGACTTTGTCCACTAAGATAGTCTTGGCAATGAGTCATGACTAACAAGAAATGATTTTCCATGATTATGTGTGCATGCCACAAAGATTCAAGTTTTATGTTATGATTATGGGGATCTCATTTTCACTTCTATTATTTATTTCATGTTAAGATATTATGATCTATTTTGCAGGTTTTGATTTTCATAAAGATATGATATGATTTTTATTTCCTTTATTTGCCCTTGCTGAGCATTTGAGCTCACCCTTTTATGCTTTCTTTTCCCCAGGTCAGGAAGATGGATATTAAGTAGAATATGCTAAAAGGGACCCTAGATATGACGAAATAAATGGGAGACACTGTAGAAGATTTATGAACAAGTTGTTTATGTTTCCCAGTTTCTAAAGACACTATACCTATACGGTCCTTTGTGGTTTTGTCATATGTTGTAATAAGAGTGCTTCAATTTTGAAGTATTAACAATGTATGTAAAGTGTGGGTCGTTATAGTTGGTATCAGAGGAAAGGTATAGTCAACCTTTGGAAACTAGGATGTGAAAGCCTTAGTAAGAACCCTAAGGATAAGTCTAAGCATAGAACACAATCTTAGAAATGGCCATGAATAACCTAGGATAAGACCATAAGCATGAAAATTTTATTCTTGAATTATGTGGTTTCCTATTATAATTAGTGTTGCTCACACTATTCTTCTTGGTTTTAGTCAATGGCTGGAACCCGAAGGAACCGTGTTAATGCGGAATGCGATGGGAAATGCAATGATTGTCCCCCTGAGCAACCAAACGATATGGGAGCTGGAATGCAAAATCTTGTAGCCATGCTCACACAACTTTCTCAAGCTATGAATCATGCAAGATTTCCAAACGAACAAAGGAGGGAGCAACATTCTGTTGAATCCTTCATGAGGCAGCGTCCACCATCTTTCAGCGGGTCTACTGATCCATTAGTTGCTGAACAATGGATTAGTACTACTGAAAAGATATTTTCAGTCTTCAATGTTCTGAGCATGATAAAGTCATCCTAGCAGTGTATCGTTTGGAAGGAGATGCGGATCAATGGTGGAATCTTGTTAAGAATACGAGGCAAAGGGATGAAATTGAGTCTATGGAATGGGACAAGTTCAAGAACTTATTTTTCAATAAGTACTTCCCTCGTATTCTCCGAACAAAGATGGAGAAAGAGTTCCTTGAACTGAAGCAAAGGGATGATAAATCTATTAGTACCTATGAAGCAAATTTTACAAGACTTGCAAGGTACGCTTCTGGTATTATTATCCAACCTGAGAGTAAGGTCGATCGATTCTTTAGTGGCTTAAAACCAAGTCTTCGAAGGGCGTTAGCCATAAGGGACTTCAATAGCTACGAAGAAATCGTTCGATGTGCTCTCAAAGTCGAGATGGAGATTGGAGTAACCCATCAGTCACATGGGTTTGATAAGAAGAGGAAGATGGAATTCAAAGAAAAATCTAAAGAGCACACGGAAAAGAAGATGAACTTTCCCTTATGCTCAAAGTGTGGAAAGAAACATGGAGGGAGTTGTCTTAAAGGGACAAGTAAATGTTTTAAATGTGGAAAGGAAGGTCATCGGGCATTTGAATGCCGTGATAATGGGAAGAAGATGTCTAATGATGCAAACAAAGGAAGGGATACACAGAATGAACCTGCTACACTTCAATGTTTCAAGTGCAAGGAGATGGGGCATTATGCCAATCAATGCCCAAATCCAAGGGTTGATGATGATGGTCGACGTCAACAAACTCTTAAGGCTAAAGAAAAAGGAAAGTCACATGCAATTTCTATCAGCGATGTGGAGTACGATAACGATGTGGTGAAAGGTACACTTACCATCCACTCAAAGGTAGCAAATGTTTTATTTGATTCTGGATCCACCCACTCTTTTATTTCTGAAAAATTTTCTAAGGGTATCACCGTATTACCTCAACAATTAGATGTTGAGTTAGCTGTGACAACACCTAATGGCACATCAATCGCATCAGAAGTTTATAATTCTTCTCCGATCGAAGTTTGTGGGAAAGTGCTTCCTGCAAATCTTGTGATCCTTCCTTTAGTGGAATTTTATGTGATTCTTGGCATGGATTGGCTTTCTCTACATAGAGCTCATATCGATTGCCAAAGAAGGGAAGTCACATTTCATATTCCAGATCAATCTACGATCGTCTATCAATGCAAGGATGAACATAACCTTCCAGTGGAAATTTCTTCCATCTTATGGGTATTGATTCCACTAAATGAAGGTTATTTATCTCAAATGGTTGGTGAGAAACTCACGATTAAGAATATGCCCATTGTACGGGAGTTTGATGATGTCTTTCCGGAGGAATTACCGGGTCTTCCACCAAATCGTGAAGTTGAGTTTTCAATAGAACTCGTACCGGGTGCTTTGCCTATTTCAAAGACACCTTATAGAATGGCCCCAATTGAGTTGCAGGAATTGAAGAAGCAACTCCAAGAGAATCTTGATAAGGGATTCATACGCCCTAGTGCGTCACCTTGGGGAGCACCTGTTCTATTTGTTAAGAAGAAAGATGGATCAATGAGACTCTGCATTGATTATCGAGAACTTAACAAGATCACTATCAAGAACAAATATCCTCTCCCACGCATTGATGACTTATTTGACCAACTACGCGGAGCTCAATACTTTTCCAAGATTGATCTTCGTTCAGGGTATCATCAATTAAGGGTCAAAAGGGAGGATATACCAAAGACGGCTTTCCGTACAAGGTATGGACACTATGAATTTATAGTGATGCCATTTGGTCTTACTAATGCCCCTGCTATCTTCATGGATCTAATGAATAGAGTCTTTAGAGACTATCTTGATCAATTTGTGGTAGTCTTTATAGACGATATTCTTGTCTATTCAAAGAGCAAGGAAGAGCATGAAGATCACTTGAGAATTATATTGAAGACCCTGAGAAAGGAGAAGCTTTATGCCAAATTTACCAAGTGTGAATTTTGGCTTCAAAAAGTTGCATTTTTGGGTCATATAATCTCAAAAGAGGGGATATCTGTGGATCCAGCAAAAACAGAGGTTATCGAAAGATGGTCAAGACCAACAACAGTAACTGAGATCCGAAGTTTTCTTGGTTTGGATGGATATTATCGACGTTTTGTAAAAGATTTTTCACGATTATCTAATCCACTCACCAAGTTGACTCGGAAAAGAGTTAAGTTTGTCTGGACAGAGGAATGTGAAGAGAATTTCAAGGAGTTGAAAAGAAGGTTATCCAGTGCACCTGTGCTCACACTGCCTTGTAGTGGAGAAAGGTTTGTGATCTACAGTGATGCATCCAAGAAGGGATTGGGGTGTGTTCTTATGCAAAATGATATGGTGATAGCTTATGCCTCACGACAGTTGAAAATCCATGAGCAAAATTACCCAACACATGATTTGGAGTTGGCTGCGGTAATCTTTGCATTAAAGATTTGGAGGCATTACCTTTATGGTGAAAGGTGTGATATTTATACTGATCATAAAAGTTTAAAGTATATTTTCACACAAAAGGAGTTGAATATGCGTCAAAGAAGATGGTTGGAGCTGATTAAGGATTATGACTGCTCAATCCATTACCACCCTGGGAAAGAAAACAAGGTGGCAGATGCATTAAGTCGACAAGACCATGCTAGTTTATCCATGATGAGGATCACAAAAGATCCCATATTTATGGATTTACAAAGGATGGATCTTGGAATTATAATGGAAAGGGAAAAATCTTATCTTTCCCAAATGAATGTTCAACCATCTATACATGTGAAGATTAAAGAGGCACAGAAAGAAGATGTCGAGTTACAAAAGAAGGTGAGAAATGTTCCTGAATTCAACCTTGATTGTGATGGGATAATAAAGTTCAGGAATCGGGTTTGTGTTCCTCCCATCCCCGAATTAAAGAAAGAGCTACTGGATGAGGCTCATAGTTCTTCATTCTCTATTCATCCTGGAAGCACGAAGATGTATAGGGACCTGAAAGAGTACTTCTGGTGGGATGGCATGAAAAGAGATGTTGCTAAATATGTCTCTCGATGCTTGGTTTGTCAACAAGTTAAAGCTGAGAGACAGAAGTCTAAGGGGATGTTACAACCATTACCCATACCCGAATGGAAATGGGAAAACATCACTATGGACTTTGTCACAGGACTTCCTAAAACATCCAAAGGCAATAATGCTATCTGGGTCATAGTTGATCGTCTTACAAAGTCTGCACACTTCATTGCTATTAGAGAGGATTTCTCTCTAGATCAGCTTGCCAGGATATATGTAAAGGAAGTGGTAAGATTGCATGGAGTACCACTTTCTATTATATCTGATCGAGATCCGAGATTTACCTCGAAGTTCTGGCGAAGTCTTCAGCATACTCTGGATACAGAGTTGAGTTTCAGCACTGCTTATCATCCCCAGACAGACGGTCAGTCTGAGAGAACAATTCAAACCCTAGAAGATATGTTGAGAGCTTGCTCTATGGATTTCAAAGGAGGTTGGGATCAACACCTACCTTTGGTGGAATTTTCTTATAATAATAGCTTTCACTCCAGTATTCAGATGGATCCTTATGAAGCTCTCTATGGAAAGAAATGCAGGACTCCAACTTGCTGGGATGAAGTTGGGGAAAGAAAGCTATTAGGACCTGATCTCGTTGATGAAATGGCAGAAAAGGTTAGATCTATTCAACAACACATAAGAGCAGCTCAGAGTCGACAGAAAAGTTATGCCGACAACCGAAGAAAAGACCTAGAGTTTGAAGTGGGCGATAAAGTGTTCTTACGAATATCTCCCTGGAAGAGGGTTATGAGATTTGGAAAGAAGGGGAAGTTGAGCCCTAGATATATCGGTCCTTTTGAAATACTGGATCATGTTGGGAAGGTAGCTTACCGATTGGCGCTTCCACCGAATCTCTCTCAAGTTCACGATGTGTTCCACGTATCTCTCCTGAGAAAGTACATACCAGATCCTTCACATGTACTCAGCTCAGAAGTTGTACCGCTGGAGCAAGATCTTTCTTATGAAGAACAGCCGATAGAGATTCTGGATCGTAGCGAAAAAGTCCTACGAAACAAGACCACTCGCTTGGTGAAAGTTTTATGGAGAAACCACCAACTTGAAGAAGCTACATGGGAGCTTGAGGATATGATGAGGGAGAAGTATCCTCATTTGTTTGTTGCAAAGTGACGAATTTCGAGGGCGAAATTCTTTTTAAGGGGGGTAGAATGTAACACCCGAGACTTTTATGTTATATAAATCATCAAAGGAATCTTTTTCTACACAACACTTGCTTGGCTTGCTTTGCACGCAATCGCGACCTTCCTCGATAGCTTGCGTCGTACGCAATACCGAGTTTCACTAAACAACAATATGCTATTAAAACTAGCCGTTATGAATAGTAATAACCACTTTTTAAAATTTTATAAATTTTATTTTTCAAAATGGACTTCATTTTTGGACTCAGAATATCGAAATTAGCCTAGGGTGAAATTTTGGTATTTTTCTGAAAACTTTCAATTTTTGATGAATAGTGAAACCACTAAGTGGTAGGTTAAAAACTGAATTTTGCATAAAACTTAATTTTACCGCTTCTGTGAATGGAATTTCAAAAATCCGAGAGACACGGTTAATATCAAGGACTAAAATGTGGTTCAATGAGATGAAAATAATTTTTTGGTGAATAGTAACTTTTTACTATTTTTACCGCGGTTAATAGTAAATAGGGTAACTAAGGGTAAATATGATATTAATATTACCCTAACACATGTCCTAATTCTATTGGACAAGTGTAATTCGACCAAAAACAAACTTAGGAATAAAATATGACCATTTAGGCCCACTTGGATTAGATTAGGATATTTATTATTAATTTATTTAAAGAAGGGTTAAAAGAGTTAAAATCAAAGTATATTTACTAAAACATTTTTAATATGGGGTTATACATAAGATAAATTCGATTGTAAATATTCATTAGAAAGCTAAAAAGATTTCCTACATGATGGTATTTTATTTGTAATTTTTAGACATTAAATAATTTAATTTATTTATGACACAATGATGATGCAGTAATTATCTTATTAATGAAATATTGACATAATTGATGTTATAAACACCGAAATAAATGTAATTTGAGACTTTTTATGAATTACACTAATTTTCTAGGTTACTATGATATATTAATGTTGATTTAATCAACTTGGTTCGAACATTTAATTCTGTTATGACTTTCCCAAAAATCATATATCAAATAGTGTCAAAATTGACACAAAATAGTTTTTAAATCAAATATTATATTATTAATTGTTATTGTATTCCTAAAAATCTAAGGTTCGGCCAAATGATTTAGATAAGGATATATATATTAATAATAAACAATTTTGGGTTCGTTTGGCATGTTATTGTAAGTGTATTAACCATATAGTGAAAGAAAACAAAAAGACACGGTAAAAGTTAAATTAATTAACTTAGAGTTAAATCTAATTGATAAGGTTAAAATAATACCCTAAACTTGTCTAAATCCTATTGGTTGATAGGATTTCGACCCATCCCCACTTTAGCTTCGAAATAAGACCCTTTGGAACCATTATAAACCGATTTTGACTTTAATATAAAATAATATTTTGAGATATTCCTAAGGTGCCCCTCTCCTCCCTTATAAAAGGGCACCTCATCCCCCTCCTCCTCACACCAAATTGAGCACTCAAGCTCGGCCAACCCCTGCCATTTTCCCCTCTCCACTTCCCTAGAATAGTCCTAGAGGTCCTGGTCTTCTCCAAAGACCACTCTTTGTTCCCTAAGTGGAGGATTCAAAGAGGCGTTCCAAAGAAGAGGTAATATCCATTACCGATCTTTTCAATTTCTTTCATCTTCAACTTCTTCTTATTTAGTTGTTTCATGATAAAGTAATAACATCAGTATTACTTACATACTGATATGTTATTATAAATATGAAACATCCCTAATTCACCTTCTATCCATCCTACGGAAAAATGAAATCACCGCGCGTGCGTACGTACGGAATACCGTCTCCACGCCGTGGTGTAATCTATTTTCCACCATCACCTTACAAGGATGGGTATAATGGTGTAATGAGTAACTATATATGATTATTATTAAGTAATATTGATACTGAAATAATATATATATATACTCCAATACAATTCCACGATCATAGGAACGATATCATCACTCGTGCGTACGTACGGAATACCGTCTCCACGATGTGATGCGACTCGTTCTACATGATCTTCATTTCATAATGATTGTATAAATGAATTGAATGAATGAATATGGTATATAATACACTAATACCATTCTGGAAATGAATTATCTATAACCTAAAGATAAGAATAAGAATTTATTCGACAAAACACGCATAAGAACAAAAAGTTATAAAGACCCGAGTAACAAGTAACAATGAAATATTACTAACAAGAAGCTAATAATATGACCATATATGATCTCATATAAATATGTATGATTCTGGAATAAGTCAATAACATTATTTAAACCATTATACAGGAGCTTCGGACACGAACAAAGCAAATCGGTCCTAAGGTAAGGGAAATATCACAATCTCATTTTTATCCGAGATTGTTTATTCGTAAGTATTTACTGGGGTGTATTTTATCATCCACATCCATGTTCCCTCAATATGAAATATTGTTTCCATCCACTTGCAATAGTTTAAATCCAATTTTACCCTTAGGTGAGTTTTTAGTAAAGAATATGAAAGGAATCTTTTGTCGTTTTTCCGTACGAGGTACTTTTTGACTTTTCCGACAAAAGTACGAAGAATGTTTTTTTTAACTTATACGGCATGAATGGATTTTTAAAACATTATTTCCAAGAAGCTTCCTTTACAAGTTTTCAAGTTTATTTTTAATCAACTTCTTTTATTTTAAAGTTGTATGACATGTTATGAAAGGAAAATTGTTTTTGAAGAAGAAAGGATATTTTCCTCAAGAATTCAATACAAGTGTTTTATCAAAATTATTTTCCATCTAAGATAATAAAGGGTTCTATTTATATCCATATTTTTACATTGGTTTGACTATGTTGTGATGGAATTATGTTTATGAATTCCTTTATCATATATGAATTGATTTATGATGTCATGATGTTTCAAGAATCCCATTTTTGTTATATGTGTTATGCGATGATGTATGTTTTATGATTATGTGGCACACATAAGAAAGGATTCATTATAAGATGGGTGGGACCTATATCTCCCTCCAATGCATTGGGTAAAGATTTTATATCTCATGAGATAGACATGGCTGGAACGGAAGGTTATTTCGGTTCAGTGATACAGGACTGAAACGAGGAGTGAACTCGGTTCAGAAAGGGACTTTGTCCACTAAGATAGTCTTGGCAATGAGTCATGACTAACAAGAAATGATTTTCCATGATTATGTGTGCATGCAACAAAGATTCAAGTTTTATGTTATGATTATGGGGATCTCATTTTCACTTCTATTATTTATTTCATGTTAAGATATTATGATCTCTTTTGCAGGTTTTGATTTTCATAAAGATATGATATGATTTTTATTTCCTTTATTTGCCCTTGCTGAGCATTTGAGCTCACCCTTTTATGCTTTCTTTTCCCCAGGTCAGGAAGATGGATATTAAGTAGAATATGCTAAAAGGGACCCTAGATATGACGAAATAAATGGGAGACACTGTAGAAGATTTATGAACCAGTTGTTTATGTTTCCCAGTTTCTAAAGACACTATACCTATACGGTCCTTTGTGGTTTTGTCATATGTTGTAATAAGAGTGCTTCAATTTTGAAGTATTAACAATGTATGTAAAGTGTGGGTCGTTATAAAGCTTCCTCTAAAATATTTCATGACTATTTTCAATAAAATCTCTTCCTTTTAAAATTGCATGATGTTTTGTGAAAAGAAATTGATTTTGAAGAAGAAAGGATATTTTCCTCAAGAATTCAATTCAAGTGTTTTATCAAAATTATTTTCCATCTAAGATAATAAAGGGTTCTGTTTCTATCCATATTTTTACATTGATTTGACTATGTTGAGATGGAATTATGTTTATGAATTCCTTTATCTTATATGAATTGATTTATGATGTCATGATGTTTCAAGAATCCCATTTTTATTACATGGGTTATGCGATGATGTATGATTTATGATTTTGTGGCACACATAAGAAAGGATTCATTAAGAGATGGGTGGGACCTATATCTCCCTCCAATGCATTGGGTAAAGATTTTATATCTCATGAGATAGACATGGCTGGAATGGTAGGTTATACCGGTTCAGTGAAACAGGACTGAAACGAGGATTACTCGATTCAGAAAGGGACTTTGTCCACTAAGATAGTCTTGGCAATGAGTCTTGACTAACAAGAAATGATTCTCTATGATTATGTGTGTATGCCACAAAGTTCCATGTTTTATGTTATGATTATTGTGATTACATTTCACTGCCATGATTTATCCCATGTTATGAAATTATGTTCTCTTTTGCAGGTTATGATTTCCAAAATGTTATGTTCTTATGAATATGATGTGATTGATATTTCTTTTGTTTACCCTTACTGAGCATTTGAGCTCACCCTTTTATGTTTTCTTTTCCCCAGGATATAAAGAAAGGTTTTATGTAAAAAAAAGAAGGAAGATCTTTATGGGAGATGTTGAAGATCTTTCACCACGATTAGAAGATTATAGTCCGAGTTTCCAAAGACACTAAACTATTACGGTCCTTGTGTGTGTGTTTTTGTAATGTACTAAGTATTCCGCAAAAGTAATGTAAAGTCCATGTACGTCAGGCTTCGGGTCTCTACACTCACCGATCAGTTTCACAGATCGGTGTGACAGATCGGTTTCACAGATCGGTGTGACAGATCGGTAGCACAGATCGGTAGCACCGATCCGTAGCACTGATCGGTAGCACAGATCGGTAGCACTGATCGGTAGCACTGATCCGTAGCACTGATCGGTAGCACTGATCGGTAGCACTGATCCGTATCACTGATCGGTAGCACTGATCAGTAGCACGGATCGGTAGCACTGATCGGTAGCACTGATCGGTATCACTGATCGGTAGCACAAATCGGTAGCACAGATCGGTAGCACAGATCAGTAGCACTGATCCGTAGCACTGATCGGTAGCACTTATCGGTAGCACAGACCGGTAGCACACATCAGAAGCAGAGATCGGTAGCACAGATCGGTAGCACAGATCGGTAGGTGTACAGTAACGGTAGGTGAACAGTGTTTCCAGACTCCTATAATTTTACCTCTTTTGACGTTTCCTTTGACGTAAAAAGCATTTAAAGCCTTATTTTTAAGGGCTATTAAGGCCGTTTAAAATGCCATAAATCCTATATTAATTATTCCTAAGGATTGGAATGTTTTACTTGGTCAAACCGCGTGGGTTAATGCGATCCGTTTTTAATGGAGAATTAACCGGATCTTAAACCGTCACCTCGTTAAATCTTAAAAAGGGATGAGATATCATTCTCCCTTGTTCTTTCCCTTTTTTCTCAACTAAGAGGCGCTAGAACCTTTCAATCCTTTCCGTAGGAGTTGCACAATCAACCTTTACTCCTAGGATCAGTCCCGCTCTGTTGGATGCAACCAAGCTGTGTCGATCATTCTTCCACATAAGTTGTCGCGAGGGGAGGATCGTGACCCGCTGTGATGATAAAGGACGTCAAGAACTCTTCGAGGTAGGGGATTCCTGGCTTCTCTAATTGTATATGTGCAATCGTAGATTTAGCATGATTTATTCCTTTGGATCACAATGAAATTGACCTAATTAAATACTTGAACCGGATTATAATAATTTGGTTGATCGCATGTTGTTGCTTTATACCGTGATAACGGTTTGCCTCATGTTTTTCTAGATATAGTGATATCTATGTTTTCTTTGATTTGTTGATCGTTCATGATAGAAATTGATAATGAACATAAAGCCAGAATTAATTGTTGATTAATTGGCTAAAGATAAAGAGGCATGTAATTAATCTGGTTATTGTCATTGTTGTAGTTGTTCTAATTTGAGGATAATCAAATTAGGGAAGTAAGCATGGTTATTTAATTGTGATAGCTTACTGATTAGGTATCCATGATTGGAACCTACGAATAACAAATCTGTTAATTCAATATGGATTAGAGAACAGATTATGTGGGAATTTCTAAAAGGGTTCTGAGTTACCCTCTTGTTTGTTAAAGGGCCGAGAGCCCATTTTGTGATGTTTGTTTTCCTGCTGCTTGTGCTGTGATGTGAGCCTGGATGGCTGTTGTGATATGTGGAGGCATGGAGGCCTTGTGGTTGTGGCAGCAGATGACGCCTAGTGTGGTGAGATGCATCAGTTTATGCATGTGGGTGTCGGGGAGGACACCAGGGGTGATGGAATGGGATGGATGTGGTTGCTGGTTGCTTGCGGTTTTCTTGAATGTTAATCTGCTTTGCTTTTCCCCACTGCTCAAGGCAGCTGGTCTTGCTACCCTTCTTCCAAAGGAGGCGAAGATGCGCGAGGTATGCCACGTTCTTTCCGTGTTTAGCCTCCCGAGGGAGAATGGGTATATGCTCTTTCTATAGGCGGCAAAGACTCGACGTGTAGTACATCTATTCACCGTGTTGAGCCTCCTTTGTGTTTAGAAGCATAAGATGTTTTTCTAGAATTCCTGGGAATGTGGAAATGTAATTCTGTAATGAATGTTTGATTAAATGGTGAAAATCCATGGGGATGGAGATGCTTGAATTTAAAGGTGATGTGAATCTTAAAAAGGAGCAGTTGTTTTTTTATGTGATGCTAATTCAGTTTAATGTGGAATTGTTCATTCTTAATTAATGTTTAAAGAATTAATTAATGTACAGTGGAACTGATAAATGAGAATGGAGTAATCTAATAAAGCTCTTCAATTGGTTGTGTGCTTATAGGATACCTAGTCTTTGAAGTAGCAGCCTGGATTCTGAGAGACGTTAGCTGCAGTTGTATCTGAGACTAGGTAATGCACATAGTGTGGATGTGAGTTACTTATATATTCTGTACTTTTTGTGTTTCTATATGCTACTCCACCCTATCGGTAAGGGCAACTGACACCCTGGGGATTCTGAGCCCTGGGGGGTGGTTTCCCCAACATTCTTATGGGAGGTTGAATGGCTGACTACCCCCTTTGGCCCGCTCTCTTCTCTTGGTAGATCCTTGTGCGGGTAGGCACAGTGGTTAGTTTTACCCATATATGTGTGTAGAGGGCTGTAATGGCTTGTGGTTATTTCACACACATATATTCTGAATATAGTATCCTATGGAATACTATAGGTGTAACATGTATAGGTTGTGATGGATTGAGGATCCTTACTCGGCGTATGGGCTGTGATGGCCTGAGGAATAATACTCGACATATGATACACGTTATACGAGCTATGGTGGCTCCCAGAAACTACCTGGTTACTTTTGGTTGTGAGGATTGTGTGGAGCTTAGCCCAGGTGTCTGCGGGCAAAACTTTGTGGTGCACGAGGTGCAGATTGTGGAGCTTGACCCATGTTGATACGGGAAAGCCTTTGGAGAGAGATGCACATGACGTATGTCGTTGGGGAAAAGTGGCAAACCAGTGGGGAAGTAGTAGCGTGGTACCCTTGATATTCTTTACTATATGCTATATTCTTGTATGCGTTACTTGGTGAGAGTAGCCATGGTGAGGTTGGGAACATAGTATACCTGTTTAGGTGACGAGTTAGTTTCACTTTTTGTTCACTGGGCTTTAGCATGCTTAATTTACTTTTGCACGAGAGTCTTGGGGAGGATCCTAATGAGTATACTGTTATACTCACCCTATGTACATATAAACTGTTTTTCAGGTCACTTGGAGCAGGTTGGAGATCAAGCTGGTTACTACTAGCTTGCGGTTGGAGGAGGAGCTGTTCGGGCTTGTGGTCGCTGCCGTTTTTCTTTCATTTGGGTACTTTTAGTTTTCCCTTTCAGTTGTAGTACTTTTGCATGACATTTCATATATGTACATGGTTTCCTTTTATATTTTAGTTCTGAGTTGGAGTTGATTGGAGTCTATTCTATCTCTCTCTTCTGCATGTGTTCTCTTAGAGGGTAATGCCTCCAATTTGTATGTTATTATACCCTCGGTGCTAGTCGCCAACCCGGGGCCTACTGGAGGAGGGACTCGGGGGTCATTATCAACCTTCTCACATTTTCGGCCCAGGAGGGGTACACTTTGTGGGGAGGGGGTCGTGACAGAGTGGTATCAGAGGTCTGGTTGAGGGATAGGATGGAGTTTGGAGTTAGGCATAGGTGAGGATGCATGGGATGGTAGGGCAACAGTGTCATTCATGTTTAGCAAGTGGGGTAAACACTGGAGACCGGCAGAGACATAGGCGTTCAGGGCCCCCTGTGATCTGTTGCACGGACCTTTAAGTCTACGATGGCTACTAAACAAAGTGATACTGGTTGCAGGGTAGAGACCTAGGAAAGGATCATGTATCATTATTCTTTGCGCCTGTGTTTGAATGGGTAGACCTTGGGATAGGTAACCTAAAATTAATAAAACAAAATAATTCATTAATTAATGTTGAGTCTTCCATATTCCAGGCTTAGGAGCTCTAATGATTGTTATTTTACAGGTATGGCTCCAGGTCGACGTCCTCGTCAGGTTTGCGCAGAAGGTGCCCAGCAGGCTGTTCCAGCAGATCGCCCCCGGGTAGAGGTTGACGACAATGACACTTGGAGGAAGACACTTCGAGAGTTTCAGTGCCAGAGTCTACAGAAGTACGAGGGATCTGTTTCAGATACTGTCACAGAAGACTGGTTGGAGGAGGTCGAGATAGGCTTCAGTTAGATTTGTGCTCGGAAGGAACACTAGGTGTCCTTGGTTGTGACGATGTTGCGTGGAGCAACGAGACAGTGGTGGTTCTTATTCCTCGGGGATCGTGAGGAGTCAACGATCTCATGGGAGGTGTTTCGAGACAGGTTTAGAGTCGAGTTTCTTTCATCGACTGCGAAGGCGTCCAGTCGCCAAGAGGTACTCACCCTTCGACAGGGGAGCTCCAGTGTTCGGGAGTTTGGAATCCGTTTTAGGAACCTTCTACGATATGCTTCAGACCTGTTACCAGATGACGAGGCTAGGGCGAGGCATTTTGAGGAGGCTTTGCATCCAGAGATCCAGCGCCAGGTCACCCCATTTATGCTGAAGACATATCTAGAGGTGCTGGCGAGGGAAGAGGTTGTTGAGAGGACTTTGGCTAGGACCAGATCATCACGAGAGGGGAATCATCATGATTCCTGACGAAGCAGAGCTGTGGTCCGGGGTTCCCGGTTTTCAGGACAGAAGAGTTTCCGTTCACCTGGGGGTAGGTCCCAGCCCTTCCCATATCGTTTCTCCGGAGGCAGCAACTCTCAGGACTATGCCAAGGGATCAGGCGCTTGTTTTTCTTATGGTGGTCGTGGTCATCAGCAGCGGGAGTGCCCAACTTTTCAGAGCAGTCATCGTGCACCAGGAGCTCCACTACAGGTTCCTCCGTTGAGGCAGTTCCAGCCGAGGCAGCAGCAGCAGGTTGCACCAGCTTTAGATCACCAGAGGGTAGATGGAGCAGGCATAGGACAGCCCCATGACGCTCCCCTTCCTTAGAGAGCAGAGCGTGGCCATGGTGGTGGTCATCATCAGGGTCAGAGAGGCCGCATAGGTGGTCGTGGTCAGCTTCATTCTCAAGAGTTGCCAGCCCCAAGCGAGCCAGACGTCGTCCGAGGTACCCTTTTCTTGTTTTCTACCTTGTTGTATGCCTTGTTTAATTCAGGAGCGACACACACCTTTGTATCCCCTACCCTTGTCCACGCTTTGGGACTTGAGGTAGAGAGGCTTCCAGTGCCCTTGGCGTTGACTACGCCAGTTGGAGGTCGAGCTAGCTTGTTTGAAGTATGTAGAGACTGTGAGCTAGTGTTGGGGCAACACCGCTCTTGGGTATATTTCCTATGATTATGAATACAACCATATGATGTCATCCTTGGCATGGATTGGTTGTATTCGGTGCAGGCTATTGTGGATTGCTACAGGAAGAAGGTCGTTTTCTTTGATGAAGATGGAGAGGAAGTAGTGTTTGTTGGTGAGAGAGATCCTCAGATGATTCATAGAAGAGTTTCATCCTTATCATCCATGATAGCTGGGATGATGCTGAGTTCTTCAGAGGTTCAACAGTTGGCGTTTCCTAGGGTCGTAGAGGAGTACCCTGATGTCTTTCCAGAAGAGGTTGTATCCTTACCCCCTCGACGAGAGATCGAGTTTGGGATCGAGCTACAGCCAGGAGCGTCTCCTATCTCTATGTCTCCGTATAGGATGGCCCCTTCTGAGTTACGAGAGCTACGTATTCAGCTCGACGGTCTGTTGTAGTGTGGTTTTGTTCGGCCAAGTGTGTCACTGTGGGGTGCACCAGTTTTGTTTGTGAAAAAGGCTGATGGCAGTTTGCGGTTGTGCGTCGATTATCGTCACTTAAACAAAGTGAGAATAAAGAACCGCTATCCTCTTCCGCGGATTGATGACCTATTCGATCAACTGAAGGGTGCAAGTTGGTTTTCAAAGATAGACTTGTGGTCAGGATATCACCAGATGCGTGTAAAGGATGAGGATATCCCGAAGACTGCTTTCCGTTGTCATCATGGACATTATGAATTTGTTGTAATGCCATTCGGCGTGACGAATTCTATAGCTGTTTTCATGTGGTTGATGAATGCTGTGTTCCGTGAATTCCTGGACAAGTTTGTTGTGGTTTTCATCGACGACATCCTTGTATACTCCACATCTGAAGAGGAGCATGCAGAGCATCTACGAGCCGTTTTGGGAGTTCTTCGCCAACATCGGTTGTTTGGGAAGTTGTCCAAGTGTGAGTTCTGGGCTCGAGAAGGTCGTTTCTTAGGCCATGTTGTGTCCCAATATGGAGTAGCTGTGGATCCTTCGAAGGTAGAAGCATTGGTGTCTTGGGAAGCCCCCAAGACCATGTCAGAGGTGCGAAGTTTCCTTGGTCTCGCAGGCTATTATAGAAGGTTTGTAGCCAATTTCTCCCAAGTTGCGACTCCTCTGAATGCTTTGACCAGGAATGATCAAGCGTTCATATGGACTGATCAGTGTCAGGCAGCTTTCAAGTATCTAAAGGAGAAGTTGGTAAGTGCACCAGTCCTTTGTCTTCCAGTGGAGGAGAGTACCTGGGAGCGTGAGTCACAGATACGTGCTCAGTACCCAGAGTTGTTTAATGTTTAACTCATTTCATGTAATGATGTTGTGAATGAATTGTTTGGGTATGGATTGTTTGATCCCGGATGTCATAGTTTTGTTCCATCTTTCGAACAACTCATGGTGGTTTTCCCTAAGAGGTATCTTATGGGGTGGTTGTTCGGACCCCTCTTCTCTTCTGGGTTGGTTTTTAATTCTCGAGGACGAGAATGATTTGAGAGGTATCTAATGTAATGGCCCAGACCTCTCCGGTCCATTACTTTGTGAAATGGTGGTGTTGGAGGTGTTCTGGGTGGTCAAGAGGACTTATCCCCAACACTTTGCCAATTTTCCAGTTCTGTGAACAGTGTTTCCAGTTTTATGAACAGTAACAGATCGGTCTCACCGATCGGTCTGACAGATCGGTCTCACCGATCAGTTTCACAGATCGGTGTGACAGATCGGTTTCACAGATCGGTCTGACAGATCGGTTTCACAGATCGGTCTGACAGATCGGTCTCACCGATCAGTTTCACAAATCAGTGTGACAGATCGGTTTCACAGATCGGTCTCACTGATCGGTCTGACAGATCGGTCTCACTGATCAGTTTCACAGATCGGTGTGACAGATCAGTTTCACAGATCGGTGGGACAGATCGGTAGCACAGATCGGTAGCATTGATCAGTAGCACTGATCGGTAGCACAGATCGGTAGCACAGATCGGTAGCACTGATCGGTAGCACTGATCGGTAGCACTGATCAGTAGCACTGATCGGTAGCACAGATCGGTAGCAAAGATCGGTAGCACTGATCCGTAGCACCGATCGGTAGCACTGATCGGTATCACGGATCCGTAGCACTGATCGGTAGCACAGATCGGTAGCACAGATCGGTTGCACAGATCTGTAGCACTGATCCGTAGCACTGATCGGTAGCACGGATCGGTAGCACAGAACGGTAGCACAAATCAGTAGCACAGATCGGTAGCACAGATCGGTAGCACAGATCGATAGCACAGATCGGTAGGTGTACAGTAACGGTAGGTGAACAGTGTTTCCAGACACCTACAGTTTTGCCTCTTTTGACGTTTCGTTTGACGAAAAAAGCATTTAAAGCCTTATTTTTAAGGGTTATTAAGGCCGTTTAAAATGCTATAAATCCTATATTAATTATTCCTAAGGCTTGTAATGTTTTACTTGGTCAAACCGCGTGGGTTAATGCGATCCGTTTTTAATGGAGAATTAACCGGATCTTAAACCGTCACCACATTAAATCTTAAAAAGGGATGAGATATCATTCTCCCTTGTTCTTTCCCTTTTTTCTCAACTAAGAGGCGCTAGAACCTTTCAATCCTTTCCGTAGGAGTTGCACAATCAACCTTTACTCCTAGGATCAGTCCCGCTCTGTTGGATGCAACCAAGCTGTGTCGATCATTCTTCCACATAAGTTGTCGCGAGGGGAGGATCATGACCCGCTGTGTGGATAAAGGACGTCAAGAACTCTTCGAGGTAAGGGATTCATGGCTTCTCTAATTGTATATGTGCAATCGTAGATTTAGCATGATTTATTCATTTGGATCACAATGAAATTGACCTAATTAAATACTTGAACCGGATTATAAGAATTTGGTTGATCGCATGTTGTTGCTTTATACAGTGATAACGGTTTGCCTCATGTTTTTCTAGATATAGTGATATCTATGTTTTCATTGATTTGTTGATCGTTCATGATAGAAATTGATAATGAACATAATTCCGGAATTAATTGATGATTAATTGGATAAAGATAAAGAGGTATGTAATTAATCTGGTTATTATCGTTGTTGTAGTTGTTCTATTTGAGGATAATCAAATTAGGGAAGTAAGCATGGTTATTTAATTATGATAGCTTACTGATTAGGTATCCATGATTGGAACCTACGAATAACAAATCTGTTAATTCAATATGGATTAGAGAACAGATTATGTGGGAATTTCTAAAAGGGTTCTGAGTTACCCTCTTGTTTGTTAAAGGTCCGAGAGCCCATTTTGTGATGTTTGTTTTCGTGATGCTTGTGCTGTCATGTCAGCCTGGATGGTTGTTGTGATATGTGGAGGCATGGAGGCCTTGTGGTTGTGGCAGCGGATGACGCCTAGTGTGGTGAGATGCATCGGTTTATGAATGTGGGTGTCGGGGATGACACCAGGCGTGATGGAATGGGATGGATGTGGTTGCTGGTTGCTTGCGGTTTTCTTGAATGTTAATCTGCTTTGCTTTTCCACACTGCTCAAGGCAGCTGGTCTTACTACTCTTCTTCCGAAGGAGGCGAAGACGCATGGGGTATGCCACGTGCTTTCTGTGTTTAGCCTCTCGAGGGAGAATGGGTATATGATCTTTCTATAGGCGGCAAAGACTCGACGGGTAGTACATCTATTCACCGTGTTGATCCTCCTTTGTGTTTAGAAGCATATGATGTTTTTCTAGAATGCCTGGGAATGTGGAAAAGTAATTCTGTAATGAATGTTTGATTAAATGGTGAAAATCCACGGGGATGGAGATGCTGGAATTTAAAGGTGATGTGAATCTTAAAAAGGAGCAGTTGTTTTTTATGGGATGCCAATTCAGTTTAATGTGGAATTGTTCATTCTTAATTAATGTTTAAAAAATTAATTACTATACAGTGGAACTGATAAATGAGAATGGAGTAATCTAATAATGCTCTTCAATTGGTTGTGTGCTTATAAGATACCTAGTCTTTGAAGTAGCAGCTTGGAGTCTGAGAGACGTTAGCTGCAGTTGTATCTGAGACTAGGTAATGCCCATAGTGTGGATGTGAGTTACATATATATTCTGTACATTTTGTGTTTCTATACGCTACTCCACCCTGTCGGTAAGGGCAACTAACACCCCGGGGATTCTGAGCCCTGGGGGGGTGTTTTCCCCAACATTCTGATGGGAGGTTGAATGGCTGACTACCCCCTTTGGCCCGCTCTCTTCTCTTGGTAGATCCTTGTGCTGGTAGGCACAGTGGTTAGTTTTACACATATATGTGTGTAGAGGGCTGTAATGGCTTGTGGTTATTTCACACACATATATTCTGGATATAGTATCCTATGGAATATTATAGGTGTAACGTGTATAGGCTGTGATGGCTTGAGGATCCTTACTCGGCGTATGGGCTGTGATGGCTTGAGGAATAATACTCGACGTATGATACACATTATACGAGCTATTGTGGCTCCCAGAAACTACCTGGTTACTTTTGGTTGTGAGGATTGTGTGGAGCTTAGCCCAGGTGTCTGCGGGCAAGCCTTTGTGGTGCACGAGGTGCAGATTGTGGAGCTTGACCCATGTTGATACGGGAAAGCCTTTGGAGAGAGATGCACATGACGTATGTCGTTGGGGCAAAGTAGCAAACCAGTGGGGAAGTAGTAGCTGGGTACCCTTGATATTCTTTACTATATGCTATATTCTTGTATGCGTTACTTGGTGAGAGTAGCCATGGTGAGGTTGGGAACATAGTATACCTGTTTAGGTGACGAGTTAGTTTCACTTGTTGTTCTCTGGGCTTTAGCATGCTTTCTTTACTTTTGCATGAGAGTCTTGGGGAGGATCCTACTGAGTATACTGTTATACTCACCCAATGTACATATAAACTGTTTTTCAGGTCACTTGGAGCAGGTTGGAGATCAAGCTGGTTAATACTAGCTTGCGGTTGGGGGAGGAGCTGTTCGGGCTTGTGGTCGCTGCCGTTTTTCTTTCTTTTGGGTACTTTTAGTTTTCCCTTTCAGTTGTAGTACTTTTGCATGACATTTCATATATGTACTTGGTTTCCTTTTATATTTCAGTTCTGAGTTGTAGTTGATTGGAGTCTATTCTATCTCTCTCTTCTGCATGTGTTCTCTTAGAGGGTAATGCCTCCCATTTGTATGTTATTATACCCTCGGTGCTAGTGGCCAACTCGGGGCCTACTAGAGGCGGGACTCAGGGGTCATTATCTCCCTTCTCACATTGCCGGCCCAGGAGGGGTACACTTTGTGGGGAGGGGGTCGTGACAGGCATCCTAATAATATGATTATATAAACCATTGGTGGTTGTAGATAATTTTGTTCAAATATATATATATATATATATATATATATAAGAGGATTATACATTGGGTTTTTTAAATCAGTTTTGGT
The DNA here is from genome assembly GCA_963277665.1 of Viscum album. NCBI lineage: Eukaryota > Viridiplantae > Streptophyta > Magnoliopsida > Santalales > Viscaceae > Viscum > Viscum album. The sequence goes on along the minus strand of OY728141.1, from coordinate 1,611,150,971 downwards.
GAGATGAAAACTATATCCATCATGATGTCGAACAATTGAAATTGTTTTTCAATTGTTGATTCTGATGGTGGGGAGCACCACTATTTGGGATAAAACTTTATGTGATGGTACATGTGGTGGGTAGTACCATGATAACGATAATGAATGGTTAAATGAAACTTTATTTTCTTATGGTACACGAGTTCTATTGACTTTATTCTTCAATTTAGAAATGGTGACATGAAGTGTCATAACTTATGGTGAATAATACACGGTGGTTTTTGGAGTTTTGTAGTAGATGATTGGTTGAAATTTTAAAGTTGTAAATGACGAGTATGTTTGGAATTGAAATCTAGGATTGGTTGAGTTTTATGGAAAGAATAAATCTCGGTATATTTTTACATAGAATGTTTTATAATGGGGAGGTTATATAGTCCCATGTCTTTTCGGGTAGTGAAAATGAGGGGAAATATTAATTTTTGGCTATTTAGTTCTTATAAGGTTAATTTTATTTATTTTTTAAATTATATAACCATAAAAGATTTTTCAAATTATGTTAATTATCTAAGAATGGGGAGTTTTCCATTGCACTGGAAATTAGTGAGATTTACAACCTATTGTATTTTGTAGATATATTAACATTTATTAAATATATATCAATTATTATGTCTATATATATGATCATATAATTAAATTATATCCCTTGATATAAATTAAAACTCTATATTTGGGTCTGGAATAATAAGATTTACATAGGTGATGTATACAATATTTTTTGGTTTCGGGTCCCACAGTGAGTCTTAAATGGGTGTTATATTTTATTTTTAAGTTTAATTCGAATAAAATTAAATTATTTTAATTACTCTTTTGTTTTATATCCCCCATATTTTTTCTTAATGGGAAAGGGAATGATTTCCATGGAAGCTACTTTGATCTAAGAGAGAAAGGGGATACAAATATAATTCCGATGATTCATGAGAAGTGGAATATAATGTTGTAGAAATAGAGAATGGGTTTTAGCAAAATTCTTCAATGAATTAATTTTAAGTAGGATAAGAAATTATATTTTCATTATTACTTGTTTGCTTCACAATTTTAAATTTTTAATTAGTGTTTTGTTTAATTATGGTTTTTTAGGACTTTTGTGTAGTGATTTGGGGACAGAAGGTTTAGTTTTTTTTTTAATTTCTAATTTTGTTTTAGTTTTTTATGAATTAGAAAAATGGTTTTTATATTTCATGTATTGTGATGCAAAAAGGAGTTCTATGAATAAGAAGATGAAAACTGATCTTTTTTTGGTTTCACACTACTCCTACGTAGGAGACCCCCATCCATAAAGGTTATTAGTGTTACTGTTATGTATGGTCTTACATTAGGTAAACTGTGTGAGAGATTTTTGTTGGAGGGAGAGTGTGAGGGTAAACATGTGTTACCCTTACAAAGGAGGGCATATATATGGTTAAATACCATATTACCTGTACACACAATGACCTGCGTAAGGTTCATCCATATAAAGAAACTATATTTTAATTTTTAAATAAATTATTATTCTCCTAGTTTATTAATGGATTATTTTTATGTATAAAAAGGGTTTTTTGGATGAGTAATTACTTATTAATTATATTTTTATTAATTATTGTATTATTTTTGGACAAAATTATCGAATTAATTAATTATTTATTTATAATTAATTACGAAATTATTTAAAAACTAAATTATGAAATTAATTTAAAATTATGTATACTATTATAAATTGAATTAGAATCTCAAGTGGTTGAATGATGACTATTATGCCTTGGAAAATATTTATTCTTGGATTTATAGATTAGTTTATAAATGGAATAACTTTGTATGTGAGGTAGGTGGTTCATTAAGAATCCCCCTACATTTTTATTGATTTGATATGACATGTGATATATTGTCTCACCACTATGGGTGACCAATAATCTAGGACTAAGATGGATCCTTGAGAACATGTTCATACCTTCACCATTTATGGTTATGGGAATGATTATAAACATATTTCATGTGACACATAATCCCTATAAGGGAATAAGTTGAATTAATCAAATTATTTATTAAACTCTCTATGAAATTCATAATGTGTTAAATAATACAATTGACCCTTTATCACTAGATTTATTGAATAGTTTCCAATGGGAGATAGATTGAATATAAACATAAACCATAATCATATATAAAGTAAGTGTATTAAGTAAATATATTTGGCATTGGGATTAGTTTCATAATTCCTCAGAGTAAGGAATATTGATAGACTTGTATGGACAACCTCAAGTGTCAAGATAGAACTTGGGGAGTAGGTCATTATCGAATTTATATTGCTTATATCCTTGGTACAATTGATTTATGATTTCGTAAAGTGTTCCTCCTCAACTAGTTTATGAGTACCTAGGTGGGTATACCATAGATATATCTTGATAAGATTGGAATGTGAGGACCAACCTTGGACAACAAGGGATTGGATATGATATTTTGTCCATATATTTTAGGTAAAATTATTTAATTATGTATATATTCAAATTAGAAACATGAGACAAATAAGGTGATGTTGATAGACACTATTTCCATGTAGTTATTAGAATGGAAAGTGATATTTGAATGGGATAGAGGGTCACATGTGGCTACAAGGATTATGTGGGGGAACTGGGGGGACCTTATAGGGATCCCCATTTTTGATTAAAACCTGATAGATTTTTATGTGGGAATGGGTTGTGAATTTTTTGGGCGTTTCCATAGAAAATTAATTGTTTCTGTGATATTGGTATGGCTCCAGTTACTGGGATACATTATTCACTTTGTTAAAATATTTGAAAACATGTGATAGGTATAGAAAAGTGGTCAAACAGAGTGGTTTTTAATGTGATATATCAAGGATAGGTTATTCCCACATTGAATTTCAATGATGGTTCTACGGAGATTTGATTTAACTAGTGTATAAACTATATATATTTATTAGTATGGAACGGTCTTCCCCTGAGATATTAGATCATATTTGTTTGGTTACCATTATGGAATTGGCCACCATTGAGCTCATGATAATGATAATTACTTCAGGGAAGGATGATATATTACCATTAGTTTAAAAATTTTATTTTACTTACATGTTCATTGGACAAAAAATGGCCTATGGATAATGTGTTTCATGATAGGGAGATTCTTCCCATGGGTTTCAGATTACATGTTTTCCTGGTAGGGTGAGACAATTTTCCTTGAGGTTTGGATGACATGTTACTTATCTAATTGAAGGGAGAGTATATCCATTGGTTTTAGAAGAGTTTGTATATATTTTATGATGGGGTGTGTATGTTATATTGTTATTCAGATGGTGGTATTGTGCTCAGAGACACTCAAATATTAGCTGAAGCTGGTATGGTTAATCCTGGACATCATGTAAAAAACTAAGGACTGATGAAGAATATTTTACATTAGTACCACAAAAATAAATCTGTTATTATGAGTATATGATAGGTAAATAAATTAAAATATTAGTTATATCAGGAACCTCTTGGTGGTTCACCACTAATTTTCACTTTAATCTAGATTTGGTGTCCATGTCACTTGGGAAACTGAGTAGATTTCATTGAGGATATGATCAGTTAGGGAATGGGCTCGATGTTTTATTATTGAACGGGATAACATAGAGGGGACTTGAAGAATAGGATATTTAGGGATGAATATGTTTATAGATACACCATAATATTCATTATTTTATTTTATTTTTTTCATCCTAGTGAGTGATCCATTATTTCTTGAATGCATAATTTTGTTCTTGTAAGACTATATTTTCACATTTACATTGGTTTTGACATTATGTTGTTTATTAATTATGAATAATATCCTATATGATATAGATATTATTTGGTAATTTATACTATTTAATCATAATCATATGAGGTAATATTATCTCTACCGTAACACCCTATATATTCTTTTCAAGTCATCAACCACTATAATATGGGGAACCGCACTTGAGGATACTTAGTTCTCTTGATCAGACACTGATCGGTTGTCCATGACCAAGGGAAATTATATAATATATGGTTTTACACTAAATTTCGTTATGTATTCTTACATAATATTATTTTGAATCCTTATTTTAATCATTCTACACTTCTCATATCTTTCATGATTCAAGTGTTTAACAATATAAACCATTGGTTTCTCAATAAGGTCATTCTCTAGAATATATTTGTTTCTAGATTATGAGTGATTCATAATTATTTTTCCAATCAATGAATTTGTTAATATCAATCACGTAAATCCGAAAAAGAATTATCTTGATGTTAATCTTGATGTTTCAGATTAAAGGTATATAAAATATACGATTTTATCAAATGAGTATCATATTTTAAAATTATTTAATAATGGAAATTATGTAATGTGATCCCAATATAATACTGAACAATTTTAAAATATATCAAATATATTAGTGATATAAGATCTATATTAATATAAGATATAGTTAACTTTAATTATTCTCTCATCCCTGATATATTTATTTATTTCATCATTTATATCATATCATACACAAATCTTGTATAATTGAGAAGATTAATCATCACCCAATCTATCATATGGATTAAATAAAATCTATTTATATGGTAACCTAATCCTATTATATTTTATTTTCCAAGTATAAATCAAGAAAAATCACCCAAAGTGGAAGAAAATATATTATGTTCACTAATTACTTACTTTCCTTAGAATGTATAATCTAATAGAACCTTACTTTAGCATTACCAACATGGATGTATGAATGAGGACTTGAAAATTTTTCACTTTGAAAAAAATCTTAGACATTGAATTTTAAAAGGGAGTTAAATATAGACATATTTTCTTATGGTATTATCCTTACATTTTTTCATGTTAATTTATATTTAGTTTCAAATCCTATTCATTTAACTATAATATTATATTCAACCCATATTTATGTAAAACTCATTACACAACACATATCTTATGTTACTAACCTAAAAGAAAATCTAAATATATTTTCACTCATAAAAATTAATCTCATTTAAAAGGTACATGTAATTATATCATGAAATTTATTTGTTCATAAGAAATGAAAATCTCCGACAATATTAAGTATGGAGTCACTTATATTAAACCATTTTTTTGAAGATAAGTCATAATCCCAAGGGAATGTGGGATGTTTGACCCAACGTCCCACTACCCACATATACCTTAGTGAAGTGAGACCTCTATTTCGTCATAATTATAATTCCTAATATCTATAAAATATAATAAATTTCCTAATTCCATATCCGAACATATTAAAATGTAATTTCAATGTATAAGAAAACTAAAAAAATATAATCCTTTGCATGAAACTTTTTATATTCATATATGAAAACTTCTGGACCTAGTATAAAATTTTAAACTAAATCAAATATCAATTGATAATATAAAAATTATTCTCATGAATAAAAAAGTTAATAAATTAATTGAAGGATAAATTCATATATATAAACATGAGGAAAACAATTTATGGACAATTCATAAATAAATCAATTATAAACACTTTATATGGATTCCTTAATATTTTCCATTATATGTACTTTTACTTAAATATATTATTATAAAAAAATAAACATTATAAACATGTACTATTGACAAATTATGTAAAAATTTATAATATCATAACTTTAATACAATTTATGTATTGACCACGTCAATTACCAGTTTTTATATGCTTTGAATAATTTCTAAAATAATATATTTTAATATGAATAATTAAAATCAACTATTATGAACAATTAATCATTAAATATATAAACACTCTCTTATATTTACTTATATTTTAATTTATAATCATTTTATAAAATATATGTATAATTTCCATTTAAAAATTTTATATATAAATAAAAATCCATGACATATAATTTGAAAAAATTTATTTTTATATAATAAATTAATATCATTAAATGATTATTTTATAATTTTTATCAAAAAATTATTACTTCATTATAAACATGTTATATTTAAATTATTTAAAAATACCTTAATAATTAAACATATTTCCAAAAATACCTATTTCTATAATTTCCAATCAATTTATAAATTATATATTTCAATTTGTAATTGAAATTTGTAAAAAATAATATTATTCCATTATATCTTATTTAAGAACATATTAAAGTCATAAACCATGGAATAACCTGTTATCTTTCATATTTATTGATAAATTATCCTTAGTGGTGAAAAAACCTTATATGCTTGATACATTATATTTTATGATGTACCATATATCATAATGTAGGGAAATCTCGGATTCTTTTTGCGATTCATGAAGCTGCCTCAATTCAAAAAGACTGATGCGACAACTCAGTTGGTGAATTTGAGATCCTTTGTCATCTTCATATTCCTGGAATCATCCCAATGCCTAAACGATCCTTGGAAGTGTTCTGGAAATCACCAATTCCAGGATGGATCAAAGTGAACATTTATGGTGCTTCTAAAGGCAACCCATGCCCTACCAGTTGTGGTGGTATCATCAGAGACTCAGCTGGACAGTGTCAGGGATGTTTCTATATTTTATGTGGATACTCTTCATCTATAGAGGCGGAAATGCTTGGGGTCATTCACGCTGTTGATTTTGAGCTTCAAAGAGGTTGGAGAAAGCTATGGATTGAAAGTGATTCAACCACTATCATCCATGCCATCTGGAATGGCAACATCCATCTAGCCTGGACTCTTACCACTCGTTTGATGAACTGTCAGAACTTTCTTAATGGGATCTATTATATATCTACTCATGCCTACCGTGAAGTGAATGTCATTGTTGATGCTCATTCCAACAAAGGAGTTCATCAGACCATGACTTGGCTTGAATCTATTCCTTCTAATTTTTTATATCTTTTTGATAGAGATTGTAAAAAATTCCCATCCTTTTGCCTCTTGTAATCATTTTTTGACTACCAATAAATTGTGCTTTGGTCATTGACCAAAGCATTACCTTTAAAAAAAATTAAAGTCAATATGAAACTTTGTTTTGAAGGTGACACATTTGTTAAGACCCCATTAAATATCCCATATTGTACACTATGATTTATGAAAAAATAAAGTATTTTGATTGATTAAACAATTAAAATATCATATATCATATATAATAACTCTATCGTGTATTATGATATTATATATCATAAGAAAATATATTGTTTAACGTCTATATAGTTTTTTATGATATCTCATATCATCATGATAGCCATAATTCAATATCTGAATGGTATTTGATGACAAGAAACATTATTTTAAAATAATAAGAAGATTTATATTTGTTTTAAATGATTTCATGAATAAAAATTCATAGTGAATCTTTATTAAAATTGAATGGTTTTCTAATATTGAATCACACTCGTTCATGGAACGAAAATTATTTAGATACCATATTACCTATATCAAACATGCTTGAAAACAAAACCATGAACACACACACACACACACACATATTTTATGAATAAATCATGTGTTCCTTTCACCATAGATATCCACTGATAATTATTTAATCATAACTATTAATGCATATCATTATGAAAATCTATTATACTCCTTTTTTTGTATATTAGTGGCCCTACATGAATCACTTGAAACTCAGGCATGATTCTTCTACTATCCACAATGTTCTAGTACCTATGGAGGTAAGTCGGTAAGAATTTGATATATTCAATGTAGATATAATAAACAAGGGAATTGGAAAACTATTACAAACACCATATATTGCTTGGGGATCCCGTATATAATCTTCAAGGATGATCCTAGAGTGGACATGCTTTTAATAATATATTATTGAACTAATGAGTGATGACCTACATTTTTCATGTATTTTTATAATGTCTGATTAATTCTAACAATAAAAGGATATTATTAAATGACTATAATTATGATAATTAATGTGGAATAATTATTGAGATTTAATTGTTATCAATTGATTTCATAATCTATTATATGATGTTTGAGTGAATGATACTAAATATTTCTACTCACACCATTTCAATAATATTAAACATAATATTATAGTATAATTAGTCAAGGAAGTGGAATAAAATATATAAATAATTCCTTATGACATAAAAAAATCATACCATATGACATACCCTAAACAGATCATACATGTTTAAGTGTTTAGGGTATATCTCCTTCATTTTCATGATTGTAATGATTTAGTTTTTGAATTTCTATACCATCCACAAAATTATAATATCCAAACCAGATTACTATATAAATATATGGGAAACCCATTGTTTTTATTAATTATGCAAATATAAAATCTATACATATTTACAAATATCCATATGTAGAAAACACAAAATTCATATTAAACCATTTAAAATAGAGGTATAATATTATATAAAATAAATAATCACTAAAAAATCAAGCATGGAGTGACATATAACCAACTCCCAATTTTCTATAGAATACATAATATTCTAGGTGAGTGAGAAATCACACCCAAAGTACCTTCACCTAGTGTTGTTTACTCAACATAGACCTTAATTTCATCATTACCCTAACATCTATCATGTATAAAAAATATTCAACCTCTACATTCAAGCTAATAACTCCAAAACTGACCAAAGTCAAGGTTATTGAATACTATATATTAGTTTTTCATTTGTAGTATATAATTAATTATGTTACAATTATATAAGATACAATTTTATAACTTAAATTTAAGAATATATAATATTCATATCATATAATCATTTTATATACATATTAATATTAAAAGTAATAATCAAATAAATAAACATTCTATATATTTTCCCAAAATGAAGTACTAATATGAACATTTCATATTGGATTTAGGTATATGAATATAAAATCTCTAAATCATAGTGATTATATTTTATGAGACAAATATTAACAGTAATAATTTCTACATAAAATATTTATTTCTTTTTGTCCATATCATAAATTTTTATAGATAGTATCTCATCAATTATAAGTTCTGATTTAATAACATCATATGATATTATTTTTAATTAAGGACTAGTAGTTAAATGTATCATATTTACAGATGTAACCTATATCATACTTGTTATTATATACTCATTTTTACGAAACGTAGAACACATTTCAGGGTCAAATGTAACCCTTGATGTTTCTTTTTTATAGTGTTTTAAACTATTGGATTCGATGAATTGCAAACTATGATTCACACTATATTACCCTATAACAAAGAAAAAAAATCACATCACATGTTATTATATCAAATATCACAAAAATTGAATGATTAATCCATAAAATAATGTTTAGCCATGAAATATCATATTTTATGATATAACCTTAAACATAATGCAAAAAACATGTTATTTCAAACATTTATTTAAAATTGTTTTGATCTAATAATAAAGGAAACTTTGATACCACTGGTCTGTTTGGTAGGAACCTATCTTTCTCAAAATAGAGACTTAAAACCAATAAAAGTAATTATCATTCATTACAAAATAAACATATAAATGAGTAACATAATAAATATATATATCTCAGGCCCAAAAACCCCCATAATGATATAGATTGTTGAAAATTATCACCCATATACTACCATAATATTCTTTCATCCATAGGTACTTCTCCAGCCACTAGAATACCCAAATTATTTGGGAGGACCTTATTTACGTAAAAGGTTCTATAGAACCTTATCATTGAAGATAAATAAGAGAACAAATAGGAAAATAACTTTTGAATATGTTTAACTAAAACACCTTACAAATGGGAAGAGGCATTCCCTTTTATAGTGCTCCCTCAATAAATGTAATAGAAAAAAGATTGGGTTTGAACATTTACAACCACCATGCTTTACATAGTGTATATTTTTTGTATATATGATCATTTTAAAACATCAATAATAATATTTTACTTAAGAATCCATTAATAAACCATCTAAATGAATTATAATTTAAGGGAAACCATTTGAAATATGTTTCAATGTTTATGTACCTCATATCACATATCATTGGTCATATCATATGTTGTACCATATAATCCTAGAATCACCAGAAATTAATTATATATATATATTTTTCCCATGATATTAATCATATGAATATAGTATGTTACGATATTAATGAATAATACAATAAAATTTATTCTTATTTTAGTTCACATACATCACTCTGATTATCATGAGTCTCTATCAAAATAATAATTGACTCACTTTTTATATATAGTGTTCTCCCCACTATGTAATATACCCTAGGGGTTTGGTTGAATTAGGTTTTGAAATCTTAAAATTATACCCTTGGGAAGGTGATATATCATAAAATAAAAAATTATCAACCAATAACACAATAAAGATATATTGGTAAATACAATAATTCAAGAGACACAAATTTTTATTTGGTTTACCCAGACTAGGATAGTTCAATGAGAATAGAATTTCAATGCATCGATATACCAAAATTAATAAATTGAGATATTTTTTAGATTATTCAGTGCATACAATCCCCTAGTTTAAAATCATTAATACTTATGAGAACACACTACTATCTTGGAAAAATTTAACTCACTTATTTACAGAAAATAATCCTTTGATGAATTGAATTAGGCTAGAAATAGTTCAAACTATCATGTATGTGATATAATGATACTTTTTAATAAATGGGATAAAAAAATCATTACAATGTAGAATCTGAATCACGATAAATTCTTTCAAGAAATTTTCTTTCACACAACTCCATTATGAACTATCATCATATAACTCCTTGTGCGAACTTCCATAAAAAAATCCCTTTACAAAATATATTCATAAAACTCCTTCAGGATCTATATAACAACACAAACTATTTAAATTGATGACATTCATTCCATCATGAACTACCATACATCGTGAACTATATTTATTTTCATGATTACTTCATCCACATACTGTCTTTCTTCTCGTAATCCAAATATCATCATTATTGTTTATGGAATTCCCTTTAATTACTTCTCTCTAAATAATTTTTTAAAACATTATATATGAAGGAATTTGGTGGATTTATATAAAATACATGACCTGAAAATATCACTACGAATAAGATTACACTAAATCCTTTCACATATTACACATTATATTGAAATCAATAACATTACTAAATAACATGATACTACATATCACCTTTCATGAGCTATATTCTAGCCATGTATACAGCCCTCCTTCATTATTAAAAAATAGTATATATCATATCTTCTAAAATTCCTCATTCCACATGAGCACTTCATTGTTTTGAGACTCTTACATGAACGTGATATTATGTACCTGCTATATAGTCACATAAGTGTTATATGAAAATTATTCTCTTCCAAACCATTTTTTCTCATATGTGAAATTCCTTATATTAGATATTTTTTCTAAAAAAATACACAAAACGTCCATGAGTATTCTATATATGCATGATAATTATTAATTTTCTACAATATACTAAAAAATATTCATAAAAAATGGCCTACTTATCTGGAGACATTATTTTTTGATTTCCATATAATATTCACTACTTTGGAACGTTTTTAACATTATTTTTCCAAAAATGATGGTCTAAAATAAGGATTATATCCTGAAGGGTAGCCTGGTGTGGATCAAGGAATAAAAAAATTTAGTTCTTACCATTTAAAGGATATAATTCCATATTTATTGGAAACACCTATATCTCTTATTTCTCCAGTGAAAATGAATAAAAATAATGAAATATAATTTGAAGAAATTATAGAGATTTTATATTCTTCACCTAAAGTAGATAATATAAGGGGAATATCTAGATTTATTATATAAAACTATAAAACTGAAGATGAATAATTTATGGTCATATGTTTCAGAGTGGCTATATTGGTCCTCCTATTTCATAAAAAAATAGGAAATCTCACTTCTCCAATTACACTTCAGGAATACAACGCTCCTCCTAGTGCTACTTCCTCCTTACACATATAGTAGGTGAAAAATACACCCTATATATTGTGCAAATATGCTCACATATAATTAATTTAAAAAACTAAAAAAAATTATCTTCTAACAAGAAACCTCATAGAACACCTCATTTTATCCTTATTTTTCTTTTCATTATGATATAGGAACCATGTCTACCATATCACTCTCTCTTATCTCCAGTCATGAAAAACTATAATGCTATATCTTCTCTCATTCCAATTCACACTAATAATTTTTAAGTAATATCTACACCATTTTTCAATTCATTTTTATTTTATTTATTATAAATAATTTCCCCTAATTTTTTCCAAATTTTATCAAATTAATTTTCAAAATTAAAATCCATTTTTAAACGTGGTAGTTCCACACCATAATTTTCACACAATCTAACTAAGACTTCAATATCATGTTATATAATACTTACCCAACAAAATATTCATCCAAAAAATATATTCAAAATTATATTTTAACTAATTTATTTAGAAAATACACTAATCAATCATTTCAAGAACCTGCACATCGCCAGCTATATATACTATGATTCTATGTATTTGGGAAAAACATGGCCCAAAAACAAGACTAAAATTTTCATTAAAATGTCAAAACTTATTGGCTAGATCCTCCAATGAAACATTTCTTTGGTTCTTCCATACATGGTTGGATTAATGATTAATGATATATTATTATAGATAAAATATACATAAAACTATTTTTTTACAACCACACAATGTCTTGTGAACTCACAACTAACCTTATGCGGTTTATCCCAAACTTACAGGTAGATCTAAAAAATCATACGAAGGTCTGCACCAACCTTACAATGATTCATCCCAAAATTTTGAGTTACTCACACCAACAAAATAAAGTGTTTTACCAATGTAATAAGGTGGAATCCAAACCATATGTGGTTGATTAATAAACTTATGATGATGCAAAGAAACTTTACATGGACATTTAATAATTTTATGAGGTATTGTACTGATATAAATTTGATGATTACTCAAACCTTAATGGGATTTTCTAAAGGTCTCTAAAACAGTACGCATTTTTGTCTCATTTCTACATGTTTGTATAATTCCTATACAATTTATATTACATAAAATAACATCTTAGGATATTCAATATATGAGATTTTCAAATGAATGTATGATGGATTTATGATTAATTCCACTTCATTTTCTAAAAAATAATTATATAACAACAGATGAGGTAATTTTTTTCTCAACACCTCACTTTGGGTATGGGGAAAAGATAAAATAGATATAGCACTTAAGACGTTGTGAAATTTTTGAACCAACCAAATATGATCACAATTCACCCAAAGACACTTGTATTTAATGTGTGTCAATGATTCACTTAATGTCAAATCTAATCCAAATTGAGTAAATATTGATGATAGAAATAGTAGTTAAAATAAAAAATATTTTTTTAAACACCTCATTGAACTTCTATTCTCTTCACAACATTCTCAATCAATCCCCTAAAAAAAATCATTCAAACACTAAGTGGATTTGTAAAAAAAATATTTTCCCATATTTTAATATGTAGTATCATTCAATAGACCATAATATCCTCCTTTAAATATATATATATATACATATATATTATCTGTCATTTTTTATTAAACCCAAATATAACTTATCTTGAGGAACACAAAATAAGGGTTGTATAAAAACATTAAATTATTTATAGAAATCATACCGTGCTAGAAAACTAATTTATATGTATTTATAAATGTACCATATCAATGTAATCTCTTTAGAGGGATTTGGTTGGAATCTATGATCCAATTTTTACCTTTAAAAATCTATCTTGAGTAGTTACATTGTGATAATATCAACCACTTGATCCACTATTGAAAAAGACTCTAACTTCACTGCTTTTCACTGCACTTTCTCCTATAAGAAATGATATTTAATTTCAATAAAATAGGTCCTAAATGTAAGAATGATATTTTTTAATTTTTTATAAAGATAAGTTTGTCACACATGATCAGAATATGATATTCCACTTCTAGCCTAATTTTATCAGGTTGTTGTCTTACCCATATCGAATGGTTACATGATTGAGTGGATGTTAAATATATATCCTCCATCATAAATAATGATAAATAATATTCCTTATATTATATTTAAGAAAGATAATAATTTCTTATATATAATTAAACAAATGATGTTGAAGTTTGTTCGTACACAAAACCATCACATTCTGTAAATATATATGCCAAGAGTTGATTTTATGAAGTGTTGTAAAAACAACATAAAAATATTAATTGTTTTATGTAATGAAGCATTATTCTCATATATTTCATATGAAATTCATTTAGATATCATTGATATTGGGAATCATGACACGTGGAAACTAAAATTTCTATTTAGGTGGATATAATGTATAGAAAAATCCCAACAATCTTACTATAATGTGTCATGTTTACCTCCATACATTCCTTATCATTTGATGATTTCATCTTTGCAATCACTAGAGTTTCATTAGATTAGAATCATAAAAAATAAAAACTTTTACAACTTCTTAGTATATTTAATTTTTTGAAAAAGTATCTTCTTTTAATAATATCATTAATATTATAATGAAAAATGCTAATTAACCAATCAAAAATATTTTTAATTCATACTTCATGTATTCTGAAAACTTCTTTCATTATAAAACATATGAGCCCCAAATATGATTTTAGATATATATATATTATAACAATAATTCACATAAATTTCTTTTTCTTCGTTTTTACATTATAATTAACCCCTTATACTTTTAAAACCAATCCCTTTCATAAAATTGCTTATCCTTGAGTACCATGACCTTAACACTTATTTTAGGCCATAAAAGCCCAAATTTATTAAAAAAATTGTTTTCATATTAATACACAATTAAATAATATATTTTCCCTATATAATAATAATCATAAATTAATAAATATAAAAATTATCATTTAATATACATTCAACATAATTTAAATCCTCATTTATCTACCATTCCCAAAAATAGTCATACATTTTCATGCCATGACAAGGGAGATAATGTTTCATACACACAATTGAATTATATTTTGGAATAACCCTTTCATACTACATAATATTTTGTTCATTTTTACTTGTACATAATCAATTAGTTTATTTAGGAAGCCCATTTTTTATAATATATTTTTATTTCTCATTCTTAGAAACCCCTCCCATATTTGTTTATTTTTAATTTTTTAGGATATTAATATATAGATTTGATTGAATGTTTATATTTAATCAAATCCTCAAATATTTTAAGCATTACATTATATGGAATAGATATTTGATAGTCCTTTATCCTCTATATTTTAACAGGGGTTGTCTAGTCACTTGCAATGTAGTTGTCAAGTATTTTTTCCCTACTCATAATCATATATTTCATATGAGTCTTATACAGACCCTAGATCTCCCCCTAATCAATTTACCTCATAACCACATTATTCCTAAATTTATTATCTGTATTGTTACAAAATATCATTGAGATATTTTAAATTATTCTCATTCTCAAGAACCATTAGATCCTAATTGTACATAATTTTTCAAAAAAAATTATAGATTGTATAACTTGTGTTTTTATGAATATATAAGAAAAATAACTTTATCTCCACGAGTTAAAATATTCTAATGATTATCCTTATTAAGAAAAAAATATTTACTTCTGGAGATGCTTATGTACTTCAATTTCATCTTCTTTCAACACATCATCTCAAAGGGGGTATTCTATTGATTCAGACATATTAGAGTTCTACTAGATATGTATACTAATGTAAGCACTACTTCGTTCCAATATGTCTCTAAAAAATACATTTTTGGATCATTTTCTAAACCATGTTCTTTAAAATATAGTCACTTCATTCATCAACTCTCTTCTGTTATAAATGTCACATGAATGGAATTTTTTTTCCATATTTAATTATTTTATAGGTAATTATCCACAAAATTATTATTAATTAAACACATTTTTTTTTTAAATATATTGATACTTTATCCCAGGAATTTTATAATCCAATCTATTTTAATGAGTGATTGACCAAAACATATCAATTTTCTAATAAATGTCTATCATCTAAGCTATTCTACTATAACTTTCACTAAATAAGAGAAAATTTGAATTTCCATCATAGGATTTGGGTGTTATCAACCCACACACATCCATTTGCACAATCTCAATAAATCTTATTGAATTCATCTTTTATAGACTATACATATTTTTATAGTCTTTTATTTTTGAAAAGTATCACATGTATGAGTGTGATCATGGGGAATATTAAGGATATCTCAAGCACCATTATTATTTACCAAGTTACTAAATATATTTTTTTTTTCAAATGGCCAAACCATTTTGGTATACAATCAGGTTTTCTCTTACTTGGACAAAATACACATATCCACTTCTCTGGAAGAAAAATATAGAGGCTCACATTCAATAAAAACCCTTAAAAAAATATATCCATCACTTTATATGATCATGTATGTTTTCTTACATAATTTTACATTATTCTTTGAGTCATTATATTGACTTAAACTATGTAATTTTTTTCTAACACCGTCAAATAACATGGGATTTGTGCACCTTTGATATTTTTCACCATCATATAACTTCATGGGGATATTTATTTTATTCCTTTATCATTAACAATCTCAACTAAAGAATATTAATTATTATTAACGCTAATGACGAGGACTATATCCCATATTTATGAGATTTATGACCACATTCCAAAATATAAGTATCATCGATGTTTATTTCCATTAATGAAATTTATTCAATGTTTGATTTCACAATCCTTACCTTCATAATCTATATATACTAGTCTAGTTTACATGATGATGTAAAATCTTGATACACTATTTCATCCACTAATCCTTTTCCTTGAGAAAAAATATTTTTTTTAGTTTTTAAAGTATTTTATGATATCTAAAACTAATAATATATGATTTTATGAGTCTCTTTATGAACATTTCTTCATAACCTTAATGTGTAATTAATCTCCTTGTAAACTAATCCCCAGAAAATAAAACAATTTGCATTAAAATAATATTTAGACAATGCAATTCTACAAAACTATTTTTCCCTTACAGTCTAAAATATATCTTAGTCATGTTACAAAAAGATATTGTATTCCCCTTCTAGTCATGATAATAAGAATGGATTTTTTGTGTATCATTTTCACCCTTTATTGTATAAATATTATTCTTTTTAGGGTTGTGTAACTCAATTTTATTTTTTAGTTCCAGTGCGTGATATTGTTTCCCTCCATTTAAACCTTATTCATATGATCATGTGTCACAAGTAATATTCATTTTTCACCAAAAAAATACACTTTTGTGATTGTAAAAACATCATAAGTGGAAATCCTACTAATATCTTTAGTCTTTTTATGAGCTAATGGACTTTGAATCCCTGATTCCATATAGGGAGTAAGGAGTTTTTCATGATCATCAAATATTCACTGTAACATCAAGATTTTAATTGCAGATTATTTTATTATGTTTACCCGTTATTTAACACTATTTTTAGTCCAATAAAATAGATATATATTCTTCAATTTTTTTCATGATCTTTTTATGTTTTCCTGAATTTAAAGTGTTTATATATTTGAGTTTTTAATATCCACTTCCAATTATGAATTTTCATTGTTTCATGATATGTAGAATAGAGTCCTATAAAACACTATTATATTTATTCTTTTAGAAATATACTATCACTTCTCTCATGGGTATAATCATTTTAAATTTCATGAGATAATGTTCCATCAATCTCATCATCCACGTCATCTATATCCTATATATTTTCTAATATATAACAACAAAATGATTTCTTCAAAGAGGCCCCAAAGGTCCTTGACCCCCACTACTTTTGCTTCCTTAGATATATTGTTATATTTGTAAAGTAACTTATTAATCATAAATATTTTTTTATATTGTTTCCACTTACTACTCATTCCTTTGAATTTTTATTTCACTGGTACTTATTCCCTATCAGCTTCATGAAATTTAGTAGGATGCATGATGGTAAGATTTATGACATTGAAAAAATTAATACAACATATTGGTATATTACCTTTTAATTTCCCTTTTCCACTTTTCAGATTAGAAGAAGAAAAGGTATCATCTCATCAACCTCTTCTTTTTTGGGTTCTTCTTTGATAGAGATTTCAGTCATACCCTGGAATGTTTATTCTCATGAATTATCCTCTATGATATACTGATTTTAAATATTCCTCTTATCATATACCAAAATAGTGTAACATTTTTTGTATAATATAACCTGCTCAAAATATTTTTCCCTAAGATCCAATAATTTTATATTTAACTAAGTAAATATCCGTCTCTAGTGATTTTTAGTATTTTTTTAATTGTAAATTATGTCTCTAAGACCATGCATATCATCCTCAACATCATTTTCTTGATAAAAACCTGCATCAATTGTCTCAATAATACTCATTCTGTTATCTTTACACATGTTCAAATACAATTAAAACATCACCTATTGGACATTTTAATCACCTTCATAGGTATTTAGATGTTTTCCCCACATCACAATTGAGGTCTTTTATGACATCACCTATATGTAGATACGGTTATCCCAATATCCCCAAAGGGAACGAATTTCCTTTATGTATACATCTTACTTTATATTATATTAATCAAAAAGATCTCCAATACCAATGGCGACTGTGATACGATGTATTTATTCCATGTAATCATGCATACCTAGTAGTAGAAAACAATGTTTCATTTAGTTTTTTCAGAGATTAAAATTAATCCATTAAAAAAGGTTATTTATTATGGTTTAAAATAGTTTTCATGGATTATTGAGAGATAATTTATAACCTTGAACCATATATCTACTACAAAATTCTAGTTCGAAAAATGTGTTATACCCTAAGAGGAGAGGGTAATGTAGGGAACAAGAAAATAGAATTTTTACCCTATAAATGATCTTTTTTTATAGTTTCGTTGAACGAATATTTATTTTCATTCACTCTTGAAAACGAATATGAAATAATGAAACAAACATTGGAGATACAAATTAGATTTTACATGGTTCACCCAAATGTGATAATCCAATGATCATAAAAAGAAGTATTATAATGAAGCTGATGTAATAAAAATATCTTTTCTATCATTTACAAGTTACATAGTGGCCACATTGATCATACTAGTTTAAAAATATTAATAGTATAACATCATTAATTTATTATTACTTGGGGAAAAAACTAATTCACATAGTAAATCCACTTTCTTCATTGTTTATTAGATGAAAACTAAACCATGAATGATGCACCAATATGATCAGTCATCATCTATATGAGGAACCTCACTCATACCTTCTAGTAAGTGACCTATTGAGAAAACACTTACTATATTTATTATTCATTATCATATGAACGATACATTACCAATCATATATCTCTCTCAGTAGTAGTTCTGTAGAATTGGAATGCAATAAAGTTTATCCTTCTACTTTACTCTCATTAATTTTATTCAATCTCCAAACCCTTTATTAAGTTATTATCTTATATTTGTTTAGAAAGTAATTCTACATGTTTTTATCTATATAAAATTTCATTCCTATTTAAATGAAATTAAATTTTCAAACAGGGAATATTGGAATCCTTTTATTCAATCCTTATAAATAAACCTTCAATTTTTAGAAAAATAATCATTATATAATGTTATCTTTTTATAATAATAAATTCCAATAAATAACCACCATCTTGGTTATTTTAAAAGTAAACCAATCTCTCATTGAAGATACCTTCATGGATCCACATTCATGTGCCACAAATCAATGTTCATGTAAATAATATTCCACCAAAACCCAACATTAAATATTCATTAAAATAGAAAAAACCATGTATTTATCCTCCACTGATACTATTTTTGATTACCTCCATCCATGGTTGGGCGGAAGATTAATCATATTTTATGGGAGGATATATATACTAGAAACAATGAATGTATAGCTATATGAAGTAATGTGTTCTTACTGTTAACCAAATGAGTATTTTCCCAATCTTACGGAGAGCTCGTGAGAACCTTAAAAGATCCACACCATTCTTACTATAAGGACCCGACCATAAACATTACATAATCTTCAATTATGTTAATTATTCACATTGGGGATCTTTTCAGGATTAGAGTTTTAGACAATTAAGCCATTAATATTACATTACATCACAAAAATTACAATGTAGACACTTCTAATCTATCAAATTTTCTTAAAAAAATAAAACCCCTTAAATAAAACAAGTTTTTTATTCATGATATAAATATTCTTAAATTCTTCCTTTCATTTACCCTTCCTTATACCCTGTCAAAAACATTTCAAAAACATAGGAATATAATTATAAGATAACTATTGATTATAAGGTAATGAATGAAAACTTCATCCCATCAATAAATAAAAATCAATGAAACCATATTTTTCAATCATAACATACCTAATGAAATCATAAAATTTTTCAATAACACACAGAAATAACAAATCATTATGGTAAATTATGACATACATCACATACTTACGTTATAGATTTCACATCTATGTAGGGAGTTACATTTGGAATTCCCATCACATTATATTCTGTAAATCTTTTAGGAGAAACATTAACATTTACCCCCACCATGTTACTCAACGCATAGGAGAGCTATCATGAGCTCACCCAACCTAGGTTTATCATGGATCCAATTATATAATTAAATAGTTTCCAATAAAAATATCAATACCATAAGACATAAAATATTGAAAATATCAACATTTCACTCAACAACAACAATGAATCCATTAAAGATATTAAAATATTCAATTCAATTTTAAAACCATTTAAAACATTTAATAAATCAATTTTTCAATCAATGTGTCCCATACCACATTGAAACATTTAAAAGAATTAACATTTTAAAACATTATTGTCCAAATAAATAAATCATTAAATAATTTTTTAAAACATGTACATTATGAGAATGATTTAAAAGATTAAATCTATGAAACAATTAAAACAAATTTTTAGTTAAAGAGTCCCCTTCCACATGAGGAAATACATGAATAAAAATAAATAAATAATACCATTAAAATAAACAAATAATATCATAATAATTAGGATATTCACTATATAATATGTCAAACGTATGTATAGACACCCTATATGACAATAAAGGTGCACATGATCATGATATGCCTCAAATGAATGGAGATTGAGACATATTGACTTACGAAAATTCAGCAGCATAATGACTTCACATTAAAATTCCGAAAAATGAGTGGATGAGGGGAAATTATAGAGTGAAATAATATTAGGTTTCCTTGATATAATATGAGTGTTCTTTTGGGTTTTTCATGTTCTCTAAAACTATCTTTTTGAATCTCCATACATCTCCTTCACTATTTCTATATCCCGTCTAATATGACTTTTTAATGTAATATACAGGGATTAAGGACACTCTATTGATAGTTTTTTACCATATAATGATGAATTATAACTAAATATATTTGATATATTTAAAGAAAAATTTCACATTGTTAATGACACCATCCATTACATGAATATTATCTTCAATCATTATCTTGTACTCGACATTCTTATTCTATATTTTGTGTTTTTTTATTTAATTTTTTCAATTTATATACTAAACTCAGAATTTTAATTTTTATGACACTAATTATAGAGAAAAATAATTAATTTCTCCATTGTATTTCTTTTTTAGTATCTATAAAGATAGATATTGATATGATTATTTTACAACTATTCTTGGAGATCAACAATTACTTCTACCTCAACTACATAACTATCTCTATCCTCCTTAGTTTTTTAATATCCTATTATAGCTATGAGAAAATCCTTTATAATGTATTTACAGCCCAAAATTTATTCAACCTTTTTTCTTCTGATCTATTATCCTTTAATAAAATTACGTTCTTCTTCTTGAATGAATTTTTTAGTTTTCCTATTACATTTCGTATTAGCCCCAAATTTATATATGGGAACATATTAATTCTCATAATCATCTTGATAATTCAAGAGAAACATTATAATGTTGTGGATATCCTTTAAAAATAATACAAAATTGTGTGGATGTATCCCCTTGAAATATTATGTTCCCCTTTTCATATTTTATTAATGTAATTGAAAATTATCATGAAACTTTTCTTCTTTTGTATCATTTTCTATGGTTGGAATTTTAAAATCCTTTATTTACACCTATTTATAATTAAATATTTCTATATATTCATTTTTAACATTCATAATTTATAAATATGTATTATTATTATGAATACTATCCAACAATATCCACTTTTGGTTTTTACCCTCATGTATAGAGACTTATGGATTAAAATGACAATATAATCTATTCCTGATCTGATTGATGAAATATATATCATTAATTATTTGTCCATGACCATGCATGTCCTCTATAATAAAATTAATTCATGAAAAATATTAATCAATTATTTTTTAAAATTTCATTCTCATGTCCCTATAATTTTTCCATATAACCTTCAATTTATCTTCTTGTACTTTTGAGTTTCCGTCATATATGTAAATCAACATTCCCTACATGGAATGTGAGGATTTATATGATATCACCTTCATGTATATTGTGTTGGATAATTTTATCCTAAATCATTGATTCTGTTATTGTCAATATATAATTCATTACAATATCCATATAAATCTCACTATCCATATAGGTGAAATTTTATATATTTTAGTAACATCTTTTTTCATACATAAGAATGAGAAGAAATATTGAATCTAATTCTTCTATAGTTTAAAAATATTTTCATATAATATTAGAATACCATTGTGACTAACTATTGTAATGAATTCCTGTTATAAATAGTTATAGTAAATTTAACTTTTTTGATGTTCGAATAGATCAAATATTAATTTTCAAGGTGTGGTTGAATAATTTTTTCACCTTTTTTATGTTTCAATACATTTATTACATAATCCATGTAACATATTAATTTTTATAACCATATCATATTTAAGTAAATATTCATTCATGAAATGGTATAAATGAAATTAAACCATATTATATTTAAAATATTTAGCCTCAGTATTAGAACATTCATCCTTTACGTATCCACTCTTGTGCGTTTATGAAAATTCAAAATAATTATGAAGTGAATACAAAATTTTCCATATCTAATTGGAGTCCTTCTATATTCCGATAAGAATGATAACAATGACTATGTCAATATAAATTTTTTCCTAAAAATTAGTTGACCCAAAAAAATGAATAAATACTTTTCTCAATCATCTCCAAACAAATTCAAGGTCATCTGACCCATAGCCTAATGGCCTTTAGTCCAATGACCTCATTTTGATCAACTCAATATGATTGGATCTATATAATTTTCCATTTCTCATTATTCACCTAATGTAACTTTGTGTCTTTTCTGGATTAATAAAAATTTTCATCTTAGAAACAACTCAAAACATAATCTGAGCATCCACAATCTAATGAATTTAGTCTAATGGAATTAGTATGAAGAAACCATTATCAATCTGTAAAAACTCAATAACATTTTAAAATTATCAATACGATCTTCCATAGACTATTAAAAAACATTTAGGTGTGTGATGTTCCTCTAAGATCTCGTCCTGGAAAGAGAAACAAGACAGTACTGATGTAGTGCTCTAACTTTTCTGTGTCAGCAATATTTCCAAACAATGAATATAATACTCTTATATTTATAGGTAAATATGAGTTGCAATGGCGACAAACCAAAAAACTTTTAACACTTACCCAAATTTCAAATAACTGAAAAACACTTGCATTTAAAAATAAACTATGAATACATCAAATCATCAAAATATTTCATCGAAATAAGTCATATCAAATATACTATATTTTCATCATTCTAATATTAATTACTTAAATTTAGTCTGACCGTAATTCATCATATTTATTATGATGAAACTTCTTTCCTCTAATAATTATGATCTGACTATCTTCATTATAGTTAGTCTGATTGACTATCCTTCTAAAAGTTAGTCTGATCATCCTTCCTTATTAAAGATAGTCTGAAGGAATCCTCATAACAATGAAATTATAATTAATATGAATTCTCATTGTTATTTAAAATCCACATTGAATTTTTTAAACTAATCAAACCACATCATTTATAACTCATTCAGACTTCTAAAAATATTTGTATTTGGTACTTCTGGATCTTATGCGAATAATGACTTCATCATTAGAACTAATACAATCATTATGATTCTTTCTTTTCATGAAGGGAATTTATCATGAGATTTTTCCTGATATATGAGAACATCAAGATTGGTAATTCATCATCTACCTTAGGTTAGAAAGTATAAAAAACTTATAACTCTTGACTTCAATACCATATTTCAAAACTCCTCACAAACATTATGACTTCTTCACTTAGTAAGACCATTCTTTCTGCCTTCTGTTATTGTCACTCTTATGATTTTCATAAAGATGATTTGTGTCATTTTGTGGCCTGTGTTTCTTAGACCGATGGGATGGATCCATAGTACTTTACATAATGCTCTACTATATTCCAAAAACTCTATCCTGTATCATCACTTCTTTATTATTTATTAGACCTTTATGATCATTATAGCATCATTAGTTTTTACATGTGTACATTCTATTACATCTGGACCATTCGTCCTCACTGAGTATCTTCTAAGACTAAATCTTACTAACACTAATTTCTAGTAGCCTCTAACATTCCATCAAATTCAGTTTTTGATTTTTCTATTCTGTTGACTCATGAAGATGATCTGTGTCTGATTACCCATACTGATAACCTAGTTCCATTATTGTTACCAAAAATGTTGTTGTCAAAAAATAAAAACATTATAAAAAAATCAAAACGGTTCTTAAATATCCCAAACTAGATTTGTTGAAAATAATTGTTAATTTTTTTTCTCTCAATAATTTTTCACATATAAATTTTTGCAAAAAAACACATTTTTATTTAATTTTACCAAAACACCGCCTTTCAAAAAAAATATTTTCCCGACACCACAGTACTACATAATGTATTGTTTTATAGGAATTCCAACCCTTTGTGACATGAAAATTTTGTGGGAATTTAAAGATAAATATCCCATTATTTTATCTTTCTCACATTGTTTTAATCTCCACACTTATTATTATCTCCCCAATATCTAATAACTAAACTATTAGATTTATAAAATAATGTTAAGAAAAAAACATCTTATAAAGTACAATGTTGTTAATTTCATCCCCCTTGTCAACATCATATAAATCATTGTGGGTGACTTCCATATATGAATTAGAAACTCATTAGAGAAGGATTAACATGATGTTGTATCCTCAATTTAACAAACCATCCTTCTGGCATTGATTTTTTGAATATATGGACAATTTAATACTTTATTGATATATATTATATATAAAAATCTCAAAAAAAACATTCACTTTTGTAATGTGAAACATTATATCAATGTGTTTTGATTTGAATGTTGGAAAATAATTTTAGAAAGACAATTTTCACTTTGATTATCAAAAAGCATGTTTAATGGGTAAGAAACAATGACTTTTATTTATTCTTGCAAAAAATTCAACAAAAACATCTGAGTAAAATAATGATTAGCCACATCATATGGTGATTCTATAGTTATAAAAGTTATTGAAATTAGTTTTTTACTATTCCAATGTACAATATAATATCCCAAGAATGATTTTTTCTCATACGGTTGATTTTATATCATTACAACCTCCAACATAATCATCATTACTTTAAGAATAATAAATTATTTCATAATTTCTTTTGTATAACAACCCATATAAAGTCATTCCTTTGAAATATATAATAATTATTTCTTCTTTAAACATATGTGATTCGTTCCTATTACATTGACACATGGCACACAATGTACTGGTATAAAAAATATTAGGGCTTGAGGTTTTAAGGTAAAGTAAATATCCAATAACCATCCAAATATCATTCTTATTCCCAATTTATCGATACACGTCATTACTCAAAATTGTGCTCATATATATATATATATGTATAACATTAATTGGATTCATCCATCCCAATATTATTTTGTAATTCCTTGGAATTTATTTCTGGGATAAGAAAATGTATTTTTATTTTTATTGACCTTGAAATCCATTGAATAATGTTAATTATCCAAAATTAAAATTTAAAAATTCCTATTCATTCACCTAGAAAATCCATTAAAAATATATTATTCCTCCCCAATAAAAATTCTATTATTCACACACATAGTAATATATATTACACTGGAGTTAAATTATTAAACATAAAAGTTACTATAAACCTCTCCCTTTGAAAAAATATAGTTACAAAAATTGCTATTATGTTTTTAATAACAAACATGTTTGGCTTGTATTTTACACATAAATAGATTTCTTCAGTTTAATTTTTTTCCATCCACATCAAGTATAACCCCACAAGGGTTTTTAATGTAATATTATTATTCAGTTTATAAAATGAGAAATTATAACTTTATATCCATGTCATATTCTATTTAATTTTGGTCTGAATCTTCTACTAGAAACATTCAAATAGTCTCTGAACATGAAATGTGGGAAATGGTTTAATCTAAATACACACCTTCCACATGTGCATATCCTTTACAAATAATCAGGTATTTTTTTATGAATATTATCCATGTACATTCAATAAAATTTATGTGAACCCACTTTGTATCAATAAAAGTTTTACATTTTCTACACGAAATAGGTTCTCCTGTTTAATTTTTATCTTTTCGATGCGACTCTTTATTCATAATATTAACCCATTATTTGTGATGAATAGCTTCTGAAATAAATTCCAGTTATAATTTTGAGATATGTAATGTTGTATATTATAAATTCAACTCTATTCAATTCTAAAAAAGATCCTTTTAATTCACAGTAATATTTTTGGTCTCAATATGTTTTTTGAGGTAGTGAATTTCAATGCTTCATTCCCTATAAAACATACTCATTACATAATTCTTATGAATCATGATAAGTCTTCATTGTATCATTATCACCATCATTGGAAATATTTAGATTATCCCCCTCATAATTATCAACAACATTTGTTAATGAATTTTTATTCTCATTTATTTTCACTTCATATGAGTGTACCAACTTTTGTAAATGATTGTTCAAATATTTTTAACTTCACCCCTTTGGAGAATAACCCAAAATATTTCATTCCACAACTTCCTTATATAAATTTACTAGATTAATATTATTTAATTTAAATAATTATGGACTTCAAATAACATTTGAGTACTTAAATGATAGGTTTCTATACCACATTTCATATGAAGTCATGATAGATTTTAATATCATCAAACATATTTTCTTAATATGTACATAATATTTAATAGGTTGTCTCTAGTAGAACGTTGAATGTTTTTATTATACTAACATACATATTCCCATTCCCACCAGACTTCTATTATATCTTTTTTGTGCTTCATTTTTGGGGATTATAGAGGGATTTGTTTTGACCTTTGATTCCATGCTTTCTAAGAGAAGTTTCATATGTATTTATTGTGAATAAGGTACCATTATTTTTTTCTCAAAATTATTACATAAAACCCACTCATTATCAATATAATTTATCAAAACCTGAAACATTTTTACATTAAATGACTTATGTTTAATAAAAATTATCTTTTGTTGATTGATGACCGCTTAGCCCACTTAAATTATACTATATAAGTTCAAGAGGTTTGGTAGATTGAATATAAAACCTATTATTAAATTTTTAGTTACCTTTACCTTTTTAAAAGTAACACAAACATCATTATCTCATTATTTCAATTATTTAGAATA
Organism: Viscum album; assembly: GCA_963277665.1. Classification (NCBI taxonomy): domain Eukaryota; kingdom Viridiplantae; phylum Streptophyta; class Magnoliopsida; order Santalales; family Viscaceae; genus Viscum; species Viscum album. Next base: position 1,611,123,233 of record OY728141.1, on the reverse strand, counting down.
ACATATAATATAAAATTTAGAACGTTTATTCACTTTTTTTGACAATGTTCCCATGGCTTGGGTAGCACAATTTTTTCATCTTCAATATTCATGTAATATGTGTTATTAAACTACAAAAGTTAAAATTGTTTACCACTAGTTCATTATCATTTTTTTATTATTTTCCACATTTCATAATTATAATTAAATAATAATATTTTATGAAAATAACTTTTTGTCTATGATCAAAAAGATGAAATACATAATTTATGATCACTTTTAGCCTATCAAAAAATAAAACATCTTATGATATAAACTTTTCTTCTTCATCATCATCCATTCCAATCCCAATAATTGTTATGGGACTACCAAAACTAATGGTAATTTCTTCTCCATCATGAAATTCAACATGCTTATAAATTTTTATATCAACACTCATATTTAAAGAAAAACAACTATCATTTATCCATGTTTTTTCCTATTACTTTCTTTCAAATATATAATAATAATAAAATCTATTTACCTAACTTTATTCTTTATAAATTCCATATCGTTTCATCTACAACATTGTTCTTCCAAATGGAGTGTCATTCATATTAATACATGATGACCTAGAAGATCTCATCTTCTCTTTGATTATTCTCGAAATTCTAATAGATATTTTTTGGAATGTTTATAACATCTTGATATTTTTATTCACTATCTTACTGTGGGTTTGGAAAGTTACTCATCCTTCTTATAACATTTCCTTATCTTTGTTGAATACATATTCTAATAATAGAATAGTTATTCCAAAAATTATAAGATTTGTTCTTATAGTTTCCACAACACCAACGATACCCAACATATATGGATTTCATATTGATGTAATATCCTTAGCTATAGGATCATCGTTGAGCTTCATAACATCTTTGTGATCTATCATACATAAGATGTGGACCATAATTTGTACTATGATTTTTTTTCAAATTTTGTAGAGATAATCGTTTTATCTCATTCCTTCTCAATCCAAAATTCATTTTCAATTTTTTTATCGCATCGAATGTTAGAAAAATCGGATAAAATGTTTCTTACGAATGGTGAGGAATTCACCTGATTCTTGATCTGATATTTCTCAAAAATATTAGAAGTATCATATTTTACTTCCATTTTTTTTATTTTTCCATTCAACATCCTCAAGGTTATTTGGGTCTCAATATTTTTTTATTGAATCTTGTTCTCTTTCTCTACCTTAACTTCTATATCTTAACTAAGATCCTAAACATTCTCTCATTGTTCAAAAATTAAATGTTTGTAACATATGATCTTCTTGAATATATTCCTCATCTAGTGTGATGATATATTTTCTTTATAAACTTCACCACAATCATTCTTCATTAATATTATTTATTTCATGAGAGTTTTGTTTTTATCATGACATGTCAGAATTTATTTTTTGAGTTGGTACACCCTATATGTGTCTTCAAATCATTCTATATTATCAGAGGAATATGTTATTTTGCAAACAGTTTCAAAAAATGTTTTCAATTTTTCTGAACATTCATCTTTCGAAGAATTAGATCAGGTGATTCAAATTAAAATTTCTTACTCTACACAATTATTTTTCTTCCAGTAAACATATTATTTTATTAGATGAAAGAATTTTTTTTATAAATTTTCCATCTTCTTTCATCGAGTTTTTTCATATAAATAATATTGATATTCACTAAAATTATTTTGGACTAATTTATAGAATAGTGTCTAATGCAATATCTGTCAAGAAATTTTAGAGGATCTTTAGGTCCCTATTTTTATCATCATCGTTGATAGTTGTGGGATATTAATTACATGATTTCATTATTCAAGTCGCCATCATATTTATCATTGGAGTCTGAAGGTTACCCATCATCATATATCCTTTATTTTCATTAATCTCATGGATTTAATTTCTATTCCAACTATCATCGTCTTTTTGAACATTGGAGCTTTCCTTATTTCATAAACAATGAGATGTTATAAAATTTTTCATGATATTACCCATCCTTATATTCTAGAGAGAAAATTTTAGAATCAATCCTATCCGAATGTTTTTCATAAGTGTATTCACAATTTTGAAATATTAAAATAAATATCTAAATCCACTGATGATGCAAATAATTTCATTTAATCTCATAAATTGTTCATAAATAGTTACATTATATGTCATTATGATGTCTTCATGCTTACTATGGCATATTTTTAGCTTTTCTTCCATTACATTAGTACTCTATTAGAAAATAATTTTATTCTTGTCCCACATACTCTTTGATGTTTTGAGACCCAACACCATCATATAAAAATTATCTGATAACTATTAATGGATATAAATTCTATATTTTCCATTAACATTGATATTTCTATTATTATCAAAAGTCAGCAGCGTATCCTTCCTAATAGGCAGAAAGCTATTTGTAAAAGAAGCAAACACATCTATGATAATAAGGAATATACAAGTAATTATCCAATTTTTCAATCCATAATAAATTTTCCATCAAATGTAGGAATTACTATACTATTGAAAATACTCATATTATCCATGATAACGATTCAAAAAGGGAACCTTCCCTTTTATTCCAATCGGTCGTCCAAATGATCGAATAACAACTAAGAAGGGGGGGGGGTTGAATCTGTTGTCCATTTTTTTTTTTAAATTTAAATACTTTTAAAAATTAACCCCTTCATCCTATTATATGTTATATCCTTATTATCTTATAATAAAAACTGATGCATGTAAAATTAGGAAATAATGTATACTACGTGATATTTATAAGGGTCATCCATAGTGTGACAACCAAAACATTTTCTATAATCACTCCCATGGGTGTATGCGGTACAAAAATTTGAATTTCCATCGTAATGAGGATGTTATAAAAAAATAAATAAAATTTATTATATTTGAGAATAGAAGTGTTCTATAAATCAATAGAATGTATGAAGTACTAAAATTTGATGTTTAAATGTGACTGTTTTTAGATATTTAAAATGATGGCAAGTAGAAAAATATTTTTTTTGTTTCTAAACTTTTCAATTATAAGTTCCCTATTAATAGTGGAATAGTGAAGTTGCAGTTCAAAACATTTTCTTCTGTGGAAAAGGAGGAGTGCTTCATAATTCATGTCAACTTTTTTTGGACTAAGATCTCATAAAAAAGTAGGCAACATAAAAGATTTTACTGGACTGAGGATGATCATATTGACAATTTTGAGTAGTGTATGAGATTTTTTTAAGATTAAGAATGGGTTCATCATACTGATTCATTTAGACTGCATTCATTGGGTTGTGATAGTTTATATTCAGTATTGAGTAGTTTCTGAGAATCACATGTTTTGTTATCCATACAGAACAAAAAGTGTCTTCAGGTGAATAATGTTAAAGGGAACATCATATTGAGTCTATTTTATTGACTAAATTGGACTATGTTCATAGAACTAAAGTCCAGTAGACTCATGATCATTAGACCCATGTTTTATTCATGTACATTGGACAAAGTCATTATTCTTTTTTTAATAATTTGTTTTGAAAGAGACTTTGTAAATTTGTATAATTCTATATAATTATTCCAATTCTGAGGTAGATGTCTTCTAATTCTATTTTTCTTACATAAAGGCAATGCCTTCCCTATTTATCGTCTAATTACTTCCATATTTGTTTTCATTGTAGTAAATGACACCCATATAAGAGAGGCGCTTGAAAAGGATGACAGAAAATAATTGTCTCATGACACAGATGGGAATTCCTCCACTCATCCCTGTTGTGTGTATTTTCTTTCAAATTTATATATATCAATAACTTATAATATCATGTGTTTACTTTTGTGTTAATCATTCTTTCATGATCCACCTCCTAGACGAGAGATATCCGATGAGGAGCCTGATATTTATCCATGTATAAAGGCTGGTGGTAGGAGGGGGGGGGGGGGTGGTGTCAGAGTTAGACGATCATCTTGTGGTCTCGGTAATGAGGCTGTTAGTACGAGGGCTCGTGGTGCGAGAGTTAGATGTTCCACTAGTCGTACCCGATTGGACTATGCCCCTAACAAAGACGTATATTCTATGCCCTATTTTGATCATAGTGTGTCTTTAAATACACATAGGATATTTAAGCCTCTGATGTTTACACTACATGTTGTCCAGAATTCTGTGCCATCCTATTTTTCTTCTGGTTCATTATCTACGAGCTATTATATTCCACCTAATTCGACTCTTTCTCCGACATAATATGTGGCTGAGGAGCATCCACTAAGGGACACTCTACCTGTACATGATATCCCCTCAGCTTTTGCACATCCAGTGACGTCCAATGATCCAACTACCATAGGTATATTTATATATCTCTAACAAATTTTTATACAAAAATTTATTTTTATTATAAATTGTACTAATATTTTTTTCATTAATAACAGATTCATCTACTGATAGGAGGCAGGGGATGGTTACTAGCACCAAAGGCGTAAAACTCGATAAATAGGGAAGGCATTGCCTTTATGTAAGAAAACAAACACCACAGAGTACGCAAGCGGAAGAAAACACTAAGAAAACAGTGTACAAATACAAGTGCTGGAAAAGTAAATGGGCCAGAATACAAACCCAACTGAAGTAAAGTACAAATGAAAAAGAAAGTACAACAGCAGAAAAGTAAGAAGCAACTCCAAGTCGTCCTCTGGTAATCCCACCTGAAGGGTGGGTACAGATAGTCCCCTTTACTCCTCAGATCTAGCCGTCAGCTCTGAGTACGTTCCGTCCAGTGATGCACCTCCAGGTACAATCCAGCTCCATGAGCTCCCAACTCGATCAGTGATGTCCGTCGTTTGTATCCTACACAACGAAGTGCGGGCATAGCTCGTGAAGGGGTTAGAATAAACTACTAATTAGGGACCCCGAGACCCATGAAGGTCTCCTAGAATACAAGAAGGATAATCCACAATAGAAAGATTCAATCACGAAATAACAACCAAATCTACTTAGGTATATTCTCATACATATACCTAAATCATCAATTCCAGTTCGGCTCCAACATCTGAACCCATGTTCGATCAAGTCCACACAGGATAGAACAATCCAACCCACAAAGTATAACACATCCTAATCCACACAGGATAGAAAACAGTCATAATGAAGATAACGATTGAAAGTCAAGACTCATATCACATAGGTATACTTCTTCATAGGATGATAGAGATGATCACATGTAGCCACTGATTCATCTAAGCTATCAGACCCACAAAGGATACAAGACCAGCTATGCTGTCAGACCCACAAAGGATACAAGACCTACTACTCTGCCAGACCCACGTAGGATACAAGTACAGAGTCAAATACAGTCGGACCCACAGATGATACAAGAACAGTAGTACTGCCAGACCCGCACAGGATACAAGAATGGTATTCATCACCATTGAACCCACGAAAGATTTCAGTATGTTCGTCGTCGCTACCGAACCCACGGAGGATCCCAGTACATTCGTCATCGTCTTCGTAGTCGCAACCACCTCCAGGGTTCCCGCACACAACATGCTCGATTCTAAGAGGGTCCGCTCCACTAGCAAAGGGGGTCAGTACATCAAATGACACGAAGTCCAGATTTGATCTATCCCAATGTTCCATCACTTCAATATGAACTCAACATGATTGACGGAGCGTCAATCGGATGCCCGGTCTGAGAGTTATTGGATTTTTCGTCCTAGGGGGCTGGTTGTTTTTTAAGTCAAAACCAACCCAACCATGCTCCAACTGCATACAAACCTTGAGCGGAGTAAACAAAAGAATCATATCACTAATAGGAATTCAACAATGTCAATTAAACGTCAATCGGATGTCCGGATCTCATGTTATAAGTGTTTCTGCTCCGAAGGCCCGATTGGTTTCGTGTTCAAACCAACCCGATCGTACCAAAAGTTCATCGAAACCTTGATTTTAATATACCGAAACGACCATCTCGATCCTGGGAAAGCATAGAAACTGATGGTGGGTCGATCAGAGGTTACAATCCCATGTTAATGGCATTTGAACAAATCAATCCGATTTTAGGGGGTTTGGGCCCTGACACACCTGGCCCAAAACCCCATGGGTCAGGCCGAACCAGGTTGACCTGACCAGGGTCCAGGTCTGGATAATTAGGGTACATCCTTGCCCGGCCTAGTGTGGGGGTCCGGCCCTGCGTGGGCGGCCGGGCCCAGCGCGGGCAGTCCGGCCCTGCCGGTTGGCCTGGTGCGGGCGCGGCCCACGTAGCCAGCAGCTCGGCCGTTTCGGTCTAGCAGAAAATGGGTGGTGTTGCCCTCTTTATCTCGAAATGGAATCCCCCTAAGTGGAGGGGGGCCTGCCTGTATTTCGACGGGGGTTACCATCCCTGGCCTCCTCCGAACGGCCGGACCGGTTGTCCGGCTGTTGTCACCGCCGCGGGAGCTCGCGGTCTCACCCTTCCGAAGCGCTGGCGGCCGAGGATTCCGACCGCCCTCACCTGTACAGCTGCGGCTTAGGCCGCGACCCATGTCCATCTGGCGCCGCGCGATGGCGTCAATCCCCTTAACTGCGGCCCGACCATGGTTGTGGGTTCTTCAGCTTCGGCACGACGCAACGGTGCCACGCTTTTCCATCGCGGCCCGCTCCAGCCGCGATTCCCTCATTCCCGGGCGGTGTGATGGCACGTGCCTCCTCCGTTCCAAACCATTGAGAAAAAACTAACAACCGTGGAGAAGAGGTTCGGCCATGTTCTTGCGGTCCGAACACCTCCCATTATATTGATATCAGGTGGCTTAATAAGTGTCACTGAAGGTCATAAATTATTCATGAATATAAAACAATTCCCAACCTCGATAACTAGTTTAAGATTGATGAGCGTCGCGGAAATCGGTGTGGTGGGGTGAGGTTCCGAACACGTTGACATGGATCGTCCAAAGGAGGAAAGGTGTCTCCCTTCCCTCGATGTGAGATGAAGAATGAAGGAAGGCACATCTTCATTATTCGTGGAAGGAGTCACACATGAGCTACATAGAGGAGATGAGATGGAACGTCGATCTCTCCTTGCGGCGATGGTCTTCTTCGTCGAAGTCATGGTGTTCCTCGCGTTCTCCAACGAAGAAGATGAAGATACCCAAGGCATTGTGTATTTCCTCCCAATCTCCCCACACAAATAAATCCCCCAAATAAAATAAGGAATTCTTATTTTATTAACACATTCCATGAATTCCAAATATTTAAAAATCAATCTCTTAATTATTTTAATTGAATTGTCTCAATAAATCTAATTAATGTGAGAGTTGACATGCAATTTATGTGGGGGAGCGGGTGTGTAACAAAATTAAATTGCAAGAGGGGGGTTTAATGGAATTGATGAGGTGTGGCTCGTGTGGGAACCACCTTTCTAATATTCTACCAAGTGGAGTTAGGAGTTAGTGGGTCCCACACCAACTTCCATGCATAGGTTATAGCTACATAGAATAGAAATAAAAATTGTAGCATAAATTTTTATTTCACTCTTCAGTTAACCCATTTATCTAAAAACTACACCCGAGCAAACGAAACTACCGAAAAGGTCTTCCTAAGAAATTACCAGCACTGCGGTTTCATCACTTTCCTCGGATTTCGATTCCGAGCACCGGTTCAAATGTTAGAAAAACTCGCTCATTCGTTCACTGAAATTACATGAGCCAAACTCCGGAAAATGATTCCGGGCACACCTGGCCTCGGAATCAGGTGCTATCAGAAACTGCATACTCGTAAAATTGCAAAGAATATAAGATAAAACTTTTCCATGAAATTTGAGAGTCTTTACATTACTCCCACCATAGGGATTTACTTCCCCGTAAGGATACTTCACAAACTAAGTGAACAAATGAGGGTATTGAGCACGCATCTGAGCCTCCCGCTCCTAGGTGCTCTCCTAGAGGTTCCCGTGCTGCCACCAGATGCACACTAGAGGAATCGACTGCCCACGTAAGACTCGCTCCTGTCAATCCTTGATCTCCACTGTGACCTCCTCAAAAGTCACCTTGTCATCAATGTCCAGCTCCCCATGGTCAATGATACACATCGAGTCATGCACGTATCTACTCAGCTCAGATACATGGAAGACGTCGTGAACTTGGGGCAACTGATTTGTTAGATCCAGGAAATAAGACTCCTTTCCTATCTTGCTGAGAACCTGGAATGGTCCACTGAAGCGCGAAGATAACTTGCCACCCTGGCAAAATCTCCATAACCCACGCCGAGGTGAGAACTGTAAGAAAACGTGGCCACCACCCTCGAACTCTAGTGGTCTCCGCCTCCTGTCAGCATAAGAATTCTGTCGGCTTTAAGTTGTCCTCAACCGCTCCTGGATGACCTGGACCTTCTTTATCATGGCCTGGACAATCGCTCGTCCTACAAGTTCTGACTCCCCTGGGTCTGTCCAGCACAGAGGTGATCTGCAGGGTCAGCAGTACAATGCTTTGTATGGTGCCATCCCGATGGTGGAGTGGTAACTGTTGTTGTACGAAAACTCCACCAATGGTAGGTAATCCTCCCAGCTGCGACCAAAGTCGAGGACACCTACATGGAGCATGTTCTTGAGAGTCTGAATTTTCCTCTCCGTCTGACCATCCGTCTGAGGGTGAAATGAGGTGATACGTCGTATCTGTATCCTGAATGCCTCCTGAAAACCCTTCGAATGTCGGGAAGTAAAGCAAGCATCTCGATCGGAGACAATAGATGAAGGAACACCATGAAGCTATAAAATCGTTTGAATGTAGAGGCGTCACAAGATCTCCACTATTCCCTACTCTCTGATGGGTAAGAAGTGGGCCGAATTGGTGAGTTGGTCGACAATCACACAAATGGACTCATGACCTCTGGAAGTACATGGAAGTCCAGTCATGAAATCCATAGATATCTCATCCCACTTCCACTTCGGGACCTCCAACGGCTATACCAAGCCTGCTGAAACCTAGTGCTCCGCCTTCACCTGCAACCAGGTGAGGAATCAAGAAATGAACTCTGCTACATATTTCATCATACCTGGCCACCAGTGCTGTCTTCTATGATCCTGGTACATCTTTGCCACTCCTGGATGTACCACTAAAGAGGATGTTTGAAACTCTCTCAGCACCTCCTATTTTAATGAAGCTGGTACCAATGTATGTCCCCTGAAAAGGTCGTCATTATCTACTCCTACAGAGAAACCATCAGGTACATGTCCTATGGAAATATGTGCACGCCATGTCTCACAGTCATTATCCCCATGTTGTTCCACTCTGAACCACCGACGAAGTGGAGGTGTGACTGTGAGCGACTGAAGGAAGGTTGTCCCATCTCTATCCACAAAGTATATCTGCAAAGCGGCAAGTTGCTTCGTCGCCTCTCCAAGTAGCTGAATGCCCATCCTCCTGCTGAGAGCATCGGCTACTACGTTCCCCTTTCCAGGACTATATAATATTTCAATGTCATAGTCTTGGAGGAACTCGAGTCATCGGTTCTATCTCAAGTTCAGGTATTTCTACGAGAAGATGTACCTAAGACTCTAGTGGTTAGAATTGACTGTAAAGCACTCGCCCATCCGATAGTGTCACCACATCTTCAGAGAAAAGACCACTGCTGCATACTCCTGGTCATGGGTTGCGTAGTTCTGCTCGTGCTTCCTTAACTGTCATGATCAATAGGTGATCACTACCCGCTCCTGCATTAGGACACACCTGAGTCCGGTCCCTAAAGCATTGCAGTAGACTACATACCCTACTCCCTTCTCTAGTAGCCTCAAGATGTGTGAACTGGTCAATCTCTATCTCAGCTCCTGGATGCTTAGCTGGCATCTATCTGACTATACGACGGGTATCCCCTTCTTCTTCAAACCTGAATGCGGTGCCACAACTCTGGAGAAGTCTGGAAGAAATCTCTGGTAGTACCCAGATAGACCCAAGAAACTCCAAACATCCGTCACGCTCCTGAGTGTCTCCCAAGCTAGTACTACCTCGATCTTCATAGGGGCCACCGCAACTCCTGCCTCAGAGATGACGTGCCCCAAGAATTGGACCTGATGTATCAAAAACTGGCACTTAGAGAGCTTACCATAAAGGTTGTGCTCTCAGAGCATGTCTAGTACAACCCGAAAGTGGTAGGCGTGATCCTCCTCAGTAGTCGAGTGTATCAATATGTCGTTGATGAAGACCACGACAAATCGATCGAGGTAAGGCTGGAAGATCATGTTCATTAGACTCATGAACACTGATAGATAATTGGTTACGCCAAAAGGCATAACAAGGAACTCATAGCGGCCATATCGACATCTGAAAGTCGTCTTCTACATATTCTCGTATCAAACTCGGAGCTGGTGATAGCCTAAATTGAGGTCTATCTTCGAGAACCATCTTGCTCCCTTGAGCTGATCAAAGAGGTCTTTAATCCTTGGTAGTGGATACTTGTTTGTCACAGTCACCTGGTTCAGGCGACGATAGTCGACACACGGTCGCAAGCTCCCATCTGCCTTCTTGGTGAACAAAATCGGGGAAGCACAGGGTGAAACACTGGGTCAGATAAATCCCTTGCCCTACAAGTCCTCCAGATGTACCTGTAGCTCTCAAAGCTCAATGGGAGCCATATGAAATGATGGAGTAGATATCAGGGCGATCCTGGGGTATAGGTCAATATATAAGTCTACCTCTCTATGAAGAGGTAGTCCTGGAATGTCATCAGGAAAAATGTCTGCAAACTGATCCACCGCTACATGAAAAGTTGGACTCCGCAGATCAACTGATCCTAGGATGAGGCTAGCCAACTGATGAGTGATAGGATGTCCTCTCCTCTATGTGAGTCCATCCTGTGCTACAAAGGCTCCCTTGTCACCGGTGAAGGTGAACCTGCTCCCATAGGTGCGGAAAAACCGCACCTTGGGCCTAATACAGTCTATCTGAGCATGAACTGTAGATAACCAATCCACACCCAAGATGACGTCGTAAGGCCTCGACGCCGCTACAAGAAGATCCCAACTGAAGCTCTCGCCTCCTAGAGTAAGTTCACACTGCTGGAACAACTGTGTAATCATCGAGTCTACTCGCGTAGGAGTCTCTAGCCGTAAGGATCGAGCGAACAGCTCCATCAGAATCTCCATGCTCTGAACAAGGGTCATGGTAATGAAATAATGACTCGCTCATGTGTCTATAAGAACTGCAGAATGGGTAGCGTAGACAAATATAGTTCCTCAAATCATCTCTGGTGCGCCATGGTCGTAGGCCTCTGCTGCCTGAAGCTGAGCCTGCCTATGCCCGCCAGCATCTTGTGGTCGGGGTGGACCTCCAGCTGGTGGCGGTGGTAAATCCTCAAAGCGTTTCCCACCACCTGCTGCTCGGACATCTCCTCTATCTCATCCGCCTTCTCCCGGGGGGCCACCATGGTTGACCCTCTACCTTTGCCTGGGTGGTGCCTCAACCATCTACTGCTCCTCTACATTGAGGGTCAGGCATTCACGAGCCTTGTGGCCCTGTCCACCGCATGAATAGCACTGTCTACTCCTCGAAATGCTGGATCTACTGCGTGCACCCAACACCTCTGAGCCAGTATCCTGGGGTTGTTCGCCTGATGGTCTGGTCTGCCTGGACCGCTGTGACATTCGTCGACAGCCAGCTACAGAAGAATCTGCTACGTGCCGCCCCGCGGTAGGTCTCTCTTTTGGTATAGGCTCAGCAAGAAATCTATCTAGGAGAAGGGATCACTCCAGTACTCCTGCCTGTGTCGGAATGCTGAGGAAGATAATCAATGCTCTAGTATCATTCCTCAGTCCCTACTCAATGATCCGGGCCCGGAAGAATTTGTGTCTCATACTATGTCTGTCGATTAGAAAAAGAGATCGGTAAGTCTCGCCAAGTACTAGGTTACCATCATGTTGCCCTGCCGCAGCTGTAGTATCTCCTGAATGCGCATCACAAGGAGTGTGGTTGGGATGAGCTCCAAGCGATAGAGTCTCTCGAAGTCCGACCAAAGGAGAGATGCCACTTCGTGCACCTAGAGCATCAGGATACACCATCTGCCTGCTGCCGCATGTAGGAAACTCGCTGCAAGGATCCCCATGAGGTCAGCTGCTGTCCCCAGAAACCTAAAAACATGTACAACAACCTCCAACCAATCCTCAGTAGCCTGAGAGACCGTCTCCCTATGGAACCTGGGTGGTCTCTGACTCTGAAAATCGTGCAGTGCACTAAGGAGACGTGCACTCTTAGCGGCTGGGGCTGGTGGCATCAGTGGCTCGGTGGGTAGAGGTACCTTCAGTGACTCCATTGTAATAGGGCCCTACACCGAGGCCTCATCACTCAGTGGGCTGTCGTCTCACACAAAGCTCGAAACCCTAGCTGGCTGCCATCGTGGGGCCATCCTAAAAAGAGACAGGTGTGCCACGGTCAATATAGTATACCTACTGAGCTGACACAAAGCAATCACAATGAAAACCTTGAAACACACATGCAATAAATGTTTTCGTGCAGTGAGTTGGAAATCAAAAGTCAAGGTCCTGGTGTATGGATACGTCGGCCACCGCACCAACACTAGACTCCCTGGACTGATAACAACACTCAATACCCTTAACATTATTGCTTCACATAGAAGGAATATCAGAGTCCCGAGTTTTGTGGTAAAACCGAACTCCTCTGATACCAATTTCTCATGACCTATCCTTGGGACCCATGCCGTGAATACCCCAAGCCCGCCTCCCATAGGCCAGCGAGTGGTTACTAGCACCAAAGGCGTAAAACCAGATAAAAAGGGAAGGAATTTCCGTTATGTAAGAAAAAAACACCACAAGTAATGCCAGCTGAAGTAAACACTAAGAAAACAGTCTACAAATACAAGTGCTGGAAAAGTAAATGGGCTAGAATACAAACCCAACTGAAGTAAAGTACAACTGAAAAAGAATGTACAATAGTAGAAAAGTAAAGCAGCAACTCCGAGCCATCCTCTGGTAATCTCACCTGAAGGGTGGGTACAGATAGTCCCCTATTCTCCTCATCTCCAGCCGTCCGCTCTTAGTACGTTCCATCCAGTGATCCACCTCCAAGTATGGTCCAACTCCACAAGCTCCCACATCGATCAGCGATGTCTGTCGTATGCATCCAACACAACGAAGTGTGGGCATATCGCATGCAGGGGTGAGTATACACTACACAGTAGGGACCCCGAGACCACCAAAGATCTCCCAGAATACATGAAGGTTAATGCACAAAGGAAATATTCAATCATGAAGTAACAACCAACTCTACTTAGGTATATGCCCATACAAATACCTCAGTCATCAATTCCAGTTTGGCCCCAACATCCGAACCCATGTTCGATCAATTCCACACAGGATAGCACAATCCAACCCACATAGGATAACACCACCCAATCCACACAGGATATCAACTGATCATAATGAAGAGAACGATTGAAATTCAAGACTCAGCTCACCCAGTTATACTTCTTCAAAGGATAATAGAGATGATTAGATGCATCCACTGATTCATCTAAGCTATCAGACCCACACAGGATACAAGACCAGCTACTCTGTCGGACCCACATAGGATACAATTACATAGTCAAATACTGTTGGACCCAAATAGGATACAAGAACAGTATTCATCACCACCGAACCCATGGTGTATTTCAGTACGGTCTTCTTCGCAGCCGATCCCACAGAGGATCCTAGTACAGTCGTCATCGTCGTCGTAGTCGCAACCAGCTCTAGGGTTCCCGCACACAGAATGCTCGATTCTGGGAGGGTCCACTCCACGAGCCAAGGGGTTAGATACATCAACTGACACAAATTCCATATTTTATTTATCCAAAAGTTCTTTCTTGTCAATATAAACTCAACGTGACTGACGGCGTGTCAATCGGACACCCGGTCTAAGAGTTATTGGCATTTTAATCCTAGGGCCTGGTTGGTTTTTAAGTCAAAACCAACCTGACCATTCTCCAACTGCATCCAAACCACGAGCAGTGTAATCCAAAAGAACCATCTCACTAAGATTAATCCAACATAGTTGACGGAACGTCAATCGGACGTCTGGAGATCATGTTATAAGCGTTTACGCTCCGAAGGCCTGGTTGGTTTCGTGTTCGAACCAACCCGGACTTACCCAAAGTTCGTCAAAACCGTGAGTATAATAAACCAAAACTACTGCCTCGCTCTAAGGATCTCCTCGCAACTGACGGTGTGTCAATCATATGTATGTTGCCCATGTTACGAGCATTTTAACGAATCGGTCCGATTTTAGGGGGGTTTAGGCCCGGACCGACTCGGGCCAAAACCCCCTGGGTCGGCCTGAATCGGGTCGACCCGACCTGGGACCGGGTCCGGCACATTAGGGCGTGGCCCGGCCCCACTGGCACCGCCTGGCACGACATAGGGGTCCGACCCAGTGCCGGCGGCCTGGCCCAGTGCGGGCGGTCCGGCCCGGAGTGGCCGGTCCGGCTCGGTGCGGCCAGTAGGCCTGGCGCGGGTGTGGCCCGCGTGGCCAGCTGCTCGTCTGTTTCAGTCGAGGGGAAAATTGGGGGCTCTTCCCCCTTGTCTCAAAACAGTGTCCCCCCACCTGGAGGGGGGCCTGCCTGTCTGGCGCCGGGGGTTACGACCCCCGACCTCCTCCGAATGGCTAGCCCGGTTGGCCGGCCGGTGCCACTGTCGTGGCACCCCGCGATTTGACCCTTCCGAAGAACCGGCGGCTGGCGATTCTGACTTCCCTCCCCTGAACAGCCACAGCTTAGTCCACAACCCTGGTCCATCCGGTGCTGTGCGGCGGTTTCGCGCCCCTCCACCACGGCCCGACCTTGGTCGTGGGTTCATCAGCTTCGGCACGGCACGACGGTGCCACGCTTCTTCACCGCGGCCCGCTCTGTCCACATTTCCCTCATTCCTGCTAATGTGCGACGACACCTCACCACCTCCATTCCAAACTATAGCGAAAAAAACTAACAACCATGGGGAGGAGGTTTTACTGTGTTAGTGAGGTCCGACCTCCTCCCATTATCTTGATATCAGGAGGCTTAATAAAAATCAACGAAGATCATAAATTAATCTTGAATGTAAAACAATTACCTACCTCGATAACGAGTTGATGATCGATGAGCATCACGGAATGTGGCGTCATGGGGTGAGGCTCCGTACACGTTGATGGAGATCATCCCAAGGAGGAAAGGCATCTCCCTTCCTTTTACATGAGATGAAGAATGAAGGAAGGTGCTACATCGTTCTTCGGGGAACACGTCACACGCCGGCTGCAGAGAGGAGATGAGACGGCACATCGATCTCTCCTTGCGGCAATAGAATTATTCGTCTAAGTCTTGGTTTTCCTCACGTTCTCCAACGAAGAAGATGAAGATCCCCATGGATTTATGTATTTTCTCCCAATCTCCTCACACAACTAAATCCACCAAATAAAATAAAGAAAGATAATTTTATTAACAGATGACATGAATTCCAAATATTCAAAATTCAAACTCTTAATTAATTTAATTGAATATCCTTAAAAAATCTAATTAATCTGAGAGTTGACATTAAATTTAAGTGGGGGAGCGGGTGAGTTACAAAATTAAATTCCAAGAGGAAGGTTTAATGTAATTGAAGGGGTGGGGCTTGTGTGGGCTCCACCTTACTAATATCCTACAAAGTGGAGTTTGGATTTAGTAGGTACCACTCCAACTTCCATGAATATATTATGGCTACCTAGAATAGAAATAAAAATTGTAGCACAAATTTTTATTTCACTCTTCATTTAATCCATTTATTTAACATCAACACCCCAGCAAACACAACTCCAGAAATGGTCTTTCTAAGAAAATACCGGCATTGCGGTTTCATCAGTGTCCTCTGGTTTTGATTCCACGCACCAGTTCAAAAGTTAGAAAACCCCACTCATTCGTTCACTGAACGTACCGAAGATAAACTTTGGAAAATGATTCCGAGAACACCGGGCCTCGGAATCAGGTGCCGTCAGAATCCGAGTACTCATAAAATCCCAAAGAAAATAAGAGAAGAAATTTCATTGAAATTTTCACATCTTTACAGAATGAATCTATTTCTGAACAACAACAAAATTGTTTTACAAAATGTTTGGTTGTCCAACAATACAAAACATTGTAAAAACATCACAATGGTTCCTCAACTTAGATATGATAAAATGTTTTCCCCATTAGGCTAAATAACCTGGGGTGAATCAGGGCATGATATATCAAAATAATCCCATTGTGATATTTTTTCTTAAAAAACTAATCACTCCACATTGTCTATCTTACTGTAAAAAATCATAGAATAAAATATTAGCAGACGAACAAAAATATTACATTCATCACCCAATCCAATATTATACATGTTTTATTCCAAAATAATTTGTCAATTTATCGAAATCACTAAATCACTCTATTATTAACCCTATATTCCCCCAGGTTATAATTATTCACACTTCTGATAACTCACTGATCTCATTATCAAAATGAACTCACTAGTCCTCCAGATAAATCTTTAGATGATGTGAATCATCTAAGAATTCAATAACAATTTCATTAGTGTGATAGGAATCTCGTTTTTCATCAATTAAATGAATTTTTTTTTTGAAATTCATCCTCATTGGTAAAAAGACTACCCTTTACATATACTAAAAATGAACTCTTGTTGAAAAAATCATGTTGCTAACTATCATCACACAAATCATTTTTTAAACTATGTTTATAGATATATTTCAAAAAAAATTCCCTTTATAAACTACCTATATTCAATAATTTCCATCCACTGTGAGCTTTCCTACTTGGAAAATTTCCTCACTTTGCAAGGTTATTTCCTTTACCATTTCATGATTTCTAAGTGTTTTATTTATGGAATTGAATTTAAAATTTTCTGTCAAATTATTCTTTTCATTAGATCTCAAAAAAATGTTTTTAGGGCCTTGATAATAAAAAATTAACCTCTAAAAAGTAAATAATTATAAGATTACACATAAACCCATTGTGTAGAATACTTCATGTGGAAAACAAAACTATTCTCAAATAATGATTCAACCATTTATCCCCCTCCATAAAAACCATTATAGCCTTGCATAGAAAACTCTTTTCTATTTTAAAAATCATTTCCACTACATCAATAAAAAATCCTACACCATGTGTCTATTTAATATTAAAACAACTCCTTTGTCAATTGGTTTCCTTATACGTCATATGAAACCACAAAATAACTATGCATAAATTTTTCATTTCATGTGATTTTTTCGATCCTAAAATTATTTTTTACAAATTATTCATATAAAACATCCCAAAAAATCCTATGAGACTTATTGACATATAGGTGAAATGATTCTATTCTTGAAAATATGTTTAAATCTTTTGGATCAATTTTTTACTCCTCTAGAGTTATTCTTTCATGAATTACCAATGAAATTCTCTACTATGTATGTATGTCAACATTATTTTCAATAAACAAAAACTAAATAATCCAAAAAAATAACCCTGAGATATTATTTCAAATAATATTCTTACAAGTATTACCCCTCATTCATACATGATATTTTCAACATTGGATCAATACCTCATGGATTTGGTACTGCCTATATTATGGGGGGATCCCCCATTTATTATTTATATGATGCATGAAACACCCCTCACCCTACCTGGGACTCAGAATGCTGTGTAATTATGTGACCTATTTGGTAATAGTGATATTCAAGATAGCTTTATAGGATAGTAGTTAATACAATTCCATAAATCACAAGGAGCACTAGAAAACCCAAGATTCAACAATATCTTCCTCACTATTACATTATTGGTATGAACTGATGCCATGTACTCTAATATCAACTAAAAAGTAATGAAACCCCACCACACATTATATTATCTACTTTGGATTACTACCTCACAACATTTTAAAATGAATCATTTTAGGTATGAGCTTTTATAATGTATTTAAATGATTCATGGAACTTTCCTCCACCACATGTTGGTTTTATAATTTATCATCATGGTGTATCTTGTTAGTAGTCAAATGAGATGAATTGAAGCTTCACAAGAGGTTGTTGGTCCCATATTACAAATGTTATGATGTATGGGAAACCCTTATGTCTAATATTTAGGAATTAACTATATATTTTTCTAATGTGAAATTTATACGGTTTGAATTAAAGCGTATATTTAAATTTAAATATGATATGTTAGATAGAAATTTGAATCAAATTTTCAAAATCATGATAAAACAATTAGATTATCTTTTTACTCTGAAAAAATAATAAATCATTTTCACCAATTAAGCATGAATTACATTTTATTTTGATTTATGATGGAGTGAAAATTACTAAATGTATTCATATTAAATTTAAAAGTAATATTTTCGTTAAAAAATTTCATAAAATGACTAAAACTATTAAAATTAAATTGGTTTCTCATGATTGTCAATGAAAATGATTGATTATTCAATCTTGACCTATCGAAATTAACCACACATCATTCTGATTCAATGTCTAATAATAATGATTGAAATTTTGTGAATTAAATATAAAAATATTTTCTTGTTTAAAATGTGTCATACATTTTGAAAACTAAGAGGAAGATATCATATAATCATACAATTCTAGGAAAATGATAATTGATTTATTTTTGAGCTGTGTGAATGGAAAACATGTCATTTTGACATGTAGTGTTGGTAAAATGATATAAAGTGTAATTTTTAATTTTAAGAGTTAAATAAATTACAAACAAATTTAATATACTCAAAACCATGAATATTTACTCCTTGTAATGACCCAAATATTTATCGGTCACGGGTTTTAGGGAAAATTTGAATTTCGTTATTTTAATCAATGAGGTGGAGTTTTGATAAAGTTTTATATGATTCATGGGATATTTTGGGGAAAGTGGTTTATTATAAGAACAGACAAAGGGGGTTCTCAAATTTTGATAGATGTAATTAGGATGTAGGTAAAATTCATTACATGACCTAGATGGTGCATTACCATATGTTGTTCACCAAGAGATCTGATACATTTCCATGGGAAGTCACAACATAACCCAATGTGGGAATTCCTTGACGGTGCCTCCCTGAGGTGAGTCACACCATTAACTAGGTGATTCATCTCATAATGATTATTGAATGAGGTGTGGTTCCTGTATCTAGGAATTATATTACACGATCATGTAAGAAATATTTCTGAAAACAAAATTTTTTAATGCCCCGTTTGATTTATTTGTTGCGGATTTATATAGAACCCACCTCAGGCTCCCATCCTATAATATGATTGAATGATGGGGAAATAGAACCTATGTCTCTCTAAATCACTTCGATTATTCTCTATTTAATCTAGGTGATTTATGTGAGGTTCATCTATTGAGTATATAGTATGATATATCCTATACAATATTCGCTCATTTTTTTCTCCAATTACACCTTCTAATTTTTGTTATCAATTTATGGATTAAAATTTATTATTCCACCTTAGCATGTTGTAATCACCCAACTTTATTATCTATTCATGTGTAGATTATAGAATAAAACCCAATAGAAGGAATATAAGGCTTCATTTTTGGTTTTATTTGAGGTATATTTCATAACATATTTATTTAAGATATTTTGAAATTTTATATTAAATTAGATATCAATTTTGGTATTTAAAGTGGTTATTTTCTAAACTATTTTTGTGGTGAATATTGAGAGTGGTCCACACCCTATTTCTTAACGGTTTGACACCATTTTGTCACTCGGTGATCTTGGCATCAATTATACAAATTTAAATTTTATTAAAATATGTAGTTGTTTTATTGATGAGATTGGTTCTTGTGGACTCATAAGAAGTCGGTAAAAACATTGAATCAATTTATAGATTTCTAGTTAAGGTATGTGGCAGTGAATTTATTATTTCTATTAATTATATGGTAATTTTATGTTTGTATTCTATAATTAATATTATGTAAGAATGTTTTTTTCCATGTGAGATCATTCCCAAATGTTGGGGTATACTTGCATTATCATAATTTTCAACATGAACTATATATCCTTCTAAATGGATCAGTGGTTATTACATGGTTGAATGTGTGTCAAAAAAACCTATTTATCATGTGCTGGTTGGCATGAATGGATTTAAAATACAAAAAAAATCAATTTTAGAAATTTTAATTTAATAATATATTTGATCGTAAAAAAATTCATAGATAATTTTCTTATGTGAGAAATGGGATTTTAATTGAAATTTCAAAATTAAACTAGGGGTTTCATAAGAATTGTTTGATGGTATATTCTCTATTGTCCTAGAATGAGTAAAATAGAATGTGATTCCTATTTAAAATGATTTGAAAATGGGATTTTTGTTAGTTTTTAAAGTAAATTCATATGTTCTTGGTTGAGTATTTTTTCTATGTTTGACATGATTTGTGAAATTTCATATTTTATAAATAACAATTCTTGTTTATTTCCCCCATAATTATGAATTACAAGTATGTACTATGCTTCATTAGAATGAGTGGTTGTGAATTGTCTAATTGCAGAACTCTTTTTGGGTATGAAATTTTCTTGTTAGTCAGGAGAGATGTATTAAAACCCTTAGTCTTTATATATGAATAGATTTTATGCCTTATAGTGATCTCTTACCATGTAAATGAATTTAATTGAGGTTGTATTATCACAAAGTTTTATCATAGAGTGTTTAGTTTACGGTCGGATAGATCCTACAATCATAAAGAATATCATAGGGTGGTGGGAATGACATTGTGCTCATGAAAATAGTCAGATTCAGTCTTAATGAAACTACTCTGTGAATAAATGGATAAGATGAGTCATGCTGTGGTATTTAGGTAATTTCTCCAATTGATAAGAATCCTATAATGAGATAATGCATTTGTGGGATAGGATATGTTCCCTATTTTTTATTTCATGCATTTTTTATTCATGTTCATGTGATATGTGATGGATCCCACACTGGATGATGATAGATCCAGATTCCGAGCCTCAACTTGAGTGATAATGTGTTCTCGTAACCCTTCCTTTAGTGAGATGATAGTAGATGGAATGTGTTATAGAACCCAACCATGAGTGATAAGGTATTTTTTAGGGTAATGGTTTTACCTTGAGTGATAATTTATGGGAAAATACCTCTTCAAGTGAGAATGTTGGTCTCAGTTGTTTTTTGACATTAGACACTACCATTAGTGATAGGGTAATAATTAGGATAAGGACCCCACATTCAGTGAGAAGGTGTTGATAAAAACCTCCCATGAGTGAGAAGGTATTGTTTAATATATCATGTGTGACAACCCGTTCTTAATAAATGATGGTATGAGAATTGGCAAGTGATATCACTTGCATGGTACAAAGTAATAAATAATATATTGTGTGATATACTTTTAGTGATATTGGACCACTGGGGTTTCCTATCCCAAAACATCAAGGAACAATTAATCAGTGATAAGATGAGTATAACTACCCCATGACCACATCCAATATGCCAGTCGTTGGTGACCATCACTGAGTAGGTATATCTCACATATGGGAGACGTTAGCCTAATGTATCATTATATTAACTCATAACTCCAAGAATAATAAAATGATGGCATTTATATAATACTGATACCAAATACCCGCATGCATCTAAATACCATTGTCATAGTAGGAAAATAATACTAGAATGAATAAATGTCCAATTTCCATCTCACCAAAACTATAAGGAGTTCAAAACTTCTAAAATAGTGGGTCTATAATCAATTGTGTCTACTAGTATAAAACATGATGTAGGGGTGTGTATAAAAAATCCCCGTAGGACACCCTAAAATCATGAATCATAAATCATCAATTAAATAGTCAAATCATCATAGGGATATGTGAATCATAACATGATACATACAATAAATGTCGACATATTCTGATTTTAAAAACTAAGTCTCACGGTAAGGTTACAACTACATTGCCACCCTAATATTAATCTTGAGAGTTCGTAGAAACACTCTACCATATAACCTACCATATCGGTATAATAGAACATATGGAGGTGGTCCACATTTCCATACTCAGAAGGACTCACAATGTGGAAGTACAGACTACAAGTCAGAAGAGGTCGATAGACAAATAAAGGATCACACCCAATCCAAAGGTTTATAATGAAAACATGATCTAGAATATCCTACCATGTAGAGGATCAACCCCTATGAATGTTGGTTATATAAATTCTTGTAATCTCACATAGGGTCCAAGACAATCTTCGGTCCCACCCCATTCCTCATAGAGAGATTTAGGCAACTCTATCTAAGAATCATTCATTAGAAGTGATCAAAATCCTATACATAGGGTATAAATATAGACTCTATCATCATGGAATGGATCGATGGAATTCACCTTAAAGATACTTGTCAACTATAAAAATAATGAGTTCCTCATACCTCTATAAGGAATGTAAAAAAGTGTTCTAGTAGTACATGCCATGTTGTTCCCGCCCCAAGTGTTCCCATGTTCTCCATCCCGTTCCCATGTACTATTAGTCATGCCTGTCTAACACTGTTCATTATTGTGTAATTGAATATGATTGAGTACTCGGATATGCCCATGTACACTACCCGTCATATTGTTTTTGGACGTGTCTATTCCCATGTATCTTCCAAGAAACATTCTAATCTTCCATGGAATGATAACTTGGTGTGTGATATTTAATATTTATGTGAAACCCTGGCACTAAATCAAGAGGTCCACACATCATGTGTTCTACTCAATTAAATTCTATATACTTTGGAATTCTATAGATTCCAAGGTTTCTTGTTTCATATTTTACAACACCTTCATCCATTTATTAAGATGTCATACTATTCGATGATCATCAATAGGTTAAGATCTACCGTATCCATCATCGTTTGTTAGATTATAGGCTTTGATCCACTGAGATTTCGACCACCATCATCACAAGTAAATCTGAGAATAATGGCAATCACTAAACCAATATAATAAACCACTATTTAAACACTATCATTGTCTAACATAAATTAAATCCTAATTCTTGAGCGTCTTCCATGTATTGTTCTACTTCACTGAATATCTGTAGTGAAACAATCCAATATTGGGTATTTGTTATACTTCCTTACAAAACAATTTCATACAACGAACATTTGAAGCAATGGAGGGACATACAAGAATCATAAGAGTGGAAAAAAACTTGTACACCGTTCAGGTTGGCCTCGATCTATTTCAATTATATTGATAAATGAAGAACCAATAAATAATTAATATAAATCAACCATAATTCTGGAGTAGATGTACAAATCTATTCCTATAATTGGAATTGATCTGAGTTCAACACGGGGAAATAATTTGGGATGAATCCACAAAATAAAAATTTCTTACCTTGATTTCAGACTGAGCACTGATAAAGAATAATTATTTATCATAGTTTTTGGTGACATCCACAAACATTTTTGGCGTAGAATATCTCTGTTATATCAAAATGGTCCACCGATTCATTAATTTCTGCCAACGATATCCTCTAATGCAATCTTTCTCTATTTGTAATGTAATGTAGTTAAGCCTGAGAATTAATCATAACATAATAATTATAGAAAGAATTTTGGTTCATTTATTAAATTAAATAATTTATTTATATATCCACCCAAGATGTCACCCAAGACGATCACTCGACACGCATAAGTGTTACGTCACACCTAGGGTAAAACTCATGCTTTCAACTAAATGTATTCTTTATATTTTTTATACAAGACTCCATTTTTATGTAAAATATCAAGTGTTTGATATTAATTGATATACTATTATTATAATATCATATTTGGCCTCTCAGAGCCTTGAAATCTCATTACGTATTATCTATTGTCTCTTAAAATATTAATAAATATATTTCAAATTGTAAAATGAAAAAAAATATTTTAAATATTCCCCAAAATAGGTGTTTTCATCCTAAAAATATAAAAATACTACTCTAATAGATGTCGGTACAAATCTAGCATCATGGTCTCACACTACTATGGACTCTTTTAATGATTCCCATGATTCCATGAGATAATTACTAAGGTAATCAATATCCTATGAAGGATCTTCTCCTGTGATTACGTGATCTCCATATGGAACTTTTCTCTAGTATATCTATCCTCAATATTCATCTCACCCCATTTTTGAACATTTGAAGGTTTGTGAAAATATCTTCTCAGTTGGATAATGTGGGATACATTGTTTACATCATCTAACCATGGTGGTAAATCCACGTGGTATGACACCTCACCATCTCTATTTAGTATCTAAAATGTATAATAAATATCCGAGATATCTTGCCACACCATCCAAATATCATTAATCCATGTTTATGTGAGATATTTAGGAACACATTTATAACCAACATGAACATGAAATGTAAATATCATTGATCCAAAAAATATTTTAGATTTATCTATATATTCTTTGTCCCTAATAGATGGTTTGTACCTTCTTTATCCTAACACGCAAAAAATCTAAGACCATGTGTTATGGCTCTCCTAGCTCATTCAAATATAGTGGTGACCTATAGTAATGATCAAAAAGGACTAATAAGGTTCCATAGAGGTGGTGTAATTGTATCTTGTTTATATAAAAACTTTACCAAGGGTATGTTATTTTCTAAACTATGGCCAAAGTAAAACAAGTAAACCAACAACATGTCCTCCAAAACAGAATGGTTTTCTCAATTTGGATGTTAGTATAAGCATGATACTACGTGTTAAAATGTAACTGAGTGATAAAGGATTCATATAATCCTCTTCATATTCATTATGTTGTTCAATAATCACAATTTGAAATGATCATCAATGGAAATACATGGAGTCAATGTATTTCCAACATCACAATTCATCCCACACTATCTATTTAACTCTTTTATCAGATATCTAAGAAGCGGGTTGATTCGGTGAGGTAGTCTATGATCATCCAGATGAAATCATGTACACTATATACAATTGGAATCCCTGTCATTATCTCCATTTATATATCATACCATATCAACTTTCGAACTTATTTTGGTTGATCCAAACCTGGTAGAAGTTGGCGATTAATCTTTACCTATTGAAAAGTAAGGCATCGAGAGAAAAATTATTCCACAAATTTCATCATACGTAGCCACCAAAACCAAATGTTGAAGGTTATAGAATATATTTTCACAAATTGATTTACCACAAAGTTGTATCTCATAACCTCCTCCATTAATGGCACGAGTAACAACATACATCTTTTGGAAAAGAAAATATTCTCCCCACCATTAGAATATCCATTAGTATTACGGTTGGTGGATATCAGACTGTGAAAGGTCCCATAGTCGATATTTCCTTGTTCTTCATCCTCAATATTCTATATAAGTTGTGGTGTAACATCCATTGACTATATATAAGTTGCACCATCCTTATATACAAATTACTACTTCAATTAGGATAGCTTCTATTCATCCTTGGTCATGAAATGAGTGTAAGATCTTCGTATGAGTTTATATTCCACCTCTATACACTTCTTAAGTGTATAGAATCATTATAAGTAATATTCCTAGAATAAATATATTAATCCCATCTATCTTGGGTTTTGATCTTTATGAGGGAAGAAATACTGGGGACTCAAATGCAAGGAATAGATAGAAAAAATCTCTCCCTTATCTTAGTGTCACAATGTCTTTAGTTTGAAGAATACCATTTTCAAGTCATGATAATGTGTTACATATTTATAATAATGTGGAATGAACTACCAATTCCCATTTAAAAACACTATCGTCCTCCTATTTAAAAATCAATCATGTCTAGTCCCTAATGAATCACATAACACTACATTATCGACATTGTCACCTATAAATATCAATATAGGGGAGATCATAAATCACATCATCAACTTTGAAAAAGAATTATGTAACCATTTATTAATGGATAACCCTTTTAGGTTAAATATTTCAAGATAGATAATATCGTAGATAAATCATGTATAAGTCTCCTATAAAATCCTACCATCCTAAAAAAGCATTGAACCTCCATTATGCTATTGGATCACCCCAAATATTATATTTCCTCAACATTCACTAGGGACACAAATACACCAACCAATGATATGACATTTCAAAAACATTAAACCCCCTAAATACGTATCAAACCCTTAAAAAGATTTCTATAAATCTGGTTCTCTTTTAGTATGTCCAGAACCATGATCATGTGTCTTTCATGATCATTATTGAACAATGAGTACTATAAGATGTCACCAATAATGAAAACCAAAAACTGGTCAATGAAATGATGAAACATTATATTCATGAGTCTCATGAACCATAATAGGATAGTCATGTTTCTAAAAGGTATCACGAATTATTCATAATAACCATAGCGACACCAGATTTTTGGCTTTGATATATCTTCTTACTATACTCACACCTTGTGGTAGCCTGATCTGTGATCAATATTCAAGAACCACTAAACACATTTCAACCTATCTAATTGGTCATAAATCCTATGATTGGATACTAATTCTTTATAGTCCCCTAGTTTAGTCATTGATAATCAATGCATAGCCTCAAGCTTTTTTTTTCCTTTTTTGGAAAATAACACTGGGCTTTATTATGTGACACATTGGGCATCACAATGCCCATCCTCTACAAATACAACAACGGCACCATCATCTGTTGAAGCTCTACTAGATTCATATGATATCTTGGAACAAATATCAGGGCCTTCTTCGGGTGAATATCAGTGTAAAAGATTATTTTTATTCAAGGAGTTAAGCCTGGAACATCTTATAGAAAGACTTCCTATTAATCTTCAACCATTTCATGAAATGGGTAATCTATAGCATGCACAAGTCCAACATTAATTAAATCCAACTAGTGAGTAATCAGCTGCAACTTCTAACGTATTATCCCATTCATATCTTCAGAGGTTTCCTTCTAACATGAAATGTAAATCCCCAATCTATCTCCATGGATAGATAATATCATGTGCCCAAAATATTAAATATGGGCATGAACATTGGATATACAATCAATACCTAATATTATTTCATAAAGCCTCATCACTATTATAATGATATCTCATAAATATATCTCACATCCAAGCATAAGATCAATCTTTCCATGAACATATGTGATCCCAAAGTCACATATGGTGGGAAATTTTATGTGTAAAGGTTGATTAAAGGGATCAATCAGAATCTATATTTATCAAACTAGATATGTAGAAAGGAAAGAGTATTTAACACTCAGTTGTGTAAATACATTTGATAAAGTAGATTATATATTAATGTTACCACTAATCATCAATGGATCCTCCAAATCATAGGACTATACAACCTTAAACATCCCTCACTCATGTCCACTATCTCTCTATTCCTGAAGGGGACCACATAGGGTTTGTGGTGGGAATAACTCCAATCATTTTCCAAATTGAGCTTCTCTCTCTATTCCTCTTCCACACTCACAACCCTTAATAACTACCTTCTCCTTCCAATGTTTATACATAGATAGAGTATCCACTATCTCTATTTCATTTGTGCAGTGGGTTATAGAATATCTTGTATGATGTCTCTATCTCTCACAAGAGTATCAATGAATATCTCTAGGTGAACTAGAACCATCCTATATTCCCTAAACCACACAACCTCTATCCTGAGATCTCCTCTTAAAAAATGTCACATGTCAAAATCTCTATTTCTGTTGTTTTAGACCTTTTACCTAATTCTCCACTCCTACATTCTGCAAAATATCACCCACTATTGATATCTGATTAGCCAAATATATCTCTTATATGATAGAAGAATCCCATACACTAACATAGGTA
Organism: Viscum album; assembly: GCA_963277665.1. NCBI lineage: Eukaryota > Viridiplantae > Streptophyta > Magnoliopsida > Santalales > Viscaceae > Viscum > Viscum album. The sequence continues at coordinate 1,611,095,520 of OY728141.1, read as the reverse complement.
GATATGAATAGTTGAATCACACTACCCTAAATGTCTATTTGAATTCCTCACTCAATGTATTGTGTCTAGAATAACATACCATGTTCAACATCCATAGAGTATCTTAAGATGTTGGTAGTCCTTGATGAATACCCAGTAATAGTACTACTTACATTATGAGTCTACATAATCTATAGGATGTGTTTTGCACACAATATAGTTGGAGAAAACTATTATCTAAAAATTTTACAAAACTCTATCTATGAATGAGTCACCAAATCATATGATAGAACGACACGGATCCCCCATCAATGCATGGATCCATATAGAAGGCTCACTTCCATGAACACCATCTGGTCTGTAGATGTTCCATTGAGGATAAATACTCACATAACGTCCTTGATCCAATCCTCTACTACATGGGGTTATATACCTCCATATAACCTAATGGGTTTCTAATGATGATGATTGTTAACAAATGTAATCCCATGTACCACATCTTCTAGTACTACCATTACGATCTGTAGCTAGTTGGGGGGAGGGATGGTTGAAAACTGCATTGAGGTACAACCATCTAAACAGGTCCGTGTATCAATGCTTCATCACTTAGGGGGTCATTCTCATGATCCTTATTCTGAATCCTATCTATAAATCATCATGTTGGAGTCCTAAAATAGAAAAGATATACCTCGATCTATTAGTGTATCTGAGGAGGTCACTCAAGAAAAACATTGAAACCACTACCCATTTCTATATGATGAATATAACACTATTTTCCTTATAACTAATGTATACATGTACTGAGCTAAAAATTATGTTCTTAAAATCATGGTTTATAGATACGTTAGTCAATGCACAAACTCTAGAGCCCCTGACCAGAAATCCAAACTCTAATTATATAACATTGTTTCCATAAAACAGAATCCGAACTCATATGTAGAATGAACTCTATACTATGTTTCAAATATGAAACAATTCTCTTATAACACTTTTTCATGACCTGACCCATTAGGTCACACCTAGTCTGGTAAAAGTTATGTGTGAATATGCTAATATCACCTCTATTAAGTCAGTATTTGGAAACTACTGCTCAGTTGGTATATCAAAAAAATTGGATGCATTAACCAAAATAACCAGTATGTAGTCACACATCTCCATGACTAATACAATATTAAAATATAAATACAAATTATTATATATTAATGACTATATCAAAATCCAACAATCTGAGAATGAAACCCATATTGGAAAGCATACATTGCCAAATATAAACCCACAAAATCTGTATAGAGGTCCAACACTCTAATATATGTGAACTATTGTAAAATGTGTCTTCGGGGATGAACTAGTCTACCTAACCCAGTCCAAAACACATATTATTATATTCCACCAAGAACCCCATTGAACGTCATATTATCTGAATAATACATTTCTTTTGTGCAAGATCCCATGTTGGGGTGAGTATAACAATACCCAGTTGGACACCCCAAAATCACAAATCCTAAAGAATCAAGATTGAAGTCATCTCATCATTAGGATATGTGTAACATCACAATAATTTTCTAAATTTTTATTTATTTATTTTTTATCTTTCATTATAAGAAAAAAAAAATTAGTAAGACTTGCATGCAACTGTAAGTTTAATCAAAACCACAACAAACAATTAGTATAAAATAACCATTATAACTTTTCCATTAAAATAAATATTATGAAAATTATTAAATAACTTATAAAAAAATATGCCTCACACAAATATAATATGGATTCAATGGTTACTAATTATTTACATTTGAAAATATACAATAATTTATTGTAATGAAAATAATATTTTTATTATGATCCAAAAGCTGTTTTGTATATATAAATTAAATAAATTAAAATTATTTAATTATATTAATGAAATATATATGTTATATAGTAAATATTTTTTTTTATATTTCTATAACATATTTTATAGGCACATTTTAAGGACAAACCCAATTTTATGCATTAAAAACATATTCTTTTCTAAAGGTTAATTTTACCACCTCTTAATGAAGAACCATTTTTAAATCCAATTTTTGAAACATTAATATATTCTATTTGAAAAAGTAAACTATATAATATAAATTGGGATATAAAAAATTAATTTGGTCTAATTTTTTTTTATTTTTTATATATGTTTCATGTTTTGATGAATAGTAAAAAGTACCACTTTTTTGTTAAAAAAAACCTTTCTCATCGAAATAATTTATATTGCTTCATTATATTTTTAATTGGTTTGAAGTATAATAAGTTAAATTTTTTATCAGTTCATATAATTTAGTTTATTATGATTTATTTGAAATTTAGATTATATATAAAAAATGATTCAATCATTTCCATATTGTAACAATAATAACTTGTTTTCACACTCCATTAGAAAGATTAATTTTAAATTAATTACTCAATCCTATAAGTTTTTACGATTGAAAAATGGATTTCTTATTTGAAATATCTAGGTCCAAATTATGTATATAGGATTATTTTATTTTTGATTTTTATGAATATTAACTTTATTATTTTTTTATTAAAACAATAAAAGATGAATATAGTAGGTAAGGGTAAAAACTAATATTATAAATATTATTAAATTACTCTAAATAATTCCCTTATTTCAATGGAGGAGTTTGTTTTGAAAAACAATAATCCTTGGTAAAATTTATATCTTTCTAAGATACTTGGATGAGAGTATGAAATTTATTATATATAATTTGAATACTATTTTAAAATTTCATACTCTTGTTTTTATTAACTATAAATATTTTAAAATGGGGTTATATAGGGGATATGTTTGACTATAAATACTAATTTAAAAGATATTTTTTTCTTTATCATGGTAATTTATTTTAAATTATTAGAAAATAAATAATTAACAAAAAAATTTTATAATAATGATATAATATTATTTTATCTAATTGAAATATCAAATAAATGATATTAAAAATATAAATAAAATATATGTTGATATAATTATAATTTCCAAACAATTTTACCGATTAATTTGACATGGTAGGGATATGTTAACATATTTTGTTCTAAGATATCATATTATTATGATATTTTTATAAAATATATGTAATGAATAGTTTCAAAATTGACACTGTATATTTTATCAATATATTTTTTCATTAAATTATTTTAAAAATCTAAAACATATTTAAAAATAAAAAATAAATACAATATGGTCAAATATTATATAAATATCTCATTTATAGTCTAAATAACACCACATAAGTAAAAATTAAAACATTCTAATGTTGAGAATTCAATATTATCTCATCTTATATGAGAATCCATGGCCTTTTGGAGGTATTTTTATAGAGAATTTTTTTATTATAAATTAATATTTCTAAAAAATTTAATGTTCAATCCACATAAATTATACAAGGGAAACTCTTCCATTGCTTCATCACGTCACCTTGATCCTTTGATATTTTCCATATCATAGATATATCTCTTATAAATTACCATCGAAAAATTATATAGATTATGGTATTCCAAAATAACCAACTCTAATGTCCTTTAGTAGAGATCTAAAGGAGACGTTTCAAAGAAGAGGTAATTTCTCTAAACAATCACTCTCTTTTTTATCTTCTTCTATACCTCATCCACGTATATGATATATATAATAAAATAATATATACTTAATACTTAATATGGTGAAATATTATTATGATTATGAACTGACCATTATACATCCCATACCACAATGAAATATATGTGAATGCATCACTCTAGAATACCTATGACTTATCGTATCCATGTAGTGATACGATTCATTCTCCATAACCATATTTTTGGATTGAGAATTACGATGGGTTTAATGTTTTTATATAATATTTTAGAACTAATTAGACAAATTTAATGATATTATAAAATATAAATTTCAATCATATAATATTTTTATTAAATTATAGCATCGTTCATGCGTACGTATAATTTACCATCTCCACGATGTGATGTGATTCTATTTTCATCTATATTTCACATGGATGGTAATAAGGATAAATTTTAACATTATATATGGTTTATTTAATATAAAAATTATTCTAAAATGGTAATATATCATATTATTTTCTTATTTTAATATGAATAGAAAATGAAAACAGTATTTATGCGTACATACGACTTACTATCTCCATAAATAGTGTATTTTATTTTCTAACTCTACCATACATGAATCACCATAAATACATATATAATTAATATATATATATATATATATATATATCTTTTTTATAATGATGGATATTTTATAATTATCATATTTGAAATAGTTACAAGGATAAGTAGTTAAAACTTGTACGAAAAATATAGCAGTTATTAACAGAAACATAACATTATAATGGAATTGTTTATAAGAGAGTAATATAAAATCATAAGTAAATCTTACATGGTATAATATATATGAATATGGTTTTATGGTAGATTTATAATATCCTTATATTTATAATTCATGTGGTTTTAACATGTATTAAGGAAGTCAATACTTATGGTATATGAATTTTATTTCACTTTTTATATCTATGAATTAATTGATATATTCACAAGTAATTTTATGTGGTGTATATACTGATTTATGACAAATTATAAGATGAAATTTTATTTATATCATGATATTATAAGTTTCAATTGATTTTATGATTTCATGGCTCTCATCATTCACAAGTTACTCATGTAGTAAGGTATTTATGTCTCACTTTTATTTATGTGAGACCCATTCCTTATACCCTACTTGTTTCTTCTATGTTGTGTACATATTACACCTGAATGTTTTTTGGGTATTTTATAGAATATTTTAGTATTTTCATACCTGTATAATTCTAATTAATTCATGGGGAATACTAATCTACCTAATGTAAATTAATGTGTATTCATTTCACAATATCATAAGTATTTTAGATTGTTTTAGTTTAAGTCACCTTTAGGAAATATTAATTTTCCATGTCAATGTATTCTAAAAATTATTTTTCCATTATCTTATTAATGTTTAATTTCATTTCTATCAATTTTTTTCTTTTTATTATATGGTTTAAATGGTATCGTTTTTTTCATTTTACAAATTATGTTTTTTTTACTTTTCAGGGAAAAGTATAAAAGGAGTTTTTATAAATTATACAAAATGAGTTAAATATTCCATTATCTTGATGCCTTAATTACTTGATGTTTACTAGGAAAGATTAAATATTTATTTTCAATGAAAATTATTAATTTTAATTTTGTGACATTTCTGGATAAAAACAAATTTAAAGCTGAAAGGATATTTTCTTCAAGAATTGATTTCATGTGATCTCTCAAAATTATATACCATATAAGATAACATTATTTGATGTTACATATTTTTTAATAAGAATATTATTGAACTCTACCATTCTTATTCTGGTTATGAATGGATTATTTATTTATAGTTTGATATTTAATAAATTCATTTATTTTCAATGGTTTATATTATTATTGAATGATGTTTATGAAATAAATTTCTTTTTCTATGGGTTATGTTACTATTGAATTATATTTATGGAACCCATTTTATTCGATATATTATAATATGACTAATTATTTCTATTATTGTATAACACATATATATGGTTTTCATTATGTGATAGGGGGATATATATATCCCTCCAATGTATTGGGAGAATAATTATGTCTCATAAGATAATGCTGGAAATCAAGTCGATGCGAATAATCCACTTTGGAATATATGAAAATTGTATCCACAATTGGAAGATGAGGAAACCTGACCCATTATGAGAATATGGGGAAACCCAATCCCATACCGGTCAAGGACTATAAATAGGGATGGTTTCACTAAGAAAAAGTGGTAAAAGTGGTGGTTTAAACCACTGGCTAATAGTTTAGAGGTGGTTATTAAAAACATCAAGTATTGGATGAATACAAGTCATTTAGCAGGGGTTTTATTAATTTTTGTTGTGGTTTTGTTATGTATCATTTTTAGATAATTTAGAAACAGTTCCAATCTTATTAATAATAACTTATTTTACAAAAAAATATTTGGGAGAAATATAAAGAAATTAAATTAACCACTACAGATCATATTTGTGGTGGTTAAGCTTAACAGTCACTAAATATATTATATGTAATCTATTTAGGGGCAGTTACATCAAAATGATACTAAACCTATTTATTTAATATTTAATAAAGAACTATAAAAAAAACTAACAAGTCATAATATAATAAAATATATGATATACCCATCATACTTATATCATACATTCATAGTTTTATAAAAACATTTAATTAGTATAACCTTTATCTCAATCAATCCATACGTTTTTCAATACTCATATAATAAATTCCCAACCACAACCAATGAAAAATATAAATCCATGTCATAACCTCAAATGAATATTTCTACCTCCAAATAAATCTCATCAACTGAAACTGAGCACATCATCTCACCAAATGTAAAAAATAGAAAAAAAATTAAAACTAAACATTAAAATTCAGAATTATAGTAGAATAATTGATAAAATATCAACATACCATGAAAAAATAAAGTCATCACGAATACATTCTGAATAATATCATGGATCTTGATTTTCATCCTTCGACCTTTTTCTGTCATCTTCCACCTACAATGAAAACCAAAACATTTATGAAAATAAATTTGAAAGTGAAAAGATAAAATATATTCAAAATTTTTCATGTAAATTGTTTTAACTTATATATAATACAGAAGAAATTTTAACATCATACAAATAATATATAATGAAAACAACATTGATAATGTAAAAAAACTATTTTTGAAATGTTTCAATAGTTGAAACTGAAAATGGATAACTAAATGTTCAAATTTATTTTTAAACTGATGTGTGGTGTGCTCGAAATTTATATATTATGAAAATTTAAGGATTTTGATATGAGAATATATAGTATTTTTAAAAAAAATTCTTTAGTGGTTTTCCCATGCTTGCACATCAATATGATGTTGTTTTATACAGTTTAGACTATTTAATGAACATTTTAGTGTTTTTAAACACTAAATATGTGCTTGAAGTCATAATGGGAATTCCATTATTTGTAATGACATGCCATCAGTTCCTATATTTACAAATTAAATATATGGTTTTTAACCCATGATTTTAGGGTAATTGTATGTCGTTTTACTAGTTTTGACCCCTTATAACTTGTTTTGGATGACATTTGTACCTTTATTAAGTGCATACTGAATAATTCCAACTACACTGCATGTCATATTGACAAGTTTTCTACATATACATGTCAAACTCAAATCAGTAAAATTTTTCCATTAGTGGAAATCAATTTGAGGTCATTTTCTATAGTTTTTACCATTCGATTCATATTTAAGTGTTAAAACTTATTAAAAAATGTTTATTTCCATAACCAGAAAACTATAAATTGGAATTATATTTCTTCAGTCCCTACATTTCATAATAAAAACTATTGTTTTTGTCCAATGATTTTTGGAAAATCAGTCTCTATTTTCCTAGTTTTGACTCCCTAATTTCTTTAAAGCCGTATGCACATTATAGATGTGTATATCATGAAATTACTACCACACCGCATATCAAATTATTTTGTTGTATATGAATACAGATTAAAAATAATTGAACAGTTGTTTTCCTATGATTTAACATCAATATGAGGTCGTTTTCTATGTTTTGGACCATTTCATACACATTTAGTGTTTTAAACCAGTAAACAAATTTATGGACATAACAAGAAAAATATAATTTGGAAGGAAATGTTGTCACTTCCTATATTTCCCAATTAAATATATGGTCGTTTCCCATGATATTAGAGTAATTTGACAAGGTTTTCCATGTTCTGACCACAAAACTAGATTTTAAAGGCTTTTGAACCTTTCAAAAGTGTACAATGAGTAATTATGACCACACCACATGTCAGAATGATGTTTTGTCTATGTGTAAATGTTAAAAAAACTCATCACTGGTTCTACCATGATGGAACATGAATCTATGGTCATTTTCTATGGGTTTGACCATTCCACCCATGTTTTATTGTTTTATAACACTAAAATCATTATGAAGTCCATAACAAGAAAACTGTTGTTCAGATGACATGTCATAAGATAATAAATTTAAAAATTAAATATAATGTAATTTAACTATGATTATAGAGAAATATGACATCATTTTCATGGGGGTTTACCCCAAATACATTATTTTAATGCATTTTGTACCTCTCAAATGTTTATACCGAGTAATTTCAGCCACACTACATTTTGAATTGATGTGTTTTCTATGTGTAAAAATCAAAAACAACTTATTAGTGATTCTCCCATGATTTCACATAAACATGAAGTATTTTCCTATGGTTTGGACTATTCCATTCATGTTTTAGTGTATTATAACATTATAAACACATTTACGACCATAATGGGAAAACCTTTGGAATGATATCTTATCAGTTACAATATTTTAAAATTCAATTTTTAGTCATTATACAATGATATTAGGGAAATATGTCATTTTTTCATAGTTTTTACCCCCAGACGATTATTTTTAATGGCTTTTTACCTTTTAAAAGTGTATACCGAGTAATTACGAACACAACACACATCAGATTGATGTGTTTTCTATGATTGCACATAAAAATAAACTCATCCATTGTTATACAATGATTTCATTTAAATATTGTAACTTTGGTATATTTTTGACTGTTCCACGCATGTTTTAGTGTCTTAAAACACTAGAAATAGGTTTATGTCCATAACAGGAAATCTGTAATTCAGAATAAAATTTCATTAGGTACTACATTTAAAAAATAAATATATATTTTTATTACAATTATTTCATGGTAATACATCAACGTTTTCCTAGTTTTTATCACTAACAATATTATGAAGGATTTTGTAACTCTCAGATTTGTATATTGAGTAATTATGACCACAACACACAGTGTATAGAAGAGATACATATGTTTTAATGTAAAAAACATAGTGGTTGTTTTACCATGATTTAAAATCAATATTTGTTAAATTTATATGTTATTACCCTTCCAAACATGTTTTATTGTTTTCAAACACTAAAAAAACATTACAGAAATAAAAGGTAAAACTAGAAATCAGAATGAAGTTCCATCAGTACAAACCTTAAAAATTAAATTTATGATCACATTATTCTGATTTTGGGTAAATACAACATTTATTTCCTAGTTTATTCCTCCTGATACTTGTTCTTAAAGGCTTGTGTTCTGTTTAGAAGTATATATTGAGTAATTCTGACCACACTGCATGCCTTATTGACTTGTTGTGTGCATATACACACAAAAAAACATCAAAGTGGTTGTTTTTACAATACTTTACATCAATTTGAGGTCATTTTGTATGTTTTTTATTGTTCAATACATGTTTATGTGTTTTATTACACAAAAAACTTGTTTGCAGTCAAATAAGAAACTATAATTCAGAATGACGTGCTGTCGGTTCCTATATTTTTCAAATTCAATCTACATTTGTTGTCTCATGATTTCGAGGAAATTTGACATTTTTTCCATAGTATATAATCCTTGACACTTGTCTTTAACAGCTTTTGTAACTTTTAAGAGTGTTTACCAAGTCAAAACTGATTAAACAAGCTCGTGTAGTTTTTAATCTTATGGATAATGATCATTATTTTATTTTTGACATGTAGTAATCAACCACACCTCAATATGGAACTATATTAGGTCAGTATGAATAAAAATGTGTGTTTTTATATAAAAATGTCATTTTATATTTATTTATGGATGTTTTATGTTTTCGTTGCAAATGTGTGATTGATATATGAAATCATTAATTTACATTAGTGGGGAGAGCTATAATGATGAATATTTCCTCAAGGATCTTGCCAGATATCATTTAACATATAGAAAATAAAGCATTATCTATTTTTTTTACCATGGATCCAATACTTTCTTATAAGATTACTATCCTTATACTTTTTCTTTCAATCTTGCAATGTTTCATTTGTGATTCCCGGTCAACGACACTACTTGAACCCCCACCAGTTATAGTAGAAATGGATGATTATTCCCTACTAAAGACCATTTATGTAGTAGGCCAAATACTGATCACCTATACATTTTTGTGATGCTCATTCACTAAAACAATTCCAACAATTTTTTTTGGGAAAATGATAATGATTGGTAAAGGTTCGCATCCTAAACATCAATAACTTTATCATGTTAATACAAAAGTATTTACAATGATTTTTAAAAAAATATTTGAACATCATAATGCTATCTAATTAATAAATTTATCATTATTATTTTATTTAAAAACTAATAAAATATTATTATAAAAATTATATTATAACATCAAACTATCCTTTAACCGAATTAGATTGGGCATTCTTGATGTATTAAATGGTTCACATTGGAAATGATTGATCTATCTATATGGCTCCATTTAATTGGGTTTTAGTCTCTTTATATGTTAAAATATATTTTTCATTATTTCATTTTATTGTTAATAAAATAATATTAAATTTTAATGAAAAATTATTACTCCAACATCTTTAGTAGAACATTTACAAAATTGTCCTTGGGTTTCTTATACAATTTAAACTACATCTTTGTTAGACCAACCGAGTGACCTAATTCATTAGCCTTTATAAAAAAATTAAACATGTTAGAAGAATAATTATTTTATAATAATGTTATATAAATAATAATTTTTGAAATACAAACCAAAATAGTATTTCTCATACATTTTTCATGATCTTAGAGAAGTTTCATTGAACTCATTCCATAATGTCCATTTAAAATATAACTATTTATTTCCAATGTTTTTTCAAAGTATATGGACCTAAAATGGACTAAGGGACATCAAAAAAACATATATAAATAAGAAACATAAAACTTTATTTTGATATTACAAAATTATAATAATGTATTATAAATTAGTTAACCTGGAATATTAAATTAATATTACCTTTAATAGAGCTTTAACAACCTCATTTTTCAATTCATTAAGAATATAACTCCAATCTAATTAATTAATGGGAAATATCACCATCTCACAATCATGTTACCCAAGAATATGCCTATGGATTTTGACAACATAACTTTTAAGAACCAGAAACTCATAAAATAAAACAGTAATCTTGAAGCCAGTTAGGTCCCACACATCTTCCATGTTCTTAATTTTAGACCATTTTTGGTTGTATTTATCATTTTGTAAAATGAAATAAAAATTTAACAAACTGTGATGTTTTTTGAGAAATTACATATAACCCATAAATGGTAACATTCCAATATCCCATATATTATGGCGTGATTAACTAGATTATCACAGAAGGGCAATTAAGTGGTATGGTACCAAAACATCTGAGAAAACATATGGCTCACTAGCAGTCTCTGGTACATCATAATCCCTAAGATCCACATAATATGCTAGTAGTGGTGGGGTGATTTGAGAATCTCAATAACTAGGATCCATGATTTTATTTGTTGTTTGAATTCTTGTTTTTCATATGGTTACAATATATTAAATTTATAAATAATGCAATGAAAAAAAAATTAAAATGGAAAATTTGAAAAATATATATATGTATTAAATAATTATCACTGATAAATTGTAACATATTTTATTTAACAACTTATAAATTAATTTATCTTCATCATTATTGCCTTCATTTTTATCAACCTCAATTATGGAAATCCCTTCATTTTTAACCTATCTTTGATGTTTTACTATTTATATATTGTAAAAAAAATTGTTCAATGTTTTTTTGTAGACGAGGTTCAATGTCACATGGAACCAATTTATATTCATCACCCATATCATATAATTATCTTTTTTTGTACAAAAACACTCCAAACTTCATGTATTTTATCATCCACATAAAAAGCCATATTCTCTTTTGAATCCTAAATAAATGGATCATGTCATGAATGATCACTTCTATCCATCAATAGATCGATTTTATAGAAGTAAAATGTTACAAATCATTCACTATACCCATATCAATGTTGACCCACTTATATTTTATTAAGACAACTGAATATTTTATACGAATGATTAATTCAATTATATCATTTTTCATCCCATATTATTTTTCCTCTAAAAATGTATATAAATGACTATGATTGGTTTTCAAGTATTTTTCATGATAAAATTTATGAATCCTAGAGCAATGAATTTTGTAGGTATCAAATCTCGTAGCCATCGTTAGTGGACCTCGATCCAAAAAATAAATCATTCGATATTTCTACTCGATTTTCAATATTCATTATCTATAAAAAAATAAAATCTATAAAATTTAAAAAAGGAAAAAATTACTATATGAAAATAATATAAATATGATTATATACTTATAAATCAAATGAACCATTCAAAAATATTTTTATTGAAATCTTATGTTAATTCTAGCTCATTTTGAGATTGGACCCTTGATTTCCTCATTGTTTTAATTTAATATTATTCAACAAATAGTTTTGAAATAACACTATTTTGTAGAACAAATCTTTGTAATTGGAGAAACCCCAATTCAATCAGTAGAAAATGTTACCCAAATTCCAATTAGTAATATAGCAATTAGAAATACTAATGAGCGATTTTAAGAAATATAAATAGTGGAGATGTCATCAGTAGATCCTCCGTGATTGAATCTAGACTCAATCTGATCCAAATACCTAGAAGAGTTGGTCACAAAATATTCATCTATTTAATAATCAAAAATAGAGCCTTCTGGTTGAGATTTATTCCTCACATATTATTTCAAATGACATAAGTACCTGATGGAAAAAACAAGAAACATATTAAAAAAACTCATAGATTTATATTCTAAAATTGAATTCACCAATGAATTTTTTTGTCAATGTACCCCTCAATTTGATACAACCATCTATAGTGTACCAGTATAGTATGTTTATCTTCTTCAACAAAATTAATAGGTAAATGAATCGTGACTATAAAGAATGATGGGGGAGATAACATCTCATGATGAAATGTTGTTAAAAATTTATTTTATGATGTTTGTAATGCTCTTTTGGATGTTTATTTTTCCCATAAATATCTAAAAAAGGTACAAAACTAAATGAGAACCATAGTTAAATTTTCTAGGTAATGTATTACTAAAATACATAGACAAAAACTTATCCATAAAAATAGGTTTGACATGAATTTTAAATCCATGTAAAATTCAATGTTTAATGTCATTTCACCTGGACATGTTACATGAATATCACTTGGATAGTTTTACATTATTTAATGTTCGTAGGAATACATGTTTCTCATGAATTTTCATTTTAAAAATAGCTAAAGGATACTTTACATTATCATTTTCCCACAAACAATACATTATATCCATTAACTCCAAATCCTTATGATAATTATAGTGATCATTTGATTTACGCTACTAATTATGAAATGTAATAATTATAATTTCATATACATTCATAACAATATGAATTATGTAATGTTTATGATGAATCAAATTAAACTCCCACTATGAAATTTTAAAAAATTTACTATTTTTATCTCATTGTTCTGTTCTAGATTATTCAGATATTGTACCTTTAACCCTTTTCCCCTTCTTTAAACTGATGACATTTTCAAAATTCTTCAGTGACATTCATTAACTATCCCACAATTTTAGAAGCAGATAACACCTTCAGATAATTTCTTATCTCAATATCTCAATCGAATCATATATTATTGAACATGAATTTATGAAAAGCATCATGGAATCAATGATGACACATAGAATACCATTATCTACTATTAGATAATTTTTTATGATCAAAATCAAAATTAAAAAATGGATAAGATAAAAAAGTATGGTCGTTCTAACTTGATAAATTTATTATTCCATGAAATTCAATAATTTACTACGTTAAGGCAGAATGCATATATAATATTTTCCTTGTTAAATCATCATATGTTTCCACACCATCATCCCATAATTCTAACAATACATTGATTAGCGTTTTAAGGTATACATAAATGATATTTTCATTTATTTTCGTTCTACTAATAATCATCAATATAATAAAATATTTATTATTCATACTCATGAATGGAGGAAAATTAAAGTGCATCAATTCAGTTTCCTATATTCTATAATAAGTTTTAAATTTACCCGAAGAGTTAAAGCCATCCTTAAACAATCACCAACATATATTCATAGGATCCAAAGAAAAATATGGATATAGTGAATTAAACATCTATCATGATGTTGAATCTTTTGGTTTTGTAATAAATTAATCATTTCTATCATGAGTACGACACTTTACATCATGTAATGTCTTAAATTAAATGCATAATCATTTCCATCATCATTTTAGAGGAATTTAACACAATACCATTTCATGATTTCTCTTCTTCTATTTCATTCTTTTGTTACATTAATTTGTAATGTCATTGTTTATCACTAACTTTATTGTTCTTGTATGAAATCATTTTCATTCTTCTTTATCATACTATTTTCCTTAGTAAAGAATACAGTCATTAGGGAATGGATGTATATTTTCATAATCATTTATAACATCATTGATGACTTTATTCATCTCATAGAATGATGAATGAATATTATATTGACTAAATTCATCATGAAGAAACTGTAAAATCATAGACATTTCTTTCTTTTATTTCTATGGAGATGTTTGATATGATAAAACTAGAGTAGAAAAAGATGTTTCTAAAACATCACACACCCTTCATACCGCTCTGGTTAACCACCATCAACTAATTCATAATACTCATATTTTTGGTCACTAATGTTCTAAGTAATATTAGAGTAGTATGGATAAACTAAAGGTTCCATTGTTGAATAAAAATCTTAGACATTGAATTCCGTAAAAGCCAAATGTGTCAACTAATAAATTTTGAACTGAATTCCCCTCTTCGAAATCAATATTTTTCACTGATATTATTTTCAATATTTTTAATTTCAATAACATTTGATTCACCATTCCAACTAAACCAAACATATTGACCATGAATCTATTTGAACGTAAAATGATCATGTTACTCTTTGCTATCCAAAAATCACTTAAATTAACAATTAGGATAGATAATTTTTAATGTACCATCTACTAATTATTTTACAAATGAATAATCTAAAAAAATCAAAACTATTAGCATATCGAGGTGTGTTCAGAGGTAAATCAATCTAACTATTATCCATAGGTATTTTATTGTATTCTCCCTACACATTTAGATATAAATATAGAAATGTTTAATCAAATATGTGAAATCAAAATCAAACATGACCCAGCATCTATATTGAACCATTCAAAACAACATTAAAGGAAAATGAGATGAATCAAATAATCATATTTTTGTTACTAAAATTTAAATATAAAAACGAGAAATAAAAAAAATTATTATATCTCAATAAAATAAATAAATAATAACCTAAATTAGAGGACCCCCAAATTTTATCAGAAAGGAAACCCATGAATATCCAAAAGGATATGAAATGTATCTTCCAAAATTTATTATTTTATGATGATATTTTTTTCTCAATAAAGATAATAATTTTTTTAATTTAAAGAATGACCTATATGGGTAAGGAATAGACTCAAGATCACAATATTTTATTCTAGATACAGTATTGAAATAATTAATATTTAATTGTGGAATTGTGGGAAACCACCACTACATTAAATATGACAATGATCTACCAATTTTTTATATTTTTATATGTAGAAGATATTATTTTTATTGGAGAAAAAGTTAATGGTTTATTCAATACTTTTTTTGTAACTAAAGAGGGTTCACTATAACAAAATTAGCTACATTGTGAAATGTACAATCCATTTCAAATTTTCATACTATGACCAAGATAAACTATTCCAAAATATGAATACAAAGTATAATTTATTTAGATATCAATATTTTTCATGAATACCTAAAACTGTCAACTCTATATATCTATATTATATTAAACTATTTTGGTGTGGCTTCATGTTGATCAATGAATTAAAAAAATCAAATCTGTTAACATTACATTGAATTAGATGTTTCTTTAATTTTATATAATCATAAATAAACTGATGTTAACATAAATTTTAATAAAGTGTACTATAATTTTCATATAAAATTATAAAAAATAATTTATCTGACTCACAAATAAACTAGACACTATAATTAATTTTCCAAAAAATAATATTAGTTAAAATAATATAAATGAAACTATGTTGGATGTTTCAGTTATCAAAACCAATAAATGATTATCACGAATATAAAACATAAACCTAACAAATATATCATTATGTGATATTTTTTATAAAAAAATGATTCCTCAAATATGCATTAAAATGAAGCATTTTATTAAATTTTAAAATGGTCTAATATATTATGTTCAAGGACTTTATTTTTAAGGACCATTCCATGGTTGGATATCAAACCACGTGTGACCCCAAATCCTACAACCAATTATTTATGAGTTATAAAATACTAATAATTATGTATATGTAAAAAATTAGCGATATTAACATGTATAGAACCAATTTTAATCCTTTAATATCAATTAAACCATGACATTATGAACAACCTAGATTCTATAACCAACTAATATCATTAACAAATTTAGTTTTTTAATTTAATACAACACAGAATAAATTAAGAGTTATTATAAGACAAAAAAATTACTGAAAATACAAATAAAAAATTATAAACCTTAATTACATATAAAAATTCATGTTGAATTAATGGAAAATTAAATTCTAAACTAATTTTATCACCCATGATTTTCCATCTAATGCTAATCAATAATAGATTTACAGTGATGATGTTGAAACCTTTAGGGGGGTTTGATTTTCGGAATGGTGGGAATCATTGCTAGGGAGAGGGAGTCCAGATGAAGGGGGTTTGCATTCCTGCTAAAGAGGGGAACCATGTTGGGGAGAGGTAGGTTGGAGGGGCAGTGAGGTCCACATTGCTAGTGGAGAATGTAACCTGGTGTCAGGGAGAGGGAGTTCACCTGGTGTTGGTCGCAAGGGTTCGTCTTACAATGGGTGTCATAGGGGTCGTAGTATCTAGGATAAGGGAGGGGTGGGTAAAATTGGTAGGGGGAATAGTGGTCACAGTCGCTGCTGGGGAAGGAAGAGGAGGATGATGGTTTTGAAGGGACAAAAAGGGGGTAAGGGTCAGACAGAGGTAGCAGGGGGTATAAATTAGGGGTTTTATTTTTAAATTTAAAGGGGTATTTAATAGAAATACAACTAATTGTGAAAATAATAAAAATATAACATTGGTTTGATCAAACCAACGCTATAATATATATTTTTATTCATATTTAAATCATGGAGACTACTAGTACCACCACTAAGAAGAACTTTTTTTATATTGTTTTGTCCTGCCCAGTAGGTGTAGTCCACATGAAGTTCCCTATTATGTTTTTCAAATGTGAAATGACTTTTAGGGACTGATATTACATGTTAATGTGACTTCAACAAATTTTATGTATCATACTTATGTTATACATTCATGAATTATAATATTGATTCCCTTAATATTCATGTGTTATGAATTTATAATTTTTATACCTTCGAAGATATATATGATCATTTACTCTTATTCTTAGGTTCTCATACCATTATGTTCGTGTTATGCTTATGTAGGTACCTCTTTTACCCTTATTGATCATCTAATACCACAATTTTCTTATGTTTTATTTTCCCTAGGTTATAATGAATTGATTTAGGTAGTCATACAAAAGGGGAAGATATTTGTGGGAAACATTAATGTTCTTTCACTACAGTATTAGGTTGTATTCAATATTTCCCAAGGTAGTAAACTGTTTAATTATTTGGGAAAGTGTTTGTGATATTTAATGAATATTCATATCAAAATATGTAATATCTATGCACTAAATTTTTAGTTCATTATTTTTGGTATCATATTAATTTTATAGTCAACCATTAAATACTCATATGATAAATATTCGGTGAGGTCCCTAGGGATATTTCTAAATATATGTCTTGAGATATCTCTAAAGATAAGTCTATTTATATGATACAATCTTATATTTTTATAATCATCATGAATATTATAGGATTAAACCTAAGGTGTCATAGAAAGAAATATTATTCATCAATTATCTTGATTATGTGATTCTACCACTAAGAGTAGATTTTCTCAAACTATTCTCTCTGGTTTTAATTAATGGTTAGAGCTTAAATAAACCATGTTAATGAATAATGTGTTGGTAAATGAAATTATTATCCTCCCGAGAATCCAAATATTATATTGGAATGAATTAAAATTCATATTGATATAACCACACAAGCTAAGAATCATGATATACATTCAAATGCTCAATGTAGGGAACAAATTTTTCATGAGTCATTCATGTGGAAATTCCCTTATTCTTTTAGTGGGTCCTATTATCAACCATTTATTGAATAAATAATTACTACCATAGAAAAAAAAATTAACATTATCCAGTTTTTGAAACAATAAAAATTCATTTTGGTTGTATATCATTTGTAAAGGAAATTTTATCAATAATGGAATCTCATTAATAATATGACAGAATAAAAGAATTTGAATCTAAGAAATGGGAAAATATTAATGGAATATTTGTTAGTAGGTACATCCATCTTATACTATGAACAGAGGTGGATATGGAATTCTTTTACCTTTAGAAAAATGATTCTAAATCAAATGGAACCTATGAGACTAATTTTACTAGACATGTAGGGTATGAATCATGTTTAATTGGTAGCCCTGGATATAAAATCGATCGATTATTTGGTGGTCTGAAACCAAGTCTTCGGAAGGCCATGGATATAAGAGACAATAGTAGCTATGAATAATTAATTCAACATGAACTAAAGGATGAAATTGAACTCTGATACTCACACTATTTCTCTAGTTTTGATATGAAATAGAACATTATGTCTTATAAAAAATAAATGGTGGAAATAACCCTTAAGTATTTTAAGCCATAAATGTGGGAAGAAGCACATAGGATAATAAATGAATGGGGAAAGAGGGTGTTACATGTGTGTTAAGGAGTTAATTTAGTGGCTGAATGATGAATGTATGAGATGAAGGTTGATAATGATGAGAATAATGAAAAATATCAACAAATTACACTTCCCTGAATTTAGTGTTTCAATTGCAAGGATTTTGGGTACTATTTTATCTAGTTCAATATTTAGAGGCCTATTGTGGATGATAATCCATATAAAATATTGAGGAAAGGGGACAACGGAAAATATTATTCTATCACAATGGATGAAGTGAACCATAATAATTAGGGAATACATATCCTTCTCTCATTAGTGGGTAATTTAATGTTTGATTTTCTTTGGACTAGCCCTATGAAAATATTATTATTCTTATGTGAGTAAATTTCATGTGCTTATCTACTTGGATTATGAAATAATGAAGTTATATATTTTATTGGTAAATGGATGAACCCAATCATCTAATGAAAATATTTTTATTTTTATGAAAACATTTTATATAAATAATAAATAAGAATGTGTGTATTCAATATGGTTTTACACTAATACATGATAAAGGTATTTAATAGTTTGGTATGTGAAAAATTAGATTTAATTTATGATATTTGGGAAATTTTTGTAACTTTATTTTTGAGAAATTTGGTGACCTTTATTTCTAATGTTTTGGATCGTAAGAATTTATAAGTGTTATAAGGTTAACAATTTGATGAATGATTTATGTTAAACGTTATATGAGGTTGCATGGGTTATAATATTATCTCTCTATATGGGACATTATGAATATTTGATAAACTATGTTAACCATTCTTTTACTGTTTTTAATAATGGAATAATGTATCATCATTTGGATATCATTATCTTTTAATGGTTTTGGAATAATAAATTTTCTTTTATTTCGTTGAATAAGTGATTAATTGGAAATTGACCAAGGAAAAATGAAATAATGGGATATTCTTATAAAATGTAATGCAATCATGTTGGTATTTCATGTCATGAAAATTATTCATCTCTAGGGAAAGTATATTGAAACCAAAAATGTTATCCTGGTAAATTATTTTCTGATTTATCAATTGGTTCCATAGATATTGACATATTTATAGTCATGTGATTTGTTAAATTTTTCTTGACCATGTTCTCCATCACTCTCTGTCAGAACTTAATAGTTATACGTCTCTTTAATGTCCATATTTTCACATTCCAAAAATGTTATCATATAATGAAACCTATGGAAGTGTTATGTTGGGTCTCCCTTATGTTTCTAACATTCTCTTTTTTAAATGGAGTTTGAGTTTATTTCGATGAGGTATTTTATGAAAACAAATTTATTGAATTAAAAATTTGATGAACCCAATAATATTTGTGGGGGAAATTAATTTTAATTGGGGTAGAATGAAACCCCCCTAATATTTTAATTGA
Source organism: Viscum album (assembly GCA_963277665.1). Taxonomy (NCBI): domain Eukaryota; kingdom Viridiplantae; phylum Streptophyta; class Magnoliopsida; order Santalales; family Viscaceae; genus Viscum; species Viscum album. Next base: position 1,611,075,192 of record OY728141.1, on the reverse strand, counting down.
ATTTTTATTATTTGTTTAGTATCTTGAATTATACGCAACACTGGTTTATCATATGTTTCAAAAAACCATGAGTTTCAATGAAACTGCGAGACAATATTTGAATTAAATTACCATTATAACATAGCTATAAAAATAGCGATTATGATTAGTATTATCTATATTATAAAAATATATGGTTTAAAAAAATAAAATGAATTCATTTGTTATCAATTAAATATAGATGATAATATATACCAATTGATTATAATGGTTTTTTAATTTTTAACCCAAAGACGCCTTTCCTTAATTAAATAAAGATATTAAAATTAGTAAACCATATTTATGAAATAAATAAGATATATATTTGGTGATATATTTTTGAAATTCATCTAATAGAGTTTATAGGTATAAGATAATAACAAACCCAATTGTATGAATTAAAAACATATACATTTCAAAAGGGAAAATTTACCAACTTTTAATGGAGAACCCATTTTAAATTTTTTGTTTATAATTTTATATATTCCATTGGAAAAAATAAAATTCTTATTTAAAATCCTAATATAAAAATTTACATTGGTTGAATTTTTTTTATTTTTTTGATAAGATTTATGTTTTTATGAATTGTAATCAAAATACTAAATTTTAATAACAAACAACATTTTTCATCGAAATAATTTATATTTTTAAAATAGATTTTTTATTTTTATAAGGTATTATTAGAAAAAATAAATAAATTTTTTACCTAATTTAGGTTTATCATTTAATTTTACATTGAAAATATATATAATCATTTTATAATATTTTGCATGTTTTATCTTCATTAACACATTTTCTCACCCTGTCAATGAGATTATTTTTAAAATAATTACTGAAATTTCACTCTTTTGATTTTTAAAAAATGTATTTAATAATATTAATTAGTAGATATAAATTATATAATTAAGGTTCTTTTATTATTTGTAGTTATGTATAGTTACTTTAGAATTATTTTATTAAATATTTAATTGGTAAATATTGTAACTAATTGTAAAAAATATTTTCATAAATATAAGATAATTACTAAACACTTTTCAAAATTTTGCCTAAAATTATTTTTCATCCTAAATAATTATTTATATGAAATTATAAATTTTTATGTTTTTTGGATGAGAGTTTGACATTTAATATATTTTATAAAATGAAAAGTTTTAGATGACATAATCATTGATTTTAAAATATAAAAATATTAATATGGAATTATATATTGGATATGATTGATAATAAATATTTATTTGAAATCTAATATTTTTTATTAATCATAGTAATTTTTTTATATTTTAAGGAAATAAATAATTATCTTAATGGATTATATAATGATGATGAAGTAGTTGTTTAGGTACTAGAAATATCTAATAACTGATATTAAAAAGATTAAAAAACTATAATATGATATAATTAAGGTCATGAATGAATTTCATGGATGAAATTAACATGTTAGGGATATTATAAAATATTTTATTATAGTATATCAAAATATTATTGTATTTTAAATAAATAATGTATTAAATAATGGTAAAATCGACAATAATGATATTTTATCAAAATGATGTTTTCTTAAATTTTCTAAAAATAATAAAACAAGATAAATAATTCGAAATTATTACCATATGGTCTAATATGTAATAAAGTTGTCATTAATGGTTTATTTTATCACCATATGTAAAAATTAAAAAAATTTAATATTGAAAAAGTTTTAACTTTTTCTAAAATAAAAACATGTCATCTAAGTGTTAATCAAAATGAAAAGATTTTAAAAAATTTCTAGAATTTTCAAAAATATATTGGTTGATGAGGATAAAATATTATCTCATATTAAATTCCAATACATATTCTTTTTTGGTATTTTTAATTATATTGAATTTATTATAAATTAATATATTTAAAAATTCCAAAACATAGCACCACATTAATTATAAAAAAGAACCTCTTACATCACATATTCACATAAACTTGACACTTAATAATTTTCAATAACCTTACTATTTCTATTATCCATTTCCCATTATACATTATATAGATTTGGATCTTCCCAATGGACCAACTCTATTGTCCTTTAACAAAGATCTAAAGAAGCTATTTGAAAAAATAGGCAATCGCTCTAACAAATCACTCTATTTTTAAACTCTCCTATACCACATATAAATATGTGATATATATCATTAAATAATTATTGACGAATCCTCATTATACTGAAATTTTAATATTATAATGAACACACCATTATACAACCCCTTTCCCATCAAACAAAAAGCGAAATTATCACTCGGGCGTATGTATATCTTACCATCTCCACATAGCAATACAATCCATTTCCCATAACCATATTATATGAGTTGTAATTTGGATGTATTTAATTCTTATTTATGATATTAATGACATAAAAATACTTATTTATGAAAAAATAATATCGAACTTTTTTATCGTCTAATATTTTTGGGAAATGATAATGTCGCTCATGCATTTGTCTGGATTACCTTCTCTTTGATGTGATGTGATTCATTTTTCATCTATATTTAAAATGTATGGTAATAATAATTATTTTATATGAATATATATTATATATTTATTAGAAAAATTATTATATAATGATAATATATAATATTATTTTCATTATTTTAGTATGAAAAGAAAAAGAAAATTGATTTCATGCGTAAATACGACCTACCATCTCTATGAATGAATTAATTTATTTTATACCAATAACAATCATTATTAACTCTATATACATATATACTGAATATATATATATATATATCAGTTTTATCATGATAGTTGTGATTATATAATAATCATTGAAAGAGGACAAAGGATAACAAATCAAAACATGTACAAAAAACAGTGGGGTTATCATCCAAAACATAAATTTTTCATGGAATTGGTAATAAGTGATAAATATAAAATAATAAGTAATAACTATAGTGTATTATATATATTTATATGTTTATATGTTATGTGTATAATAAATTTATATTTACTATATATTATTCTTTGACATGTATGATGGAAGTCAATACATAAGGTAAGGGAATTTGATCATAGTTTTTAATATCTATGAAATATATGATATATTCAACCTTAATTTTATGTGGTGTATTTACTGAACTATGACATGTTATATCATGAATTCTCTTTTATTTTATTGTATTATGAGTTTTCACTAATGATATTATATTATGGATCTCATTATTCAAAAGTTAACCATGTATTAATTGATTTATGTCTCATTTTTTTGTGGGGCACATGCTTTATACAGTAATTGTTTCTTCCTCATGGTGTATATAATGTCCTTGAATGTATATTATATATCTTATATAGGAATATTATGGTATCTCATATCAATATAAATTCAATTATTTCCTGGCATAAATGATTATACAGATTATAATGTAACAATTATTTTTTTTAACAATCTCATCAATATTTCGGACTTTTTGGTATTATGTCTCTATTGCGAAACATTTATCTTACATTTCCATTTTTTCATATAAAATTATAATTTTTTTTATAATTATCCTATGTATTTTTAAATTCATGTTTACCCATTTTTACCTTTTAGTACAAATTTTAAAAGGATTGTTTTTTTCTAAATAATGTACTTTCTGTATTTTCTGAAAAATTGATGAAAAAATTGTTTCCTTAACTGATACAGAATGGGAATAATTTTCCATCATCGTGGACCCTTAATTCATTGAATTTTACATTACCTAATTCCAGTTTTTTTCAAATAAGTTTTTTCAATTTAATATTATGAATCATGTTTGGAAAAGAAAAATAATTAAATACGAAATGATATTTTCCTCTAAAATTGATGTCATGTGATATCTCAAAATTAGTTTCCATCTAATTTAAAAAAATATATTGATAATTTTGACTTAATGGGTATATGATTCAGTTACACCAGTATTATTCTTTTTGTGATGGTTTTATATATATTATTGAATTATATTTATGAAACTTATTTATTTTACATGGGTTATTTTTTGATTGAATGATGTTTATAAAACCCATTTATTTTTCATGGGATATTTTGTTTTTGATTGATATATATGAAACTCATTTCATTCCATGGGTTTTGATATGATGAATTATTTATATTATTATTGATAACATGTGTATGGTTTTCATTATGTGATTTGTGGGACATATATCTCCCTCTAATGCGTTGGGTCAATAATTATGTCACACGAGACAACGATGGGAATCTTGTTTATGGTCTTGATATACTATAGAATATGGGAAACAATAATCCACCAGAGGAAGTTAGAGTAACCCTATACAGTATGTTAAGATGTGGAAACTCATTACCTTTTAGGGAAATAAAAATTATTGGGAATTGTGGTGTGTATTACGTCATATGTGTAGGCCCCATGAAGTTCCATGTTAGTTTTGGAAATTCACCTTGACATATAGGGAATGATATCACATGATTATGTGTCTAAAAAAACATATCTCGTTTTTATGGTACTCTTTCATGGATTTTGTTATTTATCCCCTTATGATTCATATAATATAAACAACCAATCATTATTCCATGACTTGTGTATATGATCTTTGATATGCATGGTGTGACCTTCAAATGAAATCCGTATATTCTCGTACCCTTATGTTCATGTTATGCTTATGCATCTCCCTTATATACCATTAAAAGTTACATGATCTCACTATTTTCTATGGTATTATTTTTCCAATGTTATAAATAATGGTATAAGGTATGCATGTGAAATGTGAATGTATTTATTATAAACATTTAATATCATTCACTAGAGTATAAGATTGTGTTCTATGTTTCCAAAGGAACTAAACTATTACATTCCCGATTAACGTGTGTAGGAAAATTTAATGAACATTATTGTAAAAATATTTTATATCCACGTTCAAAATATTTTGTTTGTAACAATATTCACACAATAACATGAGACATAAAAACATCCACATGAGGTATACACTTAGTGTTATGGTATGATCTTAAAAGGATTACCGACCAAATATTATGCCTAAGAGGTTTCAGAAACACTCAACTAAAGAATTCGTACAGTGAGTTATATTTCAATGATAACATTCATTCGAAATGTTATGATCATTAGGAAAAACCACGAGGAAGTACACAATATATGTTAGAAGACATTGATACAAAAAATTGATATTACACATAAGGTCAAGAGGTATATCAAAAAACCTATCTAAAATATCCCAATAAGGGGGGAATAGACGCTTATTCATATCAGTAAAACTCATTCATGGATCCCCACATAGGGAAAAATAATGTGGACCCACTCTATTACTCGTGGACGGATTACAGTAGATGTATATAAGACTAATCAATTAGAATGGATCACAATCATATACTCAATATATAATTTAACACTATTGCCTCAGATGATGGATCGAGTTAATCCACCCTAAAGAAACTGGTCCATTATGAAGAAAATGAAGATCTTAGTCCACTATAAGGAAATTAAACGACATATAATAGTAATAAAAATATTGTATTTCCTACCCTAGGTCTACCTGTGTGCCCCACATCATGCATTTTTACTAAAATTTGTTCTCTTATACTACATATCATGCGCATGTACTTGGTTGTGTCTGATTATAGGACTATACCTATGAACCCTACCCATTCCCAAGATCATTCCATTTCTATGACCATTTGACCTCTATGATACATAATAATTTTATAGAAATGGTTCATATAGAATTTTACCCATGTTACAATGGAATTAATAATTAATTTTTATTCAAAAACTCTTTATTATAGCATTGGGTCCACATGACATGCGTTCTTCTGAAGTACATGACATGTATCACAGAATATTCAATATTCCAAAGTTAATTCATGTGTCTTTTTCTATCCCTTGGGTTCTAATCATTCCATGATACTATAAAAAAACTATATATCAATGTTTCATGACCATCATTGTCACTGTTTATCAAATTCCAGCCATTGATCCACTCAAAAATTGGCCATCATTACCTCACAACATTCATGCATGTCAAAATAGGATGAATGAAAATCCCCAAACTGATGTGGTCTACCATTGATCAATTTATATCATAATTTAATATTGATAACATCCTCAATTACAAAACACAACTGAAATATTGATTTATTGCACTATAGATCGATCACACAATAAATGAGTATGGGGTATTCATCAAACCATTGGAAAAAAATTTCCTAAAATTAATGTGTGAAGAAATTTTAGAGAAATTTTAGAAGTAAAATAGAGGAACAAACCTCGGCCAATGATCAAGTTATTCTAAATCTGTTGTCTTTAGAATAACTAAATTATAACCAATAATTATTAAAAAATATATAATAGAAATAGAACATCATTGTGAAAATTAGTTCTTATTAATGTAGTTGATCCATATATGACATTGTATAATCATATGGAAGGAAACCAACAAATAAAGACATCCTACATATAATTTAGATCAGTCACAGATGAAGAACAATTCTACCTAATAGTCATTCGTGAGATCTAAAAACTATTTCTTCATAGAGCATATTTGTGGTATCGATCTCACCCTCTAATGTGTTGCATCCCCCAATTACATCCTCTAACAAGATCAGTATTTTAATTCTCATGGTTATGTATCTAACCCTATGAATTTAGAAAAATAATATATTTATAAAGTACATTTTTTTTATTTAATTAAATAGTTAAAAAATATTTTCTTTCTTTATTTATTTATCCACCCAAGATGGTTCTCAAGACAAACACCCAACACAGATATCGATGATGTCACACATAGTGTACAAACTACTATATGAACTCAATTTTGGAATTATATTTCTTATAGAAGAAACTATTTTTGATTTATTCCCCTATGTTAGGAAAATATTATGAATGTGATATTAATATATAGAATATTTATAAATTACCAATTCTAGGATCAGTATTACATGGAATCTTACACCATCACAACATATATCATTTAATATATTATTATATATATTTTGAATCTATACATAGAAAAATAGAGATTTTACATAGGTCAATTGATGTGAGATCATACCCAAAATCTCATGTTAATGGTCTACACTTGGTCAATGTCTTTTCCAAGCCACTTCAGTAATGGTTTCAGATATAATATGACACCCTACTCTATTTATTTGGTTATGGTCTATTATTATTAATCTGAGTAAACTCTATTCCTTTTAGTATTATATGAATTAGGTATGATCAGGCATCAAAGTGTTTAGGTAATCATAATATGATATAAAATGTATGTATTTATGTTCATTTTGTGTTATATTTCTAGGTGAGAGTTTGTATCTCAAGACAAACATATAATACTTATATATGTTTAATGGAAAAACACTAGATCAAAATAATACTCATTATTGTTTATTCATTTGATATTTATACTAGTTCATTACGATCATTTCATACCCATGTACACAACTATGTTTCAGTGTTCGTGGGATAAAATTCATATTTTCATAAAGGGAGCAAGTACAACATAGAGTTAGACACATCATTCATTTAACATATTAAGGATTTTGAGGATTCTGAAGGATGGAATTTGTGGGCTGGGTCAGAGGCCATCATAGTTTACACTATATATTTTTTCCATCATCTTTACTAACCAATGTGGAATTTATTTATGTGATACATATTTTACTTGTTATTTTTAATGATATTTAGTTACGTTTGATGGATATTGTAAATAGTTTTACCAATTTATATTCTAGAGTACTTAGTCCTTATTGGATAATATTTAAATCTAAGATTATTTATTTATATGTTTCTTATATGGACGAGGCATGCTTATTTTTTGATAGAATCGAATATGACCATTTCATTTAATTTTGAGGTTATAATCTCACTATGACTATTTTATTATCTTATTACTATTTAGAAGCCTCTATTATATGAGAAGACATGTTTGAGGTTATAAAATTCCCCTGAATCTAGTGTTTATCAAGAAATACATGTCAAGGCCTTAAAAAATGGTATCAAAATGTCTTTTGGGAAGGAATATTTTTATTTATTGGTGAAGATAGTTTTTTAGAAATCAAGAAGTAGACTGAGATCATGCGTGTACAGTATGATATCAATTCAAACCCATGTCTCCAGGGTGTTTCAAATGTTGCGACTATGAACAGTATGATGAATGTTGTTTTGGGATGTTACCGAGAATAATAATGATATATAGACGTGTCTTAGGAAGAGTTATCTTGATCTAATGGGATCCAATTATTTGTTTATTCATCGTGTCAAGACTCGTCCTCGGGGCTCATTCCATGTCTACCCCTTGCCCACCTTCAATAGGCCAGGTGCTGGTGACTTGCACGAAAGGTGTAAATCCCAATAAAAAGGGTAGGCGTTTCCATTATAGAAGTAAATAAACACAACTGAGTACACAAGATGGAGTAAACACAAAGTAAACTAAATAAAAATTTATGTGATGTAATGTATATGGGACAGTATACAAACCCAACTGGATGTACAATACAACTGAAAAGAAAGTACAATAGCAGTAAGTAAAGTGGAAACCACTGATTCGTCCTCCGGATGTCCCACCAGAAGGGTGGGTACAAATGGTCTCCTCAGCTCCCCGGGTTCGGTCGTCCGCTCCCTGTATGTCCCGTCTTGGGGTCCACCTCCACGTACTGTCCACATCCACAAGCCTCCACCTAGATCATTTCTGTCTGTCGTGTGCATCCAACACAACGTAGTGTGGGCATAGCCAGTGCAGTGGTGAGTATATGATACTCAGTAGGGACCCTGAGACCCCCGAGGTCTCCCATGAATCCCCAAATGATAAACCACAAAGGAAAGATTCAAAAACTATGTATCAACAGACTCTACTTATGTATATGCCAATACATATACCTAAGTCATCAATTCTAGTTCAGCTCCAACTCTCGAGCGCATGCACATCCCAGTCCACAAAGGAAAAAAGACAATCACACCAATGGTAATGATTGAATAGTCATGACTCATCCCACACAGGTATATTACTCACAAAGTGGGGTGGCTATGATTAGATATAGCCTCTGAATCATCTCCTCTGTCGAACCCATGTAAGATCCATGTACAGAAGTCGTCACTGCCGAACCCCCGCAGGATTCAAGTACAATAAACATTGCTGCCAAACCCACGTGGGATCCAAGTACAGTTGTTATCATTGCCGAAACCATATATGATCCAAGTACAGTCGCCCTCGCTACCGAACCCATATAAGATCCATGTACATTAATCTTTGTCGTCGAACCCATGGAGGATCCCATCATGGTAGTCGTCGTAGTCACAGCCAACTCTAGGGTTCCCGCACACATCGTACTCGATTCCGAGAGGGTCCGCTCCTCGAGTAAAGGGGGGTAGATACATCAATTGTCACGAATTCTAGATTTGATGTATATCAAATTCGTTCTCATCAATAAGAACTCAATGCGACAGACAGCATGTCAATCGGACGCCCGATCAGAGAGATATTTGCTTTTTCGTTCCAGGGGCCCGGTTGGAAATATTCTCATTCCAAACTTGACCTTTTAACAAATTTGTCCAAAACTCACTTATAGTATCGCAAAATGACAGCTTCGTTGATAGGGTCCCAGTTCCACAGACGGTGCGTCGATCGGACATTAGGTCTTTAGGTTATAAATGTTTAACTGAATAATGGGCCAAGCTCGTTAAACCCAGTGGGATAGCGAGTCGGGTCACCTAGTTTTTGGTAGGTCCGTCCCTTTAGGGGTGTCAAACTGGCCCAAAGTATTGCGTGATCTGACCTGAGGGGTGCGGCCCACCTAGGCGTGGCCTAGCTGGCTTGGCCAGCTGGCCGAGCGGCTTAGATCGAAGGCCGAGCGGTCCGAGGTGGGGGCGAGACCCCCAAATGCCCGAACCGACGGCGCCAAGCAGTTCCACCCGACCTTTTGGTGCAATCAGCCCACATGGTGGGCCGCAGGTTTCATCAGCATGGTGCCCTCCTAGTGTCGTGACTCCACTTCGCTTGGTAGGCTGATAGGCCGGCCGATTCATTCGCGGAAGCGGCCCATGATGTCGGCCGCGGTTCCTCTTGCATAGCTGGCGGTACGACGCCAGGTTCCTTCGACACGTTCCTGGAACTCCACAACGACGTTGTGACTCCTCCACCTTCGGTTTCTGATTCTAAATAGGACAGGAATTGATGGAGGTTCATCGGGCCATTTTTGTTAGGGTTACGCCCTCCGCGTTAGGCGGTAATAATTGTCCAAGGTATTCACTTGAATACAATGATAAAGAGGGGGATATTTAATAAAAATAAATTAAGCAAACCCCATACCTCAATAATTGATGTTGTTCGTCAGGCCCCACAAAAGACGACATTGCGGGGTAAGGATTCGTAGACGACATCGTTGTGCTTCCTCGTTCTTCATGGAATAGGCGTTCTTCGTTGAAGAGATGTCGTTTTCATCGAGAGAGATATTTTCTTCTTCTTCAAACAAGAGTTCTCTCAAAATCATCCCCAACCCAATGTGGTACAAAATAAAATAATAGGCTAAAGTATTATATTATTAACACAAGAAATTATAATTTCAAAATTCATACAACTCCATTATTTAATTGAAGTGGGTGAATTATTTAATTATCATGTGTTGGCATGAATTAAAGAATGAGAGTGAGGGAGAGGAAGAGTCCGCATTTAAGAAAAGTTTACAAATTAAAGAAGGTGAGTTATGGAGTTTAGGGGGAGGTGAATGGTTGGGGATCTTGTGGGACCCACCTTTCAATTATCTACACATAGGAAGTTGGGTTGGTGTGGGCCCCACCAAAACCTTTCCATGGAAGGAATTAACCACCATAGATATAAAATAAAATTGTTCCAACAATTTTATTTACTTCGTAAATAAACCCCAATAATTAACTTCTCCTCCCATGAAAACGCAACTATGGTAAAGGTCCACATAAGAAATTACAGGAATTGTGAGTTCATCAGTGCCCATGGATTTAAATTCTAAGCATAGGTTCAATAGATATAATAACCCGCTAGTTGGTTTACTAAAATTACCCAAGATAAACTTTGGAAATTGATTTCGGGCACACCGGGCCTTGGAATCAAGTGCCGTCAGAAGCCATAGACTCGTAAAATTCCAAAGTATTTACAAAAAAAATTCCATGAAATTTCTGGGTATTTACATTACTCCCACCTAAGAGATTTATGTCCCCGTTAAGCTAAAACATAAAATAGGGAACCATTTGAGGGTACTAAGCACGCATCTGAGCCTCACACTCACATGTTATTTCTTGGAGGTTCCTGTACTGCCAATAAATGCGCACTAGAGGAATCAGCCTTCCACGCAGGACCCGATCCTATCGATCCTAAATCTCCACCAATACCTCCACAAATGTCGCCTCGTCAATGATGTCCAACTCCCCATGATCAATGATGTGGGTCTGGTCTTGCACGTATCTCCTCAGCTGAGATTCGTGGAAGACGTCATGCAGCCGGTGCCACTGTGGTGGAAGGGCCTGGAGGTAAGCCACCTCACCTACCCTGCTGAGGACCTAGAATGGTTCGGTGAAGCACATAGATAACTAGTCACCCAGGACAAATATCTGTAATCCACGTCGAGGTGAGACCCATAAGAAAACTTGGTCACCACCCACGAACTCCAGTGGTCTCCATCTTCTATCAGCATAGGACTTCTGTCTACTCTGTGTAGTCCTCATCCGCTCATGGATGATCTGAACCTTATCCGTCATAGGATAAACCAGCTCTGTTCCTACGAGTTCTGACTCCCTAGGGTTAGTCAAGCACATATTTGATATGCAAGGTCGGTCATACAGTTCCTCATAAGGTGCCATCCCAATGGTGGAGTTGTAGTTTTTGTTGTATGCAAACTCCACCATGGGTAAGTGATCCTCTCAGCTACAACCAAAGTCAAGGACACATTCACGGAGCATGTCCTCGAGTGTCTAAATTTTCCTCTCCATCTGGCCATCTATACGAGCATGAAAGGAGGTTCTCATTCGTAGTATCATCCCAAATGCCTCTTAAAACCCCTTCCAAAGCTAGAAAGTAAAGCAAGCCTCTCAATTGGAGAAGATAGATGATGGAAGACCATGAATCCGTATGATCTCTTGAATGTAGAGGTGTCCCAATATCTCTACTGAGCCATGATCTCTGATCAGAAGGAAGTGGGCTGACGTGGTGAGTCGGTCGACGATCATCCATATAGAGTTGTGTCCTTTGGAAGTACATGGGTGCCCTGCCCTGAAATCCATAGATATCCCGTTACAGTTCCACTCGGGAACCTCTAATGGTTGTACCAAGCCAGCTGGTACCTGGTGCTCCGCCATCACTTGCTGGAAAGTGGGGAATTGTGAAATGAACCTTGATACAGCTTTCTCTATACCAGGCCACCAGTGCAGTCGTCTGAGGTTCTGGTACATCATTTCCACTCCTGGATGCACCACTAGAGGGGAAGTGTGATAATCCCTCAGCACATTATCCTACAGATCAACTGGAGCCATGGTACGTCCCATGAATAGGATGACGTGCTCTCCTCCTTCAGAAAATCCATCAGGCGCCTTCCCTATGGAAATCTGAGCACATCACCTCTCATAGTCAACATCCCCACGCTGTGCCTCTCAGACCCGCTGATGTAGTGGAGGAGTGACTATGTGATACTGTAGAAAGGATGAACCATCTCTATCAATGAAGGATCTCTGCATAGCGGATAAATGCTCTGTCGCCTCTCCAAATAGCTGAATGCCCGATCTCCTATGGAGAGAATCAGCCACAACATTCCCCTTACCAGGAGTATAAACAATCTCAATATCATAGTCATGGAGGAACTCGAGCCATCGCCACTGTCTCAGGTTCAGGTCCTTCTATGAGAAGATGTACATGAAACTCTGGTGGTCAGAGTAGAATATAAAGCGCTCGCCCATCAGATAGTGCTGCCAAATCTTCTAGGCGAATACTACTTCTGCTAACTCCAGGTCATGGGTAGCGTCATTCTGCTCATGATTCCTCAATTTTTTTGAACCATTAGCGATCACTGCCCACTCCTGCATCAGGACACACCCGATTTTGGTCCTTAATACATCAAAGTTGACTATGTACCCTATGCCCTCCTCAGGTATCCTCAAGATGGGCGCACTGGTCAATCTCTATCTCAGCTCTTGGAAGCATGGCAGGCATCAATCAGACCACACGAAGGGTTTACCCTTTTTGTCAATACTGAATGCGGTGCAACAACAATGGAGAAGTCTGTCACAAATTTCTAATAGAAGCTAGCCAGGCCTATGAATATCAGCACTTCTTTCATGCTCCTTGGTGGATTTCAACCAAGTACTGCCTTGATCTTCGCAGGATCCACAACAACTCCTGCCTCTGAGATGACTTGCCCCAACGAGTGAACCCTTCGAATCCAGAACTGGCACATCAAGATCTTACCATAAAGCTGGTGCTCTCGGAGTGTGTCTAGTATAAACAGCAAGTTTTAGTCATGCTCCTCCTCAGTAGTCGAGTAAATTAGTATGTCGTCGATGAAGACTAAAACAAAATAATCATGGTAGGGCTAGAAGATCCTGTTCATGAGACTCATGTACACTACTGGTGCGTTGGTTATGCGAAAGGGAAAAATCAAGAACTCGTAGTGGCCATACTGACACTTGAAGGACATATTTTTCACATCCTCCTCTCGAAATCTGAGATGATGATAGCCTGACCTGAGGTCTATCTTTGAGAACCATCATTCTCACTTGAGCTGATCAAAGAGGTCGTAAATCCTCAAGACTGGATAATTGTTCTTCACGGTCACCTGATTGATGTGATGACAGTCGACACAAAGTCGTAAGCTCCCAACCTCCATTTTGGACAATAAAATCAGAGAATCCCGTGGTGAAACATTGGGTAGGATGAATCCATTTTTCTGTAAGTCCTCCAGCTTCACACACATCTCACAAAGCTCGACGGGAGCCAACCAATATGATGGAGTATATAACGGTGATTTCCCGGGGTACATGTCTATGTATAAGTCTTCCTATCCATGAGGAGGTAGTCCTGGAACGTCATCATGGAAAACATCTGCATACTAATCCACCACAATAGGAAAACTCGGACTCCGCACATCAACTGCTATGAGGATGAGACTTGCTAACTGATGTGTGATCGGCTTCCCTCTCCTCTCTGTAAGCCCATCCTGTGCTGTAGGGTCTCCCTTCTCACCGGCGAAGGTGAGACTGGTCCCATTAGTGCGGAAACACTGCACTTTGTGCCTAATATAGTCGATCTGGGAATGGACTATAGATAACCAGTCCATACCCAAGATGACGTCATAAGGCCTTGACGCCACTACAATAAGATCCCAACCAAAGCTCTAACCTCCTAGAGTAATCGCACACTACCGGCACCAGTGCGTAATCTTCACGTCTGTTCCCATAGAATTCTCTAGTCATAATGATCGAACCAATGACTCTTTCAGAATCTCCGAGCTCTGAACAAGGGTAGTAAAAATAAAAGAACAACTCTCTCTTGTGTCTATAATAATTGTAGCAAGGGTGGGGCTGACACAGATAGTACCTTAAATCATCTCAGGTGTTCCGCGATCGTAGGCCTCAACTTCCTGGAGCTGATCCTACCCATGTATTCTAGCTCCCTGTGGTCGGGGTGGTCTTTCTTGTGGTGGTGTTGGTAGAGCCTCGAAGCACCTCCACCACCTGATTCTTGGCCAACTCTTCTTCCTCGTTTGCCTGCTCTCTGCGGACCACCACAGTTGAACCTATGCCTCAGCATGGGTGGTCCCTCTATTGTATATTGCTCCTCTGCCTGGAGGGTTGGGTAGTCAGGAGCCATGTGGCCCTGCCCTCCGCATGCATAGCACTACCTGCCCCTCGTATGGCTGGCTCTGCTACTTGTGCCCCGCACATCTGAACCAGAATCTTGGGGTCGCCCACCTGATGGCATGGTCCACATGGACCTATGTGAAATCAATCTATTTCCAGCTGCAGAGGACTCTGCAATGTGTCTCCAAATGGTGGGTCTCACTATTGGCGTAGGATTAGAAAACAATCTCTCCAAAAGAAGGGCTCGCTCCAGTACTACTTCCTGCTTCAGAATTGTGACTGAGATCATCGAATCCCTAATCTCATGCCTCAATCACTACGAAAAGGTATCAGAACAGAAGAATGGGTCACGTACCATGTCAATGGAGTAACGCAAGAGGTCAGTAAATCTCTCTATGTAATGGGCTACTGTCATGCTGCCCAGCCGCAAAAGTAGTAACTCCTGGATGCACACCACACAGATGGGGGATTGAACAAACTCCGAGAGAAAGAGGATTTCGAAGACTGTCCAATGTAGAGATGCCTTGTCGTGCACCTAGAGAATCAGGATAAACCGTCTACCTGTTGTTGCGTGTTGGAGACTCGTGGCAAGGATCACCAAAAGGTATGCTGGTGTCCCTACCAATCCGAAGACTCTGACAATAGCCTCTAGACAATCCTCGGATGCCTGAGGATCTGACTCTCTGCGGAACCTAGCTGACCTCTATCTCTGAAACACATTCAATGCACATAGGCAGCATGCACTCTCCGCTGCTGGGGCTGGTGGTATCAGTGACCTAGCGGGTAGTGGTACCGCTGGTTCCTCTACGGTAATGGGGCCCTGCACCGAGGCCTTGTTGCTTGATGGGCTGCCATCCTGCACGTAACTAGGAACACTAAATGGATTCATCCATGGGTCCATCCTGAGAAGAAACATTTTAGACACGGTTAGTACAGTATACCTAGTGAGCTGACACAAAGTAATCACAAAAAAAACTTTTCAAACACACATGCAATCAAGGTTTTCGTGCACTGAGTCGGAAATAAGAAGTCAGGGTCCTGGTGAATGGATACGTCAGCTACCGCACAGAAACTGGACTCCTTGGACTGATAAACACACTCAATAATCTTAACACTATATCTTTATAGAGTAGAAATTATCAGAGTCCTGTGTTCTGTGGTAGAACCGACTCCTCTGATACCAACTTTGCACGACCCATCCTCAGGAAATGTACTGTGACTACCCCAATCCCGCCTTCCATAGGCTAGGGGCTGGTGAGAGGCACAAAAGGCGTAAATCCCGAGAAAATGAAAGTAATTGCCTCTATAGAAGTAAAAAAACACAACTGAGAAAACAAGCCTGAGTAAACACAAAGAAAACTGAGTAAAAAAATAAGTGTTGTAAAGTAAATGGGTCAGTATACAAACCAAACTGGAAGTACAATGCAACTAAAAATAAAGTACAACAACAATAAGTAAAGCGGCGACCACTGAGTCATCCTACAGATACCCACCTGAAGGGTGGGTAAAGATGGTCTACTCAGCTCCTCGGGTCTGGTCGTCCACTCCGTGTATGTCCCATATAGTGCTCCACCTCCGGGTACCATCATGCTCTACAAGTCTCCACCTCGATCAGTGCAATCCGTCATCTTCATCCAATACAACGTAGTGCGGGCATAGCCTGTGCAGGGTTGAGTATACGATACTCAGTAGGGACCCCAACACCCCTGAAGGTCTCCCAGAATCCATGAAGAACAACCCACAATGTAAATATACAAACAAGAATTATCAACTGACTCTACTTATGTTTATGCCCATACATATACCTAATTTATCAAATCATGTTCATCTCCAACTCTTGATCCCATGCACATCCCAGTCCACACAGGAAAGAAGTCAATCACAATAATGGTAGTGATTTAATAGTCACGACTCAGCTCACATAGGTATACTACTCACGAAGTAGGGTGGAAATTATTAGATATAGCCTCTAAATCATCTTCCCTACTGAACCCACGTAGGATTCAGGTACATAAGTCATCATTCCCGAACCCACATAGGATCCAAGTATAGTAACCATCGTTGTCGAACCCACATAGGATCCAAGTACAGTCATAATCGCTACTGAACCCACAGAGGATCCAAGTACAATCATCCTCCATGTCGAACCCACATAGTATCCAAGTACATTCATCTTCGTCGTCGAACCCACAGAGGATCCCAGCATGGTAGTCGTCATAGTCGCTACCGTCTCTAGGGTTCCTGCACACAACGTACTTGATTCCGGGAAGGTATGCTACTTGAGTAAAGGCGGTTCGATACATCAACTATCATGAATTCCAGATTTTATGTTTCCCAATGTTCCTTCACATCAATAAGAACTCAAAGTGACAGACGGCGCGTCAATCGGACGCCCGGTCTGAGAGATATTGGATTTTTCGTTCGAGGGGCTCGTTTGGAAATATGCTCGATCCAAACCTGGATGTTTACCAAAGATGTCCAAAACACACTTATAGTATTGGAAAAGGACCTCCTTTTCAATAGCGTCCCATTGCAGTAGACGGTACATCGATTAGATGCGCGCCCTGTCAGTTATTCACGTTTAAGTGAATAACGGGCCTAGCCTGTTAAGCATAGTGGGCTGGCGGGTCGGGTCACCATGTTTTAAGCAGGTCCGTCCTGGTAGGGGTGTCAGACCAGCCCAAATGTTTGTACAGTTCAGCATGAGGGGTGCGACCAGGCTCAAAGAGAGTGCGGCCCGGCCCGACGTGGCGCGACCCGTCCAGGCGGGGCGCAGCCCGGTCTGACAGGGCGCGGCCCAGCCTGGCCCGACGTGGCCCGGCTCGGCCCAGCCCAGCATGGCCTGGCTAGCTTGACCAGCCGGCCGAGTGGTCCGAGGCAGAATAGTGGCCCTTGGAGGCCCAAACTGGCAGTACCATGTCTCTCCACCCTCCCAAACAGGCCATCTATGCCGGTCATCCTTCTAGCGCAAGCGGACCACATGGTGGGCCACGGGATTCTTCAGCGCAGTGTCCTCCTGGCGCCCCGGTTCGGGTCTGCCCGGTAGGCCGACAGAGTGGCCATTTTTTCAGCACGACACCCTCCTGGTGTCGCGACTCCCCTTTTCCCGGCCGGCCAACGGGCCAGCCGGTTCTTTCATCGAAGCGGCCCACGAAGCGGACCGCGGTTCCTCTCGCACAGCCGACGCGACGTTGCCGGCATCCTTCACTACATTCCTGGCATGGCGTGATGACGTCTTGCCTCCTCCTCCTTTGGTTTCCGATTCTAAATATGATAGGAAACAATGGAGGGTCTTTGGGCCATTTTTGTGTGGCTCATGTCCTACGCGTTAGGTGGTAACAATCGACCATGGTATTCACTTGAATACAACGAGAATGAGGGAAACTATTTTTAAAAAAAAATAAGCAAACCGCCTAACTCAATAATTGATGTCGTTCGTCAGGTGCCGCGGATGTCGGCGTTGCGGGGTGAGGTTACATAGACGACATCGGTGTGCATCGTCCTTCTTCGTGGAACATGCATTTTTCGTTGAAGAGATGTTGTTCTTCATCGAGAGAGGAGTTCTCTTCTTCCTCACACAAGATTTCTCTCAAAATATTCCCCTACCGAATGTGTGCCAAAATAAAATAATAGGCTAAACTATTATTTTATTAACACAAGAAATTAAAAATTAAAAATTCAAACCACTACATTAATTAATTGATGATGGTGAATTCTTTAATAATCATGTGTTGGCATGAATTAAAGAGTGAGTGTGAGGGAGATGGAGAGTCCACATTTAAGATGTGTTTACAAATTAATGAAGGAGGTTTTAAGAGTTTAGGTGGAGGAGAAATGTTGGGGCTCGTGTGGGCCCCACCATTCGAATATCCTCACATTGGATCTTGGGTGGGTGTGGGATCCACCAACAACTTCCCATGGGAGGAATTAACCTCGTTAGATATAAAATAAAATTGTGCCAATAATTTTATTTACTTCTTAATTAAACCCCAATAATTAACTTCTCTTTTGAAAACGCAACTACGGTAAATGTCCCCTTAAGAAATTACCGACATTGCGAGTTCATCGGTGCCCTCAGATTTCAATTTCGAGCACCAGTTCAAAAGATTTAAAAACCCGCTTGTTCATTTACTGAACATACCCGAGCTAAACTTCAGAAATTGATTTCGGGCACACCAGGCCTCATAATCAAGGGCCGTCAGAAGCCAATGACTCGTTAAATAACAAAGTATTTATGAAAAAATATGTTCCTTGAAATTTTTGGGTCATTACACATCGTGATAGTGGTATTCCTAGGGCATGTTAAACAGAACTATGGGCACTATTATTTGACTCATCCCTCATCATAATACACTTTTATTTGAATAAAATAATAATATAATTGATATTCTATTGATTACGTTATATTGAGTGATTATATTAATATAGATTCAATGGTCTTGGTATATTGATTATAATAGCGAATGTTCAGCTTCCAAATAAAACTGGTTTTTATGATTTCCAATTCCTGAGAAAATCTTGGTCTAAAAAAAACTCATTTAATAGAAAAATGTGTAAATAAATGGCATTATTATATTAGTTTTACAATAAATCAGTAACGAAGCAAGTTGTTTTGAAGTGGGTTTGGATTTTTCGGTTTTGATAAAATATTATGAAAATGGTTTTTTAAATTAGATTTCAAAATTAATTTTTAATGTAAGATAGGAATTTGGGAAAATAACTTCAAGGTTTGGATTTTGAGGTTTTGTTTTTGATGAAAACCCATGGATTATAAAGGGTTCTTTGACATGTTTATATGAGATATGTTGTATATTAAATGTTTTGAGTTGGTTTAATTCTAAAATATGTATTGGGTACTTATGAAATTAAATTTCATGATTATCATTTTATTCGTTGAATAGAGTAGATGCATGAATTGTCTGATTATCTAGTGTTCTTTATTTACTTGAAATGTAAGAAATATTGTCGGAAGGTTTATAACTGATTTAGTTTTTTGATGAGAAAAGGAAAAGTTTCATTTGAAAACAAATTTGGGTTTTTAATAGTTTACCATGAGATAAGCAATTTTTGGGTAGTGTATTTTGTGGGGGTGGCAAGATTTTCTATAGTGATTTGTGTGATTTATTCTCATGAGATGGATGTGTGATGCTTGGATCATGTAGTTAGATGTCAGTTGTGATGGGATAATGGATACGGTCAATTGAAATTGAGTATCTATATGTAATTATTATAGTGGGTGTCACCATTATTCGGAATTATACATTTGTGTAGCGTATTATGGTCAAGATAACCACAATCCATGCAATTAATTGGATGTTGAAACTTTAGGGACATGGGACTGATGGGTGTGGTTGGGGACTATTTTGGTGTTGTTGATTCGTGTTTTGTGTGGGAATTTGGGTATGAGAAGGGTGGCCATTTCCATTCATTAAGTGAGGTAACAAGTGTAATTTCAGTTGTAGAGATCGTATTCCTGGGTTTAATATGGTGATTATAAGGATACCACTATAGTGGGGAGAATAAAAATAGCCATGACATAATAAACTTCATGTTGGTTAGGTTCATGGATATGATAGAATCCATCTGTGATTCTAAACAATGATTTGAAGGAACTCAATGGTAAAGTATAGTTGTTGATTTTGTTGTTTGAGGATCCAACCATGTAATTGCACCAGTTTTCAGGTTTTGTAGCAACCTAGGTATTTTTAATAAGACATCACTTTTATGGTTTATTGATATTAGTGATTATGAATCATTATATATTCATTAATTAATTATATATATATATATATTCATATATTATTTTAAAATATATTATGATAAATTATATACTAATTATACATTTAAAATTAATTTTTTACTTTTTTATAGGAAAATCCTTTTATTTAACTATTTAATACATTTTCATATCAAGTATTTTATAATTGGATATTTATGTTAATCACAGATATTTAAATTTATATCTATTATTATTATAATATTTTATATAATTCTATCAATGTATGAGGTAAGAATATTATTTTTCATTTGAAAAAGAAAATGTGTTTTAATCTAAATAAATTAATTTTCCATGTATTATATTATTTCATATAACAGTTAAATTTAAATATTTTATAATGCAATGTGGATAAAAAAATATTAATTTTTGATTCAATATATCAAAGTCAACATAGAGAAAAATTTTAGGATTTTTCTAAAATGTTAGATTTGTGGGTTAATAGGGAAAATTAATGTTTTTACAAATACTGTCACTTTTATGACATCGTAATAATATAATAATGAATTAAATGTTTATAAAATTTTATAATATTCCAAATATTTTTTTTCTACCAAAAATAAATAATTTAAAAATATGATTTTTAATATATAAAACTATTTTTTATATTTGGAAATCTATGTACTGTTTTATTCAAATAACTGAATAATGTTTTATCATTTTCATTAATTATTTAATTAAAAGGAATCAATAATTTTTTTTATTGATTTTATTGTCACACAAATATCAATTTTTTATTAGTAAAATAATTAATTTATTTTAAATCTATTCTACAAATTATTTTAATTTATATTTAATGTTGTACTAAAAAGGGTATTTTTTAAATTAGCTTTTTATTATTAAATTTTCATTATTTATAATAAAATTTATTTATAGAAGATATTAAAATTGAATCATATAAAATGGATTCCATATTTTATCCAAATTTAAATTATTTAATATAATCCATTTCATTTTTAGTCAATAAATTAATTTACCATAATAAATGTCAGTCACCCCATTAAGGGATATATGAGATAAAAGGGATACAACTATGTGATATGTTCACAAATATCAAAAAAAATCTATCTATATTTATTATTAGTTAATTTCAACCATTCCTATTATAAATTTAGTTTTCTGATTCCTTTGTGTCATATTACCTTGATAAAGAAAATTATTTAATTTTAAGGGTATGGGTATTTAGAACGGTTCCACTCCCCTCACATATAAAAAGATCCCCTCACCCATAACATATCAACCCCATTTTAGAGCATTATATAGACTAATATTTTTCAAAATAACTAGTAAAAAGATTTCCATAATGTAGTGGGTTTCTCCACAACAAAAGACAACCCTAATAAAGATTAAAGAGTTATCCAAATGAAAATTCCCCTGGAAGAGGTAACCTTCTTAACTAAGTTAAATTTATGATTATTTATTCCACATCCACCACTAAATCTGTTTTAAAAATAATAATATAATTAAATCATTATCATTATAAAATGTAAATGGTATTATATCGAACAAAAATTATCTATCTTACTTTCATCCATTGTAAAATATAATCATATGTCATTAGTACATATAGAAAACTACCTATACGATTGAAATATTTCATTTTACATCACTACATCACATATATGGTCATAAATAGTTATATAATTAATAAATATGATACTAATGAAATAATTATAAATATAAAAATATAAATAATTATCTACCTTCTTTCTGTTACATCTATTTTATAATGAAAATGTCGCACATGTGTATAAACAGACTACCACATCAATGAAAAAAGTATTTTATTTTCTGTCACAACCTTACATGGATAAATATATAAGTGGAATTACTGAATATATATATTATATTTATGAATTGATTATGATATGGTAAAATTAATATTATCATTATATAATGACATTTTTTATTCCTTCAACTGTTATAACATGTTATCGTTTCGATCGAATTTAGTCCCTCAATTAACATTTCTATATGGTGAACAACATGATTAATTGAGGAATTTTCAATATTGGAAATATTATTTAATAATGTTTAATTTCTGATTTTTTATAATTTTTTAAATTGTAATATATATATATATATGGATGTTTTATAATAAAATCAATTCTTTATTAGAAATCAAAACATTTATAAAATGGAATTTTAATATTTTTATTTTAGTCGCTAGAATAAGATAAATAAAATTACCATATAAATACCAAAATATAAAAACTAAATATTTATATATACATTATCATTACACAAGATAAGAAACCATTACCAACATTTATAAATAGAAACCGTTGTACCAGTACATTCATTTTTTAGGATAGTTTTCATATATATACTGATTTTAATAACGAATTATTAATAAATGTGCAATTAAAATTTATATATGATTTGAATAAAGTAATATGAATAAATATTATTAAATATATATATTAATAATAAATATAAATTTATATATTGGAGGTTAGTATATTTTTGATAAGAGGAATTTTGTGGTAAGTTGATTCTTTACTCAATATCCTTTTATTGAGTTATATCAGATCTCCAATGAATATGTTATTCCAAGATTATATGAGTAATGATAATGTATTAGTTTATATTTTATTTCTATTTTTATGCTAATTTTATTTTCATAATCAATTCATTGATTGATTCTTACATCAGATGTTACTTTCATTGTAAGGGGTTTTTTTTCAACTTTCTATTGTTTAAATATGTTTCATGTCCACCAATTGTTTTCTTTTCTACGGTGTTTTTTATAAAAAAATATTTTATCTTATAATGAATTACAAGAATTTGAGTTTATTTAATGTAAATTTATGGTACTGTTTAATGGTATTTTATTTAAAAGTTACTAAGGAATGGTTTCTTGGTCAAATTTTAAATTCTAATACGCATGTTTCATGTTGTACACCATGTTTACATTTTTGTGGTGTTATATTGATTAAATCGCCCATAAATTCTTCATAATATGTTATAATTCATTTTATTTGGGATTTAAACATACAAATAATGTGTTTCATTCTAATGAATTTTTGTTGGAGTGTTAAAAAACCATATGAGTTCATTGTCTAAATATTATTTCCTTGAGACTTATTTCAGTTTTTACACCAATATTATTTTATATGGGTTTTTAACATATCATTGATATTATATATATTTTATTTATATTTATTCAGGGCATATAATTTATAATTTCAAATTCCATTCTTCAAGGGGGTTTTATTCAATGGAAACAAAATCCATACATGGATTTCATCTCAATTTTCCTTTTTTTGAGACATATTTAATATTATGATCCTAAACAAATTTATATGATTTATTTATTTCCTATTTTAAAAATTATATAATATACCGAAAGATTATGGCATATCCCATCTTATTAAAAAGGAAAACAAAAAACAACATGACGGATGACGAGGTCAAACAATCACACATGACCTTGTACCTAAGGATAATCAAATTGAACAACACAGAAGTCAAAGTCACATTGATATAAAGAATCATCGTCTCCATACCAATCAGACTCATAATCTAGCAGGCCATACGACCCGGTAACCATGGGTGGCTTCAAGTAAGATTAATCCTTCCTCGGTCTCGCTTTCCGGGAAGGAGAAGGCTAAGATCCTTCAACATCCACCACAATAGTTTTCCCTTCGGACAAAACCTGACAGTATGTTGGTTAATTTGGGGAATCATCCTCAACTTTATCCCATCTTCCCTTAATGTCCATAGTTTCATTTAGTTTCAAAATTTCCATGAGAGTACTTGAAATCCTCTCACCTTGATCCTCAAGAATGGTGTCTGCTATTTCCTAATATTTTCCAAAAAACCCTTCTGGCATCACATCACCTTCACCACATGAAGCGAACTCCTCTGTTGAATGTGCCAGAGACGCATCCTTATCTACATGAGGATCTTGGGATGTCTCTTGGGGAGCATCAGCCACCACTCATGGTGCATTACCCTACATTGATTGTGTCTTTACCTTCTTCCTACAAGAAGTATCATGATACATTTTTAATGAACAAAAGGTGCAGGAAACATTTTTCAAACACCTATCTTTAACAGGTCCAATAACATGACAATAATGACAAAAATCAGGCAATCTCTCATACTCCACCTTGAGAGAGATATCATCATCCAATGCAGACAATACTATATTATTAATTTGACAATTACTTAAATCAGCTTCCACCAGAACTCTAGCATAATGGCCAAATTTTGTAGCCTCGGTAGTCCGGTCCATTTTAATTGGAATTACAACCGCAGAGGAGATATAATATAAAATCTTAGGATTCCATAAAATACAGTGAAGCACAAAAATTTTGATCCAGACCTGAGCTATGGTATTTTTAATAGCGAAAGGATTAAAACTAAAATCCCATTCATGAATGAAAACCATACCTAGATTAAAATCTATTGACTCAAACCCCCCAGGATCTCTGCTTAAGATAGTCCGATGTAAAAATAATATGAAAGAATCCACGTCCCATAGGTATGCATATCCAATCAGAGAACTCCCATATAGAGGTATGATTTCGAACCAAACATCAATTCCCCATGTTTTACATGTACTGGTAAGAACAAATATTGCAATAATTGAATGCTCACATATCTTCAATCTGTCAAGAATATCCTCCTTACTAGCAACAACATGGGAAGTGTCTCCCATACAAACAATTCGCTTAGAAATACCATCGTGAACAGATGTAATGTGCCTTCATTCAGATTCACCTGCAATTCCTGAAATTCATGAGGGGAATTTACTAGATTTACCTGCATCGGTTAATTTAGTAGAGGAAATTCCAATATCCACAAAGACCCGGTCCACTACAGGATGAGTATCAATAGCTCCCAAGGAACCTTTTCAAATTTGGTTCAATTCCAGATCCTCACGAGCTTCTTCAGGAGAAGGACAACCCAAATTGGTGTTGCCTTCAAACAAAATTGTCATGGAACCCGCAACGTCCACCATAGCAGGTGAATGAATCTTCGGAACCGTCAGGACAACATGACAGGAAAGGGAGACATCATCCAGATGCTGGACCTTCAGTGCAACATCAATAGGATCAAGTGCACCTTCATCCGCGGCCACAAGGACCAGATCAGTTCTGCGGGGAAGGGTACCAATAGCCGTCAGCAAAGCCACGTGAACCCCAACCGTCTGCCGATCGTTTATCGCAGCACCCCCAAGGTTCGATTGTCATCACTCGCATTGCGCTAAGTAGCTGGATTCAGATCTATTGTAGATCTGTATGAGAAATGATCAGCATCAGAAGCCTCATGAAGTCCACGAAACGTACCAGTCTTCTCAACAGAAGAAGCCACATCTGGGATTGAACCACCCACAATAAGGATCATACCAAGAAAATGAGGAAAACCCACTGAGAAACCCTAGATAAGAAAACGATTGAAACTGCCATGAGAGGAAGAAACCTAAAAACCTTCCATCATCATGGGAATTCAATACATGGTATTTTTTTAGAGGGTATTGAGTCGGCCTTACCCCACCCCATGTCGCACATCCCCCCAGCTAGGCCCATGGTGGCCAACTTTGGGCTTGGGCCAGATCCCATGGAGTCGAGTGGAACAGAGGATCGATGACATATGGTTAATGTTGTTTTTTTTAAGGAATCGAACTCGGAACCTCAACTACGAGACAACAGTGCCTTGAACCAACTCACCCATCCTCCTCAGGAAAAACGTGTTGTCGGTTTAGAGAGTATTGAGGCGGCCTTACCTCAACCCCTGTCGAACGTCCCTAGATAGGCCCATGCTGACCAAACTTAGGCTTGGGCCAGTTCCCAAGGAGTCAAGGGTATGTGAGGATCGCTGGCGTATGGTGCACGTTTCCTTTGCGAGGAATCGAACCGTGAACATCAACGACAGGATGCCACCTCCTTGAACCAACTCAACCAGCCCCTGCGGTCAAAACATGTTTTAGGTTTAGAGGGTATTGAGGCATCCTTACCCCAACCCATGTTGCACGTCCACATCTAGGACCAAGGTGGCCAAACATGGGCTTGGGACTGTTCCCACGTAGTCGAGGGGATGAGAGGATCGCTGGCATATGGTGCACGTTGCCTTTGCGAGGACTCGAACCCGGAACCTCAACGACGGGATGTCACTGCCTTGAACCAACTCACACAGCCCCCGCGGGAAATGTTTTGTCAGTTTAAAGTGTATTGAGGTAGCCTTACCCCACCCCCTATCGCACGTCCCCATCTAGGCCCAAGGTGGTCAAACTTGGGTTTAGGCCAGTTCCCACAGAGTCGAGGGGACGAGTGGATCGCTGGCGTATGGTGCACGTTGCCTTTGTGAGGAATCGAACCAAAAACCTCAATGGCAGGACGCCTCCTCCTAGAACCAACTCACCCATCCCCCACGGGCACATATTATATCATTTATTAATGTTAATAACCGTATTTAATTCAATTTATATGTCATTAATTTCAATATATTTTGATTTAAAAAGTTATAATGGGTTTACATAAAATATATTTCTATAAATGTTTTGAATTCTTTTATTTAACTATTTTTTCATCATATCCATTTTCTCAAAATTGATACAATAATATTTTTCTCTATATTTTAATGATTATTTATTTTTTTCTACTATATTTAATTTTCATTACAATTTTTTTAAATTTAATATATTCAAATAATTTGTTTGGGTCAATTTTTACATTCTTTATAAATTTGCGGACATATTTTTTTATCCTTTGTTACTTCACAATATCTTACAACCATAATGACCATTATTTATCACTAATATTATATTATATAATTCCAAGGGGTTTTAATGAAATTCTTATTTATATTTTTCTAGGTTTTTTCACCATAATTTATCGAAAGAATATGATATACATATTCTTATTTTTCAAAGAATATTTCTAATTATTTTATAAAAGTATATTTTATATATCTATAAATCAGTTATTTTAATTATTATTTTAATTCTTCACTAGGGATTGGTTTTGATGATACCAACCACCTTCGTTTTTAATATATCTTGGGTTGACATTTGGAGAAAATTTCTAAGAAACCCATTTCTTTTCTATATGAAAATTTATCTATGAAGAAATTATGAAAACATATTACTTGTTTTATATTTAAATTATTTACTTATCTATTTTATTCACATTATCATTTTTTTCATTATAAATAATGTTTGGTTGTTCAGATATATCATCAACATAATTGGAAATTGATGAAGGAATTCACTGGATATAAGTTACTCCTATGAACATGCTACAATTATACAACAAGGTTATTATATTAAGATATGATGTTTGAATTGACTTATTATTTTGTTTCATTATGTGAAAATTTTGGTGATAAATATGCTTTACTAAGATACCATTATGAGTTTTCTATGATTTTTATGTATTAAAAATTTTTCCTTGAGAAATTTTGATTTCACATGGGTTGTGATTATTTAGTCATATCTCTCTTGACTTATACTAGTGTTTTATTCATTGAATAATAATTTATGAACCATTAGTTTTTTTGGGTATGAATCAAAAATTTTATGTCTTGTATATTTTTTCTAATAATCTTATGATCATTTTTTGATCACATAAGATATTCAATTATTAATGTTCATTATTATCCTTACCAAGCGATTCATCTCACCCTTCTTATGTTTCAATTTTTCAAGGATATAAAGTAGATTATTATGTATTATTTTTTAGAAGGGTATATTGTTTGGATAATTATTTTGGAGATTTTAGAGACTTTTTGTGAAATATTAAAGTATAGGTGCGATAGAAAATGAGTCACTTTGAGGAGAATGGTATGAGTTTTGTTAGTTAGTAGGGTTTTCACAATTCTTTAAAACATTAAATATAAAAGGTATTAGATTTTTAAGAGAATAAAAATTTCATTTTAATTTTTTAATTATGTATGTTTAAAATTTATTCACATATATTAATATAAAATAAAATATGTAGAGAATATATTGTTTTCTCTAGAGCTGGGACTGTTGGTCTTTAGTTCTATAGGTGATATGAAATAATGGTTTAGATAAAATAAGTGGTTTTAATGTTATAGTTATGGATACCATTATGGGTGGTTAAGATTAAGGTTGATAATGATTTCCAATGCATAGAAATTCCATTTTGAGGTATTAATTTGAGAAGATTAAAGATGTTTTTGGGATATTTTTCATGAGTATTTGGGAGAAAATATGATTCAAATGTAAATAAGCGATTTGGATTGTATGATATTTTATATTAGATTAAATATGGTTAATTCAAAAAATTGGTTAATTGATATTCGAAGGATATTATTATATTTTGGGAGAACTTCTGATTACAGAATGAACTTATTTTTTATGTGACATTATGAATGACTTTATGTTTTATGTGGATATAAGATTAGAATATGTGAAAACCAACACGGTGTTGTCAATTCCCGATGAAAATCCAAATTTGAATATAATAAATAAAAAAACATGAACTACTAACATACCAAAAATGTGTAGTAAATAGTATGTTTAAGGATGAATAAATGGGAATAGATTAAGAACACTTGGAAATTTTAGGAATGATATTAATGAATAAGAGAGATTTGGATTCATTGATAATCAGTTAATTGAATCATAAAATGCTTAGTAAAGTCATTTTCATGTAGTTAGTAAAGTAACGTGTAATTATTCAATTGTGATGTTGTCGGAATTTTGTTTAAGTTATGTCTTGAATGGTTTATCACTCTGTACTCTAAGATTCCCCTTTAGTCTTCTATGATAATTTTATTATTGTTAATAATGGAAACCTAGAATCCTAATTAAATAAAGGTAACACAACCCAAATAATGGTCATGAATTGAGAGTAAGAATATTGTAAATGTGTTAAATGAATACCCTCCCCAAAAAACAATGTTCATGGTTGAGAATAAATGGATATGATTGGGAAAGATGGGATGAATTACAAAACCCAAGACAAATTTATTAAAAATAATTCAATTCTTTAAGAGAAATAAGTTTTACAATACTAATATTGTTAATATAAAATATCACCTCTATGCTAGTCATGAGAGAGTGTGAAAAAAAATTATAAGAGAACTCCTAATTAGTTGAAAAACTATAGGTCTCTATATTTTGTCCTCAATCCTCTCATAATTATCAAAACATTGAGTACCCAAAAACCTAATTAATATTTCACAACATAACCATATTTATAGTAAAAAACCATTAAAAATATCTCATACTACTTCCCTTATCTTCAGTATCTCTTCTCTCTTGTATTGTTTTCTTTGAATTGGTCATATAATTCCTTAGATATAATATGAATACCACATGAATGGATAAATGGATAACTAGACACCTTTATTTCAATATACATGTATAAATATATCTCCAAAGATGGTTATTAGTTTATATATTTATACATATGGGAAATATCTCTATATATATCTTACACATGAACATAATATTATTCTACTTTGTTATAGTGCGAGTCATAATTTGAAAGAATGCATTTTCATTCCCAATAAATATCATTTAATCATTTGAAAACATTCAGATAACTTTATTTATAAATATGGGTAAGATTAATTCCTTTAATGTGTGCTGTGGAATTTAGTTTGACATACACATTGTAAGTCCAAGATACAATGTTGTGTAGATCCTGTGATGAAAATCCTACCCCCGAAAATAAACTCATGTATCTAATAAAAAAACACCTCCATTATTTATAATTGAGATAACCCACAACATCAACCTCGTCATGATTATAGAACCTCTATGTTTTCTATTTTTTATAGTGAAACTAGATCGCGTGCATCATAAATGTTATTAAACCAACGAACCTATCCCCTTTAGATTTTCAATCCTCTATGTAATTGTAAAAAACTCAAAAATATCCCTTACTTCATGAAAAATATCATTTAAACTGTTAAAATAATATGGTGAAACCAAAAACACCTTTCCCATAACTACCCTCCATAAAACTCCTCTCCATTGTTCTATAGTTAAATTAACGATCAGGATACACCACCTCTTGATAGGTCTCTGTCAAACCCCCGGAATATCATGTAACTCCTTGGTGTAATGAAACTCCTTTACTACAATAATATATTTTAAATCATTAAATCCTTCCAATGAATACATTTTTCATCATAATAAATATTATAAGGTGTAGTCACATGATCACCTTATTCTCTTCTATTGTGTCTTTCTATGTAATTTTGAGGCTCACTATAGAATTTAATCATCATGGTAGCTTAACGAAATGTCACTTTTCATTAATCATTGTGGTTTCATAGTGTAGTGTTAATGGTGTTAGTGTATAACAATAAGTTAAAATGATTATATAGAGATTGATATCAAATGTTATTGTAATAGAAAGTGTGAGAAATTACCCAGGTTGTTTTTTCACATATCAATGTTCAAAACTTGCTGGATCTTTTTTTTATGAGATATCACCCTATAAATTGTCTATAACATACCGTAACCACCATAGGTTTGGTATATACCATCATCATTTACCACTATCACTAACCCATGATTTATCTTCTCCTAGAAAACTATTCATACACTATCAACTTGTTTACTAGTTACTGTATTTTTTTACATCCCTTGTAAGAGTGTCAATGTTCCATTGTATTCATCCTATTGAAATAGAATTTTTACACCGAAAATAAATAAAAATATCCATTTGTAAATTTCTCTTCAAGAGCATGAAAATATAATTCTTCTTCTTTCCCATTTCCAAATATGATTTCGAAATAAAAATTACCTAAAAAATATATCACAAAAATTACATGGAAAGAAATAACCAATTAAACCCAAAAATTAATAAAATTATATCAAAAAATATATTAATATAATAAGTTCATAAAATACCCCCACATAAAACATTAATGCCTAGAAGAATTAAATCTCAATATAGAAAAAATGAAACATCATGTTACCAATATTAAAAATTCAAGGGAAAAAACCAAATATTTATCAGTAAAGAATATAATTTCAAGCTCTACCTAGGATGTATCAAACCAAGACATCAATTTTCAATGAAAAAAGGGAAACATGTAATTTATTTTCTACCATGTAAAATCGATGGTTCTTCTCTTTCCCTGCATTAAATAAACTCAATTCATCGTTTGTGTTTATGCCACCTCATTATTTCCCTCACATTAAATATATTTTACTAATCACTAAATGTAAAAATGAAATGGAGTTACTCTAATACCTTATTTTCATGATCCTAACTATAGGATTTCATTGGATACCAAATATTAACATTATAGATAAAAATATCACACCTAGTAAAAACCGATTATAAATTAGTATCAAATGAATATGAGTTTAATGGTAGTTTTGTAGTGATTTTAAAAACATATAAGGCAAAAAAATACATATTGTTAAATAATAGAGCAATATAAAAACATTTATTCAATTAATGTAGACCACTTCAATATAATATCTCTAAAAAGACCAAAAATTCAATGTATTATCTTGTATATGATAATAAAACACAATTAATGATACTCCATCTTATGATTTTTATAATTTTTTTTAGAAAATTATTCTAGTGAAATGTATCACATCCACCACCTATCCCCAACCGATCATGATTATTGGACAAGAAATATATATTTTTGTCCCACCCAAAACACAATCCAATTTACCATATTGTTTCATATTTTTTCAATTTTTTCAATTTTTTTATTTTTATTAGAGATGGATAACAATATATCATAATGGGTAACAATATCATAAATATTTTCCAACACCCAATAAAACAAATCACATGTTATACTCAATTTGTAACATCATTTTTCTACTATAAGTAATCTCTCTCATATAATTTAACATTAAAATATAATATAAAACATTTAGAGCATGGTAAGAATGGATAAAAACAATACCATCATGTGTATCTTCCCTATAAAATAAAATTATTGTATTCTAATGGATATGTAGGATACAATTTCAAGATAAGTATCTATGATAAGGGATAAACAATAAAATGTCTTAATTATTCTAAAAGTGGCTTTGTTTAATAATAGCATCCAAATATACTATTGTCTATTCTAGAAAATATGCATGCACAAATTTTACTCGTTAAATGTGATTATAAATAATGATAAATATTAGAGTAAAACCCTCCCATGAGTATAAAACATAGGATAATGAATAAAATAATTCATGGAATATATAATGATAATAATGTAATCCTCGTGAATGTTAGAAATTAAAACCATGTTATGATTAATGGAAATATCATCTACATGAATTATCTAGCCTCCTCAAATCATGATTCATTAAATAAACACT
Organism: Viscum album; assembly: GCA_963277665.1. Lineage (NCBI taxonomy): Eukaryota > Viridiplantae > Streptophyta > Magnoliopsida > Santalales > Viscaceae > Viscum > Viscum album. Next base: position 1,611,042,335 of record OY728141.1, on the reverse strand, counting down.
TATAAGAACATCTCATATTATTTAAAACCTCATATTACTTATTAAATCTCACTTACATTAACATATAAAATATGTAATTATGGGTAACCTAAGTGATTTTCTGTATCATATATTCAAAAATGTTGACAAAATATAAATGTATGGAACATATTTTGACCTTTTAAAAAAAATTAATTTAAAAATTTAGGGGAGTAAAATAAATATATAATATGAAATATTACTACCCTTTTCACTATGAGTCCATTTCTTATAATTTTTATCCTTGATCCTCCATGGTTTCCTCATCATGTCCCAATAAAAAACAAAATAAGTGAATGAAAAAGTACTATGTATTATTGATCAATGTTTTATGGGGGGATTACATTTTAGGAAAATATAATCATAAACTAAGTTATAAGAATAAATTTTGATGAATGAAATAAAAATCTCAGGTTGAATCCTATATTTAATTTTATTATTGTCTTTTAGCCCAACCTTGCATCATTTATGAGAATTGTGGGGTCTTGGAAAACTTTTACCCAACCTGGATCTTTGAATTGATAAATATATGATTCTACCACATAAATGGTTCTCTATTAATTGCCCGATAATATTATCAATATTCTATAATATAATACCTTCTATAAATCCATGGAGGTGATCCACCGATGTTTGTTCCATCAAATAAACTAAATGGTACCTTATAAACCCCCCAAACCTATCATCCCTCCATTAAATTATCTAGCTAGGTAGTTCCTCCACTGACTTTAGTTTTTATTTAAAAAAATTCTCATATCCATATTTCACTCAATTATTTTTCTTAATAGAATCGGGGAATCTCTTTTCATTAATTCCACTAAATTTATATGATTACAATACACTATCATCACATAATTCCTATTTTTTACCTTTAAAATATTTCATCAGTTTGTGAATATAGAAGTTCACTACCTCACCATTAACCCTTAGAGATTTCTCCCAATATTGAAGTTAGATCAAGGCCCTCTATTTCAATAGGAATGTATTTAAATTGATAATGGGATCCCTAATTTAATTCATTTCAATAAATATTAGTAGAATTTAAAAAAATAATTTGACCACATTGACTATAACATCATCTAGAAAAACTCATGGACACGACACTATTGAATTGAGTAATTAATGAGAAACTCTTATGGGATTATGCTCCTCATACCCCAATATATTGAATATTGTGAATTACATGTTTTTTACAATCAATAAAGTATAAAAAAAATATTCCAAACTCATTTCCATCGATATTAACTATAATTAAAGAGCTAAATTGGTCATGTTCATTCATCTTTATACTACTTGAAACCACATCATAGTATTATCGAAAGTGTGGTATTTTTATTATCTCCTAACATTCTCCTATTATATGATAAAAACTCTATAAAATAGGTATATTCTATCATATTTTACAAATCATTAGTATGGATAGTATTGAGATTCATTTTTTAAAACATATACACGAATTTTTCATTATTTTCATCCAAATTATCATTATATAATCTCTATAAATTTAGTAATGTGGGTCTATAAGGTAGTGTTTCTTCATCAATTACTTCTTTTTTACCCTGTTATCTTTTTTACTTTATCCACAATTTCTTATTTTCCTCAATTTTATTCTACTATCTCGTAAATGTTTGTGTTATTTTATGACCCTTTTTGTAATTCCCTAAACATAGAAGGCTAGATTTGGTGAATTATTTTAATGTATTCATTGGATTAAAAGTAATAAAATCCGGAATTAATTATTGGTGTAGCTGTATTGGAAATATTTTATGTATATAAACATTAAATTACAATTCATACAATAAAATACAACATAGATAATGCATTGAGAATGCCATTATTATCCTAACATAACCTAGAATATCAAACAACAAACACATCATGGAATCACAGGTAAAATAAAACATAATATGGGGATGATATCATATTCTCAAAAAAGGTTAGCAATATTGCATATGTTATCATAAATAAGAATAATAATTTAAATCCATGAATAAAAATGAATCATTAGACTTTTAAAAATAATATTTATAATAATATTGAAATAATAAATCAAATAATTTAATTTAAAAATTCACATGGATATTCTAGTAGTCTAATAATCACATGTAATATCAATAACTAATATAATAATTGGGGAATTAATAATTTCAGAATTCATAACTACACCTTCATGGACTCATGATAAGACCATACATAAACAGGTAAAAACCCAAACTACTTTTTTTATGAGACATGTTGACGCATAGAGGCCTAATAGAAGGCCCCACCAATCATTTACTAAATCCAATGAATTCCTCTTATGATAGGGGTAAATCATAACCCAAATAAACATTCATATTAATACTATTATATGATATGTTAATAGTTTAACCATAAACCATGTATAATATCTAAATAACACAGTAATAATAAAACTAAACACAAAACTTTTTATAAAATATAGTAAATTATACCTTAAGAGATAAACCTCAATTAATCATAATTTCTAAAAATTGATGTCAATATAGATGAAAATACTCAATTAAAAACATTAAAAATATCTTTATACAAATACCCCATTTTATTTTAAATCATTTATTCAAAAGCTGTATACTTAAAAAAGATTAAATTTAAAAATATATTTATAAATCAAAGTTTCTTGTACCACATTGATTCTATTGGATGAAATTATAATTTTAAAACATTTACGACCATTAAAATAAATCCTTGAAACCATTTTGAAGATAGAGACATTAATAAAAACAATTTTAGAAGAATAAATCATTAAAATATTTAAAATAATGTTTTAGTTAAAGAGTATATTACATAAAAAATTACATCTGAAAATACTTTTAGGAAACATGGACTCGTGTGATTAAAATGACTTTGTAAATTCCTACGTATCAAAAAACTCTGATAATAATGATATTGTGTAATTAACCCATAACATGAAAATTATTTTTGTCAATGTTGTGTTATCCTCCTGTATAATGGTTAAACCATGTTATTAAATTATATCAAGAAGATATTATTATTTATTATATCATAAATTATCCTCTTTTATTGTCTAGGTAAAATTATTTCATTATTACCATTATTTCAGGTGTAAACCACCTCATTTCCAAATGCATGATTTTATTATGTATGTTATTTTTCTTATGAATAGAATATATTTTATTTATAAACATAATGATTTTAATTTCATAAAAATTATATTTAGTCATCATATTAATTTTATAATCATTCTTTAATTGATAAAATGGATAATGAATCAAATCGCATCGCGAAGACAATTGGTAGTACGTATGAAAGAGAGTCAATATTATTCCTCTAATGGTTAAATGGTTGGAATATGAAGGTATATTAATTATAAATAATCATAATAATTCCATATTCATCATTTATATCCATTATACTGATCATTATAGACATCCAAATAAGGTATTATTGAATAAAAAATCACACCATGGTGGGGAGACGGTTAGTCGTACGTACGCACACAAGGTGATATTATTGTTCGTAGGATGGATAAGAGAAGAAATATTATTGTACCATAATTATAAGAACATCTTAGAATATATAAGATATTATAAGTATTAATTTTATATGGAAACAAAATATAACGAGGAAGAATATTATGAAAACAAATTGAATCAAATTGGTAAAATAATTACCTCTTCTCTGAGTGTATCCAATTGATTTCTTTAAAACAACTCCATAGGATGGAATTATTCCACAATCATGGACTCTAATATGAAATAAGGGACATTGGGAGGAGAATTGGTAATGTTTTTGCTGATGAAAATTGCATTAGAGGTACGAATAAATGATAAGAAGAGGGTCTATTTTGTAAGAGAGGGGAGGGGAACATTTGGAAACTCTCAAAATATTATACTATAATAAGACTATTCTAGGTCCAAATACATAGAAATGGACCATAAATGAAATTTACTATAAATATAATACCATATACTAGCCCCTTGTGATTATTTAACAATTATTTTGTGATTTTTAATAACATAATAATATATTAATTCAATTAGATATCATTATTGACAAATTTAATACGATTCATTAAATTTGAATTACAATACATTAATACAGAGTGGGAATTCGAATATAATTCTTTAAAACAAATATAATTAATATTATAGATCTCATAAATCTTTTAGACACATTAAATAATTAAATATATATAATAATTAATATTTTTAAAATATTTTATTCTAAATTAATGTTAATTAATTAAATATTGTTTTAGAAATAAAAAGACTCTTAAGGTAATTATATAACTTATAAAAATAAAAATAAAAATAGTTTTTTTTTTCATTTATATCAATATAGATATTCAATTCTTTGATATATTTATTTCGGCCTTATTTGGACATATAAAATATATTAAAATACAAGATAATTTAATTTTTGTAACTATTATTGATTAAAATAATATATAATTTATATTTAAGTATAAGTTTTCATTAATCAGATAAAAATATATATTCATATTATATGGATATAATATTATTCGTCATAAAATTTTTGTATGTTTTTTCATTTTATTTTAAACCTTATAATTTTGATTTTACATATTTAATATTAGTTGTGTTAATAAAATTTCATATATTATATGGTTTAAATTATTAATAAACTAAAATTTATGAAACTTTTGATCTTGTAATTATAAATTTATATTTTTTTAATTAATTTTATGATTTATAAATAATTAAATAGTATTTTATTTTTATATAATATCAATAGTTTCTATTTTTGCATTACTCATAACATTATCATTAATTGAAATCCAAACATAATGATAAATTCGAACCAAATAATTTAATAAATTCCTAACATGTCATGTTCATAGATAAAATTAATGGATAACTTTAATTAATTTAAATTGTATTTCTTTTTATATTTTTAAGACCATTTATTTGATATTTCTATAAATATAATAATTTCTGCATCAACATTATGTCATAATTAATCACAATTATTTAATCTCAAAAACTATAAAAAAATTACAATGATGTATTTAATTATTTTATATTTCTATAGAATACTTATAATAAATTTAATCTCTTGTTAATATATGTATTAAAATTCATATACTTCTATAAAATAATAGTGTTCCATTTTATTACATTTATTGATTTTAATAATATTCGTGTCATATTCATGTACAAATTTCCATTAAATGGTTACATTTATAACCATATTGTTAATGGTATTATTTAGTCATCCAATAATATTTTTACAAGTGTTAGGGTAATTTTGTAATATTAGTTTTAACTGCAATTACCCGATTTATCTTTAACCACAATAAATAAAAAATTACTAATGTAACAATTCATATATTGAAATAAACTAGATTTACGTAATTTTCACCCACTGATTAAAAATATAGAATCTAAATTTCAAAATAAAAAACAAAGAAGTTTTAGTAACTAAATTAAAATCCAAGGCGATGTATAATTCTAGGGTAATGTAGTTGGAACTGTAGTAGGTACTATTTGGAAATGTAGCAGCCATGACTATCCCCCGTTTGGGCCATTGGGGCACAGATTTGGACCCCATGTCCTTTAAGTGCTTCGGTCCACCCATGAATTTTGGTCAATAAAGTCTTCGGTCTCCTCAAGGCCTTAGAGCCTCCTAATGTGTATATGAAAACCACATAACCTACAATGAATATTTTCTAGAAGTAGGATGAGTTATGAGACTTTCACTATTGAAGATGATAAACATATAACAAGAATGAGAGGGTATTAATTATAAAATCATGAAAATCGTGTTCATGAATGTGATATCCTAGATGAACAGCCATGAAACAGTGGATAGATGATTCCATGATTAATATGCTGGGGAGGAGTAGTTCCAAGTGTTAGTATGGGTTGTAGTTAATGTTTGTAGCCTACGGGCAATGAATTCATCTAAGGCCTACGGGCCTTGAAATACTTACTCTTATGGGCCTTTTAAGAGTTCCAAATCACCCCTTGAAAGGATTATTATTAAAAATCAATAACAAATGAGGGCCTTCGGGCCATTAGATGTTCTTGACGGAAATAGAGAAATGATTTTTAATTAAAAAACATTGAACGATTGACATGTGTTTATATCCAATTTTAATGTAAAAAATAATTAAAATTCCGTATATTATATTAAATTATAATATTATAATATCATTATACTTAAAAACCAATCATATTTATATATTATGAAATTAGATTATTTCTATGAATTTTTTTTAATTAAAATTTAGAATTTTTTTCTATACATAAAAACATTAATCTTATATAAAAATATAAAAATTGAATATAAGTAAATTCAAAAATTACCAATTCATATAAAAAGTTAATTTTGTCAAATATAATATATTAGTGTAAATTGTTTTAATTAAAATAGTTTTTATATTAAAAGGCATAAAAAATAGAGTATGTGCATTATTTTAATGTATTGGCATGATTATAAGGCACTAAATCCCAAAAGACCGATCAGTTTAGGAGTCTCAAAATTTTTGTTACATAAATGAAAATTAAATTAAAATTCATAAAAAAAATACCACATAGAAAATTAATTGAGAACACTATTATTCACCCAACATAACCCTTCATGACAATCATAAAACAATTTTGGGGTATGCTGGAAAAAATAAAACATAATAAAGGTTTGAACTCATATGCTCCGTAAGGGTAACTGACATAACAAAAGTTATTGTAAATAAAAATAAACTTTTATGTAATGGTATTTTATTGAAACACATCCCTTTTAAACATAATATATAGAATAATATGGAAAAAATAAATCAAATAATTCCATTTAATCATTCGCATGGATATCATACTAGTCGAATGATCACATGTAATGTCAATAAATAATATCATAATGAGGAAATGCACAATGTTATAAATCATAACTAAACTGCAAGGGAATCATTTTAAGACTATATATAATTGGTAAAAACTCAAATAAGTTTTTCTCATTAGACACATCGATGCATTGTGGTTATAAAGCAAGACCCACCCATCGCTTACTTAGTCCAATTAATTCTTCTTATGGAAGGGGAAACCATAACCCAAAAAACAATTGTATTAAAACTAGCATACAAAATTTTATTAGTTTACCCATAAACAATGGATGGAATATAAATAGAACATTCACAATTAAAATAATCATAAATCATTAAATAAAATATTGTAAATGATATAAGAAGATATCAACCTCAGTTAATTATAAGACCAAATAAACGATGCTCACAGAGATGCAAATACTCAGTTAAAATCATTAAAAATATCTTCATAGAAATACCCCCTTTTCATTGAAAATATATATTAAAAATTTACATACTTATAATAGAATAAATTGAAAAAAATATTTTTGAATCAAAGTATACAATACCAGTTTGATACTTTTCAATGATTTAATAATTTTAAAAAAATCATTTCCAATTAAGTAAATCTATAAAACCATTTTCAAAACATAGTCAATAATGAGAAATATTTTCGATGAATAAATATTTAAAACATATAAATCAATTTTGTTGTGAAATATTACCTTATATAAATGATAAAATCAACTTTTTGAAAATATTTTAATGAAAAATTTTCATGGATGATAAATGTTTCCTAGAAAATACTTACATATAAACCACCTTGGATAATATAGCTTGCGAAAATAAACCATACATTGTAAGTTCCATTATTATAGGGTTATTAACCTCATGTATAAAGGTTAAATCATGTTTAAAAATAATACTATTACAATATACATATTTCTGATATCATATATGATCCTATTAAATATTTTTTCTAATAATATTTTAGTATTAAAATTATTTTGGGTGTTAGCTTCATTGTTTTCCTATGCTTGTTTTGTCATGTTGTTCTTGTTTCTGACATATAAAATATATTTTATTTATTTAAATAACGATATTTTGTTCATAAAAATTATATTTACTCATCCTATAAATATAATAATCATTATTGAATGGTTAACATGGATAATGAATCTCATCACGTCCAATAGACGATATGTTGTACATACGAATAACAAACAATATCATTCCATTAATAGATAAATGGTATGAAATTGAATGATATACTACGTATAAAAAATAATAATCATGTCATATTCATTATTTATATCCATTTTACTCATCATTATATCCATCCAAATAATGTAGTGTTGAATAACAAATTATACCACTGCGTGATGATGGTAAACTGTATGTATGCACACATGTTGATATTGTTATTCGTAGGATAGATAAAAAGAGGAATATGGTTGTAAAATAACCATAAAAAAATCTCTTAATATATATGATTATATATTAATTAATTTTGTATGGAAATAACATAGGAAGAGGAAGTAGTAGAAGAAAATAAATTTAATTGAATTGGTACAACAAATACCTCTTATTCAAGTGTCTCTTTTTAATTTGCACCAAAGGACACCTTAGGTTGGATTTGTGCTCAATGTATAGACTATATGAATAATTTAGAAAGATTTTAGGATAAATGGGAATGTTTTTTCTAATATATATGACATTTCAGACTAGAATAAAACAGAAGGGGAGGTTATCTATTGTAATAGAGGGGAGGGGAATGTTTAGAAACTCTCAAAAAATTAATATAAAATAAGACTATTAATTTTTCAATTACATATAAATGGAACATAAATTTAAATTATAATACATGTTTGAAAATATAATATATCATTCATAATATTTATCATTTTTTATTTTGTAAATAATTTTTTAATAAAATAATTCAACAAGATTTTATTATTTCCAAATTTAATACAATTCATTTAATTTGACAAAATATATATTATGAAAAAGTGTGAATTCAAAAATAATGGTTTCAAACGTCAATTATATATCTTATAGATATATTAAATTTCTTAGACACCATAAATAATTCAAAATATATTAAAACTAATATTATTAAAATCATTTATTATACATTTATGTTTATTAAATAATTATTGTTTTAGAATTTGAAAGAGTTTTATTATAATTATCAAACTTCTAAAATTGAATAAAATTTTATATAATGAAATTTATTTCATTTATTTTAAAGTACATATTTATAATCACTCACAGATTCATTTTCACCATAGGTGGACAAAAATATATATTAATATACAAGATTGTGATATTTGGTAACTAACATTGATTTAGATTATACATAATATATTTCAAAATAAAAGTGACCATTAAAAAATTTAAAACATATATTAATATTATAAGGATTTAATTTTTTTCATCCCAAACGTTTTTGACATGTTTTTATTTTTTTTAAAACATGAACAATTTGATTTACCCTATTTAAATTTAATTGTGGTAAAAAAATTTAAATATAAAAAGCTTATAAGTTTTAACTTATATGGTGTCAATTTTTCATAAATTAAAACATTATGGGAATTTGTAAATTATAATTATCACATTGTATTTTATAATTTTTTTATTATTTTTAAATAATTTAATAAAATAATATTTTTATAAAAAATCAATAATGTTAATTTTTACTGTTTTCATAACATTGACTTTATTCAAAATCCAAATAGAATGATAAATTCTTTTAAAATAATTGAAGATACTCAAAACATATCATTTTTAATGAGAAAATTTGTGGAGAAAATTAATTAAATAAAAATGAATGTATTTTAGTATTTTTAAAAACATTTATTATATTTTTATATAATAGAATAAATTTTCCATCAATATTGTGTCATAATAAAAGTTAATTAGTTAATCTGATAAAATAAAACATAAATTAATATTATTTAAGAAATTATTTTATATTCTAATAGATTATTTATAATTGATATAATATCCTAATTATCTGTATATTAAAATTATTATCATTATCCAAAATGGGAGTGTTGAATTGTTTCACATTCATTGATTGTAAAAATATTCAAGTTATATTCATGGAAAAGAATCCATTAAATGATTCCTTTTATAACCCTAGGTAATAATGGAAAAATTTAGTAATCTAATATATTTTTTACATGTTTTAGGGTTCTTTTATAATATTATTTTTACGTTTAATTACCGGATTTATCCTTAACAGGTGTAAATAAAAAATTAATGACGTTACAATTCATAATAAAAATAAAATAAAAAAATATATAAATATAATTTTAACCCCTAATTAAATATATTGAATCAATTTTCAAAAATAAAAACACATAATTAGATGTAATTCAATTAAAAGTCATTTAGTTGATGGAATGAGAAAATTAGGTTTTTAATGTAAGACCCACTAAAAAATAAACAAATGTTTATATCCATCATTAATGTGAAAATAATTCATATATCCAAAATTATATTAAATTATAAATTTATTAATAATTATTTAAATTCAATCAAATTTATACATTAAAACTATAAATCAGTTTGATGAAAATAGTTCATTTCAATTGAAATTTATTATTTTTCACTATTCATCATAACATGAAACAGATCATAAGAATACGAAAAATTTAACCAAAGTAATTTTTGACATTATATTTTCAAAGATGAAGTTTTTTTGTTTAAATATAATATACAAAAGTGATAAATTATGAATTTAAAATGGGTTATCCATTAAATAGGGAAAAATTACATTAAAAAAATATATCTTTTATCATAAAATTGATGTTTCTTGTTAAATCAAGTGTATAAAATACATATAATGAGTGTTAAAATTATAGGGAATATATATTTTTAAAAATGTGGTTAAAACAATATATAACTATTAATTAAATGGATACTATATAAATTTTATTAAAAAATAATATTCTATTTATATATTATTGTTCATTAGAACTGGCCTTTTTTAGTAATGAAAGAAAAATCATTGTTGTCTGTATAGTATGTGTAAAATTGTGTTACACTGAAAAAAATAAGAAAATAAAGTGAAATTTATTCAAAAATAATTTTTTTTAAATTCACGTGCTGTTCATCCCCCCTCTTTCAATAAGATGTATCCTTGGAAATTGAAATTTCACATAGAAAATAAAAGGATGATACTAAAAAATACCATTGTGGAAAACCCATATTATATATAGGGTTAATAAAATTTAAACTTACTAATAGGGAAAGGTAAATGTGAAGTTCATCGCCAAATTAGGTTTTTGAAAAATATAACATTATTGGCTAATAGATATACATATATAGAGTAAAAAATTAAAATATTTATTGGGAGTTATTTAGTTAATCCATCACAAACAAGAGAACGATGAATGTAAAACTGAGGACCATAAAGCCATAAATCTAAAATTATTGTAAATACTATAGGTTCAAAAAAATTATAATATTAGAATAACACATTTTTCTAGATATTCATTCCTAGAGTTGAGGGATTATTTTATTATACAATAGATAACTCGAGAAAACATTCTTGATTCCATCAATGTTGTCCTTTGGTTTTTATTCGGTCTATTTTCAAATATTTTTGTTCACGTAAATATAGATATTCAAGCTTATTCATTATACATGATAAATTTTTAATGAATCATTTGATCCATGAGTATTTCATTAAACATTTAAATTATTAATAAAACCAAATTTGTTTTCAGATAATATCTAAAAAATTATAATTATATATTAAGAAATAATATCAAATTTTCAACTAAACCCATTCAAGCCATAAGACACAACCAAGATACATACATCCAAATTATCTCTCAAAAAAGGTCTCCACATTTCTAAATACATTATATTCTCCCAACAACATATTCTAGATATTATTTTCAATTACCCTTATAACCATAAAAACTATAATTGAATAATTCATACTTCCAAATACATAATTAAGAAGTACCATAGTACAATATTTACATATCTCATGATTCATATATCTAGAGCACTAATGATGAAATAATTCTTCAATCCAAATATAAAATAATATTAATCATTCAACATCACCTTTAAACCCTTAACTATGATTCAACATCGTATTCATTAATACCTCTTTCATTTCATATCTATTTTTCAATAACTTCATTAGAAGTATAAGCATTTCATGTATAACCTTGATGATTCAAACTAATGAACAATACTCAATGTAGAGAGTGATGAACACAAATCATTTTTATATTCTCATGGATAATCATGTATAGGATGTCTAAATGATTTCATATTCTTCTCAATCCAGAAGTCCATATAATTAACCTAGGTTGTCCATTACAAATTATAATGGATGATATTCTATACATAGAAATATCATCAAAGTCTATATCAGTGTTATATTCTCTAATTTATGATTTCTAAATCTAGTTTCCATGTGTGTTGGTAAAATATATTTAATAACAACAATAATGCCCTGGCTCAAGAATTCCAGAGCTGTTGAATTATTTTAATTCATTAGCATGATTAAAATGATTCAAATCCAGAAGTACCGATCTGCTTACCTGTCTTGGAAAATAGATTACATAAAGGAAATTTATATTATAGTTCATAACATAAAATAAAACATAGATACTACATTGTGAATTCCATTATTCTCCCACCTTAACCCTTCAAATCAAACATAAAATCCTTAATGCGATCATAAAAATATAGAACATATGAAATTGGTGATCTCAGATGCTCATTAAGGGTAAAAATATTTAGTAAACTATCCTATATAAGAATAAACATTTAAGGTAAGGTATAAAACTGAAATACAAGCCTTTTAAACATAATATTTAGTATTATATGGAAATAATAAGTCAAATAATTCCATTTATAATTTCTCAAGGATATTGTAAAAGTCAAATAATCTCATGTAATATTAATAACTAATCTCATAATGATGGAATTCATAATATCAATCATCATAACTACACCATCGAGGCCTCCTTCAAAGACAATACCTAAATGTGTACACACCCAAACTAGTTTGTCTCATGAGACATACAAATGCATCGATGGGGTATTGCAGGCCAACACATATCATTATAATTTTAAATAATTCCTATTCTAAATGGAGTAAAATGTAACCAAAATAATCATTTCAATTAATATTAGCATATGAAATTTTAATACTATAAATAAAAACTATGTATGTTAACTAAATAGCACATTCACAAAAAACTGATCACAATCCATTCAATTAAATATGGTAAATGATATCATAAGATATCAAAATAATTTAATACAATATCCAAAAAACTATGTTAACAAATATAGAAATACAATATTTAAATCATTAAAAATATATTGTGACAAATACCCATTTATCATTGAAATCATTTATTTAGAAGCTTCACATTTATAAGAAAAGAATTTCAAAAAATCATTTTGAATCAAAGTACCTAATACAAAATTGTTACTATTTAATGAAATTAATATTTTTTATCATTCATGTCCATTTAAATAAATACTGAATCCCATTTTGAAAACATGTTCATTAATGAGGAGTAATATAGAAGAGTAAATCATTAAAACATTTTAAATAATTTTTTAACTAATGAGTCACTAACATAAACCTTAAAAATTCCTTATGAATATAATTTTATGAAACATGGACATAAATGATATATATTCCTCAGTAAATAATTATGTATAAATAATCTCAAATAAAACGTAGATTGTAAAATTAACACATTCATTGTTCATTCATTTATCTAAGGGTGAATTAACAACCTGTATAACAAATATTTAATGTTATTAAATTATACCATCACCATACCAATACTTATTATATCATATTTTATCCTCTTCAACCATTCATTACATTCATATGCATTTTTTTAGAAAAATTATATTTACTCTTCATATGAATTTATTAATCATTATTGAATGTATAACATGGAGAATGAATTTCATCACGTTCAGGATACGGTGGGTTGTACATACACACAAGGTATAAAATCATTTCCTTAATGGTTAATTGGTATTGAATTGGATGTTATATTAATTATAAATAATCACAATCATGTAATATTCATTATTTATATTCACTATATTAATCATTATACACATCCAAATAATATAGTGTTGAATAACAAATTAAACCATGGTGTGGAGATAGTAACCCATACGTACACATGCATAGTGATATAGTTATTCATAGGATGAATAAGTGGATGAATATGGTTGTCCCATAATCATCATAGTATCTCAGAATATAGATGGTACTATATTTATTACTTTAGTATATAAACCACAAAGCAATAGGAAGTGTGGGAAGAAATGAAATTTAATTTAATTGGTAAAACAATTACTTATTCTTCAGGTGTCTCCTTTTGATTTGCACAAAAGGACTCCTTAGGATGGATTTCTGCCATAATTTTGGCCACTATGATGATTTAAGGGAGATGTAGAGGAGAATATGGAAGGTTATTTCTGAGACAAATGGATATAGAGGCGTGAATAAAAGAGAATGAGAGGATCCCTTTTATAAGAATAGAGAGGGGAAGTTTTGGAAACACCTAAAATATTAAACTATAAGAAGACTATTCTAGATCCAATACTTAAAAATGACCCATAAATAAAATTTATAATAAATGTATGACCATATTACGCCCCCTTGTGATAATTTAACATTATTTAGATTATAAAAATAATTTAATAATAAACTAGTTCAATAAGATATCCTTATTTATAAATTTAATACTCTTCATTTAATTTGACTTAAAATTAAATAATAAAAATTGATAATTAGAATATAATTCTTTCACACATCTATAATATATCTTATATATTTTAAAATTTTGGTACACATTATATAATTCAAAATATATCAAAATTAATATTGTTAAAATCATTTACTCTATTTTTAAATTAATTAAATTAATATTGTATTAGAATTAAGATGAATTTTAAGGTAATTATAAAACTTTTAAAATCTCAAAATAAATATAATTAATGAAAAATATTTCATTATATATAAAAATAGATATTTTGATTTTTTTCATACATTCATTTTGGCTATATGTGGACAGATAAAAGATATTAAAATAAAGGATAGTAATATTTTGTAACAATATTTGAAAAAAAAGTATTAAAAAAAATTCTAAAATTTTAATTTTAGTTTTAAAAATAGGCTTTGATTTTTAATTCAAAATATACATATTATTTTCAAGTGAAATTTTTATTTTTCAATCTAAATGTTTAATATTTTTGAATAGTGAAATATAATACATTATTATTAATAACTAACATTTTTCTTTGTAGAATTATTTTTTTTAAATTTATTTTAAAGACAACATATGAAAATAATACATATATTGATCTAATATCAGTGAAATAAACTATTTTAATTAAAATAAAAAAAATTTATTGAACATTTGAAAGTCTCTTTTAACTGTCTACTATCCACTTTTGTGGGATTAACATTAAATATAATTATACCACTTCCTCGAATCGATTTTCCAAAAGGGACAAACATGGTTGAAATCAGTATAAAAAAATTATTCCAATGGAATCAAAAATGATTTTTGTTGCATAGTAACTTTAGAAATTTTATTTACCATGGTTGAAAGTAAATAGGGAAAATTAAGGTAAAAACAATATGATTTTATTATAAATTTACCCTAAAACATGTCCTACATTAATTGGATAAGTGTTTTTCATCAAAATCAACATTCGTTCTATATTAAGACCACTCAAAGCCACACGGATGATTTTAAATATTTATAATATTTTATTTAAAGATATTCTATTTTTTATACTTTTTTTAACAAGTAAAATATTTTCAATATAAGGATATATAAATTATATGGTCTACTATAAATATTAATTAGAAAGATTAGATGTTTTAAAAACTATTATAATTTTTTTATAATTTTATAAAATAAATAATTAAACTAAATGGTGACACAATGATGATGTGGTAATTAATTTATTAAATGAAGAATCAAATCGATTATATTCATAATATTAATATAAATATAATTTTAGTGATTTAATTTCATTCAAAAATATTATTGATTAATTAGATATATTAGTAATGTTTTAGAAGTATTTTTAAAAATAAATCATGTTGATTTTACTTTATTATGAACTAAATAATAAATAGATCCAAATTTGATAATTAAGATATATTTTTTAAAAATATTTTATTAAATGATATAAAATTAATAAAATTATAGATTTTTATCAAATAACCAGTATAATTTTAAATATATCAAAATGATGGATTTTGAATCAATTAATATACACCTTTCATAAAAAATGGTATAAATATTATTTAAATTAAAGAATGTGACAAAGTGGAACACTCTCATTTCTTAAAAGTTCAATAAATTCAATATATGGATAAACTAAAGATAAATTAAATTATGAATATTTTATGGAAATATAGAAATAATTATATTCATAATATTAATTTATTTATAAGATTTAGAGTCTAAATAATTACTATTTAGTATGAAAAAATAGTGAACAAGTAATTATTTTATGAATAAAAATATCATATAATTTGTTTTTAAAATAAATAAAGAAATTTAATTTGAGATAAGTGATGTGATCCACGATTTTTAGGTGAATATGAAATGTTAGAATTTGATTTAATTATTTAGTTTGGGGTTTTATTTCTTTTCATATTTTATTTAAAATTAATGTAATGAACAATGTCAAAATTTATAGTATTGATATATTATCAAAATAACCTTTAATTAAATTATTTTAAAATCATAATAATCCTTAAATTTAAAAAATGATTATTATTAGGTCTAAAATGTCATATAGTGTCCATTGATATTCAATTGACACTATATAAGTAAATATTTATAACAATTTAATATTTATAATATTATTACCACAATTAAAAATAAATAGACCAAATAAGGATAAATCAAAATGATACGGTTTAGAATAAAATAAAAACATGTCTTAATTTTATTGCTTAAGAGGATTTTTACCCATCCACATATTATCTTATAAATAATTTACTTTGGATCCATTTGGGACTAAAAATAAATTTATATTAATTTAACATTTTAAGACTTCCCTAACGTGTACCTTACCTCTCTTGCAAATAGAATAGACATTCGGTTGACTTCCATACCCCATTCATTAGATGTTAAAATGCAACCACCAATCATTGGTTTATCAAAGAACCTCCCATCAATTTTTTTTTCATGTAACCAATCATCTTTGGTTTATAATGTAACCACCCATAAAATGTCCTTGTAAAATTATATAATCATAACACATATAATAATTCATTTATAAAAATTTTACTCGTAAAATTTCGTTTTCAATAAAATGAAATTATTTCAATATATTTAAATAGCCAATTTTATTTCAAAATAAATGTAAATAACCAATACACCCAAAATGGAAGAATTTGTTTGTTATCATTTAATATACATTAAGACTTATAGAGTACGCAAAATAAAAAAAATGGTTATGGTGGTAGAGAAGTTATAGTCGCCGTATACGTTAAAAAAATTATCCAAATTATTTTTTTTAAAGAATGTAATACCCATTCTATAAAATTATTCAATTTGAATACCCTCAATGATTTAAAAATATCGATATAAAACATCATTT
The DNA here is from genome assembly GCA_963277665.1 of Viscum album. NCBI lineage: Eukaryota > Viridiplantae > Streptophyta > Magnoliopsida > Santalales > Viscaceae > Viscum > Viscum album. Next base: position 1,611,024,874 of record OY728141.1, on the reverse strand, counting down.
ATAATCCATTTATATCAATATATGAAAATATTTATTAATAAAATCCTTAAATGTTCAAGGTGTCCCATACCACATAGAAAATTTAAATCATAATAAAAATAAATTAATAAATTTACTAATGTTTTAATTAACATTAGTATTAATTAAATATGTATATAAAATTTCATAGTTGTTTTATATCCGCATAATATTACAATAAATGTGCATATTATCAAGAAAGGCCTCAAATATTTTCATCATGATAATAATTCACATATTTTTTTATATGGATATAAAATTATTATGCCTGAAAATTTGTGTCTATATCTTAAATGACATATGAAAGAATATATGCATATGAAGCGTTATAATTTCATTACAAAATGAAAAAGGAATGGTTTGTAACATATATGGTGACAATGACTTCTCTATCACCACATGGTTCTTCCATTTATGTATGATCCTGTCTAAAGTTACCTTTATATATTATTTCTTTTTTATTTGTTTTATGGTAATAATTTGTATAACAACCCTGGTATTTATTACCCACATAACATAATTTATTAAGTAAAACCTTCACTTGATAAAAAATAGAAGAGCGAGAGGTCTTGTTTTTTTGGGGCTTAGGAATGTTACATAACAACTTAAAACATATGACACAACATCTTAGTGATAACTTCCTTTACATGGACTCTACATTCCATCATACTTAGCATTGAATTGGATAACCTGAGAACAGGGAGAAGAAACAGGTGACTTATAAAGCCTAGTAAATGAGTAAATAAGGAATTACAAAAAAATACAATACATGTTTGGAAAAATCCATATTGTAAGAACCCAGATCTTATTTTTTAGGTATTTCTATCATTTCTGGTCATTTTTGAGAAAAATATGATTTTATGGATGTTTTTGAAGTACACTCCATGTACTCAGTTACCGCATGTAGTTGTGTGCTGGCCTTGTAATGGCCACACACACGGCCGTGTGTGGTGACCTGGAGACTGCCTAAAGTGGAGTAAGGAAACCGAAAGTACATGTTATGTATTATTTTTCATTAAATATACCACGTTTGCATCTAATCACTAAAAACACATTTTTCTAGGTCCGGTTCATCCGAGAGCATCCATACGCTGAAGAATCTTCTCCGAGCCCCCGATTATTCATCTGTTCCCTAAATCAATCACCATCGATTCCGTTGGGATTGCCTTGGTAATCTATTCCTTCTTCTAGTGCTTCATTTCATGATTATTCTACTTTATCATGTTATACTCTATTGACCATTTTGAGTGTTTTTGTAGATCTTTTGTGTTTATGGGTGATTCAAGGCTTGAGGTTCATGTATAACAATCTCCCAACACTGAGTTTTGTTGTTGGTGCCTTTCTGTTGATAATTTATTGAGTTATATATGCAAAATCTCCAATACCCAGGAACAAGGTATTGTGTGTTTACCGTTCTAGACTTGATAATTACTGTTATGCTTGTATTCTTGAGTAGTGGTTAAATGAATGTGAATATGGTTAATTGATATGCTTTGGAGGTGTTTTCCCATGGATGATTCCTTGTTTTGAACATTTGGTCTTGTTTTCCTATTTGGATAGTTACATAGCATGCCTAGTATTGTCGTATGGGGTGATTGTATCCTTACATCCTGCTATGCTACAGACTGGTTAGCCAAGTATTTCTTGAGGTTTGCATTGGCCAATATGTGTTTCTATGGTTTCTGGACTTACACAGGGTTGTGGGAACCTAGTGTATAAGCCATAGGGGGAATGGATGTAAGGGCTTCTCTAGAGAGTCATTCCTACTTACTATGTGAGGACATAGGGCGAAATGACGTATGTTCTTTCTCAGAGTGTCTATAGTTACTTGACACGGGCCACCAAGGGAATGTGATGTAAGTGATTCCCTAGAGATCCTTTAGTAACAATACAATACTATTGGAAGAATTGAAGGCGAGTTCTTCCTCAGAGATTCAATGCATAAGCTGAACCAAAGGGGTTAGACTGAGTGTACTACCCAGAGGGTTGTTTGTGTTTCTAGGTAGGATAAGAGGGGATATGTTTTGGGTACATACCAAAGGGTTCCCTTTTGTGGTATCTGATTAGTTGTGTTTACTAGGTAGGACCAGATGGGATAAGAGGTGAGTACTTCCCAAAGGGTTACATGTTTTTGATTACCTGCTTTGATTAGTGATTTCATGATATATGAAACTAAATGATTTGAAACAATGGATTGTTACTGCTGAGTATTTCCTTATTTACTGCTTCCATTTACTTATTACCTTCCATATAAAATCCCTGACAGTTAGGCACAGATCTCGTGGTTCTTTTCTAGGGGGATTTAGAATCACACCATGTTTGGGCCCAAAAAGAATATATTTCTACAGGTATAAGAAGATGGAAAGCACCCTTCTACTTCAGGTGCTTAATATCTGTGGAGATAGAGAGACTCGGACCAAGCTGAGTCATACGATGCTGAGGAGATTTTTATTTTCTTTCTTTTGTACTTGGTCTAGTTGTGTATTTCAGCATTGTGACTTTTTTGGATTTTTTCTTAGACACATATATATCATGCATCATTTATATATATGTTCTCTAGTGTTTTATTACATAATTATTTCACTTATTTCTTTTTTATAGAATTTTACTGCTTCTACTATTGCTTTTTGTTTAATTCTGTTGTGTTACTCTGCCAATGAAGGCATACTTTCCCCACAATCACACCAAGGCCCTCACTACAAATTGGTAGCCTCTGGCGTATGGGGAAACTCACTTGAGGCCATGTGACCAATCGGGTACGGGGTGTCATTAGTTGGCATACAGAACTGGGACGTTACACATACCAGTGGAGCATAATAGAAACATTGACATAAAGTCACAATATAGCATAATTAACATAACATGGAAATGTGACAACATCATTTAACATGATTTTGGCATGAGAGAAGGCTAATTTCACAAGGAGCAATGGTAAACCCTAATTTCACATGAATTAGTAAGAGTAAACCTTCATTGCAGTTAACCTATCGTGATACTAACCTTTAACCAATGCATTAGAGTGCTATCACGGTGCACCCTTCTTAAACATTTTATTTCATGAATAAATGTGCAACAAAGATCATATAACATGGATTAATTAAACCTCGTAATTTTTTCCATGATAAAAGAAATTTTGAAGTCATACATAAAACACTATAATCAATACGTAATTTCTCATAAGGGTGAATAACATTGTTAGATAAATGGGAATGGTATACACTACACAATGACATTGTAATGGAAACTTGCAGTGCAATTTCGACAGCGTAACGATGTTACATTAAAACTAATAAAAATGGTGGATGAGAGATAAATGTGTGTCTCATCATATGTACATAATATGGATAGTAATGGGTTCATATGGAAATATTTACCAACATATGTAAATGATTTAGATTCATAATACATGGGAGTTTCTTAAATGTAAGGGAAGAGAGAAATCTCTTACGAAATTTTGGCATGGTAAAGGTTGTAAATGGGAGTAATTAAATGGGATTGAAAGGGGAATACCATTATTCAATAATAAATAGTGAAGTATAGGGGCGGTTTGGAATCATACCCAAATATTTTCAATTTAAAATAAAAGTATATAACAACATAATGAAATTGATGAAAAAATGAGAAAAGAGGAAATCCCTTACATGGAAGTGTGATCCCAATGGCTTGAGAGAGGATTAAGAGATGCTTCTTGAGATCTTGGGGCACCTTAGAAGGATAATAGAGAGATGATGGTAGAGTTTGGACGAACTATATAGGCTTTGAGTGAAGAGTAATTGGGATCATGGGTGGTATTATATAGGAAAGTAGAGGGGATTCTTTATTATTTAGGTTTGGGTCCCCACACATAGATCTAATCAATACCACATACTCGCCCATGTTTGTTCCCATTATTTTTTCCAAAGGTAAGTGGGAAAAAATATATTATAAGGCCAATATCTAATATTATTAAAATAATATGGTGTAATAAGTGGAGGTGATCCACACTCTCAAATAAAATTCATTTAAAAAGTGAATTTTTTTTATAACTCTTGGAGGGTCCACTAAAGTTTTGTAAATAAATCAAACAAACCTAAAATCACATTATTTTAATGTTAAAACCGATATTGGCCGATCATATCATTTAGAGTATTTTATTACATAATTATTGGGTCATTATGATTTCATAATACACATTATATATTTAAAGGGTATTTAATTTTTACCGAAAAATCTTATTGTCTCAAAAAATATGAATAATTCACCATTAGATAATATCGATGCCATTATTCCAAATATAATATTCATTTTATGTCAATAATTTTTTAAATATATAAATTTTTACATTTATAATAAAAATTGACATTTATCGAATATTCATGGGTTAAGAGAAAAGTGGTTTTCAAACCATAATAAAATTGAAATTTCACTAATAAAATTATAAAAAAATTATATTTAATAAAAAATAATTAAATAATTATAAAATTTTATTAAAATAATTTTTGTTTCAGAAATCAATTAATTAATCAAAATAATATTATTAGTTGAGTATTAACTAAAAATACTATTTGTGATTTAAAAAATATTTACAAAGTAATAATAATAAAATTTATGTATATTAATTATTATATACAATAATAAAGAACATAATCATAGTGATTAGGTGTTGTTACATAACCTCTTATAACTCCCACATAAGACCAAAGGGTAAGGTGTGCAATGGTGACTGACTCTTGTGTTGGCTTGGATAATATATCTCAGGTGGTGATCTCTATAAATTTCCACTTCTCTCGTATGTGGTTTCATTTGAGCTTATCATGTTGAAGCTCGGCTTGCGCTTGGTCATGATTGAAGGCAAATGATGGAACCTCTTTTCTGAGATTCAACAAATGGAATTCTTATAGGGAATGTATACTGGATGAGTCCATCACTTCCTTTGTATGAGTAAATTGGATTTTTTAAATATCTATATTTATACTAATAAGGTGATCAGTGTTAAACAGTTATATTAGAAATGGTCACAATTATTAACGATAATTTAAAATCCAAAACATAAAACTAAATAAGTTCAAATTTTATATTAAAATTTAATTAGATCATGATGAATATTCATTAATGAATGTTTGTGTCATTATAATCTTCCCTCATTAAGAAATTTCTCAATCAAAATTTTCTTTTCCCACACTAAAATAAATGTGGTTAACTCTGCTTCATCATTTCCAGTGATTCCCACGTTTCATCCCCAACCTTGTGGTTTCTCCACAACAGCATGATGTGGGGAATTTTCTTATTTCATATAACTTTTTCTCTATGATATAATATCTTCACTAGTTGCTCCTCATATGAGACATCATCTTATAAATGTACCACCTATGAAATGAGTACATGTGAAGGGTCTAGTAGGAACTTCCTCATGTGGGATACATGGAAGACATCATGTACCATGTCCATGGTAGGTGGAAGTTCTTGTTGAGAGGCTAGAGCCCCAAAACGACCAAGAATCTCGAAGGGGTCGATGTACCAAGGGCTTAACAACACTTTCTTTCCAAAACACATGACCTTTTTCCACAGAGATTTGCGTAGAAATACCATGTCTCTAACATTGAACTCAAGGGGTCGCCGACGGTTATCTGCATAACTCTTATGTTGACTGTAGGATGCCTTTGTATTCTGCTGAATGGATTTCACCTTCTCTAACATTTCTTCGAACATTTTTGGTCCTTGCAGCTTGTGCTCGCTGACATCATCCCAACATGTTGGTGTTCTCCACCTTTTCCAATAAAGTTCTTCATATGGATCGATTTAGATGCTTGAATGGAAACTATCATCTTATTAGAATTAAACCAATGGAAAATGTTGGTCTCATCCTCTTTTGATGTCCATAGAACACGATCCTAACATTTCTTCTAGTGTATGAATAGTTCTCTCATATTGTCCATCATTTTTAGGATGATAGGCCATACTGAAGTTTAGTTCAGTACTTATATCATATTAAAGACTTTTTGAAAACATCAAGGTGAATCTCGAATCACGATCGGATACAATAGATAGTGGTAATTAATGGATACTTACCACTTATTTTATGTATATTCATGCATGTTGATCCAATGATAACTCCTCTCAAATCGCGATATAGTGACCTATCATTGTAAGACGATCCATAATGACCCATATAGAATTTTTCCCTCTAGATGTCCTTGGAATTTTAGGTAAAAATTCCATGTTAATGTTTTCCCACCTCCATGATGTTATGGGTAGTGGTTGCATCTTCTAATTAGACTTTTTCTCTCAACCATCACTTGCTGACATACCGGGCACTATGATGTATGTTCATCATTCTCCATTTTCATATTGTACCACTAAAAGTTCTCTCATATATCGCAATTCATCTTTGTGATCTACGGGTGAATAGAGAAGGTTGAGATATGTGAGTCGTCCAGAAGATCCTTCTTTATCATTGGATTGGAAGGAACACATAATTGTTACCCAAATCTCACAATTACATCCTTGTCAACTATGAAATGTATGTATTCCCTATTTTTTATATAATCCAGCCTTTTCAAAATTTATACATACTTTCTTTGAGGATCCATTATTTTATCTATGAGGGATGGTTTACCAATCACATGAGAATGTATTGATGTTGTTACTTCCTTAATAATAACCATGTCCATCCTCTTCAAATATTAGAAGACTGGATCCTTTTTAATTCTCATCAATGATAGAGATTCATGATCCTTTCTACATAGAGCATCTTCCACCTTGTTCACTTTCCCATGGTGGCAATGGTTTGAGAAATAACATTCATTGATCAGATCTAACCATCTTCATTTTCACATGTTCAAATCTTTCTGTGTGAATATGTACTTGAGGATTTTGTGGTCTGTATATATTTTACACATCTCCTCAAAGAGATAATGCCACAAAATTTATAAAGCGGAGATCACTAAAACCAACTCCATATCATGTGTTGGATTATTTTGCTCATGAAATTTCAATTTCCTTGAATCATAGGAAATAAATTTTTCATTTTTCATCAACATAAATCCCAGGCCCTTCTTCGAATCATCACTGAATACCAAAAAAAGTTCTCCACATGTCATTAAAGTGAGAACGAGCGCAATGATAAGCCTTTTTTTCAACTCCCTGATGCTTTCTTCCCATTCATCAGTCTAAAAAATGCTACTCCCTTCTATGTTAGATTGGTAATAGGGTTAGACAAGAATGAGAAATATCTCACACATCTTTGATAATATCCTTCTATCCCTAAGAATCTATGCATATCCGTTACTGATGTTTGCCTCGTCCGTCCATTTATTGCATCTGTCTTGGAGGGATCAGCAGATATCCCATTACATGTGATTATATTCCATCAGAATGAGACCTCCTACAACAAAAACTCACATTTGATGTTCTTTTCATTGAGATTCTCCTTATGCAATGTCTTTGGTACAATTATTAGATTCTCCTCATGATCCTCCTTGGGTTTGGAGTATTTTATAATATCATCAATAAAGACTAGAAATTTTTTTTAAGGTAATATCTAAATACTCTGTTCAACATGTCCATGAGGATCTTTGGAGAATTAATGAGTCCTAAAGGCATTGGAATGATTTCATAGTTCTCTTATATTGTTCGAAAAGTATCCTTGGGGATATCTTACTTCTCCACCCTTACTTGATAATATCCTGACCATAGATCCACCTTGGAGAATTATTGTGTTCCACAATGCTGATTGAACATGTCTTAAATTTGTGGGATAATATACTATTTCTTTATTGTTATTTTTTATGCTCACGATAATCGATGCAAATACGCAATGATCTATCCTTATTATTGAGGAAGAGGACTTTTGCACCCCATGGTGAAGCACTTGGGCGTATAGACCCTTAATCAAGATTCTTATGTAGTAGTTTCTTCATCTCCTCAAGCTCGAAAACATCCATTCTATATAGATTCTTGTATATTGGTAATGCCTCAGATATATGATCAATTGATAATTCAACATCTTTTCTAGGAGTAAGATACGGAAATTCCTCGGGAAAAACATCATCAAATTACCCCACAGTAAGCATCTCTTCATGGATGATTGCTTCCTTGGACTCAATCATATGATCTAGATACACATTCCCATAGTTTAGTAATATCCATACTTGAGATGGTGGATCTAATGAAGATTCCTCTTCCACCTTGAACTTGTATATAATCATAGGTTAATTCCCCATATGGGAGTGATTTCAATCTTATGGAAATTTATGATGGCTCTATATAAGGAAATCCCATCAATGCTGATAATTGCATCAAATTCCACCAGAGGGAGTATGACAATGTTCGATGGGAAGTTCATTCTACATATTATGATGGGGGAGGAGTTATATTCATCAAATGAAATGATCTCCCCATTTTTCGTACTCACGGTCATCTTTACCTCCATGATTTGTGGTACTGCTGGGATTAATCTACTAAACAATAGGGATATAATAGAATGTGTAGAACCAGAAAAAAAAGTATGTTATCTATTATTGAATTAATAACTAGCATATCTTTCACCACATAATTGTCGGGGTTCAATTCCGAAATAGTGATAGAAATATATTTCCCTTCTTTTCCAAGTGGTTGTTAGTTGCCTTCGAAAACCCTTGGCTTAGGGAACTATTTTCCAAAGTGCCCCGGCACATTTCAGTTGAAGCAATGAACAATATGCTGAGAGTCAAACAGAGTGTTCCTATCCTCTATCATAGCTATGTTTTTTCCTGCTGAGATTTAATATCCAGGTGATATTATATTCCACACCTAATGCATTTCCACACCCCCTTTAAGAAATTTATGGAGTTATTCATTCCTCATATTTTTAATGTGGGGTGATAGGTTTTCATATCACTGTTGTATTTATCCATCGGACTTCCAGAATTGAAGTCCACCTTATGCTTCTTATCCCGATGTTACCCATGATATTCCCTAATCTCTATTTCAAAAATGAGGTCACATTAGGCAATTTTGTCATAGATTCCAATGTCATGGATCTCTAGGGCTTTCCACAGGCTAGGTTTCATCCCAACAAAGTAGCGGTCAATCTTGAATTTGAGGGTAACAAAAAAGTTGAATGTCTATCATGCAATCCTTGTGATGTTTTCCTCGTACACTCCGATAGATTCATCTTCTTTTTTCTTAATGGAAATTAAGTCCATTTACATATTAAGTCATAGGGTGCATCAAAAATATTAATCAAAATATATCTTCCGAATGTCCTTCCATTCCAATGCCTTGATCTAATCCTTAGGATTTTTTTGATCAATGTCCATCATTGACCAACTTCACCCTCCATATAATAAACAGCTAGAAGAACATTCTTTTGATCATATAATTGAACGATGTAGATGATATTTTCAATGGAGTTGATCCATTGTTCTCCTATTGAGGGATCAGATAAGTGATTAATAATAGGAGGCATTTGTCTCATGAAGCTCTCGATGCTGAATTTTTCTTGGGGGGGGGGGGGGGGTGGAGTTGAACATTCCTCTTGACCCATGTTTCTATACAATTGTTGAGTTAACTGAGAGAGAAGCCTGAAAAAGTTTATGAGTACCACTCCCATCGGATTGGGCATCTCATTAGCAGAGTAATCACATTGATCTTCACGTCGGTTGTTAGCCAGAGTCCTCTGATTACAATCCATTGTCTATAATAAATGGAATGTTAGGGGTAACACATAAAGGGTAGTCTATGAAAAAAACAAAGACTTTTAATTTACTTCTATTCCTTTACTTATGAATCTATAGGATTCCGTATATGTTATACATGATCTATATTATATCATATATTCATAGGGGTATTTTTTTAAATACCGTAATAAGGGTCCATACTAAGCTTGTGAATTTACCAATGAATATCTCCCAGGAGTATCGTATCAAAAAGTGATGCAAGGCTCATTGTTGTGTACCAGGATACCATGGGTCAAGACGAAACTCCTTATCGGGGTTTTCACCCCTATGTACATATGTGCCAAATCCACCTGTACCTGCTCGTATCTAGATAGGTATGTATTTTATTGATAAAATATTTATTCAATACTCACAGAACTTATGGATGTTTTTATTATACTTAGTATTGTCTCTATAAATTTACTAGGTTTTTCTAATCCTAATCCCAAAAACTACTAAACCTATCCTCTAATACCAACTATAAAAACTCTGACCTTTATTACATACATAACATTATTTATTACATAAAAACGTCACTTGATAAAACATAGAATATTGATATGTCTAGTGTAATTGGGGATTAGTAAAATTACATAAAAACTTAAATCATAGGACACAACATCTTATTGAAAACTTTTTTACATGGACACTACATTCCCTCGTACTTAGCATTGCATGGGATAACCTGAGGACATACATAAAAAAATTGTGATCTATAAATCCTAGTAAGGGAGTGACCAAAGTAGAACATTAATGATACAATACATTTTAGGAAATATGCATATCAACAGATCTAAAGAGAAACATGAACACAAAGGCATGATATATCAGGATATACATAACATGGAAATGTGGTAACAACATTTAACATTATTTTAGAATAGGCAATGGATTATTTAACATGGAGAAGGAGTAAAACCTCATTTCACTTGAATTATCCTGAGTAAACCATCATTTCACATGCTTTATCATGATACTAACCTTCACCCAATGCATTGGAGCACTATTAGGGCACACCTTTCTTAAACATTATATTTCATGTATAAATGATCCACATGAATCATTTAACATGAAATCATTAAACCTCATCATTTATTCCAAAATTAAGGAAATGTGGAATTAATAACACAATAACTATACTAAACCCATAAATGTTCATAAGGGTGTGCACCATTGATAGATAAATGGGCATGGTATTCACTACACAATGACATTTCCTTGGAAAATCATGGTGTTATTTCGCTAGCGTAACGACATGAGATAGGAATTCATAAGAATGGTTTCAGAGAGGGAAATGGGTGTCTCATAATATGTAATGAAATGGACTATCATTGGTTCATATAGAAACATTTCCCAACATATGTAAAGGAATTTATATTCATAATACAAAGGAATTTCTTGAATGTAAGTGAAGAGAGAGTCATCTCGTACGAAATTTCGGCATGGTAACAGGTGTACATGGGAGGCATTTAATGTGAGTGAAAGGTGTATCCCATAATTAAAACATAATGAGGGAAGTATGGGGGAGATGAGAAATAATACCCCAACATTTGAAATTGAAATTAATAGGATATAACAACATAATGAAATTGAGGTGAAAATGATAAAAAAAAGGAATGGAAGTGCGATCCAAAAGGCTTAAGATATGCTTGAGAGAGGCTTCTTGGGAGCTTGGGCACCTTGGGAATATTTTAGATATAAGAGAGCAGAGTTTGGAAAAACTCCAAAATGTGTCGAGTGAAGAGAGATTGAGATCATGGTTAGGTTTATATAGGAAAGGAGAAGGAATTTTTTATTATTTATGTTAGGGTCACCACAAATTAAACTAATCATTACAACAAACCAGACCATGGTTTTAGTAAATGGGTTTTTACAAATGAAAGTGGAAAACAATATTTTATAAGTTTAGTGGCCGAAATTATTACAATAATAGGGTGGATTATGTGGAGGTGTGTCACACTCTCAAGGAAATTTATTTATAAAGTGAAAATGTTTAATAACACTTGGGGGGTAAAATAATGTTTTTTTAAAATAAATAAAAAATACCTAAAAGCACGTTACATTAATGGAAAAAAATTGTCAGAAAAAATAATTTATTGTATTTTATAACATTACTATTGGGTTATTATGATTTCATAAAACACATTATATATTTGAACGGTATTTAATTTTTACCCAAAAATTCGACTTTCTCATAAAATTATGAAAAATTCACTGCAAGATAATTTTGACTCCCTAATTCCAAAAATAATATTCATTTTATCTAAATAATTTAATAAATATGTAAGGTTTTACTTTTACAATAAAAACTGGTATTTATCGAAAATTCTTGTGTTTTGAAAAAAGTGTCTTTTAAACCTTAATAAAAATTACAGTTGCATTCATAAATATATACGATAATTTATATTTAATAAAAAATTATTTGATAATTATAATATTTTATTAAAATATTATTTAATTCAAAAATATTTTAATTCATCAAAATAGATTTCTTTGTTTAATATTAACTAAAAATACTATTTGTGCTTTAAAAACTATTTACAAAGTAAAAATAATAAAATGTATGTGTATTCATTATTATATAAAAAAATGAACATAATCATAGTGCTATGGTCTTGTAACATAACCCATTATAAAAACTACTTAAGACAGAAGGGTAAAGAGTGTGATGGTGACAGACTCATGGGGTGGCTCATATAACATTGCAGAGGTGGTAGTCTCTATCAACTTCTACTTCGCTCATATGCAGTTCTGTTTGAACTTAATATGTTGAATCTCAACTGGGGCACGGTCAAGAGTGAATCTCAATTTTATAAACTCTTTTATGAACTCTGACAAATGGGCTTCATACTAGAAAGTCGACTCGATGAGTCCATCATTTCCATTGTCTGATTAAATTAGATTTGTTAAAGCCCTATATTTATACTATTCGGGTCATTACTATTCAATGACTATATTAGCAATGATAAAAATTCATAATGGTATTTTGAAATCCAAAAACATAAAACCAAATAATTTCACATTTTATATAAACTTTTAATTAGATAAAGGAAAATTTTCATTAATTATAGTTTGTGTAGTTAGAATTTGATTGAAAAAAGGGTAAGCAATGAGATTATAATTAGTGGATGGTTTTTACTACTTCGTAATGGTTACAAGTTTTACATTATGATAATGTATTTGTGGTTTAAATGTTTTCATAATACTAAAAAAAATTATTCAATATAATATGTGTTCAACCATTTCAAATTCCCTTATAAATATTTAATTTTTTTTCAAATAATTTATTAATATATTAATTAAAAAAAGATATCATTACTTCAAAATATAATACCATTCATTTATTTTGACTTAAAATATATTAATATAAAATGGGTATTAGAATCTGGTGCTTTATAAAATATATAATATATCTTATAGGTCTAGGAAATTCATTATACATAATAAATAATGTTAAATATATCATAATTAACAATATTAAAATCATTTATTCTATTTTTATGTTAATTAAATTAATATTGTATTATAATTGTAAATTAATTTTAAGGTAACTATATAACTTATAAATATTTAAAATAAATTTATTTCATTAAATTTACTTCATTTAAATAAAAATATACATTTATATTTAAATATTTATTTTGGCCCAATGTGGTCACATAAAAAATATTGAAATACACTATATTGATATGTTGTTACTATAATTGATTTAAAAAATATATAAATTATTTTCAAGGAAATTTTTTTATTAAACAACTAAAAATAAATCTAAATGTGATAAATTTTGAAACTTTTTTCTTCCAATATTTTCTGAATACATTTTGGATTTATTTTAAACATTATAATTTTGATTTACCTAATTTAATTTTAATTTTGGTCATAACATTTCAAATACTAGAAGGTTAATTTTTTTACTTGAATGGTGTAAATTATACATAAATGGATAAATTCTGACATGTTAGGCCTCAGAATTAATTATTTTTTTATTAATTTTTATGAATTTAAAATAATTTTATAAAATATTGTTTTTATAAAATATCAATAGTATCAATTGTAACAATATTCATAAATTATATATTAATTAAAATCCTAAAAAGAATGATAAATTCAAACCAAATAATTTAATATACTGATAACATGTCATGTTAACCTTTAAAATTCATATATAACCCTAATTAATTCAGATTATATTTCATTTAATAATTATAAAACAAGTTTTTGATATTTTTATTAATAAAATAATTTCTTCATCACTTTTGTTTCATAATTAATATTAATTTCATAATCATTAAAAATTAAAAAAAAATTACTATGATGGAGGTAATTAATTTATATTTCTAGATACTATTTATAATTTAAGTTATCTCCTTGTTATCTACATATTAAAATTAATATACGTATCTAAAATGAATGAGTGAAATTTTTTCAAATTAATTGATTTTATTAATATTCATTTAATATTCATGGAAATGTCTCCATTAAGTGATTAAATTTAGAACCTTAGGTGGTAAGGGTCGAATTTAGTCATCTAATAGGATATTTTCAAGTATTAGGGTAATTTTATATTATTATTTTTACCTGTAATTACCTGATGTACACTATATAATTGTAAATATAAAAATAAAAAATGTATTACTCATAATGTCAAAATAACATATTTATATAATTTGGATCTACTAATTCAATATAAGGAATCCATTTTTAAAAATTTCAAAAACATATGTTTCATTAATTAAATTAAAATTAATCTTGTTGATGGAACAAAAAAATTATTTTTTAAAATTAATAACCATCAAAAGATTAACATTTGTTTATATCAAATGTTAAATTGGAAATAATTTTAATATCCTACATTATATTAAATGATAAAAATATAATATAATTAAAATTTAAAACCAATAAAATTTATAATTTTATAAATTATTTCAATGTGAAAAGTTGTTTCAATTAATATTTAGTACTTTTCACTATTCATCTAAACGTTATACTTATTAGAATAATAATATAAATTTAACCAAAGTAAAATTTGACAACAAAAATTAAAATAATAATATTATTTTATCAAATTTAATATATAAAGATGTCAAAATTTATTTTTATACTAGTTATCCATTAAAAGGAGACAAAGCATTTTTTTTAAAAATTATTCATTTATCTGAAAATTGATTTTATTTATTATATCATGTCTAGAAAATATATAATATTAATGAAAAAATTATACGGAATGCATAAAATTCAAAATATGTTCAATATTATTCATAACCTTAAATTTAATGGCTATGTAATATATTATATTAAATAATAATTTTTTATTAATAATTTTTTTTGGTAAAACATTGCCATCCGTGTAACAAAAATCAAATAATTGTTCCGTTTATATTAATCCTAATATGGAGATGAGTAAAAAGAAAAAAAAATAAAATGAAATTAATTTTATTTGTAATTATAAATTTATTAAATTATCAGTGTGTCTCACTTTTAGTATTTCACTCATAAATTTCACCACTTCTATGGGTGATAACATTCAACTATATATGTGTAGGGACCTCCATGTCCCCTAACATTGCTACTCCAGTACTCTCATAATGCTGGTTTGAAATACGTTTGACTTGAAACTCTATATAATATAAGGATGTGATTTCACTATCATTCAATTATTTTATGGAATCCATTGTAGTTTCCATGAATATAGACAAGCTATCACTTAATGATGAATTCTTGTTTTGGATAAAAGTCCATTATTATATTTTTAACCCTATGTCCTTTATTGGCACCCTTGAATCCGTTGTTTTATCCTACACTACTGAAAATTATTCTGATGGAAATAATTAACATAGTTAACATCTTAAAAATACATACCTTTGGGTTGTAATATAGTTATTATCATGTCCAAATTAGTTTTCAAGGATTTCATTAGGTCTACCATCAACAAATTGTTGCGACCATTCAAGACCCTTATCTATTCCCTTATTCACCGTTACATTTAAATAAAATTCCCATCATATCATCTATATGTGGATGGTTCTACTCCATTGATTTTTTCACTTAGTGAACCTCTAGAGACAACATCAATGAGTGATCTATTTCCATTAGATATAAATTTATTGCATTTTTTCAATAGTAGCCATGCCTTAATTAAATCATGCAGAAATTTCAAACTAAATTCCTCAATCCTCACAAATGCATGATATAATAATCCAACATCAAATTTATTTATATTCTAAACATTGATATATATATATATATATATATATTATAGGATGAATGAAATGAATTAAAAAATTGCTTACTAATTTATCCCATGTGGTAATAGATTTATTGGTAAATCGTTAGATACATTATAAATATTTATCATTAAGTGGGTATTAGAATAAGATAATCCTTACCAAATATCTAATTATTGAATTAAAAATTACAATGAAGCTTAACAAAACATTGCATGTTATTTATCACGGTCTTCACATGGTACGTCAATGAATTAGATAGAATTAATAATCATTTGGGTGATTGTAGTATTTATTTCAAAGTGGTTTGTAATGACCAAAATAAAAAATTATCTGTTTAAAAATTATACTTAATGTTTGAACATACTATATTAGGGACAATATCTGTAGATCCTTAACTTATATTATTTTGTTAGGTCATTGATTTTGTTTATCTCTAGCCCTGGTCTCTACACTCTTGGTCTTCCTTAAGTTTCATTCCATTTATGCATTATAGTTTAATAGATCATATTTCCCTTTTCCCTATGTTGTGTTATCATGTATTTAAAATTTATTCAAAAAATCCTACCACAAAAATAACAAGTATAATAGGGATTTTTTCCTACACAACAACCATATCCTCATCCAGATCATCGCATCTACAATGTTTCAATTCAAAAGTGCAACTAGATCCTCGATATTGTTTAATCCCTCAAGCCATCAAACTAGAGCCCCAAGAAACTGGTACTATTTTGTTTCATAGTAAAGTAATCATGATATTGCCTCCACTTTATATATAACACATTTTCTATATTGAGGACCATATGGTGTAAACTAAAAAAAAATTACCATTAACTATCATCCTTGTAAACTCATCTACACTATTCTATATTCTAACTTGGGATCACAAAAGATAACCTTCTCATGCAGTCATTCTAGAGCCCATACAGTATCAAGAACCTCCACAGTGTAATGAAAAACCTTTACCCCAAGACTTTATTTTGAGATAGGAACTCTTCCCAATGAATACACTCCATATAAAATCTATCGGATAAGATGGAATCATGTGATCACATGATTTTCATCAAAAAGGATTAAATTACATTGTGTAGGATAGTAATTGGAATTCATCCTCTTGGTAGCTTGACTAGAGGTCCTTTTTTGTTAATAATTGTGCTTCTATGTGTAGTACTGATTGTAGTGGATTATAATAATAAACAGATATAATGACATAGTAATAAGTATAAACAATTATCATAAAAGTGTAAGGGTTGGTGTCCTCAGAACCAACTGTTTTGTACTTTGATTACATAAATGTTCACTTATTATATATTGTTCATTGTTCTGCATGACTATAATATAATAATGTCCTGAAATATTTGTTGCATTAATAAGGTCATAGCAGATCCCCGCTATGATGAGAACCTTGAAATGCTATAACAATATTCTTAAATATAGTTCTGCGGTTGGATGACATACTATGATAGGACACATAGTATACAGACCGTCATGTGCGAGTACTCATAAGAAGACGAGACTCTCTCTCATGGAGTTCGCACTTGGTAATCTCCAAGATGGGAGATTATGAGAACAGACCCGCCAGTAGTAATTCTGCATGTCTTGGTGTCATCGGATATTTCTATCTACGAGCGTGTGTAATGGTCCTTGGACTGGAAGATTATCATTAACTCATGTCATGAATCGCGCACTTAGATTTACTGATGAAAACCGTCACGCAGATAGTTGGCGGGAAGTAGGGTATGTTGGGTGTGTCACGAGTGACATGTTGTTAATGGATAAGTCAAGGAAGGATTTTTCCCTTCCATTTATGGAAGTTGATATCTCGGCCCTTTTATTGAAATAGAACTGTCGCATTAAATTCCATGGCCATGGTGTAAACGATGAGTTTATTTCAGGTAGTCAAAGAACGACATATCAAGCATATAGGTTTATGACACTGCCATGAAACCTGCTTGATGAGATATTGAGACAAAGGGATTAAATTACACAGTAAGCGCTCGTATGAGGTGATACGTCAATGCGGCGTCAACTTCTTTCTCTTGGGTGCCTTGACCCGTTGCTAGACAGTAATCTTGGACATTAGGCAAGCCCGCCTAATGCCAACGAGAAAGAGGCCTAGAGGGTCACACACTAAGTGTATCCAAGTATCTCAAGTTGAATAAAGATTATTCTCATACGTGGTTTAATAATTATTCAAGGAAGCCTAAGTAGTTTTAAATGATGGAGGAAAAAGAAAATAAAACAAGTACCCGTCGTGTATTATTATTACATGCCGTGTAGTTTTATTTTGGAAATGAAATGAATAAATGAAAACAAGATATACACGCCGTGTACATTTAATGTACACACCGTGTAGTTTTCAATGAAAAAAAAGTACACGCCGTGTATTTATTAATACACTCCGTGTAGTTTTTTTTAGTTGGGATTTTGAGGATATAATATTGTTTTAAATGATATTTATTATAATCAGCGTGGGCGCATGTCAAGGAATTATTTATTCGACATGGGGTTTTAAATAAAGAGTCAATGAAATAAATAAAACACGTAACGCATTTATTTATTGTCATAACTCTATAACCCCACACACCCGATTATAAATATCCTCACAACCCCAACTCTTTTCATATACAAGAGAATCGTTGTGCACAACTTCTCTGGAGAATTCTTTCAAGGCCGAAAGAACCTCTTCCTCCAAGAACGCTTTCAAGAACGAGAGAGATCCTCTTCCATCGGATCAAGACAATCTAAGGCGGACAACGCAAGCAAAGGCTTCTCCACGCTAGCACCCGGAGAATCTTTTGGCGACGTCCAGAGATAAGAGGTACACGTGTGGATCACCGCTAGAGGGAGTCTACACTTGGCTTCTGCGACGCAACGACAGATCACATTGAGAACGTGATTGAGAACATCAGCGAAGAAAGAACACCGAAAAGGTATTTCTTTATAATAAATTAAATTAATTATAATCAACCTGTAACGATCCTTGTTTGTGGTTCCGGGAAAAACCATCTTCTTTGCCTTTTTCTGTGATTCGATCCGTGGAGACTGGCGTTTATCGTCGTATTGATCCCGGATTGATCATTGATAATTACAAAAAGCCAAGTGGGCACATCCACCCACGCGCTTCCGCTGCGCCTGGAACCTTCAAATGGTATCAGAGCGAGGTTACAACGTTGATTATAGTTATTTAATTTTCGTTGATAATTTACGCATTCATATTTGATTCAATTCGAAATAAATCGTTCTATAAATCTGAATTAACGAGATCTATTCTTCCTCCTTCGTTTCTCGATTCATATCACAGAAACGACCTTTTAATTTTAATTTTGATTAATATAAAAACGAGGAATTCATCCGGAGGAGCAGCTCTTTCTGTCTGTACAACACGGGATTACACGGCGTGTAATTAAAACTACACGCCTTGTACTTAGGTTCAATGAACCGGCACTGGTCCGCCAAACCACGTCGTGTGAATTGATTATGCCTAAGTTTTAATCACGCCGTGTTGACCAGAATAGAACGGCGCATGGAAACCGGAATACACGACGTGTATGTTGGAACAACACGCCGTGTAGTCCGTTCCGACCCAGGTGAAACCATGTACAAAGATAAGTCGCGTACCGCGTATACGGGATCGCCAGGCCAGTTACCACGTAACAAGTAAGTACACGCCGTGTATGATTCATCTACATGCCATGTACTCTAGAATTTCCAAAGTACAGAAAAACACGCCAAAGCCCCGGCGTGTACTTTGGACAAAGGGTAAAAGAAAAATACACGCCGTGTAATTATAAACTACACGTCGTGTACTTTCCAGAAATGGAAGTTCACCAGGTTTCCTCCAATGTACAAAGACCCGTACAAGGAATATGTATGAGAAGAATCTTAAGGAAATTCAGAAAGGAATTTAAGATAAAGAATTGATTAATTATAAGATCATAATTAATTGAATTCGAGCGCGTCTTATCTTAAATAAAACAATTAAAAGAATTTGAATTCTAAATATGCGTAAATGTCGTTGCATACTATGGATGATCATGAGCTAGACCAAATACCCTTTGTATTTGTATGGTTTCATTTAAATTTATTTAATTTAAATTTGTTGGCATGCGAGCCTTCTTCCAATAAAATGTAGGGCCTACGTGCCCATGGTTTCATTAATGTAAACCCATGTAATGGAGGATCTCCCAAGCCAGAGGAGACGGTTCAAATCCCGAAGCCGAGGCGAAACCGACACAAGAAGATACAAAAGTGGATAGGTTGGAGCTGCAAAACATGAACCATTAGGTTCAAGGTGTTTTCCCTAGGTCAGGGTAATCTTATCAAAACCGCTAGATAAGCTAACCAAATAGAAGCTCATGATCATGCCATCTTATTTTATTTCTGTCTGATTGCATGGTTTATATATTATGCATGTGTTGTCGCGATCACATAATTAATAAAATGAACAAGATTGCAAAGATGGAATAAAATAAAAACCGGTCTATGCGTATACATTATCGGAACATGGTTAATCACTTAAGCAAGCATCACTTAATATTAACAAGCATGTGATAATGCAAAGATATGCATAAATAATAAAATCCCTCAAATACCATATTAAGTCAGACCAAGCCTTCCGTTACTTGATTAAGGGCAAGACTCAATAAAACTATGTGTTTGACCAACCTTTGTTGGGACACTTACTTTTATAAAGGAAGCCCTTATGAAAGGTTTCGGGTTGACTTAACCATATTACATCACGAGAAGTATCCCTTACTAGACTTGATGTAATATTGGAGGCAAGAGTTGAGGAAATCCAAGTCAGGATTTCAGGATTGGGGAGTCCAGTCAACAGATCAAGGAACTGTAAGCTCACAGTTGGCAAAGACCCTCCTACCTAAATACCTTTAAATAGCTTGATCAACCCTTGTTGGGGTTATGCGAAGGGAAATATGGATACTTTCCATTAGAATGTCAAAGCAACTGGAAATTCCGAGTTCAATGGTGAGGGCCATTGGGAATTGATAAAATAGTGGGAGACTTAATAAAATTTATTATTTCTCATAAAATGTAATCAAGAAAGTACTGATGAATCTGCTATTTTAAATTGTAGAATCAAAATGACAAACACATCAACCACATTTCTCTGCGATCAATTCTGGATAAAGACAACATCCTCACCGGAAGTAACTTTTAGGAATGGTTTAGGCGCCTTCGGGTTATCCTACGCCATGAACGGAAGTTTTATGTGCTGGAGTCCTCACTTCCTGATTCTCCTACCCCAGGGGCAAGTGATGAAGATTTCCTAGTCTGTGATCAACATTTGAACGATGCTCTCGACGTTCAATGTTTGATGCTGTCATCTATGTCTAGTGAGCTCATGAAGTCTCATGAAGACATGGATGCCTACAGCATGCTCGAACACCTCCGTGGTTTATACCAGGAGAGAGCAAGACAGGAAAGGTTTGAGATCTCCAAGGCTCTGTTTCAGAGCTAGCTTGGAGAGGGTGCCCCAGCTGGGCCTCATGTAGTCAAGCTCATTGGCTACATTGAGCGCTTGGAGGTTCTAGGGTTTAAACTCCCTGAAGAACTGGGTACCGATCTCATTCTCACATCACTCCCCCAGAGCTTCTCAAACTTTGTTGTTAATTTCAACATGAACAGTATTGAGAAGTCTCTATCTGATCTTCTTATCCTCATTCGCCAAGTGGACAATGACATGAAGCGTGAAAAACCATATGTCCTTATGGTGAATAAAAGGAAAGGGAAGGCGAAGAGCTTTAAGCCCAAAGCTTCTTCAAGGCCTTCCAAGAAAAGGAAGATCAAAGGGGAGGCAAAGGAACAGGATGCTGTTTGTTTCGCATGTGGCAAGAAGGGTCACTGGAAGAAAAACTGCACCCAGCCGAGGAAGCAAGGGGAAGATTCAGGTGCGTTTGTTATCGAATGCAATCTATCTGTTTCTACTAATTGGGTATTAGATATTGCTTGTGGTGCTCACATCTGTATCCAAATACAGGAACCAAGTAGATTCATGAAGATTGATCGAGGGGAGATAGATCTACGAGCAGCCAATGGAGCCAGACTTGCTGCTGTAGCTGTCGGGGACTACCACCTCACAATGCCTACCAGGATGGTCTTGGTTTTGAAAGGATGTTATTATGTACCCTCTATAACCAAAAACATTATTTCAGTATCCAGATTAGATACTGATGGATTCATATTCAAGATTGGAAATGAATGTTGCTACGTTTATAAAGATAGCATTTGTTTTGGTAGGGCACATTTATATAACGGCCTTTATGTGTTAGACTACACAAACCAAGTAATGGAAATTGATAACAAAGTTAATTTACATGACTCATACCACACCCAACTTTGGCATCACCGGCTAGGTCATGTCAATGAGAAACGTTTGACAAAATTACATCAAGATGGGTATTTAGATTCTTTCAAACTAAAACCACATGGTGTATGTCATGCGTGTCTACAAGGCAAAATGACCAAAGCCCCATTTAGTGGGAAAGGTGAAAGAGCTAAAGAGCTTCTAGAATTAGTTCACACAGATGTGTGTGGACCATTTCCAGTTGAAGCAAGGGGTGGGTTCTCGTACTTCATAACTTTTACTGATGATTTTAGTAGATATGGATATATCTATTTAATGAGGTATAAGTCAGATTCTTTTGATCGGGTCAAAGAATACAAGAATGAAGTTGAGAACCAGCTTGGTAAGAAGATTAAGAATCTCCGCTCAGACAGCGGAGGAGAATATCTTAATCAAGACTTCATTGATTTCTTACGGGAGTTTGGGATTCTATCTCAACTCACTCTTCCTTTCACACCGCAGTGGAATGGTGTATGTGAAAGGAGGAACCGCACCCTGTTGGACATGGTGAGATCAATGACGAGTCATGCGAGTCTTCCATTATCCTTTTGGGGATATGCATTACAAACAGCATCACACATACTAAACCAAGTACCAACTAAATCGATAAATGGTATTCCATACGAGTTATGGAGTGGACGCAAAGCCATGTTATCGAATTTACACGTGTGGGGTAGCGAAGCATTTGTTAAGGCCTCTTCAGGTAACAAACTTGCACCCCGAGGCACAAAGTGTATCTTTATAGGATATCCCAAGGAAACAAGGGGATATTACCTATACAACCCCTCAGACAAAAAGGTTACAGTGGCAAGACACGCCATATTCCTTGAGAGGGAGCACATCTCCAGAAGAGATAGTGGGAGAGAGATAGACTTCGATGAAGTCGAGGCTCAAGATACACATGAGTTGGTACATGTACAGATTCCACAAAGCCCCGTGGAAGAACAATCTGTTCCAGAGACACAAGAACTGCGTAGGAGCACGAGAGAGGTGAGAGAACCAGAACGATATGGTTTTCTTGTCACTGAGGATGGTGACTCATTATTGGTTGACAATGATGATCCTCTTACCTACAAGGAAGCAGTTGAAGGCACAGACGTTTCCAAGTGGCAAGAAGCCATGAATTCTGAAATGGATTCCATGTACCAAAACCAAGTCTGGATTTTGGTAGATCCTCTAGTTGATGTAAAGCCTATTAGTAATAAATGGGTATTCAAGAAGAAACTGGACATGGAGGGGCAAGTCAGCACCTACAAGGCACGACTGGTTGCAAAAGGTTTTAGACAGCGTCAAGGAATTGACTATGATGAAACCTTTTCACCGGTTGCAATGCTGAAGACTATCAGAATCCTATTGGCCATTGCTACTTACCATGACTATGAAATTTGGAAAATGGATGTCAAAACAGCTTTCCTTAACAGGAACCTCCAGGAAGATGTCTACATGACACAACCTGAAGGGTTTGTGACTTCAAAGGATTCCAACAAGGTATGAAAGTTGCAAAAATCCATTTATGGATTAAAGCAAGCATCAAGGTCATGGAACATTTGTTTTGATGAAGCTGTTACAGAATTTGGCTTTGTTAAGAAGGAATGTGATCCTTGTGTCTACAAAAGGTTTAGTGGAAGTGCAGTCGTTTTCCTAATAGTATATGTTGATGACATATTTCTAATTGGAAATGAAGTACCTGTCTTACAGTCAGTTAAGACATGGTTGAATAAATGCTTCTCCATGAAAGACTTGGGTGAGGCGGCATATATTCTTGGGATCAAGATCCATCGTGATAGATCCAAGAAAATGTTGGGCCTATGTCAAAGTACATACATTGACAAGATACTGAAGAGATTCAGTATGGAATAGTCCAAGAGGGGATTGTTGCCAGTGTCACATGGCATTCATCTTTCCAAGAAAATGTGTCCTCAGACACATGAGGAAAGAAAGTGAATGGAAAGGATCCCTTATGCATCCGCGATTGGGTCAGTCATGTATGCTATGCTATGTACGAGGCTAGATGTTGCTTATGCATTAAGTGCGGTAGGCAGATATCAAGCTGATCCAGGAGACCGCCATTGGATGGCAGTCAAGACTATCCTTAAGTATCTGAGGCGTACTAGGGATATGTTCTTGGTTTATGGAGGAGATGAGGAACTAGTCATCAGAGGACATGTAGATGCTAGTTTCCAGACTGATCAAGATGACATGACGTCGCAGACTGGATACATCTTCAGTTTGAATGGAGGTGCAGTGAGCTGGAAGAGCTCAAAACAAAGTGTGGTGGCAGATTCTACAGCGGAGTCCGAGTATATCGAAGCTTCTGAGGCAGCTAAAGAAGCAGTATGGATGCGAAGCTTCGTCCAAGAGCTGGATGTTGTACCGAGCAGTAAAGATCCTATCACACTCTATTGTGATAATACTGCAGCGGTGGCACTTGCAAAAGAGCCAAGGTCACATCAGCGGAAAAAGCACATACTTCGGAAGTATCATCTCTTGAGGGATTTTTCTCAGAGAGGTGAAGTTGCAGTGAGCAGTATTTCCACGGAAGACAACGTGGCGGACCCATTGACTAAAACCTTGACTCAGCAGAAACATGATCATCATGTGAGGTCTAACGGACTAAAAGTCGTAGGCAGTTGGCTCTAGTCCAAGTGGGAGTTTGTAAGGGTTGGTGTCCTCAGAACCAACTGTTTTGTACTTTGATTACATAAATGTTCACTTATTATATATTGTTCATTCTTCTGCATGACTATAATATAATAATGTCCTGAAATATTTGTTGCATTAATAAGGTCATAGCAGATCCCCGCTATGGTGAGAACCTTGAAATTCTATAACAATATTCATAAATAAAGTTCTGCAGTTGGATGACATACTATGATAGGACACATAGTATACAGACCGTCATGTGCGAGTACTCATAAGAAGACGAGACTCTCTCTCATGGAGTTCGCACTTGGTAATCTCCAAGATGGGAGATTATGAGAACAGACCCGCCAGTAGTAATTCCGCATGTCTTGGTGTCATCGGATATTGCTATCTACGAGTGTGTGTAATGGTCCTTGGACTGGAAGATTATCATTAACTCATGTCATGACTCGCGCACTTATATTTACTGACGAAAATCGTCACGCAGATAGTTGGTGGGAAGTAGGGTATGTTGGGTGCGTCACGAGTGACATGTTGTTAATGGATAAGTCAAGGAAGGATTTGTCCCTTCCATTTATTGAAGTTGATATCTCAGCCCTTTGATTGAAATAGAACTGTCGCATTAAATTCCATGGCCATGGTGTGAATGATGAGTTTATTTTAGGTAGTCAAAGAACGACATATCAAGCATAAAGGTTTATGACACTGCCATGACACCTGCTTGATGAGATATTGAGACAAAGGGATTAAATTACACAGTAAGCGCTCGTATGAGGTGATACATCAATGCGGCGTCAACTTCTTTCTCTTGGGTGCCTTGACCCGTTGCTAGACAGTAATCTTGGACTTTAGGCAAGCCCGCCTAATGCCAACGAGAAAGAGGCCTAGAGGGCCACACACTAAGTGTATCCATGTATCTCAATTTGAATAAAGATTATTCTCGTACGTGGTTTAATAATTATTCATGGATGCCTAAGTTGTTTTAAATGATGGAGGAAAAAGAAAATAAAACAAGTACACGTCGTGTATTATTATTACATGCCGTGTAGTTTTATTTTGGAAAGGAAATGAATAAATGAAAAAAAGCTATACACGCCGTGTACATTTAATGTACACACCGTGTAGTTTTCAATGAAAAACAAGTACACGCCGTGTATTTATTAATACACTCGGTGTAGTTTTTTTAGTTTGGATTTTGAGGATATAATATTGTTTTAAATGATATTTATTATAATCAGCGTGGGTGCATGTCAAGGAATTATTTATTCGACATGGGGTTTTAAATAAAGAGTCAATGAAATAAATAAAACGCGTAACGCGTTTATTTATTGTCATAACTCTATAACCCCACACACCCGATTATAAATATCCTCACAACCCCAACTCTTTTCATATACAAGAGAATCGTTGTGCACAACATCTCTGGAGAATACTTTCAAGGCCGAAAGAACCTCTTCCTCCAAGAACGCTGTCAAGACCGAGAGAGATCCTCTTCCATCGGATCAAGACAATCTAAGGCGGACAACGCAAGCAAAGGCTTCTCCATGCTAGCACCCGAAGAATCTTTTGGCGACGTCCAGAGATATGAGGTACACGTGTGGATCACCGCTAGAGGGAGTCTACACTTGGCTTTTGCGACGCAACGACGGATCACATTGACAACGTGATTGAGAACATCAACGAAGAAAGAACACCCAAAAGGTATTTCTTTATAATTAATTAAATTAATTATAATCAACATGTAACGATCCTTGTTTGTGGTTCCGGGAAAAACCATCTTCTTTCTCTTTTTCTGTGATTCGATCCGTGGAGACTGGCGTTTATCGTCGTATTGATCCCGGATTGATCATTGCTAATGACAAAAAGCCAAGTGGGCACATCCACCCATGCGCTTCCGCTGCGCCCGGAACCTTCAAAAAGAATGTATGAATAGTTCCCCACATTATTTTTTCCCACATATATGTTTTGAATAGGTCAACTACCACTGATATGTGATCTCAATCCATCCAATATTTATAATGTTACTTACCACCATAGGGTCAACCTTCACCCTCCTTTACTACTATAGATGGAAACCCATGTCTACTCTTTTTTTGGTAATCTATTTTAACATTTTCTCCATGGGTGATTGTTCCTACTTGGTTTCCCATCTCATGGATTATTGTTGATACTATATTTCCTTCTTTGTATTGATAGATCATTTTTTCAACTAATAAAATATAAATTTTCCCATTATATAATTATCATTAAAATAATAGGAATCAATTTTTATATATTTAATTTTTTTTACATTTCCTTTAAATTGATATTTTTTGAAAAGTAATAAATAAATAAATATTTAGGCTAAAATAATAATTTAAACGATAAAATTCCTAAAATTAAATTCATCAAATTGTGAAAAATATGGGAATAAATATGTGAACATGTTTTTTAATGTTTATTATATTGAATTTGGTTGATCATGTGTTGAAGAGTTTTAGTGTTTATTTATTTATGGAATGATTTATGTTAAACATGGGTTGTTATTGATTATTATAATTATTTAGAGATTAATGTATTACATCTTAATATAATAATTTATTAAATTCTTTTTGGTATTATATTTACTTTAAATATAAATATAAGTTTAATGATTCTTTTTAGATAAAGGGGGAATAAATTATTATAAGAAAATCATTGAAACAATGGGGAAAAGATTATTTTAATGTATTTTATGAACCATTGAGAGTATATTTTCAATCACTATGTATAAAAATCATCTTTGATATTCATCACTTGGAAGGTGAGTTTTAATATAGGAGGAAACTTATCAAAACACACAATAAAATAAGATATTTTCATATAGAAATAAAATTAAATTAGGTTAAAATATTTTTTGATATTCTCTATCTCAATTGAGTAATATATACTCCAACTCATGAAAATGAATATAAATATGTAATGTTTTTTGAGTAAAACATCACATAAATATCAAGGTATTCCATAAAACTAATTCAAATGTATGATCCATATAAAATTAAAGACATGGTTTAAAAAACTATAAGGTTTTCAAACCACATTTATATAATTTTGATATCTTCCTCATCACATTTAATTTATTTTGTGGTAATTTTTGATTTAATTGAAAATTGAAGTTATAAAATTCATATTCTACAATAAAATATTGATTTTAGAATGTTTTTACTTAAATAATTCATCAAAACCATCTCTTTGGAGCCGTTATACAATTATGAGGACACTATTTCATTAAGGTAGAGAACTTGAAAACCAAGATATTTTTAATATGATATCACATTTATGGTTTATTAATATTAGTGACTATGAATCTATATATATGATTTAATGACTATATATGTTTATATCTTCTCTCAAAATATATTATAATAAATTATTTTTTATTTATCGATTTAATATTATATTATTGACATTATTATAGAAAAGGCATTTCATTTAAATGTTAGATAAATTTTCAAAAAAATATATCTCATTAGATATTTTATTAATGTATATTTATTGTAATTATATTAATAAAAAATTATAATTATTATTATGATAATATTATAAATAATTTTATCATTTTATGATATTAGAATATGATTTTTCAATTGAAAAATTAATTGTTTTTAATCTAAAAAATAATTTTTCCATGTATCATATCATTTAATTTAAAAAAAAAATTATCTATTTTATATTTTTAATTTATTAAAATAAAATAAATTTTTTAATTCATCGTATCAAAATTATCATAGAGTTAAATTTTGGGGTTTTTCTAAAAATGATTTTTGCTGAATAGTGAAAATACTGGTTCTTTCAAATATTTTAGCTTTTACAAAATCATCATAATATATATATGAATTAATTGTTTATAAAATAATTTTATATAACTTTTTTATAAAATAAATAATACATTTAAAAATTTTATGTTGAATTTAAAAAACTGTATTTTACATTTTTGAATCTATGCAATCTTTTATTCTACTAGATGATCTAATTTTATACATTTAATTTTTTTAATACATTTCATTGTTCCTTTCAGTTTTGGGATTGGTTTAAACTTCACAGAAATCTATATTAATCCATTAAATAATAAATTTATTGATAATGAAATCTATACCTGAATTTTTTGTATATTCATTTTTAGGTTTAAAAAGATTTTTTGAAAAAAAATTATTTTTTGTTGTATTCTGCATATTTATATTAAAATTACATTTTACCTCTACATGGAATTGAATCATGTAATTTTTTTCCATATTTTAAAAAAATTATGTTCATTTAATAATTACAATTTAAAATTTAGTCATAAAATTTAGTTCCCATAGTAACATTTTGTCACTATTGGGATAGTTAAAATGTTCTAAAAGGGTAAAACTATTTGATAAGGTCAAAAATATTAAAAAAATATTATAAAATATATTTAATGACTATAATTTTAACTATGATAACTTTATTTATAATTAGGGTTTTAGTTGTGACAATTTTCATTTAGATCAAAATATTTATTATTCAAAATATTATACTATTTACAAGGGTTCCACTCATCTCACCTATAACCGGATCCCCTAACCCTCTCACATATCTACCAAATTTAGGAACATTATATAGAAAAATAGATACTAAAATAACTTCTAATTATACTTGTACAAAACCCATGTGTTTCATCAAATATAAATGAACATAATAATTCTTAATGAGATATCCAAAATGGGATACCCAACGAATAAGAAATTTTCATAACCATTTTTAATAATTTTTTTCATCTTATTCATTCAAAAAAACTATTTCAGAAATTATAATATAATTATTATACTAATTAAATGTTATTTTATAGAATTAAAGTCATCTACTTTTCTTAAATCTATTGGAAAATGATAATTTTGCATGTCTGTGCGTGTAGATCGATTCCCCTAAAAACGATGTATATCATTTTTACACACCACCTCATATGGATGGTTATAAAAATAAATTTAATAAAAAATATGATATAAATGATATAAATATTATTTTTTAAGCATAAATCTTTTTCAATCTTATTTAATTTCAATCCATTGAAAAAAGAAAATGTTACATGTTTGTAAGTACAGACCACTGCCTCCATGAATGATGTATTCCATTTTTCATCAAATCCTTCTATGGATTTTTATGAGGCATGATATAAAGATAAATTTTACTTTTATAACACGGTTATGAATTTTAATAAATTATATTTTCATTATAATGGAATTATTCTTACTCATTCAACAATTATAGTGTGTTCTTGTTTTATTCAGTTTTACTCCCTCTATTAACATTATTAGATTGATTATGTCATGAATGATTAATTAATGGTAAGTAGATGAATTATTATGTAATAAATATGAATTAAAAATATTTTTAATATTATATCATTGTACTATATATATCTATATGTATACTTTTTAAAATGTCTAATATTTTCCCAAATTTAGAATATTTTAAAAAAATGCAATTTTTATGATTTCTATGTGTGTTTCCACCAAATTTTCGATTAGTAACCATTTAACTCTAGAAATATATAAAAAAATTCTTCATATATATATTATCATTATTGAGGTGATTAAACCATGTATAAGTCCCAAGGAACAAAACTTCCAAAATGAAACATTCCTGAGAAATAATTCAGTAATCATATAAACAATGAATTTAATAAAGAATTATTAAAAAATTGGTAAGAAGAAATTATAAATTAATTGTATTGAGAAACATAAATTTAAATATTATTTTAAATAAAATTAAAAATAAATTTAAATTTATTACATAGTAGATTTGATCATATTTGATAAAGTTGAATTCTTAGGTAAGGCCATTCTCAACATTATTTTAATTTATTGGGTAATATCACTTATCAATTGACTATGTAATGTAGTGAATATATTCATAATTAAATATAATTTTTTGGTTGTATATACACTTATTTTTTTGATTATTTTTATTTTTTCATATAATAGGTTGATTTATTAATTCATACTTCACATTTTATGATGTTTATAAGGGGTTCTTTTATTACATTATCGTTATCAAGATATAGTTCATATCTAATGCTTGTTATTATAAGTTGTGTATGATATTGAATAATATAATTTATGATTATTTTCATATATATATATATATATATTAAAATTTACCAAAGGATAATTATATTTGGAGTTTATAAAGAAGTTACCAATGTAGTAAAGGCTTCTTGGTATTAATTTCAATTCCATAAGACAAGTTTTATAACAGGTTAGGCCAGAAAACGTGGATAATATGATAAAAAATATTATTTACATTCATATTTGGATAAAAAGTGGAACTAACAACATTTAAACATTCATTATTATAATTTACATAGATAACATCATGTTACGTACATACCATGGAAATTTTAGATTTATAGTTTCAGAGAATTAAGCTAAAACCTACATTAAAAAACAATGAATTTCTACCAAAATGGGTAGTTTTATCACTATACATAGATTTTATTATTTCATATAAATAATTAAACATGCCCCAAAAAATTTTCCATACAATGATACTCCTCTTAACTGATGTTACATAAAATCATTCTTCATAACCTAGAGAACATGGAAACAAATAAATTAGTGAGCTTTGGTGAGAATTAAAGTTAAATTAATGATAAATCAATAAATTAACATAAATGATAAAAAGGTATGAAACATGATAAAAATATTAAATACTCTTATATAATTTGATAAATTTCATTAATAATGAGTAATGAAATATGTATTTGTCATAAAAAATCCAAAATTCATTATAGTGTGAAAGCATCAATAATAAATCATGCATCATAAGAGCATATCAGAAACATATGAATATAGTAAAAACAGAATACTATAATTTTATAAACTTTTATAAATAGTAAAATGATTTTTCATTAAGTTAATAACATTAAATTTGGACCCTTTATAAACTTTTTGACATGACTCTTGGTCAATGCATAAAAAAATAGACCAGAAACCTTGTCACTAAAAAAGGTTGTGAACATGAAGTTAGATTCATGCATAATAATGTTATCTCATGAGTTATCCATATTTTCCCAATTTACTATAAGTCTATAATATAACCCCAATAAAATAACCTTAGTCCATAAATGTTTCATAATATCGTAAAATCATTCATTATCTTATTATACAATAGCTAATGGAAATGAAAAGGTTTTCAGAAATATTTCATCTTAACATAGTAAACCTTTAGCTAAGTAACAATTTCATAAAATCATCCACAAAACCTAATAATAAATAAATATATATATAATAAGTTGATGGTAATATTTTATTATATCCCCAATTAAGTATATGTAAAATTAATAGATGTTATCATATATGAAAAATGTCTTTAAAATATTGTTTGGATAATTGTTGTGGAAAAATACCCTATTCATTTTGAATTGAATTATTTAAAATAAATAAATTTAAAAACTATTGAGGAACATTTTAATTTCAAATTAAACATGATATATTCTTAATTAATAAACAAATAAAATATTAGTCTTTATAGAAAAAATCGAATGGTGGTATATTTTAAAGAAAACATTTCATTAAATTATTTGAAGAAAATACCCTCGTTCTGATAATAATAAGATTATTATTTTTACATGTTATTAAATAATAAACAATATGGATAAAAAATCAATTAATAATTAATTTTTAAATAGTAAACCATTCTTTAAATCATTTTTATGAATATATGGAAAATATGAAAATGATTCTCAACTAAAGAGACGATAATGGTAATTTTTCATTAAACATTTCGGGAATTTTTAGTACCAAGGAATGGAAATTGTAATATTAATAAAAAATTCGGGAATAACCAAAGGATTATAAAATATATAGTCTATAAACAATAATATATATACTATTTTAGTCAATTAGAATTTATCATAGACAATAATTATAAGAAATAATATTTTAACATGTATCCCTCACCGCTTTGGTAATCTCTAAATTAAAAACCTCATGAAAGATGAATATATATATTTATTTTTAAATTCACATAAATTTCATGATAATAAATATAAGTAAAATTCATATTCAGTATATAAATCACAAAAAAAAAAGAAACAAAGGATTAATATGGCATCTGTCTCATTGAAGTAAATGTTAGATGAGAAACACAAACATCAAGTATCTCCATGCTTCATATGAAATTAAAAATCCTATTTAATAAACATATAACTATTATAAATATAATATAGAACAATATGATCTCATATAATACCACATATGATATAATTATAACAACATATCACCCATTTATTAGCAATTACATTTTAAAAGCAATCTTCTTGTGTGATAACCGTTTCATCTTTCATTTATGTTTTCTATTAGAAGTTCTAATCATTTCACCTTGGCCATCATTTCATAATATCCCAAATATAAATCATGATATGAATATAATATTTATTAATTATAATATATTTTATATATATTCATTAAAAATTAGTGTTGAAAAAATAATTACTTCACTTCATGGGGAAGTCAGTCCATACATACTCATGAGTAATTTTTCAACCTTATGATGGATGGAACCAGAGAGTGTTTAATGATAATTTAAATTTAAAAATTCATAATTATATCATAAATAAAATAATATTAATTAAATATATTAGTATTAATAGCAATATAAAGAATAAATTTAAAATAAATTACATCTCTTTGTGGAAGAAGTAGTGAAAATGTATGCAAAAGTGACATTATCATTTGGAAGATGATAGAATCATAAGAAGGTATATATGATATTATAATTCAAAAATGAAAAATTATTTCATAAATATTATATGTATATAATAAATCTATGATAATAACCAACCATCAATTGTGATGATGAGGAAAAAATACACCAGTGTTGAAGGTAGTAGTTTCCATGTATGCATGAATGATGGTTCTATTTCTCATTTGATGAAAAATAAGATTAATAAGGTTATGAAATAAACATAATAAAATCTTTTTATATTTTAAATACATATTTTTTACATAATAATGGTTATGAAATAATTTATGGAGGTATAAGAGGAAGTAAAATAAGAACACTCGATTAAGTTGATTACATACTCTTTAATAGACTACCACTTGTTTCCACCATAATACATTTAAGATTCTCTTTGGGGGGGACAATAACATCATGGAAGTTTGGAGGAATGTTTTAAAGTTATTATTTATGATATTGGTAAATCTAAATGTCTCAGGATGAGTGGGGAATAAAGGAGGCTTGGTGTCCTAATATTATAGGGGAGATGGGTACCCTTAGAATTATATAAAATATAAAATTAATATAAATTAGTTCTCATTTAATGTGAAAAAATATATATTTCAAATATATGGATAATATAAATCTAAATACAGTCATATAATAATAATTATATACGTTTATGTTTTTTCATTGATATCTCTATGTTTTAACCCCCTTGTTAAACTTTTGGAGGATTACTATGATATTAATGTTTTTACTATTTAAGGGTAAAAAGTAGTTACAATAAAAGGATAAGTGTAAAATGAGGAGAAAATATTTTATATTATTGAAAATAACCCATTAAATTAAAAAAAGATAATATTTAATAAATTTTAAATCATTAAATTCATTATTATGATACATATGATGCCATTAAATCCAATTTTTAGACTGCTCATATAGCTAATTAAAAAAATTTTCAATATAGTAATGTAGTTAAAATAATAAACAATATCAAATCAATAATAAATTACATTTTACTAAAAAATTCTTGGAACCACATAACACACCAAATAAATATTACATTTTTTTAAGATTATTTACTAGATTTTTCTAACTCTTACACAAGTATCGTGTCGATCTTCTTTATGAATATAAGGTAATTATTAATTCAATAAAAAATTAAAAAAAATGAAAACATTAAAATAATTTTATTCATATATAAAATAACTATTTTAATCCCTTAATTACTTCTTTGTATCCTCATGAAAACATATTGTATATATTTAAATCTAGAAAATGAAATTTTGTACAAAATGATAACACAAAATAATATAAAGGTCATATCAAATAAAAATTGAACCAAGATGCTATATTTTTTAATATATGAAGGTTTGTTAAAACTCTACTCATAAAAATTATTAATATTGAGTATTAAGGTGACACTAAAACTTTTTTAAAATAGTGTTAACCCAAGTTAACCCAATTTACCCTTTACTATGCTGACACATTTTACAATGGTTACTATTCATTATAATTGAAAACAATGTTAAAATATTTACCAAATTTAGAAATGATTATTCCAAATATTGAATCATTCTTATCAACATAAATTCATATAATTGGAAGAAATTATTTTCAAAATAATTCAAAAAACAAGACAAAACTTTATTTTCTAGGATAATTCATTTTAAGTGTAAAAATGTTTTAATACCAACAGTAAGAATCATACTGGATAAAATAGAATCAATTTGATTATTTTTAATCAAAATGAATTAATTATATTTTAAATTCAGTTATAAATTATTGTTCTTTGTAAATAACTGATAATAAATCACAATTTTTTTTATAAAATTTATATTTTTCGTTGTTCATTGAAAAATTAATGATTTTAGAAAAATCACAATCATTATACTTAAATTAATATGACACATTGATTTAAAATTTAATAAACAATATTTAAATAAAATTTATAAAATTTCCCAAAATATATTATAATATTAATGCCGGAAATAAAATAAAAACATTTATGTGGAATAAATGGATTTATTTTCATTTAAATATATAATAAAATGAATGATAATTGAATAAATTATTTATATAATCTAGGTATTTAATCAGAATCATTTATCTATAGTGAATAATTTAATTTATTAATATTAATAAAAATTAAAAAAATATCTCTTTCACCATCAAAATATTTTTGCCACATTTCAAACCAATTGATAATATTTTTATGAATGTTTATTAATTTTATTAAGAAAAAACATTTTTAATTTTTTTCACAATATGATTTTTCAATTTCATTACCAACAAACAAATGTATAATTCATAATGATCATATTTGAATAATAAAATTATTATAGTATATCGTGGTGTGTTTAAACACATTGTTCTGTGTACCATAAGATATCAAAGTCATTCAATATATTAATGATAGATAAATTCTAAAAGGTTATAGAGTAACACTCTACCACACTAAATAATTTACAATCAAACTTTTTATCTCATGTTTAATTAAAATGTTTTTTAAACATTTTAAGAATCAATTCCAAGGACT
Source organism: Viscum album (assembly GCA_963277665.1). Lineage (NCBI taxonomy): Eukaryota > Viridiplantae > Streptophyta > Magnoliopsida > Santalales > Viscaceae > Viscum > Viscum album. The sequence goes on along the minus strand of OY728141.1, from coordinate 1,610,988,706 downwards.
TGAAGATAAATATACCTTAGTGGTAAGAAATAAATTTTAATCTACATTGATCAAATTTCCATTCAAAAAGAACATTAATTTCTATGTTAATAGATGAAAACATAATATTTTATAAATACTTAAACTATTTATAAATTATAAATATCATAATTGTGAATAGGTTTTAAAAATCAAACCATTATATTAAATCTTTCTTTTTCACACTGGACTTAATAGGTTTTTGTTTCTCATACTTTATTTTGAGGAATTATTTTACTAATGAGATAAATAATTTAAGGAAATATACTTAGGTCATTTATTTCAATAATTTAACCATTCAATTTTGTTTTGAGATGTTTTTAAACATATGATTAATGATTAATAAAAATTTTTATTTTTTCATTCCAAAATCACTAAAATTAATTTTTTATGGATCATTCAATCCATAAGTGAATAAAATGTTATTTTTTATATCACAATATATTTACATAAAAAAATGGGTAGAATAATGTCATATAATACGTAATTTTAATAGAACTTCATTTGATTCAGTAATCAACTATTCTTCAACAACCTCAAAAATAACACCCAAAATTCCTTCTAAGTCCTTCAAGATGTAGTTAACATTAAACCACATTAAAATACATATTAACATATTCAAATATCAATAATCAAATATATTTCATCAGATATATTTACTCGATAAATATAAAATTTATTCCATGATAATAATAATCGCTTATAGATTTACATAAAAAAGGAATATACCCGAATAACATATTCTATAAAATTCACAAATATTTTCCCAAAATTATCAGAATCACAATAAAGGCATGATGAAACAATATATAGACACTAAAAAATAATCAATAACAATTCCTCAAATAAATCCACATACAAGAAAAACTTTTCCCTTTATATTAATGATATAATGTTACTCATAAAATTATTCTATAATATCTTAACTCAAAATCCAATGTTATACTTTAGGGTTATATATATATATCAATGATCAATTAAAACACAATAAAAATCAACCTAAATATCATTATTCAACTAAAAATATCATAATAAAAAACCAAATAAGGGTATATATGATTTTAAAGTTATGAGCATCTTTATAATTATAATCCTAAAAAAGTTATCATTAATTCGTACATTATTTGTATATGATAACATCATAACCTATAAATATACATTAACTCTTCTCAAATTCCAACTATAATATCATATGACACATACACCAAAATCTAGTGCTAAAAATGTATTCTATATATATTATCTTCGATAGAAAATGATATAAAAATATTAACCATCCATAATTATAATATTTATATATATCATTGAGTCACATAAATACCCATGTCCTTTTAGGTTTATACTTTCATAGAATTAAGGAAAACCATTTATATAATAAAAACTCATGTCTTTCTCTACAAATATTCATTTACCCCAAAATACTCATATTTTTAGGTTCCAAAAAAGGGTAAAAATATCCCAAAATATTATCTACACATTATATCTGTATATAAAAATCACATTTAATTTCATTGTTCCTAACATAGTAAAAATATAAAAATAATAAATAGTTTTATTGAATTCTCAATAAGGGTAAACATAAATGATAATAATTAATGATCATAAGTGAGCGTAAGTGTATGAGAATATTATCAAAACATAGGAATGTCATGACAAATAAATTGAATATTATTAATCAAGAGTCATGGATAAGTATTTTTCAATAAAAAAGACACAAGCCATATTAGAGAGGAATCATAAATAATAAATAATGTGGCATAAGTGAAAATAAAAAACATAGGAATTTGAAAAAAAAATATATTATAACGTTATGAGCATATATAAATAGTTACATGTTAAATCACTATGTTTAGTAAAAGAAATTAGGTCATCTCTTGAGCTTATAGAAATGAAACTAGGCCTATACATAAACTTATTGTCATAAAACAACGTCGACATCCAATACAATGAACATGAAATCAATTTCAAGAATATCATATTTATTTCATGATTTATTCATTTTAACGAAAAATTAGAGGTCTATAACAGACCCACACATCACATATACCTAGATCATAAATGGTCTACCATAGAAAAAACTCATTCATTATTTTATAATAGTATAACCAGTGGAAAATAAACACATTTCATAAGGATTTCAACCATAGTCAATCTATATTAATATAATGTGTTTCATAAAATCGTCCATAAAAATATATCATCATAAAACCATCCAAATAAAATATGTGGATTGTATACTTGTATCATTTCTCAAAATTAAGTACAAATAGTATCGAAGGATGCAATCCTGGATTAAAAATGACTTTACACTACTAATAATTCCTCTTATACCAATGGACTTAAACCGTTGGTATAGGCCCAGAATCTATTTGGATATACTATCCCAATGGTTTCATGAACCATTGGTTCGTGGGATATTTTTATAGACCTGTAAAAATGGTTTCTATAAATCAATTTTTATAGTTTGTATCTATTTACCCTATTCCAATGATTATAGGTGAATAGTTGGTATATATATGTGTGTGTGTGTGTGCCAATAGTGTTACTATAATGTGAATAGTGTTCTGTTTAGTTGAATTGTATACCAATTTTTTCATCTAAAACTTTGGTGTAAATGTATACCCACTGCTCTACAACCACACGAATTTCTATTCTGTAGAACTATATACCAACCGTTACATGTAAAATGTTGGTACAAATGATCAGCCGAACTTTATACCAATGGTTCAGAAAACTAATAGTATTGTGTTATCCCCAATAAGAAAAACACACACTCACTATCCCCACCATGAAAAAAGGTCCTAACACTTCAAGAACATATATCCAAAAAAAACCACAGAACACATTTGAAATATATTTTCAGATTCTATCTAAACAAGATCATTTCCATGGAATAATATTTTAACCTCAATGATATTCTGATAATATGAATGAATATTAATTTACAATTAATGTAATATTTTACTTCATAACTATAATTCTATTAATACAAATCCCATGATAGCTTCATATGTCTCACTACTATTATTGATGCATTATAGATAACTAACAAGCCACCATTTATAGAGTAAATTATTAATCTCACTTATTTAACTCAGCTACTATGCTCAATTATCAAAAAAATATATGTTTCTTACTTGAACAAAATCTTCACATTGGTTTTGAGTTCCAACTACTACTGTTAGATTTGTAATTTTTTTATTCTACTAAAATTTAACGCATAAAATTTTTTACATACTGAAATCATGTTTTTATTATGTATGTTTATATGTGAATGAGTCTTATACTATAATTTTTTTATGTATAAATGATTAATGGGGATATTTATTACATATTATATTCACAAATTTTTTATTGCACTTCCCATGAAACTTTTCATTTGACACCCTATTCTTTAATTCCAAGATATTGATATTTACTTTTCCTTATATATTTTTGACAAAAATGTCATTGAACTACTGTAATATAAATATTACTTTATGTTTATGGCTTGAAAAAAATAGTTTGAGTCATTATCCATTCCATTCCAATTTACTCAATGTGTCGCATATAACTTCATCGCCTTTAGAATAGAGGAAAATCAAGATTGAGAATATTATTTTTGAAACAAATATGACTATATTTTCAACTGAATATTTGAGTAAGGTATTAAAAATATTTTTTTGATAAAAACCCTTTATTTTATGGTGTGGTAGATGAATTGGACCATGAAATGGATGTTCAGTGTGAATCAACATTGATGAAGTTGACAGTGTTCTTGAATGGTGCACTATAAACAGAAAGCTATTTTGCAGGTGAAGAGGATGTTATCCACAATGTCGAGGGTAGACCCTTAAATAATAAAAATGTGATTTAGAATTCCCTTTCTAGGAATGTGAAAAATTTTAAAAGGGATTCATTTTTATATTGGATGGTTTTAAAGATTAGTGTACTCTCTAAGAGTCGATGTTCATATTGTTGAAATTCTTCATGTACACATTGATGTATCTCTGGTGGATGAGTTGTCACTTCACTAGATCAGAAACATTGAAATTTGTAGAGACACTCATCTTATTTGGCTATTATCATATTTTTTGATAACCAATAATGTCTTAATAATTCTAATGGTTTTAATTTCATAAAACTATAACTATGTGTATGTGAATTTTAAATTAAATGATTATGTCATGAAAAATAATTGGTTGGGTAGTAGTTACATTAAAAATCATAATATTTTACTAATGAGCTGTGATCTCTATTAGTTTATATTGGATCTATATTTTGAATGATTATAATACCGTTATTCGGTTACATCGATGAATAGTACAAGAGAATTTCTATTGTTGTATGTTATACATCATCATGATTTATTTTTTTAGCACAATTACTGCTTTGATAGTTGATGATCATGACAGAGTGGTGGTGTAAAAGTATATGTATTCATATCATATGATTTTTTAGAAGATACATATTATTATATAGGATGATGATGGGATGGGCTCTCAATTCCATGGATATTGAAATCCATTCCCCTATTCCATGGGATATGCCATGGTCCTTAATTTTTATAACCCTTACTTATTATATTGGATGGAATTTTGACTCATCTCTAGATGTGATCTTAGGTGGGATATTCTATTATATTGACCAACCACCTACCTATATCGGAATGGATTTTTGAATTCTTCACCTCTTGGGTGATATTAATACCAATATTTCCAGGAATAGGAAACAACAAGGGAAGATTAGATGACAATCCCCTCTCTATAGGGAGTAATTTTATATTTCTTCTAAATAATAATTTAAATTTATGTTTTCTATTATAAAATTATTTTTCCAATAATTTTTTATATATTTATGTAAATTAGTAGAGATGTTTTCACGTACACTATATTATTTATTAATCTATCAGGGATTCATTGTGGTGCCATATTGAGTATGTATGTGCTAACACTCTATTTGAACACTCTTATAGAAATGAATCTATTTCTATGATGATATAAAGGTACCTCATTATGTGTGGAGTGTGGTGTGTTCTTCTAGATATTGGAATCTATGGAATTTGACACTCAGTCAGTCTAGGGATTTTGTGGAGTCTCTTGGATTTTTTGACAAATGTGAAAATGTGATGGATATATGATTCACATAGGCTATCTAATTTTATCATACATGGGGATTTCACATATGGATCAACACACCTATTTTACCATAAGAAAAAATTTGGTTTTCCCATATATGTATAGTGATTTTTTTGTTTATTCTATTCATTTTTTTTTCATTTTCATGGGTTTTGGAACTTATTTTATTGCTAACATCTATTATATAAACATTGTTTCATATTTTTTTATCCATTTATATGTAAAATGATAAAGAAGGATAGTGTATTTTACTATAGGTCCCTTGAGTAATACATTCTAAAAGCAGCATTATTTTATGGTCATTCTCATTAGAATTGTGATGATTTTCCCAATTCATGCCCAATTTTTCCAAATTATTTCTAGGCCCTACCATGGTTCAAATATAGTAATAACATAGTTAGACACTAGTATAAGAATGAATATGATGGATTGTGGTAGCTGAGATATTCCCACGAGCTGGAAAAATTTTCCGGGCATCAAGGAATCACCACATATGTACAATTATGGTTAAAAAAATTAATTAAAATAATGGTGGAAAATAAATAAAATGTTTTCATGACCCAATCATACATTGCACATACTCACCAATAGAGATGATAATAAACATAAAAAATATGGTATAAAGGAGGAAAAATTTTAAACACACTATTTAATAAATCCACAACCATGATCCCCCTCTAATACAATGGAAAATGTGTAGCAACCTACAGTCCCCTTCTATCCCCCATTAAAAAATATAACTACACACCATCTATAGAAAGTGGTAAAAGTCCAAAGTGGTTAATGCATTAAAGAAAATATAATGATAACTAGAATAAAACATACCTGTCTCTTATGAGTATAGAAGATTCCACCCAACATATAAGAACCATAATTCCCCATGTGTCGAATCATGTTTCTGTAAGCAAGAGGGAAATAGATATATGTTTCAAAATGATACTATCAAATAGTATATTGCTATTAATATAAAATTAATCTTTTTATTAATGGTATCTAATAATTTATTCTAGAGTTTCATATTAGATTGGATTTGTTCAATACAAGTTAGTTTGGGAAATTTTCATTAGATTTTGTTCGTCTTGTCTTTTCTTATATTATATTGGAATGAATCATTCATTTGGGTTCTAATTGATTCAGTTTTTTTTAATTTAGTTCATATCAATTTTATTTACTTTAGTTTAGTTCATTTCTGTTGTATCCATATAGGTTTGAATTCATTATTGTTGGTCTAATTTGATTCATCATTTGTAAAATTAGATGTGTTCAAATTTTATTAGTTTAAAATTTTCCAATTCAATTTCATTCATTTTTTTGATATTTGAATTACATTTTATAGATATTGATTATTCAAGATCTATTTTTTAATTAGATATACATTTATACTAGTAAGGTTCATTTAGTTTTTGAGTGTTTTTTAAATGTTTTATTTGATTTTTATTATTTTTTATTCTATCCATTGTGGGTTTTATGGTTCCATTTAAATTAGTTCTTCTCATTTTGGGTTTAATCTCCATACACTTATATGGTTTTTTCTCCTATTGTTAATCTTGGATTGATATTTTTGATGAAATACTAGTTAAGGAATGTCAATAGAGGCCTAATGGATTTATGATAATTATGTATGATTTTTTTTGTACAACATGATAGGATATGTTTTGGATCTAGTTAGATTTAATTTATTTGTTCGAAATGGAAAAATATAAATGATTTTATATTAATTTTGGAATATTCAATTTTACTCATTATATGTTAATACAATACATATTATTTTAGATTTTCCTACTTATATTATGTCAAATTATTCCCAATTTAGTCTCAATAAGTTCACATTGGTTTCATTTAATTGGGATTTTATTGATTTGAACTAGGATATGCTGATATAATTTTATTTGATTTGATTCAATTTGGTAAAAAAAATATCATATAAAACAATAATTATATGAAATCTATATCAATATTTATTAGAAAAATGTTGTGAAATTGAAGTAGTAAATGATTCATTAACTTTAAATTATAATGGATAATTGAACCCACGTCAAACACACGAAACTCTTCTTAAAATATGGAAACTCAAATATTCCATTTACTACTTTCATTTATATTCCCTTTCGCTTATATATATGGAAACATATCCCTTATGTACATTTTTTCATAGAAAAATATGTACAAGGGGATCCATACATATATTCTAATACATGCACATACCCTTTACCTTGTACATTTATTCATTTTCATATATATACATAATCACACCTAGACCCAATATATATATTTATACTAACATGATTGAATATATATATTTGTGGGTATACCTAGATATTTATATTACTACATATAGACACATGTGAATCTATCCATTGAAAACATTAACCTGGAACCACCATAGTGAGGTCCAAAATAGGAAAAGCACATAAAACATAGAACCCCAAAACCCCCAAATTAAAAAAAGTAATAGAATTGAAACAAATCAAAACATACCTAAAACCCATGGAATTTTTTTAGTGTTTTTTTAAATAATTCTAGGATATGTCCACACATTTTGATATAATCATATGAGTCTATATAAAATAAAAAGTAATAACGTTTTATTATAGTCAATAAAAACCAAACAAATAATTATTAGTGAAAATAAAGAGTATTCGTTTAATCCATAAGGACAATTGGACCTATTTAATGGATGTGGAATTGAATAATTATTGAATTGAGGAATATATACATTCAATTTAGATCATCTATATTTAAATGAAAAGTGTAGAGGGAACAAAAATTATCACATAAGTTTTTTTGAATTACTATTTTCTAGAAACTATAACCAGATCATCAAATAAACATCCCCTTGTTAATATTTTAACCCTCCGGATTTTGTTAAATATATTGAATATGTTATTGACAATATATAATGGGTCCCCCATACATTGGACATTCATGAAACATAAATAAATATAAGTAAAAATAAGATAAATAACCGAAATTATATTTACATAATTAACATAAATTTAAAATTAATCAAATAAATCCTAAAAATACTATTCAAGTAATGTATAATCAAAAATAAATAAAAAAGAGTTTAAAAATATAATATAGAATACAAAAAGAGAATAAAAACCTCAATTATTCCCAATTATCCATTGTACAATATCATGTCTCTCACCATATCCCTACTCACCAATTGATAAAAAACATGAAATGATTATATGAAACGATAAATATTGAACACATACCATAATATGAGATACAAACACACATCAATTGATATAGAGGACATAAGTTAAATGGTTCAATTACATTTCATAAATAAATACATGAAATTTTATTCATGTCATAATTTATGAACAGTAATTTGAAATACAATTATAAAATAGTTTTATTTCAAATACACATACAAAGAATCCCATACCAAGTCTATAAACATTTTAAAATGACATTCCATTTTTCATTTAAATAACAAATCACATTGAATAAAATTTAATATACATAGTCATTTATAGTCAAAACAACAATTTTAGAACAAAATATGAAAACCAAAAAATTAATTCCATTAATTTCAAACTGTTTCCAAAAAAATTGTTCAAAAAAATTAAAATGAATCAGGAAATAAATAATTGAAATTCATATCAATAAGAATGCACCACGCATCATGAGGTAAATAATAAATGAATATGATATTAGTCTACCATAATAATACAGTTAAGAGGAAATTAAAATCAACCATGAGATAATATTCCTTTATTCAATCCACGTGTAAAGGAACATGTTTCATGAGATCTAACCAACATCCTGATTTTAGATTATCTACAAATTTTCAAACAAATGTAGGACTAATTATTTTCCTATGTTTTTTCTACCAAATACATCCACTCAAATATCTCACAGCAATATCATTGAGATATCCCACAACATGTCTTATACCCTAGTAAAGGTTACACTAGAAGCCTATATTCTAATTTATGTAGCATAAATTTATAAATCCCACCATGTTATCTGAGTCCCAAGAACAAAAAAATAGTTGTGAATGAAGATGCACGTGACGACTGATGAACAAAGCATAAAAAATAACTCACCCTCTCTTATAACACCCTATCATAGAAAAAACCCCTTCCAACATCAAATATCAATCACATATAATTTTTTTCCCACCACTATCCTTAAAAAACAATGGGAAATCAATGAGGCCCCCATGAGATCATCCTTCTAACCCACTAATTTCCAAACAGGCCGTTACGATTAGGTATGCCATTTACATTTCAAAAACAAATTTTAAAACCTATATATCCATATTTAAAACCCAAAAATGGATAAAATATTTTAATTTCTAAAAAAAATACCTTGAAAAATCATATATTTATTTATACATAGATTTATGAATGGATATATATTTAATTCAAAGAGACATTTGAGATTCATAAATGAAAAATTATATGTCAAGTCATAAATTTCAATGGTAAATTTAGAAACACCACATATTATCATATAGACGAATAATTTAATTGATAATTAATTTGTAAAACTCAATAACTCTTTGAATACAAATTGAAGTAATTTTAATGAAACACTAAACAATAATTGAATATATTAAATGGAGAAATCCAAAATAATTCAAATTTAGTAGTGAGAACGTAATCATTGATGATGTACTATCTGTGGCCTATAAACAAAAAATTCTAATATATTATGTCCACTATTAACACTATAATATATTAAAATACTTTTAGATTTCATAGGATTAGTCAGAAAAAGAGAATTTTTTAATGTATATAGAATAATATATTATAATATATTACCTTTTGGAACCAATATCAAATAATAAGACAATGCCATTGAGCATTAATAGGGATGATGAAATATAAAGATGGAATAGTGAAATAAGAAGGTTGTCGATCTTCGAGGAAGGGTTTCGACACTGAGTAGAATGAGCACAATGGATGCTAGAGGAATTTAGGGAGGAGAATTTTTGTGGCTGAGAGGAGAGGTTTCATGTTGGGAATGAGGTTGATGGATAATTGAGTGTGTATGTTTGTAGGGGAGATGAGGGTTTGCTTTGGAGAAGAGAATTGGTATGGGATATTCATGTGGGGATGAGCACAATGAAAATAAAACATGATGGATGGTATACATACAGTTTATTGAGGGATAACTATACCTATTATATATATCCCAATGCAGTTTTTTATACTTTTTTTAAAAGCGTGTGTATAGAATCATTTTCCAGTAGTGTTAAAAGTGCGCTAGAACAGTTAATGTGGAAAATAAACTTTTTATTTTGAAATAACATATTTGAAAAAAAAAGTTCAAGAAAAAAAATTAATAATGGAATCATACAATTAAATTATATTATTGATGATGGGAAAAACTGTTCTTGTTGTATATTTGAAAACAATGATTTGTTTTTCATACATTATTCATATGAAGTACCATTAATTCATTTTATGGTGAAATAATGCATCATAAATTAAATTTTTCTTATCAATTCATGAAATTAATTTTATTTCTAAAAAATACCATATGTTTACATTCATACTATTTTTAGTCTAAATCTTCTATCGTAGTAAAGGCATAATGTTAAAATAACATTTTCTCTGAATTTTTATGTTCATGGGTTTTTAGGGGATATCTTATGTTTATATTCACATGAATGGAATATCTTTTCTTATTATGTGGTTATTAATTTTTTTTCTTATTAATTTCTATTACTTATATTATTTATTAATGAAACATCAATAATATCCTTACAAGTGATATTGATCTAGGGTATTCAATTAGAATTGAAATATTTTCATAAATTTTAATTTTGAAAAAAAATTTGGGAAAAATTTATTTTATAAAAACAATTATTTCCTAATGTTATTTTAAATGTTATTTGAAATTATTTTATTTATTTATATGAAATTTATTTATGTTTTCAAAATGGGTAACATTTTATTCCATCAAAAAAATTAGAACATGATTTATTCTTAACAAGTTAATCATGAATGGATTTTACCACAATCATAAACATTAATTATCATTGAATAATCATATATATTATTAAAAATTAATATTCAATGAAAAGTTTGTTAATAATAGTTTTTAAGTTTTTAATTTTTAAAAGTGATTTTCAATATTGAATGTATATTTTAATCAACAGTATTTTTCATGATATTTTAATGGTATTTTTATTTTTAAAATATATATGCCTTTAATGTTACTTATGATCTACTAGGGATATTATGTAATGATTTTTCATTATTATATTATTGGAGAATTATGATTGATTGAATTATATTTTCATGGAACCTCTTTCTTTTCCATAGATAAGAAATGCTATAAATGAATATTAATTATTGTTACGACATATATGGTAGGTTGAGACATAATTTTTTGTAATGAAGAATAAATGAGCATGATAAGGATTATATGATTTGTGATCCCCAATATAGATATCCAATTTAGTGGAATTTTTTTTTCTCTAAAGGAAAAAAGAGCGAGTTACCGTTGGGTTTTTCCAAAGGATTCAACTCGGGCCCAATTATTTTTAACATTGGTTTAAAATTACTTATAAATATAATTTCTCTAAAAATATAAACATTTTAAATATTCGTTCAATGTTTTTTAAATGATTCATTTAATCAATATTGGAATTAAATTGGTCATAATTGGTGATTCTAATAAAACATGTATTTTTATAAATCTTTATTCAAATGTGTATAATTGTCTAATGAGGTATTTATTGGTAAGAATTCACATAATTTATAGTCATTCACATTTTATATCTTACCCTTATATTCATCTTATTACCATTAATAAAACTAAATTTGTAATGCTTATTTTTCCATTACCCAAGTATTTGATCTCACCCTAATGATTATTCATTTACCTTACGTTATTAAAAAATGTTTTAATTCTATAAAGGTTTCATTTGTAAAAAATATTATGGGAGTTTTTGATGACAGAATATGTTATAAGAAAAGTTGGTTATAGTTTGGAAAGAACTCTCATATAGTCATGAGTTTTATTTATTTAAGAGTATATCCTAAATCTATAAAACTCTAAACCAAAAATATCCTTGGGTAATATGTGATCTAATATTTCCTTTTAATGTTTTCTATTTTGGATGGATGAAATAGGGATACATTTATCGGTATCAAAGCCTGAAAAAAAAATTATATTTTTAGCACTGAATACGAGAGTTCATTTTCAGAGCTCTTAAAATTAGAATTAGAAGGAGGTTTTGACATCATTGGAGATTAGGTTTTTTCATGATTGTTTATCATGTGTTTTATGAATATAACTATGGGCTTATAATTTTAATGTTGATCAAAAGTTCAAAATATTAGGCATATATTTTGAAGTTGCGAGTAATTAAATTTTGAGATTATTAATACATTTGAGAGATATTTAATTAGGTTTTTGTATTTTTATCCAATTGGTTTAATGTGATGTATTATTTATATAATAATTCCATTATATTGGTGGAAAAAAGTTCATAGATATTGGTTACATATAGGGTTAATCATACCATTTAGGCCAAGGTAATTATGATTTATTACTATTTTAGTAAATATGGTATATCAAACCATTTGATTGAAAACTTAATTTTTTCACATGTGACTAATTAGTTTGTTCAATATTTTGGGGAACAATATTTGATGATCGTAATGTGAACATTATGGTTTTTGAATTAAGGAGTAATCTTTTCATTATCTTTTGGAATGATTTTGTTAATGAATTTTGGTAATTCAATGTATTTATAAAGATTAATATCATATCTTTGTTATTATATCATTAGGGAATACACAATTATCAAAATATGAATTTATGATTAAAAAATTTTAATGGGAGATAAAAGATAAATTAAGCTGAAAAGTAACTGTGAATATATCCTTATGAGTGTATTGGGTTTCAAAATTAACCTAGAATATTTTTGATCAAGTTAGTGATAGATATTTATCTAATTATCTATGTCTAATGTTGTGTATTAATTTAATATTTTGGGGATTTAGATATTGTATCATTGGTTTAGGCCGAATTATTTTTGAGAATAATGTAAAATTTAATTAATTATATTGGTTTTCCTTAATTTCCAATTACATGAATAATGAGTTATTATAATTGTAGATAATTATTTCATCCATTAGAAGTTGATTTTAGTTATTATACCATGAAAATTTCATCATGAATAGTCATTATTTAGTGAAAAAAATTTAATTTAAGTGGAAATTCATTAAGAGAAGAAATTTTACCTGTCAATTTATTATATTTACTTATGTTCATAATCTAAATTGTAATGGTATTATACAAAACTAGTAAAATAATATTAATGTAAATTTATTTTTTCATATTACCTTAATTTGTACGAATAAATTCCCTTTTTAAGCCCCATTGTTTTATAGTTTTGTAGTTGTTAACATTCTCAGGATCTTTTACATTCTTTTGAAAAATGATCACTATCACTACTCATAATTATTTAGAAATTATTCTTTTATTTCTTGCTAAAATATTTAATTCCCCCTATTGTTATTCTATATTGAAATATAGTATTTGCATCATTATATATGACCATCATACCTCTATTTATATAATTTCAAGTGGATGTTTTATTTACCTATTTTATGATTTGGAATTTCAAAAATGGAATTTTGAAATACTAATATTTGATTAACATATTAAGGATTAAAATGAAAGTATGAAATTAATTGTAGGAGGATGATGTAATATCTTAATGTTTTAAAATAAATACAATGTTTCATAACATATAAGATATGAAACCCCAAGAATAAAAAAACCCTTAAATATTATATGATAGTTATAACCAAGTTTTTTAATTTGTGGAAATAAATATTATTAACCAAATTATGAAATATATATATTATTATTAAATAAATGTAGTCATATCAATTATTTTTTATGAAATAATGCTTCAACTTTTTCTAAATTCATTTATTCATCAAAAATTTGTATTCTTCAAGAAACATATTTATTTATTTTTTATCGTACATTATAATTAATTCTATAACATTATAAAAATTGTATTTGAAAAAAGTTTATTTTTGTATAAATACTCATTTCGAAATTATCTAATTGTAAATTTAAATATTTTTATGAAAAGTTTCATTTATAACAAAATGATGAAATAATGATAATTTTAATTGAAAACTATTTTTAATTTTAAATTATTCATAAAAAATTATTTTTTTTAAAAATTAATAAGTGTATTTTCAAAATTAATCTAAAAATAATATTAAAATGTATTATATAATTGAATTTTTAATAACATTTTAATACCACAAAAAATTTTAAAAATATAAAATTTGATTTTTGTCCAATTTTTCCATTGTAAATTTAAATTAAATTACAACACATCTCGATTTAAAATATTTTAAAAATGATTATATAATTGGAATTTATTTTGACTAAATTTAATTGCTTCATTTTGTCTCATTTTTAATAGTAACCATAGTAAATAATTATCACGATTGTAAATGGTAAATCTAGAAAATAAGGATAAAAAGCTGATAAGGACTAAAAATAAACCCTAAAACATGAATTAAATTTATTTAATGAGTATCTATCATCTATAATAATTAAAAATTAAATATATTTTCATATTTTCTCATTTTACCCTTATTTTTTTTTCATAATATTCATTTATGTTAAGAGAAGTGAAAAATGTTATTGTCATTTTTTTATTATCATTAGACTTATAAAGAATAGTTTAAATGAATATATGTTCAAATATAAATATAAATATATAATATAATTATGTTATATTTTTCATTTAAATTTATTTATAATTTTTATTAATGAATTAATTATCATAAATTCCTACACAACTCAGATACCATATTTTTTCAATTAATAAGAAAAATAAAGTAAATTATTTTTAAAATACATCTATGGGGTATAATTTGAATAAATTAATGTTTCATGCTATTTTTTAGATAAAATATATTATTTTTTGATTCATTACATTATAATTTAATTATTTTATTTTATTTATACATTTATATTAACTGAATATTTCAAAAATTGTCATTAATGATAATTGACAATAAGTAATATTTTATTTAAGGATTTAAAATTCCATAAAATCCTTGTATTTTTTATATTATAATCATTATATAAATATAAAATTATTCTTACCTTATTTCTATAATGATTATCGAATTGTAGAAATGATAGTCATTAGTATATACAGCCTACCACCACTATAATTGTCATGTAATACACTTTTCATAACAAAAATTTATGATTGGTTTTAAAAAAGTTTTTATAATATTTTAATAAATTATTATTATTCTATATATGGTTTAATAATCACTAAATTTTTCATAGTAAACACACCGAATCTGTTTTGAAGTTATCAACATAACGTTCTCAATGTACCTCTTGTTGACTTAAAGGATTATGCAATTAACTTTTACACTATGAAAAATAAAATAAATTGTTTAATGATAACAGTTTAAACCTATAAAAATTTATTATGAAATAAAATAATTGTATTAGTTTACTATATACGTGTGCAATTACATTTATAGAATGTTCGAAAACGAGTTAAGGGATTTTGTCTTTATTAAATTTGATTGATGAAATTATTTTATTATGAACATAATTTAATTTATATGATTTATATACTACCCAAATTATATGTTATATAATTAATCA
Organism: Viscum album; assembly: GCA_963277665.1. Taxonomy (NCBI): domain Eukaryota; kingdom Viridiplantae; phylum Streptophyta; class Magnoliopsida; order Santalales; family Viscaceae; genus Viscum; species Viscum album. Next base: position 1,610,972,930 of record OY728141.1, on the reverse strand, counting down.
ATCACAAATATATATATATATATATATATATATTAATGTAAATTACTTTAACCATGGGGATATTACTTGAATATAACCTAGTGGTAAAGAATTTACTTACTCAATTTATATTCATTAGTTTAAAACTATTCTTCAATGACATTATCATGTCAGGATTATGTGTGAATTGATGTAGAAATTGATTTTATTTTTATTTAGTTTTTTATTTGTATTCACATTTTTCAAACATAATCAATCCATTTTTTATATATCATTTGTATTTTATGATATTTTAAGGTTTTCGTTCTCTAAATACCATTTTGATGAGTCATTATTCTTGTTCATCACCATGATTTCTTTGTTCGGTGTACTAAATACCTATAGAAATAATTTTTCAATTCCAATATAGTATTTTTACTAGATTTCTGGGGCCAAATAATATTCTTGCATTCAATGAATTTTTATTACAACGATGATAAAATGGTAAAGGCATCATGTTCTAATGTCTTTTATTTTACATATTGGTTTTCTTCAAAGATCACTTGGAGAAATAATATATTCCAATTTTGCTGAACGACATAATATATGTTATCCCATGGTTATGAATATATTTTTCATGATGATTTCAATTTCCTATATTATGGATTTAATAACCATTAATAACATCATTTCAATGTGGTTCAGATATTATATCTTTATTTAGATTCAGAATAATTATCTTCTATATTTCTATTTTTTAAAACTGTATACTATAAAAATTATTTCCTTACATTATTTTATATGTCCTTTTTACATCATTAAAAATATATAATAGCATATTTCATATATTTTTCTGAAAGGGTATGTCTTCAGTCCCATTACAAAATTTTTTAAGAGAATATTTATTTTTAAAACATAAAACATGAACATATTTTCCCACCATAATGAAAATTATTTTAATTTTATATTCCATAATATTTTCCATGGTAATTATAAAAGAATTATTTTTAAAAAAATATTATATAATATTATTTTTTAAAAGTTATTTTGAAATATTAAAAGATATTTTTATCAAGAATATTTTCATGATGAAATAATAGTATTCAAATTTTTTAGAGAGGATAGACATTGATATTACTTATCGTAAACTCGGGATATTTTGTAATGACTACATCCTGAAAATTCTCTAGAAATATTTTAATTTATTCAATTATCATTTCATGGAACATATTTTTAACCTTAAAATCAATCTATGTAATAATATTATTTATTTTTTTATATGTGGAGGATTTTAAATTTCTCATTTTGGTATGTTAAATAGAAATAATTAATGTTTATATCCATATAAAAATTCAACCTATACAGAAGTTTGATTCCTTTTTTAAATCTCATGAATAATTAGTGATGCTAATATAGCTTACAAAAATGGTGTGACCCCATTATACCTCTACAATACATTTGGTTATATTCCTTTTATTTAGAGGAAAGTAAAGGGGATTCACCAACGTTTTATCATATATATTTCATGGGTCTCCATTTTTTGCAAATAAAAAATTAAAATGGATTATGAAAATAATGTTTTATGATACCAACATGTTTTACTTATACCTTCTATGGGTTTTAAGGGTTCCTGTGATCAAGATTGACATTACATGGATCTTGGTTAGTGAATAAAATGAATCATTTCATTGTTAATTATTTTTTTCATGTTTATTGATTGAGGATATATGTATTTATGGGTATGAATAATCTTATGTAAAACTCTTTAAAATTAATTTTTCATCATAATATTACCCTTATCATATTTTTAAAATTGAAATTTAATTTTTAATTTTAATGTTTACCCTTACTAAAATTTCACCTCACCCATCCTTTTATTATATTCCCAAGGGTTATGATGAATAATTGAAGTCTACAAATGATTCAGATGTGGTTAATTTTAAGGGTTATTTTGAATATATTATATGGAATATCAAAATTTGTGTATAGTATAAAAAATACACTCATGCGGACATAAATGTTAATTATATAATAGTTTTTCCAAATTATGAATGATAGTAAATAAATAAGGGCCTTGGGTTTGTACGTGATCCAATATTTAATTATTATGTTTTATGTTTTGGATAAAAAAATTGGTCTTATTTAATAGTATCAAAGAAAAAAAATTAAAGATTATTTTTTTAGCACCAGATTCAAGAGCACATGGTCATAGTCTAACAAAATGTCTAGATGTAGGAACCAAAAATCATTTATTCCTATAACAAATATTTAATGAAAAAAAATCACATCATAAACTACTGATGTATTCATATTTATGAATGAATCATTTAAATTTTATAATCCAACAATAAATTGATGAAATTATGGAACATGTTTATAAGAACTCTATTTATGTGTTCATTATACCTTTTCACCATTTTAGATATACTCAACCTTAGATCTATAATTTTTTTAACATATTATTCATTCAATACATTAGAAATAGTTTTCATTATTATTCAATTATTTTTATTTTGTTTAGGATCAATAAAAATATAAATTTTTATGGTTTTTTAATTATGAATTCATATTCAAATAAAGTTCAAAATGTGAATATTATGCTTCAGATTTATTGTTCAGAGATTAAATTCATCCCCTGTGAAACTTATGGTTAAATCATGAGTTATTTCATCAAAGGAATGCGAAGAATGATAGTTCCACAATCATGGATTTTTCTTTGATGCTATAGGAATCAAATTTTTTTCAATTTGATTTCAATATTTTATATCCTATATGTATTATGTTATCTACAAATTGAATAATTTCTGTTGGAACATAAAAAAATTAGAATCCTTTTATGTCGATTATTTTTAGAATCGATGTCGAAAATTGATTATACTATCAGTTTTATTTTATAGCCAATGTTATAATCCAAAAGCAATGTATGTTATACAAAAACCTTATATTGATAGTATTTACTTTTTAAAAAATTCATCTAATATTGGTTATTAATAACATAAAGTAAATTTATATTTCATACTCCACATTAAAATACTACCCTTACTAAGGTAATGTAAAAAAAAGAAAAAAAAATACATCAAAAAAATTACAAGTTGTTACAAAAATATGAGTTGAATCCAATCCCTAAAAATGAGGTAAAAGGTTGGAAAATGATTTAACATGATAACATAAATTATTATTTCAAAAAAATGAATAAATATGAAGTAATGAAATTCTGTATGTTATTACTCAAGGAATGACCACTAAAACTACACCTATTTAATTTATAATATTTATAATTATTTTTAATATTTTTATCTAATGAAAAATGATAAACAAAGAAAATAGAATATTCATTTGTTTTTAAATTAAGATAAAATTTGGAAAAATAATATTGTGAATGTGAAAATGAAACGAAAAATATAACCATATTTAGGGGATTATTAATTAATTCAATAATAATGTGGGTAAATTATCCTACTATAATCAAACTAATTATAAAAGTATAGACAATTATATCAAATAGATATCTATTCTCAATAAAAATGGATGTGTGACAACAATATGTGATGTTACACATGCACATACCATGTTATTGTTGAAACATATATATTAATCTCTTTTATTCTGATCCTCTTCACTCGAATGAAGTGTGTGATCAACAATGGGTGAATATGTATTTGAACAAGATCAAGAACCTGGAAATTCAATAATTGAAATACGGAGTTGTATCATACATATCCTTGAAAATCATCATCAACATTTCCTGGAAATCCATTGATATAGTGTTGAATCTCATATCATATATATAATTTTTATTTATGGAAATTTGAAATTTAAATGTGGTTTATATGTAACATAATTTTATAAATTCCATGATTTATATTGGTTTTAATTCAATTAAATTGATATATATATATATATATGGGTGTGTGTGATGGATTTGTCCCTTTTCATCCAATTAAAATCCCGAAGTTACCCAATTTTATCAATAGTTCATGTAGGCTCAACAATATACATATGTGAGTCATATTTGAATTTATCTTTACTTGGTCTATTGTGCATTCATACATATTTAATAGAGCTCATCTAATAAAATAATAACAGTGTGACAAGATTTTTTGGTGATTCATATTTGAGAAACCATTAATGGAATGAGGTTTCTATTTAATCTAGGGGAGGATAACATGATGCTAATTGGTGTCATGGATAGGGTTCACTGGCTATGAAACATGAGAGTGGAACTCGTGGAGAATATTTTTCCCACATACATGGAATAAATTGAAGTGTCATTCCACGATCTTGAATTTCTTTTAGTTTGTACACCCTATTCATCATATATTAGAAGAGATTAAAGGTCAATCCATCTAATTTAGACGCACAATTCTCTAAAGGATTTTTCTCATTCAAGAAGTGGAAGAACAATTGTAAAGTGTTTCAACTCATTATTATTGTTAAATTTTTCCAAATTCCTTATGTATTACATTATTTTTATTGTATTTATTGTGGGTTGGGTGTGTCCATATAACATGTGAGTATATTTTACTATTTTTAACATGATTTTGATCACGAGTTCCTAAAGTGAAAATAACTCTTTAATAGAATAGTATCACCAATTATTTTATTTTACACTCCATCCTTCTTATTGTAACATTTTTACACTATTTATGTTTTTGTAGTTTAACCCTAGTTTCCATGCCCCATAAAATTATGCCAATTGGACAAAGTACATAAAAATATAGTTGTCCTATTTTTAATATTTATTTACCATTTTTGTCAACTGTTTAATGATAATGCTCACTACATTATATAATGTTGTCTAAACAGATTGTGAGTTAATTATTTTAATTTTTTTTCATTGATTTTACATCGGATTATACCTTATTTAATATATTATAAGAAACCTCATGGTTTTTTATCATAATTTTTTTTCATTTTTACATGATGTTCTCATTTTTATTTTCTTGTAAATATGTGAATTAAAAATTGTTTAGTGTATCGATGTATTATTGTTTATTTAAATTGATAAAAATAAATTTAAAAATCTTTTTTATGAATCATGTTATCAATATTTCACATGAATTATTGTATACTACTTTTCATTTATTGGGTTCTTTCATGTTTTCTGATCATTTTCTTAATGTTCATAATATCAATCATGTTATCAATATTTCAAATGAAATTTTTTTGGTCCAAGATTTTGTTCCACACATCTCTTGGGTTGCTGAAGTGGGAATTACCCAAAACCCAATCCCTAACAATTGGAATTAGAGATAATATGGAAATAATATTTAATATACCAATATTTTATTTATTACTCTATTTAGTCGAATTGTTTTAAAGAATGCATGTTTATTACTTTTATCCATATAGTTTTACCTTTTTTATATTTTAGACTTCTCTATTTCTTAATTAGTATATGGATAGACATGTATAGTTATTTTTTTCTTTATTCTTCCTCTTTTTGATTTAATTATCTAGGTAGCATATATATTTGTATTCCTGGTAGTAGTCTGGTTGAGATTTTGTGATGTGTTTCCCAGCTGTATTCTACCTCGTCCTTCTTTAGGTTATAGATAAAATTATGCTCATAAATTTTTCTAAAGTTCTATTTTTTATTTTTTAATGAACCATTAGAGGTTTTGTATCTTAGGAAGGGGTTTTTACTAGGTGGATATGTGTCTGAATTAGTTTTTATGTGGATTTTTGTGGGACTTGAATTAGTATCAGTGTAGGTTTTTGGATGTTCCCTATCCTTGAGTATTTTAACAAGGATATGTTACTAGAACAATGTTGTTTGATTTTCCCCTAATGGGTGTGTGTTTTCTGAACTAGTCATATAGGTGATCTAGGATGATAGATATGCCTCTGTGGTTTTTGGGAAAATGTTTTTGTGGATTAAATTCATGGATCCATGATTTTTTATTGTTCTAGTTTATTGTGTTATTAAATTTTGTTGCATTTTATTTTGTTTTTATTATTACGTTATAATTAATTCACATACTAAAATTGATCATACATTCTTTTTCATTTATTTTCTATTAGAAGAATGGTATTTTAACTTATTATATTGTGTTTTTATAGGCGAATGTCAGCTGTTCAGACCAAAAATGGCATGTGTTTAGCTATTGATCGAGTTTGGGATGATGGAACTCTCAAAAAAGTGTAGGTATAAATTCATTTTATTTTTTATTAGTCTATAATGTTAGATTAATTATTTTTTATCATTTAAAATTTTATTTCATAGATAAGTCTAGTGTTACATTAATCATGTTTTAGAATTTATTAATAGATTTCATAGTTGAAACTAGCATTTTTTACAATGAATTACATGTTGGATAGTTTATTATACTCTTAGAATTTATTAGTTATTAATATTGAACCATATCATTGTGATATGTTAGGTTTTTCAGATCATTAGTTTTATAAGTTCCGAGATTCTATTTTTAATATGGATATTTTTTGATTTTTTTAATAGAAAATATTGAAATTTAAATTGAATTTCTAAATAATTAAATTTTTTAACTCTAGTAATTCATTTTTTTATAACTAAATTTCATTGATATATATATCTATGTTTGTGTGTGTAATACTTATTTTTCCATCCCTTTAAATTCCTTGTGTTACCCAATTTGTTTGAACCTTCTTGAAAATTCAATATTTTCCATCTCCATGTCCTATTTCAAATTCACTACCCTTGCTTTATTCTTCCAACTTGCAGAATTATTATGATAAATCTATTAACTATTCATATAATTTATTTCATTAGGTGATTTTTAGTTTGGAGAAACCATCCTTAGATCGAGGGATCTAGTTCACTAATAGGTGGATGGCATGATGATCATCGACAGACTATCTAGGGTCCACCATTGAAGAAAACAAGATATGATTACTAAGGGGGAAGAGTTTTACCACCTATATAGAACTAAGTGAATAGACTTTACAATTTTATAATGTCCTTGAAGTGTGTTCTCATTGTTTTTGGATGATGATAGGATAAGAATAATCACATTATTGAATTCTCCAACATAAATCCATCATGCTTCTATCCCAGTCATGGATCATCCAATCCAATAAAATGCGGTTTAGAATTGTATGATTATTTTATTCCTCTGTTTTAATTATGTGTTACTTCTAGTTTTATATTTTTAATCTATATTGGGTATGTCAATCTATCCTATGAGAATATGTTTCTAATATCAATCCTGATAAGAGCATGGGTTCCTAAAGTGACATGTACATTACTCTAAGATATATTATTTTAAGTGTTTTCTAATTTCTATTATAATTCATGTATCATTGAATTCCTTTTTATATTTTCATACTTGAAACATTTCACCCAAACCCCATGCACATTGGATAATTGGTTGAACCACAAAAAACACGGTGTCTTATTTTCATGAATTATTAATTCTTTTCTCAATATTATAATGTGGATTCTTCATCCATTTAGTTTTATTATAAAAAATATTTGAGATAATCAATTTAAATTTTTTCTTTGCTCATATCTTGGGTTTCAAGAAACTAGAAGTTATTATAATACAATATGGTATTTTTCTCATACCTAATTTATTTTTTTAGTGATGAAAACATTTTTACTATCATCCAAATACAAAAAATCATAGATTTTTGTATAATTCAGGTATTTTTCATTCATAAATGGAATAAAATAAATTTGGAACTCAATTTTTATTAACCATAAATTCTATATACCTGATTTGGTTCTTGTTTTTTGGGATGATTATGTATTTCATCCTCATTTAGGTTTTCTTCCAAATATTTTTTCCAACATTTTATAATATCAATAAGGTTCCCTTTCATTCATTTGGAATTTTTAGATACAATATTATATTCTACACATCTCTTGAGATTTTTATTAATGATTTGTGAATAATACAACTCCGAAAAATTATCATTGGATCCAAAATAAAATAAATTTTCCATCCCAAAATGATTCCTTATTATTATATTATGCTTCATTATTTAACAACCTGCTTGTCTATACTATTTATCAACATCATCATGTATAATTTTTGTCTCGTAGTCTTCTCTAGTTTTTAAGACATACCTATAATATAAACCATGATCCAAATTCTTCTTTATTATGATTTGAGTTATTGGGTAACTTTTTTTAGGTGTTATCCTATTAGAAGTACGTTTGAGATCTAGTGAGGTGTTTCCTATGTGTGTTTTAACTAGTCCTCTTTTAGTCTAGAGCCTAAATTGAGTACTTGGATTCATTCAAAAGAGTACACATTTATTTCTAGAACATTGTTTTGGTAAGGTTTTATCTGTTGGATGATATGTTTCTGAATTGGTCTCATTGGAGATTATTTTGGGTATTTAATCAGTCTCATTGTAGTTTTTAGGACATCCCATTTTCATAATGACCTTAGTAAGGACTTACACCTAGATCAATGTGGTTTTAGTTTCTTCTTGATTTTGTTTTTTTAATCAGTCTCATAGAGGATCAATGATGAAGGATAGATCCATGTTGTCTCTAGGCGAGTTTCTTGGTGGTTTAGAAACACATAGCTATATGTTACAGGCTATACTAGTTTTTATGTTATTATATTCTATGTTGTTTTCTTTTTATAATACATTGGTATTTGAATTGTTTCATGTTCGATTATTGATCATAAAGTGTATTTTTTTTACCATGTGTATTCTATTTACAGAATGTTGTTACTATTTTTTTCATTTTATTCGTATAGGTTCTAGTGAGTTGCCTAAACCATTGATGGCATGAGTTTGGATAGATATTATATATGTAATTATGGGAAGCTTAGTAAGTAAATTTGTGACCCTTCGGAGGGGGAGCCTTGGAGCGCCCTCTTCTTTCTCTCCCACGGCTTCTAAGGTTTCTCCTCTGATCATGCGTTTCTTCCCTCCCCGACCATCTCGTCCTGTTTCTCCACACTTTGAATAATCTATCCGACTATGTCAGCTCGAATCGTCGATGTCGTCTTTGTGAGACTTGATCTGCAGGGTCTGGTTTTTATGGAGGGACTTCTTTTCATTGTGGTTGACGATAGATCTGGAGTGGAATGGGGGTGGGGGGGTTTTGTTTCCTGTTTCCTTTGTGTTGTTTTTCAGTGTTGAAGGATATCGCTTAGGTGTTTACGCTTGAAGCTGGTAGATCTAGGGTTTTTCTCGCCGCCGCCTCATCCTTCTGGTGGATTTTCTTCGGATGTCTCGGGTGCTCGCTACGTCGGTCTCATGGATTTTTCTTCTTGAGGTTGCGTTGCACATGGACTTCTACATCTCCGATGGACTGATCCAAGGGCGTAAGACCGGATTCATCGACACACTCTTCGGAGGGTCCAAGGGTTTTCTCATGGTGATGTGTTGTTGTGCTATGATGATTTCTCATCATGTGGAGGTCGTCATCAGATCTGTGGCGACAGAGTGCGTTTGAGGGTTTCTTGACGGTCTACTTCAGTGGTTGGGTTGGTTGCTATGGGGTTTCCTAGTTTTGATTTTGTGTTTGTCTGTGGAGCATGTGATGTTTTTGCGGTTCATTGATTTTGCGGTGGAGATGACGAGTTTTCACCGGCATTGTTTTTGAAGGTTTTTTATGATGGTTTCCGATGGGATCCCGCCGGTGGTGTTTCGGTGGAGATGTAGTGGTTGATGGTGCTCCGTTGCTGGACATCAGTGATGGTGATTACAGGCGACAACGGACACCGGTGAAGCTCACCGGCGATCCGGGGTAGTGGATGTTGCGATGATGGATGTCAGCGAATGGCTGATGCACGACGTGCCAGTCTGATGATGGTTCGGCGCTCGAGGCGGTGCGGGCTCACATCTCGAGGCAGTGTGGCGGTGATTTGAATTTTGAAATTCCATTTTGAAATGTGTTATGTGGTTTTGGGTTCATGTTGTATGGGTCCCGGCAACCCACAATCCGGCTTATATAAAATGGAAAAAAAGTGATTTGCAGGTAAGTAAATTTATGAATTATTTTTAATGTTTTAACATTTTATAGAATGTTATTAGAATTATTTTTTGCAGTTAACATTAGTTTTCATAGTTTAGTCTAGTGTGTTTCACTGTGATAGACATATGGGCCCATTTATGGTACACCTAATTTATTTTTGGATTTCATGTTTTCCCAATTCAATGTGACATGTTAAGTAGTGACACTGTTAAAGATTGTACAATATTCCGTGATGAAATTTATCAATGAAAAAAATTCCAGTGAGAGAATAAATTCAAAAAAGGTAACATCTATTAGAGCTAAAAAGTACTCATAAAGTACTCATAAATGGGTACACGTCATTTTTAATTTAATAGCCCCAATAAACCTCGCATTTATCAACACTGAGACACGTCACCATGAGTAATTTAATTTATTTACACATATTCATATAATTTTAAATAATTTTTTAATTGATATATATATATATATATAATATATATAATGTTGAGTTATATAACCTTAATTTGAAATGAGTCTTATTTTTGTCATTTTATATTAAATAATTTTACATTTATAATTCTCAGAATAAAATTTTAACACAATATTTATATACATTAATTACAAAATGTGTACATTAATAAAAATAAATAAAATTTATTGATATCATATTTAAAAAATTATAAAACGTATTAATTAATATAATTATTTAAATATTGGATTCATATTTCTTTATATATAGTACATTTATATTAAATATTTTAAAATATATGTACATTTATTTGAATGTGTATTTTTACATGTGTATGTATCTATATGTTTTTATGTGTCTGTATAGGCATGTGTATGTATGTGTTATATGTGTATGGACGTGTTGTGTTGTCTGTGTACATGTATGTGTTTTGTATGTGTGTGTGCGTGTGTTTATGTGTTATATGTATGTGTATTTTTTAAAATACATGTATGTAAATGTATGTATACGTGTTAATATACATATATTTTTATTTCTAACATCCTATATATGTTTCTATTTTTATGTGTATGTATTTTTATGCGTATTCATATGTGAATTTATGTGTATTAATATATATATATAAATGTGTGTGTGTTTTTAGGTATATATTTATGTACGTCAATGTATATGTGGGTGTTTGTTCATGTGTATGTGTATGATAATGTGTGTGTGTGTCTGTGTGTTTACTTGTGTATGTGTTTGTGTATGTATGTGAACATGTATGGCGTTGTGTATGTATCTATATATGTGTTTGTAAATGTGTATGTGTATGCGTATATGTATATGTATATCTTTATGTACTATATTTATGTGTATATTTCTAATTGTAGATGTGTATATATGTGCATTCATATGTATGTAACTATATGTTTTTTATGTGTACATACATGTATAGGAATATGTGTGTGTATTTTCATGCATTTGTTTATATTCATATGTACTTGTGTATGTGTATGTTTATGTATATATGTGTATGTGTATACGAATATATGTGTACATATGCTTGTTTATGTGTATATACGTGTTTATGTGTATGGGTATGTGTATGTGTATGTGTATGATTAATTGTACATGTATATGTATGTGTATGTGTATGAAAATGTGTATGTGTATGTGTTTTGAATGTGTATGTGTATGTGCTAGTGTATGTGTATGTGTATGTGTATGTGTATGTGTTTTTGTTTTTGTTTGTGTATATGTATGGGTATGTGCATGTGCATGTGTATGTTTCCATTTCATTGTATGTGTATGTCTATAAGTAAATATGTTTATGAGCATGTGCAAGTGCATGTATGTGTACCTAAATGTCTATGTGTATGTGTGTATGTCTTTGTATTTTTGTGGATTTAATATTATTTTTTCATTATTATTACCTCTCTATTTTTAGTATTTTTGTAATTTATTCATTTTTTATATTAATTCATTTTTAATATATATTACGATTATATTTTTATATTAAATTCAATTTTGATAGTTATATATACATTTTTAAATATTAATAAATTTAATTAAATAATTAAATTTTAATAATTATTACAAATTATAAATGTCAAAAATTATTTATATTTCATATATACAATAAATACATGCATGAATCATTAAATATAAATAATAATAGTATTTATTCATTAATTATTATTCATTCTTTTATGTGTTTTTAATACACAAAATTATTTAAAATAATTAAATTTTTACAAACATTTTGCAATGTATTTAATTTTATTTATAATTTAATAATATTAATTTATTATGTATTATATTTAATATTATTAGTTAATTTATATAATTTTTTTATTCATATAATTCATTGATTTTTTAAAAATAATACATATTTATTTACTATGTTTTAATATTTTCAATATGTTTGTAATTTATATGATTAATATCTCTCCATTTTTATTTACAAATATAAAATATATTAATATTTTTTAAATCTATATAATGGATTCATATAAGACCATCTTGAACCCATGCCATTTGGCGTGACATTGAACATCAATATTTTTCAAACCAAACACAATTTTGGTGTTTCTATAGGAAAATATGTTATTATATCAAAATGATTTTTAATATTACAGAAGTTAATATTATTTAACCAATTTTTAATATTGTTACTTAATTAATCAAATTATGCAATCATATTAATATTTATTTATTAATTCTGTATATACATGTGTTTATTGTATTTATTTTGACATAATTTGATTATTAGAATATTTATATCGTCAATACAAGACATTTGTAATATTTTTTTATACATCTAATTATTTTTTTCGATTTATTCATTTTAATAATTATTTATATGTATTCATTTAACATATTAAATGTTTCAAATACATTTTTTATAAATTTTTTTTGTCATTTATTTTTATTTTTTTTTATTTTTTATATTATTTTATCTAGTATTATTTTTGGAATTCTAATATTGGTTAATATTTTTTTTGGAATTTATCCATTTTTTAATATTTACATTAGCTTAATTTTTTAATAAGTTTTAATATTCATTAAATGATTTTAAATTACATGATTCAATTTTATTCAATTTTATTTATTATGTTGTTCTATTTTCTTTATTCTTGAACTATATTCATGCAATTTATTTAAATTCAATTTTTTTAATATTTTCATCATTTTTGTATGTTTTTAAAATTAATACAACTAATCAAATGAATTATATAATATTATTTATGATTTTATAATATTATTGTTATGTTTTTAATTTATATGATTTATTTTTATTCAAATATATTAATTATGTTGAAATATTTTTTAAATTATTTAATTCTATACAATTAATTTAATAAAATAAATTTTTAATGTTGTATTCATTTTTTACATGTTTATAATTCTTGAAATTAGTAATTTGAATTAATTTTATCATTGGGTTTAATTTTTTTTATTTTTTGAATGTGTACATTTTCATCTCAATAAATACTCATTTTGAATATTTTAATAATTTATAAAATTAAGAAAAATTATGCATTTATAATATTTTTGAAATCTATCCATTTTTAATCATTTGATTTCTATCATTTTTAAAAGGCATGAATTGAAGATTTTATATTCATTAATACTTCTACATATGTTTTTGTTTTTTATAATGAAATCATTTTTCATTAATATTCATTTAATTTTTATAATTTTAAATAGTTTTTATCAGTGTATTAAAAAAACAATGGGTAATAATATATTTTCTCATCACTAAAATACAATGCATTCAAACAAACATGTATTTAAATGTTCTAAAACGATAGTACTAATAAAAATAAGATTTATCGTCACATAATAATTTAGCATATATACAAATCATATATATCAATGTTTTTTTGTTACAAATTGATAAAACCCTTCTCAATCATAAACATTTTACCATATGAGAACTCACTTATTCGTTCCATTCATGATCTTTCACAGAGGATGGCCTAAATCGCCACTCCCCATAGAATATCTTGGATGAATCGACCCTATAAGAACACATTCATTACATACATTGTTAATACATAATAATTGAAGTATTTCTGAATTATATTTATTACAACATATAACAAAACCCAGACATGACTGTATAGGTATAATGTCTTCAGAAACAAGGAATCATAAACAACTGGTTCATAAAGCATCTACATTGTCTAATGTTTATTTGAATATATCTAAAAACCTTTTTGGAATATCATATTTAATACCCTTCATCCTGACCTGGGAAAAGAAAACATATTAAAGGTTGAGCTCAAATGCTCATTAAGGGTTAAAAATGAAATGTCAATCATATAATATTCTTGAGATCATAATATTTCAAAATCTTATCTTGCATAAAAGGTCATAATATCATGTCATTTGATAAATCATAGAACGACATTGTAATCCCAATCTTCATTAAATAATACATGAAACTTTGTGGCATACAAACATAAGAATAAAAATAATTTCATATTAGTAAGGACTCATTTCCAAGACCATTATAGCGGACAATTTCCATTACCAAACTGACTTCACACCTCGTTTCAGTCCCGTATCACTGAACCGGATTAACATTACATTTTATCCATGTCTCTCATCAGATAAAAATCATCACCCAATGCATTGGAGGGAGATATAGGTCCCACCCATATTTTAATGAAACCATTCTTATGTGTGCCACAAAATCATAAATCATACATCATAAAATATGTAATAAAATTGTATTATTAAACATCATGCCATCATAAGAAAAAAGGAAATCGTAAAAATAATTTCATCATAACATAATAAAATCAATTTAATAAAATGGATATAATCATAAGCCTATATCGTCTTTTACTGAAAATAATTTTGATTAATAATATGAAATTAGTTATTGGGGAAAATATCGTTTCATTATAAACAACTGTCACACAATTTTAAATTTAAAAAATTTCATTGAAAATAAACATGAAAACTTGTAATGTAATCTTACATGGATATAATTTCATATGGAAGCATAAAAATCCTCTCATGTCGTATAAGTTAAAAAAAAATTTTCTCATACTTTGGCCAGAAAAGTCAAAAAATATATTGTACTGAAAACGAAAAAACATTATTTTCATTTATTTTACTGAATACTCATAAATAAATAAAATTGGATGAAATAAATTGTAGGAGGATAAAAAAAATATTAAATATTTTGGAAACATGGATGTGGATGATAAATATGCCCCATTAAATATAGAAGTATGAACAATCTCAGATAAAAAATGAGATTGCAAGATTTTACATTACCTTAGGTCTGATAAGCATTATACATATCCGACCCTCCTGTATAATGATTTAAATAATGTCATTTACTTATTTTAGAACATTGTAATTGTTATTATATCATATATGGTCATATTCTTATCTGTTTGTTGGTAACATTCATTTTCAGTCGTTATTCGGGTGTTAACTGCTTTATATACTTATGCATGTTTTGTCAAATAAATTATTATTAGTATTTTTAGGTTATAACTATTCCAATTATAGAATGGTATTAGTATAAAATATATCATATTTATTCATTCAATTCATTTATATAATAACTATTCAATGAAGATCATATAGAACGAATCACATCACATTGTAGGGATGGTAGGTCATACGCATGAACGAGCGATGATATCATTCCCCTGATTGTTGAATTATATTGAATTGTATGGTGTATAATTTTTCAGAATCAATATCACTTTAAAATAATCTTATATAGTAAATTTTTCCATCATTATACCCATCCATGTATGTTGGTGATGAAATAAATATTACACCCCTGCATGGACACGATATTCCGTACATACGCACGCGCGGTGATATGGTTTTTTCGTAGGATGGATAGAAGATGATATTGAGTTGTTTAATATTTATAATAACATATCCATATATGAGTGATACATATTTTATTACTTTATAATTAAACAACTAAATAATAGGAAATATAAGAAGAAATAAATTTTAATGAATCGGTATATGATATTACCTATTCCTCGAAGTAAATCCTATAAACATCCTCTTAAGACACTAGAGTCGGTCTTGTGAGAAGGCCAGCACTTATATAATTTTACTATATAGGTTTAGAAGATAAATTGTAAGGGTTTGGCCGAGCATGAAGGCTCAAAATTCAGTGAAGTGGAGCGAGATGGGGGTTCCCATTTATAAGAGAGGAGAGGGGCGCTTTTGGAATCCTCAAAAATATTAGTTTATAATAAAAACTAACCCCTCATAAAAATCTTCAAAATGACTCAACATAGATGATATGATGATATAAGGTTTTAATATAATTATCCAATAAAATTTAGACATGTTTTTATTTTATTTTATTCTTTATCATTTTGATTTATCCTTATTTAATCAATTTTATTTTATTTGAAGTAATAATGTTATAAATTTTAAATGGATATAGATACATACTTTTGTGTTGTTAATTGCACATAATTGGATAATTTATGACATGTTAGACCATATAAATTTTACTTTGAAATTTTTAAATAATTTTTTGATTTATAATGAATTTAATAATATGTTATTTTCATAAAATATCAATAGTATCAATTTCGACACAATTCATTTATTTGAAATTAAATAAAATCCTCACATAATATATTTTTGAAAAATAATTTTTAATAGATTCCTAGAATGTCATATTCTTCTTGAATATTCGTGTATAACATTAATTATATCATGTAATAATTATTTTAATATTTTTAAAACTATTTATGTGATATTTATATTGATAAAATAATTACTACAACATTTTTGTGTAATTATTTAATATACTTATTTGTGGGATAAAAATTAAAAATAAATAACTATGATGAATATAAATCTAGTATATTTTGTAAGAATAATTTTATTTGAATTTATCACCTAAAACACTCAAATTTTAAAATGTTATTTTTATTAAATTATTAAGGTGACATCTTTGACATCATTTAAAATAAAATAATATACATGTGGTAATATCTTATACAAGGCTCCAGATGGTCCACAAGTTTACACATGGATGATTATGGTATATATATACTCAACTAATATGTTTTGGTCCACTGTTTCATCCTTTAAATGGGAATTATTATTTTAATAAAAACTATATTATTGATTTTTGACTAAATTAATAATTTATGCATCATTAATGTATAAGCTATTAACATAATTATATAATTCATAAAAATTACAAATAATTTACCATGATAAATAAAAACATGTTATCTTTCAAATGAATATTTATAATCGAATTTATATTCTTTATAACCTTATATTAAAAAGAATATAATTATTAAAGTTTGAGTGAGACATATTTCACTTTCCTTTAAATAAAATAAATTAATTGTCTCATTCTCATCCTAGTGGGTTACAATAGATACCATTTCTACCTCAGTATGTTTTTTTGATGAAATAAAATCATCCAATTATACTAAGATAATTTTTGGGGTAATTTTATAATATTATTCTTACCCTTAATTACCAGATTTACCTTTAACAATGGTAATTAAAATATGACGTTGTTACAATTCATAATGACCAAAAATATAAGTAGCCTATTAACATAATTTGTACCTACTGATTCCAAATATGGAATCCATTTTTTCAAAATCAAGACATAGAAGTTGAAAAAATTTAATTAATCTCATTGTTGAAAAAATAGGTTATTGTTTAAATCATTGAAAAAGCTTGAAATTATTTTACCTATTAATTCATTGTAATATTAATGATAATGATATATATTATATTAAATAGTAAAAATATATTAAATTTTTAATTTAAACCCATTTAATATTATAATTCAACCATATATAATATCTCAATGAAAAAATGATGTTTTTAATTAAAATTTTGTGTATCTTTACTATTCATAAAATTATGAAGTTTATCAGAAAATTATCAGAATTTTTAAAAAAGTAAATTTTTATATCCTACTTCCAATGAAAATGATTACATAGAAATATTAAAATTATTAATGTGCCTAAATTTTTGAAAATTGTTTTTCATTAAAAGGCGGAAACAATTCTTTTAATATCTATTTAATGAATATCAAAAATATCATATTAATTATTTATTATACATATCTTATTAATTTTGTTCACTCAAATAACTAATACAAAACATATTTGTTAACATTTATCATATATTTTTGAAGGTTAGTTATTTTTATTCCTGATAACATAATTTCTAGGTTATAAAAGAAATTTTATGTTAAGGGCATCTCACAGTTTGTTTAAACTAACGATTGCGTACAAAATAAGCTACTGAAGAATAAAAATTATTTAAATATTTTATAAAAAACATGGGTGTTACATTCTATCCCCCTAAAACATAATTTATCCTTGATATTCTTCACTTAGAAATAAACATATAAGGATACCTCACCCTCATCATATCCTCATGTTCCCATGTAGCTTCTTCTAATTGGTGGTTCCTCGATAAAAATTTAACTAATTGACTGTTCCTGTTTCGTTGATCTTTATTTCTAAAATCTAGAATCTCTATAGGTTTTTCATCATAAGAATATTATTACTCTAGCGGTAGGACTTCTGAGATTTTTACATGTTAATGATTGAGAATTTACTTTTTAAGGAGGGATACATGGAACACATCATGAACTTGAGAGCGATTCGGTGGAAGTGACAATCGGTAAGATACCTTCCCAACACAATCCAGAATCCCAAAATGACTGATATACCAATGGTTCATATTTCCCTTATTTCCAAATATCATTACCCTTTTATAGAGAGATATTCATCAGGACACCTTATCTCCCACCTCAAACAGTAGGTATTTTCTTCGGTTGTCCGCATAACTTTTTTTCCGACTCTGAGATGTTCTTATATTCTGTTGAATACATCTTCCATTTTATGTCATATCATCAATAGTATCAGGTCCTAATAGATTTATATCCCCAAATTCATCCAAAAAAGTTGGGGTTATGCACTTCTTTCTATACAGGTCTTCAAAAATATCCTTTTGAATAGAAGAGTGAATGATGTTGTTGTAAGAAAATTCCACTAATGGTTGGATTCAATCACAACAACCGTTTAATTCCACAGATCAACCTCTCAACATGTATTTTAGAGATTGAATTGTCCTTTCAGACTGAACATCTGTCTGATGATGATAAGTAGTGCTGAAACTCAACTCTGTATCTAGATCTTGTTGAATAATTCGCTAGAACATTGTGGTAAACCTTGGATCCCAATCATATATAATGGAATGTGGTAATCCATGCAATAATACCACTTCTTTTACATATATCCTGGAATGATGATAAAGAGATAAATCATATCTAATATCAATGATGTGTACCAACGTTTTAAGACGATCAACTATAACACATATAGAATTTTTTTCATTTGTATGTTTTGGGAAGTCTGGTGACAATGTCCATAGTGATGTTTTCCCATTTCCATTCTGGTATGGGTAATGGTTGCAACATCCTCTTAGACTTCTGTCTTTCAGCCTCATCTTGCTGACAAACATGCATCGAGAGACATATTTAGCAACATCTCTTTTCATTCCATCCCACCAGAAGTACTCTTTCAGGACTCTATACAACTTCGTGCTTCCATGGTCAATAGAGACTGAAGAACTATAATCCTCATCTAATATTTCCTTATTTAATTCCGGTATGGGAGAAACACAAACTCGATTCTTGATCCTTATTATTTCATCACAATCATTGTTTAATTCTAGAATATTTCTCACCTTATTTTGTAACTCTACATCTTCCTTCTGTGCCACATTAATCTAAACATGTATAGATAGTTAGACATCCATTTAAGAAAGATAAGATTTTTCAACTTCCATTATAATTTAAAGATCTATCCTTAGTAAATCCTTAAATATTCGATGATTTATGATCCTTATCATGGATATAATGGCATTGTCTTGTTGTCTTAATGAATCAGCCACCTTTATTTCTTTCATAGGGTTGTATTGTTTGAAGCAGTAATAATTGTTAATCAACTCCATCCATATTCTTTGCCACATATTCAGCTCCTTTTATGTGAAAATATAATTTAATCATCTATGATCAGTATAAATATCATACCTTTCAGCATAATGATAATGCTTCCATATTTTGTATTCAATGATTACCACAGCTAACTCCAAATCATGAGTTAGGTAATTTTGCTCATGGATTTTCAACTCTCTCATGGAATAAGCTATCACCATATCATTTTGAATGAGAACACACCCCAATCCCTTCGTGGATACACCACTTTAGGTCACAATCCTTTTTTCCACTACTAAGTAGTGTGAGCACTTGTGCACTACCTAAACATCTTTTTTACTCCATGAAATTATCCTCACACTCCTCCATCCAAATGAACATAACTCCTTTTCAAGTCAACCTGGTGAGTGGATTAGATAATTGTTAAAAATATTTCATAAAACATCGATAATATCCATCTAAACCAAGAAATATTTGGATCTCAGTTACTGTTGTTGGTCTCGTCCATCATTAAATAACCTCTGTTTTTTGCTGGATGCACAGATATCCCCTCTCTTTAGATTATGTGACCCAAAAATGAATATTTTTTAAGCCGAAATTCACACTTGGTAAATATAGAATAAATATTTTACTTTTTAGGGTATTTAATACAATTGTTATGTGATTTTCATATTATTCCTTACTCTTTGAATAAGTAAGAAAATCATATATAAAGTATACCACTAAAAGATCAAGATAGTGTCTAAAGACTCTATTCATTAGATCCAAGAAGATAGCAGGGGAATTAGTAAGACCAAAAGGCATCATTATAAATTCATAGTGTTCATACCAAGTACGGAAAGATGTATATGGTATATCCTCCTTTTTTACCCTTAATTGAATATAACCTAAATGAAGATCAATCTTGGAAAAGTATTGACCTCCGCGTAGTTGGTCAAATAATTCATCAATGCATGGGAGAAGATATTTGTTCTTCGTAGTGATCTTCTTAAGTTCTCGATAATCACTGTAGAGTCTCATATATCCAACTTTATTTATAACAAACCTAACAGCTGCTCCCCAAGGGGATGAACTAGGGTATATGAATCACTTATCAAGATTCACTTGGAGTTTCATCTTCAATTCCGGCAAATCAATTGGGGACATTCTATAAAGTGTCTTTGAAATGGGTATAACACCATGTATGAGTTCTACTGAAAACACAACAATATGATTTGGTGGAAGACCTAGAAATTCCTCTATAAAGACATCATAAAACTCTCGTACAATGTAAATATTCCTAATCATGAGTTTCTCATTAACCATTTGATATAAATACCCTTAATTTATTGGATTCAAGACCCATAATATGGAATAAATTTTCAGTAGATGGTTATATTCATCCTTACGTTGATAGATGATCATAGATTGATTTGGATTATTATATGTGACTTCCCTTCATTGGAAATTGATAGTATCTCCATATTAGGAAAGCCAATACATGCCAAGAATCACATAAAATTCCACTATATGAAGGATCAAAAGATTTATAGGAAGTACTTTCCATAAAAAGTCAATTATAGAAGAATTATAAACTTTTGATGCAATCGTCATTCCATTAAGAGCTGTCACAGCTAATTCAACTTCTAATTTTTTAGGTAGTACAATAATATCCTCAGAAAATATTCCATAAATAAAAGAGTGGGTGGATACAGAATAAAAAAACATTTTCTACTTTATAGTGGATGGTAATTATAACTTTCACCAATTCATTATCATACTCCACAACGCTGATAGAAATTGCATGTGACTTTGGTTTTCATTGGCCTTAAGAGTTTTTTGACATCGATAATCATCAAGAACACTTGGATTAGGTCATTGATTGGAATAATGACTCAATTCCTTGCACCTGTACCATTGAATTGTAAGAGGTTCATTCTATATATCCTTTTCTCTGTTCGCATCATTAGACATCATTTTCCAATAATTTGCGATATTCAATTTCCCGATGACATTATTTTCCAAATTTAAAACATTTAATTTTACCTTTAAGACAATCCCCTCTATGTTTCATTCCACACATTGAGCATAAGTAAAAAAATCATCTTCTTATCAGTGTAATCTTTAGATTTTCCCTTGAATTCCATTTTCCTCTTCATATCAACCCCATATGACTGATGGGATACTCCATTCTCCATCTCAACCTTGAGAGCACACCATACAATTTCTTCATAGAAATTGAAGTCCCATATGTCTAACTCCCTTTGGAGACTTGGATTTCATCAACTAAATAATTGATCAAACTTACTCTCAGTTATGATAATAATTCCTGAAGCGTACCATGAAATTATTTTAAAAAAAATTTCATTGGTACCAATGGATTCATCATTATTTTCATTTAGTTCAAGAGACTCCATTTCCATATTTTATTAAAGAATACGAGGGAAGAACTTGTTGAAAAATAAGTTCTTGAACTCGTCCCATTACATGGAATCAATTTCATATTTTTACCTCATATTCTTGAAAATATTCAACCATTGATCAACATCAGCTTCCAAATGATATACAGCTAAAATGACTTTATCATGTTCAGAAAAATATATAAATGAAAATATCTTTTCTATGGTACTGATCGATTTTTCAACCACTAATGGATCAGAAGACCAGCTGAATGAAGGTGGATTCTACCTCATGAAGGATTCAATAGAATGTTTCACATTCCTTTGCTTATTTGGAAGTCCTACATGATTTATATATTGAGAAAGTTGTGTGAGAATTGATATAAGATTTTTCATTCCAACTCCCATAACATTTGGTTTCTTAGGGGTAAAATTATTGCATTGCCCATCACATTCAGTATTAACACGGTTTTTCGGGTTCCACCAATTGTCTAAAACCAAGAAGCATAGTGTGAGCAACACTAATTAAAATAGGAAAACCACATATTCAAGAATAAAATTTCACACTTTAGGTCTTATCATTGGTTATTTATGGCCATTTCTAAAACACTAGGATTGTGTCCTATACTTAAACATATCCTTAGGGTTCTCACTAAGGTGTTCACATCCTTGTTTCCAAAGGTTAACTATACCGTTCCTTTGATACCAACTATAACAACCCATACATTACATACATTGTTAATAATTCTGAATTGAAGTAGTTCTGAAGTATATTTATTACAACATATAACAAAACCATGATAGGACTATATAAGTATATTGTCATTAGAAACTGGGAAACAGAAACAACTAGTTAATAAATAATCTACATTATCTCTTGTTTATTTGATCATATCTAGTCTCATTTTTGGAATATTATATTTAATAGCCTTCTCTCAGGCCTGGGGAAAAGAAAACATACAAATGGCTGAGCTCAAATGCTCATTATGGGTAAACAAACGAAATTTCAATCATATCATATTCTTATGATCATAATGTTTGAAAGTCTTATCCTATATAAGAGGTCATAATATAATGTCATCGGATAAATGATTGAGCTATAACATAATCTGAATCATCATAGAATAAGACATGAAACTATGTGGCATACACACATAAGCATATATAATCATTTCATTTTAGTCATGGCTCATTTCCATGACCGTTGTAGTAGTTAATGTCCATTACTGATCCGAGTTCAGTCCTCGTTCCATTCCTATATCATTGAATCTGAATAACATGTCATTCCAGCCGTCTCTATCTCATGAGATACATATCTTTACCCAATTCATTTTAGGGAAATAATGATCCCAACCATCTCATAATGAAACCATTTTTATGTGTGCCACAAAATCATAAATCATACATTATAACCCATGTAATAAAATGGTACTCTTAAACATCATGCGATAATAAGATAAATGGATTTCATAAAAACAATTACATCAGAACATAATCAAATCAATGTAATAATAGGGATAGAAACCTAACCCTATACCTTCATATATGGAATATTTTTTGATAAAACACTTGAACATAGTTCTTGAGGAAAATATCATTTATTCGTTTAAAACATGTCACACAATTTAAAATTAAAAAAAAATCTAATTGAAAATTAACATTACAACATGTAAAGAATGTTTAAATGGAAATAATTTCCTATGAAATCATAAAAATGAACTTATACCATAAATGTTTAAATATACATTCTTCTCGTACTTTGGCCGGAAAATTCAAAAATATATCATACTAAAAATGACAAAATATTATTTACATTTCATTTACTAAAAACTCATCAATATGGAAAATTTTATTTAAAAAATTGTAGAAGGATAAAAATAATATTAAATATTGTGGAAACATGGATTTGGATGATAAATATGCCCTAGTAAATACTAAAGTATAAACAATCTCGGATAAAAATTGAGATTGCGATATTTTCCCTTACCTTAGCTATGATATGCTTTGTACATATATGATTATCTTATATAATGATTTAAATAATGTCATTGAATTATTCCATAATCATAGTCAATGTTATGATATCATATATGGTCATATTCTTATCTGTTTATTTGTAACATTTCATTGTTACTCGTAATTCGGGTGCTAACAACTTTATTCATTAAATTAATTTATATAATAAGTATTCAATGGAGATCATGTACAAAAATCGCATCACATCATAGAGACCGTAGTCCACACGTGCGCACGAGCGATGATAGAATTCTCATGATTGTGAAATTGTTTTGAAGTGTATATGTGTATAATATTTCATAATCAATATAAAATTAAAATAATCATATAGTAATTTATTCCATCATTATACCCATACTAGTATGATGGTGATAAAAAAAGATTACACCATAGTGTGGAGATGATATTCTTTACGTATGAACGCACAATGATTTCGTTTTTTCGTAGGATGGATAGAAGGTGAAATTGGGTTGTTTCATATTTACAATATCATATCAGTATATGAGTGATACTTATATTATTACTTTATAATGAAACATGCAATGAATATGAAGTAGATTAAGAAATAAATATGCATGAATCGGTAGAAGACATTGCCTCTTCCTTGAAGTTCCTCCTTTAAACATTCTCTTAGGGCACTAAAGATGGTCTCTTGAGAAGACCAGAACTTCAATAATGTTACTAGAGAGGTTGACAATAGAAATTTTCACATTTTGGATGATCTTGAATGATCAAAATTGAGTGAATATGAGAGGGAAGAGGGTTCCCTTTTATAGGAGAGGAGAGGGGCACTTTTGAAAAGCTCAAAAGTATTAATATATAATAAAGAATAACCCCACATAAAAACCTCCAAAATAACTCTACCAAAATGATGAAATTATATTAGGTATTAATATCATCAACCAAAAAAATTAAACATGTTTTGATTTTATTTTATACCTTATCATTTTGATTTACCCTTATTTAATCTATTTAATTTTATTTTTGGCAATAATGTAATAAATTTTGAATGGTTATAGATACTTACTTATGTGATGATAATTGTATATAATTTGATACATTATGACATGATAGACCATATAAATTTTAATTTTGCAATTTTTAAATATTTTTGTGATTTTTAATCAAATTAATAATATGTTATTTTCATAAAATATCAACAGTGTCAATTTTGACACAATTAATTGATTTAAAATTAAATAAAATCCAAAAAGAATATATTTTTGAAAAAAAATATTTTATAGATTCCAAAAAATTCATAATCATCTATAAAATTCTTGGAGAACATTAATTCTATCATATAATATTTATTATAATATTTTTAAAACTATTTATTTGATATTTATCATGATAAAATAATTACTACAACAATATTAAATATTTATTTAATATACTTATTTATTGAATAAAAATAAAAAATAAAATACTATGATGAATATAAATGTAATATATTTTGTAAGAATACTTTTATTCAAATTTATCTTCTAAAACACACAACATTTAAAATTTAATGTTTATTAAATAATGAAGTTGACAATGTTGACATAATTTAAAATAAAATAATATAAATGTCATAATCTATTTTATAAGGCTCAAAATTGTCCACATGTAGAAACATGGATTATTATGGTGTATATAAACTCGACCAATATGTTTTGGTCAACTGTTTTATCCTTTTAATGGGTATTATTATTTTAATAAAATCTATATTATTGATTTTTCACTAAATAAAAAATTTCTCCACCATTAATGAATATGCTTTACGGTAATTATATATTTCATAAAAATTACCAATAAATTACCATAATAATGGGAAAAATTTTAAACTTATAAATATGTTTTATAATCGATTTTATATTCTGTATAACCTTATATTTAAAATAATTTAATTATTAATGCTTGAGGGATACATATTTCGCATTCCTTTAAATAAAATGAATTAATTGTTTCAATCTCATCCATGTGGGTTCTAATAGATACAATTGCGCCCCAATTATGTTTCTTGATTAATTGAAATCGCCCAATTATATTAAGGCAACATTTTTGGTATTTTTATAATATTATTTTTACCCTTAATTACCTGATTTATCATTAACGGTGGTAAATAAAATTTACCATAATTACTATTCAAAATGTCAAAAGAAGTATCCTATTATCATAATGTGAACCTAGGGATTCCAAAAATGGAATCTACAAGAGCGCGTGATAGTAGGCCTCCTCGAATCCAAACACATCCTGATTAGGTTCCCCTCATAAGATGATTTGATATGGGCTTTTTCGGCAGCTCCTCAAATCTGCAATGGATCTCCATTTATCCACTTCAAATGGTCGTATGATTTTCATATGAAACGTGACGCTCCTACAATGGCTGTTTGGGTAAGTCTTCCTGAATTGCCAATATAGTTTCAAAATCTGTCAATTATCTGTATGCTTGGTAACCTTGTGGGCCCTTATTTATGCTCGAATAGTAGGACGAGGGTTGTCTGTCATCCGATTTCTCCCAGAATATGTGTTGAAGTTGATATGTATAATCCACCTGTAGAGTTATTTTGGGTCACTATAGGTGAAGAGTTTCTTCATAATCAGTTTGTGGTCTTTGAATCCTGGTATTAATTATGTCCCCAATACAAGAAAATGGGTCATCGGATGGAGGATTGCATGTGCGGGTATATGATGCGGAAGGAATTTGGTCTGAGGGAAAAGCAGACAAGATTTGTCCTAGGTGAGTCGACCACTATTAACAGTAATTCCTTGGTGGTCAGTGGGTCACCTGGTCATGAATCCTCTGATCGACCTCTCAACTAGAATGTTGTCATGGGGGTAACTGTCCAAGGGGTGTCAAATCCCGAGCATATGCTTCTGTAACCAAACGTATCATAAATTTTTGGCAGATTGAAGAGGGACCTGGGTGTGGGGAATTTTGAAAATCCTTTGATGTTTTAGGGTGCTGTAGTGACTTAAGGCGATAGAGTGACATTAGAATTTTCTTCAATCTCAAGTGTCGAGCATTCGGACTCTTCGAATCAAGGTGTAGATTCCCAAACTGGAAATAAGGATTTATCTATTAGGGAAATCCATGTGGAGGATGTGGGAATCCTCCAGACTCCTTTGGTTGTTTCTTTTGATGAGGATGTCCGGTCAGGAAGACGTATCTCTAATGAAGGACATGAAGCGGTCCATTCAGACTCAATCAGGTTAAGCCCCATAATGAATGGGTTTGATATCAAATTGGTTAACCATTTTTATGGTTTGGCTGATGATGATCCGGTGCAGGAGTTAGAAAAATTCTTGACTAGGTCAGAAGAGAAGATGTCCCATGAAAATGAGTCCAGTGATGGGCATTCCATCTAGTTAGCTGGTGATTCAGAGGAATATGGATAGGCAACAGACTTCCAAGCCCAAGAATAAGTACGATTCACAGTGGTGTCCTCAATGAGGGGAAGGACTACAAATTTTTGCGACTACATATGGAGACTAGATCTTCTAAGAAGTTGAATGCTAAGCTAGTGGGAGATGAACCCAGGAATGTCTTCCAAAAGGTGGAACCTATCATAGTGGGGGAGAAATCATTGGAATTACTAATGGACTCGGGGGAGGAGCTGATCGATTCTGTTCTGACAATTAATGTTACCGATGAAGAAGCCAATGGAATGATGATTAGGTTATTAATGTTTTCTCCTAATGAGGAGAACTGTTCTTGGATCGACAATCATGATCTTATAATGATAAGAGGGTTCAATGATGGGAAGATAAATGTAGAGGAGTACATACTGTCTTAGTTAAAGCTGACATTAATGTTTGAAGATCATTTAAAGGATGGACCAGATACACAGGTAAACACTATATCCTGGAAGTTGTTTAGGGAGTTAAAATCTGGTACGCTTTAGTTATGCTTTAATGAATCTGCTATTTCTTTTTGTGTTTGAACTATGGGCTTCTCACTCTCTCCTCAAAAGTGTTTGATAATAAAAAAAATCCAATTTTCAGTCAAAATTATTAATATGTCTAAATCATAAAAAAAATGTTTCTCTATTAAAATCCTGAAAAACATTCTTTTAATATCTAGTTGATGAATATCAAAAATATCATTTTAATTATATAACATACATATATTATTAATTTTGATCACTCAAATAACTAATATTATAGAGAATTGATTTACATTTATCATATATTTTTAAATTTTAGTTAAATTTTTTCCTACTAACAAGAATACTAGGTTATAACCTAAATATTATATTAAGAGAATATCACAGTTTGATTAATCTTATGATTGCATGCAAAACAAGCAACTAAAAATTAAAAATTATTAAAATATTTCATAAAACACATGGGCATTACAGACCCTATCAAAACCTAAGGCATGTGAGTTATTCTTGAAAAACTACTTGTACCTGTATTTTATTATTTATTGTGAGACAAATTTTTCTTACATGAGAAGAGTTATGGTTATGTCCTGCTTTTCCCTATCAGAATCCCTAAAATCAACCATAAACATCATATTTATAGGAAATTTTATATCTTAAAGGGTCTATATATATTCCAGATATATCCTTTACCTTATCATCATATATATAGATATTAATTTTAACTTCCTCTTTTTAGTTGGATCTCATCATATTATAGAAATATTTCAAATACCTTATTCATATTCATCATAATTTATTTGGAAACAAATCTACAAAAGAAATTTATGGATTTATATATTCACAAAGAATATTTTAAAAAGATATATCGTGAAAAAATCTAGAACTTCTAATTTTATTTGGGTTTTTATCCCCACCCTCATTTTCACCTCTTCACAATGTTGAAAATAATTATTTGCATGGTATAAATGATTTTTCACCCATCTTTTCCACATCAAAATTCCATGCACATGCGATTATGGTCTTGGTCATCATAGTTTCTTATATGATTCAACGTCCCATCCACACATATTTACCACGAGTTTAACCACACCAAAAAAGTATGAATTTAAAGAATAAAAAAATTCCTTACTCCAACATTAAATCGAAATAATGGGTCCATGTCTTCATCTATAATTGTATTTGTGTGGTTGTTTGACACTGATAATCCAGTAAGGGTATGTGTTTGATGCTACCATGAGAGACAAATTTAATGGAAGGAATATGTTCGACAATCAATTTGATACTTGTTTATCCTTCTCAATCCATCAGTACTATAATATAAAACATTGGGGTTAATGAGGTAATCCAAGTGGTTGGTCTAAGGTAAATGACACCATTAATGATTAAAAGAGAAAGGTTTATATGGTAGTCGACAAGTTTGAAACAACTAACCACCCAATTATATCTATTAACCACATGGATATCGTAATATGTCCCAATCAATACCATCCAACTCATCCAAGATGTACCAATAATTACAGTTATAATGCATTCAGTCAAAATTCAACAAATTTGTTTGAGTATAATTATTCAAAAAGAAAGATTACGAATTCGGATTCTTTATTTAATTATTAATATAAATAGATCATTTCAATATTTTAATTCAACTAATTCAACATCAAAAATCATTCTTGAATTATCAATTAAGTATGAATATATTGGTTTGACATCATATAAATTTATTAATTCCTCTAAAATGCATGTGTACAAAAATTATAGATTTGTAGTAAGAATATATAATATTGGAATATCATCACCTAAATTCCTTACCATCATAGTATAAGGCCTCTAAATTATCACTCATTGTATTTTATTCCCCTTACAAACCCCATTGATTATTCCTTAAACATTCTTTTCAACCTCTACTCTATTTAGTATGTGGATATTTTTTTGTGAGTCATTAATCATGGACCCACATTCAATTATTCCAATCTCCATCGGATTTCATTAAGTTGTCACTTTGATCATTTTTACCAATTGTCATTGGAAGCTCATCCCTTTCAAAAAGTCCAACCATTTTATTCATAAAAACCCAAATAAATTCAATAGAATCATTATTTTTTGAGTTTTAAAGACTAGGTGATTGAGTCATATCAATGCTTTCATCATCTAATTAGATTAAATATGGATCCTAATAATTATTCTAAAAAACTATCAAGAAAACCATATACCATGTAAATAATTTAATAAACACAAACTCCTACAATTTATTTTACTACAACCTAGAAAATTTATGGAAATAATCATTGAAAGACGTGTTTCCCAATAAATGAAAATTTAATTAGATTATTTGAAAATTTTTTGATGTCACACATTCTCTTCCTTTAATGATATCCACCACGACAAAAAATTATTAATACACAACATTCAACTTTTATTATCATAAAAAATGGATTCATGTATATAAAATGAATATATAATAAATTCCTTTTAGGTTTATGAGCTCATAATTTCATTGAATTAATTTAATTTGTTAAATATCAATAATAATGAATCAAATAGGAGTTATATCAATAAAAATGGATAGATTCCATTCATATTACACAACAGTATGAGGAGGTGTGAAATAGTTCATCTTGTTAAATAATGATACTTTTTATGCCACTTCTAAAATCCTTTTCTGTGTTTATGCTGTTGTTATTATAGGATTTTTGGAAATAAGGGTTTGGGATAACAAATGATTTGTCACTGAATAGACTAAATTAGAGAATATTGGAAAAAACATGTGAATAAATGAATATATATAGTTCATAGGATAACATTAGGTTTTCCAGATTATCGAATATGATTTCAAGTGTTAAAAATGGCAACAACCCTATTGAGGACAACATGAATGGTGTAAATGATGATGAATATAGTATTAAGGAAATTTCAATGGTAGTTAAATAGGAAATTCTTGTTTGCCAAAAAATATTTTTGAAGATAACGATTTGTTCAAAAATACCATTGTATACAGGTAATACTAAATATAAATCATTTTCATCCATACTAATGAAATGTAATTTAAAATATGAAACTGATGGAGTGCAACATCTTTACTAAACTATATTCTCCTTTGAATGATATTCTCTATGAAGATAATGAGCATCCAAATAGAATATATGACACTAAAAATTAATCATTCAATGGGTATGACCTGTTAATTAATATATTCAAATCCAAAATGATTTTATACTTTTTCATACGGGCCATTATTACATAAATAATTCCCAAAGTCTAGTATCCCATGATACAAGAAAGTTGAATTAAGTCTTTTTAATGGTGTATAGTTCATTCCAATAAATCCAATGTTTACAAGGCAATATATAAGGGAAAATAATATATGATAAATTTGGTGGAATACAGATATATGAAATTAAATTAGGTAACTTGATCACCCGTAAATGTATCCTTAGTGGAAGAAAATTGATCACAAGTATACTGAATTTTGATACGAGATGAGAAACAATATTTTTTCACTATCTACTAATAGAGTAGATACATTGGTTTTCAAATCAGAACTCCCAATACATGGAATGTTATGTTGGTAAATTTTAACATTCAATCGTGGTTATGTATGAAGAGAAAATACATTATGTTTTCAGGGATTATGTATGAACTAAAATTATAAGGTAATGATTTTAATGTTTATTTGGCTCCATTGATTAGTAATTTGAATTTAATTTGGGATTAAGGTTCTATGGTATATGATGAATGCATAAGTATTAGAAAATTAAAATTTATTCTACATTAAATCATTATTAAAAAATCATTACTTATTTTTCTATAATTTTTTACCTAGTTTAGACATAGGTATCAAAATTGGTTGTACCTAATGAATGACCACTATCAATGGCCTGGAAGATTCATGAACTATACAAGAACACCAGATGCTCTTGTTTTTTGGTGTCTCCTAAAGTTTATTTTTAAAAAGAAATACATGAAAGTATAATGATAAAAAATTCATTAGATAAAAACCTTATTAGTTTCATTAGACAATAAACGAAATTATAATTATCAGTTTTAAAAGAATGTTGTAGGATGATGTCAATGAAAAAAAAATAAAATCCACTACAACAAGTCCTCCCTCCCACACCACCACTAGATTTTAGGTGATCTAATTCCACTCAATGGCCTTCTTCGCAAGATTTAATGATTTTTTTCATAACAATTTGTATGAAAATTAATCATAAAGACACTAATTCATATCTTATATTGAAATTATATTAGGTGGAAATGGTTGTAATTGATTATATCAGCACCCACCCATCCCATTATTGTTAGGTATATATAGTAAAATATAAAAATAGATATTAAAAAAAATAAAAAAAACATCTATAATTTCATGGGATTATTGGGTTTGTGTAGGCTATGAGCTAAGCATCGAGCTACATATTCACCTAGTTGATCTGGATATTTATATTGTCTAACATTCTATTAAATAATTCATGCCATGAAAATTTCTTCATGAAAATATACATATGGAAAATGGTTTATTCCACTAAAATTTAGTTATTCATTTAAAAAATTAACAATTAATTAAATACATCATGAACTAATTAATATTATTACATTTGGAGAAATGGAAATGGTGAAATTGAATATTGAATCAAAAAATTATAAAGGATCAACAAATCAAATGAAAAGTCCATTAAAAATTACATTTACCCCACTAGTCCACCTATTTTATTTAATAACATTATAATTTAATGTGGATACATTGTTAAAAAAATATATGATCATCATTGATTTCAATGAACAAATATACGAACATGTCATTACATATATTCTGGTTCTGGATAATTTATACTAAATCATAAAGCATGGATGGCTAAAAGACACATTTTTAAATGTATACTAGAGGTATGTTTTCCAAATACTATATTTCAAATATGTGGTATATTATTTTTATTACATTTAAATAATATTCATATTTTTTGTAGTAATATATATCATCACTATTTGAGGGGAAAGACTTTTGGAATTAAATATATACTCATTACTCATCACATCACGTCTTCACAAATAATCTCATTAGAAGAAGATGAATATTTAGTAAGAATATAAAAATTGGTCACAATGTTTGAAAATAAATTTAAATCTGAAAAAATATTCTTAGTTCCAATGATACAATTGCAAAACTCTGCAATTTAATCTTTTGAAATTTTTTATTCCATTCATTACATACAAATTTTTTCTTTTTAGGTAGCATTGTTTTGTCAATGCAATCAATTTCGATAGTATAATGAATTTTATGGATTGAATTGATGGATACCAAATAAACTAACCACAATATATAATGATTAAAAACTTTTAATAAGCTACAAGGATTATTTCTCAAATAAAAATCAAGCTATACATTTTCTATTATGATTTAACGATATTATTTATGACAAGGATGTGTTTAAATATCATCATGTTCTAGGAAAGAGGAAGGACCATATGGGAAAAAAATTTATAAACCACTACATGTGGATAATAATTATAGTTTCAATTAGAATATTTCACCTTTAAAACATATATGTAAACAAATTACATATATTTAGAAAAACATTTTGTAGTGTCTAAAACAAACAAGTGACAATGATTGTGTTTATTATGTTTGACCATTTATAAAGGATATTATATTGAATAAAAAAAATAAAATTATTAATGATGTATTTCAAATGATAATTTCAATTTCATTTAAACTATTTATTAATTATATTATTATTTAAATTTTTATAGAAATAAGAGTAATATCAATAGACCTCTCATTAAATAGATGAAATTTATTCTTATAGAAGTGGATATAAAGAATATGTGGCATTGGAATGTACATATACATCAGGATAACATTTCTTTCTATTATGTGATTTTATAACATTTTCAATAATGTGTCTAATTCTATGAAGAAAATTTCCCTATCATTTTTATCTATGTAATTTATTAGTTTATTTTCACAAAGATAATGAATAAATATATTGGTCATGTATTGTTTCTTCTTCACCTATTTTGTGATCTATTAAGAGAACACAATTATTGGAGAAAAATCCATTCATGTGACAACCCATCCCATATAGGGGATCAGGCTAATTTTACAACAAGCATGCCTATATAGGCTAGGGTTTGGCGACATGCACCGACATATCAAAAAACATGGGGATGCAATTTATTTTATACCTATACACGTTCACACAACCTACTCAATGAAAATTTCAAAGGGAAAATGAAAAAAAAATATGCAACACTACTATAAATTAACGAAGCATTCATAGACCATTGAATAGTACATGTATGGTAATGTAAACTCAATGTAAAAGGGGAAAATACATGCCAACCATAACAGTGTTCCAAACTATCGAAAACTAGAAAAGATAAATAGGTGAGAGAGCATTGCTCCAGGTTCCCAAGCTATGACCTCTCTATGCAATCCAAGCACCGTGTATCCCTACAATGTTATAAAGTCATGATCGAACTATCCATAGTTTTCATATGGTACAAAAACTGTGAACAAATATCGTGCTTGGATATGTATGAAATTACTCTATAGGAATCCCAAAAAGGGGAAGGGTTAATAAGAGAAATATTAAGAAAAAATTGATATAACAAGGTATAGTAAAAGACTGAATCTCAAACATACAAGAGAGTGAATATAAATAATATAAACACATGGAGCCCAAAATATAGAAAATATGTCCTTCTCATCGAGTATTCAGTTGATATAGTAGATGAGTAGACTCATCCAACCACAAGATGTTAAACACGGAAAAAATGTAGCATACCCTGCATGTCATGAGATCTATTAGAAAGAGTGTAACCAAAACCCATGAAGTGTGTACTGAAACATGATATTTGTTTGTGTGCGTGTGCTCAGTCAAAGATGCCCAAATGTGAAAGTAAAGGGACCACAATCTCATAGTTCAAACAAATATAAATAATCAACAACTCTTGCAGAAGTATAAAACAATTATTCACAACATTACACACATATTCACTTAATATGTATGTTAAATATACTAAACAAAACACATTAATACTCTATCTTATTAGAAACACAGACATTCCCACATGGTTTTAGGTCATGTCACAAGGACGTGTCTTAGTGGGGAAAGTGTTTCTCTTTCTTGTGAGTCAACAGGTAAGTCAAAACACATATCTTTAATGTTTAACATAGTCAAAGGGTCATTAATTATAGAGGATGTTCCCCAATGTATTTTGTGGGTGACTCTAGTAATCGAGGATCTGTACACTAGTATGACTGGGGAATCAACATCTCGAAGTCGATAGGGAGCCACTACAGAGCCCCACTACTGGGTATATGATTTAGGGTAATACCCATCTAGTAGATGTAGAGGAACCACAACCATGTTGATGGGGGTCAATGCCCTGGTCATCATGGATCCATGTTGTTGAACATTAGGGGGATCGGAACTCGTAAGTTGTTATAGAGGACCCATTCCCATGCTGATGGAGGGTGAACACTCAGTTCATCGGGGATATGTTCACTAGTATGTTAAGGGATAAAAACATGTAATTATTTACAGAGTAATTGATCCCACAACAATGGGGGTCAAAAATCATGTCATCCTGGATCAACACACTAGTAAGTTAGGGATATCAACACTCACATGTTGTTGTAGAGGAATCACACCACTGACATTGTGGGGTCATAACTCTAGTCATCAGAGATCATTTACCTAGTACGTCAGAAGGATCATCACCTATAATAAAGCCTATAATATCTTACTAAAACACTCATTATAATTTATCTCACATCATATATCGAAAGCAACTATGTGAAAGGAGGTCTGTCACATTCTATGTTGAAAAACACTCAAGATATGCTACTCGCATACCAAAATATGTGTCCGAAATAAGGAGATACAAATGATTGAATATTAATCAAGTCGTACAATACACAATGGGGTTCAAACAAGCTGCAACCCCGTGCCATCTCCTATCCATGTATAGATCCATACATCGGTACTAATATTTAAAAACGTACCCCTTGGTCTACCAGTGTACTCCCATAGAACATGTCACATCTTTCTAAAAGGATAATGAGCACACAATTTTCATTATTGGTATCAAAAACGTAGTTTCACTAACATGCCTTTTCAACCAACCCTGGATAAACATATGAAATTCTCTGATTCGATCGATGCATAAATGTGAAATGGGTAGACTATAAGTCTTCCAAAATCGGACACCATAGGAAAAAAGTGCATTTCATCTTTTAATGAAATAATAATTCCTTATGGGGTCCATATCATTATCCTGAAATAAAATACATGGATCGAACCATTGTGATACTCATAAAAAAATTCAAGGGAATGAATATTCATTAAACCAAAATTGACACCCAGTAAGAAAGTAACATTTCACTAAAATACTCATGTACTATGCTTCATGGGTCTTGCACATCACACCATTATTAAAATGATGGTATTTGTCAAAAGGCATGTCTCAATGTTAGGAAAACAATTACGACAATGGTAAATTGATTTTAAATCACATGTAGAAATATTAGAGGTTCGCTGATTTAATAATAATAATAATATATTTTTATTAATTAGGAATTTAATATAACCAATCTATTAATAGAAAAATGGAATCCCACATCAGTCTTGAAATGATTGTCTTGAAAACTATATCACGTTGTGGTAGACAGAACGTCAATCAGACACTCAGTGTAGGAGTTACGTTGGAATCAACATTTTTTAAAATAATAATATTATTATTATTTTAGTTCATTTTATAGACCGGATCTCAAGTGATATAAAGGTACACAATAATGGTATTAAAAAGAGTGCCATGAAGATAGGCGCACATCGCCGTAGACGATACATCAATCGAATATCGTACGGGGGTGTTATAGAAAATGAATCATTTTATTATTAATAATTTTATTAGTATATATATATATATTTAAAAAAAATTATGAATCTCCTACCCATTGACCATGCATCCTCTACCCTCAGCCACTCCTCATACAACCTGACCCAACCACCTCCCACCCAGATCACGTGATCGCTCCATTCCCACTCATCCGACCACCCAACACATGTTAAACCCACTCTCCAGACCACCCAACTCGCAATCACCCAGCTTAATGAAGATGTGTTGAACCTCCACTACATGTTGTAGCTGGCTCCACATGGTCAGGCTGCAACTCACCGGACCACCTCCAACCGTCATGTTGTGAGTCTATTGACAAAATTCCTCAGGCCACAAAGCTAATAGATCCACTATGCCATGCCACCACCAACCTCGCCTAGAGCCCACGCACCGTCGGCTTCTGGACTGTCATCCCAACCACATACTCCTTTTTCACCTCCCGCACTGATCCATTGTACCTTCTGTAAGCCACTGCTGAACCATTCCAAACCCGAGAATTAAAATGACCACAGATTCCTGATCTTATGATCCTTATCTTTATAGATATATTCACCACTGGACGATCCATAGTTTTTTTCATTGTATCAAAAAGTAAACAACGAAGAGAGAATGAATAACATAGGAAAAGAGGGATTGATCGATGGATGTGGTATTTTTTCAATCATATATGACGTTCAAGGATGAAACAATTGAAAATGAAATAATTATAATTGATTAATATGAATATGGGATGGATAATCAAAATGAAAAAATATTACCTATATTCGAATCTTTTCCCCGTTGTTGAACATGTGTGCCACCAATCGTTGTGTTTTCCATTGTCTGATCTACTAAAATCTATAGCACTGACATGATCCTTCAACGAATCGACATTAATTTTACATAGGGTGGAACGGATATACTTTCTCCATATGTGGGAGGGTTTATGAGCCCTTCCCTGGTTCATTTCCACAATGACCAATTTATAGAATTTAATTAGGTCATCCACCAATGGTTGCAAGATCCCCACATCATGTGCCCTCTAACGTTATATCACACATAGGTAAAACACAACATTATAAACTCAATGGTTGTCTCATATTTCCAATATTAGCCTCCATTCAAGAGCTATACCAAAAAACATCCAAAATAATGTACTTTAATTTAATTATTTTTCTTACTATTATGTCTTCGTTGAATTTTT
Organism: Viscum album; assembly: GCA_963277665.1. NCBI lineage: Eukaryota > Viridiplantae > Streptophyta > Magnoliopsida > Santalales > Viscaceae > Viscum > Viscum album. The sequence continues at coordinate 1,610,934,786 of OY728141.1, read as the reverse complement.
GTACAGAACACACACAATGAGAAAAATTATGTGTCACCTAGGGTAAATTCCATTTTTAAGACTCGACTGTAGCCTCATATTTCAGATTTGATCAACCAATTATGAGATATCGAACTTCCATCACATGCATAGTATGTAATATACATAATATTTTTTTAAAAATATTTCTGGGAAAAACATGCCTCAAAATCACACTCCATCGCACTGCTTTGATCTGGAAATATATATAGAAATATTTTTAAGACTTATATTGAAAACATGTAGGTTTCTATACATTCAATTATTCAAATATATCATCATCACAAATAAAATACTAAGAACAGTAGTGGGGATTGAGATCCCACACTATAATCATCCCTATATCGGGATTCATATACAATGGATTAGTGTGAAACCCCCTCATCAACTCATCTCACATCATGGATGGAACCTTCTTTCATCATTGAATAATGATGAAAAGATATTATTTTTCATAAAAATTATTAGGTGAATCTCCCAAGGATATATGATCATGAAAGATCTCATAGTCGATGTATCACATCTGATACACTCTCATATGCTTATGAAGTGAATGATTCCACACCATCAACTGAATGAAGAAATATACACCAACCCCACTAGGGTCATCTGTAGGGAAGATGAATGATCTAAAAATTCTCATAATTTTTTATCATAGTAATTATCGTAAAGGGAATCCTCTATTACATTTTACAATACCAGATTATAGACTATCTCGAAGTCATATTCCTTTTAGAACTCCATATAGCATCACTTCCTTAGGTTTACCTCTCTATAGGTAGAGACATACCTGGAAAAATGGTGGTATGAAGAAACCATAAAGAGATCATTGAAAATTAGCATATTCACATTGTCATGGTGATGAATACTGTTTTTAGAACCAGGTAGTGAGTTTTGTTATTTTTTTCATTGGGTATCAGCTTCCATGACCTGTATTTGACAAATGTAGGTCACTATATCAAGGTTGACAGTGAGAATTTAGTGGTACCAACAAATACGATAGGAAATTAATCACATCAAATCATGGAAAGATAGACATGGAAGGCATGTGGAATTCCCCATAGGTCTTATCTGTTATTGAAATGATAATAACCCCAAACTAGATACCCCATCATACCAACTAGCGGTATTCCACACAAAAATTGTAAATTTGAAAAATTCCAAATTCAATTATAGGACCTTATCCAAAACTCCATTGTAGAACCTCACACTGAATTCACAAGTTAGAGGGACTCATCCACCACACCTTGATGTTGTCTTATTTGGATAGAGTTGACTCAACTCAAGTATTTGATCGCATCATAAATACATGTCCCGATGGGGGAAGAACCCCTATTCCTCATGCATTTAATGCTACATTGAACAAACCCAACATAGGGTTACACTGATTCCCCACATCACTTCAGTAAAACCATGAGAATGAATTAGGGGGAAATGATTACATCACATAGTGTCTAAAAATTACTACTTCAAGGAAGAGAAGAGACACATATATTACCCTTTTATCATCTCATGAATTGAATGATCGTAGACATCCATATCATGCAGTCGCCCACGAACCCAACCACCAACTACCTAATCCTGAAGTGGGTTTCCAGGAGGTTTTGGTTGAAGGATATCATAGTATCCTCCACCACATGAAACTCCCCTACCTCCTCTTCCATAACTACTTCACTAGGGACCACCAAATCCCCTCTTGGTGATACCTAATCACGACGTAGTCTCTACTGTGGTGGTCCATTCTCTATATGATTGAGATTATCAGAAACTATGGTTAGGAATTCTCATTAAATGTGACATATCCCATCATAAGAATATAATATTACCTTTACATGAAGTCTATGTTATATATATTGTAGTTGAACATGCTCCTGAGTATGATCATGGAGAGGCCTCCCCCATTGAGGACCTTTAAATTGAAATCTTCTAGATGTGGAAAACATCTTAGCTTTGTTGCACCCAATAAAAAAATAAGGCATATGAAATTCATTTAATAGGAAAATATCTATCACCAATGTCGACTCCAGCACCATGAAATTGGTGGGGAATGAAAATGATATTATGATGGAACATATCTCCTTATATAGTCACTACACAAACTTCCTTTCTTAGATGTAGATGTCATGGATCATGTCAACAGAGTAACGAGTCATTTATATATACCTTACTGTATACTCCACCACTATCATCCCTCCTGTATGGAGATCAAGAAGCTATTAAATACAAATTGAGCCGAAGAAAGAGGGTTATTACTCTTCAATAAATAGTTGTTGGACATCATCTAATGAGAATTTTGAATCATATTTCAACAGAGTAACCATGTTCCACTAACATCCAACTAATTTATTGAAAATATTTTCTTCCAAATCCACCATCTTATCTATTGGGGTTCTAAAAATCCGGATGTTGTGGACCACCAACTATAGATAATCCTCTATTACCTGAGGATATGGCTCACCGTGGAACCCTACTGGTCTGCAGCGCTAGAACTCATAGAGTTATTTCAATGTGTACATGTCCTCAGCCTACTATTCTAGGAGTTTATATTTCACAGATATTATCAGTTTTTCTACCTTCACAATATGAGGATAGGATCACATAATGGACCCTGAACTGTGGCCTTGATTCTCAAATGGTTTTCTTCATGAACCGGAGCTGGTATCCAGATTTGTTGTCATCGCGGAGTGGTTCTTAAGGTTATAAATGAGTTTTGTAGTCATATGGGAATATATATATATATATATATATATATATATATATATTATCCAAAATGGATATATTACTCATTAATTATAGTCAAAGATTCATTCATATCAGATGCGTGCACAATTTATCCCCATAATAAACTTCATAGCATGCCAAGCCAAAAATAAGGTAATTAGAGTCCTATTAATTGGATACATCATCCTACACACCATCAATTGAAATCATGAACTGAGATCCTTACCCGAGACACAATGACATTGTTTCTATAAACTCATTAAAATATTTTATGGAAATGTTCTGAACAATGTCCAAATGAATGAACATTTTCTGATAATAATTTTTCACGATCAGATCCCCACTGGGACTCATTCCATATCTACCCAAAGCCTCCCTTCATAGGATTGTGGTGGAGATATGCACCAAAGTCACAACAAACATAGGGGGTCTTTTTCCGAATTACCCACACAAACAAAACCAACTATATTGAAAGTTAAAAGGAATAAGGAACGAAAGTTGAAACAATGAAATAAATACACAAAGCATGTTTGGACCTCTGATCATTACATGTACGATAAATTAAACTGAAAGGAAAAAGGAAAAATACACAACAATCTAGAAATGTATCCCATCCTAAAAATCATGAAATGTAAAATATTGGAGAGAGAATTGCTCATGTATTTTATGCTACGACCACTGTACATAGTCCAAGAACCTCATATCCCTAAGTTCCACTAATGTGACAATCAACCATTCCATTTTGTGCATATGGAATGACACATGTGGGACAATACCATTCAGAGGTAAGTATAAAAATACCTAATAATACCCCTTAAAATGTGAAGGGAAGAAATTATAAATACATTGATGAGGAAAACTGTACATAGAACAAAGTACGGTAAATGATAGAAGCTCAAACCATCATAAAGTGAATATAAACACATAAAAACACAATGTGATTGAAATGTTTTTAATATGGACTTCTCTTCAAGTCATATCTACCTATAGTAGGATAGTATACTCATCTAACCATGAGAAGCTAATCACAAAAAATGCATGACATACCCCACATGTCTTAGTCTCTCCTAGAAGGATTGTAAGGTAAACCTAATAAGTGGGTACTGAAATAGGATATATATATATATATATATATATATATATATATATATTCTCATTCAAAGAATCCCAAATGAGAGAGTAATGGAATCTTAATTTCAATACTCAACACAAGATGATGAATCTCTAACAGTTATAGAATTATCCACCAATGATTTCTAAAATCCCATACATTATCCATAAACATGAAAGAGAAAGTGACTCAATTAACACATCTCGAAACTATCTTCATTATGTGGTACAGACTCACCATCATGGTTTTTGGTCACATCAAAAGGATGTGTCTCGGTGGGGTAAAAGTATATCTTTCTCGTTAGTCAAATGGTACATCAAACCACGCCTTGTCACTATGACACACCTTTGGGGGTGACAAACTATAGAGGACATGAACCCTAGTACATTGGGGGGTTAATTTAATCATCAGTGACCCATACCCTAGTACGCCAGATGGGTGGACACCATAAAGTCAACTGGGTCCCATTTCCTAGCCATGGTGAAGGGTATACACTATACGGTACTACCCATCATGTAGAAATAGAGGACCCGTAGCCATGCCGGTGTGGAATCAACACTTTGTTCATCAACAATTTGTTCCATAATATGTCACGTGAATCAACAACTAGAAGTTGTTTTAGAGGATTCAAAGCCATTCCAAAGGTAGGGGTGTCAACATGCTGCTCTTTGGGGATCTGAACCTTAGTACATTTAGGGGATCGTCAATAGAAAATAGTTAAAGATAACCCACACACTTGACAATGGCGGGGGGGGGGGGGGGGGTCAACACTCTAGTCATCGGGGATCCATACACAAGTACACCAGGTTTAAATACCCTGATGTAGCTGTAGATAACCTTCATACCTCTTTATTGGGGTTAAACACTCTAGTAATCAAGAATATTCACTCTATTACGTCTGTGGGGTCATCACCTAGAATGAATCATTGATAACCTTCCCTAACATTACCTGAAAAATATCTCACATTTTATCTCAAAATATACTATAGGAGAAACCATTGCATTGTACATGGAATAACACTTATTATGGGATACTTTTAGGCCAAAATAAAAGTCCTATAGAGTGATATATGAAGGGGAGTCATTTAACCAAGTTGTACATGGCGCATATGGGGCCCACAGAACATGTTACCATACCTCATCATGAGTTTTTTACACAGCCAAACCTAGTTACTAAACTATGAAAAAGTACCCCTATGAATTTTAGTATACTCCATGAGTACATGAAACATCTAGCGTAAATACTAATGGGAGCACTATGCTCTTCATTGGTGTGAAAGGGAAAATTTATTATTTTTAACATGCATCCTCAAACAGCTTCACATAACCAACTAGATCATTTTTCTATGATCATTGTGATATATCACAAATGATCAACTATTAATTGAACCAAATCAAAAAACCAGTTAATAAACTATATTTCACCATGTTGTGAACAAATAATACCTATTGGGATCCACATCTTGAACCTAAAATTAAATATATGGATTAGATCGATTTGATCCTCACCAAAAAATGTATGAGATCTATAATTCTTCTTTCCAAAATTTACACCCAGTGAAAAATTCACATGTAATAGAAACATTCCAAAAATAGGCTTCATTGGGCCAATGCCTCAATCGTACATTAAAATACTGATATTGGTCTCAAAATGTCCACATAAATGTTAGGATCACAACATTATTAACGAAACCTCGATTGGACATCACATGAGAAAATTATTTCAGGTCAATGTTTTAATAATAATAAAATATTATAATTATTATTTGGGAATTTCATAGACTCAATATATGAACTGAAGAAATTAATACACTATCATTCTCGAAATGAGCATCTCAAAAATTAGGTCACACTGCCACAGAATATATGTCAATTAAACGCACAATGTAGGAGTTTAATTCAAATCATAATTTTGAAAATAATATTAATAATATTATTTTAGGTCATTTTATAGAATCGGTCCCCGGTTTGGAGAAAGGTACCTAACATTGGTCTTAAAAATATTTCCTTAATGATAGGATGACATTTTTGCTGATAATGCATTAATCGGACGCCAGACAAGGGATTTAAAGCATATTACCCAAAATAATAATAATAATATTATTATTATTATTATTATATTTATTTTTATTTTTTATGCAAAAAAAATATGAGGGTCCTCCCCCCTTGGCAGTGCACCTACCACCCTCAGCCACTCCCCTAAAGACCCCACCGGATGCCTCTCGCTCTGGACTCCCTCTCCTGCTAACCCTGCTGACTGGACCACCCTGCTCAACCCGACCCCACTCACTGAACCACCATGTTTTCATAGACCCCTTTCTCCAGAGACACTCTAAACAGCCACAACATTCCTCAGTCGGTTCCTCCTATCTAGACCACACCTCGCCAGACCACATATGGTCCCCTCGCTAGAAGCTGCCTACAAAACCCACCAAGCACTATATTGCCTAGATTCAAGCCCTTTTACACTTCCACCTACCTCTTCCAGAGCCCATGAACCTCCGGTTACTAAATCATCATCCCATCCACCTCCTCCACTCTCACCACCTGCATGTAATTGTTTCAAATTCTGTGAGCCACAACCAATATATTCCAAACCTATAAATTATGAAAATTGTAGATCTGCAATCCTCATACCATAATATATATAAATCCATTCCACAAATTGTGTTATTTTTTTGTTTCTTCATATCCAATAGTAGTTGAAAAAGAATGTCTGAAGAAGAGTGGAATATATAGATCAATTGGGATATGTATTAGTTTGTCCATCATTGTTCATTTTAAAGGATGAAACAATCGAAAATAGAGATATAATAATTCTTGAATTTTTATATGGGATGAATAATCCAAAGCAAATAATCTTACCTGGATTCGGATCTATTTTTCATCATTTAACACTCCCTCCAATGAATGTTGTGTTTCCCACACTATGATATTATTTATTATGTAGGGCCACTTCAATCACTCAAGGATTCTATATTGATTTTAAAAAGAGAGTAAGGGAAAGAGTTTCACCTTGTGTGGGGGTTTATTAGCCAAAACCTAGGAAATTTACATAATGGAATATTTATATAATTTATTTATACCATCTGTCAATTTTTTGGGGATCATAACATCCCGTTCCTTTAAAATTTAGGTCGTTCTTAGGTAGAAACTGAAATTATGAACATGTTAGTGGTCTGTGATTTGTAATTTGATTCCATGATAAAGTGTTATATGAAATAACATAAAAAATAAATAATATTAATTAATTTATTTTATTTATGGTTACATCCTTAGTGACTTTTTCTACAGAAGAGCTGCAGCAATAATAGTAATTTATTTCCTATGGTAAACACCATGTTACATATTCAAATGTTTCCTTATATTTATGTTCTAATAAATCATTTAATTGATATCCCTCTTCCTTCGAGTTCATCATATACAATATTATTAATATTTTTATAAAATTAATTCCACGAACAATGGTCCTTAGAATTGAATTTCATTTAAGAACCTAGCTTTCAAAATACATATATAAATATTTCAATTTTTGGAAATGATAATATTGGGACTCTAAAATTCATGACAAAGACATCAACGTGGATGATGTAGTCAACCAATATTATTTGTCTTTATAGTGGTATTTGTTCTTTATTGAAAATTTTTTGTGTTTATTAGTGAGCTTTTTCAGATTACAAATGACTAGAGTTTTTTTTAAGATTAAATATACATTTTAGCAAAAATAACGTGTGACATACTAAAAACCAAAAAAAAACACAACATTATTTTTTAATATAATAGAAAAATGATCCAAATTTCAATATTGATGTGTAGGAATTATCCACACCTATATATGATACATCGTATGATAAGTATGAATTGAGATGCGTGTTTTCAATTTGAAATTTTCTATATAGTTAAAACAATTTCCACTCACAAAAAATCAATAAACTTTTATCAGAATTTCTACATACCATATAAAAATGATACATTAATCATTTTTAAATTTTAGGAATTAACTAACATATATCCAACACATGATGTGATAGTAATAATTCAATGTACATGTTTTCAATTAAAAAAATGAAATTTTAGAAAAACAAATCTCCCATTGAAAACATATGATAAACACTTATATTATATTCCTACATTAGTAAAATGATCCATTAGTAACATTGGAAAAATATATATTGACCTCATATTAATAAGATAGATGATATGAATGGTATGAATTGATGCGAGTGTTTTGATTTAAAATTGAAATCGTAGTTCCAAATGCCTGACACATAATATATACTAAGAAACCACATACAAATAGTTTTTATAATTTTTAAAAACATTCAATATGTCATTTTTGATGTGTAGGAATAAACCACGATGTAACATGTATGACTCAATGTGTGTGTTTTTATTTAAAATTTCAATTTTAGATCCAAACAAATTACAAATAAAAAACTATGAAAACAAATTCAATTTGTTTTTATAATTTGGGAAAACTATCTATATATCATTTTTGATGTTTAAGACTCAACCACATAACAATATGATACATAGTGGGCCTAGTATTAATTTATGTGTATTTTTTTAGATTATAATTGGAATTTTAGTTTAAATTAAATGTTAGCAACTCAAAATTGAGTAAACACATTTAGTTTATTTTCATACATTAGTACAATGATACATTTTTCATTTTTGAAAATAATTAATCAAACACACATCAATATGACCTAGGGAGTGATGGGTATGGCTTGAAGTGTGTGGTTTTATATGAATTTTACATTTTAGTTCAAATCACATGTCATATATTAAAAACACTGAAATACCATTTTGGCTGTTTTTATACATTTGGAAAGTGATCGATAATTCATGTGTGAAATGTAGAAATTAGATGAACCTCTATCCAAAAAATGTTGTTCTAGGTATGGTTCAATGTATGTGATTTTATGTAAGAATTGAAAATTTATATAAAAACATATGTCAGATACTCAATCTGATACGTGGTGTGACCAGAATGGCTTGAATTGTGTTTTTTAGTTTAAAATTAGTATTTTGGTTAAAACACATTTCACTCACTAAAAAGTGATAAAAATTTATCAAATTTTCTGGATACATTATGATAATTATCAATAAGTCATTTATGGTGTAGTTGAATCTTCTTCCCATCAATCAGACACATAATGTGACTAATAAGACCCAAAGATCATGTTTTGAGATTAATAGTGATATTATAGTTCAAAATGTGTGTCACTCACTAAAATCTATCTAACACATTCAGGCATTAATTTTCATGTTATTTTTGGAAATTCTGAATCAATTTCACATCTATCTAACACATGGTATGATTTAATGTCCAATAGTGAGTTTTTTTAAATAAAATAAAAATTGTATTTGAAAACACATAGCACATACTCAAAACTAAGAAAAAAATACAAACTAGTTTGATACATTACTAAAATGATCTACTAGTTATTTTTTACAGGTAGGAATCAACCACATCTCAATACAATACACTGTGTTCTTTATATGACTCAATGTGTATGTTATTATTTTAAAATTTTCATTTTAGTACTAAACATATTTGTCAAGATATATATTTATTAAATATATTCAAATTATTTTGATACTTTAGGAAGATTACTCATTAGCCATTTTTGGATTGTAATAATTAGTTTCTCTTCTTCCAGATACACAGTTTTCCTGATACAACTCTATGTGTATGTTTTTAGTTTAAAATTGAAACATTAGATTTAAAAAGACATAAAATTATCAAAAATAATAAAAAAAATTAATTTTTTTTATAATTTTTAGGAATGATAAATAAGTCATTTTTTATTTTTAGGAATCACTTCCACCGTAATATAATAAAATGTATGACTTGTTGGACCTAAAAAATTGTGGTTTTTGTTTAAAAATATCATTTTATTACTGTATTGTTTCATATTTATTTTCAATTTATTTCATTGGAGTATTACTAACATAATAATTTTATTCTTATGAATTTGATCTCTATCCTCTAGATGGGGTTTTCTTTTTGTCAATTGATTTCATGATTGGGATTTTTTTGGGTGGGGTTAGGGGCTAAAGACAATGGAACATTGATGTTTTTGAATGATAATTGTAAATTGTACTGCACTAATGTAATATTTTTAACAAATTTTTGAAATATATGTAATATATTATATTTTTCATGTATTTGTGATGTAAATTTTATTTTATTATATTTTTTATTTTATTTTGCTGTGTACAGTAATAAATGAAGCATAATAAAAAAATATGGATTTTTTGAATAATTTTTCTAGAGTTGATAATGGTTCACCTTTATTAGTGATTTTTTAAAACTAATAAAGTGCCTTTTATTAGTGTTATTTTTAGGAATGATCTATGGGACCACCGTTTTATTTGTTTTTAGAATAAAAAATCTTTTTTTAGTTTTGGTAATGAATTGTACTAGAAATGAGAAAATGGTAATCCATATAATTGTTCATAGACATCTGGTATATAAGTTCATTCATTTTATTTTCATGTTGATTTGTTAATTATATTCATATAATTTTGAAATTTAGTTGGGGATTTTATGAATAATAATTATTTCTATTATATTATTTGATGTTATATTAATTTCATTTAATATATATATATTTGATTTATTTGATTTTCACCCCATTAAAAGTCATGTGTTCCCCCAATTTGTGTGGTTATTCTAGAGGTCTCAATCTTTTCCATCCACGTGTCATATTCGAGCTTCCCTATACATGGTTTCATTCCATCTTGTAGTATAATTTTGGATTTTATCCATGATAATACATTCAAAATAACAATATGATGGAGATTTTTTTGGGAGAAATTATCCTTTGATCAAGGGATCCGGTTATCTATTTGGAGGATTACCCATGATATTCATTAGCATTATATATAGGTTTTGAGGTTGTGGTGAAACAAATAGTGTGAGACAGTTGGAGAAGAGTTTTCCCTCTTTGAATCTATGAGAGTATTGTTTATAAGATCGTAATTTCCATGCATTGGATGATAAAAAATTAATGCTCACCCCAAGAACATTTCATTTTAGAAGCCCTAAAGGTTACAACTCATTTATGGAGTTGTAAAACCAAAAGAAAGTGGTTTGAACAAATATGGTTCTTTTATTATTACTGATTTATTGTGAAATGAATATGTTTTTATGTTTTTCACGTGTGTTGAGTTTTCTATCTATCATGGGAGTATATGTACGAATTCACAATCAGGATTTTATCAATGGTTCCAAAATTGAAAAGAATTCTACACATAGATAGTTTCTAAGGGGTGTGTTCTTGTTTCTTTATTACTTATTATATCATTGTTCTCGTTTATATATTATCATTGTGGAACATAGGTGACCCTACCACGTGTACATAGAGGAATTGGCTAAATCACGTAAATTTTTAGGTTAAACACTTTTTTATTTTTTATTACATTTATTAACTATTTGATGCCGATTCTCACTCTATTCAATTATATGATATGTATTAATTTTGTTTTAATCAATTAATTTTTTTCTTAATTATATTATTTATTTAGAGATGATGTAATAGATTATATAAATATTTGGTTTTTTCTTGTATTGCATTGATTTTTTCTTGATGGACTCCTTTGTATTAGCTTCCATTGATAATAAATCATATATTTTTTGTTAGCTAATATATTATTTTGGTTGTGAATGGTTTAACATAAATATAGAAATGTATTATTATGATGATAAATTTATATTTATTTATTTATTTTTCTTATATGTTGGAATCATTATGTATTGATTCCATTTTGAGGTTTTGTTTCTAGTTTTATGTTCAATTGGATTATATTTTTTATATCAATGACGTTCTCTTTATTTTATATTTGGGATTTTGTGTTCTATGATTATATGACACACATCCTTTTGTATATTGAATGGATACATCTCCCCAATTCAACCCAATACATTATTTACATAAAATACCAATAGCTAGAATGTGAAAAATAAATTAAAATTAATTGAAACATAGTAACATATAAAACCATGATGAAATGGAGGATCATTGGTGTAGCCTTGAAAATGCCTATAATATATACCTAGTTTGATAAATCCTCACAAAATGTATTTAAATAAAAATATTAAAGAATAATAAATTGGGGATAAAATAAATAACGTACTACATTTAAATAACACTAGAATTAATCTATTAAAAATAAATTAATAGACTAAACAATTTTTATAATCATTATAGAGAATAAAATAGAATATGTATCCAATATTTATGGATATGCAAAAAAATCACAAACACCACTCCTGTTAAATCAAAACCCATAGCTAAATAATTAAACTCTTTCAAATGGAAATTTTTTTACTATCTCTTTACATAATGTCACCATGTTTAAGGAGAGGTGTCTACTGATGTATTAACATTTATGATCACCTCTTCTTATTCATTGTACATGGGTAAACTACAAAAATATATATGAACATTCTTATCCTCTCCCACGATCTTATTTATCTTAAATTGACTAATACACAATCCATTGAATCTATATGATTAGAAAATATTTGAGGCTATTTCAACTTACTAACTATCACCAAGAATTAATTGCATGTGTTCGATGATAAATTTAATGTTAATGAGTGGGAATATAGAATTTTTGTTTCACTACAATCGATGTGAAATTTAGTATAACTGAAAAAGAGGTTTTAATTAAAATGTGTTAACAACCTAGTAACCATTAAAACCTTGAGGCCATTATCAGTTCTATAATAATGGAAGATAAATTCCCCCTTTAACATCACAAATGAAACTAATAAATTATACCTTTATTAGATTTTTTCATCATTTATAATGTTGACCAATATCATCTATTTATTTTTATCACTAATAACGTTACAATTTCTCAACAAATTATTTAATTCCGATAAATATAACATTTATTTGTGAATTTTATAATGTAGATAAATGTTAAAATTATAATATCTTCTTCTAGATCTGATAACAGTTTCTTTTATATGTATTATTTCGATTTTCTATAAAAGGGGCATGACCAAAAGAATTTATAAAACTGATAAAGGCCAAATCAACTTCTACATAGCTGAATCCCTATAGTATCCATGCAATCACCCAATAAAAACTCAATTTTAATACATAAACTGATATAAGAATATTTAGAAATATGTATTAGAATAATAATAACACATTCTAGTATCATTTAAATTCAATAGTTAAATATAAAATAATTACCATGATTTCATATTTTTAATTTATCAATAAAATAAATGGAAATCCATATACAATATCAAAACTAAGAGAATTTTTCTAATGATTCTATTTCTTATAAAAGCTTATGGATTCAATAAATTTCACTAATAGTATATAATAAGTAAATAAATATTTTTATTTTTAATGTTATATAAGAATATTGTGGTAAATTATATTGTTAATTATTATATATATTGATGATATTATCTATTTATCATGTGTTAGATTGATTTACTTGCTTCCAACACATTCCTCCAGGGCATCACGACATCTTCCTTTTGGGTGGTGACACACTCACTTGTTTCCCCACATTCCATCTTTCTAAATTTTGGTTAATTCCATCACATTAATTAGTTATTTTAAAACCATGAACAAAGCAAGATGATGATATGTTGGTTCATCCTTTAATAGATCCATACTTGGTTCTCATCACCATGTAAGGGCCTACCTTTTACATTGGAGGCATCTTTTCAAAACATTTTCACGGTTCCGTCTTATGGTAGATGATAGTTAATTATACTGTTTTTCTCAGAGAGGGAAAAAACTTCAGTCAGTATATATATTAACATCAAGCATGGAAATGAATATTTGTACATTGTGTGTGTTGCAAACCTGTAATTTCATGACATTTTGAAATCTATGTAATTTCTTATGGTTAATATTAAGCACATAAACTATGTTATATGTTGTGGTACATACCATATTTGATTCTAGGGGAGTAAGTATTCAAGGTCTTATTACCATTGTCATCCCATAGTTATTTTTTGCGGTAGTCATTATAGATCAGGTCATAGTTTTAACATCCTTTTGAAATTGGTGGGTAAAAATTGGAGTACATTTTTGAGAAACGTGTGTTTTATTCTTAACATCATGTGATGATAGGATTGTAACATGTTTAAATTCTTAGAGGGATAGATGGGTTGTAGTTGTATCCTATTATGATAAATGATGCTAAAAATATTTAATATTATGTGGGGATAGATGATTTGAAGGTTTAAGGACTTTCTGGGATAGATATTTCATAGGTTTAATGTCTTTTGGGGATAAAACAGATTTATTTTTATTATATTCTGGAGACATATGGATCACATGTTTAACAAATTTCGTTCATAGATGGAAACAAGATTAATGTATTGTGTGGATAGAGTGGTCGTAGGTTTAACATAATTGTGTGAGAGGATGGGAAACAAGTTTAACATCTCATTGGGACATATGGGTGATTATGTGTTTCCCTAGGGTAGTGTAATGATCCCACATAATGGGTTTTCTTATGTGTGTCTTCATGGAGGAATACTTCACACTTGGGATAGTGGAGTGTTGAGGGTGTTAGGATTAAAAAATAGGGAGGTACACAAATGTTTTTATATTTTGGGATTGAACAATACTGAGGATTCTTATATACCATTTTTAGAAACATAGAGAAAATCTAATGTAGTCCAATATTACATTTTGTTATCATTTTTATTGTCCGACCTTGATATTTTACATCATATGATAATGAAACTTGTGTCATGGAAGGAGTGTGAATGAAGGATGGTGTGGGGCTCATTTGTGATAGATGCCAAGGTTCTACTATGGGATGTGATTATATAAATGGGAATTATGTATGGGATATTCCTAGGTTATACTGGTAGAAGTGATTATCGGGATGTTGATTTCATATGTGATCTACTCTAGTGCCTCTAGGGAGCTAAATTGATGTGAATGGGGAATACAAATGTGGGAAACCCATGGTGATTCTACGAACAAAATTTTATTATTAGAGGTCATACAAGGAAGTTATATGGGTAAAGGGGTATCATCTCATACATATCACATGATTAATATTGCGATCATCAAAAATAGATGTTGTACTGACTGCATAATGCATCTCATGTTCGTTGCATGGGTTAAGACCACAGTATGACATAAAAAACAATAATGTTGCTTTCATGGATTACACATTTAGTTTCCCATTATTTCTTTCTCATGTCTTTACACGAGGATATCCAGTCTTAGTACTGTGTTGTATTAATATGATTGGGGATTAGTGTTACAATCCCAACTAAAGGGGAACATACAATGACCACCACAGCCCCACCTCCAATAGGAATGGGGCTACTGACCGGCACTAAGAAGGTACATTGCACAATTAGGGTAAATTAGCCTAAAATACCTATATGAACTCACAAATATCCAAGAGGCAAATTCTAAAACGTAAATACATTAAGTAAACATTTCTGGAAAACAACTACATCCCACAAATAGAAAACAGTAGTGAATGTACTAGAATATAAACAGGGACATAACAAGCTTCCAAATGAAAATAGTCTACAGCCACAAATACAACCTATAATGTATCTGGTACTCATAATTTCATTAAAAAATGTTCAAGAACACACTTTGTCCTATCCAGTCTCACAAGGCACCCCTAGTCTTTTTCTATTTGGAAGTCTTTAAATGAATTGATCATCTTCACAAGACACAACACATGTAGGAAAAGCCCGTGTTGGGGTGAGTAAAACAATACTCAGTTGGACACCCTGAAACAATGAAGTAATACCCCAAAGGAAATACGCAATTGAAATAACACTAATTAATATCACAAATAAATATCACAAAGTTAATACCATGAACGAATAAAATAGGGGAAATACCATGAAGGAATGCCACCAAGAAATAACACAAAGAAATAACACTAAGGAATACCAAAAAAATACCATGAAGTAATAACTCTCATGAATTCAAAAAATAAATACAAAAAAAGAATTAATAGTCATCTCCACACTAGTATATGTCTACGAAAAATATATCATGAAATTCCAGATATAATCAATCCAATAAGGCACACAGTCTTAACAAGATAGATTGACTCCGTTAGACACACAATCATTATAAGTCAAAAAGTCTAAACAATATGAATAGTTTCCAAAATACACATAGTCAACACAGGACACTCTGTCTATAGGTGAAAACCAAGCACATAATAGTTTGGTTAAATTTCACTCATTCAAGGAGAACAGACTTTAAAAAAAATTATTTTGTATTCACACTCCCACACAAACCTATTTAGAATATTTCAAAATCACTATCTTATCATAAGGTCCCCAACTCCATAGACAGCTCATCTAACGGATATATGGTTTTAATGTAATGGTTGTATGAAAATATCATAAGTGTGTTCTATTGTACGTTGAATGACCCTGGTGGTTGACTGACAGACAACATCTTGAGATGATGCCACCGTTGTATAGTAGATCAGTTAACCATTGATCAGTCCATCCTCTATAGTCTGACAGTAGGATATCGTGACCCATGGGGTCCTATCCAACTCGTGGATCCCAATACAATTTGTGGGGTCGGACCTGACCCTCTAGGTCGACCTAGACCACTAGGCCCAGGTCCTCCCACCTCGCTAGTCCATCCCACTTCGCCGCCCTGGCCCACCATGCTAGCCCGGTCTGGTCGCCTGACCTAGCCTATTTCCATCTTTTTCTACTAACGTATTCATGTGTTGTATCCTGCCAGCTCACACGTAGCCATCAACATGTCCCATAGGGCACTTCCCATGCCTCTGGTGCCACTCCCCACGACTACTTCTACAAGCCTTCATTCTTCCGAAAATTATAAAAACTCTAATCCAAAAGAATCAATGTGATCCTCAGGTAACAATATACACCAATCTATACTTTTTCATAACTCTAATATGGGGGTTTGATAACGTCTAGAGCCTCCCAGAAAGTCGATCCACGGTCTAAAGGATTTAGCGGTGAGGAACTCCACGAATATGAGAGAGAAAAAGAACCATGAATTTATAAATAATGAACCATGTAATTTGGTAATGTCAGCCTCAATTCACTCTCATTATATGGATAATGGAATAGGATAAAATAATCTCAAGATAATCCAACATCAACAACACATCCTCCATCAAAGACCAAACCACATATCAATATATTGGTGGATTGTGTATCCTTTTTCATTGAAATTAAGAAAATGGTAATAAAACAAGGGACTAACTTCCCAACCTAGAGTTAAGATCTGTCTTTGTTGAGGAATGGTTGGTTTGTCATCATTGACAAGATCCTCTAACTTTATTAGTGCGAACTTCCATGATCTACTCAATAATTCATCATCGTTAATTCGATAGAATTATTTCCCCACACCTCATGGGAAATCCAAGGTTATTATAATAACCCAAGATTCCTATAAAATGTTTAATAAAAATAAAACAAGTCATTGTGTCACTAAAAATAGTTTTTTTATTAAATTATTTAATAACAATTAAATCTTTTTTGAGTCTTTCAATAGAAGACCTGTTATAACAAAACATAATTCAGTAATAGGAAAATAATTGTGTTCATAGTTCAACAGTTCCTCCTATTTCTGATCCCAGAACCTATTTTGATGTTATTCCCCTTTTTTATGGAAATAATGTGTGTGTTCTATAATTTTTTTTATATTATTTTTCAAAATAATGGTCTCGAGAACACCTAGCCATGCAATTTCACTTCTTCCAAATTCCTGAAAATGAAATCAACATATATAATATGTAAAAAATACATGAAAAATAATGAGATGTTACATTCCCCCATCATTATGGATTTATGTCCTCGAAATCAAAAACAAAGGGCTGATCAAACAAAAAAGGGAACTAAGCATGAATCTGAGCCCCCCCTCCCATATACTGTCCTAGAGATTCTTGCACTACCACTGACCACTAACTATAGGAATATACCACCAAAGAAGGATCATATCTTGAAAATCCGTAATCACCACTAGGTACTTATGAAAATTCACCCCATCATCAATGTGCATCTCACCCCATTCAATGACATGGGATGGGTCAGGCCCATACCTCCTCAGCCACGAAATCACCATATCTATGTAATATCTGAAATGCTTTGATGAACCTCAGAGATCGAATTCCTCTATGTTCAAATCTTCATAATCCTTGTTGAAGTGGGACTCGAAGTAATGTGCACTCTCCTTCCTCGAAATCCAATGACCTTCATTGTCTATCATCATAAGACTTATCACAGATTAGTGATGTCTTCATATAATACTAGATGATCTGTACCTTCCATATAGTCACCAAAAACAAATCTAGCCCAATGATTATTGACTCACCTAGGACCATTTTGTAATATAGTGACATGTTGGGTCACCTGTACATGGCCTTGAATGGTTCCATACCGATGGTGGAACAATATCATTTGGTGTATGCAAACTCCATCAAGGTTAGGTGATCCTCACAAATGTGAAAAAAGTATCTATCATTGAATAATGTAGAATATCTTCTAGAGCATGTATAGTCCAATATATCTAGTTATATGTCTATGGTTGAAATGTTTTACTCAAGCTTAACTGAGTATTAAATTTCTCCATTGATAACTTCCACGATGGCCATGATAACATATCATCATATTATGAGACTATCATTGATGAAACACCATGGAGTAAAACAATCTATTTCAAGTATAGGAATCCAATTCTATACATTGAACTCTTCTCTTGAATAGTTAGGAAGTGGGAAGACATGGTGAGTCAGTCAATGATGACCTTGATGGTATCCTTTTCCATTGAATTATATAGTAAACCTATCCTAGTGTCCTTCGATATCTCATCCCACTTAAATTTCGGATCCTCATGGGGATGAGTCAAAACTGATGGACCCTAATATTAAGTATTCACCTTATAACAATGGAGGCATCAAGAAACAAAATATGCAACTCCCTTATTCAAATATGTCCACCAAAAATAACATCAATGGTCCTGGTATTTCTTCAACACATTTAAAAATTACACTAAAGGGGATTTATGGAACCCCATCAAAACCACCTGCTAGAATTCCACGGTTATTACTGTGTTCCATATTAAAAGAACTCAATGCTCCCCACATTTCATATATCCACCAAGGGCGTACCCTGTGGACATCTAAGCATGTAATTTCTCACAGTCAGTATCCCAAATTTCTGATTCCCTAACTCCCTGTAATATTGTATGGGTAAAAAACATCGATTATAGATAAGGTACTCCATTCTCATACACAATTTATATTTGTAATGAGGCCAACAGCTTTGATTCATTATTTAGATACTAAAACCTATATCTCATGATGAGAGAATCTGTCAGCACATTACTCTTCCAAGGAGTATAGACAATATAACTGTCATATTTTTTGGGAAATTCTATCCCTTATCTACTATCTCATGTTTATATCCTTACGAGAGAATGTATACTTGATACTATTTTTGTTAGAGTAGATAACGAAACACTCTCCCATAATGTAGAACCATTTCATATTCAATGAGAATACTACCACTACTAAATTAAGATCATTGGTCACATTGTTCTTGTCACCTGGTTTCAACTAGACTGACCCATAAGAAATCTTCGAATTCTCCTAAATCATGACACATCCAATCTCAATTTATGATGTATTGTAGAACACTACATACTCAGTACCCTCATGTAGAAATCTCAAGATGAAACCGCACATGAATCTTTTCCTCAACTGCTGAAAACTCTCATGTAAATTCTCTATACATGTGAATGGTTTTCCCTTTCATGTTAAAGTTATAAAGGATTTTCCAATCTATAAAAGATGAATACAGACATCCAATAGTACCCAATAATTCCAAAAAAAAACTATGGACCTCAGTAACAGTCTGGGGTGGCTCCCATCCCAGCTCTTCTTCAATATTCACTCAATACATTAAAACAATAGTCTCTAAAATGAAGTGTCCAATAAAATGGACCTCATGAATCTAAAACTGACACTTCAAGAGATTCATATAATGATTTATCTCATAGAGTGTGTCCAAGACAATCTTTATGTGTCTTTTGTGCTCCCCTACAGATGTTAATTATGTTAGTATGTCATAAATGTTATCCACCACAAACCATTCTATGTATGTATGAAATATTTGATTCATGTATCAAATGATCACTTCTAGGGTGTTTTTTATGTCAAATGGAATCACCATGTATTCATAATGGCCATAATGTCATCTGATGGTCATATTTAGTATATCCCTATCCTTTACGTGTAGTTGGTGATAACCAGATATGAGGTTAATCATTGAGAGCCATGATGCCTTTTTCAACAGATCGAAGAAGTCATTCATCCTTAGTAGTGGATACTTATTCTCCACAGTCACCGGGTTCAGGTGCCAAGAGTCTACACAAAACCGTATACTTATATCTGTCTTCCTGGAAAACAAAATTGGGGATGAACATGGTAAAACACTGGGTCTCAGGAATCCCTTCCTCTATAAGTCCTTCAACTACACCATATAGTCACAAAGGTCTTTGAGATCCATCCATAATGTAGGTATATATATTTGTTCCATCATATAGTATAGTTCAATAGAAAATTCTACCTCCCCATGGGGAGGTAATCGTAGAAAATCATTAGGAATGTTATCCTCATGCAATGTAATCACTATATGAAACTATGGAATGAAATTATCCATTTAATCAAGGATCATGCTAGACAACTGATATATAATTGGCCTCACCATCATACACATATGTCCATCTTGAACTTTGTAAATTTCCTTTTCAATAAAAGGAAAACATGATCACATAAATGTAGACACACCTCAATATATCCCATAAATATTCAATCTAAACATGAACTACAGATAACCAGTCCAAACCAAGAGTGATGTCGTAAGGCCTCGAAGCTGATACCAATATATCCTAACCAAAACTATCACCTATAATAGTAAGATCACACTATCATCACTGATGTGTGATCATCAAATCTAATACTGTAGGATTCTAAAGACGTAAGGGTCGAGTTAATTATTCTATTGAAATCACAATGTATCAAAAATGTTTCATGGAAGGAAAACAATGAGTGACACTTTTTTCTATAAAAATGTAGCTAAAGTGGAAAAGACACAGATCATACCTCTAATCAACCATGAAGAATCCGAGTTATAAGGCTCCATCTCTTATATGTATCCTTATTGCAATACACTAGCTCTGTGACCTTGTTTTTGACCACCTAGGGGTGTTGGTGGTTATAACTAGATCCATAGGCCCCCACCATCCACCCTATATACTCACCTTCCATATCTTCCACCATTTAGACCATCCTAATCCTTCCTCAACATCTACCTTAGTGGACCCTCATCAATACCTTGATTAGTAGTACGATGTGTTGGAAAATACCATTCTAGATATCCCCAACGACCACATGAGTAACACAATATGCCCCTCACCATACTTGAGCTAACATGGGATACCCACATCTCTGATCATAGGTTATGGGATCACAACATAAAGAGTCTCACCTGATTAGTTCCATGTGACTTCCATCAGCTACGTGCTACTGAGGTCTCAACTACTTGGATTCTGCTAGTATGTCTCACTACCGTAGCCTACTCCTCTAGAAAATTCTCTTATAATAGGGATCACTCATGTACACCAACATTTTTCGGAATGTTAAGCGATATCAAGGATGCTCTAATCACTCGATGTAATACCTTCATGATTGTACGGACCCTAACCAAAAAATCATGTACTATATACATGGTGTAGCATGAATGATTGGTAAACCACACTGAATAATCTTCCACTATTTGAGTTTCCCCTAGAGATTCATAAGCTTTTGTGTGTGCACTAACTGAAACATGGTCGGAAATATTTTCTCTCAAAATAAACTGCCAATGTCTACCGAAGAGGGAGTCATCTCATAGTGTGTTCGGTACACTTAGTTGCACCGTCGCCCGAAGGG
This sequence comes from Viscum album, assembly GCA_963277665.1. Classification (NCBI taxonomy): domain Eukaryota; kingdom Viridiplantae; phylum Streptophyta; class Magnoliopsida; order Santalales; family Viscaceae; genus Viscum; species Viscum album. The sequence goes on along the minus strand of OY728141.1, from coordinate 1,610,912,972 downwards.
CCCTGAAGAGGTCTCATGTAAAGGAGAACCATCTGTTCAGAAGACCTCCTCCTAAGGTGGAAGACATGGGTTACTACCTCCAGTCAATCCATAGATACTAGGGGGTCTTCCTCTCCCTAAAACCTAGGAGTTCATTTTCTATGTAACTCATACAACACACATAGTTTTAATGCATCCTAATTTGGTAGTCCTAGTAGTAGATGATTCTCAACATGTGGTGGTATAGCTAGTAAACCACCTAGAGGTTCTATATACAGTACAAGACCTTATACTCAAGCCTCATCACTTGGTGGATAATCCTCATGATCAGACAATAGAATCATGGATATCTATCTAAGTAGAGGAATCCATTAATAAAACAAGATGTACCACATTTAATAGAGTATATTTAGAGAGCTAGCACAAGAAGGATATACAAGACACAACTCCTTCATATATGATTCTTGTACCATTTTTCATTACAACTACTATTTTCGTGTACTGAGTTAGAAATCTGGTGGTGAGAGTATTGGATTATGGACATGTCAAAAATCACACCAACACCAAATTCATTATCCCGAAAGACAAATTCAAAACAATTATCACTATTTCCCCAAACAAACCTCATAGAATTGTGGTCCTAATGTATAACTACAATCCCTTTGATACCACTCTGTTTTGACCCATCCTGGAAGAGACTATGTCATGACCACCCAAAGTCTTCCTCCAATAATACATGGATCATGACTATCATTGAGAATTAATTTCTAAGAAATGGGAGGTGGTATCCTAATTTAACTTTATAGACACCCACATCGCCAGGTTTAAAATTCTGAAATGAAGAAACACTATGTAAATAATTCTTGCAAACCACTATTTCCAAGAACCAGTGTACAATAGTTAAATTAATCTAAAGTAAACTGATCCAAAAAAAGACCACCAAAATAATGGAGTTTGCAGCCAAATGTCAAACCTATAAAGTAAGAGGTACTTGGATTTTCAATCAAAAAGATACCAAAACAAACCTTGATCTATTCGGTCTAACAAGGAACCTCAGTGTCTTGGTCTTCCAGGAATTCCATCGAAGACTTAATCATTAGCATAATACACAACAAATTTGGGAAAATCTCGTGCATGGGTATGTAAAAAAATACTCACAAGGAAACCTAAAAAACACAAAGGAATACCATAATGTAAATACCAAAAAGAAAATACAACGATAGAATACTACAAAGGAATACCATAATTGAAATACTAGGAAGGAATACCACAGTGGAAATACCATGGAGGAATACCATTAAGGAATACCACAAAGGAAATGAAACTAAGGAATAACACAAAGGAAGTACCATGAATGAAATACGACCAAGGAATACCACAATAGAATTCATATTCATCTTCACACAGACAAATGTATACAACAAATATATCATGATCATCTAGATCTAAACAATCCAATAAGAAACACATTCTCAACATGACACATAGTTTCAATAAAACACAGTCCCATTAGATAAATAGTGTCCATATGATACACAATCTCCATAAGACACCCAATCAATATAAGACATCCAGTCCCTATGTCACACCCAGTGGCAAATAAGTTTTCTTGAAATGCTCTTGTTCAAGGAGAACTCACCCTGCAAGCCATTAGTTCATATTCAAACTCCTAGAAATAACACATTTAGGATAACATGAAATGGGATACTTGTCCAAAGGGTCCCAATGATGTAGATTGTTTGTCAAACGAATGTAAGATTTCAATTTTATGGCTGTTTAAAATTTCTAGAAAAGGGTTCACTGAGATTTGGACTGATCGTGGGGGTCAACCATGCAATAGCTATTGTGGTCACATGGAATCTCAATTGACTATATCTCGGTCCACATACCATTTGTGGACGAACTAACCTACTGAGTTCAACTTGGTCTCTTGGTTTGACACAACCCACTGGGCCCTACCCTCTCTGCCTCAGCCTGACCCACGTCGTCGACCTAGCCAGTATTGCCTTCCCGGCCCTCTCACTTGACCAGGCCCATTTCCATTTCATTACACTCATACGGTTACCTGCATGGACTACCGCTTCATCTAATGCGGTGTCGATCCGTATTCAATAGCCTCTGGTCTTACAGTCTCACCAGCTCGAATGTGGTCATAATCACATCCCACGTGGCACTATCATTATGTCTCCACTTCATGTCATCACTAATACCACCCCCACTGCTTCTGTAAGAAACCATTCTTACCTAGGTTCTTGAAACTCTGAAACAAAATAACCTATCTAATTCTTATGTCCCAATCTACACTGATTCTCCCTCAGTTTCATCTTGCCTTCACTCTAGTGTCTGATCACATTTGGAGCCTCTAGGAAAGTCATGATTTATTCACAATGATAAAATGGTGAAAAATGACTAGAATATATAATATAAAATAACAAAACCAAAGAAAATTTTTTTCCATTTGTTCTTAGTGGCCTCGATTTGTTTTCTGCATAATGATAATCTAATAGGACAAACTAATCTTTTGATAATCATGTATTAATAAAAAATACCACAATAATGATTGAACTTTAGATCAATAATTTAGTGATTTTAACAATATTAGTCATGGAAATTAAGAATGGGGAATATAAAAAACGAATCAATTGTCCTACCTAGAGTGTGGATAGGTCACTGCTGAGAAATGTTTTTGTTGATGTCATTGAAAATATACACTAACATTGTTGGAATAATGATCCATGATCCATTCTCCAGTATGTCATTGTTCGTTTGAGATGATTTTTTCTCCAAATCTCAATGGAATTTTATGGTTATGGTGATAACTCTATATTCATAAAATAAGTTTAATAAAAATTATACAAGATACTGCATCACATAAAAAAAGTATTTAAATTATTTAATTAATATTACATACATTTTGATTTTATTCCATATAAAACCCACACCGAAAAATCATAAGTCACATCCAGGGTAAAAATAAAGTTCTAATTTCAATGGATCCCTTATATTACTGATCTGGGATCCTATTTCAGTGTTTTTCCTCTTTTTCTGAAAAATTATGATCGTATAATATTAAAAAGTTTAATATTTATCAAAAAATTGTTCTAGGAACACCGATCATCAGTATCATATGTTTTCTTAACCCCTGGTGTCAAAATCAATCCATATAATATCTAAAAATAATACATGGAATATCTGAGTTGTTACACTTACACATAATGAGAAGGCATATGGTGGTTTTCTAGGAACAACATGGATATATGTTGGGTTTCCCCTCTAGGGCTACCTATTAATCTTCCTCATGTTGGGTATGAGGTAATCTCAACTTGATGATGGTTCATAGGATATTATTGGATATTACACCTCAATAGGAGTCCCATGTGGGATGTATGCGAATATTAGTGGTATATTGGGGACATTCACACTTATTTTTCACATTCCTCTTGTATGTGTTAGACTATGAGGGAATCTGTTGTTTTTGATTTGTTGAGGGATGTGATTGTGGATTAAAAATGACATGGAGGACCACTGTGGATTTTTGGTGGTGATATCATTGTTTTTTACTTGATTCATATTACGCTTGGAAAATAAGGGATCTCAAAATATTCTAATAATGTATCATATTCTCATCATATAGTGTGTACTATAATTCAAATTTATGTAGAGAGGTATATCGATGTTGTATCATGATGATGGAATGAGGAACGTAATGATATATTTGTAAAGAATATCTTTATTTCAAAATGATAAATCCTATTATTTCCGAATAGGGTATTTTATAGTTTAATTTCACGTACTGTGGACTAAAAGGATCAACTCATGATCATGTCATGACTAATCATACTCTATACGTATATAGAATATCGTGAATATCATAGGAGTCACCCTATGATTTTTATGTGTGTTATACTACAATGTAATCTCATGTATTTAGGAATAATATGTTGAATATTAATTGGAATAGCTACTGTGGGACTTACAAAAGAAAGTCCCTTTTTATATTGACCTAGCATGAGAGTCTGGTGAAGAGGTCTCATTTGGTTTATTTGAAGTGTTTATTGACTCGAGGTATTAATGGAATATATGAAGATAATCTTAAATCATGAACCAATTAATGGACTAAGAGGTACATGTTGACTCAATTTATTTCATGGAGTATAGAGGAGTATCATGACTCATGGTATTATATATGCTGGACTACTTTCTTGTATAAGACATAATGAAAATTTTATTAGCCCGGATTGAAAACAATGAGGTGTGACTCCCCCTTTTTGATGGAAAATTAATTAAATGTGTATTATATTTATATGCTAGGATATTGAGTATCATTTCAAAGAAAGAAAATGAATGTGTTTAATAAAATGTATACAAAATATTATTTGATAACTAAATGTGACTATGATGATTTAAATAACCATATAGAGTCCTCGGTTATGAGTCTAACAAAGGAGTTAACATCTAATTTAATAATTATTTAAGATATTATTTTCTAGAAAAATTGATGATATATCATAGAATTTAAAACATACCTTTTACTCAAATGGAATATTATACATCAATTCATTTGGGACCTTAATAGTATATGAAACAGCCACATACACAATTACATTTCACAATGCAATAGAATTTATTATTACTTACACTAAAGAAAGTCATTATCACTATCCTAATATCCCAATATTATATCAAAATATTCTCTATATATTCTTATAAATATTGATATTTATGAATTTATGTAATTACATGTGTATGTATTTACATATTGTTTTTAATACTTCTGTCTCATTTTACATATCCTAATAAATTTTGAATATCTTCCTCCACTCATTCACACATCTTCTTATCAATAAATTTTTTTTTCATATAGTTATGTTAATTAAGGATTGTTTTTTTCTACACCCTTTTGTGATTGTTTATTATTTATAAATTTACTCAATTATTATATTATCATTTTATTTTTATATAATCAATCATTTTTGTAATTTATCTAACCAATAGATTATAAATAAAAATAATTACACTCATTCGATTAAAATTTGATTAATTTTAAATTATTAATTCATTCACCCATTTTAATGTATAATTATGGTGGTATTCATAATAATTTTAAATTCCCATTATTTGAAAATTAATACAATATTTAATGTGGGTTGATAAAAATATTTTTCATACAAAAATATAATAAACATTAATTTAAATTAATTTGTTAAAATAAGTGTTCTCTTATTCAATTTTTTCTTTCAATGGGAGATCATTAAAGTATTTTCAAAATTTTTTTATTTAAATGAATGTAAGATTATAATATGAGGGGGGTGTTGAATGTAATATATACTTTGAAAGACATTATAAATACCTTCAAACACTTTTAATTATATATATTTATATATTTATATATTTATATTTTACTTATCGATTTGTAATTTTAAAATTTGAATAAATGTTTTTCTAAATGATATATATTAAAATTGTTCATTTATGGTTATTTTACCTGTTTTTTGGGCTCCAAAAAATAAATAAATTATTTTTTGAAAAAATTAAAAAAAAATTAAATGAAAAAAATAATTATATGAATTGAGTCATAGTGAAGACCTTTAGGCCATTTATATAGATGATTATACATAATAAAGAAAATATTGCTAAAAAATAAATTTTAGACTTTGAAATAAAAATGGTGGTTTAAAAGAATGATTTGATGGTCATTCATACCATATAATAAATATTCATATGAAAATTATCAGGTTATTATCTAACATCATTTATAGAATGAAGGTCTTTCTTACCAGTAAATGAGTCGTATATCAATATGTTATGGTTTCTTATATGGGTTATTATTATTTATAATAAATATCAACAAGATCAAGGACATTGTTATAAATTATATGGTCATTCAAGTTTAGTCATTTCCATTCATAAATATATAATTCCATTAAATCAATGTTAATGAATTTTGTATCCATATAATGTCTATAAACATCTATGAAATCAATGTAGGGTCATTCATAAATGACATTTATATCCTAGGATAATTATGGAACCATCTTAATTACCTATAAGAACATTTATTATGAAATTTAAAACACCATGATAATTTAAAGAAACACTACATTAACTAAATTTATTTAATATTAGTTTTAATTATTTTGTTTAATGAATATTTTGGTTTTGAGGTCACCATATTTATCATATTTTTATATTTTTCTCGAAACAAATCATAGATATAAATTATTGATAAATCACAGATATAAAATATGAAGTAATAGAGAACAAAACCTTAATTATAAGTACATAACTACCCAAGGTAGTGAATGACTTTTTTCTTACATAGCATTCCATCCTTTCTGATTATTTTTCTAATTAAAATAATGGCGAGAATCCACATTCATGTACATCCCCATTGGATCGTAGTTCATATATTTTTAATGATTATTTGTTGCTATAAAAATGTTATAAAACATTATTCGCTGGATTTAGATAATCATATATTTTCATAATTGGGCTATAATTTCATAGGTTTTTCTAAATTAATTTTATATTATTTATTAATGAAAATAAATTTCTTGTTCTTATTATATTTAAATATATTAATTATTATTATTTGAATAGTAATTACACTAAATTTAGGGAAACATGATAGATGTCAATATTGTGATTATGATCATTAAAATAAAAAAGTTTTTTTAAAAAAATTATCCAGGATTGGGCTATGTATATTGTTATAAAAATACCATTACAATATCACCTTAGTAGATTCATCAATCCATCATTAATATTAATTTGATTAGATGTAATTGATATTTTTTTTTACCTTGAATGCAAGATACATGAATTTACAAACACAGACACACTCACATATAAAATTATTTATATTTTGAATGAGTTTTTGATCAAATATATTTTATTTACACAAAAATAAAATTGATTATATAAAAATTAAATAAACAAATAATTATGACATAATTCATGTTTCATTTTATTCGAAATTATGTTAGGAATTTATTCTAAATGATGAATGAATTTATCAGAACCTCGGTAAAACATAATAATTAAAAAATGACTCACTAATATAATATCAAACCACATAACAAAATAACACCATTCATTATCATGTGAGAACATAATGAAATACATTTGTAACTATATTATTTGAGAACCATAATAAATGAAAAATTTGTTTCAAGAACTTCATGTCTAATAATTTTGTATAAGAACAATAGATATACATGAAGATAAAAATAAATTACCCATGTTAACATTATAGTTCCATAATCTTAGGCTAAATTCTCAAAAAATATTTAATTAATTAATTTAAATAAAAATTCAAGAAATAAAAAAATAATATAGTACCACCATTTATATTTTTATGTTAGTATTCTTCAAGTGGTGTGAATTTATCACCAATGGTTATAAAAAAATTATTTTAATGTTTGAAATATTTCATAAATGATAAATTAGATTCCTTCTCAATGCTAACATAGGTATGACTTTGAAACAAACAAAAAAATACCATGAAAATAATAAATAATTCTTTTATCTTAAATTTCCATGAAAATATTAGAGCTATGATAATATTATTACCCATGAAAAATAATATAAAATAAGGTATAAATAGTTTTTAAATGGAAAAAATATGTGAATATTATTTTTAATTTAGATTGATTCAATTTTTGACATGTTTCACGAGATATATTTTTAATATATGGACATCATAAATGTATATGTTTTCCATTATATAAGAAATTTTTTTATTTTAATTGAGATGTAATATTTATGAATAACGTTATATATCGCTAAAATAATCTTCTTCACGTATTATTTTATTTGTTAAATATCTCATTGATATATATATATTTTAACAAAAATGGTTATAGAAATTATAATTATATATTTGAAAATACATAGTTTTAATTTCATTGTTAATTTTATATGATAATCAATTTTTGTTCAAATTTATAAAAAAATAAAATACATGCATAATATGTTGTAAAATATTATTTTGATGTACAATGTAATCAGATAATTAAAATTGTCATTTTTTTATTTAAGATTAATTTTATGTCATCATTTTTTTGATACGTATATTATTATATTTTCTATGACTAATGCGATTTTTGATGCATAGAATATATTTTACTCAATTTAGAAAAACACGAATTCCCTCTAATTTATACTTTATTCCAATGAAGAATATAGTTTTTTTAATTTAAAATCAAATTAATAATAAATTTTTAAATTAAAAATCATGATATATCAATAAAAACCATATATGAAGAATTATTTTTGATTCTATAATTGAGAATATTTCAATTACATAATAATAAGGGGTAAAATTTTAAATATTAATTTTTTTATCTATGTTTCAAAAAATATATAGAACTATCCACTCCATAATCATCACTATAATGATATTTATTATGAGTTTCCTCTAGTTTTGTCTCTCAATTCTCAGTTTAATAATCTCATAAGTGTTGAATGGATACATTTTCGAGTAATTTGAAGTGATAAGTATAGTGAATGGTTTCTATATTATTATATCTTAATTTTTATTTTTATTTGAATTTTATTTATTTGAATTTTATTTGTTTTGTGCTTTTTCATATCCTCTATATAATTATTCATAATTTCTATATCGACCCACCCATTAAACTCCTTCCACATTTCCATAAAAATATTAAATTGTAACTTCATCATTATAAAAAGACTCATTTATATAAATTTCATGTAATATATATTTTTTATTTTGAATTTTAGATATGGAATTTAAATTATGTGGGGTTATTCTAAGTGTGATAATATATATTTATATCTTAATTTATTTAAATATCATTACAACAGAATGTATTTCTATAATTGATCATTAAGTACAGATGTTGGCAGTCATGAGAGTTATTTTTTGAAGAGTTTTATATCACCAATGTGTATTATATTTAAAACTTATATAGCTATTATTTTATATAATATTTATCCATCTCTGACATAGTATTCACCTATCATAATCCCATGAAATCAACTAATAATTCATAATTATTTCATTAAAATCAATATTTAAATCATCAAGGGATTATTAGAAAATTTCATAATCCTATATAATTAATCATTTAATCCATGATGTTTATATTCTTATGTGGTTTTATTCATAATCAATGTCAACTTAATAAAGGGTATTCTTATTTTTATGATATCATTCTTTTATTAGGTCTTTCCATAAAAGACACCAACATCTGATTCTTTGGGGTTTAGATAAATGATTATTTTCTTATTGTTAATGAATAATAATTAATCAACATGTACATAAATTCATTCAAGTATTATTTTATTTTATTTTTATTTATATAAAGGGTATTACTATAATTATATACTATTTAATGAATGAGATTGTATATAATCTCTATATTATATATATATGGAATAATTATCATATCATGATGTTTTTTGGGTAGTAATTCCGTTGGAATACTTTTGACTATAGTTTTATAATAAAAATTTATAATTAATGACTTATATAACATGTTTATTTATAATTTTTTATTATTTATGAGTATATTATTATTTAATTAATTCATTACAAAGGAATCATCATTATAACACCACCATAATTAAATGATACTCGTTATAATATTTCTACCTCAATGTTTTATTTCAATTTAAAATACCATTTAAAAGAAGACTATAATGAATAGTATAAAGTATATATATTATGAATACATATAAAAATGAATTATAATATATATATATATATATATTACTTTCTCATATACAATACAATTTATTTACAAAACTGTAGAACAATTTATTTGATGATTTTTTAGATATAGTAAATCATTATATTATATATGAATGACATAATGTTATCACTATATTTATACAATTTTGGTTATATCATAATTAAAAATAAATAAAATTATAGTTTTTTATGTAAATCATTAAGGATAACCATTGGTAGAATACCCTTGTTTTTATTAAACTAGTTTGAGTATAAAAAATATGAACATATGATGTTATATTTTTGACTCTATTATATTGATTCATAATATGGAATTATATTAATGTGTTTTAAATTTTATTTATCTCATGGATGAAAAATATAACTAAATAAAAAAAATTTAGGTAGATAATTTTTATTAAAATAATTGTTTTAATGTATGGATGAGTGAAATAGGAGTTGGTATATAGTTTATAAAATCCATATTATCCCCAATGACACTAGTTATGGCTAATAACCACAATTATAATCATTTAATTGATTTAAAACATCATGATCCTTTAATGATGAAAAACATTATGTTGTACAAACATCCATTATTTAGTAGGTACCCTGATTTACATATTCAATAAATGCTAATATTAAAGATCAATTATTTTAGTTATTTGACCAATCAAGACAAACTATAATCTTATTTATAAATATATCATACGGAATGTTGAATTTTCTAATGGAGTTAACTCATATAGAATATTAATAATGAAAATGAGATTGAATCCATGATATTGGAGATTTAAATAATATATTTATTGAGAACTATTTTTACTATATTATGTGAATTACAATGCATATATAATTATTCATTCCAAATTTAATGTATAATATATCTATTGTGAAGTATGTTGATAGATTTAGTTAGTTAGAAACCCATTCATTGGGTTTTTTATTTGTAGTGAGATAAATAATGAATGATTTTATATTATACCATCTAGAATCTTTCATAATGAATTAATGATCTAGTAGTCTGATTTTTTTTTCAAAATTTAATAGCATGTCAGGAAAATAAAAATCGACTTATAAATTACGCATAGTTATAAGGGGTATTTGATAAAAATAGAAAAACATAACACCAAGTTATTTTTAAAATTACTAGAAGGAAATATAAGAAAATCTTTTAATATATCACATGTTATAGTTGTACTAATACACAAAATATTTGGAATGTATTGATAGTTTCATTAATCTTTGGAGGAATGACACTCAAATTAAAGAATTTATTTAAGGTGTAATTCATGATTAAAAGTATAGTAATTATTAGAATTATGGGAAACAAATCAAGGTTTATTATAATCATCATGAAATGATATAATTATTTGGATATAAAAATTTAGATAATTATATAAATTATTCCCATTTTTAGTAGGTTTAGGATACAGAAATATCATAAACCCCTAATGGATTAAACTGAATCTCACTCATATAAAATCCTATTAACATTGTTTTTATGGAATTATGACTTTGTCACATGTTTAATATTAGTGTTTTTAATATCAATATGTTACTTATTAAAATATTGACCAATACATTAATTTATATTATTGAAATACGTGGTACATATAAATTTCAAAAACCAAGTGTAGTGGTTATGTTTTTTTACAAACCATAAAAAGTTAAATTATCCCCAATAATATATTCAATTCATGTATTATCAGTATTTATGTAGTTATATTACCTAAAAAATTATTAATTCCTTCATTAATAGAATTCTAAATTTCTTTTTAAATAGATTGACTCTCATAGTTTATGTCCAATATATATATTTTGGAGAAAAATTTTATTTATCCTTAAAGTAGATCCTATATTGTTATAAAATAGAATTTATGGTAATGAAATTTATAACATGATTTTTTTGAGATGATATGGATATTGAATAAGGATGTATATATTGGGATTCTAAAATTATTGGAAATCTGTATAAAATAAATATTGGGTATCTATGAATTATATATAAGTTTGAGTATGTATTTATATAATATTTTTATAGATTTCTCATAGAATAATATGTGAATGTGTAAATTGGAATCATTCTTCAATATTAACCCATTTCAATTTCAACATATTTGATAGTTCAATTTGGGTTTTATAACCTTAGGAAATAGTTGTAGGATCTTTTAGACAAGGGATCCATTCATCCTAACGAAACACATTAGGGTGATCTTATTTTTTTTGTAAAGTATAATAATGGAAATGGATGAATTTTTATTTATTGATGATACCTCAATATAATTATGGTTTATAATAAATACCATTTACCAAGAATTGAGTATATATTTGATGAACTATGTGCATTATGTTATTATTTAAATTTTGATCATAATTCTAGATATCATCAAACGTTGTATCTAATAATTTAATGAATATACTTTTTATATGTGAAATATATATTTAATATAAATGGAATTGATAAATATAGTATTTATAAATTAACCTTATATTTTCATGATATTATTTATAAATGATATTCTCATATATTATAAAATTGTAGATAAACATGATAATTATATGGGTGTTTTTTAATAATATAAAGAAATATGTTATATTATATGTATATAAATTGTTCTTCTTTGTTGTATTAAGTAGAATTTCTAGGGAATTTCATCAATAGTTAATGATTTTCCATTGATACATCTATGTTAAATGTTATTAATATGTGGTTAATATGGAAAAATTATTTAAGCTAAATGTTCTTTCTATGGTTGATACTATCAACATTTAATGAGAAATATTATTATTATAAAATTTATTACACAAGTAAACATGAAATAGGGGAAATTTTGAATGGATCATGCAGTGATTAATAATTTTTCCATAAATCAAGAAGGGGTAAGATTTTACATAAATTAAAACATTACCTTTGGTAGAATAGAATTTTTTTGCATTTATAGTCATACATAAATTAAAGATTTTCATATTTTATGGATATATTATAAGAAATTGTTATGGTTTTATAGTTGAAATTTATGATTAATAATGATATTCTCTTATATATGACTTCGATCATGATATAAATTTTTATATTGAATATAAGTAATCATTATCATTATGGTGAAATATGTGATTAAAATGGTGACCATAATGTTTTAACTTACATATTCACATAAAATGAGTTGTAATTGAGGTGTGGTGGATTCTTGTATTTATTTTATGGCTTGTAATTTAACTATCTATTATAATATAAAAAAATGAAATCATAAACACCATAGGTTATATATATGTAATTCACCCTTAAATAACACTATTTCTATAAAAAAATTACGCATAACCGCATTCTTAAACAAGTTATGTAATATTTTAATAAACAATTTTTAATATAAATATCGTAATCAATTATGTTACTTAAATTATATTTTTTATTAAAAAATTTTAATGATTTAAAAATATATAAAAAATATGAGACGATTGAAATCAATCAATGATAAAAGGTGTAATTTTGAGAGAAATGTTTTTAGGTGTTTCATATTTTAATAAATTGATCTCTTTTTAAGGAAAAAATTATTGATACACTCAATTAATTGTATATTGACATCGAATAATATTAAAAACACTTAATCTTTAATAAGAAAATTTATTCAATAAAATTGTGTTTTCATTATATAAAATATTTTCATTTAATAAATAAATTAAAAAATTAACAATTTAAATTTTAAAAAATAAACTAAAATTTTGCATTAAAAATGACAAAATTATTGTAAGGATAAATTTTTGGGTTTTTCTAAAAATGACGACTTTTAGTTGAATAGTGAAAAAATACAATTTTTAAAAAATACTCTCACATTCTTGAAATCTTCATGATATATGAATATGTAATGAGTTTATGAAATCATTTTTCTTGAAATCGTATATCTTAATGTGTTACAACAATTAATTTTAAAATTATATATTAAATTTTTAAACACATTTATCATAATATGAATCTAAAGGGAGATTCAGTTTCAATAAAAGAACTATTTTTGATACTTTTATTAAATAACTAATAAACAATATTCATTAGGTTTTGAAATTATTTTGAGGTAACATTAATATAATGTTTTTATAAAAACATATCATGTATTGAGAGTCAATTTTATATATGAATTTGGTATAAATTCATATTTATACATAAAAATAAGAAGTTTCTAAAGAAATATTTTGTAGTATTTTTCGTAAAATCATTTAAATTAATTTTTAACTCTTCATGGAATTGAATAAATTATAGGACTCCATGTTTGGAATAAAAATATTCAGATTATTTATTAATACCCATTCGATTTTTAGTATTATTTATTTGTTACCATGAAAAATATTTTGTCTGCACATGAGGGGTTAAAAGTGTTGACAATGAGGTTAAATAAAGACATAAATCATAAAATACCTCTAAAAATTTACTAAATGTAATTTTTATCATATATCAAATAAACCATGTCATATCTTCTAATGTTTTCCAATTATTTTCAATTTCCCATTAAAATGATTTTATTTTATTTTAATGTTATCCGTATTTACATGGCTGGCACTACCGTCACTTATAAAATGGGTCCAAATAATATCACTTATAATCACACACAATGCTCTATTGTATTGAACAATATTGTCATAAATACCTACCAAGAAATATTATACATGGCCAAAAGGTATTGGTCTTCCCAAGAACACATCCAATAAGACTTAATGTGTTTTCTAATAGGGATAAACATTGGAAGGGAAATATGTTCCAAACATGTTTTTATATTTTATTCCTCTAGAAATTGTTATTATTATTATTTAACCACATTTAATAAAATAAATATGTATATTAATTATAAATTAATGTTTTTATATTAAGTGTAAATCCATTTTATATCTAAATCCCATCTAACTAAAAATCAAATCCTTGGTCCTGCATATATGTGGCCTATCGCCTCAATGAAGTGATGTATTTCATTTTTCAACATTAAGTTACATGGATGGTTATACATATGTGTTTAATGAATATATATGATATTGATTAAAAATTATTAATGTATTAATATAACATATTTTCTATATTCTTGCCTATAAATCCACTTAAAAAATAAAACATTACTCGTGCATGCTTGACAACAACCACGTCCAAAAAGTGATGAAATTAATTTTTCATCTCCCAATTACTTTAATAGATATTAAATTATTTTTTATAAGTATAATATAAATTAAACTGTATAATCTATTTAGGTTATGAAACCATAAATAATGTTCTAGGATCATAATCATCAAATCAAAATAAAAATTATAAAGATAATAGTGAACACATAAATAATTGAGTGTAATAAACAATTATGAGTAAATTGGTACATGGGTGTTTTTAATGAATTATATAAAAAGATTATATAAAAATTTATTATATATTGATGAATAATAATTAAAAATTTATTATACCATAGGTAAAAACATGTTCAATAAAATGAAAATAAAAGGAATTTATTTTTATACTAAATTAAACTCTATTAAAATATATTTTATATTATGTACCTATTAGTGATGAAAATTAATCTTGAACCTCAAAATCAATATATCTTCTTATAAATAGTAAAACACAATCATCAGGAACTTTACTGACTAATTGAGTAATTTTCATACCAGAGTATGGATTTATGTGGCATACCAAATATTCTCATGCAACTCAAATACACCATAACAGAAATAACAAATGGAAAAGTGCAACAGGTGGACTTCAAAATGCATAATAATGGTGACCATTAGACCAAAACATTCATAGGATAGTTTTAGGTTGTGAGGCATGGGTGATGTTGTTATAAATAGAACACTTTTGGTTAAAATTTATATAAATTCATCACAACAAACCCATTTTGAAGATAAACCTCACGATGATGAAAAGTCACACTCTCGTTCATGGGGCCCACTCTTTCACTAATCCCAAAAAATATATATCCTCTAATAAATTCCCATAGGTAGGTAAAATTTATTAAAAACATCACAAAGGTTATAATCACTTCATCTATTTCATGATTTGACTATACACAACTTTTCATAATGGAAAAACTAGTTTGGTCAAGATGGAATTCCTTCATTCAATTTCAAGAGTCACACGACACCAAATTTTGTGTGTAACTATTACTCAAAATCCATTCACATCCCTTATGATGGAGTATGTGGTTCTCACAAATCAAAAGATTCATGAAAATATATATTCCAACAACATAACCTTTGGGTCCTGGACATTGTGGATCTATCTATCAAAATAGTTTTATGCAAGTTGAGTGATTATGTTTCATACATGAATTGAACGAATGTTTGTTCGCACAAACCTAATTTGAATTATTAGTATTTAAACCTCATTCCCACCCATATTAATCCATAAAAGTGCATGGATGAATTTATTCCCTCTACTCTTGAGTATTGGAACCCTTGCATCGGGACCCCTACCTTCTACATATTCTTTATCTCTACTCGGTTGACTTTTTAGTAATCCACAAAATTGAGAAGTGAACCATCATCCTTCTAATGAACGATAATAAGAATTGCTAAGGAAACACACTCATGTGTTTAAATAATTTATCTCTCAAATCATATAACTGATCCATCAAATATGATATTTCAGAATGTTCTATGTGGTAATAAGGAATAAACACCAATTGAGTACCAGGTACTAAATCTATAGAAAACTCAACAACTCATAATATTTGATACCAATTTAATTTAGAATTTAAAAATTTAAGAATCTTGATGATATCTAGGGTAGATCATTGCCAAGGATTTCATCCCCATATTAAAATAAGTCAATATATTTCATTTCCTAACATTATATAAGAAGGAATTTAACAACTAGACATCTGGTCTCATTTTCATTGAATTTTACAACACATTCAATAAGGTGAAATAATGGAGCCCCATAGAGTAAAATAATCAATATATAATTTGTTTTCAATGAGAAAATTACTCCTGAGTATGACAACAATATATTTAATGCTGAGATCCATAAAACACCAATAGATCTTGATGCTTGATAATCAAAAAACACAATAACGACTACAACGAAGAGCCTCTCTAATCATTCAAATGGGTGTAGTAATATACATCACATAAGATGAAATCATCACATAATGATTAGTAAGATTCACAATATGGGTTGAAATAAATGATTGAGATGCACTAGTATCAAATAATTTAGTCACTAATGATGAAGATATAGTGATGGTACCTCTCTCAATCACTACACCAATTTCTTCTTCTTCTATAGAATCTTCCAATGTATAAAAATAATTGATTTTAATTTCATGTGGATACAACACATTTTTTCAAGAATAATATTATTTACCTATAGTTTTTGAAGGTGTTTATGACCCCATTTACCTATGAAGAGTCGAATATCCATGATAAAACATTTTCAGGTGAACCGAATTTCTGAAAAAACAACATAACTTGGCAACCTCTATGTAAACCCACTTTGAGTTCCCTGTATTTCTAAACTAGTTAAAAATGTAAGGGAATTTCTTAAGCCCTTTTTGAGGTCTATAAAAAAATATGTTGAGAACCTCCATGAGAATCAATGTATATCCACTTTCCAATATAAGAACAAGCACTGACGCAGGGATAGTGAAAAATCCCAACACACCTACTTTGCTAGCCAGGTCCATTTTGACCATTAGTGACATATCTATCACATCATCTTAATGAGGAAGATTTAGTAAGAAAACATGGTAGAAATATTAGAACAATGTGACATGTCAATCCATCATGTCTACATCTTATTATTTGATAAAATATTTGATACAAATAACATAATCTCAGTAATGTGATTTTAATTCTTCATCATGGTCTTGTTAGCCTACACTATTTTGAATAATGAAATATCCAATGAAAAAACCATCGATTCAAGATAGAAATATGCAATTAAATGAACATTAATTTATTTCCATGCTAATCCATAAACTTCTTCAATATCCCAAACATGTCCAACAATATCCTAATTTGTACTTCTCGGATAATTTTTGTACACCTCACATTGATTTCATTATGTGTCTCATGGAACTGAAACAAAAGATCAATATTTCTCAACCATTTTTCATCATCATTATGATCACTGTAGACATTGAATACTTGTGGATTATAGTGTAGTAAATCAGAAGAAAGATTCCATAAAACACCCCTATGAGGTTGTTCCACTGGAGCCTGATTAGAAATTGGAATTGGTTCATGTCTCTGTGCATGAAAATTATAAACAATCATCTCAACCAGAATCAAGTTCACTATAGTATTTTCTAACTTTTGATCATCATATGAATTATCCTATATCAGATTCATAGCCCCTCTTGTTTTCATGATGGTACACAATATCAACAGGCAACAGAAAAAACAACATATTAACACTCAAATAGTGAAACAAGAGAAATTAATCCCAATAGATATAAAAAAGTATTTATATTTCAATGTAACCAAATCCATATTATTGAAGATAATAGAAATAGCCATCACGGAAGATTTCCCAAAACACCCCTGGTGAATTAAGGACCATTGTAGTGAGATATGTCCAAAAATATAGTCAAAACTAACTCTTAAGTACCAACAATAGTACAAAAACTGCATTATATCAATTAGGAATTATGATGTAAATATAAAGATTATACCACTTTGACAAGAACACTTCTAAATACCATGGAAACTGGATAATAGAGTCAGTCCAGACATACCCTGAAGAGAATTCCCAATCCCCATGGATTGGTAACTAAAACCTATCATTGGGTAACAAGATTATGGGAATGAATTGTTTAAAAACACAACATAACTAAGAGAAAAATGTAACTATTCATACAAGAAAAAAATAAATAGGGATAACAATTCTATAATTCAAATAGGTAAATTATTCCAATGGTAAAACATTAATGTAGCAAAAATAATGTATAACAAAATTGGTACCAGTGAAAAAAAACATTCCAAGACAAGGATTCATCAACATGAACCACCTATAAGTGGCACTTGACCCTTTCTTGAACCTAGATGGATATGATCTACAAAAACATGAAGATGCAGGTATTGTGTGAGCTAAAACACATTTTCGTTTTTTAATCAAATAATTAATTTTCATGGATAAATCATATTGGTTTCTAACATAGTAATTTAATCCATTTTTACCAAATACATATTTGAAATCAAATTCCCAAATCAATTTCAGAACATAAATTCTATAATTAAATTCCACAGTTTTCCATCCAATTTCATAAAAACACCCCATCACAAAGGAATTGGGAGTTTTAAAAATTAATGCAATGTCTAAATCAAATACCAATTTTAATTGAATTTGTTTGTTAAAAACCCAATTAAAATGAAATTTAATTAACATAAAATAGTTTAATATAAATAAATAAAATGTTCAAACAAATTGTCCAAACAAATACAGTACCACCTTCCATGGGATCACGAGATCTCAAACCGAAAGTCCCTAAACTGGAAACTCTAATGTGGAATGTTGATAATAGATATAAAAGAGTAAAACCCATATTCACGATCTTAAATAGAAGGGATTATATCTTTAATCATCATGGGTATTCAAAAAACCACTATGTAATATATAATAAAGAGAGTGATAATGAAAACAATAATAAGAAACTTACTGGGAGGAGATCGAATGATGCTCACCTAGATTGGATCCAATTATGGATAAGTATAGAAGGATAAAATTACTTCATGGGAGCCTCCATGTATTAATAAAACATAATAGGCTGAGTTAGTCTCATAAAACACTTAAAAATGGTTTTTGTGTTTTTAAAATAATTTTCCGAATAACAGTTTTCAATACACATAGTTAGATAGGCAGGGCCATGCAATTCGAAAAACCATGTACCATAACCATATAGCATGATTTTATAATATTCATGGTTTATACTAGTTTTGTTCATAGTTTTTCAAAATAGTGGGCCAACTATTAAAACCCCAAGTATTTAGGGTTTCACATTTTCTACTATAGTGTTCCAAAGTTTGGGAAAACATTTCACCATACATATAGAGCCTATAACCACTCAAAATTTCAAACAATTTCACCAGAAGCACCCATAAAAAAACCCAACCATAACATGATCTAAAGATAGGTTTCTGAATACTTGAAAACTGATACATTATGTTTCATGAAATGATGCCAACCATCGATTACAATAAATTTTATAAATAAGAAATGTATGATAGTGAATAAATTTCTTGAAGAATCCATTCCATGGGAAAGATAATCACACCATGAATAAAGATAAAAAGCAAGTAAATTACCATAAGAAAGGGTTATAAATCACAGATAACGTAATTTTTTGATATATAAGGGCTCATATTGAAAAATATTTTATGTACTCTATACCACTATGAAAAATTAGCCTTATAATGAACAATATTAAGAGGATTTTATGGGTACTATATATTTAATTATGATCACAACATTGAAGTTTCTCATGGTGAAATAGGTTTGAAGAATGATAATATCTAAAATTTTATATCTTAAAAATATATATCTCATTCAATTTTTAAAGGAAATGTGCCAGGATGATTAGACCATTAAGTAGGGTGGGAGGATGTTAATGTTTAAATTAACTATAATTAATTGCATGAATCAATTATTAGTTCCCAGAATCATTATATCATTCCACAATAGGTTTTGGAAAAAATGGATAAAAATGATGGCACAAAACAATTAGAGATGTTATCTATATGATATAGAATGTATTTTGAGTATCTAGTGATGGGATTTTAATTATACTGTTATGAATGATATAAAATCAATTTCATGGTGAAGATGTAGAAGGCCATGTCATAGTCACGTAATCATTCCATGAACATGTTTTTCATAGATTACTTAGAAGATTTTGTTTAAACAAAAATACTAGAAATGTGGTTTAGATTTTAGGAAGTATACTTATTTTAATTTTTATATTATTAATAAATTTAAATATATCATAAATATGTGTTGAACCCTCTGGAGAATTAGTTGACGTCATATTTTGATAATCCCAACTATACTCAATCATATTTTAACTATGCTCAATTATAGTTAGATAGTTCATATATTAATTAATGATTAATTACATAATTCAGTATTTCTGTACACCATGCACAAAATCATATATTATTATATTTATATTATCTTCTGAAAATTTAGTTACTAGATGGATATATATTCTATCTTAACCCATTCTTCCAATTGAATGCTTAAACAGACAAGTGGTCACCATTACATACCAAAGCGACTGATTTGTAAAGTCCACCGTCATGTATAAGATCACTGATATAGACAAGTCACCGTTACGTGAAAGTCATCGATACATCAAGTCCACCGATACATCAAGTCTACCGTTACGTGAAGGTCACCAATACATCAAGTCCACTGATACATCAAGTCTACCGTTAGGTGAAGGTCACTGATACATCAAGTCCACCGATACATCAAGTCTACCTTTACGTGAAGGTTATCGATACAGAGAAGTCACCGTTATTCAAGCCTACCTTTACAGACAAGTTACTGAAGGAAGTCTACCAATAGAAAGGCTACCGTTACACAAAATGTCACTGGTACATTAAGTATACTGCTACAAATCAAGTCTACCCGATAGACATGAAGTCAATCGATTGGAAGGATACTGTTATTCAAGAGGTTACAGATACAAAGACTTACCGATAAAGAAGGCAACAGTTATCCAAAGCTACCGTTCCAGAAAATCTGACGCTACCTTAATTTCATTATCTTTATTTAATCAAACCAACAGTCATATTAGGTATATTTTAATGATCTGTCTTTTATTTAATGATGGTTGTTGGATGTCAGAGAACCGTAACTCGTACCTACAAAAAGAAATCATTTCTTTTTCCAGAGCTCGTTCCATAAATATAAGAAGTCCATGTTGCTGCAAAAGATACGAGAAATACAAGATACATAAAGAAGAGATAAACAACTGACATACAAAAAAATATATCATATAGATATACATGCACGACCAATAAGACACAGAACCTCATACACACTCACGCATAATCGAAAAGAGTTGTGTACTTTCACGAGGATTTTGAAGAACTTCATCGACTACTTCTTCACAGTCTCTCAACCTGGTTGTCAAGTAGACGACACTCTGTTTTCTAGACAAAAATCAGAATAGGACTCCGAACCATTTCTGATCAATTATAAGTAGTCCAGAGCTACACTGGAATCACTAGAGACATTCTAATCTCTATATCTTACTCAGGGATTTATTGATTACATTATGAGCAGTGTATGGAATTGTTTTTAATTTACACACACACTGTCTCCTGAACATTAGCTGGATGATCTGTAAATCCTCATTCAAACTCCTTACATCTTATATTTCCCACTGTGGATAGTGGTAGAGGTCGTGTGTGACCTAGACAACTGTATTTGCAGTTGTTTTTGTTTCCCACGAAGAACTATGGTAGAGGTCTTTGACCTGGATAGTTGTAAACTGTTGTGAACCCTGATCTAGGGTGTGGATCAAATTTATATGAACTGATGAGAGGACTATGTCTCTACTTGAGACTAAACCTCATGGTTATATCTGCTGTTCTTTATTTAGATTTATCTAAAACCTTTTATTCTGCTTCTAAGTGCTTTAAAACATAAAATGTTTTTCAAAGTTACTCTGATAATTGAATTATAAAGTGTTTGAATTACATGAAAACTATTAGGTTAGTTTCAAAAGCTAATTTGAACTTCTGATTAGACTAACTGGGAATTAATAAATCCCTTGAGAACTTAACAGAATGTTTGTTTTATTTCAAATTCACTACAATTCAATTTGTATTTTAAATTGGGGGATTTTAGTAAAGGATTTTAAAAGAGAAATTTTAATTGGAACTCAATTCACCCCCTCTTTAGTGTCCACTCTGACCAACATTTGGTATCAGAGGATTATAAAATATTTTCTGAAGTACTCTATTTTTTAACTGTGATTTTAGTTGTATTTTAAAGTTCTTAAAATTTATGTAATTTCTAAATTTTTATCCATTTAATTTTTTTTTCAACCTAGTTATCATGGATAACAGACTTGAAGGTGTTGCTACTAATAAAACACCATTTTTTCAATGGAAACAACTATGCTCAGTGGAAGATTAAGATGAAAATTCATTTAGAAAGCATGGGTTTGGATATTTGTACTACCATAGAATCAAGAATTTAAAATTCCGACTACTGTTTGATCTACTTGGAATGAAGCTACTAAGACAACTCATAATAATAATTTCAAGGCTATGAGTGCTCTATATTGTGCTTTAAGAGATGAGGAATTTAAAAGAATATCTGCTTGTAAAACTGCATACGAAATTTGGGATACTTTAAGTTTTTCGACTGAAGAAACAACTAATGTTAAGGAAATGATATTGAACACATGTACTATTAAATATGATAATTTTAAGATGAAGCTTGATAAACCCACTTCTGATATGTATCTCTGGTTTAACAAAATTGTCAATACAATGATCTCACTAGGAAAGGACGTTTCATCAAAGGAGCTGATCATGAGAATATTGACATGCCTACCTGAAAGATGGAGGGGAACTTTTGTTTCAATCAAAGAATCTTGTGATATTGGAAAACTTACAGTCAAGGAACTTATTGGTAAGGTGATGATATATGAAGAAGAACTTATGGTAAAAAAATAATAAGAAGATGAACAAAAAAAGAAGTCAGTTGCCTTCAAGACATCTACTTCAAAGAATAAGGATAAAGTGAAAATTCAGACCATGAGTGATAGCTCAATCTGTGATGAAAGTGCATCTGATAGTGGTGTAGAAATGGATCAAATAGCAAGAAGATTTAAGAAGTTTTATAGGATGAAGAAGATTTTCAGAAAATCAAATTACAAAGGTAAGTATGACAACAAGGGTCACTGGAAAAAAGGACTGGAAGAAATCTGACAAATCTGATGAAGTTTTCTGCTATGAATGAAAAATAAAAGGACATATAATAACAGACTGTCCAAAGCTGAAATACAAGAAGAATTATGAGTATAAGGACAATAAGTATAAGAAGGACATGAAGGCTTCATGGAGTTCTTATGAGGATAGCTCCAGTTAATCGGATGCTTTTGAGACTGAAAATAGAAATAAAGAAAACATGTGTTTAATGACAAACACTTCTGAGGTAACATTTGAAACTCCTACATTAAATTGTTATTATTCTGTAGATGATTCTGATTCTGAAAATATGTCAAAACATGAACTGTTTGAGTACTGTGATATGTTGGAAGAAACCAATAATGAGTTGAAAGACAAATACAAGGGTTTAAAGAAATAATATGCTTTAATTGCTAAACATAAATCTAATTTTGACATAGAAATAGAAAAGAATGCCCAATTGCTTAAAGAAAAAACTGAACTAAAATTGTAAAATGAGTTACTTAGGAAGGATTTAGAAATGTTTACAAATGGAAAAGACACTCTTACTCAAATTCTATGTAAGAATATTGAACCTAGATATACTAATGGTATAGGATACCAACCTGGACAAAGAAAAATTACCAAAACTAGATTTATTTCTAAATCTGGATAGAATGTAGATAGTTCTAGTTCTGGAATTCCATATGCTTCATCTAGTTATATTTACAGTTAAAGATATAACAAGGTTTATCTTAAAAAATCTGTTGATTCTACAAATTTTATGAGACCCATAAGACAAAATTTAGAACCTAAAGTGTTATTGGTTAACCTGTCTGGACCCATGAAATTCTGGGTACCAAAATCATTTCCTACTTAAATCTATTTTGTAGGGAACCTGCTTAAAGATCTCATGTAGAAAGACTTGGTACCTGGATAGCGGATGTTCAATAAATATGTTAGGAGACTTCACATGCTTTAAAAGCTTAGTCAGAGTTGATGGAGGTTTTTCACATTTGGTGATAATTCTAAAGGGAAAATCATTGGCTTATGCCATATTGGTTACACTGACTCAGTATTAATTTCTAATGTTCTATTTTTTGATGGTCTTAATTATAATTTAATAAGTATTTATAAGTTATGTGATGATGGTTTTAATGATAAATTTTAAAATAATTCTTGCAATGTTTTTAATTATAAAAATGATTTAGTATTTTCTCCCTTGCGAAATGAAAATGCCTATGCTGTTGATTTAAATTATATAGATATGTAAAATATTACTTTTTTAAATTCTTTTCATAAAGATTCTTGGCTTTGGCACAAAATATTAGGACACTACAATGTACATTCACTTGGAAAACATTCTAGGAAGAACTTAGTTAGAGACCTAACAATAAATTAATTCCTAGTAGATAAAGTTTGTAATACCAATCAAAAGGGAATGAAACATAATGTTTCATTCAAATCAAAGAATGATGTTTCAACTTCTCGACCTCTAAAGTTGGTTCACATGGATTTTTTTGGCCCTTCTAGAGTTTCTAGTTTAAATGGGAAGCACTATGTCTATGTTCTAGTAGATGACTATTCTAGGTATACTTGGTTATATTTTTTTGCTCACAAAAGTAATGATTGTTCTTACTTTGTTAAATATTCCAAGTCTATAGAGAACCATAGTGGACATAAGATTAAATATTTGAGAGTGATCATGGTCGTGAGTTTAAAAATCATGAGTTTGAAACCTACTGCTCACAAAATGGCTATAGTCACAATTTCTCTGCCCCTCGGACACCTCTGTAAAATGGTGGAGTAGAAATGAGGAATAGAACCCTTCATGAAATTGCCAGAACCATGCTCAATGAGTATGACCTGCCTGTTTATTTTTGGGATGAAGCTGTCAATACAACATGTTATATTATCAATAGAGTCTTGATTAGACCATTTCATAAGAATACCCCTTATGAGTTATGGAACCATAGGAAACCTAAGGTTAATTACTTCCTAGTTTTTGGTTGCAAAGTGTTTATTATTAATACCATAGATAATCAGGACAAGTTTGCATCCAAGAGGGATGATGAAATTTTCCTAGGTTACTCTATTTGTAGTAAAGACTATAGAGTTTTCAATTAGAGAACCAAATGTGTGGAGGAATATGTTCACATCAAATTTGATGAAACTGACCCTCATAAACCTAAGACCACTCTTGAAAATTTTTATGATGATCTCTCTGTTTTGAACCGTAATGATAATGATAGTGGAATTATAGTTAAAACAACCAGTTATGGAAATTTTCCAAAACCTGCTTCTATTTATTCCCAACCTGTTGATGAACTGGAAATCTCTATCCCTACCTTTTCAAGACAACTAGGATTCTAAAAAACCATCCTTTAGATGCTGTTGTAGGTAATCTAGATAGAGGAACACAGACTAGATCTTCTCTAAGAAATAAGGATGAACATATAGCCATTCATTCACAGTTAGAACCTAAAAATATCAATGATGCTATAAATGATGAATTTTGGGTAATGGCTATGCAAGAAGAACTTAATCAATTTGAATGAAATAAAGTCTTGGAATTAGAAGAATGACCTATGTAAACTTTAACCATAGGCACAAAGTGGGTGTTTAGAAACAAAGTTGATGAATCTGGAAACGTCATTAGAAACAAAGCAAGACTAGTTGCACAAGGTTACAACAAAGAAGAAGGAATTGACTATGAGGAAACCTTTGCACATGTAGCTAGATTAGAGGAAATTAGGATCTTACTTCCCTTTGCATAACATCTTAATTTCAAGTTATATCAAAGGGATGTGAAAAGTTCTTTTCTAAATGGTTTTATTGTTGAAGATGTTTTTTTAGAACAACCACCTGGTTTCTCAAATCCTCACATTCAAAATCACGTTTTTAAACTTTCTAAAGCATTATATGGTATAAAACAAGCTCCAAGAGCTTGGTATGAAAGACCTAAAAAATTTCTTATTGCAACAAGATTTACATAAGGAATTGCTGATCCCACTGTTTTTATAAAAAGAATTTCAAAAGATGTTTTAATAGCACAGATAAATGTTGATGATATTTTTTTTGGATCTTCTAAAAATTCTTTATGTACTGATTGTTTGAAGGTTATGAAAAATGAGTTTGAAATAAGCTTAATGGGAGAGCATAAGTACTTTCTTGGATTTCAAATCATTCAAACTAAAGATGGTATTATTTTAAATCAAAGTAAATATACTAATGATTTATTAAACCGTTTTGTTTTGGATAGTATTAAGGGATGTGATTCACCTATGAGTACCACGTGTGAATTGGATATTGACGAAATTGGGAAACCAATAGAGCAAACTAATTACAGAGGTATGATTGGGAATTTACTTTATCTTATAGCTAGTCGACCAGATATTATGTTTAGTGTATATATGTGCGAAAGATTTCAAGATAACCCTAAAGAGTCACACCTAATTACTTTTAAAAGTATTTTCAAATATCTTAAATACACTGCTAATTTGGGACAGTTTTACCCAAAAGTACAATCATTTGATTTAACAAGTTTTTCAGATGATGACTTTGCTGGATAAAGGTTAGATAGAAAGAGCACATCTAGAACATGTCATTTACATGGAAAGTCCCTAGTATCATGGTGTAGTAAGAAATAGAACATAGTTGCATTATCTACTGCTGAAGCAGAGTGTATAGCTGCTGGTAGTTGCTGTGCATAGATTCTGTGCATGAAACACACTTTATTGGACTATGGATTTGATTTAAAACATTTTTCAATTAACTGTTATAACACTAGTGCGATCAAAATCTCAAAGAACCATGTGTCTCACTCAAGAACCAAACACATTGATGTTATACACCACTTTCTAAGAGATCATTATCAAATAGGTGATATAACTCTTGAATTTATAGGCACTGAACTCCAATTAGCTGTTATTTTCACTAAGCCTTTATGTTCCAAAATATTGAGTTTCATTATACATGAATTAGGAATGATAACTTACTCCTAAACTGTTAGGACATACCTCAAAGATAGGACAAACCTCACCATTAGAATAAACCTCACCGTTAGGACAAACCTCACCGTTAGGAGAAACCTCACTGTTAGGATGAACCTCACCATTAGGATGAACCTCGCCATTAGGATGAACCTCACCGTTAGGATGAACCTCGTCGTTAGGATAAACATCACTATTAGGATAATCCTCACCGTTATGATAGACCTCACCATTAGGACACCTCACCAGTTCATCTCTAATGCTGTTTTAAATATTTGTATTAAGGCTGAGAATTTGAATATCATTTTAATATGAGATTTATTTTATATGTGAATCCTAAATGTTATTATACCAGACTCTAGACATCACTCAATCACCGTGAACCCGTCTGTTCGAATCCCTCCTACCTAAACGTCTCAAGCTCGCAAAACCCTAAGCCTCAGAATCTGAAATGGCCCGTGTGAAGCGACCCTCAGTGGATGAAGGGAGTAATGTGCCGCAATCTATGAAGTGGAAAGTGACCAATGCTGGTGCCAGTGGAAGCAGTAGAGATGTTGTTCGAAGGAATCCTGTGAATCCACATTTATCGAAGCGAGAAATTGTAGTGGAAAAGGAATTATGTGCGGAATGGCTGCTGGAAATCAAGTCCTTGATTCTGAATGTTTTACAAGAACATGAATGGCTTGAATGATTCATGAACAATAATGGATCATATTATCCAGTACTGGTAAAGGATTTCTATTATTTTTTCTATTTTGATATTTTAGAAGAGGAGAATAGGATGATTTCATGTGTGAATGGTCAAAACATTTCGTTCTAATCAGTTGAATGGGATGAGGACTGTAGAGTTCCTCATATTGGTGATTATGGATTTTATTCAAAATTTATACCTACTACTAGTGACTTTTTCAACTATGAGGATGCCTTGTTAGAATTGACAAGAAATGGAACTCCTAGAAAGGTCATTGCTACAGAGATGGCAGGGGAGGATAAACTACTTTTCAAGTTCTTTCAGCATGTGATTAGTCTAAGGAGAGGAGATTTTTATACCCTCAGATTTCATGATATTTATTTGTTGTATTTATTAAAGCATTGAGTAAAGGTGAACTTGTGTAGATTAATAAGGATTCAGATTGAGGATATGAGTAGACCGAAGTCTAAGTCCAATGCACTTTTCTTTTCTAAGGTGACTTCTATTATTTTGAAGGCAAAGGAGGTAGCTGGACCTCAAGAAGAAACTGTGGTGGTTAAGGATAATTTTTTCATCACTAGGACTGTTTGTAAGTTTATGAAAGTCAGCTGGAACCCATGGAAGAAATCATGGGTTAATTATGATGGTAAAATCTATGACATGTACACTCATTTGGATCATCCTTATAGACCAATGGATGTGAGGGATCCTGGTCTTGGACCAGATGATCCAGAACCAGTCTAGAGTGATAATGAAGCTGAATATAGGGAGGAAGAGACATCAGTTGAGGAAGGAGGGGACCTTGATTTACCTCCTAGTCTTATGCCCCAAAATATTTCCTATGGAGCAGATAGCCCTCCAAAATAGCTACCAAGGAGAGAAAATGTTTTGAAGGAAAGTGATACTGAGACCACCGAAGAAGAAGAAGAAGCATAAAAATATGTTGTTAAGGACACCTCTGAAGAGGATGAGGCAATCAAATCCGATTATTTTGTTCATGAAGAAAAATAGGCTCCTGGTGAAGCAAATGATGAGGAAAATGAAGAATAAGAGCTCACTTTTGAACCCTATGATAGACAGTACAGTCATGATTGTGCCTGAACAAGAAGCAGAAGTAGCATTTGTTGATGAGAGAGTCTCTGAGCCCTTAGTGCAAATGGTTATTGAATCTGATGTAGTTGCAGAGGAAGTTATTGAATTACCTCGAGCAAAATAGTTGGAGGAGATTCCTCAGGTGAATGCTCTAAGTGATAGGGAGAATCTTGGTTCAGTATCAGTGTTTTATGACATTAAAGGTTGGACATCAGATCCAGGATATATGGTTCTTGGACTTAATTATGAATATTCTGATGAGGAAGACCAGCCCCAAAGAAAATCAGTTATCCTACCTGTTGTGGATGAAAATTTGGAATCCAAGGAGGACCTTGAGTCCTTAAAGGATGAAATTAAAGAAGCACTGAAAGAATCAGTGGATGATTTGAAACAAAGTCTAGTTGATGAAATGAGGAGTGTGGAGAAATCCCTCGAGCTATCTCTGGGATGTACTGTTTCTAGTTCAGTGAGGGGAATGATGGATGATGTTAAAGTATGCCATACTCAAATTGAATGTTGGACATGAGCTATGGTTGCTCTAAGATAATCTATTTCTTCGTTGACTACCTTGAACATCTCTCAAACCCAAGTGAATACTGATATCAAATATATCAAAGAAGTAGTCAAGCAGTTTGTGGATGTCTTTGAGGCTTTTAAGAAATCAGTCAATGACTTTTGAATAGTCAAGATGAACATGTTGAGAAGGTGGTTAGTAATCTGACACAATCTTTCAAGGAGACAATAGCTTTTTATGTTAAACCCCATCCCTCATCCAGCTCCACTGTGAACCTTGATCAGATCAGAACTATTATTCAAGAAGTGTTGGCTTAGGCTAGTACCAGTGGTACCTCAGATACTCAGATCCTTGCTTCCACTAGGGACGTTAGTAGTTTTGTTCGTGATCACCTACGGCCAGCTACTGCTTCTCAATAGGCAATTAAGAATAAAGTGGATGCTTACTTTGAGAAGGTCTATACCAAGAATCAAATGACCAATAATTTCAAGCTTTTGATGGAGAATTTGAAGTTGCCTCCAGTGACTCATGATTTCAGAGAATAGGTTAGTAAGCTCAGGGAGCATACTCCTGTCGTGGATAAATTCATTGAAAATTGAGATGATTTTGTGTCAGAAATGGAGAGGGGAGGCAGTATTATTATGGATTTCAGGAACCTGTTGCTTCCATTCTTGTATGTGGATTCAAGACATGTGATTATACCTCCTTCCCTTCCTTCCTCTTCCTCTGGGAGTACACCTCAGTTGACTCTTGTTCAGGATATTCGAAGCTTGACACCTATGATACCACATAGAAGCACAAATTTCAGATCTGGTACAATTTCAGTGGCTGAACCACTAATTGTTTTTTCAGCTATTCCCATGCCATCTACTAAATCAATACCTGCACCCTCTTCTAGTTCTAAGGGAAAGACTTTTGTTCCAGAGGAACATTGAGTGATTCTGGATGTTTTTGATGCGATTCACTTGTAATTTCTTTTGTAATACTGACATTATCAGTTTGTATCTTTTGTGATTTAACGGAAAGTTACTCTTACATTCTCTACTTTAATATGTTTATGTGTAATCTTTTCTATACATTTATCTGATTCTACCCTTATTTTTGTTAATCGCAAAGGGGGAGAAAATGAGACTAATGTGAAATGGGAGTGTAATTGCAATGGGGAGAAAAAATAATAACTTTGTTTTAAAGTTTTTTTCTTAGGAAATTTTTCCTCTGACACCATTTTATTATTCTTAATACTTTGGCATAGGTTTTGATTATCAAAAAGGGGGAGATTTTTAAACCCTCTATAGAATTAGTTGAAACCATATTTTAATAATCCCAACTATGATCAATCATATTTTTACTATTCTCAATTATAGTTTGGTAGTTCCAATATTAATTAATGATTAATTACATAATTCAGTATTTCTGTACACGATGCACATATTCATATATTATAATATTTAAATTATCATCAGAAAATTCAGTTACTAGAAGGATATATATTCTAACTTAACCCATTCTGCCAATAGAATGCTTAAACAGACAAGTGGTCACTGTTACATACCAAAGCGACTGATTTGTAAAGTCCACCGTTATGTATATGTTCCCCGATACAGACAAGTCACTGTTACATGAAAGTCACCGATGCATCAAGTCCACCAATATATCAAGTCTACAGTTACGTGAAGGTCACCGATACATCATTTCCACCAATACATCAAGTCTACCGTTACGTGAAGGTCACCTATACATCAAGTCCACCGATATATCAAGTCTACCGTTATGTGAAGGTTACCAATACAGAAAAGTCACTGTTATTCAAGCCTACCATTACAGACAAGTTACTGAACGAAGTCTGCCGATAGAAAGGCTACAGTTACACGAAAGGTAACTGGTACATTATGTCTACCGCTAACGATCAAGTCTTCCGATAGACATAAAGTCTACTGATAAAAAGGCTATCATTATACAATAGGTTACCAATACAAAGATGTAATGATACACAAGGATACCGTTATCCAAAGATACTGTTCAAGATATTCGGCCGCTGCCTTAATTTTATTATCTTTATTTAATCTAACCAACGGTCATATTAGGTATATTGTAATGCTCTATCTTTTATTTAATGATGGTTATTGGATGTCAGGGAACCGTACCTCGTGCCTACAAAAATAAATCATTTCTTTTGCCAGAGCTCGTTCCATAAATATAAGACGTCCCAGTTGCTGCAAAAGAGATGAGACATACAAGATACATGCAAGAGTGATCTACAAGTGACATACACAAGAAGATCTCATATAGATATACATTCATGACCAAGAAGAAACAGAATCCCATACACACTCATGCTTACCCAAGATGAGGTGTGTACTTTAACGGGGATTTTGATGAACATCATCGACTACATCTTCACTATCTCTGAACATGGTTGTCAAGCAAACGACACTATATTTTATAGAAAAAAACCAGAAGAGGACTAAGAACCATTTCTAAACAATTCGAAGGAGTCCAGAGCTACACTACAATCACTAGAGCCATTCTAAACTCAATATCTTGCTCAACGATTTATTTTTTACATTATGAGCAGTGTGTGTCATCATTTTAAATTTACACACACACTGTCTCCTGAACATTAACTGGAGGATCTATAAATCCTCATTCAAACTCCTTACATCTTTTATATCCCATTGTGGACAGTGGTAGAGGTCGTGTGTGACCTGGACATCTGTATTTGTTGTTGTTTTTGTTTCCCACGAATAACTGTGGTAGAGGTCATTGACCTGGACAGTTGTAAACTGTTGTGAACCCCGATCCATGGTGTGGATAAAATATATATAAATTTTTGAGATGACAAAGTCTCACCTTGAGACTGAATATCTGGGTTATATCTGGTGTGCTGTAGTTAGTTTTATCTAAAACCTTTTATTCCGCTGCTAAGTGCTTTAAAACATAAACTGTTTTTCAAAGTTACTCTGATAATTGAATTAGCAAGTGTTTTAATTACATGAAAATAATTAGGTTAGTGTCAAAAGAGAATCTGATCTTCTGATTAGATTAATTGGGATTTAATCAATCCCTTTAGAACCTAACTTAATGTTTTCATTAGTTCAAATTCACTACAATTCAATTAGTATTTTAAATTGGGGGATTTTAGTAAAGGATTTTAAAGAGAAATTTGAATTAGAACTCAATTCACCCACCCCCCACCCCCTTGAGTTTCTACTATGACCAACAATATGTAATGATAATATATATATATATAAAGTAATATTAATCTACACTATTGGATCTTGAGCTGGATAAAATAAAGATTATATAAAAACTGACTATAGTAGTTATAGCCACACATATTTTTTTCATATTATTAAATTTATATTCATTTCATAACATAATGATACAGACTAGAATAATATATGTTTAGTTACTTAGGAATCATTGATAAAAATGGTTTTAAAAGTATACTACATTATTTCTCCCAAAAATCATCATAAATATCATGTTTATTAGATTTATCATCCTTAATAAATATCTTCATAACAAGGGAAATATAAAATATAATAAAAAGTGAGATTTTGTTATTAATAAGGGAAAATAAGTGACATATCAATTATAACATGAGTATAATATGAGGATAAGTGTATGATAATGTAATAATAATGTCTAAAAATAGTAAGCTGAATATCATAGATCATAATATTGAATCATTCCTTAAATCACAGATGTTCATAATGTATGAATT
Source organism: Viscum album (assembly GCA_963277665.1). NCBI lineage: Eukaryota > Viridiplantae > Streptophyta > Magnoliopsida > Santalales > Viscaceae > Viscum > Viscum album. The sequence continues at coordinate 1,610,879,408 of OY728141.1, read as the reverse complement.
CCATATTAATCAAATAACATGTTTCATGCCATCATAACAGCTTTATAAGATATACTTTTATGTAAAACACATAATATTTGAAAATCATTTCCTTAGTAGTAATGGTACATTGCTAAGACTATCATAATGGTTTGGGTTTACTCCCTAAACCATCATATTAGTGAAGGTTCACTCCCAATTATATCATTGTTGATAATCTAATTTACTAATATAGGTTCACTATCTATTATAGTTATATTTATCTTATGATATATAAACATCAACTAAATGGATTAGATGAATATATAATTATGGTGTCACCAGTCTTATAACTAAATTAATATTTATGTGTTCTATATGATCATAAATCATTTACCATATTAAAACCCCTAGAAAGAAATCAGTTTAATAATAATTTCACAATAGAATAGACCGTTGAATTAAATGGGATTCCTCAAAATTTTATTATTTCATCATATATGATATCAGATAAAAAGATTTTTTTTTACAAATATCCAATCATCATAGTCATAAAACACACCAATAAAGGATTAGGATGATATAATTTGATAATATCTCTTATGTTATCATAAGTAACATAAGAGGATATTTTCGTAGATGAAAAATATACATAAATTATTATTTGTGAAATTTATTGAGGAATTGACCTTTATATATTTGAATTTATTTAATTAATATCTAATTTTTCTATATTATTTGTTACTAGTGAAAATAGAGAAATCCAATGAGTTAATTATATAACATATTATTCACCCAAGCAATGAATCTTCATCCTCAATAATGATTGAAGCCCAGGTATTGTCTGAGGATCTCATTTTCATTAATTGGATAATGATAAATAAAACTGAATGAGTTCCTCATTCACTTAGAAGCACACTCATCTATCACATGTCGTTATTTACCATTTATCAATGTATCTGAGGTTTAACATCGCAAGATCATCAAAACATGATTCTTGATTATTAATATACAATGCTCGTTGAATTCCAGGTGCTGGCATAGAGCTCCGATGATATCTTCTCTCTCATTTCAATCATCATGATACTCTAACTTTGATCAATGAAATTGTTCTTGAATAGTTATATCGGTTAAAGAGAATATATCCCATGGATCTTGAATTATAAAGAATCACCCAATTATGAATGATGAATAATATACCTAATGATATTCCACTCTCCTTATATAGTGGATGTTAAAAATAAATAGTCAAGTTTCCTTGATAACCATATATATAACGTCGACTAAATAAATATTAAATAATTATAATGTCGAAGTAACCATGTAATTAATTTTTGTAATATTTCATCACATATTATTAATATAGAATACATATATTAGATGATAAAACAAGAGTCAATAAAAATACTCATCATTCCAACAAATATTAAAAAAACCATGAATAATAAAATCACATTCCTTGCATAATATTATTCCATGTATTATCTTAAACAATTGTAAATAATATTATGAAATAAATCCATCCCATTCATTCTACACTAAAATAATAATGAATTTATTTATTTATCAATGATCAATAAAACATGAACAACATTTTATCCCCTAGAAGGGAATCCCAATGCCCTATATACCTATTCATCCTAATAGGTAATAATAATAAGTGAAAAATTCCTTATTACCCTCTAGGGTCTTATCATAATAGTTTTGAATACTATTCAAAGATCTCTAATGGAGTTTAGAAACCCATCAAGTCGCTTAACAGAAAAAGAATAGTCATTGTAATGAAAACCAACCTAAGAACACACACAATGTAATATATTCATTTTTTATATGTTATATCATAAATAGAAACGCACATATATTTCATCATCTTTTTTTTGCATAGTTATTTACCATCCTGATAAACCAAGACCAATATATCACCTCCTAAATAATCAAGTGAAAAATTATATAATTAGCATTCAACCAATAACATATCACCAATGATGCAACCAAAACAAGCTACCTCCACATGAATTCAATTTTATGGTTTTAAACTTTCTTTATAGTAGACAATTAAATAGAATAAATTTATATTTATATAAATTTAGGAGAACGGAACAGATTTATTTTTAGAGGATCAAAAAATATACCCAAAAACGTGGTGTTAATATTTGAAGGTCTATCCCCATTATCTGAAAAACTAGAGATCACCATGTGTGAACTTCATGATAATAATTCTCAATTCTTATGAGATCCAATACATAATAGTCACAAAACATCTAGGTCATTTCTGTATGATGTATCTGTATCATTGGACATATCATTATGGTTGTTATCAAAACATCTATAGGTTCCCATTATTTCATGATAACTATTATAACCCTTGGATAGGATAAGAAATCGAAGGGAATTACTATAAATATAGTACAAATACAAGTATAAACACTACTTTTGTAAGATAAACACATGAATATATCAAACTGTATAAATGTAATGGTAATAAATGTATATATAAATGTTGCATCATGGGAACACAATTTCAACACCCCCATGATCACAATATCCATCTACTAAGAAGTCTCAATCTGATATCTCTCATATTATAATCATGGTTCTGCAATGATATATATTTAGAAAAGTGAGTCTACCATATTTTCATCAGTGGTTACTCTACTAACTATGAAATCACCTCGATGGGTAATATCCATTAAGAAATTTAACATTAAAAGTATATTATTTCTCTTCTATTGTGGCATGGGCTCCATAGTATAATCAAAATAAACGATAATAAGGTCTATATTACAAGGCAAAATTCCAATGTCAAATAGAAAGTTGTATGTCCAAATACATCATTAGATGCATCCTAATCCATGATATACAAATAATTTTCTTTAGAATTAGATACCATAGGATTCTTAAAGCTTCTACATCAGCCTGCACAATAATTGAAGAAAACTATGTAGCCTGAGTTTGATTTCATATCATCATGATCGATTGGGAAACTATAATCAGTGACTCCTCTAACAAAAATATTTTCATCTCCTCCAAAATCCAAGAACACATCCTTTGTACATTATATGTACATCAAGGATTTTTTTAAAACATCACAATAAAACTCTCTTAAATTCGCTTGATATATTACCACCATACATAAATTAATGGAATCTAAAATACTATAAAATATTATAGAATACCTAGTAGATCCCTCAGTTGAGAAATAAGAGAGTTTACTCATATGATCAATTTCTTATTTTTATTTTTTACGCATATTTTTGTAGAGAATAATACGAAGGGACATCTGAAAAACACAATATTTTATTTTTATATACCCTACCTTGTCAATATATGTTATTTTACATAATCCAAGAATAAATTGCGATCTATATCGGTGTATCATGTTCGCTAGAATGTATGATTTTTCACCAATGTCATTTATGATAAATAATTAATATAACTATGTTTAATTGACTAATAGAAATAAACATCATATCCAATAATTAATATTTAATCAACATATAATACTAGGAAAATGATGTAATTTCAATTAAAATTCTTATGGACATATGGCTCGAATAAGTTGTGAAAAAAACCAAATTCTCTTATATCCTCATAAAAAACATTATATGACCGTGATACATTCTTTAACTCATAAACGGATATTTATATATTTCACACTAAATGGGCATTAAATTACTTTATAAACCATTTAGGTTATGTTTATCGAGATCATCTACCAAATTACCAATTAGAAAGGCAATTTTGACAACCATTTTTCAAATCACATATACATAGAAGGATTCATTTTCAAGTAATATTCCGATTGATTTCAATATTCCTACTATTGATAAGGATTATTCATATACTATTACAAGATAGTTTTTAAAAGAATTTTCCACCATTAATTCATTATTTTTATTGAACTTACCATCTAAGTCAATTATTTTCTAGAATACCAACTTGCACCCAATGTGTTTTGAATCAGCTAGAAGGCCATCCAAAATTGAATCATTATTCGGTACATACACTCTATATCATAGTACATGTAATATTTCCATTTCTCTCCATCCATTCCTTATAATTCTTCCGTGTAGGTTAGCTGTGCATAATTCCTAAGGAGTAATTTAGCAACATAATTAGTGACAAGAAAATCATACTATCTAGTTCACTATGATATCGATTATACCGATCCAATATGTTTTTCTAGGGAACTTCTTTTTCTTCCACTATTTATTGTAGAGGTTGTTGTCATACATAATCATTTTCATCTAGATCTTGCAATTAATTGTATAAAAACTTACTCCCACTATTTTTGATGGAAATGTGTTCCTATTCTAAAAATATGTCTAGTATTTCCAAAATTATATATATATCCAAAGGGATATATAAGTAATATCCTATAGTTTCAATAAAAAACCCATAAATATTCACTTCAATCTTATCTATGAAAATTTATTAATTTTTCTAGTCTTAATAAAATAATTACATGCCTATACATGTATATTTTTCTGATTGGGGTTTTTTCCACACCACAACATGTATAGAATCTCATTTATAGCATTAATAGTTAATTGGTTAAGGGTATAAGTAGTTCTTTTAAAAGGGTATCCCAAAAAGGTTAGTGAAAGAGTTTCTAGAATCATACTTGATGATTAAATATCAAGAAATCCCTTAATCCTACATTCACCAAAATAATTACAATATGGTTTATAAGGATATATAAGATGGGAAACTATCATTACTCTTCTATGTGATCAATTCATGCTTATCTATGATACTCTCCACCTCATGTTGGGGTAAATGGTATAATATTCTTTCCAGGATGATTTTTTTCATAATCATGGTATTTATGAAACATATGAATGGAATGCTACTTATACAACATTATTTAGATATATAAATACATACAATAGTCATCAATAATAGGAATAGAGTATCAAAACCCGCCAATTTTCATTACTAGAAATTGAACACATACATTAGAATGAATTACATCGAGTAATTTAGTGAAACCTTCTCCTTTCCCAAAGAAAGGTTATTTGGTCATTTTTTCTTGTAAAAAATAATTACACAAATCATGTTGTTTCATCTCAATTGTGTCTAAATACACTACAGGATGTAGTTTCTCTATACAGTTCTAATTTACAAGATCCACCCTAATGTACCAAATGTGGGTGTAATATGAGTAAAGTTTACAGGATTTCACATTGATTTAAATTAACATATTTTAAATTTAAGGTATATAAAAACCATTTTAATGAAACAATATACCAATACACATGTATTCAATATAAGAGAGAAAGAATTTATCTCTTAACATAAAATAAAATCTTATCTTTTCTAGACATTAAATTATGATTTTGTTTCATGTAAATGAGGTAAATTTATAACAATTATTTAATTCAAGAACCAAAAAACTATATAATCTTAGGTTAATATATACCAAAACGATAGATGATATACACACAATATTTTCATCCTAGATATTAAATTTATCTTTTTCAATCTTCATGCATATTGTTGATTTTTGAATATGATTAATTTTTTTGATACACATGGTTCATCTAATACCCAACTTATAGATAATTAAGGATTATTATAATGAAAAATATACTTGAAGTATAAGTATCCCCATGATTCTTAGTAAATCTATAATTTTTCTTCCAAAGACCATTAATTCCATAAAGAATGTGGAAAACCACTTTCTCATTTTTAACCCTATGTATACTTTTCATTTTGGAAGGATGTCTCATTAGCATATTTGAACAGGTTGTATCCTTATACTCCATCAAATTGGATTTCAAACTCTTTTTCACCATATTAAATGATGAATTGGTATTCATCATGGCCTTAACTTCTTGGAAAACTAAAGACAAAATATCTATGAGAGACATTGCGATGTTATTAATATTTTAGTTATCAATGATATTAAAAAATATAAAAAGTAAAGTAGAAGGAATGAGATATTCCAATAGTTATTGATTTTGTTTTAACAAAAGGGATTCATGACTCTCAATTTACCCAATCATCTTGAGTAAATGAATACCTTCTTAATTATGTTCTTCTTGACTACACAGGTTTATTTCACCTGATATCTCATTACTTTCATTCCATGTTCTCACTATAAATAACTATTTGATTTCATTAATCATCATGTAGGAATAATAATCCTTATTATTTTTATTCAACAAAATCAGATATTGATGGAAGATGACAAAAGGTAGATCTATTTAATCATCTACATAGTATTTCTATTTTATTATACTCTTTGATCGTTCTATGAGGAGGATTAGTATAATGTGAGTACTCCAACATGTCATATTTCATTTATTGGCATTGTATTATGAAGTACCTATACCACCCCTATATGTTATGGTTGGTCATGATATTTTATTCATCCAATATTGTTCATAGTGATAATTTCATGATGGTGTTTTTGATTCCAATTTTTGATCTACATAAAAATAAATTTTAGTATTCAGTATGTTGTGTTGATTTTATTTTAGAAATTTAAATTTAAATAATTATTAATTTATTAAATTTCTCCCACTATTTTATAAAACCTTAAAATAAATCACAATTAGATTCATAATACATAGGCACTAAAGTATTCTAGTTGATGTGATACTTGATTCATATCCTCATAAACTAAATGATTTGGATTTTCCATTTCATGAAGTGTTTAAATGTAGGCTATATACTGATACCTTAATAACATGTAGTTCCTTGAACTATTGGGTAATGTCCCGGCTTATTGAAACCTCAACATTGAGTCCCTCAACACATTGTCTCTAATTTGACAGACATCTTGCTTTCAATAATTTTATGAATTTTTTCTATGTAAACCCATTTATCTCATAATAACTCTATATGGTATAATGAACCCTCAAAATTGTCTAACAAGCACCCCGAACACAATTTTTTTTTAGATTTGAGAAAATGGAAGACATGATGACTTAATATTTATTTGCGGTGTTTTCTTATTTATTGATGAATGTGAATATTTTTTATTAGATTTTTAATGATATTTTTTCATGTTCACAACTGCACATGAATTAATATAACAAATTACATCACATCTATAGGAATTTTTCATGTTTATTGTTTTATGTAAAATTATGGAAAACATGAACATTGATAAAATAATGAAAAATATATAAAAGAAATAATTTTAATCGAATAGACATTAGAATCTAATTGTGAATGATCCATTTTATAATTAAGGTATGAATCATGACCCATGGTGATTCAAACATGAGTTGGTTCCGGGTTCTTATCAATGATCTCCCCAATCCAGTGTTTTCACTTCTCATTTTGAGTAATGCATCATCTTTTTGAGGTCCACATCTTAACGTTTAATCATCAAATGTTCTTGTATACACATAAATAGGTGATATGATCTATAGAATCATAATATAGGTCAAAAAAATAATTCTTGATAACCCATTGACATATTGAAATTAAAGAAGACGTTTCTTAAAACTTCATATTGTAAACTACATATTATAATTATCACACATAATATATAATTAAATAATTTTCCACACATACACATGATATTTCATTTTCTATAGAGAATTTTATAAATTAAATAAATGTATTATATAAGTAAACATCAATAATTTCCAAGAATGAGGATAATAAAATAAAGTAAATGAATTATTTAAATTCAAATAATTTATTCAAATAAATTAATTGAATTTGGTCCAATAATTAATTTAAATTTAAGTCAAAAAAATTAATTAATCAATTAGTTTAATTTAGTCCAAAAATCAAATCAATATGTAACCATATTGAAATGTTATTATTTTTAAACCTATTTATTTAAAATTAATTTAAAAATAAGAATAAATTAGAAACTTTAATAAAATTTTGATTAAATAAATTATTCTAGTATCCAAAAATCCAAGTTGAGGACCATTACAGGTTGGTTTGTAAAACCATAGACATATTTGGGGCTATACAGACCCCTTCTAGTGATATTATAGCTCAAACATTCTCATCCAAACCCATTATAGATTGGTCACTCCCTCCCCAACTCATTGCGGGGTGAATCAGGTTCGGTCGAATCCAAGGGAGGATAATCCATGGGGTCTCCTTTTGGGGTGGTGAAATAGTGGTGGGGGTGAGCCAAGATAATAGTGGGATGGAAGAGGATGGGATAGAAGGAATGTTGTAAATATCGGTGCTTTTTTAGCCAAGATCCTTACAACGATGGCAGTTTCAGCTCATTTGGTGGTGGAGAGGGTAGTCTGAAATCCATTGGCGAGCATCAGGCACAAAGAGGTGGGTGAACCTCATGGATGTTGTGAAACCAGTTTCAAGAACCGGGACTGTGATTGATCATGCAATAAAATGTTTCGAAAGGCTGTGTGTAAGTTCTAGAGTGAGTCAGAGGTAGAAAGAAGGAATCTTGTTGAGGAGTGATTATCATTAAGGGACCTCAGAACGATGGAGGGTTGTGTACTGGATTTGACATGTAGAAGGTAGCAATGATGTTTCTAGCCAACTAAAGGAGGTGTGGCATCCCTATCCACGTAAGGAAGTATGATAGGGTTCATACTAGATGGTCCAACCCCTTGACATGAAATTGGCACACACGACCAAGTGGGGTCTAATTCATGGACCTTTTGTGAAGATTACCACCTAGGAAATTTATTGTTCATTAATAAATAATGCCCCAAAATGGGATTTGTTAAAAAAAATAATAATAAAGAAATAAATATCAACACAAATTGAAATATCTAGAAATAAAATTTAGGTTTTTCTCATGACGTCATCCCACCCAACAACTTCTCCACAACCTAGAATAATGTTATTGAAAAACTAATGTAACAAATTAGTTTTTTTCTTCTACTATTGAAAAAATGGATCATTTATATAAGATTTTTGATAGAAAGATTCTAGATAACTTTTAAAAAAAATTACAATCTCCTCAGAAATAATTTTTTTCTAGCGATATCTAAAATTTTTAACAAGAATTGCAATATGATCTTCAAATATTTTATCATCCAAAATGTAATAGCTGAAAACAACATTTCAAACCACTATTTATTTATATGTACATAACATGTTCATATGAGATCAGATCAGATCATGGATAGATCCATTGGAAATTATTTCAAACCATATAATTTTATATAAAGCATCATAATTTTTATCCTATCATAAAATAGAAATGATCACTCGAATAGCAATTTTCAATACCAAGGCATGCAGCAGAATCTGGTGGGTTAGGGCCTTAAAATTTTAATTAACTGATGGAGGAAATAATATTTTTTTCACTGAATATAACATTGGTATATTTTGAAAAACACTCATGGTTTAATTGGAGCATAGATAATAATACTGAATGAGTAACTCATTTGATTTGAATTACACTCTCCTATTTCATGATTTTGGTGCCTGTTTGTTAATGGATCTGAGATTGAACCCCTCTTATCATCCATAAAATTGTGTTGATTTTGAAAATATATCATTCATTAAATTTTGGGTTCTATAGTTAAGCACTGAATATCTTTTCTACATTGCGTCAGTTACCATGATCGTCAACCTTTTGTCATATAAGGAATTCATGGATCATTTTATAGATTAGATAAATTATCTCTATATGATATAGAAAATTAGAAAATCTATCCATTCTAAATAATGAATAATAGATATAATGGTCTCCTCCTATCTATATATATTGTATTCTAAAAATAGGTTGTAAGGGTTCTTTACCCCCAAAATATATAACATATACTAAATAATTAACGAATACATTATTATTATGAAATAATTATGTCGTAAATATTATTAATATTATAACATATAATTGTAATAAATATTAAATATATTTTTTGAAATTAATGAATCTTTATGTCAACTCTTAATTCCATATAATATTAAAAGAACTTTGGATATTTAAATAATAACAATCATTTAAATTATTAATTTTATACAATTAAATAGCAGAACATATTGTTAATAAATAAATTCAACCTAATTATTATATACTATAATAAAAATGATTTTATTTTTTTATTGATGATTGATAAATATTGGAGAACTCTCAGACCCCTTGTTGGGCCCACCCAATCCCATATTGTTATTCATCAAAATATGGAAGAATATTGACAGTTCTATTTTGTGTAGCCATGTAGTCCTTTATTAAGATATAATGAAATAGTATTTATAGACTAGGTTTGGAGTCTAGATCCCATCAAGGACCCTTATGGGACACATAATATTCATATTCTATAAAACCAACATATGCACATGTAATGTGAAATATAATCTTTTATTAAATGATATCTCATAAAAAAGGATGAAAGTATATGTTATCATCCTTTCTTGATTAATTATTGGATGATATAACCAAAAAAACATACAACATAATCTTATGGCCAGGGATTTATAATGGTACAAACATCCTAATCAACCAGGACCAAGAATACACTTCCTCAAATCAGAAGTGGAAACAAATAAATATTCATAATTAAACAAATTCGTTAACACCAATGACATGTAGAACCTAAGCTACCTCACCAAATAATCAATGTCATTTTTTAATTTTAATTGATGTACACAGTCAAATGGAACACCTTAATAATGATATCATGTTTGGAGACTAATAATCATGTTCATAGACATGAGCAAATAATCACAACCAAAACATAAATGGTTCATTTTGGTTGTATTTTTTCATGATGTCAACCTCTAGAGATATCAATGTGTGAACATCATGATAATAATTATCAATACTTATGATCCCCCAACACCTAACAGTCTTACATCATCTATGGATTATTAGTATAATGTTTATGGACTATAGGAAAACACATTATTATTACTATAATAATATCTATAGGTTCCCATATAACCTAGGAAATGAAGAATACCTTTGATACAACATGTAATAAAGGGTCTATACAATTAATATAATTGATGATGATGTATCATGAGCATTCTGGTAAGATAAAAACGTGTATATATCAAGCAATATACATGTAATGGTAATCAATGTACATAAAAAAATATTGGTTTAGGGAACCCACATTCAACAATATTAAAAATGCAATTTCATTGAAATGAAACGATGACAATTGTAAAGAAGTGTATAATGTTTTCATTGGATAAGATGTCATGGAATTCAGTTCATTACATATATGTTAACACAAAGATGAATTACACATTTATAGGAAAAATTTCATAGAACATCATCTGAAATATGAATAGAAAATTACTTTCAGAAAATAATGAAAAAAACATTGTTCAAATGTTTTTAATCAATAATTAGATAGTATTAAAAATATTATTGAAACAATTTTTACGAAATATGGACATATATGATATATGATTTCTTTCCTATTGTGAAATAAACTTTATTTCCTATAAAACTATTTCATTGGTCTCCGAAATATATAAAAATATAAAAATAAAAATAAAAATATTTAATATCTATAAATAACAACAGGATTACAAAATTATTTATTTTCATGAGAGTTAGTCCTTATGATTTCATCAATGGATTTTAATAAAAAATAATCCCAATAAACATTGTGATTGTTACATAAAAAATTTTCCCCATTGGTATAATTTTAATCATTAGCCCCATGAATGAATAATATGAAAAATTAATCATGAACATAAGGATAATAATGATATAAAATATCAGATGGATTTATATTCACTTCATAAATTAAGACATGCAAAACATAACATTTCTCCCCAGGAAGAAAATTACAGCTGATAAACCATTACATAAGGATCCAATTTCTCTAAAGCAAATCAAAACTCTTCTATATTAAATTAAAATTTATTATATGACTATATAAGAAGTATTTTGATTTTTATAACATCATATATGATCCCATTATAACATTTTCATATATGTTTAAAAATATATAATTATTAAACATAATCATTTTCAGGTGTCAACTATTTTATTTATCAATATTGTATTAGTTAAGTAGTATTTTTCCTTGTAATGTTATCTTGGTTACATCATATTTGAAATCATTCCTTTTTATTACATTAATTTTCATTTACATGGTTCAATCTGATGATATTTTAATGTTTAGTTTCTTAGAAAAAGGGATATAGTACATGAAAACACAAAAAAAAATTATTTTATTCCATTTGAAAGACTTATTCAATGTACATTCTATTAATATATAGTGAATCTCAAATCCATGGGATATACAACAATAGAAATTGTGAGAATAAGGATACGTAAGGGAAAACAAGAAAAATAGTTTATATGTGATCATAAGGAATATCAATAAGAACATGAGGAAATACATAAAGGAATGAGAAATATGGATATGATAATAATTATAATAATAAAATGAACCATTACATAGAAATGTTTCAACAACATTTAATTGAGTCATTCATAAGCATATCAATAATGGCTATCATCGAGGTTCCATAAAAATTTCTAAGGTTATTCACCAAGGTATCATAAAATATGTCATCTCTAAAGATTAAATTCATTACCCATTTAATTGTAGTGCTATCATGGATAACACTTAAAATTTCAAAATTAATTTGATCCACATATATGATAATAATACATTACCTAAATAATCCATGCGTAATTGATGAAAAAGGTTTCATATCAAAATATTGGTGTTTTAAAATGTGCTAAAAAAACAAGATCATTATGTCATTTATAACCCAAAAAAACTGATTTAGGGTTTTATGTACATAAATTAATGAATCAAGTAAATAATTTTTACATGTAGTTGAATACCTATGAATAATAATGTGTTTTGGGTAATCACATAAGGTAAATAAAATAATTTCTTGAGAAAAAGAGATAAATTTTAAGAATAAAATTATATTGGATAACGAGAAAGAAACATAGTTTTAGAAACATATAAAAAAATAGGGGAAAATAGTACCCCATTAATAAAATATTCGTAATATTTTAATGGGATTTAATTAAATGTATATAATAACATGTTATTTAAATTTCAAAGACATACCACATAAAAAGGGAACATCAATGTAAAATAAAAGTTGATATTTCCCATACCATGAAGAGTATTGGAACCTTATGGGATTTATGAAATAGTGATAGGACTCATTTGGATGAAAAAATATTGTAGATTCATGGTGGATGAATTTTAAATTAACAGAAATGTAGAAATGGGTTTCTATATATAGAAAAAGTGAGGGAATTTTATTTTATTTCCATGGACACATCAATTGTGGTATTTGAAAAAAATTGGATTTAAAATGGTATTTTACCAGTGTATTTCCCATATGGGACACATAATATGTAACTTTAATCTACAAGTGTATCAGAATTTTATATTACCTATTACATAATTTTTATGTCATTTAACTTAATCATAACTCAAAACTGTATTTTTAGTATTCACCAAAAAATTAAATATTTTTGAAAATTCAAATAAATTCACAGTAACCTTATTTTGATGAGATGAATCAAAAATTTATGTTTATTTTATAAAACTAGTATTTTAATTATTAACTGTTTTAATTTTAAATATAAAAATACTTATTTATTAAAAATAATAGCGAATAAAAAATTCACCGTAAAATTTAGGACATTTTAAAAAAATTGTATTTATTATTTCATTTTTATTTAAATACTATTCTTTTAAACAAACTATTCAATTAAAATAATCATTATTAATAATATAATAGTTTACTAAAATAATTATATCTTTTCTAAAATGTACCATGTGTATCTAAATATTAATATATTCCAATTTGTTATAATTTTTAGAAAAACTAAAATCAAAATAGAACTAGGGGACCATAAAATTTAATTATACAATGGGATTAGACAATAAATAACAATGTAATTGACACATAAATCCTTATAAAACCAAAATAATATCTATGGGTGAGGTGTTAAATAGTTATAAACTCATGTTGCGGCTCGAATAACATTTTCGGAGTGGTAATGTACAGTAACATGAACATCTCATATAGGAGATTTAGTTAAATATTAAAATGTTGAAGCTTGTATTGGGACTGGTCAATTGGGAAGACCAAAAATTCTACCCCCATACCATGTTTAGAATAAATTTCTTTGTATGTCATGACTCTACTGGATGAGGCTATTGGGTATTATTTTTAAATGAATTAACCATTATCATTTCTAGTTAAAATACTAATTTTAATGATAAAATTATTATTAAGAATATTTTTTCCAATGGTCATATTGACCAACAGTTTTTATTGACCAAAGAGCATAAAACGATCTAAATCTAGTGGAAAATTTTTAATTATAATAACTTTATTATTAAAGTTATATAGATTTGTTGAGTAAAATATAAAACAACACATATTTTTATGAATAAATAATTATTTAAAAATATTAGGTCATTACATTCTCCCCTACATAAGAAATTCCATCCCTAAAATTTCATCCCATTCCCTTGGTAGAGGAAATTCGTGGGTAGTTTTATATAATTGTATCCTATGGTTACCACATAGCTTTTTCATATATGAGGTTCCTCTAAACCACTTTTATAATGAGTGTAGACTTGTTTCGTAGAACCATCTATCTATGGACCAAGATCTCTACTTATTTCTCCTCATAAGAGAGGTCATGTTCTAGTTATACCCCATCTAGATTCAGTACATGTGAAGGGACATGTATGTACATTCTCAAAATATGTAATGGAAAATATCATTAACTTAATCTAGATTTAGAGGAAGTGAAAGTTTATAGGCCAAGACAGTTATGTGATCAAGGATTTCATAGGGTCTAATGTACATGGGGATGATATTCCCTTTAATCCCAAACCACATGAATATCTTCCAATGTGAAATTGAATGGAAGAGTTTATCTCCAACATCAAATATGAAGTCCCTTTGACAATTTTCAACATATCTCTTATATAATCTATGATTATACATTATGTGGTGTTTGATGGAATGAACCTTTTCTATCATCACATACACATGTAACATCCCAAGAAGCATTCTCTCTCTAGTTTCATCCCAACGGGTAAGAGTTGTACATCGCTTCCCATATAGAGCTTTATAGAGTTAAATTTGAATAATCTAATGGAAACTGTTACTGTATGAGATATCAAATAATGGGATATTTTGATCCCATCCACCATTAAATTCCATCAAGAATGTTATCATCATATCCTCTTGTTTCAAAATAGTACTTTTAGATATGCCATCAGTTTAATGGTGATTGGGCACAATGAAATTCAATTCAGTATTCAGATCATTTTGATGATTTCTCTATAATTTTGATTTTAAACAAGTATCGTGATAATCAATGATATAAAGTGGATCTCCATGAATCCTTACCACTTCGTTTATATATATAATTATGAGTTGGTCTGGAGATAAAAAATCTTAAATAGATACAAAATGGGATGACTTTGTGCGATAGTCCACTATAACCTAAATCACATTATTTAATTTTGATGTTTTTGGGGGACCAGTGAATAATTACATACTTATATAGTCCCACATACATTCCAATATGGGTAGTGGTTGTAAAATTTTTTTTGGAAGATTTCCCTCTACATTCACATATTGACACACCAGTTACCTTGATGTGTATTTAGAAATCTCCCTTTTCTTTTTATCCCACCATTAAGGATCATTAAGGTCCCAATACATTTTCGTGTTTCTAGGATCTATAAATTAAGCAGAGTTACGAGATTCATCCATCATCTCCTTATATATTTACCGAACTGATGGAACACAAATACTTTAATGAAATTTTAGTACCCCTTCTTGATCAGTATTATACTAAGAAAAATTCCCATTCATCAGAGTCTTTAACTCTTTCTGGAGGAAAGGATATTCCCTTTGAGATTTCGTAATATTCTATAGTAATGATTTCTGAGAATTCATTTAGGATTTTTATAATGATGAACCTTCCCTTATGATTCCCATGTATAATTTTAGAATTCCTTTTATCAAATTATCGCTTTGAATCATACTTACTTCCAACATAATAGGGTCTTTCCTACTTAATTCTTCAGTGATTTTTTTCTCTTCTAAGGTGATAATGAACTGAACAATCATAATATTTAAGAATTTCCAACCATGTTCTTATATCTTGTTCAATTCAATTTTCATGAAAATATACATCATCAAATTCTATAGTTTTTTTATATGTCACATTTATCACAAAAAATATAGGGACTCTAAATATTCAGAGAAAAAAAAACACAACAAACACCAAGTCATGTGTTGGGTAGTTCTTCTCATGAGGTTTCAATTTTCGAGATGAATATAAAATCACCTTCTCATTTTTTACTATGATACACCCAAACCATTTCAGATATGCATCACTAGAATGTCGAATACATCTCTAATAGAATATAGAGATATCATGTGTGTAGTAACCAATATATTCTTCATCTCTTGGAAACATTCTTCACACTCTTCAATCCAAGTCAGATTGGACCCTTTTTGAGTTATAATGGTTAGTGGATTACAATGTTGTGATTTTTTTCACAAACCTACTAGCATATTCCATAAATCCATGAAAACTATGAATCTAAGTTACTATTTTGGGATGATTTTATTCTTTAAAAACCTTTTTCTTCACATGGTAAACATAGATTCTTTCATTGGATACAATGTTCCCATGTAAAGTGACCTGTTGTGACCAATGTTTACATTTTATGAACATTATATATAAGATATCCTTCCGAAATGTTTTCCAAATAACCCTTATATAATCCTCATGATCTTCATGACTTTTTGAATATACCAAAATATTATCAATAAAAACCACCAAAATTATATCAAGGTATTCCTTAAGGACTATATTCATGAAGTCCATAAAATAAGTTGGAGCATTTGAAAATAAAAATGTCATAATAGAAAAAACATAATATTCTTATCATGATCAGATGTCAGTATTTTAAATACATTCTTTCTTCACCCACAATCGATGATTACCAGATTGAAGATCAATCATAGAGAATAATTGAGCCACATAAAGTAGGTTGAAAAAATCATCAATCCCGGGATGTGTGTACTTTTTCTTCCCTAAAATACCATTATGTACTCTATTATCAATGAGTAACCCCATTTATATTCCCTTCTTCAAAATATGAATTGGTGACCCCCATGGAGACACCCTTGGCTGATACACCCCTTATCTAAAAGATCTTGGTGTTGTTTAATTAATTTCTCGATCTTCATATTTTCCATTCTATATGGGGTTTATGATATAAACACGGATTTAGGCACGAGTTCAATGGAGAAATCTACCTCTCATTATAGGGATGGTCTATATAAATCCTCACAAAATACATTAATGTATTCACTAATGATTAGTATATTCTCTAATTGAATACTTTGATTTCCTTCTTCATCTTCCCTGAACATTTTAATAATGAATTGTAAGTGAGGTGTTTCTAGAAAAATCTCGAGTCAAGATATATATCCATTGAAAATAATTGTATGTTTTCCATTCAATAATATTTATATTTCCTTGATTATTCAGTTTATTTACAATTATACATAAAGATCTAGTCCTTCTATAACATAATGTCAAATTACAGCATGGGAATGACTACTATATTTGTGATGAGATGGCACTTTCCAAATTGAATACTACAGTTTCTATACAATATTTATGTTTAGATAATACCTCCAGGAATCATGATAGATTAATATAGTACAAGTATTTTTGATATTTATTCAAAATTTATTTCCAACTTGATGGAAATAAAGGAATTTGTCGAACTAGAATCAAATAATATACTTGATATATTTTAGATAAAAACAAGTGTAAATTCCACCAAATCATTTGGAGCATAAAAATTAGATTTCAGGATATAAAATCATGACCTTTCTCCCTTCGCATATGTTAAGGATGATGCCAAATACCCCCTATTTTCTTATGATTAGGACTGTAATAGGTAAAGTGCTGAAGTTGTCCAAAATTAATGAAATGGACATTAGGTTTGGCCTGAACCATATTCACATTTAATCTAGTGTTGAGAAGCTTAGGATTCCCCAAAATATGACAGTTCCATGAAATATGTCCATATCTTCCACACTTAAAACATTTCTCACTTCTTATAACGTTTTCACTGAATACTTCTTATTTCATTTATTGCATGCCAAACGTTGCACTTACATTCCTCATCTTCCGTGATCAAATATCATCAGTAAGTTTGGATGCAATAATCTCATATTTTTAATAGATTTATGGGACTAATGAATCTCTCTAAAAACCATTTAAACTTTTATAGTACTCATCATGTTTTAATCATAGTTTTCATTGTATAAGTTTCAAATATTATTTATTATATTTTGTATTTTTCGACCAAAAAATAAATCATCCTTCATAATAGGATCCATGATAAATCTAGAGGCGTAATTGTTATGTCTTGTATAGTTCATCTATTAACATCCTATTTATTAGTTTTCCTTATTCTTAAACTCTAGTAATTTATTCTCTATTTTTTTAGCATTGAACTAGAAAAATATTTTCTGAAAAAGGTTCTTATGAACACTTACCACTCAATCACTTCAATCACATCTTTTCGATTAATATTTTTAACTTGTTTCTACCAATGTTCATCTTATACCTCTATGTTGTATAGATATAAGGTGAATCTATCTGGTTTCAAGAATCAATGAAAAAAATATATCCTTTATATGGATTTTATCAACTTTTTTACAATCAATGGGTTGGTAGATACACTAAAATAAAGTAAATATTGACACATAATAGACTCAATAGAAAGATATTCCCAGTGAGGTGAATATGGTATTTCAACTTTTTTAATGTTATTCTACATAACTCAAGTTAGTTTATTCATCAATATCATGATGTTATCCATTTTGACTTCTATAAGAAGGTTGTCAGCACCTAGACTACCACACTCACCATTTACATGGTTTTTCATATTTCCCACCATTATCTACAAGAAGAAAATCATATTGATAAATGTGTTACATTTAGTAATCTTATAATATGAAATTAATTTCTTTTCTTGATATATAAATCATTAATATTTTATTCTTTAATAATAATTACATTTTCTATAAATCCTTCATGATGGTTTAAGAAAATCATGTGATTAACAAAACATATCCATTGGGAGTGTTAATGTATGAGTGAATCAATGCATGTTGTTTTTTACCAATTAACATTAATGTATATCTCAATGTAGATTTTTTGGGTTTCCCGAGATAAATTTTTTCCATATCCTCATCCACATGTTTTTATTGAGACATGTATTCCATTACTTAAAACCTACTTAATATTTTACAAAAATAATAGGTTGTTTTACTATATTTTGACATTTCCATAAGGTTATTTATTAGATATTTAAAATAATATTTTCACTAATAACTATACCATCATTTGATACCAGCAATAGAATGTCTCCATTTTATTACATTAATTTTCATTTACATGGCACAAACATAAAATCTTCTATTGTTTAATTTATTGAAAAAAATGTAAACAATAAATGAAAAGATAAAGTATCCATATATTCCACATAACATTATTCATCCTGGTTCATCCTTACTTCATTTAGTTTATCTCATAACCAGGGGATATACATCATTTGAAATAGTGAACACAAGGCTGAGTAAAGGAAAACAAGAGAATCCATTTTCTTATGATCTTAATGAATATCAATATGAACATGAGAAAATACATAATGGAATCAAGAATTAGAATATTTTAATATTAATAACATTAAACATAACATAAGAATTTTTATGTGACATTTTCATTAGTCATTTATAATAAAATCAACAAGCCTTATCACCGTGGTGTCAAAAAAACTACGAATTTTTTTCACCAATGTATCGTAAAACATGTCCTCTCATGAAAGTAAATTATTTTTCCATATGAAATGGGTTTATATCATTTAACACCATTAAAATTACTTAATAAATTTATCCACATATATCATAATAAAAAAATATCCCTCGGGAAATAAAGTAATATGATGTCGTATCTAAATCATATCATTTTTAAATGTTCTCAAAACACATGATCAATATGTCATTTATAGCCCATGAAATGTGAATGAAGGTTATATGTATTTCAATTTCATAATAATATATTTTTTTATAAATTTTGTTGAATCATTCTAGATAATAAATAGGTTATGGGATTGATATAAATTATATAAAATAATTTCTGGAGAAAAATAGATAAATATAGTGTAGAAAATTCGGCAGCATAATTGTTAATAAATGTGGTTTTAGGAAACAATAAAATGATTTTGTACAAGGGTATAAAATTAATAAATTATCCATAAGAATATAAATGTATATAATAAAATTTATATAAAAAAATTGTACTTAAATTTTAATGACATACCACATAAAAGGGGACTTGATAAGAAAATAGAAGTTGAGATTTTCATTACCACGAAGAGTATCACATAAAACCTGATGATTGGGACCTTGTGGGATTGAGTAATCCTTAATAGAAATCCATGAGAGGTAAAAATATCAGATCATCTTGTTTAATTAAATGTAAAAAAAGATAAGTGATAAATGGATTTGTATT
Organism: Viscum album; assembly: GCA_963277665.1. NCBI lineage: Eukaryota > Viridiplantae > Streptophyta > Magnoliopsida > Santalales > Viscaceae > Viscum > Viscum album. The sequence continues at coordinate 1,610,858,974 of OY728141.1, read as the reverse complement.
TATAGAAAAGAGATGGATTTATTATTTATTTCCTTGGACATCCCGGTAGTGGTATTTGAAAAACCATGGGCTTGACCATGGTATTGGCCACTTGGGACACCTAATATTTTATTTTAATCCACAAGACTTTATTTTAATTTTATATTACATATTAGATCATTATGATGACATTAAAAATACTAGAAATGTAAAACGGTATTTTTCGTATTCACTAAAAAAAATATGTTAGAAAATTATCATAAATTCACATTACCTAATTTAGATGTATTGGTTTCAAAATATAGGATTATTTTATCATAATAATTATATAATTATCATAATTTTTACTTTTTAATATAAAAATACTTATCTATCAAAAATAATAGCAGACAAGAAAATGCATAGTAAAATTTTAGACACTTGAAAAAATATAAAATTATTTTATCATTTAAATTTGAATAAGTGTGTTTTAATAAAACTATAACATTAAAATAAACATTATTTATAATATCCGAGTTTAAAATAATATTTATATGCTTTTTAAAAGTATAATTTCTGTCCTAACAATCAATTTACCAAATATGTCATATTATTTAGACAAAATAAAGTCAAAATGGAATTGATAGAACAAAAAATTTATTTATACGAAAGGATTATCGAATAACTAAGACATTTAACAATAACACATTATAACACCTACATATGATCTAATGGTGAGGTGTGCGATATTGATATACTCATGGGATTTCTCAGTTAACAACGCCTGGGAGGTAATCTCCACTAACTTGAAATACTCTTGTAGGAGATTTCGTTCATGATCAACATGATGAAGATAATGTTGTGCTTGTTCAAGATGGAGTCCAAAATACTCTTACACCCTCCCATGTTCTATAAAATGGTATTTTTATGGAATAACTACATTGTATGAGACCATAGACTCTTCTTTGTATATTAATTAACCATTATCATTTCTATTTATAATAATTATTATTGCGTTAAAATTATTATTAATAGTATTATTTCAAATATTTATATTGACCAACAGTGATAATTAACCAATAGTCATAAAATGATCCAAACATAATGGTAAAATTTCAATTATACTCACTTTATTATTAAAGGGATGTTGTTTTTTGAGTACAAAAGAATATGACACACATTTTTGTGAAACAATTTCATTCAAAAATATAGAGTCGTTACGTCATCTCTAATATTCTAATAATTATGAAAATTTAATATATATTAATTATATATATTTATTGACATCCATAAATATTTTAGATAGAAAAATGAATTACACTATTCATGGAGACTACATTCTATACATACATTTGTACGTTGTTTTAGATCTCTAATATATAGAAAAATATAATGGAAGTAATAATTCACATTTACAAATATATTTTGAAATAGTATAGAGAGATACCCCCTTTTTTATTGAAATGAATGAATCCACATATTACAATCTGTATAGTAGCCCTATTATATGAACATTGATTTCCTTGTATGATATTAAAACCACTAACAAGTTGCATGCATGCCTTAAAAATAAGTTGTACACACAGTAGGCCACCCACACTATGTATATTCATGGCCTCATCAACTATTGCTTCCCATTCCACAAATTTTAGCAGTTTCAATGATGTCACTTAAATAGGTATACCTCAACACTGATAAGGTATTTTTTCCATCGATGCTCTACTTTCATCCCTCTCTCTTCTACACAAATTCTCGTATTTCCACCATCTTCTATAAGGCCAAAGCCCTCCACCACTCCATCATCAACCACACTTCCACCTCAACTAGAAATCCTACCATCGTGGTCACCTTCATTTCCACCATCTATCTCCTAGACCAAGCCCTTCATTATTCTATCAATGACCTCACAACCCACCTCACCTAGGAGTGTCATTATCATGAACTTCCCAATGACGTACTCATCACAGTTATGAATCTATTTCCATTATTTTCAATAAAATCCCACCATTAGGGTTACATAACAGTGTTGAGAAATATCTATGGTATATTACCATAGGAAATTCTACCACCCACTTATATGCATGAATGTTATTGTCATTTTTTAGAGTTATGGGAGGTAAGATGGTGTATGTTATATTATAATTAAAAAAATTATAATTGTTTTATAATTATCATATAAAAATATTAATAATATAAAAATAATTTTCCATGGAATATGGTGGTGTAAAATTATTTTTATTGAATCATTGAGACATATAGTTTTACGTACACACAAGAAATAGTTTCACTTCCAATTTGATGGTTAAGAGGGTGGATAATAGTGATTTAAGAATCATGGTTACATTTTATTATTCTAAGGATAATTAAGTTACTATTTTTTGATACATATCATAGATTTAGAGGGAGGGAAAATTAAAATAAATGTTATAGGTTAAATATATTTCAACTTCATTGAATGAACAAATTTAGATATCTTATTACAGATTAAAGGGTTAAATTTTGGGAAGAATTAACATATTGAATTTGGATAAGGAGGATGATAAGGTATCTTTTCATGGTATGGTGGATCTTGATAATTTTTTTTGTAAGGAATATGAAGGAGTGGTGTCCTTCTATAAGGACGAGATAAGTCATACTTGAAATTTAAAGTAAGATTAATCTTTACACAATACATTGTCATGAAAAATTAAACAAAATAGATTTCAATTATATTATAAGATAATATGTGGTCGAATTAAATTCAAAAAAAAAACCGGATAGGTTTTCTTTTATTTTTAAATTTTTTTTATGAAACTGTTTTGTTAACCAATTTTAACTTCAACCCTAGTAATGATTTATTCATACATATAGGGTTATATTTTTTCTAATAAAGTAAACATTGATTCAGAAAATGTAAATGGAAAAAATATTCACCATATATTATACATTTTTTCAATTTTATGATTTATATGATTTTTAAATAATTTAATAATATATTACATTGATAAAATATCATTAATGTGAATTTTGATTCAATTCATTTAAATTTATATAAAACCCACAATAAAAAATTTTTAATTTTAATATTATCTTTTAACAAAAAACTACGATGTCATATTTTTCTTTAAAATTATTATAAGACGATAAATCGTTCAAATTATATTACTTGTAATATTTTTAAAATAATTTTATTTATTTTCTAATTAATTTAATACATATTGTATTAAATTCGAATAAAAAATGAAAGTATTAATATAATTACTAAAAATTAGAAATAAATTTCCATCATGAAGATTTTTCATTATTCTCAAAATGGACATTTAGAATATTTAAAAATAGTGTTTTTTCATATATGTACATATAATAAATTTTTAATATTCTAAGACTGACATTTTATATTTTTCATTTTATAAAGTATTTTATGGATCATTTTCATTGATACATGTCCCTTAATAAATTAATTTAGGAACCTAATGTAATAAGGATTCAACATCCTCCATTAAATAAGAATTAATAATTAAGACACTGACCTTAACATTTAATTTTTATGTAATTCAACCGAATTTACCCTCTATCGATGGGATGAATATTTTCATGGTTACTATTCATAGTTCAAAAAAATAAAAGGATATTATGTAACATATATTGTCCTATTGATTCCATATATGGAATATATTTTATAATATTCATTTTCTATAACTGGTAGAAATTAATTATTAAAATAATAAAGAAAAACCTGATGAAAACATAATTTCATAAATTAAATATATTTTTAAGACTAAAAAGTTGTTAATTAAAATCCCATTTGGAGAAATGATATTAAATTAATGCTAAATAATTTATTAAATGTATAATATATAGATTTATTTTAAATTATCCAATAATATTGCTCAATTAAATTTATAATTTTAAATGTAAATTAAGTGAAGTAAAAATGTTTTTTTAAAAAAATAAACCCTTTTTTAAATTGGTTTTTGTTTTAATATTTAATTAATTGACATCAAAATAATTTATTGTATATATATGATAACAAAATGTTTTTCATAATTTATTTTTTAATATACATACCATAAAATACCATGAATACAAAATAGATTTGGCTTAATTTTATTTTCATTTCCTATCACATTTCATTTAAACATAGAGATGCATTTTGTTTAAACTATTGAAAAAATAAAATTATTTAGAGATAAATATTTTATAAAATATTATTTTTTACAATATACCCCCACAAATGAATTTATCCCTAAAAATCATCACTCGAATATGAAAAATAAGGAGATCTCAGTTTTGATCCATTATAGGGTTCCCAATTAGCTTTTATGAATTTCTATTTCCTCAAATTAACATTCACTAGTTGAGTCATTCTATTCCATAGAAAATTATCTATATCATCCATGATTTCAATTGGTTGTTGTTTATTATAAATATAATTCTATATTATTATAACCATTAAGATTTTTACATGTTATTTATCAGTTCTATTTTTCCTAAAGAGAGATATATGGAACACATCACGAACTTGAGTGATGTTCAGTGGAAGTTCCAATTGATATGATACCATTGCTATGTGATCATGAATATAGAACGAGACATATAATTAAGGATCTTTTCCCCCTTATTTAATAATCTAATAAGCTTAATATATGGATAAATTAAAATAAAAAACCATTTCAGCAACATCAAATTCCATATCACACCTTTGGTGGACAATATAAATTTTCTATTGACTGAGAGATGACTTTATGTTCTATTGAATGGATATATCAATTTTTACAATTTCATCAGCTAGTTTATGGTCTAATAACTTTATTTCTCAAACATCATCCCATCATGCTAGAGTTCAATAATTATTTAAACATAAATATTAAGAAGTATCCACCATAATACTATAGTTAAAATTATTTTTGTATAAAAAATCGATCATAGATACATGTTGATAAGAACAAAATTTAAAATATACATAAAAAGTCTCTAAAATATCATCATGTGTTTTAATGGATCTCTTAGAAAGAAAATTTTTATGAGGTGTATTTTTCATACTAAATCACAAATCTATTATCATAGATTCCGGAAGTCATTTACAGAACACCATGTCATATTCTCAGATCAAAATTATATATAAGAGAATGTGGTACTACATGAAATATTAAATATTTCTTAATTAATTTTAAAGAAAACTGATAAATAGAGAAGTATTAACTAATGGAAATGAAGCGTGATTAATTCATAAGGTATTTTACTATATCCCAAATGGAATTATGGACCATAAAACATTTGGGGATTCCAAAAACATGGTCCATGGTGATGATTTCTCATATCCATTATGGTTTGGGTGATTCTAGAAACATACCCTTAGAAATATATCTCCTAAAATTAATATATAAGCATACCAACCACCTTGATACATATATGTATTATTTATATATTAATATTAACCCATTATAAATACAATTTATGATCATTATTCGTATTAATATGACAAGGATTAATGGATAGTGATGAATTATGAGCCTTATCTTGTAGCTCTTCATTTGAATATGGTATGGATAGAACCCATAAATGATTTTTAAATACTATAATTCCATATTAATAAAGGTTAACATTAGTAACATTTATCACCATCATTATTTCTTAGTATATTCCTTACACACCTCTTTAGTCAGTAATTGTATAGATGGTTGATAACTCATTTACAAAGGATAAGATATGTCCCATTTGATTATTATTTCACAATTTGTCCATTAAAATTAATAAAAAATTATATCTTTTTTATTCTCAACATATATATATTCTAGGATGATACTTTGGATTCATATAATATTCCACATTGTTCACTATCCCATAATTGTAATTTAATGAGTAATTATAATATCTAATAATATCCAAACATATTATCTATCCTATAATAATCTATTTCTTTGTATGGAAATATCTTAACCTATTATGATAATTATATATCACACGTTCCTCTATTAAAATGATTCATCTTTATCATTTATGAAACAATTACCAAAAATAACTTCATTTAACGAGTCAGATAAATTTTATCATGACCCTTCAATTAGTATGAAGAGTATTCTATTTACATTATGTTTTTAATGAGAACACATAGGGATATCTTCTTTGATAATTCACTATAGATTACAAAACATTCTACTCTGCATGGTGGTGTAAGAAAATGTGAACTGACTTACCTTATCTTCAGTTCCATGAACTATTAATCACATTCATATATCTATTGAAACATATCTACCTTATAGATTTAATTATGAGAGGATTAGATATTCATTAGAATATATCAAAAATGAAATGATGTGATCCTACCGAACCAAGAAAAATATGGATCCAAGTCATAGTGGTTTGTTTGGGATAATGTTCAATAACATTTGTATTTGAAGGATCCACTCGTATACACTAGTTTTTTTTATATGACCCATGAATGAAACTTATTATTTCAAAATTCACACATGGTAAATTTTACATAATGATTCTCAAACCTCAGGATCTTCAGAATAATTCTCAAATGATCACCATTATCTTCCTTTCTATTTGAATATATAATATTATCATCTATAATGACTACACAAAATGATTATGTTAATATCAAATGACTGTATTCATTAAATACATGCATTTAGCGAGGGGATTAGTAAAAAAGCATATTTATAATTTCAGTGTGTTTTAATTTTATATCACCCTTATTGAACCTCGATTTTTGATATCCATAATGAAGATCAATCTTAGAATATTTTTGAGTTTCATGTAGTTGATCTAACAAGTAATCAATATGAGGTAGATGATACATGTTTTTGATTGTGATCTTATTACGATCCAAATAATTAATATAATGTCACATCGAACCATAATTATTCTTAACCATTACATTATTTTAACACTAATTTGTCACACATTATTGAATTAATCCCTTAGTAGGATTCTCTAGGATTTTCTTTTTTAATTTCATCAACTCAATCAAGAATACACTATATAGAGTATTTGAAATTGTTGTAAAACCAGGTATGACTTCAATTGAGAGATAAAATTCACTATTGGGTGGAATACTATGAAATTACTCAAAAATATATATCAAAAAACTCACATGGAATATGAATATTTTTACTGTTCAGTTTCTCCACATCCTTCCAAGATAATCCCCTCTTGTTAAGAAATAATGACACATTTAATGTTTTTGATTTCCATTAGAATTTCATATTTAGCATCACACTAAGATAAAATCATAGTTTGTTTATAAATTTCATACATGACATCCCTTCCTTATAAATTGATGTGGGCTATATGAAAATAAATTCAATTCAAGCCCAAAATAACAAAAAACTCCAACATAGTAAGAATGAAGAGATTTTCTAGATTTATATTCCCACAAACATCAATTGGAGAATAATCATATACTAGACATGTGAGTATATCCTTATGAGTTTTCTGTACTCTTACAAAATCTAAAAATTAGTGTGGAGTATTTTTAAGGTTAGAAAATTATTTATATATCAACTAGTTGGTGGGACTATAGTCAATCACGAAACTATCAATTATAAAGTGGATGGAATGTTAACCTTCCCTGTTGTTATAATCATAACCCTCATAATGAATATTGATTGTATGATAGTTACCATTATAAAATGTATTAACAGGTTACCTAAATAAATCATCATCCTTAAACATTATATTTGAGCAATGGATAGAAAAATAAAAATACCTCATGCATTTGTAACACTAGAGTGTGGGGTGCGTTATGTGGGCCTTTGTCTCCATTAATATTATTATATACCTTATTATAATCATTTTGTAATTTTATTGCATAATTACCATCATTTTCACATGTAAACAATTTATTATTCCCCATAAGATAATTTTTATCATGTATCCTTTAACACTTCAATAATATATGAATGTTCAAAATATTCTCTCCATGTTTTTTTTTATAATTTCATTTCAATTTAGTATTTTTATTATTAATACTATGAGATAGATAAGTATTTCCAACATTAATTTCCAACATTATGAAACAATAACTTATTTATTGATAGTTCTTGAAGTCCCTTAGGAATATTTTCCTTTAGATTCATTGTTTTAATCCATTGAATAAACTATCAACTATACTATCATGTTAGATGATAAAACTAAAAACACACCTCATTTGTTTTTTAAATGATTCCATATAAGAACCAATAAGTTCATCATCCTTATTTTTACCACATGTAATTCATTCTCTTTTTAATGTTAATAATATGAGGAATGTTCTTATTTTTCTTGTCCTATATTCTTGGCCAGATTCTACCATTTATCCACATTACCTTCCAAATAATATATAAAAAAAATTACTTTGTATTACATATAAAACTATAGATAGGAAATCATATTTTCTTTGGTACTAATCCATTTCATAGAAACTAGTGGGAGAATGAATCCAATAAAATAAGGGAAATGTTTCCTTGTGAAGGATTTTATAGAGTTTTATTCAGTTTATTACTCATCTTGAAGATCAGCATGATTGCTATCATGGGAATGTTATGTGATAAGATAAATAAAATGTTTTAGTCCTGCATCCATAAAAAAAATTTATCAGGAGAAAAATCAATTCATTTCCCACCACATTCAACAGTAACCTGATTACATTGGTTTTCATCCATTTCATTAATCCAAAATACATAGTGTGGGAAATAATAATTATATTATAAAACCATATAATAATGATAAATAATTTATTTTCTATATAAATCAACATACCTTATTTATAATCTATTAACCCATAGGTTTAATATATTCCATCAATGATTCTTACTAAAACATTATAATGTTATTATATAATTATACTTATCACAATAGATTTCACTAATGTTTACTTATCATATCATCCAAAGGTTAACTAAACAATTCACTGGATCCAACAATATTGAATCATAATTTTTATAAATTGATATTATATCTTCTTATAAAAATATTCATTACATAACATAATTATCAAAACTATAATAATGTTGTTATTGTATCATTAAAATCTAGTATATATAATAAACATATTCACATGTGTACCAAATCAACTCTTATATGAATATTTATAATCAGTTCCATTCGTAGATATATCATACATAATATCATTCATTATAACTTCTGGAAATGGAATCACAAAAAAGGGTGTGATCATATTCATAATAAGGGTAAACAAGGGAGATATTAATGGTAACATGAGTATAAAATAAGAATAATATCATGATAATATCATAACAACATCTAGAAATAATACATTTTATTTAATGGATCATAATTGTGAATCATTGATGTTAGCAATAAATGAATCATAAATGAATCAAATAACATGTGTCGTGAGATAAAAATAGTTGGATAAGACATTAGTTTTTGTGAAAATATTTAATTACATAAAATCAATTCCATAACATTAAATGGTCACTTACAAGAAAATCATAGAGTATTGTGTTCAATCCACATACAATATTAGTATTCCTAGTTCTCCCCCAAGACTATCCTAGTAGGCCTGGTATCTTAATAAATTGAGTTCACTCATTATAATAGTTTTTTTATCTAATGAGAAGTCAATATTTAAATAATTAATAAGAGGGGTATATAATTCTAAGCCCACCCATTACATAATGAATTTCATACAAATGTGTGGGAATAGATCATGAAACATTTATCATATCAAAATCCTAGAAATTAAATTTTGTTCTTAAAAATATCATCATATAACAACCTATGGAAAAGAAATAGGATTAATAAAAATTTCACCATTTCAACATAACATAACCTATGGAATATAAATGAGTTTGATAATAATCTTGTCATCATAAACAAAAACTATCCATAAAAAGGATAAGGATGGTATTATTGGATTATATCACATGTAATAATTATTTAAAATAGATGGATGTAATCTTAGTTGACAAATGTATTTAAATGGTCAGTTGAATATTTTTTTAGAGGAAACCACCATTTTCAATTTCCAATTACTTCTGTAAAAACAAATATTTCTCAAATAATAATGAAAGAGATACCATTGATAAGATAATTGTAAAATCTTAACATCATCATTAAATGATTGACTCTTCATGATGATTTGTAATTCATTTCATGTCATACACATCAAAAAATGATTCCTTTCACATTTTTTTAAAAAAAAATTAATTTATTCTTTTTTAAACATTACTAGAAGTTTCAACATAACCCATATTTTCAAATTAAAAAATTATTAAAATTCATAAAATCAATGATTTCAGTGTATAACAAACATTCATAAAACCATTTTTAGAAATCTCGGTCATAGATGTGAAACAATTTTAGTCCGAATAAATGAATAATGTCGATTCTCATTTTAAACATTATTTTAGTCTCTTAAGTACATTATGAGTGTTATTTTTTTAAAACATGAAATATATTCAAATAATAATATGAGAATAAAATGAATTAGTCTATATTTTGTTGGGGAATTATATTTCATTAAAGTAACATAACAATAAAATCCAAATAAATATTGAGATTATAATATAAAACACTTACAGAATTAGTTATATTTGAATCATTATCCCCATTAAATAATAACATCAAATAAAAAATTATATTCGATGAAAATAATGATTAAAATTATATAAAATTTAAATTAGAACTATATACAACTCTTAAGATAAAATATGTGACAACCACAATCTCTATCCTAAAAAGGATTATTGGAGATGGTAAACATTTACATTGACTTCCAATTTCATACAATTCACTGTAAAATACTATATAATAAATATTAATTTATTATATTTATATATAAAAATAATAAAAATATTTATAATATAACATATGATCCCTTTATATCTTTTTAACAGACATTTATCAATAATTACATATTATTATCATTATTTCTAGGTGTTAACTATTTCGATTATCTTTGTTATTTCTGTTTAGTAGTTATGATACTTTTGCATTGATCAAGGTAATATCAACCCTATAATTTTAATAATTATGAAAATATTATATATATATATATTCATCATTTATACATAGATATAAATAAATTAATTAAACTATTCAATGGGATGGTAGGCTATACACACACATGAAAGTTCTTTTCAAATTTCATAAAATTGAACAAACTAAATGAAAATAATAAATAACCCATATTTAATCATTATTATATCATATATAACTTGTTTATTAATTAAATATATAAATATTATCATATATGTAAAATTGAAATTTAAACAAACAAATCCTTTCGTGGTTGTGGAAGTCATCACATACGCACTAGTGACGTTAACGATTTCCAATGGATTGGAATATAATAATTCAAATGTGATATTATAATATAAAAATAATTATTATATTATAATTAAAATATATAAACATTAAATGCATCATAAGAACGATTAATTTAATTTGGGGGTGGAAAAATATTTCCATCACTATGCAGATATAATAAGTTGTACATATGCACGAGAACAACTTTCACTACCCATTTGATGGGAATGAAGGATTCTATTAGTAATATAATAACAATAATAATAATAATAATAATAATAATAATAAACTTTATATATATTTAGGATTATGATGTTGTAATTTTATAATAAATAACAAATATTTATAGAATTAATAGAGGAATTTTGGTTCAATAAGAATGTTACATGTTCAAAATATTACCACTTATTTGAAAAATTAACTTAGCTATCCTCTGAAGGATCCTAGTATGGGATTTATTGAAATAAAAAAACCTATATATTGTTTATAAATAATTTTATAATGGATTATTTCATGATATGGTTGAGCTGGAATGCTTAATGTTATGAAAGAAATAGAAAGGAGTAGTATCCCTCTTTATGGAAGGGAGATAATGCCCATGTAATTTCTTAAAATATTAAATTATAATAAATAAATTATCATTCCCATATCATCAAAAAATATATGGTATTAAAATAAAATATGTTAAGGGGTTGAAATATCATTGACCAAAAATATTTGTACTCATTTTTTGTCATTTTATTCCTTATATTATATATTGAAAGTTCAGTTAACTAATTTTGACCATGACCGTGATGAAATCTATTTCACTCATAACGTGTTATAATTCCACATATAAGATAATAAATTTCCCATATATATAAATTAGTAAAAATTTTAGACCATATAATATATCAATTTTCATTTTTTTATTTTACTTATAAAATTTAATAATAAATAGTTTTTCTAAAATATTATTAATTAATATTTGGACATTATTTCTTTAATTTCACTTAAATGTCAAAAATACAATGTTATTGTAATGCCCCGACTCTAGTTACCCAAATTCGGTGCATTATTACATAACATTGGCATGATCACAGACGATCAAGTCTCGAAAGACCGATTATTTTAGTAACTTTGGAAGTACTAGATGCATTCATTAGATTTACATTACATTATAAAATGAAAAACTAAAAATACATTATATATATAGGCCACACTCATATCCCCTCAGACTATAATTATAGGTCAGTTATAAAATACTTTTTCACATCTTGGAAAAAATAATACATAAAAAGGGGTGAGCTCAGATGCTCAGTAAGGATCACAATATAGCAGAAACTTTCAAAAATAAGCCTAATCATTTAAGGCAATGTATAAAACAAAAATAGAAGCCTTTTAAACATAAAATTAATCATAATATGGAAAATATAAATCAAAACAATTCCATTTAATTACTCATATAGATATTCTACTAGTCGAATAATCACATGCAATATCAATAGACACTTTTAAAATCATGGAATGCATAATTCCAGACATTCATAACCACATAGTCAAGGACATATGCCAAGACTACAAATAAGATTTTGTCAAGGCCTTGTTACAAGACACTAGTATTTCTCATGAGACTTACCGATGCATCGAGGATATAGAGAGGGCTCCACCTATCACTTAATATGTCTAATTCATTCCTCATATGAAAAGTTTTAAAAATAACATAAACATTCGTATTAAAACTCGCATACGAAATGTCAAAAAATCATCCATAAACCATGAATGGTTTAAATATAACACATCGACAGTCAAACATATTAAGAAATCTTCAATACAATAAAAAAGTTTTTTTATCATAATAAATCAACTTCAATTAAGCTTAAAATCTATCCAAGGATGTTGAAATAGATGAAATCATAACCTTTTTTAGAAAAATATCTCTTTCTATTTTGAAATCATTTAAGAGTCAAATAATAATAAAGAAAAAATTTATTTTTAAAATATTTTTATAATCTTGTAAATGTTGCTTTGACGATGTAACAACGACGGAAAATATCCGCATCCGACGTATAAGTTAAAAAAAGACATTATTACCATAATTATGTCGAAAAGGTTATAAAGGACCTTGTTTGGAAAATGACAGAATGGTTCCTTTACAAACATATTATAAAAATTAAAACATGGGTATAAATTACTTTAACCCATAGTCTATAAAATATTTATAATGTTTTGAAGTACATTTTTTTAAACATGGGTTTGGATGATAAAGAGGTCCCAGTCGATACATACATAAAAACAACCATGGATAATAAAGAGATTGTGAAATTCACCATTACCTTTTACTTTTCCTTGGTCTAGGGCTGGTTAATCTCTTGTATAATGGTGAAATAATTTTTATTAAATTATACAAGAACCATATGCATTAATATGATATCATATATGATCTTTTAATATTTCTTTGTTAATAATATTGTAGTGTTATCGTCGTTTCGGGTGTTACCTGATTCATTTTCCTTAATATGATTTGTTACGTAAGTAATGTTTGTTATGGATAAGATGTATATTATTAATATTCAGAATTATATTAAGTCTTTAAACATTATTTTGAATCATCTAATTAATATTAGTCTTGAATTTATATGATGGGGAATGAATCTCATCACGTTCGTGGAGACTGTGATTTGTCAGTACGCACGAGCAACATAATCATTCCTGTTATTTTTAAATAATAGATAATTTGGATGGTATATCATATATAAAAAATCATTATCATGTTATATATGTTATTTATATCAATTACACATCATTATTATACCATCCAAAATAATAATATATTGAATAACAATTACACTATGACGTAGAGACGGTAAGCCGTATGTACGCATGTATAGTGACATGTTATTCAAAGGGTGGATAGAATAATTAATATGGTTGTACAATAATTATAATAACATCACAGTATATAAAAGATTCTAGTGTTTTTATTTTAAAATGGAAACCACATGGAAAGAAGAAGTGGAAGAAGAAAAAACTTGAAAGAGGTGGTGAGATATTTACCTCTTCTTCGGGTTCTTCCTTTTGATTTGATCAAAATGGCTCAATAAGATGGCTTTCTGACTAATGTAAGGCCTCTAGGATGGATTTAAGATATTTTAGAGGGTATTTGTTCTGGGTTCGGATGATAAAAATGGCTTTGAATATGTGAATTAGAGATAAGGGGGAGTTTCCTTTTATAAGAGGGGTGAGGGGCACCTTAGGAAAAGCTAGAAGTATTTTTTTATAATAAAACCATTTTGGTATCTAGTTGTTCCAAATTTCTTTATATCCTAGCTAAGGAGGTCATGGGTAGAACGCCACTCAACAAATATGTTTTAGATAGGCGTGGGCCACTATATTAACCTTATCATTTTGGTTTAACTCTTAGTTAATTAGTTTGACATTTACCATGTCTCTTTTTAATTTTATATTTTATGGTAAATAATCTTATTATATACATCCAATCGAAACCCAATTGGTTCATTGATGATACACCTATCATTATATAAGTATTTTGGACAAACCATAGTTATTTAAGAATTTAATATCAATTAATAATATAATATTTTTTAGAAAACTATTTTATGTCAATTTTGACACTGTTTGGTATTTTGTTTTTTTATAAATTTATAACAAAATTATTATTCCGTAAACACTTCATATAACCAAACGTAATTTGTCATATTAAAATAGATAATTAGTGGAATTCATAAGAAGTCTCAAATTATATTTATTTGGATATTTATAATATTAATTATTTTAATATTTCATTATTTGGGTAATTAATACATTATAATTGTGTCATAAATAAATTTTCTTATTTAATGTATAAAAAATAACAATAAAATACTATTATTTAGGAAATATTCTTATCCTTTTAATTAATATTTATAGTACAATTTATCTAATGGTTAGACATATATTAAAACTGTTTTATTTATTAAACTTTGAATTCAACACTTTTCACTCTTTGTTGAATTAAATAATAATAAATGTCCTAATCTAATCCATGTGGACCTAAAGAAAAAAATGTTATTCCAAATGATATTTTGGGTCTAATTAAACTTATCCAATTGAATTAGGACATGTGTTATGGTAATATTAATATCATTTTTTACCTTAATTACCTATTTATTTTTAAGCGTGGTAAATATAAGTAAAAAGTTACTTTTCACCAGAAATTATTTTTATCTTATTAAACCACATTTTAGCTACTTATATCAACTGTGTCTCTCAGAGTTTTGAAATTTAACTCACAGAATTGGTAAAATTATGTTTTATGTAAATTTTCAAATGCTCCTTGGAGGTGGGTAAAAGACGGTGAAAGGTTTAATAAAATTTTTATATATCTAAAATTATTATGAAATGAAACCAATGAATTACCTTGAACATATATAGGTATTATGTATCTATTTTTTCCTAAAATAAATTTAAATAAAAAAAAAAAAAATTTATATAAAAATTTGGTTTTTAACTATAACTCCTTGTTTTTCACTATTCATAAGAAATGGAATGTTTTCCAAAAAATATAAAAAATTAACTCGAAGATAATTTTAATATTCCGAATCAAAAAATGAATTCCATTTTGAAAGATAAAATTAAAAAAATTAAAAAATGTGGGTATTAATATTCAAAATGGCTTGATGTATTTGTTGTGTTGTGTTAGATATTGAAATTTCTTACGACACATAATACTATATTTTTCATAGAGATGAATACCAGGAAAGATTGTGGTGCAATATTCTCCCATCCATCAAATAATTTTGTCGTTGAAATTTCTAGAATATTACTGCATAAAAAGACTCGGGTGGTACTTTATCATATGTTCCTCAGGTTCCCACATTGCCTCTTACATCTTATGGTTTCTCCATAGAACTTTTACCAGACGAGTTGTCCAGTTTCTCAACACTTGTTCTCCTGTATCAAGAATCATAACATGCTCTTCTCAATAATACAAACCAGGTTCCAGTTCTAATTTCTCATAGGTGAGTACTTGCATTGGGTTAGGAATGTATTTTCTCAATAGTGATACATGGAACACATCTTGAACTTTGGAGAGACTTGTAGGCATTTTGAAATGGTATGCTAAAGCCACAATTCGTTCTAGAATTTCGAATGGTCCGATGTACCTAGGACATAATTTTCCCTTCTTACCGAAATGTATAACACCCTTCCATGGAGATACCATCAAGAAAACAAAATCTCCTACCTGACATTCCAAATCCATCATTCAGTTATAAGCATAACATTTCTGCCCAATTTGAGATGCTTTGATGTGGTTTTGGATTAACATCACCTTTTCCATTGTTTCATCCCCATTTTCTTGGGCAACATGTTTTTGTTCAACAACATCATCCTAACTGGTTGGGGTGGGACATCTCATTACGTCGAATGCTTCATATGGTGCCATCAAAATACTTTAATGGAAGCTATTGTTATTGTAAAATTCTACTAGGGGTAAATATTGTTCCCACATACCTTTAATGTAAAGTGAGAAAAATGTCAATATATCTTCTATGGTTTGTATAGTCCGTTCTAATTGTCCATTAGTTTGGGGGTGGTAAGCAGTGCTCAAACAACGATCATTATCCAGGGATTTCTGAATACTTTTCCATAATCTTGATGTAAAATGGGGATCACGATTAGAATCAATCGATAGTGGTAATCCATGAAGTCTTATAACTTCATTAATATATAATCTTATTAAACGTTCAAGTGGTAAATATTCTCTTATAGAAAAAAAAATGTAATGAATTTGTAAGATGATAAAAAATGACCCATGTTGCATCATTTTTTCTAGGAGTATTTTGTAGTCCCACAAAAAATTCCATAATAATATTATACCATTTCCACTCTGGTTTGGGAAGAGGTTCCATGACTCCTCCAGGATGTTTCCTTCAAGATTTACTTTTTGACAAACATATATCTTGACACAAAATCGGCAATATCTCTCTTTATGTTGTCACAAAAAATATGTTCCTTCAAATCTCTATACATCATAGTGATTCTTGGGTGTATAGACATATTGGAACAATGTGAATCATCCAACAATTCTATTTTTAGATCAGGTATATTGGGAAGACATAATCTCTTCCCAAATTTCAAAATTCTATCTTCACACACAAAGTCGCTCAATTTCCCATCATTCACAGCCTTAATCTTCTTTTTTAAACTCTTCATCACCAGTCTGAGAACAATTTATCATTTCATGTAAATATGGTTTGGTAAAAATTTGAAAAAGTATTGATGTTTTACCTTCCATGGTGATTCCAATATCCAAATTTACTGGATCCATGTATATAGGATTCTTTTCAACACTCATCTTGTTCAAAACTCCATGATTATTTCTACTCAAAGATTCTTCCACCTTATTTTCCTTCCCTGGGTGGTAGTGTATCATGAAGTAATAATCCTCAAGTAGTTCAAGACATCTCCATTGCCTCATGTTGAGTTCATTATGTGAGATAATATACTTCAAACTTTTGTGATCAACATAACTCTCAAATTTTTCAACATATAGATAGTTTCTCTTTATCTTCTAAGAAAATATTACAGTAGCTAAATCATGATCATGATTTGGATAGTGTTTCTCATGAATTTTTAGCAGTCGTGATACATAGGAAATAACACTGTTATTATTCATAAGGATTCAACAAAGGCCTTTCTTTGAAGCATCACCATAAATAACAAACCCATCATTCCCTGATGGTAGGGTCAATCTAGGAGCATTGAATAATTTTATATTCAGTTATTAAAAACATTATTCACAATCTTTTTTCCAAACAAATTTAACACCTTTACGTTTGAGCTTTGTCAATGGGTTAGCCAACCGGGAAAAATTCTGGACAAAACGTCGATAATAACCTGCTAAACCAAAGAAATGCATACCTCAGTTATATTAGTTGGTGCTATAAAATCTTGTATTTCCATTTTATTTGAAGGATAAATAGTGATTCTATCCTTAGATAAAATATGTCCCTGAAAATAAATCTCTAGAAGATATAATTCACATTTTCTAAAAATCCAATATAATTAATTTCTTTTTAGAGTATTCAGGATAATGCACAATTGATTTTCATGATCTTCGTAGATTTTGCAGTATACTAAGATATCATCAATAAATACCACCAAAATTTCATCATGATATTCCTTGAAAACTCTACTCATTAGATCCATGAACACAGAGGGTGTATTAGTCAATCCAAAAGGCATTACTTTAAATTTGTAATACCCATACCTGGTTCGAAATGCTATTTTCGGAATGTCTTCCCTCTTCACACACAACGGATGATATCCATATTGAAATTCAATCTTTTAAAAGTATTTTTCTCCATGAATTTGGTCGAATAAATCATCAATGTGAGGTAGGGGATACTTGTTCATTACTGTTATAGCATTGATCTCCCTATAGTCAATGCCCAACCTCATTGATCCAACTTTCTTCTTAAAAAAAGAACAGGGGCTCCCCATGGAGAAACACTAGGGAGAATAAATCCCTTATTACACAATTCATCTAGTTGTTTCTTTTGTTCCACTAATTCCACAAGGTCCTTTCTTTATTGGGTCCTCGATATAGGCCTTGAACCGGAATTATGTCATTCAAATACTCAATTTCTTGTTATGGAGGATATCCAAGTAAATCCTATGGAAATAAATCAACAAATTCTTGAACAATAGGTAAATACTCTATTTGAACATTCATATCCTCACCCATAGTTATTTAATTCTCTTCCTCATCAATAATTGAATTTAGTTGAGCTATTGGGGTTGATATAGATAAGAATTAGGTGGTGACGTTTCTTCTCTAAAGATATTGATTTAATTATCATCATCATAAAAAATTGTAACCTTCTTCTTCTTACAATAAATCTTCGCATCATGGTATAAAATTGAATCCATACTGAGGATTATATCTAATTCAATCATGGGCATGATGATGAGATAAGTAGATAAATAATGTTTATCTGCCTTAATGGGGACTAATTCACAAAACATTGTTGTAATGATACTTCCCTTAGGTGTTTTTACTATCAATTCCCTTATTAAATAGAATTTATGATATCTAACTTAATAGCAAACTGGGAAGATACAAAACAATTAAATGAACCAAAATCAAATAAAACAATAGCTAAACTTGAAGAAACCATTAAATTACCCACCACAATGTCTTTCAGAGATTAAACCTCACCAATAGTGATAACATAATCTTGGCCTTGATCACTTGGCCTTTTCTAATGTATGTTCCCTTGACAATTAGGATATTCATTCAAATAATGCCCATTTTTTCTACAATTGTATCATTCAACCTCGACAGCCTCTTTCTTCCCCTTGCAATCATGAGCTTAGTGGCCTTTTTCACCACACATATAACATTCTCCAATTCCCTTGATACAAGTTCCAGGGTGTTTCTTCCCATATTTACTAGATAATGGATATTCAACTTTTCCGTTCTTCCCCTTATTTCCATTACCAGAGTGTTCAACGGATCTCTTCTTCTCTTGGTTTGCTTTAATGTCGTAAGGCTTAGATAAATCTTTTTCTATATTCATAGGACATGAGAAAATATCTTTGTACGATGAGAAGGATTTTGAGACTAATGGTCAATAGAGAAATGGTTTTATACCATCAAAGAAACAATAAATATTACTTCTTGTGTAAAATATATAATACACAAGATGCCTCACTAACCTTTTTAAATTAGCTTCACACTTTGCAATATTCTCATCCTCATTTTTCATCAGACTCAAGACGTGTCTTTCCATATCATCTAGATGGTCATGAGAGAAGTATTTTTCTAAAAAATCTCTTTAAACTCCGTCCATTCCATATTTGATATTTCATCATCTTCCTTTTTGTTTTGAATCAATGAAAACCATTGATCAGTATCTCTATTGAGGTGGTAAACTGCCATGACAACATTTTCCCTTTCACTACTCCCCAAGGAGTGGAATATTTTCTCTGTAGAATTTATCGATTGATCAGCTACTAATGGACTTGTACCCCAATTGAATGTTTTTGGTTGTTTCCTCATTAAGTGATCTATCATTGATCGTCCACGCTATGGATCAGGTTGATCCATACGGGTAAGGTTATTATTCATAACCTGAGTTAGTTTTCCCAGATTGGTGATAAGCTGACCAGAACAAGTTGCATCACCAGCTCCACTATAATTATCATGAGTCGGAGGTAAATACCTACATAGATTGTTTTAATTGATATGGTTTCCATTCCTTACACTACGCTCCATTTCTAAACAATGTCATAAACTCGATTAGATTATGAATCGAAATACTTAATTCTAAACATGTAATACACATAACATAAATTGATCTATTTATGGATATAATGAATAATCATAAAATTGTTTTCTTTGAGGATGTATATACTCATAAACCCTTCATAACAGTTTGTAATGAAAATGGGAATTATCCTAATCATGTCCCCCAAGATTTTTGTAACCAAGAGTGCAGCAAAGCCCATTGTTGTGCGCCCGTTCCAATTCGAGTCTAGCCCAAAGATGTGTTTTTGGGTTCTAACCATATGTACATCTATTCCAGAGCCGCCTCTACCTGCTCATATACAAATAGGTATGTATTTCATGGAAGACTCACAAAATCTCCACCATACCAAAATTCTAGGATGTTTTTCTGTACTAATCCTCAAAGTCTATCTTAGGGTAATGTGCTCTAATCAGAGTTTTTCTAAGTCTAGATTATAATGTTTGTAATAAAATTTATCTTATATCAACAATAACACCACAACCCATGTTACCCAGACTCGGTGCATTATTACATAACATTGTCTTGGTCACAATAGATCATGTCTCGAAATAACGATTAGTTTAGTAGCTTTGGATGTACTAGATACATTTATAAGTTTTACATTACTTTATAAAATGAAAAACTAAAATAATATTATTTCCATAGACCAGACTCATATCCCCTCAGACTATCCATGTAGGTCAGTCATAAAATACTTCTTTGCATCCTGGAAAAATAAAACATAGATAGGGGTGAGCTCAGATTCTCAGTAAGGATAACAATATAGCGGAAACTTTCATAAATAAGAATAAACATTTAAGGCAATGTATAAAACTAAAACAAAATACTTTTAATCATAAAATTCATCATAATATGGAAAATATAAATCAAAATAATTCCATTTACTTACTCACATGGATATTATACTAGTGAATAATCACATTCAATATCAATAGCCCCTTTCATAATGATGGAATTCATAATGCCAGACTTTCATAACCACATAGTCAAGGCCTTGTGCCAAGACTAAAAATAAAATATTTTCAAGGCCTTGTTCCAAGACACTAGATTTTCTCATGAGACTTACCGATGCATCGAGTAGATATATAGGCCTCCACATGTCACTTACTATGTCCAATTCTTTCCTCATATGAAAAGTTTTAAACATAACATAAACATTCATATTTAAACTAGCATACGAAATGTCAATACTTCATCTATAAACCGTGAATGGTGTTAAAATAACACATCCACAGTCAAACATATCACAAAATCTTTCATACAATTTGGATGTTTTGTATCATAATAAATCAACTTCAATTAAGATTAAAATCCATCAAACGATGTTGACATATAAGAAATGAAAACCATTTTTTAGAGAAATAACTCTTTCTATTTTGAAATCATTTAAGAGTTACATAATTATAACGAAAAAATTTAGTTTGAAAATATTTATATAAGTTTGTAAAGGACGCTTTGACGATGTTATAATTTTGGAAAATAGGTGCACCCACCGAATAAGTTAAAAAAAGACATTCATACCGTAATTTTGTTGAAAAGGATATAAAAGACCTTGTTTGGAATACGATTGAAAGATTCCTTTATAAACATCTTATAGAATGTCAAACAAGGGTATTAATTAATTTAACCCATAGTATATAAAATAGTAAGAAATTTTTTAAAATTTTTTTTAAGAAACATGGATGTGGATGATAAAGAGGTCTTAGTAGATACATAGGTAAAAACAACAATGTATAATAAAGAAATATTGAAATTAACCCTTAACTTGTACGTTTCCTTGGTCAAGGGTAGGTTAACCTCTTATATAATGGGTAATTAATTGTTATTAAATTATAAAATAACCATATACATCAATATGATATAATATATGATCTTTTAATATTTCTTTTTTAATAATATCGTCGTATTATCATCGTTTCGGTTATTAACTGATTCGTTTTCCTTTATATGCTTTGTTATGTAAGTAATGTTTGTTATGGATAGGATGAATCTTTTTAATATTCATAATTATATTAAGTCTTTAAAAAGTATTTTTAATTGTATAAATAAAATTAGTCATTAATGTATATGATGGAGAATGAATCTCATCGCGTTCGTGGAGACGGTGATCCGTACGAACGCATGAGCGACAATATCATTCTTGAGATTTTTAAATAATATATAATTTGTATTGTATATCATATATACAGAATCATTATCATGTTATATTAATTATTTACATAAATTACACATCATTATTATATTTATCCAAATAATAATGTATTGAATTATAATTACCCACAATGTGGAGACGATCAGCAATACGTACGCACGTATGGTGACATGTCATTCAAACGATGGATACGATAATGAAAATGGATGTAACATATTTATAATAACATATAAATATATAGAATATATTGGAGTTATTATTTTATAATGGAAAAAACATGGAATGGAGAAGATGTAGAAGAAAAAATATGAGAGGTGGTGATATATTTGCCTCTTCTTCGGGTTATTCCTTTTGACTTGATCAAAAAGGGCTCCTTAAGATGGCTTTCTGACTAAATTAATGCCTCTAGGATGATTGGAGGATAGTTGATAGGGTATCTTGGCAGGGGTTGGCCGAGGAAAATGGCTTTGAAGATGTGATTTTGAGAGAAGGGGTATTTCCGTTTTATTAGATGGGTGTTGGGTACCTTTGGAAAAGATAGAAATATTATTTTATTATAAAAATATTTAAGGTTTATAATGGATCCAAATTGATTTATTTCAAATATAAGTTGGTAATGGGTCAAAATAATCTCAACCAATTGGTTTTAGAGACGTTTGTGACACTATATTGACCTTATCTTTTAGATTTAACTCATAGTTAATTAGTTTGAAATTTACAATTTATCTTTGTATTTTTATATTATATGGTTAATAATAATACTATATACGTCCAAGAAAATACCAAGTAGCTCATTAATGAAAAAAATATTATTATATAAATCTTTTGGCCTGGCCTTAATGTTTTAGTAATATAATATATATCAAAAATATAATATTTGTTTTAAGAACTCTTTTATGTCATTTTTGACACTATTTGGTATTTTGTTTATTCTAAATTCATAACAAAATTATTACTTCAGAAAAAACTCATCTAATAAACCCTAATATGTCATATTAACATAGAATATTAGTGGTATTCATTAAAAGTCTCAAATTACATTTATTATGATATTTATAATATGGATTATTTTAATATTTCATTAATTAGGTAATTATCGCATCATCATTGTGTCATAAATGAATTTAATTATTGAATTTATAAAAATTATAAATAAAATACCATTATGTTGGAAATAGATTTATATTTATAATTAATATTTATAGTATAATTTATCTTATGTGTAGCCCTATATTAAAATTGTATTTGTTATTATTCTTTGAATTTAACACTTTTAACTATTCATTGAATAAAATAATAATAAATGTCATAATCTCATCCAAGTGGACCTAAAGGAACATATTTTATTCCTATGGTTGTTTTTGGTCGAATTAATATTATAACATATAATTATTACATTTGTTAGGGTAATAATAATTTCATTTTTACCCTTAATTACCCAATTTACTTTTAACCGTGGTAAATAAAAGTAATAAGTTACTATGAACCAAAAATTATTCTCATCTTGTTGAACCAAATTTGACTTACTAATATCAACCATTTCTCTCGGATTTTTTAAATTCAACTCAGAGAAGTGGTAAAATTTATTTTTATGTATATTTTCAAATTCTCTTAGGAAGTGGGTAAAAGACGGTGAAAAGTTCAACAAAATTTTGATGTCTAAAATTATTATAAACTAACTATAATGAATTAAGTTGAACATATATAGGTATTATGTATATATTTTTTTCTAAAATAAAATTAATTAAAATAAATTATTATTTAAATAAAAAATCGGTTTCAAATTATAACTAAGTGTTTTTAACACTTCATCAAAAATTGAATGTTTTCAGAAAAATAGCAAAAAATCACCATATGCTTATTTCAATATGCCAAATACAAAAAATAATGTACATTTTGAAAGATATATATTAAAAAATTTCAAAAAAGTTGGTATTACTATTCATAATGGGTATTTTGATTGGTTGTGGTGTGTTAGAACTCATAGTTGTGTACAACACGCGCTCCTGTATTATTCAATGAAAAGCGTACAGTGGAAGCATGAGGTGTTACAGTTTTAATTAGAATATAATACTTAATAAAAATAATAAAATGATATATTTTAAAAACAAATTCTTTTAAAACTATAAATACTAAAAATTAAATTACATTTAATGTTTTTAATATAATTTTTTTTCAAATAATTAAAAACTACTATATCAATGTTGCATACACATTTAAGGTAATTTTAAATTTAATAAAAAATTGAACGAAATATCCATAATAATAATATTTTCAGGAGTCAAGAAAATACATTTACATTAATTCATAAATTTTATTTTTCCCTTTGTGGACACATAATTGTTTTTTAATACAATTGTAGTGAAATTTTGAATTTTTCTTTATAGTAAATATTATATATGTAATTTACAAGGACACATGTCATATAAAAAGATAAATTTAATACCATAAGTGAAAAAGGATTAATAATCATCATCTAATAAGAATTTATTTGGAAAATGGTGACCTTAACATTTATTTTTTCCTTATTAAAGAAAATTTACCCTATACCAAGGTGATACATAGTTCTATGAATATTATTCATAAATCATAAAAATAAATGGGTACTATTTACAAAAAATGGATACTCATATTAAAAGTTTGGAATTTATTTTTCATAATTCATTTCTATGTGATTAAAAAATTTATTTTAAAACTAATTATACAAAATATTACCGAAACGACTTTTTATAGAAATAAAATTTTATACATAAAACATGGTTGGTTAGAATGTTTACAAAAAACCTAAATTAATGATAATTTTTTTAATTAATATAGAATTTATATTCATTTATATCAGTAAAAAATAGCCATCAATTAATTTCGTTTCATAATAATACAATTCATTAATAAATATAGTTTTTGAGAAAAATATCGATTTTATTTGATATGGTTCATATTTTAATATCTATATAACTTATAACCAACGAATTAATTATATGAATATGCAAACAGAATAATTTCATAATTCAATTTTCCCTATTAAAACCAAAACATCCAACTTATAAGTGATAACCATCAAATAATAATATTTCAATGCTATATAGTGGTTCGTTTAATACCAGTGTTTCATTCATCATAATCTATCGAAAAAAATATAATTATTTAAAGTGTAATTTATCATGTTGTTATAGTTGTTTTGGAAAATAATTAGAGAGTTTAAAATAGTGATATGTCAGATTCTATGTTGAATAATATAGGTGAGATATATAAGATTTATATTGAAAACATTGGTTTAATTTCATAGTGATGTATCAAATAATAAGATGTATTTATATAAATATATATTTTTTTCAATTAATAAGAGCACATATTAGTAAAGAAACCATATTCTTATTGTGGAAGAGTTTTTATTTCGAAATGTTTTTTTTATGACATAAACTCAAAACTCGCATAAAGTAGTTCATCACATATTGCATTGAAGACGGGTTGAATAAACTAGTGGATCATAATGGAGTATATATTTAAAGGTAAATAAAAATGGTGTCTCAACCCCCTATATTACTTTAAAAGAGAAATTTATTTGTATACAATATTAAATGTACATTTATGTCTATAAATAGTCATATCCATCCACAACATAGTTCATAGATTATAAAAAGTGGGACTGGCTATTAGATCAATATTAAATCATTCAAGGATATTTTATGTGTTATTTTCCTTATAATAGAGTGAACATGACATAGAAGAATATATAAATAGAAATTGAGTATATTGGTTTTCTGTATGATGATATATCGTTGTGTGTATGATCATTATAGTTTCCCTTACTAGTGGTCTCTGTGAAATCCATACACATTCTTTTTCATTACATTTTATATTAATATTTATGACTCATTGTGTTGGTGCTAAAATAATGATAGATTAAATATGTTCCCTCATATGTCATTGCTATATTCACATATTTTATGGGGTAAATTAATTGGGGAAACATTTTATTTGGTGTGCATTATATTTCACCCATTAGCTTTCTTTTGATTAGTTTTCTACATTTATTTTGTATGATTGTGAAAATGTTCTTAATTAATGTTCCATATCTAAATCTATTTTCATATTATTTTGTATATAAATTAAATTATGTGTCCTCCATTATAAAATTGTTTGAATATTGTTGATTGGAAAAAGGTTATTCTTATGTTCCTATAATATTGTTGAGAATAGATTGTAAATTTTTTTTCATGAATATATTGATTTGTGAATTAATGAAGAAAAAATACAATATGAAAATACAAAAAAGGTATTTTATAGTGTTTAACCTATTTAGGCATTCAAGAAAAATGTTCATTATGATAGTATATTTTTAACATTATATACAATTCGAAATGATATTTTAAAAATTAATGGAAGAAAATAACATTGAGATGTTTACAAAAAAACTAAGATTGAAAATATGATTGTAATGAGAATCTAGGAAAAAAATGAAGATAAGACTACCTTATGACCAAAGAAAGACCAGTTGGACTAGGAAGGTGAATCTCAACAATACTCACACACCAACATGGTAATACAGTTTGAGGTTAATGCATGAATTTTTTATTATTATTTTAGAAGAAAATTTAAAATATAAAAAATCATATCCCAATAAAAATATATAAGTTTTTTATATTCACAATGAATACATGACAATAAAAAAATGTCCATATCTTGGATAAATTCTCTGTAGTATATAATATTATAAAAAACATATAAGATATTGTAGATCAACTGAATATTATTCATCAAGTTAATTATGTATACATGGAGGATATATCAAATGAGAGAAGAAATTTGATGCATGATGATAAATCCTAGAATAAATATATGGTAATGGGGGAAAATTTAATTTCAAACGAAAAATAATTGATGATCATCAATAGTAGATAGTAAAATATAAAATCATGGATAAAAATGTTAAAAGATATCACTCTTCCTCCCAAAAAACAACATTATGAGATGATAAAATCTTCAAATGATACAGGGACAATTATGGAAAAATAGATTCCGAATGGAAGTAGATGAATATAAATTATTATGATCCTAAATAATGGTCTAAAATATCTACAAAAAAGATTTACACATATTCCTTAGTAGAATAAACATGTGTATAATGTAAAGAACAAAATATTTCATTTGAATATAAGTGAATTATTCATGAAAATATATTAAGGATGGATTTAATAATAATGTAGATATATTGTGATACAACTATGGATGATTAGGGGACGCCATGAGTGTGTGTCTAGAATCTAATGGTTTTAGTGGATAAGCAAAAATTGATGTATAAATTTAATTATTCTAAAATAAAAACAGGATTTATAAATCTAAAATGAGATGATTTATTTATAATGAGGATGATAATACTAAAATAAAATGCAACAAAAAGGGGAAACAAGTCTCCTAAGGAATTTTTCCACTGTTATGATAATCTGGAAGATGGGTTCCATGGATTAAATATACTATTATGGAATGTTTTTTAAAAATTTTTATGAAAATTTTGGAGTTTAACAAAAGTTTTAAAAATAACTAATATAGAATTTCTTACAGTAGATATCTTAGAAAAAATTAAATTACATTTAAAATAATAATAATGAAGATGATCTATTTGTAAAAAAAAGATTGAAGATGCTTTCAATAGACTCACCAATGAAAAATGATTCTAAAGGATTATAATTTCCATTGAAGAGGGGAGAAAATAAGCAAGACTAAGTGGTTTTATAAATTATACCACAAATAATGAAGTGAAGTCTTGTGAAATTGACATTTGATGTTAAAGGTAGTATATTTAAGGATGTTATGATAATGAATCCAACAAATAATCTTTCTAAAGTGTGGTTAGTACCAAAATAATGGTAATCCCTAAAAATATGAATAAATATAAATCCAATATATAGTGGGATTTTTATTCAAGTATTATTACATGAAAACCACTAGAAAGGATTCAATTGAGTTGGAATTAAATGCATGATTAACCAAGTATAACCATAATCCTAAACATGAGGTTCTTTAGAAATATATTGTCTTTTAATGTGATTAAATTTCATTAACTATTGTTTAAGTTAATGCACAAGTAGTGAGAGATATAATCAATGGGGTGTGTTTATAATGAAATAAGTTAAATTAAAATTATTGAAGTTATTAATTGGTATTAATAATATACAAAAATATTTAAAGTTATATAGCCCTAATATGACTCGAAAAGTGGTTTCGATAATCCATTTCAGAATTGAGAGATTAATATAGAATTACATGATCTGATGAAGAGGCTTAAATGATACTGATCCCAGTTTTGATTTAATATATTGTCAAATTCTTATCTAAAATAATATTTAGTACCATGCCAATTTTTTTTATCCAAAAATTATACCATGATATATTTCATTTATTATTAATCAACTAATTAAAGGATAAGGAAACCAAAAGGAATAATAAACAACATTAATGGATCTCATGTTTATCAATACCTGTATTAAAAATATACTCAAAACATATTTTATTTCCTGATTATAATATCAATTTGGATGAATTTTTTGTTGTAACACTGTGATATTTTATATTATAGTTTATTTTTATTCCTATTGTGTTTGATAGTTTTCTTCTCATGTATCACCTGACCTAAGTAAATAGAAAAAATATATATAGAAATTAAAATTAATCCATTGAAATTGAAACTAAAAATAGGTTTAACAAATGTTTTAAATATATATAGAATTATTATTATTGTTCTTTATTAAAAAAAATAAAATTTTAAAAATTCAGTTAGTATAAATATGAAAATAATAAAACATATTTATTTGTTAAAATGATTCCTCTCTTAAAATTATCCTCGTATCTCTTATATGTTATGAAACTAAATGTTTTATGGATAAAATATATTTTTATATGCATATTATTTTATAATATTGTTTTTGTAATTTATAGGAAATAATAATAAGAATAGTTAATATATTTACAAATGTTATTTCCGATGAAAATCGTTTCCACTATATTTTTATGTTATTAAATAAAATTAAATTGAAAAAATTTATAAATAGAATCTCAAAAGAAAATTTTTATAATTTTAATCATCGTGAAAAAAAATGAAATCGATTCAATTTCATATTTGGCAGAAATTTATGTTACAGATGTTAATATTACTTACCACAGTAAAAATGTTAATTTTCAAGGAATGATACTTTTTTTAGATATTCATATTTTAAATTAATTTTTTTTAAAAGAAATACTCCAATATTATTTTTAAACATAAATTCAAATAAATTTATTATCACGGAGTTGGTAGTAAATAGTAAATAATATTTTGAACGCTTAAAAATTTTAAATAAAATTTTATATTAATTTTTTTACACATTATATGTCTAAACATAAAAGTGTATTTATGAATATAAAAAAAATGAATAATAATAAATTTTGTCAAAATTATTATTAAAAAATTTAACATTTTCTGAATTATCCTCTTATATTTTTATTAAAATTTTTTTTATCATCGTATAATTTTAATCTAGACTAGTAAGTGTCAAAATGGGAAATATATTGTGGAATAAAATTTAGTAAATAAATATTAAAATTAGATCTTATATAATACATTTTTAAAATTTTAATTTCATTCCTTCTTATCTCAATAATCGTTCCCAACATAAGTCACCTAACTCTTATAAAATTCTAGTCCTTCCCCTTACCTAACATTCTTTTCCAAATATTTGCCCCTGTTTTTTAATAAAAAAAGTATATTACTTTAACCAACATTAATATACACGTATTTAATTTTATTTAAATTAAAATATACACAATATACATCTTTTATATAATTTATTCTTTTGGCCATAGTCTCAACATATTTCTTTAACTCTGTCATTTCCAAGGGATACTTCAAGAGAAGATCCTAATTCTCAACAAATGTATAACTTACCATTAATGTAATTTTTTTTATCCTTCTCATCCACTTCCCTACAATACCATTATAAGAATATGTATATAATGAACAATTTAATAATATTATAATGAAATGTTATAATATGGATGGTAGAACCATTATATATTCTTCTCCCATTAAAATTAAAAAATGAAAATGTTTCTCATGAATGTGTGTGGAATACCGCCGCTATTAATGACACTATTCATATTTCATCACCACATTTAAGGGATGGTTAAAAAAATTGTGAATATAAATTTAGTTTATTTCATGATTTATATTATGAGAATAAAAAATTTGTAATTAAATAATTAATATTAGAAATAAGTTTTCATTTTGAAACTAACTGCCTAAAATGAACTTACCCAAGGGAAATGACATTAATTTATAAGTGAAAACAAATTTTTCATTTTCCTTATTATTAAAAATCATCAAAATTATTATTAATCTCCTTAATAGTACCAAAATAATTTTATTTTACTTTTTGATAAATATATTATGACAAAAGAATCTCCTCCTTAGTGATAATGAGACATTAATTGTAGCATGTTATTTCTGTGTCAGTTTAACAACCTACATGAACAATGATTTTAATTTATGTCAAATATCTATTTTGAATAATAATATTGGATAATAATAACTATTTTTTGGGTTCTAGAATGGTAATCGAATTTTTTTTTCTCTGTAGTTAACATAGTAGCTTTTGACCATTGTAAATTTTAAAAGAATACATGTCACAGTCATCATCATCACAAATACAAACTAAAATACTAATGATATGAAATTATAAAATAATAAATATTTATAAATATCTATTACTAGAATATATATTTTTATACGAATTGTGATGTTTTTGTGAAGAATGAATAACAATATTTCTGTAATGAAACGCAATTAAAATGATCAAGATTACTCACACCCAATATTGAAAATATGTTATATTTAACTAATATAAATTTAGAGAATACATATAAATTATTTTTATAAAAGGATAATGATTCGATTAATTTTATAAAATATTATATTGACATATTTATTTTTTATAATATTTTATAATTTTTTTGATATATGGAAACATTGTAAGGGTTTTATTGGAATCCATTCAAACTCATTGGTTCATGCTTCATGTTATGCACTATGATTTATTTTTATGAAGTTTAATTGATTTAATATTCAAATAGTGATATATATAGTATCAAATTTTACATAATTTGATGTAATTTTCAAAATAATTTTTTTATCTTCAAATTGATTTTGATTAATGTGTAACCCCAATCATTAAACATATTGGTAACTAAATTTTATTAATTTTTTAATGATCCTCTCTTAAAATAATTTCTTATTTGTTGGGTACATTATTTAATATGATTATCCTTTTTTATAATCTCTAAATTTATATTTTTTTACACCATAAAACCATTTTCAAATATTCCATTCATCATGGAAATTTTTTTCAATATTGTTTATTGATAACTAAAATATTCTTTTCTTGAGTAATATTGTTTCATCGTGAACATTTAATTATAATGTTTGGGATTACCCATCGTATGAATTTATTATTTTCTACTTCCTCTCACACTATAGGAAAATTAATTTTTTATACAAAATGATGTTGTACTAAAATTTATTTTTACAATTTTGGTCATTGATAAATCTAGTTTAAAAATATCAAAAAAATTCCCATTAAAGTTAAAATTATTATATTATAATTGAAATTAAAATGTATTAAATTATGTCATATTCATATATCCATTAATGATGATTATTTGTAAAGATATATTTTTAAAAAATATCAATTCTCCTTTTTAAAAAAAAATTAAAAGTGGCCAATTACTTCTTCATTGTGATAAGAAACAAAATGTTTTCTAAAAAAATATTTATGTTTTCACATCCATTTAAATTTTCAAATTAAATATGATTTATCATGATTTGTATTATGAATCATAATATGAATTCTATTTTACATCATTCTATTTATATCTTACTTTTAATTAACTCGTGTTATCAAACAATTTAATTATTCATCCATTCTTGTCTTGTACCATTCATTAAAACTTCCCTCAATGGTGTCCTCAAACTATGTTAACATAATTATGTATTTTAATGTTTTTACACAAGGGATATAATATTTTTATACCTTCAACCATTTGAATATGGATGAATTTTGATCATGTGATTCTATTTATCGAATCAGTAATATTTTAAAATTCCATATATTTTTTAGCTCCATAGGGATTATTATATATTGTTATGGAAGATTTATTACGTATTGGAATAAAATTTATTTTCTATTATCATTTTAATCAATATTAAGGATTTTAATCGTGTGATGTTTTTTTATTTTCTAATTTGATTGATGAATTGGGCACAAATTATTGAAGGGTGGGGCTTCATTTTATATAGACAATCGATTCATTAATTTCCATATTGAATCAATAGGATTGGTTATTTTATATATACCTACCCAATAGAAGCATGCTATCTTTGTTGAAACCTGGAAAAAATTAATGTTTTATTTTCATTGACCTTGGTAGTTGGATTGATTTTTTTTCGAAGACCTTTGAAGTGCATTGTGTTGCATTTGTTGTCAATGAGGCATGAAGTTGTCTTCGAATGAATGGATGTCAAGGAATTTCAAGATGTGAATGAAAAAGGATGTGATGGTGATGGTGATGAATGGAGAATGGCCATGGTACTAAGATGCATGTCACTTAGGAGATTCACTAAGGACATAGGATGTTATGGTTGAAAAATTCTCTATGATAATCAGACGATTGTAGAACTGATATTAATGTTTCAATACTTGTATCAAGATGATACTAAGTTACACCACTTGAAGAATGGATGATGATGGAGCATCATCATTATATCAGACGATTGTGGAGCTGATCTTTATGTTCTAAGAACTTGTATCAACTGAATACAATGTCACAACAATATTAGAAGTCCATGCATTGTCTTCACAATGCATGAGGAAATGAAGATGATCCATCCACTACTTCTAAGTGGATGAAGTGAGTTAAAGATGTACATGCACTATCTCCTAGTGCATGTGAATTTGAAGAAGATCCAATTTGATCTCTGATTAGATCATTGAAGAACATTGAAGAACCTATTTGATTAAGGAGCTCGGTTAATGAAGAAGACCCTTCGGGAATTCCATTCCTAAGTAATGATTAAATGTTTAGGACATTTGTTGAATTCTTAATAAGAAGAGAAGAGAATAAATGAAGAAGGGAGAAGTGGCATTTGGCATATTACACTTGGTACTTTGTTTTTATACAAATTTACTTAGTGTTTTACACTAGCAAAAAATTGGCCAGCCAAGGACACCTTGAGGGTTCAACCCCAAGGCATGGGCGCTAGGCACCAAACATAAGGGGGAACCCGTGGGGCGAGCCCAGGGCGGCAGGACGCACCCAAGACACCGCATAGGCGTCTGGGGCACGCCCGGAGGAGCGCGGTAGGGGTGCATGAGCGCACCCACGAGTGTCAAGCAGTGCATAGTGGGCGCCAGTGGCGCGCCCGCAGGGAGCAGAGTGGGCACAAAGCGCGCCCGCAGAGAGAACACGGTGCGGGGCGGCACCGTGGAGGGAGGAGTTCAATTGCGGTGAAGGGGCCAGCAGATGTTTGATAAACCGTGGAAATTCTGCGAGCCGTTTCGATGTGGGACGCGGGATTTTGCCACGGAAGAGATCCTGGCCGCCCATTCAATCGCGCGACTGATCACAACCGCTCATCGCATCTCGCACACGATGATCTGATCACGACCGTCCAAAGATCTGATCCAACAGCCTGCTAGGCGTCTCCTTCCTCGAGCTCAGCCGAGGCACCTCCCGCGACGCCGCCATGAACCAGAGGCGCCTCCGAGAAATGTTTTTGAGTTCCCAACCACCATAGTTCGAGCTGAAGTATTCATGGAGTTCGTCTGGCCCAACTGAACCTAACCATGCAATAAAATAAGCATGCATGCAAGGTGATGGAGATTTCGAGATTCATCCGAGGCAAACAAAGTTACCGAGGGCGTGCCACGTTGCTCGAACGCCTAAACTGAAGGCTTTCATGCGTTCTAAGTCGCATGCACGAAGAGGAGAGGAAAATGAAAATGAAAAGTACCCGCGTGTGAAACATAGGAAGATATCAAGATTTGCAGAATCTTGAAATACCCGAAAACTTCGGGGATTCAAATATTGTATCACGCGGATGGGCTGAGGCATTCCTCTGCCTATAAAAGGAGAGCCCGAGGCCTTGGAGTGCTTGCTGATCCTCTGAAGATAGAAGTCCCGTGAGAAGCACTTTGTGCCTCGCGAAGTCGAAGCCCCGCGCAGCACCCTGCGCGGCAGTGAAGCCCTGAGCACCCCTTGCTCCGCGAGGTTCCTTTTGTGCACTCCTTGCACGAAAGAAGAAAGGGAGTCCCCTGTGCGCCTTCCTTGCGCGACAGGAAGAACCGTGGCCGCATCCTTGCGCGCCCGTGGTTGCATCCTTCTCTTCCCGCGGACTTGCGCGGCAGGAGGTGTTTGCGCGACCCTTGTGCACCTTGAGGACTTCCGCGTGGCATGTGAAGATCACACATTTTGTGTACATGCTATGTGAAAAAGAACAAGAAGGCCGTGGGAATGTTTGAAGCAAAAGGAGTGTGGCCACCACATTTGTGTGTGGGCAAAACAAGAGGAAGGCTGAGGCCTTAGTGCCTTGTGTGCAAAGTGAACGAAGAGAAGGCCGTAGCCTTGTGCAACCAAAGAAGACCCGAGGCCTTAGTGCATTTGTGTGTGCATTCGTGAAGAGTGAAGACCACCACACTTTGTGTGTGTGTGCATTTGAAAAGAAGGCCGAGGATATCTTGGGAGTGTGAAAAAATAGTGAAGGCCAAATACACACTCATTGTGTGTGTGCAAATCAAAGAACAAAGTTGTGTGTGCAAAACAACAAAGTGATGTGGCCGAACCTATGTGTGTGATCTATGTGGAGTGGACACACTTAGAAGAAGAAGAAGACTCACACAAAGTAGAACACACATTTAAGTGTGTAAACAAATTGAACAAAGTGTGAAGTTCAAGTGAGAAGCTGTGTGCTATAGTTGACTACACCCTCTGAGGGTTTACTGCACCAAGAAGAGAAGAAGGGGAGTGCATGCATGCATGCATGCACGTGCACACGTAAACAAGTCAAATCTGCTTGTGTGCATTTGAGTTGACCAAGACCAGAGGATCCTGAAGAATTTGAGGAA
The DNA here is from genome assembly GCA_963277665.1 of Viscum album. Classification (NCBI taxonomy): domain Eukaryota; kingdom Viridiplantae; phylum Streptophyta; class Magnoliopsida; order Santalales; family Viscaceae; genus Viscum; species Viscum album. The sequence goes on along the minus strand of OY728141.1, from coordinate 1,610,823,176 downwards.
CCCATGCTATCAGTGCATGAAGATGAAGAGTTTCCATGCACTCAGTGCATGATGTTGAAGTGAAGTGAGACTGGACCAGACTGAAGTTAAAGATATTATTTGTCTGAGTATTCAGTAGTTGGAGAGAAGCCGGGTCATCCTTAGAAGAAGGTGATAAAGCCCGAGCAAGACGAGATGACCTGATCAACTCAAGTGATCAGATTTACAGAGCAAGGCCAGCAGTCTTTTTCCCAGGCCGCTGAAGATACTTGAAGATCTGAACAAGAAGAAGAGCTACTCGTGTGACTCGAGGAGCCAGGAGAAGCCCCCTGTGAGACTCAGGGTGGAAGAAGTCTTCAGTGGGATTCTGGAGCAGGCCAGTGGGACTCTGGTAACACTGTGGGACGCAGTATAAAGACCCTCCTGTGGGACTCAGGAGAGATACAGTGGGATGTTGTATCGACCATTGTAATACAAACCGATTATAATGGAGAAACCATGTTGGGGGTGTATAACCAACATGGCATGGACGTAGGCATTTGGTGCCGAACCTTGTAAATCCTTGTGTCCAGTGCCTTTATATTTACTGCATCATTCGAGGAAAGGTGAGAGATACAAGAAGAGTGGATCAAGGCTTTAACCAGACATAGAGGTTTAATTGATAAGGAATAAATTAGTAAAAAGTTTTAAGGGATCACTGATTCACCCCCTCCCCCTCTCAGTGATTCACACTGATCTGGGAACTACAATTGGTATCAGAGGGAAGGTTACCTCTAAAAGATCCAAGAGAGTCTATATGGAGTGCATATTTGAGGAAATGAGTGACCAGCCTCAAATGGAGATATCTGCCAAGACTCAGAAAAATAGAAAGAAGAAACAGGCCAAGAAGATGAAGAAAGCATGTCCTAGCTGTGATGAAGTTGGAACAATGAATGATCTTCAAAATGCACTCAAATATCTTCAGAAGACTGTCCCCAAGGAAGTGGCAATGTGTATTACTACTGGCATCCTTGATCTTCAAGAAGAAAAATTACAGCTAGAAGAAGAAGCCAATGCAATGGAAGATCAGTTGGCTAAAAGGGTTGGCATAACCAACACTCTCAGAAAGCTGGTGAAGGCTAAAGATGAAACTGTTTCTCTTTGCAATGAAAGATATGAAGACACTGCTGAAGAATTTCAAAGAAGCCTTTTTGAGAAAGAAATATTTATGATAATGATCAAAGACGTTTTCCATGCACTGGAGAAGTTGCACAAAGTGTCAATGAATGTCAGAGATTCTCAACTCGAAGACAAAGTCAAAACGGTGAAGGATCTTGACAATTCATTGCTAGAATTGAAGAAGGTGCATGAAGACCAGTTAGAACGGCTGAATGAAAATTGGGAAGGCAGGCTATGAACTGTTGAGGATGAGAAGAACTCCCTTAACATGAAATGCATAGAACTAGAGGTGATATTGAACAATCTGCAATCACCCAAAGCTGAATCCTCCCAGTCAGCTGAAAGTAGAAATGTTGCTACACAAGTGTGCTTTGAGAAGGATGATTCTAAATGAAAGACATCCTCTAATGAAAGGGAAACATCTTCTAAAAAGATGGTACCATCCATACCATCTTGTACTCAAGCTTCTAAAAGTGTTTCTACTAAAAGTGCAGGATGGAAGAATGAATCCAAACAAGTATGGATGAAGACAGTGAAGAAAGAATGCTCTCCTGAAACAACACAGCAAGTCAAGAAAAGTACCCAACAATCAGAAGGACTGAAGAGGTCAAGATTTGTGGGTCAGTGTTGGTGTTGTAATAAGTATGGGCACTGTGCAAAGGATTGTTTCTACAATCCACTGAATGTCAAAGCACAAAGGAAGCCCATGCCAAGGGGGATCAAGCCAGAAGAAAAGAAGCATCATCCACATGTCCATAGACATCTGTTTACTGCAAATAGATTTGGATTACTTGACATCATCTGGGATGATTGCAAAAGTGGTCAAAAAGATACATGTGAATCTCCAACTGTATCCAGAGCTAAAAAGAAGAAAAGATCACAGAACCTGGCTCAGAAAGAATCCTTGGGAAGCAAACAGAAGAGAGGTGACAATTCTCCCAAGAAGATGTTGAAAAAGGAAGATAAGTCCTTGGAGTCTAAATCCAAGAAGGGTGATGCATCCAGAAGGACCACCAAGAAAACATGCTTCTACTATGGAAAGAAAGGACACACCATGGATCTTTGTGAACAAGCCATTGAACTGAATAGAAGCAGACTGGACTCAAACAGACAATCAATCCAGAAGAAGCAGAAGGGATTGATTGAAAACAAGTTGCCTAAGAAAGGTAGCTTGACAGCATCAAAAGAACCATGTGGAACTTCCAGAACAGAGGCCACACTTCCAAATGACTTACTAGTCATATGGCCAAATCAGTTGCAACTTGCCAAAGATCTGCAAAGAGCTGAAGATGAAGTTCTGGCAATTGCTAAGGCAAAAGGGAAGAAAAAGATTTCACATGAAGATGTATTGAGATCTACACCAGCACAAACATCATTGAAGATCAAATGTGCAAGTGTGAAGAATGGTGAAAATGGGACATCTCGGTTGAGAGAATCTTCTCAACCTTGTTGTTCACATTGATGAACCAAGGAGGTTCCATCTTATTCCCTAATCACTTGTATTTACTTGTGCTGACATTGCAGGGAATTGAAGATGATGATCATTCTCAACTGGAGGATGGTTTGGAAGGAATGGAGTGCACCCCTTGAGGGGGAGCCAATCTATAGAAGATGGGATACTGATATTTAATACCATCTTGAGAAAAGTGAAGGTATTCCAATCATACTTTCATCCCTTGTTTCTTAATTGTATTCATCATGAAAATTAAGGGGGAGTATTGATTGAAGACAAATGAATGAAAGGAGGAGCTTTATCTTTGCACCTGAACTTTCTAATGAGTTTTGTGAAGTTGTGTAGGATTTAGCAATTCATTGATATATCTGAAAAATTTCAAACCCCTGAAGCATGATCTCACATGTACAGTGAATTTTGGACAGCATTGAGTACTTTGGTTACATCACTCTTGTTTTCTACACTGGGTTAGCCCAAGTAGACTTAGAGTTGATTTACTAAAGGTTCTTTGCTAAAGAGAACATGTGACATCATCCCTCTCTCAGTGTTTTTCAAGAAAATACTTTTCAAAGGGAGGACGATATTTTTGGAAGAGTACCACACCACAACTTTGCATTTGATTTCCAATAAGGGGGAGAAAAGATTGGCACACATATTGACTCATTCATATGTGCTGAAGGAGTGTATTGACAACAAATACAAAGGGGGAGATTGAAGTGCATTGTGTTGCATTTGTTGTCAATGAGGCATGAAGTTGTCTTGGAATGAAAGGATGTCAAGGAATGTCAAGATGTGAATGAAAAAGGATGTGATGGTGACGGTGATGAATGGAGAATGGCCATGGTACTAAGATGCATGTCACTTAGGAGATTCACTAAGTGACATAGGATGTTATGGTTGAAACATTCTCTATGAATATCAGATGATTGTAGAACTGATCTTATTGTTTTAATACTTGTATCAAGATGATACTAAGTTACACCACTTGAAGAATGGATGATGATGGAGCATCATCATTATATCAGACGATTGTGGAGCTGATCTTTAAGTTCTAAGAACTTGTATCAACTGGATACAATGTCACAACAATATTAGAAGTCCATGCATTGTCTTCACAATGCATGAGGAAATGAAGATGACCCATCCACTACTTCTAAGTGGATGAAGTGAGTTAAAGATGTCCATGCACTATCTCCTATTGCATGTGAATTTGAAGAAGATCCAATTTGATCTCTGATTAGATCATTGAAGAACATTGAAGAACCTATTTGATTAAGGAGCTCGGTTGATGAAGAAGACCCTTCGGGAATTCCCTTCCTAAGTAATGATTAAATGTTGAGGACATTTGTGGAATTCTTAAGAAGAAGAGAAGAGAAGAAATGAAGAAGGGAGAAGTGGAATTTGGCATATTACACTTGGTACTTTGTTTTTATACAAAGTTACTTAGTGTTTTACACTAGCAAAAAATTGGCCAGCCAAGGACACCTTGAGGGTTCAACCTCAAGGCACGGGCGCTAGGCACCACACACATGGGGGAACCTGTGGGGTGATCCCAGGGCGGCAGGATGCACCCAAGACACCGCATAGGCGTCTGGGGCACGCCCGGAGGAGCGCGGTAGGGGCGCATGAGCGCACCCGCGAGTGTCAAGCAGTGCATAGTGGGCGCCAGTGGAGCGCCCGCAGGGAGCAGAGTGGGCGCAAAGCGCGCCTGCAGAGAGAACACGGTGCGGGGCGGAACCGTGGAGGGAGGAGTTAAATTGCGGTGAAGTGGGAAGCAGATGTTTGATAAACCGCGGAAATTCTGCGAGCCGTTTCGATGTGGGACACGGGATTTTGCCGCGGAAGAGATCTTGGTCGCCCATTCAATCGCGCGACTGATCACAGCCGCTCATCGCATCCCACACACGATGATCTGATCGCGGCCGTCCAAAGATCTGATCCAATGGCCTGTGAGGTGTCTCCTTCCTCAAGCTCAGCCGAGGCACCTCCCGCGACGCCGCCATGAACCAGAGGCGCCTCCGAGCAATGTTTTTGAGTTCCCAGCCACCATAGTTCAAGCTGAAGTATTCATGGAGTTCGTCTGGCCCAACTGAACCTAACCATGCAATAAAATAATCATGCATGCAAGGTGATGGAGATTTCGAGATTCGGCCGAGGCAAACAATGTTTCCGAGGGCGTTCCACATTGCTCGAACGCCTAAACCGAAGGCTTGCATGCGTTCTAAGTCGCATGCATGAAGAGGAGACGAAAATGAAAAAGAAAAGTACCCGCATGTGAAACAGAGGAAGATATCAAGATTTGCAGAATCTTGAAATACCCGAAAACTTCGGGGATTCATATATTGTATCACGCGGATGGGCCGAGGCATTCCTATGCCTATAAAAGGAGAGCCTGAGGCCATGGAGTGCTTGCTGATCCTCTGAAGAGAGAAGTCCCGTGAGAAGCACTTTGTGCCTCGTGAAGTCGAAGCCCCGCGCAGCACCCTGCGCGGCAGTGAAGCCCGGAGCACCCCTTGCTCCGCGAGGTTCCTTTTGTGCAATCCTTGCACGAAAGAAGTAAGGGAGTCCCCTATGCGCCTTCCTTGCACGACAGGAAGACCCGTGGTCGCATCCTTGCGCGCCCGTGGTTGCATCCTTCTATGCCCGCGGACTTGCGCGGCAGGAGGTGTTTGCGCGACCCTTGTGAACCTTGAGGACTTGTGCACGGCATGTGAAGATCACACATTTTTTGTACATGCTAAGTTAAAAAGAACAAGAAGGTTGTGGGCATGTTTGAAGCAAAAGGAGTGTGGCCACCACATTTGTGTGTGTGCAAAACAAGAGGAAGGTCGAGGCCTTAGTGCCTTGTGTGCAAAGTGAACGAAGAGAAGGTCGTAGCCTTGTGCAACCAAAGAAGACCCGAGGCCTTAGTGAATTTGTGTGTGCATTCTTGAAGAGTGAAGACCACCACACTTTGTGTGTGTGTGCATTTGAAAAGAAGGCCGAGGATAGCTTGGGTGTGTGCAAAAATAGTGAAGGCCAAATACACACTCATTGTGTGTGTGCAAATCAAAGAACAAAGTTGTGTGTGCAAAAAAACAAAGTGAAGTGGCCGAACCTATGTGTGTTCTCTAAGTGGAGTGGACACAATTAGAAGAAGAAGAAGACTCACACAAAGTAGAACACACATTTAAGTGTGTAAACACATTGAACAAAGTGTGAAGTTCAAGTGAGATGGTGTGTTCTATAGTTGACTACACCCTCTGAGGGTTTACTGCACCAAGAAGAGAAGAAGGGGAGTGCATGCATGCATGCATGCACGTGCACACGTAAACAAGTCAAATCTGCTTGTGTGCATTTGAGTTGACCAACACCAGAGGATCTTGAAGAATTTGAGGAACCCATGCTATCAGTGCATGAAGATGAAGAGATGCCATGCACTCAGTGCATGATGTTGAAGTGAAGTGAGACTAGACCAGACTGAAGTTAAAGATATTATTTGTCTGAGTATTCAGTAGTTGGAGAGAAGCCGGGTCATCCTTAGAAGAAGGTGATAAAGCCCGAGAAAGACGAGAAGACCTGATCAACTCAAGTGATCAGAGTTACAGAGCAAGGCCAGCAGTCTTTATCCCAGGCTGCTGAAGATACTTGAAGATATGAACAAGAAGAAGAGCTACTCGTGTGACTCGAGGAGCCAGGAGAAGCCTCCTGTGAGACTCAGGGTGGAAGAAGTCTTTAGTGGGATTCTGGAGCAGGCCAGTGGGACTCTGGTAACACTGTGGGACGCAGTATAAAGACCCTCATGTGGGACTCAGGAGAGATACAGTGGGATGCTGTATCGACCATTGTAATACTAAACGATTATAATGGAGAAACCATGTTGGGGTGTATATCCAACATGGAAAGGACGTAGGCCTTTGGTGCCAAACCTTGTAAATCCTTGTGTCCAGTGCCTTTATATTTACTGCATCATTCGAGGAAAGGTGAGAGATTCAAGAAAAGTGGATCGAGGCTTTGACCAGCTATAGAGGTTTAATTGATAAGGAATCAATTAGTAAAAAGTTTTAAGGGATCACTGATTCACCCCCTCCCCCTCTCAGTGATTCACACTGATCTGGGCACTTCAACCTTTATTATAATAGATTTCCGACATTATGAATTTAAAATCCATGAATTCAATTATTTGTTTCTATGTGATTTCTTATATTATCATATCATCTATCTCATTATTTCAAGTTTATGTATTCATTTATGTGGAATTATATGAATCTTAATTATTCCTTATATATAATTAATTATATTATAGTATTAGATATATATCATCCCCTAAAGTGAATTTTAGTTCACCCTTATTATGATTCCATTTCAATAGGTTATGTAGAACATTATTACACTGGATAATACAAGATGAAAATAGCCTATGTATAGATTTTTGTGCGTGATGATGAAAACATATTGTGTATTATGTATTTTATTATATAGTATAAATTTTTTCAATTTTATAAGAAATACATGGGTGTTTTTAGTTAATTTTTTTCTTGAAACTCTAATACTATAAACCTAAATAGTTCTTTAAATATAAGTGACATAATACCTTTTCATTATATTATAATTATTGATAGAAAAAATTGTTTCACGTTGGTTAATTTTAATACTACTATAGAAAAATGTAATTATTAAAACGAGATCTTAAATTACAGGTTAACGGTGATATAGAGGATGTTAAAGGAAGGTTTATGTATATTTGGGGGATATTATCATAATTTAGGATTATTTAACAATTGATATGTTATGAATGATCATAATTAAAAAGGTATGGATTTCCCTTTAGTTTAGTTGGAATAATATTTAGTATTTCATGGATTGTGATATGATATCATTATTAAAACCCATATAGATAGCTTTGAAGGATATTTTCAGGTGTATAATAATATATAATTGTTTTAGTAATGCAGATATTGTGTGGTTATACTGTAAATCACATCCTAGTCAGAATATAGAAATACAGATGTGGTTTTAGAAAATATGATCCTATGGGTAATAACAATGAAAAATATAGGTTCACTATCAACTCAATATTCACTATTGTACACGAGGGTTATCACTACATGAATTTATACATTATTGATTTAATTATTAAATTAAGTAATTAGAATAATAAATATGAAAGAACACAACACAATGTAACCTTGTATTAACGAAGATATTTATAAAATCAACAAATAATGGAATAGTATCATAGGATGGATTAAGTGTTATATTAGAATTGGTTTATTAGGATTGATATTTTATATTCATTTGACCATTTACCAATCTTCTATTTAATATTATCACAATGATTATGGTTTTAAAATTTTGTAAGAAATTGGATCACGAAAATGAATATTCGGAAGGTATATCTGTTGAATATACTATGACATATATATATATATATATATATATTATTATTATTTTGTATAATTAGTGATAATTATAATATTTTTCCATTATGACAAAATGTTTCTTTTATAGTCTTTCCTTTGACATCATGGATTATATCTCTAAATATATATATATATATATATATATATATATTACATTTCGAGATATTTATATCTCGTGTTTACTCCTATATATTATTATTATAATTATTATGGTGAATTAGAGTTCACTTGTCAAATAAAATATCCTGAGGATGAATCACCAATTGAAATTAATTCATGGGATAGATAAACACACACCATTTTATGAGATAATTAATTGAAATTGTGAGGATGAAATTTATTTAATGGGATGGGAGAAAGTAAGGCCCTGATATTTTAAATTATATTTTCCTTTAAAACATAATGTGTTTTTTGGATTTCTATACCCACAAAACCAAACCTAAATGAAATACAAAAACATTATAATACATTCCAAAGGTAAAAATATAATTTTCTAGTAAAAACAGATGTAACTTAATAATGAATTATATGAAGCAATAAAACATAATTTCAACATTAATACTATTGAATTGATGAAATTATAATTAGTAAAAAAATGTAATGTAAAGAGTAATTTATACAATAAAATTTATCTATTCTAAATTTATTATTTTATTGTATTTTATTTTAAGAAACTAAATTTATTATTGGTAAAATACATTTTATATATGAATATTATATTAATACTAAATTTATTAATAATTTATAATAAATACAAATATGAATATCTAACAATCTAAAACAAATGATACGTTCCTATTAAAACTATATTCATTGCATTATAATGTCTTTATATAAAATGAAAATTAACAACTATTTGAAATTAAAATGGATACAATTATTTTTATAGTTCTAATTAGAATGAAATTATATAATTAGGTAATTTTCATCCTTAGGCAGAAAATAAATTTAAATATGTAAATATTAGTTACCATGGTAGAACAATTAATTTTCCAGGAAGGATATTGTTATAAAAAATATTATTTTATATAATACTAATATATTTAAAAACTAGAACTATAATATTATTTTTAAACATATATATAAGTAAATAATATTCAATTTATTGTTATAAAATTTAAAATAATATTCTGAAAACAAAATGGAAAATAAATTCTCCACCAATAGTTTTGCAACAAATTATCCATTTTATTTTAAATTTTAATTATTTTTTATTTAGAAATACAATTATATATAATATAGTCTAAATTCATATTAAACATATTGAAATTTTAGAATATTCCTCATCTTATATTTTCATTAACAAATAATAACCATGGATAAATTTTAATCAATAATAATAAATGTTAAATTTTGCAATCTTATGTTACTCAAATTTTAGTAACCAAACCATTTATATTGCCTTTTTAAGTTTCTAATTTATTCCAAAATGTATCAAAAACATTTATCCACCTAAATATCATGAAATTACAATTATACCCTTTACCTATTATTCGTTTCCAATGATTTTCTCTCTTTTTTAGGATATAAAAGGAGATCACATTTGTACTTTTCATGCCCATACTTCATTTCAATAGTCCAATGAATCACATCCAAATTAAATTTTTTTAGAGAATGTATACACATTTTTAGCACTTATAATAAAATAGTTCTTCCATTCCATTATTTTTATGTTTTACATAAAGAGGAGATGAAAATTCGAAAAATAAGTATTACTTCCCCTTTAACATGTTTTTTCCTACTTAACAAACCATATCCAAAACAACTGTATCAAACCCTATATAACAAAATTAGTATATATAATATGTTGATATTTTATTTTATTTATGGTATAACCATGATCTATTCTCCTCTCAATCAATCATAATATTGAAAATGATACCATAGAGTGGTTGTAGAGTACTCTCAATGAATGGTGCATTTTTTTTCTCATCACCACCATTCATGGATATTTTTAGAAATGAGTTTAGTGCATAAACATTGTATTTATGTAATGATATATATATATATATATTATATATTATATAAATAATATTACTAGTATGTGATCACTGTAAAAATAACATCTCAAAAGTAACCTAATAATAGGAAAAACCTTTTATTTATAGTTGAAAAAATATTTTCCATTTTACATATTTTTATAAATCACTGAAATTCTATTTCATCCATGTAATAAAATATAATTAATTTTTATACATTTTAAATAATTTTATTAAAAAGAACAAATCACTTTCATATCTATACACACACATTGAGTTTAGAATGTTTTTATTTTGTTGATTTAACCACCTATAAAAAAATGATACAACATTCTATAAATGATGGATATTGAAACATAATATTGTATTTTGATACATAAATAATGATTTATTTGGAATATAAATACAAACATATAACCCAATAATTAATATAACAATATTAATTCATTATTAGATACCGAAATAGTGTCATCACCTACTTCATCATTACATATAATAGGTAAAATAGATATGAACTAATATAATACAATTATAAATAATTTAAAAATATAGATTATAGTACCAAGTATGATATGTGAATTATGAACTCTCGATAAAGATTTAATAACGAGTCTATTATTATGAAATTTTTTCAAAATGATCAAGATTACTAAAACCTGATATTGAAAGGAGATAATATATTAATAATTTACATGTAGAATGAAATATAAAATATGCTTATAAAAGAATATTGATATGAATAAAATTCTGAAATATAATATCAAGATATTTATATTTTTTACATGAGGTGATACATAATTTGACTAAGAAGGAAAATTGTGTAAGGGTTTTATTGGTTGCAATCATAATTCATTGATGAATGTTACATTATATTAATCAAGTTTATATTACATAGTGTTATATTCATTTACTATACCATTAATATTATATAAAATATTTCCAAGAAATCCATTAAATATAATATGATAAATCATGTTATTTTCTTCATATGGGTTTTAAATTAGGGGATACCACAGTAGTAAGAGGTTTTTGAAATAATTTTTAATTATTCAAGTTATAAAAATTCTTTTGAACTTATTTAATATAATTTTTGGATATTATATTTGTTAATATTTTATCATTTTATTATATCATTTTTTTATATTAATACCACATTATCTAATTTTTAAATATCTCTTTCCTTATAGAGTATATGGTCCGTAAGGGATATCGCTAACTCAAAAACCATTCCATTGAGTTGTAGTTTTTCATATTTAGATTTTATTTTTCATTCCTGAGTACACCCACCCAAATAATTAATTATTAGCCACTTTCTATTCCACTATTTTGAAATTATCATTTTAAAAAATGAATATTTTACTGATATTTTATTATGTATGGTTTGAAAACATTAGATTGAAAAATAAAAATATTTTTCGTCTTTGATGAAATAGTTTACCTTCCAAACCCTATTTACCAGGTTAAATTTATGTCTCTTTCAAGAAACAATTTTTGAAATTATTTTAAGAGGAAAATATTTCAAAATGCCTCACATTTTATTCATGAGAATGACTTTTTAATGTTACATATAACTTTTACTTTGTGATTATGTTTAAAATGTTCTTTAAAAACTACATTAGGATTCCACATATATTTTATTTTTCATATTAAATTAGTCATAATCTAATGGGATATATGATTCATTATACACCCATTTTTTATATTATTTAATTTATATAATTTAGTAATTATTATCATTATACCAAAAATTCAATTATTTATCTCTCACTTCATTGTACCATTTGATGTATTCATCTTCCAATGAAGAGTCCATCCATGTCAACATAATTAAATTCTTTTTTTTACATATATGACCCTTTGGTAAAATAAAACATCTTTTTTAGTCTATTAGGATCATGTGATTCAATTTATCTACTAGGGGTTATTTTTACATTCCATATATTTGTTATCACCATAGGGATGATTATTGATTGCTTTAGTAAGTGATTTATGTATTGACATCCAGTACATTTGTTATCGCAATATGAATGATTATTTCAATAGATGATTATGATTATTTTATTCAATTTTTCATAATATTAATATATTGGAAATAAATATTTTATTTTTGGGGCCTTACATTATATTTCTATTAAATTAATCAATTTTTCACATGTGACAAATGATTTGGGTGTTATTTTATACATTCCCAATAGAGGAATGATTTATTAGTTTCAGCCTTATTGGAGAAAATTATTTAATGGTTGTAGCCATAGTGATAAGAATTTTATCTTGTTTAACTCCATTAATATAAAGTATATCCGACTTTATACATTTTATCACCTTGAATTAATTTATCCTTTTTTATGTGATTTTTTGTACTGTGATGTCATTAATGTATTTATTTCAATATCATGTGATTAGATATAAAAAAATTACTCATATTTATTCCTGTTATATTTTCCATTACATAATAGCATTTGATAATAATTTTCCCTTTCGGAGTGTTTGAACTCCCCCATAAGGGTTACCATTTCCCCATGTTATAATGAAAGTTATCACCCATGATATGCCTAGATGATAATAATGCATGTGGATAATGTTTTGGAATATAGTGAAGACATATTATTGATCAAGTACTATATTATATAGGGGGAAAATGTCGATTTTATGATAAATACATCATACTTGTTAGTCAACATTATTTATACGTATCTAAAACTCTTAAAAATATATCATTAAAAATTATTAGACTCAATACTTGTCAATTCAATATTAATTAGTGATGGTGATATTTATGTTTCCTGGGATCATTTTAAATTCATTAAGAAAATATATTATTTATGGGTTCTAGATATAGGAGTTAATATTTATATAGATACATATATAAAAAAACGATACCCAATTATATAAATGATATCAATAAATTGTGAAAAAAATATTATAGGATTCAAGGGGAGTTGGTGATTTGAAATAAAACGTTGGTTATCCTCATTTGGAAAATGATAAGTCCAAAGAAGAAATGAAGGATCATAGATAACATTTAGTATCTTAAATTATTCAAATAATAATTTTATTAGTTGTCCGAAAATGTGGTATGACTATCACACATGGTACATTATTTTTTATTCCTTAGTTTACATTCATAAGTGTGGTTGAGAACATTGTAATAATTAATGAAGGAATTAAAATATTTGGTTACAAGTTTCTATTTAATTGAGTTGGTTACATGGATATATTTAAAAATATATACTTAGAATATTGTATCTTAAAAAAATTTTTAAATTAATATACATATAAAATGTTTAATGAGTCATTTTTCATGTGGTAAATTCACTCACTAAAATTATTTGATTATAAATAATGTGGAATGAGGAATAAAATTAGAGCATAAAAAAATAAAACCTAATTTTTATCATCAATCTATATCAATGACCAATTAAACGATTTTCAATTCCAAGATTGATAAATAGTTACAAAGGTTCAAGAATTTTTTTGTTGACAGTAACTAAATTATTTCTGCTGGTAAAAATAGATACATGTTTAATAGATAAAGAAATTAATTGACGTGGTTAAAACTGATCAAAGTTAAATGGGTAATGAGGGAAATGCATGAAGAAAGGGGAGTAGATCCAATAAGATATCCTTTATTGAAATTTTTTAGAATTAGGGGAATAATTATAAAAAATTATTGATATGAATTGCATTGTATATTATTTATAGTGGGTACTAGGAATAATTCACCATAAATATATATATTATTTTTATGTTTTTGGTTTTAAATTATGGAGTTGAATTCATATTATCAATGTCAACTAAATCCAAATAGGGAGGAAAATTCAATTAAATGTATTTCTATTTGATTTTTTATAATAATAGTTGAATTCATTGAATCCATAATATTAAAATTCATATCTAAAGAGTTTACAACATTAGTTGTTCTATATTAAGAGTTATTATAGAATATATTTGTAAAATATAGTTTGGAGGTTATTTCTAGGATGTGTAAATGATGTGAATTTATGAAAAATATTTTTCAATTTATGTTTGCATATGTTTAGAAATTTAATAAAATAAATTCATACTATTTATTGATGTTTTTTGAACAAAAAATTGTGTATGATCAAGGATCACACCATGATTGAAGTTTCATGAATTTTACAAAAAAAGATGAGATGATTGAACATGTTATTGTTATATAATATTCAATGTAATGTAGAATATTTAGAGTAATAAATAATCCTTTGAAATAATATATAATATATTTCATAATGTGAAAAAGTTATAATGTAAAGCACAATCATGAATTTTTAAAATTATCTTTGTAAATTCATATAAGTAACCCATCCAATATATAAGAGTAAATCATATAGAAAAAGAAAGTACATAATGGTTATGAATTTTCTATTATCAATCATAAAATATTATTAACATTCAATATAAATAAATACTATGATATAATGATTATCATAAAATATTATTTAATGTATGACCAGTTTTGGGAGAAGTAACTGCATGTCTAGGATAGATACATATTAAATGAATAAGTAGGAAATTATTAAATTACCATAGATAATTGTTTTAAATCAAATATAGGGTTTTCTTATAGGTAAGGGTCATTATGTTTCCATATATTTTATGAAATATATCATGTTTTGATATATTAGTCCATATTTGTATAGTATTAGTTTTATATCAATGATAATTCCAATTTGATGAGGTCTATTAAGCCTAAGAGGTAAATCACACTATATGAGTTGAGAATGATAATATTTGTAAATTTATCACTCATAAATATATAGTTAATAATGTGATTAATTGAATAAACCATGATGTTTATATTGTAATTGTAGGTGGCCAGTTTGTAACGTTTAGATTTCGTATGATAGGGGCATATATATGTTCTTTACAACATGAATTAACATGTCCGACCATAATAGGATTGAGGATCATGTGGAGTTGGATGATCACATTTTGATATTTAGAGGATTTATTTATATGATTTTAATTGGATCTAATAGATATAATTTTTAAAAAATAATCATGAAATTAATACTGATATTACTCCATGATCAAGTTGAGGAACTTAATGATTAGAACTTTGTAAATAAGACCTCCCATGAATAGGTTTTTCAAAGATTATCATATTAATTTGGATGAAATTTTAAATATGGGAGTTATGAACCAAATTTATGATTTTCGATTTTTTTAATTAGTATATTATGAGTAAATTAGAATATTTGTTAGTCATGTAATGAAAATTCAAAACTAGAGGAAGGTTGATCAATATTATGTATTATATCATGGGTTGGATACATAGAGATGTTACACAAACTACTCATACTGGTTATTGAAAGGAGTGATAGTGTTTAAACATATTTATATAAAAAAATTATGATAATAATAATGGTTTAAAACCATATATTATTTCCATTTTCTAATATAGTTCAAATAAAAATATAAATTGCAAAGATGAATAATGTGTTACATCAATAAATAATCCTATTTCAGATCGTGTGAAATAATATTATCCTAATATTGATTAATCAACATTTAGAATTTGTGGATTCTAATAGGTTTCATTGAATAAATTTATTCGTTCATCACATTGAATGTTTTTTCATAACCATAATTGAGAAGGATATCGAAAGAAATTGGTTCATAATAAAATATCTACCTGGAGATGATTATGGAAGGTGTTTTGGAATCCTATGATGATATGAAATATTATTTTTGTATGTAAACAACTAAAGAGATCCACACATTTTTAATTTGAATTATCCTCCACAAAATATTTGTGCATAGGAGAATGATAGGGTGTTACCCCTCTATTCTTACTGATTATTTGATAACACTTATACAGAAAAAATTCCTTTCTCCATGTGACCATGACCAAATATCATACTTCAAAAGACATTTAGTTCCACAAACATGATGTATTTATTTAATAAATCAATCAATTATTTATTTTTATCATTTACATTCATTTAAAGGTATTTTTCTTTAAAAAATTTACAAAAAATGGGAAATAGTAAGCGAGGAATGGTTGGTACATGGTTAGGACTATCCACTAAAAACCTATTAGATACCTATAATATTTTCCAATTAGTGATTTTAAATGTTATCATATAATTTATCTAACTATGGGAAAAATCATGATTCTTACAAGGTGAATTGAGTTCCACTCACATGATTGGAACATGGTTTGGAAAAAAGAGCAGCCTACCCAATTATTTATAATGTTGATATTACTGATTTTCACAAGATGATGAATAAAACCTCAAACCCACAGTTCTCCTCTACTCAACCTCTGACCAAAATCACTCATGAATTTCTATTTCCTATCCTCATTGAAATATATTTTTTGTCTTTTCCCTTGAGATCATTAGATAAATCATCACCTATGATCTTACCATCCTCACCTATATTTTTTTTAATTCTTTTCAAAAATTTAGTTCCACCACATGGTCATTAAAATAAATATATCATGTTGAAATTTTTTTAATAGTGAGTGTTATTTCTTCTTATTTCCTTTGAGGGATCCTCAGTTCCCTTTTTTGTCTATTCTCCCTAGTTTCATACAATTTTATCAACAATGGCATCTTTTATGAATCATTCCAAGACTATTTGATCTGTTGAATCATTGAATTGAAAATTTAATTTTTAAAAAACTATTAATGATATTTTGAAGGTATTTTAATACTATTATATTCCTAAAAAATCATATATTTTTTCCCTATGTTTTTTAATCAAAATGTAATTTAAAATAATTTTTAATTGAATTTTATTATCTTCGAGACACTATGTCGAGTTATTTGACACTTGAATGGTTTCTTAAATGGATAAACCTCATAGAAACTCTATGGTACTATTGTAGAAAATCCAAAATTGAGTGGTGGTCCTTCCCCATTGGTTATGTGTAACATGAAAACATTGAAATATTTTCATAAAAATATAAAATCACTTATGATGTTATTTTATCCATTCAAATAAATTGACTATAAATTTATTCATTCAATGATCTTGACCATAATAAAAAACCGGTAAATTCCAATGTTTAATGATTTGAAAGTAATGTTATATATATATAATATATTAAGTAGTTTCATTTGAAAAAGGATATATATATGATATTATTAGCTTTCATTTTCAAAATTGTTATTAAAAACATACATGTAATTATGTCCAAACTATTATTATTCATTTTTCTAATAAACATTGTATATTTAACTCCTATTGGGATCCAGTTGGGATCTCTATTATCACTCCCATCATACACAAATGAGTTCATGTAGACCTTGTTTTATCTATTATAGGAAAGATAAATATGCGATATAGAGGTGGAAAGTGTGATTGATCAAATTTTTATTGGGTATGAAGGTGAAATGGTGGTAGATACCCATGTGTCACACAATGACTTATAGGTGTTCAATTTTTATTATTATTGGATATACCTTTGTAGAATGATTATGTGTCATGAATTCAACCAATCAAATAATCCCTTTATCATTTTTGACATATTATATACCTTGTATATATATTAATATTTAATAGGATCATGTCATGTTTTTCCTCCCAACTAATTTTATTATTGACATTACTTATGATTAAGTTAATTATTCATATTATGTACTTTGGTTCATGAAAATATAGGTTATGAAAAGTTAATGCTGGTTTCATTAAAATAAATCATTGTGATATTTACATAAGGGGGAACTAGTCCTAAAATCATATTCCTCAATTCATATGTACTAGTTTCAAGAGAATAGAGATTTGAATATCCCTTTAGGATATTTTTAGGATGAGTTTAGTTGATCAGGTCAAGATATCTATGGTCCTTCCATGACAATATGGTATCAATTCCTGATTTTATTTTTTTGTTTCTTGGGAAGACATGTATAATAGATATATTTTCACAATTATCCATGTGTGGGGTGCAAAATATAGTTTTACAGAATCTCATTATACCCAATCTTTAGTAAGTAGGGGGTATTAGGATTGAGGAATTGATTTTTGTTTTGGGTTCCCCCTTATATTTGCGAAGGGTGTCTGAGATACATTCTATGAAAAAAATCACTGACATATTGAATGTGTGTATGTATTTATGTTTTATTTTTGATAACTGACAATGTCTTTTTAACTGGTGTTAATGATATTTTTTGATAATTTCATTATTATTTTTATATTTTCTTTTTAATAATTTATTTATTGCACATAATAGTAACATTAATGACCCCCAATGAACCCTTTCATAGGATATGAAGAAAAGTTTCACTGGGAAAACGTATATTTTGACTATAATGTTATTGAAATTATTAAAAAGATTACCTGATACATAGGGTTGGAAAAATACATTGGTCCATCATAGCTTCTAGGGTTGGTACATGTCACATTTAGAATAAGGATGAATCTCAAGAGTTTATATGACATAATGCATTGGCATTATAGTGTATTAATGAACCTTAAACAGTGACATTCCAATTTTAAATAATTCTTCAGATCTTAAAATTCATTGGAGAATTAAGGAAGTTCAAGTTAAATTTTATTGATTTATGCATGAGGTCCGTAGTAATATGTTTTTGTAAATTGATGATCTGTGATAAATTAAATGTAAATATTAAATTAATGGTATTTAATGTGTTTTTTACTATGTATTTTTTACTAGAAACTACAAATACTTCCATGTATGAGGAGTTTATATCCATTTGGTAGGGTAATTTAACCATCATGGTTTACACAAATCGGATTCGAAAACTTGTTTTTTCTTCCTCTAAATTTTGTAACTCATGATGAATTAAAGGATATCTAGTTTTAAATTGGATTATAACTATATATTAAATATCATATTTTTATAATGAATATTAAATCTTATGTGGATGTATTTTATTAAATATTGATGGTTGAGACTGATCAGTAGTAATGAACCAAACATTCCTTAATGGAAATCCCTCTTGATCTAATTAAAAGTCTCTTTATGTAAAATATTTATATAATATTTAATCATATTTGGTTATATGTTTTTGGATTTTAAAATACTCTTAAGAAATGTGATTGTTGCTAATATAGCTGTGGAAAATTGGTCACATGATTAGTATAAATATTAGGCATAAACAAGTCCAATTTATTCATAGAAAATAAGTGATGGACTCATCCAGTAGATGTGCCCCATACGAAGCCCATTTTTCAGAGCCCGGAAAGGAGTTAGTGTCCTTCGGATTTGATCTTGACCAACCCCAAGCTGAGCTAGAATATGTTAAGCTCGTGCGGGACTGCCTATGAGAGTAGTGGATGTTGATAGAGATTACCACCTGAGCAATGTTATCTGAGCCTCCTTAAGAGTATGTCACCACCACAGACCTTACTCTTCGGTATTATGAAGGTGTTATAAGGGGTTATTTAAAAATACCCTAGTAAAATGGTTATGTACATTATTTTTTTATATAAAAATGATTATACTTTCATTTTATTATTGTTACATAGTCTATTGTTTTTAAAGAACAAATAGTATTTTTAGTCATTGTTCAACTAAGAAATATATTTTGATGAATTAAATGATTTTTGAATTAAAAAATATTTTAATAAAATATTATTATTATTATTGTTATTAAATTAAATTTTATTAAATATAAAGGGTCGTATAATTTTTTTAATGCATTTGTAATTTTTTTAAGGTTTGAATGCCATCTTTCTAGAAACCAAAAAAATTTCGATAAATGTTGGTTTTTATATTGAAAGTGAAAATAAACATATTTTGAAAATTATTTAGATATATTAAATATTATTTCTAGAATCAGGATGTGGAAATTATCCAATGGTGAATTTTTCCTAATTTTCTGAGACAATCAAATTTTTGGGTAGAAATTAAATACCGTTTAAATATATAATGTGTTTTATGACATAATAATGACCCAATAGTGATGTAATAAAATACTATAAACATAATTTTTGGACAATATTTGTTTTACCATTAAAAAAATGTGATTTTGGTATTTTTTGATTTATTTTACAAAGCATTAGTCCACCCTTCAAGACTTATTAATCATTTTGTCTTTTTAAATTGTTTTCCTTGGGAGTGTGACTCACCTCCACCTATGAAACACCATTATTTTAAGAAGTTAGTACTTTGGCCCTATAAAATATTGTATTCCACTCTTATTTGGAATAAAAACATGTGGTTTTTTGTGGTTTTGATTAGATAAATGTGAGGTATCCCAAACCTAAATAATAAACAATTCTCTCTCCTTTCCTATACAAACCAACCCACATCCCACTTCCTCCTCAATAAAATCCTTTGGAGTTCATCCCACATCTTCCCTACTCTCTCTATAATCCTCCCAAGGTTCCCAAATCCCCGAATAATCCTTTCTCAAGACTCTCTCAAGCCATTGGAATCATATTTCCAAGTAAGGGTGTTTCATCATTTCTAATTTTTGTCCAATTTTCATAATGTTGTTACACCCTTTTATTTTCAATTATAAATGTGGGAGTATGGTTTCTCACCCCCCCATACTGACCTTTTTATTTTTTAATAATTATATACCCATTTATCTATCAATAAATTCCTCCCTTGTACACCTGTTAGTATGCCTAAATTCTTAAAAAAAATTATCTCACCACACTTACATTAAATAAATTCTTTAGTATGATGAATCTAAATTCAATAACAATTGTTGCGACATGTAAACATATGACCCCCTTACTGTCCATTTCATGTATATATGATGAGTCACCCCTTTCTATCTCATTAACTATTTTTATGAATTCTTACGTCACATCGTTACGCTGCTAAAAGTGAACCAATTTTCCAAGCCAATGTGATTGTGTAGTAAATACAATGCACATTTCCCTATCAAGGGTATTAAAATTTATGCACATTTACTTATTGATTATAAAGTTTGATATTTTAATTCCACATTCCATTATCATGGAATAAATGACGATGATTTATGAATCCATGTTATATGATCCATGTGGCACAATTATGCATGAAATGAAATGTTTAAGAAGGGTGTTCCCTTATCGCGCTCCAATGCCTTGGGAAAAGTATAATATAATGATAAGTCATGATAAATGTATGTTTACACATTCTAATTCAATTGAAATGAGGGTTAACTCTTGCTTCATGTGCAATGAGGGTTTACTCATGCTCCCTGTGCAATGAACCTTGGCTTATAATAATTCCATGTTAAGTGATGCTTCCACATTTCCATGTTATGATTATCTTGCTTTATCATGAATTTATGTTTATCTTGTGTTATATTGATATACCTCTTGTATAAAATGTAATTTATTCCTCATTTTATTCCATGATTATTCCTTACTGGGCTTTAGAGCTCACCCTTTTCTTATGCATGTCCTCAAGTTATCCCATGAATTGCTATGTATGAGGGAATGTAGTGGTCATGTAAAATAATTTTTCAATAAAGATATTATATTTCACGTTTTAAGTTGTTATGTAAGGATCTTAATCCTCAAAAACACAAAACATCTATATCATCCATGTTATATCAATTAAATATTTCATGTAATAAATTATGTCACGTGTTTAATAAAAATCCGGGTTGTCACATTTTGTATCAGAGGGAGGATTATTTATATTTGGTATTAGGATTATAAACCCCTAGTAAAGCCTTAGAGACAATTCCAAGTATAATAAAAACTTTTCTATGTTTTGGTGAGTATTGAGTAAGTGGTTTATCAAGAAAATACATCCCTGTCTGGATACAAGCAAGTAGAGGTGGCTCAGGCACATATGTATCCTAGCTGTAAAACCCGAAAACACCACTTTGAGCTAGACTCAATTGGGTATTGGTGAACTACAATGGGCCTTTCTGCCCTCTTTGTTACGACACTCCCAAAATATATGCTCTAGTAAATTCACAAGCATAGTATGAACCATTTTTAATGGACAAAAATTTCCCTATGAATATATGTTAAAATGTAGATCATGGATAACATAGACTAAAGCCAATAGATTTATATATTAAGGAAATAAATGTTATTTAAAATTCATCAGTTTTATCCATTGATTACCCATTATATTCTACCCCTAAAATTCCTTTTATTCCCGCAAATGGGTGGTAATAGGAGGGTTGGGCTGACAACTGATGTGAAGATCAATGTGATGAATGTACTATTGAGATGACCGATCCAATGGGAGCGGGAATTGTGATCTTTTTCACGCTTCTCTCTATGTTAACTCAAGATTTGAATAGGAAAGTGGGTCAAGATGAATGTTCAACCCCCCTCCCCTAAGAAAGAACAAGTCTCCATTGAGAGCTGAATGAGACACATGCCTCCTATTATTAATGGATCATCTAATCCCTCAATTACTGAACAATGGATCGACTACATTGAAAAGATCTTCTCCATCCCTCAATGTTCTGAATAATAAAAGGTTATCTTGGATTATTATTGTATAGGGGTTTAAGCTGATCAATGGTGGATGATGACGAAAAATATGAAGCCTGAGGAGGATATTGAGGTGTTGGAATGGATTTATTTTCAGAAGATGTTTCTCGATAAATATTTTTTGTGCACCCTCCGACTTAAGATGGAAAGGAACTCCCTAGCCCTAAAGAAAAAAGTTGTAGAATCTGTTAGAGCATATGAGGAAAACATTACAAGGATTTCAAGATACGCCTCCATATTTGTTGTTACCAGCAAAATTCAAGGATGACCTCTTCTTTTGCAGGCTGAAAACTATCATATGGAAAGTGATGGTGATTTGTGACTTCGACACCTATGGGGAAATTTTACAATGTTCCCTAAATGGTGATATGTAGATCAGAGAATCCCATGGGTATCATGGGGATAAGAATCAAAAGGTGGACATCAATACTAGAGGTCTTATGGATAAATCCAATGGTGGTACGAAGATCCAGAACCCCACTTGCTAAACCTGTGGAAAAAGACACCCTAGAAATATATTGAACATAATGAATAAATGATTTAGGTGTGCAAGAGAAGAGAATATAGCTATTAACTGTCAGCAAGAAAAACACATGGCTGCATTAGAAGAGAGGAATGCTCTATTCTAACCTCAATGCATTGTTAATTGCTACAACTGTAATGATCTAAATAATCTTTCAAATCAGTGCCCTAATCCAAGGGTTTTTAGAGTAAAGCAACAACCTACAATGTAGCAAGGGTGAGCTATTTCAATCACTACTGCCTACGTGAAACATAAAATTGAAGTGGTGATATGTACAATAGTTATTCATTCATGAATAGAAAACATACTTTTTTATTCAGGTTCTATACATTCATTTATATCTCAAATGTTTAGTAGAACAATTCCATCACCACCACAAATCATGGAAGTGAAGATGTCAGTGAGTACAAAAAATGAGGAAATCATTTCATCCCCTGAATATAACTCCTCCCCTATCATAATATGTGGACTAAACTTCTCAGATAACCTCTTCATACAACCTCTAGTGGAATTTGATGCAATTCATGGCATGTATTGGCTTTCCTAATATAAATCCAACATACATTGTCGTGAGAGGGAAATCAATATCGATTTGGAGAATCGACCCCTGATTCAAAACAAATGCAAGGAGGATGATTGACCTTCTTTAGATCCATCGTCTAAAATGTGGAAATTATTACCCTATGAGAAGGTGTATCTGTCTTATATTACTGATTTTAAGGAGGAAACCATCCTAGAAGACATGACTATTGTTAGAGAATTCGCTAACGTGTTTCTCGAGGAATTTCATGGTCTTCCTCCTAAAAGAGCTTGTGAATTCTCAATTGATCGTATACCTAGGGTGTTGCCAATATCCAAGACTCTTTATTGAATGGTTATTGTAGAGCATGAAGATCTGAATAAACAACTACAAAATAATCAAGATAAAATTTTATACACCCAAGTGCTTCACAATGGGGTGAACTAGTCCTCTTCGTCAAGAAGAAGGATGGGCCAATGCGCCTTTTCATAGATTATCATGAGCTTAACAAAATCACGATAAAGAACAAGTATCCTCTCCCATGAATTTATGACTTTTTCTATCAGCTTCATGGAGCACAATAATTTTCTAGGGTGTATTTCCTATCAAGATATTATCATATAAGGGTGAAGAAGGAAGATATCCCCTAGAATGATTTTTGTACATGATACGGGAAATATGAATTCATAGTAATGCCTTTCAGACTCATTAATTCTCTAGAAATCAACATGGACTAGATGAATAGAGTATTTAGATATTACCATGACAAATTTTTGGAAGTCTTCAAAGATGATATTCTGATATACTCCAAAACCTAGGATGATCATGAAGAGAATTTAAGAACTATACTAGAGACCTTGTTTAAGAACAAACTCTATAAAAAGTACAACATATGTGAGTTATGGTTGAAGGATGTCTCATTCTTGGGCAATATCATACAATAAATGGGATATCTATGGATCCCTCCAAAACTGATGCAGTTGAGGGATAGTTGAGGCCATCATCGTTAACGAATATCTATTGCTTCTTGGGGTTAGCTGGATATTATCGATTATTTGTGAGATATTTCTCAGGACTTTCCATCAATCTTACCATGATAACTCAGAAGGAAGTAAAGTTTTCTTGGAGTGATGAATGTGAAGAAAGCTTCAAAGAGTTAAAAAAAGGCTTCTCACTGTGCCCTTACACACTTTACCCACAAGTGGAGAACTTTTTGTGGTATTCAATGATTCTTCGAAGAAGGGCTTGGGATGTGTTTTGATTCAAAATGAAAAAATCATTTCCTATTCTTAAAGGAAATTGAATATTCATGAACAAAACTATCAAAAACATGACGTCGAGTTAGCTACAATGATCTTTGCTATAAAAATTTAGTGGCATTATCTCTTTGGGGAGATGTGTGAAATATATACAGACCAAAAAAGTCTCAAGTATATATTCACACAGAATGAGTTGATCATATGCCAACGAAGATGGTTAGAGATGATCAATGACTATGACTTATTAATCCATTACCACCCTAGGAAAGAGAACAAGGTAGTGGATGCCCTATATAGAATGGGATAAGTGTTTTTATCATTGATGAGAATTGAAAAAAATCCAATATTCATAGAATTGATGAAGATGGACATGGTAATCATAAATAAGGGAACATCATCAATCCTTTCATAAATGATCTCTTAACCATAAATTTTTGAAAGATTAAAAGATTCTTAAAAGGATGATGTGGGAATTCAGGAAAAAGTGGAAGCTAGGGGAAAATGGAAATCCTCGGAGATTAATGTTATTGAAGAATTAATTATAATATTTGGGAAAGGACTACGTGTTCCATCAATTCTGGAGCTGAAAAAGGAACTTTTGAATGATGCACATAGTTTAGATTTCTCTATTCACCTAGGAAACACAAATATGTATCGAGATCTCCGAGAACATTATTGGTGGTATAATATGAAGAAGGAGATCGCTAAATATACATCAAAGTGCATGTTGTGTTAGCAAGTGAAGGAAGAGAGGAAGAAGTCTTAGGGGACGATGCAACCATTTCCCCTTAGCTGAATTGAAAATGGAGAATAGCACCATGGACATTGTCACCGGAAATCCAATGACATCAAAAGGAAACAATGCAATCTGGGTTATTATGGATCATCTTACAAAGAATGCACACTTCATTTATATTCGGGAAAATTTCTCATTAGATCAACTGCAATGAATATATATTAGAGAAGTGGTAAGGCATCATGGAGTACAACTATATATTATGTTCGATTGAGATCCAAGATTTACCTCTATGTTCTGGAAGAGTCTTCAACATGCTCTGAATAATGAACAGAACATCAGTATGACATATCATCCTCAAACTGATTTTCAATGCGAGTGTACTATACAAACACTTGAAGACATGTTGAGATCATGTTCAATGTACTTTAAAGGAAGATGGGATCAACATCTTTCTCTGGTTGAGTTCTCTTATTATAACAGTTTCCACTCAAGCATCCAAATGGCACCATATGAATACCATTATGAGAAAAGTTGTAGAACCCATACATATTGGGATGAAGATGGTGAGCATAAGCTATTAGGACTAGAAATGGTCGATGAAATTGTGGAGAAGATGAAAACCATTCAGCAACATTTCAAGGCATCCCAGAGTCGATAGAAGAGTAATGTAGATAACTGTCAACGAGACCTTGAGTTTAAAGTTGGAGACATGGTATTTCTATGCATATCTTCATGGAAGAAGGTCGTGGGGTATGGAAATAATGGTATGTTAAGTCCAAGGTACATTGGCCCCTTTGAGATTATTGATTGTTTTAGGGTTGTGGTCTATCGACTAGCACTTCCACCTAACATGGCCAAAGTACATGTTATATTTCATGTATCCCTCTTAAGGAAGTGCATACTAGACCCTTCACACGTACTCTCTTAGGAGGTGGTACAGTTAGAGGATGATCTTTCTTATTAGGAGAAACCAGCAAAGATCTTAGATCATAGAGAAAATGTTCTATGAAATAAAATAATGCCCCTTGTCATGGAGTTGTGGAGAAACTACATGTTTGAAGATGTGTCGTGGGAATTAGAGGAAATGATGAAGCAACATTACCGACATCTATTTTAGTTTGGGAAAAGGACATTTCAAGGGAGAAATTTCTTATGGGAGGAAGATTGTAATGACCCAAATGTTTATTAATGGAAATCCCTCTTAATCAAATTAAAGGTCTCTTTATGTAAAATGTTTATATAAAATGTCAACTTCAATGGTTTTATGTTTTTGGATTTTAAAATATTGTTAGGAATTTTGACCTTTTATAATATATCATTAAACTGTGGTCACATGATTATTATTAATACAAGGCTTTAGCAAATCCAATTTACTCTCACAAATGAAATGACGACCTCATTCAGAAGATGTCCCACATACGATGCCCATTTTTCATAGCTCAAAAAAGATTTTGTGTATTTGGGCTTCTCTCTTGAACAATCCCAAGCCGAGAATGAATATGTTATGATCGAGCGGGACCACATACAATATAAGTGGATATTAATATTGATTACCACCTGCGAAATGTTATCTGAGCCACCCCAAGAGTATGTAACCGTCGCACACCATACTCTTCTGTCTTATACAGGTTTTATAAGGGGTTATGTAATAAGAACCGAGTACTATGGTTATGTAAATTATTTTTTTATATAATAATGAATATATTATCATTTTATTACTTGTTAAACAATAAATAGTTTTTAAAGAACAAATAGTATTTTTAGTTAATGTTCAACTAGGAAATCTATTTTGATGAATTAATATATTTTTGAAATAAATTATAATTTTACAAAAAATTATTATTATTATTAAATTAATGTTTATTATATTTAAATGATAGTATAATTCTATGAATGAAATTGTAATTTTTATAAAGGTTTGAAAGCCATTTTGTCAAAACACATAAATTTTCAATAAATATCGGTTTTTATTTTAAACGTGAAAATTAACATATTTAGAAAATTATTAAGAGAATATTATTATTATTTATGGAATCGTGATATCAAAATTATCCAACGGTGAATTTTTCATAATTTTATAAGACAACTAAATTTTGGGTAAAAATTAAATACCATTTAAATATATAATGTGTTTTATGAATCATAATGACCCAATAGTGATGTAAACAAATCAATAAACACAATGATCAGCCAATATATGTTTGTCCATTAAAATTATGTGATTTTGGGTTTTATTGATTTATTTTACAAATCTTTAGTGGACCCTTCAAAACTTATTAATCATTTTGTCTTTTTAAATTGATTTCCATGGGAGTGTGACTCATCTCCACATAAACATACTGATTAGTTTATGAAGTTTTGAATTTTCCCTTTTAAAATATTTTTTTCCACTCCCCTATAGAAAACATTGTGGTCAAAAATCAGCGGTTGGTTTGTGGTTTTGATTAGTTTACTGTGAGGTGTCTCAAACCTAAATAATAAACAATTTCCTCTCCTTTCATATATAAAACCACCCATTATCCCACTTCATCCTCAATAAAATCCATTTGAGTTCATTAAAAATTTTACCTCCTCCCTCTAGAATCCTCCCATGATTCCCCAAGCTCCCAATATGACTCTCTCAAGCCTCTCTCAAGCCTTTGGAAGCACACGTCCAAGTAAGGCTTTTTCTTCCTTTCTCATTTTTATCCAATTTTCATATTGCTATTACACCTTATTAATTTCAATTGTAAATGTTGGGGTATGGTTTCTCACCTCCACCATACATCCCTCATTATTTTTTAATTATAAGAGACCCCTTTATCTCTCAATAAATTTCTCCCATGTACACATGTTACTATGCCGAAGTTCTGAAAGGAATTTATCTCTCCTACTTACATTCAAGCAATTATTTTGTATAATGAATCTGAATTCCATTACAATTGTGGTAAATGTATCTATATGACCCCATTACTATCCATTTCTTGTACATATTATGAGACACCCCTTTCTCTCTCATCAAAAATTTTTATGAATACTTATGTCACGCCGTTACGCAGCCGAAATTGCACTGATTTTCCCAGCCAATGTCATTGTGTAGTGAATACCATTCCCATTTCTCTATCAAGGGTATTAACCATAATGCACATTTACTTATTGAATATAAATTTTCATGTATCAATTCCATATTCTTTTATCGTGTAATAAATGATGATGTTTTATGAATCCATGTTATATGATACATGTAGCACACTTATGCATAAAATGAAATGTTCAAGAAGGGTGCACCATTATAGAGCTCCAATGAATTGGGTAAAGAATAGTATCATGATATATCATTTGAAATGGGTGTTTAATAATGATAATTCCAGTGCAACAAGGGTTTACTTGTGCTTTATTTGCAATTAGTGTTTACTCATACTCCTTGTGAAATGAGCCTTGGCTCATGCGAATTCCATGTTAAGTGTTGTTGCCACATTTCCATGTAAGGATTATCATGATTTATCATGCCTTTATGTTTTTTTCTATTGATATACCTATTGTCTAAAATTTATCTTATTCCTCATGTTATTCCATTATTATTCCCTTTCTAGGCTTTATAGCTCACCTTTTTCTTATGCATGTCCTCAGGTTATCCCATGAAATGCTATGTAGGAGGGAATGTAGTGTTCATGTAAAGAAATTTTTCAACAAAGATGTAGTATTTAATTTTTTAAGTTGTTATGTAATGATCCTAAGCCCCAAAGACACTTGTCCTATTAATATTTTATGTTTTATCAAATGAATATTTTATGTAATAACTTATGTCAGGTGTTTTATATCAGTCGTTAATGTTAAGGAAGATTAAAGCCTCTATTTCTCTTGGTGTAATTATGTATGTTTTTCTAAAACATGTAGAAAGTTGAATGATCTGAGAAGATGAATTATTAATTTTACTCAGTATTGTTATTATATATATTGTTTTTCAATATGGATAAATTGAATCCTATCTACTATCAATGTAGAATGTTAGATTATATGAATTTTTCTTTCCCAGAGTTTCCAATGGCCATGAAATCTATCTAGATTATGGGTTACATATAATGGTTATGTATGACTAGACTTATAAAAATAATTATTGTTGTATCCTTGAAACCTAGTGTATCAATTCTGTGTTTTGATGCTTCTATGGATGTCAAATATCATTTAGATGGATAAGGATGTATATTCAGGTCATAATTCAAAAAAAAATTCAACTATGATCTAATCCTGTGGTCAGTGGTAGGCCATTGACGTAGGTATAGGGAAGAAAAACACATATTGGACTATTCCCCCCAAGAATTTGAAGCTAGTCAAACTATAGTATATGGTATGGAACTCATTTAATGATTTATGGTAGATTAATTATTTTATACTAGTTCTTCCCAATATAATATTTATACATGAATCATATAATCATTGACTATTTCTTCAATTTTTATGTTATATAATTGGGAAATATTGATTAATATTCGGAATAAAATTGACCATTCCCTAAAATGTATTTAATTATTTATGTTTCACAATTGATGTTAACACGAGACTTTTTTATCCTTTTTATTGAAATGTTTTCCATCATTTATTGAATGGAATGGATGATTAATATATGGATGACACTAATTTCTACCATCATAATTCATCATTCATTAACCCATAAAATAGTCCTTTTCAAATTCAAGGAGAATGGTATATCAAGTCTATTTGTATGGGTCCTCACATTTTTATATATAGTGTAATTTATTGTTATATTTCACCCATGTTTAGAGTGTTATTTGATGGGAATTTCTTGAGTGTGTTTCGTCTCTTGGTTCAAGACATACTTTATGTTTCACTAGATGACTTCTTATATTTTATTCATTAGTGAGAGTTAGAATTATAAATTGATCTAATCTCAGGGTTTCAACTGAATACATTTATATCCTATGACATACCACTATTGGAAATAAATGAATTGAAATTTTTGTTGGTTTAATTGATGAACGAAGGGTTTATTGAACCAAATGTGTCTTAATGGGATTCACGATAGCTTTTTTGAAGATTGTAGATGACTCACTCTAATTATATATTGATTATAAGATTAATAATTGTGTTATAATTTATAATAAGTACCCCATTCCCCATATATATTATTTATTTTATTAGTTAAAGGGAGAATATTGGTTTCTAGGATTGGTTGTAGATGAATTTATAACCATCGTATACTGGGAGAGTGAGAAATTATGATGATGGATTTATGATGAAAATATTGCTACTATAAGTATATTTTAATTCAATTTGGTTTGGTTAACCTATATGTATCTCCAAGGAACTAATAAAGATGATATTTCATTTATATATTGATTCATTTGTTTTTGTATTCATTGATGACATTTTGTTCTATTTTATGATTGAATATAAGAATGAATGGAAATTTAGTGTTTTCTTAAAATTTATTTAAGAGCGTTGGATTTATGATAATATATCAAAATATGGCCTTTGGATCATAGATGTTTTTGTTCTTGGGTAATGTGGTGTATAATAATAGCGTTTCAATTGATTCTGAGAAGGTAAAGATATTTATTTCATTGGATGTCCATACAATTTCTTCATGATATGAATCATTAGAGCATTCAAATTATTTTATTAGTGTTGTGTCATTGAATTCTCCAATATGGAATCTATATTTACTACAATAACTTTGGGAGTGGTAAAATATTTGTATACTCCTAAATTACAAGCCACAATATATCAGATAAAGAAAATTTAACTTTAGCAACCAAATTAATAATGCTAGAAGCTAGTCAGTGATATATGGTCTTATTGTGATGTCATAGGTTTGGGTTTATGATAAGTCTTCTTAAACGATGATCATATTGGGTCCTATTGAACTTAGATTTTCTGTCCACATGAATGAATCAACTTTACTAATGTTGTAACGCCCCGACCCTAGTAACCCAGAGTCGGTGCATTATTACATAACCTTGGCATGATACAAGGAATCATGTCTAAAAAGATAGAATAGTTTAGTAGCCTTTTAAGAACATGATATATACATAATTCATACATTACACTATGAGGTAAAAACAACAAAAACGTTTTTCTCCTTTGAACACACTTATATCCCTTTTTATATCCATGCAGGTCAACCATAAAATACTTCTTCATATCCAGGGAAAATAAAACATAGAAAGGGGTGAGTTTAGATTCTCCGTAAATAAAACAATATAGAATAATATTTCATAAATAAGAATAAACATTTAAGGTAATGTATAATGCTAAAAAATCCTTTTAAACATAATCATCATCATAATATGAAAAATATAACTCAAAATAATGACATTTACATATTAACATTGATATTATACCAGTCAAATAATCATAGGAAATATCAATAGCCAAATTTATAATGATGGAATTCATAATTCCAGAAATCATAACCACATAGTCATGGACTTGTTCAAAGACTACAAATAAGATTTTTTTCATGGACTTGTCCAAGACACTGGTTTGTCTCATGAAACCTACTGATGCATTGAAGAGCATTAGTGGGCTCCAACCATCAATTACTAAGTCCAATGCATTCCTCATTTGAAAAGGTTTAAACATAATATAAATATTCAAATTAAAACAAGAATAAGAAATGTCAATAATTTATCCCTAAACTGTGAATGGTATAAAAATAACACATCAATATTCATACATATCACAATACCATCAATACAATATTGAAGTATTGTATTATAATAAATAAACTTGAGACATGATTAAAATCCATTAATATATGTAGAAATTGATTAAATCAATAGTGTTTGATAGAAATATCTCTTTCTATTTTGAAATCATTTAAAAGTCATGTAATTATATTAGAAAACCTTTATTTTGAAAATATTCTTATAATATTGTAAGGGAAGCTTATATGATGATATAATAGAAGAATATAGCCTCACTCATCATATATGTTTTAAAAAACATTCTTTTAATGCCCCGACCCCAGTTACCCAGAGTTGGTGCATTATTTTAATACATTGTCCTGATTACGAAGAATCAATTCCTGAAGGACCAATCAGTTTAACAGTCTTTGAACATAGATTACATACATTAACATTATAATAAATTTTAAAACATAAAACAAAACATAGAGAGTTATCTGAAAATTCCATTATTCACTTTATCTTAACCCAGAATATCAATCATAATACACATCTTGGAATCTGGGGAAAATAAAACATAATAAAAAGGACATCTCAGATGCTCAGTAAGGGTAAATAATTTTGTGTAGGCTATAAACATTTAAGGCAAGATGTGTGATAAAAACAACAGCCCTTTTTAAACATAATCTTGAACATAATATAGTAAAAATAAATCAAACATTACCATATGAAATTGCACAAACATTACCATATAAACATTCACATGTATGTTCTACTAGTCAAATAATCACACGTAATAACTAATTTCATAATGAGGTAATGCCTAATGCCGGACATCATGACCACATAGTGAAGGCCTTGTGCCAAGACTACAAAAAAATTGTCAAGGCCATGTTCCAAGACACTAGTTTGTCTCACGAGACCTATCGATGCATCAAGGAGCTATAAATGGATCCACCCGTCACTTACTATGTATACTTCATTCCTCAAATGAAAATATTGAAACATAATAAAAAAATTCATATTGAAAATAGCATACGAAATATCAATACATTAACCATAAAACAGGAATGTTATAAAAATAGAACATTCATAGTTAGACATATCATATGTCATTCAATATAGTATTGAAGATTGTATTTATAATAAGTCAACCTCAATCAACAATAATATCCAAAAATGATGTTGACATAGTTGAAAATATTCATTAAAAAACCTTGAGAAAAATGTCTTTTTTTAATTCATTTAAAAGTAATGCATTTATAAAGTAATTTATTGAAAATATATTTTTGAATCAAAGTTTCTCATACAACATTGAAACTTTTTAAAAGAATAAATATTTCAAAACATTCATGTCCAAATAAATGAATCCTTAAAAATATATTTTGAAAACACGGACATTAATGAGAATGATTTAGAAGAATAAATATTTAAACCATTTAAAATGATGATCTAGTTAAAGATTCCCTTCCATAAAACCTTAACCGATTCCTTCTGAAAATAATTTTATGAAATATTTACATTGATGAATAATATTTCCCAGTAAATACTTACACATAAACAATCTCAGGATACTAATGAGATTGAATAAATAAACCATAACTTGTACTTTCCTTTAGTAGAGGGTAAGTTTATCGTCCTGTATAATTACCATAGTATGTTATTAAATTATACCATAGCTATATTAATATTTATGATATCATATATGACTCATTTATTACTCTATAATCCACATTTAATAAAAATTTCCATGTTGAAGTAACATTTTGGGTAATAATCGATTTCTTTATTGTACGTGTTTTGACTTGTTATTTTTGTTCATATCACATAGATCATGAATTGAATAAATCCAGAATGTAAAACATGATTTATCTATCATATATATTCATCATATAAATATTTATAAAAGATAAATTTATTAAATTGAAACACCATTTATGGGGACGGTAGGTCGTACGTATGCAAAAACGTCGTTTTTGTTTTCATATCGTATTGAACAGAAGTAAGTGATTGAGATATATGTATGTATGTATGTATATATATATCATGATTCATATTATTTCATATATTAAATAATAATTAATAGTATATATTTTTTATAATCATTTTTTAATGGTGAATGTAGAAATTAATCTCATCACGTCGGGGAGACGGTAATCTGTTCGTACGCACGAGTGACAATATCATATACGTAATGATTAAAAGATGTGTAAATGGATGGTATATTAGTTTTATAGAGGAATTATCAGGTTATATTCATTATTTATTCAGATATTAATCCTAATTATATCAATCTAAATAATATAGTGCTGAATAACAAATTACACCATGATGTGGAGATGCTAAGCCGTACGTACGCACGCATTGTGAAATTATTATTAATAGGATGGATAGAATAACGAATATAGTTGTGCCATATTTATAATAACATCAAAGTTTGTATAAGGTACTATAGTTATTAATTTTAATCGAAACAACAAGGAATGAATATGTGGAAGAAGAAAAAAAC
Source organism: Viscum album (assembly GCA_963277665.1). Lineage (NCBI taxonomy): Eukaryota > Viridiplantae > Streptophyta > Magnoliopsida > Santalales > Viscaceae > Viscum > Viscum album. Next base: position 1,610,788,639 of record OY728141.1, on the reverse strand, counting down.
CTGAAAGAGGTGATGAAATATTTACCTCTTCTTCGGGTTCTTCCTTTTGATTTGATCAAAAGGGCTCCTTAAGATGGATTTATGACTAAATGAAGGCCTCTAGTATTAAGTGAGGATATTGAATAGGGTATTTTTTCCAAGGATGGCCGAGCAAAATGGATTTATAGGATTTATTTTGAGAAAATGGGAAGTTTCCCTTTATAAGAGGGGTGAGGGTAACTTTTGGAAATGAATAATGTATTAATTTATTATACAATCTTATTCGGTTTCTAATGGCTCCAAATGAATTTATTTAGAGCCTACGGTGTTTATGGTTCTAAATTACCCCAAAAAATAGGTTTTAGAGATGTTTATGTTTCCATTTAAACCTTATTATTTAGATTTAACTCTTAGTAAAATAGGTTAACATTAACTGTGTCCACTTGTATTCTTACACTATATGGTTAATAAACAGAATATACACTTCCAAGAGAATATCAAGAGGTTAATTAATGAAATATGTAATATTATTTATGATTTTTGGCTGAACCTTAAATTTTTAGGAATATAACATTAATTAACAATAAACTATTTCTTTTAAAAACTATTTTATGTCAATTTTGACACTATTTGATATTTTGTTATTTGTTAAAGTCATAACAGAATTATTACTTCGAACTTAATTCATTGAATTAGTAATAGAATGTCATATTCACCAATAAAATTTGTTTATGGAATCAAACCTTTCAAATTATATTTCTTTTAATATTTATAATATCATTTATTTTATTTATTCATTAATAAAGAAAATACTCAATAATTATTGTGTCATATATAAAATAAATTATATAATGTCTAAAAATTATAAATAAACTATGATGATGTTGGAAATCTTTTCATATTTCTTATAAATATTTGTAGTGGAATTTATATTCTCTTTAACCATATATTTAATATAGTTTAGTTATTAATCTTTTATTTTAACTCTTTTAAGTCTTCTTTAAATAAAATAATAATAATTGTCCTAATCTAATCCAAGTGGACCTAAATGATCATATTTTATTCATAAGGTTGTTTTTTTGTATAATTACATGTATCCTATTGAATTAGTAAATGTGTTAGGGTAATAATAATATCAATTTTACCCTTAATTACCCTGTTTAATTTTAGCCGTGGTAAATAAAAGTAAAAAGTTACTATTCACCAAAAATTATATTCATCTTATTGAACCATATTTTTCATACTGATATCAACTATTTCTTTAAAAAAATTTAAAGTTCACTCATAGAAGTGGTAAACTTATGTTTTATGCGAATTTTCAAATTCTTGTAGGTGGTGGGTATAAGACGGTGAAAAATTTCAGTAATCATTATATATATAATTTTATTACAAAATGACTCAAATGAATTAAATTGATCATATATAAGTATTATTTATCTATTTTGACCTTAAATAAATTTAAATAAAATAAATAATTATTTAATTGAAAATTCAGTTTTAACCAATAACACTGTGTTTTTCACTATTCATAAAAATGGAATGTTTTTAAAAACATTCCAAAAATTCACCCTAAGATAATTTTGATATTCTAAATTCATAAATAAATTTTATTTTACCAAATTAAAAATATATAAGTTAAATTTATTAATTTAATATTAATTCTTGTTGACAAAACCATAAAGTGTATTTTTAAGAAATAATAACTATCAAAAGATTGATACTTGTTTATGTAAAATTTCAAAGTGAAATTACTTTCAATTACCATTATTGGATTAAATGTTAAAAATATAATCTAATTATACTTCCAAACCATTATAATGTATAACTCAACACTATAAATTATTTTTATTAAAAAAAGTTGTTTTCAGTTAAAATATATTATTTTTTACAATTCACCAAAATATGAATGTAATCAGAAAAACACCGAAAAATTATTAAAACTAAATTCTTATATCTCGATTATAAAGAAGAAGTTTATTTTGTCAAATTAAATACATAATAATTTTAAATATTGGAATTAAAATGGGTTCACCATTAATAGGAGTTAAAAGTGCATTATTTGAAAAATACTTCTTTTATCTTAAAAAATGAATTAGTTCTCACATTATGTCTAAGAAAATCATAATATGGATTCTAAATTTTAAATACTATATATAGTTCAAAATTCAGTTAATACTATTCATAACTGCTTTTTAATGGCTAGTTTGGTAAGTCGTGGTGTGCTTGAACTCGGTGTTGTGTGAAGTGCAAGTTATTGAATTACTTTGAACCAATAACATACTCAAAAATCATGGGGTGTTACATTCGTCACTCATTAAATAAATTCAACACTCGAAATTTGAAATTGTTCTTCAAAAATAAAAGGTTTAAAATAGAAAATACTTTTGTGGAGAACTCATATCAGATATTGGGATAATAAAATTTAGTCTTAATAAGAGAGAATATATATATATATATATATATATTTGAGGAGTAGAGTTTCATACTTTAACTAATTCCTACCACAAACTCATCTTTCACTCCAAAAGATTTCAAAAAAAAATCTATTAATCCTAATCGTATAGGGTTCCAAAAAAATTAATTTATAAATAATCAACCAAACCTTTTAAGAAAACTACATTATTTAATCCAGGACATCACGTGATCGAGTGGTAGGTGATACACCGTTGTTTCCCTTCATTTGTGGGTTCATGTCTTGCGTCCTTGCTGGACGTGATGGGTTGCCACCCGACCTCAGGGTTATATAATTTATGTCAATCCAAAAGAAATCTCATACTAGACATATCCAAAATACTTCTGTCAAAACTCACAGTCCAAAATTTATAAGTAATTTAAACACAATGAAGATACTTTTTTCCACGTAATAACATGTGAAAACCTTCATCATGTATTCATTTAAAACACTGCAACATCCTGAATTACGATAAAACCTTATTAATTACATTCATGCTCCCTTATTATATATAGAATACTGGATATACTCTTCTATGAAAAAATTTTGTAAACTCCATCAGCGATGGAATATTCAAATCATTAATCAATTTCAAGGTAGTCAATAATATCCAATATAATTTTTCCAAATAAACCACCTCTTATTCAAAAATTACTACCTTAGTATCAGGACCATATTAAAGTTCATCTTTTCCTTAATCCATGTATTTTCTAAGAAGTTTAAATTGATATTGAGACACTTTTCTTTGTATGAAAAAATATCAAATCCTTAATGAAATAGTACTACAGTACAATCCTTATTTATTTCCATAATTCATATAACCAGTACATCATTGATACAACACTCAAACGAAATAATTCTTTACTAACAACATAAGAACACTAGTAATTCTTCCTCATCTATGGGAGTATCATAATTTGATTATTATCCAATATCATCATTTGTTGCATACTCCTATGATTTGAACATTGATTCGCATAGTATCCCAACTCCTTGAAGATGAAGCATTGTACATTTGAAAACTTTTTCTTACCCTTGAAATCACGTACTTGGAGTTCTTTTTCTCCACACTTATAACAAACTCCCTTTCCCTTCGAGCATTTACTAAGGTAATTATTTCCCCAATTATCACATGTGGGAAAATTCTTCTTTTCTCTCTTCCCTTTATCCATATTTCTCTATTCCATCCTTTTCGTCTCTTGCTTCCCTTCAAATCCATAAGACTCAGTGAATTATTTAATTATCATATTAACACATGATACTATCTCTTCATATGTTGAGAATACATGGGAGATGATATCACTTCTAAATGTAGGCTTAATACTGTGAAAGATATGATCCTTATTAAACATTGGATCATACGTATTGCTGGAGTTTACATTCATTCTACTGGGCCAAATTTTTATACAATGGCATACACTAGGTTAGTTTATGAATTGCAATGAATAATTCCAAACTGGTAAAATACCTAATGTAAATTGAACAATTTATGGATATAATCCATAATCATAAAAAAATTATTGAGGAGGTATATACTCTTAAATCATTAATAAAGATTTGTAATGAAAATTAGAATTATCCTAAGCATATCCCCTGGGAGTGTCATAACCCAGAGTTCAACAACGCCCATTATTGTGCACCACTTCCCGGTTTAGTCTAGCTCAATGTAGGTATTTTTGGTTTTACCCATAGGTATATCTGTTCTAGAGCCGCCTCTACTTGATCTTTCCCAAACAGGGATGTATTTTCATAGAAAACTCACAAAATCTCTACATTACCATATTCTAGGAAGTTCTTCTCTACTAATCCTCATAGTCTAACATAGGGTAATGTGCTCTAATCAGATTTTATCAAAATCTAGTTTCAATGGTTATTTCTCAACATCCTCTGATAACAACTGTAACACCCCGACCCCAATTACCCAGAGTCGGTGCATTATTTTAATACATTGTCATGATTACAATGAATCATGTCCCGAAGAACCGATCATTTTAGTTGTTTTTGAAAATTTATTACATACATTAAAATTACATTAAAATTTTAAACATAAAACACCGCATAGTTAGTTATTTGAAAATGCCATTATTCAAATTATCTTAACCCTCCATATCAATCATAATACACTTCATGGAATCCTGGGAAAATAAAACATAATAAAGGGGTGAGATTAGATGCTCAATAATGGTAAATAATTTAGGAAAAGCTATAAAAATTTCAGGAAAGATCTTTGATAAATACAACAACCCTTTTTAAAAATAAACATGAACATAATATGGAAAAAATAAATCAATAATTATAATATAAACATGCACAAGGATATTCTACTAGAATAATAATAACATGTAATAACTAATTCCATAATGAGGGAATGCCTAACGTCGGGCATCATTACCACATAGTCATGGCCTTGTTCCAAGACTACAAATAAATTTTTTTCATTGCCTTGTGCCAGGACACTAGTTTTTCTCATGATACATACCGATGCATCGAGGAGCTATAGCGAGCTCCACCCTTCACTTAATAATTCCACGACATTCCTCATATGAAAATGTTGAAACATAATATAAATAGTTGTATTAAAACTATCATAGGAAATGTCAATAAATTAACCATCAACCTTGAATGGTATAAAAATAGAACATTTATAGTTAGACATATCATACCTCATTCAATACAATATTTAAGATTGTATTTATAATAAATCAACATCAATCAACAATAATATCAAAAAATGATGTTGACAAATTTGATAATAATCATTAAAAACCATTGAGAAAAATATCCTCTTTTTGTGAAATAATTTAAAAGTAATAAATTTATAAAGGAAGTTATTTAAAATATATTTTTGAATCAATGATTCCCATACAACATTGAAACTATTGAAAATAATAATAATTTTAGGACACTCATGTCCATAAACATGAATCCTAAAAAATCATTTTGACAATAAGGACATTAATGAGAATGATTTAGAATAATAAATATTTTAAACATTTTAAATGATGATATAATTTATGAGTACCATCCATAAAACCTTAAAAAAATTATTTTTAAAAATATTTTATAAAATATATACATTGATGAAAAATATTTCCCAATAAATACTTACACATAAACAATCTCAGATAAAAATGGGATTGAGGAAATAACCCATACCTTGTACTTTCGTTTAGTCGGGGGTACATTTAGCCTCCTGTGTAATGACCATAGTATGTTATTAAATCATACCATAATTATATTAATATTTATTATATCATATATGACTCATTTAAGACTTTACACTCCTCAGTTGATAATAATTTCCACGTTAAAGTAACATTTCGGGTAATAATTGCTTTCATTATCTTAAATGTTTTGATTTTTTATTTTTGTTTGTATCACTTAGATCATGATATTCATACTTCAAAAATGTAAAACATGATTTATATATCCTATATATTCAGAATATAAAAATTTATAATAGATATATTTATTAAATGGAAGTACCATTTATGGAGACATTAGGTCGTATGTATGCATAAACGTTGTTTCCGTTTTCATATCCTATTGAACGGAAGTAAGTGATTGAGATATTTGTATGAACATATATATATATATATATATAGTAGCAATATTATGTCATATATTAAATAATAATTAATAATATATATTTTTATAATCATCATTTAATTGTAAATGTGGAAATGAATGTCATCGCGTCGTGGAGACGGTAATCTGTACGTACACACGAGCGACAATATCATTTCTTTAGTGATTAAAAGGTGTGGAAATGGATTGAATATTAATTTTACAGAGACATTATCATGTTATTTTTATTATTTATACACATATTACTCATTATTATATCCATCCAAATAACATAGTGTTGAATAATAAATTACACCACGACGTGGAGACGCTAAGCCGTACGTACGCATTAATGGAGACATTATTATTGATAGGAAGGATATAATAATGAATATAGTTAGACCATATTCTTAATAACATAAATTTATGTATAAGGTAGAGGAGTTATCATTTTTTAATGGAAATAACCAGGAATGAAAAAATTGAATAAGAAAAGATCTTGAAAGATGTGATAAAATATTAATCGCTTTTCTGGTTATTCCTTTTGATTTGATCAAAAGGGCTTCATAGAATGGACTTATGACTAATGGAATACCTCTAGGATAAAGGTAGTACAGTTTAGAGGATATTTGAGCTGATTTTGGCCGAGACAAATGACTTTGGAGGAGTTATTTTGAGAGAAGGGGAAGTTCCCTTTTATAAGAGGGGTGAGGGTCACTTTAGGAAAATATTAATGTATTAATTTATTACACAGTCATATTCAGATTATAATGGATCCAAATGAATTTATTTAGAGACTGAGGTGGTTATAGGTCGAAATCATCTCATCCAATAGGTTTTATACATGTTTAGGTTATCATTTTAACCTTATATATTAGATTTAACTCTTAGTTAAATAGTTTAACTTTTACCATGTCCTCTTGTATTATTACACTATATGGTTAATAAACATACTATAAAATTACAAGAGAACTTCTAGTGGTTCATTAATGACATATTTAAAATTATTTAAGACCATTGAATGGACCTTGTATTTTTAGGAACAGAATATAAATTAATAATATAATATTTGGTTTACAAACACTTTTATTTCAATTTGGACACTATTTGGTATTTTGTTTTTTAAGTCATAATAGCATTATTAAATCAAAATAGATTCATTTAATCAATAATAACAGCTCATATTCACTTATAAATTTTTATATGGCATCAAAATTTTCAAATTATATTTATTTTAATATTTATAATATCATTTATTTGATTCTTTCATAAATAGAGAAAATAGTGTATCATTATTGTGTCCTAAATTAATTAAATTATATAATGTCTAAAAATTATAAATAAAATACCATGATGTATTAAATCTTTCTACATTTTTTTTAATACATACTGTAGAATTTATATTGTGTATAACCCTGTATTAAATTTTTTTTAGTTATTAGGCATTCAATTTTCACTCTTTTAAATCCTTTTTAACTAAAATAATAATAAATGTCCTAATCTAATCCAAGTAGACCTAAATGATTATATTTTATTCCTAATTTTGTTTTTGGTCGAATTAAAAATGTAAAATATAATTAGGACATGTGTTAATGTAATAATAATATCACTTTTATACTTAATTACAATATTTACTTTTAACCGTGGTAAATAAATGTAAAAAGTAACTATTCAATAAAAATTATTTCCATCTTATTAGACCACGTTTTTCATACTGATATCAACCGTGTATCTAATATTATTGAAATTCCACTCACATAAGTGGTAAAATTATGTTTTATGCGAATTTGAAAATTCTCCTAAGAGGTTGGTAAAAGACGGTAAAAAGTTCAATAAAATTGTATATATCTAATATTATTACAAAATGACATCAATGAATTAAATTGATAATATATAGTTATTATGTATATATTTTTACCTAAAATAAATTTAATTAAAATATATAATCATTTAAATGAAAAGTCAGTTTTAACCAATTACGTAGTGTTTTTCACTATTCATCAAAAATTTAATGTTTTGAGAAACATTCCAAAAATTCACCCTAACATAATTATGATATTCCAAATTCAAAAATGTGGAATCTTTTACCAAACTAAAAAGATATAAGTTTCATTTATTAATTTAAAAATAATTTCTATTGTCAAAACAATAAACAGTATTTTTTTAAAATAATAACAATCTAAAGATTGACACTTATTAAGTCTAATTTCAATCTAAAACTACATACAATGACCATTATTGGATTAAACGGTAAAATTTTAATCTAATTATACTTCAAAACCATTAAAATTTATAATTAAACACTATAAATTATTGTTATTAAAAAACGTCGATTTCAGTTAAAATATGGTATTTTTTCACTAATCACCCAAATATGAATGTTATCAGAAAAAACAAAAACATTATTGAAACTAAATTTCTATGTCTCGATTCTAAAGAAGAATTTTATTTTGCCCAATTGAATATATAAAAGATTCCAAAATTGGATTAAAAAATGGTTCACCATTAATAGTCGGTAAAAGTGCATTTGTTGAAAAATACTTCTTTTATCTAAAAAATGAATTAGTTCTTACAATATGTCTAAAAAACTCATAATGTGGATTATAAAATTATAAATATTATATATAGTTCAAAATTTAGTTAACAGTATTCATAATTGCTTTTTAACGGCATGTTTGGTAAGTCGTGGTGCGCTTGAACTCAATGTTGCGTGAAGTGGAAGTTATTCAATTACTTTGAAGAAATAACGTACTAGGAAATCTTTGGGTGTTACAATTGTTACCTTAATTTTGTTGGAAATGTCATAATGTAACTTGTTTCGAAAACAACGGAATGATTCCATTCAAAACGTATAAGTTCAAATAAGGTTATAAATGACTTTAACCCATAGTATAGTAAATAGTAAAAATGTCTTGAAATACAATTTTAAGAAAAAACAGATGTGGATGATAATGTGGTCCTAGTAGATACGTAAAAACAACCTTGGATAAAAAAGAGATAGTGAAATTAAAACCTACCTTGTAATTTTCTATGTTCGAGGGTTCGTTAAACTCTTGTATGATCTTTAAATTATTGTTATAAAATTATACAATAACCACATACATAAATATTATATCATATATAATCTTCTAATATTACTTTGTTAATAATATTTTAGTATTATCATCATTTCGGGCGTTAAATGATTCATTTTTCATTATATGTTTTGATACGTAAGTCATGATTGTTATGTATATGATGTATTTGATTCATATCTAGAATGTTATTATGTTCATTATATAATATTTTTAATCATCAAATGAATATTATTCTTAAATTATTATGATGGAAAATGAATCTCGTCGCGTTCGTGGAGACGATAATCCGTATGTATGAAAGAGTGATAATAACATTCTTTTGTAATTAAAATCATATTTAAATGGATGGTAAATCATATATAAAGATATATGAACAATTAATATTAATTAATTACATTAATTATACATCATTATTATATCCATCCAAATAATAATGTATTAAATAAAAACTACACCACAACATGGAGACGATAATCCATACATACACACATATGGTGGCATGTCATTCATATGATGGATAGAATAATTAATATTGTTGTACCATTTTTATAATAACATCACAATATATTTAATATACTGGATTTATTATTCTAGAATGGAAACCACAAATAAAGTGGAAGGGAAATAAGAAAATAACTTGAAAGATGTGTTGAAATATTTACCTCTTCTTCCGGTGATTCCTTTTGAGTTGATGAAAAGGGCTCTTTATGTTGGATTTTTTTTATCAAACTACGACCTATAGGTTTAAGGGAGTTAAGATGGTAGTATATTTGGTTAGGTTTTGGATGATCCAAATGGATTTGGAGGAGTGAATTAGAGAGAATAGGAAGTTCCCTTTTATAAGAGACGTGAGGAGCACCTTAGGGAAAGATTGAAATATTAATTTATAATAACAAAATTTTGGTTTTCTAAAGGCTCCAAAATAGTTTATTTCTAAGATAAGGTGGGTATGGGTCGAAATCCTCTCAACCAATAGGTTTTAGACTAGTTTGGGTCACAATATTAACCTTATTATTTATATTTATCTCTTAGTTAAATAGTTTGACTTTTTCTGTGTATTCTTGTATTATTATGCAAATTGGTTATTAAAATTACTATAAAATTCCTTGCAAACCCCATGTGGTTACTTAATGACATAAATATTATTATTTAAGTCCTTTGGTCAAGCCTTAGATTATTAATGCTATTATATCTTTTAGTAATATAATATTTGTTTTAAAAACTCATTTATGTCAATTTTGACACTCTTTGGTATTTTGTTTTTTATAAAGTCATAACAGCAATATTACTATGAAAAAAATTCATTAAATCAACCCTATAATGTCTTATTAACCTATAAAAATAGTTTAATTCATCAGAAATATCAAATTACATTTATTTGGATATTTATATTATCAATTGTTTCAATAATTCATTAATAGTGTAATTACTACAGCATCATTGTGTTCTAGATTATTTTAATTATTTAATTTCCATAAATTATAAACAAACTAAAATTATCTAATAAATCTATTTTTATTTCTAATTAATATTTATAGTCAAATTTATATTATGCATAACCCTATATTATAAATGTTTTAGATATGGAAACATGAACATAACACTTTTAAATATTCATTAAATTAAATAATAATAAATGTCCTAATATAATTCATGGGGACCAATGATGATCATATTTTATTCCTAATTAAGTTTTTGATCGAATTAAACTTATTAAATAGAATTTGGACATGTGTTAGGGTAATTATAATATAATTTTTACCTTTAATTAACCAATTTACATATAACCATGGTAAATAAAATTCAAAAGTTACTATTCACCGAAAATTATTTCCATCACATTGAACCACATTTTATTTATTGATATCCACCGTGTCTCTTAGATTTTCGAAATTCAACTCAAAGAAGCATTAAAATTATGTTTTATGAAAATTTGCAAATGCTCCTAGGAGGTGGGTAAAAAACGGTAAAATGTTCAATAAAATTTTATATATATATACATATTATAAAATGGCTCCAATAAATTGCATATAACATATATATGTATTACGTATTTATTTTGACCTAAAATAAATTGAAATAAAATAAATAATTATTTAAATAAATAGTCGATTGTAATCAATAACTCTATGTTTTACAATATTAATAAAAAATTTAATTTTTTAAAAAAATACAAAAAATTTACCCTATACTATTTTTGATATTCTAAATTCAAAAATGAAGTCCATTTTGAAAAAAAAATTATAAAATTTAAAAAATTTGGTATTACTATTCCTAATTGCTAGTTTGATAAGTTTTGGTGTGTTTGAAATCAAAGCTGCGTACAACGCAAGCTATTGTATTTTTCCAAGAGAAGCGTACAGTGGAATCTTGGGGTGCTACATTCTCCACTCCTCCAAATAATTTCATCCTAAAAATTTCTAAAATATTACTGCATAAAAATTGTCTGGTGGTTCGTTATAATAAGTTCCTTGGGTTTCCACATCACCTCTTTCATATAATGTTTTCTCCATACAACATTTACCAGAAGATTCTTCTAGTTTCTCAACACTTTTTCACTATTATCCATAATCATGGCAGTCTATTCACAATAAGATAGATTAGGTTCCAGTTCTATTTATTCATAGGTGAGTTCATGTGTTTGGTCAATCATGTATTATCTTTAGAGTGATACATGGAACACATCATGAAAATTGGAGAGACATAGAGTAATTTTCAAATAATATAATGCATGGACAATTCATTATATAATTTCAAAAATTTTGATGTACCTGGGACATACATTACCCTTCATACAGAAACGTATAACTCCATTCCATGGAGATACTTTCAGGAAAACATGATATCCAACATGAAATTACAAATCCTTCCATTGGTTATCAGCATATCTCATTTTCATACTATGAGCTTCTTTGATGTGGGTTTGGATAACCTTTACTTTTTCTATTGTTTTTCAACAAGTTATAGCCCCTGAGTTTTCTTTCACCAACATGATCCCAACATGATTGTGGGTGACATCTATTTTCATATAACACTTCATATGGTCCCATCTGAATACTTGAATAGATGATATTGTTATAAGAAAATTCTACCAGAGGTAAAATAATGATCCCACGTACCTTGAATGAAATGTGAGAAAGATCTCAACATGTCTTCTAAGGATTGAATAGTCCGTTCTGATTGACCATCAGTTTGAGAGTGGTAGGTAGTACGGAAACAAAGTTCAGTATCCAAGGCCTTCTGAAGACTCTTCCATATTCTTGATGTAAAACGTGGATCACGATTAGAAACAATAGATAGGGGTACTCTATGATGTTTTACAACTTCATTAATATAGAATCTTGCTAAACATTCAAGTGGTAAATCGTCCCTTATAGTAAGAAAATCTTCTAACTTCGTAATACGATCAACAATGACCCATATTGCATCATTCCGTTCGGAGTCATTGGTGGTCACATGAAAAAGTCCATCGTAATATCATCCCATTTCTACTAAGGTATGAGATGAGGTTGCATGACTCCTCTAGGATGTTGTCTTCCAGATTTCACATATTCAAAAACCATACATCTCAACACAAAATCAGAAATCTCTTTCTTTATGTCGTCACACCAAAAATGTTCCTTCAAATCTATATACATCTTAGTGCTACAAGGGTGTACAGAGATATTAGAGCTATGAGAATAATCCAACAATTACCTTTTTAGATCATGTATGTTAGGAACATAATGTCTCTTCCCAAATTAAAAAATCACATCTTCATATACAATGTTGATTAATCTCCTATCATTCACAACTTTTACTTTCTTTTGAAACTCCTCATCATCAGTCTGAGATCATTTTATCTTTTATAGTAAATATTTTTTAGCAACCAATTGGAAAGGAATAGATGATTCAACTTCAATTATTATTCTCATATCCATCTTTACTGGATCCATGAACATAGGATCCCTTTAATCTCTCAACTTTTTCAAAACCCGATGATCCTTTCTTCTCAAAGCATCTTCCACCTTATTTGCCTTCCCCTGGTTGTAGTGTATAGTGAAATCATAATAATTTATTAGTAAAAGCCATATCCATTGCCTCATGTTGAGTTATTTTTTTGAGAAAATATAGTTAAAACTCTTGTGATGAGTATAAATATCACATTTTATTCCATAGAGATAATGCCTCTATATATTCAGAGCAAAGATTACAGCTGCTAACTCAATATCAAGAGTGTGATAGTTCTGTTCATGAATTTTTATCTGTCGTGATGCATAAGAAATAACTCTATTATTCTACATAAAGAGACAACCAAATATCTTCTTTGACTCATCACTATAAATAAAAAACCATCATTCCACGATGGTAGATTCATGATATTATAATTGAATAATCTTCTATATAGTTCCTAAAAACATTCTTCAGACTCTTTTTTCCAATCAAATTTAACCCCTTTACGTATGAGATTGGTTAATGGGTTATCCAATCGGACACAATTCTTGAAAAATTTCCAATAATAACCTTCTAAAAGAATAAAACTGTGTACCTTGGTTATACTTTTCAGTGCATTCCATTATTGCATTGTCTTGGTATTTGAATGATCAATAGAGATTACATCCATAGAGATAATATGGAAAAGAAATGAAACATCTGGAATCCATAATTCACACTTCCTAAACATCCCATATAAGTCATTTCATCTAAGAGAATTTTAGATAATTCGAATGTGATTTTCATGATCTTTGTAGCTTTTAGAGTATTCCATGATATCATCAATAAATACAACTACAATGTCATCAAGATATTAATTAAAATATTTTTTCATTAGATCCATGAAAATAGAGGGTGCATTAGTATTCCCAAAATGTATTATTGTAAACTTGTAATGCATGTACCAGGTACAAAATGTTGTCATCGGAATGTCATCCTTCCTCACACACAACTCATGATATCCAGATCGAAGGTCAATCTTTGAAAAATATTAAGCTCCATGAAGTTGGTGTAATAAATCATCAATGTGAGGTAGGGGATACTTGTAATTTATTATAATAGAATTTATCTTCATGTAGTCGACGCAAAACATCATATATGTAACGCCCTGACCCCGGTTTCCTAGAGTCAGTGAATTATTACGTATCATTTTCATGATCACAAAAGATAATGTCTCGAAAGACCAATTTGTTTCATATCCATGGATATACTAGATACTTTCATAAGGTTTACATTACATCATAAAATTGAAAAATACAACAACATTGTTTCAATAGACAACACTAAGATCCCATATACCATCCCTCCAGCTCAGTCATAATATACATCTTCACATCCTAGGAAAAATAAAACATATAAAGGGGTGAGCCCATATGCTCAGTAGGGATAAAAATATAGCGAAAATATTCATTAATAATCATAAACATTTATGAGAATGTATAAAACTAAATCAAAAGCCTTTTAAACATAAAGATAATCATAATATGGAAAATATAAATCCAAATAATCCCATTTTCTTACTCATAAGGATAATCTAATAGTCGAATAATCATTTACAATATCAATAGCCACATTCATAATGATGTAATACATAATTCCATAATTCCATAACCACATATTCAAGCCCTAGTATTAAGACTACAAATATTATTTTTTCAAGGCCTTGTTCTAAGACACTAGTTTGTCTTAGGGGACCTACCGATGCATCGAGGAGCTATAGAGGGCTACACCCGTCAATTACTAAGTCCAATGAATTTCTCATATGAGAAGGTTTAATCAGAAAATAAACATTAATATTAAAACTATCATATGAAATTTCAATACATTATACATAAAAAATGAATGGTATAAAAATAACACATCCACATTCAAAAATATCAAAAAAATATAAATACAAAATGGATGATTTTTATCATAATAAATCAACATCAAATAAGCTTAAAATCTATCAATGGATTATGACGTAGATGAAATGAAAACCTTTTTTAGAGAAATATCACTTACTATTTTGAAATCATTTAAAATTCATATAATTATAAAAGAAAAAATTTATTTTTAAAATATTCTTATAAGATTATTCGGGAAGCTTTGAAGATGTTATAATGACAGAATATAGACACACCCACCTAATAAGATAAAAAAACATTCTTACATTAATCTTCTCAAAAATGACATAATGTAACTTGCTTTGAAAATGACGGTAAGATTCATTAAAAAAGTATAAGGTAAAATAAGGGTATAAATGACTTTAACCCATAGTCTAGTAAATAGAATAAATGTTTTGAGATACATTTTTATGAAAACAAGTATGTGGATGATAAATATGTCCTAGTAGATACTTACATATAAACAACCTTGGATAATGAAGTAGTTATCGAATTAACCCTTACCATTAATTTTCCTATGTTGAGGGTAGGTTTACCTCCTTTATGATGGTAAAATAATTGTTATTAAATTATACATGAATGATATACATTAATATGTTATCATAATTGATCTTTTTATATTTCTCTGTTAGAAAAATATTTTAGTGTTATCGTCATTTTGGGTGTTAAGTGATTTGTCATCCTTTATATGAATTGTTACGTAAGTAATGTTTTTTATGGATATGATGTATCTTATTAATATTAAGAATTAAATTTAGTCTTTAAAAATTATTTTTAATCATCAAAGGACAATTAGTCGTGAATGGATACGATGGGGAATTAATCTCATCTTGTTCATTGAGATGGTAATATCTACTTACGTACGAGCAAAAATATCATTCTTTTGATATTAAAATTATATATATATATATGGATGGTATATCATATATGAAGAATAATTATGCTGTTATATTTATTATTTTCATCAATTACACATCAATATTATTCACATCCAAATAATAATGTATTGAATAACAATTACACCACGACGTGGAGACGGTAAGTCATACGTACGCACTTATGGTGACATGTCATTAATAGGATGGATAGAATAATGAATGTGGTTGTAAAATATTTATAATAACATCATAGAATATAGTTGATACTGGAGTTATTATTTTATTATAGAAACAAAAATGAAAGAGGAAGTGGAAGAAGAAAAAACATGAAATAGGTGGTGATATATTTACCTCCTCTTCGGGTTCTTCCTTTTGATTTGATAAATAGGGCCCCATAGGATGGATTTATAACTAATGGAGGGCCTCTAGGATGAAGGGAGAACAGTTGAGAGGATATTTTGTAAGGGTTTGGCCGATCCATATGTCTTTGCAGGTATTAATTATAGAGAAGTGGAAGTGCCCTTTTATAAGAGGGGTGAGGGGCACCTTTGGAAAAGCTAGAAATATTATTTTATAATAAAATAATTTTCGTTTTCTAATGGCTCAAAAATGAATTATTTAAAGGATATGGTGCGGATAGGTCGAAAACCACTCAACTAATAAGTTTTAGACAGTTTTGGGTAACTATATTAACATTATCTTTTAGATTTTAATTCTTAGTTAAATAGTATGACATTTACCATGTATTTTTGTAGTTTTATATTATATGGTTAATAAACTTACAATAAACTTCCAATAGTACCCCAAGTTGTTCATAAATTATACACAAAGCATTATATATGTCTTTTGGTCGTTCCAAAAAATTTTAGGAATATAATATCAATTAATAATATAATATTTGTTTTAAAAAACTCTTTTATGTCAATTTAAACACTATTTTGTATTTTTTTTATAAATTCATAACAACATTATTACATTGAAAAAAATTCTTCTCACAAACCCTAACATGTATTATTAATATAGTAAAATAGTGGAATTCAAAAAAATCATCAAATTACTATTATTTGAATATTTATAATATCAATTATTTTAATATTTCTTTAATTAGGTAATTACTACATCATCATTGTGTCAAAATTATATTTAATTATAAAAGATCTAAAAAGTATAATTCAAATAAAATTATGTAGGAAATATTTTCAGATATCTAATTAATATTTATAGTTGAATTTATCTTATGTGTAACCCTATATTAAAAAACTGTTAGTTATTAAACATTGAATTTAACACTTTTAACTCTTCTTTGAAATAAATAATAATAAATTTCCTAATCTAATCCAATTGTATCTAAAGATTCATGATTTAAAACTAAGGTTGTTTTTGGTCGAATTACACTTATCCAATAGAAATTGGACATGTGTTAGGGTTAAAATAATATCATTTTTACCGTTAATTGCCCTATTTACTTTTAACCGTGGTAAATAAAAGAAAAAATTTACTATTCACCAAAAATTATTTACATCGTATTGAATACAATTTTACTTACTAATATCATCCATTTCTCTTGTATTTTCTAAGCTCTACTCACAAAAGTGGTAAATTATGATTTTTGTACATTTTCAAATGCTTAGAGAAGGTGTGTAAAAGATGATAAATAGTTCAATAAAATTTTTATATATCTAAAATTATGATAACTAACTCTAATGAATTAAAATGACCTAATATATGTATTATTTATCTATTTGGACTTAAAATAAATAATTATTTAAATTTTCTTTTTAGATAATAAGTTAGTGTTTTTCACTATTCATAAAAAATTGAACGTTTTTAGAAAAATACCAAAAATTCACCCAAATCTAAATTTGATATTCTGAATCTAAAAATGAATTCTATTTTAAATTATAAAATTTATAAATTTTCAAAAAGTGGGTATTACTATTCATAATGGCTATTTTGATTGGTTGTGGTGTGTTAGAACTCGAAGTTGTGTACCACACATGCTATTGTATTATTCTAAAGGGAAGCATACCATGAAAGCTTGGGGTGTAAAATTCTCCCCTCCTTCAAATAATTTGGTTGTATAAATTTCTATAATATTACTACATAATAAGACATGGGTGTTTATTTGTCATAAGTACCTTAGGTTCCCACGTTTCCTCTTCTATCTTTTGGTTTTTCAATAGATCATTTACCAGAGGCGTCGTCTGGATTCTCAGTACTTGTTATATAGTATCAAGAACCCTAAAAATCTCCTTTCAATAAGACAAAACGTATTCCCATTCTAATTCCTCATAGGTGAGTACATGCATTGGGCCAGGCATGTATTTTCTCAACAGTGATATGTGGAACACAATGTGAAATTTGGAGAGATTGGTGGATTTTACAAATGGTAAGATACATCCCCAATTAGTTCTAGAATTATGAATGGTCTGGTGTACTTGTGGCATCATTTTCCCTTCTTATCGAAACATATAACACCCTTCCATGGAGATACCTTCAAGAAAAAAAGATCTCCTACCTAAAATTTGAAATCCTTCCTTCGGTTATCGGCATACCTCTTCATCCAACATTGAGATTCATTGATGTGGGATTGGATTGCCTTCACCTTTTACATCATTTCCTCATCATGTTCTGGGCCTACGAGTTTTCTTTCACCAACATCACCCCAACAGGTTGGTGGGAGACATCTTTTTCCATACAACACTTCATATGGTGTAATTTGAATACTTCAATGGAATAAATTATTGAAGGAAATTATAACTGAGTTAAATATTGATCCCATATACCTTGAATGGAATGTAAACAAGATCTCAACATATCTTATAAGGTTTGAATAGTCCATTTTGATTTTCTGTATCTTTGTGGGTGGTAGGCAGTACTCAATCAAAGTTCAGTATCCAGGGATTTCTCAATCCTTTTCTAGAATCTTGATTTAGTACATGGATCACGATCAGAAACAATTGATAGTGGTACTCCATCATGTCTTACAACTTCATTAATATATAGTCTTCCTAATCTTTAAAGTGGTAAGTCTTATCTTATAGGAAAAAATATATTAACTTGGTAAGATCATCATCAATGACCCATATTGCATCATTACTTAAATGAGTCTTTAGTAGTCCCATGACAATGTCCATCACAATATTATCCCATTTCCACTCAGTTATGGGAAGAGGGTGCATAACTCCCCCAAGATGCCGCCTTCCGGCTTTCACTTGTTGAAAAACCATACATATTGAAACAAAATCAGCAATCTACCTCTTCATGTTGTCCAAACAAAAATGTTCCATCAAATATATTTTCATCATAGTGCAACGAGGGTGTATAGTTAAATTGGAACTATGCACATCATCCAACAATTCACTTTTTAGATCAGGTATATCAGGAACACAATGTCTCTTCCCAAATTTCAAAATTCCTTATTTATACACAATGTCACTCATTCTCCAATCATTCACATCTTTAATCTTCTATTAAAACTCGTCATCATCGGTCTAAGAACTCTTTAACCTTTCTAGTAATGATGTTTTGGAAACCATTTGAAAAAGTATTGACGTTTCAACTTCCATGGTGATTCCCATTTCCATCTTTACTAGATCCATGTATATAGGATCTATTTCAACATTCATCTTGTTCAAAACTCCATAATCGTTTCTTATCAGACATCTTCCACCTTATTTTCCATCCATTGGTGGTAGTGAATGATGTAATCATAATCCTTGAGTAGTTTAAGCCATATCGTTTGCCTCATGTTGTGTTCTTTCTGTGAGAAAATATACTTCAAACTCTTATGATCAGTATATATCTCACATTTTTCATCATAGTGATAGTGTCTCTAAATCCTCAAATAAAATATTACAGCTTCCAACTCAAGATCATGAGTAGGATAGTTTTTCTCATTAAATTTTAGCTTTCGTGATGCATAGGAAATAACACTATGATTTTGCATAAGGACACAACCCAGTCCATTCATTGAATAATCACTATAAATAAAAAACACATCATTCCCTGAAGATAGAGTCAATATAGGATCGTTGAATAATCTTACCTTAAAGTCTTCAAATCATTCTTCATAATCTTTTGTACAAAAAAATTTATCCCATTTTTGTGTGAGATTTTTTAATGGGTTATCCAATCGGGAAAAATTATGGATAAAATATCGATAATAACGTGCTAAACCAATAAAAATGCATACCTTAGTTATTCGCGTCGGTGCTGGCCATTTTTGGATTACCTTGGTCTTAGAATGATCAACATAGATTACACACTTAGAGACAAAGTGTACAAGAAATGAAATCTCCTAAAGGCAGAATTCACACATGGTAATCATCCCATATAATTCATTTCTTCTCAGAGACATTAGGATAATGTGCAATTGATTTTCATGATCTTCATAGCATTTGGATTATACCAATATATCATCAATAAATACCACTAAAATTTCATCAATATATTCCTTGAAAACTAAATTCATTATATCCATGGAGACAGAGGGTACATTAGTCAATCCATAAGGCATTACTGTAAACTCATAATGCATGTAACCGGTTCAAAATGTTGTTTTCAGAATTTTTTCCCTCTTCACGCACAACTGACGATATCTAGATCGAAGTTCAATATTTGAAAAGTATTGATCTCCATGAATTTGGTCCAATAAATCATCAATTTGAGGTAGGGGTACTTGTTCTTTATTTTTATAGCATTGATCTCCCGGTAGTAAATGCACAACCTCAAAGATCCATATTTCTTCTTAAGAAAAAGAATAGTGGCTCCCTAGGGAGAAACACTAGGGAGAATAAATCCTTTATTACTCAATTCTTATAGTTTTTTTTTTAGTTTCACTACTTCCACAGTGTCCATTATATAAGGGGTTATTCGATATGGTCCATGAACCAATAATTAAATCAATGGAAAACTCAATTTCTCTTTCTGGAGGATGTCCAGGTAAATCTTCTAGAAGCACATCAACATATTCTATCACAATTGGTACATTCTCTATTTGAACATTCATTTACTCACCCACAATTATTTTATTCTATTACTCCCCAATAATTGAATTTAGTTGAGCTACTAGGGGTGGATCTAAATAAGAATTATGTGGTGATGATTCCACTATAATGATAAGGTTTTCTTTATCATCGTCATTAAAAATAGTAACCTCTTTCTTCTTATAATAAATTTTTTCATCATTGAATGAAATCCAATACATACAGAGGATCATATCAAATTCAATCATGGGTCTGACGATGATATCATCGTATAAAGAATATATATATTCCTTAATGGGGACTGATTCACAACACTTTATTGTAATGATACATCCCTTAGAAGTTTTGACTAACTACTACCTTGATAAAAAAAATGGAAATATAAAATTTTCTTAACAAACATGGAATATATGAAACAATTCAATGATCTAGAATCAAATAAATTATTTTCTAAACATGAGGAAACCATTAAATTACCTTACACTATCTCTTTCGGAGATTCAAACTCATTAGTAGTGATAGAATAATCTTGGCCTTGATTCCATTTCCTTTTCAGAGGTATGTTCCCCTGATTCCTAGGACATTCATTTTCATAATATCCACTTTCTCTAAAATTGTAGAATTACACAATAACATCGTCTTTAATTCACTTGAAATCACGATCTTGGTGGCCTTTTCCCCACAATTGTAATAGACTCCCATTCCCTTCAGACATGTACTAGGGTGTTTCTTCCAAATTTTACTACAGGATGGATATTCAACATTTCCCTTCTTCCCCTTATTTCCATTTCAAATGTGTTCAGAAGATCTATACTTCTCTTGCTTTAATTTAATGTCATAAGTCTTAGAGAATTATTTTTCTTGTCTTGATAGAACCTTAGAAAATATCTTCGTACAACGAGAAGGATTGTGAGATTAATACTAGATGGAGAAATGGTTTTAACCCATCAAATAAAAGAACAATCATACTTCTTAGGTTACGTATATAATCTGTATCATGCCTCACTAACCTTGTAAAGTTTTCTTCATACATTGAGACATTCTCATCATCCGTTTGCCACAAACTCATAAATTGTCTTTCCATATCCGCTTGATAGTCCTGAGGAAATTACTTTTCTAAGAATATTTCTTAAAACTCCCTCTATTTCATATTTTATACTTCATCATTATCCTTTGTGTTTTGAATCAATGACCAAAATTTATCAAAATCTCTAGTGAGGCGATAAACTGCCATGAAAACTTTATCCCTTTCGTTACTCCCTAAGGCATGTAATATTTTCTCTATGTAATTTATCAATTGATTAGGTACTAATGGATTTTACCCACCATTGAACATTGGTGGTTGTTTCTTTATGATGTGATCTAGTATTTTTTTCTTCATGTTGTGGATTAGGGTGCTCCATACGGGTAAGGTTATTATTCATAACCAGAGTGAGTTTTCCCAGTATAGTGATAAGATGATCAGCAACAGTTGTATCACCAGCTCCACTATAATTATCTCGAGTTGGAGGAAAATCCTTACTTGGAGTGAGTGCATTAATATGGTTTACCTTCCTTCCAATAGGCGGCATTTTTAAATAATGACATACAGTAAATTAGTTAATAAATCACAATAAATAATTTTACACTTATAAAATACATCTGATAAACTAAATAGTTTTTTGATATAATCCATAATCAAAAAAAAATATTCTCATTGAGGTGGTTTATACTCATAAATCCTTCATAAGTGATTGTAAAGAAAATGTGGATTATCCTAATCATATCCCCCGGGAGTGTCGTAACAATGAGTGAAACAAATCCCATTGTTGTGTACTGTGATTTCTCAGGTCAAGCCTGAAACACCTTGTCATAGATTTCACTCCTAGGTACATCTATGCTAGATCCACCTCTACCTGATCATATCCAGATTGGGATATATTTCTCGGAAAAAACACAAAATCTTAACATTACCGAAATTGTATGATTTTCTTCTATACTAATCATCAAACACTATCATAGGGAAATGTGCTCTAATTAGAGTTTATATATATATATATATATATCTTCTAATGGTAGTACTAAACTTCCTCTAATACCAACTGTAATGCTCCGAACCCAGTTACCCAGAGTTGGTGCATTATTACGTATCATTGGAATGATCACAAAATATCATGTATCAAAAGACCAATTAGTTTCGTATCCCTGAATGTACTAGACAAAATTCATAAGGTTGACATTAAATCATAAAATGGAGAACTACAACAACATTGTTTCCATAGACAACACTGATATCCCATAGACTATCTCTACAGGTCATTCATAAATTTTTTTTTCATCATAGGAAAAATAAAACATAGAATGGGGAGAGCTCAGATGGTCAGTAAGGATAACAATATATCTGAAATTTCCAATAATAAGCATAAACATTTAAGGCTCTGTATAAAAGAAAAAAAATAAATTTAAACAGAAAAATCATCAAAATATGGAAAATATAAATCAAAATAATTCCATTTACTTACTCACATAGATATTATACTAGTCAAATAATCACATCCAATATCATTAGACACTTTCATAATGATGGAATGCATAATGCCAGACTTTCATAACCACATATTCATAGCCTTGTGCCAAGACTTCAAATAATATTTTGTCAATGCCTTGTGCCAAGACACCAGTCTGTATCATTAGACCTACTGATGCATCAAGGAACTATAGCGGGATCCACCCGTCACTTACTAAGTCCAATGCATTCCCCAAATGAGAGGGGTTAATAATATCATAAAAATTCGTATTAAAACTAGAATAAAAAGTGTCAATATTTTATCAATAAACCCAAAATGGTATAAAAATAACACATCCAGATTCAAACATATCACAGAAATGTCAATACAATATTGATGATTTGTATCATAATAAATCAACTTCAAATAAGCTTAAAATCCATCAAAGGATGTTCACATAGATGAAATCAACACCTTTTTAGAGAAATATGTCTTTCTATTTTGAAATCATTTAGAAGTCATATAATTATAAAAGAAAACATTTATTTTGAAAATATTGTTATATTATTTTATGGGAAGCATCAAATATATTGTAATGACATAATATATCCGCACCCACCGTATAATTTAAAAAAACATTTTTACATAAATCTTGTCAAAAGGGAATAAAGTGACGTGTTTGGAAAATGACGGAAATATTCCTTTCGAAAAATATAAGTTAAAATAATTGTTTAAATGTATTTAACCCACAGTCTAGTAAATATTGAAAATGTATTGAAATACATTTTTATGAAAACATTGATGTTTATGATGAAGAGGTCCTAGTAGATAATAACATATAAATAACCTTAGATAATGAAGAAGTTGTAGAATTTACCCTTACATTGTAATTTTACTTGGTTTAGGGTAGTTTAACCTCATTTATAATGGTGAAATAATTGTTATTATATTATAAGAGATTAATATACATAAATTTGATCTCATATATGATCTTTTAATATTGCTTTGTTAATAATATTTTAGTATTATCGTCGTTTCGGGTGTTAACTGATTTGTCATCCTTTATATGCTTTGTTACGTAAGTAATGTTTTTTATGTATAGAATGTATATTATTAATATTCAAAATGATATTAAATTTTTAAACTTTATTTTTAATCATCAAATTAAAATTGGTCTTGAATTGATACGATGGGGGAATCAATCTCCTCGTGTTCATGGAGACGGTATTCCGTACATAAAAACGAGCGACAATATCATTATTTTGATATTAGAATAATATTTAATTGGATGGTATATCATATATACATAATCATTATCATGTTATATTTATTATTAACATCAATTACACATCAATAATATAAACTTCCAAATAATATTGTATTGAATTACAAATACACCACAACATGGAGACAGTAAGTTGTACGTACACACGTATGGTGACATTTCATTCAATGGATGAATATAATAATGAATATGGTTGTACCATATTTATAATAACATAACAGTATATAGAAGATATTGGAGTTATTATTTTATAATGGAAACAAAAAAGAAAGAGGAACTGGAATAAGAAAAAACATGAAAGAGGTGGTGAAATGTTTACCACTTCTTCGGGTTCTTTCCTTTGATTTGATCAAAAGGGATCCTTAATATGGATTTATGACTAAAGTAGGTCCTCTAGGATGATGTGAGGACAGTTGAGAGGATATTTGTTCAGGTTTTGGTTGATCCAAATGGTTTTGATGGTGTGAATTAGAGAGAAGGGGAAGTTCCCTTTTATAAGAGGGGTGAGGGGCACCTTAGGAAAAGCTAGAAATATAATTTTATAATAAAATCATTTTCGGTTTGTAATGGTTCCAAATTGAATTATTTAAATTCTAAGGTAGGTATAGGTCAAAATACACTCAAACAATAGGTTTTAGACAGGTTTGGATCATTATATTAACATTATTTTTTAGATTTATCTATTAGTTAAATAGTTTGAAATTTACGATGTCTCTTTATATTTTTATATTATATGGTTAATAAACATTCTATAAACATCCAAGTGAACCCCAAGTGGTTCATTAATGGTACACCTATCATTATATAAATATATTTTCTGATCCTCATATTTTTAGGAATGTAATATCAATTAATAAATTTAATTACTTAGTATCTAAATATTATAAATAACAAACCATTATATTGGAAATATTTTTATATTTCTAATAAATATTTATAGTCGAATATATCGTATTTGTAAACATATATTAAAAAAAATAGTTATTAGACGTTGAATTTAAAACTATTAACTCTTCATTAAATTAAATTATAATAAATTTCATAATCTAGTCCAAGTGGACATAAATGATCATATTTTATTTCTAATGATTTTTTTGTCAAATTAATCTTATCCAGTAGAATTTGGATATGTGTTAGGGTAATAATAATATCATTTTTACCCTCAATTACACTATTTAATATTAACCGTTCTAAATAAAAGTAATAAGTTACTATTCACCAAAATTATTTTCATCTTATTGAACCAAATTTTATGTACTCATATCAACAATGTCTCTCAAATTTTTGAAATTCAACTATCAAAAGAAGTAATATTATGTTTTATGTAAATTTTCAAATTCTCCTAGGTGGTGGGTAAAAGAAGATAAAAAGGTCAATAAAATTTTCCTATATATAAAATTATTATAACTGACTCTAATGAATTACATTGACCTTATATAGGTATTTTGTATCTATGTTAACCTAAAATAAATTTAAATAATACAAATAATTATTTTAATAAAAATTCGGTTTTAAAAAAACTGAGAGTTTTTCACTATTAATCAAAAAATGAACGTTTTCAGAAAAATACCAAAAAATCGACATAGGTTATTTTTGGTATTCTGAATCCAAAAATGAGGTCCATTTTGAATGTTAAAATTTAAAAAAATTAAAAAACTGGGTATTACTATTCATAATTCTTATTTTGTTTGGTTGTGGTGTGTTTGAAACAGAAGTTGCGTACAACACATGCTATTGTATTATTCAAAAGATAATCGTACCGTGGAAGCTTGGGGTGTTACAATAGATCTATCTTTTCTTCTTGATAAAAAGAAAAGGGGCTACCCACGGAGAAACAATAGAGAGAATAAATTATTTATTACTCAACTCCTCTAGTTGTTTCCTTAGCTCCTCTAATTCTACCGTGTACTTTCTATGATGGGTCTTAGATATAGTCCTCGAACATGGAATTAAGTCAATGGAAAACTCAATTTCTTATTCTGGAGGATTTCCAGGTAAATCCTCTGGAAACACATCATCATATTCTTTCACAATATGTACATCCTCTATTTGAACATTCCCTTACTCACCCATAGTTATTTCATTATCTTCCTCCCTAATAATTGAATTTCGTAGAGCTACAAGGGAGGATCTTGATAAGAATTTGATGGCGATGTTTCTTCTCTAACGATAAATTGTTCCTTATCATCATAAAAATTTGTAACCTCTTTCTTCTTACTATATATTTTCACATCATGGTCCGAATGACAATCTATAAAAAGGATTATATCAAATCCAATAATGGGTATGATGATGAGATAAGTAGATGAAAAACATTTATATGACTAAATGGGAACTGATTGACAAAACATTGTTCCAATGATACTTACCTTAGATGTTTTGACTGACAAACCCTTGATAAATGAAATTGAAAATATCTAATTTTCATTTCAAAATGGGATGATATGAAACCATTAGATGATACATAATTAAATAAATCATTGGCTAAAATTTACGAAACCATTAAATTACCATCCACCATGTATTTCGGAGCTTCAACCTCAGCAGTAGTGATCGCGTAAAATTGTCCATTCTCCCTTGGCCTTTTTTGAGGTCATTTTCCTTGATACTTAGTACATTCATTTTCATAATGTACCATTTCATTACAACTTAACATTCAATATTTACAACCTCTTTCTTCCCCTAACAATAACCATCATGGTGTCCTTTTTCACTACACATGAAAGAGACTCTCATTCCCTTTAGACAAGTACAAGGGTGTTTCATTCCACATTTATTGCAATATGGATATTCAAATTTTCCATTCTTCCCCTTATTTCAAATTCTAGAGTGTTCATTAGATCTCTTCTTCTCTTTATTTTCTTTAATGTTGTAATACATAGTGAATTCCTTTTATACCTTGATAGCATATGAGATAATATATTCATATGATGAGAAGGATTTTGGGACTAATGCTTGACATAGAAATTGTTTTTACCCATTAATGAATCTATAAATCTTACTCATTGGGTTACATATATATTCTCTTTCATCCCTTGCTTACCTCATAATGTTATCCTCATACTTTGCGACATTCGATTCCTCCTTTTTCCTCAGACTCAAGATATTGTCTTTCCATATCCGCTCAATGGTCACAAGGAAAGATTTTTTCAAAGAATAGCTCTTTAAACTCTCTCCATTCCATATTGGATACTTCTTCATCTTCATTTGTGTTTTGAATCAATTACACCATTGATCTATATCTCCCATGAGGCGATAAAATTCCATGGCAACTTTTTCCCTTTAGTTACTCTCCATACCATGAAATATTTTCCCTAAGGATCTCATCCACTGTATTTCAACAAATGGAATTTTATTCCAATTGAACATTGGTGGTTGTTTCCTCATGTAGAGGTCTATCATTGATCCTCCATGTTGCAGATCAGGGTGATCTATACTAGTAAGGTTATTAATCATAACCTAAGTGAGTTGTCCAAGTATTGTGATAATCTGATCAGCACTCATTGCACCACCATCTCCACAATAATTAACCTGAGAAGGAGGTAAATACTTACATGGAGTATCTGAATTGATAAAATTTATAGTCCTTCCAATAGGTACCATTTACAATGTCATAGATTAGATTAGTTTATGAATCACAATACATAATTCTAAACATATAACAATCTTAACATAAAGTCCACATTTTATGGATATAATCCATAATCATAAAAAATTTCATTAAGGAGGTATATACTTATAAATCTTTCATAGTGGTTTGTAATGAAAATGTGAATTATCCTTAGCATATCCCCAAGGAGTTTCATAACCAAGAGTGCAGCAAGGCTCATTGTCATGTACCTAGATACCCCTAGTCATGCTCGAAACTCCTTATCAGAGTTTCCAATCCAAGGTATATATGTTCTAGAGTCATCTCTACCTGATCGTGTCTAGAAAAAGATGTATTTTTAAAAAAATAAACAAAATCTCCACATTACCATAATTCTAGTATTTTCTTCTATACTAATCCTCAATGTCTATATTAGGGTATCATGTTCTAATCAGATTTTTTTGATCTAGTTTACAAGGTTTATAGTAAACATCCTATGAGACCAACTGTAATGCCCCAACCATAGTTACCCATAGTCCGTTCATTATAATATAACATTGGCATGATACAATGAATCATGTCCCGAATTACCAAATAGTTTAGTAGCCTTGGATGTACTAGATATATACATAAGTCTTACTTTAAATCATGAGATAATAACAACAACAATATTTTTGTCAACATTGAACACATATATATCCCTTATCTTATCCCTACAGGTCAACCATAAACAACTTCTTCACATCCTGGAGAAATAAAACATATAAAAGGGTGAGATCATATGCCTAGTAAGGAAAACAATATAGTAGAATCTTTCATAAATAAGGATAAAAATTTAAGGCAATGTATAAGACTAAAACAAAATCCTTTTGGACATAAATTTATCATAATTTAGAAAATATAAATCAAAATAAATCAATTTACATATTCACATAGATATTCTACTATTTGAATAATCACATGCAATATCAATAGCCAAATTCATAATGATGGAATGCATTTTTCCTGACTTCATAACCTCATAGTCAAGGCCTTGTGCCAAGATTAGAAATTAGATTTTGTCAAGGCCTTGTTCCAAGACAATAGTTTGTATCATGAGACCTATCATGGATAATGACATTATATTATTATTAAAGAATTATTACTATTAAAATTATTATTTTTATCCTTTCTATATTATATTTACTGTTGATTTATTTGTAAATATGTGTATAATTATTATTATTATTATTGATAAGAATATTTTTTTTGTTTTTTTTGTTTTATTTACATTTCTTTTTCTGGTTTTTCTTCCATCATAACCCTTGTGAAGCTCTCCCTCACCCCACATGCCACCAACCTCTCCCTCCCCACTCACTTATCCTCCCCTTAAATCCTACACAAGAAGGATCCACCTTCCCTACTTCACCCAACCAGAAGTAGAACAACATCCCAGACACCATCCCACTTCCATGCTTCATCTGGCCAGTAGTGGTGAAATAGCCCCGACACCATCCACCCAGCCTACACCGGCCACACCGGCTAGATATTCTGTCGTGCATCGGTCGCCCAAGCTGACTACCCTTCCCTACACCAACCTCATGCACCGATCGCGCCTCCTGCAACCCTTCCCTACACTGGCCACACAACCCATTATGGAAGCGATGACCCATTTCGATTCTTTTCACTGGAAAATAAATGCGTACCATGCCTCCACCCACTATTCTCATGCCATTCAACCACCACCCTTAATTCATAGATGTTTTCACCTCACCAGCGGCCCACTTTCACATTGTCCGGTTGTTGCCTCCGCCTCCTACCAGAACCCTTAGGCAGCCTTCACCCTCTGGCCAGCATCGCCTTATATCAGATTTCTATTCTATCCATAGTGCACGTTTTCCAAGACAGGGCCCCACTGTGCTGATGTGAACCACCAATTTTACGATTGTCATGTTACCCCTTTATTATCCCTTGATCGTCGCACGATTCATCGTAACCACCCCGATGGTTCTATAGCTCCTTCGTCAACCAAGCCATCCTTCTCACCACCATTGACGGCATTGGTGACCTACCCTATGCACCATAGAACTATTCTGGTCATTTTACATTTATAACGACCGTGCGGCTTGAGTGCACGTTCGTGTCGACCCCTCGCTTCCTTTATCCATGTGACCAACCATGGGTGTTCTTCACGATTGGGCGTGTGGCGCAAACTGCCACTGGAGGAAAGCCGTTTAGTCTTTTACCATATTTCATTCAATAATATCAAGGATAATTTCTAAATGTTTTTTATTTGTTTGAGTTATTTTTAATCATTGTTTTGGGTTTTACATTATTTTTCACTTCTTTTTGTGCATTGGAAAGGTAATTTTGTGATACCACAATCTTCTGCATATGGGTGCTTCTGCGCCAGTGTGAGGCATGTCGCATCATTATAATCTGACTGTAAGTCAAGGTAGGTCCCCCACAACACATTCAATTTCATTTAGAATTTATTAATTTCATATTATTTCAATAATTCTAAATAAATGGTAAATAATATTTGATAATTAGTTTTAGAATAATTTTTTTATAGTTTCCTCATGGTGCTTGATTTGTCTGAGAATGTTTATTAAAGTGTGCATTCAAATTGTTGATAAAATCCCACACTGGCCTTTGAAATTATGTCTTAGTTTCAAAATGGTGATTTGGGTTTCATAAATGGGATTCTAAGTGGATTTTTGGTTTTTCAAGCGGCGTGTGTTGGTTCTTTTGAAAATATATTTGTGTTGAGTTTTTGGTTAAGGCCCATTTGACAATTTAATAAAATAATTTATTTTGAAAAATCACTATGGAGTGATTTGGGGGTGATCTAGTTGAGTAGGTCGATTGGGTGGATTGATGTGTTTGATGTTTTTGCATCGTGAGTGGTTACTTAATTAATGTTGTTGACTCAACCCTCTTTCCATTTATTTTTCCACATGAGAACCTGTCATAGTAAGTGAATTTTCTATGATTGATTTTTTCACTAGTTTAGGTTATACACTACCTATTGTCCCATAGTATGAGATATATTATTATTATTATTGATATGGAATTGGGCCCCTCAACTAGGCCAGGTATCAAAACAATCAGGTGTTATGGAATTATGACATCATTGACTAGGGCATTCCTTCAAGTTGAGTTACATGTATAGTTCATTGTGGATTGTTCACGGTATCTTAGGTTCAACCCATGTTTTATTTGGAACATATTTGTTTGTGGAGAACAATTGAGATTTTTAGTTTGGTTTTTGGACATAGTCTGACACTTTACCCTTTACCTTATTGTGTGTTGTGTGTGTCTGTGGTTTTCCTCTTGTATAGTAACTCAAATTTTGATTTTTAAACTGATCCTGAAAATTTATTTAAAATGTAAAGCATATCTTTCATTCAAACCTTAAATTTCCTTTTAAATTGAAAATGGAAATGTTCTGTTACATCATTTATAAATGATTGAATGTGTGAAAACCAATATTTTACAAAATATAGATCAAACATGAAATTAATAAAATTTATTATTTAATGGTAGTTATTTCAGAATTGATTTTTGATCATGCCTACTGTGTTTTAATAATCCCACCTATATTTCTTTACTATTATTAGTATTTGTTATCGGTTCAACCTGAGGATGTTCACTATTGGAATGAGTTGGTTTTGGACTATAGGGTTACTCTCAATGTCATGTGGAGTTGTGGTCAGGGTTAGGTTTGTGTTTTTTGTATGTTATTTATTTTACTATCGTTAATTTACATTGCATTGTTCCACCTTTTTCTGTTTCTTTATTTATTTTAATTGGACAGAATTGTTCCCACATTCTCTCGGTTGATTCTGTAACGACCCAATGTATTTCAATGGAAAATTCCCTTCTAATATTTTTTCCATAAAAACACAAAATAATGAGCTACTAAGTGATAAGTGACCTTTAAACATAATTTTGTCACCCCTATGTTTGGAATTTTAAAAATCCGACATACACGGTTTTGTCCAAGATAGTTTTTAGAGTCTAATGAAACAAAAATAAGTATTGGTGAATAGTAACCTACCCTTATGAATTGTAAACTACCCTTATGAATAGTAATATGACCATTATGAATAGTAAATAAGAGTAACATTAACTATGAATAATAAAATAAAATTTAGACATCATAAAAAGTGGTAATTTAACCTTAGTAAACGTTTTTGGTATTTTATAAGTCATAAATAATTAATTATAATTAATTAATTAATTTAATAGAATATTTATTTCCCTGAAAATTATTCATAAATTATTGAATCAATTCCTAATAGTTTTTAGATAATTTTATAAGAACCTACATAATTTTTTAAAGAACTGCAAAATTAGTTTTAATTTTAAAAACACTTTTTTAAGTAAATTATTATTTTAATTAAATATTCAATTAATAATATTTAGAAAATTATTTTTGAAAAATGGACTTCATTTTTGGATTCTACACGTCGAAAAATTGTTGGGGTAAATTTTTGGGAATTTTCTGAGATACTGGAATATTTGATGAATAGTGGAATCCGATAATTCACAATAAAAGCTAAATAATGTATTAATTGAGCCATCAATGATGTTCTGCTGATGTAATCCCACTTTGTTCGAGATTAAATTATAAAATTACTATTATTGGTCATCCATGACTCACTATTCCTTGTCTCAGGTGAAATTAATAAACTAATAAATTTTATATTAGGGAAAGCCCTCTCCCCTCCACTATAAAAGCCACCCTTCACTCCCTCTTTTCCTGACACCTCTCAAGCTCCATTCCTTCCCTAAACTCTGCCCAAACACCTTCCCTAGCCTCTCCCCCACGACCAAGAAATCCTGGTCTCATCAAAAGAACAAGCTTAGGCCCTTAAGGAGGTTCCCAAGAAGAGGATTCTAAAGGTAATTTCTCTCCCTCTTCTCCTTTAATTTCGTTTAATGTTCAAGTTCCTTTCTTGATCTCTCCCTACCTATCATCATCCAAATTGTTTTTTAACTCCATTATTATACATATACTGTAATCTTATGATTCTAATG
Organism: Viscum album; assembly: GCA_963277665.1. NCBI lineage: Eukaryota > Viridiplantae > Streptophyta > Magnoliopsida > Santalales > Viscaceae > Viscum > Viscum album. The sequence continues at coordinate 1,610,755,455 of OY728141.1, read as the reverse complement.
GTATATTATATCACCCCACACCCTTTCCATTTTCCTTTTTTCTATTAAAGAGAACGTTGTTCATGAGGTGTTAAATTTATCACCTTCAAAAACAACATCTTCTCTTCTTCCATTTCATCCTTCAATCTGGTGATGAAACCATTTTTATGGTTGAAATAGAATATTTTATATGTATTATGTTCTATTATAAGTTCTGGAAATATGCTATGGCCATATTACTAATATATCTGTCAAAAGAAGTTCGTTGTGATCCAAAAACCGCCCAAATTAACCCAAATAACCATCATTAAATTCTTATATAATGATTTGTCCACATGGATCTAATAAAATTCACTATAAAATTATTAATTCTACAATAATATCATTAATAACATGCAATATCAGTTCTGGATGTTTACCCATGATCTACCCAAACATCAATTTAAGAATACAAGGGAACCACTCAAGAAAACCATAAAAACGAACATCCTCATACAATGTTTTAAACTCTATAAGTCATCCAAAGGAAAATAATATAACACAATGAAACAAGAATGAACCCTATTACTGTACACATGGTTCTGGATTTCTAATTAATGAATATAATTTCATTATACAGGACATTAAAGAGATGGAAGCATTCTGGTACAATGTAAGGGGAAATCTCGAACCCAATTTTCTTCCTTCACGTTCTCCATCTCTCACTCCATTTTTTGATATGGTTACTCCTAAAAGATCATTTTTTCATCATTTAAATTACTTTTCTGGGATATACATATTTTTCATGTAGTTTTTATGTCCATAAAAATGTTTTCCAAAAGAACACTTCTTTCAAGATCTCACCGTTTACCTCTCATTGAAGGTTGATGGTTCTTGTATCATGTATGTTGTTCCCTCTTAATTTTGGGAACCCCAAGCTTATGAATGTGTTATTATGAGATGAAAAACATTACATTACATGGGTTATTTATGTACATGTTTGATATGTGTTCTATGTGGCAAGAATGATAATGATAATGTTATGATGTGACGGGTGTGCCCGAAATTATATAATGCAATATGAATGTTTAAATGTGACGGGTGCGACCAGAATTATATAGCGCTCCAATGCATGGGTAATGTGATGAAACTCATGATTAAATGTGAAATTATGTGTGAACAAGATGATAGCTTTGTTCACAAGCATCTGTGGTACTTAATAACTATGACATGATGTTTCATTTTTATGCATTGCCACATTTCAAGTCTTTTATTTATGCTCCTCTAATGTTCATGATGTTTGCCTATGATATTATTATGATCACCACATGATGTATTGTTCTTATCTATCCTCTTACTGGGCTTTTAGCTCACCCCTTTTGATGTATATCCTTAAGGTGGCTACATGTACTAAGGAGTGGACAAGTTCTACTAAGAAGCTGTAGAAGATGAAATTAAATGAATGTTTATGCTTGATTTTGTACTTGTTATGTGTAGTCCTAGATTGCCCAAGACACTAAACCTTTGGATCCTCCATGTTTAATACTATTATGTTGTTTATCTTTGAAATGATGTAATAGTAATGTATGAAAATTCTGAGTCTCTATAGTTGGTATCAGAGGAAGTGTTTAGTTAAATTGGGAATTAGGATTTGTAAACCCTAGAGAAATCCTCTAGCATGAGAATAAGTACAAATATGTACACAATAATATTTACCTAGGGATCCCATATGTTATGTTTTTGGTATAATTGTTTAAATTAATAAGTTATTCATGACTTGTTTACTTATGTTTTGTTCTAACATTTTCTATTTTAGAAAATGGTGGGAACCAGGAGGAATCAGACCAACAACTCTTGCGAGGGCCAATGCAACGATTTCCTGAACGACATACCCAATGATTTTGGTGGTGGAGTTCAAAACATCATGGTGATGCTTACCCAATTATCTCGGGTTATGAATAATAACCATAATAATGGGGAACGTCCTCCTTCACCAATGAGGGAGCAAATAGCTATCGAATGTTTTATGCGGAAAAAACCACCGACGTTTTGTGGATCTTCTCATCCACTAGTTCTAGAATAGTGGGTCAACTGCATGGAGAAGATATTTTCTGTTCTTCACTATTCCAAGACGGAGAAGGTGACTCTAGTCGTTTATCGTCTAGATGGAGAAGTTGATCAATGGTGGGCATTGATTAAAAACACCCAGCCAAGGGAGGAAATTGAAGAGATGGAATGGGAAGACTTTAAGATAATGTTTCTTAATAAGTACTTCCCACGAACTCTTCACATGATGATGGAGATAAAATTCATAGAGCTCATGCAAAAAGAAGGAGAATCTGTCACAACCTATGAAGCAAATTTCACAAGGATCGCAAGGTATGCTTCGGGTTTTGTTATCAACAATGATATCAAAATTGAAAGATTATTTAGTGGATTAAAACAAAATCTTCGAAAGGATCTTGCAATTCGAGACTTTGGGAGTTATGAAGAAGTTGTTCGATGTCCTCTCAAAGTGGAGATGGAGTTTGGATAATGGTCCCATGGGTATGGTGATATGAAATGAATGATGGAATTTCAAGCTGGTGGATCTAGTGACAAAGGTGGGAAGAAAAATCAACGACCCACATGCCAAAAATGTGGGATGTTGCACCATGGGAACTGCCTCAAAGGTACGGGAAAATGATTTAAGTGGTGGAAAGAAGGACACCAAGATCAAGAGTGTTGAAAATACATGAAAAGGACGGATAATGTATCCGATGAATGGAGAGAACCACTCGTGGTTCAATTCAGCAATTGTAGGGAGATAGGGCACTATTCAAACATGTGCACTAAACCTCGAGCTCTCAATGGTAATCAGCGCCAACAACCACCAAAGCCAAAAGAACAAGGGAAGGCTTATGCCATCATTACTGCGGAGGTGAAACATGATAATGAAGTCGTACAAGGTACAATTCCTATTCACTCAAGGGTGGAAAAAGTCTTATTTGATTCTGGATCTACACTTTCCATTATATCATGAAAGTTTTCTAGAACTATAGAATCGAATCCCCAAAACCTTGAAGTAGAGATATCTATAAGAATACCAAGTGGTGCAATCATTGCGACCCATGTGTTTGACTCTTCTCCAATGGACGTACGTGGGATGATTCTTTCGGAAAATCTCGTAAAACTTCCCTTGATGGAATTCGATGCTATAATGGGAATGGATTGGATCTCATTATATAGAGCACATATCAACTTTCGGGAAAAGGAAATATATCTTCATATTCTGAACCATCCCATGCTCCTCTACAAATGCAAGGAAGATCATGAATATTCATTGACAAATCCTTCAATGGTGTGGGTGTTGATTCCCTATGATGAAGCACACCTCACCCAAATGGTTGAGTCGAAGGAAAGTGCCAACATTGAGGAAATTCCCATCGCGAGGGAATACAGTGATGTATTTCATGAATTGTTACCCGGAATTCCCCCAGATCGTGAGGTAGATTTCTCAATTGAACTCATACCCAGAGCTACTCCTATCTCGATGTGCCCCTATAGGATGGCTCCTATCGAACTGGAGTAGTTTATGAAGCAGATGCAAGTGAATCTGGAAAAAGGGTTCATACGCCCTAGTGCATCACCTTGCGGTGCGCCGGTGCTCTTTGTGAAAAAGAAGGATGGAACCATGCGGTTGAGTATCAATTATCGGGAACTCAACAAGATCACCATAAAGAACATGTATCCTCTCCCAAAGATTTATGACTTGTTCGACCAGTTATGAGGAGATCAATACTTATCAAAGTTGGATCTTCGTTCTGGATATCATCAAGTAAAGGTGAAGAAGGAAGATATTCAGAAGACTGCCTTCCGTACAAGGTATGGGCACTATGAGTTTTGGGTGATTCCCTTCGGACATACTAATGCCCCTTCAATCTTCATGGATTTGATGAATAGAGTCTTTCGAAATTACGTCGACAAATTTGTGGTAGTTTTTATCGATGATATTCTCATCTACTCCAAGAGAAATGAGGAACATGAAGAACATCTAAGACTTGTGTTGGCAACATTGAGAAAGGAGAAGTTATACACCAAGTTCAGAATGTGTGACTTTTTGATGTATCAAGTCATGTTCTTAGGACATGTGATCACAAGCGAGGGAATTTCTGGGGACCCTTCAAAGACAAAGGCGATTGAGGAATGGCCTAGGCCCTCTTGTGTCACAGAAATCCGTAGTTTTCTTGGATTAGCTGGGTACTATCAACATTTTGTGAGAAACTTCTCACGATTGTCAAGCCCACTAACTAATTTAACAAAGAAAGGGGTAATGCATGTATGGACGGAAGAATGTGAGGGAAGCTTCAAGGAGCTAAAGAGGAGGCTGATCACTGCACCTGTACTCACACTACCAAGAAGTGGAGAAATTTTTGTGATATACAGTGATGCTTCAAAGAAAGGCTTGGGTTGTGTACTCATGCAAAATGACAATGTGATAGCCTACGCCTCACGATAGTTGAAAATTTATGAATAGAACTACCCGACACATGATCTAGAGCTGGAAGTTATGATTTTTCCGTGAACATATGGCGGAACTACCTTTAGGGCGAGAAGTGTGATATATAAACTGACCACAAGAACCTAAAGTATATATTCACAAAAAAGGAGCTCAACATGCGTCAAAGGAGATGGTTAGAACTAATCAAGGATTATGATTTCTATATTCACTATCATCCTGGAAAGGCGAACAAGGTAACTGATGCTCAAAGTAGAAAAGAACCTGCTACTCTATCCATGTTGAGGATTAAGAAAGACCCTATCTTCTTGGATTTTCAAAGGATAGATTTGGAAATCATAAGGGCAGGGGATACATCCTACCTTGCCCAAATTATTTCGCAACCATCCATCCAAGAGAAGATTAATGAAGCACAAAGGGATGATGTGGAGATACAAAAGAGGGTGAATGCAGTAACGAAAGGGAAGCTGTAAGAGTTCCATATCAACGATGATGGTGTGATTCAGTTTGGAACGTTGCTCGATGTGACTTCATCACCCAGGATAAATAAGGATTTATTCGATAATACACATAGCTCTACATTCTCTATTCATCCTGGAAGTACCAAGATGTATCGTGATCTCTGAGAGCACTTCTGGTGGCGTAACATGAAGAAGGAGATTGCAGAATATATATCAAGGTGATTGGTATGTCAGTAAGTTTATGTTGAGTGACAAAATTCCAAAGGTATGATGCAACCTTTGCCTATACCCATGTGGAAATGGGAAAATGTTACTATAGACTATGTCACAGGTCTCTCGAAGGCGTCAAAGGGAAATAATGTGATATGGGTTGTGGTTGATCAACTCACCAAGACTGACCATTTTATCGCTATTTGGGAAGACCTCTAACTTGAACAACTTGCAAGGATATATGTGAAGGAAGTAGTGAGATTGAACGGTGTTCCACTCACGATTGTCTCTGACCATGATCCAAGGTTCACATCTAAGTTCTAGAGAAGCCATCAACATGATTTGAGTACTGAATTAAATTTCATCATGACCTATCACCCCCAAACTAATGGCCAGTCTGAAAGGACTATTCAGACGCTTGAAGATATGTTAAGAGCGTGCTCTATTGAATTCAATGGTGGTTGGGATCAGCATCTCCCATTGGTTGACTTATCATACAACAATAACTTCCACTCGAGTATTGAGATGGCTCTGTATGAAAATCTTTATGGGAAGCGATGTAGAACTCCAACCTGTTGGGATGAAGATGGTGAACGAAAGCTACATGGTCCCGATCTTGTCCAAGAGATGACAGAGAAGGTTCAAGTCATCTAGAAACACATCAAAGCTGCTCAAAGTCGGAAAAAGAGACATATTGACAACCGTCGAAGGGACTTGGAGTTTGAAGTTGGAGATAAAGTCTTCCTTCGAATATCTCCATGGAAGAGAGTCATGAGATTCAGGAAGAAAGGGAATCTAAGCCCAAGGTACATTGTCCCCTTGGAGATCCTTGACCGTATAAGTGTTGTGGCCTATCATCTGGCACTTCCACCGAATATGGATCAAGTTCATGATGTGTTTCATGTATCACTACCGAGGAAGTACATACGAGACCCCTCACATGTACTAAACTCAGAGGTGGTATAGCTGGATGATGATCTCTCCTATGAGGAGTAGCCGGTAAAATTTTTGGACGGAAGTGATAAGGTTCTACGCAACATGAAAACCCGCCTTGTCAAAGTGTTGTGGAGGAACCATAAGTTAGAGGAATCAACTTGGGAATTAGAAGAGGCAATGAAGGATAAGTTCCCTCACCTTTTTGTGTAATGTGAAATTTCGGGGGCAAAATTTCTTAAGGGGGGAAGAATGTAACGACCCAATGTATTTCAATGGAAAATCCCCTTCCTATATTTATGTCATAAAAACACAAAATAATGAACTACTAAGTGATAAGTGACCTTTAAACATAATCCTGTCACCCCTATGTTTCGAATTTTAAAAATCTGACATACACGGTTGTGTTCAAGATATTTGTTGGAGTCTAATGAAACAAAAATAACTTTTGGTGAATAGTAACCTACCCTTATGAATATTAACCTGCCATTATGAATAGTAATATGACCCTTATTAATAGTATATAAGAGTAACATTAACTATTAATAATAAAATAAAATTTAGACATCATAGAAAGTTGTAATTTGACTTTAGTAAATTTTTTTGGTATTTTATAAGTCATAAATATTAAATTATATTTAATTAATTAATTTAAAAGAATATTTATTTCCCTAAAATGTATTCATAAATTATTGAATCAATTCCTAATAGTTTTTAGATAATTTTATAAGACCCTACATAATTTTTGAAAGAACTGCAAAATCAGTTTTAATTTTAAAAACTGTTTTTTTAAGTAAATTATGATTTTAATTAAATATTAAATTATTAATATTTAGAAAATTATTTTTGAAAAATGGACTTCATTTTTGGACTCTACAGGTCGAAAATTGGTTGGGGTAAATTTTTGGTAATTTTCTGAGATACATGAATTTTTTATGAATAGTGGAATCCGATAATTTACAATAAAGCTCAATAATGTATTAATTGAGTCATCGATGATGTTCTGCTGGTGTAATCCCACTTGGTTCAGGATTAAATTATAAAATTACTATTATTGGTCATCCAATACTCACTATTAATTGTCTTAGGTGAAATTAATAAACTAATCAATTTTATATTAAGGAAACCCCTCTCCCCTCCACTATAAAAGCCACCCATCACTCCCTCTTTTCCTCACACCTATCAAGCTCCATGCTTTCCCTAAACTCTGCCCAAACACCTTCCCTAGCCTCTCCCCGACGTCCAAGATCTCATGGTATCATCAAAAGTCCATGCTTAGGCCCTTAATGAGGTTCCCAAGATGAGGATTCTAAAGGTAATTTCTCTCCCTCTTCTCCTTTAATTTCCTTTCAAGTTCAAGTTCCTTTCTTGATCTCTCCCTACTTATCTTCATCCAAATTGTTTTGTAACTCCAGTATTATACATATAATTTAATGTGATGATTCTAATGGTATATTATATCACCCAAACCCTTCCACTCTTCCTTTTTTTATTATAGAGAACGTTGTTCATGAGGTGTTAAATTTATCACCTTCAAAAATGACATGTTCTTTTCTTCCATTTCTACCTTCAATCTGGTCATGAAACCATTTTTATGGTTGAAATAGAATATTTTATATGTTTTATGTTCTATTTTAGGTTCTGGAAATAACCTGTGGCCATATTACTAAGATAAATGTTAAAACAAGTTCGGTGTGATCCAAAAACCACCGAAATTAACCCAAATAACCATCATTAAATTGTTATCTAATGATTTGTCCACTTGGATCTAATATAAATCACTATAAAAATATTAAAGCTACTTTAATATCATTAATAACATGTAATATCAGTTCTGGATTTTTACCCATGATCTACCCAAATATCAATTTAAGAATACAAGTGAACCACTCAAGAAAACCATAAAAATGACCATCCCCAAACAATGTTTTTAAACTCTATAAGTCATACAAAGGAACATAATATAACATAATGAAACCATAATGAACCCTATTAATGTACACATGGTTCTGGATTTCTAATTAATGAATATAATGTCATTATACCGGACATTAAAGAGAAGGAAGCCTTCAGGTACAAGGTAAGGGGAAATCTCAAACCCAATTTTCTTCCTTCGGGTTCTCCCTCTTTCACTCAATTTATGATATGGTTACTCCTCAAAGATCATTTATTCATAATTTCCTTTAATTTTCTGGGATATACATGTTTGTCACTGGTTTTTATGTCCATCAAAATGTTTTCCAAAAGAACTCTTCTTTCAAGATCTCACCTTTTACCTCTCATTCAAGGTTGACTGTTCTTGTATCATGTATATTGTTCCCTCTTTCTTTTGGGAAGCCAATGCTTAGGAATGTGTTATTATGAGATGAAACACATTCCTTTCCATGGGTTATTTATGTACATGTTTGATATTTTTTCTATGTGGAAATCATGATAATGATAATGTTATGATGTGACGGGAGCGCCCGGAATTATATAGTGCAATATGAATGTTTAAATGTGACGGGTGCACTCGAAATTATATAGTGCTCCAATGCATTGGGTAAAGTGATGAATCTCATGAGTAAATGTGAAATAATGTGTGGACAAGATGCTAGCTTTATTCACAAGCATGTGTGGTAGTTAACTACTAAGACCTGATGTTTCATTTTTATTCATTGCCACATTTCAAGTCTTTTATTTATGCTCCTCTCATGTTCATGATTTTTTTCCTATGTTATGATTATGCTCACCCCATGATGTGTTGTTCTTATCTATCCTCTTACTGGGCTTTTAGCACACCCCATTTGATCTATATCCTCAGGTGGATACATGTACTAAGGAGAGGACAAGTGCTACTATGAAGCTATAGAAGAAGAAATTAAAAGAATGTTTATAATTGATGTTGTACTTGTTATGTGTAGTCCTAGTTTTCCCAAGACAATAAACCTCTGGATCCTCCATGTGTAATACTATTATGTTGTTTATATTTTAATTGATGTAATAGTAATGTAAGATAAGGCTGAGTCGCTATAGATTCCCTGGCGCTTGTCGCCAGCTGGGGAGGATAGAGAATGCCTCTCATGCCTTTCAATAGATCTCATCATGTTATAGGTTCAGGGTTGACCTGAGTTGGTTCGTGAAAATTTTCTTTTTTACTATATGTACAACTTACATAAAGGAAGGTTCATTTCCTACTCATGTACAAAAATTTCGACAAAACATCTCATATGAACATAAAAAATTATGTAATTTTAATAAGATGGTAAAAAGTGATATAAAAGGAATAATAAATATGAAAATGTTTTTAATCAAAAATTCATTTACTATTGATTATTATTCAGTATGAACAAGGAATATACGTGACGATTGAGACTCAATGTAATTGATCATTTCACCTTCATCTTTTAGTCATATACTTAATTTATGTTATTTATTTTTATTTTTATTTTATTATGTTGAGATATGTTCTTATATATATTTATTACCAAGGATTTTATAAACAATTTACGAGATACCCTTTTCACTCTCACAACCTCATGTTATCAATTTTCATGTGATGTCGTTAGGATGTTGAAATTTCATAAGGGAACTTCATAATCTAATTTCAATTCATTGGGTTAATATTATACTTCTTGATTTTGTCGTGTTATGTTTATGTGAGAAATAACTTTTCACATCCTATCATTTATTTATACTCCTTTTATGTGTATTTATTTTGAATACACATAATAGATCTATATTAGTGAAAAAATGTTCTTTGTAATGGAATTTCTAAACTCAATTTCCACTCTTTGGGCATTATGCATACTTTGTTGATTATATTATGCAAATATTATGCGTGGAATCATTGTTTGATAGTTTATATAATAAATGGAACTTCATTTTGTGTGGATATACTATTTATACATATAATCACACTATTTATATAATCTTATATCATTTAAATGATCATTGTAAGTGAAATATTAACTCATTCTCATTCATTGAGTTAAATATCCATGAATTTGTAATTTTTTCCATGAATATGTGTTAATTACCTCTGATTTTCTTACAGTTAATATCCCCATATATTTTTTGTATTTATATTTTTCACTCATAATTATTTCATTGATTTATCATTAATCTAATAAGACAATCATTGTATGGGATTTCGTCTCAATCTCCATTCAGTAAGGAATGTCTTGTTATCATGCACATTTATTATCCTATAATGTTTATATAAAACCCATTTGACACATTATATGATGAATACGTATATTATCAGGATATTTAAATTTCTTTTTAATTTTATTCCTCAATAATTTTCATTCAGGTTTTTCTCAAGTAGTAAGGGTCTCTTTAACTAAAAAATTATTTTAAATATTTTCATGATTTATTCATTTAAAAATTTCTATTTCATGTTCATGTTTTCATAATGGTTTCTAAGTATTTATTTATATGAAAATAAATATTTCAAAATAATAATTTATTTCAAGAGTTTAAAATTGGTATGTGATGCATTCATTCAATATTTTCTTTATTAAAAGTCCAAAATGGTTTTGGAAATAGGGAGAGTATTTCTATATATTAAAATTATATGTTTTGGTTGTAGTGTTGAAATGTTATTTTTCTTTTATTATTTTTTTATGTGTTATGATTATTAAATGATACTTGGACATTTGACTGTTGGTTATGTGATAAAACCAGATGGGTGGTTATGTGATAAACCAAATGACGGTTGGTTCTGAGATAAACTAAAGATTAGTTGTTATGTTATAACCTTTAACGAATTGGGTACGTTAGACGGCCGTATGACCATTATATTTATTGATATTTGTAGAAGTTGATCATATGTTTATTCCATTTAACTATATGTATGTCCCAAGAGACTTTCATATGATATACATTTCATTCAATGGGCTTTCAGTAATATTTTTGTTGCATTAAAGGGTAGGAAATGATCTTATATTTGGTGATGTATTTTTTCTACTTCATAACGGTGAAAAGTATTAATTTTTGATAAAGTATTCATGGTTTAATTTTTTTATAAAAAACTCATAGTTTTCCTTTTTTATGTACCCCTTACTGAGGTTTTTATGCTAATCCCAAGTATAAAAATATTTTTAACAGGTTTTAAGGTTGAATATACTCAAGGATGAGATCATGGAAAAGTGGTGATGTTTAAGCATGAAAAATAACCAGGTTCTTTTTAAAATGTTATTTGTTTTATAAAAATAAATGCATAGAGGTTTGAAGTGTCATATATGAAATAATAAAGTATTTATGTATAACTTATAGCTTAATTATCTAATTCTTTGAACCTAAAATGATCCTCAAAGTAAATTATTATATTAATTCAATATTATGTAATTTATATGGTTAGGGTCTTATACAAAAAGTTATTTCATCTTTTATGGTAGGAAAAAAATTTCATCCACACCATCTGTGAAGGTATTATTAAAATTTAAAATTGTTAATTCAATAGTGAATAGAAAAAACTAATAATATTGTATAAATAAAAACAATAATAATATTAAAATATGTAAAATATATAATGAGTCAGAATATAAACAATGTATATTGAATATTCTCTCTTATTAATACTTAAGTATGATTTGTTAAGGGTTCAAAAAATCTAACTAAATAATATTAGAACAATGATAAAAATTGATATCATAAATTATTAGTTCTTCATAGTCATAATTTGTCTTCATTTACAATAAAAATCCATGAAATGGGTTTCTAATTTATGTTTATAAACTATATAATTTCACAATGATCATAATGGAATAATACTAGTGGTTTCCATAAAATGGTTTTCCCATTATTGTAATGGATCAAGGCCACATCCCAAATTCTTATATTATAGCGTGTTAATTAAATGATATTGTTTTATAATATTTCAAATTAAAACATCAGTTCATATTTAATATTTAAGTTAGATTATTATATATTAATCTATATTTTTATTTATATTTTATTTGGATGAAGTATATTGTTAACACAACATTAATTTTTTTTGTGTTTTTGATGACAATACAGTATTAAAGAATTAATAGTTTCTCGTATCAATTTTTGTAGATAATTAACTCTATAAAATATATTAAGTCTGAATAAAATATTCATTTAGAGTATGTACAAAATCTATACTGTAAAATTAGTATAATGATCAATATTTGTAAGTTTTTAGTATCAAAATAATTATTTACTTAATAAAATTGTATCTAATTAAATAAAAAGACAAGAAAAAACTTAAATATTCAAAAATCATCATAATTGTGTTGTCATAGATTAGTAAAAAATACAAAAAAGTCTTTGATGAAATAGTTTTAGAGTGAATGTTCATCACCTTTATTGATTCACACTTAAGATGAATATTATAGGGTTTCCATTTATATTCTTATTTAAACACAAATATTATAAAACATATTATATATATAATAATTTAAAATCATTAATAATATTTAATAAATAATAAATATATTGTCAATTTGTAGATAAATAAATTTTATAACATTATATTAGTTTGTGTTCCTTGGTAACCCATAATTTAATATATGAGTATCCTCTCTTGTATTTAATGATACTCTACGGTATAATTTTTTATGTGTTCATGAGAGAGTATAACAATAAATACAAAACTAAATGTATTTTTTAATAATCTATAAACCTAAAAACATTAAATAATAGAATACATATTAATATCAATAGAAATTGGCTCATGTCTTCAAAAATCCCTCTTATTCAGATGAAAAGACAATAATTTCATAAGAATAAATAATAAATAAAATATTAAAATATAATATAATAAATTTAATAATAATTAGAAAGTTTTCTGAAATTTATCAGAACTCTAATGAACCATGACCAAAATATTATTACCCTTCCTTAATATAGAATTATATTTCCATTTTTACTTATCATAATATTTAAATGAATGTATTAAACTATATATAAATTAATGTATGTAATTTTATTATTATATTAGTAATTATATATATAATACATACATATAATAGTAAAAAAAAATTCAAAAATTTAATGAGAAATAAAACAATAAAACATTTCTAACTTATTTCTCATCTTATATTCTCCTTCTAAAGAGTTGGATTTCCATTATACTAATATCACTAAATTTTATATTTAACTAATTTTCATTTGTATAAACTATTTTATCATTTAATTAATACCATTTTTTTATTATATTGTTATTTTTATCATGAAAATAATTTCCAGGAATCCTTCTAATAAATGAGTTGTTTCTCTATTCGGAAATGTAGATTATATGGATTCAATTGATGGTTATAAATTAATCACATGGGATTTTCAAAAATGAAATGGTATTTTGAATAATATAAGTCATTATGTCCACCATTTAATTACACATATTTTATATTTTAATAGTATTATCCCCACCACCTTCAATGATATATGCCATATTCTTATTCATTATGATAAGAAACTATGTCCTCAATATGATTCTATTTCAATAAGAATTTATTTCACATTTAGATTATTACATTATATCATTTACTATTAACACTTTTATATCATTTTACATATACATATCTATTTTTTTATTTCAAATATATAACTATATTTTGAACATTTTTTTATAAATTTTACACTAGTTGATTTTTTAGACTATGATACATCATGTTTATTATTTGTTGATTTCTCTAAAGACTCGTGTTTTTTTATATAAATTTTCTTCTTAATTTTATGACTCACTTACCTATATCTATGGTAATTTTTATTTATATTTAAAAAACATTCCTAATATTGATATTTTATTATATATCTTCTATGAGAATGAAAGAGTATAATCCCCATATATTATATATTGAATGTTAAAATAAAATTACTTATATCATCACCTTTGCATTAGACATTGATTAAATACCAAATCTCAAAAAAATTATCTTAAATTGAGAAAAATGATTTAATTTTTCTTTCATGAAGAATCCAATTATTTTAAAATGGTAATACATGGTATTGTCAATATGCAAAATCATATTTATTACCTCCTAAAAGTCAAATCGTCACATACTCTTAAAAATATACCTAGTATTTGTGAAAATAAATGTCCTCGTCATGATACTTGTAAAAAATATCATGTAAATATAAAATTAATAACTTATACAACCTTATTTGTAAAATTTATTAATAAATTATCATTAGATAAACTAATTACAACCCTTTGGTCTTGAATATGTATGAATTTTAAATTATACTCTTTTTATGGGCGTTTTTGGAGGTATTTTGGATTACACACATTATAGAGTGTTGATATAATATTTATATTGATTTTTATCCCAATAGTATGAGGAGATATGGATAGAACTTAAATATATCATCATTTGTGAGGGACCTATTAGAAATGAATTATACCCAAATTATCTTCACAAAAAATTGTTATTGAATTGAAATGAACATTTTTATTAACAATAGGGATTTAAAGATTTTATATAATTTCACATATCAATGTAAAACAACCCAAATATTGGATATATATCCCTTTTTAAAAGTTATATCCATAATTTACTTGAGTGTTATTCTATCCTTGTTAAAAAACAAAGAGAATAACATTTATAATAAAAAAATCTCTCATTATAACATTTTCAAAGTCTCCAAATATCAGTTCAACTGAAAATTGAATTAATTTCATAATAAATCAATATTGATCATTTGACTAAAAATTTGAAAATATATAAAATATAGTTATTCTAGTCAATATTTTTTGGATATCACCAAGAATAAACCATTTTCAATTTGAATACTATTTTCAGATAGAATCTTTTTAAAAATATAGTTTTGAAGGAGAAAATCATCCTCAACTATTATCAATTTTATGTCAACTCCCTTAAATCATGATGTTGTAAAATCATTATATAATTTTTATTGAAACATATATTTTGAATAAAATTATATTTTATTTTATTTCAATTATAATAGCATGTTATATGATTCATAATATATCATTATTAATAAGAAAATGTAAAATAACTATCTGATAAAAATTAGAGCCACTAATCCATTATAGATCATGTACATTACAAAAAGAAATTACATTTCCTTGCATGTATTCAATCTCCATTCCTATAATATATGTTTCAAATGTCAAAAAATTCATAAAGGATAGAGATATCCAGGTTCTTATTTTCCAAAAAGAATTAATCTTAACATTGAATTTCTATCATCTATTATGACTTTATAGTGAATAATTTTATGAGTACTCAACAGATTCATGGAACATGCCTAATATTTTATTTTTCAATTCATTTAATGATACATGAATTGTATTTTGACGGGTTAATAGATAGAGAGGACATTATGAAATATTATAATATCATCTATTAAATCAATGTAGTGTTAGTGTATTTAACAACACCTCTAAATGTATTCAAATTAAACAAGATCTCTACAATATTGATTGCTTTCTTATATATATTTTAACCTCTAATATTTTAAGGGGCTCTTTGAAATATAAATTTATGAGATATTCTCAAACAATATAATAATCATATTAATGATGTTTCGTAAATCACAAAATTTATATAGAATATATAATGTTTGAGCTTAATAATTTTCAAAAGAAATATACTCATCCTTAGGTATAGACAAAGAAATTTTTCCATCAACCAAAATCAACTATAATGTATCAATAAAATTTACGCATGCTAGTATTTATTTTATTCCTTTTCATAAGTCCTTTAAATTATTAATCAAATTAACACATCAACAAAAAATAAGTATAACAAGAATAGAAAAATAAAATGTTTATTGTACCTTTCAGACACGAACGAATTATCTTTACTATAGTCATCAGTGACCATTAAAAGTTATACTGGTATATTAAACAAATATATAGGATAATAATTATTTTTGGTCTAATTTCAGTTAATTAGAGAAGGATTATATTCATGTCTCAATAATTTTTAGCAAATTTACATATCTACCATAACTTTATTCAACTTTTATCATGTACTCATTATTGTTCAGTAGGGTTTTTCAATAAATATATAATACTAAAACTAGTTATTATAAAAAATTACAAGGATTTATGTGAAATATTTCATCCTCTAAAAATATATATAAACATAGAGAAAAATGTAGTTGACACATGCGGCTCAACAAAAGTTATGTTTCCATGAATTTTAGGAATTCAACATGAAAAGAATAAATATAAAATACAAATATATTTTCTGGGAAAAAAATGGAAAAAATAACCCCTAGAGGGTATTTGGGGTAAATCAAGGTGTACATAAAATTATAAACTCAACATTAATAATGCAATTTTATTCTTCAGTGATATATTTCCATAAAAAAATTATTTTTTTGGTGATAAAAATATTTATAATTTTCTTCTTATATAAAATTTTGTTGGTATATTAAATTCATTTATTGTATCACCATATCATAAATTACTATGATTGTTCATTTTCTAGATTTGTTTTCGAAATGATTGATTTTACATTGAAAAGTGAGAAAAATAAGTTTTATTTTAGAAACATTCTATGTAAAACTATACACTTAAATAGTTTAAAATTAATATTTTTAATTTTATATAATTAATAGCCCCATTATGTTTATTGGAAAAATTTTACCTTTAGTGTAAAATAATTTTATACTTAAAAGGCATTTTTTCTAACGAACAAGTTTTTGTCGCATTTTTTGATTTAATTTTAAATTAATTTCATCCATATATTGAAATTTAATATATTAATATGTAATTTATATTTTTTAAAAAATAAACAAAAACTTATATAATAGTCATCTCTTTTGTACATTATTAATATTACCTTTAGTAATCATTTCTACCATGGTAAAAGTTATATCTAGAAAATATGGTTAGAAATAAAATGATATGAAATGAAAATTGACCAAAAATATTACATTAATTTTTCTTCAATGAGTTCATTTCGAACATAATATACATGATTAAGTTATATTATTTATTTTATTTGATTATGATTACAACCATTAAAATATATTATATAATGAAATGTATAAAAATTTATATTTTTTTGTTAATTATAATATTTTTAACAAAGGGTTTACCAAAGGATATGTTTTTATATGTATTATTCAGAAAAATAGATTATTTATATTAATCAAGGTAATTTATTTTTAATTTTTTCTACATAATTAATTACCTTAAATGATGATACAACACAGACATAAGCAGTATTAAATTAATGAAAAAATATAATAAATGATATAAATATCATTATGTAGTATAATATTGAATAATAATTTTTACCCATGAATTTAATAGAAAATATTGACAAATTAGAGGTTATTTATGAATTTTATTCAAATTAATTAGTTTTGTTAATATAATAAAATTCAATTTAAATGAATAACTCAGAAGATAAAATTGTTGATATTTTAGGATAATGCTTCATTATATGATTTAAAATATATAACAAATTTATAAATGGATAAATTAATTTTATATGGTTAATGAAATCATCTATAGTCCATTTATGGGTCATTTATGACTTTATTGTACCATTATTGACAATTAGAATGTAAAAAATTATAATATTATAGTAATTGAAAAAATGGTTAAATGGTAGTTAAAACTAAGATATATGGGTGAAAACATATCCAAAACATGTAATTTTTTTTGGATAAATTATTTATACTTTTATTCCAACATTATGTTAATTATATTGATTTAGAGTCATTTTTACAAGAAAGTTAATTTATATTAATTTAATATTTGATGAAATTTATATTTATTTAAAATTTGATGAGATTCGTATTGTACCCGTCACCTCAATTATAAAATATCATATCATCCCTTACATCATTACACAAAATTCAGCAATTTATCAAGAAAAAACACTAAACATTCTATTTTAAACACAATTATCCAATTTAATGATGTTATCAATATTCAAAAATAAAAATTAAAGAACCCTTAAGGAGAGATATACATGGATCCCACTAAAGAATAGTTAATCCCCACTTCTAACTCTTTCTAGTAAATTTTTTATTTAACATACTATTAATATTTTAAGTCTTTATATTATACTAAATTTACTAAAATAAATACACTAATATGTTTTTTTATTATTTTATTACCCTATTCCATTTCATTTTTATACTAGGAAAAGGAATAACATCACTCATTGGGATGTACAAGTTACCATCACTACATAGTGGTGTTATTTTTTATTCATAACCACATGTATTGGATGGTTATAATGATGTAAAATATGATTATATATGATATTAATGAATAAAATATGATTATTAATAGACTACTTATTATTTAACATTCTTTATTTTCATTCATCAAAAAATAAAAAACGCATTCATGCATACGTACGACATACCGCATCCGTGAAAGGTGTAATTAATATTTTATTTAAAAATTTTATGGATGAAACTAATATTTATATAAAGTATATACATGAAATTTCTATTATGATTAAAATTTTGTATAATATATAAAGATGGTAAAAAAAGGTACAAAACTACAGAACCAAAAAATACATGATAAATGAGGCCACTATCACCGAAAATAGTGATGTTCATAAACTATTATTAATAAACGGGTGATAAAAAGTTATAATTAAATAATATATGGTATGAAATATATAAATATTTTTATTTAATTTATTTATATTAAATATATATATATTATATAGGATTTTCAACTATGTACGATGGAAGTAAAACATGATGTAAGGGTATGTCATCTAAATTTTGCTTTTTAGAGACATATTTCATATTTACAACATTTTGTGGTGGTGGATATACTACCATTATGATATTTTATATGATAAATCTATTAATTTCAATGGTATTTAAATTTATAGGTGAAGATATTTATTTTATGAGGCTTATTAATCAATTTCTACCATGGTGGTAAGGGGTTCATTTTGAATATCCTTAATATTATGGATTATTTTTATTTATGTATCCACTAAATAATTTTTCAATTCAATATAAATAATTAAAATATGTTTTTTAAAGGAATCAGTTTTATCATATATAGAATGAACTGAATTTCTACACATCACAAAGCCTTAATTATTTAATTATTTCTTAAATTTTTAAAATATTACTTTTAAGGAAAATTATTTATTTTCTATATATATTATTTTTGGATTTCAAAATGTTATTTTTCAAACTGAAAATAATATTTTCCTAAAATAATATTTTCAATAATCTCATTATAGAAATGTTATTCATAAACATCAACAACCCTTATGTTACATATAATACTACTTTAATATGTTTTAATGATACCATCCTTTTTACTTATCTATATGTATAATGGTCAGTTTGACTGTTACGTACAATTTTGATGATGTACACCATATTACACTAGAAGGTTTATAATTATGTTTATTAATTGGGGAAATTATTAAAATTCTATAATATTGATGAAATGTGAACGATTATGTTGATTAAGATTCACCCCTTATATTTGAGGACTGAATTAGACATTGAATGTCATGGAAAATCATTCTATAGCCCTTCAATTAATCGAAACGTTACATGAGAAAAACTATATTGGGTTTTTCCAAAAGAGTATCCCATTTATTTAGATATCATGGCATAAGAAACTGGCGATATTTTAAGATATATTAGAAGAGGTAATGAATATATTTTTTAGATGTTTGATATTATGAATTTCATCACTGTAAAATAATATATTGATACCCATTTGTTTATATGATTTATTATTATATCTATAGATAATTTTATATATCATGAGATAATTTATATGTCATAAATTAATCATAATTTGTTATCTCTATGTTAATTATTTCATATTTTTATTGTAGTGTACGAATACCCTTACTAAGACTATAATCTCACCAATTTCTTATATTTAATTTTCCTTAGATACTAAGAAGGTTTTTATAATTGATATGACCAGATATATAAAAGGGGACTATGATGTTCTCAATGAAAATAATATGTTGTATTTCATTTTTTTCAAATTTAATGGGATACATATGTATATATATGGTTGTCGAAGACTACAAAACTATTTGTTCATTTAGGATATGATCAATTATATCTATTTCAAAGGTAATAATGTTACAACTGGATCCGGGCTATAAGATTCAAGGTCGTTAGAGTTTGTATAGGATAATTATAAGTATAGTCCAGGAGAATTATATTTAGGAAAACATATGATATGGATCATACCAATATTAATTCGTTTTAAAATATATCCAAAGACCAGAATTTTATGATTGAAATTATGATAGTTTAATCCTTTTAGTTTTTATCATGAGTTATGATGTCTAACATTGATTATAATTTTGAAGGCATAGATACCCATTATGATGTTTTATTAATGATATTTTGGTAGAAATTTATTTGAATACAAACATTTGCTTTTGTATATGAAACGATTATCTAAAAAATATTTATTTGATTAAATGTGGACATAAATTTAATGTTAATAATATCATTTAGTTTTAATATGATCTATATGGTTGTGGTATTTGTTCATGATTAGGATAAATATGTTATTGAATTTATAGATTATATCCTATAGTAAACCCTAAATGTTAAAAATAAATATAGGGATTGATCATATTTTAATGATTTTAATAATAAATTTTTGAGAATTATCTGACTTATATCAATATAGTTTTAGAAAAAGTACAACTCACTGACCGAGAAAAAAATTATCACATACGTCATTTCCATGAGGCATCACCCCACAACTGAAGTGTGAGAAGGGTGAAGAGTCTGCAATAGTACTACATGATGTCTTAGTTAGTTTGAAATTTTATTCTATTAAAAAAATTGATGGATAAATATTTATTTTATTAAAATATGTTTAGTTATTGGGAATTTTAGGTGATTAATTATATTATGTATGATGTTTTATTAGTTTTCGATAAATATAAACTTTAGGTTTAACACATATTATTATTTTAGAATAATTTTATTACATTTATTGAGTTGGGAACATATAGGTATTAAATAAAATTATATGTTAAAAAATATTTAATACTATAATTCCTGAGGTTATTTGATATGTAATGTATTTTATATATGGAATGACTTATGTTAAACTGTTTGTTTTATTATATATGGAATGATATATGTTAATTTTTTTGTTTTATTATAAAATTCTAAAGATTGATTTTCTATATATCCATATGATTGTTTAATCAGTTTAGGAACTACTTAAAATTATGGAACTATTTTTTTAGTAAGAATATTATTAATTTTTTTTTAACCATTTGTGTAATATTTTTTCTATTAGATGTTTTTTTTCTTTAGTCTGGAAATATTTTTATCATCATTCATTGTAAAATCTGAAATTATGTTAGAAATTTATTAATATATGAGGGTCCTCTTTTCATGATAGCATAGTTCCTAATCTCTTGAATAATATGTTGGGAAAAAAAATTTAACCTATAATTCTCATTTTTAATGAATATATGGTCTTTTTGACCAGCACATATTTATGGTTATATAGGTGTTAACATTATGATGATCATTAATATTTATTAATCAATGATCTCTATAACATTCCATGCTTAATTAGATGTTACATTTTTATTCCTTGTCTATATCTAAATATTAAACTAATGTTCTCTTATTTAGAAACATATTATGTGTGATTCCAAGTATCCGTCATACTTACCTTTCATTCTTTTCATATGGATATTTTATAATCCCATTTTATGATGTGGGGTTGAAAAATAATAATGTCCAAATATCACACCATTTACTAATGATAAAAAGATCAAATTGAGAGGATTAAATTTATTATGCGGATGGGATTTAACACCATGATTTTTAATAAGATGAATTTTAGGTTTGGTAGCATACATGACATGCAACAATGATATCATATTAGCAACAAAATACTATTATTAAAAAATGACTGTTATAACATAAATGATAAATTAGATTGTTTAAATTGGAATAAACCAATTATTAAACATAGATAATTTCCATAATCAATAAAATATTATCTTTTAATAATTATAAAATACATACTGAATTTAGTAATGATATTTTATTCTTAAAAATTACATTTTCTCAATGATTTTTTTTATTTTTTCGGGTAAAAAACATAATAATTTAATTCATATTTAAAAATTGAGTTTGAGAAAAATATATACACATTTGAAATATAAAAATATATTAATGTAAATTCATTATATTTTTTCTAAAATGAATTATTTTTCATTAATTAGTGAAGAATATTTTTGTTTATTGGATAATATAACTTGTTTCAAGCACAATCAAGCTAAAATTAAAATTTTCATTTTTTTAAAAGTAAAATTATTTTTCTTATAGTTTTATTAAATTATTTATCTTTATTGGAATAATTTTTCTTGTGTAAAAACATTTTATATTTAAGGAGGCATTGCTTTTATAAATTACATTTATTTTCAATTTGTGTTTTACTTTTAAATTTAAGTATTCCAGTATTGAAAATTGAATATTTAAAAATATATTACATTTTTTTATCAAGATGTAAAAATTTATTAAATATCTCATTTATATTATTGTATAGTAATTTATAACATTAGTAATTTATATTATAATGGTAAAGCATAAATTTTGTAATTATTTTTAAAAATAAAATGACAGGGACCAAAAAATCACCCTAACAAATTAATTAATTTTTTATTTGATGAGTTTATTTTATCAACAATAATCCATTCTTTCGATAGAATAATTTTTTTGGATTTCACTAGATTACAACGTATATAATATTTTATGTAAAAATAGTAAAAAATATCATATTATTGTTTTAAATTACAATACTACAAATAAAATAGAGATAAATCGTTGATATATTGAGTTATAAAAACAATTTTGAGTGATAAATAATTTATAATTAATTATGTATTTTAATTTTCGTTTTTTGTGATTTAATATTTGCCTCAATTCATACATAATGATGAATTAGTAATTATTTTTTATTGGTAAAATCAAATAAATGATATTAATATCATTAAATTTAGTATAATTTCAATGAAATAAAGTGACTCAAAAAAAACTTAAATGAAAATTATATTTTAGATATGTTTTTATGAATTTTATTATAATTCCTTCACTTTCTTGTTATTATTAATGACAAACCGAATGAATAGTTCTAATATTGAAATTATTGATATTTTATGAAAATATTTTTTTTAAATGAGAAAGATTCATTAGAATCTAATATTAATTCAAATTAATGTGATATGGATAATCTAATCTAGAAATCTCCTTTTTATAGGTCTTTTTTAATTTTATTATAAAAATATTGACCCTTTAAGTGTATAATATTTTAATAGATACGTAATTTTCAAAAAGTTTATCATTGGGTTAATACAAAAATATATGGGTGAAAACATATCCAAAACAAGTGAAATAGTTATTGTATGAAATTATATATACATTTATTTTGTTAAAATATAATCATATCATTTTTCATCAATTTGTTATTGTTAAATATTTTATATTAATTTAGTATTTTTTGTAATTTCTAATGTGCCCTCACCTCAATTTTAAATTGGAACCTCCTCACATATTTAATTTCATCACATTTAGAAATAAATCCTTAAAAAACCATACAATTTACAATTTTAAACAACGAAATGAATGTCATTTAGGATTTGGACCTCTAATATAGAATCCCAAGGTCACTTTGAAGGCCTCTAATTGGGGTCCACTGAGTAAATGGTAATCGTATTTACTGGAAATTTCAAGTTTATTTCATCTTCTAATTCCATATATTCTATTGTACTGATAATAAAATATAAAATCTAGAATAATAATATTATTTAGATTTTATTATGATTATTGTACAACCATATTCAATTTCATTTCCATCCAATTAAAAGAAAAAACATTAATCATGTGTTTGTATGACTTACCATTACCATGATGAGGTGTAATTCAATTTTCTTACAAACATTCCTTATATGGTCATAAAATTAGAAATAATTAGTATATATGATATTTATGACCTAAATGGGATTATTAAAATATTAGTTATTTTCTAAAAATCATTATTTTCATTTTTTATATCTATAATATTTATGGATGACCTTGAATATTTATATAATGAATAATAAATGTAATTATGTCATTATTAAAATTCGGGATATGATATATCAATGATCATTGTACAAGGACAGAAACTACTAAACCAAAACATAACAAAAATAATGTAGTAATCAACCTGTATAATGATTTTAAAAAATAATTATTAATAAATGGGTGATAATTGGTTATTAATAAAATATATATGTTATTATATAATTTAATTTTACTATGAAATAGATTTGTAATATATATATTTTTATTATATATGAGTTTTGAACATGTATGAAGAAAGTGGTACATGAGGTAAGCTATTCTTGATTCACATTTAATTCTTTAAGAAAATTTATATATTAACCATTATTAATTTTGTGTGTTGTATATACAACACCTATTATATGTTATATCCAGAAAAATATTTACTTCATTTTAGTTAATTTTTCATAATATGTTATTACTTTTATGGGGCTTATGATTCAATTGTAACCATTGTGGTAATCTTTTATTTCACAATCTCATGAATATCCAGGATTGTTCATTTTTATGTCTACACCATAGAATATTTCACTTCTATATACATGTTTTTTAAGTATTTTCTCAAAAATATATTTAATTTTCTAAAAGTATTATAAAAATTATTTTCCAAACATTTTATACTTTTATAAAATATTTTCAATGAAATCATCCTATCAATTTATGAATGAGTTACTTTTAAAAAATTTATTACAAAAAATGTGGAATTAATGATTTTTACATATATAAAAAGGTAAAAATTATTTCCATATTGAAACCAAAAGTATTTGAATGTTACAAAAGATTTTTATAATATTAAAAACAAAAATTTCATTCCATTAATATGCGTGCACATTTTAGATTTCAAAACATGTTTTCTTAAGTGAAAATTTTATTTCTATCAAGACCATTTTTTAATGATATCATTATCGAAATTTTATTAACCATCATCAAAAACATTTTTTATAAATATGATCAATTGTTTAAATGTTGTAATGACACAATCATTATTATTTATCATGATATTTTCTGAACAGTTTTATTGGGGATGTATATTTTGATATTAGTATTTATATTACTATGGATGTTTTATGATTAGAATTATTAAATTGGAATATTATTAATATTTTGTATGATATTATTAATAAAATTTATTATGTTTATTTCTTCACCCCTTCAATATGAATAATTAATTACACTTAGTTAGAGACTGGTGAGACCATTTATATCCTCTTTATGCATCAGTAAGTCTCATTAGATAATATATCTTGGGGTTTGGTCAATGAATTTCCCATTTTTTTAAATTTCATGGCACATGCCCGTGATGGAATTTTCATAGGTCTTTCAAGAGTCCCTTACAATATATTTTAGATGTCTAGAATTATTAATTCCATCATTATGAGTTCATTAAGTTTTGTATATTTGATTATTTTATTTTTCATGATACAATGGGACAGTTTCTAGCTCAATAGATTATTTAAATGGAATTTTTTTATCATTTATTATTAAAAAATTATTTATAACTTATTTAGTATCTACTATATTTATACCCTTAATTAGCATCTAAGCTCACAAATTTCGTATGTTTCTTTTCCCCATGATAATAAGAAGTGTTTTTTGAATCATAAGAAGGGATATTCTAAAGGTAATATGAAATTATAAAATATAATACTATATTGTATTTTATTATTTAAAATCATATTTAAACTCAAGAATTGATCCATTTTTCCATGATTTCCAAACTATTCAGTCATTTTAGAATTATTATATAGTATCTATTCCCAGTAAAATAATTTAACAGCAAGAACTTTTCTAATAGTGTAAATGTATTTATAGGATATAAAATATTAAATTTGGGAATTATTTTTCCTTGAGGAATGAAGAAATTACTATGTGACATTATATAACTCATCCCAATTAAATAAATTTTATCCAGAGAACATATGTACATGGAATGTATAATAGTTATTAATTGAATAAATTAGATTATGAATACAATAATATAGATGAAGGAGTAATGTTATCAGAATGATGATAATAATGGATAAAACCATATTTATTTGTGTTAATTAATTAATTGAATGTAAACACTAATGATGAACCTTGAGATTACATAATTTTGTTTTCTAAATTCAAACTCAATAGAGTAAATTTGATTGTATAAATTATTTCATTTATATAAATGAAAAAAAATTATTATAATCAAATAATATTGATTAAGGGGATGAATTATAAAGGAGGGTATGATGGATAATGTTTTAGGTCAATAAATGAAACTAAATAGTGCCATGTAATGCTTAATGGATTGTTCACATAATGAAAATATACAATCTTTGAAATGTATAAGTATGCAATGAGTGTTCATTATGTAATATAATATTGTTAATGAAATATGACATGAACCTAAAAAACATTATTTGTAACATATTTTTTATAAATATTTTGGTTTCCAATATAAATTTCCCAATTATATAGATTGATTGTTTGGGAACATTATTTAGTGATAATGAAATATTTTCTATAAGGTTGTTGATATATATCAATTTTTTAATAGGGTATCTTGATAATTCAATAACTAACATTTAATTGTTATTGTATTATTATTGGTAGATTTTAATTTTTTAGGATTATGGGAAAAAATTAAGGATGATGTATTAACTACATACATCTTGTAATGCCTATTGGGATATACGGATATGAGCCCTAATTTATGTGATGTGTTTCTTTGATTATATATGTTACATGAGGTGTGAGTTAGTATAGTTAAAAAATGATAAAAATAGTGACGAGATAGTGAAATTTATTATATTACAACCACCAATTGACATTGGTTAGAGTGAAATTATGATATCCATTATTCATTATCATCCACTAATCTGGGTATAATACTGTAATGATATATATGAATATATTGTTATACTAACACACATATTAGTGTTAAGGAGTACATATTATTAATCAAGTTATTTTTTAGATGTATAGTACAAAGAGTTTCATTAATGTTAAATAAATAATTTTTGAAAATAATTCCAATAACAGATATAATATAATTAATTAGGTGTAAATTCATATATTTATTTATATTATTCCTCTCACCGAATATCCGGATCATGATAGTTGATGCGACTCAGGTTGATATCTCCTCTCCAATGCAAAACACAAGGATTGGGATAACTAGTTATACAACTACATATATATAGACATATAGTTCCACAAACATCTATGTATATATCTAATTTCATTAATACATATATTTATGATGACATATCATTGATATGTGGATCCATTTATTCACTCTATCATAACAGATGGCGCATCTAGGGAGACTAATTTACTGAGAAATATTTTATGGGATGTGATATCATATTAGTATGTTGTAATTATATTTCTATTTAATGAATACCAACCACATATGGTATGAATGACTTTTAACATCTATGATGTGAAGAAATTGGTTTTTTAGTGTTATACAATGTATCTTCTCCTTGAAGGGATTGATACAAGATCAGTATATGAAATCATGGTGACACTATAGAAGGATATAATTAAGAGACTTCAAAAATATTATTTTATAAATATTCAAAGATATAGTATATAATTAAATATTATTATTTATAAAGTAATATGATGTGGCCTATTGGAAGCTTAATAAGGTCGGATCATGATTCCATTATGGTCAATTATGTTTCATAGATATTTTAGTCTATTTATAATTTATAATAATTTTTACATGTATATATTGGTTATTAATAAGGATAATTCATTAATTATTATGACCATACTCAGTAATATTGGTCACCCATATATTTGTTTTTTTTTACAATTTTCCCTTATATCCATGTTTAATGATACATACAATCAATGTAAAACTCAAATACATGAATTTTTTGGAGGATGTGTCGGTTACTAGCATGGAATTCTCATTATAATGTTTTAATCTAATATCATTTGTACTTCGGTTTGTAGTTTATCAGGGTATATAAATTTCATATAATGTAATATTGGACTAAATTACAATTAATTTTTGGGGTTTAATCATTTATTTAATTATTAGAATTTATATATGATGTTACAATTTTATATGTATTGATGATGTTTCATGACAATAGGTTATTGGTAAAATATTGATGTTACACCTCCCATCATTTGAGTTGATACCATAGCATTGTACAGTAGAACCTGACCTATTAGAGGTAGTATTTATGATTTTAGTTAATAGTATATTTGGATATGAAAAATTAATATTTGGAGTGACATGATTGAATTTTCAGATAATCCCAAGTGATGAATTTTTGTAAAATATAAATTCATGGTTACCAAGGTGACCATATTGATTTCACTTAATAGATTATTTTGTGATGTTTATTAGTGATTTAATTTTTTTAGTGCCAATATTATTAAAGATTCATGAATAAGTTATTATTTTGTGAACTAGGATTAGAATGCATAATAAGAAATGACATATTGTTTTAACACATGAATAATTTCTTTTATTGATTTTTTAAATGAAAATTTTTATTGTCCACATAGACTACAATAAATAATAAACATATTAAAATGAATGTAATCTTATATGACCTTGAGATCAAGATGTCTCTTCAAGACAGTGGGAAGTTGTTCTTATGATTGATATTTTATATTTGACACTAGGGAATTATAATTAATCAAAGACATAGATACCAAACAATAGTGTATTGAAAATCATCAGTTAAATATTTTTAGAAGACCCAATACAACTATAATGGTATTATTTTAATATGGTGGGGTCAATATAATGATAAATTGTAGATAAATTCATCAATTTATGTTAAATTTATCTATTTTTACTATTACCTGACGGAAATTTTTAAATGTTTCTTATAGGATATTTTATACTCTATGTGCTTTCGTGTTATGTCATGAGTTATATGACTGAGGTTGAACCAATTATAGCGAAAAATGTTATTTATTTTCATGTGTTATATATATATATATATTTTATCATTGATTAATGTGTAAGCATATTGAAACATGTTGTTTTTATTATAATATATAAATTTTTTGAGAAATTATCTCCGTAAAAGGATTTTACATGGATTATAGGAATAAAAATTATATTAAGGTGTTAAATATGATATTTATCCCTCATTTTATTGAGTTAACATCACATGTTAATTTACACTAATTCATCATATTCATGATGAAATTATTTTTTGATTTTTATTTTTGTATTTCATAAAAATGTCATATAATATTTTCTTCCAGGATCCTAAGAATATGAATTTTTAGTTTTAAATAGAACAATTACTATCTATATACCCTGTTAAGTTTTCATTATAGAGTCTAGGATATACCAACTAAAGAATTATTTATATTGACTAGAAAAATTAGTTGTGATTTGTAAATATGGGTCCTGATAAACTATCAATCATTTCATGAAATGGATGTACGAATTATGTTCATCATATGATACTACCATGATTGTAAATAATATATAAGAGTGATGTTAAATCAACTATATCATTTTCTTTTTTTATTGAGATTTATATTAAGGGAAATTTGTAAAAATTTATTCTATATAAATCTAGGATAGATAAGTTTTTTTGATATCCTGGTCACCATGTGTTTTCGTGACGATGATGGGTGAAATAGGTGGATGGTGACTTAATTTATTGAAATGGAAGAAATTATTTAATATTACCATATCCAGTATTCGAATATTCAAAAGAATTTATGAGGATAAATCATTTTTTCATTTCACAAATAAATGATTTAAATGAACTACTTTCATCATTAGACGATGAAAATTATTTCATGGGAAATGTGAATCCAACTTTTTTTAGTTTTTTCAATTTATTTGGGTAAATTTTCAAAGATATGATCTTTTTTGAGTGGATTTTATTTTCATATTTAGAGATATAATATCTAATAATTTATTCATTACAATATTCAAGAAGTGGTTATGAAAAAATTATTATTATTGATTGTTTTATTTATTTAATAATCACCATTTGAGATTGAATATTTCTAAAAAAATTCATTTAAGTTTTATAAATTATATAATTTTACTCCATACCTATCAAGCCATATTCATCTATTACATTTAAATTGAATTTAATACATAAAATTTATACAAGGATTTTAAATTTTAGCTGAGTATTTAAAAATAAAATGTAAGTATTTTTAATATGATTAAATGAAGGTAAAATAGTATTGTATATCATATTATTTAGGTATTATAAAATTTTAATAGTGGTCAAATGTTTTCATAGAATCGTGAATTTATATAAGATATTTTCTATATTTTCTGGTATTTTTATATATGTTTTTTATAATTTGGATTCATTATGTTTGGATACACTATATATAGAATACCATTGAGTTTTTAACTCATGGGAAGTGATTGATACAAAGATTCATTTTTATTAGATATATGAAGGTAGAAACCCTAACTTCCTAAATAAATTGTGGAGTATTATCTTCCTCAAACGATGAATGGTATATTTAAGGAATATGTGAATGATTTTTTATTGTAATCATCACACATTTAGATAATGATATTATAATAATATTAAATTTCATTAATTGAGAAGTGGATTGTGTGATAGTGCCAATTTTAAACAATTGTAATATTTATTATCATTTGAAATATCCAAAGATGAAATATTTCTTCTACTATTTAATGTGAATTATTATTGAAATTAATCATTTGATTGGGATTTAAATGTTTCATTTTCTTATTATCGATGAAAATATTAAATTTGGATATAATGTAACAATATTGATTTAAACTGATAATGAATTTTCCTTTATCCAAAATTTGGAACTTGTTTTAGTTTCATTAAATTTAGAAACTACTATTATAATTAAATAATGATATCTAGTTGTATACATGAATGGTATAAAAAGATATAGATTGAATATTAATATTAATTTATATTGTTAAAATTCAAAAAATTTATCTTTAATAGAACATTGTATTCATAAATGACATCTCCAATGAGTTTGGAATGTGGAGTCTCTATTCTGATGATTTTTTTTAAATTTTAGACAATATTTATATTCCAGGAGGCATATTGAACATGTTTTTAAAAGATAAATAGTATTTAATATAATAATATTTCCACGTTACCAAACATAATGTATTCATATTTTAGAGTAATTTAAATCTAAATAGGGGTATCTGGAACGTTCTCAAATATAAGACACTATCAAATAGAGGGTTTTTATTAGACAATTAATTATCAATGGGACTAATTAATTGTTATCTGGTTGTATCAAATTCCATTAAAATAATTTGAAACCAAGATCCTCTCTTATATTAGAGTACATCTATTTAGATGATTCCCAATGTGAAATCATTGTATCTGTTAATTCATGCATCAATAAAATTCCTTTGGGATATTAATCTCACATATCAAACATAGTTATTAGATTTTATTATGGAGAGAATAATGAGGTTTTAAAAATCACCCCTCAAATTAAAATAATTTTTTAATATAATGAAAAATACTTTTATATCCTCTTCAAATGTGGTAAATATAATTTAATTTATTTAGAAACATCAAAATTTGATTAATTGAATTCATGAAATCATATAGATAATATTGAGTGTAGTTTTTTATTATTTATAAATTATATGTTATTTATGATCACAATGAGAACTATATATACCTTGATATATGTTGAGAAGTCCCATCTAGTATAATTTTAATCCCTTAAATTGGATTTACTATATTATAGTAAAGATGGAGAGATTATTCCATCATTATAAAATTAATATATCAGAATGGACCAACTAAAAAAATGAAATTTTGAAAAAGAGTTCACATTTTGGATCCCTGAATCAAGGAGAACAATCCGGTGAAATTTGGTAGTCATTACAGATGTTCAATGGATTTTCAACTTTAGTGAATGATGATGGATGAAATTTATAGTGACAACCTCTAGAAATGTATTAACATTTATTGATAAAAATTAGACCAAACAATTGAATGCTAATAGGTCCCCTATATCAATAATATAGCAGGTATTCACGGGTTAATGAATTTATAAAACATATCCATTTTTCTTCACGATCTTATGGTTTTACACAAGGGTACCTTTCTACCCATGGCCAATACAAATCTGCGTCACACATTATCATCATGTTCATCCAGTATACTATCTAATAACCATTCTAGAGGGGATTCTCATGGTGATGTATGGGTTACCCATTTCCACATTTGTTTTTATATTAGGGTACCACATTTAACCCTATTATTCCTTAGAACTCATAGAGTGTGTAAGGTCACATATGGGCATCAATTTGGGTACTAAATTTATTTTTGGACTCCCATCAATATGTTTGACATTATAGAACCATGTTTTGTTTATTATAGTGTGTTTTATTGATAAATTAAGACACTAATGTTTCAGTTCATTGATATATTTTTAATAATTGGTCCTTGATAAATAAACATTAATAGGCATATTAACACTTATAATCACTCAAAATTAACTTAACAAATATATAGATTCAATTAGATGTTAACAAATAATGTAGGATTATAATCATTATAAATATTAATTGTTTAAGATATTATTAATAATAAATAAAAATAAAAATAATATATGATATAATAATATAGTTATTGAGTGGGGAGTATAAATCAATTATGACAATAAATTTTTTAATTAGTGAAGATGAGAATTAAACTATATTGATAATGTGATGGTAAATATTATATAAAAAGTTAATGTGATTGTAAAAGTGTTAAATAATTAATCATTATAACTATTTTTCCTAGAGGATTATTAAGACTGTTAAATAATTAAGAAAATTTATTGAAATAAAATAAAATTTAAATTCTAAAAATATATAAATTGATTGGATAAAAAATATTCATTTAAGTAAAAAAAATTTCTTATATAATAATATAAAATAAATAAGAATACTATCAACATAATGTTTATAATGAATAATAATATATTATTGTTATTTAATTAATTAATATAAAAGTATAATCTAAATATTATTTACATTTGTTTTCATAATTGTGATTAAATATATATTATTTGAAGTGGGAAATATTATCATTTATATTGAAAAATTAAATTTTTTAATACAAATAAAGGTGTATAAATGTGATTTAATATAATTGATAGTAGTGGTGGTAAATGATTTGAGGAAAAAATTGAAATAAAATAATGGTCTTCATATATTTAAGGATTATCCCCACAATGATTAAATGTGATAATAATGAATTTGATGTGATTAATGAATATTCTTTAAGTAATTAAAATTTTATAAATATATACAGCAAGAGATTAAATTTTTTTTAGAATCCTTAAAATAACAATTATTTATGGACATGGAAATGTTGGGATTATTTACATAGATCCTTGAGTAACTTTAGTCGCTGTGGATTAAATTAATTCCATATAGATGATTATTTTGAAAATGATGTGAGGTCACTATAAATATAATTCAATCATTTAAATTAAATTATTATTGAATTATTAATAGTATTTTTTTCACAAGAAAAAATCGGGGGAATCTATTAAGGATAATAAATTTGTGCAATCATCTTCAAAATGTCACATGGAATTGTTAAATGGAAACATTTATTTTTGTAAAATAAATATTTTTGTAAATATCTTCTATGGTGTTCAATTTTTTCTAGTGATGGATGGATACCCATAGTGATTGGATAGTGTGGTGGTTTCTTTTATACTCAACTATTAAGTACGATTAGTGTGAAATGATTATGACTTATATCCTATCTCATATGTTTATTTAGGTATACATTGTTGATGAATCACAACCATATTCACTACCACTCATCTATTACTATAAGATGTGTTTGGAATATTTGTCATTATGTGTCCAATTGAGATACATAGTTCCTCCAATTCCTCTAAATATGGATGAGTGGGTAAGTGAAATACCACTATTATACCCAATATTTAAATTTGAAATATAATAGTTCACCTTAGTGGTTACACTCTTTATCTATCAAAACTATTGGATTGAGGATTATGATGATGAACTAAATATTACCTCTTATATTTACCCTTACACTGGGATTTAAATTACCAGATACAGAATAGTAACTGTGGAGATGTGTTTGTTTTCAGCATCATGATATATAAGTATGGTTATGGAGATGTGTATTTATTCATGTATCATATATATTAGTGGTGATATATATTCAAACAAGTATAAAATTTGGTGTATCTAGGGTGAATAGATGGGTGGAAAATCAATAAATTGATATTGGACCCTATTATTATTTTATGGTGTAATTTCTATCT
The DNA here is from genome assembly GCA_963277665.1 of Viscum album. Lineage (NCBI taxonomy): Eukaryota > Viridiplantae > Streptophyta > Magnoliopsida > Santalales > Viscaceae > Viscum > Viscum album. The sequence goes on along the minus strand of OY728141.1, from coordinate 1,610,721,108 downwards.
CACGATAATTTTCTATATATTTGGTGATTAATTTCCAAAATATAGGGTGTTGTAAGAATGGATGGTAATTGTTGTACCAGGATTTTCAATATGATGAGAGAGGTACCATATTGGTATATGATAGCCTGGTTAACCTCTAGTTGGACACAGCTCATGGGGCCCACTCAATTATTTTATAAAGTATCTTTGATGCATTAAATTTGTAAACCCTTTTTATGTGAATGTAATGATGAGGGATATTTTTATATTGATATGTTATAATCATTATCTACATATAATAAATGATATTTTTTTAACATCGATCTATTTACATAATACCACATTTGAGGCATAATGAAATTAATTATTTATAATGTTGAATCATTGTGTGGGATGTTTATACTATGTATTATCACTCACCACATCAAATACTCATTCATATTGATTTCCTTTTGTTGATATATATCAATAGATGTTGTAATATGATGATTTTATAGGTAGGGAATGGGTGGTTTATGTCATTGTTTCTATAATAGACTTCTCTATATGACAAAAAATATCTTATCATTAGTGCATGTGATTCTATTTAAATAAGTTGTTTCAGTTGTATGTGCTGTTATATTGTATTACATTACATTTTATAATGGTATTTTTACTATTTGTGAATATGGTATATTAAACTATGGATGTTTCCTATATCATGGTGGTTTATGTTTCATGATAAATATTGATAAGTTGTTTTTAAACGTGTTGTCTAGCACTATTTGAACAAATGCCTCATAGAAAGACAGTAGTCCCTTCCCTATTGGATATGAGCTCTTAGAGCCAACATATGGACATTATAGGGCCTAGAAAAATTCCATCCTAAGCCTAAATTTAGTATTTGTAGGAATTATGTCTATCATTGAGGTGTTTTAATGATGAAATTGATGTAATGAATCTCTAGAGAATCTAATGTATGTGTGATAAATAAATAACCTACACCAAACAATGAGAAATTAGAAATTAAAGATAAACTAATATAATAATTAATTTTTAATGAATAAATTTCATGAAATATATCAGTGAAGTAAAACTATAGATGTAATAAAGAATATCAAAATCCCAATATGTAGGGAAATAATATATCATGCCTAATATGTCTCAATTTTATATTAATCAATCCTCAGGTATAATGATCATACCATTATTATTTTTCATCAATATAATAAAAACAAACGTATCCTCTATGATTACCCTAAAAACATGTATATAAATATATGAGTGATAATATCAATATATATAATACGATAACCTCATGTAATGACAAACAAAATCAATATCATGTATAAAAAATAATCAATGTAGTATAATCATAATACATAATTGTGACCTCACCAAGAAACACCCCTATAGTAATATTGGTCCAACCATATCTTGTAAACTATTTTATCCTCAAATATATATAATATACAACAAAAAATCATTCTTATACACAGTTTTATATTTATAACATATATGTTTTTTTCATCATTACATTTCATTCCTAAACTCACCATAGGTATCACACTGAAAATAATAATGTATGTGAAATATGAACAACTCTACAAAAAATTGATGTGGTACTATAAAACTACTCCCACTTTGTAGTACACATATATATAATGTATAACATATTATTATTATCCTATAATTAATTTTATTCTATATCCAATGTAACATATCTTCCTATAATCACACCCAATCAGCACAAAAACGAGTTATAAATTCATTAAATGTGGCTCCCTATTTTTGAGAGGCAGATGAAATGTGATGGGGTTAGTAATATATCTAAAGGATACATTTCCCTAAATACAATCACTATAAATAAATAATAATTAATGAAACCGTTAAATTTATATGAATGCCAATTTATAGGATATGGAATAATTTTTTTATGTGAAAAATAATAATAATATATACAATTCTATTAAATATCTACATATGTACATTCATAAAAGGAATACAATGATAAAAGATCATCCAATGGTCGACCATGCATTATATATATAAAAATTGATATAACAATACATGATACATTGAAAAGATACTAAGAAATTCATAAAAATTGTGTCTTTAACAACACCGATTTACACCTATCCACACAATAGTGTTGGAGACCATACCCTAATCTATAAGATCGACATATGGTATGAACATTCGCTATTGTTTAAATACATGATCTAGGCCTAAAACCCACTAAGAAACAATGATCAGGTTATTTTGTTTATTAAAATACTCTAAAAATATGGAACGTGCCTTATTTAGGTAATTCAACATTCAATTTGAATTTTCATTTTAGGAAGTTATTCTATAGTGCAACCACCATGATAATGTTTATCCCCAGATATCCATTACCATTCTTCTAATCACGGTTTGATATAACACCCAACACCAGTGTATACTAATAGAAAATACTAGGTAGAAATATGAACATTGTAAAAATTCAGGTAATGATGGGAAAAATAATTTCATATTTATTATTTTGAATTATATAGTTATAACCATTATCAATATACTAAGTATTTTTAAATTAAATATAAAAAATATTTTCAAATAAAATCATTTATTATATGGTTTTATTTAGAATTTTAATTTATAAAGTATAGAATATAAATTTTAAAAAAATTATTTTCATTTTGGAAATTTGCATACAAAAATTTACTTATTGTGTGATTTTTTTATTTTTAATAAAATTTTAATTTGTCGATTAATAGTGAAAATTATTTCCTTTTTTATAAAATTAATTTCTTATAAATAAATAAATTAATTTAAAAATAATTTTTTTTGTATATTACATAAATAAAATAGGTCTTATTAACATATATTAAATCCATTGAATTAATTTTCAATCTTTTTTATTATATATTTTAGTATATGTTTATTTTTAGGGTTAAAATCTTGTTTTAAAAAAAAATATTTTAATGTTTATAAAATTTCACTATTTTAATTAATAAGATAGCCCAAAATGAATAATTATTTAAATATAATCTATAAATTATATATATATATATATATATATTAAAATTTATATAGGTATTATAACTAGTCATAGTGGTAATATAAAGTCATATTTACATAAAAAACATGATTCTTGAAAGAAAATGTTTTCATCGCACCCAAAAGATTAATTTTATTTTAAATTCTACCACATATATGAATTTATTGTTACAAAATTGATATAAATTTAGGAATCATAATAACATATGTTATATATTAATTTCAATTTAATTTTTGGTGATCGTGAATAGTGAAATTAGTAAATATCATTAACCACAGATAAGGTAAAAACAGGTTTACCGAGCGTTAAACTAGAAAGATAAGGGTTTAAATAACCTAAAAACATGTAAAAAAATATATTTTAGGGAATTATTTAGGTTGTATATCATATAATGGCCAATAATGGTCTATTTTAGATCCTTTTAGAACATAAAAAATGTGGGTATCATTTTTTCTTCTAAAAATTTCAATTGTGCCCTCTTACACACTAATAAATGTCGACCCCCCACTCTAATACTAATAGCACATTAAATTCCATTTGGATTAGCCAATAATTTTAAAATTTACTATATTAAGTTTACCCACCTGATTTGGATCCTTGGTTTGATCATAAATCCATTGTAATGGGGCTTTAATTTCTAACCAAATGAGGTTGTCTAAAGAAGAGGTATTGTTCTTAATCGAGAATTTTTATTTTAATTCATTTTCCAGCACTATCAAATATTCATAAATTATTATGATATAATAACAACATTATATAATTTATATATATTTTTATCTTACTATTTCAATGTCATAACCAACATACATACCCTCTTCCATCAAATGGGAAACCAAATAATCATTCATGTGTACGGTGAACTATCACCTCACTGATTAATGTAATTAGTGTTCTATCATCTCCTATCATGGTTTATATAATGATCAATTTAAAGTATATATATGACATTTATAACATAATTATACTAAATAAGTTATAATATAATATATTTATTCTTTATATCGAATCTTTCGGGGATACAAAAATGTCACTCATTTGTATGTCAGACTTCCACCTTATGAGATAATGTGATTAATTTTTTCCTAATGATTTTCATGGATGGTAATATAGATAATGTTAATGAATATATGTGATACAAATAAAATAATTCACGAAAATTAATAACATATTATTCATTGATAAAATATAATATATCATTTTATTATTTACCTTTCCACTCTCTGAAAATTGATAAACTTGTTCATGCATATTTGTGGACTGCTGGATCTACGAAGAAATTTGATTGTTTTATCAACCTCAAAACAATTTGATTATCTATAAATGAATACTTAATTAAATAAAATTGCTTATATACTATTATGAAAATTATAGAAATATAAAATAGTACTTATATTCGTTCAATAATGATCATTGAAAAAGAGAATTGTTATTGATGTGTATGTATGGCATATCATCTCAATGTTTATAATGTAGATAATTTTTCCAAACTGTATTTCATGATTGGTTTTAAATATATAATTGAAATTTAACAATTATAATTATTTCAGGATTATTATTATGTATATGTTAAAATAGTGACCTATTATACAATATTAGACCTACCAAATTCATTTTGGACATATATGTTGAATATGATCAAAACATCTAACCTAAACAAATCTGATTAAATAATTTATTATACAATTTTACTAATTAAATTAAAAGGAATAATAATCTTAAAATGGCTCTTATTTTATTAAATAATTAATATATTTCTATTATTTAGGAATACAAAGAACATTTTTTACCATTTAGACTCATTGTTAGAGAATATTTGATTAAAAAGCATGGTTTTAAAAGATCAAATGATTTATTTTATAATTATTTTTATTTCATGTCCATATACAGAAAATTGATATATGGATTTTAAATATGGAAATAAATGGAATTTAAAAGATATTTTAATCATACTAGGAATTTTTGAAAAGGTTTCCACAAAGTAATATTTTTACAGAATGTTTCAATATCATTAACAATGAAAAGATGAATTTTTGATTTTAATATATATTATGAAAATTTATTTTCTGTACTCTATAAACTCTAATTAATGTTATGATTCATTTATATGTTTCCATGATTTAATCATTAAAATGACTACATCCCCTTTTCACAGTATTTTGGTTTTAAAAAGTGGTTTTATAATGGAATGTGTATTTCAATATCTAAAATGGTTTCTCACATGGGTAAACAAATTCGAGGGGTTTATAAATAAAAATTGAAAGAATAAATTTTATTATTCATTATATATTACATGAACAATATATATGTTAAATGAGTGATCTATATAAATCATGTAAATCTATTTTTCCACCATTATAGCTCAAGGGTTATCATGATGTAGCATATATAAAGGGTTTATCCCAATTATAACTCACAGGTGAGCCCAATATAGCTTATATGATATTTTTGTCCCAATTATAGATCCTGAAACATGGTTGATCCTGATATATGATATGTGAATTGTGATACCCATTATAGCTCTCCATCTCAGCGGTTAATTATAATGTAATCTAGAGAATTATACTTGAAGTCGAATGTATGGTTATTCCAATTAAAAGGGTTTTGTGAATATGATGCATTATGTTCCCAAAAATGTTGTTTTATTTATTTTCTATGGGTTTTATATATTTCAGTTGATAAAAATGATTTTTTCATGTCAGAATTTTTATAATCTTCATCTCTAGGAACATTGAATAAAAATATATACATTACATTGGTTGGCATGTTTTTACAATACTAAAAGATTTATTCTTTATTATATCCCTTATTAAGATTTGTTTTCTCAAAAAAAATTATTTTAAACAATTTTCATAGGATTAAAGGATGGGTAAGAACAAATAATAGGTAAATTTCATTTATTTTAAAAAAATCCTGATAGAACCATATGTTCCTTTTAAGATGTTTTATATTTCAATAAATATAGGTACATATTTTATGTTTCTAGTTTTTAAAATATTTTTTTACATGTGTGATTTATGACCTTATTATCTAAAAACTATAACCCTATATGACCTTTTTGAATTTAATAATATGAATTCTAGTATAATTTCACTATAATATATAATTTTTAAGGTTTATTCCTTACATCAAAACAAAATTTAAATTATAATCATCAATTGGATAATGGAATTCTTAGTCCTATGAGATTATATGTAAAAAATGGGATGGAAATTGACTCAGTACAAAAAATTGGAATTCATGCTACTTGGTAGAAAATTACTTAGCCACGGAGATTTTATTATCAAACTACTGATAAGAAAATCATCCAATCTAGTAACGAATAGGTTGTTATTCTAGCTTAAAAATAACCAATTCCATGAAATCATTATTTATTCCACTATCAGGATAATATCCCCGTATGGAGGATAATATATCATTCTATTTGATGTAAATTTAAATAGTAAATATTATAATATATTTAACAACATGTTGTAAAATTTCTCAGTCATTGGAATCAACTCTTCGACAATTCACAAGAAATTTCATTTTTTAGTGATTAATATGAACAATAGTTGGATGGAAAATAAAATAGTGTATGGAATATTTTTTTACTAAATTTTTATAATAATCTCCCAATATTGATAATAGTATATTTACCCACTAGCCAGAACTTTTCGATTCTCCAGAATCCTTTAAAAATAATTAATGGCATATGAATGTCCATTTTTGTAACTAATGCAATATAATAGGGATGCTATTATTTTCAATCCCTTAGTCATGTTACTCATCACATTGGCGTCAAATTTAAAAATTAAGCATTATATTCATGGGAAACACATAAAAAAATACTTTTCATTGTACATAACTCCTCACACTATGATTGAATAATGATATGTCATCTCAAACACCAAAATGTTTTCTAAAAGTCAGAACCCATGAATTTTTTATAAATGCCAGTCTTTATTTTAAATGAGAAAATTAATATATTTATACAATTATATAGATAAAATTAATATCATTTCTAGAATCAGGATGTCGAAATTATCCAGTTTTGAATTTGTCATAATTTTCTAAGATAGTCAAATTTTTGGGTAAAAATTAAATATCATTTAAATATATAATCTGTTTTATGACCACATAATGACCAAATAGTGGTGTAATAAATTACTATAAACATCATTTTCTTCTGATATATGTTTTACCATTAAAATAATGTGATTTTGGGTGTTTTAAATTTTTTTACAACGATTTGGTGGACCCATTATGAATTATTAAACATTTTGTCTTTTTTAATTGTTTTTTGAGGGTGTGACTCAACTCCACATAAGAAACCCTATTATTTTAAGAATTTAGGGCTTTGGACTTATAAAATATTTTTTTACACTCCTATTTGTAAAAGACCATGGGAAATACCATGGCCTTGATTGTGGATTGTATTAGATTAATGTGAGGTGTCTGAAACCTAAATAATAAACAATTCCCCCACCATTCCTATATAAACCCACCCAAACTCCCACTTCCTCCTCACTCAAATCCATTTTAGTTCATAAAACCTCTACCCACCATTCTCTATAATCCTTCCAGGTTACCCCACGCTACCAAGAATACTCTCTCAAGCCTCTCTCAAGCCTTTGGAAGCACACTTCCAAGTAAGGGTTTTCTTCCATTCTCATTTTTCCAATATTATTTAAGTTGTTATTCCCTTTTAATTTAAATTATAAATGTTGGGGTATGGTTTTGAACCTCTACCATAATACTTTATTTATTTTTAAATGATGAGAGACCCCTTTGTCTCAAATTAAATTACTCCCATATACACCTGTTACTATGCCAAAATTTCCAAAGTAATTTCTCTCCCCTCATTTACTTTCATGAAATTATTTTGTATTATGCATCTAAATTATAATGCATTTGTTGGGAAACGAATATATATGACCCCTTTACTATAAATTTCATGTAAATATTATGATAAACACCTTTCTCTCTCTTCAACCATTTTTATGAGTTCGTATGTCACACTATTATGCTTCCACAATTGCACTGTATGTTTCCAAGCCAAAGTAAGTGTGTAGTGAATACAATCCCCATTTCCCTATCAAGGGTATTCACCTTTATGAACATATAATAATTGTTTAAAAGTTTTTGTGTATGTATTACACATTACATTATCGTGGAATAAATGATTATGTTGAATGATTCATTGTGGTATGATCCATGTGGCACACTTATGCATGAAATGAAATGTTTAAGAAGGGTGAACCCTAATAGCACTCCAATGCATTGGGTAAAGTATGGTATCATGATACACTAGGTGAAATGGGTGTTTAATCATGCTAATTCATTTGTAATGAGGATTTACTCATTCTTTATGTGCAATGAGGGTTTACTCATTCTCCATGTGCAATGATCCTGAGTTCATGCTAATTCCATGTTAATAATTGTTGCCACATTTCCATGATATGATTATCAAGAATTATCATGCATTATTGTTATGCTTATATTGTGCTCTATTGATATGCCTATTTTCTAACACGTATTTTATTCTTCATGTTATTCAATGTTTATTTCCTTACTGGGTTTTATAGGTCCCCCTTTTCTTATGCATGTCCTCAACATTTCCTATGGAAGGCTAAGTACAAGGGAATATAGAGGTAATTTTATAGTTTTATTCGATAAATATGTTGTATTTCATGTTTAATGTTTTTATATAATAGTCTTAATCCCCAAAGACACTATTCCTTTCGATCTTCGTTGTTGTATCAAGTGAATTTTATGTAATAAATCATGTTTACGTGTGTAATAAAGGTAACGGTTGTCATAGTTGGTATCAGAGGATTGGTTTAATTATTTTTGGAATTAGGATTAGAAAACCCCAGTAATGGATTAGAGACAAGACTAGGTATAATAAAGACATCACTAATATTTGGTGAGTATTGAGTAAGTGTTTTATCATGAAAATACATCCCTATCTAGATACAAGAAGGTAGAGGCGGCTATGACACAGATGTACCAAGGGGTGAAAACCCCTACAAGGAGTATCAGGATTGAACTGGGTTATCCTGGTAAACGACAATGGGCCTTGCTGCACTCTTGGTTATAACACTCCCGGGGGATATGATTTAGTAAATTCATAATCATAGTATGAATGATTATTATGGGAAATAACAAAATGCCCCTAGAATATATGTAAAAAAGTAGATCATGGATAACATAGATTGAAGCCTATAGATTCATAAGTTAAGGAAATACATTTTATTAATAAGTCATTAGATATTGTCTTTGGATTACCACTTATGTGATACCCATAACAACCCTTTTATTCCAGCCAATGGATGGTGAATAGAGGAATCACTCTAACAACTAATGTAAAGATCAATGTTAGGATTGTACTAATGAGATTCCCAATCAGATGGGAGCGGGAATCGTGAACTTATTATATCTTCTCTCTCAGTTAACTCAAAATTTGAATTGAAAAATGGGCAAGAGGAAATTTCAACCCCCCCAAATAAAGAACAAGTCGCTCTCGAGCTCTTCATGAGACAAAGGCCTCCTACATTTAATGGATCATCTGATCCATCAACCTATGAACAATGGATAAAATCCATTGAAAAGATCTGATCCATCAATCAATGTTCCAAGCAAGAGAATTTTCTCCTAGATTCTTATCATATAGAGGGTGAAGCTGATCAGTGGTGGTGGTTGATAAAAAATATGAATCCTGAGGAGGAGATCAATGTGTTGGAATGGATGGATTTCCGGAAGTTGTTTTTTGATAAATATTTTCTTCACACCATCTGAATTAAAATGGAAAGGGAATTCTATACACTCAAACTGACTGACGAATAATCCATTATAGAGTAAGAGGAAAATGTGACATGTCTTGGATGATATGCATCCGGATTTGACGTTACAACTGAATTCACGGTTGACCGCTTCTTTGGTGTGATGAAACCTATCCTACGGTAAGAGATGACAATCTGTGACATTGATATCTATGAGGAAATTGTATGATGTGCCCTCATGGTTGAAATGTAGATTAGGTAATCCCAGAGGTATCATGGGGATAAAAAGTGTATGGTGGAATTCAATACTAGAGGTCTGATGTAAAAATCCAATGGTGCTATGAAGATACATCACCCCGCTTTTAAAACATGTGGAAAGAAGCACTCTGAAAATTTATTGAAGGGGTCGAGGAGATGATTTAGGTGTGGAAGAGAATGGAACCTGGATATTAACTGTTGGAAAGAAAATTTGTTGCTGCAGCAGAAGAGAGGAATGCTCCATTCAAACATCAACACATTTTTTATTTCTACAACTGAAAAGAATGAGTGCATCTGGAAAATCAGTGCCCTAAGCCATTGGTTTTTAGAGGAAACCAACTACCTCCAAGGATGCATGGGAAAGCATTTTCCATCACTACCACCGAAGTGAACTCGGACAACAATGTTGGGATAGGTACACTAGTTCTTCATTCAATAATAGGGAACATACTTTTTGATTCTGGTTCTATGGACTCTTTTATATGCAAAAAGTTTAGTAGAACAATCCCAACACCACCACAAATCATGGAAGTAATGATATCAATGTGTATGGAAAATGGGAAAATTAGTGCATCCCATTAATATAACTCCTCTCCTGTCATAATCTGTGGACTGAACTTCTTGGAGAACATTATTATTCACCCTTTTGTGGAATTTGATGCAATTCTCGGCATGGATTGGCTCTCCTTATATTGCGCCGACAAAAATTGATGTGAGAGGGAAATAATTCACCATGTGGAGAATCGACCCCCGATTCTATACATGTGAAATAAATATGACTCTTCTTTAGCTCCATCATTTAAAGCATGGATATTAATGCCCTATGAGCATGCACATCTGGATCATATGATTGAGCCCAAGGAAGAAACCATCCTTGAATACATGCCTATTGTAATGGAATTTTCTGAAGTGTTACTAGAGAAATTTCATGGCCTTCCTCTTATAAGAGATGTTGAATTATCAATTGACCTTATACCTGGGATGTTTTTAATATCCAAGACTACATAGAGAATAACTATTATGGAACATGAGGTGATAAAGAAACAATTACAAAAGAATTTGGATAAATGGTTTATAGGCCAATGTGCTTCACCATGGGGTGCACCAGTCTTCTTCATCACGAATAATGATGAGTCAAATCGCCTTTGAATCAACTATCATGAGAAGAACTAAATGAAAATAATGAAAAAGTATCCTCTCCCACAAATTGATGACTTGTTCGATCAGCTCTGTGGAGGAGAATACATCTCCAAGGTGGATTTGTGGTTGATATATTATCACGTAAGGGTGAAGAAGGAAGATATCACCAAGACTGCTTTTGGTACAAAATACATCAACTATGAATTCATAGTAATTACTTTTGGACTCACCAATGCTCCAATAATATTCATGGACTTGATAAATAGAGTCTTTATAGATTATTACAACAAATTTGATGGAGTATTTATAGATGATATTATAATAAAGTCTAAAACCAAGGAGCATCAGGAGGAGAATCTAAGAACTGCACTAGAGACCTTGTAGGAGGAGAAACTATATGAAATGTACATCAAGTGTGAGTTCTATTTGTAGGAGGTCACATTCATGGTCCACATCATCAAAAACAATGGGATATCTGTGGATCCCTCCAAGACACATGCAATAGAGGGGAGGATGAGGCCAACATCGAAAACAAATATTTGTAAATTTTTTGGCTTAACTGGATATTATCAACGATTTGCGAGATGTTTCTCACACGTTTCTAACCCTCCCACAGAACTAACTCGGAAGGGAGTAATGTTTTCATTGAGTGATGAATGCAAAAAAGCTTCAATTAGTTGAAAAGGAGGTTTATCACTATTCCTGTGCTCACTTTACCCGCATGCACATAAATTTTTGTGTTATTTAGTAATGATTATAAGAAGTTATTAGGATGTGTGCTGATGAAAAATTATAAGGTGATAGCCTATGCCTCGTGGAAGTTGAAAATACTTGTGAAAAACTATCCAACACATGATCTGGATTAGGCGGCTATGATCTTTTCATTGAAAATCAAGCGGCATTATATCTATGGGGAGAAATGTGAGATATATACTGACCATAAGAGTCTCAAATATATATTCACATATAAAAATCTCAATATTCACCAGCAAAGAGGGATAGATCTCATCAAGGATTATAAATTCTCAAACCAATACTGTCCTTGTAAAGAAAACATGGTGGTAGATTCTCTATATAGAAAGGATTATGAAAGTTTATCAATTATGAGAATCGAAAAGGATCTGATCTTCATAGATTTGAAAATGATGGACATGGGAATCATTAATGGAGGAATATCATCAATAATTTCTAATATGAATTCTCAATTATCCATCTTAGAGAAAATAAAAGATTCTCAATGAAAAGATTTAGAAATTCAGAAAAGGGTGAATGCTATTAGAAATGGGAAATCCTCTAATTTAAATGTTGATGAGGAAAGAGTTGTGAGATTAGGGTCACGATTTTGTGTACCGTCAGATTCAGAGATAAAAAACGATCTTCTAGATTACTTACATAGCTCAACCTTTTCTATTCACCTACGGAGCACAAAGATGTATCGAGATCTCCGAGAAAACTTTTTGTGGGATAATATGATGAAGGAGATCGCGAAATATACATCAAAGAGTCTGGTTTGTTAGTAAGTGAAGGGAGAGAGGAAGAAGTATAAAGGGATGATGCAACCATTATCAATACCAGCATAGAAATGGGGGAACATCACCATGTACATTGTCACAGGACTTCTGAAGACATCCAAAGGCAACAATGCAATCTGGATTGTAGTGGATCATCTTACCAAGTCTACACACATTATTGCAATTCAGGAGGATTTCTCATTAGATCAATTGGAACGAATATAAATTAGGTAAGTGGTAAGGCAACATGGAGTATGAGTATATTTTGTATCTGATTGATATATATGATTCAAATATAATTTTTGGAAGAGTCTTGAACATTATTTGGATACTAAGCTAAACATTTGTACAACTTATCATCTTTAAAATAATGGGTAATACTAACAGACTATAAAAACACTTGAGGACATGTTGAGAGGGTTCTCAATGGACTTCAATGGAGGATGGGATCATTGACTCCCTCCGGTTGGGTTATATTATGACAACAATTTCCAGCAGAGCATCCAAATGGAACCATATGATGCTCTTTATGATAAAAGGTTAAAAACACCAACTTGATGGTATGAAGTCAGTGAGAATAAGCTGCTTGGACCAGAAATGGTTGAATAAATGGTGGAGAAGGTGAGAACCATTCAGCAACATATCAAGGTATCCCAGAGTCGATAGAAGTGTTTGGAAGATAATCATCGACGAGACATTGGGTTTAAAGTGAGAGAAATGCTATTTCAATGCATATCTTCAGGGAATAAGGTCATGAGGTTTGGAATGAAAGGGAAGTTAAGTCCTAGGTACATAGGCCCCATCGAGATTCTTGACCGTGTCAGGGCTGTGAACTATCGACTATCACTTCCACCTACCATATCCAGAGTACATGATGTCTTTCATATATCCCTCTTCAGGATGTACATACCAGACCCTTCATATTTACTCTCTCTAGTGGTGGTACGGTTAGAGGATGATATTTCTTATGAAGAGAAACAAATGAAGATCTTATATCATAGAGGGAATGTTCTACAAAATAAGACAATGCCCCTCATCAAGGTGTTTTGGTGAAACCACAAGTTTGAAAAAACAACGGGGGAATTAGAGGAAGTAATGAAGCAGAGTCACCCATATCTATTTTAGTGTGGGAAAATGATATTTCGAGGGTGAAATTTCTTAAGGGGGGAAGATTTTAACGACAGAAAAATTCATTAGTGGAAATTCATCTTTATATAGTTAAATGTCTCATTATGAAAAATGTTGACTTATTTGGTTTTGTTTTTTTTAATTTTAAAATACCGTTTTGAATTGTTACTATTGATATTGTAGCTATTGAATTGTGATTGTAGAGACCCTAAGATTAACGTACATGGACATTACATTACTTTTGCGGAATACTTAGTACATAACAAAAACACACACACAAGGATCGTAATAGTTCAGTGTCTTTGGAAACTCGGAACGTAATCTTCTAATCGTGGCGAAAGATCTCCAATATCTCTCATAAAGATCTTCCTTTTTTTAACCTAATACCTTTCTTTATATCCTGGGGAAAAGAAAACATAAAAGGGTGAGCTCAAATGATCAGTAAGGGTAAACAAAAGAAATATAAATCTCAACATATACACAAGCACATAACTTTTTGAAATCTTAACCTGCAAGAGAGCTCATAATTTCATAACATGGGATAAATCATGGTAGTGAAATGTAATCACAATAATCATAACTTAAAACATGAAACTTTGTGGAATACACACATAATCATAGAGAATCATTTCTTGTTAGTCAAGACTCATTGCCAAGACTATCTTAGTGGACAAAGTCCCTTTCTGAACCGAGTCACCCTCGTTCCAGTCCTGTTTCACTGAACTGGTATAACCTACCGTTCCAGCCATGTCTATCTCATGAGATATATAATATTTACCCAATGCATTGGAGGGAGATATAGGTCCCACCCATCTTATAATGAATCATTTCTTATGTGTGCCACATAATCATAAATCATACATCATCGCATAACACATATAACAAAAATGGGATTCTTGAAAAATCATGACATCATAAAACAAACCATATAAGGTAAATGAATTCATAAAAATAATTTCCTCAAAACATATTCAAATCAATGTAATAATAGGGATAAAAACAGAACCCTATATTATCTTAGATGGAAAATAATTTTGATAAAATATTTGAACTCCATTCTTGAGGAAAATATCATTTCTACTTCAAAATTTTTTTTCTTTTCTTAATATGTCATACAATTATAAACTAAAAGAATTTGATTAAAAATAAACTTGAAAACTTATAAAGGAAGATTCTTGGATATAATGTTTTAAAAATCCATTCTTGCCGTGTAAGTTAAAAAAACATTCTTCGTACTTTTATCGGAAAAGTCAAAAAAGTACCTCGTACGAAAAACGTCAAAAGATTCCTTTCATATCTTTTACTAAAAACTCACCAAAGGGTAAAATAGGATTTAAACCATTGTAGGTGGATGAACATAATATTACATATTGAGGAAACATGGATGTGGATGATAAAATACACCCCAATAAATACTAAAGTATAAACAATCTCTGATAAAAATGAGATTGTGATATTTCCCTTACCTTAGGTCCGACTTGCTTTGTAAGTGTCCGAACATCCTGTATAATGATTTAAATCATGTTACTCACTTATTCCAGAATCATATTCATTGTTATTATATCATATATGGTTCACTTATGACTTTATATTACCCGTTCTTTTGTAAATTCATGTTAAAGTAGCGTTTTGGGTAAAGTCGTCTCATTTGTCGTTCGTGTTTTTAACTTGTAATTATTCATATGATTACTTAGATCATGATTACTTAATTCCAGAATATAAAACATTATATATATATATATATATTTAGAATATAAATATATATAATAAATCAGTAAATGGAAATAAATACACCGTTCATGGAGACGGTAGTCCGTACGTACGCATGAACGCTGTTTTTGTTTCCTTATTGAATTGAATGGAATTAAGTAGATGAAATAAATATAAATAAATCCAGTATCATTATTATGTAATATATTTCATTATTACTTACTATGTATACTTTATAATCATTCATGAATGGTTAATCATTGAGAATGAATCTCATCGCGTCGTGGAGACGGTAGTCCGTACGTACGCACGAGCGATCATATCGTTCCAATGGTCGTGGAATTGTGTTGAAGTGTATGTATACTATTTCAGTATCAATATCACTTTATAATAATCATATATAGATACTCATTACACCATTATACCCATCCAATTATGGTGGTGGTGGAAAATAGATTTCACCACCGCGTGGAGACGGTATTCCGTACGTACGCACGCGCGGTGATTTCCTTTTTCCGTAGGATGGATAGAAGGTTAATTAGAGTTGTCTCATATTTATAATAACATATAAGTATATAATAAATACTGATGTTATTACTTTATCATGAAAAAACTAAAGAAGAAGAAGGTCAAGAAGAATGAAATTGAAAAAGATCGGTAATGGATATTACCTCTTTTTGACGCGTCTTTTCTTAACCTCCACTTAAAGAACTAAGGATGGTCTTTGAAGAAGACCAGGACCGCTAGTATGATACTATGGAAGTGGAGAATAGTTTTGGCAGGGTTTTTCCGAGCTTGAATGCTCAAATTGATTTGAGGAGGAGAGGGAGGAGGTGCCCTTTTATAAGGGAGGAGAGGGGCATCTTAGGAAAATCTCAAAATATTATTTTATAATAAGGTCAAATTCGGTTTATAATGGTTAAAAATGGTCTTATTTCGAAGATAAAGTGGGTATGGGTCGAAATACACTCATCCAATAGGATTTAGAAAAGTTTAGGTTATTATTTTAACCTTATAAATTAGATTTAACTCTAAGTTAAATAATTTAACTTTTACCGTGTCTTTTTGTTTTCTTACACTATATGGTTAATAAAATTACTATATGAAGCCAAACGAACCCCAAGTTGTTTATTATTAATATATCTATCCTTATCTAAGTCATTTGGCTGATACTTAGATTTTTAGGAATTAAATAACAATTAATAATATAACATTTGTTTTAAAAACTAATTTATGTCAATTTTGACACTATTTGGTACATGATTTTTATGAAATTTCTAACAGAATGATAAGTTCGAAAAAAGTTATTTAAATCAACAATAACATGTCATATTAAAGGATAAAATTATTTTATGTCATAAGAAGTCTCAAATTACATTTATTTGGGCATTTATAACATCAATTATGTTAATTTTTCTTAAAAAGGTAGTTACAGAACCATTGTTGTGTCATAAATAAATTAAAATATTTAAAGTCTAAAAATTACAAATAAAATACCATTATGTAGGAAGTCTTTTTATCTTTATAATGAATATTTATAGTCGAATTTATCTTATGTATAACCCCATATAAAAAATGTTTTAGTAAATAAACTTTGATTTTAACTCTATTATCTCTTCTTTGAATTAAATAATAATAAATGTCCTAATCTTATCCAAGTGGTCCTGAATGATAATATTTTACACTTAAGGTTGTTTTTGGTCGAGATACACTTGTCCAATAGAATTAGTACATGTGTTAGGGTAATATTAATATCATTCTTACCCTTAATTACCCTATTTACTTTTAACCGTGGGAAATAAAAGTAAAAAGTTACTATTCACCAAAAATTATTTTCATCTCATTGAACAACATTTTACTTACTGACATCAACCGTGTCTCTCGGATTTTTGTAATTCCATTCACAGAAGCGGTAAAATTAAGTTTTATGAAAAATTTAGTTTTTTTTAACTACCACTTAGTAGTTTCACTATTCATAAAAAATTGATGTTTTTCAGAACAATGCCAAAATTTCATCCTAAGCTATATTTCATATTCCGAATTCAAAAATGAAGTCTATTTTATGAAATTCATATCATAAAAGTTGAATTAATTAATTTTATATTTAAATCCCACTGTTAAAACAAATAGCGTGTTTTTAAGAAACAATATCTATCAAAAGATTAACACTTGCTTATGCCTGCTTTAAATGTAAAATTACATCCTATGAACAACATTGTATTAAATTGTAAAAATATATTATAAATATAATTTAAAACCACTCAAATTAATAATTTATCACTATTAATTATTTTGATTGAAAAAATAGTTTTTAACTAAAATTTAGTAATTTTCACTATTCATCAAAATATGAAAGTTATCCGAAAAGTACCAAAATTTCACCTTAGTCTAAATTCGATACTACGAATCCAAAAATGAATTCCATTTTGAAAAATAAAATTTACAAAATTTCAACAAGTGGTTATTACTATTCATAACGGCTAGTTTTAATAATATTTTAATAGCTTATTGTTGTTTAGTGAAACTCGTTATTGTGTACTACACACACTATCAAGGAAGGTCGCGATTGCGTGTAATGCAAGGCAAGTCAAGGATGCATGTTGTGCAAGCTCCTTTTGGTGTAGCATACAACACAAGACATTGGTGAAATTAAAAAGAATATTTTTCATAAAATCTTGGGCTGTTACATTCTACCCCCCTTAAAATGAATTTCGCCCTCGAAATTCGTCGGGGTTATAAATGGTTTACTATTCGAAAGTTTCTTTAATAGAAACCCACATTGTAAAAAGGAATACCAAAACCAATCTTTAAAAACAAAAGTATGAAATGTAACGGTTACCCAAATAAACTAATCACTGGGATTCCACATAGGTGAAAATATGGATATGGAAGAGAAATCTAGCCATCATGTTCTGATGGAGAGTGGTAGAGAACATGGCTATGGAAAAGACAACAATCACAAATCCATATATTTGTGACGATATAGGGTACCGTCTGATTCATCAGATATAAGGGCACTAGGACAACATTTTTGGTTTTCAAGATCATTTCCCTAAAGTTGAAAATTTGAATTAGAATAAATACTTACTTTATTTTGGTACAATCTCACTGTTGTTCGTGCGTTGAACAATTTCCACTTCATCTCTTAAATAAATGAATTTGAATTTGTTATTCGTGAAGTGTTAGCAGATCATGTTATAGAATGATGGGTCATTCCATCTGTCTCAAACAAATGGTTACCAAAAATTATATACATAAGTCGATCTATAGTGAGATTAATCATATATGGTTCCTAAAATGGACTTATATTTCTTATATCATACTGCTTAATATAATAAAACTAGTTTCTACTAAACAGGGACTTCCTGTAGGCCTGTGGTAGGCGATAAAGGCCAGTCGCACTTCGGTTGTGGGTTCGATTCCCACAACCTTGTCCGACGTGATGGGATGTCGCTCGTCCTGCAGGTTGTCCTTTTTCTAAAATTACATTACTATATCATCCCATCAATAATATCAAAAATCTTCTATCCTTAAACAATACTAACTTATGTCCAACATAATCCATTCTAATCTTTAGGCTTATCCATAATACTGCAGTCCACTCTCATAATATAGTGAAAACGATTTCCAGATATTTAATACTGTCTTTGATCCCCATATATCATAAGATATGTCTTGTTGGTCACATTCCAAACATTCAAAGGCCTTAATCATGTATTCTCTTGAATACCCATTTGAACCTTAGTGAAAACGTGAATGCAGTTAAAAGTTAACTCTTTCCACATACCAAAATCCAAAAATTATATATACTCAAACCATGATATAACCTTATCCTTATATTAGTCATGAGCTCATGAATACAATCAAATTCCTCATTATCTTATTATTCCTTCATTATGCGCATATCATCTACTTTCTAAAAAATATCTGAATAACATTTCATGGTTACTAGTACCATACACTTTAAAAACATAAGAAAGACAATAGTGTAACAATCCTTAGATGTCTCTTTATTCCATAGTACCATGAGATTACTTATACAACATTACACTTGATAAACATGTAATCATTCCACTACCTTCTTAAACCATTGACCGAGCTTCAACAATTCTTTAATCTCACATATCATTTGTAGTCTCTTCATCATCATCCACATAAATACTACCCATACGACCATACTGATTCTCTTCATGAGTCTTTCCCTTAGGACATTGGTTTGCATAATCCCCATACATTCCACATTTAAAACACTTAACCATTTTTGATGTCATAGCAATACCATTATCCTCATCCATAGTGTTAACTGAACCTTTTCCTTTGCACTTACTTGCTTTGTGTCCTTCTTTTCCACACCCAAAGCATCTTACAGTTCCTTTGAAACATTATCATTGATGCCTCTTCCCACATGATTTACATAGGGGAAATTGAACTTTCTTTCCTCTATGATCATCATGAAACTCCATATTTCTCTTATTAGTCGAGTCTGGAAACTTACCAAATTTTACTTTATTGATCATATTATGAGATTGGGGATTCGGCATAATAATGATGTTTGGAATTCTAAATCCCATTTCATTATGAAGAATATCATTCCATTGTCCATCATATCCTCCATTATCATGAATCATCTTATTTCCAGCCATTTTCTAAAACCCAAAAAGAATAGTGTGAGATGAAAAAATCATGCTAGGGGAAAACAACATAATAAAGGGGGAGTACCTTCAATATCTAAAATCTTAGGTTTAATTCAATGATCGTTTGCGTAATACTAGTACTATAACCTATATATATACTTAACCTTAGGGACATCCCTAGACATACCTTAGAAATATCTCTAGGGATCTCACTAACATTTTCACATCCTAGTTTCCAAAGGTTGACTAAACCTTTCCTCTGATACCAACTGTAGAGACCGTAAGCTTAACGTACATGGACATTACATTACTTTTGTGGAATACTTAGTATATAACAAAAACAGACACACAAGGATTGCAATAGTTTATTGTCTTTGGAAACTCGGAACGTAATCTTCTAATCGTGGTGAAAGATCTCCAATATCTCCCATAAAGATCGTCCTTTTTTTTACCTAAAACCTTTATTTATATCCTGGGGAAAAGAAAACATAAAAGGGTGAGCTCAAATGCTCAGTAAGGGTAAACAAAAGAAATATAAATATCATCGTATACACAAGCACATAACTTTTGGAAATATTAACCTGCAAAAGAGATCATAATTTCATAACATGGGATAAATCATGGCAGTGAAATGTAATCACAATAATCATAACTTAAAACATGAAACATTGTGGCATACACACATAATCATAGAGAATCATTTCTTGTTAGTCAAGACTCATTTCCAAGACTATCTTAGTGAACAAAGTCCCTTTCTGAACCGAGTCACCCTCGTTCCAGTCCTGTTTCACTGAATTGGTATAACCTACCGTTCCGGCCATGTCTATCTCATGACATATAAAATCTTTACCCAATTCATTGGAGGGAGATATAGGTCACACCCATATTATAATGAATCCTTTCTTATGTGTGCCACATAATCATAAATCATACATCATCACATAACATATATAACAATAATGGGATTCTTGAAACATCATGACATCATAAAACAAATCATATAAGGTAAATGACTTCATACAAATAATTTCTTCAAAACATAATCAAATAATTGTAATAATAGGTATTAAAACAGAACCCTATATTATCTTAGATGGAAAATAATTTTGATAAAACATTTGAACTCCATTCTTGAGGAAAATATCCTTTCTACTTCAAAAAAACATTTCATTTCTTAATATGTCATACAATTATAAACTAAAAGAAGTTGATTAAAAATAAAATTGAAAAATTATAAAGGAAGATTCTTGGAAATAATGTTTTAAAAATCCATTCTTGCCGTATAAGTTAAAAAAAACATTCTTCGTACTTTTGTCGGAAAAGTCAAAAAATTGCCTCGTACGAAAAACGTCAAAAGATTCCTTTCATATCTTTTACTAAAAACTCACCGAAGGGTAAAATAGGATTTAAACAATTTTAGGTGGATGAAAATAATATTACATATTGAGGAAACATGGATGTGGATGATAAAATACACCCCAATAAATACTAAATTATAAACAATCTCGGAAAAAAATGAGATTGTGATATTTCCCTTACCTTAGGTCTGAATTGCTTTGTAAGTGTCTGAACCTCCTGTATAATGATTTAAATCATGTTATTGACTTATTCCAGAATCATATTCATTGTTATTATATCATATATGGTTCACTTATGACTTTATATTACCCGTTCTATTGTAAATTCATGTTAAAGTAGCGTTTTGGGTAAAATCGTCTCATTTGTCGTTCGTGTTTTTAACTTGTAATTATTCATATGATTACTTAGATCATGATTACTTAATTACAGAATATTAAACATGATTTATATATATATATTTAGAATATACATATATATAATAAATCAGTAAATGGAAAGAAATACACTGTTCATGGTGACGGTAGTCCGTACGTACACATGAACGCTGTTTTTGTTTCCTTATTGAATTGAATGGAATTAAGTAGATGACATAAATATAAGTAAATCCAGTATCATTATAATGTCATATATTTCATTAGTACTTACTATATATACTTTATAATCATTCATGTATGGTAAATCATTGAGAATGAATCTCATCGCGTCGTGGAGACGGTAGTCCGTACGTACGCACGAGCGATGATATCGTTCCCATGGTCGTGGAATTGTGTTGAAGTGTATGTATACTATTTCTGTATCAATACCACTTTATAATAATCATATATAGTTACTCATTAGACCATTATACCCATCCAATTAAGGTGGTGGTGGAAAATAGATTACACCACGGCGTGGAGACGGTATTTCGTACGTACGCACGCGCGGTGATTTCCTTTTTCCGTAGGATGGATAGAAGGTTAATTAGAGTTGTTTAATATTTATAATAACATATCATTATATAATAAATAATGATGTTATTACTTTATCTTGAAACAACTAAAGAAGAATAAGTTGAAGAATAATGAAATTGAAAAAGATCGGTAATGTATATTACCTCTTTTTGACACGCCTTTTCTTAACCTCGACTTAAAGAACTAAGGATGGTCTTTGAAGAAGACCAGGACCTCTAGGATGATACTAGGGAAGTGGAGAAGAGATTTTTTTCAGGGTTTGGACGAGCTTGAATGCTCAAATTGGTGTGAGAAGGAGAGGGAAGAGGTGCCCTTTTATAATGGAGGAGAGGGGCATCATAAGAAAATCTCAAAATATTATTTTATATTAAGGTCAAATTCGGTTTATAATGGTTCCAAATGGTCTTATTTAAAAGCTAATGTGGGGATGGGTCTAAATCCTCTCATCCAACAGGATTTAGACAAGTTTAGGTTATTATTTTAACCTTATCAATTAGATTTAACTCTAAGTTAAATAATTTAACTTTTACCGTGTCTTTTTGTTTTCTTACACTATATGGTTAATAAACATTCTATATGAAGCCAAAAGAACCCCAAGTTGTTTATTATTAATATATCTATCCTTATATAAGTCATTTGGCTGAACCTTATAATTTTAGGAATTAAATAACAATTAATAATATAATATTTGTTTTAAAAACTAATTTAGGTCAATTGTGACACTATTTGGTACATGATTTTTATAAAATTTCTAACAGAATTATAAGTTCGAAAAAAGTTATTTAAATCAACAATAACATGTCATATTAACCTAGAAAATTAGTTTATGTCATAAAAAGTCTCAAATTACATTTATTTGGTCATTTATAACATCAATTATGTTAATTTCTCTTCAAAAGGTAATTACAACATCATTGTTGTGTCATAAATAAATTAAATTATTTAAAGTCTAAAAATTACATATAAAATACCATTATGTAGGAAATCTTTTTAAATTTCTATTGAATATTTATAGTCGAATTTATCTTATATATAACCCCATATTAGAAATGTTTTAGTAAATAAACTTTGATTTTAACTCTTTTATCTCTTCTTTGAATTAAATAATAATAAATGTCCTAATCTAATCCAAGTGGTCCTAAATGATAATATTTTACACTTAAGGTTGTTTTTGGTCGAGATACACTTGTCCAATAGAATTGGGACACGTGTTAGGGTAATATTAATATCATTCTTACCCTTAATTACCCTATTTACTTTTAACCGTGGTAAATAAAAGTAAAAAGTTACTATTCACCAAAAATTATTTTCATCTCATTGAACCACATTTTACTTAGTGACATCAACTGTGTCTCTCGGATTTTTGAAATTCCATTCACAGAAGCGGTAAAATTTAGTTTTATGAAAAATTCAGTTTTTTTTAACTACCACTTAGTAGTTTCACTATTCATCAAAAATTGATGTTTTCCAGAACAATGCCAAAATTTCATCCTAAGCTATATTTCATATTCCAAATTCAAAAATGAAGTCTATTTTACCAAATTCATATCATAGAAGTTGCATTAATTATATTTATAATTAAATCCCGCTGTTAAAACAAATAGCGTGTTTTTAAAAAACAATATCTATCAAAAGATTGACACTTGTTTATGCCTGGTTTAAATGTGCAATTACATCCTATGACCAACATTGTATTAAATTGTAAAAATATATTCTAAATATACTTTAAAACCACTCAAATTAATAATTTATCACTATTAATTATTTCGATTGAAAAAGTAGTTTTTAAGTAAAATTTTGTAATTTTCACAATTCATGAAAATATGAAAGTTATCCGAAAAGTACCAAAATTTCACCATAGGCTAAATTCGATACTACGAATCCAAAAATGAATTCCATTTTGAAAAATAAAATTTACAAAATTTCAACAAGTGGTTATTACTATTCATAACGGCTAGTTTTAATAATATTTTAATAGCATATTGTTGTTTAGTGAAACTCGTAATTGCGTACTACACACGCTATCGAGGAAGGTCGTGATTGCGTGTAATGCAAGGCAAGTCAGGGATGTGTGTTGTGAAAGATCCTTTTGGAGTAGCGTACAACAAAAGACATTAGTGAAATTAAAAAGAATATTTTTCATAAAATCTTGGGTTGTTACAGTGATCACTTGATTAGTATGAATATGAGCTTTAAAAATTTCAATTTACTCAGACGAAGGAAGAGATGGCCTCATCCAGTAGGCTTTTCACATATAAAGCCCATTTTTCAGAGCTCAAAAAGGAGGTGGAAACATTGGGGTTCAGTCTTGACATATCTCAAGCCGATCTTGAACGCATTAAGCTCAAGTGAAACCGCATACGGGTCATTTTGACGCTGATATAAATTACCACCTGAGCGATGTTATCTGAGCCACCCCAAGAGTCTGTCACCATCACATACCTCACATTTCTATCTTTTGTGGGTGTTTTAAGGGGTTATGTAACAAGACCCTAGTATTATGGTTATGTAAATTTTTTTTATATAATAATTAATATACTTATTTTTATTATTGTTACATTTTAAATAGTTTTTAAATCACAAATAGTATTTTTAGTTAATATACAACTAAGAAATTTATTTTACTGAATTAAAAGATTTTTGAACTAAAAAAAAATTGAATAAAATATTATACTTAGTATGAAATTAATTTTTTATTAAATATAAATGATTGTATAATTTTATGAATGCAATTGTAATATTTATTAAGGTTTGGAAGCCTTTTTTTGTCAAAACCCATGAATTTTCGATAAATATCAGTTTTTATTTTAAAAGTGAAAATTAAAATATTTATTAAAATTATTTATATAAAATTAATATTATTTTTGGAATCAGGATGTCGAAATTATACAATGGTTAATTTTTATTATAATTTTTTGCGATAGTCAATTTTTTGGGTAAAAAATAAATACCGTTTAATTATATAACGTGTTTTATGACATCATAATGACCCAATAGTGATGTGATAAAATACTATAAACTAAATTTTTGACCAATATATATTTTACTATTAAAATAATGTTTGTATGATTTATTTTACAATGCTTTAGTGCACCCTTCAAGACTTATTAATCATTTTCCTTTTTTTATTGTTTTCCTTGAGTGTGTGACTCTCCTCCACATAAGAAACCTTATTATTTTAAGAAGTCTGGACATTCGAAATATAAAATATTTTTTTCCACTCCACTTTGGAAAAAAATGTATATGAACCGTTGGTTGTATTGTGGTCTTGATTAGTTTAATGTGAGGTGTCCCAAACCAAAATAATAAATAATTCCCTCCTCTTTCCTATAGAAACCCACCCAAGGTCCCACTTCCTCCTCACAAAAATCCTTTTTAGTTCATCCAGCCTCTTCCCTCATCTCTCTATAATCCTTCCAAGGCGCCCCATAGTCCCATGAATCCTCTATCAAGCCTTTGTCAATCCATTGGAAGAACGCTTTCAAGAAACGGTTTTCTTCCCTTCTCATTTTTGTCCAATATTCTTCCAGTAGTTATGCCCATTCAATTTAAATTATAAATTTTGGCGTATAGTTTCTCACCACCCCCATACTTCCCTCTTTATGTTTTAAAAATGGGATACCCCTTTCTATCTCATTAAATCGCTCCCATGTACACCAATTACTATGCCGAAATTCCGAAAGGAATTTCTCACTCCTCATTTACATTCCAGAAATTATTTTGTATTATGCATCTAAATTCCATTACATTTGCTGGGACATGTATCAAAATGACCCCCTTATTTTCCACATAATGTAAATATGATGAGATACCACTTTATCTCTCATCAACCATTTTTAATAGTTTTATGTCACGCCGTTTTTCTCCCAAAATTGTAGTGTAATTTTCCAACCCAAAGTGATTGTGTATTGAATACCATGCCCATTTATCTATCATGGGTAATCACCTTTATGAACATATAATTAATGTTTAAAGAGTTTCACATATTTATTATACATTCCTTTATCATGGAATAAATTATTATATTGAATGATTCAATATTTTACGATCCATGTGGCGCACTTATGCATGTAATGAAATTTTTAAGAAGGGTGGACCCTAATAGTGGTTCAATGCATTGGGTAAATTATAGTATCATGATACGTCATTTGAAATGGATGTTTATGAATTCTAAATCCATTACAACATGTTTTGACTCGTTCTTTATGTTCAATTAGGGTTTAATCATTCTCCATGTGCAATGAGCTTTGGCTAATGATAATTCCATGTTAAGTATTATTGCCACATTTCCACGTTAGGATTATCATGATTTATCATGACTTTATGTTTATGCTTATCTTTTGCTCTATCGATATGCCTATTGTCTGACATGTATTGTGTTATTCATTTTATTCCATGTTTGTTTCCATACTGGGCTTTATAGCTCACTCTTTTCTTATGCATGTCCTCAGGATATCCTATGCAAGGCTATGTTCGAGGGAATGTATTGGTAATTTAAAGGATGTTTTCAATAAAGATGTTGTATTTCACGTTTTATGTTTTTATTTAATGGTACTAATCCCAAAAGACACTATAACTCTCAATTATTTTTGTTTTATCAACTGATTTTTATGTAATAAATCATGTTTAAGTGTTTAATAAAGTGCAGAGTTGTCATAATGTTACTCACCCCAAGTATATAACTAAAATTACTATATCCATAGTCATAAAATAGACTTATCTTATGATTATCAACATAGTACCCTACTCTATATTATTTTCTACTCAAACATATACACGAATAACCTTTAATTATTCCATTATATCACTTTCTCAAAATTAGTTACCTATCATATAGTAAATAAGTATATATAGATTACATCAAACTATTTCAACACATAACTTGTCAGGGAGAACCAATCGATGGTGGTACGTCCACTCATAAAATGAAAGTATATATCGGTTATAAACTACAAAATGTCTCAATAAACCAATCCAGATAATTATTGTCCAATATCATATGATACATTTTAAGGCCCTCCCAATTCCCCGAACACACTAATATGAACATATTGATTCAATCCAAGAATTTAACTACTATATATGGAGTGTTATTTGTTATCCGAGTAGTCCTCTCTAGTTGTAATTCCAATGGAAAACCTTATGCAGATACATTAAATTAATAATTATTTTTTTCTATATTTGAAATAAATTTGAGGTGAAAATTTAACACATGAGGGAATACTTATGGGACACCACCCATAACACCAAAAAAGAACTGCCTATTACAAATAACCCTTCATTACTTTTTATATCCCACTAAGATGGATCACACATTTTTTCATTGATTTTAAATTAAAAAATAATATATATATATATATATAATGGAATAGGTACAACTTACCTCAACATATATTGATATTCTTTTTGTGTCATTAAATCTGTGTCATTCCTTTCACCATTCTTCAACTTTAGTGAGGCCATATCAAAATAAAATTTCGCAATTAATTAATTATTTACATTAACAATTAATTTTTTATTTTAATTTTTTATCAATATAAGTGTTAAAACCCATGGATTAAAAAAATCAATATATAACCTGATGGAAAATTTATAATTGGATCATAGATTACTCATAGTCCCTCAATAAGAAAATCTCTAATTTCATACTTTCATTAATTATTATTAACAAATAATTGAAGAAATTAAAATAATCATTAATAGGGATACATTACTTATATATAAAAATATGAAGTGAATTTATCTATTCCACTGATGAACTCCCTTAACACTATAATACCTATGTTTTTTCATTATGGTGTGATTTCACTACGATTCATTCATATCACATCCAAAACCCAATATAGAGAACATAAATTTTATTAATATAATGGAAATTAATAAAGAAGGAAGATTAAGTAGGAATTAAATATTATATTCATGAAATTTATTATCCTATAGTTGGTTGTTACATGACAACATTTGAAATAGAAAGAAGATTCACATCACAGTAGACTGAATAATTTAGTATACCAGAAAGAGTGATGCATAATTAAATATCTTTTTAAATATAAAATCCATAATATATGACATAGTTATTTCACTGAGATAATTATTATTCAATCTATAATATACTTGGACATGAATCATAGTAAATATACTAGTATCCTAGTAAAAAGTGAAAATAAAAAATTGGGTGAGATGATATTCCTAGAAAGTGAATACATACTACATAATATATTGTTGAATTAATAATAAAAGAATAATATTGAAGTAATAAACAATGATTAAAAAATTATCTATAATTATTCACAAATTAATGGAACCTATCAATGAATGACTTAACTATTTGATTATTATTCTGTATGTTTATAGTTTGTTTCATAATGATGTAATACATAATGTAGTACATACGAAACCTACCATCGAGGCCCCATGCTAAAAAATGTTACATAAATGGGTAAGTATTTAGGAAAATACTATTTTCATTTTGAAATCACATATTATAATATATAATTAATTAAAAATTATTATAGAAAAATTATTCCTTTAAAATAATTTAGTAAATGTTTAATTAAAGCCTCAAACCCTACATGTTCACAATAGTGTAATTTTGTTCCTCCAATGTACACTAAAATAAAGAATCCTTTCAAATATTTTGTAAAAATTTAAAAGTACATTATTTTGAAATTTTTTATGGAATGTTAATCATTGGGAAAATGAATTTATAAAATCACTATAAAATAGTGAAATCATTAAAAAAATATTTAAAGGAAAATATGGACATGGAAGAAAAATATTCTCGACCGAATAGAACACAATGATGGTTTTCCTTAAAAAATTATATCAATCTATTATGTATATAAATCGACGAAAATGAAAGGAAAAACATGTTTTTCAGAATTAAATATAAGAGAATATTGAATATTTATGTTGTGATATAAGGATCCTAAAATTGTATCAATATATACTAAAAAATAATGAATACCGAATGATAATGTGAATGTGGTAAAAACACATAATTTGAGTCTAAATTGATTCAAAAGTGATTTTAACATCATGTAAGCTAAATATAAATATTTATAATTATACAATATATATATATGAAAACATATTATATAATATATGAAAAAATTATAACATTTCACAACATTATAATTAATAAATTTTTATTAAAAAAATTGTTTTGAGTATAACAATTTTCTTATTTCATATATTTTTTGGTATAATAGTGTCGATCATTTAAAATTTATCATCGTCCCATCATCTCATGAATTATTATTTAGAAAATTTTGTTATATATAATAAAATTTTAATTATTCAAATCATCAATGAAATTTGGAGGTAAAAAAAATATTTCACCGTAAATACACCTAAACACTATTTTCATTATTATAAAGATAGTATGAAAGAAAGGTAAGAAATAGTTCAACTTTCATGAAATATAATTATATCATATATATCATATATAATCATTGAAACTAATATTATTAAAATACATTTAAATCTAAATATATATCAAATCACATCAATCTATGAAATTAATAGTCCACACATACACATTAGAAAAATTATCATTTTCTAGCAGATGTGAAGTTAAAAATGTGGATTTTACACTATTACTATAGAATAATAATTAGTTCATAAATATCATAAAAAAAATTAAACCCATCATAATAACATTGCATTAATGTTGTTTATGGAAAAGTAACTGTTTCCCTATGTGGGGGTGGAAGTACACACGTTCAAACTACTAATACTTTAACTTCCATTTTTATGGAAAATATATTGAATAATGAATGTTATATAATAAGAATAACATTTATAATTTTTAAATATATTTTAATTAATTTTTTATTATTTACACAATATATTTATAGGTGTTAAAATAAAAAATAATTTTAATGTGTTTGCATAGGACGATTACATCTCTTAGAGTTGGCCAGCTTAGGATCTATTGCAATCTATCCATATAATGGTATTTTAAAAATTGAAACTATTATAATTTCTATATATGGAATTTTTAAATATAATTAGGGATGTTTTATTTGATCAATTAGTATCAATGTGATGAAAATTAAATAATGGATGGTTGTCCTTTTGTAAGAGGGGGAGAAGAGACAAATAGAATTTATTAATTGATTAAAATATAATAATTCCATACTCATGAAAAATGATAAAATAGATATAGTTATGAATATTATAATGTTTGAGTTCAAAATAGGTCCAATAAATTTTATTTAGACAATATTTATTGCAATATATACTCTTATCATCTAGTTTAACCCTGGATAAAACTGTTTTATGATTAACCATTGTAACTGATTGATCATGTTTTTACTAACAATTATGACCAAAACTTTTATTGAGCTTATTAAATAATATAAATAAATTTAAATAAAATTACATAATAAACTTTATCATATTAAATTTACTATAGTATTATAATTTAATTAAAAAATTAACACACAAAAAGCAATGAAAATAAGTTTTCTAGGAAAACTTGTTTTTCGTAAGTAAAAACTATTTTATAGAAAAATCATATATAAAATTGATTTAAATAAGCTAAATTTGATTATTAAAAAATAAATTAATAAATGAATCATTTATATTATGTTAAAATAAAATGAAAATTTTAAAATTCTTGAAATTAATAGAATATTATAAATAAATATTAGTAATTTTCAGTACTCATCAAAAATTCAATTTTTTTGAAAAAAAAATTCAAAGTAACATTATTTTCACAAATATTTTAATTAACATATGATGATTCATTAAAATAATATTTATAAACATGTTTGAAATGAATTAAATTATTTTCTCGCAAATGTTATTAAAAACAATTTATTGAGGAATGTTAAAATTAATAAGCATATATGGGATCTACAAAAAATTAATAAATTTAATTTATATAAAAACATTACTATTTTTTTAATTTTCAAAATTCTATTAATAATTAAAATTTATTATATAAATGAAAAATTCATATTTAAATTTTTATATTTTCATAACACAACATTATTCTCATAAAGAATGTTGTTTCTTTTTAAATTAATAATTAAACACAAAATATTTATATTTAAGATAAATATTTCATAAAATCATCTAGTTTTTCATAAATTTTTTAAAATCTAATATAAAAAATTAAGGATATTTCCCAATCATCACAACCTCTAATTCTCATATTTCTATCAGTAGTTTATTGTTTCACCACAATACATATAAAATGATAATGGTAATATTTTCTTAATGAACCCTCTCTATGATAAAATGTATGGATTAGTTGTTCCTCATAAGAGATCCTACTCCAATAGTAGAACATATTATTTTAGTATATATTGTTGAGAAGGTATGAAATTCCTCAAGAGAGATAAATGGAAGACAATGTAATTTTGAGCATGATTTGGTTGAAGAAACAAGAAGGAATATTTTGAGTTGGTCGGAATGTAGGGTCCTCTCTTCCTAAGAGAGGGTGCTGAATGTGATAATGAAGGTCTCAAAATTTGTTCACAAAGATGATAACCTACTGGACAAGAATGCAGTTGGCGAGGGAAATGCATAAAATAGTGTTGGGGCTTTATAGGGTGCCCAACAATGCTCTTTATATAGATTCAAGATCATCCCTTGTTGCTGTAATGAGAAGTTATTTACTTGAAGCTGATATGATGATTGAGTTTGGAAGAGGAGGTTGAAGCCCATGACACTAGTGTGTTCTTACATTGTTTTTACTTTTCTAGTTTTAAAGTTGATTTTTTTTCTCTCCAACTCGATGTTGGTGTAAGCTCATTACACCTCATGTGTTAACAATAAATCTTGTTTTATTTAATAATATTTAGGGATATGGGATGGGAGACCAACCCATCTCTTAGTTTATCTAAAAAAACCAATAAGGAAAATTCTATCCTGACATGATCATGAATTCTGAAGTTAAATTATATCTATGAAATAACTTTACCTTCTTTCATAATCACATATCCATATTACGAAGAGATTTTTAATATAACACCTTTTCAATGACTGAAAACTCTTTATCCCATTGATGATTATTAGCATCAAGTTTTTCCCGAATCTGAGGATCCCTTATGTGTTGTGGAATGTATCTAACCATATCTAACATTTCCTCAGTTACATCAGGTCCTAGTAGTTTTTTTCTCCATCATCAATCGATCATTTTGAATTTCTTCACTTCCTTCAATAGATGGCTTAATAAAAATCTATATGAATACTCGAGTAAAAGATATTATTGTATGATAATTACCCAAATTGAATTTTTTTCCCAACATACATAAAAATAAAAATATAATGATCTAAACATGTCCTCTACGGTTCAAATGGAACTCTCATATTACATTTTTTTAAGATTAAATGTAGTTATTAAACTCAACTCTGTATTCAAATTATACTAAACAAATAATTAAATCATGAATATAAACCTCAGATCCAGATTAGATATAATTGAGAGAGATACACCATGATATTTAACCATAGACTTAATGAACAATTTAGTACATTAGATAGGTGAATCATATTCTCGACTAGTAATAAAATTCACTGATTACATAAGGTGATCGACTAAAACAAATATATATTTTATAGCTTTAGATATTTTGAGGACTCCAACAAAGAAATACATGGTTATGTTTACCCATTCCACTATGTTATGGGTAATGGATGTAAATCTCTCATATATTTTTATCACATAGTGTTAAATTCATAATATATTAGGCATTAATATATAAACAATATCATTTCATTTTTTATGTTATCCCACCAAAAATAATCATTCGTACATTTATACATATTTAGACTTCTAGGATGATTAGATAATGGTGAACTTTGACATTAAAAAAATATCCCACTCTAAAACATTAGTATTTATGGGAGGGAAACTCTATTCTTAAAATGTATCTTTCTAGTATGATCTTTGTTGATCTTAAGACCAATCATCACATAATTATATAATTCCACATCTTCGATATATTCCATTAAAATCCTCTTATAGAGAAATGTTTGAAAATTTATATGATAATGATAATATCATTCCCCCTTTCTTAATATTTCAAGATCAATATTATATAAATGAAAATGTATTAGATGTTGTAAAACCAAAATCGTGTAGAAACTAATATGATATTTCATATTGAGGGAATCATACATCCTATTTTCATTCATGAGATGTTAATTTATTGACACATGATAATCATTTATCAAATATTACTATTTATTATAGTGAATATTCATATCCTTATTTGGAAATAAATACATTAAAACTTTTTTATCACTATATATATGACTCCTTTCATAATATAGAAAATGTCTCCACATCTCAAATAAATCATTTACAACTGTAATATCTAATTCATGAGTTGGGTAATTTTTATCATGAATATTTAATTGGTTAGAGGTATATGATATCCCAATTTAAATATTCATTAAGATGATTCCTAGTATATTCAATAACGCACGCTCTAAATAATAAACCCTTCTCAATTACATGGTATTTTAAACCCATGTGTAATAAACATCCTTTTTTACTATATGAAATTCTATGCACAATAATATATCCTCAATAACATAACCCCCTTCCGATTAAACATGGTGACCAGATTATAGTGTCTTGAGAAATATCTCCCAATATATTAGTAGAATCCATCCATTGAAATTATACTAGGGATATAAGTTATAGTAGCTCCTCTTGGAGATTTCTCAATAACATCCATCAATGAAGGATCCACCATCATTAACTCACTTGAGATTATATAAACCATGAATGATTATTTATGAAAAAAATCACACATGGAAATTTTTTGATTAATAGTTTTCCTTTATATGGGTCTTAATCAAAATTTTATAATGTTCTCAATTCAGTTAATTTCTCTTCTAATATATAAGAATATCATCTACAAAGTCTATAAAAAATTGATCAAGGTAATATTAAAATACTATATTCATTAAATCATTACATATTAAAGGATCTTGGTAAGTTTATATTTCATTACTATAAATTAATAATGATTATACATTACAAACAAGGCTATGTTGGATATATACTCTTTTATTACCCTTAGATACTAACATTCATAATAATGGTCAATCATTGAAAAGATATATCTCAAGATAGTTGATGAAAATAATAATGATATTTGGTAGAGGATACTTGTTAAAAAATGAAAATCCTTACTATTTACTTATAATGAATGCAATGATGCACCGAACCATCATAATTCTTAACAAAAAGTATAGGTGCACCCCATTTCCAAAGGACTATGTAGAATGAATTTGTTATATGGATTTATATTGGAGTATATTTTTCAATTCCAATAACTCAATTGTGTCTATTCTATATGGTTTCATTGAAATGGTCATATAATCATGTATGTGTTACATTTCAAACTCGACAAATCAATTTACGAAATGTCTAGGAAATCCCTCATGAAACACATCATAAATTCAAAAAAAAGACAGAAAACTAATGTGTTTAATTTCACTCAAACCATTTGAGGAAAATAACCCTCATGAATATATAGAAAACCCCATATGATGGAAGTAACATCCATTTGGTATTCAATTTTATGCTCCCACTAATAGATTATTAGATTTTTTTATAATATTGAATTCAAATTCCATTCATTGAAAATTATTATGTACTTTATAAGGAGTAATCCAATCCATGTAAAAAATTATATCAAATACAACAAAAGGTATAATAAAATGTATTCTAGGAAGAACATTCCTACAATCTTATATTATATAGCATATACAAACATGTGATGTGTTCATACTACAATTATTAATTTCCCAACCAACTCAAAATCTAATTGTTAAGTTCTGTATTCGATACATTTTAAAAATTATTCAATAATAAAATATTGGCAATAACGCAAATCAGATAAAAATTTTAATTCTAGAGTTAATAATATGGTACCTTCTACCACATCACTAGTAAGATCCACATTGGCTATAATAATAGAATAATCATGGACATTTCCCATTGGATCATTTTATGGTAATTTCAATTCATGAATACGACATTGGTTGGAATAGTTTCCCATTTCATTATAATTATGTAACAATATTCTGATATTTTCTTCTATATCCTATCATTTGTGAGCATGGGTACATTTTATAACCACTTTTAGAAAGAAAATTACATTTAGGAAAATACCACGATGATTCCATCCAAATGTAACATATGTTAGAAAATCTGAATTTCCCTTCTTCCCCTAATCCATTATTTATTAAATCATCCAATTATTCTCGTTCATTCCTCAAATCAATAAGGGATGTTGAATTATTTCTCAATATTTACCGTACATGAAATTATATCCTCATATGATGAAAATGTTCGGGAGACTAGTTCCTTTTGAATGGTAGGAATTATCCTGTGAAATAAATGGTTAATTTTACTAAATGGAAAGTGTACGTAGTTTGGAATATAACTTTTTAGCCTTGTAATATTTGATTTAATATTAGAAACATTTTCCTATTCCTTTTTTAATTATATGTAGGAATTTTATATCCATATCAAAAAACATTGGATTGTAAAATATTTTTAATAGAAAATTACCTTAAAATCAATCCATTTCATACTAACCATTTCTCACATAGGTTTTTCTTTTTATAATCAATGACCAGCATTATTTAACAAATCTCATGATATAATAGAAATACATGAAGAATGTATACATTTCAATATTTTCAAAAGAGATGAATATATTTTCTCATAAACATATCTACACATCAGTTTCATATTTTTTGTTACATTTAATTATGGTGGTTATTGACGAATTAAATGGTAAAACATTACTACACCACATTTTCGGTCAATGGGATGCCCTATACGGGAAATGATATTATTTATAACATGAGTCAGTTTCCATAATATAGTTATAATTTCCTCAATTCTATCTCCATATATAACTTAATTATCATTTTCATGAGGGAAATACCAATATAAAATATTTTAATTAATATGTTTTCCATTCCTTCCTCTTCGATCCATATATAATTATCGACATACACGTGATAAAATCATGATATTTTGAATTATAAAATATAATTTTGCAACTACATAAATGATATTCATAAATAAAAAAATTATTTATAAATAATATAAAAATCATAATCTTGGTTTCATTGGGATCATTATCAAATCATTAAATTTTTTTTCAAATTATTCATAATATTTTGTAAATAAAATTTCAATTAACCCAATTATAACAATTGAGAGTGTCAGAGTTGGTGCACATCAAGGGCCCATTCATCATGCCCTTGAATGATGGTTGACATATACTTGTCCACATTCTTTCATGGTTATTATCTCTATATGAATCTATAATAAAACCACATTGACCTGTATTTTCCATACAATGATGTATCAATATGAATACCTCATATCCACTTGCATACAATAATATTGTGATAATATTCAATAATTATAATTATCCTCCATGTTTTTAAAGGGTTAGTTTACCTAATCTAGGTTTTCATAAAACATGTTCCTATTGTTTATAGTATAATTTATCAGATACAAAAAATAAAGACCTCAACCCAAGTATCCCAGAGTCACCGACTAGACTATTACATAAGAAAAATATACAAGTGATCACATCCCAAAGGACCATATATTTTAATATTTTTGGTAATCAATATACGTACTTGAATTTCACAATACATTTGAAATCA
Source organism: Viscum album (assembly GCA_963277665.1). Taxonomy (NCBI): domain Eukaryota; kingdom Viridiplantae; phylum Streptophyta; class Magnoliopsida; order Santalales; family Viscaceae; genus Viscum; species Viscum album. Next base: position 1,610,683,995 of record OY728141.1, on the reverse strand, counting down.
CAAATACAAAACATTAATTTCATTTTGAAAATCATTATTCTCTATAGTGTGTATATACATGTAATTCTTAGTAAATATGATCATGTCCCATTAACAATTGAAAAAAATGAATTGTTTGTGCACAAATTCTCATGTATATAATCCTTAATACAGAATATATCATAGATTAAATAAGGACATAATACTATGGAAGGTATAAATGATGATAAAAAAAATCATCGAAATTATCACATGAACATAATACATTAATATATATGATATATGTTTTTGAATGATCTCATGGAAAATGGGAAAATAATTATAACAATGGAATTCATATTTTGGGACATCTTAAAAATTCAATTGAGGCCTCACGAGACGACATCTTACGTAAATGTGTATGGACTTCTCCAAAACACCAAAAAGTTTTTGTCATATTAGAATTATAGATTCATTGGCGGGATAACTAAATTTAATCTTGAACTATCACTTAATAGTGTCATTGAATTCATATTATGAATATATAATACAATATAATGAACATTCCTTGACAATCATCAATTTTCAATATTTTGAATGACTAGAAAAAAATTATCAACAAATTACCTTGATATGTTGATCATAAACCATACAATCAGATATTTTTTATAGTATAATTATAATATATCCACATTTAATATTAATATTCTTGAAATTTAGTTTATATAGATTAAAATATATTTGAATGGTAATCAAACATTTTTTTGAGGAACGTACCCTTTTCATATTGAGATGCCTTATTTAAAATATAAAAATATACAAAATATTAAACAAATAATTTAGTTTTAAAATGAAATTTAAAAATTATAATGGAGGATTACAATCATTGATTGGACTTTATGTTGTAAAATTATTTTCATTCAATGTATTTTCAAAAAAATATTCATTTCATATTATTAGTAAAAATTAAAAAGCAACTTTTTTGGGTAAAAACATGCAGATTACATTTAATTTTTCTATAAAGATAAATGAGAGAAAAGCTAATTTATTCAATAATTATATGAAAGTTTAACAATTATTGAAAACATTTTAATAACAAAATATAAATGGAACTAAATGATACACTAATGAATATAAAACAATGTCAAATTTCCTTAATAAAATAATTTCAGTCTATGGGGTACATAATGAGAGGGAAATGGAAAGAAAACATTTAATTTATATAATTATTAAATTCGGAAAATATATAGTTTAAGGAATAAATATAATATAATTATTTTAATGAATACTTAAATGTAAAAAAAATAACTATCAGACTGTGAAATAAACCCTTACATTAGGTCTGAATTTTTCCATTAGTTTTTGTATCCTACATTGTAATAAAATTATATTTTCTGTAATTACATTACAATACCGTATATAAACATTTAATAACATATATTTTTCACTTATATCATTTAATCACCTGTTAATTAAAAATTAATTATTAAAATCACCACTTATTGTTGTTAACTTTAATTTTTTTATGTTAGATTTTCTGTACTTTTTTTCTTCCGTCAATATTTATCATTGTTCTGTAATATAAATGATTATAATCATGACATAAATTTAATATTTTTTTCATTTTATACATTTTTATAATTAACTATAAAATGTATATATTGAATAATGAATTACACTATTTAATGAGTCGGTATTCCACATATACACTTGAACGATGTATTCACTTTTGATGGAAAGAATGAAAGAAATGTAAATAATAATTAACCATTATTTATAATAATTCTGTCATATATATCATTTATATTCATTAAATATATTCTTAGTACCGTCCATTTCAATTCAAAATGAAAAAAATTAGATCACTTTGTGGTGGTGGTATCCTTCACATATATATGAGGAATGTTATCATTGTCCAACACTTCGGATTAGAAGACATTGGATTTTATATTATTAATATAAATTTGTAAATTTATCATATATATCATGTATAAATATAAAAATTATTGGAACATACATCTATGATGGATGTTAATGGAAAAAGGACTGTATCACAACACGAAGGTGGTAGTCAACTGGTACACACACATGATAACATACCTTAGAATTCGCGGAAAAAAGGGTAAATGATCATGGATCCATATTCATTATAAAATGTTGTTATATTTATTATAATGATATTATTATTTTATAATGAATAAAAAATATTTTGAGAAAGTAAAAGAATAATTCGAATGATATCAGGTGGGGTGATTACCAATATTTTGATTGGCCTCCATTAGTTCCTTTCAGATGGATCCATTGAGTGGTATTTTAATAATACCAGTGCTTAAAATTCATGGATAGAGATGTTAATAATATAATTGTTACAGATTTTACTGGAATAGAATGATTAGAGTGATTTAAATAAAAAAAGTATAGAGCATTCATTTATGAGTTGGCAAGAGGAAGTTCATAAAATTTATTAAACTATTGAAATATAATAAAGTAATAATGAATAAAAATGAATCCCAATGACCATAGGTATTATGGTTGGATTGGACGAGGTCTAAAATATAATAACCAATAATATTTATTCAATATTAATTTTCAAAAATATAGTTATCACTATTCATCACCCCGAGTAAATATGTTTTAACCATAAACATCATAATAGATTATTAATTTATTTGTAATTAAATTTGACTAAATAATGTATTGAATTTATTACCGAATATAAATTATTATAATTTGAAATACGATATCCATTTTTCAAATAAACAAGAGAAATGAAAAGATTTTTATTTAATATTTATCATAATAAATGTGATGAAAAGATGTACTTGATAACAAAATCACATACGTTTAATAAAATTATATCAATTTCCAAAAAAATATTGATTCAAATTTCATAAATTTTATTAATAATAAAATAAAAGAGTTATTTTTACTTTTAAATAATTTTAAAAAAATAAAAGTATTTGAAAAAAATGTTGTTATGATTAAAAATAAATATATTTATCACATCATAAACAAATAATATAGTTATTGATATTTTTAAATATCAAATCCAATGTAATTTTAACATGATTATTTAAAAATTTAATCTCATGTATTATAATAAAATATATAAATTTTGAAGAAAATAATTATATTATTATTTTCAATAAAAAATAAAACCCTTTTTTGATGGAAATTTTATTTATTAACCATATCAATTCCATAATAGAAATTAATAAATATGAATTATATGAAAAAAAATTATATTTTTCATAATGAATCAAATTATCTAAATGAATGTATGATAAAATATATGTTATAAAATTCATATTTAAATTAGTATATTTTTATTTTATTAGGAATCTTCACTTAAATCTCACTGTAGTGTTTTTATAAAGCTATTGAACAAATAAAAATTATTTAAAAGGAAATATATCATTAAATACAATGGTGTTAATATCTAAACCATTATAATAATTTCTCCCTAAAATTTCGTGAATCTTATTGAAATAATAAATTTAAATTATACTACATCATATCCTTGGGTTTCTACCTAGCTTCTACAAAATTGTGGTTTCTCTCAAGAAAACTGTTTCTAGGTGAGTAGTATTCATCCATATAACTTTATCTGTGTGATACATAATCTCTATCAATTTTTCTTAATAATGGAGATATTCATATATTGGTATGACCAAAGAGATTAATTTATGTGACTGATCTCTCACGTACATTCTCATAATATATAAATATATAACACCTTGAACTTGTGATAGATTCTCTTAATGCACCATGTGATATGTTACAGTCTTGATATCATCATGAATTTCAAAGGGAATAATATATCTATAGCTTAGATTTCCCTTTTTTTAAAATATCATAACTATCTTCCAAGGTGAGATCCCTAGAAATACCATTTGACAATCTTCAATCACTATATCTCACCGATGATTATCTGTTTAACTATTTTCCGTATCTTGGCTTCCATTATGTGAAATTTAAGGGATCAAATATTATCTTCCATTTACTCATTTATATTACTTCCAAATATCCCTATTTATCTAACTTCAATCCATCACGTTAGAATTTTTTAGTAACTAGTATAGAGGGATTCATAAGGATCCATCTGAATATTTGTGAGGAAGATATTATTTGAAGAAAATTCCACCAATGGTATTGATCCTAAAAACCTCTAAAATCCATAAAGGAATATCTAAACATATCCTTTAGAGTTATAATTTCTCATTTGATGAGACCATAGATCAGATGATTATTATTATTTATTATTACCAACTCTATATCCAATTTCTAAAAATGTATTTTCTAAAAAATATAATAAATCCTCAGATCCCGATCAAATACAATATAGAGTGTTAATCCATGAAATCATATCACTCCATTAATTTACAAATGATTATTTTGATCAAGATATTAATCTTTTTTATTGATAGTAAAATATGTTTATTTTATATGGTTATTGGATCTAAACAATATATTACTATTTCCTTTATAATTTTTTTGGAATTTGATGAGGAAGTAGAAGATTGTTTTTTTTTCGATTTCCATTTTGGTATGGGTAATTTATATTACATCACATTATATTTTTTCACTCATCATTTACATTCTATCATTCTAGGAATTGAGATACATATTCTATAATATCCCATTTCATGAAATCCAACTAAAATTACCCTTTCAGATATCTATAAGTATTTATACTTCCATGAGGAAAATGGAATGTTGAACAATGAGATTTAAGGAACAGTTTTTTTTAAATATGATATTGATGAGACACATACTCGATTATTGAACCATGTCATTCTATAATGATCAATGTTGATCTCAGAAACATTACTAACATTCATCTTTAATTCTATTGATTACTTTAATAGTAACTTAATCCTCTCATTGATGGGTGGATGAAAATTAATATGATGATGATATCATATATCACAATTCAACATGATTTCAATATCCAAACTATCTAAATTTAACATTATTGGATCTCTTTTAGTTATTACGATGGAAAAACTAAAATTTCATTTATAATATAAAACATTATTCACTTTTTTCTCTATCTATGTGTCATAATGTTCTGAGGGGTATGAAATATTGATCAAATATAACCATATTAAATGGAGAATATTCAACCCTATAAATGTAAAAAAATTCCGAAAATTTTTATGATTAGTATATATATCGATTCTTTCACCCTTCAGATAATGATTCCATGTCATCAATCTGAAAAAAAATTATATTCTCCAAATATTGTGTAGCTTAATTTGTCTCCCTAATTTGTTAATTGGTAGGACATATATGTTTTTATCATGTCATTGTACATGAATCTCTATCCTAATAACTTCTTTGATGAATCATTATATATCCAAAACCCTTCTCCATAGATTGGAAGTGTAATAATAGAAATGTTGGATGACCTTCTCTCAAGTTCATTGAAATTATCATCAAATTAATTTATTCATTAGAACCGAACCTCTATCCATTTCAATCAGTGATTGTATTACATAGTCATAATAAATCACACACAAATCATAAAATGTATGAATTCAACCAACTAAAACTGCATATCTATGTTACTATGGTTGGTAAAGTGAATTTCTATGTAACTTCCTTCAATTAAGTACCCATCAATATACCCTAAAATAAGATTTTATGACCAATGAATGAAATTTTCTGAATACTAAATTCAGACATGATAATTTTATCATAAAAACTTTTATTCCTCGGGTTGTTCAACATACTTTTGAACTGTTATTCATACTCTTCCTATCCCTTTAAATATATTATATTATCATCTATACTGACTAAAAATGATCTAGTAAATATTTAAACAATCAAGTCCCTAAATCCAGTATAATAAAATGAGTATTGGTATGTCCAAACTGAATTACTATACATTCATAATGACTATACCTCATAAAAAACCATATGTGGTATATCATACTTATTAACCCATTGCTGGAGATATCCAGATCAAAGATCAATATTGTAAAATTATAGGTCCTTTTATAATTGATAAAATAGTTTCATCAATATTGGATATAGGATATCGATACAATATATTGAAATTTTTACCATCTTAATAATCAATGAAAAGATTCATTGACACATTTTTCTTCTTCACATAAAGAACAAATTCACACCATAGATAATCTCTAGGCCAAATGAAACCATTATCTAGATCCTATCAGAGTTTCCTCTCAAATTTCTACATATCTATCTTGGTCATACTATGGGTTGTATATGAAATAGGAGAAACATGAAGTTTGAGTTATATTGAAAAGTGAAGATCATGAGTTAGGATTAAATTTTCCATTCCCTTCGGAATTTCATCAATGAAAATTAAAAAAATGGGTTTATGGAGTTTCACCACAACCATTTAAAATTAATTAGGCTCATCAATATGTAGCATAACCAATTGATTAATGTAATAACCAATGGGAATTCAAGTTCATTGTCACATTGAGAGACAAGTATAGGTAGTTTTACAATTTTAAATGTATATTCTGTTTATCGTTAATTAATATGATCTAATACTTAGATATCCAGTCAATGCCAAATATTTATTAAAAACTACCAAAAAATTATGAATTTATTTAGAGGTTAAAAAATTCAACCAAATTTTATTAGGTAAGAGATATATACATGAGATGTGGTCATCGTTCAAATATGAATTCTCACCACCAACTCTAGTTCGAATCACCTAAGAGGTAATTTAATTTCCATAGAAACATCATCAGATATAAGAGTCTAAAGAACCTAAAACAAATAAACAATTTTAAATCCAATATTGGACCATAAGTGTACATTTCACCACCTCACTATGAACTTCCACAACATTTTTATTAATTGAAAAACCAAAGCTTTATATCTTTGGATTGTTTTTTCATTAGTTCTATATATGTTTATGGATTTAATAGCCATAGTGTCCCATTTACATATAGTTAAAACGTATTTTATTAATGGTTTCTAAATTACTTGAGTATTCATGATCATGAAAAAAATTTCCTCCAAACTTGAAGGAAACACATTTTCTCATTAATAATGTACCATGGTGTTTCCTTCCATAAGTTTCACGAGTTAGAAGTTCCCTTTTCTTTTCATACACTTATCCATTTTTTCTCATCCATCCTCTTATTCTATTGATTTATATAAAATATATATGATTTTTAGAATTCAATATCAATATTGATAAGAAATAATACAACATCATCATGTATATATATTTTTTGTATTTCAAGTTACCGTTGTAGGATTTAATTCACCCATCAAAGAAATGGTGAATCATGCTATTTGGATTATGTATGTAGTCAATAGAAGGACATAATAAACATGTAATGTTAGATTAATTATTATAAAAAATTACTGATATCAACATAGTCTCATGAATTTTCACTCTACATCTGCTCAATGTTCTTGAGTAAAATAATTCTTTTTAGGAATGTTCTTTAAACCCCTTCCTACCCAGCTCTCTATTTCCATTACATAAATAGATTCAATTATCATTGTTTACCATTGATCCATATCTTCTATGAGATGATATAAAATCATGATATCATTATCACTTTAAAAAAATTCCATAGTGAAAAGTATATTTTTTATGAAACTTATCCATTTCTCAACTACAAAATCATTTGTGGTTATATTGAATAATAAATAATATTGATGAATGAAAGGTTATAACATTGTTACTCCACATTTAAGATCATTATGATTCTATATAAAAAATATTGTAGTCATAAACAAAGTCTGATTCCCAAATATATTTAAATATTTATTAGTTCCAACTCTATCTCCAGTTACATTATCATTCATAAGAAGTAAATCCCAACACAGATTAAATATATTGATAAAATTTCTATTTATTTCACTATGAAACATTTATAAACAATAAAGTACACTATATAAGATTACAACAATATAAATATTAATAGAGAACATTTAGATTTGTGAAATTAATAATATAATATAATAACTTATGAATAACTAATCTCATAATTATAAGGGTTTTATCATTGGGAAAATTCTCACATGATAAAAAATTTCAAATATATGCAAATTGATTTTATATAATTTTTAATAAACACCATAATATCCATTTTCATTTGTCAAACTAGGTGAACACTATTGGTATATACATCCTATATCATAATAATGGTCATGATATAATGAATCAAATATTTTTGAGCTATTAGTCGAAGAGGCATATGTTCCAAAAGAATATATGTATATAGTATATAGATACATACATACCACTTGGAATAACACAAAACCTATAACATACCAAAATAGTTTTTACATTATTATACAATTAGAAATATCATTAATTTTTTTTCATAGGTTCATGTTAACTAATATATGTTTTTCTGAAAAATAGTTCCCATGTTATCTATAAACCTTTTATGATTCCAACTATAAATACGTCAAACCATGTATTCCAGAGTCTACATTAAATTTTTTACATTGGTAGTAGATATTAGAGATCCCTTCCCAAAGTACCAAATAGTTTAATAATATTGGTTAACAATTTACATGATTGATTCACACATTATATTTCAAAACATAGAATCAAAACAATATTTTCTTTTATATCATCATCATTATCTCTAGAATATCATGTCATATGATTCATTGTAATATGATGTGATATTTTAGAAAAAGGAATCATAAGAAAGAGGTGAGATCTGAATCTCATAAGAAAAATAGATACATCCAAATCTATAATAGATTAATGAAGTTATTAATAATATGGTTGGAATAAATGAACATCAAATAATTCCATGAAAATAGTCACCTAAGATTGAATGATACACATAGATGATATAATTATTAAAATAATTTCATAGACATTAATAATTTATTTCATAATGATGGATTGAATACTGTAAGACATATAAACCATATAGTAGATTCCTAGTTGTATTGAACCATTAATAAATATAACATGTTCCATTTAATTTATATTATAATTAGCATTCATTAAATCAAAATTATATTTTAGGTTTAATTTTTTATAGAATTAGGAAAAAATCATACATTGTAAACCCATTCATTATTAGTGGAAAATTATAATCATTATCCATTTTTTAAATGAATTATTTTTTTAATTTTCATGATATATCATAAAAAAATCAACAATTATCCTAGTACTTACTATTTATTTAATCATTGTGGAAAACATTTTGAAATGTCAGATGCGGAAAAAAATCTCAATGGGGGACATAAAAATGTAAACTAATAAACTTCTGAAATATATAAATTCCAATTAAAAATCATTTCCTAAAGGGAAATTGTTTCTCTCAATACATAATCATATTTCATTATAGAAATTTAATTTTCATACCTTTTTAAATAATATAATATATACATAACCTCATTAAAAATCATAAAAATTAATATTAGTGGCATGGAAAATCATTTCAATGTCACTCATATGATCAATATTACAAACAGATGAACTATAAAGTCAACTTCTATTTCCAGAGTACCCAATGCATTGAAATTAAATAATAGGGCTCACCCATCATATAATGATCATTAACAGGGCTCAACACATCATATCTTCAGCAACAATGGTGCTCATACCATCGTATTGTGAGATATAATGATATTATCCCAACATAATTAATGTTCATGACCATATTGAGAAATGTAACCTCGAAAACTATTTTAAAACCCATTTAAAAAACATTTAGATATCAATATATAATTTTTCCTACAAAATATTATAATATTAAATTTTTTAAGAAACAATGAAATGATTTTCTATGAAAATATCTATAAAAACAATAACGTAAAAAATAAATCATTAAAACAACATTAATTCTAGAAATGGTTATTAAGTTCTATAATTTTTAAAAAAAATTATTATTTTTTTAATAAAATAATAGAGAACCATTAAATGAATCGATTTAAAATAATTTCTATTTTATAAAACATTAAAAAGATTCGTGTTTAAAAAATATTAATTAAATTTAATATTACCTACTAGAAACATTCATTTCCATATAAATACATTTATAACATTTATTTAACATACATGGTCATTACATATAATGATTTGAAAAAATAATAATTAAAAAATTAAATATGTGGGTTTTTATCTAAAGAGTCCCTTACCTTTAGTTAGACTGATAACATATGCACTTTATCTTCTTGAAAACCAAAATTAGGATAAAATTTTACATTATTGAGAACCTTTTTAAATTATATTATTCAATTTATTTCAATTATTACCATGATATATCAATTTCTTAATTATTTATGTTCACATAGTGAAATTTGAAAAATAGTTGGTCTATAAGTCCAGAATGAATTTTGTAGGTTGAATGTGGTAAAAGATATCATAATTTTATCATTTATAGAATAATATTATTTAAATACATATAACATTTAAATATTAATTATTTTTTTAAATTGAAAAAAGATATATGGTTGTTGAAATTAAATTATGTTACAATCATAAAATGAGTTGGTCATTATTACAAATGAGCAACATTTCCATTTTTCAAGGATCATTATAGAATGAACCACCATATTAATTTAAATTTACATAATTATCATATTATAAAATATATCATATTATTTCCATAAAATACATATATTTATAGTTCATGTAATGATGTTATTAAAAAAAGGATCATATTGCTTTATGGAGGTGGTAGTCCACATGTACACTTGAATGAAATTATCATTTTTATGTTTATGTAATGGTAATTAGCTAAATAATAAATATCATTTAATAATGAAAAATATGTCACTAATATCAAAGAGAAACAATAATTTTTTTAATTTCTAAAACCTAGATTTAAGATAATGGAAGAAAAATTGTATCGGTTCACGATACATTGGTCCTCCGTACACATGAATAATGATTTCATATCCAATTTTATTGAAGAGGGCATATATATGTGTTGTGAAACATATATAATAATTTTAATGTCTTCATAATATATTGTATTTATTATTTTATAAATTTTGAAAAATATATTATGGAGGTGGATGACGAAACAAAACTAATACATGCTGATAAAAACCAAACATCTTCTTTAGAAGAAACTGATTTTTCTTAACACCATAATACTAATAACATTAGAAATATTTCTGAAATAAAGCATACATAATTTTGGAAGGTATTATATATTAGTATTTGTTTATGTATTGGAAGAAAAAAAGGTTTTTTAAATGTATAGGATTGAGAAGAATATATATCCTTCTATAAGAGAGGGGACAAGCAGTCTTGGAATATATCAAAATATCAAAATATATTAATCCTTTTCTAAATTCAAATTATTTTAAATGGAAAATAAATTTATAGGGGATTAAATAATAGAAGAAACTTAATAAATTTTTTTCTTGTTTAATATTTTTATAAGGTTTAAAATTTTTAATGAAATATCATTTACATAAAATATCATTATTGTAAAATTTGTTACTATTCATTACATTGACATTGAAAACATAAAAAAAACAAATATATTTCCGGAAAACAATTTTATTATTTCTTATAATTTTTATCTTAATATATATAATTAAGGTATCATAGTAATTATATAAAATTATATTTATTTTAATATTTTAATAACAATTTATTTTTTTTCAAGTAATTGAATAAATACTAAATCAATGTTGTAAAATCGTTAAACGTAATTATTTCCTCAATAAATTTTAAAAATAAATTATACTAATGATGATTAACAATTTTTATTTGAGAATAATATTTATATTCAACAATATACACTATAAAATTTATATTAAAAATGTAAAACAAATTAAAAATAAGAGTGTGATGTGTTTGACATTTCTTTAAATGAAATAATATAATAGTAATAAAATTATCTGGGTGGATCCAAATGATCATAAATTTTAAATTTGGATGAATATTTTATATATATAATCATAAAATAATTTTTATTCATGTTTTTCGGTTATTTAAATTTTCTTATCATTTTAAATATAGAATTTTTTAAATTATATTATTTATTTTTCTTCTACATTCATAGGAATCTTTATGATTTTAATACTATTATTATAAATAAATAAAATAAAAATAAATTATTTTTATAAAAACAAATAAATTACGATCAATATATTCCCTTATGTTTGTTCATTACTTATATTTACTGATATCCATGTCAGTAAAACATATATATTTTGTTAATTTGACATTTCATTCCTTGCGCAAGTATTACATAATCATTTAATAATATTCATGTTATATAACTCAAAAATAAAACATTACTAGTTAAAATAACATTTATATATTAAATTTCATATAAATATTAGGAAAAAACAATTTTCATCTTAATTATTAGTTATAATAAAGCACATTTTTCTTTTCGAGTGTTGCGTAAGAACTCCGTCTTCACTGAAATTGATTTTCACATATATGAGGAGATAAATTGTAATTTTCATGATACGAATTATTTTTATATAATATTTATATTATAATATCACACATTAGGAATTGGAAATGTTTAAAAAAATGTCATACTTGTCTCTTGATGATAAGAAAAATTATATCGTATTTTATAAAAACAACAACATTTTTTTCTACTCAACAAAAAATTATCTTATTTGGAAAATACTAAAAAACACTATATTTTGGATTTTCTATACTAAATTAAAAAAATATTTTATTTTCATAAAACTTTTAAAAATATCCATAAATTATTTATAATATCTATTCATAAAAAATTAGTTTTTGATGAAAAAATATATTTTCAAGAATAAAATTACATTATTAGAAAAACTAGTACTTATAAAGAGAATAAAAATTAGTAAATTAGAAATGAGTAGGGAATTTATATATTTTATAAATAATTTAATCCTTTTAATAATAACCAAATTAATTTCGAAATTATAATCATTAAATTTAAATGAAAATATTTAGTTTTTAGTTTATGCTCGATGTGGAATCACTTATAGATTATATAAAACTTTGTATGATTTAAAAATACCATGTTTTCACATTCTACACATTTAATAAATTTCAACCCCACAATTTGAACTCAGTTTTGTTAACCACTATTCATCTATTCAGAATACCTTTATTGATATCCCACAGTGTAAAAAGGATTATTAAAAATTCTAGTTGATAAGAGAGAAAGGAATATACAAATTTCATATGAGATAACAATGATAAGACTTATTTTTGTCATGTTACCATATTAAAATAAATTCTTATTCTATTAGGATTGTACCATAATTGAACAACCAAGGGTCGATCGCAAGGAGGTCACTTACAACACAGAGTATTTTTATTGTCACTCTTATTAAATAACAAATATATAACTAATTTATATAATTTATCTGGGTTGATTATAAATTTTACAAGAAATATAATTATTTTATATATTAATGCAATAAAAACAAAAAATGCTGTTATAATAATGAAATTATGTAGTTGTTCTTGGGAGTATATTGTTGTTAAAATCATTGTTTAATAAAATTATTAATATTAATTTCAATGTATTGATCAAGACCTGCCACACTACATTTTCTTGTTTGAAATGTCATTATTCCATACCAATACCAAAAAATATAGTGTAAATATATTCCTTATGAAAACTAGGATACCTCTTGTTTGACCATCACAATCAATGACATGCTCCACTGTATGAACGACAAAAATAATGAAGGGAAGAAAAATGATAAATATAAAGAAGAATTCAGACGATAGTGAAAACAAGGCGACTGCTCACATAATCAATTTAACCATCACTAAAATTCATATAATAGAATAAATAGAACAGAAATAATAGAATAAGAAAACTCAATAAATCCACCATTCCCTCCCTCAAAGAAGATCTGATTTTAGTTCCCCATTTTTAATAGAGCTAAGAAGTGAACAATAGTGGGAGAACATATTAAATAAATAAAATGGGAGAAGTGAGATATAATGAATAAGAATAAACTAATATATATATTAAAAAAAAAGAAGAATTACAGTAATAAATCTCAGCCTCAGCACCTGAAAATGGATACCTCAAAAACTCGGAGAAGGGGCACATATTTATATGGAGAAGGGGTGGAGAATTCACACTCATAATATTTATTCCTAATGATTCCATGTTGATGTCCCATTAACTAACCAAATTTGTAACTAGTATCTTTATAAATGTTTTTCAATAATGTCTTCTCTTCATGACCTCAATATTTCATATTTATTGGACGTTCCTAGAAGGTGTTATGAATTTTTAATTGATGTTTGTTATCAAGACACATGTTCTAGAAAGCTTCCTAAAAACATATCTCCTTCAATGTCCACCATAATGGATTCCAAACCCCATGAGATTAAATGTGTTAACATGCCTTGTAATACTCTTCCAAATCCAAGTAAAATCTGCTCATTTGGAGGTGTTTAGGGAAAATTTTGTTTCCATTATGATGGTGGGGTCTACATAGTCCAACTGGAAAAATTGTTATCCTCATTGATTTTTTAGACCACTAGATTCTACAATCATTCCCTAGTCTAGAATAAAAAGTTTAAGGATATAAAATAATGATTCCAAAAAAATACAATAAAAAAAGATTGAAATGTATTTTTTGATAAAGGACTAAAATACCCATTTGGCATAAATCTATTAAAATTGTAGAGTTCATCCATTTTTTGCATTTGAGCTCAAAATATAACAAAAACCTAAAAATAGGATAATTGGCCATAAAATAACACTATAGCGGATATAAAAATATTTAGTTATATAACAAAATATATGAATATATAAGCTTCATCACACACGTAATATGATTACATATAATAAAACATGCTTGTGGAAGAGAAAAACAACTTCTATAGGAGGATATATATTGGTAGATAACACGATCATTTGAAATTTAACCATCACCAAATCATTAATTAGTGAGGAGTTAAAAGGGAATTTAAACATCAGTATGAAATTTTAAAAGAAAACAAATTTTTTCTAAAATAATTTTCCTATAATTGAGGAATTAAATTTCAATATATAATGAGAACATAGAAACATATCATCACATGTAAATTATAATTTCACCCTTTAATAAAATTCCACCATTATCTCATATTTTTATACAATTGATGAGAAATATATATGATTTTTTATAATAAATGAACAATAATCAGTATCTACGCATCAAAATATAAATAAAAAACGTTAAAAATATATTTCCCTTATCCATAGAAAATAACCCTGGAAAATTGTTAGTATAATATAAAATAATTACACAAAATTAATAAACCTTCAAATAATAGAAAGTTGATTTAAATATCATAAATTTAAAAGTAATACCCATGTTCAACAGAGATCATTTTAAATAATATATAGTAAAAATTCATCAATAATATTCTATAGTATATTGAAAACCAAAAATCATGAAATATTTTATCCCATAACCTTCCAAGATAAACATTTTATTTTATCTCAAAATAAAATAAACAAATGTTAAATTTTCATACTAAATTGTGGTTACCCTTATCAGATAATATAAATGATATGGTAGTTTTTCCTAAAAATAACCCGAATCTTTATAAATCTTTAATAAAATAATATATTCCTCCAAAATAAAATTCATCCATTATAAATCAAATAAAATCATGTAATATTCTATTTACCTTTATCATAAAGGGTCCAAATAATATTAAACGTATTCTAAAATAACATTAAAAACTAAATCCCAAAATAATTACCCAATCAAAATTATTATCTATATAATTAAACATGTGTTCCAAAAATAAAATTAATATTATCCATGAAATTGTTTCACTAAAATGAAATTTTTTACTAATTGGGACTTCACGTAGGCCAGTGGTAGGTGATGCAACTATGTCGTCCTTAATTTGTGTATTCATACATCCTAGACTAATAGGATATGATGGGTTATCACCAATTCAATGAGTTTTCTTTTTCATAAAATTGAATAATTATTATATAATTCCCATAAATATTATAAATTTCTAGAAAAAATAACATTAATAAATTCATCGTTATGGATAATTTTTTCAGCTCAAAGGTTATTTCACACATTTCCTTTTGCATCCAAAAAAATTAATAACCCATAATTACCTCAAAATAAAAGATCATAAAAACCATAAAGTTTGTACAAGTATATTAATAATACCTCACAAGATAATATCATAATCTCTCACGATTTCTAAACATAACTTTGATTCCATTTTTAAGGACTCATCCATGAATATTATATAGTATAGTGAATTTAAACATAAATTATCATTAATTAACTGCAAAATATCTTTTAGGTTTATATAATTAGAGAATTAGAAAAAAAAACTTAAATAGTAAACCCAAAAATTACAAGAGGAATTTTATACTCAGAATCCATTTTTAAACACATTAAATTTATTTTCATTACATTTCATCACAAATTTGATCATGATGGAATCCTTATTCATTTTCATCATATAATTCATGTGATTTATTTGAAATTTGGAATTATAAAGAATTATATTAAGGTAAAAAATTTAATATAACCATTAGTCTATTGAAAAACATAATATTCAATTACTTTTTTTCCTCAAAATGTATTTTGTTCTAAAATTATAATCATTATTTTATTAATAAAATATCATTACCTTAAATTTTGAAATCTTGTGTTTTCAATGAATACTAATAAACAATCCTTGAGATGTTATGTAGGTTCCATGGGACATCAATTTAAATTTACTCTTAAAATCACCCTTATAAATGGAATAACCACATGGTATACTTCCATCTCTGGAGTACCTATTTCATTTAAGAGCTACAGTGTGTCTTACTCATCCAATGTTGAGATATAATGGAGATAAAAAGGTCATATCATGAGCTACAATGGGTCTAAAACCCTTATATATTGATATATGATTGGATAATACCATTATAATAAAATCTAGGATAATATATCATGAATTAATACCATGGAATAATCATTTAAACTAATGTAAAAAATTACTATTAGATATCTAAACACCAGTTTTCTAAAATATACCTCTTAAAATATAAAAACAATGTGCGAAATTATGAATCCATTTTCCTTAAAAATATATATAAAAATTGATAATGGAATCATTAAAAAATTACATTCTCATGAAGGTGGGAATTTTTCTCAGGATATATATTTGAGAAACACATCCATTCAAGAATGATGAAAAAAAGAGGAACATTAAAAGAATAGTTTTAAAAGAAAGTCCCATTTATAAAATCATAGAAATATTTCATTTTAAAACAATTGATAGAAATTATATAACTATCTTTCTATAATAATTAATTTCCTTATAAATACATTAATTAAACTAATTTAAAAATAACATCATTAATGTTTTATATTTTGAAAATTCATCTTTAATATATTTAAAACATGGGTTTTTAGTTAAAGAGTCCATACCCTTGATTCTGACTCAACATGAACACTATTTAACTTCTTTAATAAAAAATGTTAATTATTTAGATTATTAATAACCATTTTCATGTTTATTATTAATTTTATTTCACTTATTACCATGTTACAATAATTACTTACTTATTTAAGTTCATTCCAGATGCTTTGATGATATTCTGTTCATAAGTCAAGAATAACATCAATAGGTTGAATATGGTAAAATAGATCAATATTGGATCATCTATAGAATAATATTATCAATATGAAAATAAATTATAAAAATAAATATACATCTAAATATAACTAAGAAATATGGTAATGAAAAATTTTCTATGTTACAATCATGGAGATGGTAGGTAATATCTACGCATGTGTAACATTTCCATTTTTCAAAAATCATTATGGATAAAAGGTATATATTATTTTATGTTTCAAAAATAATAAATTATAATATATATCATATCGTTTCTATAAATTTACATATTTTTACAATTCATGTGTTTTCGTGATGAAAAATGAATCAAATCACGTTGTGGGCGTGGAAGTCCACACATTCTCATAAACAATGCTATCTGTTTTTTATTTATCAAATTGTAAGATAATAAATGGTATATTATCAATTCATAATGATAAATTTTTTATAAATAAAATTTATAGAAATTATTTCCACTATTATATCAAGCCATTATAGCTGATAATGGAAATTAATGTCATCAGTTCGTGAGGTGGTATAATGCGGTAGACAATAATATTAATTTTATATATCGTTTGATGGAAGAGGAGATAGATATGGGTAACAAAACTAACATACAGATTTATTTTTATATTGATTATTTTATATTTCCATTTATCATTGTTGAAAAATATCTAAATGGGGTTGAAGAAGGAAATAAATAAATACAGACAGATAAAAACTACACATCTTCATTGGAAAACCTTATTTTCTTAACACCATAAGTCCAATAAGATTGATATTATGCATAAAATAATATATCTATAATGTGGGGATATATTCAATGAATTTTTTTTTGGAATTAATTGGAAGAACCAAATGATTTTTGTTTGTCTATTGTTGAGAAGACATGGGTCTGGTTTATATAAGATTAGAGGGTCCCCCTTTGAAATTTTTAAACTATTAAAATATAATAAGACTATTATAGATCCCAATGATTCAAAATAACCTATAAATTCATAAGTGATGATATTTTAGAAACTATATTATACCCTAATGATTTTTTATATTCTTTACTAAAATATTAATTCTAAAAAATATGATTACTATCCAATTTGATACTATTAATTACAGTGATTTTATTAACACCAAGAAGAGAAGTAAACATCAAACCAACTATTTTTTTATTGAAAAAATTTCATTATATTCTAAAAAATTCATGAATCACATTAATTATGTCAAATTAGGTTCAATATAATATTATTTATTAATTTTTTCGCAATAATTAAATAATTACAACATCAGTGTACTTTGAGGATTTGAAATAATTATTTCTTCCCAATAAATTAAAACCAAATTAACCTAATGAAGTTAAATATATTAAATTTTAAAATGTTATTTATATTTAGACACATCCACTATACTTAACCATATTTATAATATCACTTTTAATAAAAACAGTAGAGGGTCATGTTTGACTATTCATTAAATACAATATTATTAAAGTAATGTTCATATCCAAGTGGATAAATATTGTCATAAATTAAAGTTTATATGATCATGGTTGATATATTCTAAAAATTGAATTTTCTCATGGTTTTGTGTCATTTTTAGGGTTCTCATCATTTTATTTTTATAGTTTTTAAAATCATTTAATTTGTTTTTCTTTTGATTACACAAGGGATGCGTCAATGTTTTATAATAATTTAATGTACTTATTTCATATATAAAATAGAAAATAAATTAATATCATGAAAATGAAAATTATGATCAATTTAATATTATTTTTTTATTAATTATGTATACTTACTCAAATTCATGTAAAAAAATTCATTTAATGTTTTAGTTTGAATAATATTTCAATTCACAAGAATTGCACAAAAATTTTGTTAAAATTATTTTTATCTAAAAAAATTAAAATTTACAAAAAAATCATCATTTATATATTAGATTCAATAAAAATATCACTAAAATACATTTTATTCTCTCGACCATTAGTGATTTGACAGAAAAATTTAATTTTATAGTGTTGTTTAAGAACTACATTGATACATAAATTGATTTTCATATTTCTTATCAAATAAATTATAATTTACATCTTATGATTTAATTTTATATGATATTAATATGATAATATCATAAACATGCCTTTAAATAATTATAATAAATATTTAAATAAAAACTGTTTCCCGATGAAATCAAAAAATATATCATATTTTATAAAAATATAATTTTCAATATTCAACAAATGATTAATTTTATCAAAACATTAGGAAAATATATACATCAATTAATTTTGAAATTATAAATTAAAAATTTATGATCATTTTATAAAATTAATTTTATAAAAAATATATAAAATAATGATAATATTTAATCAAAATTAATAATGAAATTATTTTTCGAGGAAAACATATATTTATTATGAATAAAACAACTTTTTGGAAAAATAGCACGTATTTAAACACCACTAATTAATACGTTGGAAATTAGCATTGCCATTATAAATTTCTAAAATTAGATATTTTTATTCATACTCACCAAATTAATGGCTAGGTTATAATAGGTAAATTTAAATAATAATATTTAGTTTGTTGTTAAAGCTCGATATATTATATCTTTCATGTCATCAAACATAGTATTTCATTTTAAAATATCGGGATGTTACACTCATATAGGTTCATCATTCATAAATTAGTAATGCCTTGTCCAAAATATCGTAACTTTTTTTTATCATGAGTTTACCGATTAGTCAAGGGGCTATGTAATTTTAGTACCCTCTAATAACTTAATAATTTAAGGGAATTCATTATATGAATAAAAAATCAACTTAAGAAACATTATATAACAATAACTATTTATCCGTATAAGAAAAAGTAGATTAATAAATGTCAATAATTTCATAAGTGAAATAGAATAGAAAAAATCCCAAGAAATATAAAAAATTGTATCACTCGATTAAATAATCAGTGAATCATATGATTCATCAGTGTTTTTTGAAACATATTAAAATATATTTAAAATATCAATGAAACCATTTTTTATGAATGTACAATTTTCATTTTGAAATAACATATATGAAATATAAAAAATTATTAAAAATATGCAATAAATTTTAATTGATATGGAATATAGATACATTTGAAAGAAGATTTAAATCATTGAGATGTCTTGGGAGTGGAATAATCCTTTTCTACCATGTATGGTCAAATAATGATTCATTCCACATGTTTGGTACAAACTTAATACAACCTTGTTTTGATAAAGTGAAAAAGATTTATTTTAATGAATATATATATATATATATTTGTGTAAAATATTTTTATTAATTAATTACACAATGAAAATTAAAATCATCAAAATATTTTAAATAAAATATTAAATAGTATGAAAAAAAATTATCAACTAACCAAATGAAAAAGATAGTTTTTGTAAAAACATTCATTTGGTCTCTTGAGTACATAAATGAAGGATAATAAAATCAAGTCATGTTATATTAATCAATAATTAGATAATAATAAAACATATTGGGTTTAATATAGATATATTATTTAATTCTCTCAGCAGATACTAAATAATAAACCATCCCAAATATTGATAACATTTTGAAATAAACTGTTACCTCATATCTGAATTGCATTATAATTGTATTCAACATCTGGTAGAAAAAATATAATTTCTTTAATATATAAAATGAATATAAAAAACATATAATATTATATATAGTGAAATTTTTATATTTAAATTTCATTTAATTATAATTAATTTATTAAAATATCCATTTTTTAGTATTTACAATCTTGTTTATAATGTAACATTCTATTATATAATTTCATTAATTTCAAATTATTCATGTTATATTATATAGAAAATTATAATAATGATATAAATATCATATATATAAATTATGATAATATTTATAATCATTTATGAAATATATAAATAGAAAAATAAATTACGTCGTTCATAGAGAAAATTGATTGTATACTGGCTTGAATGATATTTCAACTTTTCAATGGAACGAATAAAATTAAGGTAAATTATAATTCATATTTAAAAAATACTTCATATATCATATATATAATAAATATATTTATATATATCACTTATATATACCATTTTTATTATCCTTGTGAAAAGGAAATTAATAATATATCACATTGCTTCGTGGAGGTGGTAATCAACATTTATGCATGAGCGGCATTATTTATTTCTAACGAAGCAGAAGGATAGATGTTAGATATGATAATATAACTCAAGAAAAATAATTATATCATAAATATCATATATTGCAGATAAATCAATCATAATATTCATCCATGAATGATGGTGGTGGAAAATTAATTCTATCAATATGTGGATGTGGTGGTCCAGACGTACCTCAAAGCGATAATTTCACCTCCAACTTATTGAAAATGATATGGAATAATGGTTGTACATATTCGTAAAGAATTTTAATTAGAGTTTTGAAATTAAATTTATTATTTTATGATTAATAACACTAATTTATATGGGTTCAAAGAAGATATAATTTGAATGATGTCCTGTGAAAATATTACTTCTCCTTTGGTTGGCCACATTTAGATACTTCTAAAAGAACCTTGGAGTGGTTTTTAAGAAGAAAATATCTTATAAATCATTACATGGGACGTTTTAAATATAATTGTGCATTTTTTGGGAAATATATAAGCCAAATGTGATGGAATGAAACATAAAAGTGGGGTTCCATTTTAAATTTTTCTGAGAGGACACACATTGAATTAAAATATTGATTAAAATATTATAATGTCATACTCAATAAAAATTATTTAAAATGGATAGTTGATTGAATTTGGGATTTTATTATATCAAAATATGGTCCTCCATTTGGATTTATAACAGTTTAATTAGGAAAATATCCCTTATATATTGGCTTTATGGACATTGTGAACCGATTTTTTCCTAAACCATCATAACTGGTTTTTACAAGGTATACTAATCATTATGAAAATATTATGTTAAAATTATTAGATAATATTAGTTATGATCTTTACAAATATATAATACATTTTATGAAAATAAATTATCGTAATCTTATGAATTTAATTTAAAATAATTCCCAAAAATTTCTACATAAAGTGGTTTTCCATAAAAATATAGATTCTCATCAATAAAAATCCTTATACAAAATTAACTTAAAAATTTACAAAAAACGTCATTGCTGTTTTAAAAATAATATAATTTAAATAATTTTAAATTTAAATCATTAAAAAATTTTAATTTAAAAATTCATGACATTTAATGACTATTTTTAGTAAAAATCATTATTTTTCACTATTTAGCTAAAAATAAATCCTTTGAGATAATTATAAAAGTAAAGTGCAAGAAAACATGGAATTTATTATTTCAAAAATTAATTTCAGTAATTTAAAATATAATTTATAAATGGGTAGGAAATAATTATATTAAATTCTTCTAAAAAAATAACATAGAAATTTGTTTAAGAGTATAATGACTCTATTGGGAATTTAAAAAATATCTATATTTTAAAAAATTATATTTTTTATAAATTTTTTAATCATATTCATAGATAAAATTTAATGAATATTTTATATGATCCAAATTTAAATCATACTATTTTTATAATGTAATGTAATTCAGTTAAATATCGACGTTGTGTGCTAAGAATATTATTAATCAATTCATATTTTATTAAAGTAAAATATAGTATAAAATATCTAGGTTATATAGAAATACATAAAATTGAGGTAAAACACATATTTTAAAACCCCACAAAATGTGGTGAAAATAAGGAAACATATTGAGAATTAGGTGTCCTTATTTCACAATATTTGTATTATAGGTTAAAACCACTATTTGCGTGTTTATTTGAAAATGTAAATATTCCCAACATTCCAATTGAAATACTATTGCATTTTATTGGGTACGTAATGGTTATTATTAAGTGATTATTGGTCATATTGGAGGATTCCATTCCCATTAAGGCATCTCACTTGGTACCCATTACACCAAGACATAATACCTAATAGTGTGTTCTACTTTTATTATTAACAACACAAAAATCACAGGGTACCAAATATTCTTATTATATATACCCATATGATAATATTTATTTATTTAAACAATACCAATCCTTCAATTTTTAGTTTTATGAAACTCTAAAATTTCTTTGAAACTACCAAAATAAAAATATATATAAATATTTAGTACATAATCACGAATAATTCAAATTGAATCTCCAAACTCAAAACATCCATAAATTATTTCCACTAGAGTACGATATTTCCCTACTTCCACCAACACATGGTTAAATATTTCATTCCATGTCCCTACCATAAGATTTATTATTATTGATTCTAATCATATTTAATTACATGTGAACCATAATTTATATATATATATATTATTATCTTCACCACCAATCAATAATTAGTCATATTCATATAGATAACATTACAAAACGAGTAAAACTATACATTCGACATGTGCCTTATGTTATAACACCTTATTCAACACATTCATTCCTTGAATCATTTATATAAATTATTTAATTCATTATCATCACTGAGCTCCAACGAAAATCACAAGATGATACCATAATATAATTACTATTTCCAAAATAATCTATAATCCTTGCATTGTTTTGAAAAAAATATGTTTACTTTATAAAAAATTTCAATTATAATTGAAAAGAAAGAAACATTCATTTAATGATTCATGACTCCCATGGTTGAGGTTTATATATTTTTTGAGATTGTCATCCACTCTAAGTTACACTTGGGTATCATTAGATCATTGACATATAATATTCAAACTCCCCCACTTGAGTTTAAATATCATCATGATTCCTTAATTGATTTAATAGCACATCATACTTTTTCTTGAGAAATTAAATACTATAAAATTGGTCAAAACATCTTTATACTTTTTTAATATCACCCCTGGTGAGTTATGGAACATAATTTACTGATAATTCAATATAGACAGATAATCCACAAAAGGTAATTTACACATACTAGATATATTGAAGCTAACTACTTCTACGTTCTTATGTGAATTGATGCACACAAAAATAACTAATTTTTTTTATTTTTATATTATTTTCAGTAATTATTTTTACTATATTTATTGTTTCTATATAATTTATTTTGTAATTTCGTATTTTAGATAATTTAATAATTTATTATAACTATTAGTTATTTATTATTATTTTTAATAAACCTTAAAAAAATTATAAATTATTTTAAAATATTATTTAACAATATATATAATGTTTACTAAAATATATTATCATTTTTATTACAATAATAATAATATTATTATTTATTTTTTATGTTTCTAAAATTATGTATTATAATTTGAAACCCATTTTCAAAACAGTTCATGTAGAGGGGGGATATTCTCTAACAATATTCATATTCTAGAGGTTGATCCACCAATATTCATTTTAAAAAAATAAATCAAATCACCATCAATGAGAAACACTCCCAAAATTATCAATTTTCCCCCATCTATCATGATAATACCTCCACCAATAATTCCTTATGTGTTGTAGTTTGTGTCGCAACAAAAAATTCTCTATCACAATCACCCGATGTCAACGTACCATTATAAATAGAACTACTACTCATACTCACCCTTCACCGGATAATCCAGCACCCTAAATTCTCATTCCATAACCATCCTTACATGTATCCCAAACTGATCCATGCATAACAAAACTGCATCTATCTCTAAAATATCCTACTACTCACCACCCAAATTAACCTTATAGAGACTAGACCACAATGATTCTATATATATTGTATTAAATTCATTTTCTTGATTTATTTAAATGGAATTTCACTAATGGATCATATTGCTTTCATAATAATATGTAGTGTGTTCATGTTAATGTTCTTTATAATGTTCCACTCTTAATATCTTGACATAAAAAGCGGCTTGGATTCTTCATTTAGTGAGAATTAAATGTTGAAATATTGTGATAAATATGTTGGAGTGAACATGTTGATTTACATTCATTATAATTTTATTTATTTGTTTTTGTTTTTGTATCTAACTAAATTTTCTATTCAATAGTTTTGAATAATGTGAAAATTTTTCCCTGTCAATATCTGGTAACTATAATGCATTAATGATAAATTATTTATAATTGTATGTAAATTTATTTAATTATATTTTATTATATTTAATTTCATATATTATATTTTCAAACAGAATATTGTTACCACATTTCTAATTCCTAAAAAGTAATAACAAGTTGTAGAACATTATATTAGTAATTTATTTTGTATTTGATGATCATTGTAAGAGAATTTTAAATCCAATACAAGAGAATTTGGAATAAAAAACTATGTTACTTTATAAATCTATACCTTTTGTTATTTATCTACACATTAACATGGGTGAATCCTAATAATTAATACTATGATAAGAAACCCAATTCAGATAGATATCTTGATATCATAACAAAAGAGTTCTGTTTTTTCATAAAATTATTCGATTATAACATGTCCTGAAAATTATTTATAATAATTGATACTAGGCTATTCAATAGTTTATGTAAATATTTAGATTATTTATTAATATCATAGAATGAATCATGATGATATTTTAATAAAACTGATAATATGTAGTAATTAAATAAATAGTTATTCTATGGTATGAATAAAATAATTAGCATCAAATTTACTTAAATGAGTGTCACAACTCTTACACTATAATTTTCCTCAGTATTTCCCAAAATATATTTTACTAATTTATATTTATTCATTAATTTATATAAAATATTGTTTTATTTTGAATAAACCTTCATCTTCATAATAATTATTTGGAGAGTACACCATTATTTGGTACAAATAATCTCTTTATTGTATCGATCCTACTACCAATACAAGAATTGCTATCTTGTTAAAATATTTATATTTTTCATTTTTATGATAGATCATTCCATGGACCCTCATCACTATTGGTATGGTTATATAATTCAAAAAAAATGATATTTTCCATTACACCTCAAGTAAAACAAGGGTTGAACATACATTAAATTGATGGTGTGATCCTACATTATAGGATTTCTCTTATCATGTTATTTAAGAACAAAATATCTCTGAATTTAAGGATCATCTGAAAACTAGAACTCATAAGATATAGTAATTTCAACATGAAATACCCATTCCATATGACTCATTACATGGTCTTTATTCATTGTGGTAATATGGGTTACTACCTAGTATCATAAATGATGAATAATAATTTTTATATCTAAAGACATTTTAAAATTTTATAGATAGACACTTTTTGGAATATGGGAAACTATTAAAACCATTAAAAAAAGACACACAATACCTAATAAAACAAGAAGAAGTGAAATAATCTACCAAAATAAACCTGTATCTCTTTAGCATGATATATTTTATCAGATAATCTCATCCATGTAAATGGATAATCGGAAACATTTTTTTAGCATGAAACACATAAAGTTAGCTCAACCCATGGTCAATGACATGCAAACGCTAACTCCAAAAAAAACTAGGATATTATTTAGAAAAACCCTAGACTATAGTAGTGACCAATATAGAAAGGAAATATTACATGGAAATAAAATCATGAACCAATATAATTTGAAAATCATCTAGATACACTAGAGTTTAATTTAATGAAATATCATCATAAAAGATTATAATTTCTAACCATTCAACTAACTGGATTGACATCCCATATAACAACTGTAATTTGTATTCTATCAAGGCCACAACAATACACAACCTCAGCATGATACTTATGAATCGACTTTGAATAATGTGGTAGGGTACCCAATAAGATAACCAACTCTAAATTTAACTAGAAAATACATATGGTTTGATGACCCAACCCAAATTTAATACATCAAAATTTTCACTGATAATGAATAAACATTGTACTATCCAGTGATAATAATCTTATAAAACAACTAGAAGGAAAAATATCTAAGAAACAAAACTACTTTATATGATCAAGTAACCACTAATCATGTAACACCCCCAGATTTCTTATTATGTTATTTCTTCAAAGTAATTCCATAACTTGTACTACAAGAAAAACTGAGTTCAAGCGCAACATGACATAACTAACTAGCCATTAAAAAGTGGTTATTAAATTGTATAAACATAATTTTTAACACAATATAATCCTTATAATTTTAGAATCCATATTATGATTTTCTTAAAAAAATTGTAAGAACAAATTTATTTTTTTGGTTTAAAAAATGCAATTTTACCGCCTTTTAATTTAAATCCCTTTTTAAATACAATATTTGAAACATTTATATATTAAATTTGACAAAATAAACTTTTTTTAGGATCGGGACAAAAAAATTTTGTTTCATTAAATTTTTGGTGTTTTTCTGAAAACATTCATAATTGGGTGAATAGTGAAAAATACTATATTTTAACGAAAAACTACATTTTTAATCAAAATAATTTATAATGTTAAATTATAAATTTTAATGGTTTGTAAGTATAAATAGATTATATTTTTACCATTTAATCCAATGATGGTCAATGTATGTAATTTCAATTTAAAATTGGACATAAAATAATGTCAAACTTTTGGTAGTTATAATTTCTAAAAAATACACTTATCGGTTTTGACGGTGGGAATTAATTTTAAATTAAAAAATAAATCATCTGTGTTTTAAATTTGGTAAAATAGACATCATTATTGAATTCAGAATATCAAAATTATCATAGGGTAAATTTTTGGTATTTTTTTGAAAACATTTAATTTTTGATGAATAATGATAAACAATGAGTTATATTTTAAAACCAAATTTTTATTTAAATAATTAATTATTTTAAATAAATTTATTTTATGTCAAAATAGATACATAATACCAATATAAGTTCTATTTAATTCATTGGAGTTGGTTTATAATAATTTCAGATATAAAAAATTTTATTGAAATTTTCACCGTCTTTTACCCACCTCCTGAGAGAATTTGGAAATTAACATAAAACATTATTTTACCTCATCTGTGATTTGAATTTTAAAAATTAGAGAGAAACAGTTAATATCAATGAATAAAATGTGGTTAAATGAGATGAAAATAATTTTTTTGATTAATAACTTTTTACTTTTATTTACCACGGTTAGAAGAAAATAGGATAATTAAGGGTAAAAATGATATCAATATTATCCTAACACATGAATTAATTCTATTGGACAAGTTCATATCAAATAAAAACAACCTTAGGAAGAAAATATTTTCATTTAGGACCACATGGATTAGATTAGGACATTTAATATTATATAATTCAAACAATAGTTAAAAGAGTTAAAATCAATGTCTAATAACTAAATCATTTTTAATATAGGGTTATACATAAAACAATTCGATTATAAATATTTATTCGAAATATAAAAATATTTTCTACATAATTTTATTTTATTTATAATTTTTATACATTAAATTATTTAATTTATTAATGTCACAATGGTGATATAGTAATTACTTAATTAATGAAATATTAAAAAATTGATTTTATAAATATCAAAATAAATATAATTTTAGACATTTTATGAATTAAACATTTTTTCTAGGTTAATATGACATATTAGGATCTGTTATATAAACTTTTTTAGATGTAATAATGTTTCTATAAAATTATCAAAAACAAAATACCCAATCGTATCAAAATTGACATAAAAGGGTTTTTAAAACATATATTATATTATTAATTGATATTCTATTATTAAAAATCTAATGTTCAGTAAAAAGACTTATATAATGATAGTTATATCATTAATGGACCACTTGGGGGTATCTTGGATGTATATAGTATGTTTATTAGCTATATAATATAAAAATAAAAAGTGACATGGTAAATATTAAACTAATTATCTAAGAGTTAAAACTAATAGATAAGGTTAATATAATGACCAAAACCTGTCTAAAATCTATAGGATGAAAGTATTTAGACCCATAACCATCTTATACATTTAATAATCCACTTTTGAGCCATTATATACCGAATATGAAGTTATTATAATATAATACTTTATGTTTTTTCTAAAGAACCCCTCCCCCCCCTTATAAAAGGAAACCATTTTTAAACAATTCTTCACAACTTCAAAGCCATTTGGATATGCCAAAAACTGCCCATATATTATTTCAACTTCAAATTATTCAATCTAGAGGCCTTATTTTGATCATAAATCCAACCTAAAGATCCATTTTGATCAAATCAAAAGGAAGAACCCGATGAATAGGTAAAGTTGTCACCACACTCTTTCAAGTCCCTTTTTTCTTCAACTTCTTATTTCATTGTTATTTATATTCTAAAATAATTACTCTAGTATCCTCTATATACTGTGATGTAATTATAAATATGGTACAACCATCTTTTGTATTCTATCCATCCTTTGAATGAAATGTCGCCATACGTGCTTACGTACGACCTACCGTCTCCACGTCGTGGTGTAATTGTTATTCAATAGATTATTATTTGGATGGGTATAATAATGATGTAAAATTCATGTAAATAAAAATTATCATATTATAATGATTATGTATATATGATATACCATCCAATTATATATTATTTTAATATCAAAATAATGATATTATCGCTCGTGCGTACGTACAGACAACAGTCTCCACGAACGCGATGAGATTCATTCCCCATCATATCCATTTAATTATAATACTCATTTGGTGATTAAAAATAATTTTTAAGGACTTGATTTCATTCTGGATATTAATATGATACATCCTATGGATAAAAAACATGGCTTATGTAACAATCATATTAATGAAAACAAGTAAGTTAGCACCTGAAACAACGATAATACTAAGATATTATTAGAAAATCAATATTAACAGGTCATATATGATATAATAATCATGTATATGGTTCTTTTGTAATTTAATAACAATTATTTAACTATTATACAAGATTTTAACCTACCCCGACCAAGGAAAAGTATAATGTATGTGTTTATTTCACAATCTCTTCATTATCCAAGGCTGTTTATAGGTAATTATATATTGGGTTCTCTTTATCATCTACATACATGTTTCTTAAAAATGTATTTCAATACATTATTACTATTTTACATAATATGGGTTAAAGTCATTTATACCCTTGTTTGAATTTTTATAATAAGGTTATAAAGAAATCTTAAAGTCATTTTCCAAAAAGGTATTTTTAACCTTTTAGACAAAATTAAGGTAAGAATGACTTTTTTAACTTATACGGGGGGTGTGGCTATTTCCTGCTATTATAAAATCGTCAAATCTTCCCTTACAATCTTATAAGTATATTTTCAATGTAACTTTTTTATTTTATAATAATGTGACTTTTAAATGATTTAAAAAAAGAGATATTTCTCTCAAATAGTTTTGATTTCATCTATGTAAACATCCTTTGATGGATTTTAAGCTTATTTGAATTTGATTTATTATGATACAAAACTTTTGTATAGTATTGTTTTTTTATATGTTTGACCGTGGATGTGTTATTTTTATATCATTCATGGTCTATGGAGAATGTAATGACATTTCGTATGCTATTTTTAATAAAAATATGTATGTTATATTTGAACCTTTTCATATGGGAATGAATTGGACGTAGTAAGTGACAGGTGGATCCTGTTATAGAATCTCGATGCATAGGTAGGTCTCATGAGGCAAACTAGTGTCTTGGCAGGAGGCCTTGACAAAATCTTATTTGTAGTCTTGGCACAAGTCATTGGCTACGTGGTAATGATAGTCTGGCATTATGAATTCCATCATTATGAATGTGGTTATTAATATTTCATGTGAATATTAGACTGTTAGAATATCCACGTGAATAAGTAAATGGTATTATTTAATTTTATTTTTTCCATATTTTGCTAAATTTCATGTTTTAATAGCTTTTGATTTAGTTATACATTACCTCAAATCATTATTCTTATTTATGAAAGCTTCTGCTATATTGTTATCCTTACTGAGCATCTAAGATCACCCCTTTAAATGTTTTATTTTTACCAGGATGTGAAGATTTATTTTATGACTGACCAGTAGGGACAGTATTAGGGGTTGTGAGTTTGGTGTATGGAGACAATATTCTGTTTTAGTATTAAATTTATCATGTAATGTAAGACATATGAATGTATCTAGTGATTTCGAGGCTAATAAACTAATAGTTCATTCAATACTTGATATTTTGTGATCCTGCCAATGTCATGTAATAATGCACTGACTCTGGGTAAATGGTGTCGGGGCATTATAGTTGGTATCTGAGGAAGTTTATTACAACCCTTGGAAGCTAGATTTATATATACTCTAATTAGAGCACATAGACCTAAGATGTACTTTGATGATTAGTATATAAGAACATCCAAGAATTTTGGTATTTTAGAGATTTTGTGAGTTTTCCGAGAAATACATCACTGTCTAGATACGAGTAAGTTGAGGCAGCACTGGCACAAATGTACCTAGGGGTAAAACCCGAAAACACCTCTTTGAGCTAGACTCGAACGGGAACTGGTGCATGAAAATGAGCCTTACTGCACCCTTGGTTATGACACACCCGGGGGAAATGCTTAGGATAATTCTTATTTTCGTTACAAACCATTATGAAGGGTTTATGAGTGTATACATTCTCAATGAAAACATCTTTATGATTATGGATTACATCCATAAACTGTTCAATTTACGTTATGTATTTTACAAGTTTGGAACTATTTATTGCAATTCATAAACTGGCCTAGTTTATGCTATTGTATTGAAATGTCACCCAGTAGAAGGAATGTGGACTCCAGCAATACGTATGATTCAATGAGTAAGAAGGATCATGTCTTTCACCTTATTAAGCCAGCATTAAAAAGGGAAATAGTCTCCCTTGTATTCAAAACATATGTAGAAATAGTTTCATTTGTTAATAAGATAAGTAAATAATTCTCGGAGTCCTATGGTGTTGAAGGTAACCAGGAGAAGAAAGGGTTGGAAGAGAGAAAGATAGATAAAGGGAAGAGGGAAAAGAAGATTTTTCCCATATGTGATAACTATGGGAAGAAACACCCTGGAACATGCATGAAGCGAATGGGAATTTGTTATAAGTGTGGGATAAAATCACACCATGTATGTGACTGCAAGTGTACGAAAAAGGTTTCAAATGTACAATGCTTTATCTGCATGGAGTTGGGACACTATGTGAATTAATGCTCAAATAATCAGATTTTTCCCCAAATGATGATATTGAATAATAACCATGTTATGATACTACCACAAATTAGGAGGAATGATTAGAGTTATTATGTTTTTATTAAAGAATAATGTCATCTATGTGTTGTATCAACAAAGTACTGGTTATAATAATTATGGATTATATAAGGTTGTACTACAGTACTATTTCATTAAGGACTTGAGATTGTGTGGAACCATGAAAAGTGACTCAATTGCAGGTTAATTTTTTTTAAAATATATGGTTGAGAGAAAGATAACCAATAATATGGTTCTGATACCGAGGTAGTGATTTTGGAATAATACAATATTTGTTTAGATAAATTATATTGGATATTCATGACTACCTTGAAACTGATTAATGATTTGTATATTCCATCATTGTTGGAGTTTACAAAATTTTTGTATATAATGAGTATATCCAAAAGGCTATAACGAATAAGGGATCATGAATGTAATCAACAAGGTTTTATGGTAATTTAGGATGTAGCATTGTTTTAATAGAATACATGATGAAGGTGTTCAAATGTTATTATGCAGAAAAAAGGATCCTCATTGTGTTTACCTTCAATATAAATTTTTTATTTTGAGTTTGGAAAGAACTATTTTAGATCATTCTAGTTTAAGATTTTTTTTGGATTGCCAAAAAAAAAGGACAACCTGGAAGTCGGGCAACAACCAATCTCATCCGGCAAGGCCGCAAAACTAGAACCCACAATCGAAGGGCGGAAAGGGTGTATCACCTATCACTGGACCACGTGATGTCCTTGATTAAATAATGAAGTAATTTTTTTTAAAAAAAACTAGTAGATGAATTATAAATTCAGGTTTTTTACCCTATACGAATAGGATAAATAGAATATTATTTTTTAGTTCTATTATCTTTTAGAGTGAAAGATGTGTTTGTGGTAGAAAATATTTAATGGATGGAACTCTATTTGTCAAGTATATATTTTTTTTCTTCTCTTATTATATGAAGAAATTAATTCTTAAACTTACGATAATGTATCTTACAACTAAAAATGTGTTATCTTAATTCCTTATGTTTCATTGAAGAGCTGATATTTTTAATCCACATAGATTGATGGATTTGAGGCCCCCAATTGTACAATTTTTTGTGATTGATGATCTCAATCACTCCCTATTAATATTTATGTTTTCCCTCAAATAATGTGTTTTAATTTTGACCAATTTTCTCCTAATTTAGATCATAATATGGTGGTGACTTTTTCATTCCCCTTTTCCTCTCATTAAGACTAATTTTTGTTAACCCAATTACCGATGTCAGTTTTCCCACAAAGGTATTTTCTATTTTATACCGTTTATTTTAGAAGAAAAATTTCAAATAGATAGGACACAATTTATTGAAAGAGGGAAGAATGTAACACCCCAATATTTCTTAGTACATTATTTCTTCAAAGTAATTAAATATCTTTCACTACACGCAAAACCGAGTTCAAGCACACCACGACTTACCAAACTAGCCATTAAAAAGCGGTTATTAAATTGTATTAACTGAATTTTCAACTTTATATAGTCCTTATAATTTTAGAATCCATATTATGAGTATCTTAGAAATAATGTAAGAACAAATTCATTTTTATTGTTCAAAATATGCAATTTTACCGCCTTTTAATGGCGAACCCTTTTTAAATCCAATATTTGAAACTTTTATATATTAAATTTGACAAAATAAACTTCTTCTTTGGAATTAGTACATATCAATTTAGTTTCATTAAATTTTTGGTGTGTTTCTGATAACTTTCATAATTGGGTGAATAGTGAAAAATACTATATTTTATATAAAAACAACTTTTTTAATCAAAACAATTTATAATGTTATATTATACATTTTGATGGTTTTGAAGTATAAATATATTATATTTTTACCATTTAATCAAATGATGGTCATTGTAAGTAATTTCACTTAGAAATTGGACATAAAAAAGTGTCAACCTTTTGGTAGTTATTATTTGTTAAAAATACGCTTTTCAGTTTTGACAGCGGGAATAAATTCGAAATTAATAATTGTAAATTATATGTTTTTAATTTGGTAAAATTGACTTAATTATTGAATTCAGAATATCAAAATTATCTTAGGGTAAAATTTTGGAATTTTTCTTAAATCTTTTAATTTATGATAAATAGTAAAAAACACTGAGTTAGAGTTTATAACCAAATTTGTTTAAATATTTATTTATTTTATATAAATTTAATTTATGTCAAAATAGATTCATAATACCTATATAAGTTCTATTTAATTCATTGCAGTTATTTTATAATAATTTTAGATATATAAAGATTTTATTGAACTTTTCACCGTCTTTTACCCACCTCTTGAGAGAATTTTGAAATTTACATAAAACATAATTTTACCGCATATATGAGTGTAATTTAAAAAATTTGAGAGATGGTTAATATCAAGGAGTAAAATTTGGTTTAATGAGATGTAAATAATTTTTTGAATATTAACTTTTATCTTTTATTTACAATGGTTAAAAGTAAATAGGGTAATTAATGGTAAAAATTATATTAACATTATCCTAACACATATATTAATTCTATTGAACAAGTGTATCTCGACAAAAAACAACCTTATGAATAAAATATTAACATTTAGGTACACTTGGATTAGATTAGGACATTTATTATTATTTAATTAATTGAAGAGTTAAACGAGTTAAAATCAATGTTTAATAAATAAAACATTTTTAATATAGGGTTATACAAAAGAAAAATTTGATTATAAATATTCATTAGAAATATAAAAATATTCCCAATATAAGGTTATTTTATTTATAATTTTTAGACATTATATAATTTAATTTATTTATGACACAATGATGTTGCAGTAATTAGCTAATTAATGAAATATTAAAATAATTAATATTATAAATATAAAAATAAATATAATTTGAGACTTTTTTTGAATTAAACTAATTATATAGGTTAATATGACATATTAGTATTAGTTATATAAATTTTTTTCAAGTAATAATGCTGTTATGAAATTATCAAAAACAAAATACCCAATAGTGTCAAAATTGACATAAAAGAGTTTTTAAAAAAAATATTATATTATTAATTGATATTATATTCCAAAAAATCAAATGTTCTGCCAAAAGACATATATAATGATATTTTTATCATTAATGGACCACTTTGTGGTCTCTTGGATGTATATAATATGTTTATTAACTATTAATACAAAAAATACAAGTGACATGTTAAATGTCAAACTAATTAACTACGAGTTAAAATTAAATGATAAGGTTAATATAATGACCCAAACATGTCTAAAATCTATTGTTTGAAATGATTTCGACCCATACCCACCTTATACTTTTAATAATCCACTTTTATCCATTAGAAACCGAATATGAATTTATTATAAAATAATACATTATGTTTTTCCTAAAAAGCCCCTCCTCCCCCTTATAAAAGGACACCAATTCTAACCAATTCATCACACCTTAAAAGCCATCTGGTTTGAAATATCCATCCCAAATATACTCTATAATTCTGTCACCACAACATAGAGGCCTTATTTTGATCATAAATACAACCTAAACATCCCTTTTGATCAAATCAAAAGGATGAACCCGAAGAAGAGGTAATGTTTTTACCACAATCTTTCATGTTCCTGTCTTCATCAACTTCATCTTTCTTTGTTATTTCCATTATAAAAAAATAAATCCAGTATATTTTATATACTGATATGTTATTATAAATATGGTATAACCATATTAAGTATTCTATCCATCCTTTGAATGACATGTCACTATACATGAGTACGTACGACCTACCGTCTCCACATCGTGGTGTAATTGTTATTCAATATATTATTATTTGGATTTTATAATAATGATGTGAAATTCATGTAAATAATAAATATAACAATATAATGATTATTTATATATTATATAAAATCCAATTATATTTTATTTTAATATCAAAAGAATGATATTATTGCTCGTGCGTACGTACGGACTACCGTCTCCACGAACGCGATGAGATTCATTCTCTATCGTATCCATTCAAGTATAATTCTCATTTGATGATTAAAAATAATGTTTAAGGACTTGATATCATTCTTGATATGAATAATATACAACCTATGGTTAACAACAATGGCTAATGTAATTAACATATTAAAGAAAATGAGTAATTTAACACCCAAAACGACGATAAAACTAAGATATTAATAAAAAATAAATATTAAAAGATCATATATGATATCATAATCACATATATGGTTCTTGTATAATTTAATAACAATAGTTTAACTATTATACAAGAGGTTAACCGGGCCACATCCAAGGAAAATTACAAGGTACGAGTTTATTTTCTCAATCTCTTCATTATCTAAGGTTGTTTATATGTAATTATCTACTGGAACCTCTTTATCATCTACATCCATGTTTCAAAAAAATGTATTTCAAAACATTCTTAATATTTTATAGAATATGGGTTATTGTCATTTATACCCTTGATTGACTTTTTATAAGATTTTTATAAAGGAATCATTATGTCATTTTCTAAACAAGGTCCTTTTTAACATGTTCAACAGAATTAAGGTAAGAATGTATTTTTTAACTTATACAGCATGTGAAGATATTTCCCTCAATTATAAAATCATCCAAGCTTATCTTACATGCTTATAAGAATATATTCGAAGTAGATGTTTTATTTTATAATTATGTGAATTTTAAATGATTTAAAAAAAGAGATATTTCTCTCAAATAGTTTTGATTTCATCTATGTCAACATCGGTTGATTGATTTTAAACTTATTTGAAGTTGGTTTATTATGATACAAAAATTTTGTATAGTATTGAAGGTTTTGTGATATGATTGACTGTGGATGTGTTATTTTTATACAATTCATGTTTTATGGAGAATGTATTGGCATTTCGCGTGCCAGTTTTAATACTATTATTTATGTTATGTTTAATCCTTTTCATATGGGAATGTGTTGGACTAAGTAAGTGACAGGTCAAGCCCACTATAGCTTCTCGATGCATAGGTAGGTCTCATGAGACAAACTATTGTCTTGGCCTGAGGCCTTGACAAAATCTTATTTGTAGTCTTGGCACGAGGTCTTGGCTATAAGGGTATTACAGTGTAGAATTATGCATTCCATCATTATTATAGTTGTTATTGATATTAGATGTGATTATTCAACTAATAAAATATCTATGGGAATAAGTAAATGGTATTATTTCATTTAATTATTTCTATATCATGCTGAAGTTTAAGTTTTAATGGATTTTTATTTAGTTATACATTGCCTCAAATGTTTATGCTTATTTATAAATGCTTCAACTATATTCCTATCCTTACTGAGCATCAGAGATCACCCCTTTCTATGTTTTATTTTTCCCAGGATGTGAAAAAGTATTTTATGACTAACCTGCAGGGATAGTCAGAGGGGTTATGAGTGTGGTCTATGGATAAAATATTTCGATTTGGTTTTCTTTTTATCATGTAATGTAATACATATGAATGTTTCTAGTAATTCAAAGGATACTAAACTAATATATCTTTCGAGACATGATCTTTTGTGATCATACCAATGTTATGTAATAATGCACTGACTCTGGGTAACTGGTGTCAGGGCGTTACAAAACACATGAAGAGAAACATCGATATTAAGAACCATTATGATTCCCAATAATGAATATATATATTATATATTCATCCACAAATAGAATAAAATACAAAAAATATTGAATGTGGAAGAAACATAATGCTAAAGACACCACCATAGATAAAATCACAAAAAATACAGAAATAATACCATATCCAAATAAGAAACCTAAATTTCCAGGAATCCATTACATTTCTCAAGGAATCAGAATAAACCAATATAGAGAGTCATTAAATCAATATCTAAGGAAGATACGAGTTATATAGGAAATTTGATAGCCCAACAAGAGAATGATATAGAATAATAGGGAACATCATACCAACCACACCCACAATTAAGGGGGAAACAAAAACTTAACACTAATGAGGGAAATTCCATGAAGGGAGTTGAATATTACTAGATTAAATCCCATAATGGATAGATATATCAATAGAGAATGCGTTGTGTAATTCATGAATCATAACTACAAAATAATATCTCTAATGATTATATATCGTAGGTTCATAGACTTCTTTCACTTCAATACAATGGTCACGTTCAAAACAATCATAGATATGAAACCATTAAATTTTTAATTTCATTATATTATTTGTTGATTAAACTACTATAGTTGATAAAAAATTTATCTTTACCAATAATTTTGTTTATACACTTAGCTTTATTACAATGTAATGAATTCATTGACCACCTAAAGGATTTTGTCATTCGTTAAGGGATAACAACTCATTAGCCACATGAGATGACTATACATTACAAACTACTTCTCTCTTCAACTATTTGAAATTATATGATAATACCATGATGATTCCA
Organism: Viscum album; assembly: GCA_963277665.1. Taxonomy (NCBI): domain Eukaryota; kingdom Viridiplantae; phylum Streptophyta; class Magnoliopsida; order Santalales; family Viscaceae; genus Viscum; species Viscum album. Next base: position 1,610,644,855 of record OY728141.1, on the reverse strand, counting down.
TATCTAAGACATATCATACCATAATTCAAATATTACATAAATTTTTTTTACATTTTAATATTTCTTAACATAAAATCCTCTCCTAATTATACACAATATACAATTGATGTGATAATTACGTTATCTACCTTCATGAAATGATGAGGTTTCTCACACCTATCTATTGTAATTCAAAACCGAAATTAGAGCAGTCCTTCATTGAGTCCTATTTGATTATAACAAATTATCATCTTAAAGTAGGGAATTATAATGATTCCTTATGTCTAGTACAATCTCCCTTCCCATTAGATTCATTACTGTCCCCCAATCAATATTTATTTGATTATATATTAATATATAGATTCATAACATATTAATAATCATATAATCAATTTTTTTATCCTAGTTCATTTCATCGCACAAGACACATGTTGTGTGAAAATACCTACTCTATTACCCATGTGGCGAGATATGATCATATAATATCACATGAAAAATGGTTATATAATGAAATTTATAATTATGAATTCAAATCCAAGTGTAGGTATAATCTAACATACCATAATTTTACCCATTTAAAAAAATTCTACTATGATCCAAATCCCACAAATATCAACCACCTTTTTCATAAATCACTATTTGTTATATTTTACAAAAAAACACGCATAAATAATTCAAATTAATGGAACAATCACTAAATAACATTTTTTCATGAGTTTTTATCATAGAAATAATAATATATCAATTTTTTGACTACAATGGTATCCATATTCGTGAACACTACCTCTCTCTAAAAGTATACCAATTAACCACAATATATATTGAGATGAAATATGAAAAATGTCTTATGATTTATTAAACACACTAAACTCGTACTACACTGAGTTCTATCTAATAATTTCTTCGATACATCCCTAGATCCATGAAATAATAATCCCAAGTTTGTAGTAACATATAATTTAAGATCAATATATCAATTCCTAAAATCTTAAGAACATGATTATGGACACACTTTTTTCTATAGGATTTATCCCACTATTGTATCCACATACACAATGATCTTATCTAGTTTCATTATAACATCGATTTTGTTTTGTCATGAATCGGCTATGGTTTCTATCTAACTAGACACTCGACTATTCCCCTGGAATGGCTTAATGATAATTCCTAATCCCTACGGTCGAGAAACTAGTCATGGGAATCATGTAACACCTTTTTAAATGATTTATTAATATAAATAATTAACAAAAAATAAAAATAAAAATCCATCACAATATAAGGAACATTTAAAACATTAGAGATTAAATAAAACACTATATTCCTATATTAGACACTTATCATTTACAAAAAAACCAAACTAAACAAAACGATGTGGGGGAAGACTAGAAAGAAAATATTACATGAAACATATGGGAAAATTACCTTACACCATCACCACCAACAAATTTCGAAAAGGGAACCACTAGAACTAAAAAACACCATAACCACCATAAAAGGCATTTCCATTACCTGAGTCAAGTTGATCATGATCAACATACACCCTTAGGTTTATATAGGTTTTGAAATTAAATTCATTGTAGGATACCAAAAACATATTCCATTAAATGAATATAATTGAATAATAAAAAAAATTAATAAAAATAAAACAATAATTTTATAGAAATCATGAATTAACGTAATTGTAGAAATGAATATGAAATAAGGATGAAACAGAAAAAATTGTACAATTAAAATATACAATCTCCATGTTACTAGGATTATTGGGGTATTAGGATCCATGAAATCTAGACGATAAAATCAAATACACAATGTTTCATCACCTATATGTTATAACAAATCCCCATAATGATCGTATAGTAATTTAGGTAATTTAATCCTTCCTGGAATGCCGGCCTCGACCCTACTGACTTACTTGGCATTATTGGCCTATTCATCCCACCTAAATCCCAAAATTCCAATTTTCTATATTAAAATACCTATGAAAAGTTAATTAGAATTTATAAAATCAAATTTTCAATAATTGAAACAACATTTGATGATAACCCACTTACAAAGGATAATTTACCAATACTCTATAGAAACATAATGAAACACATGGAAGCCAATTTTATGACCACAAAAACAATTATAAAACCCATTGGGAATCCAATGAAAGAATAATATGATGATAAAATAATTTCATGGAATAGGAAACCAAATATTTTCCTTGAAATCACATAGAACTAGTTGAAATATAATAGTTTCACGAAGATTAAATCCTTTAGAAGAATGAACGCCCCATAACTAACATTATTTAACCAAAAAAAATATTTAACCCAATATTGTTCAAAACCCTTAACATAAAATTTAGAACTCAAAGGGTAAGGGTAATAGACCAATAGTATGAAATAATAGAAAATTGGGGAAGCTTGATCAATGATTTTAAAAAGTACCTAATCGAAAACACCAAAAAATGGAGCCTAAGCTATGAATGGTTGGTGAGGAGGAGAACATAGTGATTCCATATCTAATGGAGTGATATAGAGGGATTTGAGTTTTAAAATATTGGAGGAGTAGTTTAATAATTTTAATACATATAATGATATGGAAGGTCGCATGGTTTGGCCACATGATTTTAAAAACATTGTTCTAACCATGCAGAACCTATATCCAAGAGGAAAAGAAGTTGCACGGTTTACTTGTAGTAGGCACACAACCATTATCTTAGACATGGGGCCTTAAAAATTCCATTATACTAGTCACACTGTAATCCTAGTATCTTTTCATGCCTATGTTCTACGCTATGTGTTTAGGACTATGCCACTCTCTCAGGCACACAGTTTTTGTAGGGCCGGTGCACTATTCCTACGTAATGTATATCAAATGTCTTCTTCCTTAAGTCCAACATGATGGAAAATATTTTTCTAAAAAAACATTTATGAACTCCATGTATTAAAAATATAAAATATAATAAAATAAAAAATTCCACCAAATTCCACCACATATGTAACAATTCACCCACCATGAAAACACTCTACCCTCGAAAAGTCAGACCATTATTTGATCATGGAATAAATGAGGGTATCGCCCCTCCACTAATTTATTATATTTCCATGTTTTGTACATGTCATTATTGTGATACCAAAGTTCCGAAAATAATGGAATGGATTTACCTTGTATAATATTAACCTGGTTATCCACAGTCCAAAATAATAATGTCCACATAGACAACATATATTATAGATCCAATTCTTCAAAGGTCAGCATGTGAGATGGGTCCGAATTAAAATTCATCAATTGGGAGGCAGAAACATGTTTTGAAAAAATGTAAACCATGTTGTTAAGGATAATTGGTATTACACAATTACAATTATGTATGAAACCCTAGAAGGTATGACATACATCATCGTAATCTTTCCTAGAATTCCATGATGAAAGTGACCCAAATGTGATGCCACCTTTAGAAACAAAAAGTCACCCAATAAGGATTTGAGTCTTAGTTTTGCATGATATTATAATGATTATGGAAGATATTCACTATCGACAGCCATTGTATAATCAATAGAAACTTATAATATGTGTCTTCCAAAAGTAAAATTGAAATTAAGTATTAATCACCCACATACATCTAGAATAATAGGTGACTGACATAGACACTAACAAATTTTATTTTAGGGAATAATTTTTTTTGAGGACTAGTAACTATTTTTATATAGAAATTCCACCAATCCCAAATGGTTCCCCCAGGAAAATTGCAAATACAGTATGATTTCATGGAGAATATGTTCCAAACTTTTCCCTCACAATTAGACCATTCGTTAGAGGATGGTATGTCTTACTATTCCTAACATGTAATCCCATTACGCTAATACGGTCATCCTATAGATGATAGGTAAATAGGGGATCCCTATATAAAATTATAGATGATGGAACACCATGAAGACTCACAATCATGTGAACATAAAACCATCCCAGCTCATCTATATCAGACTAATCCTTATTAGAATGAAATTGATGGACTTATCCAGATAGTCGGTAACCACAGAAATGAAATTTCTTCCTCAAGGTGTGTGAGGTAACACAATAATAAATTCTATGGGGACCTCGACTGAATTCTAATTATGAAAATGCAATGTTTGGATAAACCCTTAGGGGAATTGGTGGTCAATCACAACCCACTAACATATATATTACCTGGAAACGATGTTAGCTATATTTAGCCTCATTCTATGACTTATGAACCTGTGAGAAACATCATAAAACATCATGGTGGTTTAAGAAATAATGGGCCACAAGGACTATTGGATATTAGACATCACCACCTTTTATAAAGATAATAAAACCACACAATGACCCTTTAGACAAGGGACACCATTACATTGACCATTTATTATGTAGATTGATGTAGTATATCATTATTAGCCTTCTGTTCAAGAATTAGCTTGATAAGTGAGGGTGTTAACTAAATACTATCCAAGAACATTCCATCACTATGATCCATAGAATACAGGTGAATCTAGGGTAAAATCACCATCAAAGTCCACTCATCACTAGAATCATATCATGCTGGCACATGTATCTACTAACTTAGGGAATCAATTACAACATTACCTTTACTAGGGTTGTATACAATATCAATGTCAAACTTGTGATGTTGAACAACCTACTAGAACTATCACAGATTTTGATCCATAATGTATAAAATATAATCCAAAATATTATGATTTGAATAAACTATGAATTTATTCCAAAATAGATATTGATGTTGTAACAATAGAAACATTAATAAATATAATAACCCTTATTATATAATCCAATTTTCTATGATATATTAAGGTTATATAAAAAATCAACCTCATTGGTATTGTTATATCTTATTGGATTAAAAAAACCATTAAGTATCATATCCATTAATTATATATCTGTTGAAATGTGAACAAATGATTAATATAAATTTAGGGTTTAAAAATCAAATTGACAGAGAAAATGGTAGTTATGGCCTCATCCATTACAATCATACCATATGAATCCCATTTATTTGAGCTTGGGAGGTAGATAACATCACTATAATTTTTCGTTGATCAATCCCATGATGAGATCCAGAAACAGAAGCATGAGACAAAATATTTATGGGAGAATACAAAGCCCATTTAGATAAAGATCAAAACAATGTACACAAAACTATCCCGTAAACATCTCACCATAGTGCACCTTACTCTTAGGAGTTTTCATGTTTTTTAGGGAATATTCATCAAGACCCCAATAATTTAATTATATATATATTGTATTGAATAATGAATATATTTACATCATATTATTTTTAATATATAAATTATTATAAATTTTAATACAATAAAACAAAAATTGTATTATTGGGATGAATTTAAAATTAATATAATGAATTTAAATTGATGAATTAATTTTTTTTAAAATAAAATATTATTTGTTATATTATTATTAACTAATTTTTATAAAATCTAAAGGATCACGTCTGTTTTATGAATTCAACATATATTTTTATAAATGTTTGGAAACTGTTATTATTAAACTTCCGTCATTTCTCAATAAATATTTATTCTTGTATTAATATTGTAATTACAATTATTTAGAAAAATATTTTGATAATATTTATTTTATATATGGAAATAAAATTTAAAAATTATCCAACAAGTAATTTTTCCTAATTTTCTACTATAGATGAATTTTTGATTAATAATTAAATATTGTATAAATTTACGATATGTATTATGAGATCATAATGACCAAAATTGATGTAATAAATACCATATAGAGTATCCAAGAACAAATATATGTTTTCAATATTATTTTTTTTATTTTATGTTTATTTGGTTAATTTTAAAAATCCTTCATGAATACTCCAAAAACTATTATATAATTTATGTTTTAAAAATCATGATTATAAGAGTATGATTCACCTCCACATCTGCATGGGTAATATTTAAATAATATATTCCACTTTACTAATAAAAAATTAAAACCAAACCTATTTAGAATAAATAGTAGGCAAAATTATAGGATGGTTTTTTGTAGTTGTTATATAATTATATAGATTCCAAAACCTATGTAAGAGAAATGATAATGAACTCGCCACTCAACTCCTATATAACCCACCAAAGATCCCACATAACATCACTGAAAATCCATGAATCATGACCCTACTATAACCTACCCTCTATATATTCTTCCTAATGTTCCCCCGTTCTCTCAAGAAGATTTTACAATCGTTTGGATTCACACTATGAAGGATTGTATTATGTTTTCCTCCTCTTATTTCAAGTTTAACTATTATCTTATTTCTACTATTTCCCATTCATATTGTTGAGATATTTCTTTAAAATGCACCTATTAATCTCCATTATATTTCTACAGGATCAGAAACCCATTTATCTCAAATAATCCTATTATATAAATCATTATGTGAATTAATTATGCAATGAAAATTTCATTGGGATTTTCCATTCCAAACAAACTTATAGTGAATACCAATACTGAATTCCTATCAATGGTGTTAACCTTTATGCTCATATAATTATATAATTATCAAATTAATTTTTTTATTATAATATCAATTATAGTTGAATAAAATTTTATGTAAAATGATTCCATGTTTTATGATCTATGTGTCACACTTAAACATGAGAATGAAATTATGTTAATGGTTGGACCATAAATTATATAGTGATCTAATGAATTAGGTAATGTTTTAGCCTAATGATACATCATGCAAGGGATTATGGAGTGAAACTAATCCATCATTGTACTTTTTTACAACATAATGACTTGGAAGACATCCTTGAACTATGTTTAGGATACTTTGTTTTATGTTGTTTCCACATTTCATATGCTTAATTAATGTTACCATTATATATCATGCCTCCTTGTATATTTTTATTATACTAACACTGTTTATTCCATATTGATATGCCTATTGTCTAAAATTCATTACCTTTTTCATGTTATGTAATTCTTATTACATCCCTGAGCTTTATAGATCACCCTTTTCTAATGTGTGTCCCCATGATATCCAATGTTGATTTAATATTGATGGAATATTATGATAATTATAAGGATGTTTTTAATAATGGTGATGTGTCACCTATTTTAAGTTGTTATTTAATGTACCTATTTACCAAAAATACACTATATTACTTGATCTTCTAGGTTTTATTATGTGTAAATTTAGGTAATAAAACATGAATTAATGTGTAATAAAGAATAGTGTTTTCATAGTAGTCATCAAAGGAATAATTAGTTATTTTTAGGATTAGGATTATAAAACACAAGAGAAATACTTATGTATAATAATAAGTATAAGAAAACTTGCATATTATTTTGTTAAAATATAGAGTAAAATGTTTCTCATGAAAATATATCCATGTATGGATACACCAAGTAGATGTGGTTATGTAATAGATTTACATAGTGGGAGAACCTAAATATATAGTGTTGTGATAGACATGACTGAGAATTGGTGTAAGAAATTGGGCCTAACTATAAAACTACTTTTACAATCCCATGGGATACGATTTTGATAATTCAGGATCTCACTATGAACCATTATTAATAGAAAAAATTCTTATAAGACTATATTCCTGTTAAAGGATCATGTATATCGTAGATTACGGCCTAATATTTCATCAGTTAAATAAATACATGAAATTAATTAGTTATCACTTTAATGAATATAGATTGTAGTTTATGTTTTTAATAGACTAAAAATAATCACCCATATTTTCATATTAATTATTTCCAATTGCAGCAAATATGAGGAATTGGGAAAACACTCATGTGAAAGAAAAAGTGAATACTACCGCAATAAGATGCCTAGTTTAACAACCCATGTGTTTATTGAATGATAATTTTTGTTTTATATTAATTCAAAAGAATAATATATTAATTTAATGTTAAAGGGGACTCTTTTTTGGATAGTATTCTCGACATGCAATAACGGGCTTCTATGAAATTTTTCATTGCACACAATACTAAGATATACTAAAAAATAATAAAATAGTTTTATTACTATTTTAAATCGTAGTTAATGCCTAGTCATTAGAATGGAGGGAATTAGTTGTATTATATAAATTTTAATTTATGGTTTACACATGTTTAAATGATGACTCGTGGATACCAACATTATTAGAAATGGAAATAAAAATCTATTGAATTTAATGGAAGTGTTTTTATAAAAACATATTTAAAAGACTATTGGATATTAGACATCACCACCTTTTATAAAGATAATAAAACCACATAATGACCCTTTATACAAGGGACTCCATTACATTGACCATTTATTATGTAGATTGATGTAGTATATCATTATTATCCTTCTATTCAAGAATTAGCTTGATAAGTGAGGGTGTTAACTAAATACTATCCAAGAACATTCCATCACTATGATCCATAGAATACAGGTGAATCTAGGGTAAAATCACCATCAAAGTCCACTATTCACTAGAATCATATCATGCTGGCACATGTATCTACTAACTTAGGGAATCAATTACAACCTTACCTTTACTAGGGTTGTATACAATATCAAGGTCAAACTTGTGATGATGAACAACCTACTAGAACTATCACAGATTTTGATCCATAATGTATAAAATATAATCCAAACTATTGTGATTTGAATAAACTATGAATTTCTTCCAAAAAAGATATTGATGTTGTAACAATAGAAACATTAATAAATATAATAACCCTTATTATATAATCCAATTTTCTATGATATATTAAGGTTATATAAAAAATCAACCTCATTGGTATTGTTATATCTTATTGGATTTAAAAAACCATTAAGTATCATATCCATTAATTATATATCTGTTGAAATGTGAACAAATGATTAATATAAATTTAGGGTTTAAAAATCAAATTGACAGAGAAAATGGTAGTTATGGCCTCATCCATTACAATCATACCATATGAATCCCATTTATTTGAGCTTGGGAGGTAGATAACATCACTATAATTTTCCGTTGATCAATCCCATGATGAGATCCAGAAACAGAAGCATGAGACAAAATATTTATGGGAGAATACAAAGCTCATTTAGATAAAGATCAAAACAATGTACACAAAACTATCCCGTAAACATCTCACCATAGTGCACCTTACTCTTAGGAGTTTTCATGTTTTTTAGGGAATATTCATCAAGACCCCAATAATTTAATTATATATATATTGTATTGAATAATGAATATATTTACATCATATTATTTTTAATATATAAATTATTATAAATTTTAATACAATAAAACACAAATTGTATTACTGGGATGTATTTAAAATTAATATAATAAATTTATATTGATGAATTAATTTTTTTTAAAATAAAATATTATTTGTTATATTATTATTAACTAATTTTTATAAAATCTAAAGGATCACGTCTGTTTTATGAATTCAACTTATATTTTTATAATGGTTTGGAAACTGTTATTATTAAACTTCCGTCATTTCTCAATAAATATTTATTCTTGTATTAATATTGTAATTACAATTATTTAGAAAACAATTTTGATAATATTTATTTTATTTATGGAATTAAAATTTAAAAATTATCCAACAAGTAATTTTTCCTAATTTTCTACTATAGATGAATTTTTGATTAAAAATTAAATATTGTATAAATTTACGATATGTATTATGAGATCATAATGACCAAAATTGATGTAATAAATACCATATAGAGTATCCAAGAACAAATATATGTTTTCAATTTTTTTTTATGTTTATTTGGTTAATTTTAAAAATCCTTCATGAATACTCCAAAAACTATTTTATATTTTATGTTTTAAAAATCATGATTATAAGAGTATGATTCACCTCCACATCTGCATGGGTAATATTTAAATAATATATTCCACTTTACTAATAAAAAATTAATACCAAACCTATTTAGAATAAATAGTAGGAAAAATTATGGGATGGTTTTTTGTAGTTGTTATATAATTATATAGATTCCAAAACCTATGTAAGAGAAATGATAACGAACTCGCCACTCAACTCCTATATAACCCACCAAAGATCCCACTTAACATCACTGAAAATCCATGAATCATGACCCTACTATAACCTACCCTCTCTATATTCTTCCTAATGTTCCCCTGTTCTCTCAAGAAGATTTTACAATCGTTTGGACTCACACTATGAAGGAATGTATTATGTTTTCCTCCACTTATTTCAAGTTTAACTATTATCTTATTTCTATTATTTCCCATTCATATTGTTGAGATATTTCTTTAAAATGCACCTATTACTCTCCATTATATTTCTACAGGATCAGAAACCCCTTTATCTCAAATAATCCTATTATATAAATCATTATGTGAATTAATTATGCAATGAAAATTTCATTGGGATTTTCCATTACAAACAAACTTATAGTGAATACCAATACTGAATTCCTATCAATGGTGTTAACCTTTATGCTCATATAATTATATAATTATCAAATTAATTTTTTTATTATAATATCAATTATAGTTGAATAAAATTTTATGTAAAATGATTCCATGTTTTATGATCTATGTGTCACACTTAAACATGAGAATGAAATTAAGTTAATGGTTGGACCAAAAATTATATAGTGATCTAATGAATTAGGTAATGTTTTAGCTTAGTGATACATCATGCAAGGGATTATGGAGTGAAACTAATCCATCATTGTACTTTTTTACAACATAATGACTTGGAAGACATCCTTGACCTATGTTTAGGATACTTTGTTTTATGTTGTTTCCACATTTCATATGCTTAATTAATGTTACCATTATATATCATGCCTCCTTGTATATTTTTATTATACTAACACTGTTTATTCCATATTGATATGCCTATTGTCTAAAATTCATTACCTTTTTCATGTTATGTAATTCTTATTACATCCCTGAGCTTTATAGATCACCCTTTTCTAATGTGTGTCCCCATGATATCCAATGTTGATTTAATATTGATGGAATATTATGATAATTATAAGGATGTTTTTAATAATGGTGATGTGTCACCTATTTTAAGTTGTTATTTAATGTACCTATTTACCAAAAATACACTATATTACTTGATCTTCTAGGTTTTATTATGTGTAAATTTAGGTAATAAAACATGAATTAATGTGTAATAAAGATTAGTGTTTTCATAGTAGGCATAAAAGGAATAATTAGTTATTTTTAGGATTAGGATTATAAAACACTAGAGAAATACTTATGTATAATAATAAGTATAAGAAAACTTGCATATTATTTTGTTAAAATATAGAGTAAAATGTTTCTCATGAAAATATATCCATGTATGGATACACCAAGTAGATGTGGTTATGTAATAGATTTACATAGTGGGAGAACCTAAATATATAGTGTTGTGATAGACATGACTGAGAATTGGTGTAAGAAATTGGGCCTAACTATAAAACTACTTTTACAATCCCATGGGATACGATTTTGATAATTCAGGATCTCACTATGAACCATTATTAATAGAAAAAATTCTTATAAGACTATATTCCTGTTAAAGGATCATGTATATCGTAGATTACGGCCTAATATTTCATCAGTTAAATAAATACATGAAATTAATTAGTTATCACTTTAATGAATATAGATTGTAGTTTATGTTTTTAATAGACTAAAAATAATCACCCATATTTTCATATTAATTATTTCCAATTGCAGCAAATACGAGGAATTGGGAAAACACTCATGTGAAAGAAAAAGTGAATACTACCGCAATAAGATGCCTAGTTTAACAACCCAGGTGTTTATTGAATGATAATTTTTGTTTTATATTAATTCAAAAGAATAATATATTAATTTAATGTTAAAGGGGGCTCTTTTTTGGATAGTATTCTCGACATGCAATAACGGGCTTCTATGAAATTTTTCATTGAACACAATACTAAGAAATACTAAAAAATAATAAAATAGTTTTATTACTATTTTAAATGGTAGTAAATTCCTAGTCATTAGAATGGAGGGAATTAGTAGTATTATATAAATTTTAATTTATGGTTTACACATGTTTAAATGATGATTCATGGATACCAACATTATTAGAAATGGAAATAAAAACCTATTGAATTTAATGGAAGTGTTTTTATAAAAACCTATTTAAAAGAGAATAATTGTGTTTTTATATCAACATTTATGTATTATTATTTAATCAAAGATATATTATATATATCAAATTTAATTTTTTAAACTAGTATTATATATTTTCTATATATTTTATAAGATTAATTTCATTTTTATTAGATAAAATAAATATTTTTTTAACAATGGAGTTTTACTACCTTTTGATGGAAAACCTATTTCAAATCTAGTTTTTTCACTTTTATATGTTATAGATGAAATAATAAAATTATTATTTATAATATAAACTTAAATATTTACTTTGTATTAAATTTTGGTATTTTTCAGATAAAGTTTATTTTTTAATTGAATTGTGAAAGATAATTCATTTTAAGTCAAAGCTACTTTTTAATATAATTTATTTATATGGTTAAACAATAATTTTTATTGGTTTTAATGTGTAATTGGAAAATATTTTTATTATTTAATCCAATTTTGGTCATTGGATGTAATTACAATTTAAAATAGGACATAAACACTTGCCAATCCTTTGGTAGTTTTTAATTTTTTAAAAATGCTTTTATTTATAACAATAGAAAATTATATTATAATAATTTATTCTGAATATGTGTTTTGAGTTTAGAAAAATTTATTCCATATTTGGAATCATTATGTCCAAATTTTATAAATAGTAACTCTTTTTTAGTCAGTATGAATAGAAACATCTGGAAATATTTTATTTACCGTGGTTAAAGGGTAAATATGGTAAATATGGCTAAGAAATAATATTATAATAATATTAAATTACCCTAACATACGTCCTAACCCAATTGGAAGAAATATATCACACATTGGTAATCTTTGGGTCGATTTTGGGACCCCATGAATCGACTTATAAGTGTAAATGACATTTTATAAAAATTAATATAATGTTAAGAAAAATGTAACATTGACATATATCTTTTAGTATAAAAAATTTTATATGGGGTTATATAAGAAATATATTAACATATAAATAGTAATTAAAAATATAAAAATATATACTAAATCATAATATATTATTTATAATTTCCATAGAATAAATAAATAAATTTAATTATGACACAATGATGATGCAACGTTTTTTTCATTAATAAAGGATTCAAATAAATGATATTATAAATTTTAAAATTAATGTAATTTGTTCATTTCGAAGTCATATAAAACTTTTATAGACTATAGTTACATTTTATCTTTTTTTAGTGAATATATTTAGAATAATTTATGTTTTTATGGATTTTTTAAAAAAATTAATGATATGAATTGTGTCAAAATTGACATAATTCATATTTAAAAATATAAAATATTTTATTAAATATTATAAAATTACAAAAAATATACGATTCATCCAAATAGGAATCATAAGTCTAAAATTTTAATATTGACTATTTAATTAGATATTTTTTATGTTTTGTAACTATTTTGAATCTAAAATTGTTAAATTCATGATAAAACAACACGAGTAAAAAAGGGTAAATAAAAAGTTTAGGATTATAAAAATATCAAAAACCTGTCCAATACTATTTGGATGATTTTATTTCGACTTATATTAATCTTATATTCAAATTGAATTCGTTTTGGACGTTTTGAAAACTAAAAAAGTTATTTTTTAATAAAATAATACTCTCAAGCTTTCCAAAAGAGCCCCTCCCTCTAAGAAAAGTCCCGCATGTCTAACCCATTATTGACACCTCTAAAGCCCCTAGACCCTTCCAAATTCAACTCCAATAAGCTCAAATACCCTTATATTCCCCCTATAAGCTTTACCTTAGGTATATGACATTTCAAAAAATTATTTTGGCTCAATTCAAAGAGAGTAACACGTTCGAAGAGGTAGTGTATTCTCTAAAACCCATTTCCATTATTCTACACCTTCAATCCCTATTTTATTATTTTTTTATTACAAAATAAAACCAGTATTTCAATTTATTAGGATGTTTTTATGATAAGGGTTCTACCTACACTCACACACACCTCCATCTAATGGATTTAGAACAAATTGTTTCTCTGGACGACGAACTACTTCCTCACGAAACAATTATTGTTCAATTGTCATCTACCACATATCCTGGTGGACATTATGATGGAATAATATTTATTTATGATATATATAATATTTATATTTTCTCAATTTTTATGTAATTTTTATTTAAAACATGACTTTATGCTTTTCATGATGTCTAAATGAGAGAACTCCATTTGAGGAAGTGCGGACTACCACCCCCTCAAAGTGATATGACTCATTAAAGCCATACATGGAACATATAAAGGATGGAATTAATTAAAATATGTAATTTATATAATGAATATATTATATTATAACTATAATATACTTATGTATTATTATGTTTTAATTCCTTTAACTATGAAATAAAAATGAAAGCAGTGTTCATGCGTACTTACCGCTTACCGTCTCCATGAATGGTACCTTTCATTTCATATCACCCAATGTTATGGAATATTATAAAAACATATATACTGGATATTTATGATATATATGATATTTAAATCATGAATAACACTATATCGATAATGGACTTTTGACCTCATTGCTAACTTTTTAATTTTAACAAGTTTATTTTCAACTTATGTACCCAATATCAACAAAATGACCGGTATGAAAAGGAATAATTATTTGATTGGTATTGACTGATAAAAAAATATTAAATGATTGATAAAAATTTAAAATATTTTGAGGAAAGTAGATATTGACCTATGTTTATTATTCAGGAATATAAAGAACGAACAAGACAAGTTTGATCAAGTTTAAAGGAATCTGTTACCATTCTATTTTAGTCAAAGACTTATTTTATGTTATGTAATTTTATTTCTATTTTATTATGTTGGGATATGATTTTATATATCCTTATTTCTGTACATTTTTTGTCCAATTTACAAGATTCCATTTTCCCTTTCATCATCTCATTTTTTTTAAATTTTAAGTGATTCCATTAAGCTGTCAAATTTTCATAATTGCCCTTGATATCCCAATTTACATTCATTGGGTTAATATTATACATCTTGTTTATGCCATTATATGATTATGTGATAAATGAAATTTGATATCATATCTTGTATTTATTTATAATTAATGTGTACTTATATTGAATACACTTAATTGACATATTTTATTTACAAAGTGATATTTGTATGGGACTTTTTCCCAAAATCCTTTCATTGTGGAATATTTTGATATATACATGAAATTACTTTATATGATGTATAAACCCATTTGACATTGAATTTTCTACAAATGAGATATTTTTTCTATGATGATTTTTGCTAACTGAATAAAAAACATCATCTTGTGGTACGTAGTGACAAAAAACTATCTGATACCGCAAGAATTATTTTATATTTGGATTCCTTAACAAGCAGTAATGTTTTTAAAAGGAATAAAATACCCTATACTATTTTTACATATTTTGTTATTGAAAATGGATTTGAGAAATGATTGAATATATCAATATCTTTAAATAATATATTGTTAATGAAATTTGGAAATTTTATCTTTCCATTAGGCTTATTTTATGTGTTATGAATATGTTATGGTTCTTATGAATTTTTTAAATATTTGGGTGCTTCTATGATAAACTGAGGCTTGGTGAGCCTTATATAGCTATACAATTCATTTGGTAATGTGACGGAGGTAAACGTTAATGTTTCTCTAATGAGATTTAGGAAATATACTATGATGGTTTTTTCAAATGTAACTCTCTTGGTAGCTGTGAAACCTATAATGTCAGTATGATATAAACCCCACATGTTAGCTTTATGATTTTGGATTTCATTGATTTGTATTGCTGATCTAATGTTCTCTCTCCTTATTTTATAACTCTTACTGATATTCTTGTGCTCATCTACTGTTTTGAAATTTATTAGACATGACATAAAGAGAAGTAGGATCGTGGATGGGATCCAGGAAACGTCTTTCTATTTAAAACATGGAAGTAGACATGTTTCCTTGTTAATAGTTTTTGTTTTATGTAAAAAATGCCCAATGAGTTGATGTGTCTACTTGTAATATTAAAGTTGTAATGTTTATGTTATGAACTAATTATATGAATCTCTACACCTAAAAAGATCCTCAATTTTAATTATTAACTTAATTCAAGATTATGTAATGATAATGGGTGGGGCATTAAACCCATATAGATAATATTGGTAATCAAAAACATTTTTATGATACTCTCTTTGTTGACTCAGGTTTTGAATAGAATCTATGATATGGAGGATATCTCAAATCCGCCTAAGAAATAACATAATGAACTTTAGAACATTACTTGGAAAATACCCATGACATTTAATGGGTCATTTGATACCCTAATAATGGATAAATGAATCAAATCCATTGATAATATCTTCTACATCCTTCAACATTATGAGAAATAGAAGGTTAAAGAGGCTTTATATACTATTGAGGTAAAATGATATTAGTGTGAAAATTTATCAACAATATAAATAACGTTGAATGTAGTAAAGTGATAGGGTGGAAGAAATTATTGAAAATGTTTTTCGATAAATATTTTCCTCACACTATCTGACATAAAATGGGAAGGTAATTTGTTTCCATCATGAAAAAAGATGATGAATCTATCTGGGTGTATGACAAAAATATCACAATACATTCACAATGCACCATTGGATATTTAATTAACCTTGATTTCAAGTTTGAACACTTCTTTGATGTGTTCAAAAATAGTAATTGAAAATAATGGGAGATCCATGACTTTGATAACTATGAATAAATTTCATGATTTTCCCTTAAAAGAAAAATAATGATCATAGAATATCAAAGGTATCACCAAGAGAAAATGAGAAATGTTGATTCTATGTTTGGTGGTCTAATTTATAAATATAATAGTTACAATAAATTTTAAAATCTCACATTTAAATAGTATGGAATGAATCAGCAAGAAAATTACATATGACGAATGAAGAAAAGCATTAGAAGAAGGAAATAAGGACACCGAGCAAGTGATTTCTGAGGGTAGATATCTAGTAATGAGATGCAGGAATGAAATTATCTAGTTTACACTCAGTAAAACATTAATTGATTCCACTACAAGGTTCCATGGATATTTTAAAACCAATTCTTTAAGCCTAGGGTTTTCATAGATGACCAATAGCATCCATGGACACAGTGGAAGGATTTTTCCATCACAACGACTAAGGTGGATCCTCAAAATGAAGTGGTGATATGTACTCTAGTTACTAATTCATTAATATAGAGCATATCATTTTATTATGGTTATACACATTCCTTTATATCACTAATATTTAATATTACTGTATGAATACCACCACAATGCACAGAACATTAGCTATCCATGAAAATGATAAATAGGGAAATTATTTCATTCAAAGTATATAAATCATCCCAATATTTTTTGGGATGAACATCCTATAATACCAAATCATAAATTCTTTGGTTTACTTTTATGAAATTCTATTAATTAATTGAAATTATCTATATAGATCTAATATAAATTATTGCAGGAAGGAAATATCTCTTTGTATCTCAAATCATCCTCTAATTTTGTACAAATGAGAGGTCATGGTTGAATCTTATTTACCACCCACAACTCAAGAATTAATATTATTTGACTATAAGTAGGAATATATTTCTCAAATAATTATGTATATTTAAACTACAATCCTTTGATACATTCCAATGGTGAGGGAATATGATGAAGTGTATCCTAAAGACTTACCTATTATTTCTTCTACCTGGTAGGTCAAACTACAAATCGAACTTATAAGTCGGGAATTACCATTATCCAAGAATCCATATACAATGGTTATTTTAGAACTTCAGGATATGAAGAAATGACTATAGGAAACTCTAGATACGAGTTTTTATCCCCTAGAACATCACCATGGGGTGCACCGGTCCTATGAATTAAGAATAATGCTAGGTCAATGTTTCTTTTCATTGATTATCATGATCTAAACAATTTCACGAAAAAGAACAAGTATCACCTTTCATGGATTTATAACTTATTCGATCATGTATGCAGATTTAAATAATTTCATAATGTGGATCTATAGTTAAGATATAACAATGTTATAATGAAGAATGAAGATATCCGCAAGACAACTTTTAAAACAATGTATGAGCACCATGAATTCATAATAATTTTATTTATAATTACTAATTCTTCATCAATCTCCATAGAAATAATTAATAAATTCATTAAAGATTACCGCAAAAAAAATTATCTGTGTATTTATAGATGAAATTTTAATATAAATTAAAATAATGGATGATCATGAGGAGAATAAGTGAAAAGTGTTAAATACCTAATGAAAGGATAAACATTAATCCAAGTAAAACAAATGTGAGTTCTGGTAAAATTATGTCTCAATTTTTTATAATATTATTACAATGAATGGGTTATTTATGAACCCTTCAATGAAATAAAAAATTTAAGGATAGTTTATGACAAAATCAATCATATATATTTGTACTTTACATGGAATTACAAGGTATTATCATCGATTTGTGAGAAATTTCACGCGATTGTCAAACCATCTATTGACTATAACATGCAATGGAGTCATGTATCCTTGTAATGATTAATGTAAAGAGATATCTACGGAGTTTAAATAGAACTTTATCACTATATATGTTCTCAAGATACACACAATTGTTGAATGTTTTGTGGAATTTAGATATGCTTCAAAGAAAGGATTGAGATGTGTGTTAATGCAAAATGAAAAACTGATAGCCTATTCTTCAAGGAAGTTGAAATTTCAAGAACTAAACTGCCCAACATATGATATGGAGTTGACAGAAATTATATTTTATTTTAAAATATAGTATCACTATTTCTTTGGGTAGAAGTGTGAAATATTTAATGATCACAATGTCTAAAAGTATATATTCATATAGAAATAGTTTAATATTGTCCAATAGGTATGGTTAGAGCTAATCAAGGAGTATGGATTCTCAGTCCACTACCATCATGGGAATGAAAATAATGTGGTTGATGCTCGATGTTGATGGATAAAAAATATCATTATTGATATTAATTGGGAAGTATTTTATCTTCTTAGACATAATAAGGATGGAAATGGGAATTAATATGAATGACAATCATCAATCCTATATAACACCCCCAAAATTCTAAAGTATAACCAATTATTAAATATGGTTTATGGCACGGAACACTATGTGTAAAAAATGAAAACATTTACCCAATAAATTACAACCATAAATAAATATAATATATTCTATAGCTTCTAATTCACACAACATAAATTTCTATTGCATATCATCTAAGTGAGACCTTCCTCGATAGCACATGTTACACGCAAAACCGTGTTTCACCAAATGACAATGTTTTGTTGAAATATTAATATTTAAAATCATATGATATAACCTAGTCGTTATGTTAGCGGTGATGAATTTTATTAAATAATTTTTTAAAATTTATGATTTATATAAATATAAATGGAATTCATTGGTTAGCAATACATATGAATTAAAAATAAGAATCTATTGGAAATATAAAAGAAATATTATTATTTTTATGCTTCCAAAGAATCTCTATCTTAATAAACATAATAAATTGAAATTATTGAATTATTTAATGAAATATATGTTTTATACATTCAATAAAATTTGTTTTTATATTCATCCATCAGTATTGTTTGGCATAACATTATAACAAACCAAATTTAATATTTAAAAACCTATATTTTTTGAAGAAAATTTAAACGCATTTTAATGTCGAACCCATTTTAAATATGATTTTTGAAACTTAAATTTAATTAATATTAAAAAATTAAAATAAAATTTTAAATTGAAACGTATGAATTATATTATACTTAATTTTTCATATTTTTCAAAAACAATTAACTTTTTATTGAATACTTTAAAATACTAAATTTTAGTTCAAAACTTTTATTTATATCAATTATTTATAAGGTTAAATAATAATAATATTTTTTTTATTTAATTAGACACTAATTTATAAAGTAATAAAATTTTTATGAATGAAATAAATTTCATTTGGAAATTTATTAAAAAACATATCGAACATTAGATCATTTTAGCTATAAAAACCCGTAGTGTCGTCCCATCTGTGGCATTAAATGTAAATAAATTTATAATATTTATATTATTGGAAGTTGAAGGAATGGATTCCATATTTTTTATAAAAATAATTTATAATTTATAATAATACCAACTTATCATTCCAAAAAAACTATTAGTGAATGCGATTAAAATTAACTATAATGATTAAGGTTTAATTAATATTTATAAGGGATTAACCGTAACATTAAGGCCACACAAATACCATAACCTTTTAAAATATATATTGGATGGAAATATTTCTACCGTATACTCATTTTTATATAATTGGATCCATCATTGGATTAACATACAATATGAAAAAAAAATTCGTAATTCCTATATCAAAATATTATATGAGTGTCACTCTTCCTCCACTATAAAATTCCACTACTTGTACCCATTACTCACACCTCTAAAACCAATGTGGTTCATCAAATAACTACCCAATTGAATTCAAAAACCCATAATCTATTATTTGAATCCTCCCTTTGAAACGGAATCCATCCAAGGATGAATTTTGTTATTAATCAAAAGGAGTTATTAGATTAAGGGGAAACATCTTTTTTTAGTTATTTAGTTTAATTTTTTTAAATTCTCAACCCCCTAACTCCTCTAATCATATTATTTTATAACAAAACTATTATAATACATATACTAGAATTTTGTTATCTTATGGTTACATCCTTTATTTATACACAACTCCATATAATGTGTAACAAACATACTATTTCTGTGTAAATCACTTTAATTCCTTAAGAAACGATGATTGTTCATTTTTAATCAACAGCTCTCATAGTGGACACAATGATGGTTTTTTTATATATGTTATATATTATATTAATTAAAATTTTATTAATATATAATTATTTTATAAATCTTCCTCTTTTACATTCAATTTACTATATATATAATAACATCTTTTGTGGAAGTGTGGACTACCACCTCATCAAAGTGATCTGATTCGTTCACACCATACATTGAAAGTATAAATTATATTTTTAATTAAAAATATGTTATGTAATATATATATATATAATTGATATTAATGACATAATTAACTTCTTTTATATATAATATATATAAATTTTCTTCTGACATTTTCACACACATAAAAAGTGATAACGTCGTTCATGGATTTGTGGACTACCACCTCCCCGACATGATGTGATTCATTTTACATCACAATTATTGTATATATATGTTTATATTATTGAATGATATTTTAATTTTGATATAATTATCATTATGGAAATATATTATTTTACTTACCTTATTTCCTTAACGGTCATTAAAACATTTGAACGTTACTCATCCATATATATGGCCTACCACCCCCATGATTGTAACATTGAGTTGTTTTTCATAACCACACTAATTTATTGGTCATAAGAGTGTCATTTATGTATAAATGGGATAGTTAATTCATTATTTTCATTCAAAATATGTTATACAATTATATCTTTAAACATAGTTAAAAAACAAATTTTGTTTTGGACACATAAACTGAATATGGTCAAAACATCTGACATAAATGTAATTGTGTGTATAGTTTCATAAAAAATGGTAATAAGTGATAGAAAAGTATTGATAAATAGGAAATAATTTATATAGAATGTAGATAGTTAACATAAATTTATTACGTCAGAAAATAAATGAATTTCAC
Source organism: Viscum album (assembly GCA_963277665.1). Taxonomy (NCBI): domain Eukaryota; kingdom Viridiplantae; phylum Streptophyta; class Magnoliopsida; order Santalales; family Viscaceae; genus Viscum; species Viscum album. The sequence continues at coordinate 1,610,623,020 of OY728141.1, read as the reverse complement.
CTAAAAGGAAACACAATGTAACTGATTATCATCTTGCATCCTACATTAGTGGGATACATGTCATGTTCTCTACTTACTTGTATTATCTGGTTTATATACTTCCACTTTTGTAATATTATATCAATAATAATTTTATCATATTTTATTTAAAATATTGATTTGATTTTACTTCTTTTTAAGAATATGATATTAATGTTTCAATGTGTTATCGGACACTTTGGAATGATTAAATATTTTTTCCCGATGAATAATTTTATTGATAATTCATTTCCACTGGATAAAATTTTATGACCATTGTTCAAAAAACCCTATCATTTTCATATCATCTAGTAATTTAATCCATTTTTAAATTATTAGTAAAATTTATTCATGCTATTTTAATAAAGGTGTTTTAAACAATATTTTAATGAAACCCCGACTTCAAAAAAATTTTTATTAAGAGAACATGTTTTATTATAAAAAATGTTTTAATAAAAAATTTAAAAAAATGATTCTAAAATGATTTGGTAATGAAATTTTCACACTTTTTCTTCTTTTAACAATTTTTTCAGTGGAAGCTTCTAATCTATCTTCAATAAAGAATTTTTATATACATTTTACGATGTAAAAGGAATATTATTTTTCACTTATACGACGCATATATATTAACTCTCCATAATTCCTTTAAAGATTATTTTTAATTTTCAAATGTTAATTTTCAATTATATTTTAAAAAAATTTTATTTTTATTGAAAAGTTTTTTCTCAATTTTTTTAAAGATATTATCCATAAGAATTTTTTAAAATGATCTTTTTATAATTTTTTAATTAATCATTGGCAAAAAAAAATTATTACCCCCCATAGGGTATGTTGTACTGATAATATCCTTATTCGTTCTCTGAATAGTTTATAATTTATTTGGCCAGGGATAATATTCACATTAACTTAACTAATTTCATTTAGTCCCCATTAAATATTTGATTTCATATGATCATTGAACATTTAATTTCCTATAATTCAGCCATATCATCTTCCATGGATATATTCATTTCTTAAACCATATTCCATTTTCATATGGTTTTTAATCTTAATTTTATTTTATTATATGGAAAATATTGTTAACTCTAAATATTTTAATCAATATGAATATTTGATATGGAATATTGTTCATTAAATTTGAGGAATTATATTGACATGAAACATATGTGATGTGGATCATTTTAGGATATCCCTACAAACTACGGATCAATTAATGAAATCCACTAAATGAATTTGTAGTCTCTCGCTATACATTACTATTACTGAGCTTTTGAGTTCACCTATATTTGTTTCATCCCCTAGGGATACAAGAAGAATACTATGAATGATATATATGGGTATATAAGATATAAATTATTATCCTCAAAGTTATTATTTACAAAAAATATGTTGTAATTATTGTATTAATTTTTTATACAAGAATCATTTCTTTATCTTTTTTACCAAGGATAATATACTTGTGATCCTTAGGAATTAAATTATTTGAATGTATTCCAATATAATTGATAGTAGACACCTTGTCTAGGATAACTTGGGTTGTGTTTCTACAGATGGTATTAGATAAGTTTAGTATCATCCTTGGATACATGATTTAGGAAAACATATATTAGATTACATAACCCTAAAGTTGAATTTGATAATAAGTGTATATTAACAACCTAAGATTCTGGTAACATATAGAATATGCAGTGTTTACAAAAACTCATCTTTGTTTGGATACTACAAGTGGTCTTGGTTCAAGAAACATATGTACATAGGAGTGATAATTCCAACAAGGTGCGCTAATACGGACTCAGTGTAACATTGTACCCAAAAATGGGCTTTATTACATACCTAATTTTTAACCCTCAGTGGATATAAATAGAATAATTAATACATTTATAAAAAACTTTTCTAAATGATTATGACAACGAATGACCTATGAAAAACATATAGAGAAATGAATTAGAAATCTTACTGATGTATTATGGATAAACTATAGACTAAGGAAAGAAATATGTTGAAATAAATTGGTGAAGTATTTATGCATTAAAGTTGTACTCAAAACCATGGAGTAAATTCTATTTAGTGATTAAGTTTATTTCAAGTACATCCATCATATTTTTTGGAAATATATTAAAATTGTTATAGAAAAGGTTAAAATTTATTCTAGATGTCAACCAATAAAATATTGAAAGAAAATGGGTCTTAAACCCATGACCAAAAGATGATAAGGGTTTCACGTAAACCACATACTAATTCACTGTGTTATTTATTTTATCATTGTTTTGAGTTAAGAAATCAATGAAAAAATGTTAATGATGAACCAGAAATATCACTTTTATGGATTAGAGATTAATATGTTAACAATATAGGATTTGAAAGATTGTTAGAGACAAATATTTAGTCTTCTTCACTCTATTACAGGCCATACAATCCATTAAAATTTTCATTTAGTTATTTAGGAATATAAAATTCACTATTAGTGATTTATTTTTATGAGAGTAAAGGGTTGAAATATAATTTGATTTAAGAACAATCCAATGTTATTATTTTCCATAAGGAATTTAAAACAATAATTTAATAATATTACCATTTAATCATGGTTAATAAAATAAATACCCAAAATTAGGAAAATGGATTAGAAATAAAATGTTGGCCTAATACAATATTTATTTTGAACCAATGGTCTCATAAATCATCAAATATTTATGGATTTTAGGCCCTTAATGTTATTGTGATCATTAATATTATTTATTGATGACCTCATTCTCTCCATATAAATATTTATGTTGTCTCTCCATGTGTCCGTTTTCACAGTCCAAAAATGTTCTCCTACTTGGAGAATTATGTACAATGTAGTCCATGTTACCTTTGTACTTCACATTCTCTTCTTTGAAGAGGATGTTTTACAAATCCTTATCATGATATGTTATTTAAATTTAGGTAATATCATAAAATTTATTAACACTATCTTGTTTAAATTTTTAGGAAAAAATTTAATTAATGTTATATGAATTTAACACCCATGACTTCTACAGTACAACCATATATTCAATAGTTATTGTGAAACTCAACATCAAGTGTAAAAAATGTATATGTTAACTTGATACATTACAATATTAAATAAATATATTAAATTATATATTTTTAATGCATGAAACACTAAGTTAGATTTCATCAAATGAAATAAATACCATCCTCAATAGCTTTCATTACATGCCATTCTGAGTTTCAAAAAATAAAAATATATTATTAAAATATTATTATTCAATATAATATGACACAACCTATATGTTATGTTACAGGATATGGATATTATTAACTAACATATGAAAATATATGATTAATATAAATATAAAATATTTTCATTGGTTTCCAATTAATGAGAAATGAAAATAAGGACCAACTAGATATAAAAATTTAATAATCTATGCTTCCAAAGAAGTTTTGCGACAATAAACATAATTAATTACGATTATTGAATGATCTTAATATATTAAATATTTTATATATTTAAAAAATATTTTTGATATTCATATATTATATTCGATAAGCATAAAATAATATCTCATACAATTTCACTCATAAAAAACTATATTTTTTTAAAAGGAAATTATATATCCTTTTAAAAGAGAACTGATTTCAAATATAAATTCTCAAAAAAATGATTTAATATTTCAACATAAAAAATATCTAATATATGTAAATACAATCATAATGTTATGGTAAATTTTTTATAATTTTACAAAACATTTAATTTTTTTATTGAATAATTTAAAATACTAAATTTTAGTTCAAAATTGTGTTTTCATATAATTTTTTTATAAGGATAAATTATACATTTATCTATCTTAAAGATTAATTATATCAAATTTTTATCAATTAAAAGAATTTCTATTATTGGAATCAAATTCATATTTACATTTATTGATAAACCAATGAAAACATTCTAATGTTTATAATTTAAAAACATACATTTTCATCCAACTAGTGGGATTAATTTTAAAAAAAAATCAACCAATTAAATGATTGGGATTTGGAAAAATATATTACTTATTTTAAAAAATAATAATTTATAAGCTCTAATAACGAAAATATTTTTTAAACCAAATAATTAGTTAATGTGATTATAAGTAATTACAATGATAAATGTAAATTTAATATTAATAAGGGAAACCCATTAAAAATAAGGCCCAAAACGACCTATAATATTGTTTAATAGATATTTTATGAGTGTATATCAACCCTATACCCTATCTAATCTTTCATGTTCGATAATCTTATCAACTTAAAACATGATAAATGTGGTAGGAATTTCGTTGTTAAAATGATACAGGAGTGCTGCTTCTCCTATACTATAAAAGGACACAACATATCCCCATAACTGAATCCTATCAAACCATTTAGATTATGAACGAATTCCAATAATTAATGGACCAAAATACCACCCATTTACAATGAATCCTCCCTTTTTAAAGGAATCCTTCCATGGAATCCTTTTGTTATAAACCGAAAGGAGTTACCCAATTAACATGTAACATATTTTATTAATATGTTTTGTTTTATATCCACTATCCACCCCCTAAAATATTAGTATTATATAATTGGATAAAAAACATTATACTAAATATAACAGGTTTTTTATGATAACATTTTGACCTATACATAAACACACATTCATCTAATAGTTAATTAACATATTTTTTATGTGTTCGACGATCTACTGCATCACGAAACAATGATTTTCAATTTTCCTTAATCGTCTCTCATGGTTGAAATTATATTGGAAACATAGTTATAAATGTTATATTCTATATTTACTATCTATGTATTTTTATTCATTTTTTATAACACATACCATTATTCTTTCCACTTTGAATAAATATGACACCATTATTTGTGTAAGTGTGGACTACCACCTCTTCAATGAAATATGATTCGTTCACACTATACATAGAACATAAAAAGGATGGTTATAATTAAAATTTATTGAAATAAAAATCCTCAATATTATATTCATGAAATAATTTCCATTATTTAAATATAATGTATTACATTTTATTTTTTTCCCTTTCAAAAACATAAAAAGTGATAACGTCATTCATAGAGAAGTAGACTATGACCTCCTTGACATGATGTGATTTCTTTTACGTTATAAGTATTATATATATAATTATATATTTTTAAATAATATTTTATTTATGATATAATAATCTTTATTTAATGATATTGTGATACTTATCATATTTCAATATAGATCATTGAAACATGCTAACATTACTCATGTGTATGTACGACCTACCATCTCTTGGATTTTAACATTGATTCATTTATCAAAACCATATTTAATGATTGGGTTTGAATCTTTTATTGAATTATAAATAGGAAAAAAATTTCTTTTTTTTATTCTAGAGATGTTATACAATGACCCATTTGAAAGTATTTTATAATCCAATGTTATTTTTGACACATGAACTGAATTTGGTCAAAAGAACAAATGTAAAAATAATTGTCGGTATAAAAAATGGTAATAATTGAAATAAAATTAATGATAATCACGAATAAGGTTTTAAATAAATTTAATAATTAACATAATTATACAACATAATAATTTAATGAATTTTCACCTGAAAGGAAACACAAGGTATTATATTTTCATATCACTTTCTATATCTGTGATATAAATGTTATGTTCATTATTTACTAATTTTATGTGGTTTATCTACTACACATTTTTATATATTATATCAATAATCATATTATCATAATGGTATTTAAAATATCCATTTATTTTTGTTTACATTATGAGTATTATGATTTAAAAGTTTTCAATGTTGTACCAGAAAATTTGAAATGTTTAAATATTTTTTCCCTAAAAAAAATTTATCTAATAATTCATTTACATTAGAGGAAATTATATAAATATTGTTCAATACACAGATTTATTTTAGTCTCTTATGGTAATCGATGACCTTTTTCAAGAATTAGTAACATTTTTATAGTCGTTGGTACTCAAGGGAGTTTAGAATTTTTTTAATGAAAACGAGAATTCATTTCGTTCATTAGTAAGAGAACATGTTTTCTTCTAACAAATGTGTATTATTAAAATGGTTAAATTTTTTTAAATGATTTAGGAATGATATTTTTACGATTTTTTTTATAAATTATTCAATCGAATCATCATCTATCTTTCCAAATAAGGCATTTTTGGCTTATTTACCAAGAATAATGAATATTTTTTACCATATATAACATGAATGGATTTACCCATAGTAATTTCTTTGTATATACCATTGCATCTTTAAAATGATATTTTAAATAAAGAAAATGTGTATTAAAAATTTTTTCCAATAAAAAGGTTTTTTCAAAAAGGTTTAAAAAAATGATATTTTCCTCAAGATAGTTTTTAAGATAACATTTTATAATATTTCCATTAATAAAAAAAACTTTGTTTTACACCACACGAGTTATGTTTTATTAGTACCATACTTAATCATTATATATATAGTTTATGATTAATTTGTACAAGGATATTATACACATTCACTTCCTTAAATCCATTTAGTTATCATTAAATATTCAATTTCTTATGATCATTGAAAATGGAATTTACCTTAATTCTACATATCAGATACCAAGGATATGTTAATTTCCAAAATCATATACCAATTCATATTGTATTTATAGTGAAATTTGTTTTATTATATGTGTAAATATTGATAAATACTTATACATTATTCAATATTGATATTTGATATTTCCTATTGTTTAAATGATATGAGGAATTATTTGGACATGAAATACATGTGTTGGGGACTATTTTTGGAAATCCCTATAGGTTGGAGAACAATTAATGAAATCCCATTGATGTGTCGGTAGTCTCATGGGACAAGTTAGTTGGAAATCCTCTTTAGATGGGGTTTTACCCAATATGGTAAATAGTCTTCTGAAATGTCTTGACGGTACTAGTTCTATGTACCAAAGAATCATCGAATCCAACAATTAATCACTTCAATCAATTAGTTTCTATTTTTATTGATCCATGAGATTTGTGTCGACATATTTATGGAAACCTATAATTTTCAGTTCAATTATTTAATGGAATTTTTTTTCAGTTTATTTCCATTCAATATTTATTTTTCTTTATCTAGTATTGTTAATGGGATGTGATTTCTAGTTAATAAATTTTCTGGTTTTTAAGAACTTATATTCAGTTTATTGATTACATGGAATGTGTATTCAGTTATTTACATGTTTATATTGACTATTCTCATTGATATATTATTTATCCATATATACATTACCTTTACTAAGAATTTATGCTCACCCTTATTATGATTAATTTCCCCATGAATCCAAGAATCATCCAATTGATGATTTATAAGGATATACTGGATTAATCTTATTATCCTAAAAGTAATTATTTTGAAAAAAAATTATGTTTTAATTAGTGTATTAATTTTTTATACAATACTATTGTATGTATCTAGTGTTCCAAAAATATTATACTATATGTTCTTCAAGATTATATTACATATAATCATTATAATGAAATAGACATAAAACATCAGCTCTATGAAATATGGGGTAGGTCTATACAAATTATTTCACAAATTTTTTTTTAATGATCCATTGTCTAGTAAAAAATTGATGTTAACAATGTGACATGGTGATTTTAATGAAAGTAGAAGAAATAAGAAAAGATAAATCTTCAGAGTTTAATGTTCACGAAGGGGTTATGAGTTTTGGGTCACGACCATATATACCATAAAATATTGAGTTAAAGATAGTGTTTTTGGATGATTCACATTGATCAAATTCATCCATCAATTCAAGAATAATATTGATGTATATCTATCTTTGAGAGAAATATTGGTGTGAAAATAGGAAGAATGGGGCCATGGAATATACATTTAGAATTCGTGTATGATAGAAAGTGAAATATCAAATCAAAAACAATAAGGGGATGATGGAACCCTCACCCATACTTACATGGAAATGTGAGAACATCACCATGGACTTGGCCACTGGTCATCAATATACATCATGTTGAAATAATTCAATATGGGTTTTTATGGATCATCATACAAATATATCTCACATCATTCTGATTCAAGAGGGCCTTTAAATTGATCAATGTTCAAGGATATACATTTCATAAGTGGTTAGGCTTCATGGAACACAACTATTAGAAATTTCCGATCAAGATCCAATATTTACCACAATGTTCTAGACGAGTCTACAAAATGATATAAATAATGATCTTAATATGATCAAAGATTATGACACCCAAATTGGTGTCAAACTTGTGAGGACTATCCAAAAAACCTAAGACATATTGAGATTATTATTCATTTACATCAATGTAGAATGGGATCAAGAGCTTACACTAGTCAAGTTATTATACAATAAATGTTTTTACTCAAGCATCAAAATGCCTCCCTATGAATCACTTTATGAGAATAGGTGAAAAACACTGACATGATAGGATGATGTTGGTTAATACAAACATCAATGTCCTGAAATGTTTAAGTATGTGTTAGAATTGTTCAAGACCATTGAAAAGATCATCACGGCTACGTAGTATTGAAAAAAGAGATATGTTAATAATTGTTGAATATATATAGAGTTTTATTTATGAAACATGGTATTCCTCTACATATCTCTATATGAAAATAAATGAGAATTGGAATGAAGGGAATGTGTTTTCCAAGATTCATCAGCCCCTTTGAGATCCTTGATCACATCAGAGTGGTGGCTTATTGAATATTACTCCCACCTAAATTTTTCCAAGTACATTATGTATTCCATTTGTCCCCATTGAGGGAATACATAAAATAACCCCCACATGTACTGAATCCTTAGGTTGTATGTTTATATAATTACATTTCCTATGAGGAGAAGCACGTGAAAATATTAGATCCTAGAGACAATATTCTTCAAAATAATAGAATTCACATGTTCAAAGTGTTGCGGAGAAACCAATATATTGATGAAGTGACATGGTAACCAGAGGAGCTGATGATATGGAATTACCATGTTTTATTTTAGTGTGATAAATCAAAAAATTTAAGGGTAAATTTTAATAGGGGGAATGATTGTAACGACAAATAATTTTAGAAATTAATTTTTTATTTGTATTTAATTTTATTTTTTACTACATATTATGGTTATAGAAAACATATGAACATTGTTGTTTTTATTATATCCTATCATATTTAAATAACTATTAAGAATCAAAACCACAAAAAATATAAAAATTCAATGTTGACGATATGATTAATATAAATATCAGGTTTTATAAAATCCAATTGAAACAGTTAAAGGATGTGATGGCCTCAACTAGTTGGATCGTACCCTATGAGGCCTATTTATTGATGTTTTTGAGGGAGATAGAATCATTGGGCTATAACTTTGAAAAAAAACAAGACGATATAAAACAACATATGCATGATATAAATCATTTCTGGGAGAATCCCATGTTTTTTGAAATCATGACCCATAACATGTACACTGAATTGTCCAATAAAAGTCTCATAGTCACACACCATACTCCTAGGTTATTTGATGGTGTATTAAATTAATATATATAATGACCCTATGAATATATATATATATATATATATTATAATGAATATATATACATGTTATTATTTTTAGTTTATAAATAAATTTAATTTTTTTATAATTACGTTGAAATTGTTTTGGTGGTTAAAAATAAAATTCAATTAAAGACATTATTATGATGAATTAATATATTTTTTGAGATAAATAATGTCTTATTCAAATACATTTATTAAATACATTTTATCCAATATAATTTATGATATTCTTTTTAGGAATTCAAATGTAATTTTTATTTGTGTTTGAAAATTATTATTGTAAAAAAACTAGTATTTCTCATTAAATGCAGAATATAATTTTAAAAATGAAAATAAAAATATGTAAAAAATTATTTATAAAAAAATATTACTATTTTTGGAAATAAAAATTTGAAATTATCCATAGGCTAGTTTTTTATAATTTTCTGAGATAATCTAATATTCAGGTGATAATTATATACTGTATAAATATACAATGTGTATTATGACATCATAATGACCTAAAACAAATGTAATAAATTCTATAGTTGGAATACAATAATAAATTTATTATTTAACATTAAAATAATTTGTTTTTATTTTTATTTTATGAATATTATAAAATCATTACAAATCATCAAAAACCTTTAATTTATTTTACAGTTTTAAAGTTATTTCATTATGAGTTTGACTCTCCTCTATTTCACAAAAGGGTAATATCTCATCATTTTTGGACCTTGTCATAGTAAAATTATGAAAACCACCCCTTATTTTCTTAAACTGTGGAAATAAACAATAGGAAGACTTTTATTTTTGTTTATTTAAATATATATAGAGTCCAAAACCAATGATTTTGAAATGATAATTACAATCTCACCCATGTAATATATAAATCCACCCACGCTCACATTTATCATCACCAAAAATAATTTTAGCACATATTTATTCTGAGATAACCTCTTTACTTACTTACCATGGTCTCCTAATCTCTTAAGAAGCTCCTCCCAATCATTTTGAAACACACTCTCAAGGTAAGGGATCTTTTAGTTCTCCTATTTATTCATGTTTATTCGTTATCTTATATAATATATTTGTAATATGTATTGTTCGGATATGTTTTTACATATCCCCATCACAATCCATTTTATTGCCAAATGATGAGATAACCCTTAAAATCATATCAACCCATTTTATTATATTTTATGTGACACCAATATGTGGATGGAATTCTAAGACAATTGTCCATACCAAACTAATTTTTAGGGAATACACATACCAAATTGTAGTTAATGGTGTTAACAGTAATTAAAATATATTAATTTGATTTGGGTTTCGAATTTATATTTTACACACTCCATGGTCATGGAATAATGTTTTATGGAAAATGTTTCTTCCTTTGAAGATCTATGTGGCACACATAAGCAATATAATGAATTTAAATTTATGTTTGTTCGTTGAATTATATAGAGCTCACATTCATTTGGGTAATGTTTTACCCTCATTAGATGTTATAAAAGAGATTAGGGTGTGATCCTAATAAGTCATGGGAATTATTTTATCATAATGTATTTGATGTTTTCCTTAAACTATTCATATGATGAAATTATTTATGTTGGTGCCACATTTCCTATGTTTCATTTATGTTATCATGATATATCATGTTTAATTATTCATGTTTAGGATTATATCCCATTCTATTCCCCATTTATATTCATATTTTCAAATATGTATTAAATTATTCATGATATGTAGGTCTTATTCTCTTCCAATGATTTGTATCTTACCTCTTTCTTATATATATATACAAGTTATCACACAGAATATTATTTTTGAAGGAATATTATGGACATGTTAAATATGTTTTTAAATATTGGGGATGTATTACCTAATATAAGTTGTTATATAATGTTTATAATTCAAAAATAAACTAGAAATTTTCATTTTATGGATTCTATTATGTTTAATTTTAGGTAATAAATATTGAATTAAAGTGTAATAAAGTGAATTATTTTTATAATCCTAATATTTTAAACGTGATCATCACTACCTTTATCTATAGTTTGTGGGATGGGTAATTAATTTCCCATAGGTAGAGTAGTTGAGATCCATACACAACAACATGCCCATCCTATATCAACACACAACCATTACATAATCCATAAGTAAAACAGAAAATAATATACCAATTTTTTGATTTATATAGGATCAAAGTAATGGTAGTGGTCAATCACAACATCAGTTCCTCAAAGTATTCCTGACATTATGAGATCCATTAAAATCATAACCTTTATAATTATGTGAAATCATGGGAAAATAGAGCTAATAAAAATCCTTTAAACTGACCTATAATATCTTTCAAAACCCAATAATATCTTGATCTTGAAAATATTTCTCAACTTGTCATGACCCGTCCTCAGGGCCCATGTCGTGACTACCCCATGCCCGCCTCCCATAGTCCAGAGGCTGGCAACTACCACCAAAGGCGTAAATCCCGATAAAAGGGATGACATTGACATTATATTAGAAAAAAAACACCACCGAGTACACAAGCTGAAGTAAACACTATGTAAACTGAGTACAAAATTAAGTGTTGTAAAGTAAATGGTCTAGTATACAAACCCAACTAAAAGTATAGTACAAATGAGAAAAGAATGTACAACAGCTGAAAAGTAGACAGCAACCACTAAGATGTTCTCTGAAACTTCCACCTGAAGGGTGTGTACGGATAGTCTCGTCGGCTTCTCGAGTCCGGCCGTCTACTCCGTGAACGTCCCGCCTGATAGTCCACCTCCATGTACCATCCTTCATCACAACCTCAACCACGATCAGCGTTGTCCATCATCTGCATCCAACACAACATAGTGCGGGAGTAGCCCGTGCAGGTGTGAGTATACGATACTCAGTAGGGACCCTGAGACTCCCGATGGTCTCCTAGAATTCAGAAATGATAAACCACAAAGGAAAAATACAAACATGAACTACAAAACAACAGTACTTAGTTATATGCCCATACATATACCTAAGAACACAATTACAAAATGGCTCCCACTCTGGATCCCATGTGCAACCCATTCCACACAGGAAAGCTCAACCCAATCCACACAGGAAACCACAACCAAGTCTAGACAGGATAGAACAACCCATTACAAATAGGATAGCACAACCCAGTACACACAGAAATGCACATCCCAGTCCACTCAGGAAATCACATCCCAGTCTACTCAAGAAAGAACAACCCACTTAACGCAGGAAAGCAGAATCCAATCCACACAAGAAAATAAGTCAATAATATCAATGATAATGATTGAAAATCAAGACACATCTCACAAAGGTATACTACTTCTGAAGGGAGGTGGAGATGATTAGATGTAGCCTCTGAATCATCTCCAATGCCAATCCCACATAGGATCCTAGTACAGAAGTATTCACTACCAAACTCATGGAGGATCCATGTATAGTAGTAATCGCTTCCAAACCCACAGAGGATCAAATTATAGTCGTCATCGCTACTGAACCCACGGAGGATCCAAGTACAGTCGACCACGCTGCTGAACCCACAGAGGTTCCTAGTACAGATGTCATTGTCGTCTAACCCAAGGAGGATCCCAACAATGTATACGTCGTCGTCGAACCCACAGAGGATCCCAGTATGGTATACGTCATTGTCGAACCCACAGGGGATCCTAGTATGGTACTCGTCCTCGTCGAACCCATTGAGGATCCTTGATCAGAAGTCATCATCTTTGTCACAACCATCTCTAGGTTTCCCACACACAACACACTCGATTTCGGGATGGTCCGCTCCATGAGACAAGGGGTTGATACATCAACTGACACGAAGTCCATATTTGATGTGTCACAAAGTTCCGTCTCGTCAATAAGAACTCAACGCAACAGACAGCACATCAATTGGACGCCCGGTCTGAGAGTTATTTGCATTTTCGTCCGAGGGGCCCAGTTGGTTTTTAAGATAAAACCAATCTGAACATACTATAGATACGTACAACCCTCGAGCATAGTAATCCAAAAGAACCGTCTCACTAAGAGGAATCCAACAAAGTTGATGGTATGTCAATCGGACGACTGGAGCTCAAGTTATAAGTGTTTCCGCTCCGCGGGCCCTATTGGTTTCGTGTACGAACCAACCCGGCCATACCCAAAATTCTCTGAAACCTTGAGTGTAATATACCGAAACGACCATCTCGATACTAGGATCCCATAGAAACTTATGGTGCATCGATCTTAAGTCCGTAGCCCAAGATATGTGTATTTGAATGGATCTGTCCCAAAAACAGGGGGTTTGGGCCCGGTCCAACCCGGCCAAATACCCCCTACGTTGGCCCGAACATGTTCGACCCGACCCGAGCCCGGGTCCGGCCCAATTGGGAATGGCCCGGCCCAGCTGGCGTGTCCCGGCCTGGCCGGAATGACCCGGGCCGGCCCGACCCGCGTGGCCGGCAGCTCGGCTCTCGGCCGAGTGGGACGTGAAGGGGGGGGGGGAGCTGCCCCCCTTGATTGAGGAAACTGTGGACCCGTGGGGTCCGCACTAGGTGAGCTGGTTAGGGGTTTTGATCCCCCGAACTTCTTGGAAACGACCATCCATAATGGTCGGCCGGTGTGGCTGCCACGATACCTACCGGTCCCGCCTCCTTGTGCCCTGGCGGCCGTCCGAGTCCGGCCGGCTCCTCTGCAACTTCCCGGCCATAGGTCGTGGCCCCTCTATTGCAGCATGCCCCGGCTGTGACCCCTTTATTATTAGGTGTGGCGCAACGGTGCTCCACCCATCCGCCACAGACCGCTCTTGGCCACAACCTCCTTTGGCCTCACCACCATGGCGTGATGGCGCCACACTCCACAACAACGACCCACTCCGTCTGCAGTCCTCCTCATCATCGTGCGGTGCAACGGAACCGCTTCGCCTCCATTACAAGACACAACGATGATCAACAACAAAAGGGGAGGAGGATCAGCCATGTTTTGGAGGTCTGTTCTCCTCCTGTGATATCGATAGAAATTGGAAAATTAAATTAACGAAGAACGTTAAATAAAACATGAACGATGAAAAATCCCCTACCTCAAAAGATGTTTGTGGAAGCTAGTGCCATGTGGGGTGATTTGGACGATGGTGTTGGTGTATGTCCAAGAAGGTAATGGCGTCACACACCGCCTTCGGAGAGGAGAGGAAATGACATGTCAATCTCTCTTTGTAGTGACAGACTTCTTCGTCGAAGTCTCAACGTTCCTCAACGAAGGTGATGGAGTTCTCCAAGACATAGGGGTTTCTCTCCCAATATCCTCACACAACAAGCCAACCTAATAAACTAAGGCCTTCCCTTATTTTATTAACACATGCCAGCTTTTCCAAATTAAAAATATCCAAATTAATTTAACTGATTGAAACCTTAAATTAATTTGGATGGAAAGTGTTTAAGAGGGAGAGAGAAGGATATGAGTGGTATCACATTAATTGGGAGTCAACATAACATAAGAGGGGTTTAGAGGAGTTAGGGTATTTTAAGGGGTGGTGCGCGTGTGGTCCCCACCTCCCCGATATCCTAACAAGAGGAGTTAGGATCAAGTGGGTCCCACACCAACTCCGACACATGGGATTAAAACAAATATTAGAGAAATAAAATTGTGACATATATTTTATTTCAGACTTCAGTTAAACCACCTTTTTTAAAAACACCTCCCAAGCAAACGAAACTCTAGAAAGGTCTTCTGTAGCGATTACCGGTTCTGAGGTTTCATCAGTTCCCTCAGATTTCGATTCTGAGCACTGGTTCAAATGATAGAAAAATACGCTCATTTGTTCACTGAACGTACCTGAGCTAAACTTCAGAAATTGTTTCCAGGCACACCGGGCCTTAGAATTAGGTTCTATGAGAAACTGCGTACTCGTAAAATCCCAAAGAAATTAATAAAAAAATTCCTTGAAATTTATGGGTCCTTTCAATACTCCCACCTCAGGGCTTTACGTCCCCGTAATGATACATCACAAACTAGTGAAACATATGAGGGTACTGGCATGCATCTGAGCCTCTTGCTCCCAAGTACTCTCCTGGAAGTTCTCGTGCTGCCACCTGATGCGCACTAGAATAATCGACCATCCTTGTTGGACCCACTCCTGTCGATCCTTGATCTCCACCGGGACCTCCGCAAAATTTTCCCCGTCATCGATGTCCAGCTCCCCGTGATCAATGATACGCGATGGGTCGTGCACTTATCTCTTCATCTGAGATACGTGCAAGACGTTGTGCACCCAGTGAAACTGATGTAGAAGAGTCAAGCGATAAGCCACCTCGCCTATCCTTCCGAGTACTTGGATTGGTCTGATGAAGCGCAGAGATAAATTTCCATCCCAGCCAAATATCCATAATCCACATCGAGGTGAGACCAGTAAGAAAATGTGGTCTCCATCCTCAAACTCTAGTGGTCTCTGCCTTCTGTCAGTATAGGAATTCTGTCCGCTCTAAGAAATTCTCATCCGCTCCTGAATAATCTGAGCCTTCTCTGTCGTGGCCTTGACCATCTTCAATCCTACACGTACTCACTCCAACACTATCCACAAAGGATAACTAAAAACACGGACAATTGTTGTCTCGCAAATCCAAATAGCTGAATTCCGGATCTCTTACTAAGATCATGTGCTACACTATTCCCCATCCCAGGAGTATAAATTGTCTCGATGTCATAGTCATGGAGGAACTCAAGCCATCGCCATAATATCAGGTTCATGTCAGTCTATGAAAAGATACACATGAGACTATTGAGTTGGTGAGAATTATAAACGGTTAACTCGACGAAAAATGGGTGATACTAGTAATTTTTAATAACTCAACTCCACCCTTCTTCATCTACAGTCTACAAGAGATGCTATGTTTCCTCCTCCACCGATAAGAGAAACCTGGTCTCATCCCCTGGATGAACCACATCCTTTGCCTAATACAATCAATACTGACATGAATTGTACTATTTCATGTCATGGATGACGTCTTAAGGACTCGACGCTACTACCAAGAGATTCAACTATTACACTTCACCTCCAAGGGTCGAGTCAAACTGTCGGCAGAAGTGTGTGGTCACTAGGTCTCCTCCAGTAGGAATCTAAAAAATTAGTATTAAGTCAACAGTTTTAAACTAGAACCTTTTAGTATCAACCATACAAGTAGAAAGGAAGGTAAACGTCAAAAAGAACAAGTGAATTTTAATACTGCAGCTCAATTACAAGACACAAAATTTCCACAAACAACAACATAATCAATGCTAGAATCAACATGAACAAAAGTCACTATGCCTGGAGCTAGTCCCTCTCCTACCCATCTTATCCCTAAGTTCTATGGTCATAGGACTTAGCTACCTTAAGCTGAGCTCTTCCTTGTCCATCTATTCCCTGCGGTCGAGGTGGTCCTCCTAGTGGTGGTGGTGGTAGGGCCTCGAAACGTCGTCCACCGTCTACTGGATGGCCAACCCCTCTACCACGTCCGCCTGCTCCCGGCGGACAACCACGGTCGAACCTCTACCTGGGAGGTCCCTCTACCTCCTTCTTCTCAACTACATGGAGGTTCGGGTAATGTAGAGCCATGTGACCATGCCCGCAGCATGCATAGCACTGCTTGCTCCTTGTATGGATGGATCTATGTCTTGTTACCCGCACAGCTGAACCTGTATCCTGAGATTGCCCACCTGACAACCTCGTCTACGTGGACCACTGCATCTACTATCTACTGCCGGCTGTAGAAGACTCCACTACATGATGTCCTACGTAATGCATCGCTGCTGGTGACTGCTCAGTGAGAAAACTCACCACTAGAAGGTCTCTCTCTAGCACCCCCACCTGCGTCGGGATGTTGAGGGAGATCATCGAAGCCCTGATATCACGCCTCAGTCCCTGCTTGAAATTATGTTCCCTAAAGAATGGATCTCGTACAATATCTATGGAGTATCGTGAGAGGTCGTTAAATCCCACCGAGTACTGCGCTACTGTCATGCTGCCCTGCCACAACTGTAGTAACTATTGAATGCACATCGCACGGTGGGTGGCTGGTACGAACTCCGAGAGAAAGAGGCTCTAGAAATCTGTCCAAAGTAGAAATGCCTCGCCGTACATTTGGACCATCAAGCTCCACCATCTACCTACTTCTTCCTATAGAAGACTCATCACAAGGATCACCATGAGGTCAGCTGGTGTCTCTACTAATCTTAAGGCTCAGATGATAGCCTCTAGCCAATCCTCGGCTACCCGAGGGTTCATCTCCCTATGGAACCATGGTGGTATTTGACACTAAAACTCGTTTAGGGAACTCCGGCTACGTGAAATCTTAGCTTCTGGGGCTGGTGGTATCGGTGGCTCGGTGGGTATAGGTACCGCTAGTGACTCGCTGTAATGGGGCCCTACAACGAGGCCTCATCGCTCAATGGGCTTCCATCTTGCACAAAGTTCGGAACCCTACCTGGACGCCATTTTGGGGCCATCCGGAAAAAAAAGCATTTTTTCCATGGTCAATACAGTATACATGGTGAGATGACAGAAAGTAATCACAAAGAAAACATTCAAACACAAAAGCAATCAATGTTTTCGTGAACTGAGTCGGAAATCAGATGTCAGGGTCCTGGTGTATGGGTACCTCTACCACCGCACCAACACTGGACACCCTGGAGTTATAACCACACTCAATACCCTTAACACTATTGCTTCACATAGAATAAAAATCGTAGTCCTGAGTTCTGCGGTAGAACCGAACTCCTCTAAAACAAATTTTCACCACCCATCCTCGGGTCCCGTGCCGTGACTACCCCAAGCCTGCCTCCCATAGGCCAAGGGCTGGCGACTAGAACCAAAGGCATAAATCCTGATAAAATGGAAGGTATTTCCTTTATATAAGAAAAAAACACCATATAGTACACAAGATGAAGTAAACACTAAGTAAACTGAGTACAAAAGTATGTTCTAGAAATTAAATGAGATAGTATACAAACCCCACTGAAAGTACAGTAAAACTGAGAAAAGAATGTACAATAGCTAAAAAGTATATAATCACCCACCAAGATGTCATCTGGAACTCCCACCTGAAGGGTGGGTACAGATAGTCTCATCGGCTCTTAGAGTCCAGCCGTCTACTCCGTGTATGTCCCACCAGATTGTCCACCTTTGAGTACTGTCCCGCTCCACAACCTCAACCACGATCAGCGCTATTTTTCGTCTGCATTTAACACAATGTAGTGCGGGCGTAGACCGTGTAGGGGTGAGTATATGATACTCAAATAGGGACATTGAGACTCTATAAGGTCTCCCAGAATCCACAAAGGATAACCCACAAACGAAAAATACTTATATGAAGTATCAACACACTATACTTAGGTATATGCCCATACATATACCTAAGTCAACAATTATAAATCGACTCCCACTCTTGATCCCAAGAACAACCCATTCCACACAGGAAATATTGACCCAATCCATATAGGAAAGCACAACCCAGTCCACACAGGATATCACAACCTAGTCCACACAGGATAGCACAACCCAGTCCACACAGGAAAGCACATCCTAGTCCACTCAGGAAAGCACATCCCAGTCCACTCTGGAATGCATAACCAAGTCCACACAGGAAATCACAATCCCATACACATAGGAAAATAAGTCAATCATATAAATTGTAATGATTTAAAATCAATACTCATCTCACATAGGAATACTAATTCTGATGGGAGGTGGAGATGATTAGATGTAGCCTTTGAATCATCTCCTCTGTCGATCCTATATAAGATCCTAGTACAGAAGTCATCACTACTGATCCCACAGAGGATCCATGTATAGTAGTCATCACTGCCAAACCCACAGAGTATCCCTGTATAGTAGTCATCGCTTCCGAACCCACGGAGGATCCATGTACAGTTGACAACGCTGCTGAACCCAGAGTGGATCTTAGTATAGAAGTCATTGTCGTCGAACCCACGGGGGATCCTTGCACAGTAGACGTCATCGTTGAACCCACAGTGGATCCCAGTATAGTAGATGTCATTGTCGAACCCACCGAGGATCCTAGTACGACAGTCTTCTTCATCGAACCCACTGAGGATATTGTTTGGAAGTCGTCATCTTCGTCGCAGCCAGCTCTAGGGTTGCCGCACACAGCACGCACAATTCCAGGAGGGTCCTCTCCATGATCCAAGGGTTCGATACATCAACTGTCATGAATTCCAGATTTTATGTATCAAAAAGTTCCATCTCGTCTGTAGGAACTCAACTCAATAGACGACGCGTCAATCAGACGCCCAGTCTAAGAGTTATTGGATTTTTCGTCCCTGGGTCCCTGTTGGTTTTTAAGATAAAACCAACACAACCGTACCCTAGATGAGTCAAAACCTTTATAGGAGTACTTCAAAAGAACCTTTTCACTAAGAGGAATCCAACAAAGTCGACGGCACATCAATCAGACGTCTAGAGCTCAAGTTATAATCATTTTCGACCCGCTGGCCCGGTTGTTTTCTTGTTCGAACCAAACCGGTCGTACCCAAAGTTCCCTAAAACATTGAATGTAATATACCTAAATGACTATATTGATCCAAGGATCCTAACGCAACTGACAGTGTGTTGGTCGGAGGTTTGTATCCCACGATATGGGAGTTTGAATGGATCTGTCCGAAAACAGGGGGTTTGGGCCCAGTCTGACCCGGCCCAATACCCCATGGGTTGGACCAAAGCAGGTCGACCCCGACCCTGGTCCGGGTAAGGCCCAGCTGGCATGGCCCGACCTGTCTGGCGTGGCCCAGGCCATCTGGTGCGGCCCAACTAGTCGTTGTCGCAGCCCGGCCCGCATGGCCGGTGGCTCAGCTCTCGGCCGAGCGGGACGCGGGGGGGGGGGGGGGGGGGGCTGCCCCCCTTTATTGAGGAAACAGAAGACTTGTGGGGTCCACCCTAGATGAGCTCACTGGGGGTTGTGAACCCCTGGACTTCCTGGAAACGGATGGCAATAATGGACGGCCGGTGTGGCAATTGCGGGACCCGCCGTTCCCGCCTCCTGGTGCACCGGTGACCGGCCGCCACCTCTACAACCGCTGCGGCCTTAGGCCGCGATCCTTGACCGACCGTCATGGTGCGACGGCGCCGAGCCACTCCGATGCGGCCATCCCCGGTTGTGGCCCCTTGATGCTCTGGGGCAGTGCACCGGCGCCGCGCCCCTCTGCCGCGGCCTGCTCCTCGCCACGGCCCCTTGATGCTCTAGCACGGTGCACCGACGCCGTGCCCCTCCGTCGAGGCCCTCTCGTTGCCGCGGCCTCCTTTGGCCTCACCGACGCAGCGCGAAGGTGCCGCGCTCCTCCTCCGCGGCCTGATCCGGCCGCTGTCATCTTCGTCTCCGTGCGTTACAATGACACCGTGTCGCCTCCGTTCCAAGCCACATCATTGATCACCAATAAAAGGGGAGGATTATTGGCCGTGTTTGTGTGGTCTATACTTCTCTCATGATATCAATAACAAGTGGCGAATTAAATTAACGAAGAACATTAAATAAAACATGAACGATGAAACAACCCCTACCTCAAAAGAAGTTCGTAGAAGCTAGCGTCATGGGGGTGATTTCTATAACGGTGTTGGCGTACATCCAAGAAGGAAATAACGTCACACACCGGATGTAGAGAGGAGAAGAAAATACACGTCGATCTCTCCTTGCGGTGACGTTGTTCTTCATCGAAGTCTTGACGTTCTTCAACGAAGGTGATGGAGTTCTCCAAGGCTTAGAGTTTTCACTCCCAATATTCTCACACAAAAAGCCAACCTAATAAAATTTGGCCTTCCCTTCTTTTATTAACACATTCCATGCTTTTCAAAATTACAAATATTCTAATTAATTTAAGTGATTGAACATTAAATTAATTGGGTTGGAATGTGTTTAAGAGGGACAGAGAAGGAGTTGAGTGGTCTCACATTAATGGGGAGTCTAAATAACATAATATGGGTTTAGAGTAGTTAAGGAATTTGACGGGGCAGGGCTGGGGTGGGGCCCACCTCACAAATATCCTTACAAGAGGAGTTTGGATCAAGTGGGTCCCAGCCAAACTCTCACACATGGGTTTAAACCACCTAGAGGAGAAATAAAATTGTAACACATATTGTATTTCATTCTTCAGTTAAACCATCTTTTTTAACAACTCCTCCCAAGGAAACACAACTCCAGCAAAGGTCTTCTTAAGAGATTACCAGTTCTGCGGTTCCATTAGTGCCCTCAGATTTCGATTCCGAGCACCGGTTAAAAAGTTAAAATAAAACTGCTCGTTCATTCACTGAACGTACCCAAGCTAAACTTTGGATATTGTTTCCGGGAACACCGGGCCTCGTAATCAGGTTCCGTCAGAAACTACATACTCGAAAAATCCCAAATATATTATGAAAAAAAATTCCCTTGAAATTTACGGGTGTTTACACTATTGATCCCATGACATGATAGATCCTATTTTCTCATTGTCCACTAAAACCCCATGTTTTGAGATCCCATGACCATTAAAATTAATTAAATAAATATAAATAGTTAATTCTGATAGCTTAGAATATTTGATAGGATTCTGAAGCATTCCTAGAGCGATCTTATGGTGTAATACCATGAAATTCTAAAGTAAGAATATTGTATTAAATAGCATTTGTTACACACACCACCAAGTGTGTAAGGGAATATAATATCCCATGACATTATAATATATTCTGTATCTTAAATGACATGGCATTTAACTCATCCAATACTGATTCATCTTGCATCTCACACAATAATGACTTTCTTTGATGACTTGCATTACACACGAGACCGAGTTTTAGGAAACATCAATATATTAATGAAACATTATCATTTAATTTAATGAGATATATCAAAGCCTTTATATTTGAATGTTTGAATAGTATTAATTAACATAATAAAATATATGGACAATAAAAATATAATATTATTTAATTGGATACCAATGAATTAGAAATGAAAACATAATAATATTTAATATAAATGAAATAATTTTATACTCTTGAAGGCAAGTTGACTTGAATAATTAAATTAATTACAATTATTGAATGATAGTAAGAAAAAATATGAGATATATATTCAATGAAATATTTTTTATATTCATCCAATGTAATTTATAGCTAGAAACTAGTTTTTGGCCAAAAATATCAGGGAATGAGTTTAATATTAACTACATCGAATAATAGAAAAATTAACAAGCCCCGAACTAGACCAAAACATTATGTTCAACATAAGGTACAGAGTTGTCTAAAATAAATTTTATGTTTATATTTAGAAAATAATCTCACATTTCTAGATTTTTACCATTCATGGTGCCACATTACATTTTAAATACGTGCTTGGAATTCCCTTTTCAAAAATTTACAAGAATGCCACTCCTCCTCCACTATAAAAATGCACTCAAACCTGCCACTTATTAAAAAATCCAAATAAAATTTCTTGGTCTAAAATATACATAAATAATCTCCCCAAATTCCATCCCCTCAATCTATAATCCTCACATTCATCTTGAATCAGTACAAAATAGTCTTTTTCTAATAACCAATAGGTGTTAACTGAAAAAACACGGAAACATTATTCAAATATATACTTTATTTTATTTTCTTATACACCTCATAAAATATTCTTCTTTTATGATTATATAATAATTTTTTTTCTAAATATAATTATTTGTTTTTATGCTATGTTTTTTTACCTATACCAAAACACACTTTCATCAAATGGGCAACAAACTTACAGTTAACATATAGTGAACTACCGCCTCATTTAACAATATCGTTCTTTTTTTCCTTTAACAACTCTGATGGTTGATAATTACAATGGAAAAAATATTTTTATATGATATATATGATAAATATGACATCCATTTAATTCATTAATATTTATATAACAAATATTTTCATTACATTCATTTTTTGTAAATATCATAACATAGTTTTTGGAAATGTGGACAACCACCTCCTCAAACCGATATGATTTGTTCACACTATACATAGAATGTATAAATGTTTGATTTAATAAAACTTTGTGACATATAAGAAATAAATATGATATTATAATTATAATATACATATATCATTTACATTTAATTATTTTGAATACAATAATGAAATGGATGTTGCGCTCATGCATATATATGGCCTACCATCTCCATGAATCGTACATTTCATTTTCAATCTCCAATTATTATGTATTATTAGAAATAAATATATAATTGGTATCTATGATATTTAAATCCTACTTTAAATTGATTAGATGATGAATCCATGATCTATTTTATTATAAAAACATGTTTTAAGTCCAAAAATTATCGACAATGAAGACAATTAACACTATAAATAGTGAAAATAAAGAAATAATATTAGCAAATAGTCAATATTATATTATAATATGTCAATATATGATATTATATATACGATTATTTTTAACATATAGCTTAGTAAGATGTTTAAAACCATTATATAGTATGTTATAATATGATCACCATGAAGAAAACACAATGTATGATATTCTTGCCGCACATTTCATTGTGTTAGGCATACAAATCTTTCACCACTTATTTATTTTGTACAGTGTATATACTAACCATTTTGATATATTAAAAATTATTTTATCTTAATGAAATTTTTTAATTTCAATTTTAATTAATTTTTCTTATGGGATTTGACTTACAATTTACAATGTGGTAATGAATTTCATAACCCGATTCCTTTTAATTGGGTTATAATAAATCCTCGTACTTGAAAACAATGTTGGATTATGTTTGTAGTAAATATTTATTATATATATTTTTTATTTACACTTTTTTTCTATATTCACAAATTACAACAACAATATATTTATTTATTGACTCTCACATCAATGTTATTGACTTTTTAAGGGTTTATTTAACAATTTACTTTTAATTGATATTGATTATACCTAAAATTAAAGTAAAGGTATTATTATAAAAGTTATTTAAAAACCCATTTAATATTATTATACTATAGTTATTCATGTCCTCAATTCTGTTATATTACCATTTTCCATTATTTTTTCCCTCAAACTATTATGTAATTATTATTATGAAAACCTACCTTCATTTCTCAATTTAGTTGGTGAAAATGAATTCTTCTAAAAACCGTGTCTTAGAAAATTTATTTCAAATATGATTTTATCATTTCTAAAATGATTTATTAAATAAATGTTTATACTTTTACAATTAATTAAGGGAATAATATATCCTATTTATAAAAAAGATACATTTCTAGTATTTTTACCATTCTAAAATAATACTCTTTTTACTTTGTATGATATCTAAGTGTTTACACATCGTTATTTCTTCGAAGAAGACTTTGAATGTTTAAAATTTTACTTTATGATGATATTTGTTTTAAATTTTATTGTCAAAAAAATATATTTTCAAATGTTTTTTAATAATGAAAATGGTATTTCCTAAAAAATGTTCTTGAAAGAATATTATTTATATTATTTATAGTCATCAATGGAAACAACCCATTATCATTACATAACATGAGATATTTTTAATGGATACCATCTTTTTTTATCCTCTAAAAGATTTATGATTTACTTTTACAAGGATAGTGTAGCGCCACAACCCTAGAAGCCTAGAGTCTAGATTAATAGCCATTACATTGGAATGATTACAAGGAATCAAATCATGAATGGCCAATTAGTTTAATAGTTTTGGTAAATTATTTACATACGTGATCCTTACATTAAAAATGAATACACTAATTTCCACACATTTTTTTCTTTTTCATTATAATAAACTTAATCCATATAGAGTATACTTTCATATTATTTTTGATAAACATAATGGATTCATGGGGAATGGGAAAAAAATAAGTGTGATCCCAAATGCTCATTATGGGTAAATATTGGAGGAATCAATAATGATTCTGTGAAAATAATCAGTATGGAAAGGTAAGTAACTACAAACACATACCATGTAATCATAAACTATGAAGGATGTGAATAAATAATATGGAATGATAAATAACTGAAATGGATACCATTCCAATATATAAATATGAAATAATCAATAAGTTTAGAATCTGAATACACATTCAATATTATCAATGAATTGAGAATGTAATGCATCATTATATTATGTCAAACTAGAAATATCATTTATAAAAATGAATAAATATAAGTGAAGTAAATTGTATATTATTAGATTCCATGATTCCTAGGTATAATTTATCTCTACAATCAAGACATTTTACAAGATGTTTTATATCATTCTAGGTGAAACACCCATTTTCTTAGGAAAGACAACTAATTTTCCCATTAGAATACCGATTTATCAAGGGGATATATATTACTAGGCCACACCCATGTCTTAAATATCCAAATAATTCCTTATATATCAAAGAATCCATTTAACTCATGAACAATGTGCTTAATAAAATATCTACATTGAGTAAAACAAGTGGATTTATTAGTATTCCCTAGATATCAAATATCATTCCATGTAAACACAGTTTGTTAAAATGGTATATATTTTAGGAAATAATCATATCTAAAAAAATGATATGGATATTTGAGTGAAATTTAATGTTCAAAAATCATTTAAAATTACAGATTTAATGGGACTATAAAAATGAATCATATAAGTGAATTAAAACACTATAATTGGTCAATCCAATCATAAACCATCCTGAGAAAGAATAAGTATATCATCAATACAAAATATGTCATGTGGTTTAAGGATAATGGTTTGTTTTCATTGATGAATAAAAATATCATAAAAAGATCTTTCATAAATTATTGAGAAAAATATAATTTTCATTTTTAAATTTATTATGATGATACATTTATTTGAAAATACATTTTAATAAAATTATAATAAATATAAAGATATTAAACTTGCAAATAAAGATTTGAAGGAATAAAAATGGGTAAATTTGAACCTGTTATACGATGTAATAATGGAAATTCCCTTTGTATGATTTTTTTTGAAATGATCTTTATTCAGATAATAATAATAAGAAAAAATTGAAAACATTTTCAATAGAAAAAAAGGGAAAAAAATTATTAAATATAATATTATTTAATGGTTAAAAACATTTTTGAAAATTATTTTAGAAAACACGGTTTTTATAAAAAAATAGCTTCTCCGACTAAATTGTGAAATGATGTTGGGTTTCATAAAAATAATATCTAGAATGGATTGAGTAAAAAAGGGTGTAAAATGGTACTATTACTTGTAAATGGGTCACAAATAATCATATGGTAAGAAAATAAAATTATTTATTGAACAATGGACATATAAATTGCATCGATTCAATTTCCAGAATAAGAAATCAAAATTAGAATGAGATTTTGAGATAAATCATTCAAAAGGCAATAACATTGATGTGATAATAATTCAACAAATAGATTTGGTATGTAAAATTTTAATGCATATAAAAAATTTAAAACATTAATAGATATTAAAATATTATTTAACATATAAGCATTTACTATACATGAAATTTCCTGTCAAGATTTTAGTATATGAAATATATGAATAAAAAATAGTGAATAATAATACAATATTATTTAACGCAAAAAAACTGATAATAATTATTTTATTACATTGTAAATATTTAATTATTATCCCCCTAAAATAAAATGCATTAAAATAAGAATATAAATAAAATGAATATAAATATAATCATAATATAACAAAAAATATAGGTATAAGATATACATCCCTGAACAAATAACTAGTGAGAATTGTGGATGCCTCACGAGATGTAAATTGTGACATGAACAGCTAACATTGTGTTTAATTTTGGGTGAACATCTTTTATATTAATTTATAATGGTTTTAAATATATTACTAAATTATACCAGAAACATAATAATATTTATAAAATAATATAATATCTTATTATAATATCTTATTTCACTTTTATTAATATTCCATCATTTGTTTCACTATTTTCATTGTTAATTGCCTAAATTTTGAAGTATATTTTTACTTGTTAATTGTTGTTACTAATAACTAGAACATAGTTTATTCATTATATAATTTTAAAAATGACATAAATATCCTATATATGTATTATATATGTATTTATAATAATCCATAATAATTGTACAGTGGAAATGAAAATAATGGCTCATCGTGATACTAAATCATACATAATAATAAACACGACTTCCATTTATTTCTCGTATTCATAAGAATGAAAATTAAATTATATATTTTTCTATACATACATTAAAATAATTTTATAATATATGTTTCATATTTTAATAATATTTTAATTAAAACAATAAATAATAAATTTCTTGTGGAGTGTGAGTGAATTACATTACTTTGTGTAGGAAGAAGACCACCTGTCAAAATATGATGTTCTCGTATTCCCGAAAAATAGAACTCATGAAGTTATATATTATATTTTAATTTTAAAAGAATAAAGAGGTTATAAATATCATATATATCATATAAAACAATTTTTGTCCGTAATAATTACCAACCATGGAAGGTGGTGATTGAAAAATGAACACAAAATTTTCATGAGGCGGTAGCTCACTGTACACATGAACTGTAAGTTCGTTACCCATTTTAAAAAAGTGTGTTTATGTATCGGTATAACCATTAATATTAAGATATATTAAATTATTTTGGATTCTTATTTTTTATTTAACCATAAAAAATGAATGTTTTATGGGGGGGTGGATAATGAAAATAAAATGAATGATATTGAGGAAGCATGTCACATCTTCTTAGGATAAATCCTTTTGGCTTACACCAAAGGGATTCCACTAATGGATATATGACCCAATTAAGGAATGTAGGAATAAATTAGGGATTTTGGACTATATTTTACATTAAATTTGAAGATTAAAAGGGAAGGAGTGGTGTGAATAAGTGCAACGGGCGGGTGTCTTTTTATAGTAGAGGAGTGACATTCTATAAAAATATCTAAAAGGGAATTCCACCCATGTCTTCCCTCTGAAATATTGATCCAATATTAAACCAAAATATGGAAAAAGATTTATTGGGTCATAATATTAACATCCATTGGATTTTGAACATGTTTCTAAATCATATTCGGCCTTAATAATAAGGCATAGTCTTTTTTTAAGATAATTTTTCTCTTCATTGCTGTAATTAATTTTAATTACATTCAATATTATTTTATCTCAAATACTATGTAGAAATTACTAGATATTATACTTTAGTATTATTCCTAACATGGTATCCATTTTTTTGAAATTTAAATAACAAAAGTGGTGGAAATTAATTTAAAAATAAATCTGAAGAGGGGACAAAAATGTAGTTTTTCAAAGAAAAAACATTCTAAACTTTGTTAAATTTTTTTATCCAATTTCAGTATGAAATTAATTAAAATAAAAATAATTTTATTATTTGTTGTATAAGATATATAGAAATGAAAAATATAAGTTATCCTTTTAAATAAATTAGTTTAAATAACAATTTTTAATTAAAATACAATATTTTTGAATATTTAATAAAAAAATAAACCAAATAAAAAAATACCAAAAATTAACCCTAACATAATATTGAAAAATATAATTTATAAATAATCTTTATTTGTACAAATAAATTTAATAAAAGTTGATAAAAACATAGTTTTAATGATGGTTCTCCATCAAAAGGCCAAAAAATTGCAAAATGAAAAATAAATATTTGTTTTTATACATAAAACTGGATTTGTTGTTATCATATGAATATAAAAATGTTGTAAGAACCCAAAATAATATTTTATTGAATATAAAACACATATATTTAATATCATTAAATAAATAATTGAAATTCATTTACTTTTATATAAAAAATGCAGTTGTGAGCATAAAAATATTTTATTTATATTCAATTGGTTTATATTTTAGTTTCAAGTTTATTTGAATCATATGAATTCATTTTATATTTCTAATAAACCATATATTTTCATATTTTATTTAATAATATTCTTAAGAACTAATTTTATGAACACATTATATGTTGTTATATCAAGTAACAATATTTTATTAATACAATTTTTGGTAATAATCAGTCTTCCATGTAATGTATACCATTAAAAAAAGTCTCTTTTTCAATGTAACACAAAATAACTTAGTATTTTGTGAATATAAATATATATAATTTATTGAATTTATTTTAAAAAAATTATATATTGTAATCTCTTCGGGTATTATAATCTCTTATGCATTTGGTGTTGTGTGTCATACGTGCTATCAAATGCAATATTCTATTTTTTTTAATTTTTGGGGGTTCCAAACACTATTGACACTCATTTCCTTGAATAATGTTTTAGTACCATTAAAATATTAAATTTCCAATAATCTCTTAACATTAATTTTCCCATAAATATACATATCATTATAATGGATGTAATTATTTATAAAATCATATATCATTTTTACATATGGTGCATACTTTGAATTTTATTTTATATTTTGGGAATATTGAAAAATATTCATCTTTTACACAACAAATATATTTGATAGGGCACATTGTTCATCAAATAAAAAAATTATTTGATTTATAAGGAACTAGTTTGACACATACAACATGGGTGGGGCTAGGTAATTGTTATCCCCTTAAAGAATTGGTTATCTCAAGGGATGAATTAGTTTCCTAGACTAAGATAATGTGCTCTTCACGTAATATGTTATAAACCATATTGTGAATGTACTTGATGGTGAAGTTACCATGTACCATGGAAACAATGATTCAAATAATGTGGAATTTGATTCATTTAGATTCATTTAAAATAATCTATAATATTTTTTCTTTGTCATTATCTATGGATGTATTTCATTATTTGTTCATTTATTAAATGTAATGTGTTTTTAAACTTTTACCTTTACATATTATTTACTCAGATCTATCTCAATTTTTGATTACATGGAATGTGTTCGTAGTTATTTACGATTAAATATTTAATATTATCATTTATTCGTTGTTGCTTATGCTATATGTTTTCCTTATAGAGAATTTGAGCTCAACCGTATTTTTTTTCTTTTCCCTAGGAATCTAAAAATATATTAATGAAGATATGCCAGTATATTCTATGTGGGAACAAAATAAACATTAAAGGGAAACAATTATGTTGCAATTAAGTTATTAATTTTTCATACATGACTCATGTATATATATGTTTTACCTAGAATACTAGAAACAATAGTACTTCGAGATATGATTCCATATAATCATACTTATGTGATGGTATTAGGAACTAAACCTGGGATTTATGGGATTGGGTCGCTACATCCAGTGTTTCTCATGTTCTTATTATCTTACAATGTATCCCAGGAAGTCATCCACATGTAGTATGACCAATGAGTAATGGTCCATATGGAACACAATACTCATAATAGACCTAAAACCCATCACATCTTTTTTCCTCATTTTAATGACTAGATACTCTATGTGTCCATACCATCATAAGAAGAATGTTTTTAAAAATTCATCCTCTCTAACCCCATCCCAATGACACCTAGATCACATGTCAATATTGGAAAAAACGAGCCCCATTGAGCTGATCAAAGAGCTCATCATTTGGTGGATAGGGGTATTTTTTTGAAAGTGAAATGTTCATATTCTATTAATCTATGAAAAACTAGGTAAATGCATTATCCTTTAAAAAAATAAGGTGTGGAACATAGTGATATGATCATGCAAATGAATCCTATGGATTCCATATAGACCACATGTATCCTTATTTCTATAAACATGGGGTGTCCATAAAATATAAGGGAAGTGATTTGTTCTTTTTTTCCTAGAACTAAATCTATGGTAAACATTAGATCCTACTCCTTAGGTGACCCTATGAAATAATCTGGAAACCCCTATGGAAACTAATCAACTACAAGAGGCAACCCATTGTTAGAACCTCTATAATCATCTTCTATCATATCAAGGGAAACATGAAAAATGAGGCAAACAACTATATATGTGGAGATCTAGATATCAATTCCACATAGAATACTCAAGTAACCCAATCATATTAAATTAATGTTACCCACTAATGATAAAAATGGACATGTTCCTTGACAAAAATCTTCCTATTAATTCCTATAATTTCAACGAAAACATACATATCTATTTCCAAGAAACCTCATTCTAATTCAACTTTTTACAGTGTTAGACTTTCATATGGGCATCAAAAACCCTATTCCATCAACATTTAAATTGTATTAAGAAACTCAATGGAAAAAGGTAAAATATTAATTTGTAATTTTAGTAGTTTTATAATATGGGAAGAAATAAAATAATTAGAAGAATACATGTCAAATAAAATTATGTCTATAGTTGATTCAATAAGAATAGTACATCAAACAGTTATAGGTCTTATATATTATTCATTAATATCCTAATAAATATCATGATTGTTCATTATCTTTAAAAATTCCAATGGTTAATTAGTTATATGTTTTTATACCTTAATATAACTTTTCCTATAGAGAGACCCAACCTTACCTCTACACCGATTAGACTTACAACCCATAGCCCATAATTTCTTATACTAATCTCATTATTATCTATGTTATAAGGATCATGAACCAATCCGAGTCAAAAAATCACCTTTACATAAATTCTTCACGTTACCCAATAACCAAACTGATGGAAGTGTCAAGGTTTGACTATAAATGCTAGACTCATGTGAACTGACCATCTTGAATGGTAGCACACAATAAACCGACCCCTAGTGGTTGTAGATAAAGGTGGCCAGGAAGGGTAGTTAGAACTACATTGTACATTCTTCTCTATATCATCATGCTTCATAATCTTCATTGACATTATAATAATTCCCTATAACATAGGTCTAGTCATCCTAGAAAATTTTCAAATACGAACCCCATAAATTTACATCATCATAGATCTGTCCACTACATCAACATATGTATTCATCTTAAAAACCACCCATTTCAAACTATAGTCCCTTTAATTGTCCAATAGAGATATACTAGACATAAAAATGAGAATTTATGTAAATTAGTTGGTTCATTCTAACATAATATGATTCTCTTGATAGAGATCAAAAAACTACCAGGTCTGGGAAGGGATAGGGCTTCAAGAAAATACTACTCATTGAATTAGCCTTGAAATCCATCCCTCTCATCTTCTCATGATTTATAGAATGAACAACTATGTCCCACCACCTATGACATGGTTTATAAAGCATTAACAGAAAAAATATCATCTTGAATGATTTAGGAGTTTGGAGAAAACTGAATATGCTAACAATCTTTTCATCCCAATATTCTACTTCATTGTGTTACATGCTATCCCATTGTATATGTGGTTTTTTCCTAATGAACACAAGGGTTATATCCTTTGTTGGTCATGTTTCGGTTTACATCACATATAATGTACAAGATATTACTTTTTAATCTAGTTATAATATAGATTAAATCACTTTTACCACTAATATTTGATCAATTGGTGACAGAGAATTTTTTTCGACCTCTTCCCGTGTTTTCATGGGATGTCTTTTGGAAGTCATGATACTACATTAATTAATCAAATTTGAAAATAATCAAGAGATCATATATATAATGATAAATAAAATAAAATTATTTAAAAATCCACATAAAACTAAATGATATCATAATATGAATAAATAACACAGTATACCACTCCACCACATCTTGATGTCCATGCACAATTTTCTGCCTCTACATCACACATGGGGAAGGAGTAAACCTAAATATAATTAATCCCATTGTATCCCATGTCTAGTAAAGAGGATGGTTAGATAGAAACCCCACTCATATATATAATCTAAAGACCCTATAATTATAGGTCTTGTCTTCCCAGAATCTCTTAAAAACATTACCCAAGGAATGGAAAAAAGAGTATCTGGTAAATATTTTCGTGAACATCTTTATGTTACCATAAAACCAGACACCCATCCTAGCTTGTGGAATATCTCAACGGGCATTCCAGATCCACATAGGCTAGAAAAATGTTCTTGGTCATCGTGTAATGTCATTTGGTTGGATCTTCCCTATGAAATTATTAACAAACAAAAAACAACAATTTCATCACAACATATCCTATATCCATAACATGGATGATTATATGAAACTGGAAATAAGAATAAATTAATCATTTAAAATTTTCAACCAAAAAATATCCATAAAAGGGAAGGAGAATACAAGACTGAAAATTATCCATGAAGCATGTGGCTCAACCCACTCATTCCATCAACACCAAAACCTATCTGAAAAGGACCCTCTAGAACAATGAACCACCATTTACACCACTAAATGTCATTTTGTTACCCAATTTAGGTATAATGTGATATAAATACCCCTAATGGTGATTTTAGGGTGTGAAGAAAAATTAATAATAGGATTCTACCAAGAGATACCATTTAATGGAATCATTATACAAATGAACACTATGTTTTTTAAGAAAACTAACAAAAACATTTAAATTAAACACCTTATTTTACATAAATTGGAAATGAATACAAAAAAATATGAAGTCGAATACATATTATGATCATAATAGGGATACCATAAGAAAATAGTATTAGAGAGGTACTAGGACCATTGTACTCTTAATGATCTAATCGTGTACATGAACTTCTACAACTTATTCAAGAGAACCAATCCCCAAAATGAATTTTTAGTTAGTCTATTAATGTAATACTTTTATAAAAACTTCGCCTCCTCTTTGATGACTATCCTAGTGTACTAGACAACGATTTTTTACCTACATTCCAATGAATCAAACTTTCTCTATTACAATTTTTAGAAAATGAAAAATCACTTTTTATATTATAAAAAATTCAATAATTGATTACAAAAATGATGAAACCTCATTTGTGAAGGGTAATTCACCAATAAACCATAAACACAGAAATAAAACCTTATAATTAACCATTATTATAACAAAAAAAACTTACAAAACCCCATTTTGAAACCAAATTATGAATACTAAAATCACCATATAATGTCTATGAATTGATCCACATATTTTTTAATTGAAATCACATCAAATCGGATTAGATCCTCAAACCACACAAGGAAGATATCCTAGAGAATCAATAAAACCCCAAAACCACCATGATTTAACCCAAATAAAAGGTGTTGAACCTCAAATAGTTATAATACTTTACAGGGGAAGGAAGAAATCAATTAAAAAGGGAGAAGAGAACCAGAAAAAAGAAGAAGATATCAGAAGCGAAACATACAAGATAACTTTATGATGGTCTTGATCTAAAAAACTAAAAAATAAGATCCCATGGAATAACATGATGTGAGAGAGGAGTTCTTATGGATGTAGGATATGATGAGGTTATATATATGGGTTTTAGGGTCAAAATTTATGAGTGGTAGTTATGGAATCTCATAATTTTTTATGATATGGAAGGTCGCATACTTTGGTAGCAAAATTTTCCAAAATCTATTTACCAAACTTCTGACATATCATTCCTTGTGGAATGGTGGACACATGATATACCTAAATGGGGATCACACATGGGAAACTATCCATTAATTATAAATAGATCCTTTTTCCTTGTCACATTGTAAGCCTGAGAGGGCTTATGTCCGTGTGCCAGGTCATGTCACATAGACAGTTCCATAGTCCTTGGTGAAAGGTTTCCAACTATGGGCCTCATTCTATCTGACCCAAAACAAAATTTTTCTAAAAAACTCATTCGAATGTCATAGAACAAAGATAATACTAAAATTGAAAAAGAAAATTCTTTAAAATATTAAAACTAATGTTACTTCATCACATTGATGACATATCTATAAAGGGATATATATTAATATGTTTAACATAGGTTTTCTATACTAAAAAATCACCCACCAATTTTTTAATCAATAAAAAAATTAAAAATTCATTATTTATTTTCTAATATAGTAGACATAATTTTTAACAATAACTTTTATTGACCACAAATACTCATGAATATAAAATGTGATCTTATGTTACAAATATGATTCATGTATACACCACAGGTGGAATCCCAATATAATAATAAAAAATTAAATCATCATTAAAAAATCATTATTTAATAAAATATCACAATTATTAAAATCATATTTAGTAACTATAATAGAGAATCCATGGTAACATATATTTATACCCATAAATTTAGTGTCTGGGAAGAGATATAGATTTTAACACAAGTTCCATCGGGTTATATCTCTATTTAATATGAAAAATATTTTAAAATGACTATGAATAATGATGTATTACAATATTATAATGTCTTAACACAGATTCACATCTAATTAGATAAAACTTTGATTTTACATATGTCAAAAATTCCTCCCCAAAACGTTATTGGTTATTTAAAAATATTATTGGTCAATAATGTCACATAGAGAGACTATATCCACTATCACAACATGATTTCACATTTATTTATAATTTTATTTAATTATGCTTTTTTTGTTTCAATGATGACTACAATTATTTTTTCTCGAGTTTAATATATTTATTAGTATCTTTGTTAGTTCAGAGTTTATGGATAGATATTTGTAACCATATACATTACATTACATTGGGATAATCTCATTTCTATGTTATTCATAGT
Source organism: Viscum album (assembly GCA_963277665.1). Taxonomy (NCBI): domain Eukaryota; kingdom Viridiplantae; phylum Streptophyta; class Magnoliopsida; order Santalales; family Viscaceae; genus Viscum; species Viscum album. The sequence goes on along the minus strand of OY728141.1, from coordinate 1,610,586,903 downwards.
TATTATAAGGTTAAATGTTTCTTTGACAATTAATATTACATTAGGTCACAATCATATGAGTTTTGATGAATGATTTCAATATCTTGTGTTTTGTTGGTGCATGGATAGTCACATTCATGTAACCATATATGATATATGAGTAATACATCATAGTCGGTGAATGGTTAGATTAAATAATGTAGATTAATCTTACATGGAGTTAAATCTTTTACCAATATCTTCCACATGGTTATATAATATCATGGTAATGAAATGTTTCTAATTTTATATCATTTTCTAGTTGATATAGTATATTTTCAATGATGGATCGGAGATTCGTAATCCATGTGGTCAAACCATACAGCTTACAAAATAAATATTTTTGAAATAACAATTATTACATTGAAAAATTTTTACCTTTTATTTTGGATTTTCGTTTCTTCATTATTGTACATATTATCAAGGATGTGGTCTGGTATTGACACTTTTACCCCCTTCGAGGATTTTGTAATTTTTTTTCTTGACTCATTGATGGATTGTCTTGTAATACCTATACTTTTTTTCTACATTATTCCCCTATTTCTAGTATCATTTGTTCTCATTTTCCCTCAATATTTCTTGATTTTAATTATCTTGTATAAGGTTTATATTAATCTTGATATATTCAATGGAATTTTAATGATGCCTAAATATTGACATAATATAGTGGTTTTTTTGACATTGGGGGATTGAAATCACCCTTCTAGGGTATCTATTTTTTTGAGATTTCATTTATATCACTTTTTATTTAATGATTATGATTTATTAATCCACACACCTATAAAATTATACATATATTAAATGTTTTTAAAATAATTAAATGTATTATTACAGATAAAATGTCTTCCCGTGTAAAAAAATAGTTTTATAAGGACTATTGGTTTTTTTAATCTAGAATCATTCCAATTAATAATTAATTTTTTGTATACATTTCTTAATGTGTTCTCATATGTAAATTAATTACTAAATTGTTGATTTTGATATCTAATCTTTGAAAAATAGCTTCATATGAAATTTTATGTGGATGTTAGGAATGATTGGTTTCATAAGGGGCTGTTTAGGTGGATTTTAATTATTATTGAAATCATAATATTTTTATTTACTATATTACTATTTTTCATATGTGTGATTATTGACTCTGTTATGATATATATTGGTTAATCTATATTTTTCATTAACAAGAAATTTTAGATATGATAGTTCAATGAAGTTGTCCTTATATTTTCATTGAGGTTTAAAATTTACACTTGATTTCAATTGGATTTCACATAATATTTTTTATTTTACGTTGTTAATTTAAATACAAAGGCTTATTTGGAACCATGTAGTGAAAGTTTTCATGTTAAAATACAAACCCAAGGTTTAAACCCAATTATAACATGATTATATAATTTTTTTGATATTGGTATAAAAATTTAATTAATGCTTGGTTATTATGTGAATGAAAGGTTATTTTTATTAAATGACGATGAGTGGTGCCATAAATTATATACTTTTATGAGGTTATGAGTATTTGTATGTTTTCTTGATATCATTACTTACCTAAACTATCTAGTTTCCTTGGAAAAATAGTTATATATGTTAGAGGTTATATGATGATTATTATGCCTTTTAAGATTACATAATCACAATTACGACATTATTTTCAATAAAACACTACCTCTATGAAGTTCAACTGAGTAGGGCTAGGAGGAGAATGTCTGGGTGATATAATTTTTTTTCATAATGATGGGTTTATTATGTTAAGTTTCTATGAGTATGACAATGGTTATCCAACTAGTTTAAAATGTTTTTCCCATGATATATATAGTTTGATAATTTTTTATATATCAGCAATGTTTGGATTACATATCAGGAATTATTACTACTATTATTATTCACTTCTAATTTGAGCCTCATTATATAGTTTCTTTTTGAACATTGATATTTCCATTCCATGTTTGTTTCTTTTTATGATTTATATGAAATTATTTTAGTTAAATTTACTACATATTAATTTTCTTACACATAATTGATTCCATCAGTTTATAAACACAGTTTTAATTTAATTATTCTCATTTTTTCACAAATTTTATTTTAAACTAGTTTCACAAAATATATTTGAAATGAGAAAATAACATTAACAGATATTAATTATTTAATTTTTTTTCTAAAACATGTTAATTTTCCTATGATAGTTCTGCATATTGTCTATTTCTTGAATACTTCCATTTAAGGGTTTCTATAATGGTGAGAGAGTATTTATTAAAGAATAAAAAAATCAATTGGTTTTATACTATCCATAAAATATTAAAAAATTAATATATATATATATATATATATATATAATATTTAAACAAGAATTTATGATCATCCTTATAATATGAATTTTATATATTCTCTATTTAAATACTATTAGTAATGTATAGATCATGTCTTATATACACACAACGACATTCATATAGATTTTATATTTTTATCTATGTTCATAGGAAATGATCTCATGATGGAATCTCATGAATTTTCTAGGATTAGAGGTGACCTCACGTCACATGTGGTTGTTTGAGTTTATTAGATTTTTTTAGTTGCTTTTTAACTGAAAACCAACCACTTCCTTTTAACATGGTATTATTTGTACACTTCACAGAATATATACTCATTGATATTTTATATATCTAATGGAGTTATGAATTTTACATTGACTAAGACCTTTTAGGTTTTTAAATATTTTTGAAACATATTTTTTTATTTTGTAAGGAACTGCATCATATAACAAACTATGATGGATTTTATTTATGTTTATTTTTACTATTGAATGACTTTTTGTGGGTGAAATCATTCCCATGTAGTCATATATAGAACCCCTAGTTCAATTTTTCATCCCTTTTCAATTAGGGATCTACCTTGGGCCTTATCAAGTGTTGACCCAAGTGATTAGGTAGGTTTAAAAAGGTAGGGTCATGATAAATTGGTATGAAAATTTCCTTGTGATTTTGGAAATAATTCTCATATGAGATATCATTATAATAACATAAGTGGATGGTCATAAGAAATGCTCGGATAAAAAAAATCTCACGATGAAACATAAGATTCCATTGGTATCCTGGACCCACATCTTGAAATTTAGTTTCTTTTTAGATTATTTTATTTATAGTTTGATTTCAATTAATGGTATTTAAATATATATTGAATTTTTAAGGGTTATTTTGATGTTATAGTAATTTTTTATCATAAATATAAAATATTACATAGGTTCATGGATAACTCACATAGTCTAGAAAAAAATAGATATTGTACTCATAGTTCTACAAATATTTTATAACAAGTTTCATTTTTTAACATAGTATTCTAAACAATGTAATTGGTCCATGGATTATTTTGAATCCCTCCCAATTTTTTTCATTATTTATTTCTCAAATTGATTCTAATAATTTCTATCATTTATTTGAGGTAAATTCAATTGATTTGTTATGATGCATCAATATTATTTAGATTGATTGTATTTATTTATTCAAAAATTAAATCTTTTAATATTAATATTTTTTTATTTAGAATAGTAATAATAAATTATTGTATTTTACAATTATTTTTATATAATAATAACATTTTTTAAATATAAATTTAAAAGGTGTTTGAGTCTTTTATTTATCATTGACTTTTGATGGGTGGATCTAGACTTTTTTTTTGATATTTTAAGATACTTTAGAAAATTATAAATGATTGATGTTAATTTTATCAATCATTATATTTGATTTCATTTGTATTTTTGGTTACTAATTGATTTTGAAAAATATATAATATCTTTGAAATAGATATATGTGTTATGAATTTCAAACATCTCGGAATTTTTGTTTAGGATGATGATATATAATTGGGTAAAGTTGTTTTACATTATGATCAAATAATAATATTTAATTTCATATATTATAATTAATATAAAATATTATCAATATAAAAATTGTTTTATAAAATAATTATGCTGATTTTTTTTTTGGAATTTCATTGTTCTATATTGATGTTTCTATTTAATTTTTGTTTTTATCTATATATATAGTACTAGATAGTTTTTAAAATTAATTCTATTTAATAGTTTTATATTTGTTCATGTAATATAATTTGTGAATGTTTTTTGATTGAGCTTCATCTTTTTGTGATTTTTATAGTATTATTCGAAGAACGTTCTCAACATAGTCTCTCTTGTATCCATATTTGATATTTTTTATCAATAACTCAATATATACTATAAAATTATTAATAGAGCCAAAATATTTGACTATATATTATATTTTATAATTCGCTATTTTCCATCCTTCCATCTTATGTACAAGTATTCAATAAGGACCTAATGGTGAATTTTTTATATATAGGGAATCTTATGCTTTGAGATGCTTCTATCCCATGAAAATGATTACATATACTATATATTTTGAAATTTCATAGTACTATGATAAATAAAAGAATTAGGTAATGATTTTTAATATATTTGTAAAATCTATAACCACCCCCATCAAATAATCTCAATCTCATGAGGCCTTAGGGTAGTAATAATGGTTATTTTAATATCCACTTCAATTGAGTTATGAAGAACATTTGGTTATATGTGTAGCATCTCATTACCAATCCCAGTTAATATAGTAATTCCTCATTGGATTAAAATTTTTATTAATGTTTCAGGTCTTCCCTAATTTGTTGGTGTTCCCTAGTAAGAATTATAGTTGTTTATAGTAGGCAATGAAATAGTGGTAGGTCTTCGGAGTGGTGTTTGAGGTGTTTCACTAGAGACCACGAGCTTTCATCATAGGTGATGTGAGGTTGGGATTGAATGTTTTATTGGTTAATGGATTTGTCATTGATCCATATAGGATAGTTGTTAGAGCTACATCCAAATTCATTAAATCTACTACATCGAGGAAGTCCTGAACTACTTCCCACTTCTATATATATTGTGATGCATTGTAGGGGTTGTCAGTTGTATCATGGTAATCTTTGGAGACACTAAAATTTTTAGGGTTTTTATGGAAATGTTAATGGTATTTTCTATAGGCTTACCAAATCTAAATTGGATCTAGGTGGGGGATATATTGTGTTTTAGGTGGCTGGATAACTATGGTTGGGTTACACGTGGTTTAAAAAGGTCATGAAATGGCTCTTTTCAAACATTCTGCATTGTGGCTAAGAGGAGGAGGAATAACCTTTATTTTTATAGATATAAATGTCCTAAAAGTTCTTATTATTCAACTTCTTGAACAAAAAATGGGTACCATCTTTTTTATTTTAAGTCTCCCAAATGGAAGTTTGAATCCTCTAACACATTCTCATCTGGGAATGAATTTCTTGTGGAAGTAGTTGATTCCTCTCAAGTATATGATCTCTCCTCATTTTGGAATTAAATATTTATCATATTCTCTCTATCATTAATAGTGATGGATCATAGTGATGTTGATGGAACTTTTTTTCATTTTTATAAATAATGAATCTAGGAATTCCTTGGTTTCTCTTTCATCATTATCTTTGTTGGAATTCTCATTGATGGTGTTATTTTGGTCACCTCATTTATGGTAGGTGGGTCAATGTGGATTTATTCTAAAATTGATACATTTATTTAATTGATTTATTTTAAAAGTGTTTTTAATTGATTTAATATGTATAATTTTAGTTGATTTTATGTTTAATTTTATAATGGAATAAAAATTGTGAACACCCATAATTTCAATACAATTATGAATTTTGTGAATATTTTTTGAAAAAATTAGTGTCATTTGAATCTCAATTTTATGGAATTATTGAATACAAATTCATGAGAAAATTGTTCTAAATTGAAATATGTTCTTAAAATGTATGATTTTGATGAAAAACGATGATTTTTTTGAAATGAAAAATCATTATTAAAATAAAATTATTAAATTGAAATTTGAATAATATTATTGTTTCAAATGATTAACTTTCCCATAATTGAATGATTGAATCACATGGGATCTTGAGAATTTAGTGGTTATTATGAAAGTCATGATAAGAATCTAAATCACTAGAATTTTTTTGATGATTACAACACTTACTAATCCATGATCAATATGTATTCCTACCATGGGTCGGCTGTGGGTTACAGATTGATTTCCCTTAATGTATTCCCTAATGGGATTTTTATTTGATTGTTCAAACATATCATAATAAAATTTCTTAAAAAGAATTGTGAGGATATTATATCTAGAAACCAATGAACCTAGGTCTTTATTATCATAGTTATTTATTGTTTTTCATTTGATGTTAAATTAAATTGATCATAAATAATTTTTTAAGACTAAATTATTATATAAATTCATTATATAAATGTTCATTTCAACCTGTTTTGAAATGTCTTCCTTCCTCAGAATTGAAATCATATTTTATTGAAAATATTGAAATTTTAATCTATTCCATTATTCATTTTAATTGAAAACATAAATCGTATACTATTATGTAATTTCTTATGGAACACTTGGTGAGACCCAAATATATTATTTATGTCATTACCGACCATTGCCTTTTGTATTTGTAGATTATCTCAAACCATGTTCACGCAATGTTAATATGACTCTTTGATGATTCTTCTGTACTTGATTTGTTTTACTTACTATGTAATACATTATGGTGGTGATTCTAATCACATATTACAAGGTTTTTCATTAATTTTATATTGAGAGATGTTGTGAATTTTGGTGATGTACTATTTGTGTTTATTTTACCTTTTTTATTCTATTAATTAATACTTTGGATGTTTTATCAAAATGACATATATAATTTACCTTTTTTAATTTTGTGGAAAACTTTTTTCCTTTTAAAAAATGGAAGATTCAATGTTCTAGTTGATAACCAATGTGGGCCATGAATTCCCTTTGGGTGATGTCAAAGCGGGAGGATGTATTATTTGGATATATGAGTTAATTACATCAAATATCATGTCCATCTCCTAAAAAACACTACTTATGTCCCCATGGATGTTTGGGAAAAGTTTCTTTGGGGAATAATTTGATCTGATTCAATTACGTTCCCTCGAGACCTAAGTGTTTTGAAATCCTATGAATTGATATTCATGTATCTATTGTTTTAGTTATATATTTATTTCCCCTTTATGATGTCTCGGTATTGCCTATGGATATTATATATCTTCATGCCTCAAAGAATAATATTTAATAGGGAGAAATATGACTCATTAGTTGAAGCACTTTATGAAAATCCTCTAGTGGATCGAATTATTTTTGAGATAGTTGTTCATTTTTTCCATGATTTTGGACATGTACTTGTGATTATTCGTATTTAGGATCCAATCGTGGAGAACTGAATAGATAAATATAAAAATCATTCTCAATATTTTCCATATCATATGCCACAATATTTATATTAATTTAATTATCAACAATAGTATTCAGTTGTTTTGAAAAATATAGAGCTCCTTTTTATGTTTTGGTAACTTCAGAAGAAATAAATGTCAAATATGCTACCTTGAATAGGTAAGGAACTGAAAAGAGATAGTGGGATTCAATAGTGAAAATATTGATACATGATTTATTTTTGTGGAAGTACATTAGAGTATTTCTCATTATTCATTTTTATCCTAGTTATATGGTATTCATAAAATCAATGGAGTATCTTAGCCTCCAAAAGGGTGAAGGGATAGTGGCATAGTATGCGAACCATTTTTGTAGGCTTGTGTATATTTTCCTTATGGTGGTGAGGAATGACAAAATAGATCCCCATGGTTTTATATTTTCATTTTAGTAAACATATTATGTAATTTCTTCAAGTAGAAGCTCACGTCAGGTGTTGATGTACTAGATAGACCATTTATTGAAGAGCTTATCAATCGTAGTATGTGAGGGTTGATGGGAATTACTTTTTATCCATGTGGTAGTTTTTAGAGTTCAACTAATATAAAGTGAATGTGTGATGATTAACATGGTTCTTGAAGATATCAAGTTACATATATACACCTTTATGATCGTAGAAGAAGAATTATGACTTATTTTTAGTGTTTAATGGTTGGGAATTCAAAGAGGGTTTGAACTGAGGTACCATAAATTTGTACATCTTGTTGTTGATTTGCAAAATTGTAGATGTTTGAAAATATATTTTATGGTCCAAATAGGGTAATATGATAATCATCACTAAAAGTTACTATTTAGAAATTAATTTCTTCATAGAATATGGTGTTTTGACTATAATAATTTGGAATGAAGCTTCTTCATATAGGGAATGAGTCTCTAGTGGAGGATGATGTGGGTATAATGAATTTACTATCACTATAGATTAATATTTAGTGACTAATTAATTTGATATTGGTGCCTCTCAGTCATTTATATTATCAATTATTTTGTGTAACAACTAAACCATCATATATAACTTTTTTATTCTGAGATATATTTTACTACACACCTCAAAATGAAGAAAGATAAAGGTAGTTGGTGTCCTGGTTATGTTTACTATATATCACAATTTGTGAATAGCTAAATTTTACTCATTCTAAACATAAACAAATCTTGAATTCATTCTAAAGTTAGAGTTGTAATTTTTTCAGAAGACATAGACTGACATTTATCTTTATTGGGTCACCTGTACTATGCCTGATTGGATGTGAGATGTTTTTAAAATTAATGGTTCTCATGTATATGTTGATCTGGGAAACCATATCCATAGTTTTTCATGACAATATTATTGTTTTTTAAATTATAGAATGAATCTTTGAGTAGTTTTACCTCTAAAATTATTATTCAAATTTTTGAAATTTTTCTTCATATGTTCTTTGTCTATCTTCTTGTATGATTGGTGGATTTATCTAATGATTTAGTACCAAGTTATGAAGTAGTATCTATTCCTTCATAATTAATTGAGCTAATATATTTTAAATATTTTACATCATTAATATATGATCTTATAGATAAATGATTTATATGCTCGAGTGTGTCAACTTGGGTTGAACAAGTTCTTTTTTCAATGAGAATTGTAGAACTCTTTTCATATGTGTTGATCAATGGAAACTCAATTAATATACACTAAAGATGAAATATTTATTTCAATATGTTGATGGTATATTTTACAAATTTAATGTGTTTAATTGGTTCTAAAATATTTTTTTCTATGATCTAGTTGTCACCAAGTGTGTCTAAAAGAGTCCAACATTTAGAAGATGTCATTAGAGAGAAGGTATGGACATTATGTGTATGTCATTATGCTATTTCGTCTCACCAATTATACTAGGTTATTTGGTTCTTATGAACATGAAATTTCAATAGTACCTTTACTCATTCATATTTTCATCTATGCAAGACGTCTTGGTTTACTAAAAATCATAAGAGGATCATGCACAACATTTGATAATAGTTCATGAAATATTGAGAAATCAATAATTTTTTTGAATAATTTTAAATTTATCTTCAAAATTAGAGAAATGGTGTTCATATAACATAGAATCCAAAAACATGGTATATTGCGTTGCCTTGATATGGTTATTATGTTATGATATAATAGTAACCATGTGATTTTTTGCGATTTGTAGATTCTTTGGATTCGTCTGGTATTATCATAGATTAGTAAATGGTTTCACAAAGATGGATTCTCCAATGACATTTCTCACACAAAAATAGGGTAAGATCATTAATGATGTGAAAATAATGAATTATTTACAATTAATTGTGTATTCTATCATTGATTCCTTTTTCGAAGCCTCTAGAATATGGGCAAGGATATATAGTCTATTGTGATGTATTTGGTTCTGGTTTGTGATATATACTGATGTTGGGTGATCTTTTGGAAACCTATTATTCCATGGATCTTAGAATACATGAGAGAAAATATATGAACCATGATATCAAACTCATATTTCGGATTCCACATATTAGTATTTGGTATAATTATTTATTCTATGGAGGCTTTACCAAATATATTGAGAATAGAATCTTGAGAAATATATTTTTAAATAAAATCTAACCCTCAGATAGAGTAATTAGTATTTTTTACTTACAATTATTCATTTCAGCAATTCCTTCACATTTAAAAGGTGGATTTCATTTTTGATTATTTGTGTAGTAAACATCCTACACATTCCATGAAATAAATATCAGAATAGTTGATTTTAATTTCTCTCATTACCCAATTTCAGTTTGGAATCTCAGAGGCTGAGATATAGATTGTGTTTAAGAATTACAAGTCGAACTCAAGATTATTCATTATTAGAAACATCTGTATGTTGAATTTATTGGCATTTGGGACCCTCTAATGTAGATGGAGACCATAAGTGAGTCGTTGTTCTTATTATAGAGTGTCCTATGTTTCCAAAACTCATATATTGTATATTTTCCTGTAATACTGGTCACTATGGAGGATTTATATATTTCCTAGTGGGTGGTGAAACAGGGTACGATGATGATGTTTTATAATATGTTGAAATTTTTATAGTATCTGGGTATGATATTAGACATATTTGATTTTTCTACCATTCTTATATGAACCAACATGTTAAATAAAATAACTAGAGTCCTCGATGTTTACATTAGTCACTTCCAGTGATGATTTAGATGTGGTACATGATTTCAATGAATTACATGGTTGTGAATCTACATAACCTTTGCGGAAAGAATTTGGTATGAGTCGTGATATACAACGTAATAAAATATAACATTGATACCATTTTTTATAACCAATGTTAAGGATTTTTTAATTCACTATGTGAATGATATTTTTTATTTTATTTTTGTTCCATATACTATAATTTCTAATAGGGATCCCTAACTGAAATCTCTTTTTTGGAGAGGCCTCTTGGAGGAAAGTTAATCCTAGGTGAATTTGGGAATGGAATATCATCTATTAATGGTATCTCAGAATGAAAGGGATATAAAAATTAATGAGGATATAGAACATGCTTGAATTAATGACATTGTTGGATAATTGGTTTTTATTTGAGATTAATGTTGTTTTCCTACAATAAAAGTTACTATTCAAAAATCAGGATGCCTTCTAATTGTGATATTGAATACAATTTATCCATTAATAGACATCCAATTAGGATTATTGATTCTCTGATCAAGGTTCATCATGTGAAGAGTATAATTTTGTTCTATGTTCTATGATAGAATGGTTTTGATTTTTATGATACTTGTCAATGTCATGTGTGGATGAGAGTACATTTTCCTCATCTCTTTTTCATGGTACCATTTTGTAAGAATTCGTGGATATAGATTGTGTGTATAGTTGGGAGGTTGAAACAACTATAACCACTATAAAATACTATTATTCTTACATGATTCCCTTATTTTTACAAGTTCATTTTAGTTACATTAGAATCATTTGGTGTCCTAAAAATCATTAGGCACTCTGTGGTTGGATTCATCCTTCGGGATTGGATGTTGCATGTTTCATTATATTTTTTCTTATTGACCATGAGGTTGCAGCTATAGGAAGTGAGTGTGGGATGGGTAATGTCATAGGTGGTTGGATACTCCTTGGTTCCATGGAGGCCGGTATTGAGAGAAAAATTATAATTTTCTATTTTCTATTCAATTTTAGAAGTGTTTTATAACTTACCTCTTCTGGTGGTTTGGTGTTACAGTGTTTGTGGAGTTATCTACTACATGATGATCTTGGTATCTAGTGCCTTTTTAAAACGGTTGATGTCTCGTGATGTATAAGATACGCAATATCCTGAATTCAGGTTTATAAATCCTCATTTAAGGTTTAGGAATGTATTCAGGGGTCCGATTAGTTAGGGGTAGTTGTGAATTTGTTTGAGGATCATGCACCATGGTCTAGCTATTTTCTACCATTTAGTATGGTGTCCATATGGTATGAGGCATGATATATATTTTTATTGGAAAAATTTTCATAAATAGTTTTATAATGAAAATTCCCCAACTCAATATTTATTATATATTTTTTATTTTTAAGGCTACCTTGAAGCATTTTAGAACCCCCATCCTCTTTTAATTTCAGTTCAATTTGATTATACAGGAATTGTATTCCCATATAATAAGGGAACTTACCACATTTATAGAATTAATTCATTTTCATATTCTCACCTTTTTATATTGATAGTTCATCATGTCATTGATAGATTTATTATTTATTTTGATGAATTATGATTCTAGGTATTCATTGGTGATCTCTTTTGAATTCATTTTTCATTATCATTCGTGTTGCAACCATTTTTCTAACCCAATGATTATTGGTTCAATGTTACATAAGACTTTAACAAATATTATGACAATGGTTTGCATCACATTAAATTATTTTTTAACTTTTTTACAATCCTAGATTTGTAATGTTTTTTTGTTTTAAAAAGGGTGTGAAAATTTTATAAAATCCCCCATTTAAATTGAATTGATATTGTAAGAATTATATTTTCAAAATGATGGTGCAATTTGAAACCCAAATTTAAGAAATGATTGAATTTTATTTCTTTATAAATTATTCTTAATTAAAAAATATCTAAATTGAATGATCGTTATGGAACATTGTGATTTGGTTATAAAATGAAAAGTCGTGTTGAAACTAAAAAAGGAAAATCAAAATGTGAATTATGAAATGGATTAAATTGATTTATTTTCCCCTAATTGAATAAATGTTCGATTTAAGAACATGTATTATACAGTATTTAGTTGTTATTGTGCTACGAACACTAGAAAAATGACACATTAATAATATATTAATGAAGATAACACTGACTAAAGCAAGACTGACATGTTTTAACTTGGTAGGTCACCTTATGCGGTGTAGATTGATTTCAAAAAATGAATCCACTTGTAGGGTGTTAATTTTAGTGTGAACGCATATCTTAAGACATTATGATAAATAAGTAGTGTGAAGATCCTATCAGAAGAAAATAATGTACCTTGGGGAATATTAAAATGGTTATTTTCTGTTTTTGATTTGATTACCAATGAAATTAATTGTAGAGATTATTTATTCATGTGAACTATTTCATATAAAGTTTTTATTTAATTTTTTATTTTCATAATTTTTTTATACATATTAAATCTTATTGATTTGAAAAAATGTTTTGTTTAAAATATGTATATGCCTTAATATATAACTCTTTGTTCAATTTAAATGAATAAATTCTTCATTGTAATGGTATTTCATAGGAAAAATTTATTATAACCTACTTGGATGTTTAGCTTAAACCCTACATTTTACCTTGGGTGTTTATAGATTATCCCATCCCAAGTCCATGTAAAGTGTATTTTCCACCTATAAGAGGTGTGTGTACAGAACATGTGTGACCAAGAGTGTTTGACTCTACTCGTGTTGATGGGATCCACATGCCACTTGGTCCATTGAGCATTATCATGATAGATAATTTATCTTTAAAAGAGGTATAGTTGTGGTATTTTTTTACCTATTTGATTTCGGTACTTTCTCCATGGGTAGTGTTACCATAACAACTTGTAAAATATTTATTTAACCTATTTGTGGATAAAAAATTTCCTTTTGATTCATGTATTATTTTATGTTATTGTATCTAACCAATGGGGATCATAATTTCCCTTCGGTCGATGTTAATGTTGTCTAAATTATTCGTATGTTACGGTATCTAGGAAAGTTCATGACCATGTTCATATCTAGGTTATCTTCCTCCAAATATATTTTTTCCAATTTTAAAAAATATACATTAAAGTTATGGGGTAGCCCTAAAATGTTATGTTAAAATAGACATCCAAAAGTCCAAAAAAAATTCAACACCCAATTCAAAATAAAAAATTTAAACATGAAACAAAAATATGCAAGGATGATCTATAAAGAAAAGTGGATTCAAGATGAGAGTCTTCCATCTAGATTAGACACGAGTTGTAAACTCAACACCCACAAGTCATCATCATCAGAATCAAACATGATAAAGGAAACCACTATACATTTTAATATGAAGCACAATGAAATCCATGGAACCGTTATCAACATTATTATAGAAAAATATATCACCATCATCGAACTGAAATTTCATTAAAAAACCCAAAAAATCACCATCTCCACTATCAAGGATAACCACATGATTTCAAAAAGAGTATAGTCATCATAAACATAACAAGAAACAATATAAATCAATATCAGCGAGTACTATGACCTTAAATAATCATCTTAACAATCACAAAAAAAACCCCAATGAGGTCCCAATGATAGAAATGAATCCACCAACGTAGATGCCACCTAGAATGTTGTTGACCACTCAATTTGACTTCCCAAGACACCCTAAAAACCACCAATTAAATCAAATGGGATAATTGTGGTGGAAACATAAAGCAAGGGAATATTTTATGTTGACTAAGGACATGGATGTGAGCTTTGATCATTGCCTTTAATACTGAACCATGCTTTCAATACCAGAAAAATGAATTCGAGTGAAAAAATCATCATTGAAAACTAATTTTATAATTAAGGATTAAAAGAACCATCAAATCCAAAACATCATGAGTCAAAAAATCAATCGTGATCAAAAAACACCACTATGATCAAAATACCACAAGTGGATAGAAAGTCCCAAATCACAACCAGTAAAGAAGACAACGACCATAAATTAGAAGAGAAACAATAAGGATCAGGATTCTTGGAAAAAATATGACATATAAACTAACACCTTTTAATCCCCCTACGTGAGGCACTCTAATAAACTAAAATGAAGTCTAGTGCAAAATATCTTGTTTAAAGAGTAGAGGTTGAGATGGAAAAGGGCCTCATAAATGAACCAAAATAACAGAGAGCAAGAAATAACCAACAATGATTGAATAAAAAATAGTGGATGAGAGAATATATAGACATAAAAGTTACAAGACACACAATGATAGTAGCCCTAGAATAAACAATGTCACCTAAAGAGAGAGACCCATATAAGAATGTGAATAAATAACATAAATAAAAGCCTTGAAATTATAATAAGTGGTAGAAAACAAGGAAGATGAAAGAGAAATATCAACAAGTACAAGAAAATAAAGAAACAGAAGCTGGAAGAGGTCACCCCATTGTAAGTGGGAAATTCGTAGATGGAGTGGAGGAAAGGCATGATCCAGAGAGCATTCTGAGAGAGAAGCAAGTCATGGTTCCTAACCAGTGAAAGGGAACGAAGTCTCCCACATAGCATTATTCTATGTATTATTTTTTATTAAGGAAAAATTAGTTTATTTATGGAATACCTTTTATAAATTTTTTTCCTTGATTCCCAATAAAAAATACTTCAATTTATATAACCACATTTATTATGAATAAACACCTACATAGTAACATTTATGTGTAAACCCTCGTGATTTTTGTGTTTATTTTTCATTAACTATATTATATACATAAATATCTACATTACATGCAGCATTAAACTAAAACAAACTAAGATATATTCTATTTTAAATGCATTATAAAAATTAATAATTTTGAGAATACAATGTGAAAAATCATTAAGAAATTCACAATAATAGCACAATATTAATAAAATTAATATAAAACAATAAATTATATAATTTTTTTATATAAATATATATTTTAATTTCTATTATATATATTTTTTTAAAGAATTAAATAATATGTAGAATCATAATTTTCTTAATAGTATGTGACTGAAACAATTTTAGGATTAATAGGTAATTTTTCAAGGAACTATAGTTAAAGTGTTATTTATTTTATCTTCAATTAAATTGATCATTTTTAAAAGAATAATTTAATAAAAAAATTTATTCTAAAAATAAATAGAATTAAACTCAATTAATTAGTAATATATATTGAATAATATTAATATCACATACACATTAAAATGTTATTTTATTAAATAAAAATAATTTCTGAAATAATTTTTTATTTTAATTAAAATGATAAACTTCTAAATTTAATTTTTTATATTTATGAAATTCAAATTCATTTTTTGGATTCATCGTGGTAATATTATCTTTACAATGATTTTTTTTTCTGAAAATGGTTATTTACTATGGGAATAGTGAAAATATTGTTTTTATAAATACCATAACATTTATGACATCGTCATGATATAATAATGAAATAAAAAATTCAGAATATTTGTGTTTGACAAAATATATATTTAAGGTGTAAACAAATTTGAAAAAATGTGTTTGGAATTTAGACACTGGTGTTTGATATTTTGAACATATGTTATATTATATTATAATAAAAAATCATTAACATTCCCTTAATTAAGCATTTACAAGACTACATTTAGTTTTATTATATGTATAAAATTTAAATAACACTCATATTTTTAATCATTAATATATATATTTCATGGAAATCAGTATAATAAATAAATGTGTCCTTAAATAATTTTCATTCATAAATATATATTATTCAGACAAATATTTTTTGAGTTATACATTTAATATATTGTAATTTATTAAAAATAATATTATAAATTGAATATACTAAAATGGTTTTGATATTTTTGATCATCATCTTCCTATTATGTAGTAAGGTTACCTTTATATTCATGAATAATTATATATAACCACGGTAAAGAAATAGTTATTATGGTAAGATCTAAAACATTGTAAAATTAATATATCAAACAGTAAAGAACTAAAATATTATAAATTATTATCTCAAGAAGAGGTTATTAGTTCATGATATATGCTAACATATCATGTCTTTAGTTTCTCCAAAATTTAGATCAACCTTCAACGAAAATGACTTTCATAATTATATTAACTAAATAGTTTTCAAAAAATGTGAACCCTCTTAGTTATAAATGGACCTCTACACTATTATCTCTAAAACAAAACTAAAATTGTGATTATTCTCTATAATCTTATATATTTCCTTCCAAAAAAATATCATCATAATTTATTGATCACCTAGTCTCAATATAATTCTCTAAGTCATTGAATCCCAATAAAGATTTTATGATAAGATATGATTTCTTCATTATAAGTAATGCAATCATATATATATTTCTTTAACCTTAATAATATAAATATTTCCAAATCCAATTTATCTCTATAATAATATTTTTTTGTCATTAATAAACTATTAAACTTGTATTATTTGTATGTTCTACCATATTCATAGTCATTATCTCTTTGTAATTTCTTATAGATTGAGTTTTTTTTACCACGACACTAAACATGTAATGATATTTATATCATGAATTACCATAAAAATTGTAAAATATTACTGTAAATATAATAATTTTTTTTATATGATTTCATAATTCTATAGTATTAATATGAAAAATTATAATCCGCATAATTTCCATTATTTTGTAAATTAAATTATCACCAAATAAATGATTTTTATGCATTCCTCATTAATCCCCACAAAAGGTTTCATGAAATTATTAGATGAATTAAAAAATATTTCAGAATAAATAGTTCCTTATAATTTACATTCACTAGGGTATTAACCCATGAACATGTTGTAGGGAAAAAATCTCCAAACAAAATTATTTATAGGAAACAAAAAAAATTCCACATGAAATTATTTTTAACTATACAATTAACATGTTGGTAACATGGAATTAGAAATGAATGATATAATGTGAAATAAATATTATTAATTATTTTATATATATATAATAAACATGATTTAGTTATTTATTGAGTTTTAATTCTTCCAACCGAGTGGATGTCCAAGTTAATGTTTCTTTACCACAATTTACATTCTTTATTCATATTGAAACTATTCTAATATTAATATTTGGAATAATTTATATAATTACATTTTAATTCATTTATCATAAACCAATTTAAATCATCTGTTATAAAATTTAAATTCATGATTGCATTTCAAGTTCCTTTAATAAATTTGTTACAAATACATAAGGCGATTTCTTAAGTGAATTTCATTTCATTATGTTTTGAATTTTTTTTATTAATAAAAATATCATATAATTTTGTTGATCTCAATTGATGTTCTTTATATTTTTCTTATATCCTAAAATTTATTTTTCGCATGGGATATTTTTTTATTTTTCTAAAAATAATATTTTTAGAACAAATTATTATTCTTTAATTGATTTCATTCTTCATAATCATGTGACATTTCTAGGAATAATTTTCATTATTATAATGGGTCATGGTCCTATAATTTTTTTTCATTACAAATAGTGTTTTTCTAATCTCCTAAAAAATATTAATTGTATTATTTCTTTTAAAATTTATATTTTTGACAAATACATTTTAACCATTTCTAGGATGTGGGATTTCATTAATGTTCTAAAAATATTAAAATAAAATTTATTTTCACACTAATTTAATTTTTAATCATCCAATAAACATGTATTTTCATAATGTTATTTTATTTTTAAGGTTATATTAACAAATATTAGTTTAAAATATTATATTACGAGCCCTTAATTTAACATTCCTAAAATAATTTATATATGTGGTTAATACATTAATTCTTTATTATAATGATAAAATCCCCTTTTTTAATTAATTAATATTGATTTTCCTCTCCCTCTCTAAAATTTATATATATAATAGACTCGTATTAATTATACTAATCAATGGAATATTATGGCGTACATATTTTTGGATATTGTTTTTTTCATATCAATCAATATTGTCTTGATGTCATTTTATGGAATATCGTTTCAAACCCATTTTTCTAACTAGATTTTTCTTCATATGTTAAATTATTTATTTCATCTGAAAGATATATGTATGGTATATCATTAGGGGAGTGGTGAGATCCTACATATCCCTTTTATGAATTTGGTATTGTATTATATCAAATGATATAATCATATGTATTCATTTTTGATACTCGATCTAATATGGGATGTCGATAGTGATTCTTGATCCACAATGTTATGGGTCACAATCAGTGATGAAATGTATATTAGATTATAATATTCTTCTATTTAACCTTTTTATATGCACGAATTTATTATAATTATCATTATGTTATAATTATATGTTATGGAACCATACTATATTATGAATCCATGTTTCCTTATTATTTTTTCATGTTTCTAAGGAATGATATCACTATTACACTAACATGATGATCTTTCTATGTTCATCTGTTAGTTTTCCATAATCTGTCTTATTTATTTAGGTATTATGATTTTTAATAATTATCCTATGCAAATTTTAATTTTAATGTCTCCCATTATTATGTTTTCGTGCATGATTATGTTCAAACCTGTAATTACTCAATAATGTTTTCTTCATTGTAGGGAAAATGAGTTCACTAATCAAAAGTATTTTTTATCCACATAGAAATATATGTGGGATTTTGTTTAAAATTAAATAAATTTTTTTAGTTTTGTGACATATGATAAATTTTTTTTATTACATTGGGAAGCATCGGTTTAGTGTAAAAAAATTCTTATATGGTGGTATGAACATGGGTTTCCCCCTAGAAATTATTTTTAACTATTTAATAATATAAAATTTAAAGGTATTGGGAATATAAGTAATGGATTATTATAAATATATAAAAATATAATTAAATTACATGTGTTTATGTTTGGGTCACAGTAGTTGGTATCATATCCAGTTTGTAAATATTATGTTCTATTCACTAGATCCAATATAATGAGTCAAAGAAATCGTAATTTTTATTACATCATAATTTCTATAATGGTACATGTTAGATTTTATATCCTTAGGATAATATAAGAGTGTTCTAAACAATATTGGGTTGATGGTATAATATATGATCACAATTTCTATGGCATATATATCCTTTGGATGTATTATGTGATTGAATTTTAAGGTGATTAATGATATTTTAGGAAAATTTTATTAGTTGTTCGTAAAAATTAATTATAGTTTTATATATATTCATTCGGGCAAGAATGTGATTTTTTTGTGGTAATTATGGTAGACTTGGAAAATGAAAAAATATATTTTATCAATATGATTTAAGAAATATTTTTAACAGTCACGATTTATAAATAACTTAATGTAAAGGAAATTCATGTTATATTTGGAAATTATTAATATATTTTGAGCGTATATGTGATTGAGGTATATATGTAATGTTATCTGATTGATATTATTCATGTATACTGGTTTTCTTGATTTTGGGATTAATTTGTTCCATATTTTTCTTATTTAGAAATATACTAAAAAAGATCATGATAATCTAGGTTTAATTATTTTGGGAAATTATTTTATTTTTATTAAGAGGATAAAACTTAAGGAAACCAAAGATCAACTCAATGACTAATAGTCTCAACTAATAGTGTCATGTTAAATTGGAATTTATCATGGGTTAAAATGAAGACTTCATAGGGTAAGATATATAATGATTGATAATAATATTAATATAATTGTTAACTCAGTTTTTGTTGGGTTTCATTTTAGAATGTTTTATTTTAGTATTAGATTGACTATAAGATCTAGAAAATTAATATTTTATTGTTATGTATCTAGAAAATCATGTGTACTGTAACAAACTAAATATTTATATTTAGAACAAATGTATACTAAAAATAAAATTATATACATTTCCTATTATAAGTGACAATGAGTTTTTTAGTCCTAATTATAATAATATTTTTTATTTTTTATTTTCAAAATATATAATGACTCATGGTTGTATTAAAAACATACATATATATTTTCATCAGTGAGATAAATTAAAAATGTGATTATTAAATTTAATTATTGGGGTTTGAATATAACACCTCTTGATTTTAGTATATATTTTCATTTAAATAAATAATATATTTAATATCTCCTATTTCAATCTACTTTAAATAAAAATGATCCATGGTATGATTTATTACAATGAATGAAAAACATTGATTATATATAAAATATAAAAACAAATATGATTAACATAATTACAAGAATAATAAGTCCTAAATTAAAGTAAAATATATAAATCAATTGAAATGAACTATTATAAAAAAGTGATATTTGAATTCCTAACATATTATTAATATTTAAAAAATGATTGTTTGAATGGGTTGATAGATAATTATCATGAATGGGATGTGATTAATATAATTTTATTTTAAAATGAATATTTTTCAAATAATAGATTGAAAGGTGTTGTATATTTTTATATTTATCTAAACTGATCATTTTCTAAATTATTATAATAATAAAATATTCAATTATAAATAAATATAATTACACTCATTCAATCAGTAATTGATATGAAATAATATTAATATAGTTAATGTTCAAAAATTAATATTTAAATAATTTTTTCTTATTATGTTTAAATTTTTTATTTAAAATAAAAACAATAATTTTTTATTTTTATTTGATAAAATTAAAATTATGTTTGGATTCATCATGTCATAATTAATGTAGGGATTATTTTTGTTTTTTTATAAAAAATGATGATTTTTAGTATAATTATGAATATACAATTTTTCAAAATTATTAAAAAAAATTTACATGAACATGATATAAGTTTGACATAAATATTTATAAATATTTTTCTACGAATGCAGTTTTATAAGATTAATATTATGCCTCTATAAATAATATGTTCATTTTAAAAACCTATGTTTAATATTTTTTATCAAATGTTATATTTAATTATAAAAAGAATATTTGTGGGTTCTTTTCCGGTAATTAAATAATCACAAGATTTTATTTGTTTTTTATATTGTTTAAATTCATATAACCCATATTTACTAACAATAAACCAGAAAATGTAATGAGAATCAAAATCATATATAATTATTTGATAAATTTTATTTCCTGCGAACAAATAATTTTTTTCTAAATTTTTTTATGTGTTATTCATTAATTATTCTGGAAATAATTTTTTTCATTTATATAAATTGAATAAAAAAAATTTCTATTTTTAATCATAATTTTTATATTTTTTAATAAGTTTAATTTTATTTTTTTTAAAAAAATAAATTTCCTTGTAAAGAAATGATCTTTGTGGTAAAGGAAAAATTAAAAAAAATTGATAAATCATGTTGTAAATATATAAAATATTATATAAAATTAATATTAAATGATTTGATGAGGTCTTTATCTAACTACAATAATATTATCATAATTTTTTCAAATTTGGATCCATATTCCATTAAAATGAGATTCAATTTTATAGTTTGTAAACACTATTTATGAAAATGACACTCCTATAAGTAATAAAATGACCCATCCACAACCCTTTTTAATACACACCTAAAATAAAATTTCAACTCTATAATATTACCTATTTGTTTCGCAACAATCCAATCACACATTCTTATGTCCCTATTCTCAATATAATTGATTAATTACTTTGAATCGAAGATTCTTTCTAAGAGAATATATAATTTCTTCTTTGTATGTATTGAGATTTAATCCTTATTTTTTATTGACACTAACACAATAAATCACATTGAATACAAAATATCAAATTAATAAAATATACTTCATCTTATTCATATTTCATAAAAGAGATAATATTTGTATAAAAAACATATTCTTACTCATTCATTTGTTATAATTTGTTCACGTTTGGGTCGGTTTTACCACATGCACAAATGATGTAATAAAATTTTCAATATGAATGACTAATAAAATATAAATTCTGATGATAATATGTCATAATATTGAATTTGGAATATTTTGAAAATTTTAGAGTTGTAATATTAAAAATATTTATTCACAAATAAATCCAATTATTTTATTAATTCAATAACCACTATGGGGGATGGGGGTTAAATCATCACCATATGATCTTGGAAATAAAAAATGATCTACATTTATATACCAATATTGTATATTACATTAGACATAAAATTCATGAGGTGATAAACTATTAAAAAAAGAAATGATTAGAATCCCCAAGTATGATTATAAACAAATAATATATGAAAAAAAGAAATTATAAATGAAATTTATAAAGTATAATTTAAAAATGTTCTTATGGACTAGTATAATAAAATAGAATTTTATATATATGGATTTAAAATTTGTATGACTAATTGGATGTTTAAGGAAATGATTTTTTGTGTCAATTTCCCTTCCTTGAAGCATTTTCAAAATATACACATATTCTTCCAGGGAAAGAAGTACTTGAATACCATTATAATATTTTTTCATAAATATAATGTTATTATTTTAAGTTAAAAGTCATTTTTAGTATCTAATTCGATGACATATTGATTCATATATTGTGGAATCCATAAGGATATTCCTAATTACATATTGTTTCAATGAGTTATGTAATTCTTTCATTACTAGTGATATTCTATGATTACATAAATTGTTACTTATAATTGGGAAATATTGTATATCCAATAATTTTTTATAGATATACATTTGATTTATATATCCTTTTCTATAATGTATTTTTCCTTCAAATATTTTGATCTATTTTATGTGTTATTGTTATCTTCAATTAAATCCATTGAGTTATAACCCTTATTCTAGATCATAATGATTTTATGTTTCATTTAACCCCCAAATAATTGTATTTAATTTTATTCCATATTTATTTTTGGGGTTATTTAGATTTCATTATAATATACTAATTTTGAATGTATTCTTCATCAAATCTAATGATATATTTAAGGGAATTTTTACCACTTTTTTTTCATTATATCACAAAATTATTCAATTACAATACACTTATATGTTTCTTTTGTCTTAAAATTTTATTATTTCATATGGTATTTTCATTTTCACCCTGTAGAATTTATATTTTCAAATCTATACATTTTTCAATGATGGATTCCATTATTCTTAAAATTACGATGCAATAAAAAATAATCATCATCAATTCTATTAAATCATTTTCATCCATGTCCATATATTTTCTTACATTTTCTTATTATTATTCAATAATAAACATATATATATTATGCTTTTATACTATTCAGATATGTATTAAAAAGGAAAAAAATTAAACACATTCTCAGATGAAGGTGTTTTATTTGGACAAAAATCAAAAATACATTTATTTTCATATTTATATATTTTTTGTTATCCAATCAAAATTTAGTTACATAAAATTTAATTCCATTCAAATTTCAATTATTAGGTTTTTTTATAGTGATGTATTAAAAATCATTCCCCTCACTATATGAAAAATTTTATTTTGATAGTGATTTATAACATTTGACTATTATAGAATAATGATAAGAAGGAATATTATTTTTTTATAACTAATTTTTCATTATCCTTTTTTATCAAAAATATATATCTCTAATTGAAAAATTTTAATAACAATCCTATAATTGCAATAATTACATTCTTCTTCTGGGAGATTTACTTTTTGTATCAACTGATCTACTATTAATATCATTTTATGTGATATTTAATGAAACCCAATTTCAATCCATGAATTCTTTATGATTTGATTAATAAATGATTTCATATGGAGAAAAAATCAATAGTATATCATTATGTTATGGGTGTTCACCTATATAGCACATAAATAAATAGGTTAAATTATTATATCTCATTAGGTAATTGTAGTGCGAGAGTTGTAATACTAGATCCCATGTATGATAGAGGACATAATTCCTGATCAACATTGTTATCATACACAAGTAGTGATTCCTAATCCAATATATTATAATGTTTTTTATTTTTAACCACATGATATATTATTATTTCTTATTATTATTCATTTTCAATGTTCTACATTATGCCACATAATATTTTATATTTCCATAATTCATTATTACTACTTCATGTTTCTAATCCATGATATAGTTATTATGAAACATCATATATTTTCAATTATAAATTGTTTTACTTTAATCCTTACATTTTCTGGTCTTATATAGAATTCTATGTCATATTATCGTTAAAAGAATTTATTTTATTGATAATTATATGGTAAATGTTAAGGATTAATTTTAAAATATGGAATATTTTGTTTGGTAGAAAAATTGTCTATTTGATGGGAAAGATGGGGCTTTGTTGGAAAATATTTTTATACCCTATGCATTGGAGCCTTATATTTGTATTTAAATGATATATATTAATTCATTTGAGACTCATTAACCATTATAAATAATTTCATTAATAACTAGTGGAGAATAAAGAAAAATCTACATATAAAAATCCTTGAACACAAAGTTCTTAATTACATGATAGTTACATAATTTATTACATATAAAACATAAATTGAGGTTTCATTTATCTATGTAAATTAATTAATAATTATTTTTTTACATATTTGTGAAAACCCATGGTTTAAGAAGATGATGGGGTATTCAAAAAATAAAAATAAATTATAATTCCTCATGTAAAAGAGATAAATAAAATTAACACCATGATGGATAAAAAACATAGAATAATAAAATGTAAAGGAGAGGGAACAAGGGTATCTTATTGATAAAATATTATTAATAAATTAATGGCATAATATAAAGTAAAAAAATAGTATTAATATTTTAATACATACCCTAAAAGGGAATATTAATGGAAGATATAAGTGGATATTTCCCATACCTTGGTGAATTACTCCACAATCATGATGAATGGAACGATGGGGGTTAAGGAATTTTTGGGGGGACTACTTCAGTAGAAACAATGACTAAAACATCATGTTGGATAGATTCTGATTTAAGTGGAAGTGTTAAATGGGTGTTTAATTATAGAAAAAGTTGTAGAATTGTTTAATAGATTCCTAAGATATGTCTTTAAAATATCAGTTTTTGAAAATTACCCTTAAAAGGTTCACTGATGGTTTTATCCCTTAGATTTCGAAACATTAGTCAAATTTTATTATATATTAATATAATATAATTAAAATCCATTTTAGTATAACTTTATACATAGAAAAGAAAGTTCTCTACAAAATTAATGTATTTAATGTAAAATTATTAATTTTGGACATTGGAAAGTCACTGATTGGTTTAGAATTGGATTAAAAGTTATATATATAGTTAATATTACTAAAATAATATATTATTTGTCATGTATTTTAGATAATTATTAATTAAATAATTATGAAAAACATATGATTTCATAAAAAATACTAAGAACCCAAAACTATAATTTTCCAATTCATTATAAAATAAAGTATTTTAGAAAATTCAAAAAAATTAAACATAACATAATTTGGACATAGTGAATTGAAACAGTATATTTAGTTTATAAAAATAATTCTATAAATATTATTCTGATAACTTTTAATTATAAGAATTTTTATTTATTGAACAATACTAGTTTTTATACATGTTCGCATTTATGACAATTTTAAAAAATCACTACAACATTTTAAAAATTTTTAATCATTTTTTAATGTTTTTTTAAAAGTCCATTTTATTAAGTAATATATTTTTAAAAGTACCCGAATTTATTATAATAGTGTGTGAATATTATAAAAAAATATAATTATTAATAACTTCTATATAACAATAGATTTTTGAATTTTGATTTAATTTACAATAAAGTTTAAGAAAATATTCAGAAAATTAAATTTATAGAATATCTATTTTATTTGTTAAATTTAAATTAAACTTTATGCAACTAGAGATTAGACACGTAACCAATTATTAGAAACACATAAAATTTAAGTTTAATGAGTGTGATGGTGGTTGTTTCATTGGCTGGCTCGACTAACATTGATAGGTTGGTAATATCCACTGACATCATTTCTACCACATGAGATTTTTGTAAATATTTACTGGTTGACGCTCAAATTGGGGTTGTTAAATAGTGAAAACTAGTGAAGCTACATCCATCCCATGTTTTGAAAAATGGGCTTCAAACAACATGGCTCTACAGGTTGAGTCCATCGATTCTCATTTCTTCAAAAAATTACCATATCCCATACTACTTGTAACTACTAATTATAATGCTAATATTGCTACAAATGGTTGTAGTTCTGAATAGTAAAACAGTCCAATGGTTAGTCCAAAAATTGTATTACTAGACACATTTTAATATTTCTCCCCATAAATTACACCTTATTAAATTATTAAATATTTCCCCACAATTACCATAAAGTTATATTTTCATTTTCTATGATGTTTATTGGTTTACTATTATTTTATTTTATTTTTAGTGTTTATCTCTTGAGGGTAATGTTTCAAAAATATTGCAGTGGTCCATATTTTGACGATTTCGATTTTATATTTTCTATTTAATATCAAATTAAAATGTTTTTAATATTCATTTGTTTTGAAGTTGAATTATTTATTAATATTTATTAATCAGATATGGTTTTGTTTGTATTTCTATATTTTATATGTGTATAAAGAATATATAATATAATAGACATTTTCTATTGAAATAAAAATCATTTCAAAACATGTGGAAGTTACTACACCATTATTTTCAACATCAATATTGTCAATATACATTGAAATATCATTACAAATATTATTCGAACCTTATCTGTAAAGAAATTATATTTTTTAACAATTCACATTTTCATAGATCCTTTTTTGTCAATAATGTTATACAAATAACTATTCACAAACATCATTGATAAGGAAATTGATTGAAATTCAACAACTTCAATAAGGATTAACTACTCTTTCTATTCATGACTAGATTGTAATTTACATCTTAAGCCCTCTTTTCCAAGAAGAGTATTCAAAGAAATATATCTCGTTTCTAGAGCTTGTTCATCATTAAAAACTACATCATCTACTTCAGTTTTATCTATATCCAAATGTGTAATTGATAAATATTAATATTTCACTTGTGGAATTTTAAAATTATGACCTTTTAAAAAATCATACAAAATTGATTTACCTTTCATAACATCCATTACTATTTAATTAAATACATCTGTTTATATAAAAAGGTTTATTGAAAACTTATATTGATTTTCTTTTACATCTTTCAATTCCATTTTCTCTTCTACTCTCAATTTTTATAATTTTATTCCCTTTAAATCCATAGATGTTTTATTATCTAACCCGAATGATGGAATATCGGGATTCATGTCCTCTTTCTTCTTCATGAATAATATTAAATCCTCATCTAATGTATTTATAGGTTTTATTCTTTGAATTTGAAGAGAAATCTCGACATTGTTTTTTTTCAGACATTGATTATATTTTTTCAATTATTTGGTCTCAAGAACATTTCTCAAATTTTCAACAAGAAACTTTTGAGAAGAATCATACAGAAACTTCAACATAAAAATAGCATCTTCACTATTCAAATATATATTATTTATTACAGTAATTTTATCATTGTTAATTTTCATAAAAAAAATGATGTTAACCTAAAACATGTTTATAACCATAGGATAAAAATTAAACTATACATTTAATAGAAATTAATTATAGATTCAACCATATTAAAAACATACATCACCAGATTAAACATCATATCGTTTATTTGGAATTTTACCACAAATATATTTTGAACTTGTAATTTAACCATAGAAAATTTTCATAGGGATTTAAATGTTTTGAATATAGATTATTAAAATCTGATTCTTCAGAAGGAGATAAAATAACTCCTAAAAAGATTCCTTCAATTGAATTGTGATGCTTTTGCCTTCTACTTATCAAAATCTCATAAAATTTTCGAAATCATATATTTAACTAAGGTATCTTCACCATACAATCGAATCTATTCTAACAAATTATTCGTATTATAAGTCAACGAATATTTATTAAAATATAGTTTAAATGTAATAAATTTTTGTCCATATTTTCTAGTAAATCAATATATGAATAAAAATCCTCACAAAATTTATATAGCGTATATCATACTCAAACTTCTGAACACATAATGATTACAATCCTTGAATAAAAATTCCTCTCTCCCATAAGGAATTATAATTATCAAACCAATTTTTTCTGATCATTTTCTCTTTTAGTAGAATGAACTCAAATTTATTACTTGATTAGTCCACTGGTGTTGATCGATATTCAGATAAATCCAAAATTCTTGTATGGAGAAATGTAAACAGTCAAGACATTTTATTAGTAATAAGTGGTGAGTGATACGTGATAGACCCAACCAATATATACCCCATTTAAAGATTGAGAAATCACCTTACCCTGACATAATGGTTTATATTACAACCATTATTTTGATTAAAACCATACAAAAAATTATAATTTATTTTCTAAACTATAGTTTTTATATAATATTGTTATAAATTTTTTACCAGTTGAATAATATTTTAGAAAATAAATATTCTTAAAAAAACATTTTACAATGATTAAAAATTAAGAGTAAGTTAATGAATAGATAAAAGTAATATAAAATAGTTGTTTTTAACATTTAACTTCCAAAACTGAAATTATAAACATTATATACAATGAGTATTTTTGAATAATAATTTCCTGTAATACTTTGAAACATAATAAAGTTTAGAAGAAAAAAGATATATAAATATTTTGTAAATAAATACATCTGAAAAAATTTATAAGAAAAATTTAAAAAAACATATGAATGAAAAATATTTTAACAAAAAAATGTGAATAACATTCCCTAATGGAAATATTTTATTGAATATTGTTTAAGAATTTTTTTTATAAAATAGGTCAGGAATTTTTCATTAACAAACATTCTTTATAAGAAATATTGAAACCCAGAAATTATCTCCACATCAATTTTTTAGTAGTTTTTTTATTATAACAAGATTCATTATAAATAATTTGAAATTAATGATAATTTTATTTTACCATTCCTAGATAATTATTATTATATTAATATATATCTTAACAAATGGGTTTTATAAAGATAAATTATTGTTTTTCTTTCATTATGATAAAATATAAAATTATATCACTTGTTGTGTGTGATCCTGAAGGAAATGGTGTCATATATCAATGTTCTTAGATCTTGTCTGATCTTATAGAAATTTATTTAAATAAATAGAACCACTTTTGTCACTAAAAAATTTTATTGTACTAAAACTGAATAAAAAATTAGTTACTATCTATAACACCCACAACATTTCAAAAAAAATTACATTTATAACATATTATTCATATTTAGTGTAATGTGCTATATATTTTCTTTAAATAAATGAACGATAAAATAAAACCATTACTAAATAATGGAATGATATAGATATACTTTTTCCATACATTTACTTCCACCAAATTCAAAATAATATAAATCATATGTTCATATAAATGTTCAGAATAAAAAAATATGCCAAGATCTATAATTTCTTTAAGGTAATGAGAAAATTTATTTTATTATATTAATATGGGAAAAATTATGAAAAACACGATATCATGAAAAAAATCATACAAATAATTTCAATTCTAGACAACTAGTTGTAAGATAAAGTCAACTAACAATCATTCCCTAAAAATATTATGACCAAATAGTTTCCTAGATTCTTTAAGATAAACAGATTTTTTGGTTTTGATAGGATTGATTATAATTAATAGTTACTTTAAAACCCAATATATTGAGAATATAAATTATATAAATATGTTTATAAATAAATTTTCCTTTGGGTTTTTTATGAAATTAAAAACCATGAATGAAAGTAAGTTAACCAATCATTATAATGTCATCCTATGATTTCATATCTTCTAAAAAGGAATATATAATAATTTTTTTGACTTTATCCAAATATAATGCAATACACATAAATTTGAACAATTATAATGGGTTTGAAACAATTTTAATAGAAATTCCTTGATCTGTATAACCTTTAACAAAAATTTTTAATAAAAAATAATGTTAGTCAATCATTGTAGGCTCTATAAGAATGTTTATGTCCAAAATGATTCCTTGAAATTATAAATAATTTATTTTTGGATTTATTTTTTTAAAAACCAGTGTTGTTTCCACACAAAAATACTCTTGTTCATATCTATTAAGGAAATCACACCTCACATCAATTTTAAAAAACATTAAAATTTACAAATTTTGCATAAAAAAGAAGAATATAGATTTCTGAAATGCTAGATAATAGATCATAATATTCATAATATTATTTTACCTCTTGTTGACTATAACCCTTTAAACATGTGTA
This sequence comes from Viscum album, assembly GCA_963277665.1. NCBI lineage: Eukaryota > Viridiplantae > Streptophyta > Magnoliopsida > Santalales > Viscaceae > Viscum > Viscum album. Next base: position 1,610,556,114 of record OY728141.1, on the reverse strand, counting down.
TTATTATTTTCCACTATGATTCCATTTTCATAAAAATTATATATATAAAATGACGTTAATATAATTAAAGATGTATCATTAGGTCATTCAACAAAAGTCCAAATGTGATTCCTTTCAAATTCACTAATATCTTATTTTATTTATTTTATATATTCATCACTACATAAAACCTTATTTTATGTCCTAGTTTCATATATTGAAAAAAATGTTCTATGTTTGATTTCATTTCATAAGAAACCCCCATTTCTTTCATGTTGATCTACATCATCAATGATATTATCATGATGATGATTTAAAATGATTAAATAATTTTTTGGGTTTGTAAAACTATTTTTCTAAAAAAATATTATGAATTTATTATTGAGATAGAAATTCTAAAAATGTGTCTTTAGTTTTCCTCTTATTAGAAGAACATTCAAATAAGTTTTTAAAATCTTTTTTTGAAATAACCTCTGAGGATGTTGGTTGTAGTTTTTTAAACCCAAAAGGATCACATTCATCAAATTTAATTATCTTTTTTTCCTCAATTGTATCTATATTATTATTAAAAACAGAAAAAATTATTACAACTTATGGAATATCGTAAGAATATTTATTTTTTAAATTTGTGAGAAAATATATGTAAATTATGATTATAATTTATAATAAATACTTTGAATACAAAAAATATTAATTTAAGAATTATTTTTTATTCCCATACACAACATATAGTGACTTTTCTTTATAAATTCTCTTATTGAGACACTATTAATAGAATATCATGAAATACTAGCTTCTTCTATAAATTCTTTTTAGAAATTTAGTATTCAGTTACCATGATTATAGTAATTGTTTCATATATTATATTTTCTCTTTCTACTGCCCCTTTTTTTCTACAGAGATCTAGATGCAGATAAGTTATATATTGTACCTTTTTTAAAAAAAATATGTTTTAAATAAAACATTTATAAATTCTCTACCATGATCACTATGAATAGTTACAATAGGTATATATTTTCACATTTTCGTTATGGGATACCAAACATTTGAAACAAAAAGGATTCTAGATATTTTTCTTGAAAATAGACCCAAGTATATTAAGTATATCCATTAATAATAACTTGTACAAATTATTATCAACCAACAAAACAAGTTTATGTTGGTCCAAATAAATACAAGTTCACTAATTTTTCTTAATTATATGTTGGAACATCATTAATAAGTCTTAAACATGACTTATATTTCATTCCAAATTGAAAATGAATTAAAAATATATAACAAGTAAACCTAATCACTGGTATATATATATATCTACAATTTCATTTTAAAGTTTTTTCTAAAGTTATAACATTATATTATCCTAAAACTCTATTGCAGACCCAAAATTAATACTCTATTTCACTAATACAAGGAAGATAATATATCTTAAGGTCCTATATGTTAAGTTTGTATACATTATCAGACACGTTGGTAGAAATTAAAAACATATGTTCTGATATATGAATAATATGTTTATAAAACATAATGCTCACAAGATAACTCTTATCATCTAATTGGAATAATCTAATATTTTTATGATTTTATCTTATGTTAGATAAAAACACTAAAATTGACACAACAATAAGAAGTACTATATTACCGATTCTAATAATTTCCCCTCGAGAATCATCAACAAAAGTGAATTTTCCTCAATTTATAAATATAAAATTCATAATTTCTGTCGAACTAAATTAATTTTCATTATATACTATAATTTGAAGATAAAGTGGTATAAATTTTTAATGAATTAATTTCACATAATTCATATGACACCAAGTTATAGATTCTATGAATAGGTCAAGAAGATGAGAATTTTATGAAAATGTTATAATAATAAAGATATTTATATTCTTCTGAGCTATAACCAGTTGATAGATACCCTACATCATTGCAAGGAACAATTTTCAAACTCACACTTGGTAAAAATGGTAAAAGGGTCACGTTGATATTTGAATTTGTTTATACATATCTACTATATTTTTCTTGATTAATATTGTTGTGTACACTACTAATTAATAACATTGATTGATGATTTATAATAAATTGATTTATAAACTTAATGATGAATAATTTTGAATCCTTCAATAAACTAAAGGAGTATAAGAATGATGTAGAGAATAATATAAGTAAGAAAAAAATAAACATTGCTCAGACAGTGTTAGAGAGTTTCTTAAAAAATAATTCATCGACTATCTATAGGGTATTGAGATTATATCTTTACTAATTCATCCTTATAAACTATGATGAAATTATGTTATTTAAAAGAAAAATATGACCATTTTATTCATGATTAGGTCAATGTTGAGTTATGAACACATTCTATTATCCTTCTGTGGATATATATTATCAACTATAATAGATATAAAAAATAAATTCCAAGTTAAATAAGTAGATGTAATACCATAGGTGTTAATGAATGGCTATATTTAAATTTTTGACATTTAGAAGTGTGGGGATAAATAATGTTTGTTAGGGGTATATATGGAAAAGTCCTTCACCCCTAGGAATAATGGGTATCAATAAAAGATATTTCAAGCATACAAGTGGATATTATCTATATGATATCATATATAAAAATTAAATAGTTGAACTAAAATCTATATTCTTTAAAAGGGACTACATATCAAAAAACAAAAAGGATAGTGGTATAAATATGGACTTTGGTGAAGTTGATGAACAATATATGCAAGAGATAGAACATGAAAAAATGCCTCAAGGACCCTTGTATGTGGCTTTTTAGGAGACACAAATTGTTTATAGGATAACTATAGAGGTTATAAAACCTATAATATATAGTTTTCTATTGATAAATGTTGGTGAAATTTTTTTAGTTGATAATGAATAACCCAATTCTTACAAAGAAGTTGTACAAATCTTATAAGATTCATGGTGGAGTGGAACTATTAATTGCAAGGTATTTTTCAGGTACCAAAATAAATCCCACAATTTAGTAAATCCTCTAGTGGAATTTATGTATGTTAGATAAAAATGGTTCTTCATTATAAAATGAGACTGAGATATCCAATTAAGTACCCATAAGAAAATTATAGTAACTAAATGGTTCAATAAGTGTCAATATATATTCTATAATAACAAAATTATACTAGTTTATTTTCCATAATCTATATGGGTTCTCATTCCATATCATCTTACCATGATTATGATGTTTCAAAAATTTATTTCAAATTATATATCCATGATGAGAAGCTTATCAATTAAGTTTATATGACAAAATAATAATGGATTGTGTCTTTCATGTGTTCTAATAAGTCATGAAAGTTACATAGGAAAATTTACTGGTTAATCAAGCATCAAACACAAAGAATCTTTTTTAAGAATAAATATAGGATTTTTAAAAAAAATGAACATGAGAACCTTGTATATATGTTTTGTGGGTGTGTAGTCAATTTAAAAAAAATATTTCAATGACATATTATTATTTATAAATGATACCCCAATCTTATAGTTTTTTAATATGTTGTTAAAACAGTTATATCCCCGATGAAATTAAGTGAAACATCCTATATTTTTGGGATCACGGTAGTTCATGATAGATCTAAGAGGCCATGTGGACTAATTTTGTGTACATAAATTTATATGATACTAAATATATTCATTATGGAATAGTTTAGGAAATTGTTAACACGGTCATATGGTATACATATTTCCAATATAATGTGTCCTTAAACACAATATTATAAATAAAATATTTTAATGGTTCCTTTTCATTAATGATAGGTTCTATCATATATTTCATTAAATATAACTAGAATTATTTTTCATATCCCTAAAACATAGTTTTAAGATATTAAGAATACCTAGTAGAATAACATTTCACTGCCATAAATACTATCCTAATGTATTTTAGTTTACTAAAGATATCATACTATATTATTGAGGAGATAAAGAAACAATCAACATTGGATATGCAAAATACTAGTATCTAGAGATAATGAAATTATTTTAAATAAAAGTTTAGGATATTTATTTTTCCTAAATAATGTAGTTGTGAGCTAGATATTCCAAAAAAAATTCAAGTGGTCATTAATTTTATATAAAAATAATATTGTATTAAGACTCCAGATGTACTTATATAATCACCATGGATATGTATCCTCATCTTGGATACTGATGTGGTACCTAGATGAAATTATTTTATCCATTTCTATTCTGATAATATTTTAGTGGTGACCCTCAACAAGGATGAAAGGTTACATCATTGGGAAAAGTATATGTTCTCTATGTATCACCTATTGTTGGATTATTAAAAAATAGTGTTGATAATACTTAGTATAGTATCTAAACAGGATTATTTTGAGATTGTTTTGATAAATCATTATCTTAATAAAAGAAATGAATGTAATATAAGTTGTAGTGGGTAAATGTTTTTAGCAGCTGCATCTTGTATAATTTGATATTGGAAGAATTTTATTCCACAAAAAACCTAATATATTACTTATATTTCCAATAATTTCAGGGTTATTGATTATTATTGTCTGATAATGAGTCCTATTCAGGGTAATGTTAATGTGATAAAATCATTTCAATGCTTATCACATCAAAATTTTATAGTAGTTACTCATTATTGTGATAGACTTGAAATGATATGATAATTTTGATAAATATATTACATATAGTAGAATGAGATATATCTATTATGATACAAATGATATTTGGATACTATGTATAATAGGAACATGTTACATTGAAGCATCTTCTAATGAATTTCAAATGAGGTTATTTTTTATAGAAAACATTATGAGAATGGACCCACCATTAATAAGTCAAAAAGTTATATTTTCCATTGGACATTCCCATATATGAATGACTTTCATAGTCCCTAGAATTTATATTTTTGTTGATGTATATCATGAATTGTATACAATGATGTATTTATGAATACAGTTATAAAATATATATATAGATAGGTCAGATATATTGGGTGTGTCATAAGTGATATAAAATTAATGGTTTATTAATTAATTTATATGTCAATTACAATAATTAAATATTATATGTATAGTTATTTTATCAAAATAAAATATCTAATTATGTTTATTTATATGATAGTTAAATTATGAGTTCATATTTATAATATATAGAAACATATATCATGCATATATGTTTATGGAAAAAGTAAAAAACCATGATCATGAGTTATTAAGACAAATGGATTACATTATTTTGTTATAATCTATATGAGGTTTATTCATTGTGATGTTAACAACATTTTCAATGGGTTCTATGGAAAATTTCAAAACACTAATCTTTTACATTAAGAAATATCATCAAATGACTACAAGAAATAGTATTATAGAGTGGACCAATTTGTGTACCATGAATAGTAATTAAATAATAATTTAATTTATTACTAGAATAAATATTATTTTATATTTATAATGAATAATAATTAATCTGGTTATTTTTTTCATCTTAATATTCTTTGAAAGAGTAATACTGTTAAATTTTTTAATAAAATAAATATTTATTATTCATGGTATGAAAATGATTGAGGGGGTTTCTGGGAAATTTAAATTGTGTGGATCAAATGATATATAAATACCTATGAGTCAATGTTAAATTATAAATAATAATTTAACCTAATTATTAGATGTGAGGTTTTCATAGAATAGAGTTATTATTTTATCCACTATGTGAAGTAACTAATATCAATACCTATATATAAAACCCATACTATTTAATGTAGATGAATATAGTGACAATTGTGCGAAAAATAAAATCTCCAGAGAAATATCTCACATTTGAGATAGAACATCATAGGAAATATTCTAAGAATATATATGATTATCCTCCTCCTCCATCTCATGATAGAGAAAACAAGAAGTAATCCTTCCGGTTTCGAACTCAATCAATTTATTATCAATACCAAATTTTGTTCTTCAAATCTAGAACTCATAGATCTAATTATGGAGATATAATGTTCATATATAACATGTTTTTATAACTAGATGGATTCATTCCATGGATACTTCATGAAAATGATGGTAGAAAAAATAAATTACAATTAATTTTAAAATAATGAAAAAATTACTATAATAAATAATTCATATTCATATAAATCAATTGTAGATTATCTATTACCATATCTTAACTATTAATATTTCAGTGTTTCATGCATTGTGTAAAGAAGATTTACTTATAAGAAACAGATCATTAAAATTTGGAAGGTTAATAACTATACTCTGAAAATTTCATGTTGTATTAGAGTGATCACATATTAATTTACAACTATCTGTTAATCACTAATCAAATATATATTTAATTGCATGTTCATTATTTATATTATTCAATTATTTATTCTGAATGAACAAATATCATGGTTGGTAGATTTCATATGGTTCAAAACCTTCCAGGATCAAACAACGAATGCTTGAATATTCAATCGAATGGTTCTATGGGTTCTAATAGAGAACATAGATATATAAACTGTGACATAAATTTATACTCAATGTACCTATGGTCAAGAAAACCCGAATGAGAGGTAAAAATCATAGAATATCATATCAGATAATAGTATATGACATCATTAAAAAACATATATTTATGATATGTTACCACACAACTTGTTGAGTGCACACATGTAGTTATGGTACATTCCTGGTAATGCAGTATTGTCTCACCCCATGGGATTCATTGATGGTGTGTGGTAAAAGTTCAAAACTTTTAATAAATAGACACAATCTGATAACTTCATGTTTAGTGACATAAATATATGTGAAGTCAACACATGGATTATATTAATTAAAAAATAGAAACCAGATTGTGTGGTGTGTATATAACCTTATATTTTGTGTGATTGGGTTTAATTCATGAAATTCAAGCTAAGTAATTTCTCTTGGTAGTGTGAAATATTTAATGATTAATTATTTAATTTATTTAATATTTTTATTATACACGTTGTTTCTAGTAATCATACACCCCATGTCCTCCATAATCATTACCATCAGTACGTGCTATATATATACAGGGTTTTTCATATAGTTTTAAACGCCATTTTAGCTACATATATAGACTATAAAAACAACACATTGTGTATATCACAACATTAAATCTATGTAAAATTATTTTAAAAGTACAGTGTACAAGTAAATGATCATTTTCAACAATATTTATATGATTTATCATTTCTATAAATAATTAATTTAATGGTTAATATTTTTAAAAGGGTTTAAGGGAGAAATCGAAACGTACAAACAATTGACCAAATTAATATTAAATTTCAATTAAAAAAATCACTTATTTAAAATTATATATGATATTAAAATCATGGACCCTATGGATGATTAATTATGATCATTCAGATTATTTAATTATTAAGATGATAAATGTATTTTTTCCGGAATGTTATATCATTATGGAACATAATATAATGAATTTTTTATTTCTTTAAATTATTATTAATTACATGCATGAAAGATCAATAGATTAATTGAGATATGAATGTTTTGAATTTATTTTAATTTTACTGAAATTTATTGGGGTTTTTTATAATTATTATTTAATTAATGTAAAAAATTTTAATCAATCCCTCCAACTAATTATATATTGGATTATGCATTCGTCGATTCATTTATGTAACCTAAAAGTCCTAGATCCCCTCATTTGTGTCCTTAAGGGATTGTTAATGATAGAAGATAGGTGAAACAAACCATGGAGATTCATAGGTTTACGGTGGTTTATAATAACTATAGGATAGCCCAACTATTGGAATTATTCCTATATGGAAAATAATTAATTTATTTTTATGTACATAAACTAGCTCTTAGTAAAATATAATGATTAAAACAAAAATTTATTTTATTTATATCATGTGAATGGATAATCCATTATGTTAATTTTATGTAAATTCAGGATCATACAATGTAAATTAATTAACATTCATGAAGGATGAAATAAATTAAATAGATTATATAGGAATTATATTTTCAATACATGGTAACAAATTGTTAAAATATAAATTATACTAAAAAGGATGATAATGGATATGATAAATAATATTTTTATAAAAAGTACAATTTCTATATAAATATATTTCATTACAAATTATATTCATTACTTATGTAAGAATTCAACCATGTTTCAATGAATAAGTCTGTCCTCTATCATGGTTATTTCAATTATCAATTAGTTCAAATTAAATTAATTACTTAATGTGAAAGTGTTGACATCAAGGGTTGACTTTCTCTAAGAAACCTATCATAACTAGAATTTATGTTTTGATTAAATCAGAATTTAAGATTTTAGTTAGTTTATCAAAATCAAGAAATAATGGATGTGTGAGTTAATGTAATTGATAAAATTTATTACCTAAATACTATAAGGCCCCAGCCTTAAACCTTAATTAATCTTGAGTTATAACAGGATTACACATTGAGGATCTTTTCAGGTTTACAGTTTTAGAGAATTAGATCATGAAACTTGCATTACATTCCACATTTAAACAAAGTGGTTACATAAAAGACAGTATTCAATCTTCCCATCAACAGAATCATATTTAAAATAAAACATGGATTCTTTCCGAACACATCTGTGACACTATCATCACATCATGTACCTTTCCCTTGACCTGTGAAAATCAATTCAAAAACTTGGGATGAGCATAAAAAGCTCAGTAAGGGTTATAAAAATATGGAAAGGAAACATGTGTTCATATATAAATATGAATGAAATCATACATTACCCATAAAAACATAGGCACTTTAACATACCTCATCAAATCATGAATAAATCATAGAAATCATAATACATAAAAGGTAACTTGAGGCATTCATAACATTCTTACATAGGGAGTAACCCTCTTGGTTACGTTTGGAATACCCACCACAGTATATTCCCTAAATCTCTTCGGATAAACCTTAACGTTTCACTCCTTCACGTTACCCAATGCATTGGAGAGCTATATCGGGATCACCCGCCCTTAGTTTATCACGGAACAACCCATCTTCATAATAATTCCCAAGAACCTCAACATAATCGTATCACATAAAACATGCATAAAGGAGACATAACATTTCCACCTTTCAATCACAAGATATCAATACAACACATTGATATTAAAACATTATGAAAACCATTTTCAATACCAAAATAAAAGAAAATTAAAACATGGTATTTATTTTTCTTTTAAAAAAAAGGTATGTCTTGTAGAGGAAGATGAAACTCAAATAATGGTCACGACGGCGGAGAAGTCGTTGTCGCCGCACACGTTTGACAAAAACATTCCCTTTTGTCGTTTAATAAATAGTTCGTATAAAAAAGATTCCTTTTGAATACACATAAAAGTAAAAGGGGTTTATACACCGTATAAAAGAAGGTTGTGTATAAAACAGAATATGCCTCAATGCATGGAGATTGAGACGAAGTCCCTTACAAAGACGGTATCCTTAGTTTAAGGATAAATCAATTACATAATTATGTGTGACAAAGGAATACACCAAATATATGTGGATATTTTGTGTTAAATAATCAATGGTCATTCAAACATATTCAAACGATGAAATATTCAATAACTACATGTTTAACCCAAAGAAATCTAAATTGGGTTAAGAAGATCCCTTGACAGCCTAATGGCGTCACATTAAAATGAGTTGATGAGAGATAAAAAAAGGGTATCTCATCACATGGACATAATATTTACATCAATAAGTATATATGATAACATATCCCAACATAACAATATGTAAATTAAAAGACCCAACAAATGAAGTCTTTTAAAAAGAGGAGGGTGAAAGGTTCCCATACCGACATGGGTATCTTTCGAAATATACACCTCGTGAAAGAAGGACAATACAACATTGATGTAAATACTCATAAAAGAAATTATATTACACAATGAGTAATATAATGGGCAGTACATACACCACTCAAAGGAAATAATGTAAAATGTAGCATAAATCTCACGGGAATAAATGTGAGATGAAAAATCTCTTACGAAAACTCGGCACCCTACCGACGCCACATAAAACATACAAAAACGGATTGATGAGATAAAATATGGTATATCATCATATTAACTTAATGTTTATAGAAATATGAATATATAAAACATCCCTCAACATAAAAAAGAGGAGCTTAAAAGAAGTGACATAAAGGATAGTATTTAAAAAGAAAAAGAGAGGTTAGATCTCTTACGAAAATTTAGCAGCCTAACGGTGCCACTCAAAACATCCAAAATGGATTGATGAGAGAGAATAGGGTCTCTAATCACATGAACATAAAACATAATGTAATATTAATATAAAATAACATCCCAATAACAAGAATGATGATCTTTATGAGGAATGACATAAAATAGTGTACTTAAAAAGAAATAGTGGAGTAGGATCCCTTACCTCAAGTCTAACTTGTCTTGTTCGTTTCTTTATATTTCTGAATAATAAACTTTGGTCAATTAATAATTTCCTAAGTAAATCCTTTAGAGATTATTATACATTTCATATCACATATAATGATGTTATAATAATTTTTTAGTAATGTTAGTTCATATAAGATGTTTTTGCCGATGTTTGGTACATGAGTCAAAAATGAACTTGTTTGAAAAAAGATTTCCCATGTAGTTATAAGTAAATAATTTCCAGAATCGTATTAATGATTAAAATATCATATATATCCAGTAAATATTCATTTTATACTATTCTATATCATTTGGAGATAAAAAACGAAAGCACCATTCATGGAGACGGTAGGCCGTACGTACGCATGAACGCTACATTCATTTTTTGTCATATTAATGGAATTAAAACAAAATGAGAGAGATATATATATGTTATAATTCCGGAATTATAACCATTATTTAGATGTAATATATTACATATATATCCATTATATATATGTACATATAATATTACATAACATTTTGAGATAAGAAATGTAATGTACCATTCATGGAGACGGTAATCCGTACATATGCATGAACGCTACTTCCATTACTATTTCATATTTAATTGAATTAAAACATAATGATATATAATAGTATTTTAATTCCAGTATGGAATCATATATAATATCATTAAAAATATCCTTTATACGTACCACATATGGTATTAACGAATCAAATTACTTTGAGGGGTGGTGGTGCGCACTTCCTTAAATGAAGATATCGCGTTTACCCATAATAGAAATCATAAAGGTACACCATAAATGAAAAATACATAAGATTAAGTAAAACATAAACATATTAGATATCATATATAAATATAGTGTCATATTAAGGGCCAACTTTTGAAGGTGTTAGATGAATGTTGAACAATCATCGTTTCGGGCAGCAAAAATTCGCCATCCACGGAAACAGTATGTTCTTTAACCATTAGATGTAGGTGTGTGTAAGTGTAGCTAGAATAATTCTTATAACAACATACTAGTATGTTTATGATACTGTATTTGTTACAAAATAAATGAATAAAAAGAGTTTAGGGGGTTGGAGAAGAAAAATAAAACAAAAGGACACAAGTGAAGACATTACCTTAAAATCGGGTAACTCCATTTGGTTTGAGCTCCAAGGACTCCTTGGGAAGACTTCTTCCCAAAATGAGGATTCAAGGAGTAAGAGAGGGAAGTGGATAGAAAAAATGGGCAGGAGTTGGACGAGACAAAGGCTTTGGGAGTGTGGGTAAGGAGGTAGAGGTGGGAGCCTTTTATAAGAGGAGAGGAGGGGCACTCTTGTAAAGTTACAAAATGTTACATTATTTTCAAAAGAGTTTCGAATTTTAAGGGTCCCACATTGATGTATTTCAAGGATAAGGTGATAAGGGTTATAAATAAACTCATCCAATAGGTTTCTGACATATGTAGGTCTTATATATTACATTATCTTTCCATTTTATTTAAATCGTTAAATAATGAGGTCAACACTGCATCATCATGATGTCATAAATAATATAATTTATTTAATGTCTAAAAATTATAAAAAAATACTTTGATGTAGGAAATCTTTTTATTTTTCCAATTACTATTTATAGTCAAAAATATGACTTGTATAAAGCCATGTAAAAATTGTTTTAGTAAAACATTTCATGTTTGTGTCATTTTTACATTAACCTTAAATAAAAAGATATTTATGTCATTTTCCAACCAAAGTGGCTCCATGGGGTCCCCAAGTTTACCCACGGATTGTCTTGGTCAGACATGACACATCCAATGAGGGTATGTCATGTTTCTAGGTCATTTCATTTTTAAAAAAAATTATTCTTACCATAAACTACACTAATTAGCTCTAATCGCGATTAAAAACTTAATAAGTTACTATTCACCAAAAAAATTATTTTTATCCCATTGAACCACATTTTACTTCTTAATGGCAACCATGAATGTTTTATTTTTGAAATTAAAAACACAAAGATGGAAAATTTTCATTTAAACGGAAAAATCGGTTTTTATAAGTACAACTTAGTGGTTTCACTATTCATCAAAAATTGAATATTTTTAGAAAAATCCCAAAAATTCACCCTATGCTATATTTGATATTCCAAATTCCAAAATGAATTCTATTTTACAAAAGTCAAAACATATAAGTCACATAAATTAATTTAATAATTAATTCCCGATGTCGGAGCAAATAGCGTGTTTTTATGAGACAACAAGTATCAAAAGATTGACACTAGTTTAAGTCTGATTTCAAAGTGAAATTAATTCCAACGACCAATATTGGATTTAATGGTAAAAATCTATTCTAAATTAACTTTAAACCAATTCAAAAGATAATCTAATAATAAAAATAAATTAGATTAAAAAGAGGTTTTGAATTAAAATACAACATTTTTCACTATTCGTTAAAAAAATAAACTTTATCGGAAAGATACCAAAAAATTACACAATGTAAATTTTGATGTCCCAATTCTTAAGAAGAGTTTTATTTGGTCCAATAAAATTTATAAGAGTGAACACAACTATATTTAAGGAAAGTTCGCCATCAAAAGGCGATAAGTGAACCATTAGTGAAAACAAGGGCATATATGCCTAAAATTGAATTCTTTCCATATTTTAAGCCTTTATCTTTTATTTGATAAATGTAAAAACATTTAAAAACAAATATAATCATATTTTAGTTATTTCTATCCATTCCCACCAATACAACGGCTACATGTTAACTACCATTTAAAATAATATTATTTTATTATTAGAGTGCAATGTAAGATTCCCATGAAACTCGTTGTTGCATGTTGGGTACGACATCAAGCATAGTGTCCCCTTTAAAGTAATATTAATATCTTATTCACAAATATAGATAAATATAAAAATTTCATATTCTTTATTTACCTGGGGTGTTACATCCTTCCCCCCTTTTGGGAATTGCGTCCTCGCAATTTTTAAAATTGAGCGTGGAAACATCCTTGAAAGTCCCACATCGGAACAAGTGTCGGTAAAACAATCACTTTAAAATAAAAGAAGATAAGTTCAGAGGTCTCTCGAGTTAACCCATACTAGGATTCCATGTAGAAAAACATGTACACAGATGAAAAATAAAAGGGTCATGTTCTTGAGGGAGAGTGATAGTAAACATATCTAGGAGAAATTTAACCATAAGAAAATCACAAACTTGTGATTGGTTAAATGGTATTTGATTCCCCAGTAGGAAAACTTAATAGAAAAATTTTCGTTTTAAGTTAATTTTTATTGAGTAATTTATTCATAATGAAACATAATCACTTATCATTTTGACTTTCAACTTTTTCTAGATTCCTTAATCAAAATCATATTTTTTCTAAAAGATGAGTATTCAGGGAGACTTGTTCGCATTAAGGTTACTATAATCAACTGCTAGAGAATCACCTAATCCACCAAAGAGAACTATATACATCCCATGTCTTTAGGCTTTAACCAAATCCAAAAACAAAAAGGTTAGTACAAGGTCAGATAATTCAGAAAAGGATAACCCTTTAAAAAGAAAATCTATGCTTAATCTCCAAAATTTGTCCATCAAAACCCAAAGTTCAACGAGGACCATCTGATAAACAATTTGTTCACAAAATTCTTCAAAGTAAACCAATCTAAGATTGAAACCCAAATATTTGAAGGATTTATTCACATAGACTTCCATGGTAAATCGTAACATTTATCTCCAAAGAACATCAGTTGCTCCTACAGTCTCGTATTGAAAAGTAATTAACCTAATCACATATCCTCCATGATAGGTTAATAATTTTCATAAATAACCAAAAATAAACTTATTCTTATTTCATAAAATCATATAACTAAAAAGAATCAGTCAAACTAACCAGGTACTTCACGTACTCCAGTGGTAGGCGATAAATACCAGTCTCTCTTTGGTTGTGGGTTCGATTCCCGCAACATTGTCCAACACGATGGGTAGTCACACGTTCTGCGTGTTGTCCTTTTTCCAAAACTATATAATTCTCAAATCATTCCCCAAAAATGGATAAAATCATAAAAAATAACCATAACATAATTTAACCTCAATTTTATCTCATGCCTTTCACTTCAATCATAACATATATTAACCCATAATTACCTCAAAAGTAAGGATCATATAAACCCAAATGGTTCATTATTACTATGTCCACAAGAGAAAAGAAAACTATTCCTTGAATAAAATTTGCATATATTAAACATCAGGTTTACACATAATATAAAAAGTCTTCTAATGTAACCCCATCATCAAAAGAGACTTAATACTCTTAATAATTTCACCATAACTCTTTAAGCCCTTATATGTTGACATCTTACTCATTCAACATTATTCATGATCCATTAACCATTCCTTTACAACTTATTCCGAAATACCTCTTTCCTACAAACAAAATCATGAATCATATCCTAAGATTCCATAATAGGAAAACAATAGTCATGAAATAACACATACCTATGATTGTTCATTGTCAGTTTCTTCATCCTCAATCGGAATGGCATTAGATATTGGTAAACGAACATTTGTACACTCTTGGTGATCCCATTCACGAAACTTCTTCATAGGACATGTGTTTGCATAATGACCATGCACACCACATTTAAAACATTCAATTGATCCCTCAGAAAGAACTTCTTTCCCTTTCCTCAAGTCAAATGGATGCATACTTTTTCTATGGCAAGTTCTTGCTTTATGACCTTCATTTCCCTATCTATAGCATATTTCTGTCCCTTTGAAACATTTTCCTAGGTGTTTCTTTCCACATCTTTGACACATAGGTTTTTGAACACACTTACCTTTATGATTATTACTTGTACTTCCGTAGGGATTTTTTTCCCGTATATATGATCCCTTAGAGAAATCACCAAGGTTTAGGTGGTCAATCATGACTCCAGATAGTTGGTTGAGGATAATCACAAGATTTCTCATTGCAGCTCCTATATCATTCAGTTGCTTGCTCAAAAAATTGTCACAGTTTCCTTCACATCCACTGTTACTTTGGTTCCTGCTAGATCCAGCCATTTACTAAAACCAAAAATGCCATTGTGAGTATATCAAAAAAAATCATCATGTACTAATGAGGAAGATAAATACTAAGATATACTTACACATTCACTTTATCTAAAACTAGGACTCTTTCTGAAATCCTAACCATTATGGTAATGCCACTTATGATTAAAGAATACCCTAACCTCTAATGTTATCTAATCCGACCTCTGATACCAACTATAAGGCCCCAGCCTTAAACCTTACTTAATCTTGAGTTATTACGAGATTACACATTGAGGATATTTTTAGGATTAGAGTTTTAGAGAATTAGATAATGAAACTTGCATTACATTCAACATTTAAACAAAGTGGTTACATAAAAGACTGTATTCATTCTTCCCATCAGCAGAAACATATTTAAAATAAAACTTGGATTTATTCTTGACACATCCTTGACACTATCATCACATCATGTACCTTTCCCTTGACCTGTGAAAAACATTTCAAAAACATGGGATGAGCATAAAAAGCTCAGTAAGGCATATAAAAATATGGAAAGGAAACATGAGTTCATATATACATAAGAAAGAAATCATAAATTACCCATAAAACATAGGCACTTTAACATAGCTCATCAAATCATTAATAAATCATCGAAATCATAAGACATAAAAGGTAACGTGAGGCATTCATAACATTCTTACGTAGGGAGAAACCCTCTTGGTTATGTTTGGAATACCCACGACATTATATTCCCTAAATATCTTCAGGGAAACCTTAACGTTTCACTCCTTAGCGTTAACCATTGCATTGGAGAGCTATATCGGGCTCACCCACCCTAAGTTTATCACGGAACCACCCGTCTTCAATATAATGCCCAAGAACCTCAACATAATCGTATCACATAAAACATGCATAAAGGAAACATAACATTTCCACCTTTCAATCACAAGATATCAATAAAACACATTGATATAAAAACATTATGAAAACCATTTTCAATACCAAAATAAAATAAAAGTAAAACAATGTATTTATTTTTCTTTTAAAATAAGTTATGGCTTGTAGAGGAATCCGAAACTCAAATAATGGTCATGATGGCGGAGAAGTCGTTGTCATCGCATACATATGAAAAAAAACATTCCCTTTTGTCGTTTAATAAACACTTCGTATAAAAAAGATTCATTTTGAATAAACCTGAAAGTCAAAGGGGTTTATACACCGTATAAAAGAAGGTTGTGTATAAAACAGAATATGCCTCAATGAAAGGAGATTGAGACGAATTCCCTTACAAAGACGGTATCCTCAGTTTAAGGATAAATCAATTACATAATTATGTGTGAAAAATGAATACACCAAATATAAGTGGATATTAAGTGTAAAATAATCAAAGGTAATTCAAAAATATTCAAAGGATGACATATTCAATAACTACATGTTGAACCCAAAGAAATCGAAATTGGGTTAAGAAGTTCCCTTGACAGCCTAACGGCGTCACATCAAAATGAGTTGATGAGAGATAAAAAAAGGGTTTCTCATCACTTGGACATAAAATTTACATCAATAAGGATATATGAGAACATATCCCAACATAACAATATGTAAATTAAAAGACCCAACAAAAGACGTCTTTTAAAAAGAGGAGGGTGAAAGGTTCCCTTACCGACATGGGTATCTTTTGAAACATACACCTCGTGGAAGAAGGACAATACAACATTGATGTAAATACTCATAAAATAATGTATATTACAAAATGAGTAAAATAATGGGCAGTACATACACCACTCAAAGGAAATTATGGAAAATGTAGCGTAAATCTCACAGGAATAAAAGTGAGATGAAAAATCCCTTACGAAAACTCGGCCGCCTAACAACGCCACATTAAACTTACAAAAATGGATTGATGAGATAAAATAGGTTACCTCATCATATTAACATAATTTTAATAGAAATTTGAAAATAAAAGAACATCTCCAAACATAAAAAAAGAGGAGCTTAAAAGAAGTGATATAAAGGAGAGTAGTTAAAAATAAAGAGAGAGGTTAGATCTCTTACGAAAATTTGGAAGCCTAACAGCGCCAGTCAAAAATTCCAAAATGGATTGATGAGAGAGAATGGGGTCTCTCATGACATGAACATAAAAATTACATTAATAGTAATATAAAATAACATCCCAATAACAATAAATATGATCTTTGAAAGGAATGACATAAAAGAGTGTACTTAAAAAGAAAGAGTGGAGTAGGATCCCTTACCTCAAGTCCAACTTGTCTTGTTCGTTTCTTTATATTCCTGAATAATAAACTTTGGTCAACTAATAATTTCCTAAGTACCTCCTTTATATATTATTATTCAGTTCATATCAAATATTATAATGTTATAATAATTGTTTAATAATGTTAGTTCATACAAGACGTTTTTGCCGATGTTTGGTACATGAGTCAAAAATGAACTTGTTTGAAAAATGATTGCCCATGTAGTTATAAGTAAATAATTTCCAGAATAGTATTAATGATTAAAATATCATATATATCAAGTAAATAATCATTTTATACTATTCCATATCATTTTGAGTTAAAAAAACTAAAAGCACCGTTCATGGAGACGGTAGGTCGTACGTACGCATGAATGCTACTTTCATTTTTTGTCAAATTAATGGAATTAAAACAAAATGAGAGAGATATATATATAAATGTTATAATTCCGGAATTATATACATAATTTAGATTTAATATATTACATATATATCCATTATATATATGTACTTATAATATTACATTACATTTTGAGATAAGAAATGAAATGTACCATTCATGGAGACGGTAAGCCTTACGTACGCATGAACGCTACTTCCATTTCTATTTCATATTTAATGGAATTAAAACATAATGATACATAATATTATTTTAATAACAGTATGGTATCATATATAATATCATTAAATATATCCTTTATACATACCACATACGGTATTAACGAATCAAATCACATTGATGGTGCGGTAGTCCGCATTTCCTTAAATGAAGATATCACATTTACCCATAATGGAAACCATAAAGGTACGCCATAAATGAAAAATACAGAAGAATAAGTAAAACATAAACATATTAGATATCATATATAAATATAATGTCATCTTTATGTCCACCATTGAAGGTGTTGGATGAATGTTGAACAATCATCATTTCGGGAGGCAGAAATTCGCCATCCACGGAAACAATATGTTCTTTAACCATTAGATGTAGGTGTGTGTAAGTTTAGCTCGAATACTTCTGATAACAGTATACTAGTATATTTAAGATACTGTATTTGTTACAAAATAAATGAATAAAAAGAGTTTAGGTGTTGGAGAGGAAAAATAAAACAAAAGGACACAAGTGAAGACATTACCTTAAAATTGGGTAACTCCCTTTGGTTTGAGCTCCAAGGCTTCCTTGGGAAGACTTCTGCCCAAATTGAGGCTTCAAGGAGTAAGAGAGGGAAGTGGAGAGACAAAATGGGCAGGGTTTGGCCGAGCCAAAGGCATTGGGAGTGTGGGTAAGGAGGGAGAGGTGGGGGCTTTTTATAAGAGGAGAGGAGGGGCACTCTTGTAATGTTACAAAATGTTACTTTATTTTCAAAAGTGTTTCGGATTTTAAAGGTCCCACATTGATTTATTTCGAGGATAAGGTTATAAGGGTTATAACTCCACTCATCCAATAGGTTTATGACATGTTTAGGTCTTAGATATTACATTATCTTTCCATTTTATTTAAATCGTTAAATAATGAGGTCATCGCTGCATCATCATGATGTCAAAAATAATTTAATTGATTTAATGTCTAAAAATTATAAAAAAATACTATGATGTAGGAAATCTTTTTATCTTTACAATTACTATTTATAGTCAAAAATATGACTTGTATAACCCCATGTAAAATTGTTTTAGTAAAACATCTCATGTTTGTGTCATTTTTACTTTCACATTAAATAAAAAGATATTTATGTCATTTTCCAACCAATGTAGCTCAATGGGGTCCCCAAGTTGATCCACGGATTGTCTTGGTCGGCCATGACACATCCAATGAGGGTAGGACATGTTTATAGGTCATTTCATTTTTTTAAAAATTTATTCTTACCATAAACTACACTAATTACCTTTAATCGCGATTAAAAACTTAATAAGTTACTATTCACCAAAACTTATTTTTATCCCATTGAACCACATTTTACTTCTTAATGACAACCATGTATGTTGTATTTTTGAAATTAAAAACACAAAGTTGGCAAAATTTCATTTAAAGGGAAAAATCAGTTTTTATAAGTACCACTTAGTGGTTTCACTATTCATCAAAAATTGAAGTTTTTTTAGAAAAATCCCAAAAATTCACCCTACGCTATATTTGATATTCCAAATTCAAAAATGAAGTCTATTTTACAAAATTCAAAACATATAAGTCACATTAATTAATTTAATAATTAATTCCCGATGTCGGAGCATATAGCGTTTTTTATGAAACAATAAGTATCAAAAGATTGACACTAGTTAACGTCTGATTTCAAAGTGAAATTAATTCCAACGACCAATATTGGATTTAATGGTAAAAATATATTCTAAATTCACTTTAAAACCAATTCAAAAGATAATCTAATAATAAAAATAAATTAGATTAAAAAGTGGTTTTGAATTAAAATACAACATTTTACACTATTCATTAAAAAAATAAACTTTATCAGAAAGATACCAAAAAATTACACAATGTAAATTTTGATTTCCCAATTCTTAAGAAGAGTTTTATTTGGTCCAATAAAATGTATAAGAGTGAACAAAACTATATTTAAGGACTGTTCGCCATCAAAAGGTTATAAGTGAACGTTTACTGAAAACTAGGGCATATATGCCTAAAATTAAATTCTTTCCATATTTTAAGCCTTTATCTTTTATTGGATAAATGTAAAAACATTTAAAAACAAATATAATCATATTTTAGTTATTTCTATCCATTCCATACAACAAAATGACTACATGTTAACTACCATTTAAAATAATATTATTTTATTATTAGAGTGCAACGTAAGATTCCCAAGAAACTCGTTGTTGCGTGTTGGGTACGCCATCACGCATAGTGTCCCCATTAAAGTAATATTAATATTTTATTCACAAATATTGATAAATATGAAAATGTTATATTCTTTATTTACCTTGGGTGTTACATCCTTCCACTCTTTCAGGAATTGCGTCCTCGCAATTTTTAAAATTGAGCTTGGAAACATCTTTGAAAGTCCCACATCGGAACAAGTGTCGGTAAAACAATCAATTTAAAATAAAAGAAGATAAGTACAGAGGTCACCCGAGTTAACCCATACTAGGATTCCATGTAGAAAAACATGTAAATGGAACAAAAAGCAAAGGGTCATGTTCTTGAGGGAGAGTGATAGTAAACATGTCTAGGAGAAAGTTAACCATAAGAAAATCACAAACATGTGATGGGTTAAATGGTATTCGATTCCCCAGTAGGAAAAGTTAATAGAAAACATTTTTGTTTTAAGTTACTTTTTATTGAGTAATTTATTCATAAGGAAAAATAATCACTTATCATTATGACTTTCAACTTTTTCTAGATTCCTTAATCATACTCATATTTTTTTCCAAAAGACGAGTATTTAGGGAGACTTGTTCGCATTAAGGGTACTATAATCAACTGCTAGAGAATCACATAATACACCAAAGATAACTATATACATCCCATGTATTTAGTCTTTAACCAAAATCAAAAACAAAAAGGTTAGTACAAGGTCAGATAATCCAGAAAAGGATAACCCTTTAAAAATAAAATCTATGCTTAATCTCCAAAATTTGTCCAACAAAACCCAAAGTTCAACGAGGACCATCTGATAAACAATTTGTTCACAAAATTCTTCAAAGTAAACAAATCTAAGATTGAAACCCAAATATTTGAAGGATTTATTAACATTGACTTCCATGTTAAATCATAACATTTATCTCCAAACAACATCAGTTGATCCTAAAGTCTCGTATTGAAAATTAATTAACCTAATCACATATCCTCCATGATAGGTTAATAATTTTCATAAATAACCAAAAATCAACTTACTCTTAATTCATAAAATCATATAACTAAATAAAATCAGTCAAACTAACAAGGTAGTTCACGTATTCCAGTGGTAGGCGATAAATACCAGTTACTGTTTGGTTGTGTGTTCGATTCCCGCAACTTTGTCTGACACAACAGGTAGTCACACGTTCTGCGTGTTGTCCTTTTTCCAAAACTATATAATTCTCAAATCATTCCCCAAAAAGGGATAAAATCATCAAAAACAACCATAACATAATTTAACCTCAATTTTATCTCATGCCTTTCACTTCAATCATAACATATAGTAACCCATAATTACCTCAAAAGTAAGGATCATATAAACCCAATTGGTTCTTTATAACTATGTCCACAAAAGAAAAGATAACTATTCCTTGAATAAAATTTTCATATATTAATCATAAGGTTTAAACATAATATAAAAAGTCTTCTAATGTAACCCCATCATCAAAAGAGACTTAATACTCTTAATAATTTCACCATAACACTTGAAGCCCTTATATGTTGACATCTTACTCATTCAACATTATTCATGATCCATTAACCATTACTTTCCAACTTATTCCAAAATATCTCTTTCCTACAAACAAAATCATGAATCATATCCTAAGATTCTAAAATAGGAAAACAATAGTCATGAAATAACACATACCTTTGATTGTTCATTGTCAGTTTCTTCATCCTCAATCAGAATGGCATTAGGTATTGTTAAACGAACATTTGTACGCTCTTGGTGATCCCATTCATGAAACTTCTTCATAGGACATGTTTTTTCATAATGAACATGCACACCACATTTAAAACATTCAATTGATCCCTCATAAAGAACTTATTTCCCTTTCCTCGAGTCAAATGAATGCTTACTTTTTCCATGGAAGGTTCTTGCTTTATGACCTTTATTTCCCAATCTATAGCATATTTCTATCCCATTGAAACTTTTTCCTAGGTGTTTCTTTCCACATCTTTGACACATATGTTTTTGAACACACTTACCTTTATGATTATTACCTGTACTTTGGTAGGGATATTTTTTCTCGCATATATGATGCCTTAGATAAATCACCAATTTTTAGGTGGTCAATCATGACTCTAGATAGTTGGTTGAGGATAATCACAAGCGTTATCATTGCAGCTCCCATATCATTCAGTTGCTTGCTCAAAAAACTGTCACAGTTTCCTTCACATCCACTGTTACTTTGGTGCCTTCTAGATCCAGCCATTTACTAAAACCAAAAATGTCAGTGTGAGTATATCAAAAAAATCATCATGTACTAATGAGGAAGATAAACACTAAGATATACTTACATATTCACTTTATCTAAAACTAGGACTCTTTTCAAAATCCTAACCATTATGGTAATGCCACTTATGCTTAAAGAAAACCCTAACCTCTAAAGTTATCTAAACCGACCTCTGATACCATTTATAAGGCCCTATCATTAAACCTTACTTAATCTTGAGTTATTACAAGATTACACATTGAGGATATTTTCAGGATTAGAGTTTTAGAGAATTAGATCCTGAAACTTGCATTACATTCCACATTTAAATAAAGTGGTTATATAAAAGACATTATTCATTCTTCCCATCAACAGAAACATATTTAAAATAAAACATGGATTCTTTAATGACACTTCCTTGACACTATCATCACATCAGGTACCTTTCCTTGACCTGTGAAAAACATTTCAAAAACATGGGATGAGCATAAAAAGCTCAGTAAGGGATATAAAAATATGGAAAGGAAAAATGAGTTCATATATACATAATAATTAAATAATAAATTACCCATAATACATAGGAACATTAACATAGCTCATCAAATCATGAATAAATAATCGAAATCATAAGACATAAAATGTAACTTGAGGCATTCATAACATTCTTACATAGGGAGTAACCCTCTTGGTTACGTTTGGAATACCCACGACATTATATTCCTTAAATCTCTTCGGAAAAACCTTAACGTTTCACTCCTTCGCGTTACCCAATGAAATGGAGAGCTATATCGGGCTCACCCACCCTCAGTTTATCACGGAACCACCCGTCTTCAAAATAATGCCCAAGAACCTCAACATAATCGTATCACATAAAACATGCATAAAGGAAACATAACATTTCAACCTTTCAATCATAAGATATCAATACAACACATTGATATAAAAACATTATGAAAACCATTTTCAATACCAAAATAAAATAAAAGTAAAACATTGTATTTATTTTTCTTTTAAAAAGAAGGTATGGCTTGTAGAGGATGCTGAAACTCAAATAATGGTCACGATGGCGGAGAAGTCGTTGTCGCCGCATACGAATGACAAAAACATTCCCTTTTGTTGTTTAATAAACACTTCGTATAAAAAATATTCCTTTTTAATAAACATAAAAGTCAAAGGGTTTTATACACCGTATAAAAGAAGGTTGTGTGTAAAATAGAATATGCCTCAATGAAAGGAGATTGAGACGAATTCCCTTACGAAGACGATATCCTCAGTTTAAGGATAAATCAATTACATAATTATGTGTGACAAAAGAATACACCAAATATAAGTGGATATTAAGTGTAAAATAATCAAAGGTCATTCACAAATATTCAAATGATGACATATTCAATAACTACAAGTTGAACCCAAAGAAATCGAAATTGGGTTAAGAAGTTCCCTTGACAGCCTAATGGCGTCACATCAAAATGAGTTGATGAGAGATAAAAAAAGGGTATCTCATCACTTGGACATAAAATTTACATCAATAAGGATATATGAGAACATATCCCAACATAAAAATATGTAAATTACAAGACCCAACAAAAGAAGTCTTTTAAAAAGAGGACGGTGTAAGGTTACTTTACCGACATGGGTATCTTTTGAAACATAAACCTCGTGAAATAAGGAAAATACAACATTGATGTAAATAATCATAAAAGAAAGTATATTAAAAAATGAGTAAAATAATGGGCAGTACATACACCAGTCAAAGGAAATTATGACAAATGTAGCGTAAATCACTTGGGAATAACAGTGAGATGAAAAATCCCTTATGAAAACTCAGCCGCCTAACAACGCCACATTAAACATACAAAAATGGATTGATGAGATAAAATAGGGTACCTCATCATATTAACATAATGTTTATAGAAATATGAATATAAAAGAACATCGCCCAACATAAAAAAAGAGGAGCTTAAAATAAGTGACATAAAGGAGAGTACTTAAAAAGAAAGAGAGAGGTTAGATCTCTTACGAATATTTGGCAGCCTAATGGCACCACTCAAAACTTCCAAAATGGATTGATGAGAGAGAATAGGGTCTCTCATCACATGAACATAAAAATTACAGTAATATTAATATAAAATAACATCCCAATAAAAATAAATATTAGCTTTAAAAGGAATGACATAAAAGAGTGTACTTAAAAAAAGAGTGGAGTAGGATCCCTTACCTCAAGTCCAACTTGTCTTGTTCGTTTCTTTATATTCCTGAATAATAAACTTTGGTCAATTAATAATTTCCTAAGTACCTCTTTTAGAGATTATTATTCAGTTCATATCACATATTATAATGTTATAATAATTGTTTAATAATGTTAGTTCATATCATATGAATTTGCCGATGTTTGGTACATGAGTCAAAAATGAACTTTTTGAAAAATGATTACCCATGTAGTTATAAGTAAATAATTTCCAGAATAGTATTAATGATTAAAATATCATATATATCCAGTAAATATTCACTTTATACTATTCCATATCATTTGGAGATAAAAAACTAAAAGCACCGTTCATGGAGACGGTAGGCCGTACGTACGCATGAACGCTACTTTCATTTTTTGTCATATTAATGGAATTGAAACAAAATGAGAGAGAGATATATATATGTTATAATTCCAGAATGATATCCATAATTTAGATTTAATATATTACATATATATCCATTATATATATGTACTTATAATATTACATTACATGTTGATATAAGAAATGATATGTACCGTTCATGGAGATGGTAAGCCTTACGCACGCATGAACACTACTTCCATTTCTATTTCATATTTAATGGAATTAAAACATGATGACACATAATAGTATTTTTATTCCAGTATGGTATCATATATAATATCATTAAATATATCCTTTATACACACCACATATGGTATTAACGAATCAAATCACATTGAGGGGGCGGTAGTCCGCACTTCCTTAAATGAAGATATCACATTTACCCATAATGGAAACCATAAAGGTACGTCATAAATTAAAAATACAGAAGCCTAAGTAAAACATAAACATATTATATAGCATATAAAAATATTATGTCATCTTTATGTCCACCTTTGAAGGGGTTAGAAGAATGATGAACAATCCTCATTTCGGGAGGCAGAAATTCGCCATCCACGGAAACAGTATGTTCTTTAACCATTAGATGTAGGTGTGTGTAAGTGTAGCTCGGATCCTTATTATAACAGAATACTAGTATATTTAATATACTAGATTGGTTACAAAATAAATTAATAAAAAGAGTTTAGGGGTTGGAGAAGAAAAATAAAACAAAAGGACACAAGTGAAGACATTACCTTAAAATCGGGTAACTCCCTTTGTTTTGAGCTCCAAGGCATCCTTGGGAAGACATCTGCCAAATGTGAGGCTTCTAGGAGTAAGAGAGGGAAGTGGAGAGACAAAATGGGAAGGGTTTGGACGAGCCAAAGGTTTTGGGAGTGTGGGTAAGGAGGGATAGGTGGGGGCTTTTATAAGAGGAGAGGAGGGGCACTCTTGTAATGTTACAAAATGTTACATTATTTTCAAAAGCATTTAGGATTTTAAAGGTCCCAAATTGATGTATTTAGAGGATAAGGTGATAAGGGTTATAAATCAACTCATCCAATAGATTTTGGACAGGTTTAGGTATAAGATATTACATTATCTTTCCATTTTATTTAAATCGTTAAATAATGAGGTCATCGCTGCATCATCATGATGTCATAAATAATTTAATTTAATTAATGTCTAAAAATTATAAAAAAAATACTATGATGTAGGAAATCTTTTTATCGTTACAGTTAATATTTATAGTCAAAAATATGACTTGTATAACCCCATGTAAAAATTGTTTTAGTAAAACATCTCATGCTTGTGTCATTTTTTCTTTAACATTAAATAAAAAGATATTTATGTCATTTTCCACCCAAAGTGGCTCCATGGGGTCCCCAAGTTGACCCATGGATTTTCTTGGTCGGCCATAACACATCCAATGAGGGTAGGACATGTGTCTAGGTCATTTAATTTAATTAAAACATTATTCTTACCATAAACTACACTAATTATCTCTAATCGTGATTAAAAACATAATAAGTGACTATTCACCAAAAAATTATTTTTATCCCATTGAACCAAATTTTACATCATAATGACAACAATGTATGTTGGATTTTTTAAATTCAAAACACAAAGATGGCAAAATTTCATTTAAACGGAAAAATCAGTTTTTATAAGTACCACTTAGTGGTTTCACTATTCATCAAAAATTGAAGTTTTTCAGAATAATCACAAAAATTAACCCTAAACTATATTTGATATTCCTAATTCAAAAATGAAGTCAATTTTACAAAATTAAAAACATATAATAAACAATAATGAATTTAATAATTAATTCTTGCGGTCAGAGAAAATAGCGTGTTTTTATGAAACAATAAGTATCAAAAGATTGACACTAGTTTAAGTCTGATTTCAATGTGAAATAAATTCCAACGACCACTATTGAATTTAATGGTAAAAATATATTCTAATCTCTCTTTAAAACCATTTAAAAAGATAATTTAATCATATAAATAAATTATATTAAAAATAGGTTTTGAATTAAAATACAACATTTTACACTATTCATTAAAAAAATGAACTTTATCGGAAAGATACCAAAAATTTACACAATGTAAACTTTGATGTCCCAATTCTTAAGAAGAGTTTTATTTGGTCCTATAGAATGTATAAGAGTTAACAAGACTATATTTAACGACAGTTCTCCATTAAAAGGCGATAAGTGAACCTTTAGTGAAAACCAGGGCATATACGTCTAAAATTGAATTCATTCCATATATTAAGCCATTATCTTTTATTGGATAAATGTAAAAACATTTATAAACATATATAATCATATTTTAGTTATTTAGATCCATTTACGCCAATAAAACGGCTACATGTTAACTTCCATTTAAAATAATATTATTTTATTATTAGAGTGCAACGTAAGATTCCCAAAAAAACTCGTTGTTGCGTGTTTGGTACGCCATCGAGCATAGCGTCCCCTTAAAATTCATATTAATATTTTATTCACAAATATGGATAAATATAAAAATTTCATATTCTTTATTTACCTGGGGTGTTACAAATACATTACTTCTTATTTGACAAAGACTCTACATAGGTCATTTAAAGGGAATATTTATATCGTTTCCACTTGACTATCCACATGAATGTGTTTTTTAATCTAATGGTGTGAGATATTGGGATATAGTAAACTGGTGGGAGAATAATAAAATAGCATTTTGTGTGTATAGTATTTGTTAAAAAAGATAGTGTACAATGAAATATTTATTATTTTTTAAAATCAATATAAATATTTATAAAATTGAAATTATCCCATTGATAACTATTGTATGGAGAAAATCCCATCATCATTTAGAGCTTCCCAGAGTGGTATATGCACATACACATTGTACTATTCCATGATAGGTTGTTCTATTTTTGTGACACCCCCATTCCTTATACAGGTTTTTAATATTATGATAATGAATAGGAAAAATCTCTCATATTTATTCATGTGAATTATTTATTGGATTTCTAGTCACCATATCATTAATTATGTCTAATGAACTACTCATGCTTCATGAAAACCCATATTCTTTCTAAATTTTATCTCATCTATGTGATATTTATTAAGAGAAAGATATATATAAGAGGCTAAAGAACACTAAGGCACTATTTTTGTGAAATTATATAGATTTTGTTCCATTACAAAATCATGTATTCAAAATGATTGACTATATTGAGTATCCAGAAATTTTTTAATTTAATTTACTCGGTTAGTTATGAACTAAAAATATGATTTTCTATCAATATTGGACATTCTATAGTTTTAATGACAATTATTATACGAATAATATTGGGATGTCACTCTCTAAACTCCTTACCCAAATTATCTATGAGGATAAATACAAGAGGCATGAAAAACCAATAATCCATATTCTAATGAAGGAGAGGTGAAATGAAAATATCCCTTATATTTATTACATGTTCAAGGATTTTTCAAACTACCTAAAAAGAGGAGGGAGACCTAGAGTTATGATGACGAAGACAATGCATACTGTCTTTCATGTGGAAATAAGGTACATTGGAATAAAAAATTTGCATTGTTGATGAGGAAAAGGGTAGATTTAGTGAATTTTTTATTGAATATATTCTCACTATTTAAAATATTTTTTTGATATATATATCATGTGGTTCTCATATTTTTATCAATGTATATTATCCAAATAGATTATGGATGGTTTTAAGTGGTGAGGTGTATATTTGGGATTCCAATAGACCTATAGCTGATGCGCTAGATATTAGAGGCTTCCACTATACAATAGAAATAATAATGAATCACGTATTGATAAAATGTTATTATTTGATTAATTTTACCACTAAAATAATATCCATGTAATTTTTAGATAAGGAATGATTTATATTAATGTTTGGTATTAAAATTTTAGTTTTATTAAATATATCATTTTTATCGTATAGAACATATTAATTATGGTATTTATATGCTTTAATATGAAATAAAGTGATGGAAATTGTTAGTAGATAATGTTTATGAGATTCATATAAAATGTTGTTATGGAGTCAGCAAATAATCCTTGTAAATGAAATTTTATTGGAAAAGGTGTATGAAGAGGGGTGTTTAGATTATTATAGACTAAAACTAATTGATATGTGGGATTCTTTTTTTCATAGAAAATGTCCCAAACACCATCGAGTGGAACGAGAGAAAGAGACACATAGATTCACGAATTGATTCATAGGTATGTTTTTTGAACTATTCTAGTCGAATATAATTGTGGATAGTATAACATCATATATTCTTCCAATGTCATTAGTATACATGTATTTATAAACATACTGATGTATAATTCTAAATTATTTAAGATATTCTATGATTACATAAATGTGGCAGGGAATTATCATGGTAGAAATACAAATAAACTACGCTCAAAATAGATAGAGAGTATATTAAAAAAAAAATATTTAACTTTCTAAATGATTTCATAATTCCATTATCAACCTAGTATACTATAGATCCTATAAGGTAATAATGTCATTGAAAAGATAAACCTCACATTTCCAGACATAATGAGGCTTATGATTTTTCATACATGAATTATATTATCCTTTTGCGGATATGAACTAAAATTTAAAGACTATATTTTAAAATGAATGAATCCTAAAGAGGGAAATAGAATTTAATATGAGTTAATTTAAAAATAAGAAATCAAATTTAGTACATTTTGGTGTGTGGTGATGAAAATTGATTGTTAAGGCTATATATGGAAATATATTTTTACCCTGAGGAATAAAGTGTATCTTAAAATGATATCCCTAGAAAATCATGTAATATATTCTATAAAATGCATAAAAAAATTTTAATAGTGGAAAGAAACGAATTATTACTTTAGATGGATCATATCCCCAAAATACATTATGTGAAAATAATTGACATAATTGAATTTAATTCTAATGATATAAAAGATATGGAATAAGTTCAAATTACATAAGTCTCTATAGAAGAGGTTGTTCTAAAGACTCTTCTATTATATATAAGTACCAAAGTGGATATAGAGTAATAGGGATATATTTTTCTAGTCACTGTGGATGGTATCTCTTTACTAGTTTATAATGATAAAATGTAATCTTACATGGAAGAAATTATAGGAATGAAATGTGTAATATCTAAATAATTCATAAGAACAAATATTGATTGCATATAAAAAAATTATAAATTTTTTTGGTTTATAATCTATTATATATAAATTATGTTAGATAAAAATGGGTATTTTAGAAGAAAATTGACATTGATGGTAAATTTATAACTAATAAAGAAGGTATAGTTGCAATGCAGTATAAAAAATTTCATGGAACAAAATATGAAAAAAAATTCTCCTATTTTTATATTGAAATGAAGAAAAATTATTCTTAACAGAGTATATTAACATTATTATGAAATTTTTAATATTGTAAAAATTGTTTTCCCTAGTAAGAGTCTTATATTATACCTCTATATTAAAAATACTAACGGGTTCTATCATAAAAGGTTATCGAAATGGTATCAGATTTAAGAGATATATTTATCGTTTGAATTAAGTATCACGATTAGGGAAAAAAGTTTTCACTCAAAATAGGAATCCTATTTCATAAAATAAATTTGAGCAATGAATTTATTTGAGTATTGGTGGGATGGAATTAAATTTACTAATTGTATAATTAAAGACATATTAACAATTATAAACATGATAAAAGTATTACGAAATGTTAGGTGGTAGATAAACAAAGCATTATTCAAGAAGGACTTTGGTGAATCATCATAAATTATATGGATCAATATCATTTGTGATAGATCAAAGAGTCTCCTTAGATGAATTATATATATATATATATATATTGAAAATATAAAAAATTTATTCTGAATAGAACAACCCAAGGGAATATTTTAGCTATTTTTAAATGATATACATATTTCCAATAAATTAAGTCGATAGAAACAAAAGAAAATATACTAGATCAATATTCTTACATAAACATCAGTATTATGATCCATCATGTATGTGATTATTTTTTCTATGCTAAATATTTCTTAATCCTTGATCATGGAATTGTGATATCAATCATGATTTCCAAGAATTACATATGTATTTAGACATCAAGATGAGTTTAACTATAATTTTAAAAATTATTTATATTTTTTCAAACACTAGATTAATATATTTTCAATCACATTATTTTTATTAATCCAAAATATACTAAGGTATAAAAGTATAAATAAAACTGAAATATATGAAAATAAGTAACAACTGAAAAAATTATATAATAATAATGAATGAAAATAAATCAAAAAAATGTACAAATATATGAACTAAGAAAGGATTATATTACTTAAATAACAAAAATGATATTATTATAAAAATCTTTTAATAATCATTTGTCCTTAATTTTATCCCATGTTATAAAATGATTAAAAAATGTTATCCATGCATCCTAATTACAATTATAATAACATCATCGATTATAACCCCATTGGTTGGTATCATTGTATTCTTGTCCTCAAATACCATTGGAATTCACAAATTATAATGTATATCTAAAATAAACACATTAAATACATCAATCTAGAATTATCTTTATAGGTCTTGTTTCCTTAACAGAAGTCCTTGTCCATAAATAAATGAATATTCTCTCTTTTTTATGAAATTTAATGATCAAAGTGCTCATTATTAGCAATATTTTACTAATTGAATCCCTAAATACAAATAATTAGTTCCCATTTTTCATCCTTTTGTAATCACTTAATGAAAAAATTTGAAACAAACCAAATACAATATGAATAATTTGATAATTTACAATGAATTCCTTATGATAATAAACTAATGTAAAAATATAGAAATAAAAAAATATTATTTCATTATTTCACATGAATTATCATTCCAACTCCCAAATAGTTAGAGAAACTAGGGAACAAAGGGTTTAATGTCTTACATGATTAGCTAGATAAGAAAAATAATTTAAAATACATGTATATCATTTCTTTATTACATCTAAAGTCTAAAAACCTTTCTAAAAATCGCACATGTAATACCCATCTTCATATCCTAAATAAATTAAACAAAAGAAAAGTGTCTGCCCATTTTTTTTAGTAAGGGAAACATTAGATATAACTAATTATGATCAAACATAAGAGAAAAATAAGTATCTTGGTATGATATAATCATCATGATCTGTGAAAATAAAGTTAGAAAAAAATACCAAGATAAAACATAAATATTAATAAATGATCGATCAAAAAATAATAATGTTTCCAAAAATAAGAAAACTGAACAAACAATATCAGATGAACCATAACATATTAGATCTATAATAAAAACATTATCTATGTTTTTCATGTTCCACTCACCACTGTTTTTAGGTGGATCAAGCTTTACACACCTATTTCCATTGGTGGATCAGGATTCCATCACCTATTTCCTTTAGTGGACTCAGTAATCACAAATCCTTTCACATTATCCCATGATATATAAATCATCACCTAATTTATGTTAACACTATATATGTACATACCATAACATAATGAAAAAAAAATATATGTGTTCGGTATGATATAAATTATTCAACATATCATGAAATTCGATGAGATTAAATTGGTTTCATTTACCACATTATAATGGACCCATGGAATGGGAAATGTTTTTTACAACATTTATAGGTTGTATCATCACAATTGAACTTAAGAATGTATAAAATTGTTAAGTATCACTCAATACCCCAAAAGATTCATTTTATAGGAAACATTATTTGGTGGTTCATGAAAACTAACATTAAATGATATATAGACATTATATATAATGAGGAAAATTGAAATAAAATTTGAAAATAGATTTTATAAAATGACTTTTTCTTTGGAAAAAATGATAAAGCTAATGTAACTTTGAATTCTCGTTTAGGAATAGGTGAGGTGAACATTTTTGAAAAAAAATTACTCATAAAAATAAAATTAATGATATTAATTTTTAAAATGATATAATCATTTAATGAATGTAATGTGAAGAAATATTTAAAAAGAATTAGTTTTTGTAATGAATATTAAATAATTAATCTTTAAGAAATCCATAAAGGTTTCAAAAAGTGAAGTGAATTAGTTGAAAAAATGTTACAATATAATAATAATTTCCATAATATACCATTTAAATGAAATAAATTTTCTTTAATAAAATAAAGAGTGGAAGATATATCAATTTATTTAAAAAGGATAGAAAAAACGTTTTCAATGATTTTGAAATTCATTTAACTGAGTTTTGTTTGATAGAGTAAAAAAATAATTTTCAGATTTTTTAGTGAAAACATATAGTTATAAATTGCTGAATAATAATTGTGTTTCCAACAGAAAGGGAGAGAATTTTCATTTCTATAACTTTTGAAAATTTGATAAATTCTATCATTAAAGTGAATATAAATTATCCTTAATATGAATGTACTATTTTAAGAAGAAATTCATCAGTGTGGATGATTTGGTTGAATAATTTAATTTTCCCTAGAGTGCAAGATAATTTACTATGTTATTCAATAATAGAATAGATGAAACCAAACATTGAATAATGAAATTAAATAAGAAATATATAACACAACAATAAGATTTGAGATGTCATACACACATACATCCTTTGAATCCTATAAATATAATCGAAAAAAATAAAACCTAATATGGATCCAAAAATCCAATGAATTAAATGATTATGGTGATGGATATTCATTATGTATTAATCCCACTATATCAAATATGTAATGGTTTCCAAAAAGAAAAATTTATTTATAAAGAAAATTTGAGATAAATAACCCCTTTCATCAATTATGGAGATACACTAATGAAATTTGATATCCTCTATAAAAAATTAACTATATTAATAACATATATTTTAAACTTATTCATATATATAATGTTCTGTAATATTTATTCATAATTATTATCTATATTTATTTTAGATTTTTACTACATACTTCCAATATCAAGTGTGAATAATCTTGATCAGGATGAATGAGTTTAATAATAATATTGTTATAATTCATTCTATAAAAAATATTGTCATTTTTAGATAAATATAGGTATTATAATTTATTAATTATTATTATTTGTAATGTTATAAATATATTTTATGGGAGATTAAATTATGATTCTCAAATATATGTTCATTGATGGGCAAGCTTCAATGTTTTTTTAATGAACATATGTTAGTTCCTTAATTAATGGGTTCAATAATAATGTTTCAATTGTATACTACAATAAAATATTAATTTAATAATTTATATTGTATATTTTAAATAATTAATTTCTAATATACATCCATGATAATATTTTTAAAATTATTTTCACGTGGTTGTTTAGATTAAGGAAATAATAAACATACAATGATTAAAGGAACTTTGTTATTATAAATGTCATTTACATTAAAATAATATCATTATTAAATATTCATAATTCTGTTATTAATATAATTTTATGTTGGTGAAAAATGTTTTATTTATTTTTAAAAAATAAAATGGATATAGATGAAAAATGAGACACATTATATTGTATAGGTGTTAGTCTTCATGATAGAATATTACATTTTTCATTTCTAGAATACTAAATTCTCTATAGTGTGGATTATCATTTTATTATTAATAATAATTACTATAATATATATGTCATATTTCCATCATTTTCACATTTATAATTAGTTAATAGAGGTAGTGGGGTAAAAATGTGGTAGTCTATAGTTCCCAATGGTTTTAATAAAAAGATATTACATCTTAGTAGATGAATATTAATTTCATTATAGAAAAATACATAAGGAACGCATTTTTTAACAATCTTTGGAAAAAAAGAGAGATAAAAAACAAGTTCATGGGTGAAAAAAAACATCTTATTTTAATTTTGTCATTACTATAAAACTACTTATACATATCATACATAGTATTCTTCTTAAAACCATAGGGAAAGGAAACATGAGCAAGGGGGAGATCATATTCTTAGTAAGGTTTAAAAATGGACATAAACAAAACATGAGAATAATTGTATTATATCATTCTAATTACAATTATAAACCATAACTTACATATCATAGATCATAAACATGTGTAATGGAATAAAAATTGATAGTTAATAATGAACAAATTGGAGAGTATTCAAATAACATGATTCCTGAGATCAAAACCTTAGCATTAGTCATAGGTATGTGTTAAATATATAAGTTGGGAAAATATCATAATAGTTAAATCAACCAAGATATTCATAAAATATTTGTACTAGGATAAACACCGGTGTACCTACTTATAGCATTGGGAAAACTCCCATGTTCCCCCATTCTGGTCTCGGATAACATCATGTGTACCCACATTCTCTCTTGGGAAAACATCCCATGTACCATTATTTGGGATTAGGACAAACTCATATTTATCCTTTAATACCATAGAATATTATTCATTAATAAATTTATTTTAGGGAGATATAGTTCCCAACTCTTAGTTAATCTAGACATATTTTCACTATAATTTCATAAAAGATTCATTATATTATTACCCATGAAAAGGAACCAGATTTCATAAACATTTGATCATAGTATATCCCATTGAAAATAAATGTGATTCAAAAAAAATTAAAATAATAGGAAATATTTTATATAAATAATAATAATGATATTATTTAATTTTTTTCCAAATAAATCTAATGTATCAACATAGGATTCCATCATTGATAGAAAACTATTTTAAAATATCATGTATAAAATTTGAGGTTGAAAATGACTTTTCTATTTTCAAATCACTAATTTTTAATATATATATTTTTCTAATAATAAATAAAACATTTTAATTAAACATAAAATTTCAATTGAATGAATTAAACACTAAATGATAACGTTTTATGGACAATATAATGTAGTGTCCTTACTTTAAATGTTAAATCTATGATTCCCTCTACATTTTTCGTAAAAATTGAAAAGTAAATCATTCGGAAAGTGATATGAATATTCCCTTAAAAATAATTTTATACAGAAATCAAAACAGGGTTACAAATTTATTTAATTTATAATCTTATATTATTAAATTCTATTCTTTAGTAAAATGATTAAATATAAATAAATGAATGAAAAAAATTTATATCCAAAAAAGAAATAATGTTTGTTATCCATAAAAAATAATTTTAAATAATGTGTACATAATGGAATGAAAATTAAGGTAAATCATGAAATTTACATAAATAACGATCATATAAGAATATTAATATATATCTTGAGGGGTATATCATAAGATCTCAACAAAATAAGAATAATTATAATAGTCCAGAAAATAATTAAAGTATAACAATAAACCCATACCATATTTGTAACTTTTGAATCAAAACCACATGTATGAAATAACCATATATAAAATCTTAAATAACCATAAATTTATCAATAATTATAATAAAATAAAATCATTGTAGTTATATATTCAAATGAAATGAAAAAAGTGGTGAATGTTACATATTCAACAATGAAATAAAATTTAGATGAGAATCCATTAAATCATGTATCGACATTCTTCAAACACATTATAGCATATTAAATATTAAATATAGGTTTATTTTATATATGAATATTTATATTAATTAAAAATAATCATATATATCATGCCACATTTTAATTACTTATGATGTTTAATTAATTGTTTGTTAATAATTCCTTATTAAAATAAAATATCTTGTAATTATTACTTCATTTATCATGTCTGTTTTGGTTTGTTATTTTTTTCTTTTACATGGTTCTTTGTTCCAAAATATAAATATTTTTATCAATGATATAAATATCATGTATATTCTTTTTATATGTATTTATATTAATCGAAAACAGTTATATATTGAAAATGAATTACACCTTTCAATGAGACTGTATATCATTTTTATGTATTAATGATGCTTCCATTTACTCAACTGATGGAATGAAATAAATGTAAATATTAACTAAAATATATTGAATCAATTTTAAATAACATAAATTATATTTATTTATTTAATCTATTGTTTTTATCATCTATTTCTAAATTAAATTAAAAACACATTTCAAAACATGTTGGAGGTGGTATTCCACACATATGAATGAGAGACATTATCTGTTTCCAATGGAATGGAACATAATAAGGTACATGTGATATTATCAATACATAATTATGGAATAAATATCTTATTTATATATTAAATCCATCATTATATCAACCTATTATAGGTGATGGTGGAAAATTAATTACATTGTTTCACGAGGCATCATTCCACCGTAAACATGAAAAAATGTTTCATTTCCCATTTGATAAAGAACGTCAGAGATATATGTAATTATATTGACATAATAACATGACTTTATATGTGAGATAATAAGTTTAACATATCAGAAATGGTGATGAATAATTTAAGGTGGTGGATGAAGAAATAAAAAAAAATTCCTCAGTTAAGAATGTAACATCTTCTTCGTAAAAGCTCCCTTCGGTTGCACCAAAATCCTCTGTAAGAAGGTTACCTAATCAAAATATTTATTTTTATACATTTTCATTCTATTTAAGAAGTTATTTTGTATGTAATTTTCTAAAAAAATGGTCTTTGGATAAGTGATGCCGAGATGATAGGGGGTTTCCTTTTATATATGGGGGAGATGACACACATGTTTTTTTTTTGAAAAATATTGTATACCAACATTTTAATCATAATTAAAGGCTCATTACATCACCATTATGTAAAATATGATGAATTA
The DNA here is from genome assembly GCA_963277665.1 of Viscum album. Classification (NCBI taxonomy): domain Eukaryota; kingdom Viridiplantae; phylum Streptophyta; class Magnoliopsida; order Santalales; family Viscaceae; genus Viscum; species Viscum album. Next base: position 1,610,518,074 of record OY728141.1, on the reverse strand, counting down.
ATGTAGAAATATGGATGTAAAATATGATTTGGATATGTTTTGAGACATTTTAAAAACTATATTTTTAGTTTAATCCCAGGAAAACTCATTTTAACCTTAACCATGGTAATTAATATTCAAATTTTTTAATATTCATTATGAAAAAACTATATTGTTGAAATTTTTTGTAAATAAAAAAAATTATGATTCCAAATATTTAAAACATTTTTTAAAAATCAATTCAAATAATTTGTGGAGTTCATTTTAAAAATAAAAACCTCAAATGCGAAGAGAATGTGGATTCCCAAGAAATGTTTTACATAAGCATAATAATTTTTAATATCAATATTTAACCTAAGACTGATTCCAATATATTAAAATAGATTAATAATAACATAATTTTACTAATTTATATTTTATAACAATTTTAAACTATAAGTGTATCTTTTGAAATTCTATAAATGATTTGCAAATTTTGAATAAAATAAAGTGTTTTTTCCTATTCAGCACAAAATTAATCATTTAAAAAAATTGAAAAAATATCTGCCTAATATAATATTGAAATATATAATTTTAAATAAATAGTTTTATTTTTTATATAATGTTTCAATAACATGAAAATTGTTTACGTTAATTATTATAAAAATAATCTATGAAATATTGTTTTGAGAAAAATGTATTTTAAAATCATATAATGATGATTACAAAAGATTAGTACTTATTAATAATTTTATACTATGTATCTAAAATATCCAAACAAAATTTTTAAAATGTTCTTATCCTATTCATATTTCCATATTTAATGGATATATTATAATATTTATGTTTATATAATAATGTTAATATAATTTTTCGTCTCATCTCAACTCGGTGTTGCTAGTAATGAAAAATATCAAAAAAAATTATACTTATATGAATTAAATATATTTTATAAAATAGAAGTTTCTTAAATTATACCCCCCATGAAATTAATTTCATCCCAAAAATCCCATCAACTTGATATAGAAAACTGATGATACTTATTCCTTATCATATTCTAAAGTTCACATGTAACTTTTGGAAGTAGGCTGTCTCACCAAAAAAATATTGACCAAGTTGGTTGTATTCATTCATGACACCTTATCTATGAGATAAAAAAACCATATTTGTTTTCATCCATAAGAATGATCATTATCCAATAATAATTCCTTTTAATTTATCACATGTGATGAATTAGGTATATATATCATCATGAGATATACATGGAACACATTGTCGTTTTGAATAAATGATTTAAGGAACTTAAAGAGATGATAAAATATCACTAAATGATTAGTAATACTGAAAGGGAAAATATATCTACGGTAAAAAATTCCTTCATTCCGAATCTCATAGGCTTATTCAATGGAGTAATTGATAAAAATACTATGGATACATGTTCCTCATCCTATTTTTAGGTTAAAATGTAGTTTCCTTACGTTGGTGGTTTCGCCACAAAATACTAACCAGGTGAGTGGGATTATTTCATCACACCTTCTATATATTATCCTATATTTCCATAGTTATTTTTTATTATAAATATTATGACACATATTTATGACTTATGGGTTCTGTACATGTTATATATCTGGTATATATTTCCTCATGAGAGATATATTGATAACATTATGGATAAGGGAAATGGTTTGATGGAAGGGAGAAGAAATAAGAAATAATACATAATCAAACAAGAATCATCAAAGGTAAATTATATCTAGGGTCACCTTTCCTATCATTTCAAATATCAGAACCTTCTATCATTGAAAAATTCATAGAAATACCTTATTAAAAAATTCAAAATACTAATCACATCGATGATTATAAATAAAATATTTATATATAATTTATGATACACATATGTCATTTTAAATGTAACTAATATTCTCTTAAAGTGATTCCACTATATCTAGCCTCAATATATTTTTTTCTCCATCTTTATCCCAACACATTGTATTTGAAAAATTATTTCCAAATAAGAATTCATAAGGATATATCTAAATTCTTTAGTGGATGATATTTTTTGTATGAAAACTGAACAAAATGATGGTTTTGATCCCAATGACATTTTTAATTCATTTAAGAGTATCTTAGTATATCGTATATGGTTTAATTGTTCTCTATAGATAACCACTTATATGAGCTTGAAATGATAGTGTTAGAACTTAACTCTATATCTGGATACTTAAGAAGACTTGACTAGAATGTTGAGGTAAATATCGTATCCCAATCAGGTACAATATAATGAGGTACTACATATTAATTGATAACATCCTTAATTTATATCATATAATATTGATCTATAGATAAATCTTCTATGATAGTTATGAAGTGTAATGACTATATATAGTGCTCTCCTATAACCTATATGAAATTATTCCTATAATAATTTTTTGGAGTCCTATGAAAGAACCACAATGATGTTGTTCCATTTTCATTATAGTATTTTAAATGGTTGTAAAATTACCTTAGAAATTTTCCACCAAAATAAAATTTTTTACATTCACTGAACACGTATACAAACATTTCAATATCTTTTTCATGCCCCCATAATATAAATATTTTTTTCTTTTCTCTATAAATATTTATACTTCTATCATGAATAGATATTGTAGAACAATGAGAATCCTATAAATGTTTGTTTATTATGTCATGTATGGAATGAAGAGATACATAGTTTCTAAACCATATAACTGAATCATATTTAAGGTTAAACAATGGAACATCTCTAAACTTCTTCTATAGATCCACATACTCATTATGTTCTTCTTAAATACTCACTAGGATAGCTGGTTGAACACTCATTTGACAAAGATAATATTTCTCCCTTTCCTTTGTCGTTCATAGATCCATCCACTAAAAAATACATAAATGTTGGATCATTTATTATTTTTATAATTGATATTTTTTAATGATATTTTCGACTAAAATCATCAGCCACCTTGTTTTGTTTCCTAGAGTGGTAACTTTTCGATCAGTCAAAATCATTAATCAACTCCAATCATTAGCGTTAGAGCATATTCAACTCCATATCTCTGAATATATAAAATAAACTTTTATGATTTGTATATATATGAAAAATGATTCTATAAATATAATAAATCCATATTTTTAATAATTAATGTTATCAAAGATAACATCAAAGAATGAGGTGGGTAATGTTTCTCAAGAACCATTAAATATAATGTGGCATAATCTATTACTTTTTCATTCTGCAAGAGAACACACCCCCATCCCTTACATTATCAGAACCCATTAAAATCCCTTATCAACATTAGGGAATTGTTTTCACATGTTCAAAAACTAGTCTTCTTTTTAGACCATTTAACTTTTCTTGAAATTCATCTATATGTGTGATATTAGATCAATTTCTTATTAACTTGGTTAATGGATTATATTTGAGTTAGATATTCTCCACAATGTTGTGGTAATATCCATCAAAACTAATATAACTATGAATCTGAATAACCATGGATGGCTAGGGCCAATGTCCAATAGCATCCATAATTGATATATCCACAAATATAAACTATGTTGAGGTCTTGTGGCCCAAAAATAAAAATTGAGTTTTGAAATTTCACACTTAACAAATTTTTGTTTAAAATTACCCATCTATGGGATCTATCAAATAGTCCTCAATTAATCACATTCTATTTTATTCTAATTTAATATATAATAATACATTCAATAAAGACTACCAAAAACTGATCATGGTGTTATCTAAATACTCTCTTCAGTAAATCCATGAAGATGGATCCGACAACAGTAAACATAAATGACCTCAAAATATAATCATATTGACCATACCTGATATGGAATTTTTCAATGGGAATATCCTTCTTCTTCATTCCCAATTGAATATATCTATAATGAATACCATTTATTTAAAATAATTCATATTTTTAATGTTGATCAAACTAGTCAATATTACAAGGTAATGGATACTTATTCCTGATATTGGTCCTATTCAATTCACGGTAGTCAATGAGGAGTCACATCAATCCATCATTATTCATATTAGAAATAATTGATTCAAACCATCATATTGCACATGGATTAACAAATACATTTTGGGATTATCATTGATTTTCATTTTAAATTACTATAACTATATTGGGTACATTTTATATGTTTTCATTAAAATCGGATTAGAATGACATATGAGATTTATAGATAACTCTTCTTCTAGATGCGATGGAAGAGTAAAAAACTAATCTATAAAAACAAAAAATAACTCATTTATAATATTCTATCAGATGTAGAATAATAACATTTTAAATATTCACATTATTAAAAAAATTACTAGGTAATAATCATAGACATGATATGTGTTCATCATACCCTTAATGGTTTTCCATTATAATTCAACAACTAATTGTTTTGGTATAATTTTGACACCGATATAAAATTATATAAATATAAATGATTTCATGGATCCAAAATTAAATAAGACAGTTTTATTTCTATATTGGATGAGAAGTGTAGAATTCAAGGGGTTGTTATCATAAACCTTGTCAGAAATATTGATCTCAATATACTTTCTATTTCCACTATGATTATTAGATTTAAATCATTTATTATCATGTTTAACCAAAAAAATTTATCACTAATTAATATAATTTTCATACTCCTTGAATTTGGAACACGATATTTTTTCTTGTGAATTTTGTAGAAAATTACCTCCATTCACATAATTATAAAACTAATTCCCACCACTCAATGACATTACATTACAAAAAATAGCCATTTAGTAGTCCACATAAGTCAATAACTATTATTTATTCCATACACACTTAGATCATTAAGGAAACATAATATTATTCTTCTCATGGTTTTTAGATTATCCATTAAATTCCATTTTTATTTTCTTATCAAACCTATGTGATTTATGGGTAAACCCAATTTCTATTTTATTAGTGTTGGTACATTGAGATAATTCACTAGTTATATTAAAATTACCTTATGGATAACTGCAATTAGATACTATAATTTAATTTACTGATGAATTTATAAACCATACTTTAATGTTTTGATGATAATAAAAGAAAAATACCTTAAAATTCATCTAGAAAAGTCTACATATGTACCAATAGATTCATCATAATTCTACTATATAAAAAATAATTCCATCACTATATTTATAATAAGAATATGAGAAAATTACTTATGATACAATAATATTGTGAACTCTTCCCAACACATGGAGTAAATTTCTTCTTGTTTCCCCAAATTCTATATTAGATTTCACTGTAGATCTAATTATCCTTGAAAATGATGAAAACAAATAGTTATTTTTCATGTTTCATACACTAGAGAATGGAATATATATTTTCAATGGGACTGAAAAATTTATTGAAAATTATTTAGTCAATAAAACCAGTAATAGATTGTAGACATTACCTCTTTAAGGAATGAATAGATTGGTGTTCCCACATTTTATCGTATTGAAGTTCAACATGATTCATAACTTCAGAAAATTGTGGGTGAATAACAAAATGATTTTTAATTAAAAATCCTATAAAATTATCTACCTCAGGATATAATTAATTTCATTAAATGTTTTATTCATCATAAAAAAGATCCCTTCAGGTTTCATCAATCAACTAATAAATAATATCATATAGTGAAAATTATTTTTCAAATTGAGGGTACCACAAAATCATGAAAACTCACATATAATATATCTACATAATAAATCTTTTTTTATTATATGAACCCTAAGGTTTAACATACATAAAATCAAGGTCATTATCTATTCAAATAAATCACAATGGTACATAAATATTTTTTAATTCCAAATTATGTTTTTATATATTTTTAAATAATGTTTGCATTAATGCATATTTTCTATCACGAGGTGATGATCATTTAAAATCCAATTGTTCCCTTTACTTAGTATTTATATTTAGGGATATATTTTCTGTAGTTTTATCAACTATTTTCATCTATAAATTTATTTAATTTCATGGAAAGCACTACCTCTATATTTCACCAAAATTCCAATAAATTATTTTATTCATTTACTTATCTATAGGGTTCACACTAATGTTTTATCATACTGTTTTATAATGGATTTTTATTCATATTGACTAATATTAATTATAGAATACCAATAATTTCATTACTATATATTATATTTTAATTAATGAATATTCATTTAATTATACAAAAACACACATGAGGACTTTTAAGGTATTTTGTCATTAGAAACATGGATATATAAACAACTAGTTCATAGCTAAACAATATCATTCCCATGTATTATCTTCACAACTAGCACAAGTTTTGAAATATCATACATAATAAATTCCTTAAAAACCTCATGAAAATAAAACTATGAAAGGGATATATCAGATTCTCTATAAGGATAAATAATTGAGATACCAAAAAATAATACAAGTGTATGTGAAAAAGAGAATATCATTTGAAAACCATACCATGAATATCACTGATCATCAAATTATGTCATGGAATAAATATTAATACATCCTAAGATATGAAACATATATTATTCGGAGAACATGATAAATGAGATATTAAATGTGTCATAAGATAAATATTTGTGGAATACACATAATCATAGAAAATCTTTTGTCAAGTATATACACCAAGACATTCATAACATGTTCTAATTTTTAAGAAATATCCATGTACCTACTTTGAATTTGGATAACCTCTATGTAACCTCGTTCAAGATTTGGATATCCTCTACTCTACCTACTTTTAGGATTCTGATAACCTCTCATGTATACTCTTTTTATGTTGGGATTACCTCAAGTGTAACTTATGGTCTCATAGAAAATTAATAATTAAAAAATAATGGTAGGGGGTATAGGTAGAACATGTTACATAATATATGTTTTATGCCAAAATATCATAAAACATTCAACATATCATATCCCATGAGAATGTAACAGTTTTTATTGACATTGCATCATAGAATAACCCAGGGGAAAGAAACACGTTTCATAATGTTTTTTCATAATTATAGATAAAAATAAATATAAATAATAATAATGATATCATTGGATAATATCCCCATAAAATATGATATTATATCAATAGATGGCTTATTATATTGAAAATTATAGTTAAATTTAACATATAAAATTTCATGATTAAAATAACATTTCCATTTTAAAATCAATTAAATAATGAAATAAGTTTTTTTTCAAGTATAAAAAAATTTTAATTGTAAATTACATTATAACACAATAATTAAATCTCATAATCATTTAATTTTCATGAAAAATTCAAATATAATTCATATCGTATAGGTAAATAATATATTCAATTCATGATTTTGCAAAAAATTTCAAAGTAAGTAAGTTAGAAGGTGAAAAGAATATTACTTTTAAACATTTATTTTAAAATTAAAAAATGGGTAAAAATTAATTTAAACCAACATACTAAAATATTAATATAAATCTAGATAACATATTTAAAAACACATTGATATGAATGAAAAATGGTTTTATGTCAATGAGAGAGTTAATGGTTTTTTTTTCATTAAAAACCATATTTATTGATATTAAGTATATAAAAAGATTCAAATTAATGAAAAAATTAATTACATGAAATATGTAGAGTTTAATATAATTTATTCATTTCATTAGAATTATATCTTACGTTATAGTCATTGGAATCATTTTCAGTAACAGTTATAGTTAGTATGTGATTCTAACATAAAACCCTTACAATTAAAGTAAAATTTAAATCTATACAAAATATAAAAAAGATCTCTAGATGGAAATTAAATTACACATAAAATTTATATTAATCATCATTAAATTAATTCATGGGTATTATATGCACAAAACTAAATAAAAAATTATTAAATATGAATTGTGTCCCAGAGAAATAAAATCGAGATGATAATCCATTACATAAACACTTTTCATTCTTCATCGAAATTATAAAAAAATATATAATAAATATTTTTATATTATAAACATATTAAAGAACAGTAAATATATATTTCAAAACATATATGATTTAATTATTATTTTTATTAATAATTTAATAAAAATTTCTTATTAATATAACATTTATCTTAATAACGACTTCATTTTTAATGGATGTTTCATTTGTGTATTTTAAATAATTCTAATTTGATAATTCGACTATAATCCATATAATGTAAAATGTGGTATAATTATCATATATATTAATTATATATATATATATATTAATCCATAATAGTTAGATAAATATAATGTATTGCACTATTCATGGATACTGTAGGCCGTACATTAGCATGAAGACTCTTTCAATTTTCTTTATGGATGAAACAAAACAAAATATAATATTAATTCCTCTTTTAAGAATAATATTTAAATTATGTATATAATACATATATTTTTATATATGTAAATTTAATCTATCATTATTACATTCCTTCTCAAAATGATATGAAAAATGTTTCACATACGTTCGCAAAGGTAGTTTTCCACACCAACGTTTGATTGGAATTATCATTTCTCATTTAATTTGAAGGTAACAAGGTATATCTGCAGTTATAATTATTTGTGTAAAATTAATTCATAAATATCATTTTAATATTTTAAATTAATCTTTATATCCACCCAGGGGAGGCGATGTTGGTAAATGAATTACATCAATTTGGAAGTATGAAGTCCACTGTACTCATGATCGACAATTTCATTTCACATTTCATTGAAGAAAATAAGGATATCGTTTCATCCATAAAAATAATTATATATTTGTATATGGGAAATAATTTTTTTTTTAATTATTCATTGTTTAATAATATATGAAGGATCTGGAAGAATCAATAAAACAAAATACATGATTGTGAATGCTACCAATTCATTAGGCAACCATTATAAGTTATCACCAAAATCCATTATTGGATGTTTTATTAATATGAATATTTTCATTAAGACATTGGTAAGGAATTATGGAAGGTATTTTGGAAGGGTTATTTTTTACCAAAATTCTTTGGATGTGTAAATTGAATAGGATAAGGGAGGGTGTTCCCATTTATAACTGGTGGGGGGACACAATTGAAATCTTAAAAATGAAATTGTTATATCAATGTTTTAAACATGAAAGACAACTGAAAAATGGATCATTAGTGAACCTCATATTAGATAATGTACAAATATCAACAAAAATTAGGTTTCGGACATATTTTAGTTCTTTTTATCATTTATCATATTAAATTAACCCCTTGTAAACCAGTTTTAACCATAATATTATTAACTAACTTATTATTATTTTTCCTATTATTTAGGACCATAAAATAATTTGAGATTATTAAATAATATTATATATAACAATTAAAAATATATAATGAATATTTACAAATTCAAATAATATAATTGGAATAATATAATTTAAAAATTTAACATACAGACATGATGAAAAAAAAGTTTTCCAAATAACACATTTTCATATCTATAAGAATCTTAATATCAAAATTGAACATAAAATAGATTAAACTAAAATAATATTGATTAATAATAATATAGTTTAACAAATAAAAATTTAAAACCATTTTAAAATATAAGATAACTTGTAATTATTACAAAAATAACTTTTTCAATAAGAATCAATATTTTTCACCATTCATAGAAATAATATTATTTAAAAAAAACATTGAAAATTAAGATTAAGATAATTTTGGATTTTTTATTTCAAAAATATTTTTTTCCCAAATAGGTTTTAAAAAATTAGAAATGGCAATTTTCTTCATATTGTAAAATCATTTCTCTATGAGAAAACAATTTTCAATATATATAATGATCTTAAGAGGAATTAATGAATTATTTGTCATCACATTTTCATTACATATAAAATAATACTAGATTTTAATAATTTCTCTATTTGATTAATACAACTAAATTTAATAGTTTGGTTAAAATGATCCTGTTTAAAATATACAAATCATTATATTATGTGGTTTGACAGTACTGGATGTTGCATGTAACACAAGAAATCAATGAAATGAAAAAAATTAAAAAAAATATTTCATTAATTCAGAGTGTTACATAATTTCACCATTGAGGTGGATGTTTGAAAAATTAAATATTGGAACATTATTTTTTCTTATTAGAAATAGGGAAATGTGGTTAATATATATTTTATTTTCATAATACCATTAATTATAAAATTATTATTGATTTCTTCATTAAAAATGATAAAATAATATTGTTCAATGTATGAAAAGATGAAAAAAAAAGTTAGGGAAAATATCTATCCTTGAGGAGTATGGATTTCACATAGATTAAACCAAGTAAATAATGAAATTTATCCAATATTATGTTTCCATATGCACATGGATAAAGAAACATGGTTATAAAAAAATTAATGTTGGTTGTGTGGTTGTCATCGGGTCAGAGGTACTCTATAGTTAAGCATGGGGTTTTTTTATTTTTGGATATGGTAAAATTCGTGGGATTGGAGGATAAATTTAAAGGGGATTTGGGATAAACTAGAATGACACTATGTTATTATGCATGATTAGTTTAACTCCTAGATATCTATGTGTTATTCCCCTATTAGATTCTAGTGTCATTTTTCATGGTTAATGTAAGGTTTGACAAACCATTCAACATGCACAGGGATATATGAGGGATGACTAGTTGTCTTACTATGGGTTTTCATGGTTAAGGTGCATTGTTAGTTTAACCTTGAATCCCTAGTGTAAACCTGGAACCACTAGATTTAATGAATTGTCGGGGAACAAGGTTTAGTTTAATGGTTAGGCTAACAATGTGGCCTTCTCTAAGAAACCGTGTAACCCCCATCCAAACACTTAAAAGGTTAAATTTTTAAACTTTATCATTGTTATGAAAATGTATTAACTTCTTAACCTTGATTTGGCTCATCCAAACACTTCCGAGGTGCTTTGGAGGAATCTCTACATAGATTTTAGGTGAAAATACATCAATCTTGATGGATTGTCTTATGTATGCTGTAGTTTTTATCCATTTTCCCTCTTTATTCTATATCTATGTTATATATCTTCTCATATCGACTTTTTGGAAAAATAATATATTTCCAGATAGAATTAATGGATTTTATGGAGGATTCTAATCGTTTATCATGTATCTAGGATCTTGAAGACCCAATATACTCTTCCACATTGTAATTTTTTAAAGGCATCATGTTATACCTGTGTTTTGAGGTTGGTGTTTCTATATAATGTGTTAATTCTATGAATTTATTATATTTCATATGATATTTATTTTTTTATTTATTAAATTGAATTTATTTAAATTTTTAATGGATATCGTGAAAAGGAATATTTTTTAGAGGTTTTTTTCATTAAAAATGGGGTTTTCACACCAAATGTTTAATTAAATGGTTTAATTACAATTTTGATTTTGAAATGGCTTATCAAAAAACAAAGAAGTATAAATACTTGAATTTCAAAATATTTTATAAATTTTAGGCATGGGTGTGAAATTTATTTTTAATATCATATAACCTTGGTTAACAATGGTGCGTCAAAAAAGGGACATAGGTGATCCTAGTGTGTATAGCCACACTAAGGGTAACTTTTGGGATATTTATGAAATGTGGATGTACACGATATCTATTAGTATAAAAGTAATACAAGTTTAGAATATTTTATGATTAGTACATATTCAGATAGTTTGGGGCACAATAAGGATTTCTTTTTCAACTATAATTTTTTGATTATATGGTTGATTTAGTCATGGAATTTTTATCACATGTTTTCACATTATATTGTATAACATGGATTTATATGATGTATTTTGACATGTATATATGTTTACTTGGTTACTTTATGTTTTATGGATATGCATTACTTCTTTATCACTTATACTTTTCATATTCCTATCATTATGGATGTGAATGGAATTTATGAAAAACTAAAGGATAATGTTTTAGTAAAGTGTTTTAATTTTTAAAATTCTTTGTATAACTCTTTATATTCTGAAACCTATAATTGATAAATTATTGATTTTTTATCTTTTATATAAATTGTTTTGGTAACCAAATGGTCTCTAATATCACAAAATATTTACTTCTTTTTTGTGATTGTAAACATATTTTGGACTTTGATAATGGAATTTGCATTATGTATATTGTAATGTTATTTTTTTATTTTATCTTTTATTGTGGGATAGTTTCAAGATGATAACATGTTATGTTGGAACATTTTGGCCCTATCTTATCATTCACTCTAGTTTATCATGTTTTTCTTGGATTTTATGGATCACGGAAGTATAATTTTTATCAGTGTTTTAATCTAGTTTTATGTATTAATTTTTTTATAAAAGAATTATTTTTAATCTTGTATCAAAACCCCACTAGGATGAGAAGACTTGGGTGGATTATTTAGTTTATCCATTTTGGATTACAAATAAATTATATCAGATATATTCTATTCATGATGTGTGTTAACTCTAGCTCTGAATGGTTTTGTGTATTATGTGGAAAAGAGTAAGTGCCTTTGTAATTTTAGTTGTATGTGTGAATATATGCCTATCCAGATCACATCAAAGTCTAAACATGTGTTATAATGGTTGTTCATAAATTTTTTATATTTTTTGAGAAACGGAGTTTGAGTTCATTTGAATCAAAATAATTGTATTTTAATTAAAATGTAACCATTCTTTCTTAAATCATTACTTTTTATTTCTAGAATTTATTGAGTCCTTAAATTATTGACATTTAAAATCATAAATGTGAATTATTGAATTTGGACATAAGATTTTGGAATATTCCCTAAATATTATTTTTCATTATTTGTTCATAATATAAAATTCCTATATGAATTTATTATTCAAAAACATGAGTGGAATATGTCAGAATAGATCCGCATAAAAATCCCCTGGTAGAACCCTCTTTGGTACATTCTATATTCCATAAAATTCATACTCTGGTTAAAGTGGGTGTTAGGAACCCATGTAAATTAGTGGATAATGTGTCATTATTTAATACGAAATGTCCTCAAATATTTCTTGTTGATAAAGGACCACAAGAATATGAGTATTGTAATATGTTTAATTAGTGGATCATCAAATTACTAAAGAATAATGGGGATACTAAGGTGTTATTTTTCATATATAGGATCGATGGACATGGAAGGATATATTGGGGTTCTATTGTGTCAGAAATGATGCATGAGGTTAATACCTGGACATATTTTAAAATAATAAATCAATTAGAATGTTTACCTTAAGATTTTAGATGTGAAATTGACCCAAGAAATTCTGAACATGGATAAATAAGAGTTCACCATATTTGTGTATTCCACTCACATTGCTGAGTTGGTGGATCTGACACCATAGAAAGTCATCAATGAGTAACTAAAGGCTCATAGGTATGTGTTGGGAACAAGGGATTGAATTTGGTCGATAATAATTATCATGTTCCTTTCAACCTTCATGGAAAAATTCAAAAAATATATTTTTAATAGGCATACCTAGATAGAAATACATGTATGTGTGGATCATTGTTTGGTGTAGTCAACTAAGGTATATATTCTAGGTGGAAAAGAAGCACAAGGGTGACCAGTTGTCCTCAATTCCTTTTTTAGAGTCTATGTCAGCATAACATTAGTTTCTCTACCATCAATGTGGAAGGAATTTCTATACCAATACCTATTACAGGAAGGATACTAAGGAATATAATCATTATGAAATTTCATTTTTTTCTTAAATGTTTTTATGACTAAATCCTCCTTGTGTATGTAAGGGAACACTGTCAATAAGAGTTCATAGGTTCATACTAATGATTCCAACGGTGCTGGTTGTAATACTCCAGACAAGGGGGATGTTCATGTGTTTAATAATTTGTGTATTTATGTGATTTATTATGTTCTAATGGAATTTTATTTATGTCTCAGTAATATTATATGTACAATGATTATTTATTTTTATATGGTTCCAACATTGTTTGATACAGGTGCCACTCATTATATTATATTTTTGAATTAGTTGATGTGTTAGTATTACCTTTATAACATATGTTGTTATCCATTTATCCTTCTATGAATTTGGTAATGTTGTATGAAAATGGTTTCAAGTGTCCCACATTTCGGGTGGGGAAAGCCAACTATAAGGTGAAATACAAATTTTTAGTTCATTATATTGATAACATTGACCTAATACGTGGAATTGATTATATGATCAACATTATGGTTTGGACAGAATTATATAATAATTAGTTTACATTTTATCATCATTTGGAGTACTAATGTTTTCAAGGTGAGTGGGATTTTATATTTGTATGGGTGAGGCATGTCATTCCTTATTCTAGTGTAATCTCATACAAGATGTAACATATGTCCTTTAGAGTCATCGACCATTGTTTGGGTAAACTAATTCTTTAGGTGGTGTGATCATTCCTTATGTTATTTCTAGCTAATTTTATTGGTTAACATGTTAGATAGTGAAATAATTTACTATTTAATATCTCTCTGTAATGATTCCAATTTCTATGTTATCTTATCAAATGGTACTTTTTGACTTAGTGGAACTTGAATTCGATATTTTGGATCTATACCCTATGAGATATATTCATTGTAACATGTACCCATGGGAATCACCAGTCGTATTTTCTATGATGGTATATTGGTGTCACATAAATTCAATGGATTATTGAATGTTGAGTAGGGTGACTGTTATGAACAAATATATTTTTTATATGGTTGATGATTTTTTTCCATCTCAGAGGAGCATGTTTTCTTTCAATGATTGACATTCACTTAGGGTACCACAAGTTGAGATTCTTAGAATATGGTATATATAATACTATGTTTAATAGAAGGTATGTGCATTTTGAGTTTTTTATTCTATTAACTCTCACTACAGCTCTTATAGTATTTTTGTATATAATGAATTTAATCTTTAATCCTTTCATAGATTAATTTTTCATTGTGTTCATGGATGATATTTTGGTGTACTCCAAGATAGAGGAGAAGCATAAATATAAATTTTTTTCTTTTATTAAAAAAATGAGCATTATTTTTTTGGTAATATATCAAAATGTGAGGTTTGTATATGGGAAGTGAAATTTGTGAGGATTGAAATATTTGAGAGGGGAATCATAGAGGATCCAAAAAGGATCCCAATATTTCAGTCATGCGATCATCCTAGAAATGTTTTTGACATTAGAATACTATTATGTTTGGATTAATACTATAGATGGTTTATATAAGATATCTTTAAGCTTTCATATTTGATTATAACATTAACTAGTAAAGGTATACCTATTTTATTGAATGAAAAATTTCTGAGGACTTTGGTAAATAAGGTGGTGAATCTAATAACCTCTCTAGTTTTTATTCTTATCAGACATGGTTTTGGATCATGTTATTTTACTAACACTTCTCATATAGGTGTGGGATACATCTTTAAGAAGGGGAAATAAGTGGTTGAATCTAAATATTTATAGTTACTTCCAAATGATAAAACAATAAAACTCATCATCTTGATTTAGTAGCAGTTATGCATGAACTCAAAATGTGGTGTAACTATCTCAATGCGAAGTGGTTTGTAGTTTATTACCATAGTTTGTAATTTAAATATATTATGAATCAATGGAATCTGAATATGTGTAAGAGATTTTGGGTAGATTATATTTAGTCTTTTTATTTTGATAGTAAATGCACTCTGAGAAAAATGAATGTGGTTTTTGATGGGTTTAGAAAGACATTACTAACACCAGTGTTGATATAATCAGTTGAGGAGTGGACATTGATATGTTTTTTTTCTGATTTAGTTTTCATAGTATAATACTTTGGTATAAAGGTTTTATTGTCTTTTATTAATGTTGAGTTATCTTTTTATGAGTGATTTTATATTAAACACGTGATATACATCGAGTTCCAACACGTTAATAAAATTCATTAATGTTGGAAGAACTCATGTTGGAGGACATGTTATACCAATAGAGATATCTACTTCAATAATAGGTTGTTTTTTTTTTTGATATCTCTGAGGAAGGATTTGATAGTCTGTAACACCCCAATATTTTTATAATAACAATATGTATGTTATAATATATTAAACAGAACGATGATCTTAGAAATGATAAAATATTATTACATAATTATGATAGTTATCACCTAGAAATTGGACATGAGGGAATTCACAAGATTATATAAATTATGGAAATACTGATTCATTATATCTATATAATAAAATCAATAGTTAAAAATTAATGATAATTGAATATTAAATATAATTGTACAAAAACGATGTGTTTTTATAAAAAAACTTTTTATATACCCCAAAAGAAATTTTACCTCATTTATTAAATTGATCACTAATTGTGAAATATATTAAGAAACTATATTATATAACTACTAAAATATTCATAAATTTTTCCAATATAGTCTATAGTATTAAGATAAGAATCCATTCAATTTTAAGCATAAAAAACATCAATTTTTTATAAAAAGAAATTTTTATTCCTATTGATGGAAGGAATATTTTAATTATAACTATTTATAAATTTATAAATTTTATTTGAAAAAATAAACATTATTTGTGAAATCATAATCCAAAAATTATCTTAGGGTGTTTTGTTTATTTTTCAGAGTAGTTCTATTTTTAGATGAATTGTGAAATATAATAAATTTTAATTGAAATTTGACTTTCTGTCTAAATAATATATAAAATTATTTTCTATTTTTATTTGTTTATAAAAGAAAATTATAGAATTTATCAACATATTAATAAAATTTCGTTTATTGGAATAATTTTTATATTAAATTTTGATATATAGTCTCAGTAGTCTTTTGAATATCATCACATTAAAAACACGCTTTCTCATTCCGTTTGAAGGAATAATTTTAAATATCGATAAACCTACTATATGAATAGATGTTTATACATTGATTCAATATTTCTAATTATATTGTACAAATTTGTTTTAAATTTCATCTGATGGTTTTATTCATAAAATAAACCTTAGTAGAATAGAATATTTACCATAGTAAAGGTTAAATAATGAAACAAGATAAAGTTAAAAGGTAAAACACAAAATACCTAAAAAATAAATTTTAAATTGTGGATTCTTTTTTTGAAGAACCTAAATAGAATTTAAATCATTAATTAGCTGATTTTAATTGGTAAATTAGTACAATTTAAATGTGTTTGGATTTAAATATAAAATAATCACTATTTAATCACTTAAACTCACCCCTCCTTGAATATAAATACCACTCTTCGCAACACCATTTATTGAAAAAATCATTATGTCCCCCCAATATATATCACATATCATATATTAACAACTATATCCCCACCCATTTTATTCTAATATAACCTAAATACAAATTCCAAGGACATTATTGGATCATTCAAGGAGGTTATTTTCAAAATGATGTTTTCTCAAGGGACCTCTCTTATTTTCTTTTCTTCATCTACTTTATCCTAAAATAATTAATACATCAAGGAATAATAACTAAAAAATAATGTACATACTATAATTTAATGTTTTATTATACTATATTATATAATTCCCTTTTTATTACCTCAACTTATTCAAAGAAAAAAAACAATTGTCAAAAATATTTCGGATAACCATCTCAATGAAATATGATTTTGTCTGATTTCCATTACCACAATCAAGACTAGTCATAAAAATATTTTTATGGTTATATCATATTTTAATAATTATTTTATAAACACTTACTTTATATTGAACTAATATATATATAAAATATTAAATAATATGAAATCTGTTCATGTTTGCCAGAAGACTTACCGTAATTAACTGAACTATTATCATTATTGTTTTATCATCCTCAAGTATGAAAAAAATTAAAATATTGGATAATTTAAAATTATATATTTTCATTAATACTATTTTATTTAAAATATATAGTTTTATTACAATTTTATACAGAAATACCTAATTTTAAACAATTGAATTGGTCAAGAAACCGTGAAATGATGGCACCCAAAACAATGAAAATGATTAAATATTATTAAGGACTGGGTGATAATATGTTATAAAAGTATAATATAATGTATTATATTTATAAATATTATTTTTGGTGGATATAATAATATTATTTCAACTATTATAAATTATGTTTATGTAATCACTAGAAAATTGAATCGTGAGGTAAGGGTTTCTCATCTCACTTCTACTTCTGTGTGATATAGGTATTTTTCAAAACATCATCTTCATGTGTAGTGATTTTACTAAATATTGATATATTATATTTATAATATCATTATATACATGTTATTAAATATTTATTTTTATAATTAATACTTTTTTGGGCATACTACTTGACTATATATAAGTGTTAAGGAAAACATTAACCCAATTTACATTATTTAGGTTAAAGTTCTACTTCGTTGATTATATCATAAAATTATTATCTAAGAAATTACTCTTGAATAATTTACATTTTATTTATAATTTTTTATATTTCTTTAATCTGGATAAACAGATTCTATTTATTTAATTAATTCATACATTATGGATATGATATTTACATCGAATTTTTAGAATAAATAATCTGTTTTAAAATTTCCCTTGAAAATATTTTTTTCCTTCTCTGTATTATCTAAGTTTGTTTTCAATTTTATTTAATAACCTTATATTATTATTAAGTCATTTATACTCAATTATTAATTTTTAAAAAATGGGTTGAAATGTATATTTTTTCATTTTCGAAAAAATGTTCTTTGAGACTTTTTGAGAACAAATAATGGAATGACTGTTTTTCTAACTTATACAGAATGATCATCTTTTCTCAACATCATGATTCGTAAATGTGTTGAAGCATAATTTAACTAGATAAAAGGGAATATTTAAATAATTTTTTTAATTATAACTTCTGGACATTTTAACCATTAATATTTTCAATGTTAAAGGTGTATTTCATTAATAATTATTCAATGATCTCATTTAAAATATTTTTATCTATATCCAAATCATTTTTTAATGATAATCTTTACTCTGGATAATAAATTTTAATTTATTAAATTATTTTTGATATGTTAAATGTGGTGTGTATAGCTTTAAATTAAATCTCAATATTACATTCGATGGAATCTGATTATTTTTACATAAGGTGGAATGTTACATAAAATTTATATTATATTTTCAATAAAGGTGTAAATGTTGATTATGATTACCCACTTTATTATGAGTAATTTATTGGGTTTATTAGGTGATGTTTGGGTCCCTCTATAGACCATGTATTAAGCATATGGTCTCATGAGTCAAACTGGACTGGGTTTTTCCCTGTCTTTACCCATTTATAATATTATTGGTAAGAATCCTTGATTATTTTATATTCATAGACCAATAGATTGAAAATATTTTTCAGATGTCTGTTGTTATGTATTCCATCAGTATGATATTGTTTTTTATTTTCATTTGATTATTCAATTAGTGTAATATCAACGGTTAATATTTTCATCTCATGTGATTATTTATATAGAAATATTTCATCATATTTTATTGTAGACATATTATAATCAATTTACTAATTAAATGTAATGATTTTTAGATATTTTATTTTTGAAAATTTAAATATCTTATTTATGAATGATTCTTTCATTTACATACCATTACTTGTCATTTGATCTGACCCTTTTCTTGTGTTTTGTTTTTACCTAGGTTTTAATAATGATTATATGAATGAAATCCATGGATAAGATGGGTGATTTATGGTGCATTAAATGAAATTTCAATATTTTATTTTATATATTTATATTAAATGTTATATTCAACTATATATCTTGTTTTCCAAAAACACTAAATAATTTTGTCCGTTGATATGTAATTCCTTGTATCTTATACCAATGAAACGAAGTAAGGCTCCATCTTAGGCTACTGGTGTCCAGGAAATTACTGTTTGTATCAAGGAAAGTTTATTAGACAACATGGAAACCATATTTTGTATAACATAAATTAGAGAATGAATCCCTATATAATTGTTCCAAAACTCACCCAAAGGTAAAACACATATTACATAGAAATTATTTATACATAATGATTAAATTTATGTTAAGTTGTTTTGAGATTATGCATTATGATTCAAAATGTTATAATCTAATCATGTGTATAAAACAATTTAAAAATGGATTCAGGAAGAAAGAATGTTAAATGGATTAATACACTTAATACATTTAGGTATTTCTATACTTGGAAAGATAATTTATATGGATCTAGACCTATCATTGGAGTAGGGGATTCACCTAAATATGAACAAATTACATCTATATTTTGAAAACTGACTCAGGTTATGAGTAATAAAATTTCCCGAATGGAGTATGATTCTAATCCATAGTCTAAATTAATAATTATGGACCATGTCATGTAATAAATACCTCCATCAGTAAATGGAAATATGTATACAATTTCACTATATCAATGGATATGTTCCTTATAAAATATATTTCTCACATTGTGATGTAGTGAAATCGAGATGTTTTCCCTGGACATTTATCATCTATCTAATGATGGATATTAGTCATGGTTATTGACTCAAAATATTTTGGATAAAGAAGAAATATAATACATTTAATGAAATGAATTTAAGGAATTATTCTTATAAAAATATTTTCCTCCTGAAAAATGAGTGGATGTATAGAGAGAAATCTGGAGTAAAGGATAAAAGGAGGGTGAAAATGTTTCTACGCATGAATCAAATTTCAAAATATTATCAAGGAATTATGTTGAATACATATATAATCTAATGTGTGAAATTGGCCATTTCAATAATGGGTTCAAACCAATTCATTAGAGGGAACAAGTCTTTCAAACATTATAATAATAAGACGATATAGTATCATGTGTGGTCATAGAAATGAAATAATTATAAAAGTTTTTAATCATCAATGTGAAGTAAGAGAAGAAGAGAACAATAGAGCACTATATTGATAAATGTAAGAAAGGAAATAATGGTTTTCCAACTTGTGATTATTGTGGAAGGAAACACTATGCTATATGCTTAAATGTAAAAGGATTTTGTTTTATGTGTATGGAAAAACAAACATGCTTGTGATTGGAAGGGAAAAAATAAAAATGTTAAATGTTTCAACATTAATGATATGGGTTACTATAATAATGAAATCCAGATGTATAATTTGAATATATCATAGAAGAAGCTATGGGAATCAAGTCAATATTATGTTATTGATACAACTAAAGTCTAATGAATACTATGCTTGTTCCCATTAAATATGTTATTAAATAATTTTATTCTCGAAATGTATATTTATTTTACAACAGTTCCATTTCATAATGGATTTGAGAGCCTATGTGGAATTGAAATGATGACAATGATAGTTAATATAGTAAAAAGTTGATCATCTTGGAAAACAAAATATTGGTAGATGATAAAAATATTCAACGTTTTATTGGTGGTTTATCTTTTCGAGAGTTTACATCATATTTAGATTAATGGAATTTAGTCTAAAACATGATGTTTTTTACATTATGATTTTAATGATATTTACATGTTTTAGGTGAATATAAAATCAATGTATTTTCATGAATTTAATGTGGCTTTATGATTTTCTTTATGTTGTCTAAGTATAAATATTTGATAGAATTATATGATTTGGAATATGGTTAGTAATAATTCAAAAGTTTTTTAATATTATTTACTTATGAAATGGATCAATTTAAATGTTTGGGTACATTTTTTTGAAGAGAATGTATGATTTATCACATTGGATATCATGTGATAACCATTTTGGTATCATTAAATATTTAGAGGCCAAATAAATTACTTGTGTATGTAATGATTCTTTAAAAGGGGATTCTGTAATAAGAGATGATGTAGAAATAGATTAGATCACAAACGAATGATGAGACTATGGTTAAAAATCATGTAATTTAATTTCCTAATAGACTTATATAGATATTAAAATTATTTCTCACCTCATGGAAAATAATTTTGAACACAAACTTTATTCATTTAGTTTTTTTATCGAGAAATTAATGGAATCTTTAACCCATATAATATTTATAGTTTTCTGATGTTAAAAATTCTAATCATAATGTTCTTTATCACGATTTATAAAAACATGGTAGTTATATTTATTATTAATGAACATGTTTTCATTTCCAAATATTGATCTGTAATAGAAAAACAAGGTTTTATGGTGATTGTTAGATTTTCCATTCCTTCATTTTATGTTGAAGTTTTATTAACACTTTATACGTTGTGGGGTTTACATAATATTATATTAAAATTTCGAATACATTATTATCTATAAGATGAATAAATTAAAAGGTTGCAATTTATTAATGGTTCGTAAAATTTAAACCACTCATATATTTTAAATAACACTATGTTTGATAGCTTACGTTACACATATAATCAATCTTAAAAAAAATTAAATATTACTATTTAATTGTGATTGTTATCACCTAGACATTGGAATGATTAAAATCAATGTGTCGAACTAAATTATTAAAAAATAGTTTACAATATTTTACAATATGAAATCATTTGTTATAAATTAATTTGAAATTAATATAATGTTAAATTTAATATAATGGATGTTTTTTTATAAAAATATTATTTTATTCCCACAATGGAATCTTGTATTAATAAATAAAATTAATCAATATTATAGAAAATATTAATGAAATTTATATGTTATATATTTGATAAATAGTATTAAAACTCATATAATATGTTTGATATGATTATGATAAGAATAAATCAACGTTTATGCATAAAAGCTATATTTTTCTAAAAGGAACATTTTCCACATTTTAATGATGCACCTATTTTAAAACTAAATTTTGACACATTTAAAAAATTATTTATCAATATTATATTAATTTTTTATATGATAATATTAAATTTATCTTAGGATTAATTTTAGTAATTTTAAAAGAATTTTCATTTCGTGATGAAAAATAAAAATTATTGAATTTAAATTAAAAGCTAAAATTCTAAATGAAATATTTATATGTGTAAATTTTAAATTGAATTTTTTTAAAGTTAAATTTGATCAATTACATATCTATGAATCTAATTTAGGTCATTTTAATCATTTTTATTGAATATTTATATACATATTCAAAAAATAATTGAACATTTTCTCTTTCAAAAACCCATTTTCTCATCCTTTTAGTGAGATTAATTTTAAATCCGATTTTTCTTATTATTTTACTATAATTTTGTAAAGTGGATACATATTTATAATAATAATATCAATTTGTTTTATTGTCATTTTCCTTTTTTATGAACAAATAATTATATTGGAAATATTTTTTACCCATGTATAGTTAAAATAATGGAACAAGATAAAGTAAAAATGTAAAAAAAATACTTAAATAATAAAACATTAAATGCATTGTTGATGTATTTATTAACTATAACCATAAATTAAAGAACTATTTATCTTCAAAATTCATTGGGATTATTCCCACTAAATTTTTCTCAACATTAAATATAAAATAATCATTATTAATCATATAAACCCAGCCTTCCTTGTGGACAAATACAACATCTCACCACCATATTTATCCTAAAGACAAAGGAATCTACTAATATGTCTTAATAAAAATTACTTCTAAACTATCCCAACATAAATTTTCTTCTGGTCTCACCAAAATACTAATTCCATGGTCTATAAGGGATCCATCAAAGATATGATATTCAAAATGGAATATTCTCACAACAATAATCTTATTTTTTTTCTTATTCTAATTTCCCTAAAACTACTTCATACCATACAGAATAACAACAGAATAATAATTTAAATACTATGATATTATTTTAATAATTTAATATATTATATATTTCCTTTTTTAACTCCTCTTATTCAAGGAATGGAAACCCTTGTCCAATTTTTTCTTGTCAATCATCTCTATTAAAAATGAATTTCTTGATTTTCCTTTACCCTTTTAATGAATCGTCAAGAAAGTATTAATCTATTTAAATAATATTATAGTAATTTTATTATACACTATATAATGTTCTTTAACTAATTTATAAACAAAACATTAACTAAATTAATGTAAATCTTGATGGAAGGAAAACCCACGAAAAATAAATTAAACTGTTAACATTTTCGTTTTATCAAATGAATCATCCTCATGTTCAAATGAAAAAGTTGATATACATGGCCATTTAATCCTTTATAAGTGAATGTATGCAATTTATTCTCACTTATGGATTATTAT
This sequence comes from Viscum album, assembly GCA_963277665.1. NCBI lineage: Eukaryota > Viridiplantae > Streptophyta > Magnoliopsida > Santalales > Viscaceae > Viscum > Viscum album. The sequence goes on along the minus strand of OY728141.1, from coordinate 1,610,493,957 downwards.
TCAAATTTTATTGGATCACCATTAAATATACACAAGTGAACCAATCAAGAATCTATTAAAATAACGCACCCAAAGTATTGAAAATAAAGATATATAATGAATGAATGTGTCGTAAGATGTTATAAAAGATTCATATAAGTTATTATAAATATTATTATATTTATATAAGGTGTTAATAACATTACTCATATAATTAAATGAGAGATTAATGTACGCACAACTAAAGATAAGTGTGTCATATGGGTTTCTCATCTCAATTTTAGTAATATGAGATATATTCCTTATTCTATTGTTCTTCCTTATGGGTGTTGTTTTGACTACTCTTTCATATATCACACCATTAATTTCATTATTTAATGGTATTCAATGTTTCATTTGATAATTATTATTTTAATTGGTATATGATTCAACTGATTACAATGTGTTAAGGATATTCTTAATCTAATTTAACTTGATTGGGTTATAGTTATGTATCCATGATTATGCCAAAATAATCTTATATTTTAAATTACGTTTTAATATATTTTGTTTCATATTAAAATGTTATGGGGATTTATATTTAATACAAATATTATATTAATTTGACTATGTTTTCATTTAATGAAATGATATTTATAAGGTCCAATCCTATAAAAAAAACTTTTTATACTTTCCTATAAACATATATTTTTTTCCATGTCCATAATTTATAAAAATGGTTTCAATTTTTTTTAATATCCTCTTATTGTTGTTTATATTCATTTAAACTCATGTTTGAAATTTTAAAATACAATTCTAAAGATATATTTAATTATTTTCCAAAAATGTTCTTTGATGTAATGTCCCGGATTTTTCAATGTAATTTTTTTAATTATATGGAAATATTATGAGTGTGTAAAATATGAAGTCACATGATTCCGAGGACCAGGGTTACATGAATGAATTTATGATCATTTTTTTAGTAATGTTCAATTAAAATGAATGTTGTAATTTGTAACTTTTGAATCGGTTCTCAGAATTGAAATCTGAGGACAACATTGAACTAGCAGTGCCGATTTTCATTTAAGGAGACCTTCACTAGAACTATAGTAGGTCGAGGGAAAGATCTAGTTTTTTGTGTTTTTGTGAAGGATTAAATTAAAAAAAGTTTTTTATTTTTATTAAAATCCTTACATCCTTTTTAATTCATTGAATATGGGGAACACATAAGGGTGGTCTAGCTTTTAATGATGGGAATTAAATACCTAGTTACAGAAAGTGGGTAACCATGAAACCCAACATTTAATAATGTGTAATTAATGAGAAGTTAAAGAAATCTTTAACATAAATTAATGAGTAATACTTCACCCCTTCCTCTTGGTCATTAGTTGGTAATGAATTTATTTGGGAGGAGAGAACAATGGAGATCCTTTGGGGAAACATTGGAAGAACAAATACACCATGAAAAGAATGGAGGATCGTCATTCATGAAACCGTTGTATATTATTACGGAACTACGAATGCCGACCCATCATCTTTAACCACGATCACTCTCCAACGATTCGATGTAGGGAATTGCTAATATCAATCTCCATGATGATTCATTGTCTTAAATTTATGAACTGCTTGACATTGATATAATGTGGAGGGTTCAAGAAAAATGAATGCAACACGATCCCTAGACTCCATTTTTTGATGTGTTCTTCGCAGGAGAAACACCAGGTTGTGCAGAACTCATCCTTGATTGACTTGATGCAACGACGACATCCCAAGAGGAACATTGATTCCTTTGAAATGAATAACGGGCCACCCGATCTCAACTAGTGAACCACAGAAGCTCGCCATCATGACATCACCAGTGACTGGTGTTGGCGACTGGAACTGGAAGGGTGAAAGGCGGCGGACGACACACCGGCTGGCTGCGATTGTGGAAGTGGAGAAATCGCGCCACCGAAAGAGACCGCGACCTATCAGATGTGGCGAATGATGGTTGCGACCGAAATACCGGTCGGCTGTAGGGAAGCCGGGGTGGCGCGCATCCACACTACCTGGGATGGATGGAGTGGCTACTACTGAGTCGCGGTGGCACACCCAGAATGTGTCAATCACCCAGCCGACCACGTCACACCAAGCAGGACCTGCTTCGGCCGGTCCCACATGCTAGCAGGTGATGCCATATGGTGCCGCCAGATTTACCAATGTTGAACGGTCTAACTAGTACATTCATGAATCTCAGGGGGAGACTCCCTCGGGTGGTGACTACGGAGGGCCCACCACAGTAGACCTCACCCAGCCACGGGCTATGCCCAGTGGACCTCGATCGGGTCAGGCTAACCCAAACAGGGTCGGGTCAACCAATGCAGGGTAGGGTCAAGTCGGACTGGACCCGGGCCCATATGGACCATGAAACATATTTTTGGCCATATCTTGAGAAATGGGTGTCCATTTGACAAACTGTCATCGTCACTGGAATCCTTCGATTGAGATTGTCATTTTGGTATACTACACATTAGTTTTGGATAATGTTAGTGTACATGTGGGTTGGATCGAGCCCAAATCCAATCATTCCCTCAGAAGGAAAACACTAATAACATACAGACTGGGCATCTAATTGACATGATGTCAGTCACATTGGGTACCTTATGAGTTGACAGACCATTGTGATACTTCTTTTGGGGTCTTCATTTTTGTTTAATTATCAACTGATGGCTTCATGAGAGGATCCTCCCGGAATCTAGTGTGCTTTGTGCAGGAACCCTGTGACTGGATCTACTTGATGAATATTTGGATCTAGTGTGGGTCAACATCAACTGATACTATGTGGGACATCTATAGATCATGTGTGGGTCATCATCATATCATGTGTGGGTCATCGTCAGATCCAATGTGGGTCACTATCTTTGGATCCTATGTGGGTCATATTTAGTCCTGTGTGGGTCATCTTCAATCCTGTGTGGGTCAAAAATAAAGCTTCTCGATGAAGGAAGATGATCTAGCAATATAACTAATCATCTATACTTCCTTACTTAAGTTGTACCTGGTGTGAGATGAGTCTTTACCTTTGTGGTATAATTCTGTGCAGTGATACCTTTGTGGTATTTTTCTGTGTGTTGTTACCTTTTTGGTACATACCTTCATGGTGTTACTTTTATGGTATTATTTCCTTTACAGAACAATTGTTCTTTTGGATAAAGAGTTGGGCCTTGTGTTTTCTCATGAACAAGATGGGTACACATGATAACTTAGGGATATGTATGGTCATATACCAAAGTAGGTTTTACAGTTTTTTTCATGCTTTGTGAGTATGGTATTGCATTGTGGTTTATCCTTTGTGGATTCTAAGAGACCTTAGGGGGGCTCGAGGTCCCTACAGAGTATTTTTATACTCACCCCTGCACAGGTTATGCCTTCACCATGTTGTGCCTTGTGCAGACGATATGCATCAATGATCGAGGATGAGGGTGCCCGGACAAGTGGCTGCTCGGAGGTGGACCATTAGACAATAAATATCGCATAGATGATCATTCGAGAGCTATACCTAACCATCGGGTAGTTTCTATAGTGGGTGTTCACAAGAGCTATTTTCAGTTTTACTTGTGCATTCTAGTTGGTCTTGTATTCTTACCCCATTACATAGTGCACTCACCTTTTTACTATATAGTTTACTTTTTTTCATGTATCTTACTCGGTGCTTGGATTGTGTGAGTTTAAAGGTTATAAGGAAACACCTTTTCAATTTTAGGGATATTCCTTTCCATTTATACTTACCAGCCCTTGGCCTATGGAAGGTGGGCTTGGGATAGTCATGACATGGGCCCCGAGGGACGGGTCGTGGAAAATTGGTATTATAGGAGTTTGTTCTACCAGAGAACATGAACTGTAATATTTTTATTTGGAAATAGTATTAATTGTAATGAGTGTGGTTTTCAGTTGTGGGAAATATATTTTTGGTACGGAAGCTTACATATCCATACACCATGACCCTGGCATATAATTTCCCACTTAGTACACAAAAACATGAATTTTGCATGTGTTTTTGAGATGTTTTCTTTGTGGTCTCTATGAGTCAGCACACCAGGTATAACATATTGAATGGGGTGCACCTATTTCTTTTCCGGATTCCTCCATGCAGATATCCATCCAGGGTTCCAGGTATAGTATGTGATGGCATCCCACCGAGCAACAAGGCTTCAGTGAAGGGCCCCCTTTCGGTAGTTTTACCATCGGGTGGTGTATCAGCAGCACCACTACCCGTTTGTCGGTCGATACCACTAGCCCCAGCAGCAGAGGGTGCATGCCTATTAAGGGTGTACCATGAGGTCTAGCACTATAGTCCACTGAGGATTTGGGGCGAGATAGATCCACAAGCAGATTAGGACAGGCTGGAGGTCTTGGTCATAGTTTTTCGACTGGTAGGGACACCAGCAAATCTTATTGTCATTCTTGCAGCCATTCTTCTTCATGCAGCAGTAGGGAGATGGTGGATCTTGATGATCCATGTTCATGATGAGGTTACTCTCATCTGGGAAGACTTCGAGAGCCTTTTAAGTGTGTATTTCACCCCCAATGACCTTACGCTTTGGGCCTATACATGATCTTCTCCACATGCAGTTGGGCATCAAGACATTGTCTCAATATACAGCGAGGTTCACCGACCAATTGCGCTGCTTTACTGAGTTGGTGTGGGACCCCCTCATCATGGCCTAGACTTTCGATGAGGGGATGCGATGGGATATTAGAGGTTCACTGATTTCTCCTAGTGTCCCAGCACAGTCAGGGGTGTTAGGGCGAGCAATCATAGTGGATAGATTCATTTCTATGTAGTCAGTGACAATGAAACCCACCACATGATGTCACGTAGTAGAGTAATCTACTGTTGGAAACAGACAGATGATGCTGAGGTCCAAAGGAACATACCTATTGGTGGAAAACCACAACATACAGGTTCAGTTGATTCGGGCTCTCATGATAGAGCAGGACAGGCAAGGAGCAGGAAATGTTACTCGTGCGGTGGGCAGGGTCATATGGCTCGCGACTACCCAACCCTCCATACGAATGAACAAAAGATAGTTGAAGGACCACCTAGGAAGAGGCTATGATTCGATCAAGGAGGTCCGTAGTAAATATGTAGATGTATCAGAGGAGTTGTTCATGCAGTAGGTGGTCTGCAGTGATTCGAGGTTTTACTTCCACCACCTCTTGGTGGTCCACCTGGATCAGAGGGAGCAGGTGGACATGGAAGATCTCAACACCATGTAGCTGAGGCCTACGAACATGAAACACCATAGATGATATGATATATGATCTTTTTCTACTATACCTTACCTGAAATACTTATTTTCATATGTGTAAGTCACTCATTTATTTTCACGACACTCGATCTGAGCTCAAATATTCTGGTGGAACCGTTTGATTGATCCACAGGGATAGAGACCTCTAGGAGAGTGGATTCGATGATTACACACTAGTTCTAGTTGTGTGATATTACTCTATGAGGTGATAGTTTTAGCTGGGATCTTATTGTAAAGGCGTCAAGTCCTTACGACGTCATCTTGTGTACGGATTAGTTATCTACATTCCATGCTCAGATCAACTATATTAGCCGCAATGTGCACTGTTTCAGTGAGTATGGGACCAAAATATCCCTTACTAGAGAGAAGGGAACCCTTTCAGTACATGATTAACATACCCAGAGGAGTGTATATCCAATTACCTAAAAGTTGGCTTGAATTACCCTAAGTGCAGTTGATATTGAGAGTCTGAGTTATCTTGTATTTGTGGACCAGTACACTGATGTTTTCCCTGATGATGTTCGAGGTCTAAATCCTCATATATTGGTGGACTTCTATATCAACTTGTACCCCATGACGCCATTGGTATCTACACTAGAATATTGGATGGCTCCCATAGAGCTGCGAGAGATGCAAATAAAACTGGAGGACTTGCATAGCTAGGGGTTCATTATCCCTAGTGTTTCTCCTTGGCCAGCCTCAATTTTGTTCGAAAAGAAGGCATATGGGATTTTGAGACTCTGTGTGGACTATCGGCTCCTAACTCAGATGATTGTGAAGAACATGTAAGCAATCTCGATGATTGACGATCACTTTGATCAGCTCAAGGGAGCACGATGGATTTCAAATATAAACCTCAGATCAGGCTATCACTAACTCAGGGTATGATATGAGGATGGCAATAAGACAGCCTTCTGATATTTTTATGTCCATAATGAGTTAACGGTTATGACATTTAGCATGAAGAAAGGCCCAAAAATATTCATGGAACTCAATAACATATTCATCCATCCATGCGTCGATCAGATTGTGGTAGTCTTCATCGATGACATCCTGGTATAGTTATCTATATAAGAACAACCTGCCAATAATCTGCAGCTAGTTTTGGACAAACTTCAATATCACCAGCATTATGGTAAGATCTCAAATTTCTAGTTCTGGATTAGAGGGGTTCACTTACTGGGACACGTCATCTCTAAGGCTGAAGTTGTGGTGGATCGAGTGATGATTGAGGTTGTGCTTTCTTGGGAGCCACCCAAGAGTGTGAGGGTGGTGAAGAGTTTCCTGGGTTTTCCCTTTTACTATTAGAGGTTTGTGCCTGATTGTTCCAGAATTGTGTCACCCTTATTAGAATGGAAGAAGATCGGGAAACCCTTCGTGTGGTAGGGGAGATTCCATCGGAGCATTCAGGTGCTAAGGCAGAGGATAAAGAGTGCAACAATATGGAGGCTACTAGAAGAGGGTGTTGGGTATGTAGTCTACTAGGATGTACCAGGGACAAGGATTGGATGTGTCCTGATGCAGGGGCAAGTAGTGGTCACTTAGTGCTCTCAACAACTAAGAAATCATGAGCATAACTATGCTACCCATGACCTAGTGTTAGCAGTATTAGTCTTCATCTTGAAGATGTGTCAACATTACATGATGGTCAAATGTTTTACAGTTTAATCTGATCACATGATTTTCACTTATATCTTCTATCCGAAAGGCCTGAACCTAATACATCAGTGTTGGCTTGAGTACCTCTAGGTCTATGACTTCGATAATGTCTATACTCTTGAAGAGGGTAACATAGTAGCATATGCACTCAGCAGGAGATCTTGTATACTATTTCTGAGTGAGGTGATGGAGCAGCTTTCTGCTTTGTGGATATTCTATGTGGATCGAGATAAAGCATCTTATTTATTGTATCTGATAGTCACTCCCCCAATCCTTCAATGATACATAGAGGCGCAGCTTGAGGACACTAACTGAGAGCCTCGTAATGATCAGATAACCACATGAAATGAACCTAATGGATTTTATGAATGTGGGGAGCACACCATCCTCTTTGGAGGGTGTACTATTGTACCAGTGATGATTTGGGAGGATGTGTTGATGGAGTTTCATACATATCCTCTTGTGGTACACCCAAGAGTGGTGCAGATATACCAGGAGCTCTAGCGTCAGCACTGGTGGACGGGAATGAAAAAATATGTAGGAGAGTTTATCTCTTGGTGCCTCATTTGTCATCAAGTGAAGGCAGGTAATCAGGTTCAGAAGGATTTTTTTAGCCGCTAGAGGATCCAGTGTGGAAGTGGGATTGAATTTCAATTGTCTTTGTGACTGGACATCCACGCACATCCCAGGGACATGATTTTATCTGGGTGATCATTGAACGACTCACCATGTTAGCCCACATCCTACATATCAGAGTGTAGTGTTTATTAAAGGGCACATGATTCTTCTATGTGTAGGATATTGTATGGCTTCACATAGTGCCCTTTACTATTGACTCTAATCGTTATTCATTTTTTACTTCTCGGCTATGGATGGGTTATAGGAGGCATTCAGGACTCTGCTTCTATTGAGTACAACCATTCATACTCATACAGATGTTCATATAGAGAGGACCATTCAGACCCTCAGGGAAATGATGTGTTCCTGCATCCATGATATTGACCGCAGCTAGGAGGATAAATTTACCTCCTTGGTGTTTGCATACAACAATAGCTATCACTCCACCATATGTATTTCACCATTTGAGTTATTTTACAATAAACCTTTCATAACACCTCTGTGCGGGACTATCCTATTGAACTCAACACTCATGGTACTGGAGATGATACATGATACCATAGAAAAGGTGCTGATAATTCATGAGTGGATTAAGACTATGCAGAGTATACATGAGTCATATGCTAATAAGAGATGGAGGCCTCTAGAGTTCTTGGTTGGTGACCATGTATTTATACGAGTCTCACCTCATGGATTTTTTACGATATTTGGCCATGGCAGCACGTTATGTCCGTAGTTCATCAGACCCCTTCAAGTCATTATTAGATTTGGTGGGGTGGAATAACTCTTATCCCTTCCCCCTCACTTTTAATAGGTGCACGACATTTTCCATGTATCCCATATGAAGAGGCAGGTGCTTGATCATTCACACATCATTGACTGGGGAAAGCTAGACAATGAGGTTGGAGAAACATTTTTTGAGGTTCTAGTAGAGATTGAGGATCGAAAAAAGGGAGTCCTTCGTGGGTGATCGATATCTCTGGTGTGCATACTTTAGAAGCATGGGAACATCTAGGAGAGAACATGGAGTGGTAGGATCAGATTCATGATTAGTACCCCCACTTGTTTTCCTAGTTTTTGTTGAGGCTTTCGAGGATGCAAATCCCTTAGGTGGGAAATATGTAATGACCCAGATTTTAACATGTAATTTTATCATTTATATGGAAATATTAAGATCCTGTGAATTTTTAAGGCACGTGATTTAGAGGCCCAAAGTTACTGGAATGAATTTGTGAACTTTTTTAGATAAGTTCAGTTAACACGCCACCTAAAATTTGTAACTTTTTAACTGGTTCTCGGAATTGAAATATGAGGACACCATTGAACTCGCAAGGTGGATTTTCACATAAGGAGGCCTTCACTTCATCTGCAGTAGGGATAGTGAAATATCTGGTTTTGTTGGATTTCATGGAGGTTTAAGATAAACCAAATGTTTTATTTTTATTAAACTCCTCCCATACATTTTAATACTTTGATGGTGGCGAACACAAGAGGGTGGTAAGACAATTAATGTTGGGTATTAAATTCTTGGTTGCACAATGTGTGTAACTATAAAACCCAGCATATAATAAAGTATCATTAATGGAATGTTAAAGAAACCATTAACATAAATTAATGAGTATGAATTATCTCCTTATACATGGTAATTCATTGGAAAAAAATTTATATGGGAGGAGAGAACATTGGAGATCCTTTGGAAGAACAAACTCACCATGAAAAGAATGGATGATCGATGTTTGAGCAGCCGTTGTAGCCTGTTGCGGAAAAAAGAATGTTGATCTATCATCTTCAACCATGAGAACTCTCCAACGATTCCAAGTAGATAATTTTTCATATTTTTATTCGTGATGAATCATTGTTTTCAATATATGAACCACCTGGTATCGAACTAATGTGGAGGGTTCAAGCCAAAACAACACAACCCGATCACCCCACTACGTCATTTTTTGACGTGTTCTTTGTGGGAGAGACTTCGGGTTGAGAAGAACTCGACCTTGATGTACATGATGCGAAATAGACATCCCGAGATGAACAATGATGCCTTCATAATAGAGAACTGGCCACCAAATCTCACCTGATGTCCTGCGGAAGCCTGCTGGTATGACGACACCAGTGATTGACACTGGTGAATGATGTCGATATGGTGTAAGGTGGCGAGAGGCACACTGGCTAGCCTTGATGGTGGCGGCGGTGCAACCGCGCCGCCGACAGAGCTCATGGCTCGTTGAGTGCGGCAGACGATAGTGGTGGCTGGGATGTCGGCCGACTGCGTAGAAGTCAGGGAAACACGCGCCTGCACCGCCAATGTAGGAGGCTGCGACCACTAAGCCACGGAAGAGCACCTGGTTTGCTATAGGTTGAGCAGCAGCAATAACACCCCCATGAAAGAGACACCGACTGACACCCTGGACGGCCGCGTCATGCTGAGCAGGACCCACTCCATCAGGTCCCGCATTCTAGCAGGTGGTGACTTATTTCACAACCATTTGGCCAAATCCAAATGGTCCAACTAGACCATTTGGGAATCCTGAGGTGCGAGGGGCACCACCCCTAGGTGGCGGCAAGGGAGGGCCCCACCACTACGTACCACACCCAGCTTCAGGTGGCACCGAGAAGACCCGGATCGGGTCGGGTCGCCCAAACTGGGTCGTGTCGGCCCTGGCCGGGGTGGGTCGGCCAGGACCCAGACCCATATGGACCTAAATACGGCTTTTTGTCCATATCATGGGAATCGAGCATCCATTTGATGAACTATCTATGGCACCAGAATCATTGTATCGATATGGTACTTTTAGTATAATCTACTGGAGTTTTTTATAATGTTGGAGTATGGCCAGGTTGGATCGAACCTGAATCCAATCGGGCCATCAGAACAGAAATACTAAAAACATATAGACCATGTTTCTGATTGAAACACCATCAGTCGCCTTGGGGTCACCTATGACGTGATAGAATTTAGTGATACTTCTTCATTAGACTTCTTGGTTGTTGATGAATTTAATGATGGCTGGAGGAGTGGATCCTACTAGAATCACGAGTTCTTAGTGCGGGAAACATATGGATGGTTGTACTCAAAGAATATTCAGATCCTTTTTGGGTCAGCATCTACCGATCTTGTGTGGGACATCTATGGATCCAGTGTGGGTCATCCTTAGATCATGTGTGGGTCATATTTGGATCATGTGTGGGTTAGAATTATCAGATCTTGAGTACGTCATTTTTGATCTTATGTGGGTCAACAGTAGAGCTTCTCGAGAAGTAAGATTATCTAGAAACAAAGATAATCATATATAATTCTGTACTTATGTTATGCACAGTGTGAGCTGAGTCTTTACTTATTTGGTACACTTTTTGTGGTTTACCTTTGTGGTATTCTTCTGTGTGGTGTAACAACATTGGTACTTAACTTCATGGTGTTACCTTTGTGGTATGCTTTCCTTTATGGAACATTTTTTATTTTGGATAAAGCGTTGGGCCTTGTGTTTCTTCATGAATGAAATTGGTTTATTTGATAACTTAGTGATATGTATTGGCATAAATATATAAATAGTTTACTATAGTTTTAGTGCTTTGTGATATGGTATTTCTTGGGGATTTATCCTTAGTGTATCATGAGAGACCTATGGGTGTCTTGGGGTCCATACTGAGTATTGTTTTACTCACCCACGCATGGGCTACACCAATACATTGCCGTGTCATATGAAGATGAATAAAAACATTGATCGTGGCTAAGGGTTCCAGGACTGTAGTCTACTCGGAGGTGGAACATTAGACTAGACATACTGCAAAAAAGATTGTTCAAAAGTTGTAACTACACTTCAGGTAGGATTCTTGGCGAGTGTTCACAAGATCTGTTTTCAGTTTTTCTTGTGTGAGATTGCAGTTTAAAAGGAAATGTCTTCCTGGTTTTAGTGATATGATTTTCTAGGGCTAGTCGCCAGCCCCTAGCCTTTGGAAGGGGGGTTTGGGGTAGTCATGGCATGGGCCCCGGGGGATGGTTCGTGACATTTTATTCTTTTCAAAAAAAAATATGGAAGTAATATTTTTTTAACCAATAAAACAATAGAGGCTTTTATGGCTATCATAAAGATTAATTTTTTGGAATATTAAGTTAATGTTTTTCAATTTTATCTTCACATAAAAAGTATTCCCTTATAATTGTGCTATATTTTAATCATAACTGGTTTTAAAAATGAAATCTGTGTTTCATCACTAATAGTTTAATGGTCTTGTTTAATAAAATTTCAATATTGTTAACATACATTATTGAATCTTATGATTTTTTTATGTTGATTTCATATACTTTATTAAATTTTTTAGGACCAGATCGACTGTAGATGTACTACACTGATACCATTCACCATATTTTTTAGGATGGTTTGTAATTGTGTTTAAATATTGGAGAAAGTGATTAAAATTTTTTAATATAGTTTATATAAAAATGTATATGTTGAGTATGTTTCACAACATTTATATGAGGAATGTATTGGACTTTGTAAGTGATGTGAATGGCTCATTATATCCATTCGATTATTGGTAGGTCTAATGAGACAAACTAGACTGGGTTTTGGAAATGTCCTTACCCATTTATAATATTATTGGTGCAATGCATTTATTATGATAGATTCATGAAATGAAGCCAAAACCGTATGTTTATGATATCCCATGTTATTATGTACATAATTATCTTATTATTTATTTATTTCCATGTGATTATGCAGCTAGTATAATATCATGTGATTGGTTATCGAGCTCATGTAATTATTTATATTGGATTATTTTATCATCTTTTATTCCGACCATATAATACTAATTTTATTTTAGTTATTTACCTAGCCATAAAATTTATTTATTATTTATTATATCTTAACTTGTATACATAACCTCAATGATCATCTGAGATCACCACTTTTCTTATGTTTTATTTTTACCTAGGTCTTCAAGAAATTTAATATAATTAATTTGCAGGGATAAGTTAGTGTAATGGTGTTTTTAATGTAATTTGTATATTATATATTATAATTTTATATGTTATATATGACTCAATTATGTATCTAGTTTCCAAAACTACAACACTATTCACTTCTTTTGGATGTGATTTCTATTATCTTATGTTAATATAATAATGTAAGGCATCGGATCTAGGATACATGGATAGGGGTCATTACATGGATAGTGGACACCAGTCATGTTTGTCCATAACCATTTGGGATACAATAATTTATTAGAACATAAAACATAGATATTGTGGATAGGGATGAAGTAGTTGATTAAATATTTTTTACATGGTGTCTCAGCTGTCTGAAAATCATGACAATACAGTAGATACCTACTAGTCTCTTATACCTTTACCCATTCCAGTATAAAATTCTGGGGATATTTCTATGGACATTATTGTTGGTTTTCCATATACCCCTAGTGGGGAATATTTAATTTGGATGAATATTGATCATCCTATGAAATCATATAAAATCTTACACATTAATCATATGATGAAGGTCGAAAAGCTTATAGAATTTCACATTTGAGAGATTATGAGACATTAGGGGGTTCCCTCTATATTGGTTTTTGATAGGGACTCGAGGTTTACCTATATGTTCTGGAATGGTTTGTGGTAGGCGATGGGTTTCTAGATGAAATTGTCCATATATTATCATCCTTGAATGTATGGAAAGGATGAGAGAGTTATGAATGTTATTGATAATATTTTTGGGGTTTCTGTGCTCGATATGGATAAACATGGGTAAAAAATTGACCACTGGTTGAATTTCTCTAAAAAAATATTTATCGTGGTTCAATAACGATGGTTCCATTTAAATAATTGTATGGGTTACCATGTTGATCTTCATTTTCGAGAGATATTTTGGGGGCTTGTTTGTGGTTGTGTCTTTTCTCATTTATAATTCGACTGAAAATAAGTAGTTGATCTAAAAAAGGTTAATCAAAACACATAGCCATCATTATTATTATGTGGACCTTCATAATTGGATTCAATAGTTTGAAAGTGGTGATTAGATTTTTATATGATTTTTATCTCACATTGTAAAAAATAATTTGGGTAATACAAGTATGTTGGAATTGTTTATTTTTAGCCCTGTTTGGATCTAATAGAAACATGGAAAGGTTCCATAAAGGTTAAACTTTCTATCTCTAATGACTTATATCCATATCATGTTTCATGATTCCCATTTGGGTAAGTATAAACAAAATATTTCCCATTTTATAAGATTAGAAGATTATGAACATAAGTCTAATTTCACTCTTACTGAGTTTCTAGTTAATATTATGGATTTTGAGGATAAGTTATTATGAGGAGTAATGATTCCCTTTGTCAAGTTAATTTAGTAGTGTGGATAGGATAAACATAAAAAATGGGAGCATGATTCATTTATGGGTATTTAGTGGACATATATAATTTTAAATTCATGGTCTTGAATTATTTCGGGGGATATAAGGTTATCTTTGAATAGAGAATTTGGATGCCCTTCCAGTCATTGTTTCCCCTTAGTCGAGCCTTGGTTTTTCCCTTTTTTGTGTCCAGGATGTTTCAGATGATAAAAGGTTGTAAACAATGGAATTATAGAGAACCATTATAGATTATTAGGAATTTAATAGTGTTATTTTTATAGGTGATGACCATGTGGTATGCCTCTATAAGGTTCTAGTGTATTTTCCTGGTTTTTTACATGGTTAAAAAACTGTGTGATATTCTTAGTGAACTATGTAAGGAATTTGGTGGGGATCTTGGGGTGTATCATGGTTATGGTGAATTAATAGAAAATAAATTAATCCTCATGTAAAAAATATTCATCCCCATATATAAATAATAGTAGTAATGCATGGTTAAGGAGTTTGGTTTGTTTAACTATGATACTTCTTCCATGAAACCATGAAACAACCCTCCAAACCCATAAAAATTGGGATTTCACCGACTTCCTCTATGTATTTTTAACGTCAAATAATCCAAAATAACATTTTGGATCATCCTAACCATCTCCATTTTTTGGGGGACTCTCACCTGGTATTATAGTGGGAAATCCTTTGTTTTAGATATATAATGTTGAGGTATGTGGCGTTTTTGATGTGTTTCTTGTTTTCTTTGTAGATATATGCACGATCTTTAAACCTCTCATATTTTAGGAACCAAATTGGTATGGGATTCCAAATATATTGAATTTTATGGATTATTGACATTATTTATCTTATATATAGGATCATGAGGACCCAATACTGGGTGCTTTTTCATTTACTATTTTTTATCGCGTTACTGATTATTTCATTGACAGTTTCATAGATTTTTTAACATAAGGATGTCTCATATAGAGCAGTAAGATGTAATATGTCATGAATATGTTTTCACACAATTACCATCTGGTGTTTGGATATGAATTAATTCTTTATCACTTATACTTTTCATATTCCGGGATTAATGGATATGAATGTATTTTTTGAAAAAACCTAGGAAAATTATTTAAAAATGGGTTTGAATATATGAAAAAAATTGTTAAACTATATCTCTTTTATAAAGTGAGGAAAATTTATTTCTTGATATTATACCTTTTATGGAATCTATGGTGGTATAATATAGTTATTTTAACTCACACCATATTTTTCATTTGGATGGTTGAAAAATGTTGTATTGTAGGAATATAGAAAATGGAAGGTCATTATATATCATGTCATCTTAATTTTTCTTTGTTTCCTTCATTGTGGTATGGTTTGAAGTTTTTGGCTAGTCGCACTAAGACTTTTTGGTATTATCTTTTCATACATCCAAGATTAACCAATTTTTCTTAGATTATATCGACCATGAATGTATCTCTTTATTCCACTTTATATACTAGAAGCATGTATTTTTTTCTTTATACATGAAGTTTTTACATTATATTACCGAACCTTAACACAATGAACGTTTGTTCAGGTGGATTTAATATTTCAGCCATGTTGGTTTTTTATATTTAGATTATAAAGTGGAAACTAAAATCCTTTTTTGGTCTTGACAGTGTTGTGAGAGGTCCCTTTTATAACAGGTAAGAAAGTATTTTTTTTTGTAATTATAAAAAACATAAAATAAAGGGATAACATGTAAAACATTTATTGTTCCTCCATAAATTTAAAATAATTTAGCATGATATGATAAATGGTATTTAAACCCTAGAAAATTCACATGTACACTTACAGTAAACATTTTTAATCCCTTTTGTCTTCAAATTTTCACTTTTATCATTTTTTGGTTTTACAATGGAAAATAATATATAGATATGAAATTTAAATTGAATATGTAAAAATAATTTTAATGATATTACATATCATTGAAATTATGTTTCTTAATATGAAATAATTTATATTAGAAAAAAATTTAATGCGTAATAATTATTTATTTTAATAATATAACAGGTTATGCGTAAAAATAACTTCTCAAAAGAAACCTATATTTTAAATATTAAAATTTATATATAGCATAAAATTACCAATGATATTAATTTCTATGATATTTTTAAAAAAAACTACAAAAATTATGTTTCTTTCAATGATCTCGAGAAAAATATTCCAAAAAATTGTATTTAATTTAAATAAAATATGATTTTATTTCAAGGAACTTTTTTATGTTCCTTAAATGTTAATCATCTGTTCTATAAAATCAACATTGGTTTTTTAAATTGAAATATTTAAATTAATAAATATATATTTGAAAATTTAATATATATTATATAATTCTAGTATTTTCTTCTAATGTCATAAAATGTATAGTTTTTGAAAAAAATGATATATTAATTATTTATATAAAAACAATTTCTTAAGGAAGTTAAATAATCTATTGTAGACTATTAATTATATGTTGAATTTAAAATTTAACTTAATCTTATAAAAATATTATTATAAGATTCCAATTTTTTTTATAAATTAAAATTCAACATGTAAAGAAGAACTACTTTAGTAAAAATGACATTTTAACGCACTAACAACTCTAAATATTATTTTATATATATGAATAATTTAAATAATGATAATATATTAGTTCAAATTTTTAAAAATAATTCTCATATTAAAGTGTTCAATTTAATTTATTAATACAACAAATAGTTATTTGAAAATAGAGTTTTACTTTTCTATTAATATATCATATTAATTATTTCTCCTGTAAATGTATGACATTTAATTTGATTATTATTTTTTATTAAAAAAAATTGATTACCCATATAATTCCGTAATAATGTTCATAAAATATTGTGCCTCTTATTTTAGTCTTGTGTTACATGTAGAGTAATCTATTGAAAATACTATTAGATAAAATTACCAAATATCGATGCATTACATTCTCCCCTTGATATAAATTTCATCCTATATGTTGTAATCATTACCAACTGATGAAAATGGATACATGTTACTAAAATATATCTTCAACATTGGGTATAATATCTTGAGTCGTATTATACTTAAATGATCAGAAACATCTATTTATTATTTTAAAAAGTATAACCCTAATATTTGAATTTTCCCCAACCATTTGATCCAACAGTCAATCTTTTTTCATTATCAAAACACACATCATATAATTTCCTTGTTATGGTTGTTTGTAATCATCATTTCACTTGTAAAATATCTTCGATTGATATTATATGTGTTCTTCTTATTCCAAATAATTCTTCTCCATGTAAAGATAAACAATCCATTAATTTTAACTAAATTAAGGGTAGTAATACATTCATGTATCATAATCCCAAAAACCAAGAATAATATTCACATACCTTGGATTCAATAATAATATAAAATCGTGTTATTTATTAAAAAACTAATAGTTGGTGAGATATACATGACATAAGACATACACATATCAATAATGATGAATAATTGTACATAGAAACATTTATTTTTAACTATATTCCTTAATAATTTTTTAATAGGAATTTTTTCTTCCCATGATCCATGAGGTTATTTCTATTGTTTTTTATTTTAATACATTATATTTTTTCTCTATTTATCAAAGTTCCCAAATTTCTCACAGCTATAACATTAAATATCTAGTGGATTGTTAAGAGAAATCTTATTTTTTCCGATTGTGTTCACTTAATTTTCCACAGTATATTGTTTCTCAATTACTTACATTACCACAGATCAGACATATTCTTTTTTCCTTAAAAAATTCCACTTGGTTCCTCTTCCCACATTTTTGACTCAAATAAAATTGAATCTTCTTTGATTCTCCATAATTATTATTTAAATATCCTTGAGGGTTTATCATTCCCTTTATTAGTGAGTTTAGGAACTCAAATTTATTTACTACATTATTCCTAATAGTTGATAGATGGTGTTGAATACTCACATGTTTTCCAACACAAAATCATATTTCATTTTGTTTCTTGGTGGTAAAATTATATCATTTCCATGGAAACAATTGATAACAATATCCCATTATGATTTAATTATTACAATAACCAAATGTTATTAATTTGAGTGATGATTAATTAATTGAATAAGATAATTTCTATAAATTATCTGATAAAAAAATCAACCACAATATTTTTTACTATCATATTAGTTGATTTAGTTCAACCTAAACAACATTAAATTCAATATTTATTTTCTAAATAGGGTTATCTCATAATTTTTACGATGTTATATAACATAACTAATCCTTCATTTTTTATTGTAATGTGAAATTGTTTAAAAAAATATTATCCTAGGGTACTGTCAAACTACAATTACATTTTGGCATATTTATCTAGATCCATGTGTTAGTTGTGTTAATACTCAATACATCTTTTTCATTACTATTTTTTCTAGGTACATCTGTTCTAAAGCCTATATCCACTTGTTGTATCCATATATAGACATTATTTCTAAGAGAATAAAAAATATCTACATTTCCAATATTTTTTTATGTTATCTTATAGTAAGTCTTATCTGTAATACTTATCCCTAGGGATTTTTCTAATGTCTTATACTTTTTTCAAAAAAATAAAAATACAGTCCTCTAATAACAACTAAATGAATCCAATATATATAAACACGTTTATTTTGTTAAATTAAATTTATAATCATTGATTATCATAAGTAGTCACCCGAAATGGAGAACATGTAGTTTATTGTCTTGGAATATTAGTTATATAAACAACTTGTTTAACAAAAGTCATAAATATTTATTCATAACATCCCAACTCAAAACACTAATATAAATATATCACATGTCATTTACATCTTCATATCTTAGGTAAATAAAATGTAAGAATGGATTATCCTAGTTGATCAATAAGATAAACATAATATATATACAATTTTGAACATAAGATAAAAAATTATTACTATATGGGTATATTATAAAAGTCAATATCTTTGAACATAACATTATGAAAATATACCTAGCTAAAACATGTAGCATAATACATGAGAAATTATAATTTATATATATTTTTGAAAAATAAAAATAAATCATAAATAGTACCATTGGAATCATAACCTAGTGGATTGGTCATCCCAAAATCTCTACCTCAGTGCATTAGGATTCACATAACAATTTCCCTTGGTTGATTATGCTCTACTCACTGGTTTCCTTGGGTGTATAATGTTTCACACACCTATTTACCTTGGTTTAACATGTTTTTCTCAAAGGTTTATCATAATGGATTATGTCATGATAACCCATTTACCATTTTCAAATGAGATATATAATTTTACCAACTATAATGGAGGTATATAAATGGCCTAACCATCTCTTAATTAAAAACAACAAATATGTGTTCAATAGGATATAATTCATTTAATACGTCATGAAAACCCATTCGAGAAAATATTTTTCATTCCCCACATAACATGTAACCCATTAAAAAAAGAAATGGTTTTAATTATTTTTAATTCTAAAACCAATATTGATCTCAAGAATTTAAAAAATTGATATTTGAAACTCTATCACCATAATGAAGAATTTTATATGACCTTTTTATCAGAGGTTCATGAAAAATAAATCAATGGAAAGAAAACCAATGGTGATAAATATGGAATTGAAAGTGAAATAATAAACTTTTCTTGTGAAAATAATATATCTTGGGGATAGTAGATAATTTCATAGTCACTTTTAAATAACAATTTTTAAAAGATGTGGTGATAAAATAAACAACAAATTGAATTTTTAAAAGAACATTCAAGGTGTATCATTGGTGAATTAATATTTAGTTCAAAATAATGAAATTAAAACATCATGAAAAAATTTAATTTTCAAAAATATTATTTAATAAATATACATTGAATAAAATAAGAATATTTAAAAAATATCGTTGAATCATTTTTAAAAAACTTACTTTTGAAATCCGAATTTTAATAATAAATACATCAAATGAAATAAATGTTATCAAAATAAATTTACTATAGATGAAAAACATTAATTTCTAAAGGTTTAAAATCCAAAATTTAATATTTTGAAATACCAATATATATAATAAAAATTCTAAAATTTGTAATAAAACATCATTTTAAAATTTTGTTATGGAAATTTGAATATCATAATGGATAAAGCATTATTAGGTTTCAAAAAATATTGATGTGATTATTTGATCAGTAAGAAATTATTATAGGTTTAAGATTTTAATTAAATGATATATTTGTTCCAAAAAGGAAGGGAATGTAACATGATGTCAAATATATAGAAGTAAATAACAATAAACGGAAGAATTTTTTTTACGAAGAGGCTATATAACTAAATTTATTGAGTTGAGTTAACAAACTCTCATAGAACCTTTGTATCATTTAAAACAATGTCCAATAAAAATTCTTACATTTTTTGGATCTTTAAACCCCATTAGTTACATGATAATTTTAAAAAACATTCAGCTTGAATAAATAAAACCATGTCAAATATGTCATATTTCATAATATAGATTATTTCAAAAAACATAAAGTTGATACATAGAATCCCTTAAGAATATTCCCAAATTTTTCAAAAGCACTTGAATATATAGTGTAAAAACATAACTATATTCATAAACGATTTAAGAACCTTATTCATATCTATAACCTTATTAATAAATTATTTATAAATATTATTTACATGTATATTAGTTAGTTATTAACAATTTTAAAAATTGGGTGTCATAAATGTGGATTGTTTTGACCTAGTTTCATTATAGTTTTTTGGGTATTGATTCATAAAAAAGATATTCCTTATTAGATGATACAATGTTTTGGAAATTATTATTTAAAATTATTTTATAACTTAATTATCTCATTCTATGTTAATTATTTTACAATGAATCTTAAATCTAATTTCAGTTATGAGTATATTTCCGTGATTTTTTAATTATCCAATATCAATATATTAATTAAATTGTAACATATTAATATGAATTTTTTTAACAAAAATTTAATAAATATTTATTTATTTATATCACATATAATTATTAATTATGTTTTAATCATCATCCATGATAGTATTTTACAATAATGTTCAGGTATGTGGTTAAAAATAACCAAATAATAACACACAATAATTAATGGATGACTATAATTATTGAAGTGGATTATTTTTCTAAAATATAATTATATATAATAAAAATAATATAATTTATAATCTATTAAATGTGTGATTCATATTTTAATAGGTTCTTATAGGTAACAATTAATAATAGTAAATAATAATATATGTTACTCTATGGAGGTGGTAGTCCGCACAACACATGATTTATACTCGCATTTTTAGAAGAATTAGGGGGGAATGAAGGTGGGATATAATTAATTTCTCCATAATCATAATTATATAAATTATTGAAGATTTATCCCTAAATTCAAATTTAATAAATTAGTGATGAGAGGCGATGGTGAATAATGTTACTAATCACTTCATATATGCAATAATCTGCATAATATGTGAATGGGATTTTCATTTTACATAATGTAAATTGGTAACATTGGTTAATAGTTATTAACATATAATAATAAAATTATGTATATAAAAGAAATTTATTTCACTATAGTGTAATGAGAAAATTATTTTCAATTATGTAAGAATGTGATGAAAATATCTTAGGGAGAATGTACTCACGTTGAGTACTTCGCTTATGTAATAAAATCCACCCAATAAATAATGTTATTAAGCCTATGGATTGTGGAAATAGACTAAATGGAATGAAATATAATTATCAATAATGGATAATGTGTAGAGTATTAGGTGGATACCTAATTGATTGATTGTTCTTATAAAGGTGATGAGAAGCATTTTATAAGTGTTTAGAATGTTGATTCTATAATTACAAGAACTTAATATAATGTGCTCATATTATCAACATCTCATGTGCCTAAAAATATAAAATAATTGATTTGGGGTTATTATAATATCAAAAATCCATCAAACAATAAATTTAAAACATGTTTTTATACATGTTTCAAAGTCCATTATTGTATGCTTTTTCACCTTTACATTTTTTGGTTCTAACGTGGTGACTAATTTTTAAACATGCTATTTACTATTAATGATTATTAAAATTTACTTATCACATTATATTAAAATAACGATTAAATATTTTAAACCCATTTTACCAGATGAAATTCATATTTTAATGAAGAATGAATTTTATCATTAGATCTTCTAATGCATAAAAACTTATTTCAGGATATATTTTACTATTAAACATAAAGATTAATTGTGTGATAAAATTACATATTTAGTTCAATTTCTTTATTAAAATTTTATTATAATAAAAAAAATTATGTGTCTTTCAATTAAATCGAAAAAAAATTCCAAATTATTTTTTAATTAAATGAAAGTACAAAAAATAGTTTTCATGGGAAAATATTACTTCTTTCTAAAATGATAATAACTGGTTTGCTAATTTAACAATATTGTTTTAAAAAATTAATATTTTATTTATTATATAATTTTATCCAATTAAATTTTTTTGTAATCATTTAGGTGTTTCTTATAATGTCATAAAATTTATAGTTTTGGTGAAAAATAAATATTCAATATTCATTTAAAAAACCAGAAAGATAATAATAACACAACCAAGGCCGTTATTAAAATCCAGAATTTAAATGTTAATATTGTTTTTGGAAATTTAAATTAAATAATTTATTCATTTATCATCGAATTGAAAATTCAAAATATATAGTCAAACTAATTTTATTCAAAAATTTCTTCAATTTAACCATAGACTTTCTTAATATTAATTAATATCAATTTATAATTTAATTAATATTAGTATATTATTTCATTAATTTAAATATAATAATTATTTAAATATATTCAATGTAATTTGTTAAAACATTAAACAGTTCTCTAAGATTGGAAAATCAATTTTTAATATTATATAATATTAATTATTAATCCTCTAAATGTAAAAATATTTAATTGATCAATATATTTTATTTACTATAGTTTTTATTCACTGTAAAATTTATTGATAATTTTTATCAAATATTTCTTGGCTCATTATATTTTGGTATTGGGTGTGTTGAAATATATTGAACATTATTTAAAAAAAATATTCCAAAATATCTACATGTTATTGATAATGTAAGAAAAAAACTCGAAATAACTACTACCATCAGAAGATGACTAATGAGAAATATGTTTCATGATTCATAATTAAAAATTATAATTTCATAGAAATAATTTCTGTAAATTTTTTTGGCGTTCTTCTAAACCACGAGGATATAGTCTTATTTATAGATGGATTTGTAACAAACTCTCGCATTCGAATTCTACAGGAATTAGTTAGTGTTCCAATTAAATAAAAAAGAATCAAGTATATATTTTTGTAGATTCATAAACATTATAAATCCTCAAATGAAACTAAATTGTACAGTAATTTTTCGTTTAAATTGGGTAAAATTAATTTTATATGAACTCTAAGTTATCTAAATTTCCAAAAAAATTGAGTATATACTAAAAATCATTTGAATTTGTGTAACCATAATTTTATTATACAAACCATAAATAACAACAAAAACAAATCATGTAAAATATAATTGTAATTAACAATATTATAATTTTCATAATAGTCATATGAAATTAATAATTTAACCCCATAATCTACCCTTGATTCTTCAGAAAATGAAACAATGATAATGATATGTTAAATTTTGAACATAAAAAGTTCTCTATTTTTTAATGACTCATTCAATTTATATATCTACCACTTAACACATGCCCAAAATAATTTTCTACATAGATATACATTTTATAATATTTTATACATAGAATAAGTCTACCATCAAAAATATAATTCAAAATTTTATCCCCTGAATGATAATCTCGATGAATAAAATATATGATTTTTAAATACCCTCCGCCTTGATATTTTTGAAATAATTCACGATCGTTATGAAAATATTTGAATTGGAAAGTAAATATGAGTGAATGAATTTAAAAACACATTCAAAACAACATGAAAAATTATTCCAAAATATTTTAGAAATTCTTCCGTAGAAAAAATTATTATTTTTTAAATAAATATTATCAGATGATGAAGGTGTAGAAAATATAAAAAGTTTATTCTTTTTTATCAAACATTCCTCCTAAAACTGAAACATCAATAATATTCTTTGATTATCAAATCAATTATTATCTATTTTATCCCAAATAAGATTATTCAATTATTAATATAATTTTTAAAAAAATTAGATATATAGTTTTTAAAGGTATTTTGATATCTTACTTTTTAATATTTCTAATTTCTTAAAATATTTTCCATTAATATTATTTAATCATTAAATTATACTTGTAAAATATACAAAATTTGATCATTTTCTTTCAAATTCTATGATTATTCCAAAATATTCTAATTATTAGTAATAAATTTTTCCATAAATTAATGTCTATACTCATATTGACACTTTCTATACCTTATTAATTTCATAATATTTCTAATAAATTAAAATCATATTTGAAATTTGAAAGACCTGATTTGAATTCAACTTTATAGTCTATGATATGTTGTAATGCATGAGACACATCGACTCTAACAACAACACTCTAGAGAAAAAAATGTGATGAATCCATATTTGGAGTAACAAAAATATAATTAGTTACACTATATATACATATTTATTTATAATAGAAAATTTAGATTTATTTTATCCACAAATAGTACTATCTTCCATAAAAATATATTTAGATGAAAATTATTTCTATATTTCATTCTCTTTAACATAAGGAATAACATTTTCTGTGCTTTCAAGACAAATTTTTTTTATAAAATATTTAAGATATCCTCATCTACGATATTATGATTATAGAAAATCATATTTTTTTTATTTGTCGTAATTCCAAGAGTTTTATTTTTCAACTTTATGGTATAACATTAATTCTTTTTTAGAAGTAGAATATTTTATAGAATATTTATTATATATTAAATCGTCAAAATAATGGGGTATGTTATGTGTATCATATTCTGGTGAACCTTCACACTAAACCAAACATGAATTTAGAAAATTAGAGGTCATTGAAGATAGAGAATAAGTTTATTCATTGTGTCATAATGGTTCACAAGATAATTGAATATAATCTTCCAGTTGTTATTGTAATGAAGAAACCTCATTTTATATGTTCTTATAAAGAGTTGGATATTATTATAAATTATCCATCTATTTATATAACACCATTTTAAATTAATCTATAATTTTCTATTTCTTATCGGTAGTGGTACTAATGGATGAAATTAATGGAATTGTATCTTTTGAAAGTATAATTTTTTTCTCAAATTAAATATTATTTTACCATAGTTTTATTATTATTTTCTAACTTATGAGTTTTATAGGTAACAAAATCTACTTTTTTTAAATTATAATCATCATATTACACATTAGGTATATATTTTTATCAATTTCTCTTCCATATTGATGCCCTTTTATCCTTAATTGTAATAATTTTTTATTTTTTTTCTTTTTGTCACATTGTACGTGGCACTGTAGTGGCATCCAAAAGTCTTCCAAATAACGTCATCAAATCTAGATAATATTCCAACACCATCATCAAAATGGTTTTGGATTATTTGTGAAATAATTTTCTACTATAAACAATGCTATAATAATTTACACTTTCACTCATTATACATTTCACAACCATATAGTTTATTATCTAGTAGAAGGGTTATTTCATTATATATACAAATCAAATTAATAAATAAATAATATATTCTAAAATAAATTTATCAATATTAAATTCCGTTATTATAGTGTGAAAATTTAACAAATAATAATATTGAACTATCACAATATCTCGATCTCTTTTTTTCTGAAAAGAAATCATTGGCCCATTAAATGGAAATCCTCATCTAATGGTATAGGTGATTCAACAAACATGTTATAATGAGTACTCTTGATAACCTATTCCTATTTTTAGTTATAATAAATATTATATTAATTTTTGGATTTTTTAAAAAAATCCCACTTCTAAATAATTTTCATGATAATTCAAAAGCAATTAATAATAATATAAATTTAATTCCATTAATATTAACTATGATTAAATACATTTGGACTATGTTATTAAAAACAGTTGATCTATTATATTATGGGACAATTAAATAATAATAATAAACCGCTTCATTGAGGTTTAAAGTCAAATTTAATATTAAATGACGTTAACTACATTTCAACTGTGTTTTAAAAATAAATGATCCATTAAATTCTTGGAAAACTACTTGATAAAACAACCATATTTCATAATGTGTAAAAGTCAAATATTTCCATACCTGATATTAAAAATCATTCTTTAGATGGTAATAATGATTATCATGAAAAATAAATTCAATAATACTTTCAAATTATATTTCACTAGATGATATTTCTTTGAAAAAATTATCATTTGTATTAAATTTCAAAAAAATATATAATTATTAGAATTTAAAAAAATACCATTATTCAAAATGTGTGTAATAAATGAATGTTATGACCAGTCCTCTATATTTATAATTAATAATGTATATTATTGATCAAAACTAATCTGATGGTCTAAAATAATTCAACAAAAAAATGTTATTCCTCTAAAAAATGAATTCTAATAAAAATGATATTCTTATGATGAAATTTTTTTATCATAGTAATAAAAATTATTTTAATATATTTTTTTATGAAACTTATTTAAAATAACCATTTTACTTAAAATAAAGATAATACATGAGTTCTGAAAACATTTATTATCTTTCAAAGCAATATTCGTAAATAATAAATACAACATTCATTACTACAGGATATTTCTTGAAATATTTGAAAATATACATTTTCACAATTCCATAAATATAATGATAAATATAGACTCTGTAATAATTTTTCCCAAGAAATGGATCTCCCACTAATGATATGTGTTAATATTTACTGAAAAAAAAATTATAATATTTTATGTACATTATATATAAAAAATACTTGGTACTAGTAATATAAATTCATCTCTTAGTACATAGAAGAAACACAGGGTTATAAATTAGATCATAGGAAACCAAACATGTTTCGGTTCGGTTAGGTATATAAAAACATCCTTTCTAAAAGTATTTAATCATATTTAATTTATTCATATGTAGAAAGCTCTATTGAAATAAATTCACATGTTATGTCAAATTATTGTACACTATAAAGTAAAAAATATTTCATCTACTGTTCCTAATCTTTATCACATGGTACAACAATATGATTTAATAAAAAAAATATTAACTTGACTAGTGTGATGATGTTATGTTGGTTTTCTTGTACAAGAATATATGTAGTTATATTTTCTTTTAGTTTACCATACATTATCTCAAATTATTTTTTTCCAATAGAAATGGTTGATAATAACTTTTTAAATATCTATTCATTATACATCAATTTTATAACATCATTTATATTTTGAGAAATCGATATGGAATATTAATTTTTCTCAAAATTATTCTCGTTTCAATCATCTAAATTTAAATTATAATTCGATGAAATAAAAATGAATTAAGCATTTTTTATAAAATATTCCTTTTATATTTGACCATATAATATGGCAACTAAAAATTTAACTTCTCATTTATATTATTTAGATTCTCTAAATCATATATAGATGTAGTATTTTCCACAAATTTATCAGAAACTCATAATTATGTTCACTACAATTCATATAATTTACATCACATTTATTCTTAAAAAATTTAGGTAATAAGATTAACCTTTATAATATTCATATTTCATTATATAATTTATTCTCTTGAGAGTTGTCCTAAACAAATATATTTTAGTATTAATTAGAACATAATCATTATCATCAATTTTTCAATATGAATCAAAAGAAGATTTGGAATCTTGGGTATAATTTATAATTTCTTTATCCATAATATTCAATATGAAACATTTTTTATTCTACATAGTGTTTTCATGAACTCTCATGATTTGTCCAATATCGTAACTGTGGTTACAAAATGAAATGTTTGACGTCTTTTCCCCATCAATTTCACTCCATATGTCTATATACATCAATGATTGTTAGGTTATGGCACCCTTCTCTCCTGGCTCTCCTCTCTCTGCCATCTCTACCTATGGTTTCCTTCTGAAATCATTCGATTTGGGGTCAGAGAATATATGTTTCCACCATTACTATTATCTTTTCTCCTCCTATAACCACTTCTTTCTTCTATAGACAATTCTTTCTCCATCAGTGTGGCTTTTCCGTTCTTTTAATTTTCTTATTTTATGTTGACTTCTTCTTCTTCTGGTGGTCTTTTCCCGATGGGTTGTCTTCAGATGGGGTTGTCGGACGCTTTCTCCACAGCTCTGGCCTCACATTCCACTATGAATCTCTAGGTAGAATATGGAGTGTTGGTTCAAATAGGTTTTGAGTGTTTTGGATCGACGATCTATGGCTCTAACGGCGGTACCTGGGTTGCCTTTCTCCAGTTTTCGAAAGGCCCTGATTTTCTGCATCGTTGTTGTTGCCATCTTTTGGACCTCTCGGGTTCTCAACCACTGCTCTAACCTTACACATCATTGTTCTCTTCTAGGTAGGATCTAGAATAGTGGTACCAATGGGGTTTGGGGAGTTTTGGTTTGGTTACTAGTAGTGTTTTCCGGGTTTGGCCTTCGATGACGGTTTTGGTTTTTTAGTTTTTACTCAATTCTTCAGTAAAGTTTATTTTATTCTTCTCGGCATTCGATCAGTTTGAATATTTCTCTATGGTGTTTTAATTTTTGGTTTTGGTTTGGCTTTGTCTTTATTGTTCATGGTGGTAGTGGTATGGTATGGTTTTGTTCACGATTTTGGGTCGCATAATTTCTGGTTCGATGGGGGTTGATTTTACGGTGATGTTCAGTGATGGTTTTGAGTGTCTTCGACAGTCTCTGGTGCCGGTGGTGCACATTGTTGAAGGGATGACGGTGATGTGGTATGTAGTGATGGATGTGTTTGTCATGATGATGATGCATTATAATTATGTGAAGACGTGTTTTCAGGGCGAGTGCAGTTCTGCTTGGGTGGATAGTGGGATTTGTGAGATTTGTGGGATTTTCATGATTTGCGGGATATGTTGTGATACCCGTGGACTTTTTATATAAGAGGAATTTTTATGGTTCTGGAATGGTGATTCTAGCTAGTTTTGAAACTTTTGGAATTTTGATTTCTATAAAATTTAATGTGTATGTGTGACTTTATGCTAGTACGGTTGTTTTTGTGTTAGGTTCCCACTTCCCCTCAAAGTGGTTTTTCAAGAATATAAAAAATATGGATTGGTGGATTTTTGTCTATATACTTGAGACATTTCATAATTTTTTCCACAAATGATATGTTTTATATGAATTTCATTTCTGTCATGTGAAATCTACAAAATCGTGATGAATTTTACATTTTTTACATTAATAGTATATTTTATCATTTAAATCCTTTATTTAATACTTTTAATTTTAGATTTTCTTGATTATCCTCCTAAGAATTAATTTTCCCATATAAAAATTCACCATAAAAAAACGATAATTCCATCAATTTCATCATCATATCTACTTCATATAGGTATATTTGGTTTATAATTATGAGATATATAATTTAACACTTTGGGAGTAGGGGAAAATGCTACACTATTTTAATTCTTTTCTTTTTGATCATCTATTTATAATAAACCCTCATACATCAAAAGAGTTGTTATGTAATCATCATGGGAAAACACTGTGATATAATATGTAGGAAATATATCATTAAAAATTTATTCCTAATCGATAAGTAAAATGCCAAAATACTTCTCAAAATTTTGGTTATATGATAATTACTTATCTTAAGTCAATGGTATGCTATTAATAATTTTTGTCTGATACTATAGAGTTTTTGAAACACTATCTTGGTAGAAAATCAAAATCATGATTATTATCTATAATAATTAATTTATATTTTATAACACATTTGATTTCATAAATTAGTGACATCATGATTTTTATTGAAAGAAGATAATGTTTTTAAAATATTTAATTTGACTATATTTATTCACTTTGATTGAACATAATAATTTGTTCCAAACATATAAATTTAGTTCATACTCAATTATTTTCGCAAATACAAATGGAAAACTATTTCCTAAAATTTATATTACGTCCATTAAATTTATAAAATTATCCACACACACATTTATATAAATATAAATATTTCCATTCATTATCCCCAATACTCATATTCTTTTTCATTAAAAAATAAGTAATTTTTTGGATTGACATTATCCAAACTACCAATATGAATAAAACATGAAATAATAAAAATAATTTAACTCATTTAACTAAAATATCATTAGTTAATAGAATCTGAACACCAAATTAAAAAATAAACTAATAATAAATTAAAATGTTATAATAATATGCCTGATAATAAATTCCCATGCACACTCAAATAGAAAATTATTTTCCATAATTTCACATGTTCTTAAAATATAAAAGGGGGTCCATTAATATTTATAAAAATTTATTTTCTTTGCCACATAATGTTTAATTTGATAAAAAAATTAAATTTTTTTTAACCCACTTTATATAAGAGTATAAAAATATAATCATGGTGGAATTATATTCCTTAATATTTACAATCAAATTATATAAAATAACAAAAGAACAAATAAATTAAGTCAGAGTGATGTTTTAAAAATTGAATCGAGTATAAATTTGTGTTGTTAAACTATAAATTGATATTATTTGGAATATCATAAAATAAATTGAAATATTTTATTTTAGGATAATTGTTTGTAGGATCATAGACCATATCCTTGTATCTCTATTCCAATAATCAAAACATTAATGAATGTGGAACTGATATTCAATATTTTTGTCATTAAATCCCTTGAATATCCAAAAAGTTACCTATTATAAGGAATATCCATCTCCCATAATAAACAAAATATTTATTTATATTAAATACAATTACTTTTTCTTCCTTATTATAATCCCCATGTCATAATAGATCATAAAAAACCAAATCTTCCTTACAGAATAAACTTATCCAAATGATCTATAAAAACTCAACCATTAATATAGAATCCCTCTACATAATAGAAATAAACATAATAAAAAAAATATGAAAATACTGAATAATTATAATGAAATCCTAAGAAAGAGAGTGTCTAAATAGAATAACTCAAATGAAAAATACCATAATTTGTATTGATGTAAGGAAAAAATTTCAATCTTAAAAATTAAATTAAGAACATTATTTTCATGGTTATTTATACTTCATGTTTCATTATCTTGATCTATGAGGCTATGGTATAATTTATAAAAGACATTGTGAATAACTCTGAAATATTAATTATTCACTATTTTGGAATAGTTTTAATGAAATTTGAAGCATCAACTCAGTCTCAAAATAGACATAGAAACATTTTTCTCCCTTTTTTGAAACTAATCAGTTATTCCAAATTTCTCAAAAACCAACCAAAATTACATCTAAACAAACATTGAATGATCTAATATTTTGAAAAAATTACCACATACTAAAAATATATATATTTATTATCACAAAAATGTAATCATGCTCCCCAAAAACCACTAATAACATTTATTGATAAATAAAATTCTAATAAAATGTGGGGTGATTTTCCAAATAGATATAAAAATGTAGACTTTGACCCAACAAATATGTACCATGAGAACAATATTTGAAAATTTCAAATACCAAACTAATGTATCTAAATATTACTAAGGATATATTTAATGTTTAGTGAGAATAGTAGGAACAAGATACAAGAGGATATAAAAATTCTACTTTTATGATACATTATATGAAAAAGAAATCATGGTAAGGATATGTATTCTACCAAAATGGATGAGTTTAGAGTTTTATGACTTCAATGTATCCCAAGATGTCAGATTATAAAGAAAACATTGTATATTATTTCTCTTAATTTATTGATAATAATTATTTATATAAATCATTATATTGTATTTTAATGATGAATGCATTTGCAAAGTTGTTATCAAATTATACTATGATAATAATATAGTGGTATATCGCACTGAGGATCCATGTTCACACCAACAAATGAAGTATGTACATTGGAATAATCATATCTTTTGTGATATTTCTTAAAGGGGTGATATCAAAATGAAAATAGTTTCTATTGTGGACAGTGTGGTGTACTCAAAGGAAAAATCCAGATTTTGCCATAAGCATAAATATAATATGAGATCTAGAGTATATTTTTTAGTAGTTATATCTCGTTTTTTGGGAGTCCATTTTAGTTTGTTAATTATAACCACTAAATTTATACTTTTATTTAGTTGTATGTTCACATATATTAATATTATCAAAATAACATATCATGTGATTACTATTCTTCATCAGGATTTTAATATGACAATACCCCGTGAGTATATGTCCCATTGAAACGTTATAATAATTATCCACTAAAATGATAAACTAAAATTATATGAAAATATTCTCCAATAAAAGTCTTTTAGTTTGATGAAATATATTTGACGGGGTACATTTGATGTTTGGTTATCTAATTTAGGTGGCTCAAAATACATTGATACATAATCTCATGAAATTATCATATTTTAATATACAAGAGTTGATGTTATGAGATCAAACCCACTGAAAAAAATTTGACATGTTATTGGTGTTCTTGTATACTGTTATCTGTAGACATGAATTTTGGTCATTACACATGAGACTATTGTTGATGTGTATCACGAGACACGTACATTGATGCATTAACAAAAGCATGTGACGAAATATTCTCATGGGGAGGTATGATACATTGGGTTTTTCATATATTATATGAAATTAATAAATTTGAAAGAAATTTTTTTGTCTCTTCAATGAGTATAATTTGATATCATATACATATTCATTGAAGTTGTACTATTAATTGTGTCCATGTCTATAGTGAGTTGCTGATGATTTCATTTCAGGAAGGTTATAGAATGATATATGAATGTTATTGGTTGATAACACAACAATACATATTTATTCATGAGATAAAAAGGTTAAGGGATTATATAATATAGTGAGCATCTCTTAATGATTTTTTTTCATTACATAAGTATTATATTTATCTATGAGTTCCTCAAAATGCTACTAGCCACTAATATTAGCTGTTAATACAAACCCACCTAATTCTAAAAATAATGAAACTTGGAGGGTTACACATTATGGGTATATAGAATCTTAATATATTATAATTTAATTTAATATTATAATAGGTATTATTATAACATTATATAAAATAATAGTTATTTTGGAATTTTTGATCATATAAATATTTCTAGAAAAAAAAAATGGTATATATTTATTGAGACAAACTGTTATAATTCAATGATTGATCAATGTCAAGAAGGATTGATGGGATGAGTTATCAGCAAAAAATAAATTATATTTAAAAATATACGAGTTACTATATATCAGTATATAATAATAATATATTTGTTATTTTTAAATGTGGGGTTAAAAAAGAATATATTATTAATTAAGGGCCATTGTGCAATAACTAATATATAACACTATATATAAAATAGGTATTTTATAATTTCAGAGGATAAAGATATAATTGTGTTCATAGTGTATTATGTAGTTTGCCCTCCTAAGATGTAGAGTGAACATTAGAAGATCAATTTTGTTAATAGAGCATGAGCATGCTCCCCCAAGACTAGTTAAACTAAAATAAATCCTTGCTTTCCACAAGGAATTCTCATTGTGATCAATAGTGAATGATATATGAGGTTCATTTTTTAATTGAAATAAAATGAATATTCAATGATAATGTTATAAGATTCATTGAGCACAAGTTGATACTAGAATAAATAGTATACCTATGGATCTTTCATCACAATGATGGTATGATAGGAATTGTCAACTGATTAAACAATTCAAAATATCAAGTAATGGTAATTGTAAAATTAATAAATTAAATATACATTATATGTGAAAATATCCTCTCAAAGATTATTATTAGTAAAAATTAATCTTTAAGAAATTATTCAATCACAATAAACTAATGAAAAAAATCTGTTGGGAAAGAGCACAATTTCTCATCTTTTTTCCTTGGAACCTTTTTTATAGTGCACTAGTAATTCTCATATCACATGGTGTTATTATTTTATAGTAGTAATATTTGGATTATATATATGATTAAATTTTTTGTAGTTTCCACATTAATATTATAATTCCATGATTTTATGATATAATCCAATTTACAACATTCCTCTATGTGATTTTATATAACCCTTATTTAATATGTCTTTATCTTATGCCCCTTGATACTTATGATCCACTTCATTATCATGTTTATTCACCTGATGGGTTTTTAGCTAACCCATTTCCTTATTATATGTACCAAGTATGTCTTATAAAATAACATAAGATCAATGGGATTTAGAATCACATTATGTTGATTGAAATAATGATTATATAATTTATTTTTGTGTCTATGTATTATGTTTAATAATATCCCAAACACAATAGATAACTATATTTCATGGTTTTTATTGATATTATTCCAAAATATATATTAATAATAAGTGTTTGAGACTCATGTTTCTATATTTATTATATTTTTTAAAAACTAAATGTTAAGATTTCATAACATATGATTGTACAGAATGACCACTGTTGAACACTTGTGTTTAAAGCATATAACAACTACTAAGTGAAATTGCTATTTAAATGTATCATATTGTAAAATAATAATATTATTTTCAGGTACATAGGATCATTATTTTTGATAATTTTATTTTAAGTAATTTTATTGGGAAAATTTTAGATGTTTTTTTTGAGATTCTGAGTATTTGGAAGGTTTTCAGTTGGTTTACGATACATGGAAACTGTGTATATTTATTAGGAAACCATATAGAAGGATAATGTTTCAAGTTGGATGGTGCATATGTAGTATATAGTTTGGGATCACCATGAATACTTATCTATGATATAATACATCATGGGAAATTTTGATTTATAATTTTTAGTACATATTTAATCTAAATGTGAATCAAAACCACATGTATCCACTGAGAGATAATATTATTCAAAATGTTAGATGATGGATTGTTTAATAGGGATTCCATACCTTTATGATGGGTTTAAATAATGTCAAAATAATATTTTATCCTTAAATTATTCCACCTAAATACATAATTAATTCTCCCATGTCATATGGTGTCTATCCTTAAACTATCCCTTAGTGACATTTGTGATTACATCCTCTCTAGAGAGCAATTATGTTAATTTTATAGGGTAGTGGATCAAAGTAATTTAAGGTTTCTGTTTGTTATTCAGCCATTATTCATTGATTTTCATTATCTCCTTTTCACACCCTGAATGGAATGATATATATGGTATATCAGGTCAAAATATATGTTTTTTGGTATGATATCTTAGAATTTCTTATAGACCCATCGAAGGATAGGGAAATACAATCCATGTTTTCTTAGATCAGGTGTGTTTTCTTCAGGAATGTGACCATTGTGGTATGTGGATTCATATGATGTATATTATTTATAAACATACAATTCATGTTCATGTTTTAATATACATTCCATTGTAGGGATTTAATCATGTAATGTTTTCATTTAATTTTTTTAATAATGAAATTATTTGATGAATGTTTTCTTCATAATGGAATTAAATTAAATTTTTATGTCATGTGGAAATAATTTTTGGGCTGTAGTTTTATTATTTATTAAATTCCTATGTTTATTTAATTTTCAAAAATTAAAATTTTAAAATTTTAATAATGGTATCGCACGACAAAATGGGTATTTAGATTTAAAGGATATGAAAAGATAGCTATGATATTTTTTGGGTACATAGAAATGGATTAATGCTTCAACATTATCTAAAAATTTATTGGATATGATGGGGTTTCATTAAACCAAATGTTATCCATCCATTGGAAATTATGATTCTCTTTATATGGGGTTTTCATATTAACATTTCATTCCACTAATCATTTAGGTGTGAGGATCCTAATTAACTAATAACTAAATTACCAAAGTCCAATACTCCATGGAGATATATTTATCGGATGCATGAATATTTAAACTATTAATGATTTTTATGGATTTATTTTTGAAATGTGTAACATGAATATATTCAATGAATAATTTATTCATTCATATTAATAGAAATTTTTCGTTATAGTTGTTTCTAGAAATGATATAAGAATTATTATTTATTTATATCATATACAAACCATAAAAATAATGTTTCCATTGTTTTTATTTACATAGATGAGTAATGTTTGATTAATTGATAAATATTACTTGTAGTGCACTTCTTGTTACCATACATGTCTTTTTATTCTTAATTCATTCCTATAATATTGGGTATATTTAGAATTTTCTCATGTAGATGTAATTTAATCATGCTTCTTAGAAATGAAAGGTATACTATCTAAAGCGTCTGGGATGTTTTTGGTGGTGTAGTGGGATTTATACCCTCATGTCCCAAAAGGTTGTGATTTTGTACAACATTTTTTGTTTTTCTATTCAACTAGCTTCTTTTTTATTCCCTTTTTAATCTTTTATTGTTATTAATGGAAAAAAATTCATATCATCTTAGTGATCTTATACCTTTTATGCTTGTTTGATATATATTATATTATATTGGAAGAATTATTCACAAATAATGTTATTGATGATTAAACACAATCTACCACCCATGGGGGACTATGGATTCTCTTAAGGCCTTGTTTCAATCTGGTTTGAGTAACTAGTTTTAGGGAGATTCAATTGGTCCATGTTAAATTGGAATTAAATGAAATTCCCAGTAGGGGAAATTGATAATAAATAAGAGATACTAAAGAGACTAAATGTTACTACACATGTGAATAAGACTTGATGTTCATTTAAAGAGCTTACTGTAATACATGTTTGTAGTTAAATGCACTTGGATTGTAGTAGTGTAAGGATGGGTGACCTCTTTAGATGTTTCTTATCTTGTTAGTGAGTGATGAAAAAGTGCACAAAAATAACATATGTTGTCCTATTGTGATAGTCAGTAGTTTCATGAGTGACCCAGGTGGGTAATTTCATGTCGGGTGATTAGATGGAAGCCAAGGTTTTATGACACACCTACGGGATCTGATTACCTGGTTCTTGGCCTAGATAGGTTGGGTCATTTGTCATGTTGTCCCATGTATGTAAGTACTTTACAGGTGTAATACTAGTGGGGCTAGAGGATGATACCTAGATTATTGACTGAACCATGCGATATTTGAAAAGGTATATTTCCAAAAATCATTATTCTTACTACATCACCTTTATAGGGATATAATGATGATATAAAATTCATAGTGTATATAGATAAATTATTTAACAATTTTACTATTTTATAAAAATATTGTATCATTTATTAAATTTTTTTGGAAATCTATAGATAATCAAACAAATTCGTCTTTCACTAATCATCTCATGCCAATATTTCATTCCCACTAATGAAGTAGTAGAGAGGATTCCAATGTTGATATTATTGCTTGGTACTCATTTAGTTATATAGAAATTCCCAATATTATAATCCATTAATTGTTTATATGTAACTAAGTCTTTTAATGGTGTCAAAATTCCCCCTTAAATCTTCCCATTGTATCAAAATATCATAAAAATTTTAATCATTCCCCATTGAATAATATAAGAACCCACCATTAATCCCATTATGAATATTTTTCCTAAAAATAATTCATAAAATTGAATATGATGACATCACTCATCACTATGTTAATTAGATTTCCCAAATTAAATAAATTAATTGAATATTCACTAATAAATCCACCATAATTTCTTAAAAAATTATAATAAATTCTAGTCACCCATATAAATATATCATTCCATTGATTGGCATATATTTTATGTTTTCAAAATTAATTATTCTAGTATTATTCATGTGAATAAATTTTCCCTAAATAACATGACAATTATTATTACCTCACTAAATAATTATATATAATAGATAAATAATTTCAATTTAAAATGGACATAATTTTAAATAAAATAAATCATGAATATTTATAAAGTATTTAATTAAACTATAAAAATAATGGATGTTACAGACCATAGGAATTTAAATATTCATAAAATTTATCAAATTTCCCATTATAAAATATTATTACATGAAAATTATTAATTTCAATATCATAGTATCTCTATATCACTAAACATAAGAAATCATTGAATTTTACATGATAAAATGAGAAAAAATGTGTACCACAAAATATTTTTTGGCTGAGTAACTAATACATTTGGGGTCTAATAGTTTAAAATGTTTTAATACCCTCTATACTTTTTTTGACCTACTGAATACCACTATATATATATAATTATTAAAATTGTTTATTTATTTTTCATGTTTTTATATTTGAGTGAGAATATATTTAAATTTATATATAAATTTAGCATTAAACATTAGGGGTATGGGAATCTTCTAGGCATGTACCTTACTTCTTTGTGGCCCCCATGTTCTAATTCCTAACCATACTTTCCTCCAAATCATCCAATATGACCAAAATAGTTAGGAATACACCAAAAATACATCATTACATTTGTTTAATTTCATATCACTATCACCAAAATTTGACACAAATTTCAGGGATTTATCATAACTTTGTTATCCTAATTTGATATTCGAGTGTCTTCTCCCACAAACAATATCGATCATCCTTGGAACTAGACCTATGTTTCATAACACGATTCTTCGCTTTCATCCTATAACCTAGATTCCACATACAATTTCATTGACAATACATCCTCAAAGAACAATTTCATTTATCTCTAATGTCTTGGACTCACTCACACTCTTTACTGATCATCAGTACATTGGGATTTTTCAAAAACCCCAAGTAGCTACATATTAGAAGACCTCTACCCATTGACCAAGAATCTATTTCCCTCATCTCACATTATCAATAATATATCAAATTAATAATCATTTTTTTGTTCATCATTGCATAAATATATCAAATAATGAACCTTGGACCAATCCTCTCATTTACTTTTCATAATTTCTTCATTATGTTTCTTCATGTAGATAATAATGTTTTTACTACCCAATTTCATGACATCCTATCACTATCCCTCTATAGATAATTTATGTTTTCAGGGTTGGAAGGACACAATGGTGCTTAATAGGTGACCATCGATTGTATCTAGACCCAATCATATTAATGGAATCAGAAAATATAATCATAATATAATAAGTAATTTTAGTACTATAACCATGTAATAAATATACCAAATAATTAAAAACAATGATTTAATATATTAAAAAAATTTAATGATATTGTTTAGATCTTCGTACATGTACGGCCATAGGATCCTCCTTGAATTTCACTCATGTACCCCAACTCATCGCCTAAAAAATAGGTTAAAATTGGGATTATAAGGGTAAATAAACATTTATTGATTAAATATGGTTTTATAAATCTATAACGTACAAATATATTATATATTCATTAAATGAAACAAAATTATTTAAGATATAATATATATGTGCAATTTAAATCCATATATCATTTTCTTATTTTCTTTTTTATCTTATGAAATTTAATATTTCATGCATTATTTAAATATTTAAATTGTAAATTCTAATACAATCACTAAAAAACAAAAACAATTTACATTATTTTAAACATACAACAATGTTAATATATCCTATCCGGAATTAAGATGAAAAACATAAATATTAAATATGTTTATTTCTAAAAATAATACTCCCCATTCCCCCTTGGGTGGTAAATGAAGAAAATCCATATGAATTTTTTGATCCCTCTAAATATAAATTTTCATGCATATTTATTTGTCTATAAAAGTTTTTTTCAATAAAACCCAATTAGTTAAATTCATGATTAACACAACAAATAAACTTTTCAATATATTATATTCATGGTTTTTGAAAAACTAGTATGACCACATTGGGGTTTTAGTAAATCAAGAAAAGAAAATTATTCTAAAAAATAAAGAATTATATTTTCAAAATTTCTAAAACATTTTTAAAATAAATTTTATAATTGAATAGAGATGAATATGATTTCACTATGGAAAAAAAATAAATCAAAAATGACATTTTATTTTGATATGGAATGGTTTTTAATGTGTCTTTTTAAATTTCATTTTTTTGAGGAAACATGCTATGTTCTTAATTTGGAAATCCACTACCACAATTGATATTATATTCTTCAATGAACATAAATATTATTTGGTTTATCATTTGTTAATAAAAAATTAATAATTCACAATAACTGTTTTTATCATAGTCCTAAATTCAATTGGGGATTTATTGTATACTATAATTTATTTTTGTTGTTTGGGTCACTCATTAAATTTAATTTACATTATTTATATGAGGAAATTTTATTTTGATTTAGGATCAATGAAATATATTTATATAAAATGTTATAGATTAATATATTTCATACATATTAGTTTTTTTGAAATTTGATACAATAAATTAAGTCATTATATGAATACATGTATATAAATATTACATTAAATTCAATATAAAGATCAAACTATGGCCCCTATGAAATAAAAACTGTAATATTACAAACCATGTGAAAACATGTTAGTTACTTGGTCATCCAATAGAGTTGAGCACGCAAAAATTTGTTTACCGTGGATTATCATATTCGGAGAAAATAAAAAATGGGTAACCATAATAGCACTAATTTCATACATCTAACATGATCCTTAAGATAGAATTAGGTATGTTTCACATATAAGATTAAATTCCCAAATTTATAAGATTAGGAAAAACTATATGATAAATTATTTCATGTATTTATTCATTAAACTATCCATGATATATTATTGATTTTTTAAAATTTATTATCTATCAAAATTCATTAAAAATTTAAAGATTTCTTAGAAATATATTGTTGTGTAAAATATGAGTCTCATACCACTAAATGATATAACGAAAATTTTGGGAAATTATTTTTGTGGAAGAATATTTTAGAAAATAAATTATTAAATGTAAGTGAAATTTGATTATCATCAACTAAAATATTATATATTAGATACAATTTCATTATCAACAAACTTTAATTTATGTATATTTATTGAAAAAGAAAATTTAATGAAACAAACACCATTTAATTTTATTAAAACATAACAATTTATAAAAACAATCTAAAAATTAATTAATAATATGAACATCTCTTAAATTCGTAACTGGTAGTATTGTTCAACAATTAGGTCTGGATAACAATTAAAAGTATTGGAATGAAACATTGGATAACTCCACTATCATGGGTAATTCTACGATACTAATGTTCTAATTGATTCATAAGAATATGGAGCCCTATAAAATAATAGGTAACCATAAAAAGAACTATTTGTAACATGATTGTCATGATTATTACAATGATTTAATGAAATGATGTATATTCTACATTACCAAAGGTTCTTTTGTATCTATACATATTCAAAATATGATATTTTTATTTTAATGATTTATAATGGTTGAGGTATCCAATAAGGATAAACTTGGATATATATTTCATTTATAATAAAATTTATAATGGATATAATAAATTATCATTAACTATAAAAACATATTTAATATTATATTTTCCCAAGCTCATTTTTTTCTTGAGAAAAATTAAATAATGAAATAGGGTTATAATTTAATGTTTGTTGATGTTTGTAAAAAATTATTATTGATAATGTCTAATTTGAAAATAGAAATCATTCAAGGAGTTCAATAGTAAATATAAGTCATTGAATCCTAAGGGTGTTTTAAAAAAGTAAGGAAATTGTTATCATGATAGAATGGGTATATATTTTAGATGAAACTACTTCAAATAACTAAATGGGTGTATGAAATACCATAATTAATCTATTTAATTTAATAATGTCATATACATCAATTATTCATTTTAAGGCATATATGATACAAATTGTACATTATAAAATTTTAATAAATATTAAGAAGTGTAATGACCCAGGTATATATAGAATAGTATGTTTTATTTATTAATAATATTTATGAATATCGTA
Source organism: Viscum album (assembly GCA_963277665.1). Taxonomy (NCBI): domain Eukaryota; kingdom Viridiplantae; phylum Streptophyta; class Magnoliopsida; order Santalales; family Viscaceae; genus Viscum; species Viscum album. Next base: position 1,610,452,039 of record OY728141.1, on the reverse strand, counting down.
TTTATTTTACCTTAAAGGGGATATTTTTTAAAATATAATACTTGACACGGAATAATTGTTTTATCTAATATTTTATGTTTCACGCAACATTCAGTCAAAACAAAATATAATACATTAATAATATTATTTTTTTAAATATTTGTTAATGAATAGCCATTAGAATTTTGGTAATGAATAGTGTCAACTAAATTTTGAATTGTGGTTTAAACATGTAAATAATGATTCTATTGGTGACCAAATTGATTAGAAATGGAAATATAAACTAATTAAATATAAATGATGTACTTATAAAAACCTATTTAAAATAGAACAATTGTGTTTATAAAATCATATCACCCTATGTGGATTTTTATATAATGAAAATATATGTTATATATTAAATGTAATTTTTTAAATTCATCTTATATGTTTTCTAGATAAGATATATAAAATTATAATTTTTAGATAAAAGAAGTATTTTTTGAAAAATGTTCTTTCACAGCCATTTGATGGAGAACTATTTTTAAATAATGTTATGGTAAATTTTATAAGTTATATTTTTCATAATAAACTTATTATTTAAAATAAGGATATCAAAATACTCTTTGAAATAAATTTTCATTTTTTTAAATAACTGTCATGTTTTGATGAATATTAAAAATTTGCGAAATGTTAATTGAACCATATTTTTTCCATTGAGATAATTTATATGGTAACTCATATTATATTATGGTTTTAAAGTATAAATGGAATATATTTTTACCTATTAATACAATTATTGTCACTTTATGTAATTTATCATTGAAATTGGACATAAACATATATGAATCCTTTGATAGTTATTACTTCTTAAAACCCCACTTTTTGGTTTTGACAACAAGAATTAATTTTCAATAAATTATTGTAAATTTTATGTTTTAAAATTGGAAAAATAAATTCCATATTTGGATTCATAAGTTCTATATTCTGTGAATAGGGAGCTTTTATCAGTCATTATGAATTGTAACTTTAGTGATTATTTTATTTACCATGATTAAAGGGGAAATCATGTAAATAAGCATAAAAATAATATTATAATAATATTAACCTACTCTAACACATGTAATAATGCTATTTTATGAGATATGATCGACCATCAGAATCCATGGGTTGATTTGGAAACCTTGTGTAGCCACCTTGATGTGAAAATGACATTTTATAAGAATTAATTTAATGTAAAGAGAAATATGGCATAAACTTGTATATTTTGCTATAAAAATTTAATAGAGGGATATATAAAAGATATCATAATATATAAATATTAAATATAACGATAAAAATATTTCTTATATCATGATATTTTATTTATAATTTTTAGACATTAAATAAATAAATTAAATTATGACATAATGATGATGTAGTGATTTCTTCAATAACGAAATATTAAAAAAATGATATTATAAATATTCAAATATATTTGATTTTAACATTTTGATGCCATCATAAAATATTATAAATGATATATACATATTATTTTTCATTAATACGTCTGGTTTGAAGAAAATAATTTTTTATGACATTATGAAAAATCCATTACCTTTTAGTGTCAAAATTGACATAAATGATTATTTTAAAACAAATACTATTTTATTAAATGACATAATAGTGCAAAAAATATAACATTCGTTCAGCTAACATATATAATGTTAAAAATTTCAATAATGACCCACTTACTGTTCTCTTTAATTTTAAAGTAAATATAGTTACCATATATTATAAAAATTCAAGAAGACATTGCAAGATTTGTTGTTTTTAACTAAGGGTTAAAACTAAAAGATAAGATAAATTATGTGATCTAAATAGAATAAATACTATTTGTAGAATTTTTAGAGACACAAAATAATCTCCTAATTGAAATGAATTTGTTTGGGTCCTTTTGAAATGGAAAATGAATTCAGAATAAAATTATATTTAAAGATCGTCCAACGATGCCCCCTTCCTCTAATAAGACGAAACCACAACGACCTACATACTAACTCGTATCATGAAAATTTTCTCGTATAAATTCCACTCAAATAATATAAAAAAATCCTAACCTTCCTTTAGAATCCTTACCTTTGGTTGAAGGGAAATAATAAAAACATTTGGGAGAAAATCAAAAGAAGTTACCCAATTAAGAGATATCATCTACTCTCAAGTTCATTTACATTATAATCCTTCTCCACTCCCTATGTTCTTTTTATTATTTGATTACATAACACCACCAGTATCAAAAATATACTAGGACGATGTTATGAGAAGTATTTGAACTACACTTACACATACCTCCATCTAATAGATATGATCATATTGTTTCTGTGTATGGCGAACTACTGCATCATGAAACGATGATTGTTCCATTTTTTCCTACCACCTCCCATGGTGGAAATTATGATTAGAATGTATTTATATATGATATATAGTATATTTATATTGTCTACATGCTTATGTATTATTAATTTACAAAATATATTTACACTTTCAATGATTTGCAAATAAGATAATTTCATTTGAGGAAGTCTGGACAACCGCCCCCTCAAAGTGATATGACTCTTTCATGATATAAATCGAACATATTAAGGATGGTTTAATAATACTAGGAAAAATAAATGACATAAATATAATACTGGTTCTATTATATACATTTATATCATTTTATTATTAATCATTTATTATGAGAAATAAATATATGTAGTGTTCATGCGTACGTACAGCCTACCCTCTCCATTAACAGTCCATTTCATTTATTATTTCCAAATGATATGGAAAATTATAAATAAATATTTACTATATATATATGATATTTAAAATATTTATATAATTCTGGAGATGATGTACTTTTGATTACATATACAATTTATATCAAAACAATTACATTTTTTGACTAAAGTACCAAATATCGAAAAACTACCGATATAAACATAAATAATATTGTAATTTTTATAACGTGGTAATAAGTGGTGTAAAAGAAATAATAAACATGAAAACAGTTCCGAATCATGTAGAAATTAACGAATTCTTATTATTCTGGAAGAATAAGGAAGAAACATGATGAATCAGATTCATGGTAAGAGAATTTTTCTCAATATCCTTTCATTGAGGCATATTTTGAAAATATAAATCTCTTTCATTGATACATTATATAATTATACACATTTTCTTTTAATTTAATTCAATGATTTTCAAAATTAATCTTTTTCTATAAAGCATTTTAATAAATGAAAAATGGAATGTTTCTTTTTAATGTACGTAGTGACAAGGAAATTTCATCCACCGTGAGCATTATTTGATATTTGGCATCCATAAAAAGATGTATGATTTTTAAATGGGAAATAAACACCATATACCATTTTTATGTATTTTGGAAATGAAAATGGTTTTGATAATTAATTGATTATGTCAATATATTGAAATAATATATTGTCATTGAAATATAGAAATGTTATCTTTCCTTTATGCTTGTTTTATTTATTATTAATATGTTATGGATCTTGGGAATATTTTATATATATAGGTGATTCAAGGATTAATCAATGGTGGATGAGCCTAATATACCTCTCTAATGCATTGGCCAATGTGAAATAGGTAAACATAAATGTTTATCCTAATAGATTTAGGGAATATATTGTTATGGGTATTACAAATTTAACTCTATATATAGCCTTGACAGCTACAATGTATGTATTTTATGGATGCCATAGGTTACATTTATGATGTAGGATGTATATGTGTTATTCATAAATTTTATTATTTCATGAGATATGTTAAAGATCTTATGTTTTGTGATGGAAAATTATGAATTCCTTATTTTTATGTATTCATGGACATATGATTTATTACCTTATTTTATATCCCTTACTGATATTTTTATACTAATCCCATGTTTTTGAAATGTTTTTCATTGGGTATACTGAAGGGTAATAGAAAAGAATATTTAAATATTATTTTTAGTAATGATATAATTGTTGTTTTTTTAATGAGTTTTATTGTTGTGATGAAATTGGTTAGAGTAGAAGTGTCAACATTGTTTTTTATATGTGATGTAATAGATATGTACTAATTCTCTAAATATATATACCTGAAAATATATTCAATGTGAATTAAATAATTGACTCAAGATTATGTAATGTTTAAGAACGGGGCCATATAGTTGGTATGAGAGGAAATATTTAGACAAAATTGGAGATAATGATGTTTTCTTATGGTTTAGGGGAATCATCATGGGTTTTTAATTTAATGGTAGATCATTAGTTCAAATATTTTGAAACCCGTTTTTTTAATTTATGATCTAAAATATTAATGTGAATAATGTTATTTTTGGATACATTCACTGTTGAGGAAACTATGTGTTATATTTTTTTGGTATGAAAAATGTGAGGTATGAGATAAAATTTGAGGATAAAATAGGTTATGTTTAATTTTGCATATTTTATCTAATTTTTTGAGGATATAATAATTATTCAGTTTTTGGAAAAGGACAACATGAATACCATGTTATAACCTATCATGTCAGACAAAGCAGCAGGAATTAAACCCACATCTGAAGGGAGACAAGGGCATATCACCCACCACTAGCCTACGTGTAGTCCCTAGTTAGTATGACTAATTATTTTTAGTTAAATCATTCTGTGGATAAAGAATATGTTGATTTTTGGATCTTATATTTTATCAAATGGATATCCTTAGTATATGAATATTATTTTCTCATTAAGTGATAAATAATATTTTGGAAGATGTTCACTATTTTCGGAACACTATATGCCTAAGGAAAATCGAATAATCTAGGATTTAATATGGTAAGTAATGGTTGAATTTTCTTTTAGAAGAATCTATGTTTTTATAGAGTACATATTGATATTCAAGTTATTTAATGAAATTATTAACCTATCATGGAGAGTATCTGACTACATTAATTAATTATCAATATGAGATATTAAGAGTATGCACGACTATTTGGAGATAAATGTTATGATTTATCATGGAATAATATGTGATCAAATTATTTATGTTTAGGTTTTTGATATTATTTCGGATTATATTAATGAATTTTAAGGACAATTTTGTATTTAATAGTCTTTGCAGAACATTGGGTTTTTTTATTGATTTTTGGTTTTTAAGAGTAACATTTCTTTTTATAATTGATTATCTGTTTTGGGGATTATATGATCCCATACAAACCATTGTGGTTTTGGTTAATATATAATGATAGGTTAAATTTATAGTTCAACTTTTTTGGATAATGTGACTCTCTAGAATATGATTCTAGAACTTCCGGTGTGACAATGCCATCTTGAGAACTAATCGTTTAGAGAGATCATGAGTTTGCTATAGAAATTTATTAAAGGATGAAACTCCACTTGAAAAGTAAGTATATTTCTATATGTTCTTAGTCATTATCATTAATAAATTCTTCAATGTTTTGAAAATTAACTGAATAAAAAAAATTTCTATTTACATTCCCTGCCTGGGAATTAAACACCATTTATCCCATCACAAGTTTATGGTTTTCTCATAGATAACATTCTCCAAATCCTGTTTTCTATCACTCTCCATCAGAACATAATTGTTAGTTTCTCTTCTGAATTCTTATTTTCTTATAAATAATCCTATTATATGTTATCCAGAGTAACTTTTTTACTTCTTTTTCAGTATTTTAATGTGATAGTTTTATTGACCCTTTTTTGATGTAGACTTTTCAGTGAAATTTATTAGCCCAATTTAAAAATGTTGAGGGAAAATTTTCCAAAAGGAGGAATGATTTAATGACCCAGGTATTTATATAATAATATATTTTCATTTCTATTAATATTTATAAATAATATATTAATTTTATGTTAATGGGGTCAATTTTTCTGATATCATACTCAACATGCAAGACCACACATAGGTACCTAATCCATGATCAAATTATAGTGGTTTCTTAATGAATGGAAATCACATTAAACAAATATCAGGTACATAATCTATTCTAGGTATACCCATTGATAATTTTTATACAAGACCACACATAGGTAATTAATCCATATGTTGTACCATTATATAATTTTGTTTTGTATGAGGAGAAGTCAGTGAAGATCTCAGATCATATAGAAAAATTTCTGTAAAACAAGATAACTCTCATAGTAAAAGTGTTGTGGAAGAATTACATGTTTTATGATGAAACATGGGAACCTGATAAAGTTATGGATGATAATTAACCTCATTTATTGTGGAGTAAAATGGAAAAAATGATGGGGAAATTTCTGATGGGAGGATGTATATAACAACTACAACATTTATAAATGAAATTATAATTTTTTAAATCAATATATATCATATTATAAAATGAAATTATAGGAAACACATAAAGTAATTTTATTACTATAAACCAATATTACTATATCCTATAATATATAATATACCATTATGAATCATAACTATTTATACTATAGTTGGTATACAATGATCATATGATTTTTATATACATAGGGTTATGATTAAGCCAATTGAAAAAAAAAGTGATGGCCTCAACTAGTAGGATTGTACCCTATGAAGAAAATATATCAGATCATTAGAGGGTGATATATTCATTGGGACTTTATCATAAACAATCATAATCTATGATCCATCAACAAAAGCATGAGAAATCATGTTTATGGGAGATTTTTTAACTCATCGATATCGTGTCTGAAACTATATTTGTTGAATAACACACATAAAATCTCAACATCGCAGAAGATACACTTAAAAAATTCACATATGTAATAGAAGAATATGTATCTAGGAACTAACAATATTAATTTGGATATTATCTGTAAAATTCAATGGTTATATATAAATTTTTTTTACATTTTACTTATAATTTAATAATATTGTTAAAAATTAGATTTTGATTCTATGAAACCCAAATATTATTTCTAAGAAATATATAGTTTCAATAAAGACACTATTTTTTATGAATTAAATAATCATTGAAATAAATGATAATTTAATAAAAAATTATTACATAAAATTAATAAATTTAAATGAAAATATAATTTTTCCAAGTCAAATTTAATATTTCTAATATTTAAAAAAAGTATAATTTTTTAGAAACCATTGTATTTTAAATAGAATTTTTTATGTTACGTTTAAATTAAAAAATTTTGATAATAAAAGTTAAAAAAAATATATTTGTTAGGTCACATTTTGAAATTTTATGATGGTCAATATTTCATTATTTTTTGGAGATAATAGATTTTTTATGGAAAAATTAATCCAGTATAAATCATGACATCATAAAAAACTATTAGTGATGTATCAAATAATTTAAATAATACCCACAAACAACATCATGTTTACCCTATAAAAAAATATTATTTTTTGTAATTATGTTAATTTTATAAAACTTTAATTATTCCTCAAAAACATAAATTATATTTAACGGTATAAAAATAAATTCTTTATAAGAATTACTCACTTCTACGTCACGAAGGGTGTTTTTTTAAAGAAGTTACATTATTATCCTTAAAAAATATTAAGTCAACATCTCTTTGATAGAATCCATGTGAAACCCCATCGATTGGTTTTTAATCTAGCTTAATATATCATATAGATCCCAAAAACTATATTTAGAAACTTATAATATATTATTTACTATATCAAAACAAATAACTACCCATCCATTCATTCATCATCAATCATGACCCTTTGAGAATTATTTAACTCTACTCTTCTATATATAAATACCTCTAATGATGTCCTAATGTTCTTAAGAATATCCTCCCAATATTTTAGAAGCACTATCTTAATGTTAGGGATCCCAACCTTCTCACCTTTATCTATGAACTATCATCATTTTATGCCTTTAATTTCCAATTGTTCATGTTAGGATATATTTTCAAACATCAGTCTTACTATCCATAAAATTTTAATGTTAATAGTGACCCCTATAACTATCATTAAAACCCTCTAGGGATATTTATTAAACCCATTATTGTATCAAAATTATCCTATGAATTTCAATGCCAATCATTTTTTTTGTGAATTCACACACACATTTCAACAAAATGGTATTCAACATGATTCACCAACCATTCATTGATTGGATGCATCCATGTGTATAAACCACAATCCTTATTCATTGGACTAAAAATGATAAAATAAATCCTTATGTTTAATTATCAATGTTGAACACATATTTACCTATATGAATTAGATATTAATTGAGGCTCATAATTATTTAATCCTTCAATGCATTGGGTAATGTTTTTATCCCATTATATTTCATGTATGATGAATAGGTTGTTATCTTATGCATATTATGATATGATGTTTTAGCGAATAGCCCTGACTTATGATTATGATGTCATGTTTTATATTGTCTCACCATTACTATGTTTTCTTTATGTTATAAAATTTTATCATGCTTCACTTTTAATTAATATGGTTCTCAACCCTATTATGTGATCTTGATATTCCAATTGACTCACATGTATTACGTTCACCATGTTTTCCTTTGTCTATCCCCTTACTATGTTATATATCTCACCCCATTTTTATGGACATCCCCATGTAATCCCGTATAGTTTTGAAAGATAAATATTATTATAATTGTATGATTTGGATATTTAAAAACAATGATTCACCCATATTTGAAGTTATTATGTTTTTTACTGCATTTCCCAAATCTAATAGGCCTCATATTGCTTTTAGAATGAATATTTTTTCCCATTATGTATTGAAAAATAAATTAAGATTTATTATCGTATTGGTAATCAAATGTATCCATGCATCATAGAGTTTTTTGGGATCTTCATATTTTATCCTATGAAAATATATTTTTTATTTAGGGAATATAATCCCCCTTTAGTATTTATTTTCAACCTTTGTTGTCATGTGTATATCACCTAATGTCATTTGAATATACAGACGGTCCCAAGCCAATGGATTTGGGTGGGATGTTACCCACTAATACTATATTTTTGGGTATAATATTTTTATTCCATGGAACCATTACGCGCACTAAATCATGGGAATATATCCTAAATACAAAAACAAGATTATTTCAAGGAAATAGAATAAGAATAAACAACCACTTATAGTACTAATCCAAAACATGTATGATGCTCTTGAGGAGATCTATGGATGAATAACCTAGAATTTTCCATATTTCTAAGTGTGTATAATCGTGATACCAATTCAAAAAATATATAATTACGATGATAATAAGCCTTAATTAAAATAAAAATCCAAATTTTCTATAATAATTTTGGTTTCCCTCAATTCTAATAAGATATTCGGTACATGTATAAAGGGGAACCCAATCTCGTATTTTCTCTTCAAATCACTATCCATTTGGTATACATAATCCTTCCCAAACTACCATAAATACATTCCTTCAAAAATATCTGATAACATTGTTTAATTACAAGTCAAATATAGGAATGATTTAGGTATAATCATAAAGAGGTTTCTTGAAGTATAGGTTTCAATCATAAGCATGGGTTTTTTTATTTCATTTTCCGCCTACAAAAAAATTTATTAAACAATGAAAATATATTATAATTTGATTTTAGTTTTTCATGAAAAAAAACATCTTGAATACTAATCATTTGAATTAAAAAATGATATTTTTTTAAATCCATTAATGGATGAAATTAAAAATGTAATGTATGCACATATCATTAATTTTCTTCCCTACATGTTCATTGGATTCCTCAACTATAGGAAAATTTTCTTCAAATAAAAACACTATTATATTTTGATCATTGAGGATGAATTAATTGTCTTTTAAAATAGTATAGAATTATGGTTTTATCGTCATGAAAATTCTCATGACCATGTTGTATATAACTATTTATTAGTCTGTTGTCATTAGTTTTATCCTCTATAGAAAATTTTTTACATTCAATTAATGTTCCTTAATTATGAAACCCACTTTTGTGTAATTATAGTGCACCTTCATATTTCCCATTCAATATTTTTAGGAGGATGTTTTATCGAATCTTTTTATAATGTCAGTTTCCATAAGGGAATTATTAATTAAAAACCCCTAATAACTAAGAATTAGTTAAAATTGAGGGTATTAAATTTATTCAAATGGGATATTGTAAAACAGTAATATTTTTAAATAACACTGTGTTTGGTAGTATATACGAAATTCAACACCGAGTCTATAAGAATCACCAATTATTAGTATTTAAACATGGTAGTTGAAAATTAGCCATTAAGTAAGATAATAGTGATATTATTAACAAAAATATGGAATACATATATAAATTAACTACGCAAAAGTAGTTGATTTTCTATTTATTAGAAAATAAGTACTCAATAATGAATAAAATTATTTTATGCTTGAGAAACAATTCTTCCAAAAATTTTATTTGTTTATTTTCACTAGAAAATATTTTATTTAATTTATACCAAATATAATGGTTTTTTTATATAGAGAATATAATTTTTTATAGTTTCATATAAAGATTATATTACGTTGATTTAATTATATGATTCAAAAAATATTGATTTTATAGTGAGTGGTGAATAATTATTCTTTTTTAAAAACAATATTATCTATTAGAAATGTAATAAAACAAAAATAAAATAAAATGATTTAAATTTATATGTCAATATTTTTTGTTATTAAAAATATAATTATGTTTACATCAATTATTTTTATTATTTAATATAATTTTAAAAGTTTTTATACATATAAAATATTTTTTCGTAACTAATTATTTTTCTTTTTCGTTTTTAATTTTAGTATTTCATTTATTTATAAAAATTATTGAAATTTATATTTGAAAATTTTATTCCATAATATCAATCATGATGTCTTAATTTATTAAATGTGTCCTCTTTTATTTCTAGTAATTTTGAGTACTTACCATAATAAATGGTTTCCACCAAGGTAAGGCTAAATTCGGTGATTAAGTTATAAACAGTCTGATATGCATTTCAAATAATTCCAAATAATTTACTAATTTAATTGTATTAGTATATTTCATCCATAATACATTAAAAATAGAAAATATCAAATTTTTCCAATATCTATGATTTTTACCATTATATTATTTAAGTGATAATTAAAGACTAAAATGTAATTTTTCTTCATTTATAATTAATAATATTTTTTGACATGTAAAATTAAAGCACTTTCCTTTTATAAATTTTAGTATTAATGTTACGTTCTTGTCTATCATGACTATTTATTTTTAATTTTATTGATGAAAAAATTAACACAAATTCCTTTGAAAAAATTGATATAAAATTTATTTAATTAATATAAATTAATATAAATAATATTAAGAATGATAAAAATAATAATAATAGAATGAATTATTGTATTCCACAATGTTTTTCAAAAATATAATTATATATAAATGTGATGAAGGATTGTATTCTAATTCCCTCTTTTTCTTGATTTATTTAATGTCAAGGTAGATGAATAGTGTTAAAAACAATATTAGTGATATTATATAATAAATCATATATAATTATTTGATTTTAAAATCATAAAAATATTATATAAAGTAAAATGGATGGGATATGGTTTAAAACATCAACCATTTCCAATTTAGGGGCCTTTTTGTCTTCTTATTGAAACATTATTTAACATTAAAAGGTAGAAAACATTAATACTATTATTATTTCAAAAAAATTTATCGAGGATTAAAAAAAATTATATACCATGATGACAACCAATACTTATAAAAATTTTATTATCTGATAGGATTTTGATCCATCCTCTTATTTTATTGAAATATTATGTGATTTTTTCCATATGAATTAAAAATTATTCTATGTTAATTTTATAATTTATGAATTTCAAAATGATCCAGTCCCCTCACATATAATATGGATCCCCCTATACTCTTATATATTTACTTAAATATCCATGTGGTTCAGACAAGACTTGAAAAAATACCTTCCATACATATCGGCACATATAATATTGGCCTTATGTGATCAAAAATACAATATAGGAAGTCTTTAGGTATAACACTCAGAAGGTTATCAGGATAAGATGTATCATTCTTAACAGATGGTTTTTTGATATATTTATTCATCCTCCTACATAAAATATTATATATCAATATCCAATATAATAAAAAATGTACCAATAATATAATGAGATTTTATTATTTTCGTGTAATTTCCTATATCCATATCAGGTTTCATCAAATATGAACTGAAACCATCATTCATATGTATGTTGGACTACTGCCTCATGAACCGATGTAATGTTTATTTAAAAACTCCCTAAAATTATGGATATAATGATGTATTTAGTATATATATATATGTGATATTTGTGACAAAACTATCATTCTAGAAGATTAAAATATTATATATTTTCTCTCATTCTCATTCATTGAAAAATTATAATGTCATTTGTGAATACACATATACCACCACCTCTACCAAGAATGGTGATTCATTTTTTACCATTGCATAACATTATTGGTAAATAAAATTATATTATTTATAAAATATATTTTATTTATGATATATTTAGAATTATATTAAGATAAAAAATATTACCTTCTTTGCATCCATATTTTTGAAAAATGGAAAATATTACTCTAGAATATGCACGACCTATTATCTCCTTTATTTTAACTTTACTAACATTAACTAACCATGTTTATTACATGTTTATAAAGGAATAATTGATTATATAAAATAATTATAGTGTAAATATTATTATATTTAAGATTATGAATATATGAACTATTTTACTAATGTCAACATTCTGATGTGATTTTGGACACATGAGCTGAATATCATTAAAATGTAAGTTGTGAGCATAATTGAGTAAATAAATCAATATATCATTGTAATAAATAAAATAAAACAACTAATAAAAATGAAAATGGTTCTTAATAAATTAAATATTTTACATAAGTTTATTATTCCATAATAATATGTACATGTGTCACAATTCAGAACTGTTTTAAACGATTTCATCTCAATTACAACTCTATTGTGACATAATTCTTATTATGAAGTAGTTTATATCTATGTGGTGTATAAAATAAAAATTTTATGTATTACAAATGAATATCATTTTATTCTTGATGTACAAGAAGTATTTTTAATTGAAAATAAGATATTATTTCGTTTTTTGGAATATTTCTCTTCAAATACACTTATTTTTTTGATGAAATTTACTGAATTCATATATATTACTAAAATGATATATTAGATAATTTTCATGTTTTCCTCTAAATTTTACATACCATTATAAAAATATTTACATTTCTGTCATGAAATTTACATTTTCTGAATTTCTATTGGATATTTATAAATGAATGATTTCTTTTAACAAATTTTTCAATAAAGAACATTATTACCACAATGATTTATTCATTGAAATTAGATTATTCAAAATGGTTTAAATGGCACTAAAAATAAATATCATTGATGAAATATTATTATAAATGTTTTATTTCCATTTATATAAATTTATTTAAATAATTTATTTTACTTGAAAAAAATACTAATTTTGATGATAATCTCCAATCAATTTATTAATCCCTTCGACAATAAATTTATCTTGAGACATTATCATTCAAATGAATATTAAAAAATAAATTTATCTTAAAAATTAATATTATTTGTGTCATGTATATTATTTTTACCTTTTCTGTATAACATTTCTATATAAGGTATTTTACTATCAAATTTATTTTATTTACTATAGAATTACTGAAAATATGCATTCCTTATTAAATTTAATTCATTTGATGAGTAATATTAATTATGAAATTGAGTTGATAATTAATCCAATGAGGAATGGAATAGACATATAGTGATGTATGGGTCCTAAAATTAAATATCCCCTTGATTCATTAATAGGTGTTATGAGACAATTTAGTAAGCCATAATTAAATTGGTATTTGGAGTATACCTACACATCGATTATACAATCTTGGAATAAGTCATTGACAGGATAAATATCATAATATCTCTAATAATGACATATAATATTATGAATTTCATTCATTGATTATTCAGTTATTATTTTCTATGATATTATAATTTTTAAATAATCTATTTATGATTTTCATTCTCATGTTATTTATTAAATGACTTTTTCTTTCAACTCTTTACATTAGCCTATTATTTTTTTCTTATTGATTAAAGATAGGTTTTGGTATATGTGAATCTTTCTGGGAATATTTATCAACCATTATTTTTTTATTTTACCCAATATATAAATAAGGATATTATGATTAATAAAAATGATGTAGTAATTATTTTTCATGTATTTAAAATTTAAAATTTAATATGGGAATCATGTATGTATATGGTTCTTTAAGTCTAACAAACTGATTGTTTTATTGGGATTAAAATAATTTTATCTATTACAATGTAATAAATTAGGCATTATCATCGGGTATTTAGGGTTTCAGTTGTTATTATCAATATGTCCCCCGAAGGATTATCGTAGAGACAACATAAAATTTACCAACTGTATATAAAATATTACTTCTCAAATTGTGATCTTGAGAAAGAATCTTATATTGATCCACTAGAATAAAATATAATCGACATTTATGGATCTATTGTGTGAAAATTAAGTAAAGTTATCTATGGAATTATGAATTCCCCATGGGATTTTTATTAATGTTTGGATAGCTATTAAAAATTAATTAATTTATAAAATGGAAAAGTGCAAGACAACATATAATGACAGAGTTACAATAAAGTACACTAATTATAATTTTCTATGATTATTAAATAATTTATATAGATGATGAAGTTAGTGTTTAGGAGGAATTTTATGAGGAATAACAACCCACATTGATAGTTCCATTATAAGGGATCTGAGATACTTACTTTCAGGAAAAGTGACAAAAATGAAGATAATTATTTTCTTATCTCAAGATTAATATAATAACTATTTTTTAAGATTTCATAGATAAATGATTAAGAACCCTTATTTATACCCTTTAATGTGGGGATGACAATTTTAAATGAATTTGTGTAATAAATTGTTAATCGAAGAGATTTTCAATTTGTGATGGAATCATTTTAATTGCACTACAAATATATTATATATTTTATATACTAGTAGTTGTTGTGATAAATATCAATGTGGAACAAGAATTCCCATTTAATTTTTGATAAATGTGTCTATATATATGAAATCAAAACTCATAGTATTTGGTTTTTACACTAGATTAAATAACATTAATCTATCAATCATTCCAAATGTAGACTGGTCTTGTGAATATGATGATAAAACATTATCCCCTACTAGAATTTAACCCTTGTAATATAGTTATGTGATTTTTCATAGTAAGAAAAAGAACACAAAATTATTAAGTAATAGAAAATATAAGTATGCTATTGTTACTTGTGAATTCACACATATTATTTGGTTGAAGGAGAATATGGATTATTTTAGGGTGAATATTAAAAAAAATATTGTAATTCATTATGAATATCAATATTCAAGATATTTTCTAATAATCCAATACTATAATCAATTCCCATGAATATAGATATCATTTTTATTTTCATTAAATAGTTTTTTGAAAATGCAGCCATCAATATAGAAGTTATTTCTACAATATATTTATTAGAAGATATTTTCATCAAGGTAATCCATAATGGTATATATGAGACATTGAGGGAGAACATGAATGTTCATCCACTTCTAAATCATTTAAAATCCTTTGTAGGAGCACCTCAAATTCTTTTATTGTATCATCTATTTGGGGGAAGTATGTTCACAGCTCTTGAGACGAGGATGTATTTAGATATGTGAATTAAAATCCTTGTTAGGTAATAATTAAGTGATTGTGTTTATATTTACAAGGGAATTTTTTTATAGTGATAGGTGTATTGATTGGGGAGGTATCACATTATCTCATTTCCAAAGTGTCACTTTCCATAGGATGATGTTGTTATCTTAAAAAACTACTCTAGAATATTATGTGGTTTCAAATTGTCTCTTAAATGAAAAAGATGAGATTTTATGACAATTTCATGAGAATTTATGCGTAAATATTATTTTATAAAGAGTTTCATTAAGGTTTAAAAAAATCCAAAAGGGGAGTTCAAAGTTCACTAGAGGTTTTTTACAGATTTTATATTGTTTGATCCATTTTAGATAACTTTTAATTATTTTTTTGAAATTATGATTGATGTTATTTGTTGTTTTTTATGTGATTGAAAATACATCAAGTATAAACAAGGATTTTTTTATCCTATTTAAGAAAAAAATTAATGTTGATTATACATTTCATAAGAATACAGACATGTATGAATTAGTACACATGCAGATAACCAGTCTACAAGGATGGAGGCATGTGTAACATCCTACACTAGTATGTTGCCTCTATGAGATTCTTAAACTAATTTATTTATAACATGAACTTATGGTATGCGTCTTTATATGAAATAATATATATATATATATATATAAAGGGTCTAGGGTTATACCTTGGGGATAAAATATCACTATATCAATGTTAATAGTAAATGATTTAAATAATCCACAAAATAATCCTAAATAATAAATACATATAAATTTGACAAAAATATAATAATCAGAAATATTAATAAATGAAATACATAAGGAGATCATATAGGCTCACTGCCATGCATAAATATTGATTTTCCACTTGTAGAACCACATAAAAAATAATCAAACATAAAATAAAGGTATAAGGGGATATACTACATCTTTGAGCCTCACCTCATCACAATATAAAATATTTACAAAATGTACCACATGATCATGAAACACTATGAATATTCCTAACCAAACCATACAACCTATATGAGGTTTTCTTGGGTAACTGAGTTATGTAATAATGCACCAACTCTAGGCAATTGGGGTCGGGGAATTACAGTTGGTATCAAAGGATGTTTAGTACAAACCATGGAAGCTATATTTAGATAAACTCTAGTTAGGGCACATAAACCTAAGATGGACATTGAGGAGTAGTATAGAAGAACTTCCTAGAATTTTGTTATTGTAGAGATTTTGGGAGATTTCTGATAAATACATCCCTGTATGTATATGAGCAGGTAGAGACGGCTCTGGCACAGATGTACCTAGGGGTAAAACCCGAAAACACCACTTTGAGCTAGACTCGAACGGGAACTGGTGCACGACAATGGGCCTTGCTGCACTCTTGGTTACGACACTCCCTGGGGATATGCTTAGGACAAATCTCATTTTCTTTACAAATCATTATGAAGGGTTTATCAGTATATAATTCCTCAAATAATTTTTTTTATGATTATGGATTATATCCATAAATAGTTCAATTTATGTTAAGTGTTTTATAAGTATGGAATTATGTATTTTGATTCATAAACTGATCTAGTTTATGCCATTATTTAGAAATGGCACCTAGTGGATGAAATGGAAACCGTATCAATGCATGAACTCCATATAGGGATTTTCCTCCTGCTCAAGATACTTATAGTGGAGCTGGTGATGCAACTGGTTCTGATCAGCTAATCACAATACTGAGACAACTCACTCAGGTTATAAATTACAACCTTACCCGTATAGAGCACCCTGATCTGCATCATGGAGGATCAATTTTGGATCGATTCATGAGGCAACAACCACCAACATTCAATGGGAGTACAAATACCTTAGTATCTGAGCAATGGATAAATTCCCTAGAGAAAATATTTCAGGCATTGGGGAGTAGTGAAAGGGAAAAAGTTACCATGGCAGTTTACCGCCTCACTAGAGATGTTGATCAATGGTGGTCATTGATTCAAAACATGAAGGAAGATGATGAAGTATCAAATATTGAATGGAGCGAGTTCCATGATCTTTTTGTAGAAAAATAATTTCCTCATGACCATCGAACAGATATGGAAAGGCAATTTCTGAGACTGAGACAAAAAGAGGTTGAGAATGTCGCAAAGTATGAGACTAACTTTACAAGGTTCACAAGGTATGCTAGAGATTATATACATAACCCACGAATTAAGATTCATAAATTCATTGATGGGTTAAAACAATTTCATCGTCGAGCATTAGTCTCACAATCCTTCTCATCATACGAAGACATTGTCTTATATTCTGTCAAGACAGAAAATGAATTCTCTAAGTCTTATGACTTTAAAGCAATGAAAGAGAAGAATAGATCTGCTGATAAATTTGGGAATGGAAATAAGGGGAAGAAGGGAAAGGTTGAATATCTATCATCTGGTAAATTTGGGAAAAAGCACCTTGGTACTTTCTTGAATGGAATGGACGTCTGTAACAAATGTGGTGAAAAAGGCCACCAAGCTCATGATTTCAAAGGGAAGAAGGAAGCTACCAATGTTCTGTGCTACAATTGCAGGGAGATGGGACATTATACAAATGAATTTCCTAATCGTCATGGGAACTTACCTTAGAAAAATACAAGGGATCAAGTCCAATCATTTTCTATCAGTACTTATGAGGGAGAAGCTCCAAAAGACGTGGTGGCAGGTAATTTAATGGTTTCATCAAGTTTAAAAAATGCATTATTTGATTCTAGATCATCTCATTGTTTCATATATTCCCAGTTCTATATGAAAATTAGATATTTCCAATTTGATTTAACAAAGGAGTTGTTAGTTAAAACTATTAAGAGAAGTATCATTGCAACAATGTTTTGTGAATCTGTCCCCATTAGAGCACATAAATGTTCTTTATCCGTTGATCTCAACGTCATAAATATGATTGAATTTGATATAATCTTTCGTATGGATTGGATTTTGGATTATGATGCGAAGATTTATTTTAAGAAGAAGGAGGTTACTATTTTTGATGATAATGATAAGGAACACCTTATCTTTAGAGTAGAATCATCACCACCTAATTCAAATCTAGATCCACCCCCAATAGCTCAACTAAATTCAATTATTAGGGAGGAAGATAATGAAATGACTGTGGGTGAGGAATGTAATGTTCATATATAGGATTTACTGGTTGTGAAATAATATATAGATGTATTTCCAAAAGATTTACCTGGACATCCTCCAGAACGAGAAGTTGAGTTTTCTATTGATTTAATTCCTGGATCAAGGACTATATCGAAGACACCTTATATAATGTACACTATAGAATTAGTTGAACTAAGGAAACAACTAGAGGAATTGAGTAATAAGGGATTTATTCACCCTAGTGTTTCTCCTTGGGGAGCCCATGTTCTTTTTGTTAAAAAGAAGGATGGAACTATGAGGTTATGAATCGACTACAGGGAGATAAATGCTATAAAAATAAAGAACATGTATCCCCTACCTCACATTGATGATTTATTTGACAAACTGCATGGATCTCAATACTTTTCAAAGATTGACCTTCGATCTGGATACCATCAGTTGGTGTAAATAAGGAAGAAATTCTAAAGACATCATTACGAACCAGGTACGAGCATTACGAGTTTATAGTAATGCCTTTTGGATTGAATAATGCACCCTCTGTATTCATGGATCTGATGAATGGAGTTTTCAAGGAATATCTCGATGAATTTGTGGTGGTATTTATTGATGATATCTTGGTATACTCCAAACTCTACGAAGATCATGAAAATCACATGCGCATTACCATGAAGACTCCGAGAAGACACTAATTATATGGGAAGTTTATCAAGTGTGAATTATGGGTTTAGGAGATTTCTTTTCATGGCCATATTGTCTGTAAAGATGGAATCTCTGTTGATCCTTCTAAGACCAAGGCAATCCAAGAATTGCCAGCACTGATGAGTATAACTGAGGTACATATTTTTATTGGTTTAGCCGGTTATTATCGACGTTTCGTCCGGAATTTTTCCCGGTTAGCTAACCCATTAACAAAGCTCAAACGTAAAGTGGTTAAATTTGTTTGGAAAAAAGAGTGTGAAGAATGTTTCGAAGAACTGAAGAGAAGATTAGACAATGGTCCTATATTTACTCTACCATTAGGGAATGATGGGTTCATTATTTATAGTGATACATTGAAGAAAGGACATGGTTGTGTCGTTATGCAGAATTATAGGGTTATTGCCTATGCATCAAGATAGTTGAAAATTCATGAAAAAAACTATCATACTCATTCTCTCGAGTTAGAAGCTGTGATCTTTTCATTGAAGATATGGTGGCACTACCTCTATGGTGAATAATGTGAGATTTATTCTGATCAAAAGAGTTTGAAGTATATTTTCTTACATAAAGAACTCAACATGAGGCAAATGAGATTTCTTGAATTACTCAAGGATTATGATTTCGTGATACACTACCACCCGGGGAAGGAAAACAAGGTGGCAAATGCTTTGAGCAGAAAATACCATGGGGTTTTGAACAATATGAGAATTAAAAGGGATCCAATTTTCATGTATCTAGTGAAGATGGACATGGGAATAACAAGGGAAGGTGAAACATAAATTCTTATTCAAATGGTTACCAAACCATCATTACATGAAAGGATTAAGAGTTCTCAGACCGATGATGAAGAATTTCAAAAGAAGATTAATGCTGTGAATGATGGGAGATTGAGAGACTTTGTGTTTGAAGATGGAATTTTGAAATTCGGGAAGAGACATTGTGTTCCCGATATACCTGATCTAAAAAGGGAATTGTTGGATGATGCTCATAGTTACAATTTCTCTATACACTCTGGTATCACCAAAATGTATAGAGATTTGAAGGAACATTTTTGATGGAACAACATGAAGAGGGAGATTGATGATTTTGTGTCAAGATGCATGGTCTGTGAACAAGTGAAAGATGGAAGGCAACAACCTGGAAGACTCATCCAACCTCTTCCTATACCGGAGTAGAAATGGGACAATATTACGATGGACTTTTTCATGGGGCTAACATAGACTCCTATAAGGAACAATGCAATATGGGTCATTGTTGACCGTCTTACCAAGTCAGCACATTTTCTTGCTATAAGACAAGATCTACCACTGGAACCTCTAGCAAGACTATATATTGATGAAGTTGTGAGACTTCATGGAGTACTAATATCAATTTTTTTCTGATCATGATCCCCATTTTACTACAAGATTCTGGAAAAGTCGTCAGAAAGCCATGGATACTGAACTTCATTGGAGCACTGTCTACCACCCTCAAATAGATTGAAAATCAGAACGAACTATTCAAACCTTAGAATACATTTTGATATAATGCTCACATGACTTTCAGGGTATGTGGGATCAATATTTAGCTATGGTATAATTTTCCTATAACAATACCTTCCATTCGAGTATTCAGTTATCACCATATGAAACGTTATATGGAAAGAGATGTCATACACCAACCTATTGGAACGACGTTGGTGAAAGAAAACTTGTAGGCCTAGAACTGGTGGAGAAAACGATGGAAAAGGTGAAGGTAATCAAAAATCACATTAAAGCAGCTCAATGTTGGCCGAAGAGTTATGCTGATAATCTAAGGAAGTATTTGGAATTTCAAGTCGGTGATCATGTTTTCCTAAAGGTATCTCCATGGAAGGGAGTCATACGTTTTGTTAAGAAAGGTAAAATGATTCCCAAGTACATCAGACCTTTCGAAATTATAGAACTAATTTGGGTTGTAGCTTACCGATTGGCAATGCCACCAAGTCTCTCCAATGTTCACGATGTGTTCCACGTATCACTGTTGAGGAAATACATGCCTCACTCAACGAATGTACTCACCTATGAGGAATTAGAACTGGAACCCGATCTGTCTTATTGAGAAGAACATGTCAGGATTATTGATATGAGATAACAAGTACTGAGAAACCAGACGACACATCTGGTAAATGTTTTGTGGAGAAACCATAAGATGGAAGAGGTAACGTGGGAACTCGAGGAACGTAGGATGAAGAACCAACCGAGTCTTTTCATGCGGTAGTATTCTAGAAATTTCGAGGAAGAAATTCTTTGAAGGAGGGTAGAATGTAACACCCCAAGCTTCTATGGTATGCTTCTCTTTGAATAATGCAACCATTTGTGTTGTAGGTAACATCGAGTTCTAACACACACCACAACCGATCAAACTAGCCATTATGAATAGTAATAGCTAATTTTTGAAATTTAATAAATTTTATCTCTCAAAATGGACATCATTTTTGGATTCAGAGTATCAAATTTATCCTAAGGTGAAATTTTGGTACTTTTTGGATAACATTAATATTGTGATGAATACTGAAAATTACTAAATTTTAATTAAAAACAATTTTTTTCAATCATAATATTTAATAGTGATAAATTATGAATTTGAGTGGTTTTAAAGTATATTTATAATATATTTTTACCATTTAATACAATTTTGGTCATTGGACATAATTTCACAATTAAACCGAACATAAACAAGTTTCAATTTTTTGATAGTTATTGTATCTTAAAAACACGCTTTTTGTTTTGACAGTGGAAATTAATTTTAAATTAATTTCTGACAATTCTGTGTCTTGAATTTGTAAAAATAGATTCTGTATTTGGAATCAGGATTTTCAAATTTTGTAAATAGGTAACTTTTATTTTGAGACATTTTAAATAATTACTTCGGTAATATTTTATTTACAACGGTTAAAGGGTAAATCCGTTAAATAAGGGTTAAAAAAGAATATTATAATAATAAAAAAATTACCCTAAAACGTGTCCTAACATTATTAGTTGAAACATTTCTGACCATGGTCATCTTTGGGTCGATTTTTGGTCCCTATGGTGCCACTTGTAAGTGATAGGGACACTTTATTTTAATTAAGTTAAAATGAATACAAAAATGACACAAGCATATATCTTTTAGAAAGAAATATTTACATAGGGTTATATATGTTGTATTTTCGACTATAAATCTTCATTAGAAAGATAAAAATATTTCCTACATAATGGTATTTTATTTATAATTTTTAGAGATTATATGATTTAATTTATTTATAACAAAATGTTGATGTAGTAATTATCATAATAGTGAAAAATTTAAATGATTGATATTGTAGATATCCAAATAAATATAATTTTAGACTTTTAATGCGTTACAATAATTTTCTAGGATAATATGACATATTAGGATTGATTTAATTAAATTTTTTCGAAGCAATCATTCGTTTATGATTTTTAAAAAAATCAATTATTGAATAGTGTCAAAATTGACATAAAAGAGTTTTTAAATTAAATATTATATTATTAATTGATATTAAATTTCTAAAAATCTAATGTTCGTCCAAGAGACTTATATCATTATAGGTGTATCATTAATTGACCAATTGGGGGTCTCTAGGATATATATTATATGTTTATTAACAATATAATATAAAAATACAAAGAGACATTGTAAAAGTGAAACTAATTATCTAAGAGTTAATACATAAAGATAAGGTTAGTATAATGACCCAAACCTGTATAAAGTCTTTTGGTTGAGTGGTTGCGACCTATACCCACCTTAAAATTTAAATAATCCACTTTGGAGCTATTATAAATCGAATGTGAATTTATTATAAAATAATATTTATAGCTTTTCAAAAGGTGCCCCTCACCCTTCTTATAAAAGGGCACTCACCCTTCTCTTTAATTCACACCTTAAAATCCTTTTGGTTCGGCCAAAATCTTCCCAAATACTCTCTCAAATTCCCTCACATCATCCTAGAGGCCTTCTTTTAGTGAGAAGGCCAACCGAAAATCCCTTTTGATCAAATCAAAAGCAAGAACCTGAAGAGAAGGTAATGATTTCACCACCATTTTCCAAGATCCTTTCTTCATCCACTTCATCTTCCTCTTTTATTACCATTCTAAAATAATAACTTCAGTATATTATATATACTGTGATTTTATTATAAATATGGTACAACCATATTCAGTATTTTTTCCATCCTTTGAATAACATGTCACCATATGTGCGTACGTACGGGTTACTATCTCCACGTCGTGGTGTAATTGTTATTCAATAAATTATTATTTGGATGGGTATAATAATTATTTATAATTCATTTAAATAATAAATATAACATGATAATAATTCTTTATATAAGATATACCATCCAATTATATATTATTTTAATATAAAAAGAATGATATTGTAGCTCGTGCGTACGTACGGACTACCGTCTCCACGAACGCGATGACATTCACTGTCCATCGTATCCATTCAATTATAATTATCATTTGATGATTTAAAAATAATGTTTAAGGACTTGATATAATTATGGATATGAATAAGATACAACCTATTCATTAAAATATTTCTTACATAACAAAACATATAAAAGAAAACGAGTAAGTTAACACCCAAAACAATGATAATACTAAGATATTATTAACAAATAAATGTTAAAAGATCATATATGATATCATATTAATGTATATGATACTTGTATAATTTAATAACAATTATCTCACCGTAATACAAGAGGTTAACCTACCCCCAACCAAGGAAATGAAAAAGGTAAGGGTTTATTTCGCAATCTCTTCATTATCCGACGTTGTTTATACGTGATTATCTATTAGGACATCTTTATCATCCACATCCATGTTTCTTAAAAAAGTATTTCAAATCATTATTTTTATTTTAGAGACTATGGTATAAATTCATTTATACCCTTGTTGACTTTTATAAGTGGTTTATAAAGTAATATTTCCATCGTTTTCCAAACAATGTCCTTTTTAACCTTTTCGACAAAATTATGGTAAGAATGTTTTGTTTAACTTATACGGTGGGTGAGGCTATTTTCCACCATTATAAAATATTTTAAGCTTCCATTACAAGCTTATAAGAATATTTTTAATGAAAATGTTTTATTTTATAAATATATGACTCTTAAATGATTTCAAAATATAAAGATATATTTCTCTAAAAAGAGTTTTTGATTTCATCTATGTCAACATCCTTTGATGGATTTTATGCTTATTTGAAGTTGATTTTTTATGATACAAAACTTATATATTGTATTGAAGGTTTTCTGATATGTTTTACTATGGATGTTCTATTTTTATACCATTCATGTTTTATGGTGAAAATATTGACATTTCTTATGCTAGTTTTAATACGAATGTTTATGCTATGTTTAAAACTTTTAATATGGGAATGCATTGGACTTAATATGTGACAGGTGGAGCCCGCTATAACACCTTGATGCATCGGTAGGTCTCATGAGACAAACTACTGTCTTGGAACAAGGCCTTGGGAAAATATTATTTGTACTCTTGGCACGAGGCCTTGGCTATGTGGTTATGATAGTCTGGCATTATGTATTCCATCATTATGAAAGTGGTTATTGATATTCCATGTGATTATTCGATTAGTAGAATATCCATGTGAATAAGTAAATGGAATTATTTCATTTTAATTTTTCCATACTATTTTGACATTCAAGTTTAAAAGGCTTTTGTTTTAGTTATACACTCCCATAATTGTTTATTCTTATTTATGAATGTTTCTGCTATATTGTTATCCTTACTGGGCATTTGAGCTCACCCATTTTCTATGTTTTATTTTTCCCAGGATGTGAAGAAGTATATTATGAACGACCTATAGTGATATTATGAGGGGATAATAGTGTGGACTATGGAGACATTATGTTGTTGTAGTATTTTTTCACGTTATGATGTAATGTAAAACTTTATAAATATATCTATTGTTTCCAAAGTTACTAAACCAATAGGTCTTTCGAGATTTGATATTTCTTGTGATCATGCCAATGTTATGTAATCATGTACTGACTCTAGGTAACTGGGTTCGGGGTGTTACATTATATCACTTATTAACTTTTTATAAAAATTATTTAATTATTTGAGTTCATATCGGACATTTTTCTAATGATCATAAGATGATTCAAAAATAAACTTTTTATAATTAAAAATTCTCCAGGTGGTCAAAAGCCCATTATCTCCAGATTTTTATTCATGATTTAAATATCAAATATATCCAGTATATATGTATTTATATGCATTATATGTGAATTTTATAAGAGTCCATAACATTTGGATATAAATAAAAGAAATTCCCCGTTCATGGAGATGGTAATCTGTACGTACGCATAAATGCTACATTCATTTCTTCTTTTAATGGAATGAAAAATAAATGATACATATGTATATTATATTTATAGTATAATATATATGTGATATATGTAACATAAGTTAATTAATTTCATTCTTTATAGGATCAATGTATAACATGAATGAGTCATATCACTTTGAGGGGGCGGTAGTCCGCACTTCCTCAAATGAAATAATCATATTAATGTGTTATGGAAAGCATAAAGTTGTGATGTAAATTAAAAATAAATAATAAAAAATAATATATAAATATGTTATAAACTATATATAAATTAAGTTACATCATAATTGCCACCATGAGAGGCGGTAGGAGATAATTGAATAATCATCATTTCGTGGGATAATAGTTCACTATCCACAGAAACAAAATGTTCTCTATCCATTAGATAGAGTTGCGTGTGAGTATAGTTATAATATGTCTCATAAAAACATCATAGTATACTTAGGATACTTTTTTTGTTATGTAATCAAATAAAAAGAAGATAATATGGAGTGAATAAGTATAATAATAGAATGGAATTTTAGAGAAGACGCTACCTCTTAATACGTGTAACTTTCCTTGATTTATGCCAAAAGGATATCTTGAATTTCTTTCTATCTTGGGGAAAGCCTCTGAATGAAATTGGGGGACATTGGTAGATTCCTAGAGCAGAATTTAGATGAGCCGATGGTATTGAGAGATGTGTGTAATGAGTTAGAGGTTGTGTGTTTTTATAATAGAAAGGAGGGGATCTCTAGGAAAGTTTGAATTTATTATTTTATTATACTTTTTTTGGTTTTAAAAGGTAAAAAACTAATTAAATTATAATATAAGATGAATATATATATAATTAAAATTATCCAATAATAATTGGATAGGTTTTGGATATTTATTTAATCCTTTTATTTTTTATATATCCCTTTTCTACTCTTATCGTTTTATCAAGAATTTAATACTATGAGAATCAAAAGCGTTACAAAAACATTAAAAAATTCTAATTAAAGTGTCATTAATAAAATTTTCGACTTTTGATAGCCATTTTTTAGAAACCTATATTTTTTGGAATTATATAACGTATAATAAAATATTCAATATTTTAAAATATTAATTATGTCTTTTTTGACACTATTCATATCATGACTTTTTAAAATTTCATAACAATTTGGATACTTTGAAAAAATAATATTAATACAAAAATAACATGTAAATTTAAAAAAAAAATATTCTTTTATGAGATAAAAAGTTATAAAATTAATTTTTTTTAATATTTATAATCTCATTTATTTAAATATTTTATTAATAAGGTAAACACTACATCATCACAGTGTAATAAATAAATTTATTAATATGTTTTATAAAAACTATAAATAAAATTACATGATGTTTGAAATCCACTTAGATTTTTAATTACTATTTATAGTCGAAATGATCTCTTATATAACCCCATATAAAAATTATTTTAGTAAAAGATATATGTTTATATTATATTTTCTTAACTTTAAATTAAAACTAATTAATTGTCATTTTCCAACTCAAGGGGCTCCATAGGGTCCTCAAATTGACCCAAGGATGATCAAGGTTAGATATATATAACCCAATAGGGTTAGGAAACTTGTTAGGGTAATTTATTATTATTATTTTATTTTTTTACATTTATTTTCTAGATTTACCTTTTATCCATGGTAAATAAAATATTTAATAACGTTTCTATTCATAATGCCTAATAATAAAAGTTACCTATTTACAAAATTTGGACCTCATGATTCCAAAAATGGAATCCATTTTTCCATATTCAAAACATATAATTGGATGATACTAATTTAATATTAATTCCTATTGTCAAAACTAAATAATGTGATTAAATAATTAAAATCTACCAATAGATTGACATGTGATTATGTCCAAATTTAAAGTGGAATTACTTCAAATGATAAAAATTTGATAAAATGGTTTAAAAATAAT
This sequence comes from Viscum album, assembly GCA_963277665.1. Classification (NCBI taxonomy): domain Eukaryota; kingdom Viridiplantae; phylum Streptophyta; class Magnoliopsida; order Santalales; family Viscaceae; genus Viscum; species Viscum album. Next base: position 1,610,424,166 of record OY728141.1, on the reverse strand, counting down.
CCATTTAAAATTGAAAAAAAAATTAAATGACAATCAAACTATATAAATAATTTAAAGTATTTCATTCTTAAAATCAGATTAATTATTGTTTTATGCCTCTAAAATTTAATGGATAAATGTAAAAACATTTAACAAACATGTTTAATCATAATTTAGTTTTTATTTTCACTCCCTAAAATACAAAGATTATGTGTAAACTACAATTTAAAATAATAATAATATTATTTTTCGGTATAACTCAATGCTGTGTGCAACGCAAGATTTCAAAGAAACCCATTGTCGTGTGTTGAGTAAGTGATCAGAAAAAGTGTCATATTTATGATAATATTTACATATTATTCATATATATTAATAAAAATGAAATATTTATTATTATATATATACTTGGGTCATTTCATCCTTCACCCCTTTTAGAAATTGTTTCCTCACTATTTTAAAATTGGGGATGGAAACTTCATTAAAAGTCCCACATAGGAAAAATTGTCAATAAAACTATCACCTTAAAAGAGAGAATGTGAAGTAAAATGGTCGCCTGAGATAAACCATACTCAGATTCCATGTACGGAAACATGGATATGGATGAGAAAGTAACCATCATGTTTTGATATAGTGTGACAGAAAACATGATTAGGGAAAGTTAACAACTAGAAAACTATAACATTTGAAGGTTTAAATGGACTTTGATTCCCTAGTAGGAAAAGTAAATGGAAAAAAGTTCTTGTTTTATATTCTTTTTCATAATGTTGAGGAATATATTTATGATATTGAATTAGAACATAAGGAAATATGCTTACTTTTTAAGAATAGTTTCATCCATTCAAATATTTATACAACAAACTCATCTATTCTTCAAACGATGATTATTAAAGATGACTTATTCACATCTTAAGAGGTATAGTCAACATATAAAGAATCACATAATCCACAAAAGAAGAAATATATATTTCCACATTCATTAGACATTTACTAAAGAAATGGTTATTACAAGACCAGATTATCCTCAAAAAGGTCAACCAATTTTAGACAGAAATAATACTCTCAATATCAAAAATTAAACAAACAATATCCAATGTTCAACAAATACCATTCAATAAAATATTCTCTTAAGATTATTAAAAATAATACAAACTAAGTTTGACACCCAAAATTCAGTAGGATTTAATCACATAGTCTTCCACGATAAATCATAACATTTATCTCTAAATAACATTTACTACTCTTAAAGGATCATACTGAAATGTAATTAACCAATTCAAATAATATCAATGATATGTTAATAATTTCCATTAATATTTCAAATAGTAATATGTTCATAATAAAATATTTATTCGTCCAAAACAACTCCAAAAATTTAATCCCATTGTATTCTATTTTCTGTAGGCATATAGTGTTTCCCTAAAAGAGAGAATGTCTCCAAAAAATAACCATTATCACTTAATCACCAACTAATTTTTTTATACTAACGATGTCCATTTGATAAATAATAATTTACCAAAATCATCATAATCATGATCCATAATATTATTTTTCTATAAATAATATGTTATACTAAACAGGGACTTAATGATGTCCAGTGTTTGTTGATAAATCCCAGTCACACATTGGTTATGTGTTCAATTCTCACTACTTTGTCTAATGCGATGGGTTTTCCATCGGTATGCAAGTTGTCCTTTTTAAAAAACTATAAAATTTTATAACATTCCAACAAATGAGATAAATTCTTCCAAAATAACCATAACATATTAATCCTAAAATTTTATCTCATACTATACATTTCCATCACAAAAAGTAATAAAGTTTAATTACTTCAAAAATAAAATAACACATGAACCCATAATGTTATCCATTATGTCCACAAAAGAAAAAGATAATTATTCATTATATATAGTTCTCACATATCAGATTTCATGTTTACACATACTATAAAAAGTATTCCAAAGTAATTTTATTATTAAAACATTTAAACATATCATCATCCATATATCCAACATAACTCTCCAATTCCTAGACATCATAATCATCATATATTTTTCATGATCCTTTATCAATGTTTTTTCATCTTATTCATTCATACTTCATTCCTACAAAAAATTCATGCATAATGTTCTAAGAATTTCAGTAATGTGAAATTATGAGCTATGAAATAATCGATACCTTATATAGGACATTTTTAGTTTCCTAATATTCAATTGGTAATGAATTAGGAATTGGTAAACATATATTTCTACGATCATGCAGATTCCATTATTAAAAATTCATTGTATAACATCTATTTGTGTTATGGCCATGTACCCCACATTTAAAAAATTCAATTGATCGCTCAAAAAACTTATTTTGTTTTCAGAAGTCAACTGGAAGCTTCCATTTTCCATGGAAGGTTATTGCTTTATGACTTTCATTAACACTTCTGAAACATCTTCCCTCTCCTATAAATTATTTTCCTTTGATTTTATTTCCACATAATATATAAATATGTTTTTTAATATATTTTGAATTATTATTAATACTTGAAATTCTATTGGAATTCATTTGATGCAGAAATTTTCCCTTAGAAAAATCACCAAGGTTCAAGTGGTCAATCATGACTCATGATAGTTGGTTAAGAATAACCGAAATAAATCTCATTGCATATCCAATTTAATTCAGTTGCTCATTCCGGAAACCACCACAGTTTTTTTCACATCCATTTTTACATTGGTGACTGCTAGATCTATCCATTTACAAAACCCAAAAAGGTCAGTTCAATGTAATTTGACTGGGTTATATGTAATTTTTGAAAGCTTGTGCGCAATGAATTCCTCTAAGTCTTACGATCCATGTAATACATACACATACATGCCTTGTAAGGGTTCCACCTCACCCTTGAAATGTGGTTTATCAAAATCAATAAAAAAAATAAGACTTTCTTGCAATTGGAGTATTATGAAAAACATTAACGTTTACCTCAGCCATGTTACCTAATTCATTGGAGATCTATCTTGGGCTAACCCTCCCTAAGTTTATTACGAAACCACCCATATACAAAAACAAATCCCAAGACAAATATAATATACATAAAACATAAATCAATAATACATGAATGATAACATTTCCACATTAAAATCACATGATATCATTTCATGATTTGACATAATCAGTTTATTTAAAACATTCAAAAATAATATTTTTGAATAAATTTGTCCCATATCACATTGAAATTTTATAATGATTTTAAAATTTAAAGAAATAATGTATATATTTAAAAATACTTAAAATCATAACTAAAACATGGACATTGAATATAATTATTTATAAGATTTAAACATTAAAACATTTAAATTGATCATTTTGTTAAAGAATACAATACCACTTGGGAAAATATGGAATAAAAATAATTACCAAATAACTTCAATGAAAGCTATAAATATCCTGATAATATAAAAATTAATTATATAAAATGTCAAAATGGGATTATATAGAACTTATAGGATAATAAACGTGTACAATATCAAGATATTCTTCAACGAATCTAGTTTGAGATGTAGTCTCTTACAAATATTGTATCCTTGGATAAGGATAAATCAATGACATAATTATATATGAAAAATATATATATACCCAATATAACTGGATATTCTGTGTAAATAAATCATATTTCATTCACACATATTCATATCATGAAATAATCCAGAAGTAGAAGTTCATCCCTATTAATGAGAATTCAGTAAAGATGTTCTTTTACCTCAAGACCAAATTGTATTGTCTGTTTATGGTTCTTCATGAATAATAAACAAAAGATAATTTATAACTTATTAATAAACTTTTAATGTTTTTATTAAATTAATATCCATTATTACCTTTCTAAAATTATAATTTAATTATTTGAGTTCATATCGTACCTTTTGTCGATGTTCCTAACTTGAGTAAAAAATGAACTTGTTATTGTTTCAAATTTCCCATGTGGTCAAAAGTCCATTATCTCCATATTTGTATTCATGATTTAAATACCATATATGTCCAGTATATGTGTATTTTTCTCCATAATATATGTATTTTATAATAGTACATAACATTTGGAAATATGAAAATGAAATTCACCATTCATGGAGACGGTAAGTCATACATATGAATGAACTCTACTTTCGTTTCTTTTTTTCATTTTAAGAGAATTAAAACTAAATGAAAAATAGGTAAATTATAACTCCAGTATAATATATATATTATATATGTTACATATTTTCATTAATTTCATCCTTTATATGTTCTATGTATTGCATGAATGAGTCATATTACTTTCAGGGGGCGGTAGTCCGAACTTCCTGAAATGAAATTATCATATTTACTCATTAAAGAAAGAATAAATTTATGATGTAAATTAAAATTAAAGAATAATATAGAAAATTTAAATATGATATATACAATATATAAATATAGTTTCATCATAATAGACTCTATAAAGGGGTATTAGGATATAACTGAACAATCATAGTTTCGTGAGGTAGTAGTTCGTCGTCTATAGAAACCGTATGTTTTAAATTTATTATATGGAGGTGTGTGTGAGTGAAGTTCAAATACTTCTCATAAATTTATCGAAGTATTTTTAGTATACTAGTTTTGTTATTTAATAATTTAAAAATAATAGAATATGGAGTAAATATGTAGAATAATGGAAAGGAATTTTAGTGAATACGGTACCTCTAAAATCGTGTAACTCTCTTGGATTTGAGAAAAAAGGATTTATTGAAGTACCGTATACATAAGGAAAATATTATATGAGGAATATGGTGATGTTTTGAGCATATTTTATTAGACTTTGGATGATCCAAAGTGCTTGATATGTGTGTGTAACGGGTTATAGGTGGTGTCCCTTTATAAGATTGAGGAAGGGCTATTTAGTAATGCTTGAATTATTATTATTTTCTAAAATGATTTAAGGTTTTCAAATGTCCCAAAATAATTAAATTCAAGGATAAAATTAATATAAGTATAAATAAAATCATCCAATAAGAATTTGATGGGTTTTCAATATTTTTTTAATCCTTATCTTTTTTATTTCACCCTTTTTTACTCTTACCATTTTATCAAGCATTTAAAAATTTCAGAATCAAAATAGTTACCAAAACATGAAAAATAACAAATTTATGAATCATTAATAAAAATTTTGAATTATTATAACCATTAGGACAAATAAAATATTTTTTGGAATTTTATATTTTTTTGTAAATTATTTTATATTTTTTAATATGAAATACATTAATTTTGACACTATTCATATCATAACATTTTACAAATTCATAACAACTTGTTTACATCGAAAAAAAATTATTAATAAAAATATAACATATATATATATAATAAAAAAATAATGATTCAAATTTCAATGTTTTAAAATTAATTTATTTTAATATTTATAATTTCATTTATTTAAATCATTGATTAATTAGGTAAACACTACATCACCATGGTGTCATAAATAAATTTATTTATTTCAAGTATAAAAATTATAGATAAATAACCATGATGAATGAAAATATTTTATATTTATAGTGACTATTTATAGACAAAGATATCACTTATATAACATCATATAAACACAGTTTTAGTAAAAGATATATGTTTATGTCAAATTTTTCTTATCATTAAATAAAATATAGTTAAATATTATTTTCTAATAGATGTTTCTCCATGGGATTATATAAATGACCCATGAATTTACAAGGTCATATATATATATCATCAAATAGGTTTAAGAAACGTTTTAGGGTAATTTAATATTAATATAATATTATTTTTTACCCTTATTTTCCAGATTTACCCTTTAACCATTGTAAATAAAATATTTACTAATGTTACTATTCATAATGTCTAAAACTAAAAGATACATATATAAACAATTTAGACCTCATGATTCATAAATGGTACACTTTTTTCAACTCAAAAACACAAAATACAGATAAATTAATTTATAATTAATTCATGTTGTCAAAACAAAAAAGCTTGTTTTTAAGATGTAAAATCTACTAAAAAATTGACATACGTTTCTATCCAATTTATAAGTATAATTACTTCTAATTACCAAAATTGTATTATACGGTATGAATATAATTTAACTAAACTATAAAACAGATTAAAAATAAAATGTTACTATATAAGAACATTTGATTAAAAGGCAGTTTGGAATTAAAATGCAGTATTTTTCACATTTCATAAAAAATGAAATGTATCTAAAAAATACCAAAAAATTCACTCAAATTAATTTTTATTTTAAACTTAGAAATATGAAATTTATTTTTTCAAATATAATATACAAATATGACAGAAACTAGATTTAAAATGTTTTCTCCATCAAAAGGATGTAAATTGACTTTTTAAACAATATTAATGTTTTTCATGTTTGAAATCAGATTCATTCCTATTTTAGGCCACTAAAATTTATTGTATAAATGTCAATATATTTAAAAAAATTGTAATAATAATTTATTTAGTTATTTTCATTCCCAAAAATAATACAGTTATGTGTTAACTACTCTTTAGAATAAAAAAATATTATTTTTTGGTATAATTCAATGTTGTGTGAAACATAAGATTTCAATGAAACCAGTTGTTGCGTATTGAGTTTGATATCCGACAAAGTGTCCTATTTAAGTTAAAATTAATATATTATTCATAAATATTAATAGAATTGAAATTTTTTTTATTATATAAATACCTAGGTCATTACAAATAATACATGAATCCTAATGGATTCAATGACCATGAATCATGACATCATGACATAGTCATAATTCATATTTTTATGGCATAAACAGTAGAAAAGAAAAAGAATTTCCCTGGTAGTCAGGGATCACTACCATGACTATCCTAGTGTATTGGGTTCACTCGCCAATTTTTTATTTTATTAAAGGTTCACTCCATAGAATATCATATATGACATAGTCTCATATTATTCTAGGTTCACTCCTTATTATATTTATTATTATCTAATATAATACAAATCATTAACCAATGTCTTCGAGGGATCTATAATTATGGGATGTCATGATACATAATGATAATCATACACATGTGTTTCAAAAAAATCATAAATCATTCATCAATTAAAAACTCTTGGAAATGAACAATGATCCAAAAAAAATTTATCGTAGAACAATAACATAACCCATGTAAAATATCTAAGTTTCCTAAAGGTTTTATCATAACATTATAAACCATTGGGAAAAATGAGTTTTATAGATTAATCATTAATTCCTCATCATTATATGATATACATAGAATAAAATTTTATGGTATAATTAAATAATGTCCATAATAAATTAAAAGTAACATTGTAGTGTGTCAACATAGAATAATTAATATCTAGAATATATATTGATTATTTTTTATGAAAAATTATTTTTCCATTGGAATTCAATTGTTAAAAAAATATTAATTTTATAATAAAAGACTTTTTCTATTGAAATAATACTTGTAGAGATATAATGAAATCCCTACATCCTTGGGATGTCTAAATGGAAATAAATTTCGTCCATGTAGTGTATAAAAAGTCAATGGCTCCTCAAAATTGTTTTTTTAAAAGTCAAAGTACCTCATTAATAAAATTAAAAAATGATAAATTTAAACAATTTTTTGAGAATTAAATATGTTCTAAATACGTAATTAAAAAATAATAGGATAATAAAAAACTCTTTAATTTTTATTTAAAATCGTATACATTTAATAAAAATAATTACCAATAGAAAATAGAAAATAAGATTATTTTTTCTTAAAATATTTATTTTGTGCTCTTGAGTAATTAAAGAGATGAAAATTAATAGAAAAGATAAGGTATATAAAAATAACTATAGGAGAAGAAAATTCATGATATCATTGATATGTATCATGATATTTTATATTTGAAAACATATTCATAATCCTAGTAAATAATGAAATTGAAACATAAAAACATTATATGAAGTTCAACGTTCATTGAAAAAACACTAACCACATGTACATGAAATTGTAATTTATTTAAATTGTTGTTTTATAATATTATAAATAATTATAATATCTTATATTATCTCTTTATAACATTTAAACACCCATTAATTAGTAATTTTTTGTTAAATTAGTTATTTTTGGCTGGTAACTATTTCGTTTTCATGAGAATTTCAGTTTTTTATTTTCAGTTGTAGTACATTTATTATGGTTCCATAGTATATGTTGTTTTATTCGTCATATAAATGTCATATATATATATATATAATTATATATATATATATATATATATTAATCCATAAATAATTAACTTAGAAATATTAATTAAATCATTCATGGACGTGGTAGGTTATACGTACACGTAAAAGCTATTTCAATTTTCCAGTGGATGGAATATAGGAAATGTAAATAATATTTAACCTTTAATTTATCATTTTTATATCATATATATATTTTATAATAATTTGTTATATCATTATTATCATATATTTATTTAAAAACTTAATCAAATCGCTTCGTGGTGGTGGTAGTCAACATGTATGATTGAGTGACATTATCTTTTTCCAACTAATGGTAAAAAGGTGGATAATGGTCATTCATGAATAATAATATAAATTTATTATATTGTAGATATAGAATTAATTATTATATAATTTATATTATGTATTTATATGATATATATAATGAAATAAAATTGAAAGTGACCACATAGGAGATATACCTATTCGTTGAAAAACATTATCTAGCACTCATAATATTCCATCAAAGGCTGGTATTTTGAAATGAAGAGAAAACAATTTATTAATTAAATGTATATTTTATTCTATTATTTTAGTGATCTAATATTATATAATAATCAATCAGTGTGGATGATGATGGATAAGAGGTTCCCATTAATAAGTGAGGAGAGGGGAACTCTTTGTATAACATTATCAATTAGTTTAATATATATTAATTTCCACTAAAAAAGGATCAAAAATAAATTAATTCAAATAATATATATGGATAATTCTATATAATCTCATTACATCTAATTTCAACATGTTTAGTTTTTTTCACCCATTTCTAACTATATTAATGCCCCCATTAAGCCTATTATCATATAAAAAAACATTTTTTTAATATTTAGGGTTTAGGAATTAAACTTTGAATAGAAAAGTGACTCATAAATGAACGTGGGTTTATATTTTCCACCATATTCCATTCACATGGATGAATATAAGATTTAAATAAATTATTAAAGATTTAATTATTTATTATTTATTATATAATGTCATTAACATTATTTTAGAAAAATTTATTAAATTTTAAATTGAAGACAACTTCATTGAAAAGGAATTGTATTATAATCCTTTATAAGTTATTTAATTTTTTATATTTCTATAACATATTGTTGGGACACAATATTTATTCCATGTTTTTTTAATTTAAATATTTTTATGAATTAATTTTTTCTATTAATTGAATAAATACTAATTTGGAATTGCGTAAACATTCAAGTTAATTAATTAATCAAATGAAATTAAAGGTATATCACAATTATAAAATTAATTATTAATATTTAATATAGACATGTAAAACGTAATTTATTATATTTTCACTTATTTTTGAAAATTAGAGATATCATGTTCAAGAGAGTGACAATTTTAATTTTTTTTAACTAAATTAAAATTAAGGTAATAATCTTAGAAAAATTCAACCATGGTTCTATATACTAAATAAATATATAGAAATGTTTGTAATATATTAATCAATCTATAAAAAATAATTTTTTATATAAATTTTTATGAATTATCAAAACATTTTATCCATATTTTATCTATTTACACATACATATCTTAAAACAATTTACCAATGTTATTATTCATAATAGAAGAAAATTAAATAAACATGATTATAAAACATGGATCTCCTGATCCAATATATAAAATCTACTCTTTCCAGAATCAATTTATAGTAGTTGAATAAATTCCATTTAAAATATGTATATAAAATGTGAAAACATGTTATTATTAATATAAATAAATTTTTAACCATAAAATGATATTTATTATTATCTGATGCACGTAAAAACATTTAATTAATGTTAAAACCATTTAATGAATATATAATATATTTAATTCCCTAAATCATTCAATTATAGTGATTAAATTATTTTATTAATATAAAAACAAATTATTTTAATGATATAGTTTTTCACAAAATTCTATATAATACTTAAAATTATTATTTTTCCCTTTTAATAAAATTTTTAAAAATCGGATTTATATTATAAATATTTATAACATAAATTCATCATTTTTTTATTTCATATTAATACCCTCAAACCCAATGGATAGGCAGTAACAACCATTATATAAAAATTCAATAGTCTACTATAGCCTGTTTAAATTTCATGTTTCATGTATCAAAAACTATCAAAAAAATAAATTTATTTTAAAAATATATATATATTAAAATATTTAGGTGTCACATTTTATTCACTGTAAAATGACTTCACCCTTGATTTTTTTTACTCAAATTCAAAAAATGTTGTTATCTATGGTTCATCACATCCTCATATTCCCACGTAGCTTCTTCAAATATCTAATTTTTCTAGGGAACTATAACCCTATGATTAGTCATGTAATGTATTACATTGTTGCTGTAATTAATTATTTCTGCCATTCCTTCCTTATAGGTACAGTCATCCCCAATCATACGACATATGATTTTATAAAAACTGATTGATCTGGTTTGTACTTCCTCATGAGAGATAAATGGAACACATCATGAAATCTAGAGAGGTTCATTGGAAGTGTCATGGGATAATCTAAAACCCTGACTTGGTCAATAATATCATAATGTAACATATACCTAGGTATCATATTTTCCTTCTTTCCTAATATCATAACCTTTTCCCAGGAGAAATTATTGAGTGTTCCTTATCACCAACAAAAAATTAAAAACTATGTAGATGATTATCTTCATAACATTTTTGTTGAATTTAATATTACATGAGGTGATATTTAATATCTCAGACATTAACCGATATTTCCATAGCTATATTAAGTACCTATATAATTTATTCTATATATTTATCACATAGCTTTAGATATATAGAATTGTTTCCATATGTGGCATTATAATGGTCCATCTAAATTCATGAGTGAATGATATGGATGTTTGAAAACATGACTAGATGATGATTTTTATCCCAACCACCATTGAAACCCTTAGAAAAATATATCATCATATTTTATAAGGTTTGAATGGTTCCCTTAAACAAACCATCTTTACTTAGATGATATGCAGTACTGCAACTCATCTCTATTTCCAAATCCTACTAAAAACATCACAATAACTTCAATGTAAACCTCGGATCCTAATTAGATAAAATAAAATGTGTTACTCCATGAAACCATACCAATGCATTGATTTATGTAAATAGAATATAATTATGATATTAATATTATATAATGTAGATGATGTGTGTTAAATTTGTAATGTGATTGAATATAATGAAAATATCCTAATTGGATTTAGATTTTTTGCTGAGTCTGTGGTGAGGTTTTTACATTTTCATTATGGTATGCATTATCATTATGAAATTAATTTAGATTTTCTTTACTCATACATAACTCACTAATATACAAATATCTGAGATACACACTCTTAAATATCTCTCTTAATTTTATTTACTTGAAAAACTATTTTGGATCTCTATAAATATTCATACATCACGTGAAAAATGAATTCATTGGTTATCAATTTGTTATAAATATAAATAATAATTATTTTAAATAAAATTATATGTTTTTCAAAAAAAATAATTACGTGAAAAATGTTCTTTTATATTAAGAAATTAAAATTTTCTATATTGGTTAATATTTAGAATGAAACTTTTCTATAGTATACATTAAATAAATTTTTTTTAATTTACCTATTTTTTGAGGAATTTGAAAAGAATATATATCAACATTTATTCATAGTATGGTATTTTCTAAAAAAATGTTTTCATCATGTTTTGATAACTTATTTAGAAATGGATTTTCAAAGATTGTATAAGTTGAATCATAAAAAATGGAATCTATATTTTGAATGATGATGATCAGATTTTATAGAAACGTCTATTTTCTTATTTTAAATATGAATGGTAACCACATTAAATATATATCACCATAATAATGTTAAAACATGTAAAATAAAGTAAAAATATTAGGATATATCATTACAATTTCTCTAACACTTTTCTGTATCATACTGAAAGAGTATTTTTCATCGAGTTTGATCCATGCCTCAACAATATGATCACTTGGTTCCATATTTCACTGATTTTGAGCTTTGTAAAAATTTATGAAAATAATGAAAAATGTGAATCCCTTGATTTTAATATCTCTGAAATTTCTACATAAGGGTAAATATAATATATTATTAGTTATAAATGATTATTTTAAAGTTAAATTAATTTTTTATTATAGAAATTGTTTTAAAATTTTTAGTAGTTTATTAATTACCATAACTTCTAATATAATGTCAACATAATTTTTATTCATTTTATATAGAAATAAAATAAATGATATAAAAATTTTTAAATGTAATTCTATTTAGATTAATTATTTTGTTCCACTAATTTTATAGATTAAAATATAATATAATTTTTTTAAAAAAATTATATTCCAAATCCATTTTTTTCTTATTTTCATTATATCAAATTAAATAAATTGGCCAAAAATGATTTTAATTATATTTTATTAAAATGATATTTTAAATACTATTTAAAAAACAAAAATATATTAAAAGTGGACATGATGGACAATAAATTGTCTAAAAACTCATCCCATGGCCTTTTTTGATCCAATAATAATATAATAATTAAAATTATAACCCTTGAAAATTGAAAATGTAATTACAATTTTTAAAAATAATTTATGTTGAAAATTGGATTAATCAAACATATAGGGGATAAAATAACACAAAACCCACCTAATATTATTTGGATGATGATATGATGAACGTATATTTATTTTTGTAAAATTTATTCCCATTATGAATCTTTTTTTCATGACAAATAACTTATTATATTTTAAGATTTTAAAAAATAACAAGAGGGACCTTCTTCCTCGCTAATAAAATGGATCCACACTATTTTCATCCTTAAAGAACATTGAGTCACATATTTTAACGTCCTAACCCTATTTACACACACTAGTACCCTAATATAAACTACTAAAGTCCTCATGTGGGCCTCCCCATATGCCAGAGGCATCCGAATTGCAGTGAGGTTCTAAGGTTCGTCATGGGGAGACTATACCCTTTTTATCAGATTAATATCTTATTAGAGATAAATAAATAATTACCAAAAAATATTACTATGACCATAATGACACCGATATCACATTATTACCAATGTATATAAATAAAATACCAATAAATAGTTGTAGATTTTCCACGCCAAATTACAAGTCATGTGTCAATATGCAAAAAACAAGAAATAAATAGACATTGAAAACACCCAAGAGGGTCCCAAAGCACTTCTAGTTCTCTTATCCATCCTTTATACAAACTCATCCATCTAACAGAAGACCCTTTACCTTAACATTCTATATAACCGTGAAATCTTTTTGGGTACTGATAAGGAAACCTAAGTAGGCTGTTAGTGCAACTCACTATGCCACCACCAATGGACTCTAAAACAATATCCCATCAATTAATGTTTGTGAATTTGTGAAAATAAATAAGTAAAATGTATATACAAATAGTTTACAACATATAAACTATTTAATTTTTTACCACATAACCCACTGGATTTCAATAAACACGCAAACCACAATTTCTAATTCAGTTCATGCTATAGTCTGATCTATCTCTAAGGGATATAATATATTTCAATGGAATTTTTCCCACACATCATCTCAATTCATATATGAATTCCATTGTTACAATTAATCATTTCCATTTATATTTTTACTCCATTTTTAGCATTCACCATCTCAATTCATGTCTGATTTTTATTATTACCATTCACTCTGGTAATTTATATTTGAATTCCATTATTACCAAACACTCTCACAAGTCATATAAGAATTCTCTTATTATAATTCATTGTCTTAATTCATGTCTTATAAATCTATTTTTTTGCATTCTTCTGCTCAATTCATATCTCAAAATTCCATTTATACCATTTTTCATCCCAATTCATTACTCATATTTCCATCGTTACAATTATTCCACAACTTTTTTAATTTATTTCAACAATTATATAATCACTTCAATAACACCAATTAACTAAACATTCAATTCATAATCTCAATTCCCTTAATTATCACAATAATTAATTAATCATCCCAACCATAAAAATTAATTCAAAAATTAATTTATAATCTCAATGTGTTTCACGATCACTACATTCTTTATTTATTTATTAAAAATCTTATTAAATACTATTAAATAAATTTAATTCAATAATAAATAATTAAGCAATTAATTATTACCATACAATAATGTCAATATCCCTACAATTAATTCAATAATTAATTATTCCATTACAATAATCTAAATACTTCCAAAATTATATCAATAATTAATTATTCCAAATAATAAATTTTATAAACAAAACCATTCCCGTTAATTAATACAATAATAAATTAATTATGTTCAAAAATCTCAAGATTTCTAATTTCAAAATCCCTAAATATATTAATTGTTGAGAATAGTGAATTCAATTATAGTAACTCAATTAAAGATCATCCAATAGAAATCCAACAATTACATATATGTGATTTAAATCAAGACCTTTTGATTTCAATATTTGATTACCAACCTCACTTCACTAATAAGTGATTCCCAGTGGAGAATACCTAATTTGAAATGGATAGGTCCAGCCCATGATGAAGAACATCATCTATATAAAAAAACTAGATCCAAGATTAAATGAATATTTATTTAACATACCTAGATCAATATCTATATCAATCACTAGATTGATATCCCAATTTTATCCAGGTAGAGTAGTGGCGGAGAGAGGGAGAATTATAATACGAAAAAAGCACATACTAGGGTAGGTAAGGATCTTATATCCTCACATCAATTCTCTAATAACATATGCTGAGATCCCAAGGAAATCATCCAATAAGCCCCAAAAATTTAGAAAAAAATGTTAGGGGATGATTGGGGGTCTATTTGGGATTTATATGGGAGTTCACGTATATTTAAAAATACAATTATTTTGGACCATTAAAATCTTTTTCATGGTTTCCTAAAAAGGGGAACATGGTTTTCCAAATAGTGCACCTAAACTATGCACCTCTTTTAGAGGGTTCATGATTTGTTCTAAGAGGGAACACAATTTTATAATTCATGTGTTAGAAATACAAATCCCATCATTTTTAGTTGACATTTTATGATGGGTCTGAGTGTATTTTTGGGAAAACCGTCACCAAATATGTACTTTTCCTCTTCCTTCAATAATTATCAATTATCACCTAAATACAATCCAATGTTTTAGTGAAACAAAATTACACAAATTTTGGATAAAGAGTACCTGTAAACAATCCCAACACAACCCTAAAAGAATTTGGGATCTTACAATATCCCCACCATATAAAATATCATCCAGGATCTATACTCCAAATAATCTCTAAGATTCAAGGTAAAAATATCCATCCATTGGGTATAAAAATATTCTTCCCCCTCTCGTTCTTCCTCTTTCACATGCCCATTATTCCATAATAAATGAAATAGAGGAATAATAATTCCTCGTAACAGTTTCACATTCTAATCTAACACATATATCAGATGCTCCTCAATGGAAAAATTTGTGTCATGCTAAACATCAACCACATCGATCACATGGGAAGGGTTAGGGTGATACTGGTGAATCTATGAGACATGAAAAAAATAATGCATAACATTGTATTTATGGGGAAGAGAAAATCATTATGCCATCAACCAAATTCTCTCCAAAATCTGAAATGGTCCAATGGACCTATGTTCCAACATGATATGTCTCCATAATCATCTAGTGTCCTACCCTAGGGGACACACCGAGATATTAAATATCACCCTATTTTAAATATGTGGTTCAATGTCATCTATAAAAAAATGAATTCTATATAATCTATTCCATTTTCATATTCATCTGAATCGGTTTTTCCTTCTCTAACATCTTAGGAGGGATACTCGGTCTATGAAAATCTTACTCCCACATTCGTAGAGTATAGAGGAGATATTCCCAACCTACTATAATGATCCTTATATGGTGTCATATTAATAATTTCATAGTATATATTACTATTGGTAAAATTTACCAAGCATAAGATATTTTTTCCAAGATCCCCCAAAGTCTTGGACACGTGATCTCAACATATCTTTAAGCACATGTATAGTACACTCGAATTACCCATAATTATGTTGGTGGAAATATCGACTCAATATTATATATGTACCGTGTGACTTAAAGAATCCATACTAGAATGGTGAAGTAATATGTGTGTCATAGTTAGAACTATTGTCCTCGGACCTTGTCTAGATAAATATATACCGACATACAACTGTCCAACTTATCCACTAATATTGTCTCCAGTATAGTCAAAAAACATGCGACCATTTTTAAACTGTCCATAGTAACCCAAAAAGAGTCATTATTCCATATAATCCTTGGGATACCCACCACAATGTACCTAGTAACATTATATCACTTGTATATTGTAATAGGAAATGGTTTTAGTGAACAACCGTGTTGTTGATGCTCAACATTCACATATTGATAGGTGTAGAATCATGCCACTAACCCTATTGTATCCTTTTTCATGACTAGCCACAAAATAGTAATTGTAGGCCTTCGTACATTTTGGACACATTTAGATATATCGTACACTTCAAGGCATGGAATCCATGCATCAGATACTCCCACTTTTTCATTGGCACAATAACATGATTCCTACCATAGATAACCTCATCATTATATATGGTCCAATTAAAAGTTTTTCATCCACCTTCAACACTTTCCCTCAATGTCAAACATTCTATATACACATATATCCTATATCAGATATATTTCAAATATGTATAATCCATTGAATTTAATATGAGATTCATCTTATCATTACTCTCTGAAACCAAAAAATGCATCTTAGCTGGTATAGTTATCATCTTTTACTCAACCCTGGACTCTAGAATTGCATGAATCGGTGTTTTCTAGCTCCAAGAATCATCAACATTGCTTACCTTTCTTGGAGTATATGTTGGATCAAAATCAAATGACTATATATATTAATTATGACTCTAATATTGGAGATTAAAATATAACTATGATGTGATAAAATTTATGCTCTTGCTGTTAGTATAATCAGTAATCCTTTATCCCAGAAAATGATTCCACCAACACATCAAATCATAAACCACTACTTCTAACTAAATGCAATGCATAGGGAAGTTCGTCTCATGTGGCTTGAATTTCTGAGACCAATATGCCACAACAAGATCTAATCTAATTAAAATATCATCAAGTTCAACCCTAAAATAATCAGAAAACACTACATACTCCTAACATTGATTCGGTAGGATCAATGTTGTTATTGTAGTAAAATTATTCTTATAGTCGTGGAATGTGTTCTCAGATTCTCCAGACCATTGAAACATTACTCAATTTTTTCCAAGTCCAATAGTGATGTTTTTAAATTTGAATGGTTGTTGATGAACCACTAATATTATCCATGTCACCCCAGAATGCTAATGATACTAAAAACATTCTTTTTATGCTCCCAAGAAAAAACTACTTAGACATTCTCTAGTACCACTAACAAATTTTCATCAAAGATGATGTGACCCTGGAAGTGATCCATATCACTCCAAAACTGACACATAGATAGATTGGTGTATTGTAGATTCCCTACTAGTGTACTCAGTACGATTTCCTAATGTTTGGCATTATTTTTACTAGTCCTGGATAAGATATTATCCAAAAAAACACAAAACAACTCAGGTATGGGAGAAATATTCTATTAATCAAATACATATATAGTGATAGTTCTTTCATGAACCCAAACAGAATTACAATGTACACATAAAGGCAATACCTGATTCTAAAATCAGTCCTCATTATATCACATGTTCAAACTCTAAACTAATGATTCCATGATCTCTATTAGATCTGGAGAAAACACAATCTCCACTCAATTATTCAAAAATGATCTTTTATACACAAAAGGGGTTATCGACTCTTAATTATCATCCTATTCGACTTATATTAATATACACAAAGGAATGTATTCTCTTTATCCTTATTATAAAAAATAACTAGAGAACCCTCAAGGTGACATACTCATATAGATAAATCACTTATTCTATAACGCCTCCAGAAAAGTCTTCAACTCTTGATTATCTGTTGGTTCTATTTTATTTGGTGAAATTGAAATATATTAGCTCCCAACATGAGTCCAATTTTAAATTCAACATCTATCTGAGGTTTCTTCTCTAATAAGTCTTCTGGAAACATATCCTAAAACTTGTCCATCATGGGTAGAAAGACATCGTCATATGGGAGCTCTTTCCCAAATGTAGTATATCCACTGCCCCTTTTGGCACAATCATTAGAACTCTAACAACCATACAGATATTGGGTAGGAGATCCCTTCCCACACCCTTATTCTACCAATTTTCATAGTCACTATCTATCCATCATGGGTTACTACAGAAATTCTACCAGTGCCTTTTCCTACAATAATATTGGAACTCCACTTGTGGTCAACGACAATGTCAATAATTGTGACACATCCTATAACACTGGTGGTAAAGAACTGAAGTAATATCCTAAGATACAGATCTTTCTCCATGTTAAATATTCTTACAAACCCCAAGATAAAATTCTCATAGAGACACTTCTTTCTCTTGGAATATGTACATAACCATCATCCTTTAGAAACCATAGTTCCATCAATGGAATCCACTTTTAGGTTACCCTTTGCTCTGTGAGCCTAATTTATCACCTAAAAAACCTCATTAGTAGAGATATGTTATCTTGGGAAACAATATCACATGTAATTCCTTTCTGGAAATGCATCCCTGTATATGTCTCATCCCCTACCAATTCTAAAAGAATGTGATGAAAATATGTAAAGTGTTCAACATCTTCAATCACAAAAATACTCCCCTGACCCAACATAATGAGATATGTTTATCTATCCTCGCATAGTGTCAGAGGATAAAAATACTCTAGAATGTTATTATTAGAATACCACCACAACATAGTCCTTATCATTGAACATTTTGGGTGTATATGATAATATCCCTTCTGTGTATAGCATACTACTACCTCACGAAGCGATGTGATTAGTTCACGGTTTACAAGAAATATTATAAGGATGAGATTAATGAAATAATGTGATATATATAAAATAAATTATATTATATAATTGTAATATATCTTTTATCTATATTTATATCAAACCATTTAGAAAATGGAATTTGCGTTTATTCATATGTTCGACCTAACATCTCCAAAAACGGAGTGTTCTGTTTTTTATCTCTAACTATTATGAATTTTGATAAATACCAATATATTGAATATATGTGTTATTAATATAATTTATAATGTTATTTAGATGATTTGACCATGAAAAAAGTAATATGAACAATAATAAAAAATCAAAACGGTCAAGAAAAACAACTAAGTTATTTCCCTAAACGTGAATTTGACATTGAATTGCTAAAAAATAAACAACAAAACGTCAGAAGTAAATAATATATTGTATGAAATATATAATTATAGTTCATTAAATAATTTATTTTAAACATATATTGAATATAATGGTGTTTAAAATGTGTATAATTGTGTTCATGATTTAATGTAAGGTATTTTCGTACAAAATTGGCCAGTTTGATGAATATTATATATTATGTGCCTATTTTCTTTTTGTAGGATTATATATTTCTATGTGAGAAGTGGTATAATGAATATCATATTTGTAATTATATTCAATTTATTATTTTATTTTAATATTTAATTAATCTTATAATTCCAAAGACAAACAAATGGGATAAACATTATGTTTCAAACTCAATGTTTATTAATAATTTTTATGTTCAATCTTTAAAGATGAAATATTATTATATTTCTCTAAATAAACACATAATTTTTATTATCATTAGGTTATTTCGTGAGAATAAATTTCATCTCTTCAGTTTCCACCCATTATGTACTAAAACATCTGAATATTATTTTTTAAAAAATCATCTTTATTTCTCTTTTTAGTCAAAAACCCTTTTTCTCCCGTAACATTTTTTTGTAATAATATTTTCAAAAAATATTTTAATATTATATAAAATATTTTTTAAAGTCATCTTTACCCAACATTTAATTTTTTTTAGAAAATGAATTAATCTTCAAGAAGTTTTACTATCAAGAACTTTGTGGATTTTTTTCTAACATGTGAAATGAATCCTTATCTTATAGTGTACAACATTATTGGGAATTGATGATGTTAGGACTTTTATTTTAATAAAAAAATACGTTTAAATTTTTCAGGGATATTTTAAATAAAGATTATTACCACAATATTTTATGATTTTTTTGAACATTTTATTTTATAATAAAGGATATCTTAATCACGAAACATTACATGTGATTTCTCTTTCAAAATCATTTACCATTTATGATTAAATACTTTGATTCTTCTTAAAATTATCTGGGATATGATACAATAATACCATATTTAGTTTTTCTATGGATGGTAAAATTTTATGATGATACAAAGTTTATGAAACTCATTTCTCTTCTAAGGGTAATGCTAGGATAAAATTCTTATGATACCCACTTATATTTACGTGGGGCGTGCTCTGATGAAAGGATTAAATGATTATGAAACCGATTTCTTTTCCTTATAATTTTCATTATGAACTATTTATGACACCCAAATTATTTCATGGTTTTTGATATAATTAATTTTTTATGATCCTGTGGTACATATTGCATAATTTTCATAATTATATAGGTGGCACCTATATCGCTCTCAAATTAATTATGAATATATTGAAATATTAATAGATAAAGAGGAGTAGAGTGAGGATTTAACCTATTTTATTATTTATATTTATCCACTACTATTGTTTTGGGATTAAACCTTGACTACTACGATAGTTTTTGAAGTGTACTAATTCCACATTTATATACATAAAAATGATCATTGAATACTATAGACATTATTTCATATACATATGTGTATACCAAAATTATATATCATTTTCCATTTTAATTCACTTATGGCTCATGTTCATTGATTCCCTTAGGATTTCTGTCTTATGAACTACCAATATTTATTCCATGACATAGGATCATGATAATGGACATAGAGGATTTTCATTTCAAACGTTATTATCATGTTATCATAACCTTCTACTCACTCAATGATCACACATCTCCTTTTTTAAACAAAAACAGAATCTAATCTCACCCACTCAAACATTTATTTTAGTCATGTTATAAAAAATAAATTATGTGTGATTGGTTTTACGAATGGCTCTATTTAGGAAGAACATGTTGTGATATATTATATTTCAACTATAGACCAGTTCATTATGTTTCTATGTTCCCAAAGGCCATATTCTTTTATGATCCTCAGGTGTTTTTTTGGTAATGTATTGAATGTTCATAAAAAAAAGTTATAATAAGTATATATGAAATTCATGGGTCACTATAGTTGGTATTATAGGATGTGTTTATTAAACCATTGGAATATAGGATGATAAATAGCTATAGAAAACAATTAAGATAAGATTAAGTATGGGGTAACATTATAATGTTTTGGTAAGGAAAAGATTTCATGGATTTCATATAAATATCTTAATGTATAGACATTAAATGTGGACATGGTTCTGCAATAAATATACATAGGGGTATAATACTAAAAAATTCATGTTGGGCTTGAATTAATTGTTACCTAGTATATGAGAATTGGCCTCACTATATACATGGATTGAAAATCTAAGTCTATATTACAATTTTCATTTTCATTTAAAGCCATTATTAAGGATTTTAATTGAATATGACCATTAATATCCTGAGATAAAAATTAGGTTTCATGGATTTAAAATAATGTGTCTTAATTTAGACATCCAAAAAATTATTTCTATGAACTATTTGAACTTCCGCTGTTATTATTGTTTCTTACACTATTATTTTTGGTTTCATTAAATTTCATAAAAGTAAAGGAACTATGTTATTGATAAATATAAAATACAATGAATGGATTTTGATTATGAGAATCCCAATTTAATGTGATGTTGACTGAAAAAATTTCATTACTATACTCACAAAAAATTCTCAATCCATTAATCATACTAATCATACATATGATAAAAAGAGGGAAAACCCTTCCATTGTGTGATCCATGGGGAAACATCAACCTTATCTCATTTATTCAATTGATCATCCATTTGCTATGAAATTGATCATTACAGCTGAAATGATATTTTTCACTATCCATTATTCATATCATTAAAATTTAATTTTGTTTTACTATAATTTTTATTGTAATGTGGATCAATATTCTCTCGTAAATAATAAATGGCGTGAAAATGATATTTAATTGACGGGGTTGGTGATTTTATGTTCTTTTTTAGTAACTAATTATATCATTTTTTATTTACATTTATAGGAGTAATTCCTTTATATAATTTTGAAGAATTAAAAATCTATTGGTACCAATGAGTAAAATTATTCGATTCATATGAGTCATTCATCTAGAATTACCATCTAACCATAAATTAATGATTATAGAATCATCTATATATTAAAACTATGTCCTTTAAGGGAATTATCCATATGGGATTTTAGTAGTTATGATGAAATGTATCAATATTATCTATAAAGAGAAAATTTGATTGTAGTTACCCATCAATCAAATTTTTTTGACAAGAAAAGAATGATGAAGATAAAGGGAAATAGTAATAACCATGTAGATAAGAATATAGCCTGTATTTTTCTCTCTATATATGAGTCAAAAAATGGATGAAAATATCCTTAGGTGACTGTTTAATTTTTTAGGTTTTTAAGGGAACATCCTCAAGAGTTTGAATTCCAATGTAATTTAAAAAAACTAACTATTGATGCGAGTAGATAGAATGATCCGTATAATTTAACTATCAGACTCTTTAATTTCAAATTATAGGAGTTGTGGAACATTTCAAACTAGATCCCAAATCATATAGTTAATTATGGCGATTAATGTCATTATCCTCTAATTTCATGAGACAATGGGAAATCCCATTTAGTTACTATTTCTTATGAAGGTTGTGATACCATCATGGTTAAAGGTACACATTACATCCACTCAAGAATCATTAATGTCTTATTCAGCTCTAGAACTAACTATTATTATATATCCTATAATGTTTATAATGGTATATATATGTAACATACATTGATAGATATAAAATTTTTAGTGAAAACCCCTCATGGTATAACATTTAAATCTCAATTATATTATTCTTCTATAGAGGAACCCTATGATAATTTTATTAATAAAAATTCTTACTTTCATCATCTAAGAAAATTTCTTGCTGTCTTCTGCATAGTTTGGAATTCTCTAAATAAACCAAACCTCAATTGTTTTTAATGTAAATACAATTTTATATTCTAAAAATATATAGAATTTTTTATCTACGTGATAAAAAATAATAAAATCATATGAAAATAGCATCCATTATATTGGTTTTTTATTACTATTAAATAGTGTTGTTTATCTTACATGGTAGGGTAGAAAATATAAATCAATGTTACACCTATTGTGATGGTTTTTTTCTCTATTTTTTCTTATGTGTTTCCAATACATCCACAATAATGTGATGTTGGGTCCACAATAAAACTCATATCTAGTTCCAAAATTATTTTATTGACTCCTTATAGAATGGTCCTAGTTATGTTAATAGAATTTGAGAAGTAACTCTAGGATAACATTGACATGAAATTCAATAAACCATGTATATGGACTTGGGGTGAACTAATCCTCTATTTTAAAAATAAATACAAATTGATTCTTCAATGAATTGATTATAACAAGACGAAGAGTATCACAAAAAACAAAAAGTTTCATTTACCATTATTGATGACTGGTTTGATCAATATTACATAGCTCAATACATTAATAATATTGAACATGTTCTTGATAACATCAATTGAGGATCAATAATTAGAGTATACCCATGAATGTATTTCATACATGTATGGACACTATGAGAATATAATGATTCTATTTGGTCTAAAAAATACCCCATTTGTCTGTTTTGATTTAATTAATATAGTCTTTAGAGATTATCTAATTCAGTTTATGGTTGTATCTGTAGATGGTATTGTAATATATTATAATATCATGTAAGATCATGAAGATCACTTGTGAATTGTACTATAGAGCCAAATGAATGACAAAACATATAAAAATTTTATTAAGTGTTAATTTTATATAATAATGGTTTAATTTTTTCTATATAATTTTAATAGAGAGTATATGAATAGAACCATCAATGAAGTAGGATATTGAATATTGGAATACACCAACCAATGAAACAATGATATAATTTTTTACTAGTTTTTTATATTTTCAATTGTTTTAAGAGAATTTATAATGATTATAAATCCACTCATGATGTTAAATTGTAAGGGATCCATGTTCTATTGGGAATATGAATGTGATGAAACATTCAAGTAACTGAGGAGAATATTAGTCGATGCACCTATTTTATCATTACTCTAAAATGTGGAATGATTTTCAATATATAAAGATGCATTAATGAAGTGATTAGTGTCTGTTCTTATGAAAACTAACATTCATATAACTGGTGCCTCATGAAAGTTGAAGTTTGATTGGGAGAATTAAAAAGTGCTTGATTTTGGAGATAGATGTACCAATTTTTGAATTTATGATATGGATACATTATCTTTAAAATGAAAATTGTGATATATATGACGGTGAAAATTGTTTATTATAATTATTCACATAGAAATAGTTCGACATGTACAATAGTTTATAGTTAAAATATATTATATATTATGAATTTTCAATACAATACAACCCTTCAATGGTAATAATGGTGGCCAATGCTTTGAGTAGAAAATATTATGCTATATCATCCATAAAGACGATCAAAAAATATTTAATATTTCTATATTCGAAGTTGTTTCATGAAGATATTCTTATGGAATGGGAGAAATAATATCATTATTAAATAAATATTAAATGATATATATGTGAATATTAAAAATGTTCAAAAGGATGATATAAATATATAAAAGAAGGTGAGAAATGATCTAGATTTATCATAGATTATAATGGAATGATATGTTTAAGAAACATTGAATTTCATATATTTATACCATATTTGAAGGATTTGTTAGAGGTAGTTCATAGTTCTTTATTCTCTATTCATCTTAGAAGTATTAAGACATATAGAGATTTAAAATAGTATTTTTGTATAGATATAATGAAGAGAGATATTACAATGTTTGTGTATTGGTTCCTAGAATGTCAACAATTTATGGGTTGGAGGAAAAATTATAAATGGATATTACATCCATTACCCACACTGTAATGCACGTATGAAAACAACACCATGTATATTATCTTTCTACTACCCAAAATGTCTAATGTAAACAATGATTTATGGGTTATAGTCAATTTCTAGAAAAATTCATCACACTGAAATATTATTATGAAAAAATTCTATTTGGATCAACATTCTTGGATATTCATTATGTAACTAAATGGTATCATGGAGTACCAGATTCTATTATGTTTGATTGGGATCCATGGTTTAACTCACTGGTTTGGAGAAATATTTATCAAGATATTCCTACAGAGTAGAGTTTTAGTACTGTGAATTACACTAAAATAGACAGTCACTCTAACAGAACAAATAAAACCCTATATTATATGATGAAATCTTGTTCTTTGGATTGAATATGTGCTTCATATCAACACCATCCTATAATAATGTTATCATTAAAAAATATATTTCACAGGATTATTTAAATGAATCTTTATGAATCCCACCATGGAATGAAGTTACAGCTCCAACATACAAGAATTAATATAGATAAATAAATCAATTAGAAATTTAGATATATACAAAAATAGTAGATATGGTTAGTGATATTCGATAGGACATGGTGGTGGAACATTTTTTATTGACATGTAATGTTGATAATCATCGATATGATATAGAATTGAATTTGGATAAAAGGAGTTTCAAAACAATCCATCATAGAAGAAGGTTATGACATATGGATATAAGGGATATCTAATCCCTAGGTATATTGGATCCTTTGAAATTATTGATCACATCGGTATGAGGGCCAATCAATTAGTGCATCTAACATACCTCTCCTAGGTTCATTATGTGTTCCATGCAACTATCTTGCGAATGTGCATACCTAACCCTTCACATGCACTGAACTAATAGGTCATGCCACTATAGAACTATATTTCTTGTGTGTAATAACTTCTATAACTCTATATCATATAGATATATTTCTATGAATCAGTGATACTCACCTGAACAAATTGATGTGAAAAAATCTCAATTTTGACAGAGATATGTTTAAACGATAGGATGTAATGTAGAAGAGGTGTTATCGGGATTCATTACCTATCTGACATATGTTTTAGGGAAAAATACATTTTAATTGGGGTATAATTTATCTAAACAATATTTTATGAATTATTTTTAGAAAAATTTAATTACCTCGATAACTTATGGTACATGCGACATCGAGTTATAAATAACGCAAATATTCTATTTATCTTACTATTTAACATGATTGTT
This sequence comes from Viscum album, assembly GCA_963277665.1. Lineage (NCBI taxonomy): Eukaryota > Viridiplantae > Streptophyta > Magnoliopsida > Santalales > Viscaceae > Viscum > Viscum album. Next base: position 1,610,397,418 of record OY728141.1, on the reverse strand, counting down.
ATGATATATCCATAAAACATGGTGATATGAATATGAATAAAATAATTAATATCAAATATAATCTATTCATTTAAAAAAATTATATTTATTAAAAAGTAAATAATTTTTGATAAAGTAGTTGTTTCTTTTAAAAATACTATTTTAATAAAAAAATATTTTATTGTTAGAACTATAATAAAAAAATTAAAAATTTTGAAATTTTATTTGATTAAATAAACATAATTTTAGAAGTCAACCCATCAAAATTATTTTTGTATTTTTTTAAAGATTTTTGAAAAAAATGATTATTATGAAAAAATAAATTTATTATTGAAAACAATGTAGTAATTTATTGAATTTATTTTGTTATGTTTTGTATTAAAATTAATTTAAAATTAAAATTAGTTCACTATTATATCAATTAATACTATTGTGCTAATTAAAATCAGCTAATATTTACTTTTATTATAAAAAACTTTTTAACTTTTTAACATTTTCTTTTTAGGAAAATAATTTCTCTTCTCGTATGTGGGTTTAAATTTATATTAAATAATGACTAATATATGAATGAAATTGAAAAAATTGATTCCATTTATGGAATAATAATAATTTATATTATAAAATATTTTTAACATAATATTTTACAATTATGAATATGTAAAATATTAAAAATTATGTATCGTTTTTAGGGTTAAAAATGGTTTTCTGTGAGTTAAAAATGATAAGGGTAAAATAATCCATAAACATGTAAAACTATCATTTTATGGATGTATATAAACCCTATAATATTTATGTTTCAACAATGACCTGTTTTGGATAATTGTGACATGTGAAAAATGTCGGTAAACATTTTTTCATTCAAAAATATCAAGTGTGTCCCCACCCCCAATGACAAAAATCAACTAATTTACTCTTTTTTATAGACATAAAACCCAAATTATTCAACCAATACCATACCAAATAAAATAAGTAAGTCCCCTATATAATTATATAATCCTTTATGTCCTAGAATCCATCCTTGTTATGATTTTAGTGCAAACCAAAAGATGTTTTCGGAAGAAGAGATAAAATTCATTTGGCCATAGTAATTTTCACTATTGGATATAATGATGTGTTTAAATAATAAAATATAAATTTACCAAATTAAATTACTTATAGACATAATATATCACATATAAATTCATACTTTCCTTTCTTGGGTAAAATGATAATATCCTTCATGTGTAGGGTGAACTACTGCCTAGTAAAGCTATCTGGTCAATTTAAGTTTTACATGTAAGCTAATAAGGATTGGTTAAATGAAAATATGTAATATATGTGAAATATTAATGATTATATAACTATAATATATTTTTTATATTTTTTATTTCAATATTTTTTGTAAATGGAAATATTTTTCAGGCACACATGTGGCATGTTGTCTCCATTAATGGTGCGTTTCATTTTCTATCTGTAAATTTTATGCATTACACTAAATATATATATACAGACTCTATATGAACTTAATATCACTAGTAAAATTATGTAAATGATAGAAAAATGATCAAATTAATATTACTAAAACTAATAAATCAATACACACACATAAAAGAAAGCAGTTATTGAAAAAATATAAGACTTTAACATTGAAATCTAAATAAATGGGTAATAAAAGGAACAATGTAAATCATATATGTTATTGTATATATATAACTGTGTTTTATCAATATATTTATAATAACATATATATATTATACTGGTTGTTATAACAAGTATACATGAATTCAAGACATATAGTAATGGATTTCTATCTAAAATTTCTTTTTTTGGGACAAATGATATGTTATGCACATATCTTATATAAAGAGATGTATATACTATCCTTTGACATGTAATATCATGAATATATTTTTTTGAAATTTAATTTTTAATTTTATATTAATATTTAATTGTTCTTATGATTCAAATGATATCAAATTGGTAGACATTTCATGTTATTATCTCACATTTTTCAAGATTTCTTATGATAATGCTTCCGAAGATGTAATAGTATAGTACAAATCTCTAAAACCACAAATAATTTTGCATCCTTTCTTTATGTCAAGAAAATACCTATTTTTAGATCATTTTATTATCTTTATTTACTCAATATTTTATAATAATGTTTTCATGAAAACCCATCCGTATTTATCCCTTAGGTCAAAAACTCTTTTTCATCTAAAATAATGTATTCCAAAAATTTATTTCAACCTATTTTTTGAATTTGAAAAAATGATTAAAGATATTTTAACCCACGTACTAATTTATATTTTTATAAATGAATCTTCTTGTTATTTTCCACACAAGTTCCATTTGTATTTATTTGAAAATTGGAAAAGAGTTTTTATTTTAACATGTATGGCCTAATAAAAATTTCAAGACAACATGAACATTATTTTATTTGAAGATACATTTATTTTATTTTAGTGTTATTTTCACAGAAAATTTCTTTCACAATATTTTTTTTAATTTTTAATTTTGAAATGGAAATTTTCAAATAAAGTATATTTGTCTTAGAAAAAGTTGTAATGTCCCCGACTCTATTATCCCAAACCTATAATCTTACTATATTACATTTTAATCAATAAAATGAATCAAATATTGCTAGATAAATTATATTATATGTTCTAGAGAACAAGATATACATATGATAACCATTTTAAATTTTTAATAGAAAATAAAATGTAATATATAAAATAAAAAATTAACTGCATCCTTGTAAAATCATTCAAGCATTTCTTCTCCAAATCCAAGAAAATGGAAACAAAAGAAGGGTGAGTTCAAATGGTCACTATGGGTTCAGTAAAACAAAAGAAGTTATAAATCAAAAAGAATAATGAAAACAGACTGGTAATTTATTAAACACATATTACGTTTAAATAATGTGACTATTGTGGTAAGATAATGACGAATAAATATGTCTATGTAAATAAATGAAGCCTTATTTCATTGAATGAACAATGTGTGATTGAAATCAATCTATAGATAATTTCCTAGTGAAAATATCATTTATAATTATAATTATTGATTTATATATGAATAAATTGATTAATTATTGGACATCACTTTTCCTAGTCACACAATATATTTACCATCGAGATCTATCCTTGAGAAGGTTTAAAACTACAGGGTTAAAAACAATTTGATTTGGTTAACTGATTCATCTATTGAGACTACTAACACATCGAGCTGGTATATAAAATCATGCCCAATAATGTCTTGAATTTCCAAGACAATATTCATATATCTAATGACATAATTAATTCATAAACTAAGTGTCTTATAATGAGGTATCTGTATTGGGTAAAGGATACAAATTTTTCATTATTTCCCGAATAAATCAAATAACATTAAATGTAAAAAATATATAAATTATTTCATCTTATAAGAAATAATAATATCTATTATATAAAAATATTTATATTTAATATAAATTAATTTTACAATGAGATTTTTTCAAATTATTGTTTTTGTTTCAGGAGGATGTAAATAATCCCAAAAAAAGTAAGACTATACAACCATAGTTACAACTTGTTTATTTTCAAATCAAATCCCCTTGGGTGAAATTATTCAATGTGAACCTTAAAATAACATTATTTAGGAATGAATAATTATATAATGTGTCAAAGATCAGTTATATACACAACATAAAATTGAATTAGTTCATAATAACAAATAAGTATCTGTGGAATGTAAATTGAGATGAAATCTCTTACCCCGCACACTTCTTTTAAGATGATCATTATTTAACCTTAAATATAGTGGTTTCAAGCTTTTTTTTAAATTATTCCAAAAAACTTTTTACAATTTATAATCTCATATATTACCCTTTATAGTATGTTTTCATTCATCCATTAATAATATTTCATTATTTTCATAGTTTCAGGTGTTAATTGACATTTTCACTCATTTATTATTTTTTAGGAATGTTTCAGTTCATGCATATATTATATAGTTTAATCATATTAATTATAATAATCATGATATTATTTTCATAACTATATCTCATTTATACTTTTAATTCCAATAATGAAATATGGTTTTTAGAAATGAATTATTTTAGAACATGGAGACAAAAGGTTATACGTGCACAAGAGTAACCTTTCCATTTTCAAATTATTATTATGGAATGAAGTTAAATAAGAAATTTTCTCTATATAAATATCATATTATAATATATAAAATATTATATATATATATATATTCCAATATATATATGACAACTCTGCTTTTTATTACAACTTAAACATGATTTATTACATAAAACATCACTTGATACAATAAAGAAGATCGAGAGGTTTAGTGTCTTTGGGACTTAGGATCATTACATAAAAACTTAAAACATGAAATATAACATCTTTATTTAAAACTTACTTTAAATGACCACTACATTCCCTCATACTTTGCATTGCATGTGATAACCTGAGGACATGCATTAGAAAAGGGTGAGCTATGAAGCCCAGTAAGGGAGTACCCATGAAATAACATAAGGAGTAAAAAACATGTTAGACAATATGAATATCAATAGATCATAAAAAACATGAACATAAAGGCATGATAAAGCATGATAATAATAACATAGAAATGTGGCAACAACACTTAACATGGATTTAGCATGAGCCAAGGCTCATTGCACATAAAGCATGAGTAAACCCTCATTGCACATGAAGCACGAGTAAACCCTCATTGCACTTGAATTAGCATGATTCAACACTCATTTCACATGACGTATCATGATACAATACTTTACCCAATGCATTGGAGCGCTATAAGGGCACACCCTTCTTAAACATTTCATTTCATCCATAAGTGTGCCACATGGATCATAAAACATGGATTCATAAAACATAATCATTTATTCCATGATAATGAAATGTGGAATTCATACATGAAACTTTATAAACAATAATTAAATGGGCATAATGGTGAATACCCTTGATGGATAAATGGGCATGGTATTCACTACACAATGGCTTTGGATTAGAAAATCGGTGTGATTTCGGCAGCGTAACAGCGTGACATAAGAATTCAAAAAAATGGTTGATGAGAGAGAAAGGGGTTACTCATAATATTTACATATAATGGATATTAAGGAGGTCATATAGATACATGTCCCAACAATTTTTATTGAATATATATTCATGATGAAAAATTATTGCTTGAACATAAAAGAAGAGAGAGAAGTACCTTTCGGAATTTCGGCATAGTAACGGGTGTACATGGGAGGAATTTAATGAGAGATAAAGGGGTCTCCCATCATTTAAACAATAATAGGTACGTATGGGGGAGGTGTAAAACCATACCCCAACATTCATAATTGAAATTAAAAGGGCAATACAACTTAAAGAAAATTGTCAAAAATGAGAAAGGAAGAAAAAAACCCTTACTTAGAAGTGTGCATCCAAGGGCTAGAGAGAGGGTTGTGAGAGGCTTCATGGGATCATGGGGAACCATGGGAGGATTATAGAGAGAGTAGGGCAGTGGTTGGACGAAGTCTAAGGGACTTTAGTGAGGAGGAAGTGGGAGCATGGGTGGGTTTATATAGGAAAGGTGAGGGAATTCTTTATTATTTAGGTTTGGGTCCCCTTACATTAAATTATTCCAAACCACGAACCATCCCATGGTTTTTCCCCATGGTTTTTTGAACAGGGAAGAGGAAAACAATATTTTATAAGGCCCAAGTCCGAACTTCTTAAAATAATAAGGATGCTTATGTGGAGGTGAGTCACACTCCAATGGAAATTAATTTAAAAAGGCAAAGTGTTGAATATGTGTTGAGGGGTCCATTAATGCTTTTAAAAGTAAGTCAAACAAACCCAAAATCACATTATTTTAATGATAAATCATATATTGGCAGAACATTAGGATTATGGTATTTTATTACATCACCATTGGGTCATTATGATGTCATAAAACACATTATATATTTAAAAGGTATTTAATTTTTACCCAAAAATTTGACTCTCAGAAAATTATGAAAAATTCACCGTTGGATAATTTCAATGTCTTGATTCCAGAAATGACATTTATTATATCAAAAAAATTATGAATATGTTAATTTTAACTATTAAAATAAAAACCAACATTTATCGAAAATTAACGGGTTTTGACAGAAATGGATTTCAAACCACAATATAAAATTTTAATTGCATTCATAAAATTAATAGATCATTTATTTAATAAAAACTAATTTAATAATATTATTATTATTTTATTGAAATATTTTTTAATTCAAAAATACCTTAATTTAATAAAATAAATTTCTTAATTAAATAATAAGTAAAAACACCATTTGTACTTTAAAAACTATTTACAATATATCAAAAATGTCTAGAAATTATATTAATTATTATATAAAAAAATAATGTACATGAATATTGTACTACTTATTTGTTACATAACCCCTTAAATAAGCCGCATAAGACCTAAGGGTTAGGTGTGCGATGGTGACAAACTCTTAGGTTGGCTCGGATAATATCGCTCGAGTGGTAATCTCTATCAACTTCCAATTTTCCTGTAGATGGTCCCATTCGAGCATGACATGGTGAAACTCAGCTTGGGCTTGGTCAAGGGAGAATCCCAAGGATTCCACCTCTTTTTCGAGCTTCGACAAATGGGCTTTGTTTGGTGTAATTCTACTGGATGAGGCCATCACTTCTTTTGTCTGAGTAAATTGTATTTGTTAAGGTCCTATATTTATACTAATCATGTGATCACTGTTCAACAACTATATTAACAACGGTCAAAATTCATAACATAAAACCAAAGAAGTTGAAATCTTATAAAAATTATTTTTCAAAAAGAGACATTTAACTGGATCAAGAGGGATTTTCCATTAATGGAGCTTTGGGTCCTTACAACATTCCCCCCTTATGAAATTTCTCCCTTGAAATTTTTCTATTTCCCACTCTAAAACAGATGTGGGTATCTCAGCTACATATTTTCCTCCGATTCCAATGTTTCTTCTTCAAACATGTGCTTTCTCCACAACAAATTGACGAGGGTAATTTCCTTATTTAGTAGAACATTTTATCTACGATCTAAGACATTCACTGGTTGCTCCTCAGAAGAAAGATCGTTTTCCAATTGTACCACCTTAAAAGAGAGTACATGTGAAGGGTCCGGTCTGTACTTCCTTAAGAGAGCTACATGAAAGAAATCATGTTCTTTGGACACAGTAGGTGGATGTGCTAGTAGATATCCATAGCCCCATGTCTCCAACATTAAATTTAAGGTCTCGTCGACGATTATCTGCATAACTCTTATGTTGACTCTGTGATGCCTCGATATGCTGATGAATGGTTTTCACCTTCTCCACTATTTATTCAACCATTTCTGGTCCAAGCAGCTTACATTCATCGACCTCATCCCAACATGCCAGTGTTCTGCACCTTTTCCCATACAGGGCTTCATATGGTGCCATTTAGATGCTCGAGTGGAAACTGTTATTATAAGAGAACTCAACCAGAGGAGGATGTTGATACCATCCTCCTTTAAAGTCCATTGAGCATGCTCTCAACATATCATCAACTGTTTTAATAGTCCGCTCGGATTGGTCATCCGTTTGAGGATGATAAGTTGTAACGAAGTTCATTTCAGTATTCAGATAATGTTGAAGACTCTTCTAAAACATAGAGGTGAATCTTGGATCTCGGTCAGACACAATAGATAGTGGTACACCATGCAAACTTACCACTTCCCTGATATATATATGTGCCAGTTGATCCAATGAGAAATCCTCCCGAATAGAAATGTAGTGTGAAGTATTTATTAGACGATCCACAACAACCCATATTACATTGTTGCCTTTGGGTGACCTTTGAAGTCTGGTGACAAAGTCCATCGTGATGTTCTCCCATGTCCATTCTGGTATGGGAAATGGTTGCATAATCCCCTTAGACTTCTTCCTCTCTTACTTCACTTGCTGACACACCAGGCACATTGATGTATATTCAACAATCTCCTTCTTCATATTATCCTACCAAAAGTTTTCTCGGAGATCTCGATTCATCATTGTGCTCCCTGGGTGAATAGAGAAATTTTAACTATGTGTATCATCTAAAAGTTCCTTCTTCAGCTCCAGACTTTATGGAACACAAAGTCTTTTCCCAAACCGCACAATTCCTTTTTCATTAACATTAAACTCCAAGGATTTCCCCTTTTTGATAGCTTCCACTTTTTCTTGAATTCCCACATCATCCTTTTGAGCATCCTTTAACCTTTCCAAAAGAGATGGTTGAGCAATCATTTGTGAAAGGATTGATGATGTTTCCTTCTTTATGATTCTCACGTCCATCATCATCAAGTCTAAGAAGATTGGATCCTTCTCAATTCTCATCATTGATAGAATCACTGGATCCTTTTTACATAGGGCATATGCCACCTTGTTCGCTTTCCCAGGTTGGTAATGTATTGAACAGTCATAATCCTTGATGATCTCTATCTGTCTTCTCTGGAGTATATTAATCTCTTTCTGTGCGAATATATATATTTAAGACTCTTGTGGTCAGTATATATCTCACATTTCTCTCCATAGAGATAATGCCGCCAGATTTTCAAGGAAAAGATCACAGCCGCCAACTCCAGATCATGCGTTGGATAGTTTCGCTCATGGATTTTCAACAGCCTTGAAGCATATGATATCACTTTATCATTTTTCATCAGCACACAACCTAATCCATTCTTCGAAGCGTCACTGAATACCACAAAAAGATCAACACCTATGGATAAAGTGAGAATGGGTGCATTGATGAGCCTCCTTTTAAACTCCTTGAAGCTTTCTTCTCATTCATCACTCTATGCTAACTTTACTCCCTTTCAAGTTATCTTGGTAAGAGGGTTGGACAGTCATGAAAAATTTCTCAAAAATCGTTGATAATATCCAGCTAACCCCAAGAAGCTATGGATATATGTACCCCATGTTGGCCTCGGTCATCCCTCAATTGCTTCTGTTTTGGAGGGGTCCAAAGATAACCCATTTCTTGTGATGATATGGCCGAAGAATGAGACATCCTTTAACCAGAACTCACACTTGTTGTACTTTTCATGGAGCTTCTCCTTGCGCAAGGTCTCTAGTACAGTTTTTAAATGCTCCTCATGATCCTCCTTGGATTTGGAGTATATTATAATATCATCTATAAAGACTACCACAAATTTTTCAAGGTAATATCTAAAGTCTCTATTCATCAAGTCCATGAATATTTCTGGAGAATTGGTGAGTCTGAGAGGTATTACTATGAATTCATAGTGCATGTACCATGTACGAAAAGCAGTCTTGGGGACATCTTCCTTCTTCACCCTTACTTGATAATATCTCGGCCGAAAATCCACCTTGGAGAAGTATTGTGCTCCACATAGCTGATCAAACAATTCAGTGATTCATGAGAGAGGATACTTTTTCTTTATCGTGATTTTGTTAAGTTCACGATAATCGATGCAAAGCCGCATTGACCCATACTTCTTCTTGACGAAGTGGCATGTTGCACCCCATGGTGAAGCACTTGGGCATATAAACCCTTTATCCAGATTATCTTGTAGTTGTTTCTTCAGCTATTTAAGATTAACAAAAACCATTCTATATGGATTCTTGGATATTGGTAGCACCCCATGTATAATTTCAATTGAGAACTCGACATCTCTTCTTTGAGGAAGACCAGGCAGTTCATCGGGAAACACTTCAACGAATTCTCTCACAAAAGGAATTTCTTCAAGGATGGTTTCTTCCTTGGACTCAATCATCTGAGCCATATATGCATTCTCATAAGGCATTAATATCCATGCTTAAGATGATGGAGCTAAAGGATATTCATCTTCCTCCTAAAACTTGTAAAGAATCGGGGTTTGATTCTCCATATGGAGTGTAATTTCCCTCTCCCGACAATTTATGTTGGCTCTATATAAGTAAAGACAATACATGACAAGAATTGCATCAAATTCCACTACAGGGAGTATGACGAGGTTCATCGGGAAATTCAATCCACAAATTATAACAGGGGAGGAATTATATTCATGGGATGCAATGATTTCCCCATTTTCCGTACTCACCGACATTTTTACTTCTGTGATTTGTGGTAGTGTAGGGATTGTTCTACTAAACTTTCGAGATATAAAAGAATGCGTAGAACCTGAATCAAAACGTATGTTCATTATTCTTGAATTAATAACTACAGTACATGTCACCACTTTGTTGTCGGGGTTCACATCGGCAGAAGTGATGGAAAATGCTCTTCCTTGTTGTCTTGGAGGTTGTTGGTTGCCTCCGATAACCCTTGGATTTGGGCACTGATTTTAAAAATGATCCGGTTCTTTGCATTTGTATCATTGAACAACGCGTTGAGGTTCGAATGGAGCATTCCTCTCCTCTATCGCAGTAGCAGGTCCTTCTTGCCGACAGTAAATAGCTAGGTGCCCTTTTCTTCCACACCTGAAGCGTTTTCTCATCCCCTTATGGAAATTTCCAGGGTGCTTCTTTCCGCACTTTTGGAAATTGGGGTGCTGGATCTTCTTAGCACCATTGGATTTATCCATCGGACCACCAGCATTGAAGTCCACCTTACGCTTCTTGTCCCCATGATACCCCTATGATTCCCCGATCATCATTTCTACTTTGAGGGCACATCAGACAATTTCCTCATAGGTGTCGAAGTCACGGATTGCTAATGCTTTCCACAAGCTAGGTTTCAGTCCACCAAAGAAGCGTTCAACATTGCATCCTGGGGTAACGAAAAAGCCGTAAGCGTATCGTGCAAGCCTTGTGAAGTTTTCCTCGTACACTCCAACAGATTCTTCATCTTTTTTCTTGAGGTAATGCAAGTCCATATCTATTTTAAGCTGGAGGGTGAGCGGAAAATATTTATCAAAAAACATCTTTTGGGAATCCTTCTAATCCAATGCCTCGATCTCCTCCTCAGGCTTTGTATTTTTGATCAACATCCACCATTGATCAGCTTCACCCTCCATACGATAAGCCACCAGGAGAACCTTCTCTTGTTCAGAACATTGGAGGATGGAGAATATCTTTTCAATGGAGTTGATCCATTGTTCAGTGATCGTGGGAACAACTGATCCACTAAAAGTAGGAGGCCTTTGTCTCATGAAGCTCTCGATAGCAACTTGTTCATTATTGGGGGGGGGGGGGGGTTGAACGTTCCTCTTTACCGGTGTTTCTATTCAAAACTTGAGTTACCTAAGAGAGAAGTGTGACAATGTTTGGGATTCCCACTCCCATTAGATTTGGCATCTCATTAGTACAGTCATCACATTGATCTTCACAACGGTTGTTAGCTCGAGTCCTCCTATTTCCAGACATTAGATGGAATAAAAGTAATATTTGGGGTAACACATAAAGTGTAATCCAAAGACAAAAGTTGATTACTCAAAATAAACTTGTGTTTTCATAACTCATGAGTCTATAGGCTTCAATCTAGGATTTTCATGATCTACGTTCTAACAGATATTCTTAGGGGCATTTTTCTCTTAATAAGGGTTCATACTAAGATTGTGAATTTATCAAAACATATTCTTCGGGAGTGTTTTATCCAAGACTGCAGCAAGGCCCATTGTCATGCAACAGTTCCCATTCGAGTCTAGCTCATAGCGGTGTTTTCGGGTTTTACCCCTAGGATACATCTGTGCCAGAGCCGCCTCTACGTGCTCGTATCCAGATATTGATGTATTTGTTTGATAAACCACTTTCTTAGTATTTCACAAAACATAGGGATGTTTTTATTATACGTAGTCTGGTATCTAAGGCTCTACTAGGATTTCTTAATCCCAAAAATAACTAAACCTATCCTCTGATACCAACTATGACAACCCTACTTTTTGTTACAAATAAACATGATTTATTACAAAAAACATCACTCGATACAACAAATAAGATCGAGAGGTTTAGTGTCTTCGGGGAATAGGATCATTACATAAAAACATAAAACATGAAATACAACATCTTTATTGAAAACTTCCTTTACATGACCACTACATTCCATCGTACTTAGCATTCCATGTGATAACCTGAGGACATGCATAAGAAAAGGGTGAGCTATAAAGCCCACTAAGGGAGTACACGTGGAATAACATGAGGAGTGCAATACATGTTAGACAATTGGCATATCAATAGAGCATAGAAATAAACATGAACATAAAGGCATGACAAAACATGATAATCATAACATGGAAATGTGGCAACAACACTTAACATGGAATTAGCATGAGCCAAGGCTCATTGCACACAAAGCATGAGTAAACCCTCATTGCACATGAAGCACAAGTAAAACCTCAATGCACTTGAATTATCATGAGTCAACACTCATTGCACATGACGTATCATGATACTATAATTTACCCAATGCATTGGAGCACTATAAGGGCGCACCCTTCTTAAACATTTAATTTCATGCATAAGTGTGCCACATGGATCATAAAACATGGATTAATAAAACATAATAATTTATTCAACGATAAAAAAAATGTGGAATTAATACATGAAACTTTATAAAAAATAAGTAAATGTGCATAATGGTGAATACCCTTGATGGAGAAATGGGCATGGTATTCACTATACAATGGCATTGGTTTAGAAAATCGGTTCGATTTCGGTAGCATAACGGCGTGACATAAGAATTCATAAAAATGGTTGATGAGAGAGAAAGGGGTTACTCATCATATTTACATGTAATGGACAGTAAAGAGGTCATATAGATACTTGTCCCAACAATTTTTATGGAATATAGATTCATGATACAAAATTATTTCTTGAACGTAAAAGAAGAGAGAGAAGTTCCTTTTAGAATTTCGGCATAGTAACAGGTGCACATGGGAGACATTTAATGAAAGATAAAGGGGAATCCCATCATTCAAACAATAATAGGGAAGTATGGTGGAGGTGTGAATCCATATCCCAACATTCATAATTGAAATTAAAAGGGAAATACAACTTAAAGAAAATTGAAAAAAAAGGAAGAAAAAACCCTTACTTGGAAGTGTGCTTCCAAAGGCTAGAGAGAGGCTTGTAAGAGGCTTCTTGGGAGCTTCGCGCACATTGGGAGGATTCTAGAGAGAGTAGGGAGGAGTTTGGACTATCGCCAAGGGATTTTAGTGGGGAGGAAGTGGGAGCATGGGCGGGTTTATATAAGAAAGGTGAGGGAATTCATTATTATTTAGGTTTGGGTCCCCTTACATTAAATAAATCCAAACCACAAACCATCCCAAGGATTTTGCCAATGGTTTTTGGAAAAGGGAAGAGGAAAATAATATTTTATAATGCCCAAGTCCGATCTTATTAAAATAATATGGTTTCTTATGTGGAGGTGAGTCACACTCCCATGGAAATTAATTAGAAAAAACAGTGTCAAATATGTCTTGAGGGGTCCATTAATGCTTTGAAAAGTAAGTCAAGCAAACCAAAAATCACATTATTTTAATGATAAAACATATATTGGCCGAACAAAAGGATTCTGGTATTTTATTAAATCACCATTGGGTCATTATGATGTCATAAAACACATAATATATTTAAACGATATTTAATTTTTACCCAAAAAATTGACTGTCTCAGACACATATGAAAAATTCACCATTGGATAATTTTGACGTCCTGATTCCAGAAATGAAATTTATTTTATCTAAAAAAAATTCAAAATATGTTATTTTTCACTTTTAATATAAAAACCAACAATTATCGAAAATTCACGGGTTTTGGCAGAAATGGCTTTCAAACATTAATATAAAATTTAATTACATTGATAAAATTATAAGATCATTTATTTAATAAAAATTAATTTAATAATAATATTATTATTTTATTAAAATATTATTTAATTCAAAAATCCCTTAATTTAATAAAATATATTTATTTATTAAATAATAACTAAAAACACCATTTGTACTTTAAAAACTATTTACAATGTATCAAAAATGACAAAAAATTATATTCATTATTATATACAAAAATAATGTACATGAACATAGTAGTACTTATTTGTTACATAATCGCTTAAAATAGCCGCATAGGAACTAAGGGTAAGGTTTTTGATGGTGACAAACTCTTGGGGTGGCTTGGATAACATCTCTCAAGTGGTAATATCTATCAACTTCCACTTTTCCCGTAGGTGGTCCCGTTTGAGCTTGACATGGTGAAGCTCAGCTTGGGCTTGTTCAAGGGAGAAGCCCAAAGATTCCACCTCTTTTCTGAGCTCCAACAAATGGGCTTCGTATGGGGAAATTCTACAGGATGAGGCCAATGCTTCTTTTGTCTGAGTAACTTGGATTTGTTAAGGTCTTGTAGTTATACTAATCATGTGATAACTGTTCAACGACTATATTAACAACGGTCAAAATTCATAACATAAAACCAAAGAAGTTGACATCTTATAAAAAATATTTTTCAAAAATAGATATTTAACTGGATCATGAGGGATTTTCCATTAATTAATCTCTGGGCTGTTACAATATATATAAATATCATCCATGTTGTGTGGTGATTCAAAGGTTGTCACATTGTTTTGTAAAGGTGGTAGTCCACTAGTACAAGAAACACATTATCATATTTTATTAAGTAAAAGGTATGATAGAAAATGATATGTATATATTTTTTTAATAATGAAAAATATTTCATGGATGTCATAATTATGTCATTTATATCTCATGTCATCATCCACTTGGTCATTATCACCTTCCTTGTAATGGGTTTCTGAATGTTGAATATCATTACTTCGAAGGGCAGTAGCTCACAGTACACACGAGTGACATTACCATATCTCATATTAAATTTATATTTAAAAAATTATATTATATAATTAATCAAGCGGTTTTATTATTAATTAAGGAACAAAATTAAATACATTATACCTATCATCATATCTCCCAATTATTGTTGGTAATGGAAAAATATATTCCATCGGTTCAAGAGGTGTTACTCCTCTATACACATGAATGAACATTTTTTAACCCATTTGATGAATGTTGTGGTGATTTTAGGTCATTAAATTGGAATAAAAAATAATAGTATAAATAAGATAAAAATGATACTATATCATCATTTCTTAATAATAATTTTCGGAGTATGGGAAATAAATAATATAAAAACTCTAATTGAAGAACACTACATCGTCATTGGGTAACCTCCTTATAATATCCCCAAATCATTCCAAGGTTGGATTTATAAAGAAAAACGGACCATGGCATAATGGGATATAAGTATGGAAATTATTTTGGTGGGTTTTGTAAAACCAAATTTTTGTGAAGGTGATAAGAAGAGACGATATGAGTTTCCTTTTATATGCGAGGTGAGTGAAACAACTGTATTTCAAGGAAATAAAAAGTTGTATCCTTATTATTCAATAGAGAAAAGGGAAAAAAATAAATTATTATATATCCTTATAAATTTTATGGATGATATTATTTTACTTAAAGATTTTATAAACGTTTTTATTTTTATGAAACCCTTGTTGTTTTAGTTTAACCAATGGTAGATCCATTTTTACCTTATGTTGGGTAATTAATTTTTACTATTTTTATTGTTCATTATAGTAAAAAATAAATTTTACCTTATAATATAAGATAAGTTATTTCGATTATAAATTTTTATTCCATTTATACAAATTTTATTAAGAGATGAAGGAAATTTGTATGTAAAATTAATCATTCAGACGCGATGAGAAAATATTCAAATGTTTTCAAAGTTAATATAAAAAATATAAATATAAATATGATTATAATTATATAATTAATAAATATATATATATTTTTTAACTAAATTAAAAGTAAAAATAAATTAAGGAATAATTTAACATCATAACTTAATTTATAAAAAAGGCATTTTGTAATTATAATTCAGTAATTTACTATATTAATCAAAAAATTAAACATCTCAAAAAAAATTGAAAAAATAACCCTAAGATAATTTTGGAAATATAATTTCTAAAAAGAGGTCTATTTTTTAAAATAAATTATCTATAATAGGTAAAAATTACTTTATCGTCTTCTTTTGCAATGGGTGACTAAACTGTTTTTTGAGTCACTAAGGTTTCCTTATGACTTTTCTATTCCTTCATGTTTCGATATATTATTGAGTAAATAAGGTTTCCTTATGACTTTACCAAACCTCATGTTTTTAAAATCACAAACTCTTTATCTTAAGGAAAATATAGTTTTACCACGTGTTTTTCTTTCAAAAGAAAAATTTTCCTTCCTCGAAGAAATTTATCCTTACCTTGTTTTCATTGTACATATTTCGTCTAAGTGGAAAATTCGTATTTATATGAAAATATTCAGAATCCTATTAATACTTGAGTATAGGGTATTTTGTTTCAGACTCCAAATACTGACTATGAACTATTATGATGTTGAACTCTAATTTCTGACAGCGATCTTTTAAGATGTTCGACTCCGAATTCTGACTAATATCATTTATGAAGATCATCTCCGAATTCCAATTAAGAACTATTATGAAGTCTGACGCTGAATTCTGACTACGAACTTTGATGAAGTTCGATTCTACATTACGACTATGAAGTTTTATGAAGTCTGAATCCGAATTCTAATTACGAACTTTTATGATGTCTGGCTCTAAATTCTTACTATGAAAATTTATGATGTTGGACTCCGAATTCTGACTAAGAACTTTTATTAAGTTCGACTCCAAATTCTGACAACGACCTTTTATGAAGTTCGAATCCGAATTATGACTACAAACGTTTATGAAATTCCTCTCCGAATTCTGACTACAAACTTTTATGTTGTTCGCCTACGAATTCTTACTACGACCTTTATAAAGATCGACTCCAAATTCCGATTACGAACTTTTATGAAGTTCGACTCTGAATTATGACTATGAAATTTTATGAAGATCGACTCCAGATTCTGACTATGAACTTTTATTAATTTCTAATCCAAATTTAGATTAAGAATATTTATGAAGTTCGAATATGAATTCTGACTACAAACTTTTATGATGTTTGACTCTGAATTATGACTATGAGATTTTATGATGTTCTAATCTGAATTCTGATTACAAACTTTTATTAAGTTTGACTGTAAATTCTGGTTACAAATTCTTATAAGTTCAGAATACGAGTTTCATGAAAAATAGAATCCGAATTTTTATGTATTACAAACTCTTAAAATTATTTTTCTTAGACTCTGAATTTTTTTTCCTATGAAACCATTCTTTTCTTATCCTTCATATAGTTTTAAAACAATTTCATCCATTCTGTTTCTTAACTAACATTTGTTTGAGTGACATGTGTATAGGTCCCTCTGAGATTCAAGGAAAAATATGACTATTGGAGGAGGGAGTCGAACATTGGAGATGTGCCTATAAATAGAATCTCATTTCAACAAGCTCAACACTATTATGTGACTCTAGATATTACATGATGATGAAGTTGTTTCTAGAGAGAGACTATCATGCTTAGTGCATACTGAACATCTTGTTCAGAATTTCTTCGTGCGACTCCGAATGTTACTGAGTAAATTCGTGGGCTTCCGGGGATAAGAACAATAGGTGTCGACTACCTTAAAGTTCGAGGTCCTCCTTTCTGAGGAGGATAGAGGTGATAATTACCTTGATGTTTGAGGGATTGTGGGGATAGAACGAAAGATTCTGATCTTTGACACGAGGGCTTACCCTGGTGTGGGTAATACATACTTTCTTGAATGTATAAATCAAGGGACTTTTTTCCAAGTTTATTGGATACCCTTCTCTTTGGGTTAAAATAATTAAATCTTGTCTCTTGTTTTTGTTACAAGTTTATTTTTTCCCGCTTCATTTTGATTGTTAAGGGATGTTTAACTATCTTATACTTTCGTGATTGTGTACAATTTTATTTAGTAATATTCTATATGCTTTAAGTTAAAATCTTCATCTTTGTAAAATTTTGTTATGTTTCTTTTCCGGATTCACTTTTCTAGAATTGTATTCTTGGAATCATATTTCCGATATCAATTAAGTGTATAGAACTAGTGGTTTTGTGAATTTTACCTGTTTATCTTTGTTAAACACTGACAACAATAAAAGATCCAATGGAATTTTGAAAGTGTACAATTCACCCCCTCTTGTATTTGATCATCTACATTATCATTTTTATACTACAATGTGTATCATTTCGATCCTACAATTTGTATCAGGGGAGGTCTCTAAAAATATTATAATCAAATATAAGATTTACTTGCTCAGTTTTTCATTGTTCTACTTTTCCTTTCTTAGGAAATTTTATCATGTGTTACATTGTTTTTATATTAACATGATTTTGGGTGGAAATACATTTTCTTAATATTGAAGGAATGAATATTTGTTCTATAGACAATCTCAATCCAACTAGGACACCAATTTTTTATGGCAATGATAATGAATATTAGAGATATCGAATTAATACCTTTGTGATTAACACTAGAGTAGAAAATATTTTCATACTTACTGGAGGTTATAATATTCATGAAAAAGAAGTAAGTACTTTCACAAACTAGGAGAAGCATGAATATCAACTGAGTTATAAGATACACAATACTTTACTTTGTTTCATTACTAGAAATATATATATCCAAATTTCATCATGTGAAGTAGATAATTGTATATGGGAGAAGATTGAGATTACACACTTGGGTACTTCAAAAGATATTGAAACAGGAAGAGCCATTCTCCGAGGTGAGTATCATGGTTTTAACATCTCTAATGGAGAACCCATATGTAAGGTGAAATAGAGATTCATAACTATTATCAATAGTCTAAAATCAATGGTTGAAAAAGGAATATATGATTAATCTCTTGTGGACAAGATCATAGACATCATGCCAAATGTATGGGAATCCAAGTGGACATCCAAAGATTAAAATTGAAAAGTCACTCAGATTTCTCTTGACTAACATTTTGGAACTCTTCTTCAACAAGAGACTAGAATGAATAGAGATGATGATAATATTATAAAGAAAAATAGAAATGGACGTGTTGATTTTAAAACCACATCAAATCATATGATAACCCAAACACCAGAGAGGGTTACAAATTCAAAATATAAGACGGTTTCTATAAAATCTGAATCAAAACAAAAGTGAAGTCTCAGAAAATGAGTTAGCCAATATTTCTCGAAGGACGAATAAGGCTATTGGGTGGAAGATTTTTCAATGTAGATAAAAAATAAAGAAATAAATGATAGGAAGGACTCTGAAGTCACCTGTTACGAATGCAAGAGTGATGGACATATAAGCCCTTATATCCCTATGCTCAAGAAGAAAGATAGAAAAGAAAGGAATTCTGAGAAAAACAGAATCAATTATTTCATGGATAATGCAAAGAATGTTTTCAAATCCAATGACACGTAGATTGAAAGTGGGGGTGACTCTTCTGATGAATCCTTGAAATATGAATCATTCGGACATAAGAATCTTGGACTTCTAGAAAAGTTTCCTATTTAAAATCCTTGTTTAATGGAAAAGGTACACAATGCTAAATCCATTACAAATGTATCATTAAATGGTAATTTTAGTGATTGTAAATACTATGAATCCTCAGATGAAGAATCTTTTTTTGATGAAGATAATACTTTACCTACCTATGGAGAAGTTTCTAGGTTTTCTTAGTTTCTTGAGAATGAAAATTCTAAAATTAAGAAAATGCTTGATAATAAACATTCTAGGATTTCTATTCTTACTAAAGAAGTATCAGATCATTCTAACGATCTTGATGAGAAATATGCTGATTTTGAAAATATTTCAAAAATCCTTGAGAATGAAAATTTTGAAAAGGATTATCTTTTTAAGGATCTAGAAAAATTAATTTCTAAGAAAAATGTTTTCGAGCCTAACTCTAGTTCCAAAATTGATGTTTCTAATGATAAAGACATGGTTACTAAACTTATATCCGAAATTTTTTCCTTGAAGACGTGTTTGCCAAATTTTATCCATGGTAAAGAAAATTTTGATAAAATGTATTCTCAAATATGACCTCTATGAAATCGTTTTGGTATTGGTTATAACCATTATAAATCTATTTTCATTAATCATTAGTTTGTTCCTCAAAGTTCCCATTTATGCACTAAGTGTCAGTGTGGTGGACACTTGGTAAAACAAAGTCCATCAAATAAAACCCATTCCTTGGCTTTTTACAAATCATACTTTTTTAAGAAAATGTGCATTCATAAAATTTTACATTCTGATATTCCCGTATCCAAGCATGCATGGAATCTAAAAGCCTAATTTTTTTCATTTTTTTCGGAAAATATAGAAGGTACCAAAAACAATACTTAGTACATGGATAGTGGATGTTCCAGGCATATGACTAGTAACAACACTTTCTTTGAAATGATTAACAAGATGAATGGAGGAAAAGTAACTTTCGGAGATAATGCTTACAGAGAAATCACTGGTATAGGTAACATTGTTATTCATGGAAAAACTATGAATTCAAATGTTTTATTTGCAAATGGTTTCAAGAAAAACCTCATCAGCATAATCAAATTATGTGATGAAGGATACCTTGTGAATTTTTGGAATGATAAGTATCAAGAACACAATTACAAGGATGAGTTTATTCTCTCAACCCAATGGAGAGAGAATGTGTACACACTAATCATATAAGACCATAGGAGTCCATATCTACCATGCCTTAGTGAAATGGAAGACCAATCATGGTTATGGAATAGATGGTTAGGACACTGTTATCTTTGGAACCTATGTAAACTCTCCAACAAAAGATTATTAAAAAATCTCCTGGAGCATAGATGTGAGTATTCAAAAGTCTGTGATCCATTTCAATAGGGAAAGAAACATAACTTCAGTTTTATGTCAATCAGTGAAGTCTCAATATTTAATCCATTACAATTGGTGCACATGGATCTTTTTCGTCTAACACAAACTCAAATCATTGGTGGAAAATATTTTGTATATGTTCTTATTGATGATTACACTATAATCACGTGGTTTTATTTTGTAGAAAAGAAGTTTGATGCTTTTTCAAATTTCAAAATTTTTAGAGCCCAAGTTAAAAATGATAAAAACCTTCCTTTTATAACTATTCATAGTGATCATGGAGGAGAAATTCAAAATGCTGATTTTGAAACTTTTTTTAGTATAATAGTCATTACTTATAACTTCTCATCTCCAAGAACTCATTAACAAAATGGTGTTCATGAAATAAGAAATATAATTATTCAAGAGATAACTAAAACCACGTTGAGTTAGTATTCTATTGCCAAACACTTCAGGGATGAAGCTGTTAGTACAACTTGTTCTACTATAAATCATGTATTGGGTAGAAATTTTCTTAATAAACCTTCATATGAGTTATTGAAGGGTATAAAACCTAGACTCTCCTACTTCAAGATTTTTGGTTTCAAAGTATTAATTCTGAATACTAAAGATAATCTTCACAAATTCACACCAAAATATGATAAAGGAATTTTCTTAGGCTAATCCACATCTTCTAAGGATTATATAGTATTTAATAAAAACATGTTTACTATCGAAGGAACATTACATGTCAAAGTTTATGAAACTAATCCCTTTTTTTAAAAAAAACTCCAACCTAAATCCTCAGATGTGTTTTAAAAAATTAATTCACAACCTATGTTAGAATATCGTTCTGATAAGGAAAATGTTCAAAAAATATTTAAGAAAAATTTACCCCAGAATATTTTCTACCATATGTTGAAGAACAGGTTTTACAAAACCCAAATCAAACGTTTTTAAGGAATTATCACTGTGAAAGCATCATTGGTGATGCAAATCAAACTATAAGGACTAGATTTTACTTGAGAAATGAAGTAGAACATGTAGCATTCATTTCCCAATTAGAACCAAAAATAACTGAAGAATATTTTGGTGATGATGATTGGATTAAATCCATGAAAGATGAGCTAAATCAATTCCAAAAAAATAATGCATGGACCTTGGTTAAAAGACCTAAATAAACAACTATTATTGGAGTAAAATGGGTATTCAGATATAAATGTCATGAAAATGGAATCATTGTGAGAAATAAAGCATGATTAGTTGCTAAAGGCAATATTCAACAAGAAGGAATAGACTATGAAGAAAAAAATATCCTCTAGTAGCTAAACGTGAATCTATTCACATTATACAAGCCTTTGCAACATTCTTAAATTTCAAAAAAATTTAAATGGTTGTTAAAAGTTCATCCATAACGGTTATGTTCAAGAGGAAGTTTTTTTTAACAAAATACTATCTTTAAAGATTCAAAACATCTTGATCATGTTTTTAGACTTATGAAAGCTTTATATGGCCTTATACAATCCCCTAGATCCTGGTATGATAGACATACATGATTTTTTTCTTCAAAATATTTATGTTAAGGGAAATGCAGATCCCACCATTTTTATTAATATAGAAAGAATTTTTTTTTATTTTTCAAATTTATGTTCATGAGATTATATTTGGTTCAACTCAGTAATCATTAACTGATTCTTTTGCAGATCTAATTAAATCTAAGTTTGAAATGAGTATGATAGGTGAGATAACATTATTTTTAGGTTATCAAATCTTTCAAAAAATAGAGGGAACCTATATATCTCAGCATCAGTATATTAATGATCTTATCAAAAATTATGGATATGAAAAAACAAATAATATTAGTACACCCATCGGTACCTCAAACACTCTTGATCTTGATGAAGCTAAGAAACCACTGGATCGAACATTATTTAGAGGGATGATAGGAAGTCTACTATAATTGAATGCTAGGCATCCAAACGTGATGTTCTTAGTATACTTATGTGAAAGATATCAATCCAATCCTATAGAATCTCATTTAAAGGCAATGAAAAATATTTTTTCCTACGTAAAGGGATCCATGGATTTAGGACTATTTCATTCTTATGAAAATAATTTTTTTTAATTTTATTTAGATGCTGACTGTGGGGGATGTATAATGGATAGGAAAATTACATTCGGGACTGGTCATTTCCTAGGAAATTCATTATATTCTTGGTCATGCAAGAAGAAACACTCAGTAGCACATTCCACTACTAAATCTGAATTTGTAGCAGCTGGAAGTTGCTGTAATCAAGTGTTGTGGATGCAACACACACTCACAGATTACAGAATGAGTTTTACTAAGAAAAAAATTCTGTTTGATAATACTACTGACATTGACCTAACCAAAAACTATGCACATCACTCTCATGAAAAACATATAAATATTAGCCATCACATTCTTAGGGATCACACACAAAAAGATGATTCATTATTCAATTTATCAGAATACAAGATCAACTTGCTGATATTTTCACAAATATTTACCTTCCGATATATTTGAATACATTAAAAAGAAGTTAGGAATGATAATCGTAAGGTAATCCTCCATGTTAATTTTCTGTTGATATCAATCTCCTTACAATAATAAAATCTTTTCTATAGGTGGAGTACATCTCTCTATTATTACTAAATCTTTTGTAATGAAATTTTTTTTTCGTAATGAAGATTTTCTAAATTTTTGTAGTAATTTTTTTTATTAATTTTCGTAGTCAGTATTTCAAAAATTTTGTAATATATTTTTATGAATCTAATGTTCATCAGGAAGAATTTATCCTCACTACGATCAATATTTCTACCAATCCGAAAGGTATGATTTCCATTCTCAAGTTTTCATAATCATTTTTTTTCTTTCTAGTATTCTCTTTAGTTTTAAAATTTTCTTAATCTCTTTTATTAAATCTGATTTTTTATTAAAAACCTCAAAATATTGGATTCTACCAAAATTTCCTTGTGGATTTCATATCAACCGTCAAATCTGATCAGAAGGATTTTCATCCATTAGATTGATATAGGAAGATGAACTATTGCCTCGAAAACCTATATAAAGGACCCCTGATTCTCGTCCCACATCATTTCTTACGATCTAGCTTACTGAAGTACTGCCCCTCTACAAAATCCCATTTCGAAATTCTCAGTTTTTTTTTCAAATCCTAATTTCTGTAGAAGAATCCTCTCAGAAAGACTTGTCTTCTATAAAGCCAATATCAGAGTAGCAGGTGTATAGATAAATGTTAGTGCATCCAAGATTCATTGACAAGTATGATTCAACCATTTAAATGAACATAAAATTTAATGGATGGGAACACATTTCCGTATCAATTCCAGGGGAATAAGATTTCGTATATCCAAATTTTCTTGTTGAGTTTTATGAATCAGTCAATTTCTTCAAGGAATAAGGTAGAGACACGTTTTTATTCAAAAGCTATGGAAGGACCTATTCTCTTTCATATACAATGGCATGCATATTAGATTATATTCAATAAGAAGGGGAGCAGAATTTTGTTCACATAAATTGCCAAATAGCAAAATAATCTTTGTAAAGGATAAATATTTGGAGTTCCTCTGTCTTACTAATGTCAAGAATCCAAATATGGATCATTTTTCTACTAATTATCAGAATATTGAATTATGGGTTCAAGGATTTATCATTATGAGAAATGATGATTATGATTCTTTGATGAAGAGTGAGATTTACATCCTAGATTTCCTGATGAACCTAAGGAAGGTTCATTTGGTCAATCATATTCTTATTACGATAGAGAATATTAAAAATGGAAATTTGAGAGATCAGATCATTATATATCAAGCAATTCTGTCTATTCTAATTGTTTGGTTCGTAGAGTCATTGAAAATTACATAATGTTTAAATCCAAGGAACAACAAAGTAATATTGTTTAGTGATGATACTCTGAAGAGAATGAACATTGGTTATTCAAAATAAACCACGGAATTATATGAATTTCATGAGAGAGAAGCTGTTTCGAAAAAACAAGAAGTGGAAGAACCATCTTAAAATGTTGTAAGGAAGAGAAAGTTGACGGTTGTAGAAGATGAAGGAAACCCCTAAAAAGAAAAGGAAGATCAATCCTCACCTCATAAGCCTAACAAGAAAAAATCAAATTCAGATGAGGTTTTACCTAAATTTTGGGAAGAGAAGAAGGATAAAAATGAATGGGAGCCATGTTTTGGTTTTCATCTAGATAAAGCTAATACTTTAAAAGAGAATACCACTGATGATTTTGAGAAATAAGAGAATGAAAATAAGCAAAAGAAGAAGATATCTGTAGTAGAGATTGTTCAATCTTTTTTCAAGGATACTGAGAAAACATCAGAGAACATTTTGTTACCACAATCATAATTGGAAGAAGCCTTTCCTGAAACCCCTAGGAAGACGTATTTCACTCTGAAGAAATCACGAGAAAAATTTCATGATTATTAAGTAGTTGTAGAAGAATAAGAAGAAGAATGCAGTGGCGATATAGAAGATCTTATTAAGAATGTGGAAGACTTTCATGAGAAGGAATGTCCAACGGAGAAGCTGTCAATACAAACCACTCAAGACGAATCATCAATGATTGCTTCTCCATGAATATAAGAGAAGGGTGAAGAATATGTCAATAAGACATTAAAGGAAGAATGTTTTGATCATGAGTTTATTCAAATAGAGGATGTTGAGGTATGAGGTAAGAATGAAGAAGTTGATAAAGACATGATTTTACAGCTGTCTGACAGTGAACATGATCTCCAGAGGAGGAAGTCGTTCCAAAATATGATAAGAGAAATCAAGTGGTTGTGGATACACCTAGCATAGAAATTTCGGAGAAGAAGGAAGCTGGTGGTTCGTAAAAGAGAAAGGCAGTTGAAATAGAGATGGATTCCTCACCATGTAAAACTTTCAATTGGGAGTCATCATCTATATGACATGATTTTGTTGCCCAGTCTTGAAGAAGCTGGTTAGAACTATTCCAATTTTCCCAAGCACAAACTCCAAATGCCAGATGATTCAACACACTCTGACTAAAAAAATCAGATTCAGTCTCCATGGTGAAGGACATGTGTGTCTAGATTGAGGCTGATTTCATGAATTTTATAATAAACTATGATGCCCACAAGAGATCCTACAAGCAGATAACATGCTGGTCAAAGAAAAGAGTTTAAGATATATGGATTCAGGGTGAGTTTCAGGAAAATGTCAAAGATGCATTTGAAACTGAAGAAAGTAAAATCAAGGATCTCTCAAAAAACTTTGAGTAAAAAATAACTCTTGAACAATACTTCCAGATGCAAGCTGTAAAAGTTTTGAATGGGAAGGTTCTTTCATTTTCCTAGTGTTGGATGTCTGAGAATAATTATAGAATTGAGAATAACGAAATTCATGTCAAGTAAGAGGAAGTATTGAAGGCTCAGGAAGAGGCTCTTAAGTCTTAGGAAGAAAAAATCAAGGCTTTAGAGAAGACAGATGAGGATCAGGATCAGCTTCTTAAGAGAGCATATGAAGAACATAAGGAGCTCAAAAATCTCAATACTATAGTCAATAAGTTGATGCGGAAGGAAAAGGAAGGATAACTTTTTTTCAATACAATATTTTGTTTTACTTATCTTCCTTGTAAAAATTATACCTAATCATATTGAAATATTTTGGTTTCTTGTATTTTCTATATGTTGTATTAATCATTCAGGTACCATAATTTCTTTTTCATTCCATCAAATTCTTTTTGAAAATCAAAATATAGGAGAAAGGAACAATAATACTAACTAATGAAGAAATATCCCAATGTAAGGGGGAGTTTATCTAATGGGGAGAATTCATTACAGATATTTCTGTACTCAAGATAATGAAAAATCTCATTTTTTAAATCTAGAATATAATTTTTAGTGTTCCAAAGCCTAATGGGGAGTTAGTTTTATTCATATTTTCCCATATGATAAGGGATATGAGTTTTATTTTCATAGTCTAGAAAAATATTTTTTATGTCCTTATTTTCTTTTTCGTAAGGATGTTTGTGCTTTCCAAATACGGGAAGATTTTTCAGTCAATAAGGATTCCTTATGTCTTTTCCATTCCTTCATGTTTGTGGAGATTGTTGAGTCAATAAGGGTTCCTTATGACTTTACCAATCTTCATGTTTTGAAAATCACAAACACCTTATCTCAAGGAATATTTCATTTTACACTGAGTTTTACTTTCATAAAGAAATTTTTCCTTCCACAATGAAATTTATCCTTACCATGTTTTTCATTGTTCATATTTCGTCTAAGTGTAAAATTAGGATTTATAAGAAAGTATTTCGAATCCTATAAATACTTGTGTATAGGGTATTCTTTTTCAGACTCCAAATTCTAATTTTGAAAATTTATGAAGTTTGACTCTGAATTCTGACTACAAACATTTATGAAGTTCGGCTCCGAATTATGACTATGAACATTTATGTAGTTCGACTACGAATTCCGATTATGAACATTAATGAAGATCGAATCTGAATTTTGACTATAAACTTTTATAAATTTCGACTCTGAATTCTGACTAAAAACTTTTATAAATTCGACTCTGAATTCTGAATACCAACTTTTATGATGTTTGACTCCGAATTATGAAAAATAATTTTTATGAAGTTCGACTCGGAAGTCTGACTACTAACTTCTATTATGTTCAAGTCCAAATTATGACTATGAAATTTTATGAAGTACGACTCCAAATTCTGACTATGAACTTTTGTTATGTTCGACTCTGAATTCTGACTAAGAACATTTATGAAGTGTGTCCCCGAATTCTGACTACGATATTTTATGACGTTTGACTCCGAATTCCTATTACAAACTTATATGAAGATTAAGTCTGAATTTTGACAACAAAATTTTATGAAGTCCGACTCAGAATTCTATCTATGAATGTTTATGAAGTTCAACTCCGAATTCAAATTAGGAACTTTTATGAAGTGTGACTCTAAATTCTGACTACGAACATTTATGATGTTCAACTCCAAATTCTGACAACAAAATTTTATGATGTTTGACTACGAATTCTTCTTATAAAATTTTATGAAGTTCAAATCCAAATTATGGTTAAGAAATCTTAGAAGTACAGACTACAAATTCCATGAAAATCATAATCCTAATTTTTATATATTATAGACTACAAGTATTATTTTTATTAGACTCTAAAAAAATGGTTTGCCTATGAAACCATTCTTTTATTATCCTTGATAGAGTTATTAAATGATGTTGTCCATTATATTTCTAACTAACCATTGTTTGAGTGACATGTGTATAGGTCCTTCCAATATTATACTAAAAAAATGGCCGTTGGAGGAGGAAGCCAACCATTTTTAATGCATCTATAAATCGAAGCTCATTTGAACGAGTTCAACAATGTTCCATGACTCTAGAGATTATATGTTGCTGAAGTTATTTCTATAGAGTGACTCTCATTCTTAGTGCATACTAAACATCTTGTCCAGAATTTCTTCAGGCGAATCTAAATGTTGCTGAGTGCATTCAAGGGTTTCCGTGGATAGGAAGATAGTGGTGCTGACTACCATAATGTTTGTGTACTTCTTGCAGAAGAAGATAGAGGTGCCGACTACCTTGAAGTTCGAGGGAATGCGGGGATAGAAAGACAGACTCCGATATATGTATTGAGGGATTACCCTAGTGTGGGTAAGATAGACTTTCATTAAAATATAGATCAAGGGACCTGTATCAATGTTTGTTGAATACCCTTCTCTGTGGGTTAAAAGAATTCATAATT
The DNA here is from genome assembly GCA_963277665.1 of Viscum album. NCBI lineage: Eukaryota > Viridiplantae > Streptophyta > Magnoliopsida > Santalales > Viscaceae > Viscum > Viscum album. The sequence goes on along the minus strand of OY728141.1, from coordinate 1,610,368,908 downwards.
TTAACTTGTTCTTGCTACAAGTTTATTTTTTCCTATTGCATTTTCATTGTTGAGGAAATTATAACTATATTATACTTCCTTGATTTTTTACACTCTGATTTCGTAAGATTCAATACGCTTTAAGGTAGATTCTTCGTCTTTGTACACTTTTTTTATTTTTACATTCTGGATTCACTTTTCCTAAATTGTATTCTCAGAATCATATTTCCAGAATCAAGCAAGTGTGTACAACTAGAGGTTTTGTGAATTTTACTTGTTTAACCTTGTTAAATACTAACAACTTTAAACATTCCAAAAGAATTTTTAATGTGTACAATTCAACCCCACTCTAGTATTTTAGCATCTACATTATCACTTTCCTTTAAAAAAATATATTATTTAAAAAATCATGCATTTAAATTAATCTTATTTTATATCTTATTAATAGATAAATATAAAATTTATTATTTTGTTAGTAGTTTTCATACCTTATAATTTGAATGGTATGGTATAATGTTATACCATATTATGGTTCATTTATAATCAGGGTTCCTTGTTCTATACACTATTTAAATTTCAATAAAATATATTTCATGGGTTGTTTATGTTAGGTGTTTTATAAAGAAGATGATATCAAATAAAATACTATTATTTTATTATTTTAGGTTTTTAAACTCTTCCCACCATTAATAAATTGAATGAATTCAATTTATTAATGGTCTCATTAATCATGGTCTTTAATGATTTAAATACCATTATTGAAACCCACAATAATAAAATAGTAACTAAAATATTCTCTGAAAAAAGAGAAACGGTAGTAAAAGGTAGTATAGAATAACACATACTTGTCTTCCAAAAAGGTTAACATACGAGAGAAATTAAAACATAGTATTAAAATATAAAACTAATAGCCAAGTACTAAAGGGTAGTGATAAAGACATTTTATGGTAGAATTTAGAGAACAATAAATATATAAACTGACTGTGTGAAAAGGTCATTGATATCATCAGAAATGGTGGTAAAAAAAATTTAATTTTAGTATAATTTTCAGATATTTGAGGAATGTATTTTACATATATGCTGAAATTGTATGAAAATATGCTTCATATCTTTCTATTACATAAGCTCAATTTAATCCTATGGTTGTCCTTCGATCAATTTCTAATTCATCAATTACACTTTCAAATAAATATCAAATTTGGTTATAAATCACCAAAAATCACTTTTAGTCGGTCTTATGATCTATAAATGTGTGAAATGTCATTCTATCTATATCTATTTATTTTTTAATCCCTCTATTTTTATCACAAGTTATCCAATGTACATATATCACGATATGTTACATTAATAAATTAATCTATATAACCACATAAAAAGTGTCACTACCCATAAATAACTGGGACTTGAGATATAAATAATCCATGCTCACTTCCATAGGACAAGGGATGGAGATATGTTTTAAAAAAACCATAAATTTGAGGCATTTTATTATTGTACATGTACCCACAACCCTAACCGTATCAATATAGAAGTGAAGAGAAATAATAAAAAGTCATGTAATAGAAAAATTATTAACCAAGCTTTGAAATCTATTATAGTGTACATTAGTGTGATAGTGAAAAAAGAATTCTAAATGGTAAAATAACCCACCCACCAAAATATACATACCAACCTATAACAAATCGAATGGTAAATGTTTATAAAGCTTATAGATCTCTATATTTAAGCTCCATCCACCATATGTGGACTTATTCAACAATTATACCTAATACCCTCTTTAGTAAGTGTCGACCTATTTCTCTTCAGAAAAATACTTGACACAAGCATGATAATTCCATGTAAGAGTGATTATACACATAACCAATAGGATTAACACAATGATTTAGGGGAATAATTAAGATACATAATATGAATAAATAGATATAATATACATAAACTTAAATGTATGAAAGTTACACTATCTATCCATAAGGTGCTCAACCGGGAATGTAGGTGTACTATACATAACGTCTCTCCCTCACATAGTAAGAGTTAAAAAAATAAAAAAACATGGATATTGAAATATATTTTCTCAAAAATAATAGTTGAGATAGATGAGGATCCCCATATCACATCTTCCTACTAAAAGAGTACCAATAGTCCCAGATGTCTGTAAATGATTCCCAACATCTCATACATTTTCCTAACAAAAAACATATATTTTAAGTCACACCTTTCCAATATTCCTCAAAATCAATTGAATACATTAACTTATTAGAGGACACATAACATGGTACAATTGGATTCATATACTCAGTAGATTGCTCAAGGACCCTTGCAATGTCACCACCATAGGGTATCACTCTAAAGTCCAAGGACTCAAGCCTTTTTTCCATAGGAGGGTTCCACTCAAGAGCTTATAGATTACCCATGACTATCCTAGATGGAGTGTTCCACTCTATTAATCTGTAGAGTAAACATGCACATCCTGGATATAGGCTTCCAATATATTAGTCAAGGAACCATTTTATGCCTAGAATGATGGTGCCACTCAGATATTAAATAGGTGACCAATTCCCTACCTTCTAGGAGGTTTTCTCTAATACTCAATAAAATCCCATAATAATTCCTAGTAGGAGGGTTCCACTCATGGAGTTGATACATGAACCATCTCCATCCTAGTAGGAGGGTTCCACTCTAAATATATAGAGCACCCAGTCCCTATCCCAGTAGGATGGTGCCACTCTAGAAGTCTCTAGTGATCTAACATTATCAATGTCTTCAATATAGTGTTTCATCATTGCCTAATGTTGATTCTCCACTGATGGAATGTAAGAATTAAAATTTTTACTCCCATGGTTTATATGTATAACCCTTGGGTATTAATCATAATTTTTAATTTATATGTATCCAATATTTGTTTCATTTAATTATTTTTTCTATTATTTATTTTAGCTAAATGAACCATCCAATGGTCCCTTTTTTTTAATTCCCCACTCCGACACATTTTAAGATGCTAAAGTAGTAGTCATCACTTTCTAGACTCAACTATGGCCTTGAAATTATGATACAAGATTCCCTTTAAGTATTATCACATTTTCTTGTAGAAACTGTGCAGGAATAATTTATAATATTATTAATATTTTTATAAGATTAATTCATGTCACACTGGTCCTTAGAATGACATTTCTTCTCAATACCTAGCTTTGAAAATATATTTATATATTTTCCGAAGTATTACAATGAAAATTCTAGGTCTCTTAATCATTCCATACATTAAAATATTCATCCTCTAAAATAAAAAAAATTATGATAAAACTAAGATATTGAGCCCTCATATGGATATCTCACTTGTATGATCTCTCTTATACCCTCACATTCTACTAAAACATATGACCCAAGGGGTTGGTTCATCTATATAAGGTCCTCTCTTATTAATCCTCAATCACCAAAGGGTGCTATGAAAAAGTGCACTCATTATCGATATCCATATCACCCTCATCAATAATGTGAGTTTGGACCTATTGGTATCACATCATCAGAATTACAAGGAAGACATTGTTCAAGAAATCCATATTTGGGGGTAGAGTGAAGAGGTAAAAAACCACTCCAACCCTATTTATAATCTAGACAGTCCAAATAATCTGTCTGGATAACCTACATCTCTAGATGAATCTGTGTAATCCTCATCATGGAGAGACTCTTTTGAAAATTTGGTATCCCTAATTGAACTCCAACAGTTTGTGATATTAATATGCATAAGAGTTCAACATGCTCTTGTTCGTCCCCATCCACTCATTGATAACCTAGACCTTCTACATCATATCCTTCACCATCTTTGGAACCACAAGAGATATATCATCGTTCTATGTCTACGAAAGGGTGAACTATATGGTCTCTCATATAGGCAATAATAAGGTTTTATGTATATAGTAGACTTTTTTTCAATTATTGTACACAAACAATACCATGAGTAAGTTATCTCCAAGCCTCTGACTAATGTATAACATGAAATCCCTTAGAAAATCCTCCAGCAGCTAAATTCTGTTCTTGGTCATCCAATTTTTTTGGGTGTTAAAGGTTGTACCCATCCTCATCTGGGTCTCAAATTCCTCATGTAGGAATCTACATAATCATAATGTGAATCTTATAGGAACATCTGATATAATATTCTAGAGAATACCATGAAATTGAAAAGTATACCATATATATATCTTCCCCAAAAATTCTACCACACTCTACTCTATCATATAAAGAATGTGTGTATAATTATTGATTCAGTAAACTTTCATATAGATGTGATTATTTCCATTCATTTTTATGGAATTCCATTCACAATGTCCATTAATATTCTATCACATTTCCACTCCATGATCTAAAGGGCTGCAACAAACCTGTCAGAACCTTGTGGTTAGTCTTCACCTACAGATAAGTGAGGCACGATGATTTAAACTAATATATGATACATGTCATTTTGTACCACCAAAACATATTATGAATGTCATTTTACATCTTCCACACAGATGAATATACATCTAAAAGAGATTTGTGGAAATCATACATCACCCCCCTTTTGCATTGTGATTCGGCCCCCCGCCCATCCCGACAAAATAATAAGGTGATTCCCTCATTGAAAATATCTATCTCGCAAATACCTTGTGAATATATGGTCACAAAGAACCTCATAGTAAATGTAGCCAACTTGGGACTCTCTCACACACTAAAGGAGCAGTGGATTCAAAAAATCAACTAAAGAAAACTTTCAATATTTTACTACACCAGGGCCAACTACAAGGATGCCAACTGATCATAAGCCACCATCAGTAAATGATATTGGGGCATATTGTTAAGGGAATCCTATACCATGTTTCCCTTACTTATATTATGTATTTTTCTCAATTCATGGTCCTACAATAACTCCAACTAGAATCATTGTCTCAGGTTCAGGTCTATCTGCGTGAAGAAATACCTTTGGTTCTTATTTTCTGAATAAACCTCAAAGAACTCTCTCAAAATATTGTTACCCTACATCTATAGGTAAAATACTATCACTACCAGATATAGGTCATGAATCATGAAGTTCTACTCGTGGGGTCTCACCTTCCACTGTCCATAAGCAATAACTACACATCGTTGAAAAAAAACATTTTATCTCAGATCTTGAGGCATCACAAAAAACTACATACAAAAAACCTTCCTCCAAAAGTCTCATAATAAGATCACGCCTTAGCCACAACCTCAACTACTAAAAGGACATTTTCCACCATTCTGTTCATGAAAAAGGCTGCCCTATCCCCTTCAAGGGCGTTCAAATGGGATTCAATCATGAAGATGTCTTCCAAAAACATCATGTAGTACCTAGCCTAACCATGAAAACTTTTCACCTCTTACACACTCTTGGGTATCACTAATGAAATCCATTAATCAATATTCACTATGTCCATTGCTAAACCATGCTCAAAAAATAAATTCTGATAGATGTGAGCCTTAGGTATCCAAAATTGACACATAATGTGCTTACCATAATGATGGTGCTCCAAATGAATATCTATAACAATCCTCTTGCTCTCTATGTGCTCCACCTGTAACATTGAATAGTTCATTATATCGTCAATGCATAATATAATAAACATGTCCAAGTATGGATTGAGGACACAGGTAATAAAATATATAATCATGGTGGGAGAATTAATCACACAAATGGGAATCACTAGGAACTCATAGTGTCTGTAAAAACATTAGAATTCCAACTTCATAATATCATCCTCGAAAACATTCAACATGTGGTAGATGGATCTGAGATCGATATTTATAAATCATATCATGAATTGAAACTAGATAATGAGGGTTTCAATCCATAGAAAGGGGATGTTTTTATTTTTCATGGCCTAGATCAGGTGATGATAATCCACACAATGTTGCAAGCTCCCATATACCATTTTCACAAAAAACATTGTAGCTACCCAAGGGGACACACTGGGCCTGATGAAACCCTTCTCTCAAAGGTCATCAAACTAAAACTGCTTCTATCCAAGCTCGTTAATGGCAATCTAATATTACATATAAGATATTTGAGTGGCCCTAGGATGAATGTCAATATAAATCTCCAACTCCCACACATAAGATAGAACCATTATGTCCTCAGGGAATAAGTCAATATAATTTTAAATTGATGGAATCCAGATACCTGATGAACGTACTAGACCAAGGGATACATCTATTTACTAATTGGTTATGGTACATATCCAGTTACTTGAAAAATCCACACATCCACCCAATTGATCACTCTCATTCACATAGGAGAATCTCATCTCATTATTAAACCGTTATCTTATTCATTTACAATGATAGTAAATCTTTTATCGGTCCTTGTACAACAAAAGAAAACCTATTATGATGACATATGTTTCAATATTGATGAAAAAAATTTCCATTTGAACCTATCTCAATAGAGAGATAGCTCTCACGACCAGAAGATAAAAGATACAAGTAGATGTGTTCACTATTGGAACATGAGGCCAATGTTGTTGGTCAAGTGCCTCCATTGGAAGATCTAAATCTCAAACCAAGATTAAAGAAATGAAGTAGTTAATCACACTTGTATATATTCATACTAAATAAATAGTACAAAAAACAATGATCATACCTCTGATCATCCCATTTGTTTGATGGTTATAAGTATAAATAGCCCTCAGTTGTCCATAGTCTCAGTTTAATGCTCTTTATGACTGATGTGGGTCACTTGGTGGTTGTGGTGGAAGGATCCCATAGCTTCATAAATTCCCCATATCTCCTCCCCTATTGCTCTTCCTAAACCTATGTTTTCCCCGCCTTCTTGGGGGACTCCCTTTAACCTTTGGTAATAGATCTCATGGAGTGTGTTAAAGGTCCGTGAGTCCTTATCCTCCCATGATGGTATGATGTACTTCTCAATAGGGGGTGGGAGGGTGTTGCTACATATCCACCTAGAGTAAGGTTATAATGGGATGGACCATAAAAAATTATTTATCACTTGTTGGATTGTCAACATGATCTCTAATTGGTAACCTATTTAGAAATCGTCATGGAGGAATCATATTAATTTAATCAAGCCATACAACACATAGATAGAATATATTTAAATATAAAATGGGGAGAAAACATATGATGGAATGACAAATAATTAATCATATATTATGAATGTACCATTTTTCTCAACAACCAGTGTATCTGTATAAAGATTTAACAAGATTTTTTTTAATGTCTTAGTGAAGTAACATTATCCCTAGGATCCTTTGTATAACAACCCGACCCTAACCTATGCTCGATCCGCAACTACTCCAAGCCCGACACCATAAAACATGGTTGGAAAAAACTGATGAATGTAATATCCTAAATGAGATGCCTCTGACAAATCCAGCTATACACAAAAACCTAAACATATAAATGTATATGTGTATATGAATAATACTAAGAAGATGCAACAACTACAATATAAACCAAGGATGGAAAACCTCTAGGGTGTACATGATTATGATAGTGAATACAAAAAATGTAAATATATAAATATAATCTAAACGATTATGATGTATAAGACTGTTAAAACAAAATGGTAAAGATTTATAAATATCTCATCACCTAATCACAATGATTTTAAAATCATATGTGTTCTAATACTAGAATTATACCTAGGGTCCTTTGTAGTCACTGCCTCCATTTCTGACTTGTGAATATGACACAACACATGATGGAAAAGCCCATGAAGGGATGAGTCTATAGATACATAATAGACAACCATAACAGATGGAGAGGGATAATTAACAAGCACAATAGTAATAGATATACATAAGAATATCATCCCAAATAGACAATGTAACCTCTTCCTACCATAGGGTGAGAAACACATCATATAGGTGGAATCCATGTCATGTCTCTAATGCCCACAATAGGAGAGTAACAAAATAAGAAAACATGGATCTAGATATATATTTATATATAATAAAACCAATGAAACCCTAAAGTGATACAAGGGGACCTATATCTCAAAACCTATACCAGGAATAGAGTTCCATATATTCAAAAAGTCTAACCACGACCCCCAGTATCCCATGGATCTTCCCAGCAAGAAAAAGTCAATGTTAAGACACCCCTCACCACTGTACTAAATATTCAAGGGGAAAATATACCTAGATAAAGGATGCATTCCCTTGTTCAACTGGATTGTTACACTACATAGATATTTATAGAACTCAATCCATGTCCTGGGAAGAGTGTCCCACTCTCAAGGTTGAGGACATGTTCCCTATCAACCCACGTTTCAACCACTCAAGAATCGATAGAGGAACCATGACCATCCCAACTTGATGGATTAAATCTAATAGTATGTAAAGGATAAATCCCCACCCTGACTAGTCTTTTTTACTATTGTAATCGAGGATCCATTCCATATAAAAAATTATTGTTCCACTCAGATAGTAGATAGAGGACTCATTCCCTACCCAAAATGAGGGTGCCTCTCCACTAGTCAGTCAAAGACCCATTCCCAACTCAGTAGGAGGGTTCCGCTATAGGAGTAGACATAGGACTAATGGACATCATGACTGGTGATTTGAAATCGATAGATAGGTATAGGACCGCTGATCTATCACAGTATGACTTTAATACTCTAGAATCCTCCTATTTCCCTACCTAATCACTTTCATCATTTAGAATTACCTAAAATGAGGATTAATCTCATATAATATAAGATCTTCTCTCAGATGAACCAAAGACGAAACCATTTCATTATATACGGAAAAATATATCCATATAGTCTACTCACATGCAAAAATCTGAATCCAAACAAAGGATAAACCAAATGATTATGTTTCCTAAAATGGGTAAAAGGGGCACATAGAATGTGGGGGGACCCACATAACATGTGGTTCCAATCTATTTCTTATTCAGGTGTATAAATGTACACATCTAACTAAAAATCTATCCATCCAAAATTTGTTGAGGGTATATATGGCGCTTCCAAGACACCTAGGTGTTGCCCATGCTCTTCGTCCATGTCTGTGTACATTGCTCCTATATGTGTACTTTTGAACATATCGTATTACTATCTGTGAACATATATGTGTACTCCCATTTTACATGTTGAGTATTACAGAATAGGGTTACACAAAATGTTGGGGGTCCCACATGTCATGTGAAACTTATAATTATTAGAAACCCTAGCTACTTTAGGCAAGCCCCGACAAGTCATGTGTTCAATAAACTACACACTGTGTAGTTGTTCTTTTCCCAAAATCTTATTTTCGGTCTATACAATTCTGTCACAGTACCCACACCATCGGATCCAACCACATCTCATCCTATAATCAATGGATTTTTACTTCATCTTGTAATTCCTACCTTCATGTGGTTGGATGTTGAATTATGATTCTTCCATTGTGAACCCATATGTACTTTCACACATTAACTCAATATCATCATTTTGGGATCACAAATATGAGAAAACAACACTCTTTATTCCATTTTTAAACCCAAAATGCTTCTAAAATAAAATATAGCTTCATCCACCATGAATAATTTTTGAATCCAAGGGTCATATCAGCCTCAATTCATCCAAACAATGTTGAATTGCGACTCGAGGGTAGAACGATGACTATCATGATGATTTTTTAGACAAAGGAATGAGAACAATGGATTAAAAAGTTTTGGAAAATAATTCATTACCAATGAATACAAATAGGACATCTGGTGTTTGAAAATAAAATATTAAAGATTTTAATTTCAATATTAGGTCACATGATGTTATACACAATTGGAACATATCAAATAATGGAATTTATCATGCTTGATAATATTAGAATATGAAAAAAACAACAAATTATAATTTCTACCTATATATTGGTTTTTATGAAATTAATCACAAATAATTGAGAGTTGATTTAGTTTTCAATTCACTTTGATCTTCTTCGATATAAAGTTACTTATTCATCTAATTTGAGTTTTCAAATGAAGTATAGTTAGAACATATAATGATCCCCGGAGGGTTTATGAGACTAAACCAAGATGATTTCACGTAAAAGAAGATTTATATGAATTTATATTTAGTTAATTTAATTAAAATAAATATATTTATTATTACTTTTTACTAAATACATATGCCAATAGAAATTATTTTAGAACACCCTATGCCGACCTATTTTAGGTCACGCCATTGGTAAAAATTGCTTTCTAGACTCAAATGTGGACTCATTTTTTTATCCTAGATTATATTAAATTTCTATATGATTTTAATTTACAGAAAATGAAAATGTGAAATAAAATATTTTTAATATTTTTATAAAATTATTTTGGGCCACATTAGGTTTTGGAAACACAAATAGTCTAAGTGGCTGGCTCTAAAAATATATTTGGAAATGTTAAAATGTCTTATAATGAAAAAAATAGTTCTCTATAAGATGATAGATGTAAAAAAAATTCATTAATACATAACTATATGTCCCTCCCAAAGTATTAATTTAAAAAACATTAGAAGAATGATCACTATGTTTTTAAAATGAACATATCATCAATCTAAGTAGTGTGATGTACCTCTTAATTATCATATAGCTAACATGTGAATACCTTCATCATTTATTATCTTGAAACATGGTAATGACATTAATTACTATAAAACCTCGATGAGAACATTAATTCTTCCTTATTCCTTAGATAAAACACAAATTATTTGATACATATCTTTAATTCCAAAAAAATTGTAAACTCTATCAATGATTGCATATAATTCCCATTAAAAATTTAATTAATTAGACCCTAGGTAGTTGTAGATATCCAATATATGTTATCCTCATCAATAAATTCATTATATAATTATCATTATCATAGAATCAGGAACATATAATGGGTTATGTTTACAATAATAATTTTTTTTCTTGGAATTTCAACAGGAAACTGAATCATTTTCATTAATAATCAGCACTGTTCAACATAAGAATTCAAATCCTTAATGTTAAATAAATACAGTAAAATACATATATATTTATGAATTATTATAATTTGGATATCATCGATAAAATACACATTAAACATAATTCAAGGAACCAAATACAATGGTATACCACTTAATCCCCGTAAGTTATATCAATAGTCTAATTATGATCCGGATCCTCTATCTAATTTTGAGGTATATTCCTTTCACACATGGAGAATTCATTTATATAGTTCCCCATAACCTTAAAATTGAAGCACCAAACATTAGAAGCCATTTTATTTATTTTGAAATCTATAGCATGGTTTTTTTATCTCCACAATTATATCAAACACTAATTGTCTATAAGAATGTACCAAGGCTTTTCTTTATGAAATCATCATATGTCGGAAAATATTTCTTTCCATTCTACCCATAAACCATAATTTTATCTATCATCTTATTATTCACATTCCTATCTTTTGAATATATTGAATATATAAAATTAATTTTATATATTTAAAGTACATGATACTTTGTCCACATATGATGATACTATATGGGAGACTATTTCCCTTCTATATATTGGATTATGTTAATCAATGAAATGATCATTATTACACTTTGAATGATTGAAATTGATGTAGATCCCATTTATTATATTAACAACCCATAATAAATGATAGAATAAAATAGATTAGATCATATCATCATGAAACATAATTTTTATTCCCAGAACTAGAGAAATAATTAAAATAAATAGGAATATTTATTCACAGATAACTTCATAATCAAAATCATAGTTTGTTTGGGGACATCTATTTTTTAAAATAATTTATAAGCATTTATAAATTATGTGGATATTATCCTAATAATATCTTCAATGAGCGTAAAAACCTATTCACATAAGGGCCCATTTTCATGGACTAGTGGATGATTATTTATATCCCGATGTTCCATTTTTTGTAGTTTTTACCTATATGTACATCTATTCCAGATCCATATCTAAATATAGTATCATGATAGGGATGTATTTCATGGAAACACTGAACCATACCAATAAATTAGGATGATCTTTTGCACATATCCTCAATTCTGATCATAGGGTTATGATCCATAGTCCATTGATTCATAAATCTTTTTCCTTAGGATTATAATAAGATTTCTCCAATAAAAAATATAACGAACTTGACTCTAGTGGCCCTGATCCAGTGTCATGAATTATTGTATTTTCATAGATACATGGATTCAAATCATGAAAGACCAATCATGTTAATAGTTTTGGAGAAATAAAAACATAAAGATACCCATTTTTCATTGTGAATTGAAAATAAAACAAAATAAATAACAAATGAAAATGTACTAAATATTTGAAAAATATTTCAATAATTTATTTTTAACGTCCTGGGAAAATGTAACAAAATAAGGATGATCTCAAATTATTATTAATGGTTACGTATATTAGAGGCTATAAGGACTGAATAAGAATCATCAATTTGGAAAGGTAAATTACTGAACAGAATAGAAATTTAAATAACATTACTATTATTGTAAGATAAATTCTAATCAATATGGGTTGATAAATAACTAAAAACACATAACATTAAATTTTTAAAATTAGAATGAACAGAATCAATATATAATATGATATTAAAAACATCATGGATAATAATAATAAATAATGAACACTGAATGAATAAAATTATTAATTAGTGGAATTAATGTTTCCCAAACACATGATATGGTTAATATCAATATCAATCCTCAAGAGATATTATACTAATTGATAAAATCAATCTGATTTGGACAACTAATTCATCTCCTAAGACTAATAATGAATTAATGGGCTAACGATAAATTTTCCCTAACCATGTCATTGATTTACAACACATTCATCATATATTGAATGATGGATTTAATTTATAAACAATGTAACTTATCATCAAGTATCCATATTATGTAAATTATACATATTTATCAATATTTCCCTAGTTAATATAAAAACATTAAATGTAATTACTATAAGTAAAAATGTTATAATATTATTCAATTAATAATATCCATCATATAAGAATATAAATAGTTAATATATATGTTATTTTTAATAAAAAATGATCAATATAATGGGATTTAGTTCAAGATAAATTTAATAACAACCACATAATGAGATATTGAAAAAAAATTAACTTTTATAGCATGGTAATTTTTTATTAAAATCCAACTGGATAAAATAACTCATATTTAATCCTAATTTACAACGACTTTTTAATAAATAATGTTATTACATGTGAAATGGGATGTATATGAGCCATATAAATGTTAATTGGATCATGATGAAAAATAACTCTCAATAGAATGTAAATTGAGACAAAATCCCTTAACTCACACTTCCTTTGGGTTGAAAAATGTTTAATATCATGTATAGTTGTTTTAAAAATGTTATCTTATTATTATAGAACCATATTTATTTTTATAATATCATATATTATCCGTTTATAGAACCTTATAATGAATTAGGTAATTTTAGTTAATTATTTTCATTGTATTGGTTGTTAATTACATTTATTCCTTAATTCTATTTTGTCATGAAAGAACTTGATATTGTTATTATTCTATAGTTTTTTGATATCCAGAATAATAATCATGAAATATTATAATAATTATACAATATATATTATTTTAATACCTATCATGAAATGTTGACTAGATAAATTATGTAGGTTACAATAACGTAGATGGTAGGTCATACATACAAATGAGTAATGTTTCTACATTCCAATGATCTTTATATAATGAAGCTAAGTAATAACATATAATTCCATAATGGTCATAATATCATATATAAAAAATTATTTCCCTAAAAATACTTATATTCATCATCCATGTTTTATGGTAATGAAAGAATAGTCAAATAATTTTGTAAAATCGGTAGTCCACACATACCTGAATAATGTTATAATATTTAATTTAGGGAAAAGGTAAAAAATAAACTGATATATACTTTTTTCACAATGATAAATATTTAATTTATCTAATAATTATTTCATCAATATCACATATAATCATTAATTCTTTCATTATCACCTTCCATGTAATGTGTTTGTAAAAGACAAATCACGTTGCTTCTTATGGTTGTAGTTTACCATGCACTTGAGCAATGTTGTCATATATCATACGGAATGAAAAGAAACAATTGTATTATGATAAAATTTCTAAATTACTATAATTATGTTATAAATTTTTAATATATACCCTATACCCAAAATTATACCCTGTTGTGACAGGTTGTAATGGAAAAATGAATGGCATCAGTTCGTGAGGTGGTAATGATGGTTTCAAAAAAAAAATCATGTATATCAGGGTTGTTGTGGGTCATTAAATTATATTAAAATATTCTTGTAATATAGAATATTTGATATTTATTTTTTCATAACCATTTGGTAAGACATTAATTAGTTGGAGAATTAAATAAAATAAAATTTCATTGAAGAACGCTTCCACTTATTTGGATATTGTCTTTAGGTTTCCACCAAATCCTTAAATATTGGATTTATACAAAATATAATGCTTATATGATGGGGATAGGTAATTTGGGATTTTAATTTGGAACTTCATGATTAAAAAATGGTTTGATGGTCTAATGAAAATATTTTAGTGGTTTCCGTTCATCGATGAGTTTAGTGGAACATGTCCACTTTCTGGAAATAAAATCCTATGACCTCATTTTTTATATTACAAAAAGGATATAAAATGAAGTATTATTTAACCATATACATGATATGTTTCGAATTTTTCCATAAAAAGTATTATAAAGGTTATGACCTGCTATTTATAAATGATATTTTTTTCTGATAAATTTTTTTATTATATTATAAGTAAAAAATATAGCAGAACAAACAAAAACTTATCCCAATAATAATGATCATTAAAATAACCTTGTGTTAATATAAATATAATTTCAAGAATTTAAAATGTACAAAACATATTAAATATAAATTAAAAATTAGGAAAAATAAATTTCCCAAATCCGTTATATTCATACCCCCTTAGTCAATACAACTGAAAGAATCAAAATATTAGTAAACTAATCAACATAATAGAGAATAAAAACCGATAACCTATAGAAATAATTTTAGTTAATATTGAGTGAAAATGATGTTATATTTAGATTATATAATATGAAAAGTAACTGGTGGGATTTTACTATTATATAACCATTAGAAAATATAACTGTTGGAAACTATTTCTATTTGTATTGATACCCATTTTTTAAAATTTTACTTTTTTAATTATGAATTCTATGTATTATTAAAAATAATAATTGATACCTAAATGAGAATTATAACTTTAAACAATACAATCATTCTCTTTGAAAATCATTTGTCAAAACCTCATTGGGAGGTAATATCTCTGGGGTTCACCCTTGATCAATCCCCACCCAAGATTAATCAACTAAATCTTTAAAAAGACACCTAGAGGAGAAGTTCAAGTTAGTGGAGATTACCACTTTTTCAATGTTTGTCGATTCATCCCATATATCAACCAATATTACACACATTAACCTTAGGATGTACATGGGTGTAAGGGGTAACATTTTCAAGACATTGTAACATAATGATTAATTCCTTTGTATAAATAAAATTTTTATTCAATCAATTTAAATTTTATAATATTTTTTTTATAAAAAAACATTTAATTGAGATGAAATTGATTAATTGATTTAAAGAAATAAATATAAAATAATTATAATTATTTTACAATATATATAGATTTTTATAAAAAACCATGGTTTTCTATGTAGTATTTTTTTAATGGAAAATCCATTTAAAAACAACTTATTTAAATATAAATTATAATAAAATTTATTGTCCTTGGATGTTTTATAATTTTTAGAAATATTAAAATCCTTTAAAAACTACTATTTTTTAATAAATAATGGTTATTTATATTTAAGCCATAAAATTATCATATTTAAATAATTATTATATTATAAAAAGTTATTTTTTATATTATAATGTTGAAATTAGGTTTGGTGAAATTATAAGAATTTTCTAAAATACATTATTTTTCAGTGAGTAGTAAAGATATAGTTTTGGGTTTTTGATATGTTTTCTGAATTGATATTTATATCTAAATGATTTAATTTTTTATTTAATACAATCAAAGTCCTAAAATATGTTATTTTTTTAATATTATGTATTTTGTTATATTTTAATAAATTCCCAATTCTATAAGTAAGATTCTATGTTCCAAAATGGAATATTTTACATTAAAAACATTACTTTGTGAATAATTTCATTTTCAATGGAAAAATAAATATTAAAAAATGGAATTGGTTCAACTTGATTTAAATATCATTAAATATTACTCAACATTCAAAAAAATTATAAAAACCCATGGGTAATCCCATTTTTTTTAATTTTCCACAACCTATAATTCTAATACCCTTATTTGAAAGTTATTAAACAATCCATCCTATTTTACTATAAATACCCACCCATTTAAAATCACCCATTCACTCTCAATCCATATTCTAATTTTTTTTTTCAGATTTTAACTCTCAATGAGTCTCCCAAGGTTTTGTTCATCTCCTAATATTCCATTCCTCATCATTTAGGGATAACTCTTCAAGGTAGGGGAAGTCTCCACATCACTTTTGGATTCAAGTTCCCTTTTGTAGTATATATTTTATTTTATAAACTAATTAATTTTTTTCACATTTATATTATTTCATTACTATATGAATAGTATTTTGTCAATGCGAGACCACTATACCCCCTCATTATGCAGTTCAAAAATCAATGTTTTATAATGGTTATGCTATTAATTTTATTTCTTTTTTTACATGATTAATTATCATTTGTTTTCTTTTTGTGGATACACAAAATTATTTCTTTTTTCCATGGGCATTCACCTAGATATAAAATCATTTATTATGAATGGGATATACATATATGTAACACAAAATACCTTTTCATCGGTTAATATTGATTTATTTATCATGACTTTAATAACATTTATATCCCATGATTTTGAAAAGAAGCCTGTTATCTACATTCCACAAGTTTTTAATGAAATTATTTATTAAGAAATATGTGGATCAACTGAAATTAAAATATTTGAACGGAATTCTATGATATCAATCCAATTAATAAATTAGATAATTTAATGTCTAGTTATTTTATGCTTTATGAAACCTTGTTGAATAACTGTGGTAAATTTGATTTATGACACAATGGTGAAAAATGTGGTGATAAAATTATAAATATATCATTTAAATGTTGAATCCAAATTTATATATAATGAATTGTGTTTTTTTTATTATGATATGAATCACATTATCTTGTTTATACTGTATCATTATGCTTCTTGTTTTAATTGATATGCCACATGATCACATCCTAATTGTGTATATTTCCTTATTCCCTTTCTTGGCTTCAGGATCAACCCTTTCATTTCATGTATGTCCCCACGATCTAATATATATTAAATTTAATTTATTTTTAACCCATGATGAATCCTTTATCATGAATTATATGAATGTATTTTGTTTTTTTATATTATTTTTTAAATTTTTAATTGTCTATCCTTTATAAGATCTTGTATTCTGTTCCATGTAATAAAAATATTTTGTAGTAATATGGTTGGATGAAATAATTTGTATGGGAGAATAATAAATTTATATTGTGAAATTATGATTATAAATCATTGGTATAAATCCTATACAAAATATTAAATATTTTAAAACATCCTTGAATTTTGGTAAATTATTAAGAAAGTGGCTCCATGAAAATAAATCCATGCCAGGATAACCCAAGTGGATATAGATCTAGAGTATATGTACCTAGGGTATCAGTGAAATACACTACATTGAGAGAGACTTGATTACTAATAGATGAATTATAATGCGCCTTACTGCACACCTAGTTTGACACTCCCTGTGAATATGTTTGGTCAATCACATAATTATTATGAAAAATTCTGAATAATATATAGATAATGTAATTATTATTATAGGATATTGTTAACATATTTATATATGATATTCTATGAAATAAAATCCCATTAGAATTAAAAGATTCCCAAAATAATTATTTTCATCACTGTGTTTTTATTGTTTTAGAAAAATGATAGGAAATCGGAATCACTGCATAGATGATGGTTGTAACAGATGATGAACTAAAGGATTTTGAAGGATTATGGAATGGAAAAATTCATAAGGATGATGAGTAAACTATACTGAGTTAAGAAAAATAACATATATCGTGTTTATAGACGTAATTTACCTTGATGGGAACAACATTTCACTGAGTCCGAAATGCATCAATGACCACATTCTATTAGTGAATCTACCAATGCATTCATTACAGAACAATGGATTACCTTTATAGATATGATATTTTTAGTATGGAACTCTTCAAATCTAGATAAATTCACCCTAGCAGTATATTTCTCATATGAATAAGCTAGTTAGTTGCAGAAATTTAATAGAAATATGAAGCTAATAAATGATATTTATGTTATGGAGATAGAAATGATCATAGAATATTTTTCAACAAATATTTTCTCTATTTAATGAACAAATAATGGAGAATGATTTCCTTGAGATGAATCAAATGAAAAATTAGTTAGTTGGATACTATTAAATGAACATTAAAAGACATTCTCTATACACCTCAATATTTGTTAAGGGTCCTAATATAATTATTATAGATTGTTCAGTGGAATGAGACACAACATGCGCATGAATTTAAAAAGTTAATTCTATAAAACATATGAGGAGATATTGAGGAGTGCTATAATTGTTATTTAGTGTTTGTATTGACACATAGATAACATGGGTAAAATGAAAATTAGAGAGAAATGGAACTAACTCAGGAAAACACTTTGATCACAGAAGAGTAAAAAAAAGAATGTGTGTCTTTCGATGTGAAAAATTTTGGGGAGAAGTTTTTTGAGATCTTTTTTATATGGAGTGGAATGTTCTACAAGTGTGAAATAGATGTATATATAGATTAGAACTATTGTGTTTAGGTGAACCCTTAACTTATCAATACTAATGTTAAAGGTAAGATGGTGCATGAACAATATAAAGACCAATTCTTCATGTATGGGAATGTTGGGATCTTTCAAATCAATATCTAAACTAGAATAAAATAGTGTTAAATCACCATTAATATTAGCATAGCCTAGGGGAGTATTCATTGGAATTATTTATCATGACAGATAACTTAAAGGCTCTAAATTTTGTGGTGGTAGGAATACTCATTGATCACTTGAAGCTAGAAAGTACAATAATCGATTCTAGTTCTATGTATTACGTTATTTCATCCATGTTTTATTGTAATATAGATTTAATCCATGATATTATAGACGTTAAATTATTAGTAAATACTCTTGGATGGATTTTCTTTGATTCAACAATGTATATAAACTAAATTATTAACTTTGGTGATTACAATCACATCACATAGCTTGTATCCATTCCCATAGTGAAATTTCTACACTATATTAAGAATGGGCAGACTCTTTATGTGTAATTTTAATATCAACTATAATGAAATTTAAATTCTATTAGTCTTAAATGGAAAATATATTTTTATTTTCAAATAAAATATATCTTTTCCTATTATTATTCTTAAAACACCTCCCATTGCCATTGTTATACTAATAAGTGGTGAACATGGAGAAATAAATGAATGTATAAGCGTATAGAATGTCCCAATAATTCACGAATACAATGAAATATTTTATAAAACATTATTTTCACCTCTTTTATAAATAGATTTATATTTTTCTATTAAAATCATACATAGAACCAAGCTAAAATAGAGGACCCAAATAGAATTTTAAATCATAAGTTAGATGAATTAAAAAGTAAAATTTAAGATCATTTGTAGAATTGATTTTTCTATCCAAGTGTGTTTCTTTAGGGAGAACACGTTCTCTATATAATGTAGAATTATTGATCAACAAGGATTTGTATTGATTTTATAAGACATAATTGGAACTCATTAAATTAATATTTGTATTACATATGGATTAGAGATTTATTTGAATAGTTTTGTGGGGATCAATTATTATTATAGATTAAGATATGATTTTGGAATAATCAATTAAGAGAGAAGAAACATTATATTCCAAACAATACATTTTTTAAAATATAATGTCATAATAATTTTGTTTTTATTCGCTTATTACAGAATAATTCTCTTTTTATATTATGGTATTTGATTAGTAGTGTATTTTAGAACATCTTTTAAAAATTCTTTATAGATTTTATTGATAATATATTGATATGTACAAAATTTCATGAGGATAATAATTATCATATAGGGGTTATTTTAAAAACTCTTAGGAAGTATAAGTTATTTATAAAATTTTGAAAATGAGAATTTTGGAAAGAGAATGTTTCATTTTGGGGAACATTGTTTCTAATTATAGTTTTTCAGTTGTCCCAACCATGAAATTTTTTTTAGGTTAGTTACCTTATCCTATAAGTCTACCCAAAATCTGTAGATTCTATTATTTAGTAAGATGTTATATGAGATTATTTAGAAATATCTCATGAAATTATAATCCACTATCAAAGATAAATCCAAAAAGAACAATGACTATTTGGATATTGACTATAAAGAAAGTTTGAAACAATTGAGGATGATATTGGTACCAAACATGTGTAATATATACCCTCTGTTGGAGAGGGATTTAGAGTTTATAGTGAGGAATCTATAAATGGGATTGGGTATACCCTAATGAAATATGAAAATTTGATCAGTTATGTGTATCAATAGTTATATATTTATGATCATTACTATCCAAAGAATGACCTACAGTTTTATGTACCCATGTTTTATCCCAATATATAGAGGTAGTATGTTTATGTGGAAAAATGTGATATATACATAGAAACCCAGAGTTTTAATAATATATTCAGGGAAAAGTAATTGAACATGATACATTGGTGATTTTTGGAGTATCTTAAATATTATGATAGTTCAATTAATTATCATCCCAAATGAGAAAACAAATTCAAAGATGCATTAAGTAGTAGATATCCAATTTATATTGAAATGACGGTGATTAAAAGAGATCAATTGATGAAGGACCTACTATAGTTGGAAATGAGAATTTTAAGGGAAGGGAAATAATAAATCATATCCCAAATTATTTCTCTACCATCATTACTAAATAATATAAAGATATCTCAAAGAATAGATCCTTATATTCAAAAGAATATATGGTTTTTCTAGAGTTGGAATTTTAATGAGTTAAAAAATGGTCAATAATATGTGATGAAACATCATGCATGGCTATACATTCTCTATGCATTTAGGAAAAAATACCAAGTATAAGGACCTAGATAATCATTATTGGTGAGATATTATGAAAAGGTATAATTTTTACTGCACTATAAGGTGTAGGGTGTGTAAATAAGAAAATGTGGAGTGACAACTTCCAAAAGGGGTATTTCAACCACTACCAATACAAATACGAATGTGGGACAATATCACTATAGTCTTAACCATTTGTCTATAATAAATATAAAAATGGTACAATGAGATTTGTGGATGACTCACTAATAATACCCATCTTATCTCTATTCAAGAATATTTCAGTCCTGAAAAATTTGGATAGATATACATAAAGTATATATTAAGCCTTCATGGGGAACACCATTAAGTTGTATCTAATCCCGATCCAATGTTCACATCTAAATTATATATAAGCCTTCAAAATACTCTAGATACTAAAATGAGCACCAATATTAACCATGCCTCCCCCCAATGATGGGAAAACTGACAAGACTATTTATACACTCAAGGAAATGCTAAGAACATGATCAATGAAATTAAAATATGGGTGGGATCAACACCATCCATTAGTGGAGTTAGCATATGACAACGTCTTCCAATAAAGTATTCATATGTTGAACTATGAGTATCTATATTGGAATCATTGTAGAACTCATACATGGTGGGATGAAGTTAGTGAGAGAAATATTAATGGGCCTAATCATGTGTTGGAGATGATACAAAATGATCATTCCATCCAAAAAATATATAATATGTTCAATGTTTGAATAAATGTAAGGTTTACTATCATTTAAGTGACATGAATTATAATGATGGAGACAATTTTTTCCCATGGATGTTACCATAGAATAGATCCATGTGATTTGGAATTAGTGGGAATCTTATCTCATGGTAAATTAGCAAAATTGAAAACATTGATCTCATAGGAGAAGTATACTATGAAATAGCACTTCCACAAAATATAGTTCATATAAAGGATGTATTCCACACATCAACCTTAAGTAAGAACATACCTGATCCCTCACATGTACCAAATCCATAAGTGGTATAACTAGAACATGCCTTATATTATGATGAATATTCGGTGTATATCTTTGACTATCGAGAAAATGATCTATGCAACAAGACTACCCTCCTTTTCAAAGCGTTATAGAGGAACCATATGGGTGAATATACAACATAGGAACCAAAGGAATCAATGAATCTGATGTACCCTCACTAATTTTCAATCCATAACATGAGTTGAAATTTTGGGGATCATATTTATAAATGGGGGAATAATGTAATGAACTAGGATTTGTAAATGATAAATTCTTCATGAGAAAATGTAAGTTATATTATATTATATTATACATGATAAATATAAGGGAACCAAAAAACCTTATCACATAGATAATTATCATTAAATTAGTAATATATGAATCTAAATAAAATTTCAAACATTATAACTACAAAAAAATTAAATATAAATACAAAATGGGAAAAAATGGATCGACCCAACCCATTAAAATCATTTCTACTATGACCAATAATACCAAAATAGGTCAAAATATTATTAAACCAATAGAAATATTAGTAAATGAAAATATATGTCCATTAGAAGAATTATAGTGGATATTTAGTGAATAAATGAAGTGGAATTTAATGGGTATAAAGGGTGATGTGATAGTTATGATTTGAAATTTATATGATTATTGGTCAAATATAATTTGTTTTTGATATAACCATTAGAAATTTCACCATTGGGAACTATACCACTTTGTGAAAATTTTACCATTATTAATAGTATTTATATATGGTAATGAAAAAGTCATATTGATACAGAAAGGGAGAATGATGGCCTCGCCCCTCGAGTCATGTGGTTTGAAGACCATTTGTCATAACATCAGATGGAAGTAATGTCACTCGGGTTCACCCCTATACAATCTCATGATGTGATTAAATGATTAATTCTTGAAATAAATCACCTAATAGATATGTTATGGTTAGTACATATTGCAACTCACTCAATGTTATCTAATCCACCCAATAAAACTCCCTACATCACTCACCTTACCCTTAGGGCCAATTTTGAGGTAATAAAGGGTCACATTTCCATTACATAGTCACTTAAAGTGCAATGTGTTTTCTAAATTATATTTTCCCCTATAAATTCTATTTTAAGAGTAGTTTTTTCAATCTAAATATATGTTTAATTGAGATCAATTTGAAAAATTTATTTAGGTATACATTTAAAAATTAATTATATTTTTATCTATATCAATTATATTTTTATAATAAACTATTGTAATCAGAATAATATTTTTTTAATAAAATAGAATTTTAAAAAACATATTTAAACATAAATGATAAAATAATTTTATAATGTCATAAGAAATTTTGGTAATTATCGAAAATTCTATTTTTCCTTAAAAACTATTTTTTATCAATGAATAATAAATTTTTTTTAAAAAAATTTATAATTATTTTGATCAGATAATTAATATAATAAAATAATAATCATATATGAAATCGTAAAATCTATATTAGAAATTTTTTAATTTATAAGAATTTTCTAAAATGTGATATTTTTCTCTGAATTGTAAAAAATAAGTCATTTTGGGTTTTTTGTATCTTTTAAGACATCATATTTATTTCCTATTGATGAAATAAATAAATAAAAACAATACCCAAAATAATTTTATTATTTTATTACTATTTAGTATTTTAAATGGTTTTAATCAATTTCCAAAACTATAAGTTAAATTCTTATTTCTAAAATGGAATATTTGATTTTAAAATAATTATTTTGTGGAAAATTAAATTTTCCATTCCAAATGAATTATTAAAAAATTGTTTATGGTTATAGTGAATTAGAATATCATCAAATGTGGATCAAATATCAAAATAACATGGGAAAAATATTGGGTATGATTTTTTTTATTTTCCACAACCTATATTTTTAATCCCTATATTTGGAAGTAATTAACCAATTCATTTAACTTTGATGTAAATTCATAACTATTTCACCTCTACCCTTTACCCTCAATCCAGCCTATGCAATTTCATGGTGAATTTTTATAACAATTGGTCCCCCAAGGTGTCCATAATCACCTTAGGTTACAATCCTAAATATTTAGCAACCAATATTTATTGTAAGAGAAATATTCACTGATCTTTTACATTATAAATCCCTTTTTGTGGTATGTCTTGAATTTCCAAAAATAATTTATATTTTTTACTTTATATTACTCCATTATTGTATGAATTGTATTTTTTCAATGGGAGGCCAATTTACCCTCTCTCTTTTCCATTCCTCAGTCCATGTTTTATATTTATCATTCTACAAAATTTATATCTCTTTTTTACTTGATAAATTTTAATTTATTTTATTTTTATAAATACAAAAACAGCTTCATTTTACAACGGTATTAACCTTGATGTAAAATTATTTATTAATATACGTATTTATATATATTTACCCCATATTTATGTTTCCTATGTTAAAAATTATATAATGATCATGGATTTAAGCACCTTTCTAAGCCATGATTTGGATAACAAATTCAATTTTTCCAAGGGATATTAATTAAAGTATTTATTATGATCAATTTTGATTAACAAATATTAGATAGTATTATATGTGTGCCCTGATTATACTCAAATAAACTGGGTAATGAATTTACTATATATAGATGACATGTTTAATGATAACATGGTGAATAAAAATGGAAAATTTGATTTGTGACACCTTTGTGAGAAAACATAGTGATAGGATTATGAATGTCTCATATAAATTTTTTATCCATATTTCCACATAAGACTCTTTTTTTATTATGATATTCTTCATCCTTTATTATTTGTACCATATTGTTATGCCTCATGTTTTTATTTATATGACTCATAATAAAATGGTAAATACATCCCTTTATTTTTTCCCTTATTGGGATTGATGCTCAAAATTTTTCATTGATGTCTTTCCCAGGTATATTAGAAGTAGTAAAAGTAACATATAGTGAAACCTTTCATGTGATTTATATGAATGACTTGTATATTATTGTATTATGTTCCTATTATATAAGAAGAAAATTAACATTTATATTTTCCATGTGATGAAAATTTAATTTAATTTAAATGTTGGATGCCATATTATACTTTTTTAGGACAATTTAATCATTATATTTTTTGTTTTACACATTATAAATCCATAATAAACTGTACTATGATAATAATTGTTTTCTTTTTTTACTATTTATAATGGTAATTAAAATTAATTTCTCCCTATTAAATAATATAAATTATTTTGAATCCATATATGGAATCCATTTTTCAAAACTAAATTTAAAGAAGTTGAAATTTATAAAATAAAAATAATCCCTTATATACAATGAGAATGTTTGTTTTTAAAGAGAAAATACTGGAAATGTTTATAAAAAAATTATATCAAAATTCAATATAAAAATTATTCCAATTACATAAAATAGATTAATAGATATGTAATTGAGATAATAATTTGAATTAAAAATATAATTTAATATTATAAATTGTTTAAAAGAAAGGGATGTTTTCAATTAAAACTCTATATTTTTAACAATTCATCAAAAAATTAGTCTTCTTGGAGAACATACACAAAATTAACTTTATTATATTTTTGGTATTATGATATTAAAAATTATTGTTAATTTGTTTAAAATTTTTTGATAAGTAATAAAAAATAATATAAAATTATGTTCCCAAAGCTCAATTAAATTTTCCATTAGATAAATTATGGTTTTAAGAAAAAATATTTTATTAAGTTAATCTTATGCTATTTATAATCAATAAATAATCATAATTTACTTAATTTATTCATATGTTTTCATACCCAAAACTATAATGTATATGATATAATGGAATACCATATTATGGTAAATTTTGAATTTATGTTCCATGTTTTGTAAGATATCAAAAATTTAAAGAATTTTTTTTGTTCAATGTTTCTTGTTGCATACACTATCAAATATAATATTCTTATTTTATAATTTTCGGGTGTAAAAAAATGTTCCAAGTAATTTTTCATTCAATATAATTATCCGTCAATGATATCATCCCATGATGGTTCATAATATTTATTGGGGATATGCTCAAATGATACCATATTTTTTCTTTTTTATGGATGTTTTATGATTATAATTACAAGATTTTTAGGATATTCATTCATCATTAATTTGTAATACCATGATACATTTTTGATACTCTAATATTTGTCAATGGTCTATGCTTTTATGAAATTATTAATTTATTATTAATAATGTTTCTCTTCCATAAGTTATGTTATAATTAAATGTTTATAAAAATATTTAATTTTCATGGGTTCTGATATATTGAATGTTTTATGATATTTTGGTAGATATTTTTATGATTTTCATAATATTATGTGTGTGATCTATATATACCTTCACTACAATAGGTAAAAATGGAAATCTCAATAGACAAACAAACATTCCTTTTTTGGAGTGATCCTTTACTTATAAGATGGTTTTGGGAGTGAATATATCCTAATAAGATAACTTTTTAAATGATCTTTCACTATTATGGGAATAATTTTCTACGATTATATATATCACACTATTCCATTTCTAATGCCATTATTATTCTCTCAGGGCACATGTTCATTGATTCCATTATTATTTATGTATTATTAACTATAAATATTTATGACATGAACCAAGATTATGATCTTCAATATGTTGGCTATGGGTTTTTGATGTTATTCATATGTTATCTTAACCTTCTCATCATGTTATCTTTTTGTATCTCCCATTTTTACCCTTAATAAGAATCTAAGATCACCTGATATTATATTTATTTTCCCGATGTTATAAATAAGTTTATTATATATGATATTAATAAAAAAATTATAGTTATGAAGACTCTAGAAAAATATTATTTAGTTCACCTTCGAACTAGTTGTATATGCATTCAATTTTCATAAAACACTACACCATAATGATCTCAAGACTGTGTTTTTTTAATGTAATGATTATTTATCCAAAAAAATTAATAGATATATAGATTAAAATCATGTGTTTTTTACATCCCA
Source organism: Viscum album (assembly GCA_963277665.1). Lineage (NCBI taxonomy): Eukaryota > Viridiplantae > Streptophyta > Magnoliopsida > Santalales > Viscaceae > Viscum > Viscum album. The sequence continues at coordinate 1,610,341,634 of OY728141.1, read as the reverse complement.
AGTTCTCTCACTTTGAGGTGGAGATATTTTCATTATTATGAATATATTTGTGTTAATGAATCTTGGAATATATTATCAAGAAAATAACAAGATCACTGTCAAAAATAAGTATCATCAACCTTGTGCTAATGAATTTTTTATCAATTATCAGTATCAAAATACCATTATAAGATTGAAATCGAGTATGGATATTATTAATAAATAGATAAAATGAGGATATAATCAATAAATAGTTTTTTATTATGTGTGGTAAATATGTATTTATAGTGATTTCATTTCATCATACTAATTCCCCTTATATATTCATGAATATAGAAAATAGTGTCATTAGATATTTCCATGATTTTTTGTGGTTGTAAGTATAGATGGAATTTCTATATACATAAAGGGTAAGTAAGATTATTATTATTTTTTAATAATTGTTCTCAATACCCTATAGAAGGATAGGTTTTATGAAAAATATATTACGTGTGAATTTATTATTTTTAATGTTTAATTATTTGGTTATATAATCTATTCTGAGGCTATATTGGTGGATATATCAAATTTTGATGTAATTTTGTAATAGAAATGACCTAACTTATCAACTAAAATCAATAATTTTTTTATTGGTTCGATATTATAAAAGATTTCATAGATATTTTTCAGGTCTACCAAATCAACTCAACGAGTTGTAACATATGGGGGATCTGTACATGTGGATAGATGAATATGAATTAAATTTCAATGATATTAAGAGAAATATTTTAATTAAACATATTAATACAGTGCCCTATAGTGTATGTGGGGTATGTATCTTTAGGGATGCTTCATATATAAGGACTGGGATGTGTCCCCATGTAGAATGATATGGTGATAGATAAATGTAATGACATATGTTTTTAAAAGAATAGAATTATGTTTGATACTGTATATGACACAGAAAACTAATGTTAAATGAAGATAATACATTAAAATTAATTATGATATATTTTTTTAAGAAAATTATTCTCTTCAATGGATTTTGCTAAACTAAAACTTTAATTTTTTTATTTGATAGTGTATTCAACACAGAACGCCGAACTCAAACGACCCTTGATATATATTACCACTATCACCTACCTTTTAAATTTTTGTGTATCAAGAGTATTAATTAAATATATATATATATATATTGGTATTACTCAATATAAATCATTTATAAATTTTTAGTAAATAATTAATCACTTTTTTGTAATGTGATTTCATTTAAAAAAATATGTGTTCTTTAAAATATATATTGTTTATTTTCATGGGAAAAATATTATAATAAATATTTAAAACTTTTGAAAATTTTATTGAATAAAATTAACATTATTTTTTGAATTTAAATATAAAAATATTACGTGAATAATTTCTTTGTCTTCTTAGAAAATATTTATTTTCAGTGAATAGTAAAATTTACTGGTTTTTGTAAAATTTTAATTTTTTTCAATAAATTAAGTAATTTAAATGTCCCAATATCTTTTTATTTTTTTAATGTAACATAATTATTATTTAGTTTTATTTAATATTGTTAATTACTATTTTAATATATATATATATATATATTTTATTTTATGTTTGTTTTTTTGTTTTGAATATTTTGTTATCCAAAAAATGTTTCAAAGTGAATAATGATTATAAATTTTAAATAGTAAAAATAATTCCTAATGGAAAATTTTTTAATTGAAAAAATATATTATATATGAATAAATTTTAATTATTATTCATTATATGTTTATTAAGACACATTGAGTTAATACATAATCAATTTGTCCTTTACAAATACACTTTCCAAAAACTTGCATTTCCATCGATATGTTGGTTATGTTTTAAATTTAATTTTTTCTGATTTTATAAAATTTATTTAAAAAAATAATATTTTGTTTAAAAATAATCATTAAAATTTAATAATAAGGTTAATTTTTTCGTGTTTTCTAATAATTTTCATTCATTGATGAATAGTGAAAATATCTAATTTTAATTGAAAACTGCATTTTCATTAAAATTATTTATATGGTTAAATTTTATTTTAATTTGAGTTTAATGTAAAATTATATAAAATTAATTTAAATAAAAAAATTATTTAATTTGAATAAATTTCTTATTGATCTTATATACAGACACATTGTAAACTGTTGAAGGTATTCCCTTTTTGAACTTGCTTTTCATCGAGTTTGCAAGATTAATTTTAAATTGAATTTTTTCACTTATGTTAATGTAATTTAAAAATATGTTTTCTAAATTTGGAATAATAATAATTTATATTATATAATAATTTCAACATTATTATTTACCTAAATGAATATAGAATCAAGTAAAAATTAATTTTTGTGATTAAGTTAAATTTTTTTACCAAAGGTTAAATTAAAAGTGTGTGGTTAAAAATGACATATCAACTACCCTAAAAACTATTTTATGAAAATATTTCAAACACTAAACATCTTAAATTTTATAATAGTACATTTATTAACCTTTTAACATATACAAATTGTGGTAGTACTAATTACTTTCATAACACCATGTGTGTCCTCTCACCCACATGTAAAAGCCCACCCTCTCTACATTGTTATTCGAACATTAAAAATTAATTTTTTTTGAAAATAACTACCCAAATAACATCTAACAAACTCTCTTATCATTATAGAGTCCTTATTTTTGGAGAAAAGGAAACCATGGAAGTCTTCAGAACAAACCATAGGCTGATACCAAAAGATGATGTAATGTTCTTCAATGAGCATATTTATTTTATTTGTTCATCCACCTCCATTAATTATTAATTAACAATTATAATATAATAAAAAATATATCATTAATGTACTTATATTTTATTATTATTATTTAATTATCTATATCCTTTAACAATTCTATTATATTTTCCATAAATTCGCCATTCATGATTACGATAGACTCCCACATCATGGACTAATGTCATTCGTGTTTCAATTACCACCTATAACGGCTGTATGTGATGATGGTTATAAATATTGTATATTATATTTAAAACATAATAATACATTTTTATTCATTATATCAAATCCACCATTTTACATTCCATTTTGTAGGGGATATAATGATGATGCCCGTGTGTACGACGGAGTACCACCTCGTGAAGCGATGTGATTAATTGTTCAATAACACATTATAAGAAAGGTAATAACGGAATTGATAATGAGTATATGTGATATTCATGAACTATTTTTTATATCATTTACATAGTGATGATTCTGTAATTATAATATATACTTTTATTTTAATAACAACGAATTGATGGCATTGTTTATATACATGTGGACTACTGACTTCACGAAGTGACGTCACTCTCTTTTCATCACCACACCACATAGAACATAAAAATATAAGTATATATAAATTATTAATATGGTATAAAACATACCATGATAATTATTAAATGATAAAATATTTCATACCTCATTTCTATAACGATCACAGAAAAACTAAAATGTTACTCTTTCATATGAATGGTCTACTATCTCCATAAATGTGTTACAGACTATTTTTTCTAAAAATAAATCACGATTTTCCATGAAATTTTTACATATAAATATATATGAAAGCTATTTAATTATTTATACTATGCATAATATAGAAATATCTAATATTCATATGAATCAAATATTTCATAACAAAGAATTTATGAGAAAACCAGACAATTAACACACGAAACAATGAAAATAACAAAATATTATTAACGAACTCGTGGTTTGATATAATAAATGGGCCACATGTAATATTATAAATATAAATATAGTTCTATAATAAATTAATAACATGTTATAAACCACTATAAATGATATTAAATTAGGATAAACCAAAAGGAAGCCTGAGGTAAGGGTTTTTTACATCAAACTTTTATTTATATGATAAATATTCCATATTAACTGCTTATTTTTTTGGTTTATATAAATCACATAAATTTATTTTATGATACCTATAATTAAATTTATTTTAATTTACATATATATTTTAGGTTCTATCATTTAGGGTGCCTATGGATTCAATTTTACCAAAGTGATAAGTTATTATTGTATTAATTTCCCTTATTCGAGATATATGTTATGTTATAAACCTATCTTATTTTATAATGTGTATATACCACTCCAATTACATGTTATTTCATGAATATAATTATTTTAATAATATTTTATGTCTAATTTAATCTAATTATTTCATGGGGATTTCGATTTAACGTTGTAAATGTTTTAAGAATATTTTGTTATAATCTCATCTTTTATTGATTGTCTTCTATTATGATTATAATATTGCAATATTATGATTAATATAAAATAAAACTCATAAATTTTCTTATCCTGTGTTTATGAATGGTATTTACAAGTACTATTACCATTTCCCCACTTTTTCGTAAAAAAAACTAATTGGTAAGAAAAATTTCAGGAAAAACAACATTATATCTATCTTTGGTCGAAAATATATTTTTTTCTAAAAGAATGTTTTCTAAAAATTTTTTTAAAAAATAAATATAACATTTTCCAGATGAAGTATTAATAAAAATACCAAATGTTTTTACTAAAAATAATTAACAAGAATCCGATGTCATTTTCAAAACAATACCCATTTTTCTATTACCAAAATTGGGAAAGGGATCTTCGTTTTAATGTGTATAAAATGAATAGAATGTTCATCCATTTTGACCAAAAAATATAGTTAAAAACATCCATTACGTGTCTCCAATATTATTTTTAAATAAATTTATCTTAAGAATTATTTGTGAAATTTTAGTTTTTAATGTTTATTTTAAAAATAAAAATGGTGATTTTCCTCATTAATGTTATTAAAGATATTTTTATGGTATTTTAATTCATAAAAGATAAAAACAATTTATTATTACTCCAATGGTTATAAATTGCATTCATACCTTCCTTATTGTTTCATTGGATGGATTAATATTATTTGAAAAATATTGTTATGGAACCTATTTATATTCCACAGTTTAATAAAGTTTCATATAGATTGATATAGAGTCCTTATATTATTTATATGATAATATTTTTTTAAAGAGATTATTATGGAACTAATTTAATTTACATGGTTCAATCATGTATCAAAATTTCTTTAAATAAAAACCATTTAATTTCAAAGAGTTCATCAGGTTATAGAATAATAATTATTGTTTCTATGTGTTTTTTCGAAAGCTATATGAAATATATTAATGTTGTTGTTCATGGACATTTTATATGATGTGAGTGATCAAGTAGCGCATGGTGAGTCCATTATAAATTATATGATGGTTAATCCAAGATAACACTCAAATTCAATATGTAATTATATTATTATATATAGAATTATATTGGAATTTTTCTGTATGGTTATTAAATTGTTAGGGTTCGTTAATGGTTCTATGAGAACTCTATGAGTATAATTTTTTAAGATATAAACACCCAGTTTATATTCTTCATATAGTTTAATGATATTTCATTTGATCATGATTAATATCACACAGATCATGAATATTCAATAATATAAAACATTCTATTCTAATTCATTATTCCATGTTTTCATGTTTATTAATCCACGTGTTAGTTGGTATGATTATTTTAATGTTATACTCATGATCTTTCATTATGTAATCATACCCTTATTCTCATCTTATTCAACATGAAGAAATTTATTTCTTAATGGTTTTTTTAGCCTTAGTGAGCATTTTAGATCTCCATTTTTATATTTTTGTTTCCCTATATTATCTAGCTAGATTACACATGGTCTTAAATAAGTTCTGTGTTATATGAGTGAAAAAATGTTTTTATGCTCATAATTGGGATAAAATGTTGTCTTTCTATTATCATCACAAATTTCAACCTATATATCATCTTTTTGGTGGAATATAAATCATTTTAGATATTTTATAACTAAATTATATGGGACCCAAAATGATATTATGTACTAATATTAAATCTATTTTCTCTTCATTAACTCCCATTGACATTGGACCAACTATAATCCAATAAGAAAATATGTCTTTTGGGAATATCATAATTGGAATAAACTGAGTATTTTTTAGGATATTCTATATTGTTATGATTTATTTGACATTTACATGTTATTTTTTATGCATAGTGAGATGAATTGTTTTTATAATATATTTTATACCGTTTTGGGAACACATGTTAAGAACGATGATATTGTGCAGTCAGAATTACATGTTTCCAAAAATTTTCACTTATTAAAAATTTAGTTGTTTTAAAAATAAAAATCATGGTTTTAAATGATTCTAAAACGGGATTTTACACTTTCCAATGAATGTTGTTTGATACTTTTTTTCAAATTACAGATTTGAGACTAAAAAAGTGTATGTATTAAATTTAGATGAATGTGTCAGAACTATTTATATCATCAGTTTAAAAATTCATCATTTCCATCTAATATTTTAAATACATTTATCCATTAGATTTATAGGTTTTTCGAACTATTTTATTTGGGATGTGATAATTGAAATATCATATTGTTTCTAAGATATATTTAAAATAAGAACAGACTGTGATGCACTTCGTAGAGTATAAGAAGTTGTTGTTTTAATTTTATATAAACTAGGAAATTTTTTTCTTCCAGATTTATTGGATTCAATGGATCATTTGGTATTACATTTTCTACGTGAATCCAAATGTGTTTTGCTAGAAACATTCAAATGGATGTTTAAATATGAGAGATGTATATAGAATTTGAATCCAATGGTATGTAATAAATCATCAGTTGATGGGAAAATTTTAGAATCTTATTTACAAGAAGTAATTTTTTAAATCCATTATTTAAAACAAAAATATCATTTATAACATAATCGAATGGTTCTTAATGAGGGAAATTTTTTTGCTTCACTGAACAATAAATTATCAATTTTTAATAATCCTGAACACGGATTTGGTAAAGATTATGAAGGGTGGATTTAAGATGATTAAAATCACATTTATCATACATATGTTCTTTTTAAGTAAGAAATAATTATATAATTTGTATAGTGAGTGATACTATAATAAATTATTTTAAAAAAATTTAATTAATAATTTTTTTAGATAATATGATGATCTTACTATGAAATAATTTACACACATTATTGTAGTTTCTCTCGATTAAAATCTACAACATAAATTTTCGTAATGCTTTCCATGACTCATTCAATAAATTGATTATGGTTAAACAGATGAAATCAATTTATTATTTATTACATTGGTAATTTTTTTTCAATTTTGTCCATATTGAAGCATTCTAATAAAATTGATAATCATTTATATATATTGAGTAACCCACCAACTAATATGTAAAATTTATATAATGTATATGTGGTGAATGGGTTTTGATTTCATACACATGTATATGCTGAATCAAAAATAAAACAATGAGGAATGATGTTTTATTAAGAAGATCTCGTCATATAGAAACTGAAGTGGACTTTTATGGCAGACTGGATAAAAAATTGAGTTTTGTTTTCTTGGATTGAATTATAAAAAGATTTTTACAAGTCATTGGTTTGATATTTATAGTTGCTTTTATGTTCATCTACATCATGGAATCATTGATGTAAAATGTAAAAGACTTATTTCAGTAAAAGATCAACTTTTATTATCTCATCAAGAACACCATATTTTTAATTCCAATTTATATGTTCCTTTAACAAAGTTAATTTATTGTAGAGAATTATAAAAATAAAATCCCATTATAATTAGTTTTTGAAATGTAAATGTGGTCCTATTTTAATGAGAGTAATTGAAATTTTTTTAAATAATCCAAATACATATTTTCAATGAAGATATAATAATATCTACAATGGTATCCTACAGTTATGGGTTTAGGTGGTGAATTTGTTTATGATGTAACAAATTAATTTGAATTAAAATGTTATGGTTAAGCTAAAATTGTTATGGAAATTGATTATAATGAGGATAATTATGATGATACTTACACCATCATAAATGAAGATGAGGTTGGGGACGAGGAATAAGTAAAATCAAATTTTAGTTATATGAAAATTAAATAAACACACACACACATTTTTATAATACTCATTTTCAATTGTCATGTTTTACATGGCTATATATAATTATGATGATATATACCATATCCCTAATGAGGTCACACTACATGGTTAAAATCCAGAGGCATTATCATCTAACCACTAGTTTCTTAGAAGTTCATCATCAACTTATAGCGTTCGGGTCTAGCGAGATTGATGACTTCGGACCCTATTCTCATGTGACGTCCAGATCTTGAGCATGATCCATGCTTATAGATGTATTCTTAGTAGTGTATTTTCAATAGTTTTCAATACATTTTATTTATTTATTTATTTATAAATTCATAGATAATTTGTTTCATTACCATCACGATTCATATAGTTATCAAATAGAGGATCTGTATTTTTTGAATATATTCTTCTAGGGAATGCATGATGTGTGATTTGATTCAAATTGATGATCGACATGGAATTTTTGATCATTGGGCGGTGCATAAATAAATAATATTTATTTTGAAATTTATGCAATTATTAAATCATTATTACTAATTATTTTATATCTTTATGGAATCTCATTGATGATAGAATGAAAAACTCTCTCTCGGAGGCCTTAGAGGTCCTGATGTGTGATTGATTCAATCAGTTTAAGTGCAAACTGAGGATAAAACCCATAAAAATGAAATAGTCCTGGATTTTGATCAATAATGATACACCTATTGACTATATTACATCTCTTATCAGGCTTGGGAGGGATTATGTTCATACATTATGAGAGATATATTTCATAGTTGGGAATCACTAGGTAATTAGAAGAGGGGGAGACATGAGGTGACACATCTGGATGGAGGTTGTATATCCATCACACATCGACGACATATGGTAAGCACTTTAATTAAATATTTTATAAATTTAAATGTAAAAAAATTATTATAAAATTTGATGGGTAGTTGAACATCCTGATATTATGTATTTTGACATCTATTATAGGATTTATTGGGATCCTATAACTCGAGAGATTGTATATGTTTGATATCATCATGTTATGGTTAATAATTATTTGAGTTTTAATATCTTTTGAAAATATTTTTTTAACTATTTTAATTTTCAATATTAATTTAATAAGTCATATGAGGCCATATCATCTCTTACAAATAATGAGAGTTATATTGATACTGAGAATTAGTCCACCAGTGCGGCAGGATTTGATGATGCAGTTTTAATGATGGAAACAAAATATTCTTTCAAAAATGGATTAGTGGTTGGTATGATTTCTAGATTGATGCATACAAGTATTCATGTCACTACTTAATGGTTAACATCTAGCTCATTTAGAGCATGTGTAAATTCATACTAATGGGTATCAAATTATGAGGAGGGACAATGAGCTCATATTGAGGTTGTAGTGGCAATACATAGGGAGAAAGATGATCTCAATCATCGTCACGAAAAACAGTAGGAGGATCTGTGATGAAAACATCCATAGCATCATGATCATATGAGGGGTTATATGTAATGGATAGATCAGGGTGTTGGGATAGAGTTCCCTGACCCTCCTCTTACAGATGACTATCCCCCTCCCCCATCCCATCTACAATGATGGACACATTAATTAGGTTAACATTTTAATGTATATAATAGGTGTATTTTTTTGAGATGTTTATAGTTTAATTTATTACAATTTTTTAATTGTTTGTGTTTTTTTAATATTTTTTTCTTTCCATTTTTAAATTTTATAATTATTTGAGACTCGAAAACATCTCATTGCAAGTACAATTTTCTGGCGTGTCATTGGTTTCATGGAAAATGAATTTTCTAAATAATCTGATTCAAAACTATTTAATATGGGAGGTTAAAATGTCTAAATGATATCGTTTTTTTCAATGGTTCATCATAAAAATCCATTTTACGATGTCATTTTTGACATTGGGAAATTTTTGATTGGACAGTATCACATATATCTTATTAGTGATAGGGTCTGGTCTCAAATTCCCTAACATAAATATTAAATTTTTCAGTTGTGATAAAATTACCATAATATGTAGTATTAAAAAATATATCTTGGATAACTAATATTAAAGACATGAAATTCTAGGTTGGAGTAATATGATTTTTTTTGGGTTATCCCATTGATGTTCATCATTTTTCCTTTATGGGTTTTATATATTTAAATTTATTATTTCTATGACTATTTTGGATGTACTGTATGATTATAACTATAATAAAAGTGTGAATACGGGTTTTATCATATATTTTTCAACACATTATTTTATATCATGCATGTTTAACAGAACAATTCCAATAGCACCACAAAACATGGAAGTAGTTTTGTTAGGGAAAATGTAAAATGGGGAAATTATTCCATTTGAACTATATAAATGATCCCATATCGAAATATTTTTGTTGAACATACCAAAAAACCATTTAAAACTGCATGTTTCTGAATTTTTTTCTATTATCCATTGATTATCTTTCCTTATATCGAACACACAGACATTTCATAGAAAATTTAACCACCCTTTATGTTATAAATCACCCTCTAATTCTATACAAGTTAAAGAAGGTGCATTAGTCTTCATTCATGACATCATCTTAAGCATAGATATAATCTTTATATAAGTATGTGTATCTATCTCAAATTATTTATTCTAAATAAAATATATTCCTTGAAAAAATTGACATATTTAAGTAATACAAATAATTTTTTCGAAAAAATTCCATGGTTTTCCTCAATGCTGAGGGGTCGAATTTTTAATCAAGCTAATTCCTACATGTTTTTCAATATCCCAGAAACCATATAGAATGTTCATTTTTGAATGCTTGATGATGAAAAAATAATTACATGGGAATCTATATAAAGTGTTTATATATCCAAGGGATTCATCATGGGGCACACCAATCTTCCTTTTCATGAAGAAGGATAGTTTTATGTACCTCTATATTGATTATCAAAAACTCAATATGATTAGGATAAATAATATGCTTCGTTTTCCATGGATTCGTGACTCGTTAGATCTACTATGTGGATACCATTATTTATATAATATAGATATTTGGTCATAATATTATCATCTAATGGGGATAAAGGAGGATATCCCCTTAACATCATTTCAAACAAGGTATGGAATCTACAAGTTCATTATTTTTCCATATGGAAATAGTAATGATGGATAAATCCTTATGGATTTTATAAATATAGTCAATATATATTATCTATTTATTTTATCATATATTTACTAAGGATATTCTAATCTACTATAAATGAAAAATGAAAAATTAAGAGCATTTGAAAGTTATACTAAGGACCTTCCGGAATTAAAAGATGTATGAAAATAATACTAAATATATGTTATATTTGTGAAAAGTTACATTCTTGGTGTATTTCATCAATATAAATTGGATATCTATAGATCTTTTAAAATGGAGTTAATTGAAGGTTTGTTTAGTCCAACTGTTGTGATAGAAATTTTTATTTTTCTTAGATCAGCATTTAATTACCGTAAATTTTTTTTTTTAAATTTCTCATGATTCTCAAAACCCCTAATATAGATAAATAGAACACCATGACTTTAGTTTCCTAAAGATAGATCATTATTTTCATAAATTGGAATGATAATTAGAAATTAAATCCATAAGGACTGATCAGTTTATAAGCATTGGATATAGTAGATACAAATATAAGTTTTATATTAAATCATAAAATAAAAAACAATATTTTATCCCCTTTGAAAACACCCATATCCATTATACTATCCCTACAGGTCAATCTTAATATAATTTTTTTCATCCTAGGTAAAGTGTAACATAAGAAATAGGTACGCTATGATTCTTATTAAGAATAAACAATATAGGGGAAGCTATCATAAATAAGAATAAACTAATAATGTATGGTATAAAACTGAAACAAAAGCCTTTAAAACATAATCTTCAGCATAATATGGAAAAAAGAAATCAAATAAATAGATTTAAACATTCACATGGATATTCTAATAATCAAATAATCTTATGAAATATCAATAAGTAATATCACAACAGGGAAATTCATAATGTCAGACATCATAACCATATCATTATAGCCTCTTACCAAGACCATAAATAACCATACCATCAAGGATTTATGCCAAGACAATATTTTTCCTCATGATACCTACCGATTCTTCGAGGGGATATAATTTTACCCACCCATCACTTACTATGTTCAATTCATTCCTTTTATGAATTGGGTAAAACATAACATAAACATTCATATTAAAACTGACATACAAAATTGTAACACATTAACCATAAAACTTGAATGGTTTCAAAATAACTCATACATAGAAAAATATATCATAAAACATTCAACACAATATGGATGATTTTATCAAAATAAATCATCCTCAATTAAGAATAAAATACAACAAAGGATATTGAAATAGATGAAAATAAACTAATTTAATCATTAAAACTACTTGAGAGAAATATACCCTTTTACATTTAAATAATTGAAAATAGACACAATTTAATAAGAAAAAAATTCTTATGAAAATAACCATATAAAATTTTAAGGGAAGCATCAAAATGGAATTTCCTTATATTAGAATAAAATATATACTCACGCCATATAAGTTAAAAAAACATTCATTCATTTATTTTTTGAAAAGGGTCAGAAAGTAAATCATTTGTAAAATGATGGAAATTTCCTTTAAATAATTTTATAATCATTAATACATTGGTAGTTTTTTTTTAAAAAATTCATGATATTATTTTGAAATACATTTTAACAAACTATCACATGGATGATAAAGTTTTCCGAGTACATAATTATATATAAACAAGATTTGATAATAATGAGGTTGTGAAATTAACACATAACTTGCATATTCCATTATTTGAGGTTGTTTTAACCTCTATAATAATGGAAAAATCATGTTATTAAATTATATCAGAACAATATTAATATTTATGATACCATTTATGATCCTCCTAAATAATTTTGTTAACAATATTTTAGTATTAATGTGGATTCAGGTGTTAACTACTTCATTTTCTTATAAATGTTTTGTTATGTAGGTCATATTTGTTATCTATATGATTTATGTTATTCATATACAGAATGATATTATATTCATAATAATTATTATTACCCTTTCTTTATATTTTATAATCATTTTTAATGGTTAACATGGAGAATTAATCTCAGCATGTTGTGGAGACAATAGGTTGTACGTAGGGATGATCGATGGTATCATTCCATTGATAAATAAATGGTATGGAATTGTATGGTATATTAATTATACCGAATCATTATCATGTTATATAAATTACTTATATCCATTGTACTAAAAATTAATCCCATCCAAATAAATTAGTGTTGAATAACAAATTACACCATGGCGTTGAGACGAAAATTCGTACTTACACACGAATGATGATATTGTTGTTCGTTTGATGGATAAAATGTGAAATATGGTTGTACCATGATTATAATAACAACTAAATATATGGATGACATTGGATATATTACTTTTGTGTGTATTAAACATTGAAATAAAAAATATAAGTTGATTAGAACAATGAAAAATGTGATAAAACAATAACCTATTTATCTGGTAACTCATTTAGATTTTCACAAAAGGACTCCTTATGATATATTTATTATGAATTTTTGGCCTCTAGGATGTATTAAGATAAGTTTTAATAGTAATTGGTTTGTGTATTTCCATGAAAAATAGCACTATTTATGTGAATTAAAAATATGGAAAAGTGCCCTATTATAAGAGAGGGGAAGGGCAGTTTAGGGATCTACAAAATGATAAATTAAATGAAAATAATTTTCCTGTAAAATTTTTTCCAGTGTTATTTTATTATAGGATAATATTTTTTCGGGTCATAATATCATCATACATGCCATTTTAGAGATGTTTATTTCATACTATTAATCTTATCTTTTGGCTTTAACCATTATTAAAGTAATTTACCCTTTACCTTGAAAATTTATCATTTTGCACTATAGGGTAAATATAGTTAACTTACAATTCAAAAAGAATCCTATTTAACAATTTGTGAAATATTTAACACTATTATACTTAGTTGGCAAGAAAATATATTTTTATGATGTTTATAACATTTCATAAAATATTATTTATTGTAAAGTATCATTTTTTTCAATTATGATACTATTCAATATTTTCATTTTTTAAAATATGAAATGAATAAGATAACTTCAAAAAAATACATCAAATATGTCAGTAACTGGGATTTGTTATCTATAAAATAATTTTCAGTCATTAATTAATCCATATAATTTTTATTATAATATTTTTAATATCATTTATTTGATTCTTATATTAAAAATATATTTTACCCATCACTATTGTGTCATCATTAATTGAAATTATATAATCTATAAAATATAAGAAAAAATTCAATGAGGTAGGTAATTATTTTATATTTTTATATAATATTTATAATCTATGTTACCTCTTGGATATTACTTTATTAAAATTATTATAATTATAAGAAATGAGATGGTGGAATTTGTTCACATTCATTAATTTTAATAATATTAATGTAATATTCATGGAAAAGAGTACATTAAATGGTTAAATTTAGAAAAATATGTTATTATAATCGAACTATTCATTAAAATGGATTTTAACTGGTTTTATGTTTACATTATAAGACTACTAATTCCATTAATTAACTATTTTTTCCTTAACTGCGGTAATAATAAAATTACTAAAGTTATAATTCATGATATCTCTAAATAAAAGTAACCAATTAACATTGTATATACCAAAATATTCCAAAAATAGAATCCATTTTTAAAATTTTGAAATAAATTATATGCATTAATTAATTTAAAATGAATCCATGTTGACAAAATAAGAAAATGGGGTTTTCAAAAATCAAAACCATTAAAATATTTGCTTGTATTTATATCTAAATTTAATGTGAAAATAATTAAGATCTCAAAAATTATTTTAAATTATTAAAAAATAATATAATTGTATATTAAAAAAATTGAAATGATAATAAATTAATATAAATAAATTAGAAGAAAAATCAGATTTTTATTAGAATGCATCATTTTCACTATTCATTATAATAGGAAAGCTAGTCCAAAAAACCCAAAATTTGTCCAACATTAATTTTTATGTCCCTCTTCAAATGTAGAAGTTTTTTTTCAAATATAATATATTAATGTGTGAAATATTTTATTTTTAAAGTGTTTTCAATTAAATGGTAGTGAAACTTCATTTTTAAAATTACATCTTTTATTTGGATAATTAAATTTGTTTTTATTTCACGTATAAGAAACACATGAGAAGAAAATAAAAAATTATATGGAATATATAAAAATCAATTTTTAGTTAATACTATACATAACTACTATTTAAAATTCTAGTCATTATGGACTCATAGACAGTGTTGCATGCAACACAAGCTACTTAATTATTTAAAAATAAGAATACCATTGATGCTTGGGGTGTTACATTCATCCTTCCTTCAACATCATTATTCTTTGAAATTTCAATAATATCACTTCATAAAAAAATTTGAGTGGTTATTCATCATATGTTCTTCAGGATCCCACACCACCTCTTCCATTTTATGGTTTCTCCAAAGAACCATTACCAGGCGAGTTGTTTAATTTCTCAAAACATATTCTCTATTGTCAAGAATATTGAAAGGAACATCACAATAAGATAGATTGGGTTCTAGTTCTATCTATTCATAGGTATAATTAACAATAAATTCTCATATTTATTAATATTTATGAATTATATATTAATTTTACTTTAAAGGGGTTTCTATGTTCGATAGCGTACCTGATACACAACAAAGAGTTTCTTTGAAATCTTATGTTGCACACTAGTAATAAAATAATAGTATTTTAAATGGTAGTTAACACGTAGCCATTGTATTGGAAGTAATGAATATAAATAACTAAAATATGATTATATATTTGTGTCAAATGTTTTTACATTTATCCAATAAAGGATAAATGCCTAAATTACGAAAGGAATTCAATTTTAGGCATAGATTCTATAATATTCACTAGAAGATCGAACTATCGCCTTTTGATGGCGAACCCTCTTTTAATATTCTTTTGTTCACTCTTATACATTATATTGGAACATATAAAATTCTTCTTTATAATCGGGGCATCAAAATTTAATTTGTGTAATTTTTTGGTATTTTTCGAATAATGTTCATTTTTTAATGAATAGTAAACACTGTTGTATTTTAATTCAAAACCGCTTTTTAATATAATTTATTTATATAGATAGATTATATTTTTAAATGGTTTGAAAGTGAAATTAGAATATATTTTTACCATTTAATCCAATGGTGGTCATTGCAATTAATATCACTTCGAGATTGGACATAAACGAGTGTCAATCTTTTGATAGGTATTGTTTCATAAAAACACGCTATTTGTTCTGACTGCGGGAATTAATTATTAAATTAATTATTGAAACTTATATGTTTTTAATTTTTTAAAATAGACATTATTTTTGAATTCGTAATATCAAATATAACATAGGGTGAAGTTTTGGTATTTTTCTGAAAAACATCAATTTTTATGAATAGTGAAACCACTAAGTGGTACTTAAAAAAACAGATTCTTCGTTTAAATGAAATTTTACCACCTATGTGTTTTGAATTTCAAAAATCCGACATACATGGTTGTCAATCATAAGTAAAATGTGGTTAAATGGGATTAAAATAATTTTTTTGGTGAATAGTAACTTTAATGTTTTTAACTGCGATTATAGGTAATTAATGTAATTTAAGGTAAAAATAATGTTTTAATAATATCAAATGACCTTGACACATGTCCTAACCTTATTTTATGTGTCAGCTTAGACCAATAAAACCCATGGGTCGATTTTTGGGACTCTATGGAGCCACTTGGATAAGATAATGACATTAATGGCTTTTATTTAATGTAAAAGTAAAAATTACACAAACATGTATTGTTTTACTAAAACAATTTTTTCATGGGATTATACAAGTCCGATTTTTGACTATAAATATTAATTGGAAAGATAAAACGATTTCCCACATCATAGTATTTTTTTTAATAATTTTTAGACATTAAATAAATTAAATAATTTATGACATCATGATAATGCAGCGATTACCTCATTATTTAAAGATTTAAATAAAATGAAAATATAATGTAAAATCTACGACCTACACATGTCAAAAACTTATTTTATGAGTATATTTAGAACCCTTATCACCTTATCCTAAAAATACATAAAAATGGGACCTTTAAAATCTGAAACCCATTTGAAAATAAAGTATCATTTTATACCTTTCCAAGAGTGCCCCTCCTCTCCTCCTATAAAAGGCCCTCACCTCTACCTCTTTACCCACACCACTCAAGTCATTGGATCAGCCAACCCCTTCCCATTTTGTCTCTCCACATCCCTATTTTACTCTTATAATACTCACTTTTGGAAGAAGTCTCTCCCAGGAAGTCTTTGAGCTCAAATAAAAAAGTGTTACTCGTTTTAATGGTATTGTCTTCTCTTGTGTTCTTATGTTTTATTTTGCTTCTCCAACCCCTAAAATTTTATTATTCCTTTATTTTGTAAACACACCAGTATAGTAAATATACTAGAATGTTGTTATGAGAAGGATTAGAGCAAAACATACACAAACCATCATCTAATGGATAAATAGCATACGGTTTCCGTGGATGGCGAATTTCTGCCACACGAAACGATGATTGTTCAATATTCATCTAACACCTTAAAAGGTGGGCATTAAGATGACACTATATTTATATATGATATATATTATGTTTATTTTTTCTGTATTCTTCTGTATTTTTCATTTGTGGCATACCATTATGGTTTCCATTGTGGGTAAACACGATAATTTCATTTTAGGATGTGCAGACTACCGCACCCTCAAAGTGATTTGATTTGTTAATGCCATATGTGGGACATATAAAGGATGGAGTTAATGTTATTATATATGATGTTATACTGGAATTATAATATAACCTTATATCATTATGATTTCATTCCATTAAATATGAAATAGATATGAAAGTAGCGTTCATGTGTACGTACGGCTTACTATCTCCATGAACGATGCAATTCATTTCTTACCTCTAAATGTTTTGTCATATAATAAATTCATGTATATAATGGATATATATGATTTATATGATATCTACATCCTTAATATAATTCTGGATATAATGGATATTTTACTACATGAACAACTTGTAATTATAAAGAGCTTATTTTTGACTCAAGTACCAATGATTGTTAAAACGACCATTATTAACATAAATAATTACTACTGTTTATGACATGGTAATAAGTGATATAAAAGGAATAATGAACATAAAAAATGTTATTAAGAAAGTAGAAATTAACTCAAGTTTATTATTCAAGAGATTAAAGAACGATCGAGTCATGTCGGACAGGAGGTAAGGGAACTTCTTAACCCAATCTCCATTCATTGGGTTAATCTCCTAATTTCAAATTATGTCATGATATTATTATGTCCTATCATGTATCTGTACTTTATATATGTGTAATTACAGTGAATACACATAATAGATCTTTTTTATTTAAAAAATGATCTTTGTAAGGGAATTCTTCTCAATATCCTTTCATTGAGGCAGATTTTGTTTTATACACAACATTCTTTTATACGGTGTATAAACCCCTTTGACTTGTACATTTATTCAGAAGGAATCTCTTTTATACGATGCTTTTACTAAATGAAAAAAAGGAATTTTTTTTTCGAATGTATGCGCCAATAACGACTTCTCCGCCACTGTGAACATTATTTCAGCTTCAACGTCCTCTACAAGAAATAACATTTTTTAAATGAAAAATAAATACAATGTTTTACTTTTCTTTTATTTTGGTATTAAAAATGGTTTTCATAATGTTTTTATATCAATTTTTTGTATTTATATCTTGTGATTGAAAAGTGGAAATGTTGTGTTTCCTTTATGCTTGTTTAATATGATACGATTAAGTTATGGTTCTTGTGAATTGTTATGAATACGGGTGGTTCCATGATAAAATAAGGGCAGGTGAGGCCAATATAGCTCTCAAATGCATTGGGTAATGCAAAGGAGTTAAACGTTATGATTTCTCTGAAAAGAGTTATGGAATATACTGTGATGGGTATTCCAAACGTAACCAAGAGGGTTAATCCCTACGTAAGAATGTTATAAATGCCTCAAGTTACCATTATGTCTTATGATTTCTATGATTTATTCATGATTTGTTGATGTATGTTACAGTGATTATGTTTTATGTGTAAAGTATGATTTCATTATAATGTATATATGTACTCATGTATCCTTTCCATATTTTTATAACCTGTACTGAGCTTTTAATTCTCATCCCATGTTTTTGAAATGTTTTCCATAGGTCAAGGGAATGGTACATGATATGATGATAGTGTCAAGGATGTGTCAAGAAAGAATCCATGTTTTATTTTAAATATGTTTCCGTTGATGGTAAAAATGAATACTATCTTTTATTGTAACCACTTTGTATAAATGTGGAATGTAATGACTGTTTTATGATCTAATTCTCTAAAACTCTAACCCTGAAAATATCCTCAAGTTGTATTCTTGAAATATCTCAAGATTAATTAATGTTTAAGGCTAGGGAATTATAGTTGGTATCAGAGGTCGGTTTAGACAACTTTAGGAGTTAGAAAATTGAAAAATTATAAATTAATTTATGGTATGATTGAAATGATATATCATTTAATGATTATCATGTTCCTTATCCTAATATATTTATGTGTTAATAATGGATTTTCATAGAGGAAACAGAACAACTTTTCTGGGAAGGCATATAGAGGGAAATGACCTTTTAAAACAGTATCATGAGATGGTCAGAATCAGAACTAAATAATTTGTTGCAGTGATGGATCAGTTGACTCAGGTGAAAAATGTTGGTTGTTTTTATTAATGATATTTTTGTGTTTTATAAAAGTAAAAAGTAGAATGAAATTCATTTAAGGGTTATTTTTTCCAAACTTGAAAGAAAATAAATTGTATGGTAAATTCATCAAGTGTGAGTTTTGGTTGCAACAAATTTATTTCCTTGGATACATTGTTTCTAAATATGGGATAACTTTTGATTCTGCTAAAACAATGTTTGTCGAAGAATAGCCAAGACCCACATATGTAACTGAGATTCATAGTTTCCTTGGTTTGGGAGGCTATTACCGAAGGTTTCGTATAAATATTTCACGGTTATATATGCCAATGACTAAGATAACTCAGAAGGGTGTTAAGTTTATCTGGACAAATGAATGTGTTGATTGTTTTTAGGAATTAATAATAAGATTAGTGAATGCCTCAGTTTTGGCACTACCTTCCAGGAATGGTGAGTTTGTTATCCGCAGTGATGCTTCATTGAAAAGAATTGGTTGTGTCCTAATGCAGAATGATCAGGTAATTTCTTATGTTTCACCTCAGTTGATAACTATTGAGGTAAATTACCCTACACATGATTTGGAATTAGCTACTGTTGTTTTCACTTTAAAAATTTGGAGGCATCATTTGTATGGTGTAAAGTGTGAAATATATACCGATCATAAATGTTTAAATTCTATATTCACTCAGAAAGAACTAAACATGAGACATAGGATAAGGATAGAATTAATCAAGGATTATGATTTTACGATTCATTACCATTAGGGAAAAAAAATAAAGTGGATGATGCTTTGAGTCGAGAAAGTAATGCTTCATTAATAATGTTGCGTTTGGAACGTGATCCTTTGGTTATGGATTTGATGAACTTTGTCAAAGAATTTGTTAGTGCAAGATGTTCTCCTGTTTTGTTTCAGGTATCAGTGAGATCATCTCTATCAGATAGAATCAAGCATGCACAGAAGCAAGACAGTGAGTTGTAGAAAAAGGTAGAGCTGGTTCAGCCTGGTAAGTTGCCTGAATTCAACATTGAAAGTTATTATGTTTTGAGATTTTTGAAGAGATTGTGTGTGACTTGTGATTCACAGTTGAAGAGAGAGTTGTTATGTGAAGCTCATAGTTCTCCGTTTTCAGTTCATCCTGAAGTACTAAGATGTATAGAGATCTGCATGAGTATTACTGGTGGGATGGAATGAAAAGAGATATTGCTGATTTTACTGTGAAGTGTTTGACTTGTCAGCAGGTTAAAGCAGAGCAGAAATTACCTAAAGGGATGCATTAGCCTTTACCAGTGGCAGAGTGGAAATGGGAAAACATATCTATGGAATTTTTTGTCGTATTACCGAAGACATCTCGAGGTAATAATGCAATCTGGGTTATTTTTGATCTCGTGACTAAATCTTCTCACTTCCTTCCAATTCAAAATACTTTTTCCCTAGATCAACTTTCTCATTTGTATCATAAAGAGATAGTAAGGTTACATGGAGTTCCTCTCTCTATTTTATCTGATCATGATCCCATGTTTACTTCTATATTTTGGAAAGGCTTCAGAAGTCATTGGGTACTGATTTCAATTTTAGTACAACTTTTCATCCTCAATCAGATGGGCAGTCAGAATGAACAATTCAAACTTTCGAAAATATGTTATGTGCTTGTTCTATTGATTATCATGGAATTTGGTACCAAAATATTTCTTTGGTTGAATTTTCATATAATAACAGTTTTCATTTCAGTATACATATGGCACCATTAGAGGAATTATATGGGAAGCAGCGTTAAACTCTTGCTTTTTGAAATGAAGTGGGTGAAAGGAAGCTGATGGGACCAAAATTGGTAGAAGAGGTGGCAGAAAAAGTTCAGTTGTTTCAGAAACACATGAGAACAGGTCGGAGCAGGCAGAAGAGTTATGCGGATAAACGGAGGAAGGATCTATCTTTCGAGGTAGGTGATCATGTTTTTTCTCAAAGTCTCACCATGGAGAAGTGTGATGCGATTTGGTAAGAAAGGAAAGATGAGTCCAAGGGTCATTGGACCATATGAAATTCTTGAGAGAGTTGATCCGTTGCTTACGGAGTGGCTTCACCTCCGAGTTTATCTCATGTACACAATTTTTTTCATGTTTCAATGTTAAATAATTAAATGCCAGATCCATCTCATGTTTTGAGTCCAAAGGTAGTTCAGCTGGAAGAGAATCTCTCTTATGAAGAACAACCAGTCCAGATTCTCGAGCGAAGAGAGAAAGTGTTGCGAAATAAGGTAATTCACCTGGTAAAGGTTTTTTGAAAAAACTATATGGTTGAAGAGGCAACATTGGAATATGAAAATGCTATGAGGGAAAAATGAACCCACTTATTTTGATAAGTGAATAAAATTGTGAGGACACAATTCCCAAAAGGGGGAAGGATGTAACATCCCAGGTATATAAATAATAATACATTCTCATATTTATTAATATTTATTAATTGAATATTAATTTTACTTTAAAGGGGTTTATATGTTCGATAGGGTACCCGATACGAAATAAAGAGTTTCTTTGAAATCTTACATTGCACAATAGTAATAAAATAATATTATTTTAAATGGTAGTTAACACGTAGCCGTTGTATTGGCGGGAATGTATAAAAATAATTAAAATATGATTATATATGTTTGTTAAATGTTTTTACATTTATCGAATAAAGGATAAAGGCTTAAAATACGAAAATAATTCAATTTTAGGCATAGATACTCTAATATCCACTAAAAGGTCGAACTATCGGCTTTTGATGGAGAACCCTCTTTAAATATAGTTTTGGTCACTATTATACATTCTATTGGACAAAATAAAATTCTTCTTTAGAATCAGGACATCAAAATTTACTTTGTGTAAATTTTTGGTATTTTTCTGATAATGTTCATTTTGTTATTGAATAGTTAAAAGTGTTGTATTATAATTAAAAACCTCTTTTTAATCTAATTTATTAATATAGTAAGATTATAATTTTAATTGGATTTAAAGTGAAATTAGAATATATTTTTACCATTAAATCAATGGTGGTCATTATAATTAATATCACTTTGATATTGGACATAAACAACTGTCAATATTTTGATAGATATTATTTCTTAAAAACACGTTATTTGTTCTGGCAGCAGGAATTAATTATTAAATTAATTATTGTAACTTATATGTTTTTAATTTGGTAAAATTGACATAATTTTTTAATTTTTAATATCAAATATATCTTAGGGTGATGTTTTGGTATTTTTCTGAAAAACATCAATTTTTGATGAATAGTGAAACCACTAAGTGCTACTTAAAAAAACTGATTTTTCATTTAAATAAAATTTTACCACCTCTGTGTTTTGAATTTCAAAAATCCGACATACATTGTTTTCATTAGGATGTAAAATGTGGTTCAATGGGATTAAAATAATTTTTTGGTGAATAGTAACTTTTAAATTTTTAATCGTGATTAGAGGTAGTTAGTGTAATTTAAGGTAAAAATTATGTTTTAATAATATGAAATGACCTTCACACATGTAATAACCATTTTTTATGTGTAATGTACGACCAAGAAAACCCATGGGTCAATTTTTGGGACCCCATGGAGCCACTTGGGTAAGATAATGACATTAATGCCTTTTATTTAATGTAAAAGTAAAAATGACACAAACATGTATTCTTTTACTAAAACAATTTTTTCATGGGGTTATAAAAGTCATATTTTTTACTATAAATAGCCATTGTAAAGATAAAAATATTTCCTACAACATTGTATTTGTTTTTATAAATTTTAGACATTAGATAAATTACATAATTTATGACATCATGATGATGTAGCGATTACCTCATTATTTAACGATTTAAATAAAATGA
The DNA here is from genome assembly GCA_963277665.1 of Viscum album. Lineage (NCBI taxonomy): Eukaryota > Viridiplantae > Streptophyta > Magnoliopsida > Santalales > Viscaceae > Viscum > Viscum album. The sequence goes on along the minus strand of OY728141.1, from coordinate 1,610,317,874 downwards.
AAAGATAATGTAAAATCAAAGAACTACACATGTAAAAAACCTATTGGATGAGTATATATCGAACCCTTGTCACCATATCCACGAAATAGATCAAAGTGGGAGATTTAAAATCTGAAACTCATTTGAAAATAATGTAACAGTTTATACCTTTCCAAGAGTGCCCCTCCTCTCCTCTTATAAAAGGCCCACACCTCTACCTCCTTACCCACATCTCTCAAGGCTTTGGCTCAGAAAAATCCTTCCCATTTTGTCTCTCCACAACCCTATCTTACTCTTAAAAACCTTACATAGGGAAGAAGTCTTTCCAAGGAAGTATTTGTGTTCAAATCAAAAGGAGTTACCCGCTTTAAATGTAGTGTCTTCTCTTGTGTTCTTATGATTTATTTTTCTTCTCCAACCCCATAAACTATTTTTATTCATTTATTTTGTAACAAAACAAGTATCTTCAATATTCTAGGATGTTGTTATGATATGCATTAGAGCTACACTTACTCACACCTTCATATAATGGTTAAATAGCATATTGTTTCCATGGATGGCGAATTTCTGCCTCACGAAACGATGATTGTTCAATATTCATCTAACAACTTAAAAGGTGGCCATTAAGATGACACTATATTTATATATGATATATATTATGTTTATTTTTTCCTTATTCTTCTGTATTTTTCATTTTTGGCGTACCTTTATGGTTTCCATTGTGGGTAACCACGATAATTTCATTTTAGGAAGTGCAGACTACCGCCCCCTCAATGTGATTTTATTTGTTGTTTCCATATGTGGGATGTATAAAGGATGGAGTTAATGTTATTATATATGATGTTATACTGGAATTATACTATACCATTATATCATTATGATTTCACTCCATTAAATACAAAATAGAAATGAAATTAGCATTCATGAATACGTACAGCTTACCGTCTCCATGAATGGTGCATTTCATTTCATACCTCCTAATGTTGTGTAATATTATAAATGCATGAATATATTGGATATATATTATATAAATGATATTTAAATAATGAATATAATTCTGGATATAATATATATTTTACTACATGCACAACTTGTAATTATAAAGAGTTTATTTTTTACTAAAATACCAATGATCGTTAAAAGGACCGGTATTAACATAAATAATTAAATAGTGTTCATGACATGGTAATAAGTGATATAAAAGGAATAATGAACTTGAAAAATGTTCTTAAGATAGTAGAAATTAACTCAAGTTTATTATTCAGGAGATTAAATAACGATCGAGTCATGTCGGACACGAGGTAAGGGAACTTCTTAACCCAATTTCCATTCTTTGGGTTAATCTCTTACTTTTAAATTTTGTCATGATATTATTATGTCATATATTTTATTTGTACTTTATTTATGTGTACTTATATTTAATACACATAATATATCTTTTTTAAAAAAAATGATCTTTGTAAGGGACTTCGTCTCAATCTCCTTTCATTGAGCCCGATGTTGTTTTATACACAACATTATTTTTTATGGTGTATAAAAGCCTTTGACTTTTAAGTTTATTCAAAAGGAATATCTTTTATAAGAATCGTTTACTAAATGAAAAAAGGGAATGTTTTTTTTCATACATATATGGTGAAAATGACTTCTCTACCACCGTGACCATTATTTCAGCTTCGTCTTCCTCTACAAGCCATAACTTTTTTGAAATGAATATTAAATATCATGTTTTAATTTTCTTTTATTTTGGTATTGAAAATTGTTTTCATAATTTTTTTATATCAATGTGTTGTATTGTTACCTTTTTATTGAAAAGTTTAAATGTTATGTTTTATTTATTCATGTTTTATGTGATACGATTATGTTATGGTTCTTGGGCATTCTTATGAAGACGGGTGGTTCTGTGATAAACTAAGGATGGGTGAGCCCGATATAGCTCTCCAATGCAATGGGTAACGCGAAGGAGCTAAACCTTAAGGTTTCTCCGAAGAGTGTTAGGGAATATATTTTGATGGGTATTCCAAACATAACCAAGGGGGTTACTCCCTATGTAAGAATGTTATGAATGCCTCATGTTACCTTTATGTCTTATGATTTCTATGATTTATTCATGATTTTATGAGGTATGTTGAAGTGATTATGTTTTATGGGTAAAGTATGATTTAATTCTTATGTATATATGTACTCAGGTTTACTATCCATATTTTTATAACCCTTACTGATCTTTTTATGCTCATCCCTTGTTTTTGAAATGTTTTTCCCAGGTCAAGGGAATGATACCTGATATGATGATAGTGTCAAGGATGTGTCAAGAAAGAATCCATGTTTTATTTTAAATATGTTTACGTTGATGGGAAAAAAGAATATTATCTTTTATTATAACCACTATGTTTAAATGTGGGATATAATGCAATTTTTATGATCTAATTCTCTAATTCTCTAAACCTGAAATGATCCTCAATGTGTATTCTTGAAATATCTCAAGATTAAGTAATGTTTAAGGGTGGGGCCTTATAGTACATGCATTGGGTCTAGTATGTATTTTTTTCATAGTGATACATGGAACACATCATGAACTTTTTAGAGACATTGAGGCATTGCAAAATGGTATGTTATAGCTCCAACTCGTTCATGAATTTCAAAATGCCCAATATACCTTGTAATTAGTTTATCCTTCTTACAGAATACATTATCACCCTTCCATGTAGATACCATAATGTTAACATTATCTCATATTTGAAATCCCATATCATTCCTTTGGTTATCAGTATAGCTCAATTTCCAACTCTCATCTGTTTTGATATGGGTTTGAATATTTTTTACCTTTTATTCATTTCCTCGATAAGATTGGGACCTACATGTTTTCTTTCACAAAAATAATCTTCAGAAATCGATGTACGACATCTATTTCCATATAATACATCATATGGTTCAACCTAAATACTTGAATATAATCTATATTTTTTAAAAATTTCTATAAGAGGTAAATATTGATCCCACATACCATGAATGTCGTGTGAGAAAGATATCAACATGTATTCTAATATTTGAATAGCCTTATCCAAGTTTACATTAGTTTTAGGGTGGTAAGTAGTGCTCCAATGAATCTCAGTATCTATGTAATTTTCATGTATTTCCCCAATTGTGATTTAAAATGGGGATCAGGATTAGAAAAAATCGACAGGGGTATACCATGAAGTCTTATAACACCATAAATATATAGTATTTATAATTATTCAATTGTAAAATATTCTCTTATTGTATATAAATGTGCAGATTTGGTAAGACAATAAACAATGACCGATATCGCACCATTTATTTTATGAGTATTTTGTAGCCCCTTGACAAAGCTCATCATAATATCATCTCAATTAAACATAGATATATGAAGAGGTTGCAAGACTCCACTAGGATGTTTTCTTCTAGCCTTCACCTGTTCAAAAACCAAACATCTTCACACATAATAAATAATATTTCTCCTTATTTTTTCCAACGAAAAAAGTTCTCTCAAATCTATAAACATGTTAGTTCTACCATGGTTTATAGAGTAATTGGAGAAATAAACATCATCCAATAATATATTTTATATCTAAAGTATATATGGAAAACAAATCCTTTTCTATAGATTCCAAATACCAACGTCAAATACATAGTCAATTAGTATCCCATCATTTACAACATTAATTTTCATTTGAAACTCTTCATCTTCATACTCATAAGTTTTTTTCTTTTCCGATATAGATGGTTTAGCAACCATTTCAATTAAATAGTGATGTTTTAATTTCCATGATGATTCCCATATCAATATTTACTAGATCCATGAAGATAGGATCCCATTCAACTCACATTTAATTTATAACCCTATGGTATTTTCTACTGAAAGCATCTTCTACCATAATTTCATTCCATGTGCTGTAGTGTATTGTGAAATCATAATCCTTGAGTAGCTCATGCCATCTCCATTGTCTCATGTTGAGTTCTATTATGAGAAAATATATTTCAAACACTTTTGATCAGTATATATCTCACATGTTTCACTATAGAGATTGTATCCCCATATCATCAAAGTATATATTACAACAGCTAACTCAAGATCATGAGGATTATAGTGTTTTTCATGATTTTATAATTTCCTTAATGCATAATAAATAATTCTTTCATTATTCATAATGAAAATCTCAAGTTCTTTCTTTGATGCATTGCTATAAATCACAAACCCATCATTCCTATATGGTAATGTCAGGATAAGAACATTGACTAATATTCTATTAAATTATAAAAAACATTTTTCACACACTTTTATCCAATCTAATTGAACTCCTTTATGTGTTATTTTGATTAGAAGGTTTTCCAATCGAGATACATTTGTGACAAAACACTGATAGTAACCTGCTAAACCTATAAAATTATTTACCTTGGTTATACATGTTGGTGTTGGTCGTTCATGGATTTCCATTGTCTTTGCATGATCAATATTGATTATATCCTTCGGGACAATATGACCACAAAAATAAATTTCTTGAAGCCAGAATTTACACTTTCAAAACATCCCATATATTTCATTTCTTTTAAGAGTCTTCAGAACAATCTAAAAATGGGTTTCATTGTCTTCATAGATTTTGAATTATAAGAAGATATCATATATATATACTAGAAAAAACAATCAATATATTCCTTTAACACTCATTTTATTTGATCTATAAAAACATATGGTGCATTAGTCAATCCAAATGGTACTATAGTTAATTTTTAATGACCATACCTCATTCAGAATTTTGTCTATGGAATATAATCCTTTCTACAAAAAATTGATGATATCTAGAATGAACATAAATCGTAGAAAAATATTGATCTTCATGATTTTGATAAAATAAATCATCAATGCAAGGTAGATTATACTTTTTAATTGTTGTAATATCGTTTATTTATCTATAGTCTTGCCCGACCTCATTAATCCATCACCGTTATTAACAAAAAGAATTGGGGATCCAGATGGAGAAAAACAAATACAAATTAATAAGTTTTTAATCAACTCCTATAGTTGGTTCTTCAGGTCTATTAATTCCACACTGTCCATTCTATATGGAATTTATGATATTGTTCTTGCTTCAGGGATTAAGTCAATGAAAAACTGAAAATCCCACTCAAGCGTATGTCTAGGTAGATCGTATGGAATACATCAATATATTCTTTTAAAATTGTAACATCCTAAATTTGATATTTCTCTCTTCAACCCTAGATATTATTTCCTCTTCCACCATATGAATCATATCTAGTAAATCAATTATGGTGGATTTTTATTACATTATGTTGATGAAGTTTCATGTCTAAAGATAGTGGATTCTACAATTTCCTCAAAAATATAAACTTCATTCTCCTCACAATAATGTTTTGAAACACATTTGATAACCATCCAATACCTCGTATTATATCAATGTCGACTATAGGTATGATGATAAATTTAGAAGATATGGCACATTTATAGGCCATAATTGGAACTTCCAAACAAATATTTAGTTTCAATGAGACTTCCTTTAGGCGTTTTTTTGACATAACCAACATAATGAGATTTTTAAATATCTAATTTTCAATGAATATTGGGAAAATATATAGGACTGTGAGGATCCATGATCAAATAAATATTTGGATAAATTTGAGGAATCAAATAATGTACTATCCACCATATCATTAGGAACTTCAACCTCAATATTTTTTATCGTAAAATCTTGTCCATGGTCACTTAGACTATTTTGGTGAAATTTTACTTGATTCTTAGTAAAATTATTTCAATAATGTCCCATATCATTACAGTTATAGCATTGATCATTGATAGCTTCTTTCTATCCCAGGAAATAGTGATCTTTGTGGCCTTTTTCTCAACACTTGTAACCAACTAACATCCATTTTGGGAATGTCCCAAGGGTTTTCTTCCAATAATTATTACATGGTGTAAAGTAAATGTTTCCTTTCATCCCCTTATTTTAATTTCCAATGTGTTCATCATCCCTATTATTCTATTTCATTACTATAATGTCAAAATAATTATATAATTCATTTTCTATCAGGATAGCACATGACACAACGTCTTCATACAATAAGAATGATTTTTAGACCAATTCTTATTAGAGGAATGGTTTTGACCCCTCAAATAATTGATCAATGTTACTTCCTGGGTTACATATGTAATCTGAAATGTGCCTGATAACCTTATGATGTTAGATTCATACATTTCAACATTATTTTCCTCCTTATACATCATTATTAGTAATTTCCTCTCCATATCGGCTCATAGATAACTAGGAATGTATTTTTCTAGGAAGAGTTATTTAAATTCACTCCATTCAAAATTTTCCACCTCTTTATCCTCCTTCATGTTTTGAATTAATGGCCACCATTGATATTCATTTTCTGATAGATGATAGTCTACCATAACAACTTATTCCCTTTCGTTACTCCCCAAAGTAAGAAATATTTTCCAAAGGAACATATCCACTACTAAGAAATAAACAAATTTGTAGTCCCATGGAATGTCGTGGGTTGTTTCTTAAATAATTGGTCTAACATTGATCCTTTGCAATGTGGATTATTATTCTCTATATGTGTAAGGTTATTATTCCTAGCCTAAGTCAGTTCTCCTAGAATAGTTATATGTTATTCATCACTAGCTGTATCACCAGATCCACTATAATTATCGATCATAGGTGGAAATCCCTAAATGGATTATGTGTGTTGAAAATGTTTCAATTATCTCCATTGGGTGATATTTCTAAACAATGAAATTAACTATATTAGGTTATAATTCATCATGCATAATTACAAAATACGTAGCATAAATCGAAAAAATTATGCATTTCTATTATCAAAATAATAAATATTGTTTCTTTTGGGACATATTCAGTTTTAAATCCTTTATAATGGTTCATGAATAAATTGTGAATTATCCTATGCATATCCCTTGGGAGTGTCAAACCATGTTCATAGTAAGGCCCATTGTCTTTACTAGGTTACCCCATGTCAATTTTGGAACATAGTGTCAGAGTTTTTACACCTAGGTACATTACTAATAGAAATATGTCCACTTGTAGTATATAGACAGAGATGTATTTTCTAAGAATATCCACATAATATCTACATTACTAAAATTCTAGTATGTTCATCTATACTTATCCTTAATATCTATCTTAGGGTAACTGTTCACTAATCATGGTTTTTAAAATCTAGTTTACAAGGTTTGTTTTAATAATTCGTTAATATGAACTGTAAATCCCTGAAGCTATTTCCCTAGAGTCAGTGAATTACTTTATTACATTGAAATGATTGTAATAAAATAAAATCTGGAAAGACTGATTAGTTAATTAGTACTGGATATACTATATACAAACATTAATTTACATTACATGTTGAAATGAAAACTGACATAATATTCCCTTTGAAAACCCGCATATCCATTAAAATGTCCTTACAGGTGAACCATAATATACTTCTTTGCATCCTGAGAGATGATTAAACAAAAGAAATTGGTGACCTTAGATGCTCAGTAAGGAAAATCAATATAGAGGAAGCTATCATAAATAAGAATCAACCATTAAGGCCTGGTATAACACTAATACGCATGCCTTTTAAACATAATCAATGAATTATATTGAAATAATATGGAAATTAATTCCATTTAACCATTAACATGGATATTATTCTAGTGGTATAATCACATGAAATTTCAATAACTAATCTCATAATGAGGAAATGCATAATGTATGATATCATAATCATATCATCATGTCCCAATTCCAAGAACACATATAATCATACTATCAAGGCCTCATGCCAAGACCCTAGTTTTTCTCCTAAGACCAGCTAATGAATCGAGGGGATATAATGGGCCCCATGTGTCAGTTACAATGTCCAGTGTATTCCTCTAATGAAAGTTGTAAGACATAATATATACATTCATATTAATACTAGAATAAGAAATGAAAAAACATTAACCATAAACCAAGAATGGTATCAAAATAGCACATCTATAGGAAATTTTATCATTAAATCTTCAATATAATATGTAATATTATATCATGATAAATTAACCACAATTAAGCATAAAATCCATAAATTGAAGTTCACATTGATTAAAATAGTGTAATTAAATCCTTAAAACTATATGAGAGAATTATCCAATTTTTACGTTGAATTCATTTAAATGACACAAAACTATAAAGGAGAAAATTTCATATTAAATGTGCCTTGTAATATTCTAAGGTAACCTTAGAAATGGTATGGAATCATAATTATTGAAAATATCAACTCACACCATATAAGATAAAAAACATTCCTTCCGAAACTTTTCCGAAAGGGCCATAAAGTACATCTTTTGGAAAATAATGAAAAGATTCCATTAAAAAAATGTATAAATAGTAAAACATGGGTAAATTTTTTTAAATTTTTTTTATAATATTTTTGAAATGAATTTTATGAATCATGGATATGGATGATAAATATTTACTAATAGATAATTATGTATAATTAAATGAGATAATAATGAGGTTGTGAAATTAATCGCTACCTTGTACATTCCATTATTCGAGGCTATGTTGAACTCTTTATTAATGGTTAATTCATGTAACTAAACAATAGCATAAACATATCAATATTTATTATATCATATATGATCATATTATATCTAATTTTTTAATAATATTTTACGATTATCGTTGTTTTTGGTGTTTGATACTTCATTTTCATATAAATGTTCTATTATGTATGAAATGTTTGTTATGAATATGATTTATTTTATTCAAGTAAACAATGATATTAAAATCATAATAATTATTTTTACTCATCATATAAATTTTTTAATCAATATTTATTTATTAACATGGAAAATGAATCTCGCCGTGTCGTAGAGATGGTATGTCGTACGTACGCACTAGTATTGGTATCATTCCCTTGATGATTAAATGGTATAGAATTTATTTTTATATTAATTTTATAGATTCATTATTTTGTAATATTAAATATTTATTTCCATTATACTAATCATTATACCCATAGAAATAAATTAGTGTTGAATAGTATATTACACTGCAACAAGGAGATGGTAAGTCGTATGTAAGATTGTATAGTGATGTTATTATTAGTATGATGGATAAAATGAAGAATATGGTTTTAATATGATTATAATAATATCCTAGTATATTTATTAAACTGGATTTATTACTTTGGTATGGAAAAAACTTATTAAAATGTATTTATATGAAGAAAAGAACTTTGGAAGAGGTAATAATACAATTACGTATTTTCCAAGTATCTTCTTTTGATTTTCACAAAAGGACTCCATAGGATGTATTTATACCCAATGCATGGACAATAGAATTTATTGAGCAGATTTGGGAGAGGAATTGGGTTGTTTTGGGTGTAAAAATTGGCTTCATAGGTTCCAATTAAATGGATAGAGAATATCTCTTTTATAAGAGAGGGGATGGGAACTTTGAGAAACATTTAAAATATTAAATTAATATAAATTAATTTTCAATTAAAAATATATCCAAGGTTAGTTGAATTGAGGAGAAGATAAGGAAAGGTTGAAATCACATCATGAATTGAATTTCACACATTTTAGGTAAGAACATTATCCTTATCATTTGGTTATAACCCTTAGTTAAATAATTTTACCTTTACCATCACAACACCTCCTTTTAAACTATAGGGATAATATAGTTACAATAAAATTTCGAAATAACCCTAATTAAGTCATTTAGGTATTTTCTATGCTATTATAGTAATCTAAATAAACCTGATAATTTTTTAAATTTAATAACATTTAATAAAATATTATTTGGTTTAACGTATCATTTATGTCAGGTTTTTGTTACTATTTGATATTTGAATTTTTAAAAATGAAAAAAAATTATAAATTCAAAAAATACTTTCAATATCTAAATAAAATTTCTTTTGTATCAATAATATTCATTGATGATATTAATTAAGTCATATTATATTTATTTTATTATTTTTAATATCATTTAGTTGATATTTTTATTATTAATATAATTTCTACTTCAGTATTGTATCATGATAAATAATTGTTATTTATCCTCTAAAAATTATAAATAAATTTATATTTTATAGATAGCTATTTTATGTATCTAGAGAGGTTTTATAATCTATGTTATCTCCTTAAATCACTAAATTGAAATTATTATACTTATTAGAAATGAGAGTGTGGCATTTGTCACATTAATTAATTTTCATAATATCCATGTAATATACATGGAAAAGGGCCCTTTAAATGAATAAATTTAGAATTATAAGTGATAAGAGTATAATATAGTAATTCAGTCGAATTTTTATAGGTGTTTTTGTACTTTTATTATATTTAATTTTACATGAAATTACTACATATAACCTCAAGTGCAGTAATAAAAAACCAATAAAGTAACAATTCATAATATCTAAAAAATAAAAGCAACCTATTAAAAAAATTTAGACCATCAAATTCTATAAATATATTAAATTTTTTAAAAAAATTAAATCATTGTTGTTTTAGTAATTAATTTAAAATTAATCCATGTTTACAAAACGAGGAAAAGAGTAATTCAAAAGTAAAAACCATCAAAATTTCATAATGTTTTTATATCAAATATTATTGTAAAATTAATTCGAATGACCTTAATTATATAAAATTTTGAAATCATATTATTAATATATTTTGAATCCAATTAAAAGGATAATTTAATAATATAAATACTTTAGATGAAAAAGAATCTTTGAATTAAATTGCAATATTTTTCAATACTCATGATAATATGTAATTTTTAAAAAAATTACGGAAAATATTTCCAAAATAAATAAATAAATGTCCCAATTATAAATATTATGTTTATTTTATATCATTTAATATATTAAAGCGTAAAATATTGGATTTAAAAATGGTTTTCCATTAGAAGGCGGTAAAACTATATTTTTTGAAAAATACTTCTTTTATTCGAAAAATTGAATTTGTTCTTATATAATGTTAATGAAACAAAAGAGATGAGTAATAAAATAATATGGAATATACAAAATTAGAAATGTTGTTAATACTATTCATAACTACTATTTAAATAGATATTCTTGGTGTTCTCGAACTCAGAGTTACGTCTAGCACAAAATATTGAATTATTTAAAAAGAAGAGTACCATGGAAACACAGTGAGTCAAAATTACACTGAAAGGGTTCAAGATTTTATGGGATGAGGAGTGTTAGTAATTTATTAAATAATTTAATAATAGTATAATCACTACACATATTCCAACATTACCAACTACTAGAGAAGTATTAATGATATAAATAAATGTATCTAAAAAGGTATTGGGTTGTGTTGTCATGAAAAATGTGAAAGAGATAGCATATTTCTCCTTCCAACCAAATAAACATGATAATAAATACCCCTATAATGATATATAATTTTCCACAATGTTATATTTTTTGAAGATACAATGATATTACCTATATCGGGAAGAGTGTGATATATATATACAGACCATAAAATAATCATGTGTTTATTCAAACAAACGGTGATTAATATGATATCATTTAGGTTCCTATATATTATAAATTATTATTTTTAAATCCATTACCATCCAAGGAAGGATAACAAAGTAAATGATTGTCAATGTAGAAATAATTCCACATCTTTATACATTATAATGATTTCAGGGGATGAAATATTCTATGAAATTAATGGAATGTATATCCGAGTAATAAAAGCATATTTATCATACATTTCTCAAATGAACACCCAACCATTTATTCATAGGAGTATTTAGGTGGCTGAGAAATATACTTATTTTCTATATAATAAGGTTTTGAATATTATGAAGGAAAACTCTTTTCAAGATGGGTCTATATGGTTTGAAATCCATATATTTGTCCTATAAAAACTATAACTGAAAAGAGAAATTTTGGATGTTCTGTATATATAAATTTTCTCTACTCATCTAGGAACCACTATTATGTATAGTGATTTGATAAAAAATTCATGGTTGGAGAACACGAATAGAGGGATTTTGAAGTTTGTATCTCAATGCTTGGTGTGTCAGCCTGTCAGTGTGGAATAATAGAAGTATAAGGGTGTGATGAAACTATTTCACATAATATTATTGAAATGAATAGGAATAACCATAGATTTCATCCTAATACTCAACAAGACAACTAAAGACTATAATATCATTTCATTGAACACTGACCACCTTTCCAATTTTTCACATCTTGTTTCTATCATGGAATATTTATCTCTTTACCAAATCACAGAGATATACATAAGAGAGGTGATAATAATTCACATAATTCCAATTTATATTGTATCATATCATGATATGAGGTTTTCCTTGATGTTTTTATAAGACTTCTATAAGCATGGAATACAAAATATTTTGTTAGCACCACTAATCACACTCATATATATGGATATTTGAAATTTACCTATAAAATCAATGTATGTTATGTTAAGAACATGTTTAATTGATTTCCATGGATGTTGTGATCATCACCATACATTTGTTTAGTTTTAATATAACAAGAGATTACCGTCTGGAATTGAAATGGACCCTTATGAGGCTCTGTGTGGGAAGAAGTTATGGAATTCGACATGATGGTTTTAATTTTTAAATTGGAAGCTAAAGGGTCCTGATCATATCCATGAGATGACATTAAATGGTCAAAATTTTCAGAAACATTTAATAATATCAACAAATTTGAAAACAAATATATGATGAAAATAATAGATGATAACTAGAGTTTAAGGCAAGTGATAAAGTTTTTCTTCATATAAATCCATGCAAGAATGTCGTTAATCTTTGGAATAATTGAAAACTTATTCCATGATATATCAAAACCTTTGAAATCCATGATCTTATCGGAGAGGTTTCCTATCAACTAGTACTTGAACCTAACCTATATCAAGTACAATAAGTGTTACATGTTTCCCTATTGGGAAATTACATACCAGACCTATCACATTTTCTATGTCTAGAGGTGTTACCATTGTAGAATAGTCATTCATATGAGGAGTAACTGGTGAATATTCTATATCATAGATACAATTTTCTGTGAAACAGGAAAACTATCATGGTTAATGTATTAGGGTGGAAACAAAAAATTGAGGATGTTATATGGGAACAAGAAAAAGGTGGTGAAACAAAATTACCATCATCTATTTTAGTGTATGAATTGAAAATTTCAATGGAAAAATTTATTATATCTGAATAATTTAATGATACATAATTTTATAAATAAAAGACATATTGTGATGGAATTATTTTCCTTCTAATGTAACATGGTTATATAAAAAACATTCAGTTATTTGGTTATAGCCTTATATATTTAAATGTTCGTTAATTATTATAACCATTGATAATATATCCATTTACTATTGATAATATGATTTTTATACTTTAATGGTTCTTTTAAATCAAATTTAAACTAATTAAAGAATCATTGGACTTGACCAATAGGACCATACCCTAAAAGGCACATTTGTGAGACCTTATGAGGGAAATAGAATATATAGTGTTTTCTAGTCACTAATCCTTAGATGCAATAAAATAATAAAATACTTATTGAAATAATTTAAATTAAGTTGATGCTCATCATGAACATGTACTAAACCATGTTCACCGAACCAAGCCAAGAAAATCTAATTGTCGTGCACCATTCCCTTCAGGCATTCAATGGTGTAATAATAGGTTATGTATCTCAATCATAACATTATGAATATGTATATTTTATTTAAAAAAATAGTAATAATACCTATTACATATTATTTTTACCCTATAAATGGTTAGGTAATGAGTTTGATAGAAATTATATTTTAATATAAAAAAACTCTAATTGTATTTTTGGGTAATGCACAATTTTAATTTAGAAATTATTTTTGATGTATTCGTGAATTTTAGATAAATATTATATTTTTACTAACTATTATTATTATAATATATTATATGTTATATATAAATTATAATATTTTTTTATGCGATGAAAATTAAATTTTTATAAGGATCTAAGAACTATTATCATCTAAAAAGTATTTTTCATCAATTGAGTATTTTAATTTAAAATTATATATTTCATATGTATTCAAGTCTTTTGATAAAATAAATATAATTTTTGGATTCATTACATTGAAATTATCCAACTTTGGTTTTTTGAAAATATTCTAAAAGCGTTTACCTTTCATGAAAATATTAAATACATTGTAAATATAGAGTGTGAATTATGAAATTAGAATGAAATAAAGTGATTTTATATGTTCCATGAAATATATCCATGAAAAAATATATATATTAAATTTAAAATATTTTTTTTGTATTTTTATAAATTTTATATACCCTTTAATAATCCTAATAATCATATATTTTATTTTATGTTTTTAAAATAAAATGTTTAAAAACATGACCAACTTACACCTCACCAATGATATTATATTAATCTAGTTGTTTTATAGGGTTATAAAATATCTAATAAAATTCATATATTTATGAAACCTTGAGAAAAACATTGTATTTCTTAATTAATCTTTTAATATAGAACAAAAACTATATGTGGAAAATAATAAATAACCACCTCCCTTTTTCTATATGGAACCACCAAAGATAACATTTATCACCGATTAATACATTTTTTCAATTTTTATAATCTTAAATTTATAATCTATATCCCACCCAGGGATCCATAATTTTTTATGATGCACCTCTTATGGTTTTAAAAACACCCTCTCAACGTATGGGAGCCTCTTCAGCTTCTCTTTATTCAAGCACCTACTTTATTTAATGACTTTTTTAATACAAATAATATAAATGTGATAAGATTTTCCACATCCCTATTACTAAAATTATGATTTATATGTGTTAATATAACCCTTTAAATCTCAATAATTCCTCCAATGATTCAATATGTACTATCATTTAACTAACAAAATTCTTGTGATTTTTTCAAGGAAAAATATTTTTCAAGCACCAGTTTTCTGTTATTCCTTTTTCCATCACAATTTTTTATGTTGGGTTATGTTCATAGTTTTTTATATTAATAATATTATTATTTCAATTTGATTATATAATACATTAACTGTCATTAATACCTACCATTATTCATCATGTACTCTAGTAATACTGTCAAAATCGACCTGTAATTGTTTCATGAAAAACCATTATATTGTGAATACCATCACCGTTACCACTAAAGGGTAGTCATATAGACATAAATATCCTTCTTTTACACTAGAATTCCATTTATATATTCATAACTCCTTAACCATGGAATTAAATTTGATAAAATATGATCATATATTGATTGATTTATGGGGCACACTTATAAATTTACATGATATGAAAGAGACAAGGGATCCAAAAATTATATAGTGCTCTAATGTATTAAATAATTTTTTATTCCCATGATACATATTTTATATGACTAGGGAGAAAATATAATCAACTATGCAGATGTTTTGTCATGTTATAAGGTATATGAGGTAAGTGTTTACCTATGTTTATGATGTCCTGTTTAATGATTATTCCACATTCCCATGTTTCCTTTATGTTATTATATTATATAATTTTTCATTGTATACGATTATGTTTTTCAAAATATTTATTTCCCATTGTAATTCCAATTGAATAACATATACTTATTTGTCTTGTTTTTTTTTGTATTTCTTTACTGAGATTTATATACCGCACCTTTCTTATGAATGTACCTAGGTCATCATGTGTTGTTTTAGAAGTAAGGTATTTTTATAATCATGTTATGGAATTATTAAATAATGTTGTTATATTTATGGTTCGTGTTGATGTGGTATTTACCTGATCACTTAAATACACTAATCTCTTAAATGTTTTAGGTTCTACTAAGTGTGTTTTTTTGTAATAAATTGTTAAAAATTTTGTATTAATGATATGGGTTATCATTATACATCTAAAAAAGTAATATTAAATTTTCATAGGGAGTTAATATTTGAATTTATGAATGAGTTCAAACCTTTTATAACATATCATGAAATGGAGAAAGAGATTATTTATTTTATTTATGGTTATCTTTCTCATATTTTCGAAAAAATAAGTTGGTTGGATTAGTGTTTTACTAAGATTATTTAAAAATATGAAGGTATTTCTTGATTATTTTCATTGTGTTTTTAATTATTCGGTGGTTGAATTCATTATTGGCTTAGTTTCAGAAGATAAAATAATTTCAAAACCCTTTTATTTATTAGATATGTTTGTGTTAATGTAATTGAAAATTATTTTATGAGAGTTTCTTGAAAAGGATTTTGTTTGTCCTTTTATTTCACATTGGGGTGTTCTTCAATTGTTTTTTAAATAGTGGGATGGTTCCATGAGACATTGAATTAATTATATAGAAAATAATAGCATGACTATTATGAAAAAGTATATACATCCTCATATAAATGAATTTTAATGAGCTTTAAAATATTTTATTTCAAATATTGATCTCATGTCTAGATATTATCAGATAAAATGAAAGGGGGAATAAATTCAAAAGATGGTTTTTAGTATTAGGTATGATAATTATGAGTATGTTGAATTTCGATTTGAATTGACTAGTACCCCCATTGTATTCATGAATCATGCAGAATTCTCCATGGTTTTTTGAATATATTTTTATTACACTATTTTACATTATATAACTTTTTTGGATCATGAGAAACATACAAGGGGTTTTTCGTGGAGATTGGAGTAAAATAAGATATTAGGAAAATTTATAAAATGTTCTTTATTTAATGTTATATTTTATTTCAGGGTAATTTTATATCTAAATATGGAATAATTGATTATCCTAATAAAACCAGTGTGGTTTAATATTTTACAAGAACAATAAATGTCATTGTGATTAAATGATTTATTTATATTAATGTGTTATTTCTCATAGCTTATTGAAAACTATTATCGATTATTTATTTCACTATCCAAGTTGAAATAAATGAAAGATAAATTATTTTAAAAAATTGAGGGTGATGAATGTTTGTTATAATTTAAAATAATATTACTTAATGTTTCAATATTATCCTTTCAAATTATAAATGGAGAATTTTTTAATTGCATTGATACATACATGAAAGGACCTATTTGTTTTTTAATAAACATTATATAGTAAATTATAAATTAATCATGCTAATTGAAACATAAGGAGAACAATTATCTTATAGGAAAAAGTATAGCTACTATATTTAGTTCATTAAAAATATAGAGACATCATTTATATGGGGATCAAAATGAAAACAATACTGAATATAAAAGATTAAAATATAAATATTCACTCAATAAGAATTTTTACATGAGGTAGGTATGATGGTTGGACCTAATAAAAAAGTATTATTTAAATATTCATTATAATCCTACTTATAAAAACAATTAAGTCAATGGTTTTGGGTAAAAATATAATGTATCATTATCTATGATATATTTGGAACATAATCAATTTTTTAATAATTAAATGAATGTTATCATATTAATTTTTTAATTGTAATTCCATCTCTTTTTGTAAAATATTTCTACTATCATTCTTTTTTAGACAAAATTTATAAATCCATGATTAAAATATCATAGTTTTCATGAAATACTCTTGTCTGTTTTATATTTTATGTTTCCTGGTTTTAACATTGAATCATAATTTATTATATGATATAGAAAAATGTTATGTCTACTATGTTATCCCCAATTGATGAAGAAATTGTTGATTAAAGAACATTAATATATGTTTTATATTCATATTATCATCAATAAAATGTTTGGAGGATTTCATGAATATTACTAGATGTAAGGAATGAAAATAGGATATTAATAATTTTAACATGGAATATTTGACATTCGAAGATGTTAAATCTGAATGTAAAATTTCAAATGGGATACTTCATTATTTATTTTGGATGATTGGAAATAGGATAATGTATTCATAGATTTTATGATGGTATTACCAAGTACATCCTATGGTAATAATTTTATTGGGTATATTTTTTACCATTTCACTAAATTTGTGAATTTTTATCCTATTTGAAAAATAATGTAATTATATCAGCTTTCTAGACATTGTAGTAATGGTTTGGTCATGTGTCATTGAGTTTAACATGCTTTTGTATTTGATGGTTATCCAAGATATACTACTACATTTTAAGAGGTATATTATAATTCGATGGGTACTATCATATATATACACACAATCATTCATCCCCAATATATTTGACAGTTAGAGAACAAGTTTCTATATATAAAAGATATGGTTCATGATTTATCATTGGTTTATAAGAAAAACATGATACACCTATTCCATTATTTTAATAATATAATAGTATCTATTCTCATTCTAGTATATATGGAACCATTTGAGTCCATCTATAGAAAACAGTGTCATATTCCAACTTTTTTGGGAAATGTCAATGAAACAATATTATTGAGACCATAATTAGTAGAAAATATGGATGAAAAGGAAATGATCATTTAGGACCATATGAGGGATACATATAGTGTAAGGAACATTTATATGGATGGTTGGAAGAGATATATTCTGGTTAAGTTAGGACATCATTGCTTTTAAAAAAATCTCTACAAAAAGGTGGTATGTGTTTTGGTATGAAAGGGATGTTAATCCAATGGATTATTGTTCCATATTAACTTCTAGAGAAATTTGGATAAGTTTATTGCCTAGTAGTATTCCCAATAAGCTTATCATGGGTACATGATGTGTTTTATTATTCATTATTAATGAATTATCAACCTGATGGACATAGTGATTTGAGCTGTGATGTAATTTAGCTTAATGGGAATGATTATTTTGAGGAAAAGATGGTATAGATTCTAGAAAAAAAAGTTCAGGTCCTCTATAATTAGGTAAATCACATTGATAATTATTTTATAGGATTCACATGATTGAGGAAGAGAGTTGATATCCCGAAAAGGTCATGAGGGAAAAATATATTTTTTATTTTAAATAATAGATATAACTGTAAGTAAAAAATTTATTAAGGGTGAATGAACATTTCAAAATAGTTAATGTTAAAATTTAATAAATTTAAATCCTTATTCTTTTTTCATATTATAATTTATAGAGTAATATATGGTATAAATTATTTAATAGTTTTTAATTTGGAATGAAATTTGTTATTCAAAATAAATTGATTTCCATTAATTATTTGGTTTTATTTTAAAGAGTAATTTAATAATTCTAGACATTTAATTTTATGAAATAGATTTTCATTTTGGTTTAATCTTTTAGATGTTATCTTAGTATTATTATTTTTTGGTAATTTTATGAGAAATTTTATTATCATGAGTAATGAAAAATATGATTTTCATGTATACAGTAAAATTAATGACATATTTATGATGTAAGAATGACATAAAAATTTATAAAAACTTTATCTCAATGAAATATTGATTTATGAACTAAAATAATGAATTAAAATGTGTTCATTGGAATTTAAAATCCAATTTATGAATTTTTTATTATAATTTATATCTTCATTGAATAAATAAAATATATTCATTTTTTCTTAATAAGGTTGTTTGAGGATTACTTTCGTTTTTTAATGGTTCTGGATTCAAATATACTTATATTTTTTAATGATAAAGCATAAATTTATAGGTAATCATCACTCATCCAATGTCTGCTCCCTAAATATTAATATAAACAATATTTTATCCTGATAACATCCTTCTTTCCATGTATAAGTACCCAATATATTTTCCATTCCCAAAACACATTCCTTTAACATTATCCTTCCCAAAATTTACCCAAATATTTCTCTAGAATCCATAGAAGAATCCTAGAGGTTTGGTGATTAATAAATAACCAGAAAAGTGGGATTATAGTGTAAGCAAAGGGTGGTTTTCTAAATAATATTTATAACTATTTAATGAGATATTTCCATTTTCTTTCTTCTTTGAAATCCTTAAACACACTCATACCCATTATAATATAATAACATAAATATATAACGTATAATAATATTTTTAATTCAATGTATAGACCTAAGACCCATGATTCAAGATATGGTAAAAATAATATTATATTTTTTTTATAAAAACATGAAAATATACAGTTCATCATACATCTGAGGAGCTTATATCGATATATGATAGAGAGGAAAAGGAAAAACTATAAAAACATATAATACATTAAACAATTTATAATGTGACTATTTTATTTCTATCATTATAGATCCTTATTGAATCTAAACTACTTTAAATCCCCTAATGATCCTAGTAAATACATTAAAAAAACATATGGTGACCAAAAACATTCCATGTAATGGGTTACAAAAAGCATTGAATATCTTCTTTTAAATATTTTTTGAAAATTATTTTGAAAAATAGTTAATAATGTATAGAAATGAAAAAAAAATTTATAAACATTTATCAAAATAATATAACTTTTAAAAATAAATATTTCATTGAAAAAAATATTTCAAAATCATTTTTTCAAAATATTATAACCTTTGAAAAAAATATCATTGAAATCATTATTTTTAAAACACATTTCCAAAATATGATATCCTTATAAAATATTAATTAGTTTTAAAACATTATTTTTAACAAACATTTTCATAATATAATAACCTTTGGAACTATATATATCATTAGAACCAATATTTTATAAACACTTTTAGAAATATTTTATAACCATAAAAAATCATGTATTTCTCTATAAATTTAAAAAATAAATATTTTTTAAAATATGAAATGTTCTTAAAGGAAAATGTAAATAAAAATCCCTTAGGTAATTCATATGGAACATGTTTTATCGCTTTTGTACAATTTATACTTATGGAAATGGGTTTTTCACCTATTTAACACGATCTGATTTAATATACTTCTAGAAACATCTTTTTTAAACAAAAAAATGGAGAAATCCATAATATATAAAAATGTCATTTAAGGATATTTAATTCATTTTAATGGTTGTTCTTATAAAAATTATTCTATTTATAATTATAAAAGATTATGAAAAGATGTAGTGAATTTCTATAAATATACATATAGGCAACATCCATATTTTTTAAATGTAAATTTTCATATTAAATTATAACCATAATATTTCAAAACACCTTTAAATTTTTTGAAATAATACTCTTATATAATAAAATATACAAATACTTTCCAAATATGATTTAGAAAAAAATAAAATCCATTTTATATAAAATTATATATTTTGATCAATATAATATATAGAAATTATCTCCATTTCTGGAAAGGTGTTCTGGAAAACCATGAGTTTAAAATCATTTAAGACAAATCACACTTACATAAAATAATGTTTTGAAACTAATATATAAGTTATAATATTTTAAAAAATTAATATATCCCTCAAATAAAGTATATATTTTAAAATAATCAATTTGAAAATGTATCTCCCATTCTTGAAATTGGTTTTGGAAAAAAAAATGTGACACTTTGAAAAAAGTGTGTTACTAAATAAAAAACCATTATAAAATTGAAAATACTTTGACCTATAATTTGAAAAATATTTAACTCTCTACATTCATTAAAATAAAAACTAAAAATATATATTTTTGAAACCTAGGTAAACCGCTTCCCATAAAGTCTAAATTCTTCCTCGCATTATCCCTGCAAATTGAGCAGCTCATGTATTTTTTTAGAGAGTATGGAAGTTATTTTTTTGGTACCGACCCTAAGGTTAATCTTATATTTATAAGCTTAATATTTTTAAAAATAATAATTTTTTTATTTATTTATTTTAAAACAATATTTTGAAGGACCTATAAATAATGGTGATTTTTCTTGCATGTTTTAGTTCCGAAATATTCCAAATAATTATTATTATTTTTATCTCTTTTTTATTCCTTAACCATTAAAGAACATTTGTATATAAAAATAAATACATTAAATAGAATATATATATACATAACATATATATCTATAACATATATTTATTATAAAATATATTTTAATATAATATTTATATATTTATATAATTATTATATACAGATTTTAACATATATATATTTCAACATTATATATATATATAACATTTTTTAATTGTTTTGAAATTTTTTCCTCTCCTTATACCTCTTCACTCAACAAAAAAATATGTTTTACTTATATATATATATATCTACTTTAATTATAATACACACCACACACATTTATGATATTTTTAAATTTTGTTATTACTTTTTTTTCTTGACATCACACTCTATATATATCACATATTATTTTTTCCTTCCCTTTTACTTCATCCTTCATATTCACGCCATTGACACATACACATCACATAAAATTTAGTTATTTTTTTCCATAAATTTACTTATTTCCAACACACACACACATATAATTTTATTTATTTATATATATACACGTATATTTATATATATTCAAACTTATATATATCACATATTTATATTTTATCATATATATATATATATATATATATATATATTAGAAAATAGATAACATATATTATAACATATATATATATATATATCAACCATGCGTGTTTTCATGTTTAAATATACATATATATATATATATATATATATATTGTTCATTCCACCACACACCATACACACAAATTTATTAATTGGTTTTGGTTCCTTTATCAACACACCTCACACGCACAATTATTACCACATATATATATATATATTCACATTCAGTCATTGCACAATATATAAAATATATTCATATTATTATATTTTTTTATACTATCAACTTCTTAAAAATATCTCATTCAATATATATAGAAATATATTATTTTTATACAATATACCTCGTATATAGGTATATATATAAACCGAATATGCATATATAAATATATACATATATATTATCAGAATATATATATATATATATTCTACACATAAATAAGTAATAAAATTTTATAACTTATTTTTAGTTAAACATAAACTTAATTTTTATTATCAATTACACATATTTGTATATATATATATATACATATATATATATATATATTCATTATTATTATATCAGGTTACCACATATAAATATTAATATATTTTCTATATATGTATATTTATATATTCATAAATATTATTAATCACCAAATATAATAATAAACATAAATTTAAAACATTAATTAGAAGGATAATTATATATATTATAAACTCTTAACACTCTTTTATATAAGTAAAAAAACTTACGTAAGAAAAAAAAATCAAAATTATAATGTTTTTAATATTTTCTACATTGTTAATATCAAAATAAAATTTATATTTTTTTAATATTTAAGGTAACAAATAAATATATAAAAATATTAAATAATTATTAATGAAATAAATATATTGAAAAATGTTATTATTCAAATTTTATGGGATGATACAATCTACCACCACTAAAACGAATTTCACCCTAGAAATCCATTCATCATAACTATGGAAAATTTGGAATATATATTTCCATAATTGAAAAATAGGATCAATTAAAACACTTATAATATTGAAATTCATCTAAAAATTAATTACATATATGATCAAAATAAAATTTATGTATGTTATATTTTTTCTCAAATAAAAATGGAACTCTCTAAAGTTGTCAAACTGTTTCTCTGAAACCAAGAGTAGTAACCCAATACCAACTCATTCGGATCCGATAAACAATAATGGTATATTTTTTATAAAAATAACTAAAAGTATAAAATCTATTATATATATGAGGTTAATTTATAGTCCATTATTTAAGGAATAAGTGGAACATATTACAATATAAAAAATTTTAAAAAATTCATAAAATAAATATTTGATTTCAAACACGAAAACTCCATAACGGACCCATACTCTTTTGAAACATATCATGATCTTGTGATAAAAATTAAAAAATATTGGGTGAGGATAAAATTATCCATTAATGGATTTTGAAATCTAGTGAAAATACTTATTTAAATACAATCTCAAAACACATTCAAAGACCATATATAAAATATAGATATTTGAAAATATAATTTAAAAAACAAGTTTTCAAAATATAAAAACCATTGAAAATACTTACTGCATTTAAAGTATTATTTGAAATCCAATAGTCAAAATAAATGTACCGTTTAAAATACATATTACTAAAAAACAAAATTTTGAATGAAAAATTTCAAAATATGGTAACTTTTTTAAATACTATTTACATTGGGAAAAATTATTTTGATAACACTTTCCGTAGCATTATAATAGTTAAAAATAAGTATTTCATTGTAAATCCCATTTTAAACACACTATTCAAAAATATGGTACCCTTTGTAAGTAGATGGATTTCTATTTTACGTTTAGAAAACATTTTTTAAATATATATTTTCTATTATAGAAATAAAATGAAAATAAATCACCCTTAAAAACTAGATAGACACTTGTTGTATCACCTTTTGGACATTGCTTGTTTGAGGGCAGTAGTTTTCTACTCATTTATAATAATCTCATTTGATACCCAAGTGTAATTTTTTATAGATGAATTTATTTTTTAAGGTTCTTCTTCTCATTTAATTCACATAAGAAAATTCATTCCAAAAACATTATAAAATAATAATAAGATTACATAAAATATATTTTTTATAAATAACATTTTAAGAAAATACCATTTATCGACATTTTTTTTTGAAAAATTAAAATCATTTTTAAAAAATACATATGGAATAATTCAGGTGAAGTGCTAAATGTTAATATTCACATTCATGATGTTATATTCACCAAACTATTTTTATAAATATTGTGTATAACCATTACTATACATATGTGAAAAATCAATAATTTTAAAAAAAATATTTGATCCTAAAATGATATGTTTAACATTTCAAAACACCTTCAATTTTTTTGGAATTATCATCTTAATTAAAAAAATTCATCATTATAATTTAAAAATAGTATATTGAAAAAATTAAATTTCAAAATATAAAATAATATATTTTGAAATTTATAATTATTTTAAAAAACCCCTTGCAAAATTAAGGTTTTAGGGAAAATCATGATTTTAAAAACATTTAAATCATATTAAACATACATAAAAAGAGGTTTTGAAAATAATATATCAGATATAATATATTGAAAATAAAATATAACATACAAAAAATTAAAATTTGAAAACAATCATTTTGAAAATGTTACTCCATTACATAAAATTATTTTTAAAATATTAAAGTGGGACTTTGGAAATAGAGTTTCAGAAAATACACCACTAGTTTAAAATAAAAAATAATAAATCTAATATTTTGATATATATATATATATATTTATCTAAAACAACAAAAATACATTTCATATATTTTTTACCAATCTGATCCTTTTTCCCTAATGACTGAACTCACCCACACATTATCACAACAACCTCAGAAACTCATGTTAATTTTTTCCATACAGACTAGTAGGGATTCATTGTATACAAAAACTAAATTGAAACTCTTATTTATAATTATCCAATGTTTATCAAAAAATTATCTATTTATTTATTTTTCAATACTATTTTGAATGGGTTCAAAATATAGGTGATATTGTCCACTTCTTAGTCTTTCACATTACACAATCTAAAAATTTCATTTTATTATCTATTTTTTTCCCATAACCCCTAATGAACATGTATATATATACATAAATATATTAATGACAATACATATATAACATATATATTTATTATATATATTTTTGAAAAATAAATTTTAAAATAAGATTTATAACTTATATAAATTTATTACAACTTGGTTTTATCATATATAAATATATCAACATTTTATATACATATAACAATTTTTATTTTATATTTTCTTTATTTACTCCCATTTTTCACATAGAGCCACACAAAATACTTTTTAATTATATATATATACTATTTTCTTTTCATTATTTTATATGCCACACATATTTTTCACTTAGTTTTTATTTTTTATTTTCAATTTCCCTTTTTTATGCCACACAGTCCACATTTCACTTATTTTTATGCATTTATTTTACTTATTTCTTCTTATTAATGCCACATTCACACATTACATTCATTATGTATATTTTTTTCTTTTAAATTTCTTCATTTTTCACACACTAAAATAAAGATATATATATATGGTTTCTAACTTATATATATAACAGAAATATATATTTTAACATATATATATTTACATGTAGATAACATTTATTTTATCATTTATTTATATATATATCATGTATATATAATTTAATGCTCATATATATATATATATATTTGGTTCCTTCTATCACACACCTTACCCTTTTTTTCTTTTTTTGGGGTTCCTTGCTCAAAACAGATCTTGCACACAATTATTTCTCATTATATACACACACACATATATATACATGTATATTAACAATAAATAATTTTACAAAATATAAAATACAGTCATGTTGCTATATTTTTTTATACTATTATCTCCAGAAAAATACCTCATGCACTATGTATATATATATATATATATATATATATTATACAATCTACATATTATATATGTTTGGGTGTGTATATTCAACAAATATAAGAATATATATATATATATATGGTTTGCATATATACATTGTATGTATATATATATAATACAATTTTATAACATTTTATTTATATAAACATAATATTGATTTTTATTATCAATTACACATATGTATGTATACATACATATATATTTATAACATGTATTTATTATTATTATTTTACAACATGTAAATTTTAACATATTTCTTATATATATATACATATATTTATATATTTATATATGTTTACAAGGACATAAAAAATATAAACCACAACTTTATCATTTTTATTATAAGGATTCATATATATTTTATATATATACTCATATATTTTTTTAAAAGTAAAATATATAATTACCTATGTATTAAAATAAATATAATTAATTTTGTTATTCTAGGTTTCATTGTTAATTTTAATATCAAATTAATATTTCTCTAATCCTGAAGGTAAAATATAACTAATAAATAATATCAAATAATTATTTACGATTAAAAAAATTCTAAAAAATATAAATATATGCTTATAATTTTATAGGATGTTACAGTCGAATATTTTTCATCTATTTTTTCATTGAATGGAAAATAAAAAAATGCGTGTGCGTACTTGTGGACTATTAGAACCACACAGAAGTGTGTTTCATTATTCATTATCATCTGATGGGGATGATTATTAAAAAAAATCAGGAAAATATTTGAAACATAAATAATAATTATGGTACTATAAAAAAGTATAATATCTTACTTATAAATGATTATTCCAATATAAATTGATTATATCAGTTGTCCATATGTGTAGAAAAACACCTTAACAAAGTGATGTGATTTTTTATCAAGTACTCAATCAAATTGATGGTAGAAAATAGTATTTAATTTTATAAAATAGCAGTTGTTTCTTTTTTAATATTTTCGATATGAACAAAACGCGAAACATTTCTCCATAGTCAATGAACCAAAGTTAATTTGGTGTTATAATTCCAAAGATCATAAAAATACCACCATAAGATTAATAGATTTAGTAACTCTATTAGAGAAGGTATTAAATTAAATAAAAGGGACAGTAAAATGTGAATAAACAATTCACATATTTTAAAAATATATAATAATTATTATATATAAAAATTACAAGAACTAATGTACATACATTGGTAATTGGACTCAATGTGTGTTATTTTAATTAAAACAACAATTATGTTTTTTAATATATTCCATCCAAAAAATTTTTCTTTATATTAATGTTTCTAGAAATATTTAAGGAATGTTATTATTAAACTCATATTATTTTTAATGTTCTTTTACAATATATGTTTTATTCCATATAGGTGTTTAATATGTTTTATATTTAAAATTTTCTATATGGATTAATTTTAACAAAAATTTGAGTGGAATCATTTATTAATGTATGTGTAATTAATGTAATTTAAAGATATGATATTTATTTTTTATCATTTTACTCCAAAATGATAGATGTTTTTTTAATGATAATTTTATTTTTGGATATTCTAGGAAATATTCATCTTATAATTTTTCATTGAAAAAGGATTTTTATCCTTATTTCTAATAGAATACCAATAGTATTTATGTATATGTATGATGAAAAATATATTATTAATTTTTATATAAGAAATTAAATACACTATTTATTGTATATATTTAATGGTCCTTGGAATATTTTATGATGATGGGGGAGCTCAATATAGATCATGATGATGGGTGATATCAATATAAATATATAATGCATTTTGTAAAGAGATCTAGTTAATAAAATAAAAATTTCTACAAAGAGGTTATAGAAATTAACATTGTAGGTTATTTCCAAAATAAGGGTTGTTGTGAGGCAATTTATATGTGATTTTTTGTAGATTATTTCTCATGGAACCAATGTGACATTTCTATAATTACAAAAGATTTATTATGTTAATATTTTCATTTTATTGGGTATGAAAATAAAATTATATTTAAATAATTATATGACACTTTTAATGGTGAAATGAATAGTTTAAATAATGTTTCATTATGAGTTCTCATGTATTATAGGAAACCCTCATGATTTTTTCCTTTATTATTTTATTCAATTTTTTTATGAAAAAAAAATTAAATAAATATAAATTTGTGTTCAAGTAAGTGAATATTTGTGTCCAATTTTTATTATTTATATGGGAAATATTTCTTAATATAATTTAATATTTTCATATTGGAAAATTTATTTTCCTTAATTTTTTCCTACACTAAGATTTTTTTTGGCATCCTTTATTTTCAAATATTATTTATAGGGCATAAGAATGGGATAGAACTATATCAAAGCCAATTTAGTTTGTATATGGACTCATATTAATGAAATAAATTGTATTATTAATGAAACTAAAGTTTAAATAAAAGAATAATGATTTTGGAGAAGAAATGGAGAATGACTGCAACTGACCACGTTGTATTATAAGGGTTTGATAGTTACCATATTTTCCATTTCTATAATAGTATAAAACTAAAATATAAATGGAATTAAAAAATCAAACCTTGGTAATAAAATTATAATAAACACATAATTAGGAAATGATTCCTTAGATGCGATCATCACTACCCATTTCTATATAAACACCATAACTAGGTTTCAAATAGCATTAGGGATCACACAATGTCCCATAGATCATGTTATTTCATGAACAAAAATTACAGTTCACCTAATATTAATCTCATCTCGTAGTTCAACACCACCTAACTCGAAGGTCATAACATCCCTATTCATCATCGAGGCCTCAACAAGTACTGACCTCCTAGGAAAATAGGTTAAAGGAAATGGACATAATCCTAATCCCTTCACACGTATCCCCTAGTCGATCACACACCCAACCTCTCAAGGTCATTCCCAAGGAACCCCTTCATGATGCTCACATCACATGGGAAGAAATTATATCCTCATCTTTGTCACACAAACCCATCTTCACTATCGAATATCACTATTCCATTTTTCCCTTCTTAGTCCACCCATTTGAAATACAATAATCTTCTCTATAGAGACCCATTCAGGGAAACTATACTAAGGGAATATATATTTGTTAAAATTATGTATTTCTCAACCCATGTGGTCTATTCATCTCAAGGCATGGGATATCATCGAGGCTTTGACCATTGACAATTGAGGAAGTCATGCCAATACTCATGGGTCTATCATAAACTATAACACTTTTTCTTGTCCATTCTTGGGAACATTTTTTTAATTTCTAGTTCACCAATATATAAAAATGTTAACTTCCCTTCAGTGTATATACCAACCATATTATTAATTATATATGAACAATGGAATGTACTATTGTTGGTATATGAGGAACCACCATTTTCAATTCAAATATATTTCTATTTGAATCACAACACAATAACTGACATGGATTATCCAATTCAGATGACAATAATCCAGTCACCAAAGTTCCTAAATCATATCCAGACAACCAAATTTATTATTTAAATAAAATCTAGTTGTAAATAATTAATTAATTACATTTTAATTCATACAATTTTATTCAATTTTATAGATAAAATTATTTTTGAATAATTTCATAGATACTCAACTCCTGACCTCTTTACACGTAAACAATGACCAAAATAATGAGGTTATTCCACACCATACTCCCAACATTCTAACAGGTATTAAATTTTTTCCATTATGATAATTAAATAATAAATTTCCTATAATTTAATCATATCCCCTTGAAAAATCCAAATTGTGAGGAAAATAAAATGATACTTTAATAGACATAGTGCATATACAATAAAAATACACTATCACTATGATATATGTAATCCTTATCAATTCTAGATGATTCTACCATGTTTCTAGGGAATCAGAACAAAAACCGTAAATGATTGAAAATAAATAAAGATAAAGTCCAAGGAAACCAAAAAAGAGGCAATACAATATGATTCTCCCCTTAAAAAACATTAAATAACATTACAAAACTATCATACATTATACGTATCATGGGGTTAAAAGGGAGAAATATCAACCAGCATGTTCCCAAGTGAGGGAGATGGAAAAGGGAAGAGGATCAAAAATAGTCGGAGGGGAAATGGTAAATTTTAAACATTTAATTAACCAAGAATCTTTAAAAATTCATTATCCAACAATTTTGTAGGAACATACCAAGAAATCCCCATTCACATAGTTGGACCACAATATTTGACAAACTATTCACCAACGGTTTATATAAAAAAATTATTGATCTGTAACATCTCGTAAATTTTATCAAAAATCATTTTCAAATTATGTGTCAATAGATAGTTATTTTCCAACACACTTAGTTTCCTTGAAGGTCCACATTTTATCACCTAAGCCATGTGAAAACCATATATGATAACAATTTACTCTAAAAAATAAAATAAAATTCCAATTATCTGAATGATGGATGGTTTTTTCTAAACCATTCACAAGAAACTGTGCACCATGGGGATAATCCTCTAAAAACACACAAAGTTCAACCTAATGCTCCCAAGACATGGTTAAGAACCAAAGTCACCTCTTAAGCCTCAACCCATATATAAATTTATAATTATGGGATTCCATAAATATAATATTATTTATCTTTATTAATATATTTAAAAACATACCCTTCTCTAGATTTGAAAAAATTAAAATTTCCTAAAAAATTTCCAAATCACAAATGATATGGGTTTTAAAACCTCACCACCTAATAAATTCTCATCCTTAACAAGTTTTATAGGACATTAAAATAGATATTCCAAAAAAGATGATGCATAAATTTATCATGAAATAACATTGTTCAATCTCTAAACACCAAACATTATTCCACTACCCAACTAAAAATATAGGGCACTCACTTATCTAAAACATGAGATACCTATATAACAAACCCTATAATTTATAAATAAAATATCCTCTATGATTGAATTATGTTTCATATACTAGATTGTTTTTACCTAAACACATGCACTACCTTGGTAATATTACTTTATTATATTATACATCCTATCAGATTCAAAAGAAAATTAAGCTTAATTATCATTGATAATTATGTTGTTGAACATTGATCACATGGTCACTATATATTAAGTGTTTTTATAATGTCCTTATGAAATAGTTGAAAAAGGTGATGGCCTACACTAGTATAATCGTACCTTAAGGTAACCATTAATCATATCCTCAAAGGGAGATAACATTATTTGGATTTCCCATTTTACCAATCCCAGATAGTGATCAAACAACTAAAGCATGAGTGAATGTTTTTAATGGAGAATTTCAATATCATCTAGATCACAACCCATACCATGTTCAACAAACCACCCAAAGGAATACTCATTGTCACCTATCATACCCTGAGATCAATCACTTGTATAATAAAAAAATTGAATATCTACACTAAGAGTATGAATTCGTATATTTTCTATTCAACAAAATAATGATTTTGATATTATAGAATCAGATTTCATTTTTTCGTGATAATAACTCTTAATTTATACATTCCATTTTAGTGATTTATAAATTTTTTAAACACAGTAAATTTGAAAGAAATATTTTTATCTAATAATATATATTTAAAAAAATTTAATTTAGAATTTTTTAAGTCAAAATATAATTTTTATATGGGTTAGAAAACTAATATATTAAAAAAAATATTTTTTTCATTAAATATGTAGTTTAATTTAAAAGAGTAATTTTCACGCATTGAAGAATTATTTTGATAAAATAGATATTTTTATTAGAATATTTCTTACACCCTAGAATTCTAAAATAATGACATTGTATTTGATAGAATGTATAAATTGAAAGAACAAGAATAGAAGTTAATATAGTATTTTGAGACCTTATAATATACTTATTTTCATATAAATTCAATATATTAAAATGATTTAATTACATGCATATAAATGTTTTACTGATCAATAATATACTATTAATATATAGCACTATTATTATTATTTAATATAGAAATTATTTTCTATATATTGTAATGGAGAGAAAAAATAGGAATAACATACATAAAAATTTATTTTTAACATGAATTTATTAGTTATCTATTGAATAATAATAAAATAAGAATCGTTTAAATGAAAATGATATTTTTTCTTAAAAAATATTTTTTTCTCTCATGGTTTTTTTATTCACACATTTCAAACACTATTTTAAATTATTTTTAAAAATTTCTTAAAATTAATTTAAAAAAATTATACAATATTTTTAAAATTTTCATATCAAAAAAACAATAGGCTGAATTATTTGGATTTTTAGGAAAAGCTTAAATTTTTTATGAATGGTTAAAAATGCTAAATTTTAATTGAAAAATTATTTAGTTTTTAAAAATCACAATGTTAAATTATTATTTTAGTGTGTTTTAAAGTATAATTTTTTCAATATTATATCATTTGATCCAATTTAGTTCATTTCTATAAATTTCATATTGAATTTGAAAAAAACAATTACAATCTTTTGAAAATTTACACTTTAAAAACCTAATTTCCCATCATGTCTATGGGATTAATTTTAGATTATAAATATCATATTATGTGAAATTAATTTTTAAAAATATATTAAATATTAGAAAACAACATAATTTATAGTTTTACATAATATCAATATTTTTTTTCAAGAATGAATCGTGAATGCAGTGAAAAATTAATTACCATAGTTAGGGTACAAATGGAATTTCCTAGGGATTAATCAAGAATAATAAGAATCAAAAAGACCTGAAATATTATCCAAATTTTATTGAATGAGTTTATTTCAACTTTTCAATAAAAGTATCTTAAATATGGAATTCCATTTCCACCTTCCTATGAATATGACCCATATAATATGATAAGTGATTAAAAATAAAACAACATACATTTCTACATTTTACTTTCAATAAAGCATTGAGATGAGGAAACAGATAGGTAATATGTTTTATTTGGAAATATAAAAGTTTTTTTGATATTATAATATTATTAAATAAGTTTTTCAATATGAATTATTTAATTTAAATTCCTTGGAAATGCCTATACAAAAAATATTTTCCAAATAAAAAATAAAATAAAAAATACTAAAACTATTGAAAGTGTAGTATATTCATAAAATTACCTTTTTCCATTATTTTTATAGATTAATATATAATTTTACATTTTATTTAACCTAACATATTCTAATTTAATTTCTTTCATTATATTTTTTAACTAAAATTAAATTTATAATGTCAAAATTACCATTAATTGAATTTAATAATAACTAATAATTTTTTAAATGATTTATAATTATTAAAAAAATATCATATAACAAGTTATTTTTAATTTTTACTATATATAAACTATCTTACATTAATGGAACAAGTATTCTTTTATAATTATATAACTGACCATAAATATTAAAAAAACCTATTTGTGAACTTATGGTTAAAACAATGTTTATCATGATCATGCGTTTGTGTTAAAATAAATAATATACAAAGATATGATTTTAATTTTATATATTAACTTTAATATTTAAAATATTTTTTTCAAAATTATCTAATATTTTTTAATTATGTTTATTATTATGGTATAAATTACCTAAGATAGAAAACCAATTACCATAGTCAAAAACCAATATGTTAAAAAAGGAAACAAACAGGTTTTGGATGAAAATGTTGAAATAATGAACTTTATTTAGTGGTGGAGGATTTTATCAACCATATAATCCCTAAAAACCCTTATTTATCCATTATGGTGAAGCTTTAGGTCATTCTATCTCCCAAAACTAAATACTTTTGATTATTTGAAAGAACGCCACCCCTCCTCAACTATAAAATGTAACTCACCCCTCTCACATATACAAACTTTAAAACCACATTAGATCATCCAATACATAAAGAAATAACATAATAAAATCCCCATCCTAATCATACAATTCTTATATTTCGAATAAATCAATCCTTTTAAGGATTTAGTGAAATCCTACGGATGATACATGGAGAATAAGTAATATTCTTGAGTGATCATCTTTATGTTACTTTTTTTTACACCTCCTTTAATTTTTTAAACGATGTTATTATGTTAATAATTGTTTAAAATATATAATAGGATGTTTTTATAATAATTTTATGATCTAAAACCATCCCCAATTTGATGAAATGGGTTATATAATCAACATTTGTGTGTATTGATGACTAATCCATCAGGAACTGATGGCGTTCAATTATTTTGTTTCCGTCTCTCAAGGATGGGTATGATAAAAGAACTAATGTAAATATAAGTTATTCATAATATATTTATACTTATGGAGTAATTATATCATATATATATATATATATATCATCCCACCATCTATTTCATATGATACACAATAACATCGATCATACGTACGGTATATAACCATCTCGCAATGTAATGTAATTCATCATTCACTATCGCTTCACATGATACATAATAAGAATATATTTATTTATTATATGTGATATAAATGACATAATAACAATACTAATAAAATATTTATAATTATTCAAAGATAATATATATCATTTTCATTCTTTCGTTTTCTCTCGTGTAAAGATGATGATGTCTTTCATGAATCTGAGGAATTCCACATTTATGAAGCGATGCGACTCTATTTTCATCACCATACCACAAGGATGATATATATATATATATATATATATATTATTGTATTGGTGATATAATTATTATTCTAGAAATGATAAATTTTACTTACCTACTTTCTATAAGGATTGTTGAAAAATGGAAACATTACTTATGTGTACGTATGACCAGCTGTCTCCATGATCGTAATAGACATCATTTTTCATAACCATTATTCATGATTGGAATCAAAAAAAAGATGGAAAAATATGAAAATAATTCATGATTATTATTATGGATAGGAAATTTCTGTATAATATAAACAGGAATTAAAACATTAATGAAAAATAGGATTGAGAAACCAAGGCAAATATCAACCAAAGCAATGAAAATAATGAATGATTATTAACGAATGAGTGATATGATATTAGAAAAAAGGATCAAATATTATAATATTAATATTTATATAGTTCTTAAATAAGTTAATAACATGTTTAAAACCACTATATAAGAGGTTATGGAACATTCAATAAAGAGGAAGAGAGAGGTAATGGATTTCTTAACTCGATTTCCACTAAATGGTTTAATATTCTATTTCATTGATTATTTCATGATAAGATTATATGGGTAATGAATTTTTACTATGTTATGTTCCATTACAACTATTTTATGTTGGTTTATATTTCTTACACAGAATTTATCCATTGATTAAATATCTCTTAAATGTTATGTTCATTTAATGTGTTTATTTCATAGTCCCATTCTAATCGAGATTGTTTAATTGTAAATATAAGTGGAGGGAAATTACATGAATATTTAAAAATAAACCCATTTAATTTTTCTATTACATTATCTATTCGCAATATGATCATGTAATAGTACCATTTTTCAACTCTTTGGTATAAAATATTTCTTATAAATAATTTTCAATAAAATCGGACTTTATTCCTCTCTTTTATTAGAAACATGTAATCTTCCAAAACCATATTTCATAAAAATGTTATAATTTTTTTAACCTTTTAAAAATTATCTATCAACGTAATTAGCACACATTTTTTACTATTTTTTCAAATGAATATTTTTACATTTTCAAATCAATGGTCATTTTTTATTTTACTTAAAAGGTGAAAGGAATATTTTTTATCATGTTTGGAATGAATGGAATTTCCATCCATCTTGGAAACTAAAATTTGATAATTATTTTTTTATATTTTTAGTAATTAATATTATATAAAAGGTTTATTTTATAAAAAATTATGACCATTGATTTTTTAAAATTAATTATAAATGAAAAGGAAGTTTCATATTTGTTTCAAAATGAAAACTATATTATACTAAATTTTTTAAAAGCATATAATGTGGTATTTATACTTAGAAATAAAAACATTCATTTATTGTTACTC
The DNA here is from genome assembly GCA_963277665.1 of Viscum album. NCBI lineage: Eukaryota > Viridiplantae > Streptophyta > Magnoliopsida > Santalales > Viscaceae > Viscum > Viscum album. The sequence goes on along the minus strand of OY728141.1, from coordinate 1,610,281,499 downwards.
CAATTGATATATATTAATATTATCCTTATCCTTCTTATAGATGGTTTATGATTATATTTACCGAGGATATGATTAATATTCACTTCCTTGTATAATTTTGATTCATTAACATTCTCATGAAATAATCAGTTTTTATTGATCATTAGGCATTATGTTTTTTTAAATTATATACATAATTTTGTGATGAATATGATTATTTCATAAACCATCCTCCATTTTTACATACAATGATTACTTTGAAAGTCATTTCATATCAGGGTAAATAATGATAAATCTGAATTTTTTACACAGTATGGATATTCTATGCGGAACAGTTTTTATGAGATCAATAAATTATTTAATATATGTGTAATTCAAATATTTTGAATGAAAATGGTAGGGTACTGGTAATTGATACCCCCTTGAGGCGTCTGTGGTCTCATGAAACAAAATTAGTTCGACAAAAACCCATTACATTTTGAAATAGCATGTTTTAAACTATCATGTTTTAACATGCTAATATTTTTAATGAACATTATGTTTGATAGTATATATGACACATAAAAAAATCTCTTGTGTTACATGAAATAATGGGCTTCATTAATAGTTTTCATTACACATATGACTGAGATTTACCAAACAATAATATATGCTTATTATTGTTTGATAATTATCACCTATCTGTTGGAATAGTGGGTGTTGAAAATAATAACTGAATTCTGAAAATATGGTTTACACATGTATATAAATACCTATATTATGACTAATTAATTACAAATTAATGTAAATTAATTTTGAAAATTATAGGAAATATTTTTCTCAAATACTGTTTTAATGTAAAAATGAATGTTTTTTACAAATAAATTAAAAAAAATATCACTTTTTAGATTACTTTTATTAAATTTATATATTCAATTAAAATTTTGACATTTAAAATATGTATTTTATAGATATGAGATAAAAATAAATCCAATTGTACCCTAAAATCAATATTAATAAAATAGTTTTCTCTCGTTGTTATAGCGCACATATATTAATATTAATTTTGAAAACTAGTACAAAACATATATGATAAATTAAATTTAATTTATGGGAATTAGAATACAATTATCTAATTTTAGTGATTTTTTGAATTATTTTATCAACAATATTGACTTTCTATTAAATAAATAAAAATATGGAATTTTGGAAAAATTATTATCTTTTCAATGAATAAATTATTTTAAATGTCTCAATATGTTTTGATTATATTTTCATGTAAGCTATATATTATTTAGTTATATTTAATCATACTAATTAATTTTTAATAATATTTACATTTTTTCTCAGTATAATTATTCTTTCTAGGATTAAAAATTAGGTTTTTCGAAAAACAATTAAAAAATGTATACCATTTTTCCAGTCTAATTAATTAAAATTATCGCTAATATAGAATTTTATAATTGAAATTATAATATTTTATATCATTAAATATAAATTTAGTTTCAAAAAGATTTTTATTAGTCAATTATTTATTATAGAATCAACTTTTTTTCAAAATATGCACTTCTTAAAAACATGTCGTCTCGATGCCTCTCTAGGATTAAATTGTAATCAAAATCATTCACTTATATTAGTAAAATTTTTAAAAATGGGTTTCATAAATTGAATAATAATATTTTTTAAGTTATTATAATGATAATAATTTTTTTATCATTATTATTAGTGAAAACAGTAAAAATTACTTACATGATTATGGTTGAAACAAGGTTTTGTTCATTACATCTGTTTGTATTAAATTAAATTTTACACACATTTATGATTTCTATTTATTATATTGGATTTCATATTTATAATCAGTATTTTTAAATTTATTAATAAAACTAATTTTATTTTTGTTTTTAATGTATTAATTACCAAGGTAAACAAAAATATACAAGTAACCATGTTAAAAAAACAAAATGGGCAATGTTGAAAAAACGTAAAGACTAAAGAATAACATTATTATAATGTGTTTATTTTTGTTTGTTTGACATTTTTATTGACCACATAGACCACAACATAGATTATTTATATATTTTGGACATAATTATGTTATGGGAGACATCCATGTAATGAATACATTAGGGTATTTACAAGAATTCCACTCCTCCTCAAATATAAAAAGGAATTAACTACCCTCACTTATTCACATAAATAATGCCCTTTGAATGGACAAAAACCTAATTTAATCCATTCCAAAAATTCATTACCTCATCCTAGAAACATTAATTTTGGCATAAATCCAACCAAGTAAGGCCTTTGGTGAAAGACAAAAGGAGTTATATGAAGAAGTTGTAACGTTCATCAACAATCATTTTTTGTTTTATTTATATCTCCACCAAATTCAATTATTTTTATAACATGATGATATAATTACCTTAGTATCATAAATATAATAAATTTATATTTTTTATGTTTATGACTAAAAAAACACAAACTTCCATCAAATTGGTGGAAAATCCTTATTCTTTTCTATGGCGGACTACCGCCTTATGAAACAATGTAATTTTCTTCACTATTACCACCTCTCACAGTTGTGTATTATGATGGAACTAAATTTTAGGTATGAAATATAAAAAATATTAAAAAATTTGGATTAATTATATCATATATATACATTTTTTATATTCCATACCTTATGAGATATGGTTACATCACTCGTGTATACATCAGATTACTGCATTATGAAAGGATGTGATTAGTTTTTCATTAACACATTACGTAGAATTTAATAAGGGTAAAAATAATGAATATATGTGGTATGAAGGAATCCATATGATATTAGTTATTTATTTATCACTCTTTAAATATAATATAGTATATTATTTATTACCTTTTCACTCATTAAAAAAGTGATGGCTTCATTCATGGACGTGTGGACAACTGCCAATATAAGGTAAGTGGTTCCTTTTTCATAAACACATCTCAAAAACGATATATATAAGTAAATATAATTCAAAAAAAAATATTTATTATATAATAATCATTTTTATTGATAAAATATTACTTTTTTTCATTCTCCAATGATCAATGAAAAATAGAAATGATATTAATGAGTACATACGACCAACCATCTCCATGATCATAACGTTATTTCATTCTTCATTACAATGATTCATTATTTTGAATAAAATTTTAATTCATTTTTAAATATGATAATTATCTAATTATTGTTATTATTAATGACTTTAAATAATTAACTCTTTGACAATAGTTTGTATTCCTATGTTGTTTTGGACACATAAACCGAATATTATCGAAACATTCAACAAAATACCTATATTTTATATAACATTATATATCATGATAATAAGTGAAATAAAAATAATAATAAACATAAAAAATCTTAGAAATAATTTATATAATTTAAATATTATTATTACTCCGGAATATAATGACACTTGGGATAAGTTGGACTCATGGTAATAGATTTCTCATCTCACTTTTTATGTAAGATATATGCCATATTCTCAATTTTTTTTGTTTTTTGGTGTATATAATGACCATTAATATATTTATATATTATTACCCAAAAAAATATTAGGATTTAAATATCCATTTTGTATCTTTGTCTTTCACGGTGTTTATAGTTTTACTGTCACCAATGTAATAAGGGATTTTTGGATCGATTTTCATTCTTTTGAATGTCTGTTATGATATGCACCAAAATTATTTAATGAGGATTGTATATGCCCCCTTTAAAATGTTATATAATTAATATAATTATTTTCATGATATTATAATCCACATTTAATGTTATTATTTTATTGGGATTTCATATTAATGTTACAAAAGATTTAAGAGAATTTTGTTACAATCTCATCATTGATATGGATTTTTCATGAATATAATTCCAATGAAGAAATATTATAGTCTATCACACAAGAGAAAAATTAATTTTATTATCATATAGTTATTTATGAGAATACATGTTTTCAATTCATTTTAATATTATGTTTTACAAAATATATCAAAATAATGTGTTATAAACTTTTGAATAATTTGACATAAATTAATTTTCTTTTAATACCAATTTTTATAAATAAACTCAAATATGTTTTTCAATAGGAAAATTTAATTTTCAAAATAAATTTTTAAAATGTTTTTTAAATATTAGTTACCAATATTAAATGGTTTTTTTCAAAGAAAATGATTTTTATATTGTTTTGTCTTTCAAAAAAATTATTTCATAATGGAAGGTTTATTTTAATAAAACAATTTAATGATATTTTAGTGTTATTTCCATACATAAATTTCAAAAACCCGTTTTCTACTTGTGATAAATTTAAGATATTTCTTATTGATACAATTCTAATTCGTTTTATAGATGAATTGTGACTATTTCTATGTGAATTTTTGTTGTACTCATTTCATTTCCATGGGTTAAACAAACATAAAAGAGATTCTCATTATACTCTTTTATTTCTTAATAGTTAATTATATTTCAATAAGACTTGTTAAAGAACACATTGATTTTAAAAAAGCTACTAAAGTTTCAAAAATATTTTTAAGGAACTCAGTTATTTTCCATTCTTCATTCATGTTATTAAAAGGATAATGGTTTTCTGTGCATTTTAAAATAAAATGAATTATCTATGTACCATATTAATGATATGTTTCGTGGATCTTGTATAAAATTTGGGACCCCAATATAACTTCAAAGAAGTTATGAGCCTTGTTACCTTACATGGGAAATCTTGATATATTATATTAGAAGATTTCATCCCTTTATAGCTCATGGAAAATTGGTGGGATTAAAATAGATTATACAGTGGAATCATGACTATTATATCTCATAAAATTGAGTGATCCAGATATATATTATACAAATGGGGATCCCCATTATAGATCCCTAATTAATTGGGTAATGATTTTGTTCTATAGATAATTGTAATGGATGTTGGTGGTATTATTGTTTCTATTTTTAAGAGTTAAGTACATGTTTTGAAGGGTTATTTGAAATGGTGATCCAAGATTCCAATATTTTTTTCTATTACTTATATGGTTTTATAATGTTTCTTTTGATCAATATTTATATCACAAGTCTCATGATTATTGATTCTGGTGACTATTTACTTTTCTAAATTCTTGTTTCTTGTTTTCATGTCTGATGATCAAGGTATTAATTGGTATTAGTATTCTTATTTTCTACTTATGAACATTGAAATTTTCATTATACCCTTATGCTCTTCTTATGATTTATAATTATATTTATTTATTTATTCACATAGTTTTAGATACTGATAATTTCATCTCAACTTTATTAGGTTTCATTTCAACAAATTGTAAAAAATGATGATGAAATTGTTATTTCTAAAAGGTATTATATATATATGATTATGATATTTTAATTTGAAAAATAAGATCTAGGTTAAGTGGGATAAATTCTCATTTAACTGCATTTTAAATGCTTATGTAGTATTTTCCCCACTTTATCAACAACTATAATCTAAAAAGGTCCTCATGTATGTATGTGATGCAACTATTCTATTTTATTTTCTATGGTTTGAATGAGAAAATATTGTAGCAATTATCAACATCATGTTTTAAATGTATATGTTATTATTTCAACACTGCATTATGGAATGTGGGTTCTAGAATATTATAATTGGTATTAATTTAATGGTCAAGATTAAATTTTTTATTATTATATCTTCATGTGAGGATATATTAAGTATTATAGATACCATCATAAGCCTATAATAATAAGGTTGATTATATGTTCAAATTCTAAAACACCTCATTTAAGGTTTTTATATTGTAAATATTTTGAGCTATAAATGTAATTTATGGAGTCATTCTATTGTTTTAATTTATTTATTACCCCAATGGTGAACATGAAGTGTTATTTAGGGAGTTATTATTTTTAATGATTAAAAACATGGGCAACCCATAAGCTGGGTGACAACCCATCATATCTAAAAATGTTGTGGGTCTTGAACCCATGACCAAATAATGATAATGGTTTCACACCTACCATAGGTCTCCATAATTTCATTGTTATAGTGAAATTTTTATAGGTAATAATTATTTTTATTTTGGAAAAAATGGTTTCTTATTTTAGGAATAACGGTTTATTTATCATGGATGAATATATTATCAAGTCCTTGTAATCATTGTGTTTCAAAATTAGCGATGAAATTTTTTATGAATATATAGGATAATTACTTATGTAATAATTTTTTTCAACAATGGGTATTACAAGGTAATTTTTAGGATTATTTAATCATATAAAGGTTTATTCATTTTAGGAATTATTTTACGATGCGCTAACCATTTTGGTTTTGTTTAATGTTTAAAGATATGAGAAATAACTTGTTTTTCTTTTGGGGATTATGTCCCCATTAAGATTTTTATTTTAGTACTATAGGAATAAAGAATTCCTCATGGAAACTCATTGTTTGGTGAAAGAAATGATATTGTGGTGTAAATTGATGAAAGGTGGAAATTTTACTCGCCAAGTTAGTATTTTTTCCATATTCTCTTAGTCTAGATGATATAATAATTCCTCAAAACGAGGAAATTGATATTATGTTGAAAATTTTATAATATTTCCTTCATTTATAATGAATCTATATTGTTTTCAATCATGATATATTTATGGTTTTGATTCCCTTATAATTCTATCGATTATTAACATTCTTTTGGTCACAGAACTCAATCACCCTCTATAATATTTTATTATTTTCGTCCATTCCATCCTATATTTTCCTATTTAAAAACCTAAAAATATGTTATTTTATATGCACTTTTTAATTACCCTTTCTCTATTAATAAGAGGATTTTTTATTGACCCATTTTACGGTGGTGTTTTAAAATAAAGTTATCTTCAAATCCCCATCCTTTGATTGCTAAATTAATGTTCAAATTGTGAGGAAGGAATTTATTGAATCAGGGAGGGAGTGTAACACCACAAGATTTCAATATGTTAAAATTATTTTTTGTTTCATATTTTATGCACATACTTATGTTTAGGATCATTTACATTTGAAAACGAACTTCTTTGATAGCTTGCGTTACACACAAGGAATTTTTTTATTAAACAACAATATACAGTAATTATTATTATTTGACAGTTATCACATAGAAATTTGAATTTTGTGCATCAAAATATTTAACTAAATTTTGGAAATATTTTTTAATCAAGTATTTATAGAATTCCTTGGTGACCAATTTATTAGGAATGTAAAAGAAACATTTTTTAAAATAAAAGTAAATGTTTTTCTCAAAAAGTATTTTAATGAGAAGAAGCTATTTTATAGTAATTCATTAAATAATAAAATTTTATGGATTATATTATGGAAATTTATATATTCAATAAAATATTTAACATTAGTCCAATGTGTTTATTAGACATATGAAATAAATAAAACCAATATTATTATTAAAACTATATTTTAAAATTTGGTTTTTCCTTCATATGGACAACGTGTTTTGAAACTACTGTTTTGAAATAAAGTAAAATGTATTTGATAAAAAACAAAATTTAGTCAAAAATTAAAATTAAAATTTGGGTGAAATTTTGGAATTTTTTAAAAAATGTTTATTATTAGAGAAGAATGAAAAATATAGATTTTAATAAAAAAACATTTTGTTTTTTAAAAATTAGGTTATTTAAACGTCATTATATTTTATGTATATGTTTAAAATTAACAAAAGTATTATTTATTTTTATTTAATTCAAATAATTACATATAAATCAGGTTTTTATTTTTTTATTATATGTCTATTTTTAGGTTTAGAAAAGTGTTTTTTAAATAACTGTTATGAAATTCATATTGCTTTTCCATTTTAATTAATTTAAATAACTCTAAATGGGAAATTTTAAAATGAAATACTTATATTAGATTTAATTAATTAATAATTTTAATTAATACATTGATTTATATTAGTCATAGAATTATTGTAGATTTATATTTAACCGAAAAAATAATCTTCTTAAAAACTCATAGTTTTGCTGCATCTATATTATTAAATTTAAATTAAATTATTCCAATTAGGTGAGTTCAATTTGGAGAAAATTATTCCATAAGTGGAATTAAAATAATTTAAAATTTCTAATATGGTTAATTAATTTTTAACAATAATGACTAGTGAATATATTTGAACTAAATTACAATGACTAATATTAAATCACGGTTTTGCGCATAACATGTGTTTATATTATAGTTAATTTTACACACACATAGAATTCTTATTTAATTAATTTCTTTTCATATTTTTAATATATATTTATAAATTTTCTAATAGAATAATTTTAATTTATGTCATAAAGGATTAATTACACATGTATATAAAAAGATACACATATTCATTGTAAAAAATAAAAGGGTAAATTAGAGTAAACATAATTTTTAAGGAATAACATAATAAAATTATTTTTCTTTTATGTGTTTGATGTGTTTCCAGAATAAATAAACCCCCATTGTATTATTGTTGTATTTTTATGCCACATGAGTTAAAGGATACCTTCAAATAGTGAATAATTTTTGGTATTTACATGAATTACAATCCCCCATCATTATAGAATAGAATTTACTCATCTTGCTTCTTCACTCCATTAATAAAATATGGATATAATAAAGACTGAAAAAATAATGAACTATATTCCCTCCCATAATTATAGATGCCTTAAATTGTGAATAAATCCATCAAATGAAATTATTTCATGTAATACATTCTGAGTTACCTGAAGAAGAGGTAACGTTCAACGATGAGAATTGTTTGATTTATTTATTTCTACACCCCCTTATATTTATTCTAATGACATGATTATATAATCACTACTGGAAAACTAACCTTTACCAACGGTTTGGAACCGTTGGTATAGGCCTCCAAACCATTGGTATAGCCTATACCAACGGTTTGGAGAACCGTTGCCATGTAAGCCGTTGGGATAGGTCTACACCAACAGTTTTCCAAAAACAATTGGTATAGACCTATACCAACGGTTTTGGAAACCGTTGGTATAGGTAATATGAAATCTATACCAATTGTAATGGAACCGTTGGTATATAAATTCCAAAAATAAAACATCCGCTGGGATTTGATCCCAGGACCCCTCGTTTATAATTGAACGACTCAACCACTAACCTAACATGACTTTTGTGATCATAATTACATAAATATATATATGTATTCTCATAAATATTTTAAATTTTGATTTATATAATGTTCTCGGTACGAAGGTCTGATAAAAAATGAAAGTACCTATACCAACGGTTTTAACAACCGTGGGTATAGGTCTTTGGTTGTGATTTTTTCCCAACGGGTTGGCCAAACTATTGGGATAGGTCCACCTTTCCCAACGGTTTGTCCAAACCGTTGGGAAAAGTGTCCAATTTGAGGGTCTTTCCAAACGGTTTGGCCAAACTGTTGGGATAGATCTACCTTTCCCAACGGTTTGGCCAAACCATTGGGAAAAGTGGCCAATTTGGGGGCCTTTCCCAATGGTTTGGCCAAACTGTTGGGAAAGGGGACCTATACCAACGGTTTTTGCAATCCGTTGGTATAGAAGCGTTGGGAAAGATCTAATTTCCAGTAGTGAATAAATTATATATAATTCATTCATTTATTTGTTTTAATGTAAATTCTATGATCTAAAACAACACATAATTCTATGAAATGGGTTACAAGCACATCATTTGTGTATACGATTGAATACATTCTCACAAAATGATGTCATATATTTTTATATTAAAACCTCTCAAAATTGTGTATAATGATGAATATAATTTTATGATATGATATTTATAATTTAATTATACCTATTGATCCATTATATCTACATTCCATTCCTTAGTGGATATGATATCATTGCTCATATGTATGGTGGACTACCTCCTTGTGAAGAGATGTGATTCATTCTTCACAAATGCATTATGTGGAAGTTAATAATGATAAGGATAATGAGTATATGTTATATAAATAGAATCATTTTGTTATTTATGACTTATTTATAATTTTTAAAATAGTATATATCGATTTATTTTTTACCGTTTCACTCAATGAAAGAGTAATAATGTCATTCATGGAAGTGTGGACTACCACCACCTCTAAACGATGTGATTATTTTTCCATCACCACATCCCAATAATTATATATATATATATTATTTTAAAAAATGGTATTTATGATATTATTTTAATTATGTAATGAAAAATATTGCATACCTTCATTTCATAATAAACATTTAAAATAGAAACCTTACACATGAATATGTATGCCCAACCCTCTCCATGATCATAATGACTATTCATTATTCATAACCATATTTCAAGATTGGTTTTAAAATATAAATTTATTAATAAATATGATAAATATTTAAATATTATTATTCTATATATGTTTTAATAATGAATTTTTATATCAAATTCAACCTACCTATGTTATTATTTACACATGAGCTAAATATTAACAAAACACCGTACCTAAACATAATCGATCAAGTAAATGTATATAACATGATAATAAGAGGAATATAATAATAATAAAAATGAAATATTTTATTTATAAATTAAAATATCTACCTAATTATATTATTAAATAAGATAAAGATACATGCGACAAGTTGGACACATTGTAAGGGTTTTCTTGTCTCACTATTATTTCTCTGAGATATATGCCATATTCATCGCATATTTCTATTGTGTTGTGTATATACTATCAATTAATGTATTTTATGATTTTAATATTTAAATATGTGATGATTAAATATATATTTCTGATATCCCTCTTCCATGGGGTTTGTGGTTTTAATGTTACCAGTGGGGTAATAGATTTTTGTCTCTATTTTATTTCATTTGAATGTTTGTTATGTTATACACATATCTTATTTTTTGATGTGTATATAATTCCCCATTAACATGTTATATCATTAATATAATTATTTTTCAGACATTATCAGTTTAATATAAATTTTTTAGTTCATGGGGATTATGTATCAATGTTACAATATTGTAAATAGTGTTTTATTATAATTACATCATTCATCGACATTGTTATTAATTATGATTTAAATGATGAAATATTATGTTCTACCACTAAATAAAAACATGAATGTTATTATCCTATAACAATTTCATTTGAATACATGTTTTGCCATTATTTTACACTCATTATATACTTAGGAGTTCAAAATAAAGTGTTTATGAGAAATCTTCTTTTTGATCGAAAAATCCTTTTTTCTTCTAAAACCATGATTTATAATAAAATATACAATTTTTCTAAAAAAAATTTCACATGGATATGATAATTTACTCTAGATTTGTTATTATACTTTTTAAAACAACCTTTATATGTTTCCAATTTAGTTTTCCTAGAAAAAAAATTAAAAACGATTTGTGATTTGCAAAATGTCTTCAAAATATAACGATTAATTACATCAAAAAAATTAATGATATTTTAAATGTATTTAAATTCATTAACCTCAAAATACAATGTTGTTACATTTTATCCACTGGGTATATTTTATAAGGATACCATCTAAATTCATTAAATATAGGTTCTATAGTCAGATGAAGCCATTTTAGGGACATAAATGAAACATGCTATCAGGGGTGGAGACTGATGGGACATTGAGTCCCATTTTCTTGGTGTATAACCATGTTAATATCCAGTTATATATTATGAGATAGAGACCATCCATTAAAAGATCCACATTTATATGTTTCATTTGATGTTCTAATCTTTGGATGTTCCAATCCTTAGATGTTTGTATTTGGACTTATAAATTAATATTATTATTAATGAGTATTATGATTATTTTACATTGATAAAATGATGAAAATTATGACGATATATTTTCACAATGATGTTGGATACATTAGCTTCATAACATGTAATATTTCATTAATGAATAATGTGATAAACTATTTATCAGTTATATTCTTTAATAGAAGTTGATATCTCAATCCATCAGATGGAAATGATATAGCATAAATAAATCCATAGATATGGTGTTCTATATGAATTTTAAAATTCATTTATGTCAAATAAAGTGCCACCAAGCACATAGGTTGATGGTACCAATATACAACCTGCTTTATTTGAGATATCATTATAAATGGATTATATTACACAATAAGCACCCGAATGAGGTATTATTTCATTGCGTCAATAAATACTATCAATATGTGTTCATTAGTGTGTCTCTAGATGTTATCCTTGAAATTTAGTCTTTAATGCCGATGTCCACTGAGAAATAGTTCTACAGTATCACAGACTATGTGTATCCAGAATCTCAGTTAAATAATAATATTATTATAAATTTTATTCCATCATTTGGTTTAATAGTTACTCATTTTTTCTTGATGATATATTAATATATATTTTCAATTTTATTAATATAATATTAATATATTTATATTAAAATAAGGCATTGATATTTATTTAAAAAATTAATAGTCATTATTTGTGGCCTAGTATATATTATAGAGTAATAACAGACTGTTATTAATGGTCCAGTGAGAAATAATAATTAATAAATATTATGTGATTAAATAATATTTAATTTAAATTTTTTGTTTATTCTAGGTAAAATAATAATAATATTATTATTATTCTACATGGGGTTCTGTGGGGATGAAATAAATGAAAAAGCCCACTTTTGGAAAAATTTTATTTTATCCATATAGATATATATACCCAATTATTTTACTTTTTCAAGGAGTCAATTAATTTGTTTGTTGTGAACAATGGATTTAGAGAATACACGCAAGACCAAGAGATATCCATTCTCTAAGAAAGCTCCCAACAATTGAGAGTGAGAATCCTCTACCACCCACTCTCATGTCAAGAGATATCGAGGTGAATGCTTTGGAACTAGTTATCAAGGAAATTAACGGCGGACGATGAATGTAATAAGTTTTTCCATTATAGAAGATGGATATTAATACCATGACATTCATAGATTTTTGTAACATGTGTGGGTCACAACTAGAGGGAATATACCCTTAATTCATATAACTTAATGATGGAATGACATATATCTTTTTTTAGATCCATCAAAAATGAAAGAATTCCAATAAGTTAATTCTTTAATTAATAAAATTTATTATAAATAATATTTGATGATCCTCTCTCTTGGATCTAGCATTCTACCCCTTATCTATATTCTTTGATTCAATTTCATATATTATAATGTTTATCATTGTGTAAATCTCATATTTATCATCAATCATAGAAAATATAAAACATCTGCATGACCCATCTCATGCTTCTTTTATGCCTATAACCTAGAAGTGGTATAAGAGTGATCACATAATTATATATAATTATTTAAATATCATTGATTGATTTGTGATTTTTTTTACAAATTTTAAATCATGTTTAATCATTATTTTAATCAAAATTATTATAATTTCTTCTTCCTATTTAAATTCTCATATATACAATAAATTCAGTTAATTTTATGAATGAAGTAAAATTAAATACCTCATCCAAATATGCCAAGGATTCTTGCTAGATAAAATAGGAGTACACACTATGTAACTAGATTTATACAACGTATACTTATGTTCAATGTGTTAGCAATTAATTTAGAAATTTATTTAAACTTGTAAATTTATGACATGTTGTGTCTTTATTTCATACATCACATTTTATCTAGGCCTTACTGCTATATGGTTAGAAAAATTACATGTTGTTATGCCCATGTACATGTCATATTGTACCTTTGAGTAACATATGGATCGTGTATTTCCATTCAAGACCAACCTGACTAGTGACTAGTTAATTTAGAGACTAGACACTCCATAGCCCATCTTACATGTTGTGTACTCTGTTTTTTTTACGAACGATTTACATTTCATGTCCATAGGAATCTACTTCAGATAGATGGTGAGAGACATACAAGACAAGGGAATACTTATCCACAACGTGTACTTATCCCAAATTATGAAAATATAGAATTTACTTATTATACTTTTTAAACCATGACACTATTATTTTGAGGGGTCATTATAATAGACCAAACTATTTGGATCCATTCCATTGTAAAAATATGGTGATTGATGAGTTCTAGGAGGTCATTGTTAAATATTTCATAACATTTCAAAAAGTACAGTTTTGTGAAGAGTGTTTCAAGTAATGGCGAGTCATCCACGGTTAGGTTCTAAATAGTGTTTCTGAAATTGTGATTTAACAATGGTGAGTTGTCTAGTGGTATGTTTTGAATAGTATTTCCAGAATAGTGAGTTAAGTACAGTGTGTCATCCTATGTTGGGTTGAATTGTGTGTCCAGAATGGTGACCCTTCCAATGATGATTCTTCCAATCGGTACTCATCCAATGGTAACTCAACCAATTTTGGGTCATCCAATGGTGACTCATCCAATGGTGAGTTATGCACAGTGATTCCAGTTTCCTACAGCTTCCCCTTTGACATTATATTTTACATAAAATTCATTCAATGCCTTGATTAAATTTATTTATAGTTGATACCAATCCAATAAATTTTATCTAAAATTTTCTAGGGGTACATGTTCCATTACATGGTGAAAACACATAATATTTACCAAATATACCTATAATGGAGAATCTAAACGATATCTTAACCACTGCTCGGTTCAAATTTTCAAAAGTCTGAGATTCCCTCTTCCATTTTCCTTCCATCTAGTTTTTCCTTAGTATGGGGTTCTCAATGTTTTTCCTCATATAAGATTCTTGCGTTGTGATTTAGCCTTGATCTTTTTCCCCATAGAGTTTGTCTTGCTGTAGGTGCACCTCCTATTTTGGTGCAACCATAATGTTTTGATCCATCTTACATTTAAGGTCTGTTCAACCTCTGTTCTTTTAGGTTGCATAATCTATTTCCTCTCATTTTTACTATCCATGTGATGAAATGTGATATTCATGTATCAAATGTATATTTCTTAGTTTATCGTTGGCGTATTGGAGTTGTGTCAACCTCATGTGGATGTAATCCTTGAAGGAGAGCTGACAATGATCTTTTATGTTGTCCATTCTCATGTAAATAACGTCAAAACCTTTTAAGGAATAGAATTCATTATTTATCTATTTATTTACGAGTAACATTATAATTAATATTATATATCTCTTTGGATCATAATGAAATTAATATAATAATTATTTGAACTATATTGATGATTTGGTATAGATCGTAAAACGATATTATTTCATTATATCGTGATAATGGATTACCTATTTTTTGCTAGATAGTGTGATATATATTTTTTTCTTTATCACATTTCTATTGATGGAAATAGTAAAGCGTGTAGATCTGGGATTAATTGACAATTAATTGGCTAACTATTTAAAGTGGAATGTTAATGAATATGGTTACAGTTGTAATTCTATGACAATTAAATTGATGCAGATATCCATATTTTATTGAATTGGATAATGAACCTGAAGTATGATTTTTCATGTTAATAAAAAAATTTCATGTTAAATTAATTGTTAAATAAATTTGTGATATCTATTATAGCTTGTTTCATAGGTTTACAGTAGTTGGAACCTATAAAAAACGAATAGATTAATTCAAGGGGGAATAAGAACCAAATCGATGATAATATGTTATTGAATTATAGGGTTTATGTTACCCACATGATTGTAAGGGCCAAGTGACTTATGTTTGGGATCCCTGATAGGTCTTTGTATTTTAAGTATAGATTCCATGTTATAGGTCCTAGATCCCATTTATACCTTTGTTCCTACTTCTTGTGATGTCCTATAGATAGGGTACTTGTGGTATGTGGGTCAGGGATGCCTGGATGTGATGTGAGCCTTAGATGGTTGATCACAGAAGGATGTTTTAGTATGTGGGGAAGGGTGGCATGGTTGATGTGGTGGCCGTTGATTCCCAAAGTGGTTGTGTTCAATGGTTTTTGTATGTGGTGTCAGTTAGGACACCATATATTGCGGAACAAGTTGAAGTAGGACTCACTCATAAATAAAAAAGATGAGTGCTTGTCGAATATGTTGGTTTTTAATCCGCTTTAGTTTCCACAATTCATGAGGTAGTTTGTTTTTCTTACTCTCCTTTTAATGGGGGTGACGACATGTGGGTGATTCCTTGTTCTTTCAATGTCTAGCTTCTCTTAGTTAGATGGGTCTATACTCCTTTTATAGGTTGAAATGACTTTGTGGGATGTTATTCTACTTATAGTCCTGATCCCCTTCTATTTTGTAGCTTAGAAGATTTTCCTAGAATACCATTAAATATGTAAAGTGGTAATTTTGTTAAAAATGAATAATTTTTTAACCCATGGGGTCAAATATTGTCAGGATACAATGCCGAGTTTGTGATTATATGAATCCTTGAACTCAATTTGGTTATTCCTAGAGGGAATAGATATTGTTTGTCATTATAATTAAATGTAATGTTGAATTGATAAACTATAATTAATGTTTAAAGAATTAGTTAATGTATAGTGCAACTGATAAATGGGATAAAGTAACTTAATATTTCTCTTTAATTTGTTTTGTGTTTATATGATATCTAGTCTAAAAAGTGGTAGCAGAGATTCATAGAGACATTATCTATTGTTGAGTCTGAGACATGGTGCATCCCCAAGAGAGGTTGTGAGCTGTATTATATAATAAAATTATTGAGTTTCTATACGCTAATCTACCATATCATATAGGGAGATTGACACCCCAGGGATTTTGAGCCCTACGTTGGTGTTTTCTCCAACATCCCAGTGGGTGTATGGATGGATGACTACACTATTTGACACCACACTTTTCTATTGGTAGTTACTTATAATCGTAACAATAGTGGTTTTCATTCCCTATGTATGTTTGTAGGGGGATTTAATTGCTTATGGTTATTTTACACCCATATATTCAAGATATTGTTTCTTATGGAATATAATAGTTGTAACATATAAAGGTTGTGATTGATTGAGGATCCTTACTCGGTGTATGAGCTGTAATGTCTTGAGTTATAATTCTGAATGTCGGATACATGCTATTCATGTTTTAGTGAATTTTAGAAACTCCCTGTTTGTTTTTTTTAATTGGATGTGGTGTTGAGTTTCATTAGGTGCATGTTGTGGTGATTCACCCATGTGTCTATGGGCTGGACAATTTGAAGAGAGATTCGCAAAACATGCGATATTGGGGAATAGTGGAAAACTAGTGGGGATGTAGTAATAGGGTATACGTGACCTTATTTATTATATTATATAATCTTGTATGTGATACATTGTTAGAGTATCCTTAATGAGGATGGGATCATAGTATATATGTTATATGATGAGTTAGTTTCATTAGTTGTTCACAGTTCTTTAGCATGGTCTCATTAATATTTCATGAGTGGATCCCGGAATGGTCAAACAAAGTTTACTATTATTCTCACCCGACATTATATAATCTATTTTCAAGTCACATGGAGGAGGTTGGTGATCAATCTGGTTACTACTATCTTTGGGGGTATCACGATCTATTTGGGCTTTGCAGTCGATTTCATTGTAATTTATTTGGGTAATTTCAATTTCCCATTTAAGTTGTTTTAGTTTTTTCATGACATTTCATATTTGATCATGAGTTTCCTTTACATTGTGTTTTTAGTAGGGTTTGGTTGGTGTCTATATTATCTCTCTCTATTTCATGGGTTCAGTTAGAGGGTAATGCCTCCCATCTGTGTTTTTATTATACCCTCAAAGCTAGTAACTATCATGGGGCCTACTACAGGTGAGAATATAGTGTCATTATCTCTCTTCTACGATTTTCATCTAGGGAGGGGTAAACCTTGTCAGGAGAGGATCCTAAAACATTGGTATTAGAGGTCTATTTGAGGGATATGATGGATTCTGGAGTTATAACCATGTGGGGTTTCCAGGGTTGATAGGGAAATGGTGTCATCTATGTTTATCATGCACTAGAAACATGAGATATCGGCTAAGAAATTAGTGTTTAGGGCCCCCTATTTTCTAATGCATGAACCATCAGGCATTCAGTTTATACTAAACTAAGTGATACGTTTTTTAGGATATATATAAAAGTATGTATCATGCATCATTATTCTTTGATCCTGTGTTTGAATAGGTAAACGTAGGATAAATTGACCTAAAATGAATAAATGTAAATAATTAATTATCATTAATGTCTCCCATATTACTTGTTTAGGATCTCAAAAGTTTTTACTTTTGTAGGTATGTCTCTAGGTCGATGTCTTCATCAGGATCATCCAGAAGATATTCAACAGGTTTTCTGAAAAGTTCTACGTACTATAGAGGTTGAAAATGAACACAATTAGAGGAGGAAACTCCAATAGTTTTATTTCTCAAGTATATAGATGTATCGAGAGTCTATTTTAGATGTACTCACAGATGATTGGATGAAATAGGTTAAGATAATAGTCAGTTTTATCTATGCTTGAAAGGATCATTGGGTGTCATTGGTTGTGACGATTATATATGGGGAAGTGAGGGAGTGGTGATTATTGTTCATCGGGTATCATGAGGAGTTGATAGTATCATGGGAGATATTCTGAGAGCAGTTCATAACTGAGTTTCATTCTTCAACTAAAAAGGAGGCTAGTATCTAGTAGCTGTATACCCTTGGATAGGGGAGATCTAGTGTACGGGAGTTCGTTATCCATTTTAGGAACCTTCTTCTATATTTTTAGGGCCTATTTCCATATGATGAGGCAAGGGATATTAATTACAAGGAAGAATTGCATCTCGATATCCATCACCTCGTAATTTTGTTTATTTTGACAAATTATCTCATGTTGCTAAAAAAGAAGAGGTCATAGAGATGACATTATCTAGAACCATATCATCATGGTATGGGTGTCTTCAAGAGTCCTCACAATGAAGATATATGGATTAGGGTTCTCATTTTTTAGGGAATAATAGTTTCTTCTCAATTGGCACTACTAGAATTTGGATCTGTATCCATGGATCTATAGCCATGGACAATAATAATTGTGGATATGGATCAGTTATATCCATGCCTGTTTTGGTGTCTGTGGCACTATCCCCCCACACGAACCCTTTTTCCCCTACCCTCATGAGTTTCCAATCCTCACTGTCCCAGTGACGCTCCTCCCTCATGTGACACTCCTCCTCTCCTTACATCTCCAACGTGGACACCCATCCTCCCTGTGACCCTCCTTCTCTGACATGGCTTCGGCACGGTTCTGACGTAGCTCCGTCACAGTTCCGATGCCGCCACCTTCTCCTCCCACCACGATTCTACCCCTCTCCCGATGTCTTGGATGCCATAATCCCACGTCCCTGCAACCCCCCATCCCCGACGTGGCACCGGCATGATTCCGAAGCAGCTTTGGTATAGTTCAGACGTAGCTCCGGCATGGTTCCAATGCAGCCACCCCACCTCCCGGGATTCTCCTCCTTCGACGTGGCCGCCCCACCTCCTGGGATCTTTATCATACATGTGATTGATTAATGAATAAGGTAAATTTATCTAGTGTTGATTTCATTGGTACCCTATCTCGGTTTGATCCCACACTTAGAAAAGTTTATAGGTAGGGTTGACTATGGGGATTAAAATATGGAATACCCAAAAATTGAAATAGACATCCTAAAATCAATTCTCATTAATGCTATTCAAAAAAATTACAGAGAATATCCCACACTTGGTGTATTGATTTGTTAGTGGGGTGACATCAATTACTATAAATAAAACTTTTTAGTTCATTTTCTCTTCTTCCCTAGATTCCCAATCCCTCACATTTACTTTAGGAATGTGGGAATTAACCCTGGTTGTATATTAGCATCCCTTGAAAAGTATTATAATATTTTTTATGATAGGATTTATATTCTCGATGAACCGGATATGGGAACATTATCAAAGTTTACCTTTGGATAATTTAATTATTTGGAGTTTCACTTGTTATTATGATCCAACCTGTATCATGATGAGTGGGTGAGAAAAGTCTTGTCTAAATAAATCCCAGTTATGCTGAACATACATTTTAGGAGGTTCTGCAATAAGAACATACCAACTGAAATTAATATCCATAGAAAAGTAATTTAGAAACCCTCACCATGTATGTTTTGTGAGAGGCAAAAATATGAGTTAGTCTAGAACTTATTATTTGTTGTAGAATGGGCCCACTTTACTTGGGCCCTTGTTGGGAAACTTATGGGATTTCAATTTTAGGGGGGATACATATCGGAATTTTTGAATACATTATTTCAATGTGTTTAGAAACATTCATATATGGTTAATCTTCATGTAATAGTGTTTTAAGTGGTGTGTTGGTTGATTTAAGTGACAAGTAACAGGGGTCGTCAGGGTAAGAATAGCTCCCTCTATTCATTCAAGTTCACATGCTCTCTCTCTCATATAAAAACTAGGTTCCCTTCTTTTTATTGAAACGATAATGGCTACGAGTAAGGGGATCCTCCCTAGGGATGTGATTACAAATGATTGAGCTCCACTAGGGTGGAGGATCAAGTGGATACCCCCCAATTTTAGACTAAAACATAATGTGAATGGGTCCTGTAAATATGGAGTTATGATGATGGATTTTGCATGAATCTAGGGGATCTATGGTTATCGAATATAGTTCATTTTATGGTTTAGGTAATTCAATCTTAGTGGAGAAATGTTCTTTAGTCAGTAGACTTTATATTTGGAGGATAGATAACATCAATATTTTTATGGTTGAGAAGAACTCCATGATTCTTTTAAGATTCCTACATAATAATAGATGTGATCCTTGTTATTCAGTTTATATTAATAAGAAGTGTTGGTCCCCCATTGATCAAGGCACAAATATCATTCATACTTGGAGGGAGGGGAACATTTCTGCATAAAACCAATCTAGTAAAGATATTCCTTATGAGATTCTTTTTATCTATCATATTACAGGGGATATTCCACATTACTATGAAATTATTGTTAGTGGTGTAACCCTCATAATTCAACACTTTAGACTTTTAATGTGCAAGATTTCCCAAAAAAGTTCTTCTTGAGTAACCGGTAATTTCTCAACTATTACATCAATCAAGGAAGTTTTTCTAATGATATGATTAATGGAGGCGAATGATCTGAATACTCAAGAGATTTATGAATAAAAAAATTTCACCACATGTACAATGAAAATAATAAATTGAATTGGTTGGATAATCAATTACTTAATCAACTACATAGACTAAATCCTAAAAATCTGGAAATTTTTTGAACCCATGACCAATTCCAATCCCAACCATCTCAACATCGAATCCAATATTTTCTATATAAATTATTAGAATAATTTTTTAAAAAAATATTGAAAATGAATTATCAATTTTCATCATTGTGATTAGATATATAAAACATTAGAATATTTATGGAACCCATTACCACTCAGTTTTACCCTTCCTCAATATCATAGAAGAATTTTTTTACACACAAACCTTTCATGAATAACTCAATGTTGAGACTATTCCCAGTAGTGGTAAAACTATATTAAAAACTAACACATTGTTTCCTAAACCATTAGAGTCTTCAAAATCTAAGGAAAAAACCAAATAATCAACAATAGAAACTGAAAATTAGTGCTGTTTAATGAGTGAATTAGTCATGGAATGTTGAAATTCAACAAGGGGAACTTGAGGAAATCATTGAAGGGTGTTATAATATAGTGAAAAGGGATTTTCTATATTCAGAAAAGATACATTTTACATATTGGAAACATTTTACTAAATATTATTTAATTATTTATGATACAGTGTCAAAAAAATATAAGAGATTCAAGAATTTAGATAAAGACATAACAACCCTCAATGATAGACACATGTAACCAAACCAGTGAATAATGTGATTGAACATTATTATCAACAATGAAATAATAGGTGGAAGATGACCTTGATGTCACTATTAGATAAATAACCTCATTCCCACTTATAAATAGATTTATCTCAAACAAAATTAAAATATATCATAATGGTTTTTTATTAGTTAATTATTTTATATGGTGATGGTGTTTAGACTACTATGTTGTGGTTGAGGAGACATTAACCCATCAAAATCCATGGATTTAAATGAATTTTTATTTTCATTTATATAGTGGGATTTTCATGAAATTGGATTGTTTCCATATGAGTGGTAGATTATTATCCATAGGCCATTAAATTTTATAATGGTTTTGTCTATTAATTTTCATTACTCATAATACCATCACATTTTTAATTCATTTATAATATAATTCTGGGGAGTGAGGGTATAAGGCCCCAGCCTTAAACCTTACTTAATCTTCAGTTATTACAAGATTACACATTGAGGATCTTTTCAGGTTTAGAGTTTTAGAGAATTAGATCATGAAACTTTCATTACATTCCACATTTTAACAAAGTGGTTACATAAAAGATAGTATTCATTCTTCCCATCAATGAAAACATATTGAAAATAAAACATGGATTCTTTATTGACACATCCTTGACACTATCATCACATCATGTACCTTTCCCTTGACATGTGAAAAACATTTCAAAAAACATGGGATGAGCATAAAAAGCTCAGTAAGGGTTATAAAAATATGGAAAAGAAACATGAGTTCATATATACATAAGAATGAAATCATACTTTACCCATAAAACATAGGCGCTTTAACATACATCATCAAACCATGAATAAATCATAGAAATCATAAGACATAAAGGTGACTTGAGGCATTCATAACATTCTTACGTAGGTAGTAACCCTCTTGGTTACGTTTGGAATACCCATCACAGTATATTCCGTAAATATCATTGGAGAAACCTTAATGTTTCACTCCTTCGCATTACCCAATGCATTGGAGAGCTATATCGGGCTCACCCGCCCTTAGTTTATCACGGAACCACCCATCTTCATAATAATTCCCAAGAACCTCAACATAATCGTATCACATAAAACATGCATAAAGGAAACATACCATTTCCACCTTTCAATAACAAGATATCAATACAACACATTGATATAAAAACATTATGAAAACCATTTTCAATAACAAAATAAAAGAAAATTAAAACATGGTATTTATTTTTCTTTTAAAAAGAAGGTATGGCTTGTAGAGGAAACCGAAACTCAAATAACGATCACGACGGCGGAGAAGTCGTTGTCACCGCATACGTACGACAAAAACATTCCCTTTTTTCGTTTAGTAAAATGATTCATAAAAAATATTCCTTTTGGATAAATGTAAAAGTCAAAGGGTTTTATACACCGTATAAAAAAAGGTTGTGTACAAAAAAAATATGCCTCAATGAAATGATATTGAGACGATGTCCCATACAAAGAAGGTATCCTTGGATTAAGGATAAATCAATTACATAATTATGTGTGACAAACTAATACACCAAATATAATTGGATATCAAGTGTAGAAAAATCAGAGGTTATTCACACATATTCATAGAATGACGTATTCAAGGAGTATAAGCTTATCCCAAAGAATCGAAATTGGGTTAAGAAGTTCCCTTGTAATAATTAGACAGCCTAACGGCGTGACTTCAAAATTCAGAAAAAAAGAGTTGATGAGAGATAAAATGGTTATCTCATCACTTGGACATAAAATTTACATCAATAAGGATATAGAATAACATATCCCAAAATAATATTATGTGAATTAAAAGATATAGCAAAATAAGTCTTTTAAAAAGAGGAGGGTGAAAGGTTCCCTTACCGACGTGGATATCTTTCGAAACATATGCCTCGTGAAAGAAGGACAATAAATCATTGATGTAAATACTCATAAATGAAAGAATATTACACAATGAGCAAAATAATGGTCAGTACATACACCACTCAAAGGAAATTGTGGCAAATTTACCATAAATCTCACGGGAATAAAAGTGAGATGAAAAATCAGATATGAAAACACGGCATCCTAGCGGCGCCACTTAAAAAAATCCAAAAAATGGATTGATGAGATAAAATAGGGTATCTCATCACATTAAAATAAAATTTACATCAAGAGGAATATGAATGAACATCCCCCATCATAACAAATAGGAGCTTAAAAGAAGTAACATAAAGGGGAGTACTTAAAGAGAAAGAGAGAGGTTAGATCACTTACGAAAATTCGGCAGCCTAACGGCGCCACTCGAAACTTCCAAAATGGATTGATGATAGAGAATAGGGTCTCTCATCATATGAACATAAAAATTACAGTAAGAGTAATATAAAAGAACATCCCAATAACAAGAAAGATGAGCTTAGAAGGAATGACATAAAAGAGTGTACTTAAAAAGAAAGAGAGGAGTAGGATCCCTTACCTCAAGTCCAACTTGTCTTGTTCGTTTCATTATATTCTCAATAATAAACTTTGGCCAACTAATAATTGCCTAACTACCTCCTGTAGATATTATTATTCAGTTCATATCTCATATTATAATGTTATAATAATTGTTTAATAATGTTAGTTCATATCAGATGTTTTTTCTAATGTTCGGTACATGAGTCAAAAATGAACATGTTTGAAAAAAGATTGCCCATGTAGTTATAAGTAAATAATTTCCAGAATAGTATTAATGATTAAAATATCATATATATCCAGTAAATATTCATTTCATACTATTCCATATCATTTGGAGATGAAAAACACCGTTCATGGAGATGAAAAGCACCGTTCATTGAGATTGTAGGTCGTACGTACGCATGAACGCTACATTCTTTTTTTGTCATATTAATGGAATTAAAACAAAATGAGAGAGATATATATATGTTCTAATTCCAGAACGATATCCATAATTTTTATGTAATATATTACATATATATCCATTATATATATGTACTTATAATATTACATAACATTTTGAGATAAGAAATGAAATGTACCGTTCATGGAGACGGTAAGCCGTACGTACGCATTAACGCTACTTACATTTCTATTTTATATTTAATGGAATTAAAACATAATGATACATAATAGTATTTTAATTCCAGTATGGTATCATATATAATATTATTAAATATATCCTTTATACGTACCACATTTGGTATTAACGAATCAAATCACTTTGAGGGGGTGGTAGTCCACACTTCCTTAAATGAAGATATCGCGTTTACCCGTAATGAAAACCATAAAGGTATGCCCAAAATGAAAAAATTCAGAAGATTAAGGAAAACATAAACTTATTATATATCACATATAAATATAGTTTCATCTTAATGTCCACCTTTTACGGTGTTAGAAGAATGTTGAACAATCATCGTTTCGGGAGGCAGAAATTCTCCATCCACGGAAACAGTATGTTCTTTAACCATTAGATGTAGGTGTGTGAGAGTGTAGCTCGAATACTTCTTATAAAAACATACTAGTATATTTATGATACTGGAGTTGTTATAAAATAAATTAATAAAAATAGTTTAGGGGGTTAGAGAAGAAAAATTAAACAAAAGGACTCAAGTGAAGACATTACCTTAAAATCGGGTTACTCACTTTGGTTTGAGCTCAAAGGCTTCCTTGGGAAGACTTCTTCCCAAAGTGAGGCTTCAATGAGTAAGAGAGAGAAGTGGAGAGACAAAATGGGAAGAGTTTGGCCGAGCCAAAGGCTTTGGGTGTCTGGGTAAAGAGGTAGAGGTGGGGGCCTTTTATAAGAGGAGAGGAGGGGCACTCTTGGAAGGTAAAGAAAAGACACTTTATTTTAAAATGGTATTCGGATTTAAGAGGTCCCAAATTGATTTGTTTCGAGGATACGATGATAAGGGTTATAAATCCACTCATCCAATAGGTTTTGGACATGTGTAGGTCTTAGATATTACATTATCCTTCCATTTTATTTAAATCGTTAAATAATGAGGTCATCGCTGCATCATTATGATGTGATAAATAATCTAATTTATGAAATGTATAAAAATTATAAAACAGATACTATGATGTATTAAATATTTTTATCTTTCCAATGAATATTTATAGTCAAATATATGATTTGTATAACCCCATTTAATATTGTTTTAGTAAAACATATCATGTTTGTCTCATTTTTACTTTAACTTTCAATAAAAGATATTAATGTCATTTTCAAACCAAAGTGTCTTCATAGGGTCCCCAAGTTGACCCATGGGTTGTCTTAGTCGGCCATGACACATCCAATGAGGTTAGGACATGTGTAAAGTTCATTTAATATTATTAAAACATCATTTTTACCTTAAACTACACTAATTACCTCTAATCGCGATTAAAAACTTAATAAGTTACTATTCACCAAAAAATTATGTGTATCCCATTGAACCACATTTTACATATTAATGACAACCATGTATGTTGGATTTTTTAAATTCAAAACAAAAATATGGAAAAATTTCATTTACACGGAAAAAACAGTTTTTATAAGTACCACTTAGTGGTTTCACTAATCATCAAAAATTGAAGTTTTTCAGGAAAATCCCAAAAATTCACCATAAGCTATATTTGATATTCCGAATTCAAAAATGAAGTCTATTTTAAAATATTCACAACATATAGGTTGAATTAATTAATTTAATAATTAATTCCCGCTGTCAGAGCAAATAGCGTGTTTTTATGAAATAATAAGTATCAAAAAATTGACACTAGTTTAAGTCTGATTTAAAAGTGAAATTAATTTCAACGACCACTATTGTATTTAATGGTAAAAATATATTCTAATTTCACTTTAAAACCAATTCAAAATATAATCTAATCATATAAATAAATTATATTAACATGTGGTTTTGAATTAAAATACATCATTTTACATTATTCATTAAAAAATGAACTTTATCGGAAAGATACCAAAAATTTACACAAATTAAATTTTGATGTCCCGATTCTAAATAAGAGTTTTATTTGGTCCAATAAAATGTATAAAAGTGAACAAAACTATATTTAATGATGGTTTTCCATCAAAAGGCGATAAGTGAACCTTTAGTGAAAACTAGGGCATATACGCCTAAAATTGAATTCTTTCCATATTTTAAGCCTTTATATTTTATTGGATAAATGTAAAAACATTTAAAAAAATATTTAATAATATTTTAGTTATTTCTATCCATTACCTCCAATAAAATGGCCAAATGTTAACTACATTTTAAAATAATATTATTTTATTATTAGAGTGCAACGTAAGATTCCCAAGAAACTCGTTGTTGCGTGTTGGGTACGCCATCGAGCATAACATCCCTTTTAAAGTCATATTAATATTTTATTAAAAAATATGGATAAATATGAAAATTTCATAGTCTTTATTTACCTGGGGTGTTACATCCTTCCCCTTTTGGGAATTGCGTCTTCACAATTTTTTTAAAATTGAGCTTGGAAACATCCTTGAGAGTCCCACATCGGAACAAGAGTCGGTAAAACAATCACTTTAAAATAAAGAAAGATAAGTACAAAGGTCACCTAAGTTAACCCGTACTAGGATTACATGTAGAAAAATATGGACATGGAAGAGAAAAAATAGGGTCATGTTCTCATGGAGAGTGATAGAAAACATGTTTAGGAGAAAGTTAACAATAATAAAATCACAAACTTGTGATGGGTTAAACGGTGTTGGGTTCCCTAGTAGGAAAATTTAATAGACAACATTTTTGCTTTAAGTTACTTTTTATTGAGGAATTTATTTTTGAGATTAAATAAAAAATTAGGAAACATACTTACTTGTCATGTTGACTTCCAACTTTTACAAGATTCCTTATTCAAAACCATATTTTTTTTCCAAAAGACGAATATTTAGGGAGACTTGTTCGCATTAAGAGTACTATAATCAACTTCTATAGAACCAACTAATCCACAAAATAGAACTATATACATCCCATGGATTTATGCATTATCCAAAACCAAAACCAGAAAGGTTAGTACAAGGTCAGATAATCCAAAAAAGGATAACCCTTTATAAAAATAAAATCTATTCTTATTCTCAAAATTTGTCCAACAAAACCCAAAGTTCAATGAGGACCATTCGATAACTAAATTGTCCATAAATATATTCAAATTAAACCAATCTAAGATTGAAACCCAAATATTTGAAGTATTTAGTCACATAGTCTTCGAAGTTAAATCGTAACATTTATCTCCAAACAACATCAGTTGCTCCTAACGTCTCGTATTGAAAAGTTATTGTCCTAATCACATATCCTCCATGATAGGTTAATAATTTTCATAAATAACCCAAAATCAACTTTTTATTAATTCATAAAATGATCTAACTAAAATGAATCAGTAAAACTAACCAGGGACTTCGCGTAGTACAGTGGTAGGCGATAAATACTAGTTTCACCTTGGTTGTGGGTTCGATTCCCACAGCTTTGTCCAACGCGACGGGTTGTCACACGGTTTGCGTGTTGTCCTTTTTCCAAAACTATATAATTCTTAAATCATTCCCCAAAAAGAGATAAAATCATCAAAAATGATCATAACAGATTTTAACCTCAAGTTTATCTCATGCCTTTCATTTTCCAGAATATCATATAATAACCCATAATTACCTCAAAAGTAAGGATCATATAAACCCTAATGGTTACCTTTATAATTATTACCTGAACTTCCACATCGATTGTTGTACATGATGCATTATAGAACATACCAAGGATCGGGTGGTTAATCATGACTCCTTGATAGTTGGTTTAGAACAACCACAATTTTCCTCATTAAATCCCCCATTTTATCTAGTATCTTAATCATAAAACCACCACAGTTTCCTTCAAACCTGTTGTCTCTTTGGTGGCTGCTAGATCCATCCATTCACTAAAAAAAGAAATGTCAGTGTGAGTATATCAACAAAACCATCATGTACAAGTGAGTAAGGTAAACACTAAGATACAATTACTCATTCACTTTATCTAAAACTAGGACTCTTTCTGAAATCCTAACCATTATGGTAATGTCACTTATGCTTAAAGAATACCCTAACCTATAATGTTATCTAAACCGACCTTTGATTCCAACTATAAGGCCCCAGCCTTAAACCTTACTTAATCTTGAGTTATTACAAGATTACACATTGAGGATCTTTTCAGGTTTAGAGTTTTAGAGAATTAGATCATGAAACTTGCATTACATTCCACATTTAAACAAAGTGGTTACATAAAATATAGTATTCATTCTTCCCATCAACGGGAAAATATTTAAAATAAAACATGGATTCATTATTGACACATCCTTGACACTATCATCACATCATGTACCATTCCCTTGAACTGTGAAAAACATTTCGAAAACATGGGATGAGCATAAAAATCTCAGTAAGGGTTATAAAAATATGGAAAGGAAACATGAGTTCATATATACATAAGAATGAAATCATACATTACCCATAAAACATAGGCACATTAATATACCTCATCAAACCATGACTAAATCATAGAAATCATAAGACATAAAGGTAGCTTGAGGCATTCATAACATTCTTACGTAGGGAGTAACCCTCTTGGTTACGTTTGGAATACCCATCATAGTATATTCCCTAAATCTCTTTGGAGAAACCATAACGTTTCACTCCTTCGCGTTACCCAATGCATTGGAGAGCTATATGGGGCTCACCCTCCCTTAGTTTATCACGGAACCATCCGTCTTCATAATAAATCCCAAGAACCTCAACATAATCGTATCACATAAAACATGCATAAAGGAAACATAACATTTCCACCTTTCAATCACAAGATATCAATACAACACATTGATATAAAAACCTTATAAAACCATTTTCAATACCAAAATAAAATAAAATTAAAACATGGTATTTATTTTTCTTTTCAAAAGAAGGTATGGCTTGTAGAGGAAGCCGAAACTCAAATAACGGTCATGGTGGCGGAGAAGTCGTTGTCGCCGCATACGTACGACAAAAACATTCCCTTTTTTCGTTTAGTAAAATGATTCATAAAAAAGATTCCTTTTGGATAAATGTAAAATTCAAAGGGTTTTATACACCGTATAAAAGAATGTTGTGTATAAAACAAAATATGCATCAATGAAACGAGATTGAGACGAAGTCCCATACAAAGATGGTATCCTTGGATTAAGGATAAATCAATTACATAATTATGTGTGACAAAATAATACACCAAATATAAGTGGATATTAAGTGTAAAACAATCAGAGGTTATTCACACATATTCATAGAATGACATATTCAAGGAGTACAAGCTTATCCCAAAGAATCGAAATTTGGTTAAGAAGTTCCCTTGCAAAAATTAGACAGTCTAACGACGTCACTTCAAAATTCAGAAAAAAATAGTTGATGAGAGATAAAAAGGGTATCTCATCACTTGGACATAAAATTTACATCAATAAGGATATAGAATAACATATCCCAAAATTATATTATGTGAAGTAAAAGACATAACAAAATAAGTCTTTTAAAAAGAAGAGGGTGAAAGGTTCCCTTACCGACATGGGTATCTTTCGAAACATACGCCCCATGAAAGAAGGACAATACATCATTGATGTAAATACTCATAAATGAAGGAATATTTCACAATGAGTAAAATAATGGTTAGTACATACACCACTCAAAGGAAATTTTGGCAAATGTAGCATAAATCTCATTAGAATAAAAGTGAGATGAAAAATCACTAATGAAAACTCGACAGCCTAACGGCGCCACTTAAAACATCCAAAAAATGGATTGATGAGATCAAATAGGGTATCTCATCACATTATAATAAAATGTACAACAAGAGTAATATGAGAGAACATCCCCCATCATAACAAATAGGAGCTTAAATGAAGTGACATAAAGGGGAGTACTTAAAGAGATAGAGAGAGGAGAGATCTCTTACGAAAATTCGGTAGCCAAACAGTGCCACTCGAAACATCCAAAATGGATTGATGAGAGAGAATAGGGTCTCTAATCATATGAACATAAAAATTACAGTATGAGTAATATAAAATAACATCCCAATAACAAGAAATATGAGCTTATAAGGAATGACATAAAAGAGTGTACTGAAAAAGAAAGAGAGGAGTAGGATCTCTTACCTCAAGTCCAACTTGTCTTGTACGTTTCTTTATATTCCTAAATAATAAACTTTGGTCAATTAATAATTTTCTAAGTACATACATTAGAGATTATTATTCAGTTAATATAACACATTATAATGTTATAATAATTGTTTAATAATGTTAGTTCATATCAGACGTTTTTGTCGATGTTTGGTACATGAGTCAAAAATGAACTTGTTTGAAAAAAGATTGCCCATGTAGTTATATGTAAATAATTTCCAGAATAGTATTAATGATTAAAATATCATATATATCCATTAAATATTCATTTCATACTATTCCATATCCTTTGGAGATGAAAAGAACCGTTCATGGAGACGGTAGGTCGTACGTACACATTAACACTACTTTCTTTTTTTGTCATATTAATGGAATTAAAACAAAATGAGAGAGATATATATATATGTTATAATTCCAGAATGATATCCATAATTTTGATGTAATATATTACATATATATCTATTATATATATGTACTTATAATATATCATAACATTTTGAGATAAGAAATGAAATGTACCGTTCATGGAGACGGTAAGCCGTACGTACGCATGAACGCTACTTCCATTTCTATTTAATATTTAATGGAATTAAAACATAATGATACATAATAGTATTTTAATTCCAGTATGGTATAATATATAATATTATTAAATATATCCTTTATACGTACCATATTTGGTATTAACGAATCAAATCACTTTGAGGGGGCGGTAGTCCGCACTTCCTTAAATGAAGATATCACGTTTATCCATAATGGAAACCCTAAAGGTATGCCCAAAATGAAAAAATACATAAGCTTAAGGAAAAAATAAACATATTATATATCACATATAAATATAGTGTCATCTTAATGGCCACCTTTTAAGGTGTTAAAATAATGTTGAACAATCATCGTTTCGGGAGGCAGAAATTCGCCATCCACGGAAACAATATGTTCTTTAACCATTAGATGTATGTGTGTGAATGTGTACCTCGAAAAATTATTATAACAACATCCTAGTATATTGATGATACTAGAGTTTTTACAAAAGAAATGAATAAAAAGAGTTTAGGGGGTTGGAGAAGCAAAATAAAACAAAAGGACTCAAGTGAAGACATTACCATAAAATCGGGTAACTTCCTTTGGTTTGAGCTCAAAGGCTTCCTTGGGAAGACTTTTTCCCAAAGTGAGGCTTCAAGGAGTATGATAAGGAAGTGGAGAGACAAACTGGGCAGAGCTTGGCCGGGCCAAAGGCTTTGGGAGTGTGGGTAAGGAGGTAGAGGTGGGGGCCTTTTATAAGAGGAGAGGAGGGGCACTCTTGGAAGGTAAAGAAAAGTCACTTTATTTTAAAATGGTGTTCGGATTTAAGAGGTACCACAGTGATGTGTTCCGAGGATAAGATGATAAGGGTTCGAAATCCACTCATCCAATCGGGTTTGGACATTTTTATGTCTTAGATATTACATATCTTTCCACATTATTTAAATCGTTAAATAATGTGGTCATCGCTGCATCATTATGATGTCGAAAATAATATAATTTATTTAATGTCTAAAAATTATAAAATAAAATACTATGATGTAGGAAATCTTTTTATCTTTCCAATGAATATTTATAGTCAAAAATATGATTTGTATAACCCCATGTAAAAATTGTATTAGTAAAACATTTCATGTTTGTCAAATTTTTACTTTAACTTTAAATAAAAGATATTAATGTCATTTTCCAACCAAAGTGGCTTCATGGGGTCCCCAAGTTGACCCATTGGTTGTCTTAGTCGGCCATGAAACATCCAATGAGGTTAAGACATGTGTCATGTTCATTTCATATTATTAAAACATTATTTTTACCTTAAACTACACTAATTATCTCTAATCACGATTAGAAACTTAATATGTTACTATTCACCAAAAAGATTATTTTTATCCCATTGAACCACATTTTACATCGTAATGACAACCATGTATGTCGGATTTTTGAAATTCAAAACACAAAGATGGAAAAATTTCATTTAAATGGAAAATTCTGTTTTTATAAGTACCACTTAGTGGTTTCACTATTCATCAAAAATTGAAGTTTTTCAGAAAAATCCCAAAAATTCACCATAAGATATATATGATATTCCCAATTAAAAAATGAAGTCTATTTTACAAAATTCAAAACATATAGGTTTCATTAATTAATTTAATAATTAATTCCCGCTGTCAGAGCAAATAGCGTGTTTTTATGAAACAATAAATATCTAAAGATTGACACTAGTTTAAGTCTGATTTCAATGTGAAATTAATTTCAACGACCACTATTGGATTTAATGGTAAAAATATATTCTAATTTCAATTTAAAACCTATTCAAAAGATAATAAAATAATATAAATAAATTAGATTAAAAAGTGGTTTTGAATTAAAATACAACATTTTACACTATTCATTAAAAAATGAACTTTATCGGAAAGATACCAAAAATTTACACAAAGTAAATTTTGATGTCCCGAATATAAAAAAGTGTTTTATTTGGTCCAATATAATTTATAAGAGTGAACAAAACTATATTAAATGACAGTTCACCATCAAAAGGCGATAAGTGAACCTTTTGTGAAAACTAGGGCATATACTTCTAAAATTGAATTCTATCAGTATTTTAAACCTTCATCTTTTATTGGATAAATTTAAAAACATTTAAAAACATATATAATCATATTTTTGTTATTTCTATCCATTCCCGCCAATACAATGGCCAAATGTTAACTACCTTTTAAAATAATATTATTTTATTATTAGAGTGCAACGTAAGATTCCCAAGGAACTCGTTGTTGCGTGTTGGGTACGCCATCGACCATAACGTCCCCTTTAAAGTCATATTAATATTTTATTCACAAATATGGATAAATATGAAAATGTCATATTCTTTATTTAGCAGGGGTGTTATAGAGGGGTGATAAAAGAGTGATTAAACATTCTCAATTACCATTGGTAGGTGAATATAGTGTATCGAAAATCATTTTTTACACTACCTAACCTAACACACTAAAGAGAGAGTAAATTGATTGAGATCTTTGGTAATTCAGGGGTATTATTTAGGGTGGTGAATTTATTTTATAAGATATTATTATATAATTATTTAGAGAATTATATAACGGCACCCTTTATTATATTCATAATTTTTCACCTTTATGTTACTTATTCCATCCACTTGTGGTTCCACCCCTTCGTTATTTCATTATTTTATTATTAATAGTGAAATATTAGTGTATGTGTGAGGAGAATGAATGATTATATCCTTCTGTGCACTTGTGTTTCCCTATCTATTTTCACCATAAAATGTAGTATTCTTAATTTTCTATTGTATTAAATATCTATATTGGAGTTTCAAATTAGTGGAAATTGTGTTTTGAGGTCTTAATCAGATCTACCTATCGAATTTTAAATCACTGGTGTTTTACATGTTTCACTTTTATCATCCTTTTGGAATCATGATTTTTTAAAGGACATTCTTGTTGAAGAATATCTGTTAATGCCTATCTATAGAATGATTTAAATTTCTGTTTCATATAATCATGCTCAGTTGAATCTGAATTTGATTAACCTGGACAGAAGGTGAGACAGTGCTTATTTACTAGATAGTCTGGATGGTCTGAGGGGAATGTGAATACTTTTTGTTGATGAATTGAAACACTTCTAATTATGGAAGAGGGAAAAAGTGTATGTTCCATCATTATTTTCTATATGGAGTTTTTATATTATTTCTGGCTCATATAGTGAGTCCCTGTCCTCATTATATAATGTTTTATTTTAATTCAAGTTTGTATCCTATTTCAATTACTTTATGGTGCATGCTCATTGCACCTCATGTTTTCACTGTATCTTGAACCTTCAATTTTTTCCCAGGGTAAGAGTTGGAAAACCAACTCATTCATTTTTTCACTATTGTAGTTCATTTGTTTTTCATTGAATATTTCCCTATCATAAATAGTTAGTTGAAAATTGGTGTTGTGGAGCCTGTGGTCAACAGTTTTCATTGATGGCTTCAAAAGGGGAATTTTGACTTCTGATTTTCTGCCTATAGAAGTTCAACTTTTTAATTTATATCATTATTATATATTCATCTTTTTAATTCTTATTGTATATTCTTGAATATTTTCATGCTCACGATTTATTGCACGAACAATTTTACCCAGAGGGGGGAGGGGGAGGAGCTTTGCAGAGGGAGGGGGTCTAAGAGGGGCTTTGTATCCTCCTTTTGCATGTTTCACTTTGATCATCCTTTTAATTCATATGATATCTACTAAATATTATTTGTTCATTGTGATTATGGAATCCTGTATCATTTATCATGTATAGTTGACACAATGATCTCATGTATATAAGAAGTCGTTATATCTCATTTATTTTCCAACTATTTTTTATAGGTGGATAATTATGGTGAGGCCGGTTCTATCCACCACCATCGAAGATAGTGAGTTCAACATCATATTTGGGTAACGTTTATTCTGTTATTATTCTTTTACCCAATTTTAATTGGGGCTTTTTTGATTTTTGGGTTCCTTATATTCCTGTAGTGCGTTTTGAATTTCATTGAGGTGGATTACAGTCGCCGTTGACAAAGACATACATATGTATGCATATTATACATATACATATATAAGTTCCCTCGTTATATATATTCACTCATGGAAGTATGAATATATATATTGGGGTAGGTGTGCTTCTATATTGATATGAAAAATGCAAACATGTGTAAGTGTAAAGGGGTATATGCATGTACAAACATACATTAAGGACTCCCTTGTGGATATTTGGTCATGAAAATATGTACATAGAGGCTACATTTCCTTATATATATATATGAAGTTACATATGTGTGAAAGAGAAAAAAAGGAATATTTGAGTTGTCGTAGTCAAAAGAAAACACGTCTAGGGGTTGAGGTAGGTTCCCTCTGCCTAAACCATTAATTTTAATTTAATAATTTCCTGATTGATTTGAAAACTTGTTTCTATAATTGCATTGTTTTTTTATTAAATGGTTTTATAATAACCACGAGCTTTGTAAAGAAGAATATGAATATAGCCCTTAAATTTATTTATAGACCTTTTTTTTCTTGATGTATTAAGTGTTTACTTCAACTAACAAAAATAACGGCTTCATTCATGAACATCATTTGAGATTTTCATGGTACAATATTCTGGAACCGAAATGAACGTAATTTTCATTCATGGATGTTCTTATTAATATTTATATAATGGTTATCTTGAGATAGGATTAATAAGATTAGGAATAGGACATCTCCTTTATTGAGTCCCCAATCATATTTTATGAATATGATGTTCTTTCCCCATGAAATAAATGGACATCCATGGTAAACTAAAACAACTAAATATTTTCAATAAATCCACTAAATAAACCCATGCATGATAACACCTTGATGATGAATATTGATTAGAAAATGATAAATGGTGAACATGGATTGTATACAAGGGTTCTAATGGATATCAATATGGAAGTGCCTCCACCAAACTAAATTTCCCTAGTTGAAAATGATCACCATATGGAGGTTATATTTGAATTTGATAACCTTCATCGATTCTGTAATACCTGTAAAATTGTAGGACATGCTCTGCAGTAGTGTCGATTTGTCCAGAAGATGGTCTAACCTTCCAACGCAAACAAGGGTTGCAGATAACTTTCACGAGGGAAAAATGTTGATTCTATCAATAGGAGACTCAGGAATGAAAATAAAGAAAATAATGGATTGCGATGGTAAAAGACATCTGGGGATAGTTCATCATGGGAAGCTTTTGTAGATGAGGATAAGCTTATATAGGATGGTTATGCTGGAAATGTTAGAATTATGAAGGAGGAACCAAATATGGAGCCTAATAGAAACATGGTGACTGAACAGGTTACAGATACAGAAAATCACATTTCCATGATTTTGATGGTAGAAAGAAGCTGACATCGGACATCCTATCCATTACTCTTGACATGAAAGCTGAGGAATATTTAATGGATCCTATATTATGGGATATGAATCATTCCATATCTAGTGGAATGTACATTTTTTTAATGCAATAAAACAAAAGCAAAAAAACCGGAATTGGTAAGGATATATGGGATCTACCTGAGAAGCTGATGGATGCTCAAGCATGTATTACACATGTTAGGGATTTGGTACTAGAAGAGTCGGCTCTAGATCACAAGAAACCTAAGAAAGGTCATAAAGAAGATAAATATTTCCACAAGTCTATGGAATCAAACACATCATGAAAGTCAAAAGTGTTTAGAAACTAGAGAAAAATGAATGTTCAATAACGTGTGGTCTTCTCTGTCAGAGTGCTCAAATATTATCCAGGACACATGGTGTATAGAAAGCTCGAATATTAACCCTCCTAGTTGCATCATGAAACTCAAAATGATGATGATCAGATATAAGGACTATAGAAAAAGGAAATTCAGTCTACTGGATGATGAAATAAATTCACGTGAATTATCCTTGCATGAAGTTCAGGAGGAAATCACCAGGACTGATTTCTCGAGTGATATCCACTAAGAGGCGGAGAGTGTAATGTTTTTTCAGATCAAGGTTTCTTGATAAAATGATCACAGGGAACTCAAAGTACATGGAATATTCTATATGGCCTAGATTGAGAGAAGTCACTCTAAGGATTATGGGGTCATCGTGCTGGCTGGTCAATAGAAAATAACCTCTCAAATTCTGGTATGACTACTGGTTGGGCACCGCATTGGTTGAGAATATTATCTCAACTGTCCAGTCTATAGAACATGGAATCACTATCAAGGATTAGATTGAAAACATGGAAATTGTCCCTGATGATATTAAAGATATTATCTCTAATTTTAAATTTCTAATGTAGGAAGACATGCTCATCTGGGAACCCGCTCCCAATGGATTACCTGATTCCAAGAACTTCTATCAACACCTTATTCAACAAAGAACCCACTGGATTAGAAAGTATAAAAGATGTCTTATCCCCTCAAATTATACACTTCTATGGAGGATTTCCTTGAATAAGGTTCCTATATATGAAAGCATACAGTGTGTGGTAGGGGGAGGGGGGAGGGTGAAGGGGACAGGGGCAGGGGGGATGGGGGTGGGTGGAGGGGGCATGGGGCATGGGGCAGGGTGAGTACTGTATGGCAGACACAGGGGGGAGGTCTGCAGGGTAGTGGGCAGGGGGGGAGGTCTGCAGGGCAGGGGGAGGGGGTCATTGGAGGGGACAGTGGGAGGTTTTTATGGCAGAGGCAGAGGTGGTATGTAGGTAGGGGGGGGGGGTGGTCTGGAGGGAATGGGGTGCAAGGGGGTCGGTTTGGGGGTGTAAGGGGTAGTGGGGGGGGGGAACAGCAGGGGATAGGGGCAAGGGAGTACAAGGGGGTGGGGCAGTGGGGTATGGGGTTCAAGAGGAGTGGGGCAGTGGGGTGGGGGGACTTTTTTTGAGATTTGATTAACAAGAATGTATTTTTTTTATTTTCTCCAATTTTATTTTCTCAATTGAATAACAACTCTATATAAAGGATTCATTTTTTAAAATTATTATCCATCAAAAAAATATATATGTGAAGTGCATGTTGTGTGGAATTTCTATTAGAGTGTTATTTTATATCAACAAGTGTGGTAATAAGGTGGGTTTTTCAACTTATAATTTATTTGGATTTTTACTCAGTACTATAGAACTTTTCTTTTTATCTCAAAAGTGTTGGATTTTCTTTGATCTATCTTATTTCTCACATTCTAAACATTTATATTGAAGAAAAACAGTTTTCTCTTCTTTCGCATTTTTATTATTGTTTGATAATTGCATATTAACTTGAGAAATTATATAACTCTCAATGTTTTTCAATTCTTTTTTTGGTTTTACCTTTTATAAATCATCAGTCTATATGAT
Organism: Viscum album; assembly: GCA_963277665.1. Taxonomy (NCBI): domain Eukaryota; kingdom Viridiplantae; phylum Streptophyta; class Magnoliopsida; order Santalales; family Viscaceae; genus Viscum; species Viscum album. The sequence continues at coordinate 1,610,242,755 of OY728141.1, read as the reverse complement.
AAAAAATTATTTCTTATCATGTTCAACCTTCTTCATAGGTGTGGATCCATTTTTTGTTATGATATATTCTATTTGATTAGAAATTGTGTCCTCTAGTAAACTTTTATTGTCTCGTGGGATAAAAACTTGTATCGAAAAAAACCAAATTAAGATAAAACACAAGCCAAAATAATTATATACCATTAACAGGAAGATTAATTTGAAATTAATATGAATGTACTATTTTACATTATCAATTTGAAACATGGATCTATTTCCCCCATGCATGCAGGAACAAGATTTGACCCATGGGGCATTGTGGTTCTTATTTGTTGGGTGGTGACGTGTATAGTCATAGGAGACAGGTATGATTTAGTTTAGTTTTTATTTTTTTTCCTTATCGAATTGTCCACATAGGTATTTTACTTCTTTCTATGTACAAAGGCTATTTATATTCTTCGAAGGGGGTAAAATGGGGGTCCGATTGATTCAGTCCACCGACATTGATCCGAGGTAAGATTATATGGTTACTACTTGTCTCGCACCTCATGTATTTGGGGATTTCATAGTTTTTTACTCCATATTATTTTTTAGTAGGGAGTTGGATCATTTCATGTTGGTTCGGGTGGATTTGGTTCTCCCAATTGAGGTATGGCTTTAATGACATTGGTTGGTTTCTCACTGGTTATGTAGCATCCCATATGTGTTTTAATGTTCCTTATATCCTTTGTGTAGTGTGTTAATCCCTGCTTGTTGGATTCGAGTAGTCATGTTAAGGGAGACTCACCTGCGTGTGCAGAGGTAAGAAAGTATATGTATGTGGGTTCCCCCGATACTTGTATAGTCAACCATGGTAGTGATTATGCATGTATGGGGCTATGTGTTCATATGTATATATATATATGCATACGTAGGTGAGTGAAGACTGGTATATGAATATAAGCATATGTGCATGGATCCCCATGAACTTGGTCATGGCCATGCATGTGTGAGAATAGGGGCTAGGTGTCCCTGCATGTGTGTGAAGGTGCATATACCCAGTGGGGGAGAATAGTCATTTAGTTAGAAAGCTCCAAGTGACGAAGTGGATGGGTTGGTTCTACCTTGATGTAGTATCCCTCTTCTAGACTCTTTAATTCAAGAATGATTTCAATTGAATTTAGCTTCTTTCTTAATTTTTCATAATTATATTGAATTTCGTATCTTGAATAAGGGTTCTTTAATATACTTGTTTCATTTGATAAATAAAGTCATGTTTTTATAATAAAGCCCCTCCAACGGAGGTTCGATGTCAGCGAAAACTCATAGTGATAGTTATGTTGATCTAGTTTCGTAAATTATTGCCTTTTATTTGGGATGAATGAGTTTTAGAATAAATGGTAAATATAATTAAATGAATTTTGTGATAATGAAATTCCATCATTTTATAATAAGACCCCTCCAACAGTGGTGCATTGATTTCTAAACCAAAGAGTTGTGATAGTTATTTATATCAAGTTTAGATTTGGTTTCAGTATTTCATATGCCTCATGTTAGTGATTGTTTTTTGGATAGTTAGATTTTGTTTTCTTTGAATAATATAAATTGTCTTATCATACTCGTTTAACTCAAATGACATTTCCCAAGTAGGCATATGCCTTAACCATGACACTTTCCTTTTCAATATATGAATATTATAAAAAATTATCCATGTTTAGGAAATGTTAATGAATTAGTAAATGGTTTGTGTATGGTGTGTGATTCTTTTCCATAGTTTTGATTCCCTTTAGATGTTGCGTCATTGTGTTTCTCTCTACAACCTTCTATGAAGATCCCTTGTTATAGCATATTAAATAGTTGATATGTTCTATCATCTTTCGGTGGGGTGACGGTCGGAATGTTGGCCCGCCTCCTCCCGCTCCCTTCACTCCTGGCCGGCATATGCTGACATGCGAATGTTGTTGGAATGAGTCAACACATGATGGTCACGCTGCGGTCACACCGTGTTCACGTCACGTTCACGCTGCGGTCACTCCGTGATTTGGCCCATCTCCAGGATGACACCATGTGACGGTTTGTTTTGATAGTATTCCATGAGTCTTGTGATAAATGTTGAGACTGACTAATCATAATTTCTGTCAGTGGGGAAATGAACAGAATTTCGCCTTACCTCCTCTCGCTCCCTTCGCTTCTGGCTAGAAGATGCTGCCCCACAGATGTCGCTACACTAGGCTAACATACCACAGTCACACCGCAGTCATGCAACGGTCATGCCGTAGTCACGCCATGGTAATGTCATGTATGGATCTACTTCAGGATGACACCTTGCGGTTGTTCACAGTGATAGTATACTATGAGTCTTGTGATCAATGTTGAGACTGACTAATCATAATTTCTATCGGCGGGGCGACGAATGGAATGTTTCCCTACCTCCTCCCGCTCCATTCGCTCCTGGCTGAAAGATGCTACCCCACATATGTTGCTGGACCGGGCCAACACATTGCGGTCATGCTGTGGTCGTGTCGCAGTAATGCCGTGATTTAGCCCTGCTCCAAGAAGACACCCTGCAGTGGTTCAAATTGATAGTATTCTATGAGACTTGTGATAAATGTTGAGACTGAATAATCACAATTTCTTCTAGCAGGGTGATTTCCAGAATGTTTCCCTGCGTCCTCCTGCTCCCTTCGCTCCTAGACGAATGATATTGCCCCGCAGATCTTGCTAGAACGGGCCAACATGCCGCCGTCACGTCATGGTCACTCCACGGTCACGCCGGTGTAATGTCATGATTTGGCTATGCTCCCGGATGACAACCCCCCACAGTTCACAGTGATAGTATTCCATGAGTCATGTGATCAATGTTGAGACTGAATAATAATAAAAATTCAGCGGGGCAACGAGTGGAATGTTGCCACGCCTCCTCCTGCTTCCTTCTCTCTTGGCCAGAAGATGATGCCCCGTGGATGTCACTGGATCAGGCTAACACGCCACAGTCACGCCATGGTAATGCCATGATTTGGCCATGCTCCAAGACGACACCCCACGGAGGTTCGCAGTGGTAGTATTCAATGAGTATACTGATCAATGTTGATACTGACTAATCAAAATTTATACTGGTGGGGTGATGACCGGAATGTTTCCACGACTCCTCCCAGTCCCTTCACTACTGGCCGGTAGATGCTGCCCTTTTGATGTCGCTGGATAGGGCCAACACGCTGCGGTCACGCCACGGTCATGGCGCAGTCAGGTCGCGGTCATGTCGCGGTCACATCACGGTCACGCCGCAGTCACGCTGCGATCACGCCTCAGTCACGCTATGGTAATGCTGCAATTTGGCCCTACTCCATGACGACACCCCGCAGTAGTTTGAAGTTATAGTAGTTCTATGAGTCTTGTGATCAATGTTGAGACTGACTAATCACAATTTCTGTCGGCGGGGCGACGACCGGAATGTTTCCCCGCCTCCTCCTGCTCCCTTTGCCCCTGGCCAGAAGATGCTGCCCTGCAGATGTCGTTAGACCTGTCCAACATGCTACGATCACACCGCGGTCACGCCATAGTCACGCTGTGGTAATGGACATGATTTGGCCCTGATCCAGGATGACACCACATGGAGGTTCACAGTGACAGTAATCTATGAGTCTTGTGATCAATGTTGAGACTGCCTAATCACAGTTCTGTCGGTGGGGCGATGACCAGAATTTTCCCCCGCCTCCTCCCACTCCCTTCCCTCATGGCAGAAAGATGTTTCCCTATGGATTCCGTTGGACCAGGCCAACATGCCATGGTCATGCTGCGGTCACGCAGTGGACAGGCCACAGTCACGCTGCAGCCACGCCGCGTTCACACCACGGTAATGCTGTGATTTGGTCCTACTCCAGGACGACGCCCCACAATGGTTCGCAGTGATAGTATTCCTTGAGTAATGTGATCAATGTTTAGACGGACTAAACACAATTTCTACCAGTGGGGTGACGACCGGAATTTTTCCCCGCCTTCTCCTGCTCTCTTCACTCTTGGTCGGACGATACTTCCCTGTAGATGTCGCTGGATAGGGCCAACACGCCGTGGTAATGTTGTGATTTGGCCCTGCTCCAGCAACATCCAGCGCATGCCAGCCCCTTACACCTCCATTTCAGCTCGTTCCCACCAGCATTCCAGACCTCTAGATCCCCCATGCCCCATTCAAATCAGCCCACACCATCCCACAAACACCAACAACCATCCCTCTTCCAACAATATTCCATCCCCCTTCAACAAGCATTCGAGCCCGCACCATCCCCTAACCACCTTCAATCCAACTCTCCCTATCCACCACACCATCCACCACCCCCAACTTCCTACAAAACACTCATCCAATCCCTCTTACACCTACAAAACATCCCTAGGCACCAGTTACATCCCTCACTAGCCCCCGACCTCCAATGTTATGAAGGAATTTACAACGTTTTTTTGGTGATGTCAAAATGTCTTATTAGCGGATATATTGTCCACTAAATCCATGGACATGTGTAAAAAAATTCAAAATCGTGGGTTAGGGTTTAGATGATTTTTGGGCCAGGTATTTTGACAGGTATCCCTCACATTTGGTTATAAATAGCCATCTCTTTGTACCCATTAAAGGTTAATTAATTATTTTGAGATTTTCTAAAATTATTATGTTTGTGTTTCTTGTGTTCTTAGGTGAATTCATGTAAGGATTATCAAAGGAGTGATCATCCTTTTTGGTGATTTATAATTAGGGTTTTAAGGAGAATGTATCCTTTGGGCCCTAAATTATTATCCCCATTCTCCTTTTATTTCATTTTCTCATCTTTTACTTTCCATTTTTACAGCATCTGTCACGTGTGTTTCCACATTTCATCTAATGAATACCCCATATATATATTGTATCTTATCAATAGCACACTAGAAACCCACCAAATAGCATAAGATCCCAGTATTTTCACCACATAAAAACCAGTATAAGGAATCATAGAAGATCCCAAGCACAATACCAACAAGCACTCCTAGGGGAAGTATATCCAAGGAAACATGGCCGCTAAAGGAGAAATATAAAAACCCAGAAAAATAAGTAGTCACAAATGATAGAAACCAACAACACACACATTCATGAAATCACTCAAAACCACCCACACACACACCCACCCAACCACCCACACACAAGTATCCAAAATCCATCACCCATCCAAAAGTATAGCTTTATACAATGAAATAGAACCACTGAACCCACATCCCCACAACCAACATCAACCAACCATACAATCATCGCTATCCAAACAATTCCTAGAGTGAAAGACCTCTAGACAACCATGAAAAATAATTTCCACTACACAAACACATACTTGAACAACTACCCTAAACCACATCAGATCCAACCACAATGAGAACCTATAGTAGACACAACACCCAAAATATTAGCCAGAAACCAAATCATCACAAGACCACCATCTAGTCCCATCCATCACCATCTGAACACCTTTCATCAAAATCGTCCACCCCACCAAAAGAACGTCTAAAAATTAGTAGTCAACTAGTACCATCCATCTGAAGTGCCCTGCATCACCCATTCCTAACCCATCATACAACCTCATGAATCCCTATCCCATCCCTGATCCAAATGTGAGCTTATACCCACCCTGAATCCAACACCTCTAGACTTACCAAGTAGTCAACAAGCACCCACCCTATAAAGAGAACCACCCATCTACCAGAAACATGCCTCCCAACCTATATCATCCAGCATCTCAAGGTAATTTTATAACATCTGTCATTGAAATACCAACACCATCAACAACTAGAATACAGAAGATGGGGAAAGCAAGCACCAGCCAACTGAACTTATTCCAAAACACCACCAGAAGAGACACCCCAAACTACATCCACCACACTAGACAATCGAGAGAACCAGAATCCTACAATAGTAATGAAAAACAAATAGGAAACACCAGAAATCCAACCCCTATGCACCCAAAACATGTTACCAACCGTAGTAAAAATCACAAACCCACTAGCACCATGAACCATGTCAGTGTATCATGTACTACACCATGTAGAAAAATCCCAACTACAACACCCCCATCTGAAACCCATCTTCAAAGGTCCTATAATTCCAAATAGGAACACAAAACTCACAACCCCGCCACCTAAATCCTCCCCAAGAATCCTATAAACCCACTATGAGAATCTATATAAGACTCTATTTGATAATCCCAACATCACCCATCCTCAACCTTAAGAGGCATCCATCTTAACCTTCATACCACTCCCTACAGACATACACCCCTCCACCTGAGTGGCCCCTACCCACCTAAAATGAATCCAGAAAGAACCACAACACACACCTATACACCTTCATATAACTAGCTACACAATAGGGGTGCAAGGGGGTTCCGGGGGTGTGTGAAAGGGGTGTAAGGGATGTGTGTGTGGGGGGGGGGGGGGGTGGCTGCTGTCTAGGGGTGAACGGGGGGGAGGGGTGTGCATGAGATGTGTAAGGGGTGGTTGTTGTGCAGGGGGTCTAGTAGGGGGGAAGATGTTCAGGGGGTCCATTAAGGGGGCGGCTATTCAGGGGGGTCTAGCAGGGGGGTTTTGACCAGGGGATCAGCAGGGGGGGCTGTTTTCCAGGGGTCCAGGCGGGTGATGTTGTCCAGGGGGTCCAACAATGGGGGGGCTACAGTCTAGTGGGGTCCAGTAGTGGGGGGGGGGGTTGTCCATGGGGGTCCAGCAGGGGGTTGTACTGTTCTTTCTTATTGAGTTATATTCTTTGTGAATATTCTACGATGTTTGTTAATATAATAGTAGGGGATGATAACTACAGTGTTCTACCTTGTGTTGTAGGTACTTTGGAGCTGGTTCAAGACTTCTTGGATAGTTTGTCTTATAGGGATACTCATGTAAGTGCGGTTATGTGTTTTTTTATATTTGGATTTGATTAATTTTTATTATGTAAGTTTCTTTTTTGTATAATTTAATTTGGAGGGGACTGGCAGGGGGATGGGGGAAACTGGCAGGGGGAGGGGACTTGTAGGGGGTGCAAGTGGGGGCCGGTAGGGGGTTCATGTGGGGGATGGCAGGGGTAGGGGGGAGGGGAAATGGGTATGGGGCAGGACTGGGAGTCTGGGGGTGTCCATGTTCTAGGTGGTTCCAGGGTATGTCTTGGTGGGTGGGGTGGCTGCCCACGGGAGGGGAGGTCTGGGATGTCCAGGGGGACTTTTCCAGGGTATGTGGGGTGTCTAGGGTTTGGGGTTGGGGTGTCCAGGTTATGGGGGGGCAGGGTCTATCCAGGAGGGTGGGGGTGGCTGTCCTGGGGATTGGAAGTTTATGCTATCCAGTGAGGATCTTTCTAGTGTCATGGGGGTGTCCAGGGTCTGCGGGGTGTCCACTGTCTGTCTGGGGGGTGTCCAGGGTCTGTCTGTGGGGGGTGCCCATGGTCTGCGGGGTGTCTAGTGTCTTTCTGGGGGGGGGGGGGGGTGTCCAGGGTATGTCCCCGAGGGGGGGAGGGGGGTTCCAGGGTATGACCAGGAGGGTGGGGTGGGGGTGGCTATCCATGGGAGTGGAGGTTTAGGCTATCCAGGGGGATCTGTCTAGGTTCTAGGGGGTGTCAAGGGTCTGGGGGTGTCCAGGATCTTCCCGGCAGTGTCCAGGGTATGTTTGGGGGGTTTCTAGGGTCTGCGGGGTGTCTAGGGTCTGTCTGGGGGGGGTGATCAGGGCCTGTCCAAGAGGGGAGTTTTGCAAGGGGGTTATCTAGGGGTAGGGGGTGGGATACTATAGATGGGGGTTCAAGGGAGTGGGGCTATTTTTATGGGTTTTTAGACCCTATAGCCATGGTTTCTAACTGTGAAAATAAATTGTGTCCCTCCTCTTTTATAGGTACCTTCCTAAACGGTGGATATAGAGATATTTCCATGGTTAGAACCGTGGTTGTATACCTAGAGCCACGGTTGGAACCGTGGCTCTAGACCTATATCCACAATTTCAAACTGTGGCTATAATTCTAGGCCAATAGCCACGCCATAATTAGCCACAGTTCCTCAAACTGTGGTAATTATTTATAGCCATGAAATTTACAGTAGTGTGGGGTAGGTACCAGTCATCAATGTATTTCTTCTCTAGGGTCAGCAGAATTGAAGACTATGCTAAGGGTTTCAGGTGCTTATTTTACTTTTATATGATGAGTTCATCAGCATCATGAGTACCTGACCTTTTTGAGAAGTCAGCATGTTCCAGGCGTTCTGCACCTGAATCATATGATGAGGCAGATCGATCCAAGGCATCAACAATAGTATTCACCAGATTTGGATTAGTATACATTAGATGGGGTATGTAAGGAATATCCCTGGGACTCTCCCCATCTTATTAGTGTATTGAATTGTGAGTAGGTGGTATTTATAATTGTCAAAGATCACATGAAGTCGGTTGTTGGCAGCTTCATGCATTAGCATTACCATCTCCAGGCGATCCAAACATCATTTGTGGTACCATTACCTTTTTTTAGTATATTGCATGCATTTTTTGATTCATAATTAATTCACTCCACTATATAACATATCCTTGTCCATTAATTGGGACTTTATGTTGAGAGACTTCCAGTTCCCTTATCATTGACTATGCCTGTAGGAGAATGAGCTAACTTGATTGTTGTATGTAGATATTCTGAGCTAGTTCTGTGGTTTCACCAATCATGGGACAATTTTATATTTTTCCAAATTCAACCATATGATGTCATCCTTATCATGGATTGGTTTTATTCACTACTAGATATCATGTAATGCTTGTAGAGGTGGGTGGTGTTCTTCAATGCTGATGGAGAGTAAGCAGTGTTTATTTCCAAGAGAGGCCCTTATATTTCATAGAGGCATTTTTTGTCCTTGTCATACAAGATGAAAGAGCTTATATTGAGATCTTCATAGGTTCTGTATTCGGTTTTCCTAAGAGCTTTTAAGAGTACCTTGATTTATTTCCAGAAAAAGTTGTTTTGTTACCCCCTCAACAAAAGATCTTGTTCAGGATCGAGCTACAACCTAGCGGGTATCCTATCTCAAAGACTCTGTATAGGATTTTTCCATATGATTTTTTAGAGATGAATATATAGATTTATGGTCTTTTAAGGTTCAGTATCATTCATCCAATAATTTTACCATGGGGTGCACTGGTCTTTTTCCAGAATATGGCTAATGGAATGTTATGGTTGTGGGTTGATTATCATCTCTAGAACCGAGTGATAGTGAGGAACTACTATCCTATTTTGTAGATTGACGATTTATTTGATAACCTGAAGGGTTAACGTTGGTTCTCAAATATCTATTTTTGGTAAGGATATCATGAGATGTGTCAGATGGATGAGTATATTTGGAAGACATCATTTCATTTTCATCATGGATATTATGAGTTTGTTGAGATTTTTTTCGTTGTTAATAATTCACTAGAAATGTTCTTGAGGTTTATAAATTTTGTGTTCCATGAGTTCTTTTATAAGTTTTTGGTGGGTTTCATTGATGACAACTTTGTGTACTATGTATCCAAGGAGAATAATGTAGGGAATTTTTAGGCTATTTTGGGGGTCCTTTTCAATGAGTGGCCTTTTGGGAATTTTTTGTAGCAAGAGTTTTGGGATTGGTAAGTCTGATTACTGGGGAATGTTGTGTCCCAGATGAGAGTAGCTATGGATCCATCAAATATTGATGTATATTTGTCATGTGGATCCCCCCTGATAGTCGAAGAAGTATGAAGTATCCTTGGTCTTGCATGCTATTATGGGAGGTTCATAGATAATTTCTCATAGGTAAGGACTCCTCTACCAGAATTGAATAGAAATGATCTTACATTCATGTGGACTAATCAGTGTCAGGAGGCTTATGTATATTTGAAGGAGAATTCAGTTATTACTCTAGTTATTTGTATGGTAGTAGAAGGAGTTCCTTTTAAGGTTTTTTGTAATGCTTAATGTTTAAGGTTAGGATGTGTTCTGATGCAACTAAGATCGGTAATTTCATATTAGTATCGTTAGTTTCATCCCCACAAACGTAAATATTCAACCAATGATCTCTTGTTAGTGTCAATGGTGTTTTCCTGATATTTGTGGTGACATTACGTCATTGTAGTTAATTTTTTTGGTCTTCAACGATCATAAGATCATGAGATAGATTTTCTCCCCGCAGGAATTGAACTTGTGATAGCGTTAGTGGATAGAGTTCTTCTAGGATTAAAACTTCATAATTTCATGTACATCTAGAATGGAGAATGTTATAGAATACCGGGCTGAGTAGGAAGTCACATAGTGATGCGGTGAGTGAATCCGGTGATTCCTGGAGAGTTATGGGAAAACATTTAGCATTACATCTGGATATGGGAGATGTTTGGAGTAGATTTTTCCTTTTTCAGATGATGGTGTAGTTGTCTATGGTGTAATAGGAGGAGAAATCCCAGTTGAGGGATATTGAGGTGGAGTTTTGGAGATTCCACGTAGTTTTTGGTGAGGTGCCTGATGATTGGTGTGATGATGAACAACAGAAGGTGTTGTTTTTGGGAGGCTATGATGATATATGGGTGGTAGTGGATCATTTTATGAAATCATCGCTCTTTATAGAGATCAAGGAGTCAACCTCAGTGGAGGTTTTTTCAAGGTAGTATTTGGAAGAGGTCGTTAAAATCCATTATGTCCCAAGGAAATTTATTTATAATAGATATCCAAGATTTACCTAAGGGTTTATAATGGTCTCCATCATGAATTTTGTTATCAACTATTCCTTATCCCTGATTTTCATCCATAGATGGCTGGTCATATAGAATCGACCATCAAAACGCATGAAGGCATGTTGCACTCTTGTGACATGGATTTTAGAGTTTCATGGATGAGGTAGTTACCCTTAGCAGAGTATGCTGACAACAATATTTTTCACTCCACCATCAATATAGAGCCATTTGAATCATTGTACATCCAACCATTCCATTATTTTTTGTGATGTGAATGGGTCACAGAGTCCACAATTCTCGGATTGAAACTAGTATAGAATACAAGAGTGATGGTTCAGGTGATTCATGAGAGGATGAAGGCAATTAAATATTTTTAGAAGTTCTATACTGATCATAGGAGGAGACCTATGGAATTTAACATTGTTGATCATGCTTTTCTAATGGAGGCTCCCCGTCAAGGGAAGAAATGGTTTAGTCGTGGGAGTAGGGTTTCTCCATAGTTTGTAGGCCTTTTGAGGTGTTGTCTTGTTTTTCATCTATGAAATATCATGTAGCACATTCCCCATAGATGATTTAAATCCAAAATTATTTCTATGTGTCACATATCTATCATTATCTTCATAATGACTCTCACAGCATCGATTGGGGAGAGATCAATGTTGATGATGATAAAGCCTTCGAGGAACGACCCATAAAGATCCATGATTACAATGAGGAGTTTTTCAGTGGGCGTGTTATCCCATTAGATCAAGTATTAATGTAGTATAGTGGTGTAGAGAAGAGTATATTTGAATTCCAGTCGTACATACATGTTTATTATCTCGATTTGTTTGATTTTCATCTCTTATCTTGATTCGTTGTTAGTTTTGTAGTTGTAGAAACATTCCATTAATTATATGACTTTATCTTGTTACTTCATGTTTATTCCTATCATTTGATAGGTATCTTCCATGGGGGAGTGTTTAAGAGCATATTTTGGTTGTTTCCTGGTTTCACATTGTTCTATTTGTGAAGCGATTAAGCTTCCATGGGGGAAATTGCTTTTAGAGGTAACTATTAGGGTGGTTGTTCATACCCATTTTTATATTTCCTCTCTTGGTTGGTTTCAGATTTTCAACAACAAGAATAGTTTGAGAGGTATCCAATTTAATTCCCTTGACCTCTTCATACCATTACATTGTCAATGTCTAGTGTTTGAGGTGTTCTATGTGGTCATGGTGACATATTTCAACACTTTTATAAAATTTCATTTTTACGAATAGTGTTTCCTGAATAGTGAGTCATGAATGGTGAGTCATCCAAATGTAGGTTTTGGACAGTGCTTCTAGAATGGAGAGTCATCTAATAGTTTGTTATGAAAAGTGTTTCCCAAAAGGGGAGTCATGAAATATGATTTATCTATTGGTAGGATGAATAGTGATTCTAGTTTGGTGACCCAGTCAACAGTGAGTCATTCAATGGGGGCTAATCCGATGGTGACTCATCACATGGTGAGTAATCCAATGTTGAATCGTCCAATGGTGAGTCATGAACCATGTTTTTTTCCTATAGTTTCTCCCCATTGACATTATATTTGATGAAAAAGTATTCAAAGCCTTGTTTTAAATGATTTAAGGATGATTAAAATCCCATAACTTCTAAAAACATTTTCCAAACAGTCCAAGTTCCATTACTCAGTAGAAATTATTAATCTTGTCCGGATCATCCTTTAATATGAAATCTAAACCGCTGTTCCATTTAAATTTTAAAAATATCAAAATACCAATCACTATTCTTCATCCTTTTTATTTTCCATGGTACAGGTCACCCAGAGTTCTTCCTCCCATAGGATTAATGCATTGTGTTGTAGCACTGGACCATGTTCCCCTTGAAATTTTCAGCCTTTATGGACAACCACTATTTGTTACAACCATGAAGTGCCAATCCATTTTTGATATAAGGTATATTCTACCTCCATTCATCTGGGTTCATCTATCTATTTCCCCCCATTTCTCCTTCCCATAATATTTTATTTGATCTCCATGTTTCTAATGGAACTTTCTCAGTTGTTGGATGGTGTAGTGGTATCATAGTGTCCTTTGATTGATACAATCATTTCAGGAGAGTTTACAGTGATCGATTGTGATTTCCATTCTCATGAAAAGATCATCGGAAACCTTTGGAGGTAGGCTATTCATTGCTTCTCATTTCCTATATGCAAAACTGTATAGATTACATGATTAAACCCTTTGGATTGTAATAAAATTGACATAATAATTATTTCAACCTAATTAAACAACTTATATCGAGTCCATAATGATTTTATTTCTTTATTTCATGATAATTGTTTGCCTCTTGTTTTTTTAGATAGTGTGGTATCTTTTGATTTCGTAGTTTATCACATTTCTGTTGATGGAAATTCGTAAAAAAATTAATGTTGGAAGAAATTGATAATTAATTGGATAACTATTAAAATAGACATGTTGATGAATAAATTTGCTATTTTAATTTTATGAAATCAAATTGATGTAAATATGCATGTTTAACTAAACTGGATAATGAACCTAAATCATATTGATACTTTTTGACAAAAAAATTAAAGTCATATTAAATTAATTGGTTCATTATTTTTTGATATATATGATAACTTGTTTCATAGGCTTCCAGTAGTTAGAACCTATGAATAATGAATTGGTTACATCAAATTGTAATAATAACTAGTTTTATGATAAAATGTTAATGACTTAACGGGTTTGAGTTACCATAATTATTATTAATGTGATGTTCCTTATGTTTTGGATCCCTGAGAGATTGACGTGTGTGAATTTTGACTGCCTTATTTTATGGACAAGATCTCATTTCAATGTTTCTTCCTACTTCTTGTTATGTGATCTTCATATGAGACATATGGTATGTGGGGCTAGGAGGCCTAGATATAATGTGAACCTGGGAAGGCTGAGCTTGGAGGGTTGATATGGCACATGGGGTACGAAGTCTTGGTTGATTTGGTAGGAGTTGATTCCTAGAGTAGTGATATGCATCAGCATATGCATGCAGTGTAAGGGAGGATACGAATGTTGATGGAATGTTTTAAATCTAGGCCTACACATTTCTACAAAATTTATGTTCCTATTGAATCTATTTGTTTTTGTATCTTCATGACGTTCCCTATTCTTGAAGTGGCTATTTTTTCATACTATCCTTTAATGGGAGGACAAGATGTGTGGGGTATTCCACAAGCATTCCATTTCTAGAATTTTATTATTGGATGGGTCTACACTCTTTCTACAAGAGTCAAGGACTCAACAGTTAGTTCATCAACTCACCATGTTGAGCCCCTTAGGTTTGGTAGATTATAATATTTTACAATAATACCTGAAAATACAAAAAGTGTTAATGTTTTTAATAAATTACTAATTGTTTAACCCATTGGGGTGGATATTTATAGGATGCAATGTCGAGGTTGTGACACAGAGAAGTCGTTGACTTGTATTTCTTATGCCCGGAAGGAATGGATCTTGGTTTTAATGAAAATTATTTGAAATGTGGAATTGATAACTATTGGTTAATGTATAAATAATTAATTAATGTAATGTGAAAATTATAAAATGGATAATGTAACATAATATATCTCTTTAAATGGTTTTGTGTTTATAGGATATATAGTCGGAGTAGTGGAATTTAGGAGTCTTTGAGATATTTGTTGTAGTTGAGTCTGAGGTTAGGTGTTTTCCATAGTGTGGTTTTAATCTATGTTATAACTTAAACTTTTTTCATTCTACATAATACTTCGCCCTATTGGTTTTGGTGACTAACACCTTGGGAATTTTGAGCCATGCGATGTTTTTTACAATATCTCATTGGGAGGATGGATGGATTACTATTCCCTTTTACCTTGCACTCTTTTCTTTTTAATTTCTTGTGGTGTTATTTATGGTGGTTAGTTTTCGCCATATATTTGTGTAGAGGGATGAAATTGCTTGGGGTTATTTCACACATGTATATTCTAGATATAGTTTCCTATGGACTACTTTCAGGGTAACAAGATTAGGGTATGATGGATTGATGATCCTTACTCAGTGTATGCATTGTAATGGAGTGAGGTATAATACATGATGTCTTATACCTACTGTACAAGTCAAGGTGGATCTCAGAAACTACCTAGTTAATTTTGGTTATGTGAATGAATTTGTGAGTTGCATGAGGTTCAGGATGTGGTTCTCCATCCTAGTGTCTTCGGGAAATAAATTTTTGACAGAGATGATCATGACATACGAAGTTGGGGCAAAGAGGAAAACTACTGGGGATGTGGTAGTAGGGTACCCATGAAATTCATTATTATATTATATATGCATGTATGTGATTCATGGTGATATTAGTCATGGTAAGGTTGGGAACATATTATAGAAATTTATGTGATGTGTTTGTTTCACATGTTGTTCACTATGCTTTATAATGATTTCATTATGTTTTCATGAGAGGATTTGGGGAGGATACTACTAATTATATTATTATACTCACTGTAAATTATATAAACTATATTTCATGTTACTTGGAGTAGGTTGGAGAGAAGGAAACTTACTACTAGCTTAGGGTTTTTCATGAGCAGTTCGGGATTTGTGGTTGTTGACGTTTAACTTTCTTTTTGTAATTATAGTTTTCCCTTTCTGCTGTAGTAGTTCTTTCATGACGATAAATATGTTCACATGGGTTTATTTTAATTTTTTGACAGAAATGGAGTTGGATGGTGTCTAGATTATCATTATCTTTCACATGTTTCCCCTTATAGGGTAATTCATATCATCTGTGTGTTTACAATACCCTCGATGCTAGTAACCAACCCAGGTCAGAATGATGGTGGGACATAGGTTTCACTATCTATCTTCTCGCATTGTTGTCCTAGTAGGGGTTCAACATGTGGCGAGGGGGTCGTGATAGTCATTAAGTTGATAAGACACATCATGTGATGGTTTTTAATGTATATATAATCATTATCTTTATAGTGTTAAGATATTTATATAATTGATTATTTGTATTACAGTTGTTACTCTACAAGCATTTAATTGTAACACATGACTAAAATATATTGTAATTCTTGTAATCATTAACTAGATAGTTCACATCATGTAAGTACATGAAATGTCATATATGCTATATTTCACAAAATTTAAACTCTATAGGAGTATAGTACATGTTGGGTGGATTAAGATGGGTATTCAATATGTTTCCCCTTAGTTACATTTATAAACACTTTTAATTTTAAATAAATTTATTTAATTTTTCAAAAATTATAATGAATGATTGTCATATGGAAATTTGGATATGAATTAATATAAAATAATTGAATAATTAAAGATGGTAATTAATTAATTTGACGGTGATTTATCTTAAATAAGAAATATTGAAAATTGAACTCTACATTTTTTTAATTGAGTAATTTGTTGAATTCATGTGGATGGTTGTTGTGATCCTATTTTTAAACAAAAAAAATATATTAAATTGTTTTTTGAGATTTTTCTTTTACTCTACGAGCCAAATATTAAATGGATCATCATAAATAAATTCCGATAGTTCGAACCATTTAAATGGATTTTTTTGGACTTGGGTAAAGCCTCAAGATATTTCCCTAGTTTTTCAAAGTGTTTTGGGAGAGATGGACCGAGAAATGTTTGGTTCTAAAGGACCATCATAGGTAACAAGGATTTTCTAAAATCTTGTGGCACGTAGCAGGAAACTATGTTGCATGAAAAGAGTAAACAGATAATTTCACATAGGTTGTGCAAGGTTAGTGGCATGGGAAGTATCTCAACACTGTTCAATGCATGTCTAGCTCATGATATCCAAACCATGTAGTCAGCCCATGTGTGGTGCCTTTGGTTCCAAATTAAGGGTGTCACTATTGGCACGTAGTTTTATAAATCATGTGTAACACCCTATTTTTTTAAAATTGAATTATTTTAATTTAGTATAAATAAAATATTAAATTTAAAACCTGTACTACCATCTCCCCACACCTCACTCATGAGACCCCCCCTCTAGGTTCCCTAGGAGTGATATCCCATCTTCTATGTCTCCTCCTTTGATCACTGATTCCATCCAGTTATCATGTAACTTCTCCTTAAATGACCAATGTAACCCTTCCTACCACATATCATCTCTATTTTCAGTATAGATTTTGTCTCCCTATATCCCTACATAATTAAGCCAAAACCCTAGGTCAAGGGTTTGCCCTGAATTCAGTTCTCATTAGATTTAGGGTAGTGTGAATGGACTCCAATACTGTCTTCATTCTTATTCAGACATCCACCACTGAAGGGATGGCGGTTTGGGTCATCTAGGTTAATTACTACCATCCAAGGTGAGGTTTTACTCTTTCTTATTTGTTTTGAACAATTTTATATTGTGTCCCTTGGGAGTTTAAATGTTCCTAGATATTATTTTATAGCAGGTTAAACCATAGTATGTGGTTTAGAGTCTCTGGAATCTATGGCCACTTGCCTATATATATATATATAGGTATGAATATATATAGGTACCCTCATTATGTATATATTAATCCATAGTAATGAATATATATATATGGGGCTAGTTGAGCCTATATATATATATATATATGAAAAATGCATACATATGATAGTGTAGGTGAGTATATAAATATGAGAATATATGTATGGATCTACTTTCACATGTTCATGGTGATGAAGACATTTGCAAGATGGATAGGTGTTTGTATAAATATGTGGTGGTGCATATGATGAAAGGGGGTAGCAGTATCTCTTACATAGAAATCGTCATGATCCAGAGTGTTCTAATTGGTTCAACCCTTAGGTAAGATCCTTATCCCTTCCATTTAATTCATGTATGTTTTAAATTTCCTTTATTTTCATAGTTCATTATCATTTTATTATATTGAACATCTTTTATAGAATTATATTCTTTCATATAATGCTATGTGATTTCAAGATATGAATGTCATGATTTTATAATAAAACGCTTCAAAAGGAAGTGTGGTTCCCTTAAACTAAATATATAGTGATTATATGTTTATACATTCCAACTCCACCTTCCATGGTTCTTTTTTTATACCGTCATTTTATGTTTGTTATATAGCATGTTCAGAACATGGCATGTGATTGTGGTTCTGAATGAGTTTCCCCATCATGGTCAAACTCTTGTAGCCCCATACACCGAATTATTTTCTAGTGAACTTTTTAATACAATTTCCCTTCTGGTATAGGAATCCATTAATTTATATGATCATGAAACATGTACCTTAAATCAAATTATCATATTTAAGAAAATTGATATGGATGACCATGACTAGGATAGCTTATAGTATATTGCATGTTTAATTTAAAATGTATTTATTAGTTAATATTGAAAGGGTTTTCACATTTTAATGTGATGGCCTCTATGAATAGTTAGACTATTCCCTTTCCTTTATTTCATATAAAACACATCTTTGGGAAGGTAATGTTTAAATGGAAGAAAACATGATTAATGGAACATATGATTATGCCTCATGTACCATATTATGTGATTTTCCACCCCTTGGTTATTTATTTAGTCTAGTTGATAATGTATAAGAGGTAAAACCTTATTCATATCTTATAAATTGTTGTCATTTTTATATTTTATATTGAATGATATGAATGATTATGGTTTGGATGTAGTTTAACCCCATGCTAGTTATATTTTTAAGGGTGGGATGCAGTTTTACCCCATGCCAGTTATTCATGTTTATTGGTGGGAGGTGGTTTTACCCCATGCCTATTATGTTTTTTTATTGATGGGACATAGTTTTACCCCATTCTAGTTAAATATACATTTTCGGTTGGTGGCATTACTACCCCTACTCCACTTATGATTTCTAGATATCAATATTTGTGAATTATAAAGTTATAAGGGATCGTGGTATTGGGTTAAGGGAAAACAATTGGAGCTCCCCTAGAATTTTAATAAAATAGGTATATCCTAGTCCTACCGATTATATATATAATGCATGGAGGACAAGAGAATAATGGCTCTTGGATCTGGTTAGGGAAAGACTGTGAGAGATCCACTAGAAATGGATTGTAGAGGTATGTCTTCATCGACACAAATATATCTCTATATATATTACATATGAATAAATTTATTCCAATTACATATATATATATATATATTTAAATGATCAAACTATTATGCCGGAAATGATTTGACGATGGTATATGCATTAAATGTCCCTTTGGATCCTAGACGAGTGTTTATATACTTATTCAATTCATTTTACTAAATCATGTAACCCTACACACAATTTAATTCATTTATCACTATTTACATTATTATAGACACCATGGGAGTCAAATTATTTGTATTCATATCTCAGAACCTACTTGGGTTCCCTTGGTACCAGATTAGACCTTATATTTGATGGATCTAGGTTGTTTGTTGTGTGCTTATACATGAGTGCATGGAGAATGATATTGTGCTAGAGCTCGATATGATCATGGAGATCACCCATAGTGATTGTTGTCATTTATTTGTCAGTGTAATTTATTATAAATCATGTGGTTTTTATACCACATTCAGTCATGTATCATCCATCATCCATGCTTTCTATAAATTAGAGTTGACCATTTTTATTAAACTAATTTTATTTTTATTCTACTCCAATCTTTTGTTTATATACTATTTCCACTATCATGTTACCTTTAGCTTCTATTTAACACAATAATACTTTGATATGTGGGTATTGTTTCCCCCTATCACCTCTTGACTCCTTCGCTGCATGTTATTGGCTTCTAGTATAAGGGGATAC
This sequence comes from Viscum album, assembly GCA_963277665.1. Taxonomy (NCBI): domain Eukaryota; kingdom Viridiplantae; phylum Streptophyta; class Magnoliopsida; order Santalales; family Viscaceae; genus Viscum; species Viscum album. The sequence goes on along the minus strand of OY728141.1, from coordinate 1,610,223,323 downwards.
AACCTTAAGGCCGTGGAACCCACCAGGCCAACAACTGGTATGATGGTAAGTTGGGTCAGGACATTACAAAGTGGTATCAAAGGTTGTTAAATTTCATTTTTAATACTATTTTGGGTTGGTATATAGAAGACCAGTAATGTTTCGACACTTGTTTAACAGTCATGCCATTAGATGATCACCCAACGTATGAGAAATTACCATGTTTCTAGGGTTGGGATTGTTGTTCATGTTGTTTTATATTATAGTTGATATTATTTCACCTTGATTCATATTTTTATTTTCCACTACATAATGATTCATGTAATTTTACATATTTTTAACCTTACCTTAGTAAGTCTAGGATGAAGAATATAATGCATCATATAAGGTACATATAAATTAACATGCCTTTGATTTCTCATGTAATATAGTTTCATTTTTTTGGATTCATGTTGATTTAATTGACTGATATTCCATTACATTGTTTTCATTATCCTTCTTGAAATAATCTATTCTAGTCCTTTTAATCGTTATCCTAACAATTCATATAACATTCTTTAGTACTGATATTCCATGTTTCTTGATTATCTTTCATGATTTGCTGATATTCCATGCTTCTGTGTTATAGCATGATTCTTTGTTACAGATTATGATAAGATTCTAGATATATTTTAGTAGGAAATTGTTTTCTTGGCATAAATAATAAATGGTTTCATTTACGAAAAAACTAGTTTCCAATTGTACAGTGTATGTTAGCATTTCAACTGGGAAAGGGAGACTTGTGTATTAAAGCATCCTCGAGCTTTTTCCACGTTTATAGACTATTGATTTAATATATAAAACACTACTAATATGTAATTCTAGAGTGAATTGATTTTGATTAAATGGGATCCAAATTCACAATTATAATGTTCTTGGACACATTATAGATAGGTCGATGGCAACCCAGATGACTAGACCATTATAGTTAATTATGTTAAATTCTAATTTTTATTTTGGTTTGATAAATGGGATCACGTTTCAATAATGAATTTTATGGGAGATTCATGAATCCAGAAATGGAATCCCATGTGAAATATAATGACAATGTTATGATTGAATAAGTGTAAGAGTTTTTAGTTTTAATATTAAATGAAATCGTTAAATGCATAAATGAAACTGGACCCAAGTGGTTCTGTTGGAGAATTGTTGTTATGATAACACATGTCTGGGTGTTTGAAATTTAATGATTTAACAACTGCTATTGGGTTGAATTTTGATGAACCCATGGGTTGAAAAGACCATGTTCCATGTGTTTTTATTTTAATGAATGGAACATAATTCTTGAAATTAAATCTTTTATATGATTAATTATTTAATGTTTATTAAAGGAAAAGGGATTAGAAATGAAACCTGTAGTAGTGTCCCCATTTTGAAATCCTTTATTAATAGTAATTTTTTTTCTACACTATTTTACATGAAATAGATCCTTTAGAAATGGATTTATGATTGGATATTGAGCCTAGTGACTCTTTTTAGCATGACTTGGTGTTGGGGTTAACATTTTTTATTTCAAAATGGGCATGAACAAGGTAGTTAGTACCCTTGGAACATTAATTCCTTGCTATCACTATGAGTTATCGTATTCTTAGTGTCATTTTTGTATCTTTGACCCTCATATGACATTATTTTTCTAGTGATACTCATGTTAGGATGGGTGGACATTGTGTTATTTAGGAATGAATATCAGATAATGGTTGGTTTCTATAGGTTATACATTCCTTTGGCATGGTAAGCTACTTCTTAGGTTGATTGAACCTCTCTTCTTCTTAGTAGTGGAAAATTTCTTATTACTTCTTCTAGGATAATATTTTTGGGGAAGACGACTCTGAAATAAATATCTTTTGGTGTTCAGTATGATCTCGAGTGATCTCCATAGTCCAGTGACCTGAGGGTAATGAAATAAGATTTTTAACAATAATTTGGAGGACTTCCAATAAACTTGGGTGTTATAATATTCTATCCATTTTGATTTTGGTTTCATCTTGGTTTTGATCTTCTTTTTATACTTTGAAGAAATGGGTGTGACTTAGAGGAGTATCGCAGATATGTATAATTTGTATATAATCTAGTTCACTTGAGAGGAACTAATATTTTCTAATTTAGATGACACTGACACACATATACTGGGAGGTGTCATGCACATACTGATAGGCCGATCCTTCCATGAAAGAGAACATCCTATGATGGATCGTTGGAAACGATCAATTTTTCTTGAAGTCCTTTGGGATGGAGAATCTTGTAAATATTGTTACTTTCTTGAAAGAATGATGTCAATGTGGTTGGATGTGATATTAACCCCTAGTAAAGCACCCTTGGTATTTGATAGACTTCGGTGGTAAGTTTAATGATCATAGAATGCCTTTAGTAGTAAAGTCATGTGTTCGGATTAAGTTGGTGCATCGATAGCTGAAGCTAAGCTTTCTTTTAAGGACAGTAGACTGGTTGTGGTTTTATAGTTCTTTTCTCTGGTAATGGGGTAATTTTGACAAAAAACCATTTCAATACTCTTAGTATTTCTGAATTGTTATGAGAATGTCCCCTATATTGAGGACATCCTTGATGAACGAAGATAGCATCGGTCTTATGTCACCTTGAATATTTAAAAGGTGATGAGCTTGTTGGGTGGTGTTATTTTTGGGGGTACACATATAATGTGTGGTTTCCTCAATGGTCTCATGACATCACTCAGGGTTTGGTAAGAACTTCTCTGAATGTTATATGTTCCTTGGAGGAATTCATTTTGGTTCTATTAATATATGGAATCATTCTAAGTCAAGAGTAAATGTTAATTGTAATCTAGAGGTGGATTGAATTGGGGTTCTACTTATATAATGTTTACAATAAGTTGAATACCATTTGTATATCACATTTTTAGGTTTATATGAGTGCAGTTTGTGTTGAGTGGTTGTTTTCATCACCAAACATGTTGACATGGGCTTTGAGGTCAATTCGGATAGATCATTTAAACCATTTTGGGAATCAATCAAAAATCATTTCTATAACACATTTATGTGTTCTTGTATGTTTTTCCAAATGGAATTTTAAATCATCATTTGGAATTTTACACTTAACAAAAAAGTCTATGGTGGGAATTACCTTTTGAAGGTTTTTTAAATTAGATAACAACTTGATCATGTATCTAGATAAACATGGTCAGATATGTTCTATTTCAATGTTTCAATTGGGAAATGATAATTTTCTAGGGATTTAATTGCATCAGGACTGTATAATTAAAAGAATGATTAATGGAGTGTTGGGTGTTTGAAAACATAGTGAATCCTTTTGAATAATGCTTCCCAGACATTGTAGATAGAGTGATGTGTTTTTTTTCTCGTAGGTTTTCTGGAGACGAGATGTTATGAGGTGGGATGTTTTTAATGATCTGTATTTTAAATTGGACGAAAATACAAAGAGTTTTGAGATTTTACATTTAATGGACAGGTAAAATATAAAGCTGAGTCTCAAAACAAAATTTGGAGAGTTGGGAACATTAAATTTGATATTTTGGGACTTTGGTAAAGGGACAATAAGTTTCCTGAGTGTATTGAGATGTTCTGGGAGCATCACACATAGAAAAGACAGGTTTTGACGAACTTAAATCATGCTCATGGTTTGTTTTACACTGCGTGTCCCATAGTAGGAACCAGTGCGGATCTCTCCAAGTGTACATAGGCTATTGCACTGGATGTGCATGGTTTTCCAAACTACATGCCTAGTCAGAATGTTTAGTGGAATGGGTAGTAGATCAACACTATTTTCTACCTTTTGGTGCATGGTTTTGAGAATGTTCGGATAGCCTGGGTGGGGTTCCCGAGGTTCCCTATAAAGGGGAACATGGTTGGTGAACAATTTTATAAACCGTGAGGGAAAAACCATGCACATACACTATTTTTTAAATTAAATTATAATAATTTATTTAAAATTATATTAAAACCTCAAAAAATACTAACATCTCCAAATACCTAACTCGCACAAGCCCTCCTCCCTTTCCTAGAGCCCTTGGCATGACACACCCCTCTCCTCCAGCTTCTCTTCTGACCACCGATTCCATCAGCTTCTCTTGCAATTTCTCTAAAAAAAATTAATTATGAATTCCTCTTCCATATTCTCTACATTTCGTGCCACAATTTGGTCTCCTAATAACTCAACATAGTTTCGCTTAAATTATAGGTTTAGGTTTACCTCTAATTTATGTTTTCTTTTGATTTAGAGTAGTTCTAATGGTCTCTCGGGGTGTCTTCGTGCTTGTTTTGATAACAACCACCAACGACAAGGTGTTTTGGGTCATTTGAGTTCACTGCGACAATCAACGATGAGGTTTTACTCTTTCATCCCAATTTCACATATTTTATATTATATCCCGTGGTATTTTTAAGGTTCCGATATATTATTTGGTAGTTTTTTGGACCCTGCCATGTGGTTTAGAGTTGTTGGAGTCTATAGAGACTTGCATGTGTAGACATAGTTATGTATATATATATATATAGTTTCCCCAATTATGTCTACACTCATCCACTGATATGAATATATATTTATGGGGATATGTGTTCCAGTGTATATATATGACAATTAAAATGTAGTTGAGTTGAGGCGAGTATATTCATATAGGTGTTTACGAAAGGATAACCTGGCACAAGTTCCTAGCCATGATGCTATGTGCGTAGGGGCTATGTGCATGAATACATATGTAGAGGTTCATATGATTTAAGGGGATGCAGCATATTCTAGTAAGATTGTTTCAAGAGTTGAAGTGTCCGGCTTAGTTAAAACTAGAAGTAGGATCCCTATCCATCCCCTTTAATTCTATTATATTTTAAATTTCCTTTAGTTTCCTATTAATTTTTCATTATTCTATTGAACTGATTTTATTGGATAGGATGATTAAATATGATTCTAATTTATTTAATGATAATAATTCCATGGTTATATAATAATACCCCTCCAATGGATGTTTTCTACCTTCAAGCTAAAAATGTACTGAGTAAAATTTCAAACATGTCTGCTCTAATTTTTATGGTTGTTTGTTTATTCATTGATATTTTGGTTGGTTTATAGCATGCTCAGAAAAAAACCATTATGAGTGGTTATAAATGAGTTTCCCCATTATTTTCAAAATCATGCATCCCTACACACCTAATTATTTTTGGATTATCCATTGAATGAAATTTCCCTTGGGATAGAGGAATACATTAATTGATATGATCATGAAACTTCTTCCTTAAATCAATTTTCCACATTTAGGAAAATTTATTGGGATGCCTTGAATATGACTACTTAAACTAAGTTGCATATTTCCTTTGAAATGTATTAAATGGATAAAACATGGTGGTTGTTTCCTTTCTAAATATATGTCCCCTAGGAATATTATGATTATTCCCTTTCTTTCATTCCATATGAATTGAAACATTAAGAAGGTAATTTATAGATGGAATTAAATGTGGTTAAAGGAACACATGAGAGGTCATTCCTCATGTTTCATGTTATGTTCTTGACTATTCCTTTGTTATTTTGGAATGATTTATGATAATATATAATAGGTAATACATTATTCGCAACATTTAAATTTGTGACATGCTTATATTGTATGTTGATCTATATGAATGATTATGGGTGGGATACAGAGTTACACTATGCCGGTTATATTTTTATGTGTGGGAGGAAGTATTACCATATACCATTTATTTTGTTAATGGGTGGGAGGATGTGATAACACAAGAAAGTTATATTTTTTAAGGGTGGGAGGTAGTTTTACCCTAGGACCATTTTATATACGTTATGGGTGGGAGGCATTCTTACCCCACACAACTTATGATTTAGAGATATCAATATGCTTTCATGCCAAGAGAATAAGGTATCATGGTATTGGGTTAGGGGAATAGGATGGGATACTCCCTAGAATTTCGATTGGGGTTGTATGTTTCGATCCACCATAATATAAATACAATTCATGGTGGCCATGATATTAAGGGGTTTAGACCTGGGTTAGGGGCAGACCGTGAAAGATCCCTTATAATTGGATGGAAGAGGAACGTGCCAATTCACCAATACATATATTAATAAATTGTACATATTTCTATATTTACTACTATTATATACATATATATAGTGACATGATCATAATCTAAACTAGACAATGAGATAAATGTGGTATAATAGTCAGGTGTCCCTTTGGAACCTAGATGGGTGTTTATTTAGATATACAGTTATGTTTATGAAAGCCTCTATACCTGCAAACTCCTTGATTCATTTTTCACTATCTAGATAGGACTAGAGATATTGGGTTCTATCCCACTTTGTTTTATATCTCACACCCAACTCGGGTACCCTTGGTACCTTAATAGACCATATATTTTCAAGATCTATGTTGTTTGATATGTGCTTGTACCTGGGATTTATGAGAAATGAAATGAGATGGAGTTTACGATGCTCATGGAGATCACCCATGGGGATTAATATCATTTAATTATATATATCTATTATTTTAAATAATATTGTTTTTTACTACTTTTAGTTATGTATCATTCATCATCCATGAATTTAATAATCTAGCATTTCTGATTTTTATCAAACTAGTATTATTATCCTTCTATTTCTATCTTTTTTCTACTTAATATTTCCACATTAATATTATGTTTAGTTTCTTTTTACCATTGTTCTACTCTTATATAATGGTATCTTCTCTCCACTATCACCTCTTAAGACCTTTGATGCTAGTCGGAAGCCTCTAGCATATAGGGAGAGGCACTTGATGTCATGTAACCCACTAGTTAAGAAACCGATTTGATGGTATGTACAGTCGGGATGATAGAATGATAATGAGATTAAATTTGAAATTTTATATGATTATTTTAATTTAATTAATTATTTAATTAAATTTTAGTCTTTCATGCCCTCTCACCTATTATTATGTTAGTCTTTCAAGCCAATGATCTCTTTTATGTAAACCATTTTCCCTCACATACGTGTCAGTATTATCATATGTACTATATAGATCTCCCAAGCTAGTGGAGGAGGCAGAAGATTGATGATGAGGAGAAACCAATCCAATAGAGATACATTGGTGGATATTTAGAATGTTATGAAATTAACTTAAATTGGTTCAATGTGTTTTCCCCTAGGTCTATAGTTAATTTATATTCCACTAGATAACCTAACTATTAGTAAATGTTCTCGATCATAACACATTATTATTTTATTTCTGTCATGTTATTTGGTTATTTTATTGTGGATGTTTTTTCATGATCACATAATTTATTAAAATTAGTTGTCTTGAATGAAATTACTAAAATAAATGTTCTTATGAAAAATATTATCTAAGACATGGTCAATAAATTATATAAATCAAATGATCATTAAATATAATTCAATAAAGATTATTATTATAAATTAATACACAAAAGGAAAAAATCCCTCTGTTTTTTATATTAATTCACTATATCATTCCACTACTTCAGTTAAAATCAAACCATAGTTCAACGTTCGGGACCAACAAATTATGGGTGCTTTCAATTATCAGGGAATTATGAAATCCTGTATCGAGTTAACATTACATTGTTCACATCAGGGGATAAAAGAAAAATATAGACTTGGTGTAATTGATATGAAACGTTTTAGGAAATCTAATATATGGATTTCACAATTGGGGAGTCCACTCGTCATATAATGTAACTATGAGTGAATTTAGTTTGTATTTGTAATGCTACCTAAAATATCTAGTTTGGACCCACTAATGTTTGGGTAATGAGAAGGATAATATGGATCCTCTCAAAGAGAATATATTTAAAATAGGATATTTTTAATCCAATGATGAGTTCAATTAGGTTTTTATAAAATATTTGGAGTCTAATAAATATAAAATTTATTTTGTTGTCTAAATTATATCTGATAAACTACTAAAATTATTCTCAACATATTTTCTAGAAACATCATTAAAATTACTTCATACAAATAATTGTGATCCCTATATGATAAGTATATCCTTATCACTATAATAAACTTACATTAGTGGAAAATGTGATTTTTTTATGCTTCACCATGAGAAGAAAATTTAGGTGCCAGAACATCTTATTCCTACTATGCTTGGTAATGATGTATGTGACGAAGAGATATATCAATGTGAGAAACATTTGAATGATGGTACATATGTTTAATACCTCATTATATTATCCATGTAAAATTAGTTTTTATATAAATATGAGTACATGGATCCATATATCATGATGTCTCACCTTTTGGATCTCTATTAAGAGAAGGCGGGACAAGGGAGGTACAAGATCTCCACTTCATTGTTTTATAAATAATCTATAAGAGTTTGTAACAACTAGGACACATGTATTCAATATTATTTTCCACATTAAACACAAATAAATATTAGGGATTAAATTACCAAATGAATTTCAAAGAGATATCATACTTTCAACACATTCCAAGACCTTCTCCAGTTTTATTATTAATTAAAATATAAGAAATAATGGGAAGATTCTTTCAGAACATATAACCCTGATTCACGAAGAATATAATAAAATGTGTCATAATAAACTTGTGGTCCTTATGGTGTACAAGAAATTGATGAATTATTAAAAAGTTCCCAATACTCATGACATATATAACGTTCCCAATAACCATCCTACAAAGAAGAAGAAGATCCAAAGGCATGGACATAAAAAAGGAAGTATATTTCATATGCGGATAGCTATGACATATGATGTGGAACTACACCCCTATTATAGGGGAATATAATGGTGCATTCATTATCAAGTATATTTTTCCCATAAATACACATTGGGAATTTGATATAACTTATGGGTCTCAGACTTGTATCCAAATTTATGAAAAAATTATGTTACAAAATATTACTAGAGGAGAGTTAGATATGAGAGCTGATAATGTTATGAGGATGAATGTTGTTTCCATTGGTTACTACAATCATTTATTTCCAATAGGGATTATTTTAGTTAAAAAATATTTTTATTATATACCTATGATTCCCAAGAACATAATATCTAGGTTATGCCTATATTGAGATGGTTTTATTTACATGTTTTTAAATTAAAGTTATTACATTTATAAGGAAAAATAAATGTTATGGTGTGGAAGATCTTAATAATAGTCTATATAATAAATTATGAAACAGAAATGCACGAAATTGATAAAGAATCATATTCACATGACTCATATAACACCAAACTTTTGTATCACCGTCATTGTCATGTAAATGAGAAGACTTTGGAAAAGATTTATCAAGAAGGTCATTTAGAATCATCTAATGTAAAAGGACATGAAATATCCCATGCTTGTTTAAAATAAAAAAGGACCGAACCACCATTTTTTCGATAGGTTGAAAGGTCTATAACACCTATAGGATTGTTACACAGTGATGATTATGGAAAATTCTTAGTAGAAGCTATAGGTGGATTTTCTTAGTTCAAATATGTTACGATTGACTTTAGTACATATCTATTTATCTAATTTATGTGGTATAAGTACATGCATTTTGATGAATTTAAGTAATTTAATAATGAAGTATAGAATCTTCATGGAAATAATATAAATAAGATTTTATTAGATCAAGGTGGTGAATATTTTAACCAAGAGTTTATCAACTATTTAGGGGAGTTTGGTATAGTATTTGAACATACTCCGCCATACACCATAGTAAAATGGTGTTAGTAAAAGGAAGAACTGTACCTTGTTAGACATTGTATGGTAGATGACGATTTATGTAGATCATCCATTAGCTTTTTTGGGATATACATTAAAAGACTACGACATACACATTAAACTGAGTACTATCTAATGCAAGAAGTTGAATTACCTTAGAGCTATGGATCTTGAAGAAGCCCTTTTTTCGCACACATGTGTATGAGGTTTCTTTGAATTTTTTAAGTCATTCTCAAGAAAGAAACTAGAACCCTCAGCCACAATGTGAATCTTTATAGGATATCATATGGAATGAAATGGATAATACCTATACAACCACTCTAAAAAATATAATGTCACCAAACAAGTTGTTTTTCGTTAGAGGGAGCACATCCTCAAGAAGAATATTGTGGGAAAGATTTAATTTTATGAAGTTGATGCTCAAGGTATATGAAAATGGTACAAGAACTTATTATACATTTACCTGTGAAAGAAGTAGTTCATGAAACACAAGTACCATGTAGGATCATAATAGAGGTAAAAGAAGCAGACATATATGGTTTTCTAGTCATCAAATATGGTGACTCATTATTGGGTTAAAATGATGAACATATCTTCTATAAGATGGAAGTAGAGAGCACATAAGCGGAATTATGGTATGACTAGTTCAATTCGTAAATGGATTCCATGTATTATAACAATGTTATGGTTATGGTTGATGTAAAAATTAATGGAAATCATGATTGATGAAAATGGTTATTTAATATATAACTAGAAATGTAAGGTAAACTAAATAGATATAAAGTAAGGCTATTAGATGTAGGGTTTAAACCGAATCAATTAACTGACTACGATGAATAATTTTCACCATTTTCCATGTTTAAATCCATAAAAATTATACATGCTATAGTAGATTACCATGACTATGAAATTTGGTCAATGTATATTACAAATTTGTTCATTAATGTAACCTTTTAGAAGATGTATATATGATGCAACCATAAGGGTTTATGACTCTAAGTGATGGAAAAAATTATTTTTCATGTTTTAGTGATTCATTTATGGATTGAATCAGGTATCCAGCTCATGCAAACATCTATTTTATGAATCCATCCAAATATTTGGTTTTGTTAAGAATGAATGTGAGATGTCTGTTTACAATAGGTTTAGCGGGAATATAGTCATTATCATAGTAGTATATTTTGATTACATATTACTTATTGAAAATACATAGCATTCTTACAGTGTGTTACAAATTGTTTATACATGTGTTTCTCTATATAAGACTTCGGTAAAGAGGCCTAAAGTTTAGGGATGAAGATCATTCATGATAAATCCAAGAAAATTCTTGTACACTGTTAAATTATATTTTTTGACCAGATAAAGAAGATATTTTTTTGATGAACAATAAAAGAGGTTATTGGTTTTAGTGTCACACTGTTTAAATCATTATTGGAGAATGTTCCCTCATAAATAAAATAGAAAGAGGGAACTTGAAATATACTATACACTTCCGCGATGGGATGAATCAATTTTTCAATGATATATACTAGAAAATTATGGTTCCTGTGCATTGAGAATGGTACGAAGATTTCAAGAAGTTCCAGGAGAAAATAATTGGTTTTCTATTAATTTTATCCTTATGTATTTGTGAATTACTAAGGATATGTGCCTAGATTTTAAAGGAGAAGAATAGCTTGTTATTAAAGTCTACACTGATTCTATTTTTCAAATAGATTATAATGGTTTAAATTCATAGTTAGGATATGTATTTGGACTCAATTATGGAATATGATTTGGAATAGTTCAAACAATCTAGTTTTCATTGATTACACAAAGAATTCTGAGCATATAGTAGCTTGTGGTATAGCCAATGAAGTTTTTTGAATTCATGATTATGTCCATGAAAATTATGTTGTACCTATAATTAAAGATCCTATCACATTATATTTTGATAATATAGTAGTGGTTTTTCTTGCAAATAATCCAAGGTCCCACCAACGGACAAAGAAAAAGCTCTAGAAGTAGCTCCTATTGAGGTATTTTCAACAAATAGGTAAAGTTGTTATTTGAAGTGTTCCCATGTAAGAGAATGTGGTGGACCCATTGTCTAAAGGCTTAGATTAGTAGAATAATGAGTATTATGTGAGTGATAATGGACTAAATGTATTTAAAAGTTAGCTCTATTACAAGTGGGAGTTTTTTGGATGTGGTTCCCAATAACAAACATCTGTGTACTTTATAATAACTTTTATTCAATGATTTTAATGTTAATAAAATAATTATCACATCATGCTTTTTTTGTATAATATAGTATGTTATAATTTACCAAGACTAGCTATCACACTTAAAGGTTATAGTAGTTCCCCTTAATTGTAACAAAATGGAAGTGCTATGATGCTATTCATAAATATATGTTCTATAGCTTGATGATATATGTTTAGGGACACAAATAATATATGATATTAGAGGTGGAGACTTTTAGTACATTGACGAACCTTCTCATAGTGTATTCCCTTGGTAATTTCCTACAGGATATTATGAGAATAGGACCTGCCAGTAGGAAATCCATATTTATATGTTTTGTTGGATGTTCCTATATGTAGTAATGGTTATTGGTCCTTATATTTTAATAATATTATAATTAATGTCTTTTATGAGTAAAGTTGTTTAATTTGTTTAAAAAAACAATGATTATTGTTGTTTATTGAGTGGTAGGATAGGTTGAGGGAATCATGTGTAATATTTCATTAATTAATATTGTGTGAATGTATTATACCTTATTTCCTTTAATAGTAGACGATATCTCAGGCCCTTTCATGGAAATGATATAGTCTAAATAAATTAACGGTCATGGTGTTTTATAGTAAAATGAAATTTCTAGGAATTCAAAGAAAGATACATCATGATCATAGGTTGATGGCACCAATATACAATCTAATAGATCTTAGATAACATGATAAATGGATTATATTTCTCAGTAAAGTCTGTATGAAGAATTATATCATTGTGGCATTAAATTATTTTCTTATGGGTATCATAGAATGTTTCTCGATGATAACCATTGAATTTAAGATCGTTCACCTAATGCCACTAGGAATGGGGCCTAGAGGGTTACACACTTATGTTATCTAGAATCTTAGTTAAATAACAATATTATTATAAATAGTATTCCAGAGTGTTTTTTAATAATTACAAATTTTTTATTGATCGAATATAAATATTATTTTTCTAGTTATTGAATGTAATATTTATATATATATTAGATAATAATGAAGTTATATTTATTTAATTAATAAATAGTCATTATTTAGGACCTGATAAATATTATAGAGGAACGGAACACTGAGTTTAATGGTCTTGTCAGATATAGTAAATACTGAATATTATTTGATTAAACAATATTTAATTTAATTTCTATGTAAAGATAATATGTAGAAACAATAATAATAATACCAATATAAATATTTTAAAATGCATTTACATGGATTTAATATATAATAAAGTCCACATGTGTAATTATTTTATATTATTCGTAGCAATATATAAACCCAATTATATTATTTTCTCAAAGAGAGAATTATTATTTTTGGTTGTTCACAATATATTTAGAGAATATCGTCATTACTAAGATAGATCCCTTCTCCAGGAGCTCCACAAAGAACGAAGATTCAAAATCCACCACCTCTAACTGTCAAGTGAAGAGTGATCCATGAGAAATTTTTTTAAGCTGTTCTCGAGGTGATCTGTGGTGGACGACGCATTCGATATGATATGTCATGCTGGAACCCCATAGATTCCTTCGGAGATTTTCAATGTTTTTTGGAACACATGTGGATCAAATATTGTAATGTGCCGACCCTAGTTACCTAAAGTGAGTGCATTATTATTTAACATTGTCATGATACAAGAAATCATGTCCGGAATGACCGAATAGATTAGTAGCCTTGGAAGTTCTAGATTTATGCAATAGTTTTATATTACATTATAAAATTAAAAAAACACAGTTTTATCCATTTGATACATTAATATCCCTTATTATATCCCTAAAATATACTTCTTCACATCCTGGAGAAAATAAAACATAGAAAGGGTTGAGCTCAGATGCCTAGATAGGATAACAATATAGCAGAAACTTTAATAAATATTCATAAATAATTATAGAAATTTATAAGACTAAACCAAAATATTTTTAACCATAAAATTAATCATAATAGGGAAAATATATATCAAAATAATTTTATTTACTTATTCACATGGATATTCTACTAGTCAAATAATCACATGCAATATCAATAGTCAAATTAATAATGGTGGAATGCTTAATGTCAGATATCGTCACCACATAGTCAAGGCCTTGTGCAAAGACTACAAATATAATTTTGTCAAGGCCTTGTTCCAAGACACTAGATTGTCTCATGAGACCTACTGAGGCATCGAAGAGCTATAGCGGGCTCCACCCATCACTTACTATGTCCAATGTATTCCTCATATGAAAAGGTTTAAACATAACATAATCATTCGTATTAAAACGTGCATACAAAATTTCAATAATTTATTCAAAGACCATGAATAGTATTAAAATAACACATCCTCTCTCAAACATATCACATAACCATTAATATAATATGAATGATTTGTATAATGAATCAACATCAAACAAGTTTAAAATCCATCAATCAGTGTTGACATAGATGGAATAATAACTGTTTGAGGGAAATATATCTTTTGATTTTGGAAAATTTTAAAAGTCACATAATAATAAAAGAAAAATTTTATTTTGAAAATATTCTTATAACCTTTTAAGGGATTATTCTAAGGTGTTATAAAAGCATAAAATATCCTCACCCACTATATAAGTTATAAAACATTCTTTCCTTAATTTTTTCAAAAACATCATAAAGTACTTTGTTTGGAAAACGATAGAAAGAATCCTTTATAAACATATTATAAAAAGTGAAACAAGGGTATAAATTACATAAACAAATAGTATAAGAAATAAAAAAAATTGAAATACATTTTATGAAACATGGATGCGGATGATAAAGTGGTCCTAGTAGATAAAAACAACTTCGGATAATGAAGAGATTGTAGAATTAACCCTTACCTTGTGCTTTTCTGTGGTCGAGGTTATGTTAAACTCATGTATAATTTTAAATCATTGTTATTAATTTATACAAGAACCACATACAAAAACATGATATCATATATGATCTTCTAATATTTCCATGTATATGATATTTTATTATTATCGTCGTTTTAGGTGTTAACTGATTCATTTTCCCATATATGTTTTGTTACGTAAGTCATGTTTTTATGGATAGAATAAATTTTATTAATATAAAAAACGATATTAATTTCTATTGATAATATTATTAATAATGAAATAAAAAATTATTCTTTAATTTTTATGATTGGGAAATGAATCTCATCGCATTCGTGGAGACGGTAATCCGTACGTACGCACGAGTGACAATATCATTATATAAATGATAAAATCACATGTAAATAAGTGGTATATCATATATACATAATATTTAACATGTTATATATATTATTTAAATCAATTATACATCATTATTATACCCATCAAAATAATAATTTATTGAATAACAACTACACCAAGACGTGGGGACGGTAAGCCGTACGTACGCACATATGGTGACATGTAATTCGTAGGATGAATATAAAAATGAATATGGTTGTACCATGTTTGTAATAACATCACATTATATAGTAGATACTATAATTATTAATTTAGATTGGAAAAAACAGAAAAAGTGGAATTGGATGAAGCAAGGAACTTGAAAGAGGTGATGAAATATTTACCTCTTCTTCAAGTGTTTCTTTTTGAGTTGATCAAAAGGGCTCCATAGGTTGGCTTTCTAGTCAAAATAAGGCCTCTAGGTCGAACTAATAAAAGTTGGGAGGTTATTTAGGCAGGGTTTGGCCGATAAAAATGTCTTTGGAGGTGTGAATTTGAGGGAAGAAGAAGTGCCCTTTTATAAGAGAGGTGAGGGGCACCTTAAGGAATGACTGAAATATTATTTTATAATAAAATAATTTTCTGTTTTTAATGGATGAAAATTATTTATTTAGAGTCTATGGTGGGTATCGGTAAAAAAATCTCAACCAATAGGTTTTTTATAGGATTGGGCCACAATATTAACCTTATCTTATAGATTTAACTCTTAGTTAAATAGTTTAACATTTAACATATATTATTGTATTATTATAATAACTGGTTCATAAACATAATATAAAATGCCATGTGAATCCCAAGTGGTTAATTTATGACATATATATTATTATTTATGTACTTTTTTGGATAATTAGATTTTTAGGAATATTATATTATATAATAATATAATAATTGTTTTCAGAACTCATTTATTTCAATTTTATCTCTATTTAGTAGTTGATTTTTGTTGAAGTCATAACTACCTGATTACTGAGAAAAAAATTAATTTAATCAACCCTAACATGTCATATTATACTTGAAAATTAGTTTAATTCCTCAAAAGTCTCAAACTAAATTAATTTGGATATTTATAATATCAATGATTTCAATTTTTTATTAATAAGGTAATTACTACATCATTATTGTGTATTAAATAATATTAATTATTTAATATCTAAAAATTATAAATAAAATACAATTATGTAGGAAATATTTTTATCTTTCTAATGAATATTTATAGTCTAATTTATATTATGTAAAACCATATATTGAAAATGTTTTATTTAGGAAAACATGAATATAACACATTTAACTCTTCTTTAAATTAAATAACAATAAATGTCAAAATCTAATCCATGTTGACCAAAATGATAATATTTTATTCCAAAGATTGTTTTTTGTAGAATTATACTTATCCAATAGAATAAGGACATGTTTTCGGGTAATTATAATATCTTTTTTAATTTTAATTACCATATTTACTTTTAACCGTGGTAAATAAAATCAGAAGTTACTATACACCAAAAATTATTTTCAACTTATTGAACCAAATTTTATATACTGATATAAACTATTTCACTCGGATTTTTTAACTCAAATCACAGAAGCATTAAAATTATGTTTCATGAAAATTTGCAAATGCTCCTAGGTGGTGGGTAAAAGACGGTAAAAAGTTTAATAAAATATTATATTTATAAACTTATTATAAAATGAATCCAATGAATTACATCGAACATATATAGGTATTATGTATCTATTTTGACCAAAAATAAATTTAAATGATGTAAATAATTATTTAAATAAAACGTCGGTTTTTAACATAACGTAGTGTTTTTCACTATTTATAAAAAAATGAATGTTTTAAGAAAAATACCAAAAAATCACATGAAGCTAATTTCAATATTCCCAATCCAAAAATGAAGTCCATTTTTATTGTTAAAATTTATAAAATTTCAAAAACTAGATATTACTATTAATAACTGGTAGTTTGATTGGTTGTGGTGAATTTGGACTTGATATTGCATACAACACAAGGTATTGTATTATTCAAAGAGATGTGTACTGTGCAATATTGGGGAGATACATTCTCCCCTACTTCAAATAATTCCATCCTCAGAATTTGTAGAATATCACTGCATAAAAAGACTCGGGTGGTTCTTCATCATATGTTCCTTGGGTTCCCAGGTCACCTCTTCCATATTTTGGTTTCTCTATAGAAATTCCACCAAACGAGTGGTTCGGTTTCTCAACAATTATTCTATAGTAACCAGAATTCTAATAGTCTCTTCGAAATAATATGACTCAGGTTCCAGTTCTATTTCTCCGTAGTTGAGTACATGCGTTGGGTTAGGCATGGATTTTCTCAACAGCGATACATGGAACACATCATGGACTTTTGAGAGACATGGCGGTATTTCCAAATGGTAAGCAATAGCCCCAATTAGTTCTATATTTTCAAAAGGTCCAATGTACCTGGGACTTAATTTACCCTTCATATCAAAACGTATAACTCCCTTCCATGGAGATAACTTCAGAAAAACATGGTCTCTAACATGAAATTCTAAATCCTTCCTTTGGTTATCAACATAGACTTTTTTCATACATTGAGCTGCTTTGTGGTGGTTTTGGATAACCTTCACATTTTCCATTGTTTCTTAAACATTTTTAGGCCTACGAGTGTTCGTTCACCAACATCATCCCAACATGTTGGTGTGTGACATCTCTTTTTAAATAATGCTTTATATGGTTCCATCTGAATATATGAATTGAAGCCATTATTATAGTAAAACTATACCAGAGGTAAATAATAATCCCACAACCATGAATGTCAAGTGAAAGAGATCTCAACATATTTTCTAAGTTTTTAATAGTTTTTTTCTGATATTTCATCAGTTGGAGGGTGGTATGCAGTACTCAAATGAAGTTCAATATCTAAAATTTTAGCATTCAAAATTGACAACATATTTTGTTCCTTTACAATCTCGAGCATGGTGTCCTTTTTCACCACACATGTAACAGACTCCCATTCCCTTCAGACAAGTACCAGGGTGTTTCTACCAACATCTACTATAGGATGGATATTCAACTTTTCCCTTCTTCCCCTTATTTCAATTTCCAGATTGTTCAGCAGATCTCTTCTTCTCTTGCTTTTCTTTAAAGTCTTATGACCTAGAGAATTTTTTTACTATATTGATAGCACATGAGACCGTATCTTCATACTATGGGAAGGATTATGAGACTAAATCCTGACAGATAAATGGTTTTAATCTATCAATGAATTTATCAATCTTACTCCTTGGGTTACGTATATAATCTGCGTCATTCATTTCTAACCTTGTAATGTTAGGCTCATATTTTGGGATATTCTCATCCTCCTTTAGCCTCAAACTCAATTATTGCCTTTTCATATCCACTTGATGGTCATGAGGGAAAAAAATATTTGAAGAGGACTTTAAAATCACTCCATTCCATATTTAATAATTCTTCATCTTCCTTTTTGTATTGAATCAATGACCACCATTGATCTGCATCTCCCGTGAGGCGATAAAAATTCATGAAAACTATTTCCCTTTCACTACTCCCCATAGCATGAAATATTTTTTTCTAAGGAACTTATCCACTGCTCATCGACAAATGGATTTTTAATCCCATTGAATGTTGGTGGTTTCTGCTACATGGTGTGGTATAACACTGATCCTCCGCATTGTAGATCAGGGTTCTCAATATGGGTAGGGTTATTATTCATAACCTGATTGAGTTATCTTAGTATGGTGATAATCTAATCAGGACCAGTTGCATCACCAGCTCTACTATAATTATCTTTAGTTGGAGGGAAATCCCTTCATAGATTACGTGCATTGATACGATTTTCATTCCATCCACTAGGCTCCATTTCTAAACAATGGCATACACTATATTATTTTATAAATTAAAATACATAATTCCGAACTTGTAAAAAACATAACATAAATTGAACAGTTTATGGATATAATCCATAACCATAAAAATGTATTTTTGAGGAGGTATATACACAAACATCCTTTATAATTGTTTTTATAGATAATGTGGATTATCTTAAGAATATCCCCGAGGAGTGTCATAACCAAGAGTGCAGCAAGGCCAGTTGTCATGTACCAGGATAACCAAGGTCAGGCCCAAAACACCTGGTTAGATTTTTCACTCCAAGTTACATCTATTCTATAGCCAAATCTCCCTAATCGTATCCAGACAAGGATGTATTTCTCGGAAAATTCACAAAATATTTACAATACCAAAATTCTAGAAATTTCATCTATATTAATCCTTAATTTCAATCTTTGGGTAACATGCTGTAATCAGAGTTTTTCTAAATATAGTTTTCAATGTTTGTACTATTATTCCTCTAATAAAAACTATAACAGCCCAACCCTAGTTACCCAGAGCTAGTGCAATATTACATTACATTAGCATGATACAAGAAACCATGTCTTGAAAGACTAAATAGTTTAGTAGCCTTAGAAGTTCTAGATAAATTAATAAGTTTTACATTCCATTAAAAATATGAAAAAAAACAATTTTGTTTCCAATGGACACATTCATATCCCTTAGACTATCATTGCAGTTCAATCATAATACACTTCTTCACATCTTGGTAAAAATAAAACATAGAAATGGGTGAGCTTAGATTCTCATTAAGGATAACAATATAGAAGAAACATTCATAAATAATCATAAACATTTAAGGAAATGTATACGAATAAAACAAAATCATATTAAACTTAAAATTCATCAAAATATAGAAAATAGAAAATAAAGATAATTTAATTTACTTATTCACATGGATATTCTAATTGTTTAATAATAACATGCAATATCAATAGCCAAATTCATAATGATGGAATGCATAATGTCAGGAATCATAACTATATAGTCATGGTCTTGTTCCAAGACTACAAATAAGATTTCTTCAAGGCCTTGTGCAAAGAAAGTAGTTTTTCTCAGGAGACCTACCGACACATCAAGGAGCTATAGCGAGATCCTCATGTCACTTACTAATTCAAATGCATTCATCATATAAAAAGGATTAAACATAACATAATCATTCATATTAAAACTAGCATGGGAAATTTTAATACATTATCCATAAAGAATGAATAGTATGAAAATAACACATCCACTGTAAAACAAATCACAAAACCTTAAATATAATATGGATGATTTTTATAATAAATCAACTTCAGACAAGTTTAAAATTCTTAAAAGGATGTTGACATAGATGAAATCAAAACTGTTTTAGAGAAATATATCTTTCTATTTTGAAATCATTTAAATGTCATGTAATTATAAAAGAAAACCTTTATTTTGAAAATATTATAATAAGCTTGTAACAGAATCTTCGAAGGTGTTATTACAGCAAGAAAATTTCCTCTCTCACCAAAGAAGTTAAAAAAACATTCTTTCTTTAATTTTGTAGAAAAGGTCATAAAGTACCTTGTTTAGAAAATGACAGAAAGATTCCTTTATAAACATTTAAAAAAAATCAAACTAGGGTATAAATGACTTTAACCCATAGTATATTAAATACAAAAAAGGTATTGAAATACATTTTATGAATAATGGATGTGGATGATAATGTGGTACTAGTAGATAAAAACATCCTCAGATAATGAAGTGATTGTAGAATTAACCCTTACTACGTACTTTTCCTTGGTTGAGGGTATGTTAACCTCCTTTATAATAGTTAAATCATTGTTATTAATTTACATAAGTACCACAAACATAAATATGATATCATATATGATCTTTTAATATTTATTTGTAAATAATAGTTTAATATTATCGTCATTTCAGGTGATAACTGATTCATTTTTCTTTATATGTTTTGTTACGTATGTCATGTTTTTTATATTTATGATGTATTTGATTCATATATATAATTATATGAAATTATTTAAATATTATTTTTATTTATAAAATGAAAATTATTCTTGAATTATTACTATGGGGAAATTAATCTTATCATGTTTGTGGAGACGGTAATCTGTACATACACACGGGCGACAATATCATTATATTGATGATGAAATAGCATGTAAATAGATAGTATATCATTTTTTGCGCATAATTAAAATGTTAGATATATTATTTAAATCAATTAAAAATCATTATTATACCCATACAAATAATAATGTATTGAATAACAACTACACCATGATGTGGAGAAAATAAGACATACGTACGCACATATGGTGACATGTCATTCATAGGATGGATAGAATAATGAATATGGTTTTAACATTTTTATAATAACATCACAGTATATAGAATATACTAGAGTTATTATTTTAGAATGGAAACAACAAATAAAGGGGAAGTGTAAGAAGAAAAGAACTTGAAAGATGTGATGAAATATTTACCTCTTCTTCGGGTGATTCCTTTTGAGTTGATCAAAAGGCCTCCATAGGATGTATTTCCTATCGAAATAATGCATATGGGTTGAAGTGATTGATGTTTGGGGGATATTTTGGTAGGGTTTGGCTATGGCAAATCGCATTGGAGGTGTGAATTTGAGGGAAGTTAAAGTGCCATTTTAAAAGAGAGGTGAGGGGCACCTTAGGGAACGATTGAAATGATATTTTATTATAATATAATTTTCAGTTTCTATTAGCTCCAAGATGATTTATTTAGAAGAGAAGGTGATTATGGGTCGAAAACCTCTCAAATATTAGGTTTTAGGCAGGTTTTGGTAACTATATTTACCGTTTCTTCAAGATTTAACTCTTAGTTAAATAGTTTAACTATTACCATGTATTCTTGTATTATTATAATAATTGGTTAATAAACATACAATAATATACCAAGATAACCCCAAGTGGTTCATTGATGATATATATATTATTATTTATGTCTTTTGGATGAACCTTAGATTTTTAGGACAATTATATCATTTAATAATATAATATTTGTTTTAAAAACTCATTTATGTCAATTTTGTCACTATTTTGTAATTGATTTTTGATTAAGTCATAACAGAATTAATACATTAAAAAAATTAATTTAATCAACCCGAAAATTTCATATTAACCATGAAAATTATTGGAATTTATCAAAAGTCTCAAACTACATTTATTTGGATATTTATAATATCAATTATTTCAATTTTTATTAATAAGGTAATTACTGCATCATCATTGTGTCATAAATAATTATAAATTTTTAATGTTAAAAATTATAAATAAAATACAATTATGTAGGAAACCATTTTATATTTCTATGGAATATTTATAGTCAAATTTATTTTTTGTATTACCCTATATTAAAAATGTTTTAGTTAAGAAAACATGAATTTAACACTTTAAACTCTTCTTTAAATTAAATAATAATAAATTTCCTAATCTAATCCATGTAGACCAAAAGGATCATATTTAAATATTAATGTTTTTTTTTGTTGAACTAAACTTATCCAATATAATTAGGACATGTATTATGGTAATTATAATATCATTTTTACCATTAATTACCCTATTTACCTTTTTAATTCAATAAATAAAAGTAAAAAGTTACTATTCACTGAATATTATTTTAATCTTATTGAACCACATTTTACAAAATAATATCAATCGTGTCTCTTGGATTTTTGAAATTCAAGTCAGAGGAAAGGTAAATTTATGTTTTATGCAAATTTCCAAATGCTCCTGCGAGGTGGGTAAAAGACTGTAAAATGTTCAATAAAATTTTATATATCTATTCTTAATATAAAATTACTACTATTAATTAAATTGAATTTATATAGGTATTATTTATCTATTTTAATATAAAATGAATTTAAAAAATAATTATTTATTTAAATAAAATTTGGTTTTTAACAATAACGCGATGTTTTTCACTATTATAAAAAAATTGAATGTTTTCATAAAAATACAAAAAATTCACCCTAAGAATATTTCGATATTCCGAATCCAAAAATGAAATCAATTTTTAAATAATCAATTTATAAAATATAAAAATGTTGGTATTACTATTCATAACAGCTAGTTAGGTTGGTTGTGGTGTGTTTGGACTCGATGTAGCATACAACTCAAGCAATTTCATCATTCAAAGAGAAGTGTACCATGGAATCTTGGGGTGTTAAAAATATATAGGGAATATACCCTTGATTCCTACATCACAATGATGGTAAAAAAATCTATGTTGTCATATCCATCAACGAAGAATTCATTCCAACATGGTATTTCTTTAATTAATTAAATTGATTATAAATAATATGTGACGATCATGTGTCTTGGTTACATTGTTATATCTCTTGCATATATTATTTTATTCAATTAAATATATTACATTGTTTATCATTTTGTAAATATTGGATTGATCATTTATCATGAAAAAATAATGGTTAGGCACATCCTATCACACACATCCCCTATACTTAGAACCTACAATACAAATGGTTGATGTAACAACACTTCTTTTCACCAAAACTGTATTCATTTTTTATTACATAATTTTACACATTGTACAACATAAAATAGCAATAAGACTCTTGTATTAGTGAATTATTTCTATTATATAACAATTTAAAACAATAAAAACAACATCATTATTGAAAAAATCATTAAAAACTCGCACTTAAAACTACATGGGATAACTCGGGGACATACATAAGAAAGGGGTGAGTTATAAATCTCAGTAATGGATGATTCATGGAATAAGGTAGTAAATAATGTACCATTGGCATATCAATTGGGAATAAATGTAACATTAAAAATAAGGCATGATATATCATGATAACCCACACATGGGAAATGTGGCAACATCATAAACACTATATCATAAACATGGGCCATGGTCAACTCCAAGACATCATAATGTTAAATGTCCCCTAAAGGAATAATGTTCACTCCCTATCCCAACATGACATATTTTGAGTCTAAACATTACCCCATGAATTGGATAACTATATAATTGTTGGCTCAATCGTCACATTCATTTCATTATCACACTCAAGCATGCCACATAAAACATAAAACTTGAAATAATTACTATAATATTTTATTCAATGTATATAAATTTAAGAATAAAAACATGTAAGCCCTAATTAAATGTTTTGTAATTGTATAAAGGTGAAAAACCATGATTTTAAATGGATATGGTGTTCACTATATACTTTTATTGGCATGGAAAAATCACATGGAAATTTGGGATGCATAATGTTGTCACTAGACATTTCATAAAATTTATCGATGATAGATAAATGGGTCTCTCATGATTTTGGAATGACATGGGTAGTAATAGGTATGTTGAAAAAATATTCCAAACATTGGGGATTGGAGATAAAATGCATATGATAATACAAAAACATGAATAAATTGGAAAAAGTGTGATCACTTACTTGAGTTTGTGACACCAAATGATGGGGGAACCTTGTGTATGATTCAAGCATAGTGTAAGAATGGGAGGGATGGTGCCCAATTTTATTTTTTACACATTCAATTAAGAATCCTTGATGTATTCAGTGATCAATTTCCAGATCCAACGAATTGATTCAACAAAACATGAAAAAGGAATAGAAACCTGGAACCAAGGGAGAGGATCAACGAATTTTGTTTATAATTAATTTAATTAAATAAGAATTACCACTAATGTGATTCTTTTGTCATTGACGTGTTCTGTAATAGATCTATAGGGGTATTGTAATTGAGTTGTAGAGATCAAGGGTAGATATCCTCTACTGGTGAACTACCCATATTCCACATGTCTCTAAACGACGCCGGAGTAGTCTCATTGTAGTAGATCATCAGTTCCATGTGCTTATAATGATTACCATTGATTGACTTTATAATTTCTTCCAAAGTGTTCTCCTTGATCTCGTGAAGGAGGATCTCTCCCATTCTTGAAATCATTATTTGAGAGAGACAAACTCTCTAGGCTTGAGATATTTTCCACAAATTTTTTGCACAATAAAATAGATGTCACATATATTTCCCTTGGCTAATGAGAGGATAAATAAATTAGGAATTTATTGCACCAAGGTAATAATAAATAATTTTCCCAATTTCCATTACTAATTTTATTAATCCTAGTGAAACCGCCATGTTTAATAATAATATCAATAATATTATTTCGTGAAATGTGATTAACTTGTGAGTTATAATTAAATATTATTTAATCAAATAATATTAAATATTTTTATTTCTCACTAGACCATTAAACTTTGACTTCCAATCGTCCACAATATTTATTAATTATTGTTTTCACAATATATTCTTTCGAATAACTAGTGATAGAATAAATTTGATTATACATACATGAATAATTACTAAACCCCAAGCATAAATAATATGTATTCATCTTGTTATATAAATAATTAATTAATTGATATATTGGATACACATAGTGTTTGATCCTCTAAGCCTCTTTCTCGGTGGCATTAGGCGAACATTTCTAAAGTAAAAAAAATATCTTCTAAAATCTTGCCAGGTAACCCATGTAACACCCTGAGATTTTATGAAAAATATTCTTTTTAAATTTTATTGATGTCTTGTGTAGTACGCTACACCAAAAAGAGCTGTCACTACATGCATCCCTGACTTGGATTGTATTACACGCATTCACGAGCTTCCATGATAGCGTGTGTTGTACGCAATACTGAATTTTACTAAACAACGATATGTTATATAAACTAGTCATTATGAATATTAATACCCACTTTTTGAAATATTATAAATTTTATCTTCCGAAATGGACTTCATTTTTGGATTCGGAATATCGAAATTAGCCTAGGGTTAATTTATGGTATTTTTTGAAAACATTCATTTTTTGATGAATAGTGAAAACACTGGGTTACTATTTAAAAACTGACTTTTTATTTAAATAATTATTTATTTTATATAAATCATTTTTAGGTAAAAATTGATATATAATACCTATATATGTTCAATGTAATTTGTTGGAGTAATTTTATAATAATTTTAGACATATAAAACTTGTATTGATCTTTTCACCGTCTTCTACCGACCTCATAAGAGAGTATGAAAATTTACATAAAACATTATTTTACAACTTCTGTGAGTGGAATGTCAAAAATCCAAGAGACACAGTTAATATCAAAGACTAAAATTTGGTTCAATGGAGTGAAAATAATTTTTCATGAATAGTACCTTTTTACTTTTTTTACCACGGTTAAAATTAAATAGGGTAATTAAAGGTAAAAATGTTCTTATTATTACCCTAACACATGTCCTAATTCTATTGGATAAATTTATTTCAGCCAAAAAAACCATAGGAGTAAAATATGGCCATTTAGGTCCACTAGGATTAGATTAGGACATTTATTATTAATTTATTTAATGAAGGGTTAAAATAGTTAAAATCAAAGTTTAATAACTAATTAATTTTTTGTATAGGGTTATATATAAGATAAATTCGACTATAAATATTAATTAGAAATTTAAAAATATTTCCTACCTAATGGTAGTTTATTTATAATTTTTAGACGTTATATAATTTTTGTTATTTATGACACAATGGTGATGCAGTAATTACCTAAATAATGAAATATAAAAATAATTGATATTATAAATACCCAAATAAATGTAATTTGAGACTTTTCCTGCATTCCACTAATTTTCTAGGTTAATATGAGATATTATTATTGATTTAATTAACTTTTTATGAACTACTCAAGCTGTTATGATTTTCAAAAAAAATTAATTACCAAATAGTGTCAAAATTGGCATAAAATAGATTCTAAAAAAATATTATATTATTAATTATTATTTTATTCCTAAAAATCTAAAGATCGTAAAAATGACTTAGATAAGGATATGTATATTAATAAAGAACCACTTGGGGTTCGTTTGGATTGTTATTGTATGTTTATTAACAATATAATGATAGAAAACAAGAAGACACGGTAAAAGTTAAATAATTTAGCATTCAGTTAAATCTAAATGAAAACATTAAAATTGTAACCTAAACATGTCTAAAATCTATTTTTTGAGATTATTTCGACCCATCCCCACTTTAGATTCTAAATAAATCAATTTGGAGCTATAATAAACTGAATATGACTTTATTATAAAATAATATTTTAAGTTTTTCCAAAGGTGCCCCTATCCTACCTTATAAAAAGGGCACCCCTTCCCTCTTCTCTTCACACCCTTTTGAGCCTTGAATCTTAGAAAAAACCTGCCAATTTATCTTCTTCACTTCCCTAGAAATATTCTGGAGGTTCTTTTTTTCTCAATAGACCAACTATACTTCCATAAGAGGAGGCTTAAAGGACGTGCTTCGAAGAAGAGGTAATCTTTTTTCTGATTCTTTCATGTTTCTTTCTTCTTCTACTTTATCTTATTTAGTTGTTTCATTGTAAAGTAATAACATCATTATTAATTAAATAATTATATGTTATTATAAATATGAAACAAACCTATTTCGCCATCTATCCATCCTATGAAAAACTAAATCATCGCGCGTGGGTACGTACGAAATACCGTCTCCACGTCGTGGTGTAATCATTTTTTCCACCACCACCTTACTTGGATGGGTATAATGGTGTAATGAATAAAAATATATGATTATTATGACATCATAATTATTCTTATATATTATATCATCCACTCCAATTCCAGTCAGTAAATATGGGAACGATATAATCGCTCGTGCATACGTACGGACTATCGTCTCCACGACACGATGAGATTCATTACCCATGTTAACCAGTCGTGAATGATTATAAAGTATATATAATAAGTAATCAAGAAAATATATGACATAACAATGATACTGGATTTATGTATATACATGTATTTCATCTTCTTAATTTCATTCAATTCAATAAGGAAACGAAAACAGCGTTCATGCGTACGTACGGCCTACCGTCTCAATGAACGGTGTATTTCATTTCATTTATCAATCTATCATATATATATATGTATATAATGAATATATATTATATTTAAATCATGTTTTATATTCTGTGATTAAGTAAATCATGATATAAGTAATAATATCATGAACTACAAGTCCAAACACGTACGATAAATAAAACAATTTTACCAAAAACACTACTTTAACATGGAATTTACAAATGAACGTGTAATATAAAGTTATAAGTGAACAATTTATGACATCATAACAATTAATATGATTCTGTAATAAGTCAATGACATTATTTAAATCATTATACATTAGTTTTGGATACGTATGAAGTATTTCGGACCTAATTCAAGGGATAACTTTTCCAATCTCATTTTTATCCGAGATTGTTTATTCGTAAGTATTCACAAGGGTTATATTTATCATCCATGTTATTGAATTATAAAAATTGTTTCATGAATTTTTAAATTCCTTTTTACCCATTTTATACTTTTACTACATGTTATGTAATGAATCTTTTTTTTGATTACCATACGAGTTACTTTTTGACTTTTCTGAAAAAAGTACCATAAGAATGTTTTTTTAACTTATACGGCATGAATGAATTTTTTCTCTTTCATAATGCATTATTTTCATGAAGCTTAATCTACAAGATTTCATGATTATTATCAACAAAATCCTTTTCTTTTAAAATTGAATGGCATTTTGTGAAAATAAAATGATTTTCAAGAATAAAGGATATTTTCCTCAAGAATAAATTTCAAGTGCTTTATCAAAACCATTTTCCATCTAAGATGACATGATTTCATATGTGTATGATTCAAGTATAATGTCTCTATGATTTATATGGTTTCAATTATCTTATGATGAAATGATATCCATTTGTTTTATATGTATTATGTTATGTTGGAATGATGTTTATGAAACCCAATTTATTCTTTGGGTTATGATGAATGATTTTTTATTGTCTTGTGGTACACAAAAGAATGATTTCAATATGAGATGGGTGGGACCTATATCTACCTCCAAAACATTGGGTAAAGATTTATATCTCATGATATAGATATGGCTAGAATGGTAAGTTAATACGGTTCAGTAAACGTGGAGTGAACATGATTCAGAAATGGACTTTGTCCAGTAAGATGGTCTTGGTAATAATGCCTTGGATACTATGGAAATCATAACATGTGCTGAATGGTTGCCACAATTACATGTTTTATTCACATTATATTTTATCATGTTTGATGTTCGATTATGATATATGCCTTATGTACTTCCACGATTTATGTCTTTGCTCATGATTTTGATGTTTATATTTCATGTTCATGTTTTTGATTTTAAATGTTTTTGGATTGTTTTATGTTCTCTATGTTTACCCTTACTGGGAATTTGGGCTCACCCTTTTTATTTTTCTTTTCTCCAGAATTTAATGAATGATTTTAGGTATGAAAATAAAAGGGGATGATCTTTATGGAAGATGTTGAAGACCTTTCCCCAAGATTAGGAGATTATATTACGAGTTTCGAAAGACACTAAACTATTACGGTCCTTTGGTATCTATTTTTGTTATGTATTAAATATTCCTTAAAAGTAATGTAATGTCCATGTACATCAAGATTTGGATCTGTATAGTCGGTATTAGAGGAAAAGGAGGTAATAATGAATCCGATCCTTGGGAACTCTCACATGTGAGCGTTGGACGAAGCATGGCTCTCCGCCCAAGGGCTACATGATGAAATGGATGCCATTGGAGATGGTGGTGTGTCCCGCCGATGGGGTGTAGCCACCCATGGAGTTCCCTGATAGGTATCAATTATATTCCACTGGATGTAATTCCAGACTGTTATAGTTGGTATTAGAGGAATGTTTTAGTTTACCTTTGGAAACTAGGATGCGAAAACTTTAGTGAGATCCCTAGAGATATTTCTATGGCATGTATAAGGATGCCCCTAAGGTTAAGTATAAGTATAGGTTATATTCATAGAATTACGATAATGATATTAGAATTAATCCCAAGATGTTAGATATTGATGGTACTCCCCCTTTATTATGTTGTTTTCCCTAGCATTATTTTGACCTCTCACACTATTCTTTTTGGGTTTTAGATGATGGCTGGAACCCGAAGGAATCATGTTGATCAATGTAATGGACGATGCAATTATTTTCCTCCTGAACAACCCAATGTTATGGGAGATGGAGTGAAAAAATTTATTTCTATACTTACACAATCTATGAATCATTCTGGACTTCCAAAAGAGCAGACGAGGGAACAATATTCTCTTGAGTCCTTCACAAGGTAATGTCCACCTTCTTTCAGTGGGTCTTTTGGTCCACATGTTGTTGAACAATGAATCAGTACCATTGAAAATATATTTTCCGTACTTCACTATTTGAAACATGAAAAATTCATTCTAGCTATTTACTGTTTAAAAGGTGAAGCAGATCAATGGTAAACTCTAATTAAGAATATGAGGCTCCGAGATGAAATTGAATCCATGGAATGGGATGAGATAAAGAACATATTTTTGATAAGTACTTCCCTTATATTCTTCAAACATAGATGGAAAGGTATTTCCTTTAGATAAAGAAAAAGGTTGATGAATCTGTTGGTACATATGAAGAGAATTTTACAAGGCTTGCAAGGTATGCATCTGGCTTTTTCATCCAACCTGAAAGTAAAGTTCATCTCTTTTTCAGTGGCTTAAAACCAAGTATTTTAAGGGAATTTTCTATAAGAGACTTTAGTAGCTATGAAGAAATTTTGCATTTTACTATCAAGGTATAAATGAATTTTGGTGTTTCATATCCATCTCGTGGTTTTGACAAGAAATGAAAGATGGAGTTTAAGAAGAAATCTCAGAATAATGGTGAAAAGAAGACAAATGTTTCTTTATGCACAACACGTGGGATAGAGAACAGTAGAGATTGTCTTAAGGGACTCGAAAATGTTTTATGTGTGGAAAAGAAGGTCATCGAGCAACTGAGTGTCGAAGTAAAGGAAAAATATTTCCTAACGATGTGAAAAAAGAAGAGACATCAGAGAACGTACCACCAACACTTCAATGCTTCATGTGCAAGGAAGTGTGGCAATATGCTAATAAATTCCCTAATCCAAGGGTTAATGATGATCAACGTGAGAAACCTCTTAAAGAAAAGGATAAAGGGAAGTCACATGAGATCAATATTAGCAATGTTTAGTATGACAACGATGTGGTGGAATTATTATGTGTTTATGTAAAGGGATACCAAAATAATGTTGTGGAATCTCATTTATAGTATTGTGGAACATTGGAATATCTATGTAATGGTTTATTATGGTTTTCGATAATTATATGGTACTGGTAACCATGAAAAGTGATTAAAATATTTTGGAAAGTAGAAGATACGCGCATAATGAAAGGATAAGGAAAAAATTAAATGTTTGATAGTATTCATGAGCTCATGACTGATATAAGGACAAGGTTATATAATGGTTTGAGTATATAGAATTTTTTATTTTGGTATGTGGAAAGAGTTAAATTTTGACAGCATTCATGTTTTCACTAAGGTTCAATGAGTATTCATTTTTTTTCAAGAGAATACATGATTAAGGTATTCACATGTTTGGAATTTGACCAACAAGATATATAATATGATATATGGGGGATAAATGATTATATTCACATGCTAGATAGATGAAATTTCTAGTAATTGTTTTCTTTATACCATGAGCTTGGAAAGAAGTATTTTGGATAAGCCTAAATATTGGAATGAATTGTGTTATACATAAGATAGTATTGGTTAAGGATATGACTTTTATTTTATTTTATTGCAGGAATGTTATTATAATGTAGTTTTAGAAAAAGGGACAACCTACAGGATGGGCGACAACCCATCACGTCGGAAAATGCTATGGGAATCAAACCCACAACTGAAGTGAGACATGCCTTTATCGCCAACTGCTGGCCTACAAGAATTCTATGTTTATTAGAAACCAGTTTTATTATATTAAGTAGTATAATATATGAAGTATAAGTCCATTTTAGGAACCATATATGATTAATCTCACTATAGATGGACTTATGTATATTGGATAACTTTTCCTATCCATTTTTTGAGACAAATGGAATGACCCATCATTCTATCACATGATCTACTAACACTTCACAAATGACAAATTCATCATCATTTATTTACGATATGAAATAGAAATTGTCCAAGGAATGAACAACGGTGAGACTGTACCAAAATCATGAAAGTATTTCTTCTAATTCCAATTTCTTCAACATTAGGTAAATGATCTTGAAAACCAAAAATGTTATCCTAGTTCCCTTATATCCGATGAATCAGATGGTACCATAGATTTTCAGATATCTATGGCTTTGTGATTGATGGATTTTTCATAGTCATGTTCTCTACCACTCTCCATCAAAACATGATGGTTAGATTTCTCTTCCATATCCATATTTTCACCTATGTTCTCTTATGTGGAAACCCAGTGATTAGTTAATTTGGGTAACCATTACGTTTCATAATTACGTTTTTAAATATTGGTTTTGGAATTCCTTTTTACGATGTGGGTTTCTATTAAAGAAACTTTCTAGTAGTAAACCATTTATAACCCCGATGAATTTTGAGGGCGAAATTTATTTAAAGGGCGGTAGAATGTAACACCCTGGGATTTTATGAAAAATATTCTTTTTAAGTTTTATTGATGTCTTGTGTTATACGATACACCAAAAGGAGCTTCCACTACCCACATCCCTGACTTGGTTTTCATTACACGCAATCGCGACCTTCCATGAGAGTGTGTATTGTACGCAATACTGAGTTTTACTAAACAACGATATGTTATATAAACTAGCCATTATGAACAGTAAAACCCACTTTTTAAAATTTTAAAAATTTTATCTTTCTAAATGGACTTCATTTTTGAATTAAGAATATCTAAATTAGCCAAGGGTGAATTTTTTGTATTTTTCTGAAAACTTTCAATTTTTGAGGAATAGTGAAAACACTAGGTTACTATTTTAAAAACGACTTCTTGTTTTAATATTTATTTATTTATTTTAAATTTATTTTATGTAAAAATTGATATATAATACCTATATAAGTTCAATGTAATTCATTGGAGTCATTTTATAATAATTTTAGACATAAAAAAATTTATTGAACTTTTCACCATCTTTTACCCACCTCTTAGGAGAGTTTAAAAATTTACATAAAACTTATCTTACCGCTTCTGTGAGTGGAATTTCAAAAATCCTAGAGACATGGTTAATATCATTGACTAAAATGTGGTTCAATGGGATGAAAATAATTTTTGGTGAATCGTAAATTTTTTACTTTTTTTAACCACGGTTAAAAATAAATAGGATAATTAAGGGTAAAAATGATATTTTTATTACCCTAACTCATGTCCTAATTCTATTGGATAAGTGTAATTCGACCAATAACTACCTTAGAAATAAAATATGACCATTTAGGTCCACATGGATTAGATTAGGACATTTATTATTTATTTATTTAAAGAAGTGTTAAAATAGTTAAAATAAAATTTTAATAACTAATTCATTTTTAATATAGGTTTATACATAAGATAAAATAGACTATGAATATTAATTGGAATGATAAAAAGAATTCCTACCTAATTGAATTTTATTTATAATTTTTAGACATTAAATAATCTATGTTATTTATGACCCAATAGTGATGCAGTAATTACCTAAATAATGAAATATTAAAATAATTGATATTATTATTACCCAAATAAATTTATTTGGAGACTTTTTATGAATTACACTAATTTTATAGGTTAATATGACATGTTAGTATTGATTTAATAAATTTTTTTGGAACTAATCATGCTGTTATGATTTTCACAAAAATCAATTCCCAAATAGTGTCAAAATTGACATAAAATACTTCTTAAATCAAATATTATATTATTAATTTATATTTTATTCCTAAAACTCTACGGTTCAGCCAAATGACTTATATAATGATATATATATTAATAATAAACGACATCGGGTTCTTTTTTCTTGTTCTTGTATGTTTATTAACC
This sequence comes from Viscum album, assembly GCA_963277665.1. Classification (NCBI taxonomy): domain Eukaryota; kingdom Viridiplantae; phylum Streptophyta; class Magnoliopsida; order Santalales; family Viscaceae; genus Viscum; species Viscum album. The sequence goes on along the minus strand of OY728141.1, from coordinate 1,610,189,301 downwards.
ATATAGTGTAAGAAAAAAAAGAATACATGGTAAAAGATAAATTATTTAACTTAGAGGTAAATCTAAATGATAAGGTTAAAATATTAACCTAAACTTGCCTAAAATATATTGGTTGAGATTATTTCTACCCATACCCACCTTATCATAGAAATAAATCAATTTGGAGCTATTATAAACCGAATATGTCTTTATTATAAAATAATATTTTAAGTTTTTCCAAAGGTGCATCTCTCCTCCCTTATAAAAAGGGCACCCCTTCCCTATTCACGTCACACCATTTTGAGCATTGAAGATCGGCCAACCCCATCCCATTTCTCTTCTCCACTTCTCTAGAAACATTCTGGGTGTTTTTTTCATAACAAAAGTCCAACTATACTTCTATAATAGGAAGGGTAAAAGAGGTGCATCAAAGAAGAGGTAATCTCTTCTTCCTATTCATTCAAGTTTTGTTCTTATTCTACTTCTTTTTAATTAGTGGTTTCATTATAAAGTAATAAAATAAGTATTACTTATATACTGATATATTATTATAAATATGAAACAACCTTATTTCACCTTCTATCCAGCCAATGGAAAATGAAATCACCGCGCGTGCGTACGTACGGAATACCGTCACCACACCATGGTGTAATCAGTTTTTCCACCACCACCTTACATGGATTTGTATAATAGTGTAATAAATGACAATATATTATTATTATAAAATCATAGTGATTCTAATATATTATATCATCAACTCAAATTCCATTCAATAAGTATGGGAATGATATCATCTCTCGTGCGTACGTACGAACTACCGTCTCCATGACGTGATGAGATTCATTCTCCAGGTTAACCATTCATGAATGATTATAAAGTATATATAATAAGTAATCATGAAATATATGACATAATGATAATACTAGACTTATTTATATATCTGTATGTCATATAATTAATTCAATTCAATTCAATAAGGAAACGAAAACAGCGTTCATGCGTACATACGGCTTACCGTCTCCATGAATAGTGTATTTCATTACATTTATCGATCTATCATATATATATGTATATAAAAAATATATATTATATATAAATTTCGTTTTATATTCTGGAATTAAGTAATTAAAGATATAAGTAATAATATCATGAACAACAATTCCCAACACGTACGATGAATAAAACGATTTTAACCAAAACGATGCTTTAACATGGAATTTACAAAAGAACGGGTAATATAAAGTAATAAGTAAACCATTTATTATGTCATAACAATGAATATGATTCATTAATAAGTCAATGAAATTATTTAAATCATTATACAGGAGGTTCGGATACAAACGAAGCATATCCGACCTAAGGTAAGGGATAACTTTTCCAATCTCATTTTTATAGGAGATTGTTTATTCATAAGTATTCACCGGGGTTGTATTTATCAACCATGTTCCTACTTGATAAAAATTGTTTCATGAATTTATAACGTCTTTTTCACCCATTTTGACTTTTACTACACGGTATGTAAGGAATCTTTTTTTTGTTTACTATTCGAGGTACTCTTTGACTTTTTCGGAAAAATTATGAGAAGAATGTTTTTTTAACTTATACGGCATGAACAAATTTTTACGCTTTCATAACGCCTTATTTTCCTTAAGCTTACTCTACAAGATTTAATGATTTTTTTCAACAAAATCCTTTTATTTTAAAATTTAATGGAATTCTGTGAGAAGAAAATGATTTTCAAGAAGAAAGTATATATTCCCCAAGAATTCATTTCAAGTGCTTTATGAAAACCATTTTCCATCTAAGATTAAATTATTTCATATGTGTATGTTTCATGTATAATGTCTCTATGATTTATATGGTTTCAATTTTCTTATGATGAATGATATCAATTTGTTTTATATGGATTATGTTATAATGGAATTTTGTTTATGAAACCCAATTTATTCTTTGGGTTATAATGAATGATTTATGATTGTTTTGTGGCACATGTAAGAATGATTTCAATATGAGATTGGTGGGACCTATATCTACCACCAATGCATTGGTTAAAGATTTTTATCTCATGAGATATACATGGCTGGAATGGTATGTTAATTCGGTTCAGTAATACAGGACTGGAACGAGGATTAAAGTCAATTAAGAAAGGGACTTTTTCTACTAAGATGGTCTTGGCAGTAAAGCCTTGGATACTATGCAAATCATAACATGTGTTGAATGGTTACCACAATTACATGTTTTATTCCCATTATATTTTATCATGTTTGATGTTCAATTATGATATATTCCTTACGTACTTCCACCTTTTATGTCTTTGCTCAAGAATTTGATGATTAAATTTCATGTTCATGTTTTTTCTTTAAAATGTTTATGGATTGTTTTATGTTCTATATGTTTACCCTTACTGGGTATTTGAGCTCACCCTTTTTATGTTTTCTTTTACCCAGGATATAATGAAAGGTTATAGGTAATAAAATAAAAGGGGAAGATCTTTATGGGAGATGTTGAAGATCTTTAACCAAGATTAGAATATTATATTACAAGTTTCCAAAGACACTAAACTATTATGGTCCGTTGGTGTCTGTTTTTGTTATGTATTATGTATTCTGCAAAAGTAATGTAATTTCCTTGTGTGTCAAGATTTGGGTCTCTACATCCCACATAGAAATAATTTAATTCTTCAGTCACATGTCACCTCATATGAATGATTACAATGTAATATAATACTTTTATCACAGTATCTCTAATCGAGAAAGTTTAATTCTAGTGCCATTTACCTATATTCTTGATATGTCTTTCTTTGACATTCTGAAAATATATATTTCCAAAAGAACACCATTAACATGGATTTAATTAGGATATGTCATTTCAATCAAATGAATTGAGATATTATCTTCCTTTAATGAATATAATAGATAAATCCTTTCTCACATTATTCATTAATGCAATATTACATGTTACAAACCCAACATATCTTACCATGCCATAATCAATTATTCTAATGGTATTCGTTAATACATTTAATTGTGTGAATCCTAATATCTATTGATAATAATTATAAAGTCTAAGGTCAAATATAAACATCCACAAATAAAAACATCCAATGACACTTTTAAGTTAGGATTTTCTACTATTAGGTCTCATTCACATAATATACTACTTGATATCACTAATGGAATACACAATATGAAGGTGTATGAAGGTCCTATGAGTCTCCATCCTGGAGAGAATGTTTCATTTTTGTCACTGAGATGATATCATCCTTCAATAGAAAATATATTCAATAATAGTTTCATAATAGTTATGAATTCTTATCATATTAGGGATCTGCTGTGACCTTTTAGTGCGGGGTTGAATTTTAGGACATTATCAAATACAATGTTATGCAAAAGAAAAATCATATATTCATGTGGAATTTATTAATATTAAAAAACATGAATATATTTAATATTAAAGTACAAAAGAATTTGGCCTAAAATCACCAACTCCAACATACTCCGACATTAACTCGATTCAATTGCTAATGACCATCAGTTTTCTAGCTCTCACATGATACTCATTATTCTTATGGGATAGAATATTTGTCAAAAGGTCCTCCACATTCACTTATGTGGGTACTCTACCACTACAACAACACCCCTTTGATAAAAATCCCTCAATATGTGATACTTTCGAAGTATATTCTTTTTCTATTGATGTTACCTTGGATCTTTTTCAAGATCTTCCACTACAGTATTTTCACAATAAAATGTCATAGGGTCTTTACATCTTGGTACCCCATAAATATCATTGACAAATTTTTAAATTTCGGGTGATTCCTTGGTTGCATCAGAATCCACCATGTACTCATAATCTGTTATAGAATCAACTACAACTAGATTCTTTAGACTCTTCCAGCACACATCTATTCTGTTGAGATCGAAAACAATTACAGATTGTGACTTTTGATCAAATGGATTTTTCAAAAACCCAACATCATCATAACCTCTGATTAAAATCTACTCATCTCCTCCAAACACAAAGAAAATATCCTTAGTTCTTCTCAGGTACATAAGGATAGCCTTAACAGTAGTCCAATGTTGTTTTACTAGATTTTCATGATATCTTCCTACCATTCTCAGTGCATTGGAAACATCATGTTTAGTACATATTTTGGAATACATGATTGATTGTATCGCCGAAGCATACTGGATATTACTCATTCTATCTTTCTCCTATTAATTTAATGGAAACATTTCCATTGAAAGATGTAAACCACATGACATTGGAAGAAATACCTTCTTGGATTGTTCCATGCAAAATATATTTAGTATCAAGTCAATACATGTTCTTTGTATTAGTATAAGTAGCCTCATGGTTCTATCATAAATGATCTTGATCCCAAGATTGTTGGTAAATTTTCCTATATCTTTCACGGAGAAGCTGTTGTTCAACTATTGCTTATGATATTGTAATATTGGTATATGAATTCCAATAATTAATATGCCATCAACATATACTACTAGGATAACGACACATTCCACTAAACATTTTGTAAACATGCATCTAACAATCATTTTTATGGAAACAATATTCATTTACTGTCACGAACCGAATCAGGTCACCGCCAAAACCAGCACCAAACCCAGCCAATGACATGACCCGAAGGGCGTTCCCTATCCCCACGGGCTGGCACAAGTTCCCGGGTATCATTAATTTAGGTTTGGGAATGATTTACCCGAGTATGAAAGCATAAAACATTAAAAAAAATCCATAATATAAATCTGAAATTATTGAGCCAAACAAGACTTACGTAAAAACCAAAACTGAGTACATTGGTTTAAAGAATATACAATTGGTCCAAATAAAAATAATTCTAGCATCAAGATATCCCCAAGGACTCCACACGACTATGGGTCATCTCCCCCAAGCTATCTCCACAACTCCGCACCAAGAATGGGAACTAACACCACGAACCGCCATCACCCTTAGCTTTTCCATTACCTGAATCAAACATAACCAATTCTACTTAATCCCAAGGGGTGTAAGTAGGGTGTGAGCCTAGGCCCAATAAGATACCACCCAATTATTCCAAAGAGTAAGAAATACAATGTGAAAAAGCAATCAGTTTTCAAACGCAAGGAAAAGTAGTGTTAAAATTTCAAGATATGAAACCTCAAATTGAAAATAGTTTTCAATCCAAAATTTTCAGAATATTAAAAAATTAAAATAGAAATGTTAGATACTGTAATTGACTTCCAAACACACCCTAATACATGGGTAAATAATACAAATCCAATGAGAAACAACATTAGGAACACCCCTAGGCACTAGGTTGTCTTGGGCCCTATGTACCTCGTACCTCGGTATAATGTAACCATAGAAAAATCCTTTCTCGTGCACGAGCCACTAGTATGGAACATACCCAAAACCTAGTTTTCCCCAATAATCATCCAAATAGTTTAGTTAGAGTTTTCGTTATCCAAATGCTGGGTGAAACAGGGACAAAACCCATCCGGTCCACTAGCCGTACTAGTACAAGTCTGCCCCACCTAGGTACCCGGGCTACCCCTTTTTTGCTCAATCAATTCCAGCATGCATCATAAATAAATTTTCATATAAAACACCATTACTGGTCAAACACAACCAATACAGTAGCTATCACATTTTATACCACTTAAAACACGCAAAAAAACATTTAGATTTTTCATAAAACAATTCCTCAAAATCTCGTAGTGTTTCAGACACAAAACTCCTTATAGACCTCAATTGCGTACTATGTGCACATATTTAAGCTTCCAAAACATAAAGGGAATCCTACTAAATTTCAATTAAAACACAAAATCAGTTTTAGGGCATCCCCATATGGTTCAAGAAACGACGTCATTGGAAAGTCTCCATTTTTACACAACACAAATCCTAGAATTTCATGTGGTTCACAAACACCATTAAAACCAGCTTTTTCAGTAACAAACACAAGATACAATCATTAAAAACAGTATTTTTATCCCTATTATAGTTCAATAAAATCAACTAGTTACATTTAGGGTAGCCCCAATTAAACTAATAAAACATTTCTATGAAAAACCCCCAATTTCACATGAAATTGACCTTTAGGATTCATTTTAAATACAAAAAACACTAATACTATATTTTTCAGTAAAAATAAAATTCAATAAGCATGAAAATACCATAAAAACAGTAGCCAATTCACAAAGATTTCATACACAATGAAATCACCTACCAAAACCAAGGAAACCCTTGAATCCTTTGTGCGAAAACTCAAACGCACCACCGCCGCACCTCAAGAAAGGTAAACCAGACCTAATACCAGAATTTCAGACCATAAAACACAATATAAAACCTTAAATTTTAAACCCTACTTCCTGTATATAATAAACCTCAATGATAATGGAAGAAACCCTAAGTAAATTGGATGTAACCCTAAAAAAATTGAAAGAAGAAAGGAGGAGAACAACTTACTTAAAATATCTTGTAGAAATCGCCCCCCAAAACACCAGTATCTGATTTCAAAAATACTCAAACCTTCTAGGGAGGTTTTAACAAGAATAGGTAGATCATTTAGGAATTTTAATGGGGGGAAAATAGTAATAATCGAAGGAGTTATGAAGGAAACAAATTACCTTTATAAATCTTCCAGATATTTGTGTTCTCCAGAAAGGTCGACCTGAACCGCGATGCAAATGAGATGAAAAGAGGGTTGGAGGATTTGCGACGCGAGGCTGGGTTCAAGGGGCGTGTTTGGGGCTTGGAATAACCGAAAAATACTTAGAAATGAATAAGTTATTAATTAATCAAAATTTATTTTTAAAACAGGAATTGGGCTTTTGGGCAGGCACAATACCTTAAATAAAAACCTATATACACCTTGATTATGTATTTCCAAAGGCTTCAAATTTTAATTGTGGTGTTAATATATCAGGGGAGGACATTTAGGAGTTTGAATTAGTGGAAAATATTAAAAATTGAATATGTTATAAAAGATACAAAATTTATTTTTAAATCTGGAATTGGGCTCATGGTTTGGCCCAATTCATGAAAACTCACCTATTCTCCATAAAAACTTTGGAAACCCCCCAAAACAAAGCATTAATGGAAATTAAAATAAAAATACATTTAAAATAAGCTATGTATGTGAAAATTCTCCCCACCATGAGAACTTTCCACCCCGTAAAGTCACAGTAAGGGCAAAGCAACAACCAAACTCAACTGAGAAACCAAGAGGTACTCTCTTGGCAGGTTTCTCCCCGAAAGGCCATAACACCTCCAGTGATCAATGAAGGAAGGAATACTCTCACAAACATGACTTACACCACATTCCAGAAAGAATCATGCACATTCAGGCTTTATCCCAAATGAAAACACATCAAACACAATCGGAACAATAATCAATCAATTTACCCAAATAAACAACAACATCAAACAAGGTTACACTTGCCCTTCTATAACTAAACCATTTGTCACTCTCCAATATCAATGTTTACCAACGTAAGATGTAGGTAGTTAGATACCTCCAAATTATAATACCTACTTCCCATAAAAAACCAATGAAAAATATGAGTTACTCGTATGAAGAGACACAAATGGGCTCCCCACCGTAAGAGACAACTTAATTAATTTTTTTTGAGACAGAATCAAGACACTAATAGGGGGAGGCCCAAACAGACTCCCTAGTACAAGGGGTATACATAAATTAGAAATTTACAAAATAATATACATTATACCCACATTGGGTTTTACCACCACAAGAACCAACCATCTTAACTGACCAGCATGGGCCGACACAGAAAGACCCATTTTTTTAAGATATGGGAAGGGTGCAGGGTCAGTCTGCACGGTTTGGGAAACCGTGCACTAACTATGCTGATAATGGTTTCCACGTGGATTCCTAGCACACTGTCACTACTAATCGTGCACAAAATGTGTGCTCAAAGTTTCTAGCCAAATTTCCAACCATTCTCCAACGACTCAATAGAAACCAACGTGGGAGGGAAAGACTTTAGCCGATGACATGGGTACAAGGCCCTCTACCTATTTCCACCAAATGAGAAAAACAGAAGGAAGATGATCAAACCATAGGTTTAAACACTTTCTATCTTTCACACTGAGGATATGAAATTGTACAAGGGTTTATACAACCCTGGTTTTTCCCTGACTACGTGTCAGCTTCTCTCCGGGACCTATGGCTGGAGCTCAAAATATTGAAGCATCTTCAGCCACGCAGTTAGGCTGTTGAAACCCCTATGTGGAACTTCTTCTTTCAGTGCCACAAACAACTACATCTCATACACTGATGGGTTCATCAAGACATAACACACCTCATAACCCACTTTACCCAGAAACAGTCATTTCACTCAAACAAGGGATCAGAAGATGCACACACATCGCACCTTTTTTCTTTGGGTGAGAAACAATAGAAGGGAAAGACACATATAAAAACCTACCTCTATGATATAGGATTTGATGTTTTTCCCAAGGGACACATCATCCCAACATAACATAGACCCTTAGAGGATTGTGTGACCTTCACCTTTATGGTCAAAAGAGCACATAACATCACAATGCATCACCAAACATGACCCTGGTGATTGATAGAAACAATACATGGAACGGGACCATATTCAAAGTCCCTAAACAACAGAAAAGTCCAAAAAGTGGACACAATATCCTATCATGACCGAAATCACAAAATTGGTGGTTTAATAATAACTCTTTCTTCAAAGAAACTATAAAGAACCCAGAGGCCCTCTTAGACACCATGAAGACACTCATCCATAGTAACAACGAAAGAACACTACCACATTTGATTAATCAGGAAACATAAGAAACTAAGGTCCCTTTCAACCTTCGACAACCACTATCCCACTACAAGAGGATCCAAAAATTAGAAAAATTAATTGGTGTAGACTCAATAAAAAAAGTTCGATAAAATATTCTTTATATTGATCAACTAGAGGATTTTCCAATGGCAAAACAAAAAGGGTTGCACTTCAGTTGTGCATTAACCCTTAATGGGGGCGTACCTTATCCAATGAGAGAACCCAAGGACCCAACCAAGCTAGTCCATTGGTCAAAACATGCCACAAACCAGATCCAAGCACATGAAGGGAACCACCGTAAAGGTATCCCAAAAAAATTTCAAAAGAGACCACTAACCGTCCCTGCAACACAGCTTACCGACCAAACACAAACCCAAAACACAGTTGAAGCAGAAGGGGTTCTTGAACTCAAAACATCCCACAACATCAACATTTTCAAAAACCCATAATAGAAACCATACAAAACTATTCATCAAGACATCATGTTTTTCTTAAAAACCAATTTTTTTTAAAACAAACGGTTTAGCAGTAAGCGTATCCACTAATGGAACCCCATGGGCCTCACACATGCATGTTTTTGTGCCACACCGGGCACCCTCCTTATATCCATCCCAGCACTCATCCAGTCAGGCCATCAACCATCCATTATCCCATATAACCGCATGCATGTGGTCACTCATGCAAATACCAAAGGGTAAAACAAAACTTCCTTCCACTTTTCAAAAACAAAATGGTAAACCAACCCAACCTTTTTCTCAAAACTGCTAACAATGAGATCGAAATCCCAATTCACATCTAACAAAAAATTTCATAAGGACACAACCATTTAGAAAAGAACTAACTTTCAAGTTATTCACGTCAATTTCAAAACATATCATCCCATTAAAACACACTCTAATTGTTTAGAAAACTCTATTGGAAATGCTTTTCAAAACTAAATTCAATATAGTTCCTGCCTGCAAAGAGGTGTAAGCGCACCATTTTACATTTCAAAAAAATTCTGAAAATTCAGTTCTGCCATTTCATAAACCAAACCATTCCCTCTTTAATTGAAAATCATTTCATAAAAATGTTACACTTCTTAAAACCAAGTCACCTTAAAACCAAAGTGCTAAGATTTCAAAACTAAAGCACAAAACAATGCAAGAGGAAACTAGTTTCGGTGGGTGACTTGGATATATGGTTGGCAACCATATTCCAATCACTTCTCTGTCACAGAGAGTATTCTAGGGAAATATCCATGGCTCCACATGGCTTGCCAGGACCTGCGAGCTCACTGAGATTATTCTCCTAACTCCCTTTTCATTTCCCATAGTCATCATTAAACCACGAAAACCAATGGACTAAAATAAATCTATACTTCCCATGGTGACTTGAATCCCTTCATGAGGTGTTCTGGCCATGCACACTACCCATGACTCAAATTTCAAGTCCCAAAAATCCTAGCTCCAGACTATGCTGACTCTTCCCCAAATAACATGACCCATGGAGCGAACCTCTTCTGATACCATTTTGTCACGAACCGAATCTGGTCACCACCAAAACCGACACCAAACCCAGCCTGTGACATGACCCGAAGGGCATTCCCTATCCCCACGGCCTGGCACAAGTGCCCGGGTATCATTAATTTAGGTTTGGGAATGATTTACCTGAGTATGAAAGCATAAAACATTAAAAAAATCCATAACATAAATCTGAAATTATTGAGCCAAACAAGACTTACGTAAAAACCAAAACTAAGTACATTGGTTTAAAGATCATACAAGTCGTCCAAATAAAAATAATTATAGCATCATGACTGCCCCAAGGACTCCACACGACTAGGGGTCATCGCCCCCAAGCTATCTCCACAACTCCGCACCAAGAATGGGAACTAACACCATGAACCGCCATCACCCTTAGCCTTTACTTTACCTGAATCAAACATAACCAAGTCTACTTACACCCAAGGGGTGTAAGTAGGGTGTGAGCCTAAGCCCAATAGGATACCACCCAATGATTCCAAAGAGTAAGAAATACAATGTGAAAAAGCAAGCAGTTTTCAAACGCAAGGAAAAGTAGTGTTAAAATTTCAAGAAATGAAACCTCAAATTGAAAATAGTTTTTAATCCAAAATTTTCAGAATATTAACAAATTAAAATAGAAATGTTAGATACTGTAATTTACTTCCAAACACACCCTATGACATGGTTAAATACTAAAAATCCAATGAGAAATAACATTGGGAACACCTCTAGGCACTAGGTTGTCTTGGGCCCTATGTAACTCGTACCTCGGTGTAATGTAACCATAGAAAAATCCTTTCTCGTGCACGATCCACTAGTAGGGAACATACCCATAACCTATTGGTCCCCAATAATCATCCAAATAGTTTAGTTAGAGTTGTCGTTATCCAAATGCTGGGTGAAACAGGGACAAAACTCATCCGGCCCACTAGCCGTACTAGTACAAGTCTTCCCCACCTAGGTACCCGGGCTTCCCCTTTTGTGCTCAATCAATTACAGCATGCATCATAAATAAATTTTCATATAAAAAACCATTACTGGTCAAAAAGAACCAATACAATAGCTATCACATTTTAAACCACTTAAAACACGAAACAAAACACTTAGATTTTTCATAAAACAATTCCTCAAAATCTCGTAGCGTTTCAGACACAAAACTCTTTATAGACCTCACTTGCATACAATGTGCACATATTTAAGCTTCCAAAACATAAAGGTAATCCTAATACATTTCAGTGAAAACAAAAAATCAGTTTTAGGGAAACCCCATAAGGTTCAAGAAACGACATCATTGCAAAGTCTCTATTTTTACACAACACAAATCCTAGAATTTCATGTGGTTCAAAAACACCATTAAAACCAGATTTTTCAGTAACAAAAACAAGGTACAATCATTAAAAACAGTATTTTTATCCCTATTATAGTTCAATAAAATCTACTAGTTAATTTTAGGGTAGCCCCAATTAAACTAATAAAACATTTCTATGAAAAACCCCGAATTTCACATGAAATTGGCCTTTAGGATTCATTTTAAATACAAACACCACTAAAAATATATTTTTCAGAAACAATAAAATTGAATAATAATGAATATTCCATAAAAACAGTAGCCAATTCACAAATATTTCATACACAATGGAATCACCTACCAAAACCAAGGAAACCCTTGAATCCTTTGTGCGAAAACTCAAACGCACCACCGCCGCACCTCAAGAAAGGTAAACCAGACCTAATACCAGAATTTCAGACCATAAAACCCAATATAAAACCTTAAATTTTAAACCCTACTTACTGTACATAAGAAACCTCAATGATAATGGATGAAACCCTATGTAAATTGGATGTAACCCTAAACAAATTGAAAGAAGAAAGGAGGAGAAGAACTTACTTAAAATATCTTGTATAAATCGCCCCCCAAAATACCAGTATCTGATTTCAAAACTACTCAAACCTTCCAGGGCGGTTTGAAAAAGAATAGGTAGATCATTTAGGAATTTTAATGGGGGGAAAAGAGTAATAATCGAAGGAGTTATAAAGGAAACAAATTACCTTTATAAATCTGCCCGAAATTTGAGTTCTCCAGAAAGGTCGACCTGAACCACGATGCAAATGAGAATAAAAGAGGGTGGGAGGATATGGGACGCCATTCTGGGTTCAAGGGGCGTGTTTGGGGCTTGGATTCACCGAAATATCCCTAAAAATGAATAAGTTATTAATTAATCAAAATTTATTATTAAAACTGGAATTGGGATTTCGGGCAGGCCCAATCCCTTAAATAAAAACCTATATACACCCTGTTTATGGATTTCCAAAGGTTCCAAATTTTAATTGTGGTGTTAATATATAAGGAGATGACATTTAGGAGTTTGAATGAGTGAAAAATATTTAAAATTGAATAAGTTATAAAACAAACAAAATTTATTTTTAAATATGGAATTGGGCTCACGGTTTGGCCCAATTCATGAAAACTCACCTATTCTACATAAAAACTTTGGAAACCCCCCAAAACAAAGAATTAATGGAAATTAAAATAAATTTAAATTTAAAATAAACTATGTATGTGACATTTACGGATTCATCAAATTGAATTATCCTTAACCTATATTATTTCATTAAACCATAAATGGATCTTTGAAACCTGAAAATCTATTTGGTTTCACCTAGTGTCACAAACCCTTCTATTTGTGTCATATATACATCTTCCTAAAGGTTCCCAAAATGAAATGAAGTTTTAATGTCCATATTCTAAATTTCTTAGTCATGGTAAGCTACTATGTAAAACATTATTTTTAGGGACATAAATAAGGAAACTGGTGAAAAGTTTTCGTAGTAGTTATTTTCTTGATGTTTTAAACCCCTTTATCCACTAGCCTTGCATTATATTTACTTTCATTACCTTCCATGTGAAATTTCCTCTTGAATACTCATTTACATCCAACTGGATTTACATTGACTATCACATTAACTAGGACCAAAACATGGTTTTGTACATGGAATATATCTGAAAATTCATATCTTCTTGTCGTCTTGGAGCTTCTATTCTCTCAACGTCCTTCTTTTTTGGAGAGAGGATCATAATTTTACGACAATAATGAGTCCCCATCCTCGGTGACTAGAAAACTATATCTCTATTTTTCCCTTACCCCTCTTACCCTTCTACAAGGTACTTGTGTTTCATGAACCACTTAATATATGAGGACATGGGAAACTTGTTCCTGTACCAACTCCATTGTATCATTATCATCAACTTTATCGATGTCAATCTTGATCCAACAATACCTTTTTAGGACGTGATCCCTCTCAAGAATGATGACTTGTATGGAAATAATCAATTTCATTTTTAAGGGTTTGTATAGGTAATATCCTTTTTTTCCTTTGGATACCCGTTAACGACACACTTCATGATGAAGGGGAATAGTTTATGTATTGAGAATACCATTACAAATTCCCCACATCCACATACACGTGTATGCGTTAAAATGGGTCTCCTTCCATTCCACAGCTTGAAAGGGATTCTTTTTTCCACATTTGTTTGTACATGGATTATTGTGTATGTTGTAGTTTGTAATTAATATAAACAAAAGGATAACCGAAGACTTTAGTGACTCATCATCAACCTTACTATATCCAACATGGTACAGTTCATTCGATCACTAACACAATTCCACATTGGTCCTTATGGTGGTGTGATTTGAGATAGAATCTCAATCATCAGTAAAAATACAATGAACTCTTGGTTATGATATTATCAACCACAATCCAATAAATGATTCTTTATCTTATTACCAACTTTATTATCTACTTCATTCATGAATTCCATGAATTTTTCAAAGGACTCAGGCTTATACCTCATCATATAAATATATCCATATTTACTTAAGTCATCAATAAAAGTTATAAAGTAAGAATATCGACCATTATCATCTACTAGAAATAGTCCACACACATCAACATGTACAAATCCTAGAATCTCTGGGGGCCAACACCCTATCTACCAAATGGTGGTTTGGCTATTTTCCATTGAAAACAATCATGACATCTATCAAGTGGTTTTAGCTTATAAGTGTCTATGTAACCATCTTGAAAGAGATTTTTTAGGTTGTTCTTATTTAGATGGACAATATGGTGATTCCAAAACTAGATGCTATATGAGTTGTGTGAACATGATTCATTATCAGTTTACAACATTTAATTTCATAATTTAACACATATAGATCATTATTTAAATGTTTCCTATCATAACATTTTTTGTCTTTATAAAAGAATAACTTTTATTTCCATGAAAATAAAACCATCGATATCTAAATGTGATACCAAAATTATATTTTTGGTAATATTAGGTACATAATAATAATCATGTAAAACAAAAATCATTCTCATAGGTAATGAAACGTGGTATTCACTAATGGAAAGAGTAGCCAGCCACTCCCTATTGGTAAATCACAGATCCATTTCTCCTCTACCAATTTTTCAAAATCTACTTGGTTCTTGAATGTAAATATATATGTGACCACCAGAAGCAATAACTAATACACAGTGCGTAGAAATGGAAAGATTGAACTCAATAACGAACACAAATTTGGATTCCTTTTAACTCAGGGTGTTGTTCCTCTTTCAGTGCCCTGACATTCCACATGGAAAACATACTGCCACTTTTTTTCTTTCCCTACATTTGGGTGTTAAATTTTTTTTGGAGGGTGCTTGGGTGATTTAAACTTTTTATATGTCTTATTCCACTTTCTAATGTCCTTCCACTTCCTATTATCCATAAGTAATGTTGTTTTTTCATACCCCACATCCTTATCCACTTATGGAATCAAGGTCATAAATTTTGATACACTCTTCTCATTATGGAAAATACTATTATTTATAATAAAACAAGAGAAGGTATTGGGAACTGATGAATGTATGAGATTATACAAAAATCATTCGAGAATTTAATATCTATGATGTCTAGAGGCTCAATATATATTTTTAGTTTGAATGCATGAGGACTAGTTGATTCAGACTCTCCAGGATTATTCATGAACAAATCAATATATATCTCATACATCTCTAATATGGAATTCTCTTGATATAGGTATAAAAGGTGAGGAATCATGCAATAACACCCATTTACTCATGTTTCATGAAGACCAAATTATACATAGATGATATCCTGATTCATTGAACATCTATAGAATAATTCAGATGTCTCTCATAAATATAGATCTCTTAATCACTCACCTCATTTCTATGCCCAACTGGTAAATTTTCATCCAGAACATAAAATTTACTTTCATTGAGAAGTATGAATTGTAGGTTCCATTTACAATCATATAAATTAGTTTTGTTCATATGGTTTTTCTTCTCGAGTATGGTTCCCAATTATATGTTTGATATCATTTTTTATATTTATTCTATAAATTGGATTAGATTAATTTAGTACATTATCAGATTTAATTTAGAGAAATAAATAAAATTATATTTACTAGTCTCCCACTTTTTTATCTAAACACAATATCCCTCACCATTGGCTTCAGAATAACCAATTTCATGGATATTCTAGTGGAAATGATCCATATTCCATTATCATCACCCCAACATGGGCTAGTCAGTAACCATGAATAGTTTTAGGTTGGTATTCCAAATGCCAACTTCATTAACTAATAGTACCATGATATGTTGAGTGGACTCCCTATTCCTAAAATCATTAATCCAAATTTCCTCAACCTTTTCCTCTCAGTTAAATCATTTCTTTCTTTTAAAGTCAACCCTTAATGACATCTATGTTATGTAAACCCAAAACCTCAAATTAGAATTCCTAGATTATTGAAAGCACCCTAACATTGGATGGTCAAGCCCATTGAATTATTATTCTATTATAACTGATTTAATGGAAGGCTATTACAACATAATTTTTTATTGAGTGATATTATCCTTTATGCATAAATTTCCAATTATTATCTTTTCAAATTATTGTTAATATTAGGTTGGATATCTTAAGTGATTAACCATGTCCTTAGATAATATTTATGGATAATATTGTTTATATTAGTTCCATCATTTAGTTTTGTTAATTAATTAATTATACGATCATGATAAAATGACCATGATGAATACCCATGAATTTGATAGAAATAAAATAAAGTGTTTGATCATGTGTTTATTATAAGGGTTATTTTATCAAGAGATTGATAAATTAACCTCTGACCTAAGATATAAACACCTTGATCCATTTAAGGTTCATGTTTATAGCTTTCCACTTCTCCACCTTTCTATCTCCATAGATTCTTTTTCCTTGTCTCTTATCATTAACTACCTCCACTAGCTTAGTATCTCCATCCATTACATATGCTTTTACTCACACAAAGGTTAGGGGTAAAATTTAGTTTACATAATAGAATCTATGGTAATTCAATCCATACATATTAATGAGTAGATACGACACAAATAATAACAATTAAATTTAACATCAATTTAAAAGGAAACCAGTCACAAAAAAAGGCCTGGTCATTCTCATGATCATCCACATGCATGATTTTTTTGGAATTTAATAAAACTATCATTCTATTAATTAATCATTCTAATTTAAGATAAATGAAACTATAATCGATTAGTTATTATAATTAATTAATAAATCCTAATATATTAAACCTTTTCTAAATTTCATTGAGATTATCATCCATTATAATGTTATCAAAATTTACAAATTCCTTTAAAATTAGCTATATATATAAAATTTACCATACAGGTTACCCAATGAATACCTGTCCAAAACTACGCCCCTTGTTTTATACTTGTATACTCTTTATTCTTTGTGACATTTAGTATAAACATAGAATAATAACAATAATAAAAATCATACATGATGTTAAAATCTCAAATATCACACAAATGTTAATAAAACATTTATATATATTTATAAAATCCTATCACATTACCTGTCCTAGCATTATGTACACACAAAAAGGCATGTCTCAAGGGATACATAATATAAAATATTTTAAATCTATATACCTGGTAATACTAAATATCATGTAGGTCCAATCTACACAGCACATACATTTTTCATCATGTATCTGAAGTAAAAACCTAGGGACTTGGAATGTGAGGTTTAATTAATAAATATTGAGTTCCTGGTGTGCGTAGTGAGATACATGTCGTGTTGACTCTGTGTTACACGATCATCAATCAGGTAGGCCGTGTATGAAAAACACATCCCAATTCTATAGACTACATGTTGTTTCTAGGTGGCCACATAGTGTGTGGTCTGGTTTACCGTGTTCCAGTCTGTCGATGTCATCATGCAGGTGAGAATTAACTACACCATGTTTCATATATGAAAATCAGTTGAGTAATTATTGGACTAATCCTGATGCATTTAACACAACTACATGATGCATAATTCCATATACACACTGTGTACTGTTGTGTTTGATAAAAATAATCCTTTTCACCTCCGTATGATATCCCTGATATAATTTTAATCATAAAACTAATTTTTTCTGTGAGATCTATGAGAAATGATGGAGTAAGAAACAGATCACGTCATTAAGATTAAAATGAATGATTAAACATGAAATGCAAAACTAAATTATAAATGCGCAAATAACCAATGATTATAAAATAATTATAACAATAATATACCTAGCTCTGATACCACTTGTATGTTCTGGGCAGAGAGGAATCGTGGGAGTGACGGTGCCCATCATTATTTTTTCCATATTTCATGAACAATTCGAGATCTATGTGATGATTAATGTTGTGAACCATGGAATTGAATCACGGAAATAGGAGAATGGAATAGAAACATAGAACTAAGTTAGAGGATCATCAAATTTTGTTTATAAATAATTTATTTAAATATTAATTACCTCTATGGTGATTCTTTATTTGTTGATGAATTTAGCCATAGATCTGTAGGTGTACCATCATTGTGTTATAGAGATCATGTGTAGTTCTACTCCAGTGTTTGATTGATGCCTTTTCCACATTTCAACAGAAGTTACCAAAGGAGTATCCATGTGCATGCATGGATGATCCTTACTCTTATAATGTTAGCCTTAGATTTCCATAAGAACCACTTCCAAAGTATTCTCCTTGATCTAGTAGAGGAGGATCTATCTCTTTATTCAGAGAGTTTATAGAGAGGGACGAACTATCTAGTCTTAAGATATTTACCCCAGTTTTTCATGCACAACACAATATGATTCGGTTAGCTTTCTCTTAGTATATGATATAATAATATAACTGGGAATTTATTTCACTTGGTAAATAATTAAAAAAAATAACAACTTCCATTAATAATTTCATTAATACTAGATAAACTCTATTGTGAAATAATAACAATAACATTATTATTTCATAACAATAACTTAAATTGTGAGTTATAATTAAATATTATTTAATCATATAATATTAAATATTAATATTTCTCAGTAGATCATTAAACTTAGTTTTCCTATCACCGTCATTATTTATTAATTATTCTTCATACAATATATTATATCGAATAAATATTGATGGGAGAAATTTGACCAGACATACATGAATAATTATTAAACCACATCCAGGAATAATATTTATTCAACTTGTTAAATAATAAATAATTTATCTCATATACTGGATACACTTAGTCTGTGGCCATCTAGACCTCCTTTTCAATTTCATTAGAAAAGCTGACCTAAAGTCAATGCTCAGCATCTAATAACATACCATGACACTGATGGAGAAACAAGTTAATGATGTAATGACAGGTCACCTCATAAAAATTCTGAGAGTTTAATATAATCCCTTTATCAAAATTTCATTGTAAGTGATGTTTTCATGGAAGTTCCATCACCCGATATGGTTGATATCTCCTTCTTTCACTTTTTGGAAAAATATTATGCCTATAGAACACCATACTCATTGATTTATTTCTTCTATATAATTTAAATGAAAATGGATTATGATATTATCTTCTATTGAAGAACATTAGGGGTAAAACTTTTCACACAATATTCATTAATGAAATATTACTCGTGATGCACACAACATATCCTACATTTGTGGAAATCTATCATCATAGTTTTTGTCAATACATGTATGTGTGATACTCATAATATCAATTGATAATAATATTAAATTATAAATACCAATACACACATCCAAAGATTGGATCATCTAATGAAACCTATAAATATTGATTTCCTACAATCCGGTATCATTCTTATAATTTCATACTATATTTCACCAAGTTTTTACACCATGAGAAGGTGCCTTAAAGTCCAATGAGTCTCCAACTTTATATCTTGTAGCATTTATGTCCCTCAAATTAAATCATCCATCTATAAAATATTTATTAAAGAATATTATCATATATCATCAGAGTTCCCATCATAGCAGGGATCTACTATGAACTTTTAGTGCATCAGTTACTCATAGGACATTGTCATATACAATATTACATAGACGAAAAATAATTTTGTGATAGGAATTATATATATATTCCAAACCATGAATATACATTATCTTATAGTACGCAGGAAGTTGTTTCAAGGGAACCAACTCCAACACCATCGGAGGACACTAGATAAGGGTGGATAAAAAATGTTCTATAAGGATTTTAGTTTAGATAAATTGGAGCTTCTTTGGGTTTATATATTAAATGAGTTGTTATTTTGTTATAATTTCTCAAACTTAGGTTTTAGACTCCACATAATTAAATAACTAAAACCATATACATTCCCATTTTCCCCATGATTTCTACAAAATTGGAGTGGTATTCATATTTTTATAAGTATGAGATCCGAAATTAATAAAAAAAACCCTTGATTATATTGATGTGATAATCACTCTTAATGAAATGGTTTTACAACCATAAGATATATTAGATGTTTTGGAATATGGAAAATGGATTTTTAAAATAAATAAAATAAGTATAAAATCACATTATCTTGAGGGGAAAACATTGATTTGGTCATGGATCCAATTTATAGTATTTATTACATCACTTTTAGGTTATTATGATATCATAATACAAAAAATATATTTTTACCATATTTAATTATTTACATCAAAATTTTGCATTCTCAGAAAATTATTCAAAAATCAATATTGGAAAATTTCAACTTATTGATTCTAAAAATGTAGTTATTTCTTAAAAAAATTATAAATATGTTTATTTTCTCGTTTAAAATGAAATCACAATTTTATGAGAAATGGTGGTAATTTTAGATTAATATTTTATGATCCCTTATAAAAATTACATATTACATCATAAAAATATCTACATTTATATTAATTAAACATTATTTAATAATATTAATATTTTAAAATATTATTCATTTCATATATCCATTATTTCATCAAAAATAAATTCTTTAATTGAAATTGAATAATATCCAAAAATAAAATTCCTTTTTTATTGTATCAAAATAAAAACATTTATAATGTAACAAGAATGGGATGAAAATATATATATTATTCTATAAAAAATAATTTAAAAACTCATATCACAAGTAAATGTATATATATCAATTTAATAAACCTTCAAATTCCATATGAGTAAGGATCACAATGATGATACTTTCATAAGGTGGTTCAGTGTACATGGTTTGGGCTAGACCTCGATGAGTTAAAAATTCTCCCATAAATAGATTCACTCATCCTTATATTATTGGATAGTAGGTTGGTCTTGGTCAATGGAAAATACTAATGGTTGTATCTCCCTTGGAATCTCTAATAAATAGTATTTATAGGTTATAATCCTAATAGTTCAGGCCAACAACTCCTTTGTCGGTGTCAATTGGATTTTTCAAAATCCTATATTTATAAAATTCTTGTGATAAATATTTAATAGCTATATTACTGGTGGTAATTTTTATTAATGATCATTTAAAAATTGTATGATATAATAAACCCATCATATTCATAGTTTTCTCTATAACAATAATTCATAGTAATATATTTAATTAAATTACAAGGGAAGTTTTATTTATAATAGTTCGGGTCATTACCATTGATACCCATTATATGACATGAAAAAGGGTGAGCAAGATATAGCTTATATAAAGGGTTTATCCCCATTAAGCTAATGGAAAATGGGTGATCTTGATATAGCTTATATGAAGGGGGAGATAGATTATTTCATTCCAATTCATTTCCTAATGATTATGTTATGTGGGAAATTATATTAGAAGTATACCACATGGTTATACCAATTTTTAAGGATTCGATAAGTGTTTTGTAAGTGTTTAATTAGATCATGTTACAATATACTAATATGTTTTATCAATAATTGCTATGGGTTTATAATATTTATTTTCAATGATATTGATATCACACGACATATGATTATTTATTCATATGACTATTTCAATAGTTAAATGTTTATTCTGTGTATTAATGTTTTATGATCTTGGTATTGATGAGTATTAATATTCTTATTTTATACCCATGCACTTTTATTATGTCATCATGCCATTATTCAATTCTTATGATTACTAAAGACATTCAATTTTCAATTCTTATAATTTCCCTTATTGAGAATTTGATCCATACCATATTATATTTGGTTATACCTAGGTGATAAAGAGTGAGGTTGAATGGGTTATGTATAGAATGTGATTATTATGTATGATGATGATGTATTAATTTGAAAAATAATATTCAGGATAAGTGGGATAAATTTTTATTTAAATTCATTTGAATTGTTTATTTATATGCCTTACTTAATTCTCAAAAAGTCTTATCAAAAACATTCCATGATAGTATAAGTGATCCAATTATTTCATTATATTTATTAATGATTAGATGGGATGAAATTGGATAACAAAAATCAGCATCATGTAGAAAATGTAATGCTAACAGTTTCATGAATGGATCTAGGTGTTTTGGTTATAGGCTATTATACTTGTGAAAGGACTTGAAAGTGGTATACTATTACAACCCGGACCCTAACAACCACCCAAACAGTGCTAAATGGGTTGAGTGTTTCTACCTTAGAAAAACTCCTCAAATGCCAAATGCTGGTGAATAGTAGTGAGGGACTTATAGGTATGGTAGGGAGGCTATAACCTCTCAGAGGATAATAATGGTTTTGGTATAAGTATACTAATAAAGTGCTTTGGAATAAATGACTCAGCCATCCCAAACCAGACCCACAGAGTGCAATAAAATTCAATATTGATAAACTGCAGACGTAGTAATTCTAAACAACAATAGCAGAAAGTCAACACAACAGCATGTTGATCACATATAACTACTAATGAACAATATAAATGCATCCAAATAATGTCATATATATATATATATATCCATATATGTTGGCACCAATTGATAACCACCATTATCTACAAAACAAGTAAGCATGATGATACTAGATGAAAAAAAACAAAGTAAACATTAGCTAGTCAAGACCTCAATTTCCATTCCATCCCCATGTAGAATCTAATATAGTATCTCTCTTGAAGATGATCTCTCTCCGGCATGTAAATCCATAAATTATGCACACATCCTTAAGTGCCCATGTAGGGTGTGAGACAAATCTTAGTAGGATACCACCCAAAGGTGTGTACCTAATATATCTATTTAAGAAAGATTTAATTTATAAAGAAAATGGTAATAAACAAAATTCACAAACAAACAAAAAATCCACTGGTGCTTAGCAGCCACTATGGAGTGTCACCTGCTTTGGCCAACACCGGAATATCTATCAGGTAACCTTGCACCATTTTACCCTTGACATCGCGTGTCTCATGTTTCGACATCCAAAAGGCACACTCAACAATAGTAACTCAGAGGAGAAGCTATCCCTGTCCTCAAATAAGTTACAGGATGAACAATGATATCTTCCCTCAAATAAATTAACTGAATGGACAACGATGTCTACCCTCAATTAAAGTGTCCGGAGGGACAGCGATTTCTACCCTCAATAATGGAAATCCTCTTCCCCCAACCTGATAGCCTCAAAGATATCCTTTGAAGTCTCCTCACCTTCAATGTGTATTCCTACAGAAATCACCCCCAAACCAACAGTACCTAAACCGCAACTAATTTGGGCCACAACCCACATGAGTGGTCAAAACCACCTCATCACAGAGTCTCTCTATGTGAACACTTCCCAGAGTTCTGAGTGATATGTAATCACCAAAATAGTACCCAAGACCCAACACCTCTGACACCTCGTGTCCTAGTGACCATGTCGATCAAGTCTGAGGGCCTTTCTATCCATGTATCCTAGTCCATTCCCAACCTGATAGTCACACTGCCTCATGATGACATCCATGACACCCAATCTCGTGCTCAAATCCACCTAATGTAACTCGGGCCAAGCCCAACCTGATAAACATAACTCAAGAATATCCAAGCCACTCCCAACACAACTGTAAGGGATCTAGAATATGAAATTCAAAAATTACAAATAAAATCAAAAGAATCACGTTTAACATGTAAAAAAACTGAAAAATAAAATGCACTAACCAAGTGTTATCCCATACAAGCACTAGGGTATTTCATGTCCCTAAAAACACATATCAAGGTCTAACAAACTAAATTAATCATTTTAAAGCAATAAAATTCAATTATAACCATTTTGACATCCCCCGGCCAAAATGCCCTGATGAGAAACAACCACTCGCCCTACCCCGCTCAACCAAAATTCATAAGAGGGAATACCCAAAGGCATCCCATAGGTCATATAACAATTAAAAGGTTAGTAATAGGTAATATAGATTCATTCTGAACATACCCCTAAAGGCACCAAAGGTCGCGCTATCCAAAAGTCTGCGAAAACACAAAAAAAAAGTATGCACCACCTACCTGAGACTCGTAGACGTAGGGATGTCCGATATAGAACTCCAATTTAATGTCGATATTAGTATATATGTGTTTCCATAAAATCCTTGAAATTCCACTTGGATGGATTCTATGATGTGTGTGGAAAAGGAACAAGAATAGTAAAAGGTGTGTGGGTTTAGCCTCGCTGTTTTGATCCTGCAGCCACCAACAGATTGAATAACATACTCCAAATGAAGATTCTAGGGTAAGAGATGTTCTTTGGTTTTTTAGTGTTGAACTGATCTGATGTCGAGGAAGAAGAAGGGGTTTTATAAAAAGATATGTGAAGATCTATCATTTATGAAAATAAATATAAAAGTACATGACCAGTATTTAAGGACTACACACCGTGTAGTGGCCTTATACGTACTATGACTTAATAGGGGTAGCCTCATGGCTTGGAAACTCCACACGGTTTGACACATAGTTGAACATGTTCAGTACACTGAAAGGAAAATACATGATGTTTTGAGAAACACTACACACCATGTAGTAGGAAATTCCTACATGGTCATCACACGACATGTACAAAACAAGCACAAGGATAGTACTCGCCTATCCAATACATGAAATGTACTTTAGAGTACATGGTGTGTAGACTGGAAATTTCTTGAACATCCCAGATTGTCCCAGTTTTCTCAAAAACAAGTCAACCATTCAAACATGGTCGGGATTTTTTCCCGTTTTAAAAACCTGCGTTCTTACAATCTTTATACCTTAATATAGCTCATCCTCGAGGTATTAAAAGAAACCCGGATATGGAATCAAACACACAATCTCGATGAATGTAACCTAGAATTCCCCAATCTCAGAGGTTCTGGCTAAATTTTTCAAGGGGGAACCCCAACTTAGAAATTTCCTAACTCGATCTCAACACAAAAAACTCATAAAAACAAGGGTTCAATTACCTGTATCTTGGCTCATGGTCATCACGTGATGCATCTTCACCCATGCGCCTCCTTGGTGCTCCCGTGTCATTTTTGACACCACAAAAATCTCCCATACTACATTGGTGTCCACCTCCAAGAGGTCCTGAATCCAATGGATGCTCAAAATGATCATGCCACCTAGCACCTCAGGTAACCTACATCCAAGATTCCCTGATTCCCATGGAACCTTAAGTAACATGCATCCTTGAATCCCCTGATGTTATGAATCTCATACATACATACATACACACACACACACACACACACACACACACATATATATATATATATATATATATATCAGACACCTGATCTGATGCCAATCACATTGACCAACATCTAGTCATTCCACATAGGTCATGTGCATCCTGTGTAGTCAAAAACAACATGCCTCTACAGGTTAATCCAAAAATTAAAACATTTAAATCATGGCCGCACCGGTGGTGTACCTCTAACCATTGTCAGCTCACCAACCTGATCATAATTTTAAAGCTCCACTACATGCACCTAATGTGATGTACGACTACCAAATACCTGACCTCCCTACAATGCTGCTCCAGCCACTAGCCACTGGCCCCTTAGCTGGATACCAGTATCTATATCGCGTGATCCACAGTCAGTTGATCCTCAGATACCATCACCTGGTACCAAACCTATCCCAACTCAAGATACCACATTCTGTCTTGGTCCTTGCTTGTCGGCCTTCTAAGAAGGCTGCCTACTGAATCTATCCTGATTCCCGACCTATCTGAATGCCTGAAACTCCTTTGCAGGCCTATGACATTGAGTCTGAACATATCATAGTAGTCCACACTAAAACAAAACCACTAAATAACATCGATAAGGTGGTCTAGCTGAGTCATTGTCCGGACTTCCATGCCTGCACTGGATCCTGAACACGATCATGTCCCTGAGCTGGTACTTGCGGCTCATTCTCTGCCTACACCGGATCCTGAAACTGATTCTGCACCTACGACACTATATCACCACCCGCCTAACACTCCATCAAGATGAAAAATAGGTACCCTATGAATACCAGAAATGTTCATACATCTCACATACATAACAGTAAATAAATAAATATATAACACAGATAAAAAAGAAGTAAATGGAAACACACAACTTCCCCACTTACTCTCCCCCACTGCAACCATGCCCAATGACATCCCAGCATAATGGCCTCTTTATCCATCCTCAACAGATCCAAGAATCAAAATTACCTTGGGACATGCCCTTCATGACAACCAACGTTGCCTCAAACCAATGACCTAGTTGGCCGATCCTGGTGATCAAGATCACCCCATCCTTACTATATGCATTCTCATAAAAGAGACAATCCCAAACATCCTTCCACATGAAATTATACAAAAATACAAGAATGGAATAACACATTGAAATAAACAAGAAATTATCTCAGAAATTTCACCAATTCACATTTCATGAGAATATAAGGTATGGAAATTGATATTATTCACGTGGAATTATCACTTCAAAAAGAATACATGCAGTTATGAAATTGAAATACCGTAACAATGTTCCTATCAAAACCCAAACAAATAAACATTTCCATACTAGTCCAAGGTCCAATTCTCCCATACCACACCAAGTTAAGATTCATATATCACAATCAATAACATCACACACAAAGTATGCCACCAAAGTTGAAATCATATAAAATGTAATCTGAGCAAAATCAAATAACAATTCCCACCGATGGAAACTTGGTTCATCCCTTGTTCCTCGGGCAGTAGGCACACAAGCATATGCTAAAAACCCAGTTCCATTTCCAACCGTTCTTAGGTCTACCATATCCCAAATAGTAATACAGAATAAATAAAAAAGAGAAGTCTCAATCTCATTAGTAGATAGGAAAACACTGCTACTAAATCCCTGTCAAGACCTCCTTTGATACCACATTGTAACAACTCGGAGCCAAACAGCCACCCGGACAATGCTAAACGGGTCGTGTGTTACTACCATAGGCACACCTCCTAGAACACCAACGGATACCAACTAGTAGAGATGGCATTATAGATATAGTGGGGAGGCTATACCCTCTCAGAGGATAATAATGGTACTGGTCTGAGTGTAATAATAAAAATGCAACAGAATAAACAACTCAGAAGACTCCAACTAGACCCTTAGAGTAGAAGCACATTAAATATCAATAAATAGTAGAAGAAATGAATGTAAACAAAAATAACGGAAATTAACGAAAGAAACACACTGAAAACTAGTAACTAATACTAAACAACAAACATGAATCCAAATAAGGTCATACATATCCATATATATTGGCTCCAATGGATTACCCACTGTTGCTACAAAACAAGTAAGCATACTAATACATGAAGAAACATGAAACAAAGTATACTCTAGGTAGGAAATACCACAAGGACACTACCATTCCCATGTGACATCTAATATAATATAGCTCCTAAAGCTGGTCTATTTCTTGCATATAAATCCATAAAGTCTGCACATGTCTCGAAGGGCTCGTGTAGGGTGTGAGACAACTCTTAGTAGGATACCACCAAATGTTTTGTACGTAATTTATGTTTTTACGATGGAATGAATTTATAAAGAAAATATTAAACAACAAAATGCAAAAATAAACACAAACTCTACTAGTTCATAGAAGCCACCATGGAGTGACACCTCCTTCGGTCAACTCCAAAATCTCTATCATGTAACCCAACACCATGTGCCCCCTGACAACATGTGTCTCAAGTACCGACATCCCAAGTGAATTCCCTACAATAGTATCCTAGAAGAGCAGTGATACCTATACTAAAATTAGTATCTGGACGGACAGTGATATCTTCCCTCAAATAACGTAATCGGAGGGATAATGATTTCTGCCCTCAAATAAAGATTCTGGAGGGACAATGATGTCTGCCAAAAAATAACGGTGAGCCTCTGCCCCCAACCCGATAGCCTCAATGCTATTCCTTAGAGGCTCCTCACCTTTACATGGACTCCTACAGTAAGAACTCCAAAACCAATAGTACCTAAACCACATCTAACGGGGGACTATACCAACACGAGTAATCAAAACTACCTCATCATGGAGTCACTCTATGTGCACACTACTCAAAGATCTGGGTGAGTGGTATTCACCAATATAGTACCCAATCAAAAACCCCTCTGACAACTCATGTCCCAATGACAATGTCGCTAATGTCTGATGGCCTTAACATACATGTATCCCAGGCCATGCCTAACCTCACAGTTGCACTGCCTCAAGCTGACATCCACGATGCTCAATCTCATGGACAAATCCAAACAATGTGACTCGGTCCAAGCCGAACCTGATTAGCATCACTCATGAATATCCTAGACACACAAAACAAAGCTGCAAGGGTTACAACATATGCAATTCAGAAATTACATAAAAAATCAAAAGAAATATTTTTAATAGGAAAAACAACTAACCATTAAAATGAAATAACCATGTGTTATCCCATACCGGAACTGAGGACCTTAATGTCTCCATTAATTAATATCAAGGTTCAATAAACTAAACTCAATAGTGTAAAACAATAAAGTTCAATTATAACCATTTTGGCATCCCCCTTACCAAATTACCTGATGAGAAACAACCACTCGCCCACTCCCACTCAAGAAAAATAGGTATCCTGGAATACCAAAAGGCATCGCATATGTCATATAAAAATTAAACAGGCAATAAAAGGTAAAAATGGGTTGCGCTCAAAATACCCGAGAATGCATTAAAGGTTGCACCACAAAAAATACTACGAAAACATAAAAAATGATGAACCACCTACCTAGTACTTGTAGACGTACAAACATCTGATATAGAGCTCCAATTCTAAGCTGATATTCATTGATCCATGTTTCAATAAAATCCAGAAATTCCACTCACAAAGAAACTGTGTTGTGTGAGGCAAGGGATCAAGAACAGAACATGGTGTGCATGTTTAGCCTCGCTGTTGTGATCCCACAGCCACTTAATGATTGAAGAACCAACATCGGATGGAGATTGTATGGCATGATATGTTCTTTGGGTTTTTAGAGTTGAACTACTTTGAAGTCGAGGAAGAAGAAGATATTTTTTCAAAGAGACGTGAAGCACATTAATTTATGTGAATAAAAATAAAAGTACATAACATTTAGTTAAGTACTACATGTTGTGAAGTGGCCTTGTCTCTACTCCAAATTAAGCGGGGTTTCCAAATGTCTTGGATTCACCACATGGGTTGACACACGGCTTGAACACATTCGATACACATAAAGGAGGATACACATGTGTCAAACAACACTACACGATGTGTAGTAAAAAATTACTACACATTCATCACATGACATGTCCTATATGAGCACATGAATGGTACTCACCGAGCCCACACACAATGTGTACTTTAGAGTACATGACTTGTAGTATGGAAATTTCTAGAAATTCCCATATTTTCTAGATTTTCTCAGAAAAAAGTCAAAAATTCAAACATTGTCTAGATTTTGACCTGTTCTAAAAACATGGGTTCTTAGATATACTAAAAAATATTATGATAGGTATTGATAGTATATAAATCATGTACATAGAAATATAATTTCCAATAATTACGAATGTTTATCATTTCAGTTATTATTATTATCCCTATGATATTCTCTATGATATTGTATATGGATGCATTTCATTCTTATATTATTGATTAAATGTAATATTTTTTCAATTTTTTTCCTTCACATATTAATTTTCATTTATCATACCAAGATAATGAATTTATTTAAATGGAATGTGTGATTAGTTATTTAAAATATCATGTTGATTATTATTACTGATTAATTGTAGATTCCACTATACATATCCATTACTGGTCACGTTAGATCACGATTATTTTTATTCTTTTCTTGAGAATCCATGAAGTGTATTATGTTTGATATGAATATATATTGTGTAGGGAAAAATGTTATTCTCAGAAAAACATTATCTTTTAATTTTTATGTTCAAATCCAATTTCAGAATCAAGAATGTTTGTTGTTTACCAAGAAAAATTAAATATCTTGTCCTTTGGGATTAGATATCATATATCTTATGTCAATGTAATGATGTACGGGACCACCTACAAGATACTAGAGTTGTGTTTCCTACATTTTGTATCATATCAATTTTATTACAATCATTGGAAACTGGATTTATGAAAAAATAGATAAGGGGACATAAACGTATGTTAGATATTGAGGATAATTATAGAACAACATAATATTTTTTTGGTAGGGTAGAGATTATGAGGGTTTTATTGCAATGAATCTCTGTCTGTATACTATAAATATATTTGATTGTAGTATATATGTGTGAAGGGGTAATTACTCTGAAAAGGGTGCACTGGTCTTGATAGGATCGCCACCTAGTGCAAAACAGTGGGCCTTACTACACAACTAGTTTTAAACTCATGGTGTATATTCTTAGGATAATTCAAATTTTCATTACAAGAAATTTGGAATTATTTTAATAGATATTGATATTGAATTACCTAGGTTAAAACATAGACTAATTAAGGACATATGATAAAATAAAACAAATGAATTATTTATGTATTCATATTCATGAATTAATGTTTTGATGCAATTTTTCAATTATTTTTTTGTTATAATAAATATGAATCATTTAAGTATTTCAATATAGGTTATTTTTATTAATTAACCAAATAAGAATGGATACCATCAAGGATTAATGATTTTACGGTTGGTCATAGGTTAAAATAATTAAACATATTTTTTTTAATAAAATGTGTTGGAATATAACATGATTAAAGATATTTTGAGAAACATTTATGGTAATATGACCTAATGGTTTAGTATATGTTTTAATGAAAAAGTAATAATATAAATAATTCCATTACATTTTATAAAAATAATATTAAAGGTAATGATAACCATTAAGATTAATTTGATCATTAATGAAATTGTAATAATAATCAAATTAGATCTTATACATTAAAAAAAATATGTTGTATTGAAAACCATAGTAAAAAGTCTATTTAATGGTTAATTTTATTTCAATGAGGGCTATAATATTTTTTGGGGATTTTTTTGTGAATTATATTTTTAATATTTTAATAAGGATAACTCAAATTTTATTTGACATCATGACCTTCCTGACAAGGCAATAGGGCTTGAACCCGTGACTAAAAGATGATAAGTGATTTATGCCTACAACTATCCTATGTGATGTCATGGTTAATATGTTATATTTTTAGTTAAATTATTTGAAAAATTAATATTAATGACGATCATGTGATGTAAAATTTGAGGTTTAGAGATTAAAATAATATTGGATAACTTGTTCTAACCATATCAGTTTTGGAAAATAGTTAGAGCTAGATGGAAATAATTGTCACACTTTTATAGATATTAGTATCCAATAAATATAAAATTTAGTTTTTTGGGCATAAGAATATTCTATTTTGGATATTCATTTCCTGGAATAAGTGATGAATTGGAAATTGAACGATGAAAAACCAATTTATGAAATTGTGTTCATGAAATAGAAATATACCATGTGTTTATATTTTATATATTTTTTGAAATTAAAGGAATTCCTCAACATTAATATAATGATAATGAAATAAAAAATGTTACACAATTACATTCGTATCCAATGAATCAGATTTTATTTTTAATCCTCATAAATTTGTGGTTCTGAGACCCTTAACATTAAATGTATCATTCACTTTCTTTTGATCAATTTCCTCTACCACTCTCTATAGTTATTTACCATATTTCGTTTATGTCCATACACTGACTTGAAACCGATTTTATCCAACTTGAAATTCTAGTAATGTGTTAGTCTATATGACCATGGCACTTCGGTTTCTCTCTTATTAAGACAATTATCTTTTAACCCTTTTACGATATGTATTTTGGAAAAATTTAATTGTCAAATAAATTAACCAGGATTACCATGATTACGTATAAATTGTAAAGACATAATTTATTTATGGTTGCGAGAATGTAACACACCAAAATTATAAAATAATGAAATTGTGTCACACAAAAAACCAATAATATAACGAAATATATTGCCTTAAAACATTAAAATATTTTAACTAAAACAAACATAATTTATTCAAATAGATTCCTCTATATATAAGGAAATGATTTACCACACGATAATATATTATTAATATTATTGTTTAATTTGACAGTTATTGTACAAGCATCAGAATAGAGGGTAAGAATAGGATTAAATAAAATATGTAATAAATATCTTATTATATTCTTTTAGTTATCTATTAATTTTTAATATATTAATAATCATTTAAAATAAAAATAATTATGTTTTTGAAAAAATGTTTATTTTCTTATTGATGGTTTAGTCACCTTGTCAGTAAACAATTATAAATTAATTTATAAAAAATTAATAAAATTAATTTAATAATGTAAATAGTTTTTTAAATTGTAATATCATAATTATAGTTGGGTTATTTTTTTGTGTTTTTTTAGAAAAGATTCATATATTTGATTAATTGTACAAATGATGAATTTTAATTTAAAACTGCCATTTCATTTAAATAATTTTTATTTTTATTTTTATTTTTAATTAGATTAATGTAAAAATAGTTCAATTGTATATAATTTAACCATATTTATTTCATTAGAATAAATTTCATATTGAATACGGATATAAAACTAATTTAATCATTTGAATGTTTTAACATTAAAAAAATGTTTTCTCGTCACATCTATGAGATTAATTTAAAGTTAATTTTTCCACTCATATGAATATAATCTGTAAAAATGGGATATATATTTGGAAGTATCATAATTTATAAGTTATAATAAATTAATCTTAATTTTTATCAAAAATTAATACTGGATGTAGTAACAAATTCATTACTACAAGTATGGTAAAAATAGATTTACAAGCGGGTTAAACTAGAATGATAAGAGTGAAAATGAACTAAAATATGATCTAAAGTTTTATGAATGTGTTTATTTATAATTGTTTCCATCATATAATATAAAATATAACGATTCCTTTCTACTTTTATTTCAATGTGATCCATATAATAAGTTTATGTATTGAATAATATGTATGATTCTTCTTCTAAATAACTCTAAATCCTTGGGATAGGAAAAATTATCATTAGTTTAGTAATATATATTATTTTAATAGATAAAACCTATTTTTTATTATAATAATTCTAATTAATTTTTAGGCATTATTTATTTACTTAAAATTATTAAAAATACCAACACCATAATTAATTAGTTAATAAAAAAATAACCAACACAAAAAATAATAAACGTGAAGTAAATTCAAATAATTATTATCTTTTATTAATTTTTTATATGAATATATCGTGTTACCCAGATTTGAAATCATTATATTTTAAATGGTATTTATAAATTCAAATTAAATCTATTATATAAAAATTGATATTAATGTTTTTATAACAAAAAATATTGCAATCAATAAATTAAAATTACTAAAAATACCATATTATTACAATTTATTATTATTAACTATTAAATTATATCAACTATTTTCCATTAAAAGTCCAAATTTTCATTTACAATGTCTATAATGAGACTTCAACATTAAAAATTATATTAGTATAGTTATGGTTAAAAAAATACTTTTTCACGATTATGCACTTGTGTTAAAATAAATTATCATCAAATGTTGGAATTTTATTTGATAAATTGGAATTATTATTTATTATTAGTGGGTATAAATTATCTAATATCGATCACTTCATTTCAGTTTTAAATGATAAATTTCCAATATTCGAAAACTTGTTACTATAGTGAAAACCCAAAATGGTAAAAATAAAGAAACATATAAGTCAATGAATAAAATGTTAAAATCAAGTGATTCATTATGTGGTGGAAATTTTTTCGACCATATAATCCCCAAAATCATTTAATTTACAATTTTTGGAATATTTAGGTAATATTTTCTTCTCTATTGTAAATACTTGAGAGTATTTACAAGAATCTCACTCCTCGAGTATAAAAGGGAACTTGTTCCCCTCCCTTATTAACACATTCAAACAACTATGGTTCAGACAAAACCAAACCAAATAACATCCAAAATTCCCCATCCCATCATTATGAAATCCTTACCTTTTATAAATTCATCCATATAAGGATTTAGTGCACACCTAATGAGGATACATGTATAAGAGGTAATGTTCATTAGTGAGTGAGTTTTTGTTGCTTGTTTTTCTAAATAGTTCAAATTTTATTAAAACATAATGATATAATCACATAAAAATATTCCATAAAATAATATATTTTTATAATAAGGAAATGAACAAAATCTATCTCTAAATCCATCAAATTGGTTATTCAATCATAATTTTTGTGTTGGGAGGACTATCACCTTGCGTACTTATTACAATATTTTCACTTCAACCATTATAGGCTGGGTATGATTATGGAAATAATGTAAATATATGATATTTATTATATATTTATACTTTTATAATCATTTAACATATATATATATATATATATATTGTAATCATACATTCTTTAGGACACACGATAACATCGCTCATGCGTATGAAAAACTAATGACTCGCAAATTGTTGTGACTCATCATTCAATAATGCTTTACATACAAGATGATAAGTATAAAATTAATTATTATTTGTGAAATTAATGAAATAATTTTTATAGTAATTTAATTTTTATCATTCTCAAAAAATAATATCTATAAATTTATATTACATTTTCTTTCATTCCATTTCTCTTAAGTAATGATGATAACATCAGTTATGTACTTATTGACTACCATCTTCACGAAATGCTGTGACTATTTATTCATCACCACACCACATTTATGATATATAAATAGTTATATAATATTGTATAAATCATATAATTATCATTTGTAAATGTAAAATATTGTGTACATTCTTTCCATAATGAACAGAGAATAATGGAAATGTTACTCATGTGTATGTAAGACCTACTATTTACATGATAATAATGTCTATAATTTTTTATAACCATCAGTAATGATTTGTTTTAATGTAATATGGATGAAAAATATGAAAAATATGACATTATCATTATTCTAGATATAATTGAACTATATAATATTCACAATAATTATAAAATTCATGAAAAAAAACCTTTGAGAAAACAAGGTAATTAACACCTCAAATAATGAAAATAACGATTTATTATTAACAAATTGATGATAAAAATTATAAAATTCTAATATGTGGTATTATAAATAATAATATGGTTCTATGATTAGTTAATATCATGTTTCAAACTACTATATTGGAGGTTAAGTCACTTTCAACCAAATGTAATTGTAACGTAAGATATTTCTAAACTCAATTTCCACTCATTTGGTAAAAAATTTATTTCAATGAATATTTCATTATAAGATTATGTTTATAAGGAATGATTTATATATGTTGTTTTATTTACACTTGATTAATTTTTTTTATATTAAATACACATAATTATTCCATTGATCAATTCTTTCATCAACATTATTATCATTTTCAATGTTTTTGTCACAATATAATTCTACATAGGTTTATTTATTCATGAACATTTGTTGAAGAAATTAATTTAAAATTTCCTATTAAACTGATTTTCATTTTATTTTCATATGTTTATTTTTTTATAGTATCAAGTAATTGAACTATTTTCTACTTTTTGTACTCAAAATTGTTTTGAGAATGTTCTAAAAAAAATCTGATATCATTACTCTCTATAGTAATAAAAATCTTTTCATAAATTTTATTGAATATTATATAAACAATTTTAACTCTTTTAAATTATATGTTAAATTTATTTTCACCCATTTTTAATCTTTTAAAAAATATCAAATATAGTTTATTTTTTTTAAGAACAATTCCCATTTTTATTTTACTAAAAATAGGATAGGAAATGTTGTTTTAAAATGTACAACATGAATGGAATTTCATGATGACATGAATAATAAATTGTTATAAATATTATTTTTTAATTTTCAAAGGTTATTTTCAATGAAATTTTATTTTAAAAATGATTTCAAAATTTTTGGTAATAAAAGTGATTTTAAATGAAAATGATTTTAAAAATGATTTCTGAAATGAAAAATATATTTTCATCATGATTGTTTTAATAAAACTTCTTTTGGTGTTTCTATTCATTAACGAAAAAACCCCTTTGTTATTACACTAATTAGTATATATTAATACAATCTTTATCCTTCCTCTATATGGTTGATGATTTTTTACCAATGATATTATTGATATTCACTTCCATGTTTCGTTTCTTAGTCATTAACTTCCCCTTGTAATATTTACATTCTTGTGATCATTAGAGATTAATTTTTTATTATATATCTATATTCATTTGTTATGGATATTTTTATTGGCTAAACTATATACCACTATTATATATGGTGTTTACATCTAATTTCATTTTATATCTATGTTATATTGAACTAATCATATTATTTACTCAACATGGATATTTTATAAGGCACATTTATTATAAACTAAATATATTATTTTTTAAATTAATAATTATTAGGAAATATATTATATGGGTTGGGGACAGGTAAAGGAAGTCCCATTAATGCATAAGAAGTCTCATTATTCAAATTTAGTTTGACACAAATACTATGTGTTTGTTTCCAGTATTTTATAAACAATCTTGTGAAAGGTATTGAAAATATTATGATAATAGATCTTGTGAAAGGTATTAATGTTAATGGTATCATGTACTAGGGAAACATGTCATCCGATAATAAATAAATTTCTTATTTTCAGTTATTATTATTATATGTGATATTTTCTCTTTGATATTATCTATGGATTAATTTAAATAAAATATTATTGATTAAATGGCATGTGGTTTCTATTTTTTACCTTTTCATATTGATTCTTATTTATAATAATATGACATAAATGTTATTAAAATGGAATGTATGTTCAGTTATTTACCATACTTGTTGATTATTATTATTTATTTTGGGTAGATTCTATTATACATAATCAATTTTTAGTATTCGATCTAACTGTTATTCTCTTTCATTTCTCAATAATCCATGATGTGTATCATTTTTAATATGTAAGTATATTATAGGGAGAATTATGTTATTCACAAAAAGAACTATTTTTTAATTTTTTTATTCATTTTTAATGAAGGACTTGGTTATGTTTAGTTTTTAATTTGTTATTCATTATTGGAATCCATGTATCATACAACCACATAATGAAATAATATACTAACTCTAGGTTACTGGGGTTCTGGTCTTCATGATAATAATGTCATAATTATCCAATATTTAGTTTTTATATGTTTTTGAGGTAATAAAATATTTGGATAAAAACTACATATATTAAAAATATAATTTATTAATTAGGACAACATAATGGCCGAAAATTGATGTAATATGTTCCATTAAAGGTATCCTAGACCAAATATATTTATCCACATTAAAATGAAATTTTAGGGTTTTTTATTTAATTTTATAAAACCTTTATGAATCTTCCAAACACATTATTTAATTATAATGTTTTAAAATAAATTAATTATAGATATGAATCAATTCAACATAATCGATTGTATTATTTTTGTTAATTTAGTTAATGGACTTATAAAATAGTAAAAACTACTCATATTTTGTATAAAACATGGAAAAAATCGTTGTGTTGTTTTTAGTTTTTATTTCATTATATTATAGAGTCCAAAACCAGAAAATTGAAAATAATAAGGTACCCCACTCCCTTTTACTATATTATCCCACACAATGTTCCCCCACACTCTCAAGAATCTCCTTCCGAGATTTCAAAATTCCCTATAAAGGTAAGTTATGCACTCATTTTATTTATTAATGCAAAATCTTTATATAATGCCAATTTTATTTTAATTACTATGATTGGATATGATATCTTACATCCCTCTTACCAATATTATTATTTAAAAGTGATTATAGAACCCTATAACACTCATTTATCCCTCCCATGATTCATTATATACAGCTATTATGCTGGACAAATTATACTATGATTTTTTTCTTTCCAAAAATTCATTTATGACTACTTTTCCTAATTCCTTTTAATTCGATATTTTTAAACTGAGACTATATTATTATATATATATATATTACATCACTATGAATTTCTATGTGATGAGAGACCCATTTAACTCTCATTAATCCCTCCGGTGATTAATTATTTATTGTTGTTTTTCTAATGAAATTGTCCTGTGATTTTTTCCATCCGAACATTTGTATTTGGAATACCATTTGTGATTCCAGTCAATGTTTTTCACCCTGTCATACCTATCTTTATTATATTTTGGAATTAAATGTATTTATAAAATAGTCCTAAATCACTGGTTTCAATCTCATGAAATATAAATATATGTATAATTATCTATGTGACAAACTTGTACATGTTCATGATATGAAAATTATGGGTGTTACAAACATTATATATCTCTCCAATGAAATATGATTGTTTTAGCCTCTTAAGTCGTCATTTATGGTATTAGTTAGTAAACCTAATCCATTAACAAAATTTTTCTACTATGTTATGATTTCTCAGTGGTTATCCTTGGCCCATATGTTTATAATGTCATGTTTATTTTTTTTTACATTCCCATAATTCCATTATGTTATACTATTTGTATCATGACAAATTATTTAGGATTATGATTTCCTCCCATTTAATTTCACATTTAAATACCATTTGCCTTACCTGTAATATGTTTATCAAGTTATTCATTGTTTATTCCCTTATAAGGATTTATATATCACCTATTTGTTATGTATTTCCCTAGATAATCTCATGATGTTTTAAAATATATGGAATGTTATATGAATTTTAAATAGATTTTCAATAGTGTTTTTATAAAAATATATCAAATTGATGTTCTATGAAATGAAGTATAAAATAGACTAGTCATTGTGATCATCTTGGGTTCTTTTATCTGTAATTTTGTGTATTAGATCATGAAATATTGTGTATTAAAGGAAAGGGTTGTCATATATGCTATCAGCAAAAGGATTTGTTGTTTTGTGGTTAGGATTTGAAAACTATTTTAAATGTATCATGGATAATATAAAACATTTGAATGAATCCCTAAAAATAATTAAATTATATGGTAAATTGATTCCAAAAAAATATATCCTTATTTAGATATGATAATTGGATGTGGGTATAAAAGATATGTACCTAGGGGTAACAACCCTGAAAACCCTGTATTGATCTAGACTTGATCAAAAATATGTTTAAGACAAATATACTTGAAAGAAACTAGTATTTGACCCCCATGAAGAATATTCTTTGGTAAACTAAGGCTCTCATTATGAACCATTATTAAGGGAAAAATGTCATATATAATTTTATGTTAGGTTATAGATCATTGATCAACTATATTATAGAATATAATTTAATAGGTTAAGGTATATAAATTATTTATGAGTTGTCCATTTAATGTTCATAGTTTCCCTTTTACGTGTTTAATACTATAAATTTACTCATCCATTATTTCCCTTTATTCTAGTAAATGTCTACAAATAGGACGAACCAAGTCAACAAACAATGTGATGGGCAAAATTATGACTTCCCAAACTAGATTTCTAACATGATTGGAGCTCAAGTGGGATATGTTATGATTATTCCAAATAAGATATCAAAAATATTTAATAACAAATTACGCATATTTTAATGTCGAAACATATCAATGAATATGTTTATGACATATCAGATAAAATCATATGATAAAGGTGAAATGGTAAGCGATACTCAATTTACATTGTGAAAGTTATGTCAAAATATGCCCTAAGGGAAATATCACCAAGAAACAATGAGATATTTTTTTCTGAAAAAATACAACCAATGTTATCCAATTTCCATAAAAAAGAGAATAAAATGATTTAGTGAAATAATGTTCAACATATGCTTCAATTAATGATTATATATAATAAATAAGGAGAAATTGGGAATTATCCATGCTAATGAACTATTCCAAGGGATAAAAAGAATGATGAGCATTTAAAATCTCCATGACTAAAGAAATAAAGAAATTTCATATGATAATATGGAAAATGGTTAATGTTGTATATGTAAAATATACACTATAATTTTCTATGTCATGTTGTGTTGAAATTCATTCAATATTATCATATAATTTATGTTTTTTATGAAATAAATTCACCACCCCAAATGATTTGATATCAATATGGAATACATATATGATTATTATATAATGAATTATTCATTTTAATAATGTTTCCATTGAAAATATTATCAATATTTGTTTATTTGAATTTAATTTTATTGTAGATGTGCAATAGTTTTCGTTTTATAAATCCAACATAAATTACTAAGGTAAGAAAATCGCTGTCAATATTGTGTATCTCTCTCTGATTATATAACATTTATATAGAGGAGGATGAAACGTAATTGTTATCATCATCTAAAGAATTTATATTATTTCCCTATGAAAAATCATATCTAGAATAAAATTTTTAGACTATGGAAATGATCATCCTTGAGTATATATCATTATAAGAGAATATCTTGATGTGTTTCCTGATTAATTTTCTAGTCTTTCTCATCAACTGGTGTTTATG
This sequence comes from Viscum album, assembly GCA_963277665.1. Taxonomy (NCBI): domain Eukaryota; kingdom Viridiplantae; phylum Streptophyta; class Magnoliopsida; order Santalales; family Viscaceae; genus Viscum; species Viscum album. The sequence goes on along the minus strand of OY728141.1, from coordinate 1,610,148,698 downwards.
TTATCAATCATACTTAAACAAGGACAATGTATCATTCTATGGACATGACATCACTAAAAGGGATATGTGTTGATCCATTCAAAATATAGATAATTGATCGATTTACTAGACCAACAAATGTGATGAAAATACGGTTTTTTCCTTGGGAATAGTTTTGTATTTTCGTTGATTTGTGAGAATGTTTTCATGATTTTCATTGCACATATCTAAGATAACTCAAATATGAGTCATATTATTCAAAAAATATGACTGTGAGGAATGTATTAAATAGCTAAATATGTGGCTAATTAGATAAATTTTATTCACATTACCCACCATTGGGGGATTTATTTGTGTTCTGAGTGGACATATCTAAAAAGGGATTGGTTTTTGTAGTCATTAAATATCATAAGTTGATAGCCTATTCCTATCCCAAGTAAATATCTATGAGTAGAACTACCATCATGATCTATAAATGGTAGTAGTAATATTTGAGTTAGTGAATTAGATACATTATGCTTACATAGATAAGTGTGATATATATACGGACCATAAATTCCTAAAGTATATATTCACAAAAAATGATATTATTATTCACCAATAGAGGTGGTTAGATATAATCATGGGTTAGTATTGTTCAATCTATTACAATCTTGGGAAATTGAAACATGTTTTCTATTATCTTTGTATAAATGATATTGAATCTCTATCTATGTTGGGGATTGTAACGAATCCAATAATCATGGACCTGAAAACGATATAAATCAAAATAATTAATGTATCTTTGTCCTAAATCCTCAAATAACTAATAAAATATCTATTCCCTATAGTATTAAGGATTACAATAATGATGTTGACTTCTTATTTAAGAAGTTAGATATTATTCGGGAGTTGAAATGTTTTTAATATGTAGTGATATGGTTTTTAACCCATATATGGGTCCCATAAAAAGAAAAACATAAGATGGATCTTATGGATGATTCACAAAGATCATCGTTCACTATTCATCCTAAATTACTAAGTTGTATTGATATTTGAAGAAATATTTATGGTGGGGTAAAATAATGGTAGATATTTTAGATATTTTATCTCAATGCATGGTGTTTCAACAAGTCAACATCGAGAAACATAACTCTATGGGTATGATGAAACCATTTACCATAGGATTACTAAAATTAAAAATAATAACCATGGGTTTTTTGGTAGTACTCTCTAATAAACATAACCACAATAACATAATCTTAGTGGTAGTTGATCACCATATAAAGTAAACACATTTAATTCATTCAAGAAATATCTATCGCTAGATAAACTCAGCAAGATATATATAAGGGATGTTGTAAGACATTATATATTACCAATATATATACTATCATAGAAAGATCCATTGTTTACCTCATGGTTTTTTAGAACCCATCACCAATAATTGTATACAACACAATGCTTTTCCCCTAGTTATATTTAGAAACCCTGGCCCCAGTATCCTGGATCCAGTTTCATTCTACCAATACATTGGCATTAGATACAATGAAATTATTTCCCAAAAAACATAATTGTTTAGTAGTATTGGTAATCAAGATACATATGTGTTTCTTGTATAAAAAATGAGCACAAAAATTGTGACATATTCTTTTAATAATAAATTTATTCCATCTATTATATCATTGCATATATTTCTTAGTAAACATCAAGGAATCTCGATGAAAATAAAAAAAATAACGGTGATCTCAAATTTAATTAAGTGTAAATTATATTTGAATAAATAATGATTAAATGATAATAATTAATATAGATTTATAAGATTCTGACCACACATGGAATGAAATCAATAAACATAGCTATAAGAGATTAAAAACTATAGAAAGGTAAATATCTAATCACACATTACATTTACAAATCTAAATAAGCCATAATCTACATGTCAAGGTAGATAACTGAAAAAACGTTCCATTTAATCGGTGTAGTGAAAATGAAATTTATCCATAGATATTTTCATAGTGAAAATATTTTTAATAATAATAAATTAAAACAAGATATCATATATTTGGAACATGAACCACTATAATTTCAAGACCTATTTCTGTGACTCTTTTACTCTATGGGTATAAACTCATGTAATTCTTCATGGAAATATAATCGAACAGTTTTTCTCTCACTAATGTTGTCTCATGAGACTACTAATGCATTTATGTGCTTATTTAGATGTTTCTATACCATGTTGAGGAAATGTACAAATTATTCCTTATATATCAAATTGTTTATTTAATTATTAAAACAATGTTCCCTATCATAATATATTTTTTTGAATAAAGGATATAGATTTATCAGTATCTACACAATCAAAAATATAAATATCAAATTAAACACTTTATGTAAAAATTAAATATTTTTTAGGCAGTAATCATATCTACGAGAAATTATAAGGATGATTAGGGAAAATTTAATGTTCAATGGTCACTGGAAAGTGAATAACTCCAGGAGAAGTTAATAATTAAAACAATTATTCAAGGAAGTGAATATTGATATGAATCTTCGTAAAATTAATCAAATTCTATGGAGAGTGAGAAAAAATATGGAATCAACACCACATATAACCATTATAGTAATAATATGGATAGTTTTCATTTTTTAAATAAGAATATATTTTAATTTTTTTATGAAAATATCATTTTTCATTTTGATAAAAAATTTCAAAATATATTTCATTGAAAGTTACATTTAAAAATTTACTATAATTTTTTTTAAATTACCAATGAGACTTTAAATGAATGACAATATCTAATTCTACACTGTATAGAAAAAAAATTCCTTTTTCTTTAGAAATGAGTATAGAACTGCCTTATTAAAAAAGTGATAAGAATTATCGTGAGGACATTTTTAAATAAAATAATCCATAAAAATTTCTTGAATAAATAATTTTTTAATATTTAATAACTCTTTTGAAAAATAATTTATAAGGAATTGTATTGATAGAAAATAGGTTTCTGAATGTAGAGCGACATGAGGTCATGCTTTCCTAAAAAATCATCTAAAATTTTTTAAATTCAAAAGAGTGTAAAAGTGGTATAATTAATGAATAAATATCCTACATAACCATAGAAGAATAAAATAAATTTTTTTACTAAAAATTTATCAAATTATTTCATTTAATGTAAATTCAAGAATAAATAATCTCAAATAGATTGATATTGTGAAAATAACTATGAAATGATCATATTTCTAAAGTGAGAATTAATAAATGAATATATTATGTGTATTAAATATAAATAAACATATATAAGTTGGAAAAGAATTATATATATATATATATTCAAAATTCATTATTCAAAAAATCCTAAAATATTAAAGATAAAGAAGAAGTAATATAACCCAATGAATGGAGTTGGGTTAAGAAATTCATTACCACATGTGAACTATTTAATTGAAACCACCATGAATTAAATAATTATATTTGAAACATAAAATCCCAATAATTGTGAATTATTAATGATATTTCATTTCAAGTGGTATTATATACACCCTACAAAATAAATTTTTTCCAAAGTAATATAAAATCTCTCAATGAAGTGAAATTGAGATAAAATCCCTTGTTTTAAGTCTGACTTATCACAAGTGTCTCTATCCTCCTAAATATCATGATTTATTCATTTATTTAATTTTTTTATAAAAATTTTAATTATTTTTATTATTTTTATTTTACTTATTGTCATCTTATACATAATTACATAATAAATTATGTTTTTGTTGGATATTTTTACCTTACTTTATTTATGTGTAAAAAACGACATTGATAGGTAGATAATGGTTAAAGGGGTCATTATGTAATCATTATAGAATAATAATCCTGAAAAAATTATAATATTTATTCATCAACTATACTTTTAAACCCAATAATGGTATATTATTATGACAAATGAACTAATGTTATGATCATGGAGATGGTAGGTCGTACACACGCGTGAGTTGAGTTTCTAATTTTCTGTTATCATTATAGAATGAAATTAAGTTAAATTTATATATATAGAATTATAATTATATATTATGTATCATATTTTTTAGTATTATATACTTATATATATAATTATTGATATGTTAAAGGATTCACATCAATTTGATAATTTGGTAGTTCAATGCTCTACGAATGATGTTATCTCGTTTTGAGTCTATGGAAGGGTAAAAAAAGATATATTATATTAGAAAAAATTTAAATAAGTCATGAATATAATAACAATTTAATTTATATAAATTATATAAATTATATTTTAATTTACATTAATCGATAATATTTATTGATAAGAAATGGAATACACCGTTAATGGTGATTGTAGATCAGATATATTCATAAATAATGATTCCAATTTCATGTCATATTAAAATAATGAAAAATAAATTATATATATGTATATTATATTTATATATTCTTATTTACTTATTAGATATAACATATTTTTATTATAAACATCATTTGTACATTCCATTAATATCATGAATGAATCACACCACTTTGAGAAGGTAGTTGTCCATATGCCCACAAATTATTTTATTGTATTACAACAAGCTAGAAATAATGAGTGTATAAGATATATAATAATTGAAAAAGAATAAAGGTATTATTAATATCATATATATAATATATAATCCACAAATATTTAATTAATTCCTTCTTTTAATGGTGGTATTGGAAGAGAGAACACCATTTGTTCTCAAGATAGTAGTCCTTTGTACACATGAACGATGATTGTGTATCCCATTTGATGGTTGTGTGTGTAGGTGTAGTTAATAACCTTAAGATAAATAATATAAGTATATATATTATACCTATGTTTTTATATAATCATGATATAATAATAATTTATTGGGTTACTAAATTAAAAAAATAAAAATGATCATTGATTAATGTTACATGTTATTCAAGTAACTCAGTTTGGATTGTATCAAAAGGCATATTTGGTTGGATTTATGAAAAAAGTGAGGATTCAATGTTGATTTTTGGGATTTTTTTTCATATTTTTTCAGTATTTGGATGATTAAATAGGAATTTAGGGGGTGTGAATAATTGTGGTTTGAGATCCCTTTTATAGTGGAGGAGGAGTGGGATTCTTGTAAATATACAAAGTTAAACATAATTGAGATGTCTCCCTTACATCATATGCTTTTAATAATGAACCAATTTAGATAAAAGATAGATTATGGTAAAAATATGGTAATCTGTTGGATATTGTAAATTTTTCTGGTAATTTTGGCTCTTATGTTTGAGGTATAGTCCCTTATTAAGATATTTTTTTACTTAATATATTAAATACATTTTAATTGATTTAAAAATGATTTTGGGTCCAAAACAAAGTATATCATGATATAAATTATAAATAATTATTATTAGAAATATTGAATCTTTTTTTAAATTTAAATCACATAATTTGAAAAAAAATAATTTAAAATTAATCCAGCAAATTTGATGTGAAAAAGGGTCTTTAAAGTGAAAATGTTCACATTTTTTTATTCTTTTTATATCCAAATTAAATATAATAATCATTAATATGATATAAAATGTATTAATATACTTAAAATTTATCAAATAGAATATGAAAAATGTTATTAAATTTATTTTATAACTAAAAATTATATGTATGAAAAAAAAGATTTCAATTAAAATTTAGTATTCTTAAAAATTAATCAAAATTCATCAGAAAAATAAAAAAATCACATTATGTAAATTTTTATGTTATTATTTATACAATTATTTATATTTAGAGAATGAAAAATTATAAACGTTACAAAATTTAGTTTTATAATTTTTGTGCCATTAATATTTTTAAAAACTGCATTTATAAAAATACAGTCTTAGATGCATAAAATTGGGTTTTTTCATTTCTTATGACTATAAAATATATTGGATTATATTAAATATATTTAATTGAATATATATTATTTATATTTAATTAATTTCAATCTATAATAACAATTAATTTTATTTATTATGAAAAATTCCTTTTGAAGCATAAAAATAGGTTTTTAAAAAATCAATTAAATTATATATTCAATTTGTATATATATATTAAACTATAATTAATTGGTAATCAATGAATTCAAAGAAGTATTTTATAATTTTATTACTAATATTCATAATTTCCTTTTTAATGACTATGTTATATCATATTATGTTAAATAATAAAAATTTAAATATATATTGTTGATTATTAAAACTCAGCCTTGCATTCAATGAAAGTCATTGGAGAATGTCGTTCATGAGTGTAACATAATCTAACTCAGGGTTCCGACCATATAATGTGAAGCATGGGGTTGTGTGTAATGTAAGATAAACTAAGTGTTTAATGTATTTTAATATATAGAATTTATTTAGTTTATTTAAAATTGAGAATATTTTATAATACCTTGGGAGGTTATAATCATTTATATGTTTGGTATTGTGAATCATACAATCTATTAGATAAAATGTTATTATTTTATAATTTTTGTGGTGTTACATTCTGCCCACCATAAATAAATTTCTTCCTCATAATTGAAACTCGTCTTTGATAATAAATAGTTTGATATTTGTAAATTCCTTGGATGAAATCAGAAATTATAAAAGGGATAATAATAAATTTTCTTCAAAAAGGAGAATCTATCTACAAATGTCACATTGAATAAAATATAACTAGTTTTCTAAATATGGTATCATTAGTGGCACGTGAAAATATTGACATAGAGGATAAGTGGAAATATTAATAGGGAGTGACTGAGGTCATTGATCAGAAACAATTGAATGATTAATGAAGAGTTTATGGCCAGAAATCAATAAATATGAAATGATTTAAAACACCATTGGTTCAACAAAAATTAAAGTAATCAGATAAAATTTCTTTTTTGGATCATTTTCTCTAGGGTTATTTAATTCTTTTACAACATAAGAATTCAATGAAATAAACATAATATTTATATTTCTATAAAAAATCATTATTTCAGTGTACCTAGATCAATATAAAATTTTTCCCTTAAATCAATAAATGACTAACAAAAAGAATATCCCAAAATATCTAAAATTTTCATTTAACAGATCATAAGATCTCTAAAAGAGTGAATGTTTTTCCTCATCTCTCTAACAATTTTGGAAATCAAATGTTGTTAATTTATTAATATATAAACCTAAAAATTAAAATTAAAGATTCATCATTAATATTTATTCACCAAATTATTTAACAAAAAACAAGGACAAATTAATAAATACAACACATATTCTAATGGTAGGCGCAATACCTTTATTGTCCTTCGATCATGGGTCCATGCCCCACCGCTTTACCATATACAATAGATTTTCAACATATATACAAATTTTCATTTTTCCATAAAATAATAATATAGTTTTTATAAAGTTCCAAAAAATGTTATGGAAATTCTAGAAATGAAATTCAACATTTAATAACCATTTTACTAGGGTTTAAAATACAACCTGTATTTTTTACAAAGTCTAATATAAATATTTGAATATTATTATAGTCTCATTAATGATCATATTAACCCTAATGTATTTTATTACAATTAAAATTATGTCTATAAGATTTATATTCATTTTTCATCAAATAATTTTGTCCATTAAAACATATATTTTCCACAAGATTCTTCAAAATGTCCTTAATCCTCAAAAAATCTCATTGCATAAAACCTAAAATTAGATGTTTATGAATTTGAAATTTATATAAAAATTAATATAATAATATTATTATGATATATATTAATCTTATATAAATGAATATATGTGTTCTTCTATGATAATTATCAAAATATAAAGTATGTTTATTTTCCCTAGTATATGTTTACTTAAATATAGCTCCCAAGAATGATAAAAATATGTATCTAATACCAACTATAATGAATATAACCCCTATATCTCAGTTTCAATGCCGGGATACCTTTACATTCAAATATTATACAAGTAAATTACATCCCATATGAATGAACAATTTAGTATTATCGATAATCTAGATACACAAACTAATACAAAATCGGCCATTAACAACACTTGAAATGGCCTTTATCAATAAGAGAAAAACACATACTACATGATTGAGGATAAAATACCTAATATTTTATAAACCCTGAAAATGTGATTATAATATTTCAGTTTATCAGTGATAAAGTTGTACTGATGAAAAATGAGATGATAAATGGGATCTTTATAAAAGCTTCCTAAAGAGCTGATAAAGGAACCATATATAAGTTCTTTTTAAATAGTTAATAAAAGGAACAATTAATCAACACTTTAATTTAGTTTTACTGAACAAACCATTAATCATGTCGTTTTATTGTTGATAAAATAAGCATTTATGAGTGATTCTTTGAGCACTAATATATTTGACCTTTATTAACGCTTTTAATAGAGCTGACATATGTTTTCTTTATGAGAACTTTTAAAAGTACAGATAAAGGGACACACTATAGTGTGCTATTATGACACACAACAACACCAGAAACATAAAATATATTAATAATATAATTTCTAATCGAAGAGTTAAATGAGATGAATTTTAAAACAGAATCACAAAAAAGAAACACTATTTATAAGAAATTTCAAACATTCATTCATAAAAATACATAAATACTAATTATAACAAAAATTAAAAAAATCATTTATCTTGTATCTATTAATCCTAACATAACTCATGATATTACTAATCAAACCACCCCTACTCTAGAATGATAATGCACCTATATAAAATTCCAATTCTTATGTAGCTAATAATATAAATGAAATAAATTAACAGAAAGTGTTAATTTTACTAAAATTGATTTATATTTAGAATAAAAAGACACAAATAGAGTCATAAAAATCAAAGAATGCATTAGATTGAGGTTTGTAAGATTTAAACACGTCTCAAATGACTTTTTGATCAATTTCATGAGGTATCAAAACAATTATAATGTGTTTAATTCTTTTTTAGTATGCTGGTTTTCTTTTTTTCTAAAGTGTAATTTTATACTGGAAACACACACTTCTGACACATTTATATCACATCTTGTTTTAGTTTCATGTGAAAAGGATTCAAACATATCAAAAATGACTTCTAAATAATTCAAAAAATTATCAAGAAAAAATTAGCGTGTTTGATTGCTTTGACGTGAGTGGAACTTCTTGAACTTAAATATTCATTTTAAACTGATAAGAAACACATTGGGTCATATAGAGAAAATGATTTATCTGATTGAGTTGTGTCATATTCCTACACATCATTAATAATTTATTGATAATTTTCATAATGTATAAAAACAATTTGAATCTATTTTCATAAATTTTATTAATAAAGTTCTCCATTTTACAAAAAATGATGACAATTTTAAATAAAAAGACGCACTTTGAGTCATACTCGTCACACCATCTGTCAGATTGATATGTATCTAATTCATTCACATCCCAAATTAGTTATTTATCATTTTAAAAACTTATAAAACTATATAAATGTGTTTTCATAGTTTTGGGTACGCCATTTTCCTTTTTTAGAAAATTGTCATCTTAAAATTGAAACATGCACTTTGACTCATACCAATCACATTGTGTATCATATTGAGGTTTGGATTATTCCAAAACATCAAAAATGAAATAAGGATCATTTTCCTAAATTATGTAAACAATTTTAATGGGATTTCTGGGTTTTGAATAGGTTAGTAAGACTTTTTTCTAAATTTGATGTCAATTTTAAATAAAATCACACACATAGAGTCATATCGGCCAGACCTTGCCTCAGATTGATGTGCGGCTAATTAATGAACATATAAAATCACATATGGATCATTTTTCTATTGTATCAAAACAATATGAATATACTTTTTCAGTTTTTATAAGGTCAATTTGTTTTTTTACTAAAAGTGATGTCAATTTTAAATAAAGACCCACATAACGTCATACCAGGCACACATTACATTAAACTGTTATGAGGCTTATTATTACACCTTCAAAATAATGTATGGATTTTTGAGCTAATGTTTCAAAAAAAACAACAGTGTTTTCTTGGATTTGAGTACGTTTTATTTTATTTAATAATATTTCATTTAAAATGTGAAACATGTACATTGACTCATAAGGATCATATCTTGTATCATTTTTATGTGAGAATGATTCCTAAAAACCAAAAAGGGTTTATGAATCAATACCTAACACTATCAAGAAAATATAAGGGTGTTTTCTCAATTATTAGTGAATTAATATTTTGAAAGAAAAATGTCATTTTTAAACATAAAAAAGACACATTCAGTTTGTTTTATTTTTTAGGAAAATAAATGTCAGCATAAAATATTAAAAAGTACATAGAGTCATACCGATCAAATCATGTTTCAGATTGAGGTTTGAGTAATTCCTACACATCCCAAAGTCTCAAAAATTCCAAACCGTCAACATTACCACTATTTCCATTGAAGTTATCTTTTGAAATTACAACACTGCATGAGAAGCTTCAAAATTACCATATCAACAGGAAAAAAAGAGTCGAGTTGCTTGAAAAAACAATTATTATGAGTAATACAAAAAAGAAAATAAATTTAAAAAAATATGTGAAAAAATATATTATTTCAAGGGAAAATTATTTTATATGAAAATATCAAGATTACCTTTGTGATTGAGCAGTGGAGGGATCTTGAAGGAAAGTGATAAATGTAAACATTGTAGGGGTTAATATTTTTGAGGGAGAAGAAGTATATGAATGTTTTAGTTCACAAGGGGATGAACGGTGGGTAGAGTAGAACAACTCAAAAATATGAATAATCCTCTACAAGAAAACAATTATTATGTGAGTAGTACTCAAAAAAATTAATCATAAATATGAATCAATTCATTGTTTCTATGGACACTAATTTTAATATGAAAACATCAAGATTTCCCATATAATTTTGGAGAGTCAGTGTCATTTCTCTACCAGAAAAGTTAGTGGGGGGAACATGAATGAAAGTTGTATATTTAAAAATGCATGGGAGAAAATGTATTGAGGGATAAGAAGTATGAAAGTTTGACAGAGCAACCCAACTTTGAAAAAAGAATCATCCTTTATAAGAAAACAATTATTATGTGAGTAATACATAAAACAAATAAATTAAACATAAATATATAACAATAAAAAATATATGGAAAATTATTTCATTATAATAACATCTTGATTGCCTCGATACCTTAGTAGATGCAGAATTGCTTCTTTTCCAACCATCGTATCTGAGAGAATGTGAAATATATGGATAAAAGAAACATTGTATGGGTAAAAAAGGTTTTGAGGGAGAAGAAGTATGTGAACTTTTTAGTTTTGAATGACATGAAAGATTGATAGAGCACCCCAACAAAAAAAAATAATGCACTAGTATAAGGAAAAAAATTTATGTGAGAAATACTAAAATGAAATAAATTAAACATAAATTAAAATAACAAATTTATTCTATAGAAATTTATTTTATTGTGAAACATCAATATTAACACCATGAGTGAGTAGAGACGATTTCATTGCTCTTCCTGCAGGGGAATGACACTTGGATATAAATCTTATAATATAAATGAACTATTAATGGAATATTGAAAATTAAATAAACATTTATTAATATTATTTTTTGTTAAAATAGAGAAATTATGTCGTAACATTACCTTTACATATTTCAAAATGATTTTATTGGTCTAGATATAATCTAATAACAAAAATAATGATTTTCTATGCACATCATTAATTTTTAGAAGATGATATAGATGTTAGGAAATAGTGAGATAATTAATGATATTGATGTCAATTTGGCTCTATTGATTAATGGTGCCAAAAACATGATTGGTTGTGCATCACTCACAAAGTTAATAACAAATCAATTAATTCTCTATGACCCTCACTAATGTTAGTTAACTACTACTTTTCATAGCATTTGACTTGAACATCCTGCCCGGAGTCCTTGTGGTTCTCCCATCCCACACAAACTCCCCACTATATTTGTCATATCACCTTCCGCATTCATATTTCCTTCTCTTATAAGATATTTTATTCATTATTTAAAAAAGTGGGTATATTTTTCATTCATAGAATTTTATAATTCTCATGTTTATTCTTGAATCTTATTTTTTTCCTACAAGACCATTACCCAATAAAATAGACTAATCTAAATAAAATATCACTATGTTCAAGAATTTAATTAGTTTTTTTCTATTTATGTGTCATATGATAGCATCATGGGGACATCGAGCAGGAAGTTCATGTCAGATGATATTCTAATTTGTAGTATACCATTATTAATGAAGTACATGAATAATACCAAATTTTTTTATTAAGTTTGTGAGAGACACATATCTGATCCATTTTTCATCATTGATCAATGAAGCCAAATTGATATTAATATTATTCAAAATCATCTGGGCTAATTTTTCTTCAATAAAAAAGTCATAAACACGGACAAAGGATTTTTTAAGGGGCATCTTCCTAATCTCTTGAAAACGTGATGATCTCTTTAACACCAACATCATATTTGTTTGTTAGACGATTATCATGAATCCATTTTTTGTTCATATCCACCATGTTAGGTTCATTAAATAATAATTTTATACAACATATAAATAAATACCCACAATATAGTCATCATTAGAAGTGATAGTTAGAGACAATTCTTATAAGGGAAACTCAACATATGATTGTTTCAATGAATTTTAGTATATTTTAAAAAATGGGTAATAGAATTTGAGAAAATAATTACCCCACATAAAATATTTCTTAAATATCATAAACAAATGAAAATATAATATATGAAATTAAGGGGTGATAAGAATCTAAAATATGATAAACAAGAATATTAAACTATCATTGAATTAACTAAATGATATAAAAATGTGTTGGAACAAGTAATGTAGAAACCTAGAGAATTATTAATTTTACAATTAATGGTATATAAATATATGAATAAATATCAAGACCTTGGGAATGTCAAATCACTACACCAATCCATCCCATGTAAAATCAAGTTACTCCAACTAGATTTTGAATTAGTATTTATTAATGGATTAAATGAATATGAATTACATCACACAAATAGATAGTTTTATCATTAATTAATATGATAATAATTTTTCTAATTGAAAAATGTGATGTATTAATTGAAATAAGAACAAAGAGTATCGTATTGAAGATTAGATGAATTATTAAAGAAACATTAATTTAAAAATGATTAATTGATCATAGTAATTACATAAAAAATTATGGATAGATTGAATGTGTTTATCAATGTGGATGACATAATATTTTGAGGATCAACAGATTGACAAAGATAAAAACTTTCTACATTAACAATGCCCAATGTTTAAATTTTTATGATTAGTGATTCGACATTTTCTATAGTTTATAGGTTACTCATGGAATTATTGTGATATTTTTTTCCCAATCCATGTATGTGAGGGAAGTGTTTTATATATTTCAAATGGATGTTTGAAAACCCATATTCACAACCATTGAAATGTGAATAAATTTTCAACTACTCTGGAGAAAATGTCAATATATATCATGGAGTGTGTGGGGTTCATTATATTCATACTTTTTTATAGTAAAATATTTGAAATACTATTTTTTTCTTGTTATAAAGAATGGTATCAATGTGATTCAATGGAAATCCACGTGAAATTTGTTAATAAAATACTCAAAAGGGGGTTAAATTCTTTGACATTTACATTTCCACGCACGAAATTATTATTTCTTATATTTTTATATAGGTATCAAAAAAATTGGACAACTAGAAAGGGGTAATCTCAAAAAGGATATTTTTACATAATTATTAAGAGAAGGGGAGTAAGATAATGATTAAAAAGTATATTGTAGTTGGAAAATAGTACATAGCATCACTGTATAATATTTCATATATTCTTGTAGCCCTTCTTATAGATTTATCCATTTTAGACAGAGGTGTATCTTACTCATTCATATCTCTTACATTTGTGATAATCCTTGGTCTTATTATTGCATCAATTTGTGGCCATATGTCCCTTGGAACAATATTAGTGGTAAGATTAGAGGGAATACACAAATGTCAATAGTTCCCCCTTGATTTAGGTGGGTGTCATTTCTTTTGGACATTCTTTATCCATGAGATGGATGAATTATATGTCATGCTTAGTATGGGATGGATTTTTCTTTATTATTCCCTAGTAGATTTTTATCGCTTATGGGTGCCTTTCACATCACCTGAGGGGAGAATGTGTTTACACAAGGGTTAATGGGATATCCATCCAGATCAATCCATACCCAAGAGAGATGGGCTAGGAAAAAGGACAGATCAGTTGTGAAGTATCACTATGGGTGATCAAGAAATCCAGTTAGGGAATTACATCCTTTAGTTGATCATTTCAAGGACTTATTCTATTTAAATTTATCTTCAATACCTCCTAATAGAAAGTTTGAGTTCACCATATAGGGATTTCTAAGTGTGGGACCAGTGTTTATTCCTCTGTATATAATGATATCTACATAGATCCAAGAAGTTGAATAGATTCATGATGACCATGAGGATAAGGGTTTTATCAGACACATCACATATCAATGGGGTTCACATGTTACTTTCTACAAGAAGCTAGATGGTTTTCTTTGATTGTGCATGGATTATATATGATTTATGTAGCTCACGAAGATGAACTGATATCCACTACTTGTAACACCCCGAACCAGTTACACAGAGTCGGTACATTATTACATAACATTGGCATTATCACAAGGAAATCATGTCTCGAAAGACCAGTCAGTTTAGTATTATTGGAAACAAGATTCATACATAAGTTCAACTTTACAACTTGAAATGAAATACAACATGAATTTATTCCATGAGAAACATCCAAGACTCCTAGATTATGCCTAAAAGCCACTCATAACTAACTTCATCATATCCTGGGAAAATGAAACATAAGAAAGGGGTAAGCTCAAACGCTCAGTATGGGTAAGCAATACAGTGGAAGATAACATAAATATTAAGAATGATTAATAATTGAAACCACATGTATTTACCAATAATAAACATGAATACTTTTATGGAAGGAATATGAACTGTGTAAATAATTCAATAATTAAACATATTCATGGGTATTCTACTAGTCGAATGACCACATGAACCGTCAATATTATTTTCATAATGAGGGAATGTATAATGCCGGACATTCTGGAACATTTTGTCAAGGCCTCAGCCAGAACATCTAAAAATGATTAAGGCATCGTCCAAAATGACAGATCAAATTTGGAAAGGGCCTCGGCCAATTTCATCATCTAGTTGTCTCATGAGGCTAACTGATGCATTGAGGAGCTATAGCGGGCTCCTCCCATCAATTACTAAGTCTAATACATTCCTCATACGAAAAGATTTAACCATATCATAAACATTCGTATTAAAACTAGCATAAAAAATGTCAATACATTAACCATAAACAACGTATGGTATAAAAATAGCACATCCACAATCAAATATATCAGAAAACCTTCAATACAATATCGAGTTTTTGTATCATAATAAATCGACATAAAATCATCATATGATCCTTCAAAGGATGTTCACATAGATGAAATCAAACCCCTTTTTAGAGAAATATCTCTTTCTATTTTAAAATTATTTAAGATTCACATGATTATAATGAAAACATTTATTTTGAAAATATTTTTATAAGATTTTATGGTAATCTTTGATGATTTTATAATGGTGAAAAATAGCTGCACCTACTGTATAAGTTAAAAAACATTCTTACATTAAATTTGTCGAATAGGTCAAAAAGTACCTTATTTGGAAAAAAACCTAAAGATTCCTTTCAAAAACCATAATGGTATAAATAACATTAACCAATTTTCTAGTAAATAGTAAAAATATTTTGAAATTCATTTTTAAGAAACATATATGTAGATGAAAAAGAGCTCCCAATAGATAATTACGTATAAACAACCTCAGATAATGAAGAGATTTTAGAATTTACCCTTACCTTGTACTTTTTCTTGGTTGAGGGTAGATTAAACTCTTATATAATGGTGAAATAATTATTATTAAATTATAAAATAATCATATACATTAATATGATATCATATAATATCTTTTTACATTGCTTTGTTAATAATATATTAGTATTATCGTCGTTTTGGGTATTAATAAATTTGTTTTCCTTTATATTATTTGTTATGTGAGTCATATTTTTTATGGATGGGATGTATCATATTCATATCCAAAATGATATAAAGTCTTTAAACATTATTTTTAATAATCTAATGAATGTTATTCTTGAATGGATACATCAGGGAATGAATCTCATCCCATTCGTGGAGTTGGTAATTCGTACGTACGCACGAGTGAAAATATCATTCTTCTGATATTAAAATAATATATAATTGGATGGTATAAAATAAATGCAGAATCATTATCATGTAATATTAATTATTTACATCAATTACACATCATAATTATATCAATCCAAATAATAATATATTGAATAACAACTACACCACGACGTGGAGACGGTAAGCCGTACGTACGCACGTATGGTGACATGTCACTCAAATTATGTATAGAATAATGAATTTGGTTTTACCGTATTTATAATAACATCACAGTATATATAAGATACCGGATTTATTATTTTATAATGGAGACAACAAAGATAAAGGAAGTGGGAGAAGAAAGGAACTTGATAGAGGTGGTGAGACATTTAACTCTTCTTCGGGTTATTCCTTTTGATTTGATCAAAAGGGATCCTTTAGATGGATTTCTAACAAAAGTAATGTCTCCAGGATTAAGGTAGTATAGTTGAGAGGTTATTTGGGTAATGTTTGGCCGATCCAAATAGCTTTTAAGGTGTGAATTAGAGAGAAGGGTGAGTTCCCTTTTATAAGAGGGGTGAGGTGAATCATAGGAAAAGCTAGAAATATTATTTTATAATAAAATAATTTTCACTTTATAATGGCTCAAAAATATATTAAATTAATGTTAGGGTAGGGATGGATCGAAAACCACTCATCCAATAGGTTTTAGACAGGTTTGGTCACTATATTAACCTTAACGTTTAGATTTATCTCATAATTAAATAGTTTGACAGTTACCATGTCTTTTTGTATTTTTATATTATATAGTTAATAAACTTACTATATACATCCAAGAGAACCCCAATCGGTTCATTAATGATGAAACTATCATTATATAATTCGTTTCGACTATCATATGATTATTAGGAATAGTATATCAATTAATAATATAATATTTGTTTTAAAAACTCAATTATGTCAATTTTACATTATTTAATAATTTATTTTTTTTAAAGTCATTACAACATTACTACTTTGAAATTTTTTTATTATATCAACCTGAATATGTCATATTCACTTATAAAATTCATGTATGTCCTAAATACTTTGAAATTATATTTATTTTAGTATTTATAATTTCATTTATTTTATTTCTTCATTAATAAAGAAAATTATACATCATCATTGTACCATTAATAAATTTAATTATTTAATGTCTAAAAATCACTAATAAAATATCATTATTTAGGAAATGTTTTTATATTTCTAATTAATATTTATAGTCAAAGATATAACATGTATAACCCTATGTAAAATTTGTATTACTATAGGATATATGCTTATGTCATTTTTGTGTTTACTTTAACTAAATTAATATAAAGTGTCATTATCACTTACAAGTGACTCTATGGGGTTCCAAAATCCACCCAAAGATATTAATGGTTGGAAATGTATCATAAAATAGGGTTATGACATGTTTTATGGTAATTTAGTATTATTATAATTTTATTTATTACCCTTATTTACTGGTTTTACCCTTTATCCATGGTAAATAAAATATTTACCGATGTAATTATTCAAAATGTCTAAAAATAAAATATACTTATATAGATAATCTGGACAACCTAATTCCAAATATTGAATCCATTTTTCTAAATTCAAAACACAGAAGTGGAAAAAATTAATTTAAAATTAATTCTCGTTGTCAAAACAAAAAGCATGTTTTTAAGAAATAATAACTACCAAAAGATTGACACATGTTTATGTCAAATTTAAATGTGACATTACTAATAATAACCTAAATTGTATTAAATGATACAAATATTATCTGATTATACTTCCAAACCATTCAAATGCACAATTTATCACTATTTATTATTTCGATTAAAAAATTTGTTTTTAATTAAAATTTAGTAATTTTCACTATTGATCAAAACATGCAAGTTTTCAGAAAAGTTCCAAAAATTCACCCTAAAAAAATTTTGATATTCCGAATCCAAAAATGATGTCCATTTTGAAGGTTAAAATTAATATAATTTCAAAAAGTGATTATTAATATTCATAACGGCTAGTTTGATTGGTTGTCGTGTGTGTTAGAGCTCGAAGTTGCATACAACACATGCTACGGTATTATTCGAAGAGAAGTGTACCGTGGAAGATTAAGGTGTTACATTCTACCCTCCTTAAAATAAGTTCATCCTCGAAATTTCTAGAATATTACTATATAAAAAGACTTGGGTGGTTCTTTATCATAAGTTCCTCGGGTTCCCATGTTGCCTCTTCCATCTTACGGTTTCTCCATAGAACTTTTATCAGACAAGTCCTTAGGTTTCTCAATAATTGTTCTCTCGTATCATGAATTATGACAGGATCTTCACAATAAGTCATAGAAGGTTCCAGTTATAATTCATCATAGATGAGTACATCTGTTATGTCAGGAATGTATTTTCTCAACAGTGATACGTGGAACACATCGTGAATTTGGGAGAGATTTGGCTACATTTCCAAATGAAAATATACAACCCTAATTCTTTCAAGAATTTCGAAAGGTCCGATATACCTTGGACTCAATTTTCCCTTCTTTTGGAAATGTATAATGCCCTTCCATGGAGATTCCTTCATGAAATCATGATCTCCTACCTGAAATTCCAAATCTTTCCTTCGATTGTTAGCACAGCTCTTCTGCCTAATTTGAGTTGATTTGATGTGGTTTAGGTTTACCTTCCCCTTTCCTATTGTTTCCTCCACCAGTTCTGGTCCTATGAGTTTTCTTTCACCAACATCATCCCAACATGTTGGTGTGCATCATCTCTTTCTATATAACGCTTCATATAGTGTCATCTGAATACTTGAATGGAAGCTATTGTTATAGGAATATTCTAACAGAGGTAAATATTGATCCCACATACCATGAAAGTCATGTGATAAAGACCTCAACATGTCTTCAAGGGTTTGAATAGTCCGTTCTGATTGTCCGTCAGTTTGGGGTGGTAGGGAGTGCTCAAACGATGTTTAGTAACCAGGGATTTCTGAAGACTTTTTTAGAATATTGATGTAAAATGTGGATCACAATCAGAAACAATTGATAGGGTTACTCTATGAAGTCTCACAACTTCATTATTATATAGCCTTTCTTGATGTTCAATTGGTTGATCTTCTCTTAGAGCAAGAAAATGTGCTGACATGGTATGTCGATCAACAATGACCCATATTTCATCATTCCTTCTAGGACTCATTGGTAGTCCCATTAGAAAGTCTATCATGATATTATCCCATTTAAACTCAGGTATGGGAAGAGGTTGCATAACTCCACCGGGATATTTTCTTCTAGCTTTCAGTTGTTGAAAAACCATACATCGTGACACAAAATCAGCAATCTCCCTCTTCATGCCGTCTTACCAGAAATGTTATTTATAATCTCTATACATATTAGTGCTACCTGGGTGTATATTGAAATTGAAACTATGAGCATCATCCAATAATTCCCTTTTTAGATCAGGTATATTGGGAACACAATGTCTCTTCCCAAATTTCAAAATTCCATCTTCATACACAAAGTCACTCAATCTCTCATCATTCACAGATTTAATCATTTTTTGAAACTCTTCATCATCGGTCTGAGGACTCTGAATCATTTCTAGTAAAGATGGTTTGACATCCATTTAAAGATAATTGATGTTTCAACTTCCATGGTTATTCCCATGTCTATCTTTACTAGATCCATGAAAATATGATCCCTTTCAACAGTCATCTTGTTCAAAACTCTATGATCATTTCTACGTGAAGCACCTTCCACCATATTTTCCTTCCCTCAGTGGTTGTGTATCATGCAATCATAATCCATGAGTAGTTCAAGCCACCTCATTTGCCTCATATTGAGTTATTTCTGTGAGAAAATATACTTCAAACTGTTTTGATCATTATAAATCTCACATTTTCACCATATAGATAGTGTCTTCATATCATCAATGAAAAGATTACAGCTGCTAACTCAATATCATGAGTAGGATAGTTATGATCATTAATTTTTAGATGTCGTGATGCATAGGAAATAACCCTATAATTCTACATAAGGACACAACCAAGAATTTTCATTGAATTATCACGATAAATAACAAACCCATAATTCTATGATGGTAGAGTCAATATAGGAGCATTGACTAATCCTCTCTTCAGTTATTCAAAATATTCTTCAGACCCTTTTTTCCAAACAAATTTAACCCCTTTTCATGTGAGCTTTGTAAATGGTTTTGCTAACAAGGAAAAATTCTGGACGAAACGTCAATAATAACGTGTTGAACCAATAAAACTGCGTACCTCGGTTATATTTTTAGGTGATGACCCTTCTTTTATTTCTCTTTTATTGAAGGATCAACAGACATTCCATCCTTAGAGATAATATGGCCATGAAAAGAAATCTCTTGAATTCAGAATTCACACTTGCTAAACTTCTCATATCATTTTTGTCTTCTTATATTCTTTATGATAATTCGAATGTTGTTTTCATGTTCATCATAGATTTTGGAGTATACCAAGATATCATCAATAAATACAATTACAAAGTCATCAAGATATTTGATGAAAACATGGTTCATTAGATCCATGAAAACAGAGGGTGCATTAGCCAACCCAAAAGGCATTACTATAAACTCATAATGCATGTACCTAGTTCGAACTTCTATTTTCGGAATGTCTTCCTTCTCCACACACAATTGATGGTATCCAGATCAATGGTTAATCTTTGAAATGTATTGAGATCCATGCAGTTGGTCAAATAAATCATCAATGTGAGGTATGGGATACTTGTTCTTTATTTTTATAACATTGATCTCCCTGTACTCAATGCACAACCTCATAGATCCATCTTTCTTCTTACAAAAAATGAAAAGGGCTCTTAATAGAGAAACACTAGGGAGAATAAATCCCCTATTACTCAATTCCTATAGTTTTTTCTTTAGTTTCACTAATTCTACAATGTCCATTCCATATGGGGTCTTTGATATGGGCCTTGATACAGGAATTAAATCAATGGAAAACTCAATTTCTCATTCTGGAGGATGTCCATGTAAATATTCTGGAAGCACATCAACATATTCTCTCACAATAGGTGCATCCTCTATATGAACATTACTTTCCTCACCTACAGTTATTTCATTCTCTTCCTCCCCAATAATTGAATTTATTTGAGCTACTATGTGTGGATCTAGATAAGAATTAGGTGGTGATGATTCTGATCTAAAGATAAGGTGTTCTTTATCATCATCATCAAAAATTGTAACCTCCATATTATTACAATAAATCATCACATCGTGGTCCAAAATCCAATTCATACCGAGGATTATATCAAATTCAATATTTGGTATTAAGATGAGATCTGCAGATAAAGAACATTTATGTACTCTAATGGGGATTGATTCACAAAACATTATTGCAATGATACATCCTTTAGGAGTTTTTACTAACAACTCCCTTTTTAAATAATGTTGAAAATATCTAATTTTCTTATCTAACTAGGAAGATTAGAAAAAATGTGCTGATCCAGAATCAAATAAAGCATTTGATACACTTTATGAACCCATTAAATTACCATCCACCCCATATTTCGGAGCTTCTACCTCAGCAGTAGTGATCACATAAGCTTGACCTTGATCCCTTGGCGTATTCTAAGGTAAGTTCCCCAGACGCTTAAGAAAATCATTTTAATAATGTCCCATATCTCTAAAATTGTGTCATTAAACATTGGTATTATCTTTCTTTTCCTTATAATTACTAGAGAGATGTCCTTTCGGTTCACATTTGTAGCATACTCCTTTTCCTTTTAGAGA
The DNA here is from genome assembly GCA_963277665.1 of Viscum album. Taxonomy (NCBI): domain Eukaryota; kingdom Viridiplantae; phylum Streptophyta; class Magnoliopsida; order Santalales; family Viscaceae; genus Viscum; species Viscum album. The sequence goes on along the minus strand of OY728141.1, from coordinate 1,610,126,641 downwards.
GGCACCAGGGTGCTTCCTTCCACAATTATCATTTGGTGGAAATTCAACTCTTCCCTTTTTAAGTTTTTATTTATTTCATTTCCTAGAGTGTTCAGTAGATCTCTTCTATTCATGCTTTTCGTTAGTGTCGAAAGACTTACATAAATCATTTTCTATCATGATAACACATGATACAATATCTTCATATGACGAGAAGGATTGTGATACTAAATCTCCACGGAGAAATTGATTTAACCCATCAATGAAATGACCAGTCATACTTCTTGGGTTACGTATATAATCTGTAACATGCATTTCTAAACTTGTAAAGTTAGCCTCATACTTTGTAACATTCTCATCCCCCTTTTTCCTCAAACTATTAAATTTCATTTCAATATCTTCTCGATGGTCCTGAGAAATGTATTTACCTAATAAAAGCTCTTTAAACTCCCTCTATTCTATATTTGATACTTCATCATCTTCCTTTGTGTTTTTATTCAATGAACACCATTTATCAGTATCTCCAGTGAGGCGATAAACTGCCATGACAACTTTTTCTCTTTCACTACTCCCCAAAGCCTGAAAAGCTTTTTCTAGGGAAATTATCCATTGCTCAGCTACCAATGGATTTTTATTCCCATTTAATGTCAGTGGTTGTTTCCTCATGAATACATCTATCATTGATCCTCCACGTTGTGGATCAGGGTGCTCCATACGGGTAAGTTTATTATTGATAACAAGAGTGAGTTGTCCCAGTATGGCGATAAGATGATCAGCACTAGTTATATCACCATTTACCCTATAATTATCTTGAACAGGAGGTAAATCCCTCCATGGAGTTCATTCATTGATACAGTTTCCATTCCTTCCACAAGATGAAATTTCTAAACAATGGAATACACTAGATTATTTTATTAATCACAATACATAAATCTGAAATTGTAAACCACTTAACATAAATTGAACTGTTTATGGATATAATCCATAATCATAAAAAAAATTCTTTGAGGAATTATATACTCATATTCCCTTCATAATGGTTTAAAATGAAAATGAGAATTATCCTAAGCATATCCCTCAGGTGTGTCGTAACCAAGAGTGCAGCAAGGCCCGTTGTCGTGCACCAGTTCCCATTCGAGTCTATCTAAACGTGGTGTTTTAAGGTTTTACCCCTAGGTAAATCTATGCCAGAGATGCCTCTACCTGCTCATATTTAGACATGGATTTATTTCTTGGAAAACTCTAAATATTTCTATAGTACCAAAATTCATGGATGTTCTTTTATACTTATCCTCAAATTCCATATTAGATCTATGTGCTCTAATCAGGGTTTATCTAAATCTAGCTTCCAAGGTTTTTACTAAACTTCCTCTAATACCAACTTTAATGCCCTGACCCAGTTACCCAGATTTGGTGGATTATTACAAAACATTTTCATGATTAGAAGGATATCATGTCTTGAAATGTTGATCAATTTAGTATTATTGGAAACAATATTCATACAAAATTTCAACTTTGCAACTTGAAAAGAAATAAAACATGAATTTATTCCATTAGAAACATCCAAGCCTCCTAGATTATGCTTACAAATCACTCATAACAAACATCTTCATATCCTGGGAAAATGAAACATAAGAAATGGGTGAGCTCAAATGCTCAACAAGGGTAAGAAATACAACGAAATATAACCTAAATATTATGCACAGTGAATAATTTAAACCACATTCCTTTACCAATAATAAACATGAATAATTTTATGGAAGGAATATGAACAGAGTAAATAATTCCATAATAAAACATAATCATGGTTATTCAACTAGTCTAATGACCACATGAACCATCAATATTATTTTCATGATGAGGGATTGTATAATTCCAGATATTCTCAAACATTTTTTCAATGCCTCAGCCAAGACATATAAAAATGATTAAGTCCTTATCCAAAAACACATATAAAATTGGGAAAGGGCCTCAGCCAATTCCATGTCCAGTTGTCTCATGAGACCTTCTGATTCATCGAGGAGCTATAGCGGGCACCACCTGTCACATACTAATTCAATACATTCCTCATATGAAACAGTTTAAACATATCATAAATATTCGTATTAAAACTAGCAAATGAAATGTCAATAATTTTACCATAAACCATGAATGGTATAAAAATAGCACATCCACAGTCAAACATATCACTAAACCATCAATACAATATGGAATATTTTTATCATATTAAATCAATTTCAAATGAACTTATGATCCATCAAAGGATGTTGACAAAGATGAAATGAAAAACCCTTTTTAGTGAAATATCTCTTTCTATTTTGTAATAATTTAAGAGTCACATAATTATAATAAAAACATTTATTTTTAAAATATTATTGTATACTTTTAAGGGAAGCATTGATGATGTTATAATGGCGCAAAATAGCCACACCCTCTATATAAGTTAAAAAATATATTCTTTCCTTAAATTTATCAAAAAGGTCAAAAAATAAATTTTTGGGAAAAAGATGGAAAGATTCATTTCAAAACACATAAGTATATAAATGACTTTAACCCACTGTCTATTAAATAGTAAAAATGTTTTGAAATATATTTTTATGAAACATGGATGTGGATGATAAAGAGGTCCCAGTAGATAATACCATATAAACATCCGCGGATAATGAAGAGATTGTAGAATTAAACCTTACCTTGAACATTCCCTTGGTCGAGGGTAGATTAACCTCCTGTATACTAGTAAACTTATTTTTATTAAATTATAAAATAATCATATACATTAATATGATATCATATATTATCTTTTAACATTTCTTTGTTAATAATATCATAGTATTATCGTCATTTCGGGTGTTATCAAATTCGTTTCCCTTTATATTCTTTGTTATGTGAGTCATATGTTTTATGGATGGGATGTATCTTATTTATATACAGAATTATATAAAGTCTTTAAACATTATTTTTAATCATCTAATGAATATTATTCCTGAATGGATACGTCGGGGAATGAATCTCATCGCGTTCTTGGAGACGGTAATCAGTACGTATGCACGAGTGACAATATCATTCTTTTGATATTAAGATAATTTATAATTTGATAGTATATAATATATACATAATCATAATCATTTTCTATTTATTATTTATATCAATTACCAATAATCATTACATCCATCCAAATAATAATGTATTGAATAACAAGTACACCATGACGTGGAGATGGTAAGACGAACATACACACATAGTGTGACATGTCATTCAGAGGATGGATATAATAATGAATTTGGTTTTACAAGATTTATAATAACATCACAGTATATAGAATATGGTGGAGTTATTATTTTATAATGGAAACAACAAAGGGAAAGGAAGTGGAAGAAGAAATGGACTTGAAATAGGTGGTGAGATATTTACCTCTTCTTCGGGTTCTTCCTTTTGATTTGATCAAAAGGGATACATTGGTCGGCTTTTAGACTAATGGAATACCTCTAGGATGAAGGGAATATTGTTTAGAGGGAATTATAGCCGAGGTTGGCTGAGACGAATGGATTTGAAGGTGTTAATTAGAGAGAAGGGAGAGTGCCCTTTTATAAGAGGGGTGAGGGGAACCTTAGAAAAAGATTGAAATATTATTTTATAATAAAATAATTTTGGTTTCTAATGGCTAAAAAATATATTTTTTAATTGATAAGGAGGGGATGGTTTGAAAACCAATCAACCAATAGGTTTTAGATAGGTTTGAGTCACTATATTAACCTTATCCTTTAGATTTAACTCTTAGTTAAATAGTTTGACATTTACCATGTCTCTTTTATTTTTATATTATAATGTTAATAAACGTACAATATACATCCAATATAACCCCAAGTGGTTAAATAATGATAAAAATATAATTATATAAGTCCTTTGGCTGATCCATCGATTTTTAGGAATAGAATATCAATTAATATTATAATATTTGTTTTAAAAACTCAATTAGGTCAATTTTGACATTATTTAATAATTTATTTTTATTAAAGTCATAAAAACATTATTACATTGAAACAAATTCATTAAATAAACCTTAATATGTCATATATAACTTATAAAATTCGTGTATGTCATAAAAATTTAGAAATAATATTTATTTTAGAATTTATAATAACATTTATTTGATTTCTTCATTAATAAGGAAAATACTGAATCATTATTGTATCATAAATAAATTTAATTATTAAAAGTCTAAAAATTATAAATTAAATATAATTATGTATTAAATCTGTTTATCTTTCTAATGAATATTTATAGTAAAATATATAACATGTATAACCTTATGTAAAACTTGTCTTATTAAAATATAAATGCTTATTTCATTTTTGTGTTTACTTTAACATAATTAATATAAAGTTTCATTATCACTTACAAGTGACTCCATGGGGTCCCAAAATCGACCCAATGATTCCCATGCCAAGAAATGTATCATCTAATAGGGTTAGGACACATTTTATGGTAATTTTATAATATTATATATTTATTTATTAACCTTATTTACCTGATTTACCTTTTAACCATGGTAAATAAAATATTTACCGTAGTAATTAATCAAAATGTCTAATAATAAAAGTTACATATTTACGCAATTTAGACCTCCTGATTCCAAATATGGAATCGATTTTTATAAATTCAGAAAATATAACTGGATGAAATTAATTTAATATTAATTCCTGTTGTCAAAACAAAAAAACATGTTTTTATGAAAAAATAAGTACCAAAAGATTCACACTTGTTTATGTGAAATTTAAATGTAAAATTACTTATAATTACTGATATTGTATTAAATGATAAAAATAAAATATAAATATACTTCCAAACCATTAAAATTCCAAATTTATCATTATTATTGTTTTGATTAAAAAAGTTGTTTTTAATTAATATTTAGTAATTTTCACTATTCATCAAAATATGAAAGTTAGTAGAAAAGTACCAAAAATTCACCCTAAGCTAATTTTATATTTTGAATCTAAAAATGAAGTCAATTTTGAAATATAAAATTCATAAATTTTCAAAAAGTGGGTATTACTATCCATAACGGCTAGTTTGATTGGTTGTGGTGTGTTAGAACTCGAAGTTTCATACAACACACGCTACTATATTAATCAAACAGAAGTGTATCGTGGAAGCTTGGGGTGTTACACTACATCAATTTTTTCACCTCTATAACTAGATCTAAGGGGAAATGCTTTTCTCTATGACCAATTTTAGGTTGGTATACCATCAGGTGCTTGTGAGGCCATTAGATATACCACGTATAGTATTCCGAAACATGTGCAGATTTTAAAAGAATTTAGTTGTGTCATTTGTAAAGACAAAGGTGCCAACAATAATTTTTGATCTGATGAATCCTTATTTCCACTTATATCTAGATTCATTTATGGCAGTCTTCATAGAATTCATCATTGTGTACTCACACACAAGAAATGACCATGAAACCCATCTTTAGAACACACTAAGTACACTAATAAATCTCTAGCTATATGCGATGCTCAGTAAATACCACATTAGGATCACTGAGGATCACTTATTGGGTCTTATCATATTAGAGGTAGGTGAATCTATTGAACCAGATATGGTGAGAGCTACGGTTTCTTGGGAGCATCCCAAGATTGTGTTTTATATGTGCATATTCTTGGGGTTAGTTGGCTATTACTGGTAATTTATATTGGATATCTCCCACTTATCAACACCCCGTAAGGACCTCAATAAGAATGTTTTGGACTTATTATGGTCTCTAGATTATAAGATTTATTTTTTGAGTTAATGGAAATAATCAATTCAATGTCTATACAGATTCTTTCTGAGCAAGAAAATGATATAAAGTCTATTTTTATTCTTCCTGTATTCTTCCAGGTTGCAATTCTTATGCATGGTGATCGATTCCTGGAATCTGCACCATGCCAGGTGAGACTACAAGAGAGGTACTATCATACTAATGACCTCGAGGGAGCATTAATGGTTCATGTTATACTCTTTTGGATGAAAAATCCATTGGGAAAGTGATTAGCTGTTTAAACGGATCATAAATGTCTCAAACATATCTCCACTCAGCGGATCATGAATTTGAGGGAACAATGGTGGGTTGAATACTTATTGTCCATCAATTTTGATCTTTATTACACACCCAATATGGGTAATGTCATAGATGATTCCATGGTCTAGAAAATTTATATGGAAGCCATCAAGTTGGCTAACTGTGACAGGAAGTTGATGGATTTGTTTTCTATGTTGCAGCTAGAGTTTCAGGAATAGCATGGGAAGATAGTTTTAGCAACTATGGAAAGGAAATCCTCTCACTTATAATGTGTTAAGATGAATCATTTATTAGATCCTGAGGGCCTTGTTCTGAGGGAGGGTTTCTTTGGAGAGAACTCACCATTGGGTTGGGTTGTTTATGGAAGTTAGTCTGTACATTATCGTTCGCTTGTTTGTCTACCTTCTGATATACTGGAATAGTTAATGAGAAAATCACATGCCTCTATTTGAGATGTTCCTCCAAATATTATTCTGATTTATAGAGAAATTCATCATATGTATTGGTGGCTAGGTATGAAGCGGTAGATTTTCGGTTTCATCACATAGTGCTCCACCTATTAGTAGGAGAATGAAGAGTAAAAACAACCTACTGGACTTATATAGCCTCTATCCATCAATGAATGGATATGGAATGATATCATAAGGTATTTTATGATAGGATAGCCAAGATCTCCGTGAGTTAGTGATGTGTTATGGTTTTTCATTGACTAGATAATAAAATTTCATCCCTTATTACTAATATTATATTTCATATATGTTGATGATCTTCGAATTCCGTACATCCAGGAGATAGAGGTACTTCCGGGTTTTGGCCATTCTCTAATTTTGGACTTAGACATCATCTTCACTTCACACTTTGGGCAACGGTTGTAGAATAAATAGTATTCACAAGTGATATTGAGTAATTTTAATCCCCCATAGGCTGACGAGTAGTCTTAGAACATGAATCTAGTGTTAGAGGATATATTACGAGCTAGTATTCATGATTTTAGAGTATTGTTGAAAATAATATTCCTCAAGTTGTAATTTCCTACAGTAATTTCGTTCATGAAATTATATATATGGATTTTTATGAGGCCTTTTATGGTATCCCACTTTGTTCACATCCATTATAGATTAAGGTATATGAGGTAGCTCAATTGGGCGCTCATCTCATTTTGGGCACTTCATATAAAGACCATGTGATTCAGAAGCATATGGTTAATGGTCAATTCATACATAAGTCATATATATATCATCTTCGCAGACCTCTCTAGTTCGTGGTGGGACATTGAGTCTTTTTACATGTATCACCTAGACTAGGTTATAAATAAATAATGTGATAGGGAATGCTATCACCATGGTATGTCAGACCTTTTGATATAGTAGAGATGTTTGTTCCAATATCCAACTAGTTGTCATTACCTCAGAGGTACCATCCCATGCCTGAATTCTTCCACATGTCAAAAATTATACATTATCATGTTGACCAATATTATTTATTTTACTCTGAGGATATTAAATAAGAAATATATTCATGGTTCAAGGATTATCAAATTCTTATTCTTGATCATAGAACAAAGGATCTCTCAGACAGGTTTGTTACATTGGTCCTGGTTCTTTGGAATCATAGATGCATACGGGATGAGTCATGGGAGAAGGATTCTAATGTTTTTGTACATAGTCCATAATCTTTTAAAGAAGGTACTATACCACCCTCAAAAACAAATTGGGGACATGTTTTTTGAAGTGGGGAGGTTATAACGACCCTGATTTATCAAAAGGTGCAAACCATAAACTTTTTATCGTAAATTTATCAAAATAAACATAATAAAGATTCCTAATAAAATAATTGTGGTCCTATGTGCATTTGTGGAAATTTTAAAGGGCATTTCCTAGATTTCGTAAGGGGAAAATAGGTTGCATGATTAGAGATTGTTTTGCATCGTAGCCTGCATAGTTTCCCTAATCTATATGGTTTCATACTATGGGAACCTAGGGGATGCATGGTTTGTTTCAAACTATTCACATAGGTCACATGGGGGTGTGACCCACTATTATCTTAGGATGGAGTGGTTTTTCACAAAATGTGCACGGTTAGTCAAAAAGTGTTCTTAACTGTGCAAGGCTCTCTCTTATAGAAGAGAATGGTGAATGGTTGGAAAAATATTTGGCCAAACCATCAATAATGTATAATTTTGGTGAAATACCCATCTCCCTTATTAAATGTTTTAACCCTATTCATCTTGCTCCCTTCATATTTCTAGTGGGATTTCCTCCTCCCATGGGGAATGAAGCTCTCTTCCTCCCATCCAGTAAATTTTAAACAAGTTCCTTCTGTAGGAACCTGGTTTTTTCTATAAAATACTTTGGATTTTTTTTGATGTTATTCTAGAGCAGAACCTTTAGAATTCATGCGATTCTGAGCCCCGATGTGGCCGGAATAAAATTTTCAGTGTGTTCACACTGGTCACACCAATTAAGTAGAATAACTCATATAAAGTAGCTTGGAAAGGAAAACCGAGGCCACCATTGAGTCTGTAGCATTCCATTTACCCTAAGTGGGGTGTATCTTTCGCGGGTGCATGACTTCTGTGAAAAATTCCACCTGGGGTTTTTTCGTAATTTAGTAGCCTCAGGTGATAAATTTTATAACATCCAAATGGATGATTGGATTAAAATTTTGAAATTGCTGCTGTGCTAGGGAGATGGTGTTTACCATATGAGAGGTCTAACTATGTCGCCGTTGAGAGATTCAGATTCGGGTTAATTTGGGGGTTTAAATTATTTAACCATTTTAATTAATTTACCTTTACTTAAGCCAACACCCTACCCGCCTTCTCCATTGTTCTCTGGTGGAAGAAGATCTCAACAAAAGATCCCTCCAATCCTTCAATTTTCTCTCCCCTACTCAAGATGTTGGTTGACGATCCGGTAGATCCCTCATGAAGCGACATGTTATGCCTAATAAGGTAGGATCATGCGTTAAATTTCAATTACCGCATCTACTTTGAGCTTTATTTACAGCATGGAATCTCTGATTCATTTTCTAGCATATCTCATGAATGCGTAGTATATGTTCTTATCCGTATGACTAATCTTTTGGATTTAAAACTTGAGTCTCGAGGCATCCTTAGTGGTCTGGCGAAGATTCGGGGGTGTTTGGGTGGTTTCCGGAGGGTTTCTAGCCAGTCTGGCGGATCCTCCTAGCGGATCTTCAGCGGAGGTAGCTGGTGGCTCAGGGGCATGTGGCGCAGGCAGTAGGGCAAGCATGTGGACAGAAAGGGTGAGCAGGACTCGGTTAGGGCGAGGCGGCCAGGCGGTCGGCAGGTCGACGTGGTGGGCGAGGGTCCGCGGAGGTGGGCGCCCGCTGTGGCGCGACGACGAGGGAACTGGGGTCTTCGTGACCCCAGGGAGAAGGTAGGGACCCGAAAGTCATGGGTCTCATGGAATCTCAGTCGGACTAGCTAAGCCAGTCCGGCCGAGACGGGCCGGCCCACGCCGTAAACCGTGGGCTAGTTCAGGCAGGGTGGGTTGGCCTCACTGGCCCGACCCTCCTCGTTTCGTCCCTTAAAATTAAAATGTCTCAAATTTTCAAAACGTAAATCAGATTCACGTTTCGTCTATGGTGACTCATTCCTTGGTTCATGAGGGACGTTTTGAGATGTTTTTGGGAGTTTTTAATTCCCGATATGGGGGCTCGGTGGCACGACACGTAAATTAAGTCGTTCAGCGTGTTTCTATGATGTTCTTGTTTTGGGCGGCGCAGACCCATACAAAGTCTGTTTTGAGCACCGTCAGTGACGTTGCGACCCTGGCATTGAGAATAATATTTTCGTTATGGTTTCAGACGTTGAATATAGGGTTGATTTGTGGCCCCCACGACCTGTCTTTTAAGATGCGAGCAGCGTTTCACAACTTTATAATCAAGTGTATGTTTGGGAAGTGCAAGCAGTCGATTCTGAGTGTTTTTTCGAGGGCATTGAAATTGCACAATCTGACCACATTAATTCTTCATGATGGAGCGAGCCCCATGAGGGCCATTTTGGGAGTTGGCGGTGATTTTCATCTTTATCACTGGGTGTCTGTTTCGGTTAAGTGGATAGTCAATCTTGTGTACTTTTTTCAGAGTATTGCAATGGTGCAATCCATTCGCGGCGCTTTAGGACCGGGATGCTGGTCCCATGTAGCACCGCTCTTGTGCGACATGGTGAGATGCATCTTTTTCTCCAAATATCTATTCCACTCAAGTGAGCAGTCAATTTGATGTGTTTTTTCTAAGGGAATCGAAATGGTGCGTTGCACCTGATTGTTTTCTGGGCCGAGGGTCGGGACCATAGGACGTCATTCGGGCGTAAATCAGTGTTGAATTTATTTTACGTCAGATGTCTATTGTAGGTGAGTAATTAGTCAATATTGCGTGTTTTTTCATGAGTATTAAAATGGTGCTATTTTTTTGGATGTGCGGAGTCTCATTCGAGATCTCATTAAATGGGGAAGCATGAAAGGTGCTCTAGTGGCAGTTCTTCTTGTTGTGTTTGGAAGAGAAACCTTTTTTTGTGATCGCATCCACTCCTGCATGAGTGAAGTTGATGCTTGAGGAGATATGGTTGGTTGTGATGGGGTTGTGGAGGAAGCAGGTTTGCGAAATTACGTTTTCTCCCTTCGTGTTGACTTTGGGTGTCATGTGTTCGGTAGCCTTTAGGCTAGAGATTTTATATACTCTGAGAGTATACAAGAATACTAGGAGGTACATTTGTAGTTGTTCTCGGGAACATTTGTTTTCATGTTTTGAAGATGATATCGGGATACAAGTCTCGTGGGCCCCATGTGTGTGTCGTGTTCTCCTTTACGTACCTTTGATCTCTCGTGATGTAGAGCGTCCCTCTATTCATGATTGTTTAGACCATCATGGTAGAGTGCATTCCTCTAGTTTTGTTCTCAACGGTGTGAATGGCAGAGTTGTTTGGGTTCCCCTTTTTCCTTTATATGTGTTGGATTTCAGTATCATGTCCCTTCATGTTCCTGGAAGTGATTTTGTGGATTTGGTGTGACCAATACATTATGCGGGCACCGATCCTCTACCCAAGAGGTTGTTTCCAGTAGGGTACGGAGCCCCAATGAGACTGGGTGCAGATTCCCTAGTTGAGTATTGAGATCATATCCTCCTTCCGCGATCTACTGTGACGTGTTTCCCTAGGCAGAGCTCGAAGTATCAATGTGACCCACACTACACAGGATCTGAAACTATACGAGGTGAATTGTTCTGAAGTTGGGTGGTTGCGTGATTCCTACTTCGTGTTCTATTACCCAGTGTTGTACAGTCTAATAGGGATGGCCAAAGTAGTTTCAGGTTTACCCTCCTATTTGTTTGGGCAGTGGTTTGCTCATCTATTTCTTCGGGTTTACCCTCCAGGGGGGCTGGGAAGTGGGTTTCTCATGGACTACTTAGGGTTTATCCTCTAGTAGAGATTGGACAATGGGTTACCCGACGAACTGTTAGGGTTTAACCTCCAATAGAGACTGGGTAGTGGGTTAACCGATGACCTATTAGGGTTTACCCTTCAACAGAGAGTTGGTAGTGGGTTACCTGACGACCTCTTAGGGTTTACCCCCTAGTAGAGACTGGGCAGTGGGTTATCCAATGACCTCTTAGGGTTTACTCTCCAGTAGAGACTGGGCAGTGGGTTACCCGACGACCTCTTAGGGTTTACCCTCCAGCAGAGACTCAACAGTGGGTTACCCAATTACATCATTCAGACTCAGTCCTTTCTACTAGGATACTCTATGGCTTTTATTCGTCCGTGATGTGACAGTTTAGACTTTGAGAAGACCTCTGGACTGTGTGACAGTGACGAGGTGTGGTTTGACTTTCCCCATAACTCTCAAGTATAAGGGGCGCTTTCCCCACTAAGAATTGTCCTTGAAATGCAACCTAAAATTGTGTGGGCGAGTCTGTGCCACCCAAAGTAGATTTTGTCAAGGTGCAGTGATTTGAGCCCCTTTGACATGCAGTTTGGGGCAGACATGTGGGATGTTGGGCATCGATGGTGTTTACTTCTCGTACTGTTGGCTACTCACTTTATTGGTCTGAGTTATGGGATGGAGATCCCCATAAAATCTTTTTTGGGTTTTTTTGATTGAGCATATGGATATGTATATACCTTGTTCTTGTATCCACTCCTTGGGGTTGGTTACTGTCATTGAAATAGAAGCAAAGACGTGCAAGGTATACCATGTTCTTTCCATGTCTAGCTTCTCATTGTTGGATGAGTCTACTCTCCTACTATAGGTAGCGAAGACTCAATGTAATGTTTCATCTTCTCACCATTTATATCTCCTTGTGTTTGGGTGAGTTTATTTCCTTTCTCTTGTTAGGTGGAGTTGTTACTCTAATGTACTCTTTACTGCACTCTTTGTTGTTCTCCATTATTATCCCATGTTTGATCTACTGCTCACCTCTTCAGTACCTCCTTTGTTGTACCCTTGAGTCTTCGAGGTATCCTACTGAGTATTATTATACTCACCCATGCTTGGGCTTTGCCCGCACATGGTGTTCCCTTGTAGATAACAAATAGGTCGTCCATGATGTTAGAGGAGCTTAGGAGTTTGAGAGCTTGGACTGCATATGGTGGTCATAGTAGGGTCCTGGTGAGGGACCCTCCGAGATGTTGAACTTTTGTTTTATCTATTTCCGGGTTGTAGCACATATCTGGTTGGGCGCATGTTTTTACTTTTTCTTTTCAGTTTACCATTATCATTGACTTTGTAAAGTTTAGAGGTTGATGCATTTTTGTGGTTTTTTATTCCAGTTAGTACATTACTTTTCCTTTTACTCTACACTTCTGCATTGAGTGGGCTGTGTGTGTGTGTACAGGTACTCAGTCAATGGCCTCCCCGAGTTTTTTATCCTTCGCCACTTTTCTCCACCCCCTGGTCTATGAAGGTGGGATTGGGGTAGTTGCGGCTTGAGCCTGGGTAAGGTCGGGTTGAGAAAAAGTGGTATCAGAGGTGGTTCTTCCTTGGGGAATTGTTCGGACGTCCCTAAAAAGGAATTGGTTGGGATATAGGGTAACAGTTTCAATGTTTCTCGAGAGCGGCTCTCAGTCCAGGGATTCCAGTGATGGAGTATTGGCCAACATATCCATTCACCAGGACCCTGATAACCAGCTTGTCGACTCGAATTGCTGATACACTCATTTCAGGGAAATAGATTGTGCATCACAAAGGATTGAGTCCTTGACTATCCTTCATTAGTCAACTCCACATTGTTGTGACAGGTATATATACATATATTCTCATCTGACCACGACACTCCTTTATAACATTTAGGATGTCTCTGTGAAGACAACCTACAAGGATAACATATTTTGTTCGTCATGACGACCCTGTGAGCGATGAGGCCTTAGTCTAGGACACATCATGTGAGTCCCTTTCTCCGGGTGGGCCGGTAGCGAAACCCCCACCTAGTGAGCAGCAGATAGCTCTAGCAGAGCATACAGAGATTGAGCGCAGGTTGAGCTCGCTCCGTGAGTTCCAGAGATAGAGACCGCTAATGTTCAGTGGTGAGCCAGACCCTCAGGAAGTAGAGATTTGGCACAAGACCGTTGATTGCCTATTTAGGCTTGCACAGACACTGGCAGATCAGAGGGTGGCTTTTCCAGCCAGCCTTTTCCACAGGTCAGCTAGGTGTTGGTGGAGTCTGGTGACTCAGTTACTTGATGAGTCGTCAATTTCGTTGGGAGACATTCAGCTACTATTTCATGGGTAGTTTTACCCCTCCTTTTTACACTCTGTTTAGATCCAAGAGCTCCTGTAGTTTCAGCAGGAATGGATGACAGTGATAGAGTACACGACTAGTTTCGCAGACCATGCACGTTTTTATCCGGACTTTGCCCACGACGGTAACTTCCGTGCACGGATGTTCTATAATGGTATCCATAGAGTGTTTTGTTCTTCCATAGTAACCTTGGGTATTTCCACTTTTGTCGGGGTGCTAGATTAGGCGCTGGTGACAGTGATATTCTTGATGTGTTCTACAGTTGGTGGTGGCAGTAGGAACGACACAGTGGAGACTTATACCGTAGCTAGCGGGCATCAGTTGAAACAACTTCGACGTAGGTGGATTTCTGATAATCGGACTCAGGGTCATGGTCATACACCATAGTGGCACCAGAGGGCACCGGTGCAGCTCGGAGAGTGTCAGTGCTATTCATGCGATTGGAGTGGTAAAATGGCGTGAGATTTACCGACCATGCTTGCTGAGAATATCGGGCTGGTGTCGAGTTCACCACCATGACTTTGATGTGCCGTGATCAAAGTAGGCCCTATAGAGGTGGTGCTGGATGAGGATCGGGAGGAGTTGGAAGTGGGGAATGACCTTACGAGGTCGTCCCATCACCATGAGGCAGTCCACGTCAGGCTACGAGAGATGACAGTTGGGACCATGGATAACCACGAACTTTGGATGTCTACCATCCTATAAAGCATAATGTGATAAGAGGTACTCTCTACAGCTCTTCTACATTTTGTAGTAGAATAGTTATACTCTCTATGTGAAATTATTTTATCCATGCTCCTTGTTTGAGGTGTTACCAGGGTGACGTGGGGTGTCGGTGTAACCCTGTTTCAGTAGAGTAAAAGATTTGGAACCTTTTCTTTAGTGGATGGTATCAAATACTTCAATTTCCGAGCATGTAAGAGAGTCTTGGTCATCGGACATCGACTGTGAAACATTTTGTGACCAGATATCCTTGTCTGTTTCACTATATGGATATTCTGAAGGAAGGAATCAGAAGGCTTTGTGCAAGGTCCAAACCGTGATTCTAGTCATGGTGTACAATGTGGGGGTTTGACCAGGGAGGTGAGCTACCCCCGAGGGCCTTCGGGCCGTTTGAGACCATGCATAGGGATGGTGAGGTTGTCGACTACCTTGACCTAACCCCCCAAAGTCTGGAGTTAGTGCACGATACCTTCCACGTTACATATCTGAGGAGATGTGTGCGTGCTCTGATGCACATCATCGGAGAGGGCCAACCTTGCGTGAACAGATAAAATTCGTTTTGTGAGGTGACGCATAACTGTGCAAGAGTTTTCATGGATATGGTAGAGAAATGATTGGGATTAGTACCCTCAGTTGTTCCCTGGTTTTTCTTTTCGGGGAAAAAATGCTTAAAGGAAATAATTATGTTAGAACAACGTATTTTCTATAAATAATTTTTACTTTTGTTGATGTTATTCCAGAGCAGTGCCTTCAGACGGCGTAAGATTCCGATCCCAGGTGTGGTCCGAATTAAATTTTTGGTGCGTTCACATTGGGCAAACCAAATATGTTTAATAACTCATAAATCGTATCTCAGACAGGAAAAACAAGGGAACCGTTGAATTTGGAGTATGTCGTTTACCCTAGGAGGGGTGTAAATTTCACGGGTGTGGGCCTTCTGTGAAAAATGCCACCAAGGGTGTTTTCGTAATTTTGCGACGTCGAGCAATAAATTTTATAATGTCTGAAAAGAGGCTTGGATAAAAACTTCGAGACTGCTGATATGCTTGGGAGGTGGTGTTTACCATAGGGGAGGCTTAACCTCACTCGTAGAGAGTTTCAGATGTGGTTTAATTTGGGGGTTTAAATTAATTAAACATTTTAATTAATTTTCCTTTACATAAGACAACACCCTCCCCTCCTCTATTGTTCTCTTTCGGAAGAAGTTCTCAACAAAGGATCCCTCCCATCATTCATGTTCCTCTCCCCTCCTAATGATTTTTTTTGAAAATCTGGCAGATCCCTCGTGAAGCGACAGGCTATGCCCAATAAGGTTGGATCGTGCGTTATAATTTACTTACTGCATCTACTTTGAGCATGTTTTACATAATGAAATATCTATTTAAATTTTGAGAAAATACCATGAATGTGTAGTATATGTTGTGAGATTTCCAAATCATCATTCAAATTTAAAATCTGAGTCCTGAGGCATCCACAACGGTCCGACGAAGATTCAAAGGTGTTTGGGTGGTTTCCGGTAGGTTTCAGGTCGGTCCGGCGGCTCCGCACGGTGGCCTGGCAGGTCCAGCGACAGCGCGACGGTTCTTCAGCAGAGGTGGCCAGTGGCTTGAGGCCGTGCGTCATAGGTTTCCAGGTGAGCACGTGGATGGTGAGGGAGAGCGGGCCTCGGCGAGGGCGAGGCGGCCAGGCGGTCGGCGGGTCGACGCGATCGATGAGGGTCAGCAGAGGTGGGTGCCAGCTGGGGAACAATGAAAAGGGAACCGAGGTCTTTGTGACCTCGGGGAGAAGGCAGGGACTTGCAACTCGCTGGTCCCTTGGAATCTCAGCTAGACCGGCTAAGCCGGACTGCGCGAGATGGGCGGACCTGCACGGTGAACCACGGGCCGGTTCAGGCAGGGTGGGTCGGCCGAACCCGCCCGACCCACCTCGTTTCGTCCGTTTAATTTAAAAAGCCTCAAATTTTAAAACCATAAATAGGATTTATATGACGTCTTTAGAAACACATTCCTTGGTTTGAGACGGAAATTTTGAGAATGTCTCAGGAGTTTTTAAATCCCGATATGGGTGGCTCGGTGGAGCGACACCTACGTTAAGTGGTTTAACGTGTTTCTCCGAGCCTGTTGTTTTGAGTGGGGTGGACACATCTGGAGTCCATTATGAGCACTGTCACCGGAGTTGTGACCCAAGCATTGAGAAAAATACTTCCAGTATGGTTTCCAGCGTTGAAACCGGAATTGAGGTGCGGGCCCCACAACCCATCTTTTAAACTACGAGAAGTTTTTCACATATTTCTCATCGGACGTCTATTCGGGGCAGGTGGGAAGTTGATTCTGAGTGTTTTTAGAGGTCATTGAAATAGTGAAATCTACCCGCTTTATGTATGAATGATGGTGTGGGCCCCATGAGGGCCATTTTGGGAGTTGGCTGTGATTTCCATCTATACCACCGGGTGTCTGTTACGGATAAGTGGACAGTCAATCTTTTGTACTTTTTTCGAGAGGATCCCAATGGTGTGATCCATTCGTAGAGCATTGGGACCGAGAAGCAGGTCCCACATAGCACCACTCGTGTACGGCATGGAGAGATGCATCTTTTTCTCCAAATATCTGTTCCACTAAAGTGATCAGTCAATTTGACGTGTTTTTCTGAGGGGATTAAAATGGTGCGATGCACCCGATTATTTTCGGGGTCGTGGCTCGGGACCACAGGATGTCTTTCATGCGTAAATCAGTGTTGAATGACTTTTACGTCAGATGTCTGTTGGAGGCGAGTAAATAGTCAATCTCGCATGTTTTTTCACAAGGATTACAATGGTGTTATCCATTTGGATGTACGGAGTCTCATTCGAGATCTCATTAAATGGGGAATCATGATAGGTGCTCCGGTGGTGGTTCTTATTGCTGAGTTTGGAATCGAACCCTTAGCGTGTGATCACGTTCACTCCTACATTATTGAATTTGATGTTTGAAGAGATATGGTTGGCCGTGATAGGGCCATATAGGATGAAGGTTGGAAAAATTATGTTTTCCCTACACGCTGACTTTGGGTCCCATGCGTTTGATTTCCTTTAGGCTAGAGATGTGATATAATCTAGGAGTATACAATAATACTGGGAGGAACATTTGTAATTGTATCTGGGAAGGTTTATATTCATGGGTTTTAGATGAGATAGGTCCACACGTCGTCTGGCCCTCTTGTGTGTGTCAAGTTCTGCATTATGTACCTTTGATCTCTCACGACGTAGAGGGTCCCTCTATTCATGGTGGTTTAGACCAGTAGGGTTCAGTGGTTTCCCTTGGTTCTGTTCTAGATGGTGTGATCAGAGGTGTTTTCTGGGTTCCCCTTTTTTCCTTTTGTCGTGTGGGATTTCAGTATCACATCCCTTCATGTTCCCCGGTAGAGTTTTTTTGGGGATTTGGTGTGACCAATAAATTAAAAGGGCACTAATCCTCTACCTAGGAGATTGTTTCTAGTAGGGTATGGAGCCCCAGTGAGCCTGGCCGCAGATTCCCTAGCCGAGTATCGAGATCATATCCTCCTTCCATGATATACCGTGACATGATTCCCTTGACATAACTCTAGGTATCTTTGTAACCCAAACTACATTGGAAGTGAACCTCTACTAGGTGAATTGTTCTGGAGTTGGGTGGTTTCATGATACGCACTCCGTGTTCTGTTGGATAGTGTTGTACCATCCAGTAGGGATGGCCAAAGTAGTTCTGGGTTTACCCTCCAGCGGGGATGGGCAGTGGGTTGCTCATCGACTTCTTCGGGTTTACCCTCCAGTGGGGCTGGGAAGTGGGTTGATCATTGACCTCTTTAGGATTACCCTCTAGAAGAGACTGGGTAGTGTCTTACCAGATGACCTCTTTGGGTTTACCCTCCAGTAGACACTGGGCAGTGGGTTACCTGATGACCTCTTAGGGTTTACCCTCTACCAGTGACTGTGCAGTGGGTTACCCAAAGACCTCGTAGGGTTTACCCTCCAGCAGAGACTGGGAAGTGCGTTACCAGACGACCTCTTAGGGCTTACCCTCCATCAGAGACTGTGCAGTGGGTTACCCGACGACCTCTTAGGGTTTACCCTTCTGCAGAGATAGGACAGTGGACTACCCGATGACCTCTTAGGGTTTACCCTCTAGTAGAGACTAGGTAGTGGGTTACCCAATTATTTCTTTTAGACTCCGTCCTTTCTAATCTGCTAGTCTGTGGCTTTTCTACATAACTACCGGAGAAGGACACTTGGTTATACGGGTCAATGATGGGACATCTTTGACATTGAGAAGACCTATTGACTATGTGATAATGATGAGGTGTGGTTTGAATTTCCCTAGAAATCTCAAGTATGAGGGGCTCTTTCCCAACCAAGACATTTCCTTGAAACAAGACCTAAAATCGTGCATGCGATTCAGTGACGCCCAAAGCAGATAGTGTAAAGGTGCGGTGATTTGTTCCCCATGACTTGATGTTCGGGGAAGATAGGTGGGATGCTGAGCATAGATGGTGTTTACTTCTAGGACTGTTGGCTACTCACTTTCTTGGGCTAAGATACAGGATGGATATCCCCTTATGATCTTGTTTGTGTTTCTTTATTGAGAATATGGAAATGTATATACCTTGTTACAGTACCCACTCCTAGGTTTTCATTACTCTCCATCTAGGACAAGCAAAGACGTGTGGGGTATGCCATGTGATTTCCGTGTCTATATTCTCCTGGTTGGATGAGACTACTCTCCTACTATATGAAGAAAAGAATCAATGAGATGTTTCTTCTTCTCACTGTAACTAGATCCTTGTGTTTGGGCGAGTCTACTTTCATTCCCTTGTTGGGTTGAGCTGTTACTCCACTATACTCTTTACTACACTCTTTGTCATTCTACTTTACTATCCCCTATTCTGTCTACCAATCACCTCTTTAGTACCTCCTTTGTTGCTTCCTCAATCCTTCGAGGTATCCTACTTATTATTTTTATACTCACACCTTATTGGGCTTTGCCCACACTTGGTGTGCCTTTGCAGAAGATGGATAGGTCGATCATGACATCATAGGAGCATAGGGGTTCGGGAGCTTGGACCGCGTTTGGTGGTCATAGTCGGGTTCCAGGTTAGGGACCCTCCTAACTATTGTACCTTCTTTTTACCTATTTTCGGGTTGTGGCACTTTTCTGGTTGGGTGCATGTTTTTCGCTCTTTCTATTCAGTTTACCTTCACTATTGACATTGTACTATTTAGAGGTCGATTCAATTTTTTGGTTGTTTATAGTAGTTAGTACTTTAATTTTACTTTTACTATGCACTTCTTCATTGAGTGGGCTGCGTG
Source organism: Viscum album (assembly GCA_963277665.1). Taxonomy (NCBI): domain Eukaryota; kingdom Viridiplantae; phylum Streptophyta; class Magnoliopsida; order Santalales; family Viscaceae; genus Viscum; species Viscum album. The sequence continues at coordinate 1,610,106,794 of OY728141.1, read as the reverse complement.
TGTGTGTATAGGTACTCAGGAAAAGCCCCCCCCCCCCAAGTTGTTCAGGCTTTGGCGCTGGTCACCAGCCCCTGTCCTGTAGAGGCAGCCTTGGGGTAATTGTAGCTCGAGTCCGGGTAGGGTCAGGTTATGACACCATTATCCATGGTTCATATAATGAATCATCAAAAGCATCAAAAATATCAAAGTAATATATTCCTTCCCAACACCAATATTTATAGTTATCCATCCAATATTTTTCATTATTTTAGAGTGACTGATTGTTCCCTATTTTTAAAAGTTTTGAAATATCCATCGTTTTTTTCTATTTTAAGTCCATTAAAGGCTTTTTAATGGATGTGTGGAAGATTAATAAATATAAAAAGGGATTTTATCCTATTTCTATCATTTCAACTCATTTTATTTGATGCATTATTGTTCCAACCATCGGACCCTTCTGGTGAATCTTTATTGTTTTATAATAAATTTATTGAATTGTTTTGTTGTGTTTGTAGTGTCCTTATATTATAGAGAAAACCATATGAGGGTCATTTTTTTCATTATTAGAAACCACTATCGGTGTTCCCTTCTTTAAATGTTCATTTCCCAGACCTCAAATGGTCAAATTCCTCTTAAAAGATTCATTTTTATTAAATTCCATAGACTATATATCCAATTGTGATAAAATTTTGGCTAGGAGTTTTTCCCTTAAGCTTAATGCCACATACTTTATGTTTAAATTCTATTATTTATGTTTTAAACTAATTTCTATATTCCTTCAAATTGAATTCTTATGTAATTTGGTCAAACACCCGTAATTTATGCCAACGAATTGGTCTTATGATTGTTTCTGAGTTTCTTATTCTTATTCCATGTAACCTAGTGATCATTCATAGATCCTTGAGATTATTCTTGTGATAAAGTCATTATGTTGTGTTGATGGATTGAAATTTACTATTTTTCTAGCTTTTTAGTATTAGACATCTCACCTTTAACTTTGGTGACATGCGATTACATAAATGTAATTCCTCATGCTTACCACATAATTTTTTCCATTTGTGTTGTATAAAATTGTATTTCTTTTTTAAGTGTGAGAATGTGATATTGCGATTTTATTTTATTGGAATGTAACTAAATTTATTCCATATTTTATGATGTGCCTTTTTTTATTTGGATCAATTTTTCGGGACTGAGATGGAACATGGGTCTCGTTTTAAGGATGACATGGATGGAATAATAATGCTAGGATGAAACTCTTGACATGTCTGGAGTGATACTTTCACATTCCATGTACATCCTCCCGGGGTAGATTTACTTATACTCATGAGTTATTCTAGTTCCCTAGGGGATAATCCGAGGAAGGATCAATTAGAATGATGGTTATTCCTTTCCTTAGGTGATACCCCGTCCCCTATGTGAGATACTGGGTACGGACTCAGAGTAACCATTACAGGATTGATACAAGGGATGTTGTATGGGTTTCCTTTGATAGAATCAATGACATTTCTTATATCATATGTTCCTTAGAGACCCTTGGGGTTCACTATATATTTCCATGGATAGAAATGGACATAACAACTAGAATTGATGTATTGTGTGATTTGATCATTTCACATATGATGCATCATTGTATTTATCAATATTATGATCCCCTTGTTTGGTGACATGTAAATTATACCCCATGATGAATCACACGATTGGGCGTATCCATTCTTAGGTTTCCTTTTTTACCTTATCCCTTGTATACATATTATTCCATGAACATGTACTTCTTTTCAGACATACGACTTAGGTCAAAGAAGGTGATATGGGTTGGGTATCCCGTTAGGAACCCGGATCGAGGTGTTTACATTTTATTTATCTACTCTCCGGTACTTATTATTATGGAACAATACTTATTAGTTATTACATGATATGAATTTTTATAGACACTATGGGTGTTGGCCTACTGAGACATATATCTCACACCATGATCATGTGACCTTTGTATCAGAGTAGAATTTATGATCATAGGTATGGATTAATGGAAGAGTTCTTCTTCTGATTCTTTTTTTCTTTTTCTCCATAGAATGGAGCATGGGGCACATTATTGAGGATATGCTCAAAATTCATTAAGTAGTTGTTTTTCCTTTTGTTTTCTACCAAGCATGTATTATATGCCTATATCACCATCTTTATATACTCACAAATCTACACTGACATAATTATCATCATTTTTATCTATTTTTTTATTATGATTATACATGTTTCCCATTTAACTTTCATGGCTTACATCTAATGTTGTCTGTTTAAAGCTATGATACCACTATTTATAACATATCATTTACCACTGTGCATACTTGATCTATGAGTGAAATTTCAGACCACATTCAAACCATAGTCCCTCACAAATAGTCAAAATCATCTATCATTCGGGTAGATTCACTTGAAGTCTTGTAGCTATCATCTCACGACACCTATTGAGTTGAATCTTAGGGGGAAGTAACAATCAAGATGACAAAAATATATTTTTCATCTAAAAAACTCATAGATTGTCATTAATAAAATAAATGATGGATTCATTAAGTAGAAACACTATTTTGATTATAATTAGAGAAAAGATTATTCTATCATAGACACTTTCTTATGATTCGTCATTTTCGTCAATCAAAACATGATTTATTATCTTTTAGTTGTGTTTCTATGAGGCTGTTGACTAAAAACATATAATAAATCATAGATGAACATGATTTTTTGTATTTTATTCTTGTCAGATAACTATAAAAAACACACTATGATAGTAAAACATAATAATTGATAAAATAGGGGATCATAATTCCTAACATTCCATTTTTAGTTCATTGTGTTTTTCCTTAACACATGATTTATTAGATCTGGAAATGATTAATTAAAAAAACATCCATTCACATTAGTAATTCACTAACATACAATATATATAATGATATATCTCTTATATATAACAATTACACAATAAATAAACTAAACAGAAAACATTATTTTCTTAATTACATATGAGAGTTATTATAGATTTCAAAATGAAGTAAATATTAAATCATTTATCATATAAATTCAACAAAGTTTAACATAATAATTTCATATAAAAGAAAATGTTGTTCTTCATTAATATGTAAATTAATTGATTGATGTTTCTTTAGCATGTGACAAACAAAAACCTCATTACCGCTATAATTATAAAAGGAAAATTGAAAACCCTTACAATAATTTTTCTATTAATGAAATGTTCAATTGGAGTGAAAATAATGTAATGTAATTTTTTGAAAGTTTATTTATAAAAAATTATAATAATTAATTATAGGGAATATAATCTTGAAAACTAATTTTTTTTGAGATCATTTTCAATAATCGTCTTTAGAATTTGACCAAATGTAATGTATTAGAATTCTATTCTTAATATTTAAATACTTAATTATATTGTTCTTATTTATGATATTTGGTTCCTCCATGATTAGGGTAAGGTTTTATGAACCTTGGGTTGATTCTAAGGGGGTTGGAAGCATAAAATTATTTTTTGGACGTTTCGGGACAAAAAAATCGTGAAAAAACCTGCTATGGTGACCTCGGTGAGTAAAACAAGTGAAAATATGGGTAGTCTATGGGGAATAAGTGGGCGTGAAGTACTATGACTAATTATATGGGCCATAGAATGGGTTACTGCACTAAGACTATTCTAGAGGTCAAGGTGAGGGAAAGGGGAAAACTTTTTCTGTCGGGCAGTGGTGATAGTACATGTTGTAGTGTTCTATACCACTGTGGATGAGGTACAACTGAGGTGGAGGATGCAGTGATGTTGATATGTAATTTTAAGTGGTATAAATGGATACATGTTCTACATATCATGAATATTTAAAATGGTAAACACATTAAATCATGATAAATGTTATTTAATTTTTTTATTCATTTTCCCAACATTTAAATAAGTTTTCCCTCCTCCCCATGTTGATCGCATGATCTAGATTCTTTTCAGATGTTCATTGGATAATCCTTGGAAACAATCATTATATTGATTTACTTCCTGGGGGAACCTTCACTATATCAGCCTTCCTCAGTGTTGATGAAAATTTAAAAAACAATGAAGTAAGATGTTATTCATGTTGAATAACAACTGTGGAAGCTTTATATCATCTACATTATTGTTCATTTCTTCAGGAAAATATTTGTCCTTCGTTAAACCATATATAATAATTACCATTATTAGTATCTAATGTTAAATATTTTTTTAATCATTGTCTTGGATTTAATGAGTTTAATTATAGAACAATGTCATGTTGTATTGGAATCATTTTATGAACAATTGGCATATGATATTTTTCCAGTTGTGTTTGAAATTTGGTTACGGTGATGATGCATCAAAAAATTCATGAATTTGATGATGAAAGACGTAATATAGGAATCTCCTAACAATATATAAGAAATATTTGTGATTTTTAGAATGATTTTATATTATATTCTAACTTGATATAGATTGTTCTTGAGTTTGCGCACTTATGTGTGAAAGTGTAGCCCAAGAGTCTAATGCATGATGAATTCTAAAATACGGATTTATAACAGATATGATTATTTCATGATAGAATTTGTTTTTTGACCTTTCATACTATACATATTAATTGCATGTTTTTGTTCCTATTTATTTTTGTATTTGACCATAGAGGTTGTGCCTTTTGGACTATCCCTCTCAAGGGGGACGTCCTAGACATTTGGTCGGCATGTTTTTGATGAATCTCTTCAAAGGCACTGTGTCCGAAATGTTCTTATACTATGACATCATGGGGGTGAAATATGGAATGGAGCTGAAGCATGTATAGTTGGGTGTTTTTAGTGGCTTAGTTTTCAAATTACCACCCATGAAAAGAGTTTATGTTGTTTCGTGTTTATTTATTTATTATCATGACATACAATCTGAAACATGTGAACTAATGATAATGATGAATTTTTTGTTTCTTTTTGTCTTTATACTCAAACTTGAAAGGGAATATATATGTATGTGCATACATCTTTATCAATGATACTTTAATATATAGGGATCTAACAACAAGGATCAAGGAGATGGTGCATGGTGATCCAGGTTTAGAATGGGATGGAGTCAATAGTTATTCCATAGTGTTATATTTACTTATTTTTCATGCACACTATCTTAGTCAACTTGAAACAAAGGGGATCCATAGTTTGCTATTCTATATGAATCGATACACCTTCCTCACCATTGTTTTAGTATATTTTATTTATTCTATTATTTTATTATATTTTATTATATTTGTTGATTCGTGGGGTATAGTCTCCAAACATTTAGTGTTTGGACACTCAGTATTAACTGGATACCACTTGTGTACCAAGAGGTGTGAATGAGGCCATACATAAATTTGGATTGGACATGATGATTCGGGATAGGGAGTTACACTGAATATAGCTAACTCTGTCTCATTGACCATTTTAATTTCAACACCACCTACAATTAAATATTATAATGTTTGTTATTATGAATTAATCCAATTAAGGCCATATATCCTAATATGTATCTATCTAAAAGTATTTTTTACAATCAATGGATTAACACAATGTTTTCATTCATTTATATGAGTGTAGTCAGGTTTCTATGAGATAATACCAAGTCCACATTGTTTTCATTTTAAATCAGGTGGTAGAAATAAACAATGGTAGAATGAAAGACACAAATATTCGTACCCTAACATAAAAAATCCATATATAGTTGAAATTCAATTTAGAATTTCATAATTCACCATTGATCATTCACATGTAAGAATCATGACTTAGGTATCAATGGAATTGTTACCCATTTCAATTATCTCAAAAATATAATGTAAATTCACTTTCACATTGGTTCTAGTTATTACTATAATCACTCTCTCAATAGATAAAACCCGAAGATATGTGAATTATAAACTAGTTGAATCCCAATATAATGATTTTTTCTAACAGTTTTCCCCAAACATCCATTTTAATAATATCTAACTCATTCTATCACCTTCATTCCTAATTCAAATTCAAATTAATCATTACCAATTGTCCTTGTAAGAGGCACTTTCAATAGTTAAACCAATTTCTCACAGAATGTTCATTGAAGAGGAATCATCTTATATTTGTAAAAATATTAATATTAATAAGATATTTTTTATTAAAATATATAATTATATTTTGTCTGAATAATATATATATATGTTTTATTATTATATTTTATTTCTTTGGTTGTAACAAAAACATAACAAAATTGAGTTTGGATATAGGTCAATAATTAATAGAAGACTATATTTTTGGCCATTTTATATGGACTATAAATAGATGATTTTTTATTTTCATAGGAGATGACCAGGGTTATGTATTGAGTCACCCATTTATATTTGGGGATTGTATTGTTTAATGAATGATAGGTTGTTGAGCTAGGTATATGTGAAATTTAGTTGATGGGAGTGATTTGATGAGGAAGATAGTTAACTATATTTTTTATCATGATTGATAATGTAATAAGAAAAATGATAAATATGGATTTAGAGTTTATATGTATTCCCAATAGTTGTTAAGTTATATTTTTTATTATTTAATGAGAGGGAGTTAAATGAAAACATTTTTATTAGTATGAAAAGTGTCTATAAATACATTTTTGAAGAGTTTATAAAATGGATTTTGAATTAAATAGTTTCTTATATAGAAGATGCTAAAGGGTAACTCTCAAAAAAATTCATTCATATTGGATGTTATTAATTATTAGGACCAAAATATTATTATAATACTCTATTAGAAAGACTATTACATAATATAGTATTACTTACTACCACATATTCAATAAATGATGGGTTGATATAGGCTCTAGATATAATTGTTTTAGTCTCCATAGCCTTAATAGAATACTATATTTAATTCCAAAATAATTATACATAGAAAAACCATAACTCATTAATAAAAAAATCTAGAAACAACTAAAATTAAATAGTAAATTAATTTTTTATGAATAAATCCTCCAGAAAACCTTCAAATTTAAAAAACATAAACAAATTCAATCCAAAATTGATAAATTCATCACAAATACACATTATATATAATATATTTTATAATATATACAATAATATATCAATTAAACATAGTAGAGCAATTCTTTTAAATCCACTGATAATTTCATTAGTGAAATCTAGTGAAATTTATATTAAATGATCATAAAAAATAATATAATAATAATAATAATTTAATCTAAAATATGTTTTCACTGAATAAATTTATCATTAAACAAAAAATCAAAATTGTATAGGATAAAAATTTAATTATTTATTTTAAATATATGCAAAAGACATATTAATATTCTATATTTTCCTACAATATCCCAAATAAAGTAAATATTATTATTGTAACACCCCATGCTTCCACGGAACTCATTTCTTTGAATAATGAAATAACGTGTGTTGTACGCAACTCTGAGATTCTAACACACTGCGACAAATCAAACTAGCCATTATGAATAGTAATACCCACTTTTGAAAATATTATAAATATTATCTTTCAAAATTGATTTAATTTTTGGATTTAGAATATCTAAATTAGCTTTGTGTGAATTTTTTGTATTTTTCTGAAAACTATCAATTTTTGATGAATAGTGAAAACAATGAGTTATTGTTTAAAAAATGACTTATTATTTAAATAATTATTTATTTTATTTAAATTCATATAAGGTAAAAATAGATTCATAATACCTATATAAGTTCAATCTAATTAATTGGATTTATTTTATAATAAATTTAGATATATAAAAATTTTATTAAGCTTTTCACCGTCTTTTACCCACCACCTAGGAAATTTTGAAAATTTACCTAAACCATAATATTACCGCTTCTGTGAGAAGAATTCTATAAATCCAAGAGACACGGTTGATATCAGTAAGTAAAATGTGGTTTAATATGATAAAAATAATATATGTTCAATACTAACTTTTTACTTTTATTTACCACAGTTAAAAGTAAATTGGGTAATTAAGGGTAAATATGATATTATTATTACCCTAACACTAGTAATAATTCTGTTGTATAAGTATAATTCGACCAAAAACGACATTAGGAATATAATATGAACCTTTTTATTTCACATGTATTTGATTATTACATTTATTATTATTTAATTCAAAGAAGAGTTGAAAGCATTTAAATCAACATTTAATAAATAAAACATTTTTAATATAGAGTTATACATATGATAAATTTGACTATAAATATTCATTAGAAATATAAAACGATTTCCAACATAGTGTAATTTTATTTATAATTTTTACACAATAATAATTTAATTTATTTGTGACACAATAATGATGTAGTAATTACCTAATTAATGAAATACTAAAATAATTGAGATTATAAATATCCAAATAAATGTAATTTGAGATTATTTTTGAATTAAAATAATATTTTAGATTAATATAACATATTAGGGTTGGTTAGATGAATTGTTTTAGATGTAATAATGCAGTTATAAATTTTTTAAAATCAAAATTCCCAATAGTGTCAAAATTGACATAAATGAGTTTTTGAAACAAATATTATATTATTAATTGATATTATATTCCTAAAAATCTATGGTTCGGCCAAAAGACTTATATAATGATATCTGTATCATTAATGAACCACATTGGGTTCTTGTAGATGTATATAGTATTTTTATTAACCATATAATATAAAAATACAAAGAGACATGGTAAATGTCAAACTATTTAACTAAGAGTTAAATCTAAAAGATAATGTTAATATAGTGACCCAAACCAATCTAGAAAATATTTATTGAGTGGATTTAGACCACTTCACACCTTATATTCTAAATAATTAAATTTTTATCCATTATTATCTGAATATAAATTTATTATAAAATAATATTTCTAGCTTTTTCTAAAGTGACCCTCACCCCTCTTATAAAAGGGCACTCCCCCTTATCTATAATTCACACCTTCAAAGACATTTTTCTCTGCCAACCCCTTAAATAATACCCCTTAAAATGTACTCCCTTCATATTAGAGGCCTTCCTTTAGTCATAAAGCCAGCCTATGGGGCTCTTTTGATCAAATCAAAAGGAAGAACCCGAAGAAGAGGTAAATATGTCACCACCAATTTCAAGTTATTTTCTTTTTCCACTTCTTAATTCATTGTTGTTTCAATTATAAAATAATATCTCAATTATATTATATATAATTTTATGTCATTATAATAATGGTATAACTATATTAGTTATTTTATCCATCCTATGAATGAAAAAGTCACCACACGTGCTTTCGTACGGCTTAGTGTCTCCACTTCATGGTGTAGTTTATTATTCAAACATTTCATCATTTGGATGGGAATAATAATGACTACAAATGATATAAATAATAAATATAACATTATAATTATTCTTTATATATTATATAACGTCCAATTATTTACTATTTTAATATCAAAAGAATGATATTATCGCTCGTCCGTACGTACAGACTACCGTCTCCACAAATGCAATGAGGTAAATTCCCCAGCGTATCCATTCAAGACTAATTTTCATTAGGTCATTAAAAATTATGTTTAAGGACTTCATATAATTATGTATATGAATAATATAAAACTTAACCATAAAAAACCCTACTTATGTAACAAAACATATAAAAGGAAAAGAGTAATTTAACACCCGAAACGACAATAATACTAAAATATTATTAATATTGCAATATTAAAAGATCATATATGATATTATATTTATGTAAATTATTATAGTATAATTTTATAACAATGATTTATCTATTATACAAGAGTTTAATCTAACCTCGACCAAGGAAAAGTACAAGGTAAGGGTTAATTTTACAATCTCTTCATTATATGAGGTTGTTTATACATAATTATCTACTAAGACCCCTTTATCATCCACATCCTTGTTTCTTAAAAATGTATTTCAAAACAATATTAATATTTTATATACTGTAGGTTAATGTCATTTATACCATTTTTTGTCTTTAATAAGATTTTTATAATGGAATCGTCCAGTCGTTTTCCGAACAAGTTCCTTTACATCCTTTTTGACAAAACTAAGGAAAGAATGTTTTTTTACATATATGGTGGGTGTGGCTATTTTACGTTGTTATAACATCTAAAAAGTTTCCCTTAAAATAATATAAGAATATTTTAAAAATAAATGTTTTCTTATGTGATTTCAAAATAGAAAGAGATATTTCTCTAATAAAGTTCTTGATTTCATCTCTGTCAACATCCTTTGATGGATTATAAGCTTATTTGAAGATAATTTATTATGATACAAAACATCAATATTGTATTGAATTTTTTTTTTGATATGTTTGACTGTGGATGTGTTCTTTTTATACCATTCATGGTTTATGGATAAGGTATTGACATGTTGTATGCTAGTTTTAATACAAATGTTTATCTTATGTTTAAACCTTTTCATATGAGGAATGCATTAGACTTAGTAAGTGACGGGTAGAGCCTGATATAGCTCTTAGAGGCATCTGTAGGTCTCATGAGACAAACTAGTGTATTGGAATAAGGCCTTGAAAAAATCATATTTGAATTCTTGGCACAAGGCCTTGACTATGTAGTTATGATATTTTGGCATTATGAATTCCATTATTATGAAGATGGTTATTGATATTTCATGTGATTATTCGAGTAGTGGAATATCCATGTGAATAATTAAATGGAATTATTTCATTTTATCTTTTCCATATTATGTTGAAGTTAATGTTTAAAAGGCTTTTGTTTTTGTTATTCATTTCCTTAAATGTTTATGCTTATTTATGAATGTTTCCGCTATATTGTTATCCTTAATGAGCATCAAATCTCACCCCTTTCTATGTTTTATTTTTTACTAGATATGAATAAGTATATTATGATTGACCTGCAGGGAAAGTATGAGGGGATATGAGTGTGGTCTATGGGGACAATATTTTGTTGTTGTTTTTGTTTCATGATGTATTGTAAACCTTATGACTGAATCTAGTACTTCTATGGCTGCTAAACTAATCGTTCATTCAAGGCTTGATCTTTTGTGATCATTCTAATGTTACATAATAATTCACCGACTCTGGGCTTCTGGGGTTGGGGTGTTACTGTTGGTATTTGAGGCAGTTTAGTACTATCCATGGAAGCTAGATTTAGAAAAACTATGATTATAGCACATATCTCTAAGATAGTCTTTGAGGATTAGAATAGAAGAACATCCTAGAATTTTGGTAAATTATAGATCATCTATATTTTCTATGAAGTACATCCATGTCTGGATTTGAGCCAGTAAAGGAGGCTCTGTCACAGATGTACCTAGGAGTGAAAACTCTGATAATGAGTTTTGGGCTTGACGCGGGGTATCCTAGTATGTGACAATGGGCCTTGCTGCACTCTTGGTTATGACACACCTGGGGGATATGATTACGTTAATTCACAATTTTTTACAAACCATTATGAAGGATTTATGAGTATATACCTTCTCATAGAAAACATTTTTATGATTATGGATTATATCAATAAAATTGTTCAATTTTTGTTAAGTAAGTTATAAGTTGGGAATTATGTATTGTGATTCATAAACTAATCTAGTTTATTCCATTGTTTAGAAAAGGCCCCTTGTGGAAGGAATGGAATCTATATCAACGCATGCACTCCATGTAGGGATTTCCCTCCTTATCACGATAATTATAGTGGAGTTGGTTATACAACTGGTGCTGATAAGCTTATCACAATACTGGGAAAATTCACTCAGGTTATGAATAATAACCTTAATTGTATGGAGCACCTTGATCCACAATGTGGAGGGTCAATGTTAGATCTCTTCATGAGGAAACAACCGTTAACATTCAAAGGGGGGTACAAATCCATTAGAAGCTGAGTAATGGATAATTTCCTTAGAGAAAATATTCCACGCCTTGGGAAGTAGTGAAAGGGAAAATGTTTTCATGGCAGTTACCGCCTCACTGGAGATGTTAATAAATGGTGGTCATTTATTCAAAACACCAAGGAAGATTATGAATTATCAAATATATAATGGAGGGAGTTTAATGAAATTTTATTATAAGAATACTTTCTCATGACCATCGAGAAGATATGGAAATACAATTTCTCAGTTTGAGGAAAAAGGAGGATGAGAATGTAGAAAACTATGAAACTGACTTTAAAAGGTTAGTGAGGCATGCATCATATTATATACACAACCCAAGAAGTAATATCGATCGTTTCATTGATTGGTTAAAACCATTTATCCGTCGAGCATTGGTCTCACAATCCTTCTCTTCATATGGAGAATTTGTCTCATGTGCTATCAAGAAGGAAAATGAATTCTCTATGTCTTATAACTATAATGAAAATCAAGAGAAGAAGATATATGTTGATCACTCTATAAATGGAAATAATGGGAAAAGGTAAATGTTGAATATCCATCATTCATTAAATTTGGGAAGAAACACCTCGCTACTCTCTTGAAGGGAATGTGAGTCTCTTACAAGTGTGGTGAGAAGGCCCCAGAGATCGTGATTCAAAGGGGAAGAACAAAGCTAATGATGTTTAGTGCTATAGTTGCATGGAGATGGGTCATTATGCAAATTAATGTCATAAGTGTCAGGGAAACAAACCTCAGAAAAGTCCAAGGTATCAAGGCCATGCTTATACAATCACTACTACTGAAGTTGATGATCTAAAATATGTCATGGTAGGTAATTTATTTATTTCCTCAAGTTTATATAATACTTTATTTGATTTTGAGACATCACATTTTTTCATATCTTCCCAGTTTGCTAAAAAATTAGATATTTACAATTTGATTTATCAAGGGAGTTGTCAGTCAAAACTCCTAAGGGAAGTAAAATTGCTACAATGTTTGGTGAATCTGTCCCGATTAAGGCATATAAACATCATGTATCTTCTGATATTATCGTCATACCCTAAATGTTATTTTTTATAATTCTAAGTATGGATTGCCTTTCAATCCATGATTCAAAAATTTATTATAAGAAGGAGGTTACAATTTTTTATGATGATAAGGAGTACCTTATCTTTAGAGCATAAATGGAACCAAATAATTCTTATCTAGATCCACCCCTAGTAGCTCAACTAAATTCAATTATTGGGAAGGAATAAAATTAAATAATTGTGAGTGAGTAAAGGAATGTTCGAATAGAGGATATACCTGTTGTGAAAGAATATGTTGTTATTTTTCTAGAAGATTTATCTTGACATCCACCAGATTGAGAAATTGAGTTTTCGATTGACCTAAATCCTGGTTCAAGGCCCATATCGGAGACCATTTATAGAATGGCCACTATGGAATTAGAAAAAAAAGGAAAAAACTAGTGGAATTGAGTAATAAGGGATTTATTCTCCCTAGTGTTTCTCCATGGGGAGCCCATGTTGTTTTTGTTAAGAAGAAAGTCATATCTATCAGTTTGTGCATTGAATACTAAGATATCAATGTTAAAACAATATAGAACTTGTATCCCCTACCTCACATTGGTTATTTATTCCACCATCTTCTTGGAGCTCAATAATTTCAAAATATTGACCATTGATCTGGATATCATTAGTTGTGTGTTTAGAAGGATGACATTCCAATGATGACATTTCATACTAGGTACGGGCATTATGAGTTTATAGTAATGCCTTTTGGATTGAATAATGCACCCTATGGCTTCATGGATCTAATGAATATAGTTTTCAAGGAATATCATGATGAATTTTTTGTGGTATTTATCGATGATATTTTGGTATACTCCAAAATCTACGAAGATCATGAAAATCACTTTCACATTATCCTGAAGACTCTTAGAGGACATGAATTATATGGGAAGTTTTGTATGTGTGAATTCTGGCTTCATGAGATTTCTATTCTTGGCCATATTATCTCAAATGATGGAATAATTATTGATCATTCTAATAGAAAAGAAATCCAAGAATGGCCAGCACCGACAAGTATTACCGAGGTAGGTAGTTTTATTGGTTTAGCAGGTTATTATCGGTGTTTCATCCAAAAATTTTCTTGATTGGAGAACCCATTAAAAAAGTTCACACGTAAAGGGGAAAAATATGTTTGGACAATAGAGTGTGAAGATTTATTTAATGAACTGAAGAGAATATTGTTCAATGCTACTATCTTGACTCTACCATTGGGGAATGATTGGTTTGTTATTTATAGTGATGCCTCAAAGAAAGGACTTTGTTGTTTACTAATATAGAATTATAGGGTTATTGCCTATGCATCATGAGAGTTGAAAATTCATGAGAATAACTATCCTACTAATTATCTTGAGTCAGCAGCTGTAATACTTGCTTTGAAGATATGGAAACATTATCTCTATGGTGAAAATGTGAGATATATACTGGTCACAAGAGTTTTAAGTATATTTTCTCACAGAAATAACTCACCATGAGGCAAATAAGATGGATTGAACAACTCAAGGATTATGAATTCACGATACACTACCACCCAGAGAAGGAAAATAAGGTTGAAGATGCTTTGAGAAGAATATATCAAGGAGTTTTGAACAAGATTAGAGTTGAAAAGGATCCTATTTTCATGGATCTAATAGATATGTATATGGGAATAACCCTGAAAGGTGAAACATCAATACTTTTTCAAATTCATTCCAAACCATCTTTACTAGAAAGGATAAAGAGTTCTCAGACTGATGATGAAGAGGTTCAAAAGAAGATTAAATCTGCGAATTGTGGGAGATTGAGTGAAATTGTGTTTGAAGATGGAATTTTGAAATTTGGGTTGGAAATTTGAGTTCCCGGTATAGTTGTTCTAAAAAATAATTGTCAGATGATGCTCATAGTTCCAATTTCTCTATACACCTTGGTAGCACTAAGAAGTATAGAGATTTGAAGGAACATTTTTTGTGGGAAAACATGATAAGGGAGATTGCTGATTTTGTGTCAATATGTATGGTTTGTCAACAAGTGAAAGCTGGAAGGTAATTGCTTAGAGGTGTCATGCAGCCTCTTCCCATACCTAAGTTGAAATGGGATAATATTACGATGGACATTGTCATTGGACTACCAAATAATCCTAGAAGGAATAATGCAATATGAGACATTGTTGATCGTCTTACTAAGTAAGCATATTTTCTTGATATAAGATAAGATTTAACGCTTGAACGATTAGAAATACTATATATTAATGAAGTTGTAAGACTTTATGGTGTACCCTTGTCGATTGATTCTGATCCTGATCCATGTTTTAAATCATGATTCTGGAAAACTCTTCAGAAATCTCTTGATACTGAACTTCATTTGAGCACTTCCTACCACCCTCAAACAGATAGACAATAATAACAGACTATTCAAACCATAGAAGACATGTTGATATCATACTCAATTGAATTTTAGGGTATGTGGGATTAATATTTACCTATGGTAGAATTTTTTTATAACAATATCATTCATTAAAGTATTAAGATGGAACCATATGAAGCATTATAAGGAAACAAATGTCGCACACCAACCTGTTGGGATGATGTTGATGAAAGAAAACTCATAGGCCTCGAAATTGTGGAAGAAATGATTGAAAAGGTGACGGTAATCAAACCCACATCAAAACAACTCAATGTAGTAAGAAGATCTATGTTGATTACTGAAGGAATGATTTATAATTTCAGGTAAAAGAACATGTTTTCTTGAAGGTATATCCATGGAATGGAGTTATACGATTTCATAAGAAGGGAAAATTGAGTCCCGGATATATCATACCTTTTGAAATTCTAGAATGAATAGGGATTGTAGCTTACCGTTTGGAAATTCCACCAAGTCTCTCAAAATTTCACGATGTCTTCCATGTATCACTACTGGGAAAATACATGCCTGACACAACACATGTGCTCACCTATGGGGAAATTGAACTGGAAATGGATATATCTTATTTTGATAAGCCTATAAAAATTTTTGATACAAGAGAACAAGTGCTGAGAAACCATACTACTAGTCTGGTAAATGTTCTATAGAGAAACCATAAGATGGAAGAGGCAATGTGGGAAGCCGATGAACTTATGACGAAGAACCACATGAGCCATTTTATGTAGTAATATCATAGTAATTTCAAGGACACAATTATTTGAAATAGGGTGAATGTAACACCCCGAGATTCCACGGTACGCTTCTATTTGAATAATGCAATAATGTGTGTTGTACGCAACTTCAAGATTCTAACACACCACGACCAATCAAACTAGCTATTATGAACAGTAATACCAACTTTTTAAAATTATATAAATTTTGTCTTTCAAAATGGACTTCATTTTTGGATTCATAATATCAAAATTATCTTAGGGTGAATTTTTGGTATTTTTCTGAAAACAACCAATTTATGAAGAATAGTGAAAACACATAATTATTATTTAAAAACTGTATTTTAATTTAAATAATTATTTATTTTATTTAAATTTATTTTGTCAAAATAGATACATAATACCTAGAAAAGTTCAATGTAATTCATTGGATTTAGTTTATAATAATTTTAGATATTAAAAATTTTATTGAACTTTTCACCGTCTTTTTCCCACCTCCTAAGAAAATTTACCAATTTTCATAAAACCTAATTTTACCACTTCTATGAGTAGAATTTCAAGTATCCGAGAGACACGATTGATATTATTAAGAAAAATGTTGATCAATAAGACCAAAAGAATTTTTGGTGAATATTAACTTTTTACTTTTATTTACCACGCTTAAAAGTAAATAGGGTAAAAATGGGTAAATATGATATTATTATTACCCTAACACATGTGATAATTCTATTAGATAAGTATAATTAGACCAAAAATAACCTTAGGAATATAATATAAACCTCTTTGGTCTACATGGATTAGATTTGTACATTTATTATTATTTAATTCAAAGAAGAGTTAAAAGAGTTTAAATCAATGTTTAATAACTAAAAAAATTTTAATACAGGTTTATACATAAGATAAAATTGACTGTAAATATTAATTATAAATATAATAAAATTTACTACATAATTTTATTTTATTTATTATTTTTAAACATTATACATTTTAATTTATTTAGGACATAATGATGATGATGTAATTACCTAATTAATGAAATACTAAAATATTTGACATTATAAATATCCAAATAAATTTAATTTGATGATTTTTATGAATAAACTAATTTTATAGGTTAATATAAAATATTAGGGATTGTTATATGAAATTTTTTTAAAGTAATAATGCTGTTATGAATTATGTAAAAACATAATACCAAATAGCGTCAAAATTGACAAAAAAGAGTTTTTAATACAAATATTATTTTATTAATTGATATTCTATTCATTAAAATATATGGTTTGTCCAAAAGACTTATATAATGATAGGTGTATCATTAATGAACCATTTGGGGTTCTCTTAGATGTAAATATCATGTTTATTAACCATATAATATAAAAATACAAAGAGACATGATAAATGTAAAACTATTTAACTAAGAGTTAAATCTAGAATATAATGCTAATATAGTGACGCAAACCTGTCTAAAAACTATTGGTTGAGTGGATATAGATCCATAACCACCTTAACTTTTAAATAATCCAATTTTTATCCATTAGAAACCGAATATGAATTTGTTATAAAATAATATTTCTAGCTTTTCCTAAAGTGACCATTACCCCTCTTATAAAAGGTCACTCCCTCATCTCTCTAATTCACACCTTCAAATCCATTTGGATCGGCAACACCATTAACAAATACCATCTCAACTGTCCTCCATTCATCCTAGAGGCCTTATTTTTGTCATAAAGCCATCATACTGAACATTTTTTATCAAATCAAAAAGAATATCTCGAAGAAGAGGTAAGTATTTCACCACCTATTTCAAGTTCTTTTCTTCTTCCACTTCCACTTTCTTTGTTGTTTCCATTATAAAATAAAAACTCCAGTATATTATATATAATGTGATGTTATTATAAAAATGGTACAACCATATTAGTTATTTTATCCATCCTATGAATGAAAAATTCACCACACGTGCGTACGTACAACTTACCGTCTCCACGTCCTGGTGTAGTTTGTTTTTAAAACATTTCATCATTTGGATGGGTATAATAATTAGTATAAATGATATTAATACTAAATATAACATTATGATGATTGTTTATATATAATATTCCATCCAATTATTTACAATTTCAATATCAATGTAATGATATTGTCACTCGTGCGTACGTACGGACTACCGTCTCCACGAATGCGATGAGATTGATTCCTCATCTAATCCATTCAAGAATAATTTTTATTAGATGATGAAAATATTTTTAAGGACTTTATATCATTATGGATATGAATAATATATAACATAACCATAACAAACACGTATTATGTAACAAAACATATAAAATAAATAGTTTAGGTTAACACCCGAAATGACGACAATACTATAATATTATTAATAAATCAATATTAGAAGATCATATATGATATCATTTTTATGTATATGATTCTTGTATAATTTAATAACAATGATTTAACTATTATAAAGGAGTTTAACGTACCCTATAATAAGGAAAATTACAAGGTAAGGGTTGATTCTACAATCTCTTCATTATCCAAGGTTGTTTATACATAATTATCCACTTGGACCTCTTTATCATCCACATCCATGTTTCTTAAAAATGTATTTCAAAACAATATTAATATTTTATGTTCTATGGGTAATGTAATTTATACCCTTTTTTTACTTTTATAATATTTTTATAAAGGAATCTTCCAGTCATTATCCAAACACGGTCCTTTATAACATTTTCGACAAAACTACTGTAAGAATTCTTTTTTTAACTTATTTGGCAGGTGAGGCTATTTTACACTATTATAACATCGTCTAAGCTTCCCTTACAAGCTTATAAGAATATTTCAAAAATAAATTTCTGCTTAAATGATTTCATAATTGAAAGAAACATTTCTCTAATAATGTTTTTGTTTTCATCTCTATCAACATCATTCGAGGGATTATAAGCTTATTTGAAGTTTATTTATTATGATACAAAACGTCAATATTGTATTGAATGTTTTGTGATATGTCGGACTATGGATGTGTTATTTTTATACCATTTATGGTTTATGGATAAGGTATTGAAATTTCATATACTAGTTTTAATATGAATGTTTATGTTCTGTTTAAACCCTTTAATATGAGGAATGCAATAAAATTTGTGAGTGACGGGTGGCGCCCGCTATAGCTCTTCGATGCATCGGTAGGTCTCATGAGACAGACTAGTTTTTTGGGAAAAGGCCTTGACAAAATTTTATTTTTTGTATTGGTACAAATTATTGACTATGTGGTTATGATAGTTTGGAATTATGCATTCCAGTATTATGAAAGTGGTTATTGATATTTCATGTGATTATTCGACTACTTTGATATCCATTTGAATAAGTAAATGACATTATTTAATTTTATCATTTCCATATTATGATGATGTTCAAGTTTAAAAGTATTTTGTTTTAGTTATACATTGTCTTAAATGTTTATTCTTATTTATGAATGTTTCTGCTATATTGTTATCCTTAACAAGCATCTGATCTCACACCTTTCAATGTTTTATTTTTCCCAGGATATGAAGAAGTATTTTATAATTTACCTGCAAGGATAGTTTGAGGGGATATGAGTGTGGTCTATGGAGACAAGATGTTTTAATTTTTTTTTGTTTCATGATGTAATGTAAACATTATAAATGTATGTATTACTTCCAAGGCTACTAAACTAATCGGTCTTTCGGGACATGATCTTTTGTGATCACACCAATGTTATGTAATAATGCACTGACACTGGGTTTTTGGGGTCGGGGCATTACAATTTTAGTATTATTTCAGAAAAATAAATTGAAATTTCATAGTTTTGGAAAAATTCACTTGTTTCTAGTCATTTTTTAATCTAAAATTGTTTTTTATCCCATTTAACCTCACCACACAATCAAATGACTCCTTTTTAATAGAAACATATCCTAAATTAACCAGTGATCATTTTCCAACAATATCACAAAAAATTTGAGTTATTGTCAACATTTCAACACATTGGCTCAAATTTTAAAAGACATTTAAATACAATTACTATATTTCTTCACTAATTTTGAATTCATAACAAATTATATTTACACGTGGCCTATTATTATATTCAATAAATTAGTCCATTATTTATTAACTATGAATTTTTGTTAATTCAAGGTCATTTTATATGATATGACTATTTGATGTGTGTGTTTAGAATTTGAAATATATATAAAAAATTTGGAAATTTTGAGAAAAAGTAAACCAAAATTAATGAATATTTTTTAATACATGTCACAAGTTAATCAATGATTGTTTTCTAATATTTCATGATAATCTAATGTTGCTTGATACATTTTGTCCATATAACTAATTTTTTTCACTATATACTACAAAACATGATTTTAATCATATGATAATCCATAAGTACAATATATGTTTTCTCTATTCCTATAAGTCATAAATTATTTGACAATCAGTTTTAAAGGATATATGAAAATTCTAGATCATTTTCACAGTTTTTCCACTTATAGAGCATTCATAAAATCCATTTAAATTTAATAAATATTATTTTTTTCATTCATTCCAACTACACCAAAAAAATTGGTTAGTGGTATATTAAGATATTTCATGAATTAATAAAATTTTTCCATATTATTTCAAGATAAAACATGGTTTTTTACTTAGATATGACCATTTGAAACATGTTTTTATAATTTTGAATCCATAAAACACATTTTTATTCATTCTATGAAAATTAAAACTAAATTTATGTGTTGATTACTCCTATAAATAAATAATTTATAGAATAATTATTTTTTAAATTATTTCATGATAATATGAAATAATTTTCAGGGTTTGTAACATGTAACTTTTTTAATATTTTTCTCATAAAAAATACTTTGTAAGTAATTTTTTGAAATCCACGAGTTATAATGATATGAAATATATTTATACATGTTATTAAAAAAATATAAATTTATTTAAAATTAATTGAAGTTCAATATGAGATCATTAGATAGGTATTATAAATTTATTAACATTTCAAATGACTTTAAAATCCCAAAAAAAAAAATTTCATTCTAAGTAAACTGCATATCATTTTATGATGTGGTTTGTTGGTAATTCAGAAATTCACTCACAAATAATTTTCTAATTATTTCTATGTAATTAATTAAGATTTATTTAGGTTTGATTATTTGGAACCAATTTTTAGGCTTTTAGAACAAAAAAAATTCTATTTAGGTCATTTTAAGTAGACCACATCTTAGAATGAAATTTGATATGTTAAAATTTATAAAAAAAAATAAATAATGAATATATTACATGGATTTAATGATAATATATAGTTATATTTTAGGTTTTTTACATTTTTTGTTTTATTTTAAAAATGACTCATTAAAAATTTTATTGTGGTCAATTAATGTGAAGAGCACATTGAATGAACATGTTTTCAATTCAATCATGTCAAATATTATTAGATAATATTTTTTAATATAGTTTCATGTATGTTCATGGAAATTTTCTTGGTTTAGCTCATTATATACATGTATTTAGTATTTAAAATTAATAAATTGCAAATTACACTATTTCATGAAAACCACAATTCAAAATGATTTGTATTCGATTCCATTATGTTATGAAATAAGTATAGATGTTCTTAAAATATTTATTTATAAATTGTGGAATTTTTTATTATTATTCCATCATTTCTTTAAATACATTTAAATTTTTACAAAAAACATTTTTATATCCTAAAAAAACTACATACTGGATTGATGTATGGTTTATTATTACTTGTGTAAAATAATTTTCAGATCATTTAACTCTATGATCAAGTTAGTTAACCACTATTATCTATTTTCTGAATTTTAAAAACACATTTTAGACTTTAAAAAGAATAAAAATGTAATTTGGACAATTTTGGGAATATAAATACTCAAAATTACAAGTCATCCATTCCTACATGTCATAAATTTGTCAACATTTTTTTTCAAAGATATTAATATAATCTAAATATTTTTATACGTTTTGACCATTTATGCACATTTTTTATGAATTTTATTTTTTAATAAATGATGTTACAATCAATTCTAGTACACAAAATTTTGAATTGATTTTCAGTATATAATTAAATTAAAAAAGATGATTATTTTCCTACAATTTATAGAAAATTTATGACCTTTTTGAGGGATTTAACATTAGTATCCAGTTTTTTCAATTTTGAAAAAATAAAACTACAATTTTGATCATCCTTAGAGAACTATAACATAGAATATAATTTTGTATATTCATACATGTTATAAATTAATCAATTGTTTTTATCATATAATTTCATGACAAACTATTTTCATTTTCTATGTTTCCACCCATTACACATATGCTTAAAACATTATAACAAATAAAAACATTCATTATGTAAACCTATTCTCACCAAACATCATATTGATGATTTTTTTGACTGTGCATGCCATAAATTATTTAACGACAATTTTCATAAAATATCATTTGAATTTATGATTATTTTATTAGTTTTGAACGTTTTATTTTTTTTCATTAGTCTATTAATAAAATAAATAAAATTAAATCATTTGATGCAATGGAACATTTCAAATGAATTTTGAACTATTTTTATAAATTAGTAATAATCAATTCTAATATGTCAATGAAAAACCATTATTTTAATATATGATATTATCCTTTTATGCATAATTTTAATCAATTTTAATTAATTAAATTATAAATTTTTGCAATTATGATATAATCGAATATCAGATTGACATGTAATCTATTTTTACATGTCAAGAAATTATGAAAATTTATTTTATCTATAATATCTAATCTATTCATGAATATCTTCAGGTTTTTTCCATTCAATACAAGTTTTTAAACTTTTAAAATAATAATACAATATTTTTAATTATTGTGAGTAAACCAAATCCTAGAATGAAAATCCATTTATTTGAAGATATAAAATTTTGGTTATAGAAAAATATTATATTATATTGAATAATTAGAAGATAGTTTTATATGTTTTTACCATTTGATGTAGATTTTTAAGGACTCTTATTTCATCAAAAAATGACCCTCTACCCATTTTATGCTCAACACATGTTAGATTTATATGCTATCTATTTTCACATGACATAAATTATTCAAAGACCATTGACTTAAAATTGTCTCCCAATTATTGGTTTTCACCATGTTTTTGAATATTACATGAACTTTTTAAAACTTTTCTAAAAAAAATACATCCATTCAATCTATGAAAACCATAAATAGAAATTATGTCCAATATATTTTTACTTGTTAAAAATTAGTCGATGTTCATTATTTTATGATTTGATTAAAATATTAATAATTTTGCAATGTTTTTATACGTTAAAATTCTTTTTTAAATATATTTATATATTTAAAAATACACATAATTTCATTTTAAGAATATCACATTTTGTGTGGAAATTTATTCTATTTTTACATGCACTAAATGATTTAGTGATGTTGGTCATATGATTTCCAGATAAAAATTTGTCTTTTTGGGGTTTGAACCATATACACATGTTATTTGGCTTTTTGTTATCAAAATGTGCTTTTGATCACCAAATATAACCCACATGTCATATTGATGTCCTATATACTCACATTTTTCAATGATCATGTGATTTTAATTTTCATTAATTTTTTCTTATTTTTATCTCATTTTATTTGTTTTATCCCTATCATTATTTTTTTCATTTACTTATAATATAAAATAAATTTTTTGTCATTAAAACCTCTCTAGACAACAAATTTTAATAAACAATTTCATATATTTCTCAAATTAATCGATTATCAATGACCAAATAATTCAAGAAAATTTATGATTATATATTGTTTTTTGACTCCAACACCACCATATAAAAAAGAAAATTATTTAAAATAACATTCATTACTTGAAAAATATTTTTATATAGACTTATAAATTGAATCATTATAAAAAAAAGTAATATAACAAAAAATATATATTTGGTTTCCTATAATCTAAATGTAACATCCCATGTAAGTAATGAATAATATATATAGTTATCTATGTCTATTTATGAAATAGATAGTGTTTTAGAGGGTTAAAATGAGAATAAATCCAATTTTAAGCATAAAATACTCTAATATTTTTAAAAGATTGTTTTACCGCCTTTTGATGGAGAACCATTTTTAAATCTATCTTTTGACAATTTTATAAGCTATATTTTTTAAAATATACTTATTATTTATTATTTGGACATTGAAATTTAATTTGAATAAATTTCTGGTATTTTTCTGATAATGTTCTTTTTTTTAACGAATAGTGAAAAGTGTTGTATTTTAATTCAAAACCTCTTTTTAATCTAATTTATTCATATAGTTAGATTATATTTTTAATTGTTTTTGAAGTGAAATTAGACTATATATTTACCATTTAATCCAATGGTGGTCATTGGAATTAATATCACTTTGAGATTGGACATAAACGAGTGTTAATCTTTTGATAGGAATTTTTTCTTAAAAACACGCTATTTGATTTGATAGCGGGATTTGATTATAAAATTAATTAATGAAACTTATATGTTTTTAATTTGTTAAAAATAGATATCATTTTTGAATTCAGAATTTCAAATATATCTTAGGGTGATGTTTTGGTATTTTTTTGAAAAACTTCATTTTTTGATTATAGTGAAACCACTAAGTGGTACTTAAAAAACTGATTTTTTGTTTAAATGAAATTTTACAACCTCTGTGTTTTGAATTTCAGAAAACCAACATACATGGTTTTCATTAGGATGTAAAATGATGTTCAATGGGATTAAAATAATTTTTTGGTGAATAGTAACTTTTATGTTTTTAATCGCGATTATAGGTAATTAGTGTAGTTGAAGGTAAAAATAATATTTTAATAATATGACTTGACCTTTACACATGTCCTACCATTAATGGATGTGTCATGGACGACCAGGAAAACCCATGGGTCGATTATTGGGACCCTATGGAGCCACTTGGGTAAGATAATGACATTAATGCCTTTTATTTAAAGTAAAAGTAAAAATGACACAAACATATACTGTTTTACTAAAACAATTTTTACATGGGGTTTTATAAGTCAGATTTTTGACTATAAATAGTTATTAAAAAGATAAAAATATTTCCTACATCATATTATTTTTATTATAATTTTAGACATTAAATAAATTAAATTATTTATGACATCATGATGATGCATCGTTTACCTCATTATTTAACGATTTAAATAATATGAAACGATAATGTAAAATCTAAGACCTACACATGTCAAAAACAAATTTGATGAAACTATTTCGAACCTTTATTACATTATACTCAAAATACATCAATTTGGGACCTTTAAAATCCGAAACTCTTTTTAAAATAAAGTAACATTTTATACCTTTCCAAGAGTGCCCCTCCTCTCCTCTTATAAAAGGCCCCCACCTCTACCACCGTACCAACCTCTCTCAAGCCTTTGGCTCATCCAAAAACTGCCCATTTTGTCTCTACACTTCCCTATATTACTCCTATAAGCCTCACTTTGGACAGAAGTCTTCCCAAGGAAGCCTTTGAGCTCAAATAAAAAAGAGTTACTCGATTTAATGGTTGTATATTCTCTTGTGTTCTTATGTCTTATTTTGCTTCTCCAACCCCCTAAAATATTTTTATTCCTTTATTTTGTAACAAAAATAGTATCTTCAATATACTATTATGTTTTTGTGGTATGTATTAGAGCTACACTTACACACACCTACATATAATGGTTGAAGAACATACTGTTTCTGTGGATAGTGAATTTCATCCTCACAAAACGATGATTGTTCAATATTCTTTTAGCACCTTCAAAGGTGTCCATTAAGATGTCACTATATATATATATATGATATATAATATGACTATGTTTTACTTAAGCTGCTGTATTTTTCATTTATGGCATAACTTTATGGTTTCCATTATGGGTAAACGCGATATCTTCATTTTAGGAAGTGCAGGCTACCGCCACCTCAAAGTGATTTGAATCATTAATAACATATGTGGTACATATAAAGGATAGATTTAATGATATTATATATGATACCATTCCGTAATTATAATACTATTATGTATCATTATGTTTTAATTCCATTAAATTTGAAATATAAATGGAAGTAGCGTTCATGCGTACGTACGTCTTACCGTCTCCATGAACGGTGCATTTCATTTCTTACCTCTAAATGTTATGTAATATTGTAAATACATGTATGTAATAAATATATATGATATATATGATATCTAAATCATGAATATACTTCTGGATATAATTGATATTTTACCACGGGAACAACTTGTAATTATAAATATTTTATTTTTGACTGAAGTACCAATGATCGACAGAATAACCATTATTAATTTAAATAATTAAAAAGTGTTAATAACATGGTAATAAGTGATATAAAAAGAATAATGAACTTGAAAAAGGTTCCTATGCAAGTATAAATTAACACATGTTTATTATTCAGGATGTTAAAGAACGATCTAGTCAAGTCGGACACGAGGTATGGGACTTCGTCTCAATCTCCATTCATTGAGGCATATTTGATTTATACACAACTATCTTTTATACGGTGTATAAAAAACATTGAAATTTAAATTTATTTAAAATAAATCATTTTATACGAAGCATTTACTAAATGATAAAAGGGATTGTTTTCTTGGTCATATGTATGCGGCGACAACGACTTCTCCGCCGCCGTAACCATTATTTGAGTTTCGGATTTATCTACATGCCATAACATTTTTTAATGAAAAATAAATACCATGTTTTACTTTTATTTTATTTTGGTATTGAAATTTTTTTTGATAAGGTTTTTATTATATAAATGTGTTATTGATATCTTGTGATTGAAATGTGGAAATGTTATGTTCCCTTTATACATGTTTTATGTGATACGATTACATTATGGTTCATGGGAATTGTTTATGAAGAATGGTGGTTCCATGATAAACTAAGGGCGAGTGAGCCTGATATAGCTCTCCAATGCATTGGGTAATGCGAAGGAGTTAAACGTTAAGGTTTCTCCGAAGAGATTTTGGGAATATATTGTAATGGGTATTCCAAATGTATCAAAGAGGGTTACTCCCTACGTAAGAATATTATGAATGCCGCAGGTTACCTTTATGTCATATTATTTCTATGATTCATTCACAATTTGATGAGGTATGTTAATGTTCTTATGTATTATGGTAAAAGTATGATTTCATTCTTATGTATATATGTACTCATATTTCCATTCCATATTTTTTTATAACCCTTAGTCAGATTTTTATGCTCATCCCAAGTTTTTGAAATGTTTTTCACAGGTCAAGGGAATGGTACCTAATATGATGATAGTGTCAAGGAAGTGTCAATAATGAATCCATGTTTTATTTAAAATATGTTTACATTGATTGGAAAAAATGAATACTCTCTTTTATTGTAACCACATTGTTTAAATGTGGGATGTAATGCAAGTTTTATGATCTAATTATCTTAAAATATAAACCTGAAAATATCCTCAAGGTGTATTCTTGAAATTTCTCAAGATTAAGTAATGATTAAGGCTAGGGCTTTATAGTTGGTATTAGAGGTCGGTTTAAATAACTTTGGGAGTTAGAATTCTATTAAATGATTATCCAAAAATATTTTTTATGGTCAAATTGAAAAGATATAGCATTTGAAGATTACCATGTTGATTCGCCTAAGATATTTCTGTGTTAAGAATGGTTTTTCATAGAGTAAACAGAACATCTTCTCTGGGAAGGAATATAGAGGGAAATGACCTATCAAATCAATATCTTGAGATGGTCAGAATTAGAACTAAACAGTTTGTTGCAGTGATGGCTGAGTTTACTCAGGTTAAAAATGTTGTTTGTTTTTATTGATGATTTTTTGGTGTTTTCTAAAATTGAGGAGGAGCATGAAAGACATTTAAGGGTTTATTTTCAATCCTTAAAAGAAAAAAAATTGTATGGTAAATTCAGCAAGTGTGAGTTTTGGTTGCAACAAATCTCATTCGTGGTCATATTGTTTCTAAAGATGGAATAACGGTGGATCCTGCAAAAAACAAAAGTTGTTGAAGAATGACCAAGACCCACACATGTAACCATGATCCGTAGTTTTCTTGGTTTGGAATGATACTAATGATGGTTTGTTGAAAATTTTCACGGTTATCTAGACCAATGACTAGGTTAACTCGTAAGGGTTTTAAGTTTATCTAGACAAAAGAATGTGATGATTGTTTTCCCGAGATGAAAATAAGATTGGTGAATTCTCCAGCTTTGGAACTTCCTTCTAGGAATGGTGAGTTTGTTATATACAGTGATGCTTCGTTGAAGGGACTTGTTTGTGTCCTTATGTAGAATGATCAATTAATTACACATGCTTCACATCAGTTGAAAACTCATGAGGTAAATTACCCTACACATGATTTGGAATTAGCTGTTGTTGTTTTCGCTTTAAATAATTGGAGGCATCATTTTTATGGAGTAAAGTGTGAAATACATACCAGTCACAAAAGTTTAAAGTATATATTCACCCAAAAAGAATTGAACATGAGACAGAGGAGATGGCTAAAATTAATCAAGGATTGTTACTGTACAATTCATTTCCATCCGGGAAAATAAAATAAAGTAGGTGATTCTTTGAGTCGAAAAATAAATGCTTCATTAACAATATTGTGTATGGAACGCGATCCTTTGGTTATGTACTTGATGAAATTTGACATAGAAGTTGTTGGTTCATGATGTCCTTCTGTTTTGTTTTAGGTATCAGTGAAATCTTCTCTATTAGACAGAATTATGCAATCATAGAAGCAAGACAGTGAGCTGCAGAAAAAGGTAGAGCTGGTTCAGAAGGGTAAGTTTCCTGAATTCAACATTGATAATGATTGTGTTTGAGATTTGGGAAGAGATTATGTGTGCCTTTTGATTCAATGTTGAAGAGAGAGTTGTTATGTCGAGCTCATAGTTATCCATTTTCAGTTCATCTTGGCATTACTAAGATGTACAGAGATCTACGGGAGTATTTCTGGTGGGATGGAATTAAAAGATCTATTGCTGATTTTAATGTGAAGTGTTTGACTTGACAATAGGTTAAAGCAGAGCGGCAGTTACCGAAATGGATGCTTCAACCTTTAACAGTGCCAGAGTGGAAATGGGGAAATATATCCATGGACTTTGTTGTGGGATTATAGAAGACATCTCAAGTTAATAATGCAATCTGGGTTATTGTTGATCTCTTGACTAAATCTGATTGTTTCCTTCATATTCGAGATACATTCTCTCTAGATCAACTTCCTCGATTTTATATTAAAGAGATAGTCATTTTTCATGGAGTTCCCCTATCCATTGTATCTGATCGTGATCCCAGGTTTACTTATAACTTTTGGAAAGTCCTTTAGAAGTCATTGGGTACTGAATTAAATTTTAGTACAGCTTTTCATCCCAAATCAGATGGGAAGTCAGAACGAACAATTCAGAATTTGGAGGATATGTTACGTTCTTGTTCGATGGATTATTAGAGAATTTGGGAACAACATATTTCTTTGGTTGTATTTTCATATAATAACAGTTTTCATTCTAGTATACATATGGCACCGTTTGAGGCATTATATGGGAAGAGATGTCGAACTCCAGCTTTTTGGGATGAAGTGGGTGAAAGGAAGCTATTGGGACCAGAATTGTTAGAAGAGATGGCAGAAAAATTTCAGTTGATTCAGAAACAAAAGATAACTGCTCAGAGCAGGCAGAAGAGTTATGCGGATAACACAGAGGAAGGATCTATAATTCAAGGTAGGTGATCATGTTTTTCTCAAGGTTTCACCGTGGAAAAGTGTATTGCGATTTTCTAAGAAAGGAAATATGAGTCCAAGGATCATTGAACCATATGAAATTCTAGAAAAAGTTGGATCTATTGCTTACCAAGTCGCTTTACCTCTAACTATATCTCAGATACACAATGTTTTTCATGTTTTGATATTGAGAAAGTATATGCCAGATCCATCTCATGTTTTGAGTCCAGAGATAGTTCAACTGGAAGAGAATCTATCTTATGAAGAACAACCGGTCCAGATTTTTTACCACATGGAGAATGTGTTGCGGAATAATGTGATTCATCAGGTAAATGTTTTGTGGAAAACCCATATGGTTGAAGAGGCAACGTGGGAATTTGAAAATTCTATGTCGAATAAATACCCCCACATATTCGGAATGTAAATAAATTACGGGGATGCAATTTTCTAAAGGGGGGAAGGATGTAACATCCCAACTAAGTAATGAATAATAGATATAGTTATCTAGGTATATTTATGAATTAGATTGTGTTTTAGAGGCTTAAAATGAAAATAAATCCAACCTTAAGCATGAAATAGTCTAATATTTTTAAAAGAATGTTTTACCGCCTTTTGATGGCGAACCATTTTTAAATCTATCTTTTGACAATTTTATAAGCTATATTTGTCAAACTAAAATTATTCTTTATGATTGGGACATTGAAATTTACTTTGGATAAATTTCTGGTATTTTTATGATAATGTTCAATTTTTAATGAATAGTTAAAAGTGTTGTATATTAATTCAAAACCACTTTTTAATATAATGTATTCATATAGTTATATTATCTTTTTAATTGGTTTTAATGTGAAATTAGAATATATTTTTACCATTTATTCCAATGGTGGTCATTGGAATTAATATCATCTTGAGATTGGACATAAATGAGTGTCAATCTTTTGATAGGTATTGTTTCTTAAAAAAACGCTATTTGATTTGACAGTAGGATTTAATTATAAAATTAACTAATGAAACTTATATGTTATGAATTTGGTAAAATAGACATCATTTTTGAATTCAGAATATCATATATATCTTACGGTGAACTTTTTGTATTTTTCTGAAAAACTTTAATTTTTGATGAATAGTGAAACCACTAAGTGGTACTTAAAAAACTGATTTTTTGTTTAAATGATATTTTACCACCTCTGTGTTTTTAATTTCAAAAATTTGACATACATGGTTTTCATTAAGAAGTAAAATGTGGTTCAATGGGATAAAAATAATTTTTTTGCTTAATAGTAACTTTTATGTTTTTAATCACGATTTGAGGTAATTAGTGTAGTTTAAGGTAAAAATAATATTTTAATAATATGGAATGACATTGAAACATGTCCTACCCTTGTTGTATGTGTCATGGACGACCATGAAAACCCATGGGTGTATTTTTTAGACCCCATGGAGCCACATGGGTAAGATAATGACATTAATGCCTTTTATTTAAAGTAAAAGTAAAAATGACAAAAACATGTATTGTTTTACTAAATAAATTTTTACATGGGGTTATACAAGTCAGATTTTTGAATATAAATAGTAATTGGAAAACTAAAAATATTTAATACATCATAGTATTTTTTTATAATTTTTATACATTAAATACATTAAATTATTTATGACATCATGATGATGTAGCGATTACCTCATTATTTAACGATTAAAATTAAATGAAAAGATAATGTAAAATATAAGACCTACACATGTCAAAAACCTATTGGATGAGTATATTTAGAGCCCTTATCACCTTATCATAAATATAAATTAAAGTGGGACCTTTAAAATCCGAAACTCATTTGAAAATAAAGTAACATTTTATACCTTTCCAAGAGTGCCCCTCCTATCCTCTTATAAAAGCCCCCCCCCCCCAACTCTACCACCTTACCCACACGTCTCAAGCCTTTGGCTCATCAAACCCCTACCGATTTAGTCTCTCCACATCTCTCACTTTCTCCTAAAAGCCTCACATTGGTAATAAGTCTTCCCACGGAAGCCTTTGAGCTCAAATCAAAAAGAGTTACCCGATTTAAAGGCAGTATCTTCTCTTGTGTTCTTATGTTTTATTTTTCTTCTCCAACCCCTAAACTATTTTTATTCCTTTATTTTGTAACAAAACCAGTATCATCAATATACTAGGATGTTTTTATGATATGAATTATATCTACACTTACACACACCTATATCTAATGGTTAAAGAACATACTGTTTCTGTGGATGGTGAAATTCTGTCTCACAAAATGATGATTGTTCAATATTGTTTTAACACCTTCAAAGGTGGCTATTAAGATGTCACTATATTTATATATGATATATAATATGTTTATATTTTTCTTTAAGGTTATGTATTTTTCATTTATGGGATACCTTTATGGTTTCCATTATGGGTAAACGTGATATCTTCATTTTAGAAAGTGCGGACTACCACCCACTCAAAATGATTTGATTCGTTAATACCATATGTGGTACATATAAAGGATTGATTTAATGATATTATATATGATTCCATACTAGAATTATAATTCTATTATGTATCATTATGTTTTAATTCCATTAAATATGAAATAGAAATGGAAGTAGCGTTCATGCGTACGTACGGCTTACCGTCTCCGTGAACGGTGCATTTCTTTTCTTACCTCTAAATATTATGTAATATTGTAAATGCATGTATATAATGGATATATTTGACATATATGATATCTAAATCATTGATATAAATCTGGATATAATTGATATTTTACCACATGAACAAATTGTAATTATAAAGAGTTCATTTTTGACTCAAGTACCAATGATCGACAAAACAACCATTATTAACATAAATAATTAAACAGTGTTCATAACATGGTAATAAGTGATATAAAAGGAATAATGAAATTGAAAAAGGTTCCTAAGAAAGTAGAAATTAACTCATTTTTATTATTCAAGAGGTTAAAGAATGATCAAGTCAAGTCGGACATGATGTATGGGACTTCGTCTCAATCTCCTTTCATTGAGGCATATTTTGTTTTATACACAACTTTCATTTATACGGTGTATAAACCCCTATGAATTTTATGTTTATTCAAAAGGAATATTTTTATATTAATCGTTTACTAAACTGAAAAATGGAATTTTTTCATAGTCGTATGTATGCGGCGACAACGACTTCTCCGCCGCCGTAACCATTATTTGATTTTAGGCTTCCTCTACAAGCCACAACCTTTTTTAATGAAAAATAAATACAATGTATTACTATTCTTTTATTTTGGTATTGAAAATGGTTTTGATAATGTTTTTATTATATCAATGTGTTATTAATTTCTTGTGATTGAAATGTGGAAATTTTATGTTTTCTTTTATGCATGTTTTATGTGATACGATTATGTTATGGTTCTTGGGAATTGTTTATGAAGACGGGTGGTTCCATGATAAACTAAGGGCGGGTGAGCCTGATATAGCTCTCCAATGCATTGGATAATGCAAAGTAGTTAAATGTTAAGTTTTCTCTGAAGAGCTTTAGGGAATATACTATGATGGGTATTCCAAATGTAACAAAGAGGGTTACTCCCTATGTAAGAATGGTATGAATGACTCAAGTTACCTTTATGTCTTATGATTTCTATGATTTATTCATGATTTTATGAGGTATATTAAAGTGATTATGTTTTATGGGAAATGTATGATTTCATTCTTATGTATATATGTACTAATTATTCCATTCCATATTTTTTAATAACCCTTACTGAGATTTTTATGCTCATCCCATGTTTTTGAAATGTTTTTCACATGTCAAGGGAATGGTAAATGATATGATGGTAGTGTCAAGGATGTGTCAAGAAAGAATCCATGTTTTATTTAAAAAATGTTTCGGTTGATGGGAAAAAATGAATACTATATTTTATTGTAACCACTTTGTTTAAATGTGGGATGTAATGCATGTTTTGTGATCTAATTCTATAAATCTCTAAACCTGAAAAGATCTTCAAGGTTTATTCTTAAAATATCTCAAGATTAAGTAATGTTTAAGGCTGGGGCCTTATACTAAATCCCATATGGGTTCATGAAAATAAATACTATATGCATCCGTAGCCTATGAAAAATAGATATTGTATATTATATAGGTTTTAAAAACGTTTTATTCAAATATAATCAATTTCAATTTTAACCTTTAATGCAAGAGCCTAGAATAATTAATGAGATGTTACATTTACACCTCCTCTACACATGATGGAATTTGTAGTAATATATCCCCATACACTATTGAATGGTGCTAAAACCATGAATTTGTATTGTTATGAAATGTTTATGGTATTTCTTCTAAATCATCCAACGTGTGAATGCCTACATCTCTTTATGGACCCATCACATATGTTTTAAAAACATTATGAAATTAGAACCCTATTTATATGTGAAGGATTAAACACATCCACAATTATTTATAACATATTAAAATACCTTTTTCACTATGAATAGTAATATGACGCTGCTCCTTTTGTGCCTAAACTATATTATTGTTGAAGTATTCCTCCTGAAAATAAATAATTAATTAATAAACAAAATTTAATATTTAATATTAAATAAAAACTAAATTATTTATAAAAAAATCATACAACAATTTTAGAAGCATCATGATAAGTAGCCCGATGAGTCCTTATACATATTGACACATGATTTGTGGGATCACCGTCCCAATGTAATGAAATTGAAGGTTACCACAAATTTCATATTAAATCTCTTGTTATACTTTAAAATTTTAAATGTATAAGTTAAATATTAATTTTTTATATACATTATGCATAAGAAGTGACATGTGCTTACAGAAAAGTATTGAAGTCATACACTAAATCCACCAGTTATGTAAATGATGTCCAAACATTATCTTCATTCATTGTATTCCATTAAAATGATTTTAAATATTTATCCAATTATTATATTAAATGCAATAAATATCATCATACCCACCTCACTATAGAAAAAAGAAAATCATTCCACCACATAAGAAGAACTCTTCTCAAGACTCATTATATGTTTATGTCATAACCATAAATGTTTCCAAATGATATCTCTTCCTCCTTACATTGAAATCATTCCATATATTTTGGAAATTTTCAATGTAGACTAGAACATTTTAATCTGGGTACGATATCAAATTTTCACATTCCACAAAAATTTATTATATATAAGAATTATAAAAAGAATATCATGACATTTTAAATATTAATTATACATGATCCTCCATTAATAATCAATTAATAATCCCCTAGATATAACAATAGTTTTTAGAGATAATCTATGGGAGTCTCAAATAATATTTCATATGTAACTAATAAATTAACTTTCCCCATAACGAACTCAATGAAATGTATCATCAAATAATGCATAAAATCAAGTATTGGGGTTCCATGATCAAACCCATATAATAAAAAATCTTCATATACATGAAGATTCACCAGTCCCTTCTAAAAATATATTCACTATACGATAAACAATAGTTGTTTAAAAATAACTGAACTTAATAAGATAACATGTTTAATTAAAATTAATGTAAATTAACAAAAATATTATAACATGCTTACCAACAATTCCAGATGAACCACCCTCACCATCTTGTGACATATCTACATTTAAGATATTAAAATAAATTTATATTGAGAAATATTTTTATTGATAGTACACATAATTTTTCTAAATATTTACAATTTTTATAATTTTTAGGAAACAATTTAAAAGAAATATTTTTGTATCTTGACAATGGATTTTATATCTATAAAAGACCTCTCTAAACAGTTAAATATATTCATCTCATACACTATAGTGGTTTGGGGATAATTTTTATTAAGAATGGAAATAAGGACATGATCGTCACATTAAATAATAAAAACCACTACTTCTAGAAATTTTAACCATTTTATTATAGTTTGAATGAGTGATAACAAAGACAATCTAATTTTTACGTAATACCAATGCAATGTGATAATTTCTTATTAAGAAGTATTAATATTACATATTGTTATAGTTTTATAAATTAAATTTGGTATCATGTACATTGATTGCATAAAATATATCTACCAAACAACACATGAATATTATATATCATAACTCAATACTATAATTGATTCAATTATTCCACATAAATGTTTATAGTAATAACCTTCATCAACAAATTAAACCAATACCATTGTTTATCATTACTCAATTTACATTATCATATTTAATATAAAAGGAAAATGTGTCATATTACAATGAATTGTAATCATGAACCATAAAAATTGGATCATTATACAGTAGATTGAGTTTATATATCACACTATTAGTACTTTATTATTCCTCCTTCTAAATTTATAAATGTCTCATGTGTTAGTTTAATAAATATTCTGATAAAACACCTTAGGTAAATTATAAAAATATTAAATCATATATATATATATGTATTGATGTGTGTGTGTATATCATAGTTTTGAAATAGTCCCTTGATGTGTTTAAATGATGTTGTTGGTTCTGATGGTCAATGAAAACAGATCATTCCAATATTAAGCTAATGATATATATTCCAAATATTATGTAATTACAGATAGGGGAAAATTAAAAATATAAATATTAAAAATAATAGATCAAATATGTCAAATAAAAAATTAATGGAAGAACCAAGATAATGTAAACAAAAAATATCAATTAACATGAACCCACTCATCATTGTCCATATCAAACAATGTACTTTCTCCAATTACAAATATGTAAATATGATAAGGCCTATCTAATTAGATTTCAAAAATTATTGAAATATTTATTAGAGAAATTTTATCATTCATCTATAAAATAACACTTATTAATTTAATATTTATGATCGGATCGATTTCACACATATCATTTAAAAGTATTCTTGTATGTCTCAAATGGATATATCCACCTAAATTGCATGGGACATCCAACAATGATGTCATTAGTTAAATATATGGAAAAAAGGGTTGGAAAATAAACAAAATACAAAAAATAGTTTATCTCATTGACATAGTCTATGAAAAATCATCTCTAATATATTTGATAAATCACAAACATAATTATTTCCTTAACATAGATTTCTATAAAATTTGAAACACCAATTAAGGGAGAAATAACATTGGATGGAAAATGATCATTAATTAAATTTTTAATTAACTATTCATGTAAAATATGATTATCATAAATATTGAACACATTTAAACACTACAAGAAAAGGTATGGTTAATAGAATATTATTCCTGGTGGTTCTAGTTACATGCATAAAATAAATTTGGTTTCAAAATATTATATTGGTGGATTCATAAAATTATAGTGATATTTTTATTATGTTTTAAATTATCATAGGTTTAAATTAAAAAACCACTAAACATGAAAAAACCTATAATTCATCCCCCACCCCTACTTCCTCAATGTTCTCATGACCCCTTCCCACACCCCCACCTCCCCAACCACCTTCTCTCCTCTCCTCGTTAGTTACCCCTTTACCCCTACAACCATAAGCACCTCTAACCACTTATCTGGTTGGATCAAAAGAGATGTGACCCCCACCCCTCTTATGTCCCTAATTATAGATCAGTTTCCTTCCTCTATAATGATGTAGATCCCCCCACTGAGCTCCATCTCCCTGGCTCAGATCCCCTTCTTGACGACATCACATACCCCGCATAAATTTTTCATGATCCTCACCCTAAATCTACAATTTAGTATCATTATAGTGTATTCTACCATATTACTGATTTTAATTAAAGTGTTATTTATGATAAAAAATCATGAATTTGTATACTCTATTATTTACAGATGAATTATTATATAAAACTAATCCTAAAACAATATGGTGAATATTTCAGCATTGTTCTAGATCCACTAAAAAGATACTACAAGTTTCTATCACTACTTTATTTTATTAATGTGGTTAGCTATATTAATAATGGATAAATATTTACATACATTAGAATAAGGATATAAGTTCAAGTATAAAAAATAGAATTTAAAAATTGAATTAAAATATGTATAAATAATCTCATAGATTATCCCTAACCCACATATAGTGAATACACAATCATATATAAATTTATTTTTTATTAAATGATATCTATAGAGTGGTCTTACTAATATAGTTTGTTATAAATATATACATACATATATTATAAATATGTATTATTTTCTTAATTTATTTATAATATTGTTAGTTTTTTTGAATAGAAATATTTTTATTCAATATATGAACATAGATGATTTTGGGTTCATAAAAAATAAGAATATATTATATCTAAATATAGATTGATATAAGTATATAGAGTATAAATTGTAATCTTTTGTGAATTATGATTGTGGGTTCCTGAATAAAAATTCATATACCCATAATAATTTTGAACATATATTACCTCGATAGACTATAACCACTACTCAATGTCAATCTAGAACCAAATATAATTTTAAATTACATATTAAATGGGTTTGAAAGTTCCATTTTTATTTATTGCATGAATGATTTCAAATTGGTTTTTTTAGAAAATTATATTCTCATAAATTCTAGAAGAAACATTTTTAAATGTTAATCTATAATCAACACACAAAAATAAAATAAAATAAAAGTAAATTAGTTATGTGTACCAAAAGTAAAATTTGATCAATATCGATAAAGTATACATGATGATGATCCCAAGGAAATTTTATCTTTCTCTTGCCTCTAATGTTTTTATGTCTATCACCAAAATGAATATATTTTTTGTAAAGACTCATAGATCAAAAAAAATTAGATTTCTCACCCTATAATTGAATATTAATTAGGAATATGTAATTAAATATAATAATCTTGTATTGGTTCTTTAACACTTCAATGAACATATATGGATTACATTCTTTTTTTTTCATTACTTCTTTAATTTAAATTTCCTGATACATACATCTAATTTATAGCTATGATAAATTATGGGTTTTTTATATAATAATGTATAAACATTGATAGGATTATATGCTTATTATCAATGATTATATGAATCATTATAATGGTACATATTTTAATTCCAACCAATATGTAAATATGAATTGAAACATTATATTACATAAACTATATCACATATCTACTATATGATGTGATATTGGACTCTCATAAATACCTTTGGACTCAGTTATGAATATAATGTTCTGTTTGGTATATATAATATTCAATTAATATATAAAAATATAATAGTGATTTGTACTATTGTATTCACCCATTTTTTGAATATTAATCAGTTTCACACAAGTAATAATGTCTTTTAAGGATTCTTAATTATACCTCACAATTCCATATGAATCTATCAAAAATCAATTAAAAATGGTGTATAAATAACAATATTTTTTGGAACAATAATTTTCATGTCATGTTAATCAATTTTCTACAACATACCGTTGTAATAATATAGTCCTTAACCATTTCAAATACATGAAATCAGAGACCAAAAAAATTCAGGATCCTATCCGATCAGCATCTTGAAGCACGCAACCACTATGCTAATTTTCTGTGGATCCTAGTAATTTTCTTGTACCCAAGACTGCAAGGAAGTCAGCCATTTCCCTAGATGTTGTTGGCATCCCACTACATGATTCACCTCAGGTAATGGAGCAGTTTTCCAACCATTCATGAAGGGGATATTTTTGAGTTGATGTTACTAGTATGTATGCCAATTTTTAAAATAATAATTATATTTTATTAATTTATTAATATATTTTTCAAACAGATAAACACATCTATAGAATGGATAGAAATATAAACACAAAAAATATGTGGGACCTAAATAACTTCATTATTATTATTCCATTTGATGTATTTGGGGTTCCTACCTGTGATGCTACTAGAATCTATAGGGCATATTTCTTGCTATACAATGAAATTTTACATTAATTATAAATACGATAGGTATATTCATACAATGTGAAAAAATGTGGTATTTGATATTGAAGTAAATGTAATGTTAATTTAAGATTAATTGACAACTAATTTTAAAGACAATAGTGAAAATCTGCAATATACTGATAGAGTTTTATATATTATAATTCTAGATGTTTTTTAATTTTGATGTCCCTTACTACATTTCACACCGATAGAATTAGAAAAACATGTCCATGAAATAGAGGGATTTTAAATAAAGAATGTGGAATTAAGTTCATGAAACTTCTCTGAGTTCAATTCAAATGTATGAGAGAGTGCCTGAAGGCATTTCTCGTGAGCAATGTAATCTTTTTTTTATCAACAAAGATGCATCTCATGATGTAATTCTACAAATTATTGTATCGTAAAAATATAATAATAATATAACAATAATTTTTATTAATGTTGTTAATTTTTTGTATTAATTATATAAAATATCATTGAATCGTGAGAAGTATGTAATTCCACACATTATAGGGTCTCTTATTTTTTCAAGAAAAAGAATAATTTTGGTTCTTATTTTATTCATTATTATTTATATGATTTAATTATATCAGAAAGTTTTTTATACCTTGTTTATATTTTTAATGAAGGATAATGAATTCGGTCATTATTTAGGGTGAAAATTGATGTGGATTGGAGTTCATAGGAAACGAGAAGTCGGTTTTCAAAATGACTGTACCATGGATGTTGGAGTAGTTTCTTTTCATTATAATATCTTATTATTTAATTACCATAAAAATTTAATAATCAAAAATATCTTATAATAAATAACAAATCTTAATCCCAGTTAATTAGGGCTAGCTAAAAGGATCGAACAAGACCAATTCGGTATCATTAGATACATCTAGGTGGCCCTATTTAATTAGGATTAAGGATTGTTCCTTGTTATTATATAATTTTGAATATATTTTTATATTGTTTTGAAATAATAAAATAATAAGGGATGATTTATTCATTAGAAAACATTATAAAGTTCTAATATTTTAAAAATCATTGTTAGTACTTTTCTATTAACAAGTTTAAATTCATGAAGTCTGGGATGTGAACCCATTCACAATCCGTGTCAGTTTCCCAGAATGCTGCAGTTGGAATAGTATTAGGGAAGAAACATCATAAGGGTGTATGGGTATGGGTTTGGCGCAGACACCATCAAATATATTTGGTAGGGATGCATCATATATTACTACTACACCTGTTGGGGGTTCGAGTAGTGCGTTTGATCGAGAATCACAACATGATATTGAAATATTGAATGAAAAAGTGCAATAATAATGTTGTTTTAGGAAAACATATGATCAGTGGAGGTATCAACTGGAAAATTCATTTGATTCGATATTTAAGTGGATAACATGATTGATCCATGTTGAAATATATAGCCTTATAGCTCACCCTACAGAGGTAAATTTTAAATTCCATAAATTAGTCACACATTTTAAAACAACACATACTACATTCATAATATATATAGATTCAATTTATGATAACTATCACTACAAAATGTATTTTATCTATTTTGGAAATTTTCATGATAAGCTTCACTAAATAATTTAACACCAGTTATATAAACGTCTACATGTTTTTTTGTATTGTGTTTTTTTCAAAACACTGTTGCCAACTAAATAAAAACCCCCACTAAGTTCCAAAAAAAACTCATATAAAAACTATCACTCAGCTATAAAAATATATGCTATATGACTTTTGATCATGAAATACACAACAGTTTATAATTTAAAATTCACTTTATTTCATAAAATTTGACAATAGAATGATATAAAATAACCTATATAAGTTTTAGTATCGAATTAAAAAAATATTAGAAATAGTTCTAAGTCATTAAATTTATTAATAATATTTTAATTATAACATTATAATTTTAGAAAAAATATTTAATTATTCTAAACATGACCTTATGAAAACAACCAAATATTAATTTACGAATTGTAGAAATCAACAACACACCAATCCAAATTATTCATAGTCTATGATGCCCATAAATATGTTTTATATGTTATAAAACACTAAAAGGGAAATTTAATGGAAATAATAATAAATAATGATCTCTTATTAATGTGAAATCATAGTGAACCACCATTGAATTATTTTTCATATTTATAAGAAAACAAAACAACCATTCAACAAGTGGTATGCATTGAATGAATAAATAATAATTTTTTCAAATATAAAAATGGTTTAGAAACATGGATTAGAGGGTAAAAAAGCAGAAAAAGAAATAATATTTTCCTGGTATCATTGGACAATAATAATACATTTAATTTTGAAATATAGGAACTAAGGATAGGTCATTTCGAATTACATTTTTTCCATTATAGTTTTCGACATGTTTCATGTGTTTTAAACTCAAAAACAGGTGTGGAGAAGTCAAAACCATATTAAAGGACCTAATATTATTGTGAAATCATTGTACATCCTATTATGTGTTTTTTACTTGTACGTGCATACAAAAAGTAAATCTAACATATAATTCTATTTGTATTACTCAGTATACACTTTTAAAAATTACAAAATCCTTTAAAAACAAATTTTGGGTGTCAAAACTAAGAAAGTGATGTCTGATTTAGCTAAAATCCTAATAAAATGACCATATATTTATTTTTTAAATATAAAAACCAAAAGTATGTAATTTCGTATTAAGGTTTTCCCATTATGGTCATAAAAACGTTTTTAGTGTTTTAAAACACTAATATATGCATGGAATTGTCAAAAACATAGAAAATGGCGTGATATTATTGTGAAATCATTGAAAATCCAATGATGAGTTGTTTTTGAATTTTATGCATGGAAAAGAAGTTAATATTCCATGTAATGTGGTTGAAATTACTTTTTATACACTTCTTGAATGGTATAATAGCCATTTAAAACAACTGTTGGGGGGGGGTAAAAACATAAAAAATGTCGGATTTCCCTAAAATTATAGAAAACCACTCTAAATTTAATTTCAAAATGTATGAACCTATGGTATTTTATTGATAATTACGATTGGACCATTATGGTTGTAAACACATTTTTTTTGAGTTATAAAACACTAAAAATTATATAGACTTGTGAAATCCATAGAAAAAACCTTATATTGATCAAAAATCATGATAAACCCCCTAATGATTTGTTTTTTATGTGTACTCGTAGACAAAACATCAATTTGATGGGATGTGTGCTCAAAATTACCTAGTATAAAACCGTTAAAGGAACAAAAGCCATTAAAACAAGTATCAAGGTGTCAAAATCTTGAAAACGATTTCAGATTTCCCAATATAATGGGATAATGACCAGATATTTTATTTTTAATTATATAAACAAATAGAGCATCATTCTAAATTACATTTTTTCAATTATGGCCGTAACTGTGTTTTTAGTGTTTTAAAACACTAAAATGTGTGTGGAATTTTAAAAACCCTAGAAAAAAACTAATATTGATGTGAAATAATGAAATATCTACTGATTATTTGTTTTAGACATTTAATCATGGAAAAAATCAATATTACTTGTGGAGTGGTGTGAATTATTCGGTATACACTTCTGAGAGGTATAAAATCCATTAAAGACTAGTGTCGAGGGGTCTAAACCAGGATAACAATGTCATGATTCCTTAAAATCATGGGAAAACAACCATACAATTATGTTTTCAATGTAGTAACCAATGAAACATCATTATGAAATATGGCTAGCATGTTATGGTTGTAAACATGTTTTTAGTGTTTGAAAACACTAAAATGTGCATTGAACAATACAAACCATAGAAAATTACCTCATATTGATTTGAAATATTTAGTAAAAAAGCGCTGATTTTTTTTTTGTGTATGCATAGAATACACATAAATCCAACTTTTTTGTGATCATAATAACTTGATATACATTTTTGAAATGTACAAAAACCATTAAAAACATGTTTTAGGGGGTCAAAACTAAGAAAACATTGTCATATTTCCATAAAATTATATGATAATGACTATATAATTAAGAGTGAGGTATAGGAATTGATGTCATGTCATTCTGAATTATGGTTTATCTATTATGTCTATAAACACATTTTTAGTGTTTCAAAAACTAAAACATGTGCAGAAGAGTCAAAACTACAAAAAATAATCTAAGATTGATGTAAAATCATGGGAAAACCAACAATGATTTATTATTTGTACATTCTAAAAACACATCAATATGATATGTGTGATGGTCCTGTTTTCTTGGTATAAAATTTGAAAAAGCACAAAATCCAACACAAAAGAGTGTCAGGGGGGTCCAAACCATGAAAATGATGTCGGATTTCCTTAAAATCATGGGAAAACCACTCATTTATTTTTGAAATATTATAATAGAAGAAACATCATTCCTAATTATGTTTTATCAGTTATGGTTGTAGAAACATTTTTTAAACACTAAAATGTTCATGGAAATGTCAAACCCATGGATAACGTCCTCAGATTGATTTGAAATCATGGGGAAAACACCATTGATCTTTTTTTTTGAAATATTGGACACATTGGAATATCATAATCTTTTAAATTTGTTAATTAATAAATTTCAAGCACACTATACATCTCTTCAAATGTAAACTAGAATATTTACTCATCCATTTTTGTTTTAACTATTTATCCTTACCTTTAATAATTATGTTAATGTTTTCAAAGTGTTTCAAACTATATAAATATTTTTATGTTAAATTTCATCTATTTTATTATATAAAAAATTTATGTGACTCGTTTTGAATATATTCTATGTCTTTTTTCTTTTTTTTCCTTAAATTATCTAGATTTCATTGTAGGTGAATGATATAAATTGTGGGTATGAGGATGACTATTCTGATCCATGTTATTCTTCACAAGGAAGTCGTGGTGGTTCTTATCATTCATGGTATATTAAATTTTATTAAATTAATATACTATATGTTTGTTAAATTATTTATAGTTTTAATTTTTGTTTTCTATTTTGTTACAATTG
This sequence comes from Viscum album, assembly GCA_963277665.1. Taxonomy (NCBI): domain Eukaryota; kingdom Viridiplantae; phylum Streptophyta; class Magnoliopsida; order Santalales; family Viscaceae; genus Viscum; species Viscum album. The sequence goes on along the minus strand of OY728141.1, from coordinate 1,610,062,108 downwards.
ATGAGTTGATGTGGTCAGTTTTAGTTTATGACAAGATGTGTAGGTAGATAGATGTAGTGTACATCATGATATGGATTTATATTAGCAATATTTTATTATTTGGCATATAGTATACGTATATTTATAGATGTATGGCATGATATATATTGAGGTTATGATGACTGGTTGTTGGTACAAGACTATGGATGTATGATATGTGTATGATGGGATTATCATATATGAATGTTTTAGTTCATTATATGTTAGTTTTTTATATTTAATGATATTTTTTTAAAAAATAAATAAATATCTGATTTAGCGGGGGTTTTAAGTAACTGCCATTAAATAAATTGAATAAAGAATATCTACCATCAGTTATTCTTAACCACTAAAAATATGTTCTCTAATAGTTTATATTTTTTAATTGTATTTCCTCCTATTATTATTTTAAATAAAAAACACTTTTAAATAGCCTAGTAACAACCACTAAATTATCGAAAAAAACCTAACAAAATTGATTATAACATATAAAAAACAACTACTAAATGACTAGAATCCATGAACAACATTGTGATTTTAATATGAAATGATAATTATTAGGTAGCGGTTTAACCCGCCACTAGTTCACAAAAAAACTACTCCTATATACAATTTTTTAGTTAATTTACTTCTATCCATAGAGACTTGCTTGATAATACTTGTACAATATGATTCAATATTCATGACCATCAGTAAAATTTGATAGAAATTAATCTTTCACTATTTTTCTCATCACGTACTAAATTTTAGGAACTTATTCCTTATCACCCTCACAAAATATTAAATCTAATGGTATACAAGATTCAATTTTTGGAAAATCGCAGTAATCATTAACAGTTCCCATATATTTTATCTTCATGCCCAAAATAGTCTAGAGTATATTATCACAAACATTTTTTCTACATGAATCATATATTAGTTGTACCTTAAAGTTATATTTTCTAATGATTCAATTTCAGGAAAATAATATTTTTCTTCTCAAAATGGTTGATGCTAATATTTTGACCAATAATGGATGGAAATTTCAATTAAACAAATCAATATTATCATACCCCTTGTGAATTTTTTCTTAATCGTATTTGGATAAACTTTTTACCACTTTTAATATTCATGAAGTAATGTTATTCAACCTGTTCCCAAAAAATGACAGTTGATCATTTATAAACTATTGATGTAGTTTATGTAAGAGTATTTGACCAAGATTTGTAATCTATATATATTGTTCTTGAAATGTTGATTGTTTTCTTTTATTTTAAAATAGAATAGAGATATCTCCTCTTGTACTATGAACTGAGAAGTTATCATATTCTTATAAATCATTAATATTCCATTGTAATGCATCTTGTAGTTTAATTAATTCATTTCCTTTAGTGAAATATGTATCTAACCTTCAACCTAATATTCATCCATCCATTTAATAAATTATTTAATATAAATATAAATCTTATCATCAGGACATCTTGGACCATATATTATTATGGATATGAAAAAATGGATGATTTATACATAGTAATAAGTGAAGGATGTATAGAAAATACAACATTGTTCATGTACTATATATTTCACTATCCATATACATTAATTATTTAAAACTATCTACTACCAAACCCATTCAGTCGTCAAGACTATCCTAGAAAAATTCGTTGTGTTTCATAAAAATTCATCCAATGAAAAATAATATGTTTTGTGAGTCAACTTTTAATAATCAATATTTCCCTCTATAAACAACATCTTATGTTCAGTGATCTTATATGGTATGTTGAATTTCATTATTAATGGTGTTAGTGGAAAATAATATATATTCATCATAATAAAATTATTATACCAGTTTATGTCTCTAATAAGAATATTTTGATGGCTTTAATATTGTCATTTCCATCCACACAAATGAGTTACACAAACATCATGAATTCAATTTTGAACAGTTTATTTGAAACAACATAAATTGTTTGTTAGTCAATGTTCTCATAAGTGAAACCTAAGAGCTATATTATCATTAATATAAGTGATATGGCACTAGAAAATACATTTTAGTGGTGAGTACCAATGGAACCTATACCAATAGCATAGCTATGGAGAAATGGATCCATTGATTAATTTTATTAAACTATAATGGATCAGTGATAATAAATTTTTACTCATTATAATGTATGAAATATATAAATTAGTGTGTGTACCATTATTAATTTCAATGCATCTCCGTTTTAACATGAAATGAAATTAATCCCTTTAATTTCATCATTCATGATGTATCTCTCTTCAAGAGGAAACAATGATGAATAATTTCGTTGAGAATTACCTAAATCAAAATAATATTTATTAGATCTATATACAACTACCCACTTTTTAACAAATGATTTGAAACATATTCTTTCCCATGCTATGTCCATTTCTTATATTTTTTTAAAAAAAAATTAGAAACAAATGTTACTTCCTAGAATATCAATTGATGGTATATTTTTTTTCAAATTTTTTAAGTAGAGAGGTAACCAAATCACATTTAAATCTATTATTGAACTCAATATATTTTTAAATCACCCCAAAATATCTTGTATGAAATAAATTCTATATATCATTCTATAACACTTCCAAATCTATTTATATAGAAATTATAATAATATAAATATTGAAAAAATAATTTCAAATATTTTTTAAATAACATAAAACACAAATTTTAGACATTTATCACCATAATAATGTGTTTTTATAAAAAAAATATATTAAATATTTTTAATTTTATTAGGAATGATAATTGTTTCACCAATATCTAGAGAAAATATGCTTAATATATATTTATATATATGAAAACAGACACCCACTTCACTCTATTTTTCATTACTCCCATTTAATCTCCCTCGATATGGATGTTATCCAAGATGATTTGGTTCATACTATCTGATTCAATTCATTTCTTAATATTGAGTTCTATATGTTTTCCATTTATTTTAAAAAATAATTTAGTTATATTTATAAATATTAATTGAAATATATGGTACATTTTATGTTTAATTTACTTAAAATATTTTATACTTTTAACAGTGTTTTAATATAGAATTTTAGAATATATTTAAAAATAATAATAGTGATTATATTGTAAAAGTATTTAATTACTGTGATTCCCATATTGTCTCTTCAAATTTGGATTTTCATTTTTATCTTCGATTTGTTTTATTCGTCTGGTTCTCTTGTGTCAGGAGTCCAAAATGTTAGTTATTTTGAAGATATATCAAGGTACACAGGTTTTCTAACAGTGCAGAAATCTGTGAAAGGGGGATGCAGGTTGGGATAGTGGGTTTTATCATTACCCCAGATTGATTTTCCATACGTTTCACATCTCAAGGGAAACCAATTAGCTTAATGCTTGGAGAGAGTGTAGACATATATAGTTTTCTTATCCATGAATCCAAAATATACATCCTCTATAGGTCAAATAAATATTACTATTTTACTATTTACATCATGCATATTTTATAGTTATTTGACCTAATTTTTCATCTCCAACATGTGAATCCCATTATACTTGTTGGTGAAGATTTCCCTATCATGTAGTGGTGGATTTTTCTTCAATTCATGGGGAGTTGGCTCAATGTAAGTCCAAATATTCATGGTTTCCTATTTTTATTCTTCCCTTATTCATAAATTTTCATCCTTTTCTATGGAATTGTGGAACCCTATATAGTGGTTTTGGTATAAACTATGGGTTTTTTGAGTGTTTTGTAACTTTTTCTAATGGATTACATGTAAAAGGCCTTGATATTCCTATATTTCATTATTATTATCAAAGAAGATGAAAATAAAGGTCATATTGAGGTTGGTTTCTCAATTTAAGTATTTTTTCCATGGATTACTGTTAAATTTATAGTCATTTTTGTTATTTTTATTTAAATCTACATTGAAACGAGTTATGATGGGAGTGTATTCTATGTTTAATGTGAATCATTGGTTGGTTTATAAATTTGAAGGATATATGAGTGTTTCTTAAGGGATGTGGTTTATATGAACAGTAGGTGTTATATCTAAAGGATCAATGTGGAATCATTATTTTTAATTGGGTTTCATGGATGGTTTTAAAAATGACATACATTGTGGAATTATGATTTGATAAATGGGAATATTTTTTGTGAAACTAGATTAAAAAAATGGATTCTTTGTTATTGAACATGTTTATTAATATGGTTTCATGTAGTAGCATGTGGGTCAACTTGGGTGTGAGCATGGGATTTAAATAAGGACCATGAGATACATTTTAGGGTTGACTACAAGATCATATATTTTGGATTTCAAGGGACCGTGGGAGCCTTTGGGAGGAAGTGCATTAGAGGTTCTATGATAGTTTATCGAAATACAATGAGATATCTTAGAGTTGGGATAGGAAAATACCATGAGAGAATTTAATGATTCTTAGTAGACTAGAAGACTTGGATAGACTCATTCATGATAAGTATAATGGTTAGATCCCTATGTGAACATTAATTCATATGGGTTGGTTTATAATCATTCTTAATTGGATGACTTCCATTATTTATGTTTTGAGATATTCTATGCATATTTTTTATTGTTGGTAATATATTAATGATTTTATGGTCACCCTTTTTTTGGATTATTGAATTCATCAATATTTTTGTGTTGTCGGGACTTGATTCTTATTTTGAGACATGATGAAATTATTTTGGAAAATATTTTTTCATGGATATAGAAAACTGAAATGATTTCCAAGGCATATATAAATGTGAAATGTTTTCAATGATTTTTTTAATTTTAATATCTTTTCAAAAAGATTTATTATTTATAATTGGTAATAACATTAAATATATTCATGGTTGAATACTTCTGAGTATTTTTGATCACACCCAATATATGCCTTTGGGCTTATATAGAATTTATTTTGAAAGAAACTTGTGAGGGAAAGGGCTCCATATACTAGGGTGGATTTTCTTGTCTACCATCAATTTTTTTGTGTAGGATACATGGTCTCATGGATTTTGATCATATGGTTACATTTTATTTTTATCCAATTGTATTTATTTATATGAAATATTATGTTGTTCTCCCAGTATTTTTTCTTTTTATTATTTTGACACAATATATCCAATATATGGACTTTTGGAATTTTCTATAAATTTTTGTTATTTTTTATGTTATCTCCCTATTATATACAGAATTTCACTATAAATTTTGTTAAGGTTATTGAGTCAGATTATTTTTTCATGGGAACCTCTTCCAGGAATGTGTCATGCTGGTTTATTGTAACGACCCAATGTTTTTCAATGGAAATTTCCTTCTTATAATTATTCCATAAAGTCACATGGAAACACAACATAATGAACTAATAAGTGCTATGTGACTTTTAAACATTAGTTTGTCATTTATTTATTAGGAATGTTGAAAATATGACATACATAGTTGTGGACATGATTATTTGTGGGGTCTAATAAATCAAAAAATAATTTTTGGTGACTAGTATCATACCCTTATGAATAGTAACATACCCTAATTAATAGTGATATACCCTAATGAATAGTAAAATTACCTATTATAGTATAAAAATAATATTCAAGTGAATGTATGATGTACCTATAATTTATAATAAGTAAATGAATGTTTTAAAACAGTTTTTTAGTAATAAACCATGATTTTAATTAAATATTAAATAAATCATATTTAGAAAATTATTTTTTAAAAATGGAATTAATTTTGGGATTCTATATGTCAAAAAATGGTTGGGGTAAATTTTTTGGATTTATCTGAGATACATGTATTTCTCCTGAATAGTGAAATACCATAATTTACAAAATAAGCTAAATAAGCTAATTATTGAGTAATGTTTGATGTTATTCTAATGTAAGCCCACTTGTTTCGGGATCACATCATAAAATTACTATTCCTGGTCATTTAGGACTCACCATTCCTTGTCCTAAGTGAAATTGATAAACTAATGTATTTTATATTAAGGAAACCCCTTTCCCCTCCACTAAAAATACCACTCTACACACCCCCATTTCCACAAACCTATAAAGATTGAATCATTGACTAAACTCTACCAAATAATCATTCCTCGACCCTCTCCCACATTCAAGATCTTTTGGTCTCATCAACAGACAAATCTTAGAGCCCCTAAGGAAGATTCAAGAGGTAATTTCTCTCCCTCTTCTTCTTTAATTCCATTTCAATTTCATCTTCTTTTCTTATTCTCTCCCCAACAATCTTTATCCAAATGGTATGGTAACTCCAGTATCATGAATATACTGGAATTTTATCATACTAATGGGATATTATATCATCCAACCCATTTCCCTATTCCTTTTATTTTATTTAAGAGAACGTTTTTCGTGAGGTTTTAATTTATCATCATCAGAACGACATGTTTACTTCTTCCATTTCAACCTTCAGGTCTAGTCATAAAACCATTTTTATGGTTGAAACAGAATATTTTATATGTTTTATTTCCTATTTAATGTTCTAGAACTGACTTATGTACATATTACTAAGTGGTAAATTAAAACGAGTTCAGTGTGATCGATAAACCACCCAAATTCACCCAAACAATCGTAATTTAATTTTATCTAATTATTCATCCACATGGGATATAATATAACTCATTATAAGATCATATTAAATTCTGTAATTTCATTAGTAACATGTAATATATGTTCTGGATGTTTATCCATGTTTTTGCGCAAACATAAATTTATGAATACAAGTGATCCACTCAAGAAAACCCATAAAAATGAACATTTCCGAACAATGTTTTTTAAACTCTATAACTCATCAAAAGGGCCCATAAAATAACATAATGAAACCAAAATGACCCTTATTTTGGTATATAATTGTTTTTGAATTTCTAATTAATGAATATAATGTGATTATACAAGACATTAAAGAGAAGGAAGTGTTCAGATACAAGGTAAGGGGAAATTCTAGAACCCAATATTCTTCCTTTGGGTTCTCCCTCTTTCACTCCCAATTGGTATGGTCACTTCATAGAAATAATTTATTCTTCATTATGATACCTTTTCTGGGATATACATGTTTTATACTACTATTTATGTCTAAAAAAATGTTTTCCAAAAGAACTCTTATTTTAAAAGCTCAACTTTTACCTCTCATTCATAGTTGATGGTTCTTGTATCAAGTATGTTATTTCAACTTTGTTTTTGGAACACTATGTTTTTGAATGTGTTCTTATGAGATGAAACCCATACATTTCCATGGGATAGTTATGTCCATCATTGATTTATGTTCTATGTGGAATGAATTATAATGATAATATTATGATTTCACGGGTGCCTCTGGATTTATATAGTGCAATATGAATGTTTGAATGTGACGGGTGCACCCAGAATTATACTACACTCCATTTCATTGGGTAATGTGATGAATCTCATGAGTAAATTTGAATGTTTATGAACATTATTATAGATTTTTTCACAAGTATATGTGTTAGTTTACCAATAAGACATGATGTTTCATTTTTATGAGTTGCCACATTTCATGACTTTTATTTACGCTCCTCTCATGTTCACAATATTTTGCCTATGTCATGATTATGATCACCCCATGCTATATTCTTTTTATATATCCTCTTACTAGCCTATAAGCTCACCCCTTTTGATATATATCCTTATGTGGCTACATTTACTAAGGACAGGACAAGTGCCAATAAGAAGCTAGAGAAGAAGAAATTAATTAAATGTTTTTGCAAGATGTTGTAATTGTTCTGTATGGTCCATGTTTTCCCAAGACACTAAACCTTTTGATCCTATATCTGTAATACTATTATGTTTTTTATCTTTATAATTATGTAATAGAAATATAAGAAAATTTTGGCTCACTATTGTTGGTATGAGAGGCAAGGTACAGTTAATTTGGATATTTGGATTAGTGAACCCCAGAGAAAAACTCTAGCATGAGACTATGTAAAAATATGCACAGAAGAATATCTACATAGGGATCCCATAAGTTGAGATTTTATTATAAATTGTACAAATGAATATATAATGTATTCATTAATTGTTGACTTATATTTTTTACTATCATTTTCTATTTTATAAAATGGTTGGAATAAGAAGATACAAGGCCAACAACTCGTGTGAGGGTTAATGAAACGATTGCCCGAACGATATCCACATGATTTGAGAGGTGGAGTTCAAAACTTCATGGAGATTCTTACCCAATTTTCTCTAGTTATGAACAATAACCATAATAATGGGGAACATCCTCCTTCACCAAAGAGGGAGAAACTGGATATTGAATGTTTTATGTGGAAACATCCACCGATGTTTAGTAGATCTTCTGATCCACTTGTTGCGGAACTGTGGGTCAACACCATGGAGGAGATATTTTCAATTCTTCACTATTCTGAGGCAGAGAAGGTGACCCGAACTATTTATCATCTAGATGGAGAAGCTGATCAATGGTGGTAATTGATTAAGAACACCAATCCAAGGGAGGAAATTGAAGAGATAGAATGAGAAGACTTTAAGATAATGTTTCTTAATAAGTATTTCCCACAAACTATTCATATGAAGATGTAGAGAGAATTCATAGAGATCATGAAAAAATAAAGAGAATCTATCACAAACTATGATGAAAATTTCACAAGTCTTGCATAGAACGCTTCAGGTTTCGTTATCAACAATGATATGAAAATTAATAGATTCTTTAGTGGATTAAAACCACACCTTCAAGAGGCTCTTGAAATTTGAGACGTTGGGAGTTATGATGAAGTAGATTGGTGTTCTCTAAAAGTGGATATGGAGTTTGGAGAATGGTCCCATGACTCTGGTGATAAGAAACGAAAGATGGAGTTTCAAGCTGGTGGATGTAATGATAAAGGTGGTAAGAAAACACAACGACCCACATGAGAAAAATGTGGGAAGTTTCACCATATGAATTACATCAAATGGATAGAGAAATGCATCAAGTGTGGGAAAGAAGTACATCATGATCAAGAGTGTTGAAAAGACATGAAAATAAAGGATAATGTAGAGGAAGAAATGAGAGAACCACCCATGGTTCAATGCTACAACTACATAGAACTAGGACACTATGCAAGCTAGTTCACTAAACCTCAAGTTCTCAAGGGTAATCAGCGTCAGCAACAACCAATTCTAAAAGAAAAGGGGAGAGCTTATGCCATAACTACTGTGGCTGTGGAGCAAGATAATTAATTCATACAAGGTACACTTCCTATTCACTCATGAATGGAAAAAGTGCGATATTATTCTGGTCCTACACAATACATTATATCCTAAAAGTTTGCTAGAATTGTATAATCGAAGCCCCGAAACCTTGAAGTAGAGATATCTGTAAAATCACCAAGTTGTGTGATCATTGCAACCCAAGTGTTTTACTCCTATTTTATTGGTGTATGTGGGAAGATTATTCTGGAAAATATCAATATAATTCCCTCGGTGGAATTTTATGGTATAATGGGAATGAGATGGCTACCGATATATAGACCACATATCAACCATCAGGAAAAGGAAATAACTTTTCATATTCTAAACCATTTCATGCTCCTCTACAAATGCATGGATGATCATAAACCTCTATTGAAAAATCCTTCCATGGTGTAGTTGTTGATTCCCTATGAAGAAACATATTGTCCCCAAATGGTTGATTTGAAGGATAGTTCTAGCCATGTATAAATTCAAATAGTAAGTGAATACAAAGTCGGTTTTTTCCAAAGAGTTACCCATAATTCACCCAGATCGTGAGGTAGAGTTATAAGTTGAACAAATACCAGAGATACTCTTATCTCTAAGTGTCCTTATAGGATTGATCCTATCGAACTAGAGGATTTAAAGAAGAACCTACAAGTGAATTTGAATAAAGGGTTCATACACCCTAGTGAATCACCTTGGGGTGTACTGGTGCTCTTTGTAAAGAAGAAGGATGGAACAATGAAGATGTGTATCGATTATCGGGGACAAAACAATATCACTATAAAGAAAAATTATCCTCTCACATGGACTGATGAATTGTTCGACCTATTAAGAGGAGCTCAATACTTCTCAAAGGTGGATCTTCATTTTGGATATCATCAGGTAAAAGTAAAGAAGTAAGATATTTAGAATACTGCATTCCATACAAGGTATGGGCACTATGAGTTTCTGGTGATGCCCTTAGGACTTTCCAATTCCCCTGCAATATTCATGGATTTGATGAATATATTTTCAGACATTACCTAGAAAAATTTGTGGTAGTGTTTATCGATGATATTCTATTCTACTCCAAGAGAAATGAGGAATATGATGAACATCTAAGACATGTGTTGGAGACATTGAGAAACTAGAAGTTATACGGCATGTTCATAAAGTGTAACGTTTGGATGAAACAAGTCACATTCTTGGGACATGGGATCACAAGTGAGGGAATTTCTGTGGATCCTTCAATGAAAAAGGAAATCGAGGAATGACATAGGACTTCTAGTGTCACAGAAATACATAGTTTCCTTTGATTAGTAGGGTAATATAAATGTTTTGTGAGAAACATATCATGATTGTCAAGCCCGCTATCTAAGTTGACAAGGAAATGGGTAAAGTATGTCTCGATGGAAGAATGTGAGGGAAGCTTCAAGGAGTTAAAGAGAAGGCTGATCACTACAACTGTACTCAAACTACTGAAAAGTGGAGAAAGTTTTCTGATATAGATTTATGCTTCAAATAAAGGCTTGGGTTGCGTACTCAAGGAAAATGATAATGTGATAGCCTACGCCACGTGACAGTTAATGATCCATGAAAAGAACTACCCAACGCATCATCTAGAGCTAGATACTATGACTTTTTCCTTGAAAATCTTGTGGCCCAAGATTTATGGTGAGAAGTGTGACATATACACCGACCATAAGAGCATAATGTGTATATTTACACAAAAAGTGATCACCATGAATGAAAGGAGATGGTTAGAGAAAATCAAGGATTACGATTTCTCTTTTCACTACCATCCAAGAAAGGCGAACATGGTAGCTAATGCTCTAAGGAGAAAAGAACCTGCTACTCTATCCATGTTACAGATTGAGAAAGACCATATCTTCTTAGATATGCAAAGGATGGATTTGGAAATCATAAGGCCAGGGAATACATGCTACCTTTCCCAAATTATTGGGCAACCATCTATCCAAGAGAAGATAAAGGAAGCACAAAGTGATGATGTCTATATACAAAATAGGGTGAATGCAGTGAATGGATGGAAGCTGCAAGAGTTCCATATCGATGATGATGGTGTGATTCGGTTTGGAACGTGGATTTTGTGTTCCTTAATCACCCAGGATAAAGAAGGAGTTATTAGAAAATGCACATAGCTTAACATTCTCTATCCATCCTGGGAGTACCAAGATGTACTGTGATCTCCCAAAACACTTTTGTTTGGATAACATGAAGAAGGAGATTGTGGAATATAAATCAAGGTTCTTGGTATGTCATCAATTTAATTTATAGAGATAAAAGTCCAATGGGATGATACAGCCATTGCCTATACCCATGTAGAAATTGGAAAATTTTACTTTGTCCTTTTTCATGGGTATCCTGAAGACATCGAAGGGAAATAATGCGATATGGGGTGTGGTTGACCAACTAACCAAGACTTCCCATTTTATCGATATTCAAGAAGATATCTATCTTGAAAAATGTGCAATGATATATGTGATGGAAGTGGTGATACCGCATGGTGTTCCTCTCTCAATTGTCTCTGACCGTGATCTAGGGTTCACAAATAAATTCTGCAGGAACCTTCAAATGCTTTGAGTATTGAATTAAATTTCATCACGACCTATCAACCCCAAACTGATGGCCAGTTAGAATGGACTATTCAGATGATTGAATATATACTAAGAGCATGCTCTCAAGAATTAAAAGGTGTATGGGATTAGCATTTCCCATTGGTTGAGTTCTCATACAACAATAACTTCTACTCGAGTATTAAAATGGCTCCATATGAAGCTCTGTATAGAAATTGATGTAAAACTCCAACCTGTTGGGATGGAGTTGGATAAAGAAAGCTACATGGACCCGATTTTGTTCAAGAGATGACAGAGAATGTTCAAGTCATCCAGAAACACATCAAAGCTACTCAGAGCTGCAAAAATAGCTATTCTAAAAACCGTCAATGGGATTTGGAGTTCGATGTTAGAGATAATGTCTTCATTCAAATATGAACATGGAAGAGAGTCATGTTATTTGGGAAGAAAGGGAAGCTATGCCCAAGGTACATTGGCTTCTTTGAGATCCTTGACCACATAGAAGATGTGGAATATCGACATGCATGCCCACCAAATATGGATCATGTTAATGATGGGTTTCACGTATCACCCCTGAGGAAGTACATACCAGACCCCTCACATGTACTAAACTCAGAGGTGGTACAATTGGAAGATGATCTCTCTTATGAGGAGCAACCAATAGAGATTCTGGACTGGAGCGATAAAATTCTATGCAACAAGACAACCCATCCTTTCAAAGTGTTTTGGAGGAACCATAAGTATGAAGAAGCTACTTGGGATCCATAGGAGGTTATGAAGGTGAACTACCCTCACTTTTTTGTGTAAAGTAAAATTTTGAGGGAAAAATTTCCTAAGGGGGGAAGAATGTAATGACCCAAAGATTTTCAATGGAAATTTCCTTCTTATAATTATACTATAAAATCACATGGAAACAGAACATAATGAACTAATAAGTTCTAGGTGACCTTTAAACATAAGTTTGTCACTTCTGTATTTGGAATTATGAGAATCTGACATACATAGTTGTGTTCAAGATGATTTTTGGAGTCTAATATATAAAAACATTTGGTGAATACTAACCTACCCTTATGAACATTAAAATAACCTTATGAATTGTTATATACCCTAATAAATAGAAACCTAACCATTGATAGTATAAAAATAATATTCAAGTGAATGTATGATGTACCTATATTTTAGAATAAGTAAATGAATGTTTTAAAACTGTTTTTTTAGTAATAATCAACGATTTTAATCAAATATTAAATAAATCATCATTATAAAATTATTTTCTCTAAATGGACTTCATTTTTGGATTCTACAATTCAAAAAATGTTTGGGGTAAATTTTTGGGATTTTTATGAGATACATGAATTTTTTATGAATAGTAAAATACCATAATTTACAAAATAATATAATAAGATAATTATAAAGTCATGTGTGATTTTCTGCTGATGTAAGCCCACTTGGTTTAGGATCACATGATAAAATTACTATTCATAGTCATTTATTACCCAATATTTCTTTTCCTAGGGTAAATTAATAAACTAATGAATTTTATATTAAACAACCCCCATTCCCCACCAATATAAATACCACTCTTTACACCCTCATTTACACACAACTCTCAAGATTGAAGCCTTTTCTAAACTCTTCCCAAGAATTTTCCCTAGACCCTCCCCTACGTCCACGAGCTATTGGTCCCATAAAAATACAAATCTTATATCCCTTAAGGATAATCATAAGAGGAGTATTCAAGAGGTAATTCCTATCCCTCTTCTTCTTTAATTCCCTTTCAATTTCAAGTTATTTACTTATTATCTCTCCACATATCTTTTAACAAATGGTATGGTAACTTCAGTATCATGAATATACTAAAATTTTATGATACTAATGGGATATTATATCAGCCAACCCATTTCCCTCTTCCTTTTATTTTATTAAGGAGAACTTTGTTTGTGTGGTGTTAATTTATCACCTTCAAGAACGGCATGTTTACTTCATCCATTTCTACCTTCAGATCTGGTCATAAAACCATTTTTACTGTTAAACCAGAATATGTTATATGTATTATGTCCTATTTAATGTTCTGGAACTTACTTATGTATATATTAATAAGGGATAAATTAAAACATGTTAGTTGTGATCCAAAAAACGCCCTAATTAACTCAAACGAACATCATTTAATCTTATCTAATGATTCATCCACCTGGTATATAATATTACTCATTATAAGATCAAATTAAATTCAGTAATTTCATTAATATTCAGTAATATTAGTTCTGGATATTTTCCCATGTTCTACATGAACTTTAATTTATCAATACAAGTAAACCACTGAAGAAAAACCATAAAAATGAACATTTCCAAACAATGTTTTTTAAACTATATAAATTATCAAAAGGGACCATAAAATAAAATAATGAAACCAAAATTATACTTATTCATGTATTAATTGTTCTGGAATTTCTAATTAATGAATTTAATGTGATTATACAGGACATTCAAGAGAAGGAAGCATTCAGATACAAGGTAAGAGGAAATTATCGAACCCAATTTTCTTCCATTAGGTTCTCCCTCTTTCACTCCAATTTGGTATGGTAACCTTTTAAAAATAATTTTTTCATCATTATCTTACAATTTCTAGGATATAAATGTTTTTTACTAATGTTTATGTCAACCAAAATTTTCGCCAAAAGAACTCTTCTTCTAATAACTCAACATTTACCTCTCATTCATGGTTGATGGTTCTTGAATCAAGTATGTTATTCCCTCTTTTTTTTGGGGACTCAGAGTTTATCAATGTGTTCTTATGAGATAAAACCCTTACCTATCCTTGGTATATTTATGTTCATCATTGATTTATGCTCTATGTTACATGCATGATAATGATAATATTATGATGTGACGGGTTCACCCGGAATTATATAGCACAATATGAATGCTTTAATGTGGCAGGTGTGCTTGGAATTATACAGTTCTCCAATGCATTGGGTAAAGTGATGAATATCATTAGTAAATAAGAAATTATGTGAACAATATGATCTATATATTCACAAGTATGTGTGGTAGTTATCCACTTAGGCATGATGTTTCATTTTTATGCATTGCCACATTTCATGTTTTTTATTTATGCTCCTCTCATATTCATGATATTTTGACTATGTCATGACTATTCTCACCCCATGATATATTATTCGTATCTATCCTCATACTGGTATATTACCTCACACCTTTTTATGTATATCCTCAGGTGGCTATATGTACTAAAGAGAGGAAAAGTGCAAATAAGAAGCAAGAGAATAAGAAATTAAATAAATTTTTTTGCTAGATGTTGTAATTGTTATGTATGGTAATGTTTTTCCAAGAAACTAAACCTTTGGATCCCCTATGTGTAATAATATTATGTTTTTATCTTATAAATGATGTAATAGTAATGTATGAAAATGTGATGTCGCTATATTTTCCTTAGTTGAAACCACTCCTAAGGGAGTTTTTGTTATGCTCCATGCTTGTGAATGTCCACTAGCGTTTATGAATGCTCTTTGAGTTGTGTTGATGACTAAATTATTTGATGGTCTGGATCAACTGAGGTTGGTTTGTTATAAAATAGTATCAGAGCATTTATTATTTGGGAGTAATTAATTTACTGGATCAAGGAACATCAAGTCTTGAGATATAGGATTAGGGGAGTGCTTGGATAGCACTTCATCACGTCGAAACATGATTTTTCATGTGTGTTATAGTATTTTATTAATGTTTTAATCAATTTCATAAGTTGTTATAATGATATTTGGAAGTATTATCAGTTCTATATCGATTATTGGTTTGAAATCGAAGGTTAATTTGAGTTTTTGGGTAAAATAAGGGAAGTCAGGGGGAGGCACGCAGTTAGTTCACATTTTTCATAGTAACATTACACTTAACATGAAGCATTTTCTTCTAATTTATAGGTACACCCCCATAGTGGGTGTCAATTTTTCCTAACCATGTGGCCATACCTTTCAAATTTAGAAATAACGTAATTTTTTTTATTTTCCTCCTATTTTTATCCTATCTTTTTCGATAATAGTGTTTCATGTTATTACCCCTGATGGGGGATTCAATTTGTTATTTTATTGTATATTAATATTATATTAATATTGATGAAGATTTTTTTTATAACTTGAAGAAAATTTCTCATAGGAAGACCATTTATTGGCATAGATAGAGTGCTATAGAGAACACCACATAGGAAACTACTTTTCATGAACCAACCCGGGTCGACCACGATCCGGTCACCTGTGCGGATCAACGACAAAGACTGTGAGGCGTTCTCAATCCTCCCAGGCTGGCGACAAGTGTCAGGGCATCATCATAGACTGTGGGAATGATTTCACCCATTACAGATAAATAAAGCAGCAGAACTAATATAGAGCAACACAGAATAATTAAATCAAACAAAATGACTAAACAAGAACAAAGGAAAATAAAACTAACCAAACATGAGATTTGAAATAACTCCATGTGACCCCACGGGTCACTCCCCAACTCAATGATCAAAATTTTCCCAAGGAAAGCTAACCCAAATAGAATCCTATATAAAAACTAAAAATAGAATAGAAATATAGGTGTCACTATTAAAACACAATAGGCTAGGCCGATATCTATTCTCAATGCACTACAAATAAAATAAAAGAAACACAATTTTAAGTTTTAACTACATTGTATAAAAGAATTTTTTTGACATATTTTACTTAAAAAAAGTACGAACAATTTAACTTGACCATTTTCCAGTCTAGGATGTTTTCATTAGTGTCAATGGCATATTAGAAAGGGAAAGTGATTTTTATAACATCATATTTGTACAAAGAGGATTAAACACAATCTTTTGGAAACCATTTTTAGAAACCTAATCAAAACCAGTTTAACTCATTCCAAGGAAAACAATATACCAAAAATGAACAAAAGAAATGACATATAAACGGAAATGTATGTATACATATAAGCATCCTAATCACTACTGCAGGTAGCACAAGTCGAATAATCATGGGTGAACATATGAGATCAAGAATAAACTAGAATACAATAATAAATGAGACCACATCCCCATTAAAATTTCACAGATGATGAAATCAAAATGCCCAATACGCTCATCAATCCATTATCAGGCATGCCAAAAGAAAATCCCATTGAAATAAACCCAATATATCCACCTGCTATGGGAAACCAGTCAGTACCATAACCTACCAGTGCAGCAATCATTCTTAGAATATTCTCCCAATATGCTAGATTTCCAGGTCTCAAGTATTTGGAAAGGGGGTGAGAAAACAGATACAAGCGGAGCATCCAATCACACACACATATATATAATAATAATGCACAATAGGCATCACCCCAAGAAACTCCATGGGACAACCATTTTCCTTTAAACCATTCGAGCACACGAGAGATTATATGAGTGGTTCTCCCAAACAATTAGTTTCAACAAGGTAAGTGAGTCATCCAATGAGGGTTTTCATCAAAACAATTTCACCATTTTCCCGGAAGTTCCAAATTGGAATTAAACACATTTCACAATCACCTCTTTAAAAAGAATCTAATTCATTTTCCACAAAGGGGAAATACCACCACCTTTTCCTTCACACCCATTTAATAGAAGTCCAACTCCCTTATAAGACCAAAACCAGTTTGAAACCATTTAAGGAGCCCCAAAATACTGCATCACAAGTTTCAAATATTTATATAAATTTAAACCAAAACATTTATTTTTTCTAAATAAATATTAAGATCCAACCATCCATTTTATCAAAGACACACGAAACATTTAATAAAACAGTTACCATTTAAGACTCAACTAGGTGAAAAAAATTATTTCATGGCACGAACTTATTTAAATTGATACCCCAGGTGTGAAAGTAATAAAAAATTTATTTGAAAATTTATAATTTTCAAATATAACAAAAAGACATCATTTTTCACACCACAAGAATTGAATTATAAATTTGGATAATAAATTAATTAATCACATATTTCACAATAATATTTAGAATATATATATATATATAGGGAAAAAACAGAATGAAATAATGAAACATTAATTTCAAAATGCAGTGCAATGTGAACCTACCTCAGGATCAAAGAGAAATAGCATCACAACCTCAGAATGAAGGCACGATGACAACGCTCACACTGAAACACCACGTTTCGGTCCTAAAATATCAAACCATCCCATGAAAATTTAATTAATAAAACCCCTAATTAATCCAAGGTAATATATATATATATATAATAGAAATATCATAAGGAGCATAAAATAAAGTGGTATCCCGAGGTGGGGGGGGGGGTTTGCGACTGGAAACAGACCACTGGAGGGATGGTCAGGGCAGCAATGGAAGGATGTGGGCATCGAAACAGGGCAACACTGGCAAGGCGAGTTGATGTACTCACAAGAATATAGTGCTCCAGTTTGGTGTGCGCTGTTAGGGGCGTACTCTGGCAAGGGAGAAGGCTGCGGGTCTTTCGAAGAAGCGGATGCTCACCAAACAGAAGGTCTGAGGGGGTTGCGGGTCGACTGTAGAGGGGCCGCATACAAGGTTCGTGTGGCTGAATGTGGTCTGACTGGGGGCTGTAAGGGAGGGCCTCCAGATAGTAGCGGTGTGATGCAGATGATGGGTAGGGTGCGGGTGGGCCAGTGAGCGGTGGGCAGTGTGCAGGTGAGCTGAAGAGCAGCGAGGGCGCTCGTGGGGAAGGACCATGCGGTTGGACACAGGCTGCATTGCTGCTGGGTTGTGCCATGCCAATGGGGGGGTGATCTGGGTAGTAGGGATGTCGTGGATCGGCGCTGGTTGGGTGCGGCAGCGGATAGAGGAGGGGTGCCACTGGTCTGTGTGTGCTAGACTAGGAGAGGGGCCAAGGTGTTGGCCTACTACTGTGTGCGAGGGGAAGGAGCCAGTCAGGAGGGAGAGGCATCAGTGTTAGATTGCTTCAAGGAGCTAGGGGTGATATGTAGCAGGTGAGTAGGAGGAAAGCAGGAGCTGTAGAGAGGTGCATCGGGTGCGGTGTTCCACTGAGCAGGACGGGGTGCGCCAGATCGTTGCACTAAGGGGAGGTGCTGCATCAGGGGAAGTCACACCGCCAATATAGGGGAAGTGGGTCGGTCCTTACTGGTTGAATGTGGTAGAGGTATATCCAAAACCCTAAAATAAAAATAAATAAATAAAACAAATCAAAAGAAAAAACTAATTATTATGTAACAATAATAATAATAATAATAACACTATTCATAATATTAAATGTAAAGAAAAAATTTCATTTCATTTATAAGATTAATATTAATAATAATTATTATAAATTTTAAAATATTATTCAAAACTTTTATTAATGATAATAATAATAATAATAATTTAAATTAAAATATCTTAATAATGTTATTAAAAACACAGTGGGAAAGATAATAAAAGTATTTATTTCACTGTAATAATAATAATAAAATCCATAATAGTGATAAAATTTTTAAAAGAAGACAACCAATTTTGGTTTTAATTACAATATTTTTTTATTCACATTAATTCTTTAAAGACGAAATGGTCACGTATCTTCCTGGGTGATGCAGTGCAACAACGCGCTCTGGCTGTGCGCCCAATGACGCCAAACCCAAAACGCGTATATTTTATCAAAACTCATAAATTTCATCTAGGACTCACCCCGGACCCTCAATAAAAATATTTAAAATAAGATAAATAATGACAATACAGTAATATCATGGGTCTGTGTGTGACATTTCGCACAACCAAAACGGTTTTCGTCCCCAGAATGCGACAACCCCATCCAGCCAATAGATCAATACCTAAGGATTCCACACAACACGATCCAACCTCTTAAGACATGGACATTCCATAGACAACCATCTAGGCTTAACCCTATCACCCAAAACAATTCTCCAGTATAGGGGAGGCCAAAACGTACTCCCCACAATAAGAATTAAACCAGCATTTGGATCAGGCCTTACTAAAGCTAAAAGAAACACACCAACAACACTAAAACCACTCAGTCCCATCCTAAAGGATTGCAATCTGAACCAAAAACTCGGTACGAACCCAAAAACCCTAACCCCATGTGGGGAAGTAGGGCCCAAATAATAGATCAATTACACTAGGATGGAAAACTACTCACGACTCACCACTTCTGGATGGACACAAACCAAAGTCACAACTGATTAACCTCGGTGGTCCATGCAAGGACACTAATCAGTGACTGACTTCCAAAATGACACAATTACTGACATTGCACGAGGGATAATCCCATCGCACTTTAGAGACATGAGGAGAATTAAAATTACCAAGAAGCCAAAACAGACTCACTAAAATTGCCTCACCGTAACAATGGAGGTACGACCTTAGCCAAGCTTCTTAAAATTCCCTCGGGGTTCCTGACTGTACTCAGGCATAATTCCAAGGCCTATTGGATATAGCTCTGATGGATGAAGCACCTTATACCTCACAGTCAGGTTCTGATAATATTAATAAGAATAATACATCTTTTGATTTGAAAATAAAATGGACATAAATTCGAAATAAAACAATACTGGAATTGAAAACCCGATTTCATAAAAAACCCATGACATTCCTATACATCTAAAAACCCAAAACACCATCAGTACACTACAAGAATAAGAGATCCCTGAAACTATATGGAATCATAAATATGAAACTCTAAAAAAACTGACAACACATCACTTCTAAGGTCTTCCTCCACAACAATTTCTAGCAACACCATGACAGAATCATTTCAAGTGACACATGTGTCCTCATGCCCGGTAGGGTTTCAGGGAACTTGGGAATGATAACATCTTGTGACCCAGCTTCCCACACTGATAACACACAAGGATCTCCCGCTCTGATGTGGTTGATGAAATATCATGAGGCCTTTTTATTCAATAACCTACTCCATACACTCTCAATTGCTTACTCATCACCTTTCTAGAATCATCACCAATATTCATAAGGATCGAAGGAGGGAGTAATTCCTTGAGAACTCTCGCAATCATAGCTTTGACATGAAAAGATTGTCTCTCCACATAAAAAAAAGAAGTTAGTTTGGACTCTGACACCTTCGATTATAGATGAGGGTGGAGACCCGCCTCTATGTGTCAAGCCATCATGGGGTCATCTATGTCGTACCCTAAATCGTCAGTGACTAGCTCCAAAAAACATAAGAAATATCCCAACATGGATCTGTCGCCCTGCCACATACAACACTTTTCCATCCCCTTTCTCAAAGTTTCTTCATCAGAGAAATACTGACGAATAAACAAAGCCTTGAAGAACTCTAATGTAATCTCTTGAAGAGGCTTGTTCAGAGACACTTACTTCCACCACATCTATGGTGAAACTTCAATAATGAAGGTTGCATATTTACTTTCAACGTCTCAGGAAAATCAACGAGGTTGAAGTACCTTTCAATATTCTTCATGCACTCCTCTACTACGAAGGGGTATGCTTGGCCATAAAATAGAGATGGATATAGCTTCCAAAACACAAGCATAAAATCCATAGGTTGATAAAAAAACTATGATCACCCATCTAAGAATCAAAGGGATAACCACTGGACACAAAAATTGAAAAACAAAATCAATTCCAACTCAATAAACAAAATCCCCAAAAATAAACACTGCATATATGAGAAGCTCTAAACACATGAAATTAAGCCATCATAAAATCGAAACATTTATTTTGACTTCATCATTAACATAAAAAAATATTGGTGGGTTAATACCTCTCCATTGGTAATTTTAAAGTCTCACTCACATGCTTGTACATGTCCCTCCCTGGGAATCCATCCACCATACTAGAAATCAGTCCATATTACAACGTGCCATTATGCATGTGTGAACCCATCAGAAAAACAAGGACAATAAAAAACAACCACATTTTCCTAAAATAATTAATTCACCCCATTTACTTTGAAACAATCCCCAATTAAACATGTCATTTCAAACAACATTTTTTAAAAACCTATTTTATTTTATTCAAACCACTTTCAGAAGTCACAGGAGACTCAAAAACCTCAATTGGGAACTAGTGTTGGTATGTGAATTTACCATATGGTTGGAATCCATATACCAAATGTGTCACCGACATACAGACCCTTTTAGGACCATGCACCTAGATCCACATGGTTTTCCAGGACATGCGGCTTAGGAAGACTATTAGCCTAACCCACATTGTTATATCCCAATAACAAAACAATCCTTAAAAACTGAATGAAACTGTAATTCCCTGACACTTGTTACCCAGAGTCGGTACATTATTTTATAACGTTGTCATGATAAAAGGAATCATGTTCTAAAATAATGAATAGTTTAGTATCATTGGAAGTACTAGATACATTCATAATTTTTACATTGCATTATAAAATGAAAAAAACAACATTCTCTCCATTGGATACATTCATATCCCATAGAATATCCCTACAGGTCAATCATAATATATTTCTTCACATCCTGGGATAAATAAAACATAGAAATAGGTGAGATCAATGCTCAAGAAGGATAATAATATAACGGAATGTTACAAAAATAATCATAAACATTTAAGGAAATGTTTACGACTAAAAAAATATTGTTAAACATTAAATTTATCATAATATGGAAAATATGAATCAAAATAATGCCATTTACTTATTCCCATTGATATTCTTCTAATCGTATAATAAAATGCAATATCAATATACAAATTCATAATGATGGAATGCATAATTCCAGACATCATAACCACTTATTCAAGGCATTGTGTGAATACTACAAATAAGATTTTGTCAAAGCCTCATTCCAAGACACTAGTTTGTCTCATGATACCTACCGATGCATCGAACAGCTATACTAGGCTCCACCATTCAATTACTAAGTCCAATGCATTCCTTTTATGAAAAGGTTTAAACATTACATAATCATTCGTATTAAAACTAGCATAGTAAATGCCAATACTTTATCAATAAAACATGAATAGTATAAAAATAAGACATCCACAGTCAAACATATCACAAAACAATCAATACTATATAGATGATTTGTATCATAATAAATCCACTTCAAACAAGTTTGAAATCCATTAAAGGATGTTGACATTAATGAAATCAAAACTTTTTTAGGGAAATTGTTCTTTTATATTTTGAAATTATTTAAGAGTCATGTAATTATAATAGAAAAAATTTATCTTTAAAATATTATTATAATCATTTAAGGGATGATTCTACGATGTCATAATGGTGGAATATATCGTCACCCACTGTATAAGTAAAAAAAATTCTTCCCCTACTTACTGAAAATTCAATTTTATTTGATTTTCTAAAAACCCGATTTATGGCAGGGCGGTAACAATCACAACAGAACATAGGTGGGATACATAGACCAATTCGAAATAAAAAATTTAGAAAAAAACATTGTGAAATCATAAACCGAGGAAATAATGATATGGGATTCACTCGCGTCAGTCAGTGTTGCGTCATCTGCCAATCATCATTACAAATCGCCTCAGGCATTGACACCGTCCCATCCAACTATTGTCATCGACTTCCAAACAACAAAACAGTACGTCGACTATCGTTGTAGACCATTGAACCATCCCCGCCTACAGATAATTCTCTAGAATCCCACGTCACCATCAAAGAAACTCCCAATAGAACACCATAGAGACAACTAGACAAGATCTTCTCAAACGTTATAGAACCATCCAAAACAAACCCCCCCAAACACCAACCTCATTTTTACCAAACACCATATCTTTTCAAAGGAGAACCACCACCAAAAACATTGACACTGACCCTGTTGTCTCCAAGAACACCATTATCGTAACCTTATATTAACACCAGCAGCCACCGTCAAATAGATTAAAATTCCATTGTTGAACAAATAAGAACAAAACTATCGAGAGATGCCATCTAATTAGCCCAGATAATCCATCATTATCATCTCCATGGAACAATGGATAGTCATCATTGACTTCCACCATGCCATCAAAAACACCGATAGAAATGACCATCCCTAAACACCAAGAAAACAACATCGACAACCAACATGAGTACAAAAAACAAGAAATTAAGTATGAAAAAATTTGGAAATAACCCGAATAATGATTTGGTATTGAAACCCTAAGGAAAAAAACCAAAATAAAGGAAACTAAGAAGGTTATACTAAATCAAAGAGAACCAGAAAATGAAAAAATAAATCAAGAAAAAACCCAAATAGGATATGGGGAAATGAATCTCGTCACGTTTGTGGAAATGGTAATCCGTACGTACCCACACACAACCATATCATTATATTGATGATGAAATCTCATTTAAATAGATTGTATATCATATATACAGAATCGATAAAATTTTATATTTATTATTTAAATTAATTATACATCATTATTATACACATCCAAATAATAATGTATTGAATAAGAACTACACCACGATGTGGAGAGGGTAAGTCGTACGTACGCACGTATGGTGAAATGTCATTAATAGGATGGATAGAATAATGAATATTTTTGTACAATTTTTATAATAACATCATAGTATATAGAATATACTAGAGTTATTATTTTATATTGGAAACAAAAAAAGGAAATGGAATAAGAAAATAACTTGAAAGAGGTGATGAAATATTTACCTCTTCATTTGTTGATTCTTTTTGAGTTGATCAAAATGGATCCATATGTTGGAATTCTGAATAAAAATTAAGGCCTCTAGGTCAAATAAGGGGAAGTTGGGAGGATATTTGGGAATGGGTTGGCCGAGGAAAATATCTTTGGAGGTGTGAATTTTATGGAAGGGGAAGTTCCCTTTTATGAGAGAGGTGAGGGGCACCTTAGGAAAACCTTGATATATTATTTTATAAATAAAAAAATTCAGTTTTAATGGCTCCAAAATAATTTATTTTGAGGATAAGGTGGCAGTGGGTAGAAAACCTCTCAACCAATAGGTTTTAGACAGGTTTGGGTCAACATATTAACCATATCTATTATGTTTAACACTTAGTTAAATAGTATAAATTTTACAATGTATTCTTGTATTATTAAAATCATTAGTTAATAAACATACTATAAATTGCGAAGGGAACCCCAAGTGGTTTATAAATGACATATATATCATTATTTATGTCCTTTGTCTGATCTATAGATTTTTAGGGCTGTTATATCATTTAATAAAATAATATTTGTTTTAAAATCATTTATGCAAATTTTTACACTATTTGGAATTTTGTTTTTGATAAAGTCATAACAGCATGATTACTTCATAAAGAATTCAATACATTAAACATAAAATTTCATATTAACCTATAAAATTAGTGTAATTCATCAAAAGTTTTAAATAATATTTATTTGAATATTTATAAAATCAATTATTTAATTTTTTTTTGTAATAATGTAATTACAGGATCATCATTATGTCATAAATAAATTTAGCTATTTAATTACTAAAATTTATAAATAAAATATCCTTATGTATAAAATATATTTATCTTTTTAATGAATATTTATAGTCATAATTATATTATGTATAACGCTGTATTAAAAATATTTTAGTTAAGAAAACACGAATTTAACACTTTTAACTCTTCTTTAAATTAAATTATAATAGATGTCCTAATCTAATCCAAGTGGACCAAAATGATCATATTTTATTCCTGAGGTTTTTATGGTAGAATTAAACTTATCTAATATAATTAGGTCACATTTTAGGGTAACTATAATATAATTTTGACCGATAATTACCTTATTTACTTTTAACCATACTAAATAAAAGTCAATAGTTACTATTCACCAAAAATTATTTTCATCTTATTGAATGACATTTTAATAATTGATGTTAACTATGTCTGTTAGATTTTTTAAATTCCATAAATAGAATTGGTAAAATTATGTTTTATGAAAATTTGCAAATGCTTCATAGGAGGTGGGTAAAAGATAGTAAAGAGTTCAACAAAATTTTATATATCAAAACTTATTATAAAATGACTCCAATAAATTACATTGACCATATATAGTTATTATGTATCTATTTTTACATAAAAAAAATTAAATACAATAAATAATTATTTATATAAGAATTCAGTTATTAACAATAACGCAGTGTTTTTCACTATTAATCAAAAATTGTATGTTATCATAAAAATAGAAAAAAAAATTCCCAATCTAATTTTGATATTATGAATAAATAAATGAAGTCCATTTTTAATGTTAAAATTTATAAATTTTCAAAAAGTGGGTATTACAATCCATAACGGCTAGTTGGATTGGTTGTGTTCTGTTTGGACTCGAAGTTGTGTACAACACAAGAAATTGTGTTATACAACGAAAAGAGTACCATGGAAGATTGTGGTGTTACAAAATCTAATAAAACGGGACTTCTCGTGGTATCCCGAGGATCATCATGAGAAGTAGTTTGTGACGCTCTTCCCACACCTAGTCCTCGAGTCCCGAAAATCCTACTCCATGTACCTTGACATCCCGAATAACAAAATGTGCTTGAAAATCGAGGTCCGATAAGAGATAACCTCCTCTAATACCATTTTGTCATGAACTGACCCGGGTTAACCTTGATCCAGTCACCCGATCCGATCAGTGGTAAGTCCTGAGAGGTGTTCAATATCCTCCCAAGCTAGCGAAAACTTCCAGGGAATCAACATAGACAGTGGGAACGATTTCTACCATTACAAATAAATAAAGCAGGTGAACTAACACAGAGTATCATAGAATAATTAAAACAAATAAAACAACTTAGCAAGAAAAAATGAAAATAAAACTAAACAAACTCGACGTTCGAACTAACTCTGTGTGAAACCACGGGTCACTCCTCGACTAAATGATCAAATGTCTCCCATGGAACGCGCACCCAAGCTAGAGCCTATACAAACACTAAATACAGAAAAGAACAATAGTCATGATTATTAAAACTTATTAGGCTTCCCCGATATCTATTTCCAATGAAATATATTTAAAATAATAGAAACATCATTTCAATTTTGAACTACAATGTATAAAAGTATGTTTTTCGACATATTTTACATGAAAACAAAGTATGACCCATTGACCTTAACCATTTTCAAATATAGGTTTTTTTTCATTAGTGTCAATGGCATATTAGAAAGGGAAAGTGATGTTTATAACTTCAAATTTGTATAAAAAGGATTGAACTCTTTCATTTCATACCCATTTTTAGATACCTTATCAAAACCATTTTATCACATTCCATGGAAAACAATATACCAAAAATGTCCAAAAGAAGTTACACATCAAGGGAAATGTAGGTATACATATAAGAATCATAATCACTACTACAAGAAACAAAAGAGGAATAAACATGGGTGAACCTTGGAGATAAAGAAAAAACTAGAAGACACCAATACAAGAGACCGCATCCCCGTTGATGTGTCACATATGATGAATTCAAAATTCCAAATATGCTCAAGAATTCTTTCTCAGGTAGGCTGAGGTAAAATCCCGTAGTAATAAAGCCAATATATCCACCTACTATGACCCATTGGTCAATACCATGACATGCAAGTGGAGAAATAATTTATAAAATATTCTCTCAATATGCCAGATTCCCATGTCTCAAGTATTTGGAAAGGGGGTGATCCAACCGATGCCAACCGAGCATCCAATCATATATAAATATATATATATATAATAATAATGAACAACATGCATCACCCCGAGCCACTCTACGGGACAACCTCCTTCCTTTAAACTATTCGAGCACCTGGGAGCTTCTAAGAATGGACCTCCCAAAAAATCAGTCGCAACAAGTCAGGAGAGTTATCCTAGGACTTTTTTCATCAAAATAATTTCATTATTTTTGAAAAAGTTCAAAACAAGAATTAAACACATTTCACAATCACCACTTTAAAAAGAACCAAATTCTTTTTCTAAGAAGGGGTCAATACCACCACCTTCTCTTTCACAACCATTTAAAATAAATCCTACTTCATTATAAGACCAAAACCAGTTTGAAACCATTTTAGGAGCCCCAAAATACTACTTCATAGGTTGCCAATATTTTTATATAACCAATCAAAAACATTTTATTTTTTCCAAATAAACCGTAAGAGATAACTGAGAAATTTATCAATGACACATGAAACATTTATAAAAATAGTTTCCTTTTAAGACTCAATCAGGTAAAAAACAAATTTCATGGCACGAACATATATAAATTGATAAACCGGGTGCGAAATTAATAAACCATTTAATTGAAAAATAACCATGCACAAACATAAAAAAATACAACATTTTCCACACCACTAGAATTGAATTATAAATTTGCATAATATATGAAATAATCATAAGTGTCACAATAATATTTAGAACACACACACACACACACACATATATATATATATATATATTGGGTGAAAATAGTGGAAAATATTACAAATTTAATTTTAAATGTATGTTCAATTGAAACTTACCTTAAGATCAATGTGCGACGACAATGAAACCTCGAAACCAAGGGGAGACGACAATGCTCATTCAAAAATGCCCCATGAGGGTCCCAAAATATCTAACTGACCCAAAACAACATTTAATTAATAAAACCACTAATAAAACCATGGTAATATATATATATAGTAAATAGAAATATCATAAGGATAATAAAACAAAAGGGTATACCAATGGGGGAGTTGTGACTGGAAAAAGACCGACGGAGGGTTGGTCGGGGTAGCGCCGGAAAGATGCTGTCGTCAAAACAGGGCAATGCCGGTAAGGCAGGTTTCTGCACTCAGAAGCATAGAGTACACTAGCAGGGTACACTTGGTCAGGGGTGCTCTCTAATAATGGAGAAGGATTCGGGTCAACTGGAGAAGGTGTTGCGCACCAAACAGAAGGTCTGAGGGGGTTGTGGGTCGGCCAGATAGGTGTTATGGACAAGGTCCACAGGGATGAATGAGTTCTAATCAAGGCCTGCAGGAGAGGGCATCCAGATAGCAGTGGTGTAAGGAATCCGATGAGTAGGGTATGGGTGAGC
This sequence comes from Viscum album, assembly GCA_963277665.1. Lineage (NCBI taxonomy): Eukaryota > Viridiplantae > Streptophyta > Magnoliopsida > Santalales > Viscaceae > Viscum > Viscum album. Next base: position 1,610,033,367 of record OY728141.1, on the reverse strand, counting down.
AAGAAAGAAGCAGGTAGTGAGCCGGTGAGCCGGAGAGCGGTGGGCAGCATGCGGGTGAGCTGGAGAGTGGCGGGGGCACTGGTCGATGAAGGACCACATGGCCGGAGGTAGGCCACGCTGCTGATGGGTCATGCCGAGTCGATCTGGGTGCATGTCGGGTAGCATGGAAGCTGGGGTGAGGCGGCAGACAGAGGAGGTGTGCGGATGGTCTGTGCGCGCTGAAGACCAGAAGAGAGTTCGAGGCATCGAGCTGCTTCTGTGTGTGAGGGGAATTAGGTGGCCAAGAGGGAGGGGCGTCGGCATCACATCACTACCAGGAGAAGGGGACCTATGGGTAGTAGGTGAGAAGGATGGTATCAGGAACTGCAGAGAGGTGCATAGGGGGCGTTGTTCCACTAAGCAGGACGTGGCATGCTAGACCACCGCACAAAGAGGAGGTGATACAACGGGGGATGTCGCACCGCCAATACAGGGGAAGCGGGTCAGTCCCAACTGCTTGATAGGCTAAAATGGATATTAGAAACCCTAAAGAATAATAAATAAATAAAACATATCTAATGAAAAAAACTAATTAAAATGTAACCAAATTAATAATAACAATACTAATCATTATAATAAAATTAATTCAAAAAAATTAATTTCATTTATATGATTTAAAATAATAAAAATAATAATCATAACTATTATAATCTTATCCATAACATTTAACAATAATAATAATAATAATTGAAATTCTAATATCTTAATAATAATAGTAATAAAACAATGGTAAAAATAATAAATATATTTATTTCATAGTAATAATAACTATAGAATCCATAATAGAAGTAAATTTGTTTAAAAAGGAAACCAATGATTGTTTTAATTACAAAATTTATTTATTCACATTAATTATTCTAAGACAAAAAGGGAACACAGTTTCCTGGGAGATGATGTGCGGAAACGCGTTCCGCCAGTGTGTCTAACTACATCGAACCCAAAAAAAACATACTTTTTATCAAAACTAAAAAATTTTGTCTGAGACTCACCTTAGAACCCAAAAAAATTATTTAATATCAGAAAAATTATTAAAATAAAATAATATCATTTCTCAGGGTGTGAAAACACTCCTCTTGTTCTGGAATTGGTGGGGTCAAGTATTTTTATGATCCAATCCTCAGTTATATTTGGTTCTTCTGTGAAGAAATATACCATAGACCATTCTTCAGAGTATGTAAGGAAAAATCCACTGGTTTTCCATAGAAACAATGGGAGAAATTATCCCATTGAATGGTTGGACCGTATTGGGTGAATCTTTATGTCTCCAAATTCCAATGAAACTTCAATTTTATGATTCTCTATAGAGTTTTTAGATGTACTAGGTTTTATGTTGTGGGAGTTGATTGTGATTTTGAGTAAGTATGAGGGTATAACATGGAAGAATTATATGTTGTATTTAAATTGGATGTAATACTCAATGTCCTTGAGAGAAGATAAGTCCCATGAGTTAATGAAGAAAGAGGAATGATAATGATCAGTAATGGAGGAAGATTATTGTTAGATATTGTTGGGGAATTTTTCTCTACACCTCCTCACAAATGACTATCCCAAGGATTGGTTTTTCGAGATAGGCTTAAGGTTATATATTATATATATGCATGATCTTTCATTTACAAGATTTTTCAATTGTGGTTCATAAGGATACTATTAATGTGGTAGATATGACTAGTAATATTGGTTTTAGTGGTGTTCATTTAGTATGTGGAAGCCCGATTTCTTTGTTAGGATAGAAGCATAACAGGGATCATTCGTGGATAGGGTGGTGTCATGAGTGTCTAGAAATCATCCCCTAGGGATTCCATAGTGAATATCCCCATTGTCATTTATTAGTGGGGTATGGCATAAATAAAAAGGAATCATTTAATATATATTTTAATTGTGTGAAACTATGATGGATTTCTATGTCACGCCTAGTGCTTCTATTAGTTATCATTACTTGGGTGAATTGTGATATGTACTTTTTTAATGGCCTCTCAAGTGCAGTTAGAGGCTTTGTAGGGTGGAGGATCTCATCATTGGTGAAAGGGATATTAACACTAGTGTAATAAGATGAATAGATGTTGTGATATAGTGTTTCCCCATACAATGGATGTTGTACCAGGCTGCACTAATTCGGGGCCCACCACTGTTAGACATACAGTTTCTATTTACACTTTCGTGGAATTGGTTTTATTTGACACTAGATCATCTCATTCGTTAATTATTATGCAATTGAATGAATTTTTGCGTATGTGATCAAGTTTACTATCATATGTATTTTTTTTCTATCCCCTTTGGGTAGGATGATGGATAATATTTTAGGTGCCCCGAGTGTCTTCTTTTGGTATCTATCATGGAAGTTATGTAGGAGTTCCTTGTTTTGAACCATGAAGTTTTTGATGTTATAATTAGTATAGATTTGATGATAAGATTCAAGTATCTATTTGATTATTATCAATACTGGGTCTATTTACATACTCATGTTAGGAGTAATCATATCTTCTACGGGGTGTGTCATTTGTGATCAAGGAGGTTAGGGCCTGTATAATTGTTGTTGGGGATGTTATCATGAATATTTTCCATGCTATATCTTAATTTTATTGAGAAGAGTTCAATGTGAAAATGTATAATGGTCATGTAATGATACCCAGATTTGTTTCAAGTTAATATTATGGGATTGCCTCCCTAGTGAGAGATCGATTTTAATACCAGTATACTTCCTGGGAGGAGCCTAATTTCCATTCTATCATTCAAAATAGATCTAGATGAAGTAAATGTGATTAAATCTTATCTATAGGGGATTTAGGTAAAGGGACTTATTTTTTATAGTGTTTCACTATGGGCTTCAGCAATTCTATTTGAAAAGATGGAGGATGACAACCTATAACTTTTAATATACTATCATTATCTTGACTAGGGGAATGTGACAAATAAATACACATTAACATTAATTGATGAGATTTCTTTTATTTTAGGGTATCCCATTGATATTCAATGATCGATATGATATCTTGGTACCACTAGTTGAGGGTCTAGGAAGAGGATGTTCTAAATTCCACTATTCAAAGTCGGCATTGGTATTTACGTATTTGGTTATGCCATTTTGGAATACCAATGCACCAAATATTTTCACAGTATTAATGAACAGATCATCCCATGATTTTTTGGTCCACTTCATGGTCAGGTGAGTAGACATCATTATGGTGTAATCCATGATTAAGTTGGATCATTATGACTGTATGGTGGTTTTTTGGGAGTCTTGAAGGAGAATAATTTATATGAAAGGTAGTCGAAGAGAATTTTATTAATTTTTAATGTGGTTTTCTACCACGTTCTTTTTTGATGTAAGAGTTTTAGTGCGTCTAAATAAATTTCATGAAGTCATGTCATTAGAGCCGCCAAGGAATGTGTTTTAGATTCAATGATTTATGGTCTTGGTAGGTTATTATATAATTGTTTTGGGAATTTTCCAGGATATGTTCTCCCCTGTCAGTTTTGACCATCAATGGGGTCACGATTGATTTATATGAGAATTTAAACAGTACACTTGATCAATTATAGAATTTGTTGACATCTACACAAGTATTGATTCTTCCTTGGATAGTAATAGCTTATCATGTGCATTGTAATTATTCTAGTTTGGGGTTTTGATGTTTAATAATTCATGATGAGAATGTGTTTTCCCATGTCTTGTGGTTTCTATTCACACATTATTGGAATTATCTCACCCATGAAAAATAACGGGTACCTTAGATAATTGTGTAGAAGATGTAGTGAAATCATCTCTTAGGTGATTATTTTACAGTGTACTTAAATCATAATATTATGAAGTATATTTTCACCCAAAGGGACCTGAACCATAGAAAAATATTTTAGTTGTAGAATCCATAATGTTTTGAATTCGAGATTACATGGACCCCTTGGAAGAAGAATTTGATTTTTTACATATTGAATAGGAAGACATTGGTGAATGCCATTTGGGAGTTAATAAATGGTTGTGTTATAATGAGATTGATTTCATATATGAATATATAGGTACATGAAGCTAGATAATAGGTGTTCATATCCATCATGTGGGTTGCACCATCCCTTATATATTCAGTTAGGAGTGGGAAGTTATTATACGATGAGTTCCATCACCGTAGAAGTGCATTAAATGGTTGTGAGACCATGACTGGTTGGTCTTGGGCTCCCGATGGCTCTCGTCTCTTCATGTAGTGGCTGATTGTTCCTTGGAGCCTAAAAAATGATTTGATTACTAAAGTATTAAATAATAGTTGGTTTATTCACCCATGTAATTCCATGATATTTTATACATCTGTATTTTAGAATTTCTGGCCCGAGATACAATGTGTGGTGGCAGATTTTGTTTATAGGTATTTGACTAGATAGAGAATAAAAAGTAATAATCATAGATTATCCAGATTATTTTAGACACTTCCTATTATTGTTTTAATTTGGTACAAGATATATATTGTTTTAGTGATTCTAATACTTTGTATAAAAAATTTGAAAGATACCATAGCAATGATTGTCGACCATCTAAGGAAATCATCACATTTTATTCCCATTAGGGATTCAATGATGGTAGATGGCCTCATACACAGATATATTTTAGTGTTCATTCAGATTCATCAATTTTCAGTAGAGATAATGATGTATAATGATTCTGATTTCTTATATTATTTCTAGAAGAGAATCCAAGAGGCATTGGGAACCCAGTTGAGTTTTAACACCATGAATCGGCCACATAAGATGGTCTGTATGAGGAGACCTTCAGTAATCTCAATGATATGTTTCGAGCTTGTGAGCTTTACTTAGAGAGTTTTTGGGAATGGAACCTGGCATTGAATATATTTTATTATATTATTTTTTGTCATGCCTTAATCAATATGGCCATATTTGGGGTGTTGTATGGATGTTATTTCCAACCCCTATTGTGTTGAGAATATGTTGGATACCATTCTATGGTAGGATCATGTGTCATATAGAAGATGATAGACATCGTTTGTAATATTTAAAAATGGTTAAAAACAACTCATAGTCACCATAAGTTGTATTAAAACTACAATCATCATCCATTGGAGTTTCATGTTAGCAATCATGTGTCTATCCTAATATTAGGTTGACTGTGACATCATCTCCTAGGTAATCTGTGAAATCTTGCATCACTTTATGTTAGGTTTTTTAGTATTAGGAAATGTCATCAAAAGGTATCATATCAATTACCATTTCTACTATAGAAGAACACAATCCATGATTCATTTCATGTTTCCTAGTTGAAGGGATAACAACCAAACCTATGTAATGGGATAGAGTTTGAATATTGGATATTGAGATATATACATGTATGGTAGACTATCCTGTTCATATAATGGATCACCAAAACAAGTTACTTCATGGTATCTTGATCCTTTTAGTTCATGTTTTCTAGAATAAAAGTGTATATATCCATGATACATAGGAGTGTTATTCTTTCATGAGTGATTAGTTTGCTCACCTGTTTTCATTTGGGGATGCCTAATTACTTTCTAGGGGAAGAAAGTGGCATGGTAGGGAGTTTTAGATTCCCATAAAGTCACTAGTACATTCAATTTTCAGTATTATTTCCATTTTAGGTCATTCATTTTTTTCTCGAGGGTCGAGGGTTGGATAAATTAGTTTTCAAGAAGAAATAAAATGGTGAACAATTAGAGAATAGTTTCTCAAATCCTGAAAAAATAATTCGGGGGTGTTGTAGGATAGGATGGATTGAATTTTTAGGTCCTTCATATGGTTTTCAAACTATTTACTACATAGAATAATCTATTCATCTACATTTTTAGGGAGACAATATCCCCACATCAGTGGTACATGATATTTCAAACTATGAGGCCATTCTATGAAATTGAAAATTTTGTATTTAACCATCTTCACTAGTAATCATAAAGTCTTTTTTCTTCACATTACTTCCACATCATGTACATCCACTTATCTATGGTGGTGAATCTTTCTGTCTCCATTGTTTGTTGATTCATTTAGGATTCATAATGATTTGGATTAATGTAATTTAAAATCATCATGGTTTCTTCTTCATATTCACCCCTTATTTATTTTTCTTCAACATTTTCCATTTATTTATGCAACCCTAGATAGTGGGATTAACATAAATAATGGTTTTTATGGGGGATTTGGTTTTTCCTTTTTTATTATTTGTTTGAGGACATGGTCATAATTTTCCAGATGGTTTTCATTGAAATAGTTGAGGTTGGAATCAAATATATAGTAGTTTTCACTCATTTCATTTATTTTCCAGAACATAACTATCAATTTATAATCACCATTGGTTTTTGTTCTTTAAAATAACAATGAAATTATTTATGATTTATTTGTATTCCATGTTTGTTGTTATTTTTGTATTGGTTAAGAAATTTGTTATTGTAAATAGTGTTTTCCAAATGTATGTGTCTAATATGAATTGTATGTGTTTGATGTAATGGAACAATGAGGTTTATTGAAATCAAATTTGGTTTTTGAAATCATTATTGAAATTGATTTTCCATATACAGAGTTTTTAAAAAATTAGAATTTTTTTTGTGAAAATGTATTAATTGTTATGGAACTTGTTTTTGGTTATGTACTCATGGAGAAACACGTTGGTAAACTAGGGTGTGACTCGGAATGTTTCAATGGATCGTGGGATCCTTTAGATGTTGGACAATGAAATATTGAATTTCAGTTTTGCAAGGAAAAGTGAGAAACATTGGGTTGGAAGAGCGTGAGATCTTATGTGATTTGTTGTTGGGAGACAATGAGATCTCTCGGATTTCGGCGCAGGAAAGACTATGAAATATTCAATTATTACTTTTTCAGCTAAAATATTTTTTTTGATTGACTTGTTAAAGGCTGTAGTGTTAGTCCCTAAGTGCACATTACACATGAAGTATTGGAATATATGATTTAAAAAATATTTCAGTTCCATTATTGATGCGTTGATATGTGTTATGATCAATTTTTCATATTCAATATATGTTGATGATGATATTTCCACCATTTTTATGGGTTACTATATCTTTTGAGCATGTTATTTCGTTGGGACATATTAATTTACTTGATTCAAGTTTATTTTTTGGGAAATTTTATTTATTTGAAATAGAAAGCCATAGATATTTCAATGGATTTTGGTAAAATGGTATTTTTTCGATGTATATTAATTTTGAAATTTTTTTCTAACTAGTTTTTCAAGTTTTATTAATAAATTACATAAATATATTAATGGTGTAATATTATAGGTTTTTATACCTCACACCCTACTTATGGATTTGGGTGTATGTAGACTTTGTTTTGAAGGTCACAGGTAAAGGCAAGGGAACCATTTACCTAGGTGGATCTTCTTGATTGTTGTTTTTTGGTGTTTTGTGTAGGTTACATTGTCTCATGGATTTGGCTCATGTAGAGTCATTTTTATGATTTTATACCCATTTTTACATATGTTGAGGCCTTTTTTGGTAATGAAAACACTATTTTGAGTATTTTATTTTTAAATAAGATACCATGTACATGGTATCTTAGAATATTTTGTATATGACATTATCTTTTGATTATGGTATCTGGTTATCTTTTTTTTCATTTCCCTTTATGTTTTTTGTATGATTATTGATACTAATTATGTTGGTGCACCAATCACAATTCCTGGATGGGTCATTCCGGTTTACCATGGGAGAAACTATTCAGGTGATATTTTTAGTCATGCCTTGTGGTTGTAATCAGATCTTGGAATTTAGGAATGTGCTTAGGGTTGTGAGGAAGGTGGTCTCAGGTGAAGTGTTGGGTTGACTCATGTTGGTTCATTAATTTTAGTATTAAAAAAAATTCTATAATGAGTTCTAAAAAATTAAACTCCTAAAAAATATGAATCAATACATTTAATAATATAAATATTATCATAGTATATATTAATAAAAATTTAATGAATAACATAATTTTAAATATTTTTATAATTATAAAAATATGTTCCCTCAAATGAACTATAAAATAAATTTAGATTTCTTTTTTATAAATACCTTTATATGATTTACACATATAATTAAATTTTATCAGTGTAGAGAAAATAAAATTTCAAAATAAATGTGAATAAATGTATATTAAAAAAATATTTTTGATATATATATATATAGTTAATTTAAATAATTATAGTTATATAATATGAAAAAAAATTATATTCATAAAACTGAATATATATATTTTCATAATAGTAAAATAAAATTATATAAAAAATGTATTTATGTTTATAAAAAAATTAATTTAAATTAATAATATAATAATCTATATATCTACAATTTCCATATAATTTAATATACTATAAAAAACAACTTGTATACATATTCTATCAAACAATTTCTTATTATATTGTGTGTGAATCACAATTGGAAAATTTTAATAATACAAGGATAAATAAAAAATTACCAATAAACCCCTATTTTCAAAAATATATCCATCCCAAAAAATAATTAAGATATGATATATATATATATATATATATATATCATTAAAAATATATGTTCAGAATTAAATAAATTAAAAAATAGTGAAAGTAGGAGGAGATGTGAGGTCCTCTTATGGGAAATGAGTAGACTCATAACTGGAGAATATTAGTTGTCAATAGGATAGAAACAATGCATTGTATCATACACTATATAAAGGGGATATGAAAGGGTGGGGGATCATTGGTAGATGGAGAGTTCGGTTAACTAGAATATATGTGGTGAAGGGATTCATGTTTTTTATTTTTTAGTCTTAATGACTTATATTTCATAATTATTTTTGGAACAAAGAGAGTCTACCAAACAATGTCACCCAACATTGCCCAATGGAGAGTGAATATGTACATGATGCTTCTATGGGTATAATATTGTATGATTAATGAATTATACATAACAATATGAGTGATTTTTACCAAATCATTTTTATTTCTAGTTATGAATGATTTTTTCACTAGTTTTTTGTATATTACATACATTCTAAATTCATTAGACTAGATTTTGTATGAAAAGGCTATAAGAGTTCGTCATCACAATAATAATATCAATATTAAATGAAACTAATATTAAAAATATTAAAAATATAACTGATATGGCATAGATGATATCAGAGTATCTGTTTTTAGGGGCTCATACGAATTGAGACTTCATTTAATGATTTTTGTTTGTAGTGATCTCATGTAATAGAGGAAATGGGAACTGGTCTGGCAATTAGAACACCACATATTTTTTGTACCATTGGATATTCCTACATATGAAAATGTTTAATGGTCTCTAAAATTGTTATAATTATTAATTTCTATCATTTAAGAACATAAATTGATGAATGAATAAACCCTAACATTTAATGCTATTCTCTAGGTAGTTCATGTCAGTTGAATAATATGTAATAATTAACTGATTAAATGGTCAACATAAGATTTATCACTTCTTAATATATGAATATGTTATAATTTTTCACTTGAATAGGATTATTTCTCCATGAATAATCTCATTTTCTTGTTAAATGTAATGAATTCTATTTAATAATATCATAAATTGATAAAAAAAATACTCAAATGATGCCGACAAAAAGAATGCATCGATTTTATAAGGTATCATTAAACAAATAGATTACATTAAAAAATATGAATTTATAATATTTTTTCATATCAATGATATATATTTATATATTTAGGGTATATTATGGCATCACACCTTTTTATTATAGAACGATTCATTACATTTTACAAATAGTGGATCTTATAATGATTAGTTATTTTTTTGAAAAAAGAATATAATACATGAAAGACTAAAAAGTATTATATTACACATCAAATTATTATTAAAGGTTCATCCTAAGTACATTTATTACATATCATAACCTAGGAACACCCATTAATGGAATGGGTGATCATAATGCCTAGTAAGGAAAATTTGGGGAACCAGTTTATAAGTGATCATGAGAATTATCAATAAGTAGTTAAAGAATATAATAAAATCATGAGAAAAGTAAAAGGATAGAAATGATATAAATAATAATAATAATAATAAAATTTAAATGTTGATATAAAATTTAATTGACTCATTCAAAAGAATATCACCAATTTTTTTCACTGAGGTGTCAAAACATTTAACATGGTTATTCATTAAGGTATCATAAAACATGTCATCACTAGCGATTAAGTTATTTACCAAAATAATTGGAGCACCATCAGAGATCACCATTAATATAACATATTTAAAATGAGACACATAAATCATAATAAAAAATATGATAAATAACCCATGGATAATGAAATAAATAGGTTTCATATAACAATCATGGAATTTAAAAAATGTTCTTAAAAAAAATATCATTGTGACTTTATTAACTGACAAAAAATGAAGGTGAGTTTCATATATATTAATCCCAGAAAAAATATATATTAATATCAAATCTATGTGAATAACCCTAGAAAATAATGGGGTTTGGGATTAGGCAAAATAAAATAAGAAAATTTCTTGTGAAAAATAGGGAAATTTTACGAAGAACATTCGGTAGCACAACATGTATGAAACATGGTTTTTAAAAATATCAAATGGATAGTGAAAAAGGGTTTATCATTGATAAAATTATCATAATATAGAAAAAATACAGAGTAAAATGGATAGAAGAATGTAGTTTTGATATTTTAAATACATACTACATAAAATAGAACAAAAAAGGAAAAGAGAAGTTGAGATTTCCCTTACCATAAAATGTGTTCATCAAACATGAGGATCAATATATTTTGTGATTAAGGACACCATGGGAGGAACCATTGGGAGGTAAAACAATCAAAAAATAATTTAGGATGATTTATATTTTGTCAAAAATCTATAAATGGGTGGGTATTTATTGAAAAATAGGAGGATTTGTTTATTATTTTCCTTAGACACCTATGACGTTGTAAATTCAAAACCATGGTATTTCACATGGTATTTTCCCATGGGATCGCCTACTTATAACACATAATATTTCATTAAAATCCAAAAGATTTTTCCAAAATTTTAAATTACATAATTCATAATTATGATGTTATTAAACATATAGAAAACACAAAACTGTATTTTTTGTATTCATCAAAAAAATTAGAAAGATCTCATAAATTCAACCTAACCAAATTTCGATGTGATAATTTAAAAATGATGTTTATTTTATACAAAATATTCTCTATTTATTATAACATTATATTTTAAATATAAAAATTCGTATTTATTCAAAATAATAAGGGATATAAAAGGCATTGTAAAATTTCTCATACTGGAAAAAAAAATAAAATTATTTCTTCATTTAAATTAAAATAATATTTTTAAATATTAATATTTCATTAAAATAAAAAATAATAATAATACCATAATAAATTATTATTATTATCTCTTTTAATTAAAGTAATAGTTATTTCTGAAATCATTTTATAAAATTAATCATATTTTTATGTAAAACTATTCTGGAAATAGAAATTGTTGAATAATAATTTTATTTATACAACGTTATTATACACAATGGTTGGGATATATAACCCATTATTACACCTTCATAATCCCTTAGAGTAATGTGTATGGTGGTGGTATTTTCATGGGGTTCCTTAGCTAACATAGACTAAGTGTTAATCTCTACTAACATGAACTTACCACATACGATATTCGATTCATGCCTCACATGTTGATGTTCAGCTTGGGAATTTTGAAGAGTGATGCCTAGAGACCCTACATTCGTCCCTTGTTCTAAAATATTGGATTTTTATGGAATGACCCTACTAGTTGAGGCCATCATTTCTCCATTTTGCATTAATTAATTATTATTATTTCTATTTCTAAAAATATTTGTAACTATAATGTTATTATTTAGAGTATTGTTTCTAATATACATATTGATCAATGGTCATATAATGGCAGAACATCAATGGTCACATTTCAATTTTTAACAATATCAGTAATAATGAGATATTTTTTTAGTATAATATAATATAAGACGTGTTTCTAGGAAATAATTATCATTCATAATGTCCAGGCCATTACATTCATCCCTCTTAAAAAAATTGCATCCCTCAAATTTCATCTCCTTCACTCAATTGTGAAAAGGTGAGGGAATTTTTTCTTCATTGTTCCCTCTTTTTCCCATGTGATTTATTAATATTTATGTTTTCTCCATGACACCTTGATGAGGGGGGTATTCTTGATGAATAGAACTAGAATAAAACAATAAATGTGCTAGTTATGGGAGAAAAATGAGAGTACCTTCCACTACATAATTTAGAGAGCCAAAATCAGCTATTATGATAGAAAAATACCGAATGTTCTTACTTTTTATATTATGAGGTTGAAGGTCACTCCACCCTATTAAATTAATATTTGGAATGTGATTTTCATGTACGCATGTTTTCTACACATGAAGAAATGAACATCAGGCTGTGCCTACACCATCTTCCCTTTGTCGTTACTATTGAGATGTTTTGGCTTCACCTCACTATGACCGTTCTGAGAAATATGACCATCTCTTCCACACTTTTAACATTTCTTACTACCAATAAAGTAATTACCCTAATTCTTCTTCCAAAATTTCAAGCACATGGGAGGAAACACATGATTTCTTCCTCTTCCTGGATCAAGGATCATCCCCGTACTTGGATCTGAATATCTATTATTTTCATCCGATCTATAGGACCACAATAGCTCTCTGAACACTAGTTCACCTTTCAAAGCACTCATCATGATGTCATCATATTTTTCATAGTCTAGGTTGGCTACATTATTCCATATATGCTGTTTGATACCACTAAAAAATCTATTAACCTTTTCATTAGGATCTGCAAATGATCTATAGGTGTAACGAGAATGTATTATGAAGTTTATGTCAAAGCATCCCAAATAATCATTTTTCTTCTACTTCAACTCAAGTAATTCTTTCTCTATTTTCAAACACATTAATCAGGGGAAATATTTTTTGAAAAAAAAATCCCCTGATCTCATCCCACTAATGATTCAATCTCTACTATTGAATTTGTGTTTTTAGGTTGTTCGAAGCCCTGATTAGGTTCTCACTCTAATAGGTACATATTCATGTTGAATTTCTCTTATTACGAACATTAGATTACATAAAAGATATTTTCTATAGTTCATGTCCATTTTTCATCAATCAATTGGTCAGTAAATCCACTGAATGAAGGATGTCATTGACACATATTGGAGTCATGGAATTTTACTTCCTCCAAGGTGAATCTAGTGTCTCAGTTGGATTCATGTTATTAATCATAACTCGGGTATGTTGATTCATAATTCTCATTAGGTTTTCCATTATATCTTCCACCGGGAGTTTGTTAGTTCCTGATCCATTGAGATGACAATTTATGTGCTTCCTCTTATTTCACATCATTTTATATTAGAATAAATTCTTAGTGATAAATGTTTTTCTTTAATAATATTACAATTCTAAATGAATATAACTTATTAAAACATCATGCATAAATCTATTATTCTTTAACAACAATTATATTTTATATAAATCCTTCATATTTTTTTAATAAAAAGATGGTGATTAACAAACCATTTCCCCCATGAGTGTCTAACTATGAGTGTATCAAGGACCATTGTCATGTACCATGTTACACTGAGTCTAGAAAAATTCACCTTATTGAAGTTGTTACACCTAGGTACATCTATTCCTAAGCCACATCCACTTGTTCATATCCAGATGGTGATATCTTTTCTCCAAAACCACTTACATAATATTTCACCAAAATACCATGATTTTTTTCCTATATTTAAACATTTCTATTTGGTTCTTACTTATATTTTCAAAAAATAATTTCAAAAAATAACTACACTTTCCTTTCATACTAACTATGTAATCCATACTTTTTATTATATAACTTTTCAATATATTTTACAAATATAGGATCATTTAAAGTTTAATTTTTTGGAAAAAGGTACACAACACATGAAAATATAAAACATTATTCTATTTCACTTGAATGTATTATTCATGTTTCATCCTAAGTAAAATTATTTCATCTCATAACTTGGGGGAATACGTCGATGTAAAAATGGAGATCATGAGGCCTTGTAAGGGAATGCAAGGGAAATATATTACAAGTGATCAAGATAGTTTTGGATAAGAACATAAATAATATGATAAAGAAATCATAATTAGAAAGAGAGTCATATGATAGTAAAAATAAATGAATCATAATATTTAAATCTAGATTCATAATTTAATGGAGTCATTCATAAGAAAATCAACAAGGTTCATCGTGAAGGTGTAAATCAAATTATTATGGTTATTCGCCATGGTATTTCTAAACATGTCATCTCTAGAGATTAAATTATTTTCCCACTCATTTGGAGTGCTATAATGGAACACCCTTCATATATATTAATTAATTTGAGACAAATATATCATAATAAAACATTTCAAAAATAACTTATAGAGGATAAAAGAAACTGGTTTCATATCAAAATCATGGAATTTTAACAAAGTTCTAAAAGACATGAAATTTGTGTCATTATTTACATATGATAAAGGAAGACAGGTTCAATGAATTCTATTCATAGAATAAAATATGTCATTTTTATATCAAGGTTAATACCATGAGAAAATTTATATGTTTGATTATTCACAATCTAAATTCAAGTAATATTTTGGGAAAAATAGAGAATTTTTTAGAAGAACATTCTGAAGCATAACAGGTACATGGTATTAAAAAATGTTAAAATGAGTGGGGAAAATGTTATAACATTTAGAAAATAATATTTATATAGTAAATGGATAGAATAAAATGGATATGAGAACATAATTTTAAAATTTTAATGACTTACTATATAAAAAGAGAACATGAAAATAAAAGAGAAGTTGAGATTCCCATTACCTTGAAGAGTGTTCCTAAAACGTTTGGATCGAGACCATGGGGGCTTGTGAACACCTTGTGAGGAATCCATGGGAGGTAAAATATCATTTATTCATAGAGGACAAATTATTAGTGAATTTAAATTGATAAATTGGTGTGTATTTATAGTTAGAGAAGAGGATTTGTTTGTTAATTTCATTAGAAAACTAGGTAGTGGTAAATTCAAAATAATGGGATTTCCCATGGTATTTTCCCATGGTATTGGCCACATGGGACAGTTATTCTGTATTTATAATCTAAAAGAGTCTAACATAATTATATATTATATTATACATCATTATGGTTTCATTAATTAAACTGAAAAATCAAAACTATATTTTTATTATTCAAGAGAAAATAATATATTTTAGGAATTTTATATACATTCACCCTAACCTATTTTTAATGTGGTGATTTCAAAAATTATGTTTATCTTATAATAATAATTCTCTATATATATGATAAATTTCAATTTTAATTTTAAAAATAATTATTTATTAAAAAAAATTGCTGATTGAAAATATATTGTAAAATAAATTGTTATATTTCTCACACATGAAAAAATTAAAATTTTTTAGAATTTAAATTTAAATAAAACTATTTTAATCCTAATAAATAAAAATAAAAATAATTATTCATAATTCCATAGTTCATTATAATTATTATATATTTTCTAAAAAGTATAATTTCTGTAAAAAACAATTTCTCAAATTTATCATATATTTATGAAAAACAATTATCAAAATAAAAATGATTGAATAAAAATTTAATTTATAAAAATTAATTAAATAGTAAGGTCAGCACATGTAACCCATTATTCCACCCATATATGCCCAAAGAGTAAGGAGTTTGATTGTGGTACCTTCATGGGGTGTATTGGCTAAAATTGACCTATTGTTAATCTCCACTAACATGGACTCCTACAATATGGGTTTCATTCAAGACTCACTTATTGATGCTTGGATTGGCCTTGTTAGTGAGTGATTCCCTATGACGCTAAATCCCTCCCATGTTCTAAAAGGTTGGTTTCATATAGAACAACTCTATTTGTTGATGCCATCATTTCTCATTTCTGCATTAGCTAACCATTATCATTTCTGTTTATATAACTAATTTTATTGTTAAAATTATTATTAAGAGTATTATTTTCAACATACATATTTACCAACTGTCATATAATAGTCAAAACCCAATGGCCACATTTCTATTTATACTTGAATTATTCATAAATATATAATGTTTTCTTTGAGTATAATATAATATAACATACACTTCCAGAAAGTAATAAACATTCAAAAAGTTAGGGTCATTACAGATATGATGCATTGTAAGATAACTTTCCTGGTATGTGATTATGAATCATATATATTTAAATATGGTTCTGGAGGGTCTCATGAAAATTATATCAATAAGTTCCATCAATTCTGTTTAAATAGAGTGTATGATGATGTAGGCCCCATGTGTGTGGGACAATGAATGCCATTGTGTGAAAAATCCCACATTCAGTAAATAAAATTAAATTATTTTATTGTATATAATAATGAAATAGGTTTATCTCGATATTCATATGTAATATATGTTTAAAAAAGTGAATTCAAAAAAAATATTTTTAAGAAAGTATTTTTTTTATTAATGGATTTAAAAAAAATATTGGAATAACCCATAATATTATCCTATAAATTTTTAAAAGTTATGTTTAGTGTTATATTTACGTGATAAAATATATGTGATATTTCTTGAAAATTAATGTTTCATTGGTGAATTTTTGAGTAAATTTTTCAAAATAACATTTATATGGACCTAAGGAATATTTATGGAACTATTGACATGGATATATATGTCATTTTAGATCTAAATGATAACTATGGAGACTAATTAAATAAATATCACTCCACCAAATACCTCTATTATGTTCTTTATAGATAAATTGAAGGATAGTCTAGAAAACAATAAATGTTATTTCACATATCGATCGCATGGTCTTATGGAAATCAAAGGGGAATCGTGATACACTTATTTATTTTTATTATACACAGTTTTAAATAGATAATGATGATTCATGAATTTTGGTACATTTTTAGATGTTCTATAGGGTTCCCTACTTAGTTACTCTTATCTATGGAATTATTGAGATAAAAATTGTACACAAGGATTGTGTCATTCCCCAAAAATAACATATTGATTTATTTTTAATGAATATATATATATATATATTCATGTGATATGTGGTTGAACACATGAACTAGAAAATAATATCTATTGTTACGACAATGATATAACCAAAAAACATGAAATCACTATTCTCATATTTTAATTTCATTATGGGGTTCCCTCAATTGGTATTTGAGTGGATGTGAAAACAATTCCTTAAAAATTACAGTTTTATAGTATATAATTTTGTTAGAGGGTGTTAGTGTGGTTGGAGTTCCACATATGGCACATCTATTAGAGGTTGGAAGACTAGGATATGACTATTTTATGATCGATAGTTCTTTTCTACTGAAAACTAGAATAATAAAAAAATAATAAGAAAAGGGTAAATTGGGTTGTGGGAAAATGAAAAACCGGGTATATAAATATTCAGTTCTGGGTAACAACATGATGCCATCATGTGTCCAATTCCCTCTATAGATTCAGAGTGATAATTATTTGGGTAGTTTACAAAATTTTTTGTGTTGGATTAATTTAAGATAATAAATAATCCGACCGTGTGGTATATCAATTCTATGGAAAATGGGATAAAATGAGTGATGTAGACTAACATATGTATAGAAAATAATGAAATAGAATGTTTTATTAGTTACTTCGGGAATTTCCCCCTCACATTAATCCCTTCACCTCATGGGATCCTTGACCAATCCAACTAGACTAACCTGTTAGGTTAACCTCACATGACTAGCATAGGAGACCTTCCACAATACTGTTTTGGCCTTAAATGTCCTATTTAAGTCTTAATGATCCAAAATAATATAAATAATTTTCAATAAATCAATAAAAAATCATGATTATATAAAAAAATATTTTAGAAAATCGAGTTCAATGTCATTTATAGGTTTTTTAGTCATTGATTTTGTTTGTAAATCCAATATAAAAAAAATCTAATGATCTTTTTGAAAAAGTATTAAAAATTGTTCTTGGACTGTATATACTATGAAATATTCATGGAATTGGAGTATGAAAGCTCTGGAATTTTTTAGTGAAATTACAATTGACATTAAATCAAATTTTTCCTGTTCACATATGTGTAGATGTTATACAAACATGATGACTTGCAGATGTCCTATTATAATTCATTTAAATCCTCATACGCCACCTAGGATAATATGTTTAACTTATATAAAGGTTATATAAATTTTAAGAAGATAAATTTCATGTTATATACACCATGTAAAAGTACTTTTTAAATCTCTCAAGTGAATGTATTTATGTATTATTCGATTGGGTGAGTGTAATTATGGATTGATTTTGTTTTTTTTAAAGAAAACAATTATCTAATAAAGATTATAATGTGAATTTATAGGAGGATTCTACGCTATTTCAATCATTTAGTCTATATGCTTCAGGAAAAATATCTAATGGATCCTACAATCAACAGTCTTCAAAGTACTCCAATCACTAACTGGATGAGGAATAATGATAAAATGTTTTTGAAAAAAGGAATGACAATATAGGTTGATTTCAATGATTTTCAGAAAAATACCATGGATTATGGTCTAAAATAAGTATATTTTGATGAATTCATTTCTTTTTTTACCTAAAATATCCAAAGGGACAAAGGAGTGTTTGAATGAAATTATCTTCTTCTTTGATTTCTATGTGGAAAGGGTTGAAATCTTGCGCCACACTATACCACAATGTTTCATGATAATGATAGGTACACGAATTTCCAATGAAAAAATATTCACCCAATGTGAAAGGAAATAGTTGTAATAAATGACACTTATTTGGGATAAAGAATCTATTTCAATAGAATAATAATTATTTAGATGAAACTGATGAAAAATAAATTGAATATTAAAAAATACCATATACAAGAATCCTTAGTCATTATTATACTAATCTCCTATAAAATAGATGATATTAACAATACTAAAAGAGAAGTGAAGAGATATATCTTCTCCAATAAGATTTATGGGTTTCCATTGAAGAGATATACGATTGGATAAGCACAATAAATAAAAGAAAATAGAGTGTTACATGATTCCAAAATCCTTATAAATATAATGAAGAGGATAATTTCAAATTAAAATTGGAAGTAGAAAATCTAATATTTTAAAATCATAGAATCTCATAGATGATTTTAGAGGATATGATTAAATATGATCAATATTATAGGGTTATAAGAGGTTTGACTATCATAATTAAAGACTAAATAAAACAGATTAATGTGCTTGAAAAGGTTAATTATAGCCCATTGTTAAAGGTATAAGATCAATAGAGGGTCTTCAATACCATTATGTCATCTAGAAAATAGATCAATTATGGGAGATAAAAGGTGATAACGAACAAGAAGGTTCATAAATGTAGAAAAATGACTTTCATTACAATAAAAAGACACATCATATTGATATGGATGGGAGGGGTCTTGATCACAAATTAAAATCAATTATATTTTATTTTGGTCCACAAAATCCCACTCCCATGTTGATGGTTGATTTTTTTATGACTCATAATTATAAAACATTGAAAACAAAATCGATATAGGATGTTATAACATTGAAACCAATATTCTTTATCATCTTATGTCTTATTTTCATATAAAAATTAGACATTCTCAAAATTTATGTTGTATTTTCAATAGTCCCCTAAGGTAACAAGAGTAATAGAGGGAGCTGATCAGTGTTCAATATTCAAGGTGTTCCTTTTATGGTCATTGTTTCCCACAAGATGGATTTAGACACATGGAAAACTAATTATAATAAATAATGATGTTGAATTTTCCTATGAATACCCAAAGAGTCCGTCTGAAATATCTCAAGAATTCATCATGATAAAAAAAATCAATTGACATATTTCCAAGATAAATTTTGTCAACCATATTTCAAAGTACATCCATAATGTTAATGAATATGAGGTATGATATCGTGGACATGGGAAAAAAATAAAATATCTGAGATGAATGTTATTATACAAATATCACTGAAATAATTAGATAATGATTGTTTATGGATCAATAATATTTGTTGTACATTACACATAATAGAAAATAATAATCATATCAGAATAATAATGTATGAAATCTAATGTTTCATCACATTTATCAATTATTAAGGAAAAGTTATTTTTTTGAAAAACCCATTTTTAGGGGAAATGATATAAGTCTTGTATATTTCAAATATTTTATGGTATTATTCTTAAATTAATATATTTCATAAAACTATGTGACATTTTCGATTTAAAAATCATTACCAAGAAGATATGTATTATAATGGGAAAGGACTGTATTTTTTTTCTACAAAGAATTAACATCAAGGGGAATTTAACACTTTCTAATAGATAAGAATACATGAGACTTATGTATAAAGAATAATAACTTATATTGTATCATAAATGACCTAGGTACCTCATCCACTAATAATTATATGATCCAGTGAGAAATTATATATCATGAGATCTCCCTAATCTATCACATGATTGTACACACACATGTGATGTTTTTCAAAAAGTGGTTAATAATTAAATTACCTATAAGGATAATGAACAGATGTCAACATGGGTGCTTGAATTGGTACACATTTATATGTTTGGATATATATCACCAAAGTCCATGGACATGAATTATAACTATTCACTTTTCATTGATGATTTTAGTATTATGGATTGGATTATTGTTATCACTCACATTTTCATGTATTCCAATTGCATCAGTTACTATCAGAGAAAAATAGAAAATATAATTCGATATATGATAACCAAATTATATAATTATAATGGAATAGATTTTATAAAAAAGAAAATGTAGAGTATTATTTCGAGATGAATTTGACTAGGAACCAATTATTAGTAATAAAATCTATTTAAAAAAATTGATTGTTTGATAAGAGAAAATAGATTATAAAAAAGTTTATAGAACAATTCTTATTGAGAAATACCCAGTGGATATTTTTTTCATGGATGAAGTCACACAATTAGTCTACATTTTTAATAGATATTTTTTCTTTTTGGGGTGGGAAATGAAATCATAATTAATGTTGTATAGAGATAATTTATAAATAATGTAATTTTTATTCTTTATGAGTGGTTATTTCAATATAAATAATGAGAAACACAGAATGGTTGAGTCATGTCGGGATGAATGAATCATCCTTATCTACAAATGAAATAAAAGGAAATTTAATTAATTCGATAAGAAATTGAGAAATGTATTTGAAGGAAATTGTTGCACCATATTGGTAAATGAGATGAATCTTCATAAAAAATTTGAAGCTTCCCAAAAAATGTGATGAGATTTTGAAAACTTTTTTGGGAAGAACTAGAGGATATGAAATATTAAGAAGATAATAAAGACGAAAGGTATTATTTTATAATTTTTTCTGTATATATTTCAAAGAATCCAATTGAAATTTCTGTTAAAATATCATTGGTGACTAAATAGCATTAGTGTAGGAGAAGATAATAATATCTCCATATAAAACATCTTTCATTTTTTCGGTAGATCAAAAATTTTATAAATAAGATAATATGGAATAGAATTTAGTTAAGGTTATGAATTAGGATATCATAAAAATAAAAAGGAATCAAACATGGGGGGTTGTTTCAAGGCTTGAAAATAAGAGCATTATTAGTAAAAACATTGTTTCAATAATAGATTGAATGAAGATAGAAAGATGCATTAAAAAGGAACGAATAATTTGAAAGAGATACTCCATGATTATTATAATTGATGTAAGAAAAACATTTTCACTATTGTCAATTCCAGAGACAATTAGATTATTCTTTTCTAAAGACGTGTAATGTAAATTATGTGTGTTCTAAATGGATTAAAAGTCATCATTTCTAAATGGAATAAAAAAAATACATTCAAATTGAATATCCAGATCATTTTATAAACAACATATATGAGATTATTGTTTATCAGCTGAATGAGTAACTTTATAGAGTAAATTAATAACCATGAACGTGGGATTCAAGGCTATGTCAATACATTAAGAATGTTTGTTTCCCTAAATGGTGGATTTTATTAAATTATATCTCTCTTAAATGAGGGTAATAAATTGTTAATTGTTCATGTTTATGTTGAGAATGTAATTTTTTTTCTATTACATAAAGCATAGTGATATAAATTTGACCAGTTCATAGAATATGAGTTTCATATATGGATGATTGGATAATTGGTTATTTTACATGGAATATAAGTTAAATAGGGATGACATGGAAAATTCGTTTCATAGTATAGAAATTCCAATAACGTTCTATGTTGGATTTCAATGGAGGATTTCAAGGTGTTGAAAACATTGGATGCTACCATAATTATGTTTCCAATGGATGGTTCTGGAAATAAATTAAATGTCCCAAAATAAAGATATTTTTTTGAAGCATATTGTACATAAAATATACATAAATCAATATTGTTTTTTCTATTTCTCAAGTGGCATGCCACAAGAATAAATCTAAAGAAACTCACATGTTAGTTATTAAAAGAAAACAACAATATATTAATGGAATTTTTTATTTCAGTTTTCATTATAATTAAATATTAGAATAGGGGTTGTTAATATATATAAATGTTTGTTGGATCAGTTGAGTAGATGATAGAAAATTGACATTGGGCCATGCATATCATGTATTATTTTAAATTTCATATTTTCTCTAGAAATAATATGAAATATAAATAGGAACTGTGAAAGATTAATATATTACATCCATTCCAAAATTCATGGAACAGGTCTACATAATGTATTATATGTAATATATAGGAGTTTAGGTGATATCACTTATCAGAATATGTGGTGATAATTTATGTGTTTCCACCTTAAAATAAATCATTTCTATTCCTCAATAATGATGCATTTCGAAATCAAGTATCACTTTATAAATGATAATTAGAGCATGGGATAGTGAAGTTGGAGTATATTCCTACATAAAATAAAGTGATAGACATCATAACAATGGAATTACCCAATTAATAATTTGAAATAAATTGTTTAGCTCTTTGAATTTACTCAAACACCCAAACATTAACATTGTTGATGTGTAACCCCCAATACTCATTGTATGATTTAAATTAAATAGTTTTATAATAATTTTTATTTTTATGTTTATGACCAAAATTAAATTTCCCCAAGGTTTATTGTATAAGGGATATATACATTACTCATAAATATGGGATATTTTTTTAAAACAACTCTATGAGAGAGTAATGTGATGAATGAGTGTTTTTTTAATTTTTTAATTTGGGGGAGAAAGGATGATGTGAGAGTTGTAAATAGTTTGATGTTGAAGTTGATCTATCAATAATGACTGACAACTTATGTAATGATATTTAGGTTCATGATGAAATAGAATTACCCATTGTGGTTTGTGAAATGATCTTGACAAATATCTACCATTGAAAAAATGGTATCATTAATTAATTGGAATATATAATGAAATGATTCATAAAAGATATTTACATGATAATATTTCTTCTCATATATCTATTTTTTCATGTAGGAATTGATTATGTGTTGAGTAAATCAATGATCACTATATGGTGTTGTAATGTTTGAATGTTAATTAAAGAATTATGTGATCATGATTTTGTTAACATAATTTTTATGTGGTATTTTAGTGTTGTCAACAAACCCAATGGTGTAGATGGTTTTAAAAAACCCATATAGATATTTTTTAAAGATTATTAGTTTATTTTAAATGTTGAATAATGCATTTAATAAAGATTTTCTATGTTTATTAACAATTTCTGTCAACAAAATACCATAACAATGAATACCACACAACATTTATAATGTAGTAGGTTGGAAGCTTTCAAAGGTTGTTGAGGTGTTTCTTTGAAAATTTGAAAAACTAATGTTTTTTCTAGTAATTTCATTAGTTCTATGAATATGGTGTCCTAGATCTTCAATATGAAAATTATAGAATGTAGGATTTCTCATGCATGTGAAAATTTTGTGGGAACATAGTGATTTGAAAATGCATCATGCAAAATTCAGTAATGGAAAAATTTCTTCACATGTCAATAAGACTCATAGACGTGAAGTTACATGACTATGGTTCTTATAATTCTGGTAGTTCTGTTAACTCCTAGAATCGATTGATTTTCATGTGAACATATTCAATAGAATTATCATCTTTTGCGGACATGAAAATTTTCATGAATGGTCATACATGCCGATAAATAGGATTCTAAAAAATTATTTTGACAGAGAAATTTGTTATAGAATATATTAGGGATATGTTTTCATGTAAAAAATATATGTATATAATTCATATGAACATGAAATTTATTTGAACATTAGTTATTTTATGAAATTTAATTTTGTTTTCAAGGACTAGTCACTCATGTGATTCTTTCTAAATTTCAGAACAATGTCTATTGTTTGGAAATGTTGTGGAGTTTCAAAAAACTATGTATGTTGTGAAAATATCATGGGAATTTCTCCAAAAATATACAGTCAATTTTATTTCATCATTTAGATAAAATAATATCTTCAGGAAATGCCACCAATGGTGTAATCAAGAGTGATTAAACTTATTAGATTTTTATTTTAAAATAATAGTGGGTACACTTCATCATTAAGATTAGTTGGATTTAAGAAATTGAGTGTTTATAAATAAAGGATAATGATTCTAAAATGAAATTTATAATAGTGGTGTCCTCTGGTGATTCAGGTACATTGGAAAATTTATTTTTTATTCTCTTTAGATTATAGTGGTTATGGTGATCCATTCCAAATTTATGTGCCAATTTCATGATTTCATTTTATTATATAATACGATGAGAATAAGTGAGAAGTGAGGTTTTTATTAATTCAATGAGATAAAGATAGAAATCATTATTAATCTAACATAATTTGGTTCAACCCCTATTAGAATATTTAACCTAGTTGGTTCAACATAAATTTGAGAGTTGTGCGGAATATTAAAGATTATTTAAATATATATATTGATTTCTACTTAAAACATTAGAAATGACCAAAAATAGAAATTTGTATTATTTAATATTAAATATTAAATTTTGTGTATTCCCCCCGCCCCCACGCAACTCACCGCATTAAACCCCTCCCCCTACTGCGAGGCTCAACGATCCTTGACTGCCTTCCCACATCTAACCAGCCCCGCATACAAGCCACGAGGACTCCCACATATCTACTCCCAAACACTTTCTCCCACCTCTATTTCTACATAAAATATATATAATTTTAATATACTATAACTCTTATATATAGACTATATATATTATTAAGATATATAATTAAATTATTACTAATAGAAAAAACATAAATATAATGTTAATTTATTATAAATGCGCACATAAATGAACATAAATATAATTAATATATACATTTTATATTGTATATACACATAAATGTGTATATATATACATATATGATATATATGTAAATAATATTATAAACATATACATGTTATATAAATATATATAATGTTATAAGATTATATATAATATATTATTGTCAATATATACTATATACAATATAAATAAATAAATAAATATATTAAATTCATATATATATTGTTAATATTTTAAATATATACAATAAGGACAATATGATATATATATATATGAAAAATATATATTAATAATAAATAATATATATTGTATTTATTATATTATATATATATACACACAAACAATATATAAGTACAATACACAATATATATCTTATACAATATAGAATATAAACTATATAGTATATAAAATATTATTATATATTATTATGTATATATATATTTTTATTGTATATAAATAATATTTTATTATTAAATTTATTATTATGGAAAGAATGTATATTTATAATAATAATAAATATATATATCATGAATATATTGAAAACAAATGTATATATATATATATAGATCAATATTATTAGCTATATTTTCTTTAAAATGATGATGAATTAGCCTAGTTTTTTGAAAAATGGTTCTATTATAAAAATTAGATAAATTTTACAATGCTTGAAAAGAATGTCCCTAATTTTCCAATGTTTTACAACAAACATTGCAAAATTCAACGATATAATTTTTTAGAAAATTTCTCTAAAACATATGAATACATGTATTTTTTTTATTTTGAGTATCAAATGATTATTTATTAAATTATTTAATTTTAGATTGTTTTTAATAATAATATAATTATTCATTTAATTTATTAAAGCAATGTCTTTGAATTATCATTTAATCAGTAAATGTATAATATATTATGCATCTACATTTGACCCCTTAAAAGTAATTCCCATAACATGATTTCACCGCACTTTTTTATGAGATTACATTTAGAATATCAGGGGTGTTTATGGATCATGTGCTTCATGATGAGAGACAACATGGAACCATATAAAATAGCCCGTGGGGTTTTAAATAGAACATCAATTCGAGTCGTGAGATAACTCATGTAAATCTCCTAGGTTCTCAGTCGGTCTCTCACCTGCTTTATGGATCAACCCCTTGAAGGTATCTCATAATCAAATAATTTTTTAATAAATTTATTCTTACATTTTAAATTATATATTCTATGTGAATCTTCGAATGAGACATATTCAAATTGAATGTGTAATGTTAAGGAAATGATGAAATTAAAATTTTTTGTTAGTAATTTTTTTTCTATATATGCATGATTAGTGTTTGTAATCATAAATCATAGTAACAAGAACTATAAATGTAAATGTATATAAATTTGAACAGAAAATAATGAAAATTTTAAATCACTCAAAGAATTATTTTTAGTAATGCATCCAATCACTTTTTTTTATGAAACCATAGTTTGGTGTTCTGATAAATCATAGTTTTGGGTGACTCCCACATCATGAGTTTTTAATATGATGGGTCAATTAATATAAATTAAATTGAAATAAATTAAATTTTCATAGGTAACAAGGTAAAAATTTCAAGTAAACAATTAGGTCAATCCATAATAAGGATTTATTGGAGATGATAATATGTTTAATATATGAATATGTCACATGTTAATTATATTGTCTTGTAATATCCCTTTGTTAGTGGTACTAAACTGGTTCCCTAAGATGGTGCACCACATGACCTCAAGAACAATTCCCCATATATTAGAGTCTATAAAATACTAGAAAGGGTATACTATGGTACATTTGGAGTCTATACCCTCTTTAAGAGATAAAAATATATTGGAAATCATTATTTTCCATTACCATGCATCATGTAATCAATTCCTCATAGTAAGAAAATTCCCATAACCAAATATAGTAAACATGTTATTTTCTTCTAGTTCCATGTTTCATGGAAATACCAGAATAAAATACACAGTGAAATAATGTCTAAACAAATATTCAATATAATATTATTCTATATAGAAGTTAAATAAGCACCAATAATTCAATAATAAATCATGATCCATAATTAAAATAATTTTAATTAAACACATCATTACTTTGAATAAACTGTGATACCTGAACCCCTATATCTACTTCATCCAAGTAAAAAAGTCAATTCAAATCATTAAATGATTTTATTATTTCTAGTTATGTAACTTGGTCCATTCATTAATTAGTTCAATTTTTCATACCACTCTTCACAATAAATTTACCCATATTATATAAATATGATTTATTAAATGGATCGTCGTGTTTGAACCCTATATAAGAAAAGAAAATAACTTGTTTATTGTACTAATTTCATGATATTAAGAATCATGTTATAACATCCCGGATCTGGAGCCACTCAATGGGTTCGCCGTACCTGGTTCTCCACATGACCTCAAGCGCATTCCCTCAAATGCCAGAGGCTGCTGACTAGAAGTGAGGTCCTTGGGAAAGGTAGTTGGGGGAAATATGCCTTCATAGGTTATAAAAATAAAAGGAAGGAAACAATATATAACAGTAGATGCAATCAGCAACATTTTCATTAGAATTTTACAGCGGAGGTCATTATAAAATAATAAATAGCTATAACTGAAGATATGATACCTAGCATGTTATAAGTCTAATAAAGTAGCCAAACAAAACAAATGGCTGGAATCAATATAATAACAATGAAATGAAAAAAAAGAAGCCAAAAGACTCCTCAGCATCGCAGGCATATGCTTGGTCCCTTTCTCTCTACCTCCAAGCAATCAAGTACTGGAAGTCGAAGATCCCTTTCCCTTATCAATACCTGTAGCAACAATGTATGCTTGGGCCCCAAATAATGGCCCAAATAGGGCGTGAGATACAATCCCAGTAGTCAATCACCCAAATATCTATGCCTAATAGTCAATGAATACAAGACAAATGAAAGGGCAGGAAGTAGTAAATAGAAAAGCACACAACATCTACAATACATGGTTCTAGCATATAAAGTACACAAGTAAACAACCAAGAAAAGACAAGAAAACAGGTAACCCTCTGGGTAGCTCTCACAGCCTAACCCCTATGGTTCAACCTAGAAGTAATAACAACCCTCTAAGAGGCACAAAAAGTCTCACCCCTCTAGTTCAGCTAAGAGTCGACCTTCTATGTAAGCACTCACCGTCAATTCCCCTTATAGTCATGTATCATACTAAAGGATCTCTATTGAAGCACTCAATGTATCATTCCCCCTGTTGCCAGTGTCGAGGAACTACAGACTCTCTGAGGAAATAGTCATTTTCAATTACCCCTGTGGTCTCACATCATATTGAAAGACACTCTAGAGAAGCCCTTTACGTCTATTCTCACTATGGTCTACTACACTAGGTTCTCACAGTCTATTGTGATATAAATATTCTCATCACGCACGTATTATTCCATGTAGACCTCAAGAACTACTTGACTATCATTATAAGGCACAACAACATAACAGTATATCAGCCCCACTATCCTACAACTAAGCATGGCAACTGGGAAAATGCCTAATAAGAAAAACATGTAATTCAATCAACTGGAACACAATATAAATTATCCAAATACATAAGCAGTGATATCTACTCAAGAAATAAATCAATTCAGTCAAACAACATGGGAAAAATAGGAAACCCACAATTCCCCATTCAAGTGAATTGGTGTAATTTGAACAAAATTTTCACAGACTTAAAAAAGAAAGGCACAAACCACCTACCTTGGTTCTAGATGATCGATATATGTGAACCACGATGATTGATTCTCCTTAGAGCGGTGAATATCTGAGATAATGCCAAAAAAAGCACAACCCACGATAACTTGGAAATGAAGAGGAAACATATAATAAGGCTAAAGTAGAAGATAAAACTCACCGGTGTGATTACAATGCAATCAACGATGATTGATTCAGAGAATGGACATATTAATGGAAGCTCGTCGAAGATCCACGAATTCCTGGTGATCTTGGATGAAGAAGCCGGAGAAGAAGACATTTTCCACGATTAGGCACGACCCCGGTCCGTTTAATGAAAAAAAGTACACAACATGTACTTTTATAGTACATGATGTGTACTGGGTTTTTTCATACTCCGCTTTATGCGGCCTCCACGTCACCCCTACACCCCGTGTGTGTGTCCCGGGCACGGCCAGCACACAGCTTCGAGCCGGAAAGGTGTATACACTGTGTACTCAGGAAGTACATGGCGTGTACTTAAAAAATTTATAGAAACACCATTTTTCTCAAAAAAATCCAGATAAAAGGAAAGACATACCTCAAAAAAAGATCAGGGTTCTTACAAACTTCCCGCCATAAAGAAATTCATCCTAGAATTTCCCTAACGAGGTGTGGAAGAAGAAACCCTGAATAGCTCTGGCCACTGTGATCGTACATCGGCGTCCCTTTCTCAGGTCTCGTCCTCTACACATCTGTGATGTCATAGCACCCATACTAGAGGAACATACCTCCCACGGAGAACTATAACACTATAATCAACAATCCATATAGGATGCTCCTCAAATGATTCATTTGATTCAATGTCGACCTCCTCGGGCTGAAAGACATGAGACGGGTCCGAAAAGTAATGTTAGAGCTGAGAGATGTGGAAGACATCGTGCATGGCCTGGTACCTCTGAGGTAACTCCAACCGATAGGCAACCGACCCAAATCTCTCCAATACCTCAAATGGCCTGACGTACCATGGTGAAAGTTTACCCTATCTCTTAATCCTTTTGTGTCCCAACCTGGGTGCGACACGCAGGAAAAACTGATCCCCGATCTCAAAATCTAGAGGTTTTCTCCGCTGATCAGCATAATACATCTGTCAATACTGTGCTATATCCATCCTCTTCGGAATCAACTCTATCTGATCTGAGGTCTCCTGAACGCGATGAGGTCCCAATAAAGATGCCTCTCCTGCCTCCTTCCAGCATAAGGGTGATCGGCATGGCCTACCGTACAAAGCCTCATAAGGTGTCATATGAATAGTTTCCAAGAAACTGTTGTTATAGGAAAATTCCACCAAGGGAATATAATTCTCTCAAGAACCACAAAAGTCTACAATGAAAGCCCTGAGCATATCCTCATGCACCGGGATCATACGCTCGGACTGGCCATCTGTCTAGGGATGGTATGTTGTACTCAAAAGTACATGTGTACCCAAAGCCTTCTGATGCCCCTCCCAGAACCTAGAATTAAAGCACACATATCTATCTAAATAAATTGAGGGTGGAACTCCATGCAGACGTTCAATCTCTCTGATGTACAACCGTCCCAGATCATCAACATTGAAGGTCTCCTTTATTGGAAAGAAGTGAGAAACCATCGTCAGCCTGTGGACGACTACCCAAATAGTGTCATTCCCTCAAGGTGACCTCAGTAACCCTGTCACGAAATCCATAGTGACGTCATTACACTTCCACTATGGAATAGGTAACTACTGTAAAAGGCCTACTGGTCATTAATGTTCCACCTTCACCTGCTGAAACGTAGAACATCTCATGATGAAACCAGCAACATTTCTCTTCATACCTGGACACCAGTACTGGAGATGAATATCCTGATACATCTGGAGGATGCCAGGATGAACTGACGAAATTGAGAAATGAAAATCCCATATTAGCTCCTCGCATATATCATCTCGCACCCATACACATCCTTAGAAGTGCAAGATTTCATCATCTCCCACATTCCATCCAGGAAGAGGGTTCTTTTCTGACATGATATCACACAGGAATAATCCATCTGAGTCTGATTGCTGCCTCATCCGTACCAGATCAAGTAGTGTAAAGGTAAAAAATATAGAAGATAGGTATGTTTTTCCCTATCTATCATGCACCTCCAGATGCATCTCATTGAAAAGAGCCATAAGATGCCACTCACTGCTGGCCTCCTGAACTTCTTGAACCTGAGTTCTCTTGCTCAGCACATCTCTCGCTCTATTTCCCTTTTCCAGTGTATAGGAAAGCATGAAAAATAAAGACTGAAGATACTTAACACACCTGCACTGTCTCACATTCAGATCATGCTGAGTGAAGATGTACTTGTGACTCTTATGGTCGGTGAAAACCAAAAAGAGTTCTCCTAGAAGGTAATGCCTCCAATAGTGTAAGGAATGAACAACAGCTGCCAACTCTAGATTGTTCATCGAGTAGTTCCTCTCATGTGTCCTCAACTATTGAGACCCGTACGCAATCACTCCATCTCCCTGCATAAGCACAGTGCCCAACCCGATACCTGAAGCATCACAAAAAACAGTGTAGCTCTTCCCTGGCTATGGAAAGACTAGTATAAGTACCGATGTCAACCTTCCCTTCAGCTCTTGAATGGCTGACTCGCAGGAATATGACCATAAGAACTTCGCCCCCTTCTTGGTCAGACCTATCAAAGGTGCTACTAGGCATGAAACGTCCTGAATAAAGGGTCTGTAGTATCCAGTCAGCCCTAGGATACTTCGTACCTCAAAAACGTTCTTCGGCTACTCCCAGGAAACTACAGCTCTCAATTTCTCTAGGTCCACAGATACTCTTTCCTCTAAGATGACATGACCCAAGAAGTGAATCTGATCCATCCAAAAGTGACACTTAAAGAGTTTAGCATAAAGCTGATTCTCTCTCAGTGTCCTCAAAACGATCTAAAGATGGGTAACATGGTCGTGTCAAGTGTGAAAGTACCCCAAGATATCATCCACGAATTCCACGACGAAGGAATCCAAGTAAGGATGGAACACTCAGTTCATCAGTTCCATGACAACTGTTGGAGCATTCGTGAGACCGAATGGATTAACTGTACACTCTTAGATACCATACCTACTCCTGAAGATTTTCAGAGGTATATTTTATGGTCTAATGAACAACTGATGATAACCGGACCTCAAATCAATCATTGAGAACACTCTGGCTCCTCGAAGCTGATCGAAAATGTCATAAATCCTTGGCATGGGATATTGGTTCTTGACCATCAACTGGTTCAACTTCCAATAATCCACAGAAGCCTAAGGGTATTGTCTGCCTTCGTTGTAAATAGGATAGGCGAACCCCAAAGAGAAAGACTGGGTCAGATAAAACCCTTTGTCTGCAACTCCTCCAACTGTTTCTTGAGCTCCTGCAACTCAGGTGTGTCCATCCTATAGGGAGGAATGGACACCAGTTTCGCTCCTGGAATGAGGTCAATAGAGAAGTCCACCTAATGCTCCGGAGGAAAACCTGAAAATTCCTATGGAAATGCATACATTAAACGATCCACCACTGTAGGAAAGTCCAAATGTGAAGTCCCCTGGTCATCCAAATAAAGAATTGCAATCTAGGCCATCACCCATCATAGCCCATGATGCTCAAGTCTTGTTTGACTCACCCGGACATCCCATTCACCTCTATGAAGAAAACACTCACCCTCTGGTGAGATAAAACTCACCCTACGGTGATAAAAATCGATGAATGCATGGATGGGAACCAACTGGTCCATCCTGAGAATGACATCATAACATGTCATCTATAGTACGTAATGATCCCATAAGAAATGATTCCATGCAACCTCGAGAGGATAATCTCCACACTAACGTAAACTAGATGTCCTTGTCCCCAAAGGTGTGTCTAGTGTCAACGAGCCAGAAGAAGAAGAGATACAGAGCCCAAGGCTCTCCACGATAGTAACAAAGATAATGATATCCATAGCACCAGTATCAAAAAGATTAGAAGATAAAACGGAGGCTACTAAAATCACACATCGAATGGTAGAAGGTCCGGAATCCTTCTCTTGATAGGTCTGTTCGATGGAAAAAGACTAGCCTACACCACGACTCTGCAACCCTTCCTGACCACTCTGAGATGATCCACCCTGCTGACGCTGAAAGAGTGGTGGCTGACCACCACAGCCTTGACCTCTACCTCGTCCCGAATGGCCAGAAGAACTCCAGTTTCCTGACTGGTGAGAAACTGGTGGTACTTCTCCTGAATGGGGAGTTAAAGAATAACACACGTCGCCAGCTGCTGGTGAGAAAACCTGGAAGAAATGCTAATGGTGACCAATCATGTCACACGATCGGCACTCCACAGGGTCTCTTTATCACTACGGCCTCATGTTCTTGGACCGGCCACACTAGTATCATATCACCTGGCTTCCAGACGATGCATCTCGCTTCCTCAGATCACCGCGCATAGACACCCAACGGCCCTTCATGTTTCCATGTAGAGGAAAACTAGCTCTGGAAGTAGAACCGACCTGGCTCGTAGCTCCGGAGTCTCTCATATTGCGCTCTGCAATCAGTGCATGGTTGACGATGGAAGTGATTGAAGTCAACTTGAAGAGATTCACCTGTGAGCAGATATCCCGCCTGAGACCATCCCTAATCTTTATCGCTATGAACATCCCATCCCTCCCCCAGAGTGGTGTGAAACGCTGTAGATCAGTGAAAAGAGAGAAATAATCCATGACGGAAAGAGTACCTTGATCTAGACTCATGAACTCCCAGGCTCGATTAGCCCTTAGGGTCTCCAGATAAATGTTGTCATAGAATACATGCTGGAAGTCCTCCCAAGCCATAACCTGCTGATGACCCACCTATGATATCATGTCCCACAACATCTTGGTAGAGTCTAGGAGCATGTAGCTAGCGAGCTTGACGCGCCTCTCTGTAGGTGTCTCCAGATGCTCGAAGATAGTCAGTATGGCTTCTAGCCATGACTCTGCTGCCTATGGTCTTCCTTCCCTAGATAAAGTAGGAGGATGCTGCTATTGGAAAACCCACGTCATGTCTTCCGTAGAGGTGGAAGGATGCGGTTCTACCTGAATGGTCTACATCATCCTCATAAAACTGTTCCTGAACTGCACATGAGCTCCTGCAACTCGTATGATAGCTGGTTCCAAGGCTGGCCCAACTGGAGGATCAGCAGGAAGTTCCTAATCATCTATATCTGGTGTCTGATCACTGCCTAACAACTTACGTACAACCAAATGACGTCTTTGAGGCATAGCTATGAAATATCAAAACAAACCAAAGATTATGAAAATAAGGACAGATAACCAAGGAGTACAAAATGAAAATAGGAGAAGGAAACACACAAGATTTACAAAACAAGACTACATGACATGTATAAAATCTACATGGTGTGTACTTAACTCTGTTTCCCTACCCGTTCCTCCTCGCACGACTAACCCACACGGTCTTCTTAAACTGAGACTACACGGCGTGTGTCTAGTGGACACGGCATGTAGTAGACAAGGTTTTAATGACCAGTGTTTCCAGCTACACGACTGACTACACGGATGAGACTACATGGTGTGTTCTGAACAAACACGGCGTGTACTTGAATATTGTTCCTTACCCATGTTGTTGGCGACATGGCCAAGTACACGGATGACCCTTACACAGAGTGTTCCGAACAACATAGTGTGTATATGAGGAGATGACATTGTCCAGTGTTGTTCATGACATTGTTGGGTAAGGGGAACAAGGACACACGACGTGTTCATACGAACCATGACGTATATAACACGAGCCTCCCTGACCCGTGTTGTTAGTGACACGACCAGGTACACAACATACTTATAAATGGCGTGTTCCTACCATACACGGTGTGTTCCTGGAGATTTTTCACAACCCTTGTTTCTGCTCACACGGTTAGTGAAACAGATTTAAAAACTACTTGGCGGGTATGTATAAGGTACATGCCTTGTATTCTGGGTTTTTCTGGGCAGTATCTCTGAAACTGCACTGATGCCCAGAACGCTGAATATAAGGAATGATGGTGCCATATTCCGATCCTTGAGGGCCCTTACTCCACGCGAATCAAATTTTGGCATCCAATACAGTCATATACAAAGAAAACAGGTCAATGATCCACCAATTTCTGATTCAAGAGGGCCCATAACACCTCATGAACCAAAATTTGGCGTTCATTCAAGAAAAGTACAATACAAATAGTCCAATATCAAGTAGCAGAGATTCTATCAAAGCATATATCACAACAGAATGAAAAATGTACAAATTTCTATCAAAACAACATGAAATCACTAATTAACCCTAGATGGCATCAAAAAAATGCATGGGATGTGATTTCTAATAAGTTCATATATGATGAATGGGATGGTATACCCTCATCTCATCGGGTTGTGACAGAAATAGAACCACAATAGAAAAACAACAACAAAACATGACATCTAAGTCACTCTAGGTGAAATCATATCAACCGTAAATCTCAAAACTAGAAAATTGAAATAAATGAAGTAGTATGGATTTTCCCTATACATGGGTTAGCTACTCCCAATCACAGCTTAACACCATGTACCAAATCCTTCCTATCCCTGGGTAAAGGCTCCAAACAGTAGATCAAGTGAAAATAACCCCTCTGATACCACTTCTTAATGACCCGGATCCGGAGCCACTCAACTGGTGCCCCGCACCTGGTTCTCCACATGACCTCAAGCGCATTCCCCCGAATGCCAGAGGCTGCCTACTAGCAGCGAGGGCCTTGGGTAAGGTAGTGTGGGGAACTATGACCTCATAGGATATGAAAATAAAAGGAAAGAAACAATATTTAACAACAAAAGCTGTAAACAACATTCTCATCTGAATTTAACAGTATAAGTCTTTATAAAATAAAAAAGAGCTAGAACTGAAGATATGATGTGTGGCATGTTATATGTATAATAAAACAGCCAAACCAAATAATAGGATGGAAGCAATACAATAACAATTAAAGGGAAAATAAAAGAATCCAAAAGTCTCCTCAGCATCACAAGCCTATGATTTTTCCCTTGCTCTCCATCTCTAAGCAATCAAGTACAGGACGTTGAAGGGGACTTTCCCATACCTGTAGATGCAACAACAAAGTCTTCATAGGCCCAAAAGCATGGCCCAAACAGGGTGTGAGATACAATCCTAGTAGGAAATCACCCAATGATCAGTGACTAACAGTCAAGGAATACAAGGCCAGTGAAATTTCTGGAAGTAGTAAACATAAAAGCACACAGAAGCTATAATCCACGGTTCTAGAATATAAAGTAAATAAGTAAACAACCAATCAAAAAGAAAAAAACAGGTAACCATCTGGGTAGCTCTCACATCCTAACCCTTATGATTCAACCTACAAGTACTAACAACCCTCTAGGAGTCACACACAGTCTCACCCCTCTGGTTCAACTTAGAGTAGACTTTATATGGAAGCACTCACCTTCAATTCCTCATATAGTCTTGTATTGTACTAAAGGATCTCTGGGGAAGCACTCAACATCTCATTACCCCGGTGGCCCGCGTCGAGGAACTACAGACTCTCTGAGGAAGCACTCATCATCAATTCCCCTTGTGGTCTCACATCATATTAAAAGACACATTGGAGAAGCCCTTACGTCTATTATCCCTATAGTCTACTACACAAGGTTCTCACAGTCCAGTGTGATATAAACATGCTTAGCGCGCGCGTATAATCCCAAGTAAACCTCAAGAACTACTTGGCTATCATTATAATGCACAACAACATAAAAGTATAACAGACCCACTATCCTACAACTAGGCATGGAAACTGAAAAAATGCATAATAAGAAAAACATGAAAGGCAAAGCACATGAACACAATATAAATTATCCAAATTCACAAGCAATGATCTCTAATCAAGAAATCATGAAATGAATTCAAACAAAAGTTGAAAA
This sequence comes from Viscum album, assembly GCA_963277665.1. Lineage (NCBI taxonomy): Eukaryota > Viridiplantae > Streptophyta > Magnoliopsida > Santalales > Viscaceae > Viscum > Viscum album. The sequence continues at coordinate 1,609,996,301 of OY728141.1, read as the reverse complement.
ATAGGAAACCCACAATTCCCCGTTCAAGGGAATTGGTAGAATTCTCACAAAAAATTCACAGACATCCTATGGAAATGCACAAACCACCAACCATGGTGCTAGGAGAACAATAAACATGAACCATGATTTTTATTCTCCTTAGAAATTTGACAGTTTGAAAAAATACCAAAAACACTCAACCCATGATAACAAGGAAATGAGGAGTAAACATAGAATAAGGCTATATCAGAAGAGAGTACTCACCACTATGATTCCAATTCCATCAACGACGATCGATTCGGAGAACGGACGGAGGAACAGAAGCTCGTTGAAGATCCACAGATTCTCGGTGCTCTCTAAAGAAGAAGATAGAAAAGAAGATATTTTCCTTGATTAGGCGTGACCCCGATCTGTTTAGTGAAAAAAATAAATTACACGACGTGTACTTTTAGAGTACATGGTGTGTACTAGTTTTTTCTGTACTCTGCTTTAAGTGGCCTCCAAGTCACCCCTAAATCCAGTGTCTGTGTCCCGGGCATGGCCAACAAACGGCATCGAGCTAGAAAGGAGTACACGGTGTGTACTTAGAAAGTACATGGCATGTACTTCAAAAATTTCCAAAAAACTCCATTTTTCTCAAAAACTCCCGAAAAATGGAAAGACATACCTCAAATGATGATCTGGGTTCTTACACATGCCTAGCCCCCTCAAATTAGGGATAGTGATTAGAATTTAAAACATACATACCCACGGGTGGGGGACATCATGTAATTCATTTCTTACTATTTCATTAATTCCCATTTCACATGGTCCAACACACATTTCCTTTTCAACCAATTACAATATCAAGGGTACACCTTATTACATTCACTGTTATTCACGTGGTCTATGTCATTCAATTTCTTTAACCAATTTCAATTCATAATCAATTTAAACATTTTATACATATTACACAATAAATATTGTTTTTTAAAACTACATAACATCATATGCATCCCCTATAACCATTTAACCTTATTTTCTTATTCTTTTCATAACCTCAACGATTTCGAATTATGAATGGAAAACCCTTTTTAAATTCTAAATTGTTCAAAAAATATGTGAAACCATTTTAATTGTATTTTCATTTTATCTCACCATTTTACAACCCATTTACCATTTCCAGGGGAATAAAACACTTTATGGGTGGCCCTAAACCTTGTCTCATATCAATCAGTGGACCCTAAGTGGATCGTGAAAGGTCTAGCATCTCATTTTAATACCCTATTTTATTTTCATAGTTAAACCCTAAATATTTTTTAAGAACAAAAAATTGAAAGACCATATACACATGGAAAAAATCCAGAATATAGGAGAGATATTATTGTCCAGCAACTATAATTTCATAGACAAGAACTCAACCAACCATGGACCTTGGTTGAACTAAACAACTACTAACATAAAAACCAAAAATTCCTTGAAAAAACATAGGGCCTAGGAGATTTGGAAGTAGAGGAACTAATAAAAAAATATTCATCTAAAAAATTGAAGATGTCGGACTTTTAGAATCAACTAGAAATTTGATTCACAACCAATGGTGCTTTAAGAAACCAATGATAGATTGAGAAATTACTATCAAGGAGGAGGGACCCAATGGATCGCAACCCTTGATGTTGGATCTAGAATGATTACGAAAATCATTTAGGAAATCTATAATCCTGATGGTGGAAAAAGTGAAATTATAAATTATGAAGATTCAAATTATTTGGCCATATAGTTTAACATGACATAATGTATTTGTGGGGTTACCTCTATCCATGAGGAAATAGAACCGCATGATCTGTTTGTCCACCTACATAGTCTGAAAAACCATGTGGTTTCCTCAATCCATGAAATTCAAGACACATGGTTTTATTCACTTGTATTCATAGTTTCACAATTTTGATAATATACCCTCTATTTCCCCTGTTACAACGCACATATAGTACTAAAAATGCATCAACCATGCACCATGAACTGTATGAACTCTTTTCCAATATTTGTATGTCTTGAGTTGCACAGAAACTATAGTGACCTTCTCTACTCCTGGTAATCACATAGTTAACCAATTTAATTTTTATTAGAAATAGATTAAATAAAAAATACTCCATAAATGATGGGGATCTTACAACCTCCCCACCTAAGAAATGGTCATCCTCGAGTTTTTTTCCCAATATTCACTAAGACTCTAAAGAAAATATATCATGCTAATGGGACTACATATTAGATTCCCTCTCCATTTTTTATCCCTAAACTATTCATTGGTTCCACAAAAGTCAGACTAATGGCACAATCATCCCCCTCATGTGTTAGCTTCTATTTCATACTTGTGGGAAAAACTATGCATATAGGAATGAAAATAATATCTTCATCACTAGTGGTTCATTCAAAAGGGAACTCTACACCTTCAAGTATATTTTCCAATTCCATGCAATATATGTCCTTATTCTTCCTCCTCTTTACCCATATCACAAGATAGGGAGAAACATATTAAGTCATGAGTGTCATCCATTCCTATTACTCCTAAATACCAATACGAATTTTTCAAATAAGAACTTTTATCTTCCACCTAGAACTAGACTCTTGGACTACTAGGGTGCTCATACTATCTTCAACACATTAGTAAAATTATTCCACTTCCATGGAGTATCATTAAATTCAATGTTGAAGGATTTAATAAATTCAACCCATCTCCTATACTGGAAACTGAAATCTCTATATTAAAATATATATTATATGCCCTTATCATCATAATATACCACTAAATTATCTCTTATAAGGTAAATAATTAAATATTTTAAAGCATGATTCACTATAGATAAAATAGAGTTCTAATATAGGATAATTAAATTCACGTGGGATCTCCTTTCATGATCTACATTCAATGACTTCATATCCCTATATCAGTACTTCCCCATATAAAATACTAGATGAATCATTATACAATTTATACTCTTAACCTAATTTTGTTAAGATAAATTTAAATGTATTGGACAAACACATATTTAGAATATGAAAGGCCTTCTTACATAACTCAAACTACTCAAACATTATTCCCTTACTATATATCCTTTAAGGTTGTGCCACCATGCGTGAAAATTATTTAATAAACCTTCAAAATTAATCCACCATTCCATGAAATATACAAATATAAACAAAATTAATTAGCTTATCCATAGAAATAACTATCTATACATTCTCAGTGCCCACTGACACACCTTCTTTAGAGGTGATGTTACCATGGAAATATACGTAGTAAATCAAGAAATGACACTTATATAGATTGTTGTATATTTTTTTTATCCCTCAATAAACTCAATAAAATTACAAGATGTTTGGAATTATATAAATGAGTCTTGGAGTATATTAAGATAGAAATAATGAATATGACCAAAAAATGATGCATGTAGGGATGAAATATTTGGTTTTTCAAATATAGATACTCGGATGGATAATTTATAAGATCAAGTAGTATCATGAACGACATGTACAATCTATACTAGCTTCTGAAATTATTTTTTGGAATATAAAATTGTCTAACCCTCAAATGATGATACACAAATATCAATGAAAATCATGGGGAACTCATAAGAACCAATCAAATGCTAAAAAAGTATCATAAATATAAACAATTGGGTATCTATTTTTAACAATCATCTAGTTTAACTTCCGATAATCAACACACATGTGCAACATTCCTTCAGTATTCTCAGTAATTATGACTAGGGATACCAAAGCATTCATACTCATATAGATAAAACAATTATTCTATAACTCCCCTAACATTGTCTAGATCGCTTGATTCAATAGTAGTGTCATTCTATATGATGGAATAAAAATATGTTTGGACCATACTACTAGATCAATAATAATCATGTCATTTATCCCATGTGGAATCCCTGAGAAGTCCAATATAAAAACATCAATAAAATGATCCACTAATGGTGGGGTTGAATCATTATCCACAATACTTGAATCATGTAGAAGACTTGTATCATAGGGAATGAGCTCAAACATTTGTATATGAACTGTTCATCCTGCATGGTTATTCCATTCCCCATGAAACAAAAAGGTGTTACCCTAAAGAAGCATGAAGGTCACAACCCTATGGAAATAATAAATGTAAGGTCAACATAATACCATCCAATATATTCCAAATATCAAGTGAAGACCTAGAATCTCAATAATGTACATGTACCAGATGAAATGATAGTTACAAACCACAAGGGATCACCCATTAGAGAGACATATTCCCTTCAATCATATCCCCAATTAGTTATTGGTAGATATAACCTCACACGTGAACATAATTATCAAATACATACCACATCAAATTTTTATTACAAATGACACTAAAATAGGATACAGTACGAAGAATTATCTAGAAAAAATGAAAGACATTATAATTGTAACTCAAATTTCTGATTGTTTAGTTTTGACACCACCTGGTGCATGATAAACTTCATTTATCTAACATGTTCCTCTACACTAAGATTCTATATAGATACCATACACTACACTACCCTGGAGATACGGTCACTCATTCCCGGGAGTACCATTTCTTCTACCCTATCTTGTAAATCCAATAGAACTCTAACTTTCAGACTGGTATGGTGTAGTAGATCCTGTGTCAGTAATCTACATTATCAAAGATCCCACATCAGCTGTTATCAGTTGACGGTTCTTACTGAACCTATGCTTGTGTTCTATCCATCCACATGATGAACAATCCACTTTATATCGAATTCATTGACCTATCGTGTGACCATCCCTTACACATAGATATAAAAGAACCAGAACACTTCCATGAGAGTCTAATTTTCTCCCATGTTAGTTGTTACCTCTAAATACTAAGTGAAAACTCTCAATACATTGCCTTATACCATCTATAGATGTGGCAGAAGATCAACCACCAGAACCAAAAAACATATATCTTGAAGAATACTTTATGATCCCCCAATAAATTTTATCCTAATTCACAATCACAGAAAACTTTTTAAATGGAATATATTCACCTAGGACTTGATGTCACATGTATGTTTGTCCTAATAAAATTTCACCGATGTTTTCTCTTTCCCAACAAAAGTTGAAAAAATGTGTGTTAGGTCAGCGACATGGTAAGAATAATCCATTACTAATATATTACCCTTTTTCAGTGATATAAAAATTTATTCTATCCCCTTCCATGAGGTGTATGGGTAAAAATAATCCAAGAACATTTATTCGATGTCATTCCATGTTATATTTTCTATCTACTCAACATAAACCTAAATATCCCACCAGGGCTTCACTTATCCTCGTAACATATAAGATACAAAATTCACCATTTTATCAGGAAGAGTTTCCATATGACACAAAATCAATGGGATTGACTGAATCAAGATCCCAGTTTCAGCTATTGAACCCTCCCTAAAAAACATCCATGGATGATGGAGTTAAATATCACTAGTCATGTTAAATATATTAGGCCCAAATATCCTAATTTACTTATATATAAAATGCATAAAATTTTAAATGTTATTAGGGAAATTATATTCCTTCCTAGCACCCAAAACCAAACCAGTCTTTGATCCCACTACTAAAGGATCATTCTCAGTAATGTATTATGGTTTCCCTACTGGAAATATTTTTCAATGTAGAATTCTTATACAATTCCAAATAAATTTCTATGAAGACAGAACACATCACTTCCATAATTACACAATTTAGGATATTATTAGAAAAACACAAAAAATAGTTACTCATTATACGCTATCTTAATGGAAACAATTTAATCATCGTCATTTTCCTCAACCTTCCCTATAATGGGCCATGTCTAACTTCGGCTAAACTAAACATTCAAATTCTAAACAAATTATTTCGCCCAATTTTCACATATTATAAATTTAAAACAATTTTAACATCCCCATTAGGCACCATTTTAACCATTCCATTATAAAATTTTAATTAAAACCATTGTAAATTATTTATTAGTCACTTCTCTTTCAACCGCTAAATAATCAAAGAAATATTTTTATTTTCCTTATGCCAACCATAACATACTTTCACAAGTATATTAAAAATGATTCATTACATAGAAATTCCTATATCAAAAAAATGAGTCAATTATTCAAAATCCCATTACATACCATTTCATGATGAAAATATTATAAGATAGGAACAACACATCACATGTATATCAAGAAAGGTGAAATAACATTCCATTGTAACATTGAATAAAAGGAACAATAATCCCACCAGGGGAACTTTTTGTTTCCCCAACATATGGGTCTAAAAATATAATAAAATTTTAGGGTTTCAAGGCCCGATACATCCTATTTTCCTATCAAAAATTCCAAAATTGTAAACAAACATAATAGAAAACAACACTTTTGTTACTTTGTAACATCTTTTCTCAAATTCCACCAAAACACGTGACCAAATCTATTATGCCAAATGAACTCAAGAGGTCCTCCCGTTACTCCATCAGTTGTAGAATAATAGAAAGTGTATAATATGGTATTAGGAGACTATATACCCTCTTCAACATAATAAAACAAAAATGGAACATAATATGATAAATAATCAACTATATAATATTCAATAATCATGCATCATGTAATTATTTATCAAAACATGGTAAATTCACAAAATGAAAAATATAAAATATTTCATGTCTTTTTAGTGTTATGTGTCATGGAAAATATGAAATAATAGACACACTAAGAATAAAAAATAGGACCTGATATTAGTCTGGTCCCCTCAACCATTTTATATCTCATATCCCAAATTAGCCACATAACATATGGCCTTTTCCCTTATCATGACCTACAAACCGTAGTTATTATAAGGTATTATTGAATGCACGAGTAGGGTATGAGTAAAAGTCGATAATATTTTATCAATATTTTCAAAAGAGATGTCAAGTATAATAATAGTTCCCATATAAGAAATATAAATAGTAACCTAGAAATAAACACACATGTTTCAAAATTTTACATTTTTTAAATTATCCACTTGGGCCCTCTAATTATACATTGACACAAAAATAACAAATCTATACATTCAAAATTCATTAAATATTTTACAATAATAAAAATGGATAAAAAATTCTTTCAAAAAAACATGGTTAATTTATTGATCATTTCTATTTCACATACTGAGGTTCACTCATCCATTTACACATATCACATAAATACGAATGACTTCCTAAATTCTCATGTTTACACCATATCCAATAAAATGAAACATTATGTCAATCATATCAATTCAAGCATGTTGAGCCTCATGTCTATCCATCCATAATCAAGGATAAGGAGTAACATTTACATCATCATTTCCTGTAGAAGGGAGACATCATGTCCTTCATCTCCAACCATTTCATCAATTCTCATTTTTTTACGTCAGACACACTTGGAGTATTAAACACCCTATAATCTCAGGGGTTTGCCTCATTCCATTCACTATTAATCACAAAGTCACTCTATCATCATCCTTAAATAAATCGATACATAAAAATTTTAACCTTTAGTTCATATGAAACTATGAATAAGGGTTATCTAAAAAATTTAAATACATATTCAAATAACATTAACTATTTACCCCTATTTATCTATCAATTCCATAGTATCTTCTATTTTCTATAATTCCATAAATCCTCTAATTACATGGAAAATTCCTAAAACAATAAGTGATAATAATTTAATTATCTAAACCCTTTATTTCAGAATTTTATAACCCATTTACCATTTTATACAGAATTAAATTCTTCATGGGTGGCCCCAAACCCATTATCATAGTTATCAATGGACACAAAGGTGACTGTGAAGGTTTAATAATTTCATTAGAGGGACCATTATGATTTTCATAGTTAAAACACAAATAAAAAAATATGGAATGTGGAAAACAACATATAATTTAAAAATATAATAAAAATGGTATATTTCTTATAGAAGACATACATAATGATCATATAATTTCACTCACAGAACAATATCCATTTATTTTAACTAAATAATTCTATAACTAAGATAAGGATTCCCTTAAAAAGGAAGGGTTTAGGAGATTCAAAATATGGGTAAAAACTACTTCAAGATTATTATAGAAAAAAATCTCTGAAGGGCTCATATACTCACAAGAAGCTTATATTTTCAACCATAGGAACCTAAAATGACCCACAATCAAAAGATAAACATCCTTAAAGAATTATCGGCCTCTTGAACTCTAAACCTTACAGTTGGAGGTGGAATTGTGCAGAAAAACAGGTAAAACCCTTTAATACCAATATGAAAAAAATTTAAAATTGTCATTTTTAATCTGTCATATGGTTTTACTAAATAGGATTCTAAACTATGAAATGACCATATGGTTCCCTATATCCAAGAGGAAATTGAGACCCATTGTTTTTATAGACACCAAAATGGTTTGAGAAAACATTTTTTAGGAGTGAGGTTTTCTATTTCCATGGGGATCAAGTTGCAAGGATTACTCGGCCACCATCCACAGTTTGATAACCATGCTCGTGCCTCCTCTATGTCATATGGTTTGGGGACCTGGTAATTACTAATCATTCCCCAATGATGCACCATACAATAGAAAACCTATTTACCCCAATTTTTATTCACTAGAACACAATGATAATCTCAAAACCCCCATACTCTCAGAATGGATTTCATTGACCAATTTAATGCGGTGTAAACATAGATAATAGTTACTAGATAATAATATTGGAATAATATATCTAGATAAAATTTGATGAATAAGATATTTAAAATTTAAAAAAATTGTTAAACCCCATAAAATATTTATTTACCATTATTTTCATTTTTAGAAAAAAAGATTGTTATACCATAGAAACACTATATCAATACATGAAATTGAAAATTTCGTCAGCAGTATTAATTTTTTATATTTTTATTTTTTTGTGGATAGTATTGTGAAACGACAGCATAATTTATCTACTAGTGTACCCACTACCTAATATGGACCCTTGGGAATAATGGTATGGCGAATAAAATCATATAGAAGACTTATAGATGAAACATTTGGCTTCTTCATTATAATTATTTCATTACTGTCAAATGTGGTTGATAATAAACATGAGTTCATGGAGGGTTACAATATGTTGTCTCATCATTAAGAAGATTTTGACCAGAAAGTTGAGTAAGAATGAAATTGGATTATTGTTACTTTAAATAGGAGTAAATTTGAAATTGGAATTAAATATTTTTCTTCTTTATTATAAAAGATATATTACGTTAACAAGTATTTCTAATACATATCACCATATCATTGTAATCCACATGTTACACCATTTTTTTAGAATTATTAAATGAATTGCACTGGGAAACAACTTCGATGAATTTTGGATATGGTTTTATATATAAAAGAACATAATGATAAATCATTAGTTATTATGGTGAATTAAAGGAAATGAAATGGAAAATTTTCAAAGGAAATTATGACACAAAAGGAACCATTGGTATGTACTTATTAAAAATTAAACCATAAAGAGAGAGAGCATCAAATGTGAGTCTCTTTTCATTACATGCGTTAAAAAAGGTAAATGGAAGAGGAATATTAATGAATTGAATAATAAGTAATAATAATATTATAATTTTGATATATTTAAAAATTTATGTAATATTTCTAGTTTTACATTTAGTGTATTAGATAATATACGTGACTCAAACATTTGTATCAAAATATTACAGCCATGTAACATCATAAATATTAAAAAATCCATTTGAAACATCAATATTATGATGGTTTTTGATTATTATGTCAAATATAGTTTATCACACCATCAAGAGCATAGTATATACATTTTTATATAAAACTAATTATTATGTAATGGGTTTTACCAAAAAAAAACAAAAATTTATGTTCTTAAATAATGAGATGTTATTTCATGTTTGAAATAAATGTTTTTGAATTATATAAAACATTGTGAACATAATAATTACTCCAAAATCACTAATATTCTATATAAAAATTAGTGAAAAATATAAAACATAATACTATTCTAATAAATTGTTATGGAAAGATAATATTTTTGTAATTTTAGAAATGAATCAGATGTCAGGAAATAAAAGGAAGGGTGTTGAACCTTTTTTGATTTGAAATATATTATGTATATGAGATGATTATTCATTTTGGATAATTTATAATTGTTATTTTTGTATTAATAATAATAAAACTCAATTTAAATATGAATTATTTTAATTAGAAACATATGAACTATATCAAGTATTATGTAGATTTAAATTCATATACATTACAAGATTACTAAAAGAGTTTTATGGAATGTAATGATATGTAAAAATTGAAATTGGTATGAAGATAAAAATATTATTTAGGAAGGTGAGTCGATGAGTAATATATATAATAATTAATATAAAATTGAAATTTATAGCGGTGTTATTTTAGGTCTCTAATTTCCATAAACAGATCAAAGTCCTGATGATAGAAAAAAGTGTTTTGATGATGAGTCTAATAATTTTTTAATGTCATATGTCAGTTTTTGTTAAATTATTCACAAGTAGGGTTGTGAACACATAACAATATTCTAACTAAAATTAACCTAGATATCATATAATATGTAATATAAAAAAAATTATTTAACAATTCATGTGTATATATAAATAGTGTTTATTAAGGAACAACTATAACACAAAACATGATTCAAGAAAAACAAGATGTGCATCACAGTTAATTATCTTAATGGTTAATGGTGATATTACATTAATCCCTACAATAGAAAATCATATTCCATTTTAATACTCTGTATTTATTAGAGAGTGGAAGTATCTAATTTGCATAGGGAAAGAAATATATACATGTATGATGTCAATCCTCAAGATTTATCTGCATTTTTCATAAGGTTATGTTCAATTATAGATCATGGAATTAGAATGTTATGATACATATAAAATGTCATAATGTTTTAAATCCGAAGAGATATGGTTGAATAGTAATTGATTTATGTTATACATTTATCATTTATAATAATTAATACCTGTACTAAAAATAATTCATTAATATAAAATAATCTAAATCTAATACTAAATTTGAATTGAAAAATATATTATGTATTCCAAATACAAGAATGTATTTTTGAATTATCTTTACCTGATGTAAAACCCATTGGTTCCAAATGGGTATTCTATTAATGCTTAAAATGTTTGGTAAAGTAATCACTAGTAATGAAAAATTTGGTTTTAATGGTTTGGGATAATTTAAGAAGTTTAATTTGAATAATCTATAAAGAAATTTTTTTATAAAATCCATTTGAATGTACATTTCCATAACATCTTAAAATGATTATTATATTTGGTGGTTGATAATAAATATCATAAACATATAGAAAAATATATTTTAATATGTGTTTACAACATAAACATTTAGAAATAAATTATTTATGTTACCAGAATACAATTACAAATCAAAAAAATATTAAATACATGTGTTGGTTATTTTTTTCATTTGTATATAATATGTTAGTGGGAGATACATAGTATTATAGTATAATATATTGATAAAAAATAGAAAATATATACTATTATTATATTAATTAATGAATACGGTGAATAATATTTCTCAAATATTGACATACCATAATAAAACTATGACTTGATATAAATATCTTCTAGGATTATATTACATGATACCTTCGACTAATTCAACAAATATAAATTTACAAGGTTTTGAGAAATACCAGATAACAAAATTCAAGAGTTAATTTTGTCTATATAATATTTTATAAACCACTCCAAGATAATGATTTTAATATATAGGAGTAAATAATGATGATAATTAAAATCTTATATTCTTTGGTAATAATCTATCACATATTTCATGTTATATGCTAGATTTTATTTTTATGATGTATAAATCATGGTAGGAAAATATTTGATAAATCCAAAAGAAAAAAACATTGTAGCAGTCGAACAATATAATAGTTTTTATGAAAGTGAAAATGATATATTTATAGTACTTATAGCACAAGGCAAACATGTTATCTTGAAAAATAACTAGTCATACAAATGATAATTTTTATCTTGTGTCATACAAAAAATGTGGGGCCAAGACCTTTAATTAAATAAAATATGGAATATAAAGTATATATAGAAGTAATGGAATAGAGTTAGACAAGAACATATGACCTCATTCAAAAACCAAAACAGTCAAAATAAGCATCAATGATAAAAATATAAAATATTAGAATCATCAAAATTCCAATTAGATTCATCATCCAAATGACTGAAGTAGTTACACTGAGCTTTTCTCCATCATAAAGTATATTTTGTTTTCATGGTGGTAATTAAATGAGGATACTACATTATTACACTTTCCATCATCATTGTAACCAAAGAAAAACCATCATTTGAGTCCAACTTATATTTTTTAGAAATATCCCGATAATATCTTTTCATTGGTGATTTATCATCATTGTAACACCCCAAGATTCTACGGAACGTTTCCCTTTGAACAATGCCAGTGTGTCTTGTATGCAACTTCGAGTTCTAACACAAAAAAACCAATCAAATAAGCCGTTATGAATATTAATACCCAGTTTTTGAAATTTTAAAAATTTTATATTTAAAAATGGACTTCATTTTTGGATTCATAATATCAATATTAGCATAGGGTGAATTGTTTGTATTCTACTAAAAACATTCAATTTTAATGAAGAGTGAATACACTGAGTTATTATTTAAAAACCGACGTTTTATTTAAATAATAATTTATTTTGTTTAAATTTATTTTAGGTCAAAATAGATACATAATACCAATATATGTTAAATTTAAATCATTGTTTTTAGTTTAAAATAAATTTAGATATATAAAAATTATATTGAACTTTTCACCGTCTTTTACCCACATCATAGGAGAATTAGAGAAATTACATAAAACATAATTTTACCGCTTTTGTGAGTTTAATTTCAAAAATCTGAGAGACATGTTTGATATCAGTAAGTAAAATGTGGTTCAATGAGATGAAAATAATTTTTGGTGAATAGTAACTTTTAACTTTTATTTACCACAATTAAAAGTGAATAGGGTAACTAAGGGTAAAAATGATATTATTATTACCCTAAAAAATGTAATAATTCTATTGGATAAGTATAATTAGACCAAACACAATGTTAGGAATATAATATGAACCTCTTTGGTCCATTTGGATTATATTAGGACAGTTATTGTTATTTAATTCAAAGAAGAGTTAAAAGAGTTTAAATCAATGATTAATAACTAAAACATTTTTAATATAGGGTTATACATAATATAAATACAACTATAAATATTAATTAGAAATATAAAATTATTTCCTACATAATTTTATTTTATTTATAATTTTCAGACACAAAATAATTTAATTTATTTATGGCACATTGATGATGGAGTATTTACTTAATTAATTAAATACTTAAATAATTAATATTATAAAAATCCAAATAAATGTAATTTGAGATTTTTTATGAATTAAACTAATTTTATATGTTAATATAACATATTAGGGTTGGTGTCATGATTTTTTTAATTAATAGTGCTATTATGAATTGCCCAGAAACAAAATACCAAATAGTGTCAAAATTGTCATAAAAGATTTTTTAAATAAAATAAGATATTATTAATTTATATTATATTCTTAAAAATCTAAATTTCGGCCAAAATAATTATAGTTTTATAGTTTTATAATTAATTAACCACTTTGGGTTTGCTTGGATGTATATAGTATGTTTATTAACCATATAATATAAAAATACAATGAGACATGGTAAATGTCAAACCGATTAACTAAGATTTAAATCTAAACGATAATATTAAAATAATGACTCAAACCTGTCTAAAACCTATTGGTTAAGAGTAGTTACACCCATCCATATCTTAGACTTTAAATAATATAATTTGGATCCATTATAAACCGAATATAAATTTATTATAAAATAATATATCTAGGTTTCCTGAAAGTGACCGTCACCCCTCTTATAAAAGGGCACTCACCCTTCTCTCTAATTCACACCTTCAAAGCCATTTTTCTCGGCCACACCCTACCCAAATACCCTCTTAACTTTCCTCCCTTTGAACTATATGCCTTACTTTATTCATAAATGTAACATAAAGTGGCCTTTTGAAGAAATAAAATTAAAGAACACGAATAAGACGTAAATATCTCACCACCTATTTCAAGTCCCTTTCATCTTCCACATCCTCCTTATTATTTGTTTCCATTCTAAAATAATATCTTCAATATATTATATTTAATTTGATGTTATTATAAAAATGGTAAAACCATATTAGTTATTTTATCTATCCTATGAATGAAAAAGTCACCACACATGTGTACATGCTTCTTACCATCTCCATGTCGTGGTGTAGTTTTTTATTCAATCATTTCATCATTTTTATGGGTATTATAATTACTTTGAATGATTTAAATAATATATATAACATTACAATGATTCTTTATATATGATATACCATCTAATTATATACGATTTTAATATCAGAAGAATGATATCGTCGCTTGTGTGTACGTACAGACTACCATCTCCAAAAACATGATGAGATTAATTCCCCATAATATCCATTCAAGAATAATTTTCATTTGATGTTTAAAAATAATTTTTATGGACTTGAGATAATTATGTATATTAATAATATACAACCTACTCATAATAAGCATGTATTATGTAACAAAACATATAAAACAAAACGAGTAAGTTATCACCCGAAACGATGATAATACTAAAATATTATTAACAAAACAATATTATAAGATCATATATTATATCATATTTATGTATATGATTCCTATATAATTTGATAAAAATTATTTAAATATTATACAGGAGGATAAACTACCCTCTACCATGGAATGGTACATGGTAAGGGTTAATTCTACAACCTCTTCATTATTCTTGGTTGTTTATATGTAATTATCTACTAGGACCTCTTTGTCATCCACATCCGTGTTTTCCTAAAAATGTATTTTAAAACATTTTTACTACTTACTATATAATTGGGTTACTGTCATTTATATACATATCTTACCTTATTCGTTTTGAAAAAATCTTTCTGTCGTTTTCCAAACAAGGTACTTTACGAACTTTTCGACAATGTTAATGAAAGAATGTTTTTTTAACTTATACGGTGGGTGCAGCTATATTCTGTCATTAAAAAATCGTTGAATATTCCCTTAAAATCTTATATGAATATTTATAATTTTTTTCTAAACTCATTTCAAAATTGAAATTTATGTTTCTCTAAAAAATGTTTTGATTTCATCTATGCCAACATCATTTGAAGGTTTTTAAGCTTATTTGAAGTTGATTTATTATGATACAAAACTTCAATATTGTATTGAATGATTTTTGATATGTTTGACTATGGATGGGTTATTTTTATTCCATTCATGGTTTATGGGTAAGGTATTTACAATTATTATGCTATTTTTAATACAAATTTTATGTTTTATTTAATCCTTTTCATATGAGGAATGCATGGGACTTACTAAGTGACGGGTGGATCTGGATATAGCTCCTCGATGCATCGGTAGGTCTTATGAGGCCAACTAGTGTCTTGGCACAAGGCCTTCAAAAAATCTTATTTGTAGTCTTGGAACAAGGCCTTGACTATGTGGTTATGACAGTCTGGCATTATGCATTCCATCATAATGAAAGTGTCTATTGATATTTCACGTGATTATTCAACTAGTAGAATATTCCTGTGAGTATGTCAATGGAATTATTTGGTTTTATATTATCCATATTTCTAAAGTTCATGTTTAAAAGGATTTTTTTAGTTATACATTGCCTTAAATGTTTATGCTTATTTATGAAAGTTTCTGCTATATTGTTATCCTTACTGAGAATCTGAGCTCACCCCTTTCTATGTTATTTTCCCCAGGTTGTGAATAAGTATTTTATAACAGACCTATAGGGATAGTCTAATGAGATATGAGTGTGGTATATGGAGATAAGATATTTTTGTTGTATTTATTTCATGATGTAATGTCAACCTTATGAATGTATCTAGTATTTCTGATGCTACTAAACAAATCAGTCTTTCGATACATGATATTTTGTGATCATGATAATGTTACGTAATAATTCACAGACTCTGGGTAACTGGGGCTAGGGTGTTACATTTGGTATCAGAGGCTGTTTAGTACTAACCTTGGAATCTTGATTTAGCTAAATTCAGATTAGGGAACATAGACCTAAGATAATCATTGAGTATTAAGATAGAAGAACTTCCTAAAACATTGGTACTATCGAGATTTTGTGAGTTTTACGCGCAATAAATTCGTATTTGGATACGAGAAGGTAGAGGCTACTCTAGCAGAAATGTACCTAGGAGTGAAAACACTGACAAAGAGTTTCCGGCTTGACCTGGGGTATTCTGGTACATGACAATGGGCCTTGCTGTGCTCTTGGTTACGACACACCCAGGGGATATGCTTAGGATAAATCAAGATTTCTTTATAAACCATTATGAATGATTTATGAGTATATACCTCCTCAAATAGAACAGTTTTTTATGATTATGGATTATATCGATAAAACTGTTCAATTTATAATAATTATGTTATATGTTTGGAATTTATTATTGTGATTGATAAACTAATATAGTGTATTCCATTGTTTAGAAGTGGAACCTAGTGAAAGGAATCGAAACTGTATCAATGCACACACTCAATTTAGTAAATGCCCTCCTTCCCAAGATAATTATAGAGGAGCTGGTGATACAACTGGTGTTGATATGCTAATCACCATACTAGGAAAAATCACTGATGCTATGAATAATAACCTTACTTTTATGGAGAACCCTAATCCACAACATGGATGATCAATTTTAGATCACTTCATGAGGCAACAACTGCCAACATTCAATGGGGGTATGAATCCATTAGTAGGTGAGAAATGGATAAATTGTTTAGAAAAATATTCCATGCATTGGAGAATAGAGAATGGGAAAATGTTGTCCTGGCTATTTACTACCTCACTGGAGATGATGATCAATGGTGGTCGTTGATTCAAAACACAAAGGAAAATGATGATGTATAAAATATGGAATGGATAGAGTTTAAAGTAATTTTCTTAGAAAAATAGTTTCCTCGTGACCATTGAGCAGATATAGAAAGGAAATTTCTAAGTCTGAGGAAAAAGTAGGATGATAATTTTGCAAAGTATAAAGCTAAAATTACAAGGTTAGTGGGGAATGTGGCAGATTATATACGTAACCCAAGAAGTAAGATTGATTTTTTCTTTAATGGGTTAAAACCATTTCTCTGTTGAGCATTAGTCTCATAATACTTCTCGTCGTATGAATATATTGTCTCATCTGCTATCAAGACAAAAAAATATATCTCTAAGTCTTATGAGTTTAAATAAATGCATGAGAAGAAGATATCTGTTGAACAATCTAGAAATGGAAATAAGGGGAAGAAGAGAAAATTTGAATATCCATCTTGTGGAAAATGTGGGAAGACTCACCCTGGTACGTGACTAAAGGGAATGAGATTCTGTTACATGTGTGGTGAAAAAGGCCACAAATCTAGTGATTGCAAGGGGAAGAAACAGACTGTCGATGTTTAATGCAACAATTGTAGAGAATGGGGGAATTATAAAAATGAATTTCCTAAGAATCAACTGAACTTACCTCAGAAAAGGCCAAGGGATCAAGGCCAAGGATATGATATCACAACTACTGAGGTTGAAGCTCAGAAAGACGTGGTGGAAGGTAATTTAATGATTTCTTCATGTTTAACCAATGATTATTTGATTCTGGATCATCTCATTGTTTCATATCATCCTGGTTTTCTATAAAAATTATATATTTCCAATTTGTTTTAATAAGGGATTTGTTAGTCAAAACTCCTAAGTAAAGTATCATTCCAACAATGTTTTGTGAATCAGTTCCCATTAAGGCATATAAATGATATTTATTTCCTGATCTCATCGTCATACCCATGGTTGAATTTGATAAAATCATTATTACGGATTGGAATTCAGACCATGATGTGAAGATTTATTGTAAGAAGGAGGTTATAATTTTTGATGATGATGATAAAGAATACCTTATCATTAGAGAAGAAACGTCACAACCTATTTCCTATCTAGATCTACCCCAAGTAGCTCAACTGAATTCAATAATTGGGGAGGAAGGTAATGAAATAACTATGTGTGAGGAAAGGAATTTTCAAATAGAGGATGTACCTATTGTGAGATAATATGTCGATGTGTTTCTAGGAGATTTACCTGGACATCCTCCATAACAAGAAATTGAGTTTTCCATTGATTTAATTCATGTTCCAAGGCCCATATCGAAGACCCCTTATAGAATGGCCACTGTGGAATTAGTGGAACTAAAGAAACAACTGGAATAATTTAGTAATAAGGGATTTATTCTCCCTACGGTTTCTCCATGGGGATCCTCTATTCTTTTTTTAAGATGAAAGACATATCTATGGGGTTGTGCATTGACTATAGGGAGATAAATGCTATAACAATAAAGAACAAGTTTCCCCTACCTCACATTGATAATTTATTCAACCAACTCCATAGAGCTCAATACATTTCGAAGATTCACCTTCGATCTGGATATCATCGGTTGTGTGTGAAGAAGTTCGACATTCCGGAAACAACATTTCGAACCAGGTACGGGCATTACAATTTTACAGTAATGCCTTTTGGATTGACTAATTCACCCTCTGTCTTCATGGATCTAATGAATAGTGTTTTCAAGGAATATCTTGATGACATCGTAGTGGTGTTTATTGATGATATCTTGGTATAATTCAAAAACTATGAAGATACTAAAAATCATTTGCGCATTATTCTGAATACTCTTAGAAGACACGAATTATATGGGATGTTTAGAAAGTGTGAATTTTGGTTTCATGAAATTTTATTTCTTGGCCATATATTCTTTAAGGATGGATTCTCTTTTGATCCTTCTAAGACAAAAGAAATCCAATATTCTCTAGCACTGACAAGTATAACTGAGGTATGAGGTTTTATTGGTTTAGCGGGTTATTATCGGCGTTTCGTCTATAATTTTTCTCGATTTTCTAACCCATTAACAAATATCACATGTAAAGGGGTTAAATATGTTTGGAAAAAAGAGTGTGAAGAGTTTTTAGAATAACTGAATAGATGATTAGTCAATGCTCCTATATTGACTCTACCATCGAGGAATGATGGTTTTGTTATTTATAATGATCTATAAAATAAAAGACATGCATGGTTGTATCCTTATCAATAATGATAGGGTTATTTCCTACGCATCACGACAGCTAAAAATTCATGAGAAAAACTATCCTACTCATGATTATGAGTTAGCAGCTGTAATCCTTTCTTTGATAATATAGATACATTATCTATATGGTAAAACATGTGATATATATACTAATCACAAGAGTTTGATATATATTTTCTCTTAGAAGAAACTCAACATGAGGAAAAGATGATGGCTTAAACTACTCAAGGATTATGAGTGGGTGATACAATACCATCCATTGAAGGAAAATAAGGTGTAATATGCTTTGAGCAGAAAGGATCATAGAGTTTTGAACAATATGGGAGTTAAAAAGGATCCTATATGCATGAATCTAGTAAAGATGGATATGGGAATCACCATGGAAGGTGAAACGTCAATACTTATTAAAATAGTTACCAAAACATCATTACTAGAAAGGATAAAGAGTTCTAAGAACAATGATGAAGAGTTTCAATAGAAGATTAATGTTGTGAATGATGGGAGAATGAGTGAATTTGTGTATGAAGATTGAATTATGAAATTTGGGAAGAGACATTGTGTTCCTGATATACCTGGTCTAAAAATAGAGTTGTTGGATGATGCTCATAGTTCGAATTTATCTATACACCCTAGTAGCACCAAGATGTATAGGGATTTGAAAGAACATTTTTGGTGAGAAAAAATGAAGAGGGAGAGTGCTGATTTTGGGTCAGGATGTATGGTTTTTCAACAAGTGAAAGTTAGAAGGAAACAACCTCGAGGATTCATGAAACCACTTCCCATACCTGAGGGGAAATGGGATAATATTACAATGGACATTATCATGGGACTAACAAATACTCCTAGAAGGAATGATGCAATATGGGTCATTTTTTATCGTCTTACCAAGTCAGCACATTGTTTTCTATAATAGAAGATTTACCACTTGAATGATAAACAAGACTATATATTAATGAAGTTGTAAGACATCAGGTAGTACCCTTGTCAATTGATTCTGATCATGATCCAGGTTTTACATCAAGATTCTAGAAAAGTATTCAGAAAGACCAATATACTGAACTTCATTTGAGCACTGCCTACCACCCTCAAACAGATGGACAATCAGAATAGATTATTTGAACCTTAGAATACATGTTGAGATCTTTCTCACTTGACTTTCAAGGTATGTGAGATCAATATTTACATCTGGTAGAATTTTCATATAACAATAGATTCCATTCAAATATTCAGATGGAACCATATGAAGCGTTAAACATAAAGTGGTGTCGCACACCAAAATGTTTGTATGATGCTGGTGAAAGAAAACTCATAGTCCCAAATCTTGTGGGTGAAAAGATGGAATAGGTGATAGTAATCCAAAAGCACAACAAAGTAGATCAATATAGGCAGTAGAGATATGATAATAACCGAGGGAAGGATTTGGAATATCAGGTAAGAGATCATGTTTTCATGACGGTATCTCTATGGAAGGGTGTTATACGTTTCGGTAAGAAGTGTAAATTGAGTCCAAGGTACATCTGACATTTTGAAATTCTAGAATGAATTTGGGTTGTGGCTGACCATTTGGAAATGCCGCCATGTCTAACCAAAGTTCACAATGTATTCAATGAATCACTACTGAGAAAATAAATTCTTGACCAAATTCATGTACTCTCCTATGAAGAATTAGAATTGGAACACGATCTATCTTATTGCGAAGAGCCTATCAGAATTATGAATAAAATAGAACAAGTGCTGAGAAACAGGATGACTCCTCTGGTAAAAGTTCTATGGAGAAACCATAAAATGGAAGATGCTATGTGGGTACCTTAGGAACTTATGATGAAGAACCACCCAATTTTTTTTATGCAGTAATTTCAAGGACAGAACTATTTAAAAGAATGGAGAATGTAACACCCTAAGCTTCTAAGGTATGTTTCCCTTTGAACAATGCAATATCATGTGTTGTACCTAACATCGAGTTCTAACACAACACAACCAATCAAACTAGTCGTTATGAATTGTAATACCTACTTTTTGAAATTTTATAAATTTTATTTTTCAAAATGGACTTCATTTTTGGATTCAAAATATCGATATTAACATATGGTTAATATTTGGTATTTTTATAAAAACATTCAATTTTTTATGAATAGTGAAAACCCTGAGTTATTATTTTGAAAACCGACTTTTTATTTAAATAATGATTTATTTTATATAATTTTATTTTCGGTTAAAGTAGATACATAATACCTATATATGTTCAATGTAATTCATTGGATTCAGTTTATAATAATTTTAAATATATAAAAATTTTATTGAACTGTTCACCATCTTTTACCCACCTCCTAGGAGCATATGAAAATTTACATAAAACTTAATTTTACTGTATCTATGAGTTTAATTTCATAAATCCAAGAGACACGGTTGATATTAGTATATAAAATGTGGTTTAATGAGATTAAGTTATTTTTTGGTGAATAATAACTTTTAACTTTTATTTTCACGGTTACAAGTGAATGAGGTAACTAAGGGTAAAAATGATATTATTATTAACCTGCCACATGTCCTAATTCTATTGTGTAAGTATAATTCGACCAAAAACAACCTTATGAATATAATATGAACCTATTTGGTCCATTTGGATTAGATTAGGACATTTATTTTTATTTAATTCAAATAAGAGTTAAAAGAGTTTAAATCCATGTTTAATAACAATTTTTTTATATAGTGTTATACATAAGATAAATATAACTATAAATATTAATTATAAAGATAAAAAATATTTCCTACATAATGGTATTTTATTTTTAATTTTGAGGCATTAAATAATTTAATTTATTTATGACACAATGATGATGCAGTAATTACCTAATTAATGAAATACTAAAATAATAGATATTATTAATATACATATAAATGTAATTTGAGATTTTTTACAAATAAAAATAATTTTCTAGGTTAATATAACATATTAGGGTTGTTTAGATGAATTATTTTCGATGTAATAATGCTGTTATGAATTTTGAAAAAACAAAATACCAAATAGTGTCAAAATTGACATAAAATGTTTTTTAAAACAAATATTATATTATTAATTTATATTCTATTCGTAAATATATAAGGATAATAAAAAATACTTTTATAATGATATTTGAATCATTAATGAACCACTTAGGGTTCTCATGGATGTATATAGTATGTTTATTAACCATATAATATAAAAATACAAAGAGGCATGGTAAATGTCAAACTAATTATCTAAGAGTTAAATCTATAAGATAATGTTAATATAGTGACCCAAACCAATCTAAAACCTTTTGGTTGAGAGGATTTAGACCCATCCCCACCATAGAATATATATAATCTAATTTTAATCCATTATCAACTGTATATGAATTAATTATAAAATAAAACTTCACGCTTTTCTTAATGTGACAATCACCCCTCTTATAAAAGGGCAGTCACCCTTCTCTCTAATTCACATCTTCAAAGCCATGTTTCTCGGTAAAAAACTACCCAAATACCATCTCAGATATCCTACCTTCATCCTAGAGGCCTTCCTTTAGTCATAAATCTATCTTAAGGAGACATTTTGATCAAATGAAAATGATGAACACGACGAAGAGGTAAATATCTCAACACCTATTTCAAGTATCTTTCTTCTTCCACATCCTCTTTATTTTTGATTTATATTATAAAATAATACATCCAATATCTTTTATATAATGTGATGATATTATAAAAATAGTACAAACATATTAGTTATTTTATTCATCCTATTAATGAAAAAGTCACCACACGTGCATACGTATGGCATACCGTCTCTACGTCGTGGTGTAGTTTGTTATTCAAACATATCATCATTTGGATGGGTATAATAATGAGTATTAATGAAATAAATAATAAATATAAAATTATATCTATTCTTCATATATGATATATTATCCAATTATATAGTATTTTAATATCGAAAGAATGATATTGTCACTCAAGCGTACGTACGGACTACTGTCTCCACGAATGCGATGAGATTAATTCCCCATCATATCCATTCAAGAAAAAATTTATTTTTATGTTTAAAAATAATTTTTATGGTCATGATATAATTTTGGATATGAATAATATGCAGCCTACCCATAACAAACATGGTTAATGTAACAAAACATATAAAATAAAATGAGTACGTTAACATCAAAAATGGCGATAATATTAAAATATTATTAACAAAGCAATATTAGAAGATCATATATGAAATAATATTTATGTTTATGATTCTTGTATAATTTTATTAAAATTATTTAGCTATTATATAAGAGTATAAACTACCCTCTACCAAGGAAAAGTACAAGGTAAGGGTTAATTCTAAAACCTCTCTATTATTCAAGATTTTTATATGTAATTATCTACTAGGACCTCTTTATCATCCGCATTTGTGTTTTCAAAAAAATGTATTTCAAAAAATATTTACTACTTACTATAATATGGGTTATACTCATTTATACCCTTATCATACCATATAAGTTTTTAAAGGAATCATTCCATCTTTTTCCAAACAAGGCACTTACGACCTTTTCAAAAAAAATAAAGGAATGAATGTTTTTTTAAGTTATGCGACGAGTGTGGCTATTTTCCTCCATGATAACATCATTGAATCTTCTCTTACAAGCTTATAAGAATATTTAAAAACATTCTTAAATTATTTCAAAATTGAAAGAGATATTTCTCTATAAAAGGTTTTGATTTCATCTATGCCAACATCCTTTGAAGGATTTTAAGCTTATTTGAGGTTCATTTTTTATGAAACAAAACATCCATATTGTATTGAATGTTTTTTCATATGTTTGACTATGGATGTGTTATTTTTATACCATTCATGTTTTATGGATAAGGTAGTGAGATTTTGTATTCTAGTTTTAATACGAATGTTTATGTTATGTTTAAACTATTTCATATGAGGAATTCATTGGACAGAGTATGTGATGGGTGGAGCATTCTATAGCTCCTCGATGCATCGGTACGTCTCATGAGGAAAACTAGTGTCTTGGAACAAGGCCTTGAAAAAATCATATTTGTAGTCTTGGCATAAGGCCTTGACTATGCAGTTATGATAGTCTGGAATTATTCATTCATTCATTATGAAAGTAGATATTGATATTGCATGTGATTATTTGACTAGTAGAATATCCATGTGAGTATGTAAATGGAATTATTTTGATTTATATTTTCCATAGTTCAGAAGTTCATGTTTAAATGGATTTTGTTTTAGTTATACATTGCCTTAAATTTTTATACTTATTAATTAAAGTTTACATTATATTGTTGTCCGTACTGAGCATCTGAGCTCACCCCTTTATATGTTTTATTTTTCCCAGGATGTGAAGAAGTATTTTATGACTGACCTGCAGGGATAGTCATAGGTGATATTAGTGTGGTCTATAGAGACAATATGTTGTCGTTGCTTTTATTTCATGATGTAATGTAAACCTTATGAATGTATCTAGTATTTGCAAGGGTACTAAACTAATCGGTATTTCATGACATGATCTTTTGTGATCATGTCAATGTTACATAAAATGAACCGACTCTGGGTAACTGGGGTCAGGGTGTTACAATCATCAATGACTATACAATTACCCCCAATAATATTTGAACTCTATTTTTTTATTCATTTCCTCTATGAATTGGGTACCTGTAGTAGGAAAACTATTATGCATATCACCAGACTACATTAAAGAATCTCCATCGCAAGAGACCCATGCGATTTCCTTACATATAATGCTTCTGATACATCCTCCTATATCTCATAAATATCATGCTACATATCTATAAAAAAACAATTTGATCTAATTGTTAGTATTAGGAAAAAAATAGAATATCATTAAATTTTGAGTCATTTATATCTAAAAATAAAAGTATAATTGGGATTCTGATGCAATAATTCATTTCAATTATTGTACATCCATTGTGAATTTGAAATTTTATAACAATGTAATAAGTTTATAGCAGTAATACAAGACAAGATGTCATGGATTTGATAGGGAACAAAAGATATATTCTAAAGGATATCATCTATTGAGTGTTTCTACTCATGGAGGAGAATAAAAAATATTAGACTATGCATGGGGGAAAACATTATAGGACAAATGACTAAAGATAGAAGTTAGTATAAGAATGAAAGAAATTGTGGCAGCTAACATGATGATTTTTAGAAGGTTATTTCAAGTTCAAGTTGGAGTGTTGTCAGAGTGGGATCTCAAAATATAACATGATGTGTAGTTTTTATATCAAATCATGTATATAATGTTTTATCCATGATATTTTTCATTACTTTTCAAAAATATTACATCTTCAAAAAGATGATACATGGTTATTTACATTGATTATATGATGTATAAAATATTTTTCATTTTACCTATATATAATGAGAAACTCAAGATACTGTTATTATAATCATAAGAATATTTTATATGTACAAGATACTTTTTACTACGGGATAAATATTATATATTGCTATTAATTTTCACGAGATCATAAAGAAATATACTTCTTTAAATTAATTTTTCATTTAGATCTACTGAGTAGAGATTTTCATGCGGAATAAACTGAAAATTAGAATACCACGTGTTTTTGGTGCCACTGGATGTTATTATATATTAATATGGGTATTATTCTATTGACAAGGAATCATTTTGAATCTGTATTACATGATCATGTTCTTTGACTCATGATGTAAACCAAGACATATTATTTTATTGTGAGGTATCAATTTCATGGACGATCATTGATTTTATGATTTTGATTATATGATGTGGAAAATAGTTATTTCTTCCTATTATTTGAAAATTGTATCTTTACACAATTCACTAAGATGATATTTTCTTTTTAAAATCCATGTCCATGGTAATTTAATTCAATTATATCTTTTATAGTAAATAAATAATAAATATTGACCTATATGATGATCACACAATCTTCATATGGAATTTTAAGATATCATGATAAAACGTGATTATATTACATAATAGGATTTCACATGAGGTTTTTAAAGCTACGAATTATCCATATAAATTTTTGGTTCATTATTTGATTCTGTACAACATGTATCTACAATTTAGAATTTCATTTTTCAGGATATGGTCCTACAAGTTAACAAAAAAATGCTTCCAGAAATTCCACCAGTTCATATAAATTATAGTTTAGAGAGAAGTGTTCCCCAAACCTGGATTAGTAAAAGTTAATGTTTTAATGATTTCATTTAAATAATTTCAATTAAATTATTTGATAATATAATAAATGGAATTAAATTTACATTTCATGGTATTAACATGTTATTTATGTTAAACTAAGTAAATATGTGAAAATACATTCTTGTGAATATATATTTATTAAGTTTTTATTTAAAAATACCAAATGAGTAGGACTATTTAATGGATGTAATACCATCATGATATATGTTAGAGTGTGAAGTTTTAGTTATGAAATATTCATGACATTTATGATATGTATAATTTGTTTCTGTTGATATTTTTGGTTGAATTTAAAATGTTAGCTTCTATAAATATCTCAATGAAATTTATATAAGTTTTATACTAGATATTCAAGTCATTTCACTCAAAAAAATAAATGGTGTCTCTTGTTGATAGAATCATGTCTCTTTTAAATACCTCTCTCATGTTATAGAGTGATACATCAGAGGGAAGATCAATAATGGATGGGTCCATGTTTGTGTATTAATAATGTAATTTTCCAAAGATAGATGGGTGTTGTGAATCACTCTTTATTCTATATAATCATTAATCATTTAAATAATGACAAAACAAGAGATGTGGTACACGTGTGTATGATATAATGTATTCCTCCCCTAATAACTTCAAGATATAGTGATTTATTTATGACTATAGTAGACCGAGGTCATGACCTTCCACCACGATAGAATGTCAATTTTATTTTTCATAAAAAAACTTATTTTACATGATACATGAGTGGAACTAGGATCAAATATCCAAGATTGGATGTTATTTAATAGTCGTATCTGTTTTTTTAAATATTATCCTTCCAAAATCTTCTATGGTTGGGTTCCTTCATTGGCCACTATTCCAGATCTAAATGCTTCCAAAAACAATACACGATATAATGTGAGAATGGAATATTTGGATATTTGATACTAAAATATAGAACACCCATGAACTAGTTAAATGAGAATAATTTCATGTTTTATGAATTTAAAACCAGTTTCAAGGTAGAATCTTTTCATATAGATGAAATTTCATTCATATATAGATATAGTGGGATATTTTTTCAAAAAAAACATGGATTACATGATGACAAACAACTTATGATGAAGCGAACACCATGTTTTTTATGATTTACCAAACTTATTATTTCATCTATTAAAGTATCATAGAAAAAAAACATGTAATAAATAAAAACATTTAATATATGTGATATTATAATGTTTTTACATTAAAGGAGTTTTATATTGATATAGATAAATTAAGGACATTTTCTGAAATTTTACTCTTATTAAATTCTGTTACTAGGGTCTTATTAAATTATTAGAGTGTTGAAGAATAACTGATTCTCAAGGTAAGAAATTCTATTTCACAAACACTATGGATAAAATGATTTTAAAAATAACTTTCAATCATATATTTGAAATGAATGAAATAAAATTAATAATAACATATCGGATTATAATAAGTAAAACTATGATCTATGATGTAAAATTATTTTATATATGATTGAAAATAATAATAACACACAAAATAAATTTACTAATTTTTGTATATATTAATTTTTTGAATCCTATATTTTTTACATTACTTAAAATCCATTTTTTCAACTGATAAAGGAAATAATGAATGTGTACATATTTTTTTCTTGTAAAACATTTAGGATTTTTTCAAACAATAAACACTTAGATGGAGAAAAAAATTACATATTCCATTCATTATTTATATATTTTAATTTAAATAAATAAAACATTATTCAATATCTCATGTACCAATCATTTAAAGTTCATCTTAAACATTGGAAAATATTTATTAGAAAAAACATCAATGCATTAATCCATGAATGTGGGTAACAGAAGCATGAATCCAAGGGAAATTTGATGTATTATATTAATACATTAAAATTATTCTTAATTATTTAATAAATTAAATTTTAAAATTTATAATTATTATTGAACAACTATGATTGAGTAATTAAACTAATAAATCAATTTAAATTAAAAAAATATTGTACCAATTAAAAAAATGTTATACAAAAAATACGATAGATTAACACTGTAAAAATAATAATAAATATTGAATTTATTCCCAGAACTATTAACACAAGTATGAAATGAAATGTTTAAAGACTTAAATAAAAAAATTAAACCAAATATGAAATTTTTATAATAATCCAAGAATAAAACTTCCATAAAGAGATATATTATTCAATATGAATTGTTAAAAAATAATAACTATAATTACAAAAAAAATCACATTACTAACACCCATTAACCCATGTTATCAAATGAAATAATAACCAACATATGGATAACAATATTATGATAAAATCCAATGGTTTTCCATCTAGTTTTTGTATCATCAAACATATTCTCTATTGGAAATTTTTTATTTGATTCTAAAAATTCAGAATTATATCTCTCAAAAATTGGTGTTGTATAGTAAAATGATTTAAATGAGAAGAAATACTATTTTTGAGTTAAATATAATATATTATTATTTTCATAATATATCATGATTATCCTTAATATATTTCAATGATTTGAAAATTAGAAAGGAAATTCTAAAATAAAATAATGGAACATGTACCTTAATTATAATCAAATACTCTACTTCAATGTTAGAAGGTGTTGTAAGTGATTGTTTGAAAATATTAAAAGATATAACCACTCATGGAATCATTAAAATAAATAAATAATTATTTTTTTCATCGTCATATCAGTCAAAAAAACAAATTAAAATAACTATTTTAGGATGTTGATTAAAAATTTTATAGGTTAATATATAAACATTAATAAACTATAAAAATATAAAAAATCATGATTTTCCAATGAATTAAAAATTAATCATTCAATTTTCCCATAAAAGCATTAAAAATAAATATATGATCATGTAAAAACATGAGATTTAAAAAAACTACCATTAGTAGAAGTATATAAGATATTTTTCATTTCGGTTTTGAATAAATTTTTTTATAATAACTTGGGTTTGAAGAGATTGTAACCATTTAAAATGGGTGTAGCATAAGTTTATCTTGAACTCATTTTAATACAATTGATGAGAATTTTAATATATCCTTTTCAAGACATCCCAACATACCTCATGACGTACCATTTTTAATTTTGTTGTCTGGAACAATAAAACTATCCCTATGGTTTTTTGATATCAACATGGATTTATAACATTAATTTTGACTTAGACAAATTTTTACCCAAACTAAAACCTTTAATTAAGTCATAAATATAAAAAAAATTGTTAAATTAATCACTCTACTTATCAAATAAATATACTAAGATGAATAATTTTCAATGAGGTGACCAAACATATGATACCTAAATATCAAATTTAATCAAAATAATATTAATTATTTATCAATATGATTAATAATATTTCCATAAAGGTTCATAATAATTAGAAAAATGATACATAAAAAATTCTACATGATAGATATATATTATATCCTAATATGTACTTCAAAACTACCTCTATTATTAGGAATATATTAAATATGACCTTTCATAATATCCTGAGATAAAAGGAAAATAACAAAGGATGATCATAAATGTTCAGTAAGGATTCCAAAAACTAAACATTAGATATATATATATATATATATATATATATTACATGATTTTCCATTAATTTTTAATTTATATTAAAAAAATACAAGCTTATGGATCGTAATTGTTTACTATACAAGTAGACTAAATACATAATAATTTTATTTAGAAACTATTCATTAACATCTCCAATAATACTCCTCTCAAATAATACACTTTTTATACATAACATATAAATAAATTATTTGTAACATTAGTAGTTAAACATAAGACCATGTGATATCAGATTCTAAGTAAGGTAAACATATGAGAAGTCAATCTATGATCATAAGTGAGAATAATATCATAATACAGGAATGAGAATAATATTATAACATAAAATAACAATATCCATTTAGTCAAATATCATTAATCATAAAATAAGTCATAAGTCATTTTCATAATGAAAAGGGATAATTTATAAGTATACATAATCTTTAATAATTAATCATAGGTAATGAGAACATATCCAATTAATAAGATATAATTTTTTGTCATAAAAATAAACAAATAAAATATTTCCCTTAGTGAAGGATCTATTTCTATATTATCATTGTTAATTGAGTTTACTTCTGATTCCATTATTTCCATAGTCAATTATATATCCCAAGTCTATAATAGTGGATTAGTTACATTACATAACTAGTTACACTCCACATTATAGTTATTATTTTCTCATGATATATTCATTTATAGCGAATCTATAAATTTTTTATATAATTCCAAGACCACACATCATATAATGAAAAATATACATATATAATCTATATGATCATAAAACATTCAATCATATTATAGTCTATTAAAATGAAAAGGGTTTCATAAAAATTACCTAATTTCATCATAAAATAACAATTGGAGAAGATATTTATTGAATAAGGTTTCATAATCACTTAATTAACTCTTTAAAATGAAACATGTTTCATAGAATTGACCTTAAATCAATATCTTGATAATCTATCCATATATACAAATTAGTTGATATCATAAGATCATATCCCCTTTGATTGATAATTATAATTAATTATTGTTGACAGTGGTGATAAATCACATTAAATAATTATTCAAAACTTTATTTTAAGACATAAGAAAAATATCATTTTATTATGATAATATTTTAACTAAAAAATTTTACAATATTAAGACAATTATTTTTAATAAAAATAAAAATGAAAAATTATAATATTGGAATGTGGCATTATAATCCGGGAATATCAGAATCATGTCAGCTTTGAAATTTTTAATCTTTCCCACTCATAATAATTTGACTATTGATTGAAGTGATTATATTAATTCTTTGACATATGAACATATCCACTCACAATCAAATACACACATAATATTTTAAACATAACAATCATCAATCATTCTCACACATCATAATGTGTATATAACTATTCACTATCATGTCTACTATTTTCATCCTCTTCTCATGAGATATCTATATTTCATTACTCAATGAATTGGATGGGTATAATTGTCCTAATAATTTTATAATCATAATTAATTAATAAAAATAGATGATGTAAAATTAATTTTGTTAATATTTAAGTATGTTCATAATTATTTATTAATGAGTGTGGTTTCCAATTTTCAATAGATAGAACCAAAGAAAGTAATATAATAAATAACCTTTCAAAAATCAGAATTATATCATATATATCATTTGTATTCATTAAATATACCATTATTACAATCCATGTAATGTGAAAATGAAAAAAATAACATATCATGTAAAGGTGGTATTCCACACATCCTCATGAGTGAGATTATTATTTCCCAGTAGATATAAATATATGAAGGTCCAAATAAAATTTTAACTAAATAATCACGAATTTCTCATAAATATCATATATAAACATTAAATACATTAAAATGTCCAAAATTTATTGACAATAATAAAAAATTATTCATCTCTTTGTACGGAGTTGGTAGTCCACATATACACTCAATCGATACTAAAATTTCACATTTGATAGAAAAGGATCTGGATAAAGATTATCCCATAAAAATAATTAATTCTTAGTATAATTCATATAATATTGTAATTATATTTTTATGTTTAGGATATTAATTATGGCGGTAATAAAATAATTAAAATGAAAGATATCTATTAAAACATAAAACCTCTCATTTGAGAGACATCTTTTGGATTTATTATTAACAACGTTAGGGATAGTATTTCTATGATACCATCACCACTAGAACATTAATATTTTATTAGTAGATTAATTGGTAGATTTTGTTGAGCTATGTCATTCAAGTTGGAATTTTGAGGAGCTGAGGTGCGATGTCATTTTATACTGATGGAAAGATAAAACATGGAATTAAGTAAAAAATTTAAATATAATAAATTATTTTTCAGGGTAATGAGGAATGAAGTTGATATATTTTTAATCAATGATGATTATACGTCAAAATAATCTCATCCATTAAAATGTAGATTTGTTATCTGATGTTTTAACCCTTATCTATTTTTTAACATCTTATTAATCATTTTTCACCATTATCACGATATTAATGTTTTCTACACTATAGGGGAATAGAAATATTATGTTTTTAAAATTATTTACATGAATTTTCTACTACTTAAATCAGCATCATGTCATCATTGTGGTAACATTTATGTTAATTACAACATCATTAAACAATAAAATTAATTATGCAATCAAAAAATTTCAACTAAAAAATTACCATTTATAATCATTTATGACTTCTTTTTATCCTTTTTAGAATATATTATAGGTATTTAAATTAAAAAAGTGACATTTTATAATTTTACAATAAATAAAATAAAATAATGGTTAATATAAAAAAAATAGCCACAAAATCCATATTTTATAATATTTTAAGGTTTTTATCAAACTAAATTCATACAAATGATTAAAATTTAATGTTATATATATATTAAAACAATTTAACATTAACCTTAACCATTGTTAATGTAATTTAACATTTATTTTAATGATAAATATATCCATGTATACTAATCATTTTGACCAATAATAAAGTCGATCTATTTAATAAATTTTTACATTTTGATTCAAAATATAGAATCACTTTTTTTGTATATAGTTACTATAACTGGAAAAAATTACTTCTAAAATATACCCACAAAAGATGATAAAAAACATATTTCATGATAAATTCCTATTAAATATAAAAATGTTTATATACAAAAATTATGAATAATTTTGTTTCCAACGACATTAGTTAATTTATTTAAAATAAAAAAAATTACTGAAATTTTTGAACCCTTTGAATATAAAATGTTAATTTTATTTATATGAAAATAAATGTAAATCTTCAATAAAGTCCATATTTTTCACTTTTCACTGAAAAATTAATCCTTTATAAAATTATTTAATTATCAACCTTTGATTATTTTTATATGATGAAGAGAATAAATCCATTTGATCAAATAAAAGTTATTGTATTAGAAAAATAATTTTTTTATAAAATAATATTAAAAATTTATATTTAAAAAAAGGAACTTTTAGAGCATTATGATTCCTTAATAAATTTTTTTATGAATTAATAGTTATATTTGTGATTTCAGTTATAATATTTTTAATTTTTTTCATAAAATTATATACGATTTTCTCTAAACATAACTGATGTAAATATATATATAAGTACTATGTGTCCAATGAACATATATAAAATGGATATATTTCATTCTGATATATATCTCTATATTATTGACAGTAATATATTCATTTATTTCAATCTAATCATGTCTTTCTTATTCCTAATTCATTTAATAGTTTATATAGTTTATGTTGAGGTAATAATATTCATTTTAATATATTTGGGAAATGATTTTATTTTTTTATATTTATATAATTATGTTCATTTAATCCTATTTCACTTTTCCTCACATTATTTCATACTATTAAGTCAAAAGGCATTAGTGTTTATAATTCCTTGAAAATTTTTATCCCAATAAAAGAATCATGGATAATTATATTTTGATGATTCCTATGTTACAATCTATCAAATGTTTCCTATATATAGAATAGAAACATATTTTAATATTTTGGGGTGTTACACTCAACTCTCTTAAATAATTTATACTCTCCCAATTTTTTTCATGTTTAATGAAAAAGATTATAAAAAATATTTAGGGTCAATACAAGGTAGTGGAAAAATGATCATCATATATTCCACGAAATAACAATTAATCCACGTCGATCACATTTCCATTTAAAAATATATTTATATATATATATACTAGGAAACATATTATTTTCAAAAGAAATCATAAAATATATATGTATTATGGAACTAATAATTTTGAACAGGCTTCAAAAACAATACCATGATATAAAATCCATATTTTTTAAACATGACATAAGAGATTTATCTTCCTCATTTTTGATTATTAGGAACTATTAAAACATTTATATAATGAAAATTTTTATATATAAAAACATGATATCTTTCCATAATTCCAATGTTTATTAATGTTTTGAGCTATTTTTAACCACTGATTCATCATAAGGACCATGGGCATTTATTCACGCATGAGGTACAAAAATTAAATTTTAATAGATCATAAGATTCCCAATATAAGGAAAATTTGTCCTCTTAGTATCAACATAATTACAAAAACTATAATTATGATCATAAATAAATATAATAATTAATGTTAATAAATATTTATATAATGATATAATTAAATATTCATCAAATCATAAACAATAATGAAAAAAGTCTAACTGAATTCATTACATAAATAGATGACTATAAAACCATCAAAATAATCCTCACAAGTTTTTATTTCCCAAAAACTTGAAATATTTGATAATTTATTTTTCGACTATCATCTTAAAATTATCTCCAAATAACATTAATTACTCATTGAGTCGTATAAAAATAATGTATAAAACCAAAAAATATATTCCCAAAAATTCACTAATAATTTCCCAAAACTACCTAGAAAACCATAAAATCATAATAAAAATATATATTCATATAAAATCTATCACAATATTAATTCCACAAATAAATTCACTTATTTTTAATAATTATCGGTCCAAATTTATCATATAATTTTCCATGTAACATTAATCATGAATAAAATCAACTAAATAACATGTTAAACATGGGTGATTTTTAAATCTATCTTATCTATGAATAAAATAAATGTCTCCCACAATATCATGATTCCCCAAAAAATTCTATATTATAAAACCAAAAAATGATATTCGGGACATTAAACATATTTTAATATTTAACAAAACCAATACCTAGTGGTATCTTTAATCATTAAAGTATCATAATATAATAACCTCTTTTCCCAAAATTTTATTTAAACCCTTATCTAGTAACAAAAAAGGAATCCCAATCAATTCATATGTACATTTTACATCGTTTTGAATGAATATTAAATAAAAATCATATCATTACATGCCCAACGATCATAATGGTTTAGTGTATTTGGGATTTATTTTTAAGTAATACATCATGTCCATGTAATGGGTTGCCTCATCCCAGGATGTCTTTCCATTGTTTAATGAAAAGGTGTGTGTTCTCTCCCTCCCGTTAAAAAATATAATTGTCTTAATTTATTATGGATCATAAATTTATCAAAAAATAGCTTTTTTCATAGTAAAATAATTATATATACCAAACATAAATTGTTTCTTCATAACCCAATGGAAGGTAACATAATAATGGGTGATCATAGCTTTATTATAAGGTTTATCAAAAGTGATATCAATATATGATCATAGTTTTTCATAAGAAAGACATAACATTATGATAAAATGATTGTATATTATAATGATCATACCCAGTCTCTCAATGAAAATTAATAATGAATTAAGAATAGGGATATTTCATACAAAAATACATAAATCCTATGTTTGAATAATCACCCCTAATCAATCATGATTTGTGGGAATATATCATAAGTATAAGATATATGTTTTTTATAATATTCATAAGAATAAAATGATGATTTCATTAGTCAAGGATCACTATAAAAACTATACAAGGGGAGTTGGTTCACTCCTAATAAAATCATACCCTTTTCTAGGATCACTCCCTAGACAACAATAGTTGAAAGATTCACTTAGTAAACTATTTGTACTTCCCATTATAGTCCTTATTATATCTAGAGATATCAATACTCATCCACTATAATAAAGGGATATATAGTTCTCCATCCACAACTCTGATAATGAAAATCACATATATGTGTATATACCTAGCCTGATATATAATATAATAAAGTGTTTTAGTATATAATTCACCTTACATTAATTTGATGATATTTTATGGGTTAAATATTTAGATATTTTGGAAAAAAAAAATAATAAATATAACACAAAATGGAAAATTTTGAACAATATCCATATATTCGATAATATAAATAATTTAATATAACATATGGTTTCATTTCATGATAAATCTTCACAATATTCATCATGTCTTCCTCAACATTCTCATAAGATATAGTGGGGTCATGTCTTTTTTATGAGTTAAAATGGAGCTCAACCCTAGAATAAGTTTTATTGAGCTCACCCATAATTCATGGAATGACAATTTACCATTTAATGAATATTTTTTTTTATTCTTAATCATTTTCATAGTTATTTAATTTGATAAACTCTATTAAACTCAAATTAAATTATCTTTTGGATATCAATATACAAATTTCCTCTAAAACCTATTTTTAATACAAAAATACCATTTTATTTTAAAAAAATATTTTAAATAAAAAATATCTAGAAAATTGAAAATATAGTCATCCTTGAATGGAAAATTAAATATTATATAGGAATACATGTTTCAAATAATGGTTATGTTGGAAAAAAGTATCATTTTCTAGATGTGTTAAAATAAAACATTTCCTTTCTTATTTGTGAATAATGTAAAAAATTCCTTAAATAAATTTCTTTTTTAAAACATTTTAAACAAATAAAATATTTTAATTTATAAATATATCATGTCAGTATAAATAAATTATTTGAAAATAATGTGTACATTTTGGAAAAATCTAGGTTAGAAGGAAAAAACTAAAAGAATATTTTTATAAAGAAAAGTCCTCTACAACTATAGAAAATTTTAAATCATAAGCTCTATGAAAAAATACCACAAAAAACATTAAATATTATTAAAATTTATATAGTCATTATATTATATGTCTATGGGTCTCTATATACACCTCATAAAAAAATATAGTCTCATAATATTCAAATATACCTCAACAGAAGGGGGTTGAGATAAATCCATATATCTCGAGGGGGATCTGTTACATTCATTATTAATCTTCTAGAATAATAATCATAGGAAAAAATTTAACTTACATAAGAATATTTTTAATGTTTATTAATCCTTTTATTTCCCTAATTACAAGCTTATATACAATTACATAATCAATTATGTTTATATCTATTTATTTGATAATATTAGGCATATAAGTCAAAAATTTAATTAGTATGATTACTATTGGTGAAAGTGTTAATTATTTGAAATTTTAAAAAATAAAAATCATGACATAATTATAATATTTATACATCAATTACAATTTTAGGTCCAATCAGAAAATATATTTTTGAAAAATGAACAATGTTACAATCTTTGCAATATTAAGTTGTATGGGTGAAATGTAATGTTTCCATTTTTCAATGATTATTATTGAATGAATGTAGGTATTATATTTTTTTGGAATTTATTATAATAAAATAATTAAATTTTAATTTCATTAAATATGAATATATATGTAATCCAAATGATTTAGTGATGCAATAAGAGTCGCATCACATTGTGGATGTGGAAGTCCACATGTACACACAAATTATGTAATCATTTTTCAACTTAAGAAATGAAATTAAAAATTATCTTCTTAGAATGATAAATATATAACTAATAAATATTAATTTCATTTATATCATATATGTTCATTAGCAGTATCCATATCACCCTCTAGGTAAACCATTAGTGATAAATGAATCATATTTCTTTATAAGGGGTATTCCTCCATACAAATAAGTGATGTTATCATAGCCCCTAGGAAATATAAATTAAGAAGGTATACGTTATATAATATCTACATAATTATAAATATGTAAAAAATAAAATATATATACAATAATTGTAACAACATAAAAAATTTATAGAGGTGACTATCTAAAATTTATGACATCAATTCTCCAGGTGACAGTCTACCGTAAACATGGATGATTATTTCATATCCCATTATATGAAGACTGTTATAGATATAAGATATCACATTAACCTAATAAAATCAATATATATTTTAGGTTATATTTTTTATTTTAAATTAATTTAAATCTATTAATATGAATTGGATAAATAAATGAATTAAAATTTATGATTAACAAAAATACATCCTCTTCAGACAACCTCCTTAGGTAAGAAGAAATATCCTTCATATGATGGATTCCTGATCAAATTATGGGATAAAATTCATGTGGAGGGATGTTATGAAGGTATTTAAGAAGGAATTTGATAATACATTTTACATCTTCGACATATTTATATTTGTAATAATAATATTTTTTAGTTGTAAATATTATTGTTATTTTTTATATATTATTGGTCCCAGCCATGAAAAATCATTGAAGAATAAAAATAAGGCGTATATTATTATATAGAAACATAGAAAAATTATATTGAAATAAGGCTACAAGTCCATAAATAACCTATAATACAGACTATAAGACCTGTTAGGATCATCAAGAGACCGCCAAACAGAAAAACTAGACCATGCATGTAGTGACCATCCTTTGAGGCTGTCACAATATAGAGAAATTAAGGAATGTACTAAGGAAAAATTAGATATCTTAAAAGTAATATATAGTCCATTCTAATAATCCGAAAGGGTTTCTGATCTTTTGATCTCCCTAAACTATTATTTATAAGGACATGTAACCATTAGTGATAAATACGACCATTACTAGCCATTGGGGTCTTAATGTGACCATTGGTTTTGGTAACGATCATAAATTTTTTTAACCATTATGTATTTTGAATATATTAAGTATTCTATGTATTTGAGTAATTTATGAATTTATCATGTATTAAAAATACTAAAATATTTTACTATTTTATACTTTTTTAAATTACATAGTTTTAAATAAATATATAGTTTATATTTGGATTTTAAAAATTTTATAGTCATAATGTTTCTTTTAAAAAGAATATATATTTAAAAATGTAATGACATGTTCTAATTGATGTTATATTTTTAATTTTAATGTTTTAAAACTCAAAATTGATACACACATATAAAAAATTGCCATTTAGAATGGGAAATAATGATTATATATATAAATAAATCAATATGTATATTTAGTTCTTTTAATGATTGTGGATTAAAAATATTGATAAAAACATTGGGTGAGTACCCCACCCAACCAAGGGATGCCTTGAAGTCCATGCCATCAAGGTCTGAGTGGGTGTCTCACATTTGTTACTGAAGCTAGGAAGAGCATACACAAAGTGCATGCTAAGTCGCACATGAGCCCATGTGTAGGGAATGGTCAGGCATGAGCAAGGGTGTGACATGTCACACACCGGTGTGAGAGAGGTTGGGCTTAGACCTGTGGGTGGGGGTCCTATGTGTAAGGACCATGTAGTGTGTGTCTCTAACATCAATATTGATGCAGTGACATCGAGTTATATAAAGAGGTCATGAAACTGTGTAGGTTTCGATGTGGGGAAACAATTTTTATGGGATATCTTATCCAGGTCGTCTACTCTAGTCGCACGAGATCTCAACAGTCCAATATATTATAGCCTTTGATCTCCCCCTCTGAATCTTATTGCCTTAAAATTAATCAACCATTAAATATGGACACATTAGATCTTGACAGCACAACCCATTTAAATCATGCAGATCCCTTGTGGCCGTCCAATCAAAGAAAAGATATAATCTCATCTGTTCATCTTTTTTTAAAATGAATAGGTCCACTGCATCC
Source organism: Viscum album (assembly GCA_963277665.1). Taxonomy (NCBI): domain Eukaryota; kingdom Viridiplantae; phylum Streptophyta; class Magnoliopsida; order Santalales; family Viscaceae; genus Viscum; species Viscum album. Next base: position 1,609,956,293 of record OY728141.1, on the reverse strand, counting down.
ATCTGATATTACTGGGATGACAATAGTCATACATTTTATTCATTTTTTTTCCCTTTTTCCTCTTCTTCCTTAAGCTTCACAAATGGACGTTTCCCTCCTCCTATGTTGTTCTTTCCTCCTCCTATGAGACATCCTATAACTTCCTCAGACCAGTCTAACCGCATCATTTCATTTTTCTAATGATTCTATCATTCAGAGAAATAGTTTATCTCCATCCCATATAGACTACCATGTTAGTTTACCAATATATATATATATATATATATATATTAACAAACGACCTATTCATTTACGATTTGTGTTGATTGATATTTTTTATTTTGCCTAAATAGTTAGATTTGTATTTATTTATGTTTCTTTTTTATATTCTATGATTGAACAGTAGTATAAAAATATATATAAATAGTTTAAATAAAACCATTTACACACTTAATAATATGGTTTTTCCTAACCTCAACCTTCCTCCAACCTCTCCCCGGCTCAACCTCACCGCAGAAGACAGTTAAGGGTTATGTTAGCTTCATGTACGATATGAAAATCCCATATATTCACTTTGTGTATTTACAGTTATATATATATACATATATTTTAATCCAAATATGATTAAGGTTTTCATATATTTGATATTGGTGACTAAATAATGATTTGATGTGTATGATACATGTAAGGATTTATCAACCATTTTTTTGCTTATGAAAATCCCATATATACACATTGTGTATATACAGTTTTATATAATCATCAAATGATAATCCATTTTGGGTTTTTTCAGGTGATTATTACTATTAATCAAATAATGTTTTAATACATATAATACTTGTAAAGGGGTTACTAAGATTTGGTTTTATGTTTCTAAAAATATACATATATATGTATGTATATATGGTTATATATATAAATATATGTATATTATTTTGAATCATAATCCCATTAGGTTTCATTTATTCTTAATATAAGCAATTATTTTCAAAGGTGACCCCTGTCCCTATACTTATTCTTTTATTTCTGAATGCAATGACCACATGTGTATATGTATATATATGTACCAAAAAATACATATATTCCTGTATTTATTCATTTTAAGAAGTTTTGATGCTATTAACCATGATATTATTTATGTTTTGAATGTTATATTTTGATTCGTTCAAAATGTTTTATAAAATTTAATATTTCTAACCAATATAAAAACATTGTTTTGTTATTTTGTTCCTAAAATCATAATGAGGTAATCACCTAGTTATTACAATTAATATTACATACATACATCTCAATTAATAATTTTAGGATAAAGGGTTAGAATTATCTTTTGTTTCATATATACATGTACATGCATAAACACATAAATATATGAATAATTAACAGAAAATTTTATCAGAACATATAAATGGAGAGTATATAATGTTAAATAATAATTTTAGAGGCACTAATGTATGTGAAGTGAGTTTAAATATGTTCTTATGTTTTAATGTCTCACATAAAATTAATTTTTTAGATTTATAAATGTTGTATTTTAATTCATGATGAATCTAACACAATAGGTACTATTACTTATTAAAGTTTATGATTTAATCTGTTTGAAACTTGTATTCATCAGTTTATGGTTTAAATATGAATGATAAGAATCTTATATTGAAAAATATATATTCTAGTCTGTTAAATGATTATTTTCATTGAACAAGGGGTTTGAATTTAATTTTTGTTATTTTATGTGCACTATTTATCATCACATATACAAAATTATGTCTACTTTTCCATGCTTGTCATTTATAAATTTTATATGGTCATTTCCTAATGTATAACTAAAAACCCAAGAAGTTTTTAGATTAATTATTACTATTGATGCAATAATCATGGAATATAGACAAAAATTAAAAAATAAATTCTATCACTTATGATAAGTTATGGATTATGAATTTAATTATTCAAAGTGGTATTGTACACATTTAATAACATACAAAATTTAAATATTCAAATTTTTATGGTTTAATTTGAATAAAATAGACAAGAAAATTATTCAAAGTAGTAGGGGACACTTTAATTTAATGAATTATTAGACGTTTGAAGAATGTATAAGAATTATTATGTGCCATGTGAGGACCTCTCTAGCCTATAGATGAATAAGTTGTTCTCATTAGACAAACTAAGTCCTAGTATGAGGTTTTGATAGAATGATTATGTATGGTCTTGCCATGAGGCCTCGCTCGAATGTTATGATTGTCTTGCATTATGGATTTTTTAATTATGTGAACACTATTAAACTAACCATGTGATTATTTGACTAGTAGAGTATCCATGGATAATAATCATGTAATTATTATTATGGTAATAAATTCACATGGAATAATAAATTTTTTTCTAAGAAAATAATTTATAAAGAACGTTTTGCATTTATTTTGAAAACATTAATAAAAATTCTTGAAAATTCATCTAATATTTCAGGAATTTTGGTTTTTTTGATTACTAATTTATGATATTGTTTATTGTAAAATTATAATAAAGTTTAAATTCAGTTTCTAGTTTATACATTTAGGCTTTTATGTGACCTTTAATTTAGTTTGATCAACTCAGAGACTATATACAACATCCCATGTATTTTTGTACATGTATGCATATTTTGAAATGTGTTTCATTTTTAGACTTTAAATAAATATATACATTCTTGTTTATTATATTTCTCTATCTATTATTTAAATTATCCTTTGAAAAATGATGATGAATTACTATAAGAAATGTTGTTTACTTGTATGAAACTGTGTTATAATTATTTTAAAATAATTTTACAAAAAGAATTTTATTTAATATATGTAATTACTTTACTGTGCATTGGTGTTCTCACCCTACATTTGTAATTTATTTTTATAGTATTAGTTGATATCTCATATTTGAGTTATTTTATGTGGTTCTAGAAATATGAAGTTTATCTCAATTAATTTCTATGGAATGTATCAGTTCTGTCTATTTTTTCAGAACATAGATAGATATGATCCTTTGTCATGTGATGTGATTTTTAATTTTATTAGCAGCTTTATATTAAAAAAATTACACATCATGTTTTAGGAAATGGATATGGTTTTCTTGGGGGTGGGGAAGCATACTTTGTATTAAATGAACAGTCTATAAAATTATAGAAAATTAGAACTAAACGAAAATACCTAGCTATTAATTTTTAAGTAGAAATGTTTCTTCAAATTATATTATGGTAGGTGGGATAACATCAACAAATCTTTTTCTCTTCATACTGATATACTTGAAACTATAATTTTAAAATATTGTGTGGTTGAATTTTAACCCTTTGGAATCCATTGATTGACGTACAAATAACTTCTCCACATATATAACACTCCTAGAATACATTGTTTCTAACGAGGAAAACCATTTATTTCATTCCTCATGATGCATTCTCAACTCCCATTCTATTAAAATTGGGAAAATATATTGAGGGTCTATTTAAATGGTTTACCCTAGCCGATGGTTTTATGTCTCTGGGGGATTTCAAAGAAGCGCCAAGAAAGGCTTATCCTCATGCAGTATACTTATGTCATGTCTTGTCCTACAAGTTATATGGTCAAATTGTAGACATCAAAATTCTTGAGGTTGAGCCTCTTCAATTGTTCTATGGACATCAAGTACACACAGATGCCTCTGAAATTGACACCCATCATGCCTATCCCTAAGGATAATATAGTTTTTTTCATGAGTTTGACCAAATTTTCTCATGCTGAATTTGTGACAGAGAGATTGCAGAATTTAAAAATGTACTGGTAATTCAGTTAACCTAGAGGAACTGGGAAAATAACTGCCACTTGTTGACCTGGTGATGGTAAAAATTAAATAATCATCAATTAAAATTTTTTGATTAATAATAATTTAAAAATATCTTGTAGGGACCTCATGGTTAATGAAACAAGTCGGTTCTATGGAAGCATAAGAGTATAATAAAATTACAAGGGAATAATTTCGTTAAGTGTAGGTTGCATAATTTGATTCCCTACACATATTTATATTTGTAATAATAATGTTTTGTTAGTTATTAGTATTGTTATATTTATCTTGTTCAGTAATGTTTACATCCAAAAAAATTCTTACAGAATGAAAATAAGACATATATTTTTTAATAGTAACATTGAAACATTACATTTCAATAAGGCCAAAAGAACATAACTAACCTAGAATACCTACTAGAAGGCCTATCAGGATCACCAATAGACCACTAAACACAACAAATAAACCATGTAATTAGTGGTAATCATTCTAATTTATCACAATGAAAAACAATAGGTAATGTACGATTGAAATAGTACTAAGAATCTAGGGAATATAGAGCACCATTCTTATAAGACGAAATGGTTTTTGAAGTTTTGACCACCCTAAACAAGTATTTATATGTCCATGAAACCATTGATGATAAATATGACTGTCAATAGCTGTTGAGGACTTTAGGTGACCATTGGTATTGGTAACGGTCATAAAATTGAATAACAATTAAATATTTTTACTATATTAATCATTCTATGAATATATGCATTTTATGAATTTCAAATGTTTTGAAATCATTTAAATATTTTAAGGATATATCCTTGCATAAAAAATTTCCTAGTGATAATTTAATATATATTTTATATTATTTTGAGAAAATATAATAACCATGATGTTTTCTTTAAATTGAATATAAATTTATAAAAGTAATGACATATTTTAAATGAAGATGTATCTTGAAATTTAATGTTATAAAACTCAAAATGAATAAAAACAAATAAAATAATTACATTTAGATTGGGATAGAATTATTATAAATATATATGAAAATTAATATGTATATTCTATTCTTTTAACTATTGTGTTTAATAAACATTCATAATAAATTTGGGTGAGTAACCCAACCGACTGAGTGAATCCTTGAATGTCAATCCCTCAAGGTCTGAATGGGAGTATCACATTGTTAACTGATGCCAGTCAGAGCACCCACATAGATATTGATCATTCAAGAATGAGCCCATTTGTAGGGACTCGCTAGGCGCGAGAAGGGGGTGTGGCAGGTCGCGTGTAACATCCTAGTTTCGGAATCCTTACAAAGGCACCCTGTATCCTATTAGTCACATGGCCTCAAGAGAATTTCCCAAAATGCCTGAGGCTATCGACTAACAGTGACAACCTTAGATATGATAGTGGGGAAACTATGCCTTCATTGGCAGAGTACACAATGGAAGAAAATAATAGAGAAAATAAAAGCATTAATAATCCATAAAAAAGTAAACACCAGAAGACTAAAAGTAGAAATAGCTGGAGAAAATATATATATATCTATGATGCATGATACATATGTATAGGAAAGCATCCAAACAAATCACATTGCTGGAATAAAATAGTACTAAACAAAATTACAAAATAATGAATATAAATAACTCCTCAGAATCGCAATCAATAGCTTGGGTCCATGCTCTCCAGCACCATAGCCAGTCAAGTACCTGAGGTAGATGGGTGCTTTTCCCTTATCTATACCTACTGCAATATAGAGTATTTAGGCCCAAAAGCATGGCCCTAAATAGGGTGTGAGACTAAATCAAAGTAGGAAACCAACCATAGATCTGTGCCTAACGGTCAATGAATATTTGAAATGTAATGTATAGAAAAAAATTAGCAGGAAATTACTCTGCATTAAACAATCCACAGTTCAACATCACGAAACAGCTAATCAACATCTTAAATCAAATAGCTAACCCTCTGGGACTTACTCACAGACATCCCCTATTTTCCTACCTAACAGGTACCAAAAACCCTTTGGCCAGTACACTCGACCAAACCCCAATGGTTTAGAATATAAAGACTCTCTGAGGAAGGCCTCATAGTCAATTCCCCTTGTAGTCTATGGTAGTCTAGACCTATCTAAAAAAGCTCAGTCGGTCAATTCCTCTCTTATCCCCATGGTCAAGGACTCTATAAGGAATCTCACTCGGTTAATTCCCCTTATAGCCCAGTACTTTCATAGACTCTCTGAGGAAGCACTCACCTTCAATTCCTCTTATAGTCTAAAAAGATCATGAATAAAACAAATAATCTCTCAAGAAGCTCACTCAGTAAATTCCCCTTATAATCTAAAGCATTCAAGGAATCTCTGGGGATGCCAACTTGGTCAATTCCCCTAATATCCCCAAGTCGTCCTAGGCTCTATGAAAATTCTCACTCTATCAATCCCTATATATCCCAAAGTGCTCAAATACACTATTAGGAAGCTCACTCGGCCAATTCCTCTTATAGTCTATTACACCAGGTTCTAATGACCCTGTGTAGGTCAATCATCATAACAATACAACATGGCCAAAGTAAAACTATAGAACTACATGGCTAATCACTCAACAACATATCAAGAATTTCATAACACAAACTCTCTATCCTATAGCAACATGTATTGAATCAGGAAAAACCACCAAAGGCTACACATGACCAAATGGTCGTAAACAAAACATGTGTGGGCACAAAACATCCATGCATAGAGAAACATCCTTATTCATATCCAAATATCATCTACATAGGCATACAAGCATGGTCAGAAAATTGTAGGCTTAAATTGAAAATGTGTAATACCTCATTCATGGGTATTGGAAAAAATTGCATATAATAGTCAATGACATTCAACGAAAAGGCAAAAAAACCTGCCTCAGAATTGTAGGAATAATATATGTAAACCTCAAATCTTGAATCTACTTAGAACATCGAAGATCTACAAAATATTCCTAAAAGATCAACCAATGATATCTAATGAGGGAACAGAAATCACATGATGGTGCTCTAGAAGACGAGAAAACTCACTGACGCAATTCCAACACAACTGATGGCGATTGATTCGGAGGAAGGACACATACTCGGGAGATTATTGAAGATATGTGGCCGTACAGAGCTCTTGGTCAAACGAGACCTAAAAGAAGAGCATTCTGGAATTTAGACGCGACCCTAGTGTGTTTAATGAAAAAATGAAAGTACACAGCGTGTAATTTTGATGTACACAGTGTGTACTCACCATTTCTATACTCTCCATTAAGTGACCTCCAAGTCACTCCCACAAGGTTTTGTGTGTGGCTACTACACAGGCAACACATAGCCTCCTACGGCAAGGTAGTACATGGAATGTACTCATAAATTGCATGCAGTGTACTTTGAAAATTTTCCAGAATTTCCTCTTTTCCTAAAAAATGACCAGAAAAAGAAAAACATACCTGGAATGAAGATCCTGGTTTTTACAAACTTCCCCCTTAATGAAACATGTCCTCTATTTTCACTAGCGCAGTGTAGAAGAAGAAAACCCAAAAAGCTTTGACCACTGTGATCGTACTTCGGCCTCCCACTCCTAAGTCTCGTCCTGTACTCACCCATGCTGCCATAGAACTCTTACCGGTTGAACCGACCGACCACAAATTACCTTTATATTGTGATCATAAATCTGAAAAGGATGATCCTCAAACGATTAATCCACTTCAAGATCAACCTCTTCACATTGAAAGACATGAGAAGGGTTTGAAAATTAATGTCAGATCTATGAAATTTGAAACACATCGTGCATAGCATGGTACCTCGGAAGTTACTTCACATTATAGGCAACTGGCCCAACTCTATCCAACACCTTAAATGGACTAACATATATCGGTTAAAGCTTACCATGTATCATAATACTCTTGTTTCCCAAACTCGGTGTGACATGTAAAAAACCTGATCCCTGACCTCGAACTCCAAAGGTCATCTCTACTGATCAGCTTAAGACTTCTGTCGAGACTGCGTAGTAGCCATCCTCCTCTAAACCAACTTTATCTTCTTGGTGGCCTCCTGTACAAGATGAAGTCCTAACAACGATTCCTCTCCTACCTCTAGCCAACATAAGGTTGATCGGCATGGCCTACCGTAAAAAGGCTCATAAAGTGACATCTGAATATATTCTTGAAAACTATTGTGGTAGGAAAAATCAACATGAGGTATATGCTTCTCCCAAGAACCGCCAGAATCTATTATGAATGCTCGGATCATGTCCCCGTGAACTCAAATCGTACGCTCCGACTGACCATATGTCTGGGGATGGTAAGTTGTACTCAATTTTACCTGTGTACCCAAAGCCTTCTAAAGCCCCTATTGAACCTGAGAAGAATAATTTGAATATATATCTTAAATAATGGAGTGTGTAACTCAATGTAGATCTAAAATCACTTGGATTTACAACCATCCCATCTCAATGACATTGAAGGTCTCCATGATCGGAAAGAAGTGAGAAAACTTCATGGTTATGTCGATGACAACCTTAACTACCTCATTCCCTCGAGGCGACCTCGGAAAACTGATCATGAAGTACATCGCAAAAACATTGCACTTCTACTCGAGAATGGGTAACTGATTCAAAATCACTTCTAGTCATTGATTCTACCCCTTCACCTACTGATAGGTGGAACACATCATGAAAAAACCAACAATATCTCTCTTCATACCTGGCCACTAGTACTGATGGTGTAGTTCAGGATATATCATCGTGACACCATGACGAACTGCCCAAACTGAGGAATGAAAGTCCCGCATCAACTCCTTGCGTATGTATGATGGAACCCATATGCGCCCAGGAAACACAAGATCTCAACCTCTCCTACTATCCATCCATGAATATGGTCTTCTCCTGACATGATCTCTCGTAGAACTAGGCCTTCTAAATCTGACAGCTGCCTCATTCGTACTTGATCAAGAATAGTAGAGGTAACAGCTACAGAAGATGGAAAAGTATACCCCTATCTATCATGCACCTCCAAATTCATCTCAGATAACATAGACATAATCTTCCACTCATTTCATTCCTCTTAAACTGCCTGTATCTGAGTCCTCCTGCTCAGTGCATCAGCCACTGTGTTTCCCTTCCCCGATGTATAGGCAATCTCAAAATCAATGGATGTAAGGTACTCAGGCCACCTTCATTGTCTCAGATTCAGGTCATGCAGAGTGAAGATGTATGTTATACTTTTTTGATAATTGAAAACCCAAAAATGATCACCCAGAAGATAATGTCTCAAACAGCATAAGGCATGAACAACATCTGCCAACTCAAGATCATGTGTCGGGTAGTTCTTCTAATGTGGCCTCAGCTGTCGTGACCCATACACAATGAGTCCTTCTCCCTGCATAAGAACAACTCCCAGCACAATTCCTGATACATCACAGTAAACCATATAGCACTTTTTCGGCTCTGAAAAGACTAGTTTCATTGATGATGTCAACCTCCATTTCATCTCTTGAAATGATGACTCAAAAGAATCTGACCATAAAAACATTGCACCATTCATAGTCAGAGCCATCTGTGGTGCTGCTAAGCATGAAAAGTCTTGTATTAAGCGTTTTTAGTATCTATCCAGCCCTAAAAAACATTGTACCTCAAATACGTTCTTCGTTTGCTCCCCGGAAACTACTGCTCTCACATTCTCTAGTTCTACTAATACTCGTGTCTCTGAGATAACATAACCCAGGAAGCTAATCTGGTCCATCCAAAAGTGGCATTTTGTGATCTTAGAATATAACTGATTGTCTCATAGTGTACTAAAAAATATATTAGGATGGGTATCATTGTCGTTCCGAGAGTGAGAGTTCACCAAGATATCATCGACAAAGACCACCACGAAGGAATCCAAGTTTGGATGGAACACTTGGTTCATCATTTCCATGAAAACTGCTGGTGCGTTCGTGGGGCCGAACGAAATTACCATATACTCATATAGACCATACCTGCTTTAGAAGGCTGGAAGAGGTATATCAAATGGTATAACATGAAACTGGTGGTAAAAAGACCTCAAGTAAATATTTGAGAACACCCAGGCTCCTCAAATCTAATCAAAGAGGTCATCAATCCTTGGAAATGGATATCAGTTTTTGAAAGTCAACTAGTTCTGCTTTCGATAATCCACACAAAGCCTAAGGGTATTGTCTGCCTTCGTCGCAAACAGGACAGGTGAACCCCAAGGAGAAGTAATTGTTCAGATGAAACCCTTTTTTTGCAACTCCTCCATCTATTTCTTGAGCTAATGCAACTCTAGTGTAGTCATCCAATAAGGATGAATTGACACTGGTACCGCTCATAGAATGAGCTCAATAGAAAATTCCACCTCTCGCTCTGGAGGAAAACCTGAAAATTTCTCTGGAAAGACATCCCTGAAATGATTCACCATTAGGGGAATGTCGAACTGTGAAGTCCCCAGGTCATCCAGATATAGACTAGCAATATGTCTGGAAACTCCTCCCAACCCATGGTGCTCAGGTCCTGATATTATTTTCTAGACATACAACTCACCCTTATGATGAAATGATCCACCCTCTAGTGATATGAAACTCACCATATGATGATAACAGTCAATGAATACCTAGAGGGGAACTAACCAGTCAATTCCGATTATTACAACATAGCATGTCATCTCTAGGACATAGAGGTCCCATAAAAATGGACACCCACTAACCCCTAGAGGGAATTCATTGTACTGATTCACACTAGTCGTTCTAGTCCATAAAGGTGTGTCTAGTGTCCAGATATCAGAAAAATAAAAGATATAGAGAACAAGGCTCTCCACAAAATAAATAGATATAAATCTATGGGAAGCCCTTGTATCGAAAAGATCAGAAGCTAAAACTGAGGCTATTAAGATCATACCTCAAAATGTAGAGTGTTCGGGATATTTCTCATGCTCGGTCTACTCCACTAAAAATTTATGAAATGAACTGTGACCCTGTGACCATGCATGACCAATCCGAGTTAATCCACCATGCTGTCACTGAATGATGGGCGATTGACCACCACAGCCACGAACTCCACCTCGGCCCGAACGAACAGAAGAACTCTAGTTCCCAGATAGGTGAGAAACTGGTGGTGCGGCTCCGGAGCACAGAGTAATAAAATAACGCATGTCACCAGCTACCAGGGAGAAAAACTAACATAAGCTCTGAAGGTGACCCATCTTGCCGCATGATTTGAAATCAACTGGGGATCTCAGGCAACGCGGCTTCATATTCCCTCTCTTACTGCACTGGTTTCACACCACATGGATACCAGAAGATGCATCCCACCTGCTTGGATCTCCACATGAAAACTCCATGTAGTGCTTCCTATTATCAGTAGGATGAATACTAACTATGGATGTAGAAACACCTAGGATCATTGCATCTGAATCCCTCAGATTGCACTATGTAATCCGCGACTGGTTGAAAATAAAGGATATTAAAGTCAACCTGAAGATGTTCACTTGTGATTGGATGTTGTGTCTCATGAAATCCTCAAACATTCGTTGAGGGAACAAATCATCACCTCCTGAAATAGGTATGAAACTCTTCAGCTCTGTGAAGAGAGAGGAATAATCCATAATAGAAAGAGTACGATACTATAGACTCATGAATTCTAAGGCTCGGTCAGCCCTCAGGGTCTCTAGATAGAAGTAATTGTAGAAGATACACTGAAACTCATCCCAAACCATATTCTGCTGGCATCCTTCCTGCGAGATAAAATCCCACCACCTCTTGGTGGAATCATGGAGGATGTAGGTAGCGAGCTTCACCCTATTATCTGGAGGTATCACCAAATGCCCCAAAATTTTCAGAGTAGCTTCTAGCCATGAATCTACAGCCAGGGGGCATCCATCCCATATGAAAATGGGAGGATGCTACTGTCGAAAGACCCACATCAATTCTATTTTCAACGGGGTAGGAGGCAGCACTTTCGAAAAGTTCTGCATTATCCTAAAAAAGAACTCTCTGAACTGTGCCTCAGCACCTATGTCAGGTATAATGGCTAGTTCCAAGACTAGAACTGCAGGAGGATCACTAGGTAGTCCATAATCAGCCATATCTGATGACTGGTCACCGTCTGGAAACTGACGTACAACCGGTGGATGTCTCGGTGGCATGACTATGCAAGGTCAAGCACACAGTTTAAAATAAAATTATCAAGGACTGACAAATAGAAGCATATGAAGGGAATAGGGAAAAGAAAGCGTTCAAAATTTAATAAAACATGATTACATGGCGTGTAAAATTAATACACATGGTGTTCCCTCAATTCAATTACATGGACAAGTAATCTGGTCTAAACTGGACATGTAACACTCGAAACAGACAGCGTGTTATCCTAACACACGGCGTGCACTTGAATCCACTTTCTCTGCTCGAGTCCTTCTACATTGTTAAGCCGCACAGCTCTCATAAGACAAGACTACACATCATGTTCGAGATAGACACGACATGTACTAGACAAGCTTCACCCAGCCCGTGTTATTAGTGAAACAGTCTGGCACACGACTCAAACTATATGTTGTGTTCTAGACAGATATGTCGTGTATAATAAGGGATAACACCGACCTGTATTTTGTTCGTGACACGGCGGGGTACCTAGGTTGGAACACACGTCATGCTAAACTGGTACACAACGTGTTCCTACAAGAAAATACATATCCTGTGTCTCTACCCACCTAGCCTTTGACATGGTTAGAGACTACATGGATTGTACAAAATAAAAAAATTTTCTTTTCAAACAGGAGAACACAGGGCATATAGTCAAAACTACAGGGCGTGTATTCTGGGTTTTCCAGGATAGTAAGCCTTAGAAACTACCCGAGATCCCGGGAAAAACACTGAAACGAACATAAAAGTGACAAATTCTGATCAGTGAGGGCCTATACACCCATCTAATCAAAGCCTGGCATCATATACATGTTATAACAAGGAAAAGAAGGAATTGATCCACCAAATTCTGTTCCATGAGGTCCTGTAACACCTCAAGAACAAAATTATGGAATTCATTCAAACAAAAACATTCCAAAAAATACCCCATCAAACCACATGTATTTTTACCAAATCTTCTATCAAAACAACAAACATATTCTACAAAATAACTATCAAAACACCATGCAATTGCTAATACATCCTAGATAGAATAACAATAATATATGACATGTGATTTCTATAATGTTCTGATATGATTCATGAGATGGAATACCCTAATCTCATTATGTTGCGACAGAAGTAGAACCCTAATAACATCAATAGCAATGAAACAAAACATTAGAGTCACCCAACGATGAAAATCAGATCTACTGTAAACTTGAAAAACCAGTTGAAATAAAAAATAATGAGGTAGATTGGATTTTCCCAGTATGCAGGTTAGCTACTCCCAAGCACAACTTAATACCAAGTACCAATTCCTTCCTATACCTAGATAAAGTACCCAAAAAGAAAATCCAGAGAAAAGAAACCCTCAGATACCACTTTGAACGTCCCAGTTCCAGAAGCCATCCAAAGGAACCTCGTACGCTGTTGGTAACTTGGCCTCAAGATCATTTCCCCAAACACCAAAGGTTGCTGACTAGAAGCGAGGTCCTCGGGTATGTTATTGGGTAAACTATTCCATTATTGGAATAGTACAGAGTAGAATAAAATAATAGAAATAATGGAAGCTGTAATAATCCATACAAAATTAAACAGCGGAAGACTGAAAGTTGAAACAAATAGAGCACACACATATATAGAAATGAAGCATGATACACATTTCTAGGAAAGAAGACAAACAAATCACAATAATGGAATACAATAGTAATAAATCAATGTACAAAAAAATAAAGTAAACAATTCCTCAGCATCACCAGCCATAGATTGGTCCCATGCTCTCCAGCTCCACAGCCAGTCAAGTACCTGACGTAGAAGGGCACTTGCCCTTATCTATACCTGGAATAATATAATCTGTTAGGGCCCAAAAGCATGGCCAAAATAGGGTGTGAGTCTAAATATTAGAAGGATGCCACCCAAAGATTCGTGCCTAATAGTCAGTGAATATATAGAAAATAATGTAAAGAAAATTGTAAAAAAGAAAGTACGCAGCAGCAAACAATCCACAGTTCAACATCAAGCAACAGTTAATCAACAGATAAGAACAAATAGGTAACCCTATAGGATGTACTCACAACCATCCCCTCTGTTCCTTCCTAACAATTATAAGAAACCCTCTAGGATGTACACTTGGCCAAACCCCTCAAGTTATGAATATAAATACTCCTTGAGGAAGAACTCACATCAAATTCCTCTTATAGTCTAAGATAGTCAGAAACACTCTATAGAAGCATACTCAGTAAATTACTCTTATATCCCCAAGGTCAATGAATATATGAAGAATCTCACTCGTTCAGTTCCTCTTATAGACCAAGTCGTTCATAGAATCTCTAAGGAACCACTCACCATCAATTCCCCTTATAGTCTAAACTATTCAGGAATAAAACAAAGACTCTCTAAGGATGCTCACTCGGCCAATTCCCCTCATATCCCCAAGTGGTTATAGGCTCTCTGAGGATTTTCACTCTCTCAATCCCCATATATCCCAATGTGATCAAAGACTCTCTCCCGAATCTCACTCGGTCAACTCCCCTAATAGTCTACTACACTAGGTTCTCACGACCCTGTGTAGGTCAACGAGCATATCAATACAATATGATCATAGTAAACCTACTGAAATACTTGGCTAATCAGTCTATAGAATCATGCATGCCAGAACACAGACTCTCCATCCTACATCAATAAGCATGGAATCATGAAAAACAGCCAAAGGCTACGTAGGACCAAATAGTCATATACAGAACATGCATGGGCAAAAAACATCCAAGCATAGAGTGACATCCCTAATCATATCCAAATATCCTCTACACAGGCATACAAGCACTTTAGGAAAATAAAAACGATAAAACAGTAAATTCCCAATTCCCCATTCATTGGTATTGGGAAAAATTGCACATAATACTCAAAGACATTCAACAGAAAGGCACAAACCACCTACCTTGGTGTTGTAGGAATGGTATACATGAACCCTAAAGCTTGAATCTCCTTAAAACGTCTATGATCTACAGAAAAGTCTTAAATTTTTAACCCATGATATCTCATGAGATATGAGAAATCAAAATATGGTGCTATAGAAGAAGACAGAGCTCATCGATGCGATTCCAATGCAACTGATAGTGTTCGATTCGGAGGATGGATGCACGCTTAGGGGTTCGTCGAAGATCTATGGCCATATGGAGCTCTCAATCAAACGAGACCTAAAAGAAGAGCATTATGGCGTTTAGACGTGAACCTAGTGAATTTAATGAAAAAAAATTCACGGTGTTTACATTTTATGTACATGGAGAGTACTCGTCGTTTCCATACTCTACTTTAAGCAGCCTCCAAGTCACTCCCACATGGCTGTGTGTGTGGCTACTACATGGTCAGCACACGGCCTCCTACGGCAAGGCAGTACACAACATGTACTCATAAAGTAAATGCCGTGTACTTTGTAAAATTTCAAAATTTCTTATTTTCCTCAAAAATCAATAGAAAAAGAAAAACAATCCTACAAATAAGATCCATATTCTTACATCACGCGCCAGTGAGGGTGAGGGTGGCCAATGGCCCACGGATAGGGGTCCTATTTTTAATGAACCTACATTGTGTATTTGTTTCATCGAAATGGATGCATCATAATAGAAATATATAAGGACATACCCAAACCATATAATATTTTATGTGGGAGAACATATTTTCATGGAATTCTAATTTAGGGTGTCCAATCTCACTACACAAGATCTCAACCGTCTGATCCAATCTATCCTTCGAACTCCACTGCCAAATCTTATTGCCTCGAATTTCATCATTTGTCAGATCTGGGCATGTTAGATCCTGACCACAAACCCTTTTAAATCTTGTGGATCCTCAGCGGTCATCCGATCAATTCCAGGATATAATCTCATCCATTCATCTTTTTTTATAAAATGAATTTATCCACCGCAGCCGTCCGATCATATTAGGATGATCATAGTCATCCATTATTTTTCTTCTTCTTCCATACTTTTTCTTTTTCACATCACACTAGTGGATATCTCCCTCCTCTTACACTATTCATTCTTCTTCCAATTAGTCCTCTTATCACTCTGCTCAGAAAAGTACAATCACTTCATTTCTATTTTTCCAGGAATCTACCTCTGCCTGAAAAAATTTATTTCCAACCACTTTATACTTCCATGTCTGTTTTCCATAATATATATATATATATTATCAAATGACCAATGAATTTAATATTTTCATTTATTATGGTATTTGTTTGATTTAAAAAAGTTATATTTTGATTGTGTTTCATTTCATTATATAAAGTTTATGATTGAACCGTTGTATAAAAATATAAATAGTTTATATAAACCAATTTTTCACACTTATCCCTTTGATTTTTCTTCTCCACAACCTTCCTCCAACCTATAATTATCTGAACATCACCTTTGAAGTCAGGTTTTTATTATTTTACCTTTATTTTTAATATTCAAAACCCATATATACACTTTTTATATTTACGTGTATATATATATATATATATTAATCCTAATCTAACTTAGGTTTTGATATAGTTGATATTGGGGATTAACTAATGAGTTGAAGTGCATGATACTTATAAGGATTTATCAAACTCTTTTTTGGTTATGAAAATACCATGTTACACCTTGTGTATATATGATTTTATTTAATCATAAAATTATAATCTATTTTGGGTTTTTCAGGAGATAATTATCTATAATTAACTAACGTATTGATATATTTAATATGTGTAAACGGTTTAAAAAGAGTGGTTTTTTTGTTCATAAAATTATATATATATATATATATATATATTGTTATGTATATATGTGTGTATTTTTTTATCTTAATCCAATTATTTTTAATTTATTATTTTAATAAGACTATATTTTTAAAGTTGATCCCTACCCTTATACTTATTATTTTATTTATGAATAAAAAACCCACACAGATATATATATATATATATGTGTACAAAAAAATACATATATGCATGTATTGATTCATTTTAATAACTTCTGATTGTATTAACCTTGTTATGATTATATTTTTTGAATTTTATATATTGATTTGGTCAAAATGAATTATTCATTTTTCTATTGGAAAAAAAAAGATAACCTTGCTTTGTTATTGTGTGCCTAAAAATATTAAAAGGTCATGACCATGTTACTACAATTAACATTACATGAATGCATCTCAATTAATTTTTTTTTGGAAAAAGGGTTAGAATTATCTTTTGTTTTTATACATACACTTACATGAATAAAAACATAAATATGCGAATAATAAACATATAATAATATAATAACATCTTAAAGGATAGTTTATGATGTTAGATCATAATTACAGAAGCTCTCATGTTAGTGAAGTGAGTTTTAATATATTTTTATGTTTTAATATCTCTAATGAAATTAATGTGTTACAATTACAAATAATATATTTTCATTCATGATGTATATACCACAATGAATACTATTAGTTATTATTATTTATGATTTAATCTGTTTGACACTTAGATTCATCAATGTGTGGTTTAAACATGAATAATAAATATATTATATTCAAATACATGTATTTTAGTATATTAAATGTTTACTTTGATGGAACAAGGGTTTTGAATTTAATGGTTTTTTATGTGAAAAACCAAATAATATCTTATTCTATGTGCAGTAGTTATCATTACATATAAACAACTATGACAATTTTTTCATACAAGTCATTTCTAAATTTGATATGGCCATAGTCTAATGCATAACAAAAAAACCATGAAGTTTATAGATTAATGTTTATTGTTGATTTATGATACACTGAATATAGACAGAAATTTAAAATGATATTTATATCTTGGGATAACATATGGACTAAGAATTTAATTATTCAAAGTGGTATGAGAAACTTTGAATAAAATATACAATTTGAATTAATAATTCTGTATGGGAAACTTTCAATAAATGGAATAAATTAATTATTCAATTTGGTATGGGATATGTTCAATAAAAGACAAAATTTAATAAATCAAAGTGGTATGTGGAACAATGATTTAAAGAATTATTAGAAATACGATAATGGGATATGACTTATTATGTAATGGGTGAGCCCCATTATAGCCTCTCAATTCATCAGTAGGCCTCATAAGTCAAACTATGTCATGGAATGAGGCCTTGATTGAATGATTATGTATGGTCTTGGCACAAGGCCTTGATCGAATCTTATAATTTTTCTGAATTATGCATTCCTATATGTGAATTTAAAATAAATAACAACTATTTATACTATAATACCATTATATGAAACCCACATAATTATCTTACTAAAAATATCTCTATTTCTTTATTTTTCTGAGCCATTTTAACGAATTAAAACCATGAATTGTTGAACATTAGTCTAAACAAAAAGTATTTAGTCTAAAATTAATTGTACCAGATTTAAATAGTCAAATATTTGAGTGCATCTAATTTTTCAATATTTATATTATGTGAATCCATTCTTATTATATATTCTTAAAACAAATTGATTCAATAATACCAAGTATTTTCAATCATAGAGAGGTATTGCGATTTCTAGACCCTGTAAAATGTGTTAATTTTCTATCCATAGTATTCTAGAAAATAATTTACAGTATTTTTTACAAAATTAATTTTCCTTATATAATTTTCTATAGTGTCTTTCACAACTACAAAATAAACCCAATTGGATGGATCTATTTTTTTTATTAATCATTTGCGGTATCTTTGTATTTTCAGCAAGTGAAAGAGGTTTATATCCTCTAAAAAATAGGTATGTCATTATAATTGATAAATAATTATAAATAGATTCCATAATGTCCTAAAAATATGTTCTATTTATCATTTGGATAGAACTATGTAGTGAAAATATCTATAAATTAACAAATAAATCATTTAACATACATTAATATTTAGGCGACAATAAATAAATGATTCCAAATACTTAACTAATATTCCCATTAATATAATATATATCCATCACAGTACTCTATTAGTGAATCATATCAAATGAAATATAAATATTTTATATAGTTATATGATATATAAATATATCATCATATAAAATATATCACTCATAGGATATCCAATATATCTTTTTCCTAAAAATAAATCAAAATATATAATATATAAAATAAATTGTATTAATAATAATGTACTTAATGGAAACATTGACCCAATCTAACCATATGATTGATGTCATTTATTCTAGAAGCTCTCTCTATGAAACGATCTTCTGATGTTTGTTTATGAAACTAGTTATCCTTGAGTTTCAGTGGTTCATTCCTGATCCTGCTTAGGGTAGGTCAGGTCACTCCATTTATAGTATTCCCCCATAGTAACAATGATTGAATAATGACAATAATGTTTCACAACTATAGATATATATGGATGATCCTTCACATGTCATATAATATAATGTGTTCGATATCAAGGATGATTCTTCCTTCTTGAAGTACATTATGGATACCAATGATCTAAAGGACATGACCCTTTGCGATGGGGTGATATCACTAGTATGTATTTGATAGAAATATGAGATTATTAATTTTATATCATGGGAATATTATATTCATATGATAGATTAAAATCCTCACCATTATTATTGGGTTAGTCTTTTCAAGATGAAAATATTTATGGGTGTAGGGGTTGTAGAGGCCAAACTTTTTGTAATGAAAACCATTATAATATTGTAAATAATTTTGAATTAGTGGGTAATTATTTAATATTGATGATAGCATCTTGAACTAGAAAGTATATTATAATATATATATATATAGTATATACATTTATATTTGAGAATAATTTTCCTTTCACATAATGTATATATTCATATTGGAAAACTAATACATTGGTTGGGTATGGGATAAGGGGATTACCCCAATGGTTGTCAAATAGTGGTTTGTAATCATACCCTTATCATGGGCCGATTATGGGTCAAATTTTTAATAAAACAACTGATTATTTAATTAATATATGAATATTAAAAAAATTGTAAAAATCACTATTCAAGAATCCTTAAATCTCTAATTAAGAGTAATAAATTTAGAAAACCCCTAATTTGATCAAGGGAATTAGAGGGAATTCAGATAAGCATAGTCATGGAGTTCACAAATGAATTAGTTCAATGGTACTAGAAACAAAATGTGTAATGAAAATTATAAACATCAATGCATGTTCTAAAATCGAGGTATGAATCATTATTTCAATTATTTCAATTCATTTATCACGATGTACAAAAACTGAATATTTTACTTTATTTATTAGTCATTATCTAATGTGTATTAAAAATAATTCATTTTTTATATTTATTAAATTTACAATTATACATATTTCTCCCCTTATGGGATGATTTTCACACAATAATTGGATGTTAGATTATTTTTTCAACTATTAAATATTAGATCCTTCACATTTTAATTACAATATATTCTCTACTATTTTCACCACATACTTCTCTATTACAGAATTTCTAAAAAAGTATGTCTAGATCAATGAACATGTGATAATTGAGATTTTCAGAACTAATTTGGCCAAGAATGTGTATAATAAGGTTTAATTAATGTTTCAATTTCAATAGAAGATCAATAGGAAACAAGAAGGAATTATATTAAAGGGAAGCATAATTTTCTGTCTGCAAGGTTGCATATGTGTGTAAATTTCTAAAAATGTATATATATAAATTTAAATACCCATACTTTTCATTAATATATATCACGTATTAATATATTATTAATTATTACATAACATAACAATTCAATCAATAAACAAATTGTACAAGAAAATTAATTAACATGAACACTTGAATAACTGGTTTATAAGTAATATACATCATAACCCACTAAATTAATCATAACTATCACCCTTCATTCATAATACCTTTCTTCATAACCTAAGTAAGGGTAATATAAGAATGGGTGTGATCATATTATCAATAAGTGTAATCATGGGAGGTGTAAAAAAATCATGAGCATAATGGTATGACAATATGAGAGTAACATTGAAAAACTATACCCAGCATAGAGAAGATCATAATCATATTTCATGGAATAAATTATGGATGTTCATAACTCATGAATCATAAAGGAATAAAATAACAGAATACATGAAATAATTACATTGACATAATACATGGATATGTGGAATGTCCAAAATTATAGATAATATTATGTGAATGAAACTTATAAAATTATACATAACATATTAGAATTGAGAAAACCACCCACGTACCTACTTTTGGCACGATATTATAGTGTCCGAAACTGAGAGCCACATAGTGGTGTCTCAAGATGATTATCCACATGACCTTAAGAATGTACCTACTTTTGGATTTTGGGGACATAATGACCTATAAAGGAGAAAATATAATGACTTGTATTTTTCTCAAGAATATTTTATACATTTATTTTTAAAATTATAAGATAATTATCTAAGACGGTGAAATATTCTAATGCCTAATGTGCCTAGAAAAAATATGTAAATAATGATTAGTTTTTAATTAAAATATCATGGGTGGATAACTGTGAACCTTAATAATTTCTAAATGGGTGCCCAGATATAAAAATTGAGGGAATTGTTGAAACCAGAACAATGAAATTACTATATCCAGGGCCTAACCTAGACTGACATGGGTTGAGGGTGAAAGTTAATTTTTGGAAGTGAACATCATTAAAATATTTTTAAAAAAAAATTAAATTAACATTGCATGGTGAAGCAATGTTGATTTATCTTTTTAATAAACCATGTCAGGGGGATGCATGGTATTCAGTATAACCTGGGTAATTCTTCTAAGGAAAATAGAAGACATAACTCTTGACAATGAACATCAGTAGATTGACAATCAAGAATCAGAGCAGGCATTGATAGATCGAAGAATGACGAAAAAATATTCCATCTTCATCAATGATCGATCTAATCCCATGTAGGGAATTTGTTTTAAATTATTATTCCACTATGTTCTTTATTCCATTTCCCTACGACGAAAGAAAATAAATCAATGAAAAAATGATCGGTCTTGTTTCATATGGGTGTGGGATTATATTGAAAGGTGATTATAAGGATTGATCCATGTTTATGATTGATATAGATTTTCCCTCTATTATTCAATTATAACATGGATGGATCAAGGCTGAAACAAACAGGGAAAATATCCACCCAGTTTGGGTGTTTTGGTTCCTCACCTCATTTCCCCAATTTTCATCTCATTCTTCATTGGGAAAATTGATCTAGAGTGGGATCCAGGACCTTATTAGCATGAGGGGAAGTCATATGTGGTAGCTATGACCTTTTCAAGAATAGTGCGGACATGAATGGTCATTGGTTGCGGCACTGGTGGGGGAGGAAACAACGGTACGTCACTACGACTGGGCTAGGTAGACCCAGGAGGATGGCTATAGGCATGGCGGCCGACAACACCCGCATCCCACAGTCCAGCGGGATTACAGTGGCAAGACATCCCACAGTAGGGGGAATGGGTGGAGGTCTATGAGGCTGCCTACTTGAAGGTTTTCAATGAGATCCTATGATGGAAGAAGAAGCGGGAGGAAGAGGAAGGCCGCAAGAATAGAGGATGTGGTCTGTTAGAGCTGAGTTGGATGGAGAACCCATGGCAAAGCCATGAGTGTGCGCTGGTCACATAGTCCAGCTTCGCAATGTGTTCTAGCCATGTTGACTAGGTCATAAGCTATCATTCTGTTAGGAGACCGCGTGGGAAAGGGAGAGGCGCGACCAGTCAGGCTGAGTCCAAATGGACCAAACCGGCCCGTACGAGCTAGCTAGGATAGAGTAGGAGGTGTTGGGTCGGTGGTGGGTTGGGCCAAAAAAACCAGCTGGGGCAAGCTTGGGTAGTCTAAACCTAATATAATGGGTTGAACTAGTGAATCATGTTGGTGGCCCCAGGTGAGGTTGGGTCGGACTGGACTCAGACACCACCAGCTCGTTTTCACTAAAACTTCTTTAAATATCAAACCATATATCAATTTGATGAGACATTTTAAGAATTAGTAAACTGACGAAGAGATGGTACTATTGAAATAATCTACATGAGTGTTCATGGTGGTCGACATCCTATTGTTTTGGCTCAATGAGTAGGTTTTCCCATAACAAGTGTGCTAAGAGTGGAATCCAGTGGTTGGGAATGACATACATGGAGTGTGTCTCAAATGCCTACATGGGTTGTGTCTCTTACAAGGTGTGTCTCATGTGATTACACAGGGTGTGTCTCTGATGGAGTCTACATATTGTTCTTACACGAGGTGTTTCTCCTACGCATATATAGAGTGTGTCTCCTAAAAATTACATGACTTTTTCATGGGATTTGAATATGAACGGAAAATATTCATATATGTATGTAATATACATATATTGGTTTGAACTATCTCTAGTGACTTTTTTGACTTATAGGGGCTACACTTCATGTATCTTTTTGTTAGTATGCATTGGATATTGGTTTGTGGTATACCATTGTATATTGTGGTCCTTACTAAGTATTTTTTTACACATCCCTACATGGGTAATTCTTGCACACATCACGTCTTTTGTAGATGATTGACACTTTGATGGTGTCCTAGGTGAACCGGGAGAAGTTGGTTCTTAGAGTGATCAGGCGAAAGAGGTGTGCCACTACAAATTCAGGTAACTGAAAAAAAACTAACAACCCGGTAGGGTTTTCTTCAGATGAGTTCAAGAACATGTAAATTCACATTGTAAAACATTTCTTTGGTTGGTCATATATACTGTCCCCCTTTACTTTATGTTTGAACTATTTAATATGTGCGGGTTTTTCATAGTAATATATATACATGTCAACTTAGTGGTTTGGGTTTCATCACTTTTCCTTGGAGACAGGTTCATGTGTAAAGGTAATTAGGAAAATTACTCCCACTTCTGGTATGCCCCTACATGGCACTAGTCACTATCCCCTAGCCTATGGGAGTCCAACTTCAGTTTGTCACGACACAGGCCATGGGGGGTGATTCATGGTAGGCTGTCACGACCATCATTTCTCCACACCTACCACAACATTTTTTCACATGAAAAACCTACCAAAAATAACTTCCCCATATCCCTAAACTCATAATATAATCCATACATGGGGAATAAATCCACCTAAGGAATGTGTTTTTATAAAAATCAAGAGAAGTTACATTAAGATGTGGTAAGACTCATTAACAAGCGATTTGCTTTTATTTATTTCTCCACCTCTTATATTATTATTATACCACTGTGATATAACAAGATAAAAAAATTATTTATTTTATTATATTTTACGGTTATGAACAAAAAACACACACACATCCCATAAATGGGTTACAAAATTTTTATTCATATGTATGCCAGATTGTCACCTCAGAAAACAATGTCATTTTTTCCATTACCACCACTTAGGGTTGTGTATTAGGATGGATATAATGATTAGATATCATATATATAACATAATTATACCTATTTATTCTTTTATAATATGTTTTATTTTTTATTTCCATAGATATTGGGACATAATAACATCACTCATGTGTACAGTAGGCTACTCCATTGAGATGTAATATAATTCGTTTTCACATTACGTGTTACATGAAAAGTAATCAGGGTAGGGATAAATAATATATGGGGTATAAATGATATTATTGTTATATTAATACTATATTAATATCAATTTAAATATATTATATCATTTAATTTCTTACATTTTCAATCTCTAAAAACTGATAAGATTTTTTGTGGTCGTGTGGACTATCACATCCTCAAAGTGATTTGATTCTTTCTTCATACCCACCTCACAATAATGACAGATATAAGAATATATAATTAAAATATATTTTATTTATTATATTATTAAAATTATATAACGATAAAATACTACATTAGTTAATTCTATAATGATCATTATAAATTATAAACGGTATTCAGGCTTATATACCACCTACCGTCTCCATGGTCGTAATGTTAGTTCACCTATTCATTTCCATAGTTCATAATGGGTTTTAAAAGTATATTTTGTTTCAAAATATGATAATTATTTCATGATAAATATTTTTGATATGATAAAATAATTACCTTTTTAACCATATTCAACAAACCCATTTTTTTGACACATAAGATGAATATGGTAAAAAACATTTGATGAATAATTAACCGATATAGGAAATGTATATAACATGATAAAAAGTTAATTAAAACTAATAATAAACATTAAAATATTTATCATTAAAGTAAAAAATTATATAATTTTTTTATTCAGTATGAAAATAACACACACGACATGTTGGACTAATGGTAATGGTTTTCTCGTCTCAATTTTATTTAGGTTAGATATATACCGTATTCACCACCATTTTTTGTTGTGTGGTGAATATAATGACCATGAATGTATACCATGATACCTATACATAAATATATGATTATTGAAACATCCCTTTGATTATATATATAATTCATGGGCTCTATGATATAAAATTTACAAAGGTGGTAAGGGATTTTTTTCCTGATTTTTCTTTATTTTAGACATTTGTTATGTTATACACCTATATTATTTTATGAGGCCCATATAATACCACATTGACATATTATTTCATGCTAATAATTTATTTATTTAAATTCTAATTTTTATTAAATTTTCATTATTCATGGGGATTAGTAATCAATTTAACAAAAGTGTGAAGAGTCTTCTTTTTATAATCACATCGTTTATCAATATTATTCATGGTTACGCTTCCAATGATGAAATAGTATGGTCTATCGCTCAAGAAAATAAAAAAAAATTATTTATAATCTACATATTAAAGTATAATTCATGGATTCCCTTAATTTTAAAATCTTTATGTAGTCAACAGTTAAAAATAATGTTTTATGAGAAATTATCTTCTTTGTCGAATACACTTTTAATTCCAAATCAATTTTTTATAAAACTGTTAAAAAAATGATTAATTTTTTCTCAATTTGAATGAATAATTTACTAAATATTTTATAGATAATATTTCTAAATAATACCTTATATATTTCCTTGTTTTTTTCAAAGAAATGCATTTTTAAAATGTGTTAGTTTTTTAAAAATGGGTACAAAATGGAAAGTTTTTTTAAAAAAAATACTAATATTTTAATGGTATTTACTTTAATCAATTTCCAATATAATTATTTTTACATATTATCAATTGGGGCTAATTTTTATTTATACCATCCAAAATAAATTTTTGTTTTGGATTATTATTTTTTAAAAGAGACTATTATGGAACCCCATTGTTTTCCACGGGTTAATCATGCTTGAAGGAGATTCTATTTGAGTACATTTCATTAAAAAAGTTTATTCATGTTTCAATGATATTTTTATGTAAACCATTTATTTTTCACGTGTTAAACATAATTCCATGAGATTTTCATGGGACCTGTTTCTTTTTAATGGATTAATCATGTTTCAATAATATTATCTTCTGACACATACATTTTCTATAGTTTATTAATTTTCTAAAAATAAGATAATGGTTTATTTATGATTTTTATGATAAAATTATAGCTTTATATATTGTATTGATGTTATTTTTCTTGCCCTTATATTATATGTGTAATCCCAACCCAACTTATAAGATGGTTTTAACCCCATTATATCTCACAGGTGTGCCCGATATAGCTTATATATATTGTTCAGCCTTATTATAGCTCATGAATGTTTGATGAGATCAATATAAATTATACATAGGGTTGATCCCACTTAAATCTCATGAAAAATGAGTGATCATAAAAATTCTTATAAGAAGGATTAGTCCTATTACAGATATATGATGCATTGGGTAAAGATTATGTTCTCTAAATAATTATATTGGAAGTTTGTCGTATGGTTATTCCAATTTTAAGAGTTTTAAGGGTTTTGTAAGGGTTATATGAGATGATGTTCCTAGATACCAATATTTTTTATCTATTCTTACTATGTGTTTATAATATTTCTTTGGATCAATATTGATATCACGTGGATCATAGTTTTTGATTCTTATGACTATTTCA
The DNA here is from genome assembly GCA_963277665.1 of Viscum album. Taxonomy (NCBI): domain Eukaryota; kingdom Viridiplantae; phylum Streptophyta; class Magnoliopsida; order Santalales; family Viscaceae; genus Viscum; species Viscum album. The sequence continues at coordinate 1,609,929,438 of OY728141.1, read as the reverse complement.
ATTATTAATGGGGTTTTTATGTTTGATAATCATGTTCTTAATGGGTATTAATATTATTATGTTATACTCATTAACAATGATGATTCCATAACACCATTATTCTCTTCTTATACTCAATGGTTAAATTAATTTGTTAATTCTTACATTTATCATATCGATCAATTGTGCTTGGCATTCTTATGTTTTTTCCCAGGTTAAAAAGAATGATCTTGAACTTGTTTTTTCATGATTAGAATTCATATGGATGATGATGTTATATTATTGTGAAAATGTAGAGCTGGGTTTAGTAGGATAAATGCTCTTTTAAAATAATTTAAATCATTTTTGTTGGTTTTTTACTAATTCTCATAAACTCTAAACCTAAAAGGTCCTCATGGATGTAAGTTCTCAAATCGTTCTGTAGGAATTTTTATGGTTTAGATGGAAAAAATGGTTCATAATTAATAGTATGAACCCATAAATTTAAATTTTATGATTTTAGAAATAGATTCTGGAGTGAAGGTTTTAGAGTCTTATAGTCGGTATCAATTAAATGGATTATATAACATTCCTGATTATGATTTATTCATGTGATGTTGTATTAGGAGTTATGAACACCATCATTGGTATAAAATATTATGGTTGATCATATGATATATGTTTTATAGACATCATTTTAGGGTTTTATGTAGTAAAACATTTTATTTTATTAATGAAATTTTTTGTGGTGTTTTATTGGTAAGGGTTATTTTTAACCCCATGGGTCAACATGTAGTATTATTTGGGGATGAACTATATTTAATGTTTTAAAAAGGAAAAATTTATATTGGGTGAAGACTCATCACATTGGGTAGGACTGTAAGGCTTGAATCATGGGAAAAAGGATAATAATGGTGTCATGCCTACCATTGGTCTACAAGATGTCCACATTTAAATGAAATTCTTACAGGAAGTGATTATGTTTATTTTGAAAATATGGGATATTATTTTAGTAATAATTACTGGTTTATCTTGGATGAATATACGATAAAATACTTATAATCATTGGTGTTTGAACATATGATGTACTATTTTATGAATTGTAATGACTGTTACTTATGGAATTATTTATATTATATTTTATTTATTTCAATGGAATATTTATTATTATTGTATCATTTTAAAGTTTATTATTTTTGTGAATTATTTTACCAAATGATATCCATTTTGGTTTTGGGTATTTTTTATGTATAGGAGGAATATATTGTTATGATTTTGGGGATTTTGGGTTCTTTTAAAGTATATATTTTAGTTCTTCTAGTACGAATAATTTATATAACATCCTTGATCATTATTACACATTAATACTTGATTTATTACATAACATTACTTCAATACAACCTAAAAGATTTATAAATCTGGTTTATTTTGGAATTAGGTACATTTCATAGTTATCCAATAACATGGGATATAACACATTTTTTAAAACATCCTTGACATGATCATAATATTGAAACGAACCTAAAACTGTATGGGATATCCTGGGGAAACATAATAAATAGATGAAATAGAAATCCTAGTAAAGAAAGAAATAAGTTATAACATGAAGAATATAATTCATGTTATAAGATAGGAATTTCAATGAGAAGAAAATGATTATGAATAATAATGAATTATGTAACAATATAATCATAACATGGGAAATGTGACAACAACTTTAAACACTACATCATAAACACAATTCAAGGATAAATCCACCCAGACAATATGGTGGACAATGTCCCTTAATGTTAATAGGTATACCCATATCCCAAATTTAGGTATTATGGTACAAATCATTACCCAATGCATTGGAGTGCTATCCGGGTGAACCCATTAAAATCATTTCATTCTAATTCTCATGTGTTCCACATATATTATTGAACATGGATTTATTCATCATAATAATTTTTTCGAAGATAATGGAATGTATTAAAAATACTCTTAAGTACCCAATAAATATTTTTATGTGCATAATGGTGAATACCCTTTACATAATAATTGGTATGGTATCCACTACACAATTGTTTTGGCATGGAAAATTGGGGTGAAATTTCGACAACATAATGGCGTTACATAAATATTCAAAAAAAGTAGATAATGATAGAGAAAGACCCTATAATTTCAATTAAATAAAATGTGTAGAAATATGAACATGAAAAATAATATCCCAGCATTATAAATTTTTAAATAGAAGTCTTACGGTAATGAAGAAACATGAATATTGACAAGAATCCATACGAAATATTGGTATAGTAACAGGTGTACATAACAGATAACTGGTGGATTAATGAGAATAAAATGAATTTATCTCAATTTATATATATAATGGACAATGATATTAATATGTAATGACATATCTCATCACAATAAAATGAAATGTAAAAATAATAACATAAAATGAGTGCTTGATACATTAGGAGACTTGAAGATGAGGTTCCCTATGTTGAATGTGTGACTTTAAAGGCTTAGGAATGAATTCATGAGAGCTTGGTCTGGGCTTGTGAGGAATATATAGTGTGTAGGGAATAGTGTGGCTTAGATCGATGGAATTTAAATGAAGATAAATGGGAGATTGTGTATGTTTATATAGGAAAGGAGGGTTATTACATTATTATTTTGTTTTCAGACTCTATATAATAAAATATTCAAAATTACAAACCATACCATGGGGTTTAAAATTTTTTCTGAAAAATGTGGTGTATTACATTATTTTATATGTAAAAATAATTTTATATTTATAAAATATTATCATTGGTGTTGTGGAGGCGAGTCACACTATTAAAGAAATGATTTTCAAATTGTAAAATATATTATAAGTCATAGAGGATTCATAATGGATTTAATAAATGGAAAAAATAGACATAAATTTAAATTATTTTAATATAATAACAGATATTTGGTCTTTGAATCCTTTTATTTTACTTATTTCATCCCTTTTGGGTCATTGTGATGTCATAAACCATACAGTACATTTATACAGTATTTATTTATTAACCGGAAATTTTAATTTCTCATACAATTATGAAACAATTCACCATTGGGAACTTCTAAAACTCTGATTCCAAATATAAAAATCATTTCATCTAAATAAAGTTACAAATATTTGATATCTATCGTTTAATAGAAAAAAAATATTTATTGAAAATGACATGTTTTTTGACAATAAATTTTTTTGGATCCATTATAAAAAATAAATTTTACTTCCAGAAAATAAAATGATCATTTATTTTTCATAGAAATTATATCATAATAAAATTTGAATAAAATATAATTTATTTATAAAATCAAATAATTCATAAAAATATATTCCTTAATTTAATTTTTATTTTAACAAAAAATATTATTTATGTTTTAGTGAGTAATAATAAAAATACATTATAAAGTAACAATAATAGTATGAAAATATATTCAATATTATATAAAAAATTATGTAAATACTCATATTTTTTAGTCCTTGTTACATATCACTTTAAAAATCCAATATTATTTATAAGTGTAAGTTTCACGATGGTGGGGACTTCATGGGGCCATTCAGCAAACATGGTTTGGGTTGTGACCTTGAGGAGAATAAAATTATCCTGTAAATGGTTTCACACATTCTTAAGTTGTTGGATCACAGATTGGTATTGCTCATGGGGAAATTAAAAAAATTATATCTTTCTCAGAATCTCTGATAGATGGGCTTCATGGGGTATGATCCTACTGGTTGAGGCCATCACATCCTTTGTCTCTGTCAAATGGATTTCTAAAAACCTATATTTATACGGATCATTGATCATTTTTAAATAGATATATTATCAATGGTATATATATAAAATGATCATTTAAATACAATTTCATATAATAAAACAAAATAAGTACATGTGTCATTTATAACCATGTAACATTTAATTATATGAAAAAAGGAGTTTTATTGATAATAGTTAGAGTCATTACAATCTTCCCCTATTAAAAAACCCACAATATTAAATTTTCCCAAACTAAAAAAATATTTAGATAGGTATAATAAATCACCTCATTTGTTACCCATGTTGCTTAATAAAACTTATGGGTTCTCCACAACACTTCTACTAGTGGTATTTTCGTATTTTGTAAAACATTTTCTCTATAATATAGAAATTTATGCTCTATAATCTTCGTAGGAACAATCATTCTTCAATGGGACTACCACTGGATTGAATACATGTGAGGGGATCAGTATGTACTTTCTCAATAGGGATACATGGAATACATCATATACTGTAGATAGGTTTGGTGGGAGGGCTAGTAGAAGGATTATTACTCTGATGTGACCAAGTATTTGAAAATGGATGTTGTACCTTGGACTTTGATTTCCATTGATAAAAAATCTCATTACATTATTACATTGATATATGTGGAGGAATATGATATTACCTATATTAAAATCTATGTCACATCGATGATTGTCAGCATAGATCTTCTATCGACATTTAGTAGCATTCATGTGATAATAAATGTTTATAACCTTCTCCACCATTTACTCATAAATTTTAGGACTTATTGGTTTGGGATCCCTAAATTTATCCCAATAAGCATGTGTTTTTACCTCTTCACATAATGGTCTTCATAGAGAGTCATTCAGATGCTCGAGGGGAAACTATTGTTGAGAGATAACTCAACTAGAGGAGGATGGTGGTCCCATCATGAATTAAAGTCAATTGAGAAAGTTTTCAACATGTCTTCTTGTGTTTAATATTCCACTTATATTGTCAATCTGTTTGAGGATTATTTTCCATATTGAAAATAAACTCAGTATTTAGAGCATGTTAAATAATTTTCCAAAACATAGAAGTGATTTTATGATTTCGATCAGAAACTATTAGTAATGGTACTCCATGTTGAATATCCATTTCTCTAATGTATATATGTTCTATTTGATATAGTGAGAAATCATCATGAATCTCAATGAAGTGTGTACTCTTTTTATGGAGATCCAAATCATCCCATATAAAAAAAATTTATTTGGATTTCATCAAAAGTTTTTTGACAAAGCCCATGTAATTTTTTTTGTTCCATGTTTTTATAAGAAATGATTCGATATTTCCCTTAGACTTATTCTTTTTATCCTTCACATGATTACATACAAAGAATGTTTGAGTATAATCATAAATCTACTTTTTCTTATTATCACATCAATATTTCTCTCAGAGCTCTCAATACATCTTTTTGTTTCATAGGTGAATAAAGAAATTCAAACTATATGAATCATCCAATAGTTACTTATTTAACTCATAATATTATATAGCACATAGTCTTATGGATCATCCACCCATATTGGTTTTCGAAAATATTTACACATTGAACAATATACTTGTAAAACTTTTATGGATCTTGTGATCTGTTAAAATAAAATTTTAGTGCATTAGGGAAAAAATTATTTTTTGGATATTTGTTTTTGGGAATAAGTGTTGAATTGGACATAGATCAAAACAAAGACAAAGGATGAAATTTTTATTATGATATAAAAACATATAAAGTATGTAAGCTACTTTATATTCTTAGAAAATATAAAAAACATCATCCTTATTAAAATATATTGAAACAAATAATAAATACTATTACATTCATATCTAATTAAATAATATGATATTTTAAATAATAACAGATTGAAGGTTTTTAAGACCTTAAAATTCCATTGATAAATCACTTTGTTGTGATAAATTACCATTATAAATATCTATAATTATTTAATATTTTCTTCTATTTCTATATTATCTCTTGTCACCAATGTTATAGTTCGTAGAAACCTAGTAATTTTAATTCGAGGAAACCATCATAGCTCATTTTCCCTCTTATTAAAATAATATTTTATTAAACATTACTAATTATAGTTTTTTGAATAAATGAATTTAAATTTTTTAAACCCATAACATCTAAGATCGAGTTTAAATTGCAAGGTTAAATTTTATTTCTAGTGGGGAGAATAAAAGTCCCATATATTCTAAAATAAGTACATTGTATTTAATAGTGTATGTGAAAAATAAAATAGGTTATAGGTTATATTACATGATTTTTTAGCTTTTGTTATACCTAAAACTGATTTTATCTTGTGTTACATGCAACAACGATTGAATTTGATAGCTTTTATTGGACACAACACAGAGTTTTACCGAATTATAATATATTAGTAATATTATTAATTAATATGAATGTTATGGGAATGTCTTTTGAATGGAATGTAATAACAGGAATAAATAAATTTGAAAATTAATAATTTTACACATTTTCAGTAATTATCTATAGATTATTAACAATATAATTAATATTTAATATAAAAAGAATTTTTTTTGAAAAGTTATTTTTTCTCTAAAAGTTAGATTATTTAGTGTTTTTCACATATAATTTAAAAATTATATAAATAATTTTAGACAATTATTAATTAAAAATAATCTTTATTTTTTAAAATAATAAAATTAAAATTATTCTAGTTTTAATTTATGGTATTTTCCTGAAATGTTTCATATTTTGATGAATAGTGAGATTTAATCATTTTTAATTGAAAAATTCATTTGTGTTTAAAAATTTTATAATGTCACATTATATTTTCAATTTTTTTATAGTAAAATAAGTTAAATTTTATATTAATTAATCAAATTTATTTTGTTATAATCAAAATCAAACTGAATTTAGATATAAAAACTTTGAAAACTTATGACAATTTTCTCCATGAAAAATATTTTTATCATCCATTCCATGGGATTAATTTTAAATTGTGTTTTTTAAATTCTGTTAATTTAATTATTAAAAATGGATTCCATAATTTTAATTAAAATAAGTTATAATTTATAATAATTCAAACATAATTTTTGGATAAAATGAATAGTGAATGCCATAAAAATTAAATACGAAGTTTAAGGTAAAAATTGATTTAACAGTGGTTAAACTAAAATGAACTGGAATATTATTTTAATGTTATTTAAATGAGTTTATTTCAAACATGGACATAAAATTATATAAAAATATGGAAATTCATTTCGAATTTTCTTTGAATATGTCCTATATAACAGATTATGTATAGAAAAAAATTAGATATTTTATTTCTTTTAATATATATAAAGCATTGGGATGAGGAAAAAAAGAACATTGGTTTAGTTATAAATATTATTTTTAATGGATAAATAGTTTTGTTTCACAAAAAAATTTCTTTACTTTTTATATATTTATTATTTACTTAAATTAAAAAATTAATTCCAAAATAATATTTATTTGATTATTAATATATTAAAGTAAACGATACAATAAATATTAATGGTAATGTATATTGAATGAATTATTTTGTTCCATTATTTTTCTCAATGAATGTATTATTTTACACAGTTATAAAATTAATAAATTGAAATTCAATCATTTTCGTGAAATTGGTATGTTAAATTTAAATTAATAATGTCAAAATTGACATCAATGTTATTTTATGAGAAGTTATATTTTATTAAATAATTTAAAATTTATAATAAAAAAATATTCTTAAAATTAATTTTTTAATAATAATAAAAATTTTCCATATCACATTCATAGACCAATGTTTCCCGTATAATGGTTACATTAACCCAAAAATATTACAAACTCTATTAGTTCAGTCAAGGTCAATGTATTGTTGTTGTACTTTACAAGCGTTTGGTTTAAAATTAATTTTCAACATACCATGAATTTTTATTTTATAAGTTGGATTTTATATTTATAATCATTGGGATTAATTTATGTGTTAAGTACCATTGAATTTTATCCTTAAATAATATATTACATATGTTTGAATAATAGTTACCAAAATGGAAAACCAAAATGGTAAAATAATGAAACATAGGAGTTGAGAAATAAAATGTTTAAAACCTGTGTTATATTATATTGTGGAGGTGTTTCTAAACTATACCAACCCTCTACCCATTAATTATAAATCATTATGCCACATGAGGTATTATTTACCTCCAAAAAATGAATACATTTGAGTCATTTACTATAAATGGTCAGTCACACCACTCACATATTAACACCTCTTAATCCATTTGATCAACCAATAACTAAAAATATATCTTCAAAAATTCTCACCCCTCATCCTATAATCCTTATTCTAGGCATAAATATAATAAATAAAGGATTTAGTGAAAACCTAAGTAAGATACCTAATGGAGTTGTAATGTTCATCAATGAGCATTTTTGTTTTATTTCATCCTCAACCAAATTCAATTATTATTATACCAGGATTTTACAATATCATTAGTATAATAAATATAATAAAAATTTTTTATGTTGTGGTTATTACATACAACATCATATAATTCTATCTAATGGATTATGAAATCATTATTCGTGCCTGAATTTGACAACTACACTATGAACCGATATCCTTAGTTATTCCAATAATACCATGGATGGTTTGGTATAATAATTGACTATATATATATATTTGATATTATTGATTTTTTTATGATTTTGAAACTATTATATCTCATATAACATCATGATTTCCATTTTGTGGGAATATGAATACGTCCTTTATGTTTACGGTGGACCACCACCTCATGAAGTGATGTCATTCATTCATTATTTACATAAAATGTACTAAGGATGGGTTTAAATAAAATAAAATATATATATATGAGATAAAAAATTATTATTACATGATAATATATATAGATATATATATATAATTTACTTTTACTTATTTTAAATCTAACAAGATAATTTAAAATTGTTCATGCATACGTACGACCACCATCTCCATGGATAGTGCATTTCATTTTCTATCTCTAACTATTATATATTATTTCTATCCCACATTGAAGGAGGATGAGCATGAAGCACAACATTATAAGGTGGTGTGGATACCTCTCCCATAATGAGGCCATTTCAGGGGGGTGAATGATGGCCCGATCCCAGGGAAAGAAAAACCGTGGGAGCTCGGCCCAAAGTAGATGATATCATGATCGTGGGCTGGACTATCCTGTTACAAATGGTAATAGAGCTTGTGTCCATTTTATTTTCCAACAAGGATTTTGTTCTCTTCTTGGGGTGCATATTATAGCTATCCCAAATCTAAGTAGGGTTAGCAGGAATCACCCCTTTTATGGTTTTGTGGATACATATCCCATCATAAGGCCATTTTTATGGGGATTCCTATGGGCCCTAATTGAGGGAACGAAATACCATATAGGCTAGGCCCAAAGAAAAAAATTTCATGATTTACATATATTATGAAACAATTATCAAATTAAATCGCCCACTAAATAACATATAAAAAAGTACATGAAAGACACAGTAGTTATTGTCTGAAACATGACTAAAACATGAAATGTTTATTTAAAAGTTTATAATAGGTCCAAAGTAAATAATATATCTTATTATATATCTCAATATGGTTATATAATATTTTTGTAATAATCTTATATATTTTACAAAAGAGGTTTGAATTAGTATGGTACAAGTTAAGACATTAGGTATTCGATTTCAACCTACTTTTTTTGGGCGGGAAACCAGCCATATTAACCATGTGTTTTCTTTTTGTGGGGTATAAACTAAAAATGAATTTATTATATGATTCCTCCACTAAAAATTAAATTTTTTTAAAAATCCATTTACATCTCTTTTTTATTGTGTTTAAAATCCAAATACTATTAAACCGGTAAGAGACGTTTGTCTCAACTTCACTTTATTTAGATATACATTATAGTATGCACCTATATTATTTCATTATGTTTATATACATCCCCAATGATATTTATTATAATTAATACTTAATTAATAAGGTTATTTAATGATTCCATTCAAAAAAATTTATCCATGGGTATTTGACGTGAAATTTACTAAATGTGAAGTGATATTATGCAATCTCACGTTCATTTTTGATTTTTAACATGATCATGAAATAATCAATTCATTATAAAAAATTAAATTGGAAAATTAATTTATGTTAAATATCCATATTATTGTTTTTTTATCACTATTTAATAAATAATATATAATTTTTAAATATGACATCTACTCTGAATTTTATTTGATTAACATGGAAAATATTGATAAATTCATTTAATGTAATCAATATAAATATTTGATAATTAATGTTTTTATGAATTATGTAGATTATTTAATATTTGAGGAATTAATTAGAAATGTAATACATGGGTTCATGACGAGTTAATTAAATTTCCTTGCTGTAACGGTTGTCTTAAGAGAGATAATTATTTGTTCATAAACCCTTTTCATCTGTGAGAAAGTGGTTTTAAAAACCATAGAGGATAGATAATGAAGGTATGTTTCAAGTGAATGTAATTGAATCAATTATTATTATTATTTTACCTTTTATGTTTTAAACCACCTTGATGATATATTATGATGGAAAAGTAATCATGTTTTTGTAAAAAAATATCATTTAATAATTATGAATGTCATTCATTCAAGTTATTATTATTGTCCTCGATATTTTCAAAAAGGTAATATCTCTAGATGGATCTCATTGACATTTATTATTTAAATTTAATGTGCTTTCATTTATTTACCATAATAAATTAATTATTAATTATCTATTCATGCGTTAAATTTATTTAAATGGAATGTTAGTTCAGTTATTTAACTTGACATATTAATTTTATTTATTGATTCATGAATGAATCGGTTGTACATAAGGCTTAATAAAAATATTATCTAAACCTCATTTTTATTCCTTTTCATATGATTGAATTAATTTTAGAATGAATTATATGTAGGGATATTCATGAGGGAATACCACTATTCTCAAATGTAAAAAAGAATTGTTGTAATTCATGTATTCAAATGAAATGTAACACTCATGTATATATCGTGTCTACCAATAAAAGTAATCAATTATATAATTATGGTGAAAATAATTGTTTATAATTCCAATTTATTCAATTTGGCTACGGATCTACTATACAAGGGTTAGGGTCCCTATAATAGAAAACTGCGAGAAAGGTTTTTCATCAAAAGGGTGATAAAGTCATTTTTTTCTTAATAACATTATATAGCTATATTGGGTACATAAATTGAAGAAAACTAAAGGAAAATGTGTAATTTATAAAAATAACCATAGGATAAGAAACTTAATCATTTTATTTATAGATATATTATAATATTTCTAAGTTGAATGATAAATTGTTGAAAAATAAAAATAAATACAGAGATTGTAAATAAAACCATTACTAGTTTGGTAACATTTTATTCATAAGACCCATGAGATAAATAAAAAATATATGAATATGTATATAACATAATATTTATGAGAATAATTATAAAATTAACTAATGTTAATTATATACACCACACCGAATAAACATGTGGTGAATATGGCATGGGTCCCGTAAAAATAAAAGTGAGATGACAATCACTTACCTAATGTTTTGAATTTTTTCATAAATTCTAGAAAACAATATTTATTAAATATAACATTATTATATATCTATTTAAGAACCATAAACATATATATAATGACATATATTATTTACCTATAACATCTTACAATTTGTTTTTTAATAATTCTGTATTGAAGTCACTATTCTTTTTAACAACTGCTTTATTTTTTCATGTATGTTTTTGTTTGTGAAATTTCATACATATAATTGATTATGGTCACATCACCTTATAAATTTTAATCATGATATAAATATGATATATATTCAATATATAAAAAATTATTTTCATCCAAATGATATTTTTATAGGAATATAAATTACACTGTTCATGGAGATGGTACGGTGTATGTATGCATGCATATCATTTCCAATATTCAATGAATATACAAAAGAAAGGTATATATTAATTCACCTTCATAAAATCATTATTTGTAATATATATCATATATAATCATTAATTCTATCATCATTATAATAAATTTTAATAGAATTTGAAGAACATATTGCATTGCTTCCTAGAGGTGGTAGTCCGCACATACGTGTTATCAACGTTATAATTTTTCAACAAATTATACATTGTGATGTTATATGTTATATTATAAATCGAAAATTTTAACTTTTTCATAAATTTAACACACATATATATAATTTAAATATAACATTATATCTATGTTTTAGAGGTGGTGATGGAAAATAATTACATTGGTTTGTGTGGAAGTTGTTCTCTTTACACATGATCGATAATTTATTTTCTCATTTTATGGAACGAGAGATGGATATAGTTAATATATTTAAAAAATATTATCTCTTTATATAAGAGATACTAAATTTAATATATAACCTTTTTTAATAATATTTTTCATGTTTTAGAGGAATAAATAAAAAGAAAATGCATGGTTAAAGACTATACCGTTTCATTATATAACCTCTTTAGGTTTACCCATAAACCCATTGTGTGAGGGTTTATTTTTAAGGAAAAATATTATAAAAAACATATTCTATTTAACTTACAACTATAAATAACTTAATTTTATCAAATATCTTTCAATTGTAGAGTTTTAGAGAATTAGGAAAACTCGTTACACAGTAAAACCATACATTACACGTAGACACTTATACTGAGTATAAATTTTCTCTATAAAACAATAATCATTAAAAATGATTTCCTAGACTAATATATATCTTAATTATTTTACCTTTATATAATCCTTGAACCAAATATTCATTAAAACCTATGAAAAACTTTTTAAATTATGGGATGATCATAAAATATTAGTAGGATACTTAAAATAAAAGAAACTACTAGTCTAGTTAAAACCCATAAAAAATCACTAAATCATAATTTTTTACAAGAAAAACAGATCATAATTACCAAATTATAAGTATCATTCCTTTTTAAAATAGAACTATCATCAATAAATCTCATTAGAGATAATATAAAGGATTTTTAGGTAACTTGTTACATAATTATAATAAATTGGAATAACCATAGTGTCAAATTCCATACATGTTACTCATACAAATGGAATAACCATTCGATCAACTTCTATTTATTTCACCCATACAAATAGAATAGCCATATGGCCTACTTATATATATATGTAACTCTTACAACTGAAACAACCAAACAATCAACTTCTATTCCCAATGCATTAGAGGTTATAACATAACCACCCGCCCTTGGTTTATCATGATACCACTCATCATTTCTTAATCACATAACTACCCGTAAAATTCCCAAGAAACATTATATATTCATATCACATTAAAACACGTAACATTAAAAATTTAACTCCTAAAATTTCGTTTTCAATCATAATAAATCATGTCATTTTATTGAAATAACCAATAAATTTTAAAAAACCAACATAAAACATTTTCAATAGAGATGTATGGATCAAAGTGTCATATGCAACTTTGAATTTTTTTAAAGAAAATTATAATTATAATTTTAAACATTTATTTTTATATATATTAATCCATAAAACCTTTTTTAATACATGGAAATGAATGATAAATATTTATGTGAATAAATCATTATATTAATTAAAATGATGTTTTAATTTAAGAGTCCCTTACTTTGAGTCCAACTTGTTCTGTTAAATCACCATCATCATGAATAATAAACCTAATTTAATTATTTATTTTCATAATATAATTTTTAACATTTATTATTCTTTTCATATCAATTATTATCATGTTATGAAAATTATTAATTATTTTAGTTCATGTCGGAAGTTTTGGCGATATTCGGTACTTGAGTAAAAAATGAACGTGGTATGATGTCATTAGTCAATATGGTCATTGGTACATGGTCTCTATAATATAATTCATGAAATATTAATAAATTTTATACAAAACTTATACAGAAGGTAAGTATTATATATATTTAAATAATGATAATAATTTCATTAATATTTTATTAATAATTTAAATATATATATATATATCATTCATTTGAGGTGGTGATGAAAAATAAATCACATCGATTCATACAGGTGATAGTTTACACAAATGAATGAATGACATTATCATTTTAATGTTCTTGTAAATAAAAGAAATAAATTGTTATATTATAATTTAATAATGATAAATATTTAAAAAGTGTCTAATATAAAATTTTATTCCATCATTATAACCTTTACAAAGACAAAGTGGTTGAAAATGGAATATATCAGTTCCTGAGGCGGTAGTTCACCATACACCCAAATGACGATTATTTTCCCATTTGATAGAATTGTATATGGATTTAACTGTGCATATTAAATTAAAAAAATCTCAATATATTTAGGATACGAGATTTATAATTACATCATGGTGGAATAATATCTTATGCATGTTGAAAAAATTAAAATAGAAATACTTAATTAAAATCATACCTCCTATTAAGATGGTCTCATTTGATGAACACATTAACAAATATAATGAGGGTTTTATACATTAAATAATTACTAAAGCATGTGAGTATGGATTCTAGGAAGGTATTTTTGAATATATTGGTTGAACCAAATATGTGTATATGTATATTTAAATGAGATGAATGGGTTCGCTTTTATAGGGGAGGTGAGAGGAACTCTTATAAATATTCAAAATATTAAATTAATATAAATTAATTTTCTATTCAAAATTGTCCAAGGTGATTTGTTTACATTATATAATAATTTTTATTCAAATAATGTTCATATAATTAAAATTATATATGTCTTTATAATTTTGTTTAATGATTATCTTTTTTATCCCTTTTAACTATTACCATTATATCATGTAAATTACAATTGGAGGGTTAATATAACTACAATAAAATATCATACGACCATGAAATTAGACAATTATCAAATTTTATGACTAATATAAATCATTTGGAGGAAATTTTGTTTTTTTAATTTTTATATCATATAATAAAATACTATTTATTTTAAAATATCAATAATGTTAATTTTGGCACAATTCATTACTTGATGTTTTGAAAATATCATAAAAATAATATAAATTAGAACTAATACATATAATAAATGCCTAACATTTCATATACAACTAATAAAATTCGTGGATGATAACCATAATCTAAATATATATTTGTTTATTATTTTTAATATCATTTATTTGATAATTACTTTTATTAAACTATGACTGCATCAAAATTTCATAAGCATTTCATTAAATTATTTATTTTTTAAAAATTAAATATAACTTATCCTGATAAATATATATATTTAAAATTTAAAAATAATATTTATAGTTGAAAATATTACCATTATAGCACCATATTAAAAATATCTCATTTGTTAAAATCAAATGTATGAAAAAAATTACTTTTCTTTTAATAAAATACTATAAAAGTGGTAAAGTATTTTAAGGGAAAAAACTAGACATTAAATCATACTAGAATTATTTTTGGTTAAAAATAACTCATCCCATAAAATTAAAAAAACATTTACTATATTTTAATAATATTTATAATTTTATTTTTACCCTTAATTACCATGTTTACCATTATTTGTGTTGATAATTTTTTTTCTAATGTTACTATACATTATATCAAAAAATAAATCATACATATTTCACATAATACTGAAATTATTATAAAAAATAGAGAATATAATATTTCATAATCATAACACATAATTGACTGAAATTAGTTAAAAATAAATCTCATTGAAGGAATGAGAAAATGAGGTTTTAAACTGAAAACATTCAAATGTTTACAATGTTTTTATATCCGATTCCATTGAGAAATTGATTATAAAGATATAAATAGGGGAAAGAGATAAAAATATTCTAATTATAATTTTGAACTATTTAAATATATAATTTTCCACTCTAAATAAATTTTATGAAATTGTAGTTTCCAATTAAAATGCATTATTATTTTCACTATTTATATAGTTTTTTAGAAATATATTTCCTTTTATTTTATAAAAGGTTTTTTCTAAATTATTATAATTTAGTCATCATAGAATTAATTATATATACATGTATAAAAAATATATTCATAATTCGGTTGAGCCTATTCGTACCTACCATTCTAATAGTTAGGTTAAGAAAGTAACATTTGAATAATCATGTTTTTTTGTTTGTTTAAGCTCTATGTGGCGTATAATGTACACTATAAAACATTCTATTACATTATAAAAACTATTTAGGTTACATTATATTTAAATTTAATTATTTTGTATCTGTATTCGAACACGACATCAATTACTAGGTGTTTGAATTTTCAAGAAATCATTATTCAAATCCCACCTCAGAAAAAGGGTCAACATATCATTCACTTTAAAATCATTAAAACAAATAATGAAGGTCACTCGAGATGATAAATACAATAATGAAATGTTTGAATACATGGACATGGAAGAGAAAACTAACTCTCATGTTCTTGTAGAGAGTTATAGAGAACCTGGTCATGAGAACGTCAACAATCACAAAACCATCAATCTGTGATCAGTTAAAAGGTCATTGATTCCATAAAAAGAAAAATGAACGAATAATGATTTTTTTTCAATATAATTTTCATAGAGTTAAGAAATTAATTTAATATACATAATAATAATATTTGGAAACACTCATACATGAAATGTAACATTTCATCCTTTAATCTATTTCTACCTTAAAATCTAATTTGTTATAAATGATGACTATTTAACATGATTTTTTGGCCTGAAGCACTAGAATCATCTTCTAGTAAGTCAAATAAACAACAAACAATTAACATTTATTTTATAATTTCATGAAAAATTATCCAAAACCAAAATCGGTAGGATAATAAAAGATAATTCTCCAAAAAGGAAAATACTTTTTATGATTAAATACTACATTAATAGCCATAATTGAAATGTCATACCTAAAGACAAAAATAGTCCAATTAAAAAATACAGGTTATTAAAATTCCACAAAATAATTCAAACTAATATTGGAACCCAAAATCAAGAAGTATTTGATCACATAGTCCTCCAAGATAAATGTTATGAATTATCGCTAAATAACATCAATTACTCTTGAACTCTCATACCAAAAAAAAATTATCTAATAACATTAAAGGTATGTAAACCATTTCCATAAATAACTTGAGTCACCATAAGTCCAAAATAAAATCAAATTAGACTCCAAAAGAAAAATCAACCATTATTCATCATAATATTTTATTTACAATATTCCTATAAAGTTCCCAAAATATTTAATTTCTTCTGAAATAACACTAATCACTTAATCACAAAACTTTTATCCAATCCCAAGGTTATATATTAGCTGAAAATATTTTCCCATAATTAACATATTATTTATCCAATAAATCATTTATCTAAACAAATACATACTAATTGGGTATTCTTCTAGGATAGTGTAAAGGGATGCACTATTTTGGACCTTCGGTTCTGGGTTCGATTCTCATGGCCTTGTAGGATGAAATTGGATGTCACCCATGTGATGAGAATTTCTTTTTCTAAAACTATATAATTATTATAAAATAAAAAAAATATAATAAAATCCTAAAAATTAAGCATAACATGTCTTAACCTTAGTCGTTATCCCATACCTTCCATTTTGCTTCCCAATATGTAATCACAAAAAATTAACTAGAATAACCACAAAAATAAAATTAATCACCATATAACTTATTACCCAAAGTATTAAAAATATGTATAAGGCATTGATCATATGATAATCCTTCAAATTTTAAACTCACAATTATATACCTATCTTTTATGGAAAAAAATCATAATTTACCATGTTGTCCAAACATGCTCTGATACCAGTTGTAAGGGTGCGACCATAAAGGGAACTTATTCTAGTTATTTTAAGATAAAAAATATATTTATTTTCAAAAATATATTTCAGGTTTATAGTTGTATAGATTTAGGAAAAATTATAAAATATTAAACCCAAACATTACCCATGGATAGTTATACACAATATACATTCCTTACATAAAACAATAAAATTTAAAATAAAACACTATTTCCTATGCTGATAGATCTAATGAAATTTAAATTAAATATCATCTTTGGACAAAATATTCCTTCAACCCAAGGGAAAATAATTTAAAAATTGGTACGATTAGAAAATATTAGTAATATACATAAAATAAATGAAAAAATTAGTCTGGGAACCCCCATAAAATATTTCCACAAAACATTTCTTTTTTACCTGGAAAAAGTCATAATCATTCCAAAAAGGTCATTATCATTCATTTTTATAATCAAATTTTTTTCTTGAAAGCTCATAAGAAATCATATAAATGATAAGTAGGAAACATGAGACATAATAAAACCAAAATAAAATAACTATGGGGTCTAATTCCATACATGTTACTCATACATATGGAATAACCATAGAGTAAACTTCCAAACATATCACTCATACAAATTGAATATTCATATAAACCACATTCATAAATTTCATTCATAAAAATGAAATATCCATTCGACCAAATTCTATACCCAATGCATTGTAGGTTATAACTTAACCACCTGTCTTTAGTTTATCACTTAATCAAATGTGCTTGGTTTATCAAGTAACCCCCATCAAATGTACATATACTATTATATAATCATATGAAATAAAATCTTGTAAAATTTAATATTTCACTCTTAAAATTACATTGTAACTCAAAATAATTGTTATTTTTTATGGATATAACCAATCCATTTTCTAAAAAAAATAAATATTTATAAATGATATTGTTGAATCAAAGTGTCCCACGCCACTTTGAATTTTTTAAATAAATTCTAAATTTAAAATTTTAAAACATTTATGTCCATATAAATGAATCCATCAAACCATTTTGAAAAAATTGGTATTAATGATAAGTATTTATATAAATTAATCATCAAAACACTTGAATGATGTTTTAGATAATTATTCCAAAACCTTGAGTATAACCATTCACGTTAAATATTTATCATCCTGAATAAACATAATATTTAAATATTTTTTCAAAGATATCATTATTAATGTTTATTATTACTTTTTATCACTTAGTAACATTATATAACAATTAAAAAATTATTTGACCTCATGTCGGATGTTTTATTGATATTTAGTACTTGGGTCGAATATGAACTTGGTATGATGTCAATAGTCAATTTGCTCATTAGTCTGTCATCTCTCAAATACTATTCATGAAATATTTATCACATTTTTACCTAAATTATACTTTAAAATCAAATCATTCTTATATGGTTATGAGAAATGAATAATTTTATAATCATGGAGATGGTAGGTCGTATTTATTTTTGAGTAATACTGTCATTTTTCAACAATCATTAAAAAATGCGGGTAAGTATTTTTTTCAAAGTATCATTATATAATAAATATTTTCTTAATAATTTAAACATACTTATATATATAAATCATGTGATGAGAATATTAAAAATTAATTTAATCGCTTTGTGGAGGTGATATGTCACATCTCCGCATAAATATCATTATCCTTTTTTATGTGCAAGGAATTGTATGAAAAAATATGATATGTTAATATCTAATAATGATAAATATGTAATAAATATAATATATAAACTCTAATTAAATCATTATGACCAGTCATGCATGATAGTTATGGAAAATTAATTATATCAGTTCGTGAGGTAGTAGGTCACCAAACACACGAATGATACTTCAATTTCCATTTGATGGATATAGTGATGGATTTAAGAGATGATATTAACATAATAATATCTCTGTATATTGATTATATAGGATTTATCATTTCATTAAGCCAGAATAATATTTTAAGGATGTGGAATAAGAAACAAAAGATAAATTCTTAATTAAAAACGATACCACTTCTACAGATGATCTCCTTTGATTTTCACATTAACACCTATAAAGAGTTTGTTCTCTATAAAATAAGGCCTCTGGAATATAGGGATGGATTCTAAGAAGGTATTTGGTCAGATATTGGCTTAACCAACATGGGTTTTATGTTCATTTAAATTATAATAATTAGTTCCCTTTTATTGGGGGTGGGGGTGAGGAACTCATGTAATTCGGTAAAATATTAAATTAAAACAAATTAATATTATATTCACGAAGGGTCAAAAGTGATTTATTTAATACATATGAATATTTTGGGTGCAATCAAAATCATCCAATTAATATTAGATATGTTTTCCCTTTTTTTAATCCTTATCCTTTTTTTTATCCCTATTGTATCCCTTTAAACTCTTACCCTGATATTATTTAATATAGTTTTTGGGGGTTAATATAACAACTATAAAACATAAAAAGTCCAATAAATGATTCATTGATGAAATTTAATTAATGATACCTATTATTTTTCCAAAATTGATATAATTTGATATTTTATATAATTTAATAAAATATTATTTATTTTAGAAATTAAATAATGTATATTTTTACAATATTCATTACATGACTTTTAAAAAATATCATAATAGTAAGATAAATTCAATAAAATTCTTCTAAAAGATAACTAAAATTTATAAATCATTTACATAATTCTGGGATGACATTAATCATATATAAATATATTACTTTTAGTAATATTGTAGTCATTAATTTTATATTTACTATGATTAAACTAATATTGTATTATAACTAAATACGCATTTAATTTAATTATTTATTTTTACAAAACATAAAAAAATTATCTTGATAAATATAAATATTTTAGATTTCATATCGAAATATATAATCAAATAGGTCCGTCATGAACCATACCTATGGGGAAAATGTCGCACCTCCCCAATCCCACCTTCAAAAGGAAAGGGGCTAGTGACTAGCATCGATAGGCATATCAATAAAATGGGAATCATTTTTTAAGTATCTGTAAACACACAAAAATCCCCAAGCCCACAAGACGATAAACTATAAAAAACTAAACAACCATTTCATGAATATATCTATATCCCACAACCCAAGTACGACATAAATAAATGGAAAGTAATCAAGTCCAAATATTATCCCACTACAACAAAATTTAGAACACATATCCCACATAAATATAAATGTAATATGACTACTATTAGAAAGTATTAAGAACATTCCTTGGTCTTCCCTACCTATTTAAGCATTGTGTTGTTACGGTAAACCTAGGACATTGTTAACTAGATAATAATCTACACCAGACATAACATGTGTGGGAAAGTCCCATGTTGGGGTGAGTATACCTACTTAGACTCCCTGAAAACACAAAGAATACATCAACGAAAAGTACAACCATCTATACACAGGTATATTTCTACATCACATATAAAATGAATATCTAGATATACTCATTAATGATACATAATGTAGAGGTAATCCACAACCATAGTATTATAGCCTTCGAATCTATCATGATGATTCTATGAAGTACTAATCCGGGAGAACACACTCTAGATTTTTATATCACCAATGACATTTGTAAGAGAGGTAGTAATCATCGGGTCTCATCATGAGATAAATATGCTATTTTTATGAATAAAAAATGATACCCATATGAGGACCAAATCCATGGACATGCGGTGATACAAACAACTCAATCTGAATTATGCCTAATATGTATAGGATCAGCACCTAGGTAGTGTTGGTCACAAAAATACCATGAACTATAGATAGAGAAAATTGGTGAATAGAGGATCCCACTCTGGGCCTCTTGGGGGGATTCCAACACTATATCCAGGAGGTAATGTTTAATGGATCGTTTTCCTATGTGTAGAAGACGATACTATTTCAACCCTTAGAGAACGGATAAGGGAAAAACATCTAATTAAATTTTCCATAGTGACTAAGTGAGAAAAGCACAAAGACATGTTTAATGGATTACATGGCATTTATTAGGGGTCACACACAATGTCACAAGACCTCAGGTCCTGCCCATGTGAATCGACCATGTTATAAAACCATGTATCTGTAGTAGTACACACCATGTAGGAATTCCATGTATTATTGAAATGTTTTGGTACATGGATTCATCCCATGTACCCATTTCCATGTACCAATACACATCCTAGCCTGTGTACCTAGTCCAACCTCTGTTCATGTGGGGGAGTACTCACCATGTAGTCAACCCGTGTACTTCTCCTCATGTCTGTGTACTTCCCAAAGTACACACAGATTATCTCGGGAGGAAAAAAATTTCTTGTAGGATATGAAACACACTTTGTGATTATAAAACTCCTACAAAATTCTAGACACCACTCAGGGGGGACCACACTACATGAAAATCTGTTTTAGATGCAATGTTGTTTGAGATTTAGTATAATCCCATTCCTGATGTCTGCATTTGATCTGGAACCTCCATCCTTTTATAGTGGGATTGTATTTACATGAAAACAATGATCAAATCTCATCCAAAATGATCCATAAAAAAATTACATATTTCACCATCAAAATTGCTTACAAAATTGACCGCATCACTAGTCATTGATGGGCATTAAAGAACACCGAAGAACATAAATTTGGGTATCCCCCATCGATTGAATCAAACTGTATCTATCATTTTCCCTCATTTATGTTATCTAGGTCCTATATTATGATTATAGATCGTTTTTTTACAAAACTACTGCAAAATGATCATATTTTGGTAAAATGTAGATATGTTGGACAACGAAGAACTACCACGATGAACATTTAAACTAGGTAGAAATGCACATATTCAATCAATAAGAATAGACATAAATCAATTTTCATGTCAATATTGGTTCATTTTTTGTTAGAACAACAGTTTAATAAATCAATAACCATAAAGATAAATTCTCTATGAAAGCCGCACAAATATAAACCCATCCTACAAAATGCACAATCTGAGAATAAAACCATCTGTTGATGGATTAATTTTTATCATTGAAATAAATAACATGGAAGAAATAAAAATAAAACATATTCTATACCTCATCTCAGTTTGATCGTAGGCGAATAATGATGTGTTGTCTTCGTTTTTTGAATGATATGTCGAATTTTAGTTGCATTGATCATATATCCATGATCAAAAAATTTATTGTCGATCACTTGATAGAAATATTGAGGGTTCTCTCCAATTATTATTTAATGGTTACAGGGTTATGTGAAAAATGTTTTCTTTATGAAGAAATATTATATTTATTGAATAAAAATTCATTACTTCAAACAAATGAAAAAAATAATTTATTTTAAATGTTTTGTTAATTAATATTCCCCTATATAATTTTCCACAAACAAACCACACCAATCAATTTTAATTTGTGGATTTGGTAAAACACACATTTTGAACCTAATGGTAACCTCGTATTTCTAATCTTAGAACCTTTTTAAATATTATTCATCTTTATCTGTATAACTGTGAATGTGTCCTATTTAATTTATTTAATATATTTCAAACATTTATTCTGATAAAAAAGGGCCTAATAATAAAATTTTGTCTCAAAAACTAGCCATGAAAATAATATATATCATATCCAAAAATAATACACAAAACATATAAGACCTTGGAATCTCTCCACCTTGGAGATTTTCATCTAAAAAATCCAAAACAATGGATACTAAAAAAGATGTGGGTACTGAGCCTGAATTTGAGCTTCCCGCTCTCATGCTCTCTCTAGAAGATTCATGTGATCCAATAAGAAACATAAAAAACAAATAAATCACCCATGAGGGATCATATCCCACCAATCCAAGATCTCTTCTAGGTACTCAGCAAGGATCACTCCAGACTTGATGTACAACTCACCCTAGTCGATAAATTGTGATTGGTGATGTATGTTCCTCCTCAGATGCACCATGGGAAAATGTTATGTAACCAATTTAATATGATAGTAGAGAGAAGTGGTATACCACCTCTCCAACTCAACATAGTATCTGGAATGTTTTAATGAACCACATTAATAGATTTCATCCAAGTCCAAATCACCATAATCCACGTCGAGATAAAACCCATCGGAACGCTTCGTCTCTTTACTAAAACTCTAAAGACCTTCACAGTCTATCCGTATAAGATTATGATGGATCTATGGAGTTTTTATCTTCTACTATATGATATGAATATTTTATGTTTCATCTCACACCAACTTCAGACCAATTAGTCATGACTCTCCAGGGTTATTCCAATAAATTGGTGACCAGCATGGTCTCTTTGAAAAATCCTCAAATGATTCCATACCGATAGTGGAATTTAATGAGTTGTTGCATGCAAACTCCACCAGTGGTAGGCGGTCCACACATCAACGTAAAATAACCAACATTCAATCTCCTAACATGTCCTCTAGAACCTGAATGGTCTGCTCAGTCTGCCCATCAGTTTTAGGGTGAAATTTTGTGCTCAATCATAACTGAGTCCCAAAAACCTCCTATTGTCCTTTCAATAATCATGGTGTAATGAAATCATCATTATCTGAAACAATCATCAATGTAAATCCATTGATTCAGACTATCTTCTACACATAGAGTCATATTGTTCTATCTTTTGAACACTTCTCATATATAGCTAAGATGTGGTCTGAATTGTATTGTTGGTCTATAATCACCCAAATAGTATCGTGTCCTATGGATGAATGTGGTAATCCCATCATGAAGTCCATATATATATCCCATCCCAATTATATTTTGTAACCTCATGGGGTGGAGCTAAAACCACTGTAACATGGTGCTCAACCTTCACTTATAGACAAGTAAGTCATTATGATACAATTTCTGAAACTCACTTATTAATCACTGGGCACCAAAATTGTTGTCATATGTCTTATTACATATCATACAAACATAGATGTACCAAAAAATGAGGTGTATAAAACTCTCTCAAAACATATTACCACAACATCACCAGTACCATAATGCATCCTATGAAAATAATTTAGTGCTCCCTATCTTTAAAATATTCATAAGAAGCATTCCCTTTGGATATCAGAGCATGTAAGATTTAATAATCGGTTTCTCCATTCTATGATTCTCATGAATTCTATGAGTGTTGAGGGGTGAGAAACATTGACTAGAGGTAAGATAATCCATCTCCATCAATAAAGGACAAATTCAATGAGGCCAACAGATCTCATGATGAACTCAGTATCATCCAAATAGATCTCCTACTTTGATAATATTATATCACCTTCCCATTACCATAAGTATAGGGAATCTAAAATTCATAATCCTATAGAACATATATCCATCTCATATTTCCCATGTTGAGATCATTATAAAAGAGTATTTTTTTGATAATCCTATTATATTAATAGAAAATAAAGCACATTCCCATCTGGTAGTGTCCCCAAATAAAAAAAGCAAAGAATATAACAACTAATTCAATATTGTGGGATGCATTGTTATACTCATGTGATATCAAAAATTGTATATCATATACAATCAATGCTTTCTTATACATCATGAAACACCTAAACCTAACCCCTGATGGTTCATAGATAACTATGTACATTTAACCCTCAATTACAAATCTCAATATGGTACCACTTGTCAAACTATGCTTCAAATACTAAAAAGAATTTAAACACTTATATGTAAACACAAAAGGATATCACATTCAATTAAAATCAATCATGTGTGTTGAGAATAATGAGAAATATGGTGGGAATCTCTTGTAAAATCTCGGAATCCCAATGTTTCTCCACACCTCTATCATGATCTTAGTTGGATCCTTATATAACACTTTATCAACCTTAGATGGGTGGACTGCCACTCCATACACTAAGATAAAAAGTCCCAGAATGTGGACCACAAGTAATCAAAACCGACCTTAGATAGCTTTCATTAAAGATGGTGATCAACTAGTATATCAAAAACTATCCTTAAGTGTCTTGCGTGATCCATCTCATACAAAGAGTACATAAGGATATTTTCGATGAAGACTACCATAAACTGTTCAGAGAAAGGCTGGAGGATTTGGGTCATGAGTCCCATGAACATTGATGGGTCATTCGTCTCACCAAAGGGCATAAAAAAGTACTCATATTGACCATATCCACATCTAATTGTTGTCTTTGGTATAACCTCATTATGGACTAGAAACTATTGATATCCTGATATGAGGTCAACCTTCATGCACCATACCGACCCTCTCAACTAATCAAAGAGATCATTAACCTTGGTAGTGGAATCTTCTTCTACAAAATCACATTTTCAAGTACGATTAGTCCATATAAAACTTCAATCATCCATCTTCCTTCTTGGGCAACAAAACTAGGGCTGCCCATAGTGAAACAATGTGCCTCACAAAGACCATCCTCTATAATTCCTCCAACTTCACCCTCATCTCATAAAGATATAAAAAAATCGTATAATATAATTATAAAAAAATCATTCCCATTATGAGTTGTAGATCAATACAGATGACTATTTATCTACATGGTGGTAAACCTAAACCATATTCTAGAAAGATATCCTTGTACTCCTCTAAAACTATAGGAAATGGGGAACTCATAACATCTACTACACCATGGGATAGTCTATCCAACTAATAACTAATGGAAAACAGCCTCTTATTCATGATTCCTTCCTGTACTATTTGATATTCCTTTTTTCGATAATGTAATACTTGGTTTCTTCACTACGAACACACCACACCCTCCACCAAAAATAATAAATCTGGACATGAAATATAAAAAACCATTCCATTCCATGAATTATTTCATAATTTTTCAATGCTCATAGAATAAGAACCTAACTGAATATCTCCCCTATAAGTGTCAAGTCACACTATCAATATTAGTGTTTGATTATTTAGAGATCTCCAGCAGAAGTATCCAATTGTAAGGGTTGATGCAATGGTTCAACTGGATTCTATATTTCTCAAAAATGATATGTGGAGATAAATGAATGAATATGAAATATTTCTATCAATAATATATATATAGTATAATTGACCTAGATAATACCTAGAATCATTCCCAAAGCCCCTGGGTTATATGCATTGACCCCCTATAGTTGTCCCCTCCCCTACCCTCTAGCTCCCTAATCCAAGAGTGGACCGCCTAGGTGTGGTGGTGGTAACATGTAAAAAAATTTACCACTTCCTACTAATCACCCATCTCCTTCTCCATATCTTTATTCCTGAGGACCATAATTCTTTTGCTTCCACACTCTTGAAATAATATAACTATAACTGCTCAACAAGGAAACTTTCAAACACCAAAGCTCACTCTAGAAACCCCATCATAGGAATGAATATATAGAGGATAAAAATTATCTTGGATAAATATATGAAGACCTTGATAAAAGTTTTGAGCCCAATAAAACTGACCTCAAACCATATCCACTGAGAACCATCTGAGGATGGATAACCAATGTGAATAGTCATCCACTGTCATGCTTCCCAATTGGAGCCGAATAAACTCCTGGATACGGACATCCCTTAGTGTATCTAGTGATAAATCTTTTTTCTAATATCACTCAAACTCTATCACTGAAAGAGTAAACACATCACAAGTCTGTGTAACTAAGCCCCACCATTATCTTGTTGATCCATGAAGAAGGCTCGCCGCCATGATCAGAATTTGACCAGATGGTGTCTGGAATAGACCGAAAACATGAGTAACCACTTCAAGCCATTCCCCAGTGGCATGGTGGTCAGGCACTCCTCAAAACATGGGGGCTCTCTATCGATGATACTCATGAACATCTCTCATCAGGGACAACTCATCCATTGGTACTATTGGTAACACATACTTCTCTATAAGTGGTATGTATTATACACCACCTGGAGGTAACATATTATAAACTGCTCCCTAAATCGACACCACATCAATGAGGGGATCATCCAAATGATCATCATGCTAAATCCAAGCCGATATATGTCATACATGCATCCTAAAACTAAATAAGATGTACCATGGTCAGTGATTATATCTAGAGAGATGAATCAAGAAGGAAATTGAAACACAACCCACTCATATATGATGCATGTACCATTGTTTTCTCCACAACCAAGGTTCTCATGTACAGAGTCAAAAAGTAGGTTATCATAGTCCTGGTGTATAGAAATGTGTTCCACCACAGCAACACTAATGTCCATGGCCTGACAGATGGTCTCCAAACCCATAACACATTTTCCTTAAACCAATATCATTGTCTCTTGGTCATAAGGAAGACCGACCATCTATGGTACCATTCTATCATGAACCATCCAATTGGGGCAAGATCTGCGACTCCCCATGCCTACATCCAATAAGACATGGGATGCTGACTAGAATCGAGTAGGAATTTCACTAACATGGGAGGAATTTTCTAAGTACGTATAAAAACACGCACATATCAACGCTCACAAAATTTTGAAATGAAAAACTACTAAAAAACCAAAGACTACATACATCAATATCACTCAACTAAAGTGTGATATGAAGTAAAGGAATATAAATAGGGGAGAATAATAGACCACTAAAAATAAATATATAACATAAGTACAAACTTAAATTAATGGTGTTGTGACTACAATTAGAATGCCACATGAATAGAACTCAGTATGTCCAGTCTCACTAAGATTTATTTAGTTTTGGTCTTCAAAAAACTCTATCAAAAGGTATATCATCTGCAGAAGACATCACATGCATAGGAAAATATCATTCATGAGTGATTATAACAAAACTCATTAGTACACAATGAAACTACAATGAATAAAACAATACTAAGTATATACAATTCTACAAAGTATGATATACTCAAAAATGACACATGGTCTAGAGCTAAGATACAAATGTAGTATACTATCCCCGGATTATATCATGATTATTTTAGAAGAACTCATTTTGGAGAACACAATTATGAGTCTAACAGCACTAATGATGTTCATCTGATAGGTTGTTCTTGTCAGGTCTCATTATGAGAGAGATGCACTGATATTTCGAAGAGAATATGATACATAGATGAGGTTCATAACCAAGGCCCTAGTGTGATACAAAATTATCAATCCTGATTAACCAAACTATGTATAGGTTCATATCCTAGGTATTTTTGGTCACTTTTATAATAATACGTCCACCTAGAGCATGAAAATTAATAATGGATCCCACTCTAGGCCTCTCTAGGGGTTTCCAACGACTCTATCAAGAAGTCCTACTGAAGGGATTATTTTCCTAGGATTAGGTGATGATACTGTACCAACCATTAGGGGAATCATTATTGGATAATCCACAATAAAACATGTCAACGTCACATAGTATAAGGGATCTAGTCCCTGTATAAATGAGTATATGGATGGTAGTAGGGGTCACATTATATATACCTTGACCCCAGGTATATCCTATGTGAATACACCATGTCATCTAATTATGTCCATATAGTATTACACACTGTACAAAAATCCCAGGTATTCTACCCATGTATTATCAAATGATGTCAACTCATGTACCCATGTCTTTGTAATAGTACACGACTTAGCCCATGTACCTTCTCCAACCTGTGTATTTGTAGGGGAGTACACATCATGTCGTCAACTCAGGAATTCTACCCCATGATTGTGTACATCTCATAGTAATTGTTGAGTATCCAGGGAAGGTAAATATGTCATATAGTCTAAGACACACACCTTGTGATACTTAACTTCCACCAGAACCATATCCACCACTCAGGTGGCCCCACACGATGTGTAGATCTAGTTTACATGCCATGGTGTACGAGATTTTTCAAAATCCCAAAACCATTGTACATGATCCATTTGATTCCTATGGCCTTCGATCTGCTAATTTTCTCACCATTTACATGAAGATACAATATTTTCTATGTCATGTCATAGTGAAAAAAACATGTTTCATCATCAGATTTTCTCGCAAAATGGATAAAATCATTGCTCTTTATCATGCACAGAATAATAAAAATTTGGGTATCCTCTACTAACTGAATCACTCTCTCTCCATCATAACACTTATATTTTTAAATAATAATTCCAAATATCTAATTTTGGATCATTGCGCAATGAAATAAGTGCTCAATGATTGATTTTTCGGTAAAATGACGAATTGTGGGCCAACAAAGAATACCAATGATGAATTGTGAAACAG
The DNA here is from genome assembly GCA_963277665.1 of Viscum album. Lineage (NCBI taxonomy): Eukaryota > Viridiplantae > Streptophyta > Magnoliopsida > Santalales > Viscaceae > Viscum > Viscum album. The sequence continues at coordinate 1,609,899,644 of OY728141.1, read as the reverse complement.
GGGGAGAAAAGAACATTATCAATCATTTGGAATGAACCTCGATCAGTATTCTTTTCCATCTTGGTTAATTTTCTTTATAATGAAAATTGAGGAATTAAGAATCATAATGATTAATTCTCCAACAAAACCCCGCAAATATAAACCCATCCCGTAATATGCACGATCTGTGAATCAATGCGTTCGTCAATAGATTCAAATTCATTATTGAAATAAAAAGGGGAAGAAAGAAAAAAAATCCACACATTGATTTTGTTCGAGCACTGGTAATGAATTATGCATCGTCACTATCTTTGGAAGGATCAATCATATGCAATGGGCATTGATCATTGATCCACAATCCACACTTCCATCGTCGATCTATTGAGAGAATTTTCTGAGGAACCCTTCAATGATCCTATAGTGGTTCCAAAGTTAAGATTCTAACAATTTAATTCTGATATAAAAGACTATTAAAATTCAAAATAGTCATTGCGTCAAACTAATAAAATAAAATAATTTATTCTAATCATTTTATTCATTTCTGCGCCCGCAAAGACTTTTCTAGAAACGACCCCCGCCAACCAATGCTAAGTCACGTCTAAGGAAAAACCCACATTCTGAAATCAATGGTACCAATATTTTTCAGATTTGGGAAATTTTTTAGATTTTATTTCACTTTTTTAGGAAAACTATGTGTGTGTGCTATATAATATATTTAATATATTTTAAACAAATTTTCCAGGCACGCCAGACCTCAAAATTTCTTTCCGTCTCAGTTTCTGGTCACAAAAATAATTTATATAATATGAAACAAATACACAAAAAATAAAAAACTTTAAAAGGTCTCATGTATAACCCCATATTAGAACATATCTCATTTATTGAAAAAGATGTATGACATATTTGTCTATAATTTGAATAAAATACTATAAATGGGTTAATTTTCACCTAATGGATCTAATAAGACATAAATTCATTCTATGTAATATATGGGTTGATAAAAACTCATCCAATAGAAGTAGGACAATTTCTAGGGGTGTTTTATAATATTTTTAACATTATTTATACCCATAAATACATGATTTACCTTTAACCGTGTGAATAAAAAATTACTAATGTTACTATTCATAATGTACAAAACTAAAATAGAAATATTTATGTAATTTTTAAAATATGAGTAAAATTATTTAAGTCGTTATTTCAAATCAATAAAATTTAATTGGTCTATATTAATTAAAAATTAATCCCATTGAAGAAATGAAAATTTGAGTTTTTAATGTATAAACTTTCAACACTTCAATAAGATTATATATCCAATTTCTATGTGAAATTGATTCCAATAACCTTAATTGAATTATATAATTAAAAAATGATCTAATTATATATTAAAACACATAAAATACATAATTTATCACTATAAATAAATGTTTTGAAAATGTAGTTTTCAATTAAAATGCATAGTTTTGATTATTCTTCCTCAAGAGATGAAACATATTAAGAAAATGTCAAAAATTCAGTAAAAGTATATATTGGTAATGAAATTTAGAGTAATAATTTTATTTTATATAATAAAACATATAAAAGTGTAAAAAATATATTTTTAAAACATGTGCAAAATTAAAGGGTGACAAAACTCCCTTTTTTGAAAAATATTTCTTTTCTTTGTATAATTGGATGTGTTCTTATATCATCTCTAAAAACCCAATAAGATGAATGTTAAAAAACTTATTGAATTATACATTTACATATATATTCCATTAATAAAATATAAAAAGCGTGATTTTTTTTAATTATTGATTTAAATCACCCTTGTGTACATTTAAATAGTTTTTTAGAAATACATTTCCTTTTATTTTAAAAGGGGTTTTATTTTCATTTATATTTAATTATTCACCAAAAAAAATTATATATACATGTGAATACCATACTTTTAAAATTCATCTATCCCTATTCATACCCACCATTCTAACAACTATGTTATAAATATTAAAAATAGTATTTAGTTGTTCGTTTAAGTACGGAGTGGTGTATAATTTACTCTATCAAACATGTTTCTTCCATTTAAAAACTTATGATGTTAAATTAGTAATCAATTTAAGGTCCCCATGAAATTTTATATGAAGTAAAGAAGGCATTTTATTAGGTATTTTCCGATCCATATGGCTTTTTAAGTGTAATGTGGATAGAACATTGGGTGCCCATTTATAATAGAGATGACTGCCACACTTGTATGATTTCAATTTTATACAATATTCCATTCAACTTTCTTGGATAATATCCTCCAAAATGGATATTAATTTAACCTTATATGATATTAGGATAAAATATTTTCATAAAATATTAATTATAAATGTTTTACGTTATTTAATGTATTATGGTTTTCTAACTTACAGAAAAACCTGCTGTAACATTAACCTTAATTATAATGTTTATAATGTTTCTACTACTAATTAGGATAAAATTTTAATTTGACTATATTTCCAAAAATTTATTATATTTATTCACATTAAGGAATATATATTTCAAAACTAAAGTCACAAAAATGGCATAATTAAATTTGAAATGATACCCTAAAATATGATGAAAATGTGGTTTTCCAATGATAACTTTTTCACTAGTCTAAAAACATTATAATTAAAAAGTGATCAAAAAATTAATTAAAATTAACTAATTTTTTTTAATAATAAAACAATTGAAATTTAAAAATTTAAAAATATTTCATTACAAAATTTCATTTTTTTAGTTTTTTAATGAAATGGAAATATTAGGAAAAAAATATTATTTTTAACTATTCATCAAAAATATTATTCAATTCATGAATTTAAATAAAATTAATTGTAATGTATATTTGTAATTTTCATTTCATTAATTAATTTTATTATTTCAAATAATGTTTATAAAATAGTGTTGTGTTATTATAAGAGTATAAAACAATGTTAATGCAATTTTTACAAAAAAATCAGTTTTATTCAAAAAAGATGATTTATTTTTATCCCTTCCATTGAAAAAATATTAAATGAGTGAAGAATATATTATTAATTATATAATATATAAATTTTCATCAAATCGTTAACCAATTCCAATTAATTCAATTTATTAATATAATAACAAATTATGCACATTTAAACATTACTTTTGAAAACCATTTCATTTACAATTAAATGAATTTTTTTTCATTATTATGGATTACTAACCAAGGAATTTATTTTTTATAAATTAAAACCATATAATGTTCATATTTTAGATATTAATATTTTTTTCCACCAATTTAATGTCTATTTTACTACTTCCACGGTAAATAGTAATATTTTGAGAGTATATTGTGGTTTGTTTAAACTCATTATTTCTAGAATCACAAGCTATTAGAGAAATTATAATTATTTTCTAAAAAATATTTCGTAAATATATAATATTTTTTTAATAAAGGCTTAATAGGGGGATTAATTTTAACTCATAAGGGGAATAATTGTTAGAAAATGAACGAATTGGTTATTTAGGCATTAATAGAGGTGAAATTGGTGAAGATGATGATGATCTTAAAATATATAATAGATAATTATAGTGAATGGAATCATGGAGAAGAATTTTTATGCTTTAAAAAACATTATACGAAGAAAGGAAGCTGTTTATATCATTATTATTCATTTTATATTTCCCTCAATTGACTTTCAATTTTGAAAAATTCTTAAAAATTCTATGCAGTTATTTTTTGAAAAACTATGATTTTTTTTAATTAATATTATTCCTGGGATATTCATGTATCTTTTTCAATAAATATGACCATTTTCTAAAATGTAAAAATTCATTAGAAATAAATTGTTTTGGTTAATTAAAATTAGTTTGTTGATTTTTTAAAAATAGAATTTTATTCATATTTCAACTAATATACTATGGTGTTTATGGATTAAAATTTTAATGACAGAAAAAACTCATTTGTAGATATTTTTTGATGTAATTTAATAAAAAAAATTCTAAATAATTTTTTTTGATTTTTTGAATAATTTTTTTTTGAATTTCGTTTAATAATAATATTATTACTATCTAAAATCATTGATTTTCATTGTATTACATTTTCTTCAAAATTGGTTTTTTTATTATTTATTGTTTTTGTCCTCGAATGATATTTCTGGTGACATGGAATACTTTGAGAACTATTTTATTTATCTCTTCTCTAACTAAAATTTTACATCCTTTATCTTATAACGGTGATTAATATAATGACCTCCTATGCGGGAGATGTAAATTTGTAGAGTTCGGTGATGGTATTCCATAACAACTAGTGTAATAATTTGTTTTTAGAGTTTTTAAATTAATGGTGGCAGTTACAACAACATGGAATATGGAATAAGGTGGTAAAATATGTCAAAATTGATGTCTTTAGAGGAAAGATGATTGGAAATTGTGGAATGCTAGTAGTGATGGGACACATGGGATGATGTTATAAGAACGAAAATATACATAAATGGTGGAATAACTAGCTAATGTGGAAAAACATAAAATAGATGAATTTTTAAATTTTATGACTACAAGAAATGTATCATTTTTTGTTGTTTAGGATGGAGTTTTTGTATGATAAAAATATCGACCGATGTGTAACTAAAAATTACATTCCATAGATGGTGGTCCATTATGGATATGGGGTAATTTTATAATTTTTAAACACTACGTGGTGTGTGGTTTAAATGTAAAATACTTTTTTGATTAGTTCACTAGACATGGTGTTTACTCGAGTAGACACCGAATGAATACATGGAATTTTTGAACACTCCACGAACTAATCGGCAAGGCTTGTAATAGTGTATGCACTAATGTAGTCCCTGATACAATAACAGTGTGTACAGAAATTAATGCACAATGTATTTTGACAACAGCTTGCATTATAGTGGTAACATATGTCTGAATGGCCTATATCACATGTCCATAATATCATACGTCCAACATTATGTATTGATTGGTATTTATATTATTCTTCCTAAAGAGCTATAACTATATGTAACAGTAGTCCACTCTGATTTTTTCCATGTATTTCATTATGATTTTATCCTCCAAATAATTAGATCCCATTTAAATGTAGTTTTGGATATTTCATGATCCAAATACGTATAGATCGAGATATATTGTAGGATAAGAAAATTAAAGAAGACATTGGGAAATAATATTGTAGTAACATAGAAAATCATGGGTAAGGTGTACTCTGTACATTTATAGAATGTGCAATACCCCATGGTGTGACACCCTAGAGTCCCAATCTCTATCTGGATGCTATAAAAACATATTTACATATCTAATTTATTACCATCAATACATTATATGAAATTATTATCCCATAACTACAAGGGATATAAAACATTAATTACATAAATTCCTAATAACATTTTGGTTTAGTGATTTTGATAATTTAAAAAAAACAGAAACCAATAAATTTTATGTATTTCTCCGCTAAAGGATATTTTTTCCACTAAAAATAAATTCTTAACATATAAAAAGTCATCAAAGACACCCAAAAAATCCTCACAAAATGAATCATGATAGATATCTCATGTGTTCTACTTTTCTTCATAACCTATTGTATGGAAACATGGGAATGGGTGATCTCAACCACTTAGTAAGGTAAAACATACAAATTAGGAAATATGGAATAAAAATGGCATAAATATTATAGAAGTAATTAATCCACATAATTCCATAATAAATTGAAATATAGAGTATAATATATCCATGTATTGAAATGAAAATAAATTCATCACATGGATAATAAAAACTAGTCCCTTAGAAATGAAATGAATAATTTTGGGTAACTAATTTATTACCATAAACCAAGAAATCATGATGTTCCTATCAAGGAAATATCTTGTTCTTGTAATTCATACACTAAAATATAGAAACATATTTGTATGATGAGACCTAAAAATGAATTAAAGGGTTATATATCATTTACATCCACTTATCACTTATAGTAGCCACATGGCCTCCCTAAAAAATTAATATGTAGTCACTTGCCTGGACTGAGTATTTACATAGGGCCTTTTAGGATTTGAGGCTTTGGATGAAGAGTGACACTTTTTGGATACTACAAGAGGAGGGAGTAAATTATGTAGTGTATTTCAATTCCTTGGATTTTGGTCTTTGCAACATTTTTATGATGAGGTGGGAATTTATCATATATGGATCGAGATAGTTGATACCCCACAATCAAAACATTGGGACTTATTACGTAGTGGTGGAAGTGGTAGGCATTACACTGAAGATCTAGAGGCACTATTATCTTGGATTGAACATTTTTGTTTACTCATACCATTGGAACCTCATCTATGTGTTCATGTGGAGATATATCAACCTGAGACAAAGGAACGGGTTGGAATTTCTATTGGACTATTTCATTGAGATATTCTATTCCCAAACGAAGGGAAATGTGGTGACATATTCAATTATTATTTATTCCCTGACTCATTTGGTGCAGGAGGGACAGAGGTGGTTGACTTACTTGCAGCTGGCCCCTGATGATTAGGAGGGTCCATCTTTTCTCGAGTTAAAGTGCTTGACTCCTCCACTCCTCAATCATGTTAGAGAGACCATGTTGGTAGATGAATTCATTTAATTCATTCATATCTAGATATATTTATGATATTCAACAGATATATATTATGATGGAGGGAATCACATCATATTTTTATAGGGATGGATGTCTCTCTTAGTCACTATGTAGGATGAGGTGATAAGGGAGTACAAAACTTATCCCTTGGGTGTACATCCTTTTCTGGGTAGGATTTATAGAGACATTCAACATCAGTTTTCATGATCATTCATGTGATGGATCATTTTTATGTTCCTATCATGGTCCATCACCTATAAATAGGTTACGGTAGAGCATCGGGTTATGAAATGTTATTTGTATAACCTTGAGAACCCGAAGTAGTAATTTGATGTAATATCCATGTATTTTGGGATAGAAATCCTTTGGATAGCATGTTTCCATCATTAAATTTGGGTGATAGTTGACTGAATAATGAATTTTTAAAACGTCCGTTCTATTAGGGAGGAGTTTTCAGTATAGAGTTTGAGTTAGTTGAACATACAATTGATTATTCCACATAATGCGGTTGCCTCAACTATTATCACCTACTATGATACATGGTTAAAATAATGGTTATAGAGTGGCCTTGAGGAGGAAATTTGGACCATGACGAGGATGAATATAGCCTTTTACCCCGGAACATATGGGAATACTGAGTTCACTATCTAGGTTATTGAGGATATATTGTGGTCATTCATGTAGGACATTGGATAGAGCTGGGAGGATCACTTTCCAATTGTAGGGTTTGCGTAAAATAATAGATTCCACTATACAATTGGCATGTCACGTTTTGGTTCCCTATACAAGAGATCCTTTATATGGCCCTTGTGTTGTACATGGATTTTTAATTCATCTCTTATTTGGATAGAGATGGTGCCTGTATTGATAACGAAGGTCCAGGGCATGTGTGAGAAGATGAGGATATCCCGGATCGGGTAAAAATCATACAAAAAGTGATTTTTTAGACCATTGGTTTTCTGAAAGGGTGAAAATTATTTTTTGGAGTCTTCCTATGATTATGAGTGTGTAGATTCATCTATTGAGGAATGAAATCCATGGGGTTCATCAGGCCAATTGAGATCTTGAAGTGGGATGGAGAAGATTATTACCATCTTTCTATTCCCTTGCAACTAGAATAGGTGCATGAATACTTCAATGTATCATATCTGTCAAGATACATTCATGACCAATAGCACGTTATTGTGTTTGGTTAGATGAATATCAATGATGGATCCTCTTTTTCTAAGAACCCACTAGAGATTTTGAATCATAAGGAGAGGTCCTTTATTGGATATAACATTATCTTGGTTTATATATTTTAGCATCACTAGAGTATGCAAGAGAGCTCCTAGGAGTGGGAGAGCCAAATGTAGTTTCTGTAAGACAAGATTTTTTTTGATTTTTTCTTTATAGAAGAAAATGTGGATGTATGGAATAATTTAGAGTCCTTGTTTTCTTCTAAATAAAATATGGAATTAAATCTAGAAATTTTTTTGGAGCAAGGAACTAAGAAAATATGATTTCGAGGAACAATGTTCCTTGATTTAATTTTATAAAAATATTAATTATATTTTATAATGTGATAGTGGGGTTTCGTAGAGAAAATTTGATATCTCATAAAAATAACCTCGGATTGGAAATACAAGTATACGGTTGTGTTTAGAACACGAGGTTTACCATAAGATCATCCTAAAATTAATTTGTGAGTAGAATTCAGATAAAATGTCCATTAACTAGTGTGCCTAATTAAAATTTCTAAAGAAATTAATTTCTTTTATAAAATATCATAATTAAATTCCATCTATTAAATCTCTATTATTTAGGATCATAAATGTTATCTATATAAACGTAGAACTGTTGAGAGGATTACCACTCAATGTAATGTTGACAAATCAATATGTGATGACCATGAAACTCTAGATCTAGGCAGATTGAGGCATAGTGATTGCAATGACTCATCTTCTTCATTAGCGAGTGTGTTCATCATCAAAGGATGATACAATATATAGGTAGAACACATCAATTTTTGGATTCGTCTCCAAATTATTATATTTATTGAGAATAATCATAAAATTTTCTTGATCTTCATTTAAATCAATAATTTTCATGAACTTGTGTACTAATTTTAATTGGTCACTCATATTTCATTGCCCAGGTAAACATACCCAACAATTGTTTCACCATTCTTCTTGTTCTTTTATCCAAATATGTCTTCACATTATTCCTCTTTTTTCTTATGAGGTCTCAGTTACACATTATCAAGTGAGATCAAGATTGATTGGACCCTAGATTCACAATAGTTTCATGTGTGACAGATGTACCCACTATCAAGGATGGATTTGTGATTATTTTCATGTTTTGATGATTTCATAATGGGTCCAGGATCTGTTGTGGTATTGGGTATAGACATTGGAGGCACCTTGAGTTGTGGTGGAACATGTGGCCTTGTGAAAAGTAATTAAAGAATAAATTTCCAGTATACGGATTGATTAATGTGATGATTGAAGGTTTCCCCATCAATTTAGGGTGACCATGATGCATGATCCGATTAGAAAAGGCCATATGTAGAATACTGAAAGAGGATAAAAAATTATGGGAAATACATTACTAATAAACATGTATATGGATGAACACATGATGTGTAGTTACTTTGTGGTAGTGACGCTAGGGTTTTGGAAATGTTAATGATCACACGTCAATTGGATGGGCTACACACCTCGTTACCCTCCCAACCAAGATATGATATGTAGAGTAGAACAAGTTAAAGAACTCATATGTGAGGAGAAACCATGTATCAATGTGAACATACATGGGAAATGTTACACATACCTGATGAGGAGCACAAGAATGACCGTGAGTGTCTTAGACATTCCATGTATTACCCTTACACTCCATATAGAGATACATGGGTAGTTGAAACGCACGGACGATTGTCGCCTATCGACCGTTCAAGGTTCCGGTGCTCTGCTAATGTGTATAGCAGCACTCGGGTCGAATCCTCGGCGATGATACTTTGTAGTAGTCGTTTGTTTTTAGTTGATTGTATTTTGATTAGGGGGGTTTGTTTGCAGAGCTTAATTGAAATGATTTATGGATGATGTTTGATTTACCAAATTGATAAAGATTGGGGTGAGTTCATCATTGGGGAGTTAAGCATGTGATATCCTTGAGCCTTACTTTGTATTGCATTAAATTAACACCCATGTCATAAGTTGACGTTGATTGGAATTACTAAGTGTGAAGGCTTTAATCCAAGCCTTAACTTAACTTAGGGTTCTAATCTCAATCAAAACTTATTTATGGTAGTGTATTTATGGTTCCAATAATCCATGGAAACCACTTGTTAAACAAAACATATCATTAATCCATGACATATTAAGTTTAACATACACAATATTAATTTAAAGAATACTCATCGAGAAAAACTCTCAATCAATTAACATTCCCAAATTATAACTCACCCCAATGAGAGATTTACTCAGCCATTTGGATGTTTAATAATCTGGTAATATATGTTTATGGTGATGAATTATAAAGAGAAGAAAAAGAAAGGGACAAGATAAGAGTAGTGTGCCGAACACACACACGAAATAATTTAAGAATCAAAAATAGAATTTCGATTGAATGAGGAAGCTTAAGAAGGGAAGGGGATTGAACTGAATTTAAACTATTTTAAGAACATTAATATTAAAATACAGACGGTGGAAGATAATAAGAGATATTGAAGAAGTAACTTGCATTAAAACAGAATTACAAAGAAAGAGAATTACAAGATTACAAAAATGAAGAACACAAAAGTAAGTGAAAAGAAAGAGAGGAGGAAAGGTCTCTCAAGTGAAAAAGTGAGTATGGCAGGTCCTCCCAAGCCTTTGGCAAAGCTTTGGTCGTGCCAATGTGATCTCCTCTCTTCTGAAATGCCAACCCCTCTCAAGGAGAGAAGGGGAGAGTATTTATAGCCCAAGGAGTGGACTGTTTGCATTCCCAATCTGTCCCTCCACTTGCTTCGCCAATTGAGCTATACAGACAGCTGAACCTTCAAATACATCCTTCTTCAAAGTTGTAGACAATAATGTTGGCCGACTACTCTCAACATTTGGAGGCATTTGGAAAATTGGAGCCAAAGTTATGGCCGGTTGGTTAAACAAAGGTAAACTGTCCATTTCTATCCATTCTTTTTCGATGGCCAAAATGTGAATGGATATTTGAACAGGAAGATGCCTTCAAATTCGAATTACTTATTCAACAAAGTCGGCCACCTATATCTCCTCTTTCACACTGCAAAATCTCAGCTCGATTGGATGCTTACATCAGGAGATATGTCATGCATACAATACTGATTTTAATTCTCGGCCAGAATGGTGGGCTGGACTTCAACGGTTTATTTAGGCCCCTTGTACTTGGATTTGGGCCATGAAATTTTTATCCAAGATGCAATGTAGTGTCCCCCGAATTATGGTGGAGATTGAAGGTCTTTGGACTTCTCTATTGAACCCAGTAAATCAATCTTCATTGATGGTCCAGTTTGTTCACAGATTCTTTGGTCTTGTTTGTGAGGACCATATGACCCTTCAAATGGCGGAATTGGCTCATGGTTCCTTCTAATGAAATGTTTTATATTGAAAGGAGAATCCTACAAAACAATAACCACACAATTTGGATCAGTATAGTGATAGTTATAATTAAAACATTAAACTGACTCAATTTGACTACTTCTAAAAATGCTCAAATATTATACTTAATATTAAAACATTAATATTTCACACAAATTATGCACATTTCATATAAAATAAGTAAAGGGGGAATATAATAAGTCATGAAAATATTAATAACATCAACTCCCCCACACTTATATTTGCGCGTGTCCTCATGTGCAACAAATATAAAAACATGACAAAATCATCTTCACTCAACAACAAATATTAACTTTTTGTTTTCTCCAATCAGGGGAGGTTTAGACTATTTTACTCATCCATAATGAATTCCATCACAAATTTGGTTCACAATAATGCATCATAAACAATTCATTTTTTCATGTTCAAGGTTTGAATTGGAAAATGTAGGCACTCCAAACTTACTCCTCTCAAGATGATAAAAATGTATTTTAGGAGGTTCACTCATTCACCAACAAAAAGTGAAAATCAAGAGTTTGTAAGAGCTCTCAGCTTCCATTCCCAAATCTAATGTGTACAAGAATCAAGAGGTCTTTTAAGGGGTTTTTCAGTGGCTATGGGATGGTAGGTATATAATGTCCAAAGGAAAAGATGGGATAAAAACACCAACATGGAAAAATCAATGCACATTTTTTTGAAATTTGATTTGAAAGGAAATAGAAACACATATTTACAAGGGCATGAATGTGTGATGAATGAAAAGTGATGGAGATAGAAAATGGAATAGGGTGAGATGATGGAATATGTACAACATGGAAGACTTCCAATAATGACACAATACAAGATGATTCAAGTGTTTTTTTTTTCTTTTTTTCTTTTTTGCTTTTTTTTTCGAAAGTTGTGCTTGAAACAAGTCTCACAGTCATCTCCCAACCCATGTTTGGTCTTCTCATGGAACTAATTTTAGTAGTTATAACACGATCAAAGGTTGAGGATGAATGATTTTTGACCCACCCAAGACACAACCCATTCTTTTTTTTTCATTTTTTTTTAATATAAATTTTTTTCATTTTTTTTGAACACTTTTCAATGACTTTTGTACAAATGACAATTACACAAATACACCCCAAAGCTCACAGAATTACAACATCTCCCCCACACTTGAATGGATGCTTGCCCTCAAGCATATGATGACACATTGGAAATCAATGAAAGTACGCCCAAAAATGAAGTCCATTCCCCCCACAGTTAAATTTCAATAAATTGTACAATGAAAATCCATGAAGATGTTGGGTGGGACAAGGTATTAGGCTTGTAATGTGGCTATCAAAAGAAAGGTTTTCATAGGCTCAAAGGGGCTTTCAAAAGTAGGATCAATGTAAGGGTAACGGGAGGCTATTTGGCTATTCTGATTCTCATGTGGCTTAGAAAATGCCTCTATCATATTAATGCATACAAAAGATGGAAATTTAGCTCGAAGGTCCACAAACTCAAGACTCACAATCAGTGGTGAAGACACACAATGAAAAAGATGGCCATAGATGACCTTGGCATGAAGGATAATGTTATTCCTCACGGTAGGGGAGAATCATTTTCCACCAAAAATTGATCATTCAAAATGTTTGTTATTGACACAAAATTGTTTACCCAAGTTTGAGATAAAAATTCAATATATTTGAGTTTAAAACAAGCCTTTTGACTCCCCAAAATGGTTGGACAGAATTTCAATATTGGATGATGAGTAATTATGACACCCTTTTTTTTTGTAATTTTCATTTTTTTAATTAATTTTTTTTTAAAAAAAATTTTTATTTTATTTTTAATGACACATCCACACAAAAGAGAAAATAGAAAAAAGGTTGTGGAAGAATGTTGTAAAAAAAATTGAGAGGGAGAGAGGAAGAAGAAGAAATATAGAGAAGAAGAGAGGGAAGAGAGTTTGAGGAAAGAGAGAGTTAAAGGGAAAGAGGTGCCCCCTGGTTTGGATTTGGCGGGTCTCCATCCAGTGGTGGTTCTATTGAAGTGGATGGGGTTTCGATGGAAGTCGACGTGGTTCCTGGATTGTGAGACCTCTCATGGTGATGCTTTAACCGATGTCCGTTAACCGTGAATGTTCTTTTTGAAGAAGGGTCTAGGACTTGCACTGCACCAAATGGGTAAACATTAGTAATAATAAAAGGTCCATCCCAACGAGAATTGAGCTTACCTGGGTGAAGTCGAAATCGAGAATTGAAGAGCATTACCTTTTCACCTTCATGAAATACCTTTCGAAGAATGTGCTTGTCATGGAGTGACTTTGACTTTTCTTTGTAGAGAATGGAGTTCTCATACGAATCGAGTCGAAGCTCCTCCAATTCAGTCAACTGCAACAATCTTTCTTCACCAGATTTTTCACAATCAAAATTACAAGTTTTGACAGCCCAAAATGACTTATGTTGGATTTCAACTGGTAAATGACAGGCTTTACCAAAAAGTAGCCTAAATGGAGACATCCCAATGGGTGTCTTATAGGCTGTTCGATAGGCCCAAAGTGCTTCACCAAGTCTATCGGGCCAGTCTTTTCTTGTGGGCTTAACAATTCTTTCAAGCACTCTTTTCACTTCTCTGTTAGAAAGTTCAGCCATTCCATTTGTTTGAGGGTGATATGCAGTGGATGTTTTATGTACAACCCCATTCTTTTTCAAAAGTTACTCCATGGTTCTATTACAGAAATGAGTTCCTAAGTCACTTATCAAAGCACGTGGTGTTCCGAATCGATGGAAGATATGGGTTTTGAGGAACTCACTCACAGTTTGAGCATCATCTTTCCTAGTGGGTTTGGCCTCGACCCACCTAGAAACATAGTCAACGGCAAGGAGAATGTAGGATAATCCATTGGAAGGGGGAAAAGGTCCCATGAAATCGATGCCCCAAACATCGAAAAGCTCACAGAAGATTAATGGCTTTTGAGGCATTTCGTTTCTTTTAGAAATTGTGCCAAATTTTTGGCAAGTGGGACATGATTGACAGAACTCATGTGAGTCCTTGAAGAGTGAAGGCCAAAAGAATCCAGAATCTAGGACCTTTCGAGAAGTCCTTTGTGGTCCAAAGTGGCCACCTCCAGGCATTGAGTGGCAGAATTCCAAGATGGAGAATTGTTCAGTTTCATCAACACATCTCCTAATTACCATGTCAGCCCCAGTTTTCCAAAGTTTATTATCTTCCCACAAATAATGCTTTGAATCACTTTTCATCTTTTCTTTTTGTTCTTTTGAAAAATATTCAGGGAAAACACCAGAAACCAAGTAATTGACAATTGGGGCATACCATGGTAACTTTGGAGTGAGAGATGAGAGGTGTTCAGTTGGAAATTCAGGATCAATTATTTCAGAATGAGAAGAATTAGAAATTCTACTCAGGTGGTCAGCCACAGGGTTTTCTTTTCCAGGTTTATCTTTTATCACAAGGTCAAACTCTTGGAGCATTAAAATCCATCTTATTAGCCTTGGTTTGGAATCACTTTTCTTAAGTAAGAACTTTAATGCTGAGTGGTCCGTGAAGATGATGATTTTGGCACCTAAGAGATAGGGCCGGAATTTATCCAAGGCAAAAACCACAGCTAAAAGTTCTTTTTCAGTCACAGTGTAGTGTGATTGAGTTTCATCCAATGTTTTTGAGGCATAAAAGATGACATGAGGAATGTTTTCTCTTCTTTGACCAAGAACAGCCCCAATGGCCCTATCAGAAGCATCACACATCAATTCAAATGGTAAGGACCAATCTGGGGGTTGGATTATTGGAGCAGATGTGAGAGCAGATTTGAGTTCAATGAAGGCTCTCTTGCAAGCCTCGTCAAAATTGAATGTGACATCATTTTGAAGTAAACGAGTGAGTGGGAGGGAAATCTTGCTGAAGTTCTGAATGAATCGCCGATAGAAACCGGCATGACCAAGGAAGGACCGAATGTCTCGAACTGATTTGGGTTCAGGAAGTGATTGGATCACCTCAATTTTGGATGGATCAACTTGGATACCCTCTTGAGAAATGATGTGCCCTAGAACAATCCCATTTGAAACCATGAAGTGACATTTTTCAAAATTCAGCACAAGGTTGCACTTGACACACTTTTGAAGGACCAAAGAGAGTGAATGTAAGCAAGATTCAAATGACTCGCCATAAATGGTAAAGTCATCCATGAATACCTCCATGCAATTCTCAATGAATTCAGAAAAGATACTCATCATACACCGCTGGAATGTTGCAGGAGCATTACAAAGGCCAAAAGGCATTCGCCTATAGGCATAGGTTCCAAAGGGGCAAGTGAATGTGGTTTTTCTTGGTCTTGAGGTGCGATTGGAATTTGGAAGTAGCCGGTGTAACCATCAAGAAAGCAATAGTGTGACTTTCCGGCCAATCTCTCAAGCATTTGGTCAAGGAAAGGAAGTGGGTAGTGATCTTTTCGTGTTTCAGCATTCAATTTGCGATAATCGATGCACACACGCCATTTGTTTTTCACCCGAGTTGTGGCCACTTCTCCATGTTCATTTGTGACAACTGTTATCCCGCCCTTCTTAGGAACGACTTGAATTGGACTAACCCATTCACTATCAGAAATTGGGTAGATAATACCAGCTTGAAGAAGCTTGTTAATCTCTTCCCTAACTACCTCAAGTATGAGTGGATTGAGTCTTCTTTGAGGTTGCCTAATTGGTTTGGATGATTCCTCTAGATGGATGTGATGCATGCAAAGGGCAGGGTTGATTCCTGGAATATCCTCTAGGGTCCAACCTAAGGCATTTTTGTTTTCCTCTAACACTTGAACAAGTTGGGACTCCTCAGTTTCAGAAAGTGAAGCAGAGATAATGACAGGGTAGGAGGGATCATGGAAAAGGAATGCATACTTGAGGTGTGAAGGAAGTGGTTTTAGATCAGTTTCAGCCTTGATTGGAGAGCTAGACAAGTTAGGAGTATGAGAAGGGATTCTAGATGGGTTTGGATCATTTTCCTCAACACTGTCCAAGGTGGAGCAGTAGAGATCAGAGTTGATGTGGGATTCAAGAGAGTTTTCAAGTTCCTCTAGATTGATGGAGTCTATGAATGAGAGGTCCACATCAACTTCACCATTTATGACTTTGTTAATCATGGTGCATATTTCACAAGATCCTTTATCATTAGAACATGAAGAACATGGTGGATTGGGGTTCGATTGAATCTTAGAAGTGTCCTCAAAAGCATGGATTGAGAATGCAGAGTGATCCTCAGATGGATATCGCATGGCTTGGAAAATGTTGAACTTGACCAGTTGGTCACCGAATTCCATGGATAAGATGCCTGAGTGGACATCAATCTTGGTTCTCGCAGTCATGAGGAATGGTCTTCCTAGAATTAGGGGAGATCGAGAAGAGGTCGTCTCACCTTCCATGTCAAGGACATAGAAATCAGCTGGGAAGATTGGATCATTGACCCGAACAAGAACATCCTCAATTATCCCCTCAGGACTGGCAGTGCTTCGATTGGCTAATTGAATGACAATACCCATTGGGTGCAAGGGACCTAGACCAAGGTTGGAGAAAATGGATTTGGGCATGACATTTATTGAGGCTCCAAGGTCTATGAGTGCATCATCAAAGTTGGAACTCCCTATTTGACATGGAACCGTGAAGGTCCCTGGATCTTTGCACTTTATGGGAATAGACTGCTGGGTGGAAACATTTTCAAAGGTCCTAAGTTGCCTCTTATGGGTGCACAATTCCTTAAGAAATTTGGCATACTTAGGGATTTGTTTGATGGCATCTAAGAGGGGGATGTTCACTTCAACACGTCTAAACATGTCAAGCATTTCAGGATCAGGTTCAAAGGACTTCTTAGGCTTGGAGATGGCTTGAGGAAAAGGAATTGGGTTCCTTAGAGGAATGAAAGGAGGTGAAGGAGTGGATTCAAGTTCCTTTTCCAGCTTTTTGTTCTTTTCATTTTCTAGATCAACATTGAAAGGGGAGGTAGAGGAATCAGCATGGGGCATAGCAATTTGCTTTCCCGATCTAAGTGCAATTGCACTTACATTACCCTTAGGGTTGGGTAATGGTTGAGCTGGGAGTTGGGATGAATTGGATGGTTGTTGCTGGCTAAGGTGGGATGCAAGTTGACCTATTTGGGTTTCAATGTTCTTGAGGCTAGAACGGGTGAAGGAAGCAAGATCCTCTACAGCACTTTCCCATGGTTGTTTAGAAGAAGAGGCTTGTCCCAAATTGGGTTGGCCTTGATTTTGGTTCTTGGGAAAGCGATTGTATTGGGTGGGGAATTGGGAAGGCTCGTTAGGATAGTGGAATCCAGGAGGAGGATTGTTCCTTTGGGGTTGAGGGAAAAAAGGGTAAGGTTGTTGGAAGTTACCAACACCTTGACTGTATTGAAACTGGTTTGGGTTTTGAGGAGGGAACTGCGGAGGATGAGAAATGGGATTACCATACCTCAGAGGTGGGTTAAAGGTAGAAGAGAAGGGCTCAGAGTGGGGTTGGTTGAAGTTTCTAACAAACTGACCTGATTGTTGAGGGTTGAAGTTTCGCTGAGCATATGCCGCATTGAGCTCCATTGGACTAGATGAATCAGATGGATCATCTTGAAGTTGTGGACATGTGTCAGTCGGATGAGATGGAGAGTTGCAGATTCCACAATTCTTGATAGGTCCAGGGAATAGTGACTGTGGAGAAGATGAGGTTGGGGCTTTGGTAGCCACCGCTAGTTGACGCACAAGACCAGTAAGTTCACTCATCCACTCAGTCATCTTGTTGGGCTCTATGGATTGATTCTCTTGGGCTTGTTTCACTTGAGCATGTGCTCGAGTATGGAATTGCTGCGTGTTTGCAGCCATGTTGCTTATGAGTTCTCGTGCAGCTGCAGGAGTTTTGTCAACAAGAGCACCGCCACTTGCGGCATCAATGAGAGTTCGCTCCATAGCCAATAACCCCTCATAGAAGTATTGGATCAGGAGTTGGTCAGGGATTTGATGGTGTGGACAAGTTGCCACAAGCTTTTTGAACCTCTCCCAATACTCATGGAGTGATTCATTAGGGAATTGACGGATGCCGCTTATTTCCTTTCGGATAGAAGCTGTTCGGGAAGCGGGAAAGAACTTCTCAAGGAAAAGTCTCTTCATGTCAACCCATGAGTTTATGGAACCAGGTGGGAGGTAGTAGAGCCAAGACTTGGCAGAATCTGCTAGGGAAAAGGGGAAAGCTCTAAGCTTGATTTTTTTCTTCAGAAACTCCTTGAGGTTTCATGGTTGAGCAGACCACATGGAACTCTTTGAGGTGAAGATGTGGATCCTCACCGGCTAGCCCGTGAAAATGAGGGAGAAGATGAATCAAACCCGACTTGAGTTCGAAGTCAGCCTCTATGTTTGGATATTGAATACCAAGAGGTTGGTAATTCATATCAGGGGCAGCAAGTTCTTTCAATGTTTGTTCCCTAGGATTGGCCATATCTAATTCAATTGGTAGGGCAATGATTGGTTCTTGGGTGATTTGGTTATCCCTAATGGTCCTCCTAATTCGACGAAGAGTTCTATCAATTTCAGGGTCAAAAAAATCTGAGGGATTTTTTGGAAGGCTACGGGGCATTCAGAGAGATTTTGCAAGAAAGAGGAAGACGGGTTTTTCTTTGTAATTTTTTTCAGTTTATGATTTTTAAGAGGAAGACGGGTTTTTCTTTCTGTTTTTTTTTCAATTTTTTTAAACTTTTGTATTTTTTGGGTTTTTTTTTACAATAACCAGAAACTAATGACTACTTAAAGCACCATCCCCGGCAACGGCGCCATTTGAAACGCACGGACGATTGTCGCCTATCGACCGTTCAAGGTTCCGGTGCTCTGCTAATGTGTATAGCAGCACTCGGGTCGAATCCTCGGTGATGATACTTTGTAGTAGTCGTTTGTTTTTAGTTGATTGTATTTTGATTAGGGGGGTTTGTTTGCAGAGCATAATTGAAATGATTTATGGATGATGTTTGATTTACCAAATTGATAAAGATTGGGGTGAGTTCATCATTGGGGAGTTAAGCATGTGATATCCTTGAGCCTTACTTTGTATTGCATTAAATTAACACCCATGTCATAAGTTGACGTTGATTGGAATTCCTAAGTGTGAAGGCTTTAATCCAAGCCTTAACTTAACTTAGGGTTCTAATCTCAATCAAAACTTATTTATGGTAGTGTATTTATGGTTCCAATAATCCATGGAAACCACTTGTTAAACAAAACATATCATTAATCCATGACATATTAAGTTTAACATACACAATATTAATTTAAAGAATACTCATCGAGCAAAACTCTCAATCAATTAACATCCCCAAATTATAACTCACCCCAATGAGAGATTTACTCAGCCATTTTGATGTTTAATAATCTGGTAATATATGTTTATGGTGATGAATTATAAAGAGAAGAAAAAGAAAGGGACAAGATAAGAGTAGTGTGCCGAACACACACACGAAATAATTTAAGAATCAAAAATAGAATTTCGATTGAATGAGGAAGCTTAAGAAGGGAAGGGGATTGAACTGAATTTAAACTATTTTAAGAACATTAATATTAAAATACAGAAGGTGGAAGATAATAAGAGATATTGAAGAAGTAACTTGCATTAAAACAGAATTACAAAGAAAGAGAATTACAAGATTACAAAAATGAAGAACACAAAAGTAAGTGAAAAGAAAGAGAGGAGGAAAGGTCTCTCAAGTGAAAACTTGAGTATAGCAGGTCCTCCCAAGCCTTTGGCAAATCTTTGGTCGTGCCAATGTGATCTCCTCTCTTCTGAAATGCCAACCCCTCTCAAGGAGAGAAGGGGAGAGTATTTATAGCCCAAGGAGTGGACTGTTTGCATTCCCAATCTGTCCCTCCACTTGCTTCGCCAATTGAGCTATACAGACAGCTGCATCTTCAAATACATCCTTCTTCAAAGTTGTAGACAATAATGTTGGACGACTACTCTCAAAATTTGGAGGCATTTGGAAAATTGGAGCCAATGTTATGGCCGGTTGATTAAACAAAGGTAAACTGTCCATTTCTATCCATTCTTTTTCGATGGCCAAAATGTGAATGGATTTTTGAACAGTAAGATGCCTTCAAAGTCGAATGACTTCTTCAACAAAGTCGGCCACCTATATCTCCTCTTTCACACTGCAAAATCTCAGCTCGATTAGATGCTTACATCAGGAGATATGTCATGCATACTATACTGCTTTTAATTCTCGGCCAGAATGGTGGGCTGGACTTCAATGGTTTATTTGGGCCCCTTGTACTTGGATTTGGGCCATGAAATTTTTATCCAAGATGCAATGTAGTGTCCCCCGAATTATGGTGGAGATTGAAGGTCTTTGGACTTCTTTATTGAACCCAGTAAATCAATCTTCATGGATGGTCCAGTTTGTTCACAGATTCTTTGGTCTTGTTTGTGAGGACCATATGCCCCTTCAAATGGCGGAATTGGCTCATGGTTCCTTCTAATGAAATGTTTTATATTGAAAGGATAATCCTACAAAACAATAACCACACAATTTGGATCAGTATAGTGATAGTTATAATTAAAACATTAAACTGACTCAATTTGACTACTTCTAAAAATGCTCAAATATTATACTTAATATTAAAACATTAATATTTCACACAAATTATGCACATTTCATATAAAATAAGTAAAGGGGGAATATAATAAGTCATGAAAATATTAATAACATCAACTCCCCCACACTTATATTTGCGCGTGTCCTCATGTGCAACAAATATAAAAACATGACAAAATCATTTTCACTCACCAACAAATATTAAAATTTTGTTTTCTCCAATCAGGGGAGGTTTAGACTATTTTACTCATCCATAATGAATTCCATCACAAATTTGGTTCACAATAATGAATCATAAACAATTCATTTTTTCATGTTCAAGGTTTGAATTGGAAAATGTAGGCACTCCAAACTTACTCCTCTCAAGATGATAAAAATGTATTTTAGGAGGTTCACTCATTCACCAACAAAAAGTGAAAATGAAGAGTTTGTAAGAGCTCTCAGCTTCCATTCCCAAATCTAATGTGTACAAGAATCAAGAGGTCTTTTAAGGGGTTTTTCAGTGGCTATGGGATGGTAGGTATATAATGTCCAAAGGAAAAGATGGGATAAAAACACCAACATGGAAAAATCAATGCACATTTTTTTGAAATTTGATTTGAAAGGAAATAGAAACACATATTTACAAGGGCATGAATGTGTGATGAATGAAAAGTGATGGAGATAGAAAATGGAATAGGGTGAGATGATGGAATATGTACAACATGGAAGACTTCCAATAATGACACAATACAAGATGATTCAAGTGTTCTTTTTTTTTTCTTTTTTTCTTTTTTGCTTTTTTTTTCGAAAGTTGTGCTTGAAACAAGTCTCACAGTCATCTCCCAACCCATGTTTGGTCTTCTCATGGAACTAATTTTAGTAGTTATAACACGATCAAAGGTTGAGGATGAATGATTTTTGACCCACCCAAGACACAACCCATTCCTTTTTTTTCATTTTTTTTTAATATAAATTTTTTTCATTTTTTTTTGAACACTTTTCAATGACTTTTGTACAAATGACAATTACACAAATACACCCCAAAGCTCACAGAATTACAACATCTCCCCCACACTTGAATGGATGCTTGCCCTCAAGCATATGATGACACATTGGAAATCAATGAAAGTACGCCCAAAAATGAAGTCCATTCCCCCCACAGTTAAATTTCAATAAATTGTACAATGAAAATCCATGAAGATGTTGGGTGGGACAAGGTATTAGGCTTGTAATGTGGCTATCAAAAGAAAGGTTTTCATAGGCTCAAAGGGGCTTTCAAAAGTAGGATCAATGTAAGGGTAACGGGAGGCTATTTGGCTATTCTGATTCTCATGTGGCTTAGAAAATGCCTCTATCATATTAATGCATACAAAAGATGGAAATTTAGCTCGAAGGTCCACAAACTCAAGACTCACAATCAGTGGTGAAGACACACAATGAAAAAGATGGCCATAGATGACCTTGGCATGAAGGATAATGTTATTCCTCACGGTAGGGGAGAATCATTTTCCACCAAAAATTGATCATTCAAAATGTTTGTTATTGACACAAAATTGTTTACCCAAGTTTGAGATAAAAATTCAATATATTTGAGTTTAAAACAAGCCTTTTGACTCCCCAAAATGGTTGGACAGAATTTCAATATTGGATGATGAGTAATTATGACACCCTTTTTTTTTTGTAATTTTCATTTTTTTAATTAATTTTTTTTTTAAAAAAATTTTTATTTTATTTTTAATGACACATCCACACAAAAGAGAAAATAGAAAAAAGGTTGTGGAAGAATGTTGTAAAAAAAATTGAGAGGGAGAGAGGAAGAAGAAGAAATAGAGAGAAGAAGAGAGGGAAGAGAGTTTGAGGAAAGAGAGAGTTAAAGGGAAAGAGGTGCCCCCTGGTTTGGATTTGGCGGGTCTCCATCTAGTGGTGGTTCTATTGAAGTGGATGGGGTTTCGATGGAAGTCGACGTGGTTCCTGGATTGTGAGACCTCTCATGGTGATGCTTTAACCGATGTCCGTTAACCGTGAATGTTCTTTTTGAAGAAGGGTCTTGGACTTGCACTGCACCAAATGGGTAAACATTAGTAATAATAAAAGGTCCATCCCAATGAGAATTGAGCTTACCTGGGTGAAGTCGAAATCGAGAATTGAAGAGCATTACCTTTTCACCTTCATGAAATACCTTTCGAAGAATGTGCTTGTCATGGAGTGACTTTGACTTTTCTTTGTAGAGAATGGAGTTCTCATACGAATCGAGTCGAAGCTCCTCCAATTCAGTCAACTGCAACAATCTTTCTTCACCAGATTTTTCACAATCAAAATTACAAGTTTTGACAGCCCAAAATGACTTATGTTGGTTTTCAACTGGTAAATGACAGGCTTTACCAAAAACTAGCCTAAATGGAGACATCCCAATGGGTGTCTTATAGGCTGTTCGATAGGCCCAAAGTGCTTCACCAAGTCTATCGGGCCAGTCTTTTCTTGTGGGCTTAACAATTCTTTCAAGCACTCTTTTCACTTCTCTGTTAGAAAGTTCAGCCATTCCATTTGTTTGAGGGTGATATGCAGTGGATGTTTTATGTACAACCCCATTCTTTTTCAAAAGTGACTCCATGGTTCTATTACAGAAATGAGTTCCTAAGTCACTTATCAAAGCACGTGGTGTTCCGAATCGATGGAAGATATGGGTTTTGAGGAACTCACTCACAGTTTGAGCATCATCTTTCCTAGTGGGTTTGGCCTCGACCCACCTAGAAACATAGTCAACGGCAAGGATAATGTAGGATAATCCATTGGAAGGGGGAAAAGGTCCCATGAAATCGATGCCCCAAACATCGAAAAGCTCACAGAAGATTAATGGCTTTTGAGGCATTTCGTTTCTTTTAGAAATTGTGCCAAATTTTTGGCAAGTGGGACATGATTGACAGAACTCATGTGAGTCCTTGAAGATTGAAGGCCAAAAGAATCCAGAATCTAGGACCTTTCGAGAAGTCCTTAGTGGTCCAATGTGGCCACCTCCAGGCATTGAGTGGCAGAATTCCAAGATGGAGAATTGTTCAGTTTCATCAACACATCTCCTAATTACCATGTCAGCCCCAGTTTTCCAAAGTTTATTATCTTCCCACAAATAATGCTTTGAATCACTTTTCATCTTTTCTTTTTGTTCTTTTGAAAAATATTCAGGGAAAACACCAGAAACCAAGTAATTGAAAATTGGGGCATACCATGGTAACTTTGGAGTGAGAGATGAGAGGTGTTCAGTTGGAAATTCAGGATCAATTATTTCAGAATGAGAAGAATTAGAAATTCTACTCAGGTGGTCAGCCACAGGGTTTTCTTTTCCAGGTTTATCTTTTATCACAAGGTCAAACTCTTGGAGCATTAAAATCCATCTTATTAGCCTTGGTTTGGAATCACTTTTCTTAAGTAAGAACTTTAATGCTGAGTGGTCCGTGAAGATGATGATTTTGGCACCTAAGAGATAGGGCCGGAATTTATCCAAGGCAAAAACCACAGCTAAAAGTTCTTTTTCAGTCACAGTGTAGTGTGATTGAGTTTCATCCAATGTTTTTGAGGCATAAAAGATGACATGAGGAATGTTTTCTCTTCTTTGACCAAGAACAGCCCCAATGGCCCTATCAGAAGCATCACACATCAATTCAAATGGTAAGGACCAATCTGGGGGTTGGATTATTGGAGCAGATGTGAGAGCAGATTTGAGTTCAATGAAGGCTCTCTTGCAAGCCTCGTCAAAATTGAATGTGACATCATTTTGAAGTAAACGAGTGAGTGGGAGGGAAATCTTGCTGAAGTTCTGAATGAATCGCCGATAGAAACCGGCATGACCAAGGAAGGACCGAATGTCTCGAACTGATTTGGGTTCAGGAAGTGATTGGATCACCTCAATTTTGGATGGATCAACTTGGATACCCTCTTGAGAAATGATGTGCCCTAGAACAATCCCATTTGAAACCATGAAGTGACATTTTTCAAAATTCAGCACAAGGTTGCACTTGACACACTTTTGAAGGACCAAAGAGAGTGAATGTAAGCAAGATTCAAATGACTCGCCATAAATGGTAAAGTCATCCATGAATACCTCCATGCAATTCTCAATGAATTCAGAAAAGATACTCATCATACACCGCTGGAATGTTGCAGGAGCATTACAAAGGCCAAAAGGCATTCGACTATAGGCATAGGTTCCAAAGGGGCAAGTGAATGTGGTCTTTTCTTGGTCTTGAGGTGCGATTGGAATTTGGAAGTAGCCGGTGTAACCATCAAGAAAGAAATAGTGTGACTTTCCGGCCAATCTCTCAAGCATTTGGTCAAGGAAAGGAAGTGGGTAGTGATCTTTTCGTGTTTCAGCATTCAATTTGCGATAATCGATGCACACACGCCATTTGTTTTTCACCCGAGTTGTGGCCACTTCTCCATGTTCATTTGTGACAACTGTTATCCCGCCCTTCTTAGGAACGACTTGAATTGGACTAACCCATTCACTATCAGAAATTGGGTAGATAATACCAGCTTGAAGAAGCTTGGTAATCTCTTCCCTAACTACCTCAAGTATGAGTGGATTGAGTCTTCTTTGAGGTTGCCTAATTGGTTTGGATGATTCCTCTAGATGGATGTGATGCATGCAAAGGGCAGGGTTGATTCCTGGAATATCCTCTAGGGTCCAACCTAAGGCATTTTTGTTTTCCTCTAACACTTGAACAAGTTGGGACTCCTCAGTTTCAGAAAGTGAAGCAGAGATAATGACAGGGTAGGAGGGATCATGGAAAAGGAATGCATACTTGAGGTGTGAAGGAAGTGGTTTTAGATCAGTTTCAGCCTTGATTGGAGAGCTAGACAAGTTAGGAGTATGAGAAGGGATTCTAGATGGGTTTGGATCATTTTCCTCAACACTGTCCAAGGTGGAGCAGTAGAGATCAGAGTTGATGTGGGATTCAAGAGAGTTTTCAAGTTCCTCTAGATTGATGGAGTCTATGAATGAGAGGTCCACATCAACTTCACCATTTATGACTTTGTTAATCATGGTGCATATTTCACAAGATCCTTTATCATTAGAACATGAAGAACATGGTGGATTGGGGTTCGATTGAATCTTAGAAGTGTCCTCAAAAGCATGGATTGAGAATGCAGAGTGATCCTCAGATGGATATCACATGGCTTGGAAAATGTTGAACTTGACCAGTTGGTCACCGAATTCCATGGATAAGATGCCTGAGTGGACATCAATCTTGGTTCTCGCAGTCATGAGGAATGGTCTTCCTAGAATTAGGGGAGATCGAGAAGAGGTCGTCTCACCTTCCATGTCAAGGACATAGAAATCAGCTGGGAAGATTGGATCATTGACCCGAACAAGAACATCCTCAATTATCCCCTCAGGACTGGCAGTGCTTCGATTGGCTAATTGAATGACAATACCCATTGGGTGCAAGGGACCTAGACCAAGGTTGGAGAAAATGGATTTGGGCATGACATTTATTGAGGCTCCAAGGTCTATGAGTGCATCATCAAAGTTGGAACTCCCTATTTGACATGGAACCGTGAAGGTCCCTGGATCTTTGCACTTTATGGGAATAGACTGCTGGGTGGAAACATTTTCAAAGGTCCTAAGTTGCCTCTTATGGGTGCACAATTCCTTAAGAAATTTGGCATACTTAGGGATTTGTTTGATGGCATCTAAGAGGGGGATGTTCACTTCAACACGTCTAAACATGTCAAGCATTTCAGGATCAGGTTCAAAGGACTTCTTAGGCTTGGAGATGGCTTGAGGAAAAGGAATTGGGTTCCTTAGAGGAATGAAAGGAGGTGAAGGAGTGGATTCAAGTTCCTTTTCCAGCTTTTTGTTCTTTTCATTTTCTAGATCAACATTGAAAGGGGAGGTAGAGGAATCAGCATGGGGCATAGCAATTTGCTTTCCCGATCTAAGTGCAATTGCACTTACATTACCCTTAGGGTTGGGTAATGGTTGAGCTGGGAGTTGGGATGAATTGGATGGTTGTTGCTGGCTAAGGTGGGATGCAAGTTGACCTATTTGGGTTTCAATGTTCTTGAGGCTAGAACGGGTGAAGGAAGCAAGATCCTCTACAGCACTTTCCCATGGTTGTTTAGAAGAAGAGGCTTGTCCCAAATTGGGTTGGCCTTGATTTTGGTTCTTGGGAAAGCGATTGTATTGGGTGGGGAATTGGGAAGGCTCGTTAGGATAGTGGAATCCAGGAGGAGGATTGTTCCTTTGGGGTTGAGGGAAAAAAGGGTAAGGTTGTTGGAAGTTACCAACACCTTGACTGTATTGAAACTGGTTTGGGTTTTGAGGAGGGAACTGCGGAGGATGAGAAATGGGATTACCATACCTCTGAGGTGGGTTAAAGGTAGAAGAGAAGGGATCAGAGTGGGGTTGGTTGAAGTTTCTAACAAACTGACCTGATTGTTGAGGGTTGAAGTTTCGCTGAGCATATGCCGCATTGAGCTCCATTGGACTAGATGAATCAGATGGATCATCTTGAAGTTGTGGACATGTGTCAGTCGGATGAGATGGAGAGTTGCAGATTCCACAATTCTTGATAGGTCCAGGGAATAGTGACTGTGGAGAAGATGAGGTTGGGGCTTTGGTAGCCACCGCTAGTTGACGCACAAGACCAGTAAGTTCACTCATCCACTCAGTCATCTTGTTGGGCTCTATGGATTGATTCTCTTGGGCTTGTTTCACTTGAGCATGTGCTCGAGTATGGAATTGCTGCGTGTTTGCAGCCATGTTGCTTATGAGTTCTCGTGCAGCTGCAGGAGTTTTGTCAACAAGAGCACCGCCACTTGCGGCATCAATGAGAGTTCGCTCCATAGCCAATAACCCCTCATAGAAGTATTGGATCAGGAGTTGGTCAGGGATTTGATGGTGTGGACAAGTTGCCACAAGCTTTTTGAACCTCTCCCAATACTCATGGAGTGATTCATTAGGGAATTGACGGATGCCGCTTATTTCCTTTCGGATAGAAGCTGTTCGGGAAGCGGGAAAGAACTTCTCAAGGAAAAGTCTCTTCATGTCAACCCATGAGTTTATGGAACCAGGTGGGAGGTAGTAGAGCCAAGACTTGGCAGAATCTGCTAGGGAAAAGGGGAAAGCTCTAAGCTTGATTTTTTCTTCAGAAACTCCTTGAGGTTTCATGGTTGAGCAGACCACATGGAACTCTTTGAGGTGAAGATGTGGATCCTCACCGGCTAGCCCGTGAAAATGAGGGAGAAGATGAATCAAACCCGACTTGAGTTCGAAGTCAGCCTCTATGTTTGGATATTGAATACCAAGAGGTTGGTAATTCATATCAGGGGCAGCAAGTTCTTTCAATGTTTGTTCCCTAGGATTGGCCATATCTAATTCAATTGGTAGGGCAATGATTGGTTCTTGGGTGATTTGGTTATCCCTAATGGTCCTCCTAATTCGACGAAGAGTTCTATCAATTTCAGGGTCAAAAAAATCTGAGGGATTTTTTGGAAGGCTACGGGGCATTCAGAGAGATTTTGCAAGAAAGAGGAAGACGGGTTTTTCTTTGTAATTTTTTTCAGTTTATGATTTTTAAGAGGAAGACGGGTTTTTCTTTCTGTTTTTTTTCAATTTTTTTAAACTTTTGTATTTTTTGGGTTTTTTTTTACAATAACCAGAAACTAATGACTACTTAAAGCACCATCCCCGGCAACGGCGCCATTTGAAACGCACGGACGATTGTCGCCTATCGACCGTTCAAGGTTCCGGTGCTCTGCTAATGTGTATAGCAGCACTCGGGTCGAATCCTCGGTGATGATACTTTGTAGTAGTCGTTTGTTTTTAGTTGATTGTATTTTGATTAGGGGGGTTTGTTTGCAGAGCTTAATTGAAATGATTTATGGATGATGTTTGATTTACCAAATTGATAAAGATTGGGGTGAGTTCATCATTGGGGAGTTAAGCATGTGATATCCTTGAGCCTTACTTTGTATTGCATTAAATTAACACCCATGTCATAAGTTGACGTTGATTGGAATTCCTAAGTGTGAAGGCTTTAATCCAAGCCTTAACTTAACTTAGGGTTCTAATCTCAATCAAAACTTATTTATGGTAGTGTATTTATGGTTCCAATAATCCATGGAAACCACTTGTTAAACAAAACATATCATTAATCCATGACATATTAAGTTTAACATACACAATATTAATTTAAAGAATACTCATCGAGCAAAACTCTCAATCAATTAACATCCCCAAATTATAACTCACCCCAATGAGAGATTTACTCAGCCATTTTGATGTTTAATAATCTGGTAATATATGTTTATGGTGATGAATTATAAAGAGAAGAAAAAGAAAGGGACAAGATAAGAGTAGTGTGCCGAACACACACACGAAATAATTTAAGAATCAAAAATAGAATTTCGATTGAATGAGGAAGCTTAAGAAGGGAAGGGGATTGAACTGAATTTAAACTATTTTAAGAACATTAATATTAAAATACAGAAGGTGGAAGATAATAAGAGATATTGAAGAAGTAACTTGCATTAAAACAGAATTACAAAGAAAGAGAATTACAAGATTACAAAAATGAAGAACACAAAAGTAAGTGAAAAGAAAGAGAGGAGGAAAGGTCTCTCAAGTGAAAACTTGAGTATAGCAGGTCCTCCCAAGCCTTTGGCAAAGCTTTGGTCGTGCCAATGTGATCTCCTCTCTTCTGAAATGCCAACCCCTCTCAAGGAGAGAAGGGGAGAGTATTTATAGCCCAAGGAGTGGACTGTTTGCATTCCCAATCTGTCCCTCCACTTGCTTCGCCAATTGAGCTATACAGACAGCTGCATCTTCAAATACATCCTTCTTCAAAGTTGTAGACAATAATGTTGGACGACTACTCTCAAAATTTGGAGGCATTTGGAAAATTGGAGCCAATGTTATGGCCGGTTGATTAAACAAAGGTAAACTGTCCATTTCTATCCATTCTTTTTCGATGGCCAAAATGTGAATGGATTTTTGAACAGTAAGATGCCTTCAAAGTCGAATGACTTCTTCAACAAAGTCGGCCACCTATATCTCCTCTTTCACACTGCAAAATCTCAGCTCGATTAGATGCTTACATCAGGAGATATGTCATGCATACTATACTGCTTTTAATTCTCGGCCAGAATGGTGGGCTGGACTTCAATGGTTTATTTGGGCCCCTTGTACTTGGATTTGGGCCATGCAATTTTTATCCAAGATGCAATGTAGTGTCCCCCGAATTATGGTGGAGATTGAAGGTCTTTGGACTTCTTTATTGAACCCAGTAAATCAATCTTCATGGATGGTCCAGTTTGTTCACAGATTCTTTGGTCTTGTTTGTGAGGACCATATGCCCCTTCAAATGGCGGAATTGGCTCATGGTTCCTTCTAATGAAATGTTTTATATTGAAAGGATAATCCTACAAAACAATAACCACACAATTTGGATCAGTATAGTGATAGTTATAATTAAAACATTAAACTGACTCAATTTGACTACTTCTAAAAATGCTCAAATATTATACTTAATATTAAAACATTAATATTTCACACAAATTATGCACATTTCATATAAAATAAGTAAAGGGGGAATATAATAAGTCATGAAAATATTAATAACATAAACTCCCCCACACTTATATTTGCGCGTGTCCTCATGTGCAACAAATATAAAAACATGACAAAATCATTTTCACTCACCAACAAATATTAAAATTTTGTTTTCTCCAATCAGGGGAGGTTTAGACTATTTTACTCATCCATAATGAATTCCATCACAAATTTGGTTCACAATAATGCATCATAAACAATTCATTTTTTCATGTTCAAGGTTTGAATTGGAAAATGTAGGCACTCCAAACTTACTCCTCTCAAGATGATAAAAATGTATTTTAGGAGGTTCACTCATTCACCAACAAAAAGTGAAAATGAAGAGTTTGTAAGAGCTCTCAGCTTCCATTCCCAAATCTAATGTGTACAAGAATCAAGAGGTATTTTAAGGGGTTTTTCAGTGGCTATGGGATGGTAGGTATATAATGTCCAAAGGAAAAGATGGGATAAAAACACCAACATGGAAAAATCAATGCACATTTTTTTGAAATTTGATTTGAAAGGAAATAGAAACACATATTTACAAGGGCATGAATGTGTGATGAATGAAAAGTGATGGAGATAGAAAATGGAATAGGGTGAGATGATGGAATATGTACAACATGGAAGACTTCCAATAATGACACAATACAAGATGATTCAAGTGTTCTTTTTTTTTTCTTTTTTTCTTTTTTGCTTTTTTTTTCGAAAGTTGTGCTTGAAACAAGTCTCACAGTCATCTCCCAACCCATGTTTGGTCTTCTCATGGAACTAATTTTAGTAGTTATAACACGATCAAAGGTTGAGGATGAATGATTTTTGACCCACCCAAGACACAACCCATTCCTTTTTTTTCATTTTTTTTTAATATAAATTTTTTTCATTTTTTTTTGAACACTTTTCAATGACTTTTGTACAAATGACAATTACACAAATACACCCCAAAGCTCACAGAATTACAACATCTCCCCCACACTTGAATGGATGCTTGCCCTCAAGCATATGATGACACATTGGAAATCAATGAAAGTACGCCCAAAAATGAAGTCCATTCCCCCCACAGTTAAATTTCAATAAATTGTACAATGAAAATCCATGAAGATGTTGGGTGGGACAAGGTATTAGGCTTGTAATGTGGATATCAAAAGAAAGGTTTTCATAGGCTCAAAGGGGCTTTCAAAAGTAGGATCAATGTAAGGGTAACGGGAGGCTATTTGGCTATTCTGATTCTCATGTGGCTTAGAAAATGCCTCTATCATATTAATGCATACAAAAGATGGAAATTTAGCTCGAAGGTCCACAAACTCAAGACTCACAATCAGTGGTGAAGACACACAATGAAAAAGATGGCCATAGATGACCTTGGCATGAAGGATAATGTTATTCCTCACGGTAGGGGAGAATCATTTTCCACCAAAAATTGATCATTCAAAATGTTTGTTATTGACACAAAATTGTTTACCCAAGTTTGAGATAAAAATTCAATATATTTGAGTTTAAAACAAGCCTTTTGACTCCCCAAAATGGTTGGACAGAATTTCAATATTGGATGATGAGTAATTATGACACCCTTTTTTTTTGTAATTTTCATTTTTTTAATTAATTTTTTTTAAAAAAAAATTTTTATTTTATTTTTAATGACACATCCACACAAAAGAGAAAATAGAAAAAAGGTTGTGGAAGAATGTTGTAAAAAAAATTGAGAGGGAGAGAGGAAGAAGAAGAAATAGAGAGAAGAAGAGAGGGAAGAGAGTTTGAGGAAAGAGAGAGTTAAAGGGAAAGAGGTGCCCCCTGGTTTGGATTTGGCGGGTCTCCATCTAGTGGTGGTTCTATTGAAGTGGATGGGGTTTCGATGGAAGTCGACGTGGTTCCTGGATTGTGAGACCTCTCATGGTGATGCTTTAACCGATGTCCGTTAACCGTGAATGTTCTTTTTGAAGAAGGGTCTTGGACTTGCACTGCACCAAATGGGTAAACATTAGTAATAATAAAAGGTCCATCCCAACGAGAATTGAGCTTACCTGGGTGAAGTCGAAATCGAGAATTGAAGAGCATTACCTTTTCACCTTCATGAAATACCTTTCGAAGAATGTTCTTGTCATGGAGTGACTTTGACTTTTCTTTGTAGAGAATGGAGTTCTCATACGAATCGAGTCGAAGCTCCTCCAATTCAGTCAACTGCAACAATCTTTCTTCACCAGATTTTTCACAATCAAAATTACAAGTTTTGACAGCCCAAAATGACTTATGTTGGATTTCAACTGGTAAATGACAGGCTTTACCAAAAACTAGCCTAAATGGAGACATCCCAATGGGTGTCTTATAGGCTGTTCGATAGGCCCAAAGTGCTTCACCAAGTCTATCGGGCCAGTCTTTTCTTGTGGGCTTAACAATTCTTTCAAGCACTCTTTTCACTTCTCTGTTAGAAAGTTCAGCCATTCCATTTGTTTGAGGGTGATATGCAGTGGATGTTTTATGTACAACCCCATTCTTTTTCAAAAGTGACTCCATGGTTCTATTACAGAAATGAGTTCCTAAGTCACTTATCAAAGCACGTGGTGTTCCGAATCGATGGAAGATATGGGTTTTGAGGAACTCACTCACAGTTTGAGCATCATCTTTCCTAGTGGGTTTGGCCTCGACCCACCTAGAAACATAGTCAACGGCAAGGATAATGTAGGATAATCCATTGGAAGGGGGAAAAGGTCCCATGAAATCGATGCCCCAAACATCGAAAAGCTCACAGAAGATTAATGGCTTTTGAGGCATTTCGTTTCTTTTAGAAATTGTGCCAAATTTTTGGCAAGTGGGACATGATTGACAGAACTCATGTGAGTCCTTGAAGAGTGAAGGCCAAAAGAATCCAGAATCTAGGACCTTTCGAGAAGTCCTTAGTGGTCCAATGTGGCCACCTCCAGGCATTGAGTGGCAGAATTCCAAGATGGAGAATTGTTCAGTTTCATCAACACATCTCCTAATTACCATGTCAGCCCCAGTTTTCCAAAGTTTATTATCTTCCCACAAATAATGCTTTGAATCACTTTTCATCTTTTCTTTTTGTTCTTTTGAAAAATATTCAGGGAAAACACCAGAAACCAAGTAATTGAAAATTGGGGCATACCATGGTAACTTTGGAGTGAGAGATGAGAGGTGTTCAGTTGGAAATTCAGGATCAATTATTTCAGAATGAGAAGAATTAGAAATTCTACTCAGGTGGTCAGCCACAGGGTTTTCTTTTCCAGGTTTATCTTTTATCACAAGGTCAAACTCTTGGAGCATTAAAATCCATCTTATTAGCCTTGGTTTGGAATCACTTTTCTTAAGTAAGAACTTTAATGCTGAGTGGTCCGTGAAGATGATGATTTTGGCACCTAAGAGATAGGGCCGGAATTTATCCAAGGCAAAAACCACAGCTAAAAGTTCTTTTTCAGTCACAGTGTAGTGTGATTGAGTTTCATCCAATGTTTTTGAGGCATAAAAGATGACATGAGGAATGTTTTCTCTTCTTTGACCAAGAACAGCCCCAATGGCCCTATCAGAAGCATCACACATCAATTCAAATGGTAAGGACCAATCTGGGGGTTGGATTATTGGAGCAGATGTGAGAGCAGATTTGAGTTCAATGAAGGCTCTCTTGCAAGCCTCGTCAAAATTGAATGTGACATCATTTTGAAGTAAACGAGTGAGTGGGAGGGAAATCTTGCTGAAGTTCTGAATGAATCGCCGATAGAAACCGGCATGACCAAGGAAGGACCGAATGTCTCGAACTGATTTGGGTTCAGGAAGTGATTGGATCACCTCAATTTTGGCTGGATCAACTTGGATACCCTCTTGAGAAATGATGTGCCCTAGAACAATCCCATTTGAAACCATGAAGTGACATTTTTCAAAATTCAGCACAAGGTTGCACTTGACACACTTTTGAAGGACCAAAGAGAGTGAATGTAAGAAAGATTCAAATGACTCGCCATAAATGGTAAAGTCATCCATGAATATCTCCATGCAATTCTCAATGAATTCAGAAAAGATACTCATCATACACCGCTGGAATGTTGCAGGAGCATTACAAAGGCCAAAAGGCATTCGCCTATAGGCATAGGTTCCAAAGGGGCAAGTGAATGTGGTCTTTTCTTGGTCTTGAGGTGCGATTGGAATTTGGAAGTAGCCGGTGTAACCATCAAGAAAGCAATAGTGTGACTTTCCGGCCAATCTCTCAAGCATTTGGTCAAGGAAAGGAAGTGGGTAGTGATCTTTTCGTGTTTCAGCATTCAATTTGCGATAATCGATGCACACACGCCATTTGTTTTTCACCCGAGTTGTGACCACTTCTCCATGTTCATTTGTGACAACTGTTATCCCGCCCTTCTTAGGAACGACTTGAATTGGACTAACCCATTCACTATCAGAAATTGGGTAGATAATACCAGCTTGAAGAAGCTTGGTAATCTCTTCCCTAACTACCTCAAGTATGAGTGGATTGAGTCTTCTTTGAGGTTGCCTAATTGGTTTGGATGATTCCTCTAGATGGATGTGATGCATGCAAAGGGCAGGGTTGATTCCTGGAATATCCTCTAGGGTCCAACCTAAGGCATTTTTGTTTTCCTCTAACACTTGAACAAGTTGGGACTCCTCAGTTTCAGAAAGTGAAGCAGAGATAATGACAGGGTAGGAGGGATCATGGAAAAGGAATGCATACTTGAGGTGTGAAGGAAGTGGTTTTAGATCAGTTTCAGCCTTGATTGGAGAGCTAGACAAGTTAGGAGTAGGAGAAGGGATTCTAGATGGGTTTGGATCATTTTCCTCAACACTGTCCAAGGTGGAGCAGTAGAGATCAGAGTTGATGTGGGATTCAAGAGAGTTTTCAAGTTCCTCTAGATTGATGGAGTCTATGAATGAGAGGTCCACATCAACTTCACCATTTATGACTTTGTTAATCATGGTGCATATTTCACAAGATCCTTTATCATTAGAACATGAAGAACATGGTGGATTGGGGTTCGATTGAATCTTAGAAGTGTCCTCAAAAGCATGGATTGAGAATGCAGAGTGATCCTCAGATGGATATCGCATGGCTTGGAAAATGTTGAACATGACCAGTTGGTCACCGAATTCCATGGATAAGATGCCTGAGTGGACATCAATCTTGGTTCTCGCAGTCATGAGGAATGGTCTTCCTAGAATTAGGGGAGATCGAGAAGAGGTCGTCTCACCTTCCATGTCAAGGACATAGAAATCAGCTGGGAAGATTGGATCATTGACCCGAACAAGAACATCCTCAATTATCCCCTCAGGACTGGCAGTCCTTCGATTGGCTAATTGAATGACAATACCCGTTGGGTGCAAGGGACCTAGACCAAGGTTGGAGAAAATGGATTTGGGCATGACATTTATTGAGGCTCCAAGGTCTATGAGTGCATCATCAAAGTTGGAACTCCCTATTTGACATGGAACCGTGAAGGTCCCTGGATCTTTGCACTTTATGGGAATAGACTGCTGGGTGGAAACATTTTCAAAGGTCCTAAGTTGCCTCATATGGGTGCACAATTCCTTAAGAAACTTGGCATACTTAGGGATTTGTTTGATGGCATCTAAGAGGGGGATGTTCACTTCAACACGTCTAAACATGTCAAGCATTTCAGGATCAGGTTCAAAGGACTTCATAGGCTTGGAGATGGCTTGAGGAAAAGGAATTGGGTTCCTTAGAGGAATGAAAGGAGGTGAAGGAGTGGATTCAAGTTCCTTTTCCAGCTTTTTGTTCTTTTCATTTTCTAGATCAACATTGAAAGGGGAGGTAGAGGAATCAGCATGGGGCATAGCAATTTGCTTTCCCGATCTAAGTGCAATTGCACTTACATTACCCTTAGGGTTGGGTAATGGTTGAGCTGGGAGTTGGGATGAATTGGATGGTTGTTGCTGGCTAAGGTGGGATGCAAGTTGACCTATTTGGGTTTCAATGTTCTTGAGGCTAGAACGGGTGAAGGAAGCAAGATCCTCTACAGCACATTCCCATGGTTGTTTAGAAGAAGAGGCTTGTCCCAAATTGGGTTGGCCTTGATTTTGGTTCTTGGGAAAGCGATTGTATTGGGTGGGGAATTGGGAAGGCTCGTTAGGATAGTGGAATCCAGGAGGAGGATTGTTCCTTTGGGGTTGAGGGAAAAAAGGGTAAGGTTGTTGGAAGTTACCAACACCTTGACTGTATTGAAACTGGTTTGGGTTTTGAGGAGGGAACTGCGGAGGATGAGAAATGGGATTACCATACCTCAGAGGTGGGTTAAAGGTAGAAGAGAAGGGCTCAGAGTGGGGTTGGTTGAAGTTTCTAACAAACTGACCTGATTGTTGAGGGTTGAAGTTTCGCTGAGCATATGCCGCATTGAGCTCCATTGGACTAGATGAATCAGATGGATCATCTTGAAGTTGTGGACATGTGTCAGTCGGATGAGATGGAGAGTTGCAGATTCCACAATTCTTGATAGGTCCAGGGAATAGTGACTGTGGAGAAGATGAGGTTGGGGCTTTGGTAGCCACCGCTAGTTGACGCACAAGACCAGTAAGTTCACTCATCCACTCAGTCATCTTGTTGGGCTCTATGGATTGATTCTCTTGGGCTTGTTTCACTTGAGCATGTGCTCGAGTATGGAATTGCTGCGTGTTTGCAGCCATGTTGCTTATGAGTTCTCGTGCAGCTGCAGGAGTTTTGTCAACAAGAGCACCGCCACTTGCGGCATCAATGAGAGTTCGCTCCATAGCCAATAACCCCTCATAGAAGTATTGGATCAGGAGTTGGTCAGGGATTTGATGGTGTGGACAAGTTGCCACAAGCTTTTTGAACCTCTCCCAATACTCATGGAGTGATTCATTAGGGAATTGACGGATGCCGCTTATTTCCTTTCGGATAGAAGCTGTTCGGGAAGCGGGAAAGAACTTCTCAAGGAAAAGTCTCTTCATGTCAACCCATGAGTTTATGGAACCAGGTGGGAGGTAGTAGAGCCAAGACTTGGCAGAATCTGCTAGGGAAAAGGGGAAAGCTCTAAGCTTGATTTTTTCTTCAGAAACTCCTTGAGGTTTCATGGTTGAGCAGACCACTTGGAACTCTTTGAGGTGAAGATGAGGATCCTCACCGGCTAGCCCGTGAAAATGAGGGAGAAGATGAATCAAACCCGACTTGAGTTCGAAGTCAGCCTCTATGTTTGGATATTGAATACCAAGAGGTTGGTAATTCATATCAGGGGCAGCAAGTTCTTTCAATGTTTGTTCCCTAGGATTGGCCATATCTAATTCAATTGGTAGGGCAATGATTGGTTCTTGGGTGATTTGGTTATCCCTAATGGTCCTCCTAATTCGACGAAGAGTTCTATCAATTTCAGGTTCAAAAAAATCTGAGGGATTGTTTGGAAGGCTACGGGGCATTCAGAGAGATTTTGCAAGAAAGAGGAAGACGGGTTTTTCTTTGTATTTTTTTTCAGTTTATGATTTTTAAGAGGAAGACGGGTTTTTCTTTGTGTTTTTTTTTTCAATTTTTTTAAACTTTTGTATTTTTTGGGTTTTTTTTTACAATAACCAGAAACTAATGACTACTTAAAGCACCATCCCCGGCAACGGCGCCATTTGAAACGCACGGACGATTGTCGCCTATCGACCGTTCAAGGTTCCGGTGCTCTGCTAATGTGTATAGCAGCACTCGGGTCGAATCCTCGGTGATGATACTTTGTAGTAGTCGTTTGTTTTTAGTTGATTGTATTTTGATTAGGGGGGTTTGTTTGCAGAGCTTAATTGAAATGATTTATGGATGATGTTTGATTTACCAAATTGATAAAGATTGGGGTGAGTTCATCATTGGGGAGTTAAGCATGTGATATCCTTGAGCCTTACTTTGTATTGCATTAAATTAACACCCATGTCATAAGTTGACGTTGATTGGAATTCCTAAGTGTGAAGGCTTTAATCCAAGCCTTAACTTAACTTAGGGTTCTAATCTCAATCAAAACTTATTTATGGTAGTGTATTTATGGTTCCAATAATCCATGGAAACCACTTGTTAAACAAAACATATCATTAATCCATGACATATTAAGTTTAACATACACAATATTAATTTAAAGAATACTCATCGAGCAAAACTCTCAATAAATTAACATCCCCAAATTATAACTCACCCCAATGAGAGATTTACTCAGCCATTTGGATGTTTAATAATCTGGTAATATATGTTTATGGTGATGAATTATAAAGAGAAGAAAAAGAAAGGGACAAGATAAGAGTAGTGTGCCGAACACACACACGAAATAATTTAAGAATCAAAAATAGAATTTCGATTGAATGAGGAAGCTTAAGAAGGGAAGGGGATTGAACTGAATTTAAACTATTTTAAGAACATTAATATTAAAATACAGAAGGTGGAAGATAATAAGAGATATTGAAGAAGTAACTTGCATTAAAACAGAATTACAAAGAAAGAGAATTACAAGATTACAAAAATGAAGAACACAAAAGTAAGTGAAAAGAAAGAGAGGAGGAAAGGTCTCTCAAGTGAAAACTTGAGTATGGCAGGTCCTCCCAAGCCTTTGCCAAAGCTTTGGTCGTGCCAATGTGATCTCCTCTCTTCTGAAATGCCAACCCCTCTCAAGGAGAGAAGGGGAGAGTATTTATAGCCCAAGGAGTGGACTGTTTGCATTCCCAATCTGTCCCTCCACTTGCTTCGCCAATTGAGCTATACAGACAGCCGAATCTTCAAATACATCCTTCTTCAAAGTTGTAGACAATAATGTTGGACGACTACTATCAAAATTTGGAGGCATTTGGAAAATTGGAGCCAAAGTTATGGCCGGTTGATTAAACAAAGGTAAACTGTCCATTTCTATCCATTCTTTTTCGATGGCCAAAATGTGAATGGATTTTTGAACAGGAAGATGCCTTCAAATTCGAATGACTTCTTCAACAAAGTCGGCCACCTATATCTCCTCTTTCACACTGCAAAATCTCAGCTCGATTGAATGCTTACATCAGGGGATATGTCATGCATACTATACTGCTTTTAATTCTCGGCCAGAATGGTGGGCTGGACTTCAAAGGTTTATTTGGGCCCCTTGTACTTGGATTTGGGCCATGAAATTTTTATCCAAGATGCAATGTAGTGTCCCCAGAATTATGGTGGAGATTGAAGGTCTTTGGACTTCTCTATTGAACCCAGTAAATCAATCTTCATGGATGGTCCAGTTTGTTCACAGATTCTTTGGTCTTGTTTGTGAGGACCATATGACCCTTCAAATGGCAGAATTGGCTCATGGTTCCTTCTAATGAAATGTTTTATATTGAAAGGAGAATCCTAAAAAACAATAACCACACAATTTGGATCAGTATAGTGATAGTTATAATTAAAACATTAAACTGACTCAATTTGACTACTTCTAAAAATGCTCAAATATTATACTTAATATTAAAACATTAATATTTCACACAAATTATGCACATTTCATATAAAATAAGTAAAGGGGGAATATAATAAGTCATGAAAATATTAATAACATCAGTAGTTATCAATGTATTATCAAGGGAAAAGCCCAGAATCAATTTCCAAAAACATTCCATGTTTTCATCTTAAACACAATGTGTCCTCTCTTACATTTGGAGGAAACTTCTACATCAAATATCTCTTACTTTTTGGCTCATATATTGGCCCGCGAGTAGCCTATACTGTGATTTTAAACAAATAGATTGTTCTTCTAGATTTCATAGTGGATTTTGATATATTATGTGTGATTTTATGTGTGTGGATATTCTTTACGAAATCATCAGTGATAGTAGTGATCAGTATTGATCACCAGAAACTCAATAGTGGCACCCTCATATTGGGATTGATCAGAGATCATTGACCAATCTATACTGTGGAACCCTCATATGTGATAGTTTTAGGGAACACTGTCTATTTTCCATGTTTCACCCTCTTGTTGGGTGGTACATTAGTCCTCTAATTACTACTATAGTGGCATATTCCAGATGGGTTGGGCATGAGTCCTCTACCGACTAATAGAATGTCAATGTCTAGTTGGGTTGAGTATGAGTCCTCATTCGACAACTAAAGAGTAACTCTATAGTTGGGATGAGCATGGGTCTTATAATAACTACTATAATGGATCCCCCTTATAGGTTGGGCTTGGGTCATCTATTGAGAAGAATAGTGGAACTCTCTAGTCGGATTGGGAATGGTTTTTCTACTCATTACTAGAGCGGCACTCTACTTCTAGAATAGGCCATGAGTCTTCAACAGACTATTTTGTGGTACCCTCCTATTGAACCTGGTTCTGGCTCCCCAACCATCAATGTGGGATGCTCTTACAGGGATATCACTTTACTCATCTAGTTCTCTACTCTGTTTCTCCATCATTTTGTACAATGGTATGTGTCCCCTACATAGATATTGTGAATCTGGATTGTGCGACACAGTTATGAGGCGTGTCCTAACTTGGATGTCTATTGAGAATGATGTGTGAGATTCTAGGAACTGACGATTGAAATTTGGAACGAATAGGACTCTTTCCTAGGCTAGGATATGAGATATAGATCACATTTATCTCTCATTTTAGTTTCTTTTCTTGGTAATATATAAATATGTGTCCATTTAATTGTATTTTTTACTCCCCCTCTTAGGGTTGATATGTATATATACTATTGTCATGTCTCTTACTACCCCCTTAAACTTTCAAATCATCCTACCATGTATGTATATACTCACCCCTATATGGGATTTTACAACACATATCATTTCTTATGTGTTTGACGAATATGTCAGTTTAAATTACATTATTTCATAGGGATAAATGGTTAATATGACTGCATATGGTGGTTAGAGATTATATATTCATTGTTGGTCTCTCTTTGAAATTAATTTTCTTATTTTTAGGTTGGGAAATCATTCTAGTTGGGTGTGTATTTTTTCCCCTTTCATTTCATCTTACACATTCATACTCATATACAACTGAGAGTTTTCTCTTGCATGGTTTATACTACAGTTGCTTTATATTTTTTTTCTTTTATTATAACTATTAAATTCTATATGGATAAGGTCGGTTTTTTTAATAATAAAAATTGAAAAAGCCCTCCCATGTTTGTCTTATCTTTTAGGTAATGTCTCCACCCTCTAGTCTATGTATATGGGGTTGGAAAACTAATGTATAAAGACAGATCAAAGATAATTGGTGGGGGAACCAATATCTACACATGAACCAAATGATACCACTACCTTTGAGGTTATCAATTCCCCACAACCACAAACCTTACCCTTGGTAATAAATTTTTTTAAAAACACATTCTCCAAAAATTGAATCAAATAACTAATGATAACTTTATATTATTAAAATTCCACAGTGTACAATTTTATTTTATTTGTATATATCAACACCCACACACTGAATTTTTTGTATGGGTACAATGTATAATATCCTAGGAAACTAGATACACAATAAAGACCTCCCAATATATCACATGTGAATGGGGATTGCGAATTATCACGATATGCATTCTTAGTTTCATGTTCTACAAGATGATATATATTTTAAAATGGTGAAAGATGATATTAGAGATTTCATAGCATTGTAATATAAACTAATAAAGATACATTAGGTTTCTATTCAAAAAATATATCTTAAGAGAAACTAACAGTGGTTGATGAAAAATGGTCATAATGATGTGTGTTATTAATGATGGATAAGGAAGTGGGGAAATATAATGTCACATCGAGAAAATCATGAAAATTTATTGGGAAAAAATGAATTTCTGAGGGTACCTTATCCCTACCTATTATAGAGAAACATTTATTATCCTTACACCATCATGCACATACCACATTTAATTATGAAACAATCTCTTACATTCAATTTGATAAATAAATATACTATAATTCTCTACTAGACATAATTGGACTTGAGAGTACAAATCAGATTCTTAAGCATAAATGGTTGGACATCCATGTTGTGAATAAAAATATAAGGAACATTTTCATAATAAATATTTTAAAATACAGATTTTATATAGTTACTAATGTTAATAATTAGTCATATTGTCTATAAGAGTTTATATTACTTCTATATAAAAAAATTCATGAAAAAATTATTTTGACTCATAAATCCCTATATCATATATAATAAAAACATACATTGGGAAGGAAGAAATTGACAAGAAATGAGATCTATTACTTATTGTGTATTCCAAAAAAATAAAAAGAAGTATCTTTTTGATACTTATAATGGATAAGAAAAACTCTACAATCTAATCACATAAAATACATATTTTTTTATTTTTAAATGACATATTTGTTTTTATTTTTTGAGGAAGAACTTGATGTTGTTGTCAATCTGGAATGTTAAAATTATTATTATATGGTTCCAATTCATGTATATCCAACCATTGGACCACATATGATGTTTATTATGATTTTTTATACACTATAATATCAATTTTATAGACAAACATCGAATAATATTTTTTTGTATTTGTTTCAACATGAATTTTTTAATGATAGGGAGGTCACAAAAAATAGTCTAAATCATGGATTGTAGTAGGTGATTGAATACATAAAGACTATGTATTACTACAAATGGAATCTTTTTATGAAATATATATGTAAATAATTAAATAAGAAAATTAAAAAATAAAATCTATTTAATTTTCTCAATGTTTTTTTAGTTTCAAAGGAATGGTATTGGTGTAAATTATAAATATTATAGATGAAAATTTATTAGAGGAATCATAAAGCATGAAATTTACATAATCTCCCAATAGGTAATTTTTGAAGGTAACTAATATTTAATTAAATATGTATCGTATTAATTTTTTGCATGTATTTTCTTTGTACTATAAATATTTCAGAAATCATTCATACTAAAAAAAAGAAGTAAACTTCTTTAGAGATTATTATGTAGTGAACATATTTTTCAAATGATATATGATAAAAAAATTTGTTATTAGCTACTATGTTTGTGGTCTAGTATTAGTAATGACCTTTGAATTGTATTTGTATTATAAATAATTAGTGTAAAAATGATTATATTGTTTTTTATCTTTCTCTCAAGCATATATATAGTATGGAAAATAAATTTCTTTAGAATCATCATAATGAAAACAATAAATATATTGGGAAATATTATAGGTGGTGGTGGAACCGAACGTGGAGGAAGAGGTAGAAACTGAGGTAGACGAGTAGGTTTAGGTAGAGACAGAGGAAAAGTATTAGATGAAGCACTAGCTC
The DNA here is from genome assembly GCA_963277665.1 of Viscum album. Classification (NCBI taxonomy): domain Eukaryota; kingdom Viridiplantae; phylum Streptophyta; class Magnoliopsida; order Santalales; family Viscaceae; genus Viscum; species Viscum album. The sequence continues at coordinate 1,609,856,076 of OY728141.1, read as the reverse complement.
GAAATTTATTTGCGAAGGTGTTGAATGAGGATCATAAAATTACTGTTTTTGAGAAAAATTGTTAAAAATAATCACAACACATATCACTTAATATAAGATCCATTATGAAAGAGTTTCATGTGATTTATTAATAAAATGTTTATCACCCCATGTTTTAGTGATTTCAAATATATATTTAAGTTGAGGAATATTTTATAAACAAAACAAACACCACATAGATTTTGCAAACTAATTATCATAGGTTACAATTATTATTTGACCATTCAACATACTATCAAAAATTATTTGAGTGTGAAATAAACCCCTCAATATGTATGAACTAATCAACAAAAAAACAGATGATGGTTATTTCCCATGAGTTCCTTAAACTACAAAGAAAGGGTCCTAGTAGTGGATCTGATAGTCACATGAGAGTCATAAAACACTGATACAATCATTAAAAATGTATATAATCCAACATAAATGTTTGAATAAATATGTTTGTAATCAACCACCATTGCTAATTAGAGTATGAGAGAACTATAAGAGGACAACCATCATTGAGAGAAGTGGTCATCAAAAAAGTATAGTGTTAATTGAATCATGAAATCAAATGAAAATAGACTTCCTTATGATGAAATCATTCTAAATGAAAACCCTACATCAAATGAAATCTTGGTCCACCACAAATCCAAACGAATACCACATTGATAAAGAAGTTAGTAACATGATCGAAACCCCCTTATAAAAATAAAAAAAATTGATTAAATGAATCATTAATATTGGAAAATGAAAATATTTTTTTTTTCACTTTAGTGGTTGGTGTAATCATTTGACCGATTTGATCATAAATTATATATATTATATTCCCTAAAATTTCTTGTGAAGCCTATCTAAGAAATATCTATTATGCATGTGGACACCGATTACGTATTTTGATCCTTGTTCATGAGCTCACAAATAAAAATTCATCATAATTAGAAATGAAAAAAATATGATAATAATGATATTCCAATTTTGGTGAACAAAAAACTATGATGTTATGTTACTGTTTATCATCACCCAGAATATACGTTCAGATTTTTAAAAAAAATTGACATTAATTTTAGTAAAAAAGGAAAAGGACATAATAAAAAATGATCAAACATAATTGTATTGTTTTGGTACATTATTACAAGGATCCATATGTCATTATTACACATGATGTGCCTGGAATGACTCAAAGTATCCATTATCTATTTAAAATTGAAATTTTAGGTCAAAATGTTTCATGCAGTGAATAAAGAGAAAACATGATTGGATTGTATTATTAATTTATTATAATGATTCATAAATCATTTGTGATGTGTAATAACAGGTCTCACAAAAAACCCATACACGATATGGTCGTTATGAATCATTGTGAAAATTTATAGTTTAAAATAAAATTTTAGTAAAAAATAGAAGTGGCATAATAAAAACTGATAAAACTCATTAATATTATATTTATAATTTAAAAAACAATCCATATGTCACTTGAGATATTTAAGAATCATCCTCACCTTAATACGATTTACGATTTTACCGGTATTACTCCAAGTGTGTCTTTGAATTAAAAAATGACATAAATCATAGTAAAAAAGCCTACTAACATACTCAAAACTAAGAAAATGAATTCATATTGTTTTTATAATTTAGTAAAATGATCTATATTAAATTTTTAATTTTTTCTAATTAGCCTCATCTCAATCCTACAAATGATCTCCTCGTTATAACTCAAAGTGTGTGTTATCAGTTTAAAATTTACAATATAGTTTAAATTTTGTCCCTGAAAAAAAAGGAAACGTACTTATATTGTATTTATAATTTATAAAAATAATTTATAATCCATTTTTGGTGTTTGGGAATCAGTCCCATTTTAATATCACACAAGATATTATATGTATGACCGAAAGAACATGTTTCCTGTTTAAAATGACCATTTAGTAAAAGAAACAAGTGGTACACTCAAAACCAAGAGAACACATTCCCATTGTGTTGAAACCTTATAAAAATGATTCACATGTAATTTGTGATGTGTTGGAATCATTTACATATCACTATGATGCATATTATGACCAGTATGACTCTAATGTTATTATTTTATTCAATAATGACATTAATTTTAGTAAAGTTGAAAACTGAGATGATGAAAACTAAAAAAAACATTTTAATATTGAATTGGGAATTTAATAGAAAATATATATATGTCATTTTGATGTGTATGAGTCATCCACACCTCAATATGATACACGATTTGTTATGAATTACTCAAAGTGTTTGTTATCAATTTAAAATTGGCATTTTAGTTGAAAAAGTCTCACTGCCTGAAAATTGAGAAAATATTATCAGAATGTCTATATAATTTAGTATAATCATTCACATTAAATTTTTGATATTTAGGAACTCCCCTAAAATAAAACCCACATATGTTGTGACTAGTATCACACAAAGTGTGTGATTCTATTTTAAAATAGAAATTTATTAAAAACAATGGTGGTGTAATCAAAACTAAGAAAACACATTCAGATTGTTTTGATACTTTATAAAAATGATTTATAACTCATTTGAGATATATAGGAATTATCTGAATCTCAATCCGACGCATGGTCTGATCGGTATGACAAAAAATGTGTCTTTTTATTCAAAATTAAAATTTAATTTAGTAAAAAAGATAACTGACATACTCAAAACTAATAGAACACATTAAGATTGTTTTTATACATTAGAAAAATGATCTATAATTAATTTTTGTTGTTAATGAATTATCCTCACATATTTTTGATGCACAATGTACCTAGTATGACTCAAAGTGTCTGATATCATTTTAAAATTACAATTTTTCTACAAAATGTTTCACCCACTAAAAATTGTTAAAACACTATCAGATAGAATTTATAATTTAGTAAAATGATTTATAATTAATTAGTGTCGTGTTGGAATCATTCTCACATGAAACCTACAATCAATGTGATCATTATGACTCAATGTACGTGTTTCGATTATAAAATGACATTTTAGTAATAAAATTAACGTAGCATAATCAAAACCAATAAAATGCATTAATATGGTTAATTTTCCTTAGTAAAGAGAAACATTAGTCATTTGTGATTTTTTGGAATTATCCAAACCTCAATTTGATGCACAGTGGTATAGGTACAACTCGAAGTTAATGTTTATTCAAAATAAACATTAATTTTAGAAAAAATGTCAACTAAGATAATCAAAACTAAAAAATAATAATATTGTTTTGGTTGAATAGGAAAATGATCCATATGTCATTAGTTATACAGATGAATCAACTACACCTCAATGCAACACATGATGTCTATAGTATGACTCAATGTGTATGTTATCAATTTAAAATTGACATTTTATTTCCAAAATTGTAACTCACTGAAAACTAGATACCATTCTCAGATTGTCATGATAATTTATAAAAGAAATTAAAAATTCATTTTGGATGTGGAGGAGCCATTCTAATTTAAAACCTACAAACTATGTAACTAGTATCACTCCAAATGCGTGTTTCCAGTTTAAAATGACATTTTATTAAAAAACGTTGTGTACTCAACACTAAGAATATTCATTCAGATTATTTTGATACATTATGAAAATGATTCAAATTTTTTTTGGGAAATTTATTAATTATCCTCACCTAAATATCACACATGGTGAGATCAACATGACTCCATGTGTGTCTTTCGATTCAAGATTGAAATTAATTTTAGTAAAAAAGACAACTAACACACTCAAAACTATACAAACATATTATTATTGTTTTTATACATTAGTTAAATGATAAAAAATTAATTTTCTACATGTAAGAATCATATTCAACTCAATATGAATCTTGGTGTATTCATTATGAATGAAATTGTATATTATCAGTTTAAATTTGACATGTTTGTTCAAAAATTGTCCCTCAGTTAAAACCAAGTAAATAATCACCAATTGTCTTGATAGCTTGGGAAAATGTTTAATAAATTTTTTTACATATAAGAATTTGTCTCATGAAAAATACACACATTATGTGACTGGTATGACTCAAATTTTTCATTTCTCGTTTAAAATGACATTTTAGTGAAAAAGAAGAAATGGCATACTCTAATCTAATAAAATGGATTCTTATTATATTTATAATTTTGAAAAATGATCCATAATTAATTTTGTACGTTTATAAATCATCCAAACCTCAATATGATGCTTGGTGAGACTGGTATGACTCCGAGTGTGTCTTTTTATTCCAAATTATCATTAATTTTTGAAAAAAGGGAAACTCAAAACTGAACAAAGACAAAAAAAATTGTTTTTAAATTATTAAAATGATCCATAATCCATTTTTTACATGTAGGAATCATCCACACCTCAATCAAACTCACGATGAGTGTATTATGACCCAAAGTATTTGTTATCAGCATAAAATTGGTTTTTTAGTTCAAAAAGTGTCACTCACTGAGAACTGAGAAAACATGATCAAATTCTATTTTAAATTTTGTAAAATGATTCGAGATTAATTTTTAATATGTGTGAATTGTTCTAACATATAACCCACACATGATGTGATCAGTATGACTAAAAGTGAATATTCCAATTTTAAAATGGAATTTTACTAAAAAAACAAAGGTAGTATAATCAAAAATGAAAAATGAATTCAGATTATATTTATTATTTTTAAAAAATATCCATAAGTAATTTTGGACATTTATAAATTAGACACCCTCAATATGGTTCACGATATGACTGGTATGACTGAATGTGTATTTGTTTCACAATTAACATAAATTTTAGAAGAAAATATAACAAACATACTCAATAGGAAATAAACACAATAAAATTGTTTTGGTACTTTAGAAAAATGATCCATATGGAATTTTTGATGTATAGTAATTATCCTCACCTCAATCTAATACATGACGTGCTCAGTATGACTCAAAGTGGGTGTTATCAGTTTAAAATTGACATTTTAGTTCAAAAAGTGCCACTCAGTGAAAACCAATAAAAACAAATCACATTGTGTTAATCATTTATGAAAAATATTCCTAATTTATTTTTGATATGTAAGAAATTTTCTAACGTCAAAACCACACATGATGTGAATATAATCACTCAAGGTGCATGTTTCCATTTTAAAAATAAATTTTAGTAAAAAACCCAACTGACATACCCAAAACTCTGAAAACATCATTGAATTGTTTTGATACATTAGTAAGGGGATACAAATGTAATTTTTTATCTATATGAATAATACCAAACTAAATTAGATACATTATGTGTTTGGTAAGACATAAGTTATATGTTATCACATTAAAATTGTCATTTTAGTTCAAAAAATGTGACTCACTGAAAAAAGGGAATTTTTTATTTAATTTTCATGATAATTTTTGACAAATATTCATAATAATATGTTCTACTAACTAATTATTATCCTTTTCATTTTTATCTTATACATATTTAGTTAATTTTTATAGATATGATTCTTCAACATTAACAATAAATGGTGTAAAGTACTATAAAAAATTGCAATGTAATCTAATACACAATGCTCTTTGTATGTCTTGATGTTTAGTTAAAAATTAACACTATATTTAATTTATATCTTCATATTGTAACTAACGTATGAATTGTTTTCTTATATATTTATGTTCTTTTTATCGAGAAGTGGTGGCTTATTTCTTTTATACGTGTATGTTTTTTCTCAATATTTGTTTTTTTTCATGAATGTTTGTTGTACATTTAATTTAATTCATATTAGGTATTTGGATCTTTTTTTATAATTACTGGTGTTATTTCAAGAGTTGTGGTGTGTTTTAACATCACACAATAGTATTCCCTCTCATTATTTCTACTAAAGGCCTAATAAAAGAAAACCATATCCTCACTTGTAGAAGAACAAATAAATCGACCATTATGAGTTATTTAATAAGGGTGAATAAATGATTCCATTATAAATGAATTTATGTGCACTAATAAAGGGTACAATTATCAGCTCTAATTCAAAGCACAAAAAAATGGTGTATCATATGAGAACATCTAAAATAGATAACAAAATGGTGATTTATCAGCACTTTTTATAGTGCTAAAAAATAACCCCATTATCAAATCTTTTGTAGCATCGATTAGACCATATTACTTTTATCCATGTTGTAGTAGTAAGTGAATTTTAGTCCTCATAAATTCCTATTATAGCTATGTTAGATTTTTCTTTTTAGTTTTGATTTCTATCTCAAATATAAAAGGCTTATGTGCCGTAATTTATATCCTTCATACTTAGACATTATGAATTTATCCTCTTCTATATTGATGTGAAAGTGGTCTCCATGGGTGTTTCTTATTTGAAAAACATTTATACAAACTTTTACCATTATAATGTTAGAATTTTTAATGTAAATCACTACATGGGTAGAGAAACAAATGACTCACACAATGTATTTTATGACTAAGTACCTCTACTAATAAGACAATTTTGAGCCTCATTTACTTTCCATATAGTGACTCAGAATTTCAAAATAGATATATTACATCATTTTTTGATGATATTTAATTAAATTATACAAAAAAACACTTATGGTTTGTAAAGTTATAGTTCCTTTGGAAACATAGAAACATAAAAAATAATTTGATAGGTTAAATTCATAATATCTCATTTTTTTGTCCATAAATCACACCCTTAAAATATATATCATACATAATAAATTTCATCATTACTTGGAGAAAGGAAACATAATTAAGGGAGATCTCAGATTCCCATTATAGGTAATAAAGGCTGGTAGATAAGCAGAACATCAAAATACATGTATGATAACATGAGAATAACATTCAGAAACCATACCTTGAATTTAAAAGATAATGATCATGAGTCATGGTGTAAATATATGTTGTTAATAAGACATGATTCATAAAAAATCAAGGAACATGAACCACACATACATAACATTATAAATGACATAGAAATAAAAATAATGATTAAAATATAAAATAAATTTTATTATATTCAAGTATCACAACCTAGGATATAATAGTTGAGTGGTTTCACTCCCTAAACCATCATATTAGTCATAGGTAACTCCAATGGCCATCATATAAGATAAAGCCACTTACTGAACCAGGTTCACTCCCCATGTCATTTTTTTCTATCTCATGAGATATAAATCTAAACCCAAAATAGTGGAGTAAGGTATAGTGGACAACCATACCATAATTAAAATTATACATATGTGTGGAATATGATAATAAAAAACTGTCCATATCCTTACTAATGTAATGAAATGGGGTTTATTATCATTTCATTATATCATAACCTATATAAAAGACACATAAGTCATAATCATTTCAATATTTCATCATATAATAATCCACAAATAAGAGTATTTTTCAGAATAATTTTATCATGGTATAACTTGTGGAAGAGACACAGATTTCATAAATATCATGTAATTATTAAAATGAACTATTCAATTAATGAATAAGGATTGTACCCATGGATTATATCCCCAATAAATCATATGTACCATAAAAGGTTATCATCTTACACTGAAAATGGTTTTAAGATATCACATGACTCATTTATTAATGTGAATAAAATTTCTTTTAAAATAACATTTTTAGAAAAAATATTCATAAAATATTTCAGAAATCTGTTTCTTTGGAAATAACATTTAGAAATTATAATGGGAGAATTAAAATAATTGAAAATATCTCTTTAAGAAAGAAAATGGTATCCCTTTTGAAAAACACATTTTAAAATATAAAACATTTCAAAAATAGAATTTTTTGAAAACAATAATGATGATTATAAAAGGATAATAGAATGAAATTTTTTCTATTGTGGTAGAGAATTTAGTTCATGTCATACGTGTGAAAAAATATTCCTTTCACATTTTTTTCTATGTTCCAAACAAGAATTATATTCAATTGATCAAGTTAATTCATTTAAAACAGATTAAATTAAGTAAAATATAGGTAATATTTTCATTATAAAATAATTTTGATAATTTGAATGTATTTTTGAATATAATTTTATAAAAAAAAATTAGAAGATAAATTATCTTTTGACCGAAGAGAGAAATAATTAAATGAAATTCTTTTTTTAACTAATGAGTACATAAATTGAGTCAACTGACAGAAAAACATGTATTATCATGGAATATTAATATGAGAATAAAATTCATGAAATTACTAAAATTTAGATCATAATCGTCTGTCATCAGAATAATAATCATAAAAAATCAGGTCAAATGATGAGATTGTAACACAATATCTTTACCAATTTCATAACAATAAATTGTAAGCCCCATAAATTAATAATATTAAATAAAACATAAAATTATATAGAATAAATAAATTCATGATATTAAAAGTAAATTAGGTTGTATATATATCTCATTAAATATGATAATTGCATAACATAACATATGAATCAGGGAACGAAAATGAGAAAAAAATCTCTTACCACATTAGTGTCTTTTGAATTATAAACCATATAAAAGTGATATCATAAAATAGAAATGTGAATCCCAATAATTTTCATTATAATATTCATAATATACATTCATGGGATGTAAATATTCCAAAAAAACAAAAATAAACATGTCTCGAATATGACATCTCTCTCACAGAAAATAAATGTGAGATGGAAATCCACTACCCTAAGTCTTTAATTCCATATTACACATTCAAAACACCTATTAAATAAATATTACTTTATTATAAATATATTAATAAAGGATAATTATATATTTCAAAACAAATATTATTATGTATGATCTTTTATTACCAAATTAAAAACAATTCTACATTAAAGTTACGCTTCGAGCAATAAAAACTATTTTTTCATGTTTATTTTGATTTATGATTTATTATATTTTTAATTTGATCATGGATATTTCATATCCATATTTTAAAAAATGATAAAAAAAATAATATATATAATTTAAATATGTTTATAGGTTAATCCATAAGATCTATAAAAATGAAATTTAAATACATAGTTCACGGAGAAATTATCTCATACGTTTACACTAAAGTTGTTACCATTTTCTCTTTAGATTAAAAATAATAAAATATAAATTATATATTACCATTATAGAATTATTATAAAGTCATATATATATATAATATCATTGTTAAATATATCCTTATTACATTCCATATAATGCGTGAACGAATCACATTTCTTCCTTAGGCGGTAGTCTAATGTATACACGAGTTACATTATCACATTCCAATAGAATATAAAGAATAATGGTATATGTGATATAATAATTACATTATTATAATTATATAATAAATATCATATGTAAATATTTAATCTATCATTATATTTATCTATGTTAGGTGGTCATGGGAAACAAATAACACTGTTTAACAATGTGGTTTTCTGTCGTACAGACGAATGATGATTTCATATACTAATTGATGGAAGTGGAGATAGTTGCAGGTAATACCCTTAAAATAAAAAAATATCCATATATTTAGGTTACTTAAATTTTTATATTATCTTGGTTTAAGTATAATTTAATTAGGATGAGGAGCATATAAAATAAAATAATTAGTTATCGATGTTACCTCTTCTATAGAAAACCAATTTTGGTTTATAGAAAAGGGCTTATTATGTTGAATCTATGACCATGAATAGGTTATTAATATTTGAGGTGACAATTAAGGATGTTATTTGGTTAATGATTTTTATAAAACAAGGGTTTTTTTGATGTAAAAAATAGGGGATATTAGGTGTCCTTATATAAGTGAGGTGAGTGGCACACATGTAACCATTGCAATGAAAAAGGAATGACTACATTTTTATCATTCCAAAATAATCAAATATTAACCATTATTTATTAAATGAAATATGAGGCCTAAATAAATCAATTAAATGGGTGCTTTACATGTTTCGGGTTATTTTTAACCTTTACCTTTTAGTTTACCCAGATGTTAATCCCATTTACCCATTTACAGTGGTAAATTATTTTTACTATTTTCACTATTAATTAATGTAAATATTTCAATTTAACTTATTATATATCATTAATGATTCTTAAGAAAAATATGGAATCAATTTTAACAAATTCCTTACAAATAAGTTTTAAAAATATAATTTAAATTTAAACCACCACAAATAATGGGAAATAGGGTTTCAAAATAGAAAATGTTTAAATGTTCAAAAAACAAATTATATCAAAATTATAAATAAAAAAGAATCAAATGAACAAAATTTTATTATCTAATATATAATATAATTAATTTAACTTTTAATAATTTTTTATATAATAAATCAAAACATTAAATTTTTATAAAAACTTATCTTTTAATATAACCAGTATTTTTCACCAATCATTAAAAAATAAATTTACCCATAAAAAACACAAAAATTCACAGTATAGTATTTTTTAAATAATTGAATCAATTTTTTTTTTATTTTTTCCAATTAATTTTCTAAAAGTTTCGTGATTAATTTTATTATTGTTAAAAAAATAAATAAATGAATATTTTTTGGCAGTAGAGTGTTTTCAAAAATTATATATACTTTTATAAAAAACTATTTATTTATTTATAAATATGCTTTCATTATATAAAATAATCATAATTAATATTTCTAATATATTTATTAGTATTTATAGAATTTAAATTAACACATATGTTATACTTGTCACATTTAAATAACAACATTAATAGTATATCATTGGTTGCTAAATTTCAGTGTTACCTTTAATGAAATCATAACTTGATGGTGTGTGTAATGAAATATATTAATGAAATTTATTTATTTTGAAAAATAATTATTCATAAAAACATGGGGTGACAAATTGAACAACCATTAATGAAAAATTTTCCCTAAAATTTTTTTCAATCTAGTTTAAATAACTAAAGATATTTCAGCCTTATTACATCCTCATGTTCCCACAAAACTCTTTCAACTAGTTGTTTCAACACAAAATTTTGACCAGGTCAATGATTTTATTTCATTGTAATATATCTCTATGATCCATAATCTCCCATGTTTTTTACTTATAATAATGATCCTACTCTAATGGGATAACCTCTGTGCTCAGTACGTGTAAAGTCTTAGATATATACTACTATTTGACAGATATATGAAACACATCATAAACAAGTGGTAGGATTGGTATAGAACCAATTGATATTTTATCATATAAAAAATCAGTAATTCGAAATGGAAGGATATCCCTATGGAGTAGCATTCAATTATTTAAAAATACCATTACCATATTTCATGGATAAATTTCTATAAACACCTTATCAGATTCTTTGAATTTAATATTTTAAAATCATTTATCATCAAATCATTCTTGATGACTCTGAGCTATATTGGTATTTTTTTGAATGGATTTGACCTTCCCTTTAATTTCTCCATCTATCCAAGATCCCAATATCATTCTTTTTATTAATGTATTCTAGCATTTTGGAGCTCTATAATTATTTCCATAGAGGGATTCATGAGGATTCATCTGAATTCTTGAGTGAAAAATATTGTTGTATGAAAAATCAACTAAAGTGTTGATCACAAAAATCATTGAAATCCATTGAAAATGATTTCAACATATCCATTACGGTTTAAATTGTTCCATCAGACTAAACATCTCTTTGAGGCTGATAAGCAATGCTGAAAATCATCTCTATTTCCATGTCCTATTGACTACTTCATCAAATCAAAAAGGTAAATATTGAATAAGTATCATATATAATGGAATGATGTACTTCATGAAACCATTCTATATTCATAATGTATATTATTGAAATATTATGATGAGATAAGTATTATATGATAAATATTGTGTGTGTTTACATGGTAAGATTATAAACTAAAATATGTATAGCATATTACCTTTACACATTTTGGGGTGTACCACAAAAAATAATTTGGTGAATTTTTCCCATTTTCATTCTGGTATGGGTAATGGATGTAACATAAAATTTATCATATATCTCTCAGCATTAAATTTATTATATACCAATCATTGACAATCAAACTCTATTATAGCTATCTCCATTCCATCCCACCAGAAATACTCTATCAAATCTCTATAAATATTCATAATTCTAGGATGAATAGATAATGATGAACTATGATCTTACGTTAAAAACCACTTCATCAAATATGGTATGGATAAAACACATTCAGGTTTCTTTATCCTCATCCTTCTATCATGTTCATGGTTAATCTATGAAACATTTCTATCCTTTTTATACTGCTATACATCATTCTTTTGCACCTATTCAGTTCTCACCTACACATATGGTTGAACATTAAATTAATCATGATATTATTTCTCTGATTCCATCAGGATTTCTAGAAAAAGAAATGTTTTATCATTAGGGATCCTTGTCAGGAATAAGCTATCACAATCCATTATACTCTATGAATCATCACCTTTTTTTCCTTCACAGGGTGGTAATTTATTGATCAATCAAAATATTAATCACTTCTAATAATATTTTATAGTTCATTTTCAACTCATTATGTGTGAATATATGATTTAATATCTCTAGATCAGAATATATATCTCCCATTTACTTAAATAGATAATTTTTCCATATATATATTTGAAAAATTAACATTATTATCTCAAAATCATGAGTTGGGTTAATTTTCTCATGATTATTAAATTTTCTAAGGCCAAATCAATATATTATTCCTTAAATATAATAACACATATCAATCAATTATTGGATTCATTACTATATATTACAATCCTTCTCCACTATAGTTCAATTTATGTATTGGTTTTGTATCATCTCGTTACAGAGTTTAGGTATTTATCTTTCCTCTTTTTGTTTTTGTCATTATATGGGAGCATGTCAAGAATCTGAATGATACATATAATTTAATTGGGAAATTAAAAAAAATTGGGGATGTGCATTTTTTGAATTAATGGCACCCATGTAAAAAGGTGTTAAAAGATTTTTGGGTGTCTTCATGTATTCATAGAAAAACCGTGTTTGATTGGGGTTTTCAAGAGAAAAATATCATTTAACAACAAATAAAATAAAATAATGACATGTAGAGTGTTTATAGGTCTTATATTGGCCAATGAGATGATTTCATGAGTTCTATTCGGAGTGTTAAAATCTCAATTGTCATGAAAATATTACACATTATGAGAAGATAACATGTCGTGTAATGTGATCACACATCTTGTAATTTGTATTGAGAAGATGTTTCGAACTGGAAGAAACTAAGAAGATTGTGTGATATGAAAATATATTACACACCATGTAATAGTATACCAATAATGTTTTTCAATAGGGGAAATGCAGTTAAGGTTTTCAATCATGGGGTGTTCCTTAATTACTATGGCACATTGTTCTAGGGAACTGGTATTGACACTATTATGGGATTCACTCATGGAGAATTTCTCTATTTAGATAAATATTTTATAAGGATAAGGGTATTCCAATATCATTGATTGTGGTATAAGCAGTCTTCTTTCATGGAAAATATAGTTCCTTTTGGTAATGTTATTATAAATCTAGATTATATAATTTTATATTATATTTACATTGTTTTGATTTAATATATTATACATTTTTTTCTCTCATTTTACATGACTTATTGATAAATATATATATATATATGTCCAAATCATTAATACTATTTCATAAGGATTTATTTGGTAATGTGAAAATAAGAAAATTAAATGTTTTTTCATGATTTAGATATGAAAATAGTTTAATTGTTTATCATGCATTCATCCTAAAAGTTTAGGATGTATAAATTATTATATAGAGATTGTAATGGAAAAACTAGTTGGGATCTTACTTATCTTATTAGCTCACACCCTCTAAACCCAATCAGTGGTGCATATACCATTGTATGTATTTTTATGTAGGGAATTACAAAGCGACATTGGGAGGGTGTGAGTTTTTATTTCAGTTTTTTCAGGGTAGGTAGTGATGAGATAGTCTGTCTTTTCCCATACTATCACATATAGTAGTATGTTTTTTATTTTAGTTTTCCTTTGAGGTTGGACTAAAAACAACAAGGTGTTTTTATGAAATTTTATATTTTTATAATTTTTATTATTATATAGCTTTCTTTTCACGCAATTGTGAGATTAAATGAACCAGGAGATTACGTTATTATAAATATATTGTTATAGTATAGATGGAATAATTATGACTAACTTATGATGTGCATTATGAATTCATTGTCTATCAATTTTTTCATAAAAATATAAATCAATTAGATATTCATATTTTTAGTGAATTACTTTTGGTAATGAAATTAATGAGTAATATAATTTTTATATAAGTAATAAAATATTTTTTTATATTCATCCATTGGATATTTTAGTCTTAGGGTATGAATAAAACCCTATTTTTTTAGAAGGATAATTTTAATCCATTAAATGGAGAACACATTTAAAATTAATAGATTTATAGGTTAATAATTTTATATTATAACAGAAACATGTTATTTTTATATGGGATAATAAAATTTACTTTGGAGAAATTTCTAATATTTTTCTAACATTCATTTTTTGATTAATAGTAAAAATATGCTAAATTTTAATTAAATACAACATTTTTCATTGATATAATTTATATTGTTAAATTATATTATTTAATGGTTTTAATGTAAAAATAGATTACATTTTTATCATTCAATATAAGGTATTTAATAAGCATTAAATTTACATTGAATTCATAGGTAAAAACAATTCAATCTTTTGGAAAGTTTTATCTTTTAATGCTTGTTTTATCATTTCAACTAGAGGATTAATTTTTAATTCTTATGTGTTTTGAATTTTGAAACATTAATTCTATATTTTCAATCAATATGTTTGAATTATGTTAATAAGATAATTTTATTTTTAGGTATTATGAATAGTATCATTGATAATTATTTTTGTTACCATGGTTAAAGGGAAATCAAGAAATTAAGGGTTCAAATAATATTAAAAAATTAACTTAACACCTTGAAATATCTTATTGGATGACTAAATTAGACGCTTATCATTTATTCTTCAAAATGAAATAACTTTATAGGTACTTACATATGAATATGACATGAATGTAATAAAAACTAATGAATGTGACAAAATGTCACAATCTACATTTTATATGTATAGAAATTTTAATATATGGATAAATAAGAGATAATATCTACTATATATAGTCTCTGTATTGTTTAATGAATTAAATACATCATAGATATTTATTTATATGTTTTATGGATTAAATAATTTCCATTAATGATGACACTATAGTGATGTAAAAATTATTTTATTAATATAAATATCAAATAAATTGTTTTAAAAATATTTAAATAAACATCATAAGAACTAATTAACATGATCTATGAAATTTTCAGGTTAATTAGACATGGTAAGAATTTATTTATTTTTTTTTCGAAGTTCTCTCTTTGGTGGGGTTTTTTAATGACAAATAAATGAATAGTGTCGAAATTGACACTATTGATATTTTGTGAAAATAACATACTACTAAATTATTTAAAAATCATAACAATATTTAAATATTTAAAATTGATAATTATATGGTCTAAAATATCATAAAATATCCATTTATGGTATATTAACATAATATAACTACAAATTTACTATCATTAAATATTCATAATGTTATTACCACAATTAAATTTAAATTGAATAACTATGTGTTAATTAAAATTATAATGATTAAATTGATATAAAAAGATGTTTAAAATTTATTGGATGATGATATTACAACCATATATCATCTAATCATCAACAATGGGGAATTTAGAAGGATTTTATGTAGGGATTAATATTATTATAAATTTATATTTTTAATCTTTCCAAAAGTTCCCCTCACCATAATTATTAAAGGGAACATCCTCCCTCCCCTATTAAAGTCATTTTTATCCTTTAATATCATTCCCCCACATAAATTTTTACTTCTAAAATTCCTTCATTTCATCTTATATATTTTGGTCGTCTTCACGACCTATGAAGAATTTTAAAGGAGGCACGTTGAGGAAGATGTAATCTCCTCTACCTATTCATTCAAATTTCATTCTTCTTCTAGTTACTCTTCATTGGTTGTGTGTTTATAAATTAATGACATCAGTATCAATAATATACTCAAATTTTATAATAAATATGAAACAACACCATTTCACCTTTTATCCATCCTATGAAAAATGAAAACCATTGTGCGTGTGTATGTACTGTTTATCGTCTGCCCGTTGTGGTGTAAACTATTTTTCACCACCACCATACATGGATGGTTATAATGGTGTAAATAATAAATATATATGATTATTATAACATGATACTAATTTTTATATATTATACACAATCCACGTCGATACTGTTCAAGAATTATGGGAATGATATCGTCGCTCGTACGTACAAACATCATATCATCTCCCCATTGCGATGTGATTCGTTCTAAATAAAATTCATTAATCCATGATTATATATGATATATAATATAACACTAGCATGATATAAATGATATAAAGATAACCTAAAAAGATGAATAAGATATTATTTGACAAAACATTCCTAAGAATATAAAGTAGATAATACCTAAATAACGATTAATAGTTAAATGATACTAACAAAAATAGGAAAATATGATCATAGATGTTATCATAAAGATTATTATGAATCTTTAATTAATCAGAAACATTATTTGAATCATTATACAGTGGGTTTGGATATATACGAAGCATATCGAACCTTGGGTATGTGATATTTTTGTAAATCTCGTTTTTATCCGTGATTGTTTATTCGTAAGTATTTACTGGAGTAATGTTGTCATCCTTGTCCATAATTCCTAAATATGTATTTAAAAATATTATTTATATCGTTGAATAATTATTTAAATTCATTTTTAACTATTTGTAAATTTTTACTAAATGGTATGAACGTAAACTTTTTTCATTTTTTTTATGAGGTACCTATTTAGTTTCTTTATAAAATGTATGAGAAGAATATTTTTTTAACTTCTGTGGCATAAAAAGAATTATATGCTTTTATAATGAATTATTTCCTTGAACCCTCTCAAACAAACATACAATGTTATTTTCACATTAAATGTAGTCTTCTAAAATTGAATGGTATTGGAGGAAGGACATCATTTTTGAAGAAGAAATGGTATTTTCCTCATGAATGAGGCCGAAGTGTTTTATCAATATTATTTTACATATAAGATTAAATAGGTTTATGTTTCTATCCATATTATTAATTTTATTTGATTGTGTAAATAATGGAGTTATTTTTATGAAATACCTCTATGGATTTTGTTATGATTCAATGATTCTTATGAAACCCATTTTTAGTGTGTTTTCTATAGTGAATGTATTTATTTTTTTAATAGAACACTTAATAATTCTTTGATTATGAGATTTCTGGGACCTATATCTCCCTAAAATTCATTGGGTAAAAATTTATATATCATGAGATAGACAAAACTGGAATGAAAAGTAAATATCGTTCAGTAATTTGGGGATGGAATAAGGAGTGAACTCGGTTCAGTAATGGACTTTTACTACTATTATGTTATTGGAAATGAGACATCAGTAATATAAAATTATTTTCTATGTTTATGTGTGTATTCCAAAAAATATCATGTCTTGTGTTTTAACTATTGGGTTTACATTTCACTTTTATGATTTTACTATGACATGATATTGTGATTTTTTTACGTAGGATAATATTTTCAAATATTATGTTCTTTAAAATATGATAGGATTGTTATTTCATGTGTTTACACATAATGAGAATTTGAGCTCATCCTTATATATTTTTCTTTTCCACAGGTCATGAAGAGGGGGATTAAGTATGATATACTAAAAAAGTCTATATATGATGAAAGAAATATGATAGAATGTAGATATTTTATGAACCAACTATTTTTGTTTCCCAGTTTCTAAAGACATTGTACCAATATGGTCCTATCATGGTTTTGTTATATGTTGTAATAAATATACATAAATTGAGATTTAATATCAATGTATTTAAATTATGGGTCTCTTGAGGGCTTGTACAATGACATCTTCCAGATATTTTTTAGTAATATTTTTATGAAGATTAATTTATGTTATGGAATATTTTTATATCATCCATTGTTTCTCTCTATCATAGATATATATACACTAATATTTTTTCATGTTGGGAAAAGTAATTCCCTCTGATATTTTTTGACTGTTAGGTGCTAGTCACTAACTCGTGGGGATAGAAAAAACTCTTCGATATTTTAAAAATTCGGGTCTGGTACAACTTCGATATGGTATATTGGCTAGGTTCTCCTCAGTTTGGAATCAGTGTTGGTATGTCCCAAAGAGTTATTTTCATGGTAATTTTGGTAGATTAGAAATAATATTTTTCAAAACAATATAGGTAGGGTGAGATGTGTTATTGGCCTGTTCTTTCCAGGATGAGACTCTTATAACCATGGGATGTTGGGATGTGTGTCTACAATTTTTATTTATCGAAATTAATCCTTGTATTTTATTATTATTTTCTAGTTTGATCTAAGATTATATATTTTTCATATTATTTCATCTATTTCTATGTGCATTACTATGAATCGAAGACACGTTCTATGGGTTCCTCGAGTAGGTGGCATCACATTCTCTTCAAGGGAATCCTAAAAGAGATCAAAATCATGATAAGGTTACCATTTAGGTAGTTCATTCTGTTGAAATTTTTTTTCTAAAGTCTAGAGAATATTTATGGATGTACATTTAGGAGATATAGTAGAAAGTGATTGATCACCTGATTTTTTTCTAGAGAATAAACCATCCTTTATGTGTATGAATTAGCATCTAGAGTTGGATAATTGGATGATATAGATCGATCAGATGTTATACATCCTAGATACACATGATATTATTAAGGTGATATATGTTCTATTCAAACATAACCATCCCATCAAGGGATGGTGGGATTCTATAGTGTTAGTGGATATGCATGTGGGAGTGAACTGGAAGGGTTTTATGACTCTCATCTTTCAGCAGTTTTTTCCAAAGTCACTGAAAATTGTGAATCAGTTGTTGTTATTTTTTTGCAATAAAGAGATAGCTTAATGTCAGTGTACCCCAATCAGTTTATTGAGCTACTTTGTTTCTCCCTAGGTAGTAAAAAATGACCACATTAATGATCAGAAGTACCTGCAGGATTTGTGAACAGATATCAGAAAATAGGTATTTATGCTACAGATTTTGACTTATGAATATATGGTAGACATGAAGATGATGTTTCAGATCCATATGGACAACAATATTTGTTATTATTACCCATATCTTGTACATAGAGGAAGCTTCAGTGGTGTATAAGGGAAAATAGTAAGTTAAAATATCATCACAGAAGTAGTAGAGGTTGTTCATAGTTGAAATCCACTTTTTCACACTTAGTTAGAGATAATAATGTTCCTAGTACATTTTTATTATTTTGTTAATTTTATACACACCCAAATTTATTTTATAATACCTATGAATATGAGAAATAGTTTTTGGAAGTTATGGTCACCTTCAGAGTTTCATTCAAGAAACATCTACACATTACTATTGTCATGGATCAATAGCTGCAGTGGATAATTTGGGTTACTCGGATTCTACAATTACTATAGGTATCCAAACATCAGTATCCGTAGTTAAGAAAAGTCGCAAAAAATTTGAGGTTTCAGTTGCATTGGATGAAAGCTCAATATTAGTGATAGGTACCATCTTTATTTCTTCTTTAGTAGTGATTCTTTTTGTTGATACTAGTGTTCCCCACTCATTTCTATCATTCAATTTGGTTTATATTCTTAAACATCAAAAATATATCATTTAATTTTCTATGGAGTTAATGAGACCCTTTGGTAAGAGGAATGAGTGGGGGGTTTGTGTCCTTCTTTTTCGATATCTATAATTGATGAAAATTTAGTCTAGGATTTTATAATTCTTATTCTGTATTTGTTTAACATAATTATCTGGATGGATTGTCTTTTTGATAATCGTATTGAGGTTTTTTATGAAATTAGTGTTTCATGATTATTTTTATTTAGAGGAGATCAAGAGTGTTTCATGTACTTCAATATTTTAGGTCTCAACATATATAAACTTTTGAAATGCAGTTAAGGTTTTTTTGTCTTCTTTTTCAATTGAGCCTAGTAATGTTGCTTCTGTTTTTAATTTTCCACTATCATTTGGGAATCTCATGACATTTTCCAAAAATATTTACCTTTAATTACTCTATAGTTGGGGGTATAATTTGTGATTAACATGGTTCATGGTACAACACAATATTTCAATAAGTTCTTATCATATGGGCCTGGTAGAGCTAAATGATCTCATGATTATGTTGTATGATCTTATGGTGAATGGTTTTTTCCATAGTGTTTTGACATGGGAATCACCTATACTATTTGAAATGAATTAATGTGGTTCACTTAATTTATGGGAGGACAATTGGATGTTTAACTAAGTGAATATTATGAAAAAGTATCCATTTCATATTGTTTATTATTTTTTGGATTGACCAAATTGGTCAATGTGGTTTTCAAATATTTATCATTAATTGGATAATCATTAGTTCAGAGTTCGAGTGTCTGATATGATGAAGATTACTTTTAGTTGTAGTTATGACCATTATGAATATCCTTTTATGCCTTTTAGTCTGATTAACTCTACAGTATATTTTTGTCATTGATATATCATATATTCCTTGAGTATCATCTCACTTGTGTGGAAGTTTTGGTGGATGATATGTGGATTGTTCTAGATCTAAGCATGTGTAGGGGTACCATTTGTGTTTGATTCTATATGTAATGAGGATTCACAATTTTTATGGAAATATTTCAAAACGAAATTTTTTGATCCATGAATTCAATTTTATTGGGAATGTTATTTCTGAACATGGCTTATTTGTTGACCCTCAGAACATGGATTCTCTTTTTACTTCAGAATATCTATAGAATATCTATGAGATTTAGTGACTACATGTCCCTTATCAATATAACAGACAGATTATCAATGATTTATCAATGTTTTGGTCACCTTGGAATGACAGTACTAGGAAAGGGGTGAAAAAAATATTGATTGAAAATTATTAGTCTTCATTTTTGAATTTTCTGTGAAATCTATCAATTACTCCTATCCAGATCATACCTGAAACCAGCAAGGATTATGTGGTTTTCAATGATTCTTCTAGTGTTTTATTTGATTATGTAATGATGTGGGATGATAATGTTGTGTCTTATGTCTCTCATCAGATCCTACTTCTTGGGAAAATGTATTCCACTCAGGAATTATATCCTATTGTGGTTATTAATGGTCTTATGTTAATGTTGAACAATATGGGGGGGGGGGTTAATTTTCTATTCATAAAAATAGATTTTGATAAATATATTTTATGAGAATAAATATTCTCAAGATGTGGTGGTGGGTGGTATACCATAAGACATGTTAATTTGATATCAATTACACCATGTGGTAGGGAAATGTCACTATAGATGATATTATAAGTAAATTACCATCACATGATATTTTTTATTCAAATGAATAGTATAACCTTATGGGAATCTTTTCTCAGTTTCATTTAGAAGGTCAGTAATATGTTTTAGGTATTCTTATATCCAATGTTCCGTGATAATAATCAAACCTTAATTTTATTCATTAGAGATAGTAGTAGGATTATGAGATCAAAGGATATTTAGAAAACCTACATTATGGGGAGAATATTTCTAATTTGTTTCTCTCTATAAATAGTCTTCTCCATTTGAGGATTGGGTGGTTTTCGCCACATTAGTGAGGAGATGATTATTTGGTTTTCCTAATTATTCATGAGCCATTTATCCTATAACTATGAAAATGTATTATGAAATGGGATTAGAATTACAATATGATGTCATGAAGA
This sequence comes from Viscum album, assembly GCA_963277665.1. NCBI lineage: Eukaryota > Viridiplantae > Streptophyta > Magnoliopsida > Santalales > Viscaceae > Viscum > Viscum album. The sequence continues at coordinate 1,609,834,228 of OY728141.1, read as the reverse complement.
CAGAAATTTGATTTTTGGTGTCTCGATATGACACCTTCTAATTGTTGAAGGCAATGATTTTGAATCTTTATGGGTTATTCTAGCATCATTAAGTGTTAATTTAGAAATTAGATAAGAGGTACATAGAGTTTCTTATTATATTAAAATAGTCTCCCTGAGAAGGTAATTATATTATGGTGGTGATTAATAGGGTGAAAATTTTATCTCAAGTAAATCTGATTAGGGACACCATAATATTTGAAGATCTAGGAAAGTTGTATGTTTATGAGATCATGTCTATTCATGTAGTCCCCTTTATTTTTAATTTAGATAGGGATATTATGTTTACTTCGAGGTTCTGTAGGGATCCCCAAGACGTGATGTGATCTCAGGTAAGGTTGAGTATATATTATTATCCACAAACAAACAAGTAGATATAGCATAATATTTAGATGCTTATGTATATGATATGAGCCTGCAACATGGATTTTTTGTGGATCATGGTTTAGAAAACTAGGAATGGTTAGTTTTTCTTATAAAAATAGTTTTTAGTCATCAATCTACCTTTTTTTCTGAGTAATTGTCTGGTCTCATATGCAGATCACTTATTTTTTGGGTGGATGTGGGTGATGCATCTTTGTAGGGACTGAGTCTTGTTCATGATATGTTAGTAACTTTTTATGGTATATGTTAGTACATAATTACAACACATATTCGATAGATATATTATGGGGTCTACTAGTGTAATCCTTTAGAATTTTTCCTTAGTGACTAGGTTTTATTGAGTGTTTATACATGTTTGGGTCACCACCATCTCTTATAATAAAAAATGTTGGTTCTGAGATATGGTAGACCATTTCAGTTCACCGAGTAGCTTTGGAAGATTTCTTATCAGTTGGAATTTCTTGTCCAGTTGATGGATGCTCTGGATATATTTTACACATCAGAGCTGAGTAAATATCATCCTGATCCATCTAACATTTTTTTGTTTAGGGGAGATTGAGTTAGAAAAAATGTTTCTATTACAGAGATACTATTAGAGATCATTCACTCTTAATTGACTATCATACTAGAGAACATGATTATATTGGTCATAATTGAAATGACCCAAAATATTATCAATAAAATATCAATTATAAATTAATTAAATGTGTTATTATATAGTATGGTTATACAAAACACATGAACTATATTTATTTTATTATATCCTATCGGATTTAAAATAAAATTAAGAATATATATTATTGATAATTTATTTTTAGAAATTTGATCGAATGATTAATATAGTTATAGGGTTTTAACAAAACAAATTGACATAGAAAAAAGAAGGAATGACATCAATCAACATGATCATACCCTGTAATGACCATCTATATATGTATATGTGGGTGATAACATCATTCATTTTTCACCTTGACCATGCCCAAGATGAGATCTAACATATTAGTCATGATAATAACCCTTTATAGGAAAAGTTCAAGCTCATTGAGATCATGAAAAAAATCAGGTTCTTCGTACCACCCTATGAATGTATTACCATCACTCTATGGTCCCGGATTTTCATAACGAATATTTTCAATTATGTGTTACATTGGGTCTCTCCTTTGTAGTTAGAAAAGTGTTTCCCAAGTTTAGGTGGAAGCTTGGGGGTGCCCCGAGAGCTTAGTATGCGAAGAGAAGAGCAATCAGGACAAGCAGTCCAAGGCACATGGTCTTCACACAGTAAGGAGAATTTGTGCGGAAAAAATATGTAGACCATACATCCTCAAATAGTAGACTTATCATGATCAATGCATGGTTAGGTAAAACCATGCAAGATTTGAAAAAAACCATGTGGGCTAGCCTCTCGTAGATAGTATCCACCCTAAGGTTTGGTAAACCATGTTGGTAACCTGTATGGCCTAGGAAAGTTGAAAAAAATTAAAAAAATGATAGATTGGGATTTTAAGACCCAAATCGAGTTTTTCCTCTTCCACATCCCTTGCAAACCTTGGAATGAACCAAAGGAACTCAATGCTTGATTATTGTCTGTTTGGAGTGTCGTTGGAATCGAATCAAAGATTCGGGTGAGTCTAATCTCTTCCTACTCTATTTTTTATAGTATAAGTCATTTCTTTTATGTGATATCCATTTGATGCTCCCATCCCATTATTTTTCAATGAGATCTCGGTTTCAGATTCAAGGATTTATTGGATTGTGATCTAAAGACTTTATTTGGAGGGCATTCATCAATAGATCTAAGGTATCTAGTCTAAAAGTTATATCCCATGAGTATTTCTGGATCTGTGAATTTGTGGTTTTTTTCTTGGATGTCTCTTGATATGTTATGGTCACCCATGGCATGTTTAGGGAAAATGGTCATTAATAAGGTAAATCTAAACCCTCATGGTCTCCATTGGATTCATCGAGGGTTATAAGACTATCCTAGGGCCACCCATGGTGTGTGCCGACTACCCTAGACCTATGGAGATGTAAAAAATTAGTGAGATTGTTGTGTATTTATGTAGATCGCTTGATAGACCTGTTGATGTTATTTTTGTGTTGGATTAGAAGTGAGGTGATGCACCTAGGATTATGATTAACCTAAGAGATATTGGGTAAGTAAGTGGAAATGACTAAATATCACAATGGAATGGATTATTAGCATGGTAATGATTCATAATGAGTTAGGTATAATGAAAAAATCCAAGTGAGAAATTCATAATGAATGAATTTTCAGAGGGATAATCATAATAAAATGGGATTGGGATGAATGAATAAATGATTTGAAATATAGTAAATGTGTTAATGGGTTGAGGCATGGTATTAACTCTCATGATATTTTTTATGATTTATGTTTTCCTTGGGTAATGGGTGTGATGTTTTGTGAATGGTTAATAGACACATATATATGTATAGCATGTTCACATAGATTAGAATATTGGGGTATTTACTGAGGTTCTACACCCATGGGTTGGGTTGGACTGAGGCTCTAAACTCCACCCCTAATGCACGAGGTAGGTAAGAGGACTGATGATCTGTTTTTCTGTTAGTCTCATCCACCCATAATTATGCTTTGAGTTGAGGATAATGTTTTGATCAATTCACCTAGACTGATCCTTCATGATGCGGATAATGTGTTTATCATTCCACATGGACTTATGATTCGAGGTGAGGATAGTGTGTTTATCATTCCATTGTGACTAATGCTTCGGGGTGAGGATAATGTGTTGATCATTGCACACAAACTAATTCTTCAGGGTGTGGATATTGTATGGATGTGATTTTTGTATCTCAAATGATATAGGGACTTGATTTATTTCCCCAATTCATTGGGATTGATTTTGGTTTTACCTTGGGTAGAGGATATTTATTCCAAACCCATGGAACTTGTGATCAATGTGTCTTATGTAATGATGATGGAATAAGAAATGGGATTAGGATAAATGATAGTTATGAATTTCAATAAACCATGTTAACTTATAGAATCCAAACTATTTCTTGTTTACTTACCATTCATTTTTTACTTGGATGCACTATTTGTTAGACTCGGTATTTTGTAGACATTGTTTGTGGTGTCCTACTATGTTTTGTACTCACACACTGCTCATGCCGCCATTAAGTACCCCAGAAGATTTATCAGTTGTATGTTAGGACAAGGGAAAAGACCTTACCATAGGATGTTGAGTTGGTCTTAGAATGTAGATGGATAAGGAACCGTACCGGGAGTCGGGATATTTTCGGAGCATTGGTTGCTTGTTTTATTTTGGTTTCCTTTCACTTTCACAACTAGCATGGTTTGGAATTGTTGTCTTTGATTGGCCTTTTTACCCTACATGAAACGTTTGGTTATAAATTTATATTGGATGTTTCATAATTTTTTATTTATAATTATTGTGATCTTATGTGGATCGCTCTGGTTAAGAGGGTATAGTCTCCCCATGTAGCTTATTAGACCCTTTTCGTTATTCTACAACTTCGGGCGTTCGAGTAGGCGTGCTTGAGGTCATGTGATGACCCAGCATGGAGAATCGGTTTAGTGGATTTCAAATTGGGGACTTTACAATGTGGTATCAGTGGAGTTATTTCTCTTATAATTATTTAGTGGTGGTATATATGATATTAGGATGTTTCGGCCATTGGTATTGAGCTCGTGCTTGGGAGTAGCTGACCCATATATGAGGGTAACCCAAGTCCCCATGGGAAGGAATTGTTGCTCCTGATGAGGTTTGTTACAGTTGAATGATATTTCACCATTGGTTGATTCACATGTGGTGTGATTTGACTTATTTATGATATTTTTCTCATGGTTGGAATGGAATGATGTTGTGTAATCATTCTTCATTTTAGAAATATAAGGGTATTAGTGGCATGCATCATTATAGGGACACACACGGGATGGGTGTACCGGGCATATGAAGAGTATAATAAATTTTACATTCTTATTGAATATGATGAAAATTATTCTCATTATTGGTAATGGAAGTGGGTGATTGAAAATAATTCAAATGATTAGTTATGTAATATCTTGTCTAATGAAATGTTTTAAATGAGTTAACATAATGATTTTAACATGATGTGAAATGGGAAATTTTCCTAAGAGGAAGGGATCATGTTGTAAAAGAATAGTTGGTTGGAGATATTTTGATGAATGTATTGTGATTAAATAAATGGGTTACCCAATGTTGAAAATAAACGTAGTAGAAATGGTTTTGGGTAGTGTTCTTAGGGTGATGATGACCCTTGGGATGGTCTATGAAGAACATTTTGTTTAAATTTGATACCATGAGACCATTTCCATCAATGGTTAAATATTTTTAGTTTTTGTTTGATGTTTTGGGTGAACGATAATTTTAAAATGATAAATTTTTGAGTTCTATGGGCGGGTATCCCTTTTTTTGTTAGTGAGAACCTTGTGTGTGTGGGTCAGGGCAGTGGAAGTTCTCTAGATTGAGACATTAGATTTGGGATGTCAATCCTTTCTTGTTATGATATGTCAATGGTGGTGTGTTTAGGGGACACTTTTTGGGGTTGTGTCCTTGGGGGTTTTAGGCATTGTTCAGTAATGTGGGTGAGGAAATTCTCCTGGTTTGTGACAGTACAGAGTACATGCTGGACCCTACGGATGGTGTCGGGGTCTTGGTAACATTGTGAGTACAGACCTTGAGACTTAGATCATGAATCTCAGAGAGGATGATTTCTTGTATTGTTTATGAATGTTTAAACCCTTTTGTGGAACCAAAGTTAGAGGTTTTATTTGTGCTCTAGGTATAGTTTTCATTGGAATGGGATTGAGAGTTCTATTCATGAGGATTTCTTTGTTTGTGTCATGATAAGAATGGATTGGAGAGAGAACCAATGGAATCTCTTGGTTGTGACTCTAGTCTAGCGATTTGGTATTTTTCATTGTTCATGGTGACCTATGTGAGAGGACATATAGGTCTTCTAGTGATTTTGGGTGTGTGATACACATGTTGAAGTTTAGGACCATAGTGGTGGGACTCAGAGTGTTCAATGGTGTCGGTTTTCCTTTAGGTCTATGGGGAAGTTTTCTGGATGTTTGTGCCACTCAAGTTGTGTTTACACATTCATAATCTTTTGAGATCATGTTTGACATCATGGGAGGTTATCCTAGTGATGTAGGTACCTCATAATGTGAGCTTGAGAGACGCTCCAGAGGTGGTGTCAGTGCATACCGGGTAACGCTAAGTTTAGTAAATGGAGTAGTTGTGCCATGGATCATTTGAAAGTGAACCGTGTTGTTTGTGATAGGATTTATGTATTTTTAAGTTGTTCTGTCATATGGATTCCTACCTCACCTATCTAGATGAGGAATAATAGAGTCTTGAAGTTGTTTTGATAAGAAAATACAAGGGTGGCTAGAGTATGTTTATATACATTCACTCGATGGTGACACCTTGGTGAGCGTGGTAGTTTAGCTGATCTTGTTAGTAAGAATGGGTTGGTTGATGGGTGAGATGCAGAGGCCACCTCAGGGATAATGAGATTGGATAACCAATAGACATTGTTAATAATGTAAACTTGATGTAGTCTATAATAAAGTTAAGGTTGTTTTTGTGATAGATGGTCGATTTGGATATTTAGGTAGACCATGTGCTTTGTTTGTTGGTTGTGGAGTCCACGTAAGAAGAACATGGGTGGTGTGGTGCAAGAAGCACAATATTAAATTTTGGTTCATTTATTAAGGGTGGATTGGTAGTGGACAGATGGTAAAACATGTTTTTAAATCACATATGAGAAGTGGTGGTTAAGTGTTTGTGAGATGCGCTTTGTAGGGAGGCACGAAATCCTTGGCAGGTCATGATGTCAGTAGTTTGACATCAGAAATGGATAAGTTTGTGGTGCTGTTCATAGACAAAAAACATAGCATTCCTCAACCAACGACGACCATGCCCAATATCTTGACATCATCCTAGGAATGTTGAGAAGCTCTGGATCACATCTAGATTCATGAAGTTGTTTGATTGTACGTGGGACATCACCGAGGTTATGTTCATGGAAACGATATGTGTGGTCCTGAATAAGGACATTTGTACCATATATGGTTTTGTGTGTGGTCCTTGGGATGTAACTAATGATGAAAAATGTCATGGGTTTTATCCACGGAAGCCGGGAATGGGCACTGGGTGACGTTCGTTCTCTTGTTCTAGGAAAGGGCTGGTTGGCCATATCTAAGTTTGGGGTTCGGTTTTTTGATTGGGTATAAGATTCGGAGGTTGGAATCCAACATGGTTAGAAATGATAACGAAAATCCTAAGGTGGGCAGTGATGCATAATCCTGGGTGCTGAGAGAATTACACCAAGTCAATGTAGTGGCATAGGGATGATAATGAGGAACCTGAAGGTACCTGTTAGGTCCCTTGGGGAGGGAATGAGGGACTTGAATGTGGTGACAAATTAGCCCAATGTTGTCTTATGATCATGGTGGTTCCAAGTGAATAATTAAATGTCTATGCGAAGTTGTAGATGGATTTTATTGGATATGACAATTGTTTTTGGAAAGAGAAGTTGGGGTCCTATAACTCTAATGAAGATTCATGTTAGACTCGAGTAATTTTCCCTTTGGGGGTTTTGAAACTTCTTGAAGTTGAGTGATCCTTGTCCATTTGATGTGGTGACCTGCCTAGGGTGAAGTCGATGACGGTCTGAAAGGGTGTATTGAAGTGATGATGGAATTATGCTAAAATTAATGAAATGACATCAGTGGGTGCATGGAATGATAATGATAGACTTCAGTTAGTAAGCACCTTTGGAAGGTGACAAAAGAGTAGCGTACCAACAGTGGAAGGTGGGTGTTTTGGGGAAAGCCATTTGAAGGTGGTCTATCCTAAGGTGGTAAACTTAAATGGGTGAGGTGAGAGTTTCCCACATCCATTTTAATGTTGTAGGGAGAAGCGCCTTTAGAAACGATGACATACCTATGTGAGGTCAGTATAGTCTTAATCCTTGAATGGATAATGCGGGAAAGTCCTTCTAAATGGTCTCGTCGGTGCAAATATATTTCAATGAGTGTTAATTCCCTATGGATTTTTGGGTGCGGTGAGATGGAACATGTTTGGCGATGGGGACATTGACTTTAGGTCTTGTGGTTTTTTTCGAAAGTGGAGGTTCCATGTAACCCAAATATTGTTGAAGGAACCATATTGGATAAATAGTTTGTTGGTAACGTGACCTGGTTTTCGGGTTAGAAGGACTCGAGTAGTCACCGTTTGGGTGAGTTGGCCCTGGTAGATACCATTGGCACTATTTTAGTGGTCAGGTATCTATGATTTTTGAGTTTCATTTGGATATCTTGTTATGGTATTTAATCTTTAGGAAATGTGGTCGGAAGGGTCATGTGATTTCCTCTGGGTGATACTGGGTTTGGTCACTATTAGATTTGGGTGAAAAAGAAAATGATGCTAAGTGATATGGTTCATGAGTTGTGTAGAGGATTGAGTCGATGAGGTGCCAATTGGTTCGTCTGTGATGAGGTGATGTTGTATGATTCTATGTGTTGTAGTTATGTGTTATCACATAGTCATTCTCCTTGAAGTACTCGTGGTGAAAACAACGAAATTTGATTAATCCTTGAGATGTTTTTTACTTGTGTTGTGGTTGTTTTGAGGTAGTCTTGAAGGTCAAGTATTTACCCTTGAATATTGTCTACTGGACATGGGATGTGCTACCAGAAACGTAGAAAGTGGGTGGAAAGGCAAGCCTAGTGGAATGACATTTGGTTACAGAATCTTAGTGATGCATGGAATGGAGAGTTGGGGACGAGCCGTTATAAGGTGGGGAGGTTCTAAGGACCCTAATCATCTTAAAGATTTTTTTTTATTAATTGTTGGCAAGGATCCCTCATTTCAGTTAAATAAATTTTTCCCAAGTTTATGTGGGGACTCAGCTGTTCCCTGGGAGATCAGGATATGAAGAAAAGATCAATCAGGCCATGTAGTGCAAGGTGCACTATCTACGCATGGTTAGGGGAAACCGTGTGGAAAAAATGTGAAAACTAGCCATCCTCAGATACTATCCCTTGCAAGATATGTGTATAGATTGGGAAAACCACATGGGATCCCCAGGAAACCATGAGGGTGGGACTCTCATGGATAGTAGTTGTCCCATCATTTCCGCACAGTTTGAAAAACGGTGCAGAAAACCATGCGGCCCAGGATGTTGGGAAAAAATTACGAAAATGACACCCCATGATTTTACCAGCCAACTCGGGTTTTCCTCCTCCTTCTATCTTGAAACCCTATGAACGAACCAATGGGACCATGTTCTCCCAAGGATCAATCTTCATTGATTATTGACTGTATGGTGTTCAGTTGGAAGTGAATATAAGATCTGTGTGAGTCTAATCTCATCATCCTCTATTTTTTTCTATTTAGGTCTTTTAATTTATGAGATATCCATCTAAAGCTATCAAACTTTCCTTTTTAGTGAGATATAGGTTGAGGCTTCAATGGTGTGTTGTATTGTGATCTAAGTACTTGATTTGGAGGGTGTTCATCAACAGATCCGAGGTAGGTTCTCTAAAAGTTATATCCCAATATTTATTGGTGGATTGGTTGATTTGTGGTTTTCTTCTTGGGTGTCTCTTGATATATTTTGGTCACCCATTTCATGATTAGGTAAAAAGGTTATTAATATGGTAAATGGAAACCCTCACGATTTCCATGGGTTCTATCGAGTGTGATGAGACAAACCTAGGTCCACACATGGGGTGTGGTGGCTTTCCCAGACCTAGGGAAATGTGAAGAACAAGTTTGATTGATGTGTATTTATATAGAGACATTGATAGTCATGTTTGTGTGATTTATGTGTTGGATTAGAAGTTATGTGATTCACATTGGATTATGAATAACCTAAGGAATATTGGGGTAATATGTGTAAATGAATAAAGACCATAATGGAATGGATTATGAGCATGGTAATGAAGAATAATGAGTTAGGCATAATTAAAAAATCCTAGTAATATATCCATAATGAATGAGTGATTAATAAGATTATCATAAAAAATGGAATTGGTCTGAATGAATAAATGATGTGAAATTTGGTAAATTCATTAATGGGGTAAGGCATGGTATTAAATCTCGTTAAATTGTTATGATTTCAGTTTTCCATGGGAAATTGGTGTGTTGTTGTGTGAATGGTTAATTGATACATATATGTACATAATGTTCACATAGCTTAGTAGAGTGGGGTATTAAATGAAGTTCGACGACCATGGGTCGAGTTGGACTGAGTCATTAAACTCCACCCATAATTCACAAGGGAGGGAGAGGACCGATTCACTATTTCCCTGTTGGTTGCATCTACCCGGACTGATGCTTTGAGGTGAGGATAATATGTGGATTACTCCACTGATACTGTTGTTTCTAGATGAGGATAATTTGTTGATCATTCAACCTGGACTGATGCTTCGAGGTGATGATAATGTGTTGATCAATCCATGTGGATTGATGCTTCGAGGTGATGATAATGTGTTGATCATTCCTCCCAGACTAATGCTTTAAGGAGTGGATATTGTATTGATGTGATATGTGTATCCCTTGCAAGATATGGACGTGATTTATTTCCCCTATGCATAATGATAGATTGCCTTATACCCTTGGGTAGAATTTAATTATGTGTAACCCTTGGAATATGTGATCAATATGTATTATATAATAATGATGATATAAGAAATGGGATTGGGATAAGTGATTGTTGTGAATTTAAATAAACCCAATTTACATATATAACCCAAACTATTCTTTTTTACATACCATTTAATTTGTTCTTACATGCACTGTCAGTTAGACTGGAAATTTTTTAGATACGATTGGTGGTGGCCTACTATGTTATTTAATCACACCCTATTGAGGTCGCCTTTGGGTACCCAAGCAGATTTCATGTTTGCAGGTTCGGACAAGGGTGAAGGCACTACCATAGGATGTTGAGTTGGTCTCGTGATGTACATGTAGAAATAACCTGAATTGGATTCAGGATATTTTTGGGTTTATGGCCATTTGTTTTATTTTGGGTTCCTTTAAATTTCACTACTAGTATGGCATGTCATTTTTGTATTTGGTTGGTCTTTTTACATTGCTAGGAACATTTGTTTATTCATTTTATTTCATGGTTCATTCAGTTTTCATTGTTCATTTTGTGATCTATTGGGTCTTAATATGCTAATGTGGGTATAGTATCCCCATGTGGCTCATTAGTCCCTCTCCCCTAGCCGGTAACATCTGGGGTACAGGGAGGTGTGCTTGAGGTCATGTGAGAACCTTTCATGGAGCACCGGTTTAGTGGAATTTAGGTCGAGGATATTAGAATAACACACCTCACTCTTAGGGTGTTTTATGGCATATTAAAGGGATATGTTCAAGATCCTAGTTGTCTGAGTATGTACATTATTTTTTATAGAATAATGAATACATTTCCATCCTCTTATTTTCTCATTATAAGTGATTTTGTTTCTTATACAATAAAAAGTGTATTTTCGATTAATAACCTAATTTAATTAAAGAATTTATTCTCCTGAATTAACATATTTTATTTAAATAAATAACTTTTTATTAAAATACTATTGTTAAATAAATATTATTAAACATAAATTAACATATATTTTTTATGATGTTTAGTGTCATTTTTTAAAGGGTTCAAAAACTATTATTGTTTAAAAAAAGTAGTTCTCAAGAAATAATAATTCTTATTTTAATATTTAAAAATTAAATAGTTAGAAAGTTATTTGGTAAAAATAAATATTACTTTTTAAAGGATAATTTTGAAATTATCCAATGGATAATTATTCATAATTTTCTATGACTATCAAATTTTTAGGTAAAAATTAAAAATGATATAAATGTACGATCTGTATTATGACATAATAATGACCAAAGGGTGATTTAATAAATACAATAAAGGGTATACAATACCAAATATTTGGTTTCCTATGAAAATAATGTTATTTTATGTTTATTTGTTTAATTTTATAGATCCTTTATTAATCCACCAAAACCATAATATAATTAATGTTTTCATAATAATTTCTTAAAGATTATGAATCACTTATACATAATAAATGGTGTTATTTAATTAACATAGTCCATTTGTCTTATGAAACAATTAAAACCCCTCCCATATGTTTGAAATCATGTTAATAACCCATGATTATATTTGTGTTTTTTTATTTTTTTTTATTTTGTGTCCAAAACCTATATTTGGAAAATGATAAGGAAACCGACACTCATTGCCTATATTAACACCACTAATATTCAATTTATATCCACTAAAAATACTTGGATCACATAATTTATCAACCCTTTTTCCCCTAGAGTCATTCCAAGGCGCCCCTAAGATCAAAAGAATCATCTACCAATCATTTTGAGTGAAACACATAAGTAATGGGTCCTATCATTCTTTTCATTATTCATATTTATTTATTATGTTATGCCTTCCATTTATAATATGTAATTTTGGGATGTTACATTCCATGTCCCAATTAATTACGATTTGATGTTAAAATTATTATAGACCTCCTTTTCTCTGATAATTTAATTTTAGGATTTATTAGTTTTTATTGTTATGGTGCTAAAATTTCACCATTATTTTCCATTCCAAAATATTTTTATAGTGAATAACATAACCATTTTCTATCAATGGTGTTCACCTTTATACAATTATACCTCTTTGAATTAGGACTTACATGTATGTATTCCACAACAGTATACCATGGAATACAATATTATGATGACTGAATACATTTTGTTAGACTTATTTGGAACACATAAACTTGGGAACAAAATGGAAGTGTTGGGTGCGCCAATAATTATAGATCACTCTAACTAATTGGGTATTAGTTAGTCTTATGAGACATAATGTTGGAATTTTTAGTGAACCTAGTCTCTTTATGGGACATTTTATATCATGATGTATTACCAGTTATACTTTAACTATGATTATGATTCAGTTTTTTATGTTTTCTCCACATTTCCCTTGTTGCTTTTATGGTTATCAATATATATCATGTCTCATTGACCTTTTTTATGATTAATACTCTTTTAATTTCCCCTTGATATGCCTATTATCAAAATTGTTTATTATCTTCATGTTATGAGATGATTATTCCATTCCTGTGCTTTATAGATAACCATTTTCTTATGTATATCCCCAGATTATCAGATGTACTTTGAAGTAAGATCATGTTAAGAATGTTTTAAATTAAGATGATGTTTTCTAGTTTTAAATTATTATGTAATTTTCCAAATTCTCAAAGTCACCAGACTTATCGACATTCTAGTTTGTATTAATTTTAACCTTCTTTAATAAATCATTTATTAATGTGAAATAAAGAGTAGGGTTGTAATAGTTGGTATCAATGGAAATATTTTTTTTATTTATTGGTTTGGGAGTAGAAAAATATAGAAAAAACATTAGGTTTAATACTAGGTATAAAAAAAAATCTAAATATTGGAAAATATATATGTTGTGGTTTATCAGGAAAATAAATCCCTACCTGGATATTACAAGTGGATGTCATTCTGGCCGAGATGTACCTAGGGGTAATAACATTGACAAGGTGTGTTGGGCCTGAATGAGTATAACCCAATACATGTCAACATACCTTATATCACAAACGGTTTGACTGTCTTGGGGATATGATTTGGTAAATTCATAATGACATTATAAACTATATTTTAGGGGAACAAAATTCCTATAAGAGTATATTTAAGAAAAATGACCATTGATAACATGGATTAAAACAATGAAATTCATAACTTACATAAATAAATGTAAGTTATAAGTTTTCCCTTTAATGTCATTATATTCACTTTTATGTGATTAATAGTTTAAAAATAATATTCTCTAATTTCTCTATTAATCTATACACATGAATTAAATAGGTGGAATAGGGTAAATAATAAATGTGGTGAGAAATGTGTTTACTTCCCCAATAATAATACCAACATGATGTGAGTTCGAATCGTGATATTTATGAAGATAATCTCTCAGCTAAATCATGTTTTGAATAGAAACATGCATCTGGTGGAGCATCCAAATCACCCTAATAATCAATGACCCACAATTAAGTGATTTATTTGAGAAAGAACTTCTTCTTTTAATGGATAATATTATCCTATAATCATGAAAAAATTGATCAACTCCATTGAAAATATATTCCAGAACCATTAATGTACAAAAAATTAAAGGTTATATTGGATGTTTATCATATGTATGGTGAATTTGATATGTTGTGGTCATTGATCAAGAATACAAATCCTTATTATGATTTCAACTTTATAAGGTGGAATGGATTTTGTAAATGTTTTTCGACCAATATTTTCTTCACACACTATCTCTTAAAATGAAAATGGAATTCCTTTCCCTAATGTAAAAATTTGAATAATGTGTCTGCATGTATGAGGAAAAAATCACAATAATTTGACAATACATGTTCCTATTTGACATTACTCCAATGATCAAGTATTACCACATATTTTGTGCAATAAAAGGCTGTTAATAAAAATCCTTGGTGATCTATGACTTTAAATGCTATTAGAAAATTATCGGATGTTCACTCATAGTTGAAATGGAGATCCTAGAATATCAATGGTATCATGGGGATAATAAGAAGAAATATGAGTTTAGATTTGGAGTTATGATGTATAAATATAAAAATGCCAAGAAATTAAAACATCCCACTTGTCAAGGGTACATAAAATTGAACAATGAATATTTCATCTTATGGCTTCAAAGAAATGATTTAGGTGTAGGAAGGAAGGGATCCTATCTGGAAATTTATGATAGTGGAAACCCACCAATGAAATGTAGGATTGGAATGATCTTTTCCACCTTCAGTGTATTGGTTATTTCTTTAACTGCATGGAACCAAATAACTTTTAAAATCAACACTATAAGATAAGGATTTTCAGAGATGACCAACAACCTATAAGGACGCTAGGGTGAGATTTTTCCATCACAACTGTTGATTTGGATCCATAAAATGAGGTAATGATAGGTACTATATTTATTCATTCATGAATAGAGAATGTAATTATTGAATACGGTTCTATGCATTCCTTCAAATTAAAAAAGCATAGTAGACTATTTTAATGCACCAAAAATCAAATAAGTAGAGTTGTCAGTGGAAATGGAAATTTTGGAAATTAAACCATCCCTAGTATATAACTCCTCCCTTGTACAAATTTGTGGGATGAACATCCCATATACCCATTCAATACTCTCTTCTGTGGAATATGATGCAATTTTAAGAATGGATTGGATTTATTTATATATAGAGGGAACATATTTGCATGAGAATTAAATCACTGTCCATATTGAAAATTGATCCCTAATTCTATACAAGTCAAAGGATGAGGTTGAATCTTATTTGGAACCAACATCTCAATAATGGTTATTATTTCCCACTGAGAAATAATATCTTACTCAAATGATTTATTCTATAGAAAATAACACCCTTGAAGACATGCCTATTGTGATGGAATACACTGATGCGCTTCCCTAATAATTTCATTATCTTCATCCTAATTGAGAATATGAATTGTCGAACAAGATTATACATGGGGTGGTACCATTATCCACGAATTCATGTACAATATATGTTCTAAAACAAGATGAGCTAAAGAAACAACTAAGGAAGAATTTGAATGAAGGTTCTATATTCCCAAGTGTTTCACTAACGGGTTCACCATTACTCTTCCCCATGAAGAGGGATGGGTCAATGCTCTTTCACAATGATTATCATGATCTCGATGTCACAATAAATAAGGTAAGAGCAGTTTGATTTCACATTAATTCCATTCAAACACACTAATTATCTATAAATCTTTATGGACCTAATGAATATATTCTTTTGGGAATACCTAAAAATTTTTGGTGTAGCATTTATAGTTGATATTCTAATATTCTTCAAAACCAAGGAGGATCATGAGGAGGAATCCAAGAACTCTGCTAAAGACCTTACAAAAGTATAATATGTATTCCATGTACAAAAAATGTGATTGCGTGTTGAAGTATGTGTCATTATTTTGTAATAACATCATAAGAAATAGGACATCTAAGGACCATTAAATTATAGAAGAAATTTAATGATGGATGTTCCCATCATCTGGGATATATATCCATAGATTCCATGTATTTTCTTGGAAATATCATAAATTTGTGTGAATTTATCACGATATTACAACTCTTACCATGATTGCTCAGAATGGATTCATGTTTTCATGGAATGATAAATGTGATGATATATTCATGTAGCTAATAAGGAGGCTTATAACTGAACTTGTGATTAAAATTACAACAAGTGGATAACTTTTCAAGGTAATTAGTGATGATTCAAAGAAGGTATTAGGATATGTGTTAATGAAGAACCAGAAATTTAAAGCATATGCTTCAAAGCAATTTAATGTTCAATAATATAATTAACAAACCCATGCTCAGGATTTGGATGCAGTGATCTTTAATTTTAAATTATTTCAGAATAAAATCATTGGGGAAAAGTGTAAAATATATATGACCTGAAAATTACTCACGTATATATTCACATATAATGTGATTAATAAGTAAAAATGAAATTGGTTAGAGCTGATCAAGTCATATGAATTCCCAATTCACCATCATCCTATGAATGTGAAAAAAGTTGTAGACATGCTTCGTAGAAATGATCCAAGATTTCTATTGTTGATGATAAATGTATGGGATCCAATTCTCATATATTTGTGAAGGATGGACATTGGAATCATAATGGTGGTAACATTATCAATCCATTCACAAATTATTGCTCAAACCTACCATTTAGAGGTGTTAAATGATTATGAAACTGATTATGTGGGAATTCCTAAGATTGTGGAAACTATAAATAATGTGAAATCATCAGAGTTCAATGTTAATGAATACTGTTTTGTGAGATTTGGGTCTATAATATTTTTACAATGAAATCATGTGATAATGAATGAGTTTTTTTATGATTCACATAGGTCAACCATCTATATCCATCCTAGAGGCACAAATATGTATTGTGTTCTCTAAGAGTGCTACTTATGGGACAATATGAATATGTATATAGTGGAGTATACATAAAGATTTATTTTATGATATAAATTGAAGGAAAAATGAAGAAATTACAAATGGATGATGTAACCATTACTCATACCTACATGGAAATGGGAAAACAACACCATGGAATTTTTCATCTGACTTTCGAGGAAGTGTAAGGAAAATAATTCTATTTGGGTTGTGGTTGGTAATCTTAAAAACACTTGACACATAATTATTATTCAAGAGAAATTATCTCAAAATTAATTTTCACGGATAAACATCAGAGTGGTGGTGAGGGTACTTGGAGTACCACTAATTATTATATCTAATCAAGATCTGAGTTTCACCTTCATTTTCGGAAAAGTATCCAAAATTCTAGAAGAAATTAGTTGAACTTCATCATCTCTTATCACCAATAAAATGATGTACTATCTAAGTGGACTATATAAAAACATGAGGGCATGTTGATAGCATACTCAATTGACTTCAAAGGTATATGGGATTTTCATCTTCCTCTAGTTGAGTTCTCGTACCATAATAGTTTACGCCCAACCATCCAATTGGATCCCTATGAAGTGTTATATGGGAAGAGGTTTATAACAGCAGCATTCTAGGATTAATATGGGTAATAAAAAAATTATAGGTCCTAAAATTCTCAAGGAAATGGTGGAAATGGTTAATACAACTCATAAATACCTCAAGACTGCTAATATACAATAGAAGTGGTATGCCAACATTCATCAATGAGACCTATATTTTGATGATTGAGAGATGGTATTCCTCTGCATTTCTCTATGGAATAATTTTATTATATTTTGTAAGAAGGTAAAGAATATTCCAATATACAATGGTCCCTATTATATACATGTGCGCATCAGAGCGGTGGCATATCGATTAATATTCTCATGTAATCTATCTCAATAAAATTGTGCATTCCATGTATGACTCTTGGGAATATACACACCACACCCTATATGGTATGCAATCCATATGTGGTGCTATTTTAAAAAGAACATTCATATGAGGAAAACCATTGATGATCCTAGACCATTGGGAAATAGTACTATGAAATAAGACAATTCGCCTTTGCAAAGTGTTATTGAGAAAAAAATATTGAAGAAGTTACAATAGAACAAGATGTGTTTATTAAATAGTGTTACCGTTATCTATTTTAGATAGGGAAAATAATTGTTTGATGGTGAAATTTCATAAGGAGTAATATTTTAACATCCCAAACTATTATAAATGAAATATACTTTAGGATTTAGTTAAATGTGTTATTATGTAATGTGGTCATAGAAAACACATAACATTAAATGGATTAATCTTATATAAAAGGATTTAGTATACTATCAATCATATTCACTATTGATAATATAATCATTTCCCAATGATCGTATTATTAATATAAATATATTGTTTTAACAAATCCAATTGACACAAATAGTGTGATGGCCTCAACCTGTAGGATCATACAATATGAAGCCCATTTTTCAATGATTTTGTGCCAGATAGCATCACTATGAATTTCCCTTGACCATGTGCAAGCTGAGAACCAACAAATTAATCATGATAGACATTTATTTCAAGATAATTTCATACTCATAGATATTACCCCCCTAACCATGTATGCCGAAAACCCCCCTAAAATTTTCATTATCGCAGAACTTACACTTAGGGAGGTTACTGGTTTATTATATTGATATGTATTAAGACCCCAACATTCTAAGTATGAAAATTATTTGGTATATAATAATGAATATATATTAATCCAATTATTGTTACATTATAAATTATTTTGATTTTGACATAATGAAACACAATGTGTATTTTCTAGTAATATTCAAATTCAGTTGATGGAATGTATTTTCTTGAATTAATGGGTTTTTTGAAATATTTAATATTTTAATACAATATTAGTATCAAATATTTTTTATTTAATACAAATTATCATATAATTTTTTTGAAATCAAATGTAGTTTTTATAAGGGTTTGAAAATTGTTATCATCAAAAAAAAACCCCAGCATTTCTCAATAAATGTTTATGATTATTTTAAAAGAAAAAATTTACATATTTCGTAAATCATTTAGTAAAAATTTGAGAGGACCATTTTGGGATCTGTCTAACACTGATAGGGGGGGTGAATCTGTGTTGGGGACTTTATAAACCAATTCCAAATTTTATCCATGTACCTCGTGACCTGTTAGGATCTTGATTCTCTTATTCTATTTTCCCTCTCGGATTCAATAATAGAAAGTAGTAAAAATATGCAAACGATATTTTTACAAGGTTCACCACTCAATAATAGCAGCTACATCCTTGCCATTCATGGGTATGACCACTACATGGATTCACCATTATAATGTGATATGATTTTACAATGGAGTTGCTAGGAAAGTAATCCTCTAGCCTGTGTGAGTACCTACACTTTAGAGGGGGTGGAAAACTGTCCTCTTCCCTTGACTGGTGATGACCTAGCCCAACTTGCAGCATCTAGATAGTTCTTTATACTGCCTATGGAGACAGTCTTCTTCCTTCTTCAAAATGAAAGTTATGCTCTTAATCTTCTTCAGTGCTCTTCACTTAATTACTTGAAAAGCAGTAGGCAAGCAATTCTTCGTGTCTTCTTCTTTTCTTCTTCCCTAGTGTAAAACCAGCTGAACTAGGACTTCTTCTTCTTCTTTAGTGAAATAAAAGAATTCACTAGTACTCATTCTTCTTTCTTAGAAAGAATCACATATACCAATGTGATTAATTAGGCAACGAAGACCATCTTACTTGGAATAATCATAGTGATTTATCCTCTTGTTCATAAATGCTTGTGATCATGCATATAGAATGTAGTTGAACTCTTTTCCTTGATCTTCTTTCCTCTCCAAACGATGGTAGGAACTACTGGAACAAAACAACTTGTATGCCCACTTCCACTTGTGCACCCTATACTTGCATGCCTATAACTTGCGTGCCTCTTCTTGCACGCGGCTACTTGCGCACCACTACTTACGTGGCAAGACTTGCCCAAAAGACTTGTGCGGCAACACTGGCACAGCAGACTTGCGCGGCAACACTTGCTCGGCAGACTTGCGTGGAAACACTTGCGTGGAAGACTTGTGCGGAAACACTTTCCTGATAGACTTGCGTACCAACACATGTGCGGCAGACCTGCGCGACAACACTTGCACGACAGACTTGGGTG
The DNA here is from genome assembly GCA_963277665.1 of Viscum album. Classification (NCBI taxonomy): domain Eukaryota; kingdom Viridiplantae; phylum Streptophyta; class Magnoliopsida; order Santalales; family Viscaceae; genus Viscum; species Viscum album. The sequence goes on along the minus strand of OY728141.1, from coordinate 1,609,814,522 downwards.
GAAACACTTGTGTGACAGACATTCACAAAAACACTTGCGTGCCCAATAAATAACACTCAACATGCGAGCCACTTCATCTTGCGCCCCGCTTTCTACACTTGCGCGTTCAGAGCTCAAATTTTTCTAATAAGTGTTGATCCTTAACAAATGAGGAGGCGAGTCATCTATTTATAGGCAATTTGGTGGCTTGCGCGCCCATACACTTACACGCCAAGACTTGGGCGCCAATACTTGTGCGCCAATACTTGCATGACACTCGTTACTTGCACGAAAATTTCAAACTTGCGCACCTCTTTATTTCCTTTAACATATTTTGATTGGATAATCATTGAAATAGGACTTGGGTGCCACTTAAACTTGCATGTCAACACTTGCGCGCCACCACTTGTGTGCCACCACTTGTGCGTCACCACTTCCATGCCTTCTTGATTCCTTTGTCATTTTTGGATATGATGATGTTGGAATATGACTTTCATGACACACTTGAGCACCAATACATGTGAACAATTCTTGACTTGCGCACCACTCTCTTTCCTTTTCCATATTTCTGAAATAATGCTTTTTTGAAATATGACTTGCGCGCCTCTACATACTTGTGTGCCTACTGCATACTTGCGCGCCTACTGCATACTTGTGTGCCTACTACATACTTGTGCGCCTTCTGCTTACTTGCGTGCCTACTTATTTCCTTTTCCATATTTTTGATCTGATGATATTTGTGATATGACATTGTCAAAAACACTTCTTTTTCTATCCCTTTATTTCATAAGGCTTTCATCACAAGTTCTCCAAACATATGATATTTGTGATAAAAAAATCAGAAAAGCATCGTCTGGTTTGTCCATGTTCTTTGGAATATGAATACCAAAGTACTTCTTTCATACTCACTTCAAATCCTCAATTCTTCTTCAACCATCCTTATATAGATGATACTTCACCATTATGCTCCAATCATCCTCAAATGGATGATACTTCTCCATTATTCATTGCTGCAAACAATGTTTCACCTTTGACACATGTTCTTTGAACTTAGGATCAGTTCAACAATTGTCTGAAATTTTCTTCATAGAGAATTACTCAAGTATGACATCCAATGTTATGATTTCATAATAATTCTCCAAGAAACCTCACTTCATCCGATCTCTATTAACTTTGGAGTCCTTCTTTATCTCCTTCTTTATTTTGACCAATATTGATAACTGTTGACAAGAAATACAATCTTCACACACAAAGTGTACCCAACAATCTCCCCCTTTGTATTTTTTTGTCAATACCACAAAGTCTTCTCAAATTAATGTGTCAATATCAAAATGAGAATCTTATCTCTCCATTTTACTTATGTCTCTCCCCTAGACATTCATTTCATTTCTCTCCCCCTTATTGACAAGAAATAAAAAGTTCATGGTAGAGAAGGTATCATTCTATACTTATGTAATGTGCCATCAATCATTTCACTCTAAGTCTACTTGAGCAATGCTCAGCGTAGAAAACAAGAGGATTTGATTTAGACAACAAAGATGTCCATTACCCACAGAATATGACACCTCATGAGATGATAACTCATACACTTGTCTTCAAGGATTTTTCACTTTCATTCCAGGCCGAAGGTATTGAGTGTGAAAGAAATAATCAACATGAAAGTCCTACACTCACTTCAACAAATGGATCAAAAACATTCATGTGTAATTGGCAGGATAAGTGGAAGTGGATCACATTCTCTCTTCTTATGTCATTGATTATCATTGTTACTCCCCCTTTGTAGATTGATCATTACTTTGAGTAACCAATGTTGAATGATTTATAAATAACATACAATTTCCAATGACAATATCATCAGAAAATATTCTAAGTAGTTGAATTTAGTACCAACTAAAATTGATACATATTGAGATAATGAATCGGGAAGCCTCTTCATGTGAATCCCTCTATAAAGAAATATTCTCATCTCTGAATCTCAGGTTCTCCCCCTGAGATCTTGCATCACCTTCAATTCCATATATTTAAAGAAAAAAATACAATACATAAAGATTTAAGGGAATAGGGTGGATCCTCCATTCTTCTTCAATGTGATCAGGAGGGTTGACATGATTTTCTCATCCAGGATGCTCCATTTTCTCCAATCCTCATACTTACACATTTGATCATTAATTTTGAATGTAGCCGTGTGGATCTCAATACTTCTTCTATCACTTTGTGCGTGAATCTTCTTTCTTCAGGAGAATTCCAAGCACTAGAATCTCTCGGTGAAACATTCATCCTCTTCATGAATTATTGTTAGGTTGGAATAAATTCAAATCACTTTATAAAAGTGTGACCAGCCTTGCTGCACCTCACACACAGAACTTCATTGTCTTCATGTAGAATCTTTTTTTAGCACTAGCCTTAGCTTGTGCATCTTCCATCTTTCTAATTCATTCCAAATATTCTGGCCAAATCACCAAAATATCATTAGGGACTAAGGAATCAATATTGGATCTTCTACATGGATTCTTATGAGTGGATTCATTCATAGTAGTTCTTTTGTATGCACCACCCTTCACCTTCTTGGTCATGGAATCCAAGGAATTCTTAGTTTTCCTCATTGTAATCTTCTTGGGATCATTTTCTTTTTCAACATACTTATGATTACATACCAAGATAGATTCTTCATTCTTATCCACATTTTGTTGTATTTTGTTCTTATTAGCTTTGAATACATTCTAAGATAGGTATCCACCATTCTTGTGACCACTCCCATTGCATACATCAATGATGTTTTCCAGCATTCCAAATCTATTTGCAGTATACAGATGTTTTTGGATCTGTGGATGTTGCTTCTTCTTCTTTGGATTTCTCTCTCTTGAGATGGGCTTTCTCTGTGCTTTTGCATTTAAGGGATTGTACCAAAAATCTAGTGCACAATGCACAAACCTGTTGCAGCACCAGCATTGACAATCAAACCTTAACTTCTTTGTCATCTTCTTGATAAGTTTGCTGAGTCTTATTCTTCATGGTATGTTGTGATTTCTATGGGGATATATCATCCACACTCTTTCCCCTATCCACCCTATCCGTGGTGATAGGTTTCATATCACTTTTCTTCATCCAAACATGTTTAGAATTTTTCTTCCTACCTGCACCTTTTTGTAGAATCAATTTTAGAATCATTAATACAAGTTGGTATGGATGATAACTTTACTTCTCAGCAGCTTGTGATAGATCAATGTGTAAATCCATTATCTTCATATCACATGTTGGAGGTCTTTTGACAGTATAATCCTCCAATGATCATTGAGTACTGGCAGAAACTATTTCCTTCATTTGTGGAGACTCAATATGTGCCTTCTCATGATTGGTTTGTTCAGCTTCCAATTATAGACATCTCATATTGAGGATGACTTCCTGGTTTTCTATCATAGTCATCTTCTCTTCACAAGCCTTATTTAATCTTTAAACATCATCTTCATGCATCCTTACATTGTTTTGTAACAAAAAGTCATGTTGATTGATCTTCTTGGAGTTATCATCCAAATATAAATTTTTGACTACATTTCCCCTTTTCTTCTCATCTTCTAGTGCATGGGTCTTCTCTTCTAGAGTCTTGTTGACTCCCTCCTTTTCTTCAAAATCTTTGATCCACTTTGACGAACTTTATTCAAATTCCATCTTTGTTTCTTCAAAGGATCCAACCATTCTAGAGAGCTTTAAACATTCTACAATTTTTTCTTGTAAGCCTTTCTCCAAAATAGCAGTTTCTTATTCCAACTGAGTGATATTTTCATGCATGCATTGAAATACCCTGCAAACTAGGGATGCACTCTCTTCTGGATTACTATGCAGAATAATTCTTAACTTATCAACTGATATTTCTTGAGATGTTTTAGATTGTTCATCACCATTTGTGATAGCCTTTTCATCATGAGGGTAATTTGCAAATGTACGAACACATACCTCTTGATCAGTTGAGGTATGAAGTTTGTCCATCTTCTTGGTGGTTACTTGATCCAACTTCTCATTACTTTCCAAATCTGGTGTGTCTTCAATTTCAGCAAGTTATGGAGAACCAGATGCTTCCGCTTCTTTAAAAAAGAGGGAATTCTTCTTCAACTTTCTCTTATATTTATTTTTCCTGTTCATCATGGTCTTGGTAGATATAACTAAATCTTCACCAACACAGCTCTTCATTGTTGACTCAGGAACGAAACTCAAGTTTTGAAAAGAGAATAACTTCACTTTGGAGAATCCAATAGAGGTTAACTTGTCCCTCTGATACCAATTGAGAGGACCAGTTTGAGATATGTCTAACACTGATAGGGGGGGTGAATTAGTGATGGGGACTTTTTAAACCAATTCCAAATTTTACCCATTTACCTCGTGACCTGTTAGGATCTTGATTCTCTTATTCTCTTTTCCCTATCACATGCAATAATAGAAAGTAGTAAAAATATGCACATGATATTTTTACAAGGTTCACCACTAAATAAGAGTAGATACGTCCTTTCCATGAATGGGTATGACCACTACATGTATTCTCCATTATAATGTGATATTATTTTACAATTGAGTGGCTAGGAAAGAAATGCTCTAGGCCGTGTGAGTCCCTATACTTTAGAGGGGGGTGGGAAACAATCCTCTTCCCTGGACTGGTGATGACCTAGCCCGACTTGCAGCATCTACCTAGTTCTTTATACTTCCTATAGAGACAGTCTTCTTCCTTCATCAAAAGGTAGGTTCTTCTCTTGATCTTCTTCAGTGATCTTCAATTGATTACTTGCAAAGCAGTATGCAAGAAATTCTTGGCTATTCTTATTTTCGTCTTCACTAGTGCAAAACCATCTGCATTAGGACTTCTTCTTATTCTTTAGTGCAATAACAGAATGCACTAGGACTCCTTCTTCGTTCGTAGAAATAATCTCATATACAAATGTGATTAATTAGGCAACGAAGACCAACTTACTTGCCATCATCTGAGTGTGTTCTCCTCTTGTTCATAAATGCATGTGATCATGCATATAGAATATAGTTTAACTATTTTCCTTGTTCTTCTTTCCTCTCTAGAATATGGAAGGAACTCCTGGAACAAAACAGCTTGCACACCCACTTCCACTTGTGAAACCTATACTTGTGCGCCTCTTCTTGAATGCTGCTACTTGCGTGCCACTACTTGCGCAGAAGGACATGCCCAAAAGACTTGTGTGGCAACACTTTCACGACAGACTTGCGCGGTAACACATGCATGGCAGACGTGCATGGCAACACTTGCGCGGTAGACATGTGTGGCAACACTTGTACGGAAGACTTGTGTGACAACACATGCACGGAAGAATTTCATGGCAACACTTGCACGGCAGACCTGTGTGGCAACACTTGCGCGGCAGACATTCGTGGCAACACATGCGCGCCGTATAAATAACACTCAACTTGCATGCCACTTCAGCTTGCACGTCGCTTTCTACACTTGCGCATTCAGAGCTCCAATGTTTCTCTGAAGTGTTGAGCCTTAACAAATGAGGAAGAAAGTCGTCTATTTATAGGCAATTTGGTGACTTGCGAACCCATACACTTGCGCGCCAAGACATGCGTGCCAAAACTTGAACGCCAATACTTGTGCACCAATACATGCACGACACTCTTGGCTTGCGCGACACTTTCAAACATGCGCACCGCTTTATTTTCATTGTCATATTTTTATTGGATAATATTTGAAATAGGTCATGGGCGCCACTTACACTTGCGCGTCAACACTTGTGTGCCACCACTTGTGTGCCACCACTTGCATGTCACCACTTGCATGCCTTCTTCTTTCCTTTGAAATTTTTGGATATGATGATGTTGGAATATGACTTGCGCGACACACTTGAGCTCCAATACTTGTGCACCAAATACTTGCGGGCCATTCTTGACTTCTGCGCCACTCTCATTCCTTTTCCATATTTCTGAAATAATGAACTTTTGAAATATGACTTGTGGGCCTCTTCATACTTGTGTGCCTACTGCATACTTGCACGCCTACTGCATACTTGCACGCCTACTGCAAACTTGCGCGCCATCTACATACTTGCACGCCTACTTATTTCCTTTTCCATATTTTTGATCTGATGATATTTGTGATATGACTTTTCCAAAAAAACTTCTTTTTCTCTCCATTTCCTTCATAAGGCTTGCATAACAAGTTATCAAAACTTATGATATTTGTGAAATACAAAACAGCAAAGGATTGTATGGTTTGTCCAATTTCTTTGGAATATGAATTCCAAAGTACTTCTTTCATCCTCACTTCAAATCCTCAATTCTTATTTGACCATCCTTAGATAGATGATACCTCACAATTATGCACCACTCATCCTCAAATGGATGATACTTCTCCATTCGTCATTGTTGTAAACAATGTGTAACCATTGACACAAGTTCTTTGAACATATGATCAGTTCAACAATCGTCTAAAGTTTTATTCATAGAGAATTACTCATGTATGACATCCAATGTCATGATTTCATAATAATTCTCCAAGCATCCTTACTTCAGCCGATCTCAATTAACATTGGAGTCCTTCTTTATCTCCTTCTTCATTTTGACTAGTATTGACAACTGTTGACAACAAATACAATCTTCACACACAATGTGGTCCCAAAAAAATTAATATTATTTGTGAAATCCTAAAGTCAATATTATCCAAAAGTGAATTTTTTATAATTTTCTAAGATTAAATTATTTGGGTGAAATTTAAATACTCTAATAATATACACTATGTGTTATTACATGAATATGACCCAAAAGTGATGTAATAAATAATATATATAGTATCCCAAAAAAATTCACCCCTATAATATAATGTCATTTTAGGTTTATTTTATTAATTTTATAATTACACTTTAAATAATCTAACACCATTACTATATTTTATGGTTTTAAAATCATTTCTTCAAGAGTATAACCCACTTTAAAATAAGACAAAAGAACAGTTTATTATGTTTGGACCATGAACATATAAAATATTGAAAAAATATAATTTAGTAAAACCCATAATAAATACCAAGGTACATTTTTTTGATTTTCGTTATTTTATTTTATAGAATCTAAAACCTACGTTTGGAAAATGATAAGGAAATGCCCACTAATTTACTATATAAAATCACCCAAGATCCCATTTATCTTGACTCAAAATAAGTATATCATGTACTTAATCTAATCTTCCCTCCATAGTGTCTTCCCAATGTTACCCCAAGCTCAAAATATCCCATCACAATTATTTGGATTCACACACTCATGTCGGGGTTCCCCACCTTCTCATATTTTTTATTTTTATATATTATATTATCCCTTTTTTTCCAATTTCTAATGAAGGTATATTAATTTACATGTACCTATAACTTCCCATGTGATATAAAAATAATTAGATACCGATTTATCTCTAATAAAAAATGACAATTTTTTTTGTGACATTGTTATGATATCAAAATTTCACTATGATTATACATGAAAAAACAATTGTATTGTGAATAACATACCCATTTCCTATCGAGGGTGTCAAAAATTAAACATATTAAATTGGTTGAATTAGTACATAAATGTATGTATTTAAAATTCCTTGATCATTGAATAAAATTTTATTATGAATGAATCTATGTTGTATTATCTACAAGGAACACTGAAGCATGATAATGAAATAGAAGTGATGTGTGCACCCAAAATTATATAGTGGTCCAATGATTTTGGAAATATTTAGTTTCATGAGACTTCATTATGATACATATATTGAACCTTGTTCCTTTATGGGACTTCTTCTAACATGATGTATTGTAATTTATCCTTGAACTATTGTTGTGATAAAATGTTTTTGGTTGTTTCCAGTTATTCTATTTTACCATTATGATTATCATGTTATATATTATCTTATTGTTATTGTTTATGATTCATACTATTTTTATGAATCACTTATATGATTATTTTCTAACAAGTATTATTATATTCATTTTATTACATGAATATTCCCATAATGGAATATATATATCACCCCTTTATTATGTTTCTACCAATGAAATAACATGCAGTTTATGTAAGATATTGTTAATGATGGGTTCAAAAAGGAAAATATGTTTCAAGTTTTAAATTTTTATGTAATATACATAATTTCAAAATACCATAAATATATCCATATCTTGTATTATATAATCTGTAACCCTGTGAATTAGATAATGTATTAATGTGAAATAAATACCAGGGTTATTATAGTATTATTATGGAGACATAAATAATATTCTCATGAGAGTTGAGAGAGAGAGTCGTGGATGAGGTATAAATGAACTCACCTCTTTTGTAGATAGAATTATCACACATAACTTCATGGGGAAATATAGTCTTATAGTTGGGATTTTTTAACAACCCTTTATCACTTTTTGGTATATAACTTCTCTATTTTAGTTCCTCTATTTCTATGGGTGCATGTACAGACTCCCATGGATTTAGATAATTATCTAAGGTAAAATATATAATTTTTTATGATTTATTCTAATTTTAATTAGTGAAGAATTCGTATATATGTGTTATAGGTTTTTTGGGGTTCTCTCTATGTTCTGATAACACCATTTTTGGTTTGGATTTTTCTAGAGAAAGAAGGATTTTTGTTTCCTATAAGAGAAATTCACACCACGTAAATTGCTTACACAAAGTGAATTGGTCACTAACAAAATGTTTTGAGTACATTTCATGGCATGAAAATCATACATTTCATGAGATGTTATCATTCTATTTGAACTGTTTAGAGACAGTTTAATTATTACTGGTCGATTTTTCAAACTCAGATAAGGCATGAATATTTTACACTGTTAAAATATATTATGCACTGTATAATGGTTAAAATGGGATTTTAACTAGACGTCGTAGTAATTTTATTGTATTAGGGTTTCAAAGACTACATGATGTGAAAAAGGGTTTCATTCCATTTAAATAACATCACATTGGATTTTTAGTGTTTTATATGGATGATCTCAATTTCATTCAGTTACAATGTCTTCCCTCATGACCTGTGAACACTTTTAGAAAATATTTAAGAACTCTACTATGTCGAATTTTTTTTTTCAGTTATTGATCATCATTATGGTTGTAGTTCATTTAGTTGGGTGTGTTATTATTCAATTTTATAAATCTCTTTCAACATGGAAACACCAATAGATTTTATTATTGGGTCTTTTTCTCTGTGATATTCATATCCTTGAACCTTTCTAGATTTTTCTGGAATGATCCTTCTTTAGAGGCTTACTATTGTGTTCTTCAAGGATCAATGTACATGATTCAGTGTGGTATGAATTAATCTACTCTCTTCACCATCCATTTGTATTTATTAGATTAAAATATAGATTTGTGGAATGATTCTTGGACCTTTATTGATGTCATTATATTATCTTTGGTATGTGGATCCTATTATGGGTGTGTGCAACCCATGTTTGGGATAGGTGGATTCATCTCTATAAAATAATGGATGATGTAAATTTATCATGTTTTATATATTGTTTTAAAAAATAAATTGAATGATTTAATGGTTCATTTGTGTGTGTAGAAAAATGGGTTATTGATTAAAGAATGTTTTTTAGTTGTTTTGGTAAAAGAAAAATTCATTTTTAAGGCACTGTGAAATGGATTTATGAAAGTGTATTCGAATAATATTTTTAATAAAATGTTTTGGAAAATAATTCACATGGGAAGATATGCATATGTAGGTTCAAGTTGTACCTTGAGGCCTCCATCAATGTATTGTAGAGGGTTTCACTCAAGTGGTGTTCCTCTATTACCTACACCCATTGATCTATGTAATTGATATTGAAAATATTGAGGTATTCCCTCATGGGGTGTTTCTTTATTCTAAGGTATGTTCTATAAGGACATTGTTGCACACTAGTCATTAATTTTAGTATGACTACTCTTCCATCCGAACCGATAATAGTCATCGGAATCATGTTACATGTTAATTTTTCTTCAAATTTTTTAACTTGTACTTCCATAGTTTTGATGTGATATGTAATATATTATTTTCATTGATTCTATATGAATTATTGACATATGTATAAATTAATGGGAAACTATTTTACATATATTTATTTGTAAGTGTGAAAAAGGGAAAAAAAATTATTTTTTCCTGATATCTAGATTAAAATTATTTAACTATATATCATTCCATTTTTTTTATGATCATGCTTATATTAGTGTACAATGATTCATTATGGATTACACTGGTGGATCCTATTTTTACTATTATAACACACCATAAACATACCTTCTATGGTGTATAGAGCTTTTTATTTCATTCGATGTAGGGGAAGGTAAGGTTCCATGAAAGTCTGTGTGGTTTCCTATAAGATGGGATTGTGATGATGGTTGTTAGATGATTAGAGTTTCCCCATTCTATCAGAAACAATAGTCAGTTTTATATTTTATTCTTCCTTTGATGTGTGGCATGTAATTTGGGTTCTTTTGGCTATTTCTGAGTCGTATAATATCATTTGACTTCATTATGTTAGGAATTTTTTTAATATCTTATGATGATTATCTCTATCTTGTGTATATATATGTATATATATTCCACATTATTTCTTCTAGTTGGTAGAAACCATTCCCTCTAATTATTGTGTGATGCTCAGGTGATAGTCATCATCACATGGGAAATGAGAATTCCCATCTAGTATGTGGAATTTATGGTTGGGTACTATCTTGCGAGGGTTTCTAAATTTGGTTTGTAATAGGTTCACTAAATTATCTACATAATACTTCCCTGAAATATTACTTTCATTCATCTATCTAAAGAACTTATCTCAATTATAAATGAACATGGGGGAGTGGATTATATAGTACTGAGAAATTTCCCTCAAACCATTAATAATTTCTTTCAAAATAGAGAAAACTATGGATCTCTATCACCATGGTTGGTATTGGCCATCACTCACTAGATTCTATCTCAAATGGATATACCGCTGCACCTTCTATTGAGATTATGTTACCCAAAAATTAATGGATTTTAAGCAAAATTCACACATTTTAAATTCTGAATATATATTCTCATATGGGTCTTAATTACAATTATCTTGTGATATTCATGTTCTTCCATATTTTTGATTTGATAAGAATATCATCTAAAATGTCGACAACAAACTGATCAAGGTAATCTCTAATGATTCTATTCCTAAATACATGAAAATAGGGGCAGAATTGGAATGAACGAATAGAATATCTCTATATTCTTAGTTTTCATAACTTTTTTGAGATACTTTCTTAGGTGTATCCTTCATCATGACCCTCAATTGATGATATATTGAATGAAGGTCCATTTTGGAAACGTACTGAGCACTGTGTAGTCTATAAGATTGTTCATCAGTGTGGGGTAGAGGATTATTATTCTTGATCATGATCATTTCATATCATGATAGTCAATATAGAGTCACTTCTATGAAAAATTTGTTTTAACTAAAATAACATGTGAACCCCCTGGTGATACCCTTGGTCGAATAAACCTCACTTCAATGTACTCTTGAAGTATGTTTTTCTATTCCGGCAACATAATCACTGTCATTCTGTAGGGATTTTTGAATCTAGTGTGGCATTGGTTATGAGTTCCATTAAGATCAATAATTCAAATCTTGGTCGATGTATATAAAAATATTTTTTAAATACATAATATAACTCCCTAACCAAATTCTTATCGTCAATGTTGAGTTTCTCCCCAAACATTTGAGATAAATTACCTCTTGAATATGATTCAAAACACATAAAATGATTTTTATTTACATTTTATGTTCATATTGATCATAATATTGATAGATTATCATAATATGTTTTGGAATATAAATTATTACTCCCCTTCCTTAGATAATTTTACATGATTTATATAGGTAATGAAAATACATTCCTATGATTACTTAAAATTAAACAAAATTAAGAAGGAAAAGTCTTCCATAGATTACATTCTCAGAATCACCAACCATAGAAGAATCATAAAAATTATATAAGATGATCATAAAATTAAGGGTTTTCAGGGATAATTGTACATAAAATCATTTTTGTGGCATATTTATACACTTATAAAAATTTTCTCTTATGAATTAATGTGTATATCTAGTAAAATAAGAGATTTTTTTAGAGTGGATGGTAAATGTACCTCTCACCACATTGTTTTTACACCACTCATCCTAAATACTGATTGTAGGAGAAATAACATTCCCTATCTTATAATATGTTTCTAACATTGAACATCATCATTGAACATTATGTTTTGGAACTAGTTAACATAATGCTCATAATACTTGCCTTTGAAAAAACGGAGTTTTGTTGGGGAATTTTGTAGAGCTTAATCCCTATTTCCATCATTAGATTAATTATTCCTATCACATTATCATTCGATTTAATATAGAACTTCCCATACACACATAAAAAATTTTATATTCCTCGTGTGATGATTTTCTCAATGATTCTTTCCAAAAATTACTAATAATTCAAATCTCATCAACTACCCCCCACTGTTTTTAGATCATCCTTTGGAATCGATTTTTTGCTTCTTATCTAACATATGTTATTCTTACATAATTATAAACTCTATTTCGAACATGGTAAAAAATAAAAAAATATTTTTATATATACTAACCTCTCATATATATTACTACCATGAAATAATTTATTCTATTCCTTTCAAGAATCCATAATAATTAACTTCAGTTTGGATGATAAAACAAGAAGCATTACTTTAATGTCATTTAAATTTTTCATCATGGTGCCAAAAGATTCATGATCTTTTTTCATTACCAAAGACAAATATTTATCCATATTAACATGATAAATATAATGAAATTTATTTTTGAAAAAATATTTGTTGAACTCATCCCAATACTTTAATTCAATTTTATCATTTAACCTTATATTCCTGATGATACTCCACCATTAATTTTCTCTACCTTCTAATATATAGATCAAAAAACTATCTTTTTCATTTTATGAACACTGGAGTAAAGAAAATATATTTTCAATGATACTTATCCATTTCTCAAAGACTATATGATCAATAGATTCACTGAAGGATGGTAGATGTTTACTCATAAAGGACACAATGAAATGTTATTCCATCATTATATCATTATTATGTTGAGCATGATTCATTACTTGATAATGATTCGTGAAAATCAAAAATAGTTCTTTCATCCCAAGTCCAATAAAATTTGACTTCTCATGAGGGAATTAATTCCATTGTCTAACACACTCATTAATAACAACTAAAAATAGGGGTAGATCGAAATTATTGAAAACATTCTTAATATGATCATATTATTCCATCATTCTTAAAACTGCGTGGTATAACTTGGGGACATACATAGGAAATAGGTGATTAGTTTATCCAAATAAGATAATAAACAAGGAATAACATTAAATAAAATATTATGTTTAGACAATAGTAATTTAAATGGGACATAATAGGGGTGAGGATGACAAACATGAATAACGCGCATGGTATATCATGATAACGAAAAGGAAACTTGGGAATGTGGAAACGACATCAAACATTACATAAAAATAACCAGATAATTTTAACCACTAATAAATCATGACATAAGATTCTTATGATAACCTCCCATGCACCATATATGTCATATCATGAGACTAAATCTTTACCCAATATTTTGGAGCAAAATATGGGCCCGCCTATCATAATAATATCATGTTAATTCATAATTGTTCCACATATATCATATAACATACGAAAATATTTCACCACATTTGATCACAGTATTAAATATTTTTTGTAACATATATGGACATCCCAAATCAATTATTTATAGGATCAACTAGGTGAATACCCATTGAGTGGAATTTGGTATGGTTAAACTCTTCATAGATGTTCAAAATGGAAAATCATAGTGACACTTTTACACTGTAATGAATGTACATAAATATTATTAAAATGGTTCAATGAGATAGAAACAGATCTCTCATCACGTTTAATTAAATATTAAATTATTATGTATAAATAATTACAAAATCTAACATGAAAAATTTTGGAATAAATGGTCATAATACAATGAGGGTTCTTGAATAAAAACATGGCATTGAAAAATTGTATGATAATTTCGGTAGCATAATGGGGTTATATTATGAATAACGTAATAGCTTAATAGGATTAAAAGGGATCACTCATTACTTAAAAATAATAAGGGTAGTAACAAAGATGTGTGATATTATATACCATTAATAGTAATAGGAATATAAAGTGTAATACATAAATGATGTTCTTGAATAAAGATGAGAAAGTGTGGATCCCATGCCTTAAAATGGTGATTACGAAAGCTTGGGATATGGTTCGTGAGAGATTGGGGGGACCATGGTACGAATATAGATAGGGGACCTATGAGTAAGGACTTACTCTATGGTTTTTTAGTTAAGAGGAGTAGGATATTGTGTAGGTTTATATAAGAGAAGATACTGGAGTAAGTTGTTATTTCCCAAAAATCTGTATTCGAATCTGTATAGTAATGTAACCAAAACCAAAAACCTTCCCTTGGGTTTTCCTCATTATTTGTACCAAATAAGATTGATTTTAGTTTTATTTATAATTTTTTTGGTCAAATTCAATAAAATATAACTCTTTATTATTTTTTGAGAGTCATGTTTATAATGAAATGATTTCAAAAACATAAAATATAATATCTGTTTGAAAAAATTCATAAATACTTTGTAGAATTAACCAAATAACCTAAATATTAAACTATTTTATAGGGGAAACATTTTTATGAATTTTAGTAAACTATATAGTATTTATTACATCAATGTTTTTCAATTATAATGTCATAACACACATATTATATTTTTAGTGTATTTAATTTTTACCTGAAAATTCGTATGTCTCCAGAAATTATGAAAAAGTAACCATTGGGTAATTTCAATTTGATGATTCTTGAAATAAATTTTATTTGATAAAAACAAATTTCTTAATATGTGATTTTTTACATTTAAAACAAAAATGAACATTTATTTGAAAATGTTGGGATTTTTTTACAATACCTATTTTTGAACCATTATAAAAATTACATTTTCATTCATAAAAAATACATTATCATTTTTAGTAAATAAATTTTATTTAATTGAAGAATTTTATAAAATTATAAATTATTTTTTTAATTCATGAATTAATAAAAAAGGAATTTTTTAATTCAAATTTAAAATTATTCAAAAATAAAATTATTTTATTATTGTATCAAACTTAAAATCAAATATAAAGTAGTAAGAATAAGAAGAAAATATAGTCATTATTCTATTGAATATTAAATACATATATTTATATTATTAGGGTCCTGATACATATCCAGTTATCACACCAAAAAACAATGTAAGGGTAAAGTGAAAAAGGCTGAGATTTTCATGTGTTGGTTTGGTCCTCGCGGTTTGCTCTATGATCTCGATGATCTTGAACATCTCCCATAAATGGTTTCAATGATGATTTTGTTAAGGGATTTCATATTGGTATTTATCATGGTAAAATCCCAGTGATTCTATCTCCCTTCGAATATATGATAAAAGGGCTTCATATGGTATCATCCTGCTGGTTGTGGAAATTTCTTCACTTGTCTCTATCAAATGGATTTATCATAACCCTATATTTATACTAATCATATAGTGATTTTAAATTTCTATTTTTCCAATGGGATTTAATAATAATGGCCTTTTAAATCTAATTGGATATAATAATTCCAAATTAGTGAATGCACTTTTTTATAACATTCAAATAGAATTTAATTCAATCAAAAATGGAATTTTATTTATAAATGTTTTGGAAGTTACAATCTTCCCATATCAAAAATTTCACATTAAAATATTTCATTTCACCCAATAAAATATACGAGGATAATTATGTTTCATTACTCATCCATTTTAAACATTTCTTATTTAGTCTTTTAGTTCCTCCTTAGCACATTAACCTCGTTCATTTTCATACTTCATTATAATTTTTCTCTATGATCTAATATCATCAAAGTATACCACTCACATGATAGATTATTATAAAAATGTAACACCTTTGGATTAGTCATATAAAAGGGTTATGGTATGAATATCCTCAATAGATATACATGAAACAACTCATGGACTTGAAATAGGTTAGGTGGGAGATGTAGGCAGGAGTCCACCACTCTAATGCGATTGAGGATACTAACGTGACTCGTCTATATTGGAATACACTATCACTTCTCCCAAAATTTCATGATATTATTCCATAGTGATATTTAGAGGAATAAAATGTCTCAAACCTCAAACTATAGGTCTCATCGATGATTGTAATCATAGATATTTTAGTTACTATAGGAATACATGATGTGATGTAGAATGGATTTGACCTTTCCACCATTTCCTACACTTTTTGAGGATCAAACTGTTTTCTTTAACCAACCTCATCCCATAATGTAGGTTTTTTTTGTCACATAAAATTATTTAAATAGGAAACAATATGTGTTTAAATGAACTATTGAGTATTATGTTAAATGTATAACTAAGCTACTAAGATTTTGTTTTCCACTTCTGTGTTTTGTATTTCAAAAAATCTAACATACACTATTACGTTTAGGATGATTTTTGGAGTCTAATATAACAAACATGATTTATGGTGAATAGTAACATACACTTATGAATAGTTACCTAGCCTACTAAATAGTAACATGGCCCTTACGAATATTAAATCATTCAAAATAAAACTAACCATACCCATCAGTGAATAAATAAAATTTAGCCCTCTTATAAGTGACAATTTGAACATAGTAAAAGTATTAGTGTCTTTGAATGTCATAAATAATTAATTATAATTAACTAATAAATTTAATATAAAATTTATTTTCATAAAATGAGTTCATAAATTAACAAATATATCTCTTTTAGTTTTTAGATAATTTTATAAGTCCTTATATAATTTTTGAAATCATTATAAAATCATTTTAAATATTAAAAACATTATTTTTCAAGTAAATTATGATTTTAATTAATAATATAATTAATCATAATTTGAAAAATATTTTTGGAAAAAGTTATTTATTTTTGAATTCTACATGTTGAAAAAATTTTAGGGTGAATTTTTGGGATTTTTTTTTGAAATAATTGATTTTTTAATAGTGAAATACAATAAAATATAAAATAAGCTAAATAAGCAAATTATAGAGTCATGCATGATGTTATGCTGATGTAAGCCAAATTAGTTGAGGTTCACATGATAATATTTTTATTCCTTAACATGGAAGACTCATTATTCCTTGTAAATTGGTGAATTAATAAATTAATAAATTTTATATTGGAAATCACCCCCCACAATAAATACCACCCTTCACACCCTTATTTCCTCACACCTCTCGAAATTCAAGCCTTTTATAAAATCTGCCCGAACATCTTCCCTAGCCCTTAACCCACGTTCAATTGCTTCTTATCTCAACAAAAGACCAATCCTAACTTTCTTAATAATGATCTCTAGAGGAAAATTCAGGAGGACTTTAATGTGAAAAATCAGTCAGATACAAGGTAAGGGGAGGTTATCAAAACCAACATTATTTCTTCGGGTTCTCCCTCTTTCACTCCATTTTTTGTATTATTACTCATTAAAAATAATTTTTTCATCATTATCTTACCAATTCTACGATATAATTATTCTCTACTAGATTTAAGGTCAAACCAAATGTTTTCCAAAAGAAATCTTCAATCACAAACACACCTTTTAATTCTCACTAAAAGTAAATGGTTCTTGTATCACATATTTTATTCATGATTTCTTTTGGGAACCCAAAGTTTATGAATGTGTTCTTATGAGATAATCCCATTCCTTTCCATGGGTTATTTATGTTCATTTTTTATATATATTCATTGTCGAAGGCATGATAATGATAATTTTATGATGTGACAGGTGCACCTAGAATTATATAGCACAATATGAATGTTTCAATGTGAGGGGTGTGCCAAAAATTATACATTTCCCCAATGAATTGTGTAAATTGATGAATCTCATGAGTTTAAGTGAAATTATGTGTGAACAAGATGCTATCATTATTCACAAGTATGTGTGATAGTTTACCTTTTAGACATGATGTTTAATTTTTTTTGCATTGCCACATTACAAGTCTTTCATTAATGATTCCTCTAATCATCATAATATTTTTTCCATGTTATGATAATGTTCACCCCATTCTATATTGTTCTTATGTATCCTCTTATTGAGATTTTACAACACCCATTTTTGATGTATATACTCAGGTGATTATGTGTACTATAGAGTTTTCAAGGGATAATAAGAAGCTAGAGAAGAAGGAATTAAATAAATCTAAATGTTTTTTATTGTAAATGTCTGTGTATGCTTTGTCTAATTATAATGATTGTAGACCATAAAATGTCCTCTAATGTATAATATAATGTGTAATTATTTTTATCGTTTTTACTAAAAAATGCATAGCAAGCTTTAGTACTGAATCCGGAAGTGTCAGTTTAGGCCTTTGAATTTTTAATTTCTACCATAATAGGATTCATAGGGATCAATTTGGATTCTAATGTGGAAACTACCAATGAATGGTAACTGGACCCGAGGTATATTTTTATCCCATCATTATTGAAGACTACTAAGAGTGCTCTCAACATTTCCTAGATTATTTAGACATTATTCTCAGAATGGAAATAATTTTGATCATGATATGATCTACAGAAGATTAACCTGGTATTACTAAAAAAGTGGGAAAATATTATATATATTATTGTTAAATAATGGATCTTGATCAGATATTTTCTATTCTGTTGTTTTATGCAGTGTCACCACTCCTCTAATGTATATACATGAATGTCGACCGAGCCAAAAGTCCTATCAAATTTCAGTGAAATGATTAGTCTTTGTAATATGATCCACCACAATCCTTATAATAATATTTTCTATGATAAATATGTATGAATATTGAAAATATACATGATTATTTTTTCCAGTTTTTATGAAACTATGAGTAATGGATACATTATCCCCCGGTATTTTTTTATTTAAAGCTTCACTTGTTGACATACATGAAATATTGATGTATATTTCATGATCCCTTTAATCATATTATCCCAAAAATAGTTCTATTTTAGATCTTGATACATCTATTTGACCCCTGGATGGATTGATAAGGTCACGCTATGTGCATCATCATACAACTCCTTTAAATTATGATTTTATGGTACAGATAGTCAAGAACCAAATCTAAAAAATCCATATTTATTTATTTATATCTATGATGATTTTAATTTTTTTATAACATCCACCTACTTTTGAATTGATACATTGTATCTTTACTCTTCCTTTGACTTCTCCAAGAGGGATGGATGAACAATAAATTTTGAACGGAATGATGACGTTCCTTCCTTTATGATTCACATGGGAATCATTTTCATGTCAAAGAAGATCATATCTTTATAAATTCAAATAAATGAAAACAAATTATGGATTTTTTGTACATAGACTATCTTCAACTATATTTTCTTTCCCATGAGTCTAGTGGATTGAACATTAATAATCATTAATCAGATTAAACCAAATATGTTGCTGCATATTCATATATATTTTTTTGAAAAATACTAACTCTAGGTTCTTATGATCCATATATATTTTTCAATTTACAGTAAAGTGATAATGCTATGAGATTTTGCAATTTTTTTTTTACTAAATCCAACTACAGATCATGTGTTGGGTAATATTATTGATGAAATTTCAATTCCAATGAGGCATGTGTAATCAATTTTTATTTCTTCATTAGTACATAATCCATACCCTTCTTTGAAGAATCACTATATACCCAGAAAACTTCCTCACTTTTAGGTAGCATAAGTACAATTGAAGGAATAATCCACCTTTTCAAATTCATGAATATCTGCTCACAATCATTATTAAAAAAAATGACTTTTTTAATTTTTATCTTGGTTATAGGGTGTGAAAATGCTGAGAAATTTCTAACAAATCGATAATAATACCTAGATAATACAAGGAAACAACAAATTTCCATCATTCTTGTTGGTAATGGCCATTATTCGATTTATTAAATTTTTTTATGGAATACAGATATCCCTTAATAGTGATAACAATCTCCATTAATGAGACTTCCTTCAATGAGAAATCTCATTTTCTATAACTTTCCTAAAACTTATCCTTCCATTATTCAGCATAGTGCTCAAATACTCCTCATTATTGTGGGATTTGGTTCCCTAGAATAATATTATAGTAATTTATGTAACGTCCCAACCTTAATAATGTACGGACCATATTTACTTTATTGTAATCTAATTAATTAAGAGACCCAGGGTGCGCTCTTACGCACCTCGTTGTGGGTCCCAAACAGTTTTTTTATTTAAATAATTGCTGACATTTCATGAAAAATGTCACGTTGCATTTTGGTGTGGTGTTTTCATTTTAAATAATTAATTAATTATTGGAAAATAGTATTGAAATGTAAAAAAGATTTAAAATAATTCAAAAAAAGTATGAAAAGAAATTCTGAAATAAAATAAAGAGGGGGTTACAGGAAAAATGAATTTAATTAAAATGGGGGAATCCCATTTTTAAATATTTTTATTATTTTCCTTTCCATTCATTTGATTTATTTTATCTTTTTTTCCCTTTTATTCCTTATCTTTTATTTTCCTTTATTTTTATTTTCTTTTATTTTTCTTTCTTTTCACTATTTTCATTTTTCATCTCCTCTCCCCCTCTCCCACTCATCTCATCGCACCCCTCAATCCAGTCACACCAATCAGTCGCCCTTTCGGAAGGTCTATTCTCCACTGTCCAACTTCTGATTCCTTCATAGTTAGGTACACAGTAAACCTTAAAGAATGGATAATGTTGCACATTTGGAATCGTGTGTTTTTGTTGTGTAATCTGCGTGCAGTTCATCGTAGAATATGTTTACCCTATTTTGGGGTTTTTCTAAAATCCTTTGTTTTAATCTATTTTATGTCTAATTGAAGCATTCATTGGATCTTTTAGTCATCTAAAACTACAAGGTAAGGTTCCTACACGCTTCCCCTTCATTTTGTTGAGGTTTATAAAAAATCATTGTTGTGCCGTTATTCGGTGCCTACATTCTTTGTGAAATTTTACCCAATTTAATTATCCTAATGGTTTTTTGTAATTGTTACAGCCTTAATCACATTAAATTAATTTGATTAAATTTTGAAAAAAAAGTTGGACACCCCTTTGGGTGTACCGGCATCATCGGTGTAATATTCCATTATCTGGGTTTAATGATTAATTAATTGCATGTGTTGCAAAGCCCTTTTTATTGTAATTAAATTTAATAAATAGTTTCTTTAAACATTAAAATTGAATTGTTGGATCATTGGAACTTGTTATGTGAACTTCTTATTATTTAAATGTGCAATATACAATAAGAATGATATTGTATGTATATTAACTAGAAAGTTGTTAGGTTGAACTGCTTATTATTTAAATGTGAATTATCTACTGAGGTTGATATGATATCGATATTTCCTTGCAAATTGTTATGTTGTACTGGTAAATTTATGCCTTGTGATGCTGGTGTATCTAGTTAGTTTTAAAACTGTGACTTTATATGCTGATTAAGTCATATCTGCTGCCGTGAAAACTTTAATTAAATTCATGGCGGGGAAAGGGGGCAGGTATCGTATTAAGGGCCACACTTAGATACTCCATTCCTAGCGGGTTACCTCTAAGTGTCGGGGGATGGTGTCATTCACTTTTCTGGATGGAGAATTTCCCTGACATTCTAATACCTTTGAATGATACCCTTTCCAGAAGGGCCCATCAGGACGGATTCATTGGCAATGTGGCTAAGCCATCCTCAGATGACACTCGACCTCTTTTTGCGAGATTGGGATGGGGTCATGGAAAAGTTATGCCTCAGCCAATACATGGTCATTTGAGATATTTCCTTGGACGGGCTACGTGGCATTGGATAAATTGACAGATGTTCTGTAGCGATAACTTCAGGATGGGCTCAGAATCCAACTCTTAACATGAACCTTAAATAATGAGGCACTTTTGGTTTATGTTAGAGCTATTTAAGTCTATTGGGAATTGATATTTTCCACTGATATGTGGAAGTGCACTAGGTTGACACTGGACTTGAACCCCAAGTTAAAGCTCATGCATGGGGTATACTTTTTCCTGGTTTTACCATAATTTCTTGGTTATATATATTTATATATGTTTCCATGCATTTTTGGTGGTAGGTACCCTTTCAGACTACCAGCTTATGTTGAAGCAGGTGACAAGGCACCGGTGCCATTTGGGACTTGGGATCTCATATTTACTTCATTTCTCTATAATTAATTTATTTTAAATGGTTATGTAATGTCACACTACAATTTTATTTTTTCATGAAATGGAAAGGCTTTGATACTGTTGGTGCCGACCTAGTGGGATTTTATCTCACACCCTGCTCGGGCATTGTCGAAAGCCAAGGATAATACATTCTAACATGTATTGAAAAGTGGAAGTGTGCTGCTTCCATTGATTTACTATTCATTAATGCTTTGGATGGAGACTGGGGTAGAGGACCAGGCCTTTCTAGTGATGCAGTTGTTGCGTGTGTCTTTTCTTTTAGTTGACTATGTGATTGCGTTTTGTTTTTTGTCATTTCAGTTTAGAATCATATCATGGAATGAAATAATTTTGGGAGTATCTGCACTGGGTCTTCATCCTTTAGTTAGATTTATTTATATTTCTTATGAAGCAGTTTATTCATTTTCATGTTTTGGCTATTGATTATTATCGCTGGTTACTTCCATTGTAATATTATTTAGTACCTATGAGGGAATAGTCTACACCATGGACACAAACGATCCCTTGATGCTTGTTGGTAGCCTCTGGAATTCGTGGAGATGAGCTTGAGGTTATGTAACCACTGGTCTTGCCACCGTCTTAGAGGTGAGCTAGGTCAGGGCGTTACAAAGTGGTATCGGTGGTGGGTTTTCCTTTTGTCTTACTGTTTGGGATAGACAGGAGACCAGGATATAGGGATTAGGGATGTACTCTATTCTTGGACGTAGCTAACCCATGTACAGGGAAAAACTAAAATTCCTGGGTTGGGATTGTAATTACTGATTATGCTAGTTACTATTGATATGATATCACATTAGGTGACTCACTTGTATTGCGTTGTTATTGTGCTGTTATTATTGAAATAATGGGTTTATCATTGCAACCTAATGATACGAGGTAAAAGCATCACATGCGTCATGATAAAAAGTATAGGATTTAAATGACGTCCATATTTCCATGCCATATTTACTTTCAGCGTGCATTTTCATGTTTCACGTGAGTGCTGTTATACCGAGTTGTAAAATATTGAATTTTTGCTTAATTGAATATAAGGTTGTGTTAGCCTTTTATATGATATCCTAACTAATCATAGGGGTGATATGATGAAATGTTTATTAATCCTTTATTTGCCTTTTCTATATCGAAACCCGGCCCTTAAGGCGGGTTGTCTGTTCTTTAGAGTTCAGAGGAAGGCTATGTACCTATCCTTGTTTTGTTCCTTACTTTTTTTCACATTCATTAATCCTTTATATCTATTGTTTTTGTTGAGGGTCTTAGTTTTACAATTTAGTATCACTATGGCATCATGTATCTCAAAACTCCTCTTGGGGTTAGGACTAAGGTCATACGCCACTCCCAAGAGTGCCCCCTCAAGATAGGCAGGTACCATTTTGTTTGGAATTTCTATAACCTTGATATGTCTAGAATCAAAGTCATTCTTGGTATGTACTAGATTTCTCCTTACCATGCCCAAGTGGATTTCTATCATTGTCGGGTGTCCTTCACATCCTCTACGAGAGACACGTATCTCCACAAAGGAGAATGGGACCTACAGGTAGACCGAGCTAAGCCTAAATATGTAGAGTTGGGCAGAGTGAATGCTCAGTTGGAAAGTCTCTTCATGAGCGGTCAGAGAATTCAACTAGTTGAATTCCCTCCAGTGGTGGATCTTTTCAAGGATGTCTTCCCTGATAATTTCTCTAGCTTTCCTCTTATGAGAAATGTGGAGTTCACTATCGATCTCGTTCAAGGTTCATCACCAGTGTCTATTCCTCCCTATATGATGGCACCAACAGAGCTACATGAACTTAAAAAGCATCTTGAATACCATGAGGATAAGGGTTTCATCAATACTAGCACATTATCGTGGGTTTCACCTGTCCTTTTTTATCATAAGGAAGATGATACCCTATGGTTATGCATTGATTATCGGCGACTCAACCAGCTCACAGTAAAGGATCAATATCCATTGCCTCGTATCGATGATCTCTTTGAACAGCTCTGGGGAGAAACTATTTTCTCGAAGATTGATCTGAGGTTGGGATATCAGCAAGTGCGTGTATGACCATTTGACATACCTTGTATGATTTTCTGAAGCATGTACGGCTTGTACACGTATCTAGTTATGATATTCATCCCCATGAATGCGCTGACTGTCTTCTTGGACCAGATGAACTGGGTTTTCCATCAGTATATTGATTCCTTTGTTGTAGTCATTGTGGATGACATCTTAGTGTATTTAAGTTCTAGACAGGACCATGAAACCCATATTGAGATCGTTCTGAGTACATTTAGTGAGAACCATATATACTCTATAGTAAATAAATGCCACATCTAGATAGATGAAGTGCACTTCTTGGGTCATATTATATCTCAATAAGGGGTATCATTTGACCCAAAAAAAGTGAGCTCCATGGTTTCATGGGAGCAGTAGAAGAGTATCTTTGATATCTACAGTTTCTTCGGACTTGTTGGAGATTATAGGCAATTCATCAAAGATTTCTCCCACTTAGAATCACTTATTACATCCCTAACATAAAAAGTTGTACAGTTCATCTCATATGAATTTTTTGAAAAGTCCTTTCAGGAATTAAAAGGAAGACTAACCTCAGCCCCAATCCTGATTCTTCCTGAACCTAGTAAGAGATATACAATTTATTTTTTTGCTTCAGGAATTTGAAAGGGTGTAGTTTTGATTCAGGGTGACTGAGTCATGTCTTATGGATCTCACCAGCTGAGACCTCACGAGTGGAATTATCCTACATAGGAACTTGAGTTGGAAACTATGGTTCATTCTCTACGATGTTGGAGATACTTTTTGTTGGGTGATAGATTCATTGTTTACATGGATCATAAAATTTGGAAATATATATCCACTCAATGAGACTTGAACTTAAGGCAACATAGGTGGGTCTAATACATGCAGTCATTCGACATTGAGATTTTTTATACCCCTAGTAATGGTGATTATGTGGAAGACAGTTTAAGCCACAAGACACAGACACAGGCCATGCAGGTAGCCAGTAGTGAGTGGCAGATAATGGCCTTGTTTTCAGAGTAGAATTTGGAGATTCAAGAGTAGAGTGGACATCCGGTTCTAGTAGCTTTCAAAGTGATTTCCACTCTTCTCGAGCGAGTCTTCATGGAATAGTTGACTGATCATGTGGGTCTTTTTTGAGGGAATTTATTACAGGAGGGAACCCACCACCTTGTTGGGTTATTAAGGGTAGTGGAACCCTCCTTTACAATGGCCATGTATGGGCACCATCAGGTATATAAGAAGAGATGATGAAGGAATATCACACCTCTATTTGGGAAGTTCATCCCTGGGTGACCAAGATGTATAGAGACATGTGTTGATAGTATTGGTGGCCTGGTATGAAAAAGCAGATAGAAGGTTTCATTACTCATTTCTCTACCTACCAATAGGTTAAGGTTGAGCACCAGTGACCGGCTGGACTCCTACATCCTCTATCAATTCATAAATGGAAATGGAATGACATCACCATGGAATTCATTATAGACTTTCAAATATCTCCTTGAATAAGCGATACAATATGGGTGGTTATCAATAGGTTGACCAAGGTTGTGCACTTATTGCCTATCCGAGTGAACATTATGATTGATGAGTTTGGAAGGATTTGTATTTGAGAAATTGTGAGACTTTATGTTTCACATCATTCAATTGTCTCTAACAGAGATTCTTGCTTTACTTCACGGTTCTGGAAAGGTTTGAAAAAGGCATTGGTATCACAGGTACTTCTGAGTACTTCATATCACCCTCAGATTGATCGACAGTCAGAGAGAACTATAAGAGTGTTAGAGGATATGTTACAGGAATTTATTCTTGATTTTTGAGTTTCTTGGGAGACAAATTTACCTCTTGTCGTGTTTACCTATAATAACAACTTTGGAGACAATCCAAATGGCTCCATACGAGGCTCTCTATAGTAGATCATATCGTTCACATTTATACTAGCTATAAGAAGGTGAGACAGCTCTGGTGGGTCCTCATCTCGTTTAGGAGACATTTGAGAAGGTTCAGCTGATTCAGAAATGTATGACTACAGATTTTTCCAAGAAAAAGTCTTATACCGATTATCTCCGTAGACGTCAAGAGTTCATGGTGGGACATCAATTCTTTCTAAATGTTTCCCCAAGGTTGAGTCACAAGAGTATTAGTTGTTGGAGAAGTTATCATCGAGATACATCATGCCATTCGATATAGCGGAGAGAGTTGGTCTGGTAGCCTATCAGTTAATGCTACCTCAAATGTACCATTCCATGCATGACATTTTCCATGTTTAATTTCTTTGTTAGTATCCTCTAGACCCATCTAATTCTTTTGACACTGACGACATCGATCTTGACGCTGATGCATCCTTTGCGGAGCATCCGATCTGTATCATCGAACGTATAATGAAAGTCCTCCGAGGAAATTTGATCCCCCTGGTCCGAGTGTTGTAGAAACACATTAACATTCCCGATGAGATCTAGGAGCGAGAGACGGATGCATGTGTATAGTGTCTAGAAAATATCTCTAGCGACATTCCACTACCCTCAAAAGGGCATCTCGGGGTTGAGTTGTCTTATGGATGGGAGGTTGTAATGTCCCGGCCTTAATCAGCTATAGATCATTTTTAATTTACTATAGTTTAATTTATTAAGTAAATGGGGGTGCACGCCAGTGCACCTCGATGCAGGTCCCGAGAAGCTTTTTTTAATTTAAATAATTACTCGTGTTTCATGAAAAATGTCACGTCGCATTTTGGCTTGATTTATAGGTTTTAAATTATTAATTAACAATTGACAAAGAGTAAAAAAAGGATTTAATGAAGATTTAATAGAAATCAATAAATGATAAAAATAAATTCTAAAATAAAATAAATAAGGGGTTATGGAAAAAATGAAAATAACTAAAATTTGGTATTCCTGTTTTTAATTATTTTTATTATTTTCCATTTCAATATTTTGATATATTTTATATTTTTATTTTATCTCCTTCTTTTCTTATCTTTTTATTTTTTTTATTTTTCTTTTCTTTTCATTTTATTTCATTTCATTCTTTTCCTTTATCCTCCCCTCTCTCCCTATCCCACTCATCACGTCACACCACTCAATCTCGTCACACCAACCAACAACCCCTTCAGAAGGCTGTTGGTCCTCCATCCAACGTCTGATTCCTTTTACGTATGGTGCGAAGTTACCCATAGGGAATGGATAAGGTTTCTGATTTGGAATCAAGATTTTTTGTTGATTAATCTGCATGCAGTTCGTCGTGGAAGATTTTTACACTATTTTTGGGGGTTTTATAAAATACATCTTTTTTAACTATTTTACGTTAAATCAAATGGTACAGTGGATAATAGAGTCATCTATGACTACAATGCAGGTTTCCTAATCACTTTCCCTCCATTTCATTGTGTTTTAGAAAAACACAATATTGTGTCGTTAGTTGGTGCCTACAGGCTTTATGAAATTTTACCCAATTTAATTACCTTAATTGTTTTACCTAATTGTTACAGCCTTATTCAATTATATTAATTTGTTTAAATTGTTCCAATAATGTAGGACACCCATTTAGTTGTGCCAAAATGGTCTGTGCAATCTTCGATTAGATGGGATTAATGTTTAACTAATTTCTTGTGTATTGAATCCCTTTTTATTATAATTAAATTTTATGAATGGTTTCATTGAACATGATCTTGAATTGTTAGATCATTGGAAAATGTTATATGAACGAATTATTATTTAAATGTTCATTATCTACTAAGATTGATATGATATGTATATTACCATGCATGTTGTCATGATAAATTAATTATTATTTAAATGTGCATTATCCTATGAGGTTGATATGATATGCATATTTCCATTCAAGTTGTTATGTTGTAATGATAGATTAATCCCCTCTGATCTAGGTGTTTCTGGTTATTTTTCAAGCTATGACTTTATAAGATGATTTTGTCATATCTGATACTGTGAAAAAATTAATTAAATTTAGGGCGGGGAAAGGGGGAGGGTCCCATATTAAGGACCACACTTAGATCTTTCGTTCCTAACGTGTTACCTCTATATGTCGTGGGGAATTTTCATTGGCTTTGTCAGACCAAGAATTACCCTGTAATTCTAATAATTTTGAGAGATATCATTTCCAAAATGTCCCATCAAGCTCAATCCATTGGAAATGTGGCTATTCCAGCCTCAGATGACAATCGACCCCTTTTTGCGAGATCGGGACGGACTCTGGCTAGGGCAATGCCTCGGGCGATACTTGGTCTTTCGAGATATTTCCATGGACGTGCTCGGTGTAATTGGATAAATTGATGGATTTTTTAGCGATACCTTCGATACAGACTTAGACTCCAACTTTGAACTTTATCCATAAATAATTATGAACTTAAGGTTTATGTTATTACTATTTGAGTCTCTTGAGAATTGTGATTTTCCGTTGATATGTGGAAGTGCACCTGGTTGACACTGGACTTGAACCCCATGTTAAAGTACAAACATGGGGTATACATTTTCCTGGTTTTACCCTGTATATGTGTGTGTGTGTGTGTGTGTCCGTGAATTTCTGCTGACAAGTACCATTTCAGACTACTAGTTTAGGCCGATGCTTGTGACTATGCCCAGTTTCCATTTGGTAACGAGGACGAATTATTTACTTCATTGCACTAGAATTTATTTATTTGAAATGGTTATGTAATGCACACTAAATTTTTATTTTTTCACTATATGGAATGTTTTAGACACCGTGGGTGCTAGCCTACTGGGATTTTATGTCACACCCTGATCGGGTATCGTCGACACCAGATTAGATTACATGCTCACATGTATTGACAAGGGGAAGCGTGCAACTTTTAATGATTGACTTTTCATTACTACATTGGATGGAGTCTGGGGGGAGGACTGGGCATTTCTCGTGATGTTTTTGCAGCTTGTGTCTTTTCTATTAGTTGACAATGTGTTTGAGTTATGTTTTTTGTACTTTCAGTTTAGATTCATATCATGTCATGACATTCTTTTTGGAGTTTCATCAATGTGTTTTTAACCTTCAGTTGAATTTATTTATATTTATTCTATTGCAGTTTATTCATTTACATGATTTAGCTATTGATTATTTTTTCTGGTTAAATCCATTGTGATATTATTTAAAACCTATGAGGGTATAGTCTCCCCCACAGACACAAAAGGTCCCTCGCTGCTAGTCGACTGCATCTGGCGTTCGGGGAGATCTGCTTGTGGTAATGTAAACACCGGTCCAACCACATTCTTATATGTAATCCAGGTCAGGGTGTTACACTGTAAGATAACTTATATATATATATATATATATTATTAATAAACATTTTATCACATCATGAATATTATTATATTTAAAAAAGTATGTGACAATTTGTTATGAGTATCAGTCGTACTGAAATGTCATAGTAATTCCAAAAAATGATGATAACCCGAATGTGCATCAACACTATTCATAAATATAGTTTTTATTGATGGATGATATAATTTGAGGTAAAAATGATATAGGATATTGGGGGTGGATACTCATAGAACATTGAGGCATATTATCTTGGTTTACAACCTTGGTAATATAGAATGTAGGATATTATGAGAAAACGACCCACTAATAAGATATCAATATTTATATGTGTCATTGGATGTTCCATTCAGTGAATGTGCTTATTTATCAGTAAAATTTAAAATTCTTATAAATTATTATTATGAGCCATTAATTTTTATGTATTGATGAATACCAAGACAATAAATTTTCACAGAGAGTTATGATACATTTCATACGTCATGATCAATATTTAATTAATGAATAATGCGGGAAAGGTTTTGTACCCTCTATTTTTTAATGGATTTAGAAATCTCTAACCCTTTGATAAAAATTATATAGCCTAAATAAATTTTTGTATATAGTTTTATAAGGGAATTTTTGATTTTTGAATTTAAAATAAATAATCATTGAGCACATAAGTTAATGACACAAGCAAAAAACGTATTCTATAAAATATATCATGATAAAATGATTATATTACCCAATAAGCAACCATATGAGGTATTTTGTTATTAAGGTATTAAATTCCTTCTGTATCTATTCTAGGTCATGTTTATTGATTTTAACCATATATATTAGGATTGTTCTCCTAATTCCACTGTGAAAGATGCTTAGAGAGTCACACAATAAGTGTATCCAAAATCTCAATTAAAAAATATATTATAATTTATTATTTGACAAGTTTAACAATTATTATTACCACATGTGGTTTAGTAATTATTCTAGAATTATTTATCACATATATTCCATCATTAGTTATTCTATAGAATATTATGTGTGCAATAAATTTGAATAAATATTTATATTTTAGTTAGTCAATATAATAATTATATATTTAATAGATAATAATTATGTGATATTTAATTTTTAAATATATATTCATTATTATTGGAAATTAAATATTGTGGAGGGATGGAGGAATGCGTTTTTAGTTTTGGTAAAAAATATTCTATATTTAATATTATTTTATTTAATAATATTTAATTTAATTGACAATTTATGTGCATGTCAATGAAATAATATTAATATTAATATTTTACACATAGGGATCTGCCAGGGATTAAATAGATTTCAATAGACACTCGTGAAAATCTTTATTTCCTATCTGTAGAAGAATTTAAACCAAAATAAATGATTTATAATGGATAGAAAATTCATTTGTGTTGGGCATAATGATAGAAAGAGGAAATCCTCTAAATTCCTAGAGAGATATGTCACCATGAATACTTCTAGGAATGGAGAGTGATCATCCAACACCATCCACTCTAGTGTCTAAAGAGAACTAGGATAATTATTTATAATTGATTCATTTGTGGATGAAAAAAGAATGACACAGTCGATAGAATATTTAATGATATCACCCAATGATTTCTATTATGATGTCCAAATTTTTTGGGAACATGTGGTGATCACTGCTGGAGGGAATCATCTTTGGATTCTTATAAAGCAATCACCATAAAATCTATATCTATTGTAAGATCCATAAAAAAATAATGAATTCATGTAAGGTAATTCTTTAATTGATTAGACAAATTATAAATAATATGTAATGATATAGTTATTAGTTGTAGAATTATATACCTTGTTTTTTTAATTTTGTTATATTTTATTGCCCACAACATTCATATCCATGTAAATCTCAAATTCATAATCAATCATTAAAAAAAGATAAGTTGGTCATGAACATCATATATTTCCACTGCACGTGGAACTATCACGTGGTATTAGATAAGTCACATAATAATTTATAATTATTAAAATATCATTTATTGATTTATGAATTTGTCATTTAGTTTTTCAATCATCATTAATAATTTATTAAGTAGAATTTTGATAAAAAAAATCTTCTTCTTTCGTTTTTCATGGATCAAATAAAATCGATTAATTTTATGAATGAAATCTATGAATTATATGCATGATCAATGTAACAATGAGAGTGGGTGGGGGTGAATCGGTGATAAATTTTTCTTTTATATGTCCATATTTATGAAACAACTATCATCGTCTATTAAAGACTTATTACACTCATGAAAATAAAAACAAATACACATCTAAAGGAACATAAGTATTTACATAGTTCACCACTCAATAATTGTAGCTACTTCTTTGTTATGGAATGGAGACAATCTAATACCACATAATCTAGTAGAAAAAAAATCCATTTTTTGGAATAAAACTTCTAGGAAATTTCCTTATACTTTTGTAGAACTATGTTTAATACAACCGTTCATGTGAATCAAGTAAAATGGAAATAAAATACACTGTTTTGGAAAATAAACAAGTGACAATTCTTCTTCATAAACATTCAAAAATATGTTCTTCTAAGAAAAGTTATCAATTTTTTACCCAACACATGGAAAGAACATATCAGAATATGAAATGAACTCAATTTTATTTCACAGATTGATTCCCATGTCTGATTTCTCAAAACAAAAATATTTCTCTATTAGAAAACTGCTAAAATAATCTAAACTACATCTTCCTTAGCCTAGAAAAACTAATCCATTTTCTAGGTCCTGTAATTCATACAGATATAATAGTTATATGAATATGACCCTAATCCCACTTATGATTGGATAGGCTCATTAAAAAAACCTATTCAATAAACTTATTCTCAGATGAAATTCAAAGCTTATCTCACTTCACTTGTGATTAATTGGTATGTAAAAAAGTAAAAAACACATTATCCTTTTATAGGTGATCCAAATAAGGTTATGGAATTATTATAACATATATCCCCACATAACCAAATTTCCAAAAATCATGATTTCCTTTGATTATCTTATAAAATTACGACTTCATCAACACTTCTCAACTATTATGGAATCTTATAGAATCATCTCTTAACATCATATCACTTCAAACATCATAATTAACTTTTTTTTATTTCCAAATTGATTTTGATATTACAAAAAGGGAATTTGATCATTCCAGTTTTTTTGACCCAATTAAAATAATATATGAACTAAAGACATCATGTTATATTTCTTTACACCAATTGGAAAAATAATTTATCCATTTCAATTTCTTCATTACGATGAACACAAAAAAAATTTCAATATGTTTCTCTTGTACCAAAAGTGACATATGTAAAACATATATCATCATGTAACAATGAAATATTCTAGCTGATTAAAATAAACATATTCTTCATCAAACACTTCTGGATTATTATCACCTTTTCATAGCACTTCAAGAAATCTCTATGAAATGTTATTCTTCAAAGTTTCTTCAGACCATTGATCTTGAATCCGATGAAGTTATTGGTGTCAAGTTATATATGATTGTCGGTATCATATTTACTCTATGGATTCTATTTCTCCTCTATTTCGATGGATTATGAACAATTTATTAAAAATATTATAGAATCAATGATTAATTTTATTTTGTTTCTCTTGACCCAAATGATAAATAAGAAAATGACTTCTTGAAAAAATTATCTTTATTAAAAATGGTTGATTACATTATTGATCTCTATCTAAGATATTTCCAAGTTTTCTCCCAACAACATTACTTATTTCCCTTTTCATTGTTCAGAAAAAATCCCAATGAAAACAATTTTTCATCTAATGATTATGATGGCCTACTGGGTCTGATGGACTAGTATGAGAATCTTCGACATTAGAAATTTTTTCTTTTCTAAATTTTATAATCATTACATTTTTTAAAAAAATAGTGTGTTGTTAATCCTATAATAATGAGATTAGACTATAAAGGGGTTTTTATACAAAAACCATAATCTTATTAAAATTATTTCTTCTATTAATGGGAAATTCTTGACTTTGAATGCACTTATGATCAATATCAACACCTTCTAACATACATTGGGAAGTATTTTTGACTTCACACCATTTCCAAAAAACATATTTATTTCCAAACAAACATAAATATGATTGGTAGAACTCTTCCTTTAATCCATCAATCTTGATTCACATGTTTCATAGAATAATTATGATTAATTTTAATTATAAAAAATTAAAGCGCAATTATATTTCCATCAGATCTATGAAGATCCTTATTCCCTTACTCATTACAATCATCCCTTCATTACAGACCCAAGGTTAGTCCAACATACCTTTTATTCCAGAAAAAATAAACCACATATAATGGAATTTTATATGAATTGTGAGTATGAAAATATAAATAAGATGGTCAAACTAATCACTACCAAATAAAATGATAAGGATATATGTTTTCGTTGAAAAATCCTTGACAAAAAAAGAAAACATAAGAATATGATCATCTCCCTTTTTTAGTTTAGTCCTAAAAATCACCACCATTGTATTCCTTTTCAACTAAAGTTCATTAATCAAAAAATTACGTAACATAAGGTATTTGATTACTCATTAACAATTCTAATCCAACATGAGAAAACTTATTACACAAAATAATAGTTATTCGCAACAAGGACATGATGTTCAAAACTAGTCATAATAAAAACCACTTAATATTTTCTTCAAAAATTTAATCACGTATTTATTTTTCTATTTCCACTTTCTTGAAAATTGAGTTTTTCATTCAAACAGTCCAACAAATTTCTAGAATTGTTCAAAAATTTACAATGTTGGATTCACTACATAAACACAACTACCCCTATTACATTCCTCTTTAAAAGGTTTAACACATAACAATGGATAGTTTTATAAAAAATCCACCCTCTTTAATAATACAATCCTAAGAGAATGTAAGATGGTGGTAAAAATATATACATCATCCTTGATGATATGGTTGTTATACGCTTATAATAAACCTCAATTTATAATAAGGATCCATTGGTAATGGTTTTTTAAAATGTTAGCAAATTATTCTGATATAGGAACATACTCTATCTTAAATTCATTCTTATCCACATTATCTATAAAAATGATATTTTATTTCAATATATTTTGAATGATAATATTTTATATGATTTATAATAAGGTTGAATAGACATTGATTATCACAATCAATGATCAAGGGTAACATCACTTCAACAAGTAAACCATCAAATTATGTCTCCGTCCAAACATGTTGGGAAGTGTCTTGAGTAGTAGAAACGTGGTCAGATTCATCCTTTATATGATTTAAGGGAATCTATTACTTTTTCTTCTAAACAACAAAAATTTTCCCCAGAATGAAACCTCCGCCAGATATGGATCCTATGTCATCAATATTTCCTAATTATTCCGCATCTAAATACCAAAAAAAGTCAATACATTCCGAGCATTCATACCTAAATCCAAAAAATAATATTCCTTGGATATATCTATGAATTATTTTTCTAGATTTTTTTTTATTCTTTTGGATAACTCAGAAATATTTCACATAAGGTAACATCATAAACAATTTCAGGTCATGAGGTAGTCAAGTATAGAAAATTTCCAATCTTCTTTTGAAACTCTATTGAGTCTACTCCAATTCCATTACCATGTTTTTTCAACTTGTTTAACATTGAAATAATTATGGATTTATGATTTTAGATTTCCATGACTAACATCTGAATATGTTACTTAACATAATTATAATGAGAAATAAAAAATGTAATTATTATTTTGTAAAATTTGTGACCCAATAATTTATTTCATTTCCCCGAACATGGACATATAAAAAAACATTTTAATTTCATTTGCAATTTTTTACATTTTCCATCATAATTCCATATAAAAATAATTTCATCAATATAATCAATTGTGATGCGGTAAAGCACCCAAATTTCATTTATATAAGTATTTTATCAACTCTTCTTTTCTTAAAAACCATCTTCCTCAAACATGTTTCATGTTAAGTAAAACCATGCCCTCAGATATTTCTTTATCCCATACAAAGCTTCCTTTAACCTTCAAAGACAACTTTCAACTTTCCAAACTAAATTTACAAATGGTTGTTCAATATAAACATCCTCATCCAGATCACCATTTAAAAATAATGTTTTCACTTCCATCATAATTTTTTTAACTTTATTGAAAAATAATAGAATGAATGATTCTGATTGTTTCTAACCTTTCCACCATAGTAAAAGAATCTTCAACATCAATGCCTTATATATTAGAGTATCATTTGGACACAAATATTACACTCTTTCTTATCATGTCACCATCTTTATTCAACATGTTATAGAAAACCAATTTAGTACCAATAATAATTTTTTTATCTAGATTATGTACGAGTTTCCATGTATTTTTATTTTCAATATGGTCAACCTCTTCCACCATAGACTTAACACATTCAGAATGCTCAAAATAGTTAACCAAATCCTTCCACACAAAATTTGAATACAAGGGTGTATGAGTAATTGAATTTTATGTTCTTATTTCTCGATCCTTTTGATGATGATCACTAATAGATATATGATCTCCCTCTTCATTCCCCATCCTATAATGATATTTTTGTGAATTATACTCATATCTGGAAATAGATGAGTCTGATTCTACTTTTTGAGTTGGATTTCCGTTACATTGATCATTATTAGAATTTATTTTAACATGTTCATCTGCTTTACCTGCCTAATTTTTTTATATACCTTTTCCTTCTCAAAAACATTCTTATAAATATATTCAAGTAATAATCTTGACTATTTATTGAATAATTTATATCCTTCCATCTAGAGAATATCCATGAAATATTCAATCTCCACCTCTCTACTCAACCATTCCAAGGATTCCACCTTCATTTTTATGATGATTGGACTCCCAAAAATATTACTTACTTATAAATTAGAATTTTTCATAGAAGTTTCACATGGATTCATTTCTAAACATGGAATATTGAAAAATTAGTTTTCAATATACACATTAGTGCTCATAGATTGTTTACAAAAGTCATGATATTGACTATGTTCTAGTAACATAGTTCATCCCATTTCCAGTAGACTTATATTCCTTCTCTCAGGAACATCATTTTTTTATAGAGTTTATAGTGTACTAAACTCATCTATAATTCCATGTTTATCAAGAAAAATTTCAAATTATTTATTTTTGAATTCATCTTGATTTTCAATTCTCAAATTTTTTACTGAATACTCAAATTAAATCTCATCATTCATCTTGAAATATTAAAAATATTTCAGAGCACCTGACTTATGTTTTATATAAATAACACTATTAATGTTATAATGTTCATAAATAAAAATAATTAGGTTTTTATCTCTATGAGTTGACTGTTTTCTCATATAACCATATATATCAGAATAAATAAGTTCTAGTGTGGAATTTTCAATAAATTTATACTTTCTCATACACAAAATTTGATGTCTATCCATTTTGAAAAATCATGCAACACCAATCTATTCTTATTGACATATAAAAAATACCTTGGACACTATCTATCTTTTATATGTTTCACATAGTTATCTAAAACCTATTTCTTACACTTTTATGCTAACACTTATTTTATTAAAACATACTAAATTAATATGGGTTTGAGACTCTCAAACATAAAATAAGATTCCTTTTATACGTTGAAATATTTCAAATAGCTTCCCATCTTTATCAGTTATCACAAAAAACCCTTCATCTATGAATATTACGTTTTGGCCTTCATCAAAATATTTTTAAATACATAATATGTTGTGTTTCAACCCTTTAAAAAAGTCATTCATAGTTTTCATATTTTCTTCACAATGATGGCGGATCCAATACCTTTTATTCTAGGAGAATCATCATTTCCAAATTTCACAATGACTTATTTGAATTCATTAACATTCATCCAAAAGTTATAATATTTTTTAATATGAGAAGAACACACAGTATCCAAAATCCAAGGTTATTTTTTTAGTGAGTGAAATTTTTACAATAATAGATTTTTTGATTCTTTTATCATTCTTAACATCCAACAAATGATAATTGTTAATAATATTTTGATGTGCTGGTAACAAAACAATACATCCTTTTGAAAGGTGTCAATATTTTTCACCACATTGAAAAATTGTTTCTTGGGTTTGGAAGATATTTTCATTTTTCACAAAAAACCTTATTTGCTTTCTTCAGAAAATAATTCAAAAACTTCTTCTTTTGAGAGTATTAATTTTCCCTAATGATTTCTCATTTGTAATTTATGGAAAATTGACAATTTTGTTAGTTTAAGCATAAATTTTTTTGATTTTGTATGAATCCACTATAATACTATTGGTACCCATAGAACAAAAATTCCCCCATAAAATTTATACTGACTAGAATTTTCAATATATATTGTAGAAACCATCATGACTTTATTTTTAAAACATTTTTGATCAACGATCTATCTATTATCAACCAGAATCAACCTCATCAACATGGTTTTATTTTCATCATTATTAGAACCATAAGTAATAGAAACATTTATAGATGTATATTTTTTATAATCTTATGAATTTAAGACATTATTTTCCTTGGCCACATACATAAATTTTTCAACTTTCTTCTTCCCAGGAACAATTTAAATGTTCTTCTAAACCATTGAAGGTAATTTTTTATCATTATCTATATTACCTTTACAAATAATTCACCAATAGTAGAGATATGATTTTTGAACCTTTTAAAAATTGTTTTACATTTTAATGTTTTTATGGGACATGTTCTAAATCGTCTTATTTTTTCACCATAAATTCCCTATGATAATTATTATTTTTATCTTTATCTGGAAATTTATGAAATTAATCAAAATATTTTAAAAACACGACATTATCAACATATCTAGAAAAGAACATTTTTATTTTTTGATTTAGATAATTTTCTATCCTTTCCTATATAATATGAACTATCCTTATTCCCTATTTCTACCATAACCTTCATAACCCTCTATATTCTTTCTGGCTATCCTATTCTTTATTTCATTTATGAAAATTACCAATAAATTTTCCAATAGCTCTACATTTGAATTATGTTAAGGGATGATTCCCCTTATATTTACCTATATCTCTTTTCATATTTTTAGAAAATAAGGATAAAAATTCATCATGATTTTTACATACATCATTTTTATAAAAAGAATAAGCAGTATCTTCTCGAAGAATATTCGTATTATTTTCTTTCTTGGAAACCTTGAAATACATTTGTTGATCAACATTTATTTTTTCATTAAAAAATTATTTTCTTTAAATTTTAAATGTAATGAAAGTATTATAAAAATCATCCAATGCTAATGTTTTTGTATCTCTATCTTCCTATGAGGAAACATTAGCACCAAAATTTTATGGAAGAATTCTTTAGATATGTTCAATAACTGAATCATTTTCTAATTTCTCATCAAGAAATCTGATTATATTGACAATATCATTCACCATATTAATGAATTCACCAACAAATTGATACTCACCAATCCTGATATCATCATAATTTAACCTCTTGTTTTTTATTTTTTCATTCCTCCCTTTTTTATTTCCTTCATAAATATTTTTATTTTATCTTAGATTCCATTGGAACTTCAAAAACCTTTACTCTTAAAAACACACATTCTTAAACTGATTAGAGTAAATCATTTTTATACTTTTTACCTTTGTCAACATTCTTCTAGTCAAATTATATAATAGGAACATTATAATCAATATGAGTAAATCAATTTATTGTAGCTTCAGGAACATACCACCAAATAGACATATGATAAGATAAAGTTATATCTTTCTAGATATTATATTTCATACCATTGATGATCAGAATACCATTACTATTCACAAAATTGAGATACTCCTTTACAAATAATCTTCCAAAACATTATAAACGAGTAAAAAAATGGACCCTTTATCATTGATACCAACTAAGAATTCCCTGCAAAATCTATGTATTACTTTGAGGGGGAGGGGTGAATAAGTGATAAAATTTTCTCTTATGTTTCCTTTTTTTGAAAAAATCATCAGCTCCAATAAAATAGTTTTTAATTTGATGAAAACATAACTAAATACATATCCATAGGAACAAAAGTATTAACATGGTTCACTACTCAACAAGAGTTGATACATCCTTAGTAGTGTATGAAAACACTCCAATAGCACACAATATATATGGCCCCATCCTTAAACATTACTTAATCATAAGTTAATAAAAGATTACAATTTGAGGATCCTTTTAGGTTTAGAGTTTTAGAGAATTATATCATAAAACTTTCATTACATTAAACATTTCAACAAAGTGGTTACATAAAAATAGTATTCATTTTTTCCCATCAACGGAACATATTTAAAATAAAACATGGATTCATTCTTGAAACTTCCTTGAAACTATCATCATATCATTTACCATTCCCTTGACATGTGAAAAACATTTCAAAAAAAAACATGGGATGAGCATAAAAATCTCAGTAACGGATATAAAAAAATGGAAAGGAAACATGAGTACATGTACACATAAGAATCAATGAAATCATACATTACTCCTAAAACATAATAACATTAACATACCTCATCAAATCATGAATAAATCCTAGAAATCATAAGAAATAAAGGTAACTTGAGGAATTCATAACATTCTTATGTAGGGAGTAACCCGCTTGGTTACGTTTGGAATACCCATCACAGTATATCCCCTAAATCTCTCCGTAGAAACCTTAACGTTTCACTCCTTCGCATTACCCAATGCATTAGAGAGCTATATCGGGCTCACCCGCCCTTAGTTTATCACGAAACCACCGGTCTTCATAACAATTCCCAAGAACCATAACATAATCGTATCACATAAAACATCCATAAAGGAAACACAACATTTCCACTTTTCAATCATAATATATCAATACAACACATTGATATATAAACATTATGAAAACCATTTTCAATACCAAAATAAAATAAAAGTAAAACATGGTATTTATTTTTCTTTTAAAAAAAGGTATGGCTTGTAGAGGAAACTGAAACTCAAATAATGGTCATGGCGGTGGAGAAGTCGTTGTCTCCAAATACGTACGACAAAAAAACATTCCTTTTGTCATTTAGTAAAACGCTTCGTATAAAAATGATTCCCTTTGAATAAGCATAAAATTAAAGGGTTTTATACACCGTATAAAACAAAGTTGTGTATAAAACAAAATATGCCTCAATGAAAGGAGATTGAGACAGATTCCCATACAGAGACGATATCCTTGGTTTAAGGATAAATCAATTACATAATTATGTGTGACAAAAGAATACACAAAATATAAGTGGATATTAAGTGTAAAAAAATAAGAGGTTATTCACACATATTAATAGAATGACATATTCAAGGAGAAAACGTTTATCCCAAAGAATGAAATTTGGGATAAGAAGTTCCCTTGCAAAAATTTGACAGCCTAACGGCGTCACTACAAAATTCAGAAAATGAGTTGATGAGAGATAAAAAAAGGTATCTCATCAAATGGACATAAAATTTAAATCAATAAGGATATATAAGAACATATCCCAACATAATAGTATGTGAATTAAAAGACATAACAAAAGAAGTCTATTAAAAAGAGGAGTGTGAAAGGTTCCCTTACTTACATGGGTACCTTTCGAAACATACACCCCGTGAAAGAAGGACAATACAACATTGATGTAAATACTAATAAATGAAAGTATATTACACAATGAGTAAAATAATGGGTAGTACATACACCACTCAAAGGAAATTGTGGAAAATGTATCATAAATCTCACTGGAATAAAAGTGAGATGAAAAATCACTTACGAAAACTCGGCAGCCTAACGACGCCACTTAAAACATAGAAAAATGGATTGATGAGATAAAATAGGGTCTCTCATCACGTTAACATAAAGTGTACAGAAATAGGAATATAAAAGAACATACACCAACATAACAAAGAGGAGCATAAAAGATGTGACATAAAGGAGAGTACTTAAAAAGAGAGAGAGATGTTAGATCTCTTACGAAAATTCGGCAGCCTAACGGCACCACTCAAAACATCCAAAATTTATTGATGAGAGAGAATAGGGTATCTGATCATAGGAACATAAAAATTACAGTATGAGTAATGTAAAAGAACATCCCAATAACAAGAAAGACGAGATTTAAAAGGAATGACATAAAAGAGTTTACTTAAAACGAAAGAGATGAGTAGGATCCCTTACCTCAAGTCCGACATGTCTTGTTCGTTTCTTTATATTCCTGAATAATAAACTTTGGTCAATTTATAATTGCCTAAGGACCTCCTTTAAAGATTATTATTCAGTTCATATCATATATTATAATGTTATAATAATTGTTTAATAATGTTAGTTCATATCAGACGTTTTTGCCGATGTTTGGTACATGAGTCAAAAATGAACTTGTTTGAAAATTGATTGACCATGTAGTTATAAGTAAATAATTTCCAGAATAGTATTAATCATTAAAATATAATATATATCCAGTACATATTCAATTGATACTATTCCATATAATTTGGAGATAAAAAACAAAAAGCACCGTTCATGGAGACGGTAGGTCGTACGTAGGCATGAACGCTACTTTCATTTTTTTCATATTAATGGAATTAAAAATAAATTATATATATATATATATGTATATTATAATTCCAGTATAATATATATGTTATATAGGTCACATATTTTCATTAATTTCATTCTTTATACATTCCATGTATTGCATGTATGAGTCACACTACTTGAGGGGGCGGTAGTCCACACTTCCTCATATGAAATTATCGAATTTAAACAACATGAAAAGAATAATGGTATGTTTTAAATATAATATAAAAAAGCATATAGTAAACATAAATACCATATATATCATATATAAAATACAGTGACATCATAATGGCCACATTTTAAGGTGTTAAAAGAATATTGAAAAATCATCGTTTCTTGAGGCAGAAAATCGCCATTCACAGAAACAGTATGTTTTTTAACCGTTAGACGAAGGTGTGTGTAATTGTAGCTCAAATCCCTTTTATAAAAATATCCTAGTATATTTATGATACTGGATTTGTTAGAAAATAAATGAATAAAATGTGTATATGGGATTGGAGAAGAAAAATAAAACAAAAGGACTCGAGTGAAGACATAACCTTAAAATCGGGTAACTCCCTTTGGTTTGAGCTCATAGGCTTCCTTGGGAAGACATCTGTCCAAAGTGAGGCTTCAAGGAGTTAGATACGGATGTGGAGATATGAAATGAGCAGGGTTTGGCCGAGCCAAAGGATTTGTACGTTTGTGTAAGGAGGTAGAGGTGGGGGCCTTTTATAAGAGGAGAGGAGGGGCACCCTTGGAAAGTAAAGAAATATTTCTTTATTTTAAAATGAGTTTCTAATTTAAAAGGTCCCACATTTATATAATTCTATGATAAGGTGATAAGGGTTCGAAATATACCCATACAATAGGTTTTTGACATGTGTAGGTCATATATTTTACATTATCTTTTTATTTTATTTAAATCCTTTATTAATGAGGTAATCGATGCATCATCATGATGTCATAAATAATTTAATATATATAATCTATAAAAATTATAAAAAAAATCATGATGTAGGAAATATTTTTAGATTTATAATGAATATTTATAGTAAAAAATCTGACTTTTATAACCCCACGTAAATTTTTTTTTAGTAAAACATCTCATGTTTGTGTCATTTTTACTTTAACATTAAATAAAAAGTTATTTATGTTATTTCCCAACCAAAGTGGCTCCATGGGGTCCCCAAGATGACCCATGGATTTTCTTGGTCTTCCATGACACATCCAATGAAGGTATGACATGTTTCAATCTCATGTATTATTATTAAAACATTATTTTTACGTTAAACTACACTAATTACCTCTAATCGCGATTAAAAACATAAAAGTTACTATTCACCAAAAAATTATTTTAATCCCATTGAACCACATTTTACTTCTTAATGACAAACATGTATGTCGGATTTTTCAAATTCAAAACACAGAGGCGGTAAAATTTCATTTAAATGAAAAATCAGTTTCTTAAGTACCACTTAGTGGTTTCACTATTCATCGAATATTGAAGTTTTCCAGATAAAAACCAAAACTTCACCCTAAGCTATATTTGATATTCCGAATTCAAAAATGATGTATATTTTAAAAAATTAAAAACATATAAGTTTCATTAATTAATTTAATAATTAATTACCATTGTCTGAGCAAATAGCGTGTTTTTATGAAACAATAATTATCAAAAGATTGACAGTAGTTTAAGTTCAATTTCAAAGTGAAATTAATTCCAACGACCACTATTGGATTAAATGCTAAAAATATATTCTAATTTTACTTTAAAAATAATTCAAAAGATAATATAATCATATAAATA
Source organism: Viscum album (assembly GCA_963277665.1). NCBI lineage: Eukaryota > Viridiplantae > Streptophyta > Magnoliopsida > Santalales > Viscaceae > Viscum > Viscum album. The sequence goes on along the minus strand of OY728141.1, from coordinate 1,609,770,485 downwards.
AATTAGATTAAAAAGTGTTTTTGAATTAAAATACAACATTTTTCACTATTCATTAAAAAATGAACTTTATCGGAAAGATACGAAAAATTTAAACAAAGTAAATTTTGTTGTCCCAATTCTAAATAAGAATTTTATTTTTTCAAATATAACACATAAAATTTTCAAAATGTGTATTTAAAAGAGGTTCTCCTTCAAAGGGCGGTTAATCGACCTTTTAAAGAATATTAGAATGTCTACGCTTAAAATTGGATTTATTCGAATTTTTAATCCTCTAACATTTATTGTAAAGAGTAAAAATATTTGACAAACATATATAATCATTTTGTAGTTAGTTCTGTTCATTCGTTCCATTACAACGACTAGGCGTTAACTACTATTTTAAATAATATTATTTTATTATTAGAGTGAAACGTAAGATTCCCAAGAAACTCATTGTTGCGTATTGGAAACACCATCGAGCATAGCATCCACTTTAAAGTAATATTAATATTTTATTCACAAATATGGATAAATATAAAGATGTAATATTCTTTATTTACCTGAGGTGTTACATCCTTCCCCCCTTTTGGGAATTGCGTCCTCGCAATTTTAAAAATGATCGTGGAAACATCCTTGAAAGTCCCACATCGGAACAAGAGTCTGTAAAACAATCACTTTAAAATAAAGAAAGATAAGTACAAAGGTCACCCAAGATAACCCATACTAGGATTCCATGTAATAAAACATGGACATAGAGGAGAAATCATAGGGTCATGTTCTGATGGAGAGTCATAGAAAACATGTTCAGGAGAAATTTAACCACAAGAAAATCACAAAATTGTGATGGGTTAAACGGTATTCGATTCCCCAGTAGGAAAAGTTAATAGACAAATTTTTTGTTTTAAGTTACTTTTTATTGATGAATTTATTCATAAGGAAACATAATCACTTATCATGTTGACTTTTATCTATTATTAGATTCCTTACACAAACTCATATTTTCTCCAAAAGACGAGTATTTAGGAAGACTTGTTCACATTAATAGTACTATAATCAACTTATAGAGAATCACCTAATCTACAAAAGAGAACTATATACATCCGATGTCTTTAGACATTAACCAAAACCAAAACAAAAAATGATAGTACAAGATCAGATAATCCAGAAATGGATAACCCTTTATAAAAAGAAAATATATTCTTAATCTGCAAAATTTGTCCAACAAAACCCAAAGTTCAACGAGGACCAATCGATAAACAATTTTTCCATAAAATTATTCAAAGTAAACCAAACTAAGATTGATACCCAAATATTTGAAGGATTTAGTCACATAGTCTTCTAAGTTTAATCGTAACATTTATCTCCAAACAACATCAGTTGCTCTTAATGTCTCATATTGAAAAGTAATTAATCTAATCACATATCCTGTATGATAGGTTAATAAATTTCCATAGATAACCCAAAATCAACTTACTCTTAATTCATAAAATCATCTAACTAAAAATTAATATTCAAACTAACCAGGGACTTCACGTAGTCAAGTGGTAGGTGATAAATTCCAGTCAAACTTTGGTTGTGCATTCGATTCCCACAGCTTTGTCCGACGTGACGGGTTGTCACACGGTCTACGTGTTGTCCTTTTTATAAAACTCCAAAAATAACCCTAATATATGTTAACCTCAATAGTTTCCATATACCTCTCATTTTCATCCTTATTCGTTACGATCTCAAAATCTTAATTCTTGAAGTCTTATTTCACCACCATAAGAAAAAATAAAATGATTCCCAAAATGAATAACATCATACCTTGATCATGGCGTCCACTTGGTTTCATCGTCATCTTGCTCACGTAGATATAAGTACCATGCATTACAATGATGATTTATAGATATTTCAAAATCATTTTCTCCCTCCATCCAAATACACCTTGTACAACATGGGTCATATGGGTGTTCACAGAAAAACAGTTTTGGAAAATAATCATGTATGACATATAATTCAAAAACATCTGATAAAAAATGATTTCTATAAAATAGTAGAATAGAATTTGAGTTGAAAATTTCTATTATCGGTCCTTTTAAAATACCATAAGTATGTGCTGAGAGACTATATTTTAAAAGAAAATATAAATTGGTTGCACAAGGGTCTCCTTCTTCAGCACCATTTTTAAAATAATAATATTCTTTAAATTGTTGTGATAAGGTAAAATATTTGAAAATATCGTGATAATATTTACCTTTCTTGAAAATATGAGAATATTGTGAAAATATTATTTATCTAAAAATAACCCATGATTCACGATGATAACGAGGTATAGAGGAGGTGTTTGATATCTCAAACAACTGCCTGCAAGTGAGTTGTATGCTAGAAAAAGTTTCACTATAATCCATACATGACTTTGGAATAATTATTGCAATCCTGTTATCAGGAAGATATAGAAATGTCATTTGAGATCCTTCTCCTTCCATTCGTAACCGACTTTACTTGACCTGAAAAAAGTTATAAAACAAGGATTTAACTGAAATAATAGATATAGGGACTAATCATGTGTCTAAAAAATACTCCTAATCCCTAATGTTTTCTAAAACGACCTCTGATACAAACTATAATTCCCCATCCTTAAATATTTCATAATCTTGAGTTAATACAAGATTACACATTGAAGATCTTTTCAGGTTTAGAGTTTTAGAATATTAGATCATAAAACTTGCATTACATTCCAGATTTAACAAAGTGGTTACAAAAAGATAGTATTAATTTTTTCCCATCAACAAAAACATATTTAAAATAAAACATGGATTCTTTTTTAACACTTCCTTTACACTACCATCATATCATGTACCTTTCCCTTGACCTGTGAAAAACATTTCAAAAGAAAACATGGGATGTGCATGAAAAGCTCAGTAATGGGTATAAAAAAATGGAAAGGAAACATGAGTACATGTACAAATAAGAACCAATGAAATCATACATTACTCATAAAACATAAGCACTTTAACATACCTCATCAAATCATGAATAAATCATAGAAATTATAAGACATAAAGGTAACTTTAGGAATTCATAACATTCTTACGTAGGGAGTAACCCTCTTGGTTACGTTTGGAATACCCATCACAGTATATACCTTAAATCTTTTCAGAGGAACCTTAACATTTCACTCATTGGATGAACTAATGCATAAGAGAGCTATATCGGGCTCACTCACCCTTAGTTTATCACAAAACCACCAATCTTCATAACAATGCCCAAGAACCATAACATAATCGTATCACATAAAACGTGCATAAAGGAAACATAACATTTCCTCTTTTCAATCATAAGATATCAATACAACACATTGATATAAAAACATTATGAAAACCATTTCAATACCAAAATAAAAGAAAATAAGAACATGGTATTTATTTTTCATTTTAAAAAGGGTATGGCTTGTAGAGGAAGCCGAAACTCAAGTAATAGTCACGGCGGCAGAGAAGTCGTTGTCGCCACATACGTACGACAAAAAAAATCCTTTTGTCATTTAGTAAAACGATTCGTATAAAAAAGATTCCTTTTTAATAAGCATTAAGGTCAAAGGGGTTTATACACCGTATAAAAGAAAGTTATGTATAAAACAAAATATTCCACAATGAAAGGAGATTTAGACAGATTCCCATACAAAGACGGTATCCTTGGTTTAAGGATAAATCAATTAAATAATTATGTGTGACAAATGAATACACCAAATATAAATGGATATTAAGTGTAAAACAATCAGAGTTTATTCACACATATTCATAGAACGACATATTCAAGGAGTACAAGTTTATTCCAAAGAATCCAATTTGGGTTAAAAAGTTCCCTTGCAAAAATTCGACAGCCTAACAGCGTCACAACAAAATTCAGAAAATGAGTTCATGGGAGATAAAAAGGGTATCTCATCACATGGACATAAAATTTCAATCAATAAGGATATATAAGAACATATGCCAACATAATAGTATGTGAATTAAAAGACATAACAAAAGTATAATTTTAAAAAGAGGAGGGTGAAATTTTCCCTTACCGACATGGGTATCTTTCGAATCATACACCCCGTGAAAGAAGGACAATACAACATTGATGTAAAAACTCATAAATGAAATTATATTACACAATGAGTAAAATAATGGGCAGTACATACACCACTCAAAGGAAATTGTGGCAAATGTAAAATAAATCGCATGGGAATAAATGTGAGATGAAAAATCCCTTACGAAAACATGGCAGCCTAACGGCAACACTTAAAACATAAAAAATGGATTGATGAGATAAAATAGGGTCTCTAATCATATTAACATAAAGTTTACATAAAGTGGAATATAAAATAACATCCCCCAACATAACAAAGTGGAGATTAAAAGAAGTGACATAAAGGAGAGTACTTAAAAATAAAGAGAGAGGTTAGATCTCTTACGAAAATTCGGCAGCCTAACGGCGCCACTCAAAACTTCCAAAATGGATTGATGAGAGAGAATAGGGTATCTCATCATATGAACATAAAAATTACAGTAAGAGTAATATAATGGAACATCCCAATAACAAGAAATATGTGCTTTAAAAGGAATGACAAAAAAGAGTGTACTTAAAATGAAAGAGAGGAGTAGGATCCCTTACCTGAAGTATGACTTGTCTTGTATGTTTCTTTATATTCCTGAATAATAATCTTTGGTCAATTTATAATTGCCTAAGGACCTCCATTAAATATTATTATTCATTTCATATCACATATTATAATGTTATATTAATTGTTTAATAATGTTAGTTCATATTAGACGTTTTTGCCGATGTTTGGTACATGAGTCAAAAATGAACTTGTTTGAAAAATGATTGCCCATGTAGTTATAAGTAAATAATTTCTAAAATAGTATTAATGATTAAAATATCATATATATCCAGTAAATATTCATTTTATACTATTCAATATCATTTTGAGATAAAAAATGATAAGCACCATTCATGGAGACGGTAGGCCGTACGTACGCATTAACGCTACTTTCATTTTTTGTCATATTAATGGAATTAAAAATAAATGATATATATATAGATATATATTATAATTACATTATAATATATATGTTATATATGTAACATATTTCCATTAATTTAATTCTTTAAACATTCCATGTATTGCATGTACGAGTCACATCACTTGAGGGGGCGGTAGTCCACACTTCCTCATATGAAATTATCGCATTTACACAACATGAAGAGAATAAAGGTATGTGTTAAATATAAAATACATAAGCATATAGTAATAATAAATACCACATATATCATATATAAAATACAGTGACATCATAATGGCCACCTTAAAAGGTGTTAAAAGAATATTGATTAATTATCGTTTCATGAGGCAGAAAATCGCCAACCACAATAACAGTATGTTCATTAACCATTAGATGAAGGTGTGTGTAAGTGTAGCTCGAATCCTTCTTATAATAACATCCTAGTATATTTACAATACTGGAGTTGTTAGAAAAGAAATGAATATAAAGTGTTTAGTGGGTTTGAGAAGCAAAATAAAACAAATGGACTCAAGTGAAGGCATTACCTTAAAATCGGGTAACTCCCTTTGGTTTGAGCTCAAAGGCTTCCTTGTGAAGACTTCTACCCAATGTGAGGCTTCAAGGAGTTATATAGGGATTTGGAGATACAAAATGAGCAGGGGTGGGCCGAGCCAAAGGCTTTGGAATTGTGGTAAATGAGGTAGAGGTGGGGGCTTTTATAAGAGGAGAGGAGGGACACCCTTGGAAAGTAAAGAAATATTCCTTTATTTTAAAATGTGTTTCGAATTTAAATGGTCCCACATTGATATAATTCAAGGATAAGGTGATAAGGTTTCGAAATATAACAATAAAATAGGTTTTTTACATGTCTAGGTCATAGATTTTACATTATCGTTTCATTTTATTTAAATCCTTTATTAATGAGGTAATCGCTGCATCATCATGATGTCATTAATAATTTGATATATTTAATGTCGAAAAATTATAAAAAAATATCATGATGTATAAAATAGTTTTATCTTTCTAATTAATATTTATAGTAAAAAATCTAACTTGAATAACCCCATGTAAAAAATTGTTTTAGTAAAACATATCATGTTTGTGTCATTTTTACTTTAACATTAAATAAAAAGTTATTTATGTCATTTCCCAACCAAAGTGGCTCCATGGGGTCCCCAAGTTGACCAATGGATTTTTTTGGTCATCCATTACATCATATATTGAGGGTATGAGATGTTTCAAGCTCAACTAATATTATAAAAACATTATTTTTACCTTAAACTACACTAATCACCTCTAATCGCGATTAAAAACATAAAAGTTACTATTTGCCAAAAAATTATTTTAATCCCATTGAACCAAATTTTACTTCTTAATGTCAACCATGTATGTCGGATTTTTGAAATTCAAAATACAGTGGTGGTAAAATTTCATTTAAACGAAAAATCAGTTTCTTAAGTACCACTTAGTGGTTTCACTATTCATCAAAAATTGATGTTTTCCAGAAAAAAACCAAAACATCAGCCTATGATATATTTGATATTACAAATTCAAAAATGATTTCTATTTTACAAAATTCAATACATATAAGTTTCATTAATAAATTTAATAATTAATTCTCGCTGTCAGAGCAAATAGCGTGTTTTTATTAAACAATAAATATCAAAAGATTGACACTAGTTTAAGTTCAATTTCAAAGTAAAATTAATTCAAATGACCACTATTGGATTAAATGGTAAAAATATATTCTAATTTTAGTTTAAAAAAAATTTAAAAGATATATAATCATATAAATAAATTATATTAAAAAGAGGTTTTGAATTAAAATACAACATTTTTCACTATTCATTAAAACGTGAACTTTAACTGAAAGATACCAAATATTTACATAAAGTAAATTTTGATGTCCTGATTCTAAATAAGAATTTTATTTTGTCAAATATAACACATAAAATTGTCAAAACATTGGATTTAAAAGAGTTTCGCCTTCAAAAGTCGGTTAATCGTCCTTTTATAGAATATTAGAATGTCAACGCATAAAATTGGATTCATTCTCATTTTTAATCCACTAACATTTATTGTAAAGAGTAAAAATATTTGACAAACATATATAATCATTTTGTAGTTAGTTCTGTTCATTCCCGCCATTACAACGACTAGGCGTTAACTACTATTTTAAATAATATTATTTTATTATTAGAGTGCAATGTAAGATTCCCAAGAAACTCGTTGTTGCGTATTGGGTATGCCATTGAGCATAGCATCCCCTTTAATGTAATATTAAAATTTAATTCAAAAATATGGATAAATATAAAGATGTCATATTCTTTATTTACCTGGGGTGTTACATCCTTCCCCCCTTTTGGGAACTACGTCCTCGAAATTTTAAAATTGAGCTTGGAAACATCCTTGAAAGTCTCACATCGGAATAAGATTCGGTAAAACAATCACTTTAAAATAATGAAAGCAAAGTACATAGGTCACCCGAGTTAACCCATACTAGGATTCCATGTAGAATAACATGAACATGGAGGAGAAAACAAAGGGTCATGTTCTGATGGAGAGTGATAAAAAACATTTTTAAGAGAAAGTTATCCACAAGAAAATCACAAATTTGTGATGGGTTAAACAGTATTCGATTCCCCAGTAGGAAAATTTAATAGACAACATTTTTCTTTTATGTTACTTTTTATTGAGGAATTTATTCATAAGGAAACATAATCACTTATCATGTTGAATTTCAACTTTTATTAGATTCCTTACACAAAATCATATTTTCTTCAAAAGATGAGTATTTAGGATAACTTGTTCACATTAAGAGTACTATAATCAACTTCTAGAGAATCAACTAATCCACAAAAGAGAACTATATACTTTCCATGACTTTAGACTTTAACCAAAAACAAAACCAAAAAGGATAGTACAAGATCAGATAATCCAGAAATGGATACCACTTTATAAAAAGAAAATCTATTCTTAATCTCAAAAATTTGTCCAACAAAACCCAAAGTTCAATGAAGACCTTTTGATAAACAATTTGTCCTAAAAAGTATTCAAAGTAAACAAAACTAAGACTGAAACCCAAATATTTGATGGATTTAGTCACATAGTCTTCCAAGTTAAATTGTAACATTTATCTCCAAACAACATCAGTTGCTATTAATGTCTCGTATTGAATAGTAATTAACCTAATCACATATCCTCCATGATAGGTTAATAAATTTCCATAGATAACCCAAAAACAACTTACTCTTAATTCATAAAATCATCTAACTAAAAATAATCTGTCAAACTTACCTGGGACTTCACGTAGTCCAGTGGTAGGCGATAAATACTAGTCGTACTTTTGTGGGTTTGATTCCCACAGCTTTGTCTGATGCGACGGGTTGTCACATGGTTTGCGTGTTTTCATTTTTATAAAACTCCAAAAATAACCCTAACATGTTTTAAGCTCAATAGTTTCCATATTCCTCTCATTTTCTTCCAAATTCGTTACGATCTCAACATCTTAATTCTTGGAGTCTTATTTCACCACCATAAGATAAAATAAAACGATTCCCAAAATGAATAACATCATACCTTGATCATGGCGTCCACTCGGTTTCATAATCATCTTGCTCACGTAGATTGAATTCCCATTAATTACAGTAATTATTTATAGATCTTTAAAAATCATTTGCTTCCTCCATCCAAATACACCTTGTACAACATGGGTCATATGGGTGTTCACAGAAAAACGGTTTTGGAAAATAATCATGTATGACATATAATTCCAAAACATCTGATAAAACATGATTTCTATAAAATAGTCAGACAGAATTTGATTTGAAACTTTATATTATTGGTCCTTTTAAAATTCCATAAGTATGTGCTGAGAGACTATATTTTAAAAGAAAATATAAATAGGTTGTGCAAGTGTATCCGTCCTCAATACCATTTTTAAAATCATAATATGCTTCAAATTCTTGTGATAAGGTAAAATATTTGAAAATACCTTGATAATATTTACCTTTCTTTAAAATATGAGAATATTGTGAAAATAGTATTTGTCTAAAAACAACCCATGATCCAAGATGATAACGAGGTATAGAGGAGGTGTTTGATATCTCAAACAAATGCATGCAAGTCAGTTGTATGCTATAAAAAGTTTCACAATCATCCGAACCTGACTTCGCAATAATTATTGCAAGCATGTCATCAGGAAGATATGGAATGTCGTTTGAGATCCTTCTCCTTCCATTCAAAACCGAATTTACATGACCTGGAAAAAGTTATAAAACAAGGATTTAACTGAAATAATAGATATATGGACTAATCATGTGTCTAGAAAAAACTCATAATCCCTAAATTTGTCTAAACCTACCTTTGATACCAACTATAAGGCCCCAGCCTTAAACAATACTTAATCTTGAGTTAATACAAGATTACACATTGAGGATCTTTTTAGGTTTACATTTATAGTGAATTAGATCATAAAACTTGCATTACATTCCACATTTAAACAAAGTGGTTACATAAAGATAGTATTCATTTTTTCCATCAAAAAAAACATATTTAAAATAAAACATGGATTATTTCTTGGCACTTCCTTGACACTATCATAATATCATGTACCTTTCCCTTAACATGTGAAAAACATTTCTAAAAACATGGGAGGAGCATAAAAATCTCAGTAAGGGTTATAAAAATATGGAAAAGAAACTTGAGTTCATATATACATAAGAATTAAATAATACATTACCCATAAAACATAAGCACTTCAACATACCTCATCGAATCTTGAATAAATCATAGAAATCTTAAGACATAAAGGTAACTTGAGGCATTAATAACATTCTTATGTAGAGAGTAACCCTCTTGGTTATGTTTGGAATACCCACCACAGTATATTCTCTAAATCTCTTCTGAGAAACCTTAACGTTTCACTCCATCACATTAGCCAATGGATTGGAGAGCTATATCGGGCTCACCCACCATTAATTTATCACAGAACCACCCGTCTTCATAATAATGCCCAAGAACCATAACATAATCTTATCACATTAAACACACATAAAGGAAACATAACATTTCCTCCTTTCAATAACAAGATATCAATACAACAAATTGATATAAAAACATTATGAAATACATTTTCAATACCAAAATAAAATAAAAGTAAAACACGGTATTTATATTTCTTTTAAAAAGAAGGTATGACTTGTAGAGGAAGCCGAAACTCAAATAACGGTCACGGCAACGGAGAAGTCGTTGTCGCCGCATACATACGACAAAAAAACATTCCTTTTGTCGTTTAGTAAAACGCTTCGTATAAAAAATATTTCTTTTGAATAAGAATAATAGTAAAAGGGGTTTATACACCATATAAAAGAAAGTTGTGTATAAATTAAAATATGCCTCAATTAAAGGAGATTGAGACGGATTCCCATACAAAGACGATATCCTTGCTTTAAGGATAAATCAATTACATAATTATGTGTGACAAACGAATAAACAAAATATAAGTGGATATTAAGTGTAAGAAATTCAGAGGTTATTTACACATATTCATAGAATGACATATTCAAGGAGTACAAGTTTATCCCAAAGAATTAAATTTGGTTTAAGAAGTTCCCTTGCAAAAATTTGACAGCCTAACAGTGTCACTACAAAATTCAGAAAATGAGTTGATGAGAGATAAAAAGGGTATTTCATCACATGGACATAAAATATAAATCAATAAGGATATAGAATAAAATATCTCAACATAATAGTATGTGAATTAAAAGACATAACAAACTAAGTCTTTTAAAAAGAAAAGGGTGAAAGGTTCCCTTACCGACATGGGTATCTTTCGAATCATACACCCCGTGAAAGAAGAAAAATAAAACATTGATGTAAATACTCATAAATGAAATCATATTACACAATGAGTAAAATAATGGGCAGTACATACACCACTCAAAGGAAATTGTGTAAAATGTAGCATAAATCTCACGGGAATAAAAGTGAGATGAAAAATCCCTTATGAAAACTCGGCAGCCTAATAGTGCCACTTAAAACAACCAAAATGGATTGATGAGAGAGAATATGTTCCCTCATCATATGAAAATAAAAATTACAGTAAGATTAATATAAAATAACATCCCAATAACAAGAAAGATGATCCTTAAAAGGAATTACATAAAAGAGTGTACTTAAAAAGAAGGAGAGGAGTAGCATCCCTTACCTCAAGTCAGACTTGTCTTGTTCATTTCATTATATTCGGGAATAATAAACATTGGCCAATTTATTATTTCCTAAGGACCTATTTTAATGATTATTATTCAGTTCATATAACATATTATAATTTTATAATAATTTTTTAATAATGTTAGTTCATATTAGACGTTTTTGTCGATGTTTGGTACATGAGTCAAAAATGAACTTGTTTGAAAAATGATTGCCCATGTATTTATAATAAAATAATTTACAGAATAGTATTAATGATTAAAATATCATATATATCTAGTTCTTATTAATTTTATACAATTCCATATCATTTGGAGATAAAAAAGAAAATCACCGTTCATGGAGACGGTAGGCCGTAAGTACGCATGAATGCTAATTTCATTTTTTTGTCATATTAATGGAATTAAAAATAAATGATATATATATAAATATTATAATTCTAGTATAATATATATTTTATATAGTTCACATATGTTAATTAATTTAAATCTTTATAGATTCCACGTATTTCATGTACGAGTCACATCACTTGAGGGGGCGGTAGTCCACACTTCCTCATTTGAAATTATCGCATTTACACAACATTAAAAGAATAAAGGTAAGTTTTAAATATAAAATAAATAATTATATAGTAATTATAAATACCATATATATCATATATAAAATACAGGGACATCATAGTGGCCACCTTTAAAGGTGTTAAAATAATATTGAACAATCATCGTTTCGTGAGGCCGAAAATCACCAACCACAGAAACAGTATGTTCTTTAGCCATTAGACGAAGGTGTGTGTAAGTTTAGCACTAATACTTCTTATAAAAAAAATACTAGTATATTTAAAATAATATATTTGTTAGAAAATAAATGAATAAAAAGAGATTAGGGGGTTGGAGAAGCAAAACAAAACAAAAGGACTCAAGTGAAGACATTACCTTAAAATCGGGTAACTCCCTTGGTTTGAGATCAAAGGCTTCCTTGGGAAGACTTATGCCCAAATTAAGGCTTCAAGGAGTTATATAAGGATGTGGAGATACAAAATGGGCAGGTTTTGGCCGAGCCAAAGGCATTGGAAGTGTGGGTAAGGAGGTAGAGCTGGGGGCATTTATAAGAGGAGGGGAGGGGCACTCTTGGAAAGTAAAGAAGTGTTACCTTATTTTAGAATGATTTTCAGACTTTAATGTTCCCACATTGATGTGTTTAGAGGATAAGGTGGTAAGGGTTCTAAATAAACCCATAAAATAGGTTTTGTACATGTTTAGGTCTTATAATTTACATTATCATTCCATTTTATTAAAATCGTTAAATAATGAGGTAATCGATGCATCATCATGGTGTCATAAATTATTTAATTTAGATAATGTATAAAAATTATAAAAAAAAATTACTATGATGTAGGAAATATTTTTATAATTCCAATGAATATTTATAGTCAAGAATCTGACTTGCATAACCCCATGTAAAAATTATTTTAGTAAAACATCACATGTTTGTGTCATTTTTACATTAACATTAAATACAAAGTTATTTATGTAATTTCACAACCAAAGTGGCTCCATGAGGTCCCCAAGTTGACCCATGGATTTTCTTGGTCGGCCATGACACATACAATGAGGGTAGGACATGTTTCAATCTCATATCATATTATTAAAACATTATTTTTACCTTAAACTACACTAATTACCTCTAATCGCGATTAAAAACATAAAAGTTACTATTCCCCAAAATATTATTTTAATCCCATTGAACCACATTTAACTTCTTAATGACAACCATTTATGTCGGATTTTTGAAATTCAAAACACAGAGGTGGTAAATTTTCATTTTAACGAAAAATCAGTTTCTTAAGTACCACTTAGTGGTTTCACTATTCATCAAAAATTGACGTTTTCCAGAAAAAAACCAAAACTTCACCCTAAGCTATATTTGATATTCTGAATTCGAAAATTATGTCTATTTTACAAAATTCAAAACATATAAGTAGAATTAATTGATTTAATAATTAATTCCTGCTGTCAGAGCAAATAGAGTGTTTTTATGAAACAATAAGTAGCAAAAGATTGACACTAGTTTAAGTCTAATTTCAAAGTGAAATTAATTCCGAAGACCAATATTGGATTAAATGGTAACAATATATTCTAATTTTACTTTAAAAACATTCAAAATATAATTTAATCATATAAATAAATTAGATTAAAAAGAGGTTTTGAATTAAAATACAACATTTTTCACTATTCATTAAAAAAATACACTTTATCAGAAAGATACCAAAAATTGACACAAAGTAAATTTTGATGTCCCGATTCTAAATAAGAATTTTATTTTGTCAAATATAACACATAAAATTTTCAAAAAGTGTATTTAAAAGAGCTTCACCATGAAAAGGCTGTTAATCGACCTTTTAAAGAATATTAGAATGTCTACGTTTAAAATTGGATTCATTCCCATTTTTAATCCTCTAACATTTACTGTAAAGAGTAAAAATATTTGACAAACATATATAATAATTTTTCAGTTAGTTCTATTCATTCCCGCCATTACAATGGCTAGGTGTTAACTACTATTTAAAATAATATTATTTTATTATTAGAGTGCAACGTAAGATTCCCAAGAACCTCGTTGTTGCGTATTGGGTACGCCATCGAGCATAGCATCCCCTTTAAAGTAATATTAATATTTTATTCACAAATATGGATAAATATAAAGATTTCATATTATTTATTTACCTGGGGTGTTACACAATCAACTAGATAAAAACTCCTTTTGTGTAGAATACAATGAGTATAATATGTCCTTACACTCATTCAACACTATGTTTAATAAAAAATGTCATTTTCTTAATGTATAATGAATATTTAATAAATATTTTTTCTATCAAACACATTATGGTGCTACATGATCAACATTACCAAATATGTTCTTCAAAAATCATTCATCACAATTTTTCGTAGAAGGAAGTGTGAAATTCTAGGACTTTTTAATGATACTCAATAGGATTTCCAAGTTTGATTTTGATGCTTTATTGGTCAAAAAATAAATATTGATCTATTAAAAACCGCTAAAACAATCTTAACTACTACTTTCTCAATCACTAAAAACATATCTAATTTTTTTATCAGATAATTTAGGTATATATGGTTGTAAGATGAATACAATCCACATTTTTCTTCAATAAAGATATCTACATCATGAAATCTCAATAAAAAAACTTCATCTCCCTATAAATTTAGAGCTTCTCTCTCATCAACTTCAAATAATACTTGAGCCAGAATGTACAATGTTATTTTTGTGGTTACAGATGAGCTATATAAGGATTATGAATGATTCTGAAGCATTTCTAGATCAACCAAAATTCTTGAAAACTTTGTTTTCCTTGAATTTTAGATACATTTATAACATCAGTAATACTTAAAAACTCCGCTCGAATATTATTGAATCTTCTCTTAACATCAGCACAAAAAAACATCTTAACAAGCCTCAGTATGATTATAATTTTGATTCTGATTTCCCAGTATGATTTTGTAAATAAAATATAATAATGTTAATTCCAATTTTCAAAAGCCACTTTTAATTAAATCGAAACAAAATATATCTCGATACATTGTTATACAATATTTTAAAAACTAATCTTCCCACTAGGATTTCATCTCAATGATGAATACAATAGATTCTTTAATATGTTTATCTTATACCAAATGTGAAAATTTTAAAACTTATGTCTTCCTAATATGATGCTCCTTACCAAACTGATGAAACCAAACATATTCATATTCAATATCTTGAAGATTCTAATCTCCTTTTGATAGAACTATAAAAAATCATCATATAGGATTATTCTAATTATTTTCATCAAAACTATGATCTTTAAAATGATTATGTTATCAGTGTTCAGTTATATATAATTATTGGTCTCATATTCACATTGATGAATCAATGTCTCTTCCATTCTGATAGATCTGGACCCAATTTTCCAACATATAAAAGAAACAATGAATAATTTTGTTTATTTTCTCTAGAACCACTTGATAGTAGAAAAATAAATTTAGCCAACAATTTATCAAGATTAAAATTGTTTAATATATTGTTTATAATGACTAGATCTTTTATGAATAAAATTCCATTTATTTTAATGTATTATAAATATAGAAAACACATTCAATTTTTTATTGTTGGGATTAAATGACTGTTATTTATCATTATTGTTGATTATATGGCTATTGAATAGTGATCATATAACCGATATAAATATAAGGTTTTTTAGAACATTTATTTTGACACATACAAAAGAGAGTATGTCCTCCAATAGTAGAGTCAGGTTGTACGAAGTTGTTTCACCAGAGCTCTGAAAGGAGGTAGTGTCATTGGGATTCAGTCTTTACCAATCCCAATCTGATCATAAACATTTTAAGCATGAATAGAATCTCCTAGAATAAAATTTCAAGTTAATAGAGCTTACATCCTGAGTGATGGTATTAAAGCCACCCTAAGAGTCTGTCACCATCGCACACCATACCATTAGGTCTTATGCAGGTGTTATAAGTGATAATATAATACGTTATTAGTTACTAATATTATAGTCTCTTTTCATAATTAAAATTCTTATTTGATAAATTTTTTTAAGAGAATAGTTTTTTTTGTAAAAAAATTGATGATTTTGATAAATTGATTTTCCAGGTAAAAATGATAATTTTGAGAAATATATACATTATTATATAAAACTAAGATTGTTATTAATAATATTATAAAAAATATGATAAATGATGATTATATCAGTTCCTTACATTTAAATGATTAGGTAATCAATTGTTAATTGTTACATATTTTATACGATAAAACAGAAATTTAATTTTTAAAGAGTTAATTTTATGGAATTAATGAAATTTTGAAATAATTAATATGTTAATAAAATATAACTATAATACTAATTTTATGAATAATAAATTAATATATGATTTTTATGATGTCATGTTTAATTTTGTTTAAGGTTTGAAAATTTTTATTGTCAAAACACGTGAATTTTCAATAAATTTTGGTTTTCATTATAAAATTGAAAATAAAAATTTTTAGAAAATTATTTAGTAAAAATAATAATATTTTTTTTGGAATTAGTACCTTGAAATTATCCACTGTTTAATTTTTTATAATATTTTGAGACAGTATAATTTTTTGGTAAAAATTAAATACCGTATAAATAAAATATTTCTTTTATGACATCAAGATGACCCCAAATTGATTTAATAAATACAATAATGGTTACTATCGGACTAATATATGTCATCTCTCATCTCTTTATGTATAAGCTCGTGTGTAATGGATTCTTTTATGTAAATTCTTTTCCCATCACCTGTGTGTGAGTACATGAATATGTAATGGATAGATCCCCCAACCTATTTGAATCGATTCATGTTTAGAGTTGAGGAAAACCCAATCCAAGGGGGATATATAGGTGGATTGGTGGAAATATGTAACATTAATGTTATTTGGATCAAGGTGTTTTACCCTAAGCCAATTATTATTTTATAAATCATTAGTAAAATAATCATTAGTAAATTCTCATGATTATACAACTATATTTTTTTATTTCTATCAATTGTCATGGTTATTTCATTATGGATTTTTTTTGGTAATTATCTGAATTAATGAATTAACAAGAATAAAATATTTAACTAAAATGTATTGTCTTTCACATAAATATTATCAAGTATTTGGGGAATAACTTATGTAATTAAAAATATTATAAAAAATAATGTGATAAAGATAATAATTGTTATTTACACATAAAAGACCAAATCCATAAATTATATATTACATTGGTATATAGTTCCACTAATTAAGTTAAAATAAAACAATATTTCAAAGTGGTTGACTAACTGAAAACGGGGTTCTATCAATTAACAAGGAATTATAACCATATTTTTTTGTTGACTTCACTTAGTTCACATCAAGGGATGAATTCCAAATTATGACTTGGTATAACTAAGAGGGACGAGTTAAAGAAAAAATTTGTATGGTTTTCAATACTAGGTATCACCCTCAACATATCAATGAACTATGAGTTAATGATATTGGGATTTACAACTCCATCCTAAAATATTTCATGTTTCTTGACCAACTAAAGCTGAGATAATGATAATGGGAATATGGATCGTTTCCAGTAGAATGTTCAAGAAATAGGATATTCTGATGCCAATGGTGAGGGATTTTGGATTTCAATAAAATAGTAGGAGAGTAATAAATATAATATTTAATTATTTGTATAAATTTTATTTGAAAAAGTGTTATATAACTTCTCATCTTTCTTTATGAAACACTAATAAAAATTTAATGAAACATATCACCGTGATCCATACATGATAATGATAACCTTCTCACCAGATAAAAGTTCAACGAGTGTAAAGGGTTCTTATGTATTTTCCTTCTCAATGAAATAAAATTTTATGTGATAGAAGAAATAATTCCTAATGTTCTTAAAAATGATTCTAGGGTTCAAGAGTTTTCTCTAGGTGAGAAAATTCTGTAATATGATGCATATTTATAGTGTTTCACGCTATAATCCATGAAAAATGAAATTTTGAATCCAAATGAATACATGGATGTGTATAGAATGATATATCTCCTCCAGGATCTCGATTAAGAGAAATAATGACAAAAGAGATATGATATTTCTAATGATTTGTTTACAAATATTATTGGAGAGTCTGCGATAGCTTGGCCTCAAATGGTTAATCTTATTAGCTATTTTGAAAGCTTAGACATATAATGGATTATATTCTTGGATTATTTGTGAACATATCTCATATTTTCCACACTACCCAAGGCATTGTAGGGTTTTTTCTATTAATTAAAATATAAGAATAAATGAGAATATTATTTCAAAACATCAAACATTGATTCACCATGTGGATATGTATATTGGGCATGATAAGCCCATAGTCTTTATTTTGCAATATAAAAGGAAGAAAAAGGATAAGGGGAACATGAATCATAATATTTATTAATATATCAAGCATCATGTTTCCATAAAGAGGATTTTCGAATGGCAATTCATGTAAAAAGAGGTGGTATGTTGTGAATGTGTAATGTAAGGACTCTAGAGTAAAAACTACAGCCAGATGAAAAGGGGGCCAAAGGTTCATTCATTATTAAGGGTAATATTTAAAAATATTTACATTTCTTATAATATATATCTTGGGGTGCTCACAACTAAAAGGAAATGGTGGAAACATGTAGATTTCGAAACATTACTAGAGGAGATGTGTATTTGATAGATCTAAATGGTATGAAGCTAGCCACTCTAGTCATTTTAGACTAACACTAGATATTCCAAATGTAAATGAAATTGTTTTTAAAATATTTTTAGTAACATAAAACTTTTACCATGAACATAATTTATATATCATGCCTAGATATAAATGTGTTTATTTTCTAGTTTTTGAATAAACGTTGTTTCTTTTTATAAACAGAATATGAGTTATGGTATGACACATTTAAATAATGGTATTTATGTATTAAATTAGAAAAAAATATCGAAAATTGGTAATGAATCATTTTCAAATGATGCATACTACATAAAGATATGTCATCACTATCTTGGTCATGTAAATGAGAAGGGTTTGAAGAAGCTCTATTAAGGTGGTTATTTAGACTCATATGAGTTCAAACGACTTCAAATTTTCCATTCTTGTTTACCAGGAAAATGACCAAAAAATTATTCATTTGATATCATGATAAGTACATGGAATTATTGGTACAAACTACCTTATGTGGACCATTTCCAGTATAAGTTATAGGTAGGTATTCATAAATCATAACATTTACTGATTACATGAGTACATATGGTTATGTTTAGTTGATACAGTGTAAGTCTGAGTCCATTGAGATATTATAGGGATACAAAAATGATGTAAATAATAAATATATAAATATGATAAGCATGATTTGATTAGATCGAGGGGGTTAATATCATTACAAAAAGTCTATTTAAATTCTACCAATATTTATTATTCTATAAGTCCACTATATAGAGAATTTTGGAATGGTGTTAACAAGAGGAGGAACCATACCATGTTATAAATGTTATGTTTTATAATGAGTCATGGTAATATTCTATTATCCATCTGAGATATACATTACAAACTACAACATATTCACTAATCTTAGTACTTACTAAAACAGGAAATGAGAATCCATTAGAGTTATGGAGGGAAAAGAGACATTTTTCGTCACATACAAATATTGGGGTTGCTATAAATTTTTTAAGTCCTTCTCACTAAACAAAATAGCACCCTAGGGAAAAAAGTTCATATTTACTGGGTATCCCTAGAAAATAAAGTGATATTACTTATATAACCCCTCAGAAAAGAAAGTAACTATCACTAGACAAGATATATTTCTTGAAACGGATCACATTCTAAAAAATGATAGTGGGGGAAAGATTGGATTAAATGAATATGATGCTCAAGATATATAAGAGTTAGTACAATGACACATTCTGTAGATCCTTATGGATAAATTCATTCATGAAAAACATGTTCTAAATAGGATAAAAATAGAGTTAAGAGAACTAGAGATATATTGTTTTCCAATAACCAAACATGTTGACTCATTGTTGATTGAAAATGATTAACCTCTCACCCACAAAGAGAAAGTAGAGAGCTCATAATATGAAATATAAAAAGAATCCATGAATTCTGAAATGGATTCCATGTATGAGAACCACATTTGGGTTCTAGTTGATGCACCAATTGATGAAAATCATGTAGAGAACAAATGGTATTCAGGAGAAAATTTCAACTGAAAGGTTAAATAAATACATATAAAGCAGGGATAGGGGAGAAAGTGTTTAAGAATCATCAATGAATTGGAATCCATGAATAATTTTCACCGTTTTATTTGTATAAAGATGTCAGAATTAGACATTCTATATAATATTACCATGAATATGAAATTTGGAAGAAGGATTTCAATACTACATTCCAGGATGGGAACCTTCATGGATATGTCTATATGACACAACTAGAAGTGATTTAGACACCAGGTGATGCCTAAAACAATTCAAGTTATAATTATCCATTTATCTATTGAAGCAAGCATCTAGGTCATGGATCAATTGATTTGATAAATCTATAAAATAATATATTTTATTGATAAAGAATGTGACCCACGTTATTTCAAGATGTTTAGTGGGAACATGACCATTATAATATTAGTATATGTTGTTAACATATTACTATTAGAAAGTTACATTATAAGGATACAATTTTTTATGGAAGGCTAAAAAAATGTTTCTCTATGAAATAAATAGGTGAAGAAACCTATATTATATGGGTCAATATAATTCTTGATATATGTAAGATAATTCTTTGAGTAAGTCAAAGTACATTTTTTGACAAGATTTTAAAAATATTTAGTATGAAATATTTTAAAAAGGGATTTGTTCTAGTGTCACATGGTTTATTAAAATCACTCCTTAGACACAAAAAAGAGAAATACAGAATGAATAATATCACAAACTCTTTAGTGATAGGATCAATAATGTATTTCATGTTTTGTACTAGAATTAATATTTCTTATTTAATGAGTACGGTAAGAGGATATTGAGAATATCCAATAGAAAAAAACTTCTCTTATATTAAGGATACCATCCATTATTTGAGAATAACTAGGTACATTTTCATTGTCTATATAGGATATGAGAAGACGGTAATTACTAGTTATACTGATACAAGTTTGAAAATATATTTTAATGATCAGAAATCCTAATCAAGTAATGTTTTCTATCTCAATAGATGTGATATGATATGTAAGAGTTAAATGCAGCCAGTTGTTGCTGATTATACAATGATATCTGATTATAAATCATATTATCATGCATCTAAGGGTTTTTTTGGAAAATAAAATGTTTTCTAGGACCATGATGTTGTACATAGTAGTAATGATCATCTCACACTGAATTTTTATAATACATCATTGATGGATCCTGCAAAGGAGACAATGTCACGACAATAGAGAATGCATATACTCTGAGTTTATGACCTCATATTGAATATTTATCGAAGGGGTGATGTTTCAATAAGAACTTTACCAATAAAAGAGAATTTGACAGACATCGTTACTAAATTCCATTCTCAAAAGAAGCATGAGTATCATGTGAGATCTAGTGGAATGAATGTTGTTAGTAGTTGGTTCCATTTAAAGTGGGAGTACATTGGAGTTGGTTCCCTAGAATCAATATATGATTACATTATGATAACATGTATCCATATATTTTATTAAAATTAATTAACTTCAAATCACATCAAGATTTTTATTCTATATAACTTATTATTTGATAATGCACTATGAGAAGTTGTTCACTGAAAGGTCATAACATTTCCCCTCTATAATGAAAAATAAGAATACCAACGACACTATTATCAAATATATGTTATATAGTCATATTATATCACATGCGGGACACTAATGATATAGGATCTCAAGGGTGGAGACTCCTAGGACATTGAGTCTCCTCCTCATTGTATATATCCATGGTAATATCATGTGTAGGATATTTTGATAATGATACTCACCAAAAATAATCTATATTTATGTGTGTCATTTCATGTTAATATCTTCAGTGATGTGTATTAATCCTTAGAATTTATTATTATTATTAATGTGTATTAGGAGCCACATAACTTGATGTATTGATGAAAACTATGATCATAAATGTTTAAGATAAAGTAGTATATGTGGGTCTGTCATGAGTAATATTAAATAAATGAAAAACGTGAGAAAGTATTTTTACCTTCTTTAGTTAATTAAAGATGATATATTAGACACATTGATTGAAATGACATAGTGTAAATAAATCCATCTATATAGAGTTCAATGTGAAAGTTTGATTTCCAAAATGTTCAAAATGGGACATCGATAACATAGGTTGATGTCACTAGAATAAAACCTACAGGATTATATATATTGTGATAAAATGATTCTATTATACATTAAGCATATCTATATGGTATTATGAAGTTGAGAAGTTAAAATATTTCTATATTGGTTCCTTGATGTGTTTCTAGACATTGTCCATGTAATTTTGGATAATTCTCCTCATTCCCCTGAGAAAGAGGCATAGAGGGTCACAAAATATGTATATAAATTATCTCAGTTAAATAATATATTATTATTTAAAATTTAACAAATTAAATAAATAATATTCTTATACAAGGTTTAATAATTATATATGTATGCTTTATGACATATATTCCATCACTAGTTATTTGAGAGAATATAATGTGAGAAGAATATTTAATAAATATATATTTTATAATTAATGACAGTAATATTTATTTATTATTGTTGAATAATGTAGTGATATTTATTTATTAAACAAATAGACTTTTTTTCAGGGCCAAATAAATAATATGGAAGAATTATTGATTAAAATTTTAGTTCAGTCTAGAAAAAAAAATATATTGATTATTATTGGATTAAATAACATTTAATTTAATTCACATGTTAAGAGAATGTGAAAGATGTAATAATAATATTAATATTACAAACTAGTGGTTCCATAAGGGATTAAATAAATATCAACAGGGAATTGTGAAAATATTTATTTCTAATACCTATTGGTATTTAAAACCAATTATATTATTTTTTTAGGATAGACAATTCATTTCTGTTGTGGACAATGACAGTAGGGGGAATCCTATTATGCTCTAGAGAGATCACTATATGAGAACTCTTCCAACAGTAAATAGTGATCTTTGTCCACTATCAACTCTCGATCTATAGAGAGGATGGAAAATGTTTTGAAGTGATACTAATGGTGATTAAAAGAAAATGACTAATGTGATAGGAGATTATGTTCTAGCACCCAAATATTATTATATAAATTTTTAGAAATTTGTAGGACACATATTGTTCACTGCTAGAGAGAATATTATCCTGATTTCTAGAATTATATTATTGTATAATATAGATATATTGTTATATCCATTGATAAATAAATATTTAGTCAAAGTTAATTATTTATTTGACTAAATTAACTATAAATACTATTTTATGATCATGTTATTAGTTTTGGTGTACTATTCCTTGATATTTTTTCTTTAATTCAATTCATTTTATTATGGAATTCATCATCACATAAATTATAGATTGATCATTTATCATAAAAAATTGAAAATTTAGGCACAACCTATCACATGCTTCCACAGTGCCTAGAACCTTCAATTCATCTCCATTATTTTGATGTAAATTAGAGAATAATATATAAAGACTACCAAAAATTTGTCAAGGTAATCTCTAAATATTATATTTATCAAGTCCTTGATTTTGTTTGATCATTATTTGGTCTAAAAGGAATTACTATGAACTTTTATTTTCGGTACCTTATATAGAAATTTGTCTTGTTGATATCACCCTTATTAACCCTTATTTGATAATGTCCCGATCAAAGATTGAAATTGGATAAGTATTGGGATCTAAATAGATAAACAAAGAAGTCATAAATTCCTGTTATTTGATCCTATTTCTTTATTGTAATCAGGTTGATCTCGTGGTAAAAATTTAAAAGGAACATTAACACATCCTTATTCGTGATGAATATGACAAGTGGATCCCCATGGTGTATCACATGGTCATATGAACCATTTATTCTGATTCTATTTTATTTTTTTCTTCACCTAATAATGTTCCACAAAATAAATAATATATAGATTCTATAATATTTACAAATTCCTTAGTATATGATCATTTGAAAATGACACATGTCATCTAGGAGGATGTTTAGGAAATTCTTCTAGAAACACATCATCACATTCCCTCAAAATCAGAATGTATTCAAGGATGATCCTTTTATTAAACTAAATCATTTAAGCTATATAAGATTTCAAACTATGATATATTATCTATTCCTATTATTTTTTTGTTAACATTATTCATCCTTATCCATCCAATTGTATAAAAGCACATATTGGTTCATGTTATAGAGGATAAATTAATTCTCCCTAAAATTTATGTTGGTTTTTAAATGTAATAACATTCCATAACTAGGAAAAAATCAAATTCCACTAATGTGAGACTAACATTATTTTCATTAATAACTCTCCCATAAGCATTAATATGTTTTACCGTAATGATATATGTGTTTTTCTTGATGATATGAAATAATTTTGTGCAGATAATAAATGTTCTTAGAAAAATTATAAGATATACTAACATGGTATGAATTAAATTACAACATGACATACACAATAATGAATTATAGGTTACATGTATATGATTTATCATGATCGATCGCCCTATAGGGATTTATTTATTCAATTAGTCTTGGAGATTATATTTTATTAGTATACTTTTCAACCCTGAGGATATATAATTTTTATGGATAATTCCTTTCATCTCCACATTTAAGAAATATTTTTATATACGGTAAATTATATTGAACATTACTTCCATCAATAATGTTAATCATTTTTAATGTATATTGGATAATTTATGACATATCATTCAATACATAAAAAATATCCTGGTTTATTTGTGGCATTTACCTTGGTGGATCTTTCTACATTTTTATAGTGGAAATTGGAACTTCATTCATTTTTCACCTTTATCATATAATCATATTTGATATTTTTTCCTCCTAATCATTGTCGTGTTTAGACATTCCACAGTTTTTCAGTTTTTAATTGTGATATTTAATATATTCTTTAGCAAAATCACAAGATTTCAACAATTATCTCCCATCAAGGTAGGTGTATCTTTTGGGAAATCATTATTTTTTCCCATAACATTAGGTTTTAATATGGTTCCTTCTATTTCCAGCCACTATAAATAACAAATTGAAAATTAGGGATTATTACTTTTAAACTATTAAACACACAAATGCGAATCCCATAAAATTTAATGGAAACTTTATAAATTTTTTTTCCCAAACTAATGAATTTATTATATTTTATCTATGTTGTTCGTGATATATTTCCAAACACAGAATCATATTGGTATTTTTGTTCCCTTAATAATGATTTCTTATTATCTTGTAAATTTACCAAATCATATTTCCCAAGAGTTTCATACTAATAGTGCAGCAAAGACCATGGATGCACACATGTTCCTAAATGAGTTTAGCATAATACAATGTTATTCGTTGTTACCCATATGTGTCTATATTCTATATCCACATCCTCATGTAGTATCTAGAGAAGGATTTATTTTCTTTGAAACCACTTAAATTTTATTTAACAAAATTTATGGATGTATTCTTATGTTTAGTTTTATACCTACAAATTTTTCAAGGTTTTCCTTATTCTAATACCAAAAATAAAAAAATAATTTTCTGATACACACTATAAGAAACCATGTATTTATTAATAATTAATTCAATATTTATTACATAATAATATGAATAATACAACCCAAAATATTTATAATACTATTTTCTTCTTCTAATTAACTACACTACATAACAAAATAAAATAGGCGGTGCATTGGAATTTTTGAAATATTCTATAACATTCTCATTTTATTCCATCATTTCTATAAATACAATGGATAATATGGGGTCCTGAAAAAGAAATGCGAGAGATATAATTCTCAATTAGGGAGTAAATAAAGAATAATAAGAAGAAATTATTACATGTTATAAAATAGTCATTTCAATGAGACATAGAAGTGGTGGTAATTAAAAACATGATTAATGATGCATTATATAATAAGATAAAATAAAAAAATCATTGGAATTTCATAAAATAATGTTATTATGAAAAGATACCCTGAACCATACATATCATAACATGAGAATAAAATGGTACCCGATGAATTAGAGCACTATCTAAGCTCACACATCATAAACATATCATGTATACACATAAATTTGACACATATATCATATAACATTGGATCATATTCCATCACAATTAATCCCAAAATTTATGATTTTGGGATACATATGTGGATGTAAACATTAAATGATGTATAGGTAAAACTAGTTGAATTCAACTTGTGTGTAAATTGTTATGGGTAATCTCCTCACAAATGATTGGCATGAAAAATCACAGTGACATTTATATAGCGTAATGAAAGTACATTAAGATTCGTAAAATGATTCAATCAGAGAGAAAGTGGAAAATATTAACTTATAAGTGAAATTAATGTATATGTGTTACGTAATATCACTATATAAAATAATTTTTTTAGGAATTAATTTGTATAATACAAGGAGGATGCTTGAAAAAAACATGGCATGGAAAAAGCACATTATAAATATGCCTCATATTGGGGGAACATTTTGAATCTTGGAAGAGATTAATGAGAGTTAAAGAAAAAAATAATCACTTTTAAATCATTAGGGAAAAACTTTATATGTGTTAAATTATATCCCATCAATATGAATTGGAATATAATGGACATTAAATAAATAGAGTTCTTGAAAAAGGAGGATAATGTGAGGATCCCTTACCTTGAGATGGTGATTCAAAAATCATAGGGCGAGCTTATATAGAGATTAGGGGATCTATGGAAGGAATATATAGATTGTAGGAATGGGTAATGATGTGTTCCAATATTTTTGAGTGAAGTGGAACTAGATTATGGATGGGTTAATATAAGAAAAGGGAGTGGAGTTCTTTTTTATTTCCCAGACATAGGTACTTGACTCTATATAATAAAATAATAATAAAAACACATAACCAGGGGTTTTTCAAATAATTTCTACCAAATCGTATTTGTTTAATATTTTATAAGTCTAAGGGTCAAAATTAATAATATATTTCCCCTGTTGATATCAGAGAGATTCATGTTTATAATGAAATGATTTTAAATCCTTAAAATATAATATTATTTTTGGAGGATACATAAAAGCATTATAAATTTAATCAAATAAACTCCAAATAAATTATTTTGAATGGGAAAGATATTGTTGGTCATAGATACCTTTTATATCTTTTAATTAATCACTTTTAGAATTTTAGAATGACATAATACAGAACGTATATTTAATCATATTTTATTTTTACTCTAAAATTAAACTGTCTTTGAAAATTAGGAAAAATTCGCCATTGGATAGTTTCAAAAATATGATTCAGAAAATAAAATTTATTTTAAATAAATTATTTTCTAAATGATTGAATTTTAACATTTAAAAAATAATATACATTTATTTAGAAATACTATGTTTTTTTGACAATATCACTTTTCAAACCATTATATATATTATTTTTGATTACTTATATATTTATTAATATTTTATATTAACTAAAAATTATTTTATTTTATTCTTAAATTACAATATCTTTTATTAATTCATGATTTCAAAAAAATGAATGTATTAATTCAATATTCATATTACACAAAAATATATTTCCTGATTTATTGTGTCAAAATGAAAATCATTTAAAGATTAATCACAATAAGAAGTAAATATAATAATTATTATATTTTAAATAATATATTCATATTTTAATTAGTTGTTTATGGATATATATAGAATTATTACATAAGAAAACACACCAAGGGTAATGAGTGCGATGGTGAGGTTTTCCTGGGGTGGTTCAATGTACATAGTTTGGGTTGTGATCTTGCTAAGCTTGAAAAAATCCTGTAAACGTTGTATGACATGGTATAGATATTGGATATCATCTAGGGATTATTCAAGGGAAAATCCAAGTGTTAGTATCTCCATTTGAATCTTTGAAATTTGACTTCATAGGGTATGATCCTGATATTTGAAGAAACTTATTCTCTAATCATTGTTAATTGGATTTACCATATACCAATATTGATACAAATCATATGATCAATATTGAAAGTATATTTGTTCAATGGTATTGATTATTATATAAAATTTAAATCTGATAATATACAATAACACCAAATAAGATCATGCATTTTATATAACCATAATAGGGTATTAAATTCTATCAAAAATGGAATTTTATTTATAAATGTTTGGTTTGTTTCAACAATTAGGATTTATCCTAGGTAATTCATTGTAATCATTTGTTTAAATCATTCATGGTGTATCATAAATATTTTGTGAATTTTCAACGAATATCCCATGGAAGAGTCAAAACATGTGTGTATAATGGCCCATTTTTATGGACTATGTGGAAATAATGACCATCACAATGTTTCCTTTTCAGAGTAATAACCCCTAGGGCCCTATGTGATAGATCCACATCTACTTGTAGTATCTAAACATGGTTGAAATTTTTTTATGGACACTCACTCTATACATTAACAAAATTCTAGGACATTTTTTGTTATATTGACTCTTCCTTAGACTTATCATTAGGAATGGGATTAGGGATCTCAATAATGTTTTATTATCATAGTTCCTAATTCTTAAGTAAACCTATCCTCTAATAAAAACTATTTAAACCTAGGTTTTTCAGATATAGATATTGAGTTATGTTTTGATGAATATTCACAACATTATTTAAATACATACTTTAGGATCTTAATGTTATTGTGACTTTGGATACATGTAAAAATAAATAATTATGTCATAGGTGAACTACCTAATTATACTTTATGTTCTTCGTAACTATAACGCTTATTTGACATATCATAAAAAATTCATTTTTTCATAACCTCGGGAAAGGATATACAAGAATGGAGGAGATTAGATTCTTAGTAAGGGTAAACGAGGGAGATTCATAGGGATAACTTGAAAATAAGGCTACATGAACATGACATTAATATTTTATAACCATAAAATATGTATCATATATCAAATTTGTTTCTCATGGGATAAATAATGGAATCTCATAAGATGTGGATAATATTTATATCAATGAATATGATCTATAATAGAATAAATTTTTCATAACAGATAGATTTTTGGTAAACATATAATCATAGAAAATAATTTTCATAGTAGTCAGGTCTCAATAATAGGGATACCATATTGGAATGGTTTCACTCCCCATTAAAACATTGTATTCATGGTTGAATACCAAGTCCATCATAGTGGAAAATGTCCCTTAGTGAATCTAGATCAATCCCCCTTCAAGTATTTCATATCTCATGTTATATAAATATTTACCCAAATTATTATATGGGGATTTACGGCCAACACATGACAAAATTAAATTAATAATTATATGTTCCAAAAGATTATAAATCACTAAAAATATCATAACCCATGAAATGAAATGCATTATATGGATATTTAATAATATCATAACCTTTGGAAAAAATATAGGCTTCATAATCATTTAATCATAGAATAACACATTAATGGAATATGGATTCATTATATTTTTCTCATTGTATAACATGTGTATGTGAAATGGATTTAATTAATATCTTTTCATCATTAACATAAACCATTCAATGGTAGAATAATAATAGTACTCTTGGTTTATATCCACATTAAAAATTTTATAACATCAGAAGATGTTATCTTAGAGGAAAAATGACTTTGAAAGATAACATGTAAATGTTTTTATTCAAAATATATTTTATGATAAATTCAATTATTATAAATAGTAGTAATAAAACAATTTTGAAATCTATTGCATTAAATATATCCTTGAAAACAAATAATGGAATCAATAAAAATTATATAAAGAATTTGTTGATGACAATATTATTTTCAATCTGAAAATAGATTATTTTTAATCATAATACATTTATTTGAAAATAAATGTTAATAATTATAGAGGAATCTTAAATAAAGTAGTTGGTCATGATACTAGAGAATTTTGTTCATGTCGAACATGTAAAAATGATTATTCCTTTAAAATTATTAGAAAAATTTAATGGGAATTGTTTGTAAAATAACATGATATTTCCAATCAAATATTTTAATAAAAAAAGAAATCATGGGTAACCATTAATTTATTAAATAATTTAGATAATAGTAAAAAAATTAAAACACTTTTAGATGACATTTTTTTAAATAAAAATGATTTTTTGACCGAAGAAAGAAATAATAATGATTTTTATTAATAGAATTATTTTGAATTCACTAGTAAATAAAGAGATATAGATGATGAAAACATGTATTCTAATTACATAACATAAAGATAAAAACCTCATGAGTTTCTTAAGAGATGGATCATAAAATCATATCATCATAAATATTTTCATAATTAATCATGACAAATGATTAGATTGTAACATAATATCTTCGGAAAATTGGTAACATTGAATTGTAATCCAAATAAAATAATTACATTAAATTATACATAAAATATCATTAAAATAAATAATTTTTTAATTTTATATTTAAACGGGTATTTATATACACTGTATAAAAGAATATAGGTGTATAACATAACATATGTCTCATGGAAGGAAGATTGTGACAAAAAACCCTTGGAACTTTTCTAACTATTGCACTATAAACCCCATGAAAGAAAGATCCTTAAAGGGATTTTTTAAATATCAATAATTTATACGAACATAATCCTTAAATATATTCATGGGAAGTATATTCACCATATAAAAACATGTGGTGAATATTATAGGCGTCTCATAGAAAATAAAGGTGAGAAGGAAATATCTTTCCATAAGCATAAAATTTCATCATACACATTAAAACCTCAATTATAATAAACAAAATTTTATTTTAAATATATAAAATAACCATAAAAATATATATTATAAAATATATCACTTTCTTGAGATCTTTTAGTTGCTGTTTATTTACAATTCCTTATTAACGTCACTTTTCGGGTAATAACTACTTTGTGTTCGTATATGATTGGATTTTTTATTTTAGACAACATTACTATTATAATTTTTATATAAAATTAACAATTTCAAAAATTATATTAATATATTATATATTATATGTAAATATATATATGGTTATATAGTAATCAATAAGAGTTATAGATAAAAAATGAAATACTTCATTCAGCGAGATAGTAAGTCATACACACACAAGAATTTTCATTCAATATTCTCAAAGGAATGAAATAAAGAAATAAAACTAATATATTACCAATATACGAACTTATATATTCCATATATATCACATATTTTCATGTAAAACTTATTTATTATCTTCCGTCTAATGTGTGAACTAATCAAAACACTTTATGAGGTGGTATGACACAAATTACATTATCGATGTTATCATATTCCCATGGAATATATAGAATGAAGGTACATGTGATATAATAATTACATAAGAATAATAATTTAAAAAATATCATATATAAATTTATAATTAATCATTATATTCAGTCGTGACATATGGTTATTGAAAACAAATAACATCGATTTGCGAGGCAGTAGTCCGTCGAACATACGAATGATGATTTACGTCCCATTAGATATAAGGGGAGTTGGTTGTAAGTAATTACTAGAAAATAAAAAAATATATTTATATTGATTATACTGAGGTTATTTTATTATAATTTTTATAAAAGACTAAAATAATGTAAAGGAAGAAATAAAATTAAATGATCGATTAGGGGAGCTACCTCTTCTTCGAAATACTTCTTTTGGTTTGCAAGAAATGGATTATAATATTGGAGTTATTACCAAAATATGGATTAAAATATGGGATTTCAATATTATGAATTTATTTGGGTACTTATTTTCAAACTACATGGTTTTGTATGGGAGAATTTGAGATTATATGTGGTGTCATTTTTTATAGATGTGAGTGAAACAATTGTATTTTTTTTAAGATAAAAAAGGTATATTCTCGTTATTCTAAAACCAAAAGTATCTAAAATGGATTATTCATGGTCCTAAGAAAATATATGGTACAAATATGTCCATAAAATTTTATTTCAATATTTTTTGCTAATTTTTAACACTTATCATTTTAGTATCACACATATAAACACATTTTTACCTTAAGTGTGGTAAATTACTTTTACTGGTTTTAAAATTTTTTCGGTCAAAATATATTTTTACGTTAATATATAATTTATTTTGTTATTATAAAAAATATTTAATAAATATTTTAAAATTCCATTAAAATAATTGTGAATTTAAAGTATAAAATTAAAATTCATAACATGATAAAGAAATTGATTTCCCAAATAAAACATGTTCACAAGTTTTAATGTTTTTATATCATGATTCAGAATGAAAATGATTCCAATGATCTAAATTACCTTATACTGTATATAATTTTCCTATTTTTAATTTACAACTCATTTTAAAATAAAAATTTACTTTATACATGTTTTAAATAAAAACTAATTTCTCAATGAAAACATGTATTTTCCTCTATTCCATAAAATATAAATATTTTCTGAAAAAAATCCAATAAATATCCCTATGATATTTTTGACATGATGAAATAAAATAATAGTTTTTATTATAAAAATAATAATTTTCAATAATTTTCACCATTTAATTTTAATATTTATCGAAAAAATAAATAGAAAAACAATTTTTTTGAGTAGGTGGAATTTTCATGAAATATAAAAACTTATAAAAAATTTAAGATAATTAATTAAAATCATTTTAATATATAATTTTTTTTTATTTTATAAATAATTTATATTATTCATATAACTTTGTTTAGAGGATAAGTTATGGCGTTTGGTTTTAAATAATAATAATAATAATAATAATAATAATATGTCATAGTTTGTTAAAGGATGGTGTTATGTGTAACACAAGCTAAACTCTGTGTTGTTTATAACACAAGATATCAACAAAATTTAATTTATTAAAAAAATTATAAAAAACAGAGTTTTATTCCCTTAAATTCTGAATTCCAATTATTTTTATACATTCATCATATAAATATCACATATATCCATCCTTATCATGTTTTTTCCATATGATATGGTCTATATTTCTCATTAATTATGAAGTTAGAACACAACCAAGAACCCATGTTCCCTCTCTATTAGTTTCTCTATAATCAATTTCTATTATATTTTACATCAAAACTCAAATATTCGTGTCCCATGTCTACTTTTTTCCCATATGGTGATGGTAATTCTTTTCTCACCATCATCTTTGTTTAATCTTCCTAATTTTGAAATTATTTAAATCTATTTTATATTTTCATCTTATATGATAATGATTTCACCTAGTTATTTTACATCTATGGGTCTCCTTATGAAAATTCATTAAATAATTTATCAAAACATAAATACTTTGTTACCATAAACATCGTACATAAAGAAATATCCATAATAAATATAGAAAGAAAGTTTCATTTCTCAATGGATATTTATGGTGGTATTTCAATAGAATAATTATATTCGCTATGGAAGACAATATTTTGTTATACACCGTATCACCACAATAATAATAATTAATTTTATTTCTTATTATTTTCACCCATTTATTCAAAATGATAATATTATAAAGTATGGTGATAATTCACATTTTATTTGGGTTTTGATGATAGAGGATTTTCATCAAACATGATAGGTTTGTTCTTGTGATCACACATTATAATGGATTTAAATTTTATATTAAAATAAAATTATTTTTTTCATGATATAAACTATTTTTTAGGATTCCTTACTACTTATACTACAAGTTTAAGGGAGTTTATAAATGAACTTCCCAATGCCATGACAGGTCTATGGATTTTTTCTTCAACACTAGACTTCTTCCACCACATCATGATATCTCCATGGATAACAGAAATTTTTTTCAAAATTTTATTTTTAGATTCAATCAGGACACTAATAAATACTAATTATTCTTTAATGTTGATCCCATTCTCAATAAAATCCCTATATTCAATGAAATTCCTCTTTTTTTCCTCCACATTCTAGTTATTTACAGAAAACCACAATGGATTCCACAATTAGGGTTTTATGGTCCTCAAACTCTTATACTCATACTTCATCTTAGTTACAACATTATTTAGATAATATGTTCATTTTAAGGAATATATTATATTATTTTATTTAAAATTTCTTCTTATAAATTTTCTTATCAACGATACTTCATCAGCATCATCTTAAATTTTCATATGACTACTAATTGGATGATGTCCCAATTTTCCTACATGAAAAAATACAACATAATTTTTCTATTTAAATTTAACATTACATATTTTAACATTTTTGGAATGAAGAAACATCATATAATTATTTTATTCAACCATGTTATCATATTTTAGTGATATTTTCTTTATATCCTTGAATGAAATCTCTTGATATTTTTCTTTTGGACTAAATTTATTATAATTGTCCCAAATTTCCTATGCCATAATTGTGTTAAATATTTAATCCAATGTCACCAAATTTGTATATTTTTCATCAATAAATTATATTTCTTCCATAAAAATAGAGGTAGTCATGTTAGAAAAAATTTAAAAATGGTGATATCATTGAAAACCATCCCAAGTCCACTCATGTCTTCCCTTATAATTTTCACCCAATCAAAGAATGTTTATCTCTCCCATTCAAGATCATTCTAAAATAGTAATATTTTTTAAATTACACCAACATATTATCTTCCTAGGATATAAAATCATTTTTATAAATATTTATAATTGTCTCCCACTTAACATGAGAGGCTTTTTGTGACATCTCCTTTTTGTAAATATGCTTCGACAATGCTCTCCTAATGCATCTGTGTCCTTCAAATTAATATCCAAATCATAGTTAACTATATATAATAGAGGTAAACTCTAAATTTAATTCCTGAATACATGAACATCTATCATGGAAAAATAGATCAATATTGACAAAAAAAATAATGCTACATTATCTTTTTCTATACCAAGTTGTTGTTATCCTCAAAAAGACAGATTCAATTATGGTTAATGAATACTATCATATCATTAAAGGGAGTGAACTTAAAAACCATCCTTCAACTCTAATAACACTTATTTATCAAATACATGGAGTATATTATGAGATGAGAGTGAATGAGGGTCCTATTAATTTAAAATTTTCTTCTAACTAAAGATCTTTTTTATCTTTCACAGGAACAGTTTTTTCTCTCGCTCACTATCTCTCAATAGTGAATAATGTAGTAACTTGTATAAGGTTTTTTAATTGGATCATGGAAAATAATTTAATCTAAGGATCATGAAGCTATATGTGAACAAATTCAACTAATATAAAGAGATATTATTTATATTTGATTGAATATTGGATTGTCTCACTAATCCCCCAATAAAACATTCCATTGCATCATAGAATAACTCACTACTCTCTTCTAATGATATGTAAAAATGAAACTTTATTAAATTTCTTATTTTCCAAAGAAATATAGATAATATATTACACCATAATGATGTATTAGTTTCTCTATATTTTTACATGATTCTAAGGAGGCAAATCTTCGATGAAAACCTTTTGCATCACCAATATCATCCCATTTCTTCTGCCTACATTTTTTGTTTTACAGACATAACAAGAGCATCTTATAAACCATAATTTTTCTCTTCACCTTCCCTCAAATAGAAATAAATCATATTTGTTTTATTCATGTGTTCACTTTTTATCCACAATCTCTTTCCCCCTTTTTACTTCATTTTTCCCCATTATTTATTTTTCAAGTATTATATGTAATAAATTTTCCATTTCTCAAACATGGAAGATCCTAAGTGAATAAAAATATTTTACTTAATAACTAACTCCATAAAATATCCTAGAATGTTTTAGGTGATTATTTATTAAAAAATATGACAAATAATATATCATAAATACACCTAAATCTCATTGTTGTAACAATCATGTTATCACCTCCACATTCTAGATCATGTTTTGTATGGTGGAAGAAAAATATATACAATAAACCTTAATCCTATTTCATAATAACGGAACCAATATTTATAAATTATCCAATAAATATTGATTTCATTCTATGTATTTACTTCCAGAATAAATATTTTCTCTTTTAATTTTGAACATTTGATATGATGTTTTCCAATAATAATATCAAAATATATAACAATGGGAATGAATCATTTAAAACAAATATGGTTCCTACATAGTCATACCTAGAACTCACTTGAAATAATAAATCACACATATATTGATTAACCCAAAAATAATCCTTGATGTGTTTTTCACACCCATTGATAACTCAAACAAAATTAATGGGGACTCATGTGAAAATGGAATTGGTTTAATAAAAATTTCATCAAAGCCTTACCCATAGAAAAGGAATGGGTTACGTAAAAATTTTGTAATCATAAACATAAAACACCCAAAGAATGTATATGGATGGAATCATTTGATTATATCCACTTTTTAGATTTTAGTAAGATTAAAGGATATTATAATAAATTATTAATTCCAATAAAATATTACTTGTAAATCTTACTAAGGAAAATAACCTTTTTCAATATAAATCACATATTTATATTATCAGAATTGACAATATATCAATGAAAACATTTTCATAGAAAAAAACATGAAATCATGTAAAAGAATCATCAAATCATTTATAGGTCATGATGATACAAAATTAAATTCATAGAGTATAAGGGAAATTAAAAATCATCATATTACACATTGGTGAAAAAATAAAAAGATACCTTATTCTGAAAATGACATGAATATTACATTCAAAAAATAGTATAAAAATTCATTTATTAGTAAAATAAAAATTAAAAAATCTTATATTAATAATCAAAAAAAAATTAAAAACATTTTTAGAAAACATGGATATAGATGAAAATATATTTTCAACCGAAGAGTTATATAATGTATGATTCCTTAAAAACATTCTTTCAGTAACCTTATTTTGTAAAGAGAGAAAATATAAAGTAAAATGAGTAATATCCCAAAAATTAATAGATGAGAAGAAAATCCTTGAGTTTCATGGGATATAGATCATTAAATTTCATCATTGGAATATAATCCTAAACAATCCCTATATATAATGAGTTTATAATATGAAACCCATAACTCAGGTTCAACAAACTCCATACCTGTTCATTAATCATGTATAATAAAAATAAATTTATTATAAAACTATTACATAACCATAAACATATATATCAGAATATATTTGACTTTTATATGACCATTTATCATTCCATTATTAACAAATCGTTATTAAAATTATTTTCCCATTTGATAACTACTCCATTTTTATGTTTGTCTTATTCTGGTACTTTTTAGTATTTATAAAATGATCATAATTATTACATATAAATAATGTTATTTATGTAATAATTTTAATATATTTTCAATATAAAATTAATTAAAATCATCCGTAAAGTTAATAAATATTAATTTTAATTACACAGTTCATGAAGATGGTATCACATAAGTATGCATAAAAAATATTTTCATTTTATGAATGATAAAATAAAATAGAGATAATTAAAAATTAACCATTTATGGATAATTAATATTTAATATATATTTATAATTTATAGTGATTAAATATATCTTTAATACCATCAATGTATAAATAAAATGAAATAAGAATCACATCGCTTCCAAGAGATGATAGTCTTCATGGACGCACAAGCGATGCAATTGTTTTACATTAGATGAGATGGTATGGAGGTAGATTTTATATTATAAATATTTTATTATAATTATTTTATAAATATTATATAGATAGATAATATAAATCCATAATAATATTTATCCAAGAGATGTAGTGTTTGAAAACGAAGAACATCGATTCATGAGGCGGTAGTCCTCCCTAGAAACGATCGATGGTTAAATTTAAAAAAAATAGAGTTGAAATGAATATATCTTATCAAATTAATATAATAAAATATTATTATAGGTTAAATTGTTTTATTATTGTTTCATCATGGGTGAATAATATTTTATGTAGGTAGAAGGTGAAATAAATAAAAAACCCATGGTTATGAATAATACCTCTTATTCCGAAAATGTATTTAGAATTATGATTATATAATTACTAGAATTGTTTAATAATAAAAATAATGACACTTAGTAATGGGGAGAGTTGTATGTATTGGATTCTATACGGTCCTGGAAAAAAAGTCTCATAATGTGTGGAGAAGAGAAGATATGGGATTTCCTTTAAAATGTTGGGGAGAGGACCCACCATATAGTTTAGAAAAGAATAGAATATATTATAGTTATATTAAAACAAAAATTATAAAAAGGGTCCATTATTGAGTCTTATATGATATAGAGTTGAAATATGAGCATAAAATAGAATTTATACATGTTTTTGACTATTTTATCTGTTATATCAATAGTTAATGCACTCCCATGGTAAAATGGTTTTATCCATAATTGTGCAAACATATTTTTACTATTTTTCTATTTATTTTGAAAACAACTTAATATGACCTTATTAAATAAATATTAATTATTCTAATTCAAAATATGTATCAATTTCATCTAATTCAATTCACATAATAGTGAAAATTAATATCTAATTAAAACCCACAAATGTAATGAAATTTTTTTTTCTATGGGATATGTTTACTTCGGTATAAAATGGGTTTACATAAAAAGAAAAAATAGAAATTATTTAAATTATATAAATTTAATTAATCATAATATTAGTCGAATATTATTTATTTTAAAATAAATTCACTAAAAATAGCTATTTTTAAATTTTTTTAAAAAATTGATATTTTTAATAAAAATTCACATTTTAACTATTGAATAAAAATTGTATTCTTTTAGGAAAATCTCAAAATGTAACTCTAAAATAAATATTCAATAAATATTGTTAAAATTAATTTCAATTGTTTCAAATAAAATTTCTATATACAGGAAAAAATTATTATATTAATTTATCTTACAAATAATAGAAACCATTCAACAGAAAATGAATCTTTTTTGTAAAATATAA
Organism: Viscum album; assembly: GCA_963277665.1. NCBI lineage: Eukaryota > Viridiplantae > Streptophyta > Magnoliopsida > Santalales > Viscaceae > Viscum > Viscum album. The sequence continues at coordinate 1,609,731,585 of OY728141.1, read as the reverse complement.
AGAGGTTAATAGAAATATATATGTTATTTACCTAAAACATTGAAAAATATTTTTATAATATGGTTATTCCAATTCATCCCACCAATTTAATTCATAGTTTATAAACGAATAAAATATTATAGTTATTCAACTCGGGGTTGCATGTATCCCAGGATATCATGGAGAATAAATTTATTTGAAAAGAAATATAAAATAAAATCTCTTTATTTTACATTTTAACACTAAAATATGTTTCTTATCTGTTTTGTGGTAAAAATATCAATCCTAATAAATAAAGGTTTGATATGGAACTTCATAATTATATATGACAAACACTGATTCATATATAGATCATGAAAATGTTTGAGCATGATATAGCTCTCCAATGCATTAGGTAATTATTTAGTTTTTAATGTAGATGAATGGGGGACATAACTGGGCATGTGACTCTTATAGACTTAATTACGATAAAGTTGTTATGAAAAGGGATAAAAATGAATTAAAATAAGATATGAATATGATTTTCCAAGATACCTATATTATTTATAGATACCAAAAAATTTCATATATAAATTACACAACCTATTAGATGAATATTCAATACATATTATTATTATCCATGAAAGAATCATATATTTATCATATCTTTAAAAACAACGTTTCTCAAAAACCATGTTCATAATAGACATATATCATATATCTGTCTGTATTACAAAACTATACCCTTCATATACATATCATATGTTAAAATGTTCTTCCTAACATTGTTAAAGGAAATGCAAGATAAAGTGAGTTCATGTTCTCATTAAGGTTTTTCAAGGGAGATACAAATGATCACTTAAACATAACATGAGAATAAGAATATGTTACCATGAACAGAAAATTTGAAAACCATATCATTCATATGAAATATCTAAATCTTGATTCATGTAATAATGACTTATGTAGGACCCCATGACACTCTGAGAGGGGAGGTGTAATCAGGGTGTCAACTTTTTCTTTTAAAACAAGGATCTTGTTCCCACATTTGTAGGAACTCATTCAACCTATATGATAAATGAAAACAAAAATCAAAAAATCACATGAATAATGACCACACAACACTTTTACATGGTTTACTACTAAGGGCTACATACAAGGAGAATACACCGACTATGTGTCGGCCATACCTTAATCCACTAATCTTATCATGTTTTTGGATTAAAATTTTGAGTCACAGTCACTATTTCCCAGGCACACTACCTTTAAAATGTTTCATGGAAATCATACTACGTCCCTTGGATCACTTCCCTCGACTCCCCTAGCTCACAACATTGAGATAAGTCAATCTCAGTTTATCGACATGAAGTTCTCTTCAATAAATATTCATTGAAGTCATTTTCTCTGTTCATTTGGAGACACTAATTTAATCGATGACATGGATTTAGACACTTGAAATCACTGGACCACTGAACTAGATATTCAATATCCTGTGAGAATCACAACACTACCCTTTCACGCAATACCTCAACTTACATGAAATATTTGGGATTTTTCAAGCATTATGAAATTTGTGAAATTCCTACATTCTCTGCAACCCTTATCTTTCACGTAACTTCACCGAAGGGTTAACATGGTCTTTTTAGACTAAAGGAAAACCTTGTGCACAAGATTAATTCTCTTAAAATCTTTCACATGACTGAGCAACCATATTTTTGTTGGAAAAATTCGTAAGCTTCAATAGGGGGTAGCCACCTATTTATAGGCCTCGGTGTCCAAGAGGGAAAGATTCCAATGAGTCTTCTGATGTGTGCATATGTTTCAGGATGATTGTGCAAAACCCCTTTTGACATCCCATGGGGCGCATGAAAAACCCTTCATGCAACATCATCTTCCATGTAATTCATGAATTTTCCATTTGATTGTGTTATGGACCTAAAACATGTCTTACACACAAGTTCAAATAATAGCTTCAATATTCCACGCAAAACCCAATACTTCACGCACAATTAAAATCATTTACGAACATTCCTTTTCCAAAAACATCTTTCTCCAGTTTCCAATATTAATCCCGAAACATTTGGTAAACACTGAAATACAACACCACCATCAATACTGCTTTCAGATCAAACATCATGAACCATATCCATGTAATCTCTCTAATCATCCATAAAATAGTTGACAATAACAAAAAAACCATGATTAAACCAAATTATATTAAAAAAATTATTAAACAATGTATTTTCATCAAATAACATCCTTGGTTCTAACAACTTGTAGTTCACAAGACATGAATAAAAAATCAATTAAAGATCATGAGTCATGAGATCATAACATTAAAATAAGATATAAGATTATGTGATGTACCTCAGCCTAGAAAAGTTCTTCATTTCAAGTCAATGATTACTTATAAGACTATCATAGTGTATTGGGATCACTCCCCAAACTATCATATCAGTATTCAATGTTCACTCACAAGACTATAATAGTGATCATATTCCCTTACTGAACACAGTTCACTCCCCACTATAGTCCTTATTATCTCATGACATATATATATTTACCCAATGCATTGAAGAGTTATATAATTTTAGTCCCATGCACCACAAAATGAAAATCATACATACGTATCCCACAATCTGAAAAAACATACACCACATCAATACTCATGAAATGAAAATGGGTTTTATAACCATTCCATTATTTCATAATACCACAACCCATGTAAAAGAAATGGGTTTCATTACTTAATTTATCCATGGGGAGGAAATGGGTATCATATATTTTCCTTAAATAATATTCATAAATAATTTAAAATTATTTAAAGGGGATGGTATCATTGGATTGTATGACATTTAAAGTATAAGTAACATCAAAATATGACCTCAAAGAATAAAATTAATTTAAAATATCACTCAAAACATTTATTAAGGTAAATAACATTTTCCCAATGTAACCAAATAATTAATATCAAAAAATTTATATACTATATAGGAATATTATTATATTTTATATATATAGAAACATGTATATGAATCTTGAAATCATTGAGTGGTAATAGTGGTATAAACTTTTATTCATACTGTGTACGTAAAAAATTAATTATTTCACAATTTTCATAAATATTCCTAATTTCATCATTTGGAAATAAACAAGATTATTAATTTTAAGCCATTATTGAAAATTAAAATCCCTCAAAATATTAATTCCAACAATAATTGGATAATATTAAATCACACATGAAAAATTATTTATAAAAAATTAACATAGGATTAAATGAATTTTCTACCGAATAGAAAAATATAGTTTGTTTTACCTAAAAATACACTTTTATTATATTGAGTAATTAATCTGAAGAAAATTGATGGAATATATATATTGTAATAAATAAAAAATTTATAATTAAATTTATTGGATTATTTATATATAATTAATAAAATTTCATCATTGGAAATGTAATCATAAACAATCCTAATAAAGAGTGAGATTATAACATAAATCACTTTGCACAAGTTTGACAATCATCGAATGTTTTATAAAATCCTATATAAGAAATTATTATTTTTTATAGATATTTAAAATATTTTTTCATTTTTTATAATATCTTATATGATATAATTATATTACATTAACACCAAATTTATAATAGTTACTTATTAAATGTGTCCTTTATGGGTGTTATCGGTTTCATTTGTAGTTATAATTTTGTTGTGGTAGTTTCAGAAATTTTATGTTGATCATATTATCATAATATCCACATATTTAATTATGATATAAGTATCATATTTATTCTTAATATTAATATTTATATTCATCCATTAAATATATAGAAAAAAAATTTAATCACACCATTCATGGAGATGGTAAGACATATGTACACATTAACATGGTTTTCACCTTTTGACTGATAGAATTAAAAAATGGTAAATATTAATTCACCTTTATAGAATTATAAGTATATCACATGTATATAATATATGAATTAAATTTATCCTTATAACCATCCACGAAAATAATAAATGAAAAATGAATCACATCACTTTTCATTTGTTGAAGTTCACACCTGTTCACAATCGTCAATATCTTTTTACAATGAATTCGAAGGTAAGAAGGTATATATGTTATTATAGTTACAAAATAAAAATTCTATAAAAATATAATATATAAAATATAAACCCATCATAATTACCTCTCATTAATGATGGTGATGGAAAATTAATAGTATTAATACATAGAGGTTGTCCTCCAAAGGTGTACACAAATGATAAATTCACTTATCATATTATGGAAAAGAGGGTGGTTATTGGTTGTTTAATGATTATAATAACATATTTGTAAATTTATTAAAATGAATTTGTTATTTTATTGTTAATTCCATAGAATTATATGTGGGTAGAACAAGATATAAATTGAAATATGACATGTAATATGATTACATATTCATTGGGACGTCTTACTAAGACCCTTCTTAAGGTTCATTTGATTGGATTTATAAGAATAAAAAAACATCTAGTTTAAGGGTATAATTGTTTATAAGATAATTGGATGGAGTATGATCTTGCTAGATGGTTCAAATTGGTGTACTGAAAATAGAGTAGGGGTGTCCTTTGGTAAGTGTAGAAGACACACTCAGAATGTAACGACCCAAACATTCCTTAATGATAGTTCCTCTTGATTAATTTTAATGTCTTTTTATGAGTATATAAAAACATATAAACTCCCTTGGTTTTAGGTTTTTGGATTTTAAAATACCACTATGAATTGTGACAGTTGCTAATATAGTCGTTGAATAGTGATCACATGATTAGTATAAATATAAGGCTTTAAAAAATCCAATTTACTCAAACAAAGGAAGCGATGGCCTCATCCATTACACATGCCTTATATGAAGACCATTTGTCGAAGTGAAGAAAGGGGGTACAGTCATTGAGATTTTCCCTTGACCAAGCCCAAGACGAGCTTCAACCTATTAAGCCTGAGAAAAACCAACTATGAGAGAAGTGGAAGTTAATAGACATTACCACCCAAGCGATGTTATCCATGCCACCCCAAGAGTCTGTCATCATCACAAACCTTACCCTTCGGTGTTATTTGGGTGTTATAAGGGGTTATATAAATATCCCGTATCACTTTGACTATGTACATTATTTTTATATAAAGAATATGCATTCATTTTATTATTGTTACTTTGTTAATAGTTTTTAAAGCACAAATTGTATTTTAAGTTAGTATTCAACTAAGAAATCTATTTTGATGAATTAATTTATTTTTTATTTAAATATTATTTTAATAAAATATTTTTAATAAATTAATTTTTATTATATATAAATGGTCATTCAATTTTTAGGAATATAATTGTAATTTTTAATAATTTTTGAAAGATATTTTTGTCAAAACACATGAATTTCCAATAAATAGAAATTTTTATTTTAAACGTAAAAATTTCCCTATATAGAAAATTATTTAGATAAAATGAATATTATTTTTTGAATCGGGACATCAAAACTATCCAATGGTGAATGTTTCTTAATTTTCTAAGACAGTGGAATTTTTGGGTAAAAATTAAATACCGTTTAAATACATAATGTGTTTTATCACATAATAATGACCCAATAGTTTTGTAATACTATAATAAAAACATTATTTTCTAACAATATATGTTTTAAAAATAAAATAAAATAATTTTATATTTTTTTATTTATTTTACAATTCTTTAGTTGTCCCTCTAAAACTTATAAAACATTTTTTCTTTTTAAATTTTTTTCCTTGAGAGTGCCACTCACCTCCACATAAGCTACCCTTTTATTTTAAGAATTTAGTCCATTGGAATTATAATGTATCCTTTCAAAAAACCATTTGAAAATAAAAATGGGTAGAATATATGGGCAGGTTTGTGGTTTTGATTATTTTAATTTGTGATGTCCCAAACCTAAATAATAAAGAATTCTCTCTCCTTTCTTATATAAACCCACACAATCTCCCACATCCTCTTCAATAAAATATTTTTTAGTTCTTCTAAACTCTTACGTAATGTTTTTATAATCCTTCCAAGGCTCCACAAGCTCCCAATAAGCCTCTCTTGAGCCTCTCCCAAGCATTTGGGATCACCCTTCCTTGTAAGGGATTTCTTCCTCTCTCATTTTTGTCCTATTTTTTTTATGTTGATATACACCTGTATTTTCAATTAAAAATGTTGGGGTATGATTTCACACATCCCCCATGCTTTATTACTTATTTTTTAATGATGAGATACCCCTTTATCTCTCTTCAATTCCTCCCATGTACACCGTTTACCATGATGAAATTTTGTAAGGGATTTCTTCCTTTTCATTTTTGTCTCAATTTAATGATGTTGTTATTCCCTTTTACATTCAATTAAAAATTTTGGGGTATGATTTTGATCCTACCCCATACTAACATATTTTTTTTAATGATGGTATACCCCTCTATCTATGATTAATTCCTTCTATGTACACCCATTATCATGCCGAAATTCCATAAGGAATTTCTCTCTCCTCATTTACATTCAAGTTGTTCTTTTGAATTATTAATACAAATTTCAGTACTTATTTTGGTACTTGTATCTATATGAACCCCTTACTTTCCAATTCTTGTACATATGATTATACACCCCTTTCTATCCCATCAACCATTTTTATGATTTCTTATGTCACGCTGTTATGCTGCTGAAATTGCACTTCAATTTTCAACGCTAAAATCATTATGTTGTGAATACCATGTCATTCTCTATATCAAGGGTATTAACCTCTAAGAACATTTACATATTGATGAAATATTTTCATGTATGAATTCCAAATTCTTTAATCATGGAATATATTGGGATGTTTTTATGAATCCATGTTGCATGATCTTGTGGCACACTTATTCATGAAATGAAATGTTCAAGAACGGTGCGCCCTAATAGAGCTCCAATTAATTGGGTAAAGTATTGTATAATGATACATCATGTGAAATTAATGTTAAATCATTCTAATTTATGTGCAACTAGGGGTTACTCTTGCTTTGTTTTAAATGATTCTTTACTCTTGGTTCATGTGCAACGAGCCTTGGATCAAGCTAATTCCATGTTAAGTGTTGTTTCCACATTTCCATGTTAGGATTATCATACTTTATTGTGCCTTTATTTTCATGATTCTCATATGAATAATTGATATTCCTATTGCCTAACATGTATTTTAATCTTCATTTTATACATTTTTACTTCCTTACAGGGCTATATAGCTCACCCATTTATTATGAATCACATCAAGTTATCCCATGCAACTATAAGTATGAGAGAATGTAGTGGTCATGTAATGAAGTTTTAAAAAATATGTTGCATTATATGTTTTATGTTGTAGTGTAATTTTCATAATCCCAAAATACACTAGACCTCTAGATCTTCTATGCTCTATCAAGTGAATTTTTTATGTAATAAATGATGTTTAAGTAAGAAATAAAAAACATGGTTTTTATTATTGGTATCATAGGATTGGTGTAGTTATTTTTTCGGATTTGGATTATAAAACCCTAGTGAATCTTCAGGGATAAGTATAAGTATAGTAAAAACATCCATATGTTCTGGTGAGTATTGAGTATTTTTTTATCAAGAAAATGCATCCCTGTCAGGATACGAGAAGGTAGAGGTGGCTTTGGTACAGATGTACATTGGGGTCGAAACCCCGACAAGGAGTTTCGGGCTTGACCCAGGGTATCCTGGTACATAACAACTGGCCTTGTTGCACTCTTGGTTACGACACTCCTAGGGGATATGAATTGGTAAATTCAAAATCATATTATGAACCATTATTAAGGGAATAAAAAAATCCCCTATTATTATATGTTAGAATGTAGATCCCGTATAATATATATTGAAGCATATAGAATCATAAGATATGTAAATAAAATCTATTGATAAGTCATATATTTTTTAATTTGATTACACTTAATGTGTAACCCCTAACATTCATTTTATTCTAGATAATGGCCGATAATAGGAGGAATCATACTAACAATCATTGTGATGATCTATGTGATAACTATGATATTGAGATACCCAATCCAATGGGAGCAGTAATAACGAACTTTGTCACCATTATCTCTTAGTTAACTCAATATTTGAATAGAAACATGTGTTAGGAGGAACGTTCACCCCCATTAAGAATGAACATGTTGAAATGATGAGCTTCATGAGACAACGTCCTCTTACATTTAATGGATCATCTGATCCATCATTCACCAAAAAATGGATCGACTCAATTGAAAATATAATATCTATTTTTAATTGCTCCAAAAAAGAGAAGGTTCTCCTGACTGCTTGTCATATGGAGGGTGGAGCTGATCAATGATGGACAGTGATTAAAAAAACGAAGCCTGAGGAGGAGATAGATTCATTGGAATGGAATGATTTCCAGAAGATATTTTTTGATAAATATTTTCCATGCACCCTCCAAATTAAGATGGAAAGGGACTTACTTTCCCTCAAGAAAAAAGAAGACGAATCTATTAGACCGTACGAGGAAAACATCACAAGGAATTAAGGATACGCCTCTGTCTTTGTCATTACCCGCAAATGAAAGGTTAATCTCTTATATGGTGGGATAAAACCTATCCTACGGAATGCCATAGTGATTTGTGACTTTAACATTTATGAAGAAATTGTTCAATGTTCCCTCAATGTTGAGATGGAGATAGGAGAATATCAGCTGTATCATGGGGATATGACGTGTATGTTGGACATAAATCCTGGAATTTCGATGGTCAAATCCAACTATGCTAAGAAAATCCAGATCCCCACATGCCTAAAGTATAAAAAGAAGTACCCTAGAAATTTCCTGAAGGGGAAGAGGAAATTATTTTATGTGGAAGTGATGGGAACCTAGCTATTTACTCTCAGAAAAAAAAACCCCGCAATTGTGACAGAGAAGAGGAATTCTCCGTTTGACTCTCAATGCATTTCTAATTGCTTCAACTACAAATAACCAGGGAACAATACAAATCAGTTCCCTATGGAAATGGTTTTCAGAGGAAACCAAAAACCTCCAAGGAATCAAGGGAGATCTTTTTCCATAACTACCGCCATAGTGAACCTCGACAATATAGTGGTGAAAAGTACACTAGTTATTCATTCCAGAATAGAAAACATACTTTTTGATTTTGGTTCTATGCATTCTTTTATATCCTGATATTTTAGAATGAAAATCCCAACACCACCACAAATCATGGAAGTGAAGATGTTGTTGAGTGCATAAAATAGTTCAGTCATTGCATCCCTTGAATATAACGCGTCCCCTATCATAATTTTTGGATTGGAATTCTCGAAGAATCTCATCATACTCTCTTGGGTGGAATTTGATGCAATTAATTGTACGGACTGACTTTCCTTATATAGTGCAATTATAAATTGAAAAGAGTGGAAAATCACTCTCCGTGTGAAGAATTGGCCCCCAATTCTTTACAAGTGAAAGGAGGAGGATGAATCTTCTTTATCACAATCATCCCAATCATGAATATTAATACCCTCTGAGAACACAAGTATGGCTCAGATGAATGATTCCACAGTAGAAACCATCCATGAAGACACACCTATTGTGAGGGAATTCGCTGATGTGTTTCCTGAGAAATTTTCTAGTCTTAATCCTAGAAGATATGTTGAATTCTCAATTGATCTTATACCTAAGGATTTTTCAATATCCAAGGATCCATAAAGAATTTTTATTTTGGAGCTTGAGGATATTATGAAAAAAATGAGAATTTAGAAAAAAGTGTTTATACGTCCAAGTGCTTCAGCATGGGGTGCACCGGTCATCTTCGTCAAGAAGATGGATGGTTCAATGTGACTTTGCATAGTTTATCATGTTCATAACAAAATCAAGATAAAGAAAAAAGTATCCTCTTCCAAGAATTGATGAATTGTTCGATCAGCTGTGTATATCACAATACTTCTTCATGGTGGATTTTCATTAGGGATATATTCATGTATGGGTGGAGAAGGAAGATATCCCCCAGTATGATTTTCATACAAGGTAAGAGCACTATGAATTCATAGTAATGTCTTTCGGAATCACTAATGCTCCAGAAATCATCATGGTCTTGATGAATAGTGTCTTTAGAGATTACCTTGAAAAATATGTTGTAGTCTTTATAGATAACATTCTAATAATCTACAAAACCAAAGAGGAACATGAGGATCATCTAATCAATGTACTAGAAACATTGAAAAATGGAGAATTTCTATGAAATGTATAGAATGTGTGAGTTCTCGTTGAAGGAGGTCCCATTCGTAGGCCATATCATCAGAAGTAATAAGATATTTGTGGATACCTCCAAGATAGAGGCAATAGAGGTATGGATGAGACAACCATTGGTAATGGATATCCATAGCTTCTTGGGGTTAGCTGGATATTATCGAAAATTTGTGAGAAATTTCTCAGGATTGTCCAACCCTCTTACCAAGCTATCTTGGAAGAATGTAAATGCTGCATAGAGTGATAAATGTAAAGAAAGCTTCAAGGAGTTGAAAAAGAGTCTTATCACTAAACCCAAGATCACAATACCCACTAGTGGAGAACTTGTTGTGGTATTCAGTTAAGCTTCGAAGAGGGGCATGGGCTGTGTGTTGATGCAAAATGAAAAAGTAATTACATTTTCTTCAATGTAATTGAATGTTCATGAGAAGAATTATCCAACACATGCTCTGGAGTTGGATGCGGTGATCTTCACTTTAAAAATTGGAAACATTATCTCTTTGGGGAGTAGTGTAAAATATATAAGGACCACAAAATCCTCAAGTATATATTCAGACAGAAAGAGTTGAAAATGAACCAATGAAAATGGGTAGAGCTGATCAAAGACTATGACTACTCAATCCATTACCACCATGGGAATGAAAAAAGGTAGTGTTTCCTCTAAGTAGAAAAGACCTAATGATCTATCATTGTCGAGAATTGAAAAAAATCCAATCTACTTATATTTGATGAATATTTCCATGGGTATCATAAAGAAGAGAATATCATCAATCCTTTTACAAATGATTACTCAACCATATCTTTTGGAAATTCTAAAGGATTATCAAAATGATGATGTTGGAATTCATTAGAAAGTGGAAGCTATTAGAAAATTGAAATCATCAGATTTCAATGTTAATGAAGAAGGAATTTTGAGATTTGGGAAAATACTATGTGTTCCATCAATTCTGGAGCTAAAGAAGTAACTTTTGGATGATGCACATAGATCAAATTTCCCTATTATGCTAGGAAACCAGAATATGTATCAAGATCTATGAGTGAATTATTAGTGGGATAATATGAATAAGGAGATCATAGACTATACATCAAAGTGCCTAGTGTGTTGGAAAGTGAAGGAAGATAGGCAGATGTCTAGAGGGATGATGCAACCACTTCCCATACCAGTATAGAAATAAAAAACGTCACCATGGAATTTTTCAATGGATATTCAAAGACATATAAACGCAGTAATGAAATATGGGTTGTTGTGGATCATCTTACAATGTATTGACACTTTATTTCAATTTGTGAGGATTTTTCAATGGATCAATTGGAATAGATATATATTAGGGAAGTAGTTAGGTTGCATGGTGTTCCATTATCTTTTGTATCTAATCCTATAAGGCCCCATCCTTAAACCTTACTTAATCTTGAGTTATTGCAAGATTACACATTGAGGATCTTTTCAGGTTTAGAGTTTTAGAGAATTAGATCATGAAACTTGCATTACATTCCACATTTAAACAAAGTGGTTACATAAAAGACAGTATTTATTCTTCCCATAAATGGAAACATATGTAAAATAAAACACAAATTCTTTCTTGACACATCCTTGACACTATCATCACATCATGTACCTTTCCCTTGACCTGCGAAAAACATTTCAAAAACGTGGGATGAGCATAAAAAGCTCAGTAAGGGTTATAAAAATATGGAAAGGAAACATGAGTTCATATATACATAAGAATGAAATCATACTTTACCCATAAATCATAGAAACTTTAACATACCTAATCAAATCATGAATAAATCATAGAAATCATAAGAAATAAAAGATAACTTGAGGCATTCATAACATTCTTATGTAGGGAGTATCCCTCTTGGTTACGTTTGGAATACCCATCACAGTATATTCCCTAAATCTCTTCGGAGAAACCTTAACGTTTCACTCTTTCGCGTTACCCAATGCATTGGAGAGATATATCGGGCTCACCCGCCCTTAGTTTATCACAGAACCACCCGTCTTCATAATAATGCCCAAGAACCTTAACATAATTGTATCACATAAAACATGCATAAAGGAAACATAACATTCCCACCTTTAAATCACAAGATATCAGTAGAACACATTGATATAAAAACATTATGAAAACCATTTTCAATAACAAGATAAAAGAAAAGTAAAACATGGTTATTTTCTTTTAAAAAGAAGGTATGGCATGTAGAGGAAGCTGAAACTCAAATAATGGTCATGGCGGCGGAGAAGTCATTGTCGCCGCATACGTAAGAAAAAAACATTCCCTTTTGTCCTTTAGTAAACGCTTCTTATAAAAAAGATTACTTTTGAATAAACGTAAAAGTCAAATGGGTTTATACACCATATAAAAGAAGGTTGTGTATAAAACAGAATATGCCTCAATGAAAGGATATTGAGACGAAGTCCCTTACAAAGACTGTATCCTTGGTTTAAGGATAAATAAATTACATAATTATGTGTGACAAATGAATACACCAAATATAAGTGGATATTAAGTGTAAAATAATCAAAGGCCATTCACATATATTCAAAGGATGACATATTCAATAACTACATGTTGAACCCAAAGAAATCGAAACTGGGTTAAGAAGTTCCCTTGACAGCCTAACGGCGACACATCAAAATGAGTTGATAAGAGATAAAAAGTGTATATAATCACTTGGACATAAAATTTTCATCAATAAGGATATATGAGAACATATCCCAACATAACAATATGTAAATTAAAATACCCAACAAAATAAGTCTTTTAAAAAAAGAAGAGGGTGAAATGTTCCCTTACCGACTTGTGTATCTTTCAAAACATACACCCCATGAATGAAGGAAAATAAAACCTTGATGTAAATACTCATAAACGAAAGTATATTACACAAAGAGTAGAATAATGGGCAGTACATACACCACTCAAAGTAAATTGTGGCAAATGTAGGATAAATCTCACAGGATTAAAAGTGAGATGAAAAATCCCTTACGAAATCTCGGCAGCCTAACGGCGCCACATAAAACATAAAAAAAATGGATTGATGAGATTAAACAGGGTATCTCATCATATTAACGTAATGTTTATATAAAGAGGAATATTAAAGAACATCCCCCAACATAACAAGGAAGAGCTTAAAAGAAGTGACATAAAGGAGAGTACTTAAAAAAGAAAGAGAGAAGTTAGATCTCTTACGAAAATTCGGCAGCCTAACGGCGCCACTCAAAACTTCCAAAATGGATTGATGAGAGAGAATATGGTCTCTCATCACATGAACATAAAAATTACAGTAAGTGTAATATAAAATAACATCCCAATAATAGGAAATATGATCATTAAAAAGAATGACATAAAAGAGTGTACTTAAAAAGAATGAGAAGAGTAAGATCCCTTACCTCAAGTCCAACTTGTCTTGTTCGTTTCTTTATATTCCTGAATAATAAACTTTGTTCAATTAATAATTTAATAAGTACCTCATTTAGAAATTATTATTCAGTTCATATCACATATTATAATGTTATAATAATTGTTTAATAATGTTAGTTCATATCAGACGTTTTTGCCGATGTTTGGTACATGAGTCAAAAATGAACTTGTGTGAAAAATGATTTCCCATGTAGTTATAAGTAAAAAATATCCAGAATAGTATTAATGATTAAAATATCATATATATCCAGTAAATATTCATTTAATACTATTCCATATCATTTGGAGATAAAAAACGAAAAGCACCATTCATGGAGACGGTAGGTTGTACGTACGAATGAACACTACTTTCATTTTTTTGTCATATTAATGGAATTAAAAAAATGAGAGAGATATATATATGTTGTAATTCCAAAATGATATCCATAATTTTGAGGTAATATATTACATATATATCCATTATATATATGTACTTATAATATTACATAACTTTTTGAGATAAGAAATGAAATGTACAGTTCATGGAGACGGTAAGCCATACGTACGCATGAACGCTACTTCCATTTCTATTTCATATTTAATGGAATTAAAACATAATTATACATAATAGTATTTCAATTCCAGTATGTTATAATATATAATATCTTTAAATATATCCTTTATACGTACCACATATGGTATTAACGAATCAAATCACTTTGAGGGGGTGGTAGTCCGCACTTCCTTAAATGAAGATATCGCGTTAACCCATAATGGAAACAATAAAGGTATGCCCAAAATGAAAAATAAATAAGCTTGAGGAAAGCATAAACATATTATATATCATATATAAATATAGTGTCATCTTAATGGCCACCTTTGAAGGTGTTAAAAGAATGTTGAACAATCATCCTTTCGGGAGGCTGAAATTCGCCATCCACGGAAACAGTATGTTCTTTAACCATTAGATGTAGGTGTGTGAATGTGTAGCTTGAATACTTCTTATAAAGACATCCTAGTATATTGATGATACTGGATTTGTTACAAAATAAATTAATAAAAATATTTTAGGGGGTCGGAGAAGCAAAATAAAACAAAAGGACTCAAGTGAAGACATTACCTTAAAATCAGGCAACTCCCTTTGGTTTGAGCTCAAAGGCTTCCTTGGGAAGACTTCATCCCAAAGTGAGGCTTCAATGAGTAAGATAGGGAAGTGGAGAGAAAAAATGGGCAGAGGTTGGCGAGCCAAAAGCTTTGGGAGTGTGGGTAAAGAAGTAGGGGTGGGGGCCTTTTATAAGAGGAAAGGAGCGGCACTCTTGTAATGTTACAAAATGTTACTTTATTTTCAAAAGAGCTTCGGATTTTAAATGTCCCACATTGATGTATTTAGAGTCTAAGGTGATAAGGGTTCAAAATACACTCATCCAATAGGTTTTGGACATGTTTAGGTCTTAGATATTACATTATCTTTCAATTTTATTTAAATCGTTAAATAATGAGGTCATCGCTGCATCATCATGATTTCATAGATAATTTAATTTATTTAATGTATAAAAATTATAAAAAAATACTATGATGTAGGAAATCTTTTTTTGTTTCCAATTAATATATATAGTCAAAAATATGATTTGTATAACCCCATATAAAAATAGTTTTAGTAAAACATTTTATGTTTGTCTCATTTTTACTTTAACTTCAAATAAAAAGATATTAATGTCATTTTCCAACCAAAGTGGCTTCATGGGGTCCCCAAGTTGACCCATGGGTTATATTGGTCAGCCATGGCACATAAAATGAGGTTAGGACATGTTTCAAGTTCATTTCATATTATTAAAACATTATTTTTACCTTAAACAACACTAATAACCTCTAATCGTGATTAAAAACTTAATAAGTTACAATTCACCAAAAAAATATTTTTATCCCATTGAACCACATATTACATCTTAATGACAACCATGTATGTCGGATTATTTAAATTCAAAACACAAAGATGGAAAATTTTCATTTAAACGGAAAAATCATTTTTTATAACTACCACTTAGTGGTTTCACTATTCATCAAAAATTGATGTTTTTCTAGAAAAATCCCAAAAATTCACCCTAAGATATATTTGATATTCCAAAATCAAAAATGAAGTCTATTTTACAAAATTCAAAACATATAAGTCACATTAATTAATTAAATAATTAATTCCCACTGTCAGAGCAAATAGCGTGTTTTTATGAAACAATAAGTATCAAAAGATTGACACTAGTTTAAGTCTGATTTCAAAGTGAAATTAAATCCAACGACCACTATTAGATTTTATGGTAAAAATGTATTCTAATTATACATTAAAACCAATTAAAAATATAATCTAATCATATAAATAAATTAGATTAAAAAGAGGTTTTGAATTAAAATACAACATTTTACACTATTCATTAAAAAAATGAACTTTATTGGAAAGATACCATAAATTTACACAAAGTAAATTTTGATGTCCTGATTCTTAAGAAGAGTTTTATTAAGTCCAGTAGAATGTATAAGAGTGAACAAAACTATATTTAATGATGGTTCGCCATCAAAAGGCGATAAGTGAACCTTTAGTGAAAATCAGGGCATATACGCCTAAAATTGAATTCTCTTCGTATTTTAAGCCTTTATCTTTTATTGGATAAATGTAAAAACCTTTAAAAACATATATAATCATATTTTAGTTATTTATATCCATTCCCGCCAATACAACGGCTACATGTTATCTACCATTTAAAATAATATTATTTTCTTATTAGAGTGCAACGTAAGATTCCCAAGAAACTCGTTGTTGCGTGTTGGGTACGCCATCGAGCATAGCGTCCCCTTTATAGTCATTTTAATATTTTATTCACAAATATGGATAAACATGAAAATGTCATATTCATTATTTACCTGGGGTGTTACATCCTTCCCCCCTTTTGGGAATTGCGTCCTAGCAATTTTTTAAAATTGAGCTTGGAAACATCCTTGAAAGTCCCAAATCAGAACAAGAGTCGGTAAAACAATCACATTAAAATAAAGAAAGATGAGTACAAAGGTCACCCGAGTTAACCCATACTAGGATTCCATGTAGAAAAATATGGACATGGAGGAGAAAACATATGGTCATGTTCTGATGGAGAGTGATAGAAAACATGTTTAGGAGAAAGTTTACAATAAGAAAATCACAAACTTGTGATGGGTTAAACGGTGTTGGGTTCCCTAGTAGGAAAAGTTAATAGACAACATTTTTTCTTTATGTTACTTTTTATTGAGGAATTTATTTTTGAGCTTAAATAAAACATAAGGAAACGTACTTACTTGTCATGTTGACTTCCAACTTTTACTAGATTCCTTAATCAAACTCATATTTTTTTTCCAAAAGATGAGTATTTAGGGAGACTTATTCGCATTTAGATTACTATAATCAACTTCTAGAGAACCACCTAATCCAAAAAAGAGAACTATATACATCCCATGTCTTTAGGCTTTAACCAAAACCAAAACCAGAAAGGTTAGTACAAGGTCAGATAATCCAAAAATGGATAACCCTTTATAAAAAGAAAATCTATTCTTAATCTCAAATTTTGTCCAACAAAACCAAAAGATCAACGAGGACCATTTGATAACCAATTTGTCCATAAAATTTTTCAATTTAAACCAATCTAAGATTGAAACCCAAATATTTGAAGGATTTATTCACATAGTCTTCCAAGTTAAATCGTAACATTTATCTCCAAACAACATCAGTTTCTCCTAAAGTCTCGTATGGAAAAGTAATTAACCTAATCACATATCCTCCATGATAGGATCATCATTTTCATAAATAACACAAAATCAACTTACTCTTAATTCATAAAATCATCTAACTAAAAGGAATCAGTCAAACTAACCAGGGACTTCATGTAGTACAGTGGTAGGCGATAAATACCAGTTGCACTTTGGTTGTGGGTTCGATTCCCACAGCTTTCTCCGACGCGACGGGTTGTCACACGGTCTGCGTGTTGTCCTTTTTCCAAAACTATATAATTCTTAAATAATTCCCCAAAAAGAGATAAAATCATCAAAAATAATCATAACATATTTTAACCTCAATTTTATCTCATGCCTTTCATTTTACAGCATATCATATAATAACCCATAATTACCTCAAAAGTAAGGATCATATAAACCCTAATGGTTACCTTTATAATTATTACCTGAACTTCCACATCGATTGTCGTACATGATGCATTATAGAAAATACCAAGGTTCAAGTGGTTGATCATGACTCCTTGATAGTTGGTTTAGAACAACCACGAGTTTCCTCATTGAATACCCCATTTCATCCAGTCTCATAATCAGAGAACCACCACAGTTTCCTTCAAACCAATTGTCATTTTGGTGCCTTCTAGATCCAGCCGTTTACTAAAACCAAAAAGTTCAGTGTGAGTATATCAACAAAACCGTCATGTACTAATGAGTAAGATAAACACTAAGATATACTTACTCATTCACTTTATCTAAAACTAGGACTCTTTCTGAAATCCTAACCATTATGGTAATGTCACTTATGCTTAAAGAATACCCTAACCTCTAAATTTATCTAAACCAACCTTTGATACAAACTATAAGGCCCCAGCCTTAAACCTTACTTAATATTGAGTTATTACAAGATTACACATTGAGGATCTTTTCAGGTTTAGAGTTTTAGAGAGTTAGATAATGAAACATTCATTACATTCCACATTTAAACAAAGTGGTTACATAAAATACAATATTCATTCTTCCCATCAACGGAAACATATGTAAAATAAAACACAGATTCTTTGTTGACACATCCTTGACACTATCATCACATCATGTACCTTTCCCTTGACCTGTGAAAAACATTTCAAAAACTTGGGATGAGCATAAAAGGCTCAGTAAGTGTTATAAAAATATGGAAAGGAAACATGAGTTCATATATACATAACAATGAAATCATACTTTATCCATAAAGCATAGGCACTTTAACATACCTCATCAAATCATGAATAATTCATAGAAATCATAAGACATAAAAGTTAACTTGAGGCATTGATAACATTCTTACATAGGGATTAACCCTCTTGGTTACGTTTGGAATACCCATCACAGTATATTCCCTAAATCGTTTCGGAGAAACCTTAACGTTTCACTTCTTCGCGTTACTCAATGAATTGGAGAGCTATATTGGGCTCACCCGCCCTTAGTTTATCATGGAACCACCCGTCTTCATAATAATGCCCAAGAACCTTAACATAATCATATCACATAAAACATGCATAAAGGAAACATAACATTCCCACCTTTTAATCACAAGATATCAATACAACACATTGATATAAAAACATTATGAAAACCATTTTAAATACCAAGATAAAATAAAAGTAAAACATGGTATTTATTTTTCTTTTAAAAAGAAGGTATGGCTTGTAGAGGAAGCTGAAACTCAAATAATGGTCACGACATCGGAGAAGTCATTGTCGCCGCATACGTACGACAAAAACATTCCCTTTTGTCGTTTAGTAAATGCTTTATATAAAAAAGATTCCTTTTGAATAAACGTAAAAGTCAAAGTGGTTTATACACCATATAAAATAAGGTTGTGTATAAAACAGAATTTGCCTCGATGAAAGGAGATTGAGACGAAGTCCCTTATAAAGACGGTATCCTTGGTTTATGGATAAATCAATTACATAATTATGTGTGACAAACGAATACACCAAATATAATTGGATATTATGTGTAAAATAATCAATGGTCATTCACACATATTAAAAGGATGACATATTCAATAACTACATGTTGAACCCAAAGAAATCGAAATTGGGTTAAGAAGTTCCCTTGACAGCCTAACGGCGTCACATCAAAATAAGATGATGAGAGATAAAAAGTGTATCTCATCACTTGGACATAAAATTTACATCAATAAGGATATATGAGAACATATCCCAACAAAACAATATGTAAATTAAAAGACCCAACAAAAGAAGTCTTTTAAAAAAAGAGGAGGGTGAAAGGTTCCCTTACCGACTTGGGTATCTTTCAAAACATACACCCCATGAAAGAAGGATAATAAATCATTGATGTAAATACTCATAAACGAAAGTATATTACACAAAGTGTAGAATAATTGGCAGTACATACACCACTCAAAGGAAATTGTGGCAAATGTAGCATAAATCTCACGGGATTAAAAGTGAGATGAAAAATCCCTTACGAAAACTCGGCAGCCTAACGGCGCCACATAAAACTTACAAAAATGGATTGATGAGATCAAACAGGGTATCTCATCATATTAACATAATGTTTATAGAAAGAGTAATATAAAATATCATCCCCCAACATAACAAAGAGGAGCTTAAAAGAAGTGACATAAAGTAGAGTACTTAAAAAGAAAGAGAGAGGTTAGATCTATAACGAAAATTCTGCAGCCTAATGGCGCCACTCAAAACTTCCAAAATGGATAGACGAGAGAGAATAGGGTCTCTCATCACATGAACAAAAAAATTAAAGTATGTTTAATATAAAATAACAACCCAATAACAAGAAAGATGATCTTTAAAAGGAATGACATAAAAGAGTGTACTTAAAAAGAAAGAGAGGAGTAAGATCCCTTACCTCAAGTCGAACTTGTCTTGTTCGTTTCATTATATTCCTGAATAATAAACTTTGGTCAATTAATAATTTCCTAAGTACCTCATTTAGATATTATTATTCAGTTCATATCACATATTATAATGTTATAATAATTGTTTAATAATGTTAGTTCATATCAGACGTTTTTGCCGATGTTTGGTACATGAGTCAAAAATGAACTTGTTTGAAAAAAGATTGCCCATATAGTTATAAGTAAATAATTTCCAGAATAGTAATAATGATTAAAATATCATATATATCCAGTAAATATTCATTTCATACTATTCCATATAATTTGGAGATAAAAAATGAAAAGCACTGTTCATGGAGACGGTAGGCCTTACGTACGCATGAACGCTACTTTCATTTTTTTGTCATATTAATGGAATTAAAAAAATGAGAGAGATATATGTATGTTATAATCACAGAATGATATCCATAATTTTGATGTAATATATTACATATATATCCATTATATATATGTACTTATAATATTACATAACATTTTGAGATAAGAAATGAAATGTATCATTCATGGAGACGGTAAGCCGTACGATCGCATGAACGCTACTTCCATTTATATTTCATATTTAATGGAATTAAAACATAATGATACATAATAGTATTTTAGTTACAGTATGTTATCATATATAATATCATTAAATATATCATTTATACGTACCACATATGGTATTAACGAATCAAATCACAATGAGGGGGCGGTAGTCCGCACTTCCTTAAATGAAGATATCGCGTTTACCCATAATGGAAACCATAAAGGTATGCCCAAAATGAAAAATACATAAGCTTAAGGAAAACATAAACATATTATATATCATATATAAATATAGTGACATCTTAATTGCCACCTTTGAAGGTGTTAAAAGAATGTTGAACAATCATCGTTTCTGGAGGCCGAAATTCTCCATCCACGGAAACAGTATGTTCTTTAACCATTAGATGTAGGTGTGTGAAATTTTAGCTCGAATCCTTCTTATAAAAACATCCTAGTATAGTTATGATTCTGTATTTCTTTCAAAAGAAATTAATAAATTGAGTTTAGGTGGTTGGAGAAGCAAAATAAAACAAAATAACTCAAGTGAAGACATTACATTAAAATCAGGCAACTCCCTTTGGTTTCAGCTCAAAGCCTCCCTTGGGAAGACATCGTCCCAATGTGAGGCTTCAAGGAGTAATAGAGGGAAGTGGAGAGACCAAATGGGAAGATTTTGGCCGAGCCAAAGGCTTTGGGAGTGTGGGTAAAGAGGAAGGGGTGGGGGCCTTTTATAAGAGGACAGGAAGGGAACTCTTGTAAAGTTACAAAATGTTACTTTATTGTCAAACGATTTTTGGATTTTAAAGGTCCCACATTGATGTTTTTTAGGATAAGGTGATAAGGGTTAGAAATCCACTCATCCAATAGGTTTTGGACATGTTTAGGTCTTAGATATTACATTATCTTTTCATTTTATTTAAATCGTTAAATAATGAGTTCATCGCTGAATCATCATGATGTCATAGATAATTTAATTTATATAATTTATAAAAATTATAAAAAAAATACTATGATGTAAGAAATCGTTTTATCTTTCCAATCAATATTTATAGTCAAAAATATGATTTTTATAACCCCATTTAACAATTGTTTTAGTAAAACATTTCATGTTTGTCTCATTTTCACTTTAACTTTAAATAAAAAGATATTAATGTCATTTTCCAACCAAAGTGGATTCATGGGGTCCCCATGTTGACCCATTGGTTGTATTGGTCGTCCATGACACATCCAATGAGTTTAGTACATGTTTCAAGTACATTTCATAATATTAAAACATTATTTTTACCTTAAACTACACTAATTACCTCTAATCACGATTAAAAACATAATAAGTTACAATGAACCAAAAAAATATTTTTATCCCATTGAACCACATTTTACTTCTTAATGAAAACCATTTATGTCGGATTTTTGAAATTCAAAACACAAAGATGGCAAAATTTCATTTAAACGGAAAAATCAGTTTTTATAAGTACCACTTAGTGGTTTCACTATTCATCAAATATTCAAGTTTTTCAGAAAAATCCCAAAAATTCACCCTAAGCTATATTTGATATTACAAATTCAAAAATGAAGTCTATTTTACAAAATTCAAAACATATAAGTCACATTAATTAATTTAATAATTAATTCTCGCTGTCAGAGCAAATAGCGTGTTTTTATGAAACAATAAGTATCAAAATATTGACACTAGTTTAAGTCTGATTTTAAAGTGAATTTAATTCCAACGACCAATATTAGATTTAATGGTAAAAATGTATTCTAATTTTACTTTAAAACCAATTCAAAATATAATATAATCATATAAATAAATTAGATTAAAAAGAGGTTTTGAATTAAAATACAACATTTCACACTATTCATTAAAAAAGTGAACTTTATCGGAAAGATACCAAAAATTTACACAAAGAAAATTTTGATGTCTCGGTTATTAAGAAGAGTTTTATTAGGTCCAATAGAATTTATAAGAGTGAAAAAAACTATATTTAATGACAGTTCACCATCAAAAGGCGATAAGTGAACCTTTAGTGTAAACCAGGGCATATAAGCCTAAAATTGAATTCTTTCCGTATTTTATGCCTTTATCTTTAATTGGATAAATGTAAAAACATTTAGAAACATATATAATAATATTTTAGTTATTTCTATCCATTCCCTCCAATACAATGGCTACATGTTAACTACCATTTAAAATAATATAATTTTATTATTAGAGTGCAACGTAAGATTTCCAAGAAACTCGTTGTTGCGTGTTGGGTACGCCATCAAGCATAGAGTTCCCTTTAAAGTAATTTTAATATTTTATTCACAAATATGGATAAATATGAAAATGTTATATTCTTTATTTACCTGGGGTGTTACAGATCCAGATCCAATATTCACCTCTATGTTTTGGAGGAGTCATCAACATGCTCTGGATAATGAACTAAAATTCAGTATGGCCTATCATTCTCAAACTGAAGACCAATCTGAACGTACTATTCAGACACTGGAAGATATGTTATGATCATGTTCTATGTAATTCAAAGTAGAGTGGGACCAACATCTTCCACTATTTTAGTTCTCCTACAATAAATGTTTCCACTCGATCATCCTAATGGAAACATATAAATCCCTAAATGAGAAGTGGTGAAGAACACTAGCATATTGGGATGAAGTTGGTGAGCGTAAGCTACAAGAACCATAAATGGTCGAAGAAATGGTGTAGAAAGTGAAACCCATTTAGTAGCATATCAAGACAGCATAATGTCGAGTGAAGAGTTATGTCGATAACCGCTAACGAGACCTTGAGTTCAAAGAAGGAGACATTATATTTCTACGCATATCTTCATGGATGCAGGACATGAGGTTTCGAAAGAATGGAATGTTAATTCCTTGGAACATCGGCCCCTTAGAAATATGTGGCCTATCGACTAGACCTTACACCTACCATGGAAAAAGTACATGATGCCTTTCATGTATCCGTCTAAAGCAAGTACATACCAAACCCTTCACATGTAATCTACTAAAAGGTATAACAATTATAGGATGATTATTTTTAGGAAAAGAATCTAGTGATGATATTTGATCATAGAGAAATAGTTCTACGGAAGAATACAATGCCCCTCATCAAGGTGTTGTGGAGAAACCACAAGCTTGAATAAGTGATGTGAGAATCAGTGGAAGTTATGAAGCAGAGTTACCCACATCTGTTTTAGTATTGGAAAATGAAATTTTGAGGGAGAAAATTTTTAAGGGGGGAAGATTGTAATGACCTAGTCCTTTAATAATGATAGTTCCTCTTGATTATTATAAATGTCTTATTATGAGTATATAAAAACATATACATTCACTTTGCTTAATGTTTTTCTATTTTAAAATAATTTTAATAATTGTGATAATTGATAATATAGCCATTGAACAATGATCACATAAATAGTATAAAGATAAGGCTTCAACAAATCAAATTTACTCAGACAAAGGAAGCGATGGCCACGTCTAGTAGACCATCCCCATACGAAGCCCATTTTTTGGAGCTCTGAAAGGAGGTAGCATAATTGGGATTTTCTTTTGAAAAATCCCTAGCTGTTTTTGAACACATTAGGCTTGAGTGGAGCTGACTACAAGCGAAGTGGAAGTTAATAGAGATTACCACCTGAGTGATGTTTTCCAAGCCACCCACAAAGCCTATCACCATCACACAGCTTGCCCTTCAGTATTTTTCAGGTGTTATAAGGGGTTATGCAATATGACGCTTGTACATTGACTATGTACATTACTTTTGTATAATGAATGTGCATTCATTTTATTATTGTTAATTTGTAAATAGTTTATAAAGCGCAAATAGTATTTTTTGTTAAGATTCAACTAAGAAATCTATTTTGAAGGATTAATGGATCATTTAATTAAATATTATTTTAATAAAATATTATTAATAAATTACATTTTATTATATATAAATTATTGTACAATTCTTATGAATACAATTGTGATTTTTATTAATGTTTGAAAGCTGTTTTTGTCAAAACCCATGAATTTTCCATAAATGATTGTATATAATTTAAAAGTAATAAATTCACATATTTATAAAATTATATCGATAAAATAATATTATTTTTGGAATCAAGATATCAAAATCCTCCAATGGTGAATTTTTCTGAATTTTATGAGACAACCGAATTTTTGGGTAAAATTTAAATACCGTTTAAATATATAATGTGTTCTATGACATCATAATGACCCAATAGTGATGTAATAAAATAATATAAAAAATAAGTTCTGACAATATTTGTTTTTACAATTAAAATAATTTTATTTTAGATTTGTTTGTTTTATATGACAAAAGGTTAGTGGACCCTTCAAGACTTATAAAACATTTTTTCTTCTAAAATTGTTTTCCTTGAGAGTGTGACTCACATCCACATAAACAATCATGTTATTTTAAGAAGTTTGGCCAATATCCTTATAAAATATTATTTTATACTCCCCTATGGAAAAACCAAGGGCAAAAATCATGTGATGGATTGTAGATTAGATTAGATTAATGTGTGGTGTCCCAAACCTAAATAATAAATAATTCTCTTTCATTTCTTAAATAAACCCACCCATGCTCCCACTTAATCTTAACTCAAAGACTTTTTAGTTCTTCCAAACTCTTACCTCTTCTCAATATATCCTCCCAAAAAAACCCACGCTCCTACTTAGAATCTCTCAAGCCTCTACCAAGCCTTTGGGATCACATTTCCAACTAAGGTATTTCTTCCTCTCTCATTTTTGTCTAGGTTTCTCTGTGTTTCTATACACTTTTCTTTTCTATTAGAAATGTTTTGTGTATGATTTTTCTCCTCTACCATACATCTATCCTTATGTTTGAATGATGGGAGACCCCTTTCTCTCTCATTAATTACTCCCATTTACACACGTTACCATGCTAAAATTTCGTAAGGGATTTCTTCCTTTTCATTTTTGTCTCCATTTCATTATGCTATTATACCCTTTTACATTCAATTAAAAATGTTGTGGTATTATTTCAATCCTCCCCCATACTGCTGTATTTATATTTGAATGATGGGATAAGCTTTTCTTTCTCATTAATATCTTCCATGAACACCATTTGTCATGATAATATTTCATAAGGAATTTCTCTCTCCTCATTTACATTCAAGCTATTGTTTTGTATTATGAATCCAAATTTCAGTACCAATGTTGGTACATGTATTTATATGAACAAATTAATATCCATTTCATGTACATATTATGAGACACCCCTTTCTCTTATCAACCATTCTTATGAAGTCTTATATCATGCCGCCATGCTACTGAAATTGCACCGCAATTTTCCATTCCAAAATCATTGTGTAGTCAATACCATGCCAATTTATCTATCAAGGGTATTCACCTTTGATCAAATTTACATATTGATGAAATATTTTCATGTATTAATTCCACATTCATGAATCGTGGAATTAATTTTGATAAATTTATGAATCCATGTTTTTTCATCCTGTGGCACACTTATGCATGAAATTAATGTTTCAAGAAGGGTGCTCCCTGATAGCACTACAATGCATTAGGTAAAGTATAGTGTCGTGATACATTCTGTGCAATGAGTTTTTAATCATGCTAATTCAAGTGAAAAAAGGGGTTACTAATGCTTCATTTTTAATGATGGTTTACTAATGCTTCATGTGCAATGAGCCTGGGCTCATGCTAATTTCATGTTAAGTGTTGTTGCCACATTTCCATATTATGATTATCATTATTTATCATGAATTTAAGGTCATGATTTTTTTGTGCTACATTAATATTCCTATTTCCTAACGTGTATTGAAATCATCATGCTATTCCTTTTTTACTCCTGTACTGGGCTTTATATCCCACCATTTTCTTATGCATGTCCTCATGTTATCCAAGGCAATGCTAAGTATGAGGGAATGTAGTTGTCATGTAAATTAATTTTTCAATAAGATGTTTCATTCTATGTTTTATGTTGTTATGTAATGTTCTTAATACCCAAAGACACTATATCTCTTGATCTTATATGTTGTATCAAGTGAAGGTTTTATGTAATAAATCATGTTTAAATATGAAATAGTGATAAGAATTGTTATAAATAATTACAAAAAAAATTAAATATATTTAACTCAATCTCAATCCAAATTCTATCAAATATAGACATATTCGATGAAAAATAAGATAAGGATGAAATATTAAAAAATTCTCGTACAAGTTTTTGTGTATTTATTTACTTAATTTTTCATTTTAACCCTTTAGTTCACCAATATTAATCATATACATAGTTATGAAATTTTTAATATTAAAGGTATATTATTGTACTTATCAGGTAGAAAATCACTTAGAAATAGAAAAATATTGAATTTTTTAACATTTTTCATCCATAAGATTTATAAAAAATTTAATTAAATAATATTTAACCTAAAATATCATTATCTTAAATTTTGAAACTATTCATTTAATTTTTATTTAATGGAAACATGATTGAAAATGAATTTGAATATAAACCATTATTATATTCTTAATATATAATATTTATAAATATAATTCATGGAACAAAATATATCACACAAATATTATTATTTTTATAATTTTTATATTAATTTGTTTTGTTTTTTTGTTAATTGAATTAATAATCTTTATATACTGTGTAAGAATCTATGTTATTTATTCAACAAAAAAATTTATAAATAAATTTCCATGAAAAAAAAATCAATATATTTTTAATAAACTTTTATAACCAAAATTATACTCTTTTTATTTTTGTAATTAAAATTTAGGGTTATTTATTTCAATAGAATTTCATTTCTTTTTTATGTTTTTATTTAATTAATAAAATGGATTTAATCATTTAAAATTGGAACATAATAATGATATATTTGAGAAAATGATGATAAAGGTTGAGCTCCAATCATTTAATATCATAAATAAATGTTTTATGAGGATTTTAAAGCCTTACCCCAATGTTTATCCCCTATTATACTCATTTTACTCTTATTGTGGTTATGAAATTTTACCAAAGGTAAAATTCATAATAAACATAAATAATAGGGAACTATTTTAGAATTTTTATTATCCTAATTCCAAATACGAGACCTATTTTTTGGAGATAATTTCTATAAGAGGAATGAATTCATTTTAAAATTATTATATAAAACATTACAAATTTTTTGTATAGAAAAAATAAATTTATAATAATAAAAATTGATTTATTCTTATCCCATGTATAGAAACAATATATTAATGATAAATAATTCTATTAAATATTATATTTATATATATCATTAAAATAATTTCCCAATAGTTATAAATTTAATTTTTAATTATAAAAAACATTTCATAGATAGACATAGTTTTTCATATATACTTCTCTTTTACATTCAAATGATTTTTATTTTCATTTATAATCAACGGATAACTAGTTAATTAATGAAATAAATTTATAAACCATAAACTTTTCATAACATAATTATCCATATTCCTACCCATAAATCAGATGTCTATGCGATAAATTTCACAATATATAATAATATTTCAAAGTATATCGGGGTTTTTTGAACTAAATTTTTTATTTACATAAAACTATTAATGAAATCAAATTTATTCTAGAGAAATATATCATAAAATGATTGGGTGATACATTATTCCCATTAAAAATGAAATTTTACCTCAAAATTAAATCACTCGGATATGGAAAATGAGGGCATATCTAATTTATCACATTCATGGATTACTATGTAGAATATTTGAATTTCTGGTTCTTCTATATAAAATTATCCTAGAGAATAGTCATGTTTTTATAACTTTATCCCAACTATCCAAGTTTTATATTGGTTATTACTCCTTGGAAATATCATTCTTCATAAGTATGGCCTATTAGCTACACACTTGTGAAGGATACTATATGTACTTTCTCTGGATAGATACATGGGATACATCATGAACCTAAGATAGGTGTAGGGGATGATTTAAGAAATAAAATTCTATTTATAAATGCTGAAGAATCTCAATGTGACTCCCCATGTTTTCATGAATTATATATATCAAATAAATTATATTATTTATATCTTATTTTAGATGTTACAAAAATTTAATCTTTCACTGGACACAATATTGGGTTAGTGTGATTGACCCATGACACTGGGATTTAACAATCCCATTATATATTATAAATATATTTATATAAAGGAATTTTTTTTTAACCTAACCCTTTAACAAAACGATATTAATAATAATAAAATTCCTTAAATATTTATTATAATGGTTTTATATCAATAACACTTATTGATCATATAATATATAATTTATTATATTTTATATATATGATTTAAGAAAAATAGATTCTCAAAAAAATGATTTTACGTCTTTGTTGTCAAATAATACTTTTAATTTTTGAAACCTATATAAAATTAATTTATCAATGAAACATAATTATTATAATGATAAAGTAAAAATTATCTTATAGAATTCTTTTTTTCTGAAAAGATTCCTTTTTGATGAATAGAGAAAAATACATAATTTTAATTGAAACCTTCATTTTTATGGTATTTATAATGTTAAATTATATTTTAAAATGGGTTTAAAGTAAAATTATTTCAATAAGTAATTAATTAATATCATTTATGTATATTTAGTCAATTTTATATTAAAATTTTATATAAATAAATGATAAACTATTGAATATTTTACATTCAAAAGAAAGCTTTCCCATCAAATCTGTTCGATTAATTTTAAATTAAATTATTCAAAATATTGAATGGAATATGGAAAAATTATTAAATATTTTAAAAAAAATATATTATCTAATATGTTGAAAATAATTTTCTATGCTAATTATTTATGAAAACAATTAAAATTAATTACATTTATTAAGGTTAAAACGGGGTTTTGTGTGTTACATGTGTTACATGTGCTTGTGTTATGATGATTTTTTTCATACACATGGAATTTTTTTAATAAATTGTGTTTAGTATTTAGAATAATGAGTTTCAAATTATATAACATATATCATTTATTTTTATTCTTAATGGATATATTATCAAGGTTTTTTAAAAGATACAAGTTAGTAAGGTAAAAAAATCAGAAAGGGTAAAATTTAGTAAACATCAAGACTAAGGTATAATATGACCAAAATTTTTTCATATTGTGGAGTGGAAGTTTTAATACACCATATAATCCCTATAATCCATAGAAGATCTATTTTGGAAGCCCATGAGGTAATATTAAGCTCCCATTTGTGAATACTTTTGTGTATTTACAAAAATGCCACTCATCCTCAATTATTAAAGGGAACTCATTCCCCTCGCTTCATAACACCACCATATCCATTTTGATTGACCAATAACTACAAAAATAGCTTAAAATATTCCCTTATATAATTATATAAGGATTATTATTGACATAAATGCAACCTATAATGGATTTTGATGGAATCCTAAGGGGGATACTCGAGTATTGTTCATCAACAAGCCCTTTGTTTTGTTTCTAACTCCCCATCATAAAATTATATTATAGCCTTATGAAATAATAAAATTAGTATCATAAATATAATTATATTACCTTATTTTAATATAATTACATAAAAATATCTCCACTTCACTCAAATGGTTTTTGAAATCATTTTTCTGTGAACGGTGGACTACCTCATCAAGAACCAATGTTATTCATTTTTTTAATACCTCCAATAAAGGATGGTTATAATTGGGTATTTATTGTTTATATATATGAAATATATGATATTATTATTCATTATTAATTTTTATATCACACAGACTTTCATGATTTCCATTTATATGGAATATCAAAATGTCGTTCTTGTGTATGATGGACTACTGCCTCGCGAAGTAATATAATTCATTCATGATTTACATGGAAGGTAATTAAGATAGGTTTAATGAAAATATTATATATATATATATATGAAATAAAAAATATTCAATAATGATAATATATTATTTACATTTTCTCTCTCATAATGATACAAAATTAAATTCATGGTGTATGAGTAAAATAACATTTTTCTAATTTTAATCACATATTTAAATTGTGAAAATTGAAAAAACATCAATGAAATCATTTTCTTAGAAAAAACCTGAAATCATGTAAAGGAGTCATCAAATCATTTATAGTTCATGATGATACAAAAATAAATTCATGGTTTATAAGAAAAAATAATAAACATCATATTACACATTTGTAAAAAAATAAAAAGATACCTTATTTTGAAAAGGAAAAGAATATTAAATTCCAAAAATAGTATAAAAATTCATTTATTGGTAAAATAAACTTTAAAAAATCATATATTAATATTATAAATTTCTATACAAACATTTTTAGAAAACATGGATATGGATGAATAAATATTTTCAATGGAAGAGGTATATAATGTAGGATTCCTTAAAAACATTATTTCAGTAACCTTTGTTCGTAGAGAGATAAAATAAAAGTAAAATGATTAATATATAATAATAAATAGATGAGAAGAAAATACTTTAGTTTCATGGGATTTAGATCATTAAATTTCATCATTGGAATATAATCTTAAACAATCCTGATAAATAATGAGTTTGTAATATGAAACCCTTAACACAGGTTCAACAACCTCCATACATGTTAATTAGTTCTATATAAAAAAATTCAATTTATTATAAAACTATTCCATAAACATAAACATATATATCAGAATATATATGACTTATATATGACCATTTATTATTCCATTATTGACAAATGTTTATTTAAATTATTTTTCCATGTGATAACTGCAACATTTTTCATGTTTGTCTTATTCTGGTACTTTTTGATATTTATAAATTTATCATAATTAGAACATATAAATAATGTTAATTATGTAACAAATTCAATATTAAAATATTTAAAATCATCCGTGAGATTAATAAAACGAAATGTTAATTACACAGTTCATGGAGACAATATCACGTACATATGTATAAAAAAATTTTACATTTTAAGAATGATGGAATAAAATAGAAATAATTAAAAAACTAACCATTTTAGGATAATTAATATATTATATATATATTTATAATGTATAATCATTAAATCTATCATTAATACCATCAATGTCTAAATAGAATGAAATAAGAATCACATCGCTTCCAAGAGATGATAGTCTACATGGACGCACATGCGATGGGATTGATTTCCATTAGATTAGAAGGTATGGAGGTAGATTATATATTATAATTATTTAAAAAAAATTTATAGATATATAAATTAAATCCATAATAATATTAATCCATGAGATGCAGTGTTTTAAAATGAATAACATCGATTCATGAGGTGGTAGTCCTCCATAGGCAGGATTGATGGTTAAATTTAAAATTTGATTATATTTGAGATGAATATATCTTATCAAATTAATTTAATAAAATATTAATATAGGTTAAATATATTTATTATTATATCATAATGGGTGAATAATATTTTATGTAGGTTGAAGACGAAATAAATCAAAATGTATGGTTATGAATAATACAACATGTTCCAAAAATGTATTTAGGATTATGATTAAATAATTACTAGGATACTTTAATAATAAAAATAACAAGACTTAGTAATGGGGAGAGATGTATGTATTGGATTCTGTAAGGTCCTGGAAAAAAGTGTCTCCAGATGTGTGGAGAAGAGAAGATTTGTGATGTCCATTAAAGAGTTGGGGAGAGGACCCACTATAGAGTTTTGAAAATAATAGAATATAAAATTGTTTTATTCTCACAAAAATGATAAAAAGGGGAATTATTGAGTCTTATATGATATAGGGTTGAAATATGATCATAAAATAGAATTTATACATGTTTTCGACTATTTTATCTCTTATATCATCAGTTAATGCACTCCCACAGTAAAATGACTAAATAAATATGAATTATTCTAATTTAAAATATTTACACATTTCATCTAATTCAATTCACATAATGGAGAAAATAAAATTCCAATTAAAACCCACAAATGTAATGAAAATTGGTTTTCTATGGTAAATTTGTTCTTCGGTATAACATTTGTTTACATAAAAAGTCAACGTAAAAATTATTTCAATGACCTCAATTTAATTAATCGTTATATTATTCTAACATAATTTATTTTAAAATAAATTCATTAAAAATAGATATTTTTAAATTCTTTAAAAGAAAATGATGTTTTCAATAAAAATACATATTTTAACTATTCAATAAAAAAATTAATTCTTTTAGAAAAATGTCAAAACATAACTCTAAAATAATTATTTTTAAAATTAAGTAAAATTATTTCAAATTAAATTTTTATACTTGGGAAAAATATTTATTATATTAATTTATCATACAAATAATCGAAACCATTCAACGGAAAATGTATCTTTTTTTAAAATATAAATATGTCAGTACAAATTTATATTTTCTTTACCTAAACCTTGGAAAAATGTTTTTATAATATGGTTGTTCCAATTCATCATATAAATTTAATGGATAGGTTATAAAAGTTTAAAATATTATAGTTATTTATACTCCTGGTTTCATGTGTCCAAAGATATCATGGAGAATAAATTTATTTAAAAAGAAATATAATATAAAATATCTTTGTTATATATTCAAAGCCTAAAATAAATTCCTTATTCATTTTATGGTAAAAATATCAGTCCAAATAAAAGAGGGTACGAAATGGAACTTCATAATTATATAAGATGAAAAATTATTCTTATATAGATCATGAATTTTTTTGAGCATGATATATATATCCAATGCATTAGGTAATGATTTAGTCTTTAATGTAGAAGAATGGGCGCCATAACTGCACATGTGACTCTTATAGACTTAATTAGGATATAATTGTTATAAAAAGGGATAAAAATAAATTAACATAAGTTATGAATATGATTTTCTAAGATACCTATATTATTTATAGACCCCGAAACATTTCTTATATAAATTACACATCTTATTAGATGAATATACAATACTTGGTATTGTGATCCATGGAAGAATCATATATGTATCTTATCTTTAAAAACATTGATTCACAAAATAATTGTTCATAATAGATATATACCGTATCTCAGTATGTTTTACATAACTATACCCTTCATATACATATCATTTGTTAAAATGTTCTTCATATCAATATTAAAGGAAATACAAGAAAAGGTGAGTTTATATTCTAATTAAGGTTATACAAGGGAGATATAAATGATCACTTAAACATAACATGAGAATAAGAATATGTTACCATAAAAATAACATTTTAAAGCCATATCATTCATATGAAATATCTCAATCTTGAATCATAGAATAAAGACTTATGTAGGACCCTAGTACACCCTTAGAGGGGAGGGGTGAATCAATGTGTCAACTTCTTCTTTTAAAGAAAGGATCGTGTTCCCACGTTGGTAGGAACTCATTAAACCAATATGATTAATGAAAAAAAATAAAACAATTATATGAATACTAACCACACAACACTTTTACATGGTTCACTACTAATGGCTATATACAAGGAGCATACACCGACTTTGTGTCATTCATTCCTAAATCCACTAATCTTAACTTGATTGTGGATTACAACGTTCAGTCACAGTCACAATATCCATGGAACATTGCCTTTACTATTTTTTATAGAAATCATACTACATCCATTGGATCTCTTCTTTCGATTCCCCTAGCTCACAGCCTTGAGATAAGTCAAGCTCAGTTTATCGACTTGAAGCTCTCTTCAATAAAATTTCAACGAAGTCTTTGTCTCTGTTCATCAGGAGACACTACTTTCATCGATGTCATGGATTTATACACTTGAATGCACTAGACCATTGAACCAGATATTCAATATCCTATCAGAATCATAACTCTACTCTTGCACGCAACACCTCAACTTGCACGCAATTTTTGGGATTTGTCAAGCAAGATAACATTTGTGTAACTCATACATTTCGTGCGACCATTATCTTTCATGCAACTGCACTGAAGGGTTCACTTGGTCTTTTTAGACTAAAGTAAAATCTTACACACAAGATTAAATCTCTTACAATATTTTTCATGACTAAACAACCAGATTTTCATTGGAAAAATTCATAAGTCTCAAAAGGGGGTAGCGACATATTTATAGGCATTGGTGTCCCAACGGAAAATATTATAATGAGTCTTTGGATGTGTACATAAGTTTCATTATGATTGTGAAAAAACTTTTTTGACATCCCCTAGGGCGCAAGAAAACACTTTCACGCAACATTATCTTCCATGCAATCCATGAATTTTCCATTTTTTACATTATGGACCTGAAATATGTCCCGCGCACATGTTCAAAAAATAGATTCAATATTCCACGAAAAACCCAATACTTCACACACACTTCAAATATTTTGAAAACATTTCTTTTTTAAAAACATGTTTCTTTAGTTTCTAGTATTAAACCCCAAACATTTGGCAAACACTGGAAAATAACGCCACCTTCAATATTGCTTTCAGATCAAACAGCATGACCCATTTCTGTGTAATCTCCCAAATATTCCATTAATGTGTTGACAATAACAAAAAACCATGATTAAACTAGATTATATTGACAAAAATCATAAACCAAACTCTTTTTCATCAATGAACTTTCTTGGTTCTAAAAACTTCTAGTTCACAAGACATGAATAAAAAATCAATCAATGATCATGAGTTATGATATCATAACATTATAATAAGATATAAGATTATGTGATACACCTCATCCTAGAAAGTCACTTTATTGGTAGTCAATGATCTCTTATAGGACTGTCATAGTGTATTGGGTTCACTCCCCAAACTATCATATCAGTATTCAATGTTCACTCACATGACTATCATAGTGATCATATTCCCTTACTGAACACTGTTCACTCCCCATTACGACCATTATTATCTCGTGACATATAATTATTTACCCAATGCATTTATGAGGTATATAATTTTAGTGCCACGAACCACAAAATGAAAGTCATACATACATATGCCAAAATCTCAAAAAAACATACACCACATCAATAGCCATGAAAATAAAATAGGTTTCATAACCATTCCATTATTTCATAATACCACAACCCATGTAAGAGAAATGGGTTTCGTTACTTAATTAATCCATGGAGAGGAAATGGGTATTATATATTTTACTTAAATAATATTCATAAATTATTTAATATTATTTTAATGGGATGGTATCATTGGATCATATAACATTTAATGTATATGTAACATCAAAATATGACATCAATGATTAAAATTTATTTAAAATATCACTAAAAACATTTATTAAGGTAAATAAAATTTTCCCAACATAATCACATAATTAAAATCTAAAAAAATTCTATACTATTAAGGAATATTATTATATTTAATATATATATATAGAAACAAGTATATAAATCTTGAAATCATTGAGTGGTAATAGTGGTATAAAATTCAATCTGTACCGTGTATGTAAAATAATATTTATTTCATGTTTTTCATAAATAATCTAAAGTTCGTAATTTGGAAATAAACAAGAATATTAATTTTAAACCATTATTGAAAATTTAAATCCCTAAAAATATTAATTTAAACAATAATAGGATAATAATAAATCACACATGAAATTTTATTTATAAAAAATTAACATTGGATAAAATTTATTTTCTACCGAATAGAAAAATATAGTTTGTTTTACATAAAAATATACATTTAGTATATTGAGTAATTAATGTGAAGAAAATTGATGGAATATATATACTCTAATATAAAAAAAATTATAATTAAATTTTGTTTTTATTATTTATATATAAGTAATAAAATTTCATCATTGAAATGTAATCATAATCAATCATAATAAAGAGTGAGATTAGAACATAAATCACTTAACTCAAGGTTAACTATCATCGAATGTTATATAACATCCTATATAAGAATTTATTATTTATTATAGTTAATTTAAAAATTTTCATTTTTTTATAACATCATATATTATATAATTATATTACTTTCACACTAAATTTTTTATAATTACGTATTAAAAGTATCCTTTATGGGTGTTTCTGGTTTCATTTGTTGTGATAATTTCGTTGTGATAGTTTCAGACATTTTTTGTTGATCATTTTCTCAAAATATCTACATTTTTAATTATGATATATGTATCATATTTATTGTTTTTAGTAATATTTATATTCATCGATAAAATATATAGACAAAAAATTGAATCACACCGTTCATGGAGATGGTAAGACATATGTACACATTAACATGATTTTCATTTTTTGACAGATAGAATGGAATAATGTTAAATAATAATTCACCTTTATATAATTATAAGTATATAAAATATATAAAATATATTCAATAAATTTAAAAATATAACCATCCATGAAAATCGTAAATGAAGAATGAATCACATCGCTTCTTATAGGTCGAAGTTCACACCATTACACGAGCGACAATATCTTTTTAAAACGAATTCGAAGGTAAGAATGTATAATGTTATTATAGTTACAAAATCACAATTCATATAAAAATATCATATATAAAATATAATGCCATCATAATTACCTCCCATTAATTATGGTGGTGGTAAATGAATTGTATTACTACATAGAGGTTACTCTCCATAGGTGTACACAAATGAAAAATTCACTTATCATTTTATGGAAAAGAGGATGGTTATTGGTTGTTTAATGGTAATAATAACATATTAGAAAATTTATTAGAATTAATTTTTTATTTTATGATTAATACCATAGATTTATATGGGGGTATAACATGATATAAATTGAAATAGGTCATGTAATATGGTTACGTATTCTTTGAGACATCTTATTAAGACCCTTTTTAAGGATCATTTGATTTGTTTTATAAGAATAAAAAAACATCTAGTTTAAGGGTAGATATTTTTAGAAGATAAATGGATGGAGTATGATCTTTATATATGGTTTAAATTAGTGTACTTAAAATATAGTATGGGTGTCCTTTTGTAAGTGTAGAAGACACACTCAGAATGTAACGACCAAAACATTCGTTAATGATAGTTCCTCTTGATCAATTTAACTATCTTTTTATGAGTATATAAAAACATGGAAACTACCTTTGTTTTAGTTTTTTGGATTATAAAATACCATTATGAATTGTGACAATCTCTAATATAGTCATTGAAAAGCGGTCATATGATTAGTATAAGTATAGGACTTTAAAAAAATCTAATTTACTCAATGAAAGGAAGTGATAGACTCATCCAATAGACATGCCCTCTAAAAAGACCATTTTTCAAAGATCGGAAAGGGGGTAACGTCATTGGTATTTTCCCTTAACCAAGCCCAAGACATGCTTGTACATCTTAAGCCTGAGCGGAACCAACTACAGGAGAAGTTGAAGTCAATAGAGAATACAACCCATGCGATGTTAACCAAGCCACCCCAAGAGTTTGTAACCATCATAGTCTATACCATTCAGTGTTATATGGGTGTCAAAAGGGGTTATGTAATAATACCCTATCAATTTTACTATGTGCATTATTTATTTATAATGAATGTGCATTCATTTTATTATTGTTACTTTGTAAGCAGTTTTTAAAGAACAAATAGTATCTTTATTTTGTAATCATCTAAGAAATCAGTTTGATGAATTAGTTTATTTTTTAATTAAATTTTATTTTAATAAAATATTATTGTTAGATTAATTTTTTTTATAAATAAATGATCATGCAATTTTTAGGAATACAATTGTAATTTTTATTAATGTTTGAAAGCTGTTTTTGTCAAAACTCATGAATTTAAAATAAATGTAGATTTTTATTTTAACCCAAAAAAGTTACCTATTTAGAAAATTATTTAGATAAAATGAATATTATTTTTTGAATCGGGACATCAGAACTATCCAATGGTTATTGTTTCATAATTTTCTGAGACTGTTGAATTTTTGGGTAAAAATTAAATACCGTTTAAATATATAATGTGTTTTATCACATCATAATGACCCAGTAGTGTTGTAATAAAGTACTATAAACATTATTTTCGGCCAATATATGTTTTAAAATTTGAATAATGTGATTTTAGATATGTTATATTTATTTTACAAAGCTTTAGTGGAACCTCAAAGACATATAAAACATTTTGACTTTTTATATTATTTTCCTTGAGAGTGCCACTCACCTCCACATAAGCTACCCTCTTATTTTAAAATTTTAGTCATTTTGACACATAATATATCTTTTCTCTCACCCCTTTGTCAAAAAACTTGGGTAGAATCTATAGGATGGTTTGTGGTTTTGATTATTTTAATTTGAGATGTCCTAAACCAAAATAATAAATAATTCTCTCTCTTTTCCTATATAAAACCACACAAACTCCCACTTCCTCTTCACTAAAATCCTTTTTAATTCTTCAAAAATTTTATTTAATGTTAATATAATCCTACCAAGGCTCCAAAATCTCCCAATAATCTTCGCTTGAGCTGCTCCCAAGCATTTGGAATCACACATCCATGTAAGGGATTTCTTCATCTCTCATTTTTGTC
Organism: Viscum album; assembly: GCA_963277665.1. Classification (NCBI taxonomy): domain Eukaryota; kingdom Viridiplantae; phylum Streptophyta; class Magnoliopsida; order Santalales; family Viscaceae; genus Viscum; species Viscum album. The sequence goes on along the minus strand of OY728141.1, from coordinate 1,609,692,305 downwards.
CATGTTTTTTTATGTTTCTATACAATTTTATTCTCAATTAAAAATGATGGGGTATGATTTCAAACCTCGCCCATACTTCCATACTTATGTTTTAATTAAGATATACCCCTTTATCTCTCATTAATGCATCCCATGTACACATGTTACCATGATGAAATTTTGTAGTGGATTTCATCCGTTTCATTTTTGTCTCAATTTCATTATGTTGTTATACCGTTTTACATTCAATTAAAAATGTTGGGGTATGATTTTGAACCTACCCCATATTACCATATTTATTTTTTAATGATGGTAGACCCATTTATCTCTGATTAATTCCTTCTATGTACACCCATTACCATGCGAAAATTCTATAAGGAATTTCTCTCTCCTCATTTACATTCAAGCTATTCTTTTGTATTATGAATCCAAATTTCAGTACCTATGTTGGAAAATGTATCTATATGACCCCCATACATTATATTTCATGTAAATATGATGATACATCCCTTTCTATCCCATCAACCATTTTTATGAAGTCCTATTTCACGCCGTTATGCTGCCGAAATTACACCACAATTTTCAATGCCAAAATCATAGTGTTCGGAATACCATGTTGTTCTCTTTATCAAGGGTATTAACCTTTATGAAATTTTAATTATTGAAGAAATATTTTCAGGTATGAATTCCATATTATTTAATCATGGAATAAATTATGATTTTTTTATGAATCCATGTTGTATGATCTTGTGGCCCACTTATTCGTGAAATGAAATGTTGAAGAAGGATGAACCCTAAAAGTTCTCCAATTCATTGGGTAAAGTGTTGTATAATGATATGTCATGTGTAATGAGTGTTGAATAATTCTATTTTATGTTCAACTAGGGGTTACTCATGCATTATTTGAAATGATGCTTTACTCACAGTCCATGTGCAATGAGCCTTGGCTCAAGCTAATTCCATGTTAATTGTTGTTTCCACATTTCCATGTTATGATTATCATACATTATCATGCCTTTATGTTCATGTTTCTATTATGATAAATTGTTATTCTTATTGCCTATCATGTATTTTAATCTTAAATTTATTCATTTTTATGTCCTTATTGGTCTATATATCTCACCCTTTTCTTATGCATGTCCTCAGGTTATCCCATGCAGTGCTAAGTATGAGAGAATGTAGAGGTCATGTAATGAAGTTTTATATAAGATGTTGTGTTCTATGTATCCTATTTTTGGGTAATGTTCCTAATACCCAAATAAACTAGACCTCTATATCTTCTATTCTCTATTAAGTGAAGTTTTTATGTAATAAATGATGTTTATGTATGAAATAAATAACATTGTTTACATTATTGGTGTCATAGGATTGGTGTAGTTATATTTGGGATTAGGATTAAAAAACCCTAGTGAATCTTTAAGAATAAGTATAAGTATAATAAAAACATCCCTAAGTTCTATTGAGTATTGAGTAAGTGGTTTATCACGAAAATATATCCTTGTCTGGATACGAGCAGGAAGAGGTGTCTCTTGCATAGACATACATTGGGGTGAAAACCCCGACATGGAGTTTCGGGCTTGACCCATGGTATCCTGGTACATGACAACTAGCCTTGCTGCACTCTTAGATAAGACACTCCTAGGGGATATGCATTGGTAAATTCAAAAGCTTAGTATGAAAAATTATTAATAGAATTAAAAAATACCCTAAGATTATATATTTGTATGTAGATCCTGGATAACATAGATTGAATCCTATAGAATAATAACATAAGGAAATAAAATCTATTTATAATTCATATGTTTTTTCGTTTGATTACCCTTAATGTGTAACCCCTAACTTTCATTTCATTCCATCTAATGGCCGGTAATAGGAGTAATCATGCTAACAATTGATGTGAAGATCAATGTGATGACTGTGATAATGAGATGCCCAATCTAATGGGAGTAGGAATCATGAACATTGTCACCATTCTCTCTCAGTTAACTCAAAATTTTAATAGAAACATGTCACAAACCGCCTTCACCATAAAGATGTAAGGGTCAGTAGATTGCCAGGACCTTCCTTCTTTAAGTTGATGGAGAGATAATGAACCCCAAAACCTGCCTTCAATATTTCTCTAAGTGGTGACCATCACCAAGGGTATAAAATCACAAACTAAATGGAAGGCATTACCATTTTTCTTTAAATAGGATTGGGGGATAAGATAGTAAATCCCACAACACCAAAACTGAAAGTGAAAATATGGCTGAAAATAAACCATTCCCATATGCACGTTCAAAGGTAAAAGATACAAGTAACAAAACTCCAAAGGTAGAAAGTAACCAAGAAAAAGGGAAACAACAACAGCAAATGCCCCAAGGGTCCAAGCTAGTACGGCCCCGCACGATCCTTGAAGTCCTCCTGGAATCCTAAAAGTAGTTTTATATACGTAGGGTGAGCATAAAAGTATACTCAGTAGGGATAAACCAAAGATACTCATGCACAATTGGGGTGGAATACTAATGCCCTCTAAGAAAAGAGATAACCAAGCATCAAGGAAGGAAACTAACCACCCAAGCCTCACCAAGTCATACTCTCCAAATAATTTAAGTCATGTAATGTATAGTAATATCACATCAATGTTTAGTTACCCCGCGACACATTCCCAATGGTTATTGAAGACATCCTACACATCGGACAATTCCAACTATTCTCATCACAGTCCCACTGCCATACCCCGCCTGCACAAACCTGGGCCACAACCACACATCCCACCCACAAACCCCTGGCCCACAACCACTGACCTGCCTGCAGAAACCTGGGCCACAAATGTCACATGTAACCATTCCTTAAAACAACTAAGCGAGAACAACCACTCCCACACCCGAAGACACCTAGGATAGAAGTACTACATCGACGCCCGAAGACACCTGGGCCTTATCCCGAAGATACTTGGGCAACAACCTTCCTGTACATAGCTAGGCCAACCACCACACTACCCTACCTGATGATTATTGGGATAATAATGGACCTTAGGCCACCACAGCCTACCTGAAGATACTTGGGCTATCTGGGAAAGGGAGCAGAAAGGAGCTAATAACCAGCCACTAAGAGAAATGTTGGGAAAAACACCTTCCCCAATGAAATGGGGGTGTTCGGAACTAAGTGCTCCACTTGGGCGGGGCGTGAATAAGAAACACAAAAACTAAAAGTATATGTATAGGTAACAAGAACTCTCCCAATCTAGGCTTTTCATCATCTATCCTAAAGTACACTATCCATATTATTCATTCATAAGAGAAAAAAACAGAACTCATTCCCAAGTCACAACTCTCATCAAACCAAATCCCTATTTGTCCCATCCTTGTTTTCATGTTTAGTAATACTTTTTAAATACGTTTATGCACCTACTTGGGAAACTAGTATGCATAATAACAATCCAAGGAAAGAGTACACCCAACATCATTTTAAACATTCACACCCAGTTCTCTTGAAAAACACATCAAGCGAGACCCCTCCAAGTATTTGAACCAAAGTAGGTAAAATTGAGATACAGTCTCAAGTTCCTAGAACTAGGAATAAGAATGTTTCACAGAAGAAAAGGATCCCACCCCAATTCGTGATACAAATAGAGGATCCCATGATCAACCAAATCACACCCGCAATCTAAGACCCTATTCGACCGCGGAGGAAACAACCAAACCAATACTACCAACACAAGGCAAACTCAATTGGTAGTTTCAGATTTAAAAGACTTAACACACTCCATGATTTCAATTCCACTGGTCTTAAACCGGGGTTATCATTGAAAAGGAGTTGATCTTGGTGCTTCCAATTTATTTATCTGAATATATGTAATTAACCAATTTCCTTTACACAATAAAAGGTTCACAACCAAAATACAAGCCATTTAAACATCACAAGGGGTAAGGGTTTATTAGTGCAAAGACAAAGACCACCAACATCAATGATTTTCACTAGGTGTAAGCCCATACAATTCAGAAATCATTAATCATGAAAGAGGAGAAAAACCGAGCAGCATCATCGATCACACCCCTCCACTTCATTCTTTAGATTCTGTTTATTATCATCATTAATGTTTGGTTCATCCAATTCTACAGAAGAAGTAGCGTGCCACCCCCCGCAATATACACAGAAATGTGAGACGAAGGTGAAACCCCTACCTAACAGATCAAGGATCGATGATAATTCCCCGTGTGATTAGCAGGGGCTCCCCAGAACATGATCAAGGAAAACGTTGCCAGGTTACAACTCATCAAGAGGAAGGGTACTCCGACAGCATGGTGATCGAGAAAATGAAATGTTGGGAGATGTCTTTAGGTTATGAAGGCTGATAAGGGCTGAGATACAGCAGAATCAGGACAGTTAAGATATTAAGAGAAAAACATGAAACCGTATAAGGAGTGGGATCGTGGGTTGACCACGTGGCTGGGACACCCCGCACTTCATTAAAGGTTCCCCACCTTTCAGGGCGGTTTAAACTGACACACACCAGGGTACCTCACCAATCATTTAATTAAACGACATTAATGGGAATTTAATAACAGGGTTAAAGGTGTCCAAACATGGTTTAAAACCCAATTAGCACCAAATGGAGGCGCTACTGAAAATCCTATAGGGGTAGGCGAGAGCTACCGGTAGCCAAGAGCTACTGGTTGGCAAGAGCTACCAGTAGTTGAGAGCTACCCATTGTCGACAGCTACCAGTAGCTGAGAGCTACCGGTAGCCGAGAGATACTGGTAGACAAGGGCTAACAGAACCCCAATGTCACCGGTAGGTTATGTCTACCAGTAGGCTGAGGATACAGGTAGGCCAAGGCTACCACTAGGAGTCACCGAGATGCTGGGATGGCCTTCCAGACCACACAGGACACATCAAAATTAGATTTTTACTAAGTAATGGACCCCAAAAACGTGGGCCATTACATCAGATACTTAGGGGAAATCCCTGGAGTTGTTTGAAAGCTGGAACAGAACCCTCCCCCTACAACCAGGAATACTCCCCAACAATTATCAACCATAACGTTCACAATAATCATAAGGATCACACTATCCAACACATGAGTTAGGGAGTCCCCTCTTATATGTCAGGATATTATCCGCTTTTGGTGGCACTGACTAACCTTCACGGTTTAAATCGTATCCACATTAATGCATCCTGATTAGCAGTCAGGTTTTCCCATCATCACTCATTGGTACACACACACACACACAGAAAACAGGGAATAGATAATCTAATAGCTAAGCAAAATAATCATTTCATATATTAAAGAACAAGGTACAATATCTCAAGGATCAGAACAAAAACAACAAGTCAAAACAGCTCTGGGTACTGAATGCGTAACTAGGCCTCCCACTCCCATTTTCTCTCTTCCATGCCACCATGCCTCCACAACACATGAACCAAGGGGATGGTTTCTCCATGAATCACTTTCTACATACGATCCTCTATCCTGATTTGTCATTCTATGAAGGTCTCATCATCTTTGAAATCTATCTCTCCCCAATATATGACATGGGAGTCATCTTGTAGATATCTACGAAGCTAGGAAACATGGAATACATCATGTATCCTCAGTAGCGTCGGTGGTAGCGCTAGTTGATAAGCTACTTCACCGACCCGCCGCAACACATCAAAGGGTCTGATGAACCTGGGAGAAAGCTTACTTCCCCTGTTGCACCTCCTCTGTCCACGCTGAGGGTAGACCTTAAAGAACATGTGTTCCCCAACCTCGAACTCCAAGGGCCTCCTACAATCATCGACATATGAATTCTTTCGTTCCTGAGCCACCTTCATCCTTTCTCGTATAAGATGAACCTTCTCTGTCGTGCTCTGGACCACCTCCAGGCCAAGTTCACCTGCTTCCCCAACTTCAGTCCCGCACACGGGTAGCGACAAGACCTTCCATATAGGGCTTCGAATGGAGCCATTCCAATGGTAGAGTGATGGTAATTATTGTATGAGAACTCTACCAGAGGCAAGTGTCTCAACCATGATCCCCCAAAGTCCAGAATACATGCCCATAGCATGTCCTCCAAGGTTTGGATGGTGCGCTCTATTTTCCCATCTGTCTGGGGTGGAAAGCAGTGCTAAGACGAAGCTAGGTTCCAAAAGCATGTTGAAACCCCCTCCAGACTCATGAGGTAAAACGTGCATCCATGTCCGAGACTATGGAACTTGGAACTCCATGAAACCACACTACCTCATCCATATACTTTCATAACAGAGTGTCCACTACAATCGACTCCTTAATCGCAAGAAAGTGAGACGACTTTGTCAACCGGTCCACTACTACCCAGATGGCGTCACAGCCCCTTGCACCTTAGGTAGTCCCGTGAAGAAATCCATTAAGCTGTAGTCCCACTTCCACATGAGGACATCTAATGGTTGCAACAACCTACCTGTAACACGGTGTTCAACCTTTACCTATTGACACACTATGCACCTAGCCACAAATTATTCCATTGATCTCTTTACTTCAGGCCACCAAAGTTGTCTCTTCAGACGCTGGTACATCTTGGAAACTCCTAGGTGTACCGCTATGGGTGAGTTGTGGAACTCACTAAGAACCTTTCAACACATCACCCCTAGAACAAACATCTTTCCCGGGAAGAGCATCTGATTTTGACCATCATATTTCCACCCTTCCGGAGCATCTCCCTGGTCAACTCGGTCGCACATCACTTCGCACTCTAGGTCTCCCCACTAAGACTCCTCCACTTTCTACAAGAAAGAAGATTTCACTATCATCTGATACAGGCAACCTCTACCACTATCCATCCTCTCATCTAGATGCAAGGCATCCAACTCCTCCATCGGCTTCCAAGCGTCTGCCGACTCTCAAACTGCATCCTTCTACGACCTCCTACTCAAAGCATCAGCCACTACATTCCCTTTTCTTGAAGTTTATGATATCTCGAAGTCGATATCTTAGAGGAAATCCATCCACCTTCGCTGCTGTAACTTTAGGTCTCGTGGGGAGAAGATATAACTCAAGATTTTGTGATCCGTAACAACCAAAAAGTGTTATCTGATGAGGTAATGCAGCCATAACCTTAGTGCAAAAATGACTGCTTCATGCTCCAGATCGTGGGTGGCATAATTATTCTCATGAGGGAATAGCTGGATAGACCCATAAGAGATCACCCCTTGTCGCTGAATTAACACACATCTGAGGCCTTTCCCTAAAGCATCACAAAACACCTCATATGTTTCTCCTTCTTCTGGTAGTTTCAGCAGTAGGGAACTAGCCAACATCTCTATCAGATAGTTGATGTCTACCTTGAACTGCTCACTCCACATGAAAACCTGGTCCTTCTTGGTCAAGGACGTCAAAGGCGCTGTAACATGAGAGAAGTTGGTTACGAACCTCCGGTAGTAACCTCCTAGCCCAAGGAAATGATGAACCTCTACCATGTTCTTGGGTGCTGCCTACAAAATATCCACCTCATCCTTTGATGGGTCCACCGCTACACCTTGCTCGGAAACTACGTGCCCAAGGAAGTGCACATCTAACATCCAGAACCTGCACTTCGACAACTGGCCATTGAGTTTGTGTTGTCGTAGGACCTCCAAAACCGTCCTCAGGTGCTCAGTATGGTCCTCCTCTAATCTTGAGTAGATCAGGATGTCGTCAATGAATATGAATGTGAACTGATCCAGATACTCCCGGAAGACAGAGTTCATAAGCCCCGTGAACATATCTGAAGCGTTTGTAATGCCGAAAGGCATGACTACAAACTCGAAGTGCCCTTATCTGAACCTGAAGGTCGTCTTCGAGATGTCACCATCCTTCACCCTTAACTGGTGATACCCAGACCACAGGTCGATCTTTGAGAACCATCTTGAACCTTTTATCCGGTTAAAGAGATCATTAATCCTTGGAAGAGGGTATTGATTCTTGACTGTTACCTGATTCAGCCTCCTGTAGTCTATGAAAAACCTTAGACTGCCATCCATCTTCTTTGCAAACAACACATGAGTACCCCACAGTGACGCACATGGTTGAACAAAACCCTTCTTCATCAGATCTTCAATCTGAATCTGCAAGTCCCATATCTCCAAAGGCGCCATACGGTAGGGAGCCATCGAAATGGGATGAGCACCAGGCTGCAGGTCTATCCCAAACTTGATATCACATCGAGGGGGTAGAGTCCTCACCTCCTCAGGGAAGACGTCCATAAACTCACTGACTATCCCTGGAACCTCCACCATCTCATCATCCACTGACTCTACTAACAGCTCGGCTAACAAAGAGAGGAGGGGTTCCCTTCGCCTACGACCCTTATGGACACTCCGCTTGCCGGTGAAAGTAACACGTCAGCCACCCAAGTATGAGAACACAAGCCTTCCTTGGAAGCAGTCGATGATGGAACACATAGAGAACAGCCAGTCGATGCCTATGATGACATCTTATGGATATATATGAAGAAGTAGTAGATATCTGGCTGACTGATGTGGCCCTATCATCAGTTTGCATCCTCTTCAAACATATAACAAGTCGGTCTGACCTCTGACTTTTGTACTCAACACTAAGAGCACTGGAAGTCTCTCAGCATCTTGACCTAGAGCACGGGCCAGACTGGGTGAAAAAAAGGAGTGAGAAGCTCCGGTATCGAACAAGGTATAAGAAAGGGTACTAAACAATCTGATTGTACCTTGAAAAACCTCCGGTCCCACTAGAACTACTGACTCTGTGGCGCGCAACTATCAATGCACGGCTCCTCTACCCCTCGGCTATCGGCCACCTACACGACCACACTCTGATCGAGGTACCTGAAGGGCGCCCTGAGGTCGGCCTCCACCTACAACATCTTCCCTCAGAGGATCGGGAGCTCGCTGACCATGCTGTTGGTGGAAAAGCCTAGCTGGAAACGACTGCTGCTGAGGTGGGCGCTGAACCTGCCAACCGCCGCCATACTGTAATCAGTCCGGGAACTGATTTTGGAGATGTTCATGGCTCCCACAGATGAAGCACCTTGGTCCTAGTATTGAAGGGAAAGGGAAAGCACCAGGGGACCGAAACTGGAACTATTGTGGCCTGCTCCCTGCTAGTCAGAACCTAGAGGGTCCCGATGCTAGAGGTCTGGTGCTGATGGCCTTTCCCTTTGACGGGACTAGCTGAATCACATCTCGCGACATACCACCCAGTGTGTACATCCTCTCCACCACCTCTGCCTTATTCTGTACCTCAAAGTATGTCGGAAAGGTGAAGGGGGTAATGGTGTACTAGAGGGAGGTTCGTAGGACCTCCTCTAAATGTCTCGCCTGAGACTCCTCATCTGGAAAGAGGTCCGGAGAAAAATAGAGGAGGTCCTTGAACTTGATCTCCATCTCCCTTACTGACATACACCCAGCTGGAGGGAGAGTAGCTCCTACATCTTATCTGCCTTCATCATATATGAGAGAAATTCTGCCCAGAACTCAATCTCGAAATCAGCCCATGCCACCTCGGCCTCTTTCCTCTCCCCCAGGTAGAGCATCCACCAATGACGCACTGCTCCCCACATCTGGATGATGGCCATAGGAACCATGTACTCCCTAGGAGCCTGGATCAAGCTGAAGGCTATCACCAGCTCCTCTAGAAAACTCTCTGTCTCCATGTCCGAGGTGCTACCCTCGTACATCATGAGGGTCTGTCGCTGGAAGGCTCGAAGCATCTTCTACCACTGGTCTTCTTCCTCCTCCCGATCCGACCTATGCTGATCTTCCATGTCAACCTCCTGGGCTTCGATCGCCCTTATAACTCATGGTCGTCTCTCGGGTGCCATTGATAAAAGGTAAACAATGAATTCCTAAGCCCAAGTATTGTAGAATATTGTTTTTAAAACTCCTTAAACTTTTTATTTATTTCAATTTCCCAAAACACCCTAGAAACACGAAAACAAAAGTCATTATGATGCATGTACCTTTCCAAGGGTCTCTACCCTGCAATCACCATGGCCCCACTTGGTCATTCGATAGGTCTAGAGTATTTGAATAAGATCACGGGGGGCCCTAAAATCCTATGTCTTAGCTGGTCTTCCCTTGCCAAATTCACGTACCAAGGTCTCCCAAAACGGTTGCCCTACCATCCCATGAAATCCTCCATGTGCCTAACCCCAGAATCCATCCTATCTCTCAAAACTTGCGCCTCTAATACGATTATTTCATGACCCGCCTTCACCAAAATAAGGGAAGGGTCAGAAGATTGTTAGGCCCTTAATTTTTTATGTTGAAAGGGTGATAATGATCCCTAAAACCCGCATTCATTAGGTACCGGAGTGGAGACCAACACCAACGGTATAAAATCACACACTAAATGGAAGTTATTACCCTTTTTTATTTAATAGGATCAGGAGATAAGATTGTAAATCCCACAAAACCAAAACTGAAAGTGAAAATATGGCTAAAATTAACCCATTCCCATATGCATGTTCAAAGGTAAAAGATAGAAGTCACAAAACTCCCAAGGTAAAAAGATACCAACAAAAAGGGAAACAACAACAGCAACTACCCCAAGGGTCCAAGAAAGTATGGTCCCGCATGATCCATGAAGTCCTCATGGAAACCTGAAATCATTTTTATATAATTAGGGTGAGCATACAAGTATACTCGGTACTGAAAAACCAAATACTCTCATGCATAAGTGGGGATCCATACTAATTCCCAGTAAGAAAAGATATAACCAAGAATCTAGTAAGTAAACTAACCACCCAAGCCTCACCAAGGCACACTCCCCAAATAACACAATTCAATTAATATATAGTAATAGTACATCAATGTTTTTGTACCCTGTGCCACATTCCAACTGGTTATTGAAGACATCCTACGCATCAGACCAATCCCGCAATTCTCATCACAATCCCACTGCCATACCCCGCCCGCACACTCCTGGGCCACAACCACACATCCTGCCCACAAACACCTGGGCCATAACCACTAACATGCCCGCAGACACCTAGGCCACAACTGTCACATGTATCCATTCCTGCAAACACTTAGGCTAGAACAACCACTGCCATGCCCGAAGACAGCTGGGCTAGAAGAATTACAGCCATGCTCGAAGACACATGGACCTCATCCCAAAGATACTTAGGAAACCAGCTACCCGCACACACCTGGGAGAACTACCACACTACCCTACCCAAGGATTCATGGGATAATAATGGACCTCATGCCATCACAGTCTTCCCAAAGATACTTGGGCTATCCGAGAAAGGGATCAGAATGCGGCTAATAACAACCCACTAATAGAAGTGTTGGAAAAAACACCCTCCCCATTAAATGGTGGTGTTCATCACTACGTACTCAACTTGAGTGGGGAACGAATAAGAAACAAAAAAACTACAAGTATATGTATAGGAAAAAATCACTCACCCAATCTAGGTTTTTCTTCAGCCAGCCTAAAGAACACTATCCTTACTATTCATTCATAGGAGAAAAGAACAACACCCATGTCCACATCACAACTCTCATCGAACCAAATCCCCATTTGTCCCATCCTAGTTTTCATGTTCAGTAATACTGTTTAAATATGTTTAATCACCTACTTGGGCAACTAGTAAGCATAAGAACAAGCCCAGGAAAGAGTACACCCAACATCAGTTTAAACATTCACACCTGGTTCTCTTGAAAAAACACATCAAGCGAGACCCCTCCAAGTATTGGATCCAAAGTAGGTCAAAGTGCGATAGAGTCCCAAGTTACCAAAACTATGAATAAGATCGTTTCACAATAGAAGAGGTTCCCACCCCAATTCGTGTTACTAAAAGAGGATCCCATCCTCACCCACATCACCCCCGCAATCTAAGACCCTATCCAACCATGGAGGAATCAACCAAACAAATACTACCAATTCAAGGCAGACTCAATAGGTATTTTCAGACATAAAAGATTTAACACACTCAATGATTTCAATTCCATAAGGCTTGAACCAGGGTTATCATAGAAAATGAGTTGATCACGGTGCTTCGAATTTATTTAGCTTAATATACGTAATTAACCAATTTCCTTTAGACAGCAAAAGTTTTACAACCATAATACAAGCCATTTAAATATCACAAGGGGTAAGGGTTTATTAGTGCACAGATAAAGACCACCAACGACCATGATTTTTAGTAGTCATATGCCCACATAATTCTGAAATCATTAATCATGAATGTAGAGAAAAACATAGCAGTATCATCGATCACACCCATCCCCATCATTCTATAGAATCCATTTATTATCTTTATTAATGTTTGGTTCATCCAATTTTATAGAAGCAGTAGCGTACCCACCCCGAAAGATACACAGAAAGGACTGGCGAATGTGAAACCCCTACCCGACTAATCAATGATCGATTTTAAGTCGCCACGTGATTATCATGAGATCCATGGAACTCAGTCAAGTAAAACTTTGCCGGGTTACAACTCGTTGGGAGGAAGGGTACTCTGACCGTAGGGTGATCTAGATAAATAAAATTAGGGATAATCCTTTAGGTTATAAAGGCTGATAAGGTTTGAGATACAACATGCCCAAGATGGTTAAGATACGTATAGAAAAACTCGAAACTGCATAAGGAGCGGGATCGTGGGTTGACCACGCGGCTGGGACACCACACACGTCATTAAAAGGTACCAGCCTTTCAGGGAGGTTTATAAAAAGCCACACCAGGGTACCTCACCAATAATTTAATTAAAATACAATAATGTGCATATAAAAAAGGCTTAAAGGGGTAAAAACATGGTTTAAAAATCAATTATCACAAAAATGAGGCGCTGCTGGAAAACCCGTGGGGTAGGCGAGAGCTACTAGTAGCTGAGAGCTACCGGTTGGCGACAACTACCGGTTACTGAGAGCAACCACTAGGCGACATCTAAGGGTAGCTGAAAGATACCAGTTGGTGAAAACTACTAGTATTTGAGATCAACAAGTAGCCGAGATCTACTGGTGGCTGAGGGCTACCTGTACCCCAAGGTCACCGGTAGGCTAGGTATACTTGTATACCGAGGCTACCGATAGGCCAAGGCTACCTCTAGGAGTCATCAAGAATCTTGGATGGCCTTCCAGACCACCCAGAACACCTTAACATCATATTTTAACAATGTAATAGACCCCAAAAACTTGGGCCATTACAAAACATGTGTCAAGAGGAACGTTCAATCCCCCTTAAGAAGAAATATTCGCTATCAAGAGATTCATGAGACAACGTCCTCTTATTTATAATGGATCTTCTGATCCATAAATCACCAAACAATGGATCAACCCAATTGAAAAGATCCTATATATCCATAAATGATCCAAAAAAAGATATGGTTCTTCTGAATTCTTATCATATGGAGGGTGAAGCTGATCAATGATGGACATTGATAAAAAATACGATGCTTTAGGAGGAGATAAATTCATTGGAATGGAAGGATATTTGGAACATGTTTTTTGATAAATATTTTCCATGCACCATCTGACTTAAGAAAGAAAGGGACATCCTTTCCCTCAAGTAATAAGAAGATGAATCTATCAAACCGTATGAGGAAAAATTCACAAGGCATGAATGATAAGACTATTTTTTTGTCGTTACCCCCGAATGAATGTTTGATCACTTCTTTGGTGGGATAAAACCTAGCCTATGGAATGCCCTAGTGATTCATGAATTTGACAATTCTGAATAAATTTTCCAATGTTCCCTCAATATTGAGATGGAGATAGGAGAATATATATGGTATCATGTGGATATGAACTTTAAGGTGTAAATAAATCCTGGAAGATCAATGGACAAATCCAACTATGCTAAGAAAATTCAGAACCACACTCGCCTAAGGTGTAAAAAGAAGAACCCTGGAAATTTCCTGAAGGGGATGAGGAAATTATTTTGGTGTGGAAGATAAGGGAACCTAGCTATTAACTCTTGGTAAGAAAAACCCACAGCTATGATAGAGGAGAGGAATTCTCAATTCAACTCTCAACGCGTTTCTCATTGCTTCAACTACAAAGATCCAGGGAACAATAAAAATTAGTTCCATTTGACAAGGGTTTTTAGAGGAAACCAACAACCTCCAATGTAGAAAGGGAGAGTTTTTTACATCACTAACACCAAGGTGAACCTCAATAATATAGTGGTGACAGGTACGCTAGTAATTTATTCCATGATAGAAAACGTACTTTTTTATTTTGGTTCTATGCATTATTTTATATCCTGATAGTTTGTAGAAAAATACCAACACCACAACAAATCAATGAAGTAAAGATGTCGTTGAGTACATAAAATGGTTAAATCATTGAATCCCATGAATATAACTCATCCCCCATCATAATTTGTGAATTTAACTTCACATAGAACCTCGTCATACTCCCTTGGGTGGAATTTGTTGCAATTCTTTGTATGGATTGGCTTTCCTTATATTGTGCAATTATAAATTGCTGTGAGTGGGAAATCATTCTCCATGTGGAGAATCGACCCTTAATTCTGTACATGTGAGAGGAGGAGGATGAATATTCTTTAGAAATATGATCTCAAGCATGGATATTACTACCCTATAACAATTCATATCTAGCTTAGATGATTGATTCAACAGTTGCAACGATCCATGAAGACACACCTATTCTGAGGGAATTAGCTGATGTGTTTCTGGAGACATTTTCTAGTATTACTCCTAGAAAAGATATTGAAATCCTAATTGATCTTATACCTAGGTATTTTCCAATATCCAAGACTCCATATATAATACCTATTTTGAATCTTGAGGATATTAAGAAACAAATATTGGAGAATCTATAAAAGTTTTTTATACACCCAAGTGCTTCAGCATGGGGTTCACTAGTTCTCTTCGTCAAGAAGAAGGATGGTTCAATGCACCTCTGTATTGATTATCATGAGCTTAACAAAATAAAGATAAAGAAAAATGTTCCATATCCTAAGAATTGATGAGTTGTTCGATCAAATGTGTGGACCACAATACTTCTACAAGGTGGATTTTTGGTAGGGATATTATCATGTATGGGTGAAAAAAGAAGATATCCCAAAATGTGCTTTTTATACTAGGTGTGGGCACTATGAATTCATTATAATGTCTTTTGGAATCACTAATGCTCCAAAAATCAACATTGAATTGATGAATATAGTCTTTAGGGATTACCTTGACAAATTTGTGGTAGTCTTTATAGATGATTTTCTAATATACTATAATACCAAGGAGGAACATGAGGAGAAACTAATCACTATAATAAAGACATTTCAAAAGGATAATCTATATGAAAAGTATAGAATGTGTGAGTTATGGTTGATGGAGGTCTCATTCATGGGCCACATCATTACAAGAAATAGGATATTTGCGGATCCCACACGATTGAGACAGTAGAGGGACGGATAAGGAAACCATTGATAATTGGTATCCATATCATATTTGGATTAACTAGATATTATCAATGATTTGTGAGAAATTTTTTATGATTGTACAACTGTCTTACCAAGATAAATCGGCAGGGAGTAAAAGTTTCATAGAGTGATGAATGCGAAGAAAGATTCAAGGTGTTGAACAGGAGGCTTATCACTACACCCAAGATCACATTACCCACATGTGGAGAACTAGTTGTTGTATTTAGTTAAGCTTTGAAGAAGGGAATGGGATATGTGTTGATGCAAAATAAATGTGTGATTTCATATGTTTCAAGGAAATTGAATTTTCATGAGTAGAGTTATTCAACACTTGATCAAGAGTTGGCTGTGATGATATTCACTTTAAAATTTTGGAAACATTATCTCTTTTTGGAGTTGTGTGAAATATATAAGGACCACAAAAGTCTCAAGTATATATTCACACAGAATGAGTTGAACATGCACCAATGAAGATGGGTAGAGCTGATCAAAGTCTATGACTACTCAATCCATTACCACCATGAGAATGCAAACAAGGTGGAGGATGCTCTAAGTATAAAAGACCAAACGATTCTATCATTGACAAGAATTGAAAAGGATCCAATATTCTTATATATGATGATAATTTACATGGGTATCATAAATAAGGGGATATCATCAATTCTTTTACAAATGATTTATCAACCATATCTTTTGGAAAAGTTAAAGGATTATCAAAAGGATGATATGTGAATTCATATGAAAATGGAAGCTATTAGAAAAGAGAAATCATCATAGTTCAATGTTAATGAATAAGGAATTCTGATATTTGGGAAAAGACTATGTGTTCCATCAAGTCTGGAGCTGAAGAAGTATCTTTCAGAAGATGCAAAAAGTTCGAATTTCTCTATTAACCTGGGAAGATAAAATATGTATTGATATCACTTATGGAATTATTAGTAGGATAATATGAAGAATGAGATCATTGAGTATAAATCAATGTTCCTGGTCTGTTAGAAAGTGAAGGAATATAGGAATGAAGTCTAGGGGGTTGATGCAACCACTTCCCATACCAGCATGGAAATGGAAGAACATCACCAAGGAATTTGTCAATGAACATTCGAATACATCCAAACACAACAATGAAATATGGGTTGTTGTGGATCGTCTTACAAATTCTGTACACTTCATTGAAATTTCGGAGAATTTCTCCATGGATAAAATGGAATAGATATATAAAAAATAAGTAGTTAGGTTGCATGGTGTACCACGACATTTTGTATCCGATCGAAATCTAAGATTCACCTCTATGTTTTGGAGTACTTTTCAATATCCTCTGAATAATAAACTGAACTTCAGTATGTCATATCATCCTCAAAAAAAAGTCCAATCTTAGAAAACTATTCAGACACTGGAGGATATGTTAAGATCATGTTCTATGGACTTTAATGTAGGGTGGGACCAACATCTTCCACTAGTTTAATTCTCCTACAATAATAGTTTCCACTCGAGCATCTGAATAGAAACATATAAATCCCTATATGGGAAGAGGTACATAACACTAGCATGTTAGGATGAACTTGGTGAGTGTAAGATTCTAGGATAATAAATTGTATAAGAAATGGTGTAGAAAGTGAAAACCATTCAGTAGCATATCAATGCAGCCCAATGTCGACAGAAGAGTTATGTTGATAACTACCGACGACACATTGAGTTCAAAGATGGAGACATGGCATTTCCGCACATATATCCATGGAAGAAGGTCATGAGGTTTGGAATGTTAATTCCTAGTTACGTCGGCCCCTTAGATATTCTTGATCATGTCCAGGATGTGGCCTATCGACTAGAACATACACCTACCATGGAAAAAGAACAAGATGTCTTTCTTGTATCTGTCTTTGGGAAGTACATACCAGACCCATCACATGTACTCTCTTCAGAGGTAGTATAATTATAGTATGATCATTTTTATGAAAAGAAACCCGTGAAGATATTCGATCACAAAGAAAAAGTTCTACGAATGAATATAATGCCCCTCATTATGGTGTTGTGGAGAAACCAGAAGCTTGATGAAATGACATGGGAAACCGTGGAAGTGATGAAGAAGAGATACTTGCATCTGTTTTAGTATGAGAAAATGAAATTTCGAGGGAAAAACTTCTTAAGGGGGGATGATTGTAATGACCTAGTCCTTCATTAATGATAGTTACTCTCGATCATTTTAAATGTCTTATTATGAGTATATAAAAACTAATGCAGTCACTTGTGTTTAGGTTTTTTTTTTAAATACCATTAAGAATCGTGACCATTGCTAATATAGCTGTTGAACTAGGATCACATAAATAGTATAATGATAAGGCTTCAAAAAATCCAATTTACTTAGACAAAGGAAGCGATGGCCTCATCTAGTAAAGCTACCCCATACGAAGCCCATTTTTTTGGAGCTCGGAATGGAGGTAGCATCAATGGGATTCTCTCTTGACAAATATCTAGGTGATTTTATACACGTTAATCTTGAGTGGAACTTACAGAAGAGAAGTGGACATTAATAGAGATTACCACCCGAGCGATGTTATCCAAGCCACCCAAATAGTCGATCAACATCTTACACCTTACCCATCGATCTTATGGAGGTGTTATAAGGGGTTATGTAATTTGACACTAGTACTATGACTTTGTACATTATTTTTTTATAATGAATGTGAATTCATTTTATTAATGTCACTTTGTAAACCGTTTATAAAGCACAAATAGTATTTTCAGTTAATATTCAACTAAGAAATCTATTTTGATGAATTAATGGATCATGTAATTAAATAATATTTTAATAAATTAATTTTTATTATATATAAATGATTGTATAATTTGTATGAATAAAATTGTGATTTCTATTAATGTTTTTCAAGCTATTTCTGTCAATACCCATGAATTTTTAAAAAATGTTTGTTTTTAATTTATAAGAAAAAAATTTACATATTTAGAAAATTATTTCAATAAGATGAAAATTATTTTTGTAATCTATATTTAAAAATCATCCAATAAATAATTTTTCAGAATTTTCTGAGATAGCCAAATGTTTGGGTAAAAATTAAATACCGTTTAAATATATAATGCGTTATATGACATCATAATGACCCAATAGTGATGTAATAAAATAATATAAACAATAAGTTCAGAAAATCTATTTTTTACCATTAAAATAATTTTATTTTAGAAGGGTTTGATTTATTTTACAATGACTTATTGGACCCTTCAAGACTTATAAAACATTCTGTCTTTCTAGATTGTTTTCCTTTAGAGTGTGACACGCCTCCACATAAGAAACCCTATTATTTTAAAATTTTAGGCTAATTTCGTTATAAAATTTTGTTTTAAACTCCCCTTTGGAAAAACCATGGGCAAAAACCTTTAGATGGATTGTGGTTTTGATTAGTTTATTGTGTGGTGTCCCAAACCTAAATAATAAATAATTCTCTCTCCTTTTTTAATTAAACCCACCCATGCTCCCACTTCCTCTTAACTCAAAGCCTTTTTAGTTCATCCATCCTCATTGCTCTTCTCTATATATGCTCCCAAAGAACCCCAAGCTCCTAATAAACCTCTCAGAATCCTCTCCCAAGCCCTTCAGATCACATTTCCAAGTATGGTATTTCATTGATCTCTCATTTTTTTCCATGTTTCTCTATGTTTCTATTCACATGTCATTTCAATTAAAAATGTCGGTGTATGAGTTTCATCCTCTCCCATACATCCATCTGTATGTTTGAATGATGAGACACCCCTTTCTCTCTCATTAATGCCTCCCATGTACACCTGTTACCATGCTGAAATTCCGTAATGGATTTCATCCTTCTCATTTTATCTCAATTTCATTATGTTGTTATACCCTTTTAATTTCAATTAAAAATGTTGGGGTATTATTTCAAACCTCCCCCATTATGCCGTATTTATGTTTGAATAAAAGGATAAGCCTTTCTCTCTCATTAATTCCTTCCATTCTCACCTGTTACCATGCAGAAATTCCGTAAGTAATTTCTCTCTTCTAATTTTCATTCAAGCTATTGTTCTGTATTATGAATCCAAATTCCAGTACCAATGTTGGTACATGTATCTGTATGCCCCCATTACTATCAATTTCATGTATATATGATGATACACCCCTTTCTATTATCAAAAATATTTATGAAGTCTTATATCAAACCGTTATGCTGTTGAAATTGCACCACAATTTTCCAATCCAAAATTATTGTGCAGTAAATTCGATGCCAATTTATCTATCAAGGGTAATCACCATTGATCACTTTTACTTATTGATGAAATAGTTTCATGTAATAATTAAATATTACATAATCTTGTAATTATTTTTTAGGTTTTCCGGAATCCATGTTTTATGATCTTGTGGCACACTTATGCATGAAATAAAATTTTTAAGAACGGTGCTCCCTGATATCACTCCAATGCATTGGGTAAAGTATAGTGTCATTATTCATTCTTCGCAATGAGTGTTTACTCATGCTAATTCAAGTTTAACAAGGGGTTAATCGTGATTCATTTTCAATGATGGTTTAATAGTGCTTCATATTCAATGAGCCTTGGGTCTTGTTAATTCCATGTTAAGTGTTGTTTCCACATTTCCATGTTATAATTATCATTATTTATCATGACTTTTTGTTCATGTGTCTCTTGTTCTCCATCAATTTGCCTATTGCATAATGTGTATTTTAATCTTCATGTTATTCCTTTTTTACTCCCTTACTGATCTTTATAGCTCACCATTTTCTTATGCATGTCCTCAGGTTATCCCATGAAGTGTTATGTACGAGAGAATGTAGTGGTCATGTAAAAGAAGTTTTCAATAAGATGTTGCATTATATGTTTTATGCTGTTATGTAATGTTCCTAATACCCAAAAACAATAGATCTCTTGATCTTCTATTGTAACATCCCAAGGTTTTCTAAAAATAAATTGAAAATGCTTGAAATTTTGTTTAAGGTATATATTTATAAGTATCCTTTAAACATAATTTTATTTCTTCTATGTTTTGAATTTCAAGAAACTATCATCTACAATTGTGTTCAGTATGTTATTTCGAGTCTGATGGAACAAACTTGTTTTTTTTGGTGAATAGTAACATGCCCTTATGAATAGTAATATGAATAGTAATATGACCTCATGAATAGTAAATAATATTATTATTTTATTTTCCCATGGCAATAGGATAATGGGATCTTAATTAATTTTCCAATGTCACATAAAACTAATTGCACTTCAATTTTGTTATTTTTCGAATTAACTGTGACCTTATTTTAAAATTAAATTAATAATATTTAGAAAATTATTTTTGCAAAATGGAGTTCATTTTTGAATTCTACACGTCGAAAAATGGTTGGGGTAAATTTTTGGTATTTTTCTGAAACTCTAGAATTTTCGGTGAATAGTGAAATATGGTAAAATACCGTATAATCAATTTATCAGTAAAAATGCACTATTTTTGACATCATAAGTGATGAAAGGCCACTTGCTTCGAAATCACATGATATTTTCACTAATTAAGGCCACTTGATTTGAGATTATTCATAGTCTTGATAAAAATATTATAATAATAATTAAAATAATCTAAAATACCTCCCCTCCTCCACTATAAATACCACCCTCACTCCCCTCTTCCTCCCACACCTCTCAAGCCTTGAGCATTGTCTAATTTCTGCCAAATTCCCTCCTCAATCTTCTTCCCCACGTCCTAGAGCTGCTGGTCTCACCAAAAGACCAAAATCAAAGCCCTTAAGAAGGATCTCAAGGAGAAGAGATCAAGAGGTAAACATCCTCTTTCATTTTCATTCTTTCCATCCATTTTATGTTATTCTCTTTCTTTACCTTTGTCTTTTGTTGGGATATTTCATTAAATATTTTCCCTTACAGTCCAAATATTGTATGATTGATGAGATATTCCATTCCTCTCATCAATCTTGTTTTTATGAAATTTTTAGAGGCGTCGTTAGGCTGCCGAATTTTTTGTAAGAAATTTCTCATGTTTTCTTTATTTCATGATTCCTTCCACTTCTTTCTTCACCCCCTCTTATCCAAGAGGCATGAAATCTCCAGAATCATGTATATTCTGGATGTTTTCATGTTTATGGAAAATTACAAATCATTATTCCTCTCCTCTCTCACTTATTTAAAGAATCAAGAAACATTGTCCATTTGTGTCGAATTACCGATATCGTGGACGATGTATTTTCAATTTCCATTAATTATTTCAAGTCTGGTCATGAAACCATTTATATGGTTGAACCAGGTTATAATATATGTTTTATGAATCATATAAGGTTCTTTAATTCTTTTGTACTCATGATTCAAACTTATAAGACTAAATGAAATTGTAATTATCAAAGAACCACTTAAATTATCTAAACGATCATAATTAATGTTTTAACATATAAATCATCATCATATAAAGAACCAAAGTGATGAATGGTATAATTTATGGTTCTGGAATTATGTAAATAATACTCCATTCCAATTCTGGAGTTTCACGTCCAATCAACAAGAACGATTCATCATGAACCGATCGTGAAAATCACAAAAGACCTCACCCAAAATAATGCAAGGAACAAAATACTAACAAATAAGGGGTGAAATGAGGTTATGAAATGACCATATAAGATGTTATAAACATGAACACGTTTCTTTAAAATCCTATTAACACTCCTTTAACCATTATACAGGAGGCTCAAACAATTTTGAAGTAGGACAAGCCCAAGGTAAGGGAATTCTTAACCCGATTTCCATTCTTTGGGTTAACCTTCTACTTTATAATTTATGTGCTATTTAAATTGTTTGTGTGATGGGTTCTGTTTATATTATCTTTAATTATGTGTATTTACAGAGTATATACATATTCCATCCACTCAATTAAGTCTCACTTCATGTATATGATGTTTATAAGGGACTTTTCTTCTAAAATCCTCTTTTAAAATTCTGTTTTATAAGATTCAAAGGTAATGTTTTTATGCTATTATTTATGTTGAATTATTATGTTTTGGCTATTGGGAATTGTTTATGATGAAGGGTGGGACATATATTTCCCTCCAATGCATTGGGTATGAGTAAGTTGGAGGTCGGCCGTATGGTTACTCCAAGTGTAACTGTGATGGTTACACAAAGTAAGGTAGCCGTGAGGGTTACAAATTTTAAGGTAGCCAAGATGGTTACAAGATTATGTAAGTAATGCCCCAATATACCTTTATGATTATAATTATGTTTGTATGGATCTTGTGTAAATCTCATGTTACGCTAAGTAAGATTTTATGAGTGTAAATCATGTATTTTGAAAATGTTTCCATATGTCTTGTGTATTCATGGACTAATGAGATTTTTTCCTTCTTTTTCATACCTTACTGAGCTTTTGTGCTCATCCCAAGTTTTTAAATGATTTTTCACAGGTTAATGGATGAATAATACAAGGAAGGAAGACATGTTAAATGTTGAAGAATTGTCAAGGAGTCTTGTTTTATGTTTTAATGTTTTATATTCTGAGGAAAATGGAAACTGATTTTATGGTATCCACTATGTAACAATGTGTAATGTTATGAATATTTTGTCTTAATTCTCTAAAGCTCTAAACTTGAAAAGATCCTCAATGTAAAATGAAGTGTTTTCTTGAATAAATTCAAGATTATGTATGAAATAAGTGCGGGTCCTTACAGTTGGTATCAAAGGGAGGTTTAGATAACTTTAGGGGTTAAGGTGATGCTAATAGAATACCATAACTAATTCTCACCCTATGTTTAATTTGTTATAGCATTTAAAGATTACCATGTTGCTTCATCTAAAGAATGTTTGTTTAGAATGGTTGTCCGCAGAAGGAACATGGATGCTGAAGAGGATAGGCACCGACAGAATGACATCCTTCCTGATCAACAACCCGGAATGGTAGGGATTGGAACCGAGCAGTTTGTGACAGTAATGGCTCAGCTAACACAGGCAATAAATGGTGGTGCCATCCATGAAAGAGGACAAATAGATGTACCCCAACAGAACATGACAGTGGTGGAACATTTTATGAGACAACATCCTCCTGCATTCAGTGGATCTTCTGACCCAGTGGCAGCAGAAGGATGGATTAAGGCCCTTGAAAAGATATTTGATGTTATGGGATGTTCAGACAATCAAAAGATAAGTCTTTCCATTTATCGTTTTGAACGGGAAGCTGATCAATGGTGGTCAATGGTAAGGAATATCAGGGGTAGAGAGGATTTTGATGCCTTCGTATGGGATGAATTTAAAAGTCTTTTTCTTGAAAAATATTTTCCTAAGGTGGTGCGACTTAGAATGGAGAAACAATTCCTTGAACTGAAACAAAAGGAGGAAGATTCAGTGGCTATGTATGAGGCGAACTTCACCCGACTGGCGAGGTATGCTCCGAATCTTATTCTGGATCTCGATAGCAAAATCAACCGCTTTTACTCAGGATTGAAGCCAAGGTATCGAAGGGCGTTGGCCTCCCGTGAATTCAAAAGTTATGAGAAACTTGTCCGATGTGCTGAGAGGGTAGAGATGGAGTTTGCTGACGATCACATGCAATTTGGAAACAAAGAGAAGAAGAGGTCAAATTGGAAAGCAATGGGTAATAATCAACGAATGAAATCTGATGGTAAGAAAATACAGTTTCCAGTTTGTGAAAAGTGTGGCAAGAAGCACCCTGGGGAATGTCTTATCAAAACTGGGAAGTGTTTTAAATGTGGTAAGTTTGGACATATGGCCCGAGATTGCAATGAAAATGATCCAAAGACTAATCCTGATAAGCAAACTATAAAGTGTTTTAAATGTGGTGAGATGGGTCACTATGAAAATGCCTGTCCAAAGAGGGATCCAAATGATGCAAAGAAGCCAGACTACAAGCAGAAAGGTGTAGTGAGATCCTTTGCGACTACGTCAGCAGATGTTGGGCCATCCAATGAAGTTGTATCAGGTACTTTGTTTGGTCACTCAGATTTTGCTAAAGTTTTGTTTGATACGGGGTCTACACATTCCTTCATCTCTGAGAAATTTTCTAGTAAATTGGAAATATCACCTCAACAAATGATACCCGAACTTGTTGTTAAAACACCAGGGGGAAATGTTATAGCAAAGAGGAATTATAAGAATATTTCTATTGTGGTATGTGGAAAGACTTTACCTGCAAACCTTGTTGTTTTACCCTTAGTCGAGTTTGAAGTTATTCTGGGGATGGACTGGCTTTCTGGTTATCATGCTATGATTGACTGTAGAGCTAAAGAAGTTGTTTTTCAGAAAGAGTTTCAGTTTGTATACAAGAATGAACCCATACAATTGATAACATATCAAGAAGCTGAGAAACTACTGAAAGATGGAAATGAAAGTTATCTGGCTCATATTGTTGAAAACAAGGGAACTATTCAAATCAATGATGTGCCAGTGGTAAATGAATACCTTGATGTTTTTCCTGAGGAGTTACCCAGTTTCATACCTAAACGAGAAGTTGAATTCACAATTGACTTAGTTCCTGATGCTAAGCCAATTTCAAAACCCCCATATCGTATGGCTCCAATAGAACTTCTTGAATTGAAAAATCAGTTGCAGGATTTGCTTGTCAAAGGCTTCATTCGTCCCAGTACTTCACCATGGGGAGCCCCTGTTTTGTTTGTTAAAAAGAAAGATGGTTCCATGAGACTTTGCATTGATTATAGAGCTTTGAATAACATCACTGTTAAAAACAAGTATCCTTTGCCTCATATTGATGACTTGTTTGATCAGCTCCAGGGAGCTCAGTACTTTTCCAAGAATGACTTGAGATCCGGATACCATCAGTTGAAGGTGAAGGAGGATGACATCCCGAAAACAGCCTTTCGTACTAGATATGGGCATTATGAATTTGTTGTTATGCCATTTGGGTTAACTAATGCACCTGCTGTATTCATGAATCTTATGAATAGAGTATTTCATGAGTTCTTGGATAAGTTTGTGGTGGTATTTATTGATGACATTCTGGTTTTTTCTAAAAATAAAGAGGAGCATGAAAAACATCTAAGGGTTGTTTTACAAACTTTAAAAGAAAAGAAACTATATGGGATATTCAGCAAGTGTGATTTTTGGTTGCAACGGATTTCTTTTCTTGGGCACATTGTAAATAAGGATGGAATAACAGTTGATCCTGCCAAAACAAAAGTAGTTGATGAATGGCCAAGACCCACAAATGTTACAGAGATTCGTAGTTTTCTGGGCTTAGCAAGTTATTACCGACGCTTTGTTAAGAACTTTGCACGGTTATCTAGCCCAATAACTAAGTTAACACGGAAAGGGGTTAAATTTGTTTGGACAGAGGAATGTGATGTTTGTTTTCAGGAACTAAAGAAGAGATTGGTGAATGCTCCAGTTTTGGCCTTACCTTCCCGGAATGGCGAGTTTGTCATCTACAGTGATGCTTCTTTGAAGGGACTTGGTTGTGTTTTGATGCAGAATGATCAGGTAATTGCCTATGCCTCGAGACAACTTAAACCTCATGAGCTGAATTATCTCACACATGATTTGGAATTGGCAGCTGTGGTTTTTGCTTTGAAAATATGGAGGCATCATCTATACGGAACCAAATGCCAAATATATACTGACGATAAAAGTCTTAAGTATATATTCACTCAGAAGGAATTAAACATGAGGCAGAGAAGATGGCTAGAACTGATAAAGGATTATGACTGCACGATTAATTACCATCCTGGAAAAGCAAACAAAGTAGCGGATGCCTTAAGTCGGAAAAATCATGCATCATTAACCATGCTACGTTTGGAACGTGATCCCTTGATTAATGATTTGATAAATTTTGGCTTGGAAGTTGTTGGTGCAGGGAATATATCTGTTTTGTTTCAGGTTTCAGTGCAGTCTTCGTTGTCAGACAGAATTATGAAAGCGCAGAGGGAAGACCGTGAGCTACAGAAAAAGGTAGAATTGGTTAAAATGGCTAAGTTTCCAGAATTTAATCTTGATAAAGATTGTGTTTTAAGGTTTGGAAAAAGGTTGTGTGTGCCTTGTGATTCCCAGCTGAAGAAAGAATTGTTGTGTGAAGCTCATAGTTCTCCATTTTCTGTTCATCCTGGAAGTACTAAGATGTACAGAGACCTTCGAGAGTATTACTGGTGGAATGGGATGAAAAGAGATATTGTTGATTTTACAATGAAATGTTTGACATGTCAGCAGGTTAAAGCAGAGCGACAGTTACCGAAGGGGATGCTTCAGCCTTTGCCGGTGCCAGAATGGAAATGGGAGAATATATCCATGGATTTTGTGGTGGGACTACCAAAGACTTCTCGAGGTAACAATGCGATATGGGTTATTGTTGATCGGCTAACAAAGTCTGCTCATTTTCTTTCTATTCGAGATACAATGACATTAGATCAGCTTTCTCGATTGTACCTCAAAGAGATTGTCAGGTTACATGGAGTTCCTCTTTCCATTGTGTCTGACCGAGATCCCAGGTTCACTTCTAAATTTTGGAAGGGACTTCAGAAGTCTTTGGGCACAGAGTTGAATTTCAGTACAGCTTTTCATCCTCAATCAGATGGGCAGTCAGAGCGAACGATTCAAACTTTGGAGGATATGATTCGAGCTTGTTCAATGGACTATCATGGAAGTTGGGATCATCATCTTTCATTAGTTGAGTTTTCTTATAATAACAGTTTCCATTCCAGTATTCAGATGGAACCTTTTGAGGCCTTGTATGGAAAGCGGTGTCGGACTCCTGCGTTTTGGGATGAAGTCGGTGAAAGAAAGTTGATGGGGCCAGAATTAGTAGAAGAAGTGGCTGAGAAAGTGAGGATGATCCAGCAACACATGAGGATAGCTCAAAGCAGGCAGAAAAGTTTTGCAGATAACAGAAGGAAAGACTTCTCTTTCAAGGTAGGTGACCATGTTTTCCTTAAAATATCTCCTTGGAAAAGTGTGATGCATTTCGGTAAGAAAGGGAAACTAAGTCCACGGTTCATCGGTCCTTTTGAAATCTTGGATAAAGTTGGAACAGTTGCGTACCGTGTAGCTTTTCCTCCGAGCTTGTTTCAGGTACACAATTTTTTTCATGTTTCGATGTTGAGAAAGTATGTTCCAGATTCATCACATGTCTTGAGGCCGGAAGAAGTTCAGCTAGCAGAGAACCTTTCTTATGAAGAAAAACCGGTTCAGATTCTTGATCGAAGAGAACAGGTATTGCGGAATAAGGTAATCCACCAGGTAAAGGTTTTGTGGAGAAACCACATGGTTGAAGAAGCAACATGGGAGTCTGAAAATGCTATGAGGGAAAAATACCCTCAGTTGTTTAATAAGTAAATAAAATTGCGAGGACGCAATTTCAAGAAGGTGGGGATAATGTAACATCCCAAGGTTTTCTAAAAATAAATTGAAAATGCTTGAAATTTTGTTTAAGGTATATATTTATAAGTATCCTTTAAACATAATTTTTTTTCTTCTATGTTTTGAATTTCAAGAAACTATCATCTACAATTGTGTTCAGTATGTTATTTCGAGTTTGATGGAACAAACTTGTTTTTTTTTGTGAATAGTAACATGCCCTTATGAATAGTAATATGAATAGTAATATGAACAGTAATATGACCTCATGAATAGTAAATAATATTATTATTTTATTTTCCCATGGCAATAGGATAATGGGATCTTAATTAATTTTCCAATGTCACATAAAACTAATTGCACTTCAATTTTGTTATTTTTCGAATTAACTGTGACCTTATTTTAAAATTAAATTAATAATATTTAGAAAATTATTTTTGAAAAATGGAGTTCATTTTTGAATTCTACACGTCGAAAAATGGTTGGGGTAAATTTTTGGTATTTTTCTGAAACTCTTGAATTTTCGGTGAATAGTGAAATACGGTAAAATACCGTATAATCAATTTATCAGTAAAAATGCACTATTTATGACATCATAAGTGATGAAAGGCCACTTTCTTCGAAATCACATGATATTTTCACTAATTAAGGCCACTTGATTTGAGATTATTCAAAGTCTTGATAAAAATATTATAATAATAATTAAAATAATCTAAAATACCTCCCCTCCTCCACTATAAATACCACCCTCACTCCCCTCTTCCTCCCACACCTCTCAAGCCTTGAGCATTGTCTAATTTCTGCCAAATTCCCTCCTCAATCTTCTTCCCCACGTCCTAGAGCTGCTGGTCTCACCAAAAGACCAAAATCAAAGCCCTTAAGAAGGATCTCAAGGAGAAGAGATCAAGAGGTAAACATCCTCTTTCATTTTCATTCTTTACATCCATTTTATGTTATTCTCTTCCTTTCCCTTTGTCTTTTGTTGGGATATTTCATTAAATATTTTCCCTTACAGTCCAAATTTTGTATGATTGATGAGATATTCCATTCCTCTCATCAATCTTGTTTTTATGAAATTTTTAGAGGCGCCGTTAGGCTGCCGAATTTTTTGTAAGAAATTTCTCATGTTTTCTTTATTTCATGATTCCTTCCACTTCTTTCTTCACCCCCTCTTATCCAAGAGGCATGAAATCTCCAGAATCATGTATATTCTGGATGTTTTCATGTTTATGGAAAATTACAAATCATTATTCCTCTCCTCTCTCACTTATTTAAAGAATCAAGAAACATTGTCCATTTGTGTCGAATTACCGATATCGTGGACGATGTATTTTCAATTTCCATTAATTATTTCAATTCTGGTCATGAAACCATTTATATGGTTGAACCAGGTTATAATATATGTTTTATGAATCATATAAGGTTCTTTAATTCTTTTGGACTCATGATTCAAACTTATAAGACTAAATGAAATTGTAATTATCAAAGAACCACTTAAATTATCTAAACGAACATAATTAATGTTTTAACTTATAAATCATCATCATATAAAGAACCAAAGTGATGAATGGTATAATATATGGTACTGGAATTATGTAAATAATACTCCATTCCAATTCTGGAGTTTCACTTCCAATCAACAAGAACGATTCATCATGAACCGATCGTGAAAATCACAAAAGACCTCACCCAAAATAATGCAAGGAACAAAATACTAACAAATAAGGGGTGAAATGAGGTTATGAAATGACCATATAAGATGTTATAAACATGAACACGTTTCTTTAAAATCCTATTAACACTCCTTTAACCATTATACAGGAGGTTCAAACAATTTTGAAGTAGGACAAGCCCAAGGTAAGGGAATTCTTAACCCGATTTCCATTCTTTGGGTTAACCTTCTACTTTATAATTTATGTGCTATTTAAATTGTTTGTGTGATGGGTTCTGTTTATATTATGTTTAATTATGTGTATTTACAGAGTATATACATATTCCATCCACTCAATTAAGTCTCACTTCAAGTATATGATGTTTATAAGGGACTTTTCTTCTAAAATCCTCTTTTAAAATTCTGTTTTATAAGATTCAAAGGCAATGTTTTTATGCTATTATTTATGTTGAATGATTATGTTTTGGCTATTGGGCATTGTTTATGATGAAGGGTGGGACCTATATTTCCCTCCAATGCATTGGGTATGAGTAAGTTGGAGGTCGGCCGTATGGTTACTCCAAGTGTAACTGTGATGGTTACACAAAGTAAGGTAGCCGTGAGGGTTACAAATTTTAAGGTAGCCAAGATGGTTACAAGATTATGTAAGTAATGCCCCAATATACCTTTATGATTATAATTATGTTTGTATGGATCTTGTGTAAATCTCATGTTACGCTAAGTAAGATTTTATGGGTGTAAATCATGTATTTTGAAAATGTTTCCATATGTCTTGTGTATTCATGGACTAATGAGATTTTTTCCTTCTTTTTCATACCTTACTGAGCTTTTGTGCTCATCCAAAGTTTTTAAATGATTTTTCACAGGTTAATGGATGAATAATACAAGGAAGGAAGACATGTTAAATGTTGAAGAATTGTCAAGGAGTCTTGTTTTATGTTTTAATGTTTTATATTCTGAGGAAAATGGAAACTGATTTTATGGTATCCACTATGTAACAATGTGTAATGTTATGAATATTTTGTCTTAATTCTCTAAAGCTCTAAACTTGAAAAGATCCTCAATGTAAAATGAAGTGTTTTCTTGAATAAATTCAAGATTATGTATGAAATAAGTGCGGGTCCTTACATCTATGTTGTATCAAGTAAAGGTTTTATGTAATAAATCATGTTTAAATATGAAATAAAGATAAGGGTTGTTATATAGAATTAACAAAACAAATTAATATATTTAACTCATTATAAATCCATATTATTTAAAATGGAGATATATTCGATGAAAAATAGGATAAGGATGGAAAATCAAAAAGTTCATGTATATGTTTTTGGGTAATTATTTACTTTATTTTTATTTTAACCCCTTATTTAATCAATTTTAATCATATACATGGTAATGAAATTTTTAATATTAAAGGTATAATATTGTACTTATCAGGTAAAAAATCACTCAGAAATGGAAAAATAATGAATTTTTATACAATTTTCATCCATATGATTTTTAAACAATTCAATTAAATAATATATAACCTAAAATATCATTATATTAATTTTTGACACTATTCATTTAATTTTTATGTAAAGACAGCATGATTGAAAATTAATTTGAGTATAGAAAATTATCTTATTATTAATATAAAATATTTTTAAATATAATTCATGGAACAAAATAAATCACCCAAATATTATTATTTTTAATATTTAATATTAATTTATTTTATTATTTTATTAATTGAGTTAATAGTGTGTATATACTGTGTTAGAATCTATGTTATTTATTCAACAAAAAAAATTATAATTAAATTTCTATGACAAAAAATTAAATATATTTTTAATAAACTTTTATAACCAAAATTATGCTTTTTTATTCTTGTAATAAAATTTTAGTGTTATTTATTTCAATAGAAAGTCATTTTGTATTTATGTATTTATTTAATTAATAAAATGGAACTAATCAATTAAAATTGGATCATAATGGAGATATATTTGAGAAAAGGATGATAAAGGATGAGATACAATCATCAAATATCATAAATAAATGTTTTATGTAAATTTTAAAGCCTTACCCCAATGTTTATCCCCTATTATACTCATTTTACTCTTACTGAGGTTACAAAATTTTACCAAAGTTAATATTAATAATTATAAAAAATAATAGGGAACTATTTAAGAATTTTTATTATAGTGATTCCAAATATGAGATCTATTTTTTGGAGGAAATTTCAATAAAAGGCATGAATTCAATTTAAAATAAGTACATAAAAAATTACAAATTTTTTGTATAGAAAACAAATAAATTTATAAGTTTAAAAATTAATTTATTCTTATCCAATGTATATAAAAAATATATTAATGTTAAATAAATTTATTAAATTTCATATATATATATATATATCATCAAAATAATTCCCAATAGTTATATATTTAATTTATTATTATAAAAAACATTTCCTAGATAGACATAGTTTTTCATATATACTTCTATTTTCCTTTCAAATGATTTTTATTTTAATTTATAATCAATGGATAACTAGTTAATTCATGATATAAATTTATAAAACAGAAATTTTTCAGAATTTAGTTATCCATGTTCCTACCCATAAATCAGATGTCTAGGCGATAAAATTCACAATATATAATATTATTTCAAAGTATATCATGGTTTTTTGAACTAAATTTTTTATTTATATAAAACTACCATTGAAATTAAATTTATTCTAGAGAAATATATCATAAAATGATTGGGTGTTACATTCTTCCCATTAAAACTAAAATTTTACCTCAAAATTAAATCACTCGGATATTGAAAATGAGGGAATATCTATTTTATCACATTCATGGCTTCCCAAGTAGAATATTTGAATTCATGATTCTTCTAAATAACATTATCCCAGAGAATAGTCATGTTTTTTATAACTTTATCTGAACTATCCTAGATTTATATATGTTATTACTCCTTGTAAATATCATTCTTCAGAAGTATGACCTATTAGTTACTCACCTATGAAGGATCATGAATGTACTTTCTCTGTATAGATACATAGAATGCATCATGAACCTTTGATATGTTCAGTGGATGATCTATGAAATAAAATACTATTTATACACGATGAAGAATCTCAATGTGGCTCCCCATGTTTTCATGGATTATTTTTAATCAAAGTAATTAAATTTTAAGATATCTTCTTTTAGATGAAACTCAAATTTAATCTTTCACTAGACACTATATTGGGTTAGTGTGAGTGACCCATGATATTTGGGTTTAACAAAACCATAATATATTATTAATATTGTTATTTAAATTTATCTTTTTTAACCTAACACTTTAACAAAACGATATTAATAAAAATAAAATTTTATAAATATTTATTATAATGGTTTTATATAAATAAAACATATTTATCATATAATATATAATTTATCATATAGTATTTATATTATTTAAGAAAAACAGTTTCTCAAAAAAATTATTTTATGTCTTTTTTTAAAATAATACAATTAATTTATAAAACATTAATAAAATTAATTTATCAAAGAAAAATAATTATTATAATTATAATTTAAAAATTATCTTATATAATTTTTCTATTGTTTTGAAATGATTCCTTTTTGATGAATAGTGAGAAATACAGAATTTTAATTGAAACCTGCCTTTTTATGGTATTTATAATGTTAAATTATATTTTAAATTTGGTTTAAAGTAAAATTATTTCAATAATTAATTTATTAATATTATTTAGGTATATTTAGTCAATTTCATATTAAAATTTTATATAAAAAATTGATAAACTATTGAATATTTTCTCTTCAAAAGCACGCTTTTCCATCACATTTGTTGGATTAATTTTAAATTAAATTATTCAAAATTATGAATGGAATATGGAAAAAAATTTCAATATATTTTTTTTAAAAATTATATTATCTAATAGATTGAAAATAATTTCAATGCTAATTATTTATGAAACAATTAAAAATAATTACTTTGATTAAGGTTAAAACGAGGTTTTGTGTGCTACATGCACTTGTGTTATAATGATTATTTTCATACACGTGGAATTTTTTTAATAAATTGTGATAAATATTTAGAATAAAGAGTTTAAAATTATATAATATATATCATTTATTTTTATTCTTAATGGGTATATTATCATGGTTTATTAAATGATACATATTACTGAGGTAAAAAAAATCTGAAAGGGAAAAATTAAGTAAACATCAAGACTAAGAAATAATATACCCAAAATGTATTTTTATTGTGGAGTGGATGTTTTTATTTACCATATAATCCCTCTAATACATATGTGATCTATTTTGGAGGCCCATGAGGTAATATTGACCTCCCATTTGTGAATATTTTTGTGTATTTACAAAAATGCCACTCATCGTCAATTATTAATGGGCACTCATTCCCCACGCTTCGGAACACCACTAATCCAATTTGCATTGACCAATAAATTATAAAATAGGTTAAAAAATTACCTTATATAATTATATAAGTATTATTGTTGACATAAATCCAACCTATAATGGCTTTTTGAAGAATCCTAAGGGGACCATCGAGTACTGTTCATCAACAAGCTTTTTGTTTTGTTTCTAACGCCCCCTAATAAAATTATTTTATAACTTTATGATATAATAAAATTAGTATCATTAATATAAGTATATTACCTTATTTTAATATAAATACATAACACTATCTCCACTTCCCTCAAAGGGGTTGTGAAATCATTTTTCAGTGAATGTCGGTCTACCTCATCACGAACCAATGTTATTCATTTTTTAATACCCCAAATCAAGGATGGTTATAATTGGATATTTATTGTTTATATATTTTATATTTATGATATTATTATTACATTTTAATTTTTATATCACACAAAAATTCATTATTTCCTTTAATTTGGAATATCAAAATGTCGCTCATGTGTATGATAGACTACTACCTCGCGAAGTGATGTAATTCAATAATGATTTACATAGAATGGGAATTAGGATGGGTTTAATGAAAATAATATATATATATATATAATGAAATAAATAATATTCAATAATTATAATAGTTTATTTACATTTTTCTCACATAATGATACAAAATTAAATTCATGGTGTATAAGAAAATTAACCTTTTTTTAATTTAAATCACATATTTAAATTATCAATATTTACCAAATATCAATGAAAACATTTTCTTAGAAAAAATTATGAAATCATGTAAAGGAATCATCAAATTATTTATAGTTCATGATGATACAAAATTAAATTCATGTTGTAAAAGGAAAATTAAAAAACATCATATTACACTTTTCTAAAAAAAGAAAAAGATAGTTTATTCTGAAAAAGTCATGAATATTACATTCCGAAAACAGTATAAAAATTCATTAATTGGTAAAATAAAATTTAAAAAATCATATTTTAATATTAATTTTTTTAAAAAAAAACATTTTTAGAAAATATGGATATTAATGAAGAAATATTTTCAAACGAAGAGGTATATAATGTAGGATTCCTTAAAAACATTCTTTCAGTAACCTTAGTTCGTAAAGAGTGAAAATAAAAGTAAATTGAGTAATATCCCAAAATAAATATATGAGAATAAAATCCTTGAGTATCATGGGATTTACATAATTAAATTTCATCATTGGAATATAATCATAAACAGTCCTGATAAATAATGTGTTTGTAATATGAAAGCCTTAACTTAGGTTCAACAACCTCCATACGTGGTCATTATTCTTATATAATAAAAATAAATTTATTATAAAACTATTGAATAACCATAAACATATATATCAGAATGTATATGACGTATATATGACCATTTTTCATTCCATTAATCAAAAATAATTATTAAAATTATGTTTCCATGTAATAACGGCTCCATTTTTCATGTTTGTCTTATTATGTTACTTTTTGGTATTTATAAATTTATCATAATTGTTACATATAAATAATGTTAATTATGTAATAAATTTAATATTTTTTCAATATAAAAATATTTAAAACCATCCGTAATGTTAATAAATATAAAAGTTAATAACATAGTTCATGGAGACGGTATATCATACGTTTGCAAAAACAATATTTCCATTTTAAGAATGATGGAATAAAATAGAGATAATTAAAAATTAACCATTTTAGGATAACATAATATATTATTTATATTTATAATGTACAATCATTAAATCTATCATTAATACCATTAATTTATAAATAAAATGAATTAACAATCACATCGCTTCCAAGAGATGATAGTCTATATAGACGCAGAAGCGCTGTGATTTTTTTCCATTAGATGAGAAAGTAAATAGGTATATTTTTATATTATAATTATTTTTTTATAATTATTTTATAAATATTATATAGATATATATATTAAATACATAATAATATTTATCCATGAGATGTAGTGTTTGAAAATAAACAACATATATTCATGAGGCGGTAGTCCTAATAGAAATGATCGATGGTTAAATTTAAATTTTTATTATAGTTGAGATGAATATAGATTATAAAATTATTATAATAAAATATTATGATAGGTTAAATAGTTTTATTATTTTTTCATCATGGATGAATAATATTTAAGTAGGTAGAAGACAATATAAATAAAAAACGCATGGTTATGAATAATACCTCTTGTTCCAAAAATGTGTTTAGGATTATGATTAAATAATTACAAGGATAGTTTAATAATAAAAATAATGAAACTTAGTAATGGGTAGATATATATGTATTGGATTCTATAAGTTACTAGATAAAAAAGTATCCTGATGTGTGGAGAAGGGTTGATATGGGATTTTCTTTAAAAAGTTAGGGAGAAGACCTACCATATAGTATTGAAAAGAATAGAATATATTATTGTTTTATTCACAAAAAAATGACAAAAAGGGGCCATTATTGAGTCTTATATGATATATTGTTGAAATATGAGCATAAAATATAATTTATACATGTTTTCAACTATTTTATCTCTTATATCATAAGTTAATGCACTCCCACAGTAAAATAGTTTTATCCATAATTGTAATAGCCCGAGATTTTATGAAAAATATTCTTTCTTATTTTACTAATGTCTTGTGTTATACGCTACACCAAAAGGAGCTTGCACAACACGCATCATTGACTTTCCTTGCATTACACGCAATCACAACCTTCCTCGATAGCGTGTGTGGTACGTAATCCTGAGTTTCACGAAACAATGATATGCTATTAAAATATTATTAAAACTAGCCGTTATGAATAGTAATAACCACTTTTTAAATTTTAGAAATTTTAACTCTCAAAATGGACTTCATTTTTGGATTCGGAGTATCGAATTTAGCCTAAGGTGAAATTTTGGTACTTTTCGGATAACTTTCATATTCTGATGAATAGTGAAAATTACTAAATTATAATTAAAAAAAACTTTTTTAATCGAAATAATTAATAGTGATAAATCATTAATTTGAGTGGTTTTAAAGTATATTTAGAATATATTTTTACAATTTAATACAATTTTGGTCATTGGATGTAGTTTCACATTTAAACTAGACATAAACAAGTGTCAATCTTTTGATAGATATTGTTTCTTAAAAACACGCTATTTGTTTTAACAGCGGGATTTAATTATAAAATTAATTAATGCAACTTTTATGTTATGAATTTGGTAAAATATACTTCATTTTTGAATTCGGAATATGAAATATAGCTTGAGATGAAATTTTGGCATTGTTCTGAAAAACATCAATTTTTGATGAATAGTGAAACTACTAAGTGGTAGGTTAAAAACTGAATTTTGCATAAAACTTAATTTTACCGCTTCTGTGAATGGAATTTCGAAAATCCGAGAGACACAGTTAATATCAAGGACTAAAATGTGGTTCAATGAGATGAAAATAATTTTTTGGTGAATAGTAACTTTTTACTTTTTTTTACCACGGTTAATAGTAAATAAGGTAACTAAGGGTAAATATGATATTAATATTACCCTAACACATGTCCTAATTCTATTGGACAAGTGTAATTCGACCAAAAACAAACTTAGGAATAAAATATGACCATTTAGGCCCACTTGTATTAGATTAGGACATTTATTATTAATTTATTTAAAGAAGGGTTAAAATAGTTAAAATCAAAGTTTAATAAGTAAATCATTTTTAATATGGGGTTATACATAAGATAAATTCGACTATAAATATTCATTAGAAAGCTAAAACGATTTCCTACATGATTGTATTTTATTTGTAATTTTTAGACATCAAATAATATAATTTATTTATGACACAAAAATGATGCAGTAATTATCTTATTAATGAAATATTGACATAATTGATAATATAAATACCAAAATAAATGTAATTTAAGACTTTTTATGAATTCCACTAATTTTCTAGGTTACTATGATATATTAATGTTGATTTAATCAACTTGGTTCGAACATATAATTCTGTTATGACTTTCACAAAAATCATATATCAAATAGTGTCAAAATTGACACAAAATAGTTTTTAAATCAAATATTATATTATTAATTGTTATTGTATTCCTAAAAATCTAAGGTTCTGCCAAATGACTTATATAAGGATATATATATTAATAATAAACAATTTGGGGTTTTTTTGGCATGTTATAGTAAGTTTATTAACCATATAGTGAAAGAAAACAAAAAGACATGGTAAAAGTTAAATTATTTAACTTAGAGTTAAATCTAATTGATAAGGTGACAATAATACCCTAAACTTGTCTAAATCTTATTGGTTGATAGGATTTCGACCCATCCTTACTTTAGCTTCGAAATAAGACCCTTTGGAACCATTATAAACCGATTTTGACTTTAATATAAAATAATATTTTGAGATATTCCTAAGGTGCCCCTCTCCTCCCCTATAAAAGGACACCTCCTCCCCCTCCTCCTCACACCAATTTGAGCACTCAAGCTCGGCCAACCCCTGCCAATTTCTCCTCTCCACTTCCCTAGAAACGTCCTAGAGGTTCTGGTCTTCCTCAAAGACCAATTTTAGTGCCCTAAGAGGAGGTCTCAAAGAGGCACTTCAAAGAAGAGGTAATTACCGTTACCAATTCTTTCATCTTTATTTCTTCTTCCACTTCTTCTTCTTAGTTTGTTTCATTATGAAGTAATAACATCAGTATCACTCATATACTGATATGTTATTATAATTATGAAACAACCCTATTTCACCATCTATCCATCCTACGGAAAAAGAAATCACCGCGCGTGCGTACGTACGGAATACCGTCTCCACGCCGTGGTGTAATCTATTTTCCACCACCACCTTACATGGATGGGTATAATGGTGTAAAGAATAACTATACATAGTTATTACAACATCATATTGATTCTGATATATTGTATAATCCACTCCAATTCAATTCAATATTTATAGAAATGATATCATCGCTCGTGCGTACGTACGGACTACCGTCTCCACGACGCGATGAGATTCATTCTCCATGTTAACCATTTAAGAATGATTATAATGTATATATAAGAAATAATAATGAAATATATGACATTATAAAGCTACTGTATTTATGTATATATATACAAATGTATGTAATCTACTTACTTCCATTTCAAGACAATAAGGAAAGGAAAACAGCGTTCATGCGTACGTACGGACTACCGTCTCCATGAACGGTGTTTTTCATTTTATTTATCTACCTATTATATATATATATATATACTGAATATATATGATATATAAATCATATTTTATATTCTGGAAGTAAGTAAATCATGATATAAGTAATAATGATGTCAAGAACAACAAGTCAAAACACCTACGATAAATGAAACGATTTTACCCAAAACGCTTCTTTAACATGGAGTTTACAAAAGAACGGGTAATATAATGTCATAAGTGAACCATATATGATATCATAACAATGAATATGATTCTGAAATAAGTCAATAACATGATTTAAATCATTATACAGGAGGTTCGGACACTTACAAAGCAAGTCGGACCTAAGGTAAGGGAAATATCGCAATCTCATTTTTATCCGAGATTGTTTGTACTTTGAAATTTACTGGGGTATATTTTATCATCCACATTCATGTTTCCTCGATATGACATATTATTTACATCCACCTACAATGGTTTTAATCCAATTTTACCCTTTGGTTAGTTTTTAGTAAAAGATATGAAAGGAATCTTTTGTCGTTTATCGTACGAGGTACATTTTGACTTTTTCGACAAAAGTACAAAGAATGTTTTTTTTAACTTATACGGCACGAACGGATTTCTACTATTTTATAAAGCCTTATTTTCATGAAGCTTCCTCTAAAAGATTTCATGACTATTTTCAATAAAATCTCTTTCTTTTAAAATTGCATGATATTTTGTGAAAAGAAATTGATTTTGAAGAAGAAAGGATATTTTCCTCAAGAATTCAATTCAAGTGTTTTATCAAAATTATTTTCCATCTAAGATAATAAAGGGTTCTGTTTCTATCCATATTTTTACATTGATTAGACTATGTTGAGATGGAATTATGTTTATGAATTCCTTTATCTTATATGAATTGATTTATGATGTCATGATGTTTCAAGAATCCCATTTTTGTTACATGTGTTATGAAATGATGTATGATTTATGATTTTGTGGCACACATAAGAATGGTATCATTATGAGATGGGTGGGACCTATATCTCCCTCCAATGCATTGGGTAAAGATTTTATATCTCATGAGATAGACATGGCTGGAATGGTAGGTTATACCGGTTCAGTGAAACAGGACTGAAACGAGGATTACTCGATTTAGAAAGGGACTTTGTCTACTAAGATAGTCTTGGCAATGAGTCTTGACTAACAAGAAATGATTCTCTATGATTATGTGTGTATGCCACAAAGTTCCATGTTTTATGTTATGATTATTGTGATTACATTTCACTGCCATGATTTATCCCATGTTATGAAATTATGCTCTCTTTTGCAGGTTATGATTTCCAAAATGTTATGTTCTTATGATGTGATTGATATTTCTTTTGTTTACCCTTACTGAGCATTTGAGCTCACCCTTTTATGTTTTCTTTTCCCCAGGATATAAAGAAAGGTTTTAGGTTAAAAAAAAAAGAAGATCTTTATGGGAGATGTTGGAGATCGTTCACCACGATTAGAAGATTATAGTCCGAGTTTCCAAAGACACTAAACTATTACGGTCCTTGTGTGTGTGTTTTTTGTAATGTACTAAGTATTCCGCAAAAGTAATGTAAAGTCCATGTACGTCAAGATACGGGTCTCTACAGTTGGTATCAGAGGAAAGGTTTAGTCAACCTTTGGAAACTAGGATGTGAGAACGTTAGTGAGATCCCTAGAGATATTTCTAAGGTATGTCTAGGAATGCCCCTAAGGATAAGTATACGTATAGGATATAGTCCTAGAACTATGGTAACGATATTAGATTAAACCAAAGATGATAGATATTTAAGTTACTCCCCCTTTATCATGATTTTTGCATCTAACACTATTCTGTTTGGGTTTTAGAAAATGGCTGGAAACAAGATGATTCACAATAATGGAGGATATGATGGACAATGGAATGATATTCTTCATGAGCAACCAAATGAAATGGGATTTGGATATCCAAACATCATTATTATGCCAAATCAGCAATCTCACAACATGATCAATAAAGTAAAATTTGGTAAGTTTCCTGACTCGACTAATAAGAGAAAGATGGAGTTCCATGATGATCATAGAGGAAAGAAAGTTCAATTTCCCCTATGTAAATCATGTGGGAAGAGGCATCAAGGAGAATGTTTCAAGGGAACTGGAAGATGCTTTGGGTGTGGAAAAGAAGGACACAAAGCAAGTAAGTGCAAAGGAAAAGGGTCGGTTAACACCATGGATGAGGATAATGGTATTGCTACGACATCAAAAATGGTTAAGTGTTTTAAATGTGGAATGTATGGGCATTATGCAAACAAATGCCCTAAGGGAAAGACTCATGAAGAGAATTAGTATGGTCATATGGGTAGTATTTATGTGGATGATGATGAAGAGACTACAAATGATATGTGAGATGAAAGAATTTTTGAAGCTCGGTCAATGGTTTGAGAATGTAGTGGAATGATTACATGTTTATCATGTGTAATTTTGGAATAAAGAGACATCTATGGATTGTTACACTGTTGTCTTTCCTTGTGTTTTGAAAGTGTATGATTAATGTTACCAGTATCCATGAAAGGTTATTCAGATATTTTTGGAATGAAGATGATATGCGCATAATGAAGGGATAAGGAGAAAATTAAATGTTTGATAGTATTCATGAGATCATGATTGATATAAGGACTAAGTGATATCATGGTTTGAGTATATAGAATTTTGAGGATTTCGGTATGTGAGAAGTGTTAACTTTTAACTACATTCGAGTTTTCACTAAGGTTCAATGGGTATTCAAGAGAGTACATGATTAAGGCCTTTGAATGTTTGGAATGTGACCAACAAGATATATCTTATGATATATGGGGATCAACGATGGTATTAAATCTTTGGTAATCGTTTTCACTATGTTATGAGAATGGACTGCAGTATTATGGATAAGCCTAAAGATTGGAATGAATTATATTGGACATAAGTTAGTATTGTTTAAGGATAGAATTTTTTTCGATATTATTGAAGGGATGTTATAGTAACGTAGTTTTAGAAAAAGGGACAACCTGCAGGACGGGCGACAGCCCATCGCTTCAGACAAGGCTGTAGGAATCGAACCCACAACCAAAGTGCGACTGGCCTTTATCGCCTACCACTGACCTACAGGAAATCCCTGTTTAGTAGAAACTAGTTTTATTATATTAATCAGCATGATATATGAAGTATAAGTCCATTTTAGGAACCATATATGATTAATCTCACTATAGAATGACTTATGTATATTTAATAACTTTTGCTAACCTTTTGTTTGAGACAGATGGAATGAACAGTCATTCTATCACATGATCTTCTAACACTTCACAAATAACAAATTCAACTTCATTTATTTAAGAGATGAAGTAGAAATTGTTCAAGGCACGAACAAAAGTGAGATTGTACCAAAATAAAGTAATTATTTATTCTAAGAAAATTTTCAACTTTAGGGAAATGATCTTGAAAACCAAAAATGTTGTCCTAGTGATCTTATACCTGATGAATCAGATGGTACCTTATATCATCACAAATCTATGGATTTGTGATTACTGGCTTTTCCATAGCCATGTTCTCTACCACTCTCCATCAGAACATGATGGTTAGATTTCTCTTCCATATCCATATTTTCACCTATGTGGAAACCCAGTGATTAGTTTATTTGGGTAATCGTTACATTTCATACTTTAGTTTTTAAAGCCAAGTTTTGGTATTCCCTTTTACGATGTGGGTTTCTATTAAAGAAACTTTCGAATAGTAAACCATTTATAACCCCGACGAATTTCGAGGGCGAAATTCATTTTAAGGGGGGTAGAATGTAATAGCCCGAGATTTTATGAAAAATATTCTTTCTTATTTTACTAATGTCTTGTGTTATACGCTACACCAAAAGGAGCTTGAAAAACACGCATCCTTGACTTTCCTTGCATTACACGCAATCGCAACCTTCCTCGATAGCGTGTGTGGTACGTAATCCTGAGTTTCACGAAACAATGATATGCTATTAAAATATTATTAAAACTAGCCGTTATGAATAGTAATAACCACTTTTTAAATTTTAGAAATTTTAACTCTCAAAATGGACTTCATTTTTGGATTCGGAGTATCGAATTTAGCCTAAGGTGAAATTTTGGTACTTTTCGGATAACTTTCATATTCTGATGAATAGTGAAAATTACTAAATTATAATTAAAAAAAACTTTTTTAATCGAAATAATTAATAGTGATAAATCATTAATTTGAGTGGTTTTAAAGTATATTTAGAATATATTTTTACAATTTAATACAATTTTGGTCATTGGATGTAGTTTCACATTTAAACTAGACATAAACAAGTGTCAATCTTTTGATAGATATTGTTTCTTAAAAACACGCTATTTGTTTTAACAGCGGGATTTAATTATAAAATTAATTAATGCAACTTTTATGTTATGAATTTGGTAAAATAGACTTCATTTTTGAATTTGGAATATGAAATATAGCTTGAGATGAAATTTTGGCATTGTTCTGAAAAACATCAATTTTTGATGAATAGTGAAACTACTAAGTGGTAGGTTAAAAACTGAATTTTGCATAAAACTTAATTTTACCGCTTCTGTGAATGGAATTTCGAAAATACGAGAGACACGGT
Source organism: Viscum album (assembly GCA_963277665.1). Classification (NCBI taxonomy): domain Eukaryota; kingdom Viridiplantae; phylum Streptophyta; class Magnoliopsida; order Santalales; family Viscaceae; genus Viscum; species Viscum album. The sequence continues at coordinate 1,609,648,735 of OY728141.1, read as the reverse complement.
TAATATCAAGGACTAAAATGTGGTTCAATGAGATGAAAATAATTTTTTGGTGAATAGTAACTTTTTACTTTTTTTTACCACGGTTAATAGTAAATAAGGTAACTAAGGGTAAATATGATATTAATATTACCCTAACACATGTCCTAATTCTATTGGACAAGTGTAATTCGACCAAAAACAAACTTAGGAATAAAATATGACCATTTAGGCCCACTTGTATTAGATTAGGACATTTATTATTAATTTATTTAAAGAAGGGTTAAAATAGTTAAAATCAAAGTTTAATAAGTAAATCATTTTTAATATGGGGTTATACATAAGATAAATTCGACTATAAATATTCATTAGAAAGCTAAAACGATTTCCTACATGATGGTATTTTATTTGTAATTTTTAGACATCAAATAATATAATTTATTTATGACACAAAAATGATGCAGTAATTATCTTATTAATGAAATATTGACATAATTGATAATATAAATACCAAACTAAATGTAATTTAAGACTTTTTATGAATTACACTAATTTTCTAGGTTACTATTATATATTAATGTTGATTTAATCAACTTTGTTCGAACATATAATTCGTTATGACTTTCACAAAAATCATATATCAAATAGTGTCAAAATTGACACAAAATAGTTTTTAAATCAAATATTATATTATTAATTGTTATTTTATTCCTAAAAATCTAAGGTTCGGCCAAATGACTTAGATAAGGATATATATATTAATAATAAACAATTTGGGGTTTGTTTGGCATGTTATAGTAAGTTTATTAACCATATAGTGAAAGAAAACAAAAAGACATGGTAAAAGTTAAATTATTTAACTTAGAGTTAAATCTAATTGATAAGGTTACAATAATACCCTAAACTTGTCTAAATCTTATTGGTTGATAGGATTTCGACCCATCCTTACTTTAGCTTCGAAATAAGACCCTTTGGAACCATTATAAACCGATTTTGACTTTAATATAAAATAATATTTTGAGATATTACTAAGGTGCCCCTCTCCTCCCCTATAAAAGGACACCTCCTCCCCCTCCTCATCACACCAATTTGAGCACTCAAGCTCGGCCAACCCCTGCCAATTTCTCCTCTCCACTTCCCTAGCAACGTCCTAGAGGTTCTGGTCTTCCTGAAAGACCAATTTTAGTGCCCTAAGAGGAGGTCTCAAAGAGGCACTTCAAAGAAGAGGTAATTACCGTTACCAATTCTTTCATCTTTATTTCTTCTTCCACTTCTTCTTCTTAGTTTGTTTCATTATGAAGTAATAACATCAGTATCACTCATATACTGATATGTTATTATAATTATGAAACAACCCTATTTCACCATCTATCCATCCTGCGGAAAAAGAAATCACCGCGCGTGCGTACGTACGGAATACCGTCTCCACGCCGTGGTGTAATCTATTTTCCACCACCACCTTACATGGATGGGTATAATGGTGTAAAGAATAACTATACATAGTTATTACAACATCATATTGATTCTGATATATTGTATAATCCACTCCAATTCAATTCAATATTTATAGAAATGATATCATCGCTCGTGCGTACGTACGGACTACCGTCTCCACGACGCGATGAGATTCATTCTCCATGTTAACCATTTAAGAATGATTATAATGTATATATAAGAAATAATAATGAAATATATGACATTATAAAGCTACTGTATTTATGTATATATATACAAATGTATGTAATCTACTTACTTCCATTTCAAGACAATAAGGAAAGGAAAACAGCGTTCATGCGTACGTACGGACTACCGTCTCCATGAACGGTGTTTTTCATTTTATTTATCTACCTATTATATATATATATATATACTGAATATATATGATATATAAATCATATTTTATATTCTGGAAGTAAGTAAATCATGATATAATTAATAATGATGTCAAGAACAACAAGTCAAAACACCTACGATAAATGAAACGATTTTACCCAAAACGATTCTTTAACATGGAGTTTACAAAAGAACGGGTAATATAATGTCATAAGTGAACCATATATGATATCATAACAATGAATATGATTCTGAAATAAGTCAATAACATGATTTAAATCATTATACAGGAGGTTCGGACACTTACAAAGCAAGTCGGACCTAAGGTAAGGGAAATATCGCAATCTCATTTTTATCCGAGATTGTTTGTACTTTGAAATTTACTGGGGTATATTTTATCATCCACATTCATGTTTCCTCGATATGACATATTATTTACATCCACCTACAATGGTTTTAATCCAATTTTACCCTTTGGTTAGTTTTTAGTAAAAGATATGAAAGGAATCTTTTGTCGTTTATCGTACGAGGTACATTTTGACTTTTTCGACAAAAGTACAAAGAATGTTTTTTTTAACTTATACGGCACGAACGGATTTCTACTGTTTTATAAAGCCTTATTTTCATGAAGCTTCCTCTAAAAGATTTCATGACTATTTTCAATAAAATATCTTTCTTTTAAAATTGCATGATATTTTGTGAAAAGAAATTGATTTTGAAGAAGAAAGGATATTTTTCTCAAGAATTCAATTCAAGTGTTTTATCAAAATTATTTTCCATCTAAGATAATAAAGGGTTCTGTTTCTATCCATATTTTTACATTGATTTGACTATGTTGAGATGGAATTATGTTTATGAATTCCTTTATCTTATATGAATTGATTTATGATGTCATGATGTTTCAAGAATCCCATTTTTGTTACATGTGTTATGAAATGATGTATGATTTATGATTTTGTGGCACACATAAGAATGGTATCATTATGAGATGGGTGGGACCTATATCTCCCTCCAATGCATTGGGTAAAGATTTTATATCTCATGAGATAGACATGGCTGGAATGGTAGGTTATACCGGTTCAGTGAAACAGGACTGAAACGAGGATTACTCGATTCAGAAAGGGACTTTGTCTACTAAGATAGTCTTGGCAATGAGTCTTGACTAACAAGAAATGATTCTCTATGATTATGTGTGTATTCCACAAAGTTCCATGTTTTATGTTATGATTATTGTGATTACATTTCACTGCCATGATTTATCCCATGTTATGAAATTATGCTCTCTTTTGCAGGTTATGATTTCCAAAATGTTATGTTCTTATGATGTGATTGATATTTCTTTTGTTTACCCTTACTGAGCATTTGAGCTCACCCTTTTATGTTTTCTTTTCCCCAGGATATAAAGAAAGGTTTTAGGTAAAAAAAAGAAGATCTTTATGGGAGATGTTGAAGATCTTTCACCACGATTAGAAGATTATAGTTCGAGTTTCCAAAGACACTAAACTATTACGGTCCTTGTGTGTGTGTTTTTGTAATGTACTAAGTATTCCGCAAAAGTAATGTAAAGTCCATGTACGTCAAGATACGGGTCTCTACAATAATGGTGCTAACGTATTTTTACTATTTTTCTAATTATTATGAAAAAAACATAATTTGACCTTATAAAATAAATATGAATTATTTTAATTCAAAATAATTATCCATCTCATTAAATTTAATTTATATAATAGAGAAAATTAAATTCCAATTAAAACCCACAAATGCAATTAATAGTGGTTTTCTATGGAAAATGTTTTCTTCGGTATAAAATGTGTTAACATAAAAAGTAAAAATAAAAATTATTTCAATAACTTAAATTTAATTAATCGTAATATTGTTATAACATAATTTATTATAAAATAAATTCATTAAAAATATGTATTTTCAAATTCTATAATAGAAAATGATATTTTTAATAAAAATATGTATTTTATCTACTCAAAAAATAATAAATTATTTTAGAAAAATCTAAAAATGTAACTTTAAAATAATTATTTGATAATTATTTTTAAAATTAAGTTCAATTGATTCAAATAAAATTTCTATATTTGAAAAAATAATAATTATAATAATTTATCATACAAATAATCAAAATCGTTCAATGGAAGATCTATCTTTTTGTAAAATATAAAGCTGTTAATATGAATATATATTTTCTTTACTTAAAAGCATGAAAAATATTTTTATAATATGGTTATTCTAATTCATCACACCAATGTAAAGGATAGGTTATAAAAGTATAAAATATTATAGTTATTTATACTCAGGGTTGCATGTATCCCAAGATATCATAGAGAATAAATTTATTTGAAAAGAAATATAACATAAAATCTCTTTGTTTTACATTCTAACCCTAAATCAAGTTCTTTATCTGTTTTATGGTAAAAATATCAATCCTAAAAAGAGTGTATGATATCTAACTTAATAATTATATATGAAAAATAGTGATTCTTTATAGATCATGAAAATGTTTGATCATAATATAGTGCTCAAATGCATTAGGTAATGATTTAGTCTTTAATGTAGAAGAATGTGGGACATTACTGGGCATGTGACTCTTATAGATTTAATTAGCGTATATTTATTCTAAAAGGGGATAAAAATTAATTAAAATAAGTTATGAATATGATTTTCCAAGATACCTATATTATTTATAGATACCCAAACATTTCATATATAAATTACACATCTTATTATATGAATATTCAATACTTAGTATTATAATCCATGAAAGAATCATATATGTATCGTATCTTTAAAAACAATATTCACAATAAACATGTTCATAATAGATATATACCATATCATGGTATGTTTTAAAAAACTATACCCTTCATATACATATCATATGTCAAAATGTTATTCATAACATTGTTAAAGAAAATACAAGAAAATGTGAGTTCATATTCTCATTAAGGTTATACAAGGGAGATCGAAATGATCACATAAACAAAACAAGAGAATAATAATATTTTACCATGAACATAACATTTGAAAAATATATCATTCATATGAAATATCTCAACATTTATTCATGGAATAATGACTTCTATAGGACCCTAGGACACCTTGAGAAGAGAGGGGTGAATCAGGGTGTCAAATTTTTCATTTAAAATAATGATCTTCTTACCACATTTGTAGGAAGTCAGTAAAAATATAGGATTAATGAAATCAAAAATCAAACAATCACATGAATATTTAACACATACCACTTTTACATGGTTCACTACTAAGGGATGCATCCAAGGAGCATACACCCACTATGTGTCAGTCATACCTAAATCCAATAATATTAACTTGTTTTTGGATTACAATGTTAAGTCACTGACACTATTTCCCAGGCAGACTGCCTTTACAATGTTTCATGGAAATCATACTACGTCCCTTGGATCACATCTGTCGACTCCTCTAGATCAAATCGTTGAGATAATCCAAGATTAGTTTATCAACTTGAAGCACTCTTCAAGAAATTTTCATTGAGGTCTTTGTCTCTATTCATCAAGAGAAACTACTTTCATCAATGTCATGGATTTATACACATGAAAGCACTAGACCATTGAACCATATATTCAATATCCTGTCAGAATCACAACACTACTCTTGCACAAAATACCTCAACTTGTACACAATATTTGGGATTTGTCAAGTATGATGACATTTTTGTAACTCCCACATTCCATGCAACCCTTATCTTTCACACAACTACACCAAATGGTTCACATGGTCTTTTTATACTAATGGAAAACCTTGCACACAAGATAAAATCTCTTATAATCTTTCGTGTGACTGAGTTATGAGATTTTCATTGGAAAAATTCTTAAGTCTCAATACGGGGTAGCCACCTATTTATTGGCCTTGGTGTCCCAGTGCGAAAGATTCCAATGAGTCGTTGGAAGTGTGAGTAAGTTTCATGAGGATTGTGAAAAACCCCTTTTGACATCCCATGGGGTGCATGAAATACCGTTCATGAAACATCTTCTTCCACGAAATCCATGAATTTCCCGTTTTTTATGTCATGGACCTGAAAAATGGCTTGCACACAAGGACAAAAAATATATTCAATATTCCATGAAAAACCCAATAATTCACACACACTTCACATTTTTTCGAACATTCTTTTTCCAAAAACATGTTTCTCCAGTTTCCAATAATAAGCCCCAAACATTTCGCAAACACTAGAAAACAACACCACCTTCAATACTGCATTCATAACAAATTGCATGACCCATTTCCATGTAATCTCCCAAACCGTCCATAAAATTTTTGACATTAACGAAAAAACCATGATTAAACCAAATTAGATTGAAAAAATTCCTAAACCAAACTATTTTTCATCCAATAAAATCATTGGTTCTAACAACTTTTAGTTCACACGTCATGAATAAAAAACCAATCAAAGATCACGAGTCATGAGATCATAACATTAGAATAAGATATAAGATTATGGGATATACCTTAGCCTACAAATTCGCTTCATTGGTAGTTAATGATAACTTATAAGACTATCATAGTGTATTGGGTTCACTCCCCAAACTATCATATGAGTATTCAATGTTCTCTCACAAGACTATCAAAGTGATCATATTCTCTTACTGAACAATGTTCACTCCCTAGTACAGTCCTTATTATCTCATGACATATATATATATTTACCCAATGCATTGAAGAGTTATATAATTTTAGTACCACACACCACAAAATGAAAATCATACATACATATGCCACAATCCCAAAATAAATACACCACAACAATAGCCATGATATGAAAATGGGTTCCATAAACATTCCATTATTTCATAATACCATAGCCCTTGTAAAAGAAATGGGTTTCATTATGTAATTAATCAATGGGGAAGAAATGGGTATCATATATTTTCATTAAATAATATTCCTAAATTATTTAAAATTATTTAAAGGGGATGGTATCATTGTATCTTATAACAATTAATGTATATGTAACATCAAAATATGACATCAAATATTAAACTTCATTTAAAATATTACTCAAAACATTTATTAAGGTAAATAACATTTTCCTAATGTAACCGTATAATTAAAATCTGAAAAAATTATATAATATTAAGGAATATTATTATCTTGAATATATACATAGAAACATGTATATGAATCTTGAAATAATTTAGTGGTAATAGTGGTATAAATTCATATTCGTAGTGTGTACATAAAAAAATATTAATTTCATGTTATTCATAAATATTCGAAAGTTCATAATTTTGAAATAAACAAGAATATTAATTTTAAACCATTATTGAAAATTTAAATACCTCAAAATATTAATTTAAACAATAATTGGATAATAATAAATCACACATGAAAACATTTTTATAAAAAAATTAACATAAGATAAAATATAATTTCTACCTAGTGGATAAATATAGTTTGTTTTACGTAACAAAATACATTTATTATATTTGGTAAATAATGTGACAAAAATTGATGGAATATATATACTCTAAAAAAAATTAATTAAATTTATTGTATGATTTATATATAAGTAATAAGATTTTATCATTGGAAATGTAATCATAAACAATCCAAATAAAGAGTGACATTATAATATAAATCACTTACCTTAAGTTTGACTATCATAGAATGTTATATAACATCCTATATAAGAAATTATTATTTGTTATAGTAATTTAAAGTAATTTTTCATTTTTTTATAATACCATATATGATCTAATTATATTACTTTAACACAAAAAATTTAATATTTACTTATTAAAAACATCCTTTATGGGTGATATTGGTTTCATTTGTAGTGATAATTTCATTGTGGTAGTTTCAGGCCTTTAATGTTGATCATATTCTCATAATATAAACATTTTTAATTATGATATAATTATCATATTTATTATTTATATTAATATTTATATTCATCCATAAAATATATATACAAAAAATTGAATCACACCATTCATGGAGATGGTAAGACATATGTACAAATAAACATGGTTTTTACTTTTTGATAGATAGAATGAAATAATGGTAAATAATAATTCACCTTTATAGAATTATAATTATATCACATATATGAAATATATTCATTAAATTTATCCTTATAACCATCCAGGAAAATCATAAATGAAAAATAAATCACATCACTTCTTATAGGTTGAAGTTCACACCTGTGCACGAGCGACAATATCTTTTGAAAAAGAATTTGAAGGTAAGAAGGTATATATGTTATTATAGTTACAAAATAATTTCACTATAAAAATATCAAATATAAAATATAACCCAATCATTATTACCTCCCATTAATAATGGAGATGTAAAATAAAATGTATTACTATATAGAGGTTGTTCTCTATAGCTATACACAAATGATAAATTCACTTATCATTTTATATAAAAGAGGGTGGTTATTGGTTGTTTAATGATAATAAAAACATATTAGTAAATTTATTAAAATTAATTTGTTATTTTATGATTAATACCATAGATTTATATGGGTGTAGAACACGATATAAATTGAATGAGGACATGTAATAGGGTTACGTATTCTTTGGGACAGTTTATTAAGACCCTTTTAAGGATAATTTGAATGGTTTTATAAGATTAAAATAACTTATATTTTAAGGGAAGAAATGTTTAGAAGATAATTGAATAGAGTATGATCTTTATATATGGTGCAAATTGGTGTACTAAAAATAGAGTAGGGGTGTCCTTTTGTAAGTGTAGAAGACACACTCAGAATGTAACGACCCAAACATTAATTAAGGGTAGTTAATATTGGTCAATTTAAATGACTTTTTTTGAGTACATAAAAACATATACACTCCCTTGGATTTAGTTTTCTGTATTTTAAACTTCCATTATAAATTGTGAAAGTTGCTAATATAGTCGTTGAATAGTTATCACATGATTAGTATAAATATTCGGCTTTAAAAAATCTAATTTATTCAAACCAAGGAAGTGATGCTCTCATCCAGTTGAAATACCTCGTACGAAGACCATTTATCGAAGCACGTAAAGGGGGTAGAGTCATTTGGATTTTCCCTTGACAAATCCCAAGACGATCATGAACATGTTAAGCCTGAGCAGAACTGACCATGGGAGAAGTGGAAGTTAATAGAGATCCCCACCCGAGCGATGTTATCCAAGCCACCCCAAGAGTCTGTCACCATCACCCACCTTACCGTTCGGTGTTATGTTGGTTTAATAAGGGGTTATGTAACAATACCCTATCACTTTTACTATATACATTATTTTTGTATAAAGAATATCCATTTATTTTATTATTGTAACTTTTTTAGTAGTTTTTAAATGCACAAATAATATTTTCAATTAGTATTAAACTAAGAAATCAATTTTGATAAATTAATTTATTTTTTAATTTAATATTATTTTAATAAATTATTGTTAATAGATTAAATTTTTTATATATAAATGATCATGCAATTTTTAGGAATACAACTTTAATTTTTATTAATGTGTCAAAGCTATTTTTGTCAAAGCCCATGAATTTCCAATAGATGTCGTTTTTAACATAAAAAATCACCTATTTTTAAAATTATTTAGATAAAATGAATATTATTTTTGGAATTGGGACATTGAAACTATCCAATGGTGAATGTTTCATAATTTTTCGAGATAGTTGAATTTTTGGCTAAAACTTTAATACTGTTTAAATATATAATAGGTTTTATCACATCATAATGACCCAATAGTGTTTTAATACAATACTATAAATATTATTTTCTGCCAATATATGTTTTAACATTAAAATAATGTAATTTTAGATTTTTTTGATTTATTTTAAAAAGATTTAGTGGACCCTGTAAGACTTATAAATCATTTTCCCTTTTTAAATTGTTTTCCTTGACAGTTCCACTCACCTCCACATAAGTTACCCTATTATTTTAAGATTTTAGTCCATTGGACTTATAATATATCGTTTTTAACACTCCTTTGGCCAAAAACATGGGTAGAATCTATGGTCTGGTTTGTGGTTTTGTTTATTTTAATTTGTGATGTCCCATACCTAAATAATAAGGAATTCTCTCTCCTTTCCTATATAAACTAGCACAAGCTCCCACTTCATCTTCACTAAAATAATTATTAGTCCTTACAAACTCTTAATTACTCTTTATATAATCCTCCTAAGGCTCCACAATAACCTAATAAGCCACTCTTGAGCCTCTCCCATGCATTTGGGATCACACTTCCATGTAAGGGATTTCTTCCTCTCTCATTTTTGTCCAAGTTTTTTTATGTTTCTATACACTTTTATTAAAAATTAAAAATGTTGGGTTATGATTTAAGACCCCCCCCCATGCATTAACCCTTATATTTTAATGATTATATACCCCTTTAAATATCGTTTATGCCTCCCAGGTACACCTGTTACCATGATGAAATTTTGTAATTGATTTCTTCCTTTTCATTTTTATCTCAATTTCATTATGATGTTATACCCTTTTAGATTCTATTAAAAATTTTGGGCTATGATTTTAAAACTACCCCAAACAACCCTATTTATTTTCTAATGATGGTATAACCCTTTACATAAGATTAATTACTTCTTTTTACACCCATTACCTTACTGGAATTCCGTACGGAATTTCTATATCCTCATTTACATTCAAGAGATTCTTTTGTATTATTAATCCAAATTTCAGTACCTATATTGGTATATGTATCTATATGACTCTGTTACTTTACATTTAATGTACATATTATAAGAATCCCCTTTCTATACCATCAACCATTTTTATGATGTTTATTTCATGTCGTTATGCTGCTGAAATTGCACCGTAATTTTCAGTGCCAAAATCATTGTGTTGTGAATACCATATTGTTCTCTCTATAAAGGATAATAACCTTTATGAGAATTTACTTATTGATGAAATATTTTAATGTATGAATTCTACATTCCTTAATCATTGAATAATTTATTATTTTTTTATGAATCCATGTTGTATGATCTTGTGGCACACTTATTCATGAAATGAAATGTTCAAGAAGGGTGCACCCTATTAGAGATCCAATTCATTGGGTAAAGTATAGTATAATGATACATCATGTTCAATGAGTGTTTAATCATTCTAATTTATGTGCAACTAGGGGTTACTCATCCTTCTTTTTAAATGATCCTTTACTCATGGTCCATGTTCAATGAGCCTTGGCTCAAGCTAATTCCATGGTAAGTGTTGATCCACAATTTCCATGTTATGATTATCATAATTTATCGCGCCTTTATGTTTATGTTTCTCTTATGATACATTGATATGTCTATTTACTAAAATGTTTTATTATTTTTATTTTATTCATTTTTACATCTTTATTGGGCTATACAGCTCGCCCTTTTCTTATGCATGTCCCCAGGTTATCCCATGCAATGATAAGTATGAGAGAATGTAGTGGTCATGTAATGAAGTTTAAAATAAGATGTTGTGTTATATGTTTTATGTTGTTGTGTAATGTTCCTAATCCCCAAATACACTATACCTCTAAATCTTCTATTCTCCATCAAGTGATGTTTTTGTAATAAATGATGTTTATGTATGAAATAAATAGGATGGTTTTTCTTAATGGTATAACAAGATCAATTTAGTTATTTTTTTAGACTAGGATTAGAAAACTCTAGTAAATATTTATGGATATGTATAAGTACAATAAAAATATCCCTATGTTCTGGTGAGTATTGATTAAGTGGTTTATCATGAAAATACATCCCTCTCTAGATAGGATCGTGTAGAGGTGGCAATGGTACAGATGTACATTAGGGTGAAAACCCCGTCAAGGAGTTTTGGGCATGACCTAGGGTATCCTGTTACATGAAAACTGGCCTTGCTACACTATTGGTTATGACAATCCTAGGGGATATGCATTGGTAAATTCACAAGTATAGTATGAACCATTAATAACGGAATAAAAAAATCCTCTAAGATTGTATGTTAGAATGTAGATCCTGGATAACCTAGATTGAAGCCTATAAAATCTTAATGTAAGGAACTAAAAGCTATTGATAATTCATATGTTTTTTAATTTGATTACCCTTAATGTTTAACCCCAAACATTCCTTTTATTTCAGCTTATGGCTGGTAATAGGGGGAATTTGGCTAACAATTGATGTGAAGATCAATGTGATGATTTTGATAATGTGATGCCCAATCCAATGGGAGCAGGAATAAAGAACTTTACCAACATTCTCTCTCAGTTAAATCATGAATTGAATAGAAACTTGGGTCACGAAGAACGTTCAACCCCCATTAAGAAATAAAAAGTCACTATCAAGAGCTTCATGAGACAAAATTATCTTACTTTTAATGGATCATCTAATCTATGAATCACTGAACAATGGATCAACTCAATTGAAAAGATCATATCTATCCTTAAATGCACCAAACAAGAGAAGGTTCTCCTGACTTCTTATCATATGGAGGGTGATGCTGATCAATGGTGGACATTGATAATAAATGTGAATCTGGATGAGGATATAGATTCATTGGAATGGAAAGATTTCAGGAATATTTTTTGATAAATATTTTGTATGCACCCTCTGACTTATGATGAAAAGGGACTTCCTTTCCCTCAAGAAAAAAAAGATGAATCTATTAGACCATACAAGGAAAACAAAAAAATGCATGATCGATACGCCTCCAACTTTGTCGTTACCCCTGAATGAAAGGTTGATCACTTCTTTGGTGGGATAAAAACTAGCCTACGGAATTCCCTAGTGATTCGTGACTTTGAAAGTTATGAAGAAATTTTCCGTTGTTCCCTCAATGTTGGGATGGAGATACGAGAATATCAGGGGTTTAATGGGGATATGAAGTGTAAGGTGGACTTAAATCCTGGATGTTCGATGTACAAATCCAACTATGATAAGAAAATCCAGAACCCCACTTGCCAAAGGTGTAAAAAGATGCAACCGAGAAATTGCCTGAAGAGGACGAGGTAATTATTTTGGTGTGGAAGGGAAGGGAACCTAGCTATTTACTCTCAGCATGATAAACCCGCAGCTGCGACAGAGGAGATGAACACTTCGTTTGACTCTCAACATGATTCTCATTGCTTTAACTCCAAATAACAAGGGAACAATACAAATCAGTTCCCTGTGCCAAGGGTTTTTGGAGGAAACCTACAACCTCCAAGGCAGTAAGGGAGATATTTTTCGTTCACTACTGCCAAACTGAACCTTGAAAATATAGTGCTGAATGGTATTCTAGTTATTCATTCCAGAATAGAAAATGTACTTTTTGATTTTTGGTTCTATGCATTCATTTATATCCTGATAGTTTTGTAGAATAATCCCAACACCCCCACACATCATGGAAGTAAAGATGTTGTTGAGTGCATAAAATGGTTCAATCATTGCATCCCATAAATATAACGCGTCCCCTATCATAATTTGTGTATTGAAGTTCTCAGAGAACCTCTTCATACTCCCTTGGGTGGAATTTGATGCAATTTTTTGTATGGATGGGATTTACTTATATAGTGAAATTATAAGGTATCGTGAGTGGGAAAACACTCTCCATGTGGCGAATCGACCCCTGATTCTGTACATGTGAAAGGAGTAGGATGAATCTTCATTTGGACCATAATCTCAAGAATGGATATTACTACACTATGAGAACACATATCTGGCTCAGATGATTGATTCTACCGTGGAAACCATCCATGAAGGAACACCTATTGTGAGGGAATTCACTGATGTGTTTCTTGAAAAATTTTCTAGTCTAACTCTTAGAAGAGATTTTGAATTCTAAATTGTTCTTATACGTAGGGATTTTCCAATATCCAAGACATCATATAGAATTTCTATTGTGGAACATGAGGAGATTAAAAAACAACTATAGGATAATTTAGAAAAAGTGTTTATATGACCAAGTGCATCAGCAAGGGGTACACAAGTCATCTTCATCAAGAAGAAGGATTTTTCAATGCACCTTTGCATCGTTTATCATGATCTTAACAAAATCAAGATAAAGAAAAATGTATCCTCTCCCAAGAATTAATGAATAGTTCGTTCATCTATGAGGATCACAATACTTCTACGATCTGGATTTGCAGTAGGGATATTATCATGTATGGGTGAAGAAGGAAGATATCCCCAAGTGTGATTTTCATAAAAGGTATGGTCACTATGAATTCATAGTAATGTCATTCGGAATCACTAATTCTCCAGAAATCATCATGCACATGATGAATAGATACTTTAGCGATTAGCTTGAAAAATTTGTGGTAGTCTTTATAGATGATTTTCTAATATACTACAAAACCAAAGAGGAACATAAGGAGCATCTAATCATTGTACTAGAGCCATGGAAAAAGGAGAATCTCTATGAAAACTATAGAATGTGTGAGTTCTTGTTGAAGGAGGTGTCATTAATGGGCCATATCATCACAATAAATAGGATATTTGTGGATCCCTCCATGATAGAGGAAATAGAGGGATGGACGAGGCAACCATTGGTAATGGATATCCATAGCTTCTTAGGGTAAGCTGTATATTATCGTCTATTTTTGATAAATTTCTCATGATTTTCCAACCCTCTTACCAAGATAACTCGAAAGGGGGTAAATGATTCTTAGAGTGATGAATGTGAAGAAATATTCTTGGAGTTGAAAAAGAGTCTTATCACTGAACCCAAGCTCAGATTACCCAAAAGTTTATAACTTGTTGTTGTATTCAATTATTCTTCAAAGAAGGGAATGGGATGTGTGTTGATGCAAAATGAAAAAGGCATTGCCTATGCTTCAGGGAAATTGAATTTTCATGGGTAGAATTATCCAACACATGATCTGGAGTTTGATGAACTGATGTTAACTTAAAAAATTTGGAAAAATTATCTCTTTTGGGGGTAGTGTGAAATTTATAAGGACCACAAAATCATCAAGTATATATTCAAACAGAAAGAGTTGAACATGCACTAATGAAGATGGGTAGAGCTGATCAAATACTATGACTACTCAATCCAATACCACCGTGGGATTGCAAATAAGGTGTAGGATGCTCTAATTATAAAATACCCAATGATTCTATCATTGATGAGAATTGAAAAGGATCCAATCTTTTTATATTTGATCACTATTGTAAGGGGTATCTAAAAGAAGGGAATATCATCAATCCTTTTACAAATGATTTCCCAACAATCTATTTTGGAAATGTTAAAGGACTATCAAATGGATGATGTGGGAATTTATAAGGTAGTAGAAGATATTATAAAAGATAAATAATCGGAGTTCAATGTTAATGAAAAAGGAATTTTGTGATTTGGGAAAAGATTATGTGTTCCATAAATTCTGGTGCTGAAGAAGTCACTTTTGGATGATGCACATATTTAGAATTTCTCTATTAACCTAGGAACCAAAAAGATGTATCGATATATTTGAGGTAATTATTAGTGGGAAAATATGATGAATGAGATCAGTGAGCATACATAAATGTTCCTGGTGTGTTAGCAAGTGATGGAAGATAAGCATAAGTTTAGGGGGATGATGCAACCATTTCCCATACCAGCATATAAATCGAAGAACATCACCATGGAATTTTTGAACTAAAATTCAAAGACATACAAACACAACAATAAAATATCGGTTGTTGTGGATCGTATTACAATGTTTTTACACTTAATTTCAATTTGGGAGGACTTATCAATTGATCAATTGGAATAGATAAATTTCAGGGATGTTGTTAGAGTCCAAGGAGTACCACTATTTTTAGTATCCGATCGAGATCCAAGATTCACCTCTTTGTTTTGGAGGAGTCTTCAACATGCTATGGATTCTGAAATGAACTTCAGTACGACCTATCATCCTAAAAAAAGTCCAACCTGAGCAAACTATTCAGACACTAGAGGATATGTTAAGATCATGTTCTATGGTCTTCAAAGTAGGGTGGGACCAACATCTTCCACTGGTTGAATTATCCTACAATAACATATTCCACTCAAGAATCCAAATGGAATCTCATAAATCACTATATGGGAAGAGGTGCATAACACCAGCATGTTGGGATGAAGTTGGTGAGCATAAGCTTCTAGGACCAGAAATGGTCGAAGAAATGGTGTAGAATGTCAAAACCATTCAGTAGCATATCACGGCAGCCCAATGTTGACAGAAGAGTTAGGCCGATAACCGCCAACGAGTCCTTGAGTTCAAAGATGATGACATGGTATTTCTATGAATTTCTCCATGGAATAAGGCCATGAGGGTTGGAAATAATGAGATGTTAATTCCTAGGTACATCAGCACATTAGAAATTCTTGATTGTGTCGGGGATGAGGCCTATCGACTAGAACTTACACCTACCATGGAAATATTACATGATGTCTTTCATGTATCCTTATTAAGGAAGTACATACCAGACCCATAACATGTCCTCTCATCAGAGGAAGTACAATTATAGGATAATATTTTTTATGAAAATAAAATAGTTAATATCTTCGATCACAGAGACAAAGTTCTACGAAAGAATATAATGCCCCTCATCAAGGTATTGTGGAGAAACCACAATATTGAAGAAACGACGTGGGAGTCATTGTATGTGATGAAGTAGAGATACCCACATTTTTTATGTATGGGAAAATGAAATTTCAAGGGTGAAAATTTTTAAGGGGGGATGATTGTAATCACCCAGTCCTTCATTAATGATAGTTTCTCTTGATCATTTTAAATGCCTTTTTATGAGTATATAAAAACTTATACACTCACTTGGTTTTTGGTTTTTTTATTTTAAAATAACGTTATGAATTGTGACCATTTCTAATATAGCTGTGGAACAAAGATCACATGAATAGTATAAAGATAAGGCTTCAAAAAATCCAATTTACATAGACAAAAGAAGTGATGGCTTCATCTAGTAGACATTCCCCATACAAAGCCCATTTTTTTGAGCTCGGAAAGGAGGTAGTGTCATTGGGCTTCACTCTTGACAAATCTCTAGCTGATTTTTAACACGTTAAGCTTGAGTGGATCCGACTACAAGAGAAGTAGATGATAATAGTGATTACCACATGAGTGATGTTATCCAAGCCTCCCAAAGAGTCTATAAACATCGAACACCTTCCCTTTGGTCTTATGAAGGTGTTATAAGGGGTTATGTAATATGACTCTAGTACTATGACTATGTTCATTATTTTTATATAATGAATGTGTATTTATTTTATTATTGTTACTTTCTAAATAGTTTCTAAAGCACAAATAATATTTTTAGTTAATATTAAACTAAGAAATATATTTTGATGAATTAATGGATCATTTAATTAAATAATATTTTAAAAAATATTGTTAATAAATTACATTTTATAAAATATAAATGATTGTACAATTTTTACAAATATAGTTGTGACTATTATTAATGTTTGAAAGAAGTTTTTGTCAAAACCAAAAAAATCAATAAATTTTCGTTTTTAATTTAAAAGTAAAAAAATTCACATATATTGAAAATTATTTAGGTAAAATGAATATTATTTTTGGAATCATGAGGTCAAAATCATCGAATGGTGAATTTTTCATAATTTTCGGAGACATTCGAATTTTTTGGTAAAAAATAAATATAGTTTAAATATATAATGTGTTATATGACATCATAATGACCCAATAGTGATGTAATAAAATACCCTGAACAATAAGTTCAGACAATATATGTTTTACCATTAAAATAATTTTATTTTAGATTTGTTTGATTTATTTTACAAAGCTGTAGTGGACCCTTTAAGACTTATAAAACATTTTGTCTTTTTATATTTTTTTCATTAATAGTGTGACTCACCTCCACATAAGAAACCCTATTATTTTAAAAAGTTAGGTAAATTTCCTTATAAAATATTTTTTTATACTCCCCTTTGGAAAAAACATGGGTAAAAACCATGGGATGGATTGTGGTTATGATTAGTTTAATTTGTGGTGTCCCAAACCTAAATATTAAATAATTCTCTCTCCTTTCCTTAATAAACCCACCCCTGCTCCCACATCCTCTTAACTAAAAGCCTTTTTAGGCCATCCATATTCTTCCCTCCTCTTCATATATCCCACCAAGGAAGTCAAAACTCTTAATAAGCCACTCTATAGCCTCTCCCAAGCCTTTGGGATCACATTTCCATGTTAGGGATATCTTCCTCACTCATATTTGTTCATGATTCTCTATGATGCAATACACATGTATTTTTAAATAAAAATGTTTGTGAATGATTTTTCTCCTATCCCATACTTTCATTTGTATGTTTTAAGGATGAGATACCCCATTATCTATAATTAATTCCTCCCATGTACACCCATAACCATGATAAAATTCTATAAGGGATTTCTTCCTTTTCATTTTTTTCAAAATTTCATTACGTTGTTATACCATATTACTTTCAATAAAAAATGATGGGGTATGATTTCAAACCTCCCCGATACCACCGTATTATTGTTTTAATTATGGGAGAACCCTTTGTTTCTTATAAATCCCTTCCATTTACACCTGTTACCATGCCGAAATTCCGTAAGGAATTTCTCTCTCTTCATTTACATTCAAGACATTTTTTTGTATTATGAATCCCAATTCCAGTACCTATTTTGGTACATGTATCTATATGGCCCCATTAATATCAATTTCATATAAATATGATGACACAACCCTTTCTCTTATCAGCCATTTTTATAAAGTCTTATATCACACCATTATGCTGCTGAAATTGCACCATAATTTTCCAATCCAAAATCCTTGTATAGTCAATACCATGCAAATTTATCATTCATGGTTATTCAACATTGATCACATTTACTTATTGATGAAATAATTTCATTTATGAATTCCACATTCCATAATATTGTAATTAATTTTGATGTTTTTATTAATCCATGTTCTTTCATCTTGTGGAACAATTATGCATGTAATGACATTTTTAAGAAGGGTTCTCCCTGATAGCACTCCAATGCATTGGGTAATGTATAGTGTCAGGATACGTTCTGTGCAGTGAGTTTTTATTCATGCTAATTCACGTTAAAAAATGGGTTACTCTTGCTTTATTTTCAATGATGTTTTACAAATTCTTCTTGTGCAATGAGCCTTAGCTCATGTTAATTCCATGTTAAGTGTTGTTGCCACATTTACATGTAATGATTATCACGATTTATCCTGACTTTATGTTCATGTTTCTATTCTGCTCCATTAATATGCCTATTGCCTAATGTGTATTGTAATCTTCATGTTATTCCTTTTTTACTCCCTTACTGGGCTTTATAGCTCCCCATTTTCTTATTTATGTCTTTAGGTTATCATATGCAATGCTAAGTACACGGGAATGTTGTGGTCATGTAAATTATGTTTTTAATAAGATGTTTCATTCTATGTTTTATGTTGTTATGTAATATTCCTAAAACAGAAATACACTAGATTTCTCGATCTTCTATTTTGTTTCAAGTAATGGTTTTATGTAATAAATGATGTTTAAATACGAAATAATGATAAGGGTTGTTATACCGAATTACCAAAAAAAATTATTATATTTAAATCATTATCAATCCAAATTTTATCAAATGGAGAGATATTCGATGAAAAATAGGATAAGGTTGAAATATCAAAAAATTCTTGTACATTTTTTTGTGTAATTAATTACTTCAATTTTCATTTAAACCCCTTAGTTAACCAACTATAATCATATACATGGTAATGAAATTTTTAATATTAAATGTATAGTATTGTACTTATCAAGTACAAAATAACTCAGAAATGGGAAAATAATGATTTTTTTAAAAAATTTCATCCATAATATTTTTAAACAGTTTAATTAAATAATATTTAACCTAAAATATCATTTTCATAATTTTTGACACTATTCATATAATTTTTATTTAAAGAAAACATGATTGAAAATGAATTTGAATATAAACCATTATCATATTCTTAATATATAATATTTATCAATATAATTCATGGAACAGAATAAATAACCAAAATATTTTTATTTTTAATATTTTTATATTAATGTATTTTATTTTTTTTATTAATTGATTTAATAATGTGTATATACTATGTAATAATCTATGTAATTTATTCAACCAAAAAAATTATAAATAAATTTCCATGGAAAAAAATTCAATATATTTTTAATAAACTCTTATAACCCAAATTATGCTTTTTTTCATGTAATAAAAATTTAGTGTTATTCATTTCAATAGAATGTAATTTCATAATTATGTTTTATTTAATTAATAAAATTGATTTAATCAATTAAAATTGAAACATAATGGAGACATATTTGAGACCATGATGATAAAGGATGTGCTCCAACAATCAAATACCATAAATAAATGTTTTTCAGAAATTTTAATGCCTTACCCCAATGTTTATCCCTTATTATTCTCATTTTACTCTTACTGAGGTTACAAAATTTTTCCAAAGTTAATATTCATAATAAAAAAATTAATAGGAAACTATTTAAGAATTTTTATTATCCTGATTCCAAATAAGAGATCCATTTTTTTGGAGACAATTTCTATAAGAGGCATGAATTCATTTTGAAATAAGTACATAAAACATTAAAAAAAATTGTAAAGAAAAAAAATACATTTATATGTTTAAAAATTTATCAATTCTTATTCCATCTATAGAAAAAATATATTACGGTTAAATAATTTTATTGAATATCATATTTATATATATCATTAAAATAATTTCCCAATAATTATATATTTATTTTTTTTATTATGAAAAACATGTCATAGATAGACACAGTTTTTCATATATACTTCTCTTTTCCATTAAAATTATTTTTTTCATTTATAATCAATGGATAACTAGTTAATTAATGATATAAATTTATAAACCATATTTTTTTCATAATTTAATAATCCCTATTCATACCCATAAATCAGATGTCTAGGCGATAAATTTCACAATATATAATAATATTTCATTGTATATTGTGGTTTTTGAACTAAATTTTTTTATTTAGATAAAAACATTAATGAAATAAAATTTATTTTAGAGAAATATATCATAATATGATTGGTTGTTATATTCTTCTAATTGAAAATGTAATTTTACTTCAATATTAAATCAGTCATATGTGGAAAATGAGGGCATATCTATTTTATCACATTCTTGGCTTCCCAAGTAGAATATATGAATATATGATTCTTCTATATAACATTATCCCAGAGAATAGTCATGTTTTTATAACTTTATATCTACTATTCAAGATTTATATAGGTTATTACTCCATGGAAATATCATTCTTCAGAAGTATGACCTATTAGTTACAAACCTCTAAAGGATCATGTATGTACTTTCTCTGGATAGATACATGGATTGAATCATGAACCTAAGATAGGTGTAGTGGATGATCTACGAAATAAAATACTATTTTTACATGATGAAGAATCTCAATGTGACTCCCTATGTTGTCATGAATTATTTTTTGTCAAATAAATTAAATTTTTTGATATATTCTTTTAGATGAAACTAAAATTTAATCTTTAACTAGACATAGTATTGGGTTAGTGTGAGTGACCCATGCCACTGGGATTTATCAAAACCACAGTATATTATTAATATTGTTATTTAAACACAACTTTTTTAATATACCCCTTTTAAAAAAATGATATTAATAATAATAAAATTCACTAAATATTTATTATTATGGTTTAATATAAATAAAACATATTGATAATATAATATAAATTTTATCATATTGTATTTATATGATTTAAGAAAAATAGTTTCTCAAAATAATTGATTTTCTATAAATAATTCAATTAATTTTTGAAACAATAATAAAATTAATTTATCAATGAAACATAATTATAATAATGATAATGTAAAAATTACCTTATAGAATTTTTTTATTGTTTTGAAAAGATTCATTTTTGATGAATAGCGAAAAATACATAATTTTAGTTGAAACCCACCATTTTATGGTATTTATAATGTTAAATTATATTTTAAATTGGGTTTAAAGTAAAATTATTTCAATAATTTATTAATTAATCTAAATTATGTATATTTAGTCAATTTCATATTAAAATTTTATATAAATAAATGATAAACTATTGAATATTTTCCCTTCAAAAGCACGCTTTCCCATCACATCTGTTGGATTAATTTTAAATTAAATTGTTCAAAATTTTGAATGGAATATGGAAAATTTATTAAGTATTTTTAAAAAAAATTATATTATTTAATAAGTTGAAAATAATTTTCTATGATAAATTTTTATGAAAAAAATTAAAAATAATTATTTTGATTATGGTTAAAACAGGGTTTTGTATGTTACATGTGCTTGTGTTATAATTATTTTTTTCAATCACATAGAATTTTTTTAATAAATTGTGTTTAGTATTTAAAAGAAAGAGTATTAAATTCTATAATATATATCATTTATTTTTATTTTTAATGTATATATTATCATGGTTTATTATAATAAATAAGTTACTGATGTAAAAAAAATTTGAAAGGGTAAAATTATGTAAACATCAAGACTAAAGAAGAATGTGACAAAAATGATTTCATATTGTAGAGTGGATGTTTTTATATACCATATAATTCCTCAAATACATAGATGAACTATTTGGGAGGCCCATGATGTAATATTGTCCTCCCATTTGTGAATACTTTTGCATATTTACAAAACTACCACTCATCCTCAATTATTAAAGGGAACTCATTCCCCTCGCTTCCGAACACCACTATATCCATTTTGATTGACCAATAACTACCAAAATAGGTTACAAAATTTCCTTATATAATTATATAAGTATTATTGTTGACATAAATCTAACCTATAATGGATTTTGGTGGAAACCTAAGCGGGATACTCGAGTACTGTTCATCAACAAGCCTTTTGTTTTGTTTCTAAGTCTCCCTTATAAAATTCTAATTTTAACCATAAGATATAATTAAATTAGTATCATAAATATAATTATATTACCTTATTGTGATATAATTACATAAAAATTTCTCCAATTCCCTCAAATGGGTTGTGAAATCATTATTCTGTGAACGGTGGACTACCACATCATGAACAAATATTATTTATTTTTTAATACCCCCAATCAAGGAGGGTTATAATTGGGTATTTATGGTTTATATATATGATATTTCTAATATTATTAATCTTTTTTAATTTTTTAATCACACAAAATTTTATGATTTCTATTTATTTGGAATATCAAAATGTCACACATGTGTAGGATGGACTACTGCCTCACGAAGTGATGTAATTAATTCATGATTTACATGGAAGTGAATTAGTATGGGTTTAATGAAAATATTATATATATATGAAATAAAAAATATTCCATTATGATAATATATTATTTATATTTCACTCTCATAATTCAATAGGAAAATTGAATCAATGTTTATGAATGTGTAAGGCCCACCAGCTCCATGAACGTTGTAATTCATTTTGGATCACTATATTTTATGTATTAATATAACTAAATATATAATAATTACATATTATATTTATATAATGGTTAAAAATATGGATATTATATTACCCAAATCAAGGAAATGGGACAAAATATAACCAATAAATACATACATGACCATCAAATGATTATTACCCAAAACATGACTTAAACATGGAATTGTTATTAAATGTGTATTAAGGGGTCCAATGTAAATCATATATGTAATAGTATATATAAGTATGGTCATATAATATATTCATAATAGAATTATTTTTATTATACTATAGGTATGAATGTGTACGATATAAGTCAATCCTTAAGGTAAGGGATTTCTATCCTCTCTTTTATTTTAGACGACATATGAAAAATCACGACCCATTTATTTTATGTGGTGTATATAATGCCACATATACATGTTATATAATCAATCCAATTATTTTCAATATTCTTATAGCTCCATTTTATGTCACTGTTAACTTGGTATTTTGAGTCAAAAAATTACAAAAGTGGTAATGATTTTTTTCTCTCAATTTTCCTTAGTTGAGACTAATATCATGTTTTACACATATCTTTTTTTCTGGGCTGTATATGCATCCCCATTGACATGTAATATCATTAATTTACTTAATATTCTTTTATATTATGTTTAATATAATGTTTTAATTTCATGGGGCTGATAATTCAATTTTACCAAAGTGGTATTCATTTTAGGTAATAATCTCATCATTTATTGGGGATGTTCATGATTATGTTTCGAATGATAATATATTATGACCCATATATCTAGAAACTATTTATTTTTATTCTTAAATAATTAATCATGATATTTTCATGTAATATTCCCATTTTCCAAAACATTGGTACTCAAAATAATTGATAAAATTTTTTATGAAAATTTGACCATATTTTTTTCTTCAGTAGAAATACATATTATTCAAAAAACATGTTTTAAAAAGATTATTTAAAAAACGTTTTATTATTATAAAATTATTTTTAATGAAATTTTACGCATGTACGACTTTAAAAAAATATTGTCAAAGGATTCTAATTTTTTTTCCAATCAATCCCCATTTTCTTTTAGCTAAAACATGATAGAAACCTTTTTTAACATATATGTCATGAGAAAAACTCCTTGTAATCACGACCATTAAATTCATTAAATATTACATTGTATGTCATCAATTTGTTTTAAATAAATTTATTTTCAAACAATTAATGTTATAAAAATATCCTTCCAATATCGAATGGGTATTTTTTTAATAGATGTTTTTGATGATTGATAAAAATAAATATCCATCAATTTTTGACATTCATTGATGTTATCTAGACCATAATTGTGATGTGAGCCATGTATTCCATTATTATTCATTAAATGATTTTTTTGAGTTTATAATGGAATGATGTTTATGAAACCCATTTATCTTCCATGGTTTATATACTTGATAGAATTTTTATGAATCCTACTAATTTTTACTCATGTAAAACCTAAATTAAAATATAATGAATTTTGTTTATTTTCAATTGGTTATTCTATTATTAAATAATTAGTGAAACCGATTTGATTTAACATTTTATTATATGATGAATGATTTATGATATCATGACAAAAAATGTATTTATTATGTGATGGATGGGACCAATACCTCTTTCCAATTCATTGGGTAATGATAAATATTTTACAAGATCAAATCATATATGGGTTGTGAGGAAAATCCCAAAAAGGAGGGTAAAAGGGTGATTATCTGAAGAAAAAAATGTTGATATATAGATGGTTAGATGAAGCCCAAAAAATGACTTTAAATGGGGGGGGGGGGGGGTTATCCCAACACCAGAATACAGTACATATTAGGTTATACCAGGCTTAAAACATGTGCACTAGATGTTATCCTAAGACAACATGTTATGAATGTGTTGGTGGGTATCCTTGACATAATATTTATGATGCATAACTATGTGAAACAAATATATGTATTATGATAATTTTACTCTATCATGGATCATTATTTCTAATTTCCTTATGATTCATGTCTTATGAACATCTAATATTTGTTTCATGACTAATTATTTTGATCTTTGATAAGTTGGGTATGGTTTTCATTTGTTATTATTATGTTCTTATACCCATATAATCAAATTATTTATATCTATTTCACTTTTTTACCCTTATTAAGAACATTATATCACCCATTCAATTGTTTAATTTACCTAGGTTATGAAAAAAGGATTTACCTGTAGTATTTTAATAGATTACTAAATGGGAGGATCTTTATAGAAAACATTGAATAATTTTTACTTGATTTGAAATTTGTGGTACAAGATTCATAAGAAACTAAATTATTATACTCCTAGGTTTTTTTGTGAAATTTAATGAATATCAATATAAAAATATGTAATATCAATTTATGAGAATCTTGGGGAGAAATAGATGGTATTAGAGGAATGTTTTGGTTATCCTTTAGAATCTAGAATGAGACTCCATTGTTGATACCCAAAGGGATATTTGTAAGGACATGTATGGGGATGTGCATAATGATTTGTTGAAAAATTATTCAAAGGATAGGAAAATGTCTGGGAAATTTTTAAAACGATATAGAATGTGTTTTATGTACAAAACATCCCTTTCTTGATACTACATGTTGATGTGGTTCTTGCACAGAGGTACCTATGGGAAAAAATCTAAAAATGTAGTGTTTATATGGATTAAGTCATCATATAGTTCACAACAATGGTACTTACTAAACATAGGGTTTTATACTCTGTAGGGATATGCATTGGAAATGATAAAACTATTTTGAAACCATCATGGAGATTCTAAATAGATTGTGACCATGAATGACATAGTAAAAACCTATCGTGTCATATATTAAAAACATGCCTTTATTTAGACATCCCATAAGTTTTTTTCATTATTATATGGTTCCCATCCCTGATTAGAGTTTCTCACAAATTAAATATGGTTTTATATTATGGTTAGATCCTAAAGGAAACATGATATGGGTTTACGTAATATATAATCCAATGATCGTCCTCCTAAGAAACCATATTTTATGCAAGATGGAATTAAAAATATAGTTTCTTTGCTCAAAAAAATTTCTGAATATATGATTCAAATTGGACCTCAAAATGATAAAACGATGGAGTATAATTATATTGAGTATTTCATGAATAAACATCCAACTTTTTCATTTAGTTTTCTGATCCACTATTTTTTGAGTGATGGATCAACCCCCCAAAAAAATATTTTCCATTCTCTAGAGTTTAGAGAATATAAATGATATTTCGGTTGTCTACCATTAGGAAATTGAAACATATAAATGGTGGAAACTTATAAAGAGTATGAGTCAACAAGCTAAAATTGAATCTATGTATTGGGTCTAGTTTATTGACTTATTTAATTGTGTGTAGTTCCCCAGTTTCCTTCATATGAAGATAAATAATAAGTTCCATGAGCTAATGAAATAGGATGATAAATATATTGTTGCCTATGTGGAATATAATACAAGACATTTTAGGTACACATATAGCATTATCATTATACAATAAGGTGAGGATAATCAATTTATTTATGGATTAAAACCATATCTCCAAATGGAATTGTTTATAAGAGACATAAGTAGTTATGCAAATATTTTTTGATGTTAAATCATAGTGGAAATATAGGTTAGAGTTAGATATCAATATCCTGATTTTGGTGTGATAAGGAAAATATTATTCAATGGGAAATCTAAGAACCATTGAAAGAATATGTTATGCATTCCTTTATGCTCAATGTGTGGGAAAAATCTTTGTGAAAATTGCGTTAAGGTGAATACTAAGTGTTTTATGTGTGTAAATTATGGTCATGAAATAGATGAATGATAAAGTTATTGGATGAATTTTATAATGATTTTAATATTTATAAATATCTAATGAATGAACCTCCAACGTATCATTATTTTAAATGAAAATATTTTGTGCATAACCCTAAGATGTTCCCAAATATGAGGGTTGTAATTATGATCAGCACCAAATGCCTCTAAAGGAAATGTAATATGGGAATGCTAATATTATCATGATGGTTTAAGTGAAAAATGATAGTTAGGGCAGTCTAATCCTCCTTTCATTATTTAGGAATTGTATGTTTGATTTTTAAGGAATGATCCCTATTTAAATATTTTTATTCATCCTTTAATAAATTTCATGCGATTATCTCTCTTTACATGAATTCTAGAATTATGAGATAAAATTTAAAAATCTACCAATACTTGGGTTAACCAAATATTCCAATAAAAATTTAATTGTATAAGAAAAAATCATTTTTATGGAATAAATGGTTATTTATATTTGGGAAGAATTTAAATCTCGTGGTATGATTTATTTATGAGTTATGGAAACCATTATGGTCTTCTGATTTTAAAATTGATCATATGATAAATTTCATTGACACACCTTTTTATGTTTTCTGTGATAGGATATATTCAATATAAATGATAACACAAGGGAAATATATGGAAATAAAACTCTTTGGTTATTTATATAGTGAAAATGTTTTTTTAGAGGAATCCCTTTACACTTTGTGGACATATGATTAATTATATATGTAACTTTTAGGTATTACATTTTTTTTATGTTGTGATAATTATATGTTATATTTGATTACAATAAAATTTCATCACACTTCACTACATTCAGAGAATATTTATATTTGTAAATACATTTGGGAGGTGTTATGGTTGCATGGAGTACCATATTCTATTTTATTTTATTATAATTTTGAGTTTACCTCAAAATTTATGAGAAGTCTTCTACAAGATCTTGATACAGATTTGATTTGAGTTACTATGTATCATACATTATTCATGTTGATTATTTTTGAAAAGAATAACTTTCACATGATCACTAAGATGGATCCTTACGAATACCTTTATATAAAGAATCATCGAACAAAAAATTACAAGAATGAAGGTTAAAAATAAATCTATTGGGATCTGCGAAAGCTCATGATATGTAAGAGAAGGTTGGATAAATTTAAGGACTTATATAAACTACACATTATTGAAAAAAAAATATACTGATATTAATCAATACACTCTATAATTTGATGTTGTTAAGAATATATTTTTAAAAATTTCTCCATGAATGAAAGATATGAAGACATAGGCTTATAGATATCAGTCCAATAAAAATACTTGACCATATAAGGATAGTATCATATCATTTGGAACTTCAAACAACCGTATCTTACATTAATGATGTGTTGAATGTATTAATCTCAAGGAAGTAGATATCTGACCCTCCACAAGTAAGAAACTTAAAGGTCATTCTAATGAGAAAGATAATTCTTATGAGTAAAAACGAGTGGATATTATAGACCGTATAGAGAAATTTATAAGAAATAAGGCCACTCAACTGGTAAATTTTTTATTGTGATACCACCAGTTGGAGAAATCTATTGAGAAACTTGATGATGCAATGACATAGAATTGTACATAGTTTTTGGTACTAAATTGATTAAATTTGAGGGAACCCTCATTATTTTGTTGGGTAGAATGAAATAAATTGAGTTTTTATTAATTATTATTTTTCCAAATAAATTAGAAAAAATATTTCTTTCAATAAACACAACACTAAGTAGATCTTACACTACTACCATCATGGGGTTATCTTGGGTTACACATGACACTGAGTTTTATCAAAACAACGATATATTGTTAATATAGTTTTTTAAAACAATCTATTATAACCTAGTCATTAAACATAATTATAGGAACAGTAAGAAATAAATTTTAAATATTTATTATAATGGGTTTATATAACTAAAAAATATTTATAATAACACACATATTTTTTTAATGTCTTTATAAGATTCAAAAATAATATTTTCCCAAAAAAATGATTTTTACGTCTTTTGAGAACAATTATAAAATTAATTTTTGAATTTTTTTTAAAACATAATTTGATAAAATAAACATAATCTATTAAATTGGCATGCCCAAATCTTCTTAGGTTAATGTTTTGGTATTTTTCTGTAAATAATCAATTTTTAATGAATTGTAACCAATACAGAATTTTAATTGAAAAGTTAAAATACATTAAATTAATTTATAAATTAAAAATATATTTATAAATTATTTTCAGTAAAATAAGTTTAATATTATATTAATTAGTCATATATAGGAAATTATAGTAAATTCCATATTAAAATTGGATATAAAAACATTCAAAACATCTGATCATTTTGCCTTTAAAAGTCTGCCTTCTCGCCAAATCTACGAGATTAATATTAAATTAAAATTTTCCACTTCTATGGAATGAATTTTGAAATATGGATTTTATATTTTAAATAGGAATAATATAAATTACCTAATATTTTAGTCTTAATTAGGCATCATAATGATTTTTGAAACTCATTAAAATTAATTAATGCAATCAAAGTGAAAAGAGTGTTTTTCGTGTTTCATATGTTTGAGTTAAAATTAAATTCTCCATATACATTGTGTTATTATTTAATAAATTATATTTCTTATTTAGAAATAATATAAATTTATTATAAAATAAGTCTCAATTAAATTTTTCTCATAATGTATATATTTCATAGGTAAATAAAAAGATACATGTTAGTGCGGTAAAAAACTAAAACAATTTGAGTAAACATAAACACTAAGGAATAAAATGATAGGAAAATTATTTTAGTTTCTTATTTTGAAATCATTCTCGAACATATAATACCTATAATATATTGTTGAACAATTTTTTAGGGGAATAAGGTAAGCGTGAGCTCCAAAATTGAATAATTTTTGGTATTTATAGAAAATCCCACTCATGGTCAATTATTAATGGGAAATCACTCCATTTACTAATTTAAAACACTAAATAAATTTTTATTGATGAATAACATCAAATATTACAACTCAAATTCCTCCCACCCTCCTCCTTTTAGACTTATCTTTGATATAAATTCATCCTAGGATGGATTTCGGTTCAAACATAAGAAGGATACTCGGGGAAGAGGTAATGTTCATCAACAAGTGTATTTGAATTATTAATATTATGACCTCATAAAATTATTATTAAAACTTTAAAATATAGGAGAATCAGTATATTACATATAATTATACATTTTTATGTTATTTTAATAACCTAAAACCATCTCCACTTCCATCAAATGTGTTATGAAATCATCATCTGTATCTATAGTGGACAACCGCCTTGCGAAGCTATGTCATTTTCTTCCATTACCACCTCTCAAGGGTAGTTATAATTAAATATTTATTGTCTTTATATTATTTTAATATTATTATCTCACTTATTGAATTACTATTTCACACATACCTTCCTTATTTCCATTTTATGGTAATGCAATAATGTCATTATTGTGTACAATAGACTACCGCCTCGTGAATCATTGTGAATCATTCACTCATTACATGGATGGTATTAAGGATGGTTATAATTAAAATAATATATATATATATATGAAATAAAATTATTATTTAATGAGAAAATATAATTTTACTTTTTTCCCAATCAGAAAATAAATTTGAAAAAATGTACATGCATTTGTACGGCCTACCATCTCTATGAATGGTGTATTAGATTTTCATTCACAAAATTTTATGGATTAAAATAATTATGTATATAAATAATATATATGATATTTATATCATGTTTATAATTCTGTATGTTATGTAACAACGATAAATTTAAGAGGAAAAACAATTACCTATCAAAACATACATGATGAATGAAGTAGTTATTATTTGAAATGTGAATTTAACATATAATTATTAATAATGCGTAATAAAATGTCAAAAGTAAATCATATGTTTAATGATATATATATATATATATATATATAAAATAAATTTCCAATAATATATGTGTAATATTAATATTTTTAATATATATGCTTTTGGAATAGTTATGAAAAAATTCATGACATAAGGTAGGGATTTATAATCTCTCTTTCATTTTCGGAAGAAATATGTAAATTCACAACATGTTTTTTTTCAAGTATATCTTTACTCTTTGACATGTTATATCATTAAAAAAATTAACATAATAATTTTTATAATTTCATTTTCTATTATTATATATTGTTGATTTTGATTCAAAATACTACTAATGTTGTAATTGATTTTTTTTTTCTGAATTTCTGTTCATTGATAATTATGTCATGTTATGAACAAATATTATTTAATGAGGGGTTATACAACTCATTTTATAGGTACTAAAAATAATATTTTTATTATAATAATATTTTAATTTTAATTTAATTATATAATTTCTTGGGGCTTACAATTCAATGTTTCAAAAGTGGTAATGATTTTATTTTACAATCTCATAATTTATTGAGATTTTTTATTATGATTTTGATGATAATATCTTATAAAAAATATCCAAGAAAATCATGAATTTTGTTATCCTTTTCTTATTAATTATATTATCAACTAATTACAAAATCTTCCCATGCTATGGTACTTCAAATATCTGTGAAATGGATTCTAATAAAACCTGACTTAATTTTTATATTTGGTCAGAAATCGGTTTTCTTCTGAAACCATGTTTTCTAAAAAAGTTAATTTTTTTATTATTATGAGATTTTTAAAATTTTTTATACACATTTTATTTTTCAAAATACTGTTTAAAATGAATCATCATTTCCATTTTACAAATAATTACCATCGTGATTTAACTAAAAATATGAAAGTAACCACTTTTCCCCATGTACGCCAAGAAAAAAAATTCATGTCATCATGCCCATTATTTTATTTAAAAATTCAATTATATATTTTCATGGTTATTTCCAAAGGAAATTATTTTCAAAAAATTATATGATTTAAAAATGTTTTTTCATAGTGGAAAGTATATTTCCCTCATGAAATATTTTAAATGATAAATCAAAATCATTTTATATATATAATGGAATCTATTGATTTTAATAGTGCCTTAAAGGGGATGTTATCTTATGATTACATTTTTATTCATTCTCTGAATTGTTTATGATTATGAAGTAACAAAATTAATGAAATCAATTTCTATTCCATGGGTTATATGATGATAGAAATATTATGAAACCTCCTTCTTTTTCAAAAGCATATACCATGATAGAATTATTCATAAAGAAGTTTTATTTCCACTGGTTATTCTACGATGAAATTATTTATGAAACCCATTTCATTTCATGGGATTAGATATGATGAATGATTGTTGATTTCATAGAACAAAAAATGTATGGAATATGTGGTGAGTGGGACCAATTTTTCCAACATATACGTTGGTAAATGATAAATGTTCAATGATCTTATATGATACAGAGGTGGTTAACCAAATATTCAAAAGGATTATATAAAGGTGGTTTTCCCATTCCCAAAAAAGAGGTCACATTAGTGGTTAATCATATCCCAAAAGAGGGTACATGGGTGGTCTTACCAAGCTTTATGAAGTTACATAGGTTTTCAAACCATGCCTAACATATTATGAATGTCTTGGTGGGTAGCCTTAACATAATATTTTCTATTCATATATATATATATATATTCCACAAATTTATGACTTATTCCATTATTATGTTATATTATCTCATGAATCTAAATTTCCTTATGATTCATGCCTTATGATCTTCCAATATTTATGTCACAAATCATGATATTGATATTAGATATTCATGTTATTGTATTCATATGTTGTTTTCATGTTATAATACTCTTATTCTCATGTTATGTTTATGTATTTACCTTGTTTACCCTTGATGAGAATCTGATCTCCCCCTTTCTCATGTTTTCATTCCCAAGGATGTGAATAATTGTATTATACAGGGTATGTTTATGTGGAATATTAAATTTGAATATCTTAGTGGGAATTATTTAAGATAATTCACTAGATTATATGATTTTATACCATGTTTCCAAGGGCACAAATCTTTTATGTTCATCAGTCATTCATTTTTGTTATGTGATGAATATTCATCTAAAAATATGTAATATCCATGTATGAGAATCCTGGGTCACTATACTCAAAGGGTAAAATATAAAAATTTCCTTGATTTTCATTCTTTTTTGGTATCAAAACATTTTTCCATTGATAAATTCAAATGAAATTCCTTCTCACCAACTTTTTAATCCATATTTCATCCATTATTTTTAAATTAATTTTAATGTTAATTATAAACATTATGATGTGATATTGAATGGATATGACATCATCTTCCATTTTATTACTTGGATTAGGTCCCAATATCAATCAATAATTACCATTATCCCAAAAAATTGTAGTTATTCAATTATTTATATACTATTTATCATAATGCATCATTTAAATTATCATGGGAATGTTGTTGTTGTATGAAATCATGTCTAGGGGAATGTGTATATCACAACCACCTATGAAAATCATATAACATTTTCTCATTATATATTCTAGGGTTTAATGGTTCTATTTTAATGATCAATTTCCTTTGGATGATATGATGTACTGAAACATAACATAATATTCAGAATCTGGTAAATACTTCACAAAAAAAGTGTGTTAAACATCATATCCTAATCATATGGAATAGATTGTGGTACTCCATGAAACTCTAACACTAATTTAATATGTATTATATAAAATTTATCAAGAATTAAATATTCACTAATAGAAATAATATGTGATGACCTCGTTAGGTGAAGGGTAACTACCTAAATAGAATTATTGACATAAATGTTTTGGGGAGTTCAATAACCAAATCCATTTTGTATTTCCATTATAGTATAGGTAATCATTGTAACATCCCCTTAATTTTTTCTTTCACCCTTAACATGATGATATACCATGATCTATGATAAATAATTTGTAATATCTCTTGCCTTTTTTCCTATTAGAAATAAACCCTCATATCTCTATACATATATGTACAAAAGGATTAATATAATAAATCAAATTGTGATGTATTTCCAACAAATAATTAAAATTTGGGTTGGATAGAAAAAAATAAATTTCTTAATCCTCATCATTCAATGAAAATGATGTTTCAGCTTAGTAACATTTTTCAACTCCTTAATTTCAATATTTTCCTTTTGTGCCTCTTTAATTATCACATGGATATGTGGTTGGAAACTCATTTTAGAAAGATAATATTTCTCACCATTATTCTAATGGTGGTAATGTATTAAATAGAAAAAATATTAAATGAAATTCTAATAGATTCTTTGGAACATATTTCATACTTTATAATAAAAATATACATTAAATTTTATTTTTCATTATATATATCACAATTTATCCAGAATGATAATGCCTCAATATATTTAATAAAAAAATTACCAAACATAATTATAAATAATTATTTTTATAATTTACATAATGAAACTATAATCTTAGTAATGTATAAGCTATATACATAACATTATTCATGAAGAGAAATCCAATAACCTTATAAAAATCATCAATAATAATTATAGACCCTCTTCCACTGTAGGGTAATGAAACAACATGTACACTAACTAAAAATATATTCAGTTTTTTGAATTTTTCTTCACATTAATATTTCCAAAATAAATTGGCTCCCTTCAACGTCAAATTGGTGACTGTATGTGACATACATGATAAATATTCCCTAATGTGGTGATAATATCCATCCAAACAAAGTGAAATATGGATCCTAATGAAATAAGGCATCCTGGCCCAATTTACAATAACTTCTATATTTGATGGATCCACTAATATACCATCGCATGAGAATATATGATCAAAAAAATGAGACATTTAAGATCCAAATTTTATATTTGGTAAAATTTTCAAAAATATTATACATATAATGGGTATTCAGTAAAATTCTGATGTGATATATATATGTGATTTCATGATCTTTATATAATAATATAATCTATAAATACTTCTATAAATATATCATGGAAATCTGTTTGAAATCTATTTAGTAATTCCCTGATGATAAAATGGAATTAGTGAGACCAAACTGAATCAATAAAAATTCACAATTTCCATACCTTTTATGAAATTTTTCCTTATGTATATCATTCATCGAGACGATCCTTTAAAGATAAATATAAATCGAGTCAATACTAGGAAGGTATTGAAATCAACATAGTTGATCAAACAAGTCATCAATACAAGGTACTCGATAATTTTTCTTGATAGTGATCTTTTTATGTTCCAAATAATTAATACAACGTTACAATAATCCATGTTTTTTATAACAAAAATAATAGGTGTGCCACAAGGTGACACCCATGGATTAATATATCCCTTGTCTATACATTGATGGTGTTTCTTATTCAATTCCAGTAAAACAATTATACAAATTATATTTAGAGTCTCTAAGATAGTTTAAGAACCACGTATGAGTTATTTTGAAAACCCAACATTGTGATTTAGTGGAATACAAGGATACTCATTTAAAATGGATCAATAAACTCCCATACAAGAGGCATATATTTTATGAAGAGTTTATTCCAAAAAAATTGATATAAAAACATTCTTTAATAGGAATAATGACCCATATAATGGATATCTATTACATAATAAGTTCACATTTATTTTAACACTAATGAATAATTATTTCATCTATCAGAATATAAAACATGTTTACCCTTCCTCAAAATTCTATTTGGGATTTATAAAGAGAAATATAATCCATGGATAAGATAGCCTAAAAGTTGAATATGGGGAGAATGAAAATATTTTTTCAAATTAAATTCATACAAATTTCAACTAGGGAAGAATCATACACTTTAGATATTAATATCATACCAATTGGTGATTTTATTTCAAATATAACATATAATCTTTGAGAAATGAAAATTCATTCCTAGATAATTTTCATAATATACATAAATTCATATTATGATAATCAAATATGGTACTTTAATATTTGATCATAACTATTAACACATCAATTATATCAATCTAAATTAAATCCCATATTGAAATTAAAATGGCTAGAATAACCATCATGAATAATTAATCATAGTGATCAATCTTGAAACCAGATTTATAATATTTCTAAATCATGACACTTTTTTTAAATCTATGAGACCTGATGTTTAATATACATCATCCATAATCATTATCAATTCAAATCCCCAATTATTGTTCAAAAATAAAGTATGAATTAAAAAAATATTATCTCTCATGATTGTCAAACCAGCTGTGTTTTAGGGAAGCACTCACCATGAAAATGAATAATAGAGATGAAATACTTAACTAGATTTTTTTTGGGTTTTGTTTTTCTAGAATATTATTTTCCAAACCCACATTGACTTATTTGGTCCATAGAGCGGTGTTTTTTTAGGAAAAAACACACTCATTGCTTAACCATATCAAAGGATGTCATTCTATATATAATATTATCCTAATGGATCTTGAAAAAATTTTCTCATCCTAATTTCTAAATTAATATAAACCATTATCTAATACCACCTCAAGTCACCTAATGTTTTCAAACATAAATGTCACATCATATTAGATAAATATTTAATAAAAAACATTAAAATCCATGCAATAATTTGATGTTACTAGTGTTTTTTAAAACATTGATACATAAATAAATTTTTAATAATAGAAAAATATAATCTCCCAATAAGTTCTTTATAACTAACATCATTCTTGGACATATTATATTTAAAAATTTTCTTTCATGACTAGAGGAAAACGAAATATGAAAAAGTATTATTTTTGAATCGTAGTATGTGTAAACAATAGAGATACCAATTATCTCATAAACATTATATAAGAATAATCAAATGAGAACCTAAGATTAAAAATTGAAAACCATAAATTGTTAATAAAATATTATAATCAATCAAATTGGACAATTTGGATCGTTTAATTAGATTATATATCTAGTTAATAATATGTAACATAGAAATATTTCACCGTAGATAAAAATTTATGTGAAAAATACCATAGAACATTTCTTAATGAAATAAAATTTTCACATATAAATCATTATTTAAAATATAAAATATTTACCTATTACAAAGGAAAATCTTTTATTTGAAAATAACCTTGGAAACATATAAATGAAGACTCAGATCAATGATTGGTAATGATTGTAGGAAATTATATTCGTGTTTTGTACATATAAAAAATGGATTCCATTAATGTATTAATTTGACAAATATTTAAAACAAATTATTGAATATATAATATATAAATTTAATTTAAATCATTCACCAATTTTAATTAGTTTAATTTATTAAGATAAAAATATATTTTGTGCATAAAAGTATATTTTTCAAACAAATATCTCATTTAATTTTATTTTTTTTAATTTAGACTAAATTGATAACTAATGAATTAATTTTATAGTTTATCTATCAATAAATTTATTATAAAGTAGTTAGTTATATTCATACTGTCAAATCTATCAACTTGGTGATAATTGTCACATTAAATAAAAAAATCGATAGTATTTCACAGTTTGTTTAGACTAGGTTTTATGTGTAAAGAAAGATAACAGAGATATAAATTTTATTTATAGATAAATTTATAATAAAATAAAGGGTGATACTATAAGGCTCTGGCCTTAATCCTTACTTAATCTTGAGTTATTTCAAGATTACACATTGCGGATCTTTTCAGGTTTATAGTTTTAGAGAATTAGATCATCAATCATGCATTAAATTACATATTTAAACAAAGTGGTTACATAAAAGATAGAATTCATTTTTCCCATCAACAGAAACATATTTAAAATGAAACATGGATTCTTTATTAACACTTCCTTGACACTATGATCACATCATGTACCATTCCCTTAAGCTGTGAAAAACATTTAAAAAATTTGGGATGAGCATAGAAAGCTCTGTAAGGGTTATAAAAAGTATAGAATGGAAACATGAGTACATATATACATAAGAATGAAATCATACTTTACCCATAAAACATAATCACTTTAACATACCTTATAAAATCATGAATAAATCATAGAAATCATAAGACATAAAGGTAACATGAGGTATTCATAACATTCTTACATAGGTAGTAACCCTCTTGGTTACGTTTGGAATACCCATCATAGTATATTCACTAAATCTATTTGGAGAAACCTTAACGTTTAACTCCTTCGCGTTACCCAATGTATTGGAGAACTATATCGGTATCACCCACCCTTAGTTTATCATGGAACCACCCTTCTTCATAACAATTCCCATGAACCATGACATATTCTTATCACATAAAACATTCATAAAGGAAACATAACATTTCCACTTTTCAAAAACAAGATATCAATACAACACATTGATATAAAAACATTAGAAACACCATTTTCAATAACAAAATAAAAGAAAATTAAAACATGGTATTTATTTTATATTCAAAAAAAGGTTATGGCTTGTAGAGGAAGCCGAAACTCAAATAATGGTTACGGCGGCGGAGAATTCATTTTCACTGCATACATAGGATAAAAAAAACATTCCTTTTGTCGTTTAGTAAACGCTTCGTATAAAAAAAAGATTCCTTTTGAATAATCATAAAAGTAAAAGGGGTTTATACAATTTATAAAAGAACGTTTTGTATAAAACAAAAAATGCCTCAATGAATGGATATTGAGACGAATTCCCTTACATCGTGTCCTACTTGACTCGATCGTTCTTTAATGTTTTTTAAAACGTGTAAATCTTTTTGATTTGAGCTCAAAGGCTTCCTTGGGAAGACTTCTACCCAAAGAGAGGCTTCTAGAAGTAAGGGAGGGATGTGGAGAGACAAAATGATCAGGGGTTGGCCGATCCAAAGGCTTGAGAGGTGTGGGTAAGGTGGTACAGGTGGGGGCTTTTTATAAGAGGAGAGGAGGGCACTCTTGGAATGTTATAAAAGGTTACTTTATTTTCAAATGATTTTCGGATTTTAAAGGTCCCAAATTGATTTATTTTGAGGATAAGGTGATAAGGGTTCGATATATACTCATCAAATAGGTTTTTTACATGTCTAGGTATTATATTTTACATTTTATTTTCATATTATTTAAATCGTTAAATAATGAGGTAATCGCAGCATCATCATGATGTCCGAAGTAATTTAATTTATTTAATTTCTAAAAATTACAAAAAAATACTATGATGTAGGAAATATTTTTGGATTTAAATTGAATATTTATAGTCAAACAGATCATTTATGTAGACAAAATTAAAAATTTTCTACTCAGGTGATACATTATTTGTTATATTTATCTTTCTTTAAAAATAAAAAGATAAAAAGTCATTCTCACACCAAAGTGATTCTATGGGGTCCCCAAGTTTGGCAGAAGGCATCCCATGGTCGAACATGACAAAACCAGTAGTATTAGGAAACATTTTGGGGTCATTTTTTATTATTATGATATTATTTTATTATCCTTAACTACCCGATTACTAATTAATCAAGATAATTAAAGATAATTACCGTCTGTACTATTCATAATGTCTAAAAACAAAAGAGTATTGATTACATAATTTTGACCTTATGATTCCAAATATTTAAACCATTTTACCAAATTAAAATCACCGAAATTTCAATAATTAATTTAAAAATAATTCTCGTTGTCAAACAAATAGCGGGTTTTTTTGAAACAATATCTATAAAAAGTTTTGCATTAGTTTATGACCAATTCCAAAGTGAAATAAATCCTAGTGACAAATATTGGATTAAATGGTAAAAATATATTCTAATTATACTTTAAGACCAATTAAAAAGGTAATCTAGCCATATAATAAAATTATATGAAAATGCAGTTTTGATGTAAAATGCAGTATTTTTCACTATTCATTAAAAATGAACATTGTCAGAAAAATTTCAAAAGATTACCCAAAGTAAATTTCAATGTACCAATCATAAAGAATATTTTTATTTTGAAAATTAGAGTTTATAAATTTGTCAAAAGTTTTATTTAAAAAATGTTTTCCATCAAAATGCAGTAAAACAATCTCTTAAAAATAATAGTGTATTCCATGCTTAAGATTGGATTTATTCTCATTTTAAGCCTCTAAACACTATCTAATTCAAAAATAGACATAGATAAAAATAACTATTATTCATTACTTACATGGTATGTTACATCCTTCCCCCCTTTTGAAAATTTTGTCCCTGTAATTTATTTACATATCGAATAAGTGGGGGTATTTATCCCTCATTCCATTTTCATATTCCCATGTTTCCTCTTCACTCATGTGGTTCTTCCAAAAAACATTTACTTGATGAATCACCTTATTCCACAACACTTTCTCCCTGTGATCAAGAATTTGAACCGGTTCTTCCACATATGATAGATTCGATTCCAACTGAACTACCTCTGCACTCAAAACATGAGATGGATCTGGCATGTACTTTATTAACATTAAAACATGAAAAACATTGTGTACCTGAGATATACTCAGAGGTATGGACACTCGGTATGCAACTGATCCAACTCTCTCCAAAATTTCTTATAGTTCAATGAACCTTGGACTCAGCTTTCCTTTCTTACCAAATCGCATCACACTCTTCCATGGTGATACTTTGAGAAAAACATGATCACCTACCTCAAAAAAGAGATCCTTCCTCCTATTGTCTGTATAAATCTTCTTCCTGCTCTGAGCCGTTATAATGTGTCTCTGTATCAACTGAACGTTTTCTGCCAACTCTTCTACCAATTCTAGTCCCATCAACTTCCTTTCACCCACTTTGTCCCAAAAAGATAGAGTTCAACACCGCTTACCATATAATGCCTCAAATGGTGACATCTGTATACAAGAATGAAAACTGTTATTATAAGAAAACTCAACCAAAAGAAATATGTTGGTCTCATCTTCCATGTTAATCCATCGAACAAGCATGTAGCATATCATCCAAATTCTGGATGGTTCCTTCTGATTGCCCATCTGATTAAGGATGAAAAGTTTTCCTAAAATTTAATTCAGTACCCAACGACTTATGAAGGCCCTTCCAAAAGTTAGAAGTAATCCTGGGATCACGATCAGATACAATAGAGAATGGAACTCCATGTAACCATAATATCTCTTTAGGATACAAATGAGAAAGTTGATCTAGGAAAAAAATATCTCGTATAGAAAGAAAATGAGAAGATTTAGTAAAGCGATCAACAATAACTCAGATTGCATTATTACCTCGTTGTGTCTTCGGCAATACCACAACGAAGTCCACAGATATATTCTCCCATTTCCACTGTGGTACTAGTAAAGGATGAAGCATCCCTTTCGATAACTGCCACTCTACTTGTACCTATTGACAAGTCAAACACTTCCTAGTAAAATCAGCAATATCTCTTTTCATTTCGTCCCACCAGTATTACTCCCGAAGATCTCTATACATCTTAGTACTTCCTGGATGAGCTGAAAACGAAGAACTATGAGCTTCACATAACAGTTCTCTCTTCAAATGTGAATCACAAGCCACACACAATATCTTCCCAAATCTCAAAACACAATCATTATCAATGTTGAATTCAGGCAACTTAACCTTCTGAACCAGCTCTACCTTTTTCTGCAACTCACTGTCTTGCTTCTGTGCTTGCTTGATTCTACCTGATGGAGAAGATTTCACAGATACATGAAACAAAACAAAAGTACATTCTGCACCAACAACCTTTATGCCAAATTTCATCAAATCCTTAACCAAAGGATCACGTTCTAAACGCAACATTGTTAATGAAGCATTACATTTTCAACTCAAAGCTTTAGCCACTTTATATTCTTTTCCCGGATGGTAATGAATTGTAAAATAATAATCCTTGATTAATTATAGCCATCTCCTCTATCTCACGTTCAATTATTTCTATGTGAATATATACATTAAAATTTTGTGATCAGTATATATTTCACACATTACTCCATACAAATGATGCATCAAAATTTTTAGTGCAAAAAGAACAGCACCTAATTCCATGCCATGTGTAGGGAAATTTACCTCATGAGTTTTCAACTGATGTGAAGCATATGCAATTACCTGATCATTCTGCATAAGGACATAGACATGTCCATTAAATGAAGCATCACTGTAGATAACAAACACACCATTCCTGGAAGGTAGTGCCAAAATTGGAGCATTCACTAAACTTCTTTTCAGTTCCTGAAAACAATTATCAAATTCTTTTGTTCAGATAAACTTAACACCATTCCGAGTTAGCTTAGTCATTGGACTAGATAACCATGAAAAATTTATACCAAACCTTCAGTAAATGCCTGCCAAACGAAGGATTCTACGAATCTTAGTTACATTTTTGGGTCTTGTCCATTCTTCAACAGCATTTTGTCTTTGCGGTATTAACAGTTATCACATCTTTAGAAATAGTGTGACCAAGGAATGGAATTTGTTTTCAACCAAAACTCACACTTGCTGAATTTCCCATACAATTTATTCTCTTTCAAGGTTTGCAAGATAACCATTTAATTTCTTTCATGATCCTCTTTAAATTTAGAAAACACAAAAATATCATCATTGAAAACCACCACAATCTTATCCATGAACTCATCGAAAATTCTATTCATTAAGTCCATGAATACAGTAGGTGCATTGGATAGCCCAAAAGGCATTACTACAAATTCATTATGGCCATATCTTTTATGAAACACGGTCATCCGAACATCTACTTTCTTTACCTACAGCTGGTGGTACCCCGATCTCAAGTCAATCTTTGAAAAATACTGTGCTCCCTGGAGCTGATCAAACAAATCATCGATATGAGGCAAAGGATATTTTTTCTTAACAGTGATGTTATTCAAGGCACTATAGTCAATGCAAAGTCTCATAGAACCATCTGTCTTTTTAGAAAATAAAACATGAGCACCCCATGTTGATGTGCTAGGTCGAATGAAACCTTTCTCTAATAAATCTTGCAATTTCTCCTTCATCTCTAAATGTTTTGTTTGAGCCATTCGATAAGGGGGTTCTGAAATTGGATTAGCATCAGGAACTAAGTCAAAAGTAACTTCAACTTCCTTATCTGGTATTATTCCAGGCAACTCATCAGGAAAAACATCAAGATACACATTTACCACTGGCACATCATTAATCTGAACAGTTCCTTTGTTTTCAACGATGTGTGCAAGGTAACATTAATTTCCATCTTTTAAAAGTTTCTCAGCCTCTAGATATGTCATCAACAGTATGGGTTCATTCTTATAAACAAAGTGAAAGTCTTTCAGAAAAGAAACTTCTTTACCTCTGCAGTCAATCTTAGCATGGTAAATAGGGATCCAATCCATACCCAGGATAACATCATACTCTACTAGAGGTAAAACAAAAAGTTTTAAAAGTAGGTTCTTTCCATGGATAAGGATAGGAAGACTCTTATAAATTATTTTTTCCTCAATATTTCCCCCAGGTGTTTTTACCACAAGTTAAGGAGTCATTTCTTGAGATGGTATTTCCATTTTTCTAGAAAAGTTTTCAGAGATAAAAGAATGTGTAGACCCCGAATCAAACAAAATAATGGAATAATCTGAAAAAACAAAAAAAGTACATGATACCACTTCATATGATGGCCCAAAATCTGTTGATGTAGTTGCGAAGGATTTCACCACCCCTTTCTTCTTGTAGTCTAACTACTTCCCATCACTCGAGCTCTTTCTTGGACACTCATTTTCATAGTGACCCATGTCATTGCACTTAAAATATTTCACTAACTGTAAATAAAATTTTTTCTTACGATCACCCTGATCTTTTTCTAGTGCAATCTCGAACCTTATGTCCCATCTTACCACATTGGTAGCACTT
The DNA here is from genome assembly GCA_963277665.1 of Viscum album. Lineage (NCBI taxonomy): Eukaryota > Viridiplantae > Streptophyta > Magnoliopsida > Santalales > Viscaceae > Viscum > Viscum album. Next base: position 1,609,604,839 of record OY728141.1, on the reverse strand, counting down.
TCTAGAATTCAAAAGACATTACCCAGTATGCCTTTTACAAAATCTATCACAAACTGGAAAATTGGTTTTCTTACTGTCTGGCCTTTTTGATGAATTCTTTCCTTTCTCCTGCCACCTCGGTCACTTTTTCTGCTAGTTGTTATAGAACACCTGATCATCTGAAAACTCTATTTCCACCTTCTCAGCACAACGAACAATCTTTTCATTACTTTTAAACTCACAAGAATCCAATGCCCTTATATATTTTGGCTTTAATCCTGAGTAAAAACGATTGATTTTACTATCAAGGTCTCGGATAAAATTTGTAACATACCTTGCCAATCGAGTGAACCTTTCTTCATAGGCAACCACTGAGTCCTCATCTTGCCTCAATTCCAGGAATTGTTTTTCCATCCTAAGTCAAATAGCCTTAGAAAAATATTTCTCAAGAAACATACCTTTGAATTCATCCCAATCTAGAACATCAATATCATCAGCTTACCTGATATTTTTAATCATCGACCACCAGTAATCTGCTTCACCCTTCAAATGGTAAATAGCAAGACTAACCTTTTGATGGTCTGTACACCCCATGACATCGAAAATCATCTCCAATGATGTAATCCACCCTTCAGCTAGCACAGGGTCAAATGATCCTCTAAATGATGGGAGATGTTGCCTCATGAAATGTTCCACCACTAGCGTGTTCCTCTACGGTTGATCCGGCTGATCTCGTGCATGGATACCGCCACCATTTATCACTTGATTCAACTGCACCATTACTACAACAAACTATTCAGTTCCAATTCTGACCATCTCAAGATGCTGATTTGGATGGTTATTTCCTTCTGTATTCTTTCGTAGCACTGCATCCATGTTTCCTCTCTGGAAAACCATTCTGAACAAACATGTCTCAGATGAAGCAACAAAGTAATCTTCAAATGATATATCATTTCAATTTGACTGTTAAAAAATTATTTTTAGATAATAATTTAATAGATTTATAACTCCTAATGTTATCTAAACCGACCATTGATACCAACTATAAGGCCCCGACCTTAATCCTTACTTAATCTTGTGTTATTATATGATTGCAGATGGAGGATCTTTTCAGGTTTAGTGTTTTAGAGAATTAGACCATAAAACATGCATTACATTCCACATTTAAAAAAAGTGGTTACATAAAATATAGTATTAATTTTTACCATCAACGGAAACATATTTAAAATAAAACATGGATTCTATCTTAACACTTCTTTGACACTATCATCACATCATGCACCATTCCCTTGACCTATGAAAAACATTTCAAAAACATGGGATGAGCATAAAAAGCTCGGTAAGAGTTATAAATAGTATGGAAATGAAACATGAGTACATATATACATAAGAATGAAATCATACTTTACCCATAAAACATAAGCACTTTAACATACCTCATAAGATCATGAATAACTCATAGAAATCATAAGACATAAAGGTATCTTGATGCATTCATAACATTCTTACGTAGGGAGTAACCTTCTTAGTTACGTTTGGAATACCCATCATAGTATATTCTCTAAATCTCTTTGGAGAAACCTTAACGTTTAACTCCTTCGCGTTACCCAATACATTGGAGAGCTATATCGGGCTCACCCTTCCTTAGTTTATCATGGAACCACCCGTCTTCATAACAATGCCCAAGGACCATAACATAATCGTATCACATAAAACATGCATAAAGGAAACATAAAATTTCCACTTTTCAATCACAAGATATCAATACAACACAATGATATAAAAAACATTATGAAAACAATTTTGAATACCAAAATAAAAGAAAAGTTAAACATAGTATTTATATTTTATTCTAAAAAAGGTTATGGCTTGTAGAGGAAGCCGAATCTCAAATAATGGTCATGGTGGCGAAGAAGTCGTTTTCACCTCATTCGTACGACAAAAAACATTCCTTTTTAATTTAGTAAACGCTTCGTATAAAAAAATATTCCTTTTGAATAAGCATAAAAGTCAAAGGGGGTTATACACCGTATAAAAGAAAGTTTTGTATAAAACAAAATATTCCTCAATGAATGGATATTGAGACGAAGTCCATTACCTCGTGTCCGAAGAGACTGTGTCCCCAACAAATCAATGAAATTAATGTTAAATGATGCACAAGACAACTCATATTTAAATTATTGTAGGTACTCTAATCAGTCCATATTACTCTAATTGAGATCCCATTGTGAGAATATATAACATATGACACTTTAATATGTATAGACATTAAATATCTCCCCAAAGAGATTGTGTCCCCAAAAATTGAATGCATGAACCACAAAATCTATATCTAGATCACGTTTATGATAGTTATTCTCGTGGGGTCACAACTAGTGTGACACGTAAGATACTACCAACTCCCCCTTATCTAATAATTGCCAAAAAATTCATGATTCTTCACAATATAAGGAATATAAAATCATATGATCAAGAAGATCCAAAATTATATTTGTATTCAACTTCCTATTATGTGCAATAATAACTACCTCATACTCATTTGAACATAAAACCCTAATTGAATCCCAATAATACCAGAATTCTATTGATTTTATTCATGTTTTGGGGATGTGTTATGACATCACAACATCTAATTTATCTGGTTATGCATATATAATGATCTTAGAGACTTCATACTCTGATAATTACATATCATGAATATATATGTGATACATTTACAATAGAACATTATTCCAATGTAATAAATGTATACATAGGATTAACATGGTTTTTTTGTCATGTATTTCTTTTTTCGGTGAGTATACAAGGATATAATCAATCATTACCATGGTGAATGGGTCACGGTATGACCGGAATATCTTATACATGAGGTCTATAAACTATTTAAGCACATCCTTCATTCGTAAAGGAATCACCAAGTACTCTTAAAGAACATACCTACTCCTAAACTCCATCATCTGAATTTCCACAACTATAAATCATAACTGGTGAAATCCTAATCAGTGAAAAATATTGGAGAACTACTGAGATCCCCAAAACTAATCAAATAGATAATCGATCTATGGAAAATGGAACCTATTTTTCACAGTCACATGGTTCAACATCAAATAATAAATATAGAGTCAAAAAATATCTTCTTCCATATTGAAAAAATATGTTTTACAATGTGATGTAATCATATTGATAAAAAACATTATTTTATGTCCTCAAATTTTAATTTTAACTCCTTCATCATGGTTGGTTCTATAATATTCTGTGTAATATTAATTGGATTCACACATAGAATGATATCTATCCCAGACACAAATCATATATCTTTTTAGAGACCTATAAAATCATCTATGAATATCACCAGATAAAAATCTACAAGTTCCAGAACAATATTAGCGATCTACCACTATTACTACTGAAAGACCCTAGCCTACAATATGCACTGTATTCATTCTATGATGCCACACGTATGAATCCACTCTACAAGTTTCCAAATCCCACTAACTGGTATAATGAATTTTTCTCCATTTCATGATTTAAACTATGAACATATCTTATTGAAATAAATATGGGATTTAAAAATTATCCTCAAGTACACGTCATGAATCACATCGAAGAATTTCGTCTTCAGAATCTTGAAGTCTCATGAATTTCCATAATCCAAAATGAATATAGGATACTCAAATCACCAATAACGTTATCATACATTCTTCCCCAATGATCTATAAATGGGAAATAAACTTAGAATATATCATGATGGTTATGTAAATTACAATAATGAAATGTGCATATATAATTGAATGGGAAGCACTGGTATCAACCAATTTAGTAGGAAATGTAAGAGTGATCAATTCCATACCTCAACCAGTACACTGTCACTCACCGCTATCTAATGGATTCTAATTTAGTACATATACTAATCCCACCACATATCCATGGCCTTGAACCTAAGGTTCATGAATTAACTGATTCATCACTATCTGAATCGGCTTATACAGACCCCATTTGGATCCTTGGCTCATAGATCATGTATATCATAGACAATCTGAAAACTCAACCACAATTATCTAGAGTATTAGTCTTTTATCTTCCTTATTTGTTTACAATTTTGACAATTATTCTAATTTTTCTAGAAGAACCTATATTAATAGATGACATACTCATTGTTTAATCACTATATAACTCTTCCTAAGGTGGTTGAAGAAGTCATACTCTACTCAATACTCTCACAAAAACCCTATTTCTCTTACTCTATCTTTCTCTTCCAGTTACTTGAAGATAGGCCCATACCTATAGTATGAGGTCCACCCACCTGATTATTGAATAATGGAAGATGAAAAATAGCTTGGTCCTCCTCCAGACCCTTCCCTATAGTCATATCTTTATGTATATCTTCATGGTTATTCAATTAGTCAAAACGTGTAACCTGATGTATGATTTTTGTATGATGACTGATCAATAACTTCCTAGATATTTGTTCCTAATTCCCAACCATTATGAGAGCCAAAAAAAGTATTTTATTGAAATTATAGTGGTTTTTTGCATATGGTATTGGATACTTTAAAAAGCTCCATGAATTCTTGGGTATGATCCATGTCCAATTTTTTAGAAATAATTCCTTAAATAGCATGTTCTTAAAGGAATCCTAAGAAGTACCCTCATGTTAACCTATTATCCCGTGATACTATAACCAATTATGTATGTTCCTTGATGAATAAACTCAACTATATTTTCCCCTTAGTCCTCTCATGTCTCAACCAAGTAGAATATTTCCTCGATGATGTGTAACCAATCATATGAATCTTATTGTCCTCTAATAACCTAAAACTATAGATGATTATATATATAAAAGTCACATGAGTTGTCAACATGGTTATATGTACTCACCCTTTATTGGTATGTACATTAAAAAACTCTATACTATATTGTCTCTATAACCTAAACCTCACGACCCGTCACTACAACACACGCAGATGCATCATCATACATCGAATGTGGCTGAAGTAGTGCATCTAATGTAGGTGGAGAATTCAAAAATATCAAAGGAATAGATTTTTAAAATTATAAAAAAATTAAACCCATGAAGCGATTAAAAGAGATCATGATCAATCTATGGGATCACAAAAATGATCTTCTATGAGGTTACCCACAACCCCAAAGCATATCCTACATTGTAATACCAATGGATCTCCCATACCTCAATGCTAGTTGTAGTAATATATATATATATATATAATATGAATAAAATATACTCATAATTTCTAGAATAGATATATCACAACAACAGAGTAAAAATGTATATCATTCAAGAAAGAGTATTTGTTTATACAGAACAAATTTCCCAAATCAAGCCATTTAATTAATGAAATACCATTTATCACACTATATATATATATATGATATGTGATTGAATGTTCCTTCTTATAATGTGTGAACAAAACCAAATTCCATAAAAATATATCATCAATCCATTTAATGATAGCTTAGACATCTATTAAAAATGAGATAAACATGTACATGGATACTCCCCTACTATGTTCCACACCACCTATCTCCTTTTACATTGACCAAAGTTATCAAAAACTAAAACAAAAGAAACTTGAAACATATAACATTTTTACCACCCAATCTCAAACCACCATTATGAGATTGATAGTCATACGAACTAATGTCTGCCTCCATGTATGTAAGAGGATTTTGATTAGCATTAAGGGTCGAAAAACCATCATTGGGGTGACTATTACCTTGGTAATCGTAGATATACCCCATAAATATAAAAATAATTAATCACCAGAATATCAAGTGGAATATGATGTATAAAATTTAATTAAAAAATAGAATCCATTTCATAAAAATAAAAATGATCTATTAATGAGAAAAGATCAAACTAATTATAAATATATATAGGTAAAAATGAGCTGATATGTAATCTTCTAGAGACTATCCTTATACAACTACGAGATCCATTCTTAACAATAAGTTCTTTGTCATGGGTCCCATTCCCTTACTTGGATCCCTAATAATGAAGTCTAAACATTCCTTAAAATTATTATGTCTGTTGAGTGTAATAAATCAAATTAGGTCACCACCCATAAATCCTTAAAATGTGTGGAGAACTGTAACAAGACCATTTAATGATTATAAAAAAATTTCATGTACTCATAAATAATCATATACTTAGCATTTTTGTGCTAGCCGTGTCACCCAAAACCTCACCCATACCTACTTTAGATCCACACTATAAGGATAATTAAAAAATATTTTATGTGATCAAGAAATAGACATAAGCTTGGTGAACATGTTACTTCTTATCCTCAAGCCATCATGTTTCAGGTAGATCCTTAAGTTTGAATGGTGAAAATATTACTCTATATCCATAGGGTATCAGGTTATGGGTCAATCTACAAAGTTTATTTGAGAATATGATACTATTTATCTACAATGAATAATGAATTGGGTTAGTACACAATGGTTTCAGGACCCTACCCTATATATGTGTCCATTTATTTCATCAACGCATGTCATGTACATCCCCCCTCTAAGGGATAAACATACCATGAATATCCACCTATATCGAGTAACAAATACAATTCACCTAAGGGGATTGTAAATACTCACAAAATGGTATATCAAAATAAGGAAAATAATTGTATGTAATCGTGGGAATTTAGTACCAACATATAAAAACATGTTATAAATATAGTTTACTAAAACATTATAAAAAAGTAATAACCATGTGATCAGTCATCATATACGAGTTTCATGGGCTACACAAACACCCACAAGTGATCACTACTAATCATTGTAAACAAAATCTATGCCAACACAAGTATTAAATTATGGAATAAGGAATATAGAAGACCCCCAAAAGTATTTAAAATCCATCATTATTATTATTTAACAACTAAACTATTTTTCATGAAAGTATTAAAGTCAAAAATATTTTTTACAGAAACAAATAACTAGTTCAAAATTGAAGGACGCATACTTCAGGATCTAGTTAATTAAAGATGAATTTTAAAATAGACATAAGAAGATTACATGCCATGAAGGTTTGTTATATAATCACATAAGTCGCAGATTCTTACAATGAAACAAGTTCAATGGTATGTTAAATAATGAATTCGTCATAGAATATTGAATAAACCCTTATTTATAATCAATGAACATCAATCAAAAATTAATATGTATTCCCAAAATATATCGAAGATGGGATTCAAGAAGAATAAGATATCATCTTGATCTATGTAAGATAAGTTTCATTGTAATTTCCACCATTCATGAGAGATCATTCCCGGTCAAGTGGATGTAGTTGACATGTAAAATAAACAATCATGTTGAAACGATATAATAATTTAGTATTGGATTGAATCAAAATCATTGTATCATGAAACAAATTCCATATGTAAGATTACTATTAAATGGGAAATTGTAATATTTATAATTAAACATAATGAAAATATTTTTCAATATTTCATACCATAATTTTTGATAAGCAACACTCTAGGATTATAAGAAATCAATCTTGAGAGGAGGGTAAATTTTGTAGAAGGATTGAGGAATCTCAGGACTCAATATGGATCCATATTGAAAAAATAATATACTAAATGAATATAATAAAATGGAGTTAAAGGGTTTTTTAAATAATTTTATATAAAATGGGTTATAAAACAATGCACCATTTATGGAAGGCATTATGCCTCCCATGGGAACACACATGGTTTGGGTCCATAGTTTTTCAAAAAATGCACCAACCATGTTTTTCATTACTAGAGGGTGTCAGATGGTTTTGAAATCAAGGCCAAATAGAATTCCAAATAATCTACTACCCCTTATTCTATTACCAATATGAACATGATCTCTTGGGGAATCAATATATATAGAAAAAAAATTCTCAAAACATGAACCTTCTGAAAGTATTTAAAAACAATCTATAACCAAATAGAAACAATGTAAATTCAAATTAAACAATAAATAGATAAATAAATCATTACTTAATGATTACATTAACTCATAACTCACATGAAATATATAAAAACCATCCCATTTATTACACATTTACACATGTTTTATTACATTAAATTACACTTAATTCAAATTATAATATCACGAAGTCTGATGTATTTGGGAATTAGGTACAATACAATACAACATAATACATGTAATACACTATCTTTATTGAAAACATATTTAACATTCTTTCACTTGAAACTACCTGGGATAACCGGATAAAATACATAAGAAATCAGTGAAATATATGTTTTAGTAAGGTAATAAAAATAGAACAAGGTAAATAGTGTCATATGATAAGAATAATTACGGGAAAGAAATTATAATCATAAAAATAAATGATATGACATGATATAGCATGATAACATAAATGAAACCTAGGAAATATGTCAATAACATAAAACAACACATAATATGTCTAGGATAACTACCAATACATCATAATGGAAAAAGTAGATTAAATTAATCCAATTTACTCACTATCCAAACATGATGTATCTTGATTCTAAACATTACCCAATGAATTGAAGTTCTATATAATTACGGGTGCCCAATCACTTTCATTTCAATCTCATGATTATGTTTTCCAAATAGACCATACAACATGGATTTAGTAATAATAATATTTTATTCCATGATCATGGAGTGTGGAATGCATATAAGTATGTTACAAATAAATTAGTTAAAAGTGTAAAAATGTGAATACCCTTGATAGGAAATGGGTATGTTATTCATGCCACAATTTCTTTGGAATAAAAAATCTCGGTGAAATTTTGGCAGTATAATAAAGTCACATAAAAACCCATAAAATGGGTTAATGTAAAAGAAAAAGGGTCTCCCATAATTTTGAAATAAATTTGATAGTAATAGTGACATGTAAATATATATCCCATTTTTATGAGTTGTAAATAAAAATCATATGATAATAAGGAAACATGATTAAAGAGGAAGAAGGACGAACTCTTATAAAATTTTGACATGGTAATGAGTGTACATTGGAGGGATTAATGATAGATAAAGGGATATATCATCATTTAGTCATTATAAGGACAGTATGATGGGGGTGAAAAAACAAGCCCTATCATTAGGATTTAAAAAAATAATAAATTAGACGAGATTCCCAAATATAATTGAGAAATAGAGGATCCCATGCCATAGGAGTATGATAGTAAATGATTTTAGGGGTCTTCTTGAGATCTTGGGTGAAACATGGTAGTATTATAGAGAGAGGTGGTATGATTAAGGATGCACTCAAATGATTTTGAGTGATGAAAAATGGGAGCTTGGATGGGTTTATATTGGAAATAAGTGGGGAATTATTTAATATTTCGTAAATATAGGTTTTGGGCACTACATAATAAAATATCCGAAACCCAAAACATTTCAATGATTAACCTGAGGGTTTCTACCAAACAGAATTGTTTTTAAATATTTTTTTAGATAAATTTCCATAATTATCAAAATACTATCCTTGCTTATGTGGAGGTGATTCACACTTCTAAATAAATGAAGTTAAAATAATAAAATATATTATATGTTTTATAGGATTAATATAATATTTATAAAATGTCTCAAATGAACATAAAAATAAAATTATTTTAAGTGGTCAACATTTTTTTCTGATGATACCTGTTATATAATTTATTACATCATTTTTAGGACCTTGTGATATTACTAAACACAACATATATTTATACGGTGTTTAGTTTTACCCAAAATTTCATCATTCTCCGAAATTTATGAGAAATTATCTATTGTATAATTATAACATTATAATTTCAAAAATAATATTCATTTTATATAAATAATTCTCTAAATTTGTGTGTTTTCAATATTAAAAATAATAACATTGATTTATTGAAAATTGAGTGTTTTTGGAAATGATAGTTTTTGACCCCTAATAAAACATTATATTTGACATTGTAAAAAGTGTATAATTATTTATATTTAACAACAATATTTAGATATTTTTTTAAAAATACATTAATTATTCAAATTAAATTCCCTAATTGAATTGAATGTTACCAAAATACTATTCATTTTTAGTTGTATCAAAATAAAAAATACATTCATTATTCTTTAATAATTAATGTACATAAAAAATTTTCCTGGTTCTTGATATAGATCCCTTTAATACACTACCATACACCCTAAGAGTATAGTGTGTGAAGGCGAGATATTCATGGGGTAATTTAGAAAAAATGGTTTCCATAGAGATCTAGATGAGCTTGAACTTATCTCATAAACTATTTTGATCATTCTGATGTTTTTGGATCACATCATAGGGGTTGGTTCCGGGAAAATCACAAAGATGATATCTCCCTTGTACTCTCTGATAAATGGGATTCATAGGTTAAAATAATTCAAGATAAGGTCATCACTTGATTTATCTAAGTCAATTGGTTTTGATAAAATGATATATTTATACTAATATTGTGTTAATTTTTCAACGGCTTCATTATAAAATTTAAAGATTCATTATTGTCATTTAAATCTAACTACTTATAAAAAAATATTTTCCTGTGTTTTCTATAAACATATTACATAATAATAAATTAAATTTTAAGGGAATTTCATTTATAATAGTTTGGGTTCTTACAATATCCCCCCTTGAAGAATTACACCCTCAATATTTTCTTTTCACTACCTTAAAATAAATTAGGTTAACTCTATCTAATAACCTCCTCTTGTTCCAATGTTTCATCTTCAATCTTTTAGTTTATCCATATCACTTTGAAATGGTTAATTGTCTTATTTCATAGGACACTATCTCTATAATCAACATTCCTTATTGGATTCTCTTCATAAGAAATATCATTATCAAATAGTACCACCTATGGATTGAGTACATGTGATGGGTTAGGTATGTACTTCCTCAAGAGTGATACATATAATACATTATGAACATGATATAGGTTACTTAGGAGTGAAATTTTATAGGCCACCACTTCAAAGTGAAAATGGATCTCAATGGGGATGGTGTATCTTGGGCTAGGAATTCCATTCATAGAAAATATAATCGCATTATTTCATGGAGATAAGTGGATTAATACTATGTCTCCAATATAAAACACTTTTTCTTACTGATTATTAACATCATACCTCTTCTGAAAACTCTCACCATCATTGATGAGTTACATAATGGTGTTAAAAATTTCTAACATTTTCTTTTCCATTTTAGGGCATATGAATTTTCGTTCACAAACTCTATCACAATATTCTGGTGCCCAACACCACTTCCATTATAGATATGTTTAGGGGGGCCATTTGGATTCTCAAGGGGTAACTATTGTGGAAATATAACTCAACCAGAAAAAAGATGTTGATCATATCCTCCTTTGAAGTAAACTGAGCATGCTATCAAATTGTCCTGATGTGTTTGGATAGTACGGTATTATTGGAAAATAGTTTGAGGGTGATAATACATTATTATATTCAAATAAGTATTTATATAATTCTGAATACATTTACTAAACTTTTCGGGGAATCATAGATCGTGATCGGATATAATTGAAAGTGGTACTCCATACAATCTGACCACTTCTCTGATGTATATCCGGGAAAGTAGATCTATTAAAAATTCCTCTCATAATTCAATGAAATTTCTTATCTCTTTATGATGATCCACCATAACCCATTTAAAAATTTACCTCTTTATTTCTTTGAAAGACCAATGAAAAATTTTGTTGTTATTTGTTCAATTTCTATGTAGGTATGGGTAATGGTTGTATCATCCACTTGAATTTTTTCCTTTCCCCTTCCACTTGCTGACATAGAAGGGATATTCATGTATATTCTATGATATAGTTATTCATATTTTACCACATATATTGTTCTTAGAGATCTCCATACATCATTGTGCTTCTTGGTTCGATAGAGGGGGTTTAGATATGTGCATCATCTAACAGTTCCTTCTTTAACCTAGGATTTAATGGAATGCATTTTTTTGACCCAAATCAAAAAACACCTTCATCATTAACATTGAACTCTAATTATTTCCATTTACATATAGATTATACTTTTTTTATTAATTCCCTCATCATCTATTTGATAATCCTTTAGCATCATTATAATAGATGGTTGGGAAATCATTTGTGAAAGGATTGATTATATACCTCTCTTTATGATTCCCATTTCATTTATTTCCAAAATATAGGAAGATTGGGTCCCTCTAAATTCTACTAAATGGTTGAAAATTTGGACCCTTTCTACTTTGAGAGTCTTCCTCTTTATTCAATTTTCCATGATAGTATTAAATTTAGAATTCATATTCCTTGAGCATCTCTAAACATTTTTATTAGAACATATTCAAATCTTTTTTGTTAATATATACTTTAGGGATGTGTGCTCTCTATATAGTTTACACTTATCTCCAATGAGAAAATTCCACCAAATTTTTAATGTGAAGATCACTACAGCCATCTCTATATTATGAATTGGGTGGTTTTTCTCATTAATCCTTGTCTTCCTTAATGAAAAGGCTATATCTTTTTCATTATTTTCTAATACACATCCCAAGACATTTTATGAAGCGTCACTGAATACCATGAAAAGTTCTCCACATAGGGTAGTGTAATAATAGAGGTAGTGGTTAGATTCATGTGCAACTCTTTTAATATATCTTGACCTTAATCATTCCAAGAAAAAATTACTCCCTTCTAATTTATCTTTGTAAGAGTGTGTTATAACACAAAGAAATATCTCACAAATAGGTGATAATACCTATCTAAACAAAGGAATCTAGGGATATCAATCATAAATGTTGGAATATTTTATCCTACATTGTTTTCACTCATTCAATGGTCTATAGATGTACAATTTCATGTAATCATATGTCCTAATAAATTTACTACATTCAACAAAAACTCATAGTTTCCGTACTTGAAAAAAAAAATTACATTCATATGGTCTTTTTTATTGTACTCAAATTTTCCTCACGATCCTCATTTATTTTAGAGTATATTGGAATATCATCTATACAGACTATGTAAAAAATGTTTATGTATTCTTTAAATTCTCTACACATCATGTTCATGAAGATTTATGGAGCATTGGTGAGTCTGAAAGGCCTCATTATGAACTCATACTGCATGTACCATGTATTAAAAGTAGTGTTGGTGATATCCTCCTTCATTAACATATGTTGGTAATATAATAACCATATATCCACCTTGTAGAGGATTTTTTTACACATACTTTATTGAAAAATTAAAAAATATAAGGTGGAAGATAATGGTTCTTTATCATTATATTGTTCAGTTTGTGATAATCGATGCAAAGGCGCATTAGCCCATCCCAATTCTTAACAAATAAGATTGGTGCACTCCATGGCGAAGCACATGGCTATATAAACCCTTTCTCCAGATTATCTTGTAGATTTTTATTCAACTCCCCATTTACCACAACATCCATTCTATATTGAGTCTTGGACAATGGAAATTCCCTAGTTATACGTCTGATTGAAAATTTAACCTCTATACTTGGAGGAAGACCATGTATTTCCTCAGGAAACACATTAGTGTATACCATCATAATGGTTATGTTGTGAAGGATGGTCCTTTCCTTATAATCATTCATTTAATATATATCTCATATATTAATAATACCAATTATTGAGTTGATGGTTCTAAAAAATAATCATCAATGCCCATTCATTTTTATAGAATTTGAGGATGATTCACAATACAGGGATTGATTTTCTTCTTGATGAAATCTCTATTGGATCTATATAGAAAAATATAATCAATTTCCATAATTTTATCAAACATCACCAAAGATATTATGACAATAAAATTTTGAAAATGAAATCTGTAAACTTTTAGAGGGGGTTATTTATATAAATTTGATTCAATAATTGACCTATATGGTATTTTCACCAACATCTCTACTTAAATGATTTTTTATTGTGTTTGGACAGTTCTACTAAACATTAATGATATGAAAGAATGAGTATAAATATTATAAAAAATAACATTCACTTTTCATGAGTGAGTAACTATCATTCCATTCATCACATCATTATTTTCATCCACCATAGTGATGGTGATAGAAGAATATTACCCTTTCTCCCTTGGAGGTGGTTGGATATCTCTGAAAACTTACGTATTATTTCCTTAGTTTGTAATGTTCCCTGGTTCATTGAAGTTTTAGAAATGAACAGTGGACTAAGGGTTGATTGGAGCATTGCTTTCATTTAATGTATTAACATGTTTCTCCTATTTTCAATCATTTACTTGGTGCCCCTTCTTCCTACAAATAAAGCATTTTCTTAACCCTTTTAGGTAATTTTTGGGGTTCTTCATTCGACACCTTTAAAAGTTTGGGTTTTTTAAATTCATGGAATCATTATATATCATTATTATACCACCAAGATTAAACTATATTTTTCACTTATTTACCCCATGATACCCTTGAGATTCTCCGATCTCCATTTTGACATTGAGGGTACATGGGAAAATTCCCTCACTGCTATCAATGTCTCTGATTTCTAGGGCATTGGTAGACTTGGTTTAAGTCCACCAATGAAGTGTTTAGACTTTCACTTAAGGGAAATGATAAATATGGAGGCATACCATGAATTTTTTTGGATGTTATCCTTATACACATGGATAGATTCATTATCTTTTTGATTGACTGAAAGGAAATACATTTCCATTTTAAAATGGTGAAAGTGAGGAAAATATTTGTCGAATAATTTTTTTTAAATCCTTCAATCCCATTGATTCTATATAATCCCCTTGATTAGTTTTTTTATCATTGTCCAAAAGATATCAAATTCACCTTCAATACAATAAACAGCTTGCAGAACAATTTCTTTTAGAGAATATTGATGGATGGAGATGATTTTTTCAAAGGATTTTATCTACTGTTCCATGATTAATTGAGAATGTGACCCACTGAATGCTGATGGACATTATTGCATAATGATTTCAGTTGCAGATTTATCTCTCTTAGGGGGATTTGGATTCTTATCCTAATTTATGATTCGATTCAGATCCTAAGTCAAATGAGGGAGTATTGTTATGAAGTTTGAGATTCCTACTCCCATCGAGTTGGGCTTCTCATTGGGGTAGTCATCACATTGCTCTTTAGAATAATTTTCACTCAATTCCTCCAATTTTCAGCCATTGGATATAATAAAATGAAATTTTTAGATGAGTATATTTAAATTTTAAAATCATAAATAAAAATTTAATTACATTAAAGGGATAACGTATAACATTCATGTTTTCCTTAACATATGGATTTATTGGATTTAGTGTTTATTGTTCATGATATATTTCTTATCATATACAGTTATGGAAATTTTTATACCCCATTAATAATGGTTAATAATGATATTATAAATTTACCAAAGCATATCCCCCAGGTGGGTCAAAGCAGGTTCACTGTAAGGATTGTTTTCATGTACTAGTATTACCCGAGTCAGGCCCAAGACACCTTCTTAGAGTTTTTACCACAATATACATCTAAAACTGAACAATGTCCACTTGTAGTATCGATACATGAATGTATTTTATTTTTAATCAACTTGTTATATATGTACAAAAATTTAGGGTTTTTTTCTAATACATAGTCTTATTCCAAAGCTATTGTCTATACTATTCTAATCCTAATGCAAATAATAACTAAAATTTTCCGCTGATAACGACTATAAAAACCCTATTCCTTTTTACACATTAATACAAGTTTTATTACAAAAAATAACACATAATTCCATAGAAAATAATGATAAGTATATTGGAATATAAAATTAGGTACCTCGATTTACATATTAAAACATCGAATACAATAACATTATTAAAAACATTATGGACATTATTTCACATAAAACTGCATCCAATAACCTCATGAAATAAATAATAATGGGGTGAGATAGAAATCACATTAAAGAAAAAACATGAAATAAGTTATGAAATGTTATAAAATATAAATATTTAGGGGAATAAAAAAAGTATGAATCATAAACATGAATGATAATACATGGTATAGCATGATAACATAATGTGAACATGGAAATGGGACAACAACATAAACCACTTATTCATAAGTCAAGGATAACTTCTATGATATGATAGTGAAAAAAATTACCATAAAAGAGTAAGGAATAAAAATTATCCTAGAATTATGTATCATGATACTAAACATAACCAAATGCGTTGGAGATCTATATAATCACAAGTTCCCCTGTCAGATTCATTTCAAAATCATGTTTAAGTGAACCACATAGAACAAATAATATGAATTCATTCATCAGAATATATTATTCCATGAACATGGAGTGTGGAATAAATAAATGTAAGTCCCAAATAAATGAGTTATAAGTGTATAAATGTGAATAACCTTGACAGTAAATGGGTATGGTATTCACATCATAATTTTATTGGAAAATAAAATCATGGTGATACTTTCGCAGTGTAATAGTGTCACCTAAAAATTCTTAAATTGGATTGATGAAAAATAATAGGGTATCTCATAGTATGGAAATAAAATGGTTAGTAATAGGGAAATTGATAGAACTATCTTTTCATCATGAATTGTAAATATAAGTCATTTTAAAAAAGAAACATCATTAATGGAGACGAATAACCCATAAATAATTTCGGCTTGGTAAAGTGTGTAAATGGGCAGGATTTATAATATATAAATGGGTATATAATAAGTTATACATCATATGTGAAGTGTTGAGGAGGTGATAAAACATATTCCATTATTATGAATTATAAATAAATGGTCTTTAAATGGAGGGTATTCTTGAATATAAGAGAGAGAGAGAGAGATGATACAATTATTTATGAGTATGACACCAAAAGCATGAAATGGTCATCTTGAGAGCTTGGAGGAACCATGGGAGGATTCTGGAGATATAGGATAGAATATTAAGGATGTTATCCAAGAATTTTTAGTTTAGGGAAATGGGATATTGTGTGGGTTTATATAGAAATTAGAGGGTAATTATTAAATATTCACAAACATAGGTGTCTGACTCTATATAATAAAATATTCAAAACTATAAATCGTCCCATGGTTTCTGACCATGGTTTCTGCCAAATGTGAGTGTTTTTAAATATTTCATTAGGGAATGGGATAAACATATGAAAAAATTACCCTTGATTATGTGGATTTGATTCACATTTTTAATGAACTGAATTCAAATCATAAAATATATTATATGTCTTGGAGGATTCATAAAATATTTAAAAAATTAATAAAATATTCATAAATTAGCATTATTTTATGGGGAAAATATATATTTTTCCTAGGATACTGAATGTATGAATTATTATATAATTTTTGGCTCATTATAATGCAATAAAACACAATATATTTAAACGGTATTAAGTTTTTACTCGATAATTCAATTGTCTAATAAAATTATGAAAAATTCACCACATGAAAAATTTGACATTATGATTCCAAAAATAATATAAATTTTATATAAATAATTTTCTAAATATGTTCATTTTTAATTTTAAAAAATAATAACCTTCATTTATTTAAAATGATTTGGTTTTGGAAATAATTGTTTTTGAGCACTAATAAAAATATTTACATTTGAATTCATAAAATGTATATGATTATTTATAAATAAATAAAAATATTCAATAATATTTTATTAAAATATTATTTTTTATAAAAATATATTAATTTTTTAAAATATATACCTTAATAGAATTGTATATTACCTAGAATACTCTTCATGTTTTATAGTATCGAAATAAAAATATATTCATTATTATTTACAAAATAATTTATATAATCTATTATATAGGGTCTTGATGAATATGCCTTTAATACAATAATGCACACCCTAAGAGTAAGGTGGGAATTGTTTAGACTTTAATTGGGTCATTTGGGAAACATGGTTTGGACCTGATCTTGATGAGATTGTGCATTTCCCATAAACAGTTTCACCCATGCTTGAGTTTTTGTATCTTAGCTTGGTCTCCATTGAGTGAAATTCCCATAGATTTTCTCTACCTCAAAAACTCTAAAAAATGGGATCCATATGGTATAATCCTACGAGATGAGGCCATAAATTTATTTTTCTAAGATAATTGGATTTCTAAAATCCCTATATTTATACTAATAATGTGATTATAGTTTAATTGCTATATTATCAATGGTAAAAATTATTTCTCATATTTAAAATACAATTTGATATAAAAAAATAAGTCTATGTGTTTCATACAATCATATTACATAATAAAACATTAAATCATAAGTGAATTTTATTTATAAATGTTTAGGTCATTACATAAATTATGTTTATGTTTTATTAATTACAGTTTTATAAATAATTTTATTAAAATTTAGTTTGAAAAAGTTATTGTTTCAATTATTTAATTTTGTTTCACTAAATATTATGGTTTTATTTAAAAGATAATGTCCCATAATTTTGGAAATTTAATTTTACAAAATTTCATTTAATTTTTTGTTTTATCATATAAAATATATCATAGGATGAATTTTTTAAATTTTTGTACAAATGTTCATTTTTGTGTAAATAGTGAATAATACAGATGTTTTCAAAACAGTAATTATTGGTAACTAAATAAAGTTATGTTAATAATTATGTTATTTTTTTAAATTATTTTTAGAAAAAAATAATGTGAATAATATTAAAAATTATATAAATAATCTCATAGGTATCAACATTATATATAATTTTGTTATAAGTTCATTTTAATACTTAAATACAATTATCATAAGAAACTATTTTTTGATATATTTCTCAAACATATATTGAATTTAATTTCTGTTATTTATAAATAATAGATTTTGAATAATTTTATTCTCATTTTTAATCATGTGGTTAAAATTCATATATTTATTCAATTTTATTTTGGAAATTATGAATAGTAACATTGATAAAAATGATGTCACCATGATCAACGGTCAAAAAAATTTATATAAGCTAAAAAATGTTATAAGGTAATAAAATCTTATCATAATTATATTTTATGATATTATTTTGACCATTTTGGGAGCATTTTGTAATATTAATTGTTTATGTTTCACTTCACCATGAGTAAGAATTTTATGATATCTAGATGTTTTGAAAAATTAAAAGTGTTACTCTACCCTTACATATAATAGAGAACCTTTTCCCCACACTTATTCAATAACATTTGTCGATTTAGTTCAAATAATCGAAAAAAATAAATTCTCATCATCCCTCTACGCTTCTTAGAAAATGTCACCAAAATGTCATCCTAAGAAGCCTTAAGGTGTAAATCGACTGTTTTTTTCCTAAACAAGAGGTATAACACATAAAAAAACATTAGTGTTTATTTCTACTGATATCACATAAAAATATTATTTATCAATTCTGAAATAATAATGTATGTATCATACATATATTAAAAATTTATTATGATTACAGTAAAACCCATTTTCATCTTTTTATCCATCATATTGAAAATGAAAACACTACTTGTGAGTACATGAAAACTAACACCTCAACGAAGTGAGGTATTTTATTTTTCATAACCTAATCATATGGCTAATCAAAAGGGTGTAAAAATAAAAATATTATAAATATAAATTATTATGATTATTTAATGATAAAATTTAATTAACCTTCTTACCCAACCATACATTGGTAAATGATAATGCCCCTCATTCTTACTTTTTTTCTAATTCCCCTACATGGTGATGTGATTCATTTTTCATGTCCACCTTACAAGTGTGGTCATATGGATTGAATTTTCATTATAAATATAACATTTCTTATGTATTTACAATCCAAAAATATTACAATATTTTCTAATTTATTAATTATCAACCCCTTAAAAAATTAAAACATCATTCAGATGTACCTAAAGACTATATATTCTAATAAATAACATGGTAAGTTTTTCATTACAATCTAACATTAATGGTTTTAAATGTTCATCAAATGTATTATTATAATAGTATTATTATTTTTACGATTATAGAGTTTTAGAACTATATATCCTTCAATCATAATAATCACACATTTTTTATTTTCAGGATATAAAATGTATATACTCAAAATACATACTGTGAATGTACGAATTTTATTAGATAAATAACGAGTTTTAAGAATTGGAAAAAGGAAATAATTATAATATAATAAAAATGAATATATTTTTAAGAAAATCTAATAAAAATAAATTTTTATTACTGAAAATGGTAGACAAATGGTAGAAATTATTAAAGACTTGTTTTATTAGATTTTTCTATAAAATATTATTTTCAGTATTTTCAATTCATTCTCCTCTAAATCCATCAAGAAATTATAGCCCTGGATTCCATTGAGGGTTTCCCCGATCCTGGTGTGTCACTATACCTGAAGCGCATCTCCCCAAATACTAGAGGATTCCGACAAGTAGTATATGACATGGGTGTTTCCATGTGTACAGTATTCCATCATTATTGGAGTGTAGAACAACAGATAACTAATATGATAACAAAAGATATGGATCAGAAGAAATATAACAATAGAATCCACTATAGAATTAAGTCTGAGTAATACATAACTATAACGAGTCATATGAATAAATGAAAGTTTATGATGATACGTCACATATCAAATAATGATTGAAAGCATTGATAAAATGTTGTATACAACACATGATATAAAAAAGTATCAAAAAAGGAATCCAAAAATGATCCCATGAATCCTGAGCTCCAGCTCGGTTATCTGTTATTAAATCCATTATATGAAATTTAACAATCAAGTTTCTGAAGCTAGACACTACCCTTTCTCAACACCTTCAGACATGTAATCTGCCGGAGTTCGAAGGTTTTCCCTGATAGGGTGTGTGATAAATAACATTATACCACCAAAAATGTTATCTATAACTTCATGACTGTGTAATATGATATGAAATAGTGTGCAATCTTAAATATATAAAAGTAAAGAATTACAATTATGTAAATACCCAAGTACCTCCTTCAACCCTTAGTTTGTGTTAGAATATTTGAAAAAATCATTAATTAATTAAGTTCTAGTTTATATAATTAAGTCACGTGAGGTAATACCAGAACTAAAATTTGGTGTAGTGAAGGATCCAAGGCATATAAGGCATCTATTGTGTTATTTATAATAAAATGGTTCCAAGGTAATAAATGAGGCAACCTTGACCATAAGGGTTTTCAAATTAGTAATAATTGTATCTTGCCTAAGGGATAAGAATTTAATCCATGTATAATCATCCAATTAATTTCACAATAAAGGATATAAATGTGTCCAAGGAAAACATACAAGGTAAAACATTATAAGAAGTTGTTAGGCCCAAGGAGATAACCAAGGCACCTCATATTCGTAGAGGCCATGATGGATCCAATCACTGTATCCAAGGAATCATGTAAATAATATTGAAGTGATACTACGGTTTCATTCCAGTCATTTCCTAATATACAGGGATCACATTCCAAGGTGGGTCTCAACCAAGTCAATAGACATCCTGGAATCAGAATGGCATCCATTCATGCTCAAGGAATTGAATAAAAACTCACAAAGCTAACTCGAGTCTGACCACTCATATAATGATGTAAATTTCAATATATAATTTTTCACTTTATATTATATTCATGAAACTAACTAAAAAATCCAATGGTCTCACCATATATTATGTTCAATAGGTTCAATCCATACCTGTCATTAGTTTGACTTGTCCAAGGGGAAAGAAAGAATTTAATTTATTTAATATAATTCATAACCATTTTATATGGTTCACATTGATTACATAAGTTAGACATGGAACTGGGTTCTATAGCTATGAAATCATTCCATTTGAGGACAATAATTTGGTTCAAGTTATATATATACCTTATAATTTTAATTTCCATTTTATATTGATCTATCAATTTATATAACATACCTTAGGCGGGTAATGTGGAAACAAATGTGGTCTGATCCATTCATAAATTAACAATTAAATATTCATTTAATGTGGTTGGATTACCATTATAAAGGATAAAATAAAGCACACACAACTGGTTTTGCAGATTCCCATAATAGGCTACTAAAAGCATAAATCTAGAAATAGTATACATGGGGTGGTCGGTGTTGTAGAAGTAACCACAAACAATAAACAACATTTCTATTATGGACCTTAAAACATACTTCAAAAGACTTAAATAAAGTTATATTAATTTAATAGATGATTCCTGATGAATTTGGAACATCCAATAGAAAACATAAAATAAGATGACATTTGAGGAATGATTTATTGACCACCTACCTCATACTCATACAACTCTCCTATCGTAGTATAATCCCCTAGTTCATTATGTATTGGAAGTGATCTTAAGAACTAATTAGCACCATGAAAATATTGCATATGAACCAGTATCTAAATAGTTTCATTGATTGGAATAAGAACATCATATGATTTAAAAGGAATTAGGACCTTAATAGTGTGAATCCAACGATATTAAATTGTCTTCGATTGGACTTTAGAAGGAATTTAGGGATTCATTACATGAATAGTCCTTTTAAGGAGCTCAATAGACAAAAAAAGGGTGGGCTATCTACAAAAATGAGAAATTTAAAGTAGGGGAAAACTTAATTAGATTATTAAGGTAAAATCATATAATCATCCAAATTTTGGATTCATGTAGTTTGGGAACATGGTTTTCCAAACTATGCGCCAACTATGAATTGTTTGATATATAGACGGATAAATCCCAAAGATGGGCCGCACTATTAGGGAAACCATGCGCCAACCAAGAAAATCACCTGAGATAATGACTACATACATTTATTGTAATGCCCTGACCCCAGTTACCCAGAGTCGGTGCTTTATTTTAAAAAATTGGCATGATTAAAAGGAAGCATGTCCCGAAGGACCGGTCTGTTTTTCATTCTTGGAAAATAGATTACAAATATTAATATTACTTTACAATTTCAAACATAAAACACAGCATAAATAGTTCTTTATAAATTCCATTATTCCCTTTAGCTTAACCCTGCATATCAATCACAATACACTTCTTGGAATCCTGGGAAAATAAAACATAAGAAAGTGGTGAGCTGAAACACTCTGTAAGGGTAAGAAATACATCAGAAGATAACATAAATATTATTCATGGTGAATAATTGAAAACACATGCCTTTACCAATAATAAACATGAAAATCTTTATGGAAGTAATGTGAGATGAGTAAATAAAGAAATAATAAAACATAATCATGGGTATTCTACTAGTCGAATGAACCAATGAACCATCTATATTATTTTCATAATGAGGGAATTTATAATGCCAGACATTCTGAAACATTTTGTCAAGGCCTTAGCCAAGATGTCTAAATATGATTAATGCCTTGGACAAAACTATATATCAAAATGGGGAAGGGCGTCAGCAAATTAAATGTCTAGTGGTATTATGAGACCTACCGATGCATCGAGGAGCTATAGCGGGCTCCACTTGTCACATGCTAAGTTCAATACATTCCTCATATGAAAAGGATTAAACATATCAAAAACATTCACATTAAAACTATCATAAGAAGTGTCAAAACGTTAACCATAAACTAGGAATGGTATAAAAATAACACATCCAAAGTCAAAAAAATATTAAATCATTCAATACAATATATAATATTGTATTATAATAAATCAAACCCAATCAAGAATAATATCTAGTAAAGGATGTTGACCAAGTTGAAAAAGATGAGTAAAACCTTTTGAGAGAAATATCCTTTTTGTAAATTCATTTAAATGTTACACATTTATAAAGGAAGTAATTTAAAATATTTTTTTGAATCAATATGTCCCATACCACTTTGATAATTTTGAAAAGAATTATTATTTCAAAACATTCATGTCCATATAAATAATTCCTTAAAATCATTTTGAAAACATGGACATTAATTAAAAATATTTAAAAAGATAAAACATTTAAACATTTAAAATTATGATATTCATAAAGATTACCGTCATGAAATCCTTAAAATATTCATTTTGAAATCATTTTTTATTAAAAATGGACATGGATGAAAAAAATGTCCCAGTAAATACTTACACATAAACAATCTCGGATAATAATGATATTGAGGAATTAACCCTTACCAATTTGGCAAATTATGAAACATACACCCCAGAAAAATGTATCATACAATGAATATGTAAATACACATAAATTAAATTTTCTTACATAAAGAATAAAATTATGGGCAGTACATACACCACCCAAAAGGTAATAGTGGCAATATGGCATGAATATCACGGGAATAATGAGTGAGATGAAAACCCCTTACCTTATACTTTCTTTTAGTCAAGGGTATGTTTAACCTCTTGTATGAAGACTATATTATGTTATTAAATTATAACAGAACCATATTAATATTTATGATATCATACATTATTCATTTATGACTTTATACTACCCATTTAATAATAATTTCCATGTTATTTTAATATTGTGGGTAATAATCGCTTTCTTTATCATACGTGTTTTAACTTGTTACTCTTGATTGTATCACTTAGATCATGATTTAAATACTTGCAGAATATTAAACCTGATTTATATATCATTTGTATTTAGAATATAAATATGTATAATAGACATATATATGAAATAGAAAACACAATTTATGGATACATTAGTCCGTAAGTACGCAAAAACGCTATTTCCATTTTCATATTGTATTGAATGGAAGTAAGTGAATAAGATATATGTTAGTACATAAATAGTTATATAATTAAAAATATATATCTCAAGTAGAATTATTATGTCATATATAAAATACTTATTAGTAATATATATTTTTATAATCTTCGCTGAATGGTGAACTTGGAAATGAATCTCATCACATCGTGGAGGCGGTAATCCGTACGTACGCATTAGCGAAAATATCATTTTTTTATATTAAAATAATATATAATTGTATGTTATATCCTATATACATAATACTTATCATGTTATATTTATTATTTACATCAAACAAGCATCAATATTATACCCATCCAAATAAAAATTTATTGAATAACAATTACACCACGATGTGGAGACGGTAAGCCTTATGTACGCACATATGGTGACATGTCATTAAAAGGGTGGATAGAATAATTAATTTAGTTGTACCATAATTATAATAACATCCAAATATATAGAAGATACTGTATTTATTATTTTATAATGTAATCAACAAAGAAAAGGGATGTTGAAGAAGAAAGGAACTTGAAAGTGGGTGGTGAAAACCATACTTCTTCATCGGGTTCTTCCTTTTTATTTGATCTAAATGGATCATTAAGTTGGAATTATGACTAGATAAAGTCCTATATGATGAAGGTAGGATATTATAGAGGGTCTTTGGGCAGGGGTTGGCCGATCCAAAATGCTTTTAATGTTTGAATTAGAGAGAAGGGGGACTTCCCTTTTATAAAATGGGTGAGGGGCACCTTAGGAAATGCTAGAAATATTATTTTATAATATATGTGTATTCAGTTTATAATGTCTCCAAAGTTGATTATTTAAATTTTATGGTGAGTATAGGTATATAAAAGTCAACCAATAGGTATTATATAGGTTTGGGTCACTATATTAACGTTATCTTTTAGTTTTAAGTATTAGTTAATTAGTTTGACATTTACCATGTCTCTTTGTATTTTTACATTATAAAGTCAATAAACGTACTATAAACATCCAATAGACCCCCAAAAGGTCCATTAATGATAAAAATATCATTATATAAGTACATTGAAGGATCATTAGATTTGGAGGAATATAATATCAATTAATAATATAATATTTTTTTTAAAAACTCCTTTATGTCAATTTTGACACTATTTAATAATTGATTTGTATTAAAGTCTTAAAATATTTATTAATTCAAACCAAATTCATTTAAGAAATAATAAAATGTCATAGTTACTAATAAAATTTTTGTATGTCATCAAAACATTCATATTATATTTATTTTAACATTTATAATACAAATTATTTGATTCTATCATTAATAAGGAAAATACTGCATCACTATTGTGTCATAAATAAATTTATTTATTCAAGGTCTAAAAATTATAAATAAAATAAAATAATTTAGTAAATCTTTTTATATTTCTAATAAAAATTTATAGTCGAAAATATAACATATATAACTCTATTTAAAAATTATTTTTATAAAAGATATTTGCTTATGTCATTTTTGTATTTACTTTAACTTAATTAATATTAAGTGTCATTGTAACATACAACTGGATCCATGGGGTCCCAAAATTTACCCAAAGATTCCCAGGGTAGGAAATGTATCAAACAATAGGGTTAGGAAACGTTTTATGGTAATTTATTTTTATTATAATAATATTTTTCACCCTTATTTATCGGATTTATTATTTAACCATGGTAAATAAAATATTTACTGAAGTAATTATTCAAATTGTCTAAAAATAAAAGTTAACTATTTACACAATTTGGACCTCCTGATTCTAAATATGAAATCCATTTTTCTAAATTCAAAACACAGAAGTGTAGGAAATTAATTTAAAATTAATTTCCGCTATCAAAACAAAAAGCGTCTTTTTAAGAAATAATAACTATAAAAAGATTGACACTTGTTTCTATCCGTTTTAAGTGTCAAATTATGTAAAATGACCAACATTGTATTAAGTGGTAAAAATATATTCTAAATATACTTTAAAACACTCAAATTAATAATTTATCAAAACTAATTATTTCGATTAAGAAAGATGTTTTTAATTAAAATTTAGTAAATTTCATTATTCATCACAATATAAAATTTATCTGAAAAGTACCAAAAATTTACCCTAAGATAATTTTGATATTACGAATCCAAAAATGAAGTCCATTTTGATTGATAAAAAATATAAAATTACAAAAAGTGGGTATTACTATTCATAATGGCTAGTTTTATTGGTTGTGGTATGTGTTAGAACTCGAATTTGCGTACAACACACACTACTATATTATTCAAAGATTAGAAAACCGTGGAAGAATGGGGTGTTACATTATCCCCTACTTCAATAAATTGAATCCTCACAATTTATGTTCTGAATTGGAAACGTGGGGTTGAAATTTCAAAATATCTTATTTGAAATGCCACATCGAAAAATGGATTAACGAGGCCTCTATTTAAAATAATGAGTGGTAAGTATGATGGTTACCGAAAATAACACATACTAGGGTTCCATGTAGGAATACATGGATATGGAAGAGAAATCATACCATCAATATCAGATGGAGAGTGGTAGAAAACATGTCTATGAAAAGGCCACCAATCACAAAGCCATAAATTTGTGATGATCTAAGGTACCATCTACGACAACATTTTTGTTCTAAGTTCCTTTTCTTAATTTTGAGGAATTTATTTATGAGATTGGATAAGATAATAAAGAGATATACTTACTTTATAATTAGAGCATTATCCATTAATAAATTTCTACCACAAACTCATCTTTCAGTCCAAAACATAATACAACTAAAAAATACTCTATTTATCCTAATCATATAGGGTTAAAAATATAATGAATTTATAATTAAAATATTAGACCCTTTAAAAAACTAAATTATACCATCTAGTAACTTCACATAGTCTATTGGTAGGCGGTAAATCCCAATCTCACTATGGTTGTGGGTTCGATTCTCGTAGCTTTTTCCGATGCGACAGGTTGTCTCATGGTTTGTGTGTTGTTCTTTTATAATATTCCAAAAATAACCTTTCACACTTAATCCATTTAAACCTTTAGACTTATCCAAAATACTACTATCCAAACTCACAGTCCAAAATTTAGAAGGACGATAAAAATAATGAAGATTCTTTTTTCCGTGTATTAACATGTGAACACCTTTATCATGTATTATTTTAAAACATTGTAACATCTTGAATTACCATAAAACCATGTTGATTACATTCTTTCTCCCTTATTCATTATAGAATACTGGATATAATCCTTATATTAAAAAATTTTGAAAACACAAAAAATGATGGAATATACAAATCATTAATCAGTTTCAAGGTACTCAAGAATATCCAATATCATTTATCCAAATCAATCACGTATTATTCCAAAATAACTACCTCGGTATTAGAACCATATTATGGTTTATATTTCTCTCAACCATATATTTTCCAAAAATTTAACCTACTATTGAGTCACTTTTTTTGGTTCCACGTAATCTTAAGTAATTAATGAAATAGTACTAAAGTACAATAGTTATATATTCCATAATTATTATTACTAGTACATTTTTGATACAACACGCAAATGACATAATTCTCTAATAACATCATAAGAACTCTAATCATTCCTCCTCATCTATGGTAGTATAATAAATTTATTATTATCCAATAGTCTCATTTGGGGCATACTACGATGATTTGGACATTAGTTCACGTAGTGTCCCATGTCCTTGCACATGAAGCATTGTACATTTGAAACATTTTTCTTACCCTTGTAGTCATGTACTTGGTATCCTTTTTCTCTACACTTATAACAAACCCCCATTCCCTTCAGGAAAGTTCTAGGTTGTTTCTTCCCATAGTTATCATATATTGGAAAATTCTTCTTTTTCCTTCTTCCCTTTATCAATATTTCTCTCTTCCATCCGTTTCTTCTCTTGGTTCCCTTCAAAGCCATGTGACTCAGAGAATTTTTTACTTATCTTATTAAAAAATGATATTATTTCTTTATATGTTGAGAATACATGGGAGACTATTTCCCTTATAAATGTTGGATTAAAACCATGAAAGATATAATCCTTCTGACTCTTTGGATCATACATATTGATGGAGTTCACATTCCTTCTACTGGGCGCCATTTCTAAAAAATGGCATACACTAGGTCAGTTTATGAATAAGAATTCATAATTCCAAACATGTAAAATACCTAACATAAATTGAACAGTTTATGGATATAATCCATTATCACTAAAATATTTTCTTTCAGGAGATATATACTCATCAACAATTCATATTGGTTTATAAAGAAAATGAATAGTATCCTTAGAATATCCCCCAGAAGTGTCGTTACCAAGAGTACAGAAAGGCTCGTTGTCATGCACTAGTTCCTGTTTGAGTCTAGTGCAAAGCGGTGTTTTTAGGTTTTACCCCTAAGTACATCTATTCCAGAGCCGCCTCTACCTACTCGTATCTAGAAAGGGATGTATTTTCGTGGAAAACTCACAAAATCTTTACCTTACCAAAATTAATGGAATTTCTTCTCTACTAATCCTCAAAGTCTATCTTAGGTATATGTTCTCTAATCAGAGTTTATCTCAATCTAGCTTCCATGATTATTTCAAATCTTCTTCTAATACCAACTGTAATGCCCCGACCTGAGTTACCCAGAGTCGGTGCATTATTTTAATACATTGGCATGATTACAAGGAATCAAGTCCCGAAGGACCGATTGGATTAGCAGTCTTGGAAAACAGATTACATACAATAACATTACATTACAATTTCAAACATAAAACAAATCATAAATAGTTCTTTGAAAATTCCATTATTCTCTTTAGATTAACCCTGCATATCAGTCAAAATACACTTCCTGGAATCCTGGGAAAATAAAACATAATAAAGGGTGAGGTCAAACGCTCAGAAAGGGTAAGCAGTACATTGGTAGATAACATAAATAATAATCATGTTGAATAATTGAAAATACACGCCTTTACCAATAATAAATATGAACACCATTATGGCCATAATATGAGCTGAGTAAATAAAGCCATAATAAAACACAATAATGGGTATTCTACTAGTCGAATGACCACATAAACCATCAATATTATTTTAATAATGAGGGAATGTACAATCCCAGACATTCTGAAACATTTTATCAAGGCCTCGGCCAAGTCGTCTAAAAATGATTAAAGCCTCGGCCAAAACCATATAACAAAATGGGAAAGTGCCTCCGACAATTCCACATCTAGTTTTTTCATGAGTCCTACCAATGCATCGGGGATCTATAGAGGGATCCACTCTTCACATACTAAGTCCAATACATTTCTTCATATGAAAAGGTTTAAACATATCATAAACATTCATATTAAAACTAGTATATGAGGTGTCAACACTTTAACAGTAAACCATGAATGGTATAAAAATAGCACATGCAACGTCAAAAATATCATAACTCATTCAATACAATTTTGAGGATTGTATTATAATAAATCATTCTCAATAAAAAATAATATCCAGTAAATGATTCTGACATAGTTAAAAATGATGAGTAAAACTTTTTGAGAGAAATATCCTTTTTGTAAATTCATTTAAAATTTACACATTTATAACAGAAGTAATTTAAATGTTATTTTTTACTCAATGTGTCCCATACCACATTGAAACTTTTGAAATCAATTGTCATTTCAAAACACTCATGTCCATATAAATATTCATTAAAATCATTTTGAAAACATGGACATTGATTAAAATTATTTAGAAAGATAAATCATTAAAACATATATAATTATGATCTTGATAAAGAATACCTTTCAAAAATCATTAAAATATTGATTTGGAAATCATTTTTTATGAAAAATGGACATGGATGATAAAACCTTCCCAGTAAATACTTAAACATATATAATCTCGATTAATAATGAGATTAAGGAATTAACCCTTACCAATTTGGTAACTTACAAAACATACACCCCATTAAAGAAGTATCATACAATGAATATGAAAACACACATAAATTAAAGTGTATTACCCAAAGAATACAATTATGGTCAGTACATAGACCACACAAAAGTTAATAGTGGCAATATGGAATGAATCTCATGAAAATAAAGAGTGAGATAAAAACCCCTTACCTTGCACATTACTTTAGTCGAGGGTACGTTTAACCTCATATATGAAGAATATAGTATGTTATTAAATTATACCAGAACCATATTAATATTTATGATATCATATATTATTCATTTAGTACTTTATACTACCCATTTAATAATTATTTTCCATGTTATATTAATATTTCAGGTAATAATCGTTTTCTTTATCGTACGTGTTTTAAATTGTTACTCTTGACTATATCACATAGATCATTGTTTAAATACATCCAGAATATAAAAAATAATTTATATATAATATATATTTAGAATATAAATATGTATCATATGCATATATATGAAATATAAAACACATTTTTTGGAGACAATAGTCTGTATGTACGTACAAACGATGTTTCTGTTTTCACATAGTATTCAACGGAAGTAAGTGAATAAGATATATTTAAATACATAAATACTTCTATAAATATATATATATATATATTCATATCTCTAGTAGAATTATTATGTCCTATATTACATACTTATTAGTAATATATATTTTTATCATCATCAATGAATGGTGAACATGGAAATAAATCTCATCACGTCATGGAGATAGTAATCCATATGTACGCACGAGCAAAAATATCATTCTTTTGATATTAAAATTGTATATAATTGGATTTTATATCATATATACAAAATACTTATCATGTTATACTTATTATTTAAATCCAACACGCATCATTATTATACCCATCCAAATAATAATGTATTGAATAACAATTACCCCACGACGTGTAGATAGTAAGCCGTACGTACGCACGATTGGGGACATTTAATTCAAAGGGTGGATAGAATAATTAATATGGTTTTACCATAAATATAAAAACATCACAGTATATATAAGATAATTGATATATTATTTTATAATGGAAACCACAAAGTAAAAAGAAGTTGAAGAAGAAAAGAACTTGAAAGAGGGTGGTGAAAACATTACATCTTCTTCAGGTTCTTTCTTTTGATTTGATCTAATGGGCTATTTATTTTGGCTTTGTGGATAGAGGACAGCCTCTAGGATTAAGGTAGGATAGTTGAGAGGTTATTTGGGTAGGTTTTGGCTGATACAAAAGGATTTTAAGGTATGAATTAGAGAGAAGGGGGTGTTCCCTTTTATAAGAGGGGTGAGGGGAACCTTATGAAAAGCTAGAAAAATTATTTATAATAAATAAATATTCGGTTAATAATGGATCTAATGTATATTAATTAATTATTAATGTGCGTATAGGTCTAAAACCACTCATCCAATATGTTTTAGATAGGTTTGGGTCACTTTATTAACCTTATCATTTAGTTTTAACTCTTAGTCAATTAGTATGACATTTACCATGTCTCTTTGTATTTTTATAATATAAAGTCAATAAACATACTATAAACATTCAAGAGACCGCAAAGTGGTCCATTAATTTTACACCTATCATGATATAATTCTTTTGGAAGAAGCATTGTTATTTAGGAATAGAATATCAATTAATAATATAATATTTGTTTTAAAAACTCTATTATGCCAATTTTGACACTATTTAATAATTTATTTTCATTAAAGTCATAAAAAATTATTAATTCGAAAAAATTCATTTAAGCAATCATAATATGTCATAGTAACTAATAATATTTTTTATGTCATCAAAACATTCAAATTATATTTATTTTAACAGTTATAATAATTTTTTTGATTCATTCATTAATAATGAAAAATAATGCATAATTATTGTGTCATAAATAAATTTATTTATTCAATGTCTAAAAATTATAAATAAAATAAAATTATTTAGGAAATCTTTTTATAATTCTAATAAATATTTATAATCTAAAATACAACATATATAACTCTATGTAAAAATTATTTTTATAAATGATATATGCTTATGTCATTTTTGTATTTACTTTAACTTAATTAATATAAAGTGTCATTGTCACTTACAAGTGGATCCATGGGGTCCCAAAATCAACCCAAAGAGGACCAAGGTAGTACATGTATCAACCACTAGGGTTAGGACACGTTTTAAGGTAATTTATTATTATTATAATATTATTTTTCACCCTTATTTACCAGATTTACAATTTAACGATTGTAAAGAAAATATTTACTGAAGTAATGATTCAAAATGTCTAAAAATAAAAGTTACCTATTTACAAAAGTTCGACCTCCTGATTCTAAATATGGAATCTATTTTTCTAAATTAAAAAATTTTAAGATGCAGGAATTAAATTAAAATTAATTCCCGCTATCAAAATAAAAAGTGTGTTATTAAGAAATAATAACTATCAAAAGATTGACACTTGTTTATATATTGTTCAAATGTAAAATTACGTCAAATGACCAACATTGTATTGAGTGGAAAAAAATATATTCTAAATATACTTTAAAATCACTAAAATTCATAATTTATCACTATTAATTATTTCAATTAAAAAAGTTGTTTTTAATTAAAATTTAGTAATTTTTACAATTCATCAAAATATAAATGTTATCCAAAATGTACCAAAAATTCACCCTAAGCTAATTTCAATATTCCGAATCCAAAAATGATGTCCAATTTTATTGTTAAAATGTATAAAATTTTAAAAAGTTGGTATTACAATTCATAACTACTAGATTGATTGGTTGTGGGGTGTGTTATAACTCGAAGTTGCGTACAACACACGCTACTGTATTATTCAAAGAGTAGCATATCGTGGAAGCTTGGGGTGTTACATTTTTAATTATATTGCATACCAAATCACATAGTTATGTAAAACCGTTCAGCCTCCATTAGATTTTTATCAACCCTATCATGGTTTAAAATAATTGTATGGCCTACTTCGCATGGTTTATTTTAACTGTGTGACAATACAAATTATCTACCGATTGAGGTTCCAAGCTCAGAAAAATCCTAAGACACCTCTAAAACCTTTTTTAAATCATAAAGAATATGTACTAAGACCAAAATAAAGAATAAATAAATCTAAAGGATCCTTGCATAATTAAAAAACTAGATTCGTACAGCCCCCCCCATTAAAGAACAAATTATCATGTTCACCTACCAAGGGCATTGAAAAACTATCTAAGAAAAATTTTGGCCACTCAGCTCGTACATAGGCCCCCCATACCCAATTCTAGTTCTGTACATGACCATGTTGTCATATCACCCATACTATAAGGATATACTGACAATGTAGAGACTTTGTTTTATAGTCAAAAATCATAGAGGATACTCGTCAAAAAAAGAATTGTCACCGAGATCACCTTCCTCGGGGTCAAAATTATGAGATAAGACAACATGATTTTGGACAAGCTCTGACACATGAAAGACATTTTTCTTGGAATGATATCTCTAAAGTAGTATAAATTTATAGATTTTTGGCCTGACTGACTCTAAAATCTCAAACAACTCAATAAATCATGGCATCAACTTTCCTTTCCCCTATATCCATCTATTCCCTAAATTGGGTGATTTATGTAGTAAAACATTATATCCGACCTCAAACTTCAAATGTCATCAATAGTGATAGACATATGTTTTATTTCTAGACTGATTAGTAGACATACTCATCCTAATTACATAAACCTTTTTTGAATTCCCCTATAGGATATGAGGACATAAAAGGGTTGCCTCTCCTACCTCTAGTCATTATAGGGGTGAACATAATTTCCTACAATAAAATGACCCAAAAGTATCCTTCTAAATTGTTTCCTAAAATATAGAATTATTGGTGAACTCAAAATGATGGATATGTTTCTCCCAAGAACTATTGAAATCAAGGAAACATTCTCAGAGCATGTCCTCTAAAACATGTATTATCCGTTTTGATTTTCCATCAGTAGAAGGGTGAAATTATGTTCTTAGAAGAATCTATTTACCCATATCTTTCTAAAACCCCACCAAAAACCATGACGTGAAGCGAGATTCCATATATTAATTGATTGTAAAAGGGACCTGATGTATTCTGATGATCTCCAAGATTTAAAATCATCCCATACTCATCAATAGATAATTCATCTCATATAGGAAAGAACTGGTCTACTTTAATTAGTCAGTCGTTTACTACCCCAACAATATCACAACCTTTAGGCAACCCAGGTACACCAATTAAAAAATCCATGGAAACATCTTACTACTCTCATTCTTGGACTGGATGTAGCTGTAACAAGACACCAGGCCCCAAGTGCCCAAAATTCACCTACTAATAGGTGTATAACCTAGTGATAAATCCTATTATCTGACATTTAATCCCAGGAAACCAATACTTAAAATATATAACCTGATACATCATAGATATTCCTAGATGAACTGCCTTCTAAGACGTGTGCGACTCTTGCTTTAGTTTCTCTCTCATATATGTAGGATCTCAGATATGTCCATGTATATACCGGATTTTATCTCTATCTATAGACCAATCTAAAGGTGTTTCATGTCCTAAAATATTCTCATAGAGAAACAATACCTCACGATATAAAAACTTCAGACTCGAAACCGTGTCAATAAGGGAAGAGGTAACAATCAAGTTTAAGTGGTTTAAATTCTCATGATTGTCATGAAACTCTATATGTTTCTCAATAAGTTGGGACATCAATTTTCATCAATCACTAGCTTCTTGTATGGCCTATGGTTTATTTTTATGACATAGTGCATCTGATACAACACTATATTTTATTAGCTTTTTTGAAATCTAGAAATCAAAGGAATGAATATATTAAACCCATATTTTCTCTCTCAGGTTCAAGTAACACCGTGTGAAAACATATTTTAGGATTTTGTAGACCATTAACACCACAATGTTATCAGATAATAGATAGTCTCCCCAACATCATATGTCATGGATAAATATTTCTAGATCAAGGTCATGTTTGAGGTAGTTTCTCTCACTAGGTGTCAACTGAAAAAGATCTATACGTAACAACTCTACACTTAATCATTAGAACTTTTCCCAATCCAATGCCTAATGAATCATAGAACACTATATTGACACTTTCTATGTCCTATAATATTTATTATAGGTGATGATACAATCCTCCCTTCTTTCTCCGGAAAGGATTTCCCACACTGTTCTGACCACAGGAACATCATACCCATCTTTTTTAGAAATGTAATATATGGATAATGGCATGATAATTATATTATAAAATGATTGTATTATCCTCTATCCCTAATAATCTATATATATCAAACAAGTTCTTGGGATTATCCTAGGAATCCACAAAACATACCATATCTATGTCAAATATGACTCCTGATTCTTAGATAATATGACCTAATAAGTGAACTTTATCGATCTAAAAGTGCAACATTGAAATGTTGGAATAAATTTGATGCTCTCTCACTATTCTCAAAAAAATATCAAGGTTCTTATCCTAGTTCTTTCATATATGGGAATACAATAATATTTCCTTCAGAAATATCGCGAAAAATTAATCATGATAGGGGTGGATCACACTATTCATTAGAGCCATGAGAATTTATGGATTTTTCATGAGACTGAATGGCATAATAAAGTGCTCATACATACCATACATGATATGGAATATTGTACATGGTATTTCTGATGGGATGACTCATGCCCTAAAATATCCTAATCAAAGGTTAATGTTAGAAAACACCATAACATCACAATGTTGGTTAAAGAGATCATCTATTCGAGGATATGGGTAATGGTTCTTGATTGTATGACCGTTCAACTATATGTAATAAATGAACAGATGAATGGTCCCATCCACATTTTTAGTGAATAACATGGGTGAAACCTAAAGGGAAGTATTAGGCTATACTAAACCATTGGACTATAAATATTTTAACATCTACTTAATATTCTCAATCATAATAGGGTCCATAATTTACATAGGAATAAGAATTAGTGATTCTCCTAGAACATGAGAAATAATAAACTCTACCTCTATCTTATGAGTTAATCCATAAATATAATATGGAAAGACAATGCTGAAACAAACTATAGTGGGAAGGAATTTGACCATAAGAAAACACTAGTCCTCCCCAAGGAGTTTGAAAATTTGACCACTCACTCCCAAAATACCATAATTCTCTCATCTATATCTATTAGCCTAGACACCCCACTTACATATTTAGATGATTGCTACATAATTGTGATGAAAACTATACCCTTTGGTGATAGGAGTCTATAATAGAGTGATAAAGAACCAACCAACCAATTTAGAGAATGACATTGATGCTCTTAATCTCAAGAAGAAAGAGGTACCATACGAATGGGTAACTCACTACCTCATGGGGTAGTCCATAAAATATAGTATACCTTCTAACCACATTTCCAACAATGTATCCATTGTCATTATAGCATAGAAATATAATATTTTCAGTTTGATGCTTTCTATTATAAATACAGTTCTGAATGAGTGTCAATCACCTATATCAAATAATGTAGACACAATAATTAAGGCTCCAAGAATAGTACCTCACACAGTAGACGGTATGAGATCATGATCCTTGAGTATCTATTATAATCCATGAAACTGGCTTAATCCTCGTCCCTCTTCAATATCAGGACTACCATGATCAGGACTTCTCTATTATCACTATTGAAAATCTGATGTTTGTATATATAGACATGACCTTCTCCTCAGTTTTTTGTGTTAGTTTTGCTAAAACTCACCACCTAATATAGTGTAAATGAACCTTACACTAAATGTGGGGATGGATCAGAACCTCTTCCACCAAAATATGATAGAGAGGTTCGACAGAATAATTTAATATGACTCATATGGTCATAATCTCGACACTTTAGAGGATCTATATAACACTTTGGGTTATGGTTCAACTATCATCCAACCTAATGACCCACCATTGGGATACTAGTACGGGTACTCTCTCTATGAATACCTAGAGGATAAACCTCAAGGGATCACTTTCAGCAACTGGTTGAATTAATGGCCTATCATGATACTGATCTTCTATTCCCATTACTATCTATACTACTCGGGTTTCACTCAGTGATAACTTTTGGACTGACTATTTTTGAAAAGGTAGGTTGGCTAAAGACATTCACCTATGTACAGATGGAATACATTAACCCATCCTCCACACTTTTAGCATACACAAGTTAATAACCTTATAAAAGTGGTGTGATGAGTTGTATCACAATGGAAAGTGTTCAATATTCCATTACTGGTGATAAAACATGATTGAGATTCATGAAATATTTTCTCCATTTAGTAATTAGTGTTCAATGAATGAATTTATTTTAGAAAGAATTCTGGAATTAATCCCATACAAGGGTCCGATGGTGATTATCCAGGATAACTACATCCCACGAGTACATGGATGAATCACAAAACATGTATGTAGAAATATTTACCCTCTACAATAGGTAAGTCTCTAGATGCTCAAAGATTTATAAGGAGGCTTCTAGGTATCACTCGTCAGCCTGTGCAAAACCATCCCCTAAGAATGTAGGATGATGATAATACTAGAACCCATGGGTTAGATCAACCATCGTAGGTGATGGTTGTGGATCACATTACATAGACTACATCAGATAATGAAAACTATCACAAACCCGAGTTTTAGTGCCTATATCTCGTATAATAGGTTATTCCTCAAGTTTATCATCTGGTGGTAACATAAGAAGAATAATTCCCACTGCATCTAGAGTGTGTCCATATCCAACCTCCTAGCTAATTATAAGAATCAAACCACTCTAAAAAATCATTATGTAATCTTGATCATGGATTCCACTTCGGGGTTCCCCGATCTTGATGTGTCACCGGGCCTTAAGTGAATCTTCCCAAACAATAGAGACATATTACTATTAGTGAGGGCCTAGGTAATTACAAAATCCTTAGAAGAAATAGTATAGTAATAGAATCCATAGATAAAGTACCCATGAATAATAAATCAATTTAAAAATGATAAGAATATATAAAAGTGTGGATGATGGCATTTCCTATATATAATATTGTAGGAATACATAGATACAATTTAGAAAATAATACCTTCTATATAAAGTAGAAAAGTGGAATAAAAAAACTATTTCAGGAAACCCTAGTTCTTGCTCGATCATATTCTACCAACACCGTCCAAATCATGAATGAAATCAATTTATTGAAGCTAGATGATTCCATTTATCAACACCTTCATATGTGTAGTCATCTTGGGAAACAATAGTAGCTCAAATAGTGTGTGAAATAAATT
This sequence comes from Viscum album, assembly GCA_963277665.1. Taxonomy (NCBI): domain Eukaryota; kingdom Viridiplantae; phylum Streptophyta; class Magnoliopsida; order Santalales; family Viscaceae; genus Viscum; species Viscum album. The sequence continues at coordinate 1,609,565,947 of OY728141.1, read as the reverse complement.
TCATTTTTCCACCACATACTAAATCTATAAAATCATGTTTGTGCATATAAATAGAAATATATTGAAAGGATTCATATATAAAAGTAAAGTGGTAAAGTTATGTAAATTCCAAAGTATCATCTTCATCCCTCGGCTGGTGTCTAAACATTTGTCATGTTCATTAATTATTTAAGTTCTATTTTATATAACTATTTCATTTTTTTTAATAAAAACACTTACATTTTGATGTAATTAAAGATCCATAGAAAAAAACTAATCCACAATTTTATTTATAATAAATAGGTTTCAAGGTAATAAATGAGGCAAACATGACCTCAAGGGTCACCAAATCATTATTGACTACAACCTGGATAAGGGGTAAGAGTATAATCTAAGTATCATCATCGAACTCAATAAATAATAATGGATCTAACAAAGTCCAATGAAAACTGCCAATGTGAAATTGGATAAGCAATGGATGGGCCCCAGGATGTAACAAAGGAAGATCATTTACTAAGATGCCATGATGGATCCAAGCAGTGTTTACAAGGATAAATATATGTTTTATAAAAGTTATGCTACAATTTTATTCCATTCATGAACTAATATATGATGTTGGGGTTCTATGGTGGGTCTCAACCATGTCAACCAGCATTCTTGAATCAGAATGGGGTCCCTGAGTTATGAATGCATTCCTTCTAGAATATGAAAGCTAAATCCAGATTAATAACACATATAATGATTTCGAGCCCTATATATAATTTGGCACCTTATAATAGATTAATTTAATTAATTAATTCAGGAAATCGTCATACCAATTTTTATGTTCAAGTTGTTCAAGCCTTTCCTCTTAGTAGTGTGACAAGGCCAAGGGGAAGGAAACCATTGAATTAATTTCATATAATTAATAACCATTTAACATGGTTAACTCCCATACCATATATTAGACATGGAAGGGGTTGTATAGATGTGAAAGGATGCCATTTTTTATTTTCATTTATTGATTGACGCATATATAACATATACTTTCAATTTCCATCATAAATTGATTTATCAAATTATATTACATACCTATGGAGGGTCATGTGGTAAGAAAAGTTTCCCAATACATCTACCAATTAAAAATTAAATTATAATTTAATGAGGAAGTCTTACAATTAGAATGGTTAAGCTGATGTAAAACTGAATAGTGGCATAATTGAACATATTAAGATATTAATTAAATAACTATGGAAATATCCTAAATGTGACTGTCGGCGTTGTGGACATAAGAACTAACAAATAACAACATGTATAAAACGGGTCTTACAAAAAGGTCCAAATAAATACAATAATATCATTTAAATTTAATATATGATGCCCGATGATATCTGTGCGCCCAGACAGCAATTTATAAAATTATGAGTATTAAATATTGATAAAAAGAACAACTATATCATACTTGAATGGATCTCGTAATCCATTAACATCCCCTAGTATTGGATGTACTGGAATAGATCTACAAAGTGGATCAACACCCTAAATATAGGGAGTATTCTTACACATAACTGTCTTTGTTGGTAGGAAGAAGAACGATGATTGTATAAAAAAGAGTAATGATCTTACCAGTGTGAATCCAATTACATGAATAATTATTTGATCGGACCTTAAAGGGATGCATGAGATCGATTCCTGAATAGTAATTTAAAAGATAAAAAAATTGCAGAAATGATTGGGGTTGTCTAATAGAAGGAGAAAATGGGAGGAGGGGATAACTTAATTAGATAATTAAGGGTAAAATCATAAAATCATCCAAATTTGGCCTATTCAGAGTTTTCCAACCCATTTTTAGACCATGAAGGATCTAACATATAGAGGGGGAACCCACAAATTTACGATGCATAGTTAGGGAAACCATGTGCCAATTGTCTGATGTACCTATGCTAAAATTTGTTGAATTTTCACATGGTCGTGAAGCCTAAATCACACGACTATGGAAATCATTGTGCCCTCCAACAGCTCTATGTCCAACCATTCATGTTTAAAACTAACCACTTATCTTTTCTTGCATTATTTAATTTAACCATGTGATAGCCTAAATTCATCCTCTGGCCAAGGTTCCATGTTTTTAACAAGCCACAAAATCCCTCAAAACATGCATGAACTCATAAATAATCTGTATTAGGTCTACAATATTGAATCAGACCAAAATATAAAGGATTTATACATGATTCCAAAATCTGGTTACTACATCCATGTTATCATTAATATTTTAAGAATGTTATTACTAAGGATTCAATGGTTTTTATAGGTCAATTTAGACTATATGTTAATTTCTTTAAAAAGAATTAAAAATTAATTTTGTCGTTTTTTATGGTTTACTTTTTATTTTTATGAAAATAGAATATAGAATTTTTTTAATGGTTATGGTATAACTAACTATTCTCAACATCATAGTCATTATTTATTTTCATTATTACATAATAATTTTAATGAATTTTCAAATAAAAATCTTATTTACTCTCTTTTTGGAAATTTTCATTTTAGTATTTTTTAATGTAAAAGGAAATTTCTCCTTGTGTTTATGAGAAAATGAAAAATGTTTTTATTGTGGTTTCAAATGAGGTTTTATGGTTTTTATGAACAAAAATTGAATTTTTTAAAAAACTTCAAGACATTGTAATCAAAAAATATAGATGATAAAGTGTAATCTAGATATATCTATCCAATAGATTGGGTAATGATTTTGTGAATGAATGTAAAAAAAATGGAAGATAACCTGGTAGGTTATTCCTATGGAATTAACTTCACTTCAGTTATTCTGATATGGGATAAAATTGGTGGATTAGGGATTCGAAAATGATAATCCATGATACCCATACAATTCTTAGAAAAGTAATTATAGGAGTAAATGGATTTCATGATGTAAGGAAATTCTTTGAATTTTTTAAAGGGAAATAGATTTGAAATTTTTCATATGTTCTCATATGCCTCAATATGCCTACATGGTTTCCCAATGGAAAATTATTGGTTCTCAAATGATTTATCTAAACAGTGATTGATTTTGATATGTGTGATTTTTTTATTTAAAATCTCATGTTCTATTGATAAAAATGTAGTCATACTTGTGGATTACAATGTTTTTCACTAGAATAATGGGATTAAATTATTTTTATATCCCTTACTAATATTTTATTCTCATCCAATATTTTCCAATATTTTTAATAGGAGCTGATAATGATATGAAGTTTTATATTGGTCAATATTTCTGCTATGAAGAATCATAGAAAACAAATATTATGTGTCTTAAATAAAGAAAGGACGTAGACTTAAATAACTCTTTTTATAGGACAATGTATATTTGGTGAATGTTTCATATTTTTTAAGTAATGTATTACACAATTCCGTGAAAATATATACAAAAAGTATAATAAAAATCATAGAAAGTGAAACCACTATTATAAATAATTAAATTATGGATGAAATATGTTGCAAAGAATTATAAAAATTATCCGATGAATAATTAAATTGCATAAATTATATGATTATTATTAAATAAAAACATCAAAATAAATTCAATTAATTATGTATTATTATTTTCCTTTGACTAATATTTTAAAAAATTATGTCTTTCAAAAAACTATTTAAAAAGGTTATATTGTATTTTATCCTAATAAATTTAATTTTTTATTGGAAATTTTTTTTTATAACAGTTAATATTTACATTAATAAGTTATTATGTTAACAATAAATTATTTAAAAATTTAAATCATATAATATTGAAGGCAATTAATGTTTTAAAAGTCATATTTTCGATAAAAAAAACTTCTTTATATTTTTTTATATTATTTCAAATAATTAAATATGTAAAATTATTAATATCAATTTGATAAAAACCCAATTTTTATATTAAAATTTTATGTTTATATTATTTTTATTGTTTGTATTCTTCCGAAATAATTAATTTTTAGGTGAATAGTTAATAATACCATTTTTACAAAAATCATGGTCATTGTGAATATATCAAAATTTATGTTTGACATAAAAACCAATGAAACATTTTTCATGATCAAATAAATATTAGTTTGTTATAAATATATATTTTAAATACTAATATGAAGTTATAAAACCTATGTTTAATAACATATGTAATATTATCCTAAAAACTATTATTGGTCTTCACTTTTAAATAATTATTTTTTTTAAATTTATTTTTGTCTTGATTTGAGAGATATAAAAATTATATATATTTTTTATAAAAAATAAATTTTTATATCATAAATAAAATAAATTTATAATTTTACTCTACTCATAATATTTAATCACATAAATACACATCATTAAAAAATGTTTTTTACAAATTAAAAATGCTAGTGTGAAAATTAGTTTTTCTTTGTCATAAAGTTTTTTATTGATAAAATATATTTTATATATGGAATTAGTATGTTTAATGTATATAATAATTTTCATTTAATTTTTAGACATTAATAGTAACCTACATAGATAAAAATTAGTTTCCATGGTAAAAATATAAATAGTAATGGTAAAAATATTATATGAGTAATGGAGTGTAAGAAATGTTAAAAAAATGTTTTATAATTATTTTTTTATGTATTAAATACCATTTATCATTCCCAAAACCAGTATTTATAATATTAGAGTATTCTTGACATGTAAAACATGGTCCCTCATTATATTAATTTTAAAAATTTACAACGATGTCCTTCTCAAGATTTATAAAAGGGTCCCCTCACCACCCTAGAAAACCCTTGTAATGAAATAGGTTAAAAGTTTTAAATACTAAATTATTCCTTTTAATATAATCCTTTTTATTCCTCATAAACAGCAGGTCAATAAATATCATCTTAATTCCCCAATTTCCATGGAGTCTTCCAAGGGAATAACCCAGTCCTATATATGAGTATATATTATATATTATTTCTTATTTTCATAAACAAAATTTAATAATTAATATATATTTAAATATTTTTTCTATTTATATTTTATTATATTAGTCTTATGGAATAATTATTAACAAAATGTACCAATTTTTTTGAGAAAAATAATATTGTTATTTAGTCATTTTTCATACTACTACCTCCACCAAGAAATGAATTTATTTTTTTATGACCACATCTTATTGATGATTAGAAGAGATAAATTTAAAAATAATTGTGAAACATATTTTATAATTTTCTAAATGAAGATAAAAATTATAATCAACCTTTCCCCATCAATATTATAGAAATGAAAATGTTACTCGTGCGTTGTGCGAACTACTTCCTATAAAAATTAACTTATCTCATTTTTCATCTTCTTTCATTAATATTTATTAAAACAAATTAAAATTAAAATTCCACACTTTAAGTGAATCCATTTAATATATTTATGTTACTGTGATAATGATATTATTCCAAAAATAAACAACATTCATAATCATAATCATCCACTAATTATTGTGTGTTAATGTATGGGTTAGTCTAACCATGTACTTGAACTGTGGTATTAAATAATATCAGTTATTAAAATTATAACATAATTAATAATATTATTTGAATTAAATAAGAAAATAAATATATTTATTTTGTTTTTAAGGGAATTATTAATATTAAGATAAATTTTTATGATACCTCCATTCATTTGTAAAAAACCATAGAATAATGATTGTCTTCAACTTTTACAAAAAAACCATAACCAAATAATCTATAGAATTAAATTATAAACTTATAAATAAATATAATAAATAAATTATAGTATGTTTTCTTATGTATTAATTATTATTTACGGGAAAAGATATAAGTGAAACACCACTTTTAGGAAACTAATTCTAAGCAATCAATATTACGCACACCAGATATAGAAAATATATAAGAAATCCTAATATATATGCCCAAAATAGTTATTAATGACATTTGAGATGTTTATAAATATTGAAAGGATTATTTAATATGTTATTAAGATATATATGTTTTTATAGAGGATCATATATTTAATTTTACTAATCGGGGAAACGATGTAAGGGTTTATTTTCTAAAATTATCACCCTTGAGTTATAATTCTTTGTATGTAGCATGTATTCGTTGAAATGGTGTATCTAATACCACATTAATATTTTTTTTCATCATAATATATTTTTTGAATTTTATTATTATTTCATTTTAAATATTTTTCCTCAATTGGTTTTGACTCGAGAGTTTCTAAGGGTGTAAGGGGTTCATGTCTTATATTTGGTCTCGACAGACTCGTTTGAAATTTTATACCATTATTTATTTTAATGGTTAATTCAATTACTTCAATATTTATCATTTGAAATAAATTAAATTTGATGATATTTTTATTACCATTTTAGGATCTTCATCCTAATCTCATTTGATTTTTAATTTATCCTTACCTGGATGATTTCATCCCTAGTATCATTTTTTAAAATAGATTAATTTTAAAAAAATAATTTGTCGTGGGAAATTGTATACATTTATCTCTATACACCCTAACATTTTATTTTTTATTTTTAATTATTGGGAATTTAATTTTATTCAAGGATTTTCATCTTCCCATAGGATCATTGTTTACCCATTATAAGGAAAACAACCCTAACTTATATTTTTTTGTACTGAAACATCATTTTTTATGTACATAATAATTAAATTATTTTGAAAAAGTCATGTTCAATGTATAAACCATTTTATGCTCATTTAATAATAAATAATGTTATTTAAAAGATTTATTGAATATTTTAATGATTCACATTAGGTTTGACTCCATAAAATTATGAAAAGGCATCATTTATAATGTTTTATATACAATGACATATTTTTTAACTTTTTAAATTTTATATGAATCTCCCTATCCCTAAATTATCATATATTCTAAGGGATGTTTTTTTTATCATCATTTAAAATAATTTTAATTTTAATGGTTTTCCAAAAGTTCTAAGATATTTATTATTTCCAAATTAATTAATATAAAACATAAACAATGCTTATTAAATATGTCATTGTATTTGGATATATGTTATTCTAGATTGAATATATTTCTTAAAAAATTTAGTCCATCTTATTACTCTTGATGTTTTATATAATATTCATTTCTATCAAAGTCATGATACATCCTTAAATTTTAATTTACAAATAATCCTCTTTAATAATCATGACCTTTCATCATGTTCCTTTTCATCACGAATACTCTGTTTTTTTGTTTCGTTATTTGAAGGGTGTTCACCTAGATGTCATATTTTTTAAGATTCAAGAAAATTATTGAATAATATATATCCCACATTATCAATATTTTATAAATAACTTATACCACAAAATGGATGGGTAGTTACCTAGAGGGTTATTCAATATCATTGGATGCCCATTTATTTTACATGGGATTATGATGTTTTTATTATGTTTCATTTAATTATATGATTAAATTTTATATTTTTTTCAAACCCATTTTATTTCAATATGTTATTTTTTAGTTTCTGAATGAAACTAATTTTGATAGTCATGGGTTCACTATGATTTGATAAATGATTACTTTAATGTCGTAATCATATGTATGGATGATAACAGGTGGGGCCCTATATCTCCTTCCAATGCCTTGGTAAAGAAATTTTCCCATGATAGAATTATGAGAATCAATTATGAAAACATCAATACACTATGATATAGTAATTAGGTGTTGTAGCATTATCCACTATATTATGGGAATCGGGTGGCGTAAAATGTTACACAATGTTCTGGGAATCAGGCCTTGTAGCTAGCTCCACTATGTTATGATTACCAATGATCACATTTCTACCATATTCACATGGTGCAACAATCGCAAAGGGCCTCTTCTTATTTGGAGGCAACTTGACAGGTGCCTTTCGAACCTCCAAGGATCGAATCCTTTGGAGAGGCTATGATAACTCACTTAACCAGAGTCTTTTCCAACCACTCTCCCCTATTAGTCTCATTGGAAAGTTCCCGCCTGAGGTAGCACCGGTTTTTTTATTGAGCTATATGGCACAATAGGGAGGGTTTTCTCCAAATAATGGATGTGTCATGGGTGTCTGATGTCAATGGAAGTGCTTGGGAGAGTCTCTACTATCGGCTTCGATGGATCAAACTGTGTATTTTAGATTGGATGGACAACAACCCGATGGAGGACCCAATCATGGATGACATCAAGACATACATAAAAAAACATGAGGAGTATCTCCAGGAGGCATGGGATGACAATATCTTTTCCCTACTAAATGACAAGCGATCTCTGTTGGCTGAAAAGGCACTTGAGAAATAGAGGTCTTACTGCACTAGACCGAGGGATCATTGGCTGAGGGTGGGGGATAAGAATACCTCATATTTCCATGCATGTCTGAAAGAAAAAAAGGTGGAATGCTTGCTTTAACATAAAGTTGGAGGATGTGACCTACACCTCAGACATCAATGTGGCAGGGAATATGGCCTTAGATCACTTCAAGAAGCCCTTGGAAGACCCATTGGATACCAGAATTGGGAACTAGTCTGTTGAATATAGGGGGAAGATCCGCTCTTCAGTATACAGGAGATGGTGGGCAGCGCAGACAACTCGTCCTTTATGGAGATTTCATAGGAGGAGGAAGTTAAAGAGGCTACTTTCAGTTTAAATCCGAATAGCGCTCCAGGCCCCGAGGAGTTTCTTGGAGATCTTTATGTTGCAACATGGGCATTTGTGTAGGAAAAAGTTGTTCCGGTAGTGCAGGATTTCTTCAAGGGAGGATTTTTGCCAAGGGGAGTATGCGCCTCAAGGATGGTGCTCATCCCCATGTGTAAGGACCCAAATAGATACAGACCTATATTCCTTTGCAATTTCTCCTACGAAATTCTATCTATCCTCCTTACCAGAAGGTTGAGCAACATCATCCTAAGGATAATTTCTGGTGAGCAGCATGGGTTTGTTAAGGGCATAAGCATCCATGAGGAGATCATCATTGCAAAGGAGTTAGTTAGAGAAATCAACAAGTGGATAGTGGGGTCTAATATTAGCATTCATGTCAACATGGACAAGGCCTATAAAAGACTACAATGGGGTTTTATTCTACAGGTGATGAGAAAGTTTGGAATTCAAGATTGCTTTTGTAATCTCTGCTTCAGGTGTTTCTCATCCCGTGGCTCTTAGTCTCGCTCTTGGGAAAGGTGTTTGGCTTCTTTAAAAATGTTAGTGGGGTGCGGCAAGGATACCAAATGTCCCCATACCTCTCCCTCTTAGCTCAAGAGGCCCCCTCATACAAGTTGTACTCTAGCCTGGAAGATAGAAGGATCAAGCCCTTTTTCACCAAATTTATGGAAATCTCAATCACCCATCTGATGTTCGCCGATGATATTCATATTTTCACTAATGGAAGGTGTTGGTCACTTCAACGTCTCATGAGCATCATGGAAGAATATGGGGAGGAAAGTGACCAAATTATCAACCTCCAAAAGAGAATGGTTTATATTTCCAAAAAATGCTCTGGGAGACGATGTAGGGAAATCCAATATACCTTGGGAATTCATCGGGCCCTCCTACCAATGACATAACTTGGAGCTCTCATCTCATATGGGAGAATTAAAAATTCTCTCTTCAATGAAATTATATCCCAGATGTCTATCAGAATATGTAACTGGTAGAATAAGTTCCTCTCATTCAGAGGTAGAGTCACCCTCATCAATAGCATGCCCACGTCGATCCACATGCACGTGCTATCGATCATCACGACACTGACGGGAACTATAACCAATAATGAAAGAACCATGGAAGCCATTTTATTGGATGCTAACTAGTTGGGTCGCTACTACTGGAAATCATGGAGTTGTATGGAAAAGCTAGTTGAAGATGGAGCTATGGGCTTACATAGTGTGGTTGAATCCATGAAAGCTAGGCATGCATGACTTGCATGGGAAATAATTGAGGGGACCTCAATATGGGCAAGGTTCATGAAGAATGTGTATGGAGAGAAATGGGAGGAATGTCCAAGGCATAGGAGGACACTCTATAATCTTACCAAATGCATTCTCTTTCACCTTCCCTGTCCACAATCTCAATCCCTGTTGCTGATTAGGAGAGGTGATATCAACCTCTGGAACCACAACTGGGATGGCAATATCCTCTACTTCCCTTATTGTCCTATTCTAGCTATCACCTTCAAGGAGGCCAGTGCCTATCAGGGTCTGATGGAAATAATTATCAATCCCGATCAAAAAGAAATATTCCAAAACACATGATTGATGTAAGAGACGGACCACTGCTGCTTCACATGATCAGCTTCTTGTAAATTGTCCAGCGGCGGTTACAGAACTTATGACCACATGCAGAGGTAGAGTGATAATATAGCCATGAAACTCTGGTGAAAAGGTATTCTAACCATATTTAATTTTCTGGTTTGGCGAATTCTTCACAGGTCCCTCCCAACGGATGTGAACATTCAGCGCAGAGGATTGACCTCGGTGTCCTGTTTCTACTTCTATGCCAGCCCCCAGATGCAGTCAAAGAAACACCTGGTTGTGCACAAATATTGGGAAGAGTCCTTGTAGCATTACATGGTATCCAGTATGGCCGTTGAGTGTAGTGGCAGGACCATTCAACGGATTTGTATAAGCTGGTTTTGGGATGCCGGCTCGTGGGACATTGATGGGGAAATTCGTGCAACTGTTGTGGCAGCTTCAAGTTGGAGTATCTGGGATGCAAGGAACAAAGGTAGAGAAGCTGTAAAGACTTACACCTTAGCGTTGAATGTGAGAACCCGGGAAATGGTGGCCGAGCTGGGCATGATTCTCCACAACTGTTGGGTTTCATCCTCCTTCAAAAGGGTTCTCCCCAGATTGATTTCTAATACAATCATGTGTTCTAACACCCAAGGAAAGTGGGTTTGGTGGTTACTGCCTTGCAACGGCTTAATGATCGATGTCGATGGCCCCTTCATTGAGGGTGGGATGAGGGGCGGTGGACTAGTTAGTAATTCTAACAACTCAGTTATCTTTGCATTCAGTGCCTTCTATGGGCCGGGATCGTCCTTGGGTGCGGAGGTTAGGGCCTTGTACATAGGTCTCGCATGGTGCAACTGCCTCAACATCAAGGTGGACTATATTGAATCAGACTCCGTTGCATCCATCTTATTCCTCCACGGTAAGGCTGAAGCTCTGTGTGATCTCTACTATCTGGTGAGGCATTATAGGACCTTTATCAGTCAAGGATGTTCCATCGAAGATATTTGGCGTGAATGCACTTTTGCTGTGGATAAGCCGGACAGTGAAGGTAGAGCTGATGAGGACATCATTATCTACAACCGGAGTTGTTCTCTTCTGAATAGCTTCTACAAGGTTATTCTCTAAGACTCCATCGGCCTTTATCATTTTAGGCCACCTTGATTTTTTGATCCAGTTATGACTTTTTTTCACTTCTCATTCAATAAAAAGTTAATTTTCAGTCCGGTGATTTCTTGATTCTCAACTTGGCCAAGCCATTTGCAACCATGTTTTCTTCTAGATAAAAATCTGTGATGATGTATTTGAGATTTTTAAGAGAACGAGTGCATTTAATTCAAGGGGTAGTAATCATCCATGTATGATGTGTCACAACATTCCAAATTTCATGCACAATAGTCATCGAGTCACATTCAATCGAGATTTTGTTCCAACCAATTTGCTTAGTGAAGGAATTAGAATGAATTAAACTCATCATCATTTCTCAAGAGAGGTAGTATAGACATAGCTACCAATGAAACATCCAAGTATTTGACCGATGTGATTCCTTATAATTTCACCACATCCCAAAAGGCCTGGATTTCCTTTTGGTGTTCCATCAATATTGAATTTCATCCATCCATAAAGATGAGCTCTCCAAAAAACCTCCATAGTTGATGAGGTTGATAGAAATTTCCATTAACCTATAGACGTCGCATGATTCTGAATCCATGCACATTGTTGAGGAAATATCCCATTTGCATCAAATATACATGATGTATGGAAATATGGACCCACATCTAACATAAATTTTGATTGTGCGAGGAATTTTTGTGAATAATAACATTCTGAACATACTAGATATCATGGTGTATCTCAGCAACTGTATCAAGGAAAAGGCTCATGATTTGTTGAGAGCTTTTCAATTCTGCAAATATATATGTCTAGTTATGACGGAGTCAATAATCAACCATCTTCCATCCAAAAATTCATGAATATAGTTTCTAAGAGCAGTAGAAGTTTCACAAGAAAGAAAGAGGTGGTTAGCATCTTCTCTATGTTGATTACATAATTTTCAAATAGAGAAGAGATGGATTCCAAAATATTTAAGGAAAATATCAATGGTAACTCTATTGTGAGAAAGTATAAATATGAGATTGAATCATGAAGGCTTTATCCAAGGACAGTTAAAAAAAATTCCCAACATTAATTACATTCAAAGTTATAGAAAAATTAATTATAGAAATATTTGGAGTTATGAATCCCATTGTGAGAAGGATCAATAATTAAGGAGTAATTAGGGGAAGCAAAAAGGATGTTTTCAATGACATTCAGAATAGTATCTGGGAGGTGATCATGATGAGAGTTTATAATTACAATAATAGTGTATTTGGTACTCTCAGAGCTTTGATTAAGTGAAATAATAGATATTAAAGGCGTGACAATCTAGTTATCCAACCAGAATTTCATAGAGAGCCTATATTGACGATCCATCTAGAATTATTTATAATATTGGAGAAAGATATTTTGATGGATGTCTGAATGAAAGAGTTAATGAAATTGACATTTCCCATTTTATGTTTTTCAAGAAATCTATTTTGAGGAAGTTAATAGTTGTAGAGGTATTGGGAAAAAGTTCCAAGTGATTCATGTTTGTAGGAATTCATTAAAGTACATTATATTTTTAATGCCAATACCGCTATTCAAAATAGGTTTGCAACAAATTGACCAGGGGACAGTCAATAGGTTTATTTCTAGAATAGTACCAATCCAGATGGAATTTTTTATAGCAGTGTTCATTTCATTTTATAAAAACAACATTCCATTTATAGACCATCATGGATTTAACCATCTTCGAGACAGTAGTGGATTTTACAAGGAAATTCATACCTTCCATAGAAAGTTATTTTCCTTTCGAATAATAGAGATGGTTTAAAACATAGTTAACTATAGATAAAAAGTGGAAAGACTTGGGCCTGCACCAAAATATAGTAATACCTAGATATGTTAAATGGAGTGTACCTTGTATTAGACCTAGGTACCTGATATTTTTATTTTTTATACTGGTGGGAAATCTCTTCCCAAAAAAGATGTATGATTTTTTTCATACTAATTGTATGACTAGAAACTTCACATTTTCAGAGCACTGTTTTAAGGTTTTGAATGTTTTTTATATCACCATGAAGGAATGGGATGGTGTAATCATCATAAATAATATGGGTAAATGCATTCTCATTACTAGAATCATGGATGGGATTCACGTTGTTCTTGTCCACTAGATGGGTGATCAGACGACCAAGGTAGTCTTCTGCTATGAAGAAGAGAATATCAGAGAGGGGGTAACATTTCCTAACACATTTGGTCCATTTAAAATATCCCTTGGTATATATATTGATAAAAATGTAGATAGATGCTGAGTGGAATAATGTTATGTTTGTAGTGAAAAAAGTGGCACTAAAACCAAATCCTTAATGAACAATGTAGATAAAGCTCTCATACATGGTTTCAAAAAATATTGATTTCAGGTTTAATAGAATTATTTCCTCCTATGTTAGCATTAGTCATTTTATTAACTCACTCATAGGGAAGATAGATGAAGTCTTGAATGGATCATATTTATGTATTACTTTTCCTAGAAAATTATGATTCATTTTTACATTCTATAATGACATAATCCATGGATATTTCTTTATGACGCATTCTTTGATTTTATACATTTCTTTTATACCCTAATTAAATACATATGCTCATTTTATCTTCACTTACAGTATTTTATTGTTTTAAATTATGTTTAACCTTACAAATAATCTGGTAACACCCCTTTATTCTATTTCCATTTCCCCATGAAATGAACATAGTAAAGGAAAAAAATTTAAAAAATTGTACATTCTGTTAATAATGTTTGGTATATAGTTAATTATTATTATTGAATATGTAGTTTTTTTATATTTGTAAAATGATTGTGTGATACAATTAACCTGGAATCTACTAGTAAAATGTTTTTCTTAATTCTCCAAAACTCTAAACCTAAATGATCCTTGGAATTTAAAAGTTATGTTATTTGATAAAGATTCTATAACTATGGGTATTTTGTAAAGATAGTGTGTAAAGTAAGTTTTTTTAACAAAATATCCAATAGTATAGGATTAGGAAACCACATTTTTATGTGATTTAGGTCCCTTATCTCTTATATTGGACTCTTTTACAATTATGATTTTTACCATGATAACTAATTTTTAACTAAGTAATGTACTTTTATAGATTATAATAAAATGAACCTTATTAAATAATTTTAAACATTAATTACTAATATTAAATATATTTTATTATATACAATTTCAAAAATGTAACACCCCGAGCTTCCACGATACGCCTCTCTTTCAATAATGCAATAGCTTGCATTGTACGCAAGTACGAGTTCTAAAACACCGCGACTAATTAAAGTAGCCGTTATGAATAGTAATAACCACTTTTAAAAATTATAGACATCTTATATTTCAAAATGGACTTCATTTTTGTATTCTTAATATCGAAATTATCCAAAGTTGAATTTTTTGTAATTTTCTGTGAACCTCCAATTTTTTATAAATAGTGAAAATTACTTAAAAACAACTTTTTTAATAAATATAATTTATAGATATAAATTATACTATTCGGTGGTTTAAAAGTATAATTAGAATATATTTTTACCATTTTATCCAATGGTGTCATTAGAATTAATTTAACATTGAAATTGGACATAAACAATTGCCAATCTTTTGATATAAATTATTTCTTAAAAACACGCTATTTGTTGTGACAGTGGGAATTAATTATAAAATTAATTAATGCAACATATATGTTTGGAATTTTTTAAAATAGACATCATTTTTGAAATTGGAATATCAATTATAGCTTAGGGTGAAATTTTGGCATTATTCTGAAAAAAATTCAATTTTTGATGAATAGTGAAACCAATAATTGGTAGTTAAATAACTGAATTTTCGTTTAAATGAAATATTACCACTTCTGTGATTTGATTTTCAAACATCCGACATACATGGTTGTCATTAAGAAGTAAAATGTGGTTCAATGAGATGAAAATATTTTTTTTGGGTGAATAGTAACTTTTATGTTCTTAATCGCGATTAGAGGTAATTAGTGTAGTTTAAGGGAAAAATAATGTTTTAATAATATAAGATGAGCTTGACACGTGTCCTACTCTCATTGGATGTGCCACGGACGACCAAGACAATCCATGGGTCAACTTGGGGACCCCATGGACCCACTTTAGTTCGAAAATGACATAAATATCTTTTATTTAATGTTAAAGTAAAAAATGACACAAACATGAAATGTTTTTCTAAAACAATTTTTACATGGGGTTATAAAAGTCATAGTTTTTACTATAAATAGTCATTGGAAAGATACAAATATTTCCTACATCATAGTATTTTTTATAATTTTTAGACATTAAATAAATTAAATTATTTATGACATCATTATGATGTAGCGATGACTTCATTATTTAACGATTTTAATAAAATGAAAAGATAATGTACAATCCATGGCTTAAACTTGTACAAAGACTATTGGATGGGTATATTTCGAACCCATATCCCCTTATCCACTAATTATATAAGTGTGAGACCTTTATAATCCAAAAATCATTGTATAATAATGTAAAATTTCCTTACTTTCCAAGAGTGCCCCTCCTCTCCTCTTATAAAAGGCCCCCACCTCTACCACCTCATTCATACTTTCAAGCCATTTGGCTCGGCCAACCTCTGCCCAAATACTCTCCCAAATTCCCCCTCTTACTCCTAGAAGCCTCACATTGGGCAGAACTCTTCCCAAAGAAGCGTTTGGCTCAAATCAAAAAGATATACCCGATTTTGAGATAATGTCTTCTCTAATGTTGTTTTGTTTTATTTTTCTTCTCCAACACCCTAAACTCTTTTTATTAATTTCTTTTTTAACAAAACCAGTATCCTCAATATACTAGGATGTTGTTATAATAAGGATTAGAGCTACATTTACACACACCTACATCTAATGGTTAAAGAATATACGGTTTCTATAGATGGCTTATTTCTGCCTCACGAAACGATGATTGTTTATCACTCATATTACACCTTCAAAGGTGGACATTAATATTTCACTATATTTATATATGATATATAATATGTTTATGTTTTACTTATGCTTCTGTATTTCTCATTTATGGCATACTTTATGATTTCCTTTATGGGTAAAACGCGATAATTTCATTTTAGTAAGTGCGGACTACCGCCCCCTCAAAGTGATTTGAATCGTTAATGCCATATGTGGGATGTTTAAAGGATGGAGTAATGGTATTATACACTATATTATACTGGAATTATATTATACATTTATATCATTATGATTTCATTCCATTAACTACGAAATATAAATGAAAGTAGCGTTCATGCGTACGTACGGCTTACCGTCTCCATGAACGGTGCATTTCATTTCTTACCTCTAAATGTTACATAATAAATGAATGTATATACTGGATATATATGATATATATGACATCTAAATCATTAATATAATTCTGGAGATAATGGATATTCTACCACATAAAAAACTTGTAATTATAAGAAGTTTATTGTTGACTCAAGTACCAAAGATCGACAAAACGACCGTTATTAACTTAAATAATTAAATAATGTTCATAACATTGTAATAAGTGATATAAAAAGGATAATGAAATTAAAAATGGTTCTTAATAATGTATATATTAACTATAGTTTATTATTCAGGAGGTTAAAGAATGGTTGAGTCACGTCAGACACGAGGAAAGGGAATTTCGTAACCCAACTTCCATTCTTTGGGTTAATCTCCTACTTTCAAATTATGTCAGGATATTATTATGTATTATTTTTTATTTTTACTTTCATTATGTGTACCTATAGTGAATACACATAATAGATATATTTTATTTTAAAAATGATCTTTTTATGGACTTCGTCTCAATATCCTTTCATTGAGGCATATTTGGTTTTATAAAAAACTTTCTTTTATACGGTGTACAAACCCCTTTGACTTTTACGTTTATTCAAAAGGAATCATTTTTATATGAAGCGTTTTGCTAAACGACAAAAGGAAATGTTTTTCTTTCCGTACATATGCGGCGACAACGACTTCTCCACCGTCGTGAGCATTATTTGAGTTTCAGCTTCCTCTATAAGCCATCATTTTTTAATGAATAATAAATACAAAGTTTTAACTTTATTTTATTTTAATATTGAAAATGGTTTTGAAAGAGTTTTTATTATATCAATGTGTTGTATTGATATCTTGTGATTGAAATGTGGAAATTTTATGTTTCCTTTTATGCATGTTGTTTGTGATACAATTGTGTTTTGGTTTATGATATGTTTAAACCTATTCATATGAGGAATGTATTGGACTTAATAAGTGACGGGTGGAGCCCGCTATAGCTCCTAGATGCATCGGTAGGTCTCATGAGACAACTAGATGTGGAATTGTCCGAGGCCCTTTCCCAATTTGATTTATGGTTCTGGCCTAGGCCTTAATCATTTTAGACGTCTCGGACGAGGCCTTGACGAAATGTTTCAGAATGTCTGGAATTATATATTCCCTCATTATGAAAGTGGTTATTGATATTACATGTGATTATTCGACCAGTAGAATATCCATGTGAAGAAGTGAATGGCATTATCTCATTTTACTTTTGCCATATTATGTTGATGTTCAAGTTTAAAAGGCTTTTGTTTTAGTTAATCATTGCCTTAAATGTTTATGATTATTGATGAATGGTTCCGCTATATTGTTATCCTTACTGATCATCTGAGCTCACCCCTTTCAATGTTTTAATATATTTCCAAGATGTGAAGAAGTATTATATGAATGACCTGCAGGGGTAGTAAGAAAGGGATATGAGTGTGGACTATGAAGACCATTTTATTGTAGTTTTATTACTTTTTGATGTAATGAAAGGCATATGAATGTATCTAGTGTTTCCAAGGCTACTGAACTAATCGGTCTTTCGAGACTTGATCTTTTGTGATCATGCCAATGTTACGAATTAATGCACCGACTCTGGGTAGCTGGGGTCGGGGCATTACAGTTGGTATCAGAGGCAGTTTAGTACTATCCTTGGAAGCTAGATTTAGATAAACTCTGATTAGAGCACATAGCCCAAGGATAGACTTTGAGGATTAGTATAGAAGAACTTCCTATAATTTTGTTATTGTAGAGATTTTGTGAGTTTTCCGAGCAATACATCCCTGTCTGGATACGAGCAGGTAGAGGCGGCTCTGGCACAGATATACGTAGGGGTAAAACCCGAAAACACCTCTTTGATCTAGAATCGAACGGGAACTAGTGCACGATAACGGGCCTTGCTGCACTCTTGGTTACGACACTCCCGGGGGATATGCTTAGGATAATTCTCATTTTCTTTACAAACCACTATGAAGGGTTATGAGTATATACTTCCTCAAAGGAAACATTTCTTTTTATGATTATGGATTATATCCATAAATATCTCAATTTATGTAAAGTGTTTTACAAATATGGAATTATGTATTTTATTTCATAAACTAATCTAGTTTATGACATTGTTTTGAAATGGCTCCTAGTGGAAGGAATGGAGACTATATCAATGCACACACTCCATGTAGGGATTTCCCTCCTGCTCAAGATAATTATGGTGGAGCTAGTGATACAACTGGTGCTGATCAGCTTCTCACCGTACTGGGACAACTCACGCAGGTTATGAATAATAACCTTACTCGTATGGAGCACCCTGATCCGCAACATGGAGGATCAATGCTAGACCGTTTCATGAGGCAACAACCACAAACCTTCAATGGGAGTACAAATCCAATAGTAGATGAGCAATGGATAAATTCCTTAGAGAAAATATTCCATGCCTTGGGGAGTAGTGAAAGGGAGAAAGTTGTCATGGCAGTTTACCGCCTCACTGGAGATGTCGATCAATGGTGGTCACTAATTCAAAACACAAAGGAAGATGATGAATTAACAAACATGGAATGGTAGGAGTTCAAAGAGATTTTCTTAGAAAAATACTTTCCTCGTGACCATTGAGCACATATGGAAAGGCAATTTCTGAGTCTGAGGCAGAAGGGGGATGATAATGTCGCAAAGTATGAGGCTAACTTTACAAGGTTAGCGAGGCATGCTTCCGATTATATACGTAACCCAAGGAGTATGATTGATCGTTTATTTGATGGGTTAAAACCATTTCTCCGTCGAGCTTTAGTATCAAAATCCTTCTCATCATACGAAGATATTGTCTCGTGTGCTATCAAGACAGTAAAGGAATTCTCTAAGTCTTATGACAACAAAGTAAAGCAAGAGAAGAAGAGAACGGTGGAACAAGAGACAGATAAAGTGGAAAATGGAAAGAAGGATTTTCCATTATGTGATAATTGTGGGAAGAATCACCCTGGTACTTGCCTAAAAGGAATGGGAGTTTGTTATAAATGTGGAGAAAAGGGTCACCAGGCTCGTGATTGCAAGGGAAATAAAGAGGCTATCAATGTTGAATGCTACAATTGTAGAGAAATGGGTCATTATGAAAATGAATGTCCTAAGCGTCAGGGAAACTTACCTCAGAAAAGGCAAAGGGATCAAGGACAATCTTATGCTGTTACTATAGTTGAAGCAGAATAACTAATGTATTGGTGCTTTTGGAATCACGGATTATATTCTAGTTATTAGAATAATGTGATATATATATAAGGATTGTACTGCAGTACTTCTTGATTTCAGTAAGGTTTTAATATGATGAAGGTAATTATATTTTTAGAATGTGACAATAAGAGAAACATTACTTTGTTTGGGGAATATGATAAATTGATTTTGGAATTAAGAGACCTTTTAGAGAAAGTCTGGACATAGGTATTTTGGATAACTATAAAGGTTGGAGTGGATTAAGTTGATCTTTGGATAGTATTGTTTAAGGTTAAAAATTATTTATGAATATTATTTTTGGAATATTATAATACTATAGTTTTAGGAAAAGGACAACCTGCCGGGTGGGGCATAACCCGTCGCGTCGGACAAAGCTACAGGAATCGCACCCACAATAATAGTGCGACAGGCCTTTATTTCCTACCACTAGCCTACAGGAAGTCCCTGGTTATTAGAAAATAATTTTACTAATCTAAATGGTATGTGTTAACATTTGAAGCCTTATACAATTAGGATAAGTATAATATTTTTGAGTTCTATTATCTTTTTGAGTGAAAGATGAGTTGAAGGTTGAAACTCTAATTGTCAAGCATAAATATATATATACCTATCTCTTATTCAATGAATAAATTAATTCTTAAACTTTATTAAAGGAATATTAAAACAAAAAAATGTGTTATCCTAATACCTTATGTCTTGTTGAACTGATGATATTTTAAATCAACATAGATTGAAGCCTTTGAGGCCCTCAATTTGACAGTTGATTGTGATTGATGACCTCAATCACTCCCTACAAATATTTACGTTTTTCCTCCAATTATATGTCTCTAACTGCCACCAATGTTCTCCTTATCGAGATCATAATTTGGTGGTGATTTTCTTATTTCCATTTCCCTCTTATTATGGCTAAATTTTATTAACATTCTTTCCGATGTGGGTTTTCCACAATGGTATTTTCTATTTTCAACCTTTCATTTTCAAAGAAAAAATATCAAATTGCGAGGACACAATTTATTGAAGGAGGGGAGAATGTAACACCCCGAGCTTCCATGATACGCCTCTCTTTCAATAATGCAATAGCTTGCATTGTACGCAAGTTCGAGTTCTAAAACACTGCGACTAATCAAAGTAGCCGTTATGAATAGTAACAACCACTTTTTAAAATTAATAAAATTTTATATTTCAAAATGGACTTCATTTTTCTATTCTTAATATTGAAATTATCCAAAGTTGAATTTTTTTTAATTTTCTGAGAACCTCCAATTTTTTTATGAATAGTGAAAATTACATAAAAACAACTTTTTTAATCAAAATAATTTATAGTGATAAATTATACTATTTAGTGGATTAAAAGTATAATTAGAATATATTTTTACCATTTTATCCAATGGTGGTCATTAGAATTAATTTAACATTGAAATTGGACATAAACCATTGCCAATCTTTTGATATAAATTATTTCTTAAAAACACGCTATTTGTGGTGACAGCAAGAATTAATTATAAAATTAATTAATGAAACTTATATGTTTGGAATTTTGTAAAATAGACATCATTTTTGAAATCAGAATATCAATTATAGCTTAGGGTGAAATTTTGGCATTGTTTTGAAAAACTTCAATTTTTGATGAATAGTGAAACCACTAAGTGGTAGTTAAATAACTAATTTTTCATTTAAATGAAATATTACCACTTCTGTGATTTGATTTTCAAAAATCCTACATAAATGGTTGTCATTAATATGTAAAATGTGGTTCAATGAGATTAAAATAATTTTTTGGTGAATAGTAACTTTTAAGTTCTTAATCGCGATTAGAGGTAATTAGTGTAGTTTAAGTTAAAAATAATGTTTTAATAATATAAGATGAGCTTGAAACCTGTCCTACTCTCATTAGATGTGTCATGGCCGACCAAGACAATCCATGGGTCAACTTGGGGACCGCATGGAGCCACTTTAGTTGGAAAATGACATAAATACCTTTTATTTAATGTTAAAGTAAAAAATGACACAAACATGAAATGTTTTACTAAAACGATTTTTACATGGGGTTATACAAGTCATATTTTTTACTATAAATAGTCATTTGAAAGATAAAAATATTTCCGACATCATAGTATTTTTTTTATAATTTTTAGACATTAAATAAATTAAATTATTTATGACATCATTATGATGCAGCGATGACTTCATTATTTAACGATTTTAATAAAATGAAAAGATAATGTACAATCCAAGGATTACTCTTGTACAAAGACTATTGGATGGGTCGATTTCGAACCCTTATCACCTTATCCACGAATTATATAAGTGTGGGACGTTTAGAATCCAAAAATCATTGTATAATAATGTTAAATTTCCTTACTTTCCAAGAGTGCCCCTCCTCTCCTCTTATAAAAGGCCCCCACCTCTACCACCTCATTCATACTTTCAAGCCATTTGGATCGGACAACCTCTGCCCAAATACTCTCCCAACTTCCCCCTCTTACTCCTAGAATCTCCCTTTCGGCAGAACTCTTCTCAAGGAAGCCTTTGTCTCAAATCAAAAACAGTTACCCGATTTTGTGGTAATGTCTTATCTGATGTTGTTTTGTTTTATTTTTCTTCTCCAACCCCCTAAAATATTTTTATTAATTTGTTTTGTAACAACCCCAGTATACTCAATATACTAGGATGTTTTTATAAGAAGGATTCGAGCTAAACTTACACACACCTACATCTAATGGTTAAAGATCATACGGTTTCTGTGGATGGCGAATTTCTGCCTCACGAAACGATGATTGTTTAACACACATATATCACCTTCAAAGGTGGCCATTAAGATGTCACTATATTTATATATAATATATAATATGTTTATGTTTTACTTATTCTACTGTATTTCTCATTTATGGCATACTTTATGATTTCCATTATGGGTAAAACGCGATAATTTCATTTTAGGAAGTGCGGACTACCGCCCCCTCAAAGTGATTTGAATCGTTAATGCCATATGTGGGATGTATAAAGGATGGAGTAAATGGTATTATACAATATATTATATTGGAATTATATTATACATTTATATATTTATGATTTCATTCCATTAAATACAAAATAGAAATGAAAGTAGCGTTCATGCGTACGTACGGCTTACCGTCTCCATGAACGGTGCATTTCATTTCTTACCTCTAAATGTTACGTAATAAATGAATGTATATATAGGATATATATGATATATATGACATCTCAATCATGAATATAATTCTGGAGATAATGGATATTCTACCACATAAACAACTTGTAATTATAAGAAGTTTATTGTTGACTCAAGTACCAAAGATTGACAAAACGACCGTTATTAACTTAAATAATTACATAATGTTCATAACATTGTAATAAGTGATATAGAAAGGATAATGAAATTAAAAATGGTTCACAATAATGTATATATTAACTCTAGTTAATTATTCTGGAGGTTAAATAACGGTTGAGTCAAGTCAGACACGAGGTAAGGGAATTTTTTAACCCAACTTCCATTCTTTGGGTTAATCTCCTACTTTCAAATTATGTCATGATATTATTATGTCTTATTTTGTATTTTTACTTTATTTATGTGTACCTATAGTGAATACACATAATAGATATATTTTATTTTAAAAATGATCTTTTTAAGGACTTCGTCTCAATCTCCTTTCATTGAGGCATATTTGGTTTTATACACAACTTTCTTTTATACGGTGTACAAACCCCTTTGACTTTTACGTTTATTCAAAAGGAATCTTTTTTATATGAAGCATTTTGCTAAATGCCAAAAGGGAATGTTTTTCTTTCCGTACTTATGCGGAGACAACAACTTCTCCGCCGTCGTGAGCATTATTTGAGTTTCAGCTTCCTCTACAAGCCATCATTTTTTTAATGAAGAATAAATACAAATTTTTAACTTTATTTTATTTTGGTATTGAAAATGGTTTTGAAAGCGTTTTTATTATATCAATGTGTTGTATTGATATCTTGTGATTGAAATGTGGAAATGTTATGTTTCCTTTTATGCATGTTGTATGTGATACAATTGTGTTATGGTTTATGATATGTTTAAACCTATTCATATGAAGAATGTATTGGACTTAATAAGTGACGGGTGGAGCCCGCTATAGCTCCTCGATGCATCGGTAGGTCTCATGAGACAACTAGACGTGGAATTGGCCGAGGCCCTTTCCCAATTTGATTTATGGTTCTGGCCGAGGCCTTAATCATTTTAGACGTCTTGGCTGAGGCCTTGACGAAATGTTTCAGAATGTCTGGAATTATATATTCCCTCATTATGAAAGTGGTTATTGATATTGCATGTGATTATTCGACCAGTAGAATATCCATGTGAAGAAGTGAATGGCATTATCTCATTTTACTTTTTCCATATTATGTTGAAGTTCATGTTTAAAAGGCTTTTGTTTTATTTATACATTGCCTTAAATGTTTATGATTATTGATGAAAGCTTCCGCTATATTGTTATCCTTACTGAGAATCTGAGCTCACCCCTTTCAATGTTTTAATATTTTTCCAGGATGTGAAGAAATATTATATGAATGACCTGCAGGGGTAGTCAGAAAGGGATATGAGTGTGGACTATGAAGACCATGTTATTGTAGTTTGTTTACTTTTTGATTTAATGAAAGACTTATGAATGTATCTAGTGTTTCCAAGGCTACTAAACTAATTGTTCTTTCGAGACTTGATCTTTTGTGATCATGCCAATGTTACGAAGTAAGGCACCAACTCTGGGTAGCTGGGGTCGGGGCGTTACAAAAAATTTCTAAAAACTAATTCTAAATTAATAAAATTTTCATTTTAAAAATTGTTTTAGAGAAACATAAATAATAAGTTCTAAAGGTATAATATAGTTTTTTATTTTAAAATGAATTTTTTTAAATGTATGATATTACAAAAAATAAATATTTTTTAACAAAGTGGTTTTTTTAAGTTTTAGTAATTCTTATATCCTAATAATTTCATGAGTGAGGAAATTTTTAAATTTTATACTTTTCAATATTCATCTAAAAAATAAATACTTTTAGAAAAATATATATAATTCATACTATGGTAATATTGATATAATAAAATGAAAATTTAATTTCATTGTGAAAAAATTAAATTCTAAAATTTAAAAAATTTACATTTAATGGGAAACATATAATATTTTGAAAATTTTTTTTGGTGAAATAAGTTTTCCATATATTAAATATAATTATTCTAATATCATATTAATATATTATTATATTATTTTTAATATATTATTCATAATAATAATATATTTTACTATTTTTTAAATATGTTATAATCAGTATATTAGAATATATATTCATAGTGCATAAAAAATTAAATTTATGATAAAAATACATTTTAAAAATAAATTGTTCTAATTTGTCTGTTATCTCTACTAAAGGACTTTCCTTAGTACATTAATATTAAAAATAAATATTTTTTTTCAATAAAAGTGCTTATTTGAAATGTATAAAATACCTGTGATGTTTATAAAAAACTTTTCACTTTAATAATTCTATGTTTATATATTTTATTCTTCTACTTACATAACTGACTAGATCATCAAATATGATATAAAAATATGAGAACTGTTAGTTGTAGTTTTGGTTGTCAGTTTAGGTATCATGGATATCATAGAAATTTAAATTATATTTAACTTTCCCTCAGATGATTTCCCTCAGACAATAATTTTTGGGATTGAGATTCAGTTTTCTCTTCGAAAAACCCAATAGATGCTACCTCCTTTCAAATCATGAATAAATGAACTTTATGAGTAATAATTCCATAACCCTGTTCAATTTCATTCATTTTTAAAAATATATTTCATAAAGTGGTCACATATATTAACTCACATCACCTTAATGGAAATAGTATAATAGTCATGTTAAATGGGTATCACTGTTTAATTTCAGTTCAGTGTTTCATATTTACTATCCTATTCAAAACAATATTTATTTAAATGAAAATAATACAAAAAATTTAGGTTGTTATAGTTATGGTTTAATGAAACTAAATATTACGACATTACATGTTTCTAATCCCATTTATGAATTTTATGACATTTTAAGAAATAAATTATCACCTTAAACTAATGAATTTACTCATTCATAATATAACACTTCATACCCACGAATAATAAATCATCGACGAAACTAAAAAATTAAAAATTATTTAATTTTAGATGTAATATAATCATTTTTGAAATTTGAATTTTAAAAATATTTGCAAACAATTAATAATTTCGGCAATCTTTATAGACATTACACAATATAATAAAAATGAACATTTAACATTTATATCCTTATGAACTCCATCAATTTCAACTTATATGATATTTTTTAAGAACAACGTCACATTTAAAAAAAATTAGTTATTAAAATATTTATAATCATATATATAATTCATATTTTATAAAAAAAATTAATATAAAAAATTTACTAAATTTTATACTATATAAACCATGATTCAATAAAAAAACACTGCTGCTATCATTTTTATAGGCCTCCAAATAATGAAATTAAATATGAACATTTCATATTATAATAGAAATTCCTTTATTATTTCACTTGTTCCAGTTTCTAACCATATGATAAATTAATAATCCATTTAAATCTACATTGTACCTATATCATATCTATAAAAATGTTTTTTCCATGATTTAAAACCTCCTCATATCAAGAATAGGGTATTCAACCATCATCGATCATGGTTTTTGAGATTTTCTTGTGATCAAATTCAGGATGAAATATAAAGACCAAGGATGATTCCATGTGGGGAAATATTTACCAAGGAACCCATAACCATTTTCTTTGGAAACATAATTTCAATAAATTAATCCAAATTCAGACATTTAGAACCATGTCAGGTAGTCTCCCATCAGTATCATGGATTTCTAATGAAAATCATGTTTTTAAACTAACTATTCTTTTTTAGAAAAAATATGCAACATATTTTTTACATTTTATAATGATCTATCTTTAGAAACCTTATTCCATCCCTTTTCATCATAAACCATGATTTGATTTTATATTATTTCAAATACAACACATATTTTCTCAAACAATATTTTGTGGTGATATAATATGACAAGATGCGTGGATGTTTTTCAAATGAATGTCATAGTTATAAAAAACCACACCTTCAATGATTTTTCATCTATCTGAAACATCAATCCAAATTATATGGAAGGTTATCAGAAACAATTGATGGGGTTTTGTGGGGATAAACCATTACTAAATGTATTAAAAACAACTAAACAAAATCCAAATTATTATAAGATATCTTCGTTAATTAAAACTAATGACAATATTATGAAAATAATTTTTTCTTTGATGATATGACCAATAAATGATTTTTCAAAATATCTTGACAAGGTTTATTGAGTATAATCAAATAATGACCTTCTTCTTTTGGTATGAATTATTCATGTGAATCTCTTAACACTTGTTACAATTTATATACAAAATAATAACATCTCATAATTGATTTTTTTACACCATTGGATATCATAAAATGATACACTAAATTAGTAAATATATCTTAGGAGTATGATTAAAAAAATAACATCCAAAATCATGTCATACAAGTACTATTATACACCAAACCATGATGTAGTGAACATCACTTTGGTATGCTATACAATAGTACAAACCAGAACATGGCCTATACCAATACATCATTCAATGACTTTAGTGTATATTTGTATTAGATAATAATCCACCCATATTCTCTATAATAATTTAAAATATTTCTAAGAGAATATATATTTTAAACACTTATTATCTCTGTAGAAAATAATGAATTCTCTAAAAAAACATTGTCATTATAGTTTATGCATGAATTCCATGATTAGAAGATTCAGATATTGAGTTGAATCATTATATTTATGTGGATATATCTCTCTAGACCCATATGCAATAATTTTTTCCTACAATATTAGAAAATATCCAAATCTAAATAAGATGCATTATACCTTCAAATAATAAAAAAATGTCTGGTTCCCACTACCTCTTTCTTTATACATTCAAAAGTATATCATCCACTGCATAAGTTTTGGTTTTTTGGGATGGACTATTTACGACTGAATCTAGTCATAAATAATCATTTCAGATAGAAGTTTGTTGCTAATAGTCCCGCACAAAAAACGATGTCACAATTGAGGTTAATTACAATGGATTGTCACAAATAATTATGGTAATAATATTTTTAAAAACCAATAGTGGCAGATATATATTGTATCCTAAATATATTTTTTTTTAAAAGCTGAAAAAATAAAATAAATAAAATTTTTTAAAATAAAATAATATTAATGAAATTATTTAAAAATTTTAAAAAATAAATATAATTAATATTAATATAAATAAAATAAAATATTAAAATTAATTGAAAATTTTACGATTAATTAAAATAATTTAATAAGTAAATACATTTACAAATTACTAACCAATTTAAAATAAATTAAAAAAATTTACACATTAAAAATAGTAAACAAAATTAAATTGAATATTTTTAACAAAGGTTAAAATATATATATATTAAAAATAATTCAACTCTCAAAAAACTTAAAAATAATTAAAAAATCAAATAAATAAATATAATGAAAATTAATGAAAAAATAATAATCAATTAACATAAAAATTTAAGATTTATTAAAATAATTAAAAATTTATATATATTAAAAAAAGTTCAAATTTTTAATTTCAATTAAAAAAAAGGTAAAACATAAAAAATATTAAAAAATAATTAAAAAACAAAAAATATTAAAAAATAATTACTTTATTTAAAAAAATGGGAAAAATAATTTAAAAATGACAAATAATAAAAAATACATAAAAATAAATAATAATTTTAAAAAATAAAAATCATTCAAAATATTATGATATTTACAAAATGTTAAAAATATGAAAAATGATAAAAATACTATAACAATTTTTAAAAATGTAAACAAATTAACATATAATTTATAATATTTATATATGAATAAAAATATTGAAAAATTATAAAAAAATAATTACAAATATTTAATAAAACTAAACATAATTATTTACATTAATGAAAATTACAAATAATTAAAAATAAATTCAATTATTAAAAAAATAATGAAATAATCATTAAAAATATTAAATCAAATTACAAATAATTAAAAAATTTACAAATAATTAAAATTATTAATAAAGTATAATTCATTAAAAATATCAACAAAAATAAAATATTTTATTAAAATTTGGAAATTATTAAAAATATTTATAATTTAAAAATAAAGAAAAATAATTACAAACTATTAAAAAATTTAAATGAAATTAAAATAACTAATATAACTAAAATAATTCACATATATTTTTAAATATTTTATAATACATAAAAATATTAAAATATAATAAAAAATTATTAAAATTATTAAAAAATTAATAATAAAAAAATAAAAAAATAAAAAAATATTAAAAAAATATTAAAAATGAATTATAATTTAATATAAATTTATAAAATATATTATAAATTACAAGAATGGTGTAAATCATAGTATATTCCATATTTAAGTCCTAGAAATAAGGAATTTGTGTCAATCATGACCAATTGACAATAAAATTTGATATTACTCGTGACCTGAATGTTGACGAGCTATTTCATTTTCACATTTCTAAAAGTTTATAATACCTTATATATTCACACACACATAAAAATATAAAATATATACTTATAATAATAAACTAGGTAAATTAATGTCGGATCTATAAATTGATCAACTTAGGAGTTCCCCAAAAAATAAATCTTCTAAAAAATGATCAACCTAGGGTTTTCCAAAAAATAATAGAATATTAAATTTACATAAATCCTAAATACTTCCATCCCTAATCACTGAAAATTTACAAACATCCTTAATATTTTAACAATCATCAAATATTCAATAATAATTTAAATTAAAAAAATTATAACAACCCTATACACCAAAAAAATAATATATTAAATATTAATTCAAACAATGAGGAAAATACCTAAAATCAAATATAAAAAACTAGTTTAGATCCATATCACCCAAATTGGGAATAATATATTTATATTATACCTAAATATATAATAAATTATAAAAACGGTCAAATTTATAAACCAATGTTTTCACCAAAATGGAATATATAATAGTAAACCAAAATACGCAAAAATAATGACGGAGTAGGGAAGTGGAGTTCATACCATTAAGATCCGAGCTAAACTAAGCATGAAAACATAAGAAACATTCATGTTTGGAGTTACATAGAGCATTGAGACCCGAGGGAGCATTGCGTCGTGGTTGTGCGAGAGAGGGAACATTCAAGCGGCAATGGAAGTGTGACAACACAACAGAGTGGTTTGGTGTAGTTGTACGGGGGAGCGATGGCATGGCGTAGAGAAGGGGATGAGTAATGATGGGAGGGGTGGGGTCATAGTGGATGTGCGATAAATGAGTAAAAAGATATGATGAAGAAGAATGTTTCATGTAGGTTAAATAAATTTATTATTGTCGACAAACTATTTGTGACAGAATTAATTCCATCGCAATAGTCATTTGGTGAAATGTATTTTTTGAATGGAATTTTCCTCTACCATAAATACTTTGACTCTAAAAGTTATTTGAAAAATAAGTCGTAATTTTTATCAAATCCTGTCAAAAATGAGTTTGGCACTAGGTGGTAAGAGTAACCACCAAAACTATTTGCAACAAAGCGGTTTCTTCAGCCGTAATTAGGTATTATTTGTCAAATAATAAATGTTCCTTCACTAATAGTTTGTGTTCGGGGACTATATGTGATTGGTCACTAGTCCATCGCAAATAGTCTGTCGGATATAATTAAATTTCAAGTTGTGTACATTTCATGATCCAAAAAAATGGTTTATCTTTATTTATAATGGCTAATAGTGGAGTCTCAATCCATGAAAATTTCAATGAATCAAAATTTTCTATATATAAAAATCCATCACAATATATATATATATAAGGGATAATATAAAATACTAGTAATATGTAACAAAAAAATATGCGTCTATGTTTTATTAGTATTGAAGTTTTTTTTAAGAGAATAAATATACTCCATAAAATTTAAAAAATACAATTTGGTAATAAAATAATAATTTTCTTAATTTGGATTTCAAAATCCATTAGGTTACCATCTCTTAAAAAATTCACAATAAAAACAACACATTAAAATAAAAATTAATCATTGTAATTAGGGTTTGTATTTTGGATGGATATACCGAACCTAGAAATAAAACTAACTAAATTGTGAATGATGGAAATAAAGACATTTATAGGAATTATGAATCCTATATGAGAATTTTAAAGGACAAATTACCTTTAAAATAGTAATGTTTCTTTTAGAAAAGTAACATGGTCATTGTAATAATAACATTACTATTAGAAATGTAACATGACTAGTTGAATACTAAAATGATTTTTAAATAATATTTATTATGAATAAATATATCTATAAAATAAAAATTCATATTACGTAACTCAACAATTATATTAATGTATAAATATAGTGTAATAAATTCTGACATATTTTATAAAAATAATTAATTTCATGTATATATTTAAATATAAAAAATATATATTTTAGAGGAAAAATTAAATAAGATATATTTAATTTTTTGAATGAACGCAATTATGTTATATAAGAGTTATTTTTTAAAATTTTATTAAAAACATGAATTTATAGGTGAATTATAAAAATACTAGTTTTCAAATATAACTTTATTTATGAAATACTTTGGATGTAATAATTGCCTAATAAATTATAAATATTTATATTAGACCAAAATAAGAAAATTACGATTAATAATTTATTTATAAATAGTAAAAATAATTTCCAAATATAAAACATATTCTAAAAGGGATTAAATGATAAAGAAATCAATTAAAAAGATATTAAATTTTTTCTCTCAAATTTTTATATAATATGCTAAACTAAGTAGTTTAAGGTATTAAAATTTACAAAAAAAAAATATTTTCATTAAAATACTATACATATTCCTAAAATGTACTACTATTTAAACTATTTTAATTGAAATAATATATTATTGATTATATAAGCAATAAATACCCTTCCCCTTCCTCAAATAGTACACCCTACCTCCCTAGGGAATAATCATTTGGAAAATCATTATCACATCCCCTAATAAATCTAATTAACTTATTAAAATCCAATTTAAATCCTTTAACATGTTATAGTATCACCTCACTCATAGCCTTCAAGGCATTAACCCTAAGGAAATTAACGAACATTAAGGACAACATAACATTCCATCATTTTTCAATTCAGAATTATTCTTGTATTATTCGGTTCTCTTATCCCTTATCAAAACCAACCTCATAAAGTCAATTAATTAGAATAATAAAGTTATATTTATTATATTAATATTATAGATAACAAAGTACACATTATATTCATACATAATATGTATACCTTGATATTTTGATGAAGTTTCATTAATAATTAGTTTAATAATTTTGGGAAAATCATCAGTTCATTTTTTATCACTACCTTTATAATTATTTAGTATAAATTATAAATATATACTTTTTGTTATACTAAATTCTTTTTATAATTCGTTTAAAATTTATATTTATATCATATGTCTCATTGTTCAACAAAGTCCCGTTAATTATTAGTTTATTAGATATGTAGATGTTCTCAATTTTTAACTTATATATACATTAGAAGATAGTTTTTTCAATATATTTATAATATAAGGATATTTAGTTTTATTATTTTATTAATATTTTATAGTTAATTTCAGTAATTCCTAAATTAAAAAGAATCAAAATAATGAAATCAAAAAAAAATTCATAATTAAAAGAATCATATACACTTTACCTATCTCTTTTCCCAATTTTTATTCTAAAATACCTTACAAATTTCTTTTTTTACATTCCCTATTTTTTTATGGATACAAATGTTTTTTATTCATTAGGATGAATTGTTATAAACCTTAAATGATTTTGGATAGAGTGTCATTTCTAAATATTACATTAATTACTCTTTTTTGATTATTCATCCCTATATGATATATGGTCATTTATGAAACCATTTAATGTCCTATAATTTAATAAATTCCATTATTGTGTAACATAATGTTGTTTATAAATTCGATATGAAATTATTATAAAACTATTTAATTTATCATCAGTTTGTTTCAGGTTTATACTTTATATATAATTATTTACTATGTGATAAGTATGATTATAAGAAAAATATAAGGTGAATGTTAGTCCAATAATTACATCTTCAAATCCTTCATTAGGAATAAATTTATATCTCCTGATATCATTTTGAATAGATATGATAAAATTAACATGTTCAATAATGTTATTTTTGTATATGATATAGCTGGCATTGCTCAAAATATTATGATATCTTTGGAATATACATTGACTTATGTTTATTATGTTTCATATTATTATTTATATGAATCATTCCATGTGTTTCTATTATTTTTATTTTTATTACTATTATGAATATATTCTTATATTATGATGATAATTATTATGAATCATGTACTCAACATAATCTATGTTCCATGTTCTATAATATTATTCCTACTACTATAGGGTTGTATAGAAGAAATTGTTTTTATATACCATGGAAATTACTTGTATAAAAAATTATAAAATAAAAAAAGAGGAATATTCTAAAGGACATAAAAAAAATTAATTTTTTATATGTGTTTTTTCTCATGAATAAAATTCTTGAAAGACACTAATCCATTTGATTTTGGTATTAGTTATATTATGAAATGATATCTCCAATTAATTTAATATTCATGTATATGATGTATGTGATTCTAAAATTGGTGTCAAAGGACATATTAGTTTATTAAATAATATTTTTAAAGAAATAAATCATAGTTTAAACATAGGTATTTTATAAATAGAGAAATTAACTTTAATTTATAAACCTGAATAAGTATTTTATATATGAATTATTGGATTATATTTTATTCCATCAATTTATATATTAGAATGTGTTGGGAACCAAGAAGAACTACCCAAAAAACAATGAAATATGAAATGTAACGATTATAAAAATTATAATCCTTATGTGATAAAATATATTGGTCAAAATCCCATCATGATACATAAATACTTTACGTAGTTATGAAAACTAAACTAGACTATATGGAAGAGCATCCATCAGCCATGAAGAAAAAAATATACTTTAATTAATTTATGTGATAATGGAAACCATCAATTAGTCGATCATTCGATACACTAATTACAACACAATTGTTGAAATCCATTGAAAACATATTTTATTTTCTTCATTATTTAGAACATAAAAATATTACTATCATTATGTATTGTTTTTAGGGAAAAGTCAATCAATTTATGGAATTTTATCATGAAAAAAAAGATAAATGATGAAATGTAAGTAATATATTACAAAAACACCAATAAAAAAATTTCATAAATTTTTTTTCCGTGATTAATTTATATCAATATATAGAAAAGTTTTATTGATATAATTCCAAAATAGAATGATTCTATTGTAACATATGAGGTTACATTAACAAGGATTACAAGGTATGCATGTGGATTTTTATCTTCAAAATATTAAAATATATATTTTCATTACTATTTTGGAACCGTTTTTCTTCAATTATATTATTATATATGAGTTATTAAGTTATGAATAAGTGGTTTAGTATGATATTGATGTATAGATGAAGTTTAAATAGTTGTCTCATTGACATGTAGACATGAAATAAATGATGTAGTTCCACACTAGAAGATAGAATGATATTGGACATAGGGGAAATAAAATTAAATTTACCATAAAAACGTACTGGGAAATATACATCCCAAAAACTAACTTATCGAAATTAGGAAATGGTTTTCATGTGGAAAATAAATTGTTGCATGTAACATAATTTTTAATTGAGATTAAAATAAAATTATTATAATATAGTATGAGAGGAAACCCTTAAATAAATCACCCATTTTTCAATGCATCAAGTATAATGATATTGGTGACCATTAAATGTAGTGCACAGAACCAGGGGAATTTTATAGAAATCAATATAAAAAACCAATTATCCTATTGTAATAATGAAAATATTAAGTCCCCACCACGAAAAAGGTTGGACAACTAAGTGAAGTGGTGAAAATTACACAACATATTCAGTCATTAATGGTGAAAGTATTGTTCTATTTTAGGTTGGCACATTTCTTTTTATCATGTCTGTTTATTGGAACTAATTAATCACCTATAATATAACATTGAGTAGAGTTTTCAATGAAAAAACTAGGTTTTGAAATCATTAACAAGTTTTAGAAACATACCAATTTATTTTGCATGGGAATATTGTTCCATAAAATCTCAAAATTATTCCTTTTGAGAAATTTATGCAATACTAGGCATGGATTATCTCTTCGTATATAGAGCTTATATTAGCTAATAAATAATCAAAATCTCATTAAATATCTATACACATTTAATGATTCTATTAAAATTCATGGATAATCATGATATTACATTACAAAACTATTAATGATATATGTATTGATACATAATTAATAAAAATATCCTTCTCAAATGGATGAGATAATGAATATATTACAATTAAAAGACATGATACTTTTAAGAGAATATATTTTAGTTTTTACTGATGAATTTTCTATCATTCTCCTCGATCATGAGGCAGAGTTATCAATGGAACATATACGTAGTGAGACACCCATATCCAAGAGTCCTTATAGGAATGCGCCGATATAATTTGTTGAGTCAAATATAAACTATTAGATAATTTGGATAAATTATATTTAAATGCATGTTCATAATAATGGAGTTCACCTGTGCTCTTTTTTAATAAGATGATTCATCCGATATGTATTTGAATTTATATTCAAGAGACCTAAATTATCATAATAGAAAAGTAATTATCTATTATAAAAAATTTATGACTTTTTCATTCAAATTCAATGAGATCCATACATCCCAAAAGATGATATTCATTCGAGATATTGTTAGTAGAGGTTAAGGATAGTTGATATTCATAATTTTTATATTCAAATGATATTTGGGTACTATTATTTCACATTGATTACATTTTAATACAAAAATACCCCATCAATACAACTTACTATATTAACATGGAAGGGATAAATTTATGTATCAGTAGTGGAATGATAAATATGATTTATATAGTTTAAAAATATTTTTTTATCATTAACTATACTCACCCTATCCTAAATTAGAGAGGGGTTTTTGATATATAATGATTCTTTAATGAAGTTATTGTGTAATGTACTCATGGAAAATATTAATGTTATTGAATTTTCCTTATGGAAAATTTTGATTAATGAAAAAAAATTACCCAAGAAGTGAAATAATTTTATTTCCTATAATATCTGAATTAATGATTAAATGGAATATCCTATAATGAGATAATTGGGGAATATATTGTAATAATTAAAGTTTATAATATATATTCAAAATTATGGTGTTACAAATATTATAATAATGATAAATGAATTTAATCATTATCTATTTCATCTCAATTTATTACTATCCTTGATACATGAATAAGGTAGTTGATTCTAATATCAAAAATGAACATGTCACTCAATACATTTTTAGTATTGTGAGAAACCCTATATTTATTAATATACAATTTATGAGTGTTGAAAGCATCAATTAAGGTATTCCCTCATATGATACCCAAAATAATTCCAAGCCATCTAAAGAGGAGAAAATAAAGGTGGGGTAATATCCTAACTCTTTTCGATGTAAAATATGTTTAAGTTAATAATATTATACTTTATCTTTTGTTTCATCTCTAAAATCGGAGTAAAAGAAGATGTTTTCAGTGATAAATGAATAAATAAGTTGGTTCTAGTGTGTTTATGTGGTAATTGGATTTTAATTTTAGAAAAATACCACTGGTCGACTGATGGACTCTACCAGACTGGTAAAAGATGTATATATATGTCTTTGGGGAGATATAGGCCCCACCAAATAGTCAGTACATGAGGATGGTTATCTAGTATTATTCCTAGAACACTGACTCTCCAATACAAATATTCTTAGGGTTCAATTGATGAACCCCCTTGGTTTTTTATTTAACTTGTTTTTTAACCCATATTAAACCAAATTGCAAACCACATGGACCTTTTCTAATGTTTCCACTCCTAATCATGAATTAATACCACCTATTATTCTCCCCATCCCTCTATAAGATTTTATTAATCTAGTGATCCTATATTAATGTATTTTCTTTAGAACTATACCTAATTATTCAACCTTAATAAAAGATGATCATGGATATATGGTGGATTTATGATTTATTTGATTATATAATGATGAATTTCCCTTTCTTTATAGATCTTTGATAAATATAGCATGTTGAAAATGGATCATTATTGAATCAGTATCTATAATCCATAATGATGGTTAAATGAATAATTTTATATGGATTATTTTCCAAAAATTCTTCTTGATGAACCAATAATCCATTGATGTTTCTTAGTTATATTAGTATATGATTTAACATTTTAGTGATAAAAACCCATTGACCAGAGGTAAAAATATCATGAACAATGATGTTTCCTATTAATGGTTTATAGATTATTCATCTTGGGATGGTCATGTTTTTCAATATCATAATGAATCTCCTTTTGCTGATGTATTGATAATTGATCAAGGATCATCAGCTATACCAATAGTTATCTTATATAATCAATGTGTAATTCACAAGACATCCTAAATCAACAAAGGATCGAGTGATTTGGAACCCTATCCATTACATTCCTTGGAATTGGTTATGTTGAAAGGAACCTTAAATTTTTTATTTCTTGGATCACCCTTCTTGATATGGAATCTCCTTGAGAGTCCATTATTAACCAATTACTTGTTTAACTGGAATCAGAATAGACATCCTTGATTTTTGATATCATCCTCTATTTGTGTAAGATAATTTTCGGTATTTTATCCATGATGATCCTAGTATATATTAATCAACAATCTTATTTTATAAATTTTCAATCCATATACTACCTTATATATGTTGTTTTCGTGGTGATGGTATATTCATGTTACTATTTCTTGATGTTTTTATGTGGTGGTCCATGAGGGGCCCATGAATCCTCTTATTAATATGTGATAAAACACATTGTTGTAACATATTTTGAAATATTCTTCATATACCATATTTTTTCATTCTATGGTTTATGATGTTTTTGGAATTTCATTTAATTTGGAATAATGATTTAGGAATTTGGATGACCATGTTTCTCATCTTCAATTAGATGGCCCCTTGGATGGGGAATGTGATGTGTGATTATTGTTGAAGAGGATTTCTAATTTGATGGTATGAACCAAATAATTTTAAGACTTGTCTATATGGGAGTAGACCATGCATTATTAGATAATTTATCTACCACGGTGGTATATTGGGAAAATTCCAAGCATGGGTGATGTGTTCTCGAAATATGTGAAACTTGTCGGTTGGGACTTAACGTCATTAAAGAATAATAACAACAATCAAGGTTTGGAGTGTAATGATCTTGTTAATAAACACCATTAGGGTGGAGCTTGTGGAATTTTATTAAATGAATTACATTATTGACAGAATTAAACATCCCTACCAGCATCATACTAAAGTAGGAGGGGCTAGGGTTCATGGAGTCATGGTTAAATCATGATGAATCAGAATCTGTATGCATGTATGATTCTTTGAGAATTTACATATGTAAGGAAATAAATTAATATATATTATGTTCAATCATGTCAAGGACGTAATGGGTTTATTACTAACTCCCTACAAGGGAATCATAGTGAAAGTGTAGATTTATGATCAATGATGCAGTGAAAGAAAATGGAGAATGATGTGAATTTTTTGGATGCAATGGCGTGGATTTGGATGAGATTTGGGGATATTCTCTAAAATAATGTTATTACTTATATTTATTTAGATTCATACATCTATTACTACTGTTTTGGTTGACCCATTGGTCGCCTGTTTATTTATTATAATAAAAGTGAACCATGTGATATTATTATATTCTTTACATCTAATCTAACTTATTTTATATTTCTTTATGATAATGGGGAGATGATAGGATACTGATGATATAGTCTCCCCATTGACAAATTTTAGGCCCTCACTTCTAGTAGGAAGCCTCATAAATAAGGGCAAGATCATATTAGGTCATGTGTCTCTCATGCTCAATCCTAGAGATTTGGGTTGGGGAATGGCAAAATTATATCGTATCACAGATTGTTTTATGTATTTTTTACCAACCTAAGATATGGTATATATGAGATAGGCTATGTAAGAGGTGGGTAGGGATGTTTTCATACATGTGTCTAGCTCATCTATGATAGACCTCCTTGTTTGTAACATTGAGATTGTAGTTACTATTGTATGGGATTTGAGTGTGTTCAGGTGTCATAAAAATGAATATATGATCCTATTCCATTTATAAAAAATTTTATATCACATACTAGTTATTTAATGGTATACCTATATTTATTCAATTATTCGGGACAAACATATACTATTTTAATGTGTGATATAACTATTTTAAATACTTTTATGATATATCTATTGTAATTAATAATTGAGCCTACACATGTTGTTATATTTTTTTATATATGTTTAAATGTTAATAATATGTATGGATGATGAATTGGTTAGTTAATTAAGGGTTATACCTCATGTTATGGGAATATTCCTTATATAAACACTGTGATTTCATAGACTGGTTAGGATGTATCATGAATTAATAAATTCAAATGTTTTAAAAATTATATTGGAATTTTTGAAATTCCATTATGGAGACGTTTAGAAAGACCACAATCTTTGTTATCTTAGGTTATTTTCATTCCCCCACACATGGTATAAGAGAATTTACCCCATCACACTCATTCACCAACACTAATGATTTATTTTACCAATCCAGTTTAGCTGGGAGTCATTCAAATTCTACACATGTAAGGTAAAAACATCTAGAACACCATGGCTGATGATGATTGGGATTAACATCCCCAACATCCTTCATATTATCATGGAACTAGTAGGAAACAATACATATAGTAATATATGGATTTTATTATGATCATTTTCTATCACTTCTAGACTCCAATGGATTGGTGGGTAATAATGGAGACTGTTATGTTCCATCTCATTATCAGGATATGGTGAAATACCATGCATCAAGATGGAATAAATCAAATTATTACTTGGGATACCATCAAAGAGTTTTTTCTATAGTAATAGTTTCCTAAAATTATGATTCAAGATAGTTACCGAGAGTTCATGGAGTTGTAGAAGGTTTATGTGACTGTCTCATTACATTTTTCTTGGTTTGATGTTTTTCATAAATTTACTCATATTTATGTTAATAATGTGGTTCATTATCTTGTATATTTTTAGAGATGACTTTTTAAAAAATATCTATTGGATGTTTACGGGATTTGACCTCATATAATACATGCATGTTCCCTATAAGGCCCTAACCATTGTGAAGGGGCTAGAAGAGGACATGTTATTAGAATTAATTCCATTTCAAAGAATATTAAAGACTAATCATCAACTCACTACTATGATATATTCCTCTAGTAGTAATAATTTAAAGGTGGGATTGGTGTATCAGTGTAGCAGTTATTTGGCTAAATTTATGATTTTATTTATATATAATAATTGAGATTATTCGAATATGTTTTTTAATTATTTTCAAAGTGGTTTTATATAATATCATGCATGAATCAACCTACGGAGTAATAAAATTTGGCATTGTGTGGTTATCTTTGATTATTTTTCATGAGGACTTTTTGGTGGTGTGATGGGAGCTTCGGGAAATTTAAGGGCGAAGGACCTCGGTAAAGGATGTAGAATTCCTTGAATATAGTGATCTAGGGTAAAAGATATGGATATGAGGTAGGAAAAGTCTATACAGTGTATTAGTCCATATATTATGGCGGTGAGGAATGATATACTATTATAAGTATGGTTCTGGTCACTTATATATTATCTACTACTTTGTTTGGTAATGGAAGTTCTCATTCCTTTATATCAAGATAATTATCTTTTGGACATAGGATACTAGTATTTTTTAGTTACATTCTGTTAATTTATCATTAGGCATTATATTTTTACCATTCTAATTGATTCCAAGAGTTTATGATTTTTGTGGTTGTGGATATCTCTATGATTTCTTGAATCTTGAGATTAAACGCTTTGACGTGATTCCTAGCATGTACTATTTCACTAGCTTCTGAGACCACAATGATTTATATTAGTGATGGATTTCATAAATATTATACTAGGGAGATATGTAAATGATGACCACGGAGTGTAAACTTAGAGTAGGTAGAGATAGTCTAATCTTGGGTCAGAATAGGAAGATCACAACATAAATTTTTGTCTTGGCTCTTTCATCAAGATCATTAGTCCCCCATATATTTTCCACTAGATGTATATATTTATTATGAAGTCATTAAAAATTAAATTATATGAATTACACCTGATAATGTTGTTGATCATGATATTGAACTAATTACTAAATTGCATCGCATTTCAATACCCCCATCATCGTATAGTTGTGGTTTGTATGATGGTGCTCAAGGTATAATTTGATGACTTGTGTAAAATGGGATTTGTTAGGTCGATTACATCACCATGGATTATACCAATCATGTTCGAAAATATGGTGGATATTAATATTTTACTCTACATAGGCTACCATAAGTTGAATCAAGTTAATGTGGATAAAATAATCCCTTGTTTGGTTTTGATAATCTCTAAGATCATTTATGAGGAATCATGTGGGTATATAATATTTATCTTGGATTGGGAAATTACCAGTTGTAAGTTAGAGATGAGGAAATCCTAAATATTATATATTAAAGTAGTAATACGATATACGAGTACTTGTGGACATCATTTTCCTAGAATATCTTACAAGTATTGTTCACATATCCTGTGAACAAAATCTTTCATAGGTATCTTGTCTCATTCATTATGATGTTCATTGATGAAATCCTCATCTACTCATTGTCACTAGTGCAACATACCAACCACATTGTTATATTTTTGAGTATGATTTGGTAAAAACATCTATATATGTAGCTATAAAATTGTATCTTTCGAATTTAGGATGTGAAATTATTTGTAAATGTGGTTCTATGACAAGTATTACCATATACCGGGTGAAATAGAAGGTAGTGTTGTCTTGTAAATAACCCAAGAAGTTGTTTAATATTTGGATATTTCTGTGTTTAACATCATTATATTGGTGTTTTATCACTTACATATTCAATTTTAATCACCCTTGACTATTATTATTCAAAAGGGAGTGAAGTTATATTGGTTAGAATAGTATGGAGCAGTGTTTGTAAATCAAAATAAGATATTTTTTTAGAGAATTAGTGTTGATCCTCTCTTTTAATGGGATTGGATATGATTTATATTATGATGCAATATGTGATGGATTAGGAAAATAATGATGTAAAGGGAGTGGTTAGTAGCTTATGGGTCACATTATGATTGATCCCATAATATGAACTATCCTAACAATGAATTAGAGCAAGTAGTTGTGATATACACTTTGAAGTGTTGGATACATTATATCATTAGTCAGATTTTTGTTGTCTATACTAACCACAATAAATTCCATTATATATTCAGAAAACACGATTAAAAATTTAAGGCAGCGGCACTAGGTAGATTATTTATATATTTTTTACTTTAATATTGAATTTTCACAAAGTAATGTAAACATTAATTCCGATTCTTCTAGATATAAGAATTAGGTAAGTCATGAGATGGGTGAATGATAATTATAGTAAAATTAATGTTTTATGATCCTATTGGATGAATAGAGGATTGATGATTTTGATAAGTAGGGATAAATGTCATTTTCTCTATTTTTGATCACATAATTTTTTGTAGACTAGTAAAATTGTTGAAAATTGACTAATCTAGAGTGTATTGTGATGTGAGAACAAAATGTTGGAGGTGTCCAGATACAATAATGGATATCTGCACAAGGATTATGTGAGCCTTTATAATGGGAGATATTTAGACCCTACTTTCATCGATGAATTTATAACGAGAGACTTACATACTTATATTTGTGTTGTACATCATGGTGTGAAAAAATATGTAAAATGAAATCAGTTGAGAGATATGTTGGCCATGGATGAAGAGGTATATTGTTTGATTTTTTGTGCAATTCCCTTCAATCCATTTGATAATTTATGATCCTTATTATCCTAGAGATTTTATCTAACCACTTCGAATTCTAATATGGAAATGGTACGAAATAATGGTCGAATTTTTTATAGGGTTATCCCGGAACCCTGTGATCCTTTATGTTCTTTAGGTGATTGATAATATGTTGATGAATGGTATTCATTTCTTGTTAATTAGTGATATTGACCCAATAGATATGTTGGAAAAAATGTATATTACTGATATAATACCGTTACATAGAGTTCCCTTGAGAATTTTATCTAAAAAAGATTCACATTTTATTTCCCAATTTTGGAAGGGATTTCAGATGAACATTTATAATTAGCATACGTTGATTATAAAATAACATCCCTATATATATGAAAGGTTATCGAAGACAAATGGAATACTGATTGACATGCTCTATTGTTTCGTTATATTATTTTTGGAGTTTGGATGATCACCTATTCATTGATAATTTTTCACATGAAATCAATTTCAAGGATTAAATTCAAATAGAACCATATTATGTTCTTTTTTATATTAAATAACATTCACTACATTGTTGGAATGATTCTTGTGAAGTAGTAATAATGGGATTCAGTTTGGTACAAGACATATTTATGATAGTTTAATTAATATATAATATCTTGTCCATAACTTAGAGTAATAAAATGTTTTACACCAACTATTGGAGGATACCTTTATATTTCATTGTAGGTGACCTTGTTTTCCTGAGAGCGAATTCATAGTAATTCCACCAAATTTTGAGGAAATAAGGGAAGTAGTTGATGTTCTATGTTAGTCATTTATATATCCCCATATATGTTAGGATAGAGGTGTGTTGTCTAGATCATCATTCTAAAAACTGATTGATGCACATTGTGTTTTATGAGTGTCAATGTTAGATGAAAATTTCAAATCCTAGATATGTAATTGATTGTGAGGATGTTGAGCTAGATCATGATGTTCTATACATGGATTACATAATATATATTATAGAAAAGATTAAGAATATCCTTTTAAGGAAGAAAATACCTCTTCTCTATGTTTTATGGAATCATAGATGGAT
This sequence comes from Viscum album, assembly GCA_963277665.1. NCBI lineage: Eukaryota > Viridiplantae > Streptophyta > Magnoliopsida > Santalales > Viscaceae > Viscum > Viscum album. The sequence continues at coordinate 1,609,521,837 of OY728141.1, read as the reverse complement.
CCTGGTGGAGACCTAGGAGTGAGAGACTAATGTTTTTAGCCAATAAAATGAGTTTTTTGAGAATTCCTATTGAAAATATTTCTTGGGATAAATATGTTATTAGAAGAGTATAATTATAACATATTTTATTTTTTTCAATTTTCAAGATGTTAAAGTTAACAAAATTATCCATTGTCAACAAAATTATCCATTGTCTTTTGTTTAATCTATGACAAGGGAATTATTGTTATTTTACTATTGAAGATGGAGAATGAATACACAGATAGAGTTTTGATAGGGGAATTGGAAATGTGGTGGCTAAAAACTACCAGAAACTGCCTAGTGATATTTCTGTAAGTCATTAGGTAATTTTAGATCTCAGCAACCAACCAATGTGTTCACCAACATACCAGTGATACCCACTAAATATATAGTGTTCCCAGTCCTTATGTGCTATTAATTCACAGTGTGATATTTTTATTAGCTCATTTGACCCTTATTGACACCTAATCCCAAACTCCATGTCTATATTCTTAATTTCTAACCCCCTCTTTAGAATAAAGACTCAACGATTCTTCTCTCATTTTATCTTCAAGATTTGACCGATCTAGGGATGATAACACAATGTGATTTCTCTAGATCAATACGAACTTTATATTCCTTCTTAGAATATGGTTATTGATCTTTGGTGGACTACCTGTAGTAATCCTTCTCTCTAGATTATAGAAAATTATTTAGGTTACTTTTTTTATGGTATAATAAGAGGAATATCTAGAGATTGAAAATAATATTGGATCAAAACATTATGAAAGGATTTATTAATTTCACATCAATAATGATATATTCATTCAGTTTGTAAAAATACATTATGTGTTATCATCGTAAGAGATAAATAAGGATCTATTGGATGATACAAAAAGATTATCTTTCTCCATCCACCTTGGATGTACCATGTTGTGAAATGACCATCGAGAAAAATTCTCATGGGATAAATTGAAGAATTATATTGTTGGGAGCACCTCAATATTCAATGAATAACCAAATTTTCTGCCTAAAAATCATAAATACATAGGGTGGATAAAACCATTACCCATTCCAATAAATAAATGGGAGAACATCACCATATAATTCTTCACTAGTATTATGAAAATATGTAAAGGAAATAAGGTCATTAGTATTTTTGTGTATTTACTCAATAAGACTACTCAATTCATCACATTTCTGTAAGACTACATGTTTAATTGGATTTATAAGATATATACCAAGGAACTTGTTTTTCTACATGTGGTATAACATTAAATCATATTATATTGAGGCAAAAGCTTTACATCAATATTTTAGAATACTATTCAATCCCTGAACACATATCTGAAATTCAAGATGGATTATCACACAAATATATGTGGGCAATCTAAATTGACTATCAATACACATAAAGACATGTTAAGAGTTTTCTCGATAGAAATTACGGGAGTATATAATCAAAATATTCCCTTGGTTGACTTATAATGTTTTTTTAACTAATGTATTTTAAAATAAACATAATAATATTTTATATGGGAGGATATTTAGTACTCCAATATGATGGGATGAAGTTATTGAATAAATTATTTTAGATCTAAAAATGTATAATAAATTATAGAGAAGGTTTAATCTGTAAAGACCCGTAAATTTCAAGGAAAATTTTTTTCTTTATTTTCTTTGTAATTTTACAAGAACGTAGTTTCTAACGGCACCTGATTCTGAGGCCCGGTGTGCCCGAAATCATTTTCTGAAGTTTGGCTCGGGTACGTTCAGTGAACGAACGAGCAGGTTTTTCTAACTTTTAAACTAGTGTTCGGAATCGAATTCTGAGGGCACCGATGGAATCACAGTGCCAGTATTTACTTAGAAACGCCTTTTCTGAAGTTGTGTTTGCTCGGTTGTGGTTTTTAATTTTTAGGTTTTATGTTATGAAACAAAATAAAGTTGTGCGACAATTTTATTTTTATTTCACATAAAGCCGCTTAAAGACCACTTAAAGATGCTTAAGCTGAGTTGATGCGGATAGGGTGCTATCCAAAAATATCATACCCTCTTGGTAGGATATTTGTGAGGTGGGGCCCGCACGATCCCCACCGTTTCTTTTCCCCTAATTAACGCACCCACGAAAACCCGTTTTTATGAAAGTCAACTGACGCGTTTTCTTAAATTCTTAATGCACCATTTAATTGGGCATTTTTATTCTTTGAATTAATGGGTCGTTACTTATCTCTTTTTCGTTTGTTGGCATGTTAATAAAATAAGACCGGCGCTTTTTCTCCTAAAGTGTTGTTCGTTGAGAGGATTTGACAAAAACCTCAAGTTCTTCATCCTCCTTTGCAAAGAACGTGAAGAACGCGAAGAATGCGAAGAACTCTGGCCTCCGACAAAGAAAGACGAACCTGCGGAAATCGACGATGCGACGTCGTGTGCCGCGATGCCGACGTTTCCTCTCTCGCGACGTTCTTCTGCGACGTCCCGTCATCCGCAACAAAATCTTCGATCATCCATTGAGGTGAGAGATTGTGGTTCTTAAAATTTATTTGCGGATTATAAGAACACATGGATTTAATCGATATAATTAAATCTGTTTTTCCTTGGTCATCGGAGTTCGTCAACGCAATGCTAGATACTGCGACGACGCGGCAGTTCCCTCCTTCCGCGACGATCAATTCCGCAAAGAACGCACGTGCGACGACTAGATGAGGTAGGGATTTTGATTGGAAATAACTTTTTATTCCCGTAGTTGTTTTCTTTTAAAACAAAAGAACCTGGATCAAGTGCAATTTTAAATTATTAAAATTGTATTTTGTTTTGTTTTCCTTGTGTGGATTATTATTCCTGATTGTTATCGCCTAACACGGAGGGTGCGGGCCATACGAACACGGCCTGACAACCCTCCGGAGTTCTTCGTTGTTGTGAAGATTTGGAGGGCGATGACAAAACATGCCACAAAGGTGATTTGATGTTTCCGCAGTGAAGAATGGGACCCGAGAGGAGCCGCGGTGCAGCCGGAAATGAAAACAGACCACCGGAGCAACTCCCGGTGGCCCGCGGAAGCTTCCGCTGGCGCGCCACGCCAGCACGGTGGCGGCGCCCAGCCCGCCGCTGGGAAAACCTCACCGCGACATCAGCCACAGTGGAGAGGTGGTTCCGTGGCCACGCGGAACCGCTGTTCAGGGATGTGGTGGCCCGACCGCGTCCGGGTGGTTCGGGGCGGCCCCACGCGGGGCCGCGTCACTTTGACACCGTGGGGGAAGCGCCCAACCCACGGGTTCCTCCGCTCGGCCGGCTCGGGCGCCCAGGCCGGGCCGGGCCGCCTTGGCCAGTCCGGGTCACGCCAAACCGGGTCAGACCCGGACCCGGGTCGGGGCGACCCGGTTCGGGCCGACCCAGGGGGGTTGGGCCGGGTCGGTCCGGGACCTGACCCCCCATCTCCGGATGTTTTTGGTCATTTGCTCATAACATGAGATACGAGCCTCCAAAAGACTCGCCGTCAGCGGAATCAAGATCCTTGGATCAAGGCGGTCGTTTCGGTATATCACACTCAAGGTTTTGGAATACTTTGGGTTCGGCCGGGTTGGTTCGTACACGAAACCAACCGGGCCCTCGGAGCGGAAACACTCATATCATGAGCTCCGGATGTCCGATCGACGTGCCATAGACTTTGATGAGTTCCTCTATGTGAGACAGATCATTTGGAATAATCCACCCGAGGTTTGAACATAGGTGGAGTACGGTCGGGTTGGTTTTTCCTTAAAAACCAACCGGGCCCCTGTGACGAAAAAGCCAATAACTCTCAGACCGGGCATCCGATTGACGCGCCGTCTGCGACGTTGAGTTCATGTTGGCGATACGGAAATTTTGGATACATCACCTCTGGAATATGTGTCAGTTGATGTATCAGCCTCTCGACTCGTGGAGCGGACCCACCCGAACGAGCTTGCTGTGTGCAGGAACCCTAGTGCTGGCTCCAACTACTGTTGTGACGACGACGACTGTATAGAGATCCTCGGTGGATTCGACTGCGACGATGATGAAAATAGTACGGGAATCCTCCGTGTTTTCGGAAGTGACCACAATGGTACATCTTGGGATACATCAACTCCGGACTACATGTCAGTGGATGCATCAACCTCTTAGCTCGTGGAGTGGACCCTCCCGGAATGAGCATGCTGTGTGCGGAAACCCTAGATCCAGTTGAGACTTGACGACTGCTGATCGAAAGACTCAGTGTGTTACAGATAATGGCACAGGGGAGCGCTTGGATTTAGCGGGAGACCCACGACAGAGGTGCGCTTGGTTGTAGCGGCACAGGGGAGCGCTGGGTTGTAGCGGCAGACCCACGACAGAGGTGCACTTGGTTGTAGCGGCACAGGGGAACGCTTGGTTGTAGCGGCAGACCCACGACAGAGGTGCACTTGGTTGTAGTAGCACCGGGGAGCACTTGGTTGTAGCGGCGGACCCACGACGTTGGAGCGCTTGGTTGTAGCAGTAGGCCCACAGTATCTGATAGGTGGAGTACTACAGCTGTCCAAGGTAAGAGTGAAGCGCTTGGTTTTAGCGGCATAACCACTGTACTTGATGGAGAAGGATATTCCCAATAGCTTTGGGTTCAAATTCATGATCGATCCTATCTAGGTCATTGCGGGGGTTAGTACCTACCGATCCTTTGAGAGTCTGACGGCTTAGATGAATCAATGGCTACATCTGATTATCTATGTAGTCATTTGAAGAAGTATACCTGCGTGAGCAGAATCCTGTGTTACCTTCCTTTGTGGATTATGTTGAGCTATCCTATGTGGATTACTTTTACTCTCCTTCGTGGATTGTGTTGTGATATCCTGTGTGGGTATACTTTTTGCTTTCCTGTGTGGACTGGGTTTTGCATGGGCTCGGATGATAAAGCCGAACGAGAATTGATGACTTGGGTATATGTATGGGCATATACCTAAGCAATGTCGGTTGTTACTTCGTGATTGTATCTTTTCTAGTAGTTTATCCTTTGTGAATTATGGGAGACCTTCAGGGGTCTCGGGGTCCCTACTGAGTAGCTTATACTCCCCCCTGCATGGGCTATGCCCGCACTTCGTTGGGTTGGTTTCAGACGACGGACAACGCTGATCGTGGTGGAGGCTTGCAGAGTAGGACGATACCTGGAGGTGGACCACTGGGCGGGACATACTCGGAGTGGACGGCTGCACCGAGGAGCTATGTAGGCTATATGTGATTACCCTTCAGGTGGGACTTCCAGAGGATGGCTCGACGTTGAGACTTTTATTTTCAGTTGATGTTTTTTCATTTCATTTGTACATTACATTTGGGCTTGTATTTCCAGCCCCTTTTACTTTTAGCACAGCTTGTTACAGTTTTTACTTAGTGATTACTCTTTCCGCTTGCTTACTCTGTGGTGGTTGTTTACTTTACAATGGAAATGCCTTCCCTGTTTATTGGGATTTGCGCCTTGGTTCTAGTCGTCATCCCCTGGCCTATGGAAGGCGGGTTTGGGGTAGTCACGGAACGGGCCCCAAGGATGGGTCGTGACAAATTGGTATCAGAGGCGGTCAGTTCTACCGCAACCTCTGATCTTCATTCTATGTGAAGTAATAGTGTTTAGCATATTGGGTGTGGTTATCAGTCCAAGGAGCCCAGTGTTGGTGCGGTGGCAGATGTATCCGTACACCAGGACCCTGACTTCTAATTTCTGACTTAATGCACGAAAACATTGATTGCATGTTTGTTTAATGTTTTCATTGTGATTACTTGTATCAGCTCACCAGGTATACTTTTCTAACCGTGGCACACTTGTTTCCCTTCAGGATGGCCCCACGACGGCAGCCAGCTAGGGTTCCGAGCGTTGTGTGTGGCGATAGTCCGCCGAGTGGCGAGGCTTCGGTACAGGGCCCTTTGACAGGAGAGGCACCGGCGGTACCACTACCCGCCGAGCCACCGATGCTTCCATCCCCGGCCGCTGACGATGCACGTCACCTCAGTTCACTGCATGAGTTCAAGCGTCAGCGACCGCCCAGGTTCTGCGGGGAGACAGACCCCCAGGCAGCCAAGGACGGGCTGGAGGTAGTTGTACGAGTTTTACGGTTAGTGAGGACACAACGGATCTTATGGTGGTCCTTGCAGCGAGCCTCCTGCACGCAGCAGTGGGCCGATGGGGGAGATTGATGCTCCAGGTGCACGATGAGGCATCTCTTCTCTGGACGGACTTCGAGAGCCTCTTCCGCTCAGAGTTCGTCCAGGCCTTCCTCTGTGCGGTGCGCATTCATGAGCTACTACAGCTGCAGAATGGCAGCATGACAGTAGCCTAGTACGCGGTGAGGTTTACCGACCTCTTGCGCTATTCCACGGACATGGTACGGGACCCATTCTTCAGGGCCCGAACCTTCGATGAGGGTATTAGGTGAGAGATAACAGCTTCAATTGTTTCTCAGAACATTCTGACTCAGACAAGAGTGTTGGAGCGAGCCCTCTCGGTGGAGAGTTTCCTTGTTGAGCAGTCTACAGCAGCAGGACCCACCACTAGCCGCCATGTGGCAGAGTCTTTGACAGCGGGCAGTAGACAGATGACGGAGGGGTCCAAGAGGACTAGAACTACAGGTGGTCGACAGCATGACTCTGGATCATTTGTGCGAGGCACTTGGGGTGGAAAATGACTTGCCATGAGAGGGTAGTGTTACTCCTGCGGTGGGATTGGTCACATGGCTCGTGACTGTCTGACCCGTCATACAGATGACCAGAAGATGAACGAAGGACCCCCCAGGCAGAGGCAGAGGTTCGATCAGGGCGGGCCTCTAGTAGCAAGCGGCCATGGCAGGGGAGCTGGCCGTGCAACTGGAGGTGGATGGCGCTTCGGGGTGTTTCCACCACCACCACCAGGAGGTCCACCGTGACCGCAGGGGACAGGAGGACATGGGAGAGCTTAGCTTCAGGAAGCTGAGGTCTACGATCATGGAGCTCCGGGAGCTGATGGACAAGAGCAGGGCTAGCTCTAGACCTGGAGACTATTGATCTTGTTGCTTCTAGTTTTGTTGATGTAAGTTTGTAGATGCTTTGTGTCTTTGTACTTGAGCTGCAGTAATAAAAGACACCTTTTCTTGTGGCATATACTTTCTTGTCCTCTCTTGTGTTGTTACTAAGAGGTTCCGGTTTAGACTGTTGACTTGAGCCTCACTTGAGAGATACCTACTGGAGGAGACCCATTTACCACACACTGATGCCGAAAGTGTGACTCAACCCTTGGAGGAGAGAGTAACGGTTGGATCTCTTGGTAGCAGCGTCGAGGCCTTACGACGTCATCCTTGGTATGGGTTAGTATCATCCAGGTTGGGATTGACTGTATTAGGCAAAGGAAGTGGTTCATCCAGGGGATGCGACCAGATTTCTCTTATGGGCAAAGAAGAAATCTTAGCAGCTCTTGTGGGACCAGAGATGGTCCAGGCCACGAAAGAGAAGGTCCAGGTCATTTAGGAGTGGATGAGGACAGCTCGGAGCTGGTATAAGTCTTATGCTGACAGGAGGCAGAGGCCACTGGAGTTCACGGATGGCGACCACATCTTCTTACGGGTCTCACCCCGATGTTAGTTCCGGAGATTTGGCCAAGGTGGTAAGTTGTCTCCACGCTTCATCGGACCCTTCCTGGTCCTCAGCAGGATTGGCGAGGTGTCTTATCACCTGGATCTACCACCCCAGTTGCAACGGGTGCACGACGTCTTTAATCTATCTTAGCTGAGGTGATACGTGCATGGCCCGACACAAATCTTTGACCTTGAGGAGCTGGTCCCTGATGATGGGGCGACCCTTGCGGAGGTCCAAGTGGTGATCAAGGATCGACATGAGAAACTCCTACGTGGACGACTGATTCCTCTGGTGCGCTTCTAATGGCAGCACGGGAACCTCCAAGAGAGCACTTGGGAGCGGGTCTCACAGATGCATGCTCAGTACCGCCTTTGTATCCCTAAGTATGGGTTGAAGCTTTATGGGGACGTAAATCCCTGTGGTGGGAGTAATCTAAAGACCCGTAAATTTCAAGGAATTTTTTTTCTTAATTTTCTTTGGAATTTTACAAGAACTCAGTTTTTGACGGTACCTGATTCCGAGGCCCGGTGTGCCCAGAATCATTTTCCAAAGTTTGGCTCTGGTACGTTCAGTGAACGGACGAGCAAGTTTTTCTAACATTTAAACCAGTGCTTGGAATTGAATTATGAGGGCACAGATGGAATCATAGTGCCGATATTTGTTTAAAAACGCCTCTTCCGAAGTTTAGTTTTCTCAGTTGTGGTTTTTAATTTTTTGGTTTTATGTCATGAAATAAAATAAAGTTGTGCGACAATTTTATTTTTATTTCACTTATTTTTTCTTAAAGACCACTTAAATCTGATTAAGCTGAGTTGATGCTGATAGGGTGCTATCCAAAAATATCCTACCCTCTTGGTAGGATATTTGTGAGGTAGGGCCCGCACGAGCCCCACTATTTCTTTTCCCCTAAGTAACGCACCCGCGAAAACCCGTTTTTATGAAAGTCAACTAACATGTTTTCTTAAATTCTTAATGCACCATTTAATTGGGTGGGTTTATTCAATTAATTAATGGGTCATTACTTATCTCTTTTCATTCGTTGGAATGTTAATAAAATAAGACCAACGCTTTTTCTCCTTAAGTGTTGTTCGTTGAGAGGATTTGACAAAAACCTCAAGTTCTTCATCCTTCTTCATGAAGAACGCGAAAAACGCGAAGAACGCGAAGAATGCCGTCCTCCGACGAAGAACGCCGAACCCGCGGAAATCGACAACGCGACGCCATGGGCCGCGACGCCGAAGTTTCTTCTCCCGCGTCGTTCTTCTGCGACGTTCCATCATCCGCAAAAAAATCTTTGATCATCCGTTGAGGTGAGAGATTGTGGTTCATTAAATTTCATTTAGGATTATAACAACACATGGATTTAATCGATATAATGAAATCTGTTGTTCCTTGGTCATCACAGTACATCAACGCAATGCCGGATACCGTGACGACACGGCGGTTCCCTCCTTCTGCGACGATCAATTCCGCGAAGAACGCGCGTGCGATACTTGATGAGCTAGGGATTTTGTTTGGAAATAACTTTTTTTCCCATAGTTGTTTTCTTTTAAAACAAAAGAACCATGATCAAGTGCAATTTTAAATTATTAAAATTGTATTTTGTTTTTTTTTCTTGTGTGGATTATTCTTCCCGATAGTTATCGCCTAACGCGGAGGGTGCGGGCCAAACGAACACGGCCCGATAACCCTTCGCAGTTCTTCGTTGTTGTGCGGATTTGGCAGGCGACGACAAAACATGCCACAAAGGCGATTTGATGTTTATGCAGTGACGAATGGGACCCGGGAGGAGCCGCGGTGTAGATAGAAATGAAAACGGACCACCAGAGCAACTCCGGTGGCCCACGGAAGCTTCCGCCGGCGCGCCACGCCGACACGGCGGCGGTGCCCAGCGCGCCGCCGTGAAAACCTCGTCGCGGCTGAAGCTGCGGCGGCGAGGCGGTTCTACGGCAGCGCGGAACCGCGGTTCAGTTATGCGGCGACCCGACCGTGTTCGGCTGGTTCGGGGCGGCCCCACGCGGGGCCGCGTCACTTTGACACCGCGGGGGCAGCGCCCACCCCGCGGGTTCCTCCGCTCGGCCGGCTCGGCCGAGCCGAGTTGGGCCGACCCGCCTGGTCGGGTCGTGCCCAGGACTGGCCGGGCCGCCTTGGCTAGGCCGGGTCACACCAAACCGGGTCAGACCCAGACTCGGGGTCGGGTCGCCCCGGTTCAGGCCTACCCAGGGGGGTTGGGCCGGGTCGGTCCGGGCCCAGACCCCCCGTCTCCTGATGTTTTCGGTCTTTTGATCATAACTTGAGCTACGGGCCTCCAAACGACTCGCCGTCTATGGAAACGCGATCCTTGGATCGATACGGTCGTTTTGGTATATCACAATGAAGGTTTCGGAGTACTTTGGGTTCGGCCGGGTTGGTTCGTACACGAAACCAACCGGGCCCTCGGAGCGAAAACGCTGATATCTTGAGCTCCGGACGTCCGATCGACGTGCCGTCGACTTCATTGAGTTACTCAAAGTGAGAAGGATCTTTTGGAATACTCTTACCGAGGTTTGGACATAGGTGGAGTATGGTCGGGTTGATTTTTCCTTAAAAACCAACCTGGCCCCTGGGACGAAAAAGCCAATAAATCTCAGACTGGGCGTCTGATTGGCGTTCCGTCTTCGACGTTGAGTTTCTGTTGGAAATACGGATCTTTTGGATACATCAAATCTGGACTATGCATCAATTGATTTATCATCCTCTCGGCTCATGGAACGGACCCTCCCGAACGAGCTTGCTATGTGTGGGAAACCTAGTGCTGGCTGCAACGGATGTTGTGATGACGACGACGACTGTACAGAGATCCTCGGTGGATTCGAATGCGACGATGATGAAAACAATATAGGATTCCTCCGTGTTTTCGGTAGTGACCACTACGATACATCTTGGGATACATCAACTTCAGACTACATGTCAGTTGATGCATCGACCTCTTAGCTCGTGGAGTGGACCCTCCCGGAACGAGCATGATGTGTGCGGAAACCCTAGAGCTGGTTGAGACTTGATGACTGCTGATCGAACAACTCGGTGTGTTTCAGATAATAGCACAGGGGAGTGCTTGGTTGTAGCGGCAGACCCACGACAGAGGTACCCTTGGTTGTAGCGGCACAGGGGAGCGCTTGGTTGTAGCGGCAGACCCCTGACAGAGGTGCGCTTGGTTGTAGCGGCATAGGGGAGTGCTTGGTTGTAGCGGCAGACCCACGACAGAGGTGCGTTTGGTTGTAGCGACACATGGGAGCGTTTGGTTGTAGCGGCAGACTCACGAAGAACGAGCGCTTAGTTGTAACAGTAGGCCCACAGTACCCGATAGGTGGAGTACTACAGCAGTCCAAGGTATGAGTGAAGCGCTTGGTTGTAGAGACATAACCACTGTACTTGATGGAGAAGGAGTTTCCCAATAGCTTTGGGTATAACTTCCTGATCGATCCTGTGTAGGTCATTGCGGGGGTTAGTACATACCGATCCTTTGTGGGTCTGATGGCTTAGATGAATCAGTGGCTACATCTGATCATCTCTATCGTCATTTGAAGAAGTATACCTGGGTGAGCTGAATCCTGTGTTACTTTCCATCATGGATTGTGTTGATCTATCCTATGTGGATTACTTTTACTCTCCTTCATGGATTGTGTTGTGCTATCCTGTGTGGGTATACGTTTTTTTTTCTGTGTGGACTGGGTTGCGCTTGGGCTCGGATGTTGGAGCTGAACGGGAATTGATGACTTAGGTATATGTATGGGCATATACCTAAGCAGTGTCGGTTGTCACATTGTGATTGTATCCTTCCTTTGTGGTTTATCCTTTGTGGATTTTGGGAGACCTTCGGGGGTCTCGGGGTCCCTACTGAGTAGCTTATACTCACCCCTGCACGGGCTATGCCCGCACTTCGTTTTGTTGGTTGCAGACGACGGACAACGCTGATCGTGGTGGAGGCTTGCGGAGCAGGACGGTACCTAGAGGTGGACCATTGGGCGGGACGTACCCGGAGTAGACGGCTAGACCAAGGAGCTGCGGAGGCTATCTTTGCTCACCCTTCAGGTGGGACTTCTAGAGGACGGCTCGACGCTGCGACTTTTCTTTTCAGTTGCTGTTTTCCCCTTTCAGTTGTACTTTACAGTTGGGATTGTATTTCCGTCCCCTTTTACCTTCAGCACAGCATGTTACAGTTTTTACTTAGTGTTTACTCTTTCCACTTGCTTACTCTATGGTGGTTGTTTACATTACAAAGGCAATGCCTTCCCTGTTTATCAGGATTTACGCCTTGGTGCTAGTCGCCAGCCCGTTGCCAATGGAAGGCGGGCTTGGGGTAGTCACGGCACGGGCCCTGAGGACGGGTCGTGACATAATCCATTTAACAACCCATTAAAATGTCAAAAAGTCAATGAAATATATATTTTGAAAACCATAGAAGTGAAATGGAGTTTAATATTTGAAAAAAATTGTTCCTTTTAATATCTCTTTATAAGAGAGTAATCATGAATTTAAAGATGGAAAATTTCATCCATATATTCATTATCCTCTTTCAAATCCTTGATAGTGTGAAGTTGTGGCCTATTGACTTTTACTTCCCACAACCTATTCTCATCTGAATTATGTGATCCATATATATCTCAAAATAAAATTCATGCATGACCTCTCAAATGCATTGAATCTAGAGGTTTTACAACTAGAGAAAAAATATTCTTATTAGGATCACACAATGAAGATGTTTGAAAATATAGAAAAATATCTATGGAATACTGGAACACACATTTAAAATATATTTTGGTCAAAAATAATATATAGGGGAAAACATAAAAACCTAAGGATGTAATTAAATATAAGTACCACGACCTATTATTTAGCAATGATTTAAATTGGAATTTTTTGGATAAATATCTAATGGTGAGATCGTTATAATGACTTATACATTTATGTATGAAATTTTCCTTCTTAATATATATATGAATATGGTATAATAAAATCCACAAACTCTACATAAAATTCCAAGACAATATTAGTTCATTAGCATAAAAAATTATATATAGATAATATATATATATCATGATATTAAAAATAATTGCTAAATTGAAAAACAAGAAAAATGTGTTGATTTTAAATTTAATCGATTCATGGTCATCCGGAAAACACTAATGAAAAAAATTGTAAAAAGTAAAGAAAACATTAGTAATATGGTGGTAATTTTTTATAGTTTATAAGGGACCTTAGAATAAAACAATGTAAATTATGAGTAATTGAAATAAGAAGTATTCAAAATAAGTATAAAAAAAATATTTCCATTATATGACATATATGACTATTGGAATAGAAATATGAATGTAAAAATGGTATCCTAATAGTAGAAAAAGTAACATTACCATAGAGTATTAACATGATTGATCGAATGATAATTTTACTAATAAATTATATTGACCATGAATAAATAATTCTATAAGTGTAATATTCAAATTAGTTAACTCATTGATTATATACGTATACTTTTTAATAAATTATTTTTTTATTTTTTTTAAAAGAGTATAGAGATATAATATTAATTTTTAAATATAAATGATATCTAATTTAAGATTTCATTTTTATAAATGTAATTTCATTTTTAGAATTAGAACATTGACATTATCCAAGATTTATTTGTTTCTACTTTTTAAAAAATCGTAATTTATTTCGTTGAATTGTAAAACTACATTTTTTGAAATACAATATGTTTCATGAAATAATATTGATGTAATAATGTCTTAATGAATTATAATATAATTTTCTATACCCAAAAAATCTTAATAAGAAATAATATATATATAAAATAGAGTCCATTTCTGGAAATAAAATTAAATTTAAATATTCTAAAAATATTAGGTTTTCCATTAGACACTATTTTTTAATATTCATTTTCTATTTTAATATTTTCTAATAAATTTGTTTGTTTTTTGGTTTACAATTCATAAAAATTACATTTTAAAAATAATAATTATTTATATCTTCAAAAAATACCACAATTAAAAGTCATGGTATTGAAATTATATTTAATTCATTATTTTAACAAAAAATACCTATCTACATAATATTTGAATACCCAATACAACCCCATTTATCATGCCATTACAAATTCTTATCATTGTCTAAGACTAATAATATTCCTAACTCCTAGGATTCTTTAGGTATGTTGATATATTCTAGTATCACCTAAATCCAAACCTTTAAGGATTCACCCATTAGTAAAGGAGTAAACACTATGGATTGGGTAACTATAATATTCCCCTACCCCACTAATTGCATGACTCCTAAGATACTAATGAATAGAAGGAGTGACCCCCAATCCCAGTCGTGGGTAGTAGATGTCTTAGTGACTAGCATCGAGGGTGTAAATAAAACAAATGGGAGTATTTCCCTCAATATATAAAATAGATCAAGAGTGAAGATAAACAACCACAAGAAAACTCATTCTCATAATATATAAGAAACTAAACCATCCGAAAATTTATTTTAGGAAATACAAATAATGTCTCCAAATGATATACAATAAATAAAAACTATGGTAGAAACTCCACAAAAACTCAGATCATCGAGATAGTAACACCCATATTAGTCACTATAACCCTCCTTGAAACCTAAATAACTGCTTATATATAATTTTAATGAATAAAATTAATACTCAGTATGAACTTACCCAATGTCTCCCTTCAAAATTATATGATATATTACTAATGCACCGGTAATCAAAAATTAGAACCAAGATCACAAAGATAAGTCAACTATCCATCACACCCTCATCTTGGTTTACTAACCAAATAACACAACCAAATATGTAAAATAATATCAATTGAACATAGGTAATGGAGACCCAAATCCACCTCCACCACTTATTTGTTGTTCTTATGCCCCATATTCAAACATCATGGTAATTCATACCTTCCTTGCTATCATATCACCATTAATCAGGAAATCTTATACATGGGTTGGGTTGCAACCCTGTCTTACCCTACCACTCATAGGGTATAATATCTTGTACTAGAATCGGTCTATATCAACATATAACATGTTATTTCCATATCATTATTTAAATCATCATCACATCCAACTGTAACATCACAACCAAGGTAGTGCATCATTTTAAATGTGAAGTACATCAACCTCATGATCATCCCATACCATGAATGACCCCTACCCATTTTGCAACCTCCCATCACTGAGCATAACCACCAACTATGCAATACTTAGTTGATACTCACCCCTGTGTACCACATCCACATAATACTGTATAATGAACAGTGTGAATGAGAGGGTATGTAATCAACAATATATTCTCTCACCATCCTAAATGTATAGGAAAACACCCTCTACCACCATGATTTGGGTGTATGCATATAGTACTAGATGAAAAGGGGTTCCTAGACTTATAACCAGAAAATACAGGTCTAAATATATAAACATAGATAATAAACAAGATCGACCAAACTTTTTTATGTTATCACTTCATCATCACTATCTACATAAAACACCATAATTCCATCACCACACATTACCACTAGTAAATTAAACTCCACCACACTAATGTACCACATGAATCACACTATTCCCAACCATTCAATTACATATTATACCATTTTTATATAATATTATATTACCATCCTTGGTTCAATAATTAATCAAATTAAACTTTGATTTATGTCTGAACACTTTTTTTATCATTCGATTAATTGAATCATTTACCATACAATATTTCCAACCTTCCTTTATTGAATATTTATAACCCTTCCTTTAAAATTTATCATTTATACTTTTATATCCTTTTTCTACCATCCAATTATGATAAAGAATTATACAGAATTAGAACCAACTCAAAATAACAACCATATCCTTTCCTTCTAAAGACAAAATTATCACCCAACCATCTCACCACAAAAAAACACATATCATCCACTGTGCTTTCAGTAATGACAATACATCCTTCATCAAAATAACAGATCATTATCACTATATCAATCTCCAAAAATCCCACAAAATCATGATAAAAAAGAAAACCCCACACTAGAATAAAACCACAAAAGATTAAAAATTAAAATAAATTATAAAAAACACTCAAAAAGTGGCTTCCACATTATTACATCATATCGTTTAGTGGTATTTTTACAAAACATATAAATTTAAAAACAATATAATATTTATCCATATATGAGTGCCTAAACATATATCAATATAGGGTTTAAAAATCACTATATTCATTATCAATCTAAATTTTGTATAACAAGAGAAAAATGATAATCATATTCACGGCATTAAACAACAATATTGATTACAAAATAGGAAGAAACTAAATATGGAAACACACATCACCTTAAATTTTGATTAACCCTATTTTATAAAATCATTATTTAATTTTTACATCCAACTAATGGAAAAAAATTTAATTTTATAGAAGCACAAAAAAAGATAAGTCAAGTGTCCCATAATTGGAATTAGTATATGTAACATCCCGACCTGGATGCCAGAAACATGGGCTCCGAGTCGGTTCTCCATAAGGCCTCAAGCACATTTCCCCAAACACCAGAGGCTGCCGACTAGCAGCAAGGGCCTTGAGTGTGATAGTGGGGAAACTATGCCCTCTTTGGCAGAGTACACAATGGATGTAATAAACATGCAATAGCCAAAGTAGTGAATAACAAACAATAATAAACAGCAGAAGACTAAATCAACAAACTGGAGCACATATGTATATATGGAATGATGCAAGATACAACTCTAGGAATGCATCGAAACCAGTCACAATGATGAAAACACAATAGTACCAAAAAAATTACAAAAGAAAAGTAAACAGACCCTCATCATCGCAAGCTAAATCTTGGTCCCATGCTCTCCTTCTTCAAGCAATCAAGTGCCAGAAGTTGAAGGGTGCTTTCCCTTATCTATACCTGCAACAACATAGTCCTCTTGGGCCCAAAATCAAGGCCCAAGTAGGGTGTGAGATAAAATACTAGTAGGATTATACACGAAGATATGTGCCTAATATTCAGTGAGTATATGGAAGGAAATAGTACATTAAGCTTCAATAGTAGTAGTAAACTAGATGATACACAACAGCAATCAACCACAACAACAACAACAGTAGTAATGAAAAACAGCTTACACAAACAGGAAACCCTCTAGGAAGTACCCATATCCATCCCCTCTAGTCCTAACCACGAAGTACCACAAACCTCTGGGAAGTGCAGTCAACCTAACCCCTCTGGCTTGGTCATACAAAATTATGACTCTCTGGGGAAACTCACTCGGTCAATTCCCCTTATATTTTAGGGATGTTGGGACTCTCTGAGGAAGATCACGTGGTCTAACCCTCTTATCCCCAAGGTCCAGAGACTCTTAAAGGAAGCTATCTTGGCCAATTCATCCTATAGCCTCAGGTGTACCACAGACTCTCTAAAGAAGTTCACTCAGTCAATTCCTCCTATAGCCTGGAAAGGTTTTTAAAGAGAAATAAAACAAGGTAAGACTCTCGGAGGAAGCTAACTTGGTCTATCCTCTAGTATTCTATAAAATCTGAAGGCACTCTGGGAAGCTCGCTTCATCTATACCTTGTGGCCTAAAATATCTAAGACTCACTGAGGAACCTCACTCAGTCTACCGTCCTATAGTCTATAATTTCAAGGACTCTCTGGGAAGCACCCTTCGTCTATCCCTTATAGTCCATTGCACCAGGTTCTCATAGCCCCATGCCATTTAGTGCATGATAATGATATAAGTCCAGAGTACACCTATAGAGCTACTTGGATAACCAAAGTAAACCTATAGATCTATATGGATAACAGTTTACAAGGCAACAAGCATGTAATGAAAAACACTCTATCCTATAGACAAAACGCATGGCAACAGTCATAACGGACATAGGATAACAAGAATCAAAGGTCATAAATAGAGAAAAGCATGGTAAAAACATCCAAGAATAACAAATAATCCTCTATCATGACTAAATTACCTTTACACAAGCATAAAAGCAAGGCAGGAATGCAACAAGGGCACAAAGGTAAACACGCAATACCCGTTCACGGGTATTGGTGGAATTTTCACATAAAACTCAAAGACATTAAACGTTAAGGTACACACCACCTACCTAGATCCTAAGAGATCGATATACTTGAACCATGATGACTGATCCTCCCATAAACATTGTCGATCTGATAAAAAATCCTAAATTCCTAAACCATGATAACTTGAAGAAGAGGAATAATCAAGGAATGAAACTCAAGAAAAATAAAGAACTCACCGCGGTGGTTCCAACGCAATAAAAGGTTGTCGAATTGGCCAACAGATGGAGGCTTGGGAATCTAGATATGTTTCACGGTCATACGACATGTCTCAGTCGAACCATACCCAGAAGAAGACGTTTATGGCGATCGTACGCAACCCCGGTATGATTAATTAAAAAAAGGAAGTACATGGCATGTACTTTTAGTGTACATGGTGTGTTTTAGGTCTTTCTGTACGCCACCAAATTCGGCCTCTACGTCACCCCTACACACCGTGTGTCTGGCTCGGACATGTCCATCACACAACATTGAGCGGGAAAAGAGTAAATGGCATGTACTCAAAAAGTACACGACGATTACTTCAATATTTTCCAGAAGCTTAATTTTTCTCAAAAACTCCAGAAAAATGAAATTCATACCTGAAAATGATGATCCGAGTTTTTAAAAAATTCTCCCCTTAAAGAAATTTGTCACCAAATTTCCATAGCGAGGCGTAGAAAAAGAAACCCCGAACAGCTCCATCCACTATGATCATACATCAGCCACCCTCTTCCATGTCTCATCCTTTACTCGTCAATGATGCCAAATCACCCGTACTAAAGGAACATACCACCCACGGAGAACCTTTGTACTGTGATCAACAATCCATATGGGAGGCTCCTCAAACGATGAATCCGCTTCGAGCTCAACCAGCACAAGCTGAAAGACAAGTGGTGGGTCTGAAAAGTAACACCTGAGCTGAGATACATGGATGACATCGTGGATGGCCCGGTACCTCTGAGGTAATAGAAATCGATAGGAAACCGGCCCAACTCTTTACAAAACCTCTAATGGTCCGACATAATGTAGTGAAAATTTACCTTGTCTCCGAATCCTCTTGTGACCCAGCATCAGTACGACATGGTTGAAAACCAGATCCCTGACCACGAACTCCAGAGGTCATCTCCGCTGATCATCATATGACATCTTTCGAGACTGTTTTGTAGTCATAATCTTCTGAATCAACTCTATCTTGTCAGAGGTCTCTTGAACAAGACAATGTCCCAGAAAAGCTACCTCTCCTACCTCCAGCCAGCATAAGGGTGATCGGCATGGCCTACCGTACAGAGCCTCATATGGCGCCATATGAATGGTCTCCTGAAAACTATTTTTGTAAGAAAACTCCACAAAAGTTATATGCTTCTCACAGGAACATCCAAAGTCTATAATACAAGCTCGGAGCATATCCTCAAGAACCTGGACCGTGCGCTCAAACTGGACATCTGTATTGGGATGGTATTCTTTAGTAAAAAGTAACCATATACCCAAATCATTTTGATGTCCCTACCAGAACCGAGAATTAAAGCATGCATCCCTATTTGAAATGATGGAGTGTGGAACTCCATGTAGACATACGATCTCCTGGATTTACAACCATCTCAGATCATCAACACTGAGGTTCTCCTTGATCAGCAAGAAGTGAGCAACCTTCATAAGCCTATCAATGACAACCCAAACAACATCACTTCCCCGAGGTGACCTCGATAGCTCGGACAAGAAGTCAATTGCGACATCGTTCCACTTCCACTCGGGAATGGGTAACTGCTGTAAAATCCCTACTGGTTGCTGATTCTCTACTTTCACCTGCTGGGAAGTAAAACATCTAATGAAAAAACCAGCAACATCTTTCTTCATAGATGGCCACCAGTACTGGTGGTGTAGATCACGATACATAGTGGTGACACCAGGATGAACTTCCCAAATTGAGGAATACAAATCGTGAATATGCTCCTCGCGTTTGTCTGATGGCACCCATACGCATCCCTTGAAACGCAAGATCTCATCCTCACCCACTGTTCATCTAGGAAGAGGGTCCCCTCCTGACATACTCTCCCACTAGACTAAGGCCTCTGAATCTGATAGATTCCTCATCCGTACATGATCAAGAACTGTAGAGGTAATCGGTAGAGAAGATAGGAAAGTTTGTTCCGACTTGTCGTTCACTTCCAAGTGCATCTCAAAGAATAGATTCATAAGCTTCCACTCACTACTGGCCTCCTGAACTGTATGAATCTGGGTTCTCCTTCTCAACGCGTCTGCCACTGTGTTGCCCTTTCCCGACGTATAGGCGATCTCGAAGTCAAAGGACTGAAGGTACTCAACCCACCTACGCTGTCTTGAATTCAAATCACGATGAGTGATGATATACTTGAGAATCTTGTGGTCGGTGAAAACCACAAAGTGTACTCCAAGAAGGTGGTGTCTCCAACAACGTAAGGCATGAACAATAGCTGACAACTCCATATCATGCGTAGGGCAATTACTCTTGTGTGGCCTCAACTGACGAAACCCATACGCAACGACTCCAACTCCCTGCATAAGGACAGCTCCCAGCCCGATACCTGAAGCATCACATTAAACCGTGTAGCCCTTGCCTGGCTTTGGAAAGACTAGTATCGGTGCTGATGTTAGACTCCACATCAGTTTCTGAAAGGCTGACTCACAAGAATCAGACCATAAAAACTTCACCCCCTTCATGTTCAATCCTGTAAATGGTTCTGCTCGATGCGAAAATTCATCTATGAAACACATGTAGTATCCAACCAACCCAATAAATATTCATACCTCAAAGACGTTCTCCGGCTGCTCCTATGAAACTACAGCTCTCACTTTCGATAGGTCAACTAAAACTCCTCTCTCTGAGATAACGTGACACAAGAAGTGGATCTGGTCCATCCAAAAGTGGCATTTTGAATGTTTATCATTTATACAATGCTCTCTTAGTGTACTCAGAACGATATTGAGATGTGCGTCATGGTCGTGTAACACCCCAAACTATATGGCGTGTTGTTCCCACACACGACGTGTACATGAACTCTAAACCCCTGCCGGAGTCTCCTAACATGGATAACCGACACGGTCCAACTAACCCCAGACTACATGGCGTGTTCCCTAGGGACACGATGTGTACTAGACATGGTCTTGACAGCCTGTGTTTTTAGTTAGACGGCCGTCTACACGACATCCCTTAAACGGACTGTTCCGAACAAACAGAGCATGTATAGGAGAAGATAACACCGAACCTTTTTGTTCGTGACATGGACGAGTACATGGGAAAAAACTACACGGCGTGTTATTTGCCAACACGGTGTGTTCTACTTGAGCTTCTCTGGCCTGTGTTGTTAGTGACATGGCCGGGTACACTGCTCTAAACTACACGGCGTACACCTACAGTACACGGCGTGTTCCTGAAGTTATTTTAACGACACCGTGTTTCTGCTCACACGGTCAGTGACACGGCCTGAAAACTACACCGCGTGTATCCAGAAAGTACACACCGTGTATTCTGTGTTTTTCTGGGCAGTAGCTCACAAACAACACAGAATCCTAGAAGCACTAAGAAAGGAAAATAGGTGCCAAATATTGATATGTGAGGGCCCATACTCCCCGCAAATCAAAGCGTGGCATCTCTTATAGTCATGTAAAAGAGAAAATAGGATCATGATCCACCAACTTCAGATTTAAGAGGTCCCATAACACCTCAAGAATCAAAATTTTGCATTCATTTAGTCAAATTACAACACAATAAATTTCTATATCAAAACAGCTGGGATTCTATCAAGAATCTATCACAACAGCATACATAATCTACACAGATTCTATCAAAACAACATGAAATCTCTAATTCACCCAAGAAGGCATGGCAGGGATGCATGGCATGTGATTTATTACAAGTTCCTATATGATGCATGAGATGGCATAGCCTTATCTCATTGAATTGAGACAGAAATAGAACCGTAATATCAAAACAGTAAGAGAATAAGGCATGTGAATCACTCTATGTGAAATCATATCAACCATAAAATCCCAAAACCCGAAAACTACAATAAACGAGGTAGTATGGTATTTCCCTGTACATGGGTTGGCTACTCCTGGGAACAACTTATTACAATGTACCGAATCCATCCTATCCCTGGCTAAAGTTTCCAAATAGTAATAAAAGAAGAAATAACTCCTCTTATTCCACTTTATAACATCCCGACCCGGATTCTACTAACCGAGGCTCCGATCCGGTTCTCCACAAGGACTCATGCACATTTCCCCAAATTCCAGAGGCTGTTGAATAGCAGTGAGGGCCTTGGTTGTGATATTAGGGAAACTATGCCCTCATTGGAAGAGTACATAGAGAAAGTAATAAATATGTAATAGCGGAAGAAGTGAATAAGCAACAATAATAAACAGTAGAAGACTAAATCAACAAACTATAGCACATATGTATATATGGGATGATTCAAGATACAACTCTTGGAAAGCATCCAAATAAGTCACAATGATGAAAACACCACAGTACCAAAACATGTATAAAAGAAAAGTAAACAGCTCCTCAGCATCACAAGCCATATCTTGGTCCCATGCTCTCCTGCTCCAAGAAATCAAGTACCAGATGTCGAAGTGTTCTTTCACTTATGTATACCTGGAACAACATAGTCTGCTTGGGATCAAAAGCATTGCCCAAACAGGGTGTGAGATAAAATCCCAGAAGGAAACCACCCGATGATCTGTGCCTAACATTCATTCAGTATATGGTAGGTAATAGTATAGTAAGCCGAAACATTAGCAGTATAGAAGATGATACACAACAGCAATCAACCACAACAATAGCAGTAGTAAAGAAAAACAGCTAACACAAATAGGAATCCCTCATAGATGTACTTGTATCCATCCCCTTTGGCCCTAACCATGAAGTACCACAACCCTCTCGAATGTGAACTTAGCCTAACCCCTCTGGCTTAGTCATGCAAATTTATGAGACTCTCTGTGGAAGCTCACTCGGTCAAATCCCCTTATAGTCTAGGGTAGTTAGGAACTCTCTAAGGAAGATCCCGTGGTCAATCCCTCTTAGACCCAAGGACTAGAGACTCTATGAGGAAGCCATCTCTGTCAATTCCTCCAATAGCCTTAATTATACCACAGACTCTTTGAGGAAGCTCACTCGGTCAATTCCTCCTCTTTCCTGGGATGGTTCTTAAAGATAAATCAAACAAGGTATGCCTATCTGATGAAGCTCACTCGGTCTACCCTCCTATAGTCTATAAAATTTGAAGGCACTCTGGGAAGCTCGTTCGGTCTATCACATGTGGCCTATAATGTCTATGACTCACTGAGGAAGCTCACTCAGTCTTCCCTCCTGTAGTCTATAATGTCATGGACTCTCTGGGAAGCTCACTCTGTCTGTCCCTTATAGTCTATAACACCTGGTTCTCACAGTCTCATGACAGTCAATGCGTGATAATGCTATAAGGAAAAAGTACACCTATAGAGCTACTTGGCTATCCAATGTACACATGTATAACTACATGACTAATAGTCTACAAGGAAACAAGCATGTAATGAAAAACACTCCATCCTACATACATAAGGCATGACAACATTCATAACGGCCAAAGGCTAACAAGATCCAAAGGCCGTAAATAGAGTGAATCATGGGAAAAACATCCAAGAACAACAAATTATCCTCTAACATAACTAAATTACCTCTACACAAGCATAAAAGAAAGGTAAGAAAACAACAAGGGAAAAAAGGTAAACACCCAATACCCTATTCACTGGTATTGGTGGAATTTTCACATAAAACTCAAATATGTTGAATGGTAAGGCACAAAACACCTACCTCAATCCTAGGAGATCTATATACCTGAACTACGTGGACTGATTCTCACCTGAACGTCATAGATCTGAGAAAATGTCCAAATCGCTCAAACCACAACATCTTGGGAAATAGGATGAATCAAGGAATGAAACTCAAGAAGAATGAAGAACTCACTGCTGTGGTTCGAAAGCAATAAACAATGGTTAAATCAGCTAGTAGATGGAGGCTCGGGATTCCAGAGATGTTTTGTGGTCTTACGCTGTCTCTCAGTCGAACCAGACCTAGAAGAAGACGTTTATGGAGATTCTGCATGACCCCGATCTAATTGATGAATAAAAATAAAGTACACGGTATTTACTAGGTCTTTCTGTACTCCACCAAAATCAGCCTCCACATCACCCCCACACACCGTGTGTGTGGTCCGACCATGGCCAACACATGGCTTCGAGTAGGAAAAGAGTACACGGCATGTACTCAGAAAGTTTAGAGCGTGTAATTCAAAAATTTCTAGAAACATTATTTTTCTCAATACCATTAGAAAAAAGAAATACATACCTGAAAATGAATATCTGGGTTCATACAGTATAAATAAAACTAACAAAAATAACAGGAATGTCGGATGGTGTTGCAACCTGTATACCATAAGGTAAGGGCATGGTCAAACTCACAACACATTAAAAGAAGGAAGTAACAATTAATAGGGAAAAATAATCCATTAAATTACAAAGAGTTATAAAGAACATATCATATGAAAGGTTATTGAACATCTATATAATCATGAGATGGTGGTCCTGGTTAATCCTTACGATTTTCAAGACTTAAGAACTTCACTATAGTCCATCTGGACTCAATGAAAATAAATAGAGATTTAGTTGGAAGATATATAGTATTTTAAGATTCCTAATACAGGTCCATGAAGAACATTATTAGTTAATTCAATAAACATTTTTTCATCTATATTTAAACATGTTTTAATTTAAAATATAATGAATAAACAATTTAATCACCCAAGAGTCAAGGTATTAAAATAAACTTTTAAACCCATGGTTAGTTGACTTATAAATATTTATTTATGACTTAATTTATTTATTATATTTTAAAAATCATATTTATTCCATTCTTTAAAATCTGGGCATTTTGAATAAAATTGGATTTTGAAAATGATTAAATCTACCACATGAAGTTAAAAAACTTCACAGACCAACCACATGAAGAAACAGATCGACCACCTAACCTAATAATATGACCATATGACAAACCATTATTACTACACTACCAATCCAAGTGATTCCATAAAAGAATAAACAAACTTCATAAACATACTAAATAACCACATGACCAACCTATGTAACCAAAAAAAGGAATAAAGTGACGTTAAGAACAAACATACATATTATGTGACCTAACCATCTAACCACATGGTAATCTTATGATAGCACACAATAAAACCCAACATAACGAACTAATGGAAATTCATGATGAACTATATCAAATGTATGAATTATGCAACGAACCAGATGAAAAAACATAAATACATTATTTTTAGTCAATTTAACATATTGGTGAATAATTAAATTTCAATGTTTAATGAACCTAAGATCCCTCTTGACACTTCATGGAAATAGGAAAGTTAAAAAGTGTTTTTTTGAAACATGGGACATTAAATTAGTTACCTCTCAAAAAATATTTTTACCAAGAATCATATAATGGGAAAGGGGTTCAAACAATGACCTCGTGAGATGCCTTTCAAGGCTCTCACTATAAAAATAACATGTAAAAACATCAAATATATAAAACCAAAAAACATGAAACAACCTCTACCAAGGAACATGAGACTCAACCCGATTCGTGAGGACTGAACAAATATATCCAAAAGACCTGATATCAAATCTTGGTATAGATATATTTCCATGGTGTTGTAGCAGTATTTTAGTAGAAACTATTTTTGGTACTGTTCGATACTGTGGCAGATGGAACTATTCCTCCATCTGGGCCTTTGGGCCACCGGTTTGTTAATGAGTCCTGCAAGGCCTTCAGGCCACCCAAGGCCTTGAAGACAATTGTCTATCATGGAATTCTTGGCTACCTCAAGGCCATTGGAAACCCCAATTTCTTTGGGACACATGAATATTTAGATTTACCAGTCATAAGACAAGGGAAAATGCTCTAGATGAGGATTCCGAGAAGGCACATTCACTAGAGCATAGGTAACATGAATTAAGAGAACAATAGGGTATATAATTTTCATTGGTTTTGGTCCTATTAATAGCAGCAAATGACATATAGAAGGATAGCCTTATGAAGGTAGATATATAATATCATGACATATGATGTGTAGGAGAAATTCCATGTTTTCGTGTCTTAGTGATTCCATTTATGTCGTACAAGTTATGTAATTGTCTCTATGATATCAGGCCATCTAAGGGTTCCACCTCACCCCCTTGAAAGATGTATTATAAAAATAATTTAAAATATCAATTCCTTCAGGCCATTTAGTCATACATCTACCAACCATGGAAAATAAAAAAGACTCATATAATATCATAAAATCAGACACATTATCCTTATTAAAGAAATTAATAAAATAAGCTTACAAATTTTTCATATTCATCACAAATATAAGTATCTCTCTCCCAATAGAATTCCTCAAAGATAACATACATCAAAAACACAAAAACTATGAGGATAACTCACCCATATATCCTCATATCCTAGTAATCCTAGATCTCAACTGCCATCCTAACAAACATCACATAATCCATGATGTTAAACTCTACTAAATCACTGAAAGTGGAGTAACCATGAAGATAATGATGAATATGTGACTTGTGAAATATTTCATCGAACCTAACAAACCATGGAGGGAATTCTAAATGATAATCCACAAACTCAAATTTCTCAATCACCAAAAAAGGATATATGAACATAGGTAAAATATTGTCACAAGACTAATCATCTATTTCCCTCAATTAGGGAAACCCATAAGAACACATTTATTCCAATAATCAAATCGAGGGTCCTCTATATATTATATTTATAGAATGATTTTATTCATTGTCTTAAATTATCCACTCGTAAACCACATATATCCTCTCTATCATGCTATAAAAAATGAATTTGGGACCCCTAGCTCCCCATCATCAGTCCCATAAAATGTAGAGTGATAGGTCCAGTAATACTATACCTTGAAAAGATCCATACTGATGGATGAAAACTGGATATTGATATCTGGAAACTAAACAAATGGTAAGTTCCTCATACATGATCTTCCAGAACCCAAGAAGAAAGCTCACAATATTACCTATGGTATACGAATGGTCCACATTGTCTTCCCATTATAGTTGGGATATAATGCAGTGATTATGAGTAAATGATATATAAAGGAAAATTATAATCCAATATAGACACACATAGTAAAACAATAATCCCTTTTAGAATCAATGTTATTCAACACCCCAAAAAATCTCACCACCTCATCCATGTATAGGCACACTAATGCATTTATGGAATGTGACTAATAGATCACTAGTGAAAAGGCTACCTTGGTCAGTCAACCCATGATCGCCCAAATGTAATCACAAGATCTATAATCCCAGTGTAACCTATGGATGAAATCCATTGATATGCAATTCCACTTCCACTAGGGGGCCTCCAGCAGCAATGAAAACCATCCAGAAGCATGTTACTCTACTTTAACCAACTGAATAAGCCAAACATTATGCCACAAAGTCTACCATAGACCGATTTATCCTAGGCCACCAAATCTACCTTCAAAATCCATGATATATATTATTCAATATAATATAAACCTATAAAGAGGTTCTATGAAACTCTTGGATGACACTCTCATTCATTGATAATTGGAAAACAATATCCCATTAAAAACATCTGATTAGGGCCATCTTCAAACAACCACAATACATCATAACTATAATCAAAATAGTATCACATCACTTATACCTCAGAAACCACCAACTAAGAATCCTACAAACACTATATCAGAAATGATTTTACTATCATCTAATAGAGTAAACTGCATTCATCATCCTCATCTACATCACGGTTAATAATTGTAATATCTTTGATCCCATTCCAGAAACCATTGGACATCTGAACAAAGTATCCTAATGACTTTCAGATCACTATATCAATAACCAAATTTCTATTTTATGGGTTTTTATACATATAAAAATCAAAATCCTATAGAATATATATCCACCACTAATGAAAAATGGTTTGATCGCACTGATATAAGTCAGACATCAAAATATTGTTGTTTGTTATGTAAACAAAGCACTAACAAATAAAGTAACATCTCCAGATCATTAGGGAAACACCAGTACTTCAATCTCTAAATCATGGGTGGAATAGTTACAATTATGGGGATGCAAATTATTATACCTAACAGTAATGAAATCCTTTTGTTTCATAAAATTTTATACCTATCGTATGGGTAGTATCAAAAAAGACCTAGAACATCACCACTTCATACATTAATTAAATCACATGATCACTAATCAAACTCTCATTAAAATTAGATGAAATATGAATTATAAAAATTATTTTATAAAAAAATTGGACCTTGTCAAAGGGGTCAAGGGGCTGGAGTTTACGAAAAATCTGAGAAACTTTTTTGGTAATTTCTTGAAAGACAAAGGAAACTATAATCCTCTACCATTTTCTTCGGTACATCGCAAGAAGGAACCAAAATCGATATTTGAAATGTATATATACACACTCTATATAGCCACCTATTGTAAATTTATAACCACTTATAACATATATAACTATTACATTATCATCTTCCCACTGATTTAATGGTGTTGAAGAACCTAAAATATAGCTCTGAAATGAATGGCATGCCCCTCCTATGACATGATATATATAATGACATAATTAATGCGGAAAATAATAATCTGATCCAAAAAACCATAAAATAAAAATTTTCATGATCTCCATAAACAAATATGGTATATTTCTGATATTGAATGATATGAAAATGGATTCTTAATATTCATAACAATATCAGTGTGAATGTTTTGGGATATATTCATCTTTCCCCATCATTTTATGATATGAAAAACACATATAATTCTTTCCAAAGCAAACAACGCCCTTAGACTGGTCAAACATATTATCTATCCTCACAAAGGGGTACTAGTTATTGGGTTTCACCAAAAATAATATCCTGTAGTCTATTCACAACATCATACAACCATATGTCTTCTTAGAGAACAACATGAGGTCACCTCAAAGAGATACAACAGAACATATAAAGAATTTATACTATAATCGATATGTATATAATATAAAATCGTATATGTTAATGGGTGATATATGATAAAGATTCATGAATATCAGATAAGAACATAGTTATAACTATATCATAATCTTGAAATCATGTTAATAGACTATTGTGACTACCTCATATAGAAACCCATTTGAAAAGACATCAATCCACTTTGGGAACCCCCACCCCATAATTCCCACTCAAAAACTCCTCAAACTAGGATAGAAGAAAATATTTATTCCTTCCATCTATACAATAACTCAACTAACAAAAAAACAACCCTCTTATACCCCTTGTTTGAAAACATAACTTTCTTCTAAAATAAGTCAATAACTAAAAATTCATATTATAATTGATTCATTCCATGGTTGGAAACATATCATTATAATTGTAATTAATCAAAGTCCCCCAAAGACTTATTATTCCCAAAATTCAGTAATAATAGTTATCACTTGTTAAAAAAATAAGCATGGGATCCAACATGCATGTATAACACCATGGAACCTGAAGCCTCTCTAACTGTAGTCTTAACACACAGAACCAGGTGGGTGAAATTATCTAGAATCAAACAAATAATAAATATAGGTAGGTGGTAAATTTAACATTACTCAAAAATCCATAGGTTCCTATAATGTTTTCCCTCCATAAAACGACTCTACTTGTGCCCAAATCCTCTGCATCACTTTAAATCTTCTCCATGTACAAACCCCAGTCTATGTTCTTGAGAGCGAAGGTAGTCAAAGGGAAAACCTTTACCAATTCCATCTCCATTAGCTGATAAATGAATATCGATAAAAAAATTCAACTATAATGTCCTTGGAGGAACATACTACCATTGAAAATGGAATGTGGATTGATCAATATTGTTGTTTGTAAATTGATCCTGACAGTGACCAGAGCCTCTATAGTTATATCAGACAATCAGGAAACCCATTTTAGATGATCCAGAAGATATAAACCCAAAATGTTTTCAAACAGGCTTCTAAGGTTGGATCTGTACTGTTCATATGTTTGACACACTAGAATCCATGTTTCTATTCCTAAATATCATCCCCTCAAGAATATCTACTTAACTCCCTCTATATACACTCCTTCTTGTGAGAGTATCTACATGATCACCATTCCCGATTATACATCACTAGATTCATTTAAGGAATAAATGGGGGGACTATATATCATATAACTAAATGTAGTTCCTCATTAATACATCAAGATTGTGAATTTTTATCTATAAATAGTTGAGGCATAAAACAAAATAGGCCCTTGATCTTGATCCAGATATCTTGCATGCTTAGAATACCATATAAAGGAAGAGCAGCTACTACATCATTTCGACCTAATCTTCAATGATAATAACTATCGATGAAACAACTTCAAAATGTTATCCTATTAATATTGAACCTCTAACTGCTCTCCATGATATAGTGTCCACTACTGACATTCCAATCCTAATATCTAACTGACTTCCAATGGAACCAGAAACATAGCTCAAACATGAACTCACCAAATGGTTATATAGGGAACCTTAAACCAATGATTCATCACTAGACCAATAAAACGCCTCTCATAATTATATGAACTCTGATCAAGGAATGACCAAAAAACCATATACCACATATCAACTTCTTTTTGTGTGTCAATCCTCTAATTATTGACTACATTCTAATGTTAAACCTATACCTATAATATTTTTCAAAGACAACATTTAGGATCCATCATTAAAAACAAATATTATGAAATCCTAATCCACATATCCTGAAATGAATCAATATGTATTTAAATACATTAATATTGATTTACATAAAAAACCTCATTAATCCAAAATAAAAATCAACAGTGATTAATGTGCCTCCCATCATTGGGCATATCCACCAACTTTGACAACATTAGTCGATACTCACCACCAATGGGTTACCATCACCTTTTACTTTTTTCAGATGATGTGTGAGGAAAAGGGATAACCATATATATATTCCCTCTAAATCCTATATATTCAGAAAGAAATCCCCAAAAAAAATTGGGTTTCATTAAATATTACATGAATAATGTGGGGTCAGGATAGAGATAATATTAAAATATAATAATAATATATATATACAATATACAATCCTGTACTAATTGTTTAATATCAATACCTCATCACCTTCATCTACCACCAAT
This sequence comes from Viscum album, assembly GCA_963277665.1. NCBI lineage: Eukaryota > Viridiplantae > Streptophyta > Magnoliopsida > Santalales > Viscaceae > Viscum > Viscum album. The sequence continues at coordinate 1,609,490,903 of OY728141.1, read as the reverse complement.
ACTATACTATTGTAACCAATCATTGACACTACTAAATGAATACTCAAAACCACAAACCACTACTCACAGCCCACAGATTCAATTAATTTTTATTAAATATTCAGCCATTATCCAAATTATCACATTACCAGCCACTTTTCTCTAATTAATCCATTTAACCGCATATTTATGTACACCCCCTTTGTTACCATTAAATTCATTGATTTATTTACCAAATATATATTATAAACCATATTTATTTATATTTACACAAATTAAATTTTCAATTCATTATTTAGATTTTCATATTACATTAATACCAAGCTATTATAAAAATTCACCACACAACAACACAACCACATCAAAATAACAACCACCACATCTACTATAACACCCCATTACTTTTATATAGTATCATCATGTTTAATAGAATATTTTACATACAATAACTATATTAAAATAAAATGTTACACCATTGTACATTAAAATATATTTATTTCTAAATTAATTCAATCTCATTTATAGCACAAGATTCACAAAACACCAGGTTTAAATGAAACAAGATGGTCTATCAAATAAACATTATGTATACGTAGCCATTATAAAATAGTCATTAAGTTAGAATGTACGAATATGATTAAATATATTGTCAAAAATATTTGGTTCTCACATCTATAAAATAATTTCAATGGTAATCTATTGATTTTAAATTAATTAAATAGAATTTGAAATAAAGATAAATGTTTTTTTAAAAACTACAATTTCTAAATTATGGTTTATTTTCACTTTTCACACATATATTAATATTATTTGGTAATAATTATATAAATTTTATTTTGAAAAGTGAAATTAAAAATTTATATCATCATTTCTATGCTATGTTATTGTAAAAGTTTGGGATTTTTTGAATATATTACATTTTCAATGAATAGTTAAAAGCACAGATTTTAATAAAATCTTCATTTGTTTTTAATAAATTGATTATAATTATAATTATAATTTTATTTTAAATTATAATAATTAATATTTCTTTATATAAAATTTAATTAATTACATGTTAATATTATTTATAATATTTTTAACTGTAATTTATTTTTAGTCATTAAAACACTTTTTCTTTGAACAGTGTTTTAATGTATATAATGTTAATCAGTGTTAAATAATAAAATTAACTCATAGTGAAGAATAAATTTAATATATTATATATTATATATTTATAACTATGTATTTATATTCATTTAATTATTATTATTATTAATATCGTTAATATGATATCATTTTTCTATTAAAAATGGATTTCGTGAAAACCTGTTTTTTCAACATGGATGTGGGTTTAATTTGAAATTATATTTTCACAAATCTATTATTTAATTTATAATAATATATTCCATATTTTTAAATTAAAATTTTAAATTATCTAATTATTTGAAATTAATTTTTTACTATAATGAATAGTGAAACAATTAAAATTATTTACTGTAGTTAAGGTAAAAAACAATATTACATGGGGGTTAAACTAAAACGGTAATAGTTAAAAGTGATCCAAAATTTTTATAATTACTATTGGAAGGTAATTTATCGATGTTATAAATTCTAATTTTAGAAATTTATATATTTTGGAAGCTTTTTTCTTGAGAAAAATGTGGTTTGAATTCATTATTTTCTAAAATTCTATGTGTGTCCTCTCCCCCAATTATAAATTTTCTACCCCTATCCTATCATTTTTACATTTCAAATCCCCATTGGAATAGATAATACTATACAAACTAACTTCATTAATTCCCTATTCTCATCCTATAATCCTTTTGGGGTCATAAATCTATCCTAGGAAGCTGTTAGGTCAAATGAATTTGTCTGCAGAAGAGGTAACATTCTTAATATAGAAAGTTATCATATTTCTTCCTCAATGCCATTAAAATAATATTAAACCATACTAATATAACAAAATATGTATCTCATATTTAATTATATGATTTTATTTTAAGTACATGACCTAAAAAATCTCATCTACCATTACATAGGAAATGAAACTATTGATAATGTTTATAGGGGACTACCGCCTCAAGAATGGACATAATTCATTTTCTTTAACTGATTATCATGAATGGCTATAATCATTTATATAAATATTATATATAATATTCAACATATAATTATAACATGTAGTTATAATAGCACATATACATTCTTATATTCCATTTCATGGGAAATATGATAACATCACTCGTTTGTATGGTAGGTTACCTCATCTATAAATCAAGGGTTATTGTTTCACTATCGCTTTAAATAGTAGATAAAAATATACATTTAATGAATATTATATATATATATGTAATTATATTTATTCATGATTTTAATATACAGTCAACATCAAAACCCTTTCACCCATTTAGAAAATGAAAACTTCGCTCGTGCCAACATATGAACTACCGTCTCTGTGAAGCGAGTTGATTAATTCTCCATATTCAAAATTCAATAATAATTATAAATATTTATCTAATCAAAAAATATTTATTTATAACATTAATAAAATTCCATAAATTAGGGTATTGTATCCTATTATCATTATTAATAACTTAACAATGAAACATAATTGATAAAATCATTCAATTAACACCCAAAACAATAGTGATAAAGAATTATTATTAATGAATAGGTAATAAGATATTATAAATAGATAATATATCGTATTATAATTATTAATATGGTTTTGTTAAAATTAATTATCATGATTAAAACCACCATACAAGATGCTGAATATTGATTACATATAGGGAATCATCAGGTAAGGGGTTTCTTAACTCATATTTCATTCATTATGTTATGCATCTACTTCAATGATTATACTACACCAATACAATGTGTGAAGTGACTTTTTTTATTTACGATGTACTTAAAATTGAATTGGTGTGTATATAAAAGTTTTACATATAATACCAATATTTTTTTAACTCTCATATAAATGATATGATCCTTGTAAGAGTTTTGTCTCAAGAGTCCTTTTTTAAGACACATGTAGTTTTATGCACCAAATTCTATTTCAGTCGTGTATATAAGGCCCCTTTACAAATAATATCTTGATTTATTCATAACTCATGGTATGTTAATTTACCACTAATCGACATCATTCATGGGAATTTTGGGTTTAATAGTTTCCAACGAAGTAAGGTTATATGTTTCAATCTCATTTTAATTGTGATTTATTATGCACGAATTTCCACTGAATGAAATTATTTGGTTATTATAAAAAATCCTTTTAGTTTTATTATCCTCTAAATTTTGATGGATTTTTCAGGTAATAGTACCAATTTCATCTCATCGACACTTAATTTTATTTATAAAATGTTTTCAAGAAAACACATTTTCGTTGTCCTATTCGGTCAAAAATAATTTATCTCCAAAATCCATACTACCTAAAACAAATTTATAAATTGTTTTACTGTTATTGATTAATGTAAGTTTTACCAATAATTTGTTAACAAATACTATATGTAACAATCCATTAATTTTTTGATTAATTTAATTGTTTATATCTCTTATAAAAATGATGAATGATTTTTTTTAAACGTATTCATCATGATCAGAAATATTCCACCATCATGACCAGTAAATGTTTTAAAGATTGATTTTTATGTTTCAATGTTTATTTTCCATAAAATGTTTTCAATAATCTATGATAATGTTTCACATATTTAATAAATATTTTAATACTGAAATTTATATTTTCATCAATAATATTTCAAAGAGGCCTTTCAAAATAATTTTCTATGTATGAAGAAATCTAATGATAGTACTAAAAAAACATTATTTTCATAATTTTTTTAAATTTATTAAATTAATTTTGATCAGTGAAAAAATATTATTATGTTATATATTTCATATAATTTATTTATATATTTCTCTCAAATATGTACCGTTTTTATTTTCAATTCCGTTTATGTGTTAATAAATTTCAAATCATGATTTATAAAAAACCTTAAGGAATTTCCATCTACTTTTATATGAATAATGAATATTCAAACCATTTTATATCTATGCATAATTTTTATGATTTCAAATATTAATTATTTCCTCTGTGAAAAATCATATAGATCATTAAATTTTTTTGATGGGTGCACCCACATATCTCTCGAAATTGTTGGGTAAGGCTTTATTCTCATGAGATGACATGATTGGGATTTTGGATTGAATATAATCCATGATGGGTCTTTGTCTGTAATATGATATTTTCTTGGAATTTATCAATGAATCCCGTTTCTATTATTTTTTATGATTCTTCCACATTTTCTATTATTCTGTGATCTTAAGATTCCATTTTTTTACGTTATATATCCATTTGACTACTTGTATAACTTATTTATTATGATGACATGTTACATCATTGACTCTTGCATTATGTTTTATTATTAATTATATTTTATTAATATTATATTTAGCTCAACCCTTTATTTTATGTATTCTTCATGACATCCCATATGGTATTTGGAGTTTGAAAGGATTTTGGAACTCACTATGGAAAAGGAAAAAGTATGGTTTCTATTTCATATTCTTTTTGATGTAATATGAACTTACTCTTATGAATAAAAAATCCATTTATGGTTCTTATGTTTCATTAATGGATATTTATGTTTAGAAATAATGTAATCATGACTTTTATTCTATTTGGTAATCATAATCGGTATCAACCCAAAGGTTTTGTGAACATTGGGAAGTAGGGTGATAAATTTGTAGTTAAAACCCTAGGAATATTTCTACAGATAATTATAAATATAATTATATGTATATGAAAATATTATGGATTTTGTTTCAAATTTAGTGAGATTTTTTAAAAAAATTACATACCTATATGGATTCTAAAATTTGACATTATTTTGGCGTAGATTTCCCTAGGGGTAATTAATATGAAAGAGGCACATTAGACATGAATCAAGATTTTCTTGGTACATTTCAATAGGCATTTCTACACACTTAGTTTAACACATAGAGGGGATATTCATGTGAAATTCAAAAACTATTTATAAAAAATAATTAATTATTTGAATAGATGATGACCGTGAATTACGTAGGATAATCCTATGGTTTCAATGATTGTAATTCATCCGTCATGATTTAGATATCTTATAAATAATTTTTCATGATTATGTGGTTTACCACTTTGATTAATATTTCACAATCTCTACATTGTTGCCATTATGAATTTATTGAGCAAGGAGGAATCATGTTAACATATAATTTTATGGACACAGAATTTATTATGAGTAAATAGAGTGAATGATTACATGATAAAAGGATATTTTGATCATTCCTAATCAGATATCATGATATTTGATTAAAAACCTAAATATTAGTGAGATTCCTAAAAGTATAATTGGATTAGGATGGACATGTATTACATTTTTTGTGGTAAGGAATATAGAGGAAATATGATTCAACTTTATACATGTCTATAGTATGAGAAGAAGAACCTTGAAGAATATTTCAAATTGAGTGGAATATTTTATCTATGTGGGAATTGAATTCATGTTTATATATAATTATAAGGAATTTGATTATTATATGTGGGGAACTTGGGAATTATCTGATTCAACTCCTTAAAATAAGTTTTATCCCAAATAACATGGAATGGACTATGTTATAACAAAACATTGAAGTAAAATAGTAGAATTATTTATGTATTAGATTCCAGAATTATTTTTTGGATGAAATTTTACCATTGTTATTTAGGTAATAAGATTCATGAATCATCTAAGCATTGTGTTAATTTTAGAAGAAAATTTTTCTTTATGATATATTAACATAAGAGTTTTGGATATCATCAGGGGTTTATGTCATTATTGTTATTCCTATGTTAAAAATCTTATACACCATTTTTGATGTTTCATGTAAATGGATTTTGTGATGGGTAATGATATGGAGATAGATTTTTTTACCTTTTTAAAGCATATATTGCCTATCTATATAATATAAAGGGTTTTTTATGGAAAATAATATTGAGTTTTTGGATTTTTCAGCAAAATTGATTTAAGGGTGGATACTTATAGAATGGATTATGTTGGACATTATGAGTTTCTATTTAAGTACTATGGAATACTAAATTATATGTGAATAATTGCACTAATATTTTTTTTGTAAAGATAAATTGATAATATTGTTTTCATTTAGGGATTACGTGATCTATTATTTGATTGTTTTGATTCTTCAGGCATGAAAAATCCCTCGTGAATTCCCATTTTTATAGAAATTATGTTATTTCGGTGGAAATATTTAATAGGTGAAATTATACATATCAATTATCCATATTTCTTTATTTTCTTATTAGGTATTGTAAATGGATCCCTCAACTCTAGGTAATGGATCTTGAATCAATAATATTTTCATAGTAAAATAATTTCTCATGAATCAAATGGTCATTGAAATCATAAAAAATTTATGGTTTTGTGGTCCTACAGTATCTATTAATAATTCAATTTCTAATGATGAATTATCTCTATCACACTATATTAATCCTTGGGTGTGGATATTATCTTTTAAATCAAATTATTCATTTCCCAGCAATGTTCTCCTACATGGAAGCCGAATATTGTGTTATTATAGATGATCGTTTTACATATGTCACTATCATATGTATATTAAATCTTATTAAAAATCATCATGATGTGAGTTTCTATAAAAAATCAAATTTCAAACCCATAATTATAGATAATTTAATAAAATTGGAAGGACTCAATATGTTTAAAGGGATATAATATAACACCTTGATATTTTAAAATAGGGACATATAGTTTGTTATTTTACATGACACATAACACTAAAAAAGATGAGAATGTAACATCCTGATACATTAATACATATTTCTTTCTAAATAAATTCACTCTCTTTATGTAACGTCCCAAGTAAGTAATAAATAATAGATATTTTTATCTCTGTCTATTAATGAATTAGATAGTGTTTTAGAGGCTTAAAATGAAAATAAATCCAATCTTAAGCATGGAATACACTAATATTCTTAAAAGATTATTTTACTGCCTTTTGATGGAAATCCCTTTTTAAATCAAACTTATGACAATTTTATAATCTATATTTTTCAAAATAAACATATTAATTATGATTGGGACATTGAAATTTACATTGGATTAATTTTTTGTATTTTTCTGACAATGTTCATTTTTTAATGATTAGTGAAAAATACTGCATTTTACATCAAAAATGCTTTTTCATTTAATTTAATTATATGGATAGATTTTATTTTTACATGGTATTAGAGTGTAATATGAATATATTATTACCATTTAATCCAATGTTGGTCATTAGGATTAATTTCACTTTGAAATTGGTCATAAACTAATTCCAAACATTTCATAGATATTGTTTCAAAAAAAACCCGCTATTTGTTTTGACAACGGAAATTATTTTTAAATCAATTATTGAAATTTCTGTGTTTGGAATTTGGTAAAATAGATTAAATATTTGGAATCATAAGGTCCAAATTATGTAATTAAGATTCTTTTGTTTTTGGACATTATGAATAGTAACGACGGTAATTATCTTTAATTATCTTGATTAATGAGTAATCAGGTAGTTAAGGATAATAAAATAATATCATAATAAAAATAATGACACCAAAATGTGTTATAAGGCTATTGGTTGTCTCATGGCCGACCATGGGATACCTTTTGAAAAAATGGGGGCCCCATGAAATCACTTTTGTGAGAAAGTGACTTTTTATCTTTTTATTTTTAAAGAATGTTAATTGTAACAAAGAATGTATCACCTAAGTATAATATTTTTAATTTTGTCTAAATAAATGATCTTTTGGACTATAAATAGTCATTGGAAAACTAAGAATATTTTCTACATCATTGTATTTTTTTTAATTTTTAGACATTAAATAAATTAAAATATTTATGACATCATAATGATGCTGCGATGACCTCATTATTTGACGATTTATATAAAATGGAAGGAAAATGTAAACTCTAAGACCTACACATGTCCAAAACCTATTGGGTGGGTTTATTTCGAACCCTTATCACCTTATCCTCTAATTATATCAATGTGGGTCCTTTAAAATCTGAAACCCATTTGAAAATAAAGTACCATTTCTTTACTTTCCAAGAGTGCCCCTCCACTCCTCTTATAAAAGGCCCCCACCTATACCTCCTTACCCACACTCCCAAAGCCTTTGGCTCGGCCAAAACCTGCCCATATTGTCTCTCCACTTCCATCTCTTACTCCTTGAATCCTCCCTTTGGGCAGATGTCTTCCCATCTAAGGCTTTGAGCTCAAACCAAAGGAAGTTACCCGATTTTAAGGTAATGTATTCACTTGAGTCCTTTTGTTTTATTTTGCATCTCCAACCCCCTAAACACTTTTTATTCATTTATTTTGTAAAAAATCCAGTATCTTAAATATACTAGGATCTTTTTATAAGAAGTATTCGAGCTACACTTACACACACCAACATCTAATGGTTAAAGGACATACTGTTTCTGTGGATGGTGAATTTATGTCTCCCGAAACGATGATTGTTCAACATTCTTTTAACACCTTCAACGGTGACCATTAATATGAAAATATATTTATATATGATATATAATATGTTTATGTTTTCCTTAAGCTTCTGTATTTTTCATTTTTGGCATACCTTTATGTTTCCCATTATGGGTAAACGCGATATCTTCATTTAAGGAAGTGCGGACTACCACCCCCTCAAAGTGATTTGATTTGTTAAATACCATATGTGGGACGTATAAAGGATGGAGTTATGATATTATATATTATATTACATTGGAATTATAATATACCTTTATATCATTATGATTCCATTCTATAAAATACGAAATAGAAATGAAAGTAGCTTTCATGGATACGTACGGCTTACTGTCTCCATGAACAGTGCATTTCATTTCTTACCTCTAAATGATTATGTAATATTATAAATGCACGCATGTACTGGATATATATGACATATATGATATCTACATCATGAATACCATTCTGGATATAATGTATACATGAACAACTTGTAATTATAATGGGATTATTTTTTACTCAAGTACCAATGATCGTTAAAACGACCGTTATTTACTAAAATAATTACATAGTGTTCATGACATGGAAATAAGTGATATAAAAGGAATAATGAACTTGAAAAAGGTTCTTAAACAAGTGTAAATTAACTCAAGTTTATTATTCAGGACATTAAAGAATGATTTAGTCAAGTCGGACCCGAGGTATGGGACTTCGTCTCAATCTCCTTTCATTGATGCATATTTTGTTTTATACACAACCTTCTTTTATACGGTTTATAAACCCCTATGACTTTTAAATTTATCCAAAAGGAATCTTTTTTATACGAAGCGTTTTACTAAATGAAAAAAGGGAATGTTTTATCATACGCATGTGGCGACAAAAACTTCTCCGCCGCCGTGACCATTATTTGAGTTTCGGCTCCCTCTACAAGCCATACCTTCTTTTTAAAAGAAAAATAAATACCATGTATTACTTTTCTATTATTTTGGTATTGAAAATGGTTTTCATAATATTTTTATATCAATGTGTATTATTGATATCTTTTGATTGAAAGGTGTAAATGTTATGTTTTCTTTTATGCATGTTTTGTGTGATACGATTATGTTGAGGTTTTTGGGCATTATTATGAAGACGGGTGGTTCCGTGATAAACTAAGGGCTGGTTATCCCGATACAGCTCTCCAATGCATTGGGTAATGTGAAGGAATGAAACGTTAAGGTTTCTCCGACGATATTTAGGGAATATACTGTGATGGGTATTCCAAATGTAACCCAGAGGGTTACTCCCTACGTAAGAATGTTATGAATGACTCAAGATACCTTTATGTCTTATGATTTCTATGATTTATTCATGATTTGATGAGGTATGTTAATGTGATTGTGTTTTATGGGTAAATTATGATTTCATTCTTATGTATATATGAAGTCATGTTTCCTTTCCATATTTTTTTATGTAACCCATACTGAGCTTTTTATGCTCATCCCAAGTCATTTTTGAAATGTATTTCACAGGTCAAGGGAAAGGTACTTGATATGATGATAGTGTTTAGGAAGTGTCAAGAAATAATCCATGTTTTATTTTAAATATGTTCCATTGATGGGAAAAAATGAATACTATCTTTATGTAACCACTTTGTTTAAATGTGGAATGTAATGCATGTTTTATGATCTAATTATCTAAAACTCTAAACATGAAAATATCCTCAATGTGTAATCTTTTAATAACTCACGATTAAGTAAGGTTTAAGGCTGGGGCCTTATAGTTGGTATCAATGGTCGATTTAGATAACTTTATGAGTTAGAATTCTATTAAATGATTATCCAAAAATAATTTTTTTTATGGTAAAATTGAAGTGATATAGTATTTGAAGATTACCATGTTGCTTCATCTAATACATGTTTGTTCAAAATGGTTTTTCGCAGAGGAAATAGGGAAGCAGTGCTAGGAAGGCATGCAGAAGGAAATAACCTTCCGAATCAGTATCTCTAGATGGTCGGAATTAGAACTGAACAGTTTGTTGCAGTAATGGCGCAGTTGAATCAAGTGATAAATGGTTGTGGTATCCATGCACGAGATCAGCCAGATCAACCACAAAAGAACATGTTAGCGGTGGAACATTTCATGAGGCAATATCCCCCATCATTCAGAGGATCATCTGACCATGTGCTAGCTGAAGGATGGATTAAATCACTAGAGAATATTTTTGATGTCATGGGGTGTTCAGACAATCAAAAGGTTAGTCTTGCTATTTTCTATTTGGAGGGTGAGGCTGATCAATGGTGGTCTATGGTTAAAAATATCAGGGACGCTGATGATATTGATGCTCTTGACTAGGATGAATTCAAAGGTAGGTTTCTTGAGAAGTATTTTCCAAAGGCTGTTCGACATAGGATGGAAAAACAATTCTTGGAATTGAGGCAAGAGGAAGACTATGTTGCTACCTATGAAGAAAGGTTCACTCGATTGTCAAGGTATGCCCCAAATTTTATCTGATACCGTGATAGTAAAATCAATCGTTTTTTACTTAGGATTAAAGCCAAAATATCGAAGGGCATTACCTTCTCTTGAGTTTAAAAGTTATGAAATGCTTGTTCGATGTGCTGAGAAGGTGGAAATGGAGTTTTCCGATGATCAAGTGTTCTATAACAACCAACAGAAGAAGAGACCGAGGTGGCAGGAGAAAGGTAAGAATTTTTCAAAAAAGTCTGATGGTAAGAAAACTAAGTTTCCAGTTTGTGATAAATGTGGAAAAAGGCATGCTGGGGAATGTCTTCGGAATTTTGGAAAGTGCTACTGATGTGGTAAGATGGGACATAAGGGTCGTGATTACACTGAAAAAGATCAAGGTGAAGGTAAGAACAAATTTGATTTACAGTTAGTGAAATGTTTTCAGTGCAATGAGATGGGTCACTATGCAAACGAGTGTCTAACAAAGAGCTTGAGTGATGGGAAGCAGTTAGAATACAAGCATAAAGGGGTGGTGAAATCCTTTGCAACTTCTTCAGCAGATGTCTGGCCATTAAATGAAGTTTTATCAGGTACTTTTTTTGTTTTTTTAGATTATGCCAGTGTGTTGTTTGATTCAGGGTCTACACATTCTTTCATCTCTGAAACCTTTTCTAGTAAAATGGGAATACAATCTCAAGAAATGAATCCTGATCTTGTGGTAATAACACCTAGGGGAAATTTTGAGGCAAAAAGAATTTATAAGAATCTTCATATCCTTATCTGTGGAAAGAACCTACTTGCAAACCTTATGGTTTTACCTCTAGTAGAGTTTGATGTTATCCTGGGTATGGATTGACTCTCTATTTACCATGCTAAGATTGAATGTAGAGATAATGAAGTTTCTTTTCAAAATGACTTTCAGTTTGTGTACAAGAATTAACCATTACTGTTGATAACATATCAAGAGGCCGAGAAACATGTAAAAGATGGAAATGAATCTTACCTTTCACACATCGTTGAAAATAAAGGAACTACTCAAATTAATAATGTGCCAGTGGTAAATTACTATCCTGATTTTTCTCCTAATGAGTTGCCTGGAATAATAACAGATCGGGAAGTTGAGTTTTCTGTTGACTTAGTTCCTGATGCTAAGCCAATTTCAAAACCGCCTTATCGAATGGCTCAAATTGAACATTTAGAGTTGCAGGAGGAATTGCAAGATTTATTCGATAAAGGTTTCATTCGACCTAGCACATCACCATGGGGTTCTCTTTTCTTGTTTGTTAAAAAGAATGTTGGCTCAATGAGACTTTTCATTGATTATAGGGCCTTAAATAATATCACTGTTAAGAACAAATATCCTTTGCCTCATATCGATGATTAGTTTGATCAGCTCTAGGGAGCTAAGTATTTTTCAATGATTGACTTGAGATAGGGGTACCATCAGCTGAAGGTAAATGAAGCATATGTTCCGAAGACCGTTTTCCGTACAAGATATAGCCGTTATGAATTTGTAGTAATGACTTTTGGGCTAACCAATGCACCTGCTGTATTCATGGACTTAATGAATAGAATTTTCCATGAGTTCATGGATAAGTTTGTGGTGGTTTTCATTGATGATATTTTGGTGTTTTCTAAAAGTAAAGAGGAGCATGAAAGACATTTAAGGGTTATTTTGAAAACCTTAAAATAAAAGAAATTGTATGGGAAATTTAGAAAGTGTGAGTTTTGGTTGCAACAAATTTCTTTCCTTGTTCAAATTGTTTCTAAAGATGGGATAACTGTTGATCCTACTAAAAAAAAGTTGTTGAAGAATGTCCAAGACCCACAAATGTAACTGATATCCATAGTTTGCTTGGTTTCTCATGTCACTACCGAAGGTATGTTGAAAATTTTTCATGGTTATCTTGTCCAATGACTAAGCTAACTCGTAAGGGTGTTATGTTTATCTGGACAAAAGAATATGATGATTGTTTTCAGGAATTGAAAAGAAGATTGGTGAGTGCTCCAGTTTTGGCACTACCTTCCAAGAATGGTGAGTTTGTTATATACAGTGATGCTTCATTGAAAGGACTTGGTTGCGTCTTAATGCAGAATGATCAGGTAATTGATTATGGTTCACGACTGTTGAAAACTCATGATGTAAATTACGCTACACATGATTTGGAAATAGCTGATGTTGTTTTCGCTTTAAAAATTTGGAGGCATCATCTGTATGGAGTAAAGTGTGAAATATATACTGATCACAAAAGTTTAAAGTATATATTCACTCAGAAAGAGTTAAACATGAAGCAGAGGAGATGGCTAGAATTAATCAAGGATTATGATTGTACAATTCATTACCATCCAGGAAAAGAAAATAAAGTGGATGTTGCTTTGAGTCAAAAAAATTTATGATTCATTAGGAATGTTGCGTTTGGAACGTGATCCTTTGGTTAAGGATTTGATGAACTTTGGCATAGAAGTTGTTGGTTTAGGAAGTTTTCTGTTTTGTTTCATGTATCAGTGAAGTCATCTCTATCAGATAGAATCAAGCAAGAATAGAAGCAAGACAGTGAGTTGCATAAAAAAGTAGAGCTGGTTCAGAAAGGTACGTTGCCTGAATTCAACACTGATAATGATTGCGTTTTGAGATTTGGGAAGAGATTGTGTGTGCCTTGTGATTCACAGTTGAAGAGAGAGTTGTTATGTGAAACTCATAGTTCTCCATTTTCAGTTTATCCAGGCAGTACTAAGATGTATATAGATCTTTGGGAGTATTACTAATGGGATGGAATGAAAATAGATATTTCTGATTTTACTATGAAGTGTTTGACTTGTCAGCATGTTAAAGTAGAGTGGCAGTTACTGAAAGGGATGCTTCAGCCTTTACCAGTGCCAGAGTGGAAATGGGAGAATATATCCATGGACTTTGTTGTGTGATTACCGAATACATCTCGAGGTAATAATGAAATATGGGTTATTATTGATTTCTTGACCAAATCTGCTCATTTCCTTGCTATACGAGATACTTTTTCCCTAGATCAACTTTCACGTTTGTATCTTGAAGAGATAGTAAGGTTACATGGAGTTACTCTCTCCATTGTATCTGACCATGACCCAGGTTCACTTCTAACTTTTGGAAAGGCCTTCAGAAGCCGTTGGGTACTGAATTAAATTTTAGTACAGATTTTCATCCTCAATCAGATGGGCAGTCAGAACGAACAATTCAGACCTTGGAGGATATGCTAAGAGGTTGTTTGATGGATTATCAGGAAATTGGGGACCAACATTATTCTTTGGTTTATTTTTCATAAAATAACAGTTTTCATTCTAGTATGCAGATGGCACCATTTCAGGCATTATATAGGAAGCGGTGTCGAACTCGAGCTTTCTGGGATGAAGTGGGTGAAAGGAAGTTGATGGGACCAGAATTGGTAGAAGAGATGGAAGAAAAGGTTCAGCTGAATCAGAAACACCTGAGAACAGCTCAGAGTAGGTAGAAGCATTATGCAAACAACAGGAGGAAGGATCTAACTTTTGAGGTAGGTGATCATGTTTTTCTCAAAGTATCACTGTGGAAAAGTGTGATATGATTTGGTAAGAAAGGAAAGCAGAGTCCAAGGTTCATTGGAGCATATGAAATTCTGGAGAGAGTTGGATCAGTTGCTTACTGAGTGGATTTACCTCCGTGTTTATCTCAGGCACACAATGTTTTTCATGTTTCGATGCTGAGAAAGTACATGCGAGATCCATCTCATGTTTTGAGTCCAGAGGTAGTTCAGCTGGAAGAGAACCTATCTTATGAGGAACAAACAGTCCAGATTCTTGACCACAAGGAGAAAGTGTTACGGAATAAGTTGATTAATTAGGTAAAGGTTTTGAGGAAAAACCACATGATGGAAGATGCAACATGGGAATCTGAAAAAGCAATGAGGGATAAGTACCAGCATTTATTTGATAAGTAAATAAATTGCAGGGACGCAATTTTCTAAAGGGGGGAAGGATGTAACATCCAAACTAAGTAATGAATAATATATATTTTTATCTATGTCTATTAATGAATTAGATAGTGTTTTAGAGGATTAAAATGAAAATAAATCCAATCTTAAGCATGGAATACACTAATATTCTTAAATGATTGTTTTACTACCTTTTGATTGCAAACCCTTTTTAAATAAATAATTTAACAATTTTATAATCTATATTTGTCAAAATAATCATATTACTTATTATTGGGACATTTAAATTTACATTGGATAAATTTTTGGTATTTTTCTGACAATGTTCATTTTTTAATGAATAGTGAAAAATACTGCATTTCACATCAAAACTGCTTTTTCATTTAATTTAATTATATGGTTAGATTATATTTTTAATTGGTATTAAAGTTTAATCTGAATATATTTTTACCATTTAATCCAATGGTGGTCATTAGGATTAATTTCACTTTGAAATTGGTCATAAACTAATTCCAAGGATTTCATAGATATTGTTTCAAAAAAACCCGCTATTTGTTTTGACAACGGGAATTATTTTTAAATCAATTATTGCAATTTTTGTGTATGGAATTTGGTAAAATGGATTACATATTTGGAATCATAAGGTCCAAATTATGTAATTAAGACTCTTTTGTTTTTAGACATTATGAATAGTAACGACGGTAATTATCATTAATTATCTTGATTAATGAGTAATCAGGTAGTTAAGGATAATAAAATAATATCATTATAATAAAAAATGACTCCAAAATGTATCCTAAGGAAACTGGTTGTCTCATGGCCGACCATGGGATGCCTTATTCCACACTTGGGGGCCCCATGAAATCACTTTTGTGAGAAAATTAATTTTTATCTTTTTATTTTTTAAAGAATGTTAAATGTAACAAATAATGTATCACCTAAGTAAAATATTTTTAATTTTGTCTAAATAAATGATATTTTGGACTATAAATAGTCATTGGAAAACTAAAAATATTTTCTACATCATAGTACTTTTTTTTATAATTTTTAGACATTAAATAAATTAAATTATTTATGACATCATAATGATGCAGCGATGACCTCATTATTTGACGATTTAAATAAAATGTAAAGATAATGTAAAATCTAAGACCTACACATGTCCAAAACCAATTGGGTGGGTATATTTCGAACCCTTATCACCTTATCCTCGAATTATATCAATGTGGGACCTTTAAAATCCGAAACCCATTTGAAAATAATGTAACATTTCTTTACTTTCCAAGAGTGCCCATCCTCTCCTCTTATAAAAGGCCCCCCACCTATACCTCCTAACCCACACTCCCAAAGCCTTTGGCTCTGCCAACCCCTACCCATTTTGTCTCTCCACTTCCCTCTATTACTCTTTGAAGCCTCACATTGGGCAGAACACTTCCAAAGGAAGCCTTTGATCTCAAACCAAAGGGAGTTACCCGATTTTAAGGTAATGTATTCACTTGAGTCCTTTTTTTATTTTGCTTCTCCAACCCCATAAACTATTTTTATTCATTTCTTTTGTAACAAATACAGTATCTTCAATATACTAGGATTTTGTTATAATAAGGATTCTAGCTACACTTACACACACCAACATGTAATGGTTAAAGGACATACTGTTTCTGTGGATGGTGAATTTATGCCCCCCGAAACGATGATTGCTCAACATTCCTTTAACACCTTCAACGGTGGCCATTAATATGACACTACATTTATATATGATATTTAATATGTTTATGTTTTCCTTAATCTTCTGTATTTTTCATTTTGGGCATACCTTTATGGTTCCCATTATGGGTAAACGCGATATCTTAATTTAAGGAAGTACGGACTACCGCCCCCTCAGAGTGATTTGATTCGTTAAATACCATATGTGGGACGTATAAAGGATGGAGTTATGATATTATATATGATATTACACTGTAATTATAATATAACTTTTTACCATTATTATTCCATTCTATAAAATATGAAATAGAAATGAAAGTAGCGTTCATGCATATGTATGGCTTACCGTCTCCATGAACGGTGCATTTCATTTCTTATCTATAAATGATTATGTAATATTATAAATTCATGCATGTACTGGATATATATTACATATATGATATCTACATCATTAATACCATTCTTAATATAATGGATACATGAACAACTTGTAATTATAAAGGGCCTATTTTTGACTCAAGTACCAATGATCGTTAAAATGACCGTTATTAACTTAAATAATTTCATAGTGTTAATGACATGGAAATAAGTGATATAAAAGGAATAATGAACTTGAAAAAGGTTCTTAAACAAGTTGAAATTAACTCAAGTATATTATTCAGGACATTAAAGAACAATCGAGTCAAGTCGGACCCGAGGTATGGGACTTCGTCTCAATCTCCTTTCATTGAGGCATATTTTGTTTTATAGACAACCTTCTTTTATACGGAGTATAAACCCCTTTGACTTTTACATTTATCCGAAAGGAATATTTTTTAATATGAAGAGTTTTACTAAACGACAAAATGGAATGTTTTGTCGTACGTATGCGGCGACAACGGCTTCTCCACCGCCATGACCATTATTTGAGTTTCATCTCCCTCTATAAGCCATACCTTCTTTTTAAAAGAAAAATAAATACCATGTTTTACTTTTCTTTTATTTTGGTATTGAAAATTGTTTTCATAATTTTTTTATATCAATGTGTTGTATTGATATCTTGTGATTGAAAGGTGGAAATGTTATGTTTCCATTATGCATGTGTTATGTGATATAATTATGTTGAGGTTCGTGGGCATTATTATGAAGACGGGTGGTTCTGTGATAAACTAAGGGAGGGTGATCCCGATATAGCTCTCCAATGCATTGGGCATCGTGAAGGAGTGAAACGTTAAGGTTTCTCAAAAGATATTTAGGGAATATACTGTGATGAGTATTCCAAACGTAACCAAGAGGGTTACTCCCTACGTAAGAATGTTATGAATGCCTCAAGTTACCTTTAGGTCTAATAATTTCTATGATTTATTCATGATTTGATGAGGTATGTTAATGTGCTTATGTTTTATGGGTAAAGTATGATTTCATTCTTATGTATATATGAACTCATGTTTCCTTTCAATATTTTTTTATATAACCCATACTGACCTTTTTATGCTCATCCCAAGTCTTTTTTGAAATTTTTTTCACAGGTCAAGGGAAAGGTACATGATATGATGATAGTGTCAAGGAAGATTCAAGAAAGAATCCATGTTTTTTTAAAGATGTTCCATTGATGGGAAAAATGAACACTATCTTTATGTAAACACTTTGTTTAAATGTGGAATGTAATGCAAGTTTTATGTTCTAATTCTCTAAAACTCTAAACCTGAAAATATCCTCAATTTGTAATCTGGTAATAACTCAAGATTAAGTAAGGTTTAAGGCTGGGGCCTTATACTTTGATAGCATTCAATTCAATCAACATTATCTTTAAATGAAACCTGATACTCTATTAAAATTATATTATAAAAACATGACCAATTTAACCAAACTATGATGTTTGAAGTTATAAATAGAACTAACGAAATGTTAACAATTATATGGTTTACACATTTAAAACATGAAATTAATTGGTAGCTACTGATTAGAAAATAAAATTACAAGAATTTGAAATAAAAAGGATTTTTTGTGAAACTATATGTTTCAAAAAGGATGTTTAGTCCCACATTTCACACATAATTTAAAACAAATTTTACCAATTTTTCAACCATTATTTAAATAATTGAATATAAATATTGATATTATAATATTGATATTAAATTTTGGTTATATTTTATGATTTTATTGGGGAATAGTACTTTTTCACATAATAATGTAAAATATAAATTTTCATATAATTGTCATTTATTTTTAATAAATTAAGATCTATTACTAAATTAATTTAATTTATGTGTAACTAAAGTAATATTTTATTATATTTAATCAAAATAATTAAATTGAATCATCATTTTACTATATTTTAGAAAATATTTAATTTCAGCATTTAAAACAACTTTTCTCTGAAAACTATTTTAAAATTTTTTTGTCAATAAATTTTAAATAAGTAAAATAAACACTAATAAGGAATTATTTAAATGAAATAAAAAAAGAAATATAATATAGTTTAAATTCATAAAATTTTAATTAATTTTTAGACAGTTAATATGTGATAATATTTTCCTTAAAAAATGCAATTCTTGAAAATCTTTTTTTTTTCAACAAATTTATCAGTTTAGATTTAAATTAAATCGATAAATAAAATTTAGTCTATTTTGTAAAAATATATTAAATTATTTTAATTATAATAATTTATTTTCTCTAAAATGTTAAACTTAATTTTTAACCATTATGAATTGTGAAAACTGTGAAAATTATTTAGCATTGTTATGTTAAAAACAATTCTATTGGGGGTTAAACTAAAAATATAAATGTTAAAAATTACCCAAAACATATATATTTGATATTTTATTAACAGTTTTAGGCCAAATAACATCAAATATTAGAAAAAGGTCTATTTTGAATCATTTGGGCATGAAATAACTGTGGGTGGAATTCATTCCATTTAAAAATTACCAGTGTGTCCTCTCACCCACATATAAAAGGCTACCGCCTCTCCTCTATATTAAAAACATCGTAAACTATTTTTAAGCCACACCCTTAAAAAATAACTTAAATACTTCCCTAACCTTATCATATGATCCTTTTTGTTCATAAATTAATCGTATGAATGATTTTGGGGAAAACCAAAAGGTATTTTCTAAAGAAGAGGCAGTGTCCCTAACGAGAATTTAATTTTATTTCATACTCTGACTCATATAAATATTATTAAAACGTGGTGATATAATATAATTAATATATATAAACTTATATGTTTTTTATTAATTTCATGACCTAAAACCATCTCCTCCTCCCTCATATGGAAACGAAATCGATAGTCGTGTGTACGACGGACTACAATCTCACAAGCCAATGTAAATTCTTTCCCATATCTACATATCACAGATAGATATAAATATGTATATAATGAATTTATATAATATTTATGATATTATTATACTTATGGAATCATAATATCACATATAAGATATTAGTTTTAATTTCGTAGGAATTATAATAACATCGCTCATGTGTTTGGTGGACTAATGCCTTGTGAACTAAAGTGATTCATTTTTTCACAATCACATTACATGGAAGGTATATGATGATAAATTTACTGGATATATGTGATATATATTACAATACATTTATTTTATAAAATTATTATAATATATTCTTTCTTACCCTTTCACCATTTATGTAAATGATAATGTCGCTCATGCATATGTATGAACTATTGTTTCCAGCAAACGATGTGATTCACTCTTCATGTTTAAAATTTAATAATGATTATAATAGAAATATTTATATATATTTATAAAAAAAATATAATAATTTTTATTATGTTAATATAAACTATGTTCAAGATATTGAAAATTCATGATGTAAAATGTATGATAAAACAAGGAAATTAAGACCTGAAATTATATTGACAATGAATGAATATTAACAAATGGATAATGAGAAGTTATAAAACGATAATATATTATATTATAAATTTTAAAGTGGTTATAGATTAAGATAAGAAAAATTTTAAAAACACTATACATGTGTTTAAATAATTCTAAAATAATTATAAGTTCCACATATCGGGATTCTTACCTCATTTTTAATTCATTAGGTTATTGATTTACATCAATGATTATATTATTTCAATTTTTATTGTGAATATAATATTGATTTAATTATGTTTTATTTAATATTTTTTGGAATTTCATTTTTACACATAACCCCCATATGAATAACTCTCACATCAATTATACAAACCTTATAATGGTTTCATCTCAAACCTCATTATTTAAGACAAGTTTTTTTATACACCTAATTAATTTTGATTTCCATTATATAATATATCATGAATCCTTAATATATAATTTTATATTATTTTAAACTTCTTCTAAATTCATTTAAATTTATAATTCAAAACACACAAAATTGGTTTGGTTCTATTTTTAAATCTATTTTTAGTTGAGATTAATTTTTCATAGCTTTTAATTGATGGAGATTAGCCTATCATTGTCTAATAAACCGATTTAATTTTATTCTACTCTCTTTACTCATAATGTGTTAAATTAGTAGTAACATTTTCCTTTCTTTGGTACTTACATTTTTTATAAAATTTTCAATGAAAATAGAAATTTCCCCCCTTTTTACTATAAAATCATTTCTCCTCAAAATAAAAGTCCTCTAAAATTATTTTCCAAAGTAATTTATTGTGATTTTTGAATGTTAATTTTAAACATAATTTAATTTAAAAAAAATAAAACTAATCTTCATTTTATTTTCCAAAATTATAAATTCATTACTTTATTGCAATCATTTTAATGGAATCATTGTTTTTTTAACGTATATGACATGGGAATAACTCTTCTTATGAAATGACCATTCAATGGTTTAATTATTCGTTTTAATTTTCAAATTGTTATTTTTTAAAAAATCATTAATTTTTTAGACTTATTTATATATCAAATAAGTGTTTTCAAAATTGAGTTGATATTTTCCTCAAGAAAAGTACAATGTGTTCTTTCAAAATAATTTTCAATATAAGATGATATCATTTAATGTTACTCAATATTAAATGTTCATTTTACTAAAACAATTATAATATTTTTAAATGTATATTTATCTATAAAAATAACCTTTTATGTTATGGATTTATAATAAATTATTTTTATATATCTCTCAAATATATACCTAGTTTCTTCTCCCTTTCATTGATTGTTTATTCCTTGATTTATGATCATTCCTCAAATGGATTAATTATGAAATTTTATTCTAAAATGATATAAATAATGATTATGAAACCCATTTTCTTTCCATGGGAAATTATTTATGTTATGAATAATGATTTATTTCATTTATGTGTCACATATTGATCTTGAACATGTCATGATGTGTTCAACTAGATATCTCTTTAATACAATGCATAATCCATTAATCTCGTGAGACTTCATGTACTAGATTATGGACTAAACCTAACCCATTATGTGTCTTCTTATTCCATGTGAAAATTTCTAGGAATTCATCCATGACTCATGTTTATGTGATGTTATATGTTACTGTGAAATTTTGTATGATGTCACTATCTTAAAATTCAATGTTACTTAGGTTATTATACCATTTTATTACTCATATAAAATCATTTTTATGATATCATGCTATATCATTAACTCTTAAATTGTATTTACTTATCATGTTTGTTATCTCATGAGGTTTTTCAGCATAACCCTTAATTTTATGTATTCCCCTTGTTATCCCATAATGTTTTTAGTGATTCCAAGGATTTAGGATCACTTTAATGAAAAACAAAAAAATAAGGTTGTTGTTTTTAGTTCCTTTTAATATAATTTAATCCTACACTTAAAAACACAATAGCCTTTATGATCCCTATACTGAATTAATGGATATTAATGTTTAGAAATTCTATGATAATATTTTTATTAGACTTCAGACGTTATTTCTCTTTCCAAATAAAATACCATGTCCAAAACATATCATTACAATAACCATATATAATCCTTCAATCTCTAAATATTCACAACACATACTACATCCAAAATAGCCATCACCACCCCCATGAAAACCACAAAAAACACCATATGACCATTAGAAATATATCGACCACACATTTATAAGCCAATTATATATGAATTATTTAAATAAATTCACCAATATATTAAAATTGGGATTCCAAATTATTATATCATCTCATACAAGGTAATTTTCCTAGAACTTATAGATTTACACATAATCATTTATTTAGTCATAAATATTTTATTAATCTTTTATTATTGGTGGGTTTAAAAAAGATTCACAATAAAGGATATCAATCCCAATAGATGAAATTATGGTTATAATTATTTCAGTCATGTTCATGTCATGGAAGAACAAGATAAATAATTAACCAAGAATTAACCACAAGGGAAAACACCCTTCTTTTTTAATTTCATTCCAAACTGATTCATTATATAAATTATTTGAACCGTACATTAACCAAAAGAAAAAAAAATTATGTTAATTAGACATATAAACAAATTAAAAATTATAAAAACCTGATTTTTTTAAAATGAAACATTATGTTCAATAGCATACACGATAGACAACATCAAGCTTAAATAAACAACTAAATAATATTGTTTAATGGAGTAGTACTCACATAGAATCTATAATGGAAGGAATAAAATAGATTAACTAAATTATGAAATTATTTTCTGCACATGTATATATAAATATTTTACCAAATAATAATAAATTGAAATAAAAACCTTCAAAATTAAAAAGAAATGTCTCTCTACAAGATCAATTAAATGTCCCCAATTGTGTGTTATACCAATAAATAAGAAAATAAAACTTTATGGATTATAACAATGAGATAAACATATATAAATATATAAAAACATATTCAATATATTCAATATAATTTTTAAAATATAATTATGTGTTTTCTAGGTATGATATAATATCACATCCAATTTTACATATAAAAGAAGTATATTTTCAAAAAAGGATTTTTTACCACCTTCTAATGGCGCACTTGTGTTAAAATAGTTTTCAAAAAATTTATAAATTATATTTGAAAAAATAAAATTCTTATTTGAATCCATAATATCATATTTTATAGTGATTAAATTTTTTTATATTTTTTGGATAAGTTTCCTTTATTTAAGCGTAATAAAAAAATACTGCATTTTAATTGAGAACTGATTTTTCTTAAAATTTATATATAGTGTTAACATAATTATTTGAATATTTTTAAATATTTATAATTTCATATTTTTATAAATTAATCTAATTTAGTTCATTAAAATCCAAATCACATTGCATTTGTATATAAAAAAGTGTAGACTTTTGAATGTTTTGGCATTAATAAAATGTTTTCTCGTTTTATCAATTGGATTAATTTTTAATTAATTTCTCAAATTTTAGTGTAAAATTTTGAAAAAATATATTCCATATTTATAATATTAAGGGTAATTGTTTTTAAATATGATAATTTTTTACGTAATTATGTATAATAACCTTAATAATATTATTTTATTACCATAGTAAAGGGTATATCGGTTAATTAAAGCTACAAATGATATCATAAATATTATAAAACTGCACTAAACCATATCATAATTTTATTGGAATATTTTTCATCAACCAAATTTATAATAAGGATAAAATTAAAACCTTCTTAGGTCATTTGGATGAGAGTATGACATTTATAATATTATATTTACACATAATTCAATTCTATCACAATTTTTTATATAGCTAAAATATTTTTAATATGGGGTTATATAGGTGATAAGTTAAACTATTAATATTATTTTGAAATATAAATTTTCTAATATTTATCATGATAATATTTTTAATCTTTTTTTAAAATAAATTACTAAATTAATGGCTTTCTCAATGAGGATGCAGAAATTGTTTTATTAAGAAAAATATAAATTAAATGATATTAAAAATAGTAAAATAAATTTAATTTTTGATGTTAAATTTTATAAAATAATTTTCTATATTACTATTATATTATAGTGATTTTTAGGGGCGTTTTTTTTAATATTTCATATTTTTATGACATTTTTTAAAATGTTACGTAATGACTATTGTCAAAATTCACATTAATGATATTTTAAAATTAAATAAATTTATTAAATGATATAAAACTAATAAATATATAAAATTAGTCAAACTTATTTAAATATGTCTCAAAATATCTTCAATAACTAATTTATTTTCTTTTTGGAAGTTTATAATAATTATAATAACCCTCAAAGTGTAAATTAAATGATATCATGGTAAGAATTAAAATGGTTAAATAAAGGTTAAACCAAAAACAAAAGGATTATGAAATAATAAAAACATGTATAATTTTTATTGAATGAATTTATTTAGACCCAAAATCATCATATATTAATAATAAATCTCTTTTGAGTCATTTTTAATTGAAAATAAAATTATCTTAATTTTATAATTTGATGAATTCCAAATGTGCCCCTCCCCTCTATTAAAAAAGGGAACTCATTCTTCTCATTTATTAACACATAAAATTCTATTTTATTTAGATTAGATCTATAAAAATACCTTTCTATAATCACTCCACATATTTTAGAGGCTTTATTTTAATAATGACACCATATTTAGTGGTTTTAATTCATTAATAAAATTATATCTTTTGAAGAAGAGGTATAGTTTTTAATTAAGTATTTCTATTTTATAGTTTATTCAAATTCCTTAAAATAATATTAAAACATAATTAAATAATAAGTAAATTTTCATAACTATACTAAAATGTAATTTTTTTAATATCATATCCAAAATACAACTTCACTTCCATCAAATGAGAAATAAATTATCATTTGTTTGAATAGAAAACTACCACCTCAGAAACAAATACAATTCAGTTTCTATCACTATCTCTGAAGAATGGTTATAATGATGTAATTAAATTTTCCATATGATATAAATTAAATAATTAAGAATATAAAAATACAATATTTCATTATTACTTACCTTTCCCTTCATATGAAAATGATAACATCATTTATGTGTATGTGTGATGTATCACCTCCATGAGGAAATGAGAATTTTTTTTCATCAGCACATCTCCGGGTGAATATATATACTTATATATAAATTATTAATATGATATTAATTATATTTTTATCATTCTATAAAGATAACAAAATACTCATATTTTTTCCTTTATGATCATTGAATAATAGAAACGTTACCCATGTGTGTGTACGAATTACAATCTCCATGATTGTAATGCAGTTTATTGTTCATATACATAGGTAATGGATGGATTTAATAATATAATAGATTTATAAAAGTGATTATTATTTTGTTAATTTAACTCGAGATATTATGTACTAATGTATCTATAGAAGTTATTACTATGTCATGAATTTTATAAAAGTGATTATTATGTCATGAATTTTACTAGGGATATTATGTACTATAGACATGAAACCAATGACCTTTTAGAATAATGTACATAATATCATCAAAACATCCAATGTGATATTATATAATTAAATTATTGTTATAAAATGATATTATGTGATATAAATTGAATAATATACATAAAAAAGGTTCTCACTAAAGTAAATAATTTATATAAGTTTATTATTTATGAAGATAAATTAAAAATATGACGAATCAGAAAAAAGAAAAGGGTCTTCATATAAATATCATTTCATTTAGGCATAACATTATGTTATACATGCACCTTATTTTAAGAGACACATATATTTACACATTTACATATCATATTATGAGCTTATTTATTTCCATGATATTTATCATTATTCTTTTATGGGGCATATGATTTAAATGTTTGGAGTGGTATGGTACAAAATTATTTTATATTGATTTTATATTCAAATATTTTTCTCCATGTAAATATTATTGATATTATTTTGTAAAAGTGTTATAAAATTCCATTGATGAATATTATTAATTTAATTGTAAGGTTTTAAATCTGAAATATTTTTTTTATTTCTTTATAGAACTTTATATTTCCTTTAAAAATGAAAAAGGAATGTTTTTTATGTATATGGTGAAAAAACCATATCTTCCTTTATAACCATTATGTAATATTTGGACTCATCTAAAAGTATTCATGTTTTTAAAATAAAAATAAACCCCAGTTTTATATGTATTTTGTATTTAAAATTGATTTTTGTAAGTGGATTGATTGTTTTTAAAACATGTAATGTTTTCTTATAATTTCAAATAAGATTTTAAGAGTGGAATGTTGAAAATTACAAGATTTATGTGTTATAATTATATAATGGTTCATGAATATTACATGATTTTATTTAAAATGTTTTAGATTATCTAAAATTGGATACTGTTTGGTAGTTTCCACTTTGTATTGTTTTTTTTATGTTTGAGCTATTACCTTATTATATGATGATATAAAAATTAAATGATCCAAAATTTGATGGAACATAAAATTCATAACTTAAATTAGTTTTTTGTAATGTTTAAAGGTCTGTTCGTTACATTTTGTATCAAAGGGAACCATTAAAATAGTTTGTCAACTCTGATGTCCTCTTATGAGTTAGCTATATCATTGTTGATTTATAATGTTAAGGTCGATAATATGTTCAATGTCTTAGACACCAATTTCGAGGATTAAAGTTATAAAATCTCATGGTGACTAACAGTATTTTTAGACAAATTCATTTTTGAGGTAATTCTTGGTTATTAATTTTAGGTATTAAAAATGAGAGTTATAAGATAACCTTTGAGTTTAAAACATGTTATGGTTATTTTATATGTCAATTTTTTTATTTTTTTTATTTTTATATGATTTAAATAGTTTTATAAAAATGAAAACTCATGGAATGTGTGATAACATTTTGTTAATGGAATGGTCATTAGTAATCAAACCCACAACCAATGGGAGATAAGAATACATCACCTACCAATGGACCACATGAATTAAATGTAACTATGAAATTATATTTTTTTTATTTAAAAAATTCGGTGGACAATGAATATGTTGATTTTTGAAAAAGTTCATTTATCATATAGATACCCATGGGATTTGTAAATTATTTGGTGATTAAATTATTAACCTTATTTTATAAGTTGTTCACTATTTTCAGAACCGTATATGATAATGTTAAATAGAATACAATTGGATTATATTTAAGAATTATTTGTTGAATTATATTATGGAAAAATCTATGATTTTGTTATGGAATTATGGTGATTTGGGTTATTTAGGGAAATAATTATCATTTTGTTGAGATTATGTCATTTAGGAAATTAAATTTGTTGTATGATTCTTTATGAGTGAATGATGTTATTTGGATATAAATAAATAAATTTATATTTAATGAATATGTTATAAAATCCTTATATTTTTTTGTTTTCAATATTAGTTTAGTATTTTTTTGGAGAATTTTAATAATTGTTTTTGAATTGTCTATGTTGAACTTTGAGTATTACTATTAAATTTCGAAAATATACATTGTTTTCCATCAAATAAGGTTCATTATTTCTATTTAATTAACTTATCTTCAAAATCCATTTTGGTTTTTGTTAATTTATAATCAAAAGTGATTGTTAATCTTTTGTGGATTATATTATTCTGTTGATGTTGATTCTAGTGCTTATGGAATAAAAAATTCAATTAGAATACTCATCATTTTGAGAAAATGTAATGTTTTCTAAGGAAATTGATTAATGTACCAAATTCAAAGTTAATATTTTATTGAAATAGAAATAAATGTAAAAAAAACAGACCATCTTAAGTAGGATGAAAATTGGGATGAACTAGTGCATCACCTCTAGAAATAAGATTACAATCATTGGTAAAGGATCTTATAAGGGTGTACAAGATCAATCTCTCTCATGGAATTACTTTGATGGAAAGAGAATCAGCTACACATTTCCCTTCCCAAGATGTGTGATGAATATAAATTCCTCAGCTATGGAATTTATAATAGTTCTTGATGAAATAATTTAAATCCCATGGAATATGACACACTTTTTTTAAGAACCCAGCCAGGACTACTGAGTCTTGCTGCATATCAGTTATCTAAATATCAATGCTTTTATAAAGCATAATACTCATGTTCATGACTCCAAACATGACTCCTATTGTTTTACCCTCACCATACAATTTACTAAATTCAAGGATAATAGAGACCCTAATATACTTTATTAGTCCTCTCCCACATCATTCTATCCATCCTTGAACCATCCATGTTCAACATAATCAAAAAGTAGGGGGCCTTCTAGTAGACCCAGCATCCCTACTGAATAGATGTGACCATATTCCTGCAAGCTGTAGGGATGGTCCTACTTAATATATCTAAATCCAGCAATAATGAATGTGCCTATTTCTTCAACAATCAACTTAAAACACACTCCAAGGAATATATAAGAACATTTTAAACCTCTATTATACTTGTTCTTTTCTTCCTAGAGGTTCCACCAGAAAACCATAAAGACCATGGTGTGAACCATGATTTCTACTACCTCTTGGCCACCACGCAGGTATAAGTCTTCAAGACAACAATGGATTAAATCCAATCCTCCACTAATATTTAGGCTTTGCCTCAGGGTTCCCTAGATAACCCTCACCCACTCCCCTAAGATAAAAATATTCTCAACTGATTCACATTGAAAATTTACGTAGCACTGGGAACTAGATTCTAAAGCAACTTCATTATTATATATATTTTCCACCGTAGACATGGCATGGTTCCTCAATCTCCAAATAATAAAATTCATTTTATTAGGATTTAATTGCAACCGAGTTTACTAGACCACTCATCACTGCTATCACGAACTTGAATCGAAGTCATGAAGTCCTTCCCACAAAACCGATAGGACTTTGATCTCACAAACATAGATTAATCCAGTTCCTGAACCTGCATAATAGAATCATATACCCTATTCTAATTGGAATTCAGAATAGAAGTCATGAAATATAGATACCTACTAGAATCTTTGATGGTGATGCTCTGAGTGGGAATCTTGGAATGAATAGTAAATACACTTCCCAGTTATGCATCCAAATATTTATGTCACTACATCCAACTATCCATCTCCCATGATCCCATAATACCACCAAGACTCCACTCATGTATCAAATGAGGCTTGAAATTCAATCATGGTGATCATCCCAACATATCTAGTCCTCCCCATTCATGTTCTTAATAAACATGGACCATAATTAGTTTCCTTCAATTGAATCCCATGGCAATGAAGCTTGCATGTCCATTATTGTTTCAACCACACTCTATATCTAGATAACACCCTCATCAATTGGTTTGTCTAGTGGTTTACAGGGATCCTAGTGAAAACATCCTACATGATTAGCATCCCATAAAATTTAATTCATGATGTTATCCAGTTAAATGATTGTTCCTTTTGGAGGTTTGATAATGGAAAGAACGTGTATTTGAATATATGTAAGAACACTATTTATAAACATTATTTCTTCACCAATGTAATGGAATTTACTCATCCAATTTCATATCCACCCCATGATCCAGTTTAAGATGTCGTAAAATAGGGAATTTTGACTCTACAATTATAAATTGGGGAACTGTATTAATCATTGGATATTTTCATTGATGCATGCCCATCCTATATTTAATAGACCTATTATTCCTTTCTTGACATTTTTTTGTAATAAATGTATTTCTTTTTCTAATGTTTACCTATTTTTCTCTCAATGACCTATATGTTTTCATGATATTAGTGAAGATATACAATGATCTTTTCCTTCCATTAATAATAAATTACATGTCACCATCAAATAATAAATGAGACAAAAAAAATTCCACCGACTTGTTTTTGAAAGGTACAATGCATTCGTCATCCAGCCACTTATGGATGTTTCTTATTAGAGCCTCCTAATCCAATATAAAAATGCTATGAGACAATATATATCCTTGCGTTACTCATCATGATGATTTGAAAAATTATAATCCCTCTCCTCCTTTGTTCTTAGTTCATGTAGTAAAATAAATGTTCAACTTTATGAAAAGAATATTAAAATAAGAACATATCCCATTTAATTTTCTTACTAAGAAACCAATTACCTTTTTACCCATAACATCTATATGGTTTTTTGATTTTTTATGTTCTCATGACCATGGTCTTTATCACTCTCCATTAGAACTTTATAGATATTTTTTCCATATTCATGTATTCCTAAATGGAACCCTCCAATGTGTTATATCAAGCGACCTTCATAATTATATTCTTTTAAAAATGGTTATTTCATTAATCTTATTTGGTTTTCTAGTCTCAAAAGAGGTATTTTTAAAAGTAAAACCCTTATTTTTTTATCCTGAGATGAAATTGAAAAAAAATTAATTTATAAAATTTGGGAGAATGTAGCATCCTACATTTTTAAAAGAAAACACTATGTTCTATAGCATACATGATATGCCACATCGAAAATTGACAAAAAAAAACTAAATAATATTGTTTGATATGGTGGTTGTTGCATAGCCATTTGAATGGGTTAATGAAATAATTTAATTAATAATTAAAATAATATTTTAAAACGTATATATATCATTGAAAAATTAATTGAAAAATAATATAAAAAACATTCGAATAAAAGAACTGTTTTTCAAAAAAACAATTTAAACGGGCACAAGTGTGTTTTATACTAATAAATAATAAAACAACTCTTGTTTAATTATAGTAATGATATATATATATATATATTTAATATAGTTTTCAAAATTTTACTTGTGTGTTTTGTAGACATGATATTGAAAAAATAAAATTTTACACATAAAATTATTATTTTTCAAAAAAGGCATTTTTAGTGCCTTTTGATTGCGCACTTATTTCAAATTCATTTTATTTCCAATTTAATATAATATATTTTAAAAATAGAACTTATAATTTGAAATAAAAATATCAAAATATAAATTTGTTTACATTTTTATATTTTCTTGATATGTTTCATGTCTTGATGAACAGTTAAATAACAAAATATTTTAATTGAAAACTAGGCTTTCATAAAAAAAATTATTTACATATAAACAAATTTTGATCTTGAACATATTTATACTAAAAAAACTTTTTCTTATTCTATCCTTGGGATTAATATTAATATAATTTTTGAAATATATGAGTTTATAAATATGAAAAATGTATTCTATATTTTAATTTTCAGGTGCATATTTACTAAATAGTTTCCTTCAATTTTTCGACATTCTGAATATTAACATTACTATAATGGTTTATTCCCATGGTTTAGGAAAAATCCTATAATTAAAGGTAAAAAATATTACTATAACTTATAAAAATACTCTTACCCTTTTCTTAATTTCAATGGATTATTTATTTCTCACCAAAATCCACTTTGGGCTGAAATTAAATCCTTTTGTTACTACATGGATGAGATTATTAAATTTATAATTTTCTATACAATGAAAACTTATTTTTTTATAATTTTATTTTTAATAAGTGAATCATATTTAAAATGAGCTTATATTGAGGGAAATTTTCTAATATAAACATTATTTGTAAATATATAATTTTTAACATTACCATGGTAATTTAATTTTAATTTTTAGAGAAAAATAATTAAATTAATGGCATTCACAATGATGTTTTATAAATTGTTTAATTAACGAAAATATCAAATAAATGATATTAAATATAATAAAATAAATATAATTCTTCAAGGTAAATTTTATATATGAATTTTATAGATTCATTTGATATTTTAGTGATATTTTAGAAGATTTTTTTTGAATATATCTTGTCTTTATTATTTTTTAAAATAGAAATGTAGTAAATATGGTTTAAATTGACATTAATGATATTCTAAAATAAATTATATTTTATTAAATTATATAAAACGATGTAAAATATAACATTAGAACAAATCATTGGGATAAGTTTTAAAATCTCATAATTGACTCATTTTTGAGTCTTTTTAAATTTTATATTAATTATATTAAACCTTAATGTATAAATTAAATAATATCCCAATAAGAATCAAAAGGGATTAATAATGGTTATAACAAAATGATAATGATGAATGAAAATTAAAACATGTATAAATTTTATTGGATGAATGTATTTATACCCAAAATCATCCTATATTATAATTAAATCAGTTTGAAGTGCATTTGAATAGAATATTAATTTATATTAATTTAATAAATTTAAGAATTTGAAGAGTGCCCCTCCCCTCTCATATAAAATGGCTCTAATTATTATCATTTATTTACACTTCAAAACCTTTTTTTTCAAAAATATCTACCCATGTACCTTCGTATAATCCCGACCCAGATTATAGTGGAAATATTTTAGGAATAAAACCCTCCATAGAGGTGTTATGTTGTTAATCAATGGAGATCGTCTAAAGAAGTTGTTTTTTAATTATGTATTTCCATATTATATTTTTTCACTTCCATAAAATCATAAAAAACCATGATAAAATAATAAATCCCTAATTATAAATATTTTTTTTTTAAAATCATAACCTAATTCAATCTCCACTTCCATCAATGAGAAAATAATTATCATTCGTGTGTCGGACGAATAACCACCTCAGGATCTGATATAAATAAATTTCCATCACAGTCTCTCATGATTTGTTATAATGATATAATTAATGTTTATATATGAAATTCATGAAATATTTATCATTATTAATAGTTAATATATCATTTTTGTTCCTACCTTTCTATGAACATGAGCATGATAGTACCATTCATGGGTGTGTGTGAACTATCACCTTCACGAAGAAATGTCTTACATTTTTGATCACCACATAACATGGATGATATATATATAAGTATATTTAAATAACTAATATGACATTAATGATATTATTATTATTCTGGAAATAAAAAATAACACTTAAATTTTTTCATATTGATCATTGAATAATTGAAACGTTACTCATGCGTACATATGGATTTCTGTCTTTATGAATATAAAGAAGTTTATTTTTAATATCCATAGTTTTTCTATTTATTTAAAATTATAATTGATTTATAAAATTTATTATTTTTTCATTAATTTCATTCTATATACGATTTACTTATATCATTTTTACTATAAACATCAAACCATGAAATGTTTTCTTTCATGTTTCTAACATCATCAAAAATTAAAATGTGAAATATATAATTAAGTAGTTATTATGAAATGGTATTATGTGATACAAAAAATAGTAACATCTAAAAATATTTCTCAAGAAATAAAATAATTGACATACATTTATTAATCAAAAATATAATGAACATATGGGACGAATCATACTCAAGCGATGGGACTTCATCTGAATCTACTTTCATTGTGCCCTATCTTGATGTTATACACCCACCTTATATTATGAGGTTTATATATAGCCAATTTTGAAGTATAATATCATCAATTATTTTATTATATATATTTAAAGTTATTATTTAATAAGGATTATTATTTAAATTTTTAATGTGGAATAGGATACATTGAATGTTTAAAAACATAAATATCAAATCTTTTTCACCATGTCAATACTTTTCATAATGTTTTATAAAAATATTATGATTTTTTTATTTTGAAATTCATTATACGGTTTTTAAAAAAGAACTTTATTATGTTTTCTTTATGGATGGTCTGATTTACTTTAGAAACAAAAAAATGAATAGTTTGTGACTTATTCAGGGACAATAACTTCTCCTCCATCATGACCATTTTTTATATTTTCATTCCTGTAAAAGAATTAATTTTTAATAAAGAAAAGGAAACACCTATAATCATTTTCTTTGAATTTTTTTATTTAAAAAAGATATTTTTAAATTGATTGACTATTTATATAACATGACATGTTTTGTACTGAGTGAAATCAAAATTTTATGATTTCAATGTTGAAAATTACAATATTTTCTGTGTTATGATTATGTAATTGTACTTGGAAAATTTATGTGTTGTTAGGTGATAAACTTTGGATTATTTTTTCAGTGATAGACTTAGGATGGGTGGTTATATTATATACTCCAATGCATTGGGTATTTTTGTCATTAGTATGGATTTTACATTTTTAGTAGTTACATGTATGGATGTAGACCACATGGTTATTCAACTTATCAGTGTGACAAATATATTTATGCCCCATGGTACCATAATGTATTTTATATTATTGTTATGGGTTTTATAGTATTTTTTAGATTCCCAAAAAAGGTATTAAATGAGCTTATTTAGAGAGGAATTTTTTACTACATATTAACAGTAAAAAAATACTAAACAATGAAAAGGTATTCGTGGGATTTAATATTTATCAATGGACTAATGGTTTCTTAATATTTATATCCCATGCTGATATTTTTATGTTCATCCCACATTTTGCAATCTTGTTTATATGACACAAAGATGAGTATGAATATTATTATTTGATGATTAGTTTTCATAAAAGTGATTATGTTTTTTTAAATGTTTTATATTATAGGAAAATGGAAACTGTTCGGAAGTTTCCACATTGTATTGCTATAGTATTTATATGCATTATTTAGGTACGAATTATATAAACCTTTAAATAAATGTAACCTCATCTGATAAAATGTATAATTTATGACTGGAAATAAATATCAAGTATTGTTTTAATATTGGGTCCTTAAAATATTAAAAGGGGATCCTCTTCCTAGATTTGATGTGGGTTGTGCTACACCAAAAAATGGGGTAAAGAGAGATGATTTCATGACATATAAACCACGATGTAATGTCTTGGTAAAAAAACACATTTAGATAAAGAAATAAAAAATGAAGAGGGTAAAACTCCAACTCAAAATCTATAGTGTTCTATATTAGACTATGAAAAATGGTTTTTTAAATTGCATGGAGTTTGGTCAGGGGGTCTTAGTCTCGGTTGAAGACTCTCAAGACTCCTGAACAATTGTTTTAATTATATCGACTCGATAGAATAAAAAAATATGTGATCAGATTAACTCATGTACATTATGATTCGTGATAAATATCATATAATATCATTGAAAAATGACACATTCAACATTCCTTTTAATGCATCCATAAATTAATTTTCATTAATATTACCAGGAACAAACCATTTAGAACCAAAAAATTCAACGATTCCATGGATACATTTAAAAACCATAATAAAAAAATAATCTATTTACATATTTTTTAAAATCTATATTTTTCCTCAAAATTATTTTTATTCGATTCTAGGAATTCTTGGTATTTTATAAAAGATGAGATGTTCCAAATAGTTGAACATTCTACCTGAAGGGATTGACTACACAAAAATACAATATGAATTAATATATCTACAACAAACATCAACCTATAAATCTCATCACCAACCAAATAGATTGTATAAACAACCCATAAAACCAAATAAAAGAATCAAAAAACCACACGACTATACCAATCAATGGTGAAACCAACCCATGTTTTGGAATATAGGTTGAAGAAACTGAATGAAATGATTGTCCTTCCACATGAACAAACAATGAAATCACAAAACCATCCCATGTTTTTCGATGATCAACCCAAGGGACCATATAATGAAAAAAGTAGACATTTTATGAAATTAAATATCCTCTCGTAGAAACTAATAGAACACAATAAAAAAATCCTACCACATAGCCATTCAATTGATTGTTATATTGAAATTATAGATTTCAAATTAAAATGAACCAATGTACTATAATGACACCTCCATGCCTCAGGAAAACACATAGGAAGGGGTTTTAGAATCTTGGTATGTTACAGAAACATTCCATTATTTTTTTCATTTACCTTTTCCTATTATATTATTCTATTATACAAATCGACTATAAATCAAACCACCTATAAAAATAATTAATATATTAATAAACTATAAATGGAATTAATACCCTAGAAAAATATTACATAAAATATATGTATTCATAATTTCTTTGTTTCCCTCTTTCGAAAAGGTCCCTTTAATGGTCAGCTTACCACCAATGAGGAAATTGTTAATTATTTATTGGTTACATACTTTCTGTAAGGTTGGTGTATATTATATATCTATTATTATTATTATTATACTACAATTCTATTAATACCTCTTGATCATGTATATGTATTATCTCCCCCCCCCACTCTGATAAAACCTTGAAAATTGTATGTTTTCTACCTCCAATGATGTTATCAATTATTTACATATTGTTGTGTTAAATATTTATTTGACTAATATATTAATAATATATCAATATTTATTTTTATTTATTTTATGATTCTAGTTGTAATTTATGTTATTTATGAAAATGATGAAAAAAATGAGAATTTGATAATTCAGGCATACATATAATCGATCAATTTTACCACCAATGAAAAGTTAGTAAATATATTCAAGAGATATTAAATGACCATGAATAACATAAATGAATATAATGTAATTATTTATTACAAAAAATACTATGACTATACATGAATTTTATCTATGCATAAACAAAACAATAACTAAGGTATGTGAACTCTTAAAAACAATTTTTTATTTTTTGTTGGACATCCATTCCTCTCTATTTTCAATTTGAGTTTTTTAAATGAACATATAAATTCATTTTATTTTTATTTTTAGTTTTATCTTCTAGGGATATGAATATTTTACTTCTTTTGGATGAATTACATGATTTTTCAAATGATTTAAGATAAATACATTCTTTTCTAAACCCATTTATGATTCTTCTTATATTGTTGATTCTTTTCTCCAAGAAATATGAAATTTTTAGCCCTTTTTAATGTTAAATTTTATCCCATTATAATATTTTTAAAATCAATTATTCAATATTTATATATGATTAATGATATTTTTATTAATCTATTGTTTTATCATGGGTTTATTTCATGATTATGCTTGATGTAATTTTCTTTTCTATGTGAAATGCAGGATTGTTAGAATATTATAATATGATTATTGTACTTGAAATTATATATCACTCCATGTAATTGGAAAGTTATTATATCACATGAGATCAATATGAATATACATGATTATATTATAAGGATCTTCCCTTAAAACATGACATAATATTTAATTAAATGAATAATTCACATTGAGGATCTTTTCAGGTTTAGAGTTTTAGATAATTAGGCTATAACTATTACATTAGAAATTGAATATTATAAGTAGACACTACTACTAAGTATCCATTTTTTCATAAAATAAAAACACTAAAAAAACATGTCTAGTTCCATGTTTTAGATATCATGACATTTCTTTGATACCATCCTTGACCATATTCATCGTTATGTCCTATGAAAATTAGTTCAAAAGCTTGGGTTGAGCATAAAAATCTCAGTAAGGGTTATAAAATAAGGAAGTAAAACATTATCCCATCAATAAATACAGATCAATGAAACCATACTTTTCAATCATAACATACATTATGAAATCATGAGATTTATGAATAACACACACAAATCATAAATTATAAAGGTTACTTATGGAATCCATATCAAACATACATTGTAGTTGTCATAGATATATAGGGAGTTACACTTGGAATACCCATCATGGTATATTACCTAAATCTCTTATGAGAAACATCACGTTTACCTCGGTCATGTTACCAAATGCATTGAAGAGCTATCTTAGGCTCACCCACCCTTGGTTTATCATTAAACCACCCATATACGTAAACAATGCCCAGTAACCATAACACATGTATAATGGAAAGATAAATTTTCAACATTCCAATATATCAAATCAATATATTGAAATTAACAATGTTTTATCAAATCATTTTCAAAACCATTTAAAAAGGTATTTTTTAATCAAAGTGTCCCATACCACTTTGAAGCTATTAAATGAATTATCATTTGAAAACATTAATTTCCATATAAATAAATCCAAAAACCCATTTTGAAAACATGTACATTAATGAGAAACATTTATAATAATAAATCTTTAAAAAATTTATAATGATATTTTAGTTAAAGAGTATTTTTAACCAAAAGAGAGACACTTGAATAAAAATAATTCATGAATCACATTTAATCAAAACTTTATAATATCATGAGAATCAAGGTATTCATGATATATTCTGCCAATGGACTGTATATACACCACATAAGGGTGAATTGGTGCATAACAACAATGAAGTCTCAATGGAAATATAAATGGAGATGAAATCCCGTAGAAAGATAGTATCCTTAAATTAATGATAAATCAATCACATAAGTATGCGTGATAAATATAAATACACCCAATATAAGTGGATATTAAGTGTAAATCAATCATCGGTAATTCACACGTATTCATAGGATGACATATTCAAGAAGTATAAGTTAAACCCGAAGAATTGAAAATGGGTTAAGAGGTTCCCTTTTACAAATTTGACAGCCTAATGACATGAGTTTAAAATTCAAGAAATTGAGTTGATGAGATAAAAAATGGGCATCTCAACACTTGGATATAATCTCTAAATCAATAAGGATATATAAAAACATATCCCAAAATAATAATATGTAAATTAAAAGACATAACAAAAATAAGTCTTTTATAAAGTGGTGGGTGAAAGTTTCCCTTACCGATTTGGTAACTAACAAAACATATGCCACATGAAAGAAGTACAATAAAATGTAGATGATAATACCCATAAATGAAATTATATTACACAAATAGTACAGTCATGGGTAGTAAATACACAACATAAAAGGAAATAGTGGAAAATATCGCATGAATATCATGGAAATAAAAATGAGATGAAACCCTTTACCACGTTGTAATCAAACGAGTCGTATGACCATAAGTTAATAACCACCAAATTATTGACAGAATAATCTGAATATAAAGATAATTATGATAATATATATCAGTATTATGTAAACAATAAACCACATGCAATAAATTATGGGCTACCAATAGAAATATCACAAAATTAAAAAGTGAGATAAGAAAATCCCTTACAAAAATTTGGCAGCCTAACTACACCATATAAAAATTCTTAAAATGAATTGATGAGAGTAAGAGGGGGTCTCTCATCATGTTAAAATTCAAATTATAGTATGGTGAATATGAAAATACATCCTCAAACATTAGAACATGGATCATAAAATAAATGAAAAAAAAGAGAGTACATGAAAAGAAAGAGAGAGGTCAGATCCCTTTCCTCATGTCCGACATGACATGATCATTCCTTAATCTCACTAAAGTTAATTTATACTTGATTAAGAACCTTTTTAAAGTTTATTATTCCTTTTATATCACTAATTACCATTTTATAAACATTATGTAATCATTTAAGTTAATAATGTTCGTTTTGTCGATATTTGGTACTTGAGTTAAAAATGGACTTCTTATAATAACATGTTGTACATGTGGTCAATGGTTCATTATATCCAGAATTATATTCATGATTTGGATATAATATATATCATATATAACTAGTATATACATGTATTTATAATAGTACATTACATTTAGAGGTATGAAATTAAATGCACCGTTCATGGAGATGGTAAGTTGTACGAACGCATGAACGCTACATTCATTTCAATTTCGTATTTTAATGGAAATAAAATACACTGATAAATAAGTATATTATAATTCCAGTATAATATCATATATAATATCATTAACTCCATCCATTATACATCCCACATTAGGAATTAACAAATCAAATCACTTTTAGGGGGCCGTAGTCCGCACTTCCTCAAATGAGATTAACATATTTACCCACTATGGAAACCATAAAGGCTTGCTATAAATGGAAAATACAGAATCATAAAAAAAACATAAAAATAATATATATCATATATAAATACAGTTCCATCATAATGGCCACCATGAGAGGTGGTTGGAGATATTTGAACAATCATCGTTTCGTGGGGCGTTAGTTGGCCATCCACAGAAACATTATGTTCTTCATCCATTAGATGGAGGTGTGTGTAAGGGTATCTTGAATACTTCTCAAAAAAACATCCTATTATATTGACGATACTGATTTTGTTAAAAAATAATGTAATAATAAGATTTTAGGGGTTCGAGAAGAAAAATAAATGAAAACAATTTAAGAGAAAATGTTACCTTAAATTTGAGTAACTTCCTTTGATTTGAACCAAAAGGACTTCTTGAAGATCCTTATGCCTAAGGTAAGGTTCATAGGGGTAGTATTGTTATTTAGTTAGCATAATTGGGTAGAGTTTTGATGATTCAAATGGATTTAGAGGTGTGAGGAATTAGTTATAAGTGGTCTCCTTTTATAAGGGGGGGGAGGGGCACTTTAGGAAAGTGTGAAATGATTATTTTATTATATAATTATATTCGGTTTCAAAAGGTCCAAAAATCATTAAAGATGAATATAATATGACTCATGGTCGAAATAAAATCATCCAATAATAATTGGACACGTTTGGGATTTTATTTTAATCATTATAATCTTATTTATTTAAATGATTTATTAACGAGGTAAATACATTATCATTATTATGTCATAAATATTTTAATTTATTTTTTGTCTAAAAATTATAAAAAAAACTATGATGTAGGAAATATTTTTATCTATCCAATTAATATTTATAGTTGAAAATATGACTTATATAACACCATATAAAAATTAATTACCATATACTTTTTGTTAATGTCAATGTTGTCTTTACATTAAATTAATTAATCTAAATTGCCATTATCACACCCAAGCGGCTCAATGAGGTCCCAAAATTGACCCAAAGATGCCGAGGGTTGTTAATGACTCACCCAATAGGGTTTGAAATGTGTTACGGTAATTTTGAATTATTATAATATTATTTTTAACTCAAATTAACCTATTTACCATTAAATGCAGTAAAAAATGTGAAAAGTCACTATTCAACAGAAATTATTTTCATCGTAATGAACCACATTTTACTTCTTGAAAACAACAATGTATGTCAGATTTTTTTAATTCAATTTATAGAAGTGGTAAATTTTTATTTAAATGAAAAATTCAGTTTTTTTGACTACCACTAAGTGGTTTCACTATTTATCAAAAATTGAAATTTTTCAGAAAAATACCAAAAAATCAGCCTAAATTATTTTTGATTTTTCAAATTCAAAAATATTGTCTATTTTTCCAAATTAAAAACATATAAGTGTCATTAATTAATTTAATATTTATTTCCTATTATCAAAACAAATAGCGTGTTTTTAAGAAAAAATAACTATCAAAAGATTGATACTTGTTTATGTCCAATTTCAATGTGAAATTAATTACAATGACAAACATTGTACTTAATGGTAAAGATATATTCAAATAAAACATTCCAACAAATGAAAAAGACAATATAACTATATAAATAAATTAGATTAAAACATAGTTTTGAATTAAAATACAATATTTTTCAGTATTCATTAGAAAAAGAACTTTATTAGAAAATTCCAAAAATTTACACAAAGTAAATTGTGATGTCCCCATTCTAAAAAAAGATTTTATTCGGTAAAATATAATGTATTAATGTTACCAAAATTAGATTTAATGAGGGTTCTCCATTAAAAGGTGGTAAATCATCCTTTTAATGAAAATTATGCTTAAAATTGCATTCATTCACATTTTAATCCTCTAAATTTTATTAGATAAATGTAAATACTTTTAACAATCTTGAATAATAATATTGTAGTTAGTTTTATTCTTTCCTGCCAATAGAATAGCTATGAGTCAACTATGATTTAAAATAATAATATTATATTTTTAGTGTGCTACGTAAGATATCAAAGAAACCCGTTGTTGCGTATCAGGTACGCTATCGAACATAGAAACCCATTTAAAGTAAAAATAATATTTAATTCACAAATATTAATAAATATGAAAATTTCATATTCTTAATTTATCTGGGATGTTGTATACTTCCTCCTTTTGAGAATTGTGTCCTCGCAATTTAAAAATTGGGCTCATGAACTTCATTGAAATCCCCTTATCGAAAAAAAAGTGTCAATAAAAATATCGCCTTAAATTAAAGGAAGTACAAAGGTTACCATAAACAGAAAAGACTATGATTCCATGAAAACATGGATATTGAGGAGAGAAAAAACCCTTCATGTTCTGATGGAGAGTGATAGAAAACATGTTTAAGAGAAACTCAACCACCAGAAATTTACAAAATTGTGATGGGTTAAACAGTCGTTGATTCCCCGGGAGAAAAAGTTAACAGAAAAGGTTTTTATTTTATGTTATGTTACATTGAAGAATTTATTAATGAGATTAACTAAAAACATAAGGAAATATACTTACTTTTCATGTAGACATTTATCTTTTACTATATCTCTAACAGAACTCATATTTTCTCCAAACGATGAATATTCAGGATGACTTTTTTCACATTAAGAGCACTATAATCAACTTCAATATAATCACATAATCCACAAAAGATGAACTATATATTTCCCATGCCTTCATATATTAACTAAAACCAAAACGTTTAGTATAATATCAGATAGTCACCAAAAGGATTATCCTTTATAAAAAGAAAAACTACTCATAGTCTCCAAAATTCCACAAAAGGAACCCAAGGTTCAAGAAAGACCATTAAATAAACAGTTATCCTTAAAATTATTTAAGGTAATCAAAACTAAGATTGAAACCCAAATATCTGAAGGATTTAATCACATAGTCTTCCAAGGTAAATCTTAACATTTATCTCCAAATAACATCAGTTACTCTTAAAGTCTCATACTGAAAAGTAATTAGCCTAATTACATGTCCTCCATGATAGGTTAAACATTTCTAGAGAGAACCAAAAATAAACTTATTCCTCATTCATAATATCATCTAACTAAAAATAATTAGTCATACTAACGAAGGACTTCACGTATTCCAGTGGTAGGTGATAAATACCGGTCGCACTTTAGTTGTGAGTTTGATTCCCACAGCTTCGTCCGATGCTACGGGTTGTCACATGGTATGCATGTTGTCCCTTTTCAAAAACTACATAATTTAAAAAAAATTCTCAAAAAGAGATATATTTATCAAAAATAACCATAGCATATTTTAACCACAAAGTTTTTCTAATAACTTTTATTTTTCATCCCAAAAAATGTATTAACCTATAATTTCCTCAAATTCAAGGATTATATAAACCTAAATGTTTCTTTATAACTATACCCACAAAAGAAAAGATAATTATTCCTTGAATAAAATTTTCATATATCAAACATTAGGGTTACACATACTCTAAAAATCCTTCTAATGTAATTTCCATCATCGAAAGAACCTCAACACTTATAAGAATTTCAAATTCCTAAAATCTACCATAACTCTTCAATACCTTATATTTTGAATTCTTTCACATTCAACATTATTCATTATCCATTAACAATTCCTTTTCAACTTATTCTGAAATAAATATTTCCTAAAAATAGAATCACGAATCATATCCTAATATTCAATAATATCAAAACATATGTTAAGAAATAATCCATACCATTCATTGGTCGTTGTCAGTTTCTTCATCCTCAATCGAAATTGCATTAGGTATTGGTAAACAAATATTTGTATGATCTGGGTGATCCCATTCCTGAAACATTTTCATAGGACATGTGTTTGCATTATGACCTTGCTCACCACAT
Source organism: Viscum album (assembly GCA_963277665.1). Lineage (NCBI taxonomy): Eukaryota > Viridiplantae > Streptophyta > Magnoliopsida > Santalales > Viscaceae > Viscum > Viscum album. The sequence continues at coordinate 1,609,446,854 of OY728141.1, read as the reverse complement.
TTAAAACATTCAATTCATCCTTTAGAAAGAACTTATTTCCCTTTCATAGAGTCAACTAGATGATTCCTTTTTCCATGGAAGGTTTTTGCTTTAATACCTTCATTTGCACATCTATAGAATCTTTATAAACCTTTGAAACCTTTTCCTATGTGTTTCTTTCCACATATTTGACACATAGGTTTTTTAACACACTTACCTTTATGATTATTACCTGAACTTCCGTAGGGATTTGTTTCTCGCATATATGATGCCTTATCAAAATCACCAAGTTTCATGATTTCAATCATGACTCTAGATAGTTGGTTGAGAATAACCACAAGAGTTATCGTTGCATCTCTCATTTCATTCAATTTCTCATTCATAAAACTATCACCATTTTCTTCATAATACACTGTTACTTTTGTGGCTTCAAGATCCAGCCATTTACTAAAACCAAAAAGGTCAGTGTGACTATATCAGTAAAATCATCATCTAATATCTTATGAGGAGGGTAAATAATTCTTAATGTTATCTCAAACCCATTCAAAATAACTACGACTCTTTCTAATATGCTTACCATTATGTTTATGTTACTTATTCATTGATAACACCCTAACCTATAAAGTTGTATAAACTATCCTCTGATAAAAACTATAAGGACCTGGGATTAAAACATTACATAATATTGAATTAAATGAATAATTCACATTGAGGATCTTTTTAGGTATTGAGTTTTTGAGAATTAGGCCATAACTATTACATTAAAACATGAATATTATAAGTAGAAACTACTACTCAGTAACCATTTATTTCATTAAAATAAAAACACCTAAAAATAATCATCTCTAGTTCCATGTTTTAGATAGCATGAATTTTCCTTGATCCCATCCTTGACCCTATTCTTCTTTAAGTCATGTGGAAAACATTTCAAAAACATTGGATGATCATAAAAAGCTATGTAAGGGTTATAAAATCAAGAAGTAAAACATTATCCCATCAATAAATACAAATCAATGAAACCATACTTTTCAATCATAACATATCTTATAAATTCATGAGATTTATGAATAACACACACAAATCATATATCATAAAGGTTACTTATGTCATCCATATCAAACATACATTGTATCCATCACAGATACATAGGGAGTTACATTTGGAATACCCTTCATGGTATATTCCCTAAATCTCTTAGAAGAAACATCATGCTTACCTCCGTCACCTTACCCAATGCATTGGAGAGCTATCTCAGGCTCACCCGCCCTAGGCTTATCATAGAACCAACCATATACATAAAAAATTCCCAATAACCATAACACATGCATAAATTAATGATAATTTTTCCACATTCCAATATATAAAATCAATATATTTAAATAAACAATGTTTTATTAAATCATTTTCAAAAACATTTAAAAATGGAATTTTGAATCAAAGTGTCCCATACCACTTTGATTACTTTAAATTAATTATCATTTGAAAACATTAATGTCCATATAAATAAATCCTAAAACCCATATTAAAAACATGGAAATTAATGAGAATCATTTAGAAGAATAAATCTTTAAAACATTTGAAAAGATATTTTAGTTAAAGAGTATTTTTAACAAAAAGAGAGACACATGAATAAAAATAATTCAGGAATAACATTTCATCAAAACATTATAATATCATGAGAATAATGGTATTCCTGATATATTATGCCTATGCATAGTATATACACCACATAATAGTGAATTGGTTCATAAGAACAATGAGGTCTAAATGGAAATGAAAATTGAGATGAAATCCCTTCGAAAGATGGTATCCTTAAATTAAGGATAAATCAATCAAATAATTATGTGTGAAAAATATAAATACACAAATATAAGTGGATATTAAGTGTAAAACAATCATATTTCATTCACACATATTCATAGGATGACATATCAAGATTTATAAGTTGAACCTGAAGAATTGAAAATGGGTTAAGAGGTTTCCTTGTAAAAATTTGACAACCTAACGACATCACTTTAAAATTCAGAAAATGAGTTGATGAGATAAAAAATGGGCATCTCATCACATGTATATAACTTTTACATCAATAAGGATATATAAGAACATATCCCAAAATAAAAAAATGTAAATTAAAAGACATAACAAAAAGAAGTCTTTTATAAAGAGGAGGGTGAAAACTTCTCTTACCGATTTGGTAACTTACAAAACATACACCACATGAAAGAAGTACAATAAAATGTAGATGTAAATACCCATAAATGAAAGTATTTTACAAAAATAGTACAATAATGGGTAGTATATAAACCAAATAAAAGGAAATGGTGCAAAATATCAAAATAATCTCTCGATAATTAAAAGTGTGATAAAACCCTTTACCACGTCGTAATCAATCGAGTCATCTGACCAATAGTTAATAACCAATAATTGATGGACAGAATAACATGAATATAAAAAGAATCATGCTAATATATATCAATTTTCAGTACACAACACACCACATGCAATAAATTAGTAGAGAATAATAGAAATCTCCTAGAATTAAAACGTGAGATTAGAAAATACCTTACAAAAATTTGGCAGCCTAACTACTCCACATAAAAATTCTGAAAATGAATTGATAAGAGTAAAATGGGTCTCTAATCATATGAAAATGAAAATTAAATTTTGTTGAATATAAATGTACATCCTCCAACATAAGAACATGAAGCCTTGAATAAATGATATATATGAGAGTACATGAAATGAAAGAGAGAGGTTATATCCCTTACCTCGTGTCCGACTTGACTCGATCATTCTTAAGTCTCCCGATTAATAAAATAAAGTTAATTTATACTTTCATAAGAACATATTTCAAGTTTATTATTCATTTTATATCACTTATTACCATGTTATAAACATTATGTACTCATTTATGTTAATAATGTTATTTTTGTTGATATTTGGTACTTGAGTCCAAAATGGACTTCTTATAATAACATGTTGTTCATGTGGTCAATGGTTCATTATATCCAGAATTATATTTATGTTTTCGATATCATATATTTCATATATATCTAGTATGTTTATGTTTTTATAATAGTATATAACATTTAGATGTAATTAATTAAATGCACCGTTCATGGATATGGCAAGTCGTACGTACACATGAACACTATATTCATTTTTATTTTTTATTTTAATGGAAATAAAACATAATTATACATAGGTATATTATAATTCTAGTATAATATCATATATAAAATCATTAACTACATCATTTATACATCCCACATAAGGAATTAACAAATCAAATCTCTTTATGGGGGCGGTAGTCCGCACTTCCTCAAATTAGATTATCGTACTTACCCACTATGGAAACCATATAAGGCACGCTATAAATGGAAAAAACAGAAGCATAAAGAAAACATAAACATAAAATATATCATATATTAATACAGCACCATAATAATGGAAACCACGAGAGGTGGTTGGAGATATTTGAATAATCATCGTTTCATGAGGTGTTAGTTTTCCATCCACAGAAACATTATGTTCTTCATCCATTAGATGGAGGTGTGTGTATGTGTAGCTCAAATCCTTCACATAACAACATCCTGGTATATTGAGGATATTGATGTTATTAAAAAAGAAAGAAATAAAAAGAGTTTAGGGGTTGGAGAAGAAAAATAAAATAAACCAATTTAAGAGAAACTGTTACCTTTAATTTGGGTAACTTCCTTTGGTTTGAATCATAAGGACTTCTTGAAGTGCCTTCTGCCTAAGGTAAGGAAAGTAGGGGGAGGAGTGGAATGTATGGAGCATAATTGGGAATAGGTTGGATGATCCAAATGGCTTGAGAGGTGTGATGAATTGGTTAGAAGTGGTCTCCATTTATATGGGGGAGGAGGGGCTCTTTATGAAAATGTGAAACTATTATTTTATTATATAATTATATTCGGTTACAAAAGGTCCAAAAATCATTAAAGATGAAGATAAGATGACTAATGGTCGAAATAAAATCATTAAATCTGAATTGACATGTTATGAATATTATTTAAATCATTATAATCGTATTTATTTAAATAATTTTTTAATGAGGTAAATATTGCATCATTATTATGTCATAAATAATATAAATAATTTTCTTCTAAAAATTATAAAAAAATACTATGATGTTGGAAATATTTTTATCTTTCCAATGAATATTTATAGTTGGAAATATGATTTATATAAAACCATATAAATGTTAATTAGTAAAAGATATTTGTTAATTTCAATTTTGTCTTTACATTAAATTAATTAATCTAAATTTCCATTATCATACCCAAGTGGCTCAATGGGGTCCCAAAATCGACCCAAAGATTCCCATGGTTGTTAATGACTCAACCAATATGGTTAGGACAAGTGTTAAGGTAATTTTAATTTATTATAATATTCTTTTCACCTTGAATTAACCTATTTACCTTTAACTGTATTAAATAAAAGTCAAAAGTTACTATTCACAAAAAAATTATTTTCATCTTAATGAACCACATTTTACTTCTCGATAACAATTATATATGTTGGATTTTTGAAATTAAAATCACAGAAGTGGAAAATTTTTATTTAAATGAAAAAGTCAGTTTTTTTAACTACCACTAAGTGGTTTCACTATTCATCAAAAATTGATGTTATTTAGAAAAATACCAAAAACTCAGCCTAAGCTATATTTGATATTCTGAATTCACAATGATGTCTATTTTTTTGAATTCCAAAAATAGAAATGGAATTAATTAATTTTAAAATTAATTCCCGTAATGAAAACAAATAGCATGTTTTTAAGAAACAATAACTATCAAAAGAGTGATAATTGTTTATGTCCAATTTCAAAGTAAAATTAATTCCAAAGACTAACATTGGATTAAATGGTAAAAATATATTCAATTTAAACATTAAAACTAATTAAAAAGATAATATAACCATAAAAATAAATTAGATTAAAACACTGTCTAGAATTAAAATGCAATATTTTTCACTATCCATTAGAAAATGAACATTATTAGAAAAAATCAAAAAAATAACACAAAGTAAATTTTGATGACCCATTATAATGAAAGATTTTATTCAGTCAAATAGAATTTATTAAAGTGACCAAAATTAGATTTAATGAGGGTTCTCCATTAAAAGGCTATAAATCGGCCTTTTAATGTAAATTATGCTTAAAATTATATTCATTTACATTTTAAGCCTCTAACGTTTATTGGATAAAAGTAAATTATTTTAACAAACATGTATAATCAAATTTTAGTTAGTTTTATTCATTCCTGCCAATACAACAGCTATGAGTCAAATACGATTTAAAATAATAATATTATATTATTAGTGTGCAATGTAAGATTTCAAAGAAACTGTTGTTGCATATCAGGTACGCCATCGAACATCGCAATCCAATTAAAGTAAAATTAATAATTGATTAAAAAATATTAATAAATATGAAAATTTCATATTCTTCATTATCCAGGATGTTACAACTATAATGTTTGTTAATTTTTTATTAATGGGAATTATACAAATAAATTATTATATAATGTTACTCTCACTGTCCAGCTTGAGTTCCCCATATTTTTTACACTAGTTATATCCCATAACATGGATTATGGGCCATTAAAAATCCCCATGGGCTGGAAATAAGTGTCAAGGACATAAAAAAAATAACGAGAACGATTTAACACCTAAATCAGAGTTAAGGAATAATCTATTTTCTCCTGAATATCTAGTATGACCTGTATACAAATCAGATGTCCATGCCAAATCTCTTAAACAAAAAACAGACAACCTAATGTCACAAACCCCTCCTTATAATGATACAATAATGAGGAGTGATATAATGACCCATGATTCCTGCCTCTAGTTGGCCCTGAGTTGGATACTAGCATGATGGGTATACAAATATCACAAGATGGGAGGAATTTACATTTTTTATAAACATGTTCATGAGATTGAATGAATCACCCACAACAAATCCAAGTCATAATATAAAATATAATTCCAAAAACCTTCCCACATACATGAAAAATTATAACTGATACACTAAATTTCTCCAACGTAAATACGCAAAACTAAATATATGAAGTGACATAGTAAATGTACAAAGGTCTGAGCTAGAAACACCCGTCATGGTATTTGAAATCCTCTTTCAATCCTAAATGATGTTTTCTATATGTAGGATTTTCATACAAGTATTCTTAGTAATAAATCCAATGGTTCTCATTCAAATTATATGGAATCATAATAATGATCTTGTGAAAAAGTAACAGAAATAAATAATACATAAACATTTATACTAACGATCCCAACCACACTAAGGAACACTCACCAAGTAACGTATGCCAAGAAATATAATATTTTATAAAGAACATTGAATATAGGGTTCCCCACCCCAATTTCCCACTACTATTACTCTTTTTCCTCTAATTTTACATCTTGGTTCTTCCATTCATTCCATATACCTCATCACATCTAGCCAGAACACACATTGTCCTCACAACAGATCTTGCATTCACACACCTAAGCATCACAACACATAACACCCACAAACCCTTGGGCCTCACAAAACATCCATTCGGTACACACCTTGGCCTCACAAAACATCTCTCCCACACACACATGGGCCACAAAACACATCACATCATGATTCTTCTTGAATAAACCTATGATATCACATCACATATCATCCAGAATACACTTGGGAAAGCACAAACCACGTCTCCCATAAATTGTTGGGCTATCTCATCTCACACAAAGTCACCTGGTCCATCACAACAACCATCTAAATCTCAAAAAAACATATTTCCATCACATACTTTTACATACATGTATATCCTAGAAGAGGGAATGGAAAAGGTTTGGTAGCCAATGAGTTGTTCTCCTCACTAAATGTTGGAAAAAACACCCCTCCCATAAATATGTGATTCTTCTACACATTATTCTCAACATGGGTGGGTGTATATAGAAATATAAATAATATAAAAGTATTTGTATAGTATCAAAAACTCCATTAAAACCAATGTTCTCTTGAACAAACTACTAACTCACAACATCATCACATTTGATGTTATCTCTAAATGAATTTTTGTTAATAATTACAGTTTTCATTTCGTTTGGTGAAATTCCCTACTAAATTTTGTCGTCTTCAAATTTCCTCTACAATAAAATCCCATTTGATTCATCCTTTATCATCCTTCATATTTACTCTAATAACCATCATTTTAATATATCAATAAACACTTCAATATCTTTATACAAACAATCCCATGTCACTCCAAATTTATCAAACAATTATTTATTTATTCCATCACTACCTGGGAAACTATAAGAAATTATACATAACAAGAAACATAGTGACAATCATTGAATTAAATCCATTGAATGAAGAGAAATGTAAAATTAATGCAGATGAAATTAATGACACATCATACCATGACTTCTTGATATAATGTGAATATTTATGAATGTTATCAATAGAGAAACAATGGTGAGTTACCCATACCAAACACTACTTTTTATTTTTAAAATCATCTTCATAGTTCATCATATTAAAAAAACCATCCCCCAACACACAACCACATTCAACAAAATATTATAGGCTAACCAGTTTTACATCCCTACTTCATAAACATACCAAACCTACCATATCCCCTCATACAACCACATGTCATCAACTCCCACCATAGACACAAATTATAATAATTAAACACATCACATCACCAGAAATACCATGGAAAACAAAATTTTGGGTTTAATACGGCACCCCTTATTTAATTACACTATTAAATTTTGGGTTTATCACAAAAACTCTATGATCCCAGTGCATCAATTTATTATCCTAATATACATGGTTAGCCAAAATTTATATATAAGTGTTCAACAAAAATGAAAAAATATGGAATCTATAAACCACTCAATTCACAAACTAAGACCCCCATCAACCATGATTTTTAGTGGATATTTATCCAATACAAATCATAATATCAATAAAAACAACATCACAAGAATATCATATATCACTATTACCCAGCCCTTGTATATTGTAATTTGATCCAATTTGATTATATTTATTAATCTATAATAAACTATCTTTAAAATGGAAATCATCTATACACATATCATTAATGATGGAAAATTATGAAATATGATGGAAAACCTACCCGGATGAAAAGAAAATCTACAATTTTTAGTTGTACCAAAACAACTGTGTGCATATATCAGGTGACCCTCTAGGGAAACACTAACCAATTGCCTCATCTTATCGACATTTATACGATGGGAATATGTACTTGGAACATCCCATCAATATAGAATGAAAGAAGGATTGAATAATGTGAAAATTATCTTAACATTGGGATGATCAAAATAGAACAACGGGTTTAGATACAGTTTTGAATTTCGAATAAAAGAGGATCTGGTAAACACCACATGTTTTGACCAATTAAAATCAATCAAACTCTTATTAATTTAAATATTTGATTTAGGACTTTTTAATTGATCTAAATCACTTTTAAATATGGAATAAAACGCATTTAATCTCAAATAAAGACAAGATAATTGAAAATATTAGAGAACTTGAAATATTTTATATGAGGCACTGACAGATGAGGAACCACTTGGTGTGGAACCACCTTGGAGTCACCACTTTATGTGGCACCGTCAGACAAGACACTGTTAGGGTGAGAGACCTCCAATGATGAGGCATCACAATAATAGGCCTCACTTGGGTGAACTACCACTATGCATGAGGCACCACCAGACAAGCGATTGCCTTTTTGAGATACCGTTGGGGTGGAACTTCCAGGGTGACACTGCTATGGAGACACCACCAGGGTGACACTTCCATAATGACAACACTTGAGTGAGAGACACCCCACGTGAAACAGATAGGGTGACACTATCAGGAAGAGACAATACTATGGTGACATTTCTATGGTGATACACCATTGTGATGAGGCACCGTTCGAAAACATGGAAAACTGAATTTTTTTAACCTATTCAAAATAGTCACGTTGACTACCTAATACACATCAAAAACCAGATTCCCCACAAATTATTGCACTAGAATGATGTAGGACATTACATTATATACCCCTAAAACTATTCTCATCCTCAATAATTCATAAACAACATATATTGAATGAGAGGAAAGGTATAAACAACAATACCTCAAGATACCTTTATAGGATCCCACCACACTTGAAAAACTTAAATAAACTATACACATCACTGTTCAATGATAAACCACATTATCTTGTTCAATAAATGGAGTGGAGGCCTCTATAACTAAGAAACCTCCTTCAACATCTGTTAACCATACATTATCATCATGATCATTGACACATTAACCCAAACAAACACAAAACACATTTCAAAACTATTAAATAGCACACTTCCCAAAAATCAAATAATGTAATTTCATCATCCATGTCAAGATACTCTCTGCCCTATACAACACTGACTCACCCACACGAGTTTAATCGCATTAAAGATAATGCATCATGATTGGTAATTGGGTCCTCCCCTTTTCAAATGTTAGGACATTATCATACATCGCAAAACAACATAAAATAAATCATATCATAATCAATAAGATGCAAATAATATATTACAATGAAAACAGAACATAGAAAAACTCAAAACAAATCTGCGTACTAGGAATACATCTACATCTCTCACTCCCAGGTACTCTCCACAATGCCACTATGACCTACCACACATGAACCGATGGAATGTCCCTTCTATGAAACACCTTATCTTGAAGATCCTAGATATCTATTATCCACTCCAAAAATGTCGTTCCACCCTAGATATCACACTCTCCCTAGTCAGTGACTTGTGAGTCATCTATGAATCTGAGATACATGAAAGATATAGTGGATCCTCTCCAACTATTATGGAAATTAAAACTATCATGAGAACTTCAAAAATATCCCAAATGCCAAAAAGAGCCCAAAAAACCTATGGTAAATCTTAATCCAATTTCCAAAACTCTATTTCCCATGTTTTGGGGAAACATTCAGGAACAAATGTCCCCTAACCTCAAACTCCATGTTCTTCCTTCTACGATTAGGATAAGACTTCCCTTGGTCTCTTTATACTTCTATCATCTCACAAACAATATGAACATTCTTTCTCATGCTCTCCACCACATTGAGACCAACAATGGTTTTTTCCCCAGGAATATTCCAGCGCAATGAATAATGACATATTCTCTCATATAAAGCCTAAAACAGGGTCATGCCAATCGAAGAGTCATAACTATTATTATACCAAACTCAACCATGGATATGAGTTGTACCCATGATCTACCAAATTATTTGATTCACACTCATAGCATATCTTCCAACTTATGGATAATCAATTTTGTCTGTCCATCAGTATAAGCATGAAAAGAAATGTTGATACATAATTGGATACCAAAAGAATGCAGTAATCTCCACCATCCATGTGAGTTAAACTCTGTGAGTCAATCATAGAAAATGGACCTTAAAATCCACGTGACCATACTACTACATCCATGCTCATCTTAGCTAATGTATCCACTTCACCCAAATCCATGATCACTAAGAAGTGAGATAATTTCATCAACTGATCTACGATCACCCAGATAGCATCACAAACTACCTGAGAACTAGGTATCCCTATGAAGGAAAACATTGATATGTCATCAAATTTTCACTCGGGATCATCTAACGGTTTAAAAAAACTCCCAAACCATGATACTTATCCTTTACCTAAGAAAAACCAGGCACTTTTCTCCAAACCCCACCACTTCTCATTTCATCCTAGGTCACCAAAATAGCACCCTCAAGGAAATGTATATCATGGAAACACTTGGGTGGACCTCCAACAGTTAGTTCTGAATCTCTAAAAGAACTCCATTGCACACTGATATCAAAATAAAAAACATCACATGATACAACATTTGGTTCCGAACATCCTCTGACCATACGTCCAGAGCATCAGTATGGCCAACGCCATCACACAACACCTCTTCCTCTAAGTCTCCCCACTAAGAATCCTCCATATGCTCTATCATAGAAGACTACCGTGTTATTTAGAACAAATATCTTTTAACATAGTCCACTCTTTAATCTATGTTCAAGGATTCCAACTCCTCCATTTCACACCATGTGTCTCCAGATTCCCGAGAAACATCTTTCTATGATTTTCATCTCAAATATTCGACCATCACATTCCCATTTTAATGGTGTAATAGATCTAAAAATAATACTCCTGAAGAAATTACATCCACCTCTACTGTCACAAATTAAGGTCAAACTAAGAAAATATATAACTCAATCTTTTTTTATCTAGGGAGAACACAAATCACTTACTAATGATGAAATGTATCCAATTAATCAGTGAATAAACCACTACTAATAGCACTAGATCATGGGTCGAATATTTATGTTCATGAGGTAGTAACTTCCTAGACCTATATGAAATCACTTCTCATTTCTGTATCACCACACATATCAAACCTAGATAGGATGTGTCGAAAACACATTAAACATTATCCCTTCCATAGGTAGCCAGAGCACTAGAGAACTATCCAATATCCCCTTCATGTAACCAAACACTGCCTAGAACTGATCAATCCATTTAAAGGATTGATCCTTCTTTTTCAATGTCATCAAAGGGGGTACAATTCGATGGAAATTAGGCACAAACCACTTATAATATCTTATGAGACCAAGGAAACTTAGATCCTCTACCACATTCTTGAGTGATTCCGACGAAATGACTACTTCATCCTTTGATGGGTCTACTACCAAACATGGTTGAGACACCATATTCTTAAGGAAATGTACCTCATATGTCCAAAAATTAGAGTTGGAAAACATTCTATTCAGCTAGTGGTGTTGAAAAACGTACAAGTTAGTTATGAGATGCTTGGAGTGATCCTCCTCTAACATAGATTAAACCAATATTCCATCATTAAATACCACGATACAATACACATAAATGACTTATACCAAAAGAAATACTATAACATATAATATATCTATTTCGAAAAAAGTGTATTTCTAAAATATAATAAGTTTTGTTAATATTAATTTAGGATACTAATAAATATTTTTTCTAATAAAAATGTGTGTTAATAATTATTGTTCTATACCAAAAAATATTTACTAATAGTTAAATTTGATAGTTTTGAATATCAATATAAACATGTTTTTTTACGAATGCATGAATATATTGTTAATTACCATTATTACCAAAAAATATTTTAACATCAGAAATCTATGTTGCAATAAAACATATAATAATAAAAATTCATCATCAACCAATTTTGAAAACTTTTTTTTGTATATTATCATCTTGAAGACCAATGTTTATATTAAATTTATAATTTTTTGATGTTTTTCTAAAATATCATGTTATTGAGCATACATTTTATAATATTTAAGTCATATAATATAGAAATTCAATCTACATTAATATAGTAAATTATTAATATAACATTAAAAAATTAAATAAAATAATGTAATTTAAGTATAATTTCTTTATTAATAACTAAATTTACATTTGGTAAATATTATTTTAAATTATAGAAATTTAATAATTAGATCACATCTCCCCCAATATCTGAAATGGAATCCCAACCCATCATTCCCCAAAAATCCTTATTCCTTGTCCCGAACCCTATTCGAGCATCCTCACCTCTCTGACTATCAAAGACACCATAGATTAGCCACCATTTGTTTAAATATTCTCACCTTCATCATATTTTTCTTCTAGCCCTGATACCATTATTTAATTATTCATGTTTTAGTAGATATTTATCAATTAGGATCATGTATTGTTGGTCAATTTTCATCACTAAATCCATTATCTGTATATGGTGGTCCCATTTTTATCTGAGGTTCTTGATGTTTTACTGCCCACGTAGTGGTAGGAGATTGATATGGGAAAAGTAAAAAGGGTGTCGGGGGATGGAAGGTGGGTGGTCCAAAGAAGAATTATGTTCCTGATATTCATAGGTGTATATTCAATTTCCCATAGGTAGTATTTTTTGTTTCCTAATGAAAGGGTGTTACTACCACACATTGGTACCAGTGCTCCAATTTATTTGGTAATCGTTCTCAAATAAATAGCCACTATGTTTCCTGAATTGGCTAGGAATAGGGATCGTGATAACAAGAAGAACAAGATTTTGCTGAGACACCTATTATAGGATGTGAGGAATGATGAGGAGCTTGGTAAACTTCTTGTTTGGGTAAAGATTGATTCTGGAAGCCTTCTTCCTAACAACATGCCAGTATTGTTTCCCAAAAGAACAAAGAAGGTAGGGGAAGAGGAAAAGTCTCTGAAAAAATACTTGAAATGTCCAAATAACCTCTCAAAGGATTTCATTTTTCTTTATTGTTATTTTTTCATATCAGATCACATTCTATTCCTCTCATTGGGTGATTTTTGGTGTCTGTGGTTGTTGGGATGTTGTATTTTTTTGTAATTCTGGATTCATTGAGCATTTTCCCTTTTAGATATTTTAATGTAAGGATTATATTGTTTTGAATTGGAATTACCAGATTCCCACTCCCCCTCCATACAAGATATTATTCCCACTTTCATCCAATTTCTCTTAGTGTTAATCTCTTATTCATCTAGGAAAGTATTAATACTTAGGTTGGACCATTCAACATCAAATAAATCTGATACATAGAATATTTGGAGACTCTGATTCCCCCTCATATCTAATGATCTCAGTTACCCTCATAAAATCTTCCAATCATTAATATCAAGTACCCATATTTACAAATAAAACTATCAAAATTCCAATTATGAGTATTAATTTTCAAATTATACTATCGATTTTATGAAACTGAATATCATTTTTTCAATTTTGGTATTTATTTTTGTAATTTTAGGGGATTTATAAATGGAATAAAACATTTTTGGTCCTAAACATACGAATGTTTTGTTCTTTATGATATTCGTATATCTATCACTTGACATTACAAAATATTATGTTTCATCTTTGATTGTATCCAAATTACATTTATTATGGAGACTCTAAAACATCATCATATTTGATGGAATATTGATCTGAATTATATTTATACAATTTGTAAATTTCGATCAAGGCCGTCTTTGCAACAATATCCTTAGTGACTAAGGTTTTTCATTACACTAAATGGATTTTTACCTAGTGGATTAAGTGTCATATTCAATTGAAAAGTAGTGTCATTATAAATTAAAAAGTAGTTTCATTATATGTTGAAATTAACTTAATGTGATTATAGAATTTCATGTAGTTTTTCTATATTATATAATTTTTAGTTATGGGTCACTCTTTATTGAAATTAGTGTCATTATAAGTGGTTTGTGGTCACATGTTAGATAATATTCTTGTTATTTTTATATAATGTGTTGTTGTGGTGACTGATTATCTTCTGCTAATGTTTTCACTAATATTTTTTTAGTCAATGGTTATTGTCATCATTTTTTCATGCCTGATGGTCATTTTTATATCATGAATTATGGGTGATATTGTGTTCAATGGTTATATATTATTATTTTTTGTCAATGGATTGATATTTTTGTTAGATTTTGTGGTATCTAGTTGGAATATTTTAGGGTTATTGATTCTACTAGTTAGATAACCCTCTTGTTGGGGACACTGGGAGATATTTTTCACATCGGCCTTATTGAAGTCTACTATGACTACATAGATATTGTACTATTTTTATATCTCAAAAATTCGTGAACAAAAAATATTGTAATTTTATAGTTCAAATTTTTCTCATTCATGGGTAAGTGACTCATTGGGTCTCACTCTTCTCAAAACTGATATTTTTTTGTATATTGATACTGATCAGTGTGAATTACTCTCAATGTATTCCTGGAAATGTGACTTCATCTATTATTTAAGTGTTTATTCACTCATTAAAGACCCGTAGGTGTTATCATTTCATATTTTACATCTTCTCTAAAGTATTTCTCTACTAACTATTTCCTAATAACTAAACATATTATTATTTGAACTATTTTAGAGAGGGGGGTGATTGAATTTTTTTGTTATAGTTGTATCTTGGTGGGCCTGATGTCAGACATGGATCAAATTAATGATATTGAAAAATGGAATTATGGATATAGGGGACCCTCCTAGAGAAATTATCAGAGTTGACTGCATCGCATCTGCTATACTGAATTTCACTTCCTCCTCAGTTCTCTCATCTCTCTTTTTGGTTGAATTATTCTTCTTATGATTTTATGTGGGGTCTTTCTTGTATTGTTATTTAAATGTTTTTTAGGATTATATTATTGTTTTATCCTTAGGGGTTCTTCCCTATCATTTCAGATCGACCATCGACTATATTTTTACATTCACAAATTTTACATTATTTTATCCTCCTTGAATTAAAATGATTGAATATGATATCGAATTGTTTTCTTTTTCATGTACTTCAATGAGAAAAATTAGGTTGAGTGAAATTTATAAAATAGAACGATGCATGGTTAATCATTTTCTAGAGGATAACTCCCCCAACTTGTAGGGAAATATTTTCTTTATTTCATTTTAATTTGAATCGAACTTCTCATTCATTTTTTTACCTATTGGAACACCCATTGTTATGATGGATGTGTGTTAGTGCTTAATATTTTCATTCAAATAATTATTTCACTATGTATGTACACCTTTTTTATTACAAAACAATATGGTTTCTTGTAACACATGTTGGTCATTGAGTCTAATGGCATAATTGTTTTGTTTTTTCATGTATTTTCATGTGGTTTTTGTTGAAAATCTGATTTAATATTCCTTTGTTAATATCAAATACACTGAACTATCTTCCTGTATGATTTTAGAGCTCTATTAAAAGATGATTTAATGTGATATGTATTAAAAAGATAATTTATTTCATGGGGAATCCATTCTTATTAGATATACTCAGAATCTTTAATTAAAAAATGGAATACTTTATTTATATCCATTTCTCATGTTTTGATGGGTTTGAACTATATAGATTCCTTTATGATAAATTTAATGTTGACCTGATTGAAAAATATGTTGAAATTTTTCTCCAGATTGATGCTTTTGGTTTTTTGAATCAAGGGTAGCTTCAATGATCACTGTTTCGTATCCTATAGATTTATGATATTTCTTTTAGCAATTAGTATTGATGAAATTAATTCTTTCCATCATATTTTGCTTGTAAGTGTTGAATGGACCAATTGGGTTTACCTTTAGGAAATAGAAATGGGGATGACACTCTTGGATTTCATTCAATGGAATGAAAATAACATAGTACATTGATGATAGATAAACATTTATGAAGTGTAATATATTATTAATGTTTTGGTGTAGTTTTTAGAGCTTATACTATTAAAATGGATTCTATTATTATCACTCGTTTTTCATGTTAGTTAACTCATGGAAGTCTGTATAGAAAATTTAAAGATGGTTTAGTCAGTTTAGTCTTGATTATCATGCTGGTTTATTTGTAAGCTTTGAAACTAGTTTTTTCATTATTTGTGGTGAAATATTAGTTTTCATGATTTGAATTTTGGTCATGTTTTTTTATGTTTTGTGATGAAATATACTTTTTGACTCGTTTATCTTAGATTTTGATATTCTGTTCGTGTTTTTTCTTAAAGGATATGTCACATGTTTTTGATTTTATGTTTTTTTAAGATTAAAGAGCATTAACCTGTTGTTCTCTCTAAATATTCCATTACACGTTCTTAATGTTCATGGATATTCATTAAAATAATATTTTTTATCCTTCATCCTTTAGCATTGTGGGTTAACATGGTGGAACAACTTCATTTATAAATTTTATGGGTGCAAATTTGTCTCTAGAAATTTCTAATGCATCTCGTCTTGTAGTCAAGCCTCCTCATGATGGGAAATTTATGGATCATACTAGTCATATTGAGGATCTACTATATTTTGAGATCTATGGATTAGATTGAAAATATTGATGATAGGTTCCGATTTACAGAATTATATATCATGTGAAAAAACCCATTGTCTTTAGAATCCCCTCACCTCAAAATGGACAACTACTATGATTAATCCGCAACTACTACAATGATCTTTTTATAATCACTTCCCTCTTTAATTTCTAACATGGAAGTGTTTCTTTATTAGAATAAAATTTTAAAAAATTGTTTTTCAATAATCTATTGTGTATTTGATTTTATTTAATTAATAATGTTGTTCATTCAAGAAAAAGGTGGATATTTTTTTGACTCAACCAGGATGAAAAAGAATTAAAGTTTTTGGGTAGTAATTGGTTTTTTATGTACCCTTTTTCCCACTAAATTTTTTAAATAAGTGGCATTCATTATTTAAAATTTATTATTTTTTTAGTTCTCAATTCATGCTAATAAATTTCTATTATTTTTGTTATACTTTTTTATTGCGTGTGGTGTAGATCTTGGCGGTAATGGTTTCCACATAACATCAACATATGGTTCTTTAATGGTACTGTATTTGACTTTGTTTGTTTCATCTAGTGTCCTAATTGGGGTGATACATGTTCTTTAGAGGAAGTAACAATTCTACAACCTTGATGGGTGTTGGAGGATTGCAGTCAAGTGATAACAGTGCTAGAGGATTGTAGTCAAGTGATGACATGGGATGTGGTGGTTTGGCGGTGACAACTGTAAGGATGGATACTTGGGTTTTGTGTTTTTAATGGTCTTATAAATCAACATCGACTATGTATTGAATAATTTTCTATTAAATTAGAATATTTATATAATTAATCTTCAACTAAATTTGAACATTTTTGAAAATTATATTTGGATTTATAATTAAAATAGGTGTATTACATTTGATAAATTAATAAATATAATATGAAATTTTAATAAAAATAAAAAATTATAATGTTTATTTAAATATAATTTACAAATAAATAATTTATATTGGTAGTATTTTTAACAATAGATATATATGTCATATGAATATGTTTCTAAACACTTCGACCAACATAAATATTATTTTCTAGTATTATTATAATAGAACAGAACTATAATATTTGTTGCAATAACAATTAGTGAAAGTTTTTTTCCAAAAATATTAGTAATATGATCTTTTTTGTTGGTAAAAGGTTTTTCCAATAAAAAATACACCTTTACCATCAAATATATCCATGTTGGAAAATCTAATTAAATATTAGTGATAGAATTGGTCCATGAACTCATGTAATATGGATTTTCCGAGCCCCTTGAACATGGATGGTTTATTCATAAAAATGAATAGAATGCCTACAAACTCAATGTTCCCATAACTGCATATGGAGGTAGTATTCAAGAAATAAGCCTCCCTCACCCATAACTGGTGATATCGAGACCACATATTGATATTAGGAAACTAACATTCCCCTCTTAGCTGGTTCAAGAGGATGTCTATTCGTGGAAGAGGTTAATGGTTTTTGACTGTCACATGATTCAACCTCTAATATTATATCCACAACCTCATAGCATCATTATTCTTCTTTGAGAAAAAAACTAGGGAACCCCACAATGACACACTATACAAGATGAAACCCTTCTTCACCGAATCATATTTTTAAATCATAAACTCTTGCAAATTTGAATGTGTCATCTGATAGGGATCCATCAAAATCGTAGAAGCATTGGGTCACATGTGTGCCCCAAAATAAACATCTTGATAATAGGGTATCATCACAAACTTTGTGAAAAAAAATCCAAAAACTCCACAACATCACCAGGAACCTCTACCATCCCATCTTACACTGATTTCACTAAAATATCATCCAAAAAGGAAATAAGGGGATCCACACTCCCGATGCCCACCAAGAAACTCTGCTCACTGATGAAAACAACATTCAAACCGTCCAAAAAAAATGACCTCCCAATGAATGTAGGGGATAAGAGAACATAAATATGAAACTATATGATGATGAGAATTATTAAATATTTCTGAATTTGCATCATTATGTGATCCCTTGGAGACTGATGTTCTCCAATCATCCATCTACATCCCTAACACACATCAGACAAGGTGTTCTGGCCTCTGACTAGTGTACTCAACACCAATGGAATAAAAATCATCTCTATTTCTAGTCCCATAGGATTGGATAGACTGGCAGAAATAAAAGACTAAGAATATCTTGAATAAAAATACACACAAACAAGGGTACTAAAAACTGATAATGCCTCTACTAATCTCTGGCCCCTCTGGAACTGATGACTCTACTGCATGTAACTTATCATTCCCATCTCATATTCCTCTTTACTGATGACTACCTCCACATCCTCACTCAGGTAGTAGTACATGAACACGAGTATCATCATGTGGTTGGACTATACCTACTATATATCCCCTCAGGGGTGTGAAATATTTCTAATCCTTCTGTTGAAATGGTCTCACTGGAAACTAATACTAAGCCTATCACTGAACATGTCCACCTCCAATAAACTGATATCAGGGAACTACTGGGCACTGGATCTAGTGATGACGACAAATCCCACAACCAAAACACACAAGTGTAATGCTCATATGAATGACGTTGAAACCAATTATTCCAAAAGGTCAGAAATGATGATTCTGAGGTTGAATACCATCAAGTCAAATCCTCAATGGTCCTAGTGCATTAGATATTCCACTAAAAATCTACCTCTTGACGAACTATGATGGCTCCCATCTCATGGTATACCTCCTCGTGAGTGCATCTACTCAATCACCTATACATTCTTATCATCCTAAAAATATTTTTTCAATGTAAAAAGAGTAACAATATATTGGATAGAAGGAATAAGTGCCACATCAAGATGTATTGTATGTGACGCCTCATCTGAAAAAAGGACTGGGGAAAACGAAAATGGTCGTTGAACATAATTCCCAACTCATGTACTAACTGACTCCCATGATAAATAGTGAGTATCTCCTACATATTCTCATCCTTCATGTTCGAAGAAAGGAACTCTACCAAGAACTCCTTCTTGAAGTCAACTCACAAAACGTTCACCTCCTTATGCTCTCCCTAATACAATGCCCACCACAGATGCACAACTCCCCTCATCTGACTGACAACCCAAGGGACGTGGTAGTCAATTGAATCCTAGATGAAACAAAAATAAATATCGAGATCCTCCATGAATCTCTATTTCTTATCATCTTAATAAATGCCCTTGTACTTCCCCAAATCATTCCATTGTATGTCAGGAAACATTTTCTTCCAACGATCTTCCAACTCAAATATATCAAACCTTCAATGATTAACCATATCGTCATATAAACTACACCTGACTAATCTACAAAAGAATGATGACCAAGAGCAATAAATGATTGGTAAACAATGATTTTCTATTCATGGGTATTAGGGACATTTAAATAATATTTAATTTAATTATGTTTATTTATATTACCAATTTTAACCTTCCCAAATATTCCCAATTAAAACATGAAAAAAATGTATAAAGATGCATGTGCCTTTACTAGGTCTCTAATCTATATAAAAGTCCATCATTCTTGGTCATTAAATAATCATAGTTTATGTGCACTAGATCAAGGGGGCCTAAAATCCCATGTCATAGATAGTATCCATAGCCTATGTCAGGAACCATGATCAACTAAAACTATTTCCACACCATCCCATGGAATCCTCAATGTCCCTAACACAAAAACATGTTTTGTCTCTCAAACATCGGTCTCTGATACCAATCTATCATGATCCCCTACCACCAAAGATACCAAAATTAGGGGAGAGTGATAATTACCCCTGAGTCTCTCCTCCAATAGTCTTTGGGTTGTCGACTAGCATGAAGGGTGTACAACTCTCACCACATGGGAGGAATTAACATTTATAAGAAATAAGATCAAGAGATATAATGAATCATCCACAACAACTACAAGGAATAATATAAAATGTAAATCTCAGAATCACCCAAAATGTAAGAAAAAATAGAGCTGGTATTATAAAAATAAATCAATGTAAATACACAAAAAGTAAAGCTAACCAGTGAAACAACAACTACTCAATGGTCTAAGAATGTAACACCCATCAGAGTTCAAAAAGTCATCCTAGAAAACTAAAAATGTTTTATATATGTAAGGTGATCGTACATGTATAATCCATCGAAAAAAAGTATCTCATGAACATTTGAAAGAATAAAACTAAATATTTTATAAGAAAATTGCATAACCAAATAGAAACTAGACAGGTATACTAACAATCCCAACCCTTCTAGGGAACACTCACCATGTTAGGCAAGTCATGTTATATAATATGTTATAAATTATATTGATGATATTGTTCCTCACACCAATTTTCCACTAGTATTCTACTATCACCCAACATCATATTTTCAAGAGCTCACATACCTTCAGTATACCACATCACATCCCATCTTCCATGACCTAGGCCTCACAACACATCCCCTCCCCCCACACACAGATGGGCCTCATGAAACATCATGCTCGTACACACCTAGGTATCAGATCACATTCAACCCCCACAGACCAATACCTCACAACACAACCCACCCGCACACACCTTGGCCACAAAACACATTGCATCATATCACATCTAGAATACACCCAGGAAATAACATCTCATCTCATCTTGAAGAGATATGGGAAAGAATAGACCACCTTGACCGTAAACACTTGGGGGATCACATATCGACCGAAGAAAACATGGCCATCACAATCACCATATGAAGCAATGACTAGCCTTCGATCTTAACATATTGTTCATTTCCTATCACTCCTAGAAGAGAGAGTAGACAAGGGAGGCTCATCCATCTATTATCCTCACCGAATGATGGTAAAATCACCCCCGACATAACAATATAGGAGTTTAACACATAGATATCAACATGGTTCCGATTCATATAGAAATCAAAAAAATATAAAATTATGTGTATAATATATAAAACTCTATCCCTTCCTATGGGTTCTCAATCAAACAACCAAATCACAAAACCATAACCTTTTCTACTACCTAAATGCACTTATTAACAACTGAAATAGTCATATCGGAAGGGGAAGAGACCTAATAAATTTAAAAGGCTTCACATTTTCTCTATATTCAACACCCTTTCTTTTCATCATTTAGCTTCTCCCATATATAATCACATAACCATCATTTTAATATTTCATTAACCACTTCAATATCCTAAACCAATCTAACACAAGTCACACCAAACCCTATCAAAAAATTATTTCTTTATTCCATCACTACATTAGAAGATATCAGGCATGACACATAATGAGAAACATATTAAAAATCATCCATAGTCAAAAATGGGATGAAGTAATATCGTAAATTAATTCACTTCACATTAATAACACATCATACAATGACTTATAGATAGGGGTCAAGACTTATGAGTGTTATTAACGGTGAATCTTCATGTGAGGTACTCATACAAACAACTAATATCATTATTCAAACTCATATATAAAGTAAATAATATTAACATAACCAACCACCCACTCACAACCACATCTTGAAAAACATTACAGCACAACCGGTATCAAATCCATGCTGTATAATAATAGCACACACATCACAACCCCACCATACAACTACATGGAATCCAATATGACAATAAGCACGAACCACATCATTTACACACATCACATCAACTCAAATAATAAAGAAAGAACATTTTTATGTTAAATAAGGCATCTTTTATTTAATTCCACATGTAAATTTTGGGGTTATCATAGAAACCAAATGATCATGGGGAATCCATTTATTTATCGGAATCTACATGTTTTACCAAATTTTATATTTAAGGATTCAAAACAAAAATGAATTCTATAAACTAGTCACTATGAAAAAACAAGGAACCTAATGACTATGATATTTATTTTTTATTTATCCAACAAAAATTATAATATCAATAAGAACAACAATAGAATATGATCATGCATAAATTTTCACCATCCCACGTATATAGATTTTTAAACCTATTCAATTATAATTATTTTTATAGATCAACTCTCTTCACATGATAAAATGTCTATGAGATCCTACTACATTATTCAGAATTTGGGAAAAAATATAAAAAAACTGCCTATAATAAAAGTCGATCAGTAGTTCTGGTTATAACAAAACTGGGGTGCACAGAAGGCTTGTGACCCTCTATGGAAACACAAAAAAATTTCCTCAGTGTGTCCACATGACTCTAATTGGACAATAGATTTGGAACATCACATCGAATGAGTGATAATGATGGAATGAACAAGGGGAATGATATATCGACTCTAGGATGATCGAAACATATCTTTTGGTTGAGATAACATTTTGATTTTCAAATAAAGTTGTATTTGGTAAAGACAATGAATTTTGATCAATTTAAAATCCTAGACTCTTAGGAAATTAAAAAAATGATTTCCCCCCCCCCCTTTAAATGGTCTCAAAACCTTTTCAATTTCCTATTAAACTCATTTTAATTTAAATAATAATGACAAAATGGAAAAACTAGAAGAACATGAAATATTATACACGAGGCATCACTTGACAAAGCACAACCAGATGAGGCACCACTAGTGACGCACCGTCAGATGTGGCATTGTCAATTGAGACGCCTCTAGGGTGACCTACTTCAAGGAATTGAGAACCATTAGATGAGGCACTGTTGAGGAAGCCAACTTCCATGAAAGAGACACTACCTGATGTGGAACCACTGGACGAGTGACTGCTGGGGTGAGATACTACTAGGGTGAAAATACCAGGGTGACACTGCCAGTGCGAAACTATTAATTTGACACAACCATGGTGAGATACTATGAGGGTGACACCACTATTGTTACGCAACTATGGTGATACCACCATTTTGAGACACTTTGAGGGTGACAACACCATGGTGAGACACCATTTGCATGAGGCACCATTGGGAAACTTGGGAAACTTGCATTTTTGAAATGTGTTGTAATGAGACATCATAACGACCCATCACAACAAAAACACCATATTCCACAAAATTTAATGAACTGTAATTATAAGATATATTACAAATAATATATAAATAGAATCCAAATAAATCCATTAAGTATTCACAAACACCTTTTATTTAAACAAGTGCCACCAATAATTTCTCGTCTCTCTACATATATATAATTTGATCCACCAATATCCAAAACAAGAGGTTGTAAAGAAAACTCATTTAAAGGGATCTACTAGTTTTGAAGCCTACATGAAATGAATTCCTCTAAGGCCTACAGGCCATGTAATACATACACCTACAGGCCTTTTAAGGTTTCCACCTCACCCCTTGAAAGGTGGATTATCATGAAATCAATAAAAATGAAGGACTTAGGGCCATTAGATTAAGGGATATACTAGTTGTAAATTAATCTGGATAGACAATAAAACAAAACTATTAATAGGTATAATTGTACGATGTGATAAAAAATGAAAATAAAATCTACCATCAAATTCCAAAATCCATCAACACTCCAAAATTTTTCATAATATAAATACATTACCATATCTAAAATAAAATTTAAAAATAAGAATAAAAGTCTTAGTAGGATAACATCATATTTTCCTAGGTGGAACCATTAGTTCAAAACTCATTTTCCAGATATTTTATTAAGGTATAAAAAATATGTTTTCTATTTTTAATTACATTTCAATATAATAACCCAACAAAATTTTATATAAACACTCCTATTTATTTTCTATAATATAAAACAATCACTTAAAAATTGCATTACCATCCGCAGCCTCATTATATGAAACATCAACATGAAATCTATTTTTCTAAACCACTTTTAAAGTAATAAATTTCAACACTATGGAACGAATTTTATGAAAACCAATTTTAATGGGGAATGGAATGCATTAAAATGGACCACATAATAGGGATAATATAATCGGAATAAAATAAGAAAAATAAGGGTGAAATATGTTTCAATCAAGTAAGGATCTAGAAGAATCCTATGAATCAACCATGTTAAACCCCATACCATTTAAAAGGTGTAATGAGATCAATCATAAGTCCTAATATGATAAATTTATGGAATTTACCTAACACAAACAACCTTTTCATTTTACTATGAATACTACAACAACCTACCATACTAGCATGCACCAATCCTCATCATGATGATACTAGCCCTTATAAAATAACACTACATAGGGCATGAAATAGTGGTGTGTGACCACACAATGTGGATTGAATCTGTATTATTAACTACGAAATGGGATCCCATGAAAAACTTAATATGAGGTTGAGTAATAAAATAATCAATAGAGCCAATAGAATTTAAAAACAATAAAATCACCCTCTTCACTGACTCCCTCTAAATACAATTCCTCGATCACATGACAATCAAAACAAAATTAGTATAATAATACCCCATAGACTGAAAAAATTTAATTCACAATCAAATAAGTCTTAAAAATGTCTCACTATTTCAGGAAACATTTCCAAACCAATTTGAAGGGCTAAATCGTACCTCACTAAAATGGACATAGAATTCTGATCCTTTTCTTGACATTTGAATTTTTTAGTTCAAAAAAACTTTTAAAATACATGCATTGAAATCGGATTTCTAAAATCATTATTTTAAAATAATTTATCAAAATATGTGAAACCCCATAAAAACTAAATTAATTTTTAATTGAAACTAGAACAATGTGTTAAAAACATTTTATAAATTCACACAATGCCATAAATGTGTGCAAAGTGTTTTTAGAAATATTGTTTTATTGGAAAAAACATGCCACAATTTTACAATGCATGGATTTTCATGTACAACATGAAATAATAATTAAAACCATTAAAATTTAATTTTTATTCCCAACTCATCTATTTTAATTTCAATATAATTTTTTATGTTACATTTCGTTAATTTATCAATAATTATTTATTGAAGTTAACAAAATAATATTTGTAATATATTTTGAAATTTATAAACCTTGTGTATCAAAATGAAAATAATATTTTTATTGATTTTCATTTCCAATATTATATGGAAATAATTAATTTGATAATTAAAATATTAACACATGAATTAAACCCCTAATAAATCATTTCATCATAAATTAAAAGCTCAAACATGGGGGAACCCAAATTGAATCAACTGTATTGGCATGGAACCTAAAACACAATTTAAAAGAACTCGGATGAAATAATCCCACACAATGTAATCAATAAAAAAAAATTATTAAAATATAGAAACCTACATAGGGTTCAGAAAATGATCATTAAATTTTTTGTTATAAGGGAAAATAAGAATATTGGGAGAATAAAAGTAATATGAGGTTTTACATAGGGGATCCATCTTGGAATCAAATAAAAACCATATGAACTGTTTTTTAAGTGGGAGAACTGATGGAGGGAGGCATGAAAGGGGAGGGTATCTTCTAATGAGAATGGCCTGATCCATGAGGGAAAAGGTAAGGTTGAAAAAACATTTAGGTTTTCTAAAAATGTAAAAACACTACATTCATGATAAATAATGACAAGGTAATACACAATGTTAACCCACACAATTTACCAAACCAATAAGCAGACATTATACCTAAAAATCATGGAAAAACAATAATGACATGATTACTCATAAGCCCTCACATGGTTTAAATAACAATGAAAATGAATTATCCTGATATGTACCCATTACACATTATTTACCTATGGGTTTCAAAACAATACTGGTTAACCGTGAGGCCCCTAAACATTATAAAATGTTACAAAAAAAGGATACATTTTTAAACATAAAATAATGTAAAAAAATATTTAAATAATTATAATTATAAAAGTGATAAATTTTTTTGTATGGAAAACGTCCAAACCATAATGCTTTCTTCCCCCAGAAAAACATTAAAATGGGCTATAAGAAAATGGGGAACATAAAATTCCAACACCTCAAAAAATAGGTTAGAGATATGAAGAATCATGTAAATGACCAAAATTAGAGGGGTCCCCACTAAAACCACTACCCAATAACAAATAATTATATCCTAAAATAACATAAAAATTTCTCTTGAACAATCCACCCAACTAAAAAAGAGAACATTTCCTAATAGACACTTGATCCAATCGAAGTCTCACCACCATTTATAATTACTATAAAATGGACATTCAATTATATCTATACTATCCATAAGTCACATGACCAAGATTGGATAACATTCTAAAAACTCCCATATAATATCAATATTCCACTATCCCCCATCCAAAAGAGGAAAATAAAAAACCCAACAAAATAAGATGAGATACAATAACTCTTTAACCAGCATTAATCTCAATTTCCATTGAAGAATAAAAAACCCCCAATGAAAAATCATACCACATGTTGATATCAAAAGAAAATGAACCAACAATATAATCATAAAAAATCTTCTATAGACATTATAATTAGATCACCAAGATCCATAGACAAATATTACATTAATCACATGGGCTTGGCCTCATGAAAACCTAAATAAAATGCACTCCTATGTTCCCACTATAAGTTATATGTGTCATAGTTAACTAGACATGGATCCCATGGTCTCCCATTTTCAACCATCTAAAAGACTAACCTTCACCAATCTTAATACATGCTCGATCTAAAAAAATAATAGGGGAGGCTATCAAATAATTAATATAACTATTTATATGAGGATATTCCTAAAAAATCAATCATATACCATTGAAAAAACTCTATAGTAATCTAAAAATCTATCAACTAAGAGTCCATAAGAAAAAATTATAAACAAAAGTATTAAATAGATCATAAAAACTCAAAGGTTCTCAGTAATTCCCAATCCATATTGGAGAAACCACTAAAACTAAGTTTCATCAGAAGAAAAAGGTCTACAATCTCTCATAGAAACAAGATAGGTTCTTCCTAGACACCTATGATGAAACCTGGGAATCGTGAACGATAGAGGAAAAAGATTTAAGAAATCCAAAACAGTGTTTTAGAGAAAAAAAATGATATTGAAATTACTATTTGATTCTAAGTCTAGATGGGGCCACTAATTAAAAGCACTACATCAATTATTTGATGTGAATCACTAAATGTTTTATCCCATGAAATAGACCATACATCTTCTCCATTAATATTCCTTGAGGTATCAATTAATTAACATGATAAATGATCTCAATTGGTTCATGTATCACACACAATCCAAAATGTACCACCATAACCAAAATAAAAAACTAAGATAATAAACCCAATAAACTACACCACATAGGTCCCATAATATATAATTTATTTACTTAAAATTAACTAACACCTATAAAATATCTACAAACCCATTTTTCCAAAATAATACACAAGAAATCAACTTTCATAAAATATGCCATGTAGCTAATGAAAACCACCAAAAAAATAATTATTTTTAAATAATCCTTCAATGCATGATTTAGGACACACATTTACCATTTCCAACTTGCTAATAAATTTTTCAAAAAAAACTGACAAAAAATGACACATCATAGTATGAACCACATCATCAATATATCCTAGGGAACACTATTTTAATTTCGTATTACTGGGATCCAAGAATCAATGGGTCTAAATAAATAAATGATATGAAATGTAGAACATTGGTTTAATAGAACACTTAGTTTATTTGGAAATGGTGAAATAAGGATAAAATACTAAAGAAGTTTTCAGATGGAATGCTCATTTATAAAAGAATTGTCTTGACCCATCCATCGGGGCCCATTCCATGACTACCCCAAGACCTCCTTCTATAGGACAGGGTATGGAGACTAGCGCTGAAAGGTGTATTCCCTAAAACAGGGAAAGAGTTTCCTTTATAACCTATAAAAAAAGTCATACAAGAACACAGTAAGATACGAAAAACAAGTAAACTATATACCAAAAAGAGTGCTGAATATAAAAGTAGCTAGAATAAAATCCCTACTGTAAATGTACAAGTACAACTGGAACACAATAAAACTGAAGAAATGAAAGACAGTTGTTGGGTCGTCCTCTGATTTTTCTTCCTAAAGGGTAGGTACAAATTGCATCCTCATCACTCCACGTCCACCTTTCTCCTCTGTATACCAACTCATTGTATGGTCTACCTCCGGGCACCATCTGGTCCTGGTTCTCTATGCCTCTATCAACCTTGTTGGTCATCTTCACCAAACACAACATGGTGTGTGCATAGACCATGCATGGGTGAGTATAACGATACTTTGTAGGGACCCCGAGACCCTCAAGGTCTCACAAAATCCACAAAGGATAAAACACAAAGGATGAAATCAACTCTCAAACCTACATAGGTACATGCCCATACAAATTCCTAAGTTATAATGTATACCTATCTCAATCATAAGGATACAATGGGTCCAACCCAAAATCTCAAATCTCAACTGTTCCACAAAGGAAGGAAAACTACACAGGCAAGTACCACATAGGTACACCACACAGAATAATACCACCATGGTATTATCATAAAGGAAATTTACCACACATGTACGAACTTATCTCACACAATGTATAAATTATGTAAAATAGTAAAGATGATTAGATGATACTGCTGAATCATCTTACTCTGTTAAGAGGCAGACCCACACATGATCGCTCTATGCTGACCCACATAGGATCACTAGATGCTGACCCATAGAGGATCTCTCGGTGCTGACCCACAGAGAATATATTGATGCTGACCCACACAGGATCTCTTGGTGCTGACGCACAAAGGATTGCAAGGTGCTGACCCACACAGGATCACTCGGTGCTAACCCTTAATGGATCTCTCTTGATTCATATCGTCAAATCCAGCTACAGGGTTCCCGCACTATGCTCACTTGTCTACTGGATGGTCCTCTTCACAAGCAATTGGTCAATACTCCAACTATCACAAAGTTCCATGAATCAGTATCTCAATGTAAGACCACATCATATGGGTCTCAACGCAATAGAAGGCGCATCAATCGGATTCCCCGTCTGTGTGTTGTTATCATTTTAGCCGCGAGGGCCCGATTAAAGTCGTGCTCAATCCAACCTGAATGTTTTCCAACATTATCAAAATCTATTGTGGGGTATAAAAAGTGAACAACTAAATCCATGATTCCCATTTCCATAGACAGTTCTTCAAATAGAATCCCGATTCCAATGAAATGGGAAAAAGTACATAAATGGACTGTAGTGGGACTGGGTCCGGTCCGACCCGGCCGAACCGACTCGACCAGACCCATCATAGGCCGACTAGATTTATGTCGACCTGGCCTGACACGCTGGGTCCTGGACCACAGGCCCCGAGGGCCGTGGGGGCCACCGAGGTTCATAAGGTCGCAAGGGTGGCGTGAGGCCACAGGGTGGCTCTGAGGGTCCCGGGTAGCGCGGAGGGGTCACAGGTGGCATGACTGCAGGGAAACATGGCATCGTGCCTTCACTGGAAGCCAAGTGACCGAACACCCTTTGTTCGACATCTTTTTTACAGTCAACGGTGGTTCTGGCCACCCTTCATATGTTCCACCAGTGCCAAATGCCTTCACTGGTCTCCATCACCATCACGATGAACACAAAACTGAGGAAGAACAGCAGAGGGGGTCGGGCTATGTTTGTTTGTCCTGCACCCTCCGTGTTAGAGTGGTAACAAGCGGCTTAGAAAATTCATGAATCAAGAATGATAAACTTTTCAATTTAACACGAAACAAAAATCAACTCATTTTGGTTGATCCACATTTTCCATGCTTTCCATGAAATAGGAATTTAATCGAGAAAATTACATGAATTTGAAAATAACCCCTACATTTTTTGTTTGATTCATTGAAGATTGTTCATGGGAAAAGAGATGATGTCGTTGGGAATAGACGGACGTTAGTGATGTTGGTGTTTCCTCGATCGTCAGTTCATTGACATTGAAGACGTTCCTCATTAATGAAGGTCCCAAGGAAGAATTCTGAGTCGAAGCCATCTTTCTTCGTTGGCATTCTTCATTGGAGGATTGGTCCCTCCAAGTTCTCCCAAGCACCCACCCTTTCCAATGATTAATTTCCCCCAACCCACTAAAAACAAAAGGGTATCGTATATATTAAAATATATTTGAATAATTTCTATTTGTAATAACTAATTAATTTACTTGGTGTAATAATTAAATGGGGTGTCATAATTATTCAAGGGGAAGATCAGTCGGCCTCCCCTCATTTAAGTGGGAGGTTCAAAGGGGTTTAAACCTCTAGTGGTCCCTACCACCATAACCTCTCAAGAGAGGTTTGTTCAGGTGGTCCCCACCATCATAACCTCTCATGGGAGGTTTAGTTCAGGTGGTCCCCATCTATGAAACATCTACACGGTAGTTCAAAAATGTAAAAATAAAAACAAATGTTACGCAGTTTTATTTATATTTTTATTCTTTCGCAAATATATGAAAAGATAGCTTCTACCCTCGACGTACTGCAGTCGTAGTGATGGT
Organism: Viscum album; assembly: GCA_963277665.1. Classification (NCBI taxonomy): domain Eukaryota; kingdom Viridiplantae; phylum Streptophyta; class Magnoliopsida; order Santalales; family Viscaceae; genus Viscum; species Viscum album. The sequence continues at coordinate 1,609,415,562 of OY728141.1, read as the reverse complement.
CTCCATAAGACAATATCAGTGATGTGAGTTCAACAGTGCCCTCAGATATCAATTCCATGAACTAGTTCAAATGTTATAAAATCTCACTTGCACGTTTACTGAACATACCCAAAAAAGATCAGAAATTCATTCCGAGCACACTGGGCCTCAGAATCATGTGACGTCAAATTTCGTGGACTCATATAATTACCATATATTAAATAAATTACTATTAAATTACAGTTCATTACCAGAATTTATCAGGACATGCAAAAAAAACATCACATCATTGATCCTCCTTCTGTTTAAATCTCAAAATCCAACTAAAACACCCATGGAAATTCTTACCTTATAATTATGGATAAATTAAAAATCTTGATAATAAAAAACTCTTGAAATAAAAATTCATATCCCACATCTCTTGGAAACTTGATTCCCCTTATGTGAAAGTGATCATGAAATTATCCTGAATGTGTACCTCTTTAGTTATGACCACACTATCATAAAACTACCATGACATTTCCCAAGGAACAAGAGGGATACTCAAAAAACTAGACACCCAAAAAATACTATGATCCAATATCATTTTTTTCATGAACCCTCCTTAGTATTCAACTTATTATTCACTCGAGTCATCCCACTCTATTCCATGAGAGGAATTATTGATCATTATCTATATGGAGATAAGTTTTATAGCATTAGAAACAAGCATTAGGAGAAATTGTTTTATTGAATTAGAGTAAAATAATAATGTATTTTCTCTCATAATTATGTCATTAACCATCATCAAGCCGATTATCCATTATAAATAGGAAAAAAAGGAAAATAATAAATATATTCCTTGTAAATAACTCATATAACCTAAATTTACCTCCATATAAATATATTCCGCTAGTGGAACCTAATATCAACATATATAATTCTATCCACTAATTACCCTAACCGAATATTGTAAAGAACACATTAAAATGGAAGAAATGGAAATATATTCATTGAAAGGAAATTAAATTACTGGTCATACATCATAAAATATCAAGTAATAGGAAGGCGTTGCTGAAACAATAAAGAAACCTAAATAAACACCAAAAAAATATTCAAATCCATAAAATCTAAAAGAAATGTTAGGATCTCAATCCAAGACTGAAACTAAAATGTAAGATATGTATAATAAAAAAATCATAGTAGGACACCACCCTCTGTTCCAAAATCCCAAACCATTAGTTTCTAATAGATTTTCAATTTAGTTTTATAGACAATACCAAAATTAGCATTTTTCATTTTTAGGATATTTTAAACCCAATTATAAATTGAAATGGTTTTAAAAATATTCGCATTTATGTTTATTAAATTAAAAATATAATTGAAATCTTTTTAACATATTAAACCTGATTTTTCCTATAATTTAATGGAAATAATTTTTTAAAAAATAATTTTAATGTACCATTGAAGAAATTATTTAACAAATTATATTAAAATCACTTTTAATGGGAAATGAAATGAATATTCAAGGAACCAAATCACATGGAGAAAACATAGTGAAATGAACAAAGAAACAAATGGTCTCATAAGTGTCAATTTGGGGAGTGGGTAAAGAATCATAACAAACCATATGTCAATCAACAAACCAAAGAAAAACATTCATGATTTCTACCCTATATGATAATGTGAGACAATACTAGACTATACCAAACATGGAACAACCTTCAAGCCTATGGTGCATCCTAAAAAAATCCCCCCCCCCCACCCCAACTAGCATACACCGAGCCTTATAGTAGGTCATTCCCGTGAGTCCTAAAATATTGAATTGCTTGGGAGAGATATTAGTAGTGTTTGACTACCCAGTGTGTCATTTATATAAATCTTCCACCTATCCATGGGATAACATGATAACATAAAATTAGGCCAATAAAATAAGAAATCAACACATCGCTATTAAATTGTTTGTAATAAAATCACATATTCCTTTATATCCCTCACAATTGATCATTGTGATCACAAAACCATCATAAGATGAAAGGTACTCTTAATTCCACTCATTCCACAAATAATAACAGTCGCAATAAATCAAGGTTCCAGAGGATTTCACATGCACACACACCATTTCTAAAACCTCACAAGGTTACAAACATTCATTTACTAAAATTGACTCATATTACCTTTCCATTTTTAGTTTCATGAAATTACATTTATGATTAACTATTTAAAGCTTCTCATTGAAATTTTATTTCCAGAAACATTATTCAAAATTAATTTATCGACCCATTTGAAAATCCATTCAAAATATCCTACACATTCATTGAAAACCCCATAAGGGGTCAAGAACATCCAAATTTACTCTACGGTCCAAACATGGAGAAAATAGTTTTAGATATATCATTCAATTTGAAACAACACTTGAAAAAATCTAAATATATATTTAATTTTATGTACCACTTAATAATCTATGTAAAAATGATGAAAATATAATTCAGAAGCCAAAATAATCTTCATTATTTTTATAATTATTTAAAATGATTTATTAGGGAAATTTATCAACAAATATCGAGTGTGGTCTAGAAGAATTCTATTTTTATCATGTTATTAAATTTTCAAACACTATGAATCCCAATGAAAATCAAATAAAACATTACTTTTTTAACAGTCATAATTAAACATAATTAACATAATAAATATAAAAATAAGGTGTGAATTGGAAATCTGAATAATCCATGGTTCTCAAATTAAATGTTGTAACATCTGGGAAACAAACTTGGAATCTAGGAAAAGTGGATGGGAACATCAAAGTCAGGTTTAATGGAGATCAAATCCCTACTTATATTCCCATGATTCAATAAAAAGAACCAATAAAAAATTATAACCTACCTATGGTTCTCCAAAATAACAGGATATCAATGGGGAAGGGAGTAAATAGGAATATTGTGACATGATTATGAATATGAGTTCTTACATAGTTGAGAAATTCTTGGATACCAAATTAATAGTGTGAAATTACGATGTAATGTGGGAGATAGTCATGCATGTGGAGGGTCTCCAATATGGGGTGTCACATGATTTTGAGGGATAGGGGGAAAAATAAAATATGTTTAGTGTGGATTTTTGAAAGAAAAACACTAAAAATCGTTAATAATTAAAGAATTATTCTCATGAAAATTTAACACACGCGGTTAAATAAATTATTCCGCTCACAGTTTCTAAGAAAAATACCCTCTCATGGTTCCTCATAGGAAAAAAATTGAATTAACCAACACAACATATACCATTCCAAAGAGAATTATCATGATATACATGATTTTTATAAGTTTTTATAAACCAATATAGCTAACTATAAATTCCCTAAAATCATTCAAATTTCTAAACTCAAGGAAAAAATTTACAGATACATAAAATGAACTGAAATATTTTTTAAATAAATATAATAATTACAAATGGTAAATTTTATTGTGTGATAGTTATTAAGTCATGGAAATATTCATTTAAAATTTGTTATTATATTTTATTATTATTCATATTCCACGTATCATGACATTATCATATGATTCTAATGACTAAGATCCAATTATTATGATTTTCAGGATAATGATTTTGCTTACCCTTGTACTCGGGTAAATTTATGTCTTATAGTCCTTCCAAAAATCCAATCCTTTATTGGGTTTATTAACTCCCCCATTCTCTGATTTATGACACTAGGTGATTATATGCACTAAAAATATTATAATGTTTAATATGAGAATTAGGATGAATGATTTTATTTGAAATTGAATGGGTATTTATTTTATGATTTAAATTTTACCAAGACATGAAAACAATTTTTTTGGATTTATAATATTATTTATCTTTCTATTCATGTGATGTAATTATCATATATGTATGGTAAATTTCAATATAAATAATCTAGTATATTCCATTTATAATAACCATCAATTTATAAGAAATATCACACCCCATGATTTTTATTTAATAAATTGCAATAAATAAATATTAAATCTTCATTGAGTCCCCCATTACACCATTATCTATGATAGAATGAACTAATAAGTGAACAAAATATCAATAATCAATAACTATACGTCATATTATATAAAATATTAAACCAAAAAATGTATGAATCCATTAAAATATATTCTACACCCTCCACCTCTATATTTGAATAAATAAAATTATACTATGTATGTAAATCAAACAAATTCATGGTAGGTTCAAAAAACCAAATCCATAAGTTCCAAAAATATATATGGTGAATTTCTGTCTAAAAATATTGAAATAAAAATTATTATGATATATGTATTCATGAATCAAAATAAGGAATACTAATTAGGGTGTTATCGAAGTAATACATTCCTCATAAAACCCTCATCAGTCAACATATATTTCTCTCATTTTATAAGTTTAAATTATTCATATATCAGTCTATATTTGTCTCTCACACCTAATATAATATATATATAAAAAACTAAATCACATGATAAAACATTGATTTTACTTTGTTCTTCAACAGTATGCTATGTCCAAAGTTCAAATTCATGAAGATATATGACCAAACTAGAATTAAATATTACACTTATTTATATGGATGATTTTTTTTTGTTTTTTGTTACTCAACATTAAGGTTATCTAATCATATAGTGATTCAGGGATTCTGTATTATCTCCCAAGAGACATTCCCCAATATTCCTCTACCACGCACTATTTAATAGATTAATTATTCAGTTTATTGATAAGAATGTATCTATAGTAATAGTATGTACAAATAATTCATTACATATCAATAAATTCATAATTTAATTCTTAATTGACAATTATAAAAATGTGAAAAAAATATTTTCCACTTATTCATTGATTATATCCCCAATAATCTAAAAAAATTTATGTAAAATCAAAATTTTATTACATTATGTCATTTTTTATTAATAAAAAAGAAGTTAAATTCTTGATTTCAAAATTTTAATTATTTTTATGAACCAAATTTATATGGTTATACCATTATTTTTGTGTTTTTTATAGATGAAAAGAGAGACAAGGCCAATCCATGTATGATTAAACTTGGTTTCATACAATCCAAGTATAAGTAACTCAGAATATTCCATTTTTTCAAATGAATTATAATCCTTAGTAGTGAAATTGAAGAGTTAATTTATAGATGTGTAAACATGCAGTTACATAGGACACTCCATATTAAACTGCACTAGGAAAATATTAACTAAAATAGATATAGATTTAAATTCGAATCATGAAGAATTATAGAATACATATATGGAACTACATAATTTGACTAAAAATTGTTTATGTGTGATTAAACTGGTTTTATTTAGTATACAAAATATAAAATTTCCAAGTCTATTAAATAATTGTTAATCTTTTACATAATATTAACTTTGAATGGTCAAAGACTATATAATTTTATGATCAAAAAATAAAAGTAACAATTATTTTAAAAATACTATGTAATATTATTAAATAAATAGAAAATTTAATTTTTCCCTAACCATGAAATCCTATGATTTTTAGCTTGACCTAAATGGAAGGTGAATCTAACTCTACTAAGTAGAATCTAGACTTTTATACGATGAAATCAATCTACATGGAACACATGTAGGAGTGATTGGAGAGAGGGTTAAAAAAGAAAGTGTCATTTTGGAATATTAAGTAGCATGAAATGAACCACTCATACATTGAATGGTAAAAAGGTATAATATTATTCCATGTAGATCTATCTGTGATACCAAATAATTATATTGTTTTTATTTAAGTAAGAAGAGTATGATTAATGTTGAATTTTAAAACCCCTAGTTGAAGAGTAGTTTTTTATTTTCTATATTTCTATATTTTCTCCATGCTCCTCCAAAATATTATATATATCTATAATGAACGAAATATTTCTTGTTATTTATCTATAGGGGAGATTCACATTGCTCATAATAACTTGTTCTATTTTCAATAATATTGATTCTATTATTGTTATTCTACATCAATAGTGAGTTAAGATAAAGAGATTTTTTGTTATCATTATAATTTATTTCATTAAAAAACATCATTTTTCTTATCAAATAAAAAAAAAATTACATCTACCTAACTAGCATCATATATGTTGGAATGGTGTGGATTAGGTAGTGATGTGTTATGTGATCATAAGAATTTTGATTTGAGGAATGAATGTGGAGTTTCACAATGTGGGATTCACTTCTTTATATTCTTAGTGCCATGTTGTTTAGGCCCCAAGGTTATTTGTATGATTAATTAATTATATTTAATGCCCTCTTTCAAATAGTAACCATGTATTTATGAACTATGTAAATTATGTGTCAAATTTTAGTCATAAAATAATTGAAACAACGGTATGTCAAAATTATTATATTAACTCACCGAGGGGGAGTGATAGATGGGTCATCTTTTTTGGGTAATGATATAATGAAGGATAAATCCACCAAAGGATAACTACATATTCTTTATAACAGTAAAATAATTTCATTTTGTTCCTAAATTTCGTCTCAAAACACCCACCATTTTCCCTGTTATAAAAATAAAACAATAAAACAACAAAAATAAAATATTTTAATAGGGTTTACATGTTATTATTGAATTCATGATAAAAATGATGTCCTCTAAAAAATATTATTCTATGATAAAAGTAAATATTATTCTAATAGACTAATGACAAGCCTATATTAGAATTTAGAACCATTTATAGAGATCCAAGTTATAAATTTTAGTGTTAAGGGTAATTTTATAACTATTATTTTCTTATTATAATTTATTTTGTTTTTGTTTTTTAATCCAATCATTCTATGATTTATTCCTACTAACAATATATATATATATTATAACTTCTCAAAAGTGCATAAATCAGTTTATTTCCCTATAATTTCCATATTGAAAGAATTATGGGATGGTATATAGGCACAACTAAGGGACATTTTCCATGTATATGAGGATCCATAGTAAGAGTAGAAATTACTAGAATATGTTTCTAAATTTGAATGATCTCCACTTAAATTACATTTTAAAGAACTTGAGGAGGATGAGAAGTAGCCAAAATAACATATATTATCAAAAAATTTCCTATAAATAGAGTAATATGGCCTTAAATATAACATAACTATTAATGATAATATGGGGATAATTAGGATAATTTCATATAATCAGATAATTTAATAGAAGGTAATATGAAAATTTATTGACTATATTTAAAAAATACCACAACAAACTAGTACACCTCCCTCTTCCCAGGGATTAAAATGATGCTTCTAGGTTTTAGAAATTAAAATAATCGATAGAGGCAATATAATACAATCCCCTTCCAATGGAGAAATATCATATATAGGTAATTAATAACCAAGAATACATTGAAGATAAACGTATCAATCGAGATCATGATTTTATTTATATTTGTTTAATTACATTTAAAATGAATTTAGTATAAAAATCTCTTATGGACCATAGAAGATTCACCTCAATAATTTATACACCAAGAGGATGGGGAAGATTTACTGATGATAAATGAATGGATCTGCTATTTGTTTTTATAGATTTAGTAAAGTAAAAAATAATTGATGAAGATTCTATGTGATCTCACAAGTAAACCCCAATCTCCGAGTAACATAATATATTTTTTTTGAAATAAGTGTATGTAGAAGATGATTTTTTTACCAAATAGGACATCTATGATATTTCATTGAATATTCTACCAATTGAAATACTCTATATCTCTTTATAGAGCATTGTAATGAAGGAAATATGTTGAAATCTACTATAGAAACATCATTCACCATTAGACTGTGGATAAACACTTCATATAGTGATTTATAGGAGTTAAAAAACATAGTATATCTTCGATAATAATGAAATAAAATTTCAATTTCTCTTACATTTTAAATATATTATTTAAGAAAATATTAAAATATTTTTTTTCCTTTTATGATTGTAGTATCACTAGTCGGATGTATATAATTATTTTATACATGTTTCATTAATATGAAAACCTTCTGGTTTATATCTTTATTTATTTCTAATTTCTCCCTATTATTCAATTTATCTATAATATAGTCATTACCTTGCTTTATAAGGTTTTCATGGTTGATTTATTCTATTTTTTACTACTTTTTTGATTGATAACGAGTATGGAGAGTACTTATTGAATTTAAAACCCAATAATGAATGGAACATATAAAATTTATTTTCAATAGAGGTTAAAAAAATATTTTTCCCAAATTATTTATAATACCCATTATTTTTTAGAGGAAATTCGGATATTCATGAAAAATAAAACATTTAATTATTCTATTTCAATGATTTATTTAGGATAGATAATGTTTTTAAAATTATCGAGGCACTTCTTTAGCATTCTTTTTTTTTCAATGAGACCAACCTTTACATGAACTATTGTTTTTTCCTTAGATAACCACGAATGAATTTATATATTTAATACACATTTCATTATGATTTTACCTTACTTTACCAAGAGTCCAAATATATATTGTGATTATTTTTCTATGAGTTTACAGGAGGGTCTTTATGTGTATTATTGGGGTAGTTTAATTACATGTTTAAATTACCTAGTTATGTATCTATTTAATAAATTTAAAAATTTTATGGGAGTTAATAACAGTAATTATATTCCTTTAATAAAATTATCCTTGAAAATTAAAAAAATTAGACAATAAAATTATAAATAAAAATTTAAATAGGATATCGAAGTGTACATAAGAGAAAATAAATAAATAATACTATTAGTAATAGAGAACATGTGATTAAATATTAATTTGGTTGATGTAAATGTGTCATTACCCACATCCAATAGAAAAAATATTATGATTAGATAAATCACAATGTGAAGTGAGTGATGTAATTTCAATTAGAAATACTTTATTTAATCAAGCATGAAATTACAACTTGAGGAAGAGTTAGTAGCTGAAGTATTTTGTTTTACCCACATCCATCGTGGGATTATTCTACATAGATGACTTTTAAAATCTCACTCATCCTTGAATTGGATCAAATCATTGGTATAAATTCATCTGGAATTAATTTATAATTATTAAATTTAGCTTTTTGTCGCATAAAATTAGTCAATGAGATATTCCAATGGATTATATAATTAAATTTATAGGTATTTACCATTTTTAGAAATGTTTATAATGTATTAAAGAAATACAAGAGACTATCATAAAATTTATTATAATAGGGGACTTGTCATGAATAAATTTGATATTACTTGGTTACCCTCTGTTAATTTCAATTTTATTTGGGGATATAATGTAGTACTTATCATCATAGTTCAGCAATGTGGAGGTATTCTCAAAATAAGGTCATGACCTCATAGAGGATATCCATGCTAGAATTTCGGGAATCCAATAATATTGAAATGATTCCAAATACATTCGACCCTTATTTATTATTAATTAAATAAAAAATCGTCTATATTATTTTTATATTTTTGTTGATTAACTCATGGATATTATTGACTTTTTTATTTTTAGAGACCCTTCTAACTCTTTTTTTAATCCTTTACAGTTAATATCACTAAGGTGTAATCATTAGTTGTCTTGGGTAGTATATAGTATAGGCCCCAAAAAATAATACTGATGGATATTATTTAAATTAAATAATACATTAAAGTAATATCATGGTTTATGTATCTGAATTGGTTTTATTGGATTTCAATTATGTGTTTGATGATGTGAACTTATTCTTCTTTGAAACATGGGTTATGATATGTTATCTTGTTTTGTGTAGACTATGCAACATCACCCATTCTGTAGTGGAATCAAAATAGAGGTTACATTAAAAATTTATTCTCAGGTATTCTCCTAATAACTAGTGTGTTGGTTATTACATAAGTTATTTTAGGTTGTTTATTGATCCAGGTGTAATGATTGAAAACACTTTTCATGATAGAAACAATGAATTTGATTTCATGGATTCAAAAATATATTTGACTAGAACTATTAATCAATTTTATAAAAAAGTGTCTCACCCACTAATTATAATTTTATTATTCATAGATATACTATTGAGAGACACTTCTTTAAACCCCCATCAAATCAGAAAATCTTGGAAAAATATATTGCATTTTGAATTAATTATTTATGATATTTATGGGTAAATATCCATTTTATTTTGGCCTATAATTTTTAAATTCATACCATCCAACCCTAATCCATATAAAAAACATGTTCTATACTACATTATTTAATAGATTATTTATAGTGTACTTATTTATTGAATAAAAAAAATATAAGTCTGTGGTTAATACATATTACCAAATATATTAGAATAATATCATATATTTATTTGATTTGATTGAAGAGTGATATTATCATTTCATATTAGGTTGGTCTCAAAAAATGAATGAATGGATGTAAATTTTCTATTTTCAGAAGGATTTAATAATTTATTTATTTTAGAAATAAATCCATATATGATGCATGAACATTTATTTTTGGTAACAATGGAAAAAAATCCATCACATTTGATGTGTTTTTTATAAGATTTTAATTTTTACAAAATAGTGTAAAATTTAATCATGGGGGAATGTTATAATACATAATATCAATCCTTTATTTTTTATTAATAATTTATTATATCTCAATCCATTCTCATAAATCATGAGTAAAAATAACATTTTTTTATATTTGGATTTTCAGGTGTCTAATATAAATAAAAAAAATGTGTTTTTAATATTTAAATTATATTTTTATGATAAATTATTATTATTATACATTTATTTTAGGTTTTTATTATGTACAGGTGGAATTAGAGAATAAGCGAGGCCACATATGAGTAAACTAGTTTTTATACTAACTATAGATAATTAACTGGAAATATATTTTAGCCACGAAATATATTTTTTATAACAATGATAGAGAAGTGTTGAGAAATTATATTAATCATAAATTATCATATCCCATGTTAAATTAAATTTTATTATAATAATTTATATTGTTTCATCATTGGATTAAATTAAAATCTTAAGGAGTTGTTAAACAAATACCTTGGACTCATTATATTAAATTTTTTTTAAATTAATAACACTGGTTTTAAATGGTTATTGTAAGATAAAATACCATATTGTGAAAAATAATAGTCTGTCATATGTGTAAGATTTAATAGGAATGTTTAAAGGATGTGTAATATTAAATTAAACCCATATAATATTAAATGGAGTTATCAAACTATTATATAAGGTTTTCTAAATTTCCACATAAATAATTATTCGTTCCTTTTTCTTTCATATAAAATTTTTCTCATATCATGATATAAATATGAATGCATGTAAATTAAGGAAAATAAATGTTTTTTATGATAAAATTACCTAATGTGGAAAAAATTCAGACCAGGTATACATCACATGGATTCTTAGTAAAATTTCCCAAACTAAATCAGGAAGTTGAAGAAAATCTTAAAAATGTGTATAATTTTCCAGGAGAGGGACAAATATGGATAAAATGCATTGAATTTAATGTCTGAATCTTATCTAGAATGATATAAATCAATCTAACCATGCAAGGATCACATGTATAATTTGTATGTTATTATTCTGATCCAGGTTACCTGGATATCATGTTCTTTATATTTAACGTAGAAGAGGACTATAATAGAGAGAATCTAGAGCAAGCAAACATATTTTTTTTTATTATTTTACATTTCTTTTTTATCCCCTTGTTATTTAGTATCTTCATAGTGAATTAACTATGATTTTTTGTTAATCTATATGGGGTAAACCACTTTATTCTTAACCACGAGATCTTTGATGAAATATTAATTTTTGTTTTTTATACCACAATAATAGTGGTATAATGGAAAAATAATAAAATTTCATTCTTTCACATATTCCATTAATTTTTTTACTAAATTAAGAACATCAAACTTCATGTCATATATCTTGAATAAGATATGATTTAACAGTGTGGATTATATAGAAATTTATTAAATGATTATGTTTATGTTGGTCGGAATAAAGGCTTAGGGTTTTCAATACATGTAATCCATTTCACTTCATTACGAGCATCATATGGAATGGGTCTTGATCATTTTTTATTCATGATAAATTCTAGGTCACTCCCTCTATATAAATATAATTAATGACTAGTTAATTTTCATAATATTTTTTTGAAACCAAATCACAAAGTAAAATAAATAAGGTGGGATCTATGATCTTCGATTTCCCAGAAAATTTGACTGATATTGGGGGAATCTATTTGGGTGAATTGACAGAATAAAGTGTAAATACACAAAATTATCACCACTAGGTTTTATTAGGGCTATAATTGTTCACATATTTTCTATATTTCAATGAACCCCACCCCCCATTTTTCAAAATTTATTTTGAATAACAAAACATTAAAGTGAAGTGACAGAATTTATTGAATTCTAACGAGAAAAACATTGTCAACTATTATGCTATATTATTGGAGTAATATAAATACTATTTTCATAGGGTCACAATAGTCCTGTATAAGAATGTACTATCATAAAAATTGGGTAAATTGATTTGTTATTACTTAGTCAATATCCATTTTTATTATTTTTAATATTTTTTTATATTTTTTATTTTACATTTTCTTGATGTATATGAATGAATATTCATACTATGTATAGAATAGAAAATCATAGGTTCAAGAAGATTCTTGTGAAAATCCATATTATATGAATTTAGATATTAAATTGAATATGTGAAATGTTAGTTATAACAATTTATTTCCATCCTCCATGTATAAAATGATCAACAATAAGAGTATAAATTCCTTAAAGATGATGATCACGAATAATAAACCTCAATAAAATTTCATATATAATTATATGTGGAGGCAATGAAAAAGGTGATGTAAAATTATTTTTCAATTGATTACAAACTAATGGTATAGTAGGACATTAAATATGATACAGCTGTTAATTATACTATAGGGATAAAAAATATTTGGACATATAGATGGTTGATTTTATTGATGTTTATATAAAAATTATTTTCCCATGATGGAATAGAAAAATCAATTCCATTGCACTTATATTGAGTTATAAAAAATGGATATACTAATTCAATGGTGGCATTTCGAGAATGAATATCGTGAGAATATTACACACCTCATCATGTTTTAGTAAACTATACAAATTCAGCGTATAAGAAATATGATAATAAAGATGAATATACCTAATGACATAGTTTTATATTGGATTTTCTTCAGCTTAATTTCATTAAAAATTGAGATATAACTTTGGTTATGGAAACATGTTATATTCTTCTAATGAATATAAAAAATTAAGGGATGAGTGAGATGATTATAATGATAAATTAATGGATCTCAAAAAATTATTGATGATTTTGAATAGGAATAATATGATGAATAATTAAATAAGGATATGGTACCACAAGCATGTAGTCTTTGGAATGGTCCTAGAAACAAATATGTTAAAATTTGATGTGGTACCAATTGAGATAAATCAAGAAAAACTACATATATTTCCCTAGGATGAACATTACATCTCACAATAATAATAAAAAGCCAAAGGTTTAGTGTAATTTGACATTTTCTAGATAAGTAATAAATTTTATAATATTAATAACATTACTCCATAAAACTAACCACAATATATTTATTTATAAAAATAACATATGATATTGTCATCTTATTAACTAGAGGGATTGAATAAATACTAAAGGTGAGATAAAATTATCAATAACTGAAAAACATATCAGCATGTAATTATGGGTTTTACCTAGTCTATTGATCAATTTATAATTGTATTAGAGTCTCTAGGCCTCTAGAGACAATTTATAGACTATTCACAGTAGTCCATTAGGCCTATTATTGTTCCTTAAGCCATCATACCCATGGTCCCATTATCTATGAAAGAATATCCATTGGGACACCATTCAATGGGTTTCAGGTGACATGATGATACCAAGAAAATTTCTCATCACATTTTTAATGTATTATATCATGGAGACTTATAGGTGTTAATTGGAGGGAGTCCTTGAATGGGTGACAGGTGTTTTGGTACACATAATTCATCAATATGTCCCCTTGTGAGGGACATATGGGTTCTCTAAAAAATGAATTTATACTAGGTTTATCCTATAACAATACGTTAGGAATCATGTATTCATGTAGAGTGGAATCATACAACCATTTTTGAATTGGTGGATCGAATGATATATGGATGTATTTGAACCTATCATAAATCTAAACCCTCTATGTTGATATGGGATGATGGGTTTTCTATAATGTTGTGTCAGATCATCATGAAATTTATTCTTGATAGGGGATATTCAAGATCCTCAACTTATGGAATATGTTCAATAGTTCTGGAAGGGGGTAGTGTGATGTTTGGTTGGTACTTTGAAAAGATGAATTCATCCTCCTGGCCCTTCGTGCCTACTCATTTAGATGACCTTTGGGATTAATTAACATAACTTGGATTTTGGGCCAGCATCTTTAATGACTATGATTCATTGTTCCATATATATTTCTTAAGGGTATCTTATGAACCCGGTAATATATAATTAAAAATAATATAAGGTAATAAAAGTTATTGATAAGGAATAATATATGGAAATATAACATAAAATGATCAAACTTGTAACATGATGTAATGTTTGGGAATCACGGGACAATAATCATTATCCATATATAATGAAATTTCCATATAATATAGGAATTTTCTATAAACATAAGAATAAGAAATCATAACATTGTCAGAAAAGTGAAATTTAACTAATTTAATGTATAATTACTGAACAAAATCAGTAATTTACATGTATCATGTTTTTAATATAATAATAATGTTGTACCACCTTTAATGAACACATATATTATGCACGTGCATCATGTATTGAATGATACAATAATGTACACACATCATATTGGGATTATAATAGTAAGGGGCATTTTCCTTCATTATCTCATTAGACATAAAACAGTAACATATTAATTAGAATTTGATATATGAACCCTCCCATCAATATCCATACATAAGATTAATATAAGATATCAATCGATTATTATTTCATTAAAACCAGTGGTATGAAAATGGGTTTCATATTATTTCCAAATAGTATCGCATAACATTATATCCAAAGTAAATTTTTTTATAACAAAAAATTAATCACAAAAAATGATTATTTAATGAAGGAATTTATTGTGTAATTCATGGAACATTACCCAAATGTGGATTGATACTTTTTATATAAATATTAAAATGGATGAGAAATCTTAAATATAGATTTCATAAAATATTTTATCATTATAAAAAACAATGAAGTTAAAAGTTACTAATAAATACTTCTATTGAGAATTTGGAATGAAAAATATTTTTACAACACTACATGGAATGTTATTTAAATATTTTATCAATTAAAAATAGATAATTTTTTCCAAAATAAATTTGGATTGGAAAATAAAATATATGGTCGGGAAATATAAAACTCTTTCAAAAAAATAAATTACATTTATTGAATTGGAAAACATAAAAGGGTAAATAAAAAATAATTTTAATATGTGATAAATATAAATATAAATATGAATATAAAAAACATATTTTATCGAAATATGGAATTATGACATTGGAGGGGGTAAATAAGATGGATATTGAGTGGATGTGGTCTTTAAGGATGATGATAATTATTCCAAAAAATGTAATACCTTTATAAAAAATAAATTAATAAAAATAGAATATTTAGAGTTAATATTTCAATTTACTTACATATAAATAGAAATAATCTTATAGTGAAATGTTATAGTGGAAAAAATCTCTCATATAATAATGAATATAAGATTCCATTATTACCTCCATGAAAGAATATTTGATTAAACAAAATCCCTTATAGATATAGTAATACTCGATTCAAAAAACAGTTGAAAAGGATAAATTTACATAGATATGTAAATCAATTTAATTTCAATAATTTAAAGATAAAAATTCCATATATTTTATTATATACACCATCTAAAATTAATCATCTGGGAAATAGAGAATATATCTCAATGAAAGAAAATAAAAACAGTAAAAACATTATTTTAACTCTCGAATTCCATGAAATCACTTCAAAAAGAATTATAATAAACATAACCCTATTAATAACCTATTTAATAACCTTATTAATTTATATTCACAAAAATAATTTTTAATTATCTTTATTTATTATTCATTTAATAGTTAATTATAGTTTATTTCCCTAACTAGATGTTTTAATTTTTATAATTTCACACGTGATTTACAATGTCACTGTTGATTAACATTATTTGATGCTAATTCCACCGTTACTAGGATTCCCAATGTACTATAATATATTATTTATAATTATTCATAAATTTTTATTTACATTACAAGATAATTTTCTTCATGAATCATGAATATGGAATCGATACTGAATGTGTTTTTGTATTTTTTAATGAAGAAAATGATGGAATATTAATAAAAAAGATAAATATTATTATAATTTCACTAGAATGTTAATAATTTCATAATATTATTTTTAATTGATTATACAAATATGTATAATCGTCTATCTTAGTGGTGAAAAAAATAAAATATTTCGTTCTATAGAGGAGATAGTGTACACTTATATACATGAGACATTTTTATTTCTCATATAAATGAAAAGAAGGTAAATCATTATTTTTATTTCCAAAATATTATTAATATAATAAATTTAATATTTATTCATTAAATAACACTTTTTTTCTATCCATTTATTTGGCTTATGAAAAATAAAATATTCCATTCATTGAAATGGTATTCCGCACATATGCATGGACAATGTTTTTAATTTTTTCTAATGAGGAAGGATAAAGGTAGCGAGTGATTTTTTCATTCTTAAGAAAACAATTTAGTATGATAATGATATTTACATTATAAATATTGATGTTTAGAGTATTATTTTGATGTAGGTGATTAAGACATATGGAAATAGAAATGAATGGGGGTTATTTTAGAATTTTTACTTTACAATGTGGAATAACACTATTGAAAATTGGACAATCCCATTAAAGGGTAGTATTTTGGGGAGACAACAAAATCTAAGGTAATAATTTGAATTTTTAGGTGGGATTTGGGTATGCATTGGTATAATTACGGGTTTTGTGGTGTGTAGATATGTGGGGTCATGATGGGAATATTTTATAACAGTCAAGAGTGACATTTTAGTAATAATATGTGCACTATTCAAGGAATGTGATTTCAAAAGTAAAAAATAATAGAGCGAGGATTAGTTTATTCTTTTAATCCATATCATTTGGATTCATGTCTTTCACATACTTTTGAACTTTTACATGGTAGATTTAAGCATTTTTTTTCATTTTTTCTATTACATTGCTAAGTAATTTTTACCTAAGTATCTTACTTATTATGCTAAAAATTAAAATTCTACTTATTAAATAATATGAAACTTTAGATAGTAAATTTGATAGCCATTGTATTATATAAAATTTATAATATATATATAAATTGATTCAAAATCAATAAATTTATTATGCATTAAAAATTGTTTTTGAGGAAAATATGACTTAAGTTATAAAATGTCAAATATTGGTTTTTAAACTAAATTAAATATTTTTAAATGTATAATTTGACTAATGAAATAAATATATGGTTAACAAATAAATTCATGTCTTTTTTATTCCTATATTATAATTATATAATAAAAGTCATAGTATTTGAAAAATAATATTTTTCTATATTCACATAAAAATAAATGTTTTCATAAAAAACACAAAAAAATTATTCTAAGATAATATTTATATGATGATTCAAATAATGAAGTTCATTTTTAAAACTCAAAATCTAAAATTTCATAATTCTATTTTTCTATGGAAAAATAAAATATAATGAAAACTATTATTATAGGAAATGGTCTTTTAAAATATGACATGTTTATATTAATATTTTTTATAAATTTATAATTACACCTGAGTTAATATATTTTTATTATAAAGAAATAATTTTTATCACTTAATAAAACTATATTTATTTTCATAAAAAATTCCTACTAAATTAAAATGATCATTTTAAAAAATTTATTTTTAATAATTAAATGAATTTATTCTTATAAATTTACTATTAATAATAATTATATAGATTTTGATTTATTTTATTTTAAATATTATCAATATATCTTATTAATATAATATTTTATTAGTGATTAATATTACTATGATAATAATAGACATTAATTTTAAAGAAATGATTCTTTAAAAAAATACAATTTATATTAAATTAATTTACTAAATTTCATTAAAAAAAATTATTTATATTTTTACTTTATAATTTTATCTACATATTGTTATTAATATATTTATTAGAATTTTATCATATCATTCTCTAATTAAAATATTTTATCCAATAAAAATATTTTTATTAAATAATATTTTCTTTATATTTTTTTTAATTACTTAATATTTATCAGTTATTTTGTTTTATCATTTTCAGTAAAAACATATTTTTGGTATATTTATTGAATATATTTATATCCAATTAAAATATCTCTTTCGACCATTTTTGGAATCACTGTATCTCTAAAGAAATTATTTATAGAAGTCTAATTTTATTCTTATATATCACCAAACTCAAATTAGCCACTATATTAATTCACTACTATCTAAACATTCCTATAATAGATATATTAATTATATATATTTTAATTTTTTTTATGGGTGTTATGATTTTCATTTATAACCAGAACGATAAAGATTATAAAATCATTGTATTTTTATAGGACATTTATCAATATTGTAATTTTCTTATTGATTGTTGTTCATGAAACCTCTTAATGTATTGATTTTTATCCTATGTTTCAATGTTTTATCCCATTATAATATTTTTTGGTTCGTTGTAGTTTGGGCTTGTGTGTTGAACAATATATTCAACATTTTATTTATTATAATTTACTAAATTATTAGGGTGTTACTCCCCCAACTGCTACTTCTAAATAAATTTCTTCCTCTCAATCATGGTAGTCAATCGCTAATAAAAATTTTAAGGGTATCTATAGAATCAAAATGAGTCTAGATAATAATTTTATTTAGATACCAACATTAATAACATTTTGATAATGATTAAATATAATACAAATTTCCCCAATATAGATTTTATCTCCAATATTTTGAGAAAATGCCACTCATGATTGTGTATTAATACTTTTGTAATGGAACTAATCTTCATAGAGTGTTTATAGTTATCCTTGCAATGAAAAATAATGATAGAATCATTTTTAATATATAAATTGATTTACCTATAGATTTAATTGATTTAAATTTAATTAATAAAATTAAAATTTATTCTCAAAATTATATGATGTTTATATAAAGGAATAATAATGAGATTAATAAAAATAACCATCCATCAAATTTTAATAAAGGATACATAAAACATTATCCTATAGGTTCTCAATGTTAATTCAGTAATGAATATTTGGGGTGGTGATTTAATTTTCTTTGAAAACATCCTAGATATGGAAGAATGGATAAAAAGACAATGGAATAATACATCAAAAAACCTATGGTTGATGATACATAAAACATATTTGTTAATACCCACTTCAAATATTATAATATCATTAGACCGTCCTTGTTCTTATGGTCTATGTGGCTGTTAATTTCTATTACCCTTTGAATTCTAGGGTTAGAGCATCAATTTCTATAATTCCCAAAAACCATAAATTTAAACCGTTAATATATATATAGATCATTGATTGGGACCATATAATCCTCTGTTATCCATTTAAATTTCTATGAATATCATTAGAGCTTTTACAAAATGTACCATATTTTAATCCTTTTTTTATTCATTTTAATAAATTTTATATTTGAATCTTCTGGCATTTTTGACATGGTAGAAATTGAATCTTCCCTCCACTATGGTATTTCCAATTGATATTCCATGAAAATATATCATTCTATTAATTGGTTTGTTTTTTAGTTAGAATAATTACATTTTTTAAGCATAAAATTTAAAAAATAGTTATTCATAACCACAACACTTCTCAATTTAGAAATTACCTCATTCAAAATTTCATTTGGAAAATCACTACACAATTTATTCCTCCCATTGTTGAATAATATTATCATTGATCTATCCATTAAATTAGTAAATAAATTATAAAGATAATTATAATTTAATTTATGAGAAATAAAAACTATTAAATTAAATTAAATAAATAATAAATGTCATTCATACCCAAACTTATATATTTCAATACTTCAATCTATTTTATTCATTTCATATTTCTTATTAGGTTCTCTATAAAAATATAAATGTTCTCACATCCTTCATAATGGTTTGTAAATAATGTGTGAATCATAAAACCTTATCATAAAAGTGTATTGAAAAAGTTTTTTATTCAGGAATCTATTACATCCAAGATGTGAAGAATTAGTGAATACCCAACTATCATTTTTTAGTTTTATTACCCATAGTTATTTCTGTGCCATTGCATGAATCTACCTGTTTTTTATCCGGACAAGGATTTCTTTACTAGAAAATTACACAATTTCAATTTCAGAAAAATACAAGGATATTATCCAACTATTATAATTATCCCTAGAGTTTTTAGTAACTATCCCTCATTATAATAATACAAGAACAAATAAACTAATCCCAAAAAAATTACTAAACTCTTCATCGATAACAACTATGACAACACAAAGCCAAATTATTAGGTCCTATAATAAAAACACACACATTAGAAATATAATTTATTATATATGAGATGACCCAATATAATTGAAAACCTATTTCCATAAGTCAGACATTACTGCTCATAAAAATTCAATAACCCCAAGGTTTACTATCTATATAGATTATCGGCATATAAAAAGTAATATATTATACTAGGAACATTTTTCTTACAAATCCCACCACTCTTGGAATATTTCTAGAAATATCATATGCTATAGTAATATTCATAACTTAAGTAATATATAACATAAAAAGGTGTAAACTCAATCACTTAATAAGGGAAAACTTATCAACTTTTTATCAATGATTTGATCATAAGAATGTGAAAACTCTTCAGCATGAGAGGAACATATTATTAAAAAGTTCATCAAATATAAAGATTTTTGTATAAGGATTAATTGAAGGAAATGTAATATGAAATAATCAACCATATACCATAGAATAATATTATTGTATCATGAGATAATAATTAACATCTGTGGAGAAAACATATGCATTTAAAAAATAAATCTGGTCTAATCCTATGGAAATAAAATACGAACTTTATTAGAAAAGATGAATTTAATTATGTCTATGCATAAAATGGTGAGCATAATAATAATGTACATGCATCATTTTGTGAATGTAAATATAATTTACATGCCCTATTCTATGAATATAATAATAATTTACATGCATCATGTTGTGTACATAAAAATAATTTCTACACCTATGGTTTAGAAAATATTAATAATTTGTATGTACCATCCTTGTATTGAAAGAAATTAAACCTTATCCAACTCATTATAGAGAGAAATATGACCCACATTTATTATCATCCATATATATATGTGAGAAAATATGTCAATAATTCATCATTTCAATAAAACACATCGAATTTAAATGAGATTTTATATCATTTCCAAATGGTATAATATAATGTGATATCACAATTATTTTGATTGATATGAGAATTTTAATCAACCAAAATGATTATTTGATAATGTTATTTAAAGTATTATTTAGGAATAATTACTCCAATATAAATTGGTTTATTGGATATAATGATTAAGATGGAATTGAATTCATTAAAACAGGGTTCACAAAACAATTTTAACCTTATCATAGTCTGAAAAATTTTCAGTTTACCATCAAAAATTGATTTTGTATCAGTTCACAAAAAAAATTTAAAAACAATATTTATAATGGAATATAAATAAAAGATCCTTGAATAATATATAATGTATTTTCATGTAAAATTTTTAGTGGAGGGTAAATTATAAAATGATGATATAAAATCCATTTTCAAAATTTTTTTAAATTTTATTTATTCAATTATACAACATATAAATGGTTAATAAAACATTATCAATAAAAGGGTAAATAAAATTATTATTATAAAAAATATAACTTACATTTTTTGATTTAAATTTAATGAATTAAATCATTGTAAAGGTTAAATATTTTATATATGTAGGAATATTGTATTTAAAGAGGATGTGAAATAATCTTTTAAACGTCATGAATTTTTTAGAAAGAAATTCATTAAAGAAAATGAGTAGGATTGAAAATGTAAATTTCTCTAGGGGAAAATATATATTATTTTGTAATATAATATTGTAGTGTAATAAACTGAACATATAGGAAATAATTTCAAGAACCGACATTATAATTCAAAGAAATGCTATTTTTGTTCACAAAACCAATTAAGGTATTTGTAATAAAAGAATTCAAAACTCTTGAAAAGGAGAGATTTTATTTGATTTTTAAATCCCATAAATTTAATTAATGGTAGTATAAAATTAATTCATAGGGTATTATATACACCAAAAATTGAAAAATAGTAGTAAATATGGAATATATATTAATTAATGAAAATCAAGATAGGAGAACCACTTATACAAACTCTTGGCTCCCATGAAAGAACCTTGGACATCTATTTATTATGAATGATAATATTATTAACAAATTGATTAAAATTATTAATGTCTATTAACTGATATAATGTTCCATTATAATCATTTATTATAAAATTATATGTTAATTATAGTTTCTTTTCCATGACATGTGAATGATTTTTCTTATCTCATACATCCTTTATAATATCGATTGAATCCTAAATTTTGAAAATAATAATAATAATTTATATATTATTCAAGTAACATTTATATCTAATTTATTATGATTTATAAAAATATAATGTAATTCTATGAGAGTTCTTGTCATGTTTTGTGAAGATGGAACCGATGACTAGCTTATTTTATTGATTATTATAAAAAAAGGTTTAATATCAATGACATATCAGATATTCATATTTCTCATAAAAAATAAAACAATCAAAAAAATTATAATTACTTATAAGAAATTATATAGTCAAAAAGTATGTTTGTGATGAAAATAAAATATGATGTTTCATGGAGTCAGTAGTTCGCATGTATATAAAATTGTAATTTTCGTTTCCCGTTGATTGAAAAGAATATAAAAAATTAATAATATTTTAATAATATTAATAATGTTATAAATATCATGTATATCTATTAAATACATGATTTTAACCATCCCTGTATGGTGGTGATGAAAAATAAAACATGTCGTTCATGTAGGTTGTAGTCCACACATTAACATATATGATGTTTTTAGTTTTTTATAAAGAGAAGGGATGAAGGTAATAATTTTTCCTTCAGTATAATAATATATAAGCATAATAGTGATATTTAAATTATTATTTTATGATGGTATATTATATATTTATATTTGATAATGAGTCATGAGGAAATAGAAATGAAATGGTGTAACATAGAAATTTTTACATTATTCCTAGGAATAACTCCATTATAAATTGGATTACTCCATTAAGGGGTGGTATTTTGAATAGAAAAAAATCAATTGTACATGTATAGGAGTGTGAGATATTAATTTGAGTATATTTTAGTATAAATAAATGTCTTGTGTTGTGTGACTAATTGGGGTGGTGAATGGAATCTTTTCTAAGTGAGATTAGTGGCATTATTCTAACAAGAGGTGCACTATTCAACGAAAGTGGATCAAAAGGTGAAAAATAATATATAGGAGATAATGTATGGTTGATCAAAATATTAATCAATAAAATTAATACATGTTTTAAAAAAAATTGGTATTTTCATCCTTATATTTACAGGTTTTACCATTTTGACATTTACCATGGAATCTAAATTTTTCAAATGTAATTTATTTTTTCTGTCTAAAATTAAAATGGACCTTATTAAATATTATGAAAATAAGAATTTAAAATATTAAATGTATTTTTTAAAAACAATTTCCCAAAAATTGGTAATAATTAATTATAAAATAATAAATGTCAACACAATAAAATTATTTTTAAAGAAAAATATTACATAACATCTAAAATTTCAAATATTGGACTATAAATTAAAATCAAAATGTGAATATATATAATATTAATGATAAAAGATATATTTTGTTAAAAAAAGGGTTTATAATGTTTTATTCATTCAAATATCCTAGTGATAACATAAAAGTCATGATATTTTTAAAAATGGTATTTTTTAATATTCTCCTAAAAATTAACCTTTTAAAAAACCCAAAAACCATACTAAAATTATATAGTTATGTTGAATCCAAAAATGAAGTCAATTTTTATAATGCGAAATAATAAAATTTAGTAAATCAACATGGAAATTGAAATAATTAATATAATGAAAACTAAATGTATTGGAAAATTATGTATTTCTAAAAATATTACTTCTTATTATTCTTATTCTATATAAACATAAATTTAAAATAGTTTTCATATATTTTTAAATTTAAAATTATTTTTTACAACCATTGAATTTTAATTTTTCTAGTTTTATAAATTGAAAATGAATATACCAAATAAAATAAAATTTTATCAATATTGTATTTTATGAATAAAATGAATTAATTCTAAAAACATACCTAGTAATATGCATTAGGTGGCTATTTTGTTTTTTATTATAAATATTTTTTATGAATTTTATTAAAAACATTTGTTACTGATATATTTTACTAAGAAAAAAATTAAAAATACTTTAAGTAAAAAATTATTAGAAAAATCTATATTTTATAATAAACTTTCATAAAAAATATTAATAAAATTAAATATTTATATTTTAACAATTTAATTTTATCAACATATTGATATTAAAATATTTCATTAAATTTTATAATATCATTTCATTAGTAATAATATTTTAATACATAAAATAATTTTTATAACAAAATATATTAATTAAATACTGTATTTTGTTTCATTGTATTTAATTTACTAATGATGTCATCTTAACATTGTTATTATCAATACAGAATTTCAATATGCTTATTGAATACATATATATCCAATGACCATATCTTCATAGACTATATTATCATGGAACATATTTTTGAAAACAATATTTATTAAATTCTTATTTTATTCATAAATATTTCCATACAACACTCTCTATCAGTATTCATTTACATCTATTTAAAAATGAAAATAATAATTCTATTTTTTAGCCTTCTTTCAACAATTTTGATAATTGTGATAGTTTTCATGGATAACCATGTGTTGCAATATTATATATTCATGGTAAATTTATATGATTATATATTTATCATAATTTTTATTTTGTTTTTTGGTTATTTATGAATCCATCTCATGTATTTAGTTTTATCCTATATTGTATTGTTTATTCACTTTAAAGTGTATCACTATTCATTTCTGTTTGGGGTTGTGTGAGAAACAATATATTCAACATAGTATTTTTTAATATGTATCATAACATCAAGTTGTAACAATGAAAACTCACAAGTTGATTTCATATCCCTATACGATCTATGTTTTAACATCAGATAGCATTTCTAATATGTACATTCTAAGCATTGCCATGGTTTTATTTTTCCATTATCTAGGTAGGGTTGGGAAGGAGTTGGGAGGGAACCTATAATAGTAAAGTTATAGAATTGTTGGATTCTCATCATTAATTAGAAATTTTTTCATCCTTCTATGTAATTTCACATCGTGTTACATGGTTACACGTTATGTAAATTCTAAATAATATTTAAATCTGAATTAAGAAAGAGGTTAAAGGGTTTTCGATGAATATGGAAATTTTCAATTACATGATTCTTTATGGGGTTACAAATGATTTAATAACCCAAGGAATGTTTTCGAACTAGTTCCTCGACTAAATTTTATTTTTTTTCCATCATTCCTGTTGGTCGGAGTGGAC
Organism: Viscum album; assembly: GCA_963277665.1. NCBI lineage: Eukaryota > Viridiplantae > Streptophyta > Magnoliopsida > Santalales > Viscaceae > Viscum > Viscum album. The sequence continues at coordinate 1,609,389,706 of OY728141.1, read as the reverse complement.
ACTCAAGAGGGGGGTGAGTTGAGTTCCAATTAAAATTTCTGTTAAAAACAATTTCTATTAAAATCCCCCAATTTCAAAAACAAATTAAACTGTAGTGAATTTATTTAGATTATAAAGGTTCAATTAGTTTCTCAAAGATTGATTAATTCTCAGTTAACTTAATCTTATGATTAAATTAACTTTTGAAACTAACTTACTGATTTATAACAAATATAAACACTTGCGAATTTAATTATCAAAGTAGCTTTGAAGATAGATTATATTTCAAAGTAATAGCAGCGGAATATGAGATTAAATATGTATAGTATGGATATAGAGTAAAACTTCAAACACAGAAAATTAACCAAGAGGTTCAGTCTCAAGCCGAGACTTAGTACTCTCAAAAGTTTATATAAAATGATCCACACCCTGGATCGGGGTTAACAACAGTGAACACACTGTCCAGGTCACAAGACCTCAACCACAGTTCTTCGTGGGAAAACAAACAACAGCAGCAAGCTGTCCAGGTCACAAGACCTCCACCACTATCCACAGTGGGAAATGGGGTGCAAAAAGGTTTGCTGAGGATTTACAGATCCTCCAGTGAAAGTACATGAGTCAATGTGTGTGTTTAATACAGCAGATAACACACACTGCTCAAAATGTAGAATAAATAAATCACAGAGCAGAGATGTAGAGTTTAGAAATGGCTCTAGAGATTTTCAGTGCAGCTCTGGACTCGTAGGAATGAGTGACTTAAAGCTTTGGTCCTTTTTCTGTAAGTTGGCACTAAAACAGAGTGTCGTGATTTCCAGACTTCCAGATGTTCACGTGATCAGCTTCTTTGAGTTTGAGTGTCTCACATCATGGCTTTTAGAAGACGGTTCTTTCAGTCGGTTCACTTGAGACTCCTCTGTTCTTCAGAATAAATGCTTGAGAGTTCTTCCTTTTTGTGTATATGCGTATCTCTTTCTCAGTTGTAGATGTTAGACTCTGTGTAACTGTTTCATTCATCGCCGCTTCTTGAATGCTTCTTTCTTCTTTTTATACTCCTCCATATATGCCTTTTTGTTCACCCGAGGCCGACAAGATAAATAGTCTGGAGTTGCACGTGCAATCTTCCTCGTACATTGTATTATTTCTTGATATGTCTGAAAATATCAATAAATAATGTTAGATGTATTCATTTGTCTAGACATGACCGTTAGATTAGTATTAATCAAAATGGTAAAGAAAAAAGTAGAAATATAATAATAATAATAATAGACTGGTCGAGAATGTATGTCACTGTGGACTTCAACTGTGGTCTTCCAACTGTGGTCTTCCTTTTGTGGTCTTCCAACTGTGGACTTCCTTCTGACTGCTGACTTCAACAAAGGCTTGCTGTCTGTAGGCTTGCAATGGTAGCTTTTACTCCATGTAACTGTAGCCTCTCTAACTGTAGACTTGTAATATCAAATTTGTAGAACTGTAACCTTTGTCAACTGTAGACTTCGATCATCAGTAGACTTAGTCGACAGAAGCTGTCTAACTGTAACCTTGACTGTAGGCTTATGACTGTAGGCTTGTTCGACTGTGAACTTGAGAAGAGAAAACTTTGAACAGAAGTCTTGTAACTGTGACCTTCGTCTGTGAGCTTTGACAATAGATAGCAGTAGACTCGTAACTGTAAGCTTGTATTAGTCTTCAACTGTAACCTTGTAACTGTGAACTTATTGCAACAGTAACTTAAGGTGACAGTTAACTGTAACTGTGACTTTGAGAAGAAAACTCTGACTGGTAGCTAACAATACCAAACTTATGTAAATACTTCTGTAAGCTGTTACAGTAAAGTTATGAGAGTAAGAATATGAACTGTTTAGAATAAAATACGTTTAAGCATAGAATAATAAGATTAATGCAAGGGTTTTAATACATCATAATCAATGTTTAAGCATGATTTGGGATTATCAAAACAGGTGATTCCAACAATCTCCCCCTTTTTGATAATCACAAATTATGTCAGTATGGAATGAAACATAGATGTATCAGAGAGAAGTGTGCAAAACATAGTATTAGCAATATGAGCACAAAAATTTGGTATAATCCGCAAGGATTTCTCCCTCTTTGTATAGGTTCATTTCTCCCCCGAGGTTTTCCCTATTTCTCCCTATTTATTTCTCCCTATTTCTCCCCCTTTGTGATTAACAAAAAGAAAGACAGAGAGAGAGAAAATAAAACATTGTATTAAGAATGAGTACATTACATGACCCAAAACGTGAAAACATGATCCCTATCAAAAAAAATATAAACAGACTCAATCCTCTTCATCTGTAGGTAAGGGATCATTTCCTTTGGAGGAAGAAGATGGAGCAGTAGGTGAAGGATCAACAGGATGAGGAATGGCAGCAGGAATGTCTGGAGGGGCAGCAACAGAGGCTCCTGATGGCCTGTAGTGAGTAGCTTGCCGAGGGATCAGTGGTCTAAGGCTTCTGAGGGCATCAGCAGGAGACATTATGGAAGAACCACTGGGGTTAGAGACAGGTAAGGCAGGAGGAACTACAACAGGTGTGCAGTCCACATGAAGAAAAGGTAGGAGCAGATTCCTGAAATCCATGATGATGTTTCCTCCTCTGTCCATGGCAGATAAGAAGTCATCTTTGTTTTCCAAGAATTTATCCAAAGCCGGGGTCAACTCTCGTAGCTTGCCAACTTGTTCTTTGAAAGCTTGAGTTACAGGAGGCAGCTTCATAGTTTCTAGCATGAGCTTGAAGTGATTGTTCAACTGATGCTTGGTGAAAATCCGATCAAAGTAATAATCCACTTTACTTTTGATGGCCTCCTGAGAAGCAGTAGAAGCCTGCAGGTGCTCACGAACAAAGCCACTGACTTCTCTTGTAGTAGCAAGGATCTGTAGGTCTGATGTGTCATTTGCACGGGCCTGAGTAAGCTCTTCTCTGAGCATGCTTCTAAACTGCTCAAGGTCTACAGGAGAGCTAGATGAAGGAAGGGACTTGACTGAGAATGCCACTGTCTCCTTGAAAGACTGAGTCAGATTTCCAATCACTTTCTGAATGACAGCATCCTGATTGCTAAAGTGTTCTTTTACTGATTTCTTGAAAGCCTCAAATACTTCCACAAACTGCTTGACCACTTCTTTGATGTATCGAATCTCACTGGCCACTTGTGTCTGAGAATTGCTCAGGGTAGTTAAAGAAGCAACTGATTGTCTGAGGTCCACTACTGCTCCAGTCCAGCTTTCAATTTGAGTGTGGCACACTTTCATTTCATCCATCACTTCTTTGATTGGACTTCCCACAACACATCCTAGAGATAATTCTAAGGATTGTTCTACATTTTTCAGCTCATCAAAAAGACTGGTTTTCAATTCAGCAACAGACTGTCTGATGGTTTCCTTCATTTCATTCTTTAAGGATTCAAGGTCTTCCTTGGTGGCCAATCTTTCAGTTTCTAACACTGGAGAGCTGTTAGGTAGGATAACTGGATTTCTTGGTGGTTGGTTTTCCTCATCTGAATCCTCATAATTGAGTCCTAACACCATGTATCCTGGATCTGAGGTCCATCCTTCTATATCAAACAGTACAGAGACTGAACCAACTCGCACCCCCTCACTTGGAGGTCCTTCCTGAACACTTTCTACTATCTGCTCAACTCTGGGTAACTCTATGTTCTCTTCTGTAGCTCTAGCAGGTTCCATACTTGCTTCCTCTGTAGGTTCAGCAGTGAGGTTAGCCTCCTTCTCTGTTGGGTCATCAACCACTTCCATGACAACAGTAGTAGAGACCACTCCTGCTTCCTGGTCATACACTGACTTGTCTGTATACCCTATCAGAGGGCTCATACTAAGTTCTTCTGCAACAGTTTCTTGATTTTCATTTAAAGCTCCAGCCTCTTCTGCTTCGACTGTATCATCCTCATCAGAGGTTTCCTTGACAAAATATTGAGATTCTTCTTCTTCTTCTTCTGTAGACTCAGTCTCACTATCTCTTAGAACAGGTTCTCTACTAGGTAGTTCCTTTGGAGGGCTTGCTGCTCCAAACGTCACTGTCCTGACAGGACTGTGAGTAGTATCAGGATCACTCCCTTCTTCAATTGGGGTGTTCTCTCTTGTCGAGTTACCAACTACTGCAGTCTGTTCATCATCTGAGTATACAGGTTCAGGCTCATCAGGAATTAAGCCTGGATCTCTCCTATCTCTCGGTCTAGAGGGATGAGTAGAAGGGCTAAAATTCTCATAGATTCTCTCCTCATCATTCACCCATGATTTCTTCCAGGGATTCCAACTGATCTTCATGAATTTGCAGATTACTTTCGAGATACATACACTGTTCTTTGCCACTATCAACTCTTCCTGACTTCCAGCTCCACCTTTCACTTTCAACATAACCGAAATGAGTTTAGCATGAAACAAGGCACTTGATTTTGAGCTTGCCTTTATCATGTTTTCCATCTGAGCCATCAGCAACCTACAAAGGTTGACCTTCCTTCCATGTTTTAATAAGTACATCAAGTAAATATCCTGGTGCTTCAGAGTTGCAAAATCTCCTCTTCTAGGACTCAGTACATGCTGAATAAACTTAAACAGAAGCCTGTCCTCTCCACACATTTCAGCAGCAATAATCTTTCTTACTGTGCCATTGCCTGTCAATTCTTCCAGAGCCGTCTCATGATCAAAGATTCTACTATTTGGAGGAGCCGCTCCAGAATAGTAGTTGTAAATACCCTCATGAGGAACTCTTAAACATGCATCCCATTCAACTGATGAAAAACTGACTTCATTACCGTTTACTCTGGATACCAGTCTATGCTGATCATCCTCTTCCTCGAACTGTCGATATTCATAGAACTCCTTCACCAGCTTCGGGTAGTACGGTCTATTATTGTTTGCGAAGCATTCGGTCCATCCTTGCTCAGTAAGCACTGCCAGCACTAATGATCTGCTCGATAAAATCCACTCTTCACTTAGCTCCTTCTCAGCAACTATTTCTCTCTTAGTCAGATGTGGATTAACAGGTCTTATCGAGGCGTTCCCGGTGCCACTGGATTCGACTTGAGTCTTCTTTGGCATTGGTGCATCTTCGTTGACATTCGGGGGTCGCTTTGTTCTGGCCATTGGAACTGAATGAGGTTTCGAGGTTCGGTTGAAGGTTTAGGGTTTAGGACTTGAGAGAGCAAGGGTCGAGATGAGTGGATTGAGATATGTTCGATGTTCTCAATTTTATCATTTAGGGATTTAGAAATAAAAGTATAAAGAAAAGAAACAGTTCGAATTCCCGCAAAAATAAAATAAGGTTAAACAGCGAAACAGCCTACAGAGAGATGTAACAGTGAGGTACACCGGTGAGGTCTAACTGTGAGGTTTCAACTGTGAGGTTTCAACTGTGAGGTTTCAACTGTGAGGTTTCAACTGTGAGGTTTCAACTGTGAGGTTTCAACTGTGAGGTTTCAACTGTGAGGTTTCAACTGTGAGGTTTCAACTGTGAGGTTTCAACTGTGAGGTTTCAACTGTGAGGTTTCAACTGTGCTATAATTAATCATACCTAACTCATGTTTGATGTAACTTAATCTCTCAGAATTCAAAGGCTTTGTAAAAATATCAGATAACTGATGTTCAGTGCCAATGAACTCAAGAGTGATATCACCTTTTTGATAATGATCCCTCAGAATGTGATGTCTCACATCAATATGTTTTGTCCTAGCATGAGATACTGGATTTTTAGAAATGTTAATAGAACTTGTATTGTCACACCTTATAGAGACATGTTTGAATTGATATCCATAGTCTAGTAAAGTGTGTTTCATCCACAAGATTTGTGCACAACAGCTACCAGCAGCTATATACTCAGCTTCGGCAGTAGACAATGCAACAAAATTCTGCTTCTTACTACACCAAGATACTAGTGACTTGCCTAAAATGTGACATGTTCCAGAGGTGCTCTTTCTATCTAACTTGCAGCCAGCAAAATCAGCATCAGAATAACTTAATAAATCAAATGATTGTCCTTTTGGATAAAATAATCCCAAATTGGGAGTATGTTTTAGATATTTGAAAATCCTTTTAACAGCAGTCAAATGAGACTCTTTTGGATTGGCTTGAAACCGAGCACACATGCATACACTGAAAATGATGTCAGGTATACTGGCAGTAAGGTACAGTAGACTACCTATCATACCACTGTAATTGGTTTGATCCACTGGTTCACCAGTTTCATCACTGTCCAACTTGCAAGTGGTGCTCATAGGTGTGTCACTGCCTTTGGTGCCATCCAAAGAAAAACGTTATAGAAGATCTTTAATATATTTACTTTGGTTCAAAATAATACCATTTTTATTTTGAAAGATCTGAAATCCAAGGAAAAATTTGAGTTCTCCCATTAAACTCATTTCAAACTCATTTTGCATTATTTTTGAAAAATCAACACATAAAGAATTTTTAGAAGATCCAAAAATAATATCATCCACATAAATTTGTACTATTAAGACATCTTTAGAAATCCATTTAATAAAAAGAGTAGGATCAGCTATCCCTTTAGTAAATCCTTTCGAAATAAGAAAAGAGCTGAGCCTATCATACCAAGCTCTTGGAGCTTGCTTTAAACCATATAAAGCTTTAGATTGTTTAAAAACATGATTAGAAAAATGGGGATTTGTAAAACCAGGAGGTTGTTCCACAAATACATCCTCAATTATATATCCATTTTGAAAAGCACTTTTAACATCCATTTGATATAGTTTGAAATTCAGATGAGCAGCATAAGCAAGTAATATCCTAATGGCCTCTAGTCTAGCCACGGGTGCAATGGTTTCCTCATAGTCTATTCCTTCTTCCTGACTATACCCTTGTGCAACTAGCCTAGCTTTGTTTCTGATTATATTACCAAACTCATCAACTTTGTTTCTAAACACCCATTTAGTGCCTATGGTAAGAGTGTCTTTAGGTCTGTCCACTAATTCCCAAACTTTGTTTCTTTCAAACTGATTTAGTTCTTCTTGCATAGCCATTACCCATAATTCATCACTGATAGCATCATTGACATTTTTGGGTTCAAGCTGTGAAAGAAAAGCTTGATGTTCAACCTGATTTCTTAGAGAAGCTCTAGTTTGTGTTCCTCTATCAAGATTACCAACAACAGCATCTAAAGGATGATTCTTTAGAATCCTAGTTGGTTTGGGAAAGGTTGAACTAGAGATTTCAGGTTCATCTATAGGTTCGGGTTCCACAGAGGAAGCTTCTGGAAAAAGTCCAGAACTGGATGTTTTTATTGCAGGTTCTTTAGATTTGTCATTTAGGTCCAGAACAGATAAGTCTTCTTCAACATCTTCAAGAGAAGTTTTAGACTCATGTGGATCAGTCTCATCAAACTTGATGTGAACAGATTCTTCCACACATTTGGTTTTCTTATTGAACACTCTATAGGCTTTACTAGACATAGAGTAACCCAGGAAAATTCCTTCATCACTTTTTGGAGCAAATTTATCAAGATTATCTTTAGTATTCAGAATAAAGACTTTGCAACCAAAAACTCTAAAGTAATTAACCTTAGGCTTCCTATTATTCCACACCTCATAAGGGGTTTTCTTAAGAATCGGTCTAATCAAGACTCTATTAATAACATAGCAGGCTGTATTTACAGCTTCAGCCCAAAAGTAAACAGGCAGGTCATATTCATTGAGCATAGTCCTTGCAATTTCTTGCAGGGTTCGGTTTCTTCTTTCCACTACACCATTCTGTTGAGGTGTCCTAGGAGCAGAAAAATTGTGAGCATAGCCATTGTGTGAGCAGTAAGATTCAAATTCTTGATTCTCAAACTCACGACCATGATCACTCCTCAAGGTCTTAATCTTAAGTCCACTAAGATTTTCTACAGACTTAGAGTATTTAACAAAGGAAGAGCAGACTTCACTTTTGTGAGCTAAAAAGTATACCCATGTATATCTAGAAAAGTCATCTACAAGAACATAAACAAAGTGCTTCCCATTTAGACTTGAAATTCTTGATGGTCCAAACAAATCCATGTGAACTAGTTCAAGTGGTTGAGAAGTTGAAACTTCTTTCTTTGGTTTAAAAGAAACTTTGTGTTGTTTTCCCTTTTGACAGGGATTACACACTTTGTCATTTGGGAATTCAAGCTTAGGTAGGTCTCTAACTAGGTGTTTCTTAGAGAGTTTTCTAAGTGAGTGAATGTTGCAGTGTCCTAATCTCCTATGTCACAGCCAAGACTCTTTATGAAAAGCATTTAAGCAAGTAACTTTATGTTTAGCTAAAGTGTTTATGTCAACAGCATAAACATTTTCATTTCTTAAGGCAGAAAATATTAAAGCATTTTTGGAATTATAAACATCACAAGAATTGTTTTCAATCTTGGCATTAAAACCATCATCACACAATTGAGAAATGCAAAGTTGGTTGTACTTAAGTCCATCAACAAATAAAACTTTGGAAATTAATACTGAGTCAGTGTTACCAATCTGGCCTAAGCCAATGATTTTTCCTTTTGAGTTATCACCAAAAGTGACATATCCTCCATCAACCTTTATTAATCTTTTGAAGCACGAGTAGTCCCCAGACATGTGTCTTGAAAATCCACTGTCTAAGTACCATACCTTCTTGTAATTGCTTTTCAAACAGATTTCCTACAAAACAGATTAGACAGGGAATGACTTTGGTACCCAGATTTTCTTGGGTCCAGATATGTTAGCAATCAAGGATTTAGGTACCCAGATTTGTTTTATGGGTCCCATACAATTAATAGATGCAACATATTTAGAGTGATATACTTTACTTGATCGACAACTATTTAAATAACCAGTTGAGGCATACGAATTTCCAAAACTGGAACTAGCAGGATTTTTTCCAGACTTGGAAATAAATCGGGTTTTAGTAAACTGTCTTTGTCCAGGTTGGTATCCCAAGCCAGTAGCATACTTAGGTGAAACTTTCTTTCCCAGCAGTTGGGTTAGAGTATCTTTTCCATTTGTGAATGTTTCTAAGTCCTTTCTAAGTTGTTCATTAGACAGTTTCAGTTCTGTATTCTCCTTTAATAATTGAACATTTTTCTCTTTTTCTACATCAAGTGCAGACTTGACACTTGCAGTAAGAGCATGCCGTTTCTTTAAAGACTTATATTTATCCTTTAGTTCATTACACGTTTCTTCCATCATATTACAGTATTCAATCAATTCATCTTTAGACATATTTTCAGAATCAGAACCAGATTCTGCTTCACCTTCAGAATAATAAGAGTTTAAAGTGGGAGTGTCTAAGGTTACCTCAGATGTGTTTGTCATGAAACACATATTAGCACGATTTCTTTCAGAATCACTGGACTCTGATTCACTTGTGCTGTCTTCTGAAGCACTCCAGGTGGCCTTCATAGCATTCTTATAATTATTGTCCTTGTACTCATATTTCTTCTTGAATTTTAACTTAGGACAGTCAGCTTTGATGTGTCCTTGCCTTTTACATTCATAGCAAACTATGTCTTCTTCTTTATCAGTTTTCTTCCAATCTTTCTTCCACTTACCTTGTCTATCATACTTACCCTTGTAGTTTGGTTTTCTGAAGAACTTCTTCTTCCTATAGAACTTCTTGAATCTACTTTCTATTTGTGCCATCTCGGCATCACTGTCAGAATCTAAGTCTTCACTAGATGAGCTTTCAGTTGGTATATGCACTTTCTCCTTGTATTTGCTCTTTGATGCAGTAGACTTAAAAGCTACAGATTTTCATTTTGGTTCCTCATCTTCCTCTTTATTCACCTTGTGCTCTTCTTCGTACATCATCAGCTTTCCAATTAACTCCTTGACAGGCAAAGTTCCAATATCACAGGATTCTCTAATTGAAACGGATGTGCCTCTCCATCTGTCAGGAAGACATCTCAGTAATCTCATGATTTGCTCCTTTGCTGGAACAATCTTCCCGAGTGAGCTCTTTGTGTTGACTATCTCATTAAACCTGAGATACATATCAGAAATAGGTTCATCAGCTTTCATCTTAAAGTTATCGTATTTGATAGTATAAGTATTTAACCGCATTTCCATGACATTAGTTGTTCCTTCATGAGAAACAGCTAAGGTGTCCCAGATTTCAAAAGCAGTTTTACATGCAGAAATTCTATTGAACTCCTCATCTCCTAGAGCACAGTAGAGAGCATTCACAGCCTTACAATTATTATTGTAAGCTACCTTAGTAGGTTCATCCCACGTTATTCTTTCAGTTTCTGCAATCTTGTATTGAGACTCTATAGCAGTCCAAATATCAGAACCCATACTTTCCAAATGAATTTTCATTTTGAGCTTCCATTGGGCATAATTCACACCATTATAGAAGGGTGTCCTGTTAGTAGCAGCACCTTCTAGTCTATTGTCCATAAGGAAATTTTAGAAAATGTTTTAAAGAGATAAAATTTAGAACTAACATAAATTTAAGATCTTTTAGATAAAACTACAATCACAGTTTAAGAACAGAGAGTTAAAATAAAACTTTGAGCAAGTATAACAGAGATAAACACACCCTCTGATACCAAATGTTGGTCGGAGTGGACACTCAAGAGGGGGGTGAATTGAGTTCCAATTAAAATTTCTGTTAAAAACAATTTCTATTAAAATCCCCCAATTTCAAAAACAAATTAAACTGTAGTGAATTTATATAGATTATAAAGGTTCAATTAGTTTCTCAAAGATTGATTAATTCTCAGTTAACTTAATCTTATGATTAAATTAACTTTTGAAACTAACTTACTGATTTATAACAAATATAAACACTTGCGAATTTAATTATCAAAGTAGCTTTGAAGATAGATTATATTTCAAAGTAATAGCAGCGGAATATGAAATAAATATGTATAGTATGGATATAGAGTAAAACTTCAAACACAGAGAATTAACCAAGAGGTTCAGTCTCAAGCCGAGACTTAGTCCTCTCAAAAGTTTATATAAAATGATCCACACCCTGGATCGGGGTTAACAATAGTGAACACACTGTCCAGGTCACATGACCTCAACCACAGTTCTTCGTGGGAAAACAAACAACAGCAGCAAGATGTCCAGGTCACAAGACCTCCACCACTATCCACAGTGGGAAATGGGGTGCAAAAAGGTTTGCTGAGGATTTACAGATCCTCCAGTGAAAGTACAGGAGTCAGTGTGTGTGTTTAATACAGCAGATAACACATACTTCTCAAAATGTAGAATAAATAAATCACAGAGCATAGATGTAGAGTTTAGAAATGGCTCTAGTAATTTTCAGTGCAACTCTGGACTCGTAGGAATGAGTGACTTAAAGCTTTGGTCCTTTTTCTGTAAGTTGGCACTAAAACAGAGTGTCGTGATTTCCAGACTTTCAGATGTTCATGTGATCAGCTTCTTTGAGTTTGAGTGCTTCACAGCATGGCTTTTAGAAGACGGTTCTTTCAGTCGGTTCACTTGAGACTCCTTTGTTCTTCAGAATGAATGCTCGAGAGTTCTTCCTTTTTGTGTATATGCGTATCTCTTTCTCAATTGTAGATGTTAGACTCTGTGTAACTGTTTCATTCATTGCCACTTCTTGAATGCTTCTTTCTTCTTTTTATACTCCTCCATATATGCCTTTTTGTTCACCCGAGGCCGACAAGATAAATAGTCTGGAGTTGCACGTGCAATCTTCCTCGTACATTGTATTATTTCTTGATATGTCTACAAATATCAATAAATAATGTTAGATGTATTAATTTGTCTAGACATGACTGTTAGATTAGTATTAATCAAATTGGTAAAGAAAAAAGTAGAAATATAATAATAATAATAGACTGGTCGAGAATGTATGTCACTGTGGACTTCAAATGTGGTCTTCCAACTGTGGTCTTCCAACTGTGGACTTCCTTCTGACTGCTGACTTCAACAAAGGCTTGTTGTCTGTAGGCTTGCAATGGTATCTTTTACTCCATGTAACTGTAGCCTCTCTAACTGTAGACTTGTAATATCAAATTTGTAGAACTGTAACCTTTGTCAACTGTAGACTTCGATCATCAGTAGACTTCGTCGACAGAAGCTGTCTAACTGTAACCTTGACTGTAGGCTTATGACTGTAGGCTTGTTCGACTGTGAACTTGAGCAGAGAAAACTTTGAACAGAAGTCTTGTAACTGTGACCTTCGTCTGTGAGCTTTGACAATAGATAGCATTAGACTCGTAACTGTAAGCTTGTATTAGTCTTCGACTGTAACCTTGTAACTGTGAACTTATTGCAACAGTAACTTAAGGTGACAGTTAACTGTAACTGTGACTTTGAGAAGAAAACTCTGACTGGTAGTTAACAATACCAAACTTATGTAAATACTACTGTAAGCTGTTACAGTAAAGTTATGAGAGTAAGAATATGAACTGTTTAGAATAAAATACGTTTAAGCATATAATAATAAGATTAATGCAAGGGTTTTAATACATCATAATCAATGTTTAAGCATGATTTGGGATTATCAAAACAGGTGATTCCAACAATTCCAATTCTCATGTTCTCGACCCTATAAGATTTCCTATTAGAATTGGATGCCTTTAAATGATTCTGGGAGGTTTTTTTGCATTTGATATTTGTGTGATTTCAATGTGTCTCTCCAGGTAAGCATTCTTCATCCCACAACATATATTTCATTATTCATTCCTTAGGGATTTATTGATCGGCTTGTGTTTTATGGATCTACACCATATATTGATAAATCTCATTTCTAGGTTGAGTTCTGAGAACTTCCATGCCTTTATTATTGTTATTGGGTTTTGTTATGGGCATTGTGCTTCATTAAGGAGTATAGGTGGATCTGTATTTGGTTGAAAATTTAGTTAACCATTAATTTCATGATTTGAATTCAATTTTATTTATAATTAAATTTCATAAATTAGATAAATTAGTGTCAATTGTTTTTGTTAAAAACCCAGGTCCAATGAATAGGGGCATTGGTTCCCTTTGGCATGAAATTAGAAAAAACCTAAATTCTAGTAAATTGGGGTGTGTTTTCGGTATGTATGTAATTTGTTTCAAAAAATAAATTGTTTTAATAAATAGTGGAATTTTTATTTTGTTGAAAATTGAGAAAAACAACAATTCCATCGAATCACGGGTTTGTTATTAAATTTATGGAATTTTTTTGATTGTTAAATTGTTGAGTTTAATTGTAAAATTGGATTGTTAAATTTCATGAATTGTTTTTTAATCCCTATTTAAGAAATATGGCTAAAATGGATTTGGTGGAATCCCATCGGTTTCATATTTTTAAAAAATATTTTTTTGATGAAAAACCCATTATTGGTTTTATGGAGAAAAGTGGAATTTTTGAAAAGGGATATGGGATTTAATTGTTTTTTATGTATTCATGAAGTACATTTCCAATCATTTTTTATACTTCATCACATGAAATACATAGTTAGTTAGATAGTTATATATGATTGTAATTTATGATTTAAAACATTTTAAGACATAAAATCAGTAAATATTATTCCTTAGGTGATGGTGATGAGACTCCATCACCTTATTCCCAAAGGGGTGTATGTATATACTTGTCATTTCATAGTGTTGGTTTCTTATAGCTGAGGAATATTGTACCTATTTGGAACATGACCAATTTTATTACTTTTTTATTTCAATATTATATTCTATTTCTGTAAAATATAATAAATTCCATGAGGATTTATGTAAAAAATGTTATATAAATGTTTTTATTTGAGAAATTATAAGAAAAGTTCCATTTCTGTGAAGCATTATTTGATTAAAAGTAAATTCCATATTTCTTAATTGTATTTCCATCTTTTTAAATTAATTTCCACATTTTTAAATGTATTTCTATATTGTGAAATGTGTAGCATGAATTGTTAATGTATTTACATTTTATAAATATAAAGTGTCATTTGTTTAAATGTGATTTTTTAAATTTCAAACCTATTAATTTGAAAAATGAAATCACTTTCTTGGTTAATTTGATATTTTATTTTTTTGTGGAATCTATTGATGAAATCCTACTAGGATTTCGATCCCATCATACTTTTTCATTCGTTTATTAGTAGATTACTGCATTCTAGGTTCGAGCAAGGGAAAGACAACTCTTAGAGATGGATCTAGTAGTTGAACCATGGGAAAGGTGAGTTGTGTCTCTTAGGAATCAGGTTTTTTTCCATGTTTTGGTAATTTGGATGTAGAATGTTTGGATTTATTTCCATGCTGAATTCATATATATTACACCAAATGCAATTTATTTTATTATTCATACCTTCATATTTTCTTTTAATTCTACAATACATCATGAAAATATTTCCTACTTTCAGTTTGTGTGATTCCATGGACTAGTTTTGGACCGGTGGGGGTTAATAATGCCCTTCAAAAAATGATAATATCAGTTAAGTTATCATATTTCCAATGTCCAGGGTAGGTTTGTAAAATAGTTGTATCAAATTAGGTTGAGATCGTTGTCTTGAAGATAGTATTTATTGTGAAATATTTTCATGAAATTAGAGGTAGATGTGATTGAGTTCCTAGATAACTCTCACTACAATAAACCTTAATTTTCTAGGGGTTATTGGGGAAAGACATCATCATGATTAGTTCTATCATTTTACCTGTTTTAATTTTCATACATTGAAATAAAAATATTTTCTCTTCTGTCTGATGTATTAATTTCCCTTTTGACTCTATTTGAGTGTTAAATATAATGTCTCCCTTCATGTCTACTGATGTTCTGTTGCATCATGCCTTCGAAAATATGAGAGAATCATATCCAAGAGTAAGCTAATTTTAAACCTCATAGAGTTAATTCAATTTTAGATATGAACCTTGTAGAGGTTATTGTTCACACTATCCATGCTCTGGGATAGGTACCACCTCAAGTTCCAATTCAATACCAAGCCGTGGAAACTTAAAGGGACATTCTAAACGTTTTCTTTTTCAAAAGTTTGATCACAGAAATCCAGAACCATTAAATTTCTCAAATGATCCCCAAGATACTGAGGAGTGGTTTAGTAGAATAGAGTGATTTTTTGGTTTTTTTGGACACACCTGATGAGATCAAAGTGAAGTGTTCCATCTTCCTGATGAAATTACATAGCCGACTATAGTGGGACATTGTATTAATGGAAAAGAATAATAAAGGATTAGTGTGGAAAGTCATCAATGTTATTCTTGCTGTCTAATTCTATCAAGAGTTAGTGTTGTGGGAAATGTATGCATTTTTTTCAAATTCAATTAGGCTAAAAGTCCCATGATAAAATATTTAAACAATTTTTCTGAACTCATTCATTTGTCTCCTGAGATAGTATCTAATAGATTAAAAATGTTCAACGGTTCAAGTTGGGGATTCTTAATGATATTCATTCTTAGGTTTTCATTCAATAATTTCCTTCTTATACTGATGTAATAGATTGAGAATTAATGGTTTATATGGAACATACTAAAATTATAATGTTATCAAGAGATTCATTCTCCCCCAGTGGTAGTGTGCATTCCTCAAAGGGAAAGATGAAACATGACGATTCTTTATGTGGTTCATGATGAAAGTGTTTTTATAAACCTCTTACAGTGACTGGAATAAGTACATTTTTTGTTTTACAATTTATAAATATAGGGAATTCAGAAAGGGATTGCACTGAGGTACCCAAGATCAATGTCCCCTGCGGATGATCAGGGGACATGAACTAATTCTTAAAATTTAATTCCACTCTGTATAGTATAATGGGATCTTCATCTCCTCATAAAACTATTGGTAAATAACATGATTCATATAAAAAAGTTTTCCACCTATAGATATCAGATATGAAGAATCTCCACAAAGAAAGAGAGACTCCAAAGGATGTGGATATAGGTCCAACAATTGTGATATGTTCCATTACTATAGCATCATCATTATTGAATACTTTATTTGATACTAGTGCATCTCATTCATTTATTTCAATCCATGTTGTTATTATACATAATCTTCCTTGGGATCTTTTTTCTTGTGATATTGATATTACTACTCCCCTTTGTACCAAGAGGGAAGAGTGTCTCTATAGTTTGATTTTTCTATCTATCAGATGTTGGGAATTCATGGAACTTTTGGATACTCTACATGAAATATCATGATAGAATATTTGGGATTGAATGGAACGTTTTCTATAAATCCTGTATATATTTTTATCTTTGATGGGTCTCATATACTACACCTAGTGGTTTGGTCCATGTATTTCATGGAGAATGATAACCAAGGCTGAGCAAAACTCAACTATCTTATCCAGATGATAGGAAAGTAATATCAATGTTTACCTTTGATCTGGAGCAGGAATATTTGAGTAGAGATCTCCATCTAGTCATAATTGGGTTTCCTGATGTGGTTTATTCTAAATTCTATAGTTTTCCACGAGTAAGGGAGGCTGAGTTTTCTATTGACTAAATTCATAGTACTGAACCTGTATCTATTCGCACTTATTTCATGGAACCTGTTGAGATGAAAAATTTGAAGTCCTAGTTGGATGATCTTCTTTGAGAAGGGATTTATAGGCCTAGGTGTGTCACCTTGGGTGGTGATGGTTCTCTTTTCTAATATGGTTTATCGCTCACATCGACATTGTGTTGATTACTAAAATCTCAATCAAGTTATGTTGAAGGAATTTTTTTTTTCATGGGTTTATGATCTATATGATTGGTTTAAAGGGGATATGTGGTTCTAGAACATTGATATTTTCTCTAGTTACTATCAGTTGAGGATAAGATAATTTGACATTCATAAAACTTATTTTCAGAGTATGTGTGACAACACATTCATCTAACCAATGATTCTATAGTTTTCATAGAATTAATGGGTAAGATATTTCCTTAGTATCTATATAATATTAATGGATTATTTCTATAAGAAAATTGAATTTACTCTATGTAAGAGTAGGTTCATGTGCATCATCATAGAACAGTTATAAGTTTCATGAGAAATCATTGAATTTATGCTAAAATGATGATGTGTGATTTATGGATTTTGGAATTGAAATTATCGAGACATTTGGTATATAAAAAAGATATTTCATTATACCTTAATAAGGTGAAACCTATTATGGAATGGGAGAAACCATGAAATGTGTTTTAGATTTAGTGCTTCTTCAAATTAGTGAGAAATTATATCTAGTTTGTGAAGGACATCTCGATCTTGGATTCTTTGATGACTTCCCAAACATGTAAGGGGGTGAATATTCATACGATAATCAATTTATTAATTATTTTTTTGAGAAAAAAACTTTTGGAAACTTCACTATTGTTGTCTCTTCCAGAGGCTGGGTAGGGAACTGTGGTCTTTTATAACACATCAGGTTTAAACTTGGGATGAATTCTTATGCAGTGTGATCATGTTGGTTCTAATGGATCTCATCATCTTAGGAAACACAATAATAATTATCCTCCCCATGATCTTGAAATCGCATCTATGATTTATTCACTTAAGATTTGGCACCATTACCTTTATCGGGAATGGTTTACACTATTTTTTGAACACAAGAGTCTGAGTTATATCCTTTATAAAAAATATTTAAATTGATGCCAGAGTAATTGTGTGTAATACCAAAAATATTTTTATTTTTACATGGAATATAAAATTATAAAGTTAATTTCATTAAATATTGTTAGAGAAAAAAACTTCTAACCCATAATGTTAAAGAATATTAAAATGTGTTGAATTTTATGGATCTCTTTGCATAATTGTATAATGGAGTTTAGGATAAAGGGTTCGATGTTTCTTTGGATAGTGTTCGGTTGAACTCCAGTCTTATTGAATTTTATCATCATGAAAAAGATCTATTTGATGAGTTCCATAGCATTAGATACTCTCTTTATGGTGGGTAGATAGATGCCCAATGGTCGTTCTATAAGTGGGAAGTATATGATATTAGAATAATTTTTTGGTACCGTCATCAGCAAAGATTGTTTGGGTGAGGGATTTCCATTTTTCCTATTGGAATGTACAACCACGAACCATGAAGTTGTTTTATATCATTTGGATGTAGTTCTAGTGCCCAATAATCAGATGAGACATTGTATAATTTGTCTCTATTAATTATATGTTTCATCTGTTTAAGGTCGAGAAATTGAATCGTTTGGGTTTATTGCAGCCACTTCTAGTCCATCCACCAATGTGGGATGAGATATCTATGTAATTTTTGTTTTGGTTTCCACATACCTAGAGAAAGAAAAATGATATATGGGTAGTGATTAATAGGGTTACAAAATCATCCCACTTCTTACACATTGATTATACAACCAATGTTGAGGAGTTGGGAGATAATAGGTGAAGGAGATGAATATTTTTCGTTAAGTAACATATTCTATAGTCTCTCACAGGGATCCTCGGTTCACATATTTATTTGGGATAGGCCTTTAGGAGGCACATGGATCTCACGTACATTTGAGTATGACATACCATCCAAATTAGGATGCCTAAAAAGATGATATTTTCATATTCTTATGAATATTATTCATGAATATGTTCACGACTTTGGTGGAATATGAGATAATCATTTGGGGATAGTTGAGTTTTCCAATAACAATAGTTACCATTCTGATATTAGGATGGATCCTTACGAGGAATTGTATGGTCGACCTTGTAAATATATATTATGTTTATGGGAGATTTCTGAATGTTCATTGGTTAGAACAAGCATGGTCTAAGAGATGAAGGAAAATTTTCAGTTGATTCATCATAAGAATTTTAATTGAAGAGAGTTGGAATAAATCATATCATCATCACCACCATATACCATTGGGGTTCAAAGTAGGTGGCCATGTGTTCTTGAAGGATTCACCCCAATTAGGTTATCTATATGATGGGAGTCATGGGATGGTTGTTCCTCATTTTGTAGGAACTTTTGAGGTTATTAAGATGGTGGGTATTGTTTCATAACATTTTCCTCTACCACCGAAGATGATATTGATACATAATGTGTTTCATGTTGGTCATCTCTGAAATTATCTATCAGATCCATCTCATGTTCTTAGCTAGATATATCATGATATTGAACATGATATATTAGTTACTGAATGGTCGGTCTATATAGTTGATTCTGAAACCATGGTTCTTCATTGAAGAATTATTCATTTAGTTTGTTTTTTATGGAATCACGGTTATCATTCTCGTGTTATATGGGAGTGGGAGGCAATGATGAGAGAGAAGTTTCCTCATATTTTTAGCATGAATGTTTCTTCATAGGTTTTTTGGAGACAGAATGTATTTATGTTGTGGATTTTATAGCATCCCATTTCCATTCTGATATTTACATTGAAACCATGTTGTGGTTTTATTTTTTCATTGTCTAGGTAGGGTGATGATGGTGTTGGGAGGATACCCGTAATGGAGATGTAAGATATCTATTGGATTCTAATCATTAACCAGTCATTTCTACAGCCTTTTAAGGAATATCAATGTGTGTAACATAGATACATGACATGTAAATTAAAAATAAAATTTAAATCCATTTTAAGCAAGAGGTGATAGGTTTTTTAGTGATTATGTTAATTTGAAATTATGTGATGTGTAATGGGGTTACATGTTTTGTAATACCCAAAAACATATTCATAAATAGGAATCCTAGATAAATTTTTGTATTACCTTCTATCCAAATTTAATGATCTCGACCATAAAGGCTTTCCTAGGTGACATTGGATCCCTCAAACACTTCTACGTGGTTTCATTCAGAATTTTATTGTTGTGAGATCACAATGAGTATATCTCTGTAAGTGTTATTAATATAGCTCCATCTCTATTTTTATTACTTTTTTAGGGATTTATGGATCACCTTGAGTTTGATGTATCTAATACCCATATAGATGAATCTAGTTTCCAGTTTTATTTCCTAGATTTTATTCAACTAGATTATTTTTGGTATGTTTCATTATAGGTGTTGTGCTTCTATAATGGAGGTCGGTAGATTCGTCTTTAGATTAAAATTTAATTAACCTTTCATTGAATAAATTATAATCATTTTTATTTAACATGAAATTTTGTAAATTGTATAAATTTCATTCAATATTTTTATGAAAATTCTAATACCTTTGAATTGGAGTTTTTGTTTGCTTTAGCGATAAATTTGGAAAACACCCAATTTCCCTGAATGGGGCATGGTTATTTAATAGAGGGATTTATTTGGAAAAAAATAATTATTAATTTTTATTATGGAAAATTTATTTGATGGAAAATTATAAAAAATCCCAATTATAGTTCATTGGTGGTTGGTTATGAAATTAACTGAAATTTTTTCAAAATTAAATTGTTGAATTTAAATAAATAATTGGGTTGAGAAATTTCATTAATTAGTTTAAAATCTGTATTTATGAAAAAAGGATGGAAATTTATTTTAGAGGATACCCAATGGATTCATCTTTTTAAAAAGGAATGTTTTTTATTAAAAATAAATTATTTTTTCTAAAGACGAATGTGTCATATTTAAAATGGGGGATGGTATTTAATTTTTTTTTAAGAAGGTAGGGAAAATATTTCCCAACATTGTTTTTAGTTATGTACATGAAAGACTTTGGTAGTTAGTGAGTTATTCTGCGTAAACCATTATGATTTACAAAATTTTAAAACATCATATAATCACATCCCATTCATTATGTGATGGTGATGAATCCTATTTGACTTAGACTTAAGGGAGAAAATGTATATACATTCTGTTTCACAATGTTGGTTCCCTATATCAAGGAACAATCATATCTATTTGGAAAATGAATTCGTTATTTACATATGAAATGTATTTCTATATTTTGAAATGTGAAGGTAAATTCCTTGTTTTGAAATTTAATTCCATCTTTTGAAACTTATTACCATATTTTGAAATATATTTCCATCTTTTAAAATTTCATGCATGAATTTCATATGTAATTCCATATTTTATATTGTAGAGCATTATTTTTTTAAATATGGTTTTGTAATTTCCAAACCTATATATTTTAAAATATAATGAATTTATTGGTTAATTGGATATTGGAATCTTGTTATAGAATCCTTGGGTGAAATCTTACTGGGATTTGGATCAAAATATAACTGTTCTTTTGGATGTTTGTAGATTATCTAGTTTTAGGATCGAGCATGGGGAAGGGATATAATGGAGGTGGGTCTAACTATTGAAGCACATATATGGTGAGTTATTACCCTTGGGAGTCCTAATTTTTTCCCTATTTTGGTACATTGGTTATAGTACTTTGGGATTTATTTCCTTATTGAAACATGGTACAGTACTCTTAGTGGAGTTTCTCTATTTATGGATACTGCCTTGTTTTAATTTAATTCTATAATTTTTATGCCAAAATTGTTCCCACTTTTAGGTTATATGAGGACAAGTTCTAGTCTCCAACCCTTGGGGATCGTGAATTCCCTTTGGGATATATCAATACTGGCTCAGTAATCTGGTTACCAGGGTACCTAGGTTGGATTGTGACATATGTTGTGAAGATCGTGAAGGAAAACCAAAGGATATATAATAAAATATCAAACCTGACTTGCTAAAAATATTATTATTGTTATAAAATGTATCATTAATTTACAAATTTCCATATCAAAGGAATTTAGGGTTTTTCTATTAATGTAACACCACCCCCATTATATAAAGGTCTACCACTACAATTAATTTTCTTTAAGAAGTAAAAACATCACAGTTTATAGGTGAATACACAAGTTTATTTACCCTTCACTATTATTTTATTTTTATTTAGTTAGTAAACATTAAATATGACTTATTTTTTTGTAGATGTGTAGTAGCATCACTATGTAGTAGATAGGATCTTTACACAAGATTCCACAAGAGAAACAACCATGTTGATTCTAACATTATTATATCTTATTTTCTTACCCATTATCCTTATTTTGTGTGTAAATTCATTAACACTTTTTTTCTTCAATGGGAATAGAATCATGATAGATTAGGGGAGACACACCATCTTATTATATTGGGTTTTAATGTGTTTTTCATGATTTTAATGTTTCATTAATACGAATTTTTTTACTTTTAAAGGGAATTTAAACTTTTTATTTTATAATTTTTATATTAAATGTGTAAAATGATTATTGATATCTTTTGGTATTTATTTGATTTGAATTTAAATCATTTTCATGTTTTTCATACTGGATATTGATGTTCAAATCCATGAGTGACTGACTCAAAATATATTTACTCTATTGAGAGGGTTCAAATAAGATTTGTAAATAAATTTATATAACATCATGTTTCATGAGATAAACATGGGAAATGATTCCAAACTAGATTGTATAATTATTCCCTTCTATCGATTTTCTGTGTACTCCAAATGTTTATAAAATGATTTTTTCACTTTATTAAATAGGCCACGTTATTATTTTATACCTAGCTTTTCATAAAACCTTTTTAATCACTCAGATAATAATTAATTTACAATTATATTTTTGATATAATTCAATCTAATTATCCCTTAAACATTATTAATCTGAATATATTTTTATATTTTTTATATTTTTTGAGTAGATGGTTCATCATGTTTTTCTTTGGGATAAATTTAATTATATGTGAGCATGTGAGGGTTTCTAATCTATTTGGTATGTTTTAGAAATTTATCGGCATGAGTGGAATTCATTATATCCATTCTCATCCAATTATCTTTGAAAAAATCATATATTTTAAGAAAATGTAAATTATGATGTAAGAATGAAAAATAAATATGTATATATAAAAAATTAAAAGAACAAAATAATGTGAGTGAGGATTGAATTATTAATTATTATTATCATTAATCTTATTATAATATCCCTATATTTGATGAAATATTTTAATTTAGATAAATTTATTTGATTGATTTTATTACACACAATAAAATGTTTAGGTAAACCGTGAAAACCTCAAAAAAAAATTTGTCAATTATATAATTTTTTAATTCATCATTTCAATATTGTCTTAGTTTGAATTTTTTTATTTTTCTAAAAAGATAAAATTACTAGTGAATAATGAAAAATACATGTTTAATTTGAACTCTAATTTATTTTACATGAAATAAAATACCAATAATTTTATGAATTAAATATTAAATTTTCATAATCCTCATTTAGTTATAAATAATATAATAAATTAACTTTGAACCATTTTATCCCTAATTATAGTCTTAGGTCACTTGTAACATAAAAATCCATTTTTCCATGATCCGTTTTTATAACATTTTTGGGTTTATATTTAAATTAACGTTTTCCACTTTAGTGAATTGAATTTGAAAAAATGGATGCCATAGTTTAAATCAAGAGGTCAATATTTTTTAAATAGATCCATTTTATTTTTGGGCATTATGAATGTAAAAAATGGAAAAATTTTACCACCTCTGTAAATGGTAAATAGAGTAAATAAGGTGAAATATAATGTGATAAGGCATTAAAATCATATCCATCACTTTTTTATTTCATTATATCAGTCCATATAATTTATAATCATTAAACCAAAAAAATGTTACCTTTTATTTCTATTTATCTTTTATTTTTACCATTATAATATTTTGATAAATGATAAAGTCTAAAATTTTATTTTCTTAATTTATGTACCTGTAATAATTTCTGATAGGGATAAAAACATATATTGTCTACTCATTAATGGGTTTTTAATATATTATTTTTTATTTATATTTATTTTTTTTATTGAATAAAGGGGATAAATTCTTATACATTGTTGGCATAGTATATAATTAATTAATAGAAAAAAAAATAAATAAATTTAATATTATTAAAATAATTATAAACATGATTAATTATAATGTAAAAAAATTATAGATACATATGAAATAGTTTGTATTTTTAATGTATTATATTCACATTCAGTCTACCTATTGAGGTATTGAAAGTCAAATTAAATGAATTGTGTCAAACATGCCATTAATGATATTCTATAATATATAATTCATTATTAAATAATTTAAAATTCATGATAAATAATATATTCATCCTATTGCATTTAATTTGGTTTAAAACATCAACCATGTTCCGTTGTCGTTCGTTTTTCATCTTATGGTATCATTATTGGCCCCTAAAGGGGGGAAACTTTAATATTTCTATAACTATCAATGGGGTTAATGGGGGTTAGAACTAAAACATAACGGTGATAAAAAATAAAATATTATACAAATGGTATTCGATTGGATAATTTATATTAATACTTATTTATATTATAATTATATAAATTTTAATTCATTTTGAGATGAAAAACTATTTATATTAATTTAAAACATTATTAAATTCCTAGAATTGACATCCATTCACTTATAAAAGGACACCCCTTCTAGCTTTATTACACCACTTTGATAATCATATATCAAAAAACCCAAAAACAATTCTCTTCTAAACATCCTTATAAAATGTATAAATGCACTTTTATTCCCCAAAGACAAGCCTTATATCTCATAAGTAGAAATTTAAATGAAGTATACTGGTATGAGGAAATTTTCATTACCCACTCTTTCGAGTTTATTTCATATTTTACTTCTTATTAATGTGATATAAATTATTAAAATGATATCTAAAATACCTCAAATATAAGGTTAAATTATTATTATTATATTAATATCACTTTCTAACTATTTTCCATCCTATGAAAAGATTCAAACATTTCTCATGCGTATGTATGTCGTACCGTATCCACGTAGTAGTTTAATTTGTTTTTCATCTCCATTTAAAATGGATGGTTATAAATATGGAACTAATGAATATATATAATATCAATAAAATAATAATTTTTTAAAAATATAATACCTTATCTACCTTCTTATCTTCCAATCCATTATAAAATGATAACATGGCTGACATGTCATTGTGAACTACATCATCCATGAAGCAATTTGATACTTTTATATTCATATTTTTTGCAGATGGTAATAAATATTGATTTATTTAATATTATATATATATATGATATAAAAATGATCATGTAATTGTGAATTATTATTTATCCTTCTTTCATTTTATCTATCATAATGTGAAAATGACAATATTGCATATATAGGACCTACTATCTAGATGAATTTTGTAATTTAAATTTTTATATCTATATTTTATCAATGAATCTAAATTTATATATATTGAATATATATGTTATTATTATCTTGAATATAAGTATATGGATTCTAGAACAAAGAGCACAATTCAAGATATGATACTACTGAATCAAAACATACAATAAAAAAATTCTAGTAACACATGAAATAATTATAATAAAAAATGATTTCTAACAAACTGGTGATAAATTTTATAAATGTATAATATATGATATAATAGGTATTATTATGTTTAATTTATATAATTTTAAAAAATATGATATTTTATTTTGTTTTAGAGAACCTATTAGGCAAGCCAAACTTGAGGTGTGGAATTGTTTCTCAATTTTCACTCCATTAAGACTTAATTAGAATTATGATTATATATATTTCTATGTGGTACATATAATATCAATTTTGAGTATTTGAAAGAAATATATATATAAATTAATGATGATTAATTTTTCAGTTGTAGTTTACTATTTTAATGAGTGTCCATGTTTTCATCTATCTTTTCCTCATTTTAGAACATTAATCATGAAAATATGCTTTTAAAAGAAAATCTCACCTTATTTCTGTTTTTGATCGACTGTGTTCTTCTTCCATGTTCATATTTTTCAGAAAAAATCAACAAAAATACTATTTATTAGTGAAATTATTTACTAAGAAAATTGAATGTTATTATTTAATTTTTAAAAGGTTTGCAAGGAATATTCCCAAGGGTTTCTAATAGTGTAATTTATTATGTTCTTTATAAAAGGTCTAAATTAATAGTTTTTATTGTAAATATTATTAATTTATTTTCTTGGATCCATAACCATTTTATATAATTTAGATTCTTATATAATGTTTAAATGTTTTTAAAAATAAAACTCTTTTAAGAAGACTTATTTTTATCCATTTTCATTATTTCTCCAAAATCGATGTTTTTATTTCAGAATTTGTATTTTTGATGAATTTAATGTTATATTTTATCTCTTATTAACTATTGGGTCATAAAAATTCTTTTAAAACATTCACATTCTTATTATCATTTTTCATATGAAATTATATTTTTCTTAAATATCCATCATGTATAGTAATGGCCCAGGTTTTAGGGGTTCATTACATTGTGAAAATCTCATGTTGGGTTTTCTGGTCTTGGAATCTTAGTGAAGTTTTGCATAATGGTAGGCCTACCGGTAGCCTTAGCCTACCAGTAGCAGACCTACCGGTAGCTCTGTATAACAGTAGCCACTACCTACTGGTAGCTCTGTCTACCGGTAGCTCGGTCTACCAGTAGCTTCAGCTATCAGTAGCTCTGTCTACAGGTAGCTCGGTCTACCGATAGCTGCAGCCTACTAGTAGCTCTCAGCTACCAGTGGCTATGGCCTACCCCGCAGGTATCACTCCTTTTTGCGGAAATTGGGTTTGAAACCTTATTTTGACCCTGTTGAACTCGTTTTAAATCCCGGTAATGCCCATAAACGTTTTAATTAAATATTTAATGATTTAGTCAGGTGTGTGCATCTGTTTAAACCGTCCGAACTGTTAATAACGTGTGGGGCCGTGTGGTAAACCCACGACCCCACGCCATACGTGGATTCACATTCTAATCTCAATTGTCCCTAGCATTATAAACAAAAGTCTTCGTCATAGGGTTCTTTTCTCGTTCACCCTGTGCTAGAGTATGCCTTGTTCAGAGCAAATGTTTGTTTATGCAAACCGCATTACTATACGTGAAGTTTCGCGCCCGACCCAAGCGTCGATCGTTGATCAAAAAGTAGTGAATATCTCCTTTGCCTCTCCATTTTGTGTATCATGCGGGGAGGGCGTGATTTTGATTCTGTAGAATTGGATGAACCAGACCCAAATAAATATAATGAACGAATTCTATAAAGAAGGAAGGGGGGGCTATAATCGTTGATACTATTTTATATTATGATCTTTTTTCTGAATTGTGTGGGCTTACGACTTTTGAAAATCATGGTCGTTTGTGGTCTTTCTGTGTGCACTAACGAACCCTTACATTTGGTGATGTTTAATGGATTGTTTTGTGGTTGTGAAACCTTTCAGTGAAATGTAAATTGGTTAATCACGTAAACCTGGCTAAATAAATTGAAAGCACCAGGATCCACCCTTATATGATAACCCCCGGTTAATGCACACATAAATTGAAATCATGGAGTGTGTTAAATCTTATAAATCTAAAAAGACCGGTATGTCCCTACTTTTTGTTAGTGGTAGTGGTTTGGTTGTTTTCTTTCATGGGCCGATTATTGGAGATGTGGTAGGGGATGGGATCCCATGTTTTTATACTCTCAGTGGTTATGTAATTGGGGATGGGATCCCCTGTTGAAATGGATCTGGTGGTTGTGAGTTTTAGGACCGGGTGGTTACCTTGTATATATCACGAATTGGGGTGGGATCCTCTGTTGACAAAAAAACTTTTTGGGGAAGGGGACATGGGAAATGTCTCAGAGTTTTCTTTTGTTCTAGTACATCGAGAGATCTCACTTATCCCTTTGTTGTTGTGAAATTACAAGAGAACTGGGTGTGAACACCTAAATTGACATTTGGCTGGTTTCTTTTCCTCGGTTATGCTTATGGTGTTAGTTTCCCAAGTAGGTTCAGAACTTACATAAACATTATTACTGAACACGAAAACAAGAATGGGACAAATGGGTTTTGTTGGAGAGAGCCGTGACTCAGAAATGATTGTTGTTTATGTCCTTTAGGATGGCTGAAGAAAAACCAAATCTTGGGAGATTCCTTGTTATATATATATTTGTAGTTTTTTGTTTCTTATTCGTGCCCCTCCCAAGTTGAGCACGTATTGCCGAACACCCCCATTTCATGGGGGAATGTGTTTTTTCCAATACTATTATTAGGTGCTGGTTATTCGCTCCATTTATGCTCCCTTTCTTGGATAGCCAAAGTATCTTCAGGCAGGTTGTGATGGCCTGAGGTCCATTATTATCCCATGAATCTACAAGCAGGGTAGTTTGGTGGTTGGCTAGGTGTGTGCGGTATGTGGTTTCCCAAGTGTCTTAGGGATGAGGCTCAGGTGTCTTCAGGCATGACAGTTGATCTTCTAGCACAGGTGTCTTCGGGCGTGGCGGTGGTTGTTCTGGCCTAGGTGTTTGCAGTCATTGTTACATGTGACAGTTGTGGTCCAGGTGTTTGCGGGTGAGATTCGACAGTGGGACTGTGTGTGGTTGTGGCCCAAGTGTGTGCGGGCAGGTGTGGAAGTGGGACTGCGGTGAGAATATCGAGATTGGTTCGATGCGTAGGATGTATCAATAATCAGTTGGAAAGTGGTGCGGTGTACCCAAACATTGATTTGATCTTATTATATATATCACTTGACTTTCGTTATTTGGTGAGTGTGCCACTGTGAGGCGTGGGTGGATAGTTTACCTTGTTATGTGTTTGGTTTACTCTTTTTTCTCACGGGACATTATTACGTTCCCCCACTTGTGCACGAGAGTCATTGGTTTTCCGTACTGGGTGTACTTGTATTTTCACCCAACGTATATAAAACTTCTTTCAGGATTCAATGAGGACTTCAGGGATCGCGTAGGAGCTTACTAGCTCGGACCATTGGGGTAGTTGTAGTTGATGTTTTTCCTTATTTGGTACATACCCTTCTAGTCACTTTTGTACTTTGTGGCTTTTACTTTTGGAACATGTATGTGAGAATGGTTTACTTTTGGCTTTAAATTTTTTACCTTTGGTGTTGTTGGGTTTCTTCATCTTATCTCATGATCCTATAAAACAGAAAAATTGTAATGCCTTCCATTTAGTGTGTGATTCTATACCCTTGGTTCTAGTCGACACTCCGGGACCTATTGAAGGCGGGTTTCGGGGGTCATAATATCTCCTTCAACTTAAAGAAGGAAGGGCATGGTAGTCTTCTGACCCTTCCCTCCTTTTGGTGAAGGCAGGTCGTGACAGAATGGTATCAGAGCTGATGGTTGAGAGATAGGATGGTGTCTGGAGTTAGGAATAGTGAGGATTACATGAGATGGTAGGGAAAAAGTGTTGGGTGACCTTGGTGCCTGAATTAGGCTTGGGAAGACCAGCTAGGACACGAGATTTTAGGAACCCCCCGTGATCCGATGCAAGGACTCTGGACCTACCGAACGACCAAGTAAAGCCACTCTGATTGTAGGGTAGAGAGACTCTAGGAATGGTAAATCAATCAGAATGACTTTTGTTCTTGTGTTTCTGGGGTGTTTTGGTAATTATGAATAATTGAAAAGTTTAAGAAGTTTTAAAAACAATATTATACACTACTTGGGCATAGTAATTCCTCATTTACCTTGCAGTTATGACACCTGGAAGGCGACCACGTGTGGTACAGGCGATCGAGGCCCCAGATACGACTTTGGCCAATCGGCAGAGAGATGATCAAGAGGAGGAGGACGACCAGTGGCTGAAGACTCTTCAAGCCTTCTAGCAACAGACCCTCGAGAGGTATGAGGGCAGCACCTCTGACATGAAGATGGAAGGCTGGCTAGAGGTGCTAGTGATAGCTTTCGGCCTGATTTGGGCCCCGACGGAGTACTGGGTTCCTCTGGTCGTTATCCAGATGCGGGGAGCAGCAGATCAGTGGTGGATGCTATACCTAGGGTAGAGGAGAGATGCTGAGGTGGCATTGGCTGATTTCGAGAGGGAGTTCCTGGTGGAATTCCTCTCTTCAACAATGAAGGCAGAAAAGAGACAGGAGTTTCCCTCCCTCCATGAGGGGAGTATGTCAAAAAAGGGGCTATGAATCAAGAATTAGGACCTCCTACGTTTTTCTTTGGACCTCTTTCCTGATGAGGAGTCTCGGGAAAGGCGTTTGGAGGAGGCGCTCCGACCCTCCCTCTAGTATGAGGTCACCCCTTTACCCTACTGACGCACTTGTATGTCTAAAATAAGGCCAAAGTGGTGGAGAGGATTCCTGCTCTAGGAGGTGTGTCACGAGAGGGGATCCAGCAGGGACGATCGAAGGGGAAGGCTATTAGCACCAGGCCTCCAGCGTCAGGACCCTCTAGGTTCCGACCAGCAGGGACCAGGCCGCAGCAGTTTCAGTTTCGATCCACTTGTCCTCGCCCTTTTTCTTCGGGCCCAGGGCCATGGTGCTTTGTCTGTGAGAGCCCTGGACATCTCCAGAGTTAGTGCCCAAACCGGGTACAGTACGGTGGTGGTGGACAGCCCCAGCACCCGCCCTAGCAGCAACTTCCAGCCAGGCTTTTCCAGCAGCTGCAGCAGCAGGAACAACGAGCTCTTGCTCCTCCAAGGGAAGACATAGGAAGAAGATGACGACCTCAAGGTGCTCCTTAGGGACCTCGATCGGGGCATGGTCGGGGAGGTGGTCGACAACATAGGGGAAGAGGATCTGGGCATGAAAAGCTACACGTCGCAGAGGCATTAGTTCCAGCAGGGCCTTAGGTTGTTCGAGGTACGATCAGTTTTTTCAGTACCCTTGCTTTTTCCTTGTTTGATATCGGAGCTTCGCACTCCTTTGTTGCACCCAGTCTAGCCCATGCCTTGGGTATAGATACCGAGAGACTTCCAGTGCCCCTATTGTTGAGCACACCAGTTAGAGGTCAGACCAACTTGTTGTTTGTTTTTCGGGGATGCAGACTGATGAAAGGGCCACATCAGTCAGTTTGGAATCTTTTTCTACTACAGTTACAGACATACGATGTCATCCAAGGCATCGACTGGATATTCTCTATGTGTTCCTTCATTGACTGTTTTTGAGTAAGGGTTGTGTTCTCGAACAAGGGGTGGCTGAGGGTTACCTTCACTGGCGAGCGGCGTAGTCAAAAGGGCAACAGGCGAGAGGAACCCCTCCTCTCCTTATTAGATGACCTGTCTGTAGAGTCAGTAGAAGCTAAAATGATGGAGGTGCCAGAGATTCTCCATGAGTTTATGGACGTCTTTCCTGAGGAGGTGACTACACTACCCCTTGACGATATATCATGTTCAAAATAGACATGCATCCCTGTGCTTGTCCGATCTCAATGGATCCTTACCGGATGGCACCTTCAGAGCTATGCGATTTGCAGATCCAAATTGACGATCTGATGTAGAGGGGTTATGTTTGGCTGAGTGCGTCACCATGGGGTGCTCCAGTCTTGTTCGCAATGAAGAAAGATGGTGGTCTCAGGTGGTGCATTGACTATAGGAGGCTGAATCAGGTGATGATCAAGAATCGCTACCCTCTTCTGAGGATAGACGATCTCTTCGACCAGCAGAATGGGGAAGGGTGGTTTTCAAAGATCGACCTACGGTCTGGGTATCACCAGCTGAGAGTGAAGGAAAGTGACATCCTGAAGACGGTGTTCAGGTGCAGATATAAAAATTTCATGTTTGTAGTCATGCCCTTCGGTGTTATGAACTCCCCGGTTGTGTTCATGGGGATCATGAACTCCATATTCCGGGAGTACTAGGATCGGTTCGTAGTTTAGTTTATCAACGATATCCTGATATATTCAAGGTCAGAAGAGGACCATGAAGAGCACCTGAGGACTATTTTGGAGGTTCTATGAAAACATCATCTCGATGGGAAGTTGTCAAAATGCAGGTTCTGGAAAAGAGAAGTTCACTTCCTCACACACGTGGTGTCCGAGCAGGGGGTAGCGGTGGACCCATCAAAGGATGAGGAAGTTGTTTCTTGGGCGGCACTAAAGAATGTGGGAGAGATCCGTAGTTTCCTCGGGTTGGAAAGATTCTATCATAGGTTCGTACCCAACTTCTCTTGAGTTGTAGCCCCTTTGACAGCCATGACCAAGAAAGACCTGGTTTTCATGTGGGGTGAGCTGTGCGAGTCAGCCATCAGCTATCTGAAGGAGATGTTGGTCAGTTCCTCAGTGCTGAAATTTCCAGAGGAAGGGGCAGGGTATGAGGTGTTATGTGATGCTTCAGGATAAGGCCTGGGATGTGTCTTGATACAACGACAATGGGTGATCTCTTATGTGTCCGGGAAGCTACGCCTTCATGAGCATAATTACGCCACCCATGACTTGGAGCTTGTAGCGGTCGTTTTTGCGCTAAAGTTATGGCAGTACTACCTTATCGGAGAACACTTTGTGGTCTTCACAGATCACAAAAGCCAGAGGTTTATCTTCTCCCAGCATGACCTATACTTGCGACAATGGAGATGGGTGGAGTTCCTCTAGGATTACAACATAGAGATCTCTTATACTAAGGGAAAGGGAAATGTAGTGGTCGATGCCTTGAGCAGGAGGATGCATAAGGATGCGGTCCGAGTGTTGGCAGACGCCTGGAAGGTGATGGAGGAGTTGGCTACCTCACACCTAGATGCGAGGGTGGATAGTGGTAAAGGCTAACTATATCAGATGGAAGTATAGTCGCCTCTGTTGCAGCTAGTGGAGGAGTCTCGGTGGGGAGACCCAGAGTGTGAAGTGGTGCATTACCAAGTTGACCAAGGCAATGATCCAGAGGGATGGACGAAGGATGGTCAGAACCGGGTTCTTTTCCAAGGAAAGTTGCTTGTTCTGTAGGTGATGCACAACAAGGTTTATAGAGAGTTCCACAACTCACCCCTAGATTTACACCCAAGAGTTTCAAGATATACCAGGGACCGGAGAGACAGTTTTGGTGGACCAGAGTGAAGCAAGCAGTGACAGAGTTTGTGGCCATGTAAGTAGTGTGTCGGCAAGTGAAGGCTGAACACTATGTTCATGGAGGCCTACTACTGTCTCTAGATGTCCTCGAGTGGAAGTGGGATGAAATATTGATGTATTTCGTCACGAGCCTACCCAAGTTCCAAGGGGTATACAACACCATCTAGGTGGTAGTGGACCTGTTGATGAAATCGGCTCAATTTCTGGGGACCAGGTAATCGAGTGCAATGGATGCTTTGGTGTGAAGGTATGTGGATGAGTTGGTGCGATTTCATGGGATTATGAGGTCTATAGTCTCGGATAGGGATGCACGGTTTACCTCACGAGTCTAGAGGGGATTGAGCATGCTTTTTGCACCCAGAAGCCTCTTATCACTACTTTCCATCCATAGACGGATGGATAGACAGAGCGCACCATCCAGACATTGGAGGATATGCAGCGGGCATGTGTTTTGGACTAAGGAGGATCATGGGTACAATACTTTCCCCTGGTATATTTTTCCTACAATAATATCTACCAATCTACCACTGGTATGGCCCAGTTTGAAGCCTTATATGTAAGGTCATGCCGTTTACTTGTGTGTTGTACCGAAGTAGGAGAGGAAGGAATCCTTGGCCCGGAGGTGGTGCAGAGAACGACAGAGAAGGTTCAACTTATACGTGAAAAAATGAAGACGGCCCATGACCGACAGAAGTCGTATGCTGATACCAGGAGGATGCCCTTGGTGTTTGAGGTTGGAGACCACATATTCTTGAAGGTCTCCACTCAGTGTGGACAACTGAGGTTTGGCAAGGGGATTAAGCTTTATCACATAATCATCGGTCCCTTCGAAGTGTTGCGGCGGGTCGGCGAAGTGGATTATCAGCTAGAGTTACCACCGCTGCTACTGAGGATACATGATGTCTTCCATGTGTCCTAGCTCTATCATTATCTGCACGACGATTCACACGTCCTTGATTGGGCTGAGCTGCGCATCCAAGACGACGTTAATTTTTTGGAGAGACCAGTGATGATCGAGGATAGCAAGGAGAAGGTGCTTCGTGGGAAAACCATTCCCATGGTTCGTGTGTTGTGGAGACATGGTGGGCTTGAAGAGAGTACGTGGGAGAGGGAAGCACAGATGCATTCCCAGTACCCAGAGTTGATTTGAGTTCTTTTCCTTGTTGTACCTATTGTGGTAGAACGTTTTGTCTTTTAGTTATGAAATGTACTCATTTTCTTTCCATTGAATGTGTGTGAAAAGTCCTGGATATGGGGGAGGAGTGAACCTGACCCCTAATCAAGATGCATTAAGGTGGATGTGATTAAACCCTTGCGGGTGAGTCAGTGCCGCCCAAAGCGGATAATATCATGACATGGGAAAGGAGACTCCCCAACCCCCACATGCCTGGGCAGTTTGACATGATATGTTTCTTGGTTCTTGACCAAAGGGCGTTTTTAGTTAAAATGAGGTTCACTCTTAAGAGGTATATTCTGTGGTGGTTGTTCGGACCCTCTATTTACTTCAGGGTTGTTTTGATTCTCGAGGACGGGAATCGTTTAAGAGGTATCTGATGTAATGGCACAGGTTTTAGGGGTCCATTACATTGTGAAAATCTCATGTTCGGTTTTCTGGTCTGGGAATATCGGTGATGTTTTGTGTAATGGTAGAACAACCAGGAGCCTTAGCCTACTGATTGTAGGCCTATAGGTGGCTCGGTCTACCGGTAGTCGTAGCCTACTGGTAGCTCTGTCCAACGGTAGCATGGTCTACTGGTAGCTTAGACTACTGATAGCTGCAGCCTACCGGTAGCTTGTCTACTGGTGGCTGTCAACTACCCGTAGCTCTCAGCTACTGGTAGTGGTCACCCACCGGTAGCTCTCAGCTACCGGTGGCTCTGGCCTACCCCGCTGGTCATTTCCAGTAGCACTCCATTTTGTGAAAATTGGGTTTTAAACCTTATTTTGACCCCGTTAAACAAATTTTAAATCCCGGTAACTCCCCTAATCATTTTAATTAAATATTTAATGAATTAACCTTGTGTGCGCATCCGTTTAAATCTCCCGACCATTTAATAACATGTGGGGCTGCGTGGTCCACCCATGACCCTGCCCCTTACACGGTTTCATGTTCTAATCTCAATTGTCCCTGACATTATAAACAAAAGGGTTCATCTTAGGGTTCTTTTCTTGTTCACCCTGCACTAGAGTACCCCTTGTTCAGAGCCAATTTTCATTCAGGCGATCCACATCACAATGTGTGAAGTTTCGCGGCCATCCTAAGCGTCGATCGTTGATCAACAAGTAGGGAAAATATACTTCGTCTCTCCTTTTTGTGTATCATGCGGGGTGGGTGTGCTTTTGATTCTTTAGAATTGGATGAAACATACCTAAATAAAGATAATTAATGGATTCTATAATGAAATAACGGGGGGCTATGATCATTGATGTTGTTTTATATTAAGATATTCTTTCTGGATTGTGCGGTTTTACGCCTTCTAAAAATCATGGTCATTGGTGGTATTTCTGTGTGCACTAATGAACCCTTGCATCTGGGGATGTTTAATGGATTGTTTTGTGGTTGTGAACCCTTACTGTGAAAATTAAATTGGATAATCACATACACCCGACTAAATAAATTGAATGCACCAGGATCAACCCTTCTATGATAACCCCCGGTTAAAGTACACGAAAATTGAAATCATGTACTGTGTTAAATCATATAAATCTGAAATCAATAGCATGGACCTAATTTGTGTTGGTGGTAGTGGTTGGGCTGTTTTCTTTTACGGCCTGATTACTGTAGATATGGGAGGGGATGGGATTCCCTATTTTTATACTCTCGGTGGTTATGAAATTGGGGATGAGATCCCCAGTTGATATGGATCTGGTGGTTGTGAGTTTTAGGAACGGGTGGTTACCTTTTTTATATCACGAAATGGTGTGGATCTTCTGTTGATGAAAAACCTTTTTGGGGGAGGGGACACGTGGCAGTGTCTTAGGGTTTTCTTTGGTTCTAGTACTCCGAGGTATCTCACTTATCCCTTTATTGTTGTGACTTTACAAGAGAACCTGGTGTGAACACTTAAATTGACGTTTGGCTGGTTTCTTTTACTTGGTTATGCTTATGGTGTTAGTTTCCCATGTAGGTTCAGAACATACATAAACATTATTACTGGGCATGAAAAGAAGAATGGGACAAATGTGTTTTATTAGCGAGAGTCGTGACTTGGACTTGAGTGTTGTTTGTGTCCTTTAGGCTAGCTGAAAAAAAAAACTAAACATGGGATACTGCTTGTTATATATATATATATATATATATTTGTAGTTTTTTTTTCTTATTCACGCCCCACCCATGTTGAGCACTTAGTGCCGAACACCCCCATTTCGCGGGGGAGGGTGTTTTCCCAACACTATTATTAGTGGATGATTATTAGATCCTTTTCTCCTCCATTTCCCGGATAGCCCATTTATCTTCAGGCAGGATATGATGGCCTGAGGTCCATTATTAGCCCAAGAATCTTTGGGCAGGGTAGTGTGGTGGTTGTCCAGGTGTGTGTAGCATGTGGTTTCCCAAGTGTCTTTGGAATGAGGCCCAAGTGTTTTCGGGCATGGTAGTGGATATTCTATCCTAGGTGTCTTCGGGCGTAGTGGTGGTTGTTCTTGTATAGGTGTTTGCAGGTGTGGTTACATGTCATAGTTGAGGCCCAGGTGTTTGCAGGTGGGATTCGGCAGTGGGAATGCATGTGATTGCGGACCACGTGTGTGCGGGCAGGTGTAGCAGTGGGACTGTGGTGAGAATGGTTGGATTAGTTTGATGCGTAGGATGTCTCAATAATCAGTGGGAAAGTGGCGTGGGGTACCCAAACATCGATGTTCTCTTATTATATATATCACTTGACTTGTTTTATTTGGGGAGTGTTCCTTGGTGAGGCCTGGGTGGATAGTTTACCTTGTTAGGTGTTTGGTTTACACTTTTTTCTCACGTGACTTTAGTATGTTCCCCCACTTGTGCATGAGAGTCTTTGGTTTTCCCTAATGAGTGTACTTGTATGCTTACCCTACGTATATAAAACTACTTTCAAGATTCCAGGAGGACATCGGGGATCGCGCAGGACCTTACTAGCTCGGACCTTTTGGGCAGTTGCAGTTGATGTTTTTCCTTCTTTGGTACTTACCCATGTAGTCTCTTTTGTGCTTTGTGGCTTTTACATTTGGAACATGCTTGTGGGAATGGTTTACTATTGGCTTTACATTTATTTACCTTTGGTATTTTTGGGTTTCATCATCTTATCTGCCGATCCTATAAAACAGAAAAAGGGTAATGCCTTCCATTTAGTGTGTGATTCTATACCCTTGGTGTCAGTCTCCACTTAGGGACCTATTAAAGGCAGGTTTCAGTGGTCATTATCTCTCCTTCAACATAAATAAGGAAGGGCCTGGAAGTCTGCTGACCCTTCCCTCCTTTATGTGAAGGCAGGTCATGACATGTATATTATTATTTCATAATCCATATTTCATTTTGACATATTATTTTTTAATATGAATGTTATTTGATATATTGGGGAAACCAAGATAAATTTTTATTCATTAATTAAAAACATAATTTATTAATAAGGGTGATTTTCTATAAATATAATTGATTGTCTGTTATATGAGTAATTCATTAGAAATGTATTGATGGGTGGTGCCCAGTTATAGATAGCCCCTTATTGGATCGATAGGTCTCATGAGACAAATTTATGGGTACAATTAAATAAGTATTTTTGTGTGTATAACTACATATTTATTATACTACAGTGGAACAAGGGTCTATATGTATTGATATCATGATTTCTATTTTCTATTTGTCTAATATTAAAAAATCACAACTTTGAATTTTTTTCATATTTTTTATGATATTTCTACATTGAAATTCTCTATGTATGGATATCATAATCAGGATATTCATTAAATGGAATGGGTTTCCATTTTTTAACTTCAATGTTAATTATGCCTTGTTTACTCAAATGACTTCTATTTCATATAACTCTTAATGAGAATGTGATGTGAGC
Source organism: Viscum album (assembly GCA_963277665.1). Taxonomy (NCBI): domain Eukaryota; kingdom Viridiplantae; phylum Streptophyta; class Magnoliopsida; order Santalales; family Viscaceae; genus Viscum; species Viscum album. The sequence goes on along the minus strand of OY728141.1, from coordinate 1,609,352,070 downwards.
CTTTATTTTTTTCCTTTCATTATTATATGGAGAATGAAATTATGAAAAAGATCTAGAATAAAAGAATGGTTTCTTATGTTATGAATTATATTTTTCCAATGTACTATTGGGAACCATGTATTTATCTGGTTATTTAATACTAATTAATATATTAGTAATTTAAGATGAGAACCTTTATATCTTACACTAATTTAATAATGTATATATTGACTATTGGTATCTGAAGTTGAGGCTACTACACTCATAAACTGTAAAAAAATGATCGTGACCGGATGAATTTTTATGGTGAAGTGATTTTGGTAGTTTCATTGGTATTTTTTTAATTTAAAAATGTACCAAATTAACAAGTCTAAACCTTCATCATTTTAAGAATTATTTTTAAAATTATTACACACAAATAATAAACCCCAAATTTTTGTACCTTAAATCATGATTGAATAAATTTTCCATTGTCTTATTTTGGGAATAATAATAATTTTTTCAATCCTATTGTGAACATGAATTATTCAAATTACGATCTTAAAATCAAAAAATTATTTGATTTTGTGATGGTTGATATTTATTTTCATTTGAGTTAGTTCAAAAAATGGTAATTAATGAATATAAATGATCTATTTTCACAGTCATAAGAAAAATAATTTTATTATAAATTAATTCATATATGAGGCATGATAAATTGTTTTTAGTGAAAATTGAATGAAAATATTTGAAACATTATATTTTGGGTCATTTTATTATATTTGGATATTAATTTTTTTAGATTGAATGAAATATATGTGGGGGAGTGGTGAAGATTAATTTTCAAAAAATTTAATCAATTATTCTTTGATAATATCCACACCTATGTTTCAATTTGGGGGTAAAATTTACAATTTTATTATATGAAGATATATTTTATTTTTTTTAAATAAAACATAAAATTGGGATTTTAGAGTATAAATTATTCTTATAGATTAAATTTATATGATCATACAGTTACTTTACTGGTTTTTTATAAATCATTGGAATTGGATACTATGTATGGGAACATATGAGAAAACTGGTATTCATAGAAGTGTCAGATGATTACATCAGAATATGACCTTAAAACATAACTTATTTTTAACAGCTATAGAATTGAAGATTTAAACTATTGTTAGAAAATATGGATTTTCATAGACAATATTCAATTATGTAGCACATTCATAATATGGAAAAAGAAAATTAACACATAATTAAATCCAAATCATAATGTTTTGTTAATGAATAACATGTACCCACATAAGATTAAATTTTTGGTTCTGTGTGGTTAATATGGGTCTTATCTAGTTTATATATGAAAAATTAACTTAGGATATTAACAAATAAATGGTCACCTATGTAAGATTAAATGGGATATTTTACAACCACATAATATTATACTAAATATATTTTACTGTAATTATGTTTTTTAATATTCTATGTCATTTTATAAAGAAACCCACATTTTGATTTTTTCTCCCCCTGAATTCCTCTGTAATATTTGTTTCATTTCATCAATGGAAGGCACCACCAATTATAACATATAAAATCTAGATCAATCAATGATAAAATCACACTAGATTTCTCACATGAAGCTTAAGGGGACCATACCTGGTCTCTAGATAAAACTTCTCTAAACAATTTGGGAAATAGAACAATATTTTTTTCACATGAAACATTTAGGATAGAGTTGAAGGTGTATTGTGGGCAATAAATATCAAAAAGTAAGATAATATAAAAAAATGAATCTCTTCTAACTTGAAAGTACCAAAAGATAGAAACATATGCCACATAGATTGATCCATGGTATCCAATAATGATTTGGTATTCAATTAAGGGAGAATATATTAATGATAGATGGATTTCATAACCCTTGAATGTAGATTAGATCATTATTTTTTGATTGCTATGTATTCTCTATGAACTGAATTGAGAACTTGTCATGACTAATGGTCAATATGTAAGGGGTAATGTTAATTTATTATGAATCCACTGTGATGTTATCAACTATATTCCTTCTACTATTAGTTCCCATGATTAACAATGATTTTTGTATAAATAATTATAGGTTTTTTTGTTTCATTATTCCATTCCTTCAAAAAATTATTCATCATTAATTAATTAAAACATGATATAAAATACCTAACTTCCATTAACTGTGATATTATGATATGATTCTGGTATTGAAGTGTTGTGCGATCATGATAACATGGATGGGATGAAAGGTTATAGGTATTCATAAAATTTGATTAACTTATACCAATTGATAGTTTCATATAAAATGGGTCTTATGGTTTTGTGAGGGGCATAGATATTTATATATAACCCCTTATTTCAAATAAGAACAATATTGGAAAATGAACCCATACCCATAGTTTGGAACCATTGGTGTATCCCACAAACCAGGTGTCTAGTCTATACCAATAGTTTATAGAATCGTAGGATCATTAGTCGTAATTATAGCATTGAGCTATACCCATGGTTTAAAAAATGTATTAACCGTGGATTAAAACCATGGGAATATAATTTTGTGAAATTTTATACTGTTTCAATAACCAACTACCATCATTTCTAAAACCATGGATATAGGATTTTTAAAAAATCATGCAATCGAATTCAAGTCGTAGACCGCCTCTTCCCAATCAATGTTCCTTACCACTACCCCACATACGATTATGTGTATATAAATATATATTTAGTTATATTTTTACTAAAAACCATGGTTGTAGGTGGAAAAAAATTTCAATGTGTTTTCCAGCAGAAAGTTTTCTGTTCTAGCAGACTATTTTTCCTCACATTTACGCATGAATGATATACCCATTATTCTAAAAAGTATTGGGTAGAGTTCAATCCTATACCCATGGTTTCTTAGAATTGTGGGTATATATGGTTAACGAAAATATATACCCTTGTTTTTTTAAAACCATGGGTATAGGTCTTGAACTAATCTATATAACCATAGTATTTCAAAAATGGTGTGTATATGTCCCCCTATGACCACAGTTATTAAAAAAACCATGGGAATAGGATGAAATTTTATTATTATACCCATTTTTAACAAAAACATTGGTATAGGTTCTAAACTAATCCTTAAACCCATGCTTTCAGAGAATCATCGAAATAGGGGTGGCATATATCCATGATTTTATGCAAAACCATGGGTATAGGGTCATTTTCCAGTAGTGTAACCTAGGACCATTGCATAGACTTCACTGTGTGGGGTGACTCATTCATAAACTCAAATAAAGGGTAAGGGATCTGAGATATTTGATTCACTAAGAAAACAAAATTTTCATTAGGAATAATAATTAAATCATAGTGGGATAATAAAGTGGAAATCCACATTAGATCACCATTTTTTCTAAAATCAATCCATTATTTTTAATTATTTTCTATATTTCATGCAACAACGCCATTATTTTTCTTTTTTTTAATATTAAAAAATGTATAAAATGTGAAAAAGGGAAGTGAGTGAATTTATTGACTACATTAGAGATAATAATATTGAGCCACTAATCTACATTTTAGGAGAGATATACATACAATTATAAGAGAATCATGATAATTTTATTTCTAAATTTGGATCAATTATTTGGGATCCAAATGATTTATTTTAATATTCATTATCACTATATAAATATTCTTCAATTATTTACTCTTTTATGGGTTTAATCCAATGTATCTGTGATATATTCAAAATCAGAGTCATACACATCATATACTAACTACTTATTTATATATGAAGGGGTTTATCATGAAAATTCTTATTTATATGAATTTATATAAGCAATTAAAGAGGGTAAATGGAAATTAAAATAAATCAATTTTGACTTCCAATTATAGAAGGACTAATAAATGGGTTTGAAATTCTCTAAATAATTTGATTAAGGATAAGACGAACCACCTAAATAATTTATATATTCACCTTAAGAGACTAAGAAGGATCTAAGGTAACATAAAATATTGGATTGTTCCCTTCTACTACAAAAGGAGAACCTTGATGAAGAAATATCAGTTTCTCAATACTAGGTGGATCAATTAAATATTGAAATATACTAGGAGAATTTCGGAAAATGATATATGAAATATAAATCCACCCTATTTTAAAAATAATTAATAATAAAAACCACTCATCTCCTAGGGCCAATTAAATGATGATACTATTATGGATGAGGAATTTGGAAAGAAAATATAATAGAATGGATACCATCTTACTCTTATAGAATCGTACCATACTAAGGCATTACATAATAAATATGAGAGTATCTATGAACATATACATAGAGAGAGGAATTCATATATTAATGAAAAAATATTATTAATCCATTTTTATAGAGCTCACATATGGAATCTCAATTTCTTCTTGGTTAATTTACTACCTTATCATGATTAAATTAGGTTTACCGACCATGATTCTATGATCTAATATTGTTAGTTAGAGGGGATCTGGTCAATGGATTTTTTGTGGTAAAAGGTAAGGGATCCTTCACTCTAAATACATTTTCTTTTATTGTTTCCTGCCCATATTCTATAAGAATATTAATCCACTTGATCTTCTCATCCACCACTACTTTATCCCCCCTTAAACTGGGGATTTTTTTATGCCTCATTCGAAAAAAAAATTTATATTACAGTGTTGTTGGAATTTTATTTCATTTTTTTAATTTAATTGAACCTTAATTTAGGAATAACATAATTTTTGGAAACATAGAATTTTATAATCAAAAAGGGATTTCTTTGAGTTGTCCCAGACCTACTCTCTCTTATATAGTGGTAAAAACATCGCAAATTAAACATGGTATTTGAGACACATCATTAGTTATAATATCATTCAAAAAATGTATCATTTATACTCCAAGTATCTATTTACAATTATAGTTTTAGATATTAAAGTATTTGACCAGTAGAACCATTGTTTTTTGTGTCAAAATAAAATTTTTCTACTATATAAGAAACTAATTAATCCATAATAACACTTGAACATCTCCCAAAAATCCTCCATGCAAGAAACTATTATAAGAACATCTTCTATATTACTTTTCATAATATCCTAGGAAAATATAATTTTAATAAATGTGTGATGATTGATTCTCAGTAAGTTTAAATAGAATTCATGACAATTAAAGATCCTAATTCAACATATGAAGAGTATATGTGTATAATAAAAACACATAAAAAATTTTAACACAACAAATCATATATTATAAATAACAGAATATGGAATTTTAAAACATTATATGTTAATAAAAATAGTTTTGAATTAGTATTTAATGAAAAAAATTCATGAGAACATCACAAATCTATATGATAAAACAAAAAATGGTGACATATTTTGAATATATAAAAAACATTATAATAGTAAATAATAATAACCATATCATGGATTAAAAAATTTTACATAAAAATTTATTCATGATAATATAAGAATATAATTCATAACATCTTTCAAATGTGGAACAAAAATTAGCACATGGAAATATTATTTTCACGAGTCACATACTTTTACCCATGATAACATGAAAACACAATTTTACCCACATATAAATCACCTTGTTGAGTCACAGACAATAACCCACACGTTTTTAAATATATATAATGATCACTTATACAAAACTAAATAGGATTATGCATTTTACCATTTAATTTCAGGGTGATATAAGACCTTGTCCATCATTTAACCATACATACATGTGACCCTAGAAATAAATAATTAATCATTTGAAAAATAATCCATGGAAATAAAATTAGTTTCATAGTCTATTAAAATGGAATAAAATAAATAAACTATTCACAATTTCATTAATAAGAATAAAATGATAAACCCATGGAAAAAATTCTTAACCATTGATATCACATTTCTTTTTTGGTAAATACAACTTAATCAAGAAAACAAAGCATATGGTATTTTCAATAAAAATATACATGGTATATATTTTAATCATTAGTTTTACTCAAATTATTTGATGTATGTAATCTAGGTGAACACCCTTCAATTACAGTAAGGAAATATTGAGTGTTAATATTGGAATAAAATAAGTATTTATACCCAACAAATGGATAGGAAAGAAAATGTTAGTGATGGATCATTAATCTAAATGAGAATGATATAATGTGTTCCATAAAATGAATTAATTTGGATAATAAAATTTAGATAATGTTCTTTTTAGGAATATGGAATGTCAAATATTTTGAATGTTAATAAAAAATAGTTTTTAACTATTTCATAAAAAATCACTATTGTTAAATGTAATATCCTTGATCATTAAGAGACATTAATTTATTTACAAATATTTTACAAATCAATGATATTGTGGTTTTATTTTATAAAATCATTAATTGTTATAAATTATGTTTCACACAAAACTAAAAATATAAGAGAATGGTGTTTTCACACAAAAATGATAACCAAAAATATTCCATTGATTTCTTTGAGAAAAACACCCATATAAAAAGCATTAAAATATTATTTAAATCATTTTAAAGAATGTAATATGGTAAAAAGTTCCATAATAAATTATTGAGGAATAAATAAAGAAATTTTCTAAAGCATCCATGAATATAGTCATAGAAAAAGGGATTATTCCGACTTAAATGAAATGGCAATGCAAGTTTCACTTATATGAAATACATTATTTAAAATATGAATATTAGGTAAATTAAATATTTTGATAACATATAGAAAATTTAATAAATATATAAAAACAATGAGGAATTTTGTGAATAATAAAATTCTCCATATTGATTATTTTAGATAAGAGTATTTATTTGAAAATAATACTGTTAATAAAACACGTACTGTTTGACTAACATTTAAATTAAAACAATTGGAAGAGAAATATATTGAAATTGAACTTAAAATAAAAATAATAAAATATAATTAATGAAATAATATAACAACTCATCAAAAATATATTCCAAATAAAACTAAAATGGTGCATACCAAGAAGCATTCCTTAATAATTTTGAATTTAGACCATGAAATCCATACAACGAGCATAATCATTGAGCTAAGAGTTTTTTGATATTATGGTGAAAAAGGATAATTATAAAACCCCAAAAAAATATTAAATTTTTTAAAAATTATCAATTGGGTAGAATAATGTAATTATTTAATAATATAGTTGATTAAGAAATCTTGTAACTAGATGGATAGAAATTGAGTTATGAAACTGCATAAACCATGGTATCCTTTATATCAATGGTTTTTTATCTAATAATATTATATGTCTATTTAAACCCATAAAATTTAATTTATATTGTAAAATAAATTTATTAGGTATTAATCACACCATATTGAACATGTCATGGTGTAGAATAAGAAATATGTTTTATGAAATTAATTTTGAGGCACCAACTTCATACCTTGGTACTGATTAATACTATGCATGAATATACATTACTATATAATCAAATTATGTTTTTAAAATAAATTAATATGAATAATATTCATATATATATATATATATATTTATATTTAACTATTTTAATAAGTGATTTATTTATTATGTAATTTTTTCATATATCGGTTTCTTCAGGTTGATCGTTCAACTTCTCATAAATATCTTTTTATATTAATAATAGTCAACATTTTTGAAAAATATTATTAATAGGTTTTTATATTTTTATAACTATTATTATTCCATATTTACCAGAATCGTATACTTGAACAGGTTAATAAAATGGCCTCTTAGATGGAATGTTAACCAGAAATGATTATTTTTAGTTGTAAAATTTTATATGGGTGTTTGTTTATTAATACCATGTCTAAAGTGTCTAATCATTAATTTTAAATACCATTTAATAATTATTTATTTCTATCTAATGTCACCATAAATTATTTTTCCCTATTCGACCATGATAAAATTTTATAACATCATTTATGTCATTGGTTAAACTAACTAAAATAATAAAATGCGATAATTATTGGATAAGTAATGTAATAGGGGGATTTAGTAAAAATATCAGCATTATAGAAGTATAATGAAATTATTTAGATTTTATTAATGTGTTTAATCATATATGAAATTATTTTTCAAAATATTTAAACACTATATGAGAATAAGAAATACCTCCCATTCATGGAGGTGGTAGTATGCACATACTGACATATGAAATATTCATGTTTTTCACAGAACAATATGTAGTTGTAGAATGTTTTATAGTTTACTAAACTAAAAATTTATTAATATCATATTAATTTATTAATAATACTTGTATTAAAATATTTTTCAGTTGGATAAGATAAAAAAGACACATAATTCATGGAGGTGGTATTCTACATGTGCACATGAGGATACTTTTATTATTCAATTAATTAGAGGTGTTGAATGTAAATATTAATTATAAATTTCATAATCATAAAAATGTTTCATATAAAATATTTATTTATCAATTATATCATAATAAAAAATCTGTGACAAGTAGTAAATAAAAATTTAATACATCAATTTATGGAGGTGGTAGTCCCAATATATGAACTATCAATGATCCTTTATTTTTATTAGTGGCTGATAATGAATAAATAAGATTTTTTAGTTTAATATATTAATAAATAATATTATTAATAATATTTATTTAATAATATTTTTTTATATATATGGTTTCGAATAAGAATATTAAAAAAATAATGATAAGAAAGAGGTAATATATATGTTGTGATCTCATGTTTTACTTGTACAATATCCCTAGAAATGAAGGGAATAGTTAACTAATAGTGACCAAAGGCTTAAGAAAGTGCTAGAGGTTTCTAGGAGGAAAATAATTTTGAGTTTTAGAAATAAATTATTAGGGAAATATTATCATGAAATGTTGGAAGGATCCCAAATTATAAGTTAATGTTTTGGAAATTTTGTAAGGTCCCATTATATTTTCTTAATAAATATACTATTCAAGGTTAAAATACAAAAAAATAATAAAGGGGAATTTTTGGACAGTTTTTTTATTACATGACTAAAAAATCATTTTGAATGATTTTTTTGGTTATATCTTTTTACTAAATAAATTTTTACCATTTTTATTTAAATAGGAGTAACTAATTTATTTACCTTTATACATTAATTTCATTAAAAAATTCATATTTATGTTTTAAAAAATTAAATTTATCCCTAAAAAAGTTTCAATCATTTTTTTAATAAAGTTTATAATGATGTGAATTTGTGAATTTAAAATAACTACACATATTACATAAATTTTTTTAGGATGTGGTGTGTTTGAGATATTAAAATGTATGTATAAAATAAATTATCACTTTTTTTATTTAATGATATAAATTGGGTTTTTATAAATAAAATAAATTATATGTGGCTTTAAAATAAATCTCAATCCAAATTTTATTAAAATATTGATCAATTAAATGTCATGGAGAAAATGGGTTTTAATATAAATATATTATTAATTTTTATTTATCAATTAAAGATTGTTTTTATAAAATTAAAATAATATATTTAAAATGAATAACTTTATTATTTGATAAAATATTTTATTAATTATGAAATTTGGTTCTTCCATATGTATAAAAGTAATAATTTGGAAATGGCTATGTTTTTTAATATTCATGGTTTAATTGAATTATTTTATAAGAACACCAAATATCATCTGAGGATAATTTTGATATGCATAATTCAAAATTTATTTTTATTTCATAAATATAAAATTCCAAAATTTATAAATTTATTAAAAAAATGAAATATATGTGGAAAACTACTTTTATTGAATAAAATTACTTTTAAAACATTAACGAATCTTATCATATTTTATATGATTTTTTAATTGATTATATTAATTATTTCTAGATAAATTATTACTCTTAACATTCCTTACTAATATTATGATAGCATATAATTGATTATTTTAGTTCATATTTCTTTGAGAAAAAATTTATCGACACAATTTTCATTTAAAGGACAAAAGTAAATACTAAAATCATAAGTCATTAAATTCCTCACCTAACCTAAATAAATTTTGTTGTAAACCCCAAATAAAAGATCTATATATTTCTAAATGGTTTAAAAGGATCAATATTTTATCTCTTGGGGAGTTTTATCCTCAATATCATAGGTATGACTAGTGGACTCAACTTTTCTTTATAATTTATATATCAATAATTATGGTTTTATCTTATATGAATTAAGCTACACAACCTTCATGATTCTGTGTTGATACCAATATATTGGGACATATTTTTTATATAGAGATTATAATCAACCTCCTACCAAAAATTAATTATTGGTTAATTTAGGACTTTTAATTTTTGTTTCATATTTTTGATATTATCATGGTATTTTTACAATGAGATTCAATGCATAACTACAAAAATCAATATTGACTAAATGATAGATAATATAATTTTACAGAGAGAACAAATAAATTCATCAAGGAATATATTTAGACATTTGATATAGTAATTGTGCCAGTAGTTGTTTTTAATAATAAAATGAAATCTGCCCATTAGTGTGGTTATATTATTTTCATAAAAAAATATATGTATAAATGAGTTGGTAGAATAATGAAAAAATAAAAATATCTCAGTTATTGAACGGAGGTCAATTTTACTCATTCCACAACATCTTCATAACTCACATGCACTGTTCTGCTTTCATTGGAATTCCCTTTTCTTGATTATTGATGATTCCTATAATCCTTGATATCCATTAGATTATTACATTAACAAAGATAACTATAATTACTTCTATATTTTAGGAATTAAATATTACATGGTGACTTTGGATAATAATTATTTTCCTTCATTTTTTTGAGAAAATATTACTTTTACATCGATAGTTATTTACCTGATTCCATCCATTTTCCAAAGATAAAGAATCATCTTGATTTTTTGATAAATTTCCATTAATGTATCTTTACACAATTTTTTTAGAAGGAAATTTTATTTTATTTCTTTCATCATATTAATTGCAATAACTTCTATTGTACTCTACCCGTATCCTAATTAGTGAGATTATAAAATCAACTAAATTAATATTCTTAATCATTATTATTGATATATGGTTTTTCATTGAAACAATTTTTATTAACTATCTCTTATCACTCTAGGTTGATTGTTGGAAAAATACCTAAACTGTCTATGGAATCCATTGGTATCATGGTTTCATCATGGTTTAAGCATTACAAAAACCAAGTGGTTTTAATTGTATGTAATGAACAAAAAACAACATATGATAAATTTCATAAATTATAATATGACTAAATCAACCATGAAATGTTTTAAAATTTAAAAACATTGGTTATAATTTAGTTTAACATAAATATTTCTTAGTTCAATCAATGATTAATTATGGGGGGTTCTCTCATATTCCATAACCCAATTTTATATCGTAATAAATCATTAATAATAGATAATAAATAGAATGTTATGAAATATATTATATCCCTATGATGTGTCAATCCTAGTGTATATATAGTCTTTTTTGTTAGGAACTAGGTGATAATTGAGCTATTACTTAAAACATTATTTTAAGGGTTATTACCTATAGGTACATCTATGTTAGTGCTTTTATCCATATTTAGTATACAATAAGGGATTTTATTTCTATAATAATAACATTATCTCTAATTTCCCAAACATTAGGATTATATTATATACATCGACTTAACCATAGGGTTTTCACTAAATTCCTCTCAACATAATACCAAAAAAATACTTTGTTTGAAAAAATTAAAGGTTTATATATTCCTTTGAAAATAAGATCAATATTAACCTATAAATCCTTAATTACTATTATAAATCTTAGTTAATCTTAAATTAATAACATCAGAACCTATAATGTTATTTAAATCATCATTTTGATACTAACGCACATTTCAAGATCTGATGCTAAGAAAACAATTTATAACAAGTTACCATTGAGATAAATCCTTAATAACATGTTCATTCACCAATAATGTTACATTAAAATTCTAATTACCTCTTTAGATTTATATTCTTAGAATATTTAGTCAAAAAAATTTCAAAATGATCCATTTTTTTGTAACAATGGTATATTTTTTCCCCTATATAAAAAACTACATAATCCATAACAAAACATCAATTTCTCCAACAATCCTTCATATAATAAAATATTATAGACACGTATTTTGTGTTATTTTTGTTCATAACAGGTGTAAATGGAATCATATGAATGGTTTTTACACGTATTCTATGTATGGAAATACATAAGTGATAAAAAATATTGATCATAAGTTTGCATAATATGAGAAAAATAGAATAATCATAATACCTAAGAAAGTTATACCCAATAAATCATAGATAATAAATCATGGAATATGTATTGTAATAACAAAATACGTGAATGAAATGAGATTACAAACATGATTCAATAAACATGGTCCATTATAGAATAACATAGTCACATGAATATGAATAAAAAAATAATTTCATTGGAATATGACACAAACATTGGAATATGTAATAATAATATCTATAAGATCGATAAAAAAATTTAACATAATCCTTGAATCACGAGAGAATAATATCACAACTCAAAAAATCATTCAACTATTAAAAAAATATTTATCTTGTGAAACATTAATTTTATGATTCACACACTTACACCCATGATTGTGAGAAAGAATAACATTACCCATGTATACATCACCATTGTGTGACACACACATGCACCCATTCTTGTGAAAAACTAAATTGTTATCACATATAATAATCTCTTTAGATTTATACTTTTGTCCAATGCATTGGAGAGTGATATATTACGCAAATCATTATTCATCCAAACTTAAGTGTGTCATATAAATCAAATCAACCATCATTTAACAAATATTCAATTTAATGACACACGGTATCAAATCTTTTTAAAATGGATTCACATGAAGAAATCATTTATAAGCCCATAAATAATAATAACATTATAAAAATATGGAAAACTAATATTTATCCAATTAAATTAAATGGAATTATATGTAAATACCATTTAACCAAGATATTATAAATCTGCTTTTTACACATTATAGATACAAGGTATGTCATTATTTCAATAATTTATTCAAATCAATTTATGTATACCATCTATGTGAAATCCCATAAATCACTAGAAAGAATCATTGAGTTCATAAAGGAAAACATTATAAAAAAATAATATTTATACATGTAAAATTATTAGGAAATGAAAAAGGAGTGACGAGCCATTACTCAAAAGTAAAATGATATAACATATTCCAATAATAGAAAGTAGATGAACGGTAATATTTTTATAATAATAATTATCAAGAATATATAATTTCAAAAGATATAAATTTGGATAATAATTAATTATCATTGTATTTTAAAAATAACTTTTGAAATAATAAATATACTTCAACATTTTAAATCTTTACACAAGATAGAAATAATTTATAAATCAACAAGAATAATGATTTACTTTTGAAAAATGTGAATTCATAGATAGTAAATTTCATAGAATAGAACAATGTTAGTGGAGATATTTGTTCACATGGAAAACAATAAAAATATATTCTTTTTTCTCTTTAATGAAAATGAACCATTCAATAAACATTAAATATTAATTTAAAAATTTTAATGAAGTTAAATAAAGAAATAATGAACATAAATAGTTTTTTAGGAATAGATAATAACATTTTTCAAATGCATATAATGATTATGAACATGGTAAAAGGAAGGATCCCAAAAACAAAAATGAGATGGTTTCAGTTTCAAAAATAGTAAACAATTCATATAAAATCTGTGTTAAGGGAAAATTAAATTATGATGGAATATATAAAATCGCATGAATTATGAAATGATGATGATGGGATTTACAAATAAAACAAAATACAAGATGGAATATCTTCCAAAAATAATTTTTATTTAAAAATAAGAGGAGAAATGAAACCATTATAATTTGACTAATATTTAAATCAAATCACTAGAATGAAAAATAGATTAAAATTGTAATTCAAATAAAATTAATAAAATAAAATTTTCATATATTATAATGAATATCAAATATATAAACTATATAAAATTAAATTTCATTATAACAAGGGGAATTTCATAATAATTATAAATTAAGGCAATGAAACCCTTATAAGAAGCATTAACCATGTGGTAAGAATCGTTTGATAATGAGTTCATAAAGAATAATTTTAAAAACCTTGAAAATATGGAGGAAATATATAATAATTTTTTCATTTGTTAGAATAAATAAATCCTAGGATACTATAGTTCAATTAAAAAAATTTCAACTCAATGAAAGGAAATTGAGTTAGAGAAACCCATAAAACCCGCTTATAATTTGTATCAAAGGATATATAAATAAATATATTAATTTTTTTATTAAAACCTGAAAAATTAATTTAATGTGGTAAAGTGATATAATTATTTATTAATCAAACCATATTAATTTTTCATAGTGAAAAATAAGAAATATTTCAAAATCAAATTTAGACAATAGACCCCTTCCCTTAATCCTGATTTATTCTGAACATGGACTTATCTTCTTAGATAATAATTTAAGTTTCATTAAAACATTATTAATAAAATTATTCATATTTATTTATTATTCTAAGGTTTATCAATATTGATTTTTATTTATATATTATATCGTTTTTTCTTATGTCGGTTACTCAAGGATGTTCACACAATTTTTTATGACAATTTATATATATTTAAAATAGAAAATTAATAATAAAAATCCTTAATAAACTCTATAATTTTGGATTTATATTTCCTTTATTATAAATTTATAAAAAAATTCATATAGTTCCCTATTTTTCTAAAATGAACTATATGTATAAATGGGAAACGTAAAATGTATCTTTTTAAAAGTAAAATATTGTGTGAATGTTTATTTTTAATATAACTTATAAAATGTCCAATATGTTCTCCAATACCTAAAAATTAATTAATTATTTTTATTATATAATATTTATATAAATTACATTTACTTAGTCACACATGATTGAATTTTATTGCATCGTTCCTATAGGTTGTTAGACAGACCAAAACATGAACATGCTCTAATTGATGGATAAGTGTGATTATGGTGTGATTTAGTTATAATATCATCACTAAATAATTATATTGAAAATATCTATATTTTATTTTTTGATTATAATAATATTTTAAAATATTTTTTACAAACATGAAATTACTAGATCAAAAAAATTATTACATCATTTTTGTGGAGGCAATAGCCTGTACATACACACATATGACAATTTCATTTTTTTCTGAAAAATATGATGAATGTAGGTAAACAATTAAAATTTTAAAACATGAGTAATTTTATATATATCATATTAGTTTATTAATTACACATTTAGTACCATCTAGGTGTAGTGGTTATTTAAAATAACAATCATCGTTTTTTGTGGTGGTTGTCTACATATGCATATGATGACTTTTTTATTATTTGATGAATTAAACGAATAGAAATTGAATGTTCATTTTTAATTTAATAGTCACAAATATATGGTATATAAAATATTTATTGATAATTATTTACATTATAACCCAAAAAAAATATTTATGAAAAACATAATACATTTATTTGTGGAGGCAACAATATGCATATACGCACTGAAGTGCATTGTGTTGCATTTGTTGTCAATGAGGCATGATGTTGTCTTAGAATGAATGGATGTCAATAGTTGTCAAGATGTGAATGCCAAAGGTTGTGATGGTGTTGGTAAGGAAAGGATAATGGCCATAGTACTAAGATGCATGTCACTTAGGAGATTCACTAAGTGAAATAGGAGATGATGGTTGAAACATTCTCTAAGCACATCTGACGATTGTAGAGCTGTTCTTTAAGTTCATAGAACTTGTATCAAGATGATACAAAGTCACAACATGATTAGAAGACCATGCATTGTAGTGACAATGCATGAGGAGTTGAAAGTGATCCATCCATAAGTTGTAAGTGGATGAAGTGGTTTAATGAAATCCATGCACTATCACTTAGTGCATGTGAATTAGAAGAAGATCCAACTTGATCTCTGATTGGATCAATGAAGATCATTGAAGAATTATTTGATTCAGGAGTTCAGTTGATGAAGATCCTTGAGAATTCTCTCCTAAGTAGAAAATGATATGATGAAGAAGAATTATAAATTGAGGAGTTGTTTTTAATCAAGAGGATTAATGTTTGAATTCTTAAGAAGAAGAGAAGAGAAGAAGAGAAGAAGGGAGAAGTGGCATTTGGCAATTGGAATATTTTATATGGAGGAAAACTTGTTTTTATACAAAGTCTAGGTTCTCATGCCTTTGCAAAAAATTGGCCAGCCAAGGCCAGCCTTAAGGGTTCAACCCCCAAGGCACATGTGGGCCTAAGGCGCCATGCCCAAGGGGGGATCCCATGTGGCCAGCCCGGGCGGCAGAGGCAGAGGGGGCCGTGTATAAGCCCCTGAGGACACGCGGTGGTGAAACCCGCGCGCCCAAGGAGCATAGTGGGCGCCAGTGGCGCGCCCGCAGGAGGCATGAGTGCGCGCAGAGCGCGCCCGCAGGGAGAACACGGTGCGGGGCGGCACCGTGGAGGAGGAAGTTCAATTGTGGGGTTGAGGGAGAGGCATGTTGATAAACCGCGGAAAAATCCCGCGGCGTTTTGATGTGGGACGCGCAAATTCCACCGGGAGAGAATCCTAGCCGCTCATCTGATCTCGCGGCCGATCCGAGCCGCTCATCTAATCCCGCGGCGCCGCGATCTGATCCAGCCGTCCGATGTCTTTCGATCACCTGATCTGACGGCTGCCGCACCATCCTCAACCTCGAGCTCGGTCGAGGCAACTCCCGTGACGCCGCAGAACCAGAGGCCATCCGACCACCCGTTTTCGAGCTCCCAGCGACCATAGTTTGATCCGAAGGCTCCAATGAGTTCGTTCGGCCCTACTGAACACAACCATGTATAAAAATGGGAATGCATGCTAAGTTTGGAAGAATTCGAAGAAGGCCGAGGCAAGAGAATCTGCCGAGGCTTTGAAGGGTTTATGGTTTGCATGGATTAGCCTAAACCGAAGGTCGTGCATGCATTACAAGTCGCATGCACGTAGAGGAAATTAAATAGGAAGAACCCGCGTCAAACCGAGAATGAAAAACAAGATTTGAAAAGATTTTTTAAAGATCCGAAGATCTCGGGTGTTTGAAGTTATTTCACGCGGATAGAACCGCCTCTCCTCTGCCTATATAAATGAGGCCGAGCCCTCGAGAATGTTTGCTGATCCTTTGTTGAAGATCCGAAGAACCGTGAGTGCACCTCTGCCTCGCGAAGTTGAAGCCCTGCGCAAATTATATTTGCGCGGCTGAAGTCCCCTGCGCGCTAATCCTTTGCGCGGCAGGAAGAGCTCGTGGCCGCAGCATTCTTGCGTGCCCGAGGCTTGTTCCCTCTCTGCCCGCACCCTTGCGCGGCAAGAGGAAGACCCCGCGGGTGTTGCACTTGCGCGCCCCACGGGTAGGAGGTCTTGCACGCCCCTGTGTCGTGCACCTTGCGCGCCCGAAGGCTAGGTGAAGACCTGAGGCTTGTTTGCCTTGTGCTCTACACACATTGTGTGTGTGCCAAAGAAGGCTGAGGCCTTGCCTCGTGTGTGTGGTAAGAGAAGAAGAGAAGGCCGAGGCCTTTGTGCCTTTTGTGTAAAAAGAAAAGGAGGAGGCCGTAGCCCTTGTGTTGATATTCGGGTGTGTGCAAGAGGAGGCCGAGGCATGCCCTTGTGTATGTGCCAAATTGAAGAACACATCTTGTGTGTGCTGAGTACCCTACGGGCAGTGAGAGAGCAAGACAAGGCCATACTTGTGTGTGCATTTGAAGAAGAAGGCCGTAGCCCTTATGTGTGAAAAATGAAGAAGCAAGTGTGTGCATAAGAGGAGTGCACAATTTGAAGGAAATTAAAAGAACAAGGAAGTGTGTGTGCTTTGCAAGTGAAGTAGGCCAAACTCAAGTGTTTTCCAAAGTGAAGAAGTTTTGTGTGCAATGAGATAAGGAGGTCGAACCTAGTGTGTGTGCACTAAGTGAAGTGAACACACTTAGAAGAAGGAATAAAGAGGAGACCCTCACACTAAAGTAAAACACACTTCTGAGTGTGTGAGCAATTTGAATATAGTGTGTGAAGATTGTGAAGGAGGTGTGTGCTATAGTTGACTACACCCTCTAAGGGTTTACTGCACTAAGAAGAGAAGAAGGGGAGTGCATGCATGCATGCATGCACGTGCACACGTGAACAGTGCTAAATCAGTGGTGTGCATCTGAGGAGTCCAAGACTTGAAGATCTTGAAGAGATTTGAGAAGGCCATGCAGTCAGGGCATGAGGAACCAGTGTTTCCATGCATTCAGTGCATGAAGTTGTTCTGAAGTGAGACTGGACCGGACTGAAGTTAAAGACATCAGTTGTCTGAGCATTCAGTAGTTGAAGAGAGAGGCCAGGTCATCCTGAGAAGAAGGAGATAAAGCCTGAGCAAGACGAGAAGACCTGTTCACCACAAGTGATCAGAAGAAGAGCAAGGCCAGCAGTCTTTATCCCAGACTGCTGAAGATTCTTGAAGAAGCTTAAAGTGAAGAAGAGTTACTCGTGCGACTCGAGGAGCCAGGAGAAGACCCTGTGAGACTCAGGGTGGAAGAAGTCTTCAGTGGGATTCTGGAGCAGGCCAGTGGGACTCTGGTAACACTGTGGGACGCAGTATAAAGACCCTCCTGTGGGACTCAGGAGTGATACGGTGGGAATCTGTATCGACCATTGTAATACTAACAGATTATAATGGGAGAATCCATGCTGAGAGAGCATGGCAAGGATGTAGGCCTTTGGTTCCGAACCTTGTAAATCCTTGTGTCCTGTGCCTTTTCATTACTGCATTATTCGGGAAAGGTTTAGAGATACAAGAAGAGTGGATCGAGGCCTTAACAAGCCATATAGGTTTAATTGATTAAGAATCAATTAGTAAAAAGTTTTAAGGGATCACTGATTCACCCCCTCCCCCTCTCAGTGATTCACACTGATCTGGGCACTTCAATTGGTATCAGAGGGAGGTTACCTCTAAAAGATCCAAGGGAGTCTTTATGAAGTGCAGATTTGAGGAAATGAGTGACCAGCCTCAAATGGAGATATCTGCCAAGACTCGGAAAAATAGAAAGAAGAAACAGGCCAAGAAGATGAAGAAAGCATGTCCTAGCTGTGATGAAGTTGAAACAATGAATGATCTTCAGAGTGCACTCAAATATCTTCAGAAGACAGTTCCCATGGAAGTGGCAAAGTGTATAGCTACAGGCCTCCTTGATCTTCAAGAAGAAAAATTACAGCTAGAAGATGAAGCCAATTCTCTAGAATTCCAATTGGCAAAAAGGGTTGGCATAACCAACACTCTCAGAAAGCTGGTGAAGGCTAAAGATGAAACAGTATCTCTTTGCAATGAAAGATATGAAGACACTACTGAAGAATTGCAAAGAAGCCTTTCTGAGAAAGAATTCTTTATGATAATAGTCAAAGATGTTGTCCATGCACTGGAAAAGAGGCATAAAGTGTCAATGAATGTCAGAGATGCTCAACTCAAAGACAAAGTCAAAATGGTGAAGGAGCTTGACAACTCATTGCATGAAATAAAGAAGGTGCATGATGACCAAATGGAACAGCTGAAACAGAATTGGGAAGGTAGGCTAAGATTGGTTGAGGATGAGAAGAACTCCCTCAACATGAAATGCTTTGAACTGGAGGTGATATTGAAAAATCTGCAATCACCCAAAGCTGAAGCCTCCCAGTCATCTGAAAGAAGAAATGTTGCTACTCAAGTATGCATTGAGCAGGATGATTCTAAAAGAAAGACATCCTCTAGTGAAAGTGCAACAACTTCTAAAAGGAAGGTACCATTCATCTCATCTTGTACTCATGTTTCTAAATGTGTTTCCACAAAAAGTGCAGGATGGAAGAATAACTCCAAACAAGTATGGATGAAGACAGTAAAGAAGCAGAGCTCTCCTGAAACAGCACAACAGGTCAAGAAAAGTACCCTACAATCAGAAGGACTGAAGAGGTCAAGATTTGTGGGTCAATGTTGGTGTTGTAATAAGTATGGGCACTGTGCAAAGGATTGTTGGTACAATCCACTGAATGTCAAAGCACAATGGAAGCCCATGCCTAGGGGGAGCAAGCCAGAAGAAAAGAAGCAGCATCCACAGGTCCAGAGACATCTGTTTACTGCTAACAGATTTGGATTGCTTGACAACATCTGGGATGATTGCAAAAGTGGGCAAAAAGATACATGTCAGTCTCCAACTGTATCCAGAGCTCAAAAGAAGAAAAGATCACAGAACCTGGCTCAAAAAGATTCCTTGGGAAGCAAGAATAAAATTGAAAATGCTCCCAAGAAGAAGTTGAATAATGAAAAGAAGTCCTTGGAATTCAAATCCAAGAAGGGTGATGCATCAACAAGAGCCACCAAGAAAACATGCTTCTACTGTGGAAAGAAAGGACACATCATGGACCTTTGTAAAGAAGCCATGAAACTAAATAGAAGCAGACTGAACTCCAAAAGACAATCAATCCAGAAGAATAAGGGATTGATTGAAAATAAGTTGCCTAAGAGAGGTAGCTTAGCAGCATCCAAAGAACCATGTGGAACTTCCAAAACTGAGGCCACTCTTCCAAATGATATACTTGTCATATGGCCACATCAGTTGCAACTTGCCAGAGAACTACAAAGAGCTGAAGATGAAGCTCTGGCATTTGCTAAAGCAAAAGGGAAGAAAAAGATTTCACATGAAGATGGGTTGAGATCCACACCAGCACAATCATCAATGAAGATCAAATGTGCAAGTGTGAAGACTGGTGAAAATGGGACATCTCGGTTGAGAGAATCTTCTCAACCTTGTTGTTCACATTGATGAACCAAGGAGGTTCCATCTTATTCCCTAATCACTTGGATTTACATGTGCTAACAATGCAGGAAATTGAAGATGATGATCATTCTCAGCTGGAGGATGGTTTGGACAGAATGGGGTGCACCCCTTGAGGGGGAGCCAATCTGAAGAAGATGGGATTCTGAGATTAATACCATCTTGAGAAAAGTGAAGGTATTCCAATCATACTTTCATCCCTTGTTTCTTAATTGCATTCATCATGACAATTAAGGGGGAGTATTGATTGAAGACAAATGGATGAAAGGGGGAGCTTTATCATTGCACTGAACTTTCTAATGAGTTTTGTGGAGTATGTGCAGGATTTAGCAATTCATTGTTATATCTGAAAAATTTCAAACCCCTAAGCATGATTTCACATGTGTAGAGAATTATGGACAGCTTTGAATTCCTTGGTTACATCACTCTTGTTTTCTACACCGGGTTAGCCCAAGTAGACTTAGAGTTGATTTACTAAAGGTTCTTTGCTAAAGAAGAACATGTGACATCATCCCTCTCCTAGTGTTTTTCAAGAAGATTCTATTCAAAGGGAGGAAGATATTTGTGAAAGTGAACCACACCACACCTTTGCATTTGATTGCCAATAAGGGGGAGAAAAGATTGGGCACACATATTGACCCATTCATCTGTGCTGAAGTGGTGTATTGACAACAAATACAAAGGGGGAGATTGAAGTGCATTGTGTTGCATTTGTTGTCAATGAGGCATGATGTTGTCATAGAATGAATGGATGTCATGAGTTGTCAAGATGTGAATGCCAAAGGTTGTGATGGTGTTGGTAAGGAAAGGAGAATGGCCATAGTACTAAGATGCATGTCACTTAGGAGATTCACTAAGTGACATAGGAGATGATGGTTGAAACATTCTCTAAACACATCTGACGATTGTAGAGCTGTTCTTTAAGTTCATAGAACTTGTATCAAGATGATACAAAGTCACAACATGATTAGAAGACCATGCATTGTAGTGACAATGCATGAGGAGTTGAAAGTGATCCATCCATAAGTTGTAAGTGGATGAAGTGGTTTAATGAAGTCCATGCACTATCACTTAGTGCATGTGAATTAGAAGAAGATCCAACTTGATCTCTGATTGGATCAATGAAGATCATTGAAGAATTATTCGATTCAGGAGTTCGGTTGATGAAGATCCTTGAGAATTCTCTCCTAAGTAGAAAATGAGATGATGAAGAAGAATTATAAATTGAGGAGTTGTTTTTAATCAAGAGGATTAATGTTTGAATTCTTAAGAAGAAGAGAAGAGAAGAAGAGAAGAAGGGAGAAGTGGCATTTGGCAATTGGCATATTTTATATGGAGGAAAACTTGTTTTTATACAAAGTCTAGGTTCTCATGCCTTTGCAAAAAATTGGCCAGCCAAGGCCAGCCTTAAGGGTTCAACCCCCAAGGCACATGTGGGCCTAAGGCGCCACGCCCAAGGGGGGATCCCATGTGGCCAGCCCGGGCGGCAGAGGCAGAGGGGGCCGTGTATAAGCCCCCGAGGACACGCGGTGGTGAAACCCGCGCGCCCGAGGAGCATAGTGGGCGCCAGTGGCGCGCCCGCAGGAGGCATGAGTGGGCGCAGAGCGCGCCCGCAGGGAGAACACGGTGCGGGGCGACACCGTGGAGGAGGAAGTTCAATTGTGGGGTTGAGGGAGCGGCATGTTGATAAACCGCGGAAAAATCCCGCGGCATTTCGATGTGGGACGCGCAAATTCCACTGGGAGCGAATCCCAGCCGCTCATCTGATCTCGCGGCCGATCCGAGCCGCTCATCTAATCCCGCGGCGCCGCGATCTGATCCAGCCGTCCGATGTCTTTCGATCACCTGATCCGACGGCTGCCGCACCATCCTCAACCTCGAGCTCGGCCGAGGCAACTCCCGCGACGCCGCTGAACCAGAGGCCATCCGACCACCCGTTTTCGAGCTCCCGACCACCATAGTTTGATCCGAAGGCTCCAATGAGTTCGTCCGGCCCTACTGAACACAACCATGTATAAAAATGGGAATGCATGCTATGTTTGGAAGAATTCGAAGAAAGCCGAGGCAAGAGAATCTGCCGAGGCTTTGAAGGGTTTATGGTTTGCATGGATTAGCCTAAACCGAAGGCCGTGCATGCGTTACAAGTCGCATGCACGTAGAGGAAATTAAATAGGAAGAACCCGCGTCAAACCAAGAATGAAAAACAAGATTTGAAAAGATTTTTTAAAGATCCGAAGATCTCGGGTGTTTGAAGTTATTTCACGCGGATAGAACCGCCTCTCCTCTGCCTATATAAATGAGGCCGAGCCCTCGAGAATGTTTGCTGATCCTTTGTTGAAGATCCGAAGAACCGTGAGTGCACCTCTGCCTCGCGAAGTTGAAGCCCCGCGCAAATTATATTTGCGCGGATGAAGTCACATGCGCGCTAATCCTTTGCGCGGCAGGAAGAGCTCGTGGCCGCAGCATTCTTGCGCGCCCGAGGCTTGTTCCCTCTCTGCCCGCACCCTTGCGCGGCAAGAGGAAGACCCCGCGGGTGTTGCACTTGCGCGCCCCGCGGGTAGGAGGTCTTGCGCGCCCCTGTGCCGTGCACCTTGTGCGCCCGAAGGCTAGGTGAAGACCCGAGGCTTGTTTGCCTTGTGCTCTACACACATCGTGTGTGTTCCAAAGAAGGCCGAGGCCTTGCCTCATGTGTGTGGTAAGAGAAGAAGAGAAGGCTGAGGCCTTTGTGCCTTTTGTGTAAAAAGAAAAGGAGGAGGCCGTAGCCTTTGTGTTGATATTCGGGTGTGTGCAAGAGGAGGCCGAGGCATGCCCTTGTGTATGTGCCAAATTGAAGAACACATCTTGTGTGTGCTAAGTACCCTACGGGCAGTGAGAGAGCAAGACAAGGCCATACTTGTGTGTGCATTTGAAGAAGAAGTCCGTAGCCCTTATGTGTGAAAAATGAAGAAGCATGTGTGTGCAAAAGAGGAGTGCACACTTTGAAGGAAATTAAAAGAACAAGGAAGTGTGTGTGCTTTTCAAGTGAAGTAGGCCAAGCTCAAGTGTTTGCCAAAGTGAAGAAGTTTTGTGTGCAATGAGATAAGGAGGCCGAACCTAGTGTGTGTGCACTAAGTGAAGTGAACACACTTAGAAGAAGGAAGAAAGAGGAGACCCTCACACTAAAGTAAAACACACATCTGAGTGTGTGAGCAATTTGAATATAGTGTGTGAAGATTGTGAAGGAGGTGTGTGCTATAGTTGACTACACCCTCTAAGGGTTTACTGCACCAAGAAGAGAAGAAGGGGAGTGCATGCATGCATGCATGCACGTGCACACGTGAACAGTGCTAAATCAGTGGTGTGCATCTGAGGAGTCCAAGACTTGAAGATCTTGAAGAGATTTGAGAAGGCCATGCAGTCATGGCATGAGGAACCAGTGTTGCCATGAATTCAGTGCATGAAGTTGTTCTGAAGTGAGACTGGACCAGACTGAAGTTAAAGACATCAGTTGTCTGAGCATTCAGTAGTTGAAGAGAGAGGCCAGGTCATCCTGAGAAGAAGGAGATAAAGCATGAGCAAGACGAGAAGACCTGTTCACCACAAGTGATCAGAAGAAGAGTGTAGAGACCCGTATCCTGACGTACATGGACATTACATTACATTTGCGGAATACTTAATACATAACAAAAAAACACACACACAAGGATTGTAATAGTTTAGTGTCTTTGGAAACTCGGAGTATAATCTTCTAATCGTGGGGAAAGATCTTCAACATCTCCCATAAAGATCTTCCTTTTTATTTTACCTAAGACCTTTCTTTATATCCTGGGGAAAAGAAAACATAAAAGGGTGAGCTCAAATGCTCAGTAAGGGTATACAAAAGAAATAAAAATCATATCATATCTTTTTGAAAATCATAACCTGCAAAAGAGATCATAATATCTTAACATGGAACAAATCATAGAAGTGAAAATAAGATCACCATAATCATAACATGAAACTTGAAACTTTGTGGCATGCACACATAATCATGGAAAATCATTTCTTGTTAGTCATGACTCATTGCCAAGACTATCTTAGTGGACAAAGTCCCTTTCTGAACCGAGTTCACCCCTCGTTTCAGTCCTGTATCACTGAACCGAAATAACCTTCCGTTCCAGCCATGTCTATCTCATGAGATATAAAATCATTACCCAATGCATTGGAGGGAGATATAGGTCCCACCCATCTTATAATGAATCCTTTCTTATGTGTGCCACATAATCATAAAACATACATCATCGCATAACACATATAACAAAAATGGGATTCTTGAAACATCATGACATCATAAATCAATTCATATATGATAAAGGAATTCATAAACATAATTCCATCACAACATAGTCAAACCAATGTAAAAATATGGATAGAAACAGAACCCTTTATTATCTTAGATGGAAAATAATTTTGATAAAACACTTGAATTGAATTCTTGAGGAAAATATCCTTTCTTCTTCAAAAACATTTTTCCTTTCATAACATGTCATACAACTTTAAAATAAAAGAAGTTGATTAAAAATAAACTTGAAAACTTGTAAAGGAATCTTCTTTGAAGTAATGTTTTAAAAATCCATTCATTCCGTATAAGTTAAAAAAACATTCTTCGTACTTTTGTCGGAAAAGTCAAAAAGTACCTCGTACGGAAAAACGACAAAAGATTCCTTTCATATTCTTTACTAAAAACTCACCTAAGGGTAAAATTGGATTTAAACTACTTCAAGTGGATGGAAACAATATTACATATTGAGGGAACATGGATGTGGATGATAAAATACACCCCAGTAAATACTTACGAATAAACAATCTCGGATAAAAATGAGATTGTGATATTTCCCTTACCTTAGGTCCAATTTGCTTCGTATGTGTCCGAACCTCCTGTAGAATGATTTAAATAATGTCATTGACTTATTACAGAATCATATTCATTGTTATGATATCATATAAGGTTCACTTATGACATTATATTACCCGTTCTTTTGTAAATTCCATGTTAAAGAAGCGTTTTGGGTAAAATCGTTTCATTTATCGTAGGTGTTTTGACTTGTTGTTCTTGACATCATTATTACTTATATCATGATTTACTTACTTCCAGAATATGATTTATATATCATATATATTCAGTATATATATATATATATAATATAGATAAATAAAATGAAAAACACCGTTCATGGAGACGGTAGTCCGTACGTACGCATGAACGCTGTTTTTCTTTCCTTATTGTCTTGAAATGGAAGTAAGTAGATGACATACATATGTATATATATACATAAATCCAGTAGATTTATTGTAACGCCCCAAGATTTTATGAAAAATATTCTTTTTAATTTCATTAATGTCTTGTGTTGTACGCTACAACAAAAGAAGCTTTCACAATACGCATCCTTGACTTTCCTTCCGTTACACGCAATCGCGACCTTCCTCGATAGCGTGTGTAGTACGCAATACTGAGTTTCACGAAACAACGATATGCTATTAAAATATTATTAAAACTAGCCGTTATGAATAGTAATAACCACTTTTTGGAAATTTTGTAAATTTTATTTTTCAAAATGGAATTCATTTTTGGATTCGGAGTATCGAATTTAGCCTAAGGTGAAATTTTGGTACTTTTCGGATAACTTTCATATTCTAATGAATAGTGAAAATTACTAAATTATAATTAAAAACAACTTTTTTAATCGAAATAATTAATAGTGATAAATTATTAATTTGAGTGGTTTTAAAGTATATTTAGAATATATTTTTACAATTTAATACAATGTTGGTCATTGTTTGTAATTTCACATTTAAACCAGACATAATCAAGTGTCAATCTTTTGATAGATTTTGTTTCTTAAAAAACACGCTATTTGTTTTAACAGCGGGATTTAATTATAAAATTAATTAATGCAACTTCTATGTTATGAATTTGGTAAAATAGACTTCATTTTTGAATTCGGAATATGAAATATAGCTTAGGATGAAATTTTGGCATTTTTTTGAAAACTTTCAATTTTTGATGAATAGTGAAACCACTAAGTGGTAGGTTAAAAACGGAATTTTGCATAAAACTTAATTTTACCGCTTCTGTGAATGGAATTTCGAAAATCCGAGAGACACGGTTAATATCAAGGACTAAAATGTGGTTCAATGAGATGAAAATAATTTTTTGGTGAATAGTAAATTTTTACTTTTTTTACCACGGTTAATAGTAAATAGGGTAACTAAGGGTAAATATGATATTAATATTACCCTAACACATGTCCTAATTCTATTGGACAAGTGTAATTCGACCAAAAACAAACTTAGGAATAAAATATGACCATTTAGGCCCACTTGGATTAGATTAGGACATTTATTTAAAGAAGGGTTAAAATAGTTAAAATCAAAGTTTAATAAGTAAATCATTTTTAATATGGGGTTATACATAAGATAAATTCGACTATAAATATTCATTAAAAAGCTAAAAAGATTTCCTACATGATGGTATTTTATTTGTAATTTTTAGACAGCATATAATATAATTTATTTATGACACAAAGATGATGCAGTAATTATCTTATTAATGAAATATTGACATAATTGATAATATAAATACCAAAATAAATTTAATTTAAGACTTTTTACGAATTCCACTAATTTTCTAGGTTACTCTGATATATTAGTGTTGATTTAATCAACTTGGTTCGAATATATAATTCTTTTATGACTTTCAAAAAAAAATCATATATCAAATAGTGTCAAAATTGACACAAAATAGTTTTTAAATCAAATATTATATTTTTAATTGTTATTTTATTCCTAAAAATCTAAGGTTCGGCCAAATGACTTAGATAAGGATATATGTATTAATAATATACAATTTGGGGTTCGTTTGGCATGTTATAGTAAGTGTATTAACCATATAGTGAAAGAAAACAAAAAGACAGGGTAAAAGTTAAATTATTTAACATAGAGTTAAATCTAATTGATAAGGTTTAAAATAAGATCCAAACATGTATAAATTTGATTGGTTGATGAGATTACAACCCTATCTCATCTAAGCTTCGAATATGAGTCATTTTTGGTGGTTTTTAAGTGGGGTTATATTTATTATAAATTAATATTTTTAAGAATTCCTAAGGTGCCCCTCTCCTCCCTTATAAAAGGACACATCCTCCCCCTCCTCCTCACACCAATTTGAGCACTCAAGCTCGGCCAACCCCTGCCAAAATCCCTTCTCCACTTCCCTAGCAACATCCTAGAGGTTCTGGTCTTCCTCAAAGACCAATTCTAGTGCCCTAAGAGGAGGTCTCAAAGAGGCACTTCAAAGAAGAGGTAATTACCGTTACCAATTCTTTCATCTTTATTTCTTCTTCCACTTATTCTTCTTAGGTTGTTTCATTATGAAGTAATAACATCAGTATCACTCATATACTGATATGTTATTATAAGTATGAAACAACCCTATTTCACCATCTATCCATCCTACGGAAAAAGAAATCACCGCGCGTGCGTACGTACGGAATACCGTCTCCACGCCGTGGTGTAATCTATTTTCCACCATCACCTTACAAGGATGGGTATAATGGTGTAATCAGTAACTATATATGATTATTATTAAGTAATATTGATACTGAAATAATATATATATATACTCCAATACAATTCCACGATCATAGGAACGATATCATCACTCGTGCGTACGTACGGAATACCGTCTCCACGAAGTGATGCGACTCGTTCTACATGATCTTCATTTCATAATGATTATATAAATGAATTGAATGAATGAATATGGTATATAATACACTAATACCATTCTGGAAATGAATTATCTATAACCTAAAGATAAGAATAAGAATTTATTCGACAAAACACGCATAAGAACAAAAAGTTATAAAGACCCGAGTAACAAGTAACAATGAAATATTACTAACAAGAAGCTAATAATATGACCATATATGATCTCATATAAATATGTATGATTCTGTAATAAGTCAATAACATTATTTAAACCATTATACAGGAGCTTCGGACACGAACAAAGCAAATCGGACCTAAGGTAAGGGAAATATCACAATCTCATTTTTATCCGAGATTGTTTATACTTTGGTATTTACTGGGGTGTATTTTATCATCCACATCCATGTTTCATCAAAATGTAATATTATTTCCATCCACCTACAATTGTTTAAATCCATTTTTACCCTTCGGTGAGTTTTTATTAATATGTATGAAAGGAATCTTTTGTCGTACGAGGTACTTTTTGACTTTTCCGACAAAAGTACGAAGAATGTTTTTTTTTTAACTTATACGGCACGAACGGATTTCTACTGTTTTATAAAGCCTTATTTTCATGAAGCTTCCTCTAAAATATTTCATGACTATTTTCAATAAAATATCTTTCTTTTAAAGTTGCATGATGTTTTGTGAAAAGAAATTGATTTTGAAGAAGAAAGGATATTTTCCTCAAGAATTCAATTCAAGTGTTTTATCAAAATTATTTTCCATCTAAGATAATAAAGAGTTCTGTTTCTATCCATATTTTTACATTGATTTGACTATGTTGTGACGGAATTATGTTTATGAATTCCTTTATCTTATATGAATGGTTTTATGATGTCATGTTGTTTAAGAATCCCATTTTTATTACATGGGTTATGAAATGATGTATGATTTATGATTTTGTGGCACACATAAGAAAGGATTCATTAAGAGATGGGTGGGACCTATATCTCCCTCTAATGCATTGGGTAAAGATTTTATATCTCATGAGATAGACATGGCTGGAATGGTAGGTTATACCGGTTCAGTGAAACAGGACTGAAACGAGGATTACTCGATTCAGAAAGGGACTTTGTCCACTAAGATAGTCTTGGCAATGAGTCTTGACTAACAAGAAATGATTCTCTATGATTATGTGTGTATGCCACAATGAGTAATGTTTTAAGTTATGATTTCATTTCACTACTATGATTTATCCCATGTTATGAAATTATGCTCTCTTTTGCAGGTTAAAATTTCCAAAAATGTTATGTTCTTATGAAAATTATGTGATTGATATTTCCTTTGTTTACCCTTACTGAGCATTTGAGCTCACCCTTTTATGTTTTCTTTTCCCCAGGATATAAAGAAAGGTTTTAGGTAGAAAAAAGGGATGACCTTTATGGGAGATATTGAAGAACTTTCACCACGATTAGAAGATTACGTTCCGAGTTTCCAAAGACACTAAACTATTACGATCCTTTAGTGTGTGTATTTGTTATGTACTAAGTATTCCGCAAATGTAATGTAATGTCCATGTACGTCAAGATACGGGTCTCTACAGTTGGTATCAGAGGAAAGGTTTAGTCAACCTTTGGAAACTAGGATGCGAAAACGTTAGTGAGATTCCTAGAGATATTTCTAAGGTATGTCTAGGGATGTCTCTAAGGTTAAGTATACGTATAGGTTATAGTCCTAGAATTACGCTAACGATCTTCGAATTTAACCTAAGATGTTAGATATTGAGGGTACTAACCCTTTATTATGTTGTTTTCCCTAGCATGATTTTTGCCTCTCACACAATTCTTTTGGGGTTTTAGACGATGGCTGGAACCCGAAGGAACCGTGTTAATGCGGAATGTGATGGGCAATGCAATGATTGTACCCCTAAGCAACCAAACGATATAGGAGCTGGAATGCAAAATCTTGTAGCCATGATCACACAACTTTCTCAAGCTATGAATCATGCAGGACTTCCAAACGAGCAAAGGAAGGAGCAACATTCTGTTGAATCCTTCATGAGGCAGCGTCCACCTTCTTTCAGTGGGTCTACTGATCCATTAGTTGCTGAACAATGGATTAGTACTACTGAAAAGATATTTTCAGTTCTTCAATGTTCTGAACATGATAAAGTCATCCTAGCAGTGTATCGTTTGGAAGGAGATGCTGATCAATGGTGGAATCTTATTAAGAATACAAGGCAAAGGGATGAAATTGAGTCTATGGAATGGGACGAGTTCAAGAACTTATTTTTCAATAAGTACTTCCCTCGTATTCTTCGAACAAAGATGGAGAAAGAGTTTCTTGAACTGAAGCAAAGGGACGATGAATCTGTTGGTACCTATGAAGAAAATTTTACAAGACTTGCAAGGTATGCTTCTGGAATTATCATCCAACCTGAAAGTAAAGTTGATCGATTTTTCAGTGGCTTAAAACCAAGTCTTCGAAGGGCATTAGCTATAAGAGACTTCAGTAGCTATGAAGAAATTGTGCGTTGTGCTATCAAGGTAGAAATGGATGTTGGTGTTACATATCCATCTCATGGTTTTGACAAGAAACGAAAGATGGAGTTCAAGGAGAAATCTCAGAATAATGGTGAAAAGAAGATGAATGTTTCCTTATGCACAAAGTGTGGAAAGAAGCATGGTGGAGATTGTCTAAAAGGGACTAGAAAATGTTTTAAGTGTGGAAAAGAAGGTCATCGAGCAGCTGAGTGTCGAAGTAATGGAAAAAGGGTTTCTAATGATAAAGCAAACACTGCAGAGAACGCACTGCCAACACTTCAATGCTTCAAGTGCAAGGAAATGGGGCATTATGCTAATAATTGCCCTAATCCAAGGGTTAGTGATGATCAACATGAGCAACCACTGAAGGCAAAGGACAAAGGGAAATCACATGCGATCACTACTGGCAATGTTGAATATGACAACGATGTGGTGGAATGATTAAGTGTTTATGTAATGGGATTCCAAAATAATGTTGTATCATTGAGTATTGCAATATTTATTGATGTGGTATTCAAAGTGATTGAGATATTTTTTTTGGAAATAAGATGATATGCGCATAATGAAGACGAGAAAATGAAATGTTTAATAGTATTCATGAGCTCATGATTGATATAAGGACTAAGTGATATCATGGTTTGAGTATAAATAATTTTGAGGATTTTGGTATGTGTAAAGTGTTAACTTTTAACTGCATTCAAGTTTTCACTAAGGTTCAATGGGTATTCAAGAGTATACATGATTAAGGACTTTGAATGTTTGGAATGTGACAAAAAAAACATATCTTATGATATATGGGGATCAACGATGATATTAAATCTCTGGTAATTGTTTTCACTATGTTATGAGAGTGGACTGCAGTATTATGGATAAGCCTAAAGATTGGAATGGATTGTGTTGGACGATATTATTGATGGGATGTTATAGTAGTTTTGGAAAAAGGACAACCTGCAGGACGGGCGACAGCCCATCGCTTCGGACAAGGCTGTGGGAATCGAACCCACAACCGAAGTGCGACTGGCCTTTATCGCCTACCACTGACCTACAGGAAGTCCCTGTTTAGTAGAAACTAGTTTTATTATATTAAGCAGTATGATATATGAAGTATAAGTCCATTTTAGGAACCATATATGATTAATCTCACTATAAGATCGACTTATGTATATAAGTTTTTCTAACCTTTTGTTTGAGACAGATGGAATGACCTGTCATTCTATCACATGATCTGCTAACACATCACGAATAACAAATTCAACTTCATTTATTTAAGAGATGAAGTAGAAATTGTTCAAGGCACGAACAAAAGTGATATTTTACCAAAATAAAGTAAGTATTTATTCTAAACAAATTTTCAACTTTAGGGAAATGATCTTGAAAACCAAAAATGTTGTCCTAGTGATCTTATACCTGATGAATCAGATGGAACCTTATATCATCACAAATCTATGGATTTGTGATTACTGGCTTTTCCATAGCCATGTTCTCTACCACTCTCCATCAGAACATGATGGTTAGATTTTTCTTCCATATCCATATTTTCACCTATGTGGAAACCCAGTGATTAGTATATTTGGGTAATCGTTACATTTCATACTTTTGTTTTTAAAGCCATGTTTTGGTATTCCTTTTTACGATGTGGGTTTCTATCAAAGAAAATTTTGAATAGTAAACCATTTATAACCCCGACGAATTTCGAGGGCGAAATTCATTTTAAGGGGGGTAGAATGTAACGCCCCAAGATTTTATGAAAAATATTCTTTTTAATTTCATTAATGTCTTGTGTTGTACGCTACAACAAAAGAAGCTTTCACAATACACATCCTTGACTTTCCTTCCGTTACACGCAATCGCGACCTTCCTCGATAGCGTGTGTAGTACGCAATACTGAGTTTCACGAAACAACGATATGCTATTAAAATATTATTAAAACTAGCCGTTATGAATAGTAATAACCAATTTTTGGAAATTTTGTAAATTTTATTTTTCAAAATGGAATTCATTTTTGGATTCGGAGTATCGAATTTAGCCTAAGGTGAAATTTTGGTACTTTTCGGATAACTTTCATATTCTAATGAATAGTGAAAATTACTAAATTATAATTAAAAACAACTTTTTTAATCGAAATAATTAATAGTGATAAATTATTAATTTGAGTGGTTTTAAAGTATATTTAGAATATATTTTTACAATTTAATACAATGTTGGTCATTGTTTGTAATTTCACATTTAAACCAGACATAATCAAGTGTCAATCTTTTGATAGATTTTGTTTCTTAAAAAACACGCTATTTGTTTTAACAGCGGGATTTAATTATAAAATTAATTAATGCAACTTCTATGTTATGAATTTGGTAAAATAGACTTCATTTTTGAATTCGGAATATGAAATATAGCTTAGGATGAAATTTTGGCATTTTTTTGAAAACTTTCAATTTTTGATGAATAGTGAAACCACTAAGTGGTAGGTTAAAAACGGAATTTTGCATAAAACTTAATTTTACCGCTTCTGTGAATGGAATTTCGAAAATCCGAGAGACATGGTTAATATCAAGGACTAAAATGTGGTTCAATGAGATGAAAATAATTTTTTGGTGAATAGTAACTTTTTACTTTTTTTACCACGGTTAATAGTAAATAGGGTAACTAAGGGTAAATATGATATTAATATTACCCTAACACATGTCCTAATTCTATTGGAAAAGTGTAATTCGACCAAAAACAAACTTAGGAATAAAATATGACCATTTAGGCCCACTTGGATTAGATTAGGACATTTATTTAAAGAAGGGTTAAAATAGTTAAAATCAAAGTTTAATAAGTAAATCATTTTTAATATGGGGTTATACATAAGATAAATTCGACTATAAATATTCATTAGAAAGCTAAAAAGATTTCCTACATGATGGTATTTTATTTGTAATTTTTAGACAGCATATAATATAATTTATTTATGACACAAAGATGATGCAGTAATTATCTTATTAATGAAATATTGACATAATTGATAATATAAATACCAAAATAAATGTAATTTAAGACTTTTTATGAATTCCACTAATTTTCTAGGTTACTCTGATATATTAGTGTTGATTTAATCAACTTGGTTCGAATATATAATTCTTTTATGACTTTCAAAAAAAATCATATATAAAATAGTGTCAAAATTGACACAAAATAGTTTTTAAATCAAATATTATATTATTAATTGTTATTTTATTCCTAAAAATCTAAGGTTCGGCCAAATGACTTAGATAAGGATATATGTATTAATAATATACAATTTGGGGTTCGTTTGGCATGTTATAGTAAGTGTATTAACCATATAGTGAAAGAAAACAAAAAGACAGGGTAAAAGTTAAATTATTTAACTTAGAGTTAAATCTAATTGATAAGGTTTAAAATAAGATCCAAACATGTATAAATTTGATTGGTTGATGAGATTACAACCCTATATCATCTAAGCTTCGAATATGAGTCATTTTTGGAGGTTTTTAAGTGGGGTTATATTTATTATAAATTAATATTTTTAAGAATTCCTAAGGTGCCCCTCTCCTCCCTTATAAAAGGACACCTCCTCCCCCTCCTCCTCACACCAATTTGAGCACTCATGCTCGGCCAACCCCTGCCCAAATCCCTTCTCCACTTCCCTAGCAACATCCTAGAGGTTCTGGTCTTCCTCAAAGACCAATTCTAGTGCCCTAAGAGGAGGTCTCAAAGAGGCACTTCAAAGAAGAGGTAATTACCGTTACCAATTCTTTCATCTTTATTTCTTCTTCCACTTATTCTTCTTAGGTTGTTTCATTATGAAGTAATAACATCAGTATCACTCATATACTAATATGTTATTATAAGTATGAAACAACCCTATTTCACCATCTATCCATCCTACGGAAAAAGAAATCACCGCGCGTGCGTACGTACGGAATACCGTCTCCACGCCGTGGTGTAATCTATTTTCCACCATCACCTTACAAGGATGGGTATAATGGTGTAATCAGTAACTATATATGATTATTATTAAGTAATATTGATACTGAAATAATATATATATATACTCCAATTCAATTCCACGATCATAGGAACGATATCATCACTCGTGCGTACGTACGGAATACCGTCTCCACGATGTGATGCGACTCGTTCTACATGATCTTCATTTCATAATGATTATATAAATGAATTGAATGAATGAATATGGTATATACTACACTAATACCATTCTGTAAATGAATTATCTATAACCTAAAGATAAGAATAAGAATTTATTCGACAAAACACGCATAAGAACAAAAAGTTATAAAGACCCGAGTAACAAGTAACAATGAAATATTACTAACAAGAAGCTAATAATATGACCATATATGATCTCATATAAATATGTATGATTCTGGAATAAGTCAATACCATTATTTAAACCATTATACAGGAGCTTCGGACACGAACAAAGCAAATCGGACCTAAGGTAAGGGAAATATCACAATCTCATTTTTATCCGAGATTGTTTATACTTTGGTATTTACTGGGGTGTATTTTATCATCCACATCCATGTTTCATCAAAATGTAATATTATTTCCATCCACCTACAATTGTTTAAATCCATTTTTACCCTTCGGTGAGTTTTTAGTAATATGTATGAAAGGAATCTTTTGTCGTACGAGGTACTTTTTGACTTTTCCGACAAAAGTACGAAAAATGTTTTTTTTTAACTTATACGGCACGAACGGATTTCTACTGTTTTATAAAGCCTTATTTTCATGAAGCTTCCTCTAAAATATTTCATGACTATTTTCAATAAAATCTCTTTCTTTTAAAGTTGCATGATGTTTTGTGAAAAGAAATTGATTTTGAAGAAGAAAGGATATTTTCCTCAAGAATTCAATTCAAGTGTTTTATCAAAATTATTTTCCATCTAAGATAATAAAGAGTTCTGTTTCTATCCATATTTTTACATTGATTTGACTATGTTGTGACGGAATTATGTTTATGAATTCCTTTATCTTATATGAATGGTTTTATGATGTCATGTTGTTTAAGAATCCCATTTTTATTACATGGGTTATGAAATGATGTATGATTTATGATTTTGTGGCACACATAAGAAAGGATTCATTAAGAGATGGGTGGGACCTATATCTCCCTCCAATGCATTGGGTAAAGATTTTATATCTCATGAGATAGACATGGCTGGAATGGTAGGTTATACCGGTTCAGTGAAACAGGACTGAAACGAGGATTACTCGATTCAGAAAGGGACTTTGTCCACTAAGATAGTCTTGGCAATGAGTCTTGACTAACAAGAAATGATTCTCTATGATTATGTGTGTATGCCACAATGAGTAATGTTTTATGTTATGATTTCATTTCACTACTATGATTTATCCCATGTTATGAAATTATGCTCTCTTTTGCAGGTTAAGATTTCCAAAAATGTTATGTTCTTATGAAAATTATGTGATTGATATTTCCTTTGTTTACCCTTACTGAGCATTTGAGCT
Organism: Viscum album; assembly: GCA_963277665.1. NCBI lineage: Eukaryota > Viridiplantae > Streptophyta > Magnoliopsida > Santalales > Viscaceae > Viscum > Viscum album. Next base: position 1,609,315,481 of record OY728141.1, on the reverse strand, counting down.
CACCCTTTTATGTTTTCTTTTCCCCAGGATATAAAGAATGGTTTTAGGTAGAAAAAAGGGATGACCTTTATGGGAGATATTGAAGAACTTTCACCACGATTAGAAGATTACGTTCCGAGTTTCCAAAGACACTAAACTATTACGATCCTTTAGTGTGTGTTTTTGTTATGTACTAAGTATTCCGCAAATGTAATGTAATGTCCATGTACGTCAAGATACGGGTCTCTACATTTATAATGTCATATATTTCATTATTATTTCTTATATATACATTATAATCATTCTTAAATGGTTAACATGGAGAATGAATCTCATCGCGTCGTGGAGACGGTAGTCCGTACGTACGCACGAGCGATGATATCATTTCTATAAACATTGAATTGAATTGGAGTGGATTATACAATATATCAGAATCAATATGATGTTGTAATAACTATGTATAGTTATTCTTTACACCATTATACCCATCCATGTAAGGTGGTGGTGGAAAATAGATTACACCACGGCGTGGAGACGGTATTCCGTACGTACGCACGCGCGGTGATTTCTTTTTCCGTAGAATGGATAGATGGTGAAATAGGGTTGTTTCATACTTATAATAACATATCAGTATATGAGTGATACTGATGTTATTACTTCATAATGAAACAACCTAAGAAGAAGAAGTGGAAGAAGAAATAAAGATGAAAGAATTGGTAACGGTAATTACCTCTTCTTTGAAGCGCCTTTTGGAGACCTCCTCTTAGGGAACTAAAATTGGTCTTTGAGTAAGACCAGAACCTCTAGGATGTTGCTAGGGAAGTGGAGAAGAGATTTTGGCAGGGTTTGGCCGAGCTTGAGTGCTCAAATTGGTGTGAGGAGGAAGGGGAGGAGGTGTCCTTTTATAAGGGAGGAGAGGGGCACCTTAGGAATATCTCAAAATATTATTTTATATTAAAGTCAAAATCGGTTTATAATGGTTCCAAAGGGTATTATTTCGAATCTAAAGTGGGGATGGGTCGAAATCCTATCAACCAATAAGATTTAGACATGTTTAGGGTATTATTTTAACCTTATCAATTACATTTAACTCTAAGTTAAATAATTTAACTTTTACCGTGTCTTTTTTGCTTTCTTTCACTATATGGTTAATAAACTTACTATAACATGCCAAACGAACCCTAAATTGTATATTATTAATACATATATCCTTATATAAGTCATTTGGCCGAACCTTAGATTTTTAGGAATAAAATAACAATTAATAATATAATATTTGATTTAAAAACTATTTTGTGTCAATTTTGACACTATTTGATATATGATTTTTGTGAAAGTCATAACAGAATTATATGTTCGAACCAAGTTGATTAAATCAACACTAATATATCATAGTAACCTAGAAAATTAGTGTAATTCATAAAAAGTCTTAAATTACATTTATTTTGGTATTTATATTATCAATTATGTCAATATTTCATTAATAAGATAATTACTGCATCATCTTTGTGTCATAAATAAATTATATTATTTGATGTCTAAAAATTACAAATAAAATACCATCATGTAGGAAAGTTTTTTAGCTTTCTAATGAATATTTATAATCGAATTTATCTTATGTATAACCCCATATTAAAAATGATTTACTTATTAAACTTTGATTTTAACTATTTTAACCCTTCTTTAAATAAATTAATAATAAATGTCCTAATCTAATCAAAGTGGGCCTAAATGGTCATATTTTATTCCTAAGTTTGTTTTTGGTCGAATTACACTTGTCCAATAGAATTAGGACATGTGTTAGGGTAATATTAATATCATATTTACCCTTAGTTACCCTATTTACTATTAACCGTGGTAAAAAAAGTAAAAAGTTACTATTCACCAAAAAATTATTTTCATCTCATTGAACCACATTTTAGTCCTTGATATTAACCGTGTCTCTCGGATTTTCGAAATTCCATTCACAGAAATGGTAAAATTAAGTTTTATGCAAAATTCAATTTTTAACCTACCACTTAGTAGTTTCACTATTCATCAAAAATTGATGTTTTTCAGAACAATGCCAAAATTTTATCCCAAGCTATATTTCATATTCCGAATTCAAAAATGAAGTCTATTTTTCCAAATTCATAACATAAAAGTTGCATTAATTAATTTTATAATTAAATCCCACTGTTAAAACAAATAGCGTGTTTTTAAGAAACAATATCTATCAAAAGATTGACACTTGTTTATGTCTAGTTTAAATGTGAAATTACATCCAATGACCAACATTGTATTAAATTGTAAAAATATATTCTAAATATACTTTAAAACCACTCAAATTAATGATTTAGCACTATTAATTATTTCGATTAAAAAAGTTGTTTTTAATTATAATTTAGTAATTTTCACTATTTATCAGAATATGAAAGTTATCCGAAAAGTACCAAAATTTCACCTTAGGCTAAATTCGATACTCCGAATCCAAAAATGAAATCCATTTTGAAAAATAAAATTTACAAAATTTCAAAAAGTGGTTATTACTATTCATAACGGCTAGTTTTAATAACATTTTAATAGCATATCGTTGTTTAGTGAAACTCGGTATTGCGTATTACACACGCTATCGAGGAAGGTCGCGATTGCGTGTAATGCAAGGCAAGTCAAGGATGTGTGTTGTGCAAGCTCCTTTTGGTGTAGCGTACAACACAAGACATTAATAAAATTAAAAAGAATATTTCTTTATAAAATCTTGGGCTGTTACATTCTACCCCCCTTAAAATGAATTTCGCCCTCGAAATTCGTCGGGGTTATAAATGGTTTACTATTCGAAAGTTTCTTTAATAGAAACCCACATCGTAAAAAGGAATATCAAAACCAATCTTTAAAAACAAAAGTATGAAACGTAACGGTTACCCAAATAAACTAATCATTGGGTTTCCACATAGGTGAAAATATGGATATGGAAGAGAAATCTAACCATCATGTTCTGATGGAGAGTGGTAGAGAACATGGCTATGGAAAAGCCAGTAATCACAAATCCATAAATTTGTGACGATCTAAGGTACCATCTGATTTATTAGGTATAAGAGAACTAGGACAACATTTTTGGTTTCCAAGATCATTTCCCTAAAGTTAAAGAATTTGAATTAGAATAAATACTTACTTTATTTTGGTACAATCTCACTGTTGTTCGTGCCTTTAACAATTTCCACTTCATCTCTTAAATAAATGAAGTTGAATTTTTTATTCGTGAAGTGTTTGCAGATCATGTGATAGAAGGATGGGTCATTCCATCTATCTCAAACAAAAGGTTAGCAAAAATTTTATACATAAGTCGATCTATAGTGAGATTAATCATATATGGTTCCTAAAATGGACTTATACTTCATATATCATACTGATTAATATAATAAAACTAGTTTCTACTAAACAGGGACTTCCTGTAGGCCAGTGGTAGGCGATAAAGGCCAGTCGCACTTCGGTTGTGGGTTCGATTCCTACAGCCTTGTCCGAAGCGATGGGCTGTCGCCCGTCCTGCAGGTTGTCCTTTTTCTAAAACTACGTTACTATAACATCCCATCAATAATATCGAAAATCTTCTATCCTTAAACAATACTAACTTATGTCCAACATAATCCAGTCTAATCTTTAGGCTTATACATAATACTGTAGTCCACTCTCATAATATAGTGACATCGATTACCAGAGATTTAATACTGTCGTTGATCCCCACATATCATAAGATATGTCTTGTTGGTCACATTCCAAACATTCAAAGTCCTTAATCGTGTATTCTCTTTAATACCTTAGTGAAAACATGAGTGCAGTTAAAAGTTAACACTTTCCACATACCAAAATCCTCAAAATTCTATATACTCAAACCATGATATCACTGAGTCCTTATATCAATCATGAGCTCATGAATACTATTAAACATTTCATTTTCTCGTCTTCATTATGCACATATCATCTTATTTCAAAAAAATATCTCAATCACTTTGAATACCACATCAATAAATATTGCAATACTCAATGATACAACATTATTTTGGAATCCCATTACATAAACACTTAATCATTCCACCACATTGTTGTCATATTCAACATTGCCAATAGTGATCGCATGTGATTTCCCTTTGTCCTTTGCCTTCAGTAGTTTCTCATGTTGATCATCACTAACCCTTGGATTAGGGAAATTATTAGCATAATACCCCATTTCCTTGCACTTGAAGCATTGAAGTGTTGGCGGTGCGTTCTCTGCAGTGTTTGCTTTATCATTAGAAACCCTTTTTCCATTACTTCGACACTCAGCTGCTCGATGACCTTCTTTTCCACACATAAAACATTTTCTAGTCCCTTTTAGACAATCTCCACCATGCTTCTTTCCACACTTTGTGCATAAGGAAACATTCATCTTCTTTTCACCATTATTCTGAGATTTCTCCTTGAACTCCATCTTTCGTTTCTTGTCAAAACCATGAGATTGATATATAACACCAACTTCCATTTCTACCTTGATAGCACAACGCACAATTTCTTCATAGCTACTGAAGTCTCTTATAGCTAATGCCCTTCGAAGACTTGGTTTTAAGCCACTGAAAAATCGATCAACTTTAATTTCAGGTTGGATGATAATTCCAGAAGCATACCTTGCAAGTCTTGTAAAATTTGCTTCATAGGTACCAACAGATTCATCATCCCTTTGCTTCAGTTCAAGAAACTCTTTCTCCATCTTTGTTCGAAGAATACGAGGGAAGTACTTATTGAAAAATAAGTTCTTGAACTCGTCCCATTCCATAGACTCAATTTAATCCCTTTGCCTCGTATTCTTAATAAGATTCCACCATTGATTAGCATCTCCTTCCAAACGATACACTGCTAGAATCACTTTATCATGTTCAGAACATTGAAGAACTGAAAATATCTTTTCAGTAGTACTAATCCATTGTTCAGCAACTAATGGATCAGTATACCCACTGAAAGAAGGTGGACGCTGCCTCATGAAGGATTCAACAGAATGTTGCTCCTTCCTTTGCTCGTTTGGAAGTCCTGCATGATTCATAGCTTGAGAAAGTTGTGTGAGCATGGCTACAAGATTTTGCATTCCAGCTCCCATATCGTTTGGTTGCTCAGGGGGACAATCATTGCATTGCCCATCACATTCCGCATTAACACGGTTCCTTCGGGTTCCAGCCATCGTCTAAAACCCCAAAAGAATAGTATGAGAGGCAAAAATCATGCTAGGGAAAACAACATAATAAAGGGTTAGTATCCTCAATATCTAGCATCTTAGGTTAAATTTGAAGATCGTTAGCGCAATTCTAGGACTATAACCTATACGTATACTTAACCTTAGAGACATCCCTAGACATACCTTAGAAATATCTCTAGGGATCTCACTAACGTTTTCGCATCCTAGTTTCCAAAGGTTGACTAAACCTTTCCTCTGATACCAACTGTAGAGACCCGTATCCTGACGTACATGGACATTACATTACATTTGCGGAATACTTAATACATAACAAAAAAACACACACACAAGGATCGTAATAGTTTAGTGTCTTTGGAAACTCGGAGTATAATCTTCTAATCGTGGGGAAAGATCTTCAACATCTCACATAAAGATCTTCCTTTTTATTTTACCTAAGACCTTTCTTTATATCCTGGGGAAAAGAAAACATAAAAGGGTGAGCTCAAATGCTCAGTAAGGGTATACAAAAGAAATAAAAATCATATCATATCTTTTTGAAAATCATAACCTGCAAAAGAGATCATAATATCTTAACATGGAACAAATCATAGAAGTGAAAATAAGATCACCATAATCATAACATGAAACTTGAAACTTTGTGGCATGCACACATAATCATGGAAAATCATTTCTTGTTAGTCATGACTCATTGCCAAGACTATCTTAGTGGACAAAGTCCCTTTCTGAACCGAGTTCACTCCTCGTTTCAGTCCTGTATCACTGAACCGAAATAACCTTCCGTTCCAGCCATGTCTATCTCATGAGATATAAAATCATTACCCAATGCATTGGAGGGAGATATAGGTCCCACCCATCTTATAATGAATCCTTTCTTATGTGTGCCACATAATCATAAAACATACATCATCGCATAACACATATAACAAAAATGGGATTCTTGAAACATCATGACATCATAAATCAATTCATATATGATAAAGGAATTCATAAACATAATTCCATCACAACATAGTCAAACCAATGTAAAAATATGGATAGAAACAGAACCCTTTATTATCTTAGATGGAAAATAATTTTGATAAAACACTTGAATTGAATTCTTGAGGAAAATATCCTTTCTTCTTCAAAAACATTTTTCCTTTCATAACATGTCATACAACTTTAAAATAAAAGAAGTTGATTAAAAATAAACTTGAAAACTTGTAAAGGAAGCTTCTTTGAAGTAATGTTTTAAAAATCCATTCATGCCGTATAAGTTAAAAAAACATTCTTCGTACTTTTGTCGGAAAAGTCAAAAAGTACCTCGTACGGAAAAACGACAAAAGATTCCTTTCATATTCTTTACTAAAAACTCACCTAAGGGTAAAATTGGATTTAAACTACTTCAAGTGGATGGAAAAAATATTACATATTGAGGGAACATGGATGTGGATGATAAAATACACCCCAGTAAATACTTACGAATAAACAATCTCGGATAAAAATGAGATTGTGATATTTCCCTTACCTTAGGTCCAATTTGCTTCGTATGTGTCCGAACCTCCTGTATAATGATTTAAATAATGTCATTGACTTATTACAGAATCATATTCATTGTTATGATATCATATATGGTTCACTTATGACATTATATTACCCGTTCTTTTGTAAATTCCATGTTAAAGAAGCGTTTTGGGTAAAATCGTTTCATTTATCGTAGGTGTTTTGACTTGTTGTTCTTGACATCATTATTACTTATATCATGATTTACTTACTTCCAGAATATGAATTATATATCATATATATTCAGTATATATATATATATATAATATAGATAAATAAAATGAAAAACACCGTTCATGGAGACGGTAGTCCGTACGTACGCATGAACGCTGTTTTTCTTTCCTTATTGTCTTGAAATGGAAGTAAGTAGATGACATACATATGTATATATATACATAAATCCAGTAGATTTATAATGTCATATATTTCATTATTATTTCTTATATATACATTATAATCATTCTTAAATGGTTAACATGGAGAATGAATCTCATCGCGTCGTGGAGACGGTAGTCCGTACGTACGCACGAGCGATGATATCATTTCTATAAACATTGAATTGAATTGGAGTGGATTATACAATATATCAGAATCAATATGATGTTGTAATAACTATGTATAGTTATTCTTTACACCATTATACCCATCCATGTAAGGTGGTGGTGGAAAATAGATTACACCACGGCGTGGAGACGGTATTCCGTACGTACGCACGCGCGGTGATTTCTTTTTCCGTAGGATGGATAGATGGTGAAATAGGGTTGTTTCATACTTATAATAACATATCAGTATATGAGTGATACTGATGTTATTACTTCATAATGAAACAACCTAAGAAGAAGAAGTGGAAGAAGAAATAAAGATGAAAGAATTGGTAACGGTAATTACCTCTTCTTTGAAGCGCCTTTTGGAGACCTCCTCTTAGGGAACTAAAATTGGTCTTTGAGTAAGACCAGAACCTCTAGGATGTTGCTAGGGAAGTGGAGAAGAGATTTTGGCAGGGTTTGGCCGAGCTTGAGTGCTCAAATTGGTGTGAGGAGGAAGGGGAGGAGGTGTCCTTTTATAAGGGAGGAGAGGGGCACCTTAGGAATATCTCAAAATATTATTTTATATTAAAGTCAAAATCGGTTTATAATGGTTCCAAAGGGTCTTATTTCAAAGCTAAAGTGGGGATGGGTCGAAATCCTATCAACCAATAAGATTTAGACATGTTTAGGGTATTATTTTAACCTTATCAATTAGATTTAACTCTAAGTTAAATAATTTAACTTTTACCGTGTCTTTTTGTTTTCTTTCACTATATGGTTAATAAACTTACTATAACATGCCAAACGAACCCCAAATTGTATATTATTAATACATATATCCTTATCTAAGTCATTTGGCCGAACCTTAGATTTTTAGGAATAAAATAACAATTAATAATATAATATTTGATTTAAAAACTATTTTGTGTCAATTTTGACACTATTTGATATATGATTTTTGTGAAAGTCATAACAGAATTATATGTTCGAACCAAGTTGATTAAATCAACACTAATATATCATAGTAACCTAGAAAATTAGTTTAATTTATAAAAAGTCTTAAATTACATTTATTTTGGTATTTATATTATCAATTATGTCAATATTTCATTAATAAGATAATTACTGCATCATCTTTGTGTCATAAATAAATTATATTATTTGATGTCTAAAAATTAAAAATAAAATACCATCATGTAGGAAAGTTTTTTATCATTCTAATGAATATTTATAATCGAATTTATCTTATGTATAACCCCATATTAAAAATGATTTACTTATTAAACTTTGATTTTAACTATTTTAACCCTTCTTTAAATAAATTAATAATAAATGTCCTAATCTAATCCAAGTGGGCCTAAATGGTCATATTTTATTCCTAAGTTTGTTTTTGGTCGAATTACACTTGTCCAATAGAATTAGGACATGTGTTAGGGTAATATTAATATCATATTTACCCTTAGTTACCCTATTTACTATTAACCGTGGTAAAAAAAGTAAAAAGTTACTATTCACCAAAAAATTATTTTCATCTCATTGAACCACATTTTAGTCCTTGATATTAACCGTGTCTCTCGGATTTTCGAAATTCCATTCACAGAAACGGTAAAATTAAGTTTTATGCAAAATTCAGTTTTTAACCTACCACTTAGTAGTTTCACTATTCATCAAAAATTGATGTTTTTCAGAACAATGCCAAAATTTTATCCCAAGCTATATTTCATATTCCGAATTCAAAAATGAAGTCTATTTTTCCAAATTCATAACATAAAAGTTGCATTAATTAATTTTATAATTAAATCCCGCTGTTAAAACAAATAGCGTGTTTTTAAGAAACAATATCTATCAAAAGATTGACACTTGTTTATGTCTAGTTTAAATGTGAAATTACATCCAATGACCAACATTGTATTAAATTGTAAAAATATATTCTAAATATACTTTAAAACCACTCAAATTAATGATTTATCACTATTAATTATTTCGATTAAAAAAGTTGTTTTTAATTATAATTTAGTAATTTTCACTATTTATCAGAATATGAAAGTTATCCGAAAAGTACCAAAATTTCACCTTAGGCTAAATTCGATACTCCGAATCCAAAAATGAAATCCATTTTGAAAAATAAAATTTACAAAATTTCAAAAAGTGGTTATTACTATTCATAACGGCTAGTTTTAATAACATTTTAATAGCATATCGTTGTTTAGTGAAACTCGGTATTGCGTATTACACACGCTATCGAGGAAGGTCGCGATTGCGTGTAATGCAAGGCAAGTCAAGGATGTGTGTTGTGCAAGATCCTTTTGGTGTAGCGTACAACACAAGACATTAATAAAATTAAAAAGAATATTTCTTTATAAAATCTTGGGCTGTTACAAAGAGCAAGGCCAGCAGTCTTTATCCCAGACTGCTGAAGATTCTTGAAGAAGCTTAAAGTGAAGAAGAGCTACTCATGCGACTCGAGGAGCCAGGAGAAGACCCTGTGAGACTCAGGGTGGAAGAAGTCTTCAGTGGGATTATGGAGCAGGCCAGTGGGACTCTGGTAACACTGTGGGACGCAGTATAAAGACCCTCCTGTGGGACTCAGGAGAGATACGGTGGGAAGCTGTATCGACCATTGTAATACTAACAGATTATAATGGGAGAATCCATGCTGAGAGAGCATGGCAAGGATGTAGGCCTTTGGTGCCGAACCTTGTAAATCCTTGTGTCCTGTGCCTTTTCATTACTGCATTATTCGGGAAAGGTTGAGAGATACAAGAAGAGTGGATCGAGGCCTTAACAAGCCATAGAGGTTTAATTGATTAAGAATCAATTAGTAAAAAGTTTTAAGGGATCACTGATTCACCCCCTCCCCCTCTCAGTGATTCACACTGATCTGGGCACTTCACGCACTATTAATGAACTATTATTTTTCTTACTGGATGGAAATGAACAAATAAGATTCATTATTTAAATATTAAAAAAATTGGTATATTAATTAATCTAATTTCATTATATTATGGTGTTTAAAAAAATTTTGTAAGTGCAAGATTAGTGAGAAAATAGAATGAAGGGTGTAATACTTATATCAAGATCTTGAGTTTTCCCTTAGAAATATCTTTATAAATGGATATCTTAAGATAACGAATAGTGACCAAAGGATAAAGGTATTATAAGAGGGGTTTAGTGGGTAAAAATTTCATTTTATCATGTAAATTTTAATGTAAATATTTACGATAATGTTGTGGATAGATCCCCATTTATATGTAAATATAATGAAATCCTTGGAATTAAACATTACATTTTCCATAATACAAAGTTACAATTAAAGGGAAAAAAGATTAAAAAAGAACAAAATTAGAATGAGTGATGATTTTCAATGAGCCAGACCTCAACCATCCATTTTCAAATATTTTTTTAAAATGTTTCTGTTCATTTCCTCTTTGATAATTTTTTTAATCATTTTTACTTTTAATAGGGTAATTAATTTGTCACCATAATAAATAATTTCCATGACCAAAATAAAAATTTATATTTTAACATGATTTTTACAATATGATTAAAAATTTAATGTCATATAATTAAATAAAAAATGAAATTATTTTAAATATTAATTTTAATGTAACTGTACATATCATGTGTGATAGTTTTTAGAAAATATTGTTCTTTCAAATTTAAAAATTACTTGTTAGATAAAATTATCAATGATTAATATTTTCAAGGATATAATTTATTTGTTATAAAAAACTAATTTTTATGAGACTATAAAGTCAATCCAAACCAAATTTTACGAAAGTAATTTTTAATTAAATTAAATGAATAAAAACATTTTTTTTCTTAGAACTTGAATATTAAATTTCTTTATATGGTTAAAAATATTTACATGAATAGAACCCAATATCATTAAAATTTGTTACATTATTCATGAAATAAAATTTTCATTCTTTAAAAAGTCTCAATCTATTTTACATAGTAAAAAATTTCATTATTTTTAAAAAGACTATACTACTTTAATATTCATTTACAGTCAATAAATTTTAAACAAAATTAAAATAAAATCATATAATAATAATTTTTATTTAGAATTAAAAAATGATGTTCATTTAAAAATATATAAATACTAAAATTTATATGTTTTTCTTCTAAATAATAAAATATTTAACGAGAGATACTTATTTTTTAAAAATAATTTTAAATAATTTGAGTATTATTAACAAATATTTTATGAATTTTTTATTGATTAAAATTTATTTATTTAATAGAGGGTTAATTATTCACAAATTTTATAAATAATATTTCTCTTATTTGTTGTAGCTCATTTTAGTTCGGTTTTGCACAAGAAAAAAGTTATTAGTATAGTGATTATGTAAAAGGAAAAAATTATATAATAAAATCGTGGGTTGTTATAATATTTTTATGATGAAAAAAATCTCTTGATGAGGAAATTATGGACATCCCATAATTTTTTAATGATTATGAAATGGAATTAGTAGAATAATAATGAATTTTGTAACCTCGAAAGTTGACACAAATTTTCCAGTACCACACATGTTTAGAATTTCCTGAAGTGGAGGTGGATTCCGTTTGGTTTTTTATCAATGATAACCTAAAATTCACTACTTAGAATATGAGGCTGGTGAATATTAAACAATTCAATAGATTCTTTAATTTTCAATAATTAAAAATTATTCCCTTCATAATTAAAATTCCTATTTTATCTATTATATTATTCCCTCTAACATGAGTTAATATAATAATTGAAGATTAATTATTTGAATATTTGACTAATTATTGAATAAAATAATCACGTTCAAATTTTTATTAATTATTCACTCATTTTTTATTCAATAATTTATTGATAATTTTTTTTCACGCATTATTTATTCATATTATTTCTTGTTAATATTTATTTTATGGGTATACCCTATTTTTATGTTATAGATCATAATTATTGAATTATTCTATGTAAATTAACATACATATTCAATTGAAGATTGAAAAATCAATTTGATTTTTTTGAAAATATTAGAATATTTCGAATCATAGGATGGTTTCTCAATTATCTTACATATAAAATTGTTCAAAAGGTAGGAAACCAATGTATGATTAGTGTAAAACAATATATTATTTATTTCCTTGGAGTTAAAAATATTAAATATATTTAAATATCTCAACGAAATATATCATAAGAATTTTAGGGATAGTTGAAGAATATATACAATATCTCATTGACCCTATAAAATATCATATGTAGTGAAATTTTACCATTGTCAAATATCATAAGGGTTTAATCTTACGCAACTTATCCTGGTTAAAAATTTTCTTTTAATTCATATGATTTCTTCATAATTTAAATTATTTATTATAAGGATAAAATTTAAACAACATATTCATTGTATGTATTGCAAAGTAAAATATATTAATTATCAGGTTTACTCTATTATATATACATTATATATTCTTTATTTGAGATGTTATATTATGTATCATTTTTAAATTAATGTATATTACATAATAATTTTTATTATACTTTAAATTAAATAATATATTACTTATATTATGATTTATTTTATAAAATTTTTATTAAATTTTTATTACAAATAAATTATCTTATGCACAACATTATTCATTTTTTATAAAATTTATGATAAATTCAAATAAATTAAAATGGTTTTTTAAATGTTTGAATTGTTTATAAAAATTCATTACATGATTCATAAAATCATATTAAAATAGAAAATTTATTCAAAATTAAGCTAAATCTTGATACTTCAGAGGTAATTAAATTTTTTCAGAAAAAGTTTTCAAAATTGGTTATTATAGAAATTTCGTCGATGCATTGGGAAATTCTAAAGTAGTTTTTTATTTTAAAGATAGTATTTAGGAATGGTTGCTAAAAATTCATAAATTTTCATTTGAAGTTTCAATTATATATTTATTTTGATTAATTTATTTATAATTATTTTTTAAATTATTTGATTTTTTATATTAGGCGTAGACATTATATATTATAGAAAAGTTGATAAAATAGTCATGAATGATGATATTTTTTTTAGGTTTACATACCTCAACCTTTTTTATATATATTCATCATATAACATGATTTGTTATGTTTCATGAGTTTCTTTAATGTTTTGGTATTTTATTACAGTGTTTTAAGAGGTACATGGTTTCACTATTGTTAGTAAAAAAAGGTTCACCATATATTGGAAACTATGTAAATGAGGAAGTGAGTCACTAAGTAGGTGCATGGATGGTTCACTTTTTCACCAAACCATGTGATATGAGACAGTGTGAGAATAATTGTTCACACCCAATTTTTCAAAATATGTAATAAAAAATTGAGAGGTGTTAGACATGAGACAACAAAACCACACGATTGGTCCACAACATTCCAAACCATGTATGTTGAACCATGCATCTATTTATTTGGGATATAGTGTCATGTACATAGACAGAGAATGGTTTTTCAAAACATTTAACCTAACCATGTGGCATGAATTTAATAATCAATAAATTAAACTATTACCAGGATTAAGACCCTGAACCATCTTTTCCCTTATTCTTCAAAGGACTCAAACTAATATTCCCCTAGCCTCTGATGACAATTCCAACCTATCTAGAAGAAACATTTAGGGGATTCAATGTGCATTGGGTATCTAAAATCATTGTTAGTGGTCATTCTTCTAGGTTATCTTATATATTATTTTATCCTCTCGCTGCCTCTTAGATGCATTGACCATGTTCTTTATGCCTTTATTTACATGATAATATGATAATTTAGGTGATATATTTTTAGATATATTAATTCTAAGATTTCATGAGCCAAAAACTATATGTTTTAAATAATTTCATTTATTTATATAATCATTTATATGTATGTATATTAAATCCCATATCCACTATTCTAGAAATAAAATGATTAGTTCTATAAAACAAGGATTATTGGATTTTTTATGGTATCATTGTACAATTTCATGATGGTAAACTACGTTGTTTTTTTAATCCAATAAAATGGAACAGATTTTCTAAAAAAAACCTTTTATGATAATTTTAATGTCAATATTTTAATAATATTTTTTGGTTTAAATTATTGATAAGTATTTTATGAAATTATTTTTATGTAATAATTATTGTATGAGAAATTTTTTTGGAATATAATTTGGAATAATTAGGTTGGTTTGTTTTCGAAGCGGATGGGTTCAGTTAAATGTGCCACGATCAAGTTCTGATTGAATATGGCCATAGGGTACAATAAATAATGGCTACACCGTTATTGTGTGTATTATGTGAATAGAGATATGTATGAGTGTATGTAAACATGGGAAAGTTTATTTAAAATATTAATGGAAGATCATAGGGTTTTAATGGATTTCTCACATATAATTTTTTATGACATTATAAAAACTGCCGAAATATAATCATCTTTTTTTATATAAAATATTATAACTACTTCTTATCCACCTGGTATGTGTTAGGAATTCCATGGGTAATTCTATCTAAGGTTGTACCACTCATACTCATGAATAATATATGAGGATTCAATTTTTATATTTTATTATGTTTTTATGTTTTATTGATTAATTGAAAATCATCCTATAATTTTCCTTGAGTAACATTGAATTTATATTCCATTGTAGTAACCTTGTAGATTTTACTTAAGGATAGTGAAACATCCTCTCTACATAAGTATATGCTTTTGGGGAGGGAAATTACAAATGGTATTAGCCTTGGTTGATATTTATATATCTTATAATCATAATAAGGATGTAGGAATGTAAAAACATGAAATTTATATAATAAAATTATTTATCCGACCTTTTATGTCAAACATTATGTTACTATGTTGGTTCAAGTATAAAAGTTCTATAAAGAAATTATAGGTATTTTTTCATCTCATTATCATGGTTTAAGCCAAAAAGTTATCCATTTTATGCATTATTTATATTTCATTCCAATTGGATTTTATTGTCTAATTTTTAGTTTGAAAATAAAAAATTGGGTATAACTATTGATATTTGGAAATGATAGTTGTTATGATGGATTATTAAGGTGATATAGAAATTCTAAGCCTGTAATTTCTAAAGATAGACAACTAAATGTAGTAATTTTCTAGTTTTAGAAAATGGTGCTAGGTATCATTTTATAATTTGGAAAAAGGAAGCTAATGAAAACATGGCTTCACCATAGCTATAAAGAGTTATGTTTTTAACTATAGGACACTGAAATATTTATAAAAATATTTATGAATACAAGAACTCAGTTGGTGTGGGATTCTA
This sequence comes from Viscum album, assembly GCA_963277665.1. Taxonomy (NCBI): domain Eukaryota; kingdom Viridiplantae; phylum Streptophyta; class Magnoliopsida; order Santalales; family Viscaceae; genus Viscum; species Viscum album. The sequence goes on along the minus strand of OY728141.1, from coordinate 1,609,299,969 downwards.
ATGACAATAGAGTATCGGTGTAGGGATATTATAAATATTAAATATATTTTATCATGTTCCTAGAGATTATTTGTAAATTTTGAATTACTACTAAGAAGATTCTAAAATAATAAATATAACGTCATGGTTGTGTTCAGAGTTTTGTTCTTAACATAGGTGTGGCCTAATGCTTTCCAGAATTTAGTGCCACGTCATATAATAGTTAGTGGGGTGTTAAATAGAGGATATTGGTATAATAAAAATTAAAAAATGTCACTCCACCTGCACCTTGTGTGAACATGATAGATATAAGGAAACCCCATCCACCATTTATATAGATGGACGAACCAAGGTGAAACTAATGAGAGGAGGCATCATCAGTCATTAATACTATGGATGATCACTCCTATAATTTGGTGTATCAACTAGGGAGCTTGTATATTCACTCAAATCATTCTCGTTCCACCACAAAATCCAAGGATTTGAGATTTAAGTCTTGATCCACCATTTAATATTTTAATATAATGTTTTAGGTCCCTATTACGAGTCCTAGAGATCCCTTTGGGACCGATCAATTTTTATCATAATAAATTGATGTGATTTGTGAAACTCTTAGGGAATTCCCATTCATAATTTATGAACAAATGATTTGTAGTGCAAGGACACATGTTTTTTGTTATTCTTATATAGGGAAGATATGTTTTTTGAGACTACATGTTGTTTGATAGGGATACATACCATGTAATGATCCTAGGTCAGGAATTCAAGGGACCTATAAAAGGTATTCATGTAAAGGGACATTGTTGTGTGATTGTACATGACCAGAATACACACACAGGATAAAAGACATGTACGCAAGAAAAAGGAATGTGAAAGGGTCATTTTATTCGCTAACCGTCATGTACTATGGGTAAACACCATGTTTGGATATATTGATGGTTGTTTCATGAGTGGGAAGACGTGTCCATGGGCTCAGGTGAGAAAATACACATAGTGTACACAATTTACACATCACTTAAACACAAATAGAGAACAAATATATGCATCAGAGAACAAATATACATTTTCAAATGGGGTTATGAACCATTTACCAATCAATTAAAACTATAGTAGTTTTCTTAGAGACATCCGCTCGAGGAATATCCTTATTCAGGGAATGGATTTAGGCTTATGAGTACCCTATCCTGATCAGTTGTTTTTTATAGAATGTGGTTGTAGAATTTGTGGAATCATTAGAGATCATCCCTGGACTTATTCGAGCAGGATGATAAATTTTTTGTGAGTAGTTATGGATAGTAGTCTGGTTGGATCACTAGAGTGATTTAAAAGTTAGTTCCCTTCCCTATCATCTCGTGATGTGTCTCCCTTGGACACTTTAGTCTGGTATACTGGTGATCCCGTATCGTATCAGGGGTCGGTCCCCTACCTATGGAAGTGTTGGGATGTGACACCACAGATAAAAAACTGGGTTCATCCAACCCTAGGTTTCTTATAGATCTTTCTAAAATCATAGTTAAAAACCCCTTACTCAATGCTAGAAAAATTGTTATTAAAGGGGGTCTAGAAACAATGCTTTTAGCACTATTACAGAGGGTCATTAATAGTGATAAAAAGAGTTCTTAAAGGGGGGCCTATATCAGTGGTTGTAAAAATGTTCTAATAAAGGCCCTCCTTTGATCAACACTAGTAAAAATCACTGATAAATTGGGTTCTTTGTCAGTGCTTCAAAAAAATCAATGATAAATGGATGTTTTTAATCATCAATTTTTTATAATAATTGATAAAAACCACCCCATTATCTTTGATATTTTATTAGAACTGATAAATGGTATATTTTAAAGAAAACTATATTTCATTAACAAATGCTTGTAGCAGTAGTTATGCAGATTAAGAGGCCTTCTAGGAATTTTAACCAGAATAAAGTTAATAGAGGGTTCCCTTGAGTCCTAAATGAATAGATATAATCACAATTTTCTATTTGATATGAGGATGGAGGAAAACTAACACTCAGTTCATAAGTTATAGTATTTGAATGTGAAAACCCTTAAAACCCATAAAACACCATAAATAATATAAAATAACATAAAATATCATAAAATTCGATTTGGGTATCAATCGAAAATCTAGAACCAGTAAGATAGAAGAAAATAAAATTATATAAAACCACATGAGGTTTATATCATGTTATAATTAATTGAATAAAATATAATATAATTAAAAAATGATAGAAATTGAACTTGAACTTCAAACGACCATAACATTTGATCTGTGTGGCTATTTGGGCTCTACCACATTTGAAATCAAAGATTAAAAAAACATATATTCCATGTAGGGTCTCATAAAAGGGATGAATATATTTATATAGTTTTATAAACCCACAAAATACACATAAGGCCTCTAAAAATGATTTTTCATTACTGACCACAGTTTCGTAAAATTCTAATGGATATAACGTCCGACCAGAGAGTTTCTTTGGCATGTACCACATGTAATATCAAATAATTATTTATAATATTCTATTTGACTAGTATTGGAGTCGAAAAAAGACACATAAATCAGATTTTACGGTTGTTTTATGCTTATAAGTGCTTTTAGGGTTTTTAGAGCTTATTAATGATTTTAGGTGTTTTAAGTGGTTTTAGAGTTAATATAAATTATAAAAAATTAATATAGAAATATTTTTTTAAAAGGATATATATGTATATATAAACATATATATAAATCTATAAATATATGGAAAAATATAATGATATATAAATAAATATGTGGATATGTCATAAAATTTAAAACAAAATAATATAAGGGAGTGGAAAAGGCGTTGGGGTATATGCTAGAGATCATTGGTTCAAAAATCATTGGAGGTAGGGGAAAATGTTGGGAGAGGGATTATCTAAATAACTAATAAAGGGGTGGGGAAATGAAAATATAGGGGGATAGGGAAGCATTGATAAGGTGTTTTTGGGGTTTAACATGGAAAAACAATTATTCCCTTTCATTTGCAGTGCCTTTATCAGTCCTAAAAAATGATCTGTTAAAAGTGGAATTTATCAATTCTAAAAAAAGAATTCATAAATGTGGTCTTTTATAGATGTACACATTCACTACTAAATGCCCCATTTATCATCACTTTTTAGTGCTATTAAATGGGGCCTTTATCAGTGCTTTTACAAGCACTGTTAACGAAACCCCTTTAATATCACCTATATTATCAATGCTTCTATAGTGATAATAAATCCAATATAGTTGAACTATTAAACTCTCAATTTGTAGTATTTTGCATCACCATTATTGTAATTCTGTTTGTTAATTAGAGTGTCTTTGAAATAGGAAATTACATGTGGTTCAAGGGAGAATTTTTCCCTTACCTCTCAGATAAGTGGATATGTAACAACGCAATAGTGGGTGTGTTTCTTCTAACAATGGAGAAGTTACCATAGTTTTAGTGCTCCCATGAGGTTATTGGGTGTACTTCCTCTATCCTTGGAGTTTTAACTCCTCTATCACACTGGTTTACGTGTCCTCCCTATATAATGCTTGGAAGTGTTGGTATTCCCCTTAGGTGTCAGGGTGTAGGTCCTCTTCCAATGGAGTCAGTACTACCCAATTAGATAAGGGTGTAAGCTATCCATTTGTGATATATAGATATAGTTGGTATTCTCATGTCATAAAAGTGTGTGGTCCACTTTTCTGGGGTTATAAATCCCCTCTCATGTTAGGGTGTGGGTTCACCATTCTAATTATATAGGTATAATAAAAACACCCTTACTCATAGTGTTCATGTCATTTATCTATGAAATTGTACTACCCTATCTTTGAGTAATGTGGGGTAGTAGGTCCTTAGTGATATTTTGAAATACCTCAATTGTGGACTATAGTTATGAGGATAAGAACACTTTTCCTATTATGTGTGGTACCTGGTTAAGAGGTAATGCTCCCTTGATGAGGAGTGGTTCGTGACTCTCTATATGAGTATGTCAGAGGTTTCACAAGATAGTTAGGTGTAAGTAAACTCTCATCATAGAGGCAGTGGCATGGTGTGGGTGCTTTATTTCTCTCTTTAGATGGGAATCATGTGGGGCATATTCCAGATCAGAGTCCCATTTACTATGTGTAGTGGTGATGGGCATGCATCTACACATTAATTCAAATAAGATAGTGTAGAGATACATAATGTAGTGATAAAAACATTGGTGTTGGAACTATAATTGGACCTAGATAGTTTTTCATGATTGGTAGTGTTCTCTCAGATGTACCATCATAGATGTAATGATGATACCCGGTAAAGGTTACATCATAGATGCATAATCTAGGATAGAAGGTATCATGTAATGAATTCTACTAGATGAGAATTACCTTTTATCCTTATGTAGAATCATGTGGATGGTTATAATGTTGATACAACATGAGATTTGGAGCCTTAGGTGATTATATCTTGGTGTTTTTTAGGATTCATTATTATTTTATCACATTTTCTAGTTGATATACAATGTGGGTTGAGATAACTTGTCATGTATAACAAATGATTGGTGAGTTGGAGTTTCTATCAAGTTTGGATTACCACTAGCTTGCTCTAGTAGACTCTTGCATTTCTATTTCTCACTTTTTATTTGGGTTCTTGAGGTGGATACTAGGTATTGTTATACACATTGAAACATATGATTTTACCAAACAAGTAGTATCTTTTTCAAGACACATTCTTATCAACGGAGTCCTAGGAGGGCCCAGTATAAGGAGATCTTAGTGAGCTATACCAACTAATGTGTTTTTTGATGATTGTTTTATGAGTGTTCTGTTATTGGAATTTGAAAGCAATCCCTTCCATCTGATAAGGTTGGATTCATTTACTATTTTTTGTAGACTTTTATTATTCACATTTTACACTTTCATTAACTATTTTATACATTTATTATTGGATAAATGTATTCATGATTTTTCATTTAATGTTTTATTATATCTACATTGTTTCATGGAGATGTACGATGCTGTGTGTGTATACGTACCATAGGCTATTTTTTTGGAAGAAATGTATCTATGTGTTGTATTAGTGTTTTTCGGGTTATTGTGTTTGTTGAAAAATACATATAACTTCATTTTAGTATGGTTTCTGTTACTGAAAAATATTCATTTATGGTGGAATGGATATCTTGTGGTTTCCATTTTTTGGGCCTCAAAATTTTTATTTGTTTTTTGGAAAAGAAAGGGGTTCCAAGAAGCAAAGAACGTATACCATAAAATAGTGTATGTGGACTATATATAAAATTACGCGGACAACAAATAAAAGTATGTAAAACACATTTCAAAGTACACAGACCATATGTAATAGTATGTGGGACACATTTAAATTTACATAGACCACATTGGAATATAGTGCAATGGTGAAGAATAATCATTAAAGAAAGTATTCTTGAAAATTATTACCATGAATAACGCATCGATCAATACACGAACTAGAAATGGGCTTGAAATTTTTCATAGATGGGAGGTGATTTAAAGCTACCAGAGGATTATGCGCTACATGAACTTCATAGTTAAATTTGTTAGTTGAAGGTGAATCATTTTTGGAATGTGGTGATCTAATGTGTTTGGTTAAGGAATATTAATTTTTGGACAAAGGTGGTCAATTTAGTTCCCCAAAACGGGGTATTTCTATATAGACCACATGGAATGTTCAATTTGTAGAGAGGATTAATACAAAAAAGGAGCTTTCGGTAATTTTGATTTTCATGTCTTGTTGAATTTATTTTATTATATAAAATACCATAAATAGAAAAAAATTTGAGATAATTTCAGTTGGTAAGATCATCATTGTATGAATTCGGGTATCTCTGATGTTGTTCATGGGGGAGGATTCCATGAAGGAGAAAGTGGTTCACGAAGGATAAATTTCATTATTGAGGTTGTCTTCCAGGAGAGTTCATGATGACAATTCACAGAAGTAGTTTTTGAGGATATGTAGCTCCCAAAAGAAAAGGGTATCTGAAACTGAAGAATTCTATGAAGAAATAGTGGTTTATGAGCCATTATCTCTCTATAAAGAATATATAGTTTGAAAGAATAGGTTGAATTTGATGCTTTTATGTCACACGACTCAAGTCATTTCATGAAGGATTCAAGGTGGTTAGCAGAGGGTGAAATGAAGTTTTATAAGGGGCTAAATATAGTTCATGAAACCAATTATCACAAACTAACAGTACACAAAAAATTATATTTCATATAATGAGAGAAAATTAATAATAAAACACTCATATATGTGTGAACTAATTCTAAGCTGATTTAGAACACGAAAAGATTCATTCAGAGGAGTAATGAACAAGCTTTAGTTGAGAGCATAGTTAGTATTCAAATTGTGATTGGTTTTAAGACAAGAATGACAATAAGTCTACTCAAATATTTTTAACTGTAGAGTGCTTTAGTAGATTCACTATATAGTCGCATTGGATTTGTATGCACCTTGAATATAGCTAGGTTTCTAGGATCTAAGTAAAATTGTTGAGTCTTATAAATTCTGTAATAATTGTTCATACATTTCTATGATAAGAAGAGAGAAGATTATTTTTATGATGAAACAAGATCCAAAGGAGAATTGTTTTAAATTATTCATAAACTAATTCAACCCCCCTCTTTAGGGATATTTAATCTCGTTGGGATAAAAATTGGTATTGGAGCAAAATGTTTATTTCAATGATTATACCCAAGGGGATTTAATAAAGACTTTCATTCATAAAGGGATTACGTTCATCTATAGAAATAATTTTCTTTTTTTGATGAATCAGATGAAAAGCTACATCTGATATTTACAAATTTATGTCCTTATATTAGAGATTCAGGGTATTTCATCCAACATTGATAGTGGAGTTTTATAAAAAGCAAACCAAAGGTAATTAGATGTCTATAAAAAATTAATCTATACATTAGGGGGCATCATATTCAATGAAATCCATATGAAGTGTAATTCATTTATAAAATCCCATCATATATAGACGAAAGGTTTATAAATACATTTTTTATGGAGACTAAAACATTGAGAACCAAAGGGGAATGTTCTATGGAACAAGTATAAGGATCTGAGACTGCACCCTAATGAGTCAATAGATTAATTTTTTGACCGAGTGAATGTTTCTTTTGGATAAATGTGTGATCACAAAAAAATTGAAGGTATAAATATATTTTACTGCATCTTGAGATGAATTATACCATAGATTAATCCAAAAGATTCTATTCTAAAAGATAAATATCCCACGGAGATGACATTAGATTGCTTACAGAGTATACTAGTCGCATCCAAGATGATGAATGATGATAATGAGTTTGTTGAAAAAGAGAAGTCTAAAGTGGTGGAATGGAAGTACAAGAAGTATCTAACCATTGAATTTGGATAGGAATAAGAAGATACATATTATGTTATGTGAGTAATTTCTTTGAATATTCAAATAGGAAAAAGAAAATTCAATGGGAAACTCAAACCAAAATGTTATTGCTCTGGAAATATTGGACATATTGTAGTAGGGTTCCTCAAAGAAGATTAAAAAATATGATGGGGATGAAGATGAAATTCCCACAACTAAGTCTTTATCCAATATGAAAGGTAAGAAAATGTCCAAGATAAATTTCTTCTAAATGTATAATTATCATTTCCATGAAAATAAAAATTCATAATAATCTAAGGTTAAGGATATCAATAACTAAAAAGATCATGGAGAAAAGGATATGGTGGAAGATTTTGGTAGCTATAAGAATAGTGATGAAAGTGACAGAGATGAATAAAATATAAAAAGAAGATTTGATATGTAAGTTGAATAAAAATATTCTCCTGAGGGGATAGATATTTAAAGATACAACACAAATAAATTAAACAAATTGGATCATGATTCCAAAAACAATATGAAATATTAGGAAATATAGAAGTATGAGTTGTGTAAAAAATTTATAAACCCAAGTTTTCAATTCTAGAAAAATCAAAAATGGATATTGATTACAGGCTAAAAATCAATGAACTGGAATGAGAAATAGGTGGAATGACATTCATTAAAAATTATCAATACAGACATGTTAAATATATTGTAGAGTAATTTTTATACCTTTGAAAAAATTTATAAGGTCAGGAGAGACTCTTGCATTATATTATTTACATAGTAAAGAATATTTCACATGTGATAGAAAATATTGATGTATAGTATAATGGTCTATATAAAATGAACAAAAAATCATGTTCAAATGACAAGGTTGGTATGGGGCTTGTTCAAAATAAACTGTGGAGATTAATGTGATACCATATGCACCAACATTGAGGTCAAATATTTATTTGGGGAAAAATCAGAACCATAAGATTAAAACAACGGAAGTGACAACCAATGGTGTTAAAGTGACATAAATAAATACAACGTACATCAAGTTTTATTTCTGTGGTAAGATTGGACATTATTAAAACATATGTTCCTTAGATAAAAGATACCAAATAGAACAATATCAAAAAAGGTGGCCACATAGAGTTAAATATTCCATGAATTGTTTTTATGGTCATTATTTCTAGTGTGGAGTATTTAGACACATGGACATATAGTGTTCATCAATAATTCAGAAAAATGTGCTGATGAAAACTGTAAGTGTTCATAACCTGCCACTTAATATATCATCAAATAAGTTGAAAATGAAAAATAAATATGCATATCTATAGGATGATGTTCATTCATTATAATTTGAGGAATGCCATGATCCTCAAAAAACAAATAATATGAATTCAAAGGTGAGGATCAATAAGAAAAGAGTTGATCATGTAGTGGTTCCAAATAAAACCTCATATTGTTCTCGTTTATGGATCTATGATAGAATATAAAAATATCATATGATTGGAAATAAGCTTCTAGTTAATGAAATCAAATATGTCATAGAGGGTGTTGTAAAATTATTAAATGATGATCTTCAGATGAATTTTAGATCTGGAATAGTCAAATTTCAGTGGCAAAGATATGAGATGTGTTGATGTATTGTTTATCAATGGTCTCGATAACAAATTTTTAGGTGTTACTGAACTATGTGACTCATGAAATTTTATAATCTTTTCTATGAAATTTTGAACAATGAAGGGAAAAGATAGAAAATTGTTTTAACAGGAAATAAAAATAAGGGTAATCCCTACAATGGGGGTGGAGAAGAGGATATGTGCTTTCTATCTTGAGATGAAGAAAATAGGTTGTGGAATAAACCTCTTTTACATATATGTCAACCATCCCTGTAAGATCTGGTCAAATGTGATAAAACTTAGGATCTCCCCATTCTATCACATGATCTTAAACACATGCACGACAAATCTAAACTATGATAGACTATAATAATTACATAAAATGTAAAAGGAAAAAATTCAACCAATTTTCATGAATTGGACTATGAAGATGGGTATGGACTCATCTCACTAAGTTCCATTGATGAGATGAGGTATAATGTTCTTTTCAGTGATTCTTTCAGCAAGATGGAATGAGTATTTTTTATTTTCCATAATTATTATATGTTTTTTTGTATAAATATCTCATGTTGAATCTGAAAGGATTCTTGGATAAAGGATTGTAATATTTTATACTGAAGGTAAACAAGACATTGAAATTCTTGAATAAAGTAGTATTGACATCAGTCTTCATATACAATAGGGATTTGTTGCATCTGAAGGTAAAAAAGGAATTGTATGAATTTTGGTATAGAAAGAACCAAACATTGAATTAATTTCTAATAATTAGAAGTAATTTTTTACTCTCAATATAATGAAATATATGAAACATGAATCTCTTGGAGATAAGCGAATATTCCTTGGATATTCAGGAAAAAAACATAAAAATGCTACAATAAGATCCAAGGAAATGTAACTGAAATAAATGATTTCACTGTAGTAGATAATGAGATGAATCTTCAATAAAATATAATATTTCCTTGATGATATTGATGATAAGGTAGGAAACAAATAGGGAGAACAATTGGAAAATAATGTTTAAGAAGAATACATTGATGATGAGTATGAGGAGGTAAAATTAATATCTACATGAATGACAATGATTTGATCTAAAATTGACTAAAAAATATCATTGGTGATCTATAAGTACTAGTTCAAATATAGAGAATGAAATATTTATAGTATACATATTCCTTATCTTAGATAGAGACTATATGATTTGAGGAAGAAGTTTGAGATTAAAAATGGGTTTAGTAATTGAATTAAGATCTGTATCAAATTGATAATAATCATAGATTGTAGATTATTTTGAAACTGATCAATAAGAATGTCATCAAGTCCAAATGGTTCTTCTTCCATAAGTTGAATAAAGATGGAATAGTGATTCGAAAAGAATAAGGACTTTTGTGCGGAGGGTATTCTCATTTATAGGGTATTGATGTTGATGAAACATTTTCTCATGTTGTGAGACATGAAACAATCAGAATATTTTTTGCCATATCATTACAATGAACATTCAATATTATTCAGATGGACATTAATTTAGTGTTTGTGAATGGGGTTCTTGATGAAGATGTTTATATTGAGAGTCTAGATACTTTTAACATTTATGAAGTTGATACTAGAGATTTTCGGCTAATAAGTTCATATTTTGTGGAATAAACCGTCCATAAAATGGTTTTCAAGGCTTAACCATTTTTTGAAGAAGCACAGTTTTCCACATGGTGGAGTTAGTTACAATTACTATTTCAAAAATGATAGTAATCAAATTACAATGGTGCCCCTTTGTTTACTCAAAATAATAGTTCATTGATGAGAAGAAGCCTAAAGAAAATAGTTCACTGAATTCATGAAATGTGAGTTTCAAATGTCAATGTTTGGTGAGATAAAAAATTTTCATGGTTCATAAGTGACACAAGGAAGAAATGAAACATTTATCTCTAAACATAAATATGCAAAAGAATTTTTTAGACGATTTTTTCTGGATAGTTGAAAGGGGATTAAAACTCTACTAGACACATGAATACCATTATTATAAATGATAATATAAATTCATTTAATATTAAATAATACAATAAAATCATTAGCATCCTCTTATAATCAATAGCAACACAATTATATATTTTTTTCCACATGTCAAGAAGCACTATATCAAAGAAATCCCAAATAAATAAAATTAGATTCAATTAAGAGATTAATTTACTATATCAAGGGAATGGTGGATTTCAGTTTGATATACAATGAAAAACTTCACCAAATGGTATTTCATATAATGTTGTATATTGGGTCGGTTTAGTATATGATAGAAAATAAACAGTGAGTGTTACATTCTTTCTTATCATGTTGTGTATTTCTTGGATAAGGAAAAAAGAAATATTTCATTTAATTGATTGTCGAATATGATTAATATTTTTCATCCACTCAATCATGCACATAGTTATTGTAGTGGAAGAAATAACATGAAGATATGGGTGTTGATGAGAATACTCCAATCAGAATCTATCGTGACAATTAAAATTCTATAAATCAAAAAAATATATATTCTAATACTCACTGATGAATAACATTGAAATCTAGTTAATTTTATCATGGCTAAGGTGGAGAAAAAAATTATGAAGTTAGAGTTTGTTCTTATATAACTATAGGTTATGTAAATTCTAACAAATTATTTACTCAAAGAAGCATCTGAACATCATAGAATGTATCTTGGAGTTTGGTAGACTCCCCACAAAGTAACTAGTACGAATGTGGGACCCCCTCTCCCCAAGGTATGATTTGTTAATCCATAATGTTTTTACCTATGTTCTTAACCCTATTTCAGATCTCAAAGGAGAGACCATCAAGTTCCATGAATAATCTGTAGATGTTTTAGCTATAAGAGGGGAGAAAATTTCATAATGAAGACTATGGGAGAATCTAATATAGTGAGAAGTTAGGTAGGAGGAGTTTTAAATCTACAGATCCTACATATGTTTGATCAAACGATATATAAAATGGAAATTGAGGATTGTTATTATATCAGTTGAGTGGTTTTTTTAATAAAGTGATTTATTGATGATATTTTCAGGATACTCTTGATTATCATGATAAGCATCTCACATTTGGGTGTGTAGTGTGTTTTGAGTAAATTTTAATTTTTTTTTTGAATTTTTTATTTTATTTCAAAAAACTCAAATGGGATGATTTTTGGGAAAAACTCCTTCCACAATATATATTAGTGTTTTTAGGGTGAATATTTTTGTTGAGAAAGATATATAATCATGTTTTAGTATTGTTGGTTTTTCCATGAATATGTATTTAAGGTGGAGCACTTTTCTAGTTTTTTCTATATTTTTGAGAAACAAATTCATGATTTTTTATGGAAAAGTTAGGGACTATGAAAGTAAATGTATACTGACTGCAAGAAAAGTATGTATAATTAATATAAAATTAGTTGGATGACATATTAATGTATGAAGACCACATTTCATGTTTTTAAAACTATGAAGAAAAAATGAAAAGGTAATATTTCTGCATATCATCTCTATAAATACTGTATAAAATTCTACATGAACCAAAAATGGGATTAATGTTTTGTAAAAAAGGGTGGTAATTTGAATAATCCACATAGGATCATTTTCTATAAAAACCGCATTGTGGGATTATTTCATGGTGGTTCATCATTTATATAAGGTGGTGATTCACGGTGTGCCATGAATGAATATTCGGTTACGAATAAAGTTGGTAAATTGAGTCCTCTGCAAAGGGGTTGTGCTATGCGAACAACATTTAATGTTCATTTCATGTCGATGACTATTTTGAAAAAATTATTTTTTTAATTGTGATTAGAGGTTTGTGGATAATATATTTTCCTAAGAAATGATTTTAAATGTCATCATTAGGTAGATCAAATATGATTAGAGAATATCATGGATGGATGAATTTGACAGACTCTAAATTAGTTCATGGTGTGGATTCCATGATGGTGAAAGAGGTTCACTTGGGATCATTTCTGCAAAAGAGGTAGTTTTCAAAGATAGTTCAGGAATATTGTTCGGAAAAGGGTTTTGTGGGGCTCTATAGCTAGAAAAGGAAAAGGTTTTGTGAAGTAGATTCAGTCGACAAAGAATTAGTGGTTTGTGAGCCATTAATGATCCATGATGTAGTGGTAGTGAAAGGCAGTTCATGTAGGATGCAAGACAGTTCACAAAGGGCGTAAGGAATCACATGAAGGGACTAAAAATAGTTTGTGAAAAGATATTCCACAAACTAACCATATGAGTACAACTATATTTCCTCTACCAAATGAAAACATGAATTCATGAATACTAATATATGTGTGAAAATTTTTTGAGTTGATTGACAATAATACAAGATTCTTTTGGAGGAGACGTTATAACACTTCATATGAGAGAAGTGATCTTACATATTTTGATTGGTTTTAATCCTGGATGGATAGTGTGTATTATCTAAAAATATTAAAAGAATTAATCTTTAGTTGATTTGGTACATATGAAAATTTTCTTTTTATTCTCCTTAGACATAGCGTAGTGTGGGTGAACCAAGAAAAGTTGATATGTCATGTGCATTCTTTAATTTATATTTATACATTTTTATAGGAAATAAACATAAGAGTATATTATTCAACAACGAAACCAGATCCTAAGGAGGATTTTTTTTAATATTCCATACCTTTATTCAAGTCCCCACTCAGTGTATTCAACCTATTTGGTTTAACACTATGACCTCCCATTTTTTTGATATTTCTACACTGTGCTAGACACGAACCCCTAGCCTATTTGAAGTGGTCTTAGGGTAGTAGAGAATCAGTCCCTATTGGGCCGGCTCAAGAACATAACAAAATGGGAACTAATACCTAGTCTAATTATTTTTTAAGGATTTTCAAATGATAGATAGAGGTAATTGAAATGTTGAATCTTAAATAGTGAACCACTATATTAAATATTAAATGTAGTATCCACCGTATTTTTATAAGGATTATGAGCTGGAAAAATAAGGGTTATGGATGAATCAGATTAAACAAATGTTTTACATCCTGGGAACAAAGTTCTAGATAATATTTAATTGGAATATTATATACTTAGAGATTTTTTATTCTAGTTGTGGGAATTAGATGTTTAAGACAAATTAGACTAAGTCATTACATTATAGGACATTAACTAATTGTTTAAAAAACAATTCTACCCGTAAAATTTCAGAATTACAATAACAACTAATTTCTTCATATCAAAATAATAGAATCTATATTGCATACAGTATACATTTATATTCCAAAATTTAGTTCTATTTTCCTAATAAATTTCTATTAGTTCTTCCTTAAAGGCATGCATCATTATGTCTACGTTATGACCGGAGATTCACTATAATATAGTTTTCTCTATATTATAGACTATAATGAGAAGATAAATAGATAGATAATGAAAGATATATATATTTCATAAAATATTTATAGGGGGAGTATTTTAATCATCATAAGAAATGTTCAGAACTCAAATGTTAGGAATATGTGGATGTGGGAAATTTATTTCCAAGATAGTGGGGATTCTACAAAATAAACCATATGTTTAATTAATTTCCCTCCAAGACCCAATATAATGCATGGTTATTTACAAAATGGAACTACTTTCCCTAATATATTACACTGTATATCACCAATGAGAGATTGTCATATCTATAATTAGATGGGACACCATCATTTTTAATTTCATAGATCCCCAAATTATTGTGTGGGATATGTGCCTCATGTTTCTTGGACATTTTATTCTTTAATGGGATGATCTCATAAGAATAACTCTAATCCGTAGAAAAAATCAAATAAAGTGAAGTTTAAGAACATAAGGAATCCTTAGGATATACAATATCAATAAGGATTCAGGGATTAAGGATGATATAATAATATGTTTTATGATTCTGAGAAGATGATAACATGTGATAAATCTTGCCCAACGACAGTATAAGTTACTATTATTTTTTAATTCCACCCTTATTAAAGAATTTTTTTAATACAATTGAATCCCACTCTTTTATCTCTTCTTCGTAAGTGGATCATATGGGTTTACATGTTTGAATGATTCCTTCAATTCTATTTCAATAGATCCATCTAGAAAAATCTTATTGTCGAACCATTATTTTGGAAATTAATGTGGAAGAAGTGGTTTGTTATTTATCTATTTTGAATATGGATATTAATTACATGATTTGGGGAATAGATTTATTGAAATCATTCAAATCCAACGTTGTTTTTTATATTTATAATGTCAGTTTCATATATTCTGACGGTGTTAAAAATCAGAATAAAAAATATTAGGATATTAAAGGATGATGAACTTGAACATTTGTACTTGTGTTTGGGATAACATCTCATTTTCTATAGTGGATACTGTGTAGTCTATTTGATGAGATAAAAAAATATATTTTACAACCATATGTGACCAGTTTCATGTTGTTTTTCAAGAAAATATGTATAGATTTATAGCTAAAATATAAGTATAATTTTTCATTGATCTCCTACCAAGGACTATTCAAATTTCATTTATATCATAGAGGATGTAACCCAAATGCTTGAGGGAACTAAAATTCAATATATATTAGTTGTAAATAAAGTGATAATTTAACCAATCATGTACCTGTGGGGACCAACATAATTTTTTTAATGAATATGGTTGGAACACTTAGTCTTTCTGTGGATTATTATAACCTCAACCAAGTTAATATAAATAATTTTTATCCTCTTAAAGGAATATATTATTTTTTTGATCAATTGAGGTGTTCCCAATGGTTATACCAAAGATAATTATGATTATTTTATTTCCACCTATGATTTCCAAAGGAATATATTATGTAAACATATTTATGGTGTCATTAGATATTATGAATATTTTGTTTTTCCCATTGGTCTTATGAATTTTTTATCTATGTTTTTGGAATTGTTGAATCAAACCTTTCAGAGGAATCATGATTCATTTTTGGAAGTGACTGTTGATGATATATTGGGGTATTTTAGAATAACATTCGATCAAGGAAAACACTTGTCTATAGTTTTGGGTATCAAACAATAATATTGCCTCTATGATATCGTATAAATTCTTTTTGTATAGATAGAAGAGGTGTGATTCCTTGTTAATTTAATTTCTTGAAAATTTATTTTCATGGATCATTAAAAGATTAATGTTTATAAAATATGGAATATAATAATGAATTTATTTTTCATACGTTGATTCCAGGGTTTAAGAGGATAATACCACTGTTTTTTTCATTTTCATGACATTCCTCACTTATTATAGCATTTAAAAAGAAATATATTTCGTTCAAGAGGATTAATTAAATTCCTTAATCTTTTCATGTGATTATTTTTTTCTTCAAATAAAAACCCATAATTTGGTTGATGGAGTTAGGGTAGGTCTAAGTGGTCTATTTTGATTCATTCATATATTACTTAGGTTATTTCCACATGCATGGAGATCATGTTTATTCTTAAGGTTCGTGAAAATTACATGTGCATGAGAAAATATACCCAACACATTATTTAAATATCAGTAATATTATAAGGCCCCAGCCTTAAACCTTACTTAATCATGAGTTATTACAATATTACACGTTGAGGATCTTTTCAGGTGTAGAGTTTTAGAGAATTAGATCATAAAACTTGCATTACATTCCACATTTAAACAATGTGGTTACATAAAAGATAGAATTCATTTTTCCCATCAACGGAAACATATTTAAAATAAAACATGGATTCTTTCTTGACACTTCCTTGACATTTTCATTATATAATGTACCATTCCCTTGACCTGTGAAAAAAATTTAAAAAAATTAGGACGAGAAGAAAAATCTTAGTAAGGTTTATAAAAATATGAAAAGAAAACATGATTACATATGTACATTAGAATGAAATCATACTTTACCCATAAAACATTAGCACTATAACATACCTCATCAAATCATGAATAAATCATAGAAATCATAAGACATAAAGGTAACATGAGGGATGCATAACATTCTTACGTAGGGAGTAACACTCTTGGTTACATTTGGAATACCCATCACATTATATTCCCTATATCCCTTCAAAGAAACCTTAATGTTTAACTCCTTCGCATTACCCAATGCATTGGAGAGCTATGTCGGGCTCACTCGCCCTAAGTTTATCACAGAACCACCCGTATTCATAACAATTCCCAAGAACCATAACATAATCGTATCACATAAAACATGCATAAAGGAAACATAACATTTCCACATTTCAATCACAAGATATCAATACAACACATTGATATAAGAAAAACATTATGAAAACCATTTTCAATACCAAAATAAAATAAAAGTAAACCATGGTATTTATTTTTCATTTAAAAAAAGGTATGGCTTGTAGAGGAAGCCAAAACTCAAATAATGATCACGTCGGCAGAGAAGTTGTTATCGCCTCATACATAAGAAAAAAAAACATTCCCTTGTGTCGTTTAGTAAAAGCTTCGTATAAAAAGATTCCTTTTGAATAATAATAAAAGTCAATGGGGTTTATACACCGTATAAAGGATAGTTGTGTATAAAACAAAATATGCCCCAATGAATGGGGATTGAGACAAAGTCCCTTACAAAGATCATTTTTTAAGTAAAATAGATCTATTATGTGTATTCACTATAAGTACACAAAAATAAAGTACAAATAAATGATAGGACATAATAATATCATGACATAATTTGAAATTAGGAGATTAACCCAAAGAATGGAAATTGGTTAAAGAAGTTCCCTTACCTCATGTCAGACTTGACTCGATCATTCTTTAATGTACTAAACTATAAATATGAGTTAATTTCTACATTCTTGAGAACCTTTTTCAAGTTCATTATTACTTTTATATCACTTATTACCATGTCGTGAACACTATGTAATTATTTAGGTTAATAATGGTTCTTTTGTTGATCATTGGTACTTGAGTCAAAAATAAACTCTATATAATTACAATTTGGTTCATGGAGTAAAATATCTATTATATCCAGAATTATATTAATTATTTAGATATCATATATATCATATATATCCATTGTATACATGCATTTATAATATTACATATCATTTAGAGGTATGAAATGAAATGCCCCATTCATGGAGACGGTAAGTCGTACGTACGCATGAACGCTACTTCCATTTCTATTTCATATTTAATGGATGTAAAACATAATGATACATAATAGTATTATAATTACAGTATGTTATCATATATAATATCATTAAATCTATCCTTTATACGTACCATATATGGTATTAACGAATCAAATCACTTTGTGGTGGTGTTAGTCCGCACTTCCTAAAATGAAATTATAGTGTTTACCCATAATGGAAACCATAAAGGTATGTCATAAATGAAAAATACAGAAGCTTAAGTAAAACATAAACATATTATATATCATATATAAATATTGTGACATCTTAATGGCCACCTTTGAAGGTGTTAGAAGAATATTGAACAATCATCGTTTCGTGGGGCAGAAATTCGCCATCCACGGAAACATTATTCTATTTAACCATTTGATGAAGTTGTGAGGAATTTTAGCTCGAATAATTATTATAAAAACATCCTAGTATATTGAGGATACTGGTGTTTTTACAAAAGAAATTTATAAAAAGAGTTTAGGGGGTTGGAGAAGAAAAAATAAAACAAAATTACACACAAGAAAACACTACCTTTAAAACGGGTAACTCTTTTTGATATGAGATCAAAGGATTCCATGAGAAGACTTATGCCCAAATTTAGGCTTCTAAAAGTAATAGAGGTATATGGAGAGGGAAAATGGTTAGGTTTTGGCCTAGCCAAATTCATTAGGAGTGTGGTTAATGTGGTAGAAGTGGGGGCCTTTTATAAGTGGAGAGGAGGGGCACTCTTGGAAAGTTATAAAAGGTTACATTATTTTCAAACGAGTTTAGGATTTTAGAGGTTCCACATTGAATTATTTTGAGGATAAGGAGATAAGGGTTCAAGATATAATCATCCAATAGGTCTTTGACTAGTGTAAGTTATATTTTTAACATTATCTTTTCATTTTATTTAAATCCTTTATTAATGAGGTAATCGTTGCATCATCATGATGTCATAAATAATTTAATTTATTTCATGTATAAAAATTATAAAAAATACTAAGATGTAGGAAATCTTTTTAGCTTTTCAATGACTATTTATAGTCTAATATATCATTTATGTAGACAAAATTAAAAAATTTTTACTCAGGTGATACATTCTTTGTTATATTTAACTTTCTTTAAAAAATAAAAAAATAAATAGTCATTATCACACAAAAGTGATTCCATGGGGTCCCCAAGTTTGGCACAAGGCATCACATGGTTTACCATGAAACAACCAATAGTATTAAAAAACATGTTGGGGTCATTTGTTATTTGTATGTTATTATTTTATTATCCTTAACTACCCGATTACTCATTAATCAAGATAATTAAAGATAATTACCGTTGTTACTATTCATAATTTCCAAAAACAAAAGATTCATAATTACATAATTTTGACCTTCTTATTCCAAATATAGAATTCATTTTACCAAATTCTAAACATATAAATTGCAATAATTAATTTAAAAATAATTCTCGTTGACAAAAACAAATAGCGGGTTTTTTTGAAACAATATCTATGAAAAGTTTGGCACTTGTTTATGCCCAATTCCAAAGTGAAATTAATCCCAATGACCACCATTGGATTACATGGTAAAATTATATTCTATTTACAATTTAAAACAAATTAAAAAGAAAATCTAAGCATATAGTTAAATTAGATGAAAAAGTAGTTTTGATGTAAAATGGAGTATTTTTCATTATTCATTAAAAAATAGACATTGTCAGAAACATACCAAAAATTTATCCAATGTAAATTTAAATGTCCCAATAATAAAGAATATGTTTATTTTGACAAATATGGTTTAAAAAATTGTCAATAGTTTTATTTAAAAATGGTTTTCCATTAAAAGGAAGTAAAACAATCTTTTAAAAATGTCAGTGTATTCCATGCTTATGATTGGATTTATTCTTGTTTAAAGCCTCTAAAACACTATCTATTTCATAAATAGACATAGATAACTATATCAATTATTCATTACTTACTTTGGATGTTACATCCTTCCCCCCATTATAAAATTTCTTCCCTGCAATTTATTTACATATCGAATAAGTGGGGGTATTTATCCCTCATAGCATTTTCAGATTCCCATGTTGTCTCTTCAACCATATGGTTTTTACACAAAACCATTACCTGATGAATCACCTTATTCCGCAACACATGCTCCCTTTGGTCATGGATCTAGATTGTTTGTTCTTCATATGAGAGATTCTCTTCCAACTGAGATACCTTTGGGCTCAAAACATGAGATGGATCTGGCATGTACTTCCTTAACATTGAAACATGAAAAACATTATGTACCTGAGATAAACTTGGAGGTAAATCCACTCGGTAAGAAACTGATCCAAATACATACAGAATTTCATATGGTTCAATGAACCATGGACTCAGCTTTCCTTTTTTAACAAATCACATCACACTTTTCCATGGTGAAGCTTTGAGAAAAACACGATCACCTACCGTGAAAGATAGATCCTTCCTCCAGTTATCCGCATAACTTGTCTGCCTGCTCTGAGCTGTTCTCATGTGTTTCTGAATCAACTAAACCTTTTCTTCCATATCTTTTACCAATTTTGGTCCCATCAGCTTCCTTTCACCCACTTCATCCCGGAAAGCTTGAGTTCGACACAGCTTCCCATATAACGCCTCAAATGGTGTCATCTGTATACTAGAATGAAAACTGTTATTATATGAAAATTCAACCAAAGAAAAATGTTGGTCCCAACATCCCTGATAATCCATCGAATAAGCACGTATCATATCTTCTAAAGTATGAATTGTTCGTTCTGACTTCTCATCTTATTGAGGATGAAAATCTGTACTAAAATTTAATTCAGTGCCCAACGACTTCTGAAGGCCTTTCCAAAAGTTAGAAGTAAACCAAGGATCACGATCAGATACAATGGAGAGAGGAAATCCATGAAACCTGACTATCTATTTAAGATAAAAACGATAAAGTTGATCTAGTGAAAAAGTATCTCGTATATCAGGAAAATGAGCAGATTTAGTCAAACGATCAACAATAACCTAGATTGCATTATTACCTCGAGGTGTCTTTGGCAATCCCACAATGAAGTCCATGGATATATTCTACCATTTCCACTCTAGTACTGGTAAAGTATGAAGCATCCCTTTTTGTAACTTCCTCTATACTTTAACCTATTGACAAGTCAAACACTTCACTCTAAAATCAGCAATATCTCTTTTCATTCAATCCCACCAGTAATACTTTCGTAGATATCTGTACATATTAGTACTACCAGGATGAATTGAAAATGGAGAACTATGAGCTTCACATAACAACTCTCTCTTAAACTGTTAATCACAAGGCACAGAAAATATCTTCCCAAATATCAATACACAATCATTATCAATGTTGAATTCAGGAACGTTACCCTTTTGAACCAGCTCCACCTTTTTCTGCAACTCGTTTTCTTGCTTCTGTGCTTGCTTGATTATGTCTGATAAAGATGATTTCACTGATACCTGAAACAAAACAGAAGGACATCCTACACCAACAACTTTTATAAAAAAGTTCATCAAATCCATAACGAATGGATCACATTGCAAACACAACATTATTAATGAATCATTAATTTTTTGACTCAAAGCATCAGCCACTTTATTTGCTTTTCCTGGATGGTAATGAATTGTACAATTATAATCCATGATTAAAACTAAACATATCCTCTATCTCATGTTCAATTCTTTTTGAATGAATATATAATTTAAACTTTTTTGATCGGTATATATTTCACACTTTACTCCAAACAAATGATGCCGCCAAATTTTTAAAGCAAAAACAACAGCAGCTATTTCCAAATCAGGTGTAGGGTAATTTACCTCATGAGTTTTCAACTGACGTGAAGCATATGAAATTACTAGATCATTCCTCATTAGTAAACAACCACTTCCTTTCAATGAAGCATTATTGTAGATAACAAACTCACCATTCCTGGAAGGTAGTACCAAAACTGGAGCATTCAACAATCGTCATTTCAATTCCTAAAAACAATCATCACATTATTTTGTTCAGATAAACATGACACCCTTCCATGTTAGCTTAGTCATTGGACTAGATAACTGTGAAAAATTTCAAACAGACCTTCGAAAATATCCTTCCAAACCAAGGAAGCTACAAATCTTAGTAACATTTGTGGGCCTTTTCAATTCTTCAACAACCTTTGTTTTTGTAGGATCAACAGTTATCCCATCTTTAGAAACAATGTGACCAAGGAACGAAATTTGTTGTAACCAAATCCCACACTTGCAGAATTTCCCAAAAAAATTATTTTCTTTCATGGTTTGAAAAATAACCCCTAAATGTCTTTCATGATCCTCATTACTTTAAGAAAACACCAAAATATCATCAATGAAAATCACCACAATCTTATCCAGGAACTCAAGGAAAATTCTATTCATTAAGTCCATGAATACAGCAGGTGCATTGGTTAGCCCAAAATGCATTACTACAAATTCATAATGGCCATATCTTGTATGAAACGCGGTATTCAGAACACTTTCTTCCTTTACATTTAGCTGACGGTACCCCGATCTTAGGTCAATCTTTGTAAAATACTGATCTCCCTGAAGCTGATCAAACAAATCATCCATATGAGGCAAAGGATATTTGTTCGTAATATTGATGTTAATCAAGGCTCTATAATCAATGCAATGTCTCATAGAACCATCTTTCTTTTTAACAAATAAAACAGGATCACCAATGCTGATGTGCTAGGTCGAATGGAATCGTTCTCTAATAAATCTTACAATTGCTCCTTCAACTCTAAAAGTTCAGTTTGATCCATTCGATAAGGGGGTTTTGAAATTGTCTTAGCATAATGATCTAATTCAATACTAAATTCAACTTCTTGGTCTAGTAGTATTCCAGGAAACTCATCAGGAAAACATCATGATACTCATTTACCACTGGCACATCATTAATCTGAACAGTTCCCTTGTTTTAAACGATATGTCCAAGGTAACATTCATTTCCATATTATAAAATTTTCTCAGCCTCTTGATATGTTATCATCAGTAAGGGTTCATTCTTGTACACAAACTGAATGTCTTTATGAAAAGAAACTTCTTTAGCTCTATAGTCAATATTAGCATGGTAAATGGATAGCTAATCCATACCTAGTATAACATCAAACTCTACTAGAGTTAAAACAATAAGGTTCTCAAGTAGGTTATTTCCACAGAGAAGGATATGAAGATTCTTATAAATTCTTTTTTCCTCAACATTTCCCCCAGGTGGTTTTACCACAAGTTCAGGAGTCATTTCTTGAGATGGTATTCCCATTTTACTAGAAAATTTTTCAGAGATGAAAGAATGTGTAGACCCCAAATCAAACAACACACTGGCATAATCTGAAAAAAAAAACAAAGTACCTGATACCACTTCATTTGATGGCTCAACATCTGCTGAAGTAGTTGCAAAGGATTTCACCACCCCTTTCTACTTGTAGTCTAACTGCTTCCCATCACTAGAGATCTTTTTTGGACACTCATTTGCATAGTGACCCATCTCATTTCTCTTAAAACATTTCACAAACTGTAAATAAAATATGGTCTTACCATCACCTTGATCTTTTTCAGTGCAATCACGAGCCTTATGTCCCATTTTACCACATCAGTAGCACATTCCATAATTCTAAATACATTCCCCAGCATGCCTTTTACCACATTTATCACAAACTGGAAACACAGTTTTCTTACCGTCAGACCTTTTTTATGAATTCTTTACTTTGTCCTTCCACAGTGGTCTCTTCTTCTACTGGTTGTTATAGAACACTTGATTATCGACAAACTCCATTTCAACCTTCCAAGAACATCGAACAAGATTGTCATAAATTTTAAACTCACAAGAAGCAAATTCCCTTCGATATTTTGGCTTTAATCCTGAGTAAAAATGATTGATTTTACTATCAAGGTCTCGGATAAAATTTGGAGCATACCTTTCCAATCAAGTGAACCTTTCTTCATAAACAGCCACTGAGTTTTCCTCTTGCCTCAATTCCAGGAATTTTTTTTCCATCCTATGTCGAACAGCCTTAAGATAATACTTCTCAAGAAACATACCTTTGAATTCATCTCAGTCGAGAGCATCAATATCATCAGCGTCGCTGATATTTTTAACTATTGACCACCACTGATCTGCTTCACCCTCCAAATGGTAAATAGCAAGACTAACCTTTTTATTGTCTGTACACCCCATAAAATCGAAAATCGTCTCCAGTGCTTTAATCCACCCTTTAGCTAGCACAGGGTCAGATGATCCTTTGAATGATGGGGGATGTTTCCACATGAAATGTTCAACCACTGACATGTTCCACTGCGGTTGATCTGGCTGATCTCATGCATGGATACCTCCACCATTTATCACTTGAGTAAACTGCACCATTACTACAAAAAACTGTTTAGTTCCAATTCTGACCATCTCAGGATACTGATTCGGAAGATTATTTCGACTTGTATACCTTCCTAGCACTGCTTCCCTGTTTCCTCTTTGGAAAACCAGTCTGAAAAAACATGTCTTAGATGAAGCAACATGGTAATCATCAAATGCTATATCATTTCAATTTGACCATAAAAAAAATATTTTTGGATAATCATTTAATAGAATTCTAACTCCTAAAGTTATCTAAACCGACCTCTTATACCAACTATAAGGCCCCAGCCTTAAACATTACTTAATCATGAGTTATTACAAGATTACACATTGAGGATATATTCAATTTTAGAGTTTTAGAGAATTAGATCATAAAACATGCATTACATTCCACATTTAAACAAAGTGTTCACATAAAAGATAGAATTCATTTTCCCAACAACGAAAACATATTTAAAATAAAACATGGATTCTTTCATGAGACTTTCTTGACACTATCATCATATCATGTACCATTCCAATGACCTGTGAAAAACATATCAAAAACTTGGGATGAGCATAAAAATCTCAGTAAGGGTTATAAAAATATGGAAAGGAAACTTGAGTACATATATACATAAGAATGAAATCATACTTTACCCATAAAACCTAAGCACTTTAACATACCTCATCAAATCATGAATAAATCATAGAAATCATAAGACATAAAGGTAACTTGAGTCATTCATAACATTCTTATGTAGGGAGTATCCCTCTTGGTTACGTTTGGAATACCCATCACAGTATATTTCTTAAATCCCTTTAGAGAAACCTTAACGTTTAACTCTTTCGCATTACCCAATGCATTGGAGAGCTATATCGGTCTCACCCGCCCTTAGTTTATCATGGAACCACCCGTCTTTATAACAATGCCCAAGAACCATAACATAATCGTATCACATAAAACATGAATAAAGGAAACAGAACATTTCCACATTTCAATCACATGATATCAATAGAACACATTGATATAATAAAAAAATTATGAAAACCATTTTAATTACCAAAATAATGGAAAAGTAAAACATGTTATTTATTTTTCATTTAAAAAATGTATGGCTTGTAGAGGAAGCCGAAACTCAAATAATGGTCATGGTGGCGGAAAAGTAGTTGTCACCGCATACGTATGGCAAAAAAACATTCCATTTTGTCGATTAGTAAACACTTTGTATAAAAAGACTCCTTTTTAATAATCATAAAAGTCAAAGGGGTTTATACACCATATAAAAGATGGTTCTGTATAAAACAAAATATGCCTCAATGAATGGGGATTGAGACAAAGTCCCTTACAAAGATCATTTTTTAAATAAAATAGATCTTTTATGTGTATTCACTATAAGTACACAAAAATAAAGTACAAATACAAGATAGGACACAATAATATCATGACATAATTTGAATGTAGGATATTATCCCAAATAATGGAAATTGGGTTAAGAAGTTCCCTTACCTCGTGTCCGACTTGACTCGATCGTTCATTAATGTCCTGAATAATAAACATGAGTTAATTTATACTTTCATGAGAACCTTATTCAAGTTCATTATTCCTGTTATATCACTTATTACCATGTCATGAACACTATGTAATTATATAAGTTAATAATGGTCGTTTTTTTTATCATTGATACTTGAGTCAAAAATAAACTCTTTATAATTACAATTTTGTCCATGGGGTAAAATATATATTATATAAAGAATTATATTCATTATGTAGATATCATATATATCATATATATCCATTATATACATGAATTTATAATAATACATAACATTTAGAGGTAAGAAATGAAATGCACTGTTCATGGAGACGGTAAGTCGTACGTACGCATGAACGCTACTTCCATTTCTATTTCATATTTAATGGAATTAAAACACGATGATACATAATAGTATTATAATTCTAGTATGGTATCATATATAATATCATTAAATATATCTTTTATACATACCACATATGGTATTAGTGAATCAAATCACTTTCAGGGGCGGTAGTCCGCACTTCCAAAAATGAAATTATCATGTTTACCCATAATGGAAACCATAAAGGTATTTCATAAATGAAAAATATAGACGGTTAAGTAAAAAATAAACATACAATATATCATATATAAATATAGTGACATCTTAATGGTCACCTTTGAAGGTGTTAGAATAATATTGAACAATCATCGTTTCTTCACGCAGAAATTCACCATCCACGGAAACAGTATGCTCTTTAACCATTAGATGAAGGTGTCTGTATGTGTTGCTAGAATAATTCTTATAAAAACATCCTAATATATTGAGGACACTGGTGTTGTTACAAAATAAGTGAATAAAAATATTTTAGGGGGTTGGGGAAGCAAAATAAAACATAAGAACACATGAGAAAACACTACCTTTAAGACGGGTAACTATTTTTTATTTGAGCTCAAAAGATTCCTTGGGAAGACTTCTACCCAAAATGAGGCTTCTAGAAATAAGAGAGGGATGTGGAGAGACAAAATGGGCTGGGTTTGGCTGATCCAGAGGCTTTAGGAGTGTGGGTATGGTGGTTGAAGTGGGGGCCTTTTATAAGAGGAGAGGAGGGGCACTCTTGGAAAGTTATAAAAGGATACTCTTTTTTCAAATGAGTTTCGGATTTTAAAGGTCCCAAATTGATGTATTTTGAGGATAAAGTGATAAGGGTTAGAGATATACTCATATAATAGGTCATTGAAAAGTTTATGTTATAGTTTTAACATTATCGATTCATTTTATTTAAATCCATTATTAATGAGGTAATCGTTGCATCATCATGATGTCATAAATAATTTAATTTATTTAATGTCAAAAAATTATAAAAAACTACTATGATGTAGGAAATAGTTTTTTCTTTCCAATGACTATTTATAGTACAATATATCATTTGTGTATACAAAATTAAAAATGTTTTACTCTGGTGATACATTATTTGTTATATTTAACTTTCTTTAAAAAATAAAAAGGTAAAAAGTCATTATCACACACAAGTGATTCCATGGGGTCCCCATGTTTGGCACAAAAAATCCCCTAGTCGGCCATGACCCAAACATTAGTATTAGGATGCATGTTGGGGTCATTTTTTATTATTATGATATTATTTTATTATCCTCAACTACTCGATTACTCATTAATCAAGATAATTAAAGTTAATTACCATCATTATTATTCATAATGTCCAAAAAAAGAGACCTAATTACATAATTTGGAAATTCGGATTCAAAATATGGAATCCATTTTACCAAATTCCAAACATATAAATTATAATAATTAATTTAAAAATAATTCCCATTGTCAAAACAAATAGCGGGTTTTTTTGAAACAATATCTATGAAAAGTTTGGCACATGTTTATACACAATACAAAAGTGAAATTAATCCCAATGACCACCATTGTATTACATGGTAAAAATATATTATATTTAAGCTTTAAAGAAAATTAAAAATTTCATCTAACCATATAGTTAAATTAGATGAAAAAACAGTTTTGATGTAAAATGCAGTATTTTTCATTATTCATTAAAAATGAATATTGTCAGAAAAATACCAAAAAAATTATCCAATGTAAATTTAAATGTCCCAATCATAAATAATATGTTTATTTTGACAAATAGAGCTTATAAAATTGTCAGAATGTTGATTTAAAAATGGTTTTCCATCAAAAGGCACTAAAACAATCTTTTAAAAATATTAGTGTATTTCATGCTTAAGATTGGATTTATTCTCGTTTTAAGACTCTAAAACACTATATAATTCATAAATAGACATATATAACTATATATATTATTCATTACATACATTTTATGTTACAATTATAGTTTGTGGCTTAAAGACATTATTTTACTATTTTTTGTGAGAAATTTTTTTCCTTCACAAATTATAAAATATTGGAACATGTTTCCTCACAAATGGATTTGAATATATGATAATGAAGATGAATATAATATATATAATTATGTATTAAACATGATATTAAAATAGGATAATGGAAATTATTTATAAGATGTATTGAGTAAAAAATCATATAACTAGTTGGATAGATATGCTTAAGGTCATTGTTAGATAATATTAGTCATATCAGAAATGCATCTACAATTTTCATAGAAATGTGTTCATAAATTTTTAGTTTATGTTTATATAATTTTAGATTCAGTGGAGAATTTAATAGAAACATAGGAATCCAATCATTAATTTTTAACCATGTAGTAAAAACACAATTTTGGGTAGACCATTGAGTGGTGCAAGAGAAACAGTAAATCAGTGATATGTTTTAGAGATCAAATTGTGGTGTTTCTAACTTATTCGGAACAAATTCTGTTTACCTTCCAACTTTCAATATGGGATATTCATCTTGTATTACACAATATGTATAGAATTTTGAAAACACATTTTTTTTGTCTATAATGATGAGAAAATTGGAATCGTTTTTATTGAGATGACACACTTATCAGTAGGTCTTGTCAGAGAACTGATGGTCAGATGGTTTATTTCACTCATTATAAATTATTATGTGGAAATTGAATTGGATAAAAAAATAATTTTTTATAGGCCTATTAATAATGGTTCCTAAACATGACTCCAAATGGGTGATTTTTGGATCATTTCATAAAATCATCCAACTTCATATCTATTCAAGAATCCAATATGATGGAATTTTTTTCCTAATTCTAAAATCACCATATTATAATGTTGCACAGAATTATAGTTTCAATTATATTTGATCGAGACCCAATATTTTTATCTACGTTTTTTATGTTCTTGTAGCAATCCCTGGGAACTCATTTGACTAGTATAATAGTTTACCATTGCCAAACATAATAACAATCTAACCAAATAAATAAAAACCTTATAATTCATTCATAGATAATGTCTAAAACACTATTTATCATCATGATAGGATAATATGCGATAGTGGACTTCTTTTTTAATAAAAGATATTATACTTCAATACACATGGCTTCTTTTGATGGATTCATTTTTTATCCTTCTCATTGTAAAATTTTTTGGGTGGGAATATGTGACACTTCACTTATAAAAACTATACATGTTCAAGATAGATATAAAACATTTAGACAATCATATTGAGGATGGAAAGAGCTCGGTGTATTTTGATATCATATGAGGAACATCATATTTGACTACTATCATTTGAGGTGGATGGTAGTGTTTTCTTGTGATTGTGTCCATTGATTTGGAATCGTTGTTTTATTAGGTAAGGATTGATATATCCATGTGACATTATACAGATTGAGATAACTAAAAAAATTCAGTTATTCTGCCTATCAGTTTGCTTCAACACAAAATTGAATTCCTATGAAATACATGTATCATGTATCTCAGATTAAAATGTACCGTCCATATCCTAACCAAGTTATTCTATAAGACCATAACAATCTAGAATTTAAAGATATATTATATGATGTCTCTATATGGGTTTTGTATAGGAAAGATAATCACTTTCATAGAAAAAGAATAAATTTTGTGCAGATTCTATAATAGCACGACTGCATTCAGGAAGTGAAATGGGAACATGATAATGGAATGTTAGAGGAATGTCCCGATCTCCCCCAAAACATCAATTTTTTTTCAATTTTTTTAGATTGAAATACAACTGGCGAGGAGAATGTGACACACCATATTTCTTGTAATTTAACCCCTTTTTATATATTTTTTTGGTATATAATTATTAGGATTAGTTTCATGAGTTTTTTGGGGATTTAATGATATTTATAGATTATTTTTGCATGTGCATGGTTTGATCATGGTTAATATAAATTTTTTACCACCTCTAATAAATTGTTCAAGCAAGGAGGAAATTCACTTCGTAGGTGAATGGTTTGGAAAAATTGTGCACGTTACAATAAGATGCATTATGAAAATATATATTATGAGAATCATGGTCGGTGGATATTTTGACTAAAATTGTGATCCAACCATGCATGGTTATGTCCTCCATATAGGACCATATCATCATTAGAACATGGTTTTACAAACATTGTGGTACAATCGCGGGGTTTTTTTTTGGTGACAATATCATGTGCATGGTTGGAATATGGTTTATCCAACTGTATATCCTAAACATGCAATTGGAATTTATCTATAATAAATTTATCTATTATCCCAAATTAAGATCATGAAAACCCTCTTTTCCCCTATTATTCTAGGGTCTCAAACTCTTCTTCCTTCTTAGGATCCTAAGATACCATTAAATCTAGATGTGATTTTTTTGTGAATCCAAGAGCATTGGAGACCCATAATCATTGGTCAGTGCTTCTGATTCATTGTTAAAATAGATATATTTTCTCTTATATATTAGATCCACATATATAGTCAAATAATTATAGATATATTATTAGGGAGATGAATTTTTTTTATATATTGTCATATTTTTTTAATGGGAAGGCATTATAACCCCAGATATAGAAGTTTAATTATTTTTATTCATTTTTTAATCTGTTATGAGGTAGTTGTATTATCTGTCATCAAAATGATTATAGAACATGAAGGATTAGTTTTCTAAAATGGTTTTTGTATAATTTTCAATGTTATATATATGTGATTTCATATAGAAATATTTATTGTTTGTGTTTTTAAAACCTGGAAAATTGAATGGATTTTGGAAAAACCCAAGTTTTTAATAACATTAAAATGATGATTTTTAATTTAGGTTATAGTTTTCATAGTTGAAATGTATTTGATTAAATAAATTTAATAGAAAAAGTTTTTTATTTGACATGTTTTGGCCAAGAATTTGGTATAATTAGGATAGCGTGTATCCAATGTGGAGGGGTTGGTAAGAAGTTCCACTTTCTATGTTGGACAAAATATGGTCTTTAATTAACACCATAAATGGTTACACCAAAATTGTGTGTATTTTGTTGATTTGGATGTGTGTGTGGGTGTTTGTTTATATTCTAATGGTTATTGAAAAGTGATGTGGATGAAAATAAGCATGTGTATGGTTTTCTCACATTGAACGCTTTTAATGTTTTATAGTAACTATTTTATTTTTCCCAACTATTTTATATAAAATATTCTATCTATTTCTTTTCATAATGGTTTTTGTTCATAAGTACTTGTGAAATTTCAACCACGTTTTTAATCACCCGTGTCTTTTGGAACCTTGTTGAGTATTCTATTGTCATATACTAAGACATAGGTAAAGGGAAGATATATTTTTTCTCTAATGATGCATCCTAATACCTTAGGCATGGAAAGTGGTGTTTGAGATTTGAGCATATTTGAATGGTACATAGGGAATGTTTCGTGAATTTATTTGGTCATGATGTCTTTTGTTTTGTTAGTCAAAATTACATACTCCATTGTCCCTCTGATTTTTTTGGTTTTATGGGTTTTCTAAATATGCAGCATTACATGGGATAATTCATCATATAAAAGGATTGGATGTTTATATTTTGTTTTTTTAGTTTTATTCATACAAGGAAAATTATCACTGAATTTTCCTTGAATCCCTTAACATATATTGTTTTCCTTTGGTGTATTTGGGATTTCAGTAAATGTGATAGACACATTGACTATTCCCAATCCAATGAGCTTAATGTGGCACGTAACATATACTATTTTAGTATAAATAAGTGGCACAATGTCTAAGAGTATCATTGTTGGACATTATCATTGCTACATTGACCATACTTCATTGTATTCGTTAAGGAGGGTGAAATATTACCTATTCTAAATGATAATATCACCATTAATATCTTTTACTAATTTGATCAATTTATTCATTCATTATGTTGAAATTGTTTTTGTAGTGTAATGTTTATTAATTTATAATAACTCAACCAACAAATTATTATACATTCACAAACTATAAATAATTCCAATAATAACATAAAAAAGGTAGTATTAAAAGATGTGAGTTATACCTAGAAGAAACTCAGTGTTTCAGGTTATTCATCTATGTGTGTAAAAAAAATTTATTTCTAGTTATTCTTTGGTTTCAGAAAATATAAGTTGTAATTGTAACATCTTTAGTTTTCTAAAGGATACAATATGTTCGATAGCGTACATGATACACCATATTGAACATAAGAATTATTATGCTACCTTATAACCTTTCTATTCAATTGGTGTGAATGAATAGTATAAATTTATTTATTAAAATTTTGTTTACACATTAATTTATTTATTATATAGTGAACAATTAATTATAAATTCAAAATGTACACTTTTAAATTAAAAAGAAATGTTTTTCTCTAAAACTATTAAAATGAAAATAAGGGAGATTGTAAAATAATAAAATCATTGTTTCTATTTTTTATTAATTAAATATATATTTAATATATTCAATGTATTGATTAAAATTCATTTTATATGATATCATGAAATTATATAAAAAATTCAAATTTATGGATATAATGAGTGTTTTTTCTAAAAAGTTGTTTTACAATATTTTGATGGAGAATCCATTTTAAATATAGTTTATTACACTTATTTATGTTATTTTTGACAAAATATAATTATTATTTTTATGTGGTACATCAAAAATTACTTCAGAATAATTTTTAGTGTTTTCTTATAATAATCAATATTTAATGAATATTGAAAAATAAGGAATTTTAATTTAAAACTAATTTTTCATTTGATTATTTTATATGGAAATGTTATCACTTTAATTTACATCAATTTATTATTATATTATGTTTTCATTATTTAATCCATTTTTTATCATTTGATGTAATTTCACTTTGAAAATAGATTTTAACACACATCAATCATTTGATGCTTTTACTTATAAAAAGCCTATTTACTCGCTTTCACATCAGCAAATAATTTTAAATTAATTACTACAACATATATGTTTTGATTTTTGAAAAACTAATTCGATATTTGGAATCATTGGGTCCAAATTCTATTAATAAGATACTTTTAATTTTTTGGACATTGTAAATAGTAACTTTTCTAATTTTTATTTACGACAGCTAAAGCTATCTTGGGTAAATTAGTGTAACAAACAATATGATAAAGATAATAAAATTACTCTAACGCCTACAGAAATCCTATTAGAAGATTACAAGTCGACCCATATCACCTAAGGGTTGGAATTTGTTAATTTAATGGATATTTTTTAATGAAAGAGATTTAATTATTAATAAAACAAAAGAAAGTGACAACTTGTCAATCTTTTATCTCTTAAAAGAAAAAAAAGTTTACTGTAGTGATAAAATTAAGGAATATTTTAACATAAATAGTCTCCATACGACTAATAAAATTATATATATCATACTAATTTATTTATAATTTTTAGATATTTTATATTTTTTATAAATATTGACACAATAGTGATACAATAATTATTTTATTAAGGGAAATATCAAATAATTAATATTATAAATCATATAATAAATATTAAATGAAATAATTTATTTCATCCATGATTTTTATAGGTTAATATGAGATGTTATAAGATTATTAATTTTTTGGTAAGAATTTATATCTCTATTTATATTTTTATTTAAATTCAATAAACTGAATAGTGTTAAAATTGACATAATTGATTCTTTATAAAAATAATATTTTATGAAATTATATAAAAATCATAAAAATATTTTAATATTTAAATTATATTTCATAAGGAATAAAACTTAATTAAGTGTCCACTTATGGTAATTATACACCATATAAGTGAAATTAATTACCTCTTAATAATTAAAATTTTGTTACCCCATTAAAAATTGAAATAGAGTAATTGAGGGTAAACATAAAAGTTAAGGTTTAAATAAAATAAATACATGTATAAAAATTATTGGATGATATTATTTCTAAGTATTCCCATATTATCTAAAAAATAAATATGTTTTGGGATATTTAGAATCGAAATTGATTTTATATTAATTTGAAACGTTTAATAATTCCAAGGGTGCCCCTCCCCTCTCCTATAAAACGTACACATTTCCCTTTATTAATCTGACATCCAAAGTTGTATGTTTCAGTGAAGCTCTTCCAAAAACAATTCCTATAATCCCTCCCATAATCCTATAATCCTCTATTTGGGATGAACACCTCCCAATGAATCATTTTGGTATAAAAGATAAGAAGTTACCTAGTTAGGAGGTAATTCATTATCTCATTATTTATTTATTCTTATTCATTATCCACTAAATATAGTCTTATTAATTTGTGATTAAATAATAACACCAGTATCAACAATATACTAGGATTTTTTTATGATAGTTTTTAATCTACACATACACACACCTCTATTTAATGGGTAACAAATATAATGTTTCTGTGTACAGTAAAGTACCTCCACACGAACGATTATAGTTCAATTTTCCCCATCCACAAAAAATGGTGGAAATTAAAATGGAAACTATATTTATATATGATATTATATATATAGTTTATCTGAATATATAATTTTTATTTAGAACACACCATCATGTTTTTAGTGTTTTGTAAATACGAGAATTTCTTTTGAGGAAGTGTGGAAAGTTTCCCCCTCAAAGCAACATGAATTGTTCCTCATATACATTTAACATATAAAAGATGCTTTTATTAAACATATGGGAAATATTTAACATTACTATAATACTGGTATTTTATTATAGATTTATATCATTTAATTATTATTCTTATAATATGATAATGAAATTAATGTAGTGTTCCTACGTACGTATGACCTACCATCTCCATGAGCTGTGCGTTTCATTTTTTATCTCCAAATATTATGGATTGTTATAAATACATATATAAAGTATATATATAATTTGTAAATCATTAATACTATTCTATATATTGTTAAATTTTGAGAACATATACAATTAACATCAAAACAAGTTCATTTTTCACTCAAATACCCAATGTTGACAAAACATATGACATGAACATAAATAGTTATCTAATTATATAACTTGGTAATAAGTGATATAAAAAGATTAATTAAAATTAAAATTAAAATTTTCTAAATAAATTATAAATTAACCAATGTTAATTATTTTGGAAAATAAAGAACGTACGGGACAAGTCAGACTCAAGATAATGAACCTTCTTAATCTAATTTCCACTCGTTGGGTTTTATACATAATGAGTTGATTATATTAGGAAACGATTGTGTGTGGGATCAAATATTATTTATTATTTTGGAAATATGAATCCCATATGTGTCTATATACTATTTTTACATATAATCACTCCATTAATAAATTCTTACATCATTTATAGGAACATCATAAGGGAAATCATAACTCAATTTCCATTTATTGAGTTATATATCCATGTCATAGGTTTTGTTTTCAAAAGTATATAATTAAATGAACTATGACTTTATTACACATAATATACACTTATATTTGGTTTATATATATGTCACACAGATTAATTCCATTTATTTATCCTTAATCTATTGATATGATGTTTGTAAGAGACCTCGTCTCATTCTCCTTTACATGGGGCATTTCATGATTTTAGTCACCCTGATTATTCTATAATGTGTATATACAACCCTTATGACATGATATATAATGATTTATATATTCTAATTATATCTAATGTTTCATTTAAATTTTTCTCTCAATGATTTTTATTCATGTGTCTCTCTATTGAAAAATGTATCTTTATCTAAAACATATTTTTTTAATGTTTTTATGATTTATTCTTTAAAACCATCTAATCCATTTAAATGTTTTGAAAATGGGTTTTATGAATTTATTTATGCGGATACAAATATTTCAAAATTTTAATTTATTTGAAATTTTTCAATGTGGTCTTGGACACTGTGATTCAAATGTCTATTTATTAAATGTGTCAAATTGTTTTGGAAATGGATTTCATATTTTTATATCATGAAATGATTTATTATGATTGAAAATGAAATTTCATGTGTAAAATAATGAAAATTGAAATGTTTTATGTGTTATGGTAATATAATGGTACTTGTACATTTTTCAAGTTTTTATTTGATAAACCAAATATAGGTGGTTACGTGATAAATCAAAGAGGGTTGGTTACATGAGAAACCATAGGCTGTTGGTTCTGTGATAAACCTAGGATGGGTTGCTACGTTATAACCTCCATTGAATTGGGAATGTAAGTTAGCTATAGGGATATCCTATTTATTTATATGTGTGTAATTATACTATATTATTATTCTATTGAACAATTATTATGACTCGAGTTAACATTATATGTTATATGTTATATTTTATGGGTTTTATCGTAATATTATGATTAAAAGGGTTAGAAAAAAACTTATATTCAGTGAAGTGTAATTTACTAATTCTTAATGGTAAAAACTATTATGTTATTATAATGTATTCAGGGGTAAAATGTTTTTCAAAATAAAAATAGTTTTAATTCTTTATGTATCCATTACTGAGATTTTTATTCCCACCCCAAGTATTGAAAAAAAATCACAAGGTTTAATGAAGAATATATTCAAGGATTGGATCAAGTAAATTTTGATGATATTACATGAAAAGAAACCACATTTATTTTTACATGTTTTTGTTTTATGGAATAAATGAATAATATTGGAAGTTTCCACTTATTATTTATATAGTTATGTTGTGTATGATTTATTGCCTAATTCACTAAAACTCTACACTTGAAGAAATCATCAATATGATCTGTTTTATTATCATATGATTAAGTATGGTTTATGGATTATATCTGGTATTAAGGGTTGGTTTAAACAACATTGGATATTTGTATGTCTTCTAAAAATATTATTATATCCTCATGGTTTTATATATTTTTGGTTGATAATAAGTTCAATGTCTTAGAAACCCGTTTTTAGGCATTATGATCTAAAATATTAAGTCGACTAATGGTATTTTTGGAGTCAATCACCTTTGAGGAAATTATGGGTTATTAGTTTTTGGATGAAAAATGTGGGGTATGAAATAACCTATAAGGTTAAAACAAGTTATGGTTATTTTTGAGTTATTTATAATATTTTTGTAATATTATAATAATTTTATAGTTTTTTAAGAAAACAAATAGATCGTGTGAAATATTGTCGCATCAGACAAGGGTATGGGAATCGAACCCAAAACTAGAGTTCTACATGCATTTATCAGCTACCAATATCCAAAGTTATGTCCCTAAATTGTATGACTATATATTTTTAGCTAAAAAAGTTTATGAAATATGATAAAGATAATTTTGGGAACATTTATTTTATCAAATTAATATCCTGAGTATTAGAAAATGATTTGGGGATTGAGTGATAAATGTTATTGTGGAATATTTTCACTACTTCGGGAACCCAATATACCTAAGTAAATAGATTACTATGATTATTTATTTGAGTATTATTGTTTTCACTATATTTTGGAAGAATCCATGTTTTTACTCTGGACATATAACGATTTTGGTTATTTATGGAAGTGATTAACCATTTCTGGAGAACATGTGATTAGGAAATTACTTTTTGGTATGAGACATGAAGTGTGCTTGATTTTATTTGGAGATAAATGATAAAACATATCCAAGAATAATATGATATCAAATCCTTTAAAATTTTGGGTTTCAATCTTAGTTTCTATTATTTGAGTCATTTTAAGGAATGTTATTTGTTGAATGGTAATTGTTGAACTTTGGACATTACTTTTTAATTATGGAGATTAAAATTATTTTTTATTCACACAATGGTTTTTTATTTTGAAGGAATTATTTTATTATGTCCTAACCTTTTGGTTTTTTGTTAAATTTTGATGACATGATTAATATATAGTTATTATTTTTTGGATTAATTGATTCTCTAGAAGTAGAATCTTTTACATTAGGGGTGACGATGTCATCTTGAATTCTCATAATTGGGGGAAAATAGGAGTTTTGGGTAGAAATTTATTGAAGTTTGAATCTCTAAATTAAATTTAAGTATGTTTCCTTATGTTTTTAGGCATGATCATAAATAAATTCCTTAACTTTATTAAAAGGATCTTAGAACAAAAACATTTCCCGTTTCATTTTCCTACTTCTAAATCAAAGACCATTTAATCCATCTGATGTTTATGGTTTTTTGATTTTGAACTTTCTACTGATCATGTTTTATATAACTCTCCATCAGAAAAAGTTGGATTGTTTTTTCCATATCCATGATTTTATACATTGAATCCTAATATGTGTTATCACATGTGACCTTTGTATTGTCCATTCATTATTTTAAAATGTATTTTTTATTATTATTTTTTCTGATGTGGAAATTAGATAATGTTATTTTTAAGAGTCATACCATAGATACGGAGTGAAATTTAAAATTTTGAGGATGGAATTTCTGAAATAGAGGGAGAATATAACAACCCGAATTTTTAAAATGAGACAATTAGATTGATAACATACATAAAACAACACATTGAACATACAAATTATTATGCTACCTAGAAACCTAGATATTAAAATAGCAGTAATGAACAATATTAATATATTTAGGAAAATTTATTTAGACATGAATTTAATTATTTCTTTTGTTAACAAATATTTATAAATGAAAATAAAATGTTTTTCAATAAAATGAATTTTTTCTATAATACTATTTAACTGCAAATAAATGAGTTTATCAAAAAATAAAATCACCCTTTATTGTTATTATTAATGAGATATATATTTAATATATTCAATTTAATTTTTACATTCATGTTATATGTTTTATTGAAATGATATCAGAACAAATTCAATTTTACCGATAAAATGAGTATTTTTCTAAAAATGCAGTTTTACCACTCTTTTATGGATAACAACTTTTAAGTATAGTTTTATATAATTTTATAAGTTATATTTGATAGAATAAAATTATTATTAGGAATATGGATATATAAAATTTTCTTCTTTTGAATTTTATTCATTTTTTTAATATTAATTTTATAATGAATACTGAAAAATAAAGTATTTTAATTTAAAACTACTTTTTCATATAATTTATTTATATATAATTGTTATAATTTAAATTGGTTTTAAATAATAAATTGATTTTTTTATAATTTAATACAATTTTGGTCATTTTCTGTAATTTCACAATTATATTAGTTATAAATGCACATCAATCATTGGATGGGTTTTACTTAAAAAAAAGTGTTCTCACTTTGAAAGCAATAATTAATTTGAAATTATTTACCACATCATCTTAATTTTAAATTCATAGATATTTATAACATATTTATAATTATTATTTCCAAATTATGATTATATGTTACTTCTATATTTTTTTACTTCATGAATAGTAACTTTGGAAAAATATTTTTACCATAGGTAAAGGTAAATTTGGTAAATTTTGGTCAAACCCAATATGATAGAGATAATAAAACTATCCTAACACCTTCCAAAATCCTATTGGAAAAATAAATGGTTACCCATATCACTTATGGGTCTTAATTGATTTATTTAATTGACTTTTTCCATGAATGTGACTTAATTATTATTAAATCAAAAGAAATTCACAACATATAACTCTCTTATCTTATTTAAGTATAATATTTTAAATGTAGTGACAAACATAATGAAACATCAATAATAAATAGTCTACATAAACCTAATGAAATTATCTAAATCATGTAAATTTATTTATAATTTTCAAATATTAGATAATTACCATAAATATTGACACAACTGTGATACAATAATAATTTTCTAAAGATAAATAAAAATAAATTATAATATAAATAGTAAACTAAATATTATGATACAAAATTTATGTTCTCAAAAACTTTTATAGTTGAATATAACATGTTATACGAAAATTTAATTCTTTTTTTTGAAGTTTTCTCTATGTTTAGTTTTTATTTAAATTCAATAAAATGAACAGTGTAAATATTGACAATATTGAAGTTTTATAAAAATAATTCTATAAAATTATTTAAAAATCATAAATATATTTTAAAATTAAAAGATATCAATTGTATAGTATAAATGATAAACATTGTCCATATCTTGTTAATTTAACCAATATATGTAAAATTAATAACCTCATAATAATTAAAATAGTGTTACCTCAAATAAAATTAAAAGAGATTAATTAAGGTTAAACTGAAAATTGAATGTTTAAAATAAAATAAATACATTTTTTAAAATTATTTTATGATATTATTTCTAACTATACTTATATAATATTCTAAATAAGTGTGTTTTAGAGCATTTGGAATTGAAATTGAAATTATATTTATTTAATACATTTTACAATTCCAAGGGTGCCCCTCCCATTCCCTATAAAAACGAACCCATTAGTCTCTATTCCTTAAACTTTCAAAGCATTTTTTATCATCCAAAACCTACCCAAAACATTTCCTAGATTCCAAACCCTCATCCTAGATACATCCTTCAGGGTAGAACCCCTCCCATTGAATCCTTTTGGAATAAACCAAAAGAAGTTACCCAATTAAGAGGTAACGACTTCTGTCGTGAGTTGTAGTTTTTTTCCATTATCAAATACCTTGAGTATTCATATTTTATAATTAAATAACAACACCATTATCCTAAATATACTGGGAAGTTATTATGATATGTTTTTAACCAAAACTTATGCACTCATCCATTATATAGGTAACGAACAAACTATTTCATTGTAAGGCGAACTACTACCTCACGAAACAATGATTGTTCAATATCCCGATACCATCTATCTTGGTGTTATTTATGATGGAAAAAATATCTATATATGATATATATGACATTTATATTTTCTCTGTGATTCTCAAATTTTTATTTACAACATACCTTATTGCTTTCTATGTTTTGTAAATACGATAATTTCTTTTGAGAAAGTGTGGAATACCACCCCCTCATGGTGATATGAATCATTCCCACTAAACATGGAATGTATATAAGATAATTTTATTAAAAATATGATACATATATGAAATTATTAGAATAATGGTATTGTAATATAAATATATACATTTCAATTATTATTCTTCTAATATAACAACGAAATGAAAGTAGTGTTCATTCATACATACTGTATGTCATCACCATGAACGACGCATTTAATTTCTTATCTACATATATTAAGGATTATTATAAACACATATATATTGTATATATATTAAATTAAAATCATGAATACTATTATATAGATAATTTAATATTGACCACATCGCCAATTGACATCAAAACAAGTTCATTATTGACTATCGTACCCAATATCAACAAAATGTTCGTTATGAACATCAATAGTTATGTAATTTTAATAACAAAGTAACGTGTGTTATGAATTGAATAATATACATGAATACGGTTCTCATGAAATTATATTGTAACCTATGTTTATTATCTAGTAAAATAATGAATGTATGAGACCAATTAGACTCAAGGTAAGGGAACTTCTTTACATAATTTCCACTCATTGGGTTTTACGAAAACTTCCTTGATTATATTATGCCAAGATTATGCATGGAATAAATTTTTATTTATTTCTATTGAACTTTAAATTCCAATTTTTATATATAATAGTTCTACACATAGTCATCC
This sequence comes from Viscum album, assembly GCA_963277665.1. Lineage (NCBI taxonomy): Eukaryota > Viridiplantae > Streptophyta > Magnoliopsida > Santalales > Viscaceae > Viscum > Viscum album. The sequence continues at coordinate 1,609,258,071 of OY728141.1, read as the reverse complement.
CAATGATAAATTCGTACATCATCTATATGAACAATGTAAGGTAAATCTTAACTCAATTTTTATTCACTGAGTTAAATATCTATGTCATTAGTTTCTTTTTTACCAGAATACATGTGATTAACCTATGATTTTTTACACTAAATATCCACTTATATTGGGTGTATTTATACTTTTCACCCATATTTATTTCATTTATTTATCCTTAATCTAATGATAGGTTCTCTATAAGGGACTTCATCCCAATCTCATTTCACTATGGAATATCTTGTTTTTATGAAAATTTATCATCCTATAAACAGTATATATAACACATTTGACATGTTATATTATGAATTAGTATATTTTCATGATATCTAATGTTTTATTTCATTTTATTCCTTGATTAATTTTATTCATGTGTTTCTCTAGGGTAAAATCTCTCTCTAACTAAAACATCATTTTTAATATTTTAAAGATTTAATCTTCTAAAACCCTCTAAATTCATATTCATGTTTTCTAAAAGGGTTTTATAAATTTATATATATGGAAATGAGTTTTTAAAATTTTTATTTATTTAATAAATTTTTATAGTGGTATGGGGCAAATTTATTCAAAATATTATTTATTAAATGTTTTAAATGTTTTTGCAAGTGGATTGAATATTCCAATATACTAAAACAAATTCTTCTGATTGAAAATGAAATTTTATGATTAAAATGTTTAATATCACAATATTTTATGTGTAATTATTATATAATGGTACTTGGACATTTTACAGGTGGTTATGTGATGATCCCACGATTGGTGGTTACGTGATAAACCAAAGATGGGTGGTATGTGATAAACCAAAGATGGGTGGTTCTGTGATAACCCATTGACATGTGGTCACATTATAACCTCAAATGCAATGGGTATGGATGTCAGCGGTATGACTATTCCAGTTAGTTATATGTGTAGAATTCAACCATATGGTAATTCAATTTATGTATGATTATGTTCCAAATTACATTTAGGTGTTATATGGTACATTTTAGGGGTTATTGGTAATAGTTTTATTAAAAGGGTATGTATTGAACTTATATTCAGTGAATTGTATTTTATTTCCTATTAATGTTGAAAAGTATTACTTTATGATAATGTAGTCATGGTTTACATTTTTTTTCAAGAATAATAGTTTTCCTTCTTTATGTATCCATTTTACAACTTTTTATTCTCATTCCATTTTTTGAAATGTTTTCCAAAATTTTTAATGATTAATAGATTCAATGACAATATCATGGAAATGATATGATTTAACATAACAAGATAGTACATTTCATTTCAAAAATATTATTTTATGGACAATATAGATACTATAAAAAGTTTCAAGATTGTATTTATATGTTTCATTATTTATGATGTATGGAATAATTTTCTAAAACTCAAAACATGAAAGGATCCAAAATGTGAATTCATGATTTATATCAAGATTAAGTAATGGTTAAGGATGAAGCCATATAGTTGGTATCATTGGATGTTTTAGTTAAACTAATATATCATGATGTTTTTCTAAGAGATAAGGATATCATCTTAGGTTTATAATTTTTGGTTTATCATAATTTCAATATCTTAGAAACCCCTTTTGAGGATTTATGATGTAAAATATTAAGGTGACTAATGGTATTTTTTGTGACATTCACCTATAATGTAATTTTGGGTTATTATTTTTCAGATGCAGAATGTGATGTATGATATAACCAATGAGGTTAAATAATGTTATGGTTATTTTTAATTTCCTTATAATACTTTTAAAAAATAAAAATAATTATATATCACGTAGAATGTGGGACAACTTGTCTCGTCGGAAAAGTTTGTGGGATCAAACCCACGCCTAGAGTGTGACATTCCTTTATCTCCTACCACTATCTAACGTGATTTCCATAATTAGAATGACTTTATATTTTTATTTATAAAAGTTAATGAAATTATATAATTAGATTTTGGGAAACTAATTTTTATCAAATGGATATCATTGGTATTTTAAAATAATTAGGGTATTGAGTGATAAATGTTATTGTCTAAGATGTTCACTACATTAAAAATGCTATATACCGAATTGAAATATAATTCTACGGGATTTTAATTTAGGAGTAATGGATTAACTATATTTGGAGAGAATCCATGTTTTTATTATGTACTTTTATAGATTCATGTTATTTATGGATGTGATTAAACTATTTTGGAGAATTTTTTATTAAGAAATCAATTTTTGGTATGAGACATTAACAGTGGTTGATGTAATTTGAAGATAAATTTTAGAACACATACTAGACTACTATGTGATCAAATTCTTCTAAATTTATGGGTTTCAATCTTAGTTATTATTATTTTAGTAATTTAATGGAAATTTATTTTTTTAAGGTTATTTGATGAACATGGGAAATTACTGTTGAATTTTAAAGAATAATTGTAGTTTTTCTTCTTATAATGGTTTATTCATTTTAAGGAATTATATAATTTTATCTTAATACTTTTTGGTATTGGTTAATGGTTCAATATAGGATGAATAAATAGTTGATATTTATTTGAATTAATTGATTCTCTATAAGTTGATTCTAGTGCTTCAGTTGTGGCCATGTCATCTTGAATACTCATCATTTGCTGAGAAGAATATTTTTTGGTAGAAATTTATTAACAGATGAATCTATACTTGAAAAGTATGTATGTTTCCTTATGTTATTTTTCAATCTTGTAAATCAATTCCTCAACTTTATGAAATGTATCTTCCAAAAAAACAGTCTCCATTAAATTTTCTTCCACATCCACATTTTCTGACATGGGATCTTAGTATGTGTTATCTTAGGTGACTTTAGTATAGTCAATTCTTTCTTTTAAAGTAATATATTTATTAATTCATTTTTAATTGTGAAAATTAAATAATATTATTATTATGATTAATACCTTTGTTACCAAACTAAAATTCAAATTGAAAGGATGTGATTTCTAAAGGGGTTGGAATGTAACATCCTGAGTTTTTAAAAGATGAAAATTTGTTCGATAATGTACATAATACGCCACATTAAACATATGAATTATTATGATACCCTATTACCTAACACTGAAAATTTTGGGAATTAAAAATATTAATTCATTTATGGAATTTTTTTAAACATTTATTTATTTAATTAATTTGTAAAAAATTATTTTTATGTGAAAATAACACCGTTTTTAATAAAAAGAGAATTGTTTTCTGAAAAACTATTTAAATGAAAATAAGTGAGTTTATAAAATAATAAAATCCCTATTTGTAGATTTTTTAATGGAATATAAATGTAATATATTCAATGCAAAGTTTAAAATTCATATTATATTTTTTTTAGAAATAATTTATGAACAAATTCAATTTTATGGATAAAATGAGTGTTTTTTAAAATGTTTTTTTACCCACTTATGATGGTGAACCCATTTCAAATATAGTTATTTAAACTTTTATAATTTATTTTTTGAAAAAAATTAAATTTTTGGAATTGCGATATAAAAATTTACTTTTCTTCTATCTGTGATATTTTTATATAATATTTATTTTTCAATTTATAGTGAAGAATACAACATTTTAATTTAAAACTGCCTTTTCATCTGATTTGTTTATACAGAATGTTTATCTGTTTACCTGGTTTTGATTTTTTATTAAATAAATTTTTTATTATTTAATACAGTTTTTGTCATTGTAAATATATTCACATTGATATTATATGTAAATTCACATCAATATTTTGATGGGTTTTACTTTCAAATAAACTCATTTTCTCACTTTGGCAGTTGGAATTAATTTTAAATTTATTATTCCAAAATCTATTTTTAGAATTTTGAGAAATGGATTCCATAATTATAATTAGTGAGTCATAATTATTTCAATATGTTAATTTTATTTTTTAGTAATTTATGAATAGTAGAATTAGTAATATTTATTCACCATGATAAAAGGTATATTGGGGGAATTAAGGAAACAAACAATATGATTAAGATTATTAAATTACGCTAAAACCGTGAAAAACTATTATATGAATAAAAGTAAAAAAATATCATCTATGGGTAATAATATATTCATCTAACAGGCTTTTTTCATAAAAGTGGTGTAATTATTATTAAAACAGAAGAATGTGACAAATGTCACTCTCCTATTAATTATAAGTATATAATTTTAATGTAGTGGATTTTTTTTGAATGATAGAACATATATATTCTAAAGAAATATAATGGAATTATCTAAATCATGTGAATTTATTTAGAATTTTTTTATGTTAAATAATTACCATAACAATTTTCATAAAAGAGATACAATAATTATTTTATTAAAGAAATTATCAAATAAATGGTATTATAAATAGTAAAATAAATATTATTTTAAATAATTTATGTCATCCAAGATTTTTATAAGTTTATTGGAAATGTTATAAGACTATTAAATGACTTTTTAAGTTATATCAATTTTATATTTTATTTATATTAAAAAAACTGTATAATATAGAAATTTACATAATTGATGTTTTATAAATATAATATGTTTTTAAATTATTTAAAAATGATAAAAATCATTTAAAATTAATAAATATGTATTTAATGGTATAAATGATAATTAAGTTTCCAATTCATATATTTTTAATGAATATAAGTGAAATTAATATCCTCTTAATTATTAAAATGTAGTTACCTCAATTAAAATTGAAAGAGAGTAATCAAAGGTAAACTGGAATGATTAGGTTTAGAATAAAATAAATACATGTATAAATTTTTTTGGATAATATTATTTTAAAAAATAATAATATTATCATATAAATATATGACTCTTTGGCCATTTGGAATGGAGGATGAATTTATATTAATTTGATTATTTTCAAAATTCCATGGGTGCCCCTCCCCTCACCTATAAAAAGGTGCCCATTCCTCTCTATTAATGACACTTACAAAGACATTTTTTTCCTCTAATATCTACACAAAAATATACCTAGAATCTCTACCCAAATTCTATAGTCCTCATTTAGGGAGGAAAGCCTCCAATGGAATCCATTTTTTATAAACCAAAAGAACTTATCTGATTAAGAGGTAACACCTTCTCTCGTGTTATTTAGTTTATTTTCCATTATCCACTCCATAAAATATTATTATTTTTTGATTACATAATAAAAAAATATCCTAAATATATAATAACGTTTTTATGATACGTTTTTAACCTAAACTTACACACACCTCCATTGAATGGGAAGTGAACATACTATTACTATGTACGACGAACTACTACCTCACGAAATAATGATTGTTTAAAATTTTCCTTCCACCTATCATGGTGGCCATTATGATGGAAAATATATTTACATTTTATATTTATTATATTTATATGGTCTCTATTATTCTTCAGTTTTTATTTTGAACATACCATTATGCTTTCTATGTATTCTAAATACGATAATTTCCTTTGAGAATGTGTGGACTTCCGCCCCCTCAAAAAGATATAACTCATTCCCTCTATATATGGAACCTAAAAAGGTTAATTTTATTAAAAATATTGTAAATATATGAAATTAATATTATATTGGTACTGTAATATATATTTATATCATTTAATGATTATTCTTATTATATTAAAATGAAATTAAAGTAGCATTCATGTGTATGTATGGCCTACCGTCGACATAAAAATTTCATTTCAATTCTTATCTCCAAATAATATAGATTAATTAAAAAATATATATAATGTATGTATATGATATCTAAATAATGAATAATCCTCTCTAGATTATGGAATTTTGACCACATGGACAATTTAGATCAAAACAAGTACATTTTTTACTCAAGTGCCCAATATCGACAACACATCTAATATGAACATAAGTAGTTATGTAATTATTATAACATAGTAATAAGTGATATAAAAAGAATAATAAAAATAGAAAATGTTCTCAAGAAATTTAAAATTAAACTCAGATTTTTATTTAGTAAAATTAAGAATGCAAAAGACAAGTTGGAGTCATGGTAAGGGAACTTCTTAACCAAATTTCAACTCATTGGGTTTTACACATACATCATTTATTATATTATACCAATATTATCTGCAGAATAAAATTTTCATTACATATATTGAAATTTAAATTCTATTTGTGCTGATATAATATTTATACACATTATCACCCCTTTGATAAATTCTTACATCATTATACGAATATTATAAGAGAAACTTAACTTAATTTCCATTCATTGAGTTAAATATCTATGTCATTGGTTTTGTTTTTAAAAGTATATGTGTGAATGAACGTAGATTGTTTTACAATAAATAACCTCTTATATTTGGTGTATTTATATTTTTCACACATATTTAGGTCATTGATTTATCCTTGATCTAATGATGCAGTCATTGTAAGCGACATCGTCTCAATATCCTTTTATTAAGGATTATCATGATGTTATACGCTTTTTTTGTCCTACAATTTTTATATACAATTATTTTGACATGTTATGGAATTAATTTGTATAGTGTAATCATATAATATGTTTTATTTAATTTTATTCCTTAATTATTTTTATTCAAGTGTTTTTCTAGCATCAAATTTCTCTTTTTCTAATGCATCGTTTTTAATGTTTAAATGATTATATCTTATAAAAAATTCTAATTAATTTCCATGATTTCAAAATAGGGTTAATGAATTTATTTATATAAGCATTAATGTTTCAAAATGATAATTCTTTTAAAATTATAAAATTATTATAACACACTTTGATTCAATAGTCTCTTTGTTAAATGTTTTAAATGGTTTTGGAAATGAACTGAATATATCAATATCTTGAAATGATTTTGTGTGATTGGAAATTAATTTTTTTAGTAAAATTTTAAAAATTGAAATCATTTATGTGTTATTATTATAAAATGGTACGTGGAAATTTGATGGTGGATAGGTGATAAACCAAATACGGGTGGTTACATGATAAACCAAAGATGAGCGGTTCTATGATAATCCAAGGATGAGTGGATACGTTATAACCTCTATTGCATTGGGTATGGAAGTTTTCATTAGGACTATTATATTTAGTGATATTTGTATAATAATTATGTAAGTTAATTCCATTTATGTTTTATTATCTCACTTGATACCTTTATAGGTTCTATGTTAGGTTTTATGGGTCTATGGTATTCTTTTTATTAAAAGGGTAAGAAATGAACTTCTATTCCATGAAGTTTAATTTGCTTCTTCTTAAATGTAAAAACCAATATTTATGATTATGTAACCCCGGTTTACATGTTTTCACAATAAATACCATTGTCCATATTTATGTATCCATTAGTGAGTTTTTTTATGGTCATCCCATGTTTAGAAATGCTTTCCAAAGGTTTTAAAAAATATTAAGTCAAAGATGAGATCAAGGAAAAGTTATGATCTAACATGATAATAAACCATATTTATTTTTAAACGTTTTTGTTTTCTGGAAGATATGTAGACTATTGGAAGTGTCCACTTTTTATTTATATGGTATTTAAAGTATGAGTTATGGTATAATTATCTTAAAATCTATACTTGAAAATATACTCAATGTGATTTCTTGGAATATCTCAAGATTAATTAATGATTAAGGTTGGGGACTTATAATAAGGGTTTTCGAATCACATTAAGAATCAAGTCAACTATATATTGGGATTAATATATCTTGGGGATAAAGAGTTGTGCAGATTATATATATGATCCCCATGAACTAAAATAAATAATATTTATTAGGTTATCTAGTTATTTTTAAATTGGTGCATAATCCATTTCACTAGAATTGTTTAATCCTTACGTAAATCTCTTTCCACAATATAAATTTCTAACACTTATATTTTTAGAATTTCTAATTCACCACCCCTCTTCTAAAGTTCTATAACCATCTTGATAAAAATAATTGGTATCAAATATTTGGATCTATTGAATATATTTGTCATTAACTATTTCTTAGAAATAAGACCTCAAGGTAAATTTTTCTCTAAGATGCAAGGAAAAAAGATCAAATGAAAGTTGGATTCCACATAAACCCCTTTTATATTATGGAATATATAAGACTACCAGTATAAAATAATGGAATCATTCCTTAAGAAACATTGAATTGGACATTATAAAACAATTATAAAACGTTACAAATTACATGGGTCATACCCTAACAATGTTACTAATTATTTTGCTTCTACGTATGTAATAAAATATATAATCATGTATATTATTTATTGTTCTATTAATAGATATTTTTGTTGTCATATGTAATCTTTTAAAACTACACGCGACATTTTGATACATTAAAAGTTTTTCACTATGAAATATATAATTATAAAATAAATAATTTATGAATATTTATAGTTAATTTCCATTATTTTAAATAAGGGATAAAATGAAGATAACAAGAAAATATTCCATAGCTTCACAATAATTTTTAATGGGATGAGTACATTTTGATAATAATTAGACAATTGTATTATTGTTAAAGAGTTCTAAAATATCTACCCAAGATGTCATATTCAAAATTGATTCCAAAAATGAATGAAACAACACAAATAAGTAATCATTAGGTGAGATTATTAGATTAATTTTTCAATATAAAGTTGATTTGAAAAATTTTATAAATGATGGTGATGAAAAAAATAATGGCATGGCACATAATCCTAATTTTACTTTATTTAGTTCCTATAATAATGAATTATGTTCTTCAACCAATGGAATATGAAATATTATTAATGATTAAAAAATAGAATAAATAAAGAAGAATCAGTCTAGAAGACAATGATAGAATTTTAAGTTATATGAAAAGAAAGGTAATTCAAGTTTTTATTCAAATTTTTATGATAATATGAATAAAGGATACAAAAAACATATTTTTTCAGCCATCATAATCAATAAATGTTCATACAAATAGAAAAAAATGAAATGATATCCTAGATTAATTCAATAAAATTATTTTCTTTTACAAAATTTGAAAATTCTATGGAAACTAGGAACATTTTATTTATGGAAAATTTTGAGACATTTTTTTACATTCTCAATCATAATATTAAGGAAATTTAGTTTATTATAGAAGGAATAAAAGAAATAAACATTTAATAGAATGTGTGGAATATGTTTTTCATTTTAATTCTAATTCTGATTCTAATGTAAAATTATAATATACAAACATTGTTGTTAAAAATATTTAAAATAATTTTATTTAATAGAAAATAATATTGTCAAAATTTGACAAGAATTTTTGAAACTGAAGAATCATAAGAAGATATTAATTATGGATAAATTTTAAGTTTAATCCAATGTGATTAAACATTGAAATGAAAAAATTAATTTAATATAACAAAATTAAAAATTCAAGTGCAAAACTTCTAGTTCAGATTGTGTTGTCTTGGAAGATTTAGTGATTTTTCAAAATGAAAATTATAATGTGAAAGCTGGGATTATTGTCTTAAAATATATATCCACTTTTTTAATGATGTTAAATATGTGATAATATTATTTTGTAAATAAAATTATTATAAATAAAAATAGACATTACTAAGATGATCACATTCCTATAATGCATTGAAATAGGTCTGTGAAAGATGAATCCATAATTATTTCATTTATATTTTTTAAAAATTTAGTGAATTTTTCAATTATTTATCTAATTTTTATTTGAGGTTTGTTCAATATATTGTTCCTAAAAAACATTTTTCATGGTGACCTTCTTTTAAGGATAAATTATTAAAAAATTATTATCTCGGGTTCCAAATGGATTTTATATAAATATTAATAGACAAAAACTATTCAAAGATACAAAGTAATATATTTATATAATATCCCCATCATGCACACCAATTTTGGTTTCATTATATGGTATGATGAAGTGTGCTTTACAATTTATTAAATTTCTTTTTTTATCCTTTGTTTGTCTGTAGACTACTTATTATATGGTTTGATGGAATGTAGTTTATTGTTAGTTATCTTTAAATTCTTATCAAATAATGATATAATGTATTAAATATAATTTTACCAGTTTTATGGATCATTTTAGTAGTTTTTTTATTTTAAATACCAGTAGTTTTAAATTGATGTTTATTGTTATATATATTTTAAATAAAGTTAGAGAAGCTTTGAATCAAGGGGGATTTTAATATTATTTCTTTAAATTATTTTAGTTGATATCTCTGTTGAGAATATATGAATTGATATGTACTTTTTATTTAATCATCCTAAATATTGCTGGAGTTTAAATTAACTAATTAATAAATTGAAATTATCTATAGTTGTAATCTTTATCAAGTTAGTTTTTATTTATTGTTAAGTATTCTAGTTTCTTACTAAAAACTATTGGGGGTAAATTTTGATTATTTACCTATTTTAATAGAAATGGGAGAATAGTTATTTGATTTTAAAAAGGGTATTTTTTAGAATTTACCATTAAATTTTTTTTCAGGTAGAAAAATGGTTACATTTTTCTAGTTATGTTTGGTTTTGTATTTATTTTAAATGGGTGGATTATTGAGTGGATCCTTTCCCATTTATATATTTATATTTTGATAAATTAAAATTCCTTAATTGATAATTACAATTTTTAATTTATCAATTCTATTCAACCCTCTAACATGAGGGAAAAAATAAAGGATTTAATATTTTAAGATTTAAATTTTTTAGAATAAAAGATTGATGTTGTATTTTATTATTCATTATTCAATATGTTAATTCTATAATTAATTGAAAATTATTATTTATTAATTAATAATTAATATTATTCCTTTTATTATTTGTTTCAATTATTATTTTAGTTATATTCTGTTGTTATATTCATATTCGATGCTGTGTAATTTTTATAGGGAATTTATCGTACATATTCTATTGAATCTTTTCCAAACCCTTACATTTTAATTTTTTGAAAAATATATAATATTATAAATCTAGGAAACATTATCAATTATCTTAATTAATGAATGTTTTCTTTTATGATGGAAAATTATTATTAATGTTGTACAATATATTTCATATTCTCAATGACATGAATGTATAATACTCATTAATATTTGTTAAATCAAAATATCATATACATTATAGTAAAATTATTAAAATATAGTACATATAACTCTGGATGTATGAAATATCATACGTATATAAATTTATCAATTTGAAATATGAGATGAGTTTAATGAAATGTAATACATTCCTTATCTTGTAGAAAAATTTTCATACATAACATATCTTTTCAAAATCATTTATATTATGTATTATATGGAAACAATTTAAATATATTAATTATTGTATTTTTTAAAAGTATAATATAATAAAAATTGGTATTCAACTATTATATATATGTTATACATTATAAATTTGAAAAATATTATTGCATATAATTTTTATTAGTAATTATGTTAAATATGAAATTATCGTACACATTAGAATATATTAAATATTACTTCTAATTAAAATTATGTTACACATAATTCATGATAAAATATTTCGTATGAATCAAATTTCATACACATTTCATTATTTCTATTTAGGAAAACATATATTTAATTATTATTAATTAAAACTAGTGTTTTAAAGTTGTAATTTTTTATCACATTTCACTAAATGTTTCAAGAAAGAAAATTAAAATTTGTAGTGAATTTATAAGGAATAAAAATAACATTTTTTAATATATTATTAAATATATTTTGAATATGTATTCATAACCAATTATTATGTATAATATTTCAAATTATTGGAAAAAACTAAAGTATTTATTTATTTCAAAGATAAAATTTTGGAAGGATGGTTAGGTATTGATGACTGTTTATTAGAAGTTTTAATTATGGTCAATATCATGGGTCATGAAATTTTGAATTAATCTAACCATTACATTGATTTTAGATCTCATAAAATCACATTTAAAGATTTATAGCACCAAGAAATTTTGACTTATAAGATATAGTGTTTTTTATAAAAAAAATTATAAACTCATAGAATTTAATTTTTGAACACTACCTTTACTGTTTCACCCATACGTCATTTTTATAATCAATGAGGACCATAACATACATCTTCCAAAATACAACATCTTTATCCATATATTTTATTGGTTTAATAAATTCAATGTTTCATTATGTCACAATATTTATTATAATTTAAGGTTTATCAAGTTGTAAAAACTGAAATCACAATTTTTTTAATCACCATAAAAGGTATGTCTTAGTTAAGTAAACCAAAAAATGCAGGATCATTGGTTGTCACTATTCCTTAGAAAAAAGAAGTACTACTTGGTTGTTCCATAAGTTGTGAAAATTATTGTGTTTTTTTCATTTTGGTTAGTAATTATGAAATGGAAAATACTTATTGTGAAACAATATGTATCTCCTTCTATATTCATGTCTATTATAATTTTGGTGATATATCTCTTGGGGATAGAGAGTTGCGATGAGTATATGAGAAATAACATTTATCTAAATTACTAAAAAAATTGTAATCTTCATTATTATCTTATCTTTATATTATAAGTATCATTATAATTATTTATATCTTTTGTTGAACATTTTATACATCACAAATTTTTAAATATAATATTTTATAGATTTTCAGTCATACCCCTTATTCCAATAATCATCTCGGGACCATCAGCTATTAGTGCTAATGTGAATCCGTTCATAACAGTGTACTAGAATTAAGTTCATATGGTTACTTATACTAATGAAACCTTATTCCCCAATTTAATAGGGTATAACTAACATCACTATTAGGTTATAGGTAGTTAAAACCCAACACCTCTTTGGGGTTAATCAATGTCTCTTTTTTTCACATTACGTTTCATTCTTTATAATAATAAGTTTTTAATATAGTTTTTTTCTTTTCGGGTTAGTAGTGTAAAATGTTTATAAAAGATAAGATAATTACTCAAGAACCCATAATAACAATAAATGTGTTATGTATATCCTTCGTTATTAAGGTTTTCTAATCTATTTTTAATATTACATGTATATATTAATACATAATGATTACCTTTAATAAATGTTCTCAAATTATTAAGGGATAGATACGCCAATCATCAATGTATTATTATTTATGTTTTGTTTCTTCCCTTTTTTTATGTATCATTGAGATAAAATCATTTTAAAAAAAAATTACTTTAACAATCATTTTTTTACCATTTTATCATTTTGAGAATAAATGTTTTAAATGAATTATGATATATTTATGTTTTCATTAATTTTTTTCAAGAAATTTTATTATTTTTTGGAACAATATTGAAGTTCAACCCCATGGTTGACAAGAAAAAATTATATTTCTTATCATAAGAGTATTTTAAACTAATTTTTGTATATTATTTTTGATAACTAATATTTATTAGAAAAAACACTAATTTTTTTAATTTAGAACTTGTAATTTTTATCTTAAAATCAATTTTTTGTGTAAGAAATGTTTTAAAATTATTTAATCACTTCTACTGTTAGAACATATTTTTAACTTGCCTAATATATTTATATAAATCCTTATTAAACCATTTAATAAACTAGAATTGAAATTTATATTTATGCCACATGTCAATGCAATTTTCCCTTACCGACCATTATCTAAAAATATATTTCATGGTTATTTATAGTTTTGGTTTAGTAGAGCGCCTTCATATGTATATTAGGGTGAGGGGGTATTTCATTGTATTGGTGAGTGTGAAGGTGGTGTATTTTTTTGATATATTTGAAATTTCAAAGGATTTGAGTTACATTTACTATATCCATTCATCCCAATTATTAATGAAAAAATAGATATTGGAAAATTTATATATATTAAAACTAAAAAAGTTCATATAAAAAAATAAAATAATAGATAATGGGGATTGAAAAATATATTAGTCTTATTTTCATGAGTTATGACCCAAAGAAATGTCAAAATTTGATTGGGTGTAATTTTAAAGGGATTTTAGTGAGGTAATTTCACTAAGATTTCTTAAATTTAATCATTAATTATATTTACAAGTCAAATTTTTCAATATTTTATCTGTTTTTTATAAAATTATAACTTATCAAAACTAATCCATAGAACAACAATTTTCATGAAATTAAGATTCAAAAATTTTTTCATTGTATTATTTTGTAAATAATTGAATTTTTATAATCCAATAGATAATATGATTTTATAAAAAATAATCATACCTATACGTATTTATTATATAATTTAATGAAACATGAAAATAATTTAATGTTTGATATAGTATACATTATTCAATCTCATGGTTAAATGAACCACAGAAAATTAATATTTTAATATGACCATTATAATTTAGCCATTGAATTGGTAAGAATAAATAGGAAGAACCATATTTTTAAATACATATAATTTTTGTAATAAATATAAATTCATCTATTAGTACTTAAGATATAATAATCAATTTTCATTAAAGTCATTTCAATCTTTAAAAAATATTTATTAAAAAAATGATATTTACTTCTAATTATGAGAAAATAATATAATTTATTTTACACTTTCGAAAAACTTATCTTATAAAATGAAATAAATTTTCAAAATAAATATATAAAAATTATCGTATGGTTATTTTATGTGGTTTTCTATAAATGTTTATTTTTTTAATGAATAGTGAAAAAAACTGCCTTTTGTTGAAAATTTTTCTTTTGATTCAACCATGTACAATGTTAATTTTTTGAAAATTTATAGAGAATGAAAATTTGATATATTATATTATAAATAACCCATTTATGTTCATTATAAGTAATTTTGTTAATGATTTTTGTCTAAAACCATTTTTAAACATAAAAATACATTTTTCTAAAAAACTAATTTCTCTTGTGTTTAAAGATTTTATGTTAATTTTTTACACTTTTTTGAATTGAATTATGAAACATGGATAAAATATTTTTAATATATTTTAATTTTTTTTAATATGACCATTTTATATCACATCATTATAAATAGTAACCAATGTAAATTTTTCCACCACAAAATGGTAAACTGGGAAATTTGGATAAAAATAATATGATAAAGACATAAAACAACTCTAAAACAAAATTTTATTGGATGATTATATGACATTAATAAACATATATATCATAAATAATGTTATTTTTTACTATTTATCATATTTTTACCATGATAATATCTATGTGAGAGATAAGGGAAAAAACATGTTTTCTACTTTTAATATATATATAATTTTTTCATAGGGAATAATACAACTTATTTTTTATTATGTATATAAATTTAAAATATAAATGATTTATTTTTATCATGCTAATTTATTTATAATTTTTGGGGATAAAATAATTAACATAAATTTTTACGTAACGCCAACATATCAGTTTTTTAATTAATTGATAAATAAAAGAAATTATATTAAAAATACTAAAACTAATATAATTTCAAAAAAATAATGTGTTGCAAAAAAAATTTATATAAATAAAATATTTTAATAATGTTTCATTGTATTATATTTGAATTTTTTTCTTTTCATTTATGTATTTTTAGTCAAATTAAATTAACAGTGTTAAAAATAATACTAATGATATTTTATAATAAATATTAGTTTAATAAATGATATGAAATTCATAAAAATATTAAATTCAGAACGAGGAATTAGATAAGGTTGAAAATGAGCCATTATCTAGTTTTTTTATCCTTTTTTCATTTTAATATAACATTATTAACCTATAACTCGTAAATAAATTTAATATAACTTTAATTGCCCAAAGGGATAACTAGGGAGTTAAAAAATGTAGTTAAGGTTGAAAACATACCCAAAACATGTCCAAATTTTATTTTATGTTATTATTTTAAATATTACTCTAATTATATTATGATTATATCAATTTTTATCCATTTTTTCATGAAAAAAAATTATATTATTTTTACACTTAATGAAATTCCATGAATGTCGCTCCCCTCAATTGTAAATGGAAACATTTATTTTCACTTATTTACACCAATTTTATCCTTATAAATTAGCCAAAACATTCCCATTGAACTTATAAACATTTTTATACATGTTCTAGATGTTTTTTCTTTTCCATAATAATATCCATGTGTCCATTAGTATGAAACAAAATATAAGTCTACCGAGGAAGAGGTTAGTATATTTACCGACTCTTTAAGGATTATTTTGTCTTATAACTCATTTTAATATCTTGTAACCATCCTAAAATAATAAAACAAGTACCATAAATGCAATTTAATATTTTTATTATTATCCTAAAACCATATGCCATATCTTTTTTATCCTATGAAAAGTGAACACATCTTGTGTGCATACGTACGACTTACTCTCTCCACGTAGATGGGTAATTAATTTTTCTTCAGCACATTACATGGGGGATTATAAATATTATTATACAAATGAAATAAAATAATTTAGGAACTACAAAATCATATAAATATTTTTACCATCCAATGTTTTGGAAAACAACAAATTCTCTTGTGCATACGTGTTGACTCCCACCTATATGAAGCGATTTGATACTCTTTACATTTACACTTTATGTGAATGGTAATAAGGATTGATTTAATGTCTATATATTATATATATTGTTTAATAATGATTATATAAATATTATTTTTTATAAAACTTTTTTTTTCAATCTATCGAAAAGTGAAAATTGAATTCATTCATACGTATGAACGATCATAACCATGAATGGGGTAATTAAATTTTCCCTCACTATATTTTATGAATGAATCTAAATATATTTATATTTAAAATATATGATATTTATAACATTAATTTTTTTTGGATATTATGTAATTGTAATGGAAGTTATTGAAATAGAACTAATGAATCAAAACATACATGAAAATCAAAGCAGTTAAACCTAAAATAATGAAAATAATGAAATATTGTTAACAAACATGTGGTAAAATGTTATCAATGGATCATATATACTAATATATATGTTTATATGTTTCTATTATGTAGTTATAATAAATCTAATTTTACTATAATGATTTCAAAAGTATATTTAGGTGAATACAAATTTCAGGTAATAGATTTCATCTCAATTTCAACTATATTGGTCCATATTTTGTTTCATACTACTATTTACCTTTATTCCATGTCCATATTTTAATAAATAAATTATGAATAATAATTTTATTCACCCAAATAATTATTAAAAAATATTTTAATTTATCATTTAGTTTTAATATATTATTAAAATAGTGTTTAAAATTATTTCCTAAAAGGGATTGTATTTAACAAAAAGTTAAAAGGAATATTTTTTTACATTATATAGTGTAAAGAAAATTTCCCCATCATAGAATCCATTTTATCCCTATAGTATATTCTAAAAGTAATCAGTTATTATGAAAATGAAAATATTTATGAAAACTTATTTTAAATGCTTCATTTCCTTTTTCATAAATTCATTAAAATAATAAGTTTTTACACAAAATCTACTTTTCCAATGGTTCTCTTTTATCTCTTGATTAATTTTTCATCAATAAAATTACCTTGAAACATTAACCTTATTTTTATTATATCAGTAAATTTATCATTAATATCTTTAATATTTTTCATGGATATTCATATTTAATAAACCTTATATTATTATTACATATGGTGTTTTCCAATGAATTTTGTCCTATTGAATGAGTAAAACAATATTAATCAATATTATTTACTCAAAATCGATATCTATTGATAAGAAATAATGTTTATTAATTGAAATGATAATTTAATATATGAATAATGAATTGGACATGTAGTGATGGCTGGGGTCCATAAATTTATATCATCTTGATTCATCGATCTTTTTCATTAGATGAATGAGTAAGGTATCATTAAATGGGTTCCTCATGTATGCCTACTTATCGATTAATTTTTCCTAGATCAAGTTTTTAATGATATAGATATCCAATTTTCTGATGAAATCCAATAGTATGTATTTCCTTCATTTCTAATTAATTTATTATTATATCTTATATTATTGCAATCATATTATATAGGGATGCATTTAGTTGTCATGTTTGTGATTAAATGTCATTTTTTCAATTATATACATTTCCATATAAATTATGTGTTATTTTCTCCTAATATATTCCATTATATCTGACCCTTATTGAGCATATAATCTCACCCTTTTATTTTATTTCAATTTCCTGGATTATGAATATAGATATTATGAAAAGTATTAATTATACAAGAATTCTTGTAGGCTATGTAAATTATATTTCTAATATAATATGGGACTCATGTATGTTTTTAGTTCTTCAGGTCTAATGAACTTTTCAATCCTTTTGGATGAGATTACGTGTATATATTTCCAATTTATTATAGAATATTCTTGCTCGGGGAAATTTTACTTCGGTTGTTATAGTTTCTATCAGAGCTATGTCTAGTAGAAAACTAGAATAAAATATTTTAAATTAATATATCTAATGTGGGAATTATGATAACACTTTACAGTATTTGTGAACATTTAGCATTATATATATTTTAATTTTTTGTTAATATTCATGATGATAATGAGATAACTTTATGTGTGTCATTATTCATCAATAAAAACTAATAGAATAAATATAATCAACATAAAAAGAAAATTTAGAGATTTATATGTTGAGACACCCAATACAACTAGTATTTAAACTATTTAGAATATGACCATATATGGAAAGATAACTACTGTTGTGATCAAAAACCTTACTTGAATAGAGTAACCTGTTGTTCCAGAGCATGATTCTATTATGTTTGAATATTATATGAATTGAAGCCTCTATTTTTTTGAAACTATTAATACATTTATATTTATGAAATTGACTGTGTCCCTCAAAAATATATTTAATGATTTGGGATGTGATAATGGGAAAAAGTTTATTTCGGTAGTATATTGATTGAAAGGATATGTCAATGAATATTTTCCATTGATCCAAAAAACAATAGAGATTGAATAAATATAAATCATTTAATAGAGGAATTTTAAATTTATTTTCTAAATGAAATGCATCCCTTGAGAGTATAAAATATAAATAAAGGAGAAATACCTCCCTTAAAATAAGAATGAAGGAGACATTTTGAAAGAGTACGAGCTAAATTTTACAAGATTATTTATTCATGATTCAGACTAAATATGTAATTGAAATAGGAACATTATTACAAAAGATGATTTTAATTATGTCTATGCATAAAGTTGTGAGCATAAAAAAATGTGCATACATAATTTTGTGAATTTAAATATAATTTACATGCCTTATTCATTGAATATAATAAAAATTTACATGCATCATGTTGTGTAAATAACAATTATTTCTACACCTATTGTTTTGAACATATCAATAATGTGTATGTACCATCCTTGTCTTGAAAGAAATGAAACATTATCCAATTAATTATAGGGATATATATGACCCACATTCATTAGAATCCATACATATGTGACAAAATATATCAATCATTCAAAATTTTAATAAAACACATCGAATTTTAATGAGATTTTATAACATTTCCAAATGGTATAACATAATGTTATATCAAAATTAGTTTGATTGATACAAAAATCTTAATCAACCAAAATGATTATTTTATAATGTTATTTATAGGCTTATTTATGAATAATTACTCCAATATAAATTGGTATCTTGGATATAATGAGTAAAATTCAATTGAATTCATTAAAATATGGTTCAAAAAACAATTTTAACCTTATGATATTTGGACAAATTTATATTTTACCATAAAAAATGATTTTTATAAGTTCAAAAAAAAAATTATAAAAAATATATTTATAATGGAGTATAAATAATGGATACCTGAATAATATATATTGTATTTTCATGTAAAACATTTGGTGGAAGTTAAAATATACAATGATGATTTAAAATCCCTTTTCAATATTCATTTAAATTTCATTTATTCAATTCTACAACATATCAATGGTTAATAAAACATTATCAAAAAGGGTAAATATATATATGAATATAAAAAATATATAACTTAAATATTTTTATTTAAAATTAAATAATGAAAACATTGTAACAGTTAAATATTTTATATACGTAGGAAAATAGATTTTAAAAAAGATGTGAAATAATATTTTAAATGTTATTAATTTTTGAGAATGATATTTATTGAAGAAAATGAGTTTGATTGGGAATGTTGATATACCATGGGGAAAAGAGATATTACTATATAATATAATCATATAGTGTAAGAATAAAAACATAGAGGAAAGAATTTCATGAACCAACATTATAATTTAAATAAATGGTATTTTTTTCACAAAACCCATTATGGTTTTTGTAATACAAGAATTAAAAACTCTTGAAAAAGAGATATTTTATTTGATTTTTAAATCCGATAAATTAAATTAAAGGTTGTATAAAATTAATTAATATGGTAGTATATACACCCCAAACAGAAAAATAGTGGTGAATATAGAATATATCTCGATGAATGAAAATCGAGATAGGAGAACCAATTATCCAAACTCATGGCTCCCATAAAAGAACCTTGGAAATCTATATATTATGAATGAAAATATTAATAACCAATTTAAGCAAATTATTAATGTCTATTAACTGATATAATATTTCATTATAATCATTTATTATAAAATTATATGTTAATTATAGTTTTTTTGTCATGACATGTTAATGATTTTTATTATCTCATGCATCCTTCATAATATCGATTGAATCCTACTTTTTGATAAAAAGTTAATAATTTATATATTATTAAATGTACATTTATATCTTATTTATTATGATTTATAAAAATCTAATGTTATTCTATGAGAGTTTTAGTCATTTTTTGTGAAGTTGGAACTGATGACTAGCTTATTTTAGTGATTTTTTTTGAAAAAATGTTTAATATCAATGACAGATCTGATATTCATATTTCACATATAAAATAAAACAATTAAAAAAATTATAATTAATATATGAAATTATATATTCAAAAAGTATTTTTGTGATGAAAATAAAATATGATGTTCCATGGAGTCAGTAGTTCGCATGTATATACTGTTGTCATTTTCGTTTCCCATTGAATGAAATGAATATAAATATTTAATAATATTAAAATAATAATAATAATGTTATAAATAAAATTTATATATATTAAACACTAAATATTATTCTTCCTTGTATAGTGGTGATGAAAAATGAAACACGTAGTTCCTGTAGGTTGTAGTCCACACATTAATATAGATGATGTTTTTAGTTTTTTATAAAGAGAAGGGGTGAAAGTAATAATTTTTCCATAAGTATAATAATATTTAAGAATACTAATGATATTTAAATTATTATTTTAGGATGTTATATTAAATTTTTATGTTGAATAACGAGTCATGAGGAAATAGAAATGAAATAGTGTAACATGGAAATTTTTACATTAATACTAGGAATAACACCATTATAAATTGGATTATTCTTTTAAGGGGGGTCATTTGAATAGAAAAAAATATATATTAGACTTGTATAAGAGTGTGAGATATTAATTTAAGTATATTTTAGAATAAATGAAGGTCTTGTGTTGTGTGACTAACTGGGGTGGTGAAGGGAATCTTTTTTAAGTGAGATTAGTGACATTATTCTAACAAGAGGTGCGCTATTCAAGGAAAGTGGATCAAAAGCTGAAAAATAATAGATAGGAGATGATTTAATTTCGATCAAAAGAATAATCAATAAAATTAATACATGCTCTAAAAAAATTGTTCTTTTAATCCTTATATTTACCTATTTTACCATTTTGCCATTAACCATTGTAACTAATTTTTTCAAATGTAATTTATTTTTTCTATCTAAAATTAAAATGAACCTTATTAAATAATATGAATATATTAATTAAAAATATTAAATGTATTTTTTGAAAAATATTTCCAAAAAATTGGTAACAATAATTTATAAAATAATAAATGTCAACACAATAAAAATATTATTAATGAAAAATATTACACAACATCTAAAATGTAAAATATTGGTCTATAAATTAAACTCAAAATGTAAAAATATATAATATTAATGATAAAAGATTTATTTGGATAATAAAAAGGGTTCATAATGTTTTATTCATTCAAATAACATAGTGATAACATAAATGTCACGATATTTTTAAAAATGGTATTTTTTTATATCACCTAAAAATTAACCTTTTAAAAAACCCAAAACCCGTACTAAAATAATATATTTATGTTGAATCCAAAAATGATGTTAATTTTTATAATGTTAAATAATAAAATTTTGTAAATTAACTTGAAAATGGAAACAATTAATATAATCAAAAATGGTTGTATTGGAAAATGAAGTATTTCTAAAAATATTACTTCTTATTTTTCTTATTTTGTATAAAAATCAAAATCAAATTATTATTCATATATTGTTAAATTTAAAAATATTTTTTTTCCACCATTGAATTATAATTTCTCTAGTCTGATAAAATGAAAATGAATAGAACAAATAAAATTAAATTTTAACAATAGTGTATTTTTATGAATAAAATGAACTTTTTCTAAAATCATACCTAGTAATATATATTAGGTGGATATTATGATTGTGATTTTAATTAATTTTTATGAATTGTATTAAAAATAGTTTTGTAGTGATTTATTTTACTAAGATAAAAATATAAAATACTTTTAAAAAATATTTGAAAAGCTATATTTTTTAATAAACTATCATAGAAAAATATTAATAAAATTAAATATTTATATTTTAACTGTTTAATTTTATCAACATATTTATTCTGAAATATTTAATTAAATTTTATAATATCATTTAAGTAATAATAATATTTTATTACATAAAAAAATTTTATAATAAAATATATTAATTAAATACGGTATTTTGTTTTACTGTTTTTTATTTTTGAATTGTCTCATTTAAAAATTGTTTTCAAAAATACACAATTTCAATAGGCCTATTAAATATATATATATCCAATGACCATATCTTCATGGACTATATTTTCATGGAACATATTTCCAAAAACTATATTTTTGAAAGTCTTATTTTATTCGTATATATTTTCATACTACACTCTCTATCGTTATTCATTTACTTCTATCTAAACATGCAAATAATAATTATGTTTCTTATCCTTCTTTCAACAGTTTGGATAATTGTGATAGTTTTCATGGATCACCATGATTTGGAATATTATATATTCATGGTATTTTTATATGCTTATATATTTATCATAATTTTGTTGGTGTTTTTTCGGTTATTCGTGAATATTTCTCATGTATTTATTTTTATCCTATATTGTATTATTTATTCACATTAAAGTCTATCACTGTTCATTTCAGTTTGGGGTTGTGTGAGAGACAAGATGTTCAACATAGTATTTTTTTAATATGTATCAAAATATCAAGGAGTAACAATGAAACCTCACAAGTTGATTCCATACTCCATATATGATCTTTATTGTATCATCCCATAGAATTTCTAATATGTACATTCTAAACATTGCCATGGTTTTCTTTTTTCTTTATCTAGGTATGGTCGGGATGGAGTTGGGAGGGAACCTAAAATAGTAAACTTAGATAATTTTTGTATTCTCATATTTAACTGGAATTTTTTGCATCCTGTTATGTAATTTCACATCGTGTTACATGGTTACATGTTAGGTAAATTCTAAATAATAATTAAACTTGAATTAAGAAAGAGGAAAAAGGGTTTTAGATGATTAGGGAAATTTTCTGTTTCGTGAAGCTTAATGGGGTTACACATCATGTAATAACCCAAGGAATGTTTCTAAACTAGTTCCTTGATTAAATTTTCTTTTTTCCATCTTTTCAAATCTCATGTTCTCGACCCTATAGGATTTTTTATGATAATTTAGATCCTTCAATCCCTTTTAGGTGGTTTTTTTGCATTTGATCATTGTGTGATGAGGATGTGTCTCTCTAGGTAAGCATTCTTCATCGCACACCATCTATTTCAGTATTCATTACTTAGGGATTTATTGATCAGCTTGTGTTTTATGGATCTATGCCCTATGTTGATGATTCTCATTTCTAGGTTGAGTTCCTAGATCTTCTGTGCCTTCATTAGTATTAGTGGGTATCGTTATGGGAATTGTACTTCTTTATGTAATATTGGTGGGTCCGCATTTGGTAATAATTTAATTAACCTTTAATTTCATGATTAAAATTCAATTTTTTTAAAAATAAATTTCTTAAATTAGATAAATTAGTGTAAATTGTTTTTGTTAAAAACTGAGGGCTAATGAATTGGGTTTTGGGTTCCCTTTTTCATGAAATTGGGAAAACCCTAAATTCTAGTTAATTGGGGTTTGTTTAAGGTATGGATGAAATTCGGTTCAAAAAAAATTTCTTAAATAAATAGTGGAATTTCTATTTTATGTAAAATTGAGAAAAACATCAATTATATCGAATCATGGGTTTGTTATTATATTTATGCAATTTTTTGATAGTTAAATTGTTGAGTTTAATTGTAAAATTCAATTGTAATATTTCATGAATTGTTTTTGAATACCTATTTATGAAATACGGCTAAAATGGATTTGGTGGAATCCCATCGGTTTCATATTTTTTAAAAAGATTTTTTTTGAGTAAAAACCCATTAAGGGATTTTTGGAGAAAAGTGGAATATTTGAAAAGGGATATGGGATTTAATTTTATTTTTTGTAGTCTTGAAATAAATTTCCAATCATTGTTTCTACTTCATCACATGCAAGAAATAGTTAGTTAGACAGTTCTATATGATATAAATTTCTGATTTTCGACATTTTAAGACATTAAATCAGTAAATACCATTCTTTAGGTGATGGTGATGAGTCCCCTTCACCTTATTCCCAAAGGGGTGTATGTATATACATGTCATTTCATAGTGTTGGTTGCTTATATCCCGGAACTATCATTCTTATTTGGCACATAAACATTTTTCATCCTTTTTTATTTCAATTTTATATGCCATTTTTGTAAACTATTATACATTCCCTGAGGATTTATATAAAAAATGTTATATAAATGTTTTTATTTATGCAATTCAATTATTAGTTCCATTTTTGTAAATTATTATTTGATTAAATGTAAATTCCATATTTGTGAATTGTATTTCCAACTTTTGAAATTTATTTCCACGTTTTTAAATATATTTCCATATTTTGAAATGTGTAGCATGAATTGTAAATGTATTTAAATTTTTTAAATATAAAGAGTCATATGTTTAAATGTGATTTTTTAAATTCCAAAACTATTAATTTGAAAAATGAAATCACATTCTATGTTAATTTGGTATTGTAATTTTGTTGTGAAATCCATGTATGAAATTCTAGTAGGATTTGGCTCAAACCCTACCTGTTCATTCGTTTATTTGTAGATTATCGCATTATATGTTCGACCAAGGGAAAGACAACTCTTAGAGATGGATCTAGTTGTTGAACCATGGGGAAGGTTAGTTGTGTCTCATTGGATTCGAGTTGTTTTCCATGTTTTGGTACTTTGGATGTAGTATGTTTGGATTAATTTCCATGTTGAATTTAATATATTACTCCCAATGGAGTTTCTTTGGTTATGCATACCTTCCTATTTTCTTTTACATCTACAATACTTGTGGAAAAATGGTTCCCACAATCAGTTTGTGTGATGCATCGATAATTCCCTTCGAGAAATGATAATATCAGTTAAGTTATCAAATTTACAGGGTACTAGGGTAGGTTCGTGAAATAGTAGTATCAAATTAGGTTGAGATTATTGTTATGAATATTGAATGTATTGTAATATATTTTCATAAAATTAGCGGTAGAAGTGATTGAGTTTTTCTCTAACTATCAATACAATAAATCTTAATTATCGAGGGGTTGTTAGGGAAAGACATTATCAGGATTAGTTCTAGCCTTTTACATATTTTAATTTTCATTCATTGCTATAAATATATTTTTTCTTCTGTCGGATGGGATTAATTTCCCTTTTGACTCTATTTCAGTGTTTAATATAATGTCTCCCTTCATGTCTGCTGATGTTGTGTAGCATCATGCCTTCAAGAAGATGAGGGAAACTGATCCAGGAGTAAGTTACTTTTAAACCTCAATGATTGAATTATATATTAGATATGAACCCTGTAGAGGTTATTGTGCACACTATCCCTAATCTTGGATAGGTATCACCTCAAGTTCGAATTCAAACCCGATCTGTAGAAACTCATAGGGACATTCTAAATGTTTTACTTCTTAAAACTTCGATTATAGAAAGCTAGAACCGTTCATTATCTCAAATGATCCCCAAGATACTGAGGAGTGGTCTAGCAGAATAGAGGGCTTTTTGGTTTTTTTTGGACACACCTGATGATATCAAAGTGAAGTGTTCCATCTTCCTGATATAATTATATAGACAAATATAGTGGGGCATTATATTGATGGAAAAGAATAATTAAGGATTAGTGTGGAACGTCATCAAAGTTATTCTCGTTGTCTAATTCTATCCAGATATGATGTTGTGGGAAAGGTATTCATTTTTTTCAAATTCCATTAGGCTGAAAGTGCCATGATAAAATATTTAAACAATTTTGCTGAACTCATGCATTTGTCACCTAAGATAGTATCTACTAGATAAAAAAGTATCAAAGGTTCAAGTTGGGGCTTCTTCATGATATTCATTCTTAGGTTTTCCTTCTAGAATTTCCTTCTCATAATGATGTAATAGATAGAGCATCCATCGTTTACATGGAACATACTAAAAGGTTAGGGTTATCGTGAGATTCATTCACTCCCAGTGGTAGTGTGCATTCCTCTAAGAGAATGATGAAACATGATTATTCTTGTTTTGGTTCACGATGATAGTGTTTTTATAATCCACCTACAATGACTGGAAAACGTACATTTGTCATTTTACAATTTATAAATCTATGGAATTCAGAAAGGGATTTCACTAAGGTAACCAAGATCAATGTCCCATGCGGATGATCAGGGGACGTGAAAAGATTCATCAATATTTATTCCACTCGGTATAATAGAATGGGATCATCATCTTCTCATAAAACAATGGGTAAATTAGATGATTCATATAAAAATGTTTTCCAACTATAGAAATCAAAAATGAAGAATCTTCATATAGTAGGAGAGGCTCCAAATGATCTGGATACATGTCCAACAATTTTGATAGGTACCATTACTATAACATCGTCATTAGTGACTACTTTATTTGATACTGGCAAATCTCATTCATTTATTTCAACCCATGTTGTTAATATACATAATATTACTTGGGATCTTTTATCTTGTGAAATGGATATTACTAATCCCCTTTTTACAAAGAGGGAAGAGGGTCTCTATAGTCCCATTTTTTTTCTATCTATCAGATTTTGAGAATTCATAGAACTTTCTGATACTCTACATGAAATATCTTGGTAGAATATTTAGGATGGACTAAAATTTTTCCTATATATCCTTTTATAGATTGTTATCATTGATGGCTCTCCTTTAATAAACCTTGTAGTTTGTTCCATGTATTTCATGGAGAATTTGAACCACGGTTGAGAAGAACTGGACCATCTTATCTAGAGGTTAGGAACGTAATATAAATGTTTACCTTTCACCTAGATCATGAATATTTTAATAGAGATCTCCCTCTAGTCATCATTGATTTTCATGAAGTGGTTTATTCTGAATTCCCTTATTTTCTATCAATAAGGTAGGCTGGTTTTTCTATTGACTTAATGCATGGCACTCAACCTGCATATATTGCCACTTATTTCATGGAACCTGATGAGATGAAAAATTTGAAGTCCTAGTTGGATGATCTTCTTGAGAAGGGATTTATAGGCCAAGGTATGTCACCTTGGGTGGTGCTAGTTATCTTTTCTAAGAAGGTTTATGGCTCATATCGACTTTGTGTTGATTACTAAAATCTCAATTTAGTGAGGTTGAAGAACACATTTTTTTTAATGGTTTGATCATCTATTTGATTAGTTTAAAGGGGATATGTGGTTCTAGAAGATTGATATTTTCTCTAGTTATTATCAGTTGAGGATAAGATAATTTGACATTCATGAAACTTCTTTTCAGAGTATATGTGACAACACCTTCATCTAACCAATGATTCTATAGTTTTCATAGACATAAATGGTAATATATTCCCTCAGTATATATATAATTTTATGGTAGTATTTGTAGATGAAATTATCATTTACTCTATGTAATTGTAGGTTCATGTGCATCATCATAGAACAGTTCTGAATTTCATGAAAAATCACTAACATTATGCTAAAATAATAAAGTGTGATTAATGGATTCGATAATTGAAATTATCGAGAAATTTGGTATATAAACAAGGTATTTTATTTTACCTTAATAAGGTGAAACCTATTATTGCCTAGGAGAATCCATGAAATGCCTTGTAGATTTAGTTCTTCTTCTAATTATTGAGAAATTATATATTGTTTGTGAATAACATCTCGATGATGGATTCTCTGTTGACTTCTCGAACTTATAAGGGGTTGAATTTTCATATGATGATAAATTTATTAATTTTTTTGTTGAGAAAATGAATATTTTGGAAACCTCACTATGGTTGACTCTTCTAGAGGATGGGTAGGGAACTGTTGTATTTTATTACACACCTTGTTCAAGATTTGGATGAATTATTATTCAATGTGATTATGTTGGTTCCAATGGATCTCATCATCTTAAGAAACACGATATGAATTATCCTCCCGATGATCTTGAAATCTCATCTATGATTTATGGACTTAATAATTGGAATCATTACCTTTACAGGGGATGGTTTACACTATTTTTTAACACAAGAGTCTGAGTTATAACCTCTATAAAAATATTTAAATTTTTTCCAGAGGAATTGTGTCTAATACCTACAATATTTTTATTTTTACATGGAATATACAATAGGTAATGTAATTTAATTACATATTGTTAAGAGAAAAAAACTTATAACCCATTCAGTAAAAGAATATTATAATGTGTAGAATTTTATGGCTCTCTTTGCAAAATTTTATAATGGAGTTTAGGATAAAGGGTTTGATGTTTTTTTTGTCAGAGTTCGGCTGAACTCTGGTCTTATTGAATTGTATCATCCTAAAAATGATCTTGTTGATGAGTTCCATAGCATTAGATACGCTCTTAATGGTGGGTAGACAGATGTCCAATGGTCATTCTATAATAGGAATTTGGATGCAATTAGAATAATTTTTTGGGTACCTTCATCGGTAAATAATGTTTGGGTGAGGGATTTCCATTTTTCCTATTGGAATGTACAACCATGAACCATGAAGATGTTTTATTACATGTGGATGCAGTTTTGGTGGCCAATAATCAGATGAGAGATTGTTGAATTTGTCTCTATTAATTATATGTTTCATTTGGTTAAGGTCGAGAAATTAAATCATTTGGGTTTATTGCTGCCACTTCCAGTACCTCCACCAATGTGGAATAAGATATCTATGTAATTTTTTTTTGGTTTCCATATACCTAGAGAAAAAAATGATATATGGGAAGTGATTAATAAGGTGGAAAAATCATTCCACTTCTTACCCATTGATGATACAACCAAAGCTGAGGAGTTGGGAAATATATAGGTGAATGAGATAATTATTTTTAATGGAGTAACATATTCTATAGTCACTTATGGGAATTATTGGTTCACATATTTCTTTTGTATAGGCCTATAGGAGGCACATGGATCTCACATACATTTGAGTATGACATACTATCAAATTCGGTTGGCTAAAAAGATGATATTTTCATATTCTTATGTATATGATTCATGAATATGTTCACAACATTGGTGGAATATGATATTATTATTTGGTAATGTTTGAGTTTTCCTATAACAATAGTTACCATTCTGAGATCTAAATGGATCTTTTCGAGGAATTGTATTGTTGAACTTTTAAATATCTATTATGTTTATGGGATATTGGTGAATGTTCCCTGGTTAGACCAAGAATGGTCTAAGAGATGATGGAAAATATTCAGTTTATTCATTATAGAATTTTAATGGAAGCGGGTCTGAATAAATCATATGATCATCATCACCATATACCATTGTATTTAAAAGTAGGTGTCCATGTGTTCTTGAAGGATTCACCCTAATTAGGTCATCTACATGTTGGGAGTCAAGGGATGGTTCTTCCCCATTTTCATGGGCCATTTGAGGTTTTCGAGATGGTGGGTAATGTATCATAACATTTTCCTCTACCACCAATGATGATGTCGATACATAATTTGTTTCATGTAGCTTATCTCCGAAATTATCTATCGGATCCATCTCTTGTTCTTTTCTAGAGATATCATCAAATTGAACATGATATATTTGTGACTGAATGGTCAATAAATATAGTTGATTCTGAAACCAAGGTACTTAATTGGAGAATGATTCATTTGGTTTGTTTTTTATGGAATAATGGTTATCATTCTCATGAGACGTGGGAGAGGGAGGCCCCGATGAGAGAGAAGTGGCCCCATATTTTTAGCATGAATGTTTCTTCTTTGGTTTTCTGGAGATGTAATGTTTTTCTGGTGTGAAATTTTTAACATCCCATTTCCATTCTAATATTTATATTTGAAACCATGTTGTGGTATTATTTTTTCACTGTCTAGGTAGGGTCGTGATGGTGTTGGGAGGCTACCTGTAATGGTGAAGTATGATATTTATTGGATTATTGTCTTTAACCAGTCATTTCTAAAGCCCGGTAAGGAATATCAATGTGTGTAACATGGATACATGACATGTAAATTAAAAATAAAATTTCAATCTATTTTAAGTAATAGGTGACAGGTTTTTTGGTTATTATTTAAATTTTAAATTATGTGATGTGTAATGGTGTAACATACCATATTATAACCCAAACCTTATTCGTAAATAAAAAACCTAGCAAAATTTTTGTTTTTCCTTCTATCCAAATTTAATGATCTCAACCCTAAATTCTTTCCTAGGTGGCATTGGATCCCTCAAACATTTCCAAGTTGTTTCATTTGAAATTTGATTGTTGTGAGATCACAATGAGTATCTTGGTGTAAGTGTTCTTCATACAGCTTCAAATCTATATTTATTACTTCTTTGTGGATTTATGGATCACCTTGAGTTTGATGTATCTAATACCCTTATAGATGAATCTTTTTTCATGTTTTATTTCCCAGATTTTATTCACCTCAATTATTTTTGGTAGGTTTCATTATAGGCATTGTGCTTCTATACTAAAGGTAGGTGGTTTCGTCTTTAGATTAAAATATAATTAATCTTGCATTGAATAAATTAAATTAATTTTTATTTTACATGAAATTGGGTAAATTGGATAAATTTCATTCAATATTTTTATCAAAATCCCAATACCTGTGAACTGGGTTTTTGGTATTCATTGGCATGAAATTTGGAAAACCCCCAATTTCCCTGAATCAGGGCGTTTTTATTTAATGGAGGTATGTTTTTAAAAAAATAACTATTGATTTTAATTATGGAAAATTTATTTGATGTAAAATTATAAAAAATCCTAATTATAGTTAATTGGTGGTTGGTTATGAAATTAATTGAAATTTTTTCAAAATTAAATTGTTGAATTTAAATGAAAAATTGGACTGTGAAATATCATTAATTAGTTTAAAATCAATATTTATGAAAAATGGATGAAAATTTATTTTGGAGGATACCCAATGGATTCATATTTTTCAAAAGGAATGTTTTTTATTAAAAATCCATTACGATTTTAAGGGGGAAAGTGTCATATTTGAAATGGGGGATGTTATTTAATTGTATTTTAAGAAGCCATGGAATATATTTCCCAACATTGTTTTTACATGAGCACATGAATGCCTTGGGTAGTTAATGAGTTATTTTGTGTAAACCTTTATGATTTAAAAAATTATAAAACAACATATAATCACATCCCATTCATTATGTGATGGGGATGAATCCTATTTGACTTAGACCTAAGGGGGAAATGTACATACATTCTATTTCACAATGTTGGGTCCCTATATCTTGGAACTATCTTACCTATTTGGAACATTAATTCATTATTTACATATAAAATTTATTTCCATATTTTGAAATGTATTACCATATTTTTAAATATATTTCAATCTTTTAAAATGATAATCATGAATTTATAATTTATTTCTATATTTTATATTATAGATCATTATTTTATTAAATATGGTTTTGTAAATTCCAAACCTATATATTTGATAATTTAATGAACTTCATTGGTTAATTTTATATTGGAATCTTGTTATATAATCTTTAGGTGAAATCTTACTGGGATTTTCCACAAACTCTAACTATTCCTTTGGGTGTTTTTAGATTATCTAGTTTTAGGTTCGAGCATTGGAAATGGATCACATGATGGTGGGTCTAGCTGTTAAACATCATACTTGGTGTGTTATTTCCCTTGGGACTCATGATTTTTTCCCTATTTCGGTACATTAGTTATAGTACATTGGGATTTATTTCCTTATTGACACCTGGTATATTACTCCTAGTGGAGTTATCTATTTAAGGATACTACCTTGTTTTATTTTATGTCTATAATTTTTTTTCCAAACTTTTTCCCACTTTCAGTTTATATGAGGCCATGTGCTAGTCTCCAACCCTTGGGGATTGTGAATTCCCTTTGGAATATGTAAATATTGGCTATGTTATATGCTTACCATGGTACCTAGGTTGGATTGTGATATATGTTTTAAAGATCGTGAAGGAAAACCAAAAGATATATAATAAAATATCGAACCTGGCATACTAAAAATATTATTCTTGTAATAAAATGTATGATTAATTTACAAAATACCAGATCAAATGAATTTTGGTTTTTTATACTCATGTAACACCACCCCCATTATATTATGTTTTACCACTACAATTATTTTTCATTAATAACTAAAAACATCACAGTTTATAGGTGAATACTCAAGTGTCTTTACCCTTCAATGTTATTTTATTTTCATTTAGTTAGAGAACATTTAATATGACATCTTTCTATGTATATGTGTAGTTGAATCACTAGGTAGAAGATAGGTTCTTTACAAAATATTCAACAAGAGAAACAACCATGTTGATTCAAAAATTATTCTTTCTTATTTTCTTACCCATTATCCATATTTTGTGTATACATTCATTAACAATATTTTTCTTCAAAGGGAATAGAATAATGTTAGTGTAGGGGGACACATCATCCTATTATATTGGGTTTTAATGTTTTTTCATGATTTTAATGTTTCATTAATATGAATTTTTTTATATTTTTGGTTAATTTATACTTTTTATTTTATCATT
The DNA here is from genome assembly GCA_963277665.1 of Viscum album. Classification (NCBI taxonomy): domain Eukaryota; kingdom Viridiplantae; phylum Streptophyta; class Magnoliopsida; order Santalales; family Viscaceae; genus Viscum; species Viscum album. Next base: position 1,609,224,929 of record OY728141.1, on the reverse strand, counting down.
TTTAAATTAAATTTGTGAAATGACTATTAATATCTTTTGGTATTCATTTGATTTGAATTTAAATCATTTTCATGGTTTTCATACTGGATACTGATGTCCAAATCCATGAGTGACTGACTCAAAAAATATTTCCTCTACTGAGAGGTTTCAAATAAGATTTGTACATATTTTTTTTAACATCATGTTTCCGGATAGAAACATGGGAAATGTTCCCAAACTAGATTATATAATAATTCCCTTCTATCATTTTTATGTGTACTCCAAATATTTGTAAAATGATTGTTTCACTTTTTTAAATAGGGATAATTATTATTTTATACCTACCTTTTCATAAAACCTTTTCAATCACTCATATAATAATTCTTTTCCTGTTAGATTTATGATCTAATTCAATCTAAATATCTCGTACCCATTATTAATCTGAATATTTTTTTATTATTTATATTTTTTTGAGTGCACGGTTCTTCATGTTTATCTTTGGGAGGAAGTTATTTATATGGGGGCATGCAAGGTTTTCTAATCTATTTGGGATGTTTTAGAAATCTATCAGCATCGGTGTGATTCATTATATCAATTCTCATCAAATTATTTTTAAAAAATCATATATTTTAAGAAAATGTAAATTATGATGTAAAAAAGGAAAAAAAATATGTATATATAAAAAATTAAAATAACAAAATAAAGTGAGTGGGGATTGAATTATTCAGTATTGTTATCATTAATAATATTATAATATCCCTACATTTGATGAAATATTTTAATTTAGATAAATTTATTTGATGGATTTTATTGCACACAACACATTGTTTAGTTAAACCGTGAAATCCTCAAAAAATGTAAATATTTTTCAATTAAATAATGTTTTAATTCATGAATTCAATATTTTATTAGTTTGATTTTTTTATTTTTCTAAAAAGAATGAATTATTAGTGAATGATGAAAAAATACATGTTTCATTTAAACTCTAATTTATTTTACATGAAATAAAATACCCATAATTTTATGAATCAAATATTAAATTTTCATAGCCCTCATTTATTTATAAATAATATAATTAATTAACTTTGAACCATTTTTATACCTAATTATAGTATAAGATCATTTGTAACATAAAAATCCATTTTTCTATGATCCATTTTTATATCATTTTAGGGTTAATATTTAAATTAATGTTTTCCACATCAGTGAATTGAATTTGGAAAAATGGATGTCATATTTTAAATCCAGAGGTTAATATTTTTTAAATAGAGCCATTTTAATTTTGGGCATTATGAATGTAAAAAATAGAAAAATTTTATCACCTTGGTGAATTGTAAATCAAGTAAATAAGGTGAAAAATAATGTGATAATGCATTAAAAAAATCAATCCAACACTTTTGTATTTCATTGTATGAGTCCATATAATTTATAATAATCAAACCATAAAAAATATTACCTTTTATTTCTGTTTATCTTTGATTTTGACAATTATAATATTTTAATAAAGGATAAAGTCTAAAATTTCATTCTCTTAATTTAAATACCTATAATAGTTTCGAATAGGGATTAAAACATATAATGCCTAGTCATTAATGGGTTTTTAATATATTATTATTTATTTATAATATATATATATATATATTTATTGAATAAAGAGGTTAAAATCTTATACATTGCAAGAATAATATATAATTAATTAATAGAAAAAAATAATAAATAAATTTATTAATATTAAAGGAATTATAAACATGATTAATTACAGTGTTAAAAAATTATAGATACATGTGAAATAGTTTTTATTTTTAATGTATTATATTAACATTCAATCTTCTTATTGATGTATTGAATGTCAAATTAAATGAATAATGTCAAACATGACATTAATCATATTTTATAAAAAATAATTCATTATTAAATAATTTAAAATTCATGATAAATAATATATTCATTCTATTTAATTTAATTTTGTTTATAACATAAACCATGTTCCGTTGTTGGTCGTTTTTCATCATATGGTAACATTATTGGCCCCTAAAGGGGGGAAACATTTATATTTCGGAAACTGTAAATGGGGTTAATGGGGGTTAAAACTAAAACATAATGGTGATAAAAAATAAAATATTACCCAAATGTTATTTTATTGGATAATATATTTTAATATTTATTTATATTATAATTATATAAAATTTAATTCAATTTTAGATGAAAAACAATTTATATTAATTTAATACATTATGAAATTCCTAGAATTAACCTCCCTTCACTTATAAAAGGACACCCCTTCTCTCTTTTTTAACACCACTTTGATAATCCTATATCAAAAAACGAAAAATATATCTCTTCTAAACATCCTTATAAATGTTTTAAATACAATTTTATTCCCCAAAGACAAGCCTTGTATCTCGTAAGATGAAATCTAAAGGAAGTCTAGTGAAGATGAATTAATTTTCATTACCCACTGTTTCGAGTTTATTTCCTATTATACTTCTTATTAATGTGATATAAATTATTAAAATGATATCTACAATACCTTAAATATACGGATAAATTTTTATTATTATATGAAAATCACATTCCAACTATTTTACATCCTATGAAATGATTAAAACATTTCTCATTCATACGTATGTCATACCGTATCCACATAGCAGTTTAATTTGTTTTTCATCTCCATTTTTCAAGGATAGATGTTAATATGAATCTAATGAATATATATAATATTTTTTAAATATATTTTTTAAAAGAAATATAATACCATATCTACCTTCTTATCTTCCAATCCATAATAAAATGATAACATCGCTCGCATTTCCTTGGGAACTACATCATCCATAAAGCAATTTGATCCTTTTTTAATCATCTTTTTTTACAGATGGTAATAAATATTGATTTATAGAATATTTAAGATATATATGACATAAAAATGATCATGTAAAAGTGAATTATAATTTATCCTTCTTTCATTTTGTCCACCATAAAGTGAAAATGAAAATATTGCATATATGGGACCTACTATCTAAATGAATTGTGTAATTCAATTTTCGATATCTATATTTTATCAATGAATCTAAATTTATATATATTGAATATATATGTTATTAGTATCTTGAATATAATTATATGGATCCCGGAACCAAAATCATGATTTAGGAATGAGACTACTGAATCAAAACATACAAGAAAAACAATATCGTTAACACATGAAATAATGATAATAATAAATGATTACTAACAAAATTGTGATAAATGTTATAAATGTATAATATATGATATAATAGATACTATTATGATCAATTTATATAATTAAAAAAAATATTATATTGTATTTTATTTTTGAGAACCTATTAGGCAAGCCAAACTTGAGGTAAGGAATTGTTTCTCAATTTTCACTCCATTAAGACGTAATTAGAATTATGATTCTTTTTATTTATATGTGTTATATATACTATCCATTTTGAGTATTTTAAATAAATATATATATATTATATATGAATAGTTTTTAGTTGTAGTTTAATATTTTAATGAGTGTCAATGTTTTCTTCCAACGTTTCCTCATTTTGGAACATTAATCAAGAAAATATGCTTTTAAAAGAAAATATCCCCTTATTCCTATTTTTGATCGACTGTGTTCTTCTTCCATGTTAATATTTTTCAAAAAAAATAACAAAAATACATTTTATTAGTGAAATTATTTATTGAGAAAATAGTATGTTATCATTTAATTTTTAAACGGTTCGCAAGGAATATTCCCAATGGTTTATAATCGTGTAATTTATTATGTTCATTATAAAAGGTCTAAATGAATAGTTTTTATTGTAAATAGTATTAATGGATTTTCATAGATCCATAACCGTTTTATATAATTTAGATTCTTATATAAATTTTAAATTTTTTAAAAAATTAAACTATTTTCAGAAGACTTATTTTAATCCATTTTCATTATTTCTCCAAAATAGATGTTTTGACTTTAAAATTTGTATTTTTGATGATTTGAAGGTCATAATTTATCTCTTATTAATTATTGGGTCATAAAACTTCTCTTTAAACATTCAAATTATTATTATCATTTTCATATGAAATTATATTTCTATTAAATATCCATCATGTATATTATTACTTCTTAATCCATATTTTATTTTGACATATAATGTTTTAATATTAATGTTATTTGATATATTGGGGAAACCATGATAAATTATTATCCATTATTTAAATAAATAATTTATTAATAAGGGTTATTTTTTATTAATAGAATGGATTGTCGTTCATATGAGTAATTCATTAGAAATATATTGATTGGTGGATCCAAGTTAATGATTTCCCCTTATTGAATCTAGAGGTCTCATGAGTCAAATTCATGGGCACAATTAAATATGTTTTTTGTGTATAACTACACATTTATTATACTATTATGGAACACGGTTCTATAAGTATTGATATCATGATTTCAATTATCAATTTATCTAATATTAAAAATTCATAACATTGAAAAATTCTTTGTTATCATCCATGATATTTTTTCATTGAAATTCTCTATGTATGGATTTCATAATAACGTTATTAATTAAATGTAATGGGTTTACATTTTTTAACATACGTGTCAATTATGCCTTATCTACTCAAATGCCTTCTATTTTATATAACTCTTAATGAATATATGATCTCAGTCTTTATTTTTTTCCTTTCTTAATGATAGAGAGAATGAAATTATGAAAATGATCTAGAATGAATGAATGGTTTCTTATGGTATGAATTTTATTTTTCCAATGTAATACTAGGAAACATGTATTTATCTTATTTTTTTATACTAATAAATATATCAGTACTTTAGGATGAGAATCTTTATATCTTACACCATTGTAATAATGTAGATATCGACTCTAGGTATCTGAAGTTGAGGCTACTACACTCATAACCTGTATAAAAATGGATTGTGATGGGATGAATTTGTATGGTGAAGTGAGTTAGGTAGATTTATTGGGATTTTTTTAATTTAATAATATAAAATATTAATGATTCTCAATCCTCCTCATTTTCAAAATTATTTTTAAAAGTATTACACACAAATAATAATCCACATATTTTTTCCCCTGAAATCTTGATTGAATAGATTTTCCATTCTCTTTTTTTGTAAATAATTTTAATTTTTTTAAATCCTTTGGTGAACATGAATTATTGAAATTATGATCTTAAAACCCCAAAATTATTCTATTTTGTGATGATTGATATTTAGTTTCATTTGAGTTAGGTCAAAAAATGGTAATTAATGAATATAGATGATCTATTTTCACAGTGATATGAAAAATCATTTCATTATAAATTAATTCATATATGAGGCATGATAAAAAAATTTTAGTGAAAATTGAATGAAAATATTTGAAACAAAATATTTTTGTTCGTTATATTATATTTGGATATAAATATTTTTTATATTGAATGAAATAAATATGGGGGAGTGGTAATTATTAATTTTTTTAATTATTAATCGATTATTCTTTGATAATATCCACACCAATGTTGCAATTTAGTGGTAAAATTTACAATTTTATTATAGAAAGATATATTTTATTTTATTTAAATATGACATAAAATTTGGATTTTAGAGTTTAAATTATATATATATATTGAATTTATATGCTCATACATTTACTTTTTGTGTTTTTTAATAATCGTTTGAATTAGAGACCATGTAAGGGAACATATGAGAAAACTTGTATTCATACAAGAGTCAAATGATTACATCAGAATATGACCTTAAAATATAATTTATTTTTAATAGCTATAGAATTGAAGATTTCAACTTTTGTTGATAAATACGGAGTTTCATAAACTATATCAAATTATGTATCACATGCATATGATTGACAAAAACTTAACATAGAATTAAATCAAAATCATAATGTTTTGTTAATGAATATCATGTACCCACATAAGATTAAATTTTTGGTTGTGTGTGGTTAATATGGGTCTTATCTAGTTTATATAATAAAAATTAACATAGGATATTAACAAATAAATGGTCACCTATTTATGATTAAATGGGATAGTTTACAACCACATAATATTATACTAAATTTATATTAGTGTAATTATGTTTCTTAATATTCTATGTCATTTTTTAAGAAACTCGCATTTAGATTTTCCCCATGAATTGATATGTAATATTTGTTTCAATTCATAAATTGAAGTAACCCCCAATTATAACATATAGTATCTAGATCAATCAATGATAAAATAACTCAAAATTTCTCACATGATGCTAAATGGGCCCATACCTAGTCTCTAAATACAACTTACCTAAACAATTTGGGCAATAAAACAATATTTTTTTCACAAGATAAATTTAAGATAGAGTGTAAGGTGGATTGTGGGCATTAAATTTCAAAAATTTAGCTAATATAAAAATGATTCTCTTTTATCTTTAATGGACCTAAAGATAGAAACATATGACACATGGATTAATCCATGATATCCAATAATGATTTGGTTTTCAATTAAATGAGAATATAATAACGAGAGAGGGATTTCATAACCCTTGAATGTAGCGTAGTTCATTATTTTTTTATTTCTATGTATTGTCTAAGAACATCCTAGAGAACATGTCATGACAAATGGTTGATCTGTAAGGGGTAATGTATATTTATTCCGAAGTCATTGTGTTGTTATCAACTATGTTCCTTCTAATATTAGTTCCCATGATTAACAATGATTTTGGTATAAATAATTATAAGTCTTTTTAGTTTATTATTTCATTCCTCCACAACAATTATTCTTCAAAAATTGATTAAAACAGGATATAAAAAACATAACTCCAATAAACTGTGATATTATGTTATGATTCCGGTAGTGAGGTGTTGTTCTATCATGACAACATAGAAGGGATGAAAGGTTATAGGTATTTACAAAATTTGATTCACTATTACCAATTGATAGTTTCATATACAATGGGTCTTATAGTTTTTTGAGGTTCATAGAGATCTATATATATCCCCTTATTTTAAATAGAAACACTATTGGGAAATGAACCCATACCCATAGTTTGGAACCATGGGTGTATCACACAAAACATGTGCCTAGTCTATGCCCACAGTATATGGATTCATGGGATCATTAGTTATAATTATATATTTTTTCTATGCCCATAGTTTAACAAATGTAATAACCATGGCTTAAAACCATGGGAATACGATTTTGAGAAATTTTATACCGTTTCAATAACCATATACCACCTATTCTGAAACCATGGATATATTATATTTTAAAAATCATGCTATTTAATTCAATTCGTAGACCGCCTCTTCCCAATCAACGTGACTTAAAAATACCCCATATATGATTACGTGTATATAAATATATATTTACTTCTAAATTAACTAAAAACCATGGTTGTAGGTGGAAAAAAAATTCAATGTGTTTTCAAATAGAAATTATTTTGTTCTAGAAAACTCTTTTTCCTCACATTTACACGGGAATGATATACCCATTATTCTAAAAAATATTAGGTATAGGCCAAACATATTCCCATGGTTTCTTAGAATTGTGGTTATATATTTTTAACAAAATGATATACCCATGTTTTTTTAGAACCATGGGTATAGGTCTCGAACCAAACCATATACCCATAGTATTTCAAAAATTGTGGGTATATATCCTCCCTATAACCACAGTTGTTAAAAAATCATGGGCATAGGTTGAAATTTTCTTGGTATACCCATGGTTTTCAAAAACTATTAGTATAGGTTCTAAACCAATTTTAAAACCCATGTTTTGGGAGAATAATGGAAATATGGGTGGCATATAACCTTGATTTTATCCAAAACCATGGGCATAAGGTCATTTTCTAGTAGTGTAACCTATGGCCATTGCATAAACATAACTGTGTGGGGTGACTCATTCATAAACTCAATGAAAGGGTAAGGAATCTGAGATATTTGATTCACTAAGAAAATAAAATTTTATTAGGAATAGTAATAAAATTGTAATGGGATAATTAAGTGGAAATCCACACTTGGATCACCATTTTTCTAACAGTCCATTATTTTTTATTATTTTATATATTTCATGAAACACCACCAATATTTTTCTTATTTTTATTTTTTAAAAAATGTATAATAAGTGAAAATAGGTAATGAGTGAATTTATTGACTACATTAGGGATGATAATAATGAGCTACTAGTCTACATTTTAGGAGAAATATACATACAATTATAGGAGCTTCATGATAATCTTATTTCTAAATTTGGACTTATTATTAGGGATCTATGTGATTTATTTTAATATTCATTATCACTACATAAATATTCTTCAATTATTTTATCTTTTTTGGGTTTAATCTAATATATCTATGATATATTCAATATCAGAATCATAAACATCATATACTAACTACTTATTTATTTATGAAGGGATTTATGATGAAAAAATATTATTTATATGAATTTATATATGAAATTAAAGAGGATAAATGTCAATTGGAATAAATAAATTCTATCCTCCAAGTATAGAAGAACTAATAAATGGGTTTTAAATTCTCTAAATAATTAGATTATGGAGAAGAAGATCTACATAAATATTATATATATGTACCTTAAGGGACTAAGAAGGATCTAATGTCACATAAAATATTAGATTGATCCCTTCTACTACAAAAGGAGAAACTGGAAGAAGAAATATCAGTTTATCAATACTGTGGGGATCAATTTAATATTGAAATATACTAGGAAAATTTTGGAAAATGACATATGAAATATAATTCCACCATATTTAAAAAATAATTAATAATAACAACCACTCAACTCTTAGGGCCTATTAAATGAAGATACTATTATAGTCGAGGCATTTGGAAACAAAATATAATAGAATAGATACCATCTTACTCTTATGGAATCATAACATACTAAGGCACTACCTAATAAATATGACAGTATATATAAACATATACATGGTGATAGGAAGTCATCTATTAATGGAAAAATATTATTAATCCATTGTTATAGAGCTCACATATGGAATCTCAATTTCTTCTTCGTTAATTTCCTATCTTATCATGATTAGAACAGGTTTACCAGCCATGATTATATTATCTAATATTGTCAGTGAGAGGGGATCAGGTAGATGGATTTTTTGTGGTAAAAGGTAAGGGATCCTTCACTCTAATTAAATATACTTCTCTTGTTTCCCAACCTTATTATAAAAGAATATTATTCCTATTGATCCTCTCATCACCCACTACATTATCCTCCCTTGAACTAGGGATTCTGTTTTTTTATGCCAGATTCGGAATAAAAATTTAAATTACCTTTTTCTTGAACTTTTATATCATTTTTTTAATTTAATTGAACCTTAATTTAGGTATAAAATAATTTTTGGAAACATATTAGATTATAATAAAAAGGGATTACTCTGAGTTGTCTAAGACCTACACTCTCATATATAGTTGTAAAAATACCGTACATTAAACATGGGATTTGAGACACGTAGTTAGTTACAATATCATTAAAATGTAATGTAACATTTATACTCCACGTATCTTTTTATGATTACAGTTTTAGATATACAATTATATAACCAGTAGAACCATTGATTTTGTTGTATCAAAATGACATTTTTTACTATATAAATAACTAATTAATCTATAATAGGACTTGAACATCTCCCAAAAATCCTCCATGCAAGAAACTATTATAGGAACGTCTTCTATATTACATTGCATAATATCCTAGGGAAATATAATTTGAATAAATGTTTGGTGATTGATTCTCATTAAGTGAAAACATAATTCAAAACAATTAAAGATCCTAATTCAGCATATGATGTGTTTATGTTTATAATCAAAACACATAATAAATTTTAACACAATGAAACATAGATTATAAATAATAGAATATGGAATTTTATAACATTACATATTAAAAAAGATTTTTGAATTAGTATTTAATAAAAAAAAGTCATGAGAACATAACAAAGCCATATGATAAAACAAAAAATGGAAATATCTTTTGAATATTTAAAAAACATTGTAATAATAAATATTAATAACCATATCATGGATTAAAAAATTTGACATAAAAAATTTATTCATGAGACAGTAAGAATATAATTTATATAATCATTCAAATGTGGGACAAAAATTAGCATAGGGAAACATTATTTTCAAAAGTCACATTAGTTTACCCATGCTAGCAAGAAAACACAATTTTACCCACATATACATCACCTTGTTGAGTCACAGACAATAAACCATACTTTTTTTAAAATATATTATAATCTCTTATACACAAGTAAATAGGATTATGAATTTTACCATTCAATTAAAGGGTGATATATGACCCCATCCATTATTTAACCATACATACATGTGCCCCAAAAAATAAATAATTAATAATTTGAAAAATAACCCATGGAAATAAATTTGGTTTCATAGTCTGTTCAAATGGAATAACATAAATAAAATATTTAAAATTTCATTAATATGAATAACATGATAAACCCATAGAAACAATTCTTATCCAATGATATCAAGTATCTTTCTAGGTAAATAAAATTTAATCAAGACAACAAATCATATGGTAGTTACAATACAAAGATACATGATATATATTTTAATCATTAGTTTTACTCAAATTATTGGATGTATATAATCTAGGTTAACACCATTCAATTATAGTAAGGAAATATTGAGTGTTCATAGTGGAGTACATTGGAATAGAACACGTATTTATACACAATAGATGGTTTGGAATGAATAAGGTAGTGATGGATGATTAATCTAAAAGAGAATGATATAATGTGTTTTATAAATATAATTAATTTGGATAATAATATTTAGATAATATCCATTTTAGGCATATGGAATTTCAATGGTTTTGTATATTGATGAAAAATATTTTTTAACTATTTTAGAAAAATAACTATTGATAAATAAAATATCCTTGATCATTAAGAGACAATAATTTATTTATAAATATTTTATAAATCAATGATAGTGTGGTTTTATTTTATAAAATCATTAATTGTTATAAATTAATTTTTACACAAAATGAAAAATATAAGAGAAAGGTGTATTCCCCCTAAAATGATAACCAAAACTATTATATTGATTTCATTGTGAAAAAATCCCATATAAAAAGAATTAAAATATTATTTAAAACATTTTAAAGAATGTAATATAGTAAAAAGTCCCATAATAAATTATTGAGGAAAAAATAAAGAAATTTTCTAAAGCATACAAGAATATAGTCATAGAAGAAGGGATTATCTCGACATAAATTAAAAGACAAGGCCAGTTTCACTTTTAAGAAATACATTATGTAAAATATGAATATTGTGGAAATTAAATAATTAGAGAACATATAAAAAATTTAATAATTAAAGAAATATATGAGGAATTTTTTGAATAAAAAAATTCACCATATTGATTATTTTAAATGATAGTATTTATTTAAAATTATGATTGGTAACAAAACACTAACAGGTTGACTAACATTGAAATTAAAACAATTGAAGGAGAAATATATTGAAATTGATCATATAATAAAAATACTAAAATATAATTAATCAAATAATATAAAAACTCATCAGAAGATATTCCATATAAAAGTAAATTGGTGCGCACCAAAAATCATTCCTTAATAATTTGGAATTTAGACCATGAAACCTATACAACGACCAAAATATTTGAGGTAAGAGTTTTTTGATATTGTGGTAAACAAATGTAATTATAAAAGCTGAAAAAATATTAAAATATTTATAAATCATAAATTGGGTAGAATAAAGTAATAATTGAATAATATTGTTTAATAAGAAATATTGTAACTCAATGGATGAAAACTGAGTTATAAACCCCCATAAACCATTGTATCCATTATATCAATGGTTATTTTAACTAATAACATGATATATCTCTCTAAACCCCTAAAATTTAATTTATATTGTAAAATAAATAAATTAGGTATTAATCACACCATATTAACCATGTCATGGTGTAGAATAAGAAATATGTCTAATGAAATTAAATTTGAGGAAGCAACTTTATACCTTTATACTGATTCATACTATTCATGAACATAACTTACTATATTATCAGATTATTTTTTTAAAATAAATTATTATGAATAATATTAATAATTTTTTTATTTCTTATGTTTAACTATTATAATATGTAATTTATTTATTATATAATGTTTTCATATGTCGGTTTCTTCGGGTTGTTCGTTAAACATCTCCTAAATATTTTTTTATAATAATATTGGTCAATACTTTTAAAAAAAAATTGGTTTTTATATTTTTATATCTATTATTATTCCATATTAACAAGATTAATATACTTTAACAGGTTAATAAAATGGCCTCCAACATGGAAAGTTAACAAGAAATGTTCAGTTTTAGCTGTTAAATTTTCTATGGGTGTTTATTTATTAATATCATGTATCAAGTGTCTAACCTTAAATTTTAAATACAATTTAATAATTATTTATTATTATCCAATTTCAACATTAATTATGATTCTATATTTGACCATGATATAATTTTATAACATCATTCATGTATGTGGTTAAACTAACTAAAATGAGAACATGCGATAATTATTGGATAAGTATTGGTATGATGGGATTTTGTAATAATATCAACATTATAGAAGTATAATTAAATTATTTCGATGTTATTAATGTGTTTAATTATATTTGAAAATATTTTTAGAAATATTATAACACTATATGAGAATAATAAATACCTCACATTCATGGAGGTGGTAGTCTGCACATACAGACATATGAAATATTCATTTTTTTCACAGAACAATAGGAAGTTGTAGAATTTTTTATAGTTTAATGAACTAAACATTTTATAAATATCATTTTAATTTATTAACAATACTTATATTACAATATTTTGTAGTTGGATAAGACAAATAAGGCACATCATTCATGGAGGTGGTAGTCTACATGTGCACATGATGATGCTTTTATTTTTCAATGAATTGGAGGGTTTGGATGTAAGTATTAATTTTAAATTTCATAATCATAAAAATATTTCAAAAAAAATATTTATTTATATATTATATCATAATAAAAATCCACGACAAGTAGTAATGAAAAATGTAATAAATCAATTCATGGAGGTGGTAGTCCTCACATATGAACTATCAATGTTCCTTCATTTTTATTAGTGGATGACAATAAATAAATAAGGGTTTTTAGTTTAATATATTAATAATTAATATTATTAATAATATTTATTTAATTATTTTTTTTATATGTTTTGGAATAGGAATATTAAGAAAATAATGATAATAAAGAGGTAATACATATGTTGTGATCTTGAGTTTTACTTGGATAATATCCCTAGAAATGAAGGGCATAATTAACTAATGGTGACCAAAGGCTTAAGGAAGTGGTAATTGTTTCTAGGAGGAAAGGAATTTTGAGTTTTAGAAATAAATTATTAGGGAGATCTTGACATGAAGTGTTGCAAAGATCCCAAATTATAAGTTAAAAGTTGGGAAATTTTGTAAGGGCCAATTATATTTTCTAAATAAAGATACTATTCAAGGTTAAATTTCAGAAAAAATAAAAGTAGATTTTTAAGTTATTTTTTCCATTACATACTTCAAAAAATCATTTGGAAGGATTTTTTTGGTTATATCTTTTTAATAAATCAATTTTTACCATTTTATTAAAATATGTGTGACAAATTTTTTTACCTTTATAAATCAATTTCATTAAAAAAATCATATTTAAATTTAAAAAAAATAAATTTATCACTAAATACATTTAAATCATTTTATTCAATTAATTTTTTTATGATATGAATTGGTGATTTTAAAATAACTGCACATATGACATAAATTTTTTTAGGATGTGGTGTGTTTCAGATATTAAATATTATGTGTAAAATAAGCTATCATTTTATTAATTTAAGGACATAAATTCTGTTTTTATAAATTAAATAAATGATATGTGGCTTTAAAATAAATATAAATCCAAATTCTACTAAAATATTTATCAATTAAATGTCATGGCCAAAATGGGTTTTAATAGAAATATATTATTAATTTTTATTAACCATGTTAAAATTGTTTTTATAAAAATACACCAATAAATTTAAAATGAATAACATTATTATTTGAACAAATATTTTATTAATTATAAAATTTAGGTCTTCCATATGTAGTAATAAAATTAATCATTTTGGAAATGGGTATGTTATTTACTATTCTTGGTTTAATTCAATTATTTTATAAGAACACCAAATATCATCTCAGGATAATTTTGATATGCATAATTCAAAAATGATATTTTTTTCATAAATATAAAATTCTAAAATTTATAAATTTATTAAAAAATGAAATATATGTGGAAAACAACTTTTATTTAAAAAATTACTTTTAAAACATTAACTAATCTTATCATATTTTATATGTTTTTGTAATTGATTTTAATATTTCTTACTAGATGAATTATTACCCTCAACATTCCTTACTAATATTATTATAACATATAAATCATCATTTTAGTTCATATTTCTATGAGAAAAAATTTATCGACACAATGTTCATTTAAAGAACAAAATTAAATATTAAAATCATAGGTCATTAAATTCCTCACCTAGCATGAATAAATTTTGTTGTAGTCCCCAATTAAAAAATATATATATTATTAAAAGGTTTAAAAGGATCAACATTTTATCTCTTGGGGAGTTTTATCCTCACTATCTTTGGTATGACTAGTGGACTCAACTTTTCCATTATAATTGGTATATCATTGATTTTGGGTTTATCTTAAATGGATTAAGCTACGTAACCTTCATTATTTTTTGTTGATACCAATATATTGGGGCATATTTTTTATATAGAGATTATAAACTACCTCATACAAAAAATTGATTATGGGTTAATTTAGGATTTTTAATTATTTGTTTCATATTTTAGATATTATCATGGTGTTTATACATTGAGATTCAATCCATAACTAAAAACAAATAAATATTGAATAAATTATATATAATATAATTTTATAGAGAGAACAAATACATTCATCATGGAATATATTTAGACATTGGATATAGTAATTGTGTCACTAGATGTTTCTAATAATAAAATGGCATCTACTCATTAGTGTGGTCATATTATTTTCATAAAAAATATATCTATAAAGGAGTTGGTAGAATAATAAAAAAAATAAAAATATCTTAGTTATTGAATGGAGATCAATTTAACTCGTTTCACAACATCTTCATAACTTACATACACTGTTCTTCCATCATTGGAATTCCCTTTTCATGATAGTTGATTATTTTTATAATCCTTGATAGCCGTTAGATTACTAAATTAACAAAGATAACTCTAATATTTCTATATTTTAGGAATTAAATTATCCATGGTGACTTTGGATAATAATTATTTTCATTCAATTTTTTGATAAAATATTCATTTTTCATCGATAGTTTTTTACCCGATTCAATACATTTTCCAAAGATAAAGAATCATATTTTTTTTGATGTATTACCCTAAATGTCTCTTTCCACAATTGTTTTAGAAGGAAATTTTAATTTATTTTGTTCATCGAATGAATTGCACTAACATCTATGGTACTCCACATGTATGCTCTTTAGTGAGATTATAAAATCAACTATATTAATATTCTTAATCATTATTATTGATTTATGATTTTTCATTGAAACAATTTTTCATAACTATCTCTTATCAAATTATGATGATTGTTGGAAAATATCTACATTGTCTATGGAATCCATTGGTATCATGGTTCTATCTTGGTTTGAGAATTAATAAAACCAAGAGGTTACAATTGTATGTAATGAAGAAAAAACAACATATGATAAATTTCATAAATTATACTATGAATAAATCAACCATAAAATGTTTTACAATTTAAAAAAATTGTTTATTTTTTAGTTTAACATAAATATTTCTTGGTTCAATCAAGGATTCATTAGTTGGTGTTCTCTCATATTCCATAACCTAATTTCTTATCATAATAAATCATTCATAATAGATAAAATATATAATGTTAGGAATAATATTCTATCCCTCTGAAGTGTCAAACCTATTGTATAGATAGTCTTTTTTGAAAGCAATTATGTGATGATTGAGTTATTAGTTGAAACACTATTTTAAGGGTCATTACCTATAGGTACATCTATGTTAGTTCTTTTATCCATATTTAGTATACAATAAGGGATTATATTTATATAATAATAACATGATATCTAATTTCCCAAACATTAGGATTATATAATATACATCGACTTATCCTTAGGGTTTTCACTAAATTCCTCTCATCGTAATACCAAAAAAATAAGTTGCAAGAAAAAATTAAAGGTTGATATATTCCGTTGAAAATAAGATCAATATTAACATATAAATCCTTAATCACTATTATAAATCTTAATTAATCTTAAATTGATTACATCAAAACCTATAAATTTATTTAAATCCTCTTTTTGATACTAAATGAGGTGTCATTAACTCTCATTTTGAGATCTGACGCCAAGAAAACAAATTATAACAAGTTACCATTGAGAGAAATCCTTAATAACATGTTCATTCACCAATAATGTTACATTAATATTCTAATTACCTATTTAGATTTATATTTCTATAATATTTATTCAAAAATTATCTAAATGATCCTGTACTTTTTTTATCAATGGTATACTTATTCCCCTATATAATAAACTACATAATCCATAACAAAACATCACTTTATCCCACAATCCTTCATATAATAAAATATTATAGACACGTATTTTGTGTTATTTTTATTCATAACATGTGTAAATGGAATCATATGAATAGTTTTTACATGTATGTTATGTATAGAATAATATAAGTGATAAAAAATATAGATCACAAGTTAGAATAATATCTGAAAATTAGTATAATCATAATGCCTAAGAAATTTATACCCAATAAATCATGGATAATAAATCATGGAATATGTATAGTAATAACATAATACATTAATTAAATGAGTTTACAAACATGATTCAATAAATATGGTCCGTGATAGAATAACACAGTCACATGAATATGCATAAAACAATAATTTCATTGGAATATGAAACAAACATTGGAATAGGGAATAATAATAGCCATATTATCGATAAAAAATTTAATATAATCCTTGAATCACAACAGAATAATATCACAAGTCAATATAATTCTTTCAACTATTAAACAAATATTTTTATTGTGAAACATTAATTTTATGAGTCACACACTTACACCCATAGTTGTGAGATAGAATAACTTTACCCATGTAGACGTCACATTTGTGTGACACACACATGCACCCATTCTTCTGAAAAACTATATTGTTCTCACATATAATAATCTCTTTAGATTTAAACTTTTATAAAATGCATTGGACAGTGATATATTACCCCAATAATCATTCATCCATACTTAAGTGTGTCATAAAAATCAAATCAACCATCATTTAAACAATATTCCATTTATTGACACTGGGTTTCAATTCTTTTTAAAATGTATTCACATAAAGAAATCATTTATAAACCCATAAAGAATAATAACATTATAAAACCATGGAAAACTAATAGGTATCCAATTATATCAAGTGGAATTATACGTAAATACTTTTTAACCAAGATAATAAAAATCAGGATTTTACACATTATACATACAAGGTATATCATTATTTAAATAATTTATTCAAATTATTTTATGTATACCATCTATGTAAAATCCCATAATTCACTTGAAGGAATTATTGAGTTCATAAAGGAAAACATTATAAAAAACTAATATTTATACAAAGATAATGATTAGGAAATGAAAAGGGAGTGATGAGACGTTAATCAAAATAAAAATTATATAACATATTCCATTAATAGAAAGTAGATGAATGGTAATATTTTGATAATAATCATTACCAAGAATAAATAATTTCAAAAGATGTAAATTTATATAAAAATTAATTTTAATTGTAATTTAAAAATCACTTTTGAAATAATAAATATACCTGGACATTTGAAAATGTTACATAAGATAGAAATAGTTTATAAATCAACAAGAATAATGATTTAAATTCAAAAACTATGAATTATTAGATAATAAATTTCATAGAATACAACAATGTTAGTGGAAGTATGTGTTCACATGTAAAACATTAAAAATTTATTCTTTTTTCTCTTTATAGAAAATGAACCATTCAAAAAAATTAAATATTTATTTAAACATTTTAAACAATTTATATAAGGATATATTGGAAATAAATATTTTTTTAGGAATAGATAATAACTTTTTTTAAAATGCATCTAATGATTATGGAAATGGAAAAAGGGAGGCTCACAAAAACAAAAATGAGATGGTGTTAGTGTCAAAAATTGGATACAATTCATATAAAATCATTGTCAAGGGGAAATTAAATTATGATGGAATATATAAAATCGCATGAATAATGAAATGATGATGAGGGTATTTAAAAATAGAAAAAAATACTTGATGGAATATCTTCCAAAAACAATCATTATTTGAAAATAATACAAGAAACAAAACCATTATAATTTGACTAATATTTAAATCAAATCACTTGAATGAAAATTATATTAAGAGTGAAATTCAAATAAAATTAATAAAATAAAATTAGTGATATAATATAAAGAATATCAAATATATAAACCATATAAAATTAAATTTCATCATAACAAGAGGCTTTCCATAATAATTATGAATTAAGGCAAAGAAACCCTTACAAGAAGCATAAAACACGAGGTAAGAGTCATTTGATAATGAGTTCATAATGAATAATTTTAAAACCGTTGGAAATAAGGAGGATATATATAATAATTTTTTTCATTTATTAGAATCAATCAATCATAGGATACTATAGTTCAATAAAAATCGTGCAACTCAATGAAATGAAATTGAGTTAGAAAATCCCATAAAACCTGTTTATCCTTTGTATCGAAGGATATATAAATAAATATCCTAATGTGATTATTAAATCATGAAAAATTTATTGAATGTGGTAAAATAATATAATTATTTATTAATCAAACCATATTAATTTTTCATAGTGAAAAATAAGAAATTTTTCAAATAAAATTAGACAAAAGACCCCTTACCTTGGTCCTGATTTATTCTGAACATAGGCTTTACTTCTTGGATAATAATTTAAGTTTCATAAAAATATTATTGATAAAATTATTCATATATATATTTATTATTCTAAGGTTTATCTATATTGATTTTTTATTTATATATTATATTGTTTTTTATTATGTCGGTTACTCGAGGTTGTTCACTCAATTATTTTATGACAATTTATATATATTTAAAATGGAAAAGGAACTATCAAAATCCTTAAAAAATTCTTTAATTATAGATTAATATTTCTTTTATGATAAATTTAAAAAAAATTGTATACTTCCCAATTTTTCTAAAACAGACTCTATGTATAAATGGAAAACATTAAACATTTCTTTTTAGAAGTAAAATATTGTGTCATTGTTTATTTTCAATATAACTTATAAAATATCCAATATTTTTCCCAAAAAACAAAAACAATTATTTGATTTTATTATATAATATTTATATAAATTATATTTACTTAGTCACCCATGATTGAATTTTATTTCATCATTCTTATAGGTGGTTAGATAGACCAAAACATGAACATGATCTAATTTATGGATAAGTGTGATTATGGTGTGATTTAGTTACACTATCATCACTACATAATTATATTTACATTATATATATTTTATTAAGGATTATAATCATATTTTTAATTTTTTTTACAAATATGAAATGACTAGATGAAAAAAATTAATACATCATTTTCGTGGAGGCGGTAGCCTGTACATACACACATATGACACTTTCATTGTCTTCCACAAAATATGATGAATGTCGGTAATGAATTAAAATTTCAAAACATGAGTAATTATATATATATCATATTATTTTATTAATTACACATTCAGTACCATATAATTGTAGTGGTTATTTTAAATTATGCTCATCATTCTTTGTGGTAGTTGTCCACAAATGCAGATGATAAAAATTTTATTTTTTGATGAATTCAATGAATTGAAATTGAATGATTATTTTTAATTTAATTTTCATAAATATATGGTATATAACATATTTATTATTAATTATTTTCATTATAACCCACCATAATAAATATTTATGAAAAACATGATACATTTATTCGTGGAGGCAATAATATGCATATATGCACTATTAGTGCACTATTATTTTAACTTAGTGGATAGAAATGAACAAATTAGTTTCATTATTTTAATATAAAAAAATTTGGTATATTAATTAATCTAATTTCATTATATTATGGTGTTTACAAAAATTTTGTAAGTGAAATATTAGTGAGAAAATAGAATGAAGGATGTAATACTTATATCAAGATCTTGAGTTTTCCCTTAGAAATATCCTTATAAATGGATCTCTTAAGATAATGAATAGTGACCAAAGGATAAAAGTATTATAAGAGGGGTTTAGTGGGTAAAAATTTCATTTTTCCATTATAATTTAAAATTAAATATTTAACATAAAGTGGTGGAAAGATCCCCATTTATATGTTAATATTTATAGAATTTTGGAATTAAACATTACATTTTCCATAATTTAAAGTTACAATTAAAGGGAAAAATGATTAAAATGGACAAAAATTAGAATGATTGATGATTTTTATTGAGCCACACCTCAACCATCCATTTTCAAATATTTTTTTAATATTTTTTAGGTTATTTCCTCTTTGATAATTTTTTTATTCATTTTTACATTTATTAGGGTAATTAATTTGTAACCATAAAAATTAATTTCCATGACAAAAATAAAAAATTTATATTTTATCATAATGTTGACATTATTATTAAAAATTTAATGTCTTATAATTAAATAAAATATCAAATTATTTGAAATATTAATTTTAATGTAACTGTACATATCATGTGTGATAGTTTTTAGAAAATATTGTGCTTTCAAATATAAAAATTACTTGTCAGATAAAATTATCAATGATTAATATTTTCAATAATAAAATTGATTTGATATAAAATAATAAATGTTATAAGACTTTAAATTCAATCCAAACTAAATTTTACCAAATTAATTTTTAATTAAATAAAATGACTAAAAACATTTTTTTCGTAGAATTTAAATATAAATTTTGTATATATGGTTAAAAAATATTTATATGAATAGTAACCAATATCTTTAAAAAAATTTACATTATTCCAGAAATAATATTTTTATTAATTAAAAAATCTTAATCTTTGTTACATAGTAATAAAAGTCATTATTTTAGAAAAGGATAAATTTTTTTAATATTTATTTAAAATCATTTATTTTTAAAACAAAAATTAAAAAGAAATCATACAATACTATTTTTATTGGGAAATAAAAATTGATGTTCATTTAATAAAATTTAAGTACTAAAATTTATATGTTTTTCTTCTAAATAATAAAATATATAATGAGAGATAATTTTTTTAAAAAAATCACTTTAAATAATTTGAGTATTATTATCAAATATTATAGGAATATTTTTTAATTATAATGTTTTTAATTAATAGAGGATTAATTAATCCTAAATTTTCTAAATAATATTTCTCTTATATGTTGTAGTTTATTTTAGTTTAGTTTTGCACAAGAAAAAATTTATTAATATAGTGTTTATGTAGAAGGAAAAATTATATAATAAAATCCTAGGTTGTTATAATATTTTTATGATGAAAATATTAACTTGATAAGGAAATTATGGGAATCCCATAATTTTTTTAATTATTATGAAATGGTATTACTATAATAATAAATAATTTTTTAACCTTGAAAGTGGACAAAAATTTCCCAGTATAAAAAATGTTTAGAATTTCCAGAAGTGGAGGAGGAGGCCATTTAATTTTTTATCAATGATAAACTCAAAGTCACTTGAATATTAAGTGATTCATAAATTCTTTAATTTTCAATAAATAAAAATTAATACCTTCATAATTAAAATTCCTCATTTATCTATTCCATTATTCCCTCTAATATAGGTTAATATAATAATTAATGATTAATTATTTGAATATTTGACTAATTATTGAAGAAAATAATCATGTTCATATTTTTATTAATTATTCACTTATTTTTTATTCAATAATTAATTGATAATGTTTTCACTCATTATTTATTCATATTAATTCTTATTAATATTATTTTTAGGGTATATCCAATTTTTATGTTTTAGATTATAGTTATAGAAATAATCTATGTAAATTAACATACATATTCAATTGAGGATTAAAAAAATCAATTGGATTTTTTTGAAAATAATAGAATATTTCAATTCATAGGGAGGTTTCTCAATTATCTTACATATAAAATTGTTCAAAAGTTAGAAAATAAATGTATGATTAGTGTTAAACAATATATTATTTATTTCATTGGAGTTAAAAATGTTAAATATAATGAAATTTCTCAAAGAAAAATATTATAAGATTTTTAGGGATAGTTGAAGAATATATACAGTATCTCATTGACCATATAAAATTTCATATGCTGTGAAATTTTACCAATGAAAAATATCATACTGGTTTAATCTTATGCAACATATCCTACATAAAAAATATCTTTTAAGTCATATGATTTCTATGTAATTTAAATTATATATTATATGGATAAAATTTTAACAACATATTCATTATAAGTTGTGCAAATTAAAATATATTAATTATCAGGTTTTCTCTAATATATATACATTATATATTCTCTATTTGAGATGTTATATTATGTATCAATTTTAATTTAAATTCTATTACAAAAAAATATATTATACTCTAAATTATATCATATATTATTCCTATAATGATTTATTTTAAAAATTGTTCCTTATATTTTTATTACATATCAATTATCTTATGCACATCATTATTAATTTATTGTAATATTTAAGATTACTTCATATAAATAAATAAAAATTAAATGTTTGAATTGTTTATAAAAATTCATTACATTATTCATAAAATAATATTAAAATATAAAATGTATTCAAAATTAAGCTAAATCATGATATTTCAGAGGTTATTAAATTTTTTCGGAATAAGTTTTTAAAACTGGTTATTATAGATATTTCGTCGATAGATTATGAAATTCTAAAGTAGTTTTTTATTTGATGGATAATATTTGGGAAAGGTGGCTAAAAATTCATAAATTTTCATTAGAAGTTTCAATTATATATTTATTATGAGTAATTTATTTATAATTATTTTTTAATTATTGGATTTTTTATAGTGGGCATATACATTATATATTAATGAAAATTGGATAAAATACTCATGAATGAAGATATATTTTATTACTCTTTTATTTTTAGATACCTCACCCTTTTTTATATATTTTTATCTTTTAACATGATGGGTTATGTTTCAGGACATTCTTTAAGGTTTTGGTATTTTTTGTAGTGTTTTAAGAGGTACATTGTCTGACCATTGTCAGTAAAAAAGGTGCACCACATATTGGAAACTATGTAAGTGAGGAAATGAGTCACTAGATAGGTGAATGTGTGGTTCCCTTTTTTTCCAGACCATATGATATGAGACAGTGTTAGAATAATTGTATACACCCAATTTTTCAAACTATGTAAGAAAACATTGAGAGGTGTTAGACATGAGAAAGCAAAACCACACGATTGGTCCACAACATTCCAATCCATGTTGTAGAACCATGCATCTATTTATTTGGGATATAGCATCATGTACATAGACAGAGTATGGTTTGTCAAAACATGTATCCCAACCATGAATCATGCATTTAATAATCCATAAATTAAACTATAACCTTGATTAAGAAGCCGAAACCATATTTGCCCTTTTTCTTCAAAGGACTCAAAATCATCTTCACCTATCCTATAATGAAAATTCCTACCTATATAGAAGAAACATTTTGGGGATTCAAAGTGCATTGGGTATCTAGAATCATTGTAAGTGGTCATTCTTCAAGGTTATCTTATATATAATTTTCTCCTCTCTCTACCTCTTATAATCAGTGACTATATTCTTTATGGCTATATTTACATGCTAATATGTTAATTTTTTTGAAATATTTTTAGATATATTAATTCTTAGATTTCATGTGACAAAATCTAGATGTTTTATATAATTTTATTTATATATATAATCATTTATAGGTAGGTGGATTATATCTCATATCCACTACTCTATAAATGAAAGGATTAGTTCTATAAAACAATGATTATTTGATTTTTTATGGTATCGTTGTACAATTTCATGATGGGAAACTACTTGGTTTGTTTATTTTAAATACTATAAAATTGGACACATTTTTTAAAAAAATATTTTATGATAATTTTATGATGATTATTTTAATAATATGTTTGGGTTTTAATTATTGATAAGTATTTTATGAAATTATTTTAATGGAATAATTATTGTATGAAAAAAAATTGGAAAAAATTTGGAATATTTAGGTTGGTTTGTTTTCGAAGAGGATGGGTTCAGTTAGATGTGCCACCATCAATTTTTAGGGAATATGTCCATTGGGTACAATAAAAAATGGTTACACCATTATTGTGTGTATTTTGTGAATAGAGATATGTATGAGTGTGTGAAAACAAGGGAAAGATTATTTAAAATATAAATGGAAGGTCATAGGGTTTTAATGGATTTCTCAAATATATTTTTTTATGACTTTATAAAAACTGCCTAATTATATTCATCATATTTTATATAAAATAAAATAACTCGTTCTTATCCTCCGGGTATGTTTTGGAAATTATTTGGGGAATTCCATATTAGTTTATACGTAAACCCTACATTGGGAACATGGTGTGTTTTCATGTTTCATATACAAAGATACAAGGATAAAGGTATATATCTTATTTCTCTTTTGATTCATATTCATACCTTAGGTATGAAATGTATTTTTGGAGAATGGATCTTCTTCAGGTAGTAAATGAGGAATTTAACATTGATTTATTTGTTCTTGATTACCTTTTTTTGTCAGATATTGTACCATATTCAGTTTTGACACTAATTTTGAAGACTTATTGGCTTTATGTATAGGTTGTACCACTCATACTCATGAATCAAATATGTGGATTCGATTTTAACATTTTATTTTGTATTTATGTTTTATTGTTTAATTTAAAATCTTCCTATCATGTTCCTTGAGTAAAATTGAATTTATATTCAATCGTAGTTACCTTGTAGATTTCATGAAAGGAGAGTGAAACTTCTTTTCTTCTTAAGACTATGCTTTTGGGGTAGGAAATTACAAATGGTGTTAGTTGTGGTTGATATGTATATATCTTATCATGGTAGTAAGGATGTAGCAATGTAAAAAACATGAAATCTATAAAATAAAAATATTTATCCAACCTTTTTAAGTCAAACATTATGTTACCATGTTGGATCTAGTATAAAAGTTATATATAGAAATTGTAGGTTTTTTTCATCTCATCATCATGGGTTTATCAAATGAGTTATCCAATTCATGCATTATATATATGTCCTTTCAATAGGATTTTATTGTCTATTTATTAGTTTGACAATAAAAAATGGGTATAATTATTGATATTTGTAAATTATAGTTGTTATGATGGATTATTATACTGATCTTGAAATTCTAATCCTGTAACTTCAAAATAGAGATGAATTAATGTAGTAATGTTCTAGTTTTATAAAATAGTGTTAGGTATCTTTTTAAAATTTGGAAAAAGGATGCTACTGAAAACAAGGTTTCACCGTATCTATAAAGAGTTTAGTTTTTAATTCTAGGACATTGAAATATTTATAAGAATATTTATGAATCCAAGAACATAGTCGGTGTGGGATTCTAATTACTATAGAGTCTCAGGGTAGGGATATTGGAAATATTAAATATATTTTATCATGTTCCTAGAGATTATTTGTAAATTCTGAATTACTCCTGAGAAGATTCTCAAATAATAAATCTAAGGTCATGGCTGAGTTCAGATTTTTTTTAACATAGGTGTGGCCTAATACCTTCCAAAATTTAGTGCCATGTCATATAATAGTTAATGGGGTGTTAAATTGAGGATATTGGCAAAATAACAATTAAAAATTGTAACTCCACCCACACCTTGTGTGAACACGATTGATATGAGGACACCCCATCCACCATTTATATAGATAGACGAACCAAGGAGAAACCAATGAGAGGAGGCATCATAAATCATTAATACTCACAATGATCACTCCTATAATTTGGTGCATCAACTTGGGAGCTTCTATTTTCACTCAAATCATTCTTGTTCCACCACAAAAATGGAGGATTTGAGATTTAAGTCATGATCCACAATTTGATATTTTAATATAATGTTTTAGGTCCCTATTACGAGTCCTAGAGATTCCATTGGGACTGATCAATTTGTTTTATAATAAATTGTTGTGATTTGTGATACTCTTAGGGAATTCCCATTCATAATTTATGAACAAATGATTTGTAGTGCAAGGAAATGTGTTGTGTTTTTTTCTTATGTAGCGAAGATATGTTTTGTGGGACAACAAGTTGTCTGATAGGGTTAAATCTCATGTAATGATCCTAGGTCATGAAGTCAAGGGACCGATCCAAGGTAGTCGTGTAAAGGGACATAGTTTCCGGACTGTACATGACCATAATACGCACACATGGCAATGGACATGTACACAATAAAAAGGCATGGGAAAGAGGAAATTTACTTACTAACCATCATGTACTATGGGTAAACACCATGTCTGGATATATGGTTGGTCGTTTCATGTTTGACAAGACGTAACCATGGGCTCTGGTGAGAAACAACACAAAGTGTATATATTTTACACATCATTTAAACACTAATAGAGAACCAATATATTCATTAAAGAATAGTTATACTTTTTCAAATGGGGTCACAAACCATTTACACATCAACAAAAACTATAGAATTTCTCTTGGAGATATCCGCCCGAGGTATATCCTTATTCAGGGAATGGATTTAGGCATATGAGTACCCTATCCTGAGTAGCTATTTTGGATAGAATTTGGTTGTGGAATTTGTGGAATATTTGGAGATCATCCATGGACTTATTTGAGTATGATGATAATTGTTTTTGAGTAGTTGTGGATAGTAGTCAGGTTGGATCACTAGAGTGATTTTAAAGTTAGTTACCTTCCCTGTAATCTCATAATGTGTGTCCCTTGAACCCTTTAGTCTGGTATACTGGTGATCCCCAATCATATCATGGTTTGGTCCCCTACCTATGGAAGTGTTGGGATGTGACGGCACAAATAAAAAACTAGGTTTATCCAACCCTAGGTTTTTAATAGATATTTCTAAAATCATAGTTAAAACCCCCTTAATTAGTGCTAGAAGAAGAGTTGTTAAAGGAGTTCTAGAAACAACAATTTTTATAACTCTTAATGGGGGTAAATAATAGTGATAAAAAGAGTTCCTAATTGGAGGCCTATATCAGTGCTTGTAAAAATGTTCTAATAAAGGCCCTATATTGATCAACAATACTAAAAATCAGTGAAAGATGGGGTTCTTACCAGTGCATCTAACAAATCATTGATAAATGGATGTTTTTTATCCTCACTTTTTTAGAATCATTGATAAATACCTCCCCATTATCTTTTATTTTTTTTATTATAACTGATAAAGGGTATATTTCAAAGAAAACTATATTTCATTAACAAACGCCCGTAGCAGTAGTTATGTAGATTATGAGGCCTTTTAGGGTTTTTAACCACAAGAATGGTGATAGAGGGTTCCCTTGAGTCCTAATAGAATATATATAATCACAATTTTCAATTTTATATGAGTTAGGAGGAAAACTAACACTTGGTTCATAAGTTATAGTTGTCGAATGTGAAAACCCTTAAAACCCATAAAACACGGTAAATTCTCGAAAATAACTTAAAATATCATAAAATTCGATTTGGGTGTCCATCTAACCTCTTGAACCAGTCAAACAGAATAATGAAATTTTATATAAAACTGCATGAGGTTTATATTGTAACAGCCCAAGATTTTATGAAAAATATTCTTTTTAATTTTATTATTGTATTGTGTTGTATGATACACCAAAAGGATCTTTCACAACACGCATCCTTGACTTTCCTTCCATTACACGCAATCGCGACCTTCCACGGTAGCGTGTGTTGTACGCAACACCATGTTTCGCTAAACCACGATATGCTATTAAGATATTATTAAAACTAGCCGTTAAGAATAGTAATAACCACTTTTTAAATTTTATAAATTTTAGCTCTCAAAATGGACTTCATTTTTGGATTCGGAGTATCGAATTTAGCCTAAGGTGAAATTTTGGTACATTTCGGATAACTTCCATATTCTGATGAATAGTGAAAATTACTAAATTATAATTAAAAACAACTTTTTTAATTGAAATAATTAATAGAGATAAATTATTAATTTGAGTGGTTTTAAAGTATATTTAGAATATATTTTTACAATTTAATACAATGTTGGTCATTGGTTGTAATTTCACATTTAAACCAGACATAATCAAGTGTCAATCTTTTGATATATTTTGTTTCCTAAAAACACGCTATTTATTTTAACAGTGGGATTTAATTATAAAATTAATTAATACAACTTCTATGTTATGAATTTGTTAAAAAAGATTTCATTTTTGAATTCGGAATATGAAATATAGCTTAGGATGAAATTTTGGCATTTTTCTGAAAACCTTCATTTTTTGATGAATAGTGAAACTACTAAGTGGTAGTTAAAAAACTGATTTTTTCATAAAACTTAATTTTACCGCTTCTGTGAATGGAATTTCAAAAATCCGAGAGACACGGTTGATGTCAGTAAGTAAAATGTAGTTCAATGAGATGAAAATAATTTTTTGTGAATAGTAACTTTTTACTTTTATTTACCACGGTTAAAAGTAAATAGCGTAATTAAGGGTAAGAATGATATTAATATTACCCTAACACATGTCCTAATTCTATTGGACAAGTGTATCTCGACCAAAAACAACCTTAAGTGTAAAATATTATCATTTAGGCCTACTTGGATTAGATTAGGACATTTATTATTATTTAATTCAAAGAAGAGTTAAAAGAGTTAAAATCAAAGTTTATTCACTAAAACATTTTTAAT
The DNA here is from genome assembly GCA_963277665.1 of Viscum album. Taxonomy (NCBI): domain Eukaryota; kingdom Viridiplantae; phylum Streptophyta; class Magnoliopsida; order Santalales; family Viscaceae; genus Viscum; species Viscum album. Next base: position 1,609,195,832 of record OY728141.1, on the reverse strand, counting down.
ATGGGGTCATACATAAGATAAATTCGACTATAAATATTAATTGGAAAGCTAATAAGATTTCCTATATAATGATATTTTATTTATAATTTGTAGACTTTAAATAAATTAATTTATTTATGACACAACGTTGATGCAGTAATTACCCTTTTAAGGAAATATTATATTAATTGATGTTATAAATTCTCAAATGAATGTAATTTGAGACTTTTTATTAATTCCACTAATTTTCTAGGTTTCTATGATATATTAGTGTTGATTTAATCAACTTGGTTCGAACATATAATTCTGTTATGACTTTAACAAAAATCATATATCAAATAGTGTCAAAATTGACACAAAATAGTTTTGAAATCAAATATTATATTATTAATTGTTATTTTATTCCTAAAAATCTAAGGTTCGGCCAAATGTCTTAGATAAGGATATATATATTAATAATAAACAATTTGGGGTTCGTTTGGCATGTTATCGTGAGTGTATTAACCATATAGTGAATGAAAACAAAAAGACACGGTAAAAGTTAAATTATTTAACTTAGAGTAAATCTAATTGATAAGGTTAAAATAAGAACCTAAACTTGTCTAAATCCTATTGGTTGATAGGATTTCGACCCATCCCCAATTTAGCTTCGAAATAAGACCCTTTGGAACCATTATAAACCGATTTTGACTTTAATATAAAATAATATTTGGAGATATTCCTAAGGTGCCCCTCTCCTCCCTTATAAAAGGACACCTCTTCCCCCTCCTCCTCACACCAATTTGAGCACTCAAGCTCGGCCAACCCCTGCCAAAATCTCTTCTCCACTTCCCTAGAAACATCCTAGAGGTTCTGGTCTTCCTCAAAGACCAATTTTAGTTCCCTAAGAGGAGGTATCCAAAAGGTGCTTCAAAGAAGAGGTAATTACCGTTACCAATTCTTTCATCTTTATTTCTTCTTCCACTTCTTCTTATTAGGTTGTTTCATTATGAAGTAATAACATCAGTATCACTCATATACTGATATGTTATTATAAGTATGAAACAACCCTATTTCACCATCTATCTATCCTACGGAAAAAGAAATCACCGCGCATGCGTACGTACGAAATACCGTCTCCACGCCGTGGTGTAATCTATTTTCCACCACCACCTTACATGGATGGGTATAATGGTGTAAAGAATAACTATACACAGTTATTAAAACATCATATTGATTCTGATATATTGTATAATCCACTCCAATTCAATTCAATATTTATGGAAATGATATCATCGCTCGTGCGTACGTACGGAATACCGTCTCCACGATGCGATGAGATTCATTCTCCATGTTAACCATTGAAGAATGATTATAAAGTATATATAAGAAATAATAATGAAATATATGACATTATAAAGCTACTGGATTTATGTATATATATATATGTATGTCATCTACTTACTTCCATTCAAGACAATAGGGAAAGGAAAACAGCCTTCATGCGTACGTACGGACTACCGTCTCCATGAACGGTGTTTTTCATTTCATTTATCTATCTATTATATATATATATACTGAATATATATGATATTTAAATCATATTTTATATTCTGGAAGTAAGTAAATCATTATATAAGTAATAATAATGTCAAGAACAACAAGTAAAAACACCTACGATAAAAGAAACAATTTTACCCAAAACGCTTCTTTAACATGGAATTTACAAAAGAACGGGTAATATAATGTCATAAGTGAACCATATATGAAATCATAACAATGAATATGATTCTTTAATAAGTCAATGACATTATTTAATCCATTATACAGGAGCTTCGGACACGTACAAAGCAAATCGGACCTAAGGTAAGGGAAAATATCACAATCTCACTTTTATCTGAGATTTTTTTTACTTTAGTAATTACTGGGGTGTATTTTATCATCCACATCCATGTTCCCTCAATGTGTAATATTATTTCCATCCTTCTACAATAGTTTATATCCAATTTTACCCTTCATTGAGTTTTTAGTAAAAGATATGAAAGGAATCTTTTGTCGTTTTTTTTCGTACGAGGTACTTTTTGACTTTTCCGACAAAAGTACGAAGAATGTTTTTTTAACTTATACGGCATGAATGGATTTTTAAAACATTATTTCCAAGAATATTCTTTTACAAGTTTTCAAGTTTATTTTTAATCAACTTCTTTTAGTTTATAATTTTATGACATGTTAAGAAAAGAAAAGTGTTTTTGAAAAAGAAAGGATATTTTCCTCAAGAATGGAGTTCAAGTGTTTTATCAAAATTATTTTCCATCTAAGATAATAAAGGGTTCTATTTTTATCCCTTTAATTACATTGATTTGATTATGTTGTGAGGGAATTATTTTTATGAAGTCATTTTCCTTATATGATTTGTTTTATGATGTCATGATGTTTCAAGAATCCCATTTTTGTTACATGTGTTATGCGATGATGTATGATTTATGATTATGTGGAACACATAAGAAAGGATTAATTATAAGATGGGTGGGACCTATATCTCCCTCAAATGCATTGGGTAAAGATTTATATCTCATGAGATAGACATGGCTGGAACGGAAGGTTATTTCGGTTCAGTGATACAGGACTGAAACGAGGAGTGAACTCGGTACAGAAAGGGACTTTGTCCACTAAGATAGTCTTGGAAATGAGTCATGACTAACAAGAAATGATTTTCCATGATTATGTGTGCATGCCACAAAGTTTCAAGTTTTATGTTATGATTATGGGGATCTCATTTTCACTTCTATGATTTATTCCATGTTAAGAAATTATGCTCTCTTTTGCAGGTTATGATTTCCAAAATGTTATGTTCTTATGAATATGATGTGATTGATATTTATTTTGTTTACCCTTACTGAGCATTTGAGCTCACCCTTTTATGTTTTCTTTTCCCCAGGATATAAAGAAAGGTTTTAGGTAAAAAAAGGAAGATCTTTATGGGAGATTTTGAAGATCTTTCACCACGATTTGAAGATTATAGTCCGAGTTTCCAAAGACACTAAACTATTACGGTCCTTGTGTGTGTGTTTTTGTAATGTACTAAGTATTCCGCAAAAGTAATGTAATGTCAATGTACGTCAAGATATGGGTCTTTACAGTTGGTATCAGAGGAAAGGTTTAGTCAACCTTTGGAAACTTGGATGCGAAAACGTTAGTGAGATCCCTAGAGATATTTCTAAGGTATGTCTAGGGATGTCTCTAAGGTTAAGTATACGTATAGGTTATAGTCCTAGAATTTCTCTAACGATCTTAGAATTTAACCTAAGATGTTAGATATTGAGGGTACTACCCCTTTATTATGTTGTTTTCCCTAGCATGATTTTTGCCTCTCACACTGTTATTTTGGGGTTTTAGATGATGGCTGGAACCCGAAGGAACCGTGTTGATCAATGCAATGGACAATGCAATGATTGTCCCCCTGAGCAAACAAACGATATGGGAGCTGGAATGCAAAATCTTGTAGCCATGCTCACACAACTTTCTCAAGATATGAATCATGAAGGACTTCCAAACGAGCAAAGGAAGGAGCAACATTCTGTTGAATCCTTCATGAGGCAGCGTCCGCCTTCTTTCAGTGGGTCTACTGATCCATTAGTTGCTGAACAATGGATTAGTACTACTGAAAAGATATTTTCAGTTCTTCAATGTTCTGAACATGATAAAGTCATCTTAGCAGTATATCGTTTGGAAGGTGAAGCTGATCAATGGTGGAATCTTATCAAGAATATGAGGCAAAGAGATGAAATTGATTCCATGGAATGGGACGAGTTCAAGACCTTGTTTTTTAGTAAGTACTTCCCTCGTATTCTTCGAACGAAGATGGAGAAGGAGTTTCTTGAACTAAAGCAAAAGGATGATGAATCTGTTGGTATATACGAAGCGAATTTTACAAGACTTGCAAGGTATGCATCTGGCATTATCATCCAACCTGAATGTAAAGTTGATCGATTTTTCAGTGGCTTAAAACCAAGTCTTAGAAGGGCATTAGCTATAAGAGACTTCAGCAGCTATGAAGAAATTGTGCATTGTGCTATCAAGGTAGAAATGGAAGTTGGTGTTACATATCCATCTCATGGTTTTGACAAGAAACGAAAGATGGAGTTCAAGGAGAAATCTCAGAATAATGGTGAAAAGAAGATGAATGTTTCCTTATGCACAAAGTGTGGAAAGAAGCATGGTGGAGATTGTCTTAAAGGGACTAGAAAATGTTTTAAGTGTGGAAAAGAAGGTCATCGAGCAGCTGAGTGTCGAAGTAATGGAAAAAGGGATTCTAATGAAGTGAATAAAGAAAACACTACAGAGAACGCACAACCAACACTTCAATTCTTCAAGTGCAAGGAGATGAGACATTATGCCAATAAATACCCTAATCCAAGGGTTAGTGATGATCGACATGAGCAACCGCTTAAGGCAAAGGACAAAGGGAAGTCACATGCGATCACTATTGGAAATGTTGAATATGTCAACGATGTGGTGGAATGATTAAGTTTTTTTGTAATGGGATTCCAAAATAATGTTGTATCATGGAATATTGGAATATGTATGTATTGGTCTAAGGTGGTATTCAAAGTGATTGAGATATTATGCGCATAATGAAGGGATAACGAGAAAACGAAATGTTTAATAGTATTCATGAGCTCATGATTGATATAAGGACTAAGTGATATCATGGTTTGAGTATATAGAATTTTGAGGATTTTGGTATGTGGAAAGTGTTAACTTTTAACTGCATTCAAGTTTTCACTAAGGTTCAATGGGTATTCAAGAGAGTACAAGATTAAGGCCTTTGAATGTTTGGAATATGTCCAACAAGATATATATTATGATATATGGGGATCAACGATGGTATTAAATCTCTGGTAATCATTTTCACTATGTTATGAAAGTGGACTGCAGTATTATGGATAAGCCTAAAGAAGGTCTTCTTTTGATATTATTGATAGGATGTTATAGTAATGTAGTTTTAGAAAAAGGACAACCTGCAGGACGGGCGACAGCCCATCGCTTCGGACAGGGCTCTGGGAATCGAACCCACAACCGAAGTGCGACTAGCCTTTATCGCCTACCACTGGCCTACAGGAAGTCCCTGTTTAGTAGAAACTAGTTTTATTATATTAAAGAGTATTATATATGAAGTATAAGTCCATTTTACGAACCATATGTGATTAATCTCACTATAGATCGACTTATGTATATAATTTTTGCTAACCTTTTGTTTGAGACAGATGGAATGACCCGTCATTCTATCACATGATCTGCTAACACTTCACGAATAACAAATTCAACTTCATTTATTTAAGATATGAAGTGGAAATTGTTCTAGGCACGAACAATAGTGAGATTGTACCAAAATAAAGAATGTATTTATTCCAATTCAAATTTTCAACTTTAGGGAAATGATCTTGAAAACCAAAAATGTTGTCCAAGTGATCTTATACCTAATGAATCGGATGGTACCTTAGATCGTCACAAATTTATGGATTTGTGATTATTGGCATTTCCATAGCCATGTTCTCTACCACTCTCCATCAGAACATGATGGTTAGATTTCTCTTCCATATCCATATTTTCACCTATGTGGAAACCCAGTGATTAGTTTTTTTGGGTAATCGTTACATTTCATACTTTAGTTTTTAAAGCCATGTTTTGGTATTTCTTTTTACGATGTGGGTTTCTATTAAAGAAACTTTCGAATAGTAAACCATTTATAACCACGACGAATTTCGAGGGCGAAATTCATTTTAAGGGGGGTAGAATATAACAGCCCAAGATTTTATGAAAAATATTCTTTTTATTTTTATTATTGTATTGTGTTGTATGATACACCAAAAGGATCTTTCACAACACACATCCTTGACTTTCCTTCCATTACACGCAATCGCGACTTTCCACGATAGCGTGTGTTGTACGCAACACCAAGTTTCGCTAAACAACGATATGCTATTAAGATATTATTAAAACTAGCCATTAAGAATAGTAATAACCACTTTTAAAATTTTAGAAATTTTAGCTCTCAAAATGGACTTCATTTTTGGATTCGGAGTATCGAATTTAGCCTAAGGTGAAATTTTGGTACATTTCGGATAACTTCCATATTCTGATGAATAGTGAAAATTACTAAATTATAATTAAAAACAACTTTTTTAATCGAAATAATTAATAGAGATAAATTATTAATTTGTGTGGTTTTAAAGTATATTTAGAATATATTTTTACAATTTAATACAATGTTGGTCATTGATTGTAATTTCACATTTAAACCAGACATAATCAAGTGTCAATCTTTTGATATATTTTGTTTCCTAAAAACACGCGATTTATTTTAACAGTGGGATTTAATTATAAAATTAATTAATGCAACTTCTATGTTATGAATTTGTTAAAACAGATTTCATTTTTGAATTCGTAATATGAAATATAGCTTAGGATGAAATTTTGGCATTTTTCTGAAAACCTTCATTTTTTGATGAATAGTGAAACTACTAAGTGGTAGTTAAAAAACTGAATTTTTCATAAAACTTAATTTTACCGCTTCTGTGAATGGAATTTCAAAAATCCGAGAGACACGGTTGATGTCAGTAAGTAAAATGTGGTTCAATGAGATGAAAATAATTTTTGGTGAATAGTAACTTTTTACTTTTATTTACCACGGTTAAAAGTAAATAGGGTAATTAAGGGTAAGAATGATATTAATATTACCCTAACACATGTCCTAATTCTATTGGACAAGTTTATCTCGACCAAAAACAACCTTAAGTGTAAAATATTATCATTTAGGCCCACTTGGATTAGATTAGGACATTTATTATTATTTAATTCAAAGAAGAGTTAAAAAAGTTAAAATCAAAGTTTATTCACTAAAACATTTTTAATATGGGGTTATACATAAGATAAATTCTACTATAAATATTGATCGGAAAGATAAAAAGATTTCCTATATAATGATATTTTATTTATAATTTTTAGACTTTAAATAAATTAATTTATTTTTGACACAACGATGATGCATTAATTACCCTTTTAAGGAAATATTACATTAATTGATGTTAAAATTCTCAAATGAATGTAATTTGAGACTTTTTATGAATTCCACTAAATTTCTAGGTTACTATGATATATTATTGTTGATTTAATCAACTTGTTTCGAACATATAATTCTGTTATGACTTCCACAAAAATCATATATCAAATAGTGTCAAAATTGACACAAAATAGTTTTTAAATCAAATATTATATTATTAATTGTTATTTTATTCCTAAAAATCTGAGGTTAGGCCAAATGACTTATATAAGGATATATATATTAATAATAAACAATTTGGGGTTCGTTTGGCATGTTATAGTGACTGTATTAACCATATAGTGAAAGAAAACAAAAAGACACGGTAAAAGTTAAATTATTTAACTTAGAGTTAAATCTAATTGATAAGGTTAAAATAAGAACATAAACTTGTCTAAATCCTATTGGTTGATAGTATTTCGACCCATCCCCACTTTAGCTTCGAAATAAGACCCTTTTGAACCATTATAAACCGATTTTGACTTTAATATAAAATAATATTTTGAGATATTCCTAAGGTGCCCCTCTCCTCCCTTATAAAAGGACACCTCCTCCCCCTCCTCCTCACACCAATTTGAGCACTCAAGCTCGGCCAACCCCTGCCAAAATCTCTTCTCCACTTCCCTAGCAACATCCTAGAGGTTCTGGTCTTCCTCAAAGACCAATTTTAGTTCCCTATGAGGAGGTCTCCAAAAGGCGCTTCAAAGAAGAGGTAATTACCGTTACCAATTCTTTCATCTTTATTTCTTCTTCCACTTCTTCTTCTTAGGTTGTTTCATTATGAAGTAATAACATAAGTATCACTCATATACATATATGTTATTATAAGTATGAAACAACCCTATTTCACCATCTATCTATCCTACGGAAAAAGAAATCACCGCGCGTGCGTACGTACGGAATACCGTCTCCACGCCGTGGTGTAATCTATTTTCCACCACCACCTTACATGGATGGGTATAATGGTGTAAAGAATAACTATACATAGTTATTAAAACATCATATTGATTCTGATATATTGTATAATCCACTCCAATTCAATTCAATATTTATGGAAATGATATCATCGCTCGTGCGTACGTACGGAATACCGTCTCCACGACGCGATGAGATTCATTCTCCATGTTAACCATTTAAGAATGATTATAAAGTATATATAAGAAATAATAATGAAATATATGACATTATAAAGCTACTGGATTTATGTATATATATATATATATATTTATGTCATCTACTTACTTCCATTCAAGACAATAGGGAAAGGAAAACAGCGTTCATGCGTACGTACGGACTACCGTCTCCATGAACGGTGTTTTTCATTTCATTTATCTATCTATTATATATATATATATACTGAATATATATGATATATAAATCATATTTTATATTCTGTAAGTAAGTAAATCATGATATAAGTAATAATAATGTCAATAACAACAAGTCAAAACACCTACGATAAAAGAAACAATTTTACCCAAAACGCTTCTTTAACATGGAATTTACAAAAGAACGGGTAATATAATGTCATAAGTGAACCATATATGATATCATAACAATGAATATGATTCTGTAATAAGTCAATGACATTATTTAAACCATTTTACAGGAGCTTCGGACACGTACAAAGCAAATCGGACCTAAGGTAAGGGAAAATATCACAATCTCACTTTTATCCGAGATTGTTTTTACTTTGGTAATTACTGTGGTGTATTTTATCATCCACATCCATGTTCCCTAAATATGTAATATTATTTCCATCCTTCTACAATAGTTTATATCCAATTTTACCCTTCATTGAGTTTTTAGTAAAAGATATGAAAGGAATCTTTTGTCGTTTTTTTTCGTACGAGGTACTTTTTGACTTTTCCGACAAAAGTACGAAGAATGTTTTTTTTAACTTATACGGCATGAATGGATTTTTAAAACATTATTTCCAAGAAGATTCCTTTACAAGTTTTCAAGTTTATTTTTAATCAACTTCTTTTAGTTTATAATTGTATGACATGTTAAGAAAAGAAAAGTGTTTTTGAAAAAGAAAGGATATTTTCCTCAAGAATGGAGTTCAAGTGTTTTATCAAAATTATTTTCCATCTAAGATAATAAAGGGTTCTGCTTTTATCCCTTTAATTACATTGATTTGATTATGTTTTGAGGGAATTATTTTTATGAAGTCATTTGCCTTATATGATTTGTTTTATGATGTCAGGATGTTTCAAGAATCCCATTTTTGTTACATGTGTTATGCGATGATGTATGATTTATGATTATGTGGCACACATAAGAAAGGATTCATTATAAGATGGGTGTGACCTATATCTCCCTCCAATGCATTGGGTAAAGATTTATATCTCATGAGATAGACATGGCTGGAATGGAAGGTTATTTCGGTTCAGTGATACAGGACTAAAATGAGGAGTGAACTCGGTTCAGAAAGGGACTTTGTCCACTAAGATAGTCTTGGCAATGAGTCATGACTAACAAGAAATGATTTTCCATGATTATGTGTGCATGCCACAAAGTTTCAAGTTTTATGTTATGATTATGGGGATCTCATTTTCACTTCTATGATTTATTCCATGTTAAGAAATTATGCTCTCTTTTGCAGGTTATGATTTCTAAAATGTTATGTTCTTATGAATATGATGTGATTGATATTTATTTTGTTTACCCTTACTGAGCATTTGAGCTCACCCTTTTATGTTTTCTTTTCCCCAGGATATAAAGAAAGGTTTTAGGTAAAAAAAGGAAGATCATTATGGGAGATTTTGAAGATCTTTTACCACGATTAGAAGATTATAGTCCGAGTTTCCAAAGACACTAAACTAATACGGTCCTTGTGTGTGTGTTTTTGTAATGTACTAAGTATTCTGCAAAAGTAATGTAATGTCAATGTACGTCAAGATATGGGTCTCTACATATATCATGCTATAATCAATGGAATATAATATAATATAATTTCAAAAAAATTTGAAATTGAACTTCTTCAAACGACCATAACTTTTGATCTGTGTGTCTATTTGGGCTCTACCACATATCAAATCGAAGACAAAAAAATATCTATTCCATGTAGCATCTCACAATAGGGATAAATATCTTTATATAATTTTATAAACCCACCAAATACCCATAAGGACTCCAAAAATTATTTTTCATTACTAACCATAGTTTTTTAAAATTCTAATGGATATAACATCCGACCAGAGGGTATGTTTGGCATGTACCACATGAAATATCAAATAATGTTTTATAATATTCAATTATACTAGTTATGGAGTATAAAAAGAATCCCATATCAGATGTTATGGTTGTTTTATGGTTTTCAGCGGTTTTAGGGTTTTTAGAGGTTATTAATGATTTTAGGTGTTTTAAGGGATTTTAGAGTTAATATAAATTATTAAAAATATCTATAAATAAATTTTTATTTAAAAGGATATATATGTATATATAATCATATATATAAATCTATACATGTATGGAAAAAATATAACGAAATATAAATAAATATTTGGATATATCATAAAATGTAAACCAAAGTAGTATAGGGGAGTGGAAATTGAATTTGGGTATAAGCTAGAGATCATTGGTTCAAAACTCACTATAGGTATGGGAAAATGCTGGGAGAGGGATTATCTAAATAATTGATATTGGGGTGGGGGAATGAAAATATATGGGGAGAGGGATGCTTTGATATGTGGTTCTGTGGGTTCTGCATGAAAAAAAATTATTCCCTTCATTTGCAGTGCCTTTATCTGTCCTAAAAAATGATCTGTTAAAAGAGGCATTTAATAGTTCTACAAATAGAATTCATAATTGTTGTCTTATAAAAATAGAAATTCACTGATAAAGTCCCCATTTATCATTACTCTTTAGTTCTATTAAAGGGGTCCTTTATCAGTGCTTGTACATGCACTATTAAAGCAACCCCTTTTAATAACTTATATTATCAATACTTCTATAGTGATAATAAATAAAATTTACAAGCACTATTAAAGGCCTTATTTGAGGTATTTTACATCACCATTATTGGATTTTTGTTTGGTAATTAGAGTGTCTTTGAAATAGGAAATAACATGTTGTTCAAGAGAATGGTTTTCCCTTACCTCTCAAATAAGTGGATACGTAACTACCCAATAGTGGGAGTGGTTCCTTTAACAACAGAGAAGTTCCAACAATGTTAGTACTCCCATGAGGTTATTGGGTGTAGTTCCTCTATCCATGGAGTTGTAACTCCTCTATCACAATGGTGTATGAGTCCTCCCTATCTAATACTTGGAAGTGGTTGTATTCCCCTTAGGTGTACGGGTGTGGGTCATCTTCCAATGGAGTCAATAATACCCTATCATATCATGATGTAAGCTATCCATTTGTGATATATAGATATAGTTGGTATTCACATGTACTAAAAGTGCATGGGTCCTCTGTTCTGGGGTTATAAATCCCCTATCATGTTAGGGTGTGGGTTAACCATTCTGATTATATAGGTATGGGAAAAACTCCCTTACTCATAGGGCTCATGTCCTCTATCTATGACATTGTACCACACTATATTTTAGTAATTTCAGGTAGTAGGTCCTTAGTGAGATTTGGAGATACCTCAATTGTGGAGTGCAGATATGAGGATAAGACCCACTTTCCTGTTATTTGTGGTACCTGGTTAAGAGGTAGTCCTCCCTTGATGCGGACTTCTTCGTGACTCTCTATATTAGTGTGACAGAGGTTTCACAAGATAGTTAGGTGTAAGTACACCCTCATCTTAGAGACAGTGGCATGGTGTGGGTTCTTCATTTCACTCTTTTTAGATAGGAATCATGTGGTGCATATTCAAGATCAGAGTCCCATTTACTATGTGTAGTGGTGATGGGTAATCATCTCCACTTTAATTACAATAAGATTGTGTAGAGAAACATAATGCAGTGATAAAACCTTTGGTGTTGATACTATAATTGGACCTAGATAGTTTTTCATGATGGGTAGTGTTCTCTCAGATTTACCATCATGTATGGAATGATGATACCCATTAAGGGTTACCTCATATATGCACAATCTAGAATGGAAGGTATCATGTAATTCATTCTCCTAGATGAGAATTACCTTTTATCCTCATGTAGAATCATGTGGATGGTTATAAAGTTGATACAACATGAGAGTTAGAGTCTGATGTGATTATATCCTGGTGTTTTTTAGGTCTCATTGTTATTTTATCACATTTAATAGTTGACATACAATTTGGGTTGACCTAACAAGTCATGTATAACAAAAGATATATGAGTTGGAGTTTTTATCAGGTTTGGATACCCACAAGCTTGCTCGAGAAAACTCTTTCCTTTCTATTTCTCAATTTTAATTTGGGTTTTTGAGGTGGATACTAGGTATTGTTATACAGATTGCATCATAATATTTTACCAAACAAGTAGTGTCTTGTGCAAGACATATTCTTCTCAACAGAGTCATAGGTGTTCCCAGTACAGGGAGTCCTTAATGTTCTATACCAACTATGGTGTTTTTTGATGATTAGTTTATGAGTGTCCCGATATTGGAATTTGACATCAATCCCTCCCATCTGAGAAGGTTGAATGCTTTTACTATTTTTTGTAGACTTGAATTATTCAACTTTTACACATCCATTAACAATTTTATACACTTTTTATTGGATAAATGTATTCATGATTTTTCATTTCCTTTTTTATTATATCGTCATTGATTCATGGAGATGTACGATGGTGTGTTTGTGTAGGTACCATATGCTATTTTTTGGAAGAAATATATTTATGTGTTGTCTTGTTGTTTTTTGGGTGATTGTGTTTGTTTAAAAATACATATGACTTAATTTTAGTATGGTTGGTGTTACTAAACAATATTCATTTAAGGTGGAATGGATATCCAGTGGTTTCCTTTTTTTGGGCCTCAAAATTCAGTTTTGTTTTTTGGAAAAGAAAGGGGTTCCAAGAAGCAAAGTATGTAGACCATAAATTAATGTATGTGGACTATAAATAAAATTACGTGGACTGCTAAAAAAAGTATGCAAAACATATTTCAATGTATGCAGACCATATGGAATAGTATGGGGGCTACATAAAAATTTACATAGACCACATTGGAATATAGTGGAATGGCGAAGAAAAATTATTAAAGCAAGTATTCCTGCATAGCATCACCATGAATACCGCATAGATCGATACGCGAACTGAAAATGGGCTTGAAAATTTCCAGAGGAGGGAGGTGATTTAATGCTACCAGATGATTATGTGCTCCATTAATTTCATTGTTAAATCTGTTCATTGAAGGTGCATCATTTGTGGAAGGTGGTGATCTAATGTGCGAGGTTAAAGAATATTCATTTTTTTATAAATTTGGTAAATTGAGTCCCCTAAAAATGGATTTTCCTCTATATACCACATGGTATGTTTAGTTCGTAGTGAGGATTAATAGAAAAAAGGATCTTTCAGTAATTTTTATTTTCATGTATTGTTGGATTTATTTTCTTATATAAAATACCATAAACAGATAACTATTTTGAGATAATTTCAATTTGTAAGATCTTCATTGTATGAATTCAGGTATGTCCAATGTAGTTTACGAGGGTGGATTCAATGAAGGAGAAAGTGGTTCATGAGGGATAAATTTCATGAATGAGGTAGTTTTGTTGGAGAGTTCATGAAGACAATTCACAGAAGGAGTTTTTGGGGATGTGTAGCTCACAAAAGAAAAGGGTATCTGAAGCAGAAGAATTCAATAAGAAATAGTGGTTTATGATCCATTATCTATCTATAAAGAATAGATAGTTTGAAAAGAATAGGTTGAACGCGAATCGTTTGTGTCACACGAGTCATGTCATTTCATGAAGGATTCAAGGTAGTTAGCAGAGGGTGAAAGGAAGTTATTTAAGGGGATAAAATAGTTCATGAAACCAATTTCCACAAACTAAAAGTACAGAAAAAAATTATATTTCATCTAAGAAGAGAATAAAATAATAGAACACTCATATATGTGTGAAATAATTCTAAGCTGATTTAGAACAAGAAAATAATCTTTTAGAGGAGTACAGAACAATCTTCAGTTGTGAGAGTAGTGAGAATTCAAATTCTGATTGGTTTTAAGCGAAGAATGACAATGATTATACTCAAGTATTTTTAACTATAGAGTGCTTTAGTAGAATCAATATATAGTCACATTAGATTTGTATGCACCTTGAATATAGACATGTATCCCGGATGCAAGTAAATTTTTTGATCCTTTTACATTCTTTAATAATTATTCTTACATTTCTAGGATAATGAGAGAGAAGAGAATTTTTTAATGATGAAACAATATCCAAAGGAGAATTTGTTTTATTTATTCAAAACCTAAATCAATCCCCCTCTCTAGGGTTATTAACTCATGTTGGGATAACAATTGGTATCAGAGCCATATGTTTATTTCAATGATTATATCTAAGGGGATTTAAAAGAGTCTATCATTCATAAAGGGATCATGATCTTCGATAGAAATAATTTTCATTTTTTGATGCATCAAATGAAAAACTACATCTGATATTTACGAATTTATATCATTATAATAGAGATTCATGGTATTCCATCCAACATTGATAGTGTACATTTATCAGAAGCTAACCAAAGGTAATTAGATGTCTTTAAAAAATTAATCAATGCATTAGGGGGCGTCATAATCAATGAAATACATATGAAGTGTTTTTCATTTATAACATTGAATTATATATAGAAGAATGGTTTCTAAATATATTTTATAGAGACTAAAAATTAGAGAACCAAAGGTGCATGTTCTATGGAACAAGTATAAGGATCTGAGACCGCACCCTAATGAGTATATATATTCATATATTGACCGAGTGAATGTTACTGTTGGATAAATGTGTGGTCTCAGAAAAATTTAAGGTATAATAATATTTTAGTGCATCTTGAGATGAATTATACATTATATTAATCCAAAAGATTCTATTCTAGAAGACAAATATCCCACGAAGATGACATTAGATTGCTTACACAGTATACTTGTCACACACAAGATGATGAATGACGATAATGAGTTTGTGGAGAAAGAGAAGTCTAAAGTGGTGGAATGAATTTCAAACAATAATCTAACCATTGAATATAGATATGAATAAGAAGATACATATTAAGTTATGTGAGTCCAATCATTAAATATTAAATAGGAAAAGGAAATTTCAAATGGAAACTCACACCAACATGTTATTGCTGTGGAAATATTGGACATATTGCAGCAAGGTTCCCCAATGAATATTAAATAATATGATGGGGATGAAGTTGAAATTCCCATTACTAATTCTTTATCCAATGTGAAATGTAAGAAAATGTTCAAGATAAATTTTTTCCAAATGAATAATTTTCATTCCCAGGAAAATAAAAATTCAGAATAATCTAAGGTTAAAGATAAAAATATCATAAAAGATCATGGAGAAAATTCAATAGTGGCGGTTTTTGGTAGCTCCAAGAAATGTGATGAAAGTAACAGAGATGAATAAAATATAAAAATAAGAGTTAATATGTAAGCTGAATAAAAATATTCTCTTGAGGTGATTGGTATTTAAAGATATGAAACAAATAAATTAAACAAATTGGTTCATGATTTTGAACACTATATGAAATATTAATAAATATAGAAGTATAAGTTATTTAAAAAAATTATAAACTTATGTCTTCAATTATAGAAAAATCAAAAAAGGATATTGATTATAAACTCAAAATCAAAGAATAGGACTGAGAAATTTGTGGATTTAAATTCTTTAAATATGATCAATAAAACATGTTAAATATATTTTAGAGGAATTTTTATACCTAGGAAAAAATTTATAAGGCCAGGAGAGACTCTTGTATTATATTATTTAATTAAGAAAACATATTTCACATCTGATAGAATATATTGAAGTATAGCATAAAGGTCTATATAAAATGAACCAAAATATTGTTCAAATGACAACATTGGTATGGGGATTGTTCAAAATAATCTGTGGAGATTAATTTGATACTATATGCACCCACTTTGAGGTTAAATATTTATTTTGGGACAATGTAGAACCATAAGATTAAAATAATGAAAGGGAAAACCAATGGTGTTGAAGTCACATGTTGAAATACAACGTAATTCATGTGTTATTACTGTGGTAAGACCGGACATTCTCAAAACATATGTTCCCTAGGTAAAAGATACCAAAGAGAACAATATCCAAAAAGGAGGCCACATAGAGTTCAATATTCAAAGAATTGTTTTTATGGTCATTATTTCTAGTGTGGAGTATTTAGACACATAGAAATATATTGTTCATCAACAATTCAGACGAATGTGGTGAAGAAAACTGTAAGTTTTCATAAGCATCCACTTAATATATCATCAAACTAGTTGAAAACGAAAAATAAATATGCATATTTATAAGATGATGTTCTATAATCATATTCTGAGGAAAGTCATGATCCTCAAACAAAAAAACATATGTAGTAAAGATGTGGATCAAGAATAAAAGAGTTGATCATGTAGTGGATCCACATGAAACACTAGATTGTTATCATGTATGGATCTATGATAGAAGATAAACCTAGCATATGATGGGAAATAAGGTTCTAGTTTATGACATAAAATATGTCATGGTGGGTGTTGTAAAATTTCTATTTGTTGATGTTCATATGATTTGTAGCTCTGGAAAAGTCAAATTTCAGTGGCATATATACGAGATGTGTTGATTTATTATTTATCAATGGTCTCAATCACAACCTTTTAGGTGCTAGTGAACTATGTGACTCATGAAATTTTATAATCATTGCTATGAAATTTTGTACAATCAAGGGAAAATATAGAAAATTGTTTTAACGGGAAATCATAATAATGGAAATCCCTACATTAGGAGTGGAGAGGAGGATATGTGCTTTCTATCTAGAGATGAAAAAAATGGGTTGTGGAAAAAACATCTTTTACATATATGTCAACCATCCCTATAAGATCTGGTCAAATGTGATGAAACTTAGGATCTCCACATTCTATCACATGATCTTACACACATGCACAACAAATCTGAACTAGGATAGACTATCATAAATACATACAATGTAGAAGGAAAAAATTCAACCAATTTTCATGAATTGGAGTATAAAGATGGGTATGGACCCATCTCACTAAGTTCAATTGATGGGATGAGGTATAATGTTCTTTTCATTGATTCATCCAGCAAGATGGAATGAGTGTTTTTCATTCTCCATAATTCTTACGGGTTCTGTTGTATATAAATATCATGGGGAATCTGAAAGAATTCATGGATAGAGGATTGTACTATTTCATACTAAAGGTAAAAACCCCTAAAATTCTCGAATGAAGTAGTCTTGACATAAGTGTTCATATACAATAGGGATTTGTTGCATCTGAAGGTAAAAAAGACATTGTATGTCTTTTGGTATAGAAAAACCCCAAAATTGAAATAATTTCTAATCATTATAAGTAAATGTTTTACTCTCAATATATATAAACATAAGAAACATGAATCTCATGGATATAAGGGAATATTCATTGGATATTTAGGAAAAAAATCATAAAAATTCTACAATAAGATCCTAGGAAATGTAACTGAAATAAATGATTTCACCATAGTAGGTAATGAGAAGAATATTCAATAAAAGATAATCGTTCCTTAATGATAGTTATGAGAAGGTAAGAAACATACAGGGAGAATAATTGAAAAATACCGATTAAGAAGAATACATTGATGATGAGTATGAGGAAGTAAAATTATTATCTACATGAATGATGATGATTTGATCTAAAATTGACTAAAAAATATATCATTGGTGATCCGGAAGCACTAGTTTAAAAATAGAGAATGAAATATTTACAGTATATGTATTGCCTATCTCATATAGAGACTAAATGATTTATGGAAGAATATAGATATTAAAAATGGGTTCAGTAATTGAATTAATATCTATATCAAGTGGATAATAATCATAGATTGTAGATTATTTTGAAACTAATAGATAAGAATTTCATTTGGACCAAATGGGTATTCCACCATAAGTTGAATGAAGCTCGAATAATGATTCAAAAAAAATAAGGACTTGTATATGAATGGTATTCCCATATATATGGTATTGATGTTGAGGAAACGTTTTCTCATGATGTGAGATAAGAAACAATCAGAATATTTCTGGCCATCTCATTACAATGAAAGTTCAATATTATTCAGATGGACATCAATTAAGTGTTTGTGAATGGGGCTCTTGAAGAAGATGTGTATATTGAGTGTCCTGATACTTTTCTCATTTATGAAGTTGAGACCTGTGGCTTTCAGCTAATATGTTCATCTTTGGCTTGAATAAACCATCGATAAATTGGTATTCAAGGCTTCATCATTTTTTGAAGAAGAACAGTTTTCCCCATGGTGGAGTTAGTTACAATTATTATTTCAAAAATGATAGTAATCAAATGATTATGGTGCTAATTTATTTAGATAAAATAATCTTTGATTGATCCTAAAAAGCACACAGAAAACAGTTCACTGAATTCTTGAAAAGTGATTTTCAAATGTCAATGTTTGGTGAGATGAAATTTTTTCATGGTTCATAAGTGACACACGGATGAAATGAAACATTTGTCTCTCAACATAAATATGCCAAAGAATTTTTCAGATGATTTTTACTTGATAATTCAAAGGGGATGACAAATCTAGTGTACATGTGAATACCATTATTATATGATGATAAAGTAAATTAATTAATGTTATATAATATAATAAAATCATTAGCATCCTATTATAATCAATAGCAACACAACTAGATATTTTTTTCCAAATGTCAAGAAGCACTGTATCATGGAAATCCCAAATAAATAAAATTACATTCAATTAAGAGATTACTATATCAAGGTAATAGTGGATTTTAGTTTGATATACAATGAAAAATCTCACCAAAAGGTATTTCATATAATTTTATGGATTGCGTCGGTTTAGTAGATGATATAAAACAAACATCGAGTATTCCATTATATCTTAACATGTTGTGTATTTCATGGATAAGAAAAAAGTATTTTCTTTAATTGAGTGTCGAAGATGATAAATATTTTTCATTCACTCAATCATGCACATAGTTATTGTAGAGGAAGAAATAACATGAAGATATGGGTGTTGATGTGATCTATTATTATAATTACATTTCTATGAATAAAATAAAATATATAGTCTAATAGTTGCTGAGGAATATCATTGAAATATATTTAATTTTATCAAGGAAAATGTGGAGAAAAAAAATTTGAAGTTAGAGTTTGTTCTTATATAACTATATATTATGGAAATTCTGAAAACCCATTTACTCAAAGAAGCATTTTAAATTTATTGAATGTATCTTGGAGTTCGGTAAACTCCCCGCACTTGAACTACTATGCATATGGGACCCCATATCCCCAAGGTATGATTTTTTATCCCATAATGTTTTTACCTATATTCTTAACACAATTTTAGATCTCAAAAGAGCGACCTTCAAGTTCTATGAAAAATGGTGAGAAGTTTTAGCTATAAGAGGGGAGAAAATTTCTTAATGAAGACTAGGGGAGAATCTAATAGAGTGATACGTTAGGTAAAAGGAGTTTTAAATCAATAGATCCTACATATTTTTGATCAAATGATATATAAAATGGAAAATGAGGATTGTTATTATATCATTTTAGAGGTTTTTTAATGAAGTGATTTTTTGATGATATTTTCAGGATACTCTTATTTATCATGATAAGCATGGAACATTTGGTTGTGTGGTGTGTTTTGAGTAATTTTTTGGTTTCTATTTGAAATTTTTATTTTTTGTCAAAACACTCAAATGGGATGATTTTTGGAAAAAAATCATCCCACAATCCATCTTAGTGTTTTTTGGGTGAATATTTTTGTTGACAAAGACATATAATCATGTTTCAGTATTGTTGGTTTTTCCATGAATATGTATTAACGGTGGAGCAGTTTCCTAGTTTTTTTATATTTTTTAGAAAAAAAATTCCTCGATTTGTTTTATGGAAAAGTTAGGTGTTATGAAAGGAAATGTATACTGACTGTAAGAAAAGTCTGTAGAATTAATATAAAATTAGTTGAACAACATATAAATGTATGAAGACCACAATCCATGTTTGTAGAACTGTGATGAAAAATATGCAAAGGAAATATTTCTGCATATCATCTCTATGAAAACTATATAAAACACTATATGAACCAAAAATGGGATTAATTCTTTGTAGACATGTGTGGTAATTTGAATACTCCACATGAGATCATTTTCTATGAAACTACATTGTGGGATTAGTTCATGGTGGTGAATCATTTGTATAATGTGGGGATTTAAGGTGTGCCATAATATAATATTCGTTTATGATTAAAGTCAGTAAATTTAATCCTCTATAAAAGGGTTTGTGCTATGCGGACCACATTGAAAGTTCATTTCATGTCCATGACTATTTTGTAGGGTAGATTTTTGTAATTGTGATTAGGGGATTGTGGATGATATATTTTCCTAAACAAATATTCCTAATACCATCATTAGGTAGATCAAATTTGATTAGAGAATATCATGGATGGAATAATATGACGGATGCTGAATTAGTTCATGAGGGTGGATTTCATGAAGGTGAAAGAGGTTCACGAGGGATAATTTCTGCAAAAGAAGTATTTTTCAAAGATAGTTCAGGAATATTTATCGCAAAAGGGTTTTGTGGGGCTCTATAGCTAGAAAAGGTACTAGTTTTGTGATGCAGAAGCAGTCTACAAAGCATTAGTGGTTTTTGAGCCATTAACCATCCATGATGTGGTGGTAGTGAAATGAAGTTCATGTAGGATGCAAGATAGTTCACAAAGGGCGTAAGGATTCACATGAAGGGACTAAAAATAGTTTGTGAAAAGATTTTACAAAAACTAACCATATGAGTACAACTGTATTTCCTCTACAAAAGGAAAA
The DNA here is from genome assembly GCA_963277665.1 of Viscum album. Lineage (NCBI taxonomy): Eukaryota > Viridiplantae > Streptophyta > Magnoliopsida > Santalales > Viscaceae > Viscum > Viscum album. The sequence goes on along the minus strand of OY728141.1, from coordinate 1,609,174,823 downwards.
CATGACTTCATTAATACTCATATATGTGTGAAACAAATTTGAGTTGATTGACAATAATACAAGATTCTTTTGGAGGAGATTTTATAAATCTTCATATGAGAGAAGTGATCTTTCATATTAGGATTGGTTTTAATCCCGGAAGGATAGTGTGTATTCACTAAAAATATTAAAAGAATTATTCTTTATTGGATTTGGTACATATGAAAATTTCCTTTTTATTCTCCTTAGTCATAGAGTAGTGTGGGTGAACCAAGAAAAATTGATGTGTCATGTGTGTTATTTAGTTTATATTTATACATTATATAGGAAATACACATAAGAGTATATTATTTAATAACGAAACAAGATCCTAAGGGGGATTTCTTTTAATATTCAATTCCCTTATTCAATCCCCCACTCAGGGTATTCATCCTAGTTAGTTTAACACTAAGACAACCCATTTTTGTGATATTTCTACATAGCACTAGACACGAACCCCTAGCCTATTTGAAGAGGTCTTTGGGTAGTAGAGACTCAGTCCCCATTGGTCAGGGTCAAGAACATAACCAAATGGTAACTAATACCTAGTCTAATTATTTGTTTGGGACATTCAAACGATAGATAGAGGTAATTCAAATGTTGAATCTTAAAAAGTGAACCACTCTATTAAATTTCAAAAGCAGAATCCACAGTATTTTTATGACGATAATGAGCCGAAAAAATAAGGGTTATGGATGAATCAGATTACATAAATGTTTTACATCATGGGAACATCGTTCTGGAAAATATTTAACTTGGAATAATATATACTATGAGATCTTGTATTCCAGTTGTGGTAATTAGATGTTTAAGACCAATTAGACCAATTCATTACATTAGAGGACTTTAACTAATTGTTTAAAAAACAATTCTACCCTTAAAAGTTCTGAATTAAAATAACAACTAATTTCTTCACATAAAAATAAGAGAATATATATTCCATAAATTATACATTTATATTCCATAATTTAGTCATCTTTTACTTATAAATTTCTACCAGTGCTTCCTTAAAGGAATGCATCTTTAACTGTACGCTATGACCAAAGATACACTATAAGATATTTTTCTCTATATTATAGACTATAATGAGATGATCAATCGAGAGATAATAAATGATATATATATTTCATTAAATATTTCTAGAGGGAGTATTTTAATCATCATTGGAAATGTTCAGAACTCAAATGTCAGGAATATATGGATGTGGTAAAATTACTTCCATGATCATGGGGAATCAACAAAATAAACCATAGGATAAATTAATTTCCCTCCAAGACCCAATATAATGCTTGGTTATTTGCAATATGGAACTAATTCCCCTAATATGTTACATTTGACAACACCACTATGAGAATTTCATAGCTATAATTATATGGGACACCTTCATTTTTATTATCATAGTTCTCCAAATTATTGTGTAGGATATGTGACTCATGTTTCATTGACATCTTATTCATTAATGGGATGACCTCATTAGAATAACTCTAATCCATAGAACAAATCAATTAACGTTAATTTTAAATACATAAGTAATCCTAGGGATATACAATATCAATAAGGATGGAAGGATTAAGGATTATATAATAGGAAGTTTTATGATTCTTAGAAGATGATAACATGTGACAAATCTAGTCCTTCGATAGTATAAGTTACCATTACTTTTTAATTCCAACAATATTAAAGAATTTTTTTAATACAAGTGAATCATACTCTTTTATCTCTTCTTCTTTGGTGGATCATATGGGTTCACATGTTGGAATGATACATTCCATTCTATATCAATAGATCCATCTAGAAAAATTTTAGGGTCGAACCATTATTTTTGAAATTAATGTGGAAGAAGTGGTTTGGTATTTATCTATTTATGATATGTATATTAATTACATGATTTAGGGAATAGATTGATTGAAATCATTCAAATCCAACATTGATTGTTATATCTAAAAAGTAAGTTTCATATATTCTGATGGTGTTAAACATCATAATAAAAAATATTAAGATATTAATGGACGATGAACTTGAACTATTAAACTAGTTTTTGGGATAAAATCTTATTATTTATAGTGGTTACTATGAAATCTATTTGATGAGATAAAAAATATATATTTTACAACCATATTTGACCAGATTTATGTTTTTTTTCAAGAAAATATGTATATGTTTATAGCTAAAAGATTAGTAGAATTTATCATTGATCTCCTACTAGGGACTATTGATATTTCAATTATATCATATATAATGGAACCCAAATGCTTGAGGGAACTAATATTAAATATATAATAGTTGGAAAGAAAAGTGATAATTTAACCAATCTTGTATCTGTGGGGACGATTCGATTTGTTTTAACGAATATGGATGGAAATCATAGTCTTTGTGTGGATTATTTGAAGCTCAACCAAGTTATGCTAAAGAATTTTTATCCTCACAAAGGAATCAATTATTTTTTTGATCAATTGAGGTGTTCCCAATGGTTATACCGAAGCTATTTATGATTACATTATTTCCACCTATGATTTCAGAAGGAATATATTATGAAAAAATATTTTCGGTGTCATTAGACATTATGAATATTTTTTTTCTCATTTCTCTTAAAAATTTCCTATCTATATTTTTGGAATTTTTAAATCAAATCTTTTAGAGGAATCTTGATTCATTTTGGGAAGTGATTAATGACGATATTTTGGGGTATTTTAGAACAAAATTTGATCAAGGAAAACACCTATTTATAGTTTTGAGGATCATAAAATAATGTTGTCTCTTTGATATGGTATAAATAATTTTTGTATAGATATAAAAGGATTGATTCATTGTTCATTTAATTTCTTAAAAATGTGTTTTCATGGATCTTTAAGTGATTGAAGTTAATACCACATGGAATCTAATAAAGAATGTATTTTCCATACATTGATTCCTAGGTCTAAGAGGATAATACCACTGTTTTTTTCATGACATTCCTCACATATGAAAGCATTTAAAAAGAAATATTTATCATTCAAGAGGATTAACTAACTTCACAAATCTTTTCATGAGCTTATGTTTTTTCAAAAATCAACACCTATAATTTTTTGGATGGAGTTATGGTAGGGGTATGTGGTCTATTTTGATTCATTGATATCTTTATTAGGTTTTTTCCACATACATGTAGATCATGTTTATTCTTATGGATCATGAAAATTACACATTCATGATAATATATACCCAACACATGATTTAGATTTCAGTATTGTAGTTTGTTCCTTAAAGACATTATTTTACTATTTTTAGTTAAATTTTTTTTCTTTACAAATTATAAAATATTGGAACATGTTTTCTCACAAATTGATTTGAATATATGATAATGATAATGAAGATGAATATAATATATATAAATTTTTGTTAAACATGGTCTTAAAATTGGATAAAGGAATGTATATATAATATGGATTGAGTAAAAAATAATATAACTGGTCGGATGGATAGGCGTAAGGTCATTGTTAGCTAATATTAGTCATATCAGATATGCATCTACAATGTGCTTAGAAATTTGTTGATAATATTTTCGTTTATGTTTCTATCATTGTCGATTCAGTTGAGAATGTTATATAAACATAGGAATCCAATATTTAATTTCTAAACATGTTGTAAAAACACAATATAGGAGAGACTATTGAGTGGTGGAAGAGAGACGGTATATCAATGATATGTTTTAGAAATAAAACTGTGGTGTTTCTAACTTATTAGGAACAACTTCTTTTTACCTTACAACATTAAATATGGCTGCTTCATCTTGGATTACCTAATATGTGTAGCATTTTGAAAACAAGTTTTTTTTGGTCTATAATGAATAGAGAAACAAAATAGTTTTTTTTTGAGATTCCACACTTATTAGTAGGTCTTGTCAGAGAACTGATGGTCGGATAATATATTTCAATCATTATAATTTCTTCTGTGGAAATGGGATTGGATAGACAAATAATTTTTGATAGGTCTACTAATAATGGTTCATAAACATGACTCTAAATGGGTGATTTTGGATCATTTCATAAAGTCATCCAACTTTATATCTATTAAATAATCCAATATGATGAATTTTTTTTCCAAATTCTATAATCACCATATTATAATGTTGCACAAAATTATAGTTTCAATTGTATTTGATGAAGACCCTAGATTTTCATCTACATTTTAGATGTTTTGTAGAAATCCATAGGAACTCAGTTGACAATTAGAATAGTTTACCATCGCCAAACATAATATCAATTTAACCAAAAACTATAAAACTTATAATTCATTCATAAAGAATGTCTAAAATAAAATTTATCCTCATGATAAGATGATAAATGATAGTGGAATTATTTTATAATAACAGATATTGGACTTCAACGCACATGGCTTCTTCTGAAGGATTCCCTTTTTATCCTTATCATTATATAATTTTATGGGTGTGAATATGTGACACATCACTTATAAGACCTATACATGTTCAAGAGAAACATAAAATATTTAGAAAATCCTATTGAGGATGGACAAAACTCAGAGAATTTAGATAACATATGAGGACCATAGTCTTTGACTGTTATCATTTGAGGTGGATGGTCATGTTTTCTTATGATTATGTCCATGGTTTTGGCATCTTTGTTTTATTATGAATGGAATGATATATCCATGTGAAATTATACCATTTGAGATAACTAAAGAATGACTTATTCTACTAATCAGTTTGCTTTAACAAAAAATTGCATTCCTATGAATAACATGTATCATGTATCTCAGATTAAAATGTACCATCCATATCCTAACCATGTGATTCTATTAGACCATATCGATATGGAATCAGAATCTATATTTTATAATGTCTCAATATGGGTTGTGGATAGGAAAGATAATCTCTTTCATGGGAAAAGAATCAATTTTGTGGAGATTCTATAACAGCATGGCCACATTCAAGAAGTAAAATTGGAACATGATAATGGAATGTTATAGGAATGTCTCGATCTCCCCCAAAACATCATTTTTTTGCAATTTTTAAATGGAAATACAAATGGCGAGGAGAAGGTGACACCACTTGTTTCATGTTATTTACCCCTTTTATGTATTTTTTTTATATAATTATTATGATTAGTTTCATGAGTTTTGTGGGGATTTCAAGATATGTATAGATTCATTATCCATGTTCATGTTTTGATCATGGTTAATATAAATTTTTTACCACCTTTATGAAATTGTTCAAGCAAGGAGGAAAGTCTCTAGGTAGGTGAAAGGTTTGGAAAAATTGTGCACGTTAAAATGGGAAACTTTATAACATGATATATTATGAGAAGCATGGTCAGTGAATATTTTTCCTAACCTTTTGATCCAAACATGCATGGTTCTATCCATCAGATGGGACTATATCGTCGTTAGAACATGGTTCTAAAAACCTTTTCATACAAGCGCGTGGCCTTTTTTGGGAGGCAATATCATGTGCATGGTTGGAACATTGTTAATCCAACTGTATATCATAAACATGCGATTGGAATTTAAATATATTAAATATATATATTATCCCAAATTAAGATCATGAAACCCCTCTTTTCCCCTATTATTCGAGGGTCTCAAACTCTTCTTCCTTCTTAGTCTCCTAAGACACTATTAAATCTAGATGTGAAATTAATGTGAATCCAAGAGAAATGGAGACCCAGAATCATTGGTCAGTGATTCTCCTTCATTGTTATATTAGATATATTTTTCTCATGTCTATTAGATCCAAATATATAGTCAAATAAGGATAGATATATGTTTTGGGATATGAATTTGTTTTATATATTGTCTTAAATTTTTATGGGAAGGCATTATAACCACAGATCCAGAAGATTTAATTATTATTATTCATTTTTTATTTCTGTTATGAGGTTGTTGTCTTATCTCTCATCAGCAATGTTATAGTACTCGAAGGATTAGTTTTCTAAAAAGGTTTTTTGTCAAATTTTCAACGTTTTATATATGTGATATCATATTGAAATATTTTTTCCTGTATTTTGAAAACCTAGAAAAATGAATTGATTTTTGAAAACCCCCATTTTCTAATAATTTTAAAATGATTCTTTTTAATTTATGATATGGTTTTGACAGATGAAATGTATTTGATTAAATTAATTTAATAGAAGATTTTTTTATGTGAAATACATTGGCATGAAATTTGGTATTATTACGATAGCGTGTATCCAATGTGGATGGGTTTGGTTTGAAGTTCCACTATCAAGGTTGGACAGAATATGGTCATTAAGTAACACCATAAATGGATACACCAAAATTGTGTGTATTGCTTTGATTGGGATGTGTGTGTGGGTGTCTGTAAATATGGTAATGGTTATTAAAAATGATAATGGATGGAAATAAGCATGTGTATGGTTTTATCACATTGAATGATTTTAATTTTTTATACTACCTATTTTATTTTTTCCAACTATTTTATATAAAATATACTAACTATTTCTTGTTCTAATGGTGTTTGTTGGTAAGTATTTGTGAAATTTAAACAAAGTTTCTAATCACCCACGTCGTTGGAACCTTGTTGAGTATTCAATTATCATATAATAAGACACAGGGAAAGGGAAGATATATTTTTTCTCTAACTATGCTTCCTAATACCTTAGGCATGGAAGGTGGTGTTTGAGATCAGATCTAGTTTGAGTGGTACTTAGGGATTGTTTTGTGAATTTATTTGGTCATGATGTCTTTTGTTTTGTTATTTAAAATGCCATACTCCACTATCCCTCAGATTTTTTTGGTCTTATTGGTTTTCTAACTATGAATCACAACTTAGGATAATTCATCATATAAATGGATTGGATGTTTATATTTTGTTTTTTTGGGTTTTATTCATACATGGAAAAGTATCAATCAATGTTCCTTGAATCCCTTGACATATATTATTATCCTTTGGTGTCTTTGGGATGTCACTAAATGTGATAGACACATTTACTCTTCCCAATCTAATGAGCTTATTGTGTCACGTAACATATACAATTTTACTATACATAATTGGCACAATGTTTAATAGTATCATTATTGGACATTATCATTACTACTTTGACCATACTTTATTGTATTCGTTAAGGAGGGTGAAATCTTACCTATTCTAAATGATAATATCACCATTAATATCTTGTACTAATTTGATTAATTCATTCATTCATTATATTGAAATTTCATTGTAGTGCAATGTTTATTAATTTATAATAACTCAACTCACAAATGATTATAGATCCATAACCTATAAATAATTTCTAATAATAACCTAAAAAGGTAGTATTAAAATTTGTGAGTTATACCTATAATAAAATCTATGTTCCAGGTTATTCATCTATGTGTGTAAAATAAATGTTTTTTTATTTCTAGTTTTTCTTTGGTTTCAGGAAAATATAAGTTCTAATTGTAACATCATTAGATTATTGAAAGATAAAGTATGTTTGATAAAGTACATGATATGCCAAATAGAACTTAAGAATTATTATTCTACCTTATAACCTAGATATTCAAATGGTGGCAATGAATAGTATAAAAAATTTAAAAAAATTTCTACACATTCATTTATTAATTATATAGTGAACAATTATTTATAAATTCAAAATATACACATTTTAATTAAAAAGAAAGGTTTTTCTGTAAAACTGTTAAAATGAAAATAAGGGTGATTATATAATAATAAAATCACTGTTTATATATTTTATTAAATAAATATATATTTAATATATTCAATCTATTCATTAAAATTAATTTTATATTTTTTCTATAAATTATATAAAAAAGTCAAATTTATGGATATAATGAGTGTTTTTTCTAAAAATTTGTTTAACCACATTTTGATCGATAATCCATTTTAAAAATATTATATTATACTTATGTAAGTTATTTTCAACAAAATAAAATTATTATTTTGTTGTGGTACATCAAAAATTATTTCAGTTAAATTTTTAGTGTTTTCTGATAATATTCATTTTTAATGAATATTGAAAAACAGTGCATTTTAATTTAAAACTAATTTTCATCTGATAATTTTATATGGAAATTTTATCACATTAATTTATTCTATTTTATAATTATATTATGTTTTTATTATTATAACCAATTTTTATCATTTCATGTAATTTCACTTTGAAAATAGATTTTAACACACATAAATCTTTTAATGCTTTTACCTTAAAAAAACATGTTTACTCACATTGACATCAGCAAATAGTTTCAAATTAATTTTGACATCATATATGTTTTGATTTTTGAAAAATTAATTCCATATTTGGAATCATTGGGTCCAAATTTTGTTAAAAGGTTACTTTTAATTTTTTGGACATTGTAAATAGTAACTGTGCTAATTTTTATTTGCTATAGTTAACGGTAACTTGGGTAAATTAGGGTAATAAACAATATGATAAATATAATAAAATTACTCTAATGTATACCAAAATCATATTAAAAGATTCAAAGTCGACCCACATCACCTATGGGTTGGAATTTGTTCATTTAATGGACATTTTATCATTAAAGTGATTTAATTATTATTAAAACAAAAGAAAGTGACAACATATCAATCTTTTATCTCTTATAAGTAAAATAATTTTAATGTAGTGATAAAATTAATGAATCTTTGAACATAAATAGTCTCCATAAGACTAAAAAAATTATATATATCATTCTAATTAATTGATAATATTTAGATATTATATATTTTCCATAAATATTGACACAAAAGAGATACAATAATAATTTTGTTAAGTGAAATATCAAATAAATAATATTATAAAAAGTATGATAGATTTTAAATGAAATTCTTTATGCCATACACGATTTTTATAGGTTAATATGACATGTTATAAGACTATTAATTTTTTGGGTAGAATTTATATCTCTTTTTATTTGTTTATTTAAACTCAATAAAATGAATAGTGTAAAAACTGACATAACTGATGCTTTATAAAAATAATATTTTATGAAATTATTTACAAATCATAAAAATATTTGAAAATTTAGATTATATTTTATAAGGAATAGAATTTAATTAAGTGTCCAATTATGGTAATTATACCCCATATAAGTGAAATTAATTACCTCAAAATAATTAAAATTTTGTTACCCCATTTAAAATTGAAATAGAGTAATTAAGGGTAAACATAAAAGTTAAGGTTTATATAAAATAAATACATCTATAAAAATTAATGGATGATACTATTTCTAATTATTCTCATATTATCTAAAAAATAAATATGTTTTGGGATATTTGTAATTAAAATATATTTTATATTAATTTGAAATGTTTAATAATTCTAAGGGTGTCCCTCCCCTCTTTGGTAAATAGTCACCCATTCCTCTCTATTAATCACACATCCAAAGTTATATAGTTCGGTGAATCTCTTCCAAAAAATCTTCCTATAATCCCTCCAACAATCCTATAATCCTATATTAGGGAAGAACACCTCCCAATGAATCATTTGAGTATAAATTAAAAGAAGTTACCTGGTTAGGAGTTAATACCTTCTCTCATTCTTTTTTGTTTCATTTTCATTATCCACTAAATAAACTCATATTAGTTTAAGATTAAATAATAAAACCAGCATCATAAATATAATAGGATATTGTTATGATATTTTTTAATCTACACAAACACACACCTCCAATTAATGGGTAACATATATAGTGTTTATGTGTATAGTGAAGTACTGCCACATGAACGATTATTGTTGAATTTTTCCCAACCACAAAAAATGGTGGAAATTATGATCTAAACTATATTTATATATGATATATATATATATATATATAGTTTATATGATTCTATAATTTTTATTTAGAACACACCATCATGTTTTTAATGTTTTGTAAATACGAAAATTTCATTTGAGGAAGTGTGGACTCTTTCCCCCTCAAGGCGATATGAATTGTTCCTCGTATACATTGAACATATAAAGGACATATTTATTAATCCTATGAGACGTATATAAAATTACTATAATGCTGGTATTGTAATACAAATCTATATCATTTAATTATTATTCTTATAATATGATAATGAAATTAAAGTACTGTTCGTGCGTATGTATGACCTACCATCTCCATGAGCTTTGCGTTTCATTTGTTATCTCCAAAAATTATGTATTGTTATAAATACATATATATTGTGTATATATAATATTTAGATCATTAATATTGTTCTATATATGGTGAAATTTTTAGAACATGGATAATTAACATCAAAACAAGATCATTTTCACCCAAATACCCAATGTCAAAAAAAACATTTAATATGAACATAAATAGTTATCAAATATTATAACATTGAAATAAGTGATATAAAAGGAGTAATTAAAATTTATATTTTCTAAAGAAAGTATAAATTAATATAAGGCCCCGACCTTAAACCTTACTTAATATTGAATTAAATGAATAATTCACGTCGAGGATCTTTTCAGGTTTAGAGTTTTGGAGAATTAGAACATAACTATTACATCTAAAAAGATTACAAAGTAGTCACTTATACTAAGTTTCCATAATAAAAAAACTCTTGAAAGAAACATGTCTAGTTCCATGTTTTATATAGCATGACATTCCCTTGATCCCATCCTTGACCTTATTCCATATTATGTCCTGTGAAAAACATTTCAAAAAAAACTTGGGGTGAGCATAAAAAGCTCAGTAAGGGATACAAAAAGAATGAAAACTGTTAGTTTTTCAAAAATCAAGTAAACCATGTATACTATATCAAATTAATACCTTCACCTTCATGAAGTAGTAAAAAAATCTTCCCTGAATAAAGTATCATTACTTACCTTTTTGTAACCAAAGGATTACTATAAAACCCATATAAAGAACACATAGAATATATAAAGGTAACTTGGGACATAAACATACTTAAGTGGAATAACCATACGGTTGACTTCCACAAATATCACATATTGGAATATCCATACGGCCAATTTCCATACATACTTAATGGAATAGCCTTACGGCCGACTTCCATACCCAATGCATTTGAGGTTATAACGTAACCACCCGTCCTGGTATTCACGGCACCACCCGTCATATGGTTTATAACGTAACCACCCGTTAAATGTCCAAGTACCAATATAAAATCATAAAACATAAAACCAATATAAAGGAATGATAACATTTCTACATTTCAATCACAATATATCATAAATATATTGACATAATAGAATCCTTTTCCAAAACAATTTTCAATACCAAAATACATAAAAGAGTATATGGTATTTATTTTATTCTAAAAACATTACGGCTTGTTGAGAAATCCAAAGGCCAAATAATACTCGCGGCGGCGGAAAAGGTCGTTGTCACCGCGTACGTTAAAAAACATTCCTTTTTGTCGTTTAGTAAAACGCTTCTTAGAAAAAGATTAATTTTTTATAAAATTAAAAGTCAAGGGAGTTTATACACCGTATAAAAGAAATTTGTGTATAAAACGAAATATGCCTCAATGAAAGGAGATTGAGACGAAGTCCCTTACAAAGATAATTTTTAAAATAAAATAGATATATTATGTGTATTCACTATAAGTACACATAAATAAAGTACAAATACAAGATACGACATAATAATATAATGACATAATTTGAAAGTAGGAGATTAACCCAAAGAATTGAAATTGGGTTAAGAAGTTCCCTTACCTTGGGTCCGACTTGACTCGATCGTTCTTTAACGTCCTGAATAATAAACTTGAGTTTATTTATACTTGATTAAGAACCTTTTTAAAGTTCATTATTCTTTTTATATCACTTATTGCCATGTTATAAACATTATGTAACCATTTAAGTTAATAATGTTTGTTTTGTCAATATTTGGTTCTTAAGTCGAAAGTTGACTTCTTACAATTACATGTTGTTCATGTGGTCAAAAGTTCTTTATATCCAGAATGAAATTCCCGATTTGGATATAATATGTATCATATATATCCAGCATATACATGTATTTATAATATTACATAATCATTTAGAGGTAAGAAATGAAATGCACCGTTCTTGGAGACGGTAAGCCGTACGTACGCATGAACGCTACTTTCATTTCATTGTAATATTAATGGAATTAAAACTAAATGAGAGGTATGTATTTTTTAATTCCAGAATTATATTCATAACTTAGATATATCATTAATTATATATATCCATTATATACATGTACTTTTAATAGTACATTACATTTGGGGATAAGAAATGAAATGCACCGTTCATGGAGACGGAAAGCCGTACGTACGCATGAACGCTACTTTCATTTCTATCTCATACTTTAATGGAAAGAAATAATAATGATATAGAGGTATATTATAATTCCAGTATAACATCATATATAATAACTTTAAATCCATCCTTTACACGTCCCACATATGGCATTAACGAATCACATCACTTTTAGGGGGCGGTAGTCCGCACTTCCTTAAATGAAGATATCGTGTTTACCCCTAATGGAAACCATAAAGGTATGCCAAAAATGAAAAATACATAAGCATAAAGAAAACATAAACATATTATATATCATATATAAAAATAGTGACTTCATAATGGCCACCCTTGAAGGTGTTAAATGAGTATTGAACAATCATCGTTTCGGGAGGCAGAATTTTGCCATCCACAGAAACCGTATGTTCTTTAACCATTTGATGTAGTTGTGTGAGATTGTAGCTCAAATAAATATTATAACAACATTCTAGTATATTGAAGATACTGGTGTTGTTACAAAAGAAGTAAATAAAAAGAGTTTAGAGGGTTGGAGAAGCAAAATAAAACAAATGAACAAGAGAGAATGAATTACCTTTAAAAGTGTAACTCCTTTTTGATTTGAGCCTAAAGGCTTCCTTTGAAAGGCTTATTCCCAAAGGTAATCCTCTAGGATGAGGAGAGGGATGTGTAGAGAGTAATTGGGAAGGGGTTGGCCGAGCCAAAGGCTTGAGAAGTGTGTGAAATTAGGTAGAGGTGGGGGCCTTTTATAAGAGGAGAGGAGGGGCACTTTTGGAAAGTAAAGAAATATCACTTTATTTGAAAATGTGTTTCGGTTTTAAAAGGTCCCACATTGATATAATTCGTGGATAAGTTGATAAGGGTTCTAAATCAACTCATCCAATTGGTTTTGGCCATGTGTAGTTTTTATATTTTTCATTATCTTTCCATTTTATTTAAATCGTCAAATAATGATGTCATCGCTGCATCATTATTATGTCATAAATAATTTAATTTATATAATGTATAAAAATTATAAAAAAAATACTATGATGTAGGAAATCTTTATATCTTTCCAATGCCTATTTATAATCAAAATTTGGACCTGTGTAACCCTACTTAAATTTTTTTTTAGTGAAACAACTCATGTTTGTGTCAATTTAATTTTAACATTAAATAAAAAGTTATTTATGTCATTTCCCAACCAAAGTGTTTCCATGGGGTCCCCAAGTTGTCCCATGGCTTGTCTTGGTCGGCCATGACTCACCCAATAGGTGTAGGACAAGTGTCATGGTGTTTTCACATTCTTATAATATCATTTTTACCTTAAATTACACTAATTACCTCTAATCGCGATTAAGAACTTAATAAGTTACTATTCACCAAAAAATCATTATAATCTCATTGAACCACATTTTACTTCTTAATGACAACCATGTATGTCGGATTTTTGAAATTCAAAACACAATGATGGGAAAATTTCATTTAAATGGAAAATCAGTCTTCATAAGTACCACTTAGTGGTTTCACTATTCATCAAAAATTGAAGTTTTTCAGAAAATTACCAAAAATTCACCCTAAGCTATATTTGATATTACGAATTCAAAAATGAAGTCTATTTTACAAAATTCAAAACATATAAGTCACATTAATTAATTTAATAATTAATTCCCACTGTCAGAGCAAATAGCGTGTTTTTATGAAACAATAAGTATCAAAAGAATGACACTAGTTTTAGTACGATTTCAAAGTGAAATTGATTCCAATGACCACCATTGGATTAACTGGTAAAAATATTTTCTAATTTCACTTTAAAACCAATTAAAATAATAATCTAATCATATAAATAATTTAGATTAAACAGAGGTTTTGAATTAAAATACAACATTTTACACTATTCATAAAAAAAGAACTTTATCAGAAAGGTACCAAAAATTTACACAAAGTAAATTTTGATGTCCCGATTCTAAAGAAGAGTTATATTTGGTCCAAAATAAAGTATAAGAGTGATAAAAACTATATTTAATGACGGTTCACCATTAAAAGTTTATAAGTGAACCTTTAGTGAAAATTAGAGTATATATGCCCTAAAATTGACCTCTTTCCGTATTTTAAGCCTTTATCCTTTATTGGGTAAATGTATAAACATTTAAAAACATATCTAATCATATTTTAGTTATTTCTATCCATTCCCACCAGTACAACGGCTACTCGTTAACTAACATTTAAAATAATTTTATTTTATTACTTGTGTGCAACGTAAGTTTTCAAAGAAACTCATCGTTGCGTATCGGGTACGCTATCGAACATAGCAACCCCTTTAAAATAAAATTAATATTTAATTCGTAAATATTAATAAATATGAAAATTCTTTATTCTTTATTTACCTAGGATGTTACATCCTTCCCCCCTTTTTGGAATTATGTCCTCGCAATTTTATTCACATATAAAAATAAGTGGGGGTATGTATCCCTCATAGCATTTTCAGATTCCCACGTTGCCTCTTCAATCACATGGTTTTTCCAAAAAAAACCTTTACCTGATGAATCACCTTATTCCGTAACACTTACTCCCTGTGGTCAAGAATCTGGACCGGTTGTTCCTCATAAGATAGGTTCTCTTCCAACTGAACTACCTCTGGGCTCAAAACATGAGATGGATCTGGCATATACTTCCTCAACATTGAAACATGAAAAACATTGTGTACCTGAGATAAACTCGGAGGTAAAGCCACCCGGTATGCAACTGATCCAACTCTCTCCAGAATTTCATATGGTCTAATAAACCTTGGACTCAGCTTTCCTTTCTTACCAAATCTCATCACACTTTTCCAAGGAGAAACCTTGAGAAAAACATGATCACATACCTCGAAAGCTAGATCCTTCATCCGGTTATCCGCATAACTCTTCTGCCTGCTCTGAGCTGTTCTCATGTGTTTTCTGAATCAACTGAACTTTTCTGCCATATCTTCTACCAATTTTGGTCCCATCAGCTTCCTTTCACCCACTTCATTCCAAAATCCTGGAGTTCGACACCGCTTCCCATATAATGCCTCAAATGGTGCCATCTGTATACTAGAATGAAAACTATTATTATATGAAAATTCAACCAAAGAAAGATGTTGGTCCCATCTTCCCTGATAATCCATAGAACATGCTCGTAGCATATCCTCCAATGTCTGAATTGTTCGTTCTGACTGCCCATCTGATTGAGGATGAAAAGATGTACTAAAATTTAATTCAGTACCCAACGACTTCTGAAGTCCTTTCCAAAAGTTAGAAGTAAACCTGGGATCACGATCCGATACAATGGAGAGAGGAACTCCATGTAACCTGACTATCTTTTTAAGATACAGACAGGAAAGATGATCAAGAGAGAAAGTATCTCGTATAGAAAATAAATGAGTATATTTGGTCAAGCGATCAACAATAACCCAGATTGCATTATTACCTCGAGATGTCCTCGGTAATCCCACAACAAAGTCCATGGATATGTTTTCCCATTTCCACTCTAGCACTGGTAAAGGCTGAAGCATCCCTTTCTGTAACTGCTGCTCTGCTTTAAACTGTTGACATGTCAAACACTTCATAGTAAAATCAGCAATGTCTCTTTTCATTCCATCCCACCAGTAATACTCCCGCAGACCTCTGTACGTATTAGTACTGCCAGGATGAAAAAACAACTCATTCTTCAACTGTGAATCACAAGGCACACATAACCTCTTTACAAACCTCAAAACACAAACTTATCCAAGAACTCATGGAAAATTTTATCCATAAGGTCCATGAATACAGAAGGTGCATTGGTTAACCCAAAAGGTATAACTACAAATTCATAATGGCCATATCTAGTACGAAACGTAGTCTTCGGAATGTCTGCTTCTTTTACTTTCAACTGATGGTACCCCGACCTCAAATCAATCTTCGAAAAATACTGAGCTCCCTGGAGCTGATACCACTTCATTCGATGGCCCAACATCTGCTGAAGTTGTTGCAAATGATTTTACCACCCCTTTCTGCTTGTAGTCTAGCTGCATTCCCCCAGTTGAGTTCTTCGTTGGACACTCGTTTGCATAATGACCCATTTCATTACACTTAAAACATCATACCGTTGGCTTTTCATTTCCTGCTTGATCATCTTCCTTATAGTTACGAGCAATATGACCAGACTTACCACACTGAAATCACTTACCAGACTTGGATAAACATTCTCCAGGATGCATTTTACCACACTTCTCACAGGATGGATGTTTGGTTTTCTTACCCCTTGCTTCTTTGATGAATTCTTCCCCTTTTCCTGCCAACTAGACCTCTTATTCTATTGTTTGTCATAGAACACCTGATCATCGGAAAACTCCATTTCTACCTTCTCCGTACATCGAACAAGTTTTTCATAACTTTTGAATTCACGAGAAGCTAAAGCCCTTCGATACTTTGGATTTAACCCTGAGTAAAAACTGTTTATTTTACTATCAATATCTCATATGAAGTTTGGAGCATACCTTGCCAATCGAGTGACCTTTTCTTCATAAGCAGCCACTGAATCATCCTCCTGCCTCAATTCTATGAACTGTTTTTCCATCGTAAGACGAATCACCTTAGCAAAATATTTCTCAAGAAACATACCTTTGAATTCGTCCCAGTGAAGATCCTCAATCTCATCATTATCCCTTATATTTTTTACCATTGACCACCACTGATCAGCTTCACCTTCAAAACGGTAAACAACAAGACTAACCTTTTGATGTTTTGAACACCCCATGACATCAAAAATCTTCTCCAGTGCTTTAATCCACCCTTCAGCTTGCACAGGGTCAGATGATCCTCTGAATGATGGGGGATGTTGCCTCATGAAATGTTCCACCACTAACATGTTCCTCTGTGGTTGATCTGGCTGATCTCATGCATGGATACCACCACCATTTATAGCCTGAGTCAACTGTGCCATCACTACAACAAACTGTTCAGTTCCGATTCCGACCATCTCAGGTTGCTGATTTGGAAGGTTATCTTCCTCCTGATGTCGTCCCAACATAGCTGCTTTGTTTCCTCTGCGGAAAACCATTCTGAACATAGAAATATCTTAGGCGAAGCAACATGGTAATCCGTAAATGCTATATCATTTCAATCATATTATAATTTAACACTTTTCTAACTCCTAAAGTTGTCTAAACCGTCCTTTGATACCAACTATAAGGCCCCAGACTTAAACCTTACTTAATATTGAATTAAATGAATAATTCACGTCGAGGATCTTTTCAGGTTTAGAGTTTTAGAGAATTAGAACATAACTATTACATCTCAAAAGATTACAAAGTAGTCACTTATACTAAGTTTCCATAATAAAAAAAACTCTTGAAAGAAACATGTCTAGTTCCATGTTTTATATAGCATGACATTCCCTTGATCCCATCCTTGACCTTATTCCATATTAAGTCCTGTGAAAAACATTTCAAAAAAAACTTGGGGTGAGCATAAAAAGCTCAGTAAGGGATACAAAAATAATGAAAACTGTTAGTTTTTCAAACATCAAGTAAACCATGTATACTATATCAAAGTAATACATTCACCTTCATGAAGTAGTAAAAAAATATTCACTGAATAATGTATCATTACTTACCTTTTTGTAACCAAAGGATTACCATAAAACCCATATAAAGAACACATAGAATATATATAGGTATCTTGGGATATAAACATACTTAAGTGGAATAACCATACGGTTGACTTCCACACATATCACTAAATGGAATAGCCATACGGCCAATTTCCATACATACTTAATGGAATAGCCATACGGCCGACTTTCATACTCAATGAATTGGAGGTTATAACGTAACCACCTGTCCTGGTATTCACGGCACCACCCGTCATATGGTTTATAACGTAACCACCCGTTAAATGTCCAAGTACCATTATGAAATCATAAAACATAAAACCAATATCAAGGAATTATAACATTTCCACATTTCAGTCACAATATATCATAAAAATATTGACATAATAGAATCCTTTTCCAAAACAATTTTCAATACCAAAATACATAAAAGAGAATATGGTATTTATTTTATTCTAAAAACATTACGGCTTGTTGAGAAAGCCAAAGGCCAAATAATACTCGCGGCGGCAGAAAAGGTCGTTGTCACCGCGTACATTAAAAAAACATTCCTTTTTGTCGTTTAGTAAAATGCTTCGTAGAAAAAGATTCCTTTTGTATAAAATTAAAAGTCAAAGGAGTTTATACACCGTATAAAAGAAATTTGTGTATAAAACGAAATATGCCTCAATGAAAGGAGATTGAGACGAAGTCCCTTACAAAGATAATTTTTAAAATAAAATAGATATATTATGTGTATTCACTATAAATACACATAAATAAAGTACAAATACAAGATACGACATAATAATATAATGACATAATTTGAAAGTTGGAGATTAACCCAAAGAATGGAAATTGGGTTAAGAAGTTCCCTTACCTTGGGTCTGACTTGACTCGATCGTTCTTTAACGTCCTGAATAATAAACTTGAGTTAATTTATACTTGATTAAGAACCTTTTTAAAGTTCATTATTCTTTTTATATCACTTATTTCCATGTTATAAACATTATGTAACCATTTAAGTTAATAATGTTTGTTTTGTCAATATTTGGTTCTTAAGTCGAAAGTTGACTTCTTACAATTACATGTTGTTCATGTGGTCAAAAGTTCTTTATATCCAGAATGAAATTCCCGATTTGGATATAATATTTATCATATATATCCAGCATATACATGTATTTATAATATTACATAATCATTTAGAGGTAAGAAATAAAATGCACCGTTCATGGAGACGGTAAGCCGTACGTACGCATGAACGCTACTTTCATTTCTTTGTCATATTAATGGAATTAAAACTAAATGAGAGGTATGTATATTTTAATTCCAGATTTATATCCTTCACTTAGATATATAATTAATTATATATATCCATTATATACATGTACTTTTAATAGTACATTACATTTGGGGATAAGAAATGAAATGCCCCCTTCATGGAGACGGTAAGCCGTACGTACGCATGAACGCTACTTTCATTTCTATCTCATACTTTAATGGAAAGAAATAATTATGATATAGAGGTATATTATAATTCTAGTATAACATTATATATAATAACTTTAAATCCATCCTTTACACGTCCCACATATGGCATTAACGAATCACATCACTTTTAGGGGGCGGTAGTCCGCACTTCCTTAAATGAAGATATCGTGTTTACCCATAATGGAAACCATAAAGGCATGCCAAAAATGAAAAATACAGAAGCTTAAAGAAAACATAAACATATTATATATCATATATAAAAATAGTGACATCATAATGGCCACCCTTGATGGTGTTAAATGAGTATTGAACAATCAGCGTTTCGGGAGGCAGAATTTCACCATCCACGGAAACCGTATGTTCTTTAACTATTTGATGTAGTTGTGTGAGAGTGTAGCTCAAATAAATATTATAACAACATCCTATTATATTGTAGATACTGGTGTTGTTACAAAAGTAGTAAATAAAAAGAGTTTAGAGGGTTGGAGAAGCAAAATAAAACAAATGAACAAGAGAGAATGAATTACCTTTAAAAGTGTAACTCCTTTTTTGATTTGAGCCTAAGGGCTTCCTTTGAAAGGATTCTGCCCAAAGGGAATCCTATAGGATGAGGAGAGGGATGTGTAGAGAGTAATTGGGCAGGGGTTGGCCGAGACAAATGCTTGAGAAGTGTGTGAAATGAGGTAGAGGTGGGGGCCTTTTATAAGAGGAGAGGAGGGGCACTTTTGGAAAGTAAAGAAATATCACTTTATTTGAAAATGTTTTTCGGTTTTAAAAGGTCCCAAATTGATATATTTCGTGGATAAGGTGATAAGGGTTAGAAATCCACTCATCCAATTGGTTTTGTACATGTTTAGGATTTATATTTTTCATTATCCTTCCATTTTATTTAAATCGTCAAATAATGATGTCATCACTGCATCATTATTATGTCATAAATAATTTAATTTATTTAATGTCTAAAAATTATAAAACAAAATACTATGATGTAGGAAATCTTTTTATCTTTCCAATGACTATTTATAATCAAAATTTGGACCTATGTAACCCTACTTAAATTTTTTTTTAGTAAAACAACTCATGTTTGTGTCAATTTAATTTTAACATTAAATAAAAAGTTATTTATGTCATTTCCCAACCAAAGTGTCTCCATGGGGTCCCCAAGTTGGCCCATGGCTTGTCTTGGTCGGCCATGACTCACCCAATAGGTGTAGGACAAGTTTCATGGTGTTTTCACATTCTTATAATATCATTTTTACCTTAAATTACACTAATTACCTCTAATCGCGATTAAGAACTTAATAAGTTACTATTCACCAAAAAATTATTATAATCTCATTGAACCACATTTTACTTCTTAATGACAACCATGTATGTCGGATTTTTGAAATTCAAAACACAATGACGGGAAAATTTCATTTAAATGGAAAATCAGTCATTATAAGTACCACTTAGTGGTTTCACTATTCATCAAAAATTGAAGTTTTTCAGAAAATTACCAAAAATTCACCCTAAGATATATTTGATATTACGAATTCAAAAATGAATTCTATTTTACAAAATTCAAAACATATAAGTCACATTAATTAATTTAATAATTAATTCCCGCTGTCAGAGCAAATAGCGTGTTTTTATGAAACAATAAGTATCAAAAGATTGACACTAGTTTAAGTACGATTTCAAAGTGAAATTGATTCCAATGACCACCATTGGATTAACTGGTAAAAATATTTTCTAATTTCACTTTAAAACCAATTAAAATAATAATCTAATCATATAAATAATTTAGATTAAAAAGATGTTTTGAATTAAAATACAACATTTTACACTATTCATAAAAAAAAGAACTTTATCAGAAAGGTACCAAAAATTTACACAAAGTAAATATTGATGTACCGATTCTAAAGAAGAGTTATATTTGGTCCAAAATATAGTATAAGTGTGATCAAAACTATATTTAATGATGGTTCACCATTAAAAGGTGATAAGTGAACCTTTAGTGAAAATTAGAGTATATATGCCCTAAAATTGAACTCTTTCCGTATTTTAAGCCTTTATCCTTTATTGGGTAAATGTATAAACATTTAAAAACATATCTAATCATATTTTAGTTATTTCTATCCATTCCCGCCAGTACAACGGCTACTCGTTAACTAACATTTAAAATAATATTATTTTGTTACTTGTGTGCAACGTAAGTTTTCAAAGAAACTCATCGTTGCGTATCGGGTACGCTATCGAACATAGAAACCCCTTTAAAATAAAATTAATATTTAATTCGTAAATATTAATAAATATGAAAATTCTTTATTATGTATTTACCTGGGATGTTACAATTAACCTATGTTTATTATTTTGGAAAATAAAGAACGTACGGGACAAGTCAGACTCAAGGCAATGGACCTTCTTAATCTAATTTCCACTCGTTGGGTTTTATGCATACCGAGTTGATTATATTATGAAAATATTATGTGTGGAATCACATATGATTTATTTTTTTTAAATATGAATCCCCTTTGGGTCTATATATTATTTTTACACATAATCATCCCATTGATAAATTCTTACATCATTTATACGAACATTATAATGGAAATCATAACTCAATTTTCATTCGTTGAATTAAATATCCATGTCATAGGTTTTGTTTTAAAATAATATGTTTGAATGAACTCTGATTATTTTACAAATAATATACACTTATATTGTGTTTATATATATGTCACACATATTCATTCCATTTATTTATCTTTAATCTATTGATGTGATCTTTGTAAGGGACTTCGTTTCATTCTCCATTCCTTGGGGAATTTCTTGATGTTATGCACCTTTATTGTTCTATAATGTTTATATACAACCCTTATGACATGATATATCATGATTTTTTTATTGTAATAATATCTAATTTTTCATTTAAATTTTTTTCTCGATGATTTTTATTCTTGTGTTTCTCTATTGGAAAATGTATCTTTATCTAAAACATATTTTTTAATGTTTTAATGATTTATTCCTCTAAAACCTTCTAATTCATTTCAATTTATTGAAATGGGTTTTGTGAATTTATTTATATGGACACAATTATTTCCAAATTTTAATTTATTTTTAATGTTACAATGTGGTATTGGACACATTGATTCAAATGACTATTTATTAAATGTGTCAAAGGGTTTTGGAAATGGATTAAATATTTCTATATCATGAAATGATTTATTTTGATTGAAATTGAAATTTGATGTGTAAAATAAGGAAAATTGAAATATTTTTTGTGTTAGGGTATTATAATGGTACATGTACATTTGAAAATTGTTTATATGATAAACCAAACATAGGTCATTATGTGATAATCCAAAAAGGTTCGTTACATGTGAAACTATATACTGGTGGTTCCGTGATAAACCAAGGATGGGTTGCTACATTATAACCTCCAATGAATTGGGAATGGAATCCATCAATATAGCGATTCTATTTAGTGATATGTGTGTAATTATACTATATTATTATTCTATTGAACTATTATTATGACCTGAGTAAACATTATATGTTATATGTTACGTTTTATGAGTTTTATGGTAATATTATGATTAAAAGGGTTAGCAATAAACTTATATTAAGTGAAGTGTATTTTACTAATTCTTAATTGTAAAAACTATTACATTATGATAATGGATTCATGGGTAACATGTTTTTACAATACAAATAGTTTTACTTCCTTATGTATCCATTACTATGCTTTTTATTCCCACCCCATGTTTTGAATGCAAAAATCACATGTTTTAATGAAGAATATAGTCAAGGATTGGATCAAGTAAATTTTATGATATTACATGAAATGAAACCACATTTATTATTAAATTTTTTCATTTTATCGTATAATTGAATAATATTGAAAATATCCACTTTTTATTTATATGGTTTTTTGTGTATGAGTTATGGCCTAATTCACTAAAACTCTACACTTGAAGAAATCCTCAATATGATTTATTATCTTATCTCATGATTAAGTGTTGTTTATGGATTATATATGGTATTAGAGGATGGTTTATACAACATTGGATATTAGGATATCTTCTTAAAAGATAAGGATATATTCATGGGTTTATATTTCTATGGTTGATAGTAAGTTCAATGTCTTAGAAACCCATTTTTAGTGTTTATGATCAAAAATATTAAGGTGACTAATGGTATTTTTGGAGACAATCACCTTTGAAGAAATTATGGGTTATTAGTTTCTGGGTGATAAATGTGGGGTATGAAATAACCTCTAAGATTAAAACATGTAATGGTTATTTTTGAGGTAGTTATAATATTTTTTTAATATTATAAAAATTATATAGTTTATTTAAAATAAAACACGTCGACCGTGTGACATATTGTCGCATCAGACAAGGGTATGGGAATCAAACCCAAAACCAAAGTGCTACATGCACTTATCAGCAACCACTATCCAACGGTATGTCCCATGTTTGTTTTTCTATATATTTTTAGCTAAAAAAGTTTATGAAACAATAAAAGGTTGATTTTGGTATCTTACATTTTATCAAATGGATATCCTGAGTATTTGAAAATGATTTGGGGATTTAGTGATAATTTTTATTGTGGAATATGTTCACTACTTTGGGAACCCAATACACCTAAGTAAAATATATTACTATGGGGATTTATTTGAAGAGTAATGTATTCACTATATTTTGGAAGAATCCATGTTTTTATAGGGGACATATAATAATTTTGGTTATTTATGGAAGTGATTAAACAGTTATGGAGAACATGTGATTAGGAAATTAAATTTTGGTATGAGACATTAAGTGTGCTTGATTTTATTTGGAGATAAATGTTAAAACTTATCCAAGAATAATATGTTATCAAATCATTATAAATTTTGGGTTTTAATCATAGTTTCTATTATTTGAGTAATTTTAAGGAATGTTATTTGTTTAATGGTAATTGTTGAACATTGGATATTACTTCTGAATTATGGAGATTAAAAGTATTTTTTATTCATACAATAGTTTATTATTTTGAAGGAATTATCTTATTATGTTCTAACCTTTTAATTTTTGGTTCATGGATGAAGACAAGATTAATA
The DNA here is from genome assembly GCA_963277665.1 of Viscum album. Lineage (NCBI taxonomy): Eukaryota > Viridiplantae > Streptophyta > Magnoliopsida > Santalales > Viscaceae > Viscum > Viscum album. The sequence goes on along the minus strand of OY728141.1, from coordinate 1,609,150,454 downwards.
GATAGTTAATATTTTTTGGATTAATTGAATCTCTAGAAGTTTATTCTAGCGCTTTATGTGTGAAGATGTCATCGTGAATACTCATAGTTGGGAGAAAAGAGGTGTTTTTGGTAGAAATTTATTAAAGGACGAAACTCTACATTATATGTATGTATGTTTCCTTTTGTTTTTAGGCATGATCATAAATAAATTCCTTAACCTTCATAAAATGATCTTAAAACAAAAATGTTTTCCGTTTAATTTTCCAACTTCTAAATCAAAGACCATTTAACCCATCTGAAGTTTGTGGTTTTTTGATTTTGAACTTTCTCTTGATCATGTTTTCTATAAATCTTCCCCAGAACAAGTTGGTTAGTTTTTTCCATATCCATGATTTCCTACATTGAATCCTAATATGTGTTATCACATGTGACCTTTGTATTGTCCTTTCTTTATTATAAAATTTATTTTTTATTTTATTTTTTCTGATGTGGAAATTAGATAAAGGTATTTTTAAGAGTCATACCATAGTTACAGAGTGAAAATTAAAATTCTGATGATGCAATTTCCAAAATAGTGGGAGAATATAACAAACCAATTTTTTAAAATGAGACAATATGATTGATAGCATAAATAAAACACTTAATTGAACATACGAAGTATTATGCTACTTAAAAACTGATCTATTTATATAGTGGTAATGAACATTAGTATTATATTTAGAAAAAAAATTTACACATGAATTTAATTTTTTTTTTTGTTAACAAATATTTACAAATGAAAATAAAATGTTTTTCAATTAAAATGAATTTTTTTTCTAAAATACTATTTAACTGCAAATAAATGAATTGATAAAATAATAAAATCACCCTTTATAGATATTATTAGTGAAATATATATTTTATATATTTAATTTAATATTTAAAAGTCATGTTATATGTTTTATAGAAATTATATAAGAACAAATTCAATTTTACGGATAAAATTATCGTTTTTCTAAAAAAGCAGTTTTACCGCCTTTTTATGGAGAACCCATTTTAAGTATAGTTTTTTACAAATTTATAAGTTATTTTTGACAAAATAAAATAATTATTTGTAATATGAATAAAAAGTTTTACTTTTGTTTAATTTTATTTATTTTTTTGATAATGTTAATTTTATGATGAATATTGAAAAATACTACATTTTAATTTAAAACTGCTTTTTCAACTAATTTATTTATATAAAATTGTTATAATTTAAATTTTTTAAATAATAAAATGAATTTTTTTTTATAATTTAATACAATTATTTTAATTTATGTAATTTAACATTGATATTAGATATAAATGCACACCAATCTTTGGATGGGTTTTTCTTAAAAACAGTGTTCTCACATTGAAAGCGATAATTATTTTAAATTAATTACCACAACATCCTTGTTTTAAATTTATAGACATTTATTCTATATTTATAATTATTATTTCCAAATTATTATGATATGTTACTTTTATATTTTTTTTACTTCATGAGTAGTAACTTTGATAAATATTTTTACCATAGTTAAAGGTAACTTGAGAATATTAGAGTCAAACCCAATATGATAAAGATAATAAAATTACCCTAACACCTTAAAAAATCTTATTGTAAAGATAAATGGTGACCCATATCACCTATGGGTCTTAATTTATTCATTTAATGTAATATTTCGATGAATGTGATGTAATAATTATTAAAACAAAAGAAAGTGTCAAAATTACACTCACTTATCTTTTATAAGTATACTAATTTTAATGTAGTGAAAAACATAACGAAACCTCAAGAATAAATAGTCTACACAAACCTAATGAAATTATAAAAATCATGTAAATTTATTTTTAATTTTTAAATATTATATAATTACCATAAATATTGACCCAACTGTGATACAAAAATTATTTTTTAAAGATAAATAATAATAAAATATATTATAAATAGTAAAATAAATATTATTTTAAAAAAATTATGTTACAAAATACTTTTTTAGTCAAATATTACATGTTATAAGTCAATTTAATGCTTTTTTTATGTTTTCACAATGTTTGGATTTTATTTAAATTCAATAAAATGAAAGTGTAAATTTTGACATAATTGAAGTTTTATAAAAATAATTTTCTATAAAATTATTGAAAAATCATACATATATTATAAAATTAAAAAGTATATATTTTATGGTATAAATGTTAAAAATGTGTCCATATCTTGGAAATATAACACATATATGTGAAATTAATAAGCTCATAATAATTAAAATGATGTTACCTTAATTAAAATTATAAGAGAGTAATTAAGGGTAAACTGAAAAGTGAAGGTTTGAAATAAAATAAATACATTTATAAAAATAATTTTATGATATTATTTCAAACTATACTAATATAATATTCTAAATAAGTGTGTTTTGGATCATTTTGAATTGAAATTGAATTTATATTAATTTAATACATTTTACAATTCCATGGGTGCCACTCTCATTCCCTATAAAAAGAAACCCATTCGTCTCTTTTACTTACAATTTAAAAGAAATTTTTATCAGCCAAAACCTACCCAAAACTTGTACTAGAATCCCTCCACTCATCCTAGAAGCCTCCTTCAGGGAATAAACACTCTTAATGAATCCTTTTTCTATAAACCAAAAGAAGTTACCCAATTAAGAGGTAACGACTTCTCTCATGTTTTTTAGAATTTTTCTATGATCCAATACATTGAATATTCGTATTTTATAATTACATAACAACACCATTATCCTAAATATACTGCGACTTTTTTATGATAAGTGTTTATCCAAAACTTATTCACACATCCATTAAATAGGTAATGGACAAACTATTTCTTTGTAAGGAGAACTACTACCTCATGAAACAATTATTGTTCAATATCCTGATACCATCTATCTTGGTGGTAATTATAATGGAAAAAATAGCTATATATGTAATATATTACATTTATATTTTCTCTGTGATTCTTTAATTTTTATTTATAACATTCTTTATTTCATTCCATGTTTGGTAAATATGATATTTTCATTTGAGAAAGTGTGGACAACCACACCCTCATAGTGATATGACTCATTCCCACTATACATGGAATATATACAGGATAATTTTAATAAGAATGTGATACATATTTGAAATTATTAAAATACTGGTATTGTAATATAAATTTATACAATTAAATTATTAATCTTCTAATATGACAAAGAAATGAAAGTAGTTTTCATTCATACATACTGCATGTCATCACCATGAATGGTGCATTTAATTTATTATCTAAAAATATTGTGGATTATTATAAATACATATATACTAGATATATATGAAATTTTTATCTTTAATACTCTTTTAGAGATTATTTAATACTGACCACATGGACTATTTACATCAAAACAAGTTCATTTTTGACTCTCGTACCCAATATCGAGAAAATGTTCGATATGACCTCAATAGTTATGTAATTTTAATAACATGGTAATGAGTGTTATAAAATGAATAATATACATGAAAATGGTTCTCAAGAATGTATATATTAACCTATGTTTATTATTTGATAAAATAAAGATTGTATGAGACCAATCAAACTAAAGGTAATGTAACTTCTTTATATAATTTCCACTCATTGGGTTTTACGAAATATTAATTGATTATATTATGCCAAGATTATGCGTGGAATAAGTTGTTATTTTTTATGTTGTACATTACATTATATTTTTTAGACATACACATAGTCAACCCAATGATAAATTCTTACATCATCTATACAAACAATGTAAAGGAAATCATAACTCAAATTTAATTCACTGAGTTAAATATCTATGTCATTAGTTTAGTTTTTACAAGAATTAATGTGATTGACCTCTGATTTTTTACACTGAATAACAACTTATATTGGGTGTATTTATACTTTTCACACCAATTTATTTCATTGAATTATCCTTAATCTAAAGATAGGTTCTATGTAAGGGACTTCGTCTCAATCTCCTTTCACCGAGGCATATCTTGTTGTTATGAAAATGTATTCTCCTATTAAGTGTATATATAACACTTTTGACATTTTATATTATGAATTAGTATATTTTCATGATTTCTAATGTCTTATTTAATTTTATTCATTGATTATTTTTATTCATGTGTTTCTCTAGTGGAAAATGTCTCTTTAACTAAAACATCATTTTTAATAATTTAATAATTTAATCTTATAAACACTTCTAATTAATATACATGTTTTATAAAAGGTTTTTATGAATTTATATATATGGACATGAATTTTTCAAAATTTTGTTTATTTAATAAATTTTCTAAGTGGTATAGTACACATTTATTCAAAATTCTATTTATTAAATTATTTAAATTTTTTTCAAGTGGATTAAATATTCCAATATACTAAAATGACTTCCTTTGATTAAAATTGAAATTTTATGAGTAAAATATTTAAAATAAAAATATTTTATGTGTAATGATTATATAAGGGTAATTGGACATTTTTCAGGTGGTTACATAATAATCCCACGATGGTTGGTTATGTGATAAACCAAGGATGGGCGGTTATGTGATAAACCAAAGATGGGTGGTTCCATGATAACCCATGGATAGGTGGTTACATTATAACCTCATATGCATTGGGTATAGAAGTCAGTGGTATGGCTATTCCAGTAAGTTATATGTGTAGAAGTAAATCGTATGGTTATCCAATTTATGTATGATTATGTCCCAAATTACATTTAGGTGTTATATGGTACATTTAGGGGTTTTATGGTAATATTTTGATTAAAATCGTATGTAATGAACATATATTCAGTGAATTGTATTTTATTACCTCTTAAAGTTGAAAAGTATTACTTTATCATAATGTAGTCATGGTATACATTTTTTATCAAGACTACTATTTTTCCTTATTTATGTATCCATTATAGAATTTTTTTTCTCATCAAATGTTTTGAAATGTTTTTCACTTCATTTAAATAATAATATATTCAATGACAATATCCTAGAAAAATACAATTTAACATGACAAGAAAGTACATTTCATTTCACAAAATTTTGTTTTAGGGATAAAATAGTTACTATTAGAAGTTTACAAATTGTATTTATATGTTTCTTTATTTATGATTTATGGAATCATTTTCTAAAACTCAAAACATGAAAGGATCATAAATGTGAATTCATGACTTATCTCAAGATTATGTAATGTTTAAGGATGCAGCCTTATTTTTGGTATCATTGGATGGTTTAGTTAAATTCAGATATCAGGATGTTTTCTTAAGAGATATGGATATCATCATGGGTTTATAATTTTATGGTTTATCATAAATTAAATGTCTTATAAATCTCTTTTGTAGCTTTATGATCTAAAATATTAAGGTGACTAATGGTATTTTTGGAGACATTCACATAAAATAAAATTTTGGGTCATTATTTTTCGGATGCAGAATGTGATGTATTAAATAACCAATGCGGTTAAATAATGTTATGGTTATTTTTAATTTCCTTATAATATTTTGGAAATATAATAATAATTATAAATCTTTTTTTTAAAAGTAAAACACGCAGACCGTGGGACAACTTTTTGCACCGGACAAGGCTGTGGGAATCGAACCCACACCCAGAGTGTGTCATGCCTTTATCTCCTACCACTATCTAACGTGATGTCCATAGTTAGTATGACATTATATTTTTATTTATAAAATTTAATTAAATATAAAAAATTAGATTTTGGGAAACTAATTTTTATCAAATGGACATCCTTTGTTTTTTAAAATGATTAGGGGATTGAGTGATAAACGTTCTTGTGGAAGACGTTTACTACATTGAAAACCCTATATAACAAATTAAAATATAATTCTATGGCCTTTTAGTTTAGGAGTAATGTTTTAACTATATTTGGGAATATTCCATGTTTTTATAGTGTACATATGTAGATTAAAGTTATTTATGGATGTGATTACCCTATTTTAGAGAATTTATTATTAAGAAATCACTTTTTGGTATGAGAAATTAAGATTGGTTGATGTTATTTGAAGATCAATCTTAAAACACATCCAGGGGACTATGTTATAAAATCCTTCTAAATTTTGGGTTTCAAACTTCGTTAGTATTATTTTATTAATTTTATGGAGAGTTATATTTTGAATGGTATTTGATGAAATTGGGATATTACAGTTCAATTTTGGAGATTAAATGTAGTTTTTTTCCTAAAATGGATTATTCAATTTGGGGAATTATATAATTTTATATTAATCCATTTTGGTTTTGGTTAATGGTTCAATACAAGATGAATAAATAGTTAATATTTTTGGGTTTAATTGATTCTTTATAAGTTGATTCCAGTGCATCAGTTGTGGCCAAGTCAACTTGAATACTCATTTTTTGGTGAAAAGATGATTTTTTGGTATAAATTTATTAGTAGATGAATCTACACTTGAAAAGTATATATGTTTCCTTGTGTTCCTTTTCAAGCTTGTAAATAAATTCCTTTACTTTATGAAAAGTATCTTCCAACAAATACAATCTCCATTTAATTTTCAATCTATGAAATCAACAACCATTTAAGCAATAAAAGGTTTTGGGTTTTCTTATTATTAACTTTCTCCTAATAATGTTTAACATCACTATCCATTAGAACAATACGGATAGTTTTTCTTCCATATCCACATTTCCTTACATGGAATCTTAGTATGTGTTATCTCTGGTGACTTTAGTATGATCCTTTATTTCTCTTAAAGTTAAATTTTTATTAATCCATTTTTAGTTCTGAAAATTAAATAATATTATTTTGAAGATTCATACCTTTTTTTACCAAACTAAAATTCAAATTGCAAGGATGTGGTTTCCAAAGGGGGTGTAATATTACATCCTGTGCTTTTAAAAGATGACAATTTGTTCGATAACGTACATAATACGCCACATTAAACATAAGCATCACTATGATACCATATTACATATCTGTTGAAATGGTGGGAATGAAAAATATTAATTCATTGGTGGAAAATTTTTAAACATGAATTTAATTAATTCTTTTATAAAAATTTATTTTTAAATGAAAATAAAACCCTTTTAATTCAAGGGAAATTGATTTTTGAATAACTATTTAAATGAAAATAAGTGAGTTTATAAAATAATAAAATCAATATTTACAGATTTTTTAATGAAATATATATGTAATATATTAAACATATTTTTTAAAATTAATCTTATAATTTTTCTAGATATAATATAAGAACAAATGCAATTTTATGGATAAAATGGATGTTTTTCTAAAAATGTTGTTTTACACCATTTTGATGGTGAACCCATTTAAAATATAGTTATTTAAACTTTTAAAATTTCTTTTTTTAATATAATAAACTTATTTTTTTTAATTTGGATATATAAATTTACTTTTCTTCTCTCTATGATATTTTTCTAATAATATTCATTTTTCAATTTATAGTTAAAAATACTGCATTTTAATTTAAAACTTCTTTTTCATCTAATTTGATTATACAGAATGGTTATCCTTTTAATTGGTTTTAATGTTTTATTAGATTATGTTTTTATTATTTAATACAATTTTTGTCATTATAAATAGATTCTCATTGAAATTAGATATAAATTCACATAAATATTTTGATGTGTTTTACTTTCAAATAAACTCGTTTTCTCACTTTGACAGTTGGAATTAATTTTAAATTTATTACTGCAACTTCTATATTCGTAATTTTGAAAAATGGATTCCATAATTAGAATTAGTGAGTCATAATTATTTCAATAGGTTAATTATAATTTTTATTAATTTATAAACAGTAACATTAGTAAATTTTATTTACCTTGATAAAAGGTAAATTGGGTGAATTAGGGTAACAAACAATATGATAAAGATTATTAAATTTCACTAAAACCCTGAAAAACTATTAGATGAGTAAAATTCAAAACATATCATCTATTGGTAGTAATATATTCATCTAACAGACTTTTTTCATAAAAGTGGTGTAAATGTTATGAAAACAAAAGAACTTGACAACATGTCACTCTCTTATCAATTATAAGTATATAATTTAAATGTTGTTTCAAAATGTTTTAAATATAGAACATAAATATTATTCAAAAATTTAATTACATTATCTAATTCATGTGAATTTATTTATAATTTTTTATGTTAACTAATTCCCATACCAATTTTCACAAAATTTATAGAATAATTATTTTATTAAGGAAATTATCAAATAAATGATATTATAAAAAGTAAAATAAATATTATTTGAAATAAATTATGTTATCGAAAAATTTATATGTTAATAATAAATTTTATAAGACTGTTAAATTATTTTTTAAGTTATATCATTTTTTATATTTTATTTATATTAAATAAAATGAATAATGTCGAAATTGAAATAATTGATGTTTTATAAAAATAATACATTGTAACATTATTTAAAAATGATAATAATAATTTAAAATAAATAAATACATATTTTATGGTCTAAATTTTAATTAAGTTTCCAATTCATATATATTTAACCAATATAAGTGAAACTAATATACTCTTAATTATTAAAATGTGGTTACCTCAATTAAAATTAAAATAGTGTAATGAAGGGTAAACTAGAACGATTAGGATTAGAATAAAATAAATACATTTATATAAATTATTGGATAAAATTATTTCAAAAAATAATAATATTATCATATAAATAAATGAATTTTTGTTCATTTAGAATCGAGTTTGAATTTATATTAATTTGATAATTTTCATAATTCTATGGGTGCCCCTCCCCTCTCCTATAAAAAGGCATGCATTCCTCTCTATTATTGACACTTACAATGAAATTTTTTTTCATCTAATATCAACCCAAAAATATTCCTAGAATCTCTACCCTAATCCTATAGTCCTCATTTAGAGTGTAAAGCCTCCAATGGAAGAGATTTTTATAAACCAAAAGAACTTACCTGATTAAGAGGTAACACCTTGTCTCATGTTATTTAGTTTCTTTTCCATTATCCACTACATATACTCTTATTATTTTTTGATTATATAATAACACCAATATCCAAAATATATAACGATGTTTTAATGATACTTTTTTATCCTAAACTTACACACACCTCCATTGAATGGGAAGTGAACATACTGTTACTGTGTACGGAGAACTACTAACTCACGAAATGATGATTGTTTAATATTTTCCTACCACCTATCATGGCGGCCATTATAATAGAAAATATATTTATATATTATATTTATTATATATATATATGGTCTCTGTTATTCTTCATTTTTTATTTAGAACATACCATTATGCTTTCCATTTATTGTAAATACGATAATTTCCATTGAGGAAGTGTGGTCTACCGCCCCCTCGAAGAGATATTACTCATTCCATCTATATATGGAACCTATAAAAGATGATTTTATTAAAAATATGGTACCAATATAAAATTAAAATAATATTGGTATTTTAATATATATTTATATAATTTAATTATTATTCTCATTATATGATAATGAAATGAAAGTAGCATTCATGTGTATATACGGCCTACCATGTACATGAACATTGAATTTCATTTATTATCTCAAAATATTATAGATTATTATTAAAACATATATAATGTATGTATAAGATATTTAAATAATGAATAATCCTCTATAGACTATGGAATTTTGACCACATGGACAATTCACATCAAAACAAGTACATTTTGAATCAAGTGCCCAATATTGACAAAACATCTGATATGAACATAAATAGTTATATAATTTTTATAACATAGTAATAAGTGATATAAAAAGAATAATAAAAATGGAAAATGTTCTCATGAAATTTAAAATTAACCATAGTTTTTTATTTATTAAAATAAATAATGTAAAAGACAAGTTTGAGTCAAGGTAATGGAACTTCTTAACCCAATTTCAACTGATTGGGTTTTACACATACATCATTTATTATATTATACCAATATTATCTAGGGAATAACATTTCATTTATTTATATATAAATTTCCATTCTATTTGTGATGATATAGTATTTATATACATAATCACCCCATTGATAAATTCTTACATCATTATTAAGAATATTATAAGAGAATCATAACTCAATTTCCATTCATTGAGTTAAATATCCCTGTCATTGGTTTTGTTTTTAAAAGTATATGTTTGAATGAACATATATTGTTTTATACTAAATAAACTATTATATTGGGTGTATTTATATTTTCCACACTTATTTAGGTCATTGATTTATCCTTGATCTAATGATGTAGTCATTGTAAGGGACTTCGTCTCAATATCCTTTTATTAAGGAATATCATGATGTTATATTCTTTTTTGTCCTATAATTTTTATATACAATTATTTTGACATTTTATGTCATGAATTAGTATATTGTAATCATATAAAATGTTTTATTTAATTTTATACCATAATTAATATTATTCAAGTGTTCTTCTAGCTTCAATGATCTATTTAAATAAAACATCGTAATTAATGTTTAAAAGATTTAATCTTTTAAAACATTATAATTCATGTCCATGTTTTCAAAACAGGGTTACTGAATTTATTTATATGAACATTAATGTTTCAAAATGATAATTATTTTAAAATTAACAAATAGGTATAACACACTTTGATTCAAAATTATCATTATTAAATATTTTAAATGGTTTGGGAAATCGTCTGAATATTTCAATATCTTGAAATCATTTTGTGTGATTGGAAATGAATTTTTTAAGTAAAATTTTCGAAATTGAAATCATTTATGTTTTATGATTATATAATGGTACGTGGACATTTTATGGGTGGTTATGCGATAAAAAATATGGGTGGTTAGGTGATAAACAAAAGACGGGTTCTTACATGATAAACCAAAGATGAAAAGCTCTATGATAAACCAAGTATGGGTGGATATGTTATAACCTCCATTTCATTGGGTATGGAAGTTGGCCTTATGACTATACACTAGTGCAGAAAATGTTATTTACGTCACCATTTTTGACATCGGTTATATATAACCGACGTGATAATCTGTGAAACGTGGTTTTTTACGTCGGTTATTTTATAATCAACATAACAAATGTGGTGAGTAGATTTTTAACGTCAGTTTTTTTAATAACCGATGTTACAAATCACGAGTTTTTGGTTTTTATGTCGGTTATAAATTATCCGACGTTAAAACTCAATGGGCAGGGGTTTTTTACGTCGGTTATTTGATAATCGATGTAAAAACGAGTTATCTACGGGTATTTTATGTCGGTTATTTTAAAACCGATGTAAAAACCCCCCCGCACATTGGTTTTTTACGTCGGTTATTTTATAACCGACATAAAAAGCACGTAGATATATCATTTTTTATGTTGGTTATCAAATAACCTATGTACAAAACCCCTCGCGCTTTGGTTTTTTACGTCGGTTATAAAATAACCGACGTAAAAAATGAGATATGTAGTAGTTTTTTTACATCGGTAATGTTATAACCGACGTAAAAAACCAAAGTGCAGGGTTTTTTACGTTGGTTATAAATTAACCGATGTAAAAAGCATGTTATCTAAGGGTTTTTTACGTCGGTTATTTTATAACTGACGTAAAAATGTCGTAGATAACTCATTTTTTACTTCGGTTATAAAATAACTTACTTAAAAAACCAAAGTGCGGGGGGTTTTTTCGTCGGTGTTAAAATAACCGACGTTATAAATTTTAAAAATAGTTTATAATGTCGGTTATATAATAACCGACATTATAAAAAATTTAAAAAATTAAAGCCCCGTGGACTGTCATTTACGATTTTTCGATTGACATTCGGCCTGCTCATCTCTCTCGCGTGGTAAACCCTAATCGGCTCGTCCATCGACCTGCGTTAAACTCATTTTGGATTCATCGTTTATCTTCTTTACTCCTATCAGATCTATCATCTCAACTCGCAATACTCAAGTAAGACTTCCACGAATTTATTTCGATCGTTTTTTTTTCACGGATAGTCTATAATTAGGTTTTGCGATTTTTTTGTTTAAACTAGGTTAGATTCTTCCATTTCGAACCCTATAACATATTTTTGAATATCGTTGGCTTTTTATTTCCTAAGCATCCACTATGAATACAATTATTTCTATGTATGAATTATGAAATTTTATTTTCTATAATATGAGTGATCCATCACTGGCTTTTTATTTCCTAACCATCCACTATGAATAAAAAACAAAATTATTCTTATTCCATTCATTTTTGAATACCATGTTTTCTATTCCTTTGATTGAAGGGTGTTCAACAAGATATCATAGATAAAATGATTGAAAAAATTATTGACTAAACTATATACTCATTGTTTATATGGTTTTAATACCAAATAATCATTGAATGGTATCTACCAAGAAATTTATTTAGTATCATTTGGAACCCATTTATATTACATGGATTATCATGTTTATTGACTGAATTATAAATTTTTTATTTATATGATTCCATTTTAAATGGATATTAAACCCATTTTTTCCATGTATTCTTTGTGATATAATGATTATTGATTTTATATCTCAAACATACATATGGATGTTGATGGGTGGGTTCATATATCATCATCGACTTCATTGATTTTGTTTTATATCTCATATGATAGTAAGGTGTTGATATAATGAGTATCTTCAAAATGGCATGGGAATAATATTTTTTCACACATGTTAATGTGTGGACATAATGTGTGGACATAATGAGTTTATTTGATGTAGGTTTTTCTTTTTCATGGATTACTTCATTATGTGGTCTCGGTTCATTTGATTTTGTGTTTCCTTTGACACCATCCCCCCTTAATGACTATGATATCTCATTGCCAAGTTTTTCTCTAATTTTTCTCTCATACACCTTTTGGATTTGATGGTTGATTACAAACATATTTATTCAAATATTTAAGTTGGATTATATGCATTTTTTAGGATTATATTGCGGTTTTATGCCACTTTATTTGCTATTATATATAATATTAGGACCCTTTCTAGTAAGAAAAATTTCATATAAAATACGATTGGACACATCATCATATTTCATGAAACGTTTTTAAAAAAATATGTTATATCAAAGATGTGGAAACGGGTGGTGTCCGGGGGGTGTCCAAGGGGGTGGGTGGGTGTGAGTGGCTATCCACGTGGGTGGGGGCCTGTCCATAGGGTTGTGGGGGTTGTCTGGTGGGGTGGGGGGCTGTCCAGAGGGTTTGGGGGTGTCTAGGGGGTGTTCAATGGGTAGGGGTGGGGGTGGTGTCCAAGAGGGGTGGGGGTGCTGTCTAGAGTGGTGGGGGGGGGGGCTTTCCGTAGGGTTGGGGGTGTCCAGGGGTGGTCCAAGGGGGTGGGTGGGTGTGGGGTGTTGTCCAAGGGGGTGGGGGCATGTCCAGAGGGTTTTGGGGGTTGTCCGGGGGTGGGGGTGATTCTCATGTTTACTCCATTTTCTCCAATTTTCTGTAAACTATGTAGGCATCATGGTTTTCATTAATTCAATGAAGTTTAGAACTATTATATCTAACTATATTTTTGTTTAAAAATTAATATTGAAGCATATTTTTTTAAATACCCATATATTTGTTTTATATTTTAAAATGTATTACATTCAAATTTTGACTTTTTCATATAAACATATTTTTGTCTTATCATAAAAAAAATATATTTTTTGTTTATATTTGTTATAGGTAATAATGAGTCGAAGATGGATAACGGAACATCGAATGAGCAATGAATTTGAGGAAGGTGTTGGTGCCTTTTTGGAATTTGCAAAATGAAATGTTCCAAGTAGTAACATTTTTTTTGTCCATGCCTGAAATGCTTGAATATGAAGAACTTGAAAAGTAGAGAGATAAAATATCATCTGATTTGTCATGGTTTTTATACGAGTTACAGCCCTTCGATTTGGCATGGTGAAACTGGATGGAATGTCACTGATGATGATGATTCGCAAGATGGTAACTCTGATGGAATTGATGAAATGATTCGTGATATTGTAGCAGAACAAATTGAGATAGAACCGACAGTTGCACGTCTATATGGGGATGCTAAAAAACCATTATATCCTAGTTTTATAGATTTTACAGTTTTGTCGGCGGTGTTAAGATTGATTAACCTGAAGGCGAAACATGGATGGAGTGACAGAAGTTTTACAGAGCTGCTACAATTTATGAAATACATTCTTCCAGAAGATAACGATCTTCTAGATTCACATTACAAAGCCAAGAAAATATTATGCCCGATGGGATTGGGATACAAGAAAATACATGCCTGTTCGAATGACTGAATTATATATAGGAAGGAATATAAATTTTTGTCAGAGTGTCATAAATGTGGGACATCACGGTATAAGGTGAAAGAAAAAGCACAGGCTGGTGTAGAGATTACAAATCTCCCTTCAAAGGTATTTTGGTATCTTCCTATAATTAATCGTTTTAAAGGTTTATTTGCTAATTCACATGATGTAAAAAGGTTAAGATAGCGTGATGAAGAGTGGGTATGTGATGGAAAAATACATCATCCAGCTGATTGTCCACAATGGAAGAAAATTAATGGGCAGTATTCTACATTTGGAAATGAAATTAGAAATCTCAGACTAGGGTTGTGCACAGATGGAATGAATCCATACCGAACACTTAGTAGCACACAAAGTTCATGGATTGTTTTATTGGTAATTTACAACCTCTCTCTTGAAGTTTGTATGAAGTGAAAATATGTCATGTTGTGTACAATAATCTCTGGTCCAAAGCAACCCGGTAATGATATTAAAGTTTACTTGTCACTGTTGATTGATGATTTGAAACTGTTATGGGATGATGGTATTAGGGTGTATGATTCTTATAAAATGGAATATTTTCAACTGCATGCAGTGCCTCTGTTCACTAGAAATGACTTCCCAGCGTATGGAAATTTGTCTGCATACAGTGTTAAAGGGCATAAATCATGTCCAATTTTTGAACAACAGACGTCATATTGTTAATTGCATCATGGGAGGAAAATAGTGTACATGGGTCATCAGATGTTTTTGCCTATGGAACACCATTATAGAAGACTAAAAAAAGTCATTCAATGGATAACAAGAATTTCATACTACTCCAAAACCTTTATCCCCTGATCTGTATTTTGATAGGGTGAAAAACATTGACGTGACATTGGGAAAGACACAGAAATATGGTAATGATAGAAATATTTGGAAGAAAAGGTCAATTATTTTTGAGTTACCATATTGAAGGTATCATGAAGTTAAACATAATATTGATGTCATGCACGTGGAGAAGAATATCTGTGATTCTTTGATTGGAACATTGTTAGATATTAGAGGAAAGACTAAAGATGGGTTGAATGCAATATTAGACTTACTATCAATGGGAATACATTTGGAGTTAGCCCCCACTACTAAAGGAAGACGAATATTTATTCCCTTGGATTGTCATACATTATCGAAGAGGGAGAAAATTAGCTTCTGTCAGTGTCTTCATGATACCAAAGTGCCTCAAGGTTATTCTTCTAATGTAAAATTTTTTGTCTCATTGAAGGACGTGAAGTTGATTGGTATGATGTCACATGATTTTCACGTCATGATGCAACAAATTCTACTAGTTTCATTTCATGGAATATTGCAAATTCGTGTCAAAAATACTATAATGAAGTTGTGTTATTTTTTCAATTCAATTTAAAACAAGGCAATTGATGTGAATGCTTTAAAAATTTTGGAAAAGGATGCAATTTTTATACTTTGTCAATTGTAAATGTATTTTCCTCCAACTTTTTTTGATATAATGGTGCATTTAATGATTCATCTGGTTTGAGAAATAAAGCTTTGTGGACCTGTATATCTTCATAGGATGTATCCTTTTGAAAGGTATATGAAAATATTAAAGGGGTATGTTAAAAATCTATATCGACCTGAAGTCTCCATTATTGAAAAGTATATATAAGAGGAGGTAGTAGAGTTTTGTACGAGCTACATGGTTGCGGCACAACACATAGGTTTTCCTCCATCTCACCATGAACAAGTTAATAATGATGGAAATGGGATTCGTGGCTTGAAAGTAAAATCATTTCCAGCTGAACAGATGAAGAAGTTAGCCTCATACATCTTGAATAACAAAGCTGATGCTCAACCGTATATCACATTGCATATTAATGAGTTGAAACAATGTCATCCAATGAAGAAAGAAATGTGGATTCTGAATGAGCACAACAAAACATTTTTGGCATGGATTAAAAAGACTCTGCTTGGTAGATCAGATGTATCAGAGACATTAACATGGATAGTGGGTGGTCCATGATTAAATGTGATAACATCGTCCGGTTATGACATTAATGGTTATAAATTTCATACGAAAGCTCATGACAACATAAGTGGAGTTCAGAATAGTGGTGTATCGGTGTTTGTAGAAGCAATGCATTTTTCGAGTGCTAAGGACAAAAACCCAATTTCTACATCAAGTGCATATTATGGAGTGATTGAAGACATTTGAGAGGTTGATTACTTTAAAATTAAAGTTCCCGTTTTTAACTGTAAATGGTTTAACGGTAACAACAGTGTCAGACACGATGAATTTGGAATGAAACTTGTTAATCTGAATAGAATGGAAGATAGAGCTGATTCTTTTATAACGGAAACACATGCAAAACAAATTTTCTATGTAGTAAATCAATCATATATGCAGTGGGCTGTTGTTTTACAAGGGAAAAAACAATATGTTGGTGAGGATGAACTTGATGAATATGATGATTTATGTGAGATCACTACTTCCTTGGAATGATTATGAGAACATAATGATGATCATGTTGAAGACATAGTTTGTTCCATAAGAAATGATAACGATGAAGGAATTTGGGAAAACAATCCATTTTTACATTCCTAAAATTACAGGTAACATATCTTTATTTCCTGTTTACATTTATTTTTTCCATAAATGTTAGATATTTTAGGTTTTTTATTTATTAAAAAATGTTTTAAAACAAAATAAGTATATGTTTTTGTTTGGTTTAGATTTGTTTAGTTTACTTTATCATGTTTATAACCATTAAATGAATTATATATCTATTTTTTTCACTTACAATTACATTACCATGTTTACCATGTTTACCAGGTTTACCATTTTTACCATTTTTACCATCTCTACCATCTTTACCATCTTTACCATCTTTACCATTGTTTAACATGCTTACCATATTACCAATGTTTACTAATATGTAACTTAGTACACTTTTCTATATTCTGATTACAGTAGTATTAAAATATTTGAATTTGTATATTTGTGAACTAACGTTTGTTTTTTTGATTTGAAGGATAATGACAGATCATTCAGATGATCAACCACATGATTCTGGAGAGGAGCATATTGCTGGTCATACCTCTGGGGATAAACATTCACATGCTCCTATTACGACAAAGAGTTCAAAGGTTGGTAAACGTGGGTGCACGCAATTACCAAAATTATCACTTGCCCATACACAGGATCAGAGGATAGTCGTTGAGTTTGATGATGATGATATTCCATGAGGTCCGAACGCAAAAGCTTTTAAGAGTTTTGTAGCAACTCAGGCTAAGAGAAAAGTAATCATTCTGTATGATGATTGGATAAGTGTGGATAAAGAAATTATCTCTCAGTTGTGGGAGACGATTTTGGTAAGATCTTTTATCATTTTTTGACCATTATTTTAATGTTTCTAGTATATATAATATGTTTAACCACTTCTTTATCAGATGACATTTGATATTCCTAACACTGGAGGAGTCAGGAAGAAATTCTTATCATTGGATGCCAGGAGATGGAGGGATTTCAAATCAACCCTCTCATCTGATTTCATTTATGGTCATAGGAGTCATGACAATCAATGTTGTATATATCCTTTTATAGATGAAGACACATGGACACAGTTTTTTGAAAGTATAAGAAAAGAGTCATTTCTGGTAAGGGCAATGTAATCTTTTATAAACTTTCTTATATAAATGATTTTATTAATGTTTTGTTAATGATTTATTATTCTTAAATTACATCAAACAAGGAAATCTCATCAGGAGATCTAATCTAAAAATGTATACCCTCATAGTTTATCTCAGGGAGGGTATATATTATTGGAAGAACAAATGATGGCAGAAAAATTTCAATAATGAAGAGCTGAGTCTTCAAGCTCTGGAGAGGTGGCCCCTCTATCCCCTCCATCTAGACATGAAAATGGAAGAGAACTAGGAAGGGAAAAAGGGAAATATCTTTCGGAAGAATCGATAATCGTAGCTGAGAGGATTGTAAGATATCTATTTAATTTATTTATGTTAAATTTTTTCTTCATATAATTTCAATCATTCCAGAAATGTTCAATTAAATAATACAGGACTTTCATGAAGAGTAGAGTTCATAGGGGACATTTACAGCTACTGGGAGGGAAGATATTTTATTCGCAGCATTGGGAAGGCCCAAACATCCTGGTCGTGTAAGAGGATATCCGGCAGGTGTATCGGTAAGAAAAATGTTGCCACGTTCTTCAACTTCTAACAATGAGGGGGTTTATAAAAAAATAGAATCCTTAGAGGCTGAAGTTCATAATATTAATGCGAAGATGGAGGACAATATTAGAGATTCGGTACAATCTATGTTTGCAGAAATGTAATGACAATTTCAGACTGCTGCTCCCACTCCTCCACCTGCGCCAGTAGCTCCCACTCCCCCACCTCAGCCTACGGACCCCATTTTTTATCCTACGCCTCCGCCGCAGCTTCATACATATTGGGAGTTGTATGTTGATGATTCCCAACATCATATAGTAGAATATGGGTTGGTATATTGTATAGGAGATATAGTTCATCATCAACAATTAGAGGTCGAGAATCAGAGGGTCACTATACAGGATATTATAGATAGATCAGCTAGGGTACCAATACCTACAGATGAGGTGGTGAGAGTTGGAGAGAGTATCGGCCATTTTCTATTTTGGCCATCCAGACTTCTTCGAATCATTACCATAGAGGTATTAATGTTATAAATTTTATTTTATTTTTTTATTAAAGTTGTTTTATCATTTGAAAACTAATATATTTTTCAATTTTTTTACATGAATACTTCAAAGGTAAAGAAATACTGTATAGACAACAACAAAGACAAATGGATATGACATTAGATAAAAATTCAAATGGTCTGGATAGATTGTCAAGATATTCATATTTATTGTTGGGTTATTATGAGTTTCCAATGGAAGCTCATGTTGGTGGACGCGAAATAAGTGTGGGGATTATAAAAACTGATATCATGGAGCTTGTTGCTGGAGATAAGTTGGGCATTAACGTGGTGAATTTTTTTTCCATGTAAGTCTTAACCCCTTTTCCCTGTGTTATATTTATTAAAAATGTATACTTATGTATGTTTTATATTAGGTATATTTATAAAATTTGTGAGAGGAATGAGCTGACAAAAGTATATGGATTCATGGACCCGCAATTGATTTCCCCTGAAGCATGTGCATTGAATGACGAACAAAGAATGGTTTATATTGCTGAATGATTTGAAAAGAATATAATCACACAATGTTGGATGATGCCTTTTTTGAGAGGTATGAAACACATTTCTCTCAATGAGTTAATTATATTTTAACATTAAAAACCACTAACATTAAATTTCCTTTTATCAGTGATCATTGGATGTTAGGGGTTTTTTTGCCAATGGGAGAAATCTCTTTATTGGATATGCTCTATCCATGGTGATGTGCAGGAATGTTTTAAAAATATATTGAAAAAGTAAGCTTCAATTTCTCAATAGTTTTATATATTATAATGAATTTTACAATTACCCCATACTTATTATTTTCTAACTGTGCATGGGCCTACTTTCGAAAAAACACAATGAAAAGAAATGCAAAGATCAAATATGTAAATGAGAAGGTAAATTTCCATTTATAATTTGTACTTTTTGATTTATTACATAAAAATAATATATTTAATTTACACTCATTCAAACAGAATTTTCATGAACAAAAAGGCCTCATCAGATGCGAATATTATATGTTAATATTTATGTATGAAATAATAACAACTGGGACAGTTGTGAATTTTGACCTGGTTCGATTTCCTCTTAAACTTTGCCATAATATTTCAATTTGATTTATTCATTATACACGTTAACTACCTCCTTTTTCATTTGTAGCCTTTTGATGAACCTAAACCCTATACTGCAGAAGACGTCAAACACTTACAAGTGGAGTGTTCAAATTATTTTACAGGTTTGATTGAATTTTAGTTGTTTGTAATGTAAAATGTAATTTTGAATATTGTCGTTGTAATTTTGTATTTGGTAGTTGTTTATGTTGGATTTACTTTTTAATAAGTTGATAGTGTATGTTTTGAATGTTATATAAGTGAATGTTTAATTTTTCTATACTTCTTGTTTTGGTTTACTTTTGATGGTTTTCTGGTATGGATTTGGGTTTGTGGGGGAGGGGTTCCAAGGGTGTGGGGTTGTGTTCATTGGGGTTGGGGGGTGTCCAGCGGTCTGGGAGGGCTGTCCGGTGGGGTGGGTAGACAGTCCTGGGGGGTGGCAGGGCTGTCCAGGGGTGTGGGAAGGCGGTCTAGGGGTGTGGGAGTGATGTCAAGGGGTGGTGGAATACATGAGGGTTGGGGGGTTGTACAGGGGTGTTTGGGGTTGTCCAGGGGTGTGGTGGGGGATATCAAGTGGGGTGAGGGGGTGCTGTTCGGGCGGGTGGGGGGTTGTCGAGGGGTGTTTGGGGCTGTACGGGGGTCAGGGGTAGTCCATGAGTGTGGTGGGGGCTCCAATGGGGTGGGGGAGGGTTGTCCTAGGGGTATACATGAGGGTGGGAGCTCCAATGGGGTGGGGGAGGGCTGTCCAGGAGGTATACATGAGGGTGGGGCTCCAACAGGGTGGGGGAGAGCTGTCCATGGGGTATACATGAGGGTGGGGGCTGTCTAGGGGGTATGTTTTATATGTTATCAATGTACATACTTAATTTTGATATACTTCTGTTTTTGTGGTATGATTTCTTGATTTGTTTTCTGGTTGATTCTGGTGGAGAGAGGATGATTGCATTCAATTTTAAAAAAATAAAATTGGGTTTATCACGTCAGTTATTTAATAACTGATGTGATAAAAGGCCTGCAAAATGGTTTATCACATCGGTTATTTAATAAATGATGTTCTAAAAGGCCTGGAAAATAGTTTATCACATCGGTTATTTAATAACCGACGTGATTAATGGCTTGGAAAATGGTTTATCACATCGCTTATTAAATAACCGACGTGATAAAAGGCCTGGAAAATGTTTTATCACATCCGTTATTTAATAACCGACGAGATAAACCCCACTCTCCCAGTTTTTCACGTCGGTTATATAATAACCATCGTAATAAAGACCCCTGACCACGGTTTATCAAATCGGTTATATAATAACTGACGTGATAAACACCCCTCACCCCGGTTTATCATTTCGGTTCTATAATAACAGACATGATAAACCCCCCTCACCCCGATTTATCACATCGGTTATATAATAACTGATGTGCTAAACCCCCCTCACCCTGGTTTATCACGTCGGTTATATAGTAACCGATGTGATAACCCCCTCCCCCGGTTTATCACGTCGATTATTAAAAAACCGACGTGATAAAACCCCCTCCCCCCGGTTTATCACATCGGTTGTTTAATAACCGACGTGATAGACCATTTCCCCGTCCTTTTATCACATTGGTTTTTTAATAACCAATGTGATAAACCATTTTCCATTCCTTTTATCACGTCGGTTGTTAAATAACCGACGTGATAAAACCTTCCCATTTTCTTTATCACATCGGTTCTAAAATAACCGATATCATAATCATCGCAATTTTATGTTTTTGAAGTCGGTTTATAAATAACCGATGTCAAAAACGTTATTTATAACGTCGCCCGTATTAATTTCAGCTAGAAACCGACGTAAAAAATGAAAAATAACCGATGTAAAAAAAACGTTTTCTGTACTAGTGATACTATTTAGTGATATTTTTGTAATATTTCTATAGGTTAATTCCATTTATGTATGATTATCTCACATGATACCTTTATATGTTCTATGTTACGTTTTATGGGTTTATTGTAATCTTTTGATTAAAAGGTAATGATATGAACTTCTATTTTGTGAAGTGTAATTTGTTACATCTTAAATGTAAAAATCTATACATTATGATAAAGTAACCATGGATTACATTTTTTCTCAACATGTACCATTCTCTTTAATTATTTATCCATTAGTGAGTTTTTTATGGTCATCCCATGTTTTGTAATGTTTTTCAATGGTTTTAAAAAATATTAAGTCAAGGATGAGATCAAGGAAAAGATATGATCTAAAATTATAATAAACCATGTTTATTTTTAAATGTTTTTGTTTTCTAGAATATATGTATAATAATGCAAGTGTCCAATTTTTATTTATATAGTATTTATAGTATGAGTTATGGTATAATTCTATAAAACTCTATACTTGAAAAGATCCTCGATGTGATTTCTTGACATATCTCAAGATTAAGTAATGTTTAAGGATGGGGCCTTATAATAAGTGGTTTTGAATCACATTAAGATTCAAGTCTACTATATATTGGGATTAATATATCATGGGGATAAAGATTTGTGAAGATAATACATATGATCCCCATGATCTAAAATAAATAATATTTATTATGTTTTCTAGTTATTTTTCATTTGGTGCATAATTGATTTCATTATAATTGTTTAATCATTTGGTTAATTTCTTTCCACAATATAAATTTATAACACTTATATTTTGAGAATTTATAATTCACCACCCCTTTCTTAAATTTATATTACCATCTGGATAACAATAATTGGTATCAAATATTTGGATATATTGAATATATTTTTCATTTACCTCTTCTTAGAATTAAGACCTCAAGGGAAATGATTCACTAATATGCGAGGAAAAAAAATTGAATGAATGTTGTATTTATCATAGTCATTCTTATGTTATGGAATTTATAATACTACTAGTATAAAATAATAGAATCCTTCCTTAAGAAACATTGAATTTTACATTCTATAAAAATGATAAAATCATACAAATTACATGAGTGATACCCTAACAAAGTTACTAAATATTATGCTTCTACGTATGTTATAAAATATTTAATCATGAATATTATTTACAATTCTATTAATAGATTTCTATGTTGTCATATATAATCTTGTAAAAATACACACAACATTTTGATACTTTTTATGTTTCTCACTATGAAATATATACTTATATAATATATAATTTATACATATTTATAGTTGAGTTCCATTATATTAAATAGGGGAGAAAATGAAAATAACAAGAATATGTTCTATAGCTTAACCAGAATTTTTTATGGGATTAGTACACATTGATAATCATTAGATAATTTTATTATTGTTATTGAGTTCTCATATCTATACCCAAGAATTAATATTCAAAATTAATTCCACATATGAATGAAATACCACAAATTATTACTCATTAGGTGAGATTATTGCCTTAATTATTCAATATGAACTTGATTTGAAAAATATTAAAAATGATGGTGATGAAAAAAATAATGGTGTGTCACATAAAATTAATTTTTACTTTATTTAGTTCTACTAATAATTATTATGGTTCATAAACCAATGGAATATTAAATATTATTAATGATTAATAAATCAAATAAATAAAAAAGAATTGGTCTAGAAGATAAAGAGAGAAGTTGAAGTTATATGAAAAGAAATGTAATTCAAATTATTATCCAAATTTTTATGATTATAGGAAGAAAGGATACATAAACCTTATTTTTTCGTCTATCTTAATCAATTAATGTTCATAATAATATAAAATAAAGAAATATTATCCTAAATTAATTAAACAAAATTATATTCTTCTACTAAATCCGAAAAATGAAATGGAATCTAAGAACATTTTATTTATGGAAAATTTTGTGACATTTTTTTTACATTCTCATCTTAATATTTGGGAAATTTAGTTGAATCTACATGGAATCAATGAAAAATCCATTTAATAGAATGTTTGGAAGATGTTTTTAATTTTATTTCTAATTCTGATTCTATTGTAAAATTATAATATACTAACATTGTTGTTAAAAATATTGAAAATAATTTTATTTAATCGAAATAAATATTGTTAAAATTTGACATGATTATTTGAAATTGAAGAAACATAATAAGATATTAATTATGGAGAAATAATAAGTTTAATACAATGTGATTAAACTTTGAAATAAAAATGATAATTTAATATAATAAAATAAAAAAATCAAGTGCACTACTTCTAGTTAAAATTGAGTTGTTTTGGAAGCTTTAGTGATTGTTCAAAATGAAAATTACATGATGAAAGTTGGGATTATTGCCTTAAAATATATTTATTTTTTTAATGATGTCAACTATGTGATAATATTATTTTAAAAATAAAATTATTATAAATAAAAATAGACATGACTAAGATGATCATATTCCTATAATTCAATGAAATAGGTCTATGAAAGATGAATCCATAATTATTTCATTTATTACATTTTTTAAAATTTAGTGAATTTTTTCATTATTTAACTAATTTTTATTTGAGGCTTGTTCAATATATTGTTCATAAAAAAATTTCATGGTTATCTACATTCAAAGATACATTATTGAAAACTTATTAACTCAGGTTCCAAATGGATTTTATATAAATATTAATAGACAAAAACTATTCAGAGATACCAAGTAATATATTTATATAATATCCCCATAATGCACAAAAATTCTAGTTTCATTATATGGTATGATGGAATGTTCTTTACTATTGATTAAATTTCTTTTTTTATCCATTGATTGTCAGTTGAATACTTATTATATGGTTTGATGGCATGTAGTTTATTATTAGTTATTTTTAAATTCTTATCAAATAATGATATAATCTATTGAATATCATTTAACCAGATTCATGGATCATTTGAGGGGTTTTTTTGATTTTAAATACCAATAGTTGTAAATTGATGTTCATTATTATATATTTTTTAAATAATTTTAGAGAATCTTTCAATCAGGGGGGGAATTAATATTATTATTTTAAATTATTTTAGTTTATATCTTTATTGAGAATATATGAATTGAGATGTACTTTTTATTCGATACTATTTATATTTAATCATCCGAAATATTGCTGGAGTATAAATGTTTTATTTAATAAATTTAAATTATTTATAGTTGTGTTCTTTATCAAGTTAGTTTTTATTTGTTGTTAAGTATCCTAATTAGTTAATAAAAACTGTTGGGGGTAAATTTGGATTATTTATTTGTTTTAACATAAATGAGAGAATGGTTTTTCTATTTAAAAAAGGGTTGTATTTTTAATTATACCATTAGATTTTTTTTATCAGTTAAAAATATGTGTACATTTTTCTAGTTATGTTTGGTTTTGTATTTATTTTAAATTGGAGGATTATTGAGTGGATATTTTCCCATTTATTTGTTCATATTTTTATAAATTCAAATTCCTCAATTGGCAATTACAATTATTAAATTATCAATTCTATTCAACCCTCTACCATTAGAAAGAAAAAAATAAATGATTTATAATTTTAAGCTTTCAATTTTTTAGAAGAAAAGATTGATGTTTTATTATATTATTAAATATTCAATTTGTTAATTCTCTAATTAATTGAAAATTATTATTTATTAATTATTTATTAATATTATTCGTTTTAATCATTTTTTCAATTATTATTCTACTTATATTCTGTTGTTATATTCAAATTCAATAGTGTTGAATTTTTATAGGAAATTTGTTGTACATATTCTATTGAATCTTAAAAAAACCCTCACATTTTGATTTATCGAAAAGTATACAATATTGTACATCTAAGGAAAAATATCAATTATATTAAATAATGAATGTTTTATTTTATGTTGGAATAAAATATTATCAATGTTGTGCAATATATTTCATATTCTCAGTGACAAGAATGCATAATAATTATTAATATTTGTTAAATCAAAATATCATATACATTACAATGAAATTATAAGAATATAGTACATATAACTTGGGATGTATGAAATATTATACATGTTAAAATTTTATCAATTTAAAATATCAGATCAGTTTAAAGAAATATCTTACATTCCTTCACTTTTAGAAAAATTTTCATAATTCCAAATCTTTTTAAATTCGTTTATATTATGTATTATATGGATAAAAATTTAAATATCTTAATTATTTTATTTTTTAAAAAGTGTAATATAATAAAAAATTGGTATTCCACTATAATATATATGTTACATATTATATATTTGAAAAATAATATTTCATATAATGTTTATTAGAAATTATGTTAAATATGAAATTATCTTACACATAAGAATATATTTCATATTACTTTTAATTCAAATTATGTTACACATAATTCATGAAAACATATTTCTTATGAATCAAATTTCAATCTCATATCATTATTTCTATTTAAGAAAACATATATTTAATTATTAATAACTAAAACTAGTGTTTTAAAGTTGTAATTTTTTATCACATTGCACAAAATGTTTCAAGAAAGAATATTAAAATTTTAAGTGATTTTATCAGGAATATAAATAACATTATTTAATATATTTTTAAATATATTTTGAATAAGTATTCATAACCAATAATTATGTAGAATGTTTCAAATTATTGGAAAACACTTAGGTAGTTCTTTATTTAAAGGAAAAAATGTTGGAATGATGGTTAGGTATTTATGACTGTTGATTATAAGTTTTAATTATGGTCAATATCATGGGTTATGGAATTTTTAATTAATCTAACCATTACATTGAGTTTATATCTCATAAAATCACATTTAAAGATTTATAGTGCTAAGAAATTTTTACTTATAAGATATACTGTTTGTTATAATAAAATATTATAAACTCTTAGAATTTAATTTTTAACACTGCCTTTACCGTTTCACCCATACTTCATTTTTATAATCAAGGAGGACTATAACATACATGTTCCAAACTCCAACATCTTCATCCACATATTTTATTGGTTTAATCAATTCATTGTTTCATTATTTCTCAATTTGTCTTATAATTTAAGGTTTATCAAGTTGTAATAACTGAACTTAAAATTTTTTAATTCTCCATAAAAGGTATTTCTTAGTTATGTAATCCTAAAAAAGGCAGGATCATAGGTTGTCACTATTGCTTATAAAAAGGAAGTACTACTTGGTTGTTCCACAAGTTGTGAAAATTATTGTGTTTTTTTTCATTTTTGTTAGTAATTTTCCATTGGAAAAGACTTTTTGTGAAGCAGTATGAGCCTCCTTCTTAATTCTTGTCTATTATAATGTTGGTGATATATCTCTTGGGGATATATAGTTGAGATGAGTATATGAGAAATCAAATTTATCTAAAATACTATATAATATTTTGTAATCTTTTTCATTATCATTTCTTTATATTATAATTATCATTATAATTATTTATATCTTTATCTGATCACTTTATATGTCAAAAATTGTTAACTATAATATTTTATATATTTTTAGTCATAACCCTTATTCCCATAATCATCTCAGGACTGTCATCTATTAGTGCTAATGTGAAACCATTCTTAACAATGTGCTGGAATGAAGTTCATATTGTTACTTATACTAATGAAACCGTTTCCCCCCATTTAACAGAGTATAACTAACATCACTTCTAGGTTATAGGTAGTTAAAACACCCCACCTCTTTGGGTTAATCCATGTCACTTTTTGTTTCACATTATGTTTCATTCGTTACAATAATAAATTTTTAATATTGTTTTTTTCTTTTCATGTTTGTAGTGTAAAATGTGTATAATAGATAAGATAATTACTCCAGAACCCATAATAACAATAAATGTGTTCTGTATATCATTCATTATTAATTTTTTCTAACCTATTATTAATAAAACACATATATATTCATAAACATTTATTATCTTTAATTAGGGTTCTAAAATTATTGTGGGATAGATACGTCAACACACAATGTATGATTTTTATGTTTTGTTTCTTACCTTTTTTAATATAGAATTGAGATAAAATCATTTTAAAAAAAATTACATTAACAGTCATTCTTTAGGATTTTATCATTTTGAGCATAAATGTTTTAGATGTTTTATGATATATTTTGGGTTTCAATAATTTTTTATTTCCCGAAATTTTATTATTTTTTGGAACAATATTGAAGTTCAATCCCGTGATTGACTACCCAAAATTATATTTCATATCATAAGAGTATTTTAATCAAATTTTTGTATATTATTTCTGATAACTAATATTTATTAGACAAAAAACCGGTTTTTTTAATTTATAACTTGTAATTGTAATCTAAAAAAGATTTTTTCATGTAAGAAATGTTTCAATAATTATTTAATCACTTATTTCATTAGACTATATTTTTAACTTTCCTAATAACTTTATATAAATATTTATTAAACAATTTAATAAACAAGAATTGAAATTTATATTTAATCCTCATGTCAATTCAATTTTCCATTACCGACCATTGTCTAAAAATATATTTCATGATTATTTATAGTTTTTGTTTTGTAAAGAGCCTTCATGTGTATATTAGTAGGAGGGGGTATTTCATTTTATTGGTGAGTGTGAGGGTGGTGTATTCTTTTGATAAATTTGAAATTACAAAGGGTTTGACTTAAATTCACTATATCCATTCATTCCAATTATTAATGAAAAAATATATATGTGAAAATTTAACTATATAAAAAATAAAAAAAAGTTCATATAAATAATAAAATAACATATAATGGCGATTGAAAAATATATTAGTCTTATTTTTGAAGACTTATAACCCAAAAAATGTCAAAATTTGATGGGTTTTAATTTTAAAGGGATGTTAGTGTGGTAATTTAACTATGAATTCTTAAATTTAATAATGCATTATATTTACAAGTCAAATTCATCAATATTTCATCTATTTTTTATAACATTATAACTTATCAAAACTAATCTTTAGAACAACTATTTACATGAAATTAAGATTCAATATATTTTTCATTGTATTATTCTATAAATAATTGAATTTTTTATAATACAATAGATAACCAGATTTTTTAAAGTATAATCATACCTATACGTATTTATTATATAATTTATTGAAACATTAAAATAATATAATGTTTGATTGAGTAGATATTATTCAACCTCGAGGTTATGTGAACCACAAAAACTAATATTTAAATATGACCATTA
The DNA here is from genome assembly GCA_963277665.1 of Viscum album. Taxonomy (NCBI): domain Eukaryota; kingdom Viridiplantae; phylum Streptophyta; class Magnoliopsida; order Santalales; family Viscaceae; genus Viscum; species Viscum album. Next base: position 1,609,121,289 of record OY728141.1, on the reverse strand, counting down.
TAATTTAGCCATTGAATTGGTAAGAATAATTAGGAATAACAATATTTTTAAATACATATGAAGTTCGTAATAAATATAAATTTATCTATTAGTACTTAAGATAAAATAATCAATTTTCATTAAAGTCATTTCATTCTTCAAAAAATATGTATTTTTTAAAAATGATATTTTCTGCTAATTATGAGAAAATAATATAATTTATTTTAAAGTTTTGCAAAATATATTTTATTATATGAAATAAATTTTTAAAATCATCGTATGAAAATATTCATAGGGTTATTTTATGAGGTTTTCTATAAAAGTTTATTTTTTAATGAATAGTGAAAAAAACTGCTTTTTGTTGAAATTTTTTCATTTGATTCAACCATGTACAGAGATAATTTTTTTAAAAATTATAGAGAATAAAATTTTGATATATTGTATTATAAATAACCCATTTATGTTCATCATAAGTAATTGTATATATGATTTTTTAATAAATCCATTTTTAAACATTAAAATGCATTTTTTCAAAAAACTAATTTCTATTGTGTTTATAGATTTTATCTTAATTTTTTTACACTTTTTTTTAATTAAATTATGAAACATGGATAACGTATTTGTAATAAATTGTTAATTTTTTTAATATGACACTTTTATAACACATCATTATAAATAGTAACCAATGATAATATTTTCCACCAAATAATAGTAAACTAGGAAATTCATGTTAAAAATAATATGATAAAGACATAAAACAACTCTATAAAATAATTTTATTGGATGAGTATATGTCATCAATAAACATCTAAATCATTAATAAAGTTATGTTTTACTATTTATATACTTTTTACCACTATAATATTTAAGTGAGAGATAAAGACAAGAAAACAAGTTTTCTACTTTTAATATATATATAATTCTCTCATAGGGAACATTACAACTTATTTTTTAATAAGTATATTAATTTAAAAAATGAATGATTTATTATAATCATGCTAATTTATTTATATTTTTTGGGGATAAAATATTTAACCTAAATTCTTACATAAGGCCAACATATCATTTATTTCATTAATAGAAAAATAAAAGAAATTATTATAAAAATATTAAAAATAATATATTTTCATATAATTACTGTGTTGCATTATTTTTATAGATAACTAAAACATTTTAAAAAAGTTTTATTGTATTATATTTGAACTTTTTCTTTGTAATTATATATTTTTAGTCAAATTAAATTCATAGTAAAAATAATATTAATGATATTTTATAATAAATATTACTTTATTAAATCATATAAAATTCATAGAAATATTATATTCAGAAATATGAATTATATATTGTTGCAAATGAGCCTTTATATATTTTTCGATCCTTTTTTCATTTTAATATAACATTATTAAACTATAACTGGTAGAAAAATTTAATATAACTTTCATTGCCCAAAGGGATAACTACGGAGTTCAAAAAATAGTTAAGATTGAAAACACCCAAAACATGTCCAAATTTTATTTTTTGTGATTATTTTAAATTTTACTCACATTATATTATGATTAAATCAATTTATATTTGTTGGTTCATGAAGAAAAGTTATATTATTTTAATACTTAATGAAATTCCATGAATTCCCATCCACTCAATTGTAAATGAAAACATTTATTTTCACTTATTTACACCAATTGGATCAATATAGATCAGCTAAAATATGCCCATTAAACTTATATACATTTTTATACATGTTCTATATGTTTTTTCATTTCCGTAATACTATCCAAGTGTCCCTTAGTAAGAGACCAAATATATGTGTATCGAGGAAGAGGTAAGCATATTTACCGAATCTTTCAAGATTATTTTGTCTTATAAATCATTTTAATATCTTATAACCATCCTAAAATAATAAAACAAGTATCATAAATACAATTAAATATTTTTATTATTGTGGTAAAACCATATTCCATCTCATTTTCATCCTATGAAAAGTAAACGCATCTTGTCTACATATGTATGACTTATTGTCTCCCCATAGATGAGTAATTAATTTTTCATCACCACATTACATGGGTGATTATAAAGATGATTATAAAAATGAAATAAAATTATTTTGTAACTAAAAAATCATTTAAATCTTTTTACCATCCAATGTTTTGGAAAACAACAAAGTCCCTTGTGCATACGTATTGACTCTCACCTATATGAAGCGATGTGAGCCTTTTTACATTTACACTTTATGTGGATGGTAATAAGGATGGATTTAATGACTATAGATTATATATATTTTTTAATAATGATTATATAAATATTATTTTTTATACAACTATTTTTTGTTCAATTTATCGAAAAGTGAAAATTGAGGTAATGCGTACGTACGACCTATCATCACCACGAATGGGGTAATAAATATTTTCCTCTATATATATTATGAATGGAACTAAATATATGTATATTGAAAATATATGATATTTATAAGATTGAATTTTTTTGGAGATTATGTAATTGTAATAGAAGTTAATGGACTGGAACTACTGAATCAAAACATAAATGAAAAAAGAACCAGTTAAACCTAAAATAATGAATATAATGAAATTTTTTAACAAATGTGTTGTAAAATGTTATAAATGGATCATATATAATATTATAGATATTTATATGTTTCTATTATGTAGTTATAATAAATCTAAATTTATTATAATGATGTTAAAATCATATTTAGCTAAATATAAATTTCAGGTAAGGGATTTCATCTCAATTTCCACTATATTGGTCCATATTTTGATTCATACAACTATTTACCTTTATGTGGTGTATATACAGACAATTTAATTTATTTATAGTTAATATATCATAATTCAAGATGACTAATGATTCAATTCATGTTACTCTTCATCGTTTAATGGTTTATATAAAATATGTTCAAATTTACTTCTTGATCAAGTATATTTTATTCTATATCCAAATTTTTATAAAAAACAATGAAAATAATTTTTATTCACCCAAATTATTATTAAAAAAGATTTAAAGTTATCATATATTTTTAATATATTATTAAAATAGTGTTTAAAATGATTTCCTGAAAGGGGTTGTATTTTATCAAAAAGTTAAAAGGAATCTTTCTTTACAGTATACTGTGTAATGAAAATTTCCCCACCATCGAAACAATTTTATCCCTATAGTATATTATAAAGGTATTTAGTTATTTTAAAAAGGATAATATTTACAAAAACTAATTTAAAATGTTTCCTTTACATTATCAAAAATTCATTAAAATAATAAATTTTTACCCAAAATCTACTTTTCCGATGGTTCTCTTTTATCTCCTGATTAATTTTTCATCATTAACATTACCTTGAAACATTAAAATTATATTTATTATATCACTAAATTTATCATTAATATATTTATTATTTTTCATGGATATTCATATTTCACAAACACTATATTATTAATACATATGGTGTTTTCCAAAAACATTTGTCTGATTGAATGTGGAAGACAAGATTCATCAATACTATTTACTCAATACCAATATTTATTGATAAGAAATAATGTTTACGAATTGAAATGATAATTCAATATATGAATAATGAATTGGACATATAGTGATGGTTTGGGACCATAATTTTATATCCTCTTGATTCATCGATGTTTTTCATGAGACAAATTAGTATAGTATCATTAAATGGGTTTCTTATGTATGCCTACTTATCGAAAAAATTGTCCTCTATCAAGTCTCTAATGATATAGATATCTAGATGTCTGATGAAATATAATAGTATGCATTTCATTAATTTCTAATTAATAAATTATTATCTCTTATATTATTGCAATCATATTATCTAGGGATGCATTTAGTTGTCATGTTTGTGATTAAATGTCTTTTTTTCAATTATATACATTCCGATATTAATTATCTGTTATTTGGACATAATATATTCCATTATATCTAACCTTTATTGAGTATATAATCTCCCCCTTTTATTTTATTCTTTTTCCCGAATTATGAAGACAAATATTATGAAAATTATTAATTATACAAGAATTCTTCTAGGCTATGTAAATTATATTTCCAATGTAATATGGGACTCATGTATGTTTTTAGTTCTTCAAGTATAATGAACTATTCAATGCTTTGGGATGAGATTATGTGTGTATATTTCCAATATATTATAGAATATTCTAGCTCGGGGTAACAGGACTTGGGGTTTTATAGTTGGTATCAGATCTATGTTTAGTATAAAACTAGAATAAAACATTTTAAATGAATGTATCTAATGTGAGAATTATGATAACCCTTTACGGTATTTGTGAACATTTAATATTATAAATATTTTAATTTTGGGTTGATATTCATGATGATAATGATCTAACATTATGTGTGTCATTATTCAGTGATAGAAACTTATAGAGTAAATAAAATCAATATAAATAGAAAATGTAGATATTTATATAATGAGACACCCAATACAACTCGTATTTAAACTATATAGATTATGACCATATATGGAAAGATAACAAATGTTTATATAAAAAATCTTTCTTGAATATAGTAACATGTTGTTCCAGAGCATGATTCCTTTATGTTTGAATGTTACATACACTAAAATTATATATTTTTTAAAACTATTAATACATTTATATTTATGAAATTGATTATGTCTCTCAAAAATATATTTAATGTTTTGGTATGTGATGATGGAAAAAAAGTCATTTTGGTAGTATATTGTTATTCAATAAATTATTATTTGGATGAGTATAATAATGATTTTTAATTCATGTAAATAAAAAATATAACATGATACTTATTCTGAATATATGATATAATATCCAATAATATATTATTTTGATATCAAAAGAATGATATTGTCGCTCGTGCGTACGTACGGACTACCGTTTCCACGAACGCGATGAGATTCATTCCCCATCGTATCCATCCAACACTAATTCTCATTTAATGATTAAAAATAATGTTTAAGGACTTGATATCATTCTTGATATGAATAATATACAACCTATCCATGAAAAACATGGATTACGTAAAAAAACATATAAAAGAAAATGAGTAAGTTAACACCTGAAGCAACGATAATACTAAGATATTATTAAAAAATCAACGTTAAAGGATCATATATGATATCATATTAAAGTATATTATTCTTGAATAATTAATTAACAATTATTTCACCATTATACAGGAGGTTAACCTACCCTCAACCATGGAAAAGTATAAGGTAAGGGTTTATTTCACAATCTCTTAATTATCTGAGGTTGTTTATACGTAATTATCTACTGGGGCCTCTTTATCATCAACATCCATTTTTCTTAAAAATGTATTTCAAATGATTATTACTATTTTACAAACTATGTGTTAAATTCATTTATACCCTTGTTGACTTTTTTATAAAAGAATATTTCTTTAATTTTCCAAACAAGGTCCTTTTTAACGTTTTCAAAGAATTAAGCTAAGAATGTTTTTTTATCTTATACGGCAAGTGCGGCTATTTTCCGCTGTTATAAAATTGTCGAAGATTCCTTTACAAGCTTATATGAAAATTTTCAAAGTTAAAGTTTTATTTTATAATTATGTGAATTTTAAATTATTTAAAAAAAGAGTTATTTATCTCAAATAGTTTTTATTTCATCTATTTCAACATCCTTTGATGGATTTTAATCTTACTTGAAGTTTATTTATTATGATAAAAAACTTTCGTATTATATTGAAGGTTTTGTGATTTGTTTGGCTATGGATGTGTGAAACACCCAAGGTAAATAAATAATATGAAATTTCTATATTTATCCATATTTGTTAATATAATTTTAATATAAATTTAAAGGTAACTCTATGCTCGATGGCTTACCCAATACGCAACAACAAGTTCCATTGAAATCTTACGTTGCACTCTAATAATAAAATAATTTTATTTTAAATGGTAGTTAAAACCTAGCCGTTGTAATGGAGGGAATGAACAGAAATAAATACAAAATGATTATATATGTTTGCCAAATATTTTTACTTTTTACAATAAATGTTAGTGGATTAAAAATGCGAATGAATCCAACTTTAAGCGTAAACATTCTAATAATCTTTAAAAGGTCGATTAACTGCCTTTTAATGGAGAACCTCTTTTAAAACCGCCTATTGAAACTTTTATGTGTTATAATTGACAAAATAAAATTCTTCTTTATAATTGGGACATCAAAATTTACATTGTGTAAATTTTTGGTGTTTTACCGATAAAATTCATTTTTTACTGAATAGTGAAAAATGTTGTATTTTAATTCAAAACCTCTTTTTAATATAATTTATTTATATGATTAGATTATATTTTTAATTGTTTTTAAAGTGAAATTAGAATATATTTTTACTATTTAATACAATAGTGTTCATTGGAATTAATTTTACTTTGAAATTGGACTTAAACTAGTGTCAATCTTTTAATAGATATTGTTTCTTAAAAACACACTATTTGTTTTGATAGTGGGAATTAATTATTAAAATAATTAATGAAACATATATGTTTTTAATTTTTAAAAATAGACATCATTTTATAATTTGTAATATAAAATAGTTTAAGGAGAATTTTTGGTATTTTTCTGAAAAACATCAATTTTTGATTAATAGTGAAACCACTAAGTGGTAGTTTAAAAACTGTTTTTTCATTTAAATAAAACATTACCACTTTTGTGGTTTGAATTTAAAAAATATGACATACATGGTTTTCATTAGGATGTAGAATGTGGTTCAATGTGATTAAAATAATTTTTTGGTGAATAGTAACTCTTAAGTTTTTAATCGCGATTAGAGGTAATTAGTGTAATTTAAGGTAAAGATAATGTTATAATAATTTTAAATGACTTTGAAACATGTTCTACCTTTATTGGATGTGTCATGTCCGACCCATACAATCCATGGGTCAACTTGGGGACCCCATGGAGCCACATTGGTAGGAAAATGACATTAATACCTTTTTATTTAATGTTAAAATTAAAATGTCACAAACATGTGTTGTCTTACTAAAACAATGTTTACATGGGGTTATATAGGTCATATTTTTTACTATAAATATTAATTAGAAAGATAAACAGATTTACTACATCACGATATTTTTTTTATAATTTTTAGACATTAAATAAATTAATTTATTTATGACAACGTGACGATGCTGTGATTACCTCACAAATGAACGATTTAAATAAAATGGGGAGATAGGGTGAAATATAAGTCTTAACCTTGTAAAAAACCTATTGTATGTGTGTATTTCGAAACATTATCACCTTATCCTAGAAATATATTTTTTTGGGACCTTTATAATCCGAAAAACATTTTATAATAAAGTAATATTTTATAACTTTCCAAGAGTGCCCCTCCTTTCCTCTTATAAAAGGCCCCCACCTCTACCACCATACGCACACCTCTCAAGCATTTTTCTCGGCCAAAACATGCCCATTTAATCTCTCCACATCCCTATCTTCATAATTGAAGCCTCACTTTGGGCAGAATCCTTTCCAAGGAAGCCTTTGATCTCAAATCAAAGAGAGTTACCAGATTTAAAGGAAATGTCTTCCCTTCTGTTCTTTTGTATTATTTTGCTTCTCCAAACCCCTAAACTCTTTTTATTAATTTTTTTTTAAAAAACCCATATGTTAAATATATACTAGGATGTTGTTATAAGAATTATTATATCTACACATTCACACACCTCCATCTAATGGTTAAAGAATATACTGTTTCTGTGGAAGGTGAATTACTGCCTCACGAAACGATGATTGTTCAATATTTTTTTAACACCTTAAAAGGTGGCCATTAAGATGTCACTATAATTATATATATGATATATTATATGTTTATGTTTTCCTTAAGTTTCGTTATTTTTCATTTATGGCATACCTTTATGGTTTCCATTATGGGTAAACGTGATATCTTCATTTTAGGAAGTGCGGACTACTGCCCCATCAAAGTGATTTGATTCATTAATTCAATATTTGGGACATATAAAGGATTTAATTAATGTTATTACATATTATATTCTACTGGAATAATAATATACCTTTATATCATTATTTTTTCATTCCATTGAATACAAAAAAAAAATTGAAACTAGCGTTCATGCGTAAGTACGGCTTACCGTCTCCATGAACGGTACATTTCATTTCTTATCTCCAAATGATATGTACTATTATAATTAGATATATATAATTTATATATATGTAATATATTACATATAAATGATGGATATAATTCTGGAATTATAATATATATATCTCCCATTTTGTTTTAATTCCATTAATATGACAAGAAATGAAAGTATCGTTCATGTGTACGTACAGCCTACTGTCTCCATGAACGATGCTTTTAATTTTTTTATCTCTAAATTCTATGTAATAGTATAAAATGAATATAAGATTCATATATATTATATTTAAAACATAAATACTATTCTGGATATGACGTACCTATAACTACATGGAAAATTATTTTCCTACAAGTTCAATTTTTACTCATGTACCGAACATTGACAAAAACGTCTGATATGAACTCTCTTTGTTAACCAATTATTATATTATTATAATATGTTATATGAAATGAATAATAATATTTAAAGGAGGACCTTATGAAATTATAAATTGACCAAATTATATTATTCATAAGATTAAAGAATGATCGAGTCATGTCAGACACAAGGTAAGGGATCCTACCTCTCTCTTTATTTTTAAGTACTCTTTTTATGTAACTTACTTTAATCTTTTATTTATTATGTTGGGGAATGTTATTATATATTCATATTGCTGTAAATTTTATTTTAATATTATTAAAGACCCTATATTATCTCATCAATCCATTTTTGGATGTTTTATGTGGCGTCGTTAGGCTGCCGAATTTTCATAAGGGGATTTTCATGTCACTTTTTATTCCTGTAAGATTAATGCTACATTGGCCACTATTTCATTCTGTGTGGTGAATGTACTGCCCATTATTTTACTATTTTTATAATATACTCTCATTTATGGGGACTTAAATCTTTATTGTATGACCCTTCTTTCATGGGGTGTACCTATCGAAAGTTTCCCAGATCGGTAAGGGAACCTTTCAACCCTCCCCTTTTTAAAAGACTTCTTTTGTTATGTCTTTTAATTTACATATTTTTATATTGGGATATGTTCTTCTATATCCTTATTGATGTAAATTTTATGTCCAAGTGATGAGATACCATTTTTTCTCTCATAAACTAATTTTATTAATTTTAAAGTGACGTTGTTAGGCTGTCGAATTTTACCAAGGGAAATTCTTAACCCAATTTCGATTTCTTTGGGTTCAACATGTAGTTATTGAATATGTCATTCCTTGAATATGTTTGAATGACCTATGATTATTTTACGCTTAATATCCACTTATATTGGGTGTATTTATATTTTTCACACATAATTATGAGATTGATTTATCCTAAATTTAAGGATACATTCTTCATAAGGGATTTCATCTCATTTTACATTTCCATTGAGACATCATTGTTGTTATGCACCAATTCACTCTAATATGGTGTATATACTATCCCTTGTAATATTATATCATGAACCCATTTATTCTCATGATATTATAAATTTTTTATTAAATTTTACTCCTCGATTATGGTATTCAAGTGTCTCTCATTTTGATAAAAACCCTTTAACAAAAATATCGTTTTAAATGTTTTAATGATTTATTCTTATAAATATTTATAATTAATATACATGTTTTCAAAATGATTTTAAGGATTTAATTATATGTATATTAATGGTTTAAAATGTTAAAAACTTCAAAGTGGTATGTGACACTTTGATTAAAAAATCTCTTTATTAAATGTTTTAAATGGTTTTGAAAATGCTTTTTAGAATGGATTCATTATCTTAAAATGTTATATTGTTATTACAATGTGGGAATGTTATCTTTACTTTATTCTTATGTTATGTGCTATGATTATTTTATGGAACTTGGGCATTGTTTATGAAGATGGGTGTTTCTGTGATAAACTAAGGGCGGGTGAGCCCGATATAGCTCCCCAATGTATTGGGTGCATGAAGGGGTTAAACATTATGGTTTCTCTGAAGAGATTTAGGGAATATACTGTGATGGGTATTCCAAACGTAACAATGAGGGTTACTCCCTACGTAAGAATGTTATGAATGCCTCAAGTTACCTTTATTTCTTATGAATTATATGAGTTATTCGTAAATCCTACGACATCATGAGATATGTTAAATTGCTTATGTTTTATGAGTAAAGTATGATTTCATTGATTCTTATGTATACAAGGACTAATGTTTTCTTTCCGTATTTTTATAAAACTTATTGATCTTTTTATGATCATCCGATGTTTTTTTGAAATGTTTTTCATAGGACATAAAGTTGAATAGGGTCATGGATGGGATCAAGGAAATGTCAGGCTGCCTAAAACAAGGAACTAGACATGGCTCTTTTGTTCAAGAGTTTTTATTTTGTGAAAAAAATTGAAGCTGAGTAGATGTGTCTACTTTGTAATCTTTGAGATGTAACAGTTCTGTCCTAATTCTCTAAAACTATAAACCTGAAAAGATCCTCAATGTGAATTATTCATTTAATTCAATAATAAGTAATGTTTAATTTCGGGTCCTTATAGTTGGTATTAGAGGTCGGTTTTGATAACTTTAGAGGTAAGGGTATTCTCTAAGCATAAGTGACATTACCATAATGGATATGATTTCAAAAAGATTCCTAGTTTTAGATAAAGTTAATGAGTAAGTATATCTTAGTGTTTATCTTCCTCATTAGTACATGATGGTTTTTTTGAAATACACACACTGAAATTTCTGTTTTTAGTGAATGGATGGATCTAGCTGGAACCAAAGTGAAAATAGGTTTGAATGAAACTGTGGTGGTTCTCTGATTAAGAGAGTGGATGAAATGGGGGATTCAATGAGGAAACTCGTGGTTGTTCTAAACCATCTATCAAGGATTCATGATCAACCACTTGAACCTTGGTATGTTCTGTAATTCATCATGTACGAGAGGACCAATCGATGTCGAAGTTCAGGTAATAATTATAAAGGTAACAATTACAGTTTATATGATCCTTAATTTTGAGGTAGTTATGGGTTATTATATGTTATGATGGAAAATGAAAGGAATGAGATAAACTTGAGGTTAAATTATGTTATGGTTATTTTTGAAGATTTTACCGCTTTTTGTGGAATGTTATAAGAATTATATAGTTTTGGGAAAAGGACGACACACAGTCCATGGGACAACCCGTCGCGTCAGACAAAGCTGCGGGAATCGACTCCACAACCAAAGTGCGACTAGAATTTATCACCTACCACTAGACTATGTGAAGTCACTGGTTAGTTTGACAAATTAATTTTAGTTAGATGATCTTATGAATCTAGAATAAGTTGATCTTGGGTTATCTATGGAAATTATTAACCCATCATGTAGGATATGTGATTAGGTTAATTATTTTTCAATATGAGACTTTTAGAGAAGCTGATGTTATTTGGAGACAATTGTTAATTTGTACCTTGGAAGTCTATGTGACTAAATACTTCAAATATTTTGGTTTCAATCATAGTTTGGTTCACTTTGAAAAATTTTATGGACTAATTGTTTATCGAATGGTACTCGTTGAACTTTTTGTTTTGTTGGAAATTTTTTGGATATTTAGAATAGATTTTCTTTTTATAAAGTGTTATACATTTGTGGATTATTTGATCTCATACTAAAAAATTTGGTTTGGGATTTTGTCTAAAGACATGGGAAATATAAAGTTCTCTTTTGTGGATTAGGTGACTCTCAAGAAGTTGATTATAATACTCTTAATGAAAACAAGTCTTCCAAAATACTCATCTTTTGGAGAAAATATGAGTTGGATTAAGGAATCTAGTAAAAGATGAAAGTCTTCGTGAAAAGTAAGTATGTTTCATTATGATTTAGTTAATCTCAAAAATAAATTCCTCAATGAGGAGTAACATAAAAAATAATTTCCTGTTAACTTTTCCTATTGGGGAATCGAATACCATTTAACCCATCACAAGTTTGTGATTTTATTATGGTTAACTTTCTCCTAAACATGTTTTCGATCACTCTCCATCAGAACAGGAACCTTTGTTTTCTCCTCGATGTCCATGTTTTCCTAAATGGAATCCTAGTATGGGTTAACTCAGGTGACCTCTGTACTTCTCTTTCTTTCTATTAAAGTGATTGTTTTACCGAATCTTCTTCCGATGTGGGACTTTCAATGATGTTTCAGAGAACAATTTTAAAATTGCGAGGAAGAAATTCCAAAAAGGGGGGAAGGATATAATGACCCAGTTAATTCAAGAATATGACATTTTTATATTTATCCCTATTTTTGAATAAAATGTTAATATTAATTTAAAGGGAACTCTATTCTTGATGGCTTACCCAATACGCAACAACAAGTTCGTTTGAAATCTTAAGTTGCACTCTAATAATAAAATCATTTTATTTTAAACGGTGGATAAAACTTTGTCGTTATAATGGCGGGAATGAACAGAAATAACTAAAAAATGATTATATATGTTTTTCCAATATTTTTAATTTTTTACAATAACTGTTAGAGGACTAAAAATGTGGATTAATCCAACTTTAAGCGTAAACATTCTAATATTCTTTAAAAGGTCAATTAAAAACCTTTTAATAGAGAACCTATTTCAATTCCACTTTTTGACAATTTTATGTGTTATATTTGACAAAATAAAATTCTTCTTCAGAATCAGGACATCAAATTTTACTTTGGGTAAATTTTAGGTATTTTTCCGATAAACTTCATATTTTAATGAATAGTGAAAAATGTTGTATTTTAATTCAAAACCGCTTTTTAATATAATTTATTTATATTATTATATTATATTTTCAATAGTTTTTAATGTGAAATTACATTATATTTTTACCATTTAATCCAATAGTGATCATTGGAATTAATTTCATTTGGAAATTGGACTTAAACTAGTGTCAATATTTTAATAGATATTGTTTCTTAAAAACACACTATTTGTTTTGACAGTGGTAATTAATTATTAAATTAATTAATTCAACTTATATGTCTTTAATTTTGTAAAATATACATCATTTTTGAATTCGGAATATCAAATATAGCTTAGGGTGAATTTTTGGTATCTTTCTGAAAAACATCAATTTTTGATGAATAATGAAACCACTAAGTGGTAGTTTAAAAACTGTTTTTTTGTTTAAATGAATCATTACCACTTCTGTGGTTTGAATTTCAAAAATCCAACATACATGGTTTTCATTAGGATTTAAATTGTTGTTCAATGGGAAAAAAATAAGTTTTGGTGAATAGAAACTCATTAGTTTTTAATCGCGATTAGAGGTAATTAGTGTAATATAAGTTAAAGAAAATGTTATAATAATATGAAATGACCTTGACCCATGTTCTACCCTTATTGGATGAGTCATGGCCGACCACGAATATCCATGGGTCAACTTGGGGACCCCACGAATATCCTATTGTATGGGATTATTTCGAAACCTTATCACCTTATCCTCGAAATATATCCTTTTGGGACCATTAAAATCTGAAAATCATTTTATAATAAAGTAATATTTTATAACATTCCAAGAGTGCCCCTCCTCTCCTATTATAAAATACCCCACCTCTACAACCTTACACACACCTCTAAAGCCTATGGCTCGGCCAAACCCTAACCATTTCATCTATCAACATCCCTCTCTTACTCATTTAAGCCTCAATTTTGGTAGAATCTTTTGCAAGGATGCCTTTGAGCTCAAATCAAAGAGTGTTACCTGATTTAAAGGTAATGTCTTCCCTTGTGTTCTTTTGTTTTATTTTGCTTCTCCAAACCCCTAAACTATTTTTATTAATTTTTTTGTAATAACAATGGAATCTTAAATATACTAGTATGTTGTTATAAGAAGGATTCAAGGTACACATTCACACACTTTTGTCTAATGGTTAAAGAACATACTGTTTCTGTGGACGGAGAATTACTGCATCACGAAACGATGATTGTTCAATATTCTTTTAACACCATAAATGGTGTCCATTAAGATTTCACTATATTTATATATGATATATGATATGTTTATTTTTTTCCTTAAGCTTATGTATTTTTCATTTATGTCATACGTTTATGGTTTCCATTATGGGTAATTGCGATATCTTCATTTTAGGAAGTGCGGACTACCGCCCCCTCAAAGTGATTTGATTCATTAATGCCGTATGTGGGATGTATAAAGGATGGAATTAATTTTATTACATATGATATACTACTGGATTATAATTTACCTTTATATCATTATTATTTCATCCCATTGAATACAAAAATAAAAGAAATTAAAGTAGCATTCATGTCTACGTACGGCTTACCGTCTCCATGAATGATACATTTCATTTCTTATCTCCAAATGTTATGTACTATTATATGTAATTATATTTAGTGGATATATATGTACTATATTAAATATAAATTATGGATATAATTCTGGAATTATAATTTATATATCTCTCATTTTGTTTTAATTCCATTAATATGACAAAAATGAAAGTAGTGTTCATGCGTACGTACGGCCTACCGTCTCCATGAACGGTGCTTTTAATTTCTTTTCTATATATGCTAAGGAATAGTATAAAATGAATATATACTATATATATATATGTTATTTAAAACATCAATACTATTCTGGATATGATTTACCTATAACTACATGGAAAATTATTTTCCAACAAGTTCAATTTTAACTCATGTATCAAACATGGACAAAAACATCTGATATGAACTCACTTTATTAATAAATAATTATAAAATTATAATATGTGATATGAAATGAATAATAATATTTTAAAGATGTCCTTTATAAATTATAAATTGATAAAATTTTATTAATCAGGAGATTAAATAACGATCGAGTCATGTCGGAAACGAGGTAAGGGATCCTACCTCTCTCTTTATTTTTAAGTACTCTTTTTTATGGAACATACTTTAAGCTCTTATTTCATATGTTGGGGGACGTTATTTTATATTCCTATTGCTGTAAATTATATTTTAATATTATGAGAGACACTATTTTATCTCATCAATCCATTTTTTGAAGTTTTATGTGGCGTCGTTAGGCTGCCGAATTTTCATAAGGGGATTTTCAGGTCACTTTTTATTCCTGTGAGATTCTTGCTAAATTGGTCACTATTTCCTTTTGTGTGGTGTATGTACTTCCCATTATTTTACTATTTGTATAATATAATCTCTTTTATGGGGATTTACATCTTAATTGTATGACCCTTCTTTCATGGGGTGTACATTTCGAAAGTTTCCCAAATCGGTAAGGAAACCTTTCACCCTCCTCTTTTTAAAAGACTTCATTTGTTATGCCTTTTAATTTACATCTTTTTATGATAGGATATGTTATTATATATGCTTATTGTTGTAAATTTTATTTCCATGTGATGAGATTACATTTTCTCTCTCATCAACTAATTTTATTAATTTTAAAGCGACACTGTTAGGCTGTCGAATTTTACCAAGGGAACTTCTTAACCCAATTTTGATTTCTTTCAGTTAAACATGTAGTTATTGAATATGTCATAATTTGAATATGTGTTAATGAAATTTTTCAGTTTTACACTTAATATCCACTTATATTGGGTGTATTTATATTTTTCACACATAATTAAGAGATTGATTTATCCTTAATTTAAGGATACCTTCTTTATAAGGGATTTCATCTGATTTTACATTTCTATTGAGACTTCATTGTTGTTATGCACCAATTCACTCTTATATGGTGTATATATTGTCCATTGGAATATTATATCATGAATCCATTTATTCTCATGATATTATAAAGTTTTGATTAAATGTTATTCTTCAATTATGGTATTCAAGTGTTTCTCATTTTGTTAAAAACCATTTAACTAAAATATCATTTTAAATGTTTAAATTATTTATTCTTATAAATATTTATCTTTAATAGAAATGTTTTAAAAATGGTTTTAAGGATTTAATTATATGTATATAAATGTGTTAAAATGTTAAAAACTACAATTTGGAATGGGACACTTTGATTCAAAAATCTCTTTATTAAATGTTTTAAATGGTTTTGAAAATGGTTTTTAGAATGGATTCATTATCTTAAAATGTTATATTGTTATTACAATGTGGGAATGTTATCTTTCTTTTATGCATAAGCTATATGATATTATTATGTTATGGTTCTTGGGTATTGTATATGAATACGGGTGGTCCCGTGATAATCTAAGGGTGGGTGATCCCGATATAGCTCTCCAATGCATTGGGTAACATGAAGGGGTTACACGTTAAGGTTTCTCCGCAGAGATTTAGGGAATATATTGTGATGGGTATTCCAAATGTTACCATGAAGGTTACTCCCTACGTATGAATGTTATGAATGCCTCAAGTTATCTTTATGTCTTATGATTTCTATAAGTTATTCATAAATCCTATGATTTCATGAGGTATGTTAAATTGATTATGTTTTATGAGTAAAGTATGATTTCATTGATTATTATGTATACATGGACTAATGTTTTCTTTCCATATTGTTATAACCCTTACTGAGCTTTTTATGTTCATCCCAAGTTTTTTTTGAAATGTTTTTCACAGGACATAAAGTTGAATAGGGTCAAGGATGGGATCAAGGAAATGTCAGGCTGTCTAAAACAAGGAACTAGACATGACCCTTTTGTTCTAGAGTTTTTATTTTTTGAAAAAAATGGAAGGTGGGTAGATGTGTCTACTTTGTAATCATTGAGATGTAACAGTTATGTCCTAATTCACTAAAACTCTAAACCTGAATAGATACTCAAGGTGACTTATTCGTTTAATTCAATAATATTTAATGTTTAAGGTTGGGACCATATAATGTGTAATTTTTATATCATTCATGGTTTATGGAGAAATTATTCACATTTCTTATGAAAATTTTAATATGAATGTTTATGTTATGTTTAAAAATATTCATATGAAGAATGCATTGGACTTAATATGTGACGGGTGGATCATACTATATCTCCTCGATGCATCGATAGGTATCATGAGACAAACTAGTGTCTTGGTATAAGGCCTTGACAAAATCTTAATTGTAGTCTTGGCATGAGGCCTTGGATATGTGGTTATGATAGTCTGACATTATGCATTCCATCATTATAAAAGTTTTAATTGATATTGCATGTTATTTTTAGACTAGTAGAATATTTATGTGAATATGTAAATGGCATTATTTCATTTTATTTATTTGCATATTATGCTGAAGTTCACATTTAAAAAGCTTTTGTTTTAGTTATACATTGCCTTAAATGTTTATTCTTATTTATAAAATTTTCTGCTATATTTTTATCCTTACTGGGCCTTTGAGATCACAAATTTCTATGTTTTATTTTTCCCAGGATGTGAAGAAGTATTTTATGAATAGCCTGCGGGGATAGTTTAAGGGGATATGAGTGTGGAGACAAGATATTTTTGTAGTTTTCAATTTATGATGTAATGTAAACATTATGAATGTATCTAGTGTTTCCAAGACTACTATGAAAATTGTACTTTAGAGACTTGATCTTTCTTATGATCATGACAATGATATTTACTAATGCACAAACTCTGTGAAACCGGGGTCAGGGCGTTACAGTTGGTATCAGAGGAAGTTTAGTACAAACCTTTGAAGCTAGATTTAGATAAACTCTGATTAGATCACATAGATCTAAGATGGACTTTGAGTATTATTATAGAAGAACTTCCTAGAATTTTGGTATTGTAGAGATTTTGTGATTTCTCTGAGCAATACACCCCTCTCTGGATACAAGCATGTAGAGGCCGCTCTAGCACAGATGTACCTAGGGGTAAAACCCAAAAACACCACTTTGAGCAAGACTCGAACGGGAACCGGTGCACGACAGCAGGCCTTTCTGCACTCTTGGTTATGAAACACATGGGTGAAATGCCTAGGATAACACTAATTTTCTTTAAAAATAATTATGAAGGTTTTATGTTTATATACTTCCTTAAGGAAAACATTTTTATGATTATTGATTATATCCATAAATAGGTTAATTTATGTTGAGTGTTTTACAAGTGTGGAATTATGTATTTTGATTCATAAACTGATATAGTTTAGGCTATTGTTTAGATATGGTACCTACTGAAAGAAATGGAAACCGTATCAATACACGCACTCCATATAGGGATGTCCCCCATGTTCAAGATAATTATAGTTGAGATGGTGATGCAACTGGTGCTGATCAACTAATCACCATACTGGGACAACTCACTCCAGTTATGAATAATAACCTTACCCATATGGAGCACCCTGATCCACAGAGTGGAGGATCAATTTTTGATCTCTTCATGAAAAAGCAACCACCAACGATCAATTGGGATACAAATCCCTTAGTAGCTGAGCAATGGATAAATTCCCTAGAGAAAATATTTCAGGCTTTGGGGAGTAGTAAAAGAGAAAAAGTTATCATGGCAGTTTACCGCCTCATTGGATATATTGATAAATGGTATTCATTGATTCAAAACATGAAGGAAGATGATGAAGTATCAAATATGGAATGGAGGGAGTTCAAAGATCTGTTTTTAGAAAAATACTTTCCTCGTGACTATCGAGCAGATATGGAAAGGTCATTTCTGAGTTTGAGACAAAAGGAGGATGAGAATGTCCCAAAGTATGAGGCTAACTTTAAAAGGTTAGCAAGGTATGATAGATATTATATATGTAACTCAAGAAGTAAAATTGATTGTTTCTTTGATGTTTTAAAACCATTTCCATCGATCATTAGTGTTATAATCCTTCTCATCGTACGAAGATATTGTCTCATGTGCTATCAAGACAGAAAACGAATTCTCTAAGTGTTATGAATTTAAAGAAAAGCAAGAGAATAATAGATCTGCTGATCACTCTGGGAATAGAAATAAGGGGAAGAAGGGAAAAGTTGAATATCCATCTTGTAGTAAATGTGGGAAGAAACACCCTGGTACTTGTTTTAAGGGAATGAGAGTCTATTATAAGTGTGGTGAAAAGGCCACCAAGACCGTGATTTTAAGGGGAAGAAAGAAGCTACTGATGTTCAATGATAAAACTGCAGAGAGATGGGACATTGTGAAAATTAATGTCCTATGATTCAGAGGAACTTACCTCATAAAAGGCCAAGGGATCAACAGATATTGTGCTAGAACCTCATGGAGGCTTCCAACATACCTTTGCTCAGCAAGGATCAGTGTTTGGATATTCAGAACGGGGTGTTGGTGAACCAATGTGTATTATTCGGTACCAAGTAAGTGTTGGTCTTGAACCTTAGGGGGGCTTCCTACGTACCTTTCCATGGCAATGATCAATGTATGTGTAGTTTGGGATGGATTTTTTGAGGGAACCGACGTGAATATGGTCTGGACTAATGGTTGTTGGTCTTAGACCTCAGGGAGGTTTCTTACATACCTTTTCTTGGCAAGGATCAAAGTCCACATATTTCAGGATTGGTTGTTGGGTGAACCAACATGAAGATGGTTGGGACCAATGGTTTTTAGGCATAAACATAAAGGAGGCTTCCTACGTTCCTTTCCTTGTAAAGGATAAAAATCAACATTGTTCGAGATGGGTTTTTTGGGAGAACAGAAGTAAAGATGGTTGGTACCAATGGTTGTGGGTGATTGAACCTTATGGAGGCTTCCTACGTACCATTCCTTATAAAAGGTCAAAGTCCATGTAGTTTGGGATTGGTTGTGGGTAGAACCGATCTGAAGATGGTCGGGACCAATGGTTGTTGGGATTGAACCTCGGGGAGGCATCCTACATACCATGCCCTGGTAAGGATTAAAGTCCACATAGTTCAGGATTGGTTGTTAGGGGAACCAATGTGATGATGTTCGGGACCAATGGTTGTTGGGCTTGAACCTCAGGGAGGTTTCCAATGTACCTTTCCATGTAAATGATCAAAGTCCATGTAGTTCGGGATTGGATTTTGGGGGAACTGACGTGAAAATGGTGAGGACTAATGGTATTTAGGCTTCAACCTCAGGGAGGCTTCTTACGTACCTTGCCTTGGCAAGGATCAAAGTCCAAGTTGTTCAAGATTGGTTGTTGGGGGAGCCGACATGAGGATGATCAGGACTAATGATTGTTGGGATTGAACCTTAGGGAAGATTCCAATTTACCTTTCACTGTCAAGGATCAAAGTCCACCTAGGTCGAGGCGGTGTTGGTGAATACACTCTAAGGTGGGCCAGATATGATGTCATGGATGGTTCTTACTCTAAGACCACATGAGTCGTGATCAGTATGAGAAACAATAGGTAGTAAAGACCTAACGATCACATCATGAAAGGTGCCTCCAAGGGAAGTGGAGTGGGTCTTATGCATGGTTAGAATTCCAAAGAGGAAATAGTGCCTTATGATTGATTATCATCCTAGAAAGAAGGAAATTGGGACTTACTCCAGGTTTGTGTCCCGTGTAGTGACAAACCCCAATGGTATAGGGATTTAGTATCAAATAGAGGAGGGGGAAGAAGACTTCTTTCCTCCCGTAAGAAAGTCTAGGAGCTTACACCAAGATGGTTTCCCTTCTCTGGGGACAGACGTCGCTCCAACTAAGAGGATCTCATTCCATGTGAGGAAGATTTCACTCCCATGGAGACTAGTGGGCATATAGAATGTATGAGATGGGGTTCCCCACGTTGAGTCCATGGGGTGAGGGAACTATTTAACATCATGTATTAAGGATGATGATGTTTGTTAGTTTAACTTCCTCCAGCTCGGATGAGGTGGGTTCACTCCATACCCCCTGGGTCTTACATGACTGATACCCGTCCACCCATGAGGAAGGGAAGGAATCAGTAATACCAAGGTGACAGGGTGTCATGGAGTGATCTAATTAGGGGTCCACGTTAGTGGGGATTTGTGATGAAGAAATAGCTATTAGCGTGCCTATGTGAAGAATCAGGAGGCAAAGCAATGGAATGTAAAGCACCACCCAAGGGAACTTGAAGTTACATCGTACTAACGTGGTGGGTCGTGTGGAAATGGGGATTGTTGAGAAAATAAGACAACAGAAAGTGGTTGCGTGAAGCTTTGGTTCTTCATATGAAGGAGGAGCTTCGCGATGGGGTATGCTTTGTGAAGTGGGGTGGATGTGCCTAGACAGATAGAATAAGTGCATATGAAGGGTGCTTCGTGCAGTGGAAAGGATTTTGCAAAACAATTCTTATCAATGAAATGGTTCCTTGGGAAGCACAGCACTATGAAGCAATTTTCTTCATGAATCGCATTTACCATGCCAAAGCATGTGGGTTACATGTTCATGGAGGGTACTTCACGAAGCATAAGTGCTCCGAAAATACCCAAGTCCCCTTGGGGATCAACTTCCTTTGTGAAGGCATGTGGGCTATGTGAAAGGCATCCATCTTTGAAGAGGGGTGTATTTAAGAAAAGGGGAAGGAAATTCACGATGTTAATGTACCTTAAAGAGCCCTTGTCTCAAAGAGTAGATAGTTCTTTGCTATTCGATAACTAAGAATAAGAATGGTTAGAGTATCCATCCTTAGGGATCAGGGGGAGCCCAGTATTTATAGGTATGAGGCACCAAAAATCTAGGATCACATTGCTCAAAGTCACATGGAACATCATTGCAACCACCGAGCCTCCTTCCTCCTTTCTCTAAGGCAGCTTCGCAAACATCAAATTGATTCGCTGAGCCTCCCACCAACTTTCTTCGTGGCGGCTTCACAAACATAAAAACTATTCATGGAGCCTCCCGCCTCATTTCATAGCAGTGGTTTCACAAACATCAAAGTTGTTTGCGGAGCCTCCTGCCTCCTATCTCTGTGCTGGCTTTGCAAACATCAATGTTTTTTGCGGATCCTATAACATCATTTCTCTACAGTGGCTTCGGAAAGGGAATCATCATGTTGGTCACGCTGCTGTGGGGCTCCACAAACAAGCTTCTTAAGGTAGCCCCGTCAGATCTCCATTTTCTTTTCATTCCCAAATTTTGGTGCCAACAAATTCCTACCCTCATACATGGATATAAGGGTAAATTTTGGGATAGAATATGGGGTTCAATTGCCAAAAATCATTTATCAATCGCAAATACGGTTCACGAAGGAGGATCGCAAGAAGGAGAGGTGATGCGTGGGCTGGGAACGATGCAGTACTCACTACAGCAAGATGCATCGTGAAGCACAAGAGTTCAGCGCCTATAAATAGGGTACACTGACCTATATTTTTTCATTTATCATTTCTTTGTTTTTTCATTTTGTGCTCTCAACCGACAAAGCTCTGTGTACTCCGTGATTTCTCTTCGCAAATCGGGCTTTTGGCTTCGTGGCACACATCATGTTATTTGTGTCCACGGCAGTGTGCTATGCGGATTTCACCTGAAGGTCGGGGTCATGCTTTTAAATTGATTTGCATAGAACGAGCTCTGAAAATGGTCCTCGTGAACAAGCTTCCTGAACCAGAACAAAATACATACAAGTCATGAAGGAATAATGGCTAACCAAGAAGCTGTGAGGGGGTCCTTACGGAAGCTGACCAGAGGGAGGAAATAACATATATATCGGGTATTGGATTGTTTTTATGGATACATTCAGACCATGATTGTTTTGTGGCTCGACTGTAGGAAATTGAAAAGAAATACCCATTGTGCAGGAGGTTTCCTCTATATGTATTTGGCCTGAGGGATGAAATATTTATCACTAAAGAGATAAAGGACGAGCCAGCCTACTGGTTCAAAAGCACGTCGTGCCAGCGCCAGTTGTTCAGGATGGCTGACAGACACACTTGGTTGGCCTTTTCTCTGGTCAACACTGACTGTTTGTAGAATCATGTGATCAATGTTGATAGGAAGGAACTACAGCCCAATACATCTCCCTGGTTTCACCATAGTACCCTTATGGAAGCCTTGAGGAACCAGCGGAAGGGTTGGTCCGATGTGTTGCATCTGTTCCAGGGCAGTAACTACATATATGATTGGGCATGGTCCTACTGGGTAGTTGTCTCGTGTGAGGAATTTGGGGTAGAGGTGAAGTGATTGGGCCTATCTGGGGGGGCTTGGGCCTCCCAGTTCCATACCTATCAACCGAAGTAGCTGATGCTAATGTTGTGAGAAAATGGTCTCTGAGGACCAATACCTTCCTTTTCATCCATGGAGTGGTCAACATCAGCCTATGGTTCCTACATCAGATTTCAGGGGTCCCAATACAATGGTTAATGTAGGATGAGTTCTTCCCTGTTATGAGTGATTGGGATAATCAAATGAAGATGCCACCACTGGTGATGGCATTGATGGACCTGGTGCTGGGAGAGGACATGTAGTAGGTGAGGGAAGTCCATTTCAGATAGTGGTTCAAGCAGTTCTTGAACTTCTCGAAGAATAGTCAGTTCGCTGTGAGGCCTAAAACATTTCCAAAGGGGGCTCAACGAGGCAAGGAGCACTCATACTGGTGGATTTTGGAGGATAGCTAGTGGAAAACCAGTGGATTCAGTGTCAGCATCCAGCATCAATCAATAGTCAGGCTGGCTGCATTCATTGCAGCACTCATCTGCGATTGGATTTTGTTGGTGAGGGACATGAACATGGACATGTGTCTGAGCACATTCTTTAAGGAATCAATTTTGGTGATTGAGATATGGGCCAAACTTGGCATCTTGATGATCTCCAAACTGTACAAGATGATGTGGAACATTAGTGAGGGGAAGATGTCATAGAGGATATGAGGTCTGTTTCACCTTCTGTATGGGTGGATAGAGGTGCATATTAGGTGTATTTATGAATACCCAAACCCCATCTCCCCTCAAGAGTAAAATTTTCGCCTATCCATTCTACTTTTGGCGGGGATCTTCCTGATCAATCTATCCTCGCAGTTGGTGCTAAACTGAGTCTGTAAGGCAGATGAGTTAAATTTATACCCAGTTTCATTTCCAACAGGTTTGTTCACTGATGAAGTCCAGGTAATGGAAGAGCATCGTTCCTACCTCATGGCCATTCGGGGTGGAGTCTGGGTGGCAAGGATTGACCATGAGTCCCTCTATGAGCCATACACCCCACATCGTTTTGAGAGATAGTTTCAGTGCATGTAGAAACTAAAGCCACTAGTTTACATGGAGGTGTGGTATGAGGAGAACCCATGTGTGATGAGGCATATGTGGCTCATGATCACACGGGAATATCGAAATAGGCGGAATGAAATGCCTCCACCCCAAACCATCCTCAGGTTAGTTAAATAGTAACCCAAGAGCTGGGAGGCAGCATACCTAGGGGAGATGCTAAAGAAGCCAACCATTCTAGCCAATGACGGGGTCCCTCCCCAACTTCGAGGTCGGGGCTGGAAAGCGGTGAGGAAATTCCATGGTGGCAGGGCCACTGTGATGGGGATGATGTGGTGGTGAGGCTCATACCTGTTCAGAGGGAGGAATCCGCAATGGATCCTGTGGCAGCAGTGGGCCAGGCGGTCCCAGAAGAGGACAATTATCCCAAGGGGGGGCTGCCTAGGGGGTTTTATATGATATCCACCCAGGCTCTAGGGAAGCAGTTGCGCCACATAGACATGCCGGATAATGTTGTCTTCTCGGATGCCTGGGATATATAGGATATTAATAGTCAATTCCTCTAGAAGTCTGAGATGTGGAATCACCAAAACCATATAAGGATGGATTTTCCAGGGATCGGTCCTCTCCAGGCCGGTTCTGCAGTTCCCCAGTTGAAGACGGAGAAATACCTAGAAGATTTGGTGTAATTAATGCACTCCAAGGGTACTCTGTGTCCAATAAAAGATCGTATGAAGGTGTTACTAGATCACACGTTACCCACACAGTTGTCGGCTGATGATTTGAGCGAACAGTTCCCTATGGCAGAAGTATAAGATGAATCCTCCTGGGGGAGGAGGCCGGTAGAGGGAGTCCTCTGAGGGAGTGTAATGTTAGGGATCGTGACCCAGATCTTGAAGAATTTAAAGTGGCCCTAGAGGTATAATCCAAATCCCCTTACATGTGGTCCTATTCTAGATCATCTTTGACTCCTCAAAAATATTTGAACTGTGTATGAGGGCCCCATACGTTGAACCTATTACCGCAATATAGTAGATCCATATGTGGTTCCTTTGGGATCTACACATGTGGCTTTGGTGATTATCTTATCCATCAGGGCCAGGACAACCGAGGTGGTTCTTCTGGAGTATTCATACTTCCAAACTATATATGGAGGGCCACGCCTTGGGGTCCCCACATCCATAACCCAAGAGTGACTGAAAATTTCATCTCTTTAGGTCTCCATTACAGAATTCCTCGTAGCAACCCATTGACCAGGATAACTGACATTCATGCCCTTTGTGGTATTCATAGTTCTTAATATGGCATTGGTATCCCTAAAAATGTTAGTTGGTACTCGTAGTAGTGCCATTACCTAGAGAATTTCAGTGTTCATGGAGGTGGATATCCATACTGGACAAGATATGATGATCCCGATCACTAGTGGGACCGTTAGTAGGGAATAACCTGAAATCTTTGGTGTGGGAACTACCGATGAAGATCAATAAGACAACATAGGTCCTTCTATACCCAATAAGATGCTACATGTGGACCCTAATAAATATTTATTGGGTGATTTTCCTGCATATTAGCCTGTGAACCCTGTAGACTTGGACGGGACGACCTATGATGATAAGGATAACAAAATTGTCCATCACTGGTCATGTAAACCGATCAACTGCTTCATCGATGAAACCCCTCAAGAACAATTAATATACCAAATAGAGAGACTTCATTCATGACTGTGTGAACTTTGCACTGTGGGGTGGATCCCGATAACCCCACATGCTCGTCCAAGATCTCATGGATGATAAGATTTGAGAGTATGACAGTGGCCTTGGTAGGGGTTGACAGCGGAGAAAAGTATTGACCATGATGAGGCTCCAAGATGTTGAAGATGAGATTAAATGGCTATAGGTATGGGAGAATGAGAACTCTTCTTCCCTTAATTTGCAATCAAATCTTATATTGTATCTAAAGGACCAAATGGAAGAGTTCGAGTAGTGCATGGAGCAGGACACTGAGGAGATCCCCACCATATGAGCCAAAATTGAGTGGGCTCGAATCGCGGCTGACGAAATGTGCCCCATTGCTGCCGAGGAAGACCAGGAACTAAACATGTGATAGTGAATCCTTGATGCCAAAAGCCAGAGTGTAGTGGAGCTGCAACACTCTTTTGACGGGGTCAACCCATCCATGGGAGGGGTCAATCCTCGTGTGATGTAATGCTTACAAACCTTCAAACATACTATCATTCTTTAATTGTTTCATGCTTTCTGAATGCATTAGTTTCGTTATTTGATTTTGGTTTTATATGCACTGGATATATTCATCAAATTTCTCGTGATCAATCCCTAATCTCATATGGGTTGGTTCGATGTGAGAAACAAGGGATGAATACACCATTATTCCATATGAATATAATAGTTTAAACCAATATTAGGGCTTTCAGGGTTCAAACAACCAATCAAGAATTCCTGGAAGATAGGGATAGGCCTGACTAGAGATCGGAGGTATTAGGACAATTGAAGTTCCATTTTACTCATTGTGCTCTAATGCACAAGCAGGGTAATTCCAGGGGCATTGGAATCAATCAAACCATAAGGGAATGGAAAGTGTGAATCACGATACACAAAATTTGGAACACTATGGGGGTGGCATGACAATTAGTATAACTTTTGACCATGTTATAATCCTAGTACCCCTAATGTGTTTTCCTGAAATGGGGATAACAAAAGAGGGATGACTGATGACCATGTTTGAAACATGGGGCATGACTAAAAATTTAATCCATTAGTCTTCTAGAATGTTGTCCCAAGATAGTAGATGACCCATAGTTCGAGCATCCGTACTGCTAGGGGGATTTTTTAGATGTGAAAGAGGATGACATTTTGAATTAAGGGCACAAAAAGCATGGTGAGTGGAGTGATTTGTTGTTCTAATGGAGGAAAACACTCTTTAAATGACACCACCACGGTGGAAGCATGTTAGGTGAGAACTTCGGTCTGATCAGGGACCATTCTTACTTCTGGACGGGACTTATCTAGTGTGGAACCTGACGCATCCCATCATGGTCATGGGGCATCCCGAACTTGCTCGGTGTAGAGCTGCAGTTTAATGTTATGCATCAAGGAACTATATAAATGTGTATTTTTACATCATAATGTTGGATGGTAAGTGAAAGGGGAGATCCCAAAAGGGGAGTATGTGATGCGGTAGCTATAAACCATATGTGAATGAGGACATAATTTGTCTATAACACACCACGTATACCTAGAGGTTGTTTCTTCGGTCAAGGGAACAAAGTTGAAAATCCAAGCTTGGCTTAGAACAGGTTTCCTGGGAGTTCTTACATATCCCATGGTAATGGGAATCATGCCACATGTAGTTATGAGAGTGTAGTTTAATGTCATGCAGGACGAAAGTCTTGTGTGGTAAAGCAGCATGAGTATGAACCCCACCAAAACTATTAATCCCACGCGATTCGTTCTTAATCTGGGAAACATAAATTAGCTGTGGGATTTTCCAAATATAGAGAGGAACACATTATTGGAAATGGAATTCTAGGTGTTTGATTTCCCAATATTATTAATCTACCTACTTCCTACACATAAATGTGTGAATGGGGGATAACTGAGTGTGTTGGAATTCCACTTAAACATATGGGATTGGAAATATGTGAATCACGATTCATGAGATCTGTATCACAATGATAGTGGAGTGATGATAGAGGTTAACTATTTACCATGTTCGAAACACAACACCAGTTTCGTGTTAGACTAGAATTGGGATAAACAAATGAGGTTTGACCACTAACCATGTTCGAAACACAGGACCTATCACAAATTCCATCTAAGGTCTGCATGGGTGTTGGCCCAAGATGGTTGGTAAGACAATATAGCATTATACCAGGCCATAAAGGGGTTCCCTTTCATTAGTGGAAGAGGATGGAATAAAAATAAATAGATAATTAAGCGTGAGATGAATCATGGAGGTGTTTATGTGAAAATCCCATTCCATGGACTCTTTTCCAATTTGCATTTGAGTATTCCAATGAGATGTGATAGATAGAGGGAGGTGAGTCCTCTTCCAAGGACAAGGGTCCTGGGGTCGCACTCTTCTAGCTTATGGTCGTAGAGTGGACCGTTAATATGGGACATGGATTAATGGAGTGTGCACAGGGTGGTGAAGTAACCAATCCTGATGAACCATTCCTATTGGGAGATCTTAGTTTTAAGTCTTAGAACATAGACTACAGTTGGAATAGACAAGTTATTAGCATGGTGTGGTTGTTTCAAAAATTGAAGTGATGGAGAACCAAAGAGGCCCTCGCCACACCGCATACTCCCTAAAGAGTTCAAGTTGAGGGGCATAAAAAGGGGGTAGAATTTAAGATTCTTGGGGCTTGAAATGAAGGAAATATGCCTGGGCATTCAAACATATTAATGAAAATTGGAATCAAGCCATGCGTAGTTCTGGATATGGCATAGTAATGTACCCGTGTCATGGATGATATGGTCATGATGGTCTGGACCACACACTATAAGAAGTGGCACTTGCTATATATATTTTTCCATTAGGATAGATGTTTTTATTTGTGAAGCGGTGGACCTAGGATAGAGGTTCTAGGAATCTCCAAATGATTCAAGACATATACATGTGTTGAAAATGGTATGGTGGCTGACTGATACCAAACATGATATCCCCTCATGTGAGGACGTCACAATGCGGCACCGTTTTTCATCAAGCGTCCTAGATGATAACGCCATAGTTTTCAGTCATATGACAATACCAACCATGAATTTAAATGTTTTTCAATAAAAACATAATACTTTAATGTCATGTGGGACCATGCATCATAGTATAAAGTCATATGGCTCAGATATTTTTGGTTAAGTTCCCCCGGGCCGAGTGGCCAGAAAATGTTAGATAATGGGAGGCCGAACCTATGGACGAGGCATCCAGGTGTTCCTATGTATCCCATGAAGACGGAAATCAAGCTGTACATAGTTCTAAGTGTACAGTTTAACGTCATATAGTACATAATAGGTTAAGGTCATCTAGGACTGTATACGGTTTAACACCATGTAGGATGAAATACAGTTTAATGTCATGCGGGGTAGAAGGAAGCAGGGATTACCTACTAGAAGGGGAGTACGTGGTGTTTCTATTGAAAACCCAGTATGAATAAGAACATAATCCCACACACACCACACCATGAGGTCCTATAAGTGTCAGGGGCCTAAAAGGAATAACAGAAGAGATAAATTAGTGGAGCTCAAGATGGACCCAAAGACAATATGTCCGAGAGTTCCTACTAATCCCATTGGGATAGGAATCAAGACATACATATTTCTAAAGAGGTTATGTATAAGGATATCTATGTTTAGGGACATAGAGCTCGGTCCATGGAGAATCGGAACTCTTCCATGTAAGCGCAGACCTCGATACAATCCCTAATCCCATGTGATTAAAACTCAGTGTAGAAAAAAGGGAGGAGAGATCTTTCCACCACATGGAATGAATGTAAAGGGGAAATCGGTGTGAATCCTAGAATGAAACATCGTTGTGTCTTCATCCTCCTAACGTGTGAATGCACACTGAGGAATAGTACCAAGAGTGTTGATGTTTTACATGGACATGATGAAGTGGATAATGATGCGAATAATGTAACCTGAATTTTTGGTTAATGGGTTTGGTGTGACGATAGTGGATGACTGTTGACCATGTTTGAAACATAGTATCCATATCTTGTGACCTGAAATTGGAAGAACAAATTATCGTCAACCGCTGACCATGTTCGCAATGTGGGATTTGTGTCAATTTTTCGTTCGAAACCCTCAAGGACATTAGCCCGAAATGGTAGTAGAGACATTGAGAAAATAATCGATGCCATTTTGGGGTCCCTTCATATGTGAAATATGATGGAAGCCCTAATGAAGGGGAGCACGAAGACAGAAAATTGGTTGACAACATGTCTAATAAGTATCTGACACTCTAGGTATTAGACCATAGTACTCATATGAACATTGTTGAACTGCCAAAGGGTCTAGGGGCTCGACATAAGAGAATCTAACTCCAAAAGATGAGTATAGAACAAGGAGATGAAGATATATCTGGAGAAATAGGTATGCGGCGTGGTTGTTGCAAACCTGATGTGAATGCGGACATAATCCCATACAACACAACATATCCACCCATAGGGAGGACTCTGGACAGGGGGTCAGGAAGACAAGGAGGTTGCTAAGAAATGGGGCTAGACCCGAATAGTAGATGTTCGGGCAGTCCTATGTATCCCATAAGGATGGGAATCAATCTGTATGTAGTTTTAAGGGTGTTCTTTATCATATTGTAGGATGACGATGGATGGAATGCGTACAACATGGCGAGTAGCCCGATGTGAATTAGAACATAGAACACAGATACGTCGATCAATCCTATATGAGATCTTGGGCCTGGGTCTAACAAGGTTGAGAGAACTAAGGCAGGAAGTCCCAACCAATCAAAAATTTATCGTCTTGTAATAAAGATGATTGTGCTCTTAGTTTGAGGTCATAGTTCTTGGACCATAGATACAAGCCCCCTGCCATTATCCGTGTGATTCCTTACCAAATCTCATACTCTCAAATGAGTGATGCTCGATGTGGGAAACAAGGAGTAGAACCAGGATCCCCCAGCATATAAGGGTGCAACAACTGGACTCACGCAATTTCCCGAGAGAGAATGACATTTGTAGAGACAACGGAACAGAATGAACAACTACACCCAATATTTTTCACATATGTAAGTTGTGACAATGAAAAAGTTTAGTTGTTGGTCATGGTTGTAACATAGCATTTATAACATGTAACCTAAAATGGGATCGACGAATGAGTTTCGACCACTGACCATATTCTCAATGTGAGACATGTATCAGTCAGTTTTTCGAAATCATCAAGGGCATTGACCTGAAATGATAGGAGAGCCCTTAGGATAATTATCTGTTTTATTCAGTGGCCCTTTTGGATGTGAAAGATGATGTAGTCCCATGTAAATGGAGTGGGTGAAGTATAAATGTGCCTGTGTGTTTTAGCATCAAGTAGGTCGGTGAAAGAGGTGGAAGTATCTAGGGAGTGGGATGTATGGCGGCATCCTGATGAACTAAACATGAATTAGGGAAGAATCCTACATCACACCATCTTTTTTAACCCAAGTAGATATTTTCATGTTGATGCTCAGTCGACAAAAAAAGTATGGTCATTCCTATATGTCCCATAAGGATGGAAATCAAGCCATACGAAGTTATTGAAATTCATTTTATCATTGTATGGTGAGGATGAGGGAGAATATAAGAAAAAGGAGGGAGCCCATGGTGTGATCATCATAATCCTAACATGAGTTGGGCGAAAGTAGCCTATACTACACCGTGGAGGGTCCTTCAAGAGAACTATACCCAGGGGGAATAGAAAAAAAGATTGAATGGGGGATGGATTCCGGAAAAGACGTCTGATGATTTCCTACATATACCATACTATTGGGAATCAAGTGACACATAGTTCTTGATGTTTTGTGAATTTTTTTATAAAATCAATATTTAAATATAATTTGTAATATTATTTAATTATGTCCAACGAAATTTTTATAACGGTTATGAAGTGGTAAATATAAAATGAACTAGTATTTTTAGAAAATGGGAATTCATATTTAAAAGTGAAAAATAAAATTTTATTTAATTATTTTCATAAAATAAATATTATTTTTAGAATCGGAACATCAAATTAAAAAATGGTTAGTTTTACATAATTATCATGCATAGTCAAATTTTTTGGTAAAAATTAAATATGGTATAAATATTTAGTCTATATTATGACATCATAATGGACAAAAGTAATGTAATAAATTCCATAAATGTAATCCAGAAACAAATATATATTTATTCTTTAATGTTATGTATTTTTAAAATTATTTGATTAATTTTATAAACCCTTCATTTATCCTAAAAATTATATATTTTTTTATGGTTTTAAAATAAATTCTTTTTGAACATGACTCACTTCAACATCACCACAAGTATAATATTAAGGATTTGAGATATTTTCATTATTAAATATTTAAATCCAACATTATTTAGATGAAAATATAGGGAAAACATGGTATGGTTTAGGGTTTTGATTTTTTTTATCATATGCATTCCAAATACTATGTTTATAAATTAATAAAGAACTCCCCGCCTTTTTATATAAATACCCACACATCCACCCACCCCACTTCACTAAAAACCCATTAATAATGATATAACTATCCATATATGTCACCAAAACACTCCCAAGGTGTTCCCAATCTTGTTCAAATCTTCTATTATGCTTTTAAAAGTTCCTTCTCAATGTAATTCACTTTCTCCTATTATTTCATATCAAGTCATTTATTTGTACTAATACCTTTTTATGTCCAACCGTTATTATTCTATATTTTTTTTACACATCGCATTTACTATACTTATGATACCCATTAAATTATATAACACCTTTCACTAGAATTAATCCCTTATATTAACCTTTATGTTCAACAATTATGAGACTTAAATTATCCCATGATTTTCCATGTCAAAATTTGGTATTTTGATTACACATCACCATTTCCACTAAAGGTTATTGACATAGATGAACCTATCCTAAATTAATTTGGGGATTCTTTTTATGTAACCGATACTACATTTTTGTCGGATTAAACTTTATGAAATATGTTTTTATCTTATATGATATATGGGGAACACAAATTCATATACATGATATGAATGTGGCGGGTGGGCCTCAAATCATATAACCATCCATTGCATTGGTAATTTTTTGATCACATTATATGCCATGTATGGAGAAAGGGAGGTTATACTAATAACAATGTGATATGATGTCTTGGAATATATCCTTGACTCGTGCTTATGGTTTCCTTTTTGTTTTTTTAACATTCTTATATTTTTTGATCATTTCATCTTATATCATGATTTGATGACCAAGTTTATAATTATCACCCCTTTTACTTGACATTGATATTATTTTGGACTACATTTTGTAAATTAATCATGTAATTATTAATTTAATAAATTATTGTTCACAATTTTTTACACTTTTCTTATGTACATCCTCATGTTATCCCATGAAGTATTATAAGATCTATTGGATTTAAAATCATGTTTTGGAGTTTTACAAAAATCGTATTTTACCCATGATTCAAGTTAATGTTCTCGATACCTAATTTAAAAAAATTGGCCTCATGAACTTGTTGGATTATATTATGTGTCTCTTTATGTAATAAATAATGAATTATTGTGTATTGAAGATAATTGTTTTCATAGTGAAAATTAAAGTACATTATTGTACTTTTGGGGGGATATGATTAGAAACCCTGATGTATGTGGTTTCCATGAAATAAGATCCTTTCCACGATAATACCAGTGGATTTGTCTCTGGAATAGTTGTATCTTTGGGTAATAAACATAAAAAGGGATAATTGTCCTTCCACTCAACCATATCTTGGTGAATGATAGATGTAACACCCCAAGATTTCATAGTGTGTTATTTCTTCAAAATAATTCAATAACTTGCACTACACGCAACACTGAGTTCAATTGCACCATGACTTACCAAAAAAAATCCATTAAAAGAGGTCATGAATAGTATTAACTAAATTTTAAACTTTATATAATCCTTAAAATTTTAGAATCCATATTATGAGTTTCTTAGTCATAATGCAAGAACAAATTCATTTTCAGTATTGCACTTTTATCAACTTTTGATAGTGAAACCTTTTTAAATACAATATTTTAAACTTTTTTACTAAATGGAGACATCAAAAAATTTAAAATGAAACATCCCAAGCCTCCACGGTACGCTTTCCTTTGAATAAAACAGTAGCGTGTGTTGTACGCAACTTCGAGTTCTAACACACCGTAACCAATCAAACTAGCTGTTATGAATAGTAATACCTACTTTTTGAAGTTATATATATTTGATATTTTAAAATGGACTTCATTTTTGGATTCGAAATATCAAATTTAGCCTAAGGTGAAATTTTTGTACTTTTCGGATAACTTTCATATTTTGATGAATAGTTAAAATTACTAAATTTTAATTAAAAACAACTTTTTTAATCAAAATAATTAATAGTGATAAATTATGAATTTGAGTGGTTTTAAAGTATATTTAGAATATATTTTTACCATTTAATATAATTTTGGTCATTGGACATAATTTTACAATTAAACCGAACATAAACGAGTGTCAATCTTTTGATAGTTATTATCTCTTAAAAACACGCTTTTTGTTTTGACAACGGGAATTAATTTTAAATTAATTTCTGCCACTTCTATGTTTAGAATTTAGGAAAATGGATTCCATATTTGGAATCAGAATGTTCAAATTGTGTAAATAGGTAACTTTTATTTTTAGACATTTTGAATAATTACTGCGGTAAATATTTTATTTACCATGGTTAAGGGTAAATCCGGTAAATAAGGGTTAAAAAAAAATAATATTATAATAATACTAAATTACCCTAAAACGTGTCTTAACCCTATTGGTTGATATATTGTCGATCATGGGCATATTTTTGTCAATTTTGGGACCCCATGGATCCACTTGTAAGTGATAATGACACTTTATTTTAATTAAGTCAAAATGAATACAAAAATGACACAAGCATATATCTTTTAGAAAAACAATTGTTACATAGGGTTATATATGTTGGATTTTAGATTATAAATATTAATTAGAAAGCTAAAAATATTTCCTACATAATGATATTTTATTTATAATTTTTAGACATTAAATAATTTATTTTATTTATGACACAATGATGATGCAGTAATTACTATAATAGTGAAAAATTAAAATAATTGATATTATAAATACCCAAATAAATATAATATGAAACTTTTAATGAATTAAACTAATTTTATAGGATAATATGATATATTAGGATTGATTTAATTGACTTTGTTCGAAGTAATCAATCTGTTATGAGTTTCAAAAAAATCAACTATTGAATAGTGTCAAAATTGACATAAAAGAGTTCGTAAAACAAATATTATATTATTAATTGATATTAAATTCCTAAAAATCTAAGGTTCGGCCAAGAGACTTATATCATGATAGGTTCATCATTAATGTACCACTTGGGGGTCGCTGTAATGTATATAGTAAGTTTATTAACCATATTATATAAAAATACAAAGAGACATTGTAAAAGTGAAACTAATTGACTTAGAGTTAATACTTAAAGATAAGGTTAATATAAGTACCCAAACCTGTCTAAATTCTATTGGTTGAGTGGTTTTAGACCTATCCCCACCTTAACCTTTTAATAATAAGCTTTGGAGCCATTATAAACCGAATAAGAATTTATTATAAATTAATATTTCTAGCTTTTCCAAAGGTGCCCCTCACCCCTCTTATAAAAGGGCACTCCTCCTTCTCATTTCTTCACACCTTCAAAGCCTTTTGGTTCGGCCAAACTCTGACCAAATACTCTCCCAACATCCCTCACTACAACCTAGAGGCCTTAGTTTGATCAGAAAGCCAACCTAAGGAGCCCTTTTGATCAAATCAAAAGGAAGAACCCGAAGAAGAGGTAATGATTTCACCACCCTTCTCCAAGTTCATTTCTTCTTCCACTTCTTCTTCCTTTGTTCTTACCATTATAATATAATAACTCCAGTATCTCACATATACTGTGATGTTATTATAAATATGGTACAACCATATTCAGTATTCTATCCACCCTTTGAATAACATGTCACCATATGTGCGTACGTACGGCTTACCGTCTCCACGTCGTGGTGTAATTGTTATTCAATATAATATTATTTGGATGGGTATAATAATGATGTGTAACTCATGTAAATAATAAATATAACATGTTAATGATTCTGTATATATGATATATCATCCATTTATATATTATTTTAATATCAAAAGAATGATATTGTCGCTCGTGCGTACGTACGGACTACCGTCTCCACGAACGCGATGAGATTCATTCTCCATCGTATCCATTCAAGTATAATTATCATTTGATGATTTAAAAATGATGTTTAAGGACTAGATATCATTCTGGATATGAATAAGATACAACAACCATGGCTTATGTAACAAAACATATAAAAGAAAATGAGTAAGTTAACTCCCAAAACGACGATAATTCTAAGATATTATTAACAAATCAATGTTAAAAGATCATATATGATATCATATATGATTCTTGTATAATTTAATAACAACTATTTCACCATTATACAGGAGGTTAACCTACCCCAAACAAGCTAAAGTACAAGGTAAGGGTTATTTCACAATCTCTTCATTATCCGAGGTTGTTTATATGTAATAATCTACTGGGATCTCTTTATCATCCACATCCATGTTTCTTAAAAATGTATTTCAAAACATTTTTACTATTTACTAGAATATGAGTTAAAGTCATTTATACCCTTTTTGACTTTTATAAGTGGTTTATAAAGGAATCTTTTGGTCTTTTTCAAAACAAGGTCCTTTTTAACCTTTTTGACAGCATTAAGGTAAGAATGTTTTTTTTAACCTATACGGCGGGTGCGGCTATTTTCCGCCGTTATAAAATCTTCAAAGCTTCCCTTACAAGCTTATAAGAATATTTTCAAAGAAAATGTTTTATTTTATATGGATCTTAAATTATTTCAAAATAAAAGGAGATATTTCTTTAAAAAGAATTTTGATTTCATCTATGTCAACATCCTTTGATGGGTTTTAAGATTATTTGAAGTTGATTTATTATGATACAAAACTTCTATATTGTTTTGAAGGTTTTGTGATATGTTTGACTGTGGATGTGCTATTTTTATACCATTCATAGTTTATGGTGAAAGTATTGACATTTCGTATGCTAGTTCCAATAAGAATGTTTATGTTATATTTCAATCTTTACTTCATATGAATGTGTTGGACAAGTATGTTCCAGGTTGGGGACTGGTAAAAGTAAGCCCTCCAGGTTGGGGACTGGTAAAAGTAAGCCCTCCAGGTTAGGGACTGGTAAAAGTAAGCCCTCCAGGTTAGGGACTGGTAAAAGTAAGCCCTCCGGGTTGGTGTCCGGTTATTAGAGGCACTCCGGGTTGGTGTCCGGTTATTAGAGGCACTCCGGGTTGGGTTCCGGTTACAGTTAGCCCCAAGGTCTTGGGACGAGGCCTTGAAAAGTAATTAAAGTTTAGCATTATGCATTCCAACATTATAAAAGTCGTTATTGATTTTTCCATGTGATTATTCGATTAGTAGAATATCCATGTGAATCAGTAAATGGCATTATTTCATTTTATTTATGCCATACCATGTTGAAAGTTCATATCTAAAAGGCTTTTGTTTTAGTTATACATTTCCTTAAATGTTTATTCTTATTTATGAAAATTTCCACTATATTGTTATCCTTACTGGGTATTTGAGCTCACCCCTTTTCTATGTTTTATTTTTTCCCAGGATGTGAAGAAGTAAGTTATGAATGACCTGCAGGGATTTTTATGAGGGGTTAATAGTGTGGATTTTGGAAACATTATGTTGTTGTAGTAGTTTTTCATTTTATGATGTAATGTAAAACTTATGAATATATCTAGTGTTTCCAAGGCTACTAAACCAATCGGTCTTTCGAGATTTGATCTTTCTTGTGATCATGCCAATGTTATGTAATAATGCACCGTCTCTGGGTAACTACGGTCGGGGCGTTACAGTTGGTATCAGAGGAAGTTTAGTACAAACCTTGGAAGCTAGATTTAGATAAACTCTGATTAGAGCACGTAGACCTAAGATGAACTTTGAGGATTAGTATAGAAGAACTTCCTAGAATTTTGGTATTGTAGAGATTTTGTGAGTTTTCCGAGCAATACATCCCTGTCTGGATACGAGCAGGTAGAGGCGGCTCTGGCACATATGTACGTAGGGGTAAAACCCGAAAACACCGCTTTGAGCTAGACTCGAACGGGAACTGGTGCACGACAACGGGCCTTGCTGCACTCTTGGTTACGACACTCCCGGGGGATATGCTTAGGATAAATCTCATTTTCTTTACAAATCATTATGAAGGGTTTATGAGTATATACTTCCTCAAAGAAAACATTTTTATGATTATAGATTATATCCATAAATAGTTCAATTTATGTTAAGTGTTTTATAAGTATGGGATTATGTATTTTGATTCATAAACTGATCTAGTTTATGCCATTGTTTAGAAATGGTGCCCAGTAGAAGGAATGAGAACTCCAGAAATGCACATGATCCAAAGAGAAGGAAGGATCATATCTTTCATGGTTTTAAGCTAGAATTGATAAGATAAATAGTCTCCCATGTATTATCATCATATGAAGAAATAATATCATGTGTTGATAAGATAAGTAAAGAGTTTACTGAGTCCTATGTCTTTGAAAGGAAGCAAGAGAAGAAAAGGATAGAAGAGAGAAATATGGATAAAGGGAAGAGGGAAAAGAATAATTTTCCCATATGTGGTAACTGTGGAAAGAAACACCCTGGAACTTGCCTGAAAGGAATGGGAGTTTGTTATAAGTGTGGAGGAAAAGGGCACAAAGTACGTGACTGCAAGGGTAAGAAAATGGTTTTAAATGTACAATGCTTCATTTTCAAGGAGTTTGGACACTACGCGAACCTATGTCCCAGTCATCAGACTATACCGAAAATGATGTTATTGGATAATAATCAAGTTATGATACTACCACAGATGAAGAGGAATGATTAGAGTTCTTCTGTTGATTATGTCAATTGAGTGTTGTATCAACAATGTACTTGTTATAATAATTATGGAGTATATAAGGATTGTACTGCAGTACTATTTCATTAAGGACTTGAGATTATGTGGAAAAAAGAAAAGTGACTCAATAGCAGGATAAATTTTTGGAAAATATATGGTTGAGAGAATGATAAACCATAATATAGCTCCGATACCGAAGTAGTGATTTTGGAATAATACATGATTGTTTTGGATAAATTATATTGGATATTCTTGACTACATTCAAAGTGATTAATGATTTGTATATTCCATCATTGTTGAGGTTTAAAACATTTTTGGATTAATGAAGTATAGCCAGCATTCTATATGGAATAAGGGAACATGAATGTAATCAATAAGGAATATGGTAATACATGATGAAGGTATTTATATGCTATTACGGGGTAAAAAGGATCTATATTATGTTTAACTTCCTTATAAATGTTGGACTGTGAGTTTGGACAGAAGTATATTGGATAGTTCTAGTTTGGATTATTTTGGATTTCTATAAAAGGACAACCCGGAGGTCGGGCGGCAACCCGTCGCGTCCGGCAAGGCTGCAAGACTTGAACCCGCAACCGAAGGGCGACAATGGTGTATCACCTACCACTGGCCCATGAGATGTCCTGGATTAAATAATGTAGTTTTTATTAAAATATCTTGTTGATGAATTATAAATTCGTTTATTTTGGAACCCTATACGAATAGTGTAAATAGAATTTTTTTACATCCTATTATCTTTTAGAGTGAAAGATGAGTTTGTGGTAGAAATTTATTAATGGATAAAACTCTAATTATAAAGTATGTATATCTCCTTATGATCATAGAAAATCTCATAAATAAATTCCTCAACATTAAGAAAAGAAACTTAGAACAAAAATGTTGTCCTAGATGGTACCTTAAATCATCATTAATTTATGGCTTTGGGATTGTTGGCCTTTTCATAGCCATGTTCTCTACCACTCTCCATCAGATAATTGATGGTTAGATTTCTCTTCCATATCCATATTTTCCTACATGGAACCCTAGTATGTGTTATTTTCAGTAATCTTCATACTTTCCACTCTTTATTTTAAATAGAGGCCTCATTAATTCATTTTTCGATGTGGGATTTCAACTAAAATATTTTGAAACGTCAAAAATGTGTTATCCTAATACCCTATGTTTTGTTGAACCGATGGTATTTCAAATCATCATAGATTGATGAATTTAAGGACCTCAATTATACACTTGTTTGTGATTTATGACCTCAATCACTACCTATAAATATTTACGTTTTTCCTCCGATTATATGTCTCTAATTGCCACCAATGTTCTCCTAATCAAGATCATAATTTGGTTGTGACCGTTTCATTTCTCTTTTCCTCATATTAAGACTAAATTTTAGTAACCCAATTTCCGATGTGGGTTTTCCCAAAAATATATTTTCTACTTTCAACCTTTTATTTTTGAAGAACAATTTCAAATTGCGAGGACGCAATTTATTGAAGGAGGGGATAATGTAACACCCCAAGATTTCATAGTGTGTTATTTCTTCAAAATAATTCAATAACTTGCACTACACGCAACACTGAGTTCAATTGCACCATGACTTACCAAAAAAAATCCATTAAAAGAGGTCATGAATAGTATTAACTAAATTTTAAACTTTATATAATCCTTAAAATTTTAGAATCCATATTATGAGTTTCTTAGTCATAATGCAAGAACAGATTCATTTTCAGTATTGCACTTTTATCAACTTTTGATAGTGAAACCTTTTTAAATACAATATTTTAAACTTTTTTACTAAATGGAGACATCAAAAAATTTAAAATGAAACATCCCAAGCTTCCACGGTACGCTTTCCTTTGAATAAAACAGTAGCGTGTGTTGTACGCAACTTCGAGTTCTAACACACCGTAACCAATCAAACTAGCTGTTATGAATAGTAATACCTACTTTTTGAAGTTATATATATTTGATATTTTAAAATGGACTTCATTTTTGGATTCGAAATATCAAATTTAGCCTAAGGTGAAATTTTTGTACTTTTCGGATAACTTTCATTTTTTGATGAATAGTTAAAATTACTAAATTTTAATTAAAAACAACTTTTTTA
The DNA here is from genome assembly GCA_963277665.1 of Viscum album. Classification (NCBI taxonomy): domain Eukaryota; kingdom Viridiplantae; phylum Streptophyta; class Magnoliopsida; order Santalales; family Viscaceae; genus Viscum; species Viscum album. The sequence continues at coordinate 1,609,080,400 of OY728141.1, read as the reverse complement.
ATCAAAATAATTAATAGTGATAAATTATGAATTTGAGTGGTTTTAAAGTATATTTAGAATATATTTTTACCATTTAATATAATTTTGTTCATTGGACATAATTTTACAATTAAACCGAACATAAACGAGTGTCAATCTTTTGATAGTTATTATCTCTTAAAAACACGCTTTTTGTTTTGACAACGGGAATTAATTTTAAATTAATTTCTGCCACTTCTGTGTTTAGAATTTAGGAAAATGGATTCCATATTTGGAATCAGAATGTTCAAATTGTGTAAATAGGTAACTTTTATTTTTAGACATTTTGAATAATTACTGCGGTAAATATTTTATTTACCATGGTTAAGGGTAAATCCGGTAAATAAGGGTTAAAAAAAATAATATTATAATAATACTAAATTACCCTAAAACGTGTCTTAACCCTATTGGTTGATAAATTGTCGACCATGGGCATATTTGTGTCAATTTTGGGACCCCATGGATCCACTTGTAAGTGATAATGACACTTTATTTTAATTAAGTCAAAATGAATACAAAAATGACACAAGCATATATCTTTTAGAAACACAATTGTTACATAGGGTTATATATGTTGGATTTTAGATTATAAATATTCATTAGAAAGCTAAAAATATTTCCTACATAATGATATTTTATTTATAATTTTTAGACATTAAATAATTTATTTTATTTATGACACAATGATGATGCAGTAATTACTATAATAGTGAAAAATTAAAATAATTGATATTATAAATACCCAAATAAATATAATATGAAACTTTTAATGAATTAAACTAATTTTATAGGATAATATGATATATTAGGATTGATTTAATTGACTTTTTTCGAAGTAATCAATCTGTTATGAGTTTCAAAAAAATCAACTATTGAATAGTGTAAAAATTGACATAAAAGAGTTCTTAAAACAAATATTATATTATTAATTGATATTAAATTCCTAAAAATCTAAGGTTCGGCCAAGAGACTTATATCATGATAGGTTCATCATTAATGTACCACTTGTGGGTCGCTTGGATGTATATAGTAAGTTTATTAACCATATTATATAAAAATACAAAGAGACATTGTAAAAGTGAAACTAATTAACTTAGAGTTAATACTTAAAGATAAGGTTAATATAAGTACCCAAACCTGTCTAAATTCTATTGGTTGAGTGGTTTTAGACCTATCCCCACCTTAACCTTTTAATAATAAGCTTTGGAGCCATTATAAACCGAATAAGAATTTATTATAAATTAATATTTCTAGCTTTTCCAAAGGTGCCCCTCACCCCTCTTATAAAAGGGAACTCCTCCTTCTCATTTCTTCACACCTTCAAAGCCTTTTGGTTCGGCCAAACTCTGCCCAAATACTCTCCCAACATCCCTCAATACAACCTAGAGGCCTTAGTTTGATCAGAAAGCCAACCTAAGGAGCCCTTTTGATCAAATCAAAAGGAAGAACCCGAAGAAGAGGTAATGATTTCACCACCCTTCTCCAAGTTCATTTCTTCTTCCACTTCTTCTTCCTTTGTTCTTACCATTCTAATATAATAACTCTAGTATCTCACATATACTGTGATGTTATTATAAATATGGTACAACCATATTCAGTATTCTATCCACCCTTTGAATAACATGTCACCATACGTGCGTACGTACGGCTTACTGTCTCCACGTCGTGGTGTAATTGTTATTCAATATAATATTATTTGGATGGGTATAATAATGATGTGTAACTCATGTAAATAATAAATATAACATGTTAATGATTCTGTATATATGATATAGCATTCATTTATATATTATTTTAATATCAAAAGAATGATATTGTCGCTCGTGCGTACGTACGGACTACCGTCTCCACGAACGCGATGAGATTCATTCTCCATCGTATCCATTCAAGTATAATTATCATTTGATGATTTAAAAATGATGTTTAAGCACTAGATATCATTCTGGATATGAATAAGATACAACAACCATGGCTTATGTAACAAAACATATAAAAGAAAATGAGTAAGTTAACTCCCGAAACGACGATAATTCTAAGATATTATTAACAAATCAATGTTAAAAGATCATATATGATATCATATATGATTCTTGTATAATTTAATAACAACTATTTCACCATTATACAGGAGGTTAACCTACCCCAAACAAGGAAAAGTACAAGGTAAGGGTTATTTCACAATCTCTTCATTATCCGAGGTTGTTTATATGTAATAATCTACTGGGATCTCTTTATCATCCACATCCATGTTTCTTAAAAATGTATTTCAAAACATTTTTACTATTTACTAGAATATGAGTTAAAGTCATTTATACCCTTTTTGACTTTTATAAGTGGTTTATAAAGGAATCTTTCGGTCGTTTTCAAAACAAGGTCCTTTTTAACCTTTTTGACAGAATTAAGGTAAGAATGTTTTTTTTAACCTATACGGCGGGTGCGGCTATTTTCCGCCGTTATAAAATCTTCAAAGCTTCCCTTACAAGCTTATAAGAATATTTTCAAAGAAAATGTTTTATTTTATATGGATCTTAAATTATTTCAAAATAAAAGGAGATATTTCTTTAAAAAGAATTTTGATTTCATCTATGTCAACATCCTTTGATGGGTTTTAAGATTATTTGAAGTTGATTTATTATGATACAAAACTTCTATATTGTTTTGAAGGTTTTGTGATATGTTTGACTGTGGATGTGCTATTTTTATACCATTCATAGTTTATGGTGAATGTATTGACATTTCGTATGCTAGTTCCAATAAAAATGTTTATGTTATATTTCAATCTTTACTTCATATGAATGTGTTGGACAAGTATGTTCCAAGTTGGGGACTGGTAAAAGTAAGCCCTCCAGGTTGGGGACTGGTAAAAGTAAGCCCTCCAGGTTAGGGACTGGTAAAAGTAAGCCCTCCAGGTTAGGGACTGGTAAAAGTAAGTCCTCCGGGTTGGTGTCTGGTTATTAGAGGCACTCCGGGTTGGTGTCCGGTTATTAGAGGCACTCCGGGTTGGTGTCCGGTTATTAGAGGCACTCCGGGTTGGGTTCCGGTTACAGTTAGCCCCATGGTCTTGGGACGAGGCCTTGAAAAGTAATTAAAGTTTAGCATTATGCATTCCAACATTATAAAAGTGGTTATTGATTTTTGCATGTGATTATTCGATTAGTAGAATATCCATGTGAATAAGTAAATGACATTATTTCATTTTATTTTATGCCATACCATGTTGAAAGTTCATATCTAAAAGGCTTTTGTTTTAGTTATACATTGCCTTAAATGTTTATTCTTATTTATGAAAGTTTCCACTATATTGTTATCCTTACTGGGCATTTGAGCTCACCCCTTTTCTATGTTTTATTTTTTCCCAGGATGTGAAGAAGTAAGTTATGAATGACCTGCAGGGATTTTTATGAGGCTTTAATAGTGTGGATTTTGGAAACATTATGTTCTTGTAGTAGTTTTTCATTTTATGATGTAATGTCAAACTTATGAATATATCTAGTGTTTCCAAGGCTACTAAACCAATCAGTCTTTCGAGATTTGATCTTTCTTGTGATCATGCCAATGTTATGTAATAATGCACCGACTCTGGGTAACTAGGGTCGGGGCGTTACAATAGAGGCCCCTTGCTACATACCTGGTTTGAAAATATCAGTGAAAATATTTTTTTAAATTTGAAAGCTCTCTATGAAACACTATAAATTGAACAAAAAACCTATAAATTTTTATTTTAGTAAAGAATTAAATTATTACATATATTAAAACTAATTAATGTATATATTAAGTAATTTATGTCATTTGTGAGTCATCTGTTAAATTTTCATTGTTTCTCTTTAATGTATTTAATAATTTAATGATTTTATCCTTAATTATCCCTTTATTTTAGTTAAATGGATATAAATTTGAAGGACTGAGTCAAAAACTAGTGTGATATGATATTTCAAAATTAAATTCTAAACCATATGGTTTCAGGAGTGAAGAGATTCATAAAAATAATTACTTAATCAACTAGTGGCCTACAAAAATAAATTAGGGTCTAAACTCACATCCCCCTAAGAAAGATAAATTTGTAATCGCATCATTTATATGACATAGTTTTTTGAAATTTTAGTTGGTCTTCATATTCCTTAATATTGGAATAATTTATCAACTCCCCAAAAAATATCTTATATATCCTTTGATACTCTATGAAAGAGAAGTTTGTGTTTTTTTTCATAAGAAGGATTAAGAAGATCAATGGTGATCATAGGTCAAAAAAAAATCCTGATGAAGAGATAAAAGATATTGATAGGAAATAATTCTACAAATATTTTTTATAAATGTTTTCCTTATATTATCTAATATAGAATTTATATCGATTTCATTAGCCTTAAAAAAGAATGATGAATCCATCGTGGTATGAGAGGATGACTTTCTAAGACATGCACGATATGTCACTGTATTTTTCATTTCTAGTAAAAGTAAATATTTTATCTTCTTTGGTGGGATATGTTTGAGTTTATGAAAACATTTAGTGATTCATGACTTTTACATCTATAAAGAAATTTTCCAATGTTTCCTCAATGTCTAAATATAGATTTTTAAATCCAAAGGGTCTCACGGACCTGGAGATAGGAAGTGGATAATGTATTTTAACTGTAGAGATGTAAAGGAGAGATACCTTAGGGGAAATATATTCCAACACCTCACTTTTCAAATGTGAAGGAATAATAATCCCATAATTTTCCTAAATGTGACACAGATATGATTTTAGGTGTGGGAATGAAGGTTACCTTGTTAGTGAATGCTAATGGGAGAATCCCCAAAATGTGATGGAAAACAAGAATGCTCTAGTAAACTCTCACCTTTTTTACCAATGTTTCAACTTAAAGGAATTATCACAAAATGATCATAAATGCACTAGGCTATGTTTTTTCAAGGATAATTGATTCAAACATCCACTATTTACAAGAGATAAAGAGAGAGCTTATTTCATCACAACTATTGTGGTTGGAATACCATGATATTACTAATTAATAACATCATTATCGATAGAGTTTATAAAAAAAACAACAATATTATAAGAGAATGTAACACCATGAGAGTTTATTATACATTTATTTTGAAATAAATTCGATCTCTTTGATACATTTTAATAAACACAACACCATATTTGAACAAAATCTGATACTCTATTAAAATATTATAATTTAAACATTACCATTACAACCTATCCATTAATATATTAAGTATGGAAAGTAATAGATTTTTTAAAAAATTTATATGGTTTACACATGTATAAAATAAATTCAATTTTTATATATTATTAAAAAGTTAATAAGAATTTAAATGAGAAAAAAATGTTTTCTGAAAAACAATTATTTTCTAAAAGGAAAATTAGTCTTGATCTGCACACATAATTTAAAATTATTTAATTTACCACATTAAGAAAATTTATTTAAAAAATAAACATATTTTTTAAAATCTTCATTGAAAAATTATCTTGGGGTAAATTTTTGATAAATCTCTCAAAATAATATTTTTTTTGATGAGTCCAGATAAATATTAATTTTTATTGAAAGGTATCCTTTAGTTTAAATTATTTTCAAAGTTAAATTATATTTTTAATTGGTTATAAAGTAAAATTAAATAAATTATATACAAATCAACTAATTTATATCATTTGAATTAATTTCATATATAATTTTTATATTAGAAATTTCTATTCTTTTGAGAATTTTATCTTTGCAAATCCTCTCTTTCATCTTGTCTACTGTATATTTTTTAATTAAATTTTGAAACTAATTTAAGTTGAATTTGAAATAATGGGATCTATATTTAGAATCCAAATAATTTATATTATCTAATATGGTCCAAATAAATTTTCACACTAATTAATAATCACAAAAGTAATAAATTATTTACTATGATTATAGTTAAATAGTTTTACTAGGGGTTAAAATAAAAATATAAGGTATTAAATCACCTAAAAACATACCCTTCACAAATTATTGAGACATATTTCTATATTATCCCCTCTATGGTTTGATAATATCACATTTTTACCATTTTCCCATGTTAAAAATGTTGGTACACTTTTTATTTTCATAAATTACAAATGTTACACTAACCTCACTTATAAAAGGCCACCCACTCTCCTATACTCTCCAAACATCCAAAACCCATTTGTGATTAGCTAAAAGTTTAAATTTACACAACATATATCCTTCGTTTTGAAAATACTAACATAATTTCATAAACATTGTAATTTAATAACATTATATTTCCCAAATGTTTAGAATGTTTTTATAGAAACAAATTTATTCCATTAGATGTTGAAATATTTGTTAAATAACTAATATAATCTTTCCATACAAGTCTGATCCATGGAATTATCCAAATTATAATCCATAAAACCAATTAATTCTAGTATATCAAATTTAATATGGTTTATTACGTCAGATTGACTTATGTCCAATCCATTGGATTAACTGAAGTCCAGTCCATTGCAGTAACTAAAATCCAGTTAATCAGAGTGAAAAAATATATTAAATCGGTCTAAAAAGAACTATTTTATCGGTATTAATGAGTTTATTCTAGGGGTGTGACTATTCTTATTCCATCGATGTTACTTATCTTAGTCTATTATATTGAATATGTTTTCTTCCATCAAGGAAAAAATGTTCATAATCAGGGTAAGAATTATTTCTACCAAGTGAGTGAATTTTTTATAGAATTCTAATGGTGGTAACAAAATGATATTGGATAGAGAATTACATGCAATGGTATCACGATGGATCTCATTTGATTCCATTTCATCAATCTCCTTTAATCACATAAATATGACCATTGTAGGTGTACCAATAAATAGAGTTGTATTTTTGGAGCTGAGTGACAATGATTTTGAAAACTCAACCTATCAGAAGATTTATCTATCATAACATCTCATTAAATTCACTTTATAATATTCTAGAGAGTTTTAATTCTATGTATTTAATTTCAAGATTTTAAATTTATTATAAAATGTTTTCATTTTAATTCTATGTATGATTGAGGTTATGATCAAGGGTTTCTTGGGATATAAATGTTGAAATATCCAATAAAGAATGTAATGTCCCTGACCTAGATACTACATAAATGTTCCCCTGTCCAGATTGGCCACATGGCCACATACACATATCCCAAAATATCAGAGTCATCCAACTAGAAATGAGGGCACTGGTGTGTCTCTTGCGAAACTATTATATCATCACTAGTGTAGCACAATAGAATACCAAAAACATACAATTAAGCAAGAAGTAAATCAAACATATAATAAGTAAATAGAGAATGAAAAATATATAGTCAATTTCAGAAGTCACCTCACATACCAAATGATGATACATGTCATGTGTCTCTAGTATGAGGGAAAATCATGTATATAAAGAAGATATACAATACATGTATCAAAATTAAAAAAATGAAAAAATTATTTAGTTAGCATAAGGAGCCTCAGCTCAGTCCCATGACCCTCTTCTCTATACAAAAAAAATAAAAACATGTATAAATGAGTTTCACCTTATACATACCTACAATCATATAGTCTATTTTGGACCCAAAGGTGAACTATATAGGGTGTGAGATATAATCCTTGTAGGAAACCACCCAAGGTCTATGACATACAGTAAATTTATGTATATTAAAAATAATTTGAAGGAAGTATTTCAATAAGAAAAAGAAGTACTAAAAGTAAAAAACCTAAAAAATTCTAGGTTTTCATATTCTAACCTATTCATTTAGACAATTATAATTTAGAAAGTAATTCTTTGTGTTAACAGTCATGAATATTTCATTTATAGTAGATTCATTATCATTTAATTCACAATTATTCGAACCTGACACGTATCTCGTATTCCTTCATAGTGATTACATGATAAAAGTATTCTTAAATAGTTCATCTATAATTTTTAAGATGGCACTGAATCCACGCTTCTTCTTTGGCTTGGCAGATGAATCATGCAACCCATTTTATTCATTATTTAATCTAGAACTAGAGAACTTCCAAGGAATTAATAATTTTAATCTAGGAATATCTCCAGGTATAATATAATCCAACACCCTATTATATCATCCATTGAAATCCAAAAGAACAAAGGTATTACTCTATGTGTTGTATAGATTCACTACTACTTGAGCTTGTCCTTGGTACTCCACTAAGGATCCGAAGAATCACCCATATAAATATGATAAAACTCCCTTTGATTCAATCAATATAATTATAATATGAATCTATGTATCACTTGGAATTTATTAGTCGATCCTTGGATTCAGTCATTGCGAGTCCGCTAGGGAGTCTAAGTATCACTCAAACATAAACATTGTAAAATCCAATTGAGTTCATCCATCGAATTATCATATGAATCCATACATCACCCAACACATTTTATCTTAAAAATAATTTAATAAAACTAAAAAAACACATTTCAACCATTTCATGTATCATGTCAAGGTCAAAACCAAGAAACCATAGAAGGTCACTCAAGGTATTTTCCAAACTCAGAATGATTATAACTAAATTACTCACATGGTAATTTAATTACAATGATAATCACACACTTAGCAATCCATTTAAAGTCACGTTTAAGGATCATGGCCAATCATCTCTTCCCTTTTATCAATTAAAATCCAATCAATATCACTATTTAATTTAAATATCAAATTACAATTCAAATCATCAATTTATGTTCCAATATTAACATCCAATGACATGGGGTGAAGGGGAACACCTCAAATTTGACCAGTTTACATATTCAATCAAAATATAAAGTTAACTAAACAATACACCCAAATAGGTGGTTCATTTTTCATGGAATAAAGCAAGTAATTATTCATCAGCAACTTCTTTATGTACATAGGCCTCACTAAAAAATTAAATCAAGGATTAAATATCATTTTATGGGTGATGCTCTGAATATTGGTCAAGTGGAAAAATGTGATATATAAAACAACATTAATTATAAATATATCAATGTGACCACCAACATTAGGTTTGTAGTAGATAACATGTCCAACATCAGCTCCTGATTTGACATAGATCAAGAAAAAATCGAAGAACTGTCAAGGAAACTATTAATAGAGAATATTACCTTGAATCTAAATAGTGATTATAATACCAAATCCAATTAGTAATTTCTAAAAAGGTATCGATTACTAATCTATGTGGATCCAAAAAATTGAGAGGTTCTTGAATTAGTGATTGAATGAATATTTAGTGGGGATTCCTAGAATAGTTACCCAGGGTGTTCTCAAAATGGGGAGCTTGTAGTGTGGGGGAGGAAATGAAATTTTTTTTTGGTTCAATATAATTTTATTGGTGAAATAGTAATTTTACTGAAAATTTATGTGTCAAACAGTTTAGGCGCACCATTAGAAATAGAAGAAGGGAACCCTGTGTAGTTTACCTGCACAGTTTGAATAACCGTGGGAAAATCATTCCAAACCCCACTGTCAAAATTATAGTTGTTGTCACATGCCATTGAAGACCAAAATGCATGTTTTTTTAAAATCCTGAAGCCTAATCATTCTCTCTTTTAATTCCTTTCATGTTTTATCAGACCATGCATCCTTCCCGACAGATTTTGAACTAACCGTTCACTATTCATATTCGAACCCAAAACATTGGTCTCAGGCTTTGAACTAGCCTTGGACGACCCTAATAACTCTATAACCCTAATACGAATTCACAATATGACATATTTAAACATTAAAACTAAGAATTTATTGAAATAAAATGATATATACCTCAAATAAGAACTAGGTTTCTATATGTCTAATCAAGGGCTTCCATGGATATGAAGATAGAGCCGATTCCGATCTTTTTGATCAAGATATTTCTTTTGGAAGAAATATTTACATTCTAGTTTAGTTAAAACATTGGATATATTATGAAAATTTTATTAAAATACATTATATTAATGGTTAATGCTTACTTATTCATTTTATAACGTTTTGGTTAGTTTTATGTAGAAAATCATAATGTTTTATTTTACTTCATTCAATAAGTTAAATTCTTCAATTAGTCATTTACAATGAATGTTTGTTTAACTAAAATTTTATATTCTCTATTTTTTTGGGAAAACTCTAAGACGAATATAATTAGTTTGATCATCAAACAATAATTGAGTCTAATTCAATGTAATAGAGAGGTTTGGGATCTTAAATATTTAAATATTTTTACCTATTATTTTCCCTATAATATCTCCATTATAAATAATAATCACAAAAAAATGTAATTATAGTTGGTTCAAAAAAATGAAATGTTAGTTTTTAATTTTTTATCTAAATAATGTTTCTAAAGTTATGTTAAATGTTTGTTATAAATATTTTTTATATAATTTTATTACACAAATGAGTATATTGTAGAAACAGTTTTTGTTTCTATATGATGAGAGTTATAAATGTTAGTATACATGAAAATGAAAATCCTAGTATACCAAAAATAATTGATGGTGCTAACTAAAAGGGAGACAGAGAACGAATATATTTTTTTATTAACACTGGGGATGAATGTATTATAATATTTATTGTAAATTACAATCCTGATATTGATGTATCTGTATTTAAAAATAAAAAGAAGCTTGAATATTAGTTAAAATATCGAGGTAGTAGTATATTATTGTGTTTTATTACTAGGAATATATACATCTAGATATATAATTATATAAAATATAATAATAATTGGAGTAAATTGGAGGTTACACATTTTGTAATATCGTAATTAATTTATAATAGAAGTGTAATGATAATATTAGATTATCAATCATTTGGTTCACTAACTGGTGAATCTATTGTGAAGACACATCACAGATTTATGAAAATCATGAACAATATTTAATATCATGGTGAGAATAATATTACTGATGAAATAATGGTATAAAATATTATTGAAATTATTCTCACAAAATGAGAATCCAAATGAATAGCTTTTGATGATGCATGAAGGATAACACATCTAACCTTGGATGTTTTTATTGGTACTTTCATGTATTATAAGGGTAGATTAAAAAAAATAATGGTAGGATAATGAAATGAATGGATGTGTTTCTTTTTCTCCAACTAAAAATATTTCTAATAAATTTAATTAAACTATTAAGGTTTCAAATCCATTAAATAAAAAATGAGTTATAATTGAAACATATGACAGTTCTTTATAGAGGTATGAGAATGAGTTATTTAATCTTGATAAAAGGATGAATAAGATTTTTGGAAACCCTGATATTAATTATTAGTATAGTAACAATTAAAGTATATATGAGATAATAAGGATTATTTAGTGGTAATTTTCCCTGAGTACAAAAATTATGATCATGTAAGACCAAACTATCTGAAACATAAAAGAAAATATAAGACGGAAAATTATTTGAAATGGAATTCTGATAAATTCTATATGAAAAAGATTTATAAAGTCGTGAATGCTTTAAAAACATGGAATACAAGTGGTTCAAATTGATCATAATAAATTTTATCATATAATTAAAGTTAAGATAATAAAAGCATAAGATTATATTTTGATATTCTGAATAATTATAAATTCTTTAGGGCTACGGTAACTGTTGAGATCATAAGAAATCATACAATAAATGAAAATTATCCATAGGGTGATAATGATAATAATTCTATAACCTCTTATAAGGAATCATCATTGTTAAAATAAAATAATATTATACCAATTTGGGAAGATGTTTTTGGATTTTCAAAACTATTATAATGTAAAAATTGAAAAACTAGTTAAAAACATGATATTTATATGGAAAAATATTCTAAACCAAACTCCAAAATTTCCAAACACACTACTAAGATTTGAAATCTTGAAAAATTATTATTAAAGACTAATTTTGAGAGAATAATCTTTTCCATAGATTGACAGAGAATATAATCTCTATAAAACTAATTTTTCAAAAAATCTATAAAAATGTAATTTGAATATAACTTATGTTGATGATTTAAATTTTGTTGTGAAACTAAATATTGAGATATCAAGTTGCTTTAAGATTAAATAAAATATTAATAATATTAAATAAACTAGGTATGATGGATAGAAATATTGTACATCATCAAAATGTATTTGAAATGGGGTTTAATAAAAAAAATTCTTTTCAAAATAACCACTTTGTTTTGAAAATTACTCATGTTTGTAAAAAAATTCAATGTAGTGGAGTTTGTAAACATAAATCGTATTTGAATAAGGTTAAATCCTTAGTTTTTCATGAATATTATTTGTCAAAATAATATAAAATTTCTCAATATAGAAAATTTTTAATGATTTTGATTCCATAAATATTACATTCTAATAATACCTATCCTTAGCCAGTATGGGTTCCAAAATTCAAAATTTTTTATAAAGAAAATACAAAATGTACCATCAAAAAAATATTTTACAATGATAGTTGTTGTTCTATGAATATGACTGATAGTAAATATTTCCTCAAAAGTATTTTCAAAATGAAAGGTGGAAATGTTTGTATTAGTGACACTTTACAAGTAGAAATTTTACAGAATAAGTGATATTGTTCATCTTATTAAATAATTAATTTCAATTTTTTTTACTATAGTTATTAATCGCATTACTATTTTTATAATTCAATTTTGTGACGATGGATATCTTTTGAACGTTAGTAATGATAAATGTATTGTTCAGAGCTCAAAATATAAATTTATTCTTTCTTATAATAGGTATGAGAATGTTTATACACATAAGAATACCTTAAGAGGTTAGATCATACTATTATAAATGATATAGAGGACCAATCAATGTTATGGAATATAGGATTAGGAAACTATATTGATTAATAATTAAATTCCTATCTATGAAATGACTAGTTAAATATATTTAGGAAATTATGATTGATTCTTTAAAATTTTGGGATCCTTTTCAAATACAAAATCAATATAAGTCATGTTTTATATCTATTAGTGGTGTCTCAACATATAATGACTTAATGTTAGGTCACAAAGAGTTATTTGAACCTATTAAAATTGGAAGTATCAATGTAATATACCATGAATAATTATTATTTTATTATTACAGTAGATATTCATTGGTTAATTATGTAGAAAATATGTATGAATCATTGTTCTATTTTAAATCTTTTCAATCCCAAGTTAAAATGATAAAAATATATCCCTAATAACTATTCATAAGGATAATTCTGGAAAATTTTAATTTTTGATTTTGAATGTTTTTGTAGAAAAAATAGTATAATAAAAATGTTTCATCACCTAAAACTCCACAGATAAGTTGTGTAGATGATATGCGAATCGGAATTCTACAGGATATTATAAGAAACATGTTATGTGAATACTCAGTTTCTAATCATTTTTGGGTTAATGTGGTTAGTATTGACTATTGTATGATTAATCAAGTTTTAATATTAAATTATATATATATATAACCCCATATGTGTTTTGGAATTGAAGAAAATTATAACTTTATTCATTCAATGTTTTTGGATACAATGTATTCATTCTAAAAACTAAATATACTTTATAAATATTTTCTCCCAAATCCTATGCTGGGATATTTTTGTGTTACACCACAACTAGTATAGTTTATAAGTGTTTTAATAAAAACATGACTACTGTTGAGGAAATTGGTCATTATAAATTAGGTATAAATTATCCTTTTCTATCAAAAAACCTCAATTTACATCTTCAAATATTATTTACGATTCTATTTTTCAACCAATATTATCAATTTCATCTCATTAGTGAACTATAGAAGAATATGTTTTTATTTTTCTAACTAAAAAATAATTTCAATATGTTTTAGAATAACATAGTTATGTAAATCGATGGAATAAGTTGATCTTTATGAATCATCCTAGTGAAAACATCATTGGTGATATAGATCAGTCAATTAAAACTATAATTTTATTAAGGAAATAAGTTAATGTTTTTAAATTTTTATCACAATTTGAACCTAAAACTTTAGATAAATCATTAAGTGATTATGATTCTATAAAATCCTGTCAAGATGAAATCAATGAATTTAAGAAGAATAATTTTTGGACATTGGTTGAATCACATAAAGATACTTATTTAAATGTTGTGAAATTGTATTATTTGAAAAGGTTTTATGAAAATAGATTTATAGTGAGAAATAAATCTAGACATGTTCCAAAAGGTTAATATAACAATATGGAGTTGACAATGATGAAACTTATGATCTAGTAGAAATATATGAATCTATTTTTATTCTTCTAGAATATAACGAATTTCATAATTTTATGCATTTTAAATGGTTTTGAAGTTTGATATTAGTAATGTGTATATATAAGAGAAGGTTTATGTATAAAACGCACATGTTTTTGAAAATAAAAAATTTATGATAAATGATTTCATATTTACTAAGGCATATTATGGAGTTAAACAGGCCGTAAGATCCGAGTATGATACATTAAATTCTTATTTTTATAAATTTATTTTCATTAAGGGATATATGGATCCAAAAATTTTATAGAATAACTATCTAAAAACATTCTCACAGTTAAACATTATATGAATGATACTATATTTTGTTTAACTCAAAAATCATTCATATATTCATGTGTGGATATTATGAAATCTAATCAAAAAATGATAATAATGGGAGAACTTACTTATTTCTATGTTATAAAATTGAACTCAAACCATAATAACCTTTTATAACCCAACATTTTTATATAAAACTTTTATTAATAAATTTTTCATTATAATACTAAATGATCAAGTATACTAATTGAAACCTAAAATACTTTATATATTAATGAATCTGGGAATCATATTGATCAAAATATTTGTAGAGTAATGATAGGATGTTTATTATACCAAATAGTTAATCATATATATTTAATGTTTTCTATATTCTTGTGCACAAGATATTAAGCTAATTCAGAATTTTCCCATCTTAAAGTTTTAAAATAGAAAAAAAATTGTCTAAAGGGAACAATGGATTTAGGATTATTTCATTCTTTTAGACATGATTTTGAACTAAAAAGGTTTTGGGATACTAACATTGGTGAACATAAAATAGATAGAAAAAGTATATACAAAACTTTTCATTTCACAAGATCTGATTTAGTTTCTTAACCTTGTAATAAACAACACTGAGTTTCACCTTTCATCGCTAATGTTGAATGTGTGGTAGCTAGACGTTTCTATTATAATGTGTTGTGGATTTCCCACACACTCATAGCCTTTTTCATGAGGTTTAGAAATACTCTAATTCAGTGTGATAAAAAAATTCCATTACTTCGTGTAAAAAATCAGCACATTACTCATCAGAAAATAAAATAAAATAAACCCTTTCCTTTAGGATCATAGATAAAGACGATATATTATTTTACTATTCATCACAATTAAAGAACAACTTGATGATATATTATCCAAACCCCTTGGTACTGATATATTTTACTGTGTTAAATATAATCTTGGAATGTTTAATACTAAGTGATCATTTATATATAATTTTAGTTTACCAATAACCTTAAATTAATTACATTCTTTTCAACGGGGGAGAACATATATTGTTCTTTTTATAAAAACGGTAGTATTTATTTATGCTAAATAAACCATTATTATTTCAAAACTATTTGTGCTTACTAAAATTTTTAGTTACATTATAAAATATTTCTTAATTATAAAATATTTTAATTTTCTAAATAACATTTTTTTTTTCTAAAATGATAATTTGTTTAAAAAAATTAGATTTATTAAAAAATAAGTACAATTATCAGAATGAATTTCTTACATAATGTTACTTTTTTACTCTAACAATTTAATTTTAATCTTCATTTTTTTAATTTCTTTTTGTTTAGTTATTTTTTTCTGGTTTACATTTTCTAAAGATCAACATTTTTTGAAAAATATTTATGTTTTTATTTTCCAAAAAATCATTTCATCCAATAAAATTTACATTTAGAAAACCATTAAGAGTTTAGTTTTATAAATAGATTTTTTTAGAATATTTTATGATCATGAGATAATGTATTTCAAATTAATATGAGTGTTCATATCTTTGGAGGATGAATCGTTACCCCAAGACTATAAATATGTGAGTGGGTCACCACATCTCGCATCAGTTTCATAAAAAGGTGACAACTCTTAGACCTAAAATTATCTTCTATTCCAGTCATTTTTTATTCATCTGAACTAATTTTACATCACCCAACCAGTTTCTGTTCATATGATCAGATCCTCTCAGTCAATTCAATTTTCACAAAATCTCAATTTCCGAAGATATTACAAAATGAGAAATTGTGAATGAATTTTTGATTGAGGAAAAGTGGTATTAAAAAACAAAATCTCTCATGAAATAAATTTCCATATTTCAAGGATAAAAAAATTTGTGTCGAGAAAATATATTTTGAACTTCTTGATCCAAAAAATGTAAAAGTGTTATACCCATCTCTTGAGTTTAGTATTGATGATTATTTATAAGTCATAAATTTTAAACATTTATGATATTTAAAATTTCATTATTCATCATTTTATGAATCTTGTGGGTGTTTAATTTATTGTAGAGGTGTATCTCTTAACACATAGGCTTCTAGAAAATATTGAATTTTTTTAAAATTCTATGGTTGAAATGTCTTTGTTATCTTATTTTGAGAAATTAAAGAAACGTTCTCATCTTCAACAAGATTCTAGAGTTGTTGTATTGTGGATCCAATGTTACCAATTACTGAGGATGTGTGATAGATACACCATGAATTTTTCAAAAAAAATTGGGTTTGGTTACTTATAAATACAAGGGAAATTAATTTATTAAAGTATTTTTTCTTGACAATAAAATCCATTAAGAAATGTGTTGTAAAATTTTAGATTTTTAAATTTCCATGTTTTATCCACAAGATGTTGGTAAATTTTATAATATTAATGAAGTTAAATTTGTAGGATAAGGAAATAATGTAAATATATTCATAGATAAGTGAATATAAAATTTAAATAACAAAATTAGTTTTCAAGGAGGTGTTAAATAAGTTTTTTTAATGAAAAATTTAAAGTAGTGTTAGATATCAAAAGACAATAGTTAATGGAAAAAGTTAATGAAAATATGAGTTTTCTTTCATCACTCCCCTTACTAAGAAAATTTAAATGTTATGTCTACATAGTCATTTCAATAATTGAAAAAAAAATTCTGAGAAGAAAGATAAATATCTATAATTCAAGCTTAATATGGAACATTCCTTAACTCTAAAAAATTGAAATTACTTTTGAAAGCATAACATAAGAATAGAAAATAGAAGAAGCGATTACATGATAAAGAAATATTTGATAGTTCTTTTTAGGGAGTAGAACTGACCTGTAGATATATTCATAGTAAAACGGAGGGCAAGGAAAAAACAAATAATTTCAATATCTTCATTATCTATTGTCCAACCAATTATTCAGTTCATTAATGATGTTTTCCAACCAAATATTTCTAATAAACAGAAATTAATGGAACTTCTCACGAAAATTATACTGTTGATAAAGGAAAATGGATAGTTATAGTTACTGAAAAATATATTCCTCAACATGATTAATTTGATGTTAAATTTTTTTGAAGCAACCATGAAATTCATATTTTAATAGTGAATAAATTTATTTTATAAAATTATAAAAATTATTGGAAAAAGAGTCCAAATAAACTTTTCAAGTGGAATGGGAAGAAAAAATAGGAAGGAAAATTTCCTTCAAAAGCATTATATTTTAGTTCTAAGTCCAAGAATAATTTTGATCTAGTTATTTCAAAAAAGAAAGAATGTTTTGAAAAAGAAATTTAAAATTGACAATCACAAACAAATGTATCCAAAAAGGATGACATCAATAGAAATATTGATTTCATTGATGTTTAAATTTAGAGGAATATTAAGAAAAATGGAAATAAAATATTGCTACTAGACCATAAAGAAGATATTTTTTAACATTTTATCAGATTCAACTGATTCTCAAGCTACTCATTCTAATCATAGAATGTAATGAAAATTAAATTATTTTAATGATAATTTGAAAAATCTTATGGAATCCATTCATCTACTACCAAATATAGAGTCATTTTTTACAATGATTAATATCATATTGAATGTGCTAAAATAGTAAGATGATCTAAATTAGTAAGAAAAAATGTTTCTTAGAATGAGGAAAAAAAATCATTGAAAGTTGAATCAAATTCAAATAAAATAAGATTTTAAAAGATCATCAAATGGTTAAAAGAAACCAAATTGGATATAAAGTTCCACGATGAATATATATATATGTTGTTCAAAATAAATTATTATAAAGTGAGTATTCTTTTTAGGAAAAAAAATATTTTGAGGATGATGAAACCATTAAATTAATTTACTTTTTCAAATATGTATCAAAATATCAGGACATAGATATTTTGGAACTGAGGAATAAAAACGTGTTTCATGAGGAAGAAGTTTACGTAAGCTGAGAATACCAAGATCTGATATCTTGAGGAAAAAAATTTCAGATTAATGTAAGATGTTTTAAGGATGGAAGTTCTTCAGGATAAAATGGCCAGGCTCATGTCAACAACACTACAGAATTTGAATTATAAATATTGATTAAAAATTATGAAATTAATATTGAAGAATCTATTTAATAAATATTTATTTTTTATGAACTCTTAATGTATAAAAAATTGATTATGTGAAGTTTTAATAAATTTTTCTCAGAATTTTTTCCCCAATATTTTTTCAATTTTATTTGGATTAATGTTATTTAGATTTTATTAGATGAATTTATATTCAAACTACATTTTATTAAATAATTTATATAATGTAATTTTATTTACTTTATAATTCTAATTTTATTTTTAAATATCACAATTGGGAAAATTATTGTCTTAGGGAGGAATTACTAATATTTGTAAAATTTTTGATGATATTTTAAGGGTGATGTTACTAAAGGATGATTTATCATATATTAATCTTTTGGAAAAAAAATATGTCAAAAGGAAATGATAACGAAATTTTGAGATAAAAATGGTAGGGGGGATGTGTACCTAAACTATTAATGGAATTGTATGTTTTCCAATGTTAATTTTTTATCATTAAGTATTATGTTTTTTTCTTTTAAAAAATTATGAGATTGTTGAGTCAAATTATTTTCTTCCAATACATTCTATACAATGTTTTAAATATCACAACACACTTCCAAAAAATGATATTTTACTAATTTTATATTTTTCAAGTCTTTGCAATGTTTTTGTCGAAACAAATTTTCTATACTGAATGATGAAATATTATTTATATAATTATATAAAAATTCAATGCATGTCTAATCCATCAGAATGACTAATGTATGATCCCACAGGCTGAATAAAATCTAGTCAATCCGATTTCATAAATTCTAGTATATTAGGTTCACTAAAGTCTAGTCCATCAGATTTAACTATTTTAATTCCATCATAGTGACAAAAATATAGTCTATATGTGTGACAAAATATTGTTATCTATATAACTTAGTTTATCCTATCAGTTTGAATGATTTTATTATATCATTGTGACTAATTATGGTCCATTAGATTGACTATGTTTTTATTCCAACAAAATAATACTGTTTATATTCAAATCCATATTAATTTCTATTGAAAAAAATAATTTTTAAAATTATTGAAATTGTGCTACCTAAATAACATTGGATGGAGATGTACTTACTGAGCTGTTAATCTAGACCTCCTCCAAGTTAATTACTACCAACATTGGGAATCATATCAATATAAATATTGAATTTGTTTCCAAAAATATATGTTTATTCAAGGAGCTGATTACTAATTCTTTTGTGAACTCTACTAGTCTGAATATTTCTCTATCATAACTTCAAATTACTTTTGGTTTTTAATCATTCAAAGAGATTTAATTATAAGTATTAGGTGTGAGGATTTTAAAATCCTTGAACCTTTTTTTCAATCATATTTTGTGTCATTTCAGGGTTGAAACCATGATCTTTCATGTAGTGGAAGATGGATGGATCTGATTAAGCTGGTCCATGGCTTCTAGTCCTACGAAGACCGAGTATATTTCGATCATTTTGATTGTTAGATTTCTTATAAAAAAATACAAGAATTTTATTTTGGTTATAAATTTTTTATTCCTTAATTCACTATTATTGAAAATATTTACACTAAATATTAAAGTGTACTTATTCCTTTTTTTGTTTTTTTATTACTTTTACTATATAATAATTTAATGTTTCAATTTACTTATTTCTAGAAGTTGTACTTTTTTACAATAAATTTATAAGAAACGTTTTTAAATTAAAACATTTAATACTCTAATTTTTTTTGTGAAATATGATTTTGATATATTTAATTTGATCCTCATATGATTAAAATTCTAAAACAACTTAATATAGATTTTAGAGATTTTAAGTACTTATAGTTTTTTAACTACAATTCACCTCATTTTTTATATACATTATAAACTCTTATAATCCGCCATTTAGTTCTTCCAAGAACATCTAAAATACCAACCTTAATTCCCTCTTCACAACTTGGATTCCTTATTTTTATTAGGAAACCCTCCTAATAAGGCTTTAGGTATAAACATAAATAAGCTCTCCAAATAAGAGGGTAAATTCTTAAACGTGCGTATTTGTTTTACTTATTTTTCCACCACCTTAAAATGTTATTAAAATTTTCTAATATAACAAAAATATTATATCCAATATAATTATATGTAATTATTTTATTATAATAACCCAAATCCATCTCCACTTCCATAAAATGGGAAAGGAATCTTTTGATTGTGTGTAAGGTGGACTACCGCCTCACTAACCATTGTAATTGAATTTCCATCATCACACTTCATAGTTATATAAAATGATGTATGTAATATATTTATATAATATTTATGAAATTATTATAATTCTCTAATTATGATATCACATATACCTTCTTACTTTCAATTATATGGGGGATACCACATCGTCACTCATGTGTACGGAGGACTACCACCTCAAAAAGCGATATGGTATGTTTTTCATTTATGCTTTACATGGAAGGTATTAAGGTTGAAGTAAATAAATATATGTGATGGGTGTGATTTAAAAATTCTTCTATAAATATATTTATCCACATATTACTTCTTACCATCCAATTTGTATAAGACAATAACATTACTCATGCCTTTCTGTGGAGTACTGCCTCCATATGGCGATGTGAAATGTTTTTCATTTTATTTTTACATTGATGAAAATAAGTATTCATTAGATTAATATAAATGATATATATAAAATAATAATTATTCACTTAAGATTAATTTCTATTTATTTTTCTTTTTTCAATCAAGAAAAATGGAAACATTGTCTATGCGTACGTATAGCATGTCATCTCAATGAATGGTCTAATCCATTATCGATCAATATCATTAAAATATTATAGTAAATAAATTAAAAATTAATATATATGATATTTATTCCATTTTTTAAATTCAGGGGATGATATAACCGTGATAAAATTAAAAGGACTAAAATTAACAAATTAAATATAATTGAAAAATGAATCGATTTTTGCTTAAAGAGTGATTTGAACAATAATAGAAATAAATGGGTCATAATAGACTATAATTAAATCATATATGGTATAATATATATGAGAATATAAATATATTAATATACGATAGATATATAATAAACCAATATTTACTATATAAGAGTTTTATACACATACAAAGGAATTCGAACCGTAGGTAAGGGTTTCTCAACTCACTTTTACTTTTGTGAGACATACGCTGTATTAAACACTAATTGTTTTTATATTTTATATAAGTAACATTTAATATCATATATTATTATGATATTTATTTTCATTAAATTTGAGGATTAATTTAATGATTATTTCTTTTTTGTGGCAAACAATTTAGAAGTTACCGAAGTGAAAAAAACTTATTCCACAATCTCATCATTCTTCAAGATTGTTTTTGTTTAAGTCTCCCATGGGGGAATTATTTAATATTTCTATCTTAAAATCAATAATTTTTTATAATATGGTTATTTATTAATGAGTTTGTGTAATAGTAAAATTTCTTTACTCATTGGGTCATAAAATTATCATGAAAATGTTTTTATCAAAATACAAAATTATTTCTCTCTTTGGTCGAAAATATTTTTTCATTAAACTCCTTGTTTTAAAAAAATAATTTCAATTTTTTTGTAATCATTTTACAAATGATTTATTAAAGAAAATTTTAACCCAATTTTAATATTCAAACATTTATTTTAAATGAATCGTCATGATATTTTCAAAATAAGGCTCATTTGACTTTTATTGATAATGTGAAAGGAATAATTATTTTAACATGTATGGAATGAACAAAATTTTTGACCATCATAACTACTCCATGTTTTGATGATTATTTTTAATGTCGTAGAATATTTCTTTCAACGAATTTTTTTTTCAAAATATTTTATGATATTTTTTTATAAAAACAATATTCAAAAGGAAAATATTATTTTCCTCAAAAATGTTTTCAATGAACATTTTATTGAATTTATATTCCTCAATGGCATCAAACATATATTTTACCAATAATATAAAGGGTTTAAGTTATATTAATATATTTTTTATTCATTATTTAGATTTTTTATGATGATTTTGACTGAGGATGTACGAATTTTTTACTATTCACTAAATTACTCTAGATGGGTTTTGATTATATCTATTTGATTTGAGTATGTATTAGCATTTCATATGTTAGTGTTTCAATATAAATGTTTATATTGATTTTGTTTCACCATTTTAATAATAGGGATGCATATGACCAATTATGTGATTAGTGGGTCCGAGTTATAGATATCCCCTTGATCCATCAACATGTTTCATGAGAAAAATCATTTAGCCAAATTAGATGGGTTTCTTCCCACAAATTAAAACGAACTTTTTAAAGGTCTTAATAGTTACATAGGTTTAGAATTATGAATTCCCTCATTATGAGGTCATATATTGATTTCCATGTGATTGTTTGAATAGTTATAATATTCATGAATAATTTTCATGTTTATGTGATTATTTATATGGATTTATTTGATCATATTTTGATTCAGACATATTATTATTTGTTTAATTATTAAATTGAATTTTTTTCACTTAATTACGATGCCATAATAATTATGCTTATTTATTAATGATATCATCCTCTTTACACATACTCTTACAGAGCATATCATCCCAACACTTTTTTATTTATTATTTTCCTTACGATACTTTGAATTATTTTATAATGAATATGTAGGTATATTTTAATGGGAAATAGGGTGTTATCCAAAAAAACATCTTCTTGCTTTTTTGTTTTCAAATTTAATGTATATTTCAATTATATATATTGTTTACTAAGACTAAAAACAATAAGGTATTTTGACATGAGATTTCCAATATCATATGCCAATGTAATAATGTAATCACCAAATATGGGCTACCAAGGTCTGGGACATTATAGAGATGGATCAGAACAACAATGTGGTGATAGGAACACTTGTTATTCATTCAAGAATAGAGAACATACTATTTGACTCTAGTTCAATTAATTATATCATATCTTGCAAATTTAGTTTATATATTCAAAAACATCATAAAAACATGGATGTGGATATATCTATTAAAATTAAAAATGGGGAAATTACATAATCCAAATTGTATAAAATCTCCCCTATACATATTTTTGGGTTGAAATATCCAAAGAACCATGTGAAATCTTTTCTAGTAGAATTCAGTGCAATTGTGTGTATGGATTGGATTTATTTATGTAGATCTAACATAAATTTCTGAGAGAGTTAAATCAACCTTCATATTAGAAATCTCCCTCCAATACATTAAAAGTGTAAGGAGGGGGATAAATCTCTGTTTTTATTCTCATTTCAAGGATGGATATTATTTCCATTCATGAAAGAATGACTACTTAAAATGATTGATTCTAAATAAAAGATCATCCTAGATGACATTCCCATTATAAGGGATTTTATGATGTGTTTCCCAAATAATTTTATTGTCTTCCCCAGGATGTTAGTTTGATTTTTCAATTTATATTATACCCAAACAAATTTCTATATCCAAGAAATCATATAGAATGGACACTATTGAACTTGTGATCAAAAGAATCTACTAAATTATAATCTATTTAAAAGGTTTTCACACCCATGCACTTCAGCATGGGCTACATCAACCCTCTTTGTCATGAAGAATGATGGGACAATTCACCTATGCATTAATTATCACGAACTCAACATGATCCTGAAAAATAATAAGTATATTCTATCATAGATTTATGACTTGTTCAATTTTCTACGTGAAAACCAGTACTTCTATAAGGAGGATCATTAGTTAGGATATTATCAAGTAAATGTGTACAAGGTGGATATCCCTAAGGATTCCATTTATATAAAGCATAGATGCTATGACTTCACATTGATTCGGTTTGGACTCAATAATCCTCCATTAGTATTCATGAACTTAATGAATATAGTCTTTAGCAATAAACTATATAAAGTATTGGTTGTCTTTATATATGATATTATTAACTAATACAAAAAAAGGAGAAGTATGGGGAGTATTTTAGTGATTCATGGAAGACCCTATAGATGGAAATATTATATATAAAGATTACTAAATATGAATTTTGGATAGAGAAGTTAACATTATAGGGGAATGTTGTCACCAAAAATGTAAAATTAGTGGATCCATTAAAAACATATGAAATTGAAGGATAGAGCAGACCAAAATATGTGATATAGGTCCATTTTTTCTTATATTAGATTTATACAATAATCAATTTGGGATAAATTTTTATGAATTTTCAATCCCACTAAATAGGTTTACTTGAATGAAGGTGAGGTTATTTTTGTAATGAGGAATGCGAAGAGATCAATAAATAGTTAAATAATAGTATAACCACTTACCTATGAACACATTACACACTAGTGGTGAAGGATTTTCGATCTATACTGATGAATATTAAAAGTATTAGGTTGTGTGCTCACACAAGATAATAAATTCATAGCCTATTCCTCCCCCCAATTAAAAATTCATGAGTACACTACCCGACACTTGATCAATAAGTGGATATAGTGTTCTTCACATTGAAAATTTGGAAACAATATCTCTATATGGAGAATATTGAAATTTATATGGATCATAAAAGATGAAATTATATATTCAAACTAAAATAGATCAATATAAACCAATTCAGTGGGTTGGATCTAGTCTTGAATTATATTTTTTCAATGCATTTCTATCATGGGAATGATAAAAAAGTGGTAGATGCTCTGAGTAAAAAGGATCATGCAAACCTATCCATGTTATGGATTAAACGGGGTCTAATCTTCTTAGATGTACAAAGGATGGATATGGGAATATTAAAATAATCCTCATCATACTGTGCTCGAATAGCAACTCAATCATCAATTCGTGAGAGGATCAAGTATTCCCAAAATGAAAATGTGGTGCAACGGAAAAAATTAGTGAATATTCAAGAGTTCTACTTTTGTAAATGTGGATTTATAAGGTTAGTAACACAGATGTCTGTCCCATAAAAACAAAAACTAAATAAGGAAATTCTACATGATTCACATAGCTCATACTTCTCTTTTAAAAAAAATAAGAACTATGATTTATAAATATTTCAACAAAAAAATAGTTTGATTACATGAAGAGGAGGAGAGAAATTTTATTATCTCAATGCATAGTATGACAAAAAGTTAGGGATGAGTGACCAAATTCATAGGGTATGATAAAACCATTTATCATACCGGTATGGGAATGGGAAAATATAAACAATTATTTCATAATAAACTCCTCAGGATATCTAAAGCTAATAACCCCATCTTGTTGGTTGTCAATTTCCATACAAAGTAATCACATTTCATTACTATAATTAAATATTTATCTCTTAAGCAACTCACCATGATATACATAAGGGTTGTGGTAAGGCTGCATAGTGTTCCAATCACTAGTATATATGATCAATATATGTGTTTAACCTCAATGTCCTATATAATAATTTAATAATCATTTGATTGAAAAATATTTTTCATTACAACTTATCACCCTCAAACAAATAGACATCCTAATAGAACCATTCAAACTCTACAAGACATGTTGAGACCATGTTCAATGGATTTCCATTTATTTTGGTATAAACACGTTCCCCTATTGGATTTCTCATATAACTACATTTCTATTTTAGCATTCATTTTTCACCTTATGAGGATCTGTGTAGGAAGTGGTGTTAGACTCCAACATGCAAGGATAATGTTGCAGAGTAGAAGAAGATGATAACTGTTGTTATCCAAGATATTAGAAATAAGGGTCAAACCATTTATAATCATATGAAATATGTGAAATGTTGCAAAAAAGAACTATATAAACTATCCTTGAAGAGTCCTATATTTTGAGATAATTGATAAGGTATTCATTCATATAACATTGTTGAATAAATTCATTAGTTTTTTTAAGAATTATATATTATTCCTTGATTTATTATCACCTTTGGGATCCTTGATAACATTATAATTATATCCTATAAACATGTAGCCTCACTAAACCTATTTCAAATTCATGGTGTGTTCCCTATATCATTATAGAGAAAGTTTATTATATAACCCTCGCATTTATGGATTCCGTAGGTAGTACACTTGGAGAATGATATTTCATATGAGGAGAATCTTCTGAATATATTAGATCATAGATATTGTTCTATATGAAATAAGACAAATCACCTGCTCAAGGTGGTGTGGTGGAACCACCAGTATGAGGTCAAAACATGGTAACTGGAAGAGGTGATGAAATATAAGTACTCACATATATTATATTGTTGCAAATTTAATTTCAATGGTGAAATTTATGAAGGGTTAGGAATGTAACAACCTAAACATTTAGAAATGAAATTCCATTTTTTATTCGTTAATTGAATTGTATTTATAAAAAATGAGAAGCCTTAAATTGGTTATTTTGTAATGTTATAAAATTTAGTAGGTTGGATTTAAAATAACATTAAAATTCATAATCATTAATACTATATAAATTATAATGTGAGCATTAAAATTATTTTATATTAATGATTATGAAAAAGTCCAATTATTGTTGAAAAAAGAAGGGATAACCTTATCTAGTAGAATCATACTCCATAAAGTCCACATATCAAAGCATCCAAGGGAGATGTTATCACATGGTTATTCCCTTTATAAAGCCTTAAATTATATTAAATATTTCAATTTTTATTGAAACTTATTGTAGGATAAGTTCAAAATTTTTGAGATCACAAACTAAATGATTTTCGTCAAACCACTCCAAAAAAAAACCCCACCATCCCACACCTTATCATTAGGGTATACATAGTTTTAATAATGGGTTATGTATATAGACCCTCTTGAATTTGTATATTTTTCTTTTGAATGAAATAAATAAAGTATTTATCCCTTCTATATTATGACATCATATTGGTAGAAAAGTGATGTATTAAATTTCATAGAAGGCATTCCTTACCAAATATATATTTCAATTTAAAATATTTTATTTTTTAAGTTGTTTTATTAATTTTATAAATCTTTAAGGAATCCTTCAAAAAATATATTATACTTGAAGTATTTTGAATCAATTATTTACAAACATGACTCACTTCCACATTATCAAGGTTGTTACTTTAAGTATTGTAATTCAGGTAAAAAAAATATTGAAAAATAATTATCTTTTGTAAAAAATATGGGAAAACTATGGGAATGATTGCTATTTTTATTATTTTATCATATATAATCCAAAACCTATGATTTTTAATTAATAAATAATTCCCATCTCTTATTCTATAAATAATCCGACAACCCTCCTACCGTATATAATAAAAGTCATTGAGAACAAATTTACTCTCCTTATACCTCTATAATTCCATCCCAAATTATTCATATTCTCCTAAAAAGCTCCTCCAAATCATTTTAAATTTCCATCTCAAGGAAAAAGACTATATCATCTTACTATCCTTATGATTTCCATGTTATGAGATAGCACTTTTCACTCTCCTTGACCTCTTCCATTAACAATTATGTACATCCATTATACTGTAGAAATTATCCCATGATTTCCATGAAAATTTTTTATATTATGAATACACATTAAATTTTTACTTAATGGTATTCACCTAGATGAATCTATACATAATTTATTTGGTAAACTAATTTATATAACCCCGACACCTTAATCATGGGATTAAAATTTATGTATAAATTCTTTTGTTTTCTGATCTATGGGGAACACAAATGTATATTCCTAATATGAATATGATGGGTGGGACAAGAATTTGATTTCCCAATAATAAATTAGGTGAAATTTTTAACTCATTAGATTAAATGTATAGTTCATGGGACCTTATTCTGATCACACTATGCTATGATAACTTGGTTGTTATCCTTGACTTATTCTTATTATTTCATGTTTTATGTTGTTTCCACATTCTTATATTGCCTTGATGTTATCATATTATATCATTATTTGATTATAATTTTTTCTATACGCCAAATATATATGTCACCTTGATATAAAAATTTACTAATATGTATTAATTTAATCATATTACACTCTGATTATTCCCTTAATGACCTTTATAGGCCAACATTTTCTTATTAACAACCCCAAATTTTCCCATTCAGTATTAAAAGATAAATGGAATATAAAGGATTTTTTTTAGTTTTAAAAAAACTATTTATTTCCATTAATCATGTTAATGTCTTATGTACCAAATTTTCAATGGTCAATATACCTCAAGATCTTCTAGGCCAATATTATGTGTATCATTATATAATAAATGATCAATTAAGGGGTATTAATGAATTTTGTAGTCATACATCCTCAAAAATATTCTTATAATATATCTCAATTTATTTTTAAAGTTCCATTATTATCTCAATATTTATAAAAATAATGTTTTATGAGCCATTTTATCTATTTTTATAAAAGTTAAATTGATTTATTTCCCCTGTTTTATAACATCTCAAAAAAATTTAGAAAAAATATAAAATATTTTTATTCGATTTTCCTCGGTATTCTTTTAAATAATAATGTTCTAATGTATTTACTTATATAATATGTTCTAATAATTATTTTTTTAAAATATATCATTTTATTATATTAATGATTTTTCATAAAAATAATATTTTCTTAATTATTTTATCATTTTATTAAAATGTACTTTTTTCCTGAGAACCCTTTAATATATTATCTTCCATTGTTGTATTTTCATCTATATAAAAACTATTTCTTATTGTACTCTTTGAATAATTATTAAACATTATTTCCTTGAATGGAATATTTTCACTGATAGGTCATATGTCAAAAAATTCCTATAATTTATTATCCATGTTTATATATATGTGGTGTGGTGGAAATGAAATATCTATTAGAGGAATGATCCATTACTACCTATATCTTTCATTGTTATCAATTATAAAACATGATATCTATTTGTATCATTTTTCTACACCATATACCTCCTTTTTTAATTGAAGTGTGTTCACCTTGATAAACATGTATTTGATTCAGTAGGGAAATTTTTGACTTTTCCATATACCGATTATTCTATACAAGGTTAAAACAATGTAATTAATTATCATTATTGAAGTTTGTTTACCTAGATAACATCTTTATTTATATGAATTTATATTAAATTTCCATTGGATAATCATGATATGATTCTAATGGATTTATATCACACATTGATACTAGGAAGTGGTTGTGAACCCCTTTCTACCATTGCCTTTTTGGTTTTAAGTTCATATAGAGGTAAGGAAAGGAGGGTAGTATTATTTTCTAGTAGTAGGAGGCCACCCTCAATTCAATTTTGACTAAAATAATTCCTATAGATTTTCTGGTGCCACATGCTAGCTATTGGTGCCATATACATTTTCTCCCTCTATCTCTACCCACGGGCCGATTGGTGAGGCTGAGCAGCTTGCCAGTAACACTCCTATGAATGTGGATTAGTAAGGTATAATGTGTTTTTTTGGACTAAATTTTTATTAAAATCCAATAATCATCCCACCAAGACCCTAATTCTATTTCTCTTGGTTTATGGGCCCTTGAGTGTTGATTTATTCGCACGAACTCTTTCTATTATTGGTGCATCATGATGGATGGATGCTCGAATCTCTATTGGGGATAATCAGGTAATTGGAATCCATTCTAATCCAATTTATTTTATTTCTCCCCATATATTTTTATTCATTATGATATTATATCTCCAGATACATCATGAACATAGGGAATTGGAATTTTTTCCATTGGATCATGGTTAATGATAATATAAACTCCTCATTTCCTATCATCAATTTCCAATTCAATGAGTTTTCATTATGATTATATTGGGAGTCTATATCATATGTTTTATAACCTCATATGACTTAGGTTCATCTCATTCTATTAGGTTCTGATATAAGTAATTTATGATTTGAAATTCATGATAGGTGAATCGATCTTTTGAGGATACAGACATTTTCTAAAAAAATTGGTTTTTTTAAACCTATTTTGATACATGTGATGTGTTTGATAAATTTCCTTAAAGGTGTTTTTAAAAAGGAAATTGTTTTTCAATATTGTAATTGGTATGGTATCATTATTGGAATGGTTCTAGGAAAATATGGTAATATAATGAAATTAATTGTTCACATAAATTCTTAAAATGACATGTGACACTATTTTCTTTAACATAATGATGACGTAGTAGAACATTATGAAGACCTATGGGTATGGGGAAACACTAGATATATTTGATTACTAGTAGAGTAGGGAACCACTCGGGGATGAATCCGAGGGGATTCTTTAAGGGGGATTGAGGTTCTGAGAATATATATTTATCTTTTGTCAGCTAGTGTTTCTTTATCATAGTTATGTACACCCTTTTGTTGTGATTGCCCCTTTGGTTATTTGAGGATAAAATACAGTCTTGTTTGTTTTATATGACTATTTCCCCACTAGATATGGATGTTTATTCTTGAAACCTATTTATGTCTTTTTTTTCCCTGATTGAGTACATGTAATATAATATATCATTGTTTATTTGAATATGGAATGTTTATGAGAAGAAAAAAAAAGAAATATTTTATATAAAAAAAAGATTTGTATAGAACGTTTTAAAATTTGATTTACATAAGAACTAATGGATTCATTTGGATAGAAATTATACACACTTTTGGTGGTATTGTACTGATCATTATTACTTGCACAATAATTTTTCATTCGGGGGTTTTTAGCCTTTCCTTCGAGGATGTTGGTAAAGGGAAGAGTGTCATATAGAGTATGATTCCATTAGATTGGGTTTCCATCAGGTGGGTTGGGTTGGGGGTGACATATTTTCAAAAGGATATGGACTCTCTAGATTGTTTAGGTTCCATATTGATGGCCTTTTAGTTTTTCAGCTAGACCTTATTATCACGTTTTTTATGTATCATTAATGTTTTTTTGTTTTTTAAAATTGATGCATCTTAGAAATCAAAAATGATAATTTATTTTTTTTATCTTGTCATATGTTTATTGAGGGTGAAATGTTTCCCAGGTTTCTTTTTTTATACCTTATTTCTTGATTCCAACCCATGTTGATTAAGAATGTTGTTGGGCAATTCAGGTGAAATTATTGGTTGAACCATGTTGGTCTGTAATAAATTTATATTAAAGGGTCATCTTATCAGTGCAGTGTGTTCTTCCACTTGTGTATCACCCACTTTTTTTTGGGTTTTTTTGATGGAATAGAGATAGGACTGTCAGAACTTGAAAGGTAGTGTGTGGATATACATGTCCAACTCATGTTTGGAACAAGCCTCATGTTATCATAGGATTTTTAGAGTTTTCAAACAACATTATATGATCTTTTATCCTTTTTGGATTCAATTTTTTAAAATTGTTTTATGATATATTATTCTAAATCTTTCCTAAATGGGTTTTTCCATATTTTTTTATAGAATATGAATTATTCAAAAAAACATATTTACATACTATATAGGAAACTACCAAGAAACCCCAAAAAATAAAATCTTTCGATTGACTCATATTTGGTGGAAAAAATAGATTAAATTATCTAATACATGGGATAAGTCCTAAATGTTTCCCCAAATAGTGGTTATACCATGCTATAGAATTCACGAATTACAATCCACCAATATTTCGTGGTGTTAATGGTTCCCATGAATTTGAATAATGGATCGAGATGATTAACTTAATTTTATTGTTTTTGATAACTCAAAATAATCTGATCATGGTCATTCTACATATATTCTTGAATGATCATGAAAAAAGTCATGGGAATGTATTCTATAATCCATGTTTTATGAATATATCACCTGAAGTACTTTCACAATAACCATCTATCAAAATTTATATCCTGAGACAATAAAGTTTGAGAACCTATCTCTAGAGCTAGTTTCCAATGAATATATCAATTAATAGATGTGTGTTATGGGATTGAGGGATGATATTTGATTTTTGTTGATTTTTGTGTGTCTACATACCTTTTCAAGGGTAATTTACAATGATGCTTGAGATAAGGGGGATATATTTGGGAAGATAGAACTATTTGGAGCATTAGTAGCAGTGGGAAGTGGCCAAAATTAATTTTTTTGGAAAATGGGAAGTATGGTGACCACTTCTAAGGTGGTTATGGGAGTTTTCAATAGTTTTCATCCTAGATATTAGTGGTATATAACTAGAATCAAAGAAAGGAACACCGAATACCTAATAGTATTGTATCACCCAAGGTGTGTCACAAGTTTGTTAAATATGGTTATATTTAGTGTTTTTATAAGTGAATATGCCATGGAGGTTGAGTTGGATCCACCATATCCAAGGGGTATGATTTTATATCTAACAATCCGAAGATGTGTGATCACAACCTCATTCAAAGGTTGATTCATAGGTTGTGAACAAGGGGTGTGATTAGGCTAGAAGTCTATATTAGGTTTATTTTTCACCAGAGGTGTCATGGGAATGATTAGAAACCATGATTTTTATGATGTTTTTTTCATCTTCTATGTTTGCTTATTTAATATAGATGCAACTCATTTACTTTTATTGGAAAATATTATTAGTTTTAGGGGAATGAAATTATATATTATGCCTTTCTTGGTGACTCGTTGAACTCCTTAAAAAAAGGGTTGGATCTAGTTTTTAAATGTCCCAACTATTAGGTGGTGTTTTCTGACTATGAAACTATTTGGGATTTACTATATCATAAAATTTACATCTATGGTCTCATCATCATATTTTATTAGAAGAATATATCTAAAGCACAAATTTATTATTATCATAATTAGGTTTACATCCTTTACTCTAATGGGGTCACTCGTATCATTCAGGGGGAGAAGGATTGTAGTTCTAGGATGAAATGTCATGTTACCCTTAGTTAAAATATTATCTCACGATAGTTGTTATAAATTTTTGTGGATGATATTGATACACATCATATTTTCTGTCATTCTGGGGTAGTGAGCTGATATAATATTGATTTTCTAGATGATTTCTTACATTTCCTACCCCATGGTAAGTTTATTCTTCTATGGACTTGGTTTTGTGGTCAATTCCCATTTCATTACCTTCATACTATATGGAACCCACTAAATGAAAGGAATTAATGGAACTAAAATTTAAAATTTTGGATCATAAAAAAAAGGGATTTATTCATCCAAGTATTTCACCTTGAAAATTTCTATTTATTTTGAAAATAAGGTATTGTGGATTTTTATACTTTGTTTTGCATACCAAATACTCAATCAGGAGACAGTTAATAGAAATTATTCCTTTTCCATAAATAATGACATTTTTTATATTCTCATGGGAGCTCTGTCATTTTCAATAATTAATCTAAGATCAGGGTACCATATACTACATTTTTTAGATGAATATATTCATTAAATGGTGTTCAAGGGTAGGTAAGGGAATTTGGAGTATCTGGTCATGTATTTTGGGTGTTTATGGATTTAATTATTTGAACCCTTCATTGGTTTTTTGATTCATTCATGGCTATTTTTGTTGATGATATCGTTGATTATTCTATATTGAGGCATTATCATAAGGATAATTTTAATATCATCCATTGAATCTTGATAGAACAGAATATCTATAAGAATCTATCCAAATTAAATTTTTGGATTCAATAGGTGAAATTACTAGGCCATGCTATTTTTTAGAATTATGTGTCAGTGGATCGTAAATATATCATCCGGGGATGTATTGGGAGTACCCGTGAAATTTTTCTGAGATCAATAGTATCTTGGGGTTATTAGTTTTTATGTTAACTTTATGTGGGACTTCTCCATGATTTCATCACCTATAACAAAGTGAACCTATAAGAGTGTGAATATTTTTTGATAAATAAGTTCTTGGTATAATTAAAAGAGTTTATATTGAGATTCTCTTTCTCTCAAGTTTTAGTTCTTCCAAATATGGATGTTGGTTATGATGTTTAATTAGAATCCTCATGTATGGTTTCAGTATGATTCCTGATATAGGGGATATAGGGGATATCTTATAGTCGTTTTCATTTATTCCCTCATAAGAAGAAATATCCCATTCTTGATCTTGAGTTGGTGGTAGTGATGTAGGATCTTAAGGCTTGGTTTCATTACCTTTTCAAGGAATAGTTTTTGGTGTATTTAGACCTTAATAATATCAAACATATATTCACGTAGAAGGATATAAAAATAGACATATATGTTGATTGGAGTACCTTAAATCATTTTATTTTGATATTTCAAACACCCCTTGAAAAGGAAACATAGTCACAAATTCCTAAAGAATAATATTTCTGATTTAGGTAGTGAAGGAATTAGTAGATGAGTGGATTTTGATGGTATTTGTTTTTTGAGATTTACTTGGAAGAAGATATATTTGCTGGAAAGGTATTCTTTGATTCTTTTCAGGCATGATCACATATGGGTTATTTTATACGACTTGGATAGGTAGAGGTTGTGAAATGTTTGCACTTTAGTGGGAATATTTTTGTTGGGGTCACCTTGGATGAGTGGTCTCAGTCACCCGATGGATTTGTTAACATCTATGGTGGGATGGTTATTCTAATGAAATTGATATGATAATTGATGTGTGATAGAATAGGATCCAATTGCCCTATATATCCAGGATCTATTAAGGGGTAATATGAATTGACATGTCATTATTATTGGCCAAGAAAGAGATTATTGATAATGGAATTTGTGTCTCGGTGCCTTGCGTGTTATAAAAATAATGTGAGACATCATAGACCTATTAGTTTACTACATACATTTCCCAATTTAATATGAATTTTGGATGATATATCAGTGGAAATTGTGATTGGGAATTCATGGATTCTAGGGGAAAGGATGTGATATGGGTGATTGATGATTAAATCATGAAATAAAATAATCTTCTACCTATCAAGGAGTCAATGAAGGTAGAGGATCTTGGGAAGATTTATAAATGGGAAATTATCAATATTCATTGTGTGACATTCACTATCATTTTAGATAGGAACCCTAACTTGAAATCCTTGTTCTAGATAGAATTGTAGGCAGTGATGCGTACATAGATAATTTTTAGCATGGATTATCATCCCCAGATGGTTGGCCAGTCTAAGTAATCCATCCAGATTCTTTAAGACTGGCTCAGACATGGATACATGACTTTTGTGAATCTTCGAATTAACATCATCCCATAGTAGATTTTTGCAATTGAAATTGATATCAAGTATTAATCTAGATATATCAATTTGAGTAATTGTATGGGGTCCTTGAAGATCAAATCTTTGTTGGAAAATTGTTAGGTAATAGTCCATGGCTAGATTGGGTGTTGTTTAAGAGACAATAAATCGAGTAAAACATATTTGAAAAAGGCTAGAGATAGATCCAAATAACCAGAAAATAATATGTCAGACATTGTTTGTGTCTTATATAGTTTGAGGTAGGTGATTGAATTTTCCATATAGATTCACCTTGATTGGGACATAGTTTATTGGGGATGAATGATAAGTTAGAACCTCATTATATTGGTATGTTTAAGATTGTGGATTGAATCAAGAACATGGATTATCGATTAGGTATACCTTCTCATTTGGATTCTATCAATTATGTGTTCCATGTGTCCTAAATTAATAGTTATTATATGGATTCATCACATATGATTTAGTGGGAGGATTTTGAGTTAAACCTAAAACCTCAGTGATTAAATGTCTTATTTAGATAGTGGATCAAAATTATAGGGTGTTGTTTGTAAATATTATTCCATTGGTTTAATTGATATTGTAGTGTTTAATGGAAAAACATGATACATGGGAGTGAAAGGCATTGATGATGCAACAATGGACACAAATCATTTTAGGTTTGTGATCCTAAGACATTTTTGGGATAGAAATATTTTATCGTGGATTCATTTTTGACACCCTAATATATAATATTTTTAATGGAGCCACTATATATTTTTCTTTTGTTATTCAGGTCGGGAAAAGATTCTTGGATTCTTTTTGGTAGCTGGAGGTCAATGGCTAGCTGGTTAGGTGCACCATACATTCAGTGCAGGCTTGAAAATTTACTATAGGCCATCAAATTCGACCTACCAATAGGTGTGGAACCTGTAGGTGCATGCCCAATTCTTGTACCCACCAACTAGTTATTAATTCATGGTGGCTCACTAGTGGTAACACTAGGGATGAAAATTTGTAACGGATAATTTTTCATTTTTATTGAAATTTTAATTAAACTAAACTAATAATACTCCATCAAACCTCATTGTATTTCTCTCAGTTTAGAGGCTCATTTTTTATAACATTTTCACTCTCCCTCTTTTTATTTGTGGATCTTTATGTTTGTGGGAGTCTTGGATATTCGTTATGTATAATATGGTAAGTCAAATCCATTCTAATTTTTTATCACTTATTATCCATGTGTTTAATTATTTATTAGTACATAGCACTAGATCTATCATGGACAATCATCATTGACATTATTGACATCAAATTTACTTTCTTAATCATTTGAACACTTCCTCTCCCATCACTAGTTGAGAAGGAAATGTGGTTTTAATAATACTAATATTTTATTTCTCTATCCTATGGTCTATCCTTTATAATTCTATATATTCTTACAATTAATTTTTTATTTTGATTTTATTATTTTAAATCCATGAGAGGTAAATTTATCTTTCATATATGTGGAAATATTTTACGAAAAATTGAATTTTTTTAAAAAAAATTATTGATAAACATTATGTATTTGATAAATTACCTCATAGAATATTTACGAAAATAAATGATTTCCCAATTATGGAAGAGATGTGGTATCACTATAAATAGATTTTATGAAAATATGGAAATTAAATTATGTAGTAATTTTCTTTGGAAAGTGTTTTGAGGAAATTTTAGATTGGTTTCCTTAACTAATGATAACGTAATAGAATATTGGGAAGACCTCGGGGTATAAGATAAAATTATAAATATATGCTCCCATTTGGACTTATTTATCATATTGGGAGTTTCCCTAGGGTACCCTTTAGAGGGGACTAAGGTTATTAGAATTTAGAGTTCACTTATTTTAGTTACTATTTTTTTTATCTTAGTTATGTACACCTGTGTGTTGTGATTTTCCCTTCGGTGCTTTGAGAATGCATTACATGATTGTTTATTTTTTATTCCCATTATCCCACCAGATATGGATATTTATGCTTGAAACATATTTATTATATATGTTTATTCCTCATAAATTATATTTATATCATATTTCATTGTTTTCTTGAATTCATAATTTTTTCAAAAGAAAACAAAATGGTGGTTTTGTATTAAAGAACTATTTTAAAATGTTTGGAAATATTTTTTTAGAAGAAGTAATTTCTTCACATGGATAAACATTTTATAATTTCTTGGTAGTATCCTATAGAGAATAATTATTCACAGCCTCATTTTCTCTTTGGGAGTTTGTTTCCTGGGTCTTGTAGGATACAAGTAAATTGTAGAGTTTCATGTAGTGGATGAATCTCTTGGAATGTGTTTTCTTCCAATGGGTTAGGTTGTTAGTTACATATGTGATAGATTATATGTACCCATAGGTTTATTTGGGATCCTTGTAGATGGGATTTCATTTTTTCATCAAGTTATTGTTAATATGTTTTTAGTTGTTTACTTTATGGTTTGATTGTTTTGAAAAAATGATGTCTCTAATAAATGTTATATGATACTCTATTTTTTCTATATTACCATAAATATTTTTAGGATTTATTGTTTCCCATGTTTCTTTTTTGATACCGTAATTCTTTTCTTTATCCTATGGTGATCGATAACACAATAGAGGCCTTGTGGCATGACAATTTCGG
Organism: Viscum album; assembly: GCA_963277665.1. Classification (NCBI taxonomy): domain Eukaryota; kingdom Viridiplantae; phylum Streptophyta; class Magnoliopsida; order Santalales; family Viscaceae; genus Viscum; species Viscum album. The sequence continues at coordinate 1,609,042,110 of OY728141.1, read as the reverse complement.
TGACATTATTGGTTGAGTGGGTTTAGTCTCTAGCAATTTATGATTTCATTGATATTCATGTGGCACACTTGTGTATGAATATATCATTAGAGCTATATGTTTCTCAAAAGATATATAAGACAAAAATTCATGGGTTTATTCTTTATATCTATTTATATTATTATGTATGGAAATTTTTTGATTAGATTCCACAATTATGTTATGAGATTTTTGATGTGGTCATTCAAAAATGTTTCTGACATATTTGTAGGGAGATTTGACCTATGGGTATAATAAATTATTTGTGATCCTTGAAAAATTTTATGGTTTTGTAGGTGTTAACCAAAACCCATGTTTCTTACATCTTCATAACGAGTCATGATATATGTTTTTGATAGATTGGACGTGATTCATAACATATATTTAAGATAAAATGACTTATTTTTTCATATTTACTATGTTTTACATGATTAAAATGATCCTGAGATACCTTTTCACTTATTACTTGTCTCTAAAATTGATTTCACATTATGATTATTAGCTCTCATGGAAATCCTTTAGCATTATAGTTCTCTCTTGAACATTTTATAATAATGTTATTTTTATTGATGACCACTTATATTTATTCCATTATATTATTATGTTGACCATTATATTATTCCCATTATCATAAATCATTCATTCATAAAACCTATTTATAATTTTCATATATTCTTTTGGAAATTCTTTACCCCTTATTGAGAATTTAATCATACTCTTTGAATATAATTGACACTATTCAAAGATTTTTATGGGGGAAAAATATATTATTATTAGGTTATAAGGGGACTATGTTGAATGATATCATTATATTTTATATGTTAATGGTGTAATATTTAACTATTTCCCAAATAATCTAAACTTTTGATGTTGGGATTCGATTTTATTTTATATTATGTGTAAAAATATTATATATATTTTGTACCATATTCAAAAGTGGGGGAAGTGTCAGGTTTTAAAGAATCACTATGTGATATCAGTGATGCCTCTTTTAATCCCTAGTGTTATATTTTTAAACCTACAGTATTTCCATAAGTGGGATTAAATAGTGTATAATTGTTCATGGTGAATATAAAATTAATATATTTATTTATTTATTTATTAAATTAATAATCCACTCACATCTACGCATTAATGATACTTATATCACATATAAATGAATTGTCAGACATGGGGTAAAACATACATTCCAAATTTCATGGAAGTCTCAGATTTTCAATTTGAGACTCAATTCAAGATTTATTCCATTTTTTAGATAATCTCCATGCGTGTGAAATAATACATTTTACATTTTTATTATATTATTATTTATCCTCCTCGGGCCCTAGAATCCTACTCTAGCTTAGTGCTTAACTCCGAAAAAAAATACTTAAAATATTACAAATATTTACACAGAAAAAATAAAGTTTCCATAGTGTATATTCCAATGAAGACATGAAATCTATATCTTGTTTCCAATATATATGTTGTTCATATAGTAACTAATAGGAGATATAATCCTTGTATGATAAAGTGGATCAACTGAAGATCAATAATGGATTGATTTCATAATTCATGGTAGATTTTCATTCTAAGAATAATATATTGGAGAGTGTAATATTGGCCATTAATTTAGATATAACAAATATGAGTGTGAAGATAAAGTGAAAAAGTCATATCACTTTTGAAAATTCATTATAAATATGATGAAATTTCTATAAATAAAGTTTTGATGGTAAGAATTAATCCTATGAATATATGACATAATGTGGAGAAACAATCTTAAAATAAATCCAACTATTGTTTAGAGAATATGGCTACCCAATTGAAAGAGAAATTTGATAATATCATCCCTCTTTTATCAAATCTCATATCTTCAAAGGTAAAAGACAATATAGATATTCCCTCTAAGATATCTTCAATATATATATTATGAATAATTCTATGTCTAGAATCAATGGTTAAATGGAAGACTCATTATAAATATAGAAGTAATGGTTCTCATATTAAAGATTAAAAAACAGGACACTTCTATTGAATAAAAGGAAACACCACTCGTGTGTGTCGAAATGACCATGGATTTAATGGAGTAATAAATTCGACTACATCGACATCATAATTGATAAATGATAAAAAAATGTGTTTATTTAAAACAATATTTTTCATTTATGATTACCATTGTAATCTGTAAATTTAAAATAATATTAAAGTAACTAAATGTATTATAAGTAATTCCATAATTCCAATGAAATAATATAGGAGAACATGCATATAATGGAAATATTTTAAAATATTGAATATATTAAATATTTAAAAGGAATGTCTTAAATTTCCATGAAGAGGACACTAAGAACCAATGTCAATACACTCATAATATCCTACATAGAATTATTAAAAGTAAATTTAGCAGAAAAAGAAGTATGTTTCTTGAATTATGAGTAACGTTGGTAATCATGTTAAGAAATACTTTCCAATTTAGAATTTTTCCTATCATTATTCTAAGGTCTATTGGAGAGGATAAATATGATGTATGCCTTAGTAGTTTCAAAAATCATACCACAAGGAAAGAGGTGGAAGTCTGTTGAAGAGCCCTCCTATGGTATAAGAGGTATGAAGAAAGAAGCATTAGTGTTTCATAAATGGAATAAACACATGCATGTGGAATTGATCTCACAAATTATATTGAATAGAATCCATGGATGTTAAAAATTCATAGAAAAAAATTAATAGTTAGGTTTGTACATGTGGTATTACAATAATATATATTACCTTTTCTTGGAAGGAAGTGGAAATAAATTGGTTAATTCATAATGACCAACTATAATCCTCTATTTCAGGATGTCAGAGGTATCCCTCTATAAATGTGTTAAATATTTCTAACTATTAGATAAATTGATGCAAGGATAAGGGGGAGATATGATGCAAAGAGATATTTTTTTAAAGGAATATATGTTTGTGATGAAAGCATGTGTTATTATAGTGAATGGTTATAAATAAAATTAATAAAATCATGTTAATTGAAGTTATAATTTTATATTATCCCTAGTTAAAAATAATAAATGGTACCAAGGCCTGTGTTTTACTGGATAAGTGGTTTCGATAAACCACTTTGTATTTTAATGTCTAATCTGATGTTTCATGAAGTAATAAAGAATTTAAAGAGACCAGATCATAATTTTGAGTTTTCGAGGTGTCAATTCCTCATCAAAAATAACTTGTAGTGTCAAAAAAAATATGGTGATAATAAGTTTTATCCAGCCCTATCTCATGTGGTATCAAACATCTAATATAGTAAAAATAAAACCCAATAGAATAATTATAAAAATTCATTCATTTATTTTTAATTTTATTATCTCATATTAGTGTATTTTCAATTGATTATTTTCCACCATACCAAAATCTACATGGAATAAAGTTCCATAACCAATAGGTTATTTCTCAAGCTAGAAATTATCATAAAAATAAATTCAATAAATGAAGGAATTCAAGGGATATACTAAATAGAATAAAAACGATTTTAATCTATAAATATAAAAAGAAGTGGTCCTTTATCAAAATGTATGTTCAGGGATATAAAGAAGTATAAAAAAGTATCACTAAGAAGTGGTATCGGTTTATTCAATATGTGTTATCAATTGAATAATTGGTACCTTTTTTATTTATAAATATATTTTGAGTAACTGAGATTGAGATCATAGTATCTTTTTATGATTATAAAAGTTTCTCAATATAATCGTTGTTATATATGTAAGTAAGTGACAGGGATATATTTGATGATGTTTACTTGAGAACTTGTTCAATTCATTGAGTTCTAATTTAGTGCGATTAAATGATTTTTTCATGAATTAGTGTTAGGTGGTAAATTTACTAACTTATAAAATTATAGTATAATGAAATTGTATAGAGGAATTTATTTAGAGAATAAATATCATAAATTTGTAATTGGTTTACCCAACATGTAGAATCGAGAATGAAAGGAAAAAATATAGAGTATCTGTACTGGTAAGTGTGACAAACATTTAATAAAAAATTGGTTAAGATAATAGAATGTTTTTAGGGTGGTATCTTAATAAGTTAATTGGTTTAAAAATCCTGATAGTTAAAGATTATTTATAATTTATTTAGGAATAAAATATTAATGAACAAAGCATCTAAAAGTTCTAGAAATCAAAAAGTTTTGAATATCATCAAATGTATTCAAGTGGACTATAATAAGGATAGTGTTTTTGGATAATGTTGGAAGAGCCTAATATCAAATGGCCTAGTAAATGATTGCATGTTAAATAGGGAAAATAATTTCTATTCATCTGGATTTCATATTATGAAGAGAATCAAAATTCCCTAAAAAGACCTTTATGGAGAATGTTAATAATATATGATACATAATTTTCATTAAAAAAGGGGTAATATATCTAATAGTAGATACCCTATGGAATTATATGGGAAAAGATGGAGTATGAAATGAAGTATATGGATCTAAATAACCATTTAATTTTTACTATAAAGGTGGGACTAAATATATATTATATATCCCTTTTCATTTTGATATAAAAGTTTTATGAAGTCATGGGATCATAAAATAAATAAAATTTGGTTATATTTGATGGAGGATGAATTTATCATATTATTGAAAACAAAATATATAGGGGGGATGTTTGAACCAAATATATGTTTTTTTTAATTTTATTTCCATCACTATAATGTTGAAGTATGATAGTGATTATGACAATGTGTACTTGAAAAAAAGTATAATTAAGAATTTTTTTGGAAGACTCGGAGAAGAATTTTTAAAGTCAGGGTAGTTTCATGATAAATGAATTTAATACACATGTATTTTTAGGGTCCTTAATTATAATGGAATGATATGTTTTAATTTATAATAGATAAATTTGGTTTGGAGTGTATGATGAAAGTTGCATTTTATGGTTCTGGATGAAGAAAGATCTTTTAAGTAGGAATTTTGAAAATTTCAGTATAATATATCTGAGAAAGGAAACATAATACCTTGGGGTATGAATTCAAAAATTTATTTAAGTTCACATAATTATAAAATGTATGAATTTGGTCCCATGAACATGTAAAATTAACAATTGAGAACACATAAAAAAATGGAAATGTTCAGAAGAAGAATACTTGTATAAATAAAATTAATTAGGAGAAATGAATACAACTAGTATTTGGTAAATGGAAAACTATGGAGTTATAATTTATATATATGTGAATGTAATAGTTTCTTGGATGTGTAATATAATGGAAAAGTAATGGAATGCATAAATTTAATTGGGAGAAGAAAAAGATGAGTCACACCGTGAACCAAAGTTTTCTTCCATGACATAGACATGAATGGTAAGAAGATAATGGTCATGAAAATCCATTATAATGTGATAATTGAATATCAATTCCATAATAATGTGGGTCACTCCATGTATGGTTTGGAAAATATTAAATTATGAATCATGAAGGTAACCATGGAATACATGAGAATATGTTTTAGAAGAAGTGTCTAGCTATGGATTATAATTATCATTATCAATTATAAATATGATTGATAATGACTATTCCATGAGATAAATATCCCTGAAATTAAGGGGATTAGTAAAATTTTATCAGTACTAATAATAAATACATTTCTATTACATGTAAGATATTTGTATTGTAAAATATTTCTGAATTGAGAATACCTTGATATTGTACCATTTTGAGATACTAAGAGCATTTTATAATTAAAAGGATTGAATTTTAGTGGTTATTTTGGGAATAATGAAGGTAGACTATGTAGGATAAGGGTTATCAGACATAGTATAGAGTCATTGGTTCACACTATGAATGATAACCTCATTCCATGACATGTTTGAATAATTTAAAATTTTGAGAGTATACTACTTGGATCTTCATCAATTTAAATAGAATATATTAGTTGTTTTTGGGGATCATGATATTTACTAAGAAACAAATTATGGATAATGTAAACACACCATGATCAGGTTCTAGTATAAAAATATCAATACATGGTCAAATAATCTACACCATTAATATATTCTTCCAAAATTTTATAGTTGTAACAATTGGAATATTTAAATGAAGAATATTTATCTTATAATTATAGAGTTGAATCCGTTTTGTTAGTACTTAATGACTAAATTAATGCCATTTACTACTTTTATATTGGTCATGGATAATAAAGAGATGATGAATTGATCCCAACCCTTAGAATAAAAGGTTTGATGTAAGGAGTACCTATATAAATTTTAATATATGTTCTAAAAAAATTGCGAGATGAAAATATTTTATATATGGTTAGTGGTTGTACATAATGTAATATCTAATTAAAAATAATAAAAAGAAAAATAATAACATGATTACTTTAGAATATTGTTCATATATAATACTATTAATGGAATAAGGTTTGAAAAAATAATAAGGTAATTGATTATTATAGTTAGATATTGAAAAAATCAGAGAGAAATATGAAATTTATAGTTTAAAACTAAATTTATTAGGAGAAGAAGTGGTGTTGTTTTGATATAGTGGGAAAAACACTCAACCAACTTATCAAAATGTTGGTCTCATCTAGTATAAAATAATGAGTGAAACAAATTAGAGCGTAATGGATAATTTATTTGTAAGAGGGAGGTGAAAGGTGTCTTAGTAACAAATATTGACCCATTGTAGACTTTTATGTTTATAAACTATCAAATAGATATTCACATTTATAAATGTCTCATTTACTTTACTAAAGCAGGGAATATAGGGAAGAATAATGAGTTTCCCTGGGATAAATAATTCATCTTTTATATGCATCTTTAATAATTATAGTGGTTAGTATTACATTCTAATGCATTGATACATTATCGGTGTATGTTCGTCAGATTATCCCTTTATGGTGAAACAAGTAAAAACACATGTCCTATGCATTCTTAAATTTATACACCTGTGTTTATTATTTATTTTCAATGAAATAGGGGAAGGATACACTAATATTGTTCCTATAATATGTGAATGAATATGTATTGTATTGGGGACAACAAATAAATTATTTTAATAACTTTTTACTCACATTCACCCCACCCCACCCCGACTAGGGTGATTAAGGTCAATGTGGCCCCAGTAGAACAGCATGCACCTAAACCATGCATATTACAAAATTCATTTTCGACCTATACATTTAACCTAGAATTCCCCAAAAACAATGGATTTATTATAAACTCCGTCAATGGTCCCATGATACTCATTCTATAATATCATGTAGAATTATTAAATGATTTATCAGAAGGTTTTTTTACATCTTCTATTATTCTAAATATAGTTGCTAAGGCTTTGAAAAACTCTCATAAAAACTAATTATAACACCGGTATACATATTATTCCAAATTCAAAGGCTTATAATTACTAAATCATGGTTTATATATGTTTATTATTATGATCTAAATTATATTATCCATATGTGACTAAATATATACACAACTAAACATTTAATAATTAAACATAAATTATATGAGAAATATAAAAACATTAATAATTTAACATTTTCTTCATGAAATACTTATGTTACATATTATTATGTATTCATATTTATCTCTTTTGAAAATGGGGAGTTGTTAGAAATTATTTAACTAGGTTACATTTTATGTGTTTCCATATCAAAGAAACTAAAAATACATCAAGTAATAATCATTTTATACATAATATGGATAAAAAATTATCATAATTACATAATGAAAGATAAATTATATCCTAACACAACAAAATAGTAAAAAATGTTATAAATCATAAAAATCAGTCAAATATATATGCATGGAAAATTGACATAATTGGTAAGGTTCCATCCATTACTCAATCACAATTATCTCATCAAATCTGTAAATTCAATGAAGGGATACATAATTTTAATCCCCACAAATAAAATTTATTTTAAATTACATTTTGATGTAAAAAATAGAATTTAAATACTTATCATAATTTTAAATAATGATCAATTTTAAGAAATATAACTTTATATTCAATAAATAAATGTTTTACATTGTCCATATCATATAGAATTAAAGTATATATGGAAACATTATGTCTTTTTCTATTCAATAAAATGGATTGTTTATCAATATTGATACTCTTTAATCAAAATCATTAGAAGGGAATTATCTTATTGAGTGTTTATAAATGAAAAATGTATAAATTGGTGATGTTTAAATGGATCGTACAATAAATTATTAGATATATAAATTTCATATAATAATATATATGGATTCTTGTTTACATGTTTTAAAATGGTCTGATTATAAGTGTTTTCAATGATGAGTTACCATAACATAGATAAATTCTACTAATATTTATATCATGTTACCCATATATTTAATTTTAATTAGGGGTAAAAAAATTATTCAATTATGTAGTACTTTTTCATTTAACATCAATGAAAAACGTTCTCTTCTTATAATAAAAAGAGTACAATTAAGGATTTAAATAAAGGATAAACAAGATATGTCAAATAATTATTTTATAAATAGATTCCACACTATGAAATTGCATATTTGAAATACCATATATTAATTGAATAAATATAGATTTAATTAAAAATATTCTGAAATAGTTTTACCATAATGAAGGATGTATAATTTTATAAATTTTAATAAAAAATTCATGAAATAACTTTAACGAAAGGTATTAGACAGCTCGCATAGATAATTCATTAAATACATATTAAAATAATTGATATAAAACCATAACTAAACAATAAAGAAAAAAAATAATAGATATTCTTATAAAATAAAAATTTGGGAGGGATAGAGATTAACCCATTTCATTTCTTCACTTCTTATTTTTAGAATCAATCTTTTAGGAATTCTAAAATCAGCCATATTGAAGAGGCATATATAAGGTATTTTGGTTTTAATAGAAATATAAATTGGTAGCTCAAATTTTTTATGAGGAGAAATTATTTTAATGGATGATAATTATAGGTGTGGGGTCATATATTTCCGTGAAAAATAATTGACTAAGTTATTATTCCACATGTTTATGTGATCCATGTTACTACCTAATGATCAAATTCACTATTTAGTGCTCCGATATAGTTTTTATCTCAATAAATAAACATATTCACTATATAGAATGAATCATGTAAATTATTAAATGTTTTGTGATTTCATGTATATCATATTATATTATATTTTACAATATTTTAATTATTTCCCTAAAAAACTAACTATTTTTACCTTATATAATTTTTATTTCCTGACTCAAAATCTCTAAATAATTTTATCTATTTTAACGTAAAATTATGTGGAATATTTGTAATTATGAATGTTAATTTCATTATAAATGGGGTATTTAGGGTAAATTCATTTATTAGAAAAATAATACATATAGGTATCACATTAGCACTAAAAAACAACCTCTTGGAACACTTAAAAAATTTTCTATGGGAAAGATGGGAGTTTATTGTACATTATTCTGACCAATTGGCTAGCATAGACCACATATTGATCTCTTCTAGAATGTATATCTTTCATATGTGATTTTAATATAACATTACATATTAGAGTTTTGTTTTCCATTTCTACATGAAATACCCAAGTGATTTCACCTCTCATAATGGCCTGAAGGCCTTCATATTTCATTGATTTTGATAATCCTCCTTTCAAGGGGTGAGTTGGAACCCTTAAAAGGCACGTAGGCTTTTGTATTACATGGAACGCAGGCCTTAGAGAAATTCATTGTTTGTATATAACACTTATTCTCTTTGTTTCAGTATAAATGAAATAATTTCGCATCCCTTGTTTTTATATGACACTTATAGTAATCAACCAGAGAAAACAATATAAAAATGGCTGAATACACAGTTGTTATGATAACCAAAATTAAAATAAAAATAATTTAGCCATAGTAAAAAATATAAATCCTCTAAAATTTTTTTCATATAAATAATATTCCTTTTGTTTTAACTCTCTTCTAAAAAATTTATATGATTTGGTGTACACTATTTTACATTTGTATTTGTCTCTTATAAAACTAATGTTTTATAGAGACTAAAAAACAATGCAATAATTTGTCTAATTCATTTTCCCTACTTTAATTATCATCTCTAATTAATTTTACATGTTATGAAGAATGTATAACTATGAATTTGTATTAATTTTTTTTGAATAAATGAACTGTCTATTTTTTACTCCAACCAATGTGACTTAACATGACTTATGATTATTAAAATTTTAATAAACTTTTATCAAGACAAATATTATGCATCTATATATTATAATGAATAAAATTCTTATTACTTATACCCTTTTTATTTAAATTACCTTTATCATTTAGTGGCTTTATATATCTATTTATTGCAGATCAATAGAACAAATCAATAGAAAAAATATTTTATATGCATAATTTTTTGTGCCAAATATGATTTTTGTATTTTCCTACTATTTGTAAGGATAAATATATCAGTTGTAAACATTGGTAAAAAATCAAAATGAATAATTTATATCTATTGATTAGGTGAAATTTTAGAAGATATTTCTTAAATGTTATCTTTATTATACTCCCTATATAAAAATTTATAGTTAATTCTAACGACTCAATCAAAGAAAATATAGATTTCTTAGGACATTTAAATAAAATTTAACCATATTTTTATGTCGTACTATAGGTTTCCCCCTTAACATTAACAGAATATTAGAAATATTCTTTAGTGGTTTAAATTGATTCAATGAAAAGAATTATAAATTTAAGACCACAGATTAATTGAAGAGGTAGATAAAGGTTCTTGAAAAATTGTAATGGCGTTTGGAGAGTATAAAAGGTATTTGACCCCATATGTGGGAGAAATAGTATTTATCTTAATGTTGTAAGAGATAAATGTTGTTGTAAGATGAAGATATATTTTCTAACATAACAAATATATGGGAAGAAGCACCCATGAAATAATTTCATGGTAACTATAAACACTTCAAGAATAAAAAATAATGAATTATTAATATAACTATTGAAGGAAAATAAAGAATATATCCAATATGATAAATGATAAAAAGTTTTTACTCAATAAACCACCCATGGTTTGATGTTTCAATTAAAAATATCTTAATCATAATGTTAACCAATTTACTAAAGTAATGTTCATTGTAGAAATTTGACGTCTTCAACCACTAAATACTACAAATAATGTACTACATTATGTAACCTGTAATATCAATGTGGATTAAAAAGATATTATGTTAAAAAATACTGTAATTATCCCCAAAATAATATCAAAGGATTTATTTTTGATTCAATACATTTTTATATATTTTTCAATATCTCTAAAAATAATATTTCATTATCCCAAATCATGGAATATTATTTATTAGTGAAATTACCCTATGGTGAAATTAATGGCTCTCAAGTGTATAACTATTTCTAAACTAGAATTTTTGGGAAGATTTATCAATTAATCTACATCTCCTTATTTTTTTTAATTCAATGTCATGTTATCCATGTATTGACTCTTCATATTTAGGTCCAATATTAATTATCATGAGAGGGAAATATCTTTTCACATCCCAGAACATCATAATCTTCTACATGTATATAAGTATAATTACAAGCCTACATTGGATATTCTCTCACAAGAATTGGTCATGTTTTTCATGGGAGAAGGATATTTGATACAAATAATATATATTAATAAAAATATGGGTCCAATTACCCATGTTATAAGGAAATTAGATGAAAATAGTTGTGCTAATTAAAATATCAACATTTATGACATCTTTATTATGTGAAATTTTTTTAATGTTTTCTCAAAATATTTCCATGCCCTTTACCAAAATCATGATGTATTGTTCTAAATAATTCATTTACTGAATCAAGGATTAATATTACTTTTATGAATATTATTTATAATACATAAGTAATTTCATTATATTAATTAATCACCATAACCAAAATACTATAAAATATAAACATTATTATTTAGGACATTATTAGTAAATTATAAATAAATGGTATATATTTAATCTAATTACAGAAGGTAAATTAGGTGAATAGAAGAAAAAAACATAATCAATATATGTATGAAATATATTTTCTCATAAAATCATATAATTATCATAATTTTTTAAAAAATTTATACATAAAGAGAAATATTATAAATTGGATAAACATATATTAAAAATTGAAATATTATGTTTTGATAGGGAATATATTAAATGAGAGGAGATATTTTGAGAAACTTGTTTAAGAGAACATGTAGTATCGTAGTGGTTTTTCTATATAATTTTTAGTAATATTATAATTAGGGAAATAGTCAGTAGGAATATTATCATTGGCTAAATCACTATTGAGCCTATAATCATGGTACATAAAACCATAAGATATATAACTATTGGGTATGAACAATTATGAAACGGTTATATAACCAATAAAAGAAACCATTATATATATATGTTAGTGATAAATATTATCACATAAAAAATTATTAATTATCAAGTTACTAATAAAACCAAATTTATATAATAATATATAACATTTTCAATGGTTGGGAAATATCACTCAAGATGAAAACCTGACATTTAAAATATTATGTTCTTTTAATTCATAATTCAAATTATATTTTTTTTATAAAATATTTATTTATAACTAGGATTTGAAAATTATGTAAGGTTTTTTGAAAAAAATTGAATGAAAATAAAATAAATATGTATAATATGATATAGTAAATTTGCATAAAATATAAAATCATATGAAGATTTTATCCAGTATACATATATATTAACTATCTGTTGGTGAATGGAGTTTTATCCTAATACTATTCCAAAAATTAATCAATTATAAAATTGTTTGGAATAAATTATGTTTTATTCAGTTATTTATTCATAAATACCCTTATCCTCCACTTATAAATACACTTTTCACCACCTATTACTATCCAATCTAAAAATTCATTCATTTTCATTAAATATTCCCAAATATTATATTTTACCTCAATTATCTAGGATGGTTAGGTTTTTCCAATATGAAAAAATTAATTCTTTAAATTAGAGAAGGATATAAAGTAATGGGTCAATTTTTTCAAATAAGTAATATTCCCTATAAAATTTATATATCATTATTTTTAGATCTAAATTTTTTATTAGTAAATTAACCATTATAAAAAATACAATTAATTTATAATTACTGTATAGTATGAATATAAATTTCACCTTTTATAACATAATTATTATTTTTAACATTTGGAACTATCATTACATGGTCATTTTTTGTATTCAATGATGGTTCATATCTTATAAATAATGTCACATAAAATTTTTAATTTATTCTTAATGAAATTTAATTTTAAAAAGGATGTTCATATGATATTTTAAAATATATTTTTACAATTTTTACAATAATACCATAAAATATTTAACAATGAATTAATTATTTTGGAGGCAAGGTATATCCTTATGATTGATTGATCCTGAAATATAAAATATTATTAAAAATAGACATATTATAAGATTATTTCTAGTTTTTATTGTGTTTCAATTTAATTTTTTGGTGTAACCACTTTGAGTTGGTTAACATCATTTAAACCTCTATAATCGAGGTATTTCTCCCAACTGGGTTAATAGATCGATGATGTTTGGAAGAAAAAATAGAGGGGATGTAAAGTCTATATATAGGAATTAATTCACATTCTAAATTTTCATTTCACAACATGAATAGTTCTTGGATGACTCCATGAAATTCATTCATGGTGTGAATGGTCTGCATGAGGTATTTTTTGGGGAAACCCCATTGAATTAAAGATATGAATGGTTCTAGGAAAACCCGTGGAGTTGTTATCTCAAGACATGAGATGTCATTCACAGTGTTAACTAATTTTGCGAGGTTTTAATGATAAGGTGATGTATTTTTCATTATATGTGTAAATCTAATGATTTAAGTGGTGAATTCTGAATTCAAGTTTTGAATAGGGTGTTCATAGAAGTTATTTAAAGTGTCATTCCCTATTTTTATCCTATATTTTCATCACCTTGCACTTGAATTTTTCTTTTTCATATTGGATTTTGGGTGTTCTCTTGAATCTAAAATCATATTTCATTGTATCATGGTGTTATGTACCTAGATATTAATGATATGACTCTTAGTTATTATTATACTTCTTTTTATATTATCGTTTTGAGAACACTATCTTGGGATAGAATAATCTTATTCTACGATTTATTTATTGGGTTGAAATGGTTTTATGGTTCTTCATTGATGGGAAGGAAGGAGAAACGTAGTTTTACATTTGTCTTTGTGGAATTTATTCATATTATCTTCTATTGAGGTGCATGGTCTAGATCAAGTCCATAACTTCAATTTATACTTTTTATAGTGTAGGAAATAATTATGATAGTATTTTCACACTGTGGGCCTGATATAACCCAATTGGTAACAAACTACTTTTATGGAACCATATAAATTGACCTCCCTCAGACCTCATTGGGTCTGTTAGCTTTGACATGGGGTCTTTTCACCATCTGAGGGTTATTCCAGCCATTGACTCTAGGTTATAACATGAAAGAAATGAACCTATAGCTGCTTAATTAATTGAAATGTTTTAATTTTTTGGCTTCACAATGTGAATCCGTTAATTATATAAAACGATATTTGGTTTAACATTGATGTTTTGATGATTGGATAGAGGAAAAATTAATTGGTTTAATATTTTTAATCAGAAATATAATTGGAATAAATATAAATTAACTATAACATCTCAATATGATTACATATGTAATGGTAATTATAAAAGAAGAATGGGTGAATTTGAAATAGTACAATTACAATAATAATTTATAACTTTGTTTAAATTAATAATTTCTTTATATTTAGTTATTTTCATGAGTTTGGTAAATGTGTTAAATTTGATGATAAATTGGATAATTTATGAAATGTCCAATAAGTCTTTTGATTACTTATTTATGTTGTTTTGTCATATTATAAATGGATTTTTTATCTTTTTTTCTTATTATGACTCCTTGGTAACATTCACGACCCATCCCCTGATCCCTGTGTTGTGACTACCGCAAGCCCGCCTACCATAGGTCAGGAGGTGCCAACTAGCACAGGAAAGTCTTATCACTAGAACCCGGAAAGCATTCCCCTTTTTTACCTACAAACACACAAATTCCAAGCACACAACAAGATACAAGCACAAGGTATAATATATAGTAAAAAGGGAGAGTACAGTAATTAAAGGGGCCGGAATACGAGACCAACTAAAAAATAAATTTAAATCTAAGAAAAAGCTCCCGTGAACACCCACCAAGGATCCTACCTGAAGGGTTGGTAGAACACTCTTACAGTTGTATCTACGATATGCCTTCTCTAAGGTCCACCTCAGAGCAGCCTCCAGTCCTGGTACCCACAACCTCGTTCAGTGATGTCCATCATTTTCACAAGACCCAACAAGGTGAGGGCGTAGCCCATGGAGGGGTGAGTAGAACTATACTGAGTAGGGACCCCCAAGACCCCAAAGTTCTCTGAAAACACCCAATAGATAACGACAAATTAAGACCACAAACACAAATCACAAATAAACAGTCAACCTTACTTAGGTATATGCCTATACATATACCTACTTTATCATGTATACCCATCTAATTCCATAGGAAACACAAGGACCTACTCTTTAGCCAAAATAAAAACTTTTCCTTGAAGGAAATAATACCACGAATGTGACACCACAAATTTAAGTACCAAAAATGTAACGATACACAGAAGAATACCACAATGGTATCAACACAAAGGTTAGGACTCAGCTCAAACTAGGTATAACTTTTGAATGGACATTTATATTATTAGATGTAATGATAGATTATCTTACATTGTCAAGAAGATCATCTAGTGACCCACACAGGATCGCAGATGACCCACTTAGGATTGGAAGATGACCCACAAATGATCTGAATATGACCCACACAGGATCTGAAGATGACCCCACGGGATCCGAAGATGACCCACATAGGATCTGAAGATTTCTCTTGTGCTTCCAGCCAAAGAGTTCCCACACTAAGCACGCTTGATTTTGGGAGGATCTGATCCTCAAGACATCATTTGATACTTCAACTGTAATGAAGTCCCATTAAGAACTATCATGATGGTCTGTCATGCCATAAGGGACCTAGCACGATAGACGAAGCCTCAATCGGACGCTCAGTCTGTAATTTATTAGTCTTTTAGTACCAAGGGAGCGGTTGGATTTGAGTTCGATCCAACCCATCCATACCCCATCATTATCCAAAAATCAAGTGGAGTATTTCAAATGGACCGTATTTATCCCATGATTACAATGGTAAAAATGGTTCGTCAAACAGATGCTCGGTTCTCAAGATATGGAAAAAATACGTATTTGGGTCCAGATGGGCCCACGGCCAGTCCAACTCGGTTCGGGTTGAACAGACCCAGTCTGGGTCCGGCCCTGATGGTCTGGTTTGTGGTGTGCCTGACCCACTGATCATGGTCCATCCCATGCTTGGTGTGGCCTGCTGGGCTCGGCCTGCTGCTAGGTGTTGTCCGCCGTTGCGGGACCCTCCCAAGCTGCTACCTGGGGGAGGTTCCCCCCCCCACCCAGATTCTTGAATGGTCCAGTTGGACCCTTCGGCTTTGGCCAGCCTGGTGGCACCATGTTGCACCACATGCTGGCATGTTGGACACGCCGAAACGGGTCATGCTTAGCGTGATGCAGTCGGCTAGGATTTCGGTCGGCTCCACCTTCCAATGAAGTGATGGTGTCGTTGTTCCTACCGCGGTCGGCTGGGTGTCAGTCACCCTCATGGTGCACCACCGTGGCTCAGCAGTTGTGACCTCCATCTCCAGTGAGGCCGACGTGCACCACCATGGCTTCCATGTGGCCGGTCCAGGTGCCAGCTGATTTCCTCCACCACTGTGGCTGACGGGCCGCACCCTCCTCCGGTGGAGCATTTGCGTCGCCACCACCATCACAACCAGCCGGTGTGTCGGTCACCGCCTTGTACCCTGTCGATGCCGAGCGTCGTCCTCGGTCACTGGAAAACTTCCTCATGTCATTGAGAGAGCTCTGGTGTCCCGTTCTTCAATCCAAAGAGATCAAAGTTTTTTTTTGTGATGTCACCTTTCCATCTATCCCGTTGTGGTCGGGTTCCGCTCAACCGGACGATCCACCCACGAAGAACACATCAATCCATGAGGTAGCGGAAGGATCAGGCCATGTTTTTTTGGTAGGTTCCCTCCAATTTATTTCGATAACTGGTGGGTCAATAAGATGGAATCAACATAAAAATTAATGAAGATTAATTATGAGAAAACCCTACCTTGATCGTTCGTTGTTGGTGTCATGGGGAAGGAGATGAAGACGATGAAGGAGACGTCGATTTTTGTCGCACCCACAACACGCATCTGATCTGAACTTGAGCTCTGGTTCCTCGTTATTGGTCGGGAGGTTCTTTCTTCATTGAAGGATTTCCTTCCACCAATATTTCTCCAAAGTCTCTCCAATGTTTTCTCCTCCCAAGTCCATTATTTTCCAACGATTCCCCACCAGGAGAGGTGAGGATCCCCTCTCCATTAAGTTATGTTATTAGATTAACTTAACCCTTATTGTCACCCCATTAAAAGAGAGGTTTCATGGTCGGGTTGTCCCCACCACAAAATTCAAAAAGTAGTGGAGAGGTTTTGAATAAAATAAAACAATTGTTTTATTTTATTCCTCCACCAAAACCGAATATTCAACTTCCACCATCGACTAACTGCAGTGGAAGTGATGATCTTCTTAAGCAAATATTAGCACTGTGTGTTCAATGGTGTCCTCATATTTCAATCCCATGCAGCAGTTAAAAAGTTAAAAAATCTCGCTCACATGTTAATAGAACATACTTAAATAAAGGTTCATAAATTCATTCCGGGAAAACCGGGCCTCAGAATCACACACCATAAATTGTTTTTTACTTGTAATATTTTCAAATAATTAAAAAATTTAAATGGAAAAATCAGGGTCTTTAGATTCTCCCCACCTCAGGGCTTTGTGTCCCTGAAAGCCACAACACAAACTATGTGAACAAGAGGGGGTACTGAGCACAAATCTGAGCATCCGTCTCCCATGTACTCTCCTGGAGTTTTTTTTTGTTACCAGCGTATGTGCACCAGAGGTATCGATCACACACAAAGGAATCTCTCATGTCGATCCTCAATCCCTACTGGAACCTCTGAAAAAGTCTCTCCATCATCAATGTACAACTCTCCTCTGCCAATGATGTGTGAATGATCATGTGAGTCTCTCCTAAACTGGGAAACGTCCAAAAATTCGTGCACTCGATGGAACTGTGGAGGAAAATCTAGGAAGTACACCACCTAAGAAACTCTGCTGAGGACCTAGAAGGGTCTGATGAAACTTAGTGAAAACATTCAGCACCAGAAAAATCTTCACAAACCTCGTTGAGGTGACATCTATTGAAAGATACGGTCACCATCCTTGAACACATGTGGTCTCCATCTCCTATCATCATAATACTTATTACTACACTGCGTAGTCTTCATCCAATCTTGGATGATCATAACCTTCTCTATGGTAGCCTGTACCATCTCGGTCCTATGAGTACTGACTCCCCTGGGTGAGTCCAGCTAGAGGTGATCTATAAGGTCAACCGTACAATTCCTCAATTGTTGACATACTGATTGTGGAGTGATAAATTATTTTTATGCAAACTCCACCAAGGGAAATTGATCCTATCAGCTGCGGCCAAAACCATGAATGCAATCACGCAACACATCCTAAAGGGTCTAAATGGTCCAATATGTCTTACCATCCATCTAAGGATGGAATGTGGTGCTCAACTGAAGATGTGTCTAGAACGCCTCCTGGAACCCCTTACATATCCAAGAAGTAAAATGACCATCATGATTAGAGACAATCGTAGATGGAATGCCATTAATCCGCAAAATCTCGTGTACATAGAGGCGTCCCAATCCATCTACTAATCCCTTCTCTCTGATAGGTAGGAAGTGGGCTGACATGGCGTGCAGGTCAACAATCTCACAGATTGAATCATGACCCTTGGACGTGTGTGGATGTCCTGTCATGATTTCCATGGAAATTACATTCCACTTCCACTCTAGAACCTCTAGTGGTTGAACTATGCCTTCTGGAACAGGATGCTCTACCTTCACTTGCTGATAAGTGAGGTATCATGAGACAATCTCTGTCACTGATTTCTTCATTCGTTGCCACCAGTGCTGATGCCAAAGGATCTGGTACATCTTCACCACTCTTGTATGTACCTCTAAATGGGACTTATAGAAATCATTCAACAATTCATCATGTTTCATCAACGGTTCCATAGTACATCCTCTGAAGAGGATAATGTGCTCTCCACCTTCAAAAAATCTATCAGGTTCATGTCCTTTGGATATTTATGAATTTCGAGCATTGAATTCAATGTCCCCAAGTTTCACCTTCTTGACTCACTGAATGAGTGTGGGAGTGCCTGTTAGAGAGTAGAGATAAGATTCTCCATCTCGATCCACATAGGATATCCGCAAAGCGGCTACCTGCTATGTCACCTCACTCAACAACTATATACTAGATCTCTTACTGAGCCCCTCTACTAATATGTTCCCCTTCTAAGGATTATAGACTATCTCAAACTCATAGTCCTAGAGGAACTAAAGCCAATTTCACTATCTATGGTTCAGGTCCTTCTGAGAGAAGATATACCTAAGACTCTTGTGATCATAGTTGACTGTTAAATGTTTTCCCATTACGTAATTTCGCCAAATATTCAAAGAGAAGACCATTTTTTCTAACTCAAGATCATGGATTGTGTAGTTCCACTCATGTTATCTCAGCTGTCGAGAACCATATGCGATCATTTCTATCTCCTTCTTCAGCAGATATACGAGCCCGGTCTCTGATGCATCACAGTAGACCACATACCCAACGCCATCCTGTAGTAGCCTCAATTTGAAGGCACTCGTCAGTCTCTTCCTCAGCTCCTGGAAACTATGCTGGTATCATTTTGACCAAATGAAGGGTTTCCCCTTCTTCTTCAATGCTAATAAGGGTTCCAAACATTGGAAAAGTCAGGCACAAACCTCCCGTTATAACTGGCCAAAACCATGAAACTCCACACCGCTTCCACACTCTTGGGTGGATCCCAATAAAGCATAGCCTCATTCTTCAATAGATCCACCACAAATCTAGCCTTCGAGATGACGTGTCCTAGGAAGTGAACCTCTCATATCTAGAACTAGAACTTTGAGAGCTTACTATAATGTTAGTGCTCTCAGAGTGTGTCAAAAACTATCGACAGATGATAGGAATGCTCTTCTTCTATTGCAGAGTATACCAGAATGTCGTCGATGAAAACTACCACAATGCAATCAAGGTATGGATGGAATATCCTGTTCATGAGTCCCATGAACACTATTGCGGAGCTGGTCACACCGAATGGAATAACCAAGAAATCATAGTGGTCATACCGACATCTAAAGGTCATATTCTCCATATCCTCGTCCTTTTCCATCAGCTGGTGATATCTTGATTTGAGGTTTATCTTCAAAAACTATTGGGATCCCTTCAGCTAATCAAAGAGATCATCAATCCTTAAGAGTGGGTACTTGTTCTTCACGGTCACCTGGTTCAGGCGCCGATAGTCCACACAGAGTCTCATACTCCAATTTTTCTTCTTGGCGAACAAAATTGGGGCTTCTAAATAAGAAACATTGGGCTTAATGAAACCATTTCTCAGCTAGTCCTCTAGTTGTAATCGCAGCTCTCGATTCCCTATGGGAGCCATCAAATATGCTAGTGTTGATATCTATGATGTCCTAGGGTACAATTCGATGTAAAATTCTTACTCTCTATAAGGAGGTAGAGCTGGAACATCATCAGGTAAAACATCATCATACAAGTCCACCACTACAGGATATCTCAGACTCTCAATATCAACCGCTTCAAGGGTAAGGAAAGATAACTAATGTGTAATTGACTACAACCTCCTCTGGTTAATTCCATCCTTTTCTAAAAAATTTCCATTCTCACTGGTGAAGAAAAAACTAGTACCATCCTCAATGACACATCGTACTATGTGCCTAATACAATCAATCTAGGCCTAGACTGTAGATAACCATTCCATAACCTAGATAACGTTGTAATTCCATGACCCCACTAATAGAATATTAAATATAATGCTCTCACCTCCTAGAGTAAGATCACACTTTTGGAACCAGTGTCTAATCATAAAATCATCTCCTGTAGGAGTCTCTAGTTGTAAGGATCGAGCCAATGGCTCCACTAGAATCTCCATGCTCTGAACGAGGGTCCTGACAATAAAAGAGTGACTGGAACCTGTGTCTATAAGTATAGTTTATAAGGTGGAAAAGACATAGTTTATAACTTGAATAATCTCCAGAGTGTTTTGGTCGAAGGCCTTAGCTTCCTGGAGCTGAGCTCGTCCCTGTCCACATGCTCCCTATGGTCGAGTGGACCACCTGGAGGTGGTGGCGATAGAACCTCGAATATCCGTGCACCGCCTGCTACATTGCCAGATCCTCTGCCACATCCACCTACCACCTAAGAACCACCTCGATCGAATCTTCGCTTCTACCCAGGCGGTCCTTCGACCGTCTACTAGTCATTCATATGGTGGGTCAGGTAGTCGCGAGCCATGTGACCATGCACACCGCATGAGTAACACTGCATGATCTTCACCTATACTGCTCTTGAGAGAGAGACCCTCACAACTGACCCTATATCCTATGGCCGTTCACCTATAGATCTGGTACACTTAGAACTCTATGTCATATGTCTGCTGCCAGCTACAGATGAATCTGGTAGGTGATGTCCATTGGTGGGTCTCACTTCCGGTGACTACTCAGTAAGGAATCTCTCCCCTAAGAGAGCTCACTCTAACACCCCCGCATGCATAGAGATGTTGAGTGAAATCATAAAATCTCTAATCTCCCATCTGATCCCCTGCATGAAGGTCCAATCCTTGAAGAAAGGGTCTTGCACCATGTCAGTGGAGTAACACGAGAGGTCAGTGAACCTCACTAAATACTGAGCCACGGTCATGCCACCCTACTGCAAGTGGATAATTTCTTGAATACGCATTGTGTGTAATGTCACTAAGGAAAACTCTGCCCTGAATAGGCTCCCAAAGTCTACCCATAGGAGAGTTACCTCGTCATGAACCTGCAGCATCATGCTCCACTATATACCTGCTTCTGCCTAAAGAATAATGGTGTTAAGGTTCACCATGAGATCAGTTGGTGTCCATATTTGTCGAAAACACTAACCACATCCTCTAGCCCATCCACAGCTGCCTGTGGATCCATCTATCCTTGGAACCTCAGTGTCCTTTGGTGCTGAAACTCGTGAAACACACTCAAGAAGCATGCACCCTACGCTTCTATAGCTGGTGGCATCGACTGCTCAACGAGTAGTGGTGTTGTAGATACACCACCTGATAGTACAACTGTCGATAGGGGTCCCTTCACCAAAGCCTCATTGCTCGATGGACTTTCATCACATACTCTTCCTGGAACCCTGGATGGTTGTATGCAAGGAGGCATCCTGAAAATAAATAGTTGTGCCACAGTAAAAAAGTTATACTTGGTGTGCTGACTCAAAGAGACCTTATAGAAAACTTTTCAAAAACAAGCACGCAATCAGTGTTTTCGTGCAATGAGTTAGAAATCAGAAGTCAGGTTCCTAGTTTATGGATATATCAGCTGCCACACCAAAACCAGATTCCGTAAACTGATAACCACACTCATCACGCTTAACAATATTGTCGAATCAATAGATCAGAGTCAATGTTCTCTGGTAGAATTGACTCTTCTGATACCAATTTGTCACGAACTGTCCCCCGAGGCACGTTCTAGGACAACCCCAATCCATCCTTCCATAGGCCATCCGATAGCGACTAGCACTGGAAAGGCATATCCCTAAAATTGGGAAGTCTTTACCCTTTTTAACCTATAACCTCACACAATCCATCACACAGCAGGATACGAGCACAATGTAAACTATATAGTAAAAATGGTCAGTATAGTATGTAATTGGGGAGAAATAAAAGCCCAAATAGAATGTACAAGTAAAACTGAAAACAACTCATGTGAACACCTTCCAAGGAACCTACCTGAATGGTAGGTACAGCTCTTGAACGATCATATTTGTGGTACGCCTCATCTAACATCCAACTCCATGCAGCCTCTAGTCCTAGTAACCTCGACCTCAATCATAGTTGTCTGTCATCTGCACAAGACACAGTAAGGTGCGGGCGTAGCATGTGTAGGGTGAGTATTACAATACTCCATAGGGACCCCAAGGCACCAATGGTCTCTCAGAATCCACGAAGGATAACCACATTGTAAGACCAAAAACACAAAGCATGAAACAACAGTCAACCGTACTAAGGTATATACCCATACATATACCTACGTTATCATGTATACCCATCACATTCCTGAGGAAACACAATGTGCAACTCTTTATCCAAAAGCACAACTATTCCATGAAAGAATGAATGCCATCAAGGTAACACCACGAAGGTAAGTACCAAAAAGGTAATTCCGCACAGAAGAACTCCACAAAGGTATCACCATAAAGGTTAGGACTCTACTCACACCAAATATAACTTATGTATGGATGTATAGATGATTATCTGTACTGATAGATCATCTTACTTATTCGAGAAGCTCTATTGTTGACCCACATAAGATCCTAGATAACCCACACATGATCAGAAGATGACCAAAACATGATCTGAAGATGATCCACGTAGGATCTGAAGATGACCCGCACATGATCCCTATATGACCCACATAGGATCCGTAGATGCTGACCTACAGAGGATTTGAAGATGACCCATGCAAGATATGAAGATTCCTTAAGTACAGCCAACCGCAGGTTTCCAGCACTAATAATGTGGGATTCCAGGAGTATCCACTCCTCAAGACATCGTTAGATTTTTCGACTTTCACGGTGTCCCACAAAAAAGTATCACGAAGGTCTTCCATGTCATAAGGAACCCAACGCAATAGACGACGCACCAATCAGACATCCGGTATGTAAGTTATTAGCCTTGTAGTCTCGAGGGCCTAGTTGGATCCGGGTTCAATCCAACCTGGCCATAACACAAATTTATCTAAAACACAAGTGGAGTCTACCAAAAGGACCGTCTCAATACCAGGATTCCATCGTCATAGATGGTTCTTCAAACGGATGCTCGGTTATCATGATATGGCCAAAAGTGGTATTTGGGTCCATATGGGCCCGGGTCTGGACTGACCCAGTCCAGGTCCTGCACGGATGGGCTGGTCTGTGGTAGTCCCGACACACTGGGCATGGCCTGGATTGCGCTTGGCGTGGCCCACTTGGTGCAACCCGCTGGGCGCGGCCCACAGGGCTCGACCCACTACTGGGTGTCATCCGTCATGGCACGGCCCACCCTAGCTTCTACCCAGGGGAGCCCCCCCCCCCCAATTCCTGAATGGTCTAGTTTGACTGTTCTACTTTGGCCAACCCGTATGCACCACGTGGGGCCACCCACTGGCACGCGGGTCCCATCGGATCCGGTCTGGATCGGTGTGACACAACTTGCTGGGATTCTGGCTGGCTGGCACTTCCAGCGGTGAGATGGTGCCACTGTTTCTCCCACTGTTGGCTTGGTTTTGTCTTCCCTCCTGATGCGCCACCGCGGCTCAGAAACCGCAGCCTCCATCTCCGTCGTCATGGACGCGTTCCTCCCCGGCTTCCACACAGTCAGTCAACATGCCGTCCACCCTCCTCCTTCGCTACAACCGACTGGCCATGGCCTCCTCTGATGTTGCATTTTCACCACTACAACCACTGCGGTCGAATGTTGTATCGTCCTCCGCTTTGTACCTTGCCGGCACTGGTCACTAGCGAACTTTCTCTACTAATCGGGTAAGCTATGGTGGCCAGTTCTTCAATACAAAGAGATAAAAGTTCATCTCGAGACGTTGCCTTTGCATCTATCCTGACATGGTCGGGTTCCTCTCAACCTGAAGATATACCCGTGAAGAACACATCAATCCATGAGTTAAAAGAGTAATCAGTTCGTGTTTGATGGGCACGTGCCCTCAGCGTTAGTTCAATAACAACCTGCTCAGGAATATTAAATCAACATAAAATTTAATGAAGAAAAATCAAGAGCAAAGCCTTCATCGATCGTTCGTTTGAGGTGGCATAAAGATTATGATGAAGACGATGAAAAAAACACTAACGTATGTAACTCCTGTAACACGCTTCCAATCTGAGCTCGAGTGTCAGTTCCTCATTCTTGATCAGGAGGTTCGTTCTTCATTGGAGGGTGTCCGTCTACCAACAGTTCTCCAAAGGCTCTCTAGTGTTCTCTCCTCCCAAGTCCCTTATTTTCCAATGATTCCACACCATGAGATTTGAGGATCCCCTCTCATTTAATTTAAGTTGTTACATTAACATAAACTGTAATGTCACCACATTAAAATAGAGGTTTGAAGGTCACATGGTCCCCACAACCAAATTCAAAAAGTATTGGAGAGGTTTTGAATAAAATAATACAATTATTTTATTTTATTCCTCCAAAAAAAAAATTCAACTTCCACCATCGACATACTGTAGTAGAAGTGAAGGTATCCTTAAGAAAATATCAGCACTGCGAGTTTAACGGAGTCCTTAGATTTCAATTCTGAGCACTAGTTCAAAAGTTACAAAATCCCACTCACATGTTAACTAAACATACTTAAATATAGGTTCATAAATTCATTCCAGGAACATCGGACCTCATAATCATGCACCATCTATTTTCACTGACATGTAATTTTTCTATATGATTAAAAAAATTAGGGAAAAAATCCAGGTCCTTACAGTCACTTAGTTTCGGTGAATAAAAATATGTGATGGACATGTCTATCCTTCATGGATGATAGTATAGGATGGACATAGAGTTCCTTCCTAGTTGAAATTATATTTTGGAAATGGTGTTTCTTCCTGGATGATGTTATAGGTTGGAAATGGAATTATTTCATAGCATAAATTATTGGACGTATATGACATTTCTTTCTAGCTGAAATATATAGGTTGAACTTGGATTTAATTCATGGATGAGTTATTAACCTATACATGGAGTTCCTTACTATGTGGGTCATTAGGTATGACATAGAATTAATTTTCATGGAATATTATGCATTGGAAATGGTTATCCTCCCAATTATTACACAATTATACAAGGAAAGATACATCTTACATCGTGAAGAAGAAAGTTTTGATGACCAGGGATGTTAACACAACATTCAAGTTTCATCATGTTTATTGTATCTTATTAATTTAAATAAAAATTAATTATCCTATTTATCACAATAATTTTGTGAACTATTTAATCAGGCTAGGTTTTTTAGACAAAATGTGTTTTAACCTACTGAATTTTACTTACACCCTATTCAGGTGCCATTTTGTAATGGGCAAGATTTCATGGGTGTTTGCTTGGACGAGGCAAAGGGGCCATGTTCAGGATTTGATTGATTTTGTTGATTTTATTTACGTAGGGAGTTAGATAAACCATGGGGTTTGGAACATGGGTTTTTAGAGTCTTTATCTAGAGTCTATTTTTAGTTTACATGTATTCCTTTCAACATTTCATTTAGATTGGAAGAAATTCTAGCATGACAAGATTTATTAACATTATCTCGATTATTATGTTTTATCCATTATTTTTATCATGTTTAATGATTGATTATTCATCTATTTTTCAGTATTATTATAAATTTTTACCACATGGTATAGTCTCACCATAATATTCCCTACACCGCCGCTACTAGTCAACATCCTAAGACATATGGGGAGGCAAGCCTATGGTACAGTAGTGACCTGGATCAGTCACACGAAGGAGTATCTGACCGAGGATATTTCAAAGTTGTATTAGAGATGAAATTTCTTTTTTCATTACTATTTGGGAAATGTATATGGAAGACTAGGATGTATTATGTCTTTGTAATTATCTCATTTATTGGAGTTTCAGACCCATTTTTGTGGGAAAAACTGAGTTCCTAGGGATGGGTTTGTTGTTAGTGTTGTTCATTTAATATAGTTTTATTGTTACATCACATTGGGTGATTTGCTTATTGTGTGCTGAACTTATTTAATTAGATTTTACTCATTGGTATGTGTGTCACAAGAGGAGTATACATGTATCATGTTAGTCATGTATGTATATATGTTGACATTCATTGTTCATACTAGGTTCATATTTATTTCAGGTGATATATTGGTTGGTTTAATTTTTTAAATATTATTGCTTGTTTTATTTGATTAAAAATGAATAAAATATAGTTTTTATGGTATGGTAATTAACATTTTATGATTATAATAAAGTTCCCTAGACTCAGTGTTCTATATTATTTTTTTCACCTTTTGAGTTTGATCTTTTTGTTTATCTTATGATATAAGGAAATTGCTGACCCCTATATTGAGATTACCCCATTGTCATCTTCAATTTTATCATAAGGGGACTAGTAATTAGCACACTCCTTAAATAACTAATTTAGAAAAAGTTATATCTCTGATTAGCTAAATGGATGATCATGTTCTCGATAGTTTTCTATGGGTTACAAAATCTATATAGAGGGAGACCACTCGCATTGTACCTTAGATTTCTGACCAAACAAATGATTTTTAGTAGAATCACCCATTAATGTTCATTGGAGTTAGAGGTCCCCATTTATCATACTTCTAGTTCTAGTCAGTTTAGATGATATTTAATCACCATGATGCATCCACATTCAAGAGGGTGAATATTTCATCTTACATTCTATGACTGCCACCCAAGTGCTGGTGGATATCCTAATGAAATCTAGGGAGTAAGAATACCTATACTAAAATTACTTCATGGTGAAGTTACTGAGCCACATCTGCAAAAAGATATTGACGGCTGAGAGGGATTGATAGTTCATACACCTGACATTGGGAATCATGTCAGTGGAGGACCGTGATAGATGCTTCACTAGCCTACAAAATTATTATACCTCCTGAAGATGATGAAACCGCTAGGGTGAATCATTTCATGGATTGGATTCATTATGAGATAATGTAATATTTTATTATATTTAACCTTATAGAAAATTTGAATATGATGAATTGGATTGTCATCCTGGAAGGGAATGTGAGGGAGGACCAGAGTGGTGATAATGTAGTTTTAGAAATCCAATCATGGAGATCTTATTCATGCTGAAAGAAATTATGCTTAGATATTTTCTACTAGGTAAGTGGTATCAAATTATGTCGAAGGAATGGAAATCCATCCTAGGTTAATGTCCTGGTGCAGTGATACTAGTGTGGCAGGGCTACTCAAAAGTGACCTTTTTGTTATTTACTTGTATTAAAGTGGAATAATTGATGTAGGGAGGTCCATATATAGAGGTTTTGTAGGATCCCTTAGAAATAAAAAATTATTATAGGATCATGACATGCCCTAGATTTTGGTAAGGACTCAACCACACCTCGGCCAACATGTAGCTAGAGTACCAAAAAACACTCTATCTGAGGTGGGGTATATGCCACATTGAATAATGATTAATAATTCCTATCAAAGGGAGAATCATAGGAGAGTTATACTAGATCCATGGGTAGTGGGGTGAGTTAGCTTCTTGATATAAAATCTATATTGAGCAATATGGATACAGGACCCTCCACTGTGAGAGTTAGGATTCGAGTATCATCTACCCTTTCCTACATTATATGTGATATAATATCATCATATTACTCTTTATTTTGTTAATTTTAAATGGTTTTCTGGTTATATTTTCACATATTTTTTGGTTTTATTACCATTTTCCAGCCTCTAGGGGGAAGATCAAATGGAACCTACTCTACAAGGAGTGTTGTATTGAAATTGGTTTCTTTTTTTCTTTTTTGATTAGTTCATGAGGGGAATGGAAGGTTTTTTTCATTCTATGTGTGGATTTTATAGTTATATACCATGATTATATGGACTTTTTTAGAGGAGAGTGAATTTCCTATCACTATAAGGGGAATTTATGTCAACTATGGTGAATATGATATTTAGGCTAGTTATGCAAGACCAATTTACTATAGATTGGATTGTCTCATTAAACAAGTAAGAAGACATTTTCTAGATGATGTCATGTCAAAAAATATCACTTTTCTTCTAGTAGTTGATCATTTTCATGATGTTTTCCATCTAGAATTCTCCAGCTTTCCACCTGAGTGGGAGATCGATTTCATTCTCAAGTTAGCGTCAGAATCTAAACAAGTTTCTATGACACCAAATAGGATTAAACTAATAGATATTTGTGATTTAAAAGTTAAAATGGAATATTTACAAACAAAGGTTTTTATATGGACTAGTAGTTCTTCAGGGTTTTCTCCTATAAATATTTCTCAAGAAGGATGATGTTACCTTACACATCTATATGGATTATCAACAAATAATCCAAATGACGGATAGGAATTATCATCCTATTTCTATGAATTGATGATATATTTGATCAGCTGAGAGGTTTCTGGATTTTATCCAATACAAACATGAGGTTAGGGTTCCATCATTTGAGGGAGATACAATGAGATATACACCAGACTAATTTTAGGAATAGGTATATCCTATACAAGTAATTTGTGATGTTTTTTGGTCTAAACGACAAGACAAAGCTACTCTTGACCTTAATGAATTACATAATCCATCTGTTCTGATATCATTTTTTGTTGTTTTCACCAATGATATATTTCTGTGATTCAAGTATGAATATCATCATTCCCAAAAATAATTACATCATCATGAATTAATTAATTGGTAGTCAAATTTACATCAATATATCTAAATCCAATTTATGTAAGGAAAAAAGATAACTTCTTGCCTCATGTTATGTAGGAGTCTAGAGTGATAGTGGACCTAAACATGGTTAGAGTCATGCTATATTAAGAACAACCTTAAAATGACTTCAGGGTTATAATATTTATGGTTCGTATAGGTTATTACCAAAATTTGATCTTGGAAAGACTCTATCTGGATGTATCAATGACTTGTCTAACTAAAAATGTGGTGATGCTAACTTGGTTATATTCTTTTGAGAGGGATTGCTAAGAACTGATGATCTTTTTTAACCTTGACACTGATCCTCACCTTACCTATTCTAGGTGAGGAATTAAGCTTGTGTTGTGACATATCCAATTTCCAACTCAGAGTAGGTCCCATGTCATATAATTGAGTTATTTATTATCTCTATTGGTAGTTAAGGATATATGAGAAGAATTATCCTTCTTATAATTAAGATTTAGTTACGGTGGTATATGCCCTGAGATGCTGGGGTAATTATCGTATTTGTGAGATGTGTGTTGTGTGAATGTATCAGAAGATCCTAAAGTATATATTTTCTCAGTGGGGCATGAACCTTCGATAGTGGTCATGGGTCATGTATCTATAGTCTATATAATTATAGCTATAATAGAATCCTGGAAAGGGAAGCATCATTGTCGATGACTTGAGTATGAAACATAGACAAAGGAAATATGAGAGTCTTCTGATGAGTTGTAAATTATGGAACTCTTTAAAGACATAAATATAGATTTTTATTACTCCTTAGGATGAGTATCTCTGAATTTTATATTTTTTGTAATCATGCTTCAAACCCATATCAATAGAGATAATTTATCTAATTCAAGGAGCCATGAACAATGGGACAACTTATTTGTTGGCAAGCCACAATTTGGATGGTCTCCTCATAGCACAACATTTATTATTATCCATTGTCATGTATGGGTTCTTCTAAATATCCATGAGGAGATGATAATGGAATCTAATGAATAAAAATGGTTGGTTCATCATTGTCTAAAAATGTTTTATCAAGATCTAAATAGGTAGTACGGGTGGTCTAGGATGAAGATGGAGGTGACAGGATTTGTGGTGAGATATTTCACCTATCAATAGGTGAAGGTCATGCATTAGAGGCATGTTGGGTTATTTCATCCTTTTCCATTTCTTTAATGGAAGTGGGATTATTTCACTATAGACTTTTTGATGGGACAACCTAATAAGAAACAAACAATAATATCTTTTGGGTGATAATGGATGAGCTAACAAAATTATTCCATTTCTTGCCTATCAAGGAGACACTCAATATTAATCATTTGGTATGATTTTATGTACATGGGATAGTTTTATTGCATTTTGTTTAGAGGATTATTGATTTTTATAGAGATCCATATTTCACATTGCAACATCCAGATATTTTAAAATTAAACACTATTTTTGATAGCGTATAAGATACTCCACATCGAGATTATACAAACAAATGAATTGTAATATTTAAATATGATCGTTACAACCAAGCCATTAAATTGGATGTCATTAATAGGATTTACTAATTTATTAATTAAATATAAAGGTATTACTCATTATATATGTATTGAAAAATTATTATAAAATAATAACTTAATAGTTAGAAAAGTCATTTTATTTTTCAAAAACAAAACTCTTCAAAAATGTTTTTATAAAAATTTGTTTACAAATAATATAACTACTTTTATGAAAATTTATAAAATATATTTGATAACATAATATTCACTTATTAAATAAACATAACAAAATTATTGTATGTTGAATACTATATATTGTTTTGAAAATATTGATTATTTAATAAATAATGGACAACCTGATTATCGTGGAAAATTATAATTTTCTATTATTTTAAAAATAAAATTTGATTTTGGATTAGTTATAAATTTTAAAATTTTCATGTATATTTAAAATAGTTCATTATTTTGTTTTTTAATATATTTTATAAATGAACATAGAATAGAATGATTGTATATTTTAGAAAGGAAATTTTTTCTGAAAAACTATTTTTCATCATGTTTTGTCAGTTTAATATTATATTAAATTATGAAAATTATATGTTTTGAATTTTATTAAATGGATTCCATATATTAAATAATTATATATTGATTTATTAATTAGTTTCCTTAAATATTTTATAAATTTAAATAATAAAAATAGTAATTCTATTACCATGGTAGAGGGTAAATCGTATAATTTATGTTAATAATTAAAATGATAAGCACAATTATATGACCCAAGAACATAAATAAATATTATTTTTTGACTATATCTCAACCAAAATAATTTAGGAATCTAATTTATGGACTTTTGGTTAACTTTTATGAGATTATGACCTTTATATTATTTTATTTGAAGAAATGTCAAACATGTCACACTATTTTTTAATAAGTGCAATATTTTTAATATGGTGAAACCCAATTTATATATTCAACTATAAATATTTTCTACAATTTAAATAATATATATTCATCATTCAAATTTATTTTAGATTTTTATTAGGAAAATAAATACCTTAAGTTCTTACACAATCTTGATGATGTAATTATTTAATTAATGGGAAATTAAATAAATGATATTTAAAATATTATAATAAATATAATTTGAGATATATAATAAAATAAAAAAATTAATTATCATTAAATTTTAGGGATATAATAAAATATATGTTTTCAAATTCTATGTGTTTTCTTGATATTATTAAAGTCAAAGTACTGAATATATATATAAATTGACATTATTGATATTTAATAATAAATAATATTTTTTTAAATGATATAAAATTCATAAAAATATTATATTAATCCATATGAATATTATATGGTTATTCACATCTACCATAGTCCATTTATGGGACTTTTTTCATTTTATTTTAACATTGTTGACCCTTAGAGGCTAGAAAATTTAAATAGTAAAGTAATTGTAAAAAGGTTTAACAAGTGTTTTAACCTAAAATATGAGTGTGGAAACATATCCATAACTGATCCGAATTCTATTTAATTAAATTATTTAGAATAAATTTTACCATAACTTTAAATTATATTAGTTTTTATCGATTTTTACTTGAGATATAATTTATAATATTTTAATATTTTACAAATTCCATGAACACCCCTCCCCTTAATTATAAATGAGAACCCCTTCCTTCATTAATTTACACAACATTTAGTCATATATCTCGACCAAAGATACCCATTACTCTTATAAACAACCTTACCCAATTTATTGAGGTTCTTTACCTTCCAATTTATCAATCATAGGACCACTAAAAAGATATCTAAAAAGTGTCCACCAAAGAATATGTCATCGTATTTACCAACCCTTTCAAGTTTATTTCTTCTTATTCTTCCTCTTCATGTGTTTTACCCCTCCTAAATAATTATTTCTGGTCAATTAAATATAATGTTATGTTATTATGATAATGGTAGAAATATATTCTATATATTTTCTATTCTATGAAGAGCTAAAACATACCTCGTGCAATAAGTACGACCTTCTCCCTCCATTTAGAGGTGTAATTATTTTTGTCTACACCACATTATGTGTATGTATATAGAGAAAAAAATAATGAATTTATATGATATGTATGAAATAATAATTATTTTTTAATGTTAAACTATTATTTAACATTTTCGTTATCCTTAAAAAAAGGAAAATATAATTCATGCATACGTATGACCTACCCTCTCCATGAATGGTGTAATTCATCTTTCTATATTTCTATTTTTGGATGAATCTAAATATCTATTTATATAATATATTTAATATTTATACCAAAAATAATAATCTGAAGATTATGTAATCAGAATAGTTTCACAAGGACCGGAACTACCGAATCAAAACATACATGAATACCAAAGAAACTTCCACCAAAAATAGTGATTTTAATAATGAAATGATAATCAAAGGATGAAAAAATATTATCAAAAATAATTATTCTTCTCATATATATAAATAATGTTTTTTAAAAATTTAAAATTAATATATGATTATTATACAGTATGTTCAAACATGTACAAATGAAATCAAACCAAAGGGTTGTGTTTCTCATCTCACAATTACATCTATGTGACGTATTCCATATTCACTACTTATTTCATTTCTGTGGGGTATAAACTACATCTGTGATATTTTATTTCAAAAAATAAATTTTCTTAAAGGTGTTTAATTTTTCATTTGATGTTATTTCTTTCATGAGTATTATGATTCAAATTTTACAAAAGTAGTATGGGTTTATTTCATAATCTCATCAACATTCGAGACTGCTTATGTCTATGTCTCTACTAGAGAATATATCTCTTCCATCTCAAGGATTTCATAAAAAAAATTCAATTTATTTTTACTATGATCATTGTATATTTTGAATTCAATTTTTCCCATGTTTTAATTTTTTTAAAAAAATTAAAGGAAATACGATGGTGTTTTCTATACAAGGTACATTTTATTTTTTCTTAAAAATAGAAAACTTTTAACTTATACAACATGAAATTAATTTACTAACGTCATTACTAATATATTATTTTAATATTACATTACAATTTTACATGTATATTTTAAAATATAATTTTTTCATTTCTAATTTTATTTCTTTTTAAAAATATGTGATTTCAAAGAGAAATGTGTATTTTTATAATTATTTCATTAATAATATTTTTAAATTACATTCATTCATGTCAAGTTACATAGTTAAATATTATGATCTATTGAGTTTGATATATTATTATTACAAAAACCTAATTTTATTTAATGGTTTATTATTACTATTTTTACACCATTTTCATTATTACTCTGAATGGTTTTTATGATGTTTAATGATTGGGGTAATTATTAATATTTTGTATACTAGTTTCAATATAAATGATTATATTGATTATGTTTCACCTCTTTAATATGAATAATTTATCGGACTTTGTAATTGATGGTAGGGGACCGTTATGGCCTCTCGGCGAATTAGCAGTTCTCATGAGATAAACTAGAAGGGGTGTTGGATGTTGCCTTACCCATTTATGTGTGATGTCTAAGCATGAGGCTTCAAATTTATGTTTTTGATTTCTATCATTATTCATTACACCATTATAAATTTAGTTATTAATGTTCATGTGATTATTCAATTAGTTATAATACCCATTGATAATATATGAGCTAATGGGATGGTTTATATAGATTATTTTATCATCCTTTCTTCATAACATATTATGATCAGGTTATTTTTAAAATGGAATGTGTTTACATAATATATCTTGTAAAAATGTTTAGTATTATTTATTCATGATATATTTTGTTGTATTCACACCCATACTGAGAATTATAACTCATCCCTTTCTTATGTTTCTTTTCTATAGGATTCCAAGAAGTGTATTATGATTTATATGTAGGTATATGCTAAAGGGGATAATTTTGTACACAAATAAAATACTATGTTGTATTTTATGGTTTCAATTATATTGTAAAATTTAAATATGTATCTAGTATAGCAAGACTAATATATTATTCGGCCTTTCTAGATGTGAATCCTTATATCTTGTGTTAATGTAAAAAATTTAAACAGTGACTCTATACTATTAGGGTTGTGGTATTTACAATTGGTATTAGAAGAAGTTTTTTAGAAACATTTGGAACTGGATTTTGGAAAACATTGATTAGAGAAAAACCCTATGACCGAATTTCAGTATAATCCTATGTATAGTTTAATATCCTAAACATTAGTATGTTATATATTATTTGGTTTTCCACTATGAATATTTTTTCCAATAATATTCTTCTTGTTTTTAGTTAACGATTGAAACATGTAGGAATCATGATAACAACAACATTGATGTTAAATGGGGTGATTATATGTAACCAAATTGGATGATGAATAGAGCGAATTATATTTTTATTATGACTAATTGGTTATCATGATATATTATTAACAATTTTTATATTTAACAACTCTCAAACTCTCCCAAGAAGAGAAGGATGGGATTTACTAAGAGCTTGAATTTTGGAGACCCTGGAGGAAATAATGAGTGATTTCTTTCATGTGAGAAATTTCAATAGATTCACCAAGGAGAGCATCACAAAGGATAATGAATTTTTTTTTGTAAATGAAGTAAACAAACAATCTAATTTCCAAGAAAATTTTAAATGTTTTATTAACATAATGGATAAAAATAATGGTCTTGATAATTCATTATAGACAGTTGAATGTTTTAATTATTTAAAATATTGGAATCATATAAATCGAAGTCATATGGGGGGATGCTCATGAAGAGAATCAGAAAGGTTGTCGGAGTAATTTTTGTATTTATGATGACAAAGAGACTGCAAATGAAATATAGAAGGATGAATTTATTAAATAATATGATGATGAGTCCAAGATAATGGTTTAATAATGAAGTGGAATGATTAATTTTTTTATGATTGGAATTAATAATTA
Source organism: Viscum album (assembly GCA_963277665.1). NCBI lineage: Eukaryota > Viridiplantae > Streptophyta > Magnoliopsida > Santalales > Viscaceae > Viscum > Viscum album. Next base: position 1,609,005,870 of record OY728141.1, on the reverse strand, counting down.
TATTATTGCAGTATTTTATTGATGAAATTCTGGATATATGAATTTTGAAATGTATAAGTATTTTATTTTCGTACTATTTAACAATGGATTTGGGAAATATTGTTGAATAGTACTGATTCCTAAGAAAAGGGTTTTATTCATAGGTTGATATTTATGAAAAAACACATGATTAATGGGAGATAAAGCTTTCTATGTTCTCTAAATTTTGATAATAATGATAAAGATATTTTTATGGGATTGTATTAGTGACCATTAAATTGGTTATAGATTTTATGATTTATGTTATCCTTACTGGATTTTAGTACCTTTTTGGATTTAAATAATATATTTGACAACTTGAGATTTTATTTTTGGAGGCATGCATGTTTTCATAGTGATTAATGTTATTACAATATTTTAATAAAATTTATTGTCAAGGTATTTAGATGTGACATTAAGAGGTAATTTATGGGGGATTCATGATAATTTGATTATGGGAATTTAGTGAACTTATTCATAATGTTTTGGATTTTTGTAAATTTGGTGAGACATATTTTTAAAAGCCTTATGATTGAGTAATTTCATAATTGATTAAGTTGATCTTTAGATGTAATATTTTTGTTGGAATAGTAGGATTTTTCATATTGGAAAACATTTGGTAACATTTCTGAAATTTGTAAATACATAGAAGATGAAATAATGACTTTTTTGAATTTTGATTCGTTAAATGTTCTTTAGTCTTGAAAATGTTCTTCCTGAATATCCATTTCTTGGAAAAGGATATGAAGTGTAAATAGATCTAAGCACAACCAGAGGATAGAATTATGATTACTACATAGAAAGTACCGGGTATGTTTATTCATTATAATTATTTATTTAGTTAGTAAAACAGTCCCTCAAATTTATAAAAACTATCTAAAATTAAAAAAACATCATCTATTTACATTTCTATCCGAAAAATAAATGTTCTTTTAACCCATCATGGTTTTATTGTATTGTGGTTATTAACTTTATTTTGAACATTTTAACAATAACTCTCTATTAGTAATTAGGAGTTAATTTTCAGTTCTATATCCAATTTCATACATCCCACTTATATTATCCTACATGGTAACCTAGTGTATGTTACTCCTGATGACCTTCATACATCCCTTTTCAATCTTATCAAGTGGAATTTTTATTAATCATTTTTATGATGTGGGACTTAAATAAAGGATTCTGATAAATCAATCCATGGTTATCAAACCCAATTTTAAATTCCAAGGACTTGATTTATTAACGAGGGATAATGTAGAATATTGATACTTTAAAAGTAAGATGCTTGGTTGATAGTCTATAATATATGTCACATCAAGCATGAACTAACAAGAAAATATTATTATTCAAATGTCATGATTATAACCTAGAAATATAATAGGATAGTATGAATAGGATTATGTAATTTATGAAATAAATTTATTGTTATTACATAAAATATTTTTATTAAATTATTTTTTAAAATAAATTCTCTATTTTTAGAAATTTAATTTTATTCTTCAAAAACTTATTGTCTTAAAAAGTAATTTTTTTTCATTTTATATACAAATAATGTAATTAATTTATGGAAAAATTAAATAATATTTTATAAAATATACTTCATTTTTGAAATAATAATATCAAAATGAGTCTGTGGTGAAAATTTTATTATTTTATGAAAATATTTATTTTTCAATAAAGAGTGGAAATAGTAATTTTTATTGAAAATTATAATTTTCAAGTATTTAAAAATTTAAATCCCAATTTGGATAAATTTTAAAACGAAATTAGTTTATATTGATTTATAATAATTCAATTATGGTTTGGAAAATAGATTTTATACTAGAATTTACATAAATACATTGTTTATTTTAAAAAGGGCATTTTTGGGGAAAATTATTTTCATCTTGTTTTGTTGGTTTAAATTAATATTTAATTTTGAAACTTTTATTTTTTTAATTTATAAAAATTTTCTTCCATATTTTTAGTCATCAGGACTAAATTTATAAAACCTTTCTCTCTTATTTTGTGTTCACTGTGAATTGTAAACACAGTAATTTTATTAACACCACAAAGGGTAAATCAGGTAATTTAGGTTATGATTAAAATTTTAAGAACCATAAAATGACCCAGAAACATACCTAAATCTTATTTTATTAGTATAAGGCATATATAATCATCTAATGATGGAATTTATCACCTTTTTGGGCCACTTGGCTGGGATTAAAACCTTTATAGTATTGTATGTAATGAAAAGTGAAACATGAGACACTCTTATTTTTAATAAGATTAATATTTATAATATGGTGTTATCCATAGGATATATTGGATTATAAATATTAATTGTAAATCTAAAATATTTAAAATTTTCATGGAAATTTATATTTTATTTCTATTAATGAAATAATTACCTTAAATCATTACACAGCACTGATAAAGTAATTATTCAATTACTTAAACAATGAAATAAATGGTACGAATAATTTTAGAATAAATATTAATGATGATAAATAATGCTATCAGTAAATTTTTTAGATACAAATGGCATTCTATAGATATCATAAAATATATTTTCTTCAAATTATATGTGTTTTAATGGTATTATTAAATTCAAAACAACGAATAGCTTTAAAATTTGAAAGTATTAATATTTTATAATAAATAATATTTCATTAAATGATATGAATTTACTAAAAACATTATTTCCAAAACAATGACTATTTTATGGTTAATAAAACCTAATATGGTACATTTATTGGTATTTTGTAATTTTATAGTATCATTATTTACCCTTATAGAGAAGAATAGTTAATATTACAGTAATTTTAAAAATGGATAACAAGGGGTGGAAACTAAAACATTAGGGTGAAAAAATATCAAGAATTTGTAGAAATTTTATTTGATAAAAAGAGAAAGTGTCACTCACATGTATGTACAGCTTATCATTACCATGTGGTGGTATAATTTATTTTTCATCACCACATTACAAGAGAGGTTATAAAGATTTAAATGACGAATATACATGATATATATATTAAATTATAATTATTCCAAAAAGGATAATTAATGTTGATCATTTTTTCCTTTTATTTATAAAGAAAACAACAACAACATTCATGTGTATGCCTGGCCAATTGTCTCCATGAATGGTGTAATTCATTTTTATATATTTGTAATTATGTATGAAGGTAAATATCTATATATATATATGATGTATGATATTTATTCCATAAATATTTATTTGTATATTTTGGAGAAACAATAAATTCCTAGGTACTAGAACTACTGAATCAAAAAAGAAAAGAAAAATTAAGCAGTTACCACCTAAAAATGTGATTTTAGAAATTAATTGATATAAAAGTGGTGATAAAATAGTATAAGAAATTAATATATAGAATTATTATATGTGTATGGTTCATTGATAAATTTCTATTAATTTTTTTTATAGAGTATGTTCAAACATGTACAATTGAAATCGAACATGAGTTAATGGTTTCTAATATTATATTTCTTCTATGATAAATATGTCATATTGAAAAATTACTTATTTTTCGTAGTGTATATACTACCCCTTTGAAAGTATATATCATAAATTCCATTAACTTTATTGTATTTAATATTTCATATGATATTATTTCTTTTATTGGAATTATGATTCAAAAGTTACAAAAGTGGTAAGGGTTAATTTCATAATCTCATCATCCTTCATGAATATATATGTTTAAGTCTCAACTTGTGAATATTTATCTTCCATATCAATTTTTTATAAAAATATTTTCATTTTTTTACACTTACCCTATGACTGTTTAAAGTCATTTTTTCCAATTTTATACTTTTTATAAAATGGTTATCATGGAATATTTAATGTGTATTCTGAACGAAGTACATTTAATCCTTTTATTGTAAAAATAATAATGGAATGTTTTTTAATTTTTACAAAATGATTTTATATTTCTTAAATAATGGATAATATATTATTTGATTTTTCCTTTACAATTTTAAATGGATATTTTAAAAGAAAATTATTTTATTTATAATTTCTTATATTTTGAAAATTAATTTATTTCAAACTAAAAGGGTATTTTCCTCAAGAATTTTTCAATATTATTTTTAAATTATTTTCATTTATGTAAACATAATTGTTTAACCTTATGTTTAATTGAGGTTGATCTTTTATGATACCATATACCACATTTTATTGATTGGTTTATTATCAATTTGACTGGGGATGTACTATTTTCATACAATTCTTCATATTACTCTGCATGATTTATGATTATCAATATTTATTAAGGTAAAAATTAATATTTATTATACTATATAAAATAAAAATGTTCATATTGATTTTTATTCACACCATTAATATGATAAATTCATTGGAAATAGTAAGAGATGAGATGGGACGGTTATAACCCCTTGATAGACCGATAGCTCTCATGAGAGAAACTAGCTAGGGTATTGGCTAAGGCCTTATCCATTTAGGTATGATTTCTTATAATGAGGCCTCAACGGTATGTTTTATATGTCTATAATTATTCATTCAATAATTTTGAATTCTTTTATTTATGTCCATGTGATTATTTGATTAGTTATTATTTCCATGGAAAAGTTATGAGCTCTTGTGATTGTTTATAAGGATTATTTGATCAGCTGTCACTCCTAACATATTAATCTAAAGTTATTGTTTAAATGGAATGTATTTAAATTATTTATCATTGCCTATTGTTTATGATGATTTATTTATGATAGATTTCACTATACGTATACGCTCACTAATCATTAGAGCTCACACCTTTGATATGTTTTCTTTCTCTTGAATGTCAGGTAGTGTATTATGATTGATATGCAGGGATGTGATAATGTTAAAAATGGTGTAATGAAAAAAATACAATGATGTATCTTATGATATCAATTACAATTTTAAATTTAAAAATTATCTTGTTTACAAAGGATAATAAACTATTAGGTCATTCCGGATGTGATTCATTATATATAGTTCCAATTTAATTAACTATCCACTGAATCTGGTCTAATACGATCTGGGTTTTGGACATTTAATTTTTCTAGTAGGTTATTCATAAGTAACTGGGATCATTAGTCCAAACATGTACATCCTATTATCCCCATAATGGCATTTATTTTTTATTCAAATATTCAAATTCTAGTGGTTATGTTATGATCTTTTGTTTTGGTTTTTGGTGGATCTTAAGATAAAAATCTTGAAATTGAAGAGTAATTTTATAATAACAATTTTCAGGAGTGGATCCAAATGAATCCTTTTGAGGCGTTGTATGGATTTTCAGGTTCATCAACTAATTTTTTCATAAATTTAGGTGAGTAAGTGGTCATTGGACATAGTATTTTATATTAGTCATCTGAGCTAATATATTTTATAATGAAATAGTTCGTAATATTTCAAAGCCAAATAAAAAGTATTTTCAATATAAAAGATATCATATAGAGTTTGAAGATGTCCACTGTAATTGTCTTTATTGATATATTATCCTGGGATAACATCATAAAAGAGATAAGGAATTCAAGCACAGAAGTTTGTCAGGTCATTTGAGATAGTGGAGAGGGTTTATATGGTGACATGTCAGTTGGCACATCCACAGTGCTATAGTGTCTTGCATGATGTCTTTCACATGTCACAACTTCAAAGATATAATATCTACCATTCTCACCTGATAGAAATTTATGAAATTGAGTTGGATGTTTATGTGTCATTTGTAGAGCATCCCATAAATTTTATGGATTGTAGTGATATGAATATCTAATAATGATTGATCCTATAGTGTGACTGTAGTTCTAGCACTTCCATGTTCTAGAGGAGGCCTATGAGAGAGAGTATGATATGTGAATTCGGTGAAAATACTTGTTCTCTAACTCCCCAAATGACCCTTAAAAGTATTTCGACGGTTTGAGATGTTATATAGTTGGGAGGTTGTAATACCACACCATTTTAATTGTATGTTCCAATTAAATTTTTTTGTTAACCCTATTTGAGTTTGGTTGAGTTTTTTAGATCATTGTGATAAATACCTTGTACTCATATGGGTTAGTGTTTGTAAAGAATTTTTAGGGAAAATATATGATATGAATACTTTCTATAGTGAAAAATTCATTCCAATAATTTTTCCTTTCAGGACATGAATTATTCTAGGTAGACACAAATAATATCATTAGGTACTGAATGGAGTGTTGAAACTATTTTTGGGGTAGACCCAAGGAAATTAAATACATGATTGGTTTTTGAAAGACCCCTTTAATTTTCATCTCATGACATGAGAAGCCATTCAATATATAAACATCTTTTTTTAAGAGTGTTAAAGTTGAGGCAACATGTTTCTTTATAGTATGTGGAAATCCTAAGACTCATAATGTGAATTCTAAATCAAGGTCATGAATAGGGAATCCCAATATATTTTTGTAATTTTCATTTCATATGATTACCATATATCTCTCTCCCATTTATCTAGAATTCCCACCATCCCTTAAGGGATTTTGGTATTTCTCATCAATATAAAAGAAGATTTAATTTCATCATCGTGTTCGGGACCTAGATTTTGAAGGTAAACCTCTCAGTTATTATTATTATTCTTATTTTTTTATCTGTAATGTAGAGTTAACCCTAGTTTAGTAATTCCAAAAATTAATTTTTGATTTATATCTTTTACTAACAATGTTTTCTTGTCATTGTTGATGGGACGGAAAGAGGGACCCAGTTCTACCTTGTACATTAGGTAATTTATTCATCTTCTATAGTTTTGAGCTGGGTGTTCTATAATAACTCCCGAATTCCTATTTCATTTTATTATATTATATAAAATAAGTGTGATCTCATTGGCATGTATTGTGTGTGACATAACAGAAATAGTAAACCACTGAATTGATAGAAGAATATGGATGGGACTCCCTTAGAGCTAGTAGGATCTAATGGAATTGAGATCATGACTTATGGCCAGCTAAGGGGTGTTCCAACACTATAATATAGGTTATAAATTGAATATAATGAAGATGGATCATATTTAATACTTTTAAATTGGTTATGTTTTGTCTTAACAGTGTGAATCAGTTGGGTATGTGAATTCAGATTTTTCATAACATGGTAATTGTGATGATTGGATTGAGGAAACATTACTTGGACTAAAATTAATAATCTAGTGTGTAATTGTACATAGTATAAAAGAATAATTAAAAGTTGATATGAAAACATGTTTTCTATTATTTTTTCATAAAATATGTTTGAATTGGAAAAAATTTCGATTTTTTAATAATATTTAACTTGGTTAAAATTTATAATTTTTTTATATTTGGTTATTAGTATGAATTTTGTAAATTGGGGTAAATGGCATGATAAATTTTCTAATTTAATAATTGACCAATAATTAATTCAATAGAATGTTAGGCATATTGGTGTTTGGTATTATTAATGGATTTGTTTTATTTTTATCTTATTATGAATAATTGGTCCCTAAGTACCTAGAGATGAAATTATGGGATAGAAATATTGTTCCATATTAATGAATATATAGTATATACATATAGTTATATATTTGTTAAAATTATAGATTGGACATGGTGTTCCTTCAAGGATGAAATTATAGATTGGAAATGGCAATCCTTCATGGTATAAATTATATTTTCTACATAGAATTCATTCCAACATAAAAAAAATAGGATGTACATGGTGTTCCATCCTGGATGGAATATTTTGTTGGACATTGAATTAATTAATGTATGGTATATTGGGTTGTACATGTTGTTTTTTATTGGATAATATTATGACTTATACATAGAATTATTTATATTTATTTCACTAAATTACACAGACATGAAATATGGTATCATGCTGATGCAGGTTTATTTGACCCCAGTTTTCAACCCAGACCTAAAGGGTCAACATATTTAATTGATTTTATGACTAATTTAGAAATTAATACCATTATTAGTAATAAAATGTCATAAACTGTTTATTCATACTAGGTTGTTCAGACACCATGGGCATCGACCTACTAAGTGGTACTCGCACACTATTTGGGAACCAGTTGGTATCCAGTTAGATTTCATGAGTATAGATTTAGACAAAGGAAAGGGGTCATATATGTGAATTTATTTCATTACATGATTGTATTAGAGAGTTTAGATGTCAAAAATCATGGGACTATGAGATGGGGTTTTGGAGTCTTTATTTGGAGTCTATTTTTAGATTGTTTGTATGAATTTCTACACGTCATTTAAATATAAATACATTATGACATTACATGATTTATTAACATTAATTGGATTGTTTGGATTTTATCATTTTTTCCTATAAAGTTGAAATATTGATTAATCATATATTTTACATTTTTATTATAACATTATATTCAATTAGATATCCTCCCAACAATATTATATGCAAACATTCTTCTATTTAAAAACCTCTAGAATAAGGGATCCACACTAAATGTTCATTACTAACCTAAATTGGTCACATTAGGGAGTATCAGGCTGGGGATGTCACACATATTACCTTTAAATTTATAAATATGAGTAACTCAGTGGTAGATAATGACGATTAATAGTACAATTCGAAAATTTTAATGGAAATTTTACAATAAACCTTCTTTAGTGATTAATATATATATAATAAAAAATATCAAATTAATAGTAAAAATAAATTATCAAAAATAATTTAATTAAATTTTATAAAATACTAAATCAATTTTTTAAAAAGATCATTTTGTTCATTTCTAAAACTCACTGATTAACATAACAAAATTTCTCTATATTCATTACATATTCTCCCTCTTTTTCTATCTTCAATTTAAAACATTTGAAGATCTCATGGTTTAATGAATGTATTTATTATCACTTTATATTTTTTCAATATAAATTCTATTATAAAAGGTGATTGGATGGTATATGGATTATAGTATCCACATATTGGGAAATAAATGATGTTTCCCATGGTTTTGGGTATAGGTACCCTCATGATGGGTGTATGGGAAAGGTGATTGAGAGAATGAAGTCCATATAATGGGAAAACTTAAAAGTGGATATGGATGCCCATGAATACCTACCTGGATGGATTCAAGTGGTAATCCTATATTAAATTATATTAATTATAGAGATGCTATTAATAGATTATCATGAATTATGTTTAAGGAGGAGTTTCTATATTGTGTATAATGTTTTGGAAGTGTGAAATTACTTCCTACTGTGAACTGTTTGAATGTATATTTTAAAAAATAGTTTAATGTATTTTCAATAGGATTTTAAATACTCATTAATTGGCGGAATACCATAATGGTAATATTTTATAAGAGACTACTGAATGTTTTAGAAATAAATATATAATTTAAGGTTGAGAAAGGATAGGGTAACTTTGAAGAGTAACTGGATTCATTTCATGATGTTTAAAATTATAGAGATGGAACTATAAAAATTGATATGTATTGAGTGTAAGTATTTTCTTAATAGAAAATATGACTTCACAATGAACATAATACTTCAGTTTTTAAACATAAATCATTGTTACTAAATGTAATTATTTAAGCTAGATTGTAGTACATGATCTGTATATATCATTTCATCGAAATAATTTGAGGTGAGGAAAGAAAATGAATAATGAAAGAGCGTATAACTTCATTTAAGGGCTCTAAATATAATAATATTACCATATTTGTATCATAATTCTTTATCAAAAGTATATAGCATATGTATTTGAGGCAACCATATGGAGTTTTTTGAATGTATTACCATTAGGTGATGTAGAATAATATAAATATAATGAGTATAAGTATTCTAGTGATAAATGTAATTATTATACCACTATGAAAAAAACTCTAAAATTAAAACTTTTTTGAACATAAGATTTTAAATTCCACAAAATTTGAATTAAATACTTAGTAAAAATTTATGATTATGCATGATGAGAAATAAAGTTTCCATACTTTGAATCTGACGAAGATAAAAAAATTGTAGAGATTAAATATCTATTCTTTCAAAGTATAAACATCATAATCACAAAAATTGGTGTATTATACAATAATTAAAATAAAGTTAATTTGATCGTAATCTATATAATGTGGATATAAAATAACATATAAAAACCTTCTATAATTCTTCAATTCAGAGGAAATAAAATTAGTTGATGTTGAAGATGTTCTTTTGAATTCTAAATATCAAGAAGCCTGGAAAATTCATAAATCATTCCAAATTTGAGAATATTGTAATGAATAGAACCACTACATATATTCATGATTGATTAATTTATTTTATTCGGTTTTAAAGAATAATAGAGATGAGAACCGTTAAACCCCAAACTGTTGTTTATCATATCCTACACCAATTTATTCAAAGATTATTCAATTTTTCATGTTGATTTGTAATAGATGAATTGGAATTTTATCAAGCCTAAAATGCTAAGAATTAATCTGAGTTTTTTCTATGTAAAAATCTACGTTAATAGGTTTAATTCTTTTCATGGAAATAATATTTCAAAAAAAATAAGTTACATAACAAATCTAATGTTATTTTTTTTAAGCTCTATAAAATATTAAAAATTGGATTTTTTATAATTTTTTCATAATATAAATCAATTAACTTTTTATATACATTATTAAAATATTTTTGGATGAGTTTTAGGAATGATAATCATTAAATGAAGATATTATTTTAATATCTTGTGAGTTTAAAAATTGTTTTTAAATTAACTTGGGAACCATAAATTGGTATCAAATGATAAGGCTTTATGTTTGGAATAGATAAGTTTCCCTTTAATATACATTTATGTTTTGTTATTTTTATGTGATAAATTCATTTCACTTACATTATTCCACATGTGTGCAAGAATCTCATGAATGATGAAATATAAAAAGAAGAAGAAGACTTTATTGCTTAGCATGTTGAGAATTGGGAGGTTATGAGAGATAAGATGATGTGTGTTTTTTAATGAACTCTAAAATGGAAAGGAGTATTTTCATGTTGTACTAAGAAGATGTGATTATCTAGGTGTGGAAGAAAAATTAAGAATAAGAAGATCAAAAAATTACCTTATTTATTGAAGATTGAGAATATTAATTTGAGGATAGCTTGAATATTCATATTATGTCTAGATTTTTAGAATAATGTGAGGAAACCATAAAATAATTATATTTTTATAATCTATAATTCATTACTATTGTATATTCCATGTTACATGCACTTTATATTGAGGATACATTGTCATTTGAAGACCTTTTGTTGAGTCAAATGTGATCTACTATATTGGTGAAGAATCATCCTGTATAAAACCAAATATCTACTTCTAAAAAATAACATTAAAGGAATACTTGAATCTATAATTTGGGAATATATAGAACATATATGGCTTCGGGTGTGCGGGGAAAACACCGAGAGACTCAGTTAACATATTGCGAAGCTGCTAAAGAAATATGGTGTGAGGCTGGAAAGAGAAGTCATGTCAGAATATGGAATGTGTATAAATAATGAGTCTTTATGTAGGTTTAATAAAACCAAATATATTTTATTCAAATATTGATCATTATAGCGGATAATCCATGTTGGGTATATGACCAATATTACAAGAAATATTATTTTTCTATAGAATCATGTAAAATTATTCTTGGTTTTAACATCATTACATGGACGCATGTGGTGGTTTATTGATTGGAAAAATAAGATATATATCCAATTTCCTTGAACTAAAATAGTTTTTTAATTCAAAATGGGTATTAAAAATTGGAATAATTTAAAATTATTCAATATTTGATTCAACCCTTGTTATTTGAACCCGTCCAATAGGTATATAAGTTGGTATCAGAGTGGGTTTCCTATAATTGAATCTATTCTGATGACCCCCTAAATTTAATTTTAATTAATCAAAAATATATTTTAAGAGTTTTTTGAAGTTGATCAAACTCATATGGGTAAATCTGGTTGTAATTCTATTAATTCGGTATTAGAAGATTCTTCCATGATACTAAAAAACATGATAAAGAAAAAGGTAAAGAATGTAAGAATTGTTGTGAATATGCCAAGGGGTTAACAATTATCTAAAGGTAATCAAGAATTTTTTGTTCAAATATATATTTTTATTTACTAATTTTTTTATGTGATATTAGATTAATATGTGGAGAGATTGAAGAGGTTAAATTAGTGAAATAATTTTACTCTCGAGTAAAATGATATCTATAGATTGTTCCTTGTTGTGAGAGAAAAGTATGAAATTCCTTAACATTATAATGATAGATATTATAACAATGTTGACGATTTAAAAAAGAATCGTTTCTTGGAAATACGAGTATGAGGTTTTTCATACTAAATCATTCCATGAAATAGAGATATTATATAAATTCATAGTTAAAGTCAATGATCTACTAATATATGTAAAGGAAAAATTAATTATTGTAGAGACCCTATTTGTGCCCTGTAAGACTTTTCAATATTTCTACATATATTTCTAGAGCTAGGAGTTGAGACCACGTGCGATTCTGAGGCCCGGTGTGCCCGGAATAAATTATACAAAAATATTAAGGGTTTTTTACTATTCATGGAACGAAAATAGGATATCTCTTAAACGGTTGATTATATCATGAACTTGAATCCATGGTCGAGCTTAGAGCATGACATTTACCCTAGGACGGGTATAATCTATGTCAGCGCAGGACTGCTATGAGAAAATTCACCCAGGGGAAAATCGTCATTTTGAAATGATCACCTAGTGATTTTTATCACTGAAGTTATTTTTAATAACATTCAGACGAAGGATCGAAATGGAAATCTGAGAATACAATTTAATCCAAAAAAGGGGCGTTTTTCCTAGGCACAAAATAAAATAAGAGGGCACGACAATTACGGATTCCACGCTAAGAATATTTTTCTATAAATAGAAGAAAATAAGAGTTTGGGGTTAGGGTTTTCCCTTCTCTCTCCTCTCTCACTCTCTCTCTCTTCCACTATCTCTCAACTGTTCTTCAGCATTCTTCGTCCTTCTTTATCGAATTGAGGAGCGACCTCTGCCGTAAACCTTGGAAGATCGAAGCAGGAACGTCATGGACATGCCGCCAACAACGCACAATCGATTTAGGTCGGATTGTTGGTTAATTTCTGAACCTTCGTCGATTTATTGACTTTTCATAAAAATTGTATTTTAAAATATAAAATTTTAGAATTAGGACGATGGCCAAACGGACAAGGCCATCGTCTGAGTCCCATTCTAAATCCTATGATCGACGTGTTCTTCGTTGTTCATCATCCAAATTTTTTGATATGCTAAAACCATTATGGATCGTCGATCGGGGGTAGGCGCTGTGAAGGCCTCTTATCGAGGATTCCAAATCCACCTTCGATTTGGAAATCGGGTCGCTAGAGTGGTCGTGGCGGCCAATGGATGTCCCAGCTCTAGAAAGGGGCGGTGGCCGAAGGTCGGGGCGGTGTAGCGGTAGAACTAGATGGAGTTTCCTTGGTAGTGTGAGGGTGGAACTCGGCCGGTGTGCGATGGCTAGTGGTCGAGCGGAGAAGTGGTGTTGGGTGTAGCCGGTGAGGACGACAGCTGCGTGGGGCCAGAGCAGCGGACCTAGGTGCGGCCGGTGAGGTGTGGTGTCATCCGGTGCGGTGTGGCGAATCTAGGCAGTAGATTGGGGAGGCTAGGAGGCAGCGGCGCGGTTGGCCTGTTGCGGCAGTGCGGTCGGCAGGCGGAACAGGGGGCAGTGACATCAGTCGGTTGCGGTTGGGACGGAAGATAGGAGGCGCTGAACATGGTGGGGGTGGGGGACAAGGACCCGCGTTTTGGAGGGTCGTGTTGGTGCAGCGCATGGAAATAGACCGACCGCTCGACCAGTTGGTGGATGAACTGGGCCCTAGGGGTCATGTGTTATTGAGATGGGTCGCGGCCAGTGGGCTGCAGCGAGCTGGGCTGGACCCGCGGATGGCTCGCGGGCCGGCGGTCTGGAACGGCCCAGTTGGTCCCCCTTGTGTTCAAGGGGCCGTAACATTTAAACGTCTTGTCTGTTTGACACGCCGTTAGAGGCTGTGGGTTCGTCACTTCGATAGAGACTTTTTTAATTAGTTTTAGGAATTTTTTATTTCTAATCCAAAAGGGGGGTGACCAAAAACTCTTTAAGTTAATAATAATAAATTATTATTTAAGTTTACAACAGACGTATTCGTGAGCCGGATGTCTGTTTGATGCGCTGTCAAAGGGGTTGTAGCCCTGGAGTTGAGACGGTCCTTTCAAAGTTTGTTCAGATCCTTTGTGGTTCGGTTTCGTTGCTCGGTGGCACGAAACACTTAATGCAATTAATTAATTAATTAATTATTTATTTATTTATTCTTACGTCGGACCTATCTCCTGTTTGGGACTTCCGATTGATGCGCCGTCAGCGGCAGCATGACCCCAGTCCTTGTGCGGACATTTTGTGGTTCGTTTTGAAGTGTTTGGGTTGGATACAAGGTGGGGGCCCCATAGGGTCTGGTTCACACGTTTTATAGTGAAACTCCACTTTTTCACCCAATATCTATTTGGGTTGTTTGAGTATGTCTTTCTGTGTGTTCTTTTTAGAGGATTGTGACGTCATAATCTGTCCACCTCAATTCAGGTCCGAGGCGTGGGCCCCATGAGGCGGCCTTCAGACATATGCTGTGTTTTTACAACTTATGCTTCATAAGTCTATTTAGGGAAAATGCATAGACAACTCCTCATGATTATCTGCAAGGAACGTAATGGTATGATCTACGTGATGTGTCTTGGGGTCGATATGTGGGCCCCATAGGGCCCCATTTGTATAATGTGGGGAGTTTAAGCCTCTGCATCTGGAGTCCTTTTTAGGCGTCGTCAATGGCATTGTGACCTTGGAATCGAGACGAAGTTTACTAGGTTGGTTTTAGGTGTTGAAGCTAGAGTTGAGTCATGGGCCCCATGAGCCGTCTTTTATACTGTGTGCATCGTACTGCGCCTTTTTCATCAGATGTCCATCTGGGGTGAGTAAATAGACTATCTTGTGTGTTTTTTCAAGAGGATTGCAACTCTGTAATCTGTTTGGGGATGGACAGCCTCTTTCAAGATCTCATTAAATGTGGAAACATGAAAGGTCATTGGTTGTAGGTCCCTCTGAGGCACTATGAACCAATGCACTATAGTGTTGTTAATGAATCCCGGTTATGGAATGTGCAGTTCAGAGTTATCCGACCTGTTCAGGGTTTTCCCACCCATAGGGAAAGGTAGTGCGTTAATCGCTGACCTTAGTGTTTACCCTCCAGCGGGGCTGGGTAGTGGTTTACCCATTGACCTTAGGGTTTACCCTCCAGTGGGGTTGGGCAGTGGGTTACCCGTTGACCATAGGGTTTACCCTCCAGTGGGGCTGGGCAGTGGGTTATCAGTTGACCATAGGGTTTTCCCTCCAACGGTTCTGGGCAGTGGGTAATCCATTAAACTTAGGGTTTACCCTCCAGTGGGTCTGGGTAGTGGGTTACCCAACGACCACTTAAGGTTTACCCTCCAGCTCGGCTGGGTAGTGGGTTACCCGATGACTTCTTTCAGACTCATCCCCTTTCATTGAGGAATAGATAGTGACTTTCCTCCATGATTTACGGAGCGTGACCCTTGGTTGTACAGTTCAGTGATGGGACAAATTTGGCGTGCGGGACTTTTGGGCTTCATTGATGGATATCCTTAGAACTATTAGCCATTTTTCATGGGATGAGCTTGGAAATAGTGATCCCCTTACACACTCATTTGGGTTTCTTATTGAGAAAATATATATATATACACCCTAATTTTTTACCCACTTCTTTGGATCAGTTACTCTTCTTCTAGTAGGGGCGAAGACGCGTGGGGTATTCCTCATGCTTTCCGTGTCATGTTCCTCTTAGATGGGACAAGTCTACTTCATTTTTTTGTTGGGTTGAGCAGGAATCTCTCTATTGTACTATTACATTGTTCTTCGTTCTATCTACTTCTCATCGTTTTAGTACCTTTTTTGTTACTCCCTCAACCTTTTGGGAAATTCTACTATGTATCTAAATACTCACCCATGGTTGGGATTTTCCAGCACACTGTGTGCCCTTGCAGATGACGGACAGGTCGAATGAGACTATGAAAGATTGTAGAGGACACAAGAGCTTGGGCTGCATTCAGTTTTCGTAGTAGGATTTTTACGTGTGAGACTCACCAACTATTTAATTTCATTTACCTATTTCCGGGTTGTGGCACCTTTCTAGTTGGGCGCATGTTTTTCCCTTTACTGTTCAGTTTACTTATCATTCCACTTTTCAGCACTTTACTTGTTCTGTTTTTTTAAAGGTCGATGCACGATTTTTGGTTGGGATATTGTAGTCTGTACATTGGTTTCCTTTTTACTCTGCACGTTTGCATTGAGTGGGTAGTGTGTGTGTGTGTGTGTAGGTACTTAGTCAATGGCCTCCCTGATATTGTTACGCCTTCGGTGCATGTCACCCTCCCTTGGCCTATGGAGGTGGGATTGGGGTAGTTTCGGCTCGATACCTATAGGGTCGGGTCATGACAAGGTGGTATCAGAGGTGTTTCATTACTTGGGGCATTTTTCGGATGTCCCTAAAAAGGAATTGATTGAGTTTTGGGGAAATAGTGACATCGTGTCTTGAGAGAAGTTCTCAGGCCTGGGAGTCTAGTGATGGTGCGACATCTGACTTATCCATTCATGAGGACCTTGATTACCCATTTGCTGACTCAATGTGCGAAGACACTTATTGCAGGGAACATTTGGTTCGTGCATCATATAGGATTGATTCTGTAACGCCCCGACCCCAGTTACCCAGAGTCGGTGCATTATTACATAACATTGGCATGATCACATGAAAGATCAAATCCCGAAAGACCGATTGGTTTAGTAGCCTTGGAAACACTAGATATAATCATAAAGTTTTACATTACATTTCAAAGTGAAAAACTACTACAACAACAAAGTCTTCATATCCACACTATTAACCCCTCATAATATCCCTGCAAGTCATTCATAAATTACTTCTTCACTACCTGGGAAAAATAAAACATAGAAAAGGGGTGAGCTCAAATGCCCAGTAAGGATAACAATATAGCGGAACATTCAAAATAAGCATAAACATTTAAGGAAATGAATTACTAAAACAAAAGCCTTTTAAAATTGAACTTCAACATAGTATGGAAAAAGTAAAATGAAATAATGCCATTTACTTGTTCACATGGATATTCTACTAATCGAATAATCACATGCAATATCAATAACCACTTTCATAATGTTGGAATGCATAATGCCAGACTATCATAACCACATAGCCGAGGCCTCGTGCCAAGACTACAAATAAGATTTTGTCAAGGCCTTGTGCCAAGACACTAGTTTGTCTCATGAGACCTACCGATGCATCGAGGAGCTATAGCGGGCTCCACCCGTCACTTATTAAGTCCAATGCATTCCCATATGAAAAGGTTTAAACATAACATAAACATTCGTATTAAAACTAGCTTACGAAATGTCAATAATTTCACCATAAACTATGAATGGTATAAAAATAGCACATCCATAGTCAAACATATCACAAAACCTTCAATACAACATAGAAGTTTTGTATCATAATAAATCAACTTCAAATAATCTTAAAATCCATCAAAGGATGTTGACATAGATGAAATCAAAATTCTTTTTAAAGAAATATCTCCTTTTATTTTGAAATCATTTAAGATCCATATAAAATAAAACATTTTCTTTGAAAATATTTTTATAAGCTTGTAAGGAAAGCTTTGAAGATTTTATAACGGCGTAAAATAACTGCACCCGCCATATAAGTTAAAAAAACATTCTTACCTCAATTCTGTGGAAAAGGTTAAAAGGGACCTTGTTTTGAAAATGACGGAAAGATTCCTTTATAAACCACTTATAAAAGTCAAAAAGGGTATAAATGACTTTAAATCATATTCTAGTAAATAGTAAAAATGTTTTGAAATACATTTTTAAGAAACATGGATGTGGATGATAAAGAGATCCCAGTAGATTATTACATATAAACAACCTCGGATAATGAAGAGATTGTGAAATAACCCTTACCTTGTACTTTTCCTTGGTTGGGGTAGGTTAACCTCCTATATAATGGTGAAATAGTTGTTATTAAATTATACAAGAATCATATATATTAATATGATATCATATATGATCTTTTAACATTGATTTGTTAATAATGTCTTAGAATTATCGTCGTTTCGGGAGTTAACTTACTCATTTTATTTTATATGTTTTGTTACATAAGCCATGGTTGTTGTATATTATTCATATCCAGAATGATATCCAGTCCTTAAACATCATTTTTAAATCATCAAATGATAATTATACTTGAATGGATACGATGGAGAATGAATCTCATCGCGTTCGTGGAGACGGTAGTCCGTACGTACGCACGAGCGACAATATCATTCTTTTGATATTAAAATAATATATAAATGGATGGTATATCATATATACAGAATCATTAACATGTTATATTTATTATTTATATGAGTTACACATCATTATTATACCCATCCAAATAATAATATATTGAATAACAATTACACCACGACGTGGAGACGGTAAGCCGTACGTACACACGTATGGTGACATGTTATTAAAAGGGTGGATAGAATACTGAATATGGTTGTACCATATTTATAATAACATCACAGTATATTTAAGATACTGGAGTTATTATTTTAGAATGGTAAGAACAAAGAAAGAGGAAGTGGAAGAAGAAAGGAACTTAGAAAAGGGTGGTGAAATCATTACCTCTTCTTCGGGTTCTTCCTTTTGATTTGATCAAAAGGGCTCCTTAGGTTGGCTTTCTGATCAAACTAAGGCCTCTAGGTTGTAGTGAGGGATGTTGGGAGAGTATTTGGGCAGAGTTTGGCCGAACCAAAAGGCTTTGAAGTTGTGAAGAAATGAGAAGGAGGAGTTCCCTTTTATAAGAGGGGTGAGGGGCACCTTTGGAAAAGCTAGAAATATTAATTTATAATAAATTCATATTCGGTTTCTAATGGCTCCAAAGTTGACTATTCAAAGGTTAAGGTGGGGATGGGTCGAAAACAACTCAACCAATAGAATTTAGACAGGTTTGGGCACTTATATTAACCTTATCTTTAAGTATTAACTTTAAGTTAATTAGTTTCACTTTTACAATGTCTCTTTGTATTTTTATATAATATGGTTAATAAACTTACTAAATACATCCAAGAGACCCCCAAGTGGTTCATTAATGATGAACCTATCATGATATAAGTCTCTTGGCCGAAACGTAGATTTTTAGGAATTTAATATCAATTAATAATATAATATTTGTTTTAAGACCTCTTTTATGTCAATTTTGACACTATTCAATAGTTGATTTTTTTGAAACTCATAACAGATTGATTACTTCAAACAAAGTCCATTAAATCAATCCTAATATATCATATTATCCTAGAAAATTAGTTTAATTCATTAAAAGTTTCATATTATATTTATTTGGGTATTTATAATATCAATTATTTTAATTTTTCACTATTATAGTAATTACTGCATCATCATTGTGTCATATATAAAATAAATTATTTAATGTCTAAAAATTATAAATAAAATAGCATTATGTAGGAAATCTTTTTAGCTTTCTAATGAATTTTTATAATCTAAAATCCAACATATATAACCCTATGTAACAATTGTTTTTCTAAAAGATATATGCTTGTGTCATTGTTGTATTCATTTTGACTTAATTAAAATAAAGTGTCATTATCACTTACAAGTGGATCCATGGGGTCCCAAAATAGACCCAAAGATTCCCATGGTCGACCATGTATCAACCAATAGAGTTAAGACACGTTTTAGGGTAATTTAGTATTATTATAATATTATTTTTTAACCCTTATTTACCGGATTTACCCTTAACCATGGTAAATAAAATATTTACCGCAGTAATTATTCAAAATGTCTAAAAATAAAAGTTACCTATTTACACAATTTGAACATCCTGATTCCAAATATGGAATCCATTTTCCTAAATTCAAAACACAGAAGTGGCAGAAATTAATTTAAAATTAATTCCCGCTGTCAAAACAAAAAGAGTGTTTTAAGAGATAATAACTATCAAAAGATTAACACTCGTTTATGTTCGGTTTAATTGTAAAATTATGTCCAATGACCAACATTATATTAAATGGTAAAAATATATTCTAAATATACTTTAAAACCACTCAAATTCATAATTTATCCCTATTAATTATTTTGATTAAAAAAGTTGTTTTTAATTAAAACTTAGTAATTTTCACTATTCATCAAAATATGAAAGTTATCCGAAATGTACCAAAATTTCACCTTAGGCTAAATTCGATATTCCGAATCCAAAAATGAAGTCCATTTTCAAATATAAAATATATATAATTTCAAAAAGTAGGTATTACAATTCATAACGGCTAGTTTGATTAGTTATGGTGTGTTAGAACTCGGTGTTGCGTACAACACACGCTATCACATTATTCAAAGAGAAGCGTACCGTAGAAGCTTGAGGTGTTTCATTTTAAATTTTTGATGTCCCCATTTAGTCAAAAAGTTTAAAATATAGTATTTAAAAAGGTTTCACTATTAAATTTGATAAAAGTGCAATACTGAAAATGAATTTGTTCTTGCATTATATCTAAGAAACTCATAATATGGATTCTAAAATTATAAGGATTATATAAACATTAAAATTTCTCTAATACTATTCATAACCTCTTTTGAACGGCTTGTTTGGTAAGTCATGGTGTGCTTGAACTTGGTGTTGCATGTAGTGAAAGTTATTGAATTATTTTGAAGAACTAACACACTATGAAATCTTGGGGTGTTACATTCTCCCCTCCTTCAATAAATTGCGTCCTCGCAATTTGAAATTGTTCTTCGAAAATAAAAGGTTGAAAATAGATAATATATTTGTGGGAAACCCCACATCGGAAATTGGGTTACTAAAATTTAGTCTTAATATGAGGAAAAGAGAAATGAAAGGGTCACCACCAAATTATGATCTCGATTAGGAGAACATTGGTGGCAATTTGAGACATATAATTGGAGGAAAAACGTAAATATTTATAGGTAGTGATTGAGGTCATCAATCACAAACAAGTATGAAATTGAGGTCCTTAAATCCATCAATCTATGATGATTTGAAATACCATCGGTTCAACAAAACATAGGGTATTAGGATAACACATTTTTGACGTTTCAAAATATCTTAGTTGAAATCCCACATCGAAAAATGAATTAATGAGGCCTCTATTTAAAATAAAGAGTCGAAAGTATGAAGATTACCAAAAATAACACATACTAGGGTTCCATGTAGTAAAATATGGATATGGAAGAAAAATCTAACCATCAATTACCTGATTAAGAGTGGTAGAGAACATGGCTATGAAAAGGCCAACAATCCCAAAGCCATAATTAGTGATGATTTAAGGTACCATCTAGGAAAACATTTTTGTTCTAATTTTCTTTTCTTAATATTGAGGAATTTTTTTTATGAGATTGGCTAAGATCATATAGAGATATACTTACTTTATAATTAGAGTTTTATCCATTAATAAATTTCTACCACAAACTCATCTTTCACTCTAAAAGATAATAGAATGTAAAAAAAATTCTATTTACACTATTCGTATAGGGTTCCAAAATAAACGAATTTATAATTCATCTACATGATCTTTTAATAAAAACTACATTATTTAATCCAGGACATCTCGTGGGCCAGTGGTAGGTGATACACCCTTGTCGCCCTTCGGTTGCGGGTTCAAGTCTCGCAGCCTTGCCGGACGCGACGGGTTGTCGCCCGACCTCCGGGTTGTCCTTTTATGGAAATCCAAAATAATCCAAACTAGAACTATCCAAAATACTTCTATCCAAACTCACAGTCCAACATTTATAAGGAAGGTAAACATAATATAGATCCTTTTTACCCCGTAATAGCATATGAATACCTTCATCATGTATTTACCATATTCCTTATTGATTACATTCATGTTCCTTTATTCCATATAGAATGCTGGATATACTTCATTAATCCAAAAATGTTTTAAACCCCAACAATGATGGAATATACAAATCATTAATCAGCTTCAAGGTAGTCAATAATATCCAATATAATTTATCCAAATCAATCATGTATTATTCTAAAATCACCACCTCGGTATCTGAACCATATTATGGTTTATCTTTATCTCAACCATATATTTTCCAAACATTTAACCTGCTACTGAGTCACTTTTCTTTGTTCCACACCATCTCAAGTCCTTAATGAAATAGTACTACAGTACAATCCTTATATACTCCATAATTATTATAACAAGTACATTGTTGATACAACACTCAATTGACATAATCAACATAAGAACTCTAATCATTCCTCTTCTTCTGTGGTAGTATCATAACTTGATTATTATCCAATAACATCATTTGCGGCATAGTCTGATGACTAGGAAATAGGTTCGCGTAGTGTCCAAACTCCTTGCAAACGAAGCATTGTACATTTGAAACCATTTTCTTACCCTTCCAGTCACGTACTTTGTGCCCTTTTCCTCCACACTTATAACAAACTCCCATTCCTTTCAGGCAAGTCCCAGGGTGTTTCTTTCCACAGTTACCACATATGGGAAAATTATTCTTTTCCCTCTTCCCTTTATCCATCTTTCTCTCTTCCATCCTTTTCTTCTCTTGCTTCCCTTCAAAGCCATAGGACTCAGTAAACTCTTTACTTATCTTATCAACACATGATATTATTTCTTCATATGATGATAATACATGGGAGACTATTTCTCTTATAAATTCTAGCTTAAGACCATGAAAGATATGATCCTTCCTTCTCTTTGGATCATGTGCATTTCCGGAGTTCTCATTCCTTCTACTAGGCGCCATTTCTAAACAATGGCATACACTAGATCAGTTTATGAATCAAAATACATAATCTCATACTTATAAAACACTTAACATAAATTGAACTATTTATGGATATAATCCATAATCATAAAAATGTTTTCTTTGAGAAAGTATATACTCATAAACCCTTCATAATGATTTGTAAAGAAAATGAGAGTTATCCTAAGCATATCCCCCGGGAGTGTCGTAACCAAGAGTGCAGCAAGGCCCGTTGCCGTGCACCAGTTCCCGTTCGAGTCTAGCTCAAAGCGGTGTTTTCGGGTTTTACCCCTAGGTACATCTGTGCCAGAGCCGCCTCTACCTGCTCGTATCCAGACAAGGATGTATTGCTCGGAAAACTCACAAAATCTCTACAATACCAAAATTCTAGGAAGTTCTTCTATACTAATCCTCAAAGTTCATCTTAGGTCTACGTGCTCTAATCAGAGTTTATCTAAATCTGGCTTCCAAGGTTTGTACTAAACTTCCTCTGATACTAACTGTAACGCCCCGACCCCAGTTACCTAGAGTCGGTGCATTATTACATAACATTGGCATGATCACAAGAAAGATCAAATCCCGAAAGACCGATTGGTTTAGTAGCCTTGGAAACACTAGATATAATCATAAAGTTTTACATTACATTTCAAAGTGAAAAACTACTAAAACAACAAAGTCTTCATATCCACACTATTAACCCCTCATAATATCCCTGCAAGTCATTCATAAATTACTTCTTCACTACCTGGGAAAAATAAAACATAGAAAAGGGGTGAGCTCAAATGCCCAGTAAGGATAACAATATAGCGGAACATTCAAAATAAGCATAAACATTTAAGGAAATGAATTACTAAAACAAAAGCCTTTTAAAATTGAACTTCAACATAGTATGGCAAAAGTAAAATGAAATAATGCCATTTACTTGTTCACATGGATATTCTACTAATCGAATAATCACATGCAATATCAATAACCACTTTCATAATGTTGGAATGCATAATTCCAGACTATCATAACCACATAGCCAAGGCCTCGTGCCAAGACTACAAATAAGATTTTGTCAAGGCCTTGTGCCAAGACACTAGTTTGTCTCATGAGACCTACCGATGCATCGAGGAGCTATAGCGGGCTCCACCCGTCACTTATTAAGTCCAATGCATTCCCATATGAAAAGGTTTAAACATAACATAAACATTCGTATTAAAACTAGCATACGAAATGTCAATAATTTCACCATAAACTATGAATGGTATAAAAATAGCACATCCATAGTCAAACATATCACAAAACCTTCAATACAATATAGAAGTTTTGTATCATAATAAATCAACTTCAAATAATCTTAAAATCCATCAAAGGATGTTGACATAGATGAAATCAAAATTATTTTTAAAGAAATATCTCCTTTTATTTTGAAATCATTTAAGATCCATATAAAATAAAACATTTTCTTTGAAAATATTCTTATAAGCTTGTAAGGAAAGCTTTGAAGATTTTATAACGGCGTAAAATAACCGCACCCGTCGTATAAGTTAAAAAAAACATTCTTACCTCAATTCTGTCGAAAAGGTTAAAAAGGACCTTGTTTTGAAAATGACGGAAAGATTCCTTTATAAACCACTTATAAAAGTCAAAAAGGGTATAAATGACTTTAAATCATATTCTAGTAAATAGTAAAAATGTTTTGAAATACATTTTTAAGAAACATGGATGTGGATGATAAAGAGATCCCAGTAGATTATTACATATAAACAACCTCGGATAATGAAGAGATTGTGAAATAACCCTTACCTTGTACTTTTCCTTGGTTGGGGTAGGATAACCTCCTGTATAATGGTGAAATAGTTGTTATTAAATTATACAATAATCATATATATTAATATGATATCATATATGATCTTTTAACATTGATTTGTTAATAATGTCTTAGAATTATCGTCGTTTCGGGAGTTAACTTACTCATTTTATTTTATATGTTTTGTTACATAAGCCATGGTTGTTGTATCTTATTCATATCCAGAATGATATCCAGTCCTTAAACATCATTTTTAAATCATCAAATGATAATTATACTTGAATGGATACGATGGAGAATGAATCTCATCGCGTTCGTTGAGACGGTAGTCCGTACGTACGCACGAGCGACAATATCATTCTTTTGATATTAAAATAATATATAAATGGATGGTATATCATATATAAAGAATCATTAACATGTTATATTTATTATTTATATGAGTTACACATCATTATTATACACATCCAAATAATAATATATTGAATAACAATTACACCACGACGTGGAGACGGTAAGCCGTACGTACACACGTATGGTGACATGTTATTCAAAGGGTGGATAGAATACTGAATATGGTTGTACCGTATTTATAATAACATCACAGTATATTTAAGATACTGGAGTTATTATTTTAGAATGGTAAGAACAAAGAAAGAGGAAGTGGAAGAAGAAAGGAACTTAGAAAAGGGTGGTGAAATCATTACCTCTTCTTCGGGTTCTTCCTTTTGATTTGATCAAAAGGGCTCCTTAGGTTGGCTTTCTGATCAAACTAAGGCCTCTAGGTTGTAGTGAGGGATGTTGGGAGAGTATTTGGGCAGAGTTTGGCCGAACCAAAAGGCTTTGAAGGTGTGAAGAAATGAGAAGGAGGAGTGCCCTTTTATAAGAGGGGTGAGGGGCACCTTTGGAAAAGCTAGAAATATTAATTTATAATAAATTCATATTCGGTTTCTAATGGCTCCAAAGTTTACTATTCAAAGTTTAAGGTGGGGATAGGTCTAAAACCACTCAACCAATATAATTTAGACAGGTTTGGGTACTTATATTAACCTTATCTTTAAGTATTAACTCTAAGTTAATTAGTTTCACTTTTACAATGTCTCTTTGTATTTTTATATAATATGGTTAATAAACTTACTATATACATCACAGCGACCCCCAAGTGGTACATTAATGATGAACATATCATGATATAAGTCTCTTGGCCGAACCTTAGATTTTTAGGAATTTAATATCAATTAATAATATAATATTTGTTTTAAGAACTCTTTTATGTCAATTTTGACACTATTCAATAGTTGATTTTTTTGAAACTCATAACAGATTGATTACTTCGAACAAAGTCAATTAAATCAATACTAATATATCATATTATCCTAGAAAATTAGTTTAATTCATTAAAAGTTTCATATTATATTTATTTGGGTATTTATAATATCAATTATTTTAATTTTTCACTATTATAGTAATTACTGCATCATCATTGTGTCATATATAAAATAAATTATTTAATGTCTAAAAATTATAAATAAAATATCATTATGTAAGAAATCTTTTTATCTTTCTAATGAATATTTATAATCTAAAATACAACATATATAACCCTATGTAACAATTGTTTTGCTAAAAGATATATGCTTGTGTCATTGTTGTATTCATTTTGACTTAATTAAAATAAAGTGTCATTATCACTTACAAGTGGATCCATGGGGTCCCAAAATAGACCCAAAGATTCCCATGGTCGACCATGTATCAACCAATAGAGTTAAGACACGTTTTAGGGTAATTTAGTATTATTATAATATTATTTTTTAACCCTTATTTACCGGATTTACCCTTAACCATGGTAAATAAAATATTTACCGCAGTAATTATTCAAAATGTCTAAAAATAAAAGTTACCTATTTACACAATTTGAACATCCTGATTCCAAATATGGAATCCATTTTCCTAAATTCAAAACACAGAAGTGGCAGAAATTAATTTAAAATTAATTCCCGCTGTCAAAACAAAAAGCGTGTTTTTAAGAGATAATAACTATCAAAAGATTGACACTCGTTTATGTTCGGTTTAATTGTAAAATTATGTCCAATGACCAACATTATATTAAATGGTAAAAATATATTCTAAATATACTTTAAAACCACTCAAATTCATAATTTATCACTATTAATTATTTTGATTAAAAAAGTTGTTTTTAATTAAAACTTAGTAATTTTCACTATTCATCAAAATATGAAAGTTATCTGAAATGTACCAAAATTTCACCTTAGGCTAAATTCGATATTCCGAATCCAAAAATGAAGTCCATTTTCAAATATAAAATATATATAATTTCAAAAAGTAGGTATTACTATTCATAACGGCTAGTTTGATTAGTTATGGTGTGTTAGAACTCGGTGTTGCGTACAACACACGCTATCACATTATTCAAAGAGAAGCGTACCGTAGAAGCTTGAGGTGTTTCATTTTAAATTTTTGATGTCCCCATTTAGTCAAAAAGTTTAAAATATAGTATTTAAAAATGTTTCACTATTAAAGTTGATAAAAGTGCAATACTGAAAATGAATTTGTTCTTGCATTATATCTAAGAAACTCATAATATGGATTCTAAAATTATAAGGATTATATAAACATTAAAATTTATCTAATACTATTCATAACCTCTTTTGAACGGCTTGTTTGGTAAGTCATGGTGTGCTTGAACTTGGTGTTGCATGTAGTGAAAGTTATTGAATTATTTTGAAGAACTAACACACTATGAAATCTTGGTGTGTTACAGATTCGTTGATTTTCCTTCTTGAGTCAGCTCCCCATCGTTTTTGAGATATATATATGCTCATTTTACTATGGTACTCCTTGATCGGATTCATCATGTCTCTCCAATGATATCCATCCAGGATACTAGCTTCAGTTCATGATGACGATTCCATGAGTGAAGAGGCCTCAGTTCAAGATCCACCATATGATTACTTGTTCTCTATGAGGACAGGTAGCAGCACCTCCACCTGTGGAGTAGCAGATAGTACTGACGACGAAGGCCAATGATGATCATAGGTTGTGCACGCTACGTGAGTTCCAGCATCATAGACCACTAAGGTTCCACGGTGAGCCATACCCTCAGACAGTGAAGTATTAGCAAGAGTCGAAGTTCGCCTCTTTAGGCTTGTTCGGACACTAACATGTTATATGGTGTCTTTGAAATCCCGTTTTTTCACCAAGTAGTTTGGAGTTAGTAGAGCCAGGGTTACTCATATGCACGTTGAGTTATTAATCTCGTGGAATTACTTCTAGAAACTGTTTTGTGAGGGCTACTACCCCTTCTAATTATGCATTATATGGTCTTAGAAGCTGCTGGATATTCAACGGGGAGTCATGGCAGAGGTTGAGTACGCGACTAGGTTCGCAAACCTAACTTGGTACTCTTTGGACATGGTCCATGACGGTAACTTCCGCGAACATAAGTTTGAGCGAGGTATCTGTAGAGGAGATTTTTTCCAACATAGTTCCCTTGTGCATCCTCACCCATCTGAGGGTGCTGGAACAGGCACAGGTGACAGTGATATTTCCCTCAGAGGGATGTCAATTGGTAGGGCCTCGAAGCTGGAGGTCTCCCCTTGATGATACTCAGGCACATGGTCAGGGATAGCGTAGAGCACCGCGAGAGCCCAGGAAGAACTAGTGCTATGATTCTGATGTGCGAGGTTATTTGGCGTGAGACTACCTGAACAAATGTGCTGAGTTTTCCAGATATTTGGTAGATGCACTGCCACGACAGAGGCGGTGTTGTAATATGAGAACTACAATTTGAGGACAGGGTCGTCCCCAGGGAGGCAGTTTTGGCAGAAAAGTAGGAAGAACATTTGTTGGAGGATGATGTTTTGAGTTCCTTCCACCACGACTAGGCAGCTCATGTCAGGCATAGGGAGTGGATGGATGGGGTCACGGGCAGCTGTGTGGTATGGATTTCTACAATCCTGAATTTCATGAGATGATAAGAGGTAATCTCTATGTCTTTTCCTAAAAAATTTTCATATAACATGTTTGACACTATGTGATGTACTTTTTTCGTCTAACTCCTTGTTCGAGGAGTTACTGAGGGGGATGCAGGGCGTTAGTGTAACCTTGTGTTGGTGTTGTTTGACGTAGCTTTGAATTCACGAGAAATAGGGGTTCTTTCCCCACTAAGATTCATTTTTTTAATGAGATCAAAACTGTAACGCCCCGACCCCAGTTGCCTAGAGTCGGTGCATTACTTCGTAACATTGGCATGATCACAGGAAAGATCAAATCTCGAAAGACCGATTGGTTTAGTAGCCTTGGAAACACTAGATATATTCATAAGTTTTACATTACATCATTAAACGAAAAACTACTACAACTACATATTGTATCCATAATCCACACTCATATCCCCACATAATATCCCTGCAGGTCATTCATAACTTACTTCTTCACTTCCTGGGAAAAATAAAACATAGAAAAGGGGTGAGCTCAAATGCACAGTAAGGATAACAATATAGCGGAAACTTTCATAAATAAGAATAAACTTTTAAGGCAATGTATAACTAAAACAAAATCCTTTCAAACATGAACTTTCAACATGGTATGGCATAAATAAAATGAAATAATGCCATTTACTTACTCACATGGATATTCTACTAATCGAATAATCACATGCAAAAATCAATAACCACTTTCATAATGTTGGAATGCATAATGCCAGACTATCATAACCACATAGCCAAGGCCTCGTGCCAAGACTACAAATAAGATTTTGTCAAGGCCTTGTGCCAAGACACTAGTTTGTCTCATGAGACCTACCGATGCATCGAGGAGCTATAGCGGGCTCCACCCGTCACTTATTAAGTCCAATTCATTCCCATATGAAAAGGTTTAAACATAACATAAACATTCGTATTAAAACTAGCATACGAAATGTCAATACTTTCACAATAAACTATTAATGGTATAAAAATAGCACATCCACAGTCAAACATATCCCAAAACCTTCAATACAATATAGAAGTTTTGTATCATAATAAATCAACTTCAAATAATCTTAAAATCCATCAAAGGATGTTGACATAGATGAAATCAAAATTCTTTTTAAAGAAGTATCTCCTTTTATTTTGAAATCATTTAAGATCCATATAAAATAAAACATTTTCTTTGAAAATATTCTTATAAGCTTGTATGGAAAGCTTCGACAATTTTATAACGGCGGAAAATAACCGCACCCGCCGTATAAGTTAAAAAAAACATTCTTACCTCAATTCTGTCGAAAAGGTTAAAAAAGACCTTGTTTTGAAAACGACGGAAAGATTCCTTTATAAACATCTAATAAAAAGTCAAACAAGGGTATAAATGACTTTAACCCATATTCTTGTAAATAGTAAAAATGTTTTGAAATACATTTTTAAGAAACATGGATGTGGATGATAAAGAGATCCCAGTAGATTATTACGTATAAAAAACCTCGAATAATGAAGAGATTGTGAAATAACCCTTACCTTGTACTTTTCCTTGGTTGGGGTAGGTTAACCTCCTGTATAATGGTGAAATAGTTGTTATTAAATTATACAAGAATCATATATATTAATATGATATCATATATGATCTTTTAACATTGATTTGTTAATAATATCTTAGAATTATCGTCATTTCGGGAGTTAACTTACTCATTTTCTTTTATATGTTTTGTTACATAAGCCATGGTTGTTGTATCTTATTCATATCCAGAATGATATCCAGTCCTTAAACATCATTTTTAAATCATCAAATGATAATTATACTTGAATGGATATGATGGAGAATGAATCTCATCGTGTTCGTGGAGACGGTAGTCCGTACGTACGCACGAGCGACAATATCATTCTTTTGATATTAAAATAATATATAAATGGATGGTATATCATATATACAGAATCACTAACATGTTATATTTATTATTTACATGATTTACACATCATTATTATACCATCCAAATAATATTATATTGAATAACAATTACACCACGACGTGGAGACGGTAAGTCGTACGTACGCACGTATGGTGACATGTTATTCAAAGGGTGGATAGAATACTGAATATGATTGTACCATATTTATAATAACATCATAGTATATGTGAGATACTGGAGTTATTATTTTAGAATGGTAAGAACAAAGGAAGAAGAAGTGGAAGAAGAAATGAACTTGGAGAAGGGTGGTGAAATCATTACCTCTTCTTCGGGTTCTTCCTTTTGATTTGATCAAAAGGGCTCCATAGGTTGGCTTTCTGATCAAACTAAGGCCTCTAGGTTGTAGTTAGGGATGTTGGGAGAGTATTTGGGCAGAGTTTGGCCGAGCCAAAAGGCTTTGAAGGTGTGAAGAAATGAGAAGGAGGAGTGCCCTTTTATAAGAGGGGTGGGGCGCACCTTTGGAAAAGTTAGAAATATTAATTTATAATAAATTCATATTCGGTTTCTAAAGGCTCCAAAGTTGATTATTCAAAGGTTAAGGTGGGGATAGGTCGAAAACCACTCAACCAATAGAATTTAGACAGGTTTGGGTACTTATATTAACCTTATCTTTAAGTATTAACTCTAAGTTAATTAGTTTCACTTTTACAATGTCTCTTTGTATTTTTATATAATATGGTTAATAAACTTACTATATACATCCAAGCGACCCCCAAGTGGTCCATTAATGATGAACCTATCCTTATATAAGTCTCTTGGCCGAACCTTAGATTTTTAGAAATATAATATCAATTAATAATATAATATTTGTTTTAAAAACTCTTTTATGTCAATTTTGACACTATTCAATAGTTGATTTTTGTGAAACTCATAACAGATTTATTACTTCGAAAAAAGTCAATTAAATAAATCCTAATATATCATATTATCCTAGAAAATTAGTTTAATTCATTAAAAGTTTCATATTATATTTTTTTGGGTATTTATTATATCAATTATTTTAATTTTTCACTATTATAGTAATTACTGCATCATCATTGTGTCATAAATAAAATAAATTATTTAATGTCTAAAATATCATTATGTAGGAAATCTTTTTATCTTTCTAATGAATATTTATAATCTAAAATCCAACTTATATAACCCTATGTAACAATTGTTTTGCTAAAAGATATATGCTTGTGTCATTTTTGTATTCATTTTGACTTAATTAAAATAAAGTGTCATTATCACTTACAAGTGGATCCATGGGGTCCCAAAATCGACCCAAAGATGCCCATGGTCGACCATGTATCAACCAATAGGGTTAAGACACGTTTTAGTGTAATTTAGTGTTATTATAATATTATTTTTTAACCCTTATTTACCGGATTTACCCTTAACCATGGTAAATAAAATATTTACCGCAGTAATAATTCAAAATGTCTAAAAATAAAAGTTACCTATTTACACAATTTGAACATCCTGATTCAAAATATGGAATCCATTTTTCTAAATTCAAAACACAGAAGTGGCAGAAATTAATTTAAAATTAATTCCCGCTGTCAAAACAAAAAGCGTGTTTTTAAGAGATAATAACTATCAAAAGATTGACACTTGTTTATGTTCGGTTTAATTGTAAAATTATGTCCAATGACCAAAATTATATTAAATGGTAAAAATATATTCTAAATATACTTTAAAACCACTCAAATTCACAATTTATCACAATTAATTATTTTGATTAAAAAAGTTGTTTTTAATTAAAATATAGTAATTTTCACTATTCATCAAAATATGAAAGTTATCCGAAAAGTACCAAAATTTCACCTTAGGCTAAATTCGATATTCTGAATCCAAAAATGAAGTCCATTTTCAA
This sequence comes from Viscum album, assembly GCA_963277665.1. Lineage (NCBI taxonomy): Eukaryota > Viridiplantae > Streptophyta > Magnoliopsida > Santalales > Viscaceae > Viscum > Viscum album. Next base: position 1,608,973,381 of record OY728141.1, on the reverse strand, counting down.
ATATAAAATATATATAATTTCAAAAAGTAGGTATTACTATTCATAACGGCTAGTTTGATCGGTTGTGGTGTGTGTTAAAACTCGACGTTGCGTACAACACACGCTACTGTTTTATTCAAAGGAAAGCGTACCGTGGAAGCTTGGGATGTTTCATTTTAAATTTTTTGATGTCTCCATATATTCAAAAAGATTAAAATATTGTATTTAAAAAGGTTTCACTATCAAAAGTTGATAAAAGTGCAATACTGAAAATGAATTTGTTCTTGCATTATGACTAAGAAACTCATAATATGGATTCTAAAATTATAAGGATTATATAAAGTTAAAAAATGTAGTTAATGCTATTCATGACATCTTTTAATGGATTTTTTTTGGTAAGTCATGGTGCAATTGAACTCGGTGTTGCTTGTAGTGCAAGTTATTGAATTATTTTGAAGAAATAACACACTATGAAATCTTGGGGTGTTACATTCTCCCCTCCTTCAATAAATTGCGTCCTCGCAATTTGAAATTGTTCTTCGAAAATACAAGGTTGAAAATAGATAATATATTTGTGGGAAAATCTACATCGGAAATTGGGTTACTAAAATTTAGTCTTAATATGAGGAAAAGAGAAATGAAAGGGTCACCACCAAATTATGATCTCGATTAGGAGAACATTGGTGGCAATTAGAGATATATAATTGGATGAAAAACGTAAATATTTATAGGTAGTGATTGAGGTCATCAATCACAAACAAGTGTATAATTGAGGTCCTTAAACTCATCAATCTATGATGATTTGAAGTACCATCGGTTCAACAAAATATAGGGTATTGGGATAACACATTTTTGACGTTTCAAAATATCTTAGTTGATATCCCACATCGAAAAATGAATTAACGAGGCCTCTATTTAAAATAAAGAGTTGAAAGTATGAAGATTACCGAAAATAACACATACTAGGGTTCCATGTAGGAAAATATGGGTATGGAAGAGAAATATAACCATCAATTATCTGATGGAGAGTGGTAGAGAACATGGCTATGAAAAGGCCAACAATCCCAAAGCCATAAATTAGTGATGATTTAAGGTACCATCTAGGAAAACATTTTTGTTCTAAGTTTCTTTTCTTAATGTTGAAGAATTTATTTATGAGATTGGCTAAGATCATAAGGAGATATACTTACTTTATAATTAGAGTTTTATCCATTAATAAATTTCAACCACAAACTCATCTTTCACTCGTAAAAAAAAATTCTATTTATACTATTCATATAGGGTTCCAAAATAAACGAATTTATAATTAATCTACAAGATCTCTTAATAAAAACTACATTATTTAATCCAGGACATCTTGTGGGCCAGTGGTAGGTGATACACCCTTGTCGCCCTTCGGTTGCGGGTTGAAGTCTCGCAGCCTTGCCGGACGTGACGGGTTGCCGCCCGACCTCCGGGTTGTCCTTTTATGGCAATCCAAAATAATCCAAACTAGAACTATCCAATATACTTCTATCCAAACTCACAGTCCAACATTTATAAGTGAGGTAAACATAATGTAGAACCTTTTTACCTCGTAATAGCATATGAATACCTTCATCATGTATTCTTTTAATACACCGAAACATCCTGAATTACCATATTCCTTATTGATTACATTCATGCTCCCTTATTCCATATAGAAAGCTGGATATACTTCATTAATCCAAAAATGTTTTAAACCCCAACAATGATGGAATATACAAATCATTAATCAGTTTCAAGGTAGTCAAGAATATCCAATATAATTTATCCAAATCAATCATGTATTATTCTAAAATCACTAACTCGGTATCAGAACCCTATTATGGTTTATCTTTCTCTCAACCATATAATTTCCAAAAATTTATCCTGCTATTGAGTCACTTTTCTTTGTTCCACACAATCTCAAGTCCTTAATGAAATAGTACTGCAGTACAATCCTTATATACTCCATAATTATTATAACAAGTACATTGTTGATACAACACTCAATTCCTCTTCATCTGTGGTAGTATCATAACTTGATTATTATCCAATAACATCATTTGCGGCATAGTCTGATGACTGGGACATAGGTTCGCGTAGTGTCCAAACTCCTTGCAAATGAAGCATTGTACATTTAAAACCATTTTCTTACCCTTGCAGTCACGTACTTTGTGCCCTTTTCCTCCACACTTATAACAAACTCCCATTCCTTTCAGGCAAGTTCCAGGGTGTTTCTTTCCACAGTTACCACATATGCGAAAATTCTTCTTTTCCCTCTTCCCTTTATCCATCTTTCTCTCTTCCATCCTTTTCTTCTCTTGCTTCCCTTCAAAGCCATAGGACTCAGTAAACTCTTTACTTATCTTATCAACACATGATATTATTTCTTCATATGATGATAATACATGGGAGACTATTTCTCTTATAAATCCTAGCTTAAGACCATCAAAGATATGATCCTTCCTTCTCTTTGGATCATGTGCATTTCTGGAGTTCTCATTCCTTCTATTGGGCGCCATTTCTAAACAATGGCATACACTAGATCAGTTTATGAATCAAAATACATAATCCCATTCTTATAAAACACTTAACATAAATTGAACTATTTATGGATATAATCCATAATCATAAAAATGTCTCCTTTGAGGATGTATATACTCATAAACCCTTCATAATGGTTTGTAAAGAAAATGAGAATTATCCTAAGCATATCCCCCGGGAGTGTCGTAACCAAGAGTGCAGCAAGGCCCGTTGTCGTGCACCAGTTCCCGTTCGAGTCTAGCTCAAAGCGGTGTTTTCGGGTTTTACCCCTAGGTACATCTGTGCCAGAGCCGCCTCTACCTGCACGTATCCAGACAGGGATGTATTGCTCGGAAAACTCACAAAATCTCTACATTACCAAAATTCTAGGAAGTTCTTCTATACGAATCCTCAAAGTTCATCTTAGGTCTACGTGCTCTAATCAGAGTTTATCTAAATCTAGCTTCCAAGGTTTGTACTAAACTTCCTCTGATACCAACTATAACGCCCCGACCCCAGTTGCCCAGAGTCGGTGCATTACTTCGTAACATTGGCATGATCACAAGAAAGATCAAATCTCGAAAGACCGATTGGTTTAGTAGCCTTGGAAACACTAGATATATTCATAAGTTTTACATTACATCATTAAACGAAAAACTACTACAACTACATATTGTCTCCATAATCCACACTCATATCCCCACATAATATCCCTGCAGGTCATTCATAACTTACTTCTTCACTTCCTGGGAAAAATAAAACATAGAAAAGGGGTGAGCTCAAATGCCCAGTAAGGATAACAATATAGCGGAAACTTTCATAAATAAGAATAAACATTTAAGGCAATGTATAACTAAAACAAAAGCCTTTCAAACATGAACTTTCAACATGGTATGGCATAAATAAAATGAAATAATGCCATTTACTTACTCACATGGATATTCTACTAATCGAATAATCACATGCAAAAATCAATAACCGCTTTCATAATGTTGGAATGCATAATGCCAGACTATCATAACCACATAGCCAAGGCCTCGTGCCAAGACTACAAATAAGATTTTGTCAAGGCCTTGTGCCAAGACACTAGTTTGTCTCATGAGACCTACCGATGCATCGAGGAGCTATAGCGGGCTCCACCCGTCACTTATTAAGTCCAATGCATTCCCATATGAAAAGGTTTAAACATAACATAAACATTCGTATTAAAACTAGCATACGAAATGTCAATACTTTCACAATAAACTATGAATGGTATAAAAATAGCACATCCACAGTCAAACATATCACAAAACCTTCAATACAATATAGAAGTTTTGTATCATAATAAATCAACTTCAAATAATCTTAAAATCCATCAAAGGATGTTGACATAGATGAAATCAAAATTCTTTTTAAAGAAGTATCTCCTTTTATTTTGAAATCATTTAAGATCCATATAAAATAAAACATTTTCTTTGAAAATATTCTTATAAGCTTGTATGGAAAGCTTCGACGATTTTATAACGGCGGAAAATAACCGCACCCGCCGTATAAGTTAAAAAAAACATTCTTACCACAATTCTGTCGAAAAGGTTAAAAAAGACCTTGTTTTGAAAACGACGGAAAGATTCCTTTATAAACCTCTAATAAAAAGTCCAACAAGGGTATAAATGACTTTAACCCATATTCTTGTAAATAGTAAAAATGTTTTGAAATACATTTTTAAGAAACATGGATGTGGATGATAAAGAGATCCCAGTAGATTATTACGTATAAACAACCTCGAATAATGAAGAGATTGTGAAATAACCCTTACCTTGTACTTTTCCTTGGTTGGGGTAGGTTAACCTCCTGTATAATGGTGAAATAGTTGTTATTAAATTATACAAGAATCTTATATATTAATATGATATCATATATGATCTTTTAACATTGATTTTTTAATAATATCTTAGAATTATCGTCATTTCGGGAGTTAACTTACTCATTTTCTTTTATATGTTTTGTTACATAAGCCATGGTTGTTGTATCTTATTCATATCCAGAATGATATCCAGTCCATAAACATCATTTTTAAATCATCAAATGATAATTATACTTGAATGGATATGATGGAGAATGAATCTTATCGTGTTCGTGGAGACGGTAGTCCGTACGTACGCACGAGCGACAATATCATTCTTTTGATATTAAAATAATATATAAATGTATGGTATATCATATATACAGAATCACTAACATGTTATATTTATTATTTACATGAGTTGCACATCATTATTATACCCATCCAAATAATATTATATTGAATAACAATTACACCATGACGTGGAGACGTTAAGCCGTACGTACGCACGTATGGTGACATGTTATTCAAAGGGTGGATAGAATACTGAATATGATTGTACCATATTTATAATAACATCACAGTATATGTGAGATATTGGAGTTATTATTTTAGAATGGTAAGAACAAAGGAAGAAGAAGTGGAAAAAGAAATGAACTTGGAGAAGGGTGGTGAAATCATTACCTCTTCTTCGGGTTCTTCCTTTTGATTTGATCAAAAGGGCTCCATAGGTTGGCTTTCTGATCAAACTAAGGCCTCTAGGTTGTAGTGAGGGATGTTGGGAGAGTATTTGGGCAGAGTTTGTCTGAGCCAAAAGGCTTTGAAGGTGTGAAGAAATGAGAAGGAGGAGTGCCCTTTTATAAGAGGGGTGAGGGGCACCTTTGGAAAAGTTAGAAATATTAATTTATAATAAATTCATATTCGGTTTCTAAAGGCTCCAAAGTTGATTATTCAAATGTTAAGGTGGGGATAGGTCGAAAACCACTCAACCAATAGAATTTAGACAGGTTTGGGTACTTATATTAACCTTATCTTTAAGTATTAACTCTAAGTTAATTAGTTTCACTTTTACAATGTCTCTTTGTATTTTTATATAATATGGTTAATAAACGTACTATATACATCCAAGCGACCCCCAAGTGGCCCATTAATGATGAACCTATCCTTATATAAGTCTCTTGGCCGAACCTTAGATTTTTAGAAATTTAATATCAATTAATAATATAATATTTGTTTTAAAAACTCTTTTATGTCAATTTTGACACTATTCAATAGTTGATTTTTGTGAAACTCATAACAGATTTATTACTTAGAAAAAAGTCAATTAAATAAATCCTAATATATCATATTATTCTAGAAAATTAGTTTAATTCATTAAAAGTTTCATATTATATTTTTTTTGGGTATTTATTATATCAATTATTTTAATTTTTCACTATTATAGTAATTACTGCATCATCATTGTGTCATAAATAAAATAAATTATTTAATGTCTAAAATATCATTATATAGGAAATCTTTTTATCTTTCTAATGAATATTTATAATCTAAAATCCAACTTATATAACCCTATGTAACAATTGTTTTGCTAAAAGATATATGCTTGTGTCATTTTTGTATTCATTTTGACTTAATTAAAATAAAGTGTCATTATCACTTACAAGTGGATACATGGGGTCCCAAAATCGACCCAAAGATGCCCATGGTCGACCATGTATCAACCAATAGGGTTAAGACACGTTTTAGGGTAATTTAGTATTATTATAATATTATTTTTTAACCCTTATTTACCGGATTTACCCTTAACCATGGTAAATAAAATATTTACCGCAGTAATTATTCAAAATGTCTAAAAATAAAAGTTACCTATTTACACAATTTGAACATCCTGATTCCAAATATGGAATCCATTTTTCTAAATTCAAAACACAGAAGTGGCAGAAATTAATTTAAAATTAATTCCCGCTGTCAAAACAAAAAGCGTGTTTTTAAGAGATAATAACTATCAAAAGATTGACACTTGTTTATGTTCGGTTTAATTGTAAAATTATGTCCAATGACCAAAATTATATTAAATGGTAAAAATATATTCTAAATATACTTTAAAACCACTCAAATTCACAATTTATCACTATTAATTATTTTGATAAAAAAAGTTGTTTTTAATTAAAATATAGTAATTTTCACTATTCATCAAAATATGAAAGTTATCCGAAAAGTACCAAAATTTCACCTTAGGCTAAATTCGATATTCTGAATCCAAAAATGAAGTCCATTTTCAAATATAAAATATATATAATTTCAAAAAGTAGGTATTACTATTCATAACGGCTAGTTTGATCGGTTGTGGTGTGTGTTAAAACTCGACGTTGCGTACAACACACGCTACTGTTTTATTCAAAGGGAAGCGTACCGTGGAAGCTTAGGATGTTTCATTTTAAATTTTTTGATGTCTCCATATAGTCAAAAAGTTTAAAATATTGTATTTAAAAAGGTTTCACTATCAAAAGTTGATAAAAGTGCAATACTGAAAATGAATCTGTTCTTGCATTATGACTAAGAAACTCATAATATGGATTCTAAAATTATAAGGATTATATAAAGTTAAAAAATGTAGTTAATGATATTCATGACATCTTTTAATGGCTTTTTTTTGGTAAGTCATGGTGCAATTGAACTCGGTGTTGCTTGTAGTGCAAGTTATTGAATTATTTTGAAGAAATAACACACTATGAAATCTTGGGGTGTTACAAAAACCATGAGGGAGAGTTAGTACCACCCAATGCAGATAGTATTGAGGTGTGGTGGATGTGTCCCTCAAACATGTGCATTCATGGCGGGGATGTGCGGTGGAGTGTCAGAGTAAGTTCTGGATTTTCCAGTGGGACTTTTCTGTTAGGCCTCCCTTTGTTTGAGGTTCCACTAGTGGTTTTGGAAGAGTTCCATTTTTGGGGATTACTCTCCTTCCAAGAGGGGAAAAGACACGTGGGGTATTCCAGGTGCTTTCTGTGTCTAGCCTCTGGTGGTTTTATGAGTTTTCTTACCTTCCCTGTTCGTTGGTACCTTGCGTGATCAACGACAATCTTGATACCATTATCAATTACAGGTCGAGGTGATAAACACCCCATAAACAAAACTATGTGATTCAATATGTGGTGCTAGTAGTGGTAGTATTTTCCCTGATAATGTAGAGACGCTATCTTCTGGGAAAGCATTTTTTGGTTTACTCAGAGCACCAGTTCTCAGGTGCATCCTCACCCAGAGGGAATTCAACTTGAGACGATGGTGATGGATGAAATTTCTACAAGACTATGATATTTAGGTAGTCTATATTCTGTAAAAATGGATGTTTTGAAGAAGGTTTCATTAGCAGAGAGTCACAGACTCATCATGTGCGGGTGTTTCATAGTAGTTAGCTTCCCAGTAGTTGACCCTATTGGACCAGGAGGTTGCAACTTTTCTTCAGCCGATGGTGTTGACTCATCCACTTCTTGAGTGTGTAAGATAGTCTTGTTTGTGATGCACCGACTATGAAAACATGTGTGACCAGATATCCCTGGGTGTTTCACCAGATGGGTATTATAAATTAGGGAATCAGGATACCATGTTCCGGGAACAAACCGTGATTTTGGTCGCAACGTGGAAAGTAAAGGTTCAGCCGAGGAACTTCCTTGAGTTTATTTTGGCCATTCCGGATTCGTTCAAGAGCTGGAGAGGTTTCCTACCATCTTTCCTTACCCTCCCAATAGTAGAAGTGTGCACACAACGTTATCCAAATGTCGCACCTGATGAGGTTCGTGCGTGTTCCTATGCAAGTCATCTAAAGTAGTAGACATTATGAGTACGAACCATCCCTTTGGTTCCCATGTTGTGCCAGAATGGTGTTGTGCAAGTCTTCATGGAAGAGGGAGAAATAGGTGTGTGCTCTGTATCCCAGGTTTTTTTCCCTAGTTTTGCTTTTCAGGGACAAAAAGCGTGAATAATGGAATAATGTAGAGACCCAGATTTTAACTTGTAAGATTTTGAAATATTTCTATATATATTTCCATATATAGGAGCAAAGACGGTGTGTGATTCCAAGGCCCTGTTTTCCTAGAATAAATTATACAAAAATATTAAGTGTTTTTAGACTATTCACGTAATGAAAATGGGATATCTCATAAATGGTTGATCATATCAGGAATATGAGTCCATCGATGAGATCGGATCATGTCATTTACCCTAAGAGAGGTATAATCTATGTCAATGCAAGACCGCTGTTAGAAAATTCACCTAGGGGAAAATTCGTCATTTCACAATGACCACTTAGTGATTTTTACCACTAATGATATTTTTGAATAACATTCAGATGAAGGCTCATAATGGAAATCTGAGACTCGCTTTGAATCCAAAAATGGGGTGTTTTTCCTAGGCGCGATATAAAATGAGAGGGCACGATAGTTTTGGATTCCGCACAAAGTGGAATTTTCTATAAAAAGAAAAAATTTGGAGTTTGGGGTTAGGATTTTCCCTTATATCTACCCTCTCTCTATCTCTTTCTCTTCCCATATCTATAAACTTTTCTTAGGTGTTCTTCGCCATTCTTTACTAAATCGAGGAGCGGCCTCCACCGGAAACCATGGCGGATCGAAGTAGGAGCATCGTGGACATGCCGCCAATGACGCTCGACCGATTCGAGGTACGATTTTTGGTTAATGTTCACACCTTCGTCGATTTTTTGGCTTTTAATCAAAATTGACTTTTACAATATAAAATTTTAGAATTAGGAAAATGGACAAACAAACACAACCATTGTCCGAGTCCCATTCTAAATCCTATGATCGACATGTTCGTCGTCGTTCATCGTCAGAATTTTTGGATGCACTAAAACCTTGATGGATCGTCGATCGGGGGGTAGGCGATGTAAAGTCCTCTTCTTAAGGATTCTAAATCAGCCTTCAGTTTCAAAATCAGGCCGCCAGACTGGTCATCGCAGCCTATGGATGTCCCGGCTTTTTCAAGGGTCGGTGGCCAGAGGTCGGGCTGGTGTAGCGGTGGAACCGACCGGAGATGCACCAGCAGCACAATGGCGGCACTCGGCTGGTGTGCGGCGACCAGCGGTCGAGCGGAGAAGTAGTGTCGGGTGCGGCCGGTGAGGACGAGGGCATCATGGGTGGCCGGAGAAGTGGACCCGAGTGCAGCAGGTGAGGTGGGGCAGCGTTCGGTGGAAGAGCCGAGAGGAGCATCATTCGATGCGGTGGGGATAATCCAGGCGGTGGAGCGGGAAGTCAAGCCGGTAGTGGAACAGGCGGCCTGTCGTGGCGGTGCGCTCAGCCAATGGAGCAGGGTGCTGTGGTCGTGGCCGGTCACAGTCGGGGCAGAAGACCTGAGGCACTGACATCGGGGGGGAGGGGGGGGATGGGGGGCGTGACATGGACATGGACCCGCATTTGGTGGGTCTTGTTGGCGCGTGTGTGGAAAGACACAGGCCGCTCAGCCAGTCGGTGGAAGAAAGGGACCCTAGGGGTCCAGTGGTTTTGATACGGGTCGTGGAAAGCTGCAGCAGACCCGCGGTAGGGCCGCCGGCTGCCGGTCTGGACCAGCCCAGTTGGGCCCCCTTGTGTTCTAGGGGCCGTAAATTTTAAACGGCGCGTCCGTTTGACACGCCGTTAGTGGCTCTGGGTTCGTGTCTTCAAGAAAGAAATTTTTTAAGTAGGTTTCAGAAATTTTGAGTTCTATTTACGATGGTAGGTGATCCTAAACTCTTTATGTTAATAATAATAAATTATTATTTAAGTTTACAACGGACATATTCGTGAGTCGGACATCCATTTGACGTGCCATCAGAGGCATTGTGGCACTGGATTTGAGACTGTCCTTCCAAATTTGGTTCAGAACCATTGCGGTTTTGTTTCGTTGCTCGGTGGCACGAAACTCTTAATGAAAATAATTAATAAATTATTTAATTAATTAATTTTTCATCTTTTGGACCTAACTCCTGTTTGGGATGTCTGATTGACGCTACGTTAGTGGTAGCATGACCCCAGTCCTCACGTGGACTTTTTGAGATGCTTTACGAAACATTCGTGCTAGAGACAAGGTGCAGGCCCCACATGGCCTAGTTCACACATTTTATAGTGAAACACCACTTTTTCACCCGATATCCATTTGGGGTGTTTGGGTACTCATTTCTATGTGTTCTTCCGAGCATGTTGAGACTACACAATCAGCTCGCCTAAATTCGGGCTTGAGGCATGCGCCCCATGAGGAGGAATTCAGACGTATGCTGCGTTTTTATGACTTATGCTTCATAAGTCCGTTCAGGGAAAAGGCATAGCCTATGCCTCGTGGTTATGTGCAAGGAAAAAAATGGTATGATCTGCGTGATGTGTTTCGGGGTCGAGATGTGGGCCCCACAGGGCCCCGTTTGTATAACATGGGGAGTTGTATCCTCTACATCCGGAGTCCATTTTAGGTGCTGTCAGCGACGTTGTGACCCTAGAATCGAGATGAAGCTTACTAGGGTGTTTTCAGGTGTTGAATCCGAAGATGGGGTGTGGGACCCACATGTTGTCTTTTAATCTATGTGTAGTGTACTGTGAATGTTTCATCAGACGTCCATCCGGGGAGAGTAAATTGTCCATCTTACATTTTTTCTGTGAGGATTGCAACGGTGTAATCCGTTTGGGCATACAGATCCTATTTAGAGATCTAATTAAATGTAGAAACATGAAAGGGTGTTGTTCGGAGGTCCCATTAACGCAATCCGAACCAATGCACGGTAGTGATGTCAGTGAATCCCAGTGATGGCATGGGCAGTGCGGAGTTATCAGACCGGTTCAGTGGTTACCCTCCAGTGGGGTTGGGCAGTGGGTTACCCGTTGACATTAGGGTTTACCCTCCTTCGGGGCTGGGCAGTGGGTTACCCTTTGACCTTAGGGTTTACCCTCTGGTAAGGCTGAAAGGTGGGTTACCCATTGACCTTAGGGTTTACCCTCTAGCGGGGATTGGCAGGGCGTTACCCGTTGACCTTAGGGTTTACCCACCAGCGGGGCTGGGCAGTGGGTTACCCGTTGACCATAGGGTTTACCCTTCAGCGGGACTGGGCAGTGGTTTACCCAACGACCACTTAAGGTTTACGCTCCACCTGGGCTGAACCTTGGGTTAACCGACGACTTCTTCCAGAGTCAACCCCATTATATGAGGACTAATCAGTGACTTTTCTCTATGATTACAGGAGCGGACCCTTGGTTGTATGGTTTATAGATGAGACAACTTTCGCGTGCGGCACTTTTGGGCATCAGTGATGGATATCCAGAGAACTGTTGGTGACTTTTCCTGGGCTGATCTTGGAGATAGAGATCCCCTTACACACTCGTTCGGGTTTCTTATTAAGAATATATATATAACCTACTTTTGTACCCACTTCATGGGTTCGATTACTCTCCTTATACGAGGGTAAAGGTCACACTGGGTATGCTACATGCATTTCATGTCTAGATCCTCTTGGATTGGATGAGTCTACTTCATTACTTTTGTTGGGTTGAGGTTCACTCTCTCTATTGTACTCATACACTGTTCTTTTTCATTCTACTGCTCACCGTTTTAGTACCTCCTTTGTTACTCCCTCCAGATTTCTGGACATCCTATTGAGTATCTTTATACTCACCCCTACATGGTCTTTTCCCACACATGTTGTGACATTGCAGATGAAGAATAGGTCAAATGAGACTACGGAGGAGCGTAGAGGACACATGAGCTCAGGCTGTGTTCAGTAGTCATAGTTGGATTTTCAGGTGTGAGACTCACCATCTGTTTACTTTCATTTACCTATTTCCAGGTTGTGGCACCTTTCTAGTTGGGTGCATGTTGTTTCCTTTACTGTTCATTTTACTTGTCATTCCACTTTTCATAACTTTACTTGTTCTGTTTTTTAGAGGTCAATATATGATTATTGGTTGGTATATTGTATTCTGTACTTTGGTTACTTGTTTACTCTATGATTATGCATTGAGTGGGCTTTTTATGTGTACAGGTACTTAGGAAAAGTCTTCCCCGATATTTTTACGCCATCGGCTCTTGTCACCGGCCCCTGGCCGATGGAGGCGGGCTTGGGGTAGTTCCGGCTCGAGACGAGTAGGGTCGGGTCATGACAATTAAAGAGCATGACAGTTTATTATAAAAAATGAAAAATATTAATGATGAACCAAAAGAAGAGATGAATAGAAAATGGGAATCATGGTTGATGTTAATTGAGGATGAAAAGAACATGCTAATCTTGAGGTGTCTTTAAAAAACATTTCAACTGAAAATACGGAATCAGTTCTAATTAGACCTTCTCAATTGTCTGAAATGATGAATGATACCACTCAAGTCCTAGAGTAGAGTCCTACTTAAAATATTAAGCATGGATTTGGTAAAGACTTATTGATATGTTTTAGGGAAACTTACACCTTATACATATGTAATATAAACACCCACGATCCAAAAATGCATGCATTCACTAAATCTATTTTTAAAATTAGTACTAGATAGAAAGTAAATTATATAAAAATATGGGTTAGAAAAATATATGAAAATACTTTCATAACATCAAGGTTATAAATGAGAATGTGTAGAATGTCTGATCAAACTAACCAATCCAAAAATAGAGGTAAAACAAAATAGAAACAACAAGGTTTTCAAGCATAAAAATCTGGATGGATATCACTACCAATAAAATTAATAGATTTTTTGGATTTTTTTATGTTTCTGGAGGTTTGATAGATTCTTCATATATGATTATAATTATGTTTCAACTTGTAAAAATATTATTAGGCTATATGTAATGGCCAACATTAAAACATAGAAGATACATGTTTCTTAGAAATAATAGAAGCATAGTATTTACTGCACGAAAATATTTGAAAATTTTGAATGATTGTGTGACTATTGAATCATTTTTGGACACACATATGAACAATATTGGTATAAATTAATATATTATTACTCTTATTTATATGAAAGGATAATTCCAATACTATAGATTAATATTTGAAAAAAATTAAAACATCCTTCAGGAGTGGTCATGAGAATAAAGATGACGTAACCACTACCAAAAATTCACTGATGAGAGCTAAAAAATATGCCACATCAAAACATATATGATATATATACTGTGGTAATTGTATACACACCATGTATTATTTTAAAAAAAATATGGAATATAAATCTGAAAAAGGAACTAATAATTAATAAACTCAAATAGTTTCACAAGATTATTGAAATGGTGGAAGTCGTATTTGATGATTAGATTGTGAATCTACCCACAAAGGGAAAGGGAAAGGATAATGATGGTTTGTGTGGAAGGTATAATAGGGAGTTCATATTCCTAACAATTTAATGACTTGGATTTCATTTCAAAAGGTTCTCATGAATGAAAAAAGAAATAAATCACTAGTAGTTAGTAAAAATATGTTTTTATAAAGACGTTTTCGACAACAAAGAGTAAATAAGTGAATGATCTAAATAATATCATAATCATATGGTCCAATCAGCAAGAAGAATCAATAATTCTTGAGAAATAATCAAAGAGTGAAACAAAATTCTATATCAAGGGTTATACTCCATAATTCATTAACATTGTAGTTTTAATTGGTAATAATTTCATATTTTTATCAATTTCAAATGGTATCCAATTTTTTGGAGTGTATTTCTTGATGAAAACTGCCATGGAAATGAAGTATGGAGCGTACCCCTTGATCTGAATTAAATAAATAATTCAATGATACCATAGATTTCTTATATTCTTAAAAACTGGTAGAATGGAAGACCCACAAAATTACATAAGTATGTGGTATGATGTTCACTCTCCCTTCCTATTTATGGTTTATAAATGCTATATTTATTAAGGGGTAGTGTTTTTATAACAAAATGGAGAGTCTTTTTACTTTCATTAGAACATTTTAATGTGGTTTTTGAAGAAGCGTGTTAGATTAAAAAAATCATAAATTAATTTTTATAGCCCTTGAGAAAGGAAAATAATAGTTATAATAAAATTTTGAAATTTCATTGACACATTTATTGTCTATGTTAGGAAACCCATTTCTTCTACATCAGGTACTTCCATGTAATCTTTAATTGATTAACTGATGGTTCATTTTTATGAAGTCTATGGATCCTACCTTCATTAATATTATTGGAAGATAATGGGGTGAAGAATGTTTATTTAAAGAGTGTGAGAGAATCCTTCCATTAAGAGGGTAAAAATTTTCCATCCCTTTTTAACACAAATATATTTTAAAAAAACATTATTTTCGATATCATATAAAACATGAAACACTAATATTAAATAAACTGTAAAATATTATTAAAATATTATTGTTTAAATAAAACTTTTATTACCTAGATATTGATTTTTTCGGTATTAATATGATTAAGTACATCATTAAATATATATAATGCTTATGTTAAATATAAATTTATTTATAAATTCCAAGTAAATAAGATAAAATTAATAAAAACATATATTTCAAAAATGTTTTTTATTTCATTTCTTGAGTAAATATTAAAATTAATTTTTAGAACATTTATAAATCTGTATTTATAAAATTAAAATCATTTTTAAAATTAAAATATCAATACTAAATTAGGGTTCAATTTTGGTGTTTTGTAGAAAATATTTAATTTTAGTGAAGAGTGAAAATATAATATTTTATAAGACTATCATTTATTTTAATAAATTAAGTAATTTTAAAATTCCAATATAATTTTTAATTTTATTTAAAATTAAATTTTATTTATTTATTTAGATATAATCTAATTAATTAAATTTAATTACCATTATTCTATATTTTTGTATAAGTTTATTTTAAGGCTTAAAACACATTTTTCTAAAAATAGATTCAATGTTCTCATGGTACCTCCAAATTAATAAATTAAAATAAAACATAATGGGGAATTATTTAACATAAATATGTATACTACATATCTATAAATATTCATTTAAATTACTATAATTATTATTTATATTCATATATTTAATATAATATGATTAATTTATTGAAAAGTGCATTTTTGAGAGAACTATTTATGGACACGTTTTACAGAGTTAATTTTAAATTGATTTATTACTATTATATTATTTTAATTTTAGAAAATGAATTATATATTTTTAATAGTCATAATTAATATTACATAACATGGTCAAATTATTTTTTTTGTTATAATGAATTCTAAAAATAGTAAATAACTAGTCACCGTTGAAAATTTAAAATCATAAAAATTGAGTAACCTTATATGTAAATAAAATAGCATGTTTAAAAAATGTTTATTGTTGAATGGTGGATGTATTCATCAATAATATAACCCCTTAAATCCATTATTTATCAATTTTTTGGGCACTTTTCTTGAGAGAGACTTCCAATTAGTGAATAATGCTGGGTATTTACAAAAACTGCACTCCTCCAAAATTATAAAAGGGAACACACTCTCCACACTTATTCACAGTTCTAAATAAATTTGGTTATACCAAACACAACAAAAATTTCCCCAAAACATACTAATAAACATTATAAATCCTCTTTTATTATAATAATTCCATCCTTATGGTCTATAATAATATATCCATAGGAGATTCTTTGAAGTGAAGGTAATTGTCTTCACCGAGCCCCTTATTTTTACTTTTTTCACCATAAATTATTTATTAAATATTATGATATAGTAACAAAAATATATCATAGATACATATATTTTATTATGATGGTGTAACAATATCTATTTATCTCCTCTTCCATCAAATGGAAAACAAAACCATCATTCGTGTGTACGGCACACAACCGCCTCACGAGCCGATGTAATTATTTTTCCATCATCACCTCTCATGGTTATTCATGATTATGGATTTAATATTTATATATTATTTTCATGATATATAAATAATTATGTAAAATTAATTTATCATAACATTTCTCAACATACGAAAAACTCATAAAGCATAATGCCATTCATGTGTCTTGCGGACAGCTGGCTCACGAAACCATGTGATTCGTTATTTTATTACACCATCATATTGATGTTATATGAATGTGTATTTAACGAAATAATATTATATTTATGATATTATTATCATTATATAAATATAAAATAACACTTACCATCATTCCAATATAATCATTGAAAAATAGAAACATTACAAATGTGTTCGTACGACCTACCATCTCCTTGATTACAACATATTTCATTTTTCATAACCATAATTAAATGTTATTTATTAAACATTAATTTATGAATAAAACTAATAATTAAATCATGATTACTATTCTAGATTTGATGTAACATTGAAACCTTTGATCACAGTCAAAACACTAATGTTTTTATAAAATATTGAACTGAGCATCCTCAAAACACCCAATATAGACATAAATAATTATTTATATAAAAAAGTCTTTAAAATAAATGAATTATATTGTTTATAAATATTGGATTAAAACTAAAAAATGTTCTTAATAAAACTAGTAATTTATATAAGTTTATTATACATGGGGTAAAATACACACATGATAAATCTTGGTCTCGAGGAAAGGGTTTCATATACAAACATCCTTCTTTGAGACAGATGCTCTTTTATTCAAATTAATACTTTTAAATGTGGTATATACTACCCATTTACATATTATATCATTAATAATTCAAAATTCATGCTATTTTAAGTTACAATACATCATATTAATTAATGGTTGTTATGATTAAAATGTTATGAAAGATGTAAGGGTTTATGTTTTAATTATATTATAATCGAGATTATTTATTCATGAATTTCTATTGTAGTAAATTATTTAGACATTGTCTAATAAAACCATTTTTTATTATCCTCTATTTATTTATTAAATTTTCATGTAATATTAACATTATAATAACTTTAGTACTTAAAATTATTGAGACAATTTTTTTTTAGAAAACCAAACTTCATTTCTCTCTTCAATTGAAATTACTTTTTCTACCATAATAGAGTTTTCTATAAATATTTTATAGAATAAATTTAACATTCAACAAAAAAAATTAAATAAATTTTAAATTTTTTTTACTTTTTAAAAAATGTTTTTATAGGGAATTTTTTAAATGTTCAAAATTGTTCACTTGTTAACCATTTTACAATTGTGTGAGGGGAATGTTTATTTTATCTTATACTAAATATACAAAATTACCCACTTTCATTTCCAATAAGAAATTTGATGATTCATTTATAATTTTCCCAAGTTACATTGAAATAAAAAATTTCTTTATAATTTTTAACATTTTTAACATTTTTATGATTTATTTCAAAGTTAAAAGTGTATTTATCTCAAGAAATATTCCATGTAATAATTTAAAGTTATTTGTATCCATGAGGATAACCTTTGTTGTTATGGATAACATATAAATTTTATATATAGTGTTCTAACATATATATTCCATCATTATTGACCCTTAATTTTATTCGATAATTTGTTCCTTATATTGATCTTTCAAATAAATTTATTATAAAATTGATTTTGATAATTATATTAGACAATATTATGAAACTGTAACGGCCCAAACCATGTAACACACACTAGTGCTTTAATACAATTATCCACATGATCTCAGGCATGCTTCCCCATACACCACAGGCTGCTGAATACAAGAAAGGGTATAACATCAATCATGGGGAGACTATAAACTCTTTATGAGAGTAATTCCATAATAGAGATATGTAAAAACATAACTGAATGATATAACCATAACTTGAACTATACCAGTATCACATGATGAAAAAAAATAAGAAATACCACACCAAAAACCAAATAATTGATATGTCATAAAAATATGTGTCAAGAATCTATATGAAAAATCCAAAAGAAATAAAGACATCGAAAAGTCCCATGTTGGTCCCAAACCATGATCGATTCCATCCTCTAAGATCCACCTAAACTAAATAATCGACTATAGGGCCCTTTTCCGTAACATGTACTATAACCATGAAATCTATTTGGGTACCAATCTGGATGCCTGAGTAGGGTGTGAGTACAACTTATTATGCCACCACCAACTGTGTCCAAAATATTATCCAATAAAATTAGTTAATGTGGTTTAATAAAGAATAAATAAAATCAATAATGTAAAAATACCTAAATTTAGTAAATTACTATTTTTTAACAACATAACCCTCGGGTTCCTGGGGACACCCAAACTATAAATACCTACTTTAGCTCATGCCAGAGTCTGAAAAATATCACATAATCAATCCACAAGTAAATATAAGACATTATATTTCATTATCCATTTAATTTTAATTTATAATATGGATAATTGAAACTACAGTGCAATGCCAACATTTTAGGTGTTGGTCCCCATGCCTAGGACATCATTAGATTTTTAAGAAATATTTTTGTATCTCACACTCATTTATAAATAAATTTATCAATATGGTCATTGGTAGTTATAGACCATGTCCAATAGACATTTTTTATTCAATTTATCAATATGGGTTTTTAAGCTGCTCACCATGCCTGACACCAGTTTATCAATCAATTCATCACTATGTTTTTTGGTTTAAATAGACCATGTCCTACACATGAATATCAAAATCAAAGATATATCACATTTATCAAATAAATGAGGGTTGATTAACATTGTCCATCTTATCTCTTTTCAAAATGAAACCATCTATTAAATAATTCAATAATTAATTAATTCAATTCAATCAATTTCATAATCACATATATTTCTATTAATTAATTAAAAAATTTATTAATCTATTTTAGAAATCTCAATAACCTAATAATTAATTAAAAAATTAATTATTATTATAAATTCTAAAATTTCATTTCTTCATCAATTTCACAATTCAGTTTTCCCTTAATTAGGTCAAAAATTTATTTATCCAATTTCTAATTAGAAAAAATCCATTAATTAATTCAACCCAAAACAATTTCAAAATCCTAATATCTCATTAATAAATTGATCAATTGATTATGTCAATATTCCCATTCAATTTCACCCATTCATCTAATTTGTTTACACATGTTAGTTAAAAAATCGATTCATTCATCGATGAAATTTTCCAGTAAATGAATTTTCAAATCATAAATTATGTACATGTATTTAAATCAATACCGAGCGATTGAAATTTAGACCACCTTCCACAAAATTATTGATTAAATATATCCAAAAATACCCATATTTTATCTGAAAAAACCCTAATCACAATGAATATCAAGATATTTATTCAAATCCAAGATCAAAAATAAAACAAAACAATATGAATTAAAAATAGATCCAAAAACCATTCCAAAAGCATATGAAACATAGTTATTTGATATCGAAAGAGTATAGGGATAGATAAAGAGAGGGAGAAAGAGAGAAATCTATTGGGGAAGAAACAACATACCCTAGGAGGTGTAAAACTGACAACTGGGCTTCGAATCGCAAAGAATAGAGGTCTATGGGACTTAGAATCCATCTAGCAATATCTAAAATTTAGGGAAATTATATTAGATCTAATAGGTGCCGATTTAGGGATACTATGGGGGGTTCAAGAGTATTGAAAAAATATCATATAAATTAAAATCATGCACATAGTTTCTTGGGGAAGGTGACAAAGTTAAGAAAACCTTGTTCATTAACTTTGTGCCTCTAATGGGTGGTGCATGGTTTCTCCTAAGAGGATGCGCTGTTTGGAAAAGTGTTCACCAGCCATAAAATCCCTCTCTTTGAAGGGTTTCATGGTTTGTTGGACAAGGTGCACTTTTTGGGTATATCATGCACGAACTGTGCACTACCTTTCATCCATCTAATTTTCTCAAATTTTCACCGAAACTCACCCAAGATAAAACCTAAATAAATTATACTCAAAAAAATAAAATGAATGTTGATAAAAATTATTATGATATCTCCAAAAAATTCTAGGATCATATAATCTACCTACCTTATAACATATCATCCTCGATATGTATTTCCATGAATATCTAAGATTATGAGTCAAAAAGATTGGCCCACTAATCACACAAATCTACTACTCTTTCCCAAGTTTAATTTTTAACATAGTGATGTTTCCACAATACATGAACTATCGACATAGTCTTTTCGTATAGAAATTTGTAACTATAAACCAACAAATGTATTAGATGATCCTCATAGGACACATCAGTCTCATACTCAACATCATCCACATTGATCACTTTAGAAGGTTCAGGTTGATACCATCAAAATTGATAAACATGAAAAACATCACAAGGATAATACTATAACTATGTGAAAGATCCAATATATATACTACTAGTTGATTCTCTCTATAACCTCAAATGGTCCAAAAAATTTGGGCACCAATTTTTCTTTATCTCTATATCATATGGTGACCAAATCTAGGTGACACCCAAAAGAATACATGGTCAACCATTAAAATCAACGGGTTTCATCGAAGTCTATTAGCATATGAATTATGTCCACTCTGAGTTGTAGCCAAACACATTTGAATTAACTAATCCTTCTCAGAAATCTCCTACATTAGTGTAACAACCAGAACATTTGAATAATTTTTGTTTTCTAATTTTGAGTGTTATTTTATTTTATACTCAACAAAACTATTTCATTTATTTAATGAAATTTGTATAATTAAAATGAGATAGTTGGGTTTCACTTGTTATATGACTGTTGATCAATATGACCATTAGAAACTAAACTCTTAATGTTGCGATTATTTTCTATAAATACAAGTGATATTGGTTACAGAAAGAAGATTTGATGGCCTCATCTAGTAGTCTTGGGCCATTAGAAGCCCATCTGAGGGAAATTGGGAAAGTGGTAGCACTGCTGGGCTTTTCTCTAGACCAAACCCAAGCCGAACTTCATCGTGTGAAGCTTTAAAGGAATCACCTATGGGATAAGTTCAAGCTGATAAAAATCATCACTCAAGAAATGTTGGTCGAGCCGCCCCAAGATTCTATCAACTTGTCACACCTTACACATAGGCCCTATGCTGGTGTTTTAAGGGGTTTTGTAACAAGACCTTAGCTTCTTTGTGTAATCTATTGATGTAAATAAAAATTTAATTCTTATTATGGTAAATTTTGATAATATCAAATGTCTAAATAAATATAAGATATATATTATTGATGATTTTTGGAAGAAAGTATATTTTAAAATATTTATGTAAACATGAAATAATTAATAATGTGTAATGATTTTAAAAAAAGGATCTTCTACAATTGTGTTTAGTAAGAACTTTTGAGTCCAATAAGATCATCTTATTTTTAGGTGAATAGTAAATTATGAATAGTAATTTTACGCTTATGAATAGTAATGTGACCAAATTCATTAATAACCTCACATAAGAAAGTATTAATATAATTTAGTCACCTTGATTAGGTAATGTGATTCAATAAAATAAGTACATAACTATTTTGGAAATTATTAGTTAAGTATTAGTATTTATATTCAGGAAAATAGGGTTTTTATTTAAAAATTAAATTAAAAATATTTAGAAAATTATTTTCATAAAATGGAGTTCATTTTTAAATTCAGATCATCGATATTATTTTAAGGTGATTTTTTTGGGATTTTTCTGAAATAGTTCAATTTTCAATGAATAGTAAAAATCCAGTTTTGAGTTTTGGGTGTTTAATGACATAATTAATGATGAAATAATTATGTAGTCAATCTGGTAGACTTATGAATAGTAATATATGTTATTAGATGTCCCAAGTGGCCAATACCATGGGAAAATACCATGGGCAAGTCCATGGTTTTTCCAATACCACCGATGAGGTGTCCCTTGGAAATTAATAATTTATTCCTTCACTTTCTCTATAAATAACAAGACATTCCTTCATTCATTTCATTAAAAAATCCTCCTCAATGATGTTCTGATCTCTTTAAATCCCATGGAGTCCTCCCAAAGTTCCCTCAATCCCCCCAAGGTCCCAAACTTCATGCTTTCGAAGTTACTCATCAAGGTAAGGGATCCTTTCACCATTCCTTTTTAAGTCATGAATTTCATGTATGTCGTATCTTCTAGTTTTCAACTATTTATGTTGACGGTATGTTATTATATTTTCCCATTATTTTCCATTTCATGTATAATTTTTTAAAGACCCTTTCCACTCTCATTAGTTTTTCTTCTGAATTTTTAAGTGACACCGTTGGGCTACTATGTTTTCATAAAAAAATCACATCTTCTCTTTTCCTTTGATTTCCATTTTCATATATTATTTCTTTAAAATATCCATACAATGATCTTATTTATTTTTATTATATACCCATACATTATAACATGTTTTTTATGAGTGGATGACTCTTTTCCCCACTCTTTTCAATGTTTTCTAAAACCGTGTAATATAGCCATTAAGCTGCAGAAATATTGTCTCAAAATTTCTCTCTCTTTCTCAAAAGAAATTCTCTTATCTTATTTATGTGAATACCCAGACCTATTTGGATTTATGGGGTTTTCATAAATACAAAGAAATTTCATTCTTGATTCCAGAATTGGCATACATAAAACCCTCACTCCCTTTCCATGGGTTATAAATGACATAATGATAATGTTTTTTTCAAAAAACTCTTAAATTGTCACAATTTTGAAATGAAACCCATTTATTTTATTATGTATGGGTTATTTATGAATTTTTTTATTATTATCTAAGTGGGTAACATGAAAATAAAGACATATTAAGGTTTCACCTTTATATATTTCAAATTCATTAGGTAAATAATTAATATCTAGAGATGACAAGTTTCAACAATACCTTAGTGAATAACCTTGGTAATTTTTATGACACCTCGGGGATAAAATATAGTGATATGTTCATGAATTGTTTAAAAGGATAAGTTATTCCTGACTTGTTTACTTATGTTTTTTTCTAACCTTTTCTATTTTAGAAAATGGTGGGAACCAGAAGAATTCAGGCCAACAACTCTTGCGAGGACCAATGCAACGATTGCCCGAACGACATCCCC
Organism: Viscum album; assembly: GCA_963277665.1. Taxonomy (NCBI): domain Eukaryota; kingdom Viridiplantae; phylum Streptophyta; class Magnoliopsida; order Santalales; family Viscaceae; genus Viscum; species Viscum album. Next base: position 1,608,950,121 of record OY728141.1, on the reverse strand, counting down.
AATGATTTTGGAGGTGGAGTTCAAAACTTCATGGCAATGCTTACCCAATTATCTTGGGTTATGAATAAAAACCATATTAATGGGGAATGTCCTCCTTCAACAAAGAGGGAGCAACTAGCTATCGAATGTTTTATGCGGCAACGACCACCGACGTTTTTTGGATCTTCTGATCCACTAGTTGCAGAATAGTGGGTCAACTCCATGGAGAAGATCATTTCTGTACTTCACTGTTCCGAGAAGGAGAAGGTGACTCTAGCTGTTTATCGTTTAGATGGGGAAGCTAATAAATGGTGGGCTTTGATTAAGAACACCAAGCCAAGGGAGTAAATTGAAGAGATGGAATGGGAAGGCATTAAGATAATGTTTCTTAATAAGTACTTACCACGAACTCTTCGCACGAAGATGGAGAGAGAATTCCTAGAGCTCAAGAAAAAAGAAGGAGAATCTGTCACAACTTATGAATAAAATTTCACAAGCCTCGCAAGGTATGCTTCGGGTTTTGTTATCAAAAATGATAGAAAAATTGATAGATTCCTTAGTGGATTAAAACCACATCTTCGAAAGGCTCTTGCAATTCGAGACTTTGGGAGTTATAAAGATGTTGTTAGGTGTGCTCTCAAATTGGAGATGGAGTTTGGAGAATGGTCCCATGGCTATGGTGATAAAAAAAAGAAAGATAGAGTTTCAAGTTGGTGGATCTAGTGATAAAAATGGGAAGAAAACACAACGACCCACATGCAAAAAATGTGGGATGTTGCACCATGGGAACTGCCTCAAAGGTATGGCGAAATGCTTTAAGTGTGGTAAGGAAGGACACCAAGCTCACCAGTGTCAAAAATACAAGAAAAGTAAGGATAATGTAGCCGATGAAAGGTGAGAACCACTCGTGGTTCAATGCTACAACTGTAGGGAACTCGGGCACTATTCAAACTAGTGCACTAAACCTCGAGCTCTCGAGGGTAATCAGTGCCAACAACCAACAAAGACAAAGGAACAAGGGAAGGCTTATGCCATCACTACTGCGAAGGTGGAACATGATAATGAAGTTGTACAAGGTACACTTCCTATTCACTCAAGAATGGCAAAAGTCTTATTTGATTCTGGTTCTACGCATTCCTTTATATCATGCAAGTTTGCTAGAACTATAGAATCGAAGCCCCGAAACCTTGAAGTAGAGATATCTGTAAAAACACCAAGTGGTGAAATCATTTCAACCCAAGTGTTTGATTCTTCTTGTGTTGACGTAAGTGGGAAGATTCTTTCAGAAAATCTCATAATACTTCCCTTGGTGGAATTCGACACTATAATGGGAATGGATTGGATCTCTTTATATAGAGTGCATATCAACTGTCGGGAAAATGAAATATATTTTCATATTCCGAACCATCCCATGATCCTCTACAAATTCAAGGAAGATCATGATTATCTTTCGAAAAATCATTCAATGGTGTGGGTGATGATTCCCTATGAAGAAGCATACCTCGCCCAAATGGTTGAGTCGAAGGAAAGTGCCATCCTTGAGGAAATTCCCATCGTAAGGGAATACGGTGATGTATTTCCCAAAGAGTTACCTGGAATTCCCCTAGATCATGAGGTAGAGTTATCAATTGAACTCATACCCGGAGCTACTCTTATCTCGAAGTGCCCATATAGGATTGCTCCTATTGAACTGGGGGAGTTAATGAAGCAGCTGGAAGAGCATCTGGACAAAGGGTTCATACACCCTAATGCATCACCTTGGGGTACGCCAGTGCTCTTTGTGATGAAGAAGGATGGAACCATGCAGCTATGTATCGATTATCGAGAACTCAACAAGATTACCATAAAGAACTAGTATCCTCTCCCAAGGATTGATTACTTTTTCGATCAGTTAATAGGAGCTCAATACTTCTCAAATGTAGATCTTCGTTCTAGATATCATCATGTAAAGCTGAAGAAGGAAGATATTCAGAAGACTGCCTTCCGTACACGGTATGGGAACAATGAGTTTTTGGTGATGCCCTTCGGACTTACTAATCCCCCTGCAATCATCATGGATTTGATGAATAGAGTCTTTAGACATTACCTCGACAAATTTGTGGTAGTGTTTATTGATGATATTCTCATCTACTCCAAGAGCAAGGAGGAACATGAAGAACATCTAAGACTTGTGTTGGCGTCATTGATAAAGGAGAAGTTGTACGCCATATTCAGTAATTGTGACTTTTGGATGAATCAAGTCACGTTATTGGGACATGTGATCACAAGAGAGGGAATTTCTGTGGACCCTTCATAGACAAAGAAGATTGAGGAATGGACCAGGCCCTCCACTGTCACAGAAATCCGTAGTTTTTTTGGATTAGCTGGGTACTATCGACGTTTTGTGAGAAACTTCTCACGATTGTCAAGCCCACTAACTAAGTTAACAAGGAAAGGGGTAAAGTATATATGGAAGGAAGAATGCGAGGGAAGCTTCATGGAGCTAAAGAGAAGGCTGACCACTGCACCTGTACTCACACTACCAAAATTTGGAGAAAGTTTTGTGATATACAGTGATGCTTCAAAGAAAGGCTTCGGTTGTGTACTCATGCATAATGATAATGTGATAGCATATGCCTCACGACAGTTTAAGATCCCTGAACAAAACTACCCGACACATGATCTAGAGCTAGCAGCCGTGATTTTTGCCTTGAAAATCTAGAAGCACTACCTTTATGGTGAGAAGTGTGACATATACACCAACCACAAGAGCATAAACTATATATTCACACAAAAGGAGCTCAACTTGCGTCAAAGGAGAGGGTTAGAGCTAATCAAGGATTATGATTGCTCTATTCACTATCATCATGGAAAGGCGAACAATGTAGCTGATGCTCTAAGAAGGAAAGAACCTGCTACTCTATCCATGTTGAGGATTGAGAAAGACCATATCTTCCTGGATATGCAAAGGATGGAATTTGGGAATCGTAAGGGTAGGGGATACATCCTACCCTGCCCAAATGATTGCGCAACAATCCATCCAACAGAAGATTAAGGAAGCACAAAGGGATGATGTGGAGATACAAAAGAGGGTGAATGCAGTAAAAGAAGGGAAGCTTCAAGAGTTCCATATCGATGATGATGGTGTGATTCGGTTTGGAACGCAGCTTTGTGTTCCTTCATCACCCGGGATAAAGAAGGAGCTATTAGATAATGCACATAGCTCAACATTCTCTATTCATCCTGGAAGTACCAAGATGTATCTTGATCTCTGAGAACACTTCTGGTGGGATAACATGAAGAAGGATATTGCGGAATATATATCAAGGTTCTTGGTATGTCAGCAAGTTAAAGCTGAGCGGCAAAAGTCCAAAGGTATGATGCATCCATTGCCTATTCCCATGTGGAAATGGGAAAATGTTACTATGGACTTTGTCATGGGTCTCCCAAAAACTTCAAGAGGAAATAATGAGATATGGGTTTTGGTTGATCAACTCACCAAGACTGCCCATTTTATCGCTATTCGGGAAGATCTCTCACTTGAACAGCTTGCAAGGATATATGTGAAATAAGTAGTGAGATTGCATGGTGTTCCACTCTCGATTGTCTCTGACCGGGATCCAAGGTTCACATCTAAATTCTGGAAGAGCATTCAACATGCTTTGAGTACTGAATTAAATTTCAGCACGGCCTATCACCCCCAAAATGATGGCCAGTCTGAAAGGACTATTCAGATGCTTGAAGATATGCTAAGAGCCTGCTCTCTTGAATTCAAAGGTGGATGGGATCAGCACCTTCCATTGGTTGAGTTCTTATACAACAATAGCTTCTACTCGAGTATTAAGATGGCTCCATATGAAGCTCTTTATGGGAAGCGATGTAGAACTCCAACCAGTTGGGAAGAAGTTGGAGAACGAAAGCTACTTGGTCCTGATCTTGTTCAAGAGATGACAGAGAAGGTTTGATTCATCCAAAAACACATCAAAGCTGCTCAAAGTCGGCAATAGAGATATGATGACAATCGTCGAAGGGACTTGGAGTTCGACGTTGGAGATAATGTCTTCCTTTGAATATCTCCATGGAAGAGAGTCATGAGATTTGGGAAGAAAGGGAAGCTATGCCCAAGGTACATTGGCCCCTTTGAGATCCTTGATCGTATTGGAGTCGTGGCCTATCGTCTGGCACTTCCACCGAATATGGATCATGTTCATGATGTGTTTCATGTATCACTAATGAGGAAGTACATAACAGACCTCTCACATGTACTAAACTCCGAGGTGGTACAGCTGGATGATGATCTCTCCTATGAGGAGCAGCCGGTAAAAAAATCTGGACCGAACTAATAAGGTTCTACGCAACAAGACACCCGGCCTTTTCAAGGTGTTGTGGAGGAACCATAAGTTTGAGTAAGAAACTTGGGAACCAGAAGAGGCAATGAAGGAGAAGTACCCACACCTGTTTGTGTAAAGAAAATTTTCAGGGGCGAAATTTCTTAAGGGGGGAAGAATGTAACGACCCAAAGTATTTCAATAAAAAAATTCCCTTCTTATATCTATGTCATAAAAACAAAAAATAATTAACTTCTAAGTGATAAGTTACCTTTAAAAATAATTTTGTAACCCCTATTTTTGGAATTTTAAAAATTTGACATACACGGTTGTGTTTAAGATAGTTTTTGGAGTCTAATGAAACAAAAATAATTTTTGGTGAATAGTAACCTACCCTTATGAATAGTAACCTACCCTAATGAATAGTAATATGACCCTTATGAATAGTAAATAAGAGTAACATTACATATGAATAATAAAATAAAATTTATACATCTTAGAAATTGACAATTTGACCTTAGTAAACGTTTTTGGTATTTTATAAGTCATAAATAATAAATTATAATTAATTAATTAATTGAAAAGAATATTTATTTTCCTGTAATGTATTCATAAATTATTGAATCAATTTCTAATAGTTTTTAGATAATTTTATAAGACCCTACATAATTTTTGAATGATCTTTAAATTCAATTTTAATTTTAAAAACTGTTTTTTTAAGTAAATTATAATTTTAATTAAATATTAAATTAATAATATTTATAAAATTATTTTTGAAAAATGTAATTCATTTTTGGATTCTACACGTTGAAAAATGGTTGGGGTGAAGTTTTGGGATTTTTCTAAGATACTTGAATTTTTGGTGAATAGTAGAATACATTAATTTACTATATAAATACATTTTAATTAAAACCCACTATTCCTGACATACAAAGTGATGTAAGCACCCTAATCCCAAACTCACATGTCTTATTTACTATTCTTATTCATCCAAGAATCACTATTCCTTTTCATAGGAGAAATTAGTAAACTAATCAATTTTATATTAAGGAAACCCCTCTCCCCTCCACTATAAAAGCCACCCTTCACTCCCTCTTTTCTTCCCACCTCTCAAGCTCCAAGCCTTCTCTATACTCTGCCCAAACACATTCCCTAGCTCATTCCCCACATCCAAAATCTTCTGGTCTCATCAAATGTCCAAGCCTATCTTCCTTAAAGAGGATCTCAAGAGGAGGATTCTAAAGGTAATTTCTCTCTCTCTTCTCCTTTAATTTCCTTTCAAGTTCAAGTTCCTTTATTGATCTCTCCCTACCCATCTTCATCCAAATTGTTCTGTAAATCCATTATTATATATATAATGTAATATTATGATTCTAATGTAATATTATATCACCCCACACCCTTTCCCTTTTCCTTTTATTTTATTAAAGAGAACGATGATCATGTGGTGATAATTTATCACCTTCAAAAACAACATGTTCTCTTCTTCCATTTCTACCTTCAATTCTGGTCATGAAACTATTTTTATGGTTTAACCAGAATATTTTATATGTATTATGTTCTATTTTATGTTCTGTAAAGAACCTATGGACATATTACTATGTTAAATGATAAAACGAGTTCATTGTGATCCAAAAAACCGGACAAATTAACCCAAATAATCTTCATTTAATTCTTATCTAATGATTCGTCCACATGGAACTAATATAACTCATTTTAAAATAATTAAATATGCTTTAATATCATTAATGACATGTAATATCATTTCTGGATGTTTACCCATGATCTACCCATACATCAATTTAAGAATACAAGTGGACCGCTCAAGAAAACCATGAAAACGAACATCCTCGATCAATGTTTTTAAAATCTATAAGTCATCCAAAGGAGCATAATGTAACATAATGAACTCTATTAATGTAACCATGGTTCTAGAATTTATAATTAATGAATATAATGTCATTATATAGGACATTAAAGAGAATTAGGCATTCGAGTACAAGGTAAGGGGAAATCTGGAAGCCAATTTTCTTCCTTCGGGTTATCCTTCTTTCACTCCATTTTTGATATGGTTACTCCTCAAAGATCATTTGTTCATCATTTCCTTTAATTTTCTGGGATATACATGTTTTTCACTAGTTTTTATGTCCATCAAAATGTTTTCCAAAAGAACTCGTCTTTCAAGATCTCACCTTTTACCTCTCATTCAAGGTTGATAGTTCTTGTATCAAGTATGTTGTTCCCAATTTCTTTTGGGAACCCAAAGCATATGAATGTGTTATTAAGGGATGAAACCCATTCCTTTCCATGGGTTATTTATTTAAATGTGTGATATGTGTTCTATGTGGCAATCATGATAATGATAATGTTTTGATGTGACAGGTGCGCCCAGAATTATATAGCGCAATATGAATGTTTAAATGTGACGGGTGCACCCGGAATTATACAGCGCTCCAATGCATTGGGTAAAGTGATGAATCTCATGAGTAAATGTGAAATGATGTTTGAACATGATTCCAGATTTTTCACAAGTATGTGTGGTAGTTAACCACTAAGACATGATGTTTCATTTTTATGCATTTCCACATTTCAAGTTTATTGTTTATGCTCCTCTCATGTTCATGATCTTTTTCCTATGTCATGATTATGCTCACCCCATGATGTGTTGTTCTTATCTATCCTCTTACTGGGCTTTTATCTCACCCCTTTTTATGTATATCCTTATGTGGCTACATGTACTAAGGAGAGGACAAGTGCCACTAAGAAGCTAGTGAAGAAGATATTAAATAAATGTTTATGCTTGATGTTGTACTTGTTATGTATTGTCCTAGTTTTCCCAAGACACTAAACATATGGATCCTCCATGTGTAATAAAATTATGTTGTTAATCATTAAAATGATTTAATAGTACAGTAAGAAAAGGCTGGGTCGTTATAGATGGACTAGCTCTCAATGTATAATGATACGATCAATTGCAGAAGCAAGTAAATATTAGTAGCCTTGAATGTAAAACATATAGTTATCTTATAATGAGAGATACCTCAACCTGATCATTGTCTAAAATAACCCCATATATCCTTATTAATGGATTTTATTGGTGATGAAGAAGATGGAGATGCGAGTTTAAGGATATAAAGTGTCCCCATCATCCAAGAATACATTGAAGTATTTCTTGAGGAGTTACCCAGACCTCTCCCATAATGAGAGGTAGAGTTATCCAATGAACTTGTACCCGGATCTCATTTGATATCAAATACCCCGTATAGGATGGAAACTGTGGAGCAAGAAGAATTAAATAAAAAACTAAAAGATCATTTGGAGAAAGGGTTTATCTGATCGAGTGTGTGTTCATGGGGAGAACCAGTTCTATTTGTGAAGGAAAAGGATGGATCGATGCGGATATGCACTGATTATAGGGAGTTGAATGGGATCATAGTGAAGAAAAAATACCCTCATATGAATGGATGAATTATTTAAACAGCTTCATGGGGATCAATTTTTCTCTAAGATTGATCTTTGATCTGGTTATCATAAATTAATTGTGAAGAAAGATAATATTAAAAAAATCGCCTGCTAATAAAGATATGGGAATTATGAGTTTTTTATGCCCTTGATACTGACTAATGCACCTCTTATTTTTATAGATTTGATGAATATAGTCTTTAAGGACTACCTTGATAACTTTTTTTAGTTTTTATTGATGATATTATGATATATTCCAAAATTCGTGAGGAGCATGAAGATCATCTAAGGGATATTTTTTAAACTCTATAGAAGGTGAGGATTTATGAAATGTTATGTAAATGGGAATTCTGTTTACAACAAGTTTCTTTCTTGGGGCACGTTATTACCAATGAAGGAATCATAGTTGACCCTACAAAAAGAAAAGTTGTAGAGGTGTGGCCTCATCCTACAAAAATAACTAAGATTTGAAGTTTCCTTGGATTAGCAGGATATTATTAGAGGTTTGTGAAAAACTTTTCCCGACATTCTAATCAATTAAAAAAGTTAACTAGAAAAGGGGTCAAGTTCTTCTGGACAAAGGAGTGTTAGGAAAGTTTCTAAGAGCTGAAGAAGAGATTGGTTACTGCACTCATGTTAACTCTGCCCTCCAGTGGAGAAGGACTCATTATTTTTAGAGATGCATCTCTCAAAGGTCTTGGGTGTGTCCTCAGGAAAAATGACCAATTCATTGATTATAAATCTCAATAGTTGATTAATCATGAGCAAAAAGATCCCATGCAAGATCTGGAGATGGCTACTATTTTTTTGCTCTGAATATATGGTGGCACTATGTTTCTGGGGTGAAATGTGATGTATACACAGACCATCAATGTTTGAGTATATTTTCATACAAAAATAATTGAACATGAGACAAAGGAGATGGTTGTAACTTCTCAAATTCTACGATTGTTCGATTCATTATCACCTCGGATGAGAAAACAATGTTTCTGATGAATTAAGAAAAAATGATTGAGTTTTTATTTCTATGATGAGGATTCAATGAGAGCCTTTGATCAATGACCTATTCAATCTAGAAATGGTAATTATAAGGGATGGAACATCATCAACCCTAACCCAAATGATTTCTCAACCATCATTACTAGAGAAGATCCATAAATCTTAGAGAGAAGAACCTTTGTTAAAAAATATGTATGAGGCTATAAAGGATGGGAAGTTTCCTGAGATTAATATTTATCAATAAGGTGTAATAAAATTTCGTACAAGACTATGTGTTCTATCTATTTCATAAATAAAGAAGGAGTTGAAGGATGATTCTCATAGCTTTACATTCTCTACACATCCTGGAAGAACAAAAATGTGTGGTGACCTTCGTGATATTTTTTGTGTGATAATATGAAAAGGGAGATTGCTGACAACACTACAAGGTGACTAGTATATCAACAAGTGATGGTAGAGAGACAACTTCCTAAAGGGGTATTGCAACCACTACCCATACCAGCATGGAAGTGGGACAATATCACTATTGACTTTGTCACTGGTCTCCTGAGAACATCCAATAGAAACAATGGGGGCATGGGTTATTTTGGAACATCTCACCAAGACTACCCATTTTATCTAAATTTTGGAAGATTTCTCTCTTCATCAAATTTATAGGATTTACGTGATGAAACTGGTAAGGCAACATGGAGTTCCTCTTTCTATCGTATCTAATCATGATCTAAGGTTCACATCAAAATTATAGAGAAGTATTCAACATTATCTAAGCACTGAATTAAATTTTAGTACCACATATCACCCTCAAACTGATAGTTAATTTGAAATTACTATTCAAACACTAGAGGACATGCTGAGAACAAGCTCAATAGAAATTAAAGGTGTATGGGATCAATATATCCCTTTAGTTGAGTTCTCTTACAATGATATCTTCCACTCGAGCATTTAAATGGATCCTTATGAAGCTCTATATGGGAAGCGATGTAAAACTCCTTCATGTTGGGATGAAGCTTGTGAGAGAATTCTTCTTGGGTTTGATCATGTCCAAGAGATGACTGAAAAATTCCATTCCATCCAACAACACATAAAGGATACTTAGAGTCAGCAAAAGAGCTATGTTTACAACAGTCAAAGGGACTTGGATTTTGATTTTGGTGGAAATTTTTTTATATTAATTTCACTATGGAAGAGACTCATGAGGTTTGGGAATAAAATTAAGCTCAGCCCTAGGTACATTGGCCCCAATGAAATCCTTGATCGCGTAGGACCAGTGGCCCATCATCTTACACTTCCTCCAAATCTAGCACATGTTCCTGATGTATTCCACATATCCTTCTAGAGAAAGTATATACCTGACCCTTCACATGTACTAAACCCAGAGGTGGTACAACTAGAACACGACCTCTATTATGAGGAGCATCCAGTGTAGATCTTGGATTGTAGAGATAAGGTTCTACACAACAAGACTACCCACCTTTTCAAGGTGTTGTGGAGGAACCACAAATGTGAAGAATACATGTGGGATCAAGAGGAATCTATGAGGAAAAAGTACCCACACCTTTTCTTTTCCTAAGTTACAAGTTAAAATTTCAGGGATGAAATTTCTTAAGGGGGGAAGAGTATAATGACCCAAACTTTTGAATAATTTTTTTCCTGATTTTTTTTGTGTTATTTTATTTTATACTCAACAAAAAAATGTCATTTATTTAATGATATAAGTATAATTAAAATGATACCATTGGGTTTCAACTATTATATGACCATTGGAAACTGAACTCTTAATGTTGCGATTATTGTTTATAAATACAAGTGATCTTGGTTATGGAAAAGAAGATTCGATGGCCTCATCCAGTAGTCTCGGGCCATTCTAATCCCATCTGAAGAAACTTGTTAAGGAGGTACCACCACTGGGCATTGCTCTGGACCAAACCCAAGAAAAACTTCATCCTGTGAAGCTTGAATGGAATCTCCTATGAGAGAGGTTCATACTGATAGAAATCACCACTCGAGCAATGTTGGCCGAGCCGCCCCATGATTTTGTCACCTTAGCACACCTTACACTTAGGTCATATTCTAGTGTTATAAGGGTCTATGTAACGAGACCTTAGCTGCTTTGTGTAATCCTTTTATATAAATAAAATTTATATTTCTTATTATGGTGAAGTTTGCGAATTTCCAATATTCGGATAAATATAGGATGTATATTATCGATGAATTTTGGGGAAAATGATATTTTAAAATATTTATGTAAACCATAAATAATTAACAATGTGTAATTATTTTCAAAAAAAAAATTTCTACAGTTGTGTTCATTAAGAAATTTATAGTCTATTAAGATCAACATAATTTTTGGTGATTAGTAAATTATGAATATTAATTTTACGCTTATGAATAGTAATGTGGCCAAATGGATTAGTAACCTCACTTAAGAAAGTATTAATATAATTTAGGCACCTTTATTAGGTAATGTGATTCCATAAAATAAGTAAATAACTGTTTCTGAAATTATTAGTTAAGTATTAGTTTTATTTCGAGAGAATAGTTTTTTTTAAATTAAACTAAAATATATAGAAAATTATTTTCATAAAATGGAGATCATTTTTGAATTCAGACCATCGATATTAGGTTAAGGTTAGTTTTTGGGATTTTTCTGAAGCAGTTGAATTTTCGGTGAATAGTAAAAATAGAGTTTTGAGTTTCAAGTGGTTAATGACATAATTAATGATGAAATAATTATTTAATAAATCTGGTCGACTTATGAATAGTAAGATATTTTATGAGGTGTCCCATGTGGCCAATACCATCGGAATATAACTTGGTAAATCCCATGGTTTTTCCAATACCACCGATGAGATGTCCCTTCGAAATTAATAATTTATTCCTTCGCTTTTCCTATAAATACTATGTTATTCCTTCATTCATTTTATTCAAAAACCCTCCTAAATGAAGTTATGTCGTCTTTACCTACCAAGGATCCCTCAAGCCTTCCAAGGTCCCAACCTTCATGCTTTCGAAGTTACACTTTAAGGTAAGGGATCCTTTCACCCTCCTCTTTTAAGTCATGACTTCCTTTATGTTGTGTCTTCTAATTTTCATCTCTTTATATTGAGGGTATGTTATTATATCTTCTCATTACTATAAATTTCATGTATAATTTTTGATAGACCCTTTCTAGTCTCGTTAATTTTTTTCTTAATTTTTAAGTGACGTCGTTAGGCTGTCAAATTTTTGTAATAGAAATCACATCTTCCTTTTCCTTCAAGTTCCATTTTCACATGGTATTTCCTTAAAATATCCATACAATGATCTTTTTTTTTATTTTATACTCCTACTGTATAATTAGTTATTTATGATTGGGTTACTCAATCCCCATCTCTTTTCAATGTTTTCTATAACCATGTAATATAGCTGTTATGCTGCATGAATTTGTCTCAAAATTTCTCTTTCTTTCTATCAAAAAATTATCTTATTTTATTTATGTGAATACTCAGACCAATTTAGTTTCATGGGGTGTTCATAAAGACACATAAATTAAATTCTTGATTCTGGAATTGAAATACATATAAACCTCACTCCCTTTCCATGGTTCATAAATGACATAATGATCATGTTTTTTAAGAAACTCATAAAATGTCACATTTTTTAATTGAAATCCATTTATTTTATTCTCTATGGGTTATTTAAGAAATTTTTTATTATGATATATGTCCCTCGCATGAAATTAAAGACTTATCAATGGTTCACCCTGATGTTATTCCAATTTATTGGGTAAATAATTAATCTATAGAGATGATAAGTTTCACGATACCTTTGTGAATAACCTTGATAATTTTTATGAAACCACAGGGATAAACCTTGGTGATATGTTCATGAATGTATAAATTAAATGTTTTAGCCACATATTTCGAGTTATTTTTAATGTTATTTTCATTATGAAATTCCTATACTTCCATTTCTCTTGTCATTCTGTTTATATTCAAGTTTTTTTTGATATCACAAGTACACTAATTCCATTATTTACCCTTACTGGGCCTTCTAATCACCATTTACATTGATTTATGTCTACAGGATATGAGATTCAGTAATTGTCCATAGGATGAACATATGATAGAGCCTTACATGTGATTTAGAAGAATTTATTATGTTGTTTTCATGTTTTATGTCTCTGATTTCGAGGGCACTAGACTTTAATTATCTTCTGTTTGTAAAATGTAATGAAAAGTTATGTAATAAAAAGGTCATGATACCAAAATAAGACTCAACCCCCACAGTTATGACTCACTTTCCATAATCCATCATAGAAGTGATCTTCATGAACTCTCATAAAGGGCTTTTTATGATTCCATGTTTATAGTTTCTATATTACTATTTTTATAGAAAAACTCCACCAAATATAGGGACTTCTCCCTAGAACCAACAAATTTGGGAACACATTCTCATAGAATATACTCAAGTACCAATATAGTACACTCTAATTTCCCATATATCTATGGGTTAGGTCCATACTCAATAAAACATATGTTCTAACTGCATTTGGTAATCCTTATTTGAAGAGATAAGTAAAACACGAGTCATGGTTTGAAAAAATTACTCCACGGCACTCTATGAAGATAGAAAATTTCCTAAACACACAATTCCCCAAAATGATCCACTAAAAAAGAATCATGTTTAGGGAATAAATGTTCTAATTTTTTCAAGCGTTCCATGACTACCCAAATAGAATCATTCTATTGAGGCATCCTCGAGAGACATACTACGAACTCTAGAGTAACATCATCCCACTTTCACTCGAGAATAAGAAAATACTAAATAAACAATATTGTTTATCAATTCTTGTACTTCACCTATTAATAGGTATAAAATTGTTCCCCAACCCCTAATATCTACATTATCAAGCCTGAAAATCAAAAATTTTGATGAAGGTAACTGAACAATTATGTTACACCAGGTTGCACTACCCACACTGAGGAATGAATGTCATCCTTACAAATATCATTCATGCTTTTAGGAACAACAACCTAATTCCTGAAATAGATTATATCATCATCATATATGGTCCAATCAGAATTTGTCTCCCCACTTTTAAGGCTTCCCCTCAAGTACAAACATTATAGATCCTCATGCTACCTTTCCTTAATCCATCTCAAAAGTGTAGACTCCACTGAAACTAATATGTGATTCATATCCTCTTAGTTGTTCTGAACCACAATATTCATCTCATCTGGTAAATTCATCATCCTCCACTCATATCTATACTCTTATACAACATCAATCTGAGTTTTCATCCTTATAATTTCATTGACACTATTTTATTTCATGGGTGTATATAATAGCTCAAAGTTAAATGACTACATCTACTCAACACAAATTTACTGCCGAAGATTCATTTCTCATTGTAAAAATTTAAAATTTTATCTCTTGTTATCCATATACATTGTATACTTTTCACCCAATATATAATTTCTTCCAACAAATTAAATTATACACCACTACTTCCAGATCAAGCTCATGTGTAGGGTAGTTCCATTCATATTGCCTCAACATATTTGACACATATGCCACAACTCGACATCCCTAAATCTGCATTACTCTAAGACCTATCTCATAAGATTCACAATGCTCCATTTACTCCTCACTTTGATTGGGTAGGATCAAGTTTTATGTTGATGATACTCAATTCTTCAACTCGTGGAAGTCATCCTCACATTGTCTAAACCATTCAAACTTTACTCCATTTATAGTTTATCCTGAAATAGGATTTTTCAAATGGAAAAAGTTCATAGATTACCCTCATATGATATAAAACTAAAAAAAATAATGATATCAAAAAAATTCATTGGATGTGTTTTCGATGCATTCCACTGGGGTGCACCGCAGGATCATATTTTGACATTCATTGACAGTTTCATCATAACCCACATTACCTATTTCCTAATGAAGGAAACATCCATCACTTATTTAGTGATGTTTTTTCTTTGATCAATATGGGATGATGGGAAGTTGATTAATGCTTCCATGGATTCCTCCAAGGAACTTGTCACACAGTCCGAGTCTCCCTTGTAGATTATGGTGTTGTTTGTGAAACTCATTCCTAGTGCCATATCTATTTGGATGTAAGTTAATTGTGGTACATCATTTTGGAAATTCCATGTGGTCCAATCAGGTTAGAAACCTTTATTCAAGGTAAATTTCATGTTGAGGCATCTATGGAATGTCTTGAAAATTGAACATTATAACATCTGTAATCTTCCTTGTCAGAGGGATTTTCAAGGCCACAGAAATCCGAAGATTCCCTCATTAATTGTGGGGTACCTTATGCCAAATGTATATCTCTGAGGTTTTACTTATCTTCCCATGTTTGACATGGGTATACTATGAGTTTAATGTCAGGATGAGATGGATTGGACTAATCATAACACTTATAAAAGTGGATTAGATAAGCACAAACCATGGGGGACCACCTAGAAGTTTTACCAGATGGATGGATTATAACAACCAAAAAGGACAGCTTCCGGATGGCATGTATCACAAAGGGAAGGTATCACACCATGATGGATGATCTTAACACCACAAGGGGTGGATTGTGGAAGGTGGGTCCTAGGAAAGGGAACACCAAAGTTTACCATTGGTGGGTATTGAACCTCATGGAAGCTTCCTACATATCCCCCATGAGGGGAAATCAAAACCCATGTAGTTTAAATGGATTATTTAGGGCTTCTACAATATGACTACATGGGTTTTACTAAGAGGTTAAATTATATTGATGAATGGGGCTTACACACTTAGATGACCCAGTTACTACTGGGATCAGCGATCATATGGATGAATGGTGATTACTCACTAAGACGAACTAGGTGGATTAGATGAATGGGGTGAAACAATCATGAAGATGATGGTGTTGGGATTGAATATTATAGAAGGTTTCCTATGTACCCTACCTGGTAGATATGGATCAAACTAAACATTGTTCTAGAGTGGGGTGATGAGTCACCTAAAAAGGTGGCTCATGAGAATGGACGCATGGATGGGACCTGAGAGAAACATAAAATCGGGTTGAGGCATAATATTCTTGAAACCCAAGGGCTCAAGGGATAGACCAAGATAATACATGGATGATGGGATTGAACATTAGGGAGGCTTTCTAGGTATCACCATGGTAGGGAATCAATTTTCACTTATTTCAGGATGGGGTATAGAATCGGTTTGTACACAAATGAAAGTGACCTAGAGACATGTTGGGGCATACACATGGTTATCATCACATTGAAAGTTGGATACTCTAGGTTGAAGGAGTATAGAATTTTTGCAAGGATTATTCCTGGACAGCTGAATATATGTATCAGAACACCTCATTGAGGAGGTTCAAGAAGATGTGACCCTAAAAGTGAAGATGACGGATCATGAGGGTACGTCCTTAAGAGGGTGAACCAAAGTTTCCCATTGGTTGGGTTGAACCTTATGGAGGCATCCTACGTACCATTATTAGAAGATATAGATCAATACCCACATATTTTGGGAATATAGTTTAAATTCATCTAAGATGAGGGTGAATCGATGTGAAATGGTTGGCATAGATGGGAGACAAGCTAGAACATCTATGAGGATTCCTATGTAACCAGTTTAGAAGACTGGGATCAAGGCCCCTGTGAATCTTGTATGGGGCATGGGGATTATGAACCGTGACTACCCAAGGGGATTTAATGGTTGATGATCACTCTACGCTTACATGAAATATGATTGGTGTGAGATACATGTGGCTGAAGGGGACACAATGATTGCATCATGAGAGATACTACCGTGAAGGATGGTGTGGGGATTAAGTATGGCTAGTAGACCCTAGTGATGGGAATTTGGTCTTAATATAAGAAGAATGATTTATGAGGGGTTCCAGATTTATGAGGAGGATATGGAAATCATATTGTAATCACCCTATCAAGGTGTGTCTGGGCTTACATAGATGCTACCCGAAGTGTGCATGGGAGAAAAGTGTTGAGAGATAAAGGAGGTAGATGGAAAGGACTGGAAGTGAATGGATCCAACACATATCCCCTATGTCATCAAATCAGGCCCTCTACACATTTAGAAACTTATAATTTAATGTCATGTGATGAAGACATGGGTTTCTTGGTAGTTTAATGTCTTGTAGCTCAGACAAGGAGGAATCACTCACTTCCACTATGACATATATAACTTATACCAACCCACCCTTGGAGAAGGGAAGGAACAAGAATTTCCATAAAGAAATGCGGTGGAGGAGTGGTCACTCGAGGGGCTCAAGTTAGCATGGCTATGCGAAGACACAATAGTTGTTAGTGTGCATGTATGACAACTCATGAGTCAAGGAAACATAATATGAAGCACCACTTACGGGACCGTGAAACCACTTCTTATGATCCTAGAGGCCCACATGGGATAAGGGTTCATAGAGAAGAATGCCTTGAGAATAGGGGCCTCACAATGGAATGTTACTTCACAAATTAAATTGGATTCATGAATGAAGGGCTTGGGTGGAGTAGAGATTTCCCATTGGAAAGAGCTCTTAATTTAGAGAGTGCTCTAAGAAGGATTAATGCTTAGTGGAGCTTTAAAAAACCCGAAGAGGCTCCCTCATTTTTTGAAGGGTAATGTCCCAAAAAAATAGAATACCCACCATACATGGAGGCCATAAAGAAACAAAAGAGGCACATCTCACACAACTAAAGTTCCTTAGGTGATCATTGTTTGGGTTCATGAAGAGCTTCATGAAAAGGGAACTTGGAATGTGAATGGTCAAAGTAACTATTGATAGAAGTGGTTATCCTTCTATGTATATGCGATAGAGGATGGTGAGACTAGAAGAGCTCACCACAAATGGAGATGAATGACGTGGATGAGATTCATTGACAAGCGGGTCCGTGAAGTGAACTTCATGCCATAGAGGATATCCATCTGTGAGTCGGTCCACAGAGGAAGATTGATGCCATAGAGGAGATCCATTTGCGAGTGGGTTTTCTAAGGGAGGTAGATGATGAAGAGTAGATCAATTTGTGAGTGGGTTCATGAAGGCAGGGGTACACTGTAGAAGAGATCTATTTGGGAGGGGTTCCATGAAGGGAGTGGGGTAGTGCGGAGGTGATTCTTTTGTGAGAAATTCCATGAAGGGATCTAGATGTTTTGAAGGGATTTACAGAGAATATTTTCCAAATAGACCTATTTAATGATTTTTTCACATTTCATGGCCACTAAAATTCACATTTATCTTTTAACCACCCGTGATAACGTTCCTGTATTCGGGAGGATGATATTCAACCAAAATAAATCCCCCCTAGAATGGGAGACGAAAGAGAAGCTTGTCGTATTCTATGGGTAATTCACTAAAAATGGTCATTGAATTTATAAGAAGGATTGTGAAGGGTGAAATGTGCCATGCTGCCTGAGAGGAGGTCTCCGTAAAGGCCGGGCGGAGGTCAACATGAAGACCATGTTGGATCTTTCCTATAAATATAGACATGGTGCTATTTTTCCGTTAACTATATATCTGTTAATAACTATGTTAATTATCTTTGTTCATAATGATATGTACCCAACAAAGACACCTATGTAAAATATATTCATTGGTTTTGTGCTCTACAAATTATATTTAGTGAACAGATGCATCACGAACAGCTGCTTCTGTGAGACGTCATCTGAGAGAATGGTTTCTATATGAATGGCCTCTATGAACGGTCTCTGGGAATGGTCACTGCAAACAAAATCCAAAAATATTCTAAGTCTCAAGATGATGGCTTCCGATGAGGTTTCTCAAGAAGATCTCGCTGATACCAACTATTGAGAAGAAATGGGAGACAAAATTCAAATATCATAGTGCATTCAGAGTACTTCTGATAATGAATAGATGATGACACAACTATTGAATTATTATAAGGACTACATTCTATGAATGAGGCTTCAACTATACATATTTCACTTGATATATGATTTATTCATTATTGAGGTAATCGAAGATGAGCTAGCTTACTAATTTAGGGGAACACCAGGACAATATCAATGAAACAAGGCTGTATATGGCCATGTTGAGAAATACCATACTCTTGTCACAACTTACTTCCTCTATAGTAATGTCAAAAATGTATATGGTAAGGAGTTGAAGAAGATACATCCATATAAATATATAATACTATCATTAGGTATAATCTTGGGAATCCAGAGAAGACGTATATCAATGGCTCGGATATATGCTATGGCATCAACATGACTGATGAATGGGCCTAGGACTACTAGGTGTGTGTATCCTGTGTTGAGTTTGATCCTTTCTGGAGATGGGTAGCCCTATATAAAGTTACATGGGATTATTAATTCCATGATTCCTGATTTAAAACATTCATGAAGAAACTATTAAGCTATTGGTCAATGAATACCAACACATTCAACCTACATCATCGGGAAGATGGCATCAGCCTTTGGAATCTGCATCAATTATTTGGCACCCCATTTTTGGGATGGTTGTATGATGAGTTACTTCTTTCCATGAGAATCTATGAGGATTTGTAATGGATTCCATGTATTTTTAAGGAATTGTTGAACTTGGTGGTGGGCACGGTTGATGACAAGAAGAATTCCAGGGTTATTAATTTCAAGCAGCAGATTGGTTACTTTATAAAAATTCTTCCTGAGAGAGTAGTATCACCAATGAAACTAAGAACATGGACCCACACTCACCCAAGGGGAGATCAGTTTAGAAATGTTCTTATAGGTGGGCCATGGAGTATTTCTAGTGGTGATTATGGGGCTATAACATTAAGGATGGATAGCAGCCAGTAGTTAGGTTGTCTAGATTCATCTATGCACTTATCTGGGGTTAGATGTGGCTAGTTAATAATGCACACATGGGAGAACCATTGAGCACATATTTATGGAACCACAATTGGATTATGGGGAATGGATCAAAGTGTGAATACTGGTGCTAGATAAGTTATAATATATATTCTGGCACATTAATATGGGAAGTAGGCGATTGCAGGGGTGCAGGACATTCCATTTCCTATAGAGCTGGATCAATGTACACATGAGATCCTACGAATACCTTAATCCCATCACTCCAGCTGGGATACACTCTCAACCACAAATTCTAAATATTTTGGGAAGTTTGTCACTCAAGAATGGTATAGTGGTAGTGCTGAGAAAAATTTCACAAGCCAAACAACTCTTCTTCCATCCATCACCCCTGCTGACTGGAGCATTCACCAATGATGGCAGATACACTGTAGAGAACAATCATATCTATTTTCCATTCATGGTGTTGTGTTGGTCAATAGGGTAGATTTTTAACCCATATGTGAACCATATACTCAACACCATTTTGGAAGACAACTCCAATGTATGCAGAGGCTCACTCCAAAGGTGTACTTGGGGTAGAATCATGAGAACGATCCATGCGTGATAAGATAACTATGGTGAATGTTCACATGGGGAGATGGAAACATGTGGAATGAGCTAACTCCACCGACAATTTCATTCATATTTTTTCATGAATATGAACTAATTTTGGAAGCTTCTTACCCCAAAGAGATGTTGAAGAGAATAATTATCCAGGTAAGTGGAGCAGTGGTCCGTGCGCCTCAATTTTTAGGACATGGGGAAACAAGGGTACATCGTGAGGGTGGTGCAGACATAGGTCATGGTTATGAGGTGGTAAAAATAAGGGTAACCAGCCACGAACTAATTCCATTTGAAAGAGAAGTAAGGGAGACAATATTTCCTGACCTAGAGGCTCTAACTAGGATGACCCAACATAGAGGAGAATCATTGAGGGGGTTCATTAAGTATACCCTAATGATCTCGGGAAGAATGTGTATCAATCGATTATTCCTACTGATTTTATCTATATAGTGTCTTGGAAAGATTGATAATTCTTAAAAAATATTCTCAACACCGATGATATCTAGAAGAACCTAAACAAGAATGGGATGTAGCTGCTGAAATTGGCTTCACTAAAGCTATCTTCATGGCATCCCCATCATTGGTAAGAATGTTCGTAAAATAACTGGATGAACTAATATACTCCTGAGGAACAAAATGGAAACTAAAAAGATGAGTAATGGTGTTGGTGAGAAAGACTATCCCTCCCATTTCATTGGCATCTCAACTGGTAGAGAATTTTTATTTTATTTAATTTTTGATTCCTTGGTGGGAAGAGTTCAACTCTGAGTAACTTTATAAGGGTGGTGAGGATGTAGCTTCTAAGGGAGGTTCTATAGAGGAATTCAAAACTATTTCCTTAGATCAGACATATATATGATTATTTTCTATAAATCTTGATGGAAGCCCAACTTTCCTCCTACACTATTATCCTCTATATCTCTATCTTGGTCTCTCAATAAATCTCTACATGTGAAGGAGGACCTTTTGAAGACTACCCCTACCATCATAGAGACTAACATGTGACAATGGGTGTAATGGAAAAAACACTGGGACTCACATCCATAGAAAAAAAGAATTCATAATGGAGAAGTGTTGGGGAATTAAGGGATAGATCTCTGAAACCATTATATATTTACACCATATATGGAGGGACATGTTCTGGAATTACTGTGATGAAAACTTGGAAGCAAGGCAATGAGTTTGAACATAATAGGTATCCTTCTTCCATTGTCTATGGATATTGTTTTTCTCAATCAAATTTGCTGACATAATCCTTTTCTGAATATATCTTTCAAAATAATTTTCCCTACTGGTATGGATAGCTAGTGGACCTAGGGATCCTTTATCAAGAGGGGTGATAGTTCATATGAGAACCCAAGATGGTTGAGAAATAGTTCCTGGTGATCAATCAATCATGGTGACAGGTGAAGACATTGGTTGAGCAGAACATGGTGCCGGTTGGGATGAAATAATCGAGTTAGAATCAAGTGATGATGACAAAATGATCAACCTAGAAACTTGATTGTTTGGATGTGATGCCTAAATAAGATCATGATGTTGATCTCCTAGAAACACTTCTCAAATATGAACTGGATGATCCCTTAGATTTTAACAATCAGATTATGATACAGCTAAAAATAGTTACCAAAAGGTATAAAACAGGGAGATACACCCATGCAGGTAGACCCTAGAACAAGAAGTCTGGATGTTGCTATGTATCCTATAAGGGAAGGACTCAATCCATACACAGTTATTAAATTCCTTGATGTTTAACATCAGTTGGTAAGGATTGTATAGTTTAATTTCATGTTAGACGTGGCAGTATAGTTTAACATCATAGGTCTTGGATGGTAGAGATATTAGTTTAATGGTTGTAGAGCTTGGACCATGGGGGTTTCACAAACTTGTATGCGGGTATAAACCGTATCAAAATCACTAAGACCACATGATCCATGATCAGTGTAGGAATCAAGTGGTCGAATTAGTATTTCCACATCTAATGAGACTACAAAAAAATGGAGGAGAAATGTCAGGTAGAAAATACTAACTAAAAAACATTCTTGATCAACAAAAGTGGATGTACGGAGGGATGGAAGGACAAGAACATGTGAATAATGAAACCAAATATTTGGGATATGTTGTCGATGGTGTAATAATAGAGGATAACTATGGAATATATTCAAAACACAGTATCCATATAATGTGTCCTGGAATGGGAACAAGAAACTAGGGATTGATCGCTAGCCATTTACACAATGTGGGGATTATATCCAGTTGTCATTTGATATCCTCTAGGATGTTGGCCCAGTATGGTAGGTGAGACAATGTACAATGAGACCAGACCATCTAGGGGTCCTTTTGATGTGAACGATGATGGAGACCCAAATGAATGGGAACTCATGAAGTGGGGTTGTACCCATGTAGTTTTACATCATTTGGTAAGGAAGAATGTTAGGAGACATACTATGAAGTGATTCACATGTTACAGCTATCATAACCCAATGTGAAAGAGGATAAAGAATGTTCTCTAACACACCACGTACTGTTGGAAGGACCCAAATAGAAATAATCCATAAGGATGAAAGGTATTATCGATAGACTGCAGATGAGAAGTAATAGTGTTGCAACATATCCCATAAAAGGGGAAAAAAATCCAAAAATCGTTTTGGAGATGTCATAGTAGGCGAAAAATACCAAAAAGGGGTGATATTCGCTCATGCATGAAAATCAAGGCTCATACACAGTTTGATGTCATGATAAAACATGCATAGGAAATCTTAGTTTAAATTCATAGTGTATTTACTTGAATGATGGGGTATGCAACACTGTTCCATAGAGTTACCCAATGTGGACGAGCACTAGAGGGGCTTGCACCACATTACAAATTCTCAAGATAACACTCACAGAGATTAATGTCATGATGCATGGACTTTGGGACCTGAACACCTAGTTTAAGGTCATATAGTTTGGACCATACTGTGTCAAACGTTCCATGTGGGTATAAACCTTTTCAAAACCTCTTATCCCATATGAGACGTGCTCGGTGTGGGAAAAAAGGGGTAGAGCTAATTTTTATAACACATGTAAACACGCCATAGAGTAATAGATGTTCAGGGGCCTAGGATAACCCTTTAATGGTAGTCCTCCAACTCAATATAAAAAGGTTCATGGAGGAATGACAATAAGGGTATTGAAATTCTATTTGGAGATAAGGATGTGAGAAGGAAATTGAATCACAAGACCACATTTGGTACATGATGGAGTTGGAGATAATGATGGAGGATAACTGCTAAACATGTTTGACCATTGTATCCACATTATTTGACCTATAATTGGAACAAACAACTAAGGATTGACCTCTAACTATGTTTTCAACACGGGACTTGTATCAAGTTGTCATTCTAGATCCTTCAGACGTTTTCCCAAGATGATATGTGAGTGAATGTGTCCTGATACCAGGTCGTCTGGGGGTCTTTCAGATGTGAAAGATGATGGAGACCCATGTGAATGGTATGAAAAGTTTGGTGGCGGAATGAGAGAATGTCCATGAAAAATCAAACACTCTATGTCTCATACCACGGTGCATACTAGCCTATTAGTGCCGAATACATAGGTTGAGGGGTTCAAATAGTTTGATGACTCCAAAGGAACAATATGGAAAATGGGAAAAAAATGGTTGATCAACCAAGGGTTGGACATGAGGACCAAATGTTCGGGCATTCCTACATATCCTGCGAGGGAAAGAATCAAGTTGTACACAATTCATGAGATATAGTGTAGTTTCACATTAGGTGGTAAGGATGAAGGGGTAGAGGTATCTCAGAAGAAGAATGTCTATGGCCTGGAAATGAAACACAGTGTCAATAAACACCAAAGTGTCCTCACACCACATAATTTAAAATACCATGAGATAACATGGTCCAACGGTCTTGGAACAATATAGAAGGACTTGGGGATGGACATGAAGACAACACGTCTTTGAATTCCTACATACCAAATGATATTAAGAATCAATCTATAAATATTTCTTGAAATGTCATAAAGTTTAATGTCTTGTGATAAGTATGAAGGGATAGAATGCTCTTGAAAAAGTAGGGCACATGGCATGACGAATGTAAACCCAACACGAATTAGTACTGAGGTGTCCCACACCACACCATGCACTCCCAAGAGGAGACTCATGCCAAGGGTTGAACAAAAGAGGATTTTGGAAATGTGACATGTCGTTTAATATCATACAGGATGAAGGGATACTTACCTTTTTATGTCATGTAGAAAGGATTGGGAATTATTTTAATTTTAATGAATTATATGTAGGATAGAATTGTTTAATGTCATGTAGGATGGGTGAGATCGTAGTTTATGTTCATAGAACTCAGACCATAGGATTGGGATAGGGGGATTAAAAGGTTAATTCACTTGGGGCTGGACCCAAGGTGAAATCCTTGAGAATTTCTACATATCCCATAAGGATGGTAATCAAGAAACACATAGTTCTTGATATGTCAGGCAACATAACTTCATGCGGTAAGGATGAAGGGTTGAAACTTATTTTATTATCATGTGGATATGATAAGTGAGATCTTAGTTGATAGTTATAGATCTAGGACCATTGGTCATGTTCTCCATTTGTAGTATATTGTAAAGCAGGATTATAGGATATATACAAGAAGTACTTCTTGAGGTATTTTTCATTAGTTTGAGGAGTAATATGCTAACGATTCATGGTAACCATATAGAATTCATTATTGGGGTAGACCTTGTGGATGATGTAACCCCCCCCCCATTTGGGAAACATCTTTTGTGTCTTACCTTTGTGTATCATCGGTTACATCAGGGCGAAAACTATATTACCCTAAAGGAAAGAGTGAAGATAAACCTTCTTATTTAATCCTCTAGTGATATTATTCTTGTGTTTCTCTAGATTGTGAAACGCCTGAAGATTATTCTCATCTTGGGATTCATGTTAAGTTAGATATAAGTCTTCCAACTTCTCTAACATCTTTGAGTCATAGACATCATTGTGGACTAACAGGAAATGAACTCAATGGGAAGTAACACCTATGTTCCATATACTATGGAATATGGGGTCACCTATGTGGAGTTATGATTTTCCATCTGGTAATCCCAAATATAATTGGGGAGCACTTCTGGCCTACTATTAATGTTCTAACTAACCAACTTATGTAATATTTTAGAAAGAGTCTTTTTGAATTCCTAGATCTACCTATCTGATTGCGCATGATAGTAGGATGTATGGTTGGACACAATGTTGTACTCTTTATTAACATTCATTAGTATAGCTTCACATACGTTTCTTTTGTTGTCGGTGAGAATAACGTGAGTGTCTCTAAATCGATAAATAACGTTCGAGCTCACGAACTCAATGATAGATCAGGACTTGACATACATGAGTGGAATCACCTCTATTCACTTGGAAAGGAAATCTATGGTAGTCATGGGGAACATGCACTGGCAAGCTATCCCAAGATGATATGGTCCCACAATATTGATCCATCACATTGAAAAGTTATAATAGTACATGGAATTATAGAGAGGCTCTGGAGGACAATGAAAAATGTTTGTGTGGATCTAGCATACACGACACCATTTGGAAAACTCAATGCATTCGCAGATCATGGTTGGCTAGAAGTATCCCAAAATTCTGATCTAGTGAGAGAGATTTGACCCTTCTAGATGATATTCGTAGGAACTGGCATTAAAATCCTACATAACTTGAAGAATCTTATCCCCTTGAATGCATCATAGGAAAACTCCATTAAAACCACTCTTGTAGTGGATCTTCTCAAGGCTAGGACACCTTTGGAGGGTGAACTATATTTCACACTGACGGAATCACTCACATTTGTCTATATCTACTAGGAGACCATAGTATTGGTGGTATATGATAAAAGGGGTAATCTAATCAGCGGTATCTTCTTATACATCAAGGAAATCTGGAGGTCTCAAAGTGGATGAATTACTGATGATATGGCATACCCAGTGGCTATCATCATCGTCTAGAGTGAAGAGAGACATGACTATTTGATGCACTGCATGAATGATTAAACAATCCTGGTCAGGCACCATGAGAGAAGAAGAAAGGCTGGACAAGGAATCTGCTTAACCATTATGTGATCGAGGAACATGAATTTCCTAAGACTAGGGAGTAAACTGGGGCATTAGTTGGTGAGTGGGCTCCAACAAGGTTGTGAGATCCGGCTTCCAGATGATGTAGTCACCATTGACCTTCTTGATGACTACTTTTGAGACCCCCTTCACATATAGGCGATGAACATCAATCTCAAGGGCCAACTCGAGACTAGTGATGAGTGACTGATACTCTACCTCAATGTTGGTGAAGCCTTCAGACAATAAGAATGAGTAGGGATAGAAAACCTTTTTATGCATGATGAAGATGATACCCACAACAACTATATTGAGTTTGGTGTCATTGATCCTTCAACCAGTCATACTCCAGGAAGTTCCATCAAAGTGCATCTTCGAACCTGGAAAATTCATATCCACTGAGAGGAAGACCTCATCTGGGAAACCAAGATACCAAGGTTGTTCTATAAGTGTTGCATGAGTGGAAAAAATATACTAATTCCTGAACCGTGAAAGATTTATTTGGAATGAACCTGATGTAGGACTGCGGAGGGATCACTTCCCAATGATCTAGATAGAATGTCAATATAGAGCGATTCAGAATATACTTTATTTGATCAACATAGTAAACTAGCTGAATCTCATGGTGTTTCATATAATGTTACAGTTTCTTAACCATGAAGACCAGCATGAGGTAGCTATTCTCGATAGAAGAATGTCTAAATTCAGTTTTTAGGATCATGAAACTCAGATAATATAGACTATTTTCTATAGCTTTGTTATTCCTTGGTGTGAGAAGGGTGCCATGGGATCGTTCTAAGGCTGTCGAATGAAGGACCATTAGCATTCGAGAAACAAGTGGCATCAGAACCAGAGTCTGAATCAAATACTACTTAACCTATTCAAAGGTATCCTAACACTCATCATTCAACTGATATAAAACACCTTAATCATGAGTTGTGAAAAGGCCTTACACTTTTCCGTCATATTCTTAAGGAATCGGTGAATGTAGGCTCAGTGGCCTTGAAAACATTAGTGATCTGAGAGGATTATCATAGAAGGTGTTTTGTTGATAAACATGATCTTCTCAAGGATTACCTCAATGCCTCTATATCATAGAAAAAATCAATGGATATTCCCAGAGGTTACACCTAAGACACACTTCAAGGGATCCATTTTCAGATGGTTGAAGCGAAGGAAGATGAACACTTTGTCCTGATCTCTGAGATAGTACTTATGCTAGTGGGATTTGATCACTATAACATCCAATTATAATTCCACTAATGTCTCAATAATTTCATTGAATAGGTGGTGAATGGAACACTAATATGTGGAACCTTAATTCATCAGACAGAAAGGAATTACCTGGTAATTTAATGTTCCATGTGGTGCTCTGAAGGTGGTGGATTCTTCATCCTTTGGGGACAATCAGAATTGATTATATCTAGAATACCCATTCATGAGGAGGGGTCATGGAATCTATTAGTATTTTTGATCGGAAATTATATCATATGAAGGCTAAATTCATCCTTCGGACAATGATTGTTGATATGTCGGAAGTCAATTCAGAATTTGGTATATTAATTTTTCTTTCTAACAGGCATGATGCTGGAATGTCATCTGGGGTTCTGGATTTCATTGATAATGTTGGTCTTGATAATATTGTCAAACTTATCCTCGACCATGGCACTATTATAGGGTTTTATTTTAATGGGAGGCTATTTGAAACGGCGATGAACTACATGGAGGTCGAGACGGTGGATGAAAATATGAGGATCCAGTCCAAGCATCTTGTCATAACTCAAGGAAAATACATCTCAGTTCCATTTTAGGAAATCCACACTCTGTTTCTTCCCTTCTGTAGGCGTGGGGACACTAATCATCATTTGTAATGGGTCTTCCATATCACCAATATTTACTTTTACCAACTAATAGACTGTGGTGGAGACACCTTCTTCAAACACAGGAGGAGAATCCTCCAATTACTCTTCATCATCCATAGTGAGAGGATCATCTGTAGGAAAAATTCTTCCATGATTGCTAACCCTGACTGAATGCTTGTTCCATCTTGGGTGATAGGAGGATCTCTATTGGGAGAATCCTATACATTATAAAACCATAGTGACAAAATATCTCGACCGGATTCCATCAATCCTTCAACCGAGGGGCCACCCTTGATAATATCGTAACAGTGGTGGTGTTTTTGCTTGAGTCAGTTCATCCTAGTATGATGGAATAATTAAAAATGGAATATGTATTACTCCATGTGGAAATCGTACAGACATATAATAGGGGTAATGGGATCTAGAATCACTCCATCCTTATTAATGTTGGTGTACAATATGTTCTTATGGAATTCCTTGCACTTGGGAATGAACATTCCTCTTACCTATAGAATATGAAGAAATGTCCAATGTTTGTGGTAGTGGCCTCGAACTAGTGAATTGATAGGATGAATGCTTCATCTAATTCTACCCATAGTTCCATCATAGTGGTATTCTGCTCCACCTTATTAGCATGAACCTTCTTATCCTTACTGTTGCAATATTCGTCATCTTGATGGAGGGATACGCAAGAGCCAATGGGAGATGCATCACCTTGTATCATTCCCACACAACCATTAAGGGAGTAATTGAGGCATTGGTGATAGGATGAAGGGACTCCTTCTTACAGGTGGAGCCATGGTCTACCCATAAACATGTTGTTGGCGGTATACTATGGGAAAACCATATACTCGGTGCTAGAAATCAGACTAGAAAATTGGGTCTTTAGGTTGACCTTTCTAATCAGTGTCTTCTCTATCTTATCATAACCTTGGATCTTCAGTTCAGAGGGATTCATATATGCTTCCGACAACACCAGCCTGCGAAGTGTTCGAGTTGGGATAAGATTTATCGTGGAACATGTGTCGACAAGATAGTGGTGGATCTCTATTCCATATAATTGGCCAGTGATAAACAATGGGTGGATTTTTGCCTATATAGGATAACTTTTATATTCCCTAGAGAATCAAATAACGTCTTATCATTCTATGTGATCATCTTCCGTAGTATGAAAGTCATTTGTAGCTTCTACCTATGTTTCAAATTGGACGAGTATTTTCAAGACATCTAAGATGGGATTGTGTATAATTGTAGATAGTAGAAGATCCTAAAGAATCATTAGTTTTATAGTAATTATATCAATGCTCTGAACCACATCCTACTTCAATGCCAGATGCATATTTCTTTCAATAGTTGGTTTCTCTATGGTAGAAGGAATGATAGGTACATCTGGGAAGACTGATGGATTATGAATATTTATTTGAAAATCTGATTCATCTCTATTCGAACCATCGAAAATGATGACCAACTATTGGAATTTTGACTAAGGTCTCTCTAGAACTGAACATTGTTTATCATAGCATGGTCTCGACGGCTCAGCCTAATCCAGAGTCGAAATGGCAGAGGGATCAAATATTATTGGATAGATAGAAAGGAATGCATGTGTTGATCTCTGCATTGATTAAACTATCTAGTCATAGTGGCATTCACGGCTTGGTCAGAAGCATTGTACGATGCATTCACTAGGTGTAGGATTGAAATAATGATATAGATTCTCAATTTACAAGAGCGGGGGTGAATTGTATATTAAAATAATTTTTTACCTAACCTTAAGGAAAACTATGTTTAACAGAGTTAAACAAGGTAAATTCACAAGACCTATTTTAGTTCTACATACTTTCGATGTTCCGTAAATATGGTTATGTAAAGGAAACATAATAAAAGTTAACATAGAAAATATTCTATGTTTAAGAATACAGAATATTACATATTAGTGTATAAAAAATTACAAGAAACTATATTAAAGTTATATTTTCTTCCATTATCAAAATACAATAGAAATAAAATTTAAAGAAAAACCTAGTATCAAGTATGAAATCTTTTAACTCATATATTAGGGTATCCAATAATATTGGATAAATTCCCCTTGATTTATAATCTCAAAAAATTCCATCATGCCCACACTAGGGTAATCCCTCAATATGAATATTGGAATCTGTCATGCTATCCATGCAAGCCCTCGATCTTTAAGGTAGTCAGAACCTCTGTCTTCTATTCCCCAGAAGCCCATGAAATTTAAGTTAGTCATCACATCTATCTTCCTATCCAAATAATCTCTCAATTATACATATAAACAATCAAAGTCGCAGAAAAGATAGCTAAAAAAGTTGTTTAGTACACAAAAATCATGAGATTATCACTCTCTAGAAATCACCTCAACAGCATGTATTCTCTAGAGTGAAAGGACGGTCTATGAGCTCGTTCAAATGAGCTCCTATTTATATGTACCTCTCCAATGGTAAACTCCCTCCTCCAACGGTCATATTTTTCCTTGAATCTCATAGGGACCAGTACACGTGTCACTAAACCAATAGTTGGTTAGAAGAAGATTGTACGACATCATTTCATAATTATAACAAGTGTAATAAAAATAAGTTTTCTTAACAAAAACTAACTTTTCAAAGTCTAAGGAAAAAATATAATTTTTAGTCTATGAAAATAAAGATTCAGAGACTTTAAATAATTGATATTCAGATTCTGTTTTCCAAAGAATTTAGAGTCTGCATTATTAGGATTTCATAGTGTGAATTCAATGGAATTCGGACACTGAATTTCATAGAATTCAGAGTCTAAATTTCATAGAATTTAGAGTCTGAATTTCTAAGATTTTGGAGTCTGAATTTCAGTGAATTTGTTGTCTGAATTTCAGAAAACCCATAGTTTGAATTTCAATGAATTTAGAGTCTGAATTTTAGAGAATTCAGAGTCTAGAAATAAAATACTCTATACCCAATAATTTATAGGATTTGTAGGATTTATATGTGAAACTGAATTTTTGAATTAGAAATAAAATGAATTAGATTTTAGTGAAACTACAAAAAGAACAGTGAAAACATAGGTTAGGATAAAATTTCCTTAGGGAAGAAAAAATTTCCTTATTAAGATAATTCCTTTGGAAAATTCATTTTGGCTTAAGATAGTGGGTTTGTGATTTTCAAAACATATAGTAATGGAAAAGTCATAAGGAAACCTTATTGACTCAACAATCTCCCCCTTTTTTTAATGAACAAACATCCTAACAGAAAAGAATATATAGACATAGAATTTATTCTTTATGGAGTTAAAAATGTATCTCCCTTTACATATGGATCATAGTCAATACGACTAACTCAACTTTAGTTTTTAAAATCCCTAAGGATTGTATTATTTATTTACTGAATGTGATATTACATTTTCTTGCATACAAAACTCTTCTTTGATAAGAACTTCCTCATAGATGATTCCCCCCATACGTAGGAAAGTATCTTCATTACATAGTATTTTTTTTCATTCCATTCTCCCCCTTTGTGATTTTTAAAAAGGAATAAATGGAATGGAAAAAAATTAGTACCTGAAATATTAGTACAAACCAACAAAATATATGAAGAACAACAAAAATTTAATTATGATTGAAGGAATTTGAAAAAAGAATAAAAAACAACAAAAGATATGATTGGGGAAAAATAATCCTTATTTCTTCTTCGACATTCAATTATTCACAATGGTTTTCAGTTTCATATGCTCATTGTGATCCTCTTCAACACACTTGAGAAACTGATCCTGATATTCACTTTTCTTCTGTAGGGCTTGGAATTTTTCTTCCCGAGCCTTATGAATTTTTTCCTCAGTATTAAAATCATTTTCTTGCTTATAAATCTTTTCTTCAAACTCAATTCAATGATATCATTCCCTTTTATAATTCAAAGAAATTGAGTTAAGCTTGAAATTCAGATCATTGACTTCCTACTTCCGAGATGATTGTTTGAGAAAATGATTTTCCACCAAAATTTTAGTCAAATCATTGAACTTACAATCTTGAGTGCCAAAATCATCCTTCACACTTTCCTGAAAATCATCATGGATTCTCAACTCTTCAATTTTTTTCCCCTAAAAACTTTTATATTTCCTTGCATGATCTTTTGTGAGCTTCAAATCCAATGAAAATGTTTTTGAAATCATTCTCAAGCCTGACAAAATTTTCCATGATCATGGTAACTGAGTCTTCTTTCTAATTAAACGAGTGCTGAAGCATCTGTCACCTCAAATCTTTTCTTAGAAACAAGGGAATAATATCAACCTTCTTCTTCAAATATTGTATTATAATGTAATTTCTATGAAAAGAGGAATTTTAATCTAATTTTTTAGATGGTGAGTATTATTTTTCAATCTATTCATAATTTCTCTTCGTCGAACCACCAATATCTTTTTTCTTCACTAAATATTTCCTCGGTGTATCAACCAACACCTGTTTTATTCTATAAGCTCTCAGAATGATTTTTTCTTCCTTTAGTGACTCTTGTTCACTATCTGATAGATGAACTATTTTATCTTCATCAATATTTTATTTCTCGTCACCTTCCACAAGATCCTATGGCAAAATGAAGTCATGGTCAATGCTTTCATCATCATATATTTTATTAAATTATTCATGTCCCTTTTCTTATTTTACTGGAGTATAATGTTTTTAAGAATCGTCTTTAGAAGTTCATATTGACATTTTCTCAAAGGGACTTTCCTTCTCATGATATTCTTTTACTTGCCTTATCCTGTCATCCATATCACCACTTCCTTAGTCTTCTTCTTCCAGAACTATTAATTCCTCTTATAGTTCTGGGATTACCATTTTATTTCCCAGGGTCACTTGGAGTGATTCTTTCAAAAATGATTCTATCACCTGGGTTTGTTTAGAATCTTTCTTAGAATCCTTGAGAAGATATTGAACGATTGCAGCCTCCGAAAACTTTTTTCTCTGCTTCTTTTCATGCTCTTGTTTCTCAAGATCATCAGAAGCCTTCAACATCAAAGCATTTAGCTCAGCAGGGCCCAATCCAAAACTAGGCTCCCCTACATTCATATTATTCTTGTCTTCTATCAATTTGGTAACCACTTAATCTAGAAAATAATTTTTCATATTTGGTTTTGGAGGTACGGTTTGAGTTTCCTGAACTTTAGGAGTTTTTTCTTTCTGTTCTGGTTCCTTCACTTTCTTCTTCTTACCTATTTTCTTGGAAATTTCACCCACTTCTGTTTTCATTGAAAGACCATCAATTTTGGCTTCAGAAAAATCATAAAATTCTTTGGATTCATTGGGGAAACCAACCTTTATTCTTCTAAGGGTGTCATCACTATGCAACATGACTTTAAAATTCCTTGTCTTAGAACGAAAAGTGATTTTGAATGACTCAAGACAAAAGACTATGCTCTTGGAGATAATAACTGAATACATAATAATTTTATATTTCAGATTTTCTTTATTTATATTCTTAATTGTATTTAAAACATAATTCACCAAATTTATCATTCTGAGATTCTCCAAAAAGCCTAAGGCATAGATATCACTCTTCTTCAGGGTATCGTTGTCACCTTTTCTCTGAATGAGAAATCCCTGCACCCATAACTTAAGAATCTAAAAATTAATAGAGAGAGGGATAATAATAGTATTTTTCACCATTGATAGGCCAAGGAACTCTAAAGCCTTTTCCTTATTTAATGAGCTTGAATCATCTAGTAACTTGTGGGTGAAAAATTCTGGTTCACCCTAATACAGAATCCCAATTAAACTTGCAGCCTTTGTGTAGAAAAGGGAGTATGAATTTCCATATATCTTTGGGTAAAACATGTGTTTCTCTCCTTCATTGAAGAAACACATTGATTCATGTAATTAAATCAACAAGACCCGATAAACCGGATCCTGTGCCTTCGGTTTGGATACACAAAGGCTCTCCCTACCATTTAGGTTGATATTCTTTGAAATAATAGAATAATACATAGAAAAGAATTTCATATCTACTAATTTTTCTCTGTATATATGTCATTCTAATATTTCATATTTTGAGGGCATTTATTTCTGATGAGAATCTTCCACAAACATTTGGTGTTGAGGAAAACATAAAGATTTGTAACTGGCCTTAAGTATCAGAGTAGGGATTCAGCATGCCAGAGCATGAAACCATTGTGGGACAACCATTGTGGGGTCCTTATATAGGCGTTTAAAGTAATGATTCATCTAACTTTATTGATCCAATAGTTGAAAAGTTCTTGATCATATTTGAGGGTAACGGTTATAGCTGAGGAAATATTTTTTTGGATCCGATCATTTGAGGTTTCTGAGGAAAAACATTTGGATTTAAGAAAAGTGAATCTGATATATTTTGAAACAAAATGAAAAATACCAACAAGTAAAACTTGATTACAGAAATTTGAGTAAGGAAACATACCTTCCGGATTACTAAGAAAATTATCAGTAATGAGATAAATTCTTCTTAAAGAACCACTAGATTTATGAAATTTTTCATATGTAAGGAAAACTTTTGAAAAATAGAAATTTTGAGACAACGAAAAAAATTTAGCATGAAAAAATTTCAGTATGAAAAATTTTCATTACGAAATGATTTTCATTATGAAAAAATTTTGATTGTGAAAAATTTTCTTTATAAAAAATTTTCATTATGACAAATTTTTATTGATCAAAATTTTCAATTATGAAAAATATTTATAAGAAAATAAAATGTACTCCCCTTATGAAAATGAGTTTGTTAACTTATAGAGATTGGTTTAAAAAAATTTAATATGAAAAATTACCTTAAGAGTGTCATTCATAACTTCTGTTTAATGTATTCAAATCGATAAAAGAATTAATATTTTTTAAAAATATCAGCAAGTTGATCTAGCATTCTGATAAATTGAAGATTGATATCTTTTTTCAGTGTGTGATCCCTAATAAATTGATGCCTAATTTCTAAGTGTTTTTCACGAGAGTGATGTGTAGGGGTTTTTCGTAGGGAAATAGAACTAGTGTTATCCCATAATATCTATGTTTTTGTAAAACTCATGCCATAGTCATTCATTGTGTGTTTCATCCACAATAATTCAGTGCAACAACTTCTAGCTACTGCATATTCATCTTTAGCAATGAAAAGTGCTACTGAGTGTTGCTTCTTGAATGACCTAGAAAATAATGAATCTTCTAGAAATGGAAAGTTCCAGATGTACTTTTTCTATCCATTCTACATCCACCAATGTCAGCATCTGAAAAACATTTTAACACAAAATCATTACTAGAAGTATAAAAAGATTAAAAAATCAATGGTTCCCTTTAAATAGAGAAACTTTATTTTCCCTACTTTTAAATGAGATTCAATATGATTTGATTGATATATTTCACATAATCATACTAAAAACATTAATTCTGGATGACTTATTGTCATGTATAGTAAACTTCATATCATTCCTCTAAATGATGTTTGATCTACTGGTTTCCCAGTTTCATTTAAGATCAAGTGAATTTGAGGTTCCAATGGGAGTACTTATACTCTTAGTGTTTTCATATCCATACATTTTAATAAGGTCTTTAATATACCTATGTTGGGATATATAATACCCTTCTATTTTTTGAGAAATTTGAAAACATAGGAATAATGTTAACTCATCCATCGTACTCATTTCAAAATCATATTTCTTTAGATTCACAAACTAATCGGTTAAAGATTGTTTAGATGAACCAAATATAATTTCATTAACATAAATTTGGGTAATCAAAACATTTTTATTATATATTTTTTATAAAAATAGTTGGATTAGCATATCCCTTAACATAGTTGTATTGTAACAAAAATCTTGTAATTCAATCATACATGCTCTATGGGCTTGTTTAAGTCCATTAAAAGATTTTATATGTTTGAAAACATGTTTAGGATGTTTTGTGTCTTCAAAACTGGGAGGTTGATAAAAAAACATCCTCTTGAGAAAATCCATTGAGGAAATCACATTTTACATCCATTAGAAAAAATTTAAAGTTGATGAATATTGTAAAGGAAAGTAGAATACGAATAGATTAATGTCTAGCTACTGGTGAATATGATTCTTCAAAGTCTATTCCTTCTTGTTGACTATAGACTTTACTAAATAATCTCTCTTTATTTCTCACAATGATTCCATTTTCATCAGACTTGTTTTTAAGGACTCATTTTACTAAAATAATAGAGGTTTCCTTAGGTCTTCCAACAAAGGTCCAGACTTTATTCTTTTCTAATTCATTCAGCTCATATTTCATTGATTTAATACAATCCTAATCACCTAAAGTTTCATCAGTGTATTTTGGTTCTAATTGGGAAAGGAATGCTAGATGCTCTACATAATTTCTTAAGGAACTTCTAGTCCTTGCTTGTTTATTTACAATACCAATGATAATATCACTAGGATGATTCTTAAGAAATAGTTGGCTTGGGTTTTGTAAAACTCATTCATCAACATATGGTAGGAAGTATTCTAGGGTAAATTCTTCATAAATATTTTATTGAAAATTTTCCTTGTCAGAAGGATATTCTATTATGGGTTTATAATAGGTTTTTGAAAACACATATGAAGATTTAGGTTGATTTTATTTATAAAAAGGGATAAATTTCATTAAATTTGACATGCATTGTTTCTTCAATTATACAATTATTCTTATTAAATACGCTATAAGCCTTAGAGGTTGTGGAGTAGCCTAACAAAATTCATTCATCAGATTTGGGTGTGAATTATTGTAAATCATATTTAGTATTCAGAATGAATAATTTTCTACCAAATAACTTGAAGTAAGAATGTCTAGGTTTTCTACCGTTCCATAACTCATAAGGATTTTTATTAAGAAAAGGTTTTATCAAGACTCAATTTATAGTATAATAAAAAGTACTTACATCTTCAGCCCAAAAATGTTTAGCTATCAAATATTCACTCAGCATGGTTATAGTTATCTATTGAATAATTAGATTTCTTCTTCCAACAACACCATATTGTTGAGGAGTTCTTGGTACTGAGAAGTTATAAGTAATGCCCTTTCTAATGCAGAAAGTTTCAAAATTAGAATTTTGAAATTATCCTCCATGATCATTATGAATAGTTATCAACAGAATATTTTCCTCATTTTTAACAAGGGGTCTAAAATTTTTGAAATAAGAAAAATATTTCGATTTCTTTTCTAGAAAATTGACCCACATAAATCTAGTGTAAACATCAGCTAGGACAAATACATAATATTTTCCTCCAATTATTCTAGTTTTTTTAGACCGAAAAGATCCATGTGTACTTACTGTAATACATTAGAAGTTGAGACTTCACCAATTGATTTAAAACGTGATTTATGTTTCTCTCCATATTGAAAAGGATCACAAACTTTTGAAGAATCAAATTTAAGCTCCCATAGATCCTTAACTAGTCTATTCATTGAGAGTTTTTTGGTTACTAAGGTTACAATTTCCTAAACTTCTATGCATAACCAAAATTGATCTTCCATTTCACTAAGACATGGTAGATCTTGGATCCTAAGGCCTTCTATGTTTATTGTGTATACATTCTCTTGCATGTAGCCAGAATGAATAAAATCATTCTAGGAATTGTGTACTAAGAATTTTTCATTCCTAAAATTTACAAGGTAACCTTCATTACATAATTGACTTATGCTGATGAGGTTGTGCTTAAGACCCTTAACGTGTAAAAAATTTGAAATAAAATATTTTTTAATAAGAACAATGTTACATATACCAATAATTTCACCTTGAGAATTATCTCTAAAAGTTACTTTTCTTCCTTTTGTCTTCATAATATTATCAATGAATTTTGTGTTACCATTTATATGCCAGGAACAACGACTATCTTTGTACCATGGATTTCTTTTGGTACTATCTTTATTTTCATGAAAATATGAGTGTTAGACTTTCAATATTCAAATTTGCTTGGATTTGGAAATTTCAAAAAGCAAGATTTTTGGAATCGACCTTTTCATAGTAAAATAATATTTATGAAAACTTAACGATTGAGTTTTTATTCGAGAAATTTTTTTTCCCAATGTCCACCACACAGAAATTTAGTTTATAATGGAGCACTTTGAGGAATAAAATAGTTATTATTGAAAAATGGTTTAGATTTCGTAAAACCAAATCTAGAATGATTATTTATTGGTATAATTTGAGAAAAACATTTTATCAATGTTTTCCTTAAGAGATGTAAAGTTTGAAAAACACTTCCTCATGGAAAATATTTCTAAATTTTGTATTATAACCATGTTTTTATCCTCAAAAACATTAGTTAAAGAAATAGAGTTAGTCTTTAAAATAGTTTTCTTAGAAATTACATTTTCAAGAACATTATAAAGTTAGTCCTTCTCAGAATTAACGGTATCATAGTTTTTTAAATACTTTCAAAATCAAAAGTTTTCATATCAAGATCTTTAGAAAGATCGGATACTTATTTGGTTAAAAGGTAAATTTTAGAATTGACCTTATCAATATTTTTCATGGGTATTGAATTTTCATTCTCAAGGAGTTTAGAAATCCTAGAAACTTATTTATAAGAAGCTAAAGTATAATCTTCTAACTAGAGAGAATCTTCAACTGATGATTTATAATATTTATCATGAGTATAATTTGTATTCAAGGATACATTAGTGATACATTTATCATTGTGTACCTTGTCCATTAGACAATTATTTTCAATGGGTAGCTTGGCTAGTAGACCATGATTCTTCTGACCAAAAGATTCATACACTGAGGATTTATTAGAAGAGTCACCACCACTGGCACTCCAGGTTCCATTATCTTTTAAGGATTTCTTACCTTTATTCTTGTAATACTTCTTTCTATTACTCTCATATTTCTTTTCCTTTATATCATCTTCTTCAGTATAGGACAATATGGTCTAATATTCCTTGCTCTTTTACATTAATTACAAGTGAATTCTGAATATTTCTTGTCTTTTATTTCTTTTTTCATATATCTATACTGAAATTCATTCTTTCCAACAATCTTTTTTATCCTTCGTGAAAAATTGGATAGTTAATTCACACTATGATCACTTTCAATATATTCAAATAAAACATGGATTTTTTATATTTGGTTCTTGTAACCCAATCAGGAGTCTTGGATTTTGTAGTAGGAAATGATACACTTCATTTTCCATTCTTCTTCTTATTAATATCATCAGCTCTTTTCATGCATGTCTCATGTTGATGAAGAGTTCCAAAAAGTTCATTAAGGGTAATTTGAGACAACTTCTTGTTCTCATCAATAGTTGTTATCTTAGATTCCTACTCATTGGGCTCAATATCTATAATATTTTCTACAAGAGTTTCATAATAAATACCTTTTTCACCCATATATTGTAGACTGTTAATAATTGTCATAAATATTTGTTGTACCATGTATACTAGTTCTCTATAAAGAAATAGAAATCCATCATATTATTCTCTAAGAATAAATCTTCTAGTTTAGATGACATTGGATGTACGAAAATGAGTAACCTTCGATTTCTTCTTGATAAATTTTTTAGCTTCACATGAATAATTATGAAAATATATATTCATGGTCATAGAACACAACAATGTATTATGTACCATGTATTTTAGTTGATATTCTAATATTTCTTGAATGGTAAAGGTTCTGACTTCTTTTTTCAGGAATCTTATAATCTTTAGTGAACATGAAAAAGTTTTCCACTCCAGTATTAATAAAAAATGTCTACATACGATTTCCCCAATATTCATAATCATTCCCATAAAAAATAGGTGGTCTAGTAGGATTTAGATTGTCAATCGAACCAACATTCATTCATTCCATTCTTAAATAAAATATATTTCTACAAAACATTTTAATAGTAAACATTTGTAAACAAGGATAAAATTTATTAAGCAAATAAAATATTTAAAATAATGAAAAATTTGAGCAAGAAAAAATTATATGTGAATATATGTATTTCAGAGACATACTTTGAAACCAATTGTAGGATATAAATAATGACCTAGATGCTCAATTTACAATATGGGTGAATTAGAAGTTTAAAAACATTTTTTTCAACCTTATAAAAAACTATGTTTAACAGAGTTAAACAATGTAAATTCACAAGACCTCTTTTAGTTA
Source organism: Viscum album (assembly GCA_963277665.1). NCBI lineage: Eukaryota > Viridiplantae > Streptophyta > Magnoliopsida > Santalales > Viscaceae > Viscum > Viscum album. The sequence continues at coordinate 1,608,909,894 of OY728141.1, read as the reverse complement.
TACAAACTTTCTAGGTTTTGGATATATGGTTTCAGAAATGAAACATAAGAAAAGTTTATAAGGAAAATATTCTACCTTAATGCGTATAGAATCTTAAATATCAGAGTATAAATAAGTACAAGAAAGTATATGAAAGTTATAGATTCTTCCTTTATCAAAATACAACATAAATTAACATGAAACAAAAACAAGTAACAAGTATGATATCTTTTAACCCAAAGAGTAGGTTATCCAAAAACCTTGGATAAAGGTCCCTTGATTTGTAATTTTATGAAATTGTATCTTACCCACACCAGGGTAGGTCCTCGATAGGAATATCAGAATATATCTTGGTATCCCCACAAGACCTCAAGATTTAAGGTAGTCGGAACCTCTGTCTTTATATCACCAGAAGTCCCCGAACGTTAAGGTAGTCGGAAACTCTGTCTTATAATCCGTGGTAGACCTTGATTGTACTCAGCAACAATTGGAGTCGCACGATGCAAGATGGACAAGATATTCAGTACAAACAAAGCATGAGAGTCTCTCTCCCTATAAATCACTTCAACAGCATGTATTTTCTAGAGTGAAGGGACTGTATATGATATCATTCAAATGAGATCCTATTTATAGGTACTTCTCTAATGGTCGGCTCCCTCCACCAACGGCTGTATTTTCCCTTGAATCTTGGAGGGACTTGTACACATGTCACTCAAGCAACGGTTGGCTAGAAACAGATTGTACAACATCATTTCATAATTTTAACAAGTGTATGAAAAATAAGGTTTCTTAACCAAAAATAAATTTACGGAGACTATGGAAGAAATAAAATTTATATTGTAAGAGAATAATGATTTAGAGGCAATAAATCATTTATATTTGGATTCTATTTTCCAAGGAATTTGGAGTATGAATTCTGAGGAATTTGGAGTTTGAATTCTGAGGAATTTGGTGTCTGAATTATGAGTAATTCTGAATCCAAATTTTAGAGAATTCGGAGTCTGAATTGCATAGAATTCAGAGTCTAAACATCAGATAATTCAGAGTCTAAATTTCAGTGAATTCGGAGTCTAAAATTCAAAGAATTCAGAGTCTAAATTTCATAGAATTTGGTGTCTGAAAACAAAATACTCTATAAATAATAATTTATAGGATTCCAAGGTTTTATATTTGAAACAAAATTTTTGACTTAGAAATAAAATGAATTAGATTTTAGAGAAACTATGAAAATAACAATGGAAACATAGGTAGGGATAAAATTTCATTAGAGAAGGAAAATATTCCTTATAAAGATAATTATTAGGGAAAATAAATTTTGCCTTAAGATATAGTATCTGTGATTTTAAAAACATATAGGAATGGAAAATTCATAATAAAACCATATATACACAGCATTAGGTTCACATATCCACTATTCTGTCAACACCAAAGCCCACTGGGGACATTATGAGGGCTTGCATGGTGCTCTTCATTGTCAGGAAACATGTAAGTCTCCACTAAGTCGATAGTGTTCTCTGAGGCATAATCACGGTTATCACATGAAGAATATTTCATGGATGGGGGAATTCCCGGGGCAATCCCCATTGCCGGGGGAATGAATTCATCAAGTGTAAGGGGAGAATTCGGCACTGGTGGGGGATTTTCTATCTATTTCACTTCAGGTGCCTTCTCTTTTGGGAAGAAGAAGGTTGGTATGTTATTACAACAATGGATGTTGTGGGATGTGTAATGACCCCGAATAGATCTAGATGATTCAAATGGGAACATATGATATCATGGGAATGAATGAATTACTTGCTAACAATCCAAGAATTATACTTCCGAGACTCGTATATAAATGTATGCGGTCATTCTCCTTCACCATCGCTATCAAGATTTGCAGAAAAACAAAGTAGTTGTCCCAGGGCCAGAACCAAAATAACTATGTTTTTGATGAAATGGACCTGAATCTAGTCTTTTAACACACTAAAAAATATTTATCTTTTTCCAACAGGGACATATCTGTTAGTAAAAGTACATTTTTTGTTGGTAAAACGTTTTACTAACACATATGTCCCTGTCACTAAACTGTTGGTAAAAACATTGTCGCTAAATGTTTTTCCGACAGATAAAATAGTTCTGTTACAATTATAATAATACCAACAGATAATATATATGTTGGTAAAAGTGTTTAGCAATATATTTTTATTAAAAAAAATTATGTTGGTAATAATATTACAAACATATAATATGTATTTATAAATTACATTCGAATAAAAATTATAAATTTTTATTGTGAGTAAAATTTAATAATATATTTATTAATTTATCTTATATAATTTATCTATTTTAATTATTAAATTGATGACGATTGAAATGAATGTTAAAACATTGAAAAAAAATTAAATATATTAATAATGAAATTTAATACAAAATGAATTAAAAAAACACACGATCCACCACCGCCAACCCCCCCCCCCCTCGCCCAAGTAACAGCTACCCATCCATACCCCAGTACCAACAAGCCAGTTCCAGCACCGTTGACCCATCCATGCCCCAGGACTAATGAGCAAGCTCCAGTTATACCATATCCTTCAGCGCACCAGCACCAATGACCCATCCATGCCAAGGACCAATGAGCTAGCTCTAACATGAGTGAGGAACCCTAAGTAGATGTTATAACATAGCCTTCAGCTCCAAGAATTCCACCAGAATGATGTTAATAAGAGAGGAAAAAATTATAACAATGTAGCTTCCAAAAACAATACCTCAAAATGGGAATGGTTTTATGGTCATTATAGTACATAATTTATTGAGAGAGAATGGAGGAATTTTTATATGCCTTACTCCAAGAAGTATCCTCCTTCTTCAGCTCCTTTAGTTAAGGCTTTAATTTTTATGTGGACATACTTGGACTGAATATTGGACTTTCCTTTTGATGTTTCCAATGCTACCTAGATCCTAGTACCTCCTTTGAAAATTTCATCAAACAACTTGTGGGAGACCATAATTTTTGCACGGAAAAAAAGAAATAGACTACAACTAACCATCAAACACTCCAAAAGGACTTTTATTAATTATCCAAACATGTTCTAATAAGAAGAAATCATAGAAGATTTCTTCTTGTTTGCAGTGACACCTAGTAACATGAACAATCCTTCAAACAAAAAACAATCCCTAAGAAGAAAACATGATCAGTGAAGGAATAATTGATGTAAATAAAATGGTTACATGAAACACTTGATCCCACTCATCATTTGTCATTGTAATGGTGCACACTGATGATGCAATCCACACATGCAATTTTCCCTACCTATAGTTGGCTCGCATAGGCAGCATGAAGTAGGTCATCCCAACTTTAAAATGCAGGTGGTGGCTGAAAGCATATTATCATCCCCACACATGTAAGCAGGTCCCCTTTCATGCACTTATTAATGTAGGTAGTTCATCCCCAATCTCACACTGGTAGAAAGAAGAAGATTCGTATAAAATAAAAACAGTGTAAATATATAAAATATCACATCAAATGATAAATTTAAATATTCGACTCAAATATGATAAATAAAATCGTATTTTTTACACATTTTATAAAACATATAACATATCAAACAGTAATTATTTAACATGCTTTACAAGAAAAGGTTCATTTTCAAGTATGTTTCACTTATAAATCTGTTATACCAAATAATCTCTTCAGTTTGAATACTAAATAATCTCTTCAGTCTGACAACCTAAAAATTAAATTGTCAACAAGTCATACTCTAATTTATTTCAAATGATTAAATATAAAAATTTCAACATGGTTATCGATCACTATGTCTTGTCAGTATTTCCTCTTGATATAATTTACTATAATTTCCATCTACTCTCAACAAATATGTTGATTATTCCAATATAATTTAATGGAATTAATTGATATAAAATTAAATTGAAAGTAAAAAAACACTGGTAGGATAACCATGCTACAATAAAACATCACAACTACCACTAGCCAAACCATAATAAAAAAAGATCAAGTTGATCTGATTCAGTATATCCATAGTTTTCTATTTCAGTCTGGACTATTGGTTTTCGATGATCCAATGATCACTTCTTTTTTCATACTGTATGAGTTGAAATGGACCGACATGGATGGCTTCGGAGGAAAAAATCTTCTAACAGGACAATAATTAAGAATCTTTTGGATAGTTTAGTTTTGTGCAGTGTTCACTTGGCTTCATATCATCGCTGAAAGATGAGGAAATCAATAAAAATAATTAGCATAGTGCAATTATAAAAGGATTCATTTACACAATTTACTGGGTTGAAAAATAAATTCAAAACACTAATTATAAAAGATAAAATGTTGGACAACCATGTGAAGGATTTTAATGAAGATCTATCTGAATCTCATTCATGGATGATAGAAAAGGATAGCTCGATTCAAAAGCATGCTGAAGTTGCTGAAGAAGCCCTTTCTAGCTACAAAAAAGCTAAAGACCATAACCATTCTCTGATGCACTGCCATGAATCGATCACCTGACTCCCTATAGAACGCAAATCCTCTCATCTGGATGGAAGTATAAAAGAGATCATGAGACTGGTAAAAAAGATAAAATGAAAATACAAAAGTAAAAGAAATTTACAAAATCATGTATGTTCTAAAAGATAAAATCATAGAACTAGATCAAGAACTCATCACTTAAGTTGCTGAAAATGTTTTCCTCTCATTATCACTACAATAACATTAAATCATGCTATTTAAGCTCAATGATGAAAAATCACAAGAAAAGGCAGATTTAAAACTACTAGAGGAATGAATTTGGGAATATGAAAAAAAGCTGAGCTCTATGAAGCATTATCTGGGTATGGTATATGATGAAGTGAATATGATAAAAAAGGAAATTGAGAGGAAGCTCCATTTGGATAATATTAAGAAATATCTTAAATATTGAAGATGAATACTAGATATTGTGAATCCTTTTTTCCTCAAATTTATTAGCAATGGAAGATGAAATAATATCGGTGAAAGAATCCTTAGTTTCTCCCATCACTAAAGTGGGGGGTGTAAGGAGCATGTGTGTGGAGATGGCTAATAGGATCAAGGATATGGAAGCACCAATACAGATTATAAAGGAAACCCATAACCTTGGCATCCAAGGCTTGGTCCCTTCAGGTGAAAATGCAAGGAAACCTTCAAGCCTCACTTCCATGTCTGATGATGGGGTTGATGGAGAAGCAAGAAAGGGTGAATTTTGGACCGATGCATCACAGGTTTTTGATTTCTCCCATAAAAGGGATTAGAGAAATCCTGAAGAGAACCTGCACTTGAACTTTATGGACTTTTTTCAAATGGATAGGTCGGCCTCCATTGAATGTTTAAATGAGGCTACCTCGGTTGAATAGAATGAATCTTTCAAAAACAGTGTTCAACAAGGTAAATGAAACTCGATGAATTGTATATTAATATATTTCATAGTAATTTGGAGTCCCTGAAATAGTTTTGATAAATACTTGGTAGAAAATTTTGTTACCCTTAAAAGATTGAATTTGGAAAGCCATAATTACTAAGATAGTACATTACAGATTATAAAACATAGATTTCTGAGTATAGATTATGTAATCAGTAAAAAATGGATTCCTTATTATAGATTATAGAACATATAACAGATCATAAAAAAATATATTCTAGATTATAGATTATAAAATACACTCATGATCAAATTATGTAATATGTGATATGTGTGTACATATTATACTTGTCTACCCACATCATTATCATAAAATTATACATGCCTTAGACTGTACTACATCAAATTTTATGATTCTTTCATTGGTGTCCAAATCCATGTGAAAATAGAGGCTAAAACTCAAAAACCAATTTGATATAAAAAAATTAATCCCCTTACCTCATAGATAGAGTAGTAGGTATTGTAGGTTAAAATTTCATAGCATGTACAAATGCAGAAATCAGGTAATGCCTTCACTTTATATCCTTTCTACTCACAAAATCTTTCCATGACCACTAATTAACCATTTTTTTCAATACTAATATCTTATTTATGTATAACAATAATGAGAAACATAAAAATAAACTAATGACATTGTATTTCAAACATTTAAATTTTATTTTTTATAGTTGATGCATATGCACACCACATGATGTAAAAATGTGTAAATACAGGCATACCACTGTGACTTCACTGAGAAGTGAAAAACTATCTAGAATTTATTGATCATAACAAGTAAAAGTCTATATGGTTTTAGATAAGGATTTGTTAATGACATTAAACACATAACAATTACTAATTCATTATTAAAAAAGGAAAAAGAAAAATATCAATAAAAAGTCCTTCTATTGATATGATAATAGAAACTTAGGAAAACATAATAAATATGACAGGCACTGGAATCCTATTTCAACAATCTTTCATTTGGTCCAAGGGCTTTATGGTTATAGTTAGAAAAAGAAAAAGGGAAACTAACTTTAAAAAATCATACATGGTAGGTCTGGGGAATGGGTATATTTAATAAGAATATAATAATGTTTGTAAAGTGTAAATGAAGAATAAATAGGGAGAACAATTCCTAAACTAAACCTATGATGGTGGTCCAAATGTAAAAAAATCAATGAATGTCACAATCCTATTTTAAAAACAAATGAAATAGTACCTTCATTCACTGATTGGGTCCACATGTCACCTTCTTGGTTGAATTTTTGCTCGAACTCTTCAACCTTCAGTGACTGTGGCTACGCTCACCTAACTCCAGCTTCCTATATGTGGGTCCAATCCCGACCCCTTGTTGTTCTAGGTTCATTCTTAAATTTAATTCCTTAGTAACTACACTCAACTCCACTTAACAAGCTCCAATTCACCTCTTAAAGTCCATCCTGGTTCAATTTCGTCTCATTTGAATTAATAATGTGGAGAGACTACAAACACAAGCTCGGATTGAAACTACCAGCAATCATAAAGAGTAGACCCAACTGTACTGACCAACCAAGACATACCTCTCCATCAAAAGCATTAAAAAATTACAATTTGATGTTATATTGAATAAGCCCCATAGTGATAACAACATGACCTCCAACATGTCGTTAATGATCCACATGTTACAACAAAAATAGAATTTAAATGGCCACATGTAAGGTTGAACTAATATTTCCACGTTATACTCACGTGGTCCAATATTTCTTGAATAGATGCTTTGTAGCTGCAACAACACAATAGTCATCAACTTCCCACAAATAAAACATAGAATAAAAAATACAAACTCCAAAATCGATGTACTTGAAACCCATTCAAAACTAAAATGGAAAGACAAAAAAACATATTCTCAATGATTATAGGTGATAAAAATTGTAAGATAAGAAGTATAAAAAATCATTAAAATAAGTTATCCTAAATATTAGTTTATAAGAAATATAACTGGGGCTAGGAATAAAGGATTTACCAGAATAAGATGGTATGAAATACCAGTGAAAATGTAATTAATTTCAATACTTTTTATATACAGAAGTAGTCCATAAAACACAATAGGATACATAAGAGTTCTAGGATAATTTTCCCATCCAACCACAGAAAAAATATATTGAGAGAACAACGAAAAAATTGACCAAAAGGTGCACGTTTACTGCTTTAAGAGTTCCATGTATATCATCATCACTGTAAATATGGTACACCTTATCATTGTCATGATTAATTTTAGTTCTTATGTAATCAGGCAAAAGAACAGTTCCCCTGCCCTTAAAAAGATCATGAAATCTCGTTTCATCTGAATTTCACAAAAAAATATAACTAAAATTCAATTAAAACACTATATACCCATGATTTTAGGTGGTTAAAACTTCATGAAAATAATAATGTACCATATAGGAGGCCCAAACATCGAGTGATTAAAATAGAAATAGGTTTATGTACATGCCTCTCCCTACACCTCGTTGAGGGAAAACGAATTCAAAAAGGTGTGGGAAATTGTAGATAATCGATGGTGTGGATGTGGGTGTGGGTGTAGTCGACGGTGAGGAACTATCAGTATCATCATAGGTAGATATCACAACAAAATTGAAGGTGAACATAGAAGATCAATAGGTGATCAGGGAAGAGGGAAGATGCTGGAGGCAACGAGGTTAGGGGAGGGATTAAATTTTTTTTTATTCTTTAATTTTTTTATTTTTTAATGAAGGTTTATTAAATCTAAATTGATAGACTTATTTTTAGTTTTTTAACCTCTAAAAGAATAGTTTTTAAAGTCTATGTTTGATATAATATTTATTAATGAATAAAATATATTTAAAATATAATTTTTATTTGTTCTAAAAATAATATATCTTTTATGATTTTTTGAATATATTCCAATTATATATCATTTTTTTAAAATAAAAAAACTTTTTATAGTAAACTAATAATTGATAATAATAATAATAAATATTATTAAATGATTGATTTGTAGTGAATAAATACTAGAAGATGATTTATATGTTGATAAAATATATTACTAATAATAATTTATAACAAAAGATGTATTTGTTGGTAAAAAAATTATTAGTGTTAATATGATAAAACATTAGATTTAATTGTTAGTAAAATATATGTTGGTATTACATAACTAATAATTACATATGTATGTACTGGTAAAAATAATTGTCAGTACATGAATTTAATACTAATAAAACATAATATTTGTTGTAATTTATCATTTATACCAATAGATATATTATATGTCACTAAATTCATGTTTGTATAAGTGACTTTTTTTGTGGTGACATGTTACACTACTAGAGATTGTTCCTCAGGAGCCATTGATAAGTGTAGTAGTAGGGGCAATCAATATGTTCATCCACCTCGGTCTTTGTTCATGCTAGTATCCTTTGGATTCTCTGATCCACGGAACTCTAGAAATAACTAGGAACCTAAGAGTCTTCAAATGAGTATATCCATTTACTTATGTCTGGGAATGTAACTCTGGGAGACTAGCCCTAAAGAGGGGCATGATTTTACCGAGGTTGTGGGACCTGATTATCCCTCATTGGAAATGGTGGTGGACTTGGTGGTGCCTACCAATTCTAAGGTGGAAACTATTGAACCTGGGGCTATGGCTTAGGTTGTGTCCCATGATGCGGTTGTGGAGGAGGATCTTCTAGAAATAATTCCAATGTTTCTCGGGCCTCTACTGGCATAATGATAGCTATCTCTGCCTTAACGCTTCTTCTTGAAGGATCTTCGAGAGGCAACAGGTCCACCTATCAAGATTGTTTTAAGGCCTCCTCTAGGTGTTGAGTCTTGTTAGAGAAATCCCAAAATCCACCTGGGAAGTTCTATGTTATGAGGTATGGAACAAATTTTCTCTTCATGATCCCTACGAACATCCTTAAAAAATTCTCCTAAGTCAGTGGCATGTCGAGTGACTACGTGTGTCCCTTCCACCTAGCGACAAGGTCTACGAAGTGCTCATATGGCCTTCACATGCTCTTAATGATGCCAAAAAATCGTGTATTGTGAGTTTTATAGGTGAAATAATACATTAAACACCTATAGATATCCTCCTAACTAGTTATAGAACCAATGGGTCACTCGTTGTACCAGAAAAATGCAGGCCCTTCCAGTGTCCTTACGAAGCACCAGAGCTTGGAGTCATACTACTACACTGGAGTCTATGTCATAGGTCCACATCTTGAGATGAAGTGGGAAAACTAATGCAGTGGGTCACTCATCTCATTAAAGGGGGAAATTTTGGGGTTCCCAAAATCATGGGGTGATGGCATATCATCAACCCATGACAAATACATTTTTCCATCAGGTGGTATCGTCACCTGTCGAGTATCAAGATCCTCAGGTTGAGAATTTAGATTGGCCATCGAATCTCCATAGCAGGACTCATATCCTATGGGTGATTTATGACAACCTATTTGTTGGAAGGCTCTCAACATGGTAGGTGGGCCTACATAATTGTGGAATTACTAGGGGCGGGGTCTGTTGGAGGATTGACATGCAGAGTAATTTGGGGATGAACCTATAGAGACTCCAGAGGGGCTACTAGGGGAACATCATTTTGATCAAGATATCTTGGAAGAGTCTTGTGTAGCTCAAGGGTATTTAGTTATACACATCATGATCTCTTTCCATATACTCTAGAATATACCGTATCTAGATAGTCATGAATGTTGAGATCCCCAAGGTCAAATGACCGAGAAAGAGTTGTACCTTCCCTTTCTGCCCTGGTAAGGGAGAGTTGGGATCAAACTATGGATCACCAGAATTGGGTCATAATTTTGAGATAGGCTCAGTGAGGATCTTATCGATGATATTTATCTATTCCATGAGCTATTGACACTAAATAGTCATTCCAAGATCATCATATTCTTTTAGTACTGATATAGATGGTTCGGAGGGTTTAAATCCTCATGTGGGGAATTTTCTCTTATTTGGGTCCCGACCGAGGGGTAGTGAGTCAAATGGCTTATAAAGGACAAGAAAATTACATTGTTGATGAGTGGAAACACTTTGGGGATTCAATGTATGTGGTCCTTCCCCAGGGGGTTGGTTCTCATTGAGGAGTTCCATCTCATCTTTCTTCTATAGGAGTTCATCCATGTTGAATTTCACTGTTCCTAGGAGCATGTCCTCGATATCACTGGTTGAGTTGGGATGTAGCAATGTCAGGCTAAAGTGTAGAGCTTCATAATATCCCCAATTGTGGATATTCACATGTGGAGACACCTCATTGATAACTCTGTAGATAAAAATGAATATTTGAAAACATCATTATTGAAGAGTATAATGATAACCAAAGGTTGAAAGATGCTGGGCCACATGAAGTGCATCTAACTCGACCAGACAGAATTGTTATCTAATGTCATCATAGTTAACATGGGTTCCCAGATAAGATAAGAGACAATAGTAGAGATGAAAATGTGTCATACCTATGGTCCAACAGAGAGACATGAACTTTTCTTAGTCAAGGGACTCTGAGATGCTGAATTTTGGATTCATAATCGGCAAGAACGTCTTGGTAAAATAATCTACTGTGTGAATGTGCCATAGGCTCCTTCATTCATAAGTAGGATCCATAAATTTATTTCCCAATTCATCAATTGGGTGAATCCAGATAAATGATAACATCACTGATATAGACTATTGCAGAGGTGGGCTTGTAGGTGGGGAGTATGGTGTGCGAGCTGACAAACCACTGCATATTGGGCTATCTCTAGGGGACTATATGGACTAAATCACAACATCCCTAAAGTAGAAGGTGTGTACCACTAATTTTTTCATCCTTTTTATGGTCAATTCTGGTGGATCTTATTGGTTCCCATCGTCTATCAGACCATTTAACAACTCTCCAAGATCTCATGTCAAGGTAGAGAGGGAATCAGGAGACAGTAGAGAAGAATGCATAGTAAGGCCCAAGAAAAGAGCCAAACCCTTCTCCTCCTGTATGTATCTTTGGAGGGACTCAAGGATATGGTGTATCGCCCTTTATGAGAGGATTAAGCTAAACCACTGGGTTCCTATCCCAAACCCTGGTATAGAGGATCAGGGTGAAGGTTTTTTCATTGATTCACATTCCGCTTTAGAATAAGAAATGTGGAAAGGGTCGACCATGACATGGTGCCTCCAAATATTTGTATGGAAATGGGGTAAGTTATCCCCCTTCCTTAGGATGATTTTTAGGTTAAGATAATTTGTAGTATGGGGAGGACCTCCAAATGGGTTGGTTCTAGAGAGGGGTGGACCTCTTCCAATGCTCAACAAGATATGAGGAGGACCTTCATAAATACTATTGATGAAGTAGGGGGACCTTTGATTTGATGAGTTGGGGTGCAAGGGGAACCTAGGAATATGTTGAACGGAACACGGGGATGAACCTCGTGTATGTTTCCTAGTGTTTGGGGGGTATCCATGGTATGGATTTCTATAGTGGGGAGGAACACTTCTAGTGATGGTGATGACATGAGTAGGACCACCATGTTGATAAATAGTGGGGCGAGGAGGGCCTTCTCTCTATTTGATGATACCATGGGGAGGACATCCACTCTGACTCGTAACGGCCTGAGGAGGACCTATGAACTGAACACTATCATCATGGGATGGCCCACAATGGCTGATCCTCATTCCAGTGACTGGAAGAGTCATCCCAGACCACACATTGGGTGGTTGGGCCCTCAATACTGATTAGGCATAGAGTTTATCCTCATCTAAAGTAATAGGTTATGGATAGTGTGTGTTGGTGGTGGCATGGGCCACTATAGTTGTGGAATATGAAGCCCCAAATGGGAATCTTCCTAAGAAAGTACCCAACATTGGTTCCAGTTCATCCGAACTAGCGCCAGCTACGTAGGGATATAGGCCACCTTCTCCTCGTATTGTGAGGTCAAATTGCGGTATTGGCATGGCCTGGTGGGATCACTCCATGGTATCTCACTAACTCAGGTTAGAGCTAAGATGATTTTAACATCCATTACTCATCGATTCAAGGTAGGTATTCATAGGAACATTCTAGGGAGAGACCCCCCAAAATGTTTGGATATTGGATTGGGGATCAGTGGCTCCCTACGCGGCCCTTGGGTGCGGCAGTGATGATGTGACACATAATCCTTCATATCATGGTGTGCTATATCCCTGGTTGAGATAACCCCCCCCCCCCCTCTAGTTCATATATCCAAATAAGAGTACCAATCACCCTCTTTTGAACAAACTATGATGGTGATAAGGGATGTGGGAACCCAGTAGTCATAGCCAATGAAGCCATTATAGTGGAGGCAGAGTTATGCGGGAAAGCCACAACATCATTCCTCCTACCCCTTCATCTGTGGGCAATGGCTAAATGGTTCCCCATAACTATAGATTGGGTCCTACAAATAAGGGAGATTCATCCATCAGTTTAGATATTATGGAATCAATTCCCAATTCCCCAATGTCATTAACTCTTTTGTGGTGAGAGAAAAAGATCCACACTGAAAATTCCTCTGACCGGAGCGCCCAGCGATTAATAGCCCCAAACTATGGTGAGTTCCACACCATGTCCATGATATTATTGGAAAGATATAATGCCATATATCTGAGTCTTGTGAAATTTTCATACTCTAATGTCTCGAATGCTACTAATCCCTATTATGAGGAGAAATGATTCATGTCAGGTTCACCATCTCTATTTTGGATGGTTTCTGTTAGGGGGTTCAATGCAAGCATAATTTGATGTTCGCTGACTATCACATTATACCCCACATTCCCTCTTTAAAAAGTTAGGAGGAAACCATGACATATTCCATGATGATTTATCCTTGACCAAAATAAGATTATGGGATTTTGGATCATCCTTCAGTGTTTTCCTCCTCGAAACTCATCACCTAGTACAAGTCACCATTACAGATTAGGAAATTTTTCATGAAACTCATTCTCGATACCATCTTTTTGTGGATTCTAGTTAATTATACTCATTTTGTAAGGACATTACTAGTTCCCGAGTTAGGGCAATGAACATCGGTTGGGGGAGTAGTCACACTGAGGTATTTGTGGCATGTCTTGATGCTATAACATTGTAACACCTGTATTCTTCCTCGTTAAAGGGCTTATAAAAGGAATAGAAACCCGATGTATCTGATATAAATTGTAGGGTATCTTCTTCTTGAGGCATGTCTCCATGGTTTCCTCAACATCCCATGTTTGACATAGGGAATGCCACATGTTTAACATGTTATAGATATGGATCAAACTAATCAGAGCACTTATGAAAGTGGACTAGATAGACATATACCTAGGTGGGAGCATCTGTAAGGTTTCCCATATGGATGGATCAAAATGCCCAATAAGGACGGATCTGGGATATTTTTTCCCATAAAGGGAAGGATTCACATTGGGAAGGGTGACCTAAACACCATAAGGGGTGTATCAGGGAAGGTTGGTCCCAGCAAAGGGGACACCAATGTTTACCATTGGGTGGGATTGAACCTCATGGAGGCTTCATACGTATCCCTATGGTGGGAAGTGAAATTTTCTAGTTTCTATCCCCTCTCTGGTCCACTCAGACCCACTACACATGCGGAAACAAATAGTCTAACGTCCTATGTTCGGGATATGGGTTTCTTGGTATTTTAACATCATATTTCTCAAAAACGAAGGACTCAATCACTTCCCCTAGGACTTGCATAACTAATACCGACTTGAACATGGGTAAGGGAAGGCACAAGAAATGCTAGGAAGCAATGAGGTATAGGTGAACTCACTTGAGGGGATCTTGTTATCATGACTATCGGAAGAAACAATATCCATTAGTATGCCTATGAAAAAATCATGAGGAAAGGGAACATAGTATAAATATCCACTTGTGGGGACCGTTAAATCACCTTGTATGAGCCTGGAGGGATACATGGGATAAGTCTTCACAGAGAACAATGCCTTGTGAATAGTGGATTCAGGAAGGAAAGGTACTTCACTAAAGAAAGGGGCGTCATGAAGGAAGCGCTTGGGTGGAGTAGAGCTTCACCTTAGCAAAGAGTTCTTAATTTAGAGAGTTATATATGAAGGCTTAATTCTTCATGGAGCCTTGAGCAACCAGAAGAATATCCCTCCATTGAAACTAGAAAAGGCCTTCTCAATGGGAATCCCCACCATAAGTAGAGGTAACAATGAACCAATGGTGGCACAACTCGCAGAGCCAAAGTACCTTAGGAAATCTAACTTTTGGTTCACTAAGAGCTTTGATAAATCGGAACTGGGAAGGTGAATGGTAGGAGAAACTATGGTGGGAAGGGGGGAGGTAGAGAAATATATTAATAAGATATCGATGTCGGTGTAACTATTAGAGATCACCGTGAAGGGAGATGGACACCATAGAGGGGATTCATTTGTGAGTAGGTTCGCGAAGGGAGTTGGATGTAGTGGATGAGATAACATTGAGAGTTGGTCTGTGAAGGGAGATGGACATTGTGATAGAGATCTGTTTGAAAGCGTGTCCACAAATGGAGTAGGATTCCGCATAGGAGAACCATTTTCTAGTGGGTTTGCGAAGGGAGATGGACAATGTGAAGGGGATTTACATAATAGATTTTCAAAGCAGACCCTTTGATGATTTTATACACTTTAAGGCCACTCAGATCCGCATTTATCTTTGATCCTTATATGAAATGGTTTTTTCCTTATAGATAATGAATTTTGGAACCAACAGAAACCTCCCAAGATACCGCATTCTGAACCATATCTATCTCCACAGACACACATTCTTACGAGATGACAAGGCCCAATAAGTGTACTTGATCAATCCAAAATTGACACTTGGGTATATTGGCATATAGATAATGCTATCTCAATATACTCAAGACAATGTCAACATGTTGGGAATGATCATCATGAATCTTGGAGTACACCATGATGTCATCTATAAATAAAAATAATAAAATAATCTTGGAATGGGAAAAAAATTCCATCATGTCCATAAACAATACTGGTGCAATAGTCAGCCTGAATGGAATAATGAAAACCTCAAATCGGCCATACCTATTTTTTAAAGTACCCCTTGGTGTATCAGAGGGTCAAAATCTCAACTTATCATACATTAATATCAAGTAAATATTTGAGAATACACAATATCCCCTAAACTGGTAAAAAATATCATTGATATAAAAAATAGGCTACTAGTTTTTCACTATCATATAGTTCAATATCTGATAATCAACATACAAGAAAAATGTTCCATCATCCTTCTTTTCAAACATTACTTCAGAATAGGAAGGAGACATGCTTGGATGGATAATCATATTATCCAATAACACAGACATCTATGTCTTGAGATCTTAAGTATATTTCAGTTCTATTTGGTATGGTAGAATGGATGATGGCTCAACCCTAGGGATTAGATAAATTATAAATTCTACATCTCTCTCAAATGGAAAACATATAAGTCTTTAGGAAAAACATCATGAAACGTGTCCACTATAGGTGGAAAGACATCTTATTTCTCACCTCTATCATCTAGTAAATTAATAGAAACCTATTCAATGATCTCCCCAGTTATAGATAAAAGAGCCATACATGGCTCTCCTAGATATCTCATTCTCTTCAATTAATATATCCCCCCCCATAAGAGATTAAAAAGTCACTCTAATGTGGCAAAAATTTATGTGGGATTAGTATGGTAATAATCAGTCCATATGTAAAATTATTTCATAGCCTGACATGTCAATAATAGAAAGATTTCTTAAAAAAATAACATATAAACTCGAGAGAGCACCCTTTGCACAAATATATGTCTCATAATCATATACACAAAGGTATATTTATTGTCAACACCCCACCCACTAACTTCACTACCTAGAGAAATATTTACAAAAGTTGTGAAGACATAATGGAATGAGAGAAACTAGTATCAAATAATTCACTAGAAAGTGTAGAATCTACAAGAATAGTACTTATTACTAATGATGGTCAATCCTTTTTGTTCACTAGTTTAGGATAAATGGAATATAACTCTCTTTACCCTCTTCATTGTGATGCAGTTTGAGTTCCC
Organism: Viscum album; assembly: GCA_963277665.1. Lineage (NCBI taxonomy): Eukaryota > Viridiplantae > Streptophyta > Magnoliopsida > Santalales > Viscaceae > Viscum > Viscum album. The sequence continues at coordinate 1,608,893,451 of OY728141.1, read as the reverse complement.
TGAGATGCACCACTCTGCTAATATGGGCACATTTTCCAAAAATAACCACATCCCATGCCCTTACCACCATGGATAGTAGAACTCCATCTATCCGAATGATATAGTGTAGAAGACCCCCTTACTATACATTGTCTATATCTAGATGATCAAACATTACATGTCTACCATGGGTTCTTGCAGAACCATTGTAGATGTCATATCCTGCGTTAGCCTTAGAACTCTACCAGTGGTCAAGGGAACCATCCCTGGAAGTGTCCCAACCAACCTCACTGGTGATAAATCACATGAGAAATGTCTTTTGAAAATGATCCATTCCCATGGATAATATTTTTTTTCTATCAACATGTCTAACATTATCATAGTGATTCTTCCTACACTTGGATGTCATACCACATAACCATCTAGCTGAACCCACATGTTCTCTACTGGATTCCTTTATCAGGTTCCCTTGAGATATCAGAGCATGATTAACCATTACATAAAACTTTTTCATCATGAATATATTTTCATAGGACTTAATTTCATATTTTATACATTACAAATTTTTTTTGAAGTATCCTCACCTCTATCCAATGCTGCAATAAATATCTATAAATCTGTAAAGTGTCTTGCATATTGGATCACAAACATGCTACCCCAATTAAGCCTCATAAACTCATATCCCCTCTCTTAAAATAGAATATCAGGATAAAATGTTCTCCAAGAACTTCTCCCAGAAGTAACTTCACTTCATATTATCTAGTTATCCCTCTAGAATTTGTATATCCCACCATCTCATAAGTTGACCAAGTAACATGTTACTAGGTAATTTGACATTATTATCAGATGGAGTCTCTAAGTGGTCATGTATAGTTTGGATACACTCAATCCAAAACATGACTACCTCAGTTCCACACTCTCCGATAAACATCTAAGGGTTTTGCATCAAAAACTCCCTCATCAGATTAGACATTATTTTCATAACCATACCTATGCCCCTTTCCATTAATTCCATGAAAAGGAAAAGGTATCTTGTAATTTAACTCTGACATACTCACCTAGTTCTATTGGTGCCCTGGGTTCCACCGCTGGGGGATCATCACTATCCATGTCCTCATATCATCCTCCCAACAAGATTTTTCATGGAGGCATATATTTAAAATTCCAAAAATGCACTATAAAACAAAGTTTATAACATTTAAAAACACATAGGGATTCCCAATAAACTATAACAATAATTCCCCAAACCCCACCACATAGTAAAAACTGAGGAACTATTTCTACCCTATACCATTCTATATTTAAGTCATGGATAACAAAGTATAAACAAATTACCATTACCAACTCTCATTAGATATCAATTTATTCACATCTCAAATCATTTTATAATTTTCAATTTCCATGATAGGAACCTTTTTAGTTCAAATACACAATAATGGAAAACCATTTCAATTTCAACAACTTACCCTAAATATTCTTTTTTGAGTGTGACTAAAATGATCCATGTAACTTGATAATCCATATTTTCCATAATGATGCAAGAAAACTCATCTGTCGTTTCATACAAGGACATGATTCAATATCATAAAATCTCAAAAATTATAATCACATCACACAAGTGAATCATTTTAGGTGAAATAACATCCATCTATAACAACATATGCCAATAACAATAATCCCACCATGGGTACTATTGTTTTCCCCATACATGGGTTAGATACTCCTATGAATGAGCTCATGACTGTAGAATGAATCTTCCTAGTATCCAATATAACTTTCTTAAATAGTAAGATAAAAGAAATTAAAAAGAAAACTAGAATCTAATTCCACTTTGTAATGTCCTGATCTGGGTTCCACCCACCTGTGCCACAAACTGGTTTTTCAGGTGACCACAGGCATGCCTCCACATAAGCCAATGGCTTCCGACTAGTAGTGAGGTTCTAATAACAATCTTATGGGGACTATACCATATTTATCAGAGTAATACCATAGTATAAATAATTAAATAATAAACAAATTATGTTATCATATCTATTTAAATTCTAGTCTCACAAGATGATAAAAATAGAAAATAAAACACCCAAAAACCAAATATAATATATGTCACACAAATATGTGTCAATTATAAATATGAAAACACCAAAATAATTAAAAAAACATAAAACTCTGAAATTGTTCTGGAACCACGTAGGGTTCCCTCCACCATGATCCATTCTGACTCACCCATCTAACATAGGGCCCTTGCCCTTAACATGTCCACAATCATGAAATCTATTCTTGTACCGATCATGAATCCTATTTTGTGTGTGAGTACAACATAGTACGCCAACTCCAATGGAATCTAAAACAATATCAATTCAATATAGTTAGGGCATTTTTACAAAGAATAGATAAAATAAATAAAGTAAAATAGTGCACATTTGTTAAATTACTCTTTATTTAACCACATAACCCCCTAGTTCCTAAGGACACCTGAACTGTCAATACCTACTTTAGCGCATGCCGGATTCTAATCCATATTTCATAGTCAAACCAAAATTCATTATAACACGTGATCTTTTACTATTCATTTTTTTCAATTTATAATTTGGATAATTGGAACCATGGTCTATTGCCAATATTTTAGGTCTAGGTCATTAGCCTAGGACCTCATGTTTTCATGAAGAAGTAGTATATGTACCACACTCATGTATCAATATATCTATCACTATGGTATTTGCAAGAAACATACCATGTACCACACATATTTATCAATCTGTTTATCACTATGGTCATTGGAAGTAGCAGACCATGTCCCCCACATGTTTACCAATAAATTTATCTATTAGCACCAAAATTTCAGTAGAACAATGTCAAACAGAAATCCTTAGGGGCTACCTCGTGTGGCTGGTTCATGGAGCCCTACCACCATGGCCATCGTAGTGTTTCTTCCCTTTGAGAAACCGCTGCAAAGCAAGGAGGTAGGATTCTCTGCAAACACCTTTGATTTTTGGGAAGTCGCCACGGAGGAAGGTTGAGGGATGATCCAAGAACACATTTTACATTTGCAAATCTTCCACAAAGAAAGGAGACAGGACGCTCCATAAACCATTTTTACATTTGCGAAGCCATCGTGAAGGAATGAGGAATGACACTCCATGAACCGGTTTGTTATTTGTGAAGCTGCCATGAAGGAATGAGGATGGATGCTCCACAAACCCCATTTACATTTTAAAATCCTCTACAAAGGAAGGATGTGGTTCTATGAACCAGTTTGATGTTTGTGAAGCCACCTCAGAGTAAGGAGGTGGGAGGCTCTGTAGTTACAACAAAATTTTTTGTGTCTTCACATCGAGCAAGTTTTACTTTGTGGATCCTATTGCATATAAATACCAGGCTCCCCCCGAGCCCAAATGATGGATACTCTAACCTTTCACCGTCTAAGCTCTCGAATCGCAAAGCACTTTTTGCTCTGGAAAAAATGAGCTCCCCAATGTACTTTAGCATCGCGAAGTGCATTTACATTTTAATAAATTCATACCTTCTTCAAAGAGGGATGCCTTTCATGAAGCCCACGGGCCTTTGTGATGGAATAGGATCCATAAGGGGACTCGGGTTTTCACGGAGCACATATTCTTCGCAATGTAACTTCCATACACATGATCAGCCTATGCTAAGGTGGGGACATAGTACATCACACAACACATTTCTTTGTTTTGCTACACATAGCTAGACACCCTTTCTTCACGAGGCACTTCTCCACGAAGGCATTTGCACTTCGCAAAGCACTGTCCATATGTATATATTCTATCTTCCAAGGCATGGATACCCCACTTCTCAAAGCATACCACTTCGTAATGCTCCACCACTACATGGATCACTAGAGCTTCACAAGGCTTCTACCCGTGAACCCCTTTTCTCCCCAAATCATTTTCCCATGTGACCATTCAGGTCTATAAAACATGATTTCAAAGTCACATGGGTTGTGATTCCTGTAGTGTTTCTTAGCCTCATGCTTCTTCACATAGTCATGCTAATGGATATTACTTCTTCACATAGCCACACTAACATGGTACCCTCAGTGGATCACTCAAGGACACCCCTAGTCACGATGTTGGCGATTCCTTCCCTTTATCAAGGATTAAAGGGTGATAGTTATATAAGTCCTAGGGGTGCGAAGTGATCCAACCTCATTCGAGATGCATGAAATTAAAATATCAAACACCATCATAATCAACAAATGACGTTAAACTATGGCCTCACATCATGCACTCTATGTGGGGTGCCCCAGCTCGGACACTCTCTATGTATGTTTGTCTCCACAGGAGTGAGATCTTCCTAACATGGAATGATATCCTCTTTACGGGAGTAGTACCTATCCACGGGGAAGGGAAAATATCTTGGTGAAAGCCCCTAGCCCTTCTTGTAGGAGGTAGCATCCCTACTCCTCCTATCTTCTTCTGTGCTAAATCCCTATCCCGTTGGGATTTGTAATTACTCAGGGCCTTCATCCTGGAGTAAGTCCCAATCTCCATCTCCCTAGGCTGATTTCCAGGAATAAGGCCATGTTTCCTCTTTGGGTTGCTAACCATGTGTAGGCCCCACTCAACTTCTCATGGACGCACCTTTCACGACGTGATCATTAGGTCTCTACTACCTTGTGTTTCTCACACTGAATATGACTTATGTGGGCTTAGAGTAAGAATCATCCATGACATCCCCTCTGGTCTGCCTTAGTTTGTAATCCCCAGACCATCCCAAACTACATGTAAATTGATCCTTGCTAAGGAAATGTATGTAGGACACCTCCCTGAGGTTCAATACCACCATCCATTGGTCCCAACCATCTCCATATCGGGTCACCTAACCCTCATCCCAAACTACATGGACATTGATCATTATCAATGCATGGTACACAAGACACCTCCATGAGGTTCAATACCATCATCCATTGGTCCCGACCATCTCCACTTCGGGTCACCTGACCCGCATCCTAAAATATGTGGACTTTGATCCTTTCCAAGGAAGGGTACTTAGGAAGCCACCAAGAGGTTCAATCCCATCACTCATTTGGTTCCAACCATCATCATGTTGGTTCCCACACCCATTCTAAACTATGTTGACATTGATCCTTTCCAAGGTAGGGTACATAGAAATCTGCCCAGAAGATTAATCCCAAAACCTCCATTGGTAATGACCATCACCACATTAGTTCACCAAGCCCCCGTCTTGAACTACATGGACATTGACCCATGCCAAGCTAGGGTACATAGGAAGTTTTCTAGTGGTTCAAGCCCATCACTCATTTGGTTCTGACCATCTTCATGTCAATTCACTTCAACTGAAATGATGTTAAATTTCATGAGCTCCTTTTAAACTACGTGGGTGTGATCCATGTCCCATAGATAGGGTACGTAAGAATCCTCCATGAGGCTCAACCCCAAACCGTGGTAAGCCATTGTGTAGCTCATTCAGCAATAAGCTGTTGTGATCCCAAATAAGTGGTAATCCATTTTACCCCCAACTGATGGTAAGCCGTTGTAGTCCCCTTTTTTGGGACCCATATCTATGGTTCATACCAGTGGCATCAAATCATCCGAGGGTGGTAACCATGTGTCAGCCCTAGTGTGTCGTCGGGTCATTTTCCTCTACCCACACCCTAATTATATTCCCTCATCCTAAACTATGTGGACTTTTATTCCCTGCAACGGGGATACGTCCAAATCCTCCCTGAGCTTCAATCTCATTACTCATGTCCCATCATGGATTTTCTCCGTCGAGCCTATGTGTTTCAGGGAGGTCATGCCCCAACCTAGAGGTTCCACATTCTTCAGGTGCCATCCATGCATCTACTCTCATTGGCTGCCTCCTCAGGTGTCCCATCATTCCACCGAACTATGTGGACTTTGATTCCCTTCCATGGGGATACATAGGAAGCATCTTCAAGAATAAATCCCAACATCATCGTCGTTATCATCATGGTTCTATATCATCCCCATCCACATCAATCAACCATCCATCATCAAACTTGATTCTTATCTAGGCTGCCACATCTCGGTGAGATCATGTCACCCACTCTCTTACTACTTCTTGAAGCAATTGGGAATCTGACCATGATTTAGCCCCAACATCAGTGTACCCGTCAAAGGGTTTCACACATTTTATCCTCTCCCATCAGTGTTCTGATAAGTCTAATCCATCTCCACCAGATGTTAAACATTCGGTATAAACTGTTTAAAACAAGGAAAGCTATGGAAAACATTAGATACATTCCTATTGCATATAATTCATCGATTTCAACATGGGATTACTTAGGATTTTGTTCCATTGAGAAGCCCTATCATAAATGGAAGAAAACAGATTCTCCAGTGTTCCGGCATCAAGACATGCCGGTGATTTCCAATGTGAATACTCCCCCGACCAAAGGTTCATGCCCTGAATTGACCCCTTGGAATGTCCTGACAGAAGCAATGTAATTAACCGACGTCCATGAAGACATGGCTCTGGGATGAGTTTCACAAATGACGTCTTAATCTTTGAGGGAGACCCGGACAAGGTAACAAGCTTCGATGAGGAATCCAAGGAAGGAGTAACCAACATCCCATCATACTGTTTCGATCAAGGATCAAACTTCCCTAAATAAGCGACTGATACCGCCCTCCTTTGGAAAGAAAGATTGTGGGGAAAAAGATCATCCCATCCTCGAAAGAGGGTTGTGTGCCTTGTAAAAATCATCAGAAGAATAAATGGTGAACCCGACATGATAATATTCTCCTCAATATGGATATTAGTAGAGTTTGATGCATCAGTAGACTAGTGTGTCACTAGATCTAGTTATCTGGCGCCAGGTACCACTAAGAAAATAGTGGGCATGGAGTTAAACTCAACAGATTATGGGGTAGATAAAACATTGCACATCCCAATATATGATGTTTTTAGTGTGGATCCCTCTTACCAGACATGGATGACAGAATGGGACGGGGGCACTGGTCGTTGGTTTATTTTTCTTTCATAACTAATGGGTTACTCTCCATGCATCTCAGGAACCAAGAAACTGCATCCGTAATTCGATCATTTCCCCTCCACTGACACATGGGCAGGGGAAACGCCAATGCGTCTGTCTATTATAGGTCCACTTCTTCTGTGATAGTCTCCACATCCACAACCATTGGGTGTCCATGCCCTATCTCCCTGTCTGAATTATTTCATCAAAGGGTGATCAATGACCTCGTCTACTGGTACAAGGAGGGGATTATAGCAACTTAGAATATGGAATGGAAGGATCTAAGGGCATCTATGACTCATCACCATCATCTCCTACAAGATCCATGTAGGGATACACTACTCCCCACACTAACATATAATCATTTCAAGAACCTGTCCCAGAAATGCTTCGATGACTCCCTCTCATACGCCGATGAGTTTGGGGGTGTCTAGGTCAACCTGACTAGGATCCCATTCTAGAGGCTCCCAATTAGGGCACCCATGACACCGCGCCAGTGCTCCCACCCAGCCCCATGAGATGAGGAGCATGTAGGATATGTGCCTGCACCACTGGCCCCATCCCATATGACCCGATGCTAGCATATGTAACAGATCGAGGAGGAATCCTACCAAGGGGCGTCAAAGTTAATGGAAATAGTTGGTCGTTCCTCAATTGACATGTATTGTCATTTCCCTAACTATTAAGAATAGGGTAATGTAGACATCTGGCCCAGATCGAGGCCCCAACCACCCCATGTGAAAACTATGTCGACTAACCTAGTTGTAGGTACAGGTAGTGTCTATTGCGGGCTGACCCACGACAATGAAACTTAATACGGAGGTCACCCCCGGTACCAAATCCACCATGGAGAATAAAGGTCATTCCCACCCCCAATATCTGTATGGAGGTCAGAACCGTTCCACCTTTAATCCGAATAAGGGTCCTCTCTATGGTAGTGACACTCAGTACGAGAGTCTCTCCCGCGCTCGTTATGTGTGGTATGGAGTTTTTCCTCCAACCGTAAGCTACCATTGTGGAGATGTTACACGTATAGAGAACATTCCACGTGGGAGCCATCCCCATGTCCTTACAAAATCGGGCGAATGTCCTCCTTGCCCCAGTGTTCAGAGAGGTGACGGTCAACCTATCTTTATCAGAACCCAACATTAAGGTCCTTCATTTGTTCATCTTGACCAGTTTGAGGATCCTCCTTGCGCTGATACCACCTGAGGAAACAAGCATTGGGGCCCTACCTATGCCCCCACCATCTCTAGCAGAGGTCTTACCCGCTCCAAAATTTCCAACCAAGATTCCCTATCCACATCAGTTAATGGAAGTAGATGTCCCCCCCATGTTCCCTTAGCCATCTATCTAGGTGATCCCCACACCTCAGATTACTCAGGTAGAAGCCCTCTCTGCTGCAGTACTAGTTCGGCCGAGGGTCCCCCTCGCACCAGAAACCTACCCTGTCCCGAAGAGCCAGTTCTGGGTAGGAGGGTATGTCGACGCTGCCACAAGAGTAATTCCATGAAGGTTCGGATAGATATTATGCATGTTTCCTTCATAGATTCCATATTAGAATATGATTCAGCGATGGAACCCTCCCCTCAGTCCACTATGTCATGGGCTAGGTTAGAAACGAGGTGGATCAGCCTCATACTCCCAAAATGTGAGGTCTATCGAATTGCTTCCTCCCTCTACAAATACATCTAGAAGGAGGAGGATTTGGCATCTCCCCAGAGTCCGGCTATGCGGTCTCCACCATCATCATCAAGAGCACCCTATACCTCCACCATAGATCCTAGAGAGTAATTCTGGGGACCGATGAAAAATGAGCAATGGCATGTTCTACCACTAGCAGTCATAGCCCCTACACTAGAAGCTAAGGCCGCCAGCCTGTCTTATCGTGATGTGGTGGAAAATTCACTGCACTCATCATAGGATAGCCCGAGATGCGGTGATTTGTCAGGTTGTTCACCATATTCACCGCCATCCAGCCTACCGTCCCATCTGTCTGCTTTAGTACTACCACGGGTTCCTCAGTCACCTAAAGATGATGAGGGGGGAATTCAAGGGCCAGAACCCAAATCTGAGCCATAGATCATGGGGGACATTCTCAGAGAAGGTCACTTCCCTGAGATTTTTTGGCCGGTTGTGGCACCGAATTTCAGTGTGCCGGAATCCATCACCAAAGAATATGTTGAGTGTTTCCATTAATCCCTTTGGGCGACGCACTTTCTCCTTTGTCACCATCAAGTGAATTACCCCAAATGCCAAGCACATTTCGAAGAAATTGGCGAACAATGCCATCTGGTTGATTTAGCTGCACTCCCTGTGGCCTAGCACCCTAAGTCACTAGGTCGCCGTAGGACCCTCCAGCAATGATGCATTCAGAGTTTAAAAGTACTCCATAGGGTTATCAATGAGGCTTCCCCCCACATACAAATCTGTGGATGGGGGCAGTATTTTTCCCCCCTATTTAGTTCTATCGAGTTTTATCCTGACTTTCCAGGTGATATTGAGGACATGACCCTAGTTAGAGTCACAGTTAACATGGCCGACCTTCCAGGGGGAGAACGAGCTAGAAATTCTTGACATTGACCTACCCCCCTGAGGAGGTCTCTCGCCTTTTGGATCTGTTGGTAAGGATAAACTGTCAGCAGAGAAACCTGTTGGGTCTTCATGTTCCCACTGAATCATTACCCATGGGCCAGAATCTCAATATGGGTAAGGAGAACCTTGGATTCGTTAAACCCTACAACCCTTCTAAGTCAGTTTAGAAGGTGGAAGAACATCCCGACAAAGATTTTTTGTGCCAAATTCTTGTAGAGTAGAAGAAGGTTGTCAACGACCTCCTTGTCAAACGTGCTATAGAGCGACGATTGGACTATGGTGATCCTTGACAATGGTGGCAGGGGAAAACACAATTTCCCCAGGTGAACTGCCCCTAGGTGACCCTGACCATCCTGCCCACGCAGAAATGGTAGAGATCAAAAATTATGGAAAATGGCATGGTACATATCACCCAATCCACCCAAGCGGCATTGAATTCCTCGGGACCCAGATCAGGTTCCCCTAGCTTCCCTACAAGCCGTTGGGCATGCTTGTTGTGTTGAAGAACCTTTCAATGCATTGGTGGTGAGGAATCCCTGTCATGATAGGAATCATCACCAAGACATCCCCATGGAAGCGCTCATTACCTACCTCAAGGCATTAGAAACTCGACAGGTGGTAATCCCTTCGGATGGAAACCCATATCCAGCATAGGTGGATGATATTCCAGCACCCCGAGATTTTGGAAATCCCACATTCTCTCCCTTCAATGGGACGGGTGACCCGCCTCAGCATCTGACCAATTTTATTTCAAGGTTTGGACCCATGTTGGGAGCACCGATGTAGTAAAAATCCGCTAAACTCCATTGTTTTGTACAGACAATTGAAGGGCCCACATTCGTCTGGTACAACCAGCAACCCATCGTGTTAGTAGCTGGATGAGAGGATCTTCTCATGAAATTTTTATACTATTTTAGTTCCACCACTCAGAAGACAAGTATCACAGACCTCTTAAAATGAATGCAGAGGCCTGATGAACATGTCACAAACTTTTTCACCCAGTGAAAATGGCTTACGTACTCCCTTGATATACCACTAACTCATGATAAACTACTGATGATGTAGATAGTGAATGTCAACAAATAATTTTTCACCTATCTGATCACCCAAAACTACCCTGGGGGATTTCGAGACTTCTATGATAAATCTCAGTGCCTAAAAGAAGCCTTGCAACATCCCAGTTAGGTACGTCCGTTGCCTCTAGTAATCCCAGCAAGAAGGACCACCATAGCTGAGCCCACTGTAGTGGCACATATAGAGGCCCCCAGACATCTAGAATTATTGCTGGTGGAGCCACCTTAGCAGCCTCATAGAGGCCCGCCATTGCAGGCTCAACCTCCGGACCAAAAATTTCTTCCCCATAATCGTTAGGTACCCCCGAATAATGCACCGCCACCACCCAGGCGAGTTAATTAAGTCCCACCACCTCAATAGGATCCTCCAGTCCCTCATTCAGGTCAGGCTCTCAAGGCCCCTTTTCCATACAAGAGAAACCAGACCTACTCATTCAACAAATCTCAGGTCCCTAGTTATTTCCAATGCAATTAGGATCATGAGATTGTATGTTTTTCTGAATGCAAGAATACCATAAGATGAAAACCTCATTTACCACCCCAACTAATTACCTTATCACCAGATCCTAGGGAACACCCTCAACCAATTATATGAGTTCAAGGACTGGCTCCAAGACCAGGTCGACAACAACATAGTTTGGGTTTCCCCAGCCCTGACTCAAGTGGCATGTGTACTCGTGAACCCTGATAGTGGCAGTAACAGTGAAGGTGAGTGGTAGTAGGTCCCCGAATGAAGGTCCTAGAAGTACGATGACTGAATGAACTATAAGGTCATCACACGTGCCCATGGTATTATGCGTGAACACCTGAATCAACCCGATCCTTCAAGAGTTGCTGCATCATCCACCACTACTTCTGCATCGTCATTATAGCCATCCCCTTCCTAGAAGATCAATCATTGCTGGCGCAAGGGAATACAAAGCCCCATTCCAATTCCTTCGCCATCTCGTACCCTCAATGACTTAATGCCTTAAAATATTGAAATCCCTCCCAGAATCTACCTTGTAGAGGGCGAATCTTCAAGTGACAGTCAAGGGTTTTCTTAGGTTTACACTGTCATGCTGGTAAAACCCTTACATGGTCCCTGACGATTGAGAGCACCAGAGAGATCTTCCCAATGTTCTGAGCTGATGCCATCATTGGTGGAGCCATGACTATATGGGTTATCGGAGTGCCTCATCTAGAACTTCCAGCCAGGCCATGCATGTCACCGAAACCAGACAGTAGGCCCATTGTAGAGATTATCACACAGAGCCTTCCCATCTGACTCCATCAGGCCCACCTTTGCCATTATTTGTGCTACTAGATCAGGAAGGGCCACCCATGCATTTTCGTGGTCGGCCACATTGCACTACGGACTGGTCTTAGTTGGTTGGCCCATGTATGGTGGTTGCTCCACATGCTTCGACTAGTGAAAAGAGATACATTCCCAGCACTAGTCATCCACCGGTTCAGCTGGCAGGGCACGCCATACCTCTTATCATAGAGAGACCTTCTATAAGCAGAAGCTCACACATGTCATGGAATTATGACATCCTCAAGAATCTTTCCAGTATTCCGTAAGGGATATATATCCTTGAGGACCTTGTTATGTCACAAGATATGCGCAAATCCCTCACCGAGGCTTTAAGAATATCCCTCCAGTTTCAGACAGATGTAGGAGCGTCAGAGGCCTTTCATGTAGACGTGGTCAAGAATACTTAATTTCAGGCCATTATCTCCATCTCATGAAAAGTTGAATGTTCTATTATACAGGGGCACATTCACCCACTGTACATCACTGGACACTTCAATGGAATTGATATCCGTTGCTGCCTCATCAACACAGGCTCTAGTATTAACCTTTTCCTGATGAGGACACTCAATAATATGGGGTTATCCCTTTATGATCTGAGTCCCTCTGACCTAAAAATACAAGGTTATGATAGGACATAATAGACACAGGTTGGCATGATCTTCCTAAAATACCTGTTCGACAGTCTGGTAGCCAGTACCAACTTCATGGTTGTTTCACATGACACTACTTACAACGTATTCATGGGATAGACATGGCTCCACCTACACGTAGTGGTCCTTACATCATATCACCAGTGCCTTATGTACTCCCTTAATGGTCAAGTGGGTGTACTCGAAGAGGACACATCTGCTTTTGCTTCTTGTTCGGCCCACTATCTAGAAGTTGAATATTAGAGAAAATAAAAATAGATTCAAGATAGTAAAGTCAAGCTCGTTGTTGTTGCAACTAACCCATGGGAAGTCTAAGATAATGCCTACATATTACCATTCCATCAATTGGAGACCATGACTCCTGACATAGGGAAATTATTTTTTTGTCTCTAAAACAAGGGGGGACCACATTCCCAAGTTCACACAACATCATAAGATCACCTCATATTCCTATACGAATCCAGCCTCAGTGATCCATGATACCCATACTCCCATAAGGTATCGGGAAGTGCATACCATGGAAACGAAAATAAGGCACACCTTCTTGTTCCACCGGGCCGAGATACATCGGCTCAAGACAACATGCCAATACTACTTTGATATCACCATTTGTGGCCCCTTGGGCTGGAGACCAGAAGGTATTGGATTGACAACCGTCATTGCTATGGTTTCGACAACATAGGAGCCCTCCGATGGACTATTTATAGACGCTCAGGTGGGTACAAGTTTCCCATCAGGATATGTAACCTCATAAAATCTTCCTCCCACTAAGGATATTTCCACCATAAGTGAAGAGGAGGATTTAGAGGATGCTCCACCACTGTTGAAGAGGGTGTTTCTACAACGATTGATAAATTGGTGGAGGTGAATCTCGGTGGCGAGACAGATCTGAAACCCGAATTGATATGTTCTTCTATGACTCTCGAAGAGACGAAACAATATGTGGACTTATTGAAGTAGAACTGTGATGTATTCTCTTGGAGTTAAGATGAGATGCCAGGACTAGGTCCTTAGGTAGCCGCCCAACGCCTCTGTCTCCCGGTAAATCACCACGGGTTTTAGCAACCTCCCAGAATGATGCAACCTTCCCATAGTTCCGTGGTTGAGGTTGAAGTGGATAAGATCATCAGATCCATTTTCATTAAAGAGGACCAATAACCTAGATGGTTAGCCAACATCATTCCAGTAAGGAAGCAAAATGGACATATCAGAGTCTGCATCAACTTCTGAGTCCTCAACCACCATTGACTAAGGGATGATTTTACCTTTCCTATGACAGAATTGTTGATCGATACTACGACTAGATTCTAGTCCCTCTCCTTCATGGGTGTGTACTCCAAATATAATTGGATCTGAATGGCCCCTGAGGATGAGGAGTTTACAGCTTTCAAGGAACCATAATGTACTTTTTGTTACTAAGTCATTCCTTTTAGTCTAAAGAATTTAGGTTCCACCTATCAGCGGGCTATACACCATTTATTTAAACCAATACTCAGAACATTGGTGGAATTGTACGTGTATGGTCTGGTGGTCATATCTCACCAGCACCAAGACCATATCTAAGACCATGAGAAAGTGTTCGACATCCCCCATTCTGGCCACTTGAGGATAATCAAAATGAAGTGTGACTTCATGGTCAACTATGGAAAGCTCTTCAGCATTCCTTTTAGATGTTGGGGGATCGAGATCATCTCCGAGAACATAAAGGCCATCAGCCAGATGTCTCCCCCAAGTAACATCCATGAGCCCTGAGCCTCCATAATCCACTTGGCCTATATACATCGATTCATCATGAATCTCGACGGCAAGTGTAAACCCTTTTCTCTCTTCATGAAGAAATGAAATTTCTACCTGTGGGACGAAGAATGTCAGACTGCATTTGAGGAAATCAAGCAGTATATGCTCCATCCTTTAGTCTTGATTCCACCCATCTCCAGGAAACCACGGGTCCTTTATGTGACCACCTAGGAATGATCCCTCGACACCCTTCTCACTCAAAATAATAATGAGGGAACTGAGAACAGTCTCTACTACCTTAGTGCCATGCTCCTCAATACAGAGACTAGGTACTACCCTATCTAGAAAATATTCATTGCACTCTTATTTACAGCATAGAAATTGTGACATTACCTGTAGCACCACGAGGTATAGCTGGTGCCCTGAGTAGACCAGATGAAATACATCATGAACCGCTCCATGTTGACAGGTCATCCAGCTCGATGGGAAGTGATTCTCTCGTAGTTCGACATCATCTTTTTCCCCTAAAAGGCAATAAAAGGGAATGCATTGACGAATTTCCTTACCGCCCATCAAGAACATGTGGAATATTCTCTGGACCTCGATTTTATTGATGAGGAAATCCTCTTAGTAGAACAAGACATCTCATGTTTACAAATGCACTTTGATGGTGCTTCCCAGAGCCCCACAGACAGAAGGCTCAATAACCCTAGACTCAACATAGTAGGCCTAGGTATCATCTTCATTACCTCATCACAATCAGTTTTGTTGAATTCATTCCAGTAAATGGAAGGTTTCACCAATAATGAGGTAGTGTACCTGGATCTCTTCATTGGGCTCGAGATGGCCCTCGAGATTGATGTTCCCCACCTGCATGTGAATGAGAGCTCTAAACTAGTCATCAAGAAGATGAACGGTGATTATGTCGTCAGGAAGACAGAGCATGTAACATTGTTAGAACACACTCTCCAGCTGATGGCATGGTTCCCATCTCATCCAGAGGTTACCCATGTACCTTGGTCACATAATGGTAGAGAAGACTCCTCAGCGATCCTAACCGCATCAATTACAGAGCCTGAATATAATGATTTGATTATCCACATGGCACACAGAGGAGTCATGGCTCCTGTTACCCCAGATGATGATGATGGTCCACAGGTAAGACACCATACCACCAGATCCTCTACGTCAGGGCCCCCAGGTCCCCCTACCTCAGTACTAGTATCACCTCCCAATTAGAGGATACCCTTGGTTGAATACCTTCAACACAGTAATCTTTTGGAAGACCGAGCCGACCGCGAGCAAATCTGATGCCGCATGATAAAATTTACCATCCATAGTGGTCCTCGTCTTTAGTAGATCCTCTAAAAGCACAAGTTTTATGGTGTTTTCCACCGTTTCATTCAAGGATTCGAGATATATTAGGTCATGCAGAAGTTTCATGTCAGTTCTTACTGTTCCCATCAGACCGGGCTGAAGCAATCTCACCAGATCTGGAGACTGGAGTATTTCTGGCCCTATATAATCCATGACATCATTGAGTTCACCAATAGGTTCCATGAATTCCAAATTAATGAAAACACTATGCATCAGCCACCAGAGCTTCTCCACACTACCACGTACTCTTGGCCATTTGCGGTTTGGGGACTTGATGTCATGGGACCATATCCGTCGGTGACAGCTCACTGTTGTCAGTTCATCCTGACAGCTACAGATTTCTTTTCCAAGTGGAAAGAAGTGGTTCTGATCAAGGTTATGATGGCCTATTCTATCATTGACTTTGTGAGCTCCAATATCATCTACTGGTTAGGAGTCCCTCATGTTGTTCTCACTGATAACGGCACCAACATCCGAGCAGCTGAGTTGAGAACGTGTACGCAAAGTATAACATCTATTCTAACCATACCTCACACTAACATGCACAAGAAAATGGGCAGATCGAAGAATTCCACAAAACCCTTTATTACATTTTGAGGAAGATGGTTGGTCCGAACAAGAAGAGTTGGCCGGACAATCTCCCCAACGCTGTTTGGGCCTATCGAAAAGTGACTCGCAATTTCATATAGGTGACCTCGTACTCCCTGGTGTACGGAATATAGTTTGTCCTACCCATCGAGATTCAGTTTCCCTCATTATGCATAGCTATCTATGATCATCAAGTTCCAGATAAAGTAGCTGAAATCCATCTAGCAGAGTTGGAAGTGCTCGAAAAGAACAAGCTTCACACCCTGCACAATCTGGAAAGGCATCAGAACAAGATAGCTACAGCTTTCAACAGGAACCTTTACCACTGCTCCTTCTTGCAAGGCGACTTGGTATTGGCCCTGAAGAAACCAATGATACCTGGTAGGAAACCACCCAAGTTGGAGCCCAGCTGGGAGGGGCCATACATAATTCACAAGGTTTACTCCAGTGGATCATACTCCCTAGTTACTATTGATAGTGAGCATATAAATCCTCCCACCATTTCCACATTTCTAAAGAAATATTATTCCTATGAAATTCGGTCCTACATGACCTTAAAAGGAGATGTGTCCCGCATGACGTAAAACTACACATCATCCCGCATGAAATTAAACTGTACATTGTATCTCATGACGTTAAACTGCAAGTTGTTTCGCATGACGTTAAATTGCACGTCATCCCACATGACGTTAAACTGTGCGTCGTCATGTAGGATGCCAAACCGCAAGAAAAACATATGGCTTAATTACCATATTTATGGGATACATAGGAATGCTCGGACGCTTCATCTTGAGACTAGTCCCAAGTGTCCTCTTTGACTAACCCCACTAGTTATATTTCTCTTAGCAGATCCCACATGGTGTCATTTAGGTTTCCTTGGCCCCACTCATGTTAGGATTACAATGATCGCACCATGCCCTCCCTCATTCATCTCTCCTCCCATGTCTGCACCACACGACGCTAAACTGCATATCCTTTAGAACTATGTATGGATTGATTTACATGATTATAGGATATGTATAAATTCATGGGTATTTCTTTCATCGAACCATCCCAAAACCGCAGGAACTCCCGTTGGGTCGAAACACATGGGGTGGTGCAGGCTTTTGTCCTCATTCATGCTGGACCTTTCATGACCATACAATGTTTTCCCCTAAAAATATCCACCTCTTCTTATGAACAGAATGAAATTGCATGGGCACAATTATTCTTTTCACACTCCCTGTACAAGGGACTCCATTATCTTTCCCATCTGACAGGGCCCCCTAAATGGCATGGATGCTTAGGCCAAGGGCTCTCTTACCATTACAAGACAACATCCTTGAGGTTTTCAGACAAAAATTTGATACAATTCCTATGTTAATAATATGGTCAGTGATTGATGCTCATTTGTAGTTCCTATTTCAGGTCACATGATATGGATGATGTGTTTAAAATATGGTCAACAACTATCATTTTTTGTTGTCACCACCCCATATGTCCCAAGCATTGAGTGTAGTCGTTCATTCCACCCTGCGGTATCCTCATGCTACAGTCCTACTTAGGTGATTCTAGCTATCAGACCCTTATAAGATGGATAGGGCCTAGTACTACTCCTTGTTTCCAACACTGAGCATTGATTACATGTTCTTAGGAGCAATGATGGTGCAATGCCTGCATGAGAGATCATATGTCTAGAGTTAGCTGGGACGCCTACCCTTAGGTCTCTCGACCCTTTCTCCCCCTTGTCCCAAGTTCTCTTTTAGGATTATGTGGTGTGGCATAGACTCACTTCCTTATTCACTTCTCGGTTCCCATCATTCAGGTTTCCATAATCTTCTATAACCAAAAGGGCCCTCCTACCATTTCGGTCCAACTTCCTCAAGAATTTCAAGCAAAAAATTGATACTAGTCCAATGTCACAAACACGTTCAATGATCGATGCTCAATTGTTATACACCAAACTCTTATCACGCAAGGACAAATAATGTGTTGCGAACCTGGTCAATAGGTAGAATCTATCATCGTTGCCTCTTGGTTGTTTTCCATTGGCACAGTGATTCTCCCTCCCCATTTAGCTGTCCCATACATATGACAGTAAACTAACCATACACAGTCCAAGCCCTACAACCCTAAACTAAGAGAACCACCATCCTTTTTGAATGATGATAAACTGCACATCATACTTCTCTGGAACTACGTGTGGCTTGATTCCCATCCTTATGGGATATATAGGACCGCCCGGATATTTCATCCATAGGCCCATTACCCATCTCTTAGAAACCTCCCTATCATCTGTGACCCTTGGCCTGCATTCTTCTAGGAGATGGTTATATGGTGTGGTATGTGCTCATGTCCCCATTCACGTAGGGTTAGTAAGAACCACACCACATACCTCCCTCCCCTGAGCACCCTTCCTCCCCTTTACCTACACTCATCATTTCATTTCGGTTGCTTCTATATTGGGCCCCTAGACCCACTTTGGTGATTTTCCAATGGGCCGAAGTGTACTCTGGTTCAGCACCTAGAGTTTTAGATTCTACCTGGACATTTTCTCACTCATCATTTAGGCTTTGTGTTCCCACTCATTTGGTCTTCCATCATCATTCACATCCGAAAGGACCCCCAAATTCCATGGATGCATAGCCCAAGAGCACTCCTACCATTTCATTCCAATGTCCTCAAGGGTTTCGAACAAAAAATTGTTAAAAGTCCCGCGTTGCGAATACTTTCAGCGGTTGATGCTCAATTGTTGTTCCCATTTCAAGTCACACGGTAGTGATTCTATGTTTCAAACCCAGTCAACAGTTATCCACCATCGTTATGAGAACCCCATAATGCTTTAAATACCAGTTACATTATTCACATCATTTTCCACCCCGTCATATCTAAGTGGAATTTTGACAATTTTGGTACTTTCCCACAGTGCACATTTTCATATTAGGAGGATAAACCATGGTAAGGAATCTTTCGGGGCTCCGCACCGAATTCCACTTTACGATTATTCCATGTGTGTCAAAGACCTCTTCCACTATTTTTTCCCACACCGACTATCAGTCACATGGTCATATAGATTGGATCGAGGTCTGCATTCACTTGGAAGAGTTCCACTTCTTCATAGTATGAGCTCTAAGAACATAAACTATGATCTCTTTATACGTCCCCTCTTTAGAACTATGTATGGATTGATTCCCATCCTCATGGGATATGTAGGAACGCAGATACATCTCGTCTTTGGATCCAGCTCGAGTTCCACTAATTCATCCCTTTTATTCTGCATTTTTGGGCGTAAATCTTATAGGACCACATGCTGTAGAGTGTGTGGGATTATGCCTTCGTTCACATCAGGTTTTCAATATCTACACCACATATTCCCATTTTAGGATCATGTCCCTCTTAACTTCAATCCCTCATGATGTTAAACTATATGTTGTCCTGCATGACATTAAAAGGAACCTTCCAGAACTATGTGTGGCTTGAATCTCATTCTCATGAGATATATAGGAATGCCTGTGCACTTTGCCTCTGGCCAAGCCTAACTATTGTTTTCGATCCCTTGACAAAAAACCTCCCCATAGAACACATGGTGATCTGGACCCCATGTCCTCAATCACGTCAGTTTTAATGCTTACCTCACTATGTGTCTCCCATATTCCCTACCTTCCATGGTCGGAGCCCTATGACCATAAAATTAGACCATTATGCATCTTTGCTGCAAGATGTTAAACTACAGAACATCTTCCATAAATATGTACAGCTTGATTCCCATCCACAAGGGATGTATAGGAATGCCCCAACATCTTGAATTTGGGTCCAACCCAAAGAATCGTATGTCCTGTTCCCCCTTTTTTTCTCCCCCTTTGCCCGAACTCTTTTTGGGGAACGATGTAACTTCAGATCTACCCTGAACAAGTTCTGGATGACCCAAAACAATGTTGGTATGTGATAGGTTCCTCACCAGAGCAGTCCTGTATAGAAGTAGTAATGATCCATGATCAAACCGATATGCCCACCTAATGTGTTTCCTCCATGGTAGCGTAATTTCAAGATTGTTGGATTCCATTCGAACAAACCACCACTCCACCTTCCACGCTTTGAATTCCCTCTATTTAGACCCTTGTCCTCCTTCACGTCCAAATGAACCCCCTAATAGTATTGATGATCTTCCCATGTATCATCTACTATCTTGGGATAACATTTATGAAGTGTAATGGAAAACACATCAAGTCGGGTTCTTTTTTTCTAACATGGTTAGCAGTCGAACCTCACTTATTTGTACCCATTTCAGGCAAACACAATAAGGATATTGTGTTCTGTACACAGTCAATAGTTATCCTTCATTGTCACTCCATCCTCACAATGTTTAGAATAATGGGTATCATGATTCACACATTCCACTCCCATATGTTCATATTAAGTCCTTTTCCTCTAGAGTTACCCTTCTTCTGCTTTAGAGAACATTGGAAAAATAGAAATTCGACTGTTCTGGGACCTTCCTTCTCTAGTCAGTCCTCTCCCTTTCTTCCCGGAAATCTGGACTGGTTTTCCAAACCCTCGGATGCCTGATGAATGGTTTTCACTCTTATATTTGGATGTAATGATAAGGTTGTCATCCCTTCTTTCTCGCATTGGCCCCAACCCACCAGAGCTTAGGGATTAATCACCGGACACTGCACGAATATAACAGGAATGCAATAGAACAAAAAAACGAATTAAAAAACTCATGCCTACATCCATCATAAATAATAAAATAATTAAAGTATGTTTGAAGGATTGAAAGTATTATAGCACCTGTGGTCCGACCACTCCTAGGGACGAGTTGACCCCATAAAATGAAAGTTGCAACTCTTCTATCGTATGGCTTGTGGCGTCGAGGATTTGATGTCACCTCTTCCGTTGAAGCTCTTCTTCAACAGAGATGGGGCACAGTTCTTTAGCTGTAATCTGGGCTTGTTCCTCATTGGTTTTAATTATGGTCATCTCCTTAATGGTTTAATTAATGTTCTCTTCAAACTCTTCCAACTGGGCCTTCAGCTGTGATATGACCTCTGATTTTACATTGAGGGAAGCAGAATGCTCATCCACCCAGATCTGCAGACGTTTAATCTCAATTTCATCCTCATGGAGCCTCTTTATGTTCACCGCTTTTCTCTACTGCCATCCCACACCGAGGCCATGGTCATACTCCCGAATCTTCTCTGCCATGAGAGCTTGTATGTGCATATGGGGGAGCTTGGAATCCACACCCCCAGTGCACAACTCATGCAGTCACAAACAAAGACTCCTCATATGGTCTATCCATTTCACCTAGGGAGTGTCATTGATGAAGAGTTTATTCAACTTCCATGACCAGTGACGAGCGATTTTTCTATCCTCTTCATCAGAGGACGTCTCGTCCCGATCCGTGGGGTTGGTAGTATCATACAAGGAGAATGCCCCAAAAAACTCATCAGAGGGGTCCGCATATGGTGTCTGGTCAGGTATGGCAGTACATGTGCCTTCTGATCAATCTTCATCATCAGATACCACCATAATAATCTCAGGCTCTGCCCCGCCAATGGTCCCACCAGTGATCAGGAGATCCGGAGCTCGGTCGGTCTGGATATCTTCATCCACAACCACCAATATTCCCCTAGGAAAGGTTCATCCAAAAGTACCAACCATCCTTGACAAGGTAAACCACACCATTTGAAGGACCGTGCATTCCAAAATGGGCATGTATGTTAGTTAACCTGGTCAATGGGTGGTAGTCATGAATTTTGTAAAGGAGACATACAAAGATCGAATTCATAGTCTCGTTCCTGGGTTGTTTCTATGCGGACCTCGAGACGTGGATATCCATATATTGTAGGGAAGTATGAAATCTCTGGGGGATCCAACTCGAATGTCCTGGCCTCGTTGGACCCACAAATCTCCATAGTAGCAGGCGTTGATCTCAAAGTCTCTGCATCTACATCTGCTGAGGGGTGAGAATGGCATATGTGTATCAGGACCTCCTATACAATTTAAATATTTGTAAGGAGTCGTGAATGACCCATAAGTAGACCCCGAGGAAGGAGCATTGGATCTTACCTCAAGGGCCTCAAAAAATTTATCATGATCTAGGTTTTTATCACTAAATTCACCCTCCTCCAGACGACTCCCCATACCGTCCTCCTCTCCCCATGAGGATTTGTCTGATTCTTCTAACACAGGGAATCATTCCCTAAAACTAGCATCCGAAAACTACAGGGGGACCATATTATTCATCAACCCCTTCACCCGATCTAAAATTGGACATGGAGCACCCCAAGAGTGCATGAAGTCCCACAACTTAGTGATGTACTGCTCTACCTCCGCTTGGGGAACTACAAAACCAGCCCAGAAAGGACTGATCCAAGGAAGATCCATCCTGAGATGGTTCGAGTGTTTCCATAGCTCGGACGGGTTGAGGAATTTACAATTTGAATCCCAGATGTCCTAGGATCCCGAGAAGACAACATTCAATGGAATGTATATATGGCGCAACTGCTTCCCCAGAGCCTGGGTGGATATTCTAGGGAATCCTATTGTTGACCACCTCTTCAGATAACTCTGCTATTCTGGGATATCTGGGTCTACTATAGCTACTGGACCTGCCACCGCCGCCTCCCTTTCAACCGCTATGGGCCTCACTACCACGAAGACCCTACCACTGCGAGATGTTTCACTGCTTTTCAACCCAAACCTCGAGGCTAGGGATGGACCCTGTCACTGGACCAAATTATTGGATGCTTCAGCATCTCCCACTGGAATGTCGCCTGTTAGATCTTGGTGTACTCAATTACCATCCCAAAGACAATCGTGGGTGGAGTCATCTCATTCCGCATTTTTCCTTCTTCCCATGTGACCAAGAGCCACATCTGCCTCACTACACAAGGGTGATTCTCATGGCACACCCCCATATAGTCCACGGGGTCAACCACTGCATACACCAAAATTGCCTTGCATATCAGTGTGGGGTTTACGGTTCACAGAGGGACTCACGGTCCACCCATGCCACCATGACTCCACCTCGAAAGGCCAGAATATAGGACTGATGGTCTTTCATTCCTTGGCCATCATTAGTGAATACACCTATTGGAAATGGGAATAGGTGAATGTTTAATTCCACTACCCTCCAGACCCGATTAAATACTGCTTGCACAGCCAGCTTCGCTGGAATGCTCCCCACGACATTCAGAATGGGCGGGTAGAAGTTTGATCCAAGAGGGGATATGTGGTTCAGATATTCATAGATCCCCCTGATATAGACTTATATCCACTCATACAAGAGGTGGAATGGCCCACATATCCTCTGCGGATTCATCCCTTTGCTGATGTGCCACAAAATCTTGTACAACATGGAAAGAATTGGGATCCCAATGTTGACCCGTCCTCCTATTTCCAACATAGATTCCATGATAAATGTTCTTGGTCGCATAGAGATTTTCATATCTCTCACTTGAAGGATCCAATCGAAGATGAGTGCTACAATGAATGCAGCCAACCTGACCACCAGTTGCGGCTTGGTGCTGACATTGAATCCCCATGTTTTCCACTGGCTTCCCTCTAAGAGCCGGTAATACTATTTCTCATTGCCCCATTGATCCCCCTTCGAGCATGTTGGAGGCCTCATGGGGAATTACCTATTTTTTAGTGAGTTCATGAACATATTGAACAACCATTTGTAGTGGAAATCCCCCATTAACTGCTTGTCCTCTCCCAACACTAGATTCATAAACTCCATCACCAGTGGTGAACTTTTACCCAGATCCTCCCAAACAAACATAACAGAGAGGATCTAATCATACATCACCCCCAATATTGTAACCCCTAATATTTTATGTAGGTCCCATAAACTGATGAAAACCTCTCCATTGTGAAAATGGGAGGTATTGATCCTTAGATACCATCTGCTCAGCAACTCCAGCATTAGCTGCTTTGGATGATAGATATGGAATTGGGAGGCCCAAGATGCCTCATGCAAGCCCAATGTTCTGAGCTCTGCCCTGAATTCATCATACGAGGCACCTACCCAGTAGGCTAAATCCCAGTCATCCATGATGTTTCCCCCTAGTGCAAATCCCATACATCGGACCACCCCTTTTCTGGGTTCCTGAATGATGAGTTCAAAATAGTATCATCCAATGGAGGAGATGCCTCTGGATGTAGTTCCTTCCCAACGACATCGTTCAGATTATTTTATAGACAATCAGTGGTGACAAGTGTGATTTCCTCATGGGCATGGTCGTCAACCTCCCTAAACCACTGGCATTGACACTACGTGCTTCTGAACCATTAAGATGATTCATACCTCCTCACTTTAGGGATGAATACATCATCCCTTAAGACATTGTCGTAGAATGTATGTCTCCTAAATAGTAGATATTCCTTCTGACTCTCTGAATGTAGATCTACCAGTGAACTATGGCCATAATGGCTTCTTACAAACTACCATACACCTGAGCTATCCTCCATCTCTTGGAATCATCCACAAGGATCCCCGTAGATTCTTCTTGGTGAGCCATTCAGTTGTTGAGATTTGGGAGTTTTTGGTTTGGGTTAGTGAAGCTCTTTCACGGATCTCATTGACAAATACCACTCGTAGAGCTCAGCAACAGAATCACAAATCCCTACCCTGACCTTTAGATGCAAGCCCCGGAGTGCACCATCATGGTGTCAAAGACTAGTTGTGCGCCGCAAAGTAGAAGTTCTTATTTTTGGATAGTGATCATGGAGTATATGGAGATTCACAAATAGAGAGCACTAAATACCAAAAACATGGAGATTAGAAATGAAAAAATGGAGGTCATCCTCCCATATTTATAGGAGAGGCCCCTGGTGCTTCGCGATGCATCCAGCCGCAGTGTGCTTCACAGTGTTCCCTCCCTGCACATCGCCTCTCAGCCTCACGAACCTCCTTTTCAAGGCTTCTTCACGATTGGCTGGGGAATTTTGGCGATTGACCCTCATACTTCGACAATCAATTCTCCTCAGGTCCCAGTCTATGGGGGGAATTTGTTAGCACCAAAATATGGGAAGAAAAAAGTCAAACAGAAAGCCTTAGGGGATGCCTCGCGAGGATGGTTTGCGGATCCCTAACACCACAGCCGGCATGAAGTTTCTTCCGATTGTGATAATTCCGTGGAGCAAGGAGGAGGGATTCTCTATGAACCCCTTTGACGTTTGTGAGGCTTCCATGGAGAAAAGAGGCGGGACACACCACGAACTCATTTGACGTTTGCAAAGCCACCGCGAAAGAAGGAGGTGGGACCCTCTATGAACTGGTTTGATGTTTGTGAAGCCGCTACAAAGGAAGGAGTTGGGATGCTCCGTGATCCTGTTTGATATTTGAGAAGCTGACACGAAGGAAGGAAGCAAGAAACTCTACAAACCCCTTTGACATTTACAAAGTCGCCATGAAGAAAAGAGGTAGGATGCTCTGTGAACCAGTATGACGTTTGTGAAGCCACTGTAGAGCAAGGAGGGGGGAGGCTATACAGTAACAAAAATATTCCTTGTGTCTTCATGTTGAGTGAGCTCTGTTTGATAGTTCCTCTTTCATATAAATACCAGGCTCCCCCTGATCCAAAAGGATGGATACTCCGACCATTCGCCTTCTTATCTCTTGAATCACAGAGCACTTGTTCTCTACAAAAAATGAGCTCCTCAAGTAACTTTATCATTACGAAGTGCCTTTACCTTTTCATAAAATCAACCACTCTTAAAATAGGGATGTATTTTGCAGAGCCCACGGGCCTTCGTGAAGGAAGGTGATCCCCAATGGGACTCGGGTGTTCGCGGAGCACTTATGCTTCACAAAGTACCCTCCATGCACATGTGCACCCTATACTAAGGCGGGGTCACTGTGCTTCATGCAGTACATTTCTTTGCAGTACAATGCTTCACTAGACACCCTTGATTTGCGAAGCACTACTCCACGATGGACTGTCCACTTCGTGAAGCACCGTCCATATTCACCTACGCCCTCTGCCAAGTCATGGCCACCCCACTTTATGAAGTATACCCCTTTACAAAGATCCTCCACTGCATGGAGCACCAGAGATTCCTGAGGCTTCTACCTGTGAACCCCTTTGCTCTCCAACTCCTTTTCCTGTGCGACCCTTCAGGTCTGTATGACGTTATTTCAACGTCCCTTGGGTAGTGCTTCCCATTGCGTTGCTTTGCCTCATGATTTTTTCATAAGGGCATGCGAATGGATATTGCTACTTATCATAGCCACAAAAATGTGGGCCCCTCAGTGGATCACTCCATGACACCCCCTAGTCACGGCATTGTCGGTGCCTCCCCTTTACCAAGGTTTGAAGGTTTCTGGTTAGGTAAGTCCTAGGGGTGTGGTGTGAACCCACCTCATCCGAGATACATGACGTTAAATTTCTGTGCACCATAGTCCTCAGAACATGATGTTAAAATTGTGGCATCACCCCGTGTACTATATGTGGGGTACCCCAGATCAGACAATCTCTACATCTGTTCATCTACAGTGGAGTGAGATATTCCTCACATGGAATCAGATCTTCTTTCTTGAAGCGTCTCTTGTCCACAGGGAAGTGCAACCATCTTGGTGTAAGCCCGTATCCCTTCATGCACGAGGTAGTATCTCTACTCCTCCTCTCTTCTTTTGTGCCAAATCCATCCCCCATTTTTCTTTTTCACTACCCGGGCCTCCATCCTGGAGTAAGTCCCAATATCCATCTCCATGGGCTTCTATCCATGTATAAGGCCCTATTTCATCTTTGGGCTGCTATCCACGTGTAGGCCCCACTTCACTTCCCACGGACGCACCATTCATGAAGTGATTTTCAGGTCTCTTTTGCCTCTTGATTCTCACACCAAGCATGAATCATGTGGGCTTAAAGTAATCATCAGTCATAACATCTTTTCTGGGCCTCCTAAGAGTGTATGCCCTAAACCATCCCGAACAACATGGACTTTGATCCTTACAAAGTAAAGGTACATAGGACACCTCCTTGAGGTTTAGGACCATCATTCATTTGTCCCAACCATCTCTACGTCGGGTCACCTGACCCTCATCCCAATCTACATGGACTGTGATCCTTGCCAAGGCAAGGTATGTCGGACACCTCCCTAAGGTTCAATTCCATCATCCATTAGCCCTGACCATCTCCACATTGTGTCACCTAACCCTCATCCCGAACAAAGTGGATTTTGATTATTGCTAAGTAAGGGTACATAGGAAGCCTCCTAGAGGTTCAAGCCCATCACTCATTTGGTTCCGACCATCTTCATGTTGGTTCCCACCCCCATTCCAAACTATGTGGACTTTGATCCTCTCAATGGAAGGGTATGTAGGAAGCCTACCAAATGTTCAATCCAAACACCACCATTGGTTCTGACAATCCTCATGTTGTTTTACCAAGCCCTCATCCTAAACTACGTGGACGTTGATCCTTTCCAAGGTAGGGTGCATAGGAATCCTCCCAGAGTTTCAATCCCAATTGTCATTTGGTTCTCAACATCGTTACCTCGGTTCACTAATACCTACATGAATTACACTATATTCGATCCTTCTGAACTACATGGGTGTGCTCCCTATCTCCTAGATAGGGTATGTAGGAAGCCTCCACGAGGCTCAACCCCAAACAATAGTAAGACATTGTGTACCACATTTAGCGGTAAGCCATTGTGAAACCAAATTAGCAATAAGCTATTGTATCGCCAACCGATGGTATGACATTGTAGTCCCCTTTATTTGGACCCATATCTCTTGTCCGTACCAAGGGTGTCAAACCAACCAAGGCTACTAACCACGCTTAATCCCCAGTATGTCCTCGGGTCATTGTCCTTTGATATAATGGCCTGGGGTTTTGGGGACCATTACATGTTGAAAATATGATTTTTGGGGTGTTCTGGGTGGTCTGGATGGCCATCCCAGCTTCTCGGTGATGCTTAACACTCTTGATGGTGGCCTCAGCCTACCGGTGTCCTCGGCCTACCGGTAGCCTCTGCCTACTGGTAGCTCAGCCTACCAGTGGCCTCATCCTACCAATATATCGGCCTACCGGTACCTCGGCCTACCGGTACCTCGGCCTACCGGTAGCTCGACCTACAGGTAGCTCAGCCTACCAGTGGCCTCGGCCTATCGGTAGCTAGGCCTACCAGTAGCCTCGGCCTACCGGTAACTTGGCCTATCTGTTGCCTCAGCCTAATGGTAGCTTGGTCTACTGGTAAAACTAGCCTACTAGTGACCTCTCAATGGGTTTTCTAGTAGCGCCTCCTTTGAATGAATTGGTTTGTAAACCCTTTAATCCCATTTTAAACCCCATTAATGCCGTTTAATAAAGTGTTTGTTAAGGTACCCTCCTTAAATGAAAAACCATGCGTTTTGGTCATGCCTTTAACCACGTTTTCAAAAATGCATCTTCCTCATCCTATGAGGAGTCCATCCGTGGTTATGGAGGTGTGCATATGTTTTAACCACCCGAAGGGCAGGTACCTTTTGAGTTCAACGTGTGGGGTGGCCCAGCTGCATGGTCAACCCACGATACTGATTCTTCTGCAGTTTTGAGTTCTTCTCCATATCTTAACCATCCCAGGATATTGTATCTTAGCCTTTATAACTTATAGATTCGATTCTCCCTAGGTTCCTTTTTTACGATCACCCTTCACCCGGAATACCCTTCCTTCCGACGAATCGTACCCCTGTTGCGATGTTTTCCTGGATCGCGTTCTGTGGAGTTCCTGCTACTCCTGATTACCGGTTTCCACGCAATGACTTAACATCGATCCTTGATCAATAAAGTAGGGATTCTCTCCTCTGTATCTCCTTTCTGTGTGTCATGTGGTGTGGGTATGCTTTTGTCTCTGTGGAAATTGATGAAACCAAACTTAATGAAGATAATGAATGGACCTCTAAAGAAGGAATGGGGTGTGATCGATGTTCTGTTGTACTCCTTTATGTTGATATGTGTTGTGAATTTTCTGGGCCTATGATCACAGAAAATCATGGTCTTTGGTGGTCTTTATTTGTGCACTAATGAACTTCGGTGCTCCTGTATGTTTAAATAAATGTAACATTGAATTGGTTAATTACATACACTCGGTTAAATAAATTGAAAGCACCAGGATCAACCCTTTTCTGTGATAACTCCGGTTAAAGCCCAATGGAATTGAAACCATGGAGTGTTTCATATCTTTTAAATATGAAAATACCTGCAAGGGCCTGATTTGTTTTGGTGGTAGTGGTTTGGTTGTTTTCTTTCATGAGATTAGATTGTTGGGGTGATATGGGTGGGGATGGGATTCGATGTTGTTATAATTTCAGTGGTTGTGAATCTGAGGCTGTGTGGATTCTCTACTGTGACACGAATTTGGGTGGGATCCTCTGTTGTTGGGAAACCATTGGGTCCTGGTTTTTTTGGGGACATGGGGATGTTTCTCGCGGTTTTTTTTGTTTGCAGTACTTCATGGGATTTCACTTGATCCCTAGTTGTTCTGACTTTACAAGAGAACCTAATGTGAATACATAAATTACCTGATGGTTTTCCTTCTTGCTTTATTGTTGTTTCATCTGTGAATGTTCCTGTTAGTTTCCCAGTAGTGAATGGATTATCTCATACTGAACTATTATGAAATGATAAGTTGAATAGGAAAACAGGGAACTGTTTTTTGTGTGCCTGTTTTCTAAGGATCCATAGGTTGGGCTGTGTGTTGATATATATGTGTAACTGTATGTTTTGGGTTTAGTTGCACCCCACCCACATTGGGAACTTATTTTTGGACACAAAATTTCATGGGGAAGAATGTTTTCCCCTAGTTACTATCCTTCCTGCTCCCTCTTCCCTCCGTTGTGATGGATGGAGGCGACCTTACACCGTAAGTACTTCGAGCAGGTTTCTATTGGTGTGTTGTTAGCCCAGGACTCTTCGTGCATGTTTGTTTTCCCAGGTGTCTTTGGGATGAGGCCCAGGTGTGTGCGGGCAGGGATGGATGGTTGTGAGGCCTAGGTGTGTGCTGGCATGGATGTGTGGTTGTGAGGCCCAGGTGTGTGTGGACAGGGATGTGGATGGTTGTGAGGCCTAGGTGTGTTCGGGCAGGAAGATCGTGGTAGTGTCAGGACGTTTCCCGTTAGGGATGATCAGCTAGCTTGTGGGGGGGAAGTGGTGGTGTGGGGTACCCAAATTCTTTGTTCTTTATTATTATCTTACTTCTTGCATTATTTAGTGACCATGGACGGTGTGCTGGGATGGATAGATTTTTTGATAGATGGTGTTTCTTTTGCTTCTCCAGGGAATTTAGGAAGTCTCCCCAACTTGTGCACAAGAGATTTAGGTTTTCCTATAGGGTATACTTTGTATGCTCACCCTATGTTTACTTTCAGGTTTCCAGGAGGGCTTTGGAGGCCGTGCGGGACCTTACTAGTCTGGAAATTGAAGTTGTTGTTGGTCGCTGTTGGAATCTGCTTAGCCTTTTCCTTTCCTGTTGGGTATTGTATATTGAATTCCTTGTACTTTGTTCAGTTTTATTATTAAAACATGCATGTAGTTTGATTTTTAGCTTCAGTTTTCTATACTTGGTGGTGTTTGGTGTTGACTCATTCTTTCTCCCGATCTTCGTTAACTAAAATGGTTAATGCCTCCCATATTGTAAAAATGTTATACCCATGGTGCTATTCACCACTCTAGGGCCTACTAGAGGTGGGACTCAGGGGTCATTATCTCTCCTTAAACATAAAGAAGGAAGGTCTTGGCAATCTTATGTCCCTTCCCTCCTTTTGGTGAAGGCGGGTCGTGACAAAATGGTATCAGAAGGAGGTTGAGGGATATGATGGAGTCTGGAGTTTGGATCAATGAGGATTGCATGGGATTGAAGGGAAACAATGTTAGGTAATCTTGGTTCGTGAAATAGACTAGGGAGGACAGGCTAGGACATGGGATTTTAGGTCCCCCTGTGATCCGATGAAAGGACTCTGAGCCTATCAAACGACCATGTGAGACTACATTTATTGCAGGGTAGAGACCCTAGGGAAGGTACATGCATCATAGTGATTGTGTTTTAATTGATTTGGGGAACATTGGGGAGAAAAATTTAATAATAATAATAATAATTTCCCTTGCCACTCAGGCTTAGGAATTCTTTGTTTACCTTGGAGCTATGGCACCTGGATGTTATCCACGAGTGACATGGGCAGTTGAGGCCTAGTGGATCGAGGCAGTTGACTACCATAGGGTTGATCGAGATGAGGATGATGACTTGTGGTAGAGGACTCTGCACTCCTTCCAGCGACAAACCATCGATAAGTATGAGGGAAGCGTTTCTAACTTAGTAACAGAGGGATGGATCAAGGAGCTAGCCATCACATTCTCTATGATCTGTTCTCCAAGGGAGTACTAGGTTCTATTGGCCTTTAGTCAGCTGAGAGGAGTAGTGCGTTAGTGGTGGACGATTTTCCGGGGAGAGGAAACAAAGGTAGAGGTTTCATCAGCCAGTTATGAGAAGGAATTTCATGAGGAGCTCCTCTCCTCTACGGCGAAGGCTGAGAAGAGATAGAAGTTTCTCTCCCTTCAGTATGGAAGCATGTCAGCGAGTGAGCTGGGGATCAAGTTCAAAGATCTCCTGTGATTTTCCCTATATCTCTTTCCAGATGAGGTGTCTCGGGAAAGAGGGTTAGAGGAGGCACTCTTTCCTTCCCTTCAGTACGTTGTCATTCCCTTCACTCTTCTAACTTACCTAGAATTATAGAAGAAGGATGAGAGAGTAGTGAGGATGCACTCAAAGGGAGGCACACCATGAGATGGGAACCAGATGAGTTCATTAAAGTGGAAGGCAGTCAGCAGCATGTCTCCAGTTACAGGTCCTTTTAGGTTTCAACAAGTAGGGATTATGCCCCATCAGTTCCAGTCCCGAGCTTCTGGCCCTCGCCCCTTTTCCACTGGTCCAGGACCGAAGTGTTTCCCTTGTGGAGTTTTCGGGCACATCCAGGGCAAGGGCCTAAGTTGAGATTCACATGGTGGAGTTGGGAATTTTCAGCACCCACCTCACTAGCATTCGTTGCAGGCGAGGCCTTTATAGTAGTAGCGGCAGGACCCTGGCCCTCTGAGGGACGACCTTGTGGGAGCAGACTAACACAAGGGATCCCCTCAGGGACCTTGACCAGGGCGCGGTCAGGGAGGTGGTCGACAACAGCGAGGTAGAGGAGATGGGAATGGACCATTGCACCCCACATAGTTAGTAGCTCTAGCGGGACTAGAGGTCGTTCGAGGTACAATCAGTTTATTAAGCACTCTTGTTTCTACCTTGTTTGATTCTGAAGCTTTAAACTCATTTTTTACGCCGGATTTAGCCCATGCTCTAGGTCTGGATGTCGAGAGAATTTTTGTGCCCCTAGTGTTGAGAACACCAATTCGGGGTCAGAACACCGTATCCTACTTTTTTTGGGGATGTAGACCGATGATGGGTCTTCATCAGTCAGGTGGAGACCTTCTTTCATTGTAGATACAGAAATACGAGGTCATTATAGGCATCGACTGGTTATTCTCCATGCATTCCATCATCTACTACTATCGGAGAAGGATCAAATTCTCCAATGAGGATGGACGACATGTTGATTTTTATGGGAAGCGGAGTTATCAGGTGCGGAGTCAATACATGGAGCCACTCCTTTCTATGGTAGACATGGTATCACTAGAGTCGGCGGATCCGGGAATGATGGATGTTCCAGAGGTCATAAGATAATTTCCTGCTTTCTTTCCCGATGAGTTTGTGAATCTACTCCCTCAACGTGACGTTGAGATTGGGATAGACATACAGCCTGGTGCCCACTCGATCTCGATGGCTCCTTATTGGATGGCACCTTTTGAGTTGTGGGAGTTTTGGATTCAGATTGACGATCTGATGGAGAAGGGCTTTGTTCTACCCAGCGTGTCACCGTGGTGTGCTCCAGTTTTGTTCGTAAAGAACCCAGATGGTAGTCTACGATTGTGCATAGACTACCGGAGGTTGAATCAGGTGATTGTCAAGAATTGTTACCCCTTCCCGAGGATAGATGATCTTTTCGAACAGCTGAGGGGAGCAGGTTGGTTCTCTAAGATTGATCTGCGGTCTAGATACCACCAGTTGAGAGTGAAGGAAAGAAATATCTTGAAGACGGCTTTCAGGAGTAGATATGACCACTTTGAGTTTGTGGTCACACCGTTTGGTGTTACAAATGCACAAGCTATGTTCATGAACCTCATAAACTCTGTCTTTTGTGAGTTTCTGGACCAGTTTGTTGTGGTGTTCATTGATTACATCCTTATCTACTCATGATCATAGGAATAACATGTTGAGCTTCTTAGGGATGTTTTGGGAGTCCTTCAACACCACCATATTTTTGGGAAACTATCTCAATGCATGTTCTTAACGTGAGAAGTACATTTCCTTGTACACTTAGTGTCTCAGATGGGAATAGCAGTCGACCCGTCAATGGTCGAGGCAGTCATTTCATGGGTATCACCCAAGAATGTGGCGGAATTTTGTAGTTTCCTGGGTTTGTCAAGCTATTAATGGAGGCTTGTGCCTGACTTTTATCGAGTTGTAGCTCCGTTGACAGCTTTGACTAGGAAGGACCAGGCCTTCGTGTGGAGAGACCAGTGCCAGGTATCTTTTTTATACATAAATGAGATGCTGGTTAGTGCTCCAGTACTCAGATTACCAGAGGAAGGGGTGTTGTTTGAAGTGTCATGTGATGATTCTGGCATTGGGTTGGGATGTGTGCTGATGTAATAGCATGGAGTGATCTCTTATGGATCTAGGAAGTTACGTCCTCATGAACGTAACTATGCCACCCATGATCTACAGATTGTGGTCGTGGTGTTTGCAATGAAGTTGTGGTGGCATTATCTCATCAGAGAGTGCTTTGTGGTCTTCCAAGATCACAAGATCTTGCATTATGTCTACTCCCAGGGGTATTTGAACTTGTGGAAGTACATATGGGTTGAGTTCCTCCAAGACTATGACTTCAATATCTCTTATACTGAGGGAAAGGGTAATTTTGTTGCTGATTCCCTGAGAAGGAAATCGCAGAAGGAAGTAGTTTGGGAATCTTCAGATGCTTGGAGAGTGTTATAACAGTTAGCGGCCTTGCATTTGGATGCAAGAGTGGAAGGTGGAAGAGGTTGTCTATTTAAGATGACTATAGTTTCCTCTTTAGTGGTGTATGTGGAAGAGTCTCAGTGGGGGGACTCAGAGGTGGAAGTGATGCAAGATCGTGTTTATCAGGGAAATGCTCCTGAGGGATGGTCGGAGGATGGTCAGCATCAGATGTTTTTCCGTGGAAGGATTTTTGTTCCGGAGATGATTCGTAAATGTGTTCTTCGTGAGTTACATGGATCAGCATAAATGGTACATCCTGGGGTCTCAAAGATGTACCAAGGCCTGAGAGGACAGTTTTGATGGCCCGGGGTAAAGTGGGCGGTGGCAGAGTTTGTGGCTAAGTGCCAGGTGTGTCAGCAAGTGAAATTTGAACATCGTTTTCCTAGAGGGATGTTACAGCCTTTAGATGTTATCGAGTGGAAGTGGGATTAAATATTTATGGAATTCATCATAGGGCTACCCAGGGCTCAGGGAGGCTATGATTCCATCTAGGTAGTGGTGGATTGGTTGACAAAATCAGCACACTTCATAGAGATTAAGGAGTCGAGCCCGGTGAGCATCTTACCCCAGAGGTACGTCGATGAGGTGGAGTGGTTGAATGGGATTCCGAGATCTATTGTCTCTGATCGAGACACATATTTTACCTCATGAGTATGGAGGGGATTAAAGCATACATTTGGAACCCAG
The DNA here is from genome assembly GCA_963277665.1 of Viscum album. Classification (NCBI taxonomy): domain Eukaryota; kingdom Viridiplantae; phylum Streptophyta; class Magnoliopsida; order Santalales; family Viscaceae; genus Viscum; species Viscum album. The sequence goes on along the minus strand of OY728141.1, from coordinate 1,608,858,393 downwards.
ATACGCCTTAGCACTACTTTCCACCCTCAGACAGATGGGCAAACAGAACAAATGATCTAGATGTTGGAAGACATATTGGGGGCATGTGTATTGGATTATGGGGGATCATGGGTACGAAACAATCCTCTGGTGGAGTTTTCATATAACAATAGATTCCACTCCACTAATGTCATTACACCATTTGAGGCCTTTTATGGAAGTCCATGTCGTTCACCTGTTTGTTGGACAGAGAATGAGGAAGCAGCTGTTCTTGTGCCAAAAGTGGTGCAGGGCACCACTTAGAAAGTTAAACATGTGCGTGAGAGGGTGAAGGCAGACCAACACCGGTAGTAGTATTTTTCCAATCGTTGGAGGAGGCCCTTGGAGTTCAAGGTTGTAAATCATGTTTTCTTGAAGGTTTCCCCTCGATGTGGGCAACGAAGGATTGGTAAGGGTGTAAAGCTCTCCCCTAGGTTCATCGGACCTTTCAAGGTGCTGAGACGAGTTGGTGATGTGGCGTATCACCTGGCGTTGCCACCTCAGTTGGATAAAGTTAACAATTTCTTTCAAATCTCCCAAATTTTTCGATATCTACACGAATAATCCCACATCATCGATTGGGGAGAGTTCGATGTTGAAAACGATGCGACTTTCATAGAGCGACCGATCATGATCGAGGATTGTAAAGAGAATGTGCTTCATGGAAGAACCATAACCTTGGTTCTTGTGTTGTGGAGGCACGGTGGCCTCGAGGAGAGCAATTTGGAGTTGGAGGCCCCGATACGCATTCAGTACCCAGAGCTATTTTAACTTCCTTGTTGTTGTTTTTGTTCTGAGTTTTGTTGAGATGTTTTATCTTGTGCCTTAATATATTAATTGATTGTTTTTCTTAGCTATTATATGACTTGTTCCCTGTTCTCTACGTGTTCGAATGTGTGATGATTGGAAAATATGACAGCTAATCAGGATTCATTAAAGTGAATGAGATTAAACCCGTGCAGGCGATCCAGTGCTGCCCAAAGCGGATAATATCTTGACATGTAAGAAGGGACTCCCTAACTCAGGTGATGGATAGTGTGAACCTTGTTCTTGTTGTGAATGTTTTTGGTTGACAACTCTTGGGGAGTATTTCGGGATATAGGGGGGGTTTTGTTCCAGCTTTCAAACAACTCAAGGGTCTTCCCCTGAGAAGTATCATTAAAGGGTGGTTGTTTGAACTCAAGTTTTCTCCTTTCTGGTTTGTTCTTATATTCTTTGGGACGAGAATAGTTTGAGAAGTATCTGATGTAATGGCCCGAGTTTTTGTGGTCCATTAATTGGTGAAAATCTGATGTTTGGGGTGTTCTGGGTGGTCTAGAAAGCGATCCCAGCCTCTCAGTGTATCTTAAGACTCCTAACGGTCACCTCGGCCTACCGGTGGCCTCGTCCTACTGGTCGCCTCAGCCTACCAGTGTCCTTGGCCTGCCGGTTGCTCGGCCTACTGGTAGCTCAGCCTACCGGTTGCTCGGACTACCAGTCACTTGGCCTACCGATAGCTCGGCCTACCGGTTGCTCGGCCTACCGGTCGCTCGACCTACCCGTTTCTCGGCCTACCGGTCGCTTGACCTACCTGTAGCTCGGCCTACCCATATCCTCAGCCTACCAGTGGCTTGACCTACTGGTGGCCACGTCCTACTGGTGGCTTGGCCTACCGGTGTCCTCGGCCTACCGGTAGCTGGGTCTACCGGTAGACCTAGCCTACTGGTGACTTCTCCACGGGTTTTCCAGTAGCGCCTCCTTTGCACGAATTGGATTGTAAACCCTTTAATCTTGTTTTAAACCCCATTAATGGTGTTTAATAAAGTTTTTGGTGATGTACCCTCCTTAAATGAAAAACCATGAGTTTTGACCATGCCTTTAACCATGTTTTCAGAAACGCAGTGTGCATCAGTTTTAGTCGCCCCAAAGGGTGGGTACCATTTATGTTCAATGTGTGGGGAGGCCCAGCCATGTGGTCAACCCACGATTCCACTTCTTATGTAGTTTTGAGTTCTTATCCATATCTTAACCGTCTCAGGATACTGTATCTCAGCCTTTATAACCTAAATATTCTCTTCTCCCAAGGTTCCTTTTTACCGATCACCCTGTGCTCGGAATACCCTTCGTCCCGATGAGTCGTACCCCTGTTGCGAAGTTTTCCTTGATCGCGTTCCATGGAGTTCCTGTTACTCCTGATTTCCGGTTTCCGCGCGAGGACTTAACATCGATCCTTGATCAATCAAGTAGGTATTTTCTCCTTTGTCTCTTTTTTCAGTACATCATGCAGGGTGGGTATGCTTTTGTCTCTGTGGAAATTGATGAAAACAAACATACTAAAGATAATTAACGAACCTCTAAAGAAGGAAGGGGGTGTGATTGATGTTCTGTTGTACTCTTTTATGTTGATATGTGTTGTGAATTATACAGGCCTATGCTCACTGAAAATCATGGCCGTTGGTGGTCTTTCTTTGCGCACTAATGAACCTATGTACTCCTGGATGTTTAAATAAACATAACATGGAATTGGTTAATTATGTATACTCGGTTAAATAAATTGAAAGCACTATGATCAACCCTTTTCTGTGATAAATCCGGTTAAAGCGCAATGGAATTGAAACCATGGAGTGTGTTAAATCTTTTAAATCTGAAAATACCTACAAGGGCCTACTTTGTATTGGTGGTAGTGGTTTGGTTTTTTTATTTCACGGGCATAGATTGCTAGGGTGATATGGGTGGGGATGGGATCCCCTGTTGTTATACATTCACTGGTTGTAAATCTGAGGTTGTTTGGTTGCTCTACCGTGACACAAATTTGGGTGGGATCCTCTGTTGTTGGGAAACCGTTGCCTCCTAGTTTTTTTGGGGACATGGGGCTATGTTTTGGGGTTTGTTTTGTTTCCATTACTTTGAGATATCTCACATGATCCCTAGTTATTGTGAATTTACAAGAGAACTTGGTGTGAATTCTTAAATTACCTGATTTTTTTCCTTCCTTCTTTGTTGTTGTTTTGTCTTTGAATGTGCCTATTAATTGCCTAGTAGTGAAGGGATTAACTAATACTGAACTATTATTAGACAATAACTTGAATAGGGAAACAAAGAACTATTTTCTATGTGCCTATTTTCTAAAGATCCATAGGTTGGGCTGCATGTTGATATATATGCGTAACTGTATGTTTTGTGTTTAGTCGCACCCCACCCACATTAGGAACTTAGTTTCTGACACCCCATTCCATGGGGAAGGGTGTTTAACCATATTTACTGTCCTTCTTGCTCCCTCTTCCCTCAGCTGTGATGGCTGGAGGTGACCATACACCCAAGATTCGTCAGGTAGGTTTCGATTGGTGAGTTTTTAGCCCAGGATACTTCGGGCAGGTTTGTTTTCCCAGGTGTTTTCGGGATAAGGCCCAGGTGTGTGCGGGCAGGGATGGATGATTATGAGGCCGAGGTGTGTGTGGGAAGGGATATGTGGTTGTGAGGCCTAGGTGTGTGTGTGCAGGGATGTGGATGGTTGTGAGGCCCAGGTGTGTGCGGGCAGGAAGATTGTGGTAGCTTCAGGACGTTTTTCATTAGGGATGAGCCGCTAGCTAGTGGAGGGAAGTGGTGGTGCGGGGTACCCAAATGCTTTGTTCATTGTTATTATCTTACTTCTTGTGTTATTTGTTGAGCATGGATAGTGAGGTGGGATGGATAGATTCATTGATAGATGATGTTTATTTTGCTTCTCACAGGTCTTTAGGACGTCTCCCCCACTTGTGCACGAGAGCTTTAGGTTTTCCTACTGAGTATACATTGTATGATCACCCTACGTTTACTTTCAGGTTTCCAGGAGGGCTTCAGAGGTCGTGCGAGACCTTACTAGTCTGTACATTCAAGTTATTGTTGGTCGCTGTTAGATTCTAATTATCCTTTTTTCCATTCCTTCTCGGTATTGTACATTGGAGTCCTCGTACTTTATACAGTTTTATTATTAAAAAACGTATTTATTTTGGTTTATACCAGGATTTTTCTATACATGGTGGGGTTTGGTGTTGACTCATTATTTCTCCAAATATGGTTTACTAAAAATGGTAATGCCTCCCAAATTGTGAAAATGTTATACCCTTGGTGCTAGTCGCCACTATGGGGCCTACTAGAGGCGGGACTCGGGGGTCATTATCTCTCCTTCAACTTAAAGAAGAAGGGGTTTGGCAATCTGCTATCCCTTCCTTCTTTTTGTTGAAGGTGGGTCGTGACATCTGTGCACACCCTGATTCTATGTCGTCATCCTAAACTACATGTACTTTGATTCCCCACCACGGGGATATGTAGGAAGCCTCTCTGAGGTTCAAGCCCATCACTCATGTCCCATCATGGACTTTATCCCTCGAGCCTATGTGTTTTAGATTGTTCATGCCCCAACTCGGAGGTACTAATTCCGCCGGGTCTCATCCATGCATCCACTCTCATGAGCTGCCTCCTCAGGTGTCCCATCATTCCACCGAACTACATGGACTTTGATTCCCTACCACAGTGATACTTAGGAATCCTCTTCAAGACTCAATCACAACACCACCACCGTTCACATGATGGTTCCATCTCATCACCATCCACATCACTCGACCATCCATCATCCTCATTGATTCTTATCTGGGCTACCACATCCCAGTGAGATCATGTCACCAACTCTCTTGCTGGTTCCAGTAGAAATTGGGAAACTGACCATGAGTTATCCCCAACATCTATGTACCTGTTAGGGGTTTCACCTATCTGATCATGTCCTGTCAGTTTTCCGAGTAGTCTGATCCCTCTCTGTCGGGCGTTAAACTCACGGAAGACCCTGTGTGAAACACAAGAAACTGAGGAAAACCTCATATACATGAATATGGCATATAATTCTCCGCATTCGATGTGGGATGACTCGGGCTTCTGCGCCCTCGAGAAGCCCTATCATAAGGGAAGAAACAGATGCGCTAGTGTTCCAGCTTCCAGACATTCCAGTGATGTCCAATGTGACTACTCCCATAACCGAATGTTTCTGCCCTGACTTGACACCTTGGAATGTCCTGACAGAAGTAGTATAATTAACTGGAATCCATTAAGATATGGCACTAGGAATAGTTTCACGAACAACATCTTATTCTATGAGGGAGACCTGGACTAGGTAACAAAGTCTGAGGAGGAATCCATGGAAGGAGGAAATGACATCTTACATCATGTTAGAATCAAGGAGAAAACGTCTTTGAAAAAGCAACGGATACCGCCCTCTTTTGGAATGCACGAATGTGGGGCAACAGATCATCGCATCCTCGATAGAAGGATGTTCTCCCCAGAGAAAGCGTCCGAATCATTATCACTATGGGATTTAGAATAAATATACCATGTCCCATATACAAATATCTTAAACACACATACCTCGCATATATAATATCTTTAACAACAATTAACTTATTATCTATTTTCACAATCAAAACATATATTAATTAATTTAACAACTAATTATTCAAATTCAATCAATTTGATAATCACAATAATTCTCATTAATTAATTCTACAATTATTTTATCTAATTCAATAATCTCGATAACTCAATAATTTTTTCAATAATTAATTATTTCAATAAATTCCACAATATTGATATCTCATCAGATCCATAATCACACATTCCATTAATTAATTCGACAATTAATTAATTATATTTCACAATTTCAATAATCAATTAATTAATTAAAATAATAATCAATTCAACTCAAAACAATTTTAAATTCCAATTATCCCCTTAATTAATTCAATAATTAATTAATTCAATCTCACTACTCAATTTCTCCAATTAAACTAAATCATTTACACATTGAAACTAAAAAATAAATTTAATCATCGATGCATTTTCCCAATCATGAACTTTTCAATTTTATAATTAAATTTATGTTATTAAATCAATATTATAGGATTCAAATTCATACCACCTACCTTAAAATTAGTTATGAATGCTAGAAAATAGAAAAAACCCTATTTTAGTGGAAAACCCTAATCAAGATGAAGACTGAGATATTGATTTAAACCCTATATCCAAGATCAATACAAAACATATATTAAACCAATATCTAAACCCTTATAAACAATAGATAAAATATCCATCATTTATCCAGAAAGAGGAGAGATAGAGAGATAAATCAAATTGGTAAGATACCACATACCTATGGAGTTAAAGATATAATAGGTAGCCTTAAAATCACCATGAATCGAAGTTGGAGGGCCTTGGAATCTAAATGAGAGCCTCTAATAATGATAGAAACTATAGTGGGTCAAATAGGGGTCGATTTGGGTTTAATAAGGGAAACTAGAGTTTTAAAAAAATCTGGTTAATTAAAACCCCGTGAGAGGTTTGCTGGGAAGGGGTGCATGGTTATCAAAACTGTGCACTTTAATCATGTGCCACTTAAATAGTGGTGCACGGTTTCTCAGAATATGGATCAATATTTGAAAAAACACATGAAAAATGTGAAATACCTCTCTTTGTGGTGTTTTATGCTTTCCAAGATAGGGTACATGGTTTTGGAAAACTGTGTGCCTGTCGTGCAATACCATTCATCCTTCCAATTCTCTCAAATTTTCACCCAAAATCACTCTTTATAAAACCCAAAAAATACTCAAAACAAGGAAAAATAGTCCCTTTAAAGAAACCCATGGCATCTCTAGAAACGTTTAGGATCAGACACCAACCCATTTCATTACATGATAAATTATTTTTTTTATGATTGATTTCATTTTGGTGGAATATGTAATAATTGACATGTTATGATGGGTGATCCTAGATATCACACCAATTAATTGATTAATGTTATTTTTTACATGATACATCATTTATGGGATTAGTGAGTAACTGTAAACCACTATGGTACATTTTCCACCATGTGATATTGTCTATTTAATTATCTTTGACTCATGATTATGTCATATTATACGGTACTACAAAATTTCTATTGTTTCATTATCTTATGTAAAAAGTTTCTTTTTATTATGTTACCACGATTTTACACTTGAGTCTTATCTTTTATGATATTATGTTATTCCTTTGACTACCACGTTTTATTCATGTAATTTTTATTCCATTACTCAGTTTTCTATCTCACCCCTTTTTTCTATGTATTCTTCATGTTATTCCATTCAATTTTAGGATATCTAAAGTACTTAGTGGCTTGTTATAGAGAATAAAACATGGTAATATTATTTTATCTGCACATGAATGTGTTATGAACCTAGTCTTCCAAAGACAGTAGATCTCATGGTATTTGGGTTGTAATTAATATATATTTTTGTTAAGAATCACATAGTAATATGTGTAAAATGATTAGGTCACTATAGTTGGTATCCAAGTAAGTTATATTTTTTATGGGATTAGGGATAGAATAATTGAGTGAGAACCCTAGGGGTAAAAATAAGTACTTGAATAAGTTTTTAGAAATTATCATAGAATTTTGGTGAAGTATAGAGCAAGTAAGTTTGATGAAATTATATCTATATCAGGATAATATAATTGGAAGTAGACTAGAGATAGTTTTACATAGGATTAATAACTCTAAAAGTGGTGAATTGACCTAGAATCGATCATCACCCAGTTCATAATAAAAATCCCTCTATACACCTATTTTAACATTCATTGGGGATATGTTTTGGAAATTCACAAAACACTTTCCATACCATTGTCAAGGACATAAACAAATTTTTATGTCATAAAACACAATAAGACATTGATAACATATATTGAAACATATATACTCATATGTAATGATATACTTATCATTTATAATTTTTTTCTACTAGGTTTATTAATTTCCATTTGTGTAAATTAATTCATTATTATCTTTCTTTATATTATTCCTTTTTTAATAATTATGGTACATATGATAGATCATGATAACATAAAATATGAGGGGAAATGTAATGATTTCCCTAACGGGATACATAACCTAATGGGAATGGATATTATATGTCTTTTGGTCATTCCGAACGAGTTACCTCAAATTATGACTAATAACCGGAATATAGTTGAATTTCAAAACCCATCAACAATGAGAAGGATTTCATCTCAAGGAAGATCATGTGTTACGTATAATAAGGAAAATAAGATTTAATTTTCTATATGTAACAAATGTGGGAAGAGGAACCATAGAAATTTAATTAATGGAACTGAAATATAGTTTATGTGTGTAAATGAAGGGAACAAAGAAGATAATTACTAGATAAAAATAAATATTATAGTTAACAAGAAATAGGGAAATAAATTTCAATCTAAGGCCCAACTAATAGTTCAATGTCATATATGTGGGAAACATGGTAATTAACAATGTTAATCCCCAAATGTAAGGAATAATTTTTAATCACATATGTTATGAATGTCATTGAAGTGTAATGATTGGGGTTTTTATGTTTTGTAACTCAAGAATTATGATTTTGAATTTTTTATCACGATATGTCAGTTATTAGAATCATGAAACTTCTTAGTATTATTCTAGAGTAGTTTTTTTTTATTTTAAAGAATATATTCAACGGTGTTACTGAAATATAAATGTGACATAATTGTAAAGAGATATTTTATGGAAAAACAAAAGATTGAGGAAAATATAATCATTGATATGTGTGTGATTTGAAGGTAATTATAGTCAAAAAATATTATTTGGATTTTTAGAAAAAATATATATTTTATAGAATACCTTAATAGTTAAAAATTGGTTTGATGATTAATGTTATTTTGAGGATGTTCAAAATATTTTTTTGGGAACATTATATGAATTATATTAATACAATTTTAGAAAAAGGAAACCACGTGTGTTGGGAAACAAATCATCATATCTAGAAAAGCTTTGTGGATTGAACCAAAAAATTAAGGGATATATGAGTGCACTTCCTACCATTATAATACGTAATATATTTTTTAGTAGGATATTGTTTTTACATAAAACATTTAGTGGATAAATTATTATTTAATTATGGAAAATTTTTAGGAGAAAATATTTCTTAATTTTTAGGATTTTTAGGTGATGAATGATATTTTGGGAAATGGTTTATTAGGTTTATATTAATATATAAACATTAGGTTTAATATAAATAAATATTTTGGAATAATGCTATTATATATTGGGATATGTATCTATAATGTTATGATATAACCATTTATGTTATAACCTTCATTTATGTTGTGGTTATTGAGTTAATTTGGGATATATAGTTATTTATTTAAGTAATGATGTATTTCAACTCTTTGGAAATATTATTAAAATTTTGATATTAATATATTCACATTAATTTTTTTATTATCATAATTTTTTCTAATAATATTGGTTTAGAAAAGATAGGAGGAATAGTTTGTAATTAGTTTATGGTTTTTATGATCCCATAAAGGTTAATTTTACCTTTATGGGTTTAAACACTTTTATATTAGATATTCATTTATTAGAGTAAGAGGTGATGTGGAAATTGATAAAAGCACAAATAAATGATGAAACTATCTTTATAAAATAATGGGATATGAAGTAATTATATTTTTTTGTGTAATTTAGCTTGATAGTAATGGAATAAATCAACTCTTAGAAAGGAATCCTAAAACTAACATGTTATCCTAATACCTTCATATCCAATGAATCAATGGTATTTTAAATCATCAGAGATTTATGGTTATTTGGTTTTCAACCTTCTCTTGATCATTCATTTTCTGGTGATCAATGACCTATATCTCTCTATATAATTTTTTTGTATTTTCTTCCATGTATATTTTTTCACTTCCCCTATATTTTCTTATACATGGAAACCCATTCATGTGATATTATATATGGCCTTGGAAATTCTATTTCATCATTTTAGGAGGATGTTTTATTATCCCTTATTATGATTATAGTTTTCCACAAATGGAATTTTCATGTTTCAGGCCCCTGTTTACTGGGAAAAAGTTCGAATTGCAAGGAGGAAATTAATTTAAAGGGGTATAAGAAAACAACCAAAAATTTCTAAACAAATACTATGTTTAATAGAATATACAAAATGAAACACTGAGATTAAATGAATCATTTAATATTATTAAAATGTGACCCTTATAAACATGCCATTAAATTAGAGAGAATGGATAGGATTAACTATACTATTAAATATATACAAATGATCTAATAAATATATATGTATTTATAAATTCCAAGAAAATAGTCACTCGAATTTTTAATAAACACATTTATTTTAGGAATTATTTATATTGTTTTTTTAGAAAATATTATAATTATTTTTTAGAAATTTTTTCAATGTTGTTTTAAAAAAATAGTTATTTAAATATTCATATTCATATTAATTTATGCAAAAATGTGTGGATTTTTCCGAAAATATTGACTTTTAAGTGAATAAAAAATACAGATTATTATAATTCAATAATTTATTTTAATAAATAAAGTAATTGAAGAGTACTAATATTATTTTTATTTTTAATTAATGTAACATAATTATTATATAGTTTTATATAATCTAGTTAATTAAATTTATAACACCTATATTGTGTACTTTAGAATAAGTTTATTTTTTTGGCTCAAAATGAATTTTTTAGAAAACTTTTTAAAAGTGTATAATGTTACTCCATTTTAATTAATTAAAATAACCCCTAATAATAAATTATTTTACTGAAATTTGAAGTTTATATATCTATAATTATTAATTTAAATTATTATAATTATCAATTATATTCATAGAGTTAATATAAGATCATATATTTCATGATAAATGTATTTCACGAAAAACTATTTTTGACATGTTTTAGCAGTTCAATTTTAATTTTAATTATTCCTCTTATTGAATATGGATGTTATAAAGTTGATTAAATATTTTAAATAATAATAAATAACATTAGGTAATAATGCCAACATAATTTTTTGTCTTATGGAATAGTTAAAATAGTACACAACTAGGTTTTGAGGAAAAACCTTTAATGTAACGACCCAAACATTTATTAATTGAAATTCCTCTTGATATAATTAAATGTATTATTATGTAAAATGGTTTTATAAAACAGAATAAATTCCTTGGTATCATTTTTTGTATTTTCAAATACAGTTAATAATTGTTTCCATTCCAAATATAGGCATCGAATTGTGATCACATGATTAGTATAAATATAGGTCTTTAACAAATCTAATTATTAAAACAAATCAAGCAATGGCCTAGTCAAGTAGAATTTCTCCATAAAAAGCCCATTTTCTGGAACTTGGAAAGGAGGTAGCATCACTGGGCTTCTCTCTTGACCAATCCCATGCTGAGGTTCAATACGTTAAGCTTGAATATAATATCCTATTAGAGAAGTTGAAGTTAATAATGATTACTACCTACGCAATGTTATCAGAGCCACCCCAAGAGTATGTCTTCATCGCACTCCATGCCCTTAGGTCTTATGTGGGTGTTATACATTTTTATGTAACACGATCCTAGAACTATGATTATGTAATTAGTTTTTTATATAATAAACAATATACATTCATTTTATTATTTTTATATTGTAAATGGTTGTTAAAGCACAAATAGTATTTTTAGTAATTATTCAAAGTCAATTGTGAAATATATTTTGATGAATTATTTGATTTCCTAATTAAACAATATTCTAATAAAATAATATTACGAAATTAATTTTTATTAAACATAAAATATCATATAATTTTTATGAATACAATTGTAATTTTTATTAGGGTTTGAAAACTGTTTTTTTTTTCAATGACTATGAATTTTCAATAAACATAGATTTTTATATTAAAAGTAAAAATTAAAATATTTCAAAAATTAAATAGATGAAATGAATATTGTTTTTTTATTCAGGCTGTTGAAATTATCTGACGGTGAATTTTTCATAATTTTCCGAGACAGTCAAATTTTTTGGGTGAAAATTAAATGTCGGTTAAATATATAATTTGTTTTACGACATCATTATGAACAAATATTGATGAAATAAAATTCTATAAAAGATATATTAGTCCGATATATGTTTTAACTTTAAAATAATTGGTTTTTTTATTAATTTTAAAATTCCATAGTGGACCCTTCAGGACTTATTAAATATTTTTACTTTTTAAAATGACTTCCTTGAGTGTGTGACTCACCTCCACATAATCAAGACTAGTATTTTAATAAGTTCATAAATTGGCTTTATAAAATAATTATTTAAACTCACATTTGTCAAAAACCATGGTATTGTTTGTGGTATTGATTTTTTTAATGTATAATGTCCAAAACCTAAAAAATAAAGAATTCCCTCGCTTTTCTTATATAAACCCACTCAATCTCCCATTCCTATTCACTAAAACCATTTTTAAATCGACAAAACTTTGAAATCCTCTCTCTATAATCATACCAATGCGCCCCAATCCCCCATTAATCCTTTCTCAAGCCTCTCCCATGCCTTTTGGATCACACTTCCAAGTAAGGGATTATCACTTTCCTTCCTTCCTTATTTATGTCCAAGTTTTCATATATTGTTATGCCCTTTTATATTCAATTAAAAATGTTGGGTTATGATTTATCACATCCCCTATACTTCCCTACATATTTTTTAATTGTGTTATACCCCTTTATCTCTCATAAATTCATCCCATGTACACCCGTTACCATGCCGAAATTTCGTAAGGGATCTTTACTTTCCTTCCTTTCTTATTTGTGTCCAAGTTTCCTTATATTGTAATGCCCTTATTTAAATTAAAAAGGTTGGAGTATGATATATCACCTATCCTATAATTAAATCATTATGTTTTAATGATTATACACCCCATTCACTATCATTAATTCCTCCCATATACACCCATTACTGTGTGGGAATTTTGTAAGAGATCCTCACTTTCCATCCTCCCATATTTATGTCCAAGTTTGCTTATATTTTAATGCCCTTTTATTTTCAATTAAAAATTCTAGGATATTAATTTTTACCTCCCCTAAACTTCCCTCCATATGTTTTATTTATTATAGTAATATTTCTCTCTCATGCCTCGCATGTACACACATTACCATGCCAAAATTTTTTAAGGGATTACTCTTTCCTCATTTAAAGTCAATCAATTCTTTTATATTGTGCATCTAATTTCCATTACATATGTTGGGTAAGGTATATATATGACCCCCATAAATTTCATTTCATATAAATATTATTATATAACCCTTTATCTCTAATCATCGATTTTTATGAATTTTTATGTCACGCTGTTATGCTGCCAAAATTGCACCGCGATTTTCCAAGCCAAAGTCACTGTGTCTTAAATACCATGCCCATTTCTTTATCAAGGTTATTAACATTTATGAAAATTTTCTTATTTGTTATAGACTTTCATGTTTATATTCCAAATTCCATTATCATGTAATAAATAATGATGTTGAATGATTCCATGTATTATGATCTATGTGGCACACTTATGTATGAAATGAAATGTTTTTAAAGGGTGCACCCAGATAGTGCTCCAATGCATTGGGTAATGAATAGTATCATGATACTCCATGTGAAATGAGGGATTAATGATGATAATTCAATTGAAATTATGGTTTAATCATGCTAATTAAAGTGTAATTAGGGTTTACTCATGCTCCATGTGCAATAAGCCCTAGCTAATTCTAATATCATGTTACATGTTATTGCCACATTTCCATGTTATAATAATCTTTCTATATCATGTATTTTTGTTAAATTTTCTCTTATGATCCATTGATACAAAAATTTACTAAAATATATTGTATTCTCCTTGTTATTCCTTGTTTACTCCTTTACTGTGCTTTATAGGTCACCCTTTTCTTATGAATGTTCTTAGGTTATACCATGAAATACTAAGTGCAAAAGAAGTTTTGTGGTCATGTAAATGAAGTTTTCAATAAACATGTTTATTTATTATTTTATGTTTCTATGTAATGTTCTCAATACCCAATTATTGTATACCTCTCTATGATAAATTTTTTCTCAAGTGCAAGTTTATTTAATAAATCTTGTTTTTGTGTGTAATAAACAACATGCTTTTTATAGTTGGTATTAGAGGAGAGGTTCAGTTATTTTTGGGATCAGGATTAGAAAATCCAAGTTAAAGCCTTAAGGATTAGACTAAGTATAATAAAAACATTCCTAAATTTTTGGGATTTTATAGTAAGTGTTTTATTAAGAAAATGCAACCATGTCTGGATATGAACATGTAGAGGTGGCTCTGGAATAGATTCATCTAGGGTTAAAACCTAAAAACACCACTTTGAGCTAGACTCAAATGGGAACTAGTGCATGATAATAGGCCTTAGATTAGTTTTGGTTATGACACACTTGGGGGATATTATTTTATAAATTCATAAGCATTATATAAACCATTATTAAGGAAATAAAAAATTCCCCATAGAATATATATTGGGAATTAGACCATGGATAACATAGATTAAAGCCTACAAATTCATAAGTTAAGGAAATAAATGTAACTTATACGTTATCTATTTTTTTTGTGATTCCCCGTTATGTGCTACCCCTAACATTCTTTTTATTATATCCAATGTCCAACAATAGGAGGACTGAGGCTAACAACTAATGTAAATATTAATGTGATGACTATTATAATGAGATTCCCAATCTGATAAGAGAAGGAATTGAAAATTATTTCATGATACTCTCTCATTAAACTAATGATTTGAAGAGAAACCTGGATCGAGAGGAATTTTTAACCCCCTATAATATAATAAGTTGCAATTAAGAGATCCATGAGATAAAGGACTCAAAATTTTAATATATCATCTTATCCATCAATTCTCTAACAATGGATCAACTCCATTGAGTAAATATTATCCATCCTTCAATGTTCCGAATAAGAAAAGGTTATTTTTAGATTATTATCATATGGAGGGTGAATCTGGTCAATGGTGGACATTGATAAAAAATATGAAGGCCAAGGAATAGATCGAGGCATCAGAATGGAAATATTTCTAGAAAATGTTTTTTGATAAATAGTTTCCACGCACCCTCTAACTTAAGATAGAAAGGATCTTCCTTGACCTCATGCAATAAGACGGTGAATCCATCATAGAATAGGAGGAAAATATCACAAGGATTGAATGATACACTTCCAACATTGTCATTACCCACCAATTCACTATTTAATGCATATTTTTTGAGCTAAAACATAGCCTAGATAAAGCGATAGTGATCTGTGACTTCGATAGATATGATAAAAGTGTCTGATGTTCCCATAAATTCTTTATAGTGACCAAAGAATATTTGGGGTATCATGAGGATTAAAATAATAAGGTATAATTTAATTCAGGTGGCCTAATAGATAAATCCAATAGTGATAACAAATTCCAGCACCCCACTTTCCAAAGGTGTGGAAAGAATCACCCTATAAATTACCTTTAAGGGATGAGTAAATGCTTTAGATGTGGAAGAGAAGTGCACCTGGACATTTATTATCGGCAAGAAAAACACACTACTATAACAGAGGAGAGGAACGCTCTATTCGACCCTCAACACATTGTTCATTTCTTCAACTACAAATATCCATGTCACTTCACAAACTAGTTCCCTAAGACAAGGGTTATCATTGGAAACCAACAACCTCCATGGCAGAAAGGGTGATCATTTTCCATCACTACTACCGAAGATAACCCCAAAAACAAAGTGGTGAAAGGTAAGCTAGTTATTCATTCATGAATAGTGAATGTACTTATTTATTCTAGTTCTATTCATTATTTAATATCTTGAATGTTTAGTAGAACATCCCAACACCACAACAAATCATGTAACTAGAGAGTTCAGTCAGAATGGAACATTGAGAAATCATTTAATCCCATGAATATTACTGCTCCCCTATCAACATTTTTGGATTTAACATCCCATAGAAGCTCTTCATACTCCCTCAAGTGAATTTTATGTAATTCATGGCATGGATACACCTTAGATATATATAGAAAACATAAATTTATGTGTGAGGTAAATTAGTCTCCATATGGAGAATCGAACCCGGATTCTGTACAAGTGTAAGGAGGAGGATGAATCTTATTTAGCACCATCATCTCAAGTGTGGATATTGTTTACCTATGAGAACGTGTATCTTGCTCACATGATTGGGTCTAAGGTATCAACGATCCTTGAATACATGCCTATTATGAGTGAATTCATTGAAGTGTTTCCCAAGGAACTCACTGGTCTTCCTCCTAGAAGAGAAGTTGAATTCTCAATTGATCTTATACATAGGTATTTCCCAATATCCAAGACTCCATATAAAATGGCTACTATGGAGATTGAAAAGCTAAAGGAACTACTATAATAGAATCTGTATAAAGGTTTTATACGCCCAAGTGCTTCACCATGGTTTGCACCAGTCCACTTCGTCAACCAGAAAGATGGGTTAATGCGCCTTTTCGTTGAATATCATGAGCTCAATAAAATCAATATAAAGAAATATTATCCTTTACCATGAATTTATGCCTTGTTCGATCATCTATGTGAAGCATAATACTTATCAAGGTGGATCTGTGGTCTAGATATTACCATGTAAGGTTGATGAATGAGGATATCACTAAGACTTCTTTTATTACAAGGTATGGGCACTATCAATTACTAGTAATTCCTCTCGGACCCACTAATTATCCAGAAATATTCGTGGACTTTTTGAATATAGTCTTTAGATCTTACCAAGAAAAAAAATTATAGTATTTATGAAAAATATTCTAATATACTCTAAAACCAAGGAGGTGCATGAGGAGAATCTAACCACTACACTAGAGACCTTGATAAACGAAAAGATATATGAAAAGTATAGAAAGTGGGTGTTTGGATCGAAGGACGTCTCATTCTAGGGTCATATCATCACAAGAAGTGGGATATCTTGGGATCCATCCATGACAGCTACAATTGAGGGATGGCTGAGGACAACATCGGTGATGGATATCTGTATCTTCCTGTGGTTGGAAAGATATAGTCACCAATTTGTGAGAAATTTCTCATGATTTTCAAACAGTATTTCCAAGATAACTCGGAGGGATTCATGTTTTCTTGGAATGATGAATTCAAAGATAGATCCAACTAGTTGAAATGGAGGCTTATCACTATGCTCGTGATCACACAACACACAAGTTGAGAACTTTTTGTAGTATTTAGTGATGATTCTAGGAAGTTCTTAGGTAGGTTATTGATGAAAAATTAAAAAGTCATTGCCTATGATTTAATTAAATTTAATGTTTATGAGAAAAACTATCCAACACATTATCTGGGGTTAGCTACAGTAATCTTCCCATGGAAAATTTTGCGGAATTACGTCTTTGGGTAGGAGTGTGAAATATATATGAATCACAGAAGCCTCAAGTATATATTCACATAGAAAGAGTTGAATATACACCAATGAAGATGGATAGAGATGATCAAATATTATGACTTCTCAATCCATTACCACCTTGGAAAGGTGAAAAAGTTGACAAATGATCTATGAAGAAAGAACCCAACGATACATTCATTAATAAGAATTGAAAACGATCTAATCCTCTTAGATTTGATGAATATGAACATGGGAATCATAAAAAAGGGAAAATCATCAATACTTTTACTAATTATTGCTTAACTGTCTCTTTTGTAATGGTTAAAGGATGCTCAAAAGGATGATGTGGGAATTCAGCAGAAATTTGAATCTATCATAAAAGGGAATTCCATAGATTTCAATGTTAAAGATGAAGGAATTTTTATACTTGGTTCAAAACTATGTGTTCCATAAAATACAGAGTAAAATAAATAACTTTTGGATGATGTTCATAGATCAAATTTTTCAATTCACCCAGGAAATACAACGATGTATCGATATCTTTGAGAACATTATAGGTGGTACAACACAAATAAAGATATCACTGAGTATAAATAAAAGTGCCTGGTGTGTCAGAAAGTGAATTTTGTGAGTCATAAGTATTAGGGGATGATGCAACCATTACACATAACAATGTGGAAATGGGAGAACATAACCATAGACTTTTTCATCAAACTTCTGAAGACATCCAATGGAAACAATGCTATCTGGGTTATTATTGTTCATCTTACAAAGACTACACACTTCATTGAAATTCAATAGGATTTTTCATTGGATCAATTCACACATATATACATCATATTAGTGGTAAGGATTCATGGAGTAACAATATCGATTATATCTGATCGAGATCCAAGATTCACCTTTAGGTTCTGGAAGCGTCTCCAACATGCCTGTATAATGAGATGATCTTTAGTATGACTTATCATCCTCATACTAATGACCAATCTATGTGGACTATCCAAACACATGAGGACATATTGAGATTATTCTTAATGGACTTCAAAGAAGGATGGGATAAACATCTTCCTCTGGTCGAGTTCTCTTACAATAACAGTTTCCACTCAAGCATCCAAATGGATCCTTATGATTACCTTTATGGGAAGAGGTGAAGAACAATATAATGTTAGGATGAAGATGGGGAGAGAAAACTCCTTGGTCTAGAAATGGTCAAAGAAATGGTGGAGAAGGTTAAGACAATCCAGTAGCACATTAATGTTTCTTAGAGTCGACAAAAGAGCTATGTTGATAATCAATGACAAGACCTACATTTTGATGTTGGAGACATGATATTCCTCTGCATATCACTGTTGAAGAGAGTTAGGAGATTTGGTAAGAATGGATATCATATTCCAAGGTACATAGGCCCTTTTGAGATCCTCGGTCGCATTGGAGTAGTGTTCCATGAACTAGAACTCTCACCGAACTTATCTCATGTACATGATGTGTTCCTTGTATCACTCTTAAGGAAGTAAAATCCTGACCCATCACATGTAATCAATCTAGAGGTGGTACCATTGGATAATGATCTCTCCTAATAAGAGAATCTAGTAATGATCTTAGATCATAAGGTAGAAGTTATATGAAATAAGACAATTCCCCTCGTCAAAGTGTTGTGGAGAAACCACGAGTTTGAAGAAGCAACATGAGAATAGGAGGAAGTGATGAAGAAGAGTTACCCTCATCTGTTTCAGTGTAAATAAGGAAATTTTGAGGGTGAAACTTATTAAGGGGGAAGACTGTAATGACCAATCCATTTATTATTGAAAATTCCTTATGATCTAGTTAAATGTATTATTATGTAAAATTTTTATATAAAACATTTTTACATTCTTGCTTTTATATTTTTGGATTTTGAAATAACATTATGAGTTGTTACAATTTCTAATAATGTTTTTTAACAGTGATCACATGATTAGTATAAATATAGGGCTTTAATAAATCCAATTTATACAGAAAAAGGACGAAATGACCTCATTTAGTTGGATTGCTCCATAAAAGGATGATTTTTTCAGAACATGTAAAGGAGGTAGAATCACTGGGGTTAGCTTTTGATAAATCCCAATATGAGCCTCAACACATTATGCTTCAAAGGAACTACCTATGAGAGAAGTGGAAGTTACTAGAGATTTCCAGCCGATGGATGTTATCCGAGCCACCCCAAGAGTCTATTTCCATCGCACACCTTACCCTTAGGTATTATGTGGGTGTTATAAGGGGTTATGTAATAGAACCCTAGAACTATGATTATGTGAATTATTTTTTTATAGAATAAAAATATACATTCATTTTATTATTTTTTACTTTCTAAAAGGGATTGAAAGAAAAAATAGTATTTTTAGTTAATATAATAATTCAATTGAGAAATAAATTTTGATAAATTAATGGAATTTTGAATTAAATAATATTTTAATATAATATTATTACTAAATTTCTTTTTATTGAATATGATTATAATATAATTTTTAGGAATATGATTGTAATTTTTATTATTGTTTGAAAAATCATTTTGTCAAACACAATGAATTTTCAATAAATGTCTATTATTATTCTAAATGTGAAAATTAAAATTTTATATAATTATTTAGATAAAATGATTATTATTTTGGGATTTAGGTTGTTGAAATTACCTAACAGTGACCTTTTAATAATTTTCTATGACAATCAAAATTTTGTGTAAACATTAAATGTCGTTTAAATATATATTGTGTTTTATGACATCATAATGACCCAATAGCCATGTAATAAAATAATATAAAAGGTAAATTAGGCCAATATATGTTTTACCATTATAATAATGTTATTTTATATATTATAATTAATTTTACAATTCCTTATTGGACCCTCCAAGACTTATTAAATATTTTATCTTTTTAAGATAATTTCCTTCAGAGTGTGAGTCACCTCCACATAAACAAGCCCAATAATTTGATAAGTTCGTCTATTGGACTTATAAAATATTTTTTTTCACTCCCCTTTCAGAAAAACCACGGGCAAAAAACTTAGAATGGTTTTTGGTTTTTATTGGTTTAATGTATAGTATCCAAAACCTAAATAATAAATAATTCCCTCTCATTTCCTATATAAACCATTTCAATCTACCATTCCTCTTCACTGAAACCATTTATAGCTTGACCAGCCTCGGAACTACACTCTATATAATCCTCCAAATTCACCCCTTGCTTCGAATAAGCCACTCTTAAACATCTACCATGCCTTTGGAATCACACTTCCAAATAAGGGATCCTCAGTTTCCTTCCTTCCTTATTTATGTTCATGTTTCCTTATATTTTTATGTCATTTTATATTTAATTAATAATGTTGGGGGTATAATTTTTCGCCTCACATATCTGGTCCTAATTATGTTTGAATTATGATAGACCCCTTTTTCTCTCATTAATGCCTCCCATGTACACCCATTACCATTCTGAAATTCCATAAGGGATCCTCACTTTCCTTCCTTCCTTATTTATGTATAAGTTTCCTTATATTGTTATGCCATTTTATTTTCAATTAAAAATGTTGGGGGTATGATTTAGAACCTCCCCTATACTTCCCTCCTTATGTTTTAATGATGATTTAGCACATTCTATTTCATTAATGTCTCCCATGTACACCTGTTATGTTAATGAAGTTCTGTAAGGGATCCTCACTTTCCTTATTTATTTATGTCCAAGTTTCTTTATATTGTTATTCCCTATTATTTTCAATTAAAAATTATAGGGTATAATTTCACACCTCCCACATAATTCCCTCATTATTTTTTAATTATGAGAGACTCATTTATCTCTCATTCCTCCCATGTACACCTGTTACCCTGCTCAAATTCCGTAAGGGATTTATCTCTCCTCATTTACATTCAAGAAATTCATTTATATTATGCATTTCCATTCAATTATATATATTGGGACATGTATATATATGAACCCATACATTAAATGTCATATACATGTGATGAGATAGCCCTTTATCTCTCATCAACCATTTTTTTAATTCTTATGTCTAGATGTTATGCTGCCAAAATTGCGCAGTGATTTTCCAATCCAAAGTCATTGCATGGTGAATACCATACCCATTTCTCTATCAAGTGTATTAAACTTTATGAACATTTACATATTGATTATATAGTTTCATGTATTTATTCCCAATTCTTTTATACTTAAATAAATTATTATGTTTAATGATTCCATGTTGTATGATCTATGTGACACACTTATACATAAAATAAAATATATATAAAGGCTGCGCCCTCATAGAGCTCGAATGCATTTGGGTAAAGAATAAAATCATGATACGCCATGTGTATTGAGGGTTTATTCATTATAATTCAAGTGAAAATTGGGGTTTAATCAATATAATTCATGATTAATTAGGGTTTACTCAGTCTCTATGTGCAATGAGCCTTGCCTCATGCTATTATCATGGTAAATGTTGTTTCCAAATTTCCATGTTATGATAATCATGAAATATCATGCCTCTATGTTCATGTTTATCTTATACTCCATTTATATTAATATTTCTTAAAATTTATTGTATTATTCATTTTATTCATTGTTTACTCCCTTACTGTGCAATATTGCTCACAATTTTCTTATGTATGCCCTCAGGTTATCCCATGAAAAGCTATGTACGAAGGAATGTTGAGGTCATGTAAAGAAATATTTCAATAAAGATGAGTCTTTCCTATTTTAAGTTGATTTTTAATGTTAATAATACCCAAATACACTAAACCTTTTGATCCTCAGCGTTTTCTTATGTGAAATTTTAGGTAATAAATCATGTTTATGTGTGTAATAAAGAGTAGGATTGTCATATTTAAAATGGTAAAAAGTTCGTGATCTTAGAGGTAAATGGAATAATTTTTTAAAAAAATCAATATATATTAATGCAGGTTTGGATCAACCATATCACCCATACACTCCATTATTTATCAATTCTGGAGGCTCATTACATGAGAGTGATATCCAATTAATGAATAGTATTGCGTTTTTACAAAAAAAATTACACCACATCAATTATTAAATATAACCCCCTCTCCTCACTCATTAAAACCTATAATTTAGTATGTATTGACCAAAACCTTGAACAAATTATCCCCAAAATCTTTATTCACCATTTACAGCTTCTCATATTCTCAAAATACCAACCTTAGGGTATTTAATAAGAGATGAAAAAGAGGTTCCTCTAAGAGAAGGTAATCATCTACAATGAGCTCCTTCTTTTTATTATTATTTTTATATGTAAATTATGTCTTGAAAATTATAATATAATTACACAATTATATAAAATATACTTATAAGTAATTATTTGTATTTCATTATCTTTATCTATCTCTTATTCCATCAAATTGGAAACAAAACCGTCTTTCGTGTGTACGTCGGACTACCATATCATGGTCCAATGTAATTATATATCAATAAATTCATTTAAAATATCTTAATAATAATTTATTTAATACTTATATATGATTTTAATGTAATTTTAATCAGTGTCATGTAAATTCATTACCCATACATCAATGTAAAAATGAATGTGTCGTTCATGTGTACAACGAACTATAGCCACACAAAAAGTTATGAATCATTTTGTATTACCACATCCCATGAATTATAAATGTACGTGTATTTAAATAATTAATATTATATTATGATATTATTATCATTTTATAAATAAAAAACGACACCTTCTTTATTTCCATCATGATCACTAAAAAATGTAAATTTTAAACAGGCGTACATATGACCTACTATCTCAATGACTATAACATGGTTCATTTTTCAAAAACATAATTCAAGGATAATTTTAAAATTATAATTTGGGTATAATTTTTTTCAATATTATTATTTATAGGTAATGTAATAATTCCCCTTTGACCATTGTCAACACATCGATGTCATTTTCAAATTTTGAACTGAGCATTCTCAAGACACCTGATGTGGACATAACTGATTGGCTAATTTAACACTTATTTAAAAAAATGATGTAAATAGATCAAGTAAAAGTGATTAAACATATATGGTTCTTAAGATTAAGAAAAATATTATTACATGTTTATTGCACTGAATATAAAATAAATACACAACAAATCCTTCACTTGAGGTAAGGGTTTTGTCTCAAAGAATCCTTCTTTGACAAAATTGCTTTTTTATAAACCTATTTAATAAAAAATTATTTTTATAATTACATTTTAAATATTATATAATTAATCCCTCATAATGAATTATAATTTAAGTTTGAATTTTTATACTTAATTCATTAAAGTTGTGATTCAAAAGTTACCAAGTGGTAATGGTTTATCTTTCAATATCATTTTAATCAGGATTCTTTATGCTTGAATTTATAATGTACGAAATTATTTGAAAATTTCCTAATAAAACCCTTATAATTTTATTATCCTTTGGTTATTAAATAACTCATCAAGTAACATTATTATTTTCCACTTTTTTCTAATTAAAATAATTGATAATTTGTTTTAAGAAAATATTTCATCATTTCTTTATTTAATCAAAAATAATTTTTCTTCCATATCCATGTTTTTTTATAAAAAATTCAAGATTATTTTTAAAATTACACAAATGATTTATTAAATAAATTTTAACCATGTATTAATTTTTACAAAATTGTTTGAAAAGAATCTCTTTTTCATTTTCCAAACGAGACACTTTTTAATATTTTCACAATAGTGTGAAAGGAATGTTTATTTTCAATTATACGTCCTATATGGACTTAACCACCATCATGAACACTCAACTATTTGAATCAGACATTGTAATTTTCCATGGTTATTTATAAATAATATTTTCTCTATAATATTCTTGAATTAATTATATTGTGAAGAATAGATTTTAATGTGAAAAAGGTGATTTTATCATTAAAATTTCCATGTAATCATTAAATCAAATTTCATCAACAAAAATTACAATTGATATTATAGATTTAAATTAAATTAAATATATGTCTCTAAAAAATATTCTATTCTTATTCCACCTTCATTTTATGGGGTAATGCATTCATTATTTTCTACTCTCAAATTCCTTGATTATAAAAGTTCTTTTTATTATGATATGAGAGAACATTATAGAGCCCATTTGTTTATATGTGTAATTATTATATTTAGCATTATTATTGATTTAATTTATATGGAACACATAATAATGTTAATTTTATTATGTGTTAACCCAAATATATCTTCAATGAATTGATAGCTATTTTTAGTCTCACGAGACTTCATGTCTGGGATTAATGAGAAAACCTAATCTATAATGGGAATTTGTGCATCATGTGATGGTGTCTATACAGTTGTCCATGAGTCATGTGTATGTCATGTTATATGTTTCTTTAACATTTCATATGATCTCATGATCTTATGATAGTATGTTAATTATGTTATGTTCCCATGTGATTACCCTTGATCCTTCTCTTTTATTATATCATGTTAGAACTGTAAATCACATGTTATGTTTCGTTTTCATGTTTATCCCCTTACTAGGTTTTTTACCTCACCCGTTTTGTCACTACATTCCCTCGGTTATCTTCTCCAATTTTAGAATCTGATAATGGTGATTAAAATAAATGAGGTTTATTATTTTCTTACATTGATGTGTTAAGAACCTAGTCTTACAAATACACTATGCCACAAGATCATTTGGTTGTAATTGATATATTATTATCCAAAAAAATAGGGCTTATGAGAATATATCAGAATAGTATCATCGAGGGAATATAAATTTTGAACTAGTTATATGGATAGAAGAACTTACCAAGATGAATACAACAACATGGTTTACTCTTTATTCCTAGTTCATAAGGAAATGAAATAAAATATCTTAGCTTACGATGATCATAGAGGTTCTAATGGAGAAGAATGGATCTTATGTCCATTATAGTAAAAAAAATATGTGGTGAGTAAATTATAAATTTAAGGGGAAAATTGTCTTTTTACCCATAAAATTGAGGGTCGCATGTTTTGGCCACATGGTTGGCCAAACTGTACACCAATAATGATTAGATTATTATCTAAGGATAGACCTCGCATGATCATTCCACACGATTTCAGAAATCAAGTTCCAACCATGCATTTGAATTTTCTAAAAACAGCAGACATTTTGCATAGGCGTGTGACCCTAGGCACACGGTTATGGAAAAATTTTCACCATTCTTTATCCTCTAAAACACTTAGCATGGTTAGGAGAAATAGTATGGGACAGGCTGTACAATTTCTATTAATGGTGTATCATAGTGCTCTCATCCACCGGTCTGGGCTTTGAGTTCCGAACAAGCCCAGGACAACTCGAAAAAATTTGTTACATCATTATGTATCTATATCAGATCAAATATATATTATTAGAATGAAATTTAAATGATTAGTAACTAATAGAAAAATTGGTTACTTAAAGTCTTCCACCCTTAATGCGACTTTCCCCAGATTTTCATTTCCAATGGTGATAGAAAGATGTCTGAGAACAAGTATTTCCATTGAGACTGTATGTTAGCCTCCGACTTCCAAGTTTCATATTGTACTTGTCCATGCTCCCATGTTACGTGTACATAGAGGGGAGAACTAGCCTTATATATGATTTTTTCTTCATTCAATGATATGTATGGGGTTCTCATAAAATTAATAATCAACATTCAATTGATCCTCCTTATGAAAAAAAGTATGAGATGGTTTATAATGAGAATGATGAAGATATGAAACATGGAAGACATCATGCATGGAATTGTTCCATTAAGGTAATAGAAATTTATAGTCTATTGCCCCAACTCTATCCAAGATCTCAAAAGGCAGAACATAATAAGTTGATAGCTTCCCCTTCCACTATATCAGTCTATTGAAATGTATGTGTGATACCCATAAGAAAAGATGATCCCCAAACTCAAACTCTATAGGTCATCAACATCTATCAACATAAAATTTATATAAGCAGTAGGAATACGCTATCTAATTAACTAATCCTACTCCAAAGTCTCCTGCACGAGAGGTGGACCTATTAACACTGCATCTCCTACCTCTACCTCACACAAGGGTGAATGAAACGACCTTCTATATAAGGCCTCATATGAATCCTTCTGATCCTTCTCCTAAAATATTTTTTTATATGTGAACTTAATGATATGAAAATGCTTCTCTCAAGAACCACTAAAATCATGGACACATACCCAAAGCATGTCCTCTAAAATCTATAACATTTTTTATGAATGGAAATATATCTAAGGGTGATATGTTGTCCATTGAAGAAACTATTTACCCAAATAAATCTATAACACCTTGCATAACCTTTATTTGAAATGATAATCCCAAAATTAAAAAATATTATGAGGGACCCTGTGTAGAAATATCATATCACAGATATAAAGTCTTTCCAACTCATCAACTGAGAAAATGTCTAGTGTTGAAATAAATTGGGCTACATTAGATAGTGGAATCATGACTACCAATAATGTGGCACTACCTCAAGGTGAACTTGGTATGAAAACAAAAAAACAATCACAACATTTCTCATTTCCATTCCAGGAATGAAAAAATCCGTAATAAGACCATATTCCCCTAGTGCTCCACCATCACCTACTAATTTCTAGATCACTTAGTGAAAAAACCTTCAATCTACCAATTCATCATAGTCCAAAAATACTATAAATTCATATCATGGTACATCTTGGTGATTCATGGATGAAATTCCGACTTAGAATCATGGGATTCTCATATCAGTTTTTTTATCATGTCTGTGGGAACCACTAAAAAATATTCATTTTTATTGGAGATTTTGTATAAAGTGATAATAAATTTATGGTTTTATTAGAAAAACATGTTTTCCCAATGCCCCAACATTATCTTTCATGTGACCCTTCTCTCTCGACCCCCCCCCACTACGAACCCTAGAACCCCATTGTCGGTGCTACCAACCATGAACCAAAGAATCACCCCCTCATATGTGATATCGTTCCCTCTACCTCAACATACCCTCCTCCCCCAAGATCCCCTACCCCCTCATCGGTGGAACCAATCCCTCAGTCATGCCCCTCCCATCCCCCATGAGCTCACCTTCCCCTACCCTCAAACACTATCACCAGCCTCCCCTCACTAGTGGTTGGATATCTCTTGAGCCATCCTCCACAACCCACCCTCCTCCCCAGAGCTCCCCCCCGACCCTGAACTCTAAGAAAAACGTTCTTCCCCCCTCAATCATGCTAATGAATTTCCCGAGCCCTCTAATACCATTCCCCCTGATCCATTTTTGGATGTGTGGGCACAGCCCATTGACATATCTTCCCCACCCTTCTCATTTCTTTAATCATCATCTACATAAAATCCATCTCCCTATCATTTCCTTCACTCGATACCATTCCTGATATGAGATCATATAGGTTTTATTTCCTATTCCTTTTTGTTTAGAGTTTTAGTCTTTAATTTTTTTCTCCCAATTTTGATTATGTTAGTTTTGAAACAATGGTCTTAATAAATTGTGTTATAAATTTTAATTTTCATTACATGTCACATCGAATTTAAAAAAAATTACTTAGGTATCATGGTTTGAAATGTTGGGTACATATGTTATCTTATTTTACTTATTCTGGTATCATTATTTATTTTAAATATACATTTTCCTGGTATTTTAATATATTTTCAATTTTGTGACTGGTTATTATTTTATTTATTGTATGCCACAATACAAATGGGATAATATCATTACATGATATCATTAGTCCACCACTGCTACTTAAAAAACCTTCGGATGTGAGTATACATGGCTAAGGTCATATCAAAATATTTCATTGGTTATAAAAGATGTTAATATCCATGGAGATAAAAATTCATGATATAAATCAAATTTATACAACCTTTAATGTTAACATACATTAATAAATCTAGATACCCGTGAACATAAGCTAGGGGAAATCTGATTCCTCATAGACTGACATTAAACTATATGGAGCATGGTCTATTATATATGACACATTACCTACATGAGTACAATATCAAAATAAATGTACTTGTTATATAATCCAAATCTATAAATCAATTATGGGGTTTAATAATCTATTTCTAAGGAAACACTAGTATTTTATCTTGAGTGATAGCTTTAGAGACTCGGATTTTTCCAATCACATACTATGATGAAACATGAAAATTCACCTCCTGTGTGTAAGATATTTATCTATATTGAGGTCCCATCCTTTCTCAAGGATTCATTGGTTATGGGTATAGAACATGATCATAATGACATGTTACATCCAATCTGTGACTTTCATTTCCCAATTTCCATGCAAATTTGTTAGATATTTTTAATGAAACTTTTAATAATAACATTGCGTGGACTGATTCCCATACCATGGAATGCATAGTGGTGCCCAAATATTCTATTTTATGCTGAGATATATATTTTCATCACCATCAACCATTTCCATCCATAAGATCCAAATCCATGTAGATTTTTGTTCATGCCTTGAAATTAAATGATCCCACATATTCCCTATCTTTCAATCTCATCTAGTTCAACTGATTTCTTATGTTTTATCTTATTTCTCACATCGACCATAAATCATGTTATATTAAAAGTCCTAAAGACTCGATCTTACTAGAATGATTAAGGTATCTTATATTCTAGGATAGGGAACATATTTTGGGCTAAAAGACATTAAACTACCTAGTATCAGTCCTAGAATAATGACTATAAATTTCATAGCATCAATGTCCCTACTGCAAGAAAATAAACTACATGGAATATATCCATTCCAAATGGCTTTAAAATTATTAAGGTGCCCCATTTTTAGTGTCATGTTTAGTCCCTACATGGGAAATCAATATATGTACATCTCTTTAGTAAAAAATCCATTTGTGTCTCAAACTATTAATACCCCACCTTCTACGCGTGATCTGGATCTACATAGAATATTATAAAACATGTTATATAATTTATAGACACATGATCAAAATTAAATTCACCTTCCATTTTATATGAGTTAGATCTATATAGGATGACTTTTAATTACATGAACTACATGTAGAATCATTATTTTTATAGAGAGATATATAGTGAAATTAATATTTCCTATACTTTTCCTAGCCACTAATATTTGGTCTATGCACTGTGAGCATAAACTATGTGTTTAACCATGTGGGAAAATCTATTCTAGCATTGGGCTCCTCATTCATGTTGGGTAATTTCTCACCCTTATTTTGGATGATGTCCCACCCTTTTTAGTCCAGTCCATGTTACCTTAAAACTCAGTAAAATTTTTCAATTTGATGAAACATTAAACATTCATCCTTTATGATTCTAGTTACATGACCTTAAACTAAAAATCAAAAGAATATGAGGTTTTATCCATTGACTAGTATAATGTGTTCAATATACTTGGTATAACCATTAGAGTTATCGAACCCATCATGACTATTCATGTTCATTATAAACCCACTTCATATCCATGATTTATGATTAAAACCACACAATTATTTTACTTGAGATAATCCTATTAGAACCCCATAACCCTATGTTTATTAATCTTCTTAGTTTACTCTCATGTGGAAATTTTGGTAACATGAATTGAATGAAATGAAGGGACACCTCAAAGATTTGATAGTGAAAATCATAGTTTTTCAATGTTCCTATGAAGTAACCCCTAGGGTAAATTTTGGTCCTAGAATAATGATTCACATTGATTCCATCCAATATCCATTGATTGAGTATAGAGTCATATTTTTTCAATTACTTATGGTCTTACTACTCCTACCAATCTATATATCTAATTGACTTGGACATTCACGGGTTATGATATACACCTTCCATTACCCAACAATTAAATAATATTTGAGTACCCAAAATTTTATACTTTTTTTAATTATCTCACTTTAAAAATCATGCTTATTTCATTATATTCTTATACCCTTTCCTATTTGGGTGTTCCTCTCATTTAAATACCCTAGTTCCTTAAGTTGATATTCTTCTTTTTGGAACACTTATCCAATATGGTTCCATGCTTCATGACCATAAACTGAATGGCTCAATTTGAGAACTATGACATTAAACTATGTTTAATTAATCATGAGATCTTCTATACCATCATGGAACTCTCTATTTACATTATGATTCTATTATATCTTGAAGTATGGATTGTCTCACCCACTATTCTTAGTCCATGTTGTTTGACATTAAACCATAACAACATTTCCTCAAAGTTTTGTGACCTTAAATTCTAGCACAAAATTGGTCATTATTCCAAAAACATAAACTTAGCATTGAATGATACATAGTACACTATACTTTGAAAGTCCAAAAATGTCACCCTATGAAAATATTGAGACCCATCTCAAAGGGCATCCACCTGCATAGCCTATGAAAAATATGAGCATCTAAAAAAATAAAAATTCATAATAATTAACATATTTAAAACTCAAAAATGTTATCTCAATAAAAATACAAGTTCTTTCCAAATAGGCCTCCCCATTATTGGCTTAAGAAAATGTTATCTTGAAAATAAGGAGATATAAAGCTTATAGAGACTGCAATTCTTCCCTAATAAAAAGTGAACTATGATCTCTAGGTCTATTGACCTATGAAAAAAATTAGTGCACCTATTTTTTTATCAAGACCTGTATGAGGGTTCCATTTAAAAATTTTGATGAAAAAAACCACATGATATATTTTCTATCTTATATAAACATAAAATTATTTGAGAAAACAATTGTAGGAGACCTAAAATTTTAGCTTCAAAACATGTTTTCTTAAAATACCCTTGAAAATGGGGGTCCTTTCCCTTAAATCCATGATAATGTTTTAATATTAAATATAATATATATGATTAAAATCTAATTAGGATAATTTATCATATATTTATTCCTCAATAGTTCAATGTTGATAATTTAATCCATCTATGTTTTAGTTTTATCATCATATGTGTCCATTTATCTAAACTATGTGTGGCTTGATTCCTGGTCTCAGGAGATATGTATGTACATATAGATCTCCTATCATGGATACAACCAAAAAAACTCTCATTACACTCATTTATTTATTCTAGAAACTATACCTTCCCAAATTTAAGAAATTTTGGGATATATTTGAGACAACTACTTTTGGAAATGTAAACACTGCAAGTAATTTTTTCCACTTGGTGACTTGAAATACCATTTGTTAAAAACCACATTTTGGAAAAAATCCCCTCAATTTTGAGATAACTCCATATCCCACCATATTATTCATAAATAATTAAAAGGGCTATATATTTACCATAGAATCAAATTATTTTAATTCTTAATGATTCCAATTCTATAGGTGTATTTTTTTTAGCATAAAAAAATATGTCATGCACTTTTATGAATGACCCATGATAAAATCCTCATATAAAAATATGTGTATAGTTTAATAAGATATCAGTACCTATGATGGAAGAAGAAGTGGGTTGGATTTTAATTTTCCTCAAAACTACTCACACATCAAGGAACAACGATTCCTCAGAAACGTTGTGTAATCTGGTGGTTTTGAGAACCTCCCTCTTAGAGTAGGTCATGGATTTTGTTAGTTGATGATAAAAAAGAATCAATGCATTAAAATACATTTGTATCATTTTTTTTATTTTGGTATATAAAAAAATCTTTATATTTTTTATTCACAATATCTGGGGTCATATATCTTATTTCATTCCGTTTATTAACTATTTATAGAGCCCAAAAAGACTTACATATCAAAAATTATTGATTTAAAAGGTCGGGGAAATATTATAATGGAATTTGAGACATCAAAAGTTCATATTTCATAGGTCTCTCATAAAATTTGTTCACAAGTATCCCAAAAACATCTTATGTAGGTCACTCACCCATCTCACAATCACATATCTTTTGTGCATGTCCACCAGTTTTCCTATAAATACCCCCCCCCATGCCTCTAATTTTGGGTACACTGGATGATCATCTAGGGGATAAACATGGTAATAACTCTTCTATCCCTACATTTTCACCCGACCAATTTTTTATTCACTTTACTGAACCACATTGTCCACTGTTAATAGTAAGAGGACCCTAGTTTCATCCACTTCAGCAAAGCCCCTACTTTGGAGAACCCCCACATAGGTTAAATCTAACATAGTTAAACTCAGAGATGATTGAGCCATAACATGGGTGACCCATACATTGGAAACCCACACTTGGGTGACCCACACATGGGCCACCCACACATGGGAGACCCACAATTGTGTAGCCCACACTTGGGTGATAGATACCTGGGTGGACCACACTTGGGAGATCATACATAGGTAACCCATACTTGGGTGATCCACACTTGGGAAACCCAAACATGATTGAACCATACATAGGCAATCCACACATGGGAAACCCTTTAACATGTCACTCCACTTGGGTGACCCATCACCCACATTACTCCAGTTGGGAGACCCATCACCCATGTCACTCCACATGGGTGAGCATTTTCCCAAGTCACTCCACCTGCCGGATTCCTCTCCCATGTTTCTCCATTGGGGTGACCCTTCACCCAACTCATTCCACTTCGGTGACCCTTGACACAATTCACTCAAAATGGGAGATCCATTACCCATATCACACTACTTAGGTAACCCTTAACCCAAGTCACATCACTTGAGAGTCCCTTAACCAATTCACTCCACTTGAATTACCCTTTACACAAATAGCTCCACGCAGGCAATCCATCACCCAATGAACCTATACATTGGAAAATAATCCCCATGCTTGTAGTAAAATAAGGCCGATAACCTTTTATATCCGTTATTATGGAAAATAACTTTTTCTATCCATCAACTATGGCTATGAACCATTTATATCCCCCAACTGGGGCTAAGAATCTTCATTATCCCTTAACTAGGGCTAAGAACCAATTTAGTTGGGTCTCATACCTAAGCGCCAACTCAAATCATACAATCCTAGAGATGAGATTCTCCACTTTTTTTGGTACTCCTAATTGATCTAATCCCAAAACATAACAATATCGTTTCCTTATATTATTTCCAATGAATGGGGGAAGAAATCTTGGTTGGTAATCCTCCTAGTTGTAAGAACAAACCAAACTCTAGACTCCCTGAGTTAAGATTATCCTCATGGTTCATGAAACATGGGAATTATCCTGGGTGTATTCCTCAGCCAAGACTTAAAATCACAATGAGTGATGATTCCCCTAATGGTTCTAGAAATATTAGAATCCACCTAGGTGTGAGACTCAATAAAACCGTAATCTAAATATTTTTATATTATCCTCTTGGTTCTAGAAACATCATCATCCTCATTGGTTTAATCCCCAACCAAACCAAATATCCATGAGTTCAAATTCTCCTCATGTTTCCCTAAACATGGGAATCCTCCTAGTTGTAGTCACAGGACAAACCAAATAGCCATGAGTTGATATTCTACTAATGATTCCAAAAATATGGGAATCCTCCTAGGCGTAATACCCAACCAGAAGAAATCCTCCTGATTTGAGACTCCACTCATGGTTCTGTGGTTAAAAATATCATCTTGATTGTAAGCCCCAACAAACCCTTAATATAAATTATTTGAAATTCTCCTCATGGTTCTAGAAACATGTTAATAATATTAGGTGTAATACCAAATCAAAATATTCATTAACCATTTTTTCATATACTTATCTTGGTTTTCAATACTCTACCTTAGTCATGATACTCTTTATGATATCAATAATATATAGGAGTTGATATTCTTCTCATGGTTCTAGAAATTTTTGATTCCTCCTAGGAGTAACCTAAAAAACATACCCTCACCTGACCCGCATAATTGGCCATGTGTCTTAGGGAATCACATGTATGAGTACGATCTTATTTCATTTTCTCACCCCTTTCATGACTTGGGAATCTTTTGGTGGTATCTTTAGTGTATAATTCCACCTTTCAAATCTAATGGTATGCTCACATGCAATGTGACTATTCTTTTACAATAACTTTTATCTCATGCTAAACAAGACTCATGTGGGATAAGAGATATGCATTGATTATCCCATCATTATTGGAAAAGAACCTCTAATAGGGGCCTCCTACTGAGGGGTAATCCCTGAATATTCCACCGAACATTGTGGGATCTGATCCCAGTTCCTAGTAGTACATGTATGAAGCCTCTTTGAGGTTAGAACCCAATTTTATTTAACCTTTATCCATCCCATCAAACAATGTGGTATTTAATTCCTTCTATCATAGGGTACATATGAATCCTCTTCTAGGTTTAATCCCAACTCTAACTCACGAACTACCTCCTTGGACAACAATATACTCCAGAGATACCTACTAGTTGTCTTTAAACTAAAGCATCATGAACTAATAAGATATATATAAGAGTTTAACATCAAATGCATGGTGTTGATCGAATCATTAGAACTGGGGTAAAAACTCCCCTTCTGGTATTTGAAAATGATTCATTAATATAACATAAATTTATAAGAGAGACCCTAATTATGAAATAACTCCCCCTCTAAAGGGTGTATTGAGACAAAACTCTCATCCTCTCAGCCAGTTCATTTTCTTATATGTGTCTTGATAAATCCATGTTACAACTTACCTTTGTAAAATAGGTCTACATTAACATGGAACAAGTGCGGGCATAAAATCTATCAGAAAAAACATACTCATAACTAAACATTAATTTTTTTTCATTTTCTAAGTTTTATAGTGGATTTTGGGATTATCATATTTTATTAATTATAGAATATATCAAAAAATAAAGAAATTAATTAACTCTATTTTGATGTACAATTCATGAAATACATATCAAAGTTGATTCATACATTTTAAAATTAAAATTTAAACACATTCATAGTTAATTACCTTACTAAAAAGAATATTTTATAACAAATATATTATTTATAATTAACTTTTATTATAAAAATTAAAATCATAATGTCAGTCACTTTGAATAAGATATTTATAATACAAATTTGAGTAAATTTTTTATAATTTTAGGGTTTTATTTACATTATGTAATATAATTCCATGTTCATTTATAAAAATATATTTATTTTTAACAGAATAAGCATGGTATAAAAAATAATTTAAATTTAGGATTTTTATATGATTGTATGAAATATTTTGTGTTGAATTAAGTATAATTATCTAGTTTCATGCCTATTATATTTAACATAAATTGAATCTGGAAAAACTCTCAAGAAATGTTTCATGTGTCATCTCATTCATTTACTTGAGGAAATATTCCCATGTGTTTCATCAACTAAATTTGTGATGAAATTTTATCAAGTGGAAATTTTCATGTGTTGTGTCAAGAAAAATTTCATTATAGTTGAATCAAGTATAAGTTATCATCTAAAATAATTATTATGAATTTAATAAACTACATCTAGTAAATCACTTATGAAAATTTTCATATAGATCTTTTAGGTATTATGTATGGTGAATTTAGTACTACTTTACGAAACCAACACTTTTTTATACAAAATATACATTATTAATATTTTTGTCTATTAAATACATTAAATAAAATATACCTTATAGCCATACACATATGATGTGTTATGGTTATATCATAGAATATAATCTTTCCAGGTCGTATGGTAGTGCATGATTGGTTTTAAATCATATCATATTCCTCAATTTTTTCATATCATAATGATTATTACAGTTATAATATCACACTACCTTTTCAATTAATCATATACTATGACTCATTTGGAAAGGCATTGACATGTTTGGTTAGTAAAATATTTTATGATAATATTTTTATCTATTCCAATAATAACCTATTTTTATTAAATACATATCATTAAAAGAAATGCATAATAGGATCAACACATTCACGCGAAGGGTGTTTTTAAGGCTAAGTTGTTAGCTCATACTCTATATAACATATAAGTTAATTAATTTAAATCTGGGTTGTATTCTCATTGGATTTATGAGGAGGTGTTCACCATGCGACGATGATCATTAAATCCCCTACTAACTCTCCTAGTGAATCTCTCTTCTTTTTCCTCCTTTACCTAGTTATGAACTAGAAAATCATGGTGATAATATGAATTTTACCAAAACATTGGGTGATTATTTCATCCCATGGATACACCATAGTGTAAGGATACCATTTCACTACCTCTTTTAATCATCATCATGACAATATGACGGAAGAATTTGCAGTTAATCATCTATGTAAGGTACTTTTTGTTTTTCATTTATTAATACATATTTTTTCTTTCATCCAGGGTAGATCTTACGATTATCGATTTCTATCCGGTTTCTCTTTTATTGGTTAAGTAATAATAAAATTTTATAAATTCATCAATGGTATCTATTCAGTAACATTATCTTTCATTCTTGAAATCGTGTATTAAAATGAATAAATAATATATAAAATAGTTTTAATATTTACAATTATAAGATATGAATTATAATTTATTCTATGTATTAGTATATGATAGGTCATGTTTTCAATAGTGACTGTGTAATGCCATATGATATGATATATTATCGGTAGTGATTTTGTTCAATTCTTTGTGTTTTTAATGTATTATAGTGTATTGTTTTTTCTATTATAGTATATGGTAGTGTCAAAGGGATGAAATAAATAAAGAAACATCTCACTTAACGAGTATCAATTTTAATAATTATGTGGGATTTTATGAATGATTTTTTTTATAAATGGAATCGTATCGTCAATAATGATAGTCTTGGTTTCTTGATTAATCTCACATAGGCTCCATTTTCTGAATTAATATTACATGAGATGCATTCAGAAGAAGTGATTATTGAGAATGGAAATTTTATTTTTAAATTGATCATTTTATGATAAGATATTCTAATATAGGATGGTTATTGATGCTTATGGCTTCCCAACAACATTGTTAACTTTTACATTACTCCCTCACGTTCCCAATTAATCTTATGTGTTTCAAACTGTAAGTTGTAAGATAGGTTAATCTCAGGTAGATTGTTTTGTGCAACATTTTTCATACATTGTATGCCTATTTTCTATCATAATGTATTGTATATATCATTCTCAATTCACTTTAACACATGGATATTCACAATATATGAAATTCTCGTGTTATTCAATACGATATAAGAGGAAAAAATGGATTGTTTTTCAATTATGAATTGAATATATGGTTTACAATTTTTTTATAAATCATATGAAAAGATATTTTTGGTATATATTAATTTATAATGGTAATTACAGGTTAATTAATTATAAAATTAATCATAATTAATTATAAAATTAATCATAATTAATTAGTTAATTTTTTATGAATCACTTATCAAATAAATTGTCATTATATTAAATGTTAATATTGAAATTAATTCTT
Source organism: Viscum album (assembly GCA_963277665.1). Taxonomy (NCBI): domain Eukaryota; kingdom Viridiplantae; phylum Streptophyta; class Magnoliopsida; order Santalales; family Viscaceae; genus Viscum; species Viscum album. The sequence goes on along the minus strand of OY728141.1, from coordinate 1,608,820,824 downwards.
TTATATTTAATAACATATAATTTAGATATAAAGTGTTTATATGGAAATTATATGTATGATTTATTAATTTTTATGAACTATAAATAAAGCTAGTTGTAAGTGATCAAATATTTATAATTATGAATTATTCATAAAAATTAATCTATATTGTTAAAGTACATATATAAAAAAGTTATTTAAAACACATATAAAAATATTTAATGATTGATTTGATAATGGTTTTAATAAAATTAAACATTTTAATTTTATATTATATAAATATTTTACATGATATACTTGGAATATAAAGGTTTATATTCCATTTAGTATCATATATTTAAAGTAAAATTGATATAATGAATAATAAAAGTGAGTTCATATTGGAAATGAATATAAAGTATTTATATTCAAAATTATTGAATTCAGATAAGGTTTTATTAAATTATAATGTTTTCATAATTTCATTATTTATAATTATATTATATCTGGTCAAAATTAACAAATTAATCATTTATTTATTTTATTCCCTTATTTTTATTCATATATATAATTGATATATTATTAGTTATTATATGATTTTTTATATGTTATAAAATTACTTGCACTTTATCATATGGGAATTTGAAGAGTTTCATGCTGGGTATAATAATTGATTTTGTTTCCTTCTACCTTTACATTGGATTTTATTGAGTTATAAGCTAGAACATTGAAGTTAATTTTATTTTATAAATATAAGGTGTTAATGTTATGATTGAATATATATAACTCTTGAGTAAAGTATCCTATGGTAGATAGAATTTTTGTCTAACTACACACTAACATGGAGGATTATTTATTATCAAGAAAAAATAGATTTGACTATTAATGGATTCAGGTTTACTCATATGAGGATTTTTAATTTCATTTTATTATAATATTATACAAGAAATGGAATCATGTAACTTATTTAGGGGATGTTTTTGGATAAGTATGAAGATTATTGAACTTTAATAGTTTAATACCAAACAATATAAGTTGTTTAAATAGTTATAGATTGATATGGTTTCAAAATATTAATTTAGTTTAAGGAATTGGATTCCAAAAACTAAATTACTAGAAGCATGAATACATAATGGAATGACATATGATAAAATAGTGATATTAAATCTCTTTTAAAATAATAAGTGTGTTAATTCTTTTAAATCAACACCTGTCAATACCTCAATCATCCAACAAGGTAGTCATTCCATAGTATTGTACCAATTTATTATCTTGCGATAGTTAAGTAAGTAATGGGGTGACCCTAATCATTAGGTGCATCATTCTTGTAGTATGACATGGCTTACACATAGATGGAAAACCCTAACCATTAGGAGATCATAGGAATTGAGTATAAATAGTTTATATAATTGATTAAAGAAAGAGTTTCCACTCAAGAATTAGAGAGACATATATAATACGATTGACATGATTAGCACCCAGATATTGTAATAGATTATTTATGTGATAAATAGTATAGTTAGTGATGAAATATGGGGCTTATCCCACTAATATATATGATGATTTTAAAATGGGTCATCATTTTATTGATAGTATATTTAATAAAAGTCATTGTTGAATGAATGTAAAACATGCTAATCATCTAATAAACTATTTTTTTATAGAAAATTGAATCATCATGATTAAACATGAAATTGAAATCAAATTTACCTATAGGATAATATTTTTGTGAGAAGATTATTTGATTGGAATAAACAAATGAATTTTTTAAGAAGAGAAAAAATATAAGTATCATAGTAAATCCATCTTACGTAACAAACAATTGAAGTAGTTAAGAAAATGAATCTAGATTATTATAAAATGAATATAATGATATACTTTAGGTTTTATATAATTAAATAAATAATTATATAAGGATCTTCAGAAACCACTCACATACTGAATATTACTATGTGTGCTAATGAATTTATAAGACTAAATATTTCTGATAAGGATTATTTTGGTTAAATAAATAATTTTATGGTTCTCATTGGAAATGTTTCAAGAATGTGAATATTTTTGTTAAATGATTACCTAATTTTCTCAAATTTTAAATATTATTTGAAATAGGAATGTTATGTAAAAGTTATTATATTGAATCGATAATACAAGATGGTAAAATTTTAAACAATAGGAATAAAATTTTGTTAGAAATTACAATAATGTCTCTTAAAGTAGCCAGTAAAGGTCACTTAAACCTAAAGGTGTAGTCAATAAAGAAAAAAACTGATTTCATGTAATGATATAATTTGGGATACATGATGTAGTTTAGAAAAATAAAAGGAATTTACTTGATATATATTGTTGTTATAGAAATAAAATAATTTCAATTTAAATTTTATATGATACCATGTTTATACATTAAAGATTTTAAAAATATATTGGAGTTAAATATAAAAAATATATTTGATAATGCTTTTATTTTTCATTAAATTTATGAAGAAAATAGTTGTTATATAAAATATTTTATTGTAAATTAATATATCATGATTATATGGATCTAAGTAAAGGATGTATTTCTTCATCCAATTTTTTATTTGGTAATATAATTTCATTAATAAAAAATATTTTTTACGAACAATTTTATGTGATGGGTTCAATACATATAGTTTATGATTGATCAAATTCTATACATTGGTTTCAGAAGAATATAAGGCTAAAAATGTTTTATATAGATGAAAAATGTATATATAACTATTTATTAAAAAATAAAGTATTTTATCCCACTAACAACAATGGAATATTTTAAAGAATAAATTTATTTTTAGAACATTTCTCTAAAACACATAGAATATCATATAATATATTGATAAAATAGTTTATTTTTTAATATTCCCACTAATGGAAATAATTTTGTTTATAAAAATGATTTTTTGTATCATATCAATATATTATAATGATAATATTATTATAAGAATAAATTGGGATTATTTTTTTACTAATATAAGTTCAAAGTTAACAATTGAAATATGTTTGTTGCTAATAACCAAATTAAATATCACTAAATAACATTAAAAGGTTTAAATTATATAATTAAATAGAAATTTAATGATTTACATTTAGTTATAATAAGGATTTTAATGTTACTTTTTGTTTTAAACAATGTTATGATGTATTTATAAAGCTATAATTTAACGAGTTACATTTATTACAAAAATGATCTCTAAAGAAAATACTAATGAAACAGTTTAAAGAATGAAGATGATGATGATATACTTAGAAATTGTTATAAATAGAAGAAAGAAGATATTAATATCATTAAACTAGATTTTGTGAAGAAATAGAGTTTGATTACTATGTTTAATAAGTTATACCTTAGAAGTATGATTCATACATCTCACCATTATTCTATATGTACTACTTCATAGATTTTAATCACTAAAAGTGTTTAGTGGGAGTGTACTGTTAGGAGGTCACATAGAGATGTAGTAAGAATTACATTGATATGTTATATTGATAAAAAAACCCAAAATATATGAAAATAGTAAGGCTAATCTAGAATTCTATCATTTATTAAATGATAAAACATACTCTTATGTGCAGTTTTGGTAATGTTTTTAAAAGTGTTTAAGAATATAAAATTTATCATGCTATACTAAATTAAAATTATATATTTTATCATTATTTTAAATTAGATGCACGCATATATTTATATATGTATTGTGAAGTGAAATGATAATTCCACTCTTAAATATATGACTTTGAGATAACCTTAAATGATGTTTGATATTGAATATTGTCGGATATAATGAAATTTTGAGGTCATAATGTGTAAGATTTTTTATCAACATATGTATTTTCTCATGAGACACAAAATCTGTTTTGTGCACTATACAACCAACTTAGTATATACCAAATAAAGTATTATTTTTTATGTATTTGGTATACTGAGGGTGTATGGTTCATATTTTAAGTCCCCAATACATGACAATTGAAAAATATATATTTTAAGAACCTTCATACTTTTATACCTTTGTTATGAAATCATTGAGTCTTAGCTAATCAACGGGTCATTGGATATTTTTTTGATCATTTCATTGTTTAGAGCTTAACCTAGATGCAATATACCCTCACATATGATGACAATAGCATCTATGACCTTGAATGAAGTAGCATGAGGATGTATATATTTATACATGTATTGCACATATGATTTACATATATATCGGGGGAAGGGAAAGTAATTTCCTCATCCATAATTTGAATGGCATGAGATATATTGATGGAATTGATTAGACTATACATAAAGAATAAAGGGTGTATGAGTTGGATATATGAGATTGATATACTCCATGTCTCATGGTCACTCAATGTCTATGAAAAACTGGTCACATGAAGATATATTATTTCATATGATACAGTTGGGGGATATAAGAATAGATATGCATGTTTGTTATGGAAATCATGTAAGATCTCATCACATCTTGAGTAACATTAATTATTTTCTAGAGGTGTCCATTTTCTTAAATTTATGAAGTTCGAAATTTAATTTTTTTTGAATTATAAATTGCTCTATGAGGCCAAAATTTGTCATTTACTGAGTGGGAATTGAGTTTGATTTGAATATCTAGGCTAAAAATATTTTTTCGTTTAATCCAAATGATAGTTTGGATTGGAATTCACAAGGAATTGTATGTAATGTGATACAAAGTGAATTTAATCATGTCTTTCCTTATGTTTTTTCATGATATCACAAATTATTTTTGGATATGATTTAAAAAGTTGTTTTATAATTAAAATATAATATGATATGGTACAAATTATATATAGATTTAGTTCAAGTGTGCGATTGAAGGAAATAAGGGCTAATGACTATACACATATGATTTTTTGTGGACGGTATCAGAGTATAAGAACATTACATGGTGTATGATATGATATTAATGGATTTAAGTTATATGGAAGTCATTATTTTATTCATTTAAAAAGGAATATTATAGTAATGGCATGCCAATTCATTTTCTATAAATCAAATATGACGGTTTATTTGGAAAGGCTACAATATTCATGGGAAACTAAATGTGATACGATAATATTCAAATATGTTCCAGAAATTAGCTATAATTATTAAATACATTTCATAGAATTGAACACATGAGAGTATCATTGAATTCATGAAATAGATGCATGCATATATGAGGCATTATCCCATACATTACATAATGTATCAGATAATGTGTGGACAACTCCAATGAATCCCTGAGGTCTATATAAGGAGGTTTCACCATGTGATGGTGTTCATTTGATCCTCTACCAATTATTTCAATGAATGTCTCTTATTATTCCCCCTTTACCTAGTAAGGAAATAGAATGCTTTGGTGAAAAGTATAATCCCACCTAAATGTTGCCTAAGTTTTTCAACCCTTGGATACACTATAGAGGAGGGACATCTTTTGGCCACCACTTGTGATCTTATTTGATTCTATGCAATTGAAGAATTTGTGGAAGCACATCAATGTATGTTTAGTTATGTTTATTATGTATTTATGCATACTTTTAGTTTCATCCAACATAGATCATGGAATTATGGGTTTCTATTTTCATTATACTATGTTAAATAATTGTTAATAAATCATTAGAAACCAATCATTCAAAATTTAAAATCTTATATTATCTTAAAAATATTTTTAACAATTAATCCCATTAATTCATCAAAAAAATTAGTACATAAATTGTCTCTAAAATTCCAAGAAACCAAATTATATTTAAAAATATATCTCATTAAAAAAAGATTTTATGCATAAAAAGTTGTATTATATCTCTAGAATTATTTCTATCAAGGATTATCAATACTAATATCAGAATCACCCTCTCGTTTCTACTACAATAATTAAACCGTAAGAGAAATATTTTTCATTTAATACCTATAAATTTAAACCAAAACACTATTGTAAATGATAACAATATATAATATAAAGACTATTTTTTACATATACTCTAATATATTATTGTATCTCCTCCAATGACTTTTCTGTAAACATAAAAAAATAGATTCTTGTTCACTAAACTACCTATGAATATTTTTTAGCTTTGAATGAAATTATTATACGAACTCTAACCATTATATCTATAATTTTAAATGAAAATATAGTAATGACTATATGAGTTAATTCAATATGAATATAATAATCTTTAATATTTATTTAAAAAGGTTATAATGATTTTAGTTCAATGATTATATTTGTAATAAAATAAATAATTTTTAATAATAAATTTCAATACATACTTTTTTACAAGTAAATAAAAACATTAATCTTATTAAAAAATATTTTTGTTGTAAAAAATATATATCATTTTTCAAACATGAATAAATAATTTTATATTTAATTGAAAACCAATTAACTAATTAAATCAAATTATAAATGAAAAATTATAATATTTTTAAAAAAGTAACAATCCACAAGTCCATGGAAAAAAATATCTTCATAAAAACATATTTTTACAAAATTGTGTTTTATTATTAAAAAATGTTCATTTTAATTATTGATTATATAATAGATTTGTGTGTCTTATAAAGTAACATAACATGAACATATTTTTTAATTATAAAATATATATTATTTATTTCCATTTTAAATTTTATCGAATATATGTATACTAAACAAAAAAAGATAAAAAAATTAACATTCACAATACACACTAAAATAAAATAAATTTCATCATCTAATAATTAAAAAATTAAAACATAAAATATAATTATTTAAAAATGAAGAAAAATCTCATACTCTAACTATTAATTATACTATAAAAAATCATAATATTTTACTTGTTATAAATCTAAAATAAACCTTTAAATAAAACTATATTAAATTTATCATGTTATAAAATTTATTTCTCAAAATTAAATTATATTATTTTTCTTAAATCCTAGATTAATACAAAAAAATAATATCATCTTAACACAAAACCAATATTATTCCAAAAATAATTATCCTTATTTAATGTAATATTTTCAATCTAACATAGAAAAACCTAACTCAATACACCAACAATTTATTTTAAAACTAAAAAACTATTGAAATTAATTTATATTATGGGGAGCCATGTTCTAGTGTGTCGTTAAATTTTGAGAAAACTATGCTTTAGAAAATTTAATTTTGAGGTTCTTTTTGCTTTGAGAATCAAATTTCAATTTTAATGTTGTAGAATAAAATTTGGTATGGTTATATTGAATTTTAGATATTTTGTGGAAGTCTAGGTATCTTGTAAAATTATAATTGTTTTATATTATAAAATAAAATGTTTCAGATGACATCAGGTATCTTTTGGGGGATCAATGGATACCTAGTGAGGTGTTTATTGTGGGTTGGTTCTAGGTGAACATTGGGTTATTGATGAAGCAGTATTGAGTACTTAGAGGCTCCAAATTATGTTTTATTAATTTTAATTAAATTTCATAAATGGATTAAATTAAAACATATCACCTTTAACTTATTTTATTCAACTAAAAAAGATCACCAATGTCCCAAATCAAATAGTTTACCCCTACTCTCATACCAAATCAGCCTGAAATAAGGCTTAAAAGGCATTCCCAATCCCCATGGGATGGAAAATAGTTCCTAGAATAAAGGATACTCTATTTAAAATGGTTTTCCCAAAATAAACCGAGTAATAATAGATTATCCCATTAAATGGAGGACCCCAGCATAAGCTGTGATGTCAAGAAATTAAATAAATAGCTAAGGAAACATGAATAAAAAAACATGGAATAATTTAAAAGAAAACTCATAATAAACCGTAATATAACAAATAAACGAAAGAACATACAATTATTTAAATTTAACCACAAAATCCAGTATAAGATTATTTGAAAATTCAAATATTAAATGAGAGGGGAAACATTATGGGAAGTCAATAAGGATATATAATAGAACAATGATACTAAAAACCTAAACCCAAAATTTTCTGAAACAGTCACTACCCATATTCATGTGACATGAGGGATAGCTCCCACTATGTCACCTCTACCAACCTGAATAATGATGTCATATATTTCCACCAAATATAAGTGGGTCCATTAATTTTATCTTTCAAAATATGGTCCAAAAAACATAAATGGTGTTTGTAGTGTGTGAGAATAAATATCCTAGTGGTATCTTACCAAGTGTTCCATGGGTTTCCTTTGTCAGATAATCCAAGAAAGATATTTTGAAAATAAACAACTTAAAATTATCTTTTAAATTAAATTAATAACATATCATGGAGTGATATTTATATCAATTTTAATAGGAAAGTAAAATTATAGATAATCACACATTTGAAAAATGGACCATGGGATATAACCATAGGTAACAATGTCAGGTTTTCTAAGATCCTCACAGAAACCCCTAACCGATCAAAGTATTCCAAACAATTCATAGGTTTCTATACAATGTTAAATTTTATTCTAGTGGTAATAATCATGATCCATAAAATAATCCTTCAACTGAGATGTGATATAAAATTTACTAGGCAATGTGTCTTTAAAAATATGTGATATACATTTTCTTGGTTTCCTAACCTATCACCAGAAATTCACATGATGTTCAATCATCCAAAAAGGATTCCAATTTTCGGAGAAAACCATTCTCTAGGTAATATCTATTTATCCTCAAACAAATCCATATGTAAAACAGACATATAAAATTATATTAGTTAATCTTATAAAAATAGGATGATCAAAATCAGGCATATTATATATATACATATATATGCCATTCCATAATAATGGAATATAATACATTAGATCAATTTGAAACCAAATATTATAAAATAAATCACATATGATTATTCAAAAAAAGGTAACACACAAAACCAATCTCCGTAAATCTTTGAAACCATTAGTAGATAGTGTAAAACTACTAAAATAGAGGAGGAAGGAACATAGAATAAAATTGTAGACCCTATCATTATATTTGTCCATAATGAACCTTATGACACTAGGGCTATATGGGAATAATTAAACCATGAAGATAAAGGAAATAACCCAAGGAGGATGAGGGAAAACACCTAATTGAATAATTTTTAATTATTTTTAATGAATAATACACGAAATTTTATGGTGGAAGGGGGAATAGAAAATGTGTTAATGTATGGAGACATAGAATGTTCTAATTGAGGGAGGAGAAGACCAAAATGGGTTACAATTGGAAATTAAAATACATTAATTTAATATTTCTAATATTCTAATAATTTTTCATCATTTAGGAACATAGTTTAGTTTACTATGCACCGACCATGTGAATTTATCATGAAATCCTCTCTTAGTCTTGGATAGTTTCTATATCCATGTTTGATTAAGTCGAATAATTTCTATAAATGATGCGTGAACAATGTGTGGTCGCCTAATGTGTGTTTTGGCCTAACATTTTACCATTATATATATGATTTAGTTTCATGGTTACTACTAACTGTGTGCTTTTAACACTCAGAAATGTTAATTTTCATGGTATCCCTGGGTGTGTATAATTAAGCTTCATGGTTTCTCCAAACTATTCACCATCCAAGTGCATCCTATTTCTAAGGGGACACCCAATATTCGATTAAGACACAAATATTACTACTTTTCCACTAACCATATAGATCCCACTACATCCTCTCTTTTACAATTTTTCAAATGTATTCATACTAGAACAAATAATTGAGGATAAAATTAAAAAATTAAAAAATATAATTCATAAAAATGATAATTAGAGTGTGGAAATTCTCCCCAACATATCACTTTCTTTCTTGATAAAGTTAAAATGAAGAATGAAGATCAATAAATAAGTGAGGACATTGCTCCCTTATGAATTAATCATGTTCCCATGTCTCATCTGAATCACTCCCATGATGACATATACCTGAACCAATGGAATAGATTTTATATATATCACTATACTCTATTATTTGACAATACAGATATGATTATTGTTTATTGAAATATATGGATCCAATTCCATCTCTTCACGTCTCAATGCATGGGAGGGATTGTTATAGTACATCATTAATTGATAAGTATTGATTATGTTATTAATTCACATCATCTAATGATGAAATACAATTTATATAAACCATTCTTGATTATTTTAGGGGTCTAAAAGGGTCCCACATACCTTTATGTTAGTTTCCCATACTTGTCAAGTGATTTGTGATCCAACCAAGGTGATATTATTTATAATACTCATAAATAAACTAAAAAAACCAAAGGGTGAAGATGATTTTGGGTAATATTATGTTGCATCTGAGCTATCAAAAATCACTATCATATAATCTAAAAAAATTTAGTTATCTATAAAATAATCATGGGCCCCTCTAAGGAAGCATCTCTTCCCACTATGCTGTAAAGAGGAGATTGACATGCATAAATAAATAAATCTTTAAAAATATCCATCCTATCAGAATATTGGTTGTTATTATTTTAATATAACCCAACCAATTATATATTGGAATACCATGAGCCTCAAGTTCTATGACACTTTAATGAAGTATTTCTTCCACAATTTAGATTGCATGCTCCATCATCCAATTTATTTTAGGATGGTATATTGTTATTAACATTACATAAGATCTCATTGACTCTTAAAATCCCTTATTTAATTTGGTTGTGAACTGGGTATATCTATATAAAATTATGAAAAAAATAACTTCATGCAATTTCTTTATTTTCAGCATGTACAACTTCCCAAGATCTCTCACTTTTATGTTATCCAGGATCTGGATGAAATGAGATGACTCAATTAAAAAATCAATGAAAAACATATATAGTGTTCTTAACATGATATGCATGAGCTTCATTGGTGATTAAATTCATATATATCTCATACATTTCCATGTAGGTATGGGAATAGAATAAATAAATCTTGAAAACTTCTAATGTTTTAATTTAACCAATTGAAACATATAGCATCATGACAAGAAATTTTATATGACAGCTCACATACCAGGACATTGGTATTGGTTCATTATATCATAATACATATTGGTGTCTCCTATATGGGTTGTCTATATAGTGTGATGTAAATATTTCGTCACTAGTTTCCTCATATATTTTAGAATCATAAAATATTTCCTAAAACAATTAATTCCCTCAGGAGATATTAACCACCCATCAGTTGTCTTGAAATAATATATAATTCTCCTAATATGATAAAACCCCTTATCCCTTTGTTTCCCCATATGAATAAGTTCAAGGACTGAATTTTTGGATAGAATATAAGAAAAAAACACGCTTTATTTCTATTTTTTACCTCTAGGATAATCTTGGCAAGTAGGGTCATTAGGTAACATTCATTATTAGATTCCTTCAAGGCCTTTGATGGAGACATCTAAATAAGTGAATCAATTATTAAATATACATTGACTTTTGTATATATGATTTTTAAAACAATTGTTTAAATTTATTCCACATACCCCATTTCCCAAAATATTAATTCTTTTTTTGAGAAAATATTTCTTGAAATTTTTTGATTGGTATACATAGTGAATATCTCACATTAGAGATAGTGTCTCCCGATAATTTAGAACATGCATATATTTTTATAGAATAATATCACAGGTTGTGTAATTACTTTAATGTGTTAAAAGTTAGAGAGAACCATAATCCACCATGTTATCACCCTGTATAATCACAGTAACTAACCGGCTCGGGTCAACCCAACATGTCACCCAGGAAAAATCCTAAAAAGACTCAAAGAACATTATCAATCTCCATGGGTGTGTGAAAATCACCAAGGCATCCTTGTGTAAACATTTTTAAGGGTTTCACACTCATAATCCCAATAAATTAATGGTCTAATCCCATTATGAATATGGCATGACCTTTACGTAAGTCAAATTTCCATGAAATAGAAGAAACAATTTTAGAAATATACAAACAAAGAAACTATCCCACCAATAACAATAAATCCAAAATCCATAAAAATACCATAAACATAAATGATTAAATAAGCACCATGTCATTACAAAAAAATTAAATAGATAAAAAATAACCAAAATAAAATACAATCAAAATATATCTCAGTTCAGTAAGGATGATATAAACATCTCAAAATCAATAGTGATCCATGAACGCTCTATACTAACTCAACCTTCATGTAAAAACTGGTCACAAAAAAACACAACCCAAGAGGATTTCAGTTATTGAGATGATTCACAATGTCCATAGCACTCCTTCCATTAACATAACCAAGAAAGATATCAGTCAATGAGAAGATTCACAATGTTCATAGAACTCCTTCTATATCATGTATTCAATAAAAAAGTATACATATAACCAATAGAATATGTAGGTTGTGAATCGAAGATTTTAGTATGATACCACAATGACTCTACATAATTACATTATCCATGAAAACCATTATTCCATGTTTGAGAAATTTGAAATACTTTTTTTAATTTCAAAAATGTTTTTATCAAATCCTATAGTTTTTAATAAAATCTAGTTGATTTACATAAACAACCCACATGAGGAAATAATTAATAAATTAGTGGGACACATACTATAAACAATTTCTAATTCAATAAATAGTGAATACTAAGTATCCATATAAACTTAATACAAGAAATATAGGGGGGATTTTTCCTAAAGGTTCCAATGGAAATAGGAACAACTCAAGGAACCCTAGTTGGATTATGTAGTCCTAAATAATTAATACTACTCAGTCCCCTTTAAGAAACATAAGAAATGAACCCTATCCAACATCATGCCTAAAACTAAGGAAACATCTTTTCACATTCACTCATACCTAAGTTCACCCATGTGAATTCATCAACAAATCCATAACCACATAAAAATTAAAATACAAGAACATTGAAAATAATTACCATAATCCATAAACCACTATGAAAAGGAAAATACCAATTATAAGAATAGTTTAAATCACATTAAAGTCAAAACTCCTTTAAAAAAAATATCAAATAGACATTGGGAGTAAGATTTATTTTCTAGAGAAACCATTTGAACAAAATCTATTAAAACAATTATCCCCTATTTTAAACCAATTATAAAACACATTGTATATGAAAAACTATTTTGTTTTAAGAAACAAATAAAATCACTCTTTTATCACAATGAAAGACACTATAACATCAAATATAAATAATTATCCCTAAATAATATAATTAAATTACAATTTATCAAATTAAAGTAATAGAAACCCATTAAATTATGGTATTTCATGTGAAGGCCCCATTAAGTTGAGACACCAACCACAAAATCAATTTTTAACTCAATACGTTCATATAAAACCATTGAATCCAAGTATAAGGGATCCCTATGAACCTATAATACCAATAAATTATATTAAACATACATCTATAACCCGATTTTCGCCTTTATATCCTCTTAGGGTTCCTTAAATTCACGAAAACAAGAGAAACAAGAAAGATTAATAGAGGATGAAGAATAATTTAATGGGTAGTCATGCTTACATTGAAGGAATTAAATAAATAGTAACAGAATACAGAAAGGGAAACAAAGAAAAACACCATCCATGGTTGAGATAAGGTTTTACATGCGAGGATGATAATAAATGAGAGGAAAATAGTGTTAAAATAAAAGGGAAAAAATTTATCTTCACAATTTAAAATTTACCAAAAAACCTACATGGTTTTTTCATAGATTTGGGAAAAGGTAAAAAATCATGTGCCAACCACACCGATCACCCACCACATTCAAATATGACGTCGCCATTTATTTTATACTATAACATAGTTTTCCTAACAATATGAAAACCACAATAAAATAACACATGATTCCTTCTACCCTTATCACCATGGATGAGAATGTTGTTTTTAATAATCATTCACTAATCATGCACCCTATTCATATTTTTCAAAGTATTCAAATTTTGACTCATGAATCTTAGAAACTCAAAATAAAATAAAAATAAAAAATAAAACTAAAAATAAAAACAGATAAATGACCTAGATGGGTTACAACTCAACCAACCACGAAAGTTTTGTCCCGAAAAGTCTCTAATATCCCCTTAATTAAGTGGAGACAAAAACATAGCTCTCTCACTAAGGTTTAACGTTCCCTTAAACATAAGGCCATCCCATACCCACTACTATAAAACAAAGGCTACGTCTAAACCCTTAAACATGCTAGTTAATAAACTGGATATTATATTTTGATTCTCAATTTTCCGCTCAATAATGGTAGCATGTATAATTCGAAATACCACATTATAAATTGATTAATAACTCAATGGTCTAATAAAAAGTAGCAACAACCAACCCAAATGACTAGGTTTCAACAAAATTATTACCTGAGAGTGTTTCTTGATCATCAATTACAACTCAATGAATTATGAATACAATAATTAAGAAGCTTCTTAGTTTTCATAGATCATTTTCAATCCACTTGAATCAACAGAGTATCATAAATCATCTCTAGAATGACACTTGGTCTTAATCAGTAGATTTCACCACAAATTTGAGCTATATAAGTCCCCAGCCTTAAACCTTACTTAATCTTGAGTTACTTCAAGAATACACGTTGTGGGTCTTTTCAGGTTTAGAGTTTTAGAGAATTAGATCATAAAACATGCATTGCATTCCACATTTAAACAAAGTAGTTACATAAAAGATAGTATTCATTTTTTCCATCAACGGAAACATATTTAAAATAAAACATGAATTCTTTCTTGACACATTCTTGAAACTATCATCATATCAGGTACCATTCCCTTGACCTGTGAAAAACATTTCAAAAACATGGGATGAGCATAAAAAGCTCAGTAAGGGTTATAAAATGTTTTGAAAGGAAACTTGAGTACATATATACATAAGAATAAAATCATTATTTTCCCATAAAACATAAGGACTTTAACATACCTCATAAAATCATGAATAAATCATAGAAATCGTAAGACATAAAGGTAACTTGAGGCATTCATAACATTCTTACATAGGGAGTAACCCTATTGGTTATGTTTGGAATACCCATCATAGTATATTACCTAATCACTTCGGAGAAACCTTAAAATTTAACTCCTTCGTGTTAACCAATGCATTGGAGAGATATATCAGGCTCACCCGCCCTTAGTTTATCATGGAACCACCCATCTTTATAACAATTCTCAAGAACCATAACATAATCGTATCACATAAAACATGCATAAAGGAAACATAACATTTCCACTTTTCAATCACAAGATATCAATACAAAACATTGATATTAAAACATTATGAATACCATTTTCAATAAAAAATTAAAAGAAAAGTAAAACATGGTATTTATTTTTTATTCAAAAAAGGTTATGGCTTGTAGAGGAAGCCAAAACTCAAATAACGGTCACAGCGGCAGAGAAGTCATTGTTGCCGCATACGTGCGACAAAAAAATTTCCCTTTTTTCATTTAGTAAACGATTCATATAAAAAGATTCATTTTGAATAAAAGTAAATGTCAAAGGGATTTATACACCGTATAAAATAAAGTTGTGTATAAAACAAAATATGCCTCAATGAAAGGAGATTGAGACGATGTCCCATACCTCAGGTCCGACATGACTCGATCATTTTTAATGTCCTGAATAATAAACATGAGTTAATTTATACTTTCATAAGAACCCTTTTCAAGTTAATTATTCCTTTTATATCACTTATTACCATGTTATTAACATTATTTAATCATTTAAGTTAATAACAGTCATTTTGTCTATATTTGCTACTTGAGTCAAAAGTGAACTTCTTATATTTACAAGTTTGTTCACGTAGTCAAATATCCATTATCTCAAGAATGATATTCGTGATGTAGATTCCATATATATCATATATATCCAGTATATACATGCATTTATAATATCACATAATCATTTAGAGGTAAGAAAGGAAATGCACCATTCATGGAGACGGTAAGTCGTACGTACGAATGAACACTACTTTCATTTCTATGTCATATTAATGATATTAAAACTAAATGAGAGATATGTATATTTTAATTCCAGAATTATATTCATAATTTATATGTAACATACACAATATATATCCATTATATATATGTACGTATAATAGTACATTAAATTTGGGGATAATAAATGAAATGCACCGTTCATGGAGACGGTAAGCCGTACGTACGCATGAACGCTACTTTCATTTCTATTTTGTATAATGGAGTGAAATAATAATGATATAAGGTTATATTATAATTATAGAATAAAATAACATATAATAACATTAACTCCATCCTTTATATGTCACACATATGGCATTAATGAATCAAATCACTTTGAGGGGGCGGTAGTCCGCACTTCCTAAAATGAAGATATATCGTTTACCCATAATGGAAACCATAGAGGTATGCCATAAATGAAAAAAAATAAAAAATCGTAATTAAAACATAAACATATTATATATCATATCTAAATATAGTGACATCTTAAGGGCCACCTTTGAAGGTGTTAGAAGAATATTGAACAATCATCGTTTCGTGAGGCAGAAATTCGACATCCATAGAAACAGTATGTTATTTAACCATTATATGTAGGTGTGTGTAAGTGTAGCTAGAATGATTCTTATAAAAACATCCTAGTATATTTAAGATACATTAGTTGTTACAAAATAAATTAATAAAAAGAGTTTAGGTGGTTGGAGAAGCAAAATAATACAAAAGAACAAAAGTGATGGCATTACCTTAAAATCGGGTAACTCTCTTTGATTTGAGATCAAAGGCTTCCTTGCGAAGACTCCTATCCAAAGTGAGGCTTCTAGGAGTAAGAGAGGGATGTGGAGAGAAACAATGGGTAGGTTTTGGCCGAACCAAAGGCTTGAGAGGTCTGGGTATGTAGGTAGAGGTGGGGGCCTTTTATAAGAGGGGAGGAGGGGCACTCTTGGAAAGTTATAAAAAGTTACATTATTTTCAAATGAGTTTCGGATTTAAAGGTCCAAAATTGATTTATTTAGAGGATAAGGTGATAACGGTTAGAAATATACTCATCCAATAGGTCTTTGACAAGTTTATATTATTATTTTATTATTATATTTTCATTTTACTTGAATCCTTTATTAATGAGGTAATCGCTGCATCATCAGGATGTCATAAATAATTTAATTTATTTAATGTTAAAAAATTATAAAAAAAATAATATGATGTAGAAAATATTTTTATATTTCCAATGACTATTTATAGTCCAGTATATCATTTGTTTAGACAAAATTAGAAATGATTTACTCATGTGATACATTCTTTTTTAAATTTAACTTTCTTTAAAAGTAAAAAGATAAAAAGTCATTATCACACAAAAGTGATTCCATGGGGTCCCCATGTTCGGCACAAGGCATCCCATGGTTTTCCATGACACAAAAATTAGTATTAAGACACATTTTGGGGTCATTTTTTGTTATTATGATATTATTTTATTATCCTTAACTACCTGATTACTCATTAATCAAGATAATTAAAGATAATTACCGTCATTACAATTCATAATGTACAAAAACAAAATATTCTTGATTAAATAATTTTTACCTTCTTATTCAAAATATGTAATCCATTTTTCCAAATTCTAAACACAGAAATTGCAATAATTAATTAAAAATAATTCTCGTTGTCAAAACAAATAGCGGATTTTTTTGAAACAATATCTATGAAAAGTTTGGCATTAGTTTAAGCCCAATTCCAAAGTGAAATTAATCCCAATGTCCACCATTGGATTAAATGGTAAAAATATATCCAAATTAAATTTTAATACCACTTAAAAAGATAATATAACCATATAATTAAATTAGATGAAAAGGTAGTTTTTATGTAAAATGCAGTATTCTCACTATTCATTAAAAAATGAACATTGTCAGAAAAATACAAAAAATTTACCCAATGTAAATTTCAATGTCCCAAACATCAATAATATGTTTATTTTGAAAAATATAGCTTATAAAATTTTCAAAAGTTTGATTTAAAAATGGTTTGCCATCAAAAGGAAGTAAAACAATCTTTTAAAAATATTAGTGTATTTCATGCTTAAGATTCGATTTATTCTCATTTTAAGCCTCTAAAACACTATCTAATTCATAAATAGACATAGATAAAATTGTCTATTATTCATTACTTACTTGGGATGTTACATCCTTCCCCCTTTATAAAATTGTGTCCCCGCGATTTATTTACTTATGGAATAAGTGGGGGTATTTATCTCTCATAGCATTTTCAGATTCCCACGTTGCCTCTTTAACCATATGGTTTTTAAACAAAAACATTACCTGAAAATCACCTTATTCCACAAAACATTCTCCCTATGGTCAAGAATCTGGACCAGTTTTTCCTCAAAATATAGATTCTCTTCCAACTGAACTACCTCTTGACTCAAAACATGAGATAGATCTTGCATTACTTCCTTAACATTGAAACATGAAAAACATTATGTACCTGAGATAAACTCGGAGGTAAAGCCACTCGGTAAACAACTGATCCAACTCTATCCAGAATTTTATATGGTCTAATGAACATTGGACCCAACTTTCCATTCTTACCAAATCGTATCGCACTTTTCCATGGTGATACATTGAGAAAAACATGATCACCTACCTCAAAAGAGAGATTCTTCCTCCTGTTGTCTGCATAACTTTTCTGCGTGCTCTGAGCTGTTCTCATGTGTCTCTGTATCAGCTGAACTTTTTATGCCAACTCTTCTACCAATTTTGGTCCCACCAACTTCCTTTTACCCACTTCATCCCAGAAAGCTGGTGTTCGACACCGCTTCCCATATAATGCTTCAAACAGAGCCATATGTATACTGGAATGAAAACTATTATTATAAGAAAACTCAACCAAAGAAAGATTTCGGTCCCAACTTCCCTGATAATCCATCAAACAAGCACGTATCATGTCTTCTGAAGTCTGAATCGTTCTTTCTGACTTCCCTTCTGATTGAGGATGAAAAGCTGTACTAAAATTTAATTTAGTACCCAACGACGTCTGATGGCCTTTCAAAAAGTTAGAAGTAAACCTGGGATCATGATCATATACAATGGAGAGGGGAACTACATGTAAACTGACTATCTATTTAACATACAGATGAGAAATTTGATCTCGGGAAAAAAGTATCTCGTATAGCAAGGAAATGAGAAGATTTAGTCAAACGATCAACAATAACCGAGATTGCATTATTACCTTGAGGTGTTTTCGGAAATCCCACAATTAAGTCCATGGATATATTCTCCCATTTCCACTCTAGTACTGGTAAAGGATGAAGAATCCCATTCGGTAACTTCCTCTCTGCTTTAACCTCTTGAAATGTCAAACACTTCACAGTAAAATCAGAAATATCCCTTTTCATTCCGTTCCACCAGTAATACTCCCAAAGATCTTTATACATCTTAGTACTTCCGGGATGAACTGAAAACTGAGATCTATGAGCTTCACATAAAAACTCTCTCTTCAACTATGAATCACAAGGAAAACACAATCTCTTCCCAAATCTCAAAACACAATCATTATCAATGTTGAATTCAGGCAACTTACCCTTCTGAACCAGCTCTACCTTTTTCTGCAACTCGTTGTCTTGCTTTTGTGTTTGCTTAATTCTGTCTGATTGAGATGATCTCAATGATACTTGAAACAAAACAGAAGAACATCATGTACCAAAAACATATATCTCAATGTTGATCAAATCGTTAACCAAAGGATCATGTTCCAAACGCAACATTGTTAATGAAGCATTACTTTTTCGACTCAAAGCATCAGCCACTTTATTTGATTTTCCCGGATTTTAATGAATTGTAAAATCATAATCCTTGATTAATTCCAGCCATCACATCTGTCTCATGTTCAATTATTTTTGAGTGAATATATTCTTTAAAATTTTGTGATCGGTATATATTTCACACTTTACTCCATACAAATGATGCCTCCAAATTTTTAAAGTGAAAACAACATCAACTAATTCCAAGTCATGTGTAGGGTAATTTACCTCATGAGTTTTCAGCTGATGTGAAGCATAAACAATTACCTTATCATTCTGCGTTAGGACACAACCAATTCCTTTCAATGAAGCATCACTGTAGATAACAAACTCACCATTCCTGAAAGGTAGTGCCAAAACTGGACCATTCACCAATCTTCATTTCAGTTCCTAAAAACAATCATCACATTCTTTTGTCCAGATAAACTTGACACCCTTCTTAGTTAGCAAAGTCATTGGGCTCGGTAACTATGAAGAATTTATATAAAACCTTCGGTAATAGCCTGCCAAACCAAGGAAGCTACGAATCTCAGTTACATTTATGGGTCTTGGCCATTCTTCAACGACCATTGTTTTTGTTGGATCAGCATTTATCCCATCTTTAGAAACAATGTGAACAAGGAAAGAAATTTGTTGTAACCAAAACTCACACTTGATGAATTTCCCATACAATTAATTTTCTTTCAAGGATTGCAAAATAACCCTTAAATATCTTTCATGCTTCTTTTTACTTTTATAAAACACCAAAATATAATCAATGAAAACCACAACAAACCTATCCAAGAACTCATGGAAAATTCTATTCATAACGTCCATGAATACATCAGGTGCATTAGTTATCCCAAAAGGAATTACTAAAAATTCATAATGGTCATATCTTGTACGAAATGTGGTCTTCGGAACATCTGCTTCCTTTACCTTCAACTGATGGTACCCCGATCTCAGGTCAATACTTGGAAAAAAAACTAAGCTCCCTGGAGCTAATACAACTTCATTTGATGGCCCGACATCTGCGGAAGTAGTTGCAAAAGATTTCACCACCCCTTTCTGCTTATAGTCCAACTGCTTACCATCACTCAAGCTGTTTGTCGGACACTCATTTTCATAGTGACCCATCTCATTGCACTTAAAAAATTTCACTAACTGTAAATAAAATTTGGTCTTACCATTACCCTGACCTTTTTTTAGTGCAATCAAGAGCCTTATGAACCATCTTACCACATCGGTAGAACTTTCCAGAATTCAGGAGAAATTCCCATGCATGTCTTTTACCATAATTATCATAAACTGGAAACTTATTTTTCTTACCATCAGAATTTTTTGAGGAATTCTTCCCTTTCTCCTACCTCATCGGTCTATTATTCTGTTGGTTGTTATAGAACACTTGATCATCGGTAAACTCCTTTTCCACCTTCTCAGGACATCGAACAAGATTTTCATAACTTTAGAACTCACGAGAAGCTAAAGCCCTTCGATATTTTGTCTTTAACCCTGAGTAAAAATGAATGATTTTACTATCAAGGTCTCGAATAAAATTTGGAGCATACCTTGCCAATCGAGTGAACCTTTCTTCATAGGCATCCATTGAGTCCTCCTCTTGCCTCAATTACAGGAATTGTTTTTCCATCCTAAGTCGAACTGCCTTAGGAAAATACATCTCAAGAAACATACCTTTGAATTCATCTCAGTCGAGAGCATCAATCTTATCAGGTCCCTGATATTTTTAACCATCGACCACCACTAATCAGCTTCACCCTCCAAAATGTAAATAGCAAGACTAACCTTTTGATTGTCTGAACACACCATGACATCGAAAATTATCTCCAATGCTTTAATCCACCCTTCAGCTAGCACAGGGTCAAATGATCCTCTGAAAGATGGGGGATGTTTCCTCATGAAATGTTCCACCACAGACATGTTCCTCTACGGTTGATCTAGCTGATCTCGTGCATGGATACTGCCACCATTTATCAAATGAGTCAGCTATTCCATTACTGCAACAAACTGTTCAGTTCCAATTCCGACCATTTCAAGATGCTGATTCGAAATGTCAATTCCATCTGTATGCCTTCCTAGAACTGCCTCTCTGTTTCCTCTACAGAAAACCATTATGAACAAACATGTCTTTGATGAAGCAACATGGTAATTCTCAAATGCTATATCATTTCAATTTTACCATAAAAAAATATTTGTGGATAATCATTTAATAAAATTCTAACTCCTAAAGTTATCTAAACCGACCACTGATACCAACTATACGGCCCCGCCTTAAACCTTACTAAATCTTGAGTTACTTCAAGAATACGCATTGAGGATCTTTTCATGTTTAGAGTTTTAGAGAATTAGATCATAAAACATGCATTCCATTCCACACTTAAACAAAGTGGTTAAATAAAAGATAGTATTCATTTTCCCATCAATAGAAACATATTTAAAATAAAACATGGATTCTTTCTTGACACTTCCTTGACATTATCATCATATCAGATACCATTCCCTTGACCTATGAAAAAAATTTCAAAAACTTGGGATGAGCATAAAAATCTCAGAAAGGGTTATAAAAAAAATGGAAAGGAAACATGAGTATATATATACATAATAATGAAATCATGCTTTACCCATAAAACATAATCACTTTAACATACCTCATAAAATAATGAATAAATCATAGAAATCACAAGACATAAAGGTAACTTGAGGCATTCATAAATTTCTTACGTAGGGAGTAACTCTCTTGGTTACATTTAGAATACCCATCACAGTATATTCTCTAAATCTATTCGGAGAAAACATAACGTTTAACTCCTTCACGTTACCTAATGCATTGGAGAGCTATATCGGGCTCACCCGCCCTTAGTTTATCACGGAACCACCCATCTTCATAACAATTCCCAAGAACCATAACATAATCATATCACATAAAACATGCATAAAGGAAACATAACATTTCCACTTTTCAATCACAACACATCAATACAACACATTGATATAAAAACATTATGAAAACCATTTTCAATACCAAAATAAAATAAAAGTAAAACATGGTATTTATTTTTTATTCAAAAAATGTTATGGCTTGTAAGGGATTCCGAAACTAAAATAATGGTCACTGCGGTGGAGAAGTCGTTGTCGCAGCATACATACGACAAAAAACATTCCATTTTGTCGTTTAGTAAATGCCTCGTATAAAAAGATTCCTTTTCAATAAAGGTTAAAGATAGTGGGGTTTATAAACCGTATAAAATAAAGTTGTGTATAAAACAAAATATGCCTCAATGAAAGGAGATTGAGACGATGTCCCATACCTCGGGTCCGACTTGACTAGATCGTTCATTAATGACCTGAATAATAAACATGAGTTAATTTCTAATTCTTTAAGAACCTTTTTCAAGTTCATTCTTCCTTTTGTATCACAAATTACCATGTTATGATCATTATTTATTCATTTAAGTTAAAAACAATTTTTTTTCGATATTTGGTACTTGAGTCAAAAGTGAACTTCTTATATTTACAAGTTGTTCACGTAGTCAAATATCCATTATCTCAAGAATGATATTCATAATGTAGATTCCATATATATCATATATATACAGTATATACATGCATTTATAATATTACATAATCATTTAGAGGTAACAAATGAAATACACCGTTCATGGAGACGGTAAGCCATACGTACGCATGAACGCTACTTTCATTTCTATGTCATATTAATGGATTTAAAACTAAAGGAGAGATATGTATATTTTAATTTCAAAATTATATTCAGAATTTATATGTAACATACACAATATATATTCATTATATATATTTACTTATAATAGTAAATTATATTTGGGGATAAGAAATGAAATGCACCGTTCATGAAGACGGTAAGCTGTACATACGCATTAACGCTACTTTCATTTCAATTTTGTATTTAATGGAGTGAAATCATAATTATATAAGGGTATATTATAATTCAAGTATAACATCACATATATTAACATTAAATAAATCCTTTATAAGTCTCACATATGGAATTAACGAATCAAATCACTTTAAGGGGGCGGTAGTCTGCACTTCCTAAAATGAAGATATCGCGTTTACCCATAATGGAAACAATAATGGTCTGCCATAAATGAAAAAAATACAAAATAATAAGTAAAAAGTAAACATATTATATATCATATATAAATATAGTGACTCTTAATGGCCACCTTTGAAGGTGTTTGAAGAATATTGAACAATTATCGTTTCGTGAGGCAGAAATTCTCAATCCACAGAAATAGTATGTTCTTTAACCATTAGATGTAGGTTTGTGTAAGTGTAGCTCTAATTCCTCTTATAAAAACATCCTAGTATATTTAAGATACTGTATTTTTTACAAAAGAAATGAATAAAAAGATTTTAGGGGGGTGGAGAAGCAAAATAAAACAAAAGAACACAAGTCAAGGCATTACCTTAAAATCGGGTAGCTCTCATTGATTTGAGCTCAAAGGCTTCCTTGGGAAGACTTCCTCTCAATGTGAGGATTCTAAGAGTAATATAGGGATGTGGAGAGATAAAATGGTCAGGGTTTGGCCTATCCAAAGGCTTGAGAGATGTGGTTAAAGTGGTAGATGTGGGGGGCTTTTATAAGAGGAGTGGAGGGGCACTCTTGGAAAGTTATAAAAGGTTACTTTATTTTCAAATGAGTTTCGGATTTTAAAGGTCCCACATTGATGTATTTCGAGGATACGGTGATAAGGGTTCGAAATATACTCATCAATTAGGACTTTGAAAAGTGTATGTTATAGTTTTAACATTATCTTTTCATTTTACTTAAATACTTTATTAATGATGTAATCGCTGCATCATCATGATGTCATAAATAATTTAATTTATATAATGTCCAAAATTTGTAAAAAATAATTCTATGATTTAGGAAATATTTTTAGATTTCCAATGAATATTTATAGTCCAATAGATAATTTGTGTAGTCAAAATTAAAAATGTTTTACTCAGGTGATACATTCTTGGTTATATTTAGCTTTCTTTAAAAATAAAAAGATATAAAGTCATTATCACACAAAAGTGATTCCATGGGGTCCCCAAGTTTGGAAAAAGGCATCCCATGGTTGCAAATGACACAAATAGTAGTATTAGGACACATTTTGGGGTCATTTTTTATTATAATGATATTATTTTATTATCCTTAGCTACCTGATTACTCATTAATCAAGATAATTAAAGATAATTACCGTCGTTATTATTCATAATTTCCAAAAACAAAAGAGTCTTGATTACATAATTTGTACCTTCTGATTAAAAATATGTAATCCATCTTACCAAATACCAATCACAGAAATTGCATTAATCAATTTAAAAATAATTCTCGTTTTCAAAAGAAATAGTGGGTTTTTTTTGAAACAACATCTATGAAATGTTTGGTATTAGTTTATGCCCAATTCCAAAGTAAAATTAATCCTAATTACCACCATTGAATTAAATGGTAAAAATGTATTAACATTACACTTTAAGACCACTTAAAAAGATAATCTATCCATATAATTAAATTAGATGAAAAAATAGTTTTGATGTAAAATGCAGTATTTTTCACTATTCATTAAAAAATGAACATTATCAAAAAAAACCAAAAATTTATCCAATGTAAATTCCAATGTCCCAAACATCATTAATATGTTTATTTTTAAAAATAGAGCTTATAAAATTTTCAAATGTTTGATTTAAAAATGGTTTCCCATCAAAAGGCAGTAAAACAAATATTTAAAAATATTAGTGTATTCCATGCTTAAGATTGGATTTATTCTCATTTTAAGCCTAGAAAACACTATCTAATTCATAAATAGACATAGATAAAAATATCTATTATTAATTACTTACTAGGGATGTTACAATATATATAAGAGATAATATAATGGTAACCCTAGGTGATTCAAGGTATTCATAAATATTTGTTTTTATGAGCATTCATGGATGAGGTCAAAGCCTATACTATATGATTTTCCTAAAAGATAGAAATGTCATGCATACATAATCGAAAAATATATTCACAAATTTGATTAATTTACATAGAAAAACAAACCATAATAACACTAAATGATGAGTAAAATTATAAGGAAACCTACTCACTGCAACTCATATCTCTAGAGAAATGGACACATGGGCTATTTTCCAAGAAGTGTTCACCAACAATAATCTAAGATAAATTGAGAGAGGTCTCAAAACCTTTTAATATTTTCCTATAATAGTGTATTAAATTAGTAACACTTATGAACAATTTTTTTGTACAAAATATTTCATCTCCAAAACCACCTAAAATGTGACATATTTTTTGAGAACCAGCCACTAGAAAAGAATTGACTATGACTAACTTAATGGAAAATGAATGAAACCCATGATAAAATAAAATTATCACTCTATTAGGTTCATTTGAATATTTTGAAAAATATAAAATAGGATAACAACTCTCTAACACATGTCAATGGAAATACATTAAAACACATTGTCTACAATACCATAACACAACTAGCTAAAACCATCACTCACTAAGAGAAATAAAGAATCCAAAAAAAACACCACAAATGTGAGTTATCTCAAACCCACGGAATTTGTAAATAATCAAATGTAGATCCCACAATAATTCATGTATTAATCATCCAAGGATTTATTCATAGAAGAAAAACATACCACAATAAAAGAAACTAAAATCATGAGTTTTGATGAATACCTTTACCATAGATTCAATGAAGTTAAACAGAACTGGTGGTTCACTCAATAGTGAGGAATACCAACTCTCTAGAAACACTCAACACACATCTACACCACATAATCACGATGAAGAGTGTCTAAATATTTTCATGGTCTCTCCCACTATCTCACCACCACTAAACCAAACCTACATTTATAGGTTCAAATGAAATTCTATCTATAGGTGACTCAGAATACTGTCCTTCCACAAATCACAAATCAACTCCTCATCAAGCCCATCATAGTGTTCTATAATTGAATATGTGTTTGTTACATATTATTAGATGTCTCTGTCATCCACTCTAACCATATTTTAGCCTCTGTCCAACACCAATCCTTATATAGAAAATAAATAGAAACTAGGAAAATATTATATGAAGTTAAATAGAATATTAACTCTTACTCCATTACTCAATTATGAATTTGGGTAAATTCATTAATGAAGGGACCCCTCCTATGTACGGAGAGGAGTTTCCCTCAGGATCACTTTTGAGAATTAACTATGCACATTTTAGTATGTTCCTTATAGTAGAAAGTATTCAATAAATTTAATACATGAATCTATTAAGTTAATATCACACCATCTAAATCAAAATGTGACATAATAACTGAAATATCAACATAAATTTACACATTATCAAGAAAAATTCATTTCAAAAACTCTACTTTTTTACCCACACCCAATTAAAAGAGTCCTTCCACTTTTTACAAAAGCATACAACTTCTCAAAGTTATATAAATTTTTTAAAAAACCATTAAAAACATCTAAATGTTTTAAATAACAATTACGTTCCCTATAATTTTTAAATCATAGACACTAGTTTTGAAAATAAAATCATAATTTGATCACCAAATCCGTTTTTTGATGAAAACACCAATTACATGTTAAAGTTCCTCTCTAAATTCAAAAAACATCATTAACTCAATGAATTAATATATTAATTACATAAATATTAATTGAAAATTAATATGATTAATGATATTAAATTTTTCACAACACAAATATTCACTTAACAACCTTACCACAAGATGAATACATCGCCTCCTTTTATAAAACCATATATGCACCCATAATTTGTAAAATCTGTCATGATTTTAAAAAAAATTATGAGACTGGTCCTTTTTAAAAATATTTTATGAAAAAATAAAATTGAAATAAAACATCAAAAATTATTAAAAACAACTCTTTGATATTAAAACACTTCATGGATATAAAAACCCTTTTGAAATAGGATATAAGGAGTCCTAATTGAACCAATCCTCAAAAACACTTTTTCCCCAAAAAAACATCAATAGTTAATTTATAAGTATTCATCATCCATTGAAATTGGAACTGAAATAAAAAAATATATAATCAAGGTCTCAATTTAAATCATAACTCATTGTCCCAAATATTTTCATAGAAATTACAAATATTCAAGTTTGTAACAAACATTTTATAATAAAGTTTTTAAAAATCAAACCATCTCATTATAACATTCAAATAACATTAAAAATATCCCAAATTATAGTCAATAATAACTCAATATAAATAATAAAACATAACTATGTCCTATTTATCAATACATCACAAAAAATCATTCAAAATAAACTCAATCAGACTAATTCCTGAAATTAAAACACCCTCATCAAACACCACATTAATGATAAACGCCATCAATGTTTTTTGGTGGATAGGTACTCAAAAAAATTGATATTGGGGTGTTACAGATCATTAAATATTTTTGAAACATATTTTTATGGGAAATGTGCCAACTATAAAACAACCATTGTAAGGGTTGAAAATCCACATACACAGGCTCCATAAGGTTTTCCAAATCATGTGGGACAACTGTGCAACCTTGTTTCTTTCCAAACATGAAACTAAAAATATTAAAAATATTATTGGAAAAAATAAAGGCTCAATTACCAACATCATTAGGAAACTCAGGTTTCACCGTGTGAGGTGGTGATCTGGCACACACCCATGATCAACCTCTTGAGCATCAATGTTAATTTTATTCATTCAACCATGATTCACTCTAAATAATAAGAGGGTGTATGTTACTATTTTGTAATGAACCATCTTGGGTCAACTAAATGAATCACCCAGGTCAGCTAAAAATAGGCCCAAAAGAGCATTCCTAATCACAACAGGATAGAAACAAGAAGTTGGGAATCAATGTATAATATTTGGGAATATTTTCACCAAAGTAATTCAAATAAACCAATTCTCAATTTCAATTGGGAATCTGACCAGACCCATCTATAAGTCATATATCCACTCCATCAAATAATATACTTTGTGAAATATAGAAACCAAAAAAAATAATCATACCAATAATAATAAAACAATTTTCTATAAGAAATATGTTATTACCATAACTAAACTAATAACCATGATCAATTTATAAAAAAAGAATAATTAGATAACTAATATCTAAAATATAAGAAAAATAAAATATTGTTATGTATAATGAAGACAATATGAATAACCAAAAATCAACAAGGAACCTAGAATTCTCCACATTTCCACAACCTCTACATTATAATAAATCAATTCCAGAAATATACCTAGGAATGATGATGTGTGTCAAGAAGAGTTTCCAAGCACATGGAACTAATTCACCAAACTATATAATATAAAAAAGTCTACCCAAACCTAATGGAATATATTGGGTGTGAGTCCAAGATCCTAGAGGGATAAAACCATGAATCTACATAATGATAATATCCATGAATATTTTTAGCCTATATTTGAAAAATAATATTTTAAATAAAAATATTAATTATAAAAATGGTTTTATCAAATCCTTGGGGGTTTCATTAAAACAATCCAATTTTCATAAACAAACCATGTAAGAATATCATTAGTAAATCATTGGGTATCATTGTATAAACAATTTCAAACTCCATAAATGGAGAATGATAATTATCCTCAAACATATAATGTAAAAAATAAAGGGTAACTTTTACCTATTTGTTCCAAATCCACAAGGAGTCACACATAAAAAACAATCTAGATTGTGTATTCCTAAATAGGTAATGCAACATAGGATTCTTAAGGAACCATCATAAATTGATCTTATCTAGCATTGTGCATAATGTTATGGACGAACTCATACACATACTTATGTACCTATGTTCACCCATTTGAAATCAATAAATAATCCATAATCAAACAAAAATAAATATAAAATCACATTCCATGTCATACCAATGATCCATAACCCATAAAGAAAAGAAAAATCACCTTTCGAATGATCTTTTAAACTCATTTATGAGTCAAAATACCCTTGATTTTTTTTATCAAACGTACTTTGGGAATAAAATTTAGTTTTCCAAGAAATGATTTGAAAACCCTCATTAAAACCATTAATATTCTATTTTAAAGCATTTAAAAAATACACAAAATATAAAAAACTATTTCCTTCGGAAAACCATTTAAAATCCACATTTCATTACAACAAATTCTTCGAAAATATAAAATAGATATAACAAACCTTCATAAATATAATTAAATCAAAATATATCATATAAAATCAATAATAATTATGAAATAATGGTATTACATGGGAAATACTAATTATGTAGAGGAACCGACCTTGTAATAAGTGTTAATCCCATATCATTCATCATAATCCATAATAACAGAGTTAAAAGGGATCCCCATGAACCCAAATAATAATTAAATTACATTAAAAACCCACCCCTACCCCTAGGTTCAAGACTTATGGCCTTTTAGGGTTAAAAAATTCCATGAACAGAGAGAAACATGGAAGAGAACTATGGAAAGATTATGAAATTAAAGGAAAATAAATCTTATTATGAAGTAAATCACTCAAGAGTGAATTTATCCACCAATGTAATCAAAGAAGAATATCATCCATGTCTAATATAATTGTTCTCACATGATAGGGGTATAAATGAGGAAAATTAGAGTCAAATAGCAATAAAAATGGTAAATTTACAATTTTAAGTGTATAATACAGACAATGGGGTTTGGCTACATGGTTAGGAAAACCACGCACCAACCATGTGAGTCAACCATAAATTTAAAATACCTTTTCATAGCTTACTCAATATTATTTAATGGTTTTAACAAAAAATTTAAATTTTTACATAATGGAATTGAATTCACTATACCCTTCAATGAAAAGTTGGGAACATGGTTAATAATAACTATGTGATAAATGTGTGTCTTATCCAAAATTTCCCAAAATTTAATAGTTTTCCCCATGACTCCAATAAACTCAGAATAAAATTAAAATGTAAATTTCTTCTAAAAAAAATATATAATGGTGACTCGGGGGGGGGGGTTTAATAATAATGAAAACCAATCTCAAGCCTAATGCATTAGAATATAGGACATACCCTTGTCCAGCCTCAGGTATAATCAAAATAAATTCTAATTCAATCACTACATTAACTCATAAAATGATCCATGACAATTAAATATCTAGATAAATTTCACTTCTTTATAAGTAATAGTTGTTCTAGGATTTTCACTCTTAGATAGTTATGTAGAATATCATTGGTAGTGATGTACAAGACCCATAAATTTCTTATTTCAAAGGCATCATTTGGTTCTTCCCAAAACAAGATAACCATCAACTTCTCATGATAAACCTAAATGCACCATTATGAAAACACATACCAAAATAACATGTATTCTATGATCCATATTATATACTTTTATAGCATTTCATATAGGTGATGATCATAGAATTTTATCAATACAATCCAAAAATGATGTCTATAATATTCTTAAATTTTAAAATAAAGTAATACATTATCCTTTAATATCATTAAAAATAATCTTATCAATGGAATATTTATTTTAAAGGTTATTGAATACATTAGGAGCATTTGTTAGACCAAAATGAGTCAAAAGATACTTAAAATTACCATATCACTTCTATAATTAGTCTTAGTAAAATCATATTTATTTACCTTGAGTTTTTCGTTCCCTGAATAGATTTCAACCTTTATAAAAAACCATTCCCCATTTTAATTGATCAAATATTTAATTAATGGTTGGAAATGGATATAAATTCTTAATATTCCTATGATTCAACTTTTTATAGTGAATTCATAATCAAAAAGTTTCATAAACTTTCTTAAAAAAGAGTACAATTGTGTCCTAAAGAGTCATGCTACTATAAATAAATTTTTTTTGCTTCTAAACCATCTAAATGAATTATCAATTACTTTAGTTCATCAGGATACATTCGATATGAAGTGAATGAAATTGGCTATATCTTGGAACTATATTAAGGGAGAATTCGGCTTCCCTCTTATGATGTAACCTAGAAAAGGCATCTGTTAGAATTTTAGGAAACTCATTGTCCATGGGAGATAGCATGATCATGAAAATCATTTTATTACAATCTACTAGAATCGATGATATCTTAAATGTTAATCTGATAACCTTTGTAAGGGGAGGTCCCTCCCGATTAGATATTGGGACAAATTATCCATAGAATATCTAGATGTTTTCATTAAAAGTATTAAAGATCGCTCTCTGATAATAATATCCAATATAATCTTTACAAATGACCATTTAATAAATCCCAAGAATAATATTTAAGAGGAAAATCCTTATAATAAAGAAATACAATGATATAACTACCTCATATACATATTTAATACATGTAGAACAATAGAATATGAATTATTTATTCTTCCCATGGGGTATAAATATTTCCATAATATAAAACATGTGAACAAATAGAAGGATAAATGAATCAATGATTTAAGTGGAGATAAATGATTGATAGGATCATGTATCAAATAAAATTTTTTGGAATAAGTTACTATTTTTTTAACTTATACGATTATTGGTCATGTATCAGATTCTGCAGTAACTTTCTCTATCACATTCAACAACATTACAAAACAGTATACCTGAGGGATCACACATGATTGAGGTTTATCCCTAAACTAACCCTACCTATAATGAAATATTTTTAAACCTCCATATTCATAATTTTAGGTCCTAATTTCTTTAGAAATTTCTAATTTCACTTAAGAACCCTTAGATCCAATGATTATGAACAACTTATTATTAAGGGGTTTATTCAAAATGAAATATTTTGATATAGACATTGTGCCTATTGGAATGAAAAACATGGTGCCTTTGGGAAAGGTAGTTTAACATCCCCCAACTAATCGATAATGATGGGAGACAATATATTTTATCTCCATTGGGATGGAGGTAGCTGACTATAAAGAATGTATTAAGACACCGATACTACCACATTTGAACTCATATCCTTTTATTTTCTTTTTAGGGATTTTACCTTGACATAGAATATGAGAGATATAGATCATCATTGATATCCGAACCCCTAATATATTATAACAATTAGGGCCTGAAACACCACTTTCATATATATAGGGATCTTCAATAGAAAAAAATGGGATCGAATGTCAACTCGAAGGGCAATGTCAAATTGTCAAGATTTCAACTTACCATTTTAAAATATATAAGAAGATAAAAAATTCATGTTAAATTGGTTTTTATACTCTATAACCATATATTTTCCCTTCTGGATTTATAAAAACATGTGATACATTTCTAAATCCATAAATTTGGGATATAACTATGGGGTGAACAAGACCTTGAAGACCTTATAATCCATGTTATCATGAAAATTCAAATAAAAAACATACTTCCCATATTGTTATCTAGATCCACCAATCAAAAAAATTTCACACTTCAATGAAATGAATTTTGGAGTCTCATGGAATTTAGATATTCTCTAAATCGCTTCTATGTAATCATATGCATCTTGAGGATCATTACTTTCTTGAAAAGATTGATGATACTAGAAAAGTAATACCTAAAATATGTTTTTTATCTTAAAATAATATAGATCATACCATTCTATCTGAATCAAGGATATAGATAGCCACTTTTTCCATGTCTCAGTTATTTCTCACCATGGTCTCAATCATTATCTAATCAATAGGAGTATTTCCTCATGAAAAATTATATGTGTCCCCCTCTAGAGAATGTATGGCAGATCATTGAGGGTAAATAGTATTATATACCATCACAAAAAAATATCATTATATTAAGTAAATAACACCAATTAAAAACTATAAAAATCCATGGAACAGCTATAATAATCTTAAATAAATAATTTAACATAGGAAATACACAAAAATAACTTGATTTTACACTATGAATGGTTGGACTTCATTGTTTAACATATAATTAACTAAACATTAGAATCCAATTTAGTGGTAAGTATTTAGAAGCATGGTTTGGTAGCATAGTTTTTTAAATAATTTTCATTGTGTGAAATGTACAGTGGAACTCTCGACTAGAGTGGTTCGCACAATTACAACAAAACGTACATCCCATGAGACCAAATCATGTTCCTTAATAATACCCTCTAATTCATTATTCCTCATCCCAAAATTTATAATAAAAATATTTAAATCAAAATAAATTTATAATACTCATTTCCAAACATCCCATGGCAACTTACAGATTTTTACAATGAGTTTTTCCTAGACACTCACTCACAATCTAAACATCATGTTCTGATGGTCCCATCTTCTTTCTAAATTAACTTAACCAAATAAAATAAATCTAAAATCAGAATATGATACCATTATGTCACAAACCAACCTAATCTACCCCATACATGGTATCCATTCCAACCTGTGATAAGTACCGAAGGGAATTCCTTATACCCATGGGTTGAAAAATAGTTCTTGGGAATCATGTATACACTATAGAGAATGGTTTATACTAATATAAACAAACTACTATAGGTTCATTAAACAACCATTCATGACCCCTCTATAAGATGGTGAGTCATGTAAATAAATAAATAAGTACATAAACATGAAAAACCAAACATTATGTAATTTAAAATAAAAGTTATAATAAAACATAATAGGATAAATGAACAAAAACAAAATCCAAATAATTAAATTGAACCCGCAGATTTAGTATGAGAAAATAGGAAAACATAAAAATAAAATTAAGGGTGCAACAAGATGTGAAGCTAATAAAGTTATGTAAAAGGATATGACTTCTAAAATATCAAACCCAAAAAAATATCCATAAAAACTAACCCTTATCTCTATGTGACTAGAGGCTTTCATCCCACCATGTCCCCTCCACTAACTTGAACTAGGCTAAATCATTTGTCCATCACCTATAAGTGGTGTCATTCCCTTACCTTTATTATTCAAAATTATGTATACATATTCCAAAATGGTGTGTTTAGGCTTTGGACATAATTATCCTAGTGTAATACCATTAGGTTTTCAATGAGTGAAATTTTTTAGATAATCCACGTATGATACTTTGAAAATAAAAATAATAAAAATAAGCAGTTTACATAATGAATGAATGTAACATGGATAACGATTTATAAAAAATTAATAATAAAATTATAGACCACATAAATACACATTTTAAACCAATAATCATGATATATTCCCTTGGGTGTCTATGGTCAAGGAATCCTAATATCCATTTATACAACCATAATTGATTTAATTATTCCGAAATATTCAAGGTTCACTAGCTAGAGTGGCATCCTAAACTAGCAATAAGAATCACTAAACATAGTAGAATCCTTCACTAGTGAAGTAATATAAAATTTACAATGAATATTCGCATTAATACAATGTTTTTATCATCTCCTAGGTCCCTACCCAAGAACCCAATTTTCTTGATGAAGCAAAAACATTCATAAATGATTCGATTTTCATCAAAAAATCATTCCATAGAGAATAACTATTTATCAAGAAACTAATCCATATGTAGAACCTAATATTAAGACCATTATAACTAATAATATAAAAATTCAAAAATCAAAAACAATTAAAATATATATATATATAAATATATATCAGTATTTAATGACGAATCACAATACATTGAAATAATTTATACCGTCGTTTTAGAAAATAATGTATTTATGGTTTTTCAAACAAAGCCAAAAAACAGAACCACCTACCTTAAATAATATAAACCCATGGTTGATAGTGTATACCCACTAAAGAGAGGAGGATGGCCCTTCAGGGACAATAAGTGGCTCAAGAATCAAGAAAACCTATCAATAAATTCATCTAACTTGAAAAAAAGTACATCATGGCCATTGGGATAGAATTAAAATATGATGATTCTGAAAGGGGAAACAATGAGAAGGAGGAAAAGAAATTACTTTCATATTATTTTGTGGTTTTTAATGAAAAATCCATGATAGATCCAAAGGGATGAGGGGACAAAAAGGGTATCAATGTTTATATACCAGGAAATTTTGAATAGAGAGACAATATGGAAAAAATATGTTAAATCATGGAATGGAGAAACTAGTTTCATATTTAAATCATCTAGGATGTATAGATAATTTGTGAATTTTTGTTCCAACCATGAGAATGGCACTTGAATCTCTCTATCTATATTATATGGTTTCAACTATCCATGTATGATTAATTTTTATGTTTTATAATAACCAGTCATAGTCACCTTATATTATTTTATGTTTCATAATTTACATAGCTATGTTACATTTTGTTACATGGTTATTAGTAACCATGCACTAATTGTGTTCCTATTACTCTAAATGAGGTTGATCTGCATTCATGGGTTGCATATGAATAAGATATTTGGGTTTTCCTAACATTACACCTCTCACTAACATGAGGTCACCCAATGTATGATTGAGTTTTACAATTACTACTAATTGTTCATTAACTGTGTATATCCCATTGCTTCCCCTATTTCCAAAAATATCAAAGGTATTCAGCTCGGAAAGAATATATAGGTAAATAAATAAAGAATCAATAAATATTATACATATAAATGAAACCATGAGTATAACAAACAAGGGATATTATTCCTCTATTTTCCCCTCTCCTTCCCCCTCATAGACATCGTCTTTCACTCATTCAATTGACAATTAATCTAAATTAGTGTCCGATTTGTAACGAATTTAATAATGTTCTCTCTTCATTTTATTCATTATTTTCATGTTCATTATTTCTTCATAAATAATCAAAATATTTAGGGGTTTCCTTATTTTATAATTTCATGTGATTAAAGGTAACTCAACCTATGATTATGCAGGATTCTATTCAAAATTAACCATATTAGGTGGTCCCATAACATTCCCTTTATTTATATGCATTTTCATGTAATATATGGTGGTGAGATAGGGTATGTGGATGCACATGAATATATATTTGAATTACAATCCTTGGAGTGTTCTTGTAGGGTTATGTTTGATCTCTTCAAACCATAACAAATGTACCACATTCGTGCATATTGATTTTCTGGTAATCCATCAATTATGTAAACGTGAAATCATTAACTATAATTGTAAATGGTACCCACATAAGGTTATTCAGTCTTGAAAATGTTTTATCTAGTCTAAATAGGGCTAGTTCAACAAAATTGAGTATCAATTTGAGTGATATGAGTCTTCCTTGAGTGAGGGTTTAGTTAGGTTATATCTGTTGGTTAATGTTAGTCCATTAATGAGAAACCATGACTCTATGAGTGGTATTATGAGTAAGAGGTTTTGGATGGATATTTACTCTCTTATGTATAGACTAATTAGGGTGGTTTGGTTTGTGGTTGTTCAGAGAGGATTTTCTTCTATGGGATTGATTATGGAAAGTGGGATAGAGTTGTGCAAATGGTTATTCAGTATTGAAAACATAACCAATGAGTATTTTTACTATGAAATTATTGTGTAAAAGAGATTGTAGTGGTTTATTAAATATTTATTCTTATGAATATACTTTTTAGGATTAATAATTTGTGTTTTCCAAAGATAAGGAAGGTAATTAGTCTTAATGAGATATGGAAATGTTAGAGGGGGAGATTCCCTTTCTCTTGTATATTCAACATTTGTTATATAGATTTTGAAATGAAACATTGTGAGATATAAAAAAATAGTAAATGAATTATATTATAAATTTATTTATTTGAAACTATTTTCCATCAAGATAAATTAATGTATTTCAAATTCTATGGTGATTATTAATTTTACTATTATTTCATGGATAATATATTGACATGATGTTATTCATTAAGCTAATAATGATGTTTATAGTTATTATTATTCTATATGTATATGTTGTGGTAGAATTATAAGAATGGAGATATCATTTTCTTTATAGATTTATTCTTTCAGAATTTAGATTATTTTGACACATAGTTCTTTATTTTTTATTTGATTATTTATAGTAAGCGGTAGGGAAAGGATGTTATAACTATTTTTCATGTTTCTTATTTGTGGTTGTCGATACTTGTATGATCTTGATGATTGATTTAAGCATATATGATATCAATCTCTATATATATCGATCCCTCTCCCTTGGTAATATTTTCCCTTTTTTAGAGGACGTAAACACATCTTTGGGATCATTTCTTCTCATTAGTGAAGATACTTGTCAAATGTATTTGTATTATTCCATCTTTAGCTCCACCAAAATGATATAGCTATTCCCCAATCCTGGACGGTGGTATGTATAGTAGTTTCCATACTGATTTGGTTAGCATGTAAAAGGCAACCTGGAAGGCTTATATTTACGTTCTTTTTAAAAATATCGTAATTGGATTATCATTGTCTTCTATTTTTTTCTCATCATTATTTCCTACTACATACCTTGTCATGTTATCAATGTACTCATATAAATAAAATATTATATTTGATACATCATTCATGGTGGTTTACTATGTTTTCTTCTCACACCCTGCAAATGCATCACATTTCATATAATGTTTCACTTACGGATTTTTGAGTGTGAACATGTATTCAAGGGTATGTTCATGGATGATCATTATATTATTGTTTTTTATATTTGTTATCCAGTCCATCATGACCTATTGGTGATTGTGAGAACATAATTAGGAGGAGTAGTCCTTGGCATATTTTTTATATAGTTATTTGTATTATTTAAATCTATGTACTTTTCTTTTATTACTACTAAAAATGTTTTGATGGTTAGTTTTCATACATCTAGATAGTTATTTTATTTTATTATATACTTACAATATGTAGCCTTATGAGTGTAGTTAATTAAAGAATTTTTATAAAGTTACGATGTACAAATTATTCAAGAAAATATTTTATTTGGATCCAAAATTTTCCTATAATATAACCAAAAGAGGGTAAATCATTCCCCAATAATAACCTAGAACCTCAACACTAGTCACCATCCTATGAAGAATGAGGAACTCACTTGGGGTAATTTGTTGTCATATTCGAGTCTAAGAAATATATGGTTTAGGTCATTAATAGTAGCACTATACTGGTGTTTGGATTCTCCAGGATTTTATATACTAGTGGTAAGATGGTTTGGGAAATGAGAAATTACCCATTAAAATACCCAATCAATATTTTTATGAAATTAAAAAATGTAACTAGGGGTATATAGAAGTTTAGTGTATTCACTATTGGAATTTGTATGTTTTGATTATGTATTCTTGAGTATAGAATGGGTATACACTTATTTAAACTCATAAGGCACAAACAAGAGCTTGTTTTTAATCTGTTCATGCATAATTTTTATATTAGAAAATAGTGTGTATACATTTTATATTATATGATTTTAATAAGTGAATGAATTTAATTAATTAGAAGAAACTAATAATGTAAATTGTGTTTTCCAAAATACCTTATTTTGGATGATGTCATTATTTAGAGTAGATCCTATATTTAAATTGATGTTGTTTATTTATATTATTTAATTCAAAATATACTTTTTTTGGTGTTTGGGTTATAAATGAACTAAAATATGGATATCATATTATATGATATCTCATAATTCATATCATGTGATATGAAAGTGATTCATGTCGCAGTTTCTTCTATCATAATGTATAATTTTCCAACGATGGTTATAAGTACATGGAATCTACCACATTTTCCACACGGTATCTTATTAGTTATTAATAAAAACATTGATTTATTTATGAAAATACATGCATATTGTGATCAATAAAGTGTTCCATGATCAGAAACCCAAATGGTAATACATTTTTGTGACGTATATCAGTTTACATGCGATGGAAGATGGCGCTAGACCCCCTTTATTATATTATGGGATTATATATAAAGCATACAATCCTTCTATAAGATATTGATAATAATATATGAATGTGTGTGACACATACAATCCATACTCGAAACTCTATATTCTACCTAGTTCATCTTTTATATTTCCATGAAGGTACAAGTATAACATTGGTACTTGGGTCCTCTTATATACATGAGGGTTCTAGTGGCCAATGCATGACCTATGGATATAAGATTCTATAGGTTTTATCTTGGGGATCTTCATCAAGAAAACTCCATCAGGGACTAATAGTGATTTATCTCTATGAATTAATTGTATGTATATATTATTTATGTTCTTCACTACATGTTGGTTTACTAATGATAGTTACAAAATTATAATTGGGTTTCTTACACTATGTTAATCCTAAAAATCCCATAAATAGTATTAGTGCCACAAACATCATCGAATAATTATTTTTTTCATATTGGTTATGTGAAGAACTTGAGTATCATAATCTATATCAGGGTCATATCGTAATGTAAAATATAAGGTTGTTGAATGTTGGACTTCAGATTGCACTGCATGCTTAGACATAGAGTATTAATGATACATATCATAAAGCATAATACAATAAAAGCTTATTATTTCATGAAAATAGAGAATTGATTCATTGTTATGATATAGTGTATATCATTAATGATGTATAGCCATATTTATGTGTCATCGATGTCTCTTGTATAGGATAAAACATGTGCTAAATGATAGGTATTTACAATCATCAACTATGAATCAACTCTCATGTAAAGTAAGGAAGGTGACCCGTGTTAAATTAAATAAAAATCCATCATCATGATAAATGGTAGTTCTATGTTAAGTCCTGGATTATGATAGAGAATAATGTAAGAAAACACATGTTTTTTCAACTCCTATGTAAGGATCATCGACAACCTATGTACGATAACATAAAATTTTAAAGTTGATCGCACCATATATTATGATGTGGTACATATGCAAGGATCATTGGAAGAAATATAAGGATCTATATAACCATCCCATGTGTTCCTACATGTGGCACAATTGATCTTATATGAGGAACCCATGTACGATTCCTTGTTTTGAATTATAACAGATAAATACCCCTATCTGTCATAATAAAAGAATTAATTCAAAAATTAAGAAATTTAATATTTTGGATTAAATTACTATAGTCTATAAATGGTATGTTTTAGGCATTGTAAGTGAGATATTTTCATGCATAAATAAAATATGAAATGTCTATATATATTTATAATGTAGGGATAATAAAAAAATGATTATTTACTTGTTTATTCCCTTTAAATATTCATCTATATAAATTTTTTATACAATATAAAAAATCTGTATATCTTAATAGTTAAGTTAATATTTATATATTAATAAGCATGAATAGATGAATTAAACATGAGATAATAAGTATTTAATGATATAGATAAGTTAATTGTTAATAACATTTCAAATTATATGGAATTACTTATAATTTTAATAAAAATGATTTAAAAGTAAATCAGAAGTTAATTTTTAAAATAATTATAAATTACAAAATTAGGATTACATATAAAATCATTAAAATTTAAAATTACTAATTTTACATAAATAGATAATTTTAATTGTTCAAATTAAGGCCTTATTTGGGAAATTATTTAAACCACATCAAAATGAGTTTAAATGGTTGATTTGATAAAGATTTAAATAAAGTTGTCTTTTTGATAATTATATTACATAAATTATTTACATAATGGAAATTGGATTAGAAAATATACATAATTCATTAGTAATTTATATTTAAATTAAATTTAGTATAAGGAATAATATAAAATAGTTCATATTAGGAGATACATATAAAGTTTTTCTAATCAAAATTAACTTATTTATAAAGTTTTAATAAATGGTTTTATGTCGGAATTTTTCACAAATGTTTATCTCGAGTATATATATGAGCTGTCCATTTATTTATTCATACATATATTCATTAATATATATAATTTATATATTATGAATTGTTATGTATTCATTAGTTTAATGGTATTTAAACTTCCTATAATCTGACATACATGAATCAAAATAGTTACATGAAAGGTATGATAATTGGTTTAGTTTTTATCGAAGTTAACATCAGTTCATAATAAATGTTATTTTATTTAATTTTGTTATTGAATATAATTTATAAATATTAAATGTCATATTTATCATGGAATTAAAATATATCTTGAGGAAAGTATCCTAGGGTAGAGGGACATTGGTTTGGATTTCTCACTGGCCTAGAGGCTTATGTCATGTTCTATAAAATTCGGGGTTGAGGATTTGATTATCCAAGATTACTCATTTGGGGATTGATAATATCATATAATTTTAAACATTATATTAAAATTTAATCAATCATATGTGTGGTATGTATTTGGATATCTATATAAGTTTTTTACTTCTATTTTTGTGAAATTAACAAAAATTGTGAGTTGTGTGAAGAGTTACACACCAAAATGGTTTAAATATATTTTTTTGAAGGATGAAACAAGATAAAAAACAAATTCAATTGAATCATGTATAAATGTAAAAGGAATAACATTAGATAAGATATTTAGATTAATATCCTTTAAAATACTAAGTGTTATATTCCTTATAAAGTGACACTTTTTGACACATCGATCATCTAATCAGATAGTTCATGCCATATTTGGGTGTCCCATTATTTTCTTATGTATGTGATTAAAGTAATGGATGACCCTAATAGGATTTTTTTCTAAATCATACAATTTTATTTGGGATACAGTTAGAAAAGAAACCCAAATAGTATTAATTTATTAGAGTAACATAGTTCAACTAATCAATATGATGGATTGGGAAAAGAGTTTTCTGCTCAACAATCCAACTATAATATAAGATAAGATTGGGATAATTACACACCTATTTAAATAAGCGGTGTTAGAAACAACATGGTGGACACATTTCATTGTGAAATATGGATCATATCCCACTAATGGATATGATGATTTTTTAAGAAGTAATAATCATTTTAGAGGGAGAAAATTTAATAAAATTGAATGTTAAATGTTTATAAAATATTATACTCATATTATAAAAGTTTTTACTATAGATAATATTATCATCATAATCAATCTATAGTATGAAATTA
Source organism: Viscum album (assembly GCA_963277665.1). NCBI lineage: Eukaryota > Viridiplantae > Streptophyta > Magnoliopsida > Santalales > Viscaceae > Viscum > Viscum album. The sequence goes on along the minus strand of OY728141.1, from coordinate 1,608,778,266 downwards.
ATCCTTTAAAAGGAAAATATTAATGTAATAAACTCAGTAGACTGGTAACTTAAGAGAAGTTATTATGTAAGTGAATTTTTTTGTGTTAGAGTAATCATTTATGAGAAACCATGTGTTGATTTTTTTCAAGAAGGGGATATAGAGGCTTAAAATAATTTTTAATGATATTCATAAGGATTTAATGTAATTAGATGTAAGATTACTAAATATATTTTAGTCTCCCCTCATATAATCAATATTATTAGGTATGATAATGACATAGATAGACAAGAGGATTCCATCATGCTTATTCTAGTTATGGACTTCATTCTATTATAAATTTTCTAGAAATATGAATATGTTCTATAAATTTTTACCATATTTCCTTACATTATAGAGAATTTATGAAAAAATGCATGTGATTTATAGGTTATGGAGTTATATTAATAGTACATGTGGCTAAAATTTGAAACAAAATTAATTACATTTAATTATAACATCTGAAAATACTTCATTAAATAGTTAGTCAAGGTCATTGAAAACTGGATTTGTTATGATGTGGAGTTGATTTAATCATATGATAGAAAAATACAATAAACCTAAAAGGGGTCTTTTAATGCCCATGTAATATAATTTTTTGGTATCTCTGTTATAGAAATCAATTATTTATTTTTGAAAGTTATATGATATAAAATTTATATTCTACAAATGTTTTAAATGTATAGGAGTACAAAATCAAGGGAATAATATATTGATATTATTGTTTTGATTCAATTGATGAATAAAAGAGTTTCTACATCAAATATCTGAATGTAAAGGAATACATCTAGATCAGTTAAATCTGAGTAAAGGATTAGGGTAGTGATCTTATATCTAAAATATGTTAAGAGGGGGGGTTTTTTAAAAAAACTAATAAGAAAATATTAATACACATGGTTTATAATTCATCAAATACTATGACATGTTTAAAAAAAAGATAAGGATAAAAAAATTTATCTAGGGTAAAACTATTTAACTAAATGTTTTCTAAAAGTGAGGAATATAGATTGAACCATCATGAGTGTAATATTTTAAAGAATAATATTAACTCAAATAAAAATCTATAAACACATATAATACCATATATGATGTAGATATAATTGTTTATTAGTTATTTATTTCTATTAAATTGTAATAATAGTTATTTCCTAAAAAAAGAGATCATGTATCTTATCAAGATAATCCAAATAGAATGTAGTGTCAATGAGAATAGTGGGAGTATGTTTGGAAATTCAGAAGTTAAAATTTAATAAATAAAATAATATTCCAATTTATAAAGTGAATTTCATATAATATCCTATATATTATAAGGGTATGTCAGTAAAGAGATATGTATAGAGTTTAATTTAATTACCATAAAAAATTGGATATCACTAAATACTAAATTATACTAGTATGTCTTGGTAAATTAATATTTTAAATAGTAACATTATTTACAAAAATATTTCTATGAAAAAATTAATGGGAATGGTTCCAAAGATTATGATAATGATGAACATAGAAATAGTTCTATATAGACAACATAATTTATTGGAAAAATGAAATTTGATGTTTTGATGTTTAGGAGTTTGAATATGTTTATGAAGTTAAACATTATAAATATGATTCCTATATCTCTAAATTATTCATACATGATTACATTTTAAAAGTTAGTCACTAAAGAGTTTAGTGTGAATATTTTTTCATGTTTTCACATAGAGGTTTAACAAGATTTTTATAGAGATATAATGAGTTTAACAAAACCTAAAAATGCAGAAAACATAAGGTTGATTAGAAATTATATCATATATGATATGTTATTTAGGATCATATATGTGTTTTTGTTGAAATTATTAAAGGATTTTAAGAATATAAAATTTATCATGTTTTATAAAAGGAAAACTCCACTTTATTATTCTATCACATTGGGTTCATATTTTTCATATCGAAAATTATAATTATCCCCTAAATGTATGATTGTGAGTTTTCAATATTTGATGATCATCATGGATTATTATGGGTTGTGATAATATATTAATATTTCTATGAGTAAAATCATGTAATCGTTACAAATAGTTGTATGTGATATAGATAGAATAGTCTCATGAGGTAATAAATAATGATTTTCTGTAGAGTAACCCACTACAGTATATCATATGGAATGTCTTATAATCATTGATATAATTAAGAGTTTATTGTTATTATAAATCCCTATTACCTAAGGTTTGAGAAGAACCATATATGTGAACCTTTATAGTCTGATACCTTTCTTAGGAAGTCGTTACAGGTTAGAAAATTAGAAATTTTCTGGAGTGTTTTTATTAATTTTATTACTTGGAGATCAAAATTTATAGTATTTATCTACTTATAGTTTAATAAAGTACATTTTCCCACTTTATTTAATTATATTGAGTAAAGTTATATCCATTATTATCTGATTTACATGTAATGTGCACAATAACACCACCTATCGTGAGGTGGTACAGAAGACATTATTTATTTTCTATAGAAAATAGTGATTGACTATAGTTGACATACATGATGAGATTCATCAGCCAATGAAAAACTATTTCTATTAAAATTATTAGATTTTTTATTATTTTATAGTTTATGAAATCGTTGATAAAATAATTTTCTGGAATGGAACATATGATCAAAAATAAGCATGTGGATATAATGTAGAAATAATGAAATTAGAAAGAAAAAAATTTCTCCTAGGATCGGATACTCAGTGTAAATACACCAACACCATTATCCCAGAACCAGTTCCTTACGTGATTAAATTAATATTATGAACAATACATCTCATCCTGAATGAAAAAATAGTTTATTATATTTTCAAAACCTTATTTAAAAATAATTGTTACATAACCACTCTGAAAGTAAAAACAACCTATAAACTCGATTGGAAACACCCATACACTCGAAGATTCTACCGGAAAGTCATTAATAATATGCATCTTTGCATCCTGGGGAAAAATAAAACATAAAAAGGGGTAATCTAAGATGCTCATTAATGGTAAAAAAGAAAAATAAAGTTATCATAAACAAATATAAACAATAAGGCAAGGTGAATAACTAAAAACACATGACATTTAAAAGTAATCGTGAGAATAATACGGAAGTAATAAAAGCTAATTAAATAATTCCATAAACAGTCCCAAGAGAAATAAACTTAACCATGGATATTTTACTATTCTAATAATCATATGGACTATAAATTAGTATTATCATAATGGGGGAATTCATAATTTCGGACATCATAAACATTCCATCAAGGCTTTTTCCATGGAATTGTGCATAAATGGGTAAAAACATGGTCTAGTTTGTCTCATGATTCATGCTGGTGAATTAAGAGAATATAGTAGGCCCCACACATCACTTGACATGCCCAATTAATTACTGATATTAAAATCATGAAAAATAATCAACATATAGATTCATATTGAATCTAAACTATGAAATGTTAATAACTTTCCCCAAACAGTAAACACAATCATAAATCATCCAGAGTAATATAGAGAATGGTATCAAGATATTACATCCCCAGAAAAAATAATCATAAACCATTCAATAAAATATGGTAGATGATATCATAATTAATCAATCCCAATAAATAAAAATATTCAGCAGAGGATGACGAAATATATAAAAACACTATAATAGAATCATCGAGGAATTCTTGGTAGAAATGAATTTTTTCATTACAAAGAAGAGTTCTTTGAGAAAAATCATTTGTATTTGTCATAAAATCAGATTTTAAATATTTATATCCCATAAAATTAAAGTGATGGATAATGAAATTATGTTTTAGTATTAAATTATGTCCAAAATAACTGAAAACATGTAAAAAAGTTTTTAAGAAACATTAGAAAAGATCATCTTTATTGTGGTTTAAGGGAAATTATAAAAGTGTATTTAAAATAGAAAAAAGAATTAATTATTTTCATAAAACTATAAATGAATAAAGATATTTATCAAGATAAAAATAGTGACTTTATAAAAATAATTAATTCATAAAATTTATTATATAGTGAACTTTATAATTGTTATTAAATTGGGAAATTCCATTTAGTTGAGCTTACTTATCACGTAGAATTGAAAATGGAACCTTATAAAACATGTAATTTACCATCAAAGAGAGAATAATTTAGGTGGATATATGTATTTGAAATATACACCCCGAATTTAGGAGTAGTACATAATAATATATTATAATTACATTGGGTTAAAGAGAGAGAAATTGTATCCTGAAGGAAAATAGAGGTTTTGGAAGAAACACTTACCTTATATACAAAAGCATTCTGCAGTTCTACATAACATCCTCGATAATGAAATTAGAATAATTAATAATTTAATTAAAGCAATATTCAATATTTATTTTATTTATTATAATTTATGAAGTTCATTTATTGTCTTTTATAAGTTCTATGATTCAATTTTTTCATTCAGAAGTACTCATTTCCTTGGTTTTCTTGATTGGTTCACTAGCAGACTTGTATGAAAGATCATTTGAAAAGAGAATACTTATAACTAATTGAAATTATATGTTATTAATAAAGCTACAAACTATTTAATGGACTTATATATCATTTTTTATACATATTGTGATTATTCATTAGATAAAATGTTAATGATAACCATTTGGAATATTTTGGATTTTTTATCATCACACACTAGTTTTTTTATTAATTAATATTATTTATATAAACTAGTTCCATAATACTAAAAAAGTTTTAATATATATATCATGTTCTTTTATAACCATAAATGTTTTTTATTACCATCCTTGATTTTGTTATTAGAAAACCAACGAATCATCGTCCATGAAGGTAGTGAATCGACACCTCATGGATGATGTTTTCTTATTTAGAGCAAATAGGGGAACATAAAAGAATTTGTGGTGGATATAACATTATCATATTAAAATTACAGTGTATATAAGGTACTAGATTAATATATCATATTTTGATAGTGTATTTAAGAAAATAAAAATAAAACAAAACAAATTGATAGAAAATTAAAACAATGATAGAGGATTTTCCATATTGAATTCCACTCCTTGAGAACCTACTCATGGAACATTGAAATGATATTTTGGGTGATAATAGAAATAACAGAACATGGGGGAGAGTTTTGGGAGTTTTATTGGTTATAAATTGTAAAATCATCAATGTTTTTAAGTTCGAGGATATGAGGTTGTGAGTAGGTGGTATTTATGATGGAGGAATGGGCTGTCTTTTTTACTATTTTATTCATTACTTTATTATTTTTTATCATGTATATCAATTCTATTGACTATTCTGAATAAATAAAGTAACGAGTGCATTTTATATCAAATAAATAGTTCCTAAATCATTTATATATCATCCATGATTTAATAATTCATGTATTTTACTATTATCGTAAATTACCTTATTTCACTATTCAATAAAAACTCAACTATTTTTGAAAAATCCCCAAAATCCACCCTGACCATTTTTCGTATATAATTGAAAAATGTACTCATTTCTTTTGAAAATAATTTTCTAATTATGAGAAAATTAATTTTTAAGTAAATTCATCTCTTACTCAAAAAAATATTGATTTTAATATTTTAGCTACTTTTATGACACATGAATTTTTTGAAGGTTTCAAAGAATTATATTATAATCATAAGATGAAAAAAAATTAATTTATGAATATATTTTATATAACTAAATTTTATTTTAAATCATTATATTAATTAAAAATATATATATATAAACATTTCTATTTCAAAAAAAAACAACACTTAATTTATTGTTTTTTAAAACATATATTTAATTATTCTATGACATAAATATATCATATTTTCATTTATAAGTCACCCAAATTTAATTTATACTTAATTGGTGAAGTTACTATTTTTTTCATCATATTACAATTCCTAATGGTCAAATTCCTATTCCAATAGTAATATTGAATAGTTTATTATTGCTTTAAACTCGGTGCTTCATTAAGAATAAACCATTTCAGATGTTCCATTTTAAAAGAGACAAAACATAAAATCATGGGGGATTACAATCTCCCCTACTTCAAAAATTTTGTCCTTGAAATTTTCAAAATGTCACGACAAAAAATTATTTGGGAAGTTATTCATCATAAATTCCTCTAGTTCCCATTTTGCCTTTACAATTTTATGATTTTCTAAAGTAGCATTACTAGTAGAGTCATCTGAGTCCTCAACACCTACATTCTAGTGTCAATAATATGGATATGATCTTCATAGTAAGATAAATCAGGTTCTCGATCTATTCTTTTACATGGGAGGAAATGCATTGTGTCTTTAAGGTACTTCCTTAATAATGAGATGTGGAACACATTTTGACATTAAAAAGGATTTGTGGAATCTCCAAATAATAATCTACAAATCCTATTCTCTCTAGGATCTCAAAATTTCCAATATACCTAGGGCTCAGTTTCCATTTCTTCCCATAATGTATAACACCCTACCATAGAGAAAATTTCAACAAATCATAATCACCCACTTGAAATTATTAATCCTTCATTTGATTATCAGCATAACTTTTTTCTCTTATTTTTATCTTCATTAATATGGGTTTGAATAGTATTTACCTGTGTTGTTGTTTCCTCTACAAGTTTTGGGCCTACAAGATTCCATTCAACAACTTCATCCCATCAAGTTAGTGTAAGACATCTATTTCTATAAAAATCTTTATATGGTTCCATTTTAATACTTTAATGGAAACTATTATTAAAGGAAAACTCAACAAAATGTAAATAGGGATCCAATATACATGTAAAGTAAAGTGAGAATGATCTCAACTTGTATTCTAATATTTTAATGGTTCATTCAGACTGTATATTAGTTTGTGGGTGATATTTTGTACTCAAATGAAGCTCTTGTCTAAACATTTCATAAGACTATTCATGAATTTTGATTTAAATCCAAGATCACAATTAGAACCAATTGAAATAGATACTCCATGAAGTCTTACAAATTCCTTAATATAGAGTTGCACAAGGATATCTAGTGGAAAATACTCTCTTATAGTGAGGAAATTTGTAGATTTTGTAAGTCGATCAATAATTACCCATATTACATCATTATTTCTTATAGTTTTTGGCAATCCAATGAAAAAATACATAGTTATTTCAACCAATTTTCATATAGTAATAGAAATAAGTTTCCTAAATCCAAGAGGATATTTTCGTTAATATTTCTCATACTAACAGACAAAATATCATAATACCTAATAATCCATTTCCCACTTCAGGTTATCTCATCAGAAATTTTCCTTCAAATATCAATACATATTATTGCTACTAGGGTGTATAGAGAAATTAGAGCTATAGGAATTAACCAATAACTCACTTTTTAGCTTGGATATTAAGGGAACACAAAATCTCTTACCAAATTTCAGAATTTCATCCTCATATATAAATTCTACCAACATACCATTATTCACACCATTAATTTTCCGTTGAAAATTCGCATCATCTGACTAAGAACATTTAGTTCTTTCCAATAAAGATGGTTCAGAAACCAAATGAGAAATTAGTGATGTTCCACCTTCCATGATAATTCCCAAATCTATATTTTATGGATCGATGTATACATGGTTGTTTTAAATCCTCATTTTGTTCAAAACTCTATGATCCTTCCTACTCAATTCATCATTTATCTTATTCACCTTCCATGGGAGGTAGTTTATTAAACAATTGTAATCCTTGAGTAGCTCGAGTCATCAGTTTTCCCTCATGTTGATTTCTTTCTATGAGAAGATATATTTAGACCTATTTTTTCTGTATATATCTCACAACTTTCACTATATAGATAGTTTTTCCATATATTCATAGAAAATATTACAGCTTATAACTCAAGATCATGATTTTGATAGTTTTCTTCAAGATTTATTAAAGGCCTTGATGCATAGTCCATAACTCTATCGTTATTTATAAGGACACAACCAAATCGTTTCTTGGATGAATCACTATAAATTAAAAATCCACCATTTACGGATGGTTGATTCAAGATGAGAGAATTCATTGATCACCTCTTCAATTCTTCAAAAAAACATCAAATTATTTTTTCTATATAAACTTAACCCCTTTATGAGTAAGATTTGTTAATGGGTTAGCTAATCGAAAAAATTATGAATAAAATATTGATAGAAACATAATACACCAATGAAACTATATACCTTTGTTATGTTTCTTACTTTATTAATTTCTTGGTATACATTTTTCTTCATAAGATCAACTGAGATTTCATCTTTAGAGACAATATGGATATGAAAATAAACTGTTCAAAGCTATAATTCACCCTTTAAAAACATCTATATAACTCTATTCTTATACAAGTATCCAGAATAATCTGATACTGGTTTTCATGGTCCTGATATCTTTTAGAATATATACAAATATTATCATTAAATACCTCAAAAAATTCAATATATTCCTTGAAAACTCTATTCATTAGATCCATAAACCCACAGGGTGCATTTGTTAGTCCAAATGGCATTACTATAAACTCATAATATCCATAGCTAGTTCGAAATTATATCTTTGGAATATCATCCTTATTCATTTGCAATTGATGATATCCATATCAAATATTAGTATGTGGAAAACATTGAGATCTGTGAAGCTTCCCAAATAAGTCATTAATATGACGCAATAGATACATGTTATTTATTGTAATAACATTGATTTTTTTATAGTTAATGCATATCCTCAAGGATCCATATTTCTTCTTAACAAAGATAACATGTGCTCCCTTTAGAGAAACACTAGGGATGATAACAACTTATTACTTTACTTCTATATTTGTTCCTTCTTCTCCAATAATTCCAAATTTCCATTCTATAGAGAGTCTTTTCCATTGCCCTTGCATGAGTGATTAAATCACTAAAAAACTCAATATCCTTCTCTGGAAGATGTTTAGGTAAATCCTATATAAATAAATCATTGTATTCTTGTAAAATAGGTACACTCTCAATTTTATAATTTATTTAATTTTTTGTAGATGATATTTTCTCTTCTACCCCCAAAATTTCATTTAGAAGAGCTATTTGAGGTGGATCCAGATATGAATCAGATGGCGAATTCTCCCCAATAAAGGTAAGAAATTCCATATCTTCATCATGAATCACGATTACCTTATCTTTAAAATAAATTTTTTCATTAAATTTTGAAATCAAGTACATTCCAAATATTATATCAAAATCAACCATCGGCATGATGATAAAATAAGTAATTAAAGCAGGTTTATGTGCCATAATAGGAACATCTTGACACATTTGTGTTGTGATAAGGTTTACACTGGGAGTATTTACTAATAACTCACATGTTAAAGTGAAATATAATTGTCTAAATTTTAAAGTATAATGGGAAGATACAATAGTATGTGATGATATAGAATCAAATAAAGCTTAACATAAATTCAAGGATATGATTAAATTACATGTCACCACATCATTTGGAACTTCAACCCCATAGGTTGTGACTGCATAAGAATGACTTTATTCCCTTAGCCTTTATTGGGAATAGTTTCCATACTTATTAGGAAAATCATTTTCATAATATCCCATATCATTACAATTGGTAGCTTTATTATTTCCCTTCAAATCAAAGTCTTGTTGTCCTTTCTCTTTACACTTGTAATAAACTCTCACCCCCAATAGGCATGTTCAATGATGTTTCATTCCAAATTTATTATAGGTTGGAAAGCTGACTATTTCTTTTTTCCACTTTTCCTTATTTACATTTCCAGAGTGTTCAACAACCCTCTTCTGGTATTACATTCCTTTATATCCATAATACCTATAGAATTATTACTCTATCTTGATAGCACACAAGACTATATCTTCAAATGATTAGATTGTTTGGGATACCAGTTCCATTTGAAGGGATGGTTTTAACCCATGAAAAATATATTAATATTGATATTTTGAATTCATATATAATCTACAACATTCCATGAAAATTTTGTAAAGTTTGATTTATACGTACCAAAATTATCATGAATCTTTTTCTTCGGATTAAATAATTGTCTCTCCATACCAACTCACTTTTAATGAGAGAAATATGTCTCTTAGAAAATTTCCTTAAAATCATTTCATTTGATATTTATTATTTCCTCTTCCTCCTTTGTGTTTTGAATTAATGACCACCATTGATCTGAATCTCACAAAAGATGATAAACTTCAAAGATAACCTTATCACTTTTGTTACATCCCAAAAAGAGAAACATATTTTTAAGGAACTTATCTGCTGCTCCACTACAAATGGGTATTAGTCCCACTGAATGATGGAGGTTTTTGTCACATTAAGTGGCCTAACATTTTACCTCCACATTATGGATCAAGATTCTTCAAAAAGTTAAGGTTATTGTTCGTAACATGAGATAACTATCCTAGTATTATTATAAGTTTTTCAACACTCGTTGCGGTTCCTACTCAAACATCATTATATTTCATAGAAGGTAAATTCATACATTGAATATGTGCGTTGATATGGTTTCTATTCTTTTAACTATTCTCCATTTTAAAAAAATAGAAGAAAATAAATTTTATTTTTAATCATAATACATAATTTCGAACGAGTAACACTTAACATAAATTGAAAAAAAAATTCATATATAACGCAACATCATAAAAATGGTTTCTTTGGGGACATATTTACTTTTAAATCCTTTGTAATGGTTTTTAAATAAAATGTCAATTATCTTAAGAATATTCCCAAATATAGTCAAACATGGGGAGAAGTATGTTTTATAGTTGTGTACCATGTTATACTGAGGTAGTCCTAACTCATTGTTTCAGGGTTTTCACACCTAGGTATATTTGTGACGAAACCAAATTCACTTGTAGAATCTAGACATGGATGTATTCTATAAGAATATTCAAAAAATCTCTACCTTAACAAAATTCTTGGATGTTCTTCTTGAATAATCCTCAATATCTATCTTAGGTTTATGTTCCATAATATTAGTTTCATAACTCATGTTTCCATGGTTTCTACTAATGTTTCTCTGATGCCAAATTTAAATACCTCGACCCTAATATCATGGAGTTAGTGCCCTAATTAATATAATTTTTACAATAAACAAGGGATGGTATCTCAATGTACTAAATTGTATAGTGGATTTAGAAAACCAAATACAAACATAAATATGACAATACAACTTTTAAAGGAAAAAAACAAAGAAACTTCATTGGAAACAACTAAAAACTCCTAGATTATCCCTACAAGTCATTCACAATATACATCTTCAAATCCTATGGAAAAATAGAACCTAAGAAATGGGTGAGATCATATTATTATTAAGATTAATAAATAAAATAGAAGCTATCATAAAGGAACATAAACAATAAGTTATGTCAAGTAACTAAAAACATATTCCATTAAAACATAATCTTAATCATAATATGGTAGGAATAAAATGTGAATAAATAAATCCATAAATAATAACATGAGAAAGAAACATACCCATGGATATTACACTAGTCTAATAATCACATGGACTACAAATAACTAGTATCATAATGATTGAATTCATAATATCATAATTCATAAACATAACTTAAAGGATTTGGCCAAGATCCCATACACAAATGGGAAAAACACCGGTCTAGTTTGTCTCATGAGACCTATTGAGGCATATAGGGGTTATAGTGTCCCCACCAATAACATTCATAGTCCAGTTCATTAGCCAAATGAAATGGGTGAAACATAATCAACATAAAAATTCATATTGAAACTAGAAAATTAAATGCTAAAAAATTTCCCCAATCAATAAACATAATCATAAACCATCCATAGAAATATGATGAATGATATTAAAAGTGCACCCTCAATCAAAATAATTAGAAAACATTAAATAAAATATGATATTTTATTTTATAAAATATCAATCCTAATTAATAATAATATTTAACATAAGGTATTGAAATAGATTAAAATACTTTAATAAAATCAAGGAGGAATTCTTGAGAGAAATACCATTTTTACTTTTCAAAGAAGAGTTATTTTGGAAAGATAATTTTTATTCTTTATAAAATAATTTTGTAAATCTGTATATCATATAAAAGAAAAGAGAATGAAATTTAAGTTATATCTATGAATAAATTATTTCCATCAAAAGTTAAATATATAAATAGATTTTTTAATAAATTATAGAAAAGAGACTCTTTAGTTAATATTAAGGGAAAATATTAAAGAGTATTTAAAATGGAAAAATGATTAATTGTCTTCATAAAACCAGAAATGCAATAAGACGGGTTTCAAGATAAAAATAGTTATTTTTAAAAAATAATGGTATCTTAGAATTGATTATTCAGTGTACTTTAAAATGGGTAATAAATTAGGATGTTTCTTTTAATCAGGCTGGCATATATGGAGTAATTGAAAATAGAACCTTATAAAATATGTAATTACCCACAAAATAATGATAAATTTAGATATATACATATATTTGGAATATAAACCTAGAATTTATGAGGATTATGTTATAATGATTAATAATTACATTGGGTTAAAGAGATAGAGAAATTGTATCCTGAAGGAAAATGGAGGTTTGGGAAGAAACACTTACCTAATGTCCGAAAGTGCTATTCACTTGTACTTAACATCAAGGAAAATAAAATTAGATTCATTATAATTTTTATTAAGAACCTATTTAACATTAAATTTATTTTTTATAATTTTATTGAGTTCTTTTATAGTCTTTTTTATGATTTATAACTTCAAATTTTGTAGCTCAGAAGTGTTTGTTTCCATTGTTTTCATGATTAGTTCACTTGTATAATTGTACAAATGATCATGTAAAATGATAATAGTTATATATAATTAAAATTATAGGTTATTAATGAACATATATAATATATAATCATCTTATATACCATTTTTTCCTAAATATGAGGATGACTCATTTGATAAAACGTTATTGATAACCATTTGTATTATTTTGTAATTTTTTTATCGTCATGAACTAGTTTTGTTTTATTAATTAATATTATGTATATAAACTAATTATAAATTAAAAAATAAGTTTGAATATACATATTATGATCTATATTAACCATAAAAATGGTTTTATGACAACCCTTTAAGGTGGTATTATAAAACTAAAGCATCGTCATCCACGAACGTGGTTAATCAGCACCTCATACATGACGTTTTCATTTTTAAAACATAAAGGTGAAGAGTATAGAATTATGGGGTATATACCATTATCTGAATAAAATTATAGTATATATAATATAATTTAGTTATCATTCATGTTTGAACAAAGGATGTAGTGTAATGATAAGAATATAAAATAAATTGAATGAAAATTAAAAGAACGAATGGGTATTTTACCTCTTGAATTCCTCTCCCTGAGAACCACCTCAAGGAATATTGAAATGGTATTTTGGGTGATACCAAAAAGACCAAAATGTGGGGGATAGGTTTTGGAGATGGATTGGTTAGAAATTAGACATCATTCAAGGCTTTGGAGGTGTGAGGAAAATAGGTGGTGAGGGGTGATAATTATAGTTGAAGAGAGGGGTGTATTTTATTATTTTATTCATTAGTTTGTAATTCTTCCTCAAGAATATAAATAGTATTTATTATCTTGACTAAATACAGTAACAAGTTCATGTTATTTAGAACTAATTGTGCAAATATCATCCATATATCATCCATGAATCGATAATTCATGTATTTATCTAATACCGTAAATTATGGTATTTCACTATTCCCAAAGAATTCAACTATTTTAGAGAAATCCCAAAAATTCGCCATTACCATTTTTCGATGGGTAGACATCAATAATGGACTCGGTTTTATGAAAGAGATTTTAGAATTATGAGAAATTTAATTTTTAAATTATACAATTATTTACTCAAAAAATATCAATTTTATTATTATATGTTTTTTATTACACTTTTGAAAAATTAAGTAAGGTCTTACAAAAATATATTATAATCATAATAAAACAAAATATTAATTTTTGAATCAGTTTTTTTAAAATAAATTTTCTTTTAAATCATTATATGAATTATAAAATTTTAAATAAATAGTTATGTTTCACCAAACTACGTATACATAATTTATTATTTTTATATCATTTATTTACATATTCCGTGATAAAAATATAAAATACTTTTATTTATAATTTACCTAAATTTTATTTATAATTCCATAGGTGAGGTTACTATTCTATTAGTCAAATTACTATTTCTAATGGTTACATTACTATTCCAAAAATAATATTTGATAGTACATTATTGTTTTAAACACAGTGTTGTGTGAAGCATAAACAACAAATGATGATATATTTTAAAAGAGACATACCATAAAATCAGAGGGTGTTACAGTCATGTTTATTTATCATCCATTATATTTGTCTTAATTTTATTTTATAGTCCATCCCAATATTAAATAACTACTACCACTTACTTTGAGTGTGATTATTAGAATTCCTAAGTGACCTCTTCAGAACACTAAAACTAACCTCCCCCAATAAAAAGGTTAATAAACACACCTCAATTTAGAGTGTAACGCCATCCAAGACTTGGATATACAGTATTTAATTTCTTCCCTCGAACACACTCAACTCGACGGTATGATTAGAATTTCCATGTGAATAAAGGAAATAAATATTTATTAAGGGATACAATAAGATTTAATGTCATGCGTAGGAGTGGTAGGTAACCACTACACCAAAATTTAACACTTCTCTCTCCTTTCCCATAAATAGAATAAAAACATAATGAATTTTAAAAAAATGATTTGAGAAACACTTAGAAGACCTCCCCTAATACAAAGGCTCGGGTTAGTAAATATCCATAGTGACTGTGGGAGATAAGAGTTGAGATAATGGAAGGGAGAAATAGAGAAATGCGAGAAATTGTATTATAAATATGCAGTAAGTGGTAAAAAAATGAAAATAGAATAAAATAAAGTGAAAACCCAATATAAGGAAAATATCAATATAATTTATAGCATGGTCCTCCTTTATACTCTTCAAACACCCCATAAAATGGTAAATCACCCTTTTGTTTATATGCATTATAAATCTACTCACTTTCACTACCACAAATTTTATAGATCACACCATACTCCTCAGTTCTCTTCATGATATTGAAATGTGTCTATACTATTTTTTATTATCAAGAAAATAGAACATGTGCATAAAAATCATGGTAAAATAGGGTCTCATTCAATTTTTAATATCATCAAATATATTTATATATTAAAACTCACAACTCCAAATACATTCTTGATTATATTTTATACTATGAAATAATGTTGTGTGTGGTATTCTTCTCTGTAATTATAATATGCTCAACCATCCATATTGATGTGACACCTAGCCTGGAGCGTCACATCTATACTTCACCATATAAGATTCCACCATATTGAGAAAAATGATTCCATCCTTCTAAATGTAGGAATTTGTCCTGCCCCATTTTACATAGGTTCTCTAGAAAAGAACCAAGGAATATTCTATGGCATGGTGTCAGCTAGTTTCTCATTTTCTATATAATCACACACTGTACCATCCCTATTTTAATTAATTAAATACCAAAACCTCATCTACACCAAAACCATAGTTGTTTCACAACCATAATTCACCTCACTATAGTTTATCATCATTTATTTAACCATTTCACTAGCAATTTTCATTTATGTATGAAAAAAATAATCCATGACATCATTAATGACATAACAACCATGGTTGTTTCCACTATAAATCCATATGAAACATGGTCACCTCCACCCCAGAGCATTAGTATTCATTTAATCCATCATATTAGATTGAAACATGTGAACTCCATTCAATTTTGATTTGCATAGTTTCATTCAATGACATGGGAGGATTCCCCCACACTCCAGAATCATGCACAACCTCCCTTAGTGTCTTCAAGCTTCTTCTCATTCACCCAAAGGGGTCTGTAGGTATAGAAAGGGATTCATAATTATTTATAGGTTTTTAGGGTTTGTGCATTCTTTTCATAGGACAACACCCCCTAAACTATCTTCATTAGGGACTCATATTAGGATATTGGGTGGTTTAGAGCTTCTTTGTTTGCCTATGGTAGATTATGGCTAGAACAGTGGAATGAGGAGTTGGATTCAAGCTTCCATGGTGGTTACATGGAATAAAAATTATCATGGAAGATGTAGATGATGGAGGTGAAAAACCTATAACTTTTAAATGAATATAATGATTCTTTAAAATGTTTGAGTGGGTTTGTTAAAATGTGAACATTACTACTACACAGGAGTCCCATATCAATGTTTAGTTTGAGAGTCTCTCATTATCATATTCAACAGTGAACTAATCATCTAAATGAGTAACTCTTACATAAGCTAGAACAAGTCATTCTTCCCATTTTCTCCTCACAATGAGCTTTCCTCTAGTCCTCCTAATGGTTTTTCCTTCCATCTATTGTTGACCCATACTAGATGCACTCTTAGACCAAGGATGACTCACTTTGGAATCCTTAATGATTACACATGTTATCCGCCATGGTGATGATTCATAGACGAGCTCTATGGTTCTTGTCTATTCTCCTACAGTGCATGGCATAGGCTAAGCCCATTATTATAGCACATTATTTAAATATTATTCCTAAAAATGAAAAAAAACTCAAATTAAATAATATCGTTTGGTAACATAAGATCATTATATGAATAAAAAAAGTTAAAATTATTCATCATTATATTTTCATAACTCATTATTAATCATTAGTTTGATCTAAATATATAAATATTACCGATAATATAATAGATTTATGGTGTTTAAATCAATAAATCTAACATTTAAATATATAAAAATCTTTGTTATGTTACTCAGCTACATAAATGAATGACATGTGATGTATTAATCCAAAAAGGTCATTCTATTTTGAAGAATCGTGAATGTATGAGATGTATTATACTAAATTTACATGATCCATTTATAGTGGTGAATGTATATCATGGTTAAAGTGATTATATAGATATATGTATGATGTATATGAATCATCTTGTAGTTTAAATGATCATATGGTGATATGAATATGTTTGATAAAGATACCTCCATACCCCCCCTTATAGATTTAGAGTCAATGGTTGTTTATTAGAGGTATGACTTTTCTTAAATAGATGAAATAAATTTTTTATATTTTATATCAATAATATCAAGGCCCTTAGAGTCACATTATTAGGAATTAGTTTCAGGATTAAATTTTTCAACAAATCCATTATTTATGAAACGAAAAGAATTTGATAAATAATAATAATATCATCACTAAATTTCATGGTCAAAAAGTTTTAAGTCTACAAAACACCCTAGTTTCTATTTTTTATCACTATTGTGGGTGTTTAAAATATTTCGTTTTATGTATTAACGGTTTGAAAAATGGTGTCTTAAGATATGGTTAGATTCTTGGATATTTAGTGGCTGAAAAGATCTTTTGGACAATCGCTGGAGTTACTGTTGGTATCTATAAAACTAAAAACCCCACCGACTGACTGGTGGGGTGCCACCAACCCTTCAGTGCGGGTGGAAGAAATGATGTGGCTCTTCCTTGTTCACTAGCTGATCAGTGAGGCCCACCATTCAATCATTATAAAATGGGTATTTGTGCATTAAAAACACCTAAATTCTTTTAATTACACTTGGTTTTAACCCTTATTTAATATAAAAATTACACAAATCACTATATTTCAAATTAATGATCTCTCCCCTTGGTTAATCAACGTTCGATCAATATGGTGATGCTAATATGATGTGTTTCCTCTAGATCTATAATAAAATTATTCTTCCTATTTAATATATATTCATGTATATAGGATGAATCTATGTTTTTTATACTGATTTGATGATGAATACTTTCTTCCGTCATAAAACATTGGTAGATCTAGCGAGTTGATGATGTCTCTTGGTCTAATATTGATCTACCACCAACCAAAATCATCTACTGAGTATGTCATTTTAGATTTTCTTCATAGAAATATTATTGATAATGGATTGATTATATAACTATAATATGATAGGATATATTTTTACTCCTTCAATATCTAACAAGATATTGGTGATCCTTTCATTGACTGATTGTGGATTCAGGATTTCAATGACACCCTCTTTAACAAGATAAAGATCTATTAGGAATGGTAGATTTTTTATGTGTGTATTGATATATTGATCTTATTGAGACCTTATTCTTCATAAATCACAACTTGGATCTCTATTATGATAAAAAATTATTGGATGATCAATGTTCACTGACTAAACCTAAGGTTATATTCTAGATTTGAGGAGGAATTCACAACCCTTTTCTTGAATCGGAAATATATCTGATGAATTGGTATCTCTTCTTTGAAATGTATAGTAACTAGTTTTGTTGAAGAAATTCATGAGGTATGTGATTATATAATTAGCTTGTTATAGTGTAACCCTCCAAGGAATATTTTATAAATAGTTTTCTTTGATGAACATGAACCCAAGATAGAAATCCATTATATTTGAACTAGTTTATTGTGGGTGTGTGACGTGATTTGGGCATTTATCATTTCATGAATATTAGATTAGTTCATCAATCACATTGAGGTAGATATTTATTTACCATTCTAGATGTTGTGTATATTCTTTTCCATGATATGATTATTATGTTGGAATAGATTGTGTGACCATGCTATATTGTGATCACATGTGTGTGCATATAGCCATGTGATCCATGTATAATGTTTGAATCCATGAGTTGGCTTAAGTATCTTTCTATCCTTGTTTTATTTTGATCACATTTTGTTATATAATTCTAATATATTCTCATGATGACATGATATGTTTTCCCTTATTATTTTATACCTTTTTTAATTTACCCTGGCATGGAAGTATTGTATTGGTACTCTTAATAGGTGGACAATTGAGATATGATCACCCCATAGAGGGAGAGTGTGCATCGAATTACGAGATGATAATAATGGACCTATAGACAGGGTAGGGGAACTAAGTCCCTATGTCCTGAACCATAATAGTGACATGTTCACTCGATGCCTTGAGTATGTCATGTAAGACATTCACAATTGGCCTTGTGGAATGACCCAAAACTCGATGCCTTGTGTATGTCGAGTAACATGTTCACTAGCCTTGTGGATGGTTCTTGATAAATTCTAATATCTTATAATTATACTTCTAACATGGATCTAAATAAGGTATATCTGATGCTCGTTGTGTCTTGGTCAGAAAATGGATACTTAGTGTATGATTATTTATGATTGCTTTTGCATTTATTGTTATCATTGAATATGATTTTTATACTAGTGAATACATGTTATTCATGCATTGGTGGTGTCATTAAATGTTTCATTACTCACACAACATGTTCATCTTGATGCATGTGAAAAATTCGTGTATAGGGATTCAGGTAAGGGAAAAGGGCTTGTGGAAGATAGCTGAGCACAAATCATTGATCCTTTAGTGGTACTGCGACAAACTTTTGAGGATTCCACAGTACTTATTTTTTTTACATGCACCTTATATACTCTAGTATGGATTGACACATTAGAGGGATGGTTTATTTATTTGTATGATATGTGTTCCATATGTTATTATATAGTGATTATTTATCTTCTACCAAAATTACAATAAGTTTTTAAAGATTTTATTTATATTTTTTGTGTGTAGTTATGATACAGATTTTATAGTCTCTCTATTGATGGAATTCTGACCATCAAAACTAGTTGAAAACCTCTTCTATATGGGGAGGTTTTCATGAGGTCTTGTGGATCTTTGAATCATACCTAGTGGGTTGGATTGGGGAATTACAAAAAAAATTAGGGTAAATTTTCTCCTTTATCTTTACTAACTTGGGACATGGTATAAAAAAGATAGGTTTTGTATAAATTGGGTATGAGAGTTTCCTTGTTACCAGATTGCTCATGTGTAGGAGACCTAAATGTTACAATTAATGGGATTGTTATTACAGTTTTATTGAATTTTGCTGCATTAATGCATCATGATTCTACATATAGGATAACATTCCTTATATATAATCATTGTCTATTCATAATAGTTCTTTAATTAAATTCCATGATTTATGATATCTATTTAGGATAGACATGTTTTCCTCAATTGTGTGATATATCAGTATTCTTTTCTATTTTTATATATCTATTAGCATTAACAAGTTAAACATGAGCATATTGTATGATTTTTATATAGATGTGACTATGAATAACGTGATGGAATAAAGAACCTTGGGTAGTACTATGAGTGATATAACATGGTTTGTGGGTAGCCTCTTAGGAGAACCTTTATGTGGTCCCATAGATAGGTTGTGATCTATCTTACTGTCTTCATTTTATAGAAATGACACTACTGTATTTAAAAAGATTCAACTTAGAAATAAACCAGTGGGACACCAATTTATACGGATTGGGATACTCCAACTTATGTTAATGCCAATATTTCGATCAATTTCTATACTGGATGGTTTAGTATATCATTCACACACATTTACTCTAGTGGAATATGTTTCGGGCACACCTCAGTCGGGAGTCCTTCCACATATGCATGCCCAATGTGGAGGGGCATTGAAGACCATGGTGACAACACCAAAGAATTACATATCTTGTATCCACCTACCTTTCTGGTAAAAATGTGACTATGATTTACAGTGGATAGGAAAGTTATCATCAAGGTTAATTTAAACTTTTTGAGACACTTGAGGATGAGAAGGTGAATATTAAAGTGTTTATGCTACTAGGACCTTCCAAGAGATGGAGGAGTATGATGTGATAGGCTAGTAGATGTGAAGGTATCACATGGGAGGCCTTAAAGGGCATATTTCTTGGGTAATTGTTTTATGAAATGTTTAATACACACCAAGAATTGTATTAAAAAGATCTGAAATAGAGGACCATTTTGTTTTTATAATACTACCCATGTGTCACCAAGTTACTTTATTTTAATAACCTCTTGGCTAGAATGAGGCATGGAGACATATGAAGTTAATGATAGGTCTTCTTTCTGATATCAAACTGCATGTTATTATTTTTTACCTAATGACTTTCCGAGAGGTTCTTTGATAGGAATTGACTATTGAGAAAGACTTAGAAGAGAATTGAGCAGTTAACCTTCATCCAACATTAAATACTCATGAAGGTACACCTCCTACTGCTATGATGAGTGTCACTTCTGGTAGAAGGTAAATGTGGACCAGTGATATGAAAATGGGTAGTTGTACTCAAGTTAAATAGAGTGTGTATTATTTAGTAACCTCATATATATTTATATAGTGGTTCAAATGTAGGAAGGTCGGACATTATAGTAATTTCCTTGTAGCACCTTAGATAAAGTTTTTTCAATGTGAAATGATTGGAGATATCCAGTAGTTTCTTCTAGAGGGTTGAGTTTAATGTTACATATGGTGTATGATTGGTGTAATCTATGGACTAGGGATCTCTTTGGGGTTCACAACTGTGGGCGCACATGATGATGACTCGGGAAAGTGATGTACCTCAATAATGGGATAACCGAGTTGAGTCGGGCTGAATATATGGAGGATATCACACCCTAGGGGATAGGGTGAAGAATTGTTTACTCCATTATGTGAAGTTTTAATAATTTCTACATTTCATACTAATTTATTTGATATCAAGTCTTTCTATTCCAATATATATATATAAGTTATTTCTAGACATGAATTATCTGTCAAGTTATGTTATGAGTTTCATTCCCTTAATATTCCACTGGGAATGAAAGTAGATCATATTCAATGATTCCAAGTGTTTTCTGTTATTATTGATGGTTATGGGAATCCACAGGACATCATGATTTTAGAGATTATGATATTGACGTGATTCGGGGCATGATTTGGATGACCGTATTTTAAGGCCACATTGATTACTATCGCAGATAGGTATCTTTTACATCAACTAATGGAGATAATTTTTTGATGACCATTGAGTGGGAGTTTGGAATAGGTTGAGAGGGTCCATACATGATCTAAATTGGTAAAATTACATTACATATTGTAGGAAGGTCACTTTTAGTGGGGTTTGTGGAAGCCCCCACATTTTTCCCTCCAGTTGTCAATCTCTATTATGATGTCATCCAAATTGGATTCATAGGGATTCCCCCTAATGTAGTAGTTTATGTAATGATACTACTCATGTTAGTTGGGTGATCTATTTTAATACCCCCTTATCATATGTCACTAGATGATTTGAAGGAGAACAAAGTAAACCTTCGAAACATGGAACATAAAGGGTTTTTTCGAGTACATCCCCATGAGACACACCTGTTTTTTATTCCAATAAGGTAAATGGTATTCTCTGACTCTACATAGATTATTATAAGATAAATCAAGTGATGGTAAATAATACATTCCCTTTTCATAGGATTGATTATCTCTTTGATCAGTACTGGCGGGGGGGAATGGTTACCCATGAATTGATCTTGAATTAGGATATCACCATTTGTGGGCTAGAGAGGAGCATATCCCAAAAATCAGGTTTAAAAGTGGGTATGGTATATATGAGTTCTTGGTGATGTTTTCTAGACTAGTAAATATTTCGGTAGTGTTCATGGATCTCAAGATCAAGATTATGGACCCATAAACTGAGTCATTCATCAAGGTGTTCATTGAAGATATCATCATTTACTCATCAAACCCAATGAAGATTACCATACATCTCTAGATAGTCATGTATACACTTTGAGCACCTCAACATTATGCCAAGATATCAAATTTTCACTATTTTATTATAGTGGTCAAATTCTTCGGGAATGTGGTTTCTAATATTAGTATATCAATAGAATAGAAGAATGTGGTGGAAATTATGACCTAGAAATTTTCCCAGAATTTTTTTGAGACTAGAAGGATTATAGTTTTTAATGGATACTACATGCATTTTATAAATGATTTCCCCCATTTAATAGAACCATTGATGACACTGATTAATAAAGGGGTGAAGTTTAAGAGGTTCAACCAATGGGATAAATCATTTCTTGATCTAATAAATAAAATGAATAAAACACTCGTGTTGATTCTTTTTTAGACTGGGATTAGATATGATGTATAACTCAATGCATCAGGTATTGGTTTATGGTCATTACTAGTTTATTGGGAGTGTGTAGTAGCTTATGGTTCACTTTATCTATGAACCTTTAAGTATAACTATCCTACCCATGTATTGGATCCGACATTCATGGTCTATATATTGAAGTGTTAGTGACACTGTCTCTATTGTGAGAAAATTAATATCTACATTGACCACATGACCCTCTGTTATATCATCACATAGTGGGACTTAAATTGGATGTATAGACACAATGTATATTACCTAAAAATGTTCAACTTTGGGATAGATTATTCACTTGGTAAAGGTAGCATCATTGTATATTCTTTTAGCTATAAGACATAAGTATCTCAGGTTAATTGTCAGTAGCCTTTGGAGGAACAATGACATATGAAGAGCTTGTTGGTTGATTATAGGATGGATGACTCTTTTTACTAGGGATCAATGACATGTCCCCCATTATTGATTAAATATTATTTAGTGAAATAAGTGGAGGCTAGCCGTGAGATTGGACCAACTTGTGTTATGATGTATGAATTATTGTCAGGTGGAAACTTGATACTTGTGTGGTTGTTGGATTGTGATAATGTGATTATATTACATGAGAGAGTTGTATTCTAATCTTTTATTGAGAGTGATATTTGGAAATATTTTCATACCTCTAAGTGGGTGGGGGATTATAGAGAAAAAAAATATGTACCATGACCTTAGGAGGTTATTCTTCTGGGAAGGAATGAAGAGGTACATTGGTAGATTAGTTTCCTGATGCCTTACATGCTTGATGATAATGTTCAAGAAACGACATCTAGATGGTTTTATTTAGACACCACATGTGTCCATGTGGGATTTAGAAGATGTTATGATGGAATTTCTAATGGGGTTACCCATGACCCCATGGAACTGTGATGTTGTTTGGGTGATTATCGATCTACTAATGAAAGTTTCTCATTTATTACTGATTTATAAGACTCAATCAGTTGATGAGATAGGAAATTTTTATATACATTAGATTTTATACATAACTAGATTTCCCTTGCGTATTTTATTTGATAAAGACACTAATTTTATAAATCAGATTTTCTAGGGCTTAGAGAAGGCCTTAGGGACTTATTTGGCATTGTGCACCATGTACCATCCTCTAAGAGATGGACAATCAGAGAAGAAAAATCATATATTGGAGGATATGATTTGGGATTACATTTTGGACTTCATTTCTTATTATAACGATCACTTATACGTTTTGAGTTGAAATACACTAATAGTTATCAGGATTTAACGCATATGTCACCTTATGGGGCTCCTTGGGGTAGGTAATGTCATTCTCCACATTTTTGACATAAGACTAGTGAGGTGGAATTTATGGGGATTAGTATGGAACATGAGACCTCCAAGGGAGTGAATTTTATTTAGAATAGTTTGATCATATCTTATAGAATGTATAATTTTTATGCCAATCGTAGGAGGAAACCATTGGAGTATATTGTAGGAGTCCAGGTTTTTCATAGAGTCACTCCTCATTTATTCCATCAATGTTTGAGGAATCATTGGAAGCTAGATTTATGTTATATTTGACCCTTGTATATCATCTAGTATTTTATAATAGCATCATACCATTTGGATATTCATTCTCTCTAAAAAAGTATTTGTTAGAACCACGATCGTTCTATGCAAGAATTGGATTATGGTTTGTGTTTTTTGTCAATCCTCATTGGATTTTCAGAATGTTTTTCAAAAAAGGGGTCATACAGTTCAAGTAGAAAAAAATATTAACAGTATCTTCGTTTTGTAGTGTTTGAAATTTTTTTTGTCCTCAAACAAGGAAAATGGAGAAATGTGTGTTTGGAAAAGCAAGTTACGAGCAAGATTCAAGGGTGTTTGGAAACATGTGGGCATGTCTTATTTTTGGATCAGTTCATCAAAATATGGAAAAAGAAATTATTTAGAGCAATACATAAATGTGCAAGAAATATGAGGATTCATGGAAGAATCTTACGTGCCCAATATGACGTCAAAAGTGGTTTTGCGTGTGCATAAAGAATATTGCATGCACAAAAAACTCATTAGGAAATTTTGTATAGGGTCATCGAGGCCTATAAGTAGGTGGCTGCCCCATGGAAGACTTAATAATTTTCCAACGAAAATATGGTTGCTCTGTCGTGTGAATGTTTAGTGTGGGAATGATTGGAAGAGGGTTAATATTGCACGCAAGGTATTCCTTTAGTTTGAAAAGACCAAGTCAACCCTTCGGTGTAGTTTCATGAAATATAAGGGTTGTGTGGAAAGTAGGTGTTTTTCTAATTTCATCTTGCGCAACAATTCCCAAATCATTCGGCAAGTTAAGGTATTGCACGCAAGTTTGGTGTTATGCTTTGGACATGATTTTGACTATCTGGTGTGGGTGATCAGTGATTTCAAGTGCATAAATTCAGAACTTTTATGCATGAAGTGTCTCATACTGATCAGAGAAAAATAATTCAATGAAAATCTATTTAAGCGACCTTCAAGCAGACAAACTGATTTAGAATTCTCTCTAGGATGTGGGCAAGGGGATTCAACAGAAGTTATTCAAGGGACACATTGAGCTATCCCTGAACCATTTTAAAGGGATGTTCCTAAAAAAGAGTGACTGTGACCAATTTTTGTAATCCACAAAAAAGTGATGATTAGTGGATTTTGGTATGACTGACACATTTTTGATGTATGCACGTTGGACGTAGCCCTTTGCGGTGAACCATGTAAATGTGATGTGTCGTCTCCCTACTTTCATTTTTTTGAAATATTTAACTACTTTCTACCAATGTGGGAACAATATCCATAAATTTAAAAAGAAAAATGTTGACACCCTGATTCACCCCTCCCCTCTTAGGGTGTTCCGGGGTCCTTCAGTATGCATGAGGTGTTTCATGTGTCTCAGCAGTACTAGTACATTCTCAATCCTACTCATGTCATCAACTGTGAGGATTTTGAGATATATCATAACACATCAATTTATATTTATTGTTAGGATTATTGAAAAAATTAATAATATATTTTCAAGGAAGATGGTGATACTTTTCTAGGTTCTATGGGATCAATGACATATCAAGGAGGATTCTTAGGAGAGAGAGGCAAAAATTTGGGCTCAATGGCCAATGTAATTTGAGTAGAACCATTGAGGGTACATATCCTTGATGAGAATTAATTAGAGGAGGATAATTATAACATCCTAGATAAATTATATGAACAAAAAAATTTATGTTTATAAGATTCTCATTTCTCTATTTGTTCATCATTGTTAAGGGTGTTTATGAGGTAGGATTTTACATATCAATGGTTAGAGAATCCGTGCCTAAATAGATGGTTAGAGGCATGTATATTTTGTGGCTATAAACTATTGCTGGCCAACATGTGGAGTTCCTATAGGTGTACAAATATAAACATACCCCACCGGTCAGTTGGTGGTGCGGGAAACACCCTAATGGTTCTACCATGAATTTCATCCCATCAAGGTACAATCATTGACCGACTAGTGGTGTCATTATATCACTAGTACATCCTAGAAGGTGTGAATTAATTAAAACTCATGTATTTTAATTCCACTCAGTTTTGAACATAGTTTAGTACCCTATTCATTCCCTAATAACCTAATCTTTATTTACATACCACCCCCTTGTTTCTTATACTCTCTCATTCATCTACCCTTGGTTATTTAATGTTAGAACAATCAGATGATGCTAGAACAGTGTGTTTCCTCTAGATACACACAAAATTTATCTTCCTATTTATGATATGTGAATATATATAAAAATGATGTTTGGTTTCTATTTTCATATGATTATTAATTTTTTTCTTCATATAATGATCGCTGACCTAGTGAGTTGAAAATATATCTTGATCGAATCCTGATGTACCTGCAACTATGGTCATATCATGGGTATGTGATTTTAGATCTACATCCTATAACTTTTATTCATGATGGATGGATGATTGAACTATAATATATTGACAATATAGGTGTGCACTTTCAATATCTAATGTTGGATTGATGATCCTTTGGTGGATAGATGGTGGATTTGACATGTCAATGAAACCCCCTTTGACCGGGGCAGGGTCTCTCATGGATAGTGGATATTTCTGGATATTTCATCATAGGTTAATATTCTTGAGGAATTATTCTTCTTGAATATCATCTTAAATTTCCATTATAAAGATTTATTCTTAGTGTACCGATGTTTTTTTATTATACACGAGGTTCACTTCAAAATTCAATAGGTAATTCATGATTTGTTCTTGAATTGACAACGAATCAGGTGAATTTGCCTCCTATTCTTTTACATATCATTAAACTAGTTCCATTGAAAGAATCTATGTAGTATGTGATTCTATTATTAACTTCTTGATGTATAATTCCCTTAGGTATATTTTCTAAACACTTTACATTAATGAATCTGAACCTCAGATAGCCATCTTTGATGTGAAAACATGTTTTTTGTGGGTGTGTGATGTTATTTCAGATTTGATCCTTTGATACATATTGGAATAAATACATTAATGATTTTTATGTTGGAATTTCCTTACCATTTTGGGATTTTTATACACTCATTTCCTTGATATGATTATTTTGTTGGCATAGGTTGTTTGACTACGCACGATAGTGGTCACATGTGTGTGCATGTGTAGCCTGTGAGACCAATATATGATTTCTGAATCCATGTGTTTTAGTATATAGATTTTTAAAAAAAATTATTTTCAAAACAAATTTTTATATATTGATACTATATTCTCATGATGATATACAATGTTTTTTCAATTATATTCCACCTCGGTCTGAGAATTTGTCGTACCATGTAGAATTTCCATGGTACTTGTAACAGGATGACCATCAAGATATGTTCATCTCTTAGAGGGGGAGTGTGAAATAAATATGAAGATAATATTTATGGAACTATGAATAGGGTAGTTGTAGGATGTTCCTATGAATTGAGCCATAATAGTGACATATTCACTCGGTGCGTTGAGGATGTCAAGTGATAATTTTATATACATCCTTCTAGTATGACCCAAAACTCAATGCCTTGTGGATGTTGAGTAACATGTTTACTAGCCTTTGGGATAATTCTTGATCAATCCTAACAACTTATGATTATCCTTTTGTAACGGAGTCAAAGTAGGTATGGTTGCGGCTCAATATGTCTTGATTAGCACATAGACACTTAGTGTTTGAATATTTAGGATTACTTAAACATTTATTATTATGAAGAAATACAGCATTTTTACTTGTTATCATATGTTATGGATTGATTAGTAGTTTCGCAATATTTTTATTACCCACACCATAAAAGTCTATCTCAATGAATGTGAATGCTCCATGCATATAGATCTATGTAATGGAAAGGGTCCCTGGTAGACATCTGAGTTGCAGAGCATGGAAAATGTAGCAGTACTAGGATAGAATCCGAATTATTATGAAGTGTTTAATTTTTTTTACTTGAACTTTATATACTCTATCTTATCATTCCATGTTGGGGGATAGTTTTTTATTTTTATTACATTCCTACAATCTATTATTGAATTATGATAATTTATCTTCCACCTTGATTAATCTAATTTATTTTATTTTATTTATATTTTTGGTTCATGGGAAAGAAAACAAGGATATAGTCTCCATATTAACTGTTTTCTAATCCTCACTCATAGTTTTTATCCTCATGTGTATGGGGATAAGTCTTATGGATCTTCAAATATGTCTTGTTGGTTTGGGTCAGGGCATTACACCCATCTTCAGAAGTGTTTGGATGGATCCATAAATATATGTATAGTTTTTCATTAATTTCACATGGTATTTTATTGTGATTACACTATAATATGGATATTATATTATATTATATCCTTTTTATCCCATGATATGCATGTGATGAAAATCAATGTTTCCCCTATCATAGTGTATGATAAGGAAGCAATGGTTACAAGTGAATCTCCACCACCACATCTTCCACATGGTATATCATTGGATATGAATCAAAGGGTTGATTTATTTATGGATATACACACATATTTTTATCATTGAATCATCCCATGATCACACACCTAATGGTCATCTATTTTCATGATGTATTTCAGCTACCATTACATAGAATAAAAATGTAAAAACACTTCATTGAATGAAGGTAGCCTATATATAGGATATGATCCTCCTATTGGGTACAGATTATTGTATGTGAAATTGAATAAAAATTACAATCCATAGATAAAACTCTCTCTTATATCTAGTTCACTGATTTTCTTTGTGGACAAGGTTCTATACCACATTTGGTGTTTATGATCCTCTTATAGTGTATGAGTACTCTAGTGGCTACTATACTGACTATAGATTCTAGATTCCATAGGTTGTTTCTTGGTGGACTTTATCATGAAAAATATGTCGAAGACTAATAGAGATGGATCACACTATAGTCAAGGTAATATTGCATTAGTTATGTCATTCCCTACATATTGGTTTTTTAATGATAGATTGTGCATTATAAATGGGTTTCATATACTACATTGGTAATGTGACAATCCTATTAAACCCATAGGATAATGGTTTTACTATTTAAATTGTTTATTTAATGGTTTATTACTTTTAAAACGGGTATAATTTTTTTTAACCCTATTAAAAAATTAAATATAAAATTTTATAGTGATGAATAATTAATATAAGAATACGAATTTTCATCTAATGTTCAAATGAAAGAAACTATTTCCCTTTATATATGTCTCACGATTCTTGAGCTGGAGGATATTATGTTTTAGTTAAGCATTAGTCTATACCTATTGATATTACTTGTAATCCCTTTTTAGTGGCGGTGATGTGATTTATATTAGTTATGTATAACCCAAGTATAATATTATAGGAATATGGGACTCCTTGTGTATATTTGATAAAAGTACTGACAAGATTTGTGGTAGATTGTGGTTGGAGGTAAAGAAGGTTGGAATATAGGATTATTAACTAGGTTGATTTTGAAGGTGATATTCCCTAATGACCTAATATCCTAGAGTATATAATGTGCATGTTTTCTAGTACGATATATATGATCATAAGGAATATTTTATTCCATTAAAATGGATTTTAACACCCCAACCCAGCCACCGGGTTCGATCCGTAGGGTTACATGACCTCATTTGTGCCTCCCTGTATGTAAGAGGTTACTCACATGTAGTGAGGCCCTATGTTCATCAGGGGGGAGACTATTACCTCATTATCATGTCATAGAAATACTAAATAAATTGAAATATATATAATATAATGGTCATAATATCAAACATGAACAAAAAATAAAAATGGAATACGTGTCAAACATGTAATAAATGGTTTAAAATCTGGAAAGCCAAAAATAGTAATACATGCTGGTAATAAATAAGCAAATAAACAATGAGGTACTATGGAATTTTTCATGGTACACAACCAGATACATCCTTCAATTCTCATACATCTACAACATGGTCCTTTACCTTCTAATGATCTATGGTTCTGAAATTTATAAGTGCACTAAAATGACAAGGTAAGGTGTGTGTACAAGACTCTATAGGACACCACCCATGCATACCTGAAAAAGTATTCTCAAATATAACAAGTGTATTCCATCATAATATTAAATATTTGAAAATAATAATAACATAAAATATAAAATAAATAAGTGATGTTATAACCAATCCTCCCCAAAAACTCAACCATACCTATTTCAACTCCATGTCTGAAGGATGATGTGAAGAAGTCGAATGTAGCCAAAACTAGACATGGGTCTAGTGGTAGTGTTTCTAAAAATCCTTATGGCATCACGTGTTCATGAAACTCAGCTTCCCCATCCCTTAATTATAGCATAATTTTTTGAAATAAACTAGGATTCTATTTTTTCCCTTGAATATCAATTAGGCATTGAGCATGATCCTCTAAAATCAATTAGGCATTGAGTGCACTCTTCGCAAATAAACAAGGCATCAAGACACCTGATATATGGCTTCCAAGCATTGGTTGTATCACCAACATGGTTTTCCAGGGTGTCATCATCTATCTACCCTACTCCTAGTTCTGTCATATCCATCATTTTATGATAAGAACACTCCCACTCTATAGGATAAACATGCCATGATAGTCCACATGTTCCGAGAACCAAGATTGATACCTCCAAATCAAGGTAACAAATATATAAGGTAGATCATACAGTTAAATCATATCAACATGATAATAAAGGAGAAATACATAACAACATGTTATCATAATAAAACATGGATATGAGATACTCTAGTATCACTCATGCAATAAAATATCACAATGTGTATCATTGGATACAGATGAACCTACATGCGATCCGAATCAATCAAAGTTTCCAATTATTCCAACACGTTAATTATCTCATGGAAACATGTGTAACAAAAGCCTCAAGAGGTAAGGTGTCAAGAACCCCTCCCTCCAAAGATACCGCCAATGAAGGTGGAGAGATAATGACCCCCGATTACCACCTCCAGTAGGCCCCAAGTTGGTGAATAGCACTGAGGTTATGAAATTCTCATATATAGGATAAATTACCCTCTAAAATAGAAATAGGAACAGAAGATAAGATGGATTATCAATAAATAACGCTAAGATATAATATAAAAATAAATCCCTAAAATATACCACATTTATTTATAAATATAATTGATATACATAAAATTATCCAAATTAAATACCCAAAGTAAAGCTAAAGTGGAAAAACAACAGTTATCCACACGTCTAATCTAGTAATGCCCAGCACAGTCTTTGTAATCCTCCTAGAAACCTGAAAAAAGTTTTATATAAGTAGGGTGAGAATAATAGTATACATAGTATGAAAAACATAAGTCTCACATGCACATGTGAAAGAATCATACTAATTCACCTATGAGAAAATAGTAGAACCAAACAAAAACTATCAAGGTATACTAACCATCCAAACCTCACCAAGGCATGCTAACCAAATAACACAAATCAAGTAATATAATATATTATGAAAAATATTGATAAGGGTACCCTAAAATGATTTACCACAAGTATTCCACTCTCACCCAATGTTGAATTTCATAGTGCTCCCATCACTTCTATACACCACACCTCACCACAAGAATGGGCACAAAACACCTCACTCGTGGACATGTGGTCTCACCACCCCATAATCACATCCACAACACATCTCACCCAAAAACACCTTGGCAATAATACAGCCACCACCATAACCAGTTAAGTGGGGTATCATGAACATTTAGGACATAATCATAATTCCCTCCTCCTACCAAGCACAACCCCCACTAGAATCCACCCGACATGCAAGATCATACCTCATCGCGACTAAAATAACCTGGTCCACCACCCCACAAGCATGATCTCACCTCACTCGAAAGCACATAGATCATCACAGATCACTTAAGAATAGTGGGTTATAACAACCCCCAAAAAATGAATTAAAATTCCTCCAAACATCATAGAATTTTCATCCTTACCTTTTCAATAAGAGAGAGTGAGAAATAGTGGGTACAAAGTCATCTGTACTCCTCACCAGATGTTGGAAAAAACACCCCTCCGTGACTATGTGTGTGTCGGTACATAGTTCGTGATGTGGGTGGGGAAAATATAGAAATAAACAGAATTTAAAATTATATATATAAAAATATATAATATAAAACACTCAATCCTATCCTACAAGTTCACATACAAATGAACTAGCTCACAACACCGTTACCTTTACTGCTAACTCTTACTGCATAAAACCACACATCAAGCCATAGACCCCACTCCACATTTCCAACCAGTTTCATTTAATCCCCCCATTAATTTCATTATTTAGAATCTCCCACATTTTACCACACAAAATACCATTTAATTATCCATTAACCATTTCCATTCCATTAACCAAAGTGACTTATTCTATTCCAAACATTATTGAATAATTATTTATTCATTCCATCACTACTCAGGCATCAAGAACAATGAAAACAAAACCCCATTTCCCAAAATGCATGACCAAAAAAACTACCTCACCACCACCTCAAAATAATGTCCAAACCCACTACCTCCTCCCTGCCCCAAAATAACAGCCAAACAAACCACCTCTTCACTTCCCTAAAAGTAAAACCAAACAATCCACATCCTCACCTCCCAAAAAGAATGACCAAATAAACTATCAAACCCACATTCCCCAACCACACATCCACCAAACATTGCTCCCCAAAAATAATTGAAACACATCACATTGCATTAAATCCATTTATAAATTAATAAATGGAATTTCATCACATTACAATTTATATTTTGTGTGTTATCACACAAACCAAACTCTTGGACAAATAATTAATTAAACAAATATAAGTAATTATCCAATTTAGTTTTTAGGGTGATATCAAAAAAATCACAACCAATGTAGAAACCACAATAAATATATACAATGTAAGAAAATAACCCAATTTTAATAATTTTTAGTGGATCTTGAAGCCTATAGAACTCATAATATTACAAATAATATCAAAGTTTTACATGCATGCGGATCAGAACCCTTTTACCCCTTTCAATTAAATTAGAAAATTTTTTATCTTTTATTAAGTCAGCATAACTATAAACCATATAAATAAAAGGAACCCCCTCTCACATGATACACAATAAGGAGAAATGAGAGAATCTGTAGCATCGAGAAGCCTATAGACCCATTTTGCACCGCATGGAAAAGAAGAACATTCTCAAACAACAATCGCACCCTGGGAGCCATGGATCAACCTACACTACAACCAAATACAATAAAATTGAAACCCAACACAGCACCAAAATCATAAAAATAAATATAAGAAGAATCCATGATATAATAATAGAAGAACCCACCAATAACAGAGAAAAACCTACCACAGATCAACCACATATTAGACACGAAGTACAATAGGGACCACGGGATAACAAAGGGAGGAATATGGCATGAAGATATCTTCTAGGAACATAGGGTTTTCCCAAAACTAGAGGAAGAATAATCCACAATATAATGAAAGAAAATTAAGTGGAAAAATAATTCTAAATTTGAAATAGAAAACAGGTTATATGACTTGTAGTCCCCTTTCATGTCCTGTAATCCTAGGGGTTCAGTTTCACTGAAAAATTCATCTTTATTTTATTATTTAAACCCAAAAATCTACACATCATGAACCAACCCTATATAATCCATGAATCCAAATTTCATGTTGTGTAATACACTTGCACGACATGTATGTTATGCAGTGGTTCTTTTTCACCCCCATCTCCCATGAAAACTCCTGGAACCTCCCTTGAACCCCTAAAATAATCAAAAACAGAAAAGTAATAGACTAGGAGGACTTAAAATGTTACATCAAATACCTATCAAATGATTATCACCCTCCAGAATCCAAAACCAATCCCAAAAATAAAAATAGGTCCAAAAAATCATAGCATGAGGTACCTCTCAAGGATCTAATTATACCTCAAACACAACCATTGGCTAAACATGCCAACCCAAATGGCCACAAAACACCCTACAAAACCACATGATTCTTCCGCTCACACATCAAGATAGCCACATAACCATGTCAAAACTATTTCAACCTCAATATAGATCAAAACGACAACTGTTACAACTATCAAACTTCATCATCCAATACACATGAATTTGATAATTCTATCTTCCTTTTCAATATGATATCCACTCTTAGCAGAAATGACTCACCCACATAGGTTTAATGATATCATAGATAATGTGTCTCGATTAGGAATCATTTACTCTAATTTTCAAACATCAAGACTCTATCCCACATCACACCACAGACATCACAACCCAATGAAAATAGATCTACTCATAAAACAAAAGGATCCAAACATCACATCAAAAGGAAAAACATAAAAATGAAAAAATTAAAACAAATCTAGGTAATAGGCATTAATTTGCATCTTTAACTCCCAAGTAATATCACCATGACATTATGCCTCCACAACACATGAATCAGATAAATGGTCCATATAAGATTCTCCTTCTATTGGTGATCTATGTTCTCTACTTGTCATTATACCAAAATATTTTCATCCTTTATATCCAACTCTCCCAAGTAAATGAAATGGGAGTCATCGTGAAGATACTGACGAATCTGAGATACATGAATGACATTATGGAAACTCTTGAACTATGGTGTCAATGTCAAACCATACACCACCTTGATGACTGACACCAACTCCCCAAGGTCCTAAAATACCTGGAAGAAATCTTACTACAACTGAAAAACCACCTCTTCTAGTGTCGAGGAGAAACCTTTAAGAATACATGGTCCCCGTCCTTGAACTCCAAAGCCTCCTCCCACAATTAGCATAAGTATTATTCATATCCTTCACTTCTTTCATACTCTCATGAAAAAGTGGAACATTTTCCATCATGTTATGTACTACATCGGGACCAATAATTGTTTTCTCCCCAACCTCTATCTAGGAAAATGGATAATGACATGGTTTTTCCTACAAATCCCTAAATTGAGTCATGCTAATGGAAGAGTGATATCCTTTATTATAAGAAAACTCTACCAAAGGTAGGCGTTTTTTCTGAAATACAATAAAGTCTAAGACATACGCCTGGACATATCCTCCAATACCTAGATATTTAGTTCCATTTCACCATCATTATAAGTGTGGAAAGTAGTGTCGATGTGTAACTGAGTTCTAACAGCATGTTGTAATCCCCTCCAGACTCATGTGGTAAAACATTAATGTCGATCCGAGAAAATGGACCTCTTAACATTGCGAAACTTCACCACCTCAACAACATATCTTTTATCCAATGTATCCACGGTTCTTGACACCTTGATAACTACGAAGTGAGCTGATTTTTTCCTCTAGTCCAGGACTAGATATATAACATCACAACCTCCCTAAGTTATATGAAATCCTATGAATAAATCCACCAATTTTTCATTCCATTCCTACTTATGAAAATCCATGGGCTGAAACAAACACCCAAGAACATGATGCTCAACCTTTACTTTTGGGAAAACAAATAACATTTCCACAAACTCTACAACAACATAATTTACCATGGGCCACCAAAACTACACCCTCTGGTAATGGTATATCTTGGAACTCATTTGTGTGAATCCAAATGTGAGTTATGAAACAAAGGAATGAATCCATCATTCAATACAATCAGAAAAAACAACCTTCCAAAAAACAACATTTGGGTCTTCCCATCCTCTGACTATCCCTCTAGAGCATTACCATGGAAAAGAAGATCGAGTGTCACCTCT
Organism: Viscum album; assembly: GCA_963277665.1. Classification (NCBI taxonomy): domain Eukaryota; kingdom Viridiplantae; phylum Streptophyta; class Magnoliopsida; order Santalales; family Viscaceae; genus Viscum; species Viscum album. Next base: position 1,608,741,969 of record OY728141.1, on the reverse strand, counting down.
CCCTCTAAGTCCCCCCATTGAAAATCCTCCACTAGCTACATTATATAATATTGAATCCTCATCTAAAACAATATCCTTTATAACCATCCACTCTTTCATCTATGTGAAATGATTCCAACTCCCTCATTTCTCTCCAAGCATTCTCAGACACCCAAAAATTCCCTTCCACGACTTCTTTCTCAAAGAATCAGCCACAACATTCTGCCATACTAAGGTGTATGATATATAAAAATAATAATCCAGAAGAAACTTATTACACCTCAACTATCACATGTTTATATCACACTGGTAATATATATTCCTCAAGATCTTATGTTTCATGATGACAATAAAGTGATTCCTAAAAATGTATTGTCACCACAACTTCAATGCAAACATAACCACTTCATGCTCCGAATCATGGGTGTCATAGTTATTATCTTGAGGATGTAACATACTAGACCTAGAAGAGATAATTTCCCATTTATAAATCATCACACATATAAATCCTCAATGGTATGCATCACAAAAAAACTCAAACAACACCCCCTCCTTCGGAATCTGGATCACTTGAGCACGGACTAACATCCCCTTTAGGTAATTGAATGATTTCGGGAACTGATCACTCCACACAAAATCTTGGTCTTCCTTTGAAAATCTATCAATGGGGATATAAATCAAGAGAAATTAGATACAACCATCCAAAAATAGAGTCTAAGACCATGAAAACTTGAACGTATATCAGGTTCTTAGGTGGTTCCCATGAAACAACTACATCATCCTCTTATAGGTCTTCTTCCACACCCTAAAAACACATGGAATTACTTATGAAATGAATCTCTCGTGTCTAAAACATACCCATGGAAAACGTTCAATAGAACTGATGGTATTGAAGAACATGAAAACTGTTCTCAGACGCTTAGCATGCTTTTCATCTATCATATAGTAGATTAAGATATCATCGATGAATACAATGATGAACTAATCAAGGAACATGTGGAATATGGATTTTATAATCCCAATAAACATAGACAGTGCATTTGTTACACCAAATGGAATGACTAGAAACTCAAAGTTCCCATACCTGCATCAGAAAGAAGTATATAGGATTCACAATCCTCACCATCAACTTTTGATATCCAGATCATAGATCAATATTAGAAAACCAACTCACCAATATTAGCTGGTAGAAAAGATCATATATCCATGGAAAAGGATAATGGGGTTTATCTATCACTGGATTAAACTTCTGGTAGTCTGTGCACAGCCTCATACTACCATCTTTCTTCTTTGTTAACAACACTGGAGCATGCCATAGTGACAAAATTTTCCATATAAAACCCATCTACATCAAATCATTTAGGTGAACCATCTACTCCTGTAACATGGAAGGTTTCTTATGATAAGGACCCATTGACATTAGGGAATCATCAAGTTGAATTTCTATCCTAAACTCAACATCATGTTGAGGGGTTAGCTTTAAAACCTCCATAGAGAAAACATCTAGGAACTCTCCAACAATCCTGGGGACCTCCACTATCCCATATTTAACTGATTCCATCGAAAACTCAACCAAAATGGAAAGCACGGTCTCCATACATCGACTTCCCACCTAAAAACATCGTTCACCAAAAAAACCACATGTTTGAAATACACATCCAAAAACGCGAATATCCTCATGAATCAGACAATAACATCATGTATGGAATAAAACTAGTCGATTCTTAGGATAAACGTTTATGGCTATATCTGTTGAAAATAATGTTCCCCATGGGACTCATGCAGCCTGATCACCAGTCTCCACCACTGGAACTCAAAAAACAAGTTGTTCTGACCTCTGATCGGCATAGTCAACACTATTTGAGGGGAATACATTATACATATAGTCCTATAGTATGGGCTAGATTGGGTGAAATAGAAGTGTGAAAATCTCATTAATACAAAACGTAAAAAACAGGGGTACAACACAACCTGATCGTACCTCTTCAAATATCTACCTCCTATGGAACTACTACATCCACTGAGTGCAAGAAACCATGACTAGATCCTCAACCTCTGTACTGATGAAAACCTTCAAGGCTATGCTTGGGTAGTAGTCCCTGAACATGAGTAAAATTTTAATGTAATTACATACCTTCTATATATTCCCTCAGTGGAGAAAAAAATTACTTACACTACTACTGAAATAGAGTCACTAGATAATGCTACTGAGGTTGGTGTTGAACCAATCGTACTCCACCAAACAAAAAATGGATAAAAAATGGGAACTGGTTCTATATATGGCCATAAATCCCACTACCTAAACACACTCGTACAAAGATCACAAGAAAATAATGGAAACCACTAGCCCTATAAGGCTGGAAGGGAAGCTGGTGAGGTTGAATTCCTCCCAAAAAAACCATCAAAGGCCTTGATGCCTGAGACCTATAACCAATAACCATCACCTTGAGGAATCCCACTGGTTCCCTCTAATGGAAAACATCCTCATGATTGAATCCACTTGACCCCCTATGCCTTCTTCTGAACCTTCAGATACATCAACAATGTAAAAGGAGTTTTTTAATGCTTGATAGAAGGACTGAGTGCCTCCTTAAGATGTCATGCACGAGACACCTCATCCATAAAATGATCTATGAATAATCTGAAAGGTCCATGAACTTCATTCCCAAATCCCATACTATCATGATCCCCTACTAAAGATAAATAAGCTTCTACCTCTTTACATAATTTATGATTGACGAAAGGAAATATTCATGAAACTACTTATGCAAGTCGACCCATAAAACATATTCCTCCTTCCAGTCTCCCAGATACAGCGTATACCACTAATGTGCAACTACCCACATCTGACTAACTGCCAAAGGGACCCAACACTCTGTCGAGTCCCAGATTAAACATAAATGAATCTTGAGATCCTCTATTGATCTCTCTATCTTCACATCTGAAATACTGCCCTTATATTTCATAACATACTTTCACTTGAAAGTGTGCAATGTTATCTTGCACTAACAAACCTCCTCAACTAGATAAACCCTACAAAAATCAACTGAGTTAGTCTATTGAACCTGAACATCTTGATCCATGTGATGATGAGGAACCATATTCATAACTAAAAGAAAAACACATATTTTACAATCCCAAGTAGTATGTAATTTCATTAAGATCCATTTTTACTCATTTAAATCATTTTTATTCTCTTTATATTTACTAAAATAACCCAATTAAAGGAAGAATAGAAGTGATTATGATTCATGTACCTTTATTAGGTCTCTACACTAAAAGTAGGTTCATCTCACTTGCTTGGTAAATAAACTTTGTGTCTATGAACTGGAACATTTGGGGCACTAAAATCGCATATCCTAGTTGATCTTCCTAACCTACATCATACACCAATATCAACTAGAACTGTTTCCATACCACCTCATGAAACCCTCAATGTGTCTAAATCCAAACTCCATCATATCTCTCAACCATCACCTATGATACAACTCTGTCATGACCTGCCCTCTCCAAAGATACCATAGTGAATAGAGAGAGATAATGACCCCTTGAGTTTCGCCTCCACTAGTCCCTAGGATAGCGACTAGCATAAATGGTATGAAAATACTGTATATGGTAAGAATTACCCTCTATAAGCTAAATAGGTTTGGGAGATAAGATGGATCAATTAAAAACAACTCCAATACATAATATAAAAATAAATCCCAAAACCATCCCACATGTGTGTATAAATAGAACTAATACACATGTATGTCTCCAAAGAAAATACCCAATGTAATGCTAAAGCAGTGACACAATATATGCTTAAATCCTAGAGATAATAATACATAGGATATTCCATTTAATCCACTTGGAAAACTGAATATAGTTATATATATATATATATAGGGTGAGGATACAAGTATACTCAGTTGGAAAAAATCAAGTCTCTCATGAACATGTGAAAGAATCATTCTAATGCACCTGTGAAAAAATTGCAGAACCAAACAATGCCTATCAATGTATACTAACCATCCCAAACACACTAAGGCAATTTCAACAAATAAAAAAACAATGTAATATAGTATAATAGGAATCACATCGATGAGGGTACCCCGTACTACTTTCCCACTAGTATGCCACTCTGAAACCCAATGTTGAACATCCTAGAGTTCCCATCTCTCTCATATACCACACCTTAACACAGGCACAACCATAACACACCTCAACTGAAAACACCTAGTCTCGTCGCCCCACAAGCACGACCACAACAAATGTCGCCCGAAAATTCTTGGGCCATAAAAACCAACAAACATAACCAAAGTAGTAAGGTATCATGAACATGTAGGACATAAACGTCGTTCCATCATCCTACCATGAATGACCCCACCATAAGCCTCCCCATTAGAATGGTCATATCTAAACCTGCTCGAAAAAACATCATCCACTACCCCACATTCATGTTCTAACCTTGCTTAAAAACACCTGGGTCACCGCACCTCACTCGCAAACACATGGGCTATCACAAAAACCATCTAATACACTAAAATACCTTCAACCATCATAGCTTGTGAAATACCTACCTTGCCTATAAGAGATGGCATTAAAAAGTAGGTACCCATCAATCTGTACTACTAACCGAATGTTGGGACCCCCCCCCCCCCCCCCAAAGACTATGTGGGTGTCAACAAATAGAGATCAATGTGGGTGGGGTGTATATAGAAATAAGTTTAATGTGCATGTATATATATATATATATTATCGAACACTCAATCCCAACCTATGGGTTCACAAATAAATGAACCAACTCACAACACAATCACTTTTTCTTCCACCTCTAACTACATAAAACCACACGTCAAGCCACAAACCCCTCTTCCCATTTCGAATCAATTTCATGTAATCACCCCAGTCATTTCATTATTTACATTCAACCACATTTAACCACACAACACACCATTTAATAATCCATTAATCATTTCCATTCTGTTATCCAAACCAACCCAATCCATTCCAAGTCATTATTGAATAATTTTTTATTTATTCCATCACCACTCGGGAATCAAGAACAAAGAAACCACCACTTAACCACCCAAAAACAAGGACAAGAAAACAAACTCACTGCCACCCCCATATGTACCGCCAAAAAAACTGCCTACTCTCCACCTCAAAAACATAGTCAAACACACAACTTCCTCACTTCCCCAAAAGTATTTCCAAACAAACCTCCTCCTCAACGCCCCAAAATCACATCCAAACAAACTATCATCCCCACATTCCCTAAAAATACATCGACCAAATTTTTTTTCCTAAAAGCATGACCACACATCATAGAACATAAAAATACATCTACAAGTTCATTAAGGTACTTTTATCACATTCCACATCATTTTAGAGGCATTATCACACAAACCATAATCTTGGGGAAACACTTTATTAACCAGATATAATTAATTAAAAAATTTCTATATTAAGGTGATTTCACAAAAATCAAAAACAAATCAAGAAAACACAATATTAATATCCAATTCATGAAAAGCCCCAAATAACGACAATTTTTTCATTGGGTCCACAACCCATTAAATTAATAATATCACAAATAATATCAAAGTTTTACAAGCATTCATACCAAAACCCATTCACCTCATTAAATTTAATTAACCTATTTATTATCTATTTTTAATATAACACTAATATAACCCATAGTTAATAAAAATTAAATTTCTCTTGCATGGAACTCAATAAGGATAAATAAGAGAATCCCTACCTCAGAAAAATCTTGACAAATCTTTGCGCATTGTATGGAAAAGAAGATTGCTCGCAAACCACAACTGTTCCACGGGAATAAAAAATCAACCTACCCTAAAACCAAATACCATAAACACACAATCCAAAAAACACCCAAAATAATAACAACATTGCAACAGTGACCCACCAAGAGAAGAATGAAAGAAAACCCACCACGAATGGAGAAGAACCTACCATAGATCAATAAAATATTTCCAACGAACAACCACTAGGACCAATATATCAAAGAGGGAGGGAGAGGGAATGGATAACTTCTTCGGGTTCATGGGGTTCAACCAAAATTAGAGGAATAATAAGACACTGTTAAATAAATTAAAATGTGGTTGGAAAATAATTTTAAGATAGCAATGGATAGGTGGTTGACATTACGTGTACTCCCCTTTTAATTTTTGAAATATTCAGGGTTTATTTTCACCGAAATAATAATCATCATTTTTTTACTTAAACCTAAAAATATACACATTGTGATCCATCCAAATAAAAACTGTAAAACCAACTTTCACGTCATTCATTACAATTAAACAATGTGTAATTCCTGAAACAGTTCTCTTGTACTTCTATCTCCAACGAAAACAACCAAAACCTCCCTCGAACACCTACAATAAAAAAATTAGATATGTAATGGATAGAGAGGGCAGAAAACATTACATAAGATACTTCCTTCCTCATTTTAAACAATGATCTAACGTCAAGGGTTGCTAATTGAGTCCAATTTCCCCACTGAGAGACTTTTTCTAGTTAACAAGTTTTTTATTATAATTATTTCCATCTATGATATTTAAAATTTCAAAAAATGATTAAATTTATTGTGAATAAAATACATCACTTACATTAAAAAGAAACATAGGATTTAATTTCTTCTCATCTATACTAACTCAATAGCACATATGGCCCATCAATTAAATTAGTATTGTAGTATATATTAAAGGGATACATTAATAATAATAATAATAATAATAATAATAAACATAGGAGAGATAGAGAGAGATGAGTGAGGGGTGGTGGGGTTCTTCAATTAATCATGTATGGATTCCTTAGGTTCCTCACACTCCCACTTTTAATATATATATATATATATATATATATATTTAATTCATCATTAATTCATATCTATCCTTACACGCATGCACCCTTTTTAAATTCCTACCTAGTTTCTCTATGCCATGCCCCAAACCCACTTTTACTCTATAAAATAATTATTTCAACATTTATTATTTTTCAACATATCTACTATATTTCGTTATTTTTTTTCATTCTTCTATTGAATCCATGTACCAACCATATAAAAACTTCATGTTTTTCTTCTATTTTTTAAACCATTTCCAAAACACATTAAAACATTCATTAAATATTTTTTTAAATTCATCTATAAATATTTGTATATATAGTTTTACAAATTATATATATATAAACACCCATATATATATAACCCATATATATACACATTATATATATAAATGATGGTATATACATATATATACCCATATATATACATATATATTTAACACAAATGTATATACACATGTTATATATATATACACATATACACACATATATATTCATGTATATATATCCCAAATATATAAATATTTTAATTTATGACACAAAAGGATTATTTTACCTAACAATAATAATAATAATAATAATAGAAATATTTTATTTTTAGTATCAAATATTTTCTATAATTTTCATCATAAATATTTCAACAAAAAATATATTAAATACTGATAATAGCAAATGAATTTTATTAACTACACACAATTTCATTTATTTTTCACATGTAATAATATCATCATTATTATTTTGACCATACATAAATATTCTCCCAAAAACAAATTCAACAAAAAGACAATTATTAATGACACACATATATTTTTTTCACTTTTATTCCAATAAAAATGATAATTCAATTATTATTAGTAATAATAAGTTTATTGTTTTATCCACCCAACCAAAAATTCATACACTTATTAATTTTATCGGTTCAAATTTAAGAAATTAATTTGGTAAATTTCTTCAAAATCATATTTTCTACATTTTAATAATCTATTATACAATTAAACAGTAATGACACTGGCTGTTATAGTGATATCATAAGGATTTGTTTATGATATCATACCTCTACCTTTTATTTATGAGGTGGTTCATCATCAAATGACTAACTTTCATATTCTCATCTATATTTTCTATCCTTAAATATTTCATAAGATGAATCATATGGAAAATCAAGGGTTTTATTAAAATTTTATATGCAAGGATGGTTAAAGAATAGGTCATACTGTTTATATCCAATTATTTTTTAATGAATTCCTAAAGAGTTCCCCTAAAGAATATATTAGAAGGTAGAAACCGTGATATGGTGGTGAATCTAAACATTATTAAAGCATATTAATTCTCTCATTCTACTAATGCTCCGTATTTATTTATCCTTTTCTACAAGAGTGGTACTAGCATATCGTGAGTGAATAAGGGTCCAACCTATGTGATTAGTGATTCATGTCAACCCAAGGATACAAAATGGATAAGGGGGTCTTATTGATATCTATTAATGATCTTCCTTAAACATTTTTATGAATATAGTGGCATTGTAAGTCATCGATGCAAGGTATATAGATTCTTTATTTATGAATATACCTTATTTTGGTTATAAATCATGGTAGATCATGGGAATTTGGGTTTCTTTTTTGTTTCCATAGAATTGATGAAGTGTTAATCGACCCTAAAATACCAATTTTTTGTATTAGAGCTCCATCATGATTCAAGATTCATTAAATAATATTTTAAAATGAATGAAATATTATATCATACGGATTCTATATTTTCTATCATATCATATGATTAAGAATCTTCATTGTGGAATGGTTTGTGATATATGATATCATAAAGAGTGGTATGGTTGTTTCTTGCCTATGTGATATCATAAGATATAATCTAGACAAATAAATCATTTTTAATGTATTATAAAACACGATATGTGATGTCGTATGGTACAATGACATATATACACATTTTAAAAAACCTAGAACCATATTTTAAATATGATATACTGTAATTTTAAAATATGATAAGTGGATAAGGATCACTCTAATGCAAGGCATATCGCAATTCAGAAAAGTTATTTTCCAAGTTAAATCTATATGGGTTTCATATCCTAATAGATGAAATTTGTTGAGTCAGAAGTTTATATTTATTACTTTCTAATGGTATTTTTAAAAATTAAAACACACACACTTAATTGTTTTATATTACTAACCTTATACTTCCCAAGTAATATTAATGTTTTTTTTAGGAAGAAAACTTTACCAAACATAGAAATATTTTATCATCAAAGATAAATTCTATAATCAGATGAACTTTTACTTTTTTACATTGGATGGATACAATTTCATCAGATGTAGATTTATAAATTATAACTAATAAACAACAACCATGTCTCATCAGATAAAGTTATATAGACTCCACCAGAAAAATATTCAAAAGAGAAAGGAAGAAATGGTCTTTAGATGAATCATTGTAATATCGATCAGCTGAAGAATGCCATTCCTCTGAAGGAACAAAGTTCATTCTATCAGATGAACAATGTTCATTATACCGAATGAAATACTAAAGCATGGTAATGGTTATTACATGGTGACCATGAGATAATGTTATTTTTAACCCTTCAAGAGAATAATTAGTTCTTCTGAATTCATTATAACAAAATTTTAATAATGTGGAATATAGCCATAGTATAAATGACTATAAAAAGAATCTGCATTCTAGGAGGATGAATCTTTTTCAACTTGTGATAACTAAATATACTTTTAATAGTTTTTTACATCTTTTAAAGAGTAAATGATTCATTTTAACCCCTATTGAGTTTTTTAGTATAACATTAGACTATTAAGACTTTTGTAAATGACTTATATTTCTTTTGTGTTTGAAATTTTTGTCTCTAATCTGGTATGATTGAGGTATTTCAAGGATTCAAAAGATAGATATTTTGATATTTTTGATAAAAGGTTCCCAATGCTAGGGAAATAGAGGCTCTTATTGTCTTAGTATCGATGGATTTCTTATTTAAGGAAGATAAAACTTTAAGGTTTTTTGAAATCGTGGATACTTAATGTTGTGTTTATTGACTTCCTTTACACTGAACATAAAATTTTAGTTTTTTATTTTAAAATGTTTTTATATGTTTTATTAATAACTTTATATTGTTTTTTATAAATAGTTTGTATAAATTCCTTATTTACACTATGCATGATAACGTAATGTTTTATAATTATTGTTGAAATAATTCCCTAAACTCATCTTTTATACTATTTTTTTGAAAAGGTTTTTCCAAAAAAATTATTACATATAAAGAAAAAAAGTTTTTTAAATAATTATAAAGAGGAAAATAAAATTATATGATTTATTTTAGAACTATAATTCACCATTCACCCCATTATTTTAGTCAATTATAATCTATTATGATCCTATATTTGGTATTAGTGGAATTTATACTCATATAATTTTAAATTTACATTTTTCAAACTGCTACATTTTATATCAATGAATGTGTATAATTGTTATAAATTGTTACACTAATATGTCTTGTAGAAAAGTGTATTTTTTATATGAGATGGTAGGTTTTCTCCATTAGATAATTAGATAATATGAGTCCTAGTAGACCACAAATTTTTATGGGGATAACTATAAATATTGGAAATATTAAATGAAGACTTTTGTAAAAAAACACTTGAATTGATAACATTGTTATGATAACTAGAAATTGTGTTATTATAGAGAGAGAAGCTTCTAATATCCCTCAATATTAATGGAATGGATGTTAACTTATATACATAGTCCATAATACATTGTTATTCTATATAAAAAGTAATATATATAAGAAAATTTCATCTTTTGAAGCTGCTAATAGTATTTGGAAATAGATTGAGGTTACTCACTTTGGGATAACCAAATTTATTCAAATAAGATGAGTTATTCTAAGAGATTATTCTCAAGTTATATATATTTTTTACATGGAGAACCTATTGAAAATATGAATCATAGATTCATGACCATTTTGAATAGTTATTAATCCTTAAGAGATAAATATTTAACTAAATAACATTTTATTAAAATAAATATGAATATTAATCCCAGAAAATTGTAATTAACAAATAGTTATTGATGATACATAGAATCATAAAATTCATATCTAGGATGATTTAATTGAAGTTCTCAAGTAGTAAAAGGGTATATTAATAAAGGATGATGAAATGTATTATATGAAAAACAGTGTCATTTTTTCAATACATTTATAGATGTTAATAAAGACATATCAACTGATAATTGTTTTTGAATATTATAAAAATAATAATGTACATGTTGAAAAAAATTAAAGTTCTTCTAAGTAAAGTGAAAATTATTTTTAAAATAATGTAAAAGAGATGAAAAAACATTAGAAATAAATATATCAGATACTAATACAATATGTTTTTTTGGAAAGAAGTTTTATAAATATGGTTATGAGATTATTTTTTATGAATTTAAGAAGATAAAGCCCATTAGGTTGTAATTTCCTATATTGAAAAAAATGACATGAAAGAAAATAATTAAAATGAATTATATAATTATAGAGTAAATACAATTACTAAAGATATAGACACATGGAGTTATATTTTTAAAGATAGCTCCTCAGAATGTTATTTAGATTCTAGTAGTTGTACTCAAAATATTATGGAATTATACATAGTAATTGAAAATATTAGTAATTTATTCTTGACTATGTTATCTTCAAAACAATTATCCAATGTTACTTTAAATGAAAACTATCTTTATTATAATGATGAATATAGTTATATATATTCATAATAATATAAAGATACTTCATATGATGAAAAAGATACTCTACCAATATATGAGGGATTTTTTTTGGAATATTTTTAAAAAGACAAAATAATAACGATTACAAAAATATTAAAAATATTATGGTGTAACTTACAAATGTTAATTATATATTTTCAAAAAATTCCTAATAAATTTAAAATATTACTAAAGAATTAGATAAGGACCTAGTTCTAGTACATCCATTAATAAGAATGATTTGGTTCTAAAACTAATTTTAGCTCATAAAAAAGTTCTATCATGTTTTACTTTTGGGAAGGAAAACATTGATGACATGTAAATATAGATGATAAATCATAAAAATAATTCAGAAATGGGTTTTATAAATAGTAAAATTCATTTTCAAAACAACTATGTTCTTTCTAAAAGTCCACTTTTTGTACAGTGTTTCAAAGTGGTGGACAATGAAGTAAAAAGTTTCATTGAATAAAGTACAATATTTTGTTTTCAATAGAGAATAAATTTTATAATAACTAGTTTTTTTCCAATACAAAAGAGTTGGAAGTATATGAATTCCTAAAATATCATTATTTAATAATTTTTGCCCCAATCAAGTTTGGGTACAAATATTATATCGTATTATTTTGAGTAAAATTATGATATTTGCAAAATTTGTAATATTTTTTAAATGGAAAGTAGTTTTTCCTATCACATGAATGGAAACAAACAATTATTTTATAAGATTATCAAGATGAAAGGTGGTAAATTAACTTTTTGTGATTATTCTCACTATATATATATAATACATGATATTTTTCATCATAAATTACCTTTAATTTAAATGGTTTATTTATTGTATTTTTTAAGAAAACCCTCATTAGCATAATTAAAATATGTGATGAAGGATACCTTGTGAACATTAGGAATTTAAAAATGTACAATTCAATGTTCATAATGTTACATTATTCTTTCTAATGATATTTATGAGTGTGAATGTCCACTTTACTTAGAATACCTTAGAAACAAAGATCTACCTTCCCTTATTTCTATTAATGATCAATCATGGTTTTATAATAGAAGGTTAGGAGACTGTAATTTTAGAACATTATCCAAACTCCCTAATAAAGGACTAGTTATAGACATACTATAGCTATGGTTTAATTATTCAGAAAAAATTTATCCTTATTAGTTTGGAAAGAAACATAAGGCATGTTTTAAAGAAATTAGTGAAATATCAAATTTTGATTATTTATAGTTAGTAAATATGGATTTATTTAGTCTAACACAAAATGAAAGTATTGGTGTAAAATATTATGTATATGTTTTAGTTGATGAATACACAAGAAATTTATGGGTCTTTTTTCTAGAGAAAAATATATAATTCTATTAATATTTTAATATCTTTATACCCTATGTTAAAAATATGAATATTCTTCCTTTGGTAACTTTTCACAGTGACGAAGGTGGATAATTTTAATATTTTTAATTTTTAATTTTTTATAGTAAAAAATTTATACTAACTATCTTATAAAAATCTATAACTTCCAATAAAATTGGAGTAGATAAAAGAATAAATATAGTTCATTAAGAGATTAATAGAACCACGATGAGTGAATACTCAATTTAAAAACATTTTTGGGCAAATTTAGTTAAAACTGCCTACTATACTATAAATCATGTTTTACATAGAACATTTATTAAAAAAACCATTTATCAACTATAGATGGGAATAAATCCAAAAATTTATTAATTTTGAGTTTCTCAATGTGAAGTATTCATATTTAATATTAATGATAATTTAAATAAATTTTATCCAAAATATGATATAGAAAATTCTCTATGCTATTCTAAAATTAGTATGGATATTTGGTTTTTAACAAAAATTTAGGTACTTTTGATGAAACAATGTTGGTAAATTTTGAAGAGACTGGTCATTTTAATTCCATATAACTTAATACCACAATTTCAAGTGTTTTTTAGCAGATTTATTTTCAATCCATGTTGGAAAAATCTTCTCATGAGAGAACAACTAAAGAAGCTATTTTTGATTTTTTTTTTCATCTATGATAAATTCATCCTTTGAAAAATCATTCTCTAAACCCAATAAATCATGAAATCCTTATGAATCCTCCCACTAATAATATCACTCGTTATGTAGGATAACCAATCAAAATAAGATGTTCCTTATGAATTGAAATTGAACATTTTTTATCCTTATCACAATTTGATCCAATGATCCCTGAGGAATATTGATGTGATAAATATTTGATAAATGAAATTTAGGATGAGATAAATGAATTATAGAGTAATCATGTTTGTAATTTGATTGAACATCCAAAAGATTCTCCTATAATTGGGTTAAATTGGGTTCCCCATAAAAAATGTGATAAAAATAGATTAATATTCAGAAATAAAGGTAATCTTGTGGTAATGTGTTAAAATAAATAATACGGAATAGATTTTGAAAAAAACAATACACTCTATTACCTAGGCTTGAAGATATTTATATACGTTTATCTTATACATCATTATTAAATTTCACTCTTTTTAAATAGATTTGAAGTGTTCTTTCCCTAATAAATATGTTCAAGAGGAATTATATATAAAACATCCACTTGTTTCTAAATTAAAATAATCATTAGATCATGTATTTATAATTACTAAGGAATTATATGGACATAAACCAGCCTCAAGAGCTCGGTATGGTAGATTTACTAGATTTTTGTTACAAAATAATTCTGTTAAGAGAGTCATCGATCCACCACATTTTATTAATTTTTTTAAGAGATACAATCATTGTTAAAATTTATTTAGATAACACTATATTTGGCTCAAATCAAAAAAATGTTACGGATTACATATAATATCTTATGAAATTTATGTTTGAAATGAGCATGATGGGTGAACTAACTTTTTCTATTAATATTCGAATTTTTTTCCAAAACAAGAAGGAAATTTTTTTTATCTCAACAAAAGTATATAAATTATTTACATAAAAATTTTGGATAAAAATATAAAAATTATTATTACTCTTACTGGATCCACAAAAATAATAGATTTTGAAAAATACGGGAAACCAGTTGATCAAAATACTTTTATGGAAATGATTGGTACTTTACTATACCTTATAGATTTTCATCTAGAATAAATATTTTCAGTATTTTTATTTTTGAGATATCAAGAAAATCTAAAAGAGTCACATTTTAAAGATATAAAATGAATCTTTCATCATTATAATGGAACTCTGAATCATGTACACTTTCATTAATCTAGAAATAATATAAAATTAAAAATATTTTCAGACGCAATATTTGGTGGATATAAAATGTATATAAAATGTAATTTTGCAATATGTCATTTATTAGGATAATATATAGTTTATTGGTCTTATAATAAACAAACACATTAGAACTTTCCACTACTAACAATGAATATGTGGTATCTAGAAATTTTTATGCTCAAGTGTTGGGGATGAAACACTTACTCACAAAATTTGGAATGATTTTTGGTAAAAAAAACTTATTTTGGGTGACATCACATGTTCCGTAGCATTATGTAAAAACTCATCACATATCTCATCAGAAAATAACATATTTTTAAGTCATCATTTCTTTTAGGATCACAAATTAAAAATATATATCACTTTATAATTCATTAAAATGAAATAAAACTTATTGATATTTTTATAAAATAAATTATTTATAATAGATTAAAATATATTAAACAGAATATAAGAATGGATAAAATTAAATGATCATTTCTCTTCTTGATCATATCCTAATAGTAAAAACATTTTGAAAAAGATGGATAAGTTTTTTTATTTCATTATATTTGATTTTTTTTTCATTTATTAAAATTCAACTTAAATTTTTTTCTAAATATTTATAGAAAAAACATTTCCTTCAGAAAAATTGATCAAAATTTTCCTAAAAATGATTTGTTTACAAAATATCCCATATTTTTCAATGACTAAAATTTCATATTAACTAAGAAAATTCCGTAAAAAAGATATATAATTTTCTTTGACAAGAAAATTATAATTTTATTATTTCCCCTATTAATTATTATAACATGACATATACTATTATGATCAATTTTTTTACAAACATAAAATTATAATAGAAAAATATTTTAATTTGATAAATCTTATAATTTTAGATTTCTGAAATTTCAAGAGTTCATAAGGATTCTCAATCATTCAAGAAATGATATCAACTGTTGATCAAATAGTGTTTGTTTTTGGGTCGATGGATTTAAGTAAGTTAAATTGTTTATATACAAGATCTAATTTAAAGGTTTGTGGGCCATCACTTATTCTTAATCTCTTGTCTCTAGAAATATCTATCACTAGTATAATATTTCCCAATACATTTATTTAAAACTATATCTGATTATTTAATCATTGTAGAATTAAAAATATATCCTTTTCAATGGATATTTTAACTATATTTCCAATGAAAAAGGACTCATAAAAGATGAGGGTGTGAAATATATGACTCTTTACTAAATTGAGTAAGTATTTTTCAAGGATAAGAAGATATCTATGTTGAAAAAATGATTTTGATCACTATTTTTTGGATATAGATAGATAATTAGTTTCTTAAACCAACTTTAGTGAATTTTAATTCATAAAGTTGTCACATTTCCTATTTTTGGAGAGTTATATAAGATAAATATTTAATAAGTGGCTATTTTGGTTGGATTTCCCTTCAAAGTATAATCAAACTGAGTAACTCGTAAACTATATCATTTGTTATAATGTTTTGAAAAATATAAGGGAGAATTTTTTTTATTTTTTTCTTATTAAAAAGACATAAAATATCACCATATTAATCCAGATGTGAGAATTGTGGCTATGTGGATTCAAAACTATATGATTCCAAGGAAAATAGATAAGGATATTCTAAATGTAAATGACATATATGTTTTGTATTTTCTTTGTAATAAGAGAATATCCAATCTTGAAAAGTTTTTATTACTTTGAATAGAGGTTTTAGAACATGGTACTATAATGTTGAACATTATCTTATTTCTATATTTTATAAAATATTTTTTTGTTAAACTTCATGGATGTATAGAAAATCAAGAAAAAAGAAACCTGAAACATCCCAGCCCGGCTTACCCTCAAATCGGTAGCTGGATCGGTAACCACATGAACTCATGAAAGTATCAACGTATTTCCAAGGATGTGACATTGAAGTGATGTCTATGGATACTTCATGGGGAGACTATACAGTCATATTAATAATGCACTACGAAAAAAGAGAATAAATCCAAACAATAGTAGAAGCAGATATAAAGCAATAGTCAACTAAATAACGAAAGTGGGAACACCAGTTATACAATGAATCCATGTCATGGAGATAAAAATATGAAAGCAATAAGAAAAATGTCATTCTGTACATCTCATTAAAAAAAATTATAGGACTCAATTCCCTAAGGGCGATCTCTACAAGCATCTCGATCCCCCGGTCGGTCCTTTGCTCCTAAATCCTAATAACAAGAATACAACAAGCAAGCAAGATCCAAGGTCCTGAAAACAAGTAGAGTCTACTCAGGTACCCTAGTGAAATGGTACCCTAAGTAGGCTGTGATATAAATATCTCAGTAGGCCAGGACCACCGATGTGTTGCTCAATATAGAAAATTCAATATAATTAAATAGAGTGCAGGTATAACGAAGTAATAACACAATTGTATAAGTAAACTACAACCCATATAGGTTCCTAAGAGACATCTGATAGAGATACATGCTTTGGATCACAGTTAGAAATAAGATCCTTAACATGAGCTATATATAAATAATTCATAAATAAACTATTTAGCACATTATTTAATACTCTTAACCGCCAAAATTCACAGGATCCCCAGGACACCCGTATCTCAATACCTGTCTAATCAATGCTGATGACTGAACCATTTCTCATATTCAAATCACAAATCATTACATCACATTGGATTTCATTAACCATTTAATTCAACTCATATACGACCAATTAGACCCACAATCCATTATCAATTAATGGGTGTAGAACATCATGTCTAGCACCCTATTGAGTATTTGGAGAATCAGTCCTTGTCTCATAGCCCAAGGGTATTTGGAGCATCAGTCCATGTCCTATAAAAGAAAATTTCCATGCATGATGGGTATAGAACGCCATATCTAGAACCCCATGAGTATTTGGAGCATGAGTCCCTACCTCACAACCCATTTATTATTCATATATATATTTATATATCATTGGTGTAGAATGTCATGTCTAGTACCCTAAGATCCCTTCCATTAATTAATTGAGTTCGTTTATTAATTAAATAACTAATTAACAACATCGCATTCACAACAAAATGAACAAATAGTTAAACACATAGATTTCATTAGATAACTCAACAATAAACTAATAATTACTATAACATTAATTAGTTTAACCATTAATTAATCTCATCAATTTATCTGGTTAGTTTAACAAATTACTAAAAAAAGATAACTATATCAACATTACCTAATTAATTCACAAAATAATTATCTCAAGGTAACCATCACAATAGCACATAATTATTTCACAAATTAATTACATCTAAAGAAACTGTTTCAAAATCACAAAATTAATTCACAAATTAATTAACTCAACTTAGCCAAAAATAATATCTCATAATTAAACCCTAATTAATTATCTGTATTGAAATCTCATAACACATGATTCATTCACAATTAATTATCTCAACTTATCTAGTTTAATATCTCATAACTAATCCACCAATTAATGATCAACTCAAAGAAGATAATGAATTCATAATTAATTATCTCAACTGAACCAAATTAATATCTTATAATTAATCCCTAGATTAATTATCATCGGAGAGAACATAATTAATTCATAATTAATAATTTCAACTTAACCAAGTTAAAATGACAAAATTTAACCCCTGTTAACTATCATTCCAAAGAAAATAATTAATTCATAATTAATTATTTCTACTAAAACAAATTAATATCTCATAATTAATCCCCCAATTAATAATCATCTCAGAGAGTGTAATTAATTAATAATTAATTATTTCAACATAACCAAATTAATATCTCATTATTAATTCCTCGATTAATTATCATCTCAAAGCACATAATTAATTTATAATTAATTATCTCAACTTCACCAAATTAATATTTTATAATTAATCACCGAATTATTTATCATATCAAATCACATAATTAATTTATAAATAATTAACATAACCTAATTAATATCTCTTAATTAATCCCCTATTTATTATCATCTCAGAGCACATAATTAATTCACAATTAATTATTTCAACTAAAATAAATTAATATCTCCAATTTAATTTTTCAATTAATTATCATCTCAAATCACATAATTAACTCATACTTTATTATCTCGACATAACCAAATTAATATATCTCATAATTAATCCCCTGATTATTTATCATTTCAAAGCACATTATTAAATCATAATTAATTATTTCAAATTAAAAAATTAACAAATCATAATTAATATCCCAATTAATTATCATCTCACATCACGTAACTATTTCATAATTAATTATTTTAACCTAACAAAATTTATTTCTCATAATCAACTCCTCGATTAATTATCAACTCAAAGCACATAATTTATTCATAATTAATTATTTCAAAATAACCCAATTAATATTTCATAATTAATCCCTAGATTAATTATCTTCTCAAAGAATAAAATTAATTCATAATAAACAATTTCAACTTAACAAAATTAATATCTCATAATTAATCAATTGATTAATTACCATCTAATAGCACATAATTATTTCATAATTAATTATTTTAACATGCCCAAATTAATAACTCATAGTTAATTCCTAAATTAATTATCATCTCAAAAAACATAATTAATTTATATTTAATTATCTCAATGTAGCCAAATTAATATCTCATAATTTATCCTCTAATAATTTTTTTTTTCAAAGAACACAATTAATTCATAATTAATTATTTCATCTTAACCAAATTAATTTATCTTTATTAATATCTCGATTAATTATTATCTCAAAGCTCATAATAAATTCATAATTAATTATCTTAACTTATCCAAATTAATAACTCTTAATTAATCCCTTGATTAATTATTATATAAAAGCACATAATTAATTAATAATTAATTACATCAACCTAACCATATTAATTACTCATAATTAATCACCCGATTAATCATCTATTTTACAACCTCAAAGTATAAAATTAATTCATAATTAATCATATCATTTCCCTAATAAAAAATTTAATCCATTATTTCAGTCAACATTATCAATATCAAAAAATCAACAAAAGTATATTTTCTTTATTTGGGAATGTTTAGAACCCTACCTCAATGAATTTAGCTGATCCAAATATCCTAACTCAAACTACGACCCACTCGAGAATATACACTTCCACAATAATGTGTAAGCGTATTTGAAATTGATCCCAACACCTAACAACAAAAACGGTCACTCATAATTATTGAGGTGGGGACCAATGTAAACAAAATTAAGCAATTGTAACGCAATTGCAACATAAAAACCTAATTCAAGGGGTATGAAACCAATTATTGGGAATATATCCTTACCCGAACATGACAACGGTGAACTAAATCAAATAGAATCGCTTCGACTTCAGTGGTGGTCATCAGAATACAGACTAAAGGATCGTGAGACATCTTATGCACCACCTAAAGTGTGAACAAATAAATATAACACATTAATCCCATACCTCAGGGTTTATGCCTAATAGGGACTGGGAAATGGAGATATGAAACAGTCGATACAAATAGTGAAATTAATGGATAATAACATACCTCGTAGAGACAAACAACTTTCATAATGTAACTAGAAGGAACCAGGCACACTAAGAGGATCTAAAGGAGGGGTCGTGGTGCACATTACCGTGGGGGAGCTGAGGTGAGGGGGTCATGCCAAAAGTTGTGCGCCTCACCCTCTTCATTTTCTCCCTAATATAACCCCAAATTTAAATAATGATTAATATAGTAATAATAATTATAATAATAATCCCAATTATATTATTATTATTAACATTTAATTTACACACCTCTTTGATAAACTCCAACTTCCCATTCAACATAAAATTTAATTAAATTCCCTTTCGATGGAATTTATTTAAATAAAATTTCCAACACATTATTATTTCTTTAAATTATCTCAATATAGTTTTATTAAAAAAACATAACACCTCATTAATCATCATTTAATTAAAATCATTCCAATTGAATTAATTTAAATAATTTCTCTTATTCGTGTTATTTAATTAAATTCTCTAAACACATTTTAATTAAATTAAAAACTATAAGTCGTCAAAAATATTAAATTAAATTCTATAAACCTCAGTTCTAATTAAACAATAACCCCGATTCTACAATGACTAATTCAATTCATATTACCCTTGAAATTAATTAAATAAAATCTCTAGTTCACATTAATTAACTAAGTTCCTCTTTTATTTGAATTTAATTAAATGAAACCCCAACATATCATTTACACATAATTAAATAAAAGGAATTAATATAAAACTTCTTTGATAAACCCAAACTCCTCATTTAAATGTCATTTAATTAAATTACACTCATCTCAATTTAATTAAATAACGACTCCAACTCAACATCATTTAAAATAAATTTAATTCTTTCCATCTCAATTTATTTAAATTACTTATCCATATGAACACCATATAATTAAATTCTCACAACTTTAATTTTATTAAATAAAACCCCCAACAACTCATTTTATTAAATTTATTTCATCCGTGAATTTAATTAAATTAATTAAACCTGAAACTCAAAACTGTGTTAGCCGCACAGTTTAACTCACACGTTCTGATAGACCGTGTGAAAACCATGCACCCACTACCAGATACATGGGGTATCCTACATGGCTGATACCCATGGCTTGACTAACCATGTATATCCTTTGATAACGCCTCTGTCGTGCCTTTTTAAAACATTGTTTTTGAGGCTCGTGCTCCCAAAACCCATCATGCCACCCTGGAAACTCTTATAGACTTCTATAAAGTCTAATATCAACACATAAAACCAACCCATCTCATGAGACTTCATCCCAAAGCATGGTTTTAAACCCGACCTGATCATTAAATGAAAAGGTTCAAAAATTCTTATTTTAAACCGGTTGAAAACACAAGATTTTACAATCTACCCACCTTGAAATTTTATCGTCCTTGAGAATCCATCAGGAGCCACTAAAACACCATCCAACCCACCGAGGTTAATAAGTCTTGTTCGAATGATCTCACTACATTCCCAAAATCATAACACACCATTAACAAATGTAGAACCCCAATCCAATAATCTTTCCTCGGAGTACATCACCGACCCATAAAACCCATACACGTCGTTAAACTAATGATGTTCCTTTAAAATGATTTCATTACCAACTCCATGTCTGACAATGTCCATACTCGACTTTTGGTGACCTCCCTACGTCAATCCATTGAAATGATTCTTTAAAATGGTCAGGCCCTAACATGAATTAAGGAATACCCCTAAGAACTGAACATCCTGCATAAAACCTAGATAAAAACCACTTATAAAGCCCAAAAGCATTTTAAACCTTTTCACTACCTAAGACTGATGCTATCTTAGTGCCTCGAGGATGAGGTCATGATATAAGACATGCTTATATCAATCAGAAGAGAACACTAAGAGTAAACCCATGTCACCAAGAATGTCAATCGAACCATCACCAGTCAACTCTTTACGAAAATATTAGCTTCTCCTATCGATGTGTCATCAACCTTAACCCAATGCCTATATCACTAAAGAAATTGGTGTTCATTTAATTATTAGTATTAAACACTTCCAAAACCTAATGTAGTTAAAAAAAATTCACACACCACTTATCTTATCACGTCTTTATTCCAATCAAGCATCGACACATTTACAAGAACTGATGTGACACTACCACCTTAGGAGTGTCCATGTCATGTAATAAAAGACTAAATTCTCTTAATCATGCTATTTCAGAAACACCATAAATGCACATCTGAAATTCCATGAACCATGATCACCATGTTAATATCTCGTATAAAAGTCGAATTATTAAGCCAACTGGCCTGTCAAAACACCCGAGTTTAAAAAATTCTTCCTAAGCAGTGGGATGAACATAACTTTGAAACCAAACACTATTTTATATAGTTAACCAAAGGACAACTTTAAAATTTGTCCATGCTCGAGCCTTTTCTGTCCTTATATACCAAGAATTCCTCAAATGCTTATTATCAAACTAGGAGTAAATATACAATGACCACCCCTAAAAGTAAGGGTATCATTATTTAAACCCTATAAGTTCTACGAGGTAAAAAAACACTAAAAATATCACAACAAAAACAAAGAAAACTCCATATTTAAATATTTAACATTCAATTTTATTTCATTTTAAATGGGCAATTTGGCATCAAAATTACTTTTTAACACAAAGGTGACCTCAGAGGGTCCCATTTATTCGAACCTAGGTTCTTAAAGAAGAAACCCACAATAGTTTATTCAATCAAAAGTGAAAAAAATTACATTTATAACTATTTCTGTATATAATATGGTTATACAAGGCCCAAACACATGGGTGGAGATCTAGAAATAGATAAGGCTCACATACACCTTACTGCTGAAATTCGGATCCCATTCATCACAATCAATGTTCACTTAACATTATAATATTATCATCCCTTTTTCAATCATTCAAATACATGGTTTACCTTTTTTTAGTTATAAGGTTCCCATACA
Organism: Viscum album; assembly: GCA_963277665.1. Classification (NCBI taxonomy): domain Eukaryota; kingdom Viridiplantae; phylum Streptophyta; class Magnoliopsida; order Santalales; family Viscaceae; genus Viscum; species Viscum album. Next base: position 1,608,718,612 of record OY728141.1, on the reverse strand, counting down.
CCTTATAACAGAAATTGGATCTCATCGTAAATGCAACCAATCAATTTTCATCAATAAGGCTATTTACACATCAAAACATATCTAGCATTTTATCACAACCAGTGGAATAGAATTATAGTATAAAAAAGAAGAATGGAATATTAGCAAGGAATGTTAATCATAGAGGAAACATTGTATATAAACACTAAATCATGTGAAATATATCACTGAAACATTATATCTAATGAGGCATGAAAAACGATATGAAAACATGGAATTACACCCAAGTCACCTATCAAAAATTACCTGGTATCCTACTAATGAAACTATATTCAATTTCATATGTAAGTAATGTGAATATATAAGTGCCTAAGTTGATGCATGTAATGCAAATTCCTCATCGTATCAAACTAATGAAAATTTCCAAACTTCTAAAAATCAATATGCAATGGAAAGTACACCAGTCACCCAAGGGTAAATCATATCACAACAACTGAAAATAGTACCAATGTCAATTCCCAACTCTATACACTTGTTCATTTCCCGTACGTGGGGTGATCGGTCCTTGGCACAACTATTAACCAAGAACTGACAAATTTCTTGTCTCCTATCTATAATCCCACAACCTAAAGACAATGGAAAAAATAAAGAAAACTAGAACCTTTGATACCACTTTTAAACTACCCGACCCGGATTACCCTCAAATTAGTATCTGGACCGGTCACCACATTACCTCAAGTGTGTCTCCCAATATGCCTGAGAATTTTGACTAGTGGTTAAGATTTATGGATAGTTAGTCGGGAGACTATTACCTAATATTTAGAATGCATGGAGATAATAGATAATAAAATCAGACAAACACATAAGTAGATAGAAAACAATATTCAATTGAATAAATAAAGTGTCCAACATTAGTTATAAAATGCATGCATGTCATGGTGATACATATTTGATAGTAGTAAAAAAACATAATTCCTTAAAGCTTAGTAAAAAAATAAGGAAAATAATAAAGTCATTATGGGTGATCTCCATAAGTATCTCGAGCTCCCGCTCAGTCCATTTCTCCTAACTCTGAAGTACAAGAAAATTTTAAAAATCAATATACAAGGTCTTTTAAACAAGTGGAGTCTACTCTGGTACCCTAGTGCATTAGTAGCCTGAGTAGGGTGTGAGATATAAATCTATGTAGGATGGGACCTCCGATGTCTAGCTCAATCTAGATAATTCCATATAATTGAAAAGTGTGAAGGTTTAACAAAGTAATAAAACAATTGAATAAGTAAAATACATCCCATATAGGTTTCTAAGGGATACCTGATAGAGATACTTTCTTCAAATCATAGTCATAAAGAAGTGTCTGAACAAGAAATATATATATATATATAATACCAGAATAAATTATTTAAAACATTATTTTATATTTTTTATTTAACCGCAAAAATCCCTAGGTTCCCCTGGACACCCGTATCTAACTACCTACCTCGATCATTCTGGAGTCTAAACCATTTTCCATATTCAATTAACAAATCATTACATCACATTATATTTCATTAACCATTTAATTCCATTCATGTATGACCAATTGGACCCACATTCCAATGTCAATTAATATGTGTAGAAACTGATGTGTAACACCCTCATGAGTATTTGGAGCATAAGTCCTTGTCTCATAACCCATGGGTACTTGGAGCATTAGTTTATGTCCCATAAATGAAAATTTTAATGCATGCTGGGTATAGAATTCCATGTCTAGAACCCCGTGAGTATGTTGAGCATCAGTCTTTGTTTCACAATCCATTTATCAATCATACAAATATATATCACGGGTTTAGAATGTCATGACCATCACCCCATGTTACCGTCCATTAATAAATTCATAAATTAATTAATCAAGTCTGTTAATTAATTCAATATCTAATTAACAAAATCACATTCACTACAAACACAACAAATAGTTAGACACTAAAATTTCATTAGTGAAATCAACAATTAAATAATAATTACTATATATTAATTAAGTCAACCATTAATTAATCTCATCAATTTCTCTAGTTAATTTAACAATTAATTAATCAAAAGGGAACTATCTAAATATTTCAAAATTAATTCACAAAATAATTATCTCAAGGAAGCCATCCCAATATCACATAATTAATTTAAAAATTAACTATCTCTAAAAAAACCATTTCAAAATAACATAATTAATTTAATAATTATTTACCTAAACTTATCCAAAATCAATATATCATAATCAACCCCTGATTAATTTTCTATATTATAATCGCATAACATATAATAAATTCATAATTAATTATATCAACTTAACAAGTTTAAAATCTCATAATTATTCCCCATATTAATTATTATCTCAAAGAACATAATTAAATCATAATTAATTATCTCAAATTAACCAAATTGATATGTCATAATTAATCCCCTGATTAATAATCATCTCATAGGGCCTAATTAATTCATAATTAATTATCCTAACTTAACCAAATTAATATCTCATAATTAATCTATCGATTAATTATTATCTAAGAGCACATAATTAATTCATAATAAATTATTTCAACTTATCCAAGTTAATATCTCATAATTAATCCCTCAATTAATTATCATTTGAAATCACATAATTAATTAATAATTAATTTTTTCAACATAACCAAATTAATATATCATAAGTAACCGGTCGATTAATTATCATGTCAGAGAACACAATTAATTAATAATAAATCATTTCTACTTAAAAAAATTAATATATAATAATTAATTCCGTCATTAATTATCATCTCAACGCACATAATTAATTCATAATTAATTATCAAAAATTAACCAAATTAATATTTCATAATTAATCCCCCAATTAATCATCATTTCAAAGAACATAATTAATTCATAATTAATTATTTCAACTTAACCATATTACTATCTTATAATTAATCCCATGATTGATTATCATCTTAGAGCACATAATTAACTCATAATTTATTATTTAAACTTAACCAAATTAATATCTCATATTTAATTCATCAATTAATTATCATCTGAAAGCACATAATTAATTCTTAATTAATTATCCCAACTTAACTAAATGTACATCTCATAATTAATCCCATGATTTATTATAATATCAAAGCACATAATTATTTCATAATTAATTATTTCAACATAACAAAATTAATATCTCATAATTAACCACCCGATTAATTATCATCTCAGAGCATGTAATTGTTTAATAATTAATTATTTAAATTTATCCAAATTCAAATATCATAATTAATTCCTTTATTAATTATCATCTCAACGCACTTAATTAATTCATAATTAATTTCCTCAACTTAACCAAATTAATATCTCATATTTATTCCCGTGATTAATTAGCATTTCAGATAACATAATTAAATAATAATTGGTTATTTCAAATTAACCAAATTAATGTCTCATAATTAATTCCATGACTAATTATCTTCTCAAACGACATAATTAATTCATAATTAATTATCTCATCGTACATAAATTAATTACTCATAATTAATACCTAAATTAATTATCATCTCAAAGCACATAATTAATTCAAAATTAATTATCACAACCTAACCAAATTAATTATTCATAATTGATTTCCTAATTGATTACATATTTTACAACGTCAGAGGATAAAATTAATTCATAATTAATCTTCTTATTCCCCAAATAAATAATTTAATCCAACATTTCAGTCTACTATATCAAAAGTAATGAATCTAAAATAACTGCATTTTATTAAATTGGAAACGTTTAGAACCCTACCACAATGATTTTGGTCAAGCCAAATCTTCCTAACTCAAACCATGACCCACTCACACAAACACACTTCCAAAATAATGCACCTGGATACTTGTGTTGATCGCAACACCTAACAACAACAATTGGCACTCACAATTAGTGTGGTAGGGACCAACACACACCATATTAATCAACATAAACCCAATTAGACCATAAGAACCTAATTCAAGTAGTGAGAAACAAATTACTGGGTATATAATGTTACCTGAATGTGACGTTGGTGAACCAAATCAAGCCGAATCACATTTCCTTCGCCAACGGTCATCGGAAGATGGACCAATGGGCCTTGATACATTTTTTCAACCAAATAATTTGGAAGAAAAAGAAGAAACATAATTAATCTCAAACATTTGGGTTTAGAAGAAACGAAGAATTGGAAATGGAGATCGGGAAACGGAGATCCGAAACAGACAATGCAAAGAAAGAAACACATGGAGAAGGACATACCTCGCTGATATGGACAACTTTCATGAAGGAACCTGAAGTTACAAGGCTCGCGAAGAGGAGCTGGAGGAGATGTGGTGGTGTTCCTCCCTATGGGAGAGCCTAGGGGATGCGGTCACACCTCCCTCTAAGAGATTTACCCTTTTTCTTTTCTCCCTCAAATAACCCCAAATTAAAATAAGGATTAATATAATAATAATAGTAACAATAATCCATGTTATATTATTATTATTTTAAATTAATTTACCCACCTCTTAGACAAGTCCTAACTTCCCATTTAACATATCAATTAATTAAATTCATTTCCAAACAAATTAAACTTTTTTATTTTTAAAATTTTTATTATATAATTAAATTCTCTCAACATAATTTAATATAAAACCCTAACACATCATTATTCATCATTTCATTAAATTTGTTCCAAGTGAATTTAATTAATTAATGTCTCCTATTCATGTTATTTAATTAAAATCTTTAAACACAATTTAATTAAATTTAAAACTCATACTCATCAACGTTATTTACATAAATTTTCTCAACTTCATTTTTAAGTAAATAATTACCCCCATTTCTCAATGACTAATAAATTCTTCTTTACCATGATTTTAATTAAATTAAACCTCCATTTAACATTAATTAAATAAATTCAAATTTTCCTTTAATGTAATTAAATGAAACCCCAAATCTTAATTTAAAATTAATTAAATATTACCATTTATTATTACACATCATTGATAACCCACAACTCCTCATTTACATGACATTTAATTAAATTGTTATCATTTCAATTTAATTAATTAAAGACTCCAACTCATCATCATTGAAAGTAAAATTAATAATTTTCATCTCCATTTAATTAAATAACATCACCATAGCAATTTAATTTAATTAAATTCTCACAAATTTATTTTAATTAAATAAAATCCTCAACAAATTATTTAATTAAATTCCTTTTATCCATGAATTTAATTAAATTAATTTATCCTAAAAATCAGAACTGGGTAAGCCACACTGTAACATCCCAAGAAAGTAATGAATAATATATATTTTTATCTATTTATATTAATGAATTAGATAGTGTTTTAGAGGCTTAAAATGAAAATAAATCTGATCTTAATCATTGAATACACTAATATTTTTAAAAGATTATTTTACTGCCTTTTGATGGAAAACCATTTTTAAATCCATATTTTGAAAATTTTATAAGCTATGTTTGTCAAAATAAACTTATTCTTTATGATTGGGAAATCAAAATTTACTTTGTGTGAATTTTTTGTATTTTTCAGACAATGTTCATTTTTTAAGGAATAGTGAAAAATACTGCATTTTACACCAAAACTGATTTTTAATCTAATTTATTTATATGATTACATTATATTTTGAATTGGTTTTGAAGTGAAATTAGAATATATTTTTACCATTTAATCTAATGGTGGTCATTGAAATCAATTTCACTTTGAAATTGGACTTAAACTGGTGTCAATCTTTTGATACTTATTATTTCATAAAAACACGCTATTTGTCATGACATCGGGAATTAATTATTAAATTAATTAATGTGACTTATATGTTTTTAATTTTTTAAAATAGACATAATTTTTGAATTTGGAATATAAAATATAGCTTAGGGTTAATTTTTGGTATTTTTCTGTAAAACATCAATTTTCGATAAATAGTGAAACCACTAAGTGGTACTTATAAAAACTGATTTTTCGTTTAAATGAAATTTTACCACTTCTGTGTTTTGAATTTCGAAAATACGACATACATGGTTGTCATTAAGAAGAAAAATGTGGTTCAATGAGATTAAAATAATTTTTTTGGTGAATAGTAACTCTTAAGTTTTTAATCGCGATTAGAGGTAATTAGGGTAGTTGAAGGTAAGAATAATGTTTTAATAAAATGAAATGACCTATAAACATGTCCTACCATCATTGGATGTGTCATGGCCGACCAAGAAAATCCATGGTTCAACTTTGGGACCCCATGGAGCCACTTTGGTTGGGAAATGACATAAATAACTTTTTATTAAATGTTAAAGTAAAAGTGACACAAACATAAAGTGTTTTACTAAAACAATTTTCACATGGGGTTATAGAAGTCATATTTTTTACTATAAATATTAATTAGAAAGCTAAGAAGATTTCCTACATCATAGTAATTTTTTTAGAATGTTTAGAAATTATATAAATTAAATTATTTATGACATCTTGATGATGCAGCGATGACCTCATTATTTAACGATTTAAATAAAATAGAAAGATAATGTAAAATATAAGACCTACACATGTCCAAAACCTATTGGATGAGTGGATTTAGAACCCTCATCACCTTATCCTAGAAATAAACCAATTTTGGACCTTTAATATCCGAAACTATTTTGAAAATAAAGTATCATTTTTTAACTTTACAAGAGTGCCCCTCCTCTCCTCTAATAAAAGGCCCCACATCTACCACCTTACCCACACATCACAAGATTTTGGCTCGGCCAACCCCTGACCATTTTGTCTCTCCACTTACCTCTATTACTCCTTGAAGCCTCACTTTGGGCAGAAGTCTTCCAAAGGAAGCATTTGAGCTCACACCAAAGGGAGTTACATGATTTTAAGGTAATGTCTTCACTTGAGTCCTTTTGTTTTATTTTGCTTCTCCAACCCCCTAAACACTTTTTAATAATTTATTTTGTAACAAATACAGTATATTTAATATACTAGGATGGTTTTATAAGAATTATTCGAGCTACACTTACACATACATACATCTAATGGTTAAATGACATACTGTTTCCGTGGATGGTGAATTTATGCCTCCCGAAATGATGATTGTTCAACATTGTTTTAACACCTTCAAAGGTGGACATTAAGATGTCACTATATTTATATATGATATATAATATGTTTATGTTTTCCTTAAGCTTCTGTATTTTTCATTTTTTTCATACCTTTAGGGTTTCCATTATGGGTAAACGCGATATTTTCATTTAAGGAAGTGCGGACTACCGCCCCCTCAAAGTGATTTGATTCATTAAATACCATATATGGGACGTATAAAGGATGGAACTATGATATAATATATTATATTACACTGGAATTATAATATATCTTTATATCATTATGATTCCATTCTATAAAATACAAAATAGAAATGAATGTAGCGTTCATGCGTACGTACGGCTTACCGTCTCCATGAACGGTGCATTTCATTTCTTACCTCTAAATAATTATGTAAAATTATAAATGCATGTATATACAGGATATATACGATATATACATAATTATTATAATTATGGATATAATGGATACATGAACAACATGTAATTATAAAGGTTTTATTTTTGACTCAAGTACCAATGATCGTTAAAACGACCGTTATTAACTTAAATAATTACACAGTGTTCATGACATGGCAATAAGTGATATAAAAGGAAAAATGAAGTTGAAAAAGGTTCTTAAACAAGTAGAAATTAACTCAAGTTTATTATTCAGGAGATTAAAGAACGACCGAGTCAAGTCGGAGCTGAGGTATGGGACTTCGCCTCAATCTCCTTTCATTGAAGCATATTTTGTTTTATACACAACCTTCTTTTAGATGGTGTATAAACCCATTTGAATTTTACATTTATTCAAAAGTAATATTTTTATATGAAGCATGTACTAAACTACAAAAGGGAATTTTTTTGTCGTACGTATGCGGCGACAACGACTTCTCCGCCGCCGTGAGCATTATTTGAGTTTCGGCTTCCTCTACAAGCCATACATTTTTTTAAAAGAAAAACAAATACCATGTTTTAATTTTCTTTTATTTTGTTATTGAAAATGGTTTCCATAATATTTTTATATCAATTTGTGGTATTGATATCGTGTGATTGAAAGGTGGAAATGTTATGTTTCCTTTATGCATGTTTTATGTGATACGATTATGTTGAGGTTCTTTGGAATTATTATCAAGACGGGTTGTCTCGTGATAAACTATGGGCGGGTGATCCCGATATAGCTCTCCAATTCATTGGGTAACGCGAAGGAGTGTAACCTTAAGGTTTCTCCGAAGAGATTTAAGGAATATAATGTGATTGGTATTCCAAACGTAACCAAGAGGGTTACTCCCTGCGTAAGAATGTTTTGAATGCCTCAAGTTACCTTTATGCCTTACGATTTCAATGATTTATTCATGATTTGATGAGGTATGTTAAAGTTATTATGTTTTATGGGTAAAGTATGATTTAATTCTTATGTATATATGTACCCATGTTTCCTTTCGATATTTTTATATCCCATACTGAGATTTTTATGATCATCCCAAGTTTTTTTGAAATGTTTTTCACAGGTCAATGGAAAGGTACATGATATGATGATAGTGTTAAGGAAGTGTCAAGAAAGAATCCATGTTTTATTTTAAATATGTTTCCATTTATGTGAAATAAGAATACTATATTTATATACCCACTTTTTTTATATGTGGAATGTAATGCAAGGTTTATGATCTAATTCTCTAAAACACTAAACCTGAAAAGATCCTCAATGTGTAATCTTGTAATAACTCAAGATTAAGTAAGGTTTAAGGCTGGGGCCTTATACACACGGTTTAACTCGCACGTTCTGACAGAATACGTGCAGACCATGTTACCTTTAGAGGATACCTAGAGTATCCTATGTGGATGATCTGTGTGGTTTGACTAACCATGTGTAGCCCATGTGAATGCCTCTAACTGGCCTTTTTAATACTATGTTTACATTTTTGGTTCTCCCAAAACCTATCGACCCACTCAGTGAAATACTAGATTCTTTACTCAAGCCGGATATCAATACTTTAAACAAACCCAACTTATGAAACTTTATCCCAAAGCATGGTTTTAAAACCGACCAGATCATTAAACAAAAAGTTTAAGAAATTACATTTTAGCCTAGTTAAAAAACATGGGACTTTAGAAAACTACAATGAGGAAGAATTGTTCGTTTTTTATTGTGGAAATAATAAACTAGATAGGAGTTGTGTTTTTTCATCCCTAAAGAAGTTTATTGAAAATTTTTACAATGTTGTGTTTGGAATATAGATAGAGGATCTAGAAGAAAATGTTTTATAAAAAAAGGAAGGGGTTGTTTTCCCAAAATTTCCTAAGAAAAAATCCAAGTATATTTCTCATAAGTAACTTCATGATTTTATAAAAAATAAATATGAAATGAAACCTAATGATCTAACTTTTTGAATAGTAATGGTTGCGACCTTGGTTTTCTAACAAGATTCTTATTAGAATCATCATCAAGAAGAAAAAAAATAAATGGCATCATAAAAAGGAAATGCATGAAAAAATGTCTGAAGATTTGATATAATTGGTTAAATAAGAAAATTCAAACATTATAGTTGTGAATCAATTATTTCCTCTATCTATTATACTTTTTTCCACTCTCTATTTTTTCACTTCAACTATTTCTATTGTTGAACAAAAATTATAATCAAAAGAAGACTTAGTAGAACTATTGTCGGTTTATTATAATAAAGGGGAAACATTTTATAAGAAATATATTAGTATGAAAATCTAGAAGCTGTATTTGAAAGGTTTATTGAAAAGAAAAGGAAAAAGTATGAAAAAAATAACCTAATGTTGGTATATAATTAAAATTATTTTACATTATAAAGAAATTTTAGCTCCTTCCACAATTTCCATATCTTCTCAATTTGAGAAATATATTTCCCTAATTATTTTGAAAAAAGATAAATCTTCAGGAGAATAAGAGTAATTATCATAAATAATGGAATTAGATATAGCGGAATCAAAATAATAATAAATTGATAATGAAGTTTATGTTTCAGAAGTTTCTAAACATCATTTAGATGTAATAAAATATGAATTTGGATTTTATATACCTCTATCTAAATCCATTCAAGATGTTTATTTTTATATAACTCATTCTGCTCCCAAAAAAATCACACAATGAATAGAAATGAAATTGATTTATTTCAATTATGTTTTCAATACAATTGAAGATTCCATATAATTCATCCATAATATTGAATTGAAAATTAATTATATTCAATTTAATAAATATGCATTATATAATTGAAAAATGTTGAAGTATCTAGATAAAATAATATTCCAAAATGAGTAAGATATCAAATATTCAAAGGTAAATTGAATAATGATTCAAGAATATTTAAAAAAGGTATAATATGGTTCTACCATATGGAAAAAGATATAATGATTTATAATGATCAAATTTATGGGATAAGAAAATCAATGAAATAAGTTTCAAAGGTCACAAGAGATGTCAGTTCTAAATTCAATGAAATATTGAGAGATATCTAAAATCTTAAGTCTCTTGAATGACACAATATGATCAAATTTCATATCATAGGAATAGATTTCAAGAACTAGAAGAAGTGGTGTCGAAGCTAAATCAAGTGAATAAAATATTAGAAGCTCTAAAATACGTGTTACCGAAGAAAAAGTAAGTGAAAAATCTGTTATAAGCTCTTAAAGAAAAAGTATTGAAGATAGAATTAGTTTCTTCTAAGTATGAAAAGTATCATGAAAATTTAAATAATATGAAAGTCATCATCAATATATTTTAAAATAAAGACTTATATCTTCTAACGAAATCTTTGAAAAAAATTATTATAATTTATTCTTAAATTATTTGGTGTATATATTTTTATGAATATTCATTCACATACAATTGGATATATGTTTTCTCTAATTTATTTATATTAATAACTTTCATGCATATTTTGAATGGATGATTTTTTTCATATAATTTGTTTTGTAGTTTTTTCCTAACATTTCAAGAACATATTCATTCATCCCATGAATATTTTTTAAAATAAAAAAGTAGAGAAAACTAAGAAATACAAACATTCAAATAAAATATTTAGAAAATATTTGATTACATAAGGGTAAAATTAAGAAACGTGGGGAAATTTTGAAATATGTAAAAATGGGTAATGTTCATAAATGTATATTTCAGATGGATAAGTATTTCCACATTTATTTAAAAGTTATTTTTTCTCTTTCGATGATTTGTTTTTTGGTTTCCAAACAGGGGTTATTATTGAGTTGAAAGTTTGAATTCTACACTTTTTAACCATTACATTGATAATAAAAACACAATTATTTAAATATATTCTTTTACTATATTTTTAGTTCCCAATTTTTTATAATGTTTCTATTGGAAGAATATTTTACATGATGTATAAATTGTTTATCATTTAATAGAACTACCTTAACTATATGAACATTTAATTTTTTACATTTGAAAAATATAATTTCATCAGATGTATATTTATAATGTCTAACAGAAAAAGTATAAATAATCTCACCATATGATGTTATACTGATTCCACCAGAAAAAAAATTCATCATATGGTGGTAGACAATATCTTTAAATGAATCTTTGTAAAATATATCGGATGAAGTGTTCATTTACACCAGATAAACAAAAATTAATTCAATCAGATGAACAATGTTTATTCAACTAGATAATATACTAAATAATTTTAATGGTTCTTCCACAGTGACCAGTAAATGATTTCATTCTGAAAATTTTGTGTGAATAATAAGTGCATCTGATTTAATTTCAACTAACTCTAAAAAATGAAGAATATAACCATTGTAAAAATGAATATAATTAAAAGTAGTAGTCAAGGAGGAGGAAGATTTTGAAACTCATGAAAACAAAATCTACTTTGAATATTGTGTAACATATTTCTATGAGTAAACGATTCATTATATAAATTAGTTAGTTTCTAAATAATGAATATGATTTTTAGGGTTTTTGTAAATGCCTTTAGTTTATTTTGTGTTCTAATTTTTTTTTCAATCTTGTAAGATTGAGGGATTATGAGGTTTAGGGAGACATAGATTCTCTTATTTATTATTAATGGTTTATGGGGATAAGGAAATAGAGTTTCATCTAATCAAAGGATAAATGAATTATTTGTTTATGGAAGAAAAACCATTATAGTTATGTTAAAATCGTTGATACCTAAAGTTAGAGTTATTAAATTTCCTTACACAGAAGGTTAATGTGTGTTTTTTTCTTTTATAATGTTTTTGTAAGTTTTCATAATAACATTATAAAGTTGTTTTTATTAAATTTTTTTATAATTTCATTAATTTTTAAGGAAAGTGTAATACAATTTGTTATAAACTTTTCCTGAACTATTATTTTATAAATTATCATTACAGAATATTATCTGATTACTTTCTTATATATATTATAAAAGGTTTTTCTAAAATACGATTATAAATAAGATAATTAAATATTAACTTTTATTTTATTACTATGATACATTCCCCTCTTATAGTTATTTGTATACTCTAATGATCCTACAATATGTTACTTCCACAAAAATTATCTTACATAGGTCATCGCATGATGGGTTATTCCTACATATCTTATGTTGTGAGATACAATAATTGATCATGTCATGTTTATCATTCACAGACCTACCCTGTCAATTGTATGTTTCATTATCAGTCATAGGGAATAATTTATAGAACATTAGAGATTTATGCACTGCAGATTATTTTTCACCTATTAAGACATTGTTATATTGTTAAATATATTATAATAGAAGAATTATATATTTCTAAATTTCAATTATGAACTGAATTATATGATTTATAAATTGTTTATAAATTAATTATTTTTTGAGATATTTATCTAATTTATAAAATATTTATTAATAAATTAATTGTATATTTTTCATAATTCATTAATTAAATATTTATGAAACATTTATTAAATAAATATCAAAAATAATAAATCTTAATTTTAAAATACCATTTTAAAACAGATGGCATGTTCTATAATTTGGATATGATGTGTCTATATGGATATTATTATGATAATTAGGAAAATATTTATATATTATAAAATAAGATAAAGAAAAAAATATTTATATTTATATTATGAATTGTTCATTACATCTAACTTGAAATGTTCAAATTAAAATTTTATATTTGAGAAATTATTTAAACTATGTCAAAATGAGTTTTGACTATTGTGATGATCATGGTTTAAATAATATAGAAAAAATAATATTTTTAATATTTATATAATATATGAATAGTTCATTTATACAATGTTTATACATCATATATTATATACTTTAGTAAATTTCATATAAGATGATAATTTCAACTAGATCATATTAGACTTAAATAAAATGTTTTTATAATTATTTAATTATGGGATGTCTATAATGTGTTGGATAGATTATAAAGTGGTGATAATTAGCTTTATTTATTATTTATTCATAAATTATTTATTTCATATTTAAATATATTACTTTTTAATTTATTTATTTTATTTCATGTTTTATTTATAATTATAATTTTTATATTAGGAATCTTTATGTGCTTTTTTTAAAATAGTTAAACAAGTTCTCTAAATGTTCATACATGCATATAAGGAGTTACATGATAGGTATGATAATTGATCTAATTTTCTTAAATTCTATGAGTTTGGGTTGTATTAGGGTATTATATTAAATTAAGTGGTTAATTATGAATTATAAATATTTAGGGATTGAGTTATAGTGGAATTGAGATATCTGTTGAGTAGAGTATCCTTGGATAAAGGGACTTTAGGTGAGATTTCTCACTAATATGATGGAATATGTCGTCCCTAGAAAAGTATAAATAGTCATCTATAACTCCAAGATTACACTTGTGGGGATTGTTAACATCCTGTGATTTTAATCCTTTACCTGATAGGGATTCATGTATCTTATGCACATGATGCATTTGGATGTGTATAAATATTGTAGGGTATTAGTTTTCCAAATTGAAACAAGATGTGATTTTTATTATGAGTTACAAATCAATATTCTTTGAATATACTGATTTGGTCTACCGAATACGATTTCAAACAAAATCATTATGATAATAAATAAATAAAAGTGTATAACATGAGATAATATAGTGAGATTAAATCCCAAAAAAATTATGGTTAGAGTCCTTCTAAAGAAATCACATGTCCAGACCTCAATCATTCAAATTTTTAGGTTATACCAAAGCATGTGTCCATGGATTATTTTACATAATTCTTGATATATATGGATTACTATATGATTTGTGTAACTAAATCCAATTCATTATAACTTGTGTAAATTCAAAGGGGAAGGAATCCTCATGACTATCTTTGAGGGATCTTCCTCAAACAAGTTGATAAAGACATAAATAGTGGTGATCATTGGTGAATGGTGTATAATTTTTTCATTTATGAATATACATGGTTTTCATTATCATGTATGGTAGATAATGGGAAATGGTTTTCATAATAGATCCTTAGAAAACCATCAGATTTGGTGTGTTAACTTTGGACAGATATTATCAATCATGTTATAGTATGATCTGAATTATTCAAGATCTAATGCCAGAATGTACGGTAATTTGAAAGGTCCATGAAAGGAATTTAGTTAATTGGTTCTTCAATGATGGTTTATCCTTAGGTATTTTCCAAGGTATAACCCATTGGATGTATTTTTTTTTAAAAAAATATATAATTTGAGTTTTTTAATCCCTATATAAGGGTTTGATTAGAGAATAAGAGATTTAATTTAGGGTCATATTTTATCTTGAGATTTATCTTATTCCCCTATTCGAAAATAATTACCAACAAAATGTATTCAAAATTGGACTGAAAATATTTGATAAATTTTTCAATTAACTATTAATCCAAGATCTAGAATTGGAATCATCAATCTGTATACTAGAAGGTGACATGTGTGAGTGGTAAATGACCAAGTAGAAAGAATAAGGAAGTGTAAGATCACATTGGATGAACTCCTCTATTTATTATATGAGATGTTATATCTACAGATAGTACACCTAGGACGTTTTAGTATTTCATGAATCACCATAATTTTGGGTAATTGGTGATAGATAAATTTTTATAATTTAAATGGTCATTCGACTTTGTATTAGAATTGCATGAAAAAGGACAACATAAAAGGATAATATTTTTAAATGGCCTTGATGATTTAGTAAGTTCACTATATATACACTTTATTCTTGATCCCTACACTAAGATAATCAATAATTCATTACATTTTAGGTGAGGTTTTCCTTACCTCCCAATGTTTTAGAACACAGTGCAAGGCATAAGAGGAAGCAGAGTGATGATCTTCAGGATGATAGAAATCATTCTAGCCAATGAGGGGGATTTGAATCTTTTATATTTAGAGAAAATTTTCGTTTATAGTTTTTCAAATGAATATGTATAAGGACATGTAAAAACTATATGGAATGAGGTGCCAAAGGGGTATTGGGTCTGTATAAGAATTTTTTGGAACCACATGTCATGGTGATGAGTAGTCACTATCTTTGTACTGGAAGTGTTAAACACCACAAAACCCTCTAATTTGGATTAAAGATTGAATAATAGGTTAGTAAGGTATTTTGACCATATCTCATGGATGATGATGTTTGTGGGGTAATTGGAATTGATTACATAATTTCTTAAGAGAAATTGATAGGGATGATCCTAAGGTGGGGAGACCAAAATTTATTATTTGAGAATAAGATTATTCACATGATTGAGGTGTGATGAATTTCAGGAAAAATGTGTTGGGTTAACCTATTCTTGTAGTATTTGAGGTTTAACTCCATATTCTAGAAATGGATAATTCATTTACACATAGAAATTATATGAATTTGGGTTATGGGTTTTGATTAAAAGAATTCATTGGAAATTTGACAGCATGATAATTTTCATGGTAGATTTTTAGGAGTATACTATTATTCTAATGGATGAGTAGAGAATGAAATTATTCATGAAATAAAACCAGACATAGTTATAGTTCTATAATTATCATTGAAATTCAGTATATTCAAAAACATTTTTGTATAAAATTTAATAAATATGCTAATGTGATGCTCAATATAGGTGGATTCAATCCCATTTAAATGAATTGTATGTTCGGTCTTATTAAATCGATGAACAATTCAATTCTTCATATCTCTATCATGAGGATAAATGTTGATGTCATATATTTAAGTTTTTCTTGGTTTATGTTCTGAATGAGTTTTGGTCTGACTTATAATGAATATTTCATGCAAAAAGAGTTAAATTATTTGATCAAGTGTTGATGGATTTCACTGACTACAAAATTGTTGTAGAAGCATGGAATCAATTATCCCATTGATTTTTATTACATTAGTTAATTCAGGAGAAACCAATGAGGTATAATATCAATTGTATCCTTTCATGTGTATTCAAACATGATTAAATGAGTTTTTAATTTTTCATATTCTATTAAAGATTAATTTTGGGTATAATAGATTATTTGTTAGTTTTCAAAGGAGTGGATGTTTTTTAGATCAAATGTTTTGCATGCATCTTTCACTTTGTGACTAAGGTTGAGATATGGTATTAAATTAAAGAACCTTATTTAAAAATGTAGAAATCTAATGGATACTTATTGGAGTAATAAGATTTATTGTGGACATTTTTTAGTGATTGGTGTCTTGGTGTGTTAGTGTATTTGGAGAAAAATACGATCAATCTAATTTAGTGTAAGGGTTATTTTTCGTTCCAAATATTTCATTGAATTTTTGAAGGTTATGAATAGAATTAAGTATGGTTCTAATAGTTTTTTAGGTTTTAGAGGAAGTTAAAGGGCCTAATAGAAGTTCATAGGTGGGTTTTTATGCATTAAAATGTGGAAGATGACACCGGCTACCCGATGGGGGATCACAAAGTACATGATGTGGTTCCTAATGAGGACTGTTCCAAGGTGAATCATATTGTACAGATGGAGGTATATTGGATACCCAGTGGTCCCAATATTATTATATATTTTTTAATTAAATTAAATTTTTAAATATTTTTAATTTCAAGCAAATTATCCACCCATCCCTTGTCATAGTCATCTAGACCTGAGCACCCGATGAGCTCTTTCTTCCCTTTTCCACCCATCCTTCTCCCTCAATAATCTTCTTCATTTTTCATCAAATCAATGAAAACTATAAAGTAGAAAACTATTAATGGTTATTTTGACCTTTAACACCCTTTCTTTAATTGTTTCCTTTCTCATTCATCTATGCACTACCACAAATACCTAATTTTAGAGGGTCTTTATATATTTTTCTAATTTCAGGTGATTTAGTGTGATTTAAACTATGATTATGGGAGCAGTTTTTCTTGATTTACAATAGTATATGTTCCCTTCAATTTTTCCAAAATTTATATTTATTTTTATGTATAATATGGTGGTGAGGTAGGTAAAGTGTGTTTGAGTGACTCATGATTTCTCTAATAAAGGCATAGGGTGTTCATGTGAGTTTAAGTGAGCTCCCTTGGACATATAATGGATGTATCACATGTGATGTATTTTGATTTTAGGGAATTTCATCAATTATGTAAATGTGTTTTCATCAACTACAATTGTTAACATAACCCATAAAAGTTTATATGGTCTTATGTGGGGTTTTTAATATCGTTACGATGTTTGGTGGGACAATTTTAGATATTCCACAGAGTGATATGAGTCTTCTATGAGTGATGGGTTTAATTATGTTGGTGTGATCTATGCTAGTCATTATACATTGTCAAAATATCATTTTATAAAACTACACGGTTACACATGGATTTGAAATTACTAAACGACAAACCCAATGGAAGGTTGGGGTTTTAATAGATTTTAAAATTATAGCTAGATGTAGATATCAAAGAATTAGTAACAAAATCGAGATTTTTTTTGATAAAAATTTATACTAAAATAATAGTGATAATTACTGAAGAATGTGAACAAAATAATGCTGAGTGAGGGAATATATGAAATCCAACAAGAGTTGTATTTATTTATTATTAATTAAGGGAAGTTAGATTGAATTAGTTTTATGGAATATGTACCACTCTTGAAATAAATGTTACAATAGTTACAATATTGTCAATGAAATGGTTAATACTATCCATTGAGAAGTATTAAACAATAGCTAAAATAACTTCACTTTTTCTTAATTCAATTAACATTATTTGTATTATTTACTTTGAACAATGAGTCTTTGATTATTATTATATGTGAAATTTTATTATTTTATTGAAAATATAATCAAGATTAGTATTCTCCCATTGGCACTTATACCAACCCTTAATATGTAGGAAAAAATTAATTTATCGTCATATTTCAATTCCTTGAGTAATTTAAAATTTAAAAACACATTGAAGAATTAAATTGTAAAGAAAAATAGTAATGTACATTATAAAAGTTATGTTCAGTTATTTAGTCGTATCATCATGTCAATTATTGAAGATTATTAATCAATACTTCTATCATATAAATATTGATATTCATTTTGGCCCATCATACATAAATGAATATCCAAACAATAACATAGAAACATCTTTATGAAGTTCCACCAGTTAATAGGATAAAAAAGCCCTGATAAAGGAGATACCATTACCAGCATTAATGAAAAACACTGATAAATGGTGCTTTCAATAGTGCTAAAAATGTTTTGTTAAAAGTATCCGTTTCTCATCACTTTTTTCTGCTGATAAATGTAACACTTTTATCTACACTTTTTTAGTGCTGTTAAAGGGACCCCTTTTATCGGCATTTTTAGAGTAGTACTGATAATGTGGGTCTTTATAAGTAGTGTTGTACTAGCACTGATAATGGTTATATTTCCAAAAAACCAATTTCATTAAAAATAATATTTAAATATATAAATATATTGATGTTTATATAAATATAATATATATTTTTTAAATATGTTTTAGATAAGTTTTAATAGAAATATTCACTTAATCGTGATAATTATAACTATTCCCACTATATATGTATATTTTGTGATACCATTCACGAAACCTGGATTTTTTTATTAGAATTATTATAATACTCTTGAAATTGGTTAGGAACATAGTTTTAAATTTTTTATTGAATAGATAGTTAATGTGAAATGATATGGTTATAAACGTTCTAAAATATCCTTGTTTGTGAGCCTTGGTTGAGCCTGATTAATGTTCCATGGGCACATTATAGATATATATTCATCCCTCCTCAATATCTATTCTAAGACGATATAGCCCCTTCCCCATGCATGTTATCTATCCTTTGAGAGGATGTAGAATGAATTTAAGTGCATTTCTCCGCTTTGGCATGACCAAGAGGATGTAACCCTCTCATTTGGATTTTTATATGTGATTAATGTATTTATATTAGGTTATTTAATAGGGCTCAAATAATGTTTTGTGATTTCCACTTTTATTTGGTAAGCATGCAGAATAAGACACTCTGGGTTTGTCAATATATTAATGTATTATGATTGTTGTATTTTTTGGCATAACTGAATACTCAAAAAGGTGTTAATTGAGTATTCAATAATAATTTCTATTTAAAAAATATTTAAAACAAATTCCCCCAATTTAGGAAATAGCTCAGTTAACTAAAATAGTAGAAATATATAATTTTATATTATAAAAATGTTTCTAAAATGTTCAATAAAAACCTAGTTATATCACTTTTTAAAACCGTTTTATCTTTTGAAACAATTATAATAGTATCAAAGACAATATATAAAAACCCGATTAATGCTAACTATCAACGTATTGTTTTTCTTATGAATATCTGATCACTAAAACATGTTTTTTTATTAAATTCAATGTAAAAAAATAACAAAAAACATCATGGAGATAAATATAAGAGGTTAATTCTCAATTTGAGACATGAAACACTCCACCTAACAGTCACCCAATATTAAACAATTTTACAAAATAATAAACTTGATCTACAAGTAGTATCAAGGTTTTTACATACAACTGGATAAGGTGGTCTATACCAAACATAGCTTCTTCCACAATTTTTCAAAGGATAGAAGGTATAAAAGAAATTTGAATATAGTATAATAGTACCCTAAAATACAATATAATATATTGTGCTTCTGGAATAAACAAATAAAGAAAACACAAATTGAATTTAAATAAAACAGAAATGAAAAAGATATTGAATGAATGTTATTATGTAGTTAATTCTCTAGTTAATAAAAATACGATCTTGAATGATTTTATTCTTCTTTTGGATTTTATTTAATGTTTTCTTTGAATAAACATCAAATAGATGTACCAATTTAACCATTTTTACGGATAAACAGAGTTTCATTTGTAGCTCTGGACAATTCCCTATACTTTCAGATTGCACAAACAACATTTTAATTAGTATTTCAAAGTAATATACCGTTATTTCTGCGTATGGGGTTCCTTGAATTTATATCTTTTTAGAAAAATCCAATTATCTTATTTTAGGGTAATAATAAAAAATAAGATAAATCCTCATACTAGAGGCCACTTTGGAATTTTTTTTTGTCTTAAATGTTGTTGAGTATGCATTTTAAGAATAATAATTCTTAAATCCCCATATCTCTATCTTGTAATAATGTTCGAAAACTATCAATTGGAAAATTTAATTTGAATTTAAATCCTAATAGCTAATGTAATAGAAAATCAACAGATGATAATGACTTCATCTAGTGATATCATGTCTAGAATTGAAGTATTAGAGAAGTAATGGAAATAGCACATGCGTCTAGAAGAATTGTGTTTAAATTGTGGTAGAAGAGATGTTTTGGAAATACTGCATGAATATGGTAGTAGAAGATTCATCCTAGCTATTATAGATCTCTATTAGTAGTAATTGTTTCATTCGGTGGTAGAAAATTTGAACAATCGATACTAGAGACAATCTGGATGTATCATACTTAGAATAATGGAAGTAATCTAAATATGGAATTTTCAACCTTCAACTGATAGTAGCACACTTTTTCTAGTGGTATCTTAAGTCTTCGGGTAGTAGAATATCTCTTTTGATGGAAGTAAGCTATAACTATTGGTAATATAACTTGTAACAACGATAACACATTTTGAACTAGTGGTTGCATCTTGGACACACATATGGGTAACACAAACATTTCATTCCTTGTGTAAACATAAAACAAAAACATTATAGGATACATAAGTGTAAGATAAGAGTTGCATAAGGGTAGAAAAAAATTTATATACACTACGTAAGGGTAAAAAGATACATATATAAGGGTAAACTGAAACAAGGTAAAGGTAATAAATAAATTATAAAACATGTGTAAGGGTAGATATGAAATTCATGTAAAGGTAGAACAAATACTACACATCTCACATAAGGGTTATTCTAATCTCATGCAAAGGCAATAAGAAAGTTATAAAAATTATTTAAAGGTAAAACTAAATTTAAAAAAAGGAACTGTGATATGTGATAATTAAATCAATTAATTTTTGGACTAAACAAACAATCTCCCCATTTCTTATGATCATAAATCATGGTTGAAAATGAAATTCAATGTAGTGGGTTTCATGGAAGGTACAAAGCTTAAATTAAATTTCAAAACTTATAAGTGGATAGAAGCAATAAGAAAACTAACATTTCCATAAAAGGATCCCTATTCATACTCATTCTCCACATTATACAAATTATATACAGACAATATCTACAATATTTCTCAACCGTTTGGATTATCAAAATGATTTAATGATGAAAAAATTTATCAGATAAAAAAGAAATAAATTAAGAGTTTTGAGTTTTCATTAAGAAAGTAAAATAATTACAACATTAAAGTACAAAACAAAAGGACCTATAAAATCTTAATCAAAGTAAAAAAATCATCATCACTATGTAATGAGGTAATATAATGTGGGGATTTTCCTTTTCCAACAATAGGTGTAGGAGTATGGAAAAATGGCAGTGTAGGAGATCTAAATATATTGTTAGATGCAACTGACCATAGATGTCTCACAACCACAATGGGAGTGAGACCAAAATGACTAACTACAATGGATTTTGTTTGAAGAGGTGATGAAATTGGTTCAAAGACTAAGAATTTCATATGAATAGTAAGAGGTGCAATGGCTATTGTATTGGAAGTTTATAGAAAATACTTTATTATTTCTAAAAACTGAGAGATGATTCTTCCACCATGCTCCATAATCATAGTAAAATAGGTCTTCTCTTCAGTAAACACCTTTAATAAAGGGGTTATCACCTTCAACTATGTCATTTTTTTTCTTTATGCCACTATTCATAATAGGTAACCTTATATACTCATCCAAAAACATAAAATGAGAATTGAGTTCATTTTTGTTGTATAAATCGTTGAAAGGTAATACATAATAGATTTGGTTATGGTTTCCCTGACACTTCTAGATTCATTCAGACATTATCTCACCAGATTATAAATATTCTCATGACGATATTATATATTTCAATGATATCATATTGAGAGGTTGAAAAAGAATCCCACACACTCTTCACCAATTCTTGAATAATCCTTTTGATTAGATCACCATTAACAGTAGATGGAATATAAGGGGATGAGCTCTGAAATAAGAGGGTCCAGTAGCTGAAAGAGATTACTCTATTCAATGAAAAGATAAATTTCTCTGTATTTTTTCTACTCTTATATCATCAAATGTAGAATAGATAACAAAAATGTGCTCAACCAACTTCTTTTTTTCACTTCCAAATTTATTATTCTTAAAAGAAACTTAGGCTAATGATTTTCCATAACCAATGACTCAATCAATGATTTTTCGTCTTCTTTGAGTGACTTATCTTCGAAGGTATAAGATCTGAGAAAACCACCATGATCATAATAATAAATATTCATTAAAGGCATCGAAATCATCTCTTGGTAGGTAACTGCTCTGAGGAGGAAGTGAAGACGAATAACTCTCATGTCTAGGTGAAGGTACATCCTAATTACATGCTTAAGTAATATGCACTAATTCTAGAACTTCTTCTCCCATGTCTCTAGAAAGAAACTTATAGGGAGAGGGCTCAGAATTCTCTTCTTAGTCTATACTTTCCACCAAATATCCCTTAAGATCACTTGAAATTATAGAAATAATTGGTCCAGCATGCTCTGATACACTGCCTCTGTCATCACCATTATTATTTAAATCAGAATAAGTTAGAATAAGAATAACTAACCTTGGGGAATTTCCCTCTTAGATGGTGAATCCTCATAATCAACACCCCATTCACCTTTCTTAACTAGGGTTCTAGAAAATTAACAAACTAAAAACATCTATGAGTTACTATTACAATCACTACATTCAATCTTACTAGAATTAGAAATAGACATGAATCGATTGGATTTTTCATCCTTTTCTTCACCATACACATCATGTAAAAAAATCATCAGATAACACAATTATATACTCAAGACTCTAAAGCAGCATCCTAAAACTAATCACCATTTAAAATCTCAATATCTGAATCATCATCATCTTCCAACAGAAATTCCTAGGGAAAGAATATATGAGAGTCAAGTGTTCTATATGAAACATTTGGAATCCTAATGGTATTAGGGTCACTATATACTTAAAAAAAGTCAACATATTCATATTCAATATCCACAGTTTCAATAAATTATTTGTTAACTTCAACAATAGCATCATTCAATTATTCACTGGAAGAAGAAACCACCACCTCATCTGGATCTATGCTGATATCAAAAAAATCCATGGGTCTAGTTGGTTCATCATTGGGTTGAAATTCTCATAATGTTTATCATTTTACACTACCCACTTCTTTATCCAAGGATTTAAATTAACCTATTTTCTTATTCAAGTGTTTTGAATGATATAGAAACCACCACATTGAGTCACCTTTTCTACTCCGTCGGGGACAAGCCTTCTTACTTTTAACTATTGTAATTGTGGGTTCTCTAGACCCAAATAAATAGTTATTTTAAATTACCAAATCAAGGATACAATGAGTGATATATGATGTGCACTTACAATAATATTTTATATATTCTTATTTCTACTATTTAAATTGTAACATCAATGTATTATATATTGTATGAAAAGGGTGTAGTAGTTACTAGGCTATAATGAGAATCTAGGGATACAATGACATTAATCTTAAACAAATCTCCCATGTTATATATACATCATACTAATTTTACACAGCTGATTTATGACTATTATGTACCACAGGATAATAAGCATTGAGTCTTATTCTCATGAAGTTCACACTTAGTGATCTCAAGTATGTGAGATTACTGGGACAATGCGTCCAATAGGACACCACATGTTTCACTTTTAATTAGTATTTCCTCTATATAAACATGTTTCTTGGTCTCCTAAATTGATATTACTCTCAAAATGTTCCATTTGATCACATAATTTGTTGCATGGAAAAAATCATGACAACGAATTCATGGTGAGCTAGCTTGTGTTGCGTTCTTCACTAGTGGTATATCATTGGTTGAATGATCAAGATATAATATTTAACTTTCTAGTTGAGGAAGTCGTATCTCAGGCCTAGTAAATCAAAATAGTTGTGACTTTATAAATCAATGGACAAGATAGTCCAAGGTAAGTCCACCTAGTTAGATCAATAGATAATAAAGCAATAAATGATAATGAGAAAAGTTTATGTATTACATTATGATATATAAAAAGAAAAAGAGATTGTATTACATATTACGTGTTCATAGGATGATTGTCATTACTGTGACTATTCCTTAACTTTTTAGGGGACTTTATGAGTTTCTAGAATCCACTCTTAGTCTATGAATATTATAATCTATTATCGAGATATGGGGCTGCAAGGTCACATATAATAGCGTATTGAAGAATCTACCCTATTTTGGCGAATACGTATATAGGACATGGTGGACCCCACCACGGGGTCTGAGAGTTGTCCATCTAATTGATTACCAAAAAATAAATAATTTCATTATTATTCAAGTATAAAGTAATTTTTTTGAATTTATTTATTATAAATATTTACAATGTATTTATTCAATACCTAAAAAATATTATATGAGTTAATATTATTTTAATATTCATGTTTGTATAATATTGTGGGAATTATGAGTCCAGTTGATGACTTGAGTTTATCATGTAATATATTACATATACATTACATGTATGTGGTAAATTATAAATAATATTTATGATGTAGTTAGATTGTAACTAGTATTTATTTATTCCTTATTTAGTGATCATTTTATTTCCTATGGTTGGGGAAACATTCTGGGTTATTTGACTTGACCATTATATAAGTTTGAGGTAGGAACTCTTTTCACCCTCTATTCATTCATTCAAAATGAGAACCTCTCTCTCCTCCTACTTTATATAGAAAAAAAATAATTTCTCTGAGCTATCAATCCAAGAATTATTTCAAAGGTTCAAAAGAACGATATTGAGGTGATCATTGTAATGCCAAAGGATTCATTGGAGCTCTGCACTAGCACCAGAAATGAGATGAACAATGAACGTGTGACTTCTTGGAGCATTTGTGGATGATATATAGGGATTAAAATTTGAATACATTGAGCAATGATCATCAGTGAAAAGTTTCAACTGAGCACACTTCAATTTGATCAAGGTCAATAAAATGTTTAATTTTTTTTGTTATTAAATTCACATGAGATTCTTAGACCTCTACTAGGGCTCAGATCATCGGAGATGGAAAATTTCCTCACTCTAGTGTTGAAAATATTTAATTTATTGGTGCATCAGCTTCCGATGCATGCCTCAGTACATTCAAATGGAATCATAAGTGTTGCGTAAATTTTCTAAAAAAGGAAAACATAATTTCAATTAAATTATGTAGAGGGGTTTAATTTTGTCCCAATGGATTGGACTACATTTTTATCAAACATTGGATGTCCAAGTTACAACCATCCAAAAAAATATTTTTGATTTGAAATAGGTTCTTTTCGAGTTTTTAGAAGAACATATATATATATATATATATTAGATGTTTTATACCTTAAGAAAGTCATAAATGTTTTACCAGTATTTTCCTGAACACCAGTAGGATGACAAGACATAATAGAATTCAATAAAAAACTAAATCTAAAGGAGTAGTTTCCCCTATCTCTTTCAATATAGATTAACTTGAGACTGACACCCTACTGCCTAGTCAATGCCAAATGATCTCCCTGAGCACCCCTCTCTCATCTGATAGTCGAACTGGCCCACACCGTCACCTAGTGCAGCACCGCCCCAATTCACTTTCGGCTGACTCACATGCCTTCTGTGGTCATGATTTCTTACCAGCACACCCTTCCACTTATACAACCATCTATACCAGGATCCACCATATGAGAATCCATGTCTAGCATCACCACCTCCCCTACTGTGACACCACCTCTTGATGCTAATCACCCAAGCATGACCATGTGGACCTATGGACCTTACCACCAGACCTCCCTAGTTGAGCAGTTCCACCCCCATTGCTATATCAGACTGACACCTCACCTAGTGTTGTGTCTCTGCCTCCTATGGGATTTAACCACCACCGTTAGGATCTATTAACCTCGGCCATCCATTTTATCATAGTCAAGCACTAGTGCCTCAAAAAACCCACTATATTAGTCTCTGATAGTACCCATTAAGTAACCCTTTTACATATCACAGTGGTTTGGGCTCCACATGGCCCCTACAGTGAATATCCAACTTGATTGGATTCTAGACACTTCTGGCAGGTCTTGGGGGACATAACTAACATAGAAACATGTCTGTGAAAATACTCTCAATCCACAATGGGTCCAGATGGATCTGCCTAGCCCAAACAACCCCTACATGGGGTCTGTTAGGCTCAGAAAGGGAATGTGTGGGGTCAGACTGACTTGAATTTGGCCTACATGGGGGGTTTCCCCAGTTAATTATTAATATAAGTAATAAATAATTAAATTAATTTTTTTATGATAATACAAATAAATTTATCATTTACAAAATTATTAATTTAATTTTCTATTAAATTAAATTAATTTTTTATTTTATTTTTTTAAATTAAAATTGAATTATTATCACGACCAAATAAAATTAAATTATTTCAATATTTCTAATTCATATTTTTTAATTTAAATTTCCCTACTTAAATTTATTACATTTATTTATATCAAGTTTTACTTTTACCTATTGACAAGTCCTGAGAAATTGAATGAATCTATATATGTTTGGTTTATTTTATTTAATTATTTGTTACATGTGTCTGATGTCTGTAATAAGTATTTTATATAAGATGGTCTTCACATCATAATTTTCCTCATTTATTTTGTGTAAGGTTCTACACACCCAGATAAAAGTGATTTATCTATATTTTTCACTCCCAAGACCCCCTCTCGTACGAGTGAGAAATTTTATTCTATTGTGAGGATTACATAAGACATAGAAAATTCCAAGTCAAGGTCATGTCCATATGAGAAGTTAACACACTATAAAGGGGATGATCTTTATCATGAGTCAAGATACGACCCAGGTATGATACCCCTCGATCATGTTTGATCCGTTGAGTTTAAATGGATCAACCAATATTAGAATCTCAAGGTTGGTCGGTTAATTTTGTTTCTTTTATGAATCTTCATGATAGTAGATACCAAATAAAATAATAAATTGAAGAATGGAGAAAGACATAATTATTTTTTTAATCTTTTTTGTGGTCACGACAATATAGAAGAAACATATTAATAGAAATAGATTACATTCATATAAAAAATATTAAAACTCTCAAATAAGTATTAAGTCACGAACACCTTCCATTTATTTATTTTTAATTCATTAACAAATTTTATGAGTTCCTATGGATACCAGGTAGTTCTTATGAGACTAATGGTCTGAATTAATATAAGTTAATATTAAATAATTAACAAAAACTATCTTGTTGCAACTTCAAGGGAAATTACTGAGCAAATAATTTTTATGATTTTATAAGTTGAGACATTACTCAACCGATTAAGAACCATGAGTAAATGTGGTTGGTCAGTCAAATTCCTATCATGAACTCTTTGAGTAGTGGAATATCCAAAACAATTAGACTATGAGGAGAGGTTTAAAAGTCCTTTTTCACTGAAGTAATCAAGCGATAGAGTATCCATATTCTAGTACATAGGGTTTCAAGAGTTCGATAAAACAGTTTGAAAAATTTATTTATTAATAAATAATTTATAAATTGGTAATGAAGGTTAAAGTAATAATGTGTTAGGTTTTATTTTTGTCTAAAATGAAAAATAACACCACAATTACATTGTAGTAAATATTGAAAAAAATTTCCAAACTGAAATATTTTTTCTAACAGGTTGTATAAGTACTTCTGCAAAGTACTACGACATCGTAAACTGAAGGTTCTGGTGTCCTCAATACCTTTTAAGACACCTCTATAAGTGAGGGTGTAAAAATAATTATAGTTTATTCATCTAAGATTCATATTATGGTTATTCCATAATGTTATCTTCAACATCCAATGTAATTTGTGGATACTACATCACGACATGAATGATTTCACATGTTGTATCATCTATGAGATGTGTATGAGGAGAAATGGAAGTGAGATATTAGTAACTGATGATTACATTGGTATATGTAAATACTGAAAGATATATCATGATTTTTCAATGGATCTTTTTCTCATATCATTTTCTCAAATATACTCTAGTTTTGATTAAAATTAGAAAATCAACAGTAGAGATACAATGATTTTTTCCCTTTTGGATAAGGATCACCAAGTTAATAAGAACATAAATTTTTTTTACTTCTTATGGTGAAAAAGATGAAGGAAAAGGTGATAGTTAAAATTGAAAGAGTGACATGAAATACACCTTTGAAATGTCCTTCAATGTAAATATTTAGTAAATAGGTTGTTATTTACTTCACATATCATGAAATAAAATTTACAGATGTTCAAATAAATTGAACTAAATTGAAGAAGCAAGAATTATCTTCTTCTGAAAGAATATTCAACAATTTTACGTAATGATTTTTTTATAATTCATAGTTATTAAATACAGTATTGAAATAAAAAATGTGTATTTAATTATAGTAACCAAGTACAGAAACCTCACTTGAATTAAGGTGTGGTTTCCTTGCAGCTGAGAAATGGTGGTTCCTAAGTCCGTGGTATAAAGTACAAAACTTCTAATTTCCATGTTAATTATTCTAGTCGAAATTTTATTATGTATTACCAAAACATTTATCTCACATATTGATTTGATTCAAGGATACATTATTCTAGTTTTGGAATGAATGTTTGTTTTATTGTATAATACTCAACTAATCATTCGATAATGCTTGAATCATTAGAAATAATTTATTAATTAAAATTTAAGACTTATATTATTAGTTGTGGAAAGATAATTACTTGTCAATTAAAACTAAAAGTGAACATTAAGGATTTACCTAGTATTATATTTTGACATAGTAGAGCTAAACAACTTATGTATTATCAATATATATACCTTTTTAGTTTGAAAAAAAAAACCATTATAAATAAAGGTACACCATAAAGTATTTTAAATTAGTTCATCTAGAGAGAATGAACTATTCCAATATTAATATATGGAAAATATAGGTCATTAAATTCTTTTAAGTTCTTATTTGTAAATATGGAAGTGAATTATTACATATGAATAGTTAAAAGATATAATATGATTTGGGTAGGTATGTTGAATAATAGCTTGACCAATAATTCATCAATAAATATATTGTAGTGGGGAGTAATTACTAAAAGTACAATACCATATCCACAACAATGATATGATGCTAATAATGAGGATCGCTAATGATTATTACATGTTAAAATTGATCAAAAAAATGTTGCACGGAGTAATTCTTAAAGACATATTTCCTTATATACATTGGATTCATGACATATTTAAAATTATTATTAATTTATCAACATATTTTAAATGCATATACTTCCATTATGGATCACTAATAATGGTGGTATCCATAAAAAATTCCAACTATCATGACAAGTGTATAACATATGAGTTATAGTATGATAAAAATAAATTATGTCGTAATAACAAGTGATTCTATGCATAGTGTTTAATAAGTATATAAAAAAACTTGCATCGTGTAAAAATCAATGTTCATATAATGTAATTGTTACAATGGTTTCTTAGGATATTATAGAAATACCTATTATAGAAATGTTATATTCAAGTTATAGAAATAATTTTTATTAAAGGATGAACATATCCAAATGATATAGTGGGTGAAATATTTACTTGAGTTTTGTCAATGTTAGAGCTTCACAAGTAGTTGGTATTGGAATGATTTTCACAAGTGGTGTGGAAGAGAATCTTCTGGAGACATGTACTGTGTAGGAAGGACAAAACCATGGTGATGTTTTTATATTCACTGAAACTAGTGATACATTATTACTGGTGAATAAATCCTTTATGTAAGAAGTATATAGAAACAAACCAAGATTGACAAGATTAATTATCATTAAATAAAGGATTCCATTAATCAAATTACTTTGGGGCTTATTATTTTGAATATTGCGGTTGTTGTTCAAGTGGGACTATACATGGATTATATCAATGTGGTACCAAAAAAGGATTGATTGGTAACACTATGTTGTTATGACCAAATCCTTTTTAATATTATCTATAATATAAAATGTTCTATCATTATTCTATTTATCATTAGATGTTAAGACTACCAGTCATGTAAGGATCCTATACGAGGCAACCATTAATGGATGGTGTCACCATAAAATGTTAAATAATGGGTGCATGTTACTGAAATCCATTTTAAAATTGATGTAAGAAACATGATCTAAGAAGATTCATTTGGAATAAATATTTTCCACATGTCTCCAAAAATTTAGTCAAATCACCCCAATATTACAAGTAAATTATGTTTGATAACATATGATAAGTCCCTATTGGTCATAAAATTAGTTAATAATAGGATGAATGTAACTCTAATATTATTTAATTAATTTTGAATCCAATGTTTTTGGGACATCATCGACTAAGGTAGATCTAATGGTTTATTAGACCAAGTCAAAATACATATACTAAAAATGTATTAAAAAATAAAATTTCAAACAATTGTCACCAAAGTCATATGAAATAAATCTCTCCAA
This sequence comes from Viscum album, assembly GCA_963277665.1. Lineage (NCBI taxonomy): Eukaryota > Viridiplantae > Streptophyta > Magnoliopsida > Santalales > Viscaceae > Viscum > Viscum album. The sequence continues at coordinate 1,608,687,496 of OY728141.1, read as the reverse complement.
AAATATATTCATGATAATGGAAATAGATTAAAATGGTGGGTTTAATTCCATATGCTTCTATAATTTATCAACCACATTAGGTTCATTGGAGCCCTCTTATATATGGGTTCAAAATAAATATGAATAGGTCCCTTCTTAGTGGGGGAGATTTGAGGTGGAGGATTTATTAGGGACCAGGATTGGTCCGTCTAAATTTCTAGACCATTTATGGAATAGGTGATGCTCTATAGGCTGAGGCCCATGATATGATCACGAGGTTAGAGTTTTGAGAGAAAATACACATCATTATGAAGAAAGTAGAGATAGATTCATTGATCCTCTACAAATCCCTATTGGTCAATGACAATTATCACTAGAACATTGTGTACATTATCAGGAAGTGTAAACACCTCATGGGAACCTGGATGGAGATCACTCACACCTGATAAGAGGGGAACATGGTAGATGAATTCATAGCATTCATGGAATCCCCAAACAAAATTATATTCTACTTCCTTAAGATAGGTTTTTTTCTTCTTTAGGGAATCAAATTTGTTGTAAATGATGCTTTGGGCCTCTACTACATTGTACATCTATGATGTATCTTTTGAGCCCCAAGTTTTTAATAAAAATCTATAAAAATGATAGTTTTCAGGTATTCATGCTAAAGTAGTGAGAAAGATAAGGTCATAAAATCTTGTGGTAGTCATATCTACAAATATTGAGTTCGTTTCAGCTTCTAACAAATATGAAGAAGCATTTTGAATACACAAAGAATTTTTATCATTCATGGAATCACACATAGTATGTAATTTTTTATCATTATGATATTTCTATTACTAGTACTATCCAAGATGTCAAGTTATGACAGTGGAAAAAAGGGATATACTTTGGGGTATCATTTATATAGAATTATTACTTAAGGGTGTAAAGATTTATATAGTAGAATATTTCTGTATTGGAAATGTAATAGTCCCTATAACTAAAGACATTCCTCGAAAAAAAACATGATCTTATCATATGATAACTAATAATTTTAGTTATAAAATTGGATCTAGTATAAGTGGTATTTTTTTAATAGTGGGTTCCCTAGACCCAACTGAATATTACTTTTTGATTACCATATTACAGATATAGTAAGTTATAGATGATGTAATCATACCATAATAGTTTATATATTTCTACATCAACTATTTAAATGGGATGTCTGTAGATTATTTGTCACGTCAAAATGTTATAACAGTTCCTACTCTATAAATAGAACATCAAGACATCGTGACCTTAATCAAAAACAATTTCCTTATAGTATACATACATCATACTTTCTAGACATAGTTGATGTCTGGCTATCAGGTGTTTGGGGATCATAAGAATTGATACTTTTTTCTCATGAAGTTTTTACTTGGTGATCGGTAGTAGGCGAGATCAAGATCCCAGACGTTCCAATATGACCACCAAATGTTTTAGGTTTCATTGGTTGTTCCTATCTATGTACACATGTATTGTTCTCCCGACATGATATCATTATCAATGTGTGTCATTTGACTAAAAAAAATAACTCAAGAAAAAAACCATGGAAATAATGTAATGATGAGGTGTCTTGTGTTGGGTGCGTCATTAGTGGTATGACATTTGTTGAATGGTCAAGATAGAATTTGTCACTTCCAAGTTGAGGAACTAATATCTCATGACTAGTTTATTAGTATGGTAGTACCTTTATAAATCCTTTTCCAAGGTAGTTGAAGGAATTTTCATCAAGTTATATTAAAAATTAATAAATCAATAAAGGATGATGACACAAATATGTTCCCTACTTTACGAGATATCTAATGAAAAAGAGATTATATTACATAGTTTTTTTTCATAGGATGGTTGTTGTTGTTATGACTACTCCTTATCTATTTAGGGGAATTGATGTGTTTCTAGACTCATTTCATGGTACTCTAATAGTATTTACTATTATCGAGATAATGTATATGATGGTCACACACAATAGCACATTCAAGAATCTGAGCAATTCTTGTGAATTGGTATATAAGACATGGTAGACCCCAAAACGGGGTCCGATATTTGTCCATTTAATTGATCACTGAAATATAAATTAATTCATTAGTATTTTATTATAAAGTAATTGGGTTGAATTTATTTAGTAAAATTATTCACAATATTTTTAGTGAATACATGAAAAATATTATAGGAACAAATATTACTTTAATATTAAAGGTTCATTTATTATTACATGAATTACATGTCGATTTAATGACTTGGGTTTATCACGGAATATATTTAATATATATTACATGTATGAAATAAATTATAAATAAAATCTAGGGAACAATTAATTTATTTATTATTTATTATTTTGTGGGTGTTTCATTTTCATGGATTGGGGTACCATATTCAGGTATTTTAATCTCCAATTTTATAAGAATGATAGAGATACTCATTTCCAGTATTATTCATTCATTCGGAATGAGTCACTATCTCCTCCCACTTTTTATAGAGAGAAATTACTTATCCAAGTGATCAATCCTATAATGTATTTGATGGATCGAAGGTATGAGATCGAGCTAATCATGACGACATTGAAGGATTCGTCAGAGCTTTGCATGAGAACTAGGAATTCAATAAACAATGAGTATATATATTCTTGGAGCATGTGATGATGATTAAGAGGAATTTAAATTAGGATCCTTCTAAAAGCAGTCACTAAGGATGAGTTGCAGTCATGAACTCTTTGATTCGAAAAATGTAACCGTTTAGATTAATTTTTGTTCATATTAAATTTATGAAAGATCCCCCAATCTTTATCTGGGATCCAATCGCCAGATATGACATGTTTTGTCACTTCAGTGGTGATATTTTTTAAATCCCCATGTTTTCTACTTCCTCTATGTAGAACGATACATTCACTAACATAGAATAAGTTATCTTAGGATAAATAAGATAATTTTATCTAGAAGTAGTCTTGCATAACTCCATCATATGCATGGTAATGTATCCAAATAGGTTCATATTTTCCTCTCTCCTCATGAGATATATAAAGAATACATTTTGATACCTTATATCATTTAAATCCCAATTCTTAGGACACAAAATATTTTCAATAAATTTTATGACAAGTCCACATTCCCCAAAAAGTTCAAATTTAATATCCCTTCTTACAGTAGCATCTGCGATAAGCTCCTAGATGGATTCCTCAAAGAAAAATTTCACATGATCCATGGGATATAAACCCTGATAGTCCCCAAATATTACTTTGTGAGGAAATACTAAACACTTGGATCAAGTATTCAAAGAGAAAATGATTTCATTCCCATCTTCCAACACACTAGTGAAATCATTCTTATTGCCAAACTCAAACACAACATATAGATAGAAATTGGGAACCAATCTAAAATATAATGGTCAGTTGTTTACTAAATAGCACACATCCTATTGTTTCTATTGGATAAACTTTTATACTAGTGACTTACTTAAATCCAACAAAAAATAATCTATCTCTTTCTCATTAACTACTACTCACAATGAAAGAATATGATTTCACATTTAGATGGTTTTACTTGTCTCGGCTTTTGGATTTCATTCAAAGATGTCACACATCCCAAAAACAAAAAATCATTCCTAATTTTCACCATTACAACACATATACAGTGATATAAGGATGCTGGTCAAAGGTCGCGATTTGAGAGAGAAAGGATGAAGAGGTTTGAAGGGGCGCATGTGAGTAATGATTGAATTCAGACTCTTAATTGGATTCTTTTATCATTTATGGAATGAAACTAATGTCAAATATAAAAACCCAATTTAAATAAAATAAGTAATTTAAGAGTTAAATAAAAAAATTATCAACGGAACTGACCACACGAATTATCCAATAGAGTCAACAAATGATATTACCCAATGAGATTACTTGGAAAATTATTACCTAGAAAAAGTACATAACATTATTATCTAATAGTAGAACAAAACGATATCATCTAATGGTACTAGTCCAATGGTAGAAGTCCAAAAATAGCACTGGATGATATCACTTGAACAATATCATATAGTGGTAATACACATATGTATCAGTAGATGATATCATTGCACTTGTAGTATACCAGCAATAGCACATGGATCATGATTAACACATCCAGATTCAAGATAATTTAAATAAAAAAATAAAAAAATTATCTGGAATTTATCAATCCAAGATCATGATTGATATAAATTTTTCTCTCTATATTCAAAGGCTTTATAAAAAATTCATATAGTTGATGTTCAGTAACAAATAACTCATGATTTATGTACCCTTTTTGAAATTTATCTCTCAAAAAGTTATGTCTTATATTGAAGTGATTTGTCCTAGGATGATCTATAGGGATCTTAGAAAAGTTAATAACATTTTTATATTATTAAGATATGTCTAAATTGATATTTACATCCCTGTAATGTTTGTTTTATCCACAAGATCTATACTCAAAAACTACCTACCACTATGTATTCAACCTCAATAATGGATAATAAAACAAAATTATTCTTTTTTACAAATCTATGATACTAGATACTTTCCCAAAAATTGATGTCTTCCATGTATTATTTTTCTAACTTATATCCATGAAAATCTTCATATGATTCACTAACTAATTCAATGGTTTTTTCTTTAGAGTAAAAAAATCCAAATTTACTTTCATTCTTAAGGTATTTAAATTTTTTTTGATAGTATTTAAATGATAATCCTTGATATTTTATTGAAAATGAGCACACATACAATCACTAAACATAATATAGAATGACCTACCTACTAATTAAACTCCCTATCACACCTCTATAAATTGTGTGTTCAACTAATTTCCCAGTTTCGTCCTAATAATTTATAAGTGGTATTCATTGGTTTATCACTTCCTTTTGAGCTATACATGGTAGAAGGTTTCAAAAGATCATTTTTATATTTCCTATGATTTTAAATGATCCCTTAAATATTTTAAAATATGTAATATCCAAGGATTAATTTTAACTCACCCATTAAAGTTATTTGATATTCATTTTGCATCATTTTTAAAGATTCTACATGTTAGGAGTTGTTGGATGATCTAAAAATAATATCAATTATATATATGTGGATTACCAATAAATTTTATAATTCCTTTTTATAAGTAATGTTGGGACAGCTATACCTTCTGAAAAAACATTATAAATGAATAATGATTTGACGTTATCATACTATGCTCTAGGATCTCATTTTAAACTATTTAGATATTGTTTCTATTTTAGAAAAAATTATATGTAAGATGAGGATTTTCAAATCCATGTTTTGTTCAATAAAAACATCCTCAACATTATAACCGTTAATAAAATCACTCTTTACATCCATGTGATTAGTTTTATATTCAAATTTACTGCATAAGAAAACAACAATCTAAAAGTATCAATTATAGTTATTGGAGAAAATTTTTCCTCATAGTCAATAAATTATTTTTTACAATATCCTTATGTAACTAGTATAGATTTTTTTCAATATATGGTTCTAGAGACATCAACCTTCTTCATAGACACCCATTTAGTTCTAATAGTTAGATATTTGTTAGGACTTTACACTAGTTCCAAAACAGTGTTTCTTTAAAAATTATTCAACTATTATTGAATATTCATTACCCAGGATTCATCATCTATAGCTGCAATAATATTTTTTAGGTTCAAGTCATGACAAGAATGCTTAAGAATTAACTGGGTTTCTAAGAGAATCTCTAGTTTAGGTACCTCCATCTAGATCTATAATGAAAAACTCTAAATGATGGTGTCTATGGATTCTAATAAATCTAGATATATAATTAAATGGTACATGAATTTCTTTATTAAGGTACGGTTCGAAACATTCCTTAGAATTGGGCGGTTTATATAACACATGTTTAATGGGGAGATCACTAGGATTGGTTAAGGTATTGGTATCGATGTTAAAAAACTCATCATCAGTGTTTTCTAATGATGTTTTCAGATTATTTGGATTTGTTTCAGAGAATTTTACAAGTAATTATTATTCCAAAACATTGGTTCATTTATTAAAAACCATATATTGTTTAATGGAGGATGATTAACCATGGAAATTCCTTTATCACATTTTGGATAAAAATTTATCTGAACAATCTTTTTTGTTCAGAAAAAGGACCTTGTAATCGAAAACTCTAAATAAATTAACCTTTTTATATTATCCCTTCCATATGTAATATGTGTTCTTTTTTAAATTTGGTCTGATAATAACCCTAGTAATGATATTATAGTCTTTATTAATATCCTATTCCCAAAAATAGGTAGGTATGTCATGTTTATTAAGCATTTCTGAGCAATATCTTGAAGTGTCATGTTCATTTTTTCAACTACTATATTTTTTTGGGGAGTCCTTAGACTAGATAAGTTGTGACTATAGCAATGTTGTGAGCATAATGTCTCAAATTTTAGATTTTTAAACCCAATTCCATGATCACTACTAAAGGTCATAATAGTAATTCCACTATGGTTTTATATATATTTTGAATATAATACAAAATGGGAACAAGATTTACATTAATGAACTCAAAATAATACTCATGAAAATCCAAAAAAATAATTTTCAAGAACATAGAAGTAACATTTCACACCTAGAATATAAAATTTAGAAGGTCCAAACGAACCCATGTCAACTAACTCTAGGGTTTTTGAAATTGAAAATTATATCTTTTTTTGGAATAAATATCATGTTGTTTCCCTTTTTTACCAGGGTAACATAATTTTTCTTTTCAGAATTCTATTTTTGGAAGATCCATACCAAACCTTTTTTAGTTATATTTCTAAAAGAGTGAATGTTGTAGTGACCTAGTCGCTTATGACAATGAAAATATTCTTTATGGAAAGCACTTAAATAATAAATTTTTTGAGGACGTAATAAATTTAAATCAACTTCATAAATATAATGTTTTCACAATGTAGTAAAAATTAATGCATTCTTGGAATTATATGTTTTTCAACCGTTATTTTAAAAAATGACATTACATCCATCATTGCATAATTTTGAAATTATATGTAAGTTATAATTTAAACAATAAAAATTAATTCTTTATAAATTAAAAGGGAATTAGTGTTATCGATTTGACAGATTCCAATTAGTTTTTTCTTTTATCAATATTAAAGATTGTGACATGTCAACTGTCCAAACATTTAAGGTTCTTAAATCTTTATTAGTCTCTGGTTATGTGTTTAGAAAATATATTTTCCAGATACCATAAATGATTACTAGTAATCATTAATCACATTTCTTATAACAAGATTAATCAAGGATATGTTTTGGTAACAACACATTTTTATGTCCAGAGAAGTTAGAAAATAAATATTTTGGAATCATAGTTGTTTAACAGTTTTAAAACTATCAAAAATAAGGTTTTCATAAATAAAAAACTTCATAGGTCAATAATAATATGAATTGTTTATAGAACTAGAATATCATGAGTTAGGAGTAAACTTATTATTATACATTTTCTTTCACTAGGTCAGTACCTAATCATAGTTTTACTTTTCGATGTGGTATTCTTAACAAAAATTCCATTCAAGGTTTCTAATCCATTTTTTAAATCATTAAAGATCCATTTTATGTTTCCCATTGGAAATTCTAATTTCAATATTCTATTTTGACAAAGAAGTGTTATTTTTTCCAAAAATAAGATCATTTTTATTACAAGAAGATAAAGCATATTGTTTCATTAATCTTTTTATATTACCTTTAAATTCATTAATGAACCCTTCCTGAAAATTTAAATATTCATATTATTTTTCACCGGCCAGTAATTTTCATTATGATTTTAATTTTAAGAGACATTATAAATATGAGAACAGGAGGTAGGAATAATATATGTTAGCTCAAATATGTTTTTCCTAAAACACATATCAACCCTTTCATTATTATCTTCCCTTCTTAAGTCAGATTAACTTGAACTTCTCTCAGAGACACTCCAGTTTCTTTCATAGATTTCTTGAGTCTTTTACTTTGTACTCGTACTTTTTCTCATACATTGATTTTTTATATTCATCTTTGATGTTCCCTTTTATATTGAATGAATAACATGTTACTTATCTATGTTCATTTTACTAACTCTGGATTCCTCTTTTATTATACATTCCCCATAATTTGATTCCATGAAGAATTTTATCTTCCATTAGAATTTATAAAATATCCTAAATAGACGAGTCATTTCATCATTACTAAAAAGAGATGTATCATCCTCACTTGATGTATTCTCTATGATTTTATCTTTCACCGTTGACTAATATGTTTTGAAAGTGACTGTTTTTCATTTTTGGTACATCATATTCTTCAGTAACATTCAACACATCCTCGAACATCATTAAATTTCTGACCAACTCCTTGAATGAATTTTTTCTTATGTCACGTGACTCCTAACTGAAAATTTATGTTCTTCTCTATCGATCTAGTAAGAATCATAGTATTCTTGACACTTGATCATTTTCTACGATTTTCTTTCCAATTGTGAGAATTGTGTTGAATATTTTATAGAAACTGATATATATATATATATTATAAATTGATTCATCATCTTTCATTTTAATCGTATCATAATTAATAGTGTATGTATTTTAACTCATTTATTTACCATCTTATGTGACTTCATGAGATACAACATGTGTATCCCAAATATCAAAAACTAGTGACACATGCAATATTTTTATTGAACTCATATTCTCACAAAGTAAAATATAAGGTATGCACAACTTTAATGTTACAATCATAAAATCCATAGTGGAATCACCCTAATATTCTCTAGGATCTTTAGTGACACATTCATAACTAATTCTATCAAGATTTATTTTTATTTTAATCTTCTATTAAGAATTATTAATACCATTAAAATTATGAGTTCTATTAATAGAAGTCCCCTCAATTCTGTTTTTATCCATAATGTCATGAATCGACTCATTAAGACCCACCTGATTGATGTAATTCCATGTGTGATAATCCCAATCCCACCTCTAATACGGTTGGGGCTAGCGAAAAGAATTGATAAGGAATAATTGATATGGAAGGAATATTCCTAATGTACCTTTGTGCATGCAGACGACTATCTCCATGAAAAAGGGAATAGGTATAATAAAAGAAAAAAAATATTTTTAATGTGATTGTGCATGGAATAACCTCTAGAGAATATATCTGAGTATGAAATTATAAACCAATAAAACTAAAAAAATATATTCTTAACCATAAATGGAGTCAAAACATGAAAAAAACTAAAATAAAGGAAAACTAAAGAGGGGTCAGCTACTGATCACTTAGTTCATACATCGGACGCAGTCAATGAACCCAAGTATCACTAAGCTCAACTGTTGTCTCGGGATATCTTCCTATCATCTTCAAAGACCAAAAACATGCAGACAAAGATAATTCAAGGGTGAGTAAATAAAAACACAGTAGGATGACCTGAAAACTTCAAATAGAGAAATATATAGATACAGCAGAACTAATCTCAACCCATAGAATGAGGGAAAAATATGCTAAAATAACCTAGATATAAGAGAAATTATTTCTCTATATTTATATCCCAACCAATGATGTTGAGTCTTCCTGTAGATCCATGGGTCCATCTATGATTCCCATCATCAATAATGACCAAACAAGAAACTGTGTGAAGAAGCCTCACCTCACAATAACTCTACAGCCTAGGGGGAAGCAATCTCTAATAAAGTACTCTTTCCCTAGTGCGATAGTAGGGTAATTAGTAGATATAATACTTGCACCTTGGTGAGAAATGGGGTTCCACTTAGTATATTTCAGACATTCACCATGGTTTGACATGGGGGGTTACACTATGTATATAGTGGAATTGCACCCTTGTGTGACAGTGGGTGCCACTCAGTAAATAGAGGACCCACACCCTGATGCGTCAAGGTGGTACCACTCAACCTAAATATAGAATATGGTGTCCTCACCCTGGTTTGATATGGGGTTTCTAACCCTAACAATATCTCTAATTATCCTTCGTAATCACTAATATCAATTACAATTTTCCTAAAGAAGATTCATGCTTACAACACCTCTTGTCATATCTCAAATTTTACAATAAAGACTATCATCACGCTCTATGCAGAAAAGTAGTTAGGATAGGATACTCCTGGTTCAACATCTATGTTTTGAAGAAGATATAGAAGGTGATGTAATGAGAGGGAGGTAAATGACATTTATCTAGGGTCACAGGACATATACCCTAACCTCACAAGTAGACCGTGCCCTTGCCTGCACATGGAATAGTTGACATTGTGGAACTGCATGACATGTATAGATGGTATGCGATGTGCCTTCTCCACCCAGGGCCTCACCTATGCACCTTATCTCATGTCAGTGTATATATGGTCATTCCATTGTACTTCAGGGCATTATTGTGTATTGGGGTTGGTTTTGAGTATCGGGTTGTGCCCGTGTACTCTTGGTGGTACTTGTGTTCCTTTATTTTTATGTGCATGTGTACTCTTAGTGTACATGGTGAGCCATCATCATCGCGTCACACGAGAGTTATGGTGCATACATGGTGTGTGATACTTATCTTCTGTGAAACCCATGAAGCCACAACTCGGGGACTACATGGCTTTTGTTCCGGGAGTACATGTTGTATTTTCTGGTTTTTCATATAAACCTAGGGAGACCTTCATGCATCTCGGTGTGACACCACTATTGAAACATTCATTATAAGTCACCCTGGGTAGTGTGTATCTAGATCTGATCATGGTTGATCTATCTCTGTTGGTTGGATCCCAATGACTCAAACCCGTGTAGGACATCTGGTCACATTGTCCACCTCTCGATGCCACTTCGGATACCAAATCCATTAATCCTTCACGCAAATCCCGTGTACAACCTTGATACACTCACAAACCATCAATACATTCATCGTTCATTCAACCACTATTAATGAATGGGTTCGATCACGCCCAATCACATGCCCCCCATAGGCCATCTAAAATAACATGAAGAAATGTAGGGGGAATCACAATAATGTATTGAATCCATAATTGGTTAATGCAATCTAAAACACTAATTAATATAAAAGTAGGGGTAAATCATGAAAAATCAAATACAAACTAATTTAAACAATTCAATTTAATTAATGGGCTCATGCGATGAATGGGTAATTGCATATCAATAAAAATATGAAATACAAATCCATTCTTGTCCAATTGAAATAGAATAAACCACAAATAATGATCCCAACATTTATTAAGGATTGGTAATTATTTAATTGATTGTTCTCTAGAAATGAAGAATTCATGTTATGTTCATTATTCTCCCCTCGATCTACTTCGATCTGATTACCTCAATTTTCTGATCCCGATCCACCAACGAAGAGTGATTCCATACTCCTCTCAATAACCTATGGTTATGCATCTGAACTTGGTGATTTACAATACCATCATATTTATAAATGGTGTATTAGGTTAGGTAATTTAATTAAAATAAATAAATGTTTATTTTTATTTTATAAAATGCACCTTCCAATGCTACCACCCATAAACCATTCAACACCAACCAATTTAAGGTAGCACCTATGGTAAAACCCACATTCTGGAATTAACTGTGGTCTCATATTTCACATTAGAGATATCTAGAAAATTTAAAACCATTTTTAATGAAATAAATAATTCACTTGTATTAAAATATTTCAGTATTTTTAATACATTAATTCTTGTGTCCCGAGACACCCAAACACTTCACCATCTCTTAGGATAAATCTAGATATATACATAGAAATATTCAAAGGAATAATATATTATAATTAGAGTCAATAAATTCTCCCCTACTACAAGGTTTATCATCTAAAAAGAACATGTTAAACAAAATGTTGGGGGGTACTAAGTCATAATCTAACTTTCACGCTCTCAAGAGCTCTCATGCATGCTCTCATGCTACCAAAGCATAAAAATCGAAGGGATGGTCCATCTACGTTGGATTATCTACATTTGATCCTTGATTTTGATCGGGTTCTCTAAGAAGAAGAATCCATCCGTGATTTCCTTCTCACCCCAGTCAATAATATGTGTAGGTTTGTAATAACCCAAATGTTTTAAAATAAAATTGTTTCCTAAAAACATGTGTTATATTATTTTGTACACAACAAAACTATATCCCTTTAATAACGAAGTGAGTATAATTGAAATGGGGCTATTGGGTTTTGAATGTTATATGACTATTTTTCAATTATGAGTGTTTTTCAACATAACTATTGGTCAACATGACCATTGGAAACAATACTCGTAATAATACTTTTATCATCATAAATAGAAATGATAATGGTTAATTAATGAAGAAATAAGATTTGATGGCCTCATACTATAGAATCATACCTTACGAATCCCTTTTTTCAGAACATGGGAGGGAGGTAGAATCATTGGGCATTTCTCTTGTCCAATTCCATATGAAGATTCAACATGTCAATCTTGAATGGAATCGCCTATGAGGGAAGTTCAAGTTAGTGGAGATTACCACTTCGGAAATGTTAGATGGGCCACCCATGATTCAATCATTATCGCACACCTCACCCTTAGGTTGTATGTTAGTGTTATAAGAGGGTATGTTTTGATTCCTAAGTCACTAAATGTGTAATAAATTTTTTAAATAAAATTCTTGTTCCGTCATTTTATTTTAATGAATAGTTTTTCTTAAAAATTGAGAGGCAATTTGATAAATTGATTTTTTGGGTAAAAAATATACTTTTCAGTGAGATATAAATTATTATATTAAACTAAATATTTATTAATAATGTTTATTCTAATGAAATAGTATTATAAATACACTCTTATTTAATTTCAAATGATAAATATATTTTATTTTTTCAACAATTAGAAATTTTACATTCCATTTTACTATGAATTTTTGGTCTCTTATTATTTTTAATAAATAAGTATTTTTATTTTAAAAATTTTAATATATAATATTTATAAAATTATTAATAAAAAATAAATTTCTTTTTTATAATCAGAACATTGATATTAGTTTAGAGTGAATTTATGATAATTTTCTAAAATACTTTAGTTATTTGGGAATAGTAACAAAACAGTTTTCATTTTTTTGTATGTTTAATGAAATCATAATGATGTAATAGTTAATATAAAATTATACTAGAATCTTGTGGATTAAAATATGATAATCGATTTCTTAAGTGGCCAATACCATGGGAAAGACCATGGTTTTGTAAATACCACTACTGAGGTTTCTAATGAAATCAATAAAAAATTCCCTCACTTTTTCTATAAATACCCACCCCTTTCATCATTTACATTCATTAAAAATTCATTCTCCTTGATTATATGATATTATTACCTACCAGTGAGTCCTCCAAAGTTCTTCTCAGTCTCTCAATGTCCCGATCTTCGATCATTAGGAGTTACACTTCAATGGATGTGAAATCTCAACTTATCTTTTCATTTCAAGCTCGCTTTTTTATGTGGTGTATCTTTATAATTTACTTAATATTTTCTTATATAAATTCTATTATATCATATTATTGTATTAGGAGTATTGTTTTAATGGTATACCCATTTCCCCTCTCTTTATAATGTTTTATAATAACATTTTTCATACCTGTTATGCTTTGAAATTTACTTCTTAAAATTCCTCAATTTTTCTGAAGATTTTTCTATTTTATTTTGTGAATACCCAAAAATATTTATTCTATATGGTTATTCACATAGTTCTAAAAATTATAAATTTTATTCTAGGATTAGAAAACCTAAAACACGCCTTCCTTTTACATGGATTTAAAATGGTCGAAGGATCTGGTTTTAAGTAGTTTCTAAAACACCATGATTTTGATATGAAACTCATCCATTTTATTCCCCACAGGTTATTTATGAATTTTTTTATTATGATGTATGTGGCTCAAATTAATTATCCTCTATGAAGGGTGCTTTCTAATCCAACTCCAATTCATTGGGTAAATAATTTAATCACTAAAGATAAAATGTTTTACGATACATTGATGAATAACCTTGGTAATGTTTATGAAACCTCAGTGATAAACCATGGTGATATGGTTATGAATGACTCAATTTAACATTGTATCCAAATATCCGTGTTATCATTCGGTTATTTTTACTATTATATGTATCTTTCTCCTTTTTTCATTCCCTTATGATATACATCATGTTCTTATAGATATTTCTCATGATCACATGTAAATTATTTCTCTTATATTCCCTTACTAGGCCTAATTCTCACCCTTTTTATTTATGTATGTCAAAATGTTATAAGATGTAGTAATTAATTTTATAATCACTCTATTATGAAGCCTATATAATTTATTATAATAATTTTTCATTTTTTTATGTATTGTGTACCTTATTTTGAAGACACTAAACATTAAAAGATCCTCTGTTTGTAAAATTCTATGTAAAGTAATTTAACAAAAAGGAAATATTCCATATTTGGTTTCAATGAAAGGGTTAGTTATTTATGTAAATAATTATTTTAAAACTATAGGATGATATTAAGGGATAAAGTATAATAAATGAAAACGTCTTGGTATTTTGGTGAAATACTATGTAAGTGGTTTCCAAGAAAATAAATCTCTGTCTGGATACAAATAGGTGGATGTTGCTCTGGCAGAAATGTATCTAGGGGTAAAACCCAAAAAAATCACATTGAACTAGACTCGAACGGGAAATAGTGCATGAAAATGGGAATTGTTTCACTGTTTGTTTGATACTTTCAAGGGATATGTTTGGTTAATAACATGCTTATTATAAACCATTTTAAAAGATTTAAAGAAAATGAAATTGTTGTTAAAGAATAACATATTTAAGCATGATGTTTTAAGAAATGAAATTACAATAAATTTCTAATATTTTTAAATTAAACATGATTTCCACTTAGGTTTTATTATTTTATAAAATGGAGATAAATAAGAGAAACCACATAAATAGTAAGCACAATGGACAAGGAACTGACAAACATTACTACGTAAGATGAATGGAAAACTTCGTATCAATGATGAATCAAATGACTAGAGTTATGAGTAATAACATGAAACAAGATGAAATGCCAGATTCTCCTCTTAGGGAACAACATTCTGTTGAGTCCTTCATGAATCAACAACATTATTTTATTGTATCTAATGACCCATTGATTGTTTAATAGTGAATAAAATCTATAGAAAAGATATTTTCTGTAATTCATTTTTTGGAACAAGAGAAAATCTCCCTTGTTGTGTACCTCTTAGAGGTAGAATATGATCTATGGTGAAAAAAAGTTAACAACATGAATCCATGATGGGTATTTGTGGAGTGGGAAGAGTTTAAGGGAGCTTTTTTCAAAAAAATATTTCCCCAGTTTGATGGGAACAATAATGGAGAAGGAATTCCTAGAACTGAAGGATAAGGATAATTAATCTCTGAGATGCTATGATATGATCTTCACTAGACTTCCTCACTACACCTATATCTCTTTCATAGATCCTAATGGAAAGGTTGATATATTTTTTAGTGGAATAATACCACATCTATGGAATAATCTAGCCAGTTGAAACTATGAAAACTAAGAAGATAGAGAATGATGTGTTATGATAGTTGAACTTGTGTTTTAAGAGAAAAAGTGGCCTCATCTATTGAATGAAAATAAGAGATCAATTGATCCAATATTTGGGAGTATCTTTGATCATGATAGAGGAGTAAAGCAAGTGAATCATTCCACATTTGACAAATGTAGGTAGAAGCATTCGAGAAACTTCTTTCTAGGGAGCGGGAATCATTACAAGTGTGGGAGATATGGCCATATTACATGGAACTATCATAGTGAGGCGATGCCTCAACATATCAACACTAAATATAAATGGATGATGGTACATCCCCAATATGAATTCTAATGAATTAAGTGTATACAGCTTGGGAACTATCGTAATCAAAGTCCACATATTTTGTTAATAGAGGGGAATCACAATCAACCATAGCATATGTCGATGGAGAAAGGATGGAATTTTTCCATCATAACGACTGAATTTGAAGCTCAAAATGATGTGGTGGAAGGTACTATCATTGTTATCTCAAATTTGATTAATAATTTCTTCCATTATATTTCTAGGAATTCCTTTGTTTCATCTATGTTTCCAATGAATATAGAATCAATCTATAATCATCTAAATGTAGAGTTATCTGTCAAGACTCATGGAATAATTATCCAAACATCAATAGTGTATATAAACTCTAGAATTTAATTTAGATATAATAGTATCATATTAATATGGTAGTCATTGCGATGAGGGATTTCGACATTGTACTAGGGATGGAATGTATCTCAAAGTATAATATAAAGATCAAATGTAGAAGCAAGGAAATCTCACTAGTCTTGAATGGAAAACCTATACTTGTTTTCAAATGAGAGATATCTCAACCTGAGTTTTGTCTATAAGCACATTTCATAGATTTCATTACGGAAATGATTGGTAAAGATGAAGAAGAAAATGAATGTGTACAAATAGATAATGTCATAACCACTCAGTATTACATTGAAGTATTTCCTGAGAAGTAACATGGACCTCCCCCAGAAATATAGGTACAGTTCTACATTGAATTTATTCCCAGATCAACGATGATATCAATGACCCCATATATAATATAAAATTTCGAGCTTCGGGAATTAATGAAAAAACTCTAAGATATTTTGGATGAGGGGTTTGTCAAACCAAGTGTGTCTCCATAGGGAGCACATGTTCTCTTTGTGAAGAATAATGATGGATCAATGCGATTATGCAGTGATTATAGATAACTTAACTTGATCACAATGAACAAAAAGTACCATCTTACAAGAATTAATGAATTATTTGAGAATCTATATGGGTCTCAATTCTTCTACAAGATTTATCTTCAATATGGTTATCATCAAATGAGGGTGAAGAAAGAAGATATTTAATAGAATGATTTATGATCAAGATATAAGGATTATGAGTTTGTTGTTATACCCTTCATATTGACTAATACTCCTTCTATTGTTTATTTATTTGATGAATAGATTCTTTAATAAATACCTTGATAAATTTTGGTAGTTTTTATTGATGAAATTATGATATGTTCCACATGTTGTGAGGAACATGAGGATCACATAAGGGTCAAATCACAATATATGAAGAATAACTGGCTATTGGAAATGTTTATAAAATGTAAATTTTTGTTACAACAAGTTTCATTCTTCAGGAACATTATAAACAATGAAGGGATCCCAATTAACCCAATAAAGAAAATGTTTGTAGAAGAGTGGCCTCATCTTATAATAAACACATAGATTCATAGTTTTATTTGTTTATAAAGATATTTTAGGTGTTTTGTGATGAAATTTTCACAACTTTCTAATCCACTAAACAAGTTAACTCAAAAAGGGGTCAAGATCATCAGGAAAAAGGATTGTGGAGAATGTTTCCAAGAGCTGAAGAATATATTGGTTACTACATCCATGTTATCTTTACCCTCTATTAGAAAACGATTTATTTTTTTGCGATTCAACTGTATAATGTCTTGGGTTCATACTCATGCAAAAAGAAAAGGAAATTTTATATGCATCTTGATTATTGAATCCTCATTAGAAGCACTATAATATCCATAAATTGGAGGTGGTCGTGGTTGTTGTTTCTCTGAAGATATGGAGGCACTATCTTTATGGGGTTTAATGTGATAT
Organism: Viscum album; assembly: GCA_963277665.1. NCBI lineage: Eukaryota > Viridiplantae > Streptophyta > Magnoliopsida > Santalales > Viscaceae > Viscum > Viscum album. The sequence goes on along the minus strand of OY728141.1, from coordinate 1,608,669,843 downwards.
GTACATAGACCATCCAAGTTTAAAGTATATTTTTATATAAAAGGAATTAAAATTGAGACAGAGGAGATGGTTGGAACTTCGTAAAGACTATGATTTTTCAATTCATTATCATCACATAAGAATAAAAAAATCACTGATTCATTAAGCATGAAACACCATGTTATCCTAGGAATAACGAGGATACAAAGATATCCTTTGATCGATGAACCATTAAAACTAGACATGGGAATCTTAAAGAAAGGGACACCATCAACCCAATCCCAAATGATTTCCTAATCATTGTTACAAGAGAAAATCATGAATTTTTGAAGAGAAAATCCTTTGTTGAAGAAAAAGATAGAGAATGAAAAGAATGGGATGTTTCCCGATTTCAATATTGATCAATAAGGTGTTATGAAATTAGGTACAAGGTAATTTTCTCTATCTATTCTATAAATAAATAAGAAGTTGAGGGATGAAGATCACAGATCTACTTTATTTATACATCCTTGAAGAATAATAAAATTTATAGGGACCTTCGTGATTGTATATGGTGTGATATCATGAAAAGGGAGATTGTTGACTACACTGTAAGGTTCTTAGTGTTTCAATAAGGGAAGGCGGAGAGAAAAATTAATAAAGGGCCATTACAACCACTACCCACACCAATATGGATGTGAAAAAATATAAATATGGGATTTTCCATTGGTCTCCTGAAAACATCCAAAGGAAATAATGTGGTATGGGTTATAGTGGACCATCTCACCAATACTATCCATTTTATCCATATTCATGAAGACTTAACTCTTGATAAACTTTCCATGATTTATGTAAAGTGGTGAGGTTTCATGGAGTTCCACTTTCTACTGTATATGGTCATGGTATAAGGTTTACATCAAAATTCCGGATAAGCCTTCAACATGTTCTGAGTACCAAATTGAATATCAATATGGCCTATCACCCTCAACCTAATGGACAATCTAAAAGGACTATTCATGCACTCAATTACATGTTGAGAACATGATCGATGGAATTTAAAGGTGGATGGGATCAACATATCCCATTAATTGAGTTCTCATTCAGCAACAGATTCCATTCGAGTATTCAAATAGAACTATATGAAGCTCTATATGGGAAGTGGTGTAGAACGCCTACATGTTTGGATAATGTTGGTAAAATAAATTTTTTGGGTATGATCTTGTGCAAGAGAATACGAAAAAGTTTCTTTCCATCCAACAACACATAATGGTTTCTCAGAGTCTAAATAGGAGCAATGATTACAATCATCAAAGTAACATGGAGTTTCATGTTGACACAAATTCTTCCTTTAATTTTCTTCTTGGAAGAGAGTAATTTGATTTGTAAAAAAGGGAAGGTAATCCTCAGGAACATTGGCCCATACGAAATCCTTGGTCCTATAGGATCATTGGCATATCATATTCTAATTCCACCAAACCATGCTCATGTTCATGATATTTTCCACATATATCTCTTGATTAAGTACATACATGTCCCTCTACATGTTCTGAATCCAGAGCTAGTACATATAGAACAAGACCTCCCTTACCCAGAGTAGCCGGTGGAGACCTAGACAGCAGAGACAAGGTTCTATGCAATAAGACTACTCACCTCATTAAAGTGTATTGGAGGAACCCAAAATATAAAGATTCTACATAAGAACCATATGAAACAATGAGGTATAAGTACCCTCACCTTTTTAAATGTGAGGGAATAATATGAAATTTCAGGGAAGGTATTTCTTATATGGGGAAGAATATAACAACCCGTGATTTTTGAATGATAAATGTTTCTTTAAAATCTGTGGAATATTATTTTATACACATCAAAAATACATCCCTTTAAAAATGAAGTGAGTATAGTTAAAATGTGGCCATTTGGTTTTGATGATTATATGACCCTTGGTCAATTATGACCTTTAGTCAATTATGACCGTTGTTCAATATGAATTTTGGAAAAAATAATCTAAATAATAATTTTAGCCATATAATGGGAAATGATTATGGGTAATTAATACATAAAAAAGATTCGACGGCCTCATCTACTAGGATAATGTCTTGAAAATCTCATTTGTTAGAACATAGGAGTGTGGTAGAACCTTTAGGCTTCAATCTTGACCAAGATTATGAAGAGCCCCAACATGTTAGGCATGAACAAAATTTCATCCAGGATAAGTTCAAGTTAGTGGATATTACCACTATGGTAATGTTAAATTAGCCACCCCATGAGTATATCACTATCTAAAACCTCACCCTTAGGTCGTATTTGATTATTATAATGGGTTATGTGTCGAGTCCTCAGTCACTTAATTTTTAATCCCTTGTTTTAAATATAATTTTTATTCCATAATTTCCATTTTTAGAATAGTTTTGCATAAAATTTGAGATGGAATTAGATAAATTGATTTTTCGAGTAAAAACTATACTTTTCATGGAGATATATATTGTTATATTATAATAATTTTTTATTAATAATTTTCATTAAAATGAAATTGAATTATAAAAACACTCTTATTTAATTATAGATGATTAAATAATTCTATTTTTTTCATGTGCCAGAAATTTTACTATGCTTTTTCTACCCTCTATCATTTTTAATAAATATGTGTTTTTATAGTTAAAAATTAAATTTCGAGAATTTAGAGAATTTGGAGAATTAATATGATAAAATATTTTTTACTTTTCAAATCAAAATATTAATATTATGTTATGGTGGATTTAGGAGAATTATCTAAAATAATTTAGTTTTTGTGAATAGTAAAAAATAAAGATTGAGTTTTTCGGTATGCTGAATGAAATCATAATGATGTAATAATTAATATAAAATTTTTGTAGTCTCTTGTGGATAATAAAATGATAATAGGTTTCCCAAATGTAAATTCCATGGTTTTCACATACCACTACTGAGGTGTCCAATGATATCAATAAAACAAATACCTCCTTTTGTTATAAATACCGACCCATTTCATTATTTCAATTCATTCCCAATTAATTATAAATAAATATAAAATATTTTTTCCTCAAAAAGAGTCCTCAAATGGTTTTATAAATCCCCAAATGTCTCAATCATCGAGTTTTAGGAGTTACACTTCAAGTTAAGGGAAATCTTTACTTCTCATTCATTTCAAGTTCCCTTTTTGTGGTTTGTATTTAAAATTTATATACTATGTTATTATATACATTTTATTATATAACATCAGTATATTTATAATATTTTATAAATCAGATACCATTTTCCACCCTCTCTTTAATGTTTTCTAATACCATCTTTCATACATCTTATGATGCAGATTTTACTTCTAAAAATTTCTCTATTTTTCCGAAGAAATTATTTTATTTTCTTTTTTGAATACCCAAACCTATTTTTTCTCTAGGGTTATTTAAATATATTTCAAAAGGATACATTTTTTTCTAGGATTAAAAAACATGAATCCTTCCTTCTTATTCGGTGGTTTTAAAATGACAAAAGGATCTTGTTTTTATGAAATTTCAAAAACACCATGATGTTGATATGAACCCAGTTATTCTGATTCTCCACACATTGTTTATATATATTTATTATTATGATCTATTTGGATCATAATTATTATTACATATGAATGGTGCTCCCTGATAGAGCTCCAATGAATTGGGTAAATAATTTAATCTCTATAGATGAAATGTTTTACAATACTTTGGTGAATAACTGTGGTAATTCATATGACTACTCGATGATAAAACTTGGTGATATTCATATGAATTACTCACCTAAATGTTTTAGCCACATTTATATGTTATGATTTATTCTTTTTTTACTATGATATGTCTCTTTGTATTTTTCTCATGCCCTTAGGATATACCTCAAGTTCATATAGATATATCTCATGATCATATGTAAAATGATTCTCTTACATTCCCTTATTGGGCCTTATGCTCATCATTTCCTTTAATATATGTTACTAGGTTATGATATCCAGTTATTGAATGTAAGATAAACCTATAATGTATCCATTCATGTGTATTATAATAGTTTTTTCTTGTTATCATGTATTATGTACCTTATTTCCAAGACACTAAACATTAAAAGATTCTCTATTTATAAAATTCATTGTAAAGTTATATAGTAAAAAGGTGGGATTCCATAAGCACATGAAATATTTCATGCACTTGGTCCAACTATGGGGTAAGGTTTGGTGGTAAGAAACCTATCCAACCCTCCATTGGATCTCCAATGTCTTGATGAACCTTGGGGGTAAGATGCTCCTTGGTAAAACCTCCAAAATATTTACCATTGGGAGACACTCATAAAAAAATGGTATCCCTGATCAAACTCAAACAGACTATGATGTTGATCTGTGTAAGATTTTTTTTCTTGGGCAATTCTCACAGGCTCTTGGATCACATAAAACTTCTCTATCATCACATGAACCACCTATGGCCCAATAAGAGATGTCTCCCCAATATCAGTCAAATGTAATGGTGGAATAAAAGGTCTTCCATACATAGTATCAAAAGGTTTTTTGCTGATCATAGAGTGAAAACTGTTATTATACAAAAACTATTTCAATAAAAAATTAACCTCCCAGATCTGACCGAATTATAATACACATTCCTTTTCCATATCCTCTAATATATGGATAGTCTACTCGCTCTGACCATCTGTCTAGTAGTAAAATTATATACTCATTTGTAAATGGGTCCCAGAATCCGTAGGTAGGACTCTACCAAACCATGATGAAAACTAGACATGATGATTAGGGACAACTATCAAGGGTACCCCATGACACTGAATAATCCCACAAAAATATAACTACCCCAAAATATCAAATGAACTATAGTATTGGATGGGTAGAAAATGCACTGACATGGTAAGTCGGTCAAAAACCACTCAGATAAAATCATGGCCTCCAACTATTCATGGAAGCCCCACCGCAAAGTCCATAGATATGTTAGATCATTCCCAATCTATGATCTCAAGAGTCTATATCAAAGCTACTGAATCCTGGTTCTTATCCTTAATCTTGTAACATGTGATACATTGTGAGAAAAACATGAAAACTCTCTACCCTATTCCATCCCACTAATACAATTGTTGATGTTCCTTGTGCATAATTAACGCATCAGGATGTACAACCAAGGGGGAAGTGTGAATCTCCTTCATAACCTCCTAACACAATGTGACTGGAACCATCACCCATCCTTAGTAAAGGACTATGTGCTTCCTTCCTTCATAAAATCCATTAGGTGAATATACTAAGTAAATATGGTCATGTAGATCCTCACAGTTGATGTCTCTCAAATGAGCCTCTCTCATATGTTGAAGAGGCAGATGATTCTCCATCATTGACTGAATGAAAAAAACACCCCTCAAATCCACTAGGGTCAGTTGCAACAAATCTCACTACTCAGACACCTCCTCCACCATGTGAGAATGGGAATTCCTAGATTTTATTCCACAATGACCTTACCAAAAGTATATACTATCTCAAAGTCATTGTCCTGTAGGAACTCCCACTAGAGCCTCTGTCTTATGTTAAGATATCTCTAAGTGAATATGTACCTGATAAACTGATGGTCAGAGTAAACATAAAAATGATTTCATAGAAGAAAGTGCCTCTACATATTCATAGAAAAGACTACTTCTACAAACTATTAGCTATGAGTTGTTTAGTTCTTCTCATGAGGTATCAACTAGCCTGATCCACATGTGATCAGTTATTACCTATGCATCAACATGAAACCAAGCCTATATCCAAAGGAATCACAAAACAATATACACTCCATACCCTCCTTGGGTAGTATAAACATAGGATCATTGGTTAACCTCTAACTCAACTCCTCAACGGCTATCTTACTCTACACTGTCGAGGTAAAATAATGTCATTTCCATATCAAGATGGTCACATGGGAAGAACTTCTTGAAAATTCCATGAAGATACACTTATAGTACCCTGCCAATCCAATCAAAATATACACCTCTTACATTTTCTTGGGTGTCTCCCATAAATCACTACATAAATCTTCACTAGGTCTATATTTAAACCATTATCCGAGATAACATGTCCAAAAAGTGAATCATATGCATCCAAAACTATAATTTTGAGATTTTACCATAAGATGGTGTTCCCAGATTAAGTCTTGTACCAAATTCTCTACATGATCCTCCACTTATGCATGTTAAATAATTATGTCATCAATAACGAAAATAATAAATTGATGTATTTATGGATGTAATATCTAGTTTATAAGAACCATAAACATCACAAAGGAATTCTTCATATCAACAAATAATATCAAGGACTAATTGTGTCCACAGAGAAATCAGAATGTGGTCTTCAAAATATCATCCTCATGAACCCACAACAAGTGGATGTTAGGCTTAAGATTGTTCTTAAAGAACCATCTTGCATGTATCAACTAGTTTAAGAGGCCATCAATCATCAGCAGGAGGTACTTTTTCTTTATTGTTACCTAGTTCAGTAGATGATAATAAACACATATCTTAAAGATACCATCAATCTTATCACTAGGGAAACTAGAGAACCACTATGGACACATTGGTTCTAATGAAACCCTTCACTCAAAGGTCCCTAATTGAACCCTCATCTCACAAATCTTGGTAGGATCCATCCTATATTCCGTAGAAGATATTAGTGTGTTCCTAATGTTCATGTGAATGTAGAAATCCATATTCCACAAAACTGGTAGTCCCAAAACATCATCTTGGAAGATGCCCATATATAAACTATCAATGCGATATAGATTGGTGAAGAGAACACTATTCGAAGGTCTAAATTCATCAACTGATGAGATATGGTTTTCAATTTTCGGCCCATTATACCCACTCACTCAGTCATGGTATCTCTCTCACCCACAAAGGATACTCTCATCCCATCTATCCATAAGCATCTAACACATATCAGATGAAATTAAATTTCACCCAAAACTATGGGAAACTAGTTCATCCTTAATATTACATCCTAATGATTCATCACGATTACCATTAGAAACCCTCTCCACCATGTGACAACTCGCACTATTGATAGATATGTGATATCAATGACTCACTCCCTGTAGGAACCTCTAGTTGTAGTTATGGGGATGATGTATAAAATGTAATCCCCATATCTCACACAAGGGATAAGGAACAAATTTAATGATTCACACCTATGTATACTAGTATCACGAAAAGAGTAGAAAATACATATATTGTACCTAGAATCATCTCATGTGTAGTTTGGTTTAAACCCTCTATAACATGCAGCAGACCCTGGGGACCACCTATCGATGGTGATAAAAGTATCTCATAGTGTCACAATCCACCAACAACTCCTTCCTCTGAAGCTCCACCTACTCCTATTCTATCCCCACCTCCCTATGGGTCACCCTGGCCATGCTTGAGAGATACATAACCATGATAATTCCTCTACAATAGTGGTCTATCTGCTCTATTTCACCTCTCTTCGGTACATCTAGTCCAGAAATCATTTACAGTGTGACTTATCACATCACATGAATAGCACCACCCATTTCATATCTCACTATATCCTCAATTCAGACCTTGTTTCTTAGATCCACAACCCTGAATCTTATCTTGGGGTGGACTTATTTGCTGAGACCTTGAGGACTAGAACCTACTAGCTATAGAAGATGACTTAGCCTCATGATGAACACTACCAACTCCATCCACACATTTTACCTTCTCTATGAATCTCTCAATACCAAGATCCAACTATGGTAATCCATCATAATCTGGTATTCACAATGAGACAACACTGGAATAAATGCCTGTGCATAGGCCTAGCTCAAACTTATGTTCTAATAATAAATCATTTTACACCATGTCAAGTGACTAATGTGTGAGGTTATTCAAACTCAAAATGTATTAAAAAACCATCATATCACCCAAATTATGAACAAGAATCTCATGAATCTATATAGAGTGCAAGCACGAAGGGTAGTACTCATCACAGAACAACTTCTGAATGTATTACCATGAGTGCATCATCTCATCAATGGTCTAAATCATAAAAATCCATGATAGATATAATATTTTCATCATTTTTCATATTTAATTAAATTTCCTAACACCTAAAAATTGAACAATATGAGTTATTTTAATCACTTTTGGATTTATAATGTGTTTTGTGCTAAAATTGGAAAATTGCTTAATTCTAGAAATTTAACAGATTTTAATGACTATGGAAATTTGCGTGTATCATTAAAAATATATACCTAATTGATTTGATTCATATTTTCTATGATTCCTGGATTTATGGGATTCAATGTTGTCTTCTGGATGATGATCTAATTCTTCCAGATATAGACCCGAAAAAATCAATCAATTTGGAGAATAATTCTGGGAAACCATGTGGACCCCACTTCACTAAGTAAATCATAACTCCGAATTTGTACCTCTAATTGGAGTAATAACAATTTTATTTTAAATAATGATAAATGGGGAGTTCAGATGTTGAAGATAACGGAGATATTCCTTCATTAAGGTGTCCCATGGATGCTCATATTTTGGAGAAAAAATAGCAAACATTCGGCCAAAATAAAATCTAGAATTTAATTGGTCATATCTATTTGTAAAAAGTTTAGATCAACCCTCGATTTGGCAGAGAAATGTAAAATATATTTTGTAACATCATTCATGAATACACCATGCCAATATTCGACCATTAAATTTTCCTATGATGATGATAATTTTGATGGACAGAAACTGCAGGAAATATTAAGTAGAGATTTTGAATATCTGAAATTTGAATATTGAAGGATGGAAACCCATGGCCTATATAAGGGTAATTCACCCATACAAATGGAAAGAGTCTGTAACCACCATAGTAGAGCAGTCATAGGGAAATGACTCATACTTATTAATATTCTTTTCTTTTCTTTTTAATTTAGATTTCTTTTTATCATATAATGTATTTTCATATTTTTTGTTAAAGTGTTTCCATATTATTCCATATCTCATTCTCTTCCAACCCTAATCTAATACTCTTATTTTATTCTTATTCAATCCACTTTGAAAACATACCCTAAAAAATAATAGGTTAACCCAAGGCTTGTTCTATGGTTGGTATGTGGTAATTTCATTTATTTTGTGCTTAAATTCATAAGATTTATTATGTTTGTGACAAGCCAGAGTGATGTGCATGGGTGCAAAAATCATCCACCAAGACACTAAACATGAACTCCATTCTATTCTTTTATTAAATTATTTCCCTCCTTTCTACTAGATATAATCTCATCAGATGATAGTGTTGATCCATTCAGTGGATAAAATGACATATGATGGAGACTCATCCCTGGAGATGAATCACGCTCAATAGAGGTATGCCATCAACATTGATCATAGAAGGGGGTGTAATTGAGATTAATATAAGCATTCAAGATTTAAAAACACTAAATAAAAAATAGTAATTCATGAATGAGATCTCATAACTAAATTATCGTACATAATTTTAAAATCAATATGGACAACAATGGAACCCAGAAACAAACCCATAAGGGCCATGTTCTTTCTTCACTAATTACATTTAGTTAGAATTTTTGTCAATATAAGATTATAATTTTTCATATTTCATGTCTTTTCAATTACATTAATTTTATAATAGACAAAACAACCAAAAATAATTAGTTAATGTGAATTATATTAAGTGACTCAACAACTGAGAATTCTCCTCAAGTGAGATGACCGTGGTCAGCCTATGTGTTGTATTAAGAGAATAAATTTTCTTTTTCCACACCTTATGACTTGCGCATGTCAAAAATGGTTCCATTTCTGAAGAGATAATTAGTTGTTTACTTTAACTTTTCAATTTTCAATTTTTAGATAGTTTTCATTATTTTTTAAAAAATCTAAAAAAACCTTTTCCGTGATGTATTCGAATTCAAATTATTATACATTGTATGATTACTCACATGTGAAATATCAAGAACCATAAGTGGATTTTAGATATCTGAATTCCAAGGAGGAAAGGATTAGAAATACTCTGGATGAAATGGGCATAAAAATGGAAATAGAATTTGACTATGTTCGATCACTTATAAGGAAACCTAAGCCTGAGCCAGAGCAAGAGCCTGAGAAAGCTTTGGAAGAAATTTCCCAAATGGATTTTGATGTTGATGAACCTGAGGGGGTAAAATATGATGTTCCTAAATATCAATTCCACCTCCCTCGACCATAACTATAGGAGTCAGACGAATGATCATTTCTTGTTGATTTACAATAGGGTGATCATGTGAATTTTGATAAATTTTGGAGTGAATGGACTGAATTTGAAATGCAACATGATCTCTTTATTCCATAAAATGTAGAAGAGAAGCCAAATTTCTACCACTCTCTAGCCTCAGAAGATTAAGAAACCACCAAAGTGGTAGAATTCGATGAAATAATGGAGGATCCTGACTACCTTTCTCCATCAAGTGAAGATCGACTCCAAGAGGAACTTATCACTGAAGAAGTGATTGAACCAAAAGAAACTTCGGGAGATGATCCTTTATTGAAATATATTTTTTTTATTTCATTATGCATGATTTGTGTATCACACCTTATAATTTTGAATTTTTAGATTTGTAAATTCACTACATCACCCTAGAGGATGATGGTGATGATAAAATTACACATATTGAGGAACACTTATAGCTCCATGAGGACATTGATAATCTACATGAGGAATACCATGAAGACATACCAATGGATCTTCTTGAAGAACCAAATATATAAGTCTCTTACCCTAAAAGGGAATATTTGGACATTAATAATCCAAATTTAAATTTTTAATCTCCCTTTGATTATTTTTTTTCATGTAGCACATCTCGAGCGGCAAATAGATTTTGAAGAATATGTTGCACAAGTAGAAACTGAAGAAGAGGAGGTTCCATACATAATAATACCCCCACCATTCAATCTATACCACATTATAAAGGGGGGATCGGGTGTAATCTATACATGGAATTCTCCTAAATAATAACAAAAAACTACAATTCGGGAAGAAGAACATATGGTGGTTCATGTCCATGAAGATCCACCCACCATCAAATTATGGATAATATCTGGTACTGCCATTTGGAGGCAGTAAAACAATCCAAGGTCCTCCTGGAGATTAGTACCAAGAATTATCTTTACATTGTTTTTAGGAATTTAGATTCCAATTTCTTATCAGAGAAGTTTCAAAGAAATAAGTCCCCTCCCTTTTATATTTTGGAGCTTTAATGACATTATCCTTTCACTTAACTGAGTAATTCCCTTTTGTAGGTTCATGATTTCAAAAGGGAACCCCAAAACAGAAAAAAAATGAACCTTTATTTCAAAAGGGAGTTTACTTTTAATGTTTATCTTTGAAACACCTTACAATTTTGTGTTGTGCTTTAAACAGGAATTGAATTCCCACACTTGAATTATGTTTTACGTGACATATCTAGGAGACATGAGATTGTTAAAAATCATGTGTTTCCAGGTTTAAGATTTCAATGTTAATAATATTGAATGATTAAAATGGATAATTTGATGATTAAAATGAAGGATGGATATTGAAATAAGGACTCATGATTTGAGTTAATTGATTAATTAATGTATATGAAATATCCTTAAATTTTTTCATGCTTTGAATTTCTAACATTTATGTGAATTGAGTTTTTATTATTAATCATGTCATGAGTGATTTTCTAATATCATATTATCATTCCTAAGAGGATTTCAAGACCAAATATTTCGAATTTTATCTTGAGCATATTTCTTGAGTGATCTTGGTACATACCATCTACCATAAACTATATTAAAACTTCTCAAATCTCTAATTGTGAAAAAACACATTTCAAATGATTGAGGCAATACTTTTTCTAGCCACATATTTACCTAATACCCACCCTTACATTTATCTTTTTTTATCCCATATATTCCATAAATTTACTTATAGATTTAGGCCACATTACCTGTCAATTTTTCATTACATACCCACAATTTTAGTATTTTTTTCATGGATATTCAAGCTTAAGTGTGGGGGAAGGGGATTTAATGTGTGTTCATTATGATGTGCATAATTTTTGGGTGGTATGAGCTATGCGTCAGCATTTTGGGGACTGTATTATAAGAAATTTTGGAGTGATTCATAAATTAATTATGCTTATTTTATTTCATCCTGCTTTCCTAAAAAAAGGTAAAAATTGAAAATAATGTGGTGTCTATCTGGAGCTTAACAAAAAAAGGAAATAATAATGATGTTCCTTTCTAGAGCTTTACAATGGGGGGGGGAACATGGATGATATAATTATTTGTAATCATTTATTAACTAATGTCTCATGTCATGAAAAAGGGGGTGGTGTTGTGTTTCACATTATTAAGAGGATTGGAGTGAGTTTCATCCTATGTTGTCACTGGATTAATCATGCATTGTATATAAGATTCAATCCTCCTACTTCATTCCTTAAATTATTTTAATAACTTCCCCACCAGCCATAAGCCTCGTATTTATTTGAACCTTTACTACAAGTCCCCATGATTTTATGTGTCTTTTGTCTTTATAAAGTGGATAAATAGTTTCATTACAAGCCTATGGATAAGGATCCTGTTTTCATGATAATAGAATAACTCCACATGAATTTTATCATGAGTGAAGAGAGAAAGGATTCAAAAGAGAGGGAGATCATGATTTGGCTTGTTTAATAATAAGGAATTGAGGATCACAAATAAATAAATGGAGAAGTTCCATCATTTTTCAAAGGGGAAAATTAATAGGCATGAATTGATTGTTTCTTTGATAAATTATAGATTATATTCATATTTTATGTGGATTTTTGAAATTTTAATTTTACACTAAAAATTGTTTGACTTTATTTCTTTGAAGATTGAATATTGGTAACATTGGTGCCCATTGAATTCTATGTTGAGAAGTTACGATTGAAAAAATTTATGGATTAAGTGTGGATGAATTGATAGATATAATATTTTCCTTATTTTTATATTTAATTAAATGATTAAATCCCTAAAAATTGATCAATATGAGTTGTTTATATGAAAACCATGATTTTTAAGACAAACTTAAACATGATTTATTACATAAAACATCACTTGATACAAAAAATAAGATCGAGAGGTTTAGTGTCTCTGGGGCTTAATATCATTACATAAGAACTTGAAACATGAAATACAACATCTTTATTAAAAACTTCCTTTACATGACCACTACATTCCCTCGTACTTAGCATTGCATGGGATAACCTGAGGACATGCATAAGAAAAGGGTGAGCTATAAAGCCCAGTAAAGGAATACACATGGAATAACATGAAGAGTACAACACATGTTAGACATTAGTCATATCAATAGATCACAAGAGAAACATGAACAAAAATCATTGAAAAATCATGATAATCATAACATAGAAATGTGGCAACAACGCTTAACATCGAATTAGCCTGAGCCAAGGCTCATTGCACATGGAGCATGAGTAAATCCTCATTGCACATGAAGCAAGAGTAAACCATAATTGAACTTGAATTAGCACGAGTCAACACTCAGTGCACATGACGTATCATGATACTATACTTTACCAAATGCATTGGAGCGCTATAAGGGCACACCCTTCTTAAATATTTCATTTCATGCATTAGTGTGCCACATGGATCATAAAACATGGATTCATAAAATATAATCATTTATTCCATGATAAAGGAATGTGGAATTCATACATGAAACTTTATAATCATTAAGTAAATTTGAATAATGGTGAATACCCTGTGGGTATTCACTACACAATGGCATTGGCTTAGAAAATCTGTGCTATTTCGGCAGTGTTACGGCGTCACATAAGAATTCATAAAAAAAGGATGATGAGAGAGAAAGGGGTTCCTCTTCATATTTAATTTAAATGGACACTAAGGTGGTCATATAGATACATGTCCCAACAATTGTAATGGAATTTATATTCATAATACAAAAGTATTTCTTGAATGTAAATGAGGAGAGAGAAGTTCCTTTCAGAATTTCGGCATAGTAACAGGTGTACATGGGAGGCATATAATGAGAGATAAAGGCATATCCCTTAATTCAAACATAAAGAGGGAAGTATGAGGGAGGTGAGAAACCATACCCCAACATTCATAATTGAAAATAAAAGGGTAAAACAACTTAATGAAAATTGGGAAAAATGAGAAAGGAAGAAAAAACCTTACTTGGGAGTGTGCTTCCATAGGCTAGAGAGAGGCTTGTGAGAGGCTTATTGGGATCTTGGGGAACCTTGGGAGGATTCTAGAGAGATTATGGATGAGGTTGGACTAACTCCAAAGTCTTTGAGTGAGGAGGAAGTGGGAGCTTGGGTGGGTTTATATAGGAAAGGTGAGGGAATTTTTTATTATTTAGGATTGGGACCCCTTATATTAAATTAATACAAACCACAAACCATCCCATTGTTCTTGCCCATGGTTTGTGGAAAAGAGAAGAGGAACAAAATATTTTAGAAGGCCAAAGTTAGAAATTATTAAAATAATAGGGTTGCTTATGTGGAGGTGAATCAAACTCACATGGAAAACAATTTAAAAAGACAAGGTGTTTAATAAGTCTTGAGGGGTCTAGTAATTCTTTGAAAATTATGTCAATCAAACCCAAAATCACATTACCTTAATGTTGAAACATATATTGGCCGAAAATAATGATTATAGTATTTTATTACATCACTATTAGGTCATTATGATGTCATAAAAAACATTATATATTTAAACGGTATCTGATTTTTACACAAAAATTTGACAGTCTCAAAAAATTATGAAAAATTCGCCATTGGATAATTTCAATGTCCTGATTCCAGAAATAAAATGTATTTTATCTAAATAATTTTCTAAATATGCTAATTTTTACTTTTAAAATAAAAACCGACATTTATCGAAAATTCAAGGGTTTTAAACGAAATGGCTTTCAATCCTTAATAAAAATTATAATTGCATTCATAAAATTATAAGATAATTTATATTTAATAAAAATTAATTTAATAAAAATAATAATATTTTATTAAAATATTATTTAATTCAAAAATCCCTTAATTTAAAAAAAATATATAATTTTTAATTAAATAATAACTAAAAACACTATTTGTACTTTAGAAACTATTTACAATGTATCGATAATGACAAGAAGATATATTTATTATTATATACAAAAGTAATATACATGAACATAGTACTAGCAATTTGTTACATAACCCCTTAATACAAGTGCATACGACTTAAGGGTAAGGTGTGTGATGGTAACAGACTCTTTGGGTGGCTCAGATAACATCGCTCGAGTGGTAATTTCTATCAACTTCCACTTCTCCCAAAGACGGCCCCGTTCGAGCTAGACATGATAAAGATCAGCTTAGGCTTGGTCAAGAGCGAATCCCAAGGACGCCACCTCTTTTCCGAGATCAGACAAATGGGCTTCGTATAGAGCAATTCTACTGGATGAGGCCATCGCTTTTTTTGTCTGAGTAAATTCGATTTGTTAAAGGACTATATTTATACTAATCATGATATCACTATTCAATGGCAATATTAGCAACGGTCAAAATTCTTAACATAAAACCAAAGAAGTTGAAATTTTATATAAACATAAAGATATATTTAATTAGTTCAAGTGGTATTTCCATTAATGAAACTTTGGTTTGTTACAATATTCCCCCCTTTAGAAATTTCACCCTCGAAATTTTCCTTTCCCCATACTAAAACAGATGTGGGTAAATCAACTTCATCATTTCCTCTGATTCCCAAGTCACTTCCTCAAACTTATGGTTTCTCCACAACGCCTTGATGAGGGGAATTATCTTATTTTGTAGAACTTTTTCTCTACGATCTAAGATCTTCAGTGGTTTCTCCTCATAAGAAAGATCATCTTCCAATTGTACCACCTCATAAGAGAGTACATCTGAAGGGTCTGGTGTGAACTTCCTTAAGAGGGATACATGAAAGACACCATGTACATTGGCCATGGTTGGTGGAATTGCTAGTCTATAGGCCACAACCCCAACATGATCAAGAATCTCAAAGGGGCTGATGTACCTTGGACTTAACTTCCCTTTCTTTCCAAACCTCACGACCTTCTTCCAAGGATATATGCGTAGAAACCCCATGTCTCAAACATTAAACTCAAGGTCTCATTGACGGTTATCTGAATAACTCTTCTGTCGACTCTCGGCTGCCTTGATATACTGCTGAATGGTTTTCACCTTCTCCAAAATTTCTTCGACCATTTCTGGTCCAAGCTTCTTACGTTCACCGACCTCATCCCAACATGTCGGTGTTCTGCGCCTTATCCCATACAGGGCTAAATATGGTACCATTTTGATTCTCAAGTGGAAACAGTTATTATATGTGAACTTAACAAGAGGAAGATGTTGACCCCATCCTCCTTTAAAGTACATTGAGCACGCTCTCAACATGTCCTCATGTGTTTGGATAGTCCGCTTGGATTGGCCATCAGTTTGAGGATGATAGGTCGCACTAAAGTTCAGTTCATTATTCAAAGCATGCTGAAGACTCTTCCAAAACATATAGGTGAATCATGGATCTCGGAAGACACAATAGATAGTGGTACTCCATGCAACCATACCACTTCCCTGATATATATTTGTGCCAGTTGATCAAAAGAGAAATCCTCTCGAATAGCAATGAAGTGTGTAGTCTTTGTAAGATGATCCACAACAACCCAGATTGCATTGTTTCCTTTGGATTTCCTCGGAAGTCTGGTGAAAAAGTCCATGGTAATGTTCTCTTATTTACACTATGTTATGGGAAATCGTTGCATCATCCCCTTAGACTTCTTCCTGTTTTCCCTCACTTGCTGGAACACCAGGCACTTTGACGTATATTCAGTGATCTCCTTCTTCCTATTATCCCACCAAATATTTTCTCGAAGATCTCGATACATCTTTGTGCTCTCTATGTGAATAGAGAAATTTGAACTATGTGCGTCATCCAAAAATTCTTTCTTCAGGTCCAGACATGATGGAACACATAGACTTTTCCAAAACTACACAATTCCTTCTTCATTAACATTAAACTCTGAGGATTTCACTTTTTCGATAGCTTCCACTTTTTCTTGAATTCCCACATCATCATTTTGATCATACTTCAACCTTTACAAAAGAGACGGTTGAGAAATAATTTGTGAAAGGATTGATGTTGTTCCCTTCTTCATGATTCCCATGTCCATCTTCATAAAGTATAAGAAAATTTGATCCTTCTCAATTCTCATCATTGATAGAATCGCTGGGTCCTTTCTACTTAGGGCATCGTCCACCTTGTTCGCTTTCCCAGGGTGGTAATGTATTGAACAGTAATAATCCTTGATGAGATCTATCCATCTTCTCTGGTGCATATTAAACTCTTTCTATGTGAATATATATTTAAGACAATTGTGGTCAGTATATATCTCACATTTCTTCCCATAGAGATAATTCCGCCAGATTTTCAAGGAAAAGATCACCTCTGCCAACTCCAGATCATGTGTTGGATAGTTTCTCTCATGGATTTTCAACTTCCTTGAGGCATAGGATATCAAATTATCATTCTGCATCGGTACACATCCTAAGAAATTCTTTGAAGCATCACTGAATACCACAAAAAGTTCCCCACTTGTGGGTAAAGTGAGCATGGGCGTAGTGATAAGCCTCTTTTTCAACTCCTTGAATCATTCTTCACATTCATCACTCCAATAAATCTTTACTCCCTTACGAGTTATCTTGGTAAGAAGGTTGGAAAATCGTGAGAAATTCCTCACAAATCGTCGATAATATCCATCAAACCCCAAGAAGCTACGGATATTCGTTACCGATGTTGGCCTCAGTCATCCATCAATTGCATCTATTTTGGAGGGATCCAAAGATATCCCATTTCTTGGGATGATATAGCCCAAGAATGAGACTATGTTTAACCAGAACTAACACTTGTTTTACTTTTCATAGTGCATCTCCTTGCGCAAATTCGATAGTACAGTTCTTAAATGCTCCTCATGATCCTCCTTGGTTTTAGAGTATATTAGAATATCATATATAAATACTACCACAAATTTGTTGAGGTAATCTCTAAAGACTATATTAATTAAGTCCATGAAGATTTCTGGACCATTAGTGAGTCCGAAAGGCATTAAAATGAATTCATAGTGCTTGTATCTTGTGTGAAAAGTAGTCTTGGGGATATCTTTTTTCTTAACCCTTACTTGATAATATCCCGACCGCTAGTCCACCTTGGAGAAGTATTGTGCTCCACCCAGCTGATCGAACAAGTCATCAATTCATGGGAGAGGATACTTGTTCTTTATCTTGATTTTGTTATCTTCACGATAATCGATGCAGAGCTGCATTGACCCATCCTTATTCTCGAAGAAGAGGACTGGTGCACCCCATGGTGAAGCACTTAGGCGTATAAACCCTTTATCCAGATTCTCATGTAGTTGTATTTTCAGCTCTTTAAGCTCTAAAATAGCCATTCTATATGGAGTCTTGTATATTGGTAAATCCCCGGGTATAAGTTCAATTGAGAATTCAACAACTCTTCTAGGAGGAAGACGAGGCAATTCCTCGAGAAACACTTCAATGAATTCCCACACAATAGGAATTTCTCCAAGGATGGTTTCTTCCTTGGACTCAATCATCTGATCCATGTACGTGTGCTCATAGGTCAGTAATATCCATTCTTGATATGATGGAGCTAAAGGAGATTCATCTTCCTTCTTACACTTTTAAAGAATAGGGGGTCGATTCTCCATATGGAGTGTGATTTCCCTCTCCCGACAATTTATGTTGGATCTATATAAGGAAATCCAATCCATGCCAAGAATTGCATCAAATTCCACCAGAGGGAGTATGATGAGGTTCGTCGTGAAATTAAATCCCTAGATTATAACAGGGGAGGACTTATATTCATGTGATTCAATGATTTCCCCATTTACCGTACTCATCGACATCTTCACTTCCATTATTTCTGGTGGTGCTGGGATTGTTCTAATAATCTTTCGAGATATAAAAGAATGTGTAGAACAAGAATCAAAAAGTAAGTTTGCTATTATTTAATGAATAACTAGCGTACCTGTCACCACTTCGTTGTCGGGGTTCACTTCAGTAGAAGTAATGGCAAAAGCTCTTCCTTTCTGCCTTGGAGGTTGTTGGTTGCCTCCAAAAACCCTAGGATTAGGGCACTGATTTGCAAAATGGCCCAGTTCTTTGCATTTGAAGCATTGAACAACACGTTGAGGTTCGAATGGAGCATTCCTCTCCTCTGTCACAACCACGGGTCATTCTTGCTGACAATTAACAGCTAGGTTCCCTTCTCTTCCACACCTCAAGAATTTCTTCGTCCACTTAAGGCAATTTCCAGGGTGCTTCTTTCCGCACTTTTGGCAAGTGGGGTGCTGGATCTTCTTAGCACCATTGTATTTATCCATTAGACCACCAGCATTGAAGTACACCTTACACTTCTTATCCCCATGATACCCTTGTGATTATCCGATCTTCATTTTGACCTTGAGGGTACATTAGAAAATTTCCTCATACATGTTGATGTCACGTATTGCTAATGCTTTCCATAGGCTAGGCTTCAACCCACCAAAGAAGAGGTCAAATTTTCATTATGGGGTAATGACAAAGCCGAAAGAGTATCGTGCAAGCCTTATGAATTTTTCCTCATACACTCCAACAGA
Source organism: Viscum album (assembly GCA_963277665.1). Lineage (NCBI taxonomy): Eukaryota > Viridiplantae > Streptophyta > Magnoliopsida > Santalales > Viscaceae > Viscum > Viscum album. The sequence continues at coordinate 1,608,650,195 of OY728141.1, read as the reverse complement.
TTCTTTGTCTTTTTTCTTGAGGGAAAGGAAGTCCCTTTCCATATTAAGCTGTAGGGTGCATGGAAAATATTTATCAAAATACATCTTTCAGAAATTCTTCCATTCCAACGCCTCAATCTCCTCCTCAGGCTTCTTATTTTTTATCAACATCCACCATTGATCAGATTCACCCACCATATGATAAGCCTCCCGGAGAAACTTTTCTTTTTCAAAAAATTTAAGGATGGAGAAGATCATTTCAATAGAGTTGATCCATTGTTTAGCGACCATGGTATCGGATGATCCACTAAAATTAGGAGGCCTTTGTCTCATGAAGCTCTCGATTGCGAATTTTTTATTCTTAGGGGGGGTTGAACATTCCTATTAACCTGTGTTTCTATTCAAAATATCAGTTATCTGAGAGAGAAGTGTGACCAAGTTCGCAATTTCTGCTCCCATTAGATTGGGCATCTCATTAGTACAGTCATCACACTGATCATCACAATGGTTGTTAGCCCGAGTCCTCTTATTACCGGGCATTGGATGGAATAAAATGAAAGTTAGGGGTAACACATAAAGGGTAATCTAAAGACAAAAGTTGATGACTTATAAATAAACTTTTATTTCCTTAACTCATGAGTCTATAGGCTTCAATCTAGGCTTTTGATTATCTACATTCTAACATATATTCTTAGTGGAATTTTTTATTCCCTTAATTAAGGTTCATACTAAGATTGTGAATTTATCAAAACATATACCCCAGGAGTGTCATAACCAAGAGTGCAGCAAGGCCCGTTGTCGTGCACCAGTTCCCGTTCGATTCTAGCTCAAAGCGGTGTTTTCGGGTTTTACCCCTTGGATACATCTGTGCTAGATCCCCCTCTACCTTCTCGTTTCTAAACATGGATGTATTTGTTTGATAAACCACTTACTCTGTACTTATCACGTCATAGGGATGTTTTTATTATACTTATTCTTGTCTCTAAGGATTTACTAGGGTTTTCTAATCCTAATCCCAAAAATAACTAAACCAATCCTCTGATACCAACTATGACAACCCTGATTTTTAATACAAACTTAAACATGATTTATTACATAAAAATTCACTTGATACAATAAACAAGATAAAGATTTTTAGTGTCTTTGGGGCTTAGGATCATTACATTAAAACTTGACACATGAAATACAAAATATTTATTAAAAACTTCCTTTACTTGACCACTACATTCCCTCGTACTTAGCATTGCATGGGATAACCTGAGGACATGCATAAGAAAAGGGTGATATATAAAGCCCAGTAAGGGAATAAACAAGGAATAACATGAGGAGTACAATACATGTTAGACATTAGGCATATCAATAGATCACAATATAAACATGAACAAAAAGGCATGATAAAGAATGATAATCATAACATGGAAATTTGGCAATAATGCTTAACATGGAATTAGCATGAGCCAAGGCTCATTGCCCATTGAGCATGACTAAATCCTCATTGCACATGAAGCACAAGTAAAAACTCATTGAACATGAATTATCATGATTCAACACTCATTGCACATGACGTATCATGATACTATACTTTACCCAATGCATTGGAGCACTATAAGGGTGCACCCTTCTTAAACATTTCATTTCATGCATAAGTGTGCCACATGGATCATAAAACATGGTTTCATAAATCATAATCATTTATTCCACGATAAAGAAATGGGGAATTCATACATGAAACCTTATAATAAATAATTAAATGTTCATAAAGGTTAATACCCTTGATGGAGAAATGATTATGGTATTCACTACACAATGGCATTGGCATAGAAAATCGGTGCGATTTCAGCAGCGTAACGGCATGACATAAGAATTCATAAAAACGGTTGATTAGAGAGAAATGGGTTACTCATCATATTTACATGTAATGGAAAGTAAGGAGGTCATATAGATACATGTCCCAAAAATTGTAATGGAATTTAGATTCATGATACAAAATTATTTCGTGATTGTAAATGAGGAGAGAGAAGTTCGTTTCGGAATTTCGGCATAGTAACAGGTGTACATGGGAGGAATCTAATGAGAGAGAAAGGGTTCTCCCATAATTCAAACATAAATAGGGAAGTATAAGGGAGGTGAAAAACCATACCCCAACATTCATAATTTAAAATAAAATGGCAAAAAAACATAAATAAAATTGGACAAAAATGAGAAAGGAAGAAAAAACCCTTACTTGGAAGTGTGCTTCCAAAAGCTAGAGAGAGGCTTGTGAGAGGTTTCTTGGGAGCTTGGGGCACCTTAGAAGGATTCAAGGGAGATTTGGTTAGAGGTTGGACGAACTCCAATGTCTTTGATTAAGGAGGAAGTTGGAGCTTGGGTGGGTTTATATAAGAAAGGTGATGGATTCTTTATCATTTAGGTTTGGGACCCCTTATATAAAATTAATCCAAACCACAATCCATCCCATTGTTTTTGCCCATAGTTTTTGGAAAAGGTTAGAGGAAAACAATATTATATATGTCCAAATTCCGAACTTATTAAAATAATAGGGTTTCTTATGTGGAGGTGAGTCACACTCCCATGGAAAACAATTTAAAAAGACAAGGTGTTTTATAAGTCTTGTGGGGTCCATTAATTCATTGAAAAGTAAGTCAAACAAACCCAAAATCACATTATTTTAATGGAAAAAACATATATTGGCTGAACATAAATATTATAGTATTTTATTACATCACTATTGGTTCATTATGAGGTCATAAAACACATTATATTTTTAAACGGTATTTAATTTTTACCCAAAAATTTGACTGTCTCAGAGAATTATTAAAAATTCTATGTTGGATAATTTCAGCATCCTGATTCCAGAAATAACATTTATTTTATCTAAATAATTTTATAAATATGTTAATTTTCACTTTTATAAAAAAAATCGACATTTATCGATAATTCACAGTTTTTGACAGAAATGGCTTTCAAACCTTAATAAAAATTATAATTTCATTCATAAAATTATAAGATCATTTATATTTAATAAAAATTAATTTAATAATAATAATAATATTTTATTAAAATTTTATTAAATTCAAAAATCCCTTAATTTAAAAAAAATATAATTCTTAATAAATAATAACTAAAAACACTATTTGTGCTTTAAAAACTATTTACAATGTATCGATAATGAAAAGAAGGTATATTTATTATTATATAAAAAAGTAATATACATGAACATAGTACTAGAGATTTGTTACATAACCCCTTAAAATAGTCCCATAAGACCTAAGGGTAAGGTGTGTGATGGTGACAGACTCTTGTGGTGGCTCTGATAACATCGCTCGTGTGGTAATTTCTATCAACTTCCACTTCTCCTGTAGACGACCCCGTTCGAACTTTACATGATAATGCTCAGCTTGGGCTTGGTCAAGAGCGAAGCCCAAGGACACCACCTGTAATAGCCCGAGATTTTATGAAAAATATTCGTTCTTATTTTACTAATGTCTTGTGTTATACGCTACACCAAAAGGAGCTTGCACAACACGCATCCTTGACTTTCCTTGCATTACACGCAATCGCAACCTTCCTCGATAGTGTGTGTGGTACGTAATCCTGAGTTTCACGAAACAATGATATGCTATTAAAATATTATTAAAACTAGCCGTTATGAATAGTAATAACCACTTTTTAAATTTTAGAAATTTTAACTCTCAAAATGGACTTCATTTTTGGATTCGGAGTATCGAATTTAGCCTAAGGTGAAATTTTGGTACTTTTCGGATAACTTTCATATTCTGATGAATAGTTAAAATTACTAAATTATAATTAAAAAAAACTTTTTTAATCGAAATAATTAATAGTGATAAATCATTAATTTGAGTGGTTTTAAAGTATATTTAGAATATATTTTTACAATTTAATACAATTTTGGTCATTGGATGTAGTTTCACATTTAAACTAGACATAAACAAGTGTCAATCTTTTGATAGATATTGTTTCTTAAAAACACGCTATTTGTTTTAACAGCGGGATTTAATTATAAAATTAACTAATGCAACTTTTATGTTATGAATTTGGTAAAATAGACTTCATTTTTGAATTCGGAATATGAAATATAGCTTGAGATGAAATTTTGGCATTGTTCTGAAAAACATCAATTTTTGATGAATAGTGAAACTACTAAGTGGTAGGTTAAAAACTGAATTTTGCATAAAACTTAATTTTACCGCTTCTGTGAATGGAATTTCGAAAATCCGAGAGACACGGTTAATATCAAGGACTAAAATGTGGTTCAATGAGATGAAAATAATTTTTTGGTGAATAGTAACTTTTTACTTTTTTTTACCACGGTTAATAGTAAATAAGGTAACTAAGGGTAAATATGATATTAATATTACCCTAACACATGTCCTAATTCTATTGGACAAGTGTAATTCGACCAAAAACAAACTTAGGAATAAAATATGACCATTTACGCCCACTTGTATTAGATTAGGACATTTATTATTAATTTATTTAAAGAAGGGTTAAAATAGTTAAAATCAAAGTTTAATAAGTAAATCATTTTTAATATGGGGTTATACATAAGATAAATTCGACTATAAATATTCATTAGAAAGCTAAAACGATTGCCTACATGATGGTATTTTATTTGTAATTTTTAAACATCAAATAATATAATTTATTTATGACACAAAAATGATGCAGTAATTATCTTATTAATGAAATATTGACATAATTGATAATATAAATACCAAAATAAATGTAATTTAAGACTTTTTATGAATTCCAATAATTTTCTAGGTTACTATGATATATTAATGTTGATTTAATCAACTTGGTTCTAACATATAATTCTGTTATGACTTTCGAAAAAATCATATATCAAATAGTGTCAAAATTGACACAAAATAGTTTTTAAATCAAATATTATATTATTAATTGTTATTTTATTCCTAAAAATCTAAGGTTCGGCCAAATGACTTAGATAAGGATATATATGTTAATAATAAACAATTTGGGGTTTGTTTGGCATGTTATAGTAAGTTTATTAACCATATAGTGAAAGGAAACAAAAAGACATGGTAAAAGTTAAATTATTTAACTTAGAGTTAAATCTAATTGATAAGGTTACAATAATACCCTAAACTTGTCTAAATCTTATTGGTTGATAGGATTTCGACCCATCCTTACTTTAGCTTCGAAATAAGACCCTTTGGAACCATTATAAACCGATTTTGACTTTAATATAAAATAATATTTTGAGATATTCCTAAGGTGCCCCTCTCCTCCCCTATAAAAGGACACCTCCTCCCCCTCCTCCTCACACCAATTTGAGCACTCAAGCTCGGCCAACCCCTGCCAATTTCTCCTCTCTACTTCCCTAGCAACGTCCTAGAGGTTCTGGTCTTCCTCAAAGACCAATTTTAGTGCCCTAAGAGGAGGTCTCAAAGAGGCACTTCAAAGAAGAGGTAATTACCGTTACCAATTCTTTCATCTTTATTTCTTCTTCCACTTCTTCTTCTTAGTTTGTTTCATTATGAAGTAATAACATCAGTATCACTCATATACTGATATGTTATTATAATTATGAAACAACCCTATTTCACCATCAATCCATCCTACGGAAAAATAAATCACCGCGCGTGCGTACGTACGGAATACCGTCTCCACGCCGTGGTGTAATCTATTTTCCACCACCACCTTACATGGATGGGTATAATGGTGTAAAGAATAACTATACATAGTTATTACAACATCATATTGATTCTGATATATTTTATAATCCACTCCAATTCAATTCAATATTTATAGAAATGATATCATCACTCGTGCGTACGTACGGACTACCGTCTCCACGACGCGATGAGATTCATTCTCCATGTTAACCATTTAAGAATGATTATAATGTATATATAAGAAATAATAATGAAATATATGACATTATAAAGCTACTGGATTTATGTATATATATACAAATATATGTAATCTACTTACTTCCATTTCAAGACAATAAGGAAAGGAAAACAGCGTTCATGCGTACGTACGGACTACCGTCTCCATGAACGGTGTTTTTCATTTTATTTATCTACCTATTATATATATATATATATACTGAATATATATGATATATAAATAATATTTTATATTCTGGAAGTAAGTAAATCATGATATAAGTAATAATGATGTCAAGAACAACAAGTCAAAACACCTACGATAAATGAAACGATTTTACCCAAAACGCTTCTTTAACATGGAGTTTACAAAAGAACGGGTAATATAATGTCATAAGTGAACCATATATGATATCATAACAATGAATATGATTCTGAAATAAGTCAATAACATGATTTAAATCATTATACAGGAGGTTCGGACACTTACAAAGCAAGTCGGACCTAAGGTAAGGGAAATATCACAATCTCATTTTTATCCGAGATTGTTTATTCGTAAGTATTTACTGGGGTTTATTTTATCATCCACATCCATGTTTCCTCAATATGTAATATTATTTCCATCCAAATACAATGGTTTAAATCCAATTTTACCCTTGGGTTAGTTTTTAGTAAAAGATATGAAAGGAATCTTTTGTCGTTTATCGTACGAGGTACATTTTGACTTTTTCGACAAAAGTACAAAGAATGTTTTTTTTAACTTATACGGCACGAACGGATTTCTACTGTTTTATAAAGCCTTATTTTCATGAAGCTTCCTCTAAAATATTTCATGACTATTTTCAATAAAATCTCTTCCTTTTAAAATTGCATGATGTTTTGTGAAAAGAAATTGATTTTGAAGAAGAAAGGATATTTTCCTCAAGAATTCAATTCAAGTGTTTTATCAAAATTATTTTCCATCTAAGATAATAAAGGGTTCTGTTTCTATCCATATTTTTACATTGATTTGACTATGTTGAGATGGAATTATGGTTATGAATTCCTTTATCTTATATGAATTGATTTATGATGTCATGATGTTTCAAGAATCCCATTTTTATTACATGGGTTATGCGATGATGTATGATTTATGATTTTGTGGCACACATAAGAAAGGATTCATTAAGAGATGGGTGGGACCTATATCTCCCTCCAATGCTTTGGGTAAAGATTTTATATCTCATGAGATAGACATGGCTGGAATGGTAGGTTATACCGGTTCAGTGAAACAGGACTGAAACGAGGATTACTCGATTCAGAAAGGGACTTTGTCCACTAAGATAGTCTTGGCAATGAGTCTTGACTAACAAGAAATGATTCTCTATGATTATGTGTGTATGCCACAAAGTTCCATGTTTTATGTTATGATTATTGTGATTACATTTCACTGCCATGATTTATCCCATGTTATGAAATTATGTTCTCTTTTGCAGGTTATGATTTCCAAAATGTTATGTTCTTATGAATATGATGTGATTGATATTTCTTTTGTTTACCCTTACTGAGCATTTGAGCTCACCCTTTTATGTTTTATTTTCCCCAGGATATAAAGAAAGGTTTTATGTATAAAAAAAAGAAGGAAGATCTTTATGGGAGATGTTGAAGATCTTTCACCACGATTAGAAGATTATAGTCCGAGTTTCCAAAGACACTAAACTATTACGGTCCTTGTGTGTGTGTTTTTGTAATGTACTAAGTATTCCGCAAAAGTAATGTAAAGTCCATGTACGTCAGGCTTCGGGTCTCTACAGTTGGTATCAGAGGAAAGGTTTAGTCAACCTTTGGAAACTAGGATGTGAGAACGTTAGTGAGATCCCTAGAGATATTTCTAAGGTATGTCTAGGAATGCCCCTAAGGATAAGTATACGTATAGGATATAGTCCTAGAACTATGGTAACGATATTAGATTAAACCAAAGATGATAGATATTTAAGTTACTCCCCCTTTATCATGATTTTTGCATCTAACACTATTCTGTTTGGGTTTTAGAAAATGGCTGGAAACAAGATGATTCACAATAATGGAGGATATGATGGACAATGGAATGATATTCTTCATGAGCAACCAAATGAAATGGGATTTGGATATCCAAACATCATTATTATGCCAAATCAGCAATCTCACAACATGATCAATAAAGTAAAATTTGGTAAGTTTCCTGACTCGACTAATAAGAGAAAGATGGAGTTCCATGATGATCATAGAGGAAAGAAAGTTCAATTTCCCCTATGTAAATCATGTGGGAAGAGGCATCAAGGAGAATGTTTCAAGGGAACTGGAAGATGCTTTGGGTGTGGAAAAGAAGGACACAAAGCAAGTAAGTGCAAAGGAAAAGGATCGGTTAACACCATGGATGCGGATAATGGTATTGCTACGACATCAAAAATGGTTAAGTGTTTTAAATGTGGAATGTATGGGCATTATGCAAACAAATGCCCTAAGGGAAAGACTCATGAAGAGAATCAGTATGGTCATATGGGTAGTATTTATGTGGATGATGATGAAGAGACTACAAATGATATGTGAGATGAAAGAATTTTTGAAGCTCGGTCAATGGTTTGAGAATGTAGTGGAATGATTACATGTTTATCATGTGTAATTTTGGAATAAAGAGACATCTATGGATTGTTACACTGTTGTCTTTCCTTGTGTTTTGAAAGTGTATGATTAATGTTACCAGTATCCATGAAAGGTTATTCAGATATTTTTGGAATGAAGATGATATGCGCATAATGAAGGGATAAGGAGAAAATTAAATGTTTGATAGTATTCATGAGATCATGATTGATATAAGGACTAAGTGATATCATGGTTTGAGTATATAGAATTTTGAGGATTTCGGTATGTGAGAAGTGTTAACTTTTAACTACATTCGAGTTTTCACTAAGGTTCAATGGGTATTCAAGAGAGTACATGATTAAGGCCTTTGAATGTTTGGAATGTGACCAACAAGATATATCTTATGATATATGGGGATCAACGATGGTATTAAATCTTTGGTAATCGTTTTCACTATGTTATGAGAATGGACTGCAGTATTATGGATAAGCCTAAAGATTGGAATGAATTATATTGGACATAAGTTAGTATTGTTTAAGGATAGAATTTTTTTCGATATTATTGAAGGGATGTTATAGTAACGTAGTTTTAGAAAAAGGGACAACCTGCAGGACGGGCGACAGCCCATCGCTTCGGACAAGGCTGTAGGAATCGAACCCACAACCAAAGTGCGACTGGCCTTTATCGCCTACCACTGACCTACAGGAAGTCCCTGTTTAGTAGAAACTAGTTTTATTATATTAATCAGCATGATATATGAAGTATAAGTCCATTTTAGGAACCATATATGATTAATCTCACTATAGAATGACTTATGTATATTTAATAACTTTTGCTAACCTTTTGTTTGAGACAGATGGAATGAACAGTCATTCTATCACATGATCTTCTAACACTTCACAAATAACAAATTCAACTTCATTTATTTAAGAGATGAAGTAGAAATTGTTCAAGGCACGAACAAAAGTGAGATTGTACCAAAATAAAGTAATTATTTATTCTAAGAAAATTTTCAACTTTAGGGAAATGATCTTGAAAACCAAAAATGTTGTCCTAGTGATCTTATACCTGATGAATCAGATGGTACCTTATATCATCACAAATCTATGGATTTGTGATTACTGGCTTTTCCATAGCCATGTTCTCTACCACTCTCCATCAGAACATGATGGTTAGATTTCTCTTCCATATCCATATTTTCACCTATGTGGAAACCCAGTGATTAGTTTATTTGGGTAATCGTTACATTTCATACTTTAGTTTTTAAAGCCAAGTTTTGGTATTCCCTTTTACGATGTGGGTTTCTATTAAAGAAACTTTCGAATAGTAAACCATTTATAACCCCGACGAATTTCGAGGGCGAAATTCATTTTAAGGGGGGTAGAATGTAATAGCCCGAGATTTTATGAAAAATATTCTTTCTTATTTTACTAATGTCTTGTGTTATACGCTACACCAAAAGGAGCTTGCACAACACACATCCTTGACTTTCCTTGCATTACACGCAATCGCAACCTTCCTCGATAGCGTGTGTGGTACGTAATCCTGAGTTTCACGAAACAATGATATGCTATTAAAATATTATTAAAACTAGCCGTTATGAATAGTAATAACCACTTTTTAAATTTTAGAAATTTTAACTCTCAAAATGGACTTCATTTTTGGATTCGGAGTATCGAATTTAGCCTAAGGTGAAATTTTGGTACTTTTCGGATAACTTTCATATTCTGATGAATAGTGAAAATTACTAAATTATAATTAAAAAAAACTTTTTTAATCGAAATAATTAATAGTGATAAATCATTAATTTGAGTGGTTTTAAAGTATATTTAGAATATATTTTTACAATTTAATACAATTTTGGTCATTGGATGTAGTTTCACATTTAAACTAGACATAAACAAGTGTCAATCTTTTGATAGATATTGTTTCTTAAAAACACGCTATTTGTTTTAACAGCGGGATTTAATTATAAAATTAATTAATGCAACTTTTATGTTATGAATTTGGTAAAATAGACTTCATTTTTGAATTCGGAATATGAAATATAGCTTGAGATGAAATTTTGGCATTGTTCTGAAAAACATCAATTTTTGATGAATAGTGAAACTACTAAGTGGTAGGTTAAAAACTGCATTTTTCATAAAACTTAATTTTACCGCTTCTGTGAATGGAATTTCGAAAATCCGAGAGACACGGTTAATATCAAGAACTAAAATGTGGTTCAATGAGATGAAAATAATTTTTCGGTGAATAGTAACTTTTTACTTTTTTTTACCACGGTTAATAGTAAATAAGGTAACTAAGGGTAAATATGATATTAATATTACCCTAACACATGTCATAATTCTATTGGACAAGTGTAATTCGACCAAAAACAAACTTAGGAATAAAATATGACCATTTAGGCCCACTTGTATTAGATTAGGACATTTATTATTAATTTATTTAAAGAAGGGTTAAAATAGTTAAAATCAAAGTTTAATAAGTAAAGCATTTTTAATATGGGGTTATACATAAGATAAATTCGACTATAAATATTCATTAGAAAGCTAAAACTATTTCCTACATTATGGTATTTTATTTGTAATTTTTAGACATCAAATAATATAATTTATTTATGACACAAAAATGATGCAGTAATTATCTTATTAATGAAATATTGACATAATTGATAATATAAATACCAAAATAAATGTAATTTAAGAGTTTTTATGAATTCCACTAATTTTCTAGGTTACTATGATATATTAATGTTGATTTAATCAACTTGGTTCGAACATATAATTCTGTTATGACTTTCACAAAAATCATATATCAAATAGTGTCAAAATTGACACAAAATAGTTTTTAAATCAAATATTATATTATTAATTGTTATTTTATTCCTAAAAATCTAAGGTTCGGCCAAATGACTTAGATAAGGATATATATATTAATAATAAACAATTTGTGGTTTGTTTGGCATGTTATAGTAAGTTTATTAACCATATAGTGAAAGAAAACAAAAAGACATGGTAAAAGTTAAATTATTTAACTTAGAGTTAAATCTAATTGATAAGGTTACAATAATACCCTAAACTTGTCTAAATCTTATTGGTTGATAGGATTTCGACCCATCCTTACTTTAGCTTCGAAATAAGACCCTTTGGAACCATTATAAACCGATTTTGACTTTAATATAAAATAATATTTTGAGATATTCCTAAGGTGCCCCTCTCCTCCCCTATAAAAGGACACCTCCTCCCCCTCCTCCTCACAACATTTTGAGCACTCAAGCTCGGCCAACCCCTGCCAATTTCTCCTCTCCACTTCCCTAGAAACGTCCTAGAGGTTCTGGTCTTCCTCAAAGACCAATTTTAGTGCCCTAAGAGGAGGTCTCAAAGAGGCACTTCAAAGAAGAGGTAATTACCGTTACCAATTCTTTCATCTTTATTTCTTCTTCCACTTCTTCTTCTTAGTTTGTTTCATTATGAAGTAATAACATCAGTATCACTCATATACTTATATGTTATTATAATTATGAAACAACCCTATTTCACCATCTATCCATCCTACGGAAAAATAAATCACCGCGCGTGCGTACGTACGGAATACCGTCTCCACGCCGTGGTGTAATCTATTTTCCACCACCACCTTACATGGATGGGTATAATGGTGTAAAGAATAACTATACATATTTATTACAACATCATATTGATTCTGATATATTGTATAATCCACTCCAATTCAATTCAATATTTATAGAAATGATATCATCACTCGTGCGTACGTACGGACTACCGTCTCCACGACGCGATGAGATTCATTCTCCATGTTAACCATTTAAGAATGATTATAATGTATATATAAGAAATAATAATGAAATATATGACATTATAAAGCTACTGGATTTATGTATATATATACAAATGTATGTAATCTACTTACTTCCATTTCAAGACAATAAGGAAAGGAAAACAGCGTTCATGCGTACGTACGGACTACCGTCTCCATGAACGGTGTTTTTCATTTTATTTATCTACCTATTATATATATATATATACTGAATATATATGATATATAAATCATATTTTATATTCTGGAAGTAAGTAAATCATGATATAAGTAATAATGATGTCAAAAACAACAAGTCAAAACACCTACGATAAATGAAACGATTTTACCCAAAACGCTTCTTTAACATGGAGTTTACAAAAGAACGGGTAATATAATGTCATAAGTGAACCATATATGATATCATAACAATGGATATGATTCTTAAATAAGTCAATAACATGATTTAAATCATTATACAGGAGGTTCGGACACTTACAAAGCAAGTCGGACCTAAGGTAAGGGAAATATCACAATCTCATTTTTATCCGAGATTGTTTATTCGTAAGTATTTACTGGGGTTTATTTTATCATCCACATCCATGTTTCCTCAATATGTAATATTATTTCCATCCAACTACAATGGTTTAAATCCAATTTTACCCTTTGGTTAGTTTTTAGTAAAAGATATGAAAGGAATCTTTTGTCGTTTATCGTACGAGGTACATTTTGACTTTTTCGACAAAAGTACAAAGAATGTTTTTTTTTAACTTATACGGCACGAACGGATTTCTACTGTTTTATAAAGCCTTATTTTCATGAAGCTTCCTCTAAAATATTTCATGACTATTTTCAATAAAATCTCTTCCTTTTAAAATTGCATGATGTTTTGTGAAAAGAAATTGATTTTGAAGAAGAAAGGATATTTTCCTCAAGAATTCAATTCAAGTGTTTTATCAAAATTATTTTCCATCTAAGATAATAAAGGGTTCTGTTTCTATCCATATTTTTACATTGATTTGACTATGTTGAGATGGAATTATGTTTATGAATTCCTTTATCTTATATGAATTGATTTATGATGTCATGATGTTTCAAGAATCCCATTTTTATTACATGGGTTATGCGATGATGTATGATTTATGATTTTGTGGCACACATAAGAAAGGATTCATTAAGAGATGGGTGGGACCTATATCTCCCTCCAATGCATTGGGTAAAGATTTTATATCTCATGAGATAGACATGGCTGGAATGGTAGGTTATACCGGTTCAGTGAAACAGGACTGAAACGAGGATTACTCGATTCAGAAAGGGACTTTGTCCACTAAGATAGTCTTGGCAATGAGTCTTGACTAACAAGAAATGATTCTCTATGATTATGTGTGTATGCCACAAAGTTCCATGTTTTATGTTATGATTATTGTGATTACATTTCACTGCCATGATTTATCCCATGTTATGAAATTATGTTCTCTTTTGCAGGTTATGATTTCCAAAATGTTATGTTCTTATGAATATGATGTGATTGATATTTCTTTTGTTTACCCTTACTGAGCATTTGAGCTCACCCTTTTATGTTTTCTTTTTCCCAGGATATAAAGAAAGGTTTTATGTAAAAAAAAAGAAGGAAGATCTTTATGGGAGATGTTGAAGATCTTTCACCACGATTAGAAGATTATAGTCCGAGTTTCCAAAGACACTAAACTATTACGGTCCTTGTGTGTGTGTTTTTGTAATGTACTAAGTATTCCGCAAAAGTAATGTAAAGTCCATGTACGTCAGGCTTCGGGTCTCTACACCACCTCCTTTATAAGCTCTGAAAAATGGGCTTCGTATGGAGCAATAATACTGGATGTGGCCATCGCTTCTTCTGTCTGAGTAAATTGGATTTGTTAAAGCCCTATATTTATACTAATCATGTGATCAATGTTCAACGGCTATATTAGCAACTATAAAAATTATTAACATAAAACGAAAGAAGTTGACATTTTATATAAATATAAAGAGATAATTAATTATATCAAGAGGTATTTCCATTAATAAAACTTTGGGTCGTTACATTTTACATCAATTTTGGATTTATAATGTGTTTTGGGATAAAATTGGAAAATTGCTTAATTCTAGAAATTTAATAGATTTAAATCACTATGGAAATTTATGAATATATTTAATAATATAAACCCAATTGATGTGATTCTTTTCTCAGCATACCTAGATTTATGGTATATAAGGTTTTCTTATGGATGATGTTCTAATTCGGCCATCTAGAGACCCAAAAAAATTAATCAATTTGGTGAAAGATTATGGAAAACTTTGTGGACCCCACCTCACTAAATAAATCATAACTTGGTCTATACACCACCAATTGGTTTTATTTTTATTTTATTTTAGAGAATATAAAATGGGGAGTTTGGATATTTAATATCATGGGGATATTCCATCATTAAGGCAGCTCATGGATACTCAAATTTTTGGGAAAAAATAGGAAACATTCATCCAGAATAAAACCTAGAATTTAATTAGCCATATATCATATTAAAAAAGAGGAGCCAGCTGAAATATTTTGGATAAATGTAAAGGATATTTTGAAACATCTTTCATGGAGACACCATACCAATATTCAACCATTAAATTTTCCTACCAAGATTATTCTTTTGGTGTACATAATCTGAAGGAAATCATAAATAGACATTTTGAAGATCTGAAGTTTGAAGACTGAAGGATGGAAACCCTTGGCCTATATATGGAGGTGTTCACCCATGATGAAGGAAAGTGTCTGACACCATATTTGGAGTGGATTCCTAGGGATATAATCATGAATTATTAATTTTCTTTTCTTTTATTTTTAATTTATTTTTCTTTTCTTATATAATGAATTTTCATAATTTTAATTCAAGTGTTTCCTTCTTCTTCCATCTCTCATTCTCTTACAAACAAAATCTAATTCTCTTATTTTCTTATTCTTAAATCCACTATGAATTCTTACCCTAAAAAAGTGATGGGCTAACCCCAGGCTTGTCCTAGGGGAGGTATGTGGCAATTTCATTTATTCTGCGCTTAAATTCTAATGTTTTACTATATTTGTGATGAGCAAGACTAACATGCCCGGGTGCGGCGATCGTTCACCATGAAACTGAACATGAAATAATTTATATTTTTATCAAATATTCTCCATCCCTTATATTTGACATAATCTATTCATTCAATGTAGTTGATCCATTCAGTAGATGAAATGGCATACGATGGAGCCAGGTCCTGGGAGATGTCACACATTCGATCGAGGTGTGTCATAATCCTTGATTATAGGATGAGGTGGAATTGAGACTGCTATATGAATTCGTGATTTTACACCACTAAATAAAATAATAGTAATTCATGAATGAGATGTCAAAAATGAATTATCAAACATAATTCTAACACCTATATGGAGAATAATGGAACACACAAACCAACCCACAAGGGAAATGTTATTTATTAAATAATTACATTCAGTTAGCATTGTATGTTAATATTAGATTAAAAATTTACATATTCCAAATATTTTCAATTAAATTAATTTTATAATAGGCAAAACAACAAAAAATTATACAGTTTATGTGAATTAGATAATGTGAGTGAACAACTGGGAAATCTCCTCAAGAGAAACAACCCTAGCCAGCCTATGTGTTGCATTAGGAGAATAAATTTTCTTTTTTCCATGCCCAATGATAGGCACCTATCAATCCACCATCATCATTCTACTTCATGGAAATGATTGGTTTCCAACGCAACCATCTGATCATTTGGGGTCTAAACCAACATGAAGACCTAGATAATCAACTCAAGAGAATCTTGTTCTACCTGAGGACCTGGAGTTCCATGGATCCTCAGTGGGATTTTGTGGTAGAACATGAATAGTGTTATAAGATAGAATGTATCATTTACTTGGCCTACTTTTACTATCATTAACTCAATAGGTGGGGTCACATCTCCCTAGCCACCTGGAGAAAACAACTCTTGAGATGGACCTTGAATTTAAGCCTCATCACTTAATGGATCATCAACATGATACTGTATTGGTATCATAACTAGCTATTTTCATGGAGGAATCTTGAAAGTAATTAATAAGAACCAAATTATATGAGAATATATACATGGGGAGCTGAATCATGAATTATGGTCAGAGGAATCAATTCTATATGATTTGTGTACCATTTTTTCTCTACAACCGATGCCTCAATATGTCACGTCGACAGGTAGGTAATCAGATTAAAGGTAAATGGATACCTCTATTATCATACCAACACTAGATTCCATGGTCTGAAATTTTCACTCAAGACACTTTGACATGTTTTCTCTATGTTTCCAAATAATATTCACCATGGGTCCTACTCCAACACCAACTCAAGGAAAAACTACTTTGATACCGCTCTTCCATGACCCAAACTATTGGGGCCTACATGGCCATTGGGAGACCAAGTGTCACAACCCCAAGCCTACCTCCAATAGTATAGGGGATGAAGATAAGAACATAGATGGC
This sequence comes from Viscum album, assembly GCA_963277665.1. Taxonomy (NCBI): domain Eukaryota; kingdom Viridiplantae; phylum Streptophyta; class Magnoliopsida; order Santalales; family Viscaceae; genus Viscum; species Viscum album. Next base: position 1,608,633,401 of record OY728141.1, on the reverse strand, counting down.
ATAAATTAAATGGTAGGCCTTTTCCTAAAGTACTTTTTCACACTTACACAATTGTCTCCAGGAAAAAGTAGAGATACCTAAAAAAAGACTACAACATATATAGTATATCCATTAATATAATAAACACTATGGAATACATCATAGTATGACTGTATAATCCAATAAAATTGGAAAATACATGTCCAACAAATAATGGAGTCCCAACATACAAAAAACTATAATAATGTAAAACTGATGGGAGACTAGCTCTAGATCTCCCAGTCTGACCATCATACAGGTTCAATGAACCAAAGTATCAATATGCTCCACCGATGTCTCCAATGATCTGCATGTTGTTTTCAAAAGATATGACATGTGTGGGAAAAAATATTTAAAGGGTTATTATATACATACATTTTAGTGCAACAAAAAATTCAAAAAGGGGAAAATAGTTAGATAACATAGAAGTCAACTCATCCCATTTCAAGAGGGAAAATAGAATATAAGATTTTTTCTCATAAAGAAACATTAATGTGAGAGAAATTCAATATTTATATCCACTTTCCATTTAATGCTAATGATTATACCTGAAGTTCCAAGAGTAATCTTCGATGCCCATCATCACTTATGCCTGTACAAGAATATTTATGGAGGACCCACACCCTGTCACTACATGAAAAACTGAGGTGGTATAATATGAAATATAGGGCTTTCACACTAGTGATATAGGGGGTTCCACTCTGTAGATAGAGAACCCACAGCCTGGTTCGATAGGGGTGTCGCTTAGAAGATATAGGACTCATGCTCAAGCGTGACAGGGGAGTACAAATCAACCTAAATAGATAATAAGGGGGACCCGAACCCTGGTGTTACAAGGGGTTCTCAACCATAGATATCTTTCTAATGATCATTCCTGATCAATACTATCATTCAATTAGCTCTTATAGAAGTTTCATGTTTTAAATACATCCCATTATATAAACAATTACACTATAAAGGCATCCACCATGTTATACGTGGAAAACCACACAGGATAGACTACTCATGGGGAAATATATGAGCTCCAAAGAAAAATATATTTAATTTAAAATAATTGGTGGGAGGTACACGACATGTTTTGTAATGTCCAAGACCCGAATGTCACCCAATGGTTCCCCAATCCCTGTTGGTCAAAAGGCCTCCATTGTATCTCCACAACCACCAGAGGCTTTCGAATAGCAGTGAGTGCCAAGGTGAGTCAGTGTGGAGACTATTCCCTCATTAGCATAGTATCACAGCGGAATTCAAACCAAACTAATTTGAAAATTTGAGATAAATAGTATTCAACTGAATATAAGATAATACAGGAATACATATCAATAACCAGAAGTGTTTCATATACAAAATGATGAAAATAATACATGCATCTAGAAAGAAGCCAAAGTAATTGCATGGAGATGTAATATAGTACATGTCCCAAAAAGAAAAAAAAATAGAAAAAGGTATCCCTAAATCACAATCCTCATCTTATTCCTCTACTCCATAGCTCTGAATCCATAGTCTACAGCCTGTATCAAAGAGCTTTCCCCTATCATCACCTGCAACCATATAATCTTTTTGGGTCCCTTAGGAGGCCCAAACAGGGTGTGAGATAAATATCCTAGTAGGAAATCACCTAGGTATGTACAGTTCTAACAAAAATATACAATGTGCTAGAAAGTGTAATAAAGTAGTAAAGTAAAGTACGAATTCCCATGTCATAAGTCTACTAACATATGTAAAACCAAACAACCCTAAAAATACCTGCAATTGAGTCATCCTGAGAAACGAAGCTATAAGAATGTAAAGAAGTCATAGGTCCATGACGTACATAAATCCATGTTTAGTAAACGAGGGCCACACAGTATAAAGAATTGTGGAATTCTATGGCCATGTCATATGGTGAAGACAAGGTCGTAATGGTCGGATCCAAGGTTTCATGTACTAGGGAATCCATGAAATAAATCTACACCACAAAGGACTTGATATAAAGGATCTCTTCTAAGGCATCCACATAGAGTCTCATGGGAGTCCCATACGAATCATTGTCTACAAACGTGTTGGATTTCTAGGATCATGTGTACCAACATGTCCTACATGAGTACAACCAAGCAGGATCCTTAGGGTAGCAAGGCCTGAGGAATTCCATGGAATCAAGAACCATGGGGTAGAGTCAACCCAAGCCATCCACTACCGCATTCCAGATACATGGAGAGAAGTTTGTAGAATCTATCAAACCATTCATTCAAGCATTTAATTTGAACAAAAAATTCTATTTGAATGGACCCACTCACATCAACAAACATAATCCCTAAGTATACCCACTCACGCTAACCATTTATCATTCATAGTATATATGTTCCTACCCACCCATATTGCCCATTTAATATACCATTAAACAACTCATATAGGGATACCCACCCATATAATCATAATCACTAAAGAAAATAAATCAACATAGGCATGGAATATGAAGATAACACTAACCATGGAGGCAGTACATCCCCTATCAATTATTTCAAAAGCATTAAGGCATTAACAGGTTTCCACTCGCTAGGAAAGCACAAGAACACACCCCTTGGGTGGTTTAAACGGGAATAAACATGTTAATTGATTAAGGAACACCCACTGGGTGATCTCAAAATGAGAATCAAGTGTCAATTCACCTAAATGGAACATAAGGGAATCCTCACTATGTCGAACTACGCCTACCAAGTGTTGCTCACTCAAAAACAGGGTCGCACCAGAATGTCTGACGGGCAACATATCGACCGAACACCCAAAAAAACTAGAAAAGATAAAGAAAAGTGTAGACAGCCTACCTCTATATAGTAGTAGAGGGAAAATATAGTAACGAGTCTTAATTTTTCATGGTTTAGGATAGATCTGAATAATTGATGAGGAATGAGAAATTAGGGAATACAAGCCTAAAATCAAATAGTACAATCCATCACCAGAAGAATCAAATATGGCTAGAAAGGAACGTAGGGATTACCAATATGGACCTGATGAGATGATCTACAACTGAAATAGAGATTGAATGGGTGATCTGGATCAAATCTAATGTTAAGCACCAAAGGGGGCTTCAATGGAGGGGGTTTGATATGCGTTGAAGAAAAAAAATCAATTTGTTTTCAAAAGGACTTTTGAATTTAATAAAATAAAGTTAAAAACTCATCTAGAATGCTCACACAGTTTCCCAAACCACGTGGAAACCTTGTGCAGGTCACTGATTTCACGGGGCACACCGCACGATTACTCCACATGGTTTGACTAACAACATTGTAACTGTGCAAAAACACTCTATCAAAAGCTACTATTTCTTAAAAATATACACGATAGTGTAGCCACTACAACATTGTTTCCTTAATAGTTCAGACCATACTTCCCCTACCCATCCTTGCATGGTTCACAAGCAATGTTTTTTAAACCATGCAGAAATCATGCTCCAGGATAACCCCCCCCCCCAAACTCTGGGTTTCGAGCTCGGAACAAGCTCAAGACTCCTCTAAAAACCCATGATTGAGTAAACCATTCACATAAGGCCATATATAATCATTTAAACTAGAAATAATGGAATATATAACTCATAAAAAACATGGGTTCTTAAAATCTTCTCCATATAGAAATTCATCCTTAATTTTTTTTCAATGATGTTCAAGATTCGTCTGCAAACAACTCTGGCCACTGAGCATGTACGTTGGCCCCCAGCTCCCATGTCCCATAATATAAATGGTCATGATTCCATAACACCTGTACTAGAGGAACTGACTGCCCTTAGAGAACCTTTGTCCTCTTATCTACAATATGAATCTGATTCTCTTCAAAAGATGCATCTACCTGAAGCTCAACCTCCTTAGGGATGAAAAGCATGAGACGATTCTAAGTGATAGTGTTGTAGCTGAGATATTTGGAATATGTCGTAAATTACTCGGTAACTCTAAGGTAACTACAACTGATAGGAAACCAACCTGACTCTCTCAAGAATCTTGAATGTCCTAACATATAACGGTGAAATATTACAATGTATCATTATCCAAATGCGTCCCAAACTTGGTGAAACGTGCAAGAAAACTTGATCCAATACCTCAAACTCTAGAATTCATCTATGGTAATCAGTGTGAGATTTTAGGTGAGACTGTACTGTATCCATTCACATCGAAATCAAATATACCTTTTTAGAATTATCTTACATGAGAAGTTGTCCCAGTAAATTTTTCTATCCTGCCTCTAACCAGAATAGGGGAGAAAAACATGGATTACCATATAATTCCTTGTATGGTTCCATCTGTATAGTCTTATAATGATTATTATTGTTGTAGAACTCAACTAGGGGAATATGCCTCTCCTAAGGTCCCCACAAATCTTTGATTCATGCTTGTAGAATTTCCTCTAAAACTTTTATCGTATCCTTTGAGTGGAAATCATTCAAAGGGTAGTATGTTGTTCTCAATGGAACCTATTTTCCCAATTCCCTCTAGAATTTTATCCATAAATGAGATTTAAAGAAGGAAAACCAATACTAAATGATAGTTTGCGGGACCCCATGAAGGCTTACTATCTCACTGATATACAACCTCCCAAGCACATCAATATTGAATGTATCCTTTATCCACAAAAAGTGAGTGACCTTTGTAAGACTATCAACAACAAGCAACACAACATCATTACTTTGAGATGACCTCGATAACCCAATCATGAAATCCATCACGACATCACACCATTTACACTATGGGATACGTAACTATTGTAAAAGACCAACTGGTTGGTGATGTTCTGCCTTCACCTGCTGATAGGTGGAACACCTCATAACCAAACCAGTTACATCTCTCTTCATACTCATCCCCCAATACGGACTACGTATGTCAGAATACATCTCGGTGACACTAGGATGCACTACCCAAGTTGAATCATGAAACTCCCACATCTTATCCACACATATATCCATTAGAACCCAAACACATCCATGGATACCCACGATCTCAACATCACCTACCTTCCAACTAGGAGTGTCCTCACCTTTCATACACTCCTATAGAACAAGGACTTAGGAATGTGATAGTTTCCTCATCCTAACTCTGTCCTGTAGGGTAGAGGTCACATATTAATATCAAGAATACGTCTATCCTTTTCATTCATTTTCCTCTAGATGCATCTTAGATAACAATGACATAAACTGCGACTTGATACTGGCCTCTTAAACCACCTGTATCTGAATCATCCTAATCTGTCCATCAGCCACTCCATTTCCCTTACCAAGTGTGTAGGCATCATCAAATTCGAAGGACTGTAGGTACTCCACCTGCCTTATCTTACTTAGATTAAGTTCACTCTACATAAATATATATTTAATGATTTTTTCTATTATTTATACCACGAAAAAATCTCCCAGTAAATAGTGTCTCTAATAGCGCAATTCATGTGCAACTGTATCTAACTTGAGATTGTGCATTGGGTAATTCCTCTTATGAGGTCTCATTTCTAAATACCCATAGAACATGACTCGATCTCCCTATATCAGCAATACCCCCATCCCAATACTTAAATTGTCATCGTAATGCATGTAACTCTTTCCCTATTCAGGTAGTATTCAGACTGGTGTTGATTTCAACCTCCCTTTCATCTCCTAAAAGGCTATCTTGCTAGAATCTGGCCTAAAAAACATCACACCCTTCATAGTCAAGCTCGTTAACAACACTTAAAAGTGTGATAAGTCAATTATTAATCATCTATAGTGACCAGATAGCCCTATGAAACTATCTATGTCACAAACATTCTTGTGATGTTTCTAGAGAAACAACAACTCTCACTTTTCAGGGGTCTACTAATAATCATGTCTCAGAGATGTTGTGACCTAGTAAGTGAATTTTATCCATCAAAATTATTAACTTTTTGAGCTTAGAATATAACTGATTATCTTTTACTCTGTTCAAAATGATCTCAAGATGGTTGGAATGGTCATGTCGATATTCAGAATACACCAAGTTATCATACATGAAACCAACCACAAAAGGATCTAGGTAAGGAAAGAACACTCAGTTCATCAGAACAATGAAGAACATTGGAATATTCTTGAGACCTAACATCAAGGCCAAATACTCATATAGACCATTCCCGGTATGAAAGGATATATGTGGTATGTCTGTAGGTCAAACACGCACCTAGTGATATCCTAGCCTCAAATTGATCATTGAGAACACCTGATCTCCTCAAAGCTGATCAAATATGTTCTCTATATGCTGAAAGGGATATCAATTTTTATCTATCAACTGATTCATTTTTTTAATGTCCACACATAGCCTATGGTTTCATCCACATTTTTTTCAAAAAGGCCTGGAAAACCGCATATAGAAGTATTGGGAAAAATAAACCCATTCACCTAAAAATCATCAAGCTGACACTTGAGCTCTTGAAACTCCATCATAGACATCCTATAAGGAGGAATGGATACTGTTGAAGCTCTAAGCACTATCCAGACGGATAAATTCACCTCTCTCTCGATAGGTAACCTAAAAAAGTCATTGGGAAAGACTTACCTAAATTTCTCATCCACTTGGGGGAATTCCACCTAACTCACTCCCTATTCATGTAGATATAAACTTGCAATCTGGGCTATTATCCCACCCATCCCACAATGCTCGAGTCCATCTAGGCTCACCTGGACATCCTATTCACCCCTTTGAATGAACACGACACCCTCTGGTGATGTTATTGTCACCATCTGGAGGTAGTAGTAAATGTATGCTTGATACTCCACTAGTCAGTCCATCCCTAGAATGATGTGAAAACCTATCTTTTGAGGGAATAAAGATCCCAGATAAGGTGAAACCCTCCAAACTCAATTGGACACTCCATAAACTAGCACACACCACCCATTCTATCTCATGATGGTGATTCTAGCATCATAACACCATCCAAAATAAAAATATCAAGCCCAAGGTTTTAACCACCTGTGAAGATATAAAAATATGCGAACCAACTTTATCAACAAGAAAAGATGCAATGATAGGCGCTAATAATATTGTACCTCTCACCATAGAGGGTCACAAATGCTTCTCTTATCAGGTCTGTTTCACTTCATAAGTTGGGCGTGTACGGAATCCCTATGAATCTACATTGCTACCCTAAGCTGATCCACCCTACTGTATGTGAGAACCCAGTTTCTGGATACCCTGAGCTAATCCACCCTACTATCGATAAGAACCTGGTGTCTGGATACCACAGCCAGGACCACTATTGCATTACCCAGACTGTCCTACATTTCTCTATCTCCTAGCCTAATGTGAAGCTGGAGAACCTTCCCCAGAACCTGATGTCAGAGCTCAACCCCTATCACTCACACATATCGGAATGGTCCTGCAAAACTGATGTGTGTGCCCCATCCCGACACAACTTCATCTCTCAACTGAGTCATGGTCACCCTGATTTTTCATGTGGCCTCACATACAACCTTAATGGAAATATTCCAAGATTCCTTCACCCATAGTCTAACTGGAACTCATTTCATGGAGTGCCTCAACAAGGCACTTCATTCCAGAAGATGTAGATCCACTTTGGCAGGAAATAGCACTCCCATATTTGGTACCCCTATATTACCTCTGGTTATACTCTATGATTACTGAATGATTCACATTCTCAAAGATAGAAGTTAATATGAACACCGGAGACTTGAAATCATGTCTAAGACCTTCCTTAAAGTGTATTTCCCTCGACTGCTCATCGTTAAGATACATCGGAACAAAATGATGCATCTCTATAAAGCTTGCCGAGTATTCTATAACTGTCATAGAACCCTTATCCAGATGCATGAACTCACTAGCCCACTCAGCTCATAGATTCTCGGGGAAAAAGTATTCGAAGAAGTAGGTTTGAAAATCAGCCTAACCCATATCTCGCATCCCATCAATTTGATTCAAATCATCACACTAGCGCATTACTTCCCTGTGTGTAATATAAGTTGTTATCTTGATTCTATGCTCAATAAGAATATACAAATGCTCAAAAATTACTATTTTGGTCTCTACTCATAGATCTTAAACCTTTGGAACACCATCCCCTAAAAACATGGGAGTATGTTATTTCTAGAACACCCAGGTCCGCTTAGCCATATTCAAGATTGGTTACAGTACTCCCTATAATGTCTGCATATATCGAAGGAATCCTTCATGGAACTTTTCCACAACACCTATGCCTATAACACCCCCGAGTTCCTCAACTGGAACTAAAGGATGATCAACCATTATCCCATGGCCCACCATCTCGAAATTATTCTCATTACCTCCCTTGTGGTATACCACTAGAGGTTATCATGGTGGAATGTCTCTATAATGCCAAAAGCATTCCTCAGAAAATAACAACATCAATGGGCACCACTCAATAGCACAAGAGTCGTCAAAACCCTCCTAGAAACTAAGTCAAACCAGCAACCTACTTCTAAATCTAGGACAGTATAAATAATAGTGACTAGACCACTATAACAATGCCTCTTTCCACCAAATATCAGGGTCTTGGTAAAGTTTCCATCATCAGTTCAAGTTTCATTTTTTATTTTACATTTAGTTATCTGAGAAATTCAACCAAGGGTCTAACAATTCATAATCCATGAGGGCCCATAACACCTAATAAATCCAAAAAATTTACATCATTCAAAAAATTACTATAAAAAGTTCATTTAGAATTTATATTTCATTGGTTCATCAGCTCCTAATTCATTAGGGCCCATATGCCATATAAATTGAAATATGATGACACCCCTCTATCCACTACACAAGAACTATCACAACAGACGGTACAAATATTACAACCACTATCACAACAGCATGCAACAAGTAGTGCATCCTAGATGGAATGGTATAATGCATGGAAAGTGAATTCTACCAAGTGCTTATATGATGCATGATATGGAATAACTTCAACTTATCGAGTTGAAACATAAATAGAACCCAAAATTACATCAATAGTAATATCATAAATCATTTTCATCACCCAATAGTGAAATAAAAGAAACTATACTCGTCAAATTTCAGAAGATAACAATTCCATTATGGGAAATATAGATTTTCCCTATACGTGTGGTAGCTACTCCTTGGAAAAGTTTATTATAAAACTCCAATTCATCCATATCCCAGTAAAATGTCACCAAATAGTAAGTCAAATGAAAAAGAGCCTGAGCCTTTGATACCACATGGTAACCTCTTGAAACCATATGCCACCCATTGGTTCCTTGAGCACGGTTGGCCATAAGGCCTCAAGTGCATCTCCACAAATCCCAGAGGTTGCTGACTTACAGTGAGGGCCTATGTGAGTCAGTGGGGAGATTATTCCCTCATCACCATATTAACACATCAGAATTAAAACATACAATAAATAGCATAAGTGATATAAATAGTAGGAAACATAATGTAATATAGGATAGAAATACATATTAGTAACCAAAAGTGTCTCATATACAAAATGATGAAGATAATACATGTATGTAGAAAGGAGCCAAAAAAAGTTCATAGAAATGTAATACAGTACATGTCCCAAAAATAACATAAGACAAAAATCTATCCCAGAATCACAAGCCTCATGTTAGTCTTTTTCTCTCCTACCCTAAAGCCATAGTTGACAACATGTACCAATGATCTTTCCCATATCATCACTTGTAATCATATCATCTATTTGGGTCCCCAATGAGGCCCAAATATTGTGTGAGATAAACATTCTGGTAGACAACCACACAAGTCTATATAGTTCTAACAGTAATATACAAAGTGCAATAAAGTGTAATAAAGAAATAAAGTAAAGTGTTTATATCCATGGAATAAGTCTACAACCATATATAAAACCAAAAATCCCTCAAGGCTACCTATAACAGTGATAGATCCTAACAAAGAAACTATAAGAGAGTAAACAAGTGCCATGCCCACGCTGTACATCCATCCATGTTATGTAACTAATGACCATTCCTTATAAATAATTTTATAATTCCATGGCCATTTAATATAGCGACGGGTATACCACAAGAGATAGATCATAGGTGTCATGTACCTGGGAATCCATGAAATAAATCTAGACCATGAAGGGTCTTATCCAAGTATCTCGTCTAAGGAATCCAAAGTGTGCCCCATGGGCATCATAGTGGAAACTCAGTCTAGGCACTGGTTGGAGTCCTAAGAGCACGTGTAACAATGTGTCATATGTGATTCCAAGTAGACGGATCCACAGGGTATCAAGGCCCAAGGCATCCCACAGAATCAATACCCAAGGGGCAGAGTCAGCCCTAGGCATCCACTACCACATTCCAGATCCATGGATAGGAGTCCATCTCATCGATCAAACCATTCATTCATCCGTTCAATTTTAATAAAACATTCCATGTGAGTATACCCACTCACATCATAAAGAAATATCCATGACTATGCCCACTCATGCTAATCATTTATCATTCACAGTTTATATGGGACTATGATCCCATATTACACATTTAACATGACATTAAATAACTCATATAGGTATACCCACCCATATCATCACATTAATTCAAGCTAATAAATCTATATAGGCATGTAATCTCAATATAACACTAATCTAGGAGGCAATACATACCCTAAACAGTTATCCAAAACCATTAAGGAATAAATGGGCATTCCCTAGCTAGTAAACAACAATCACCAACCCCTTGTGTGGTTTAAATAGGCATAAAAATGTTATTCCTTAATTAACACCCCATGGTTGACCTGAAAATGAGCATCGAGTGTCAACTCACCTAAACGAAACCTATGGGAATCCTCATTAGGTTTTACTAAGCCTACCAAGAGTATCTCACTCAAAAACAAGGCCACGCTAGATAGTCTGATGGGCGGTATATTGGTCGAATGAACAACAAACCCCATAAAATATGAATAAAAGTCTTTACCACATACCTTCGCTCGGTAGTAGAGAGCTCATATAGTATCGAGTCCTGATTTGTCTTGGTTTATGAGAGATCTGAAGAACATATGAAGAACGAGAAATTAGAGAATATGAGCGTAAAATTAAATAGCATAATCAATCTCCAGAATAAACAAATATGACTAAAAATTAATGTATTCCATACCAATAGAGATCTGATGAGATGATCCATGATCAAAACAATGATAAGAAACATGATTTGGCTCAATGCATAGATTATACGCCAAAGGGGAGCTCCATGGGAGGGGGTTTTCTCTACATTGAAGAGAAAACCAAAATTTGGGTTTAAATGGATTTATAAAACTAATTATAAACTTCTATAAAAAACTTCATCTTGTAGGCTTGCACAGTTTACCCACTTGATTTCCCAAACATTGCAGAAACCGTGTATAGCTCACTACTTCAAAGGGGTTCACCGTATGGTAACATCACACAATTTGACTAACTATGTGGTAACCATGTGAAAAACACTCAGTAAATAATATTAAATTTATCTAACAATATGCATGATCATGTGGCTGATACTGCATGGTTTCCATAACCATGCAAACCCAACATCCCCTCTTCTTAGCCTTGCATGGTTCACCCACATAGCTTGCCAAATTGGGTGAAAATCGTGCTCTAGGACAAAACCCCCCAAACACTGGGTTCTGATCTCCAATCAAGATCTGAAATCCACTAAAAACCCCATTTTTGAGTTAAGATTTCACATAAGGCCATATTTAATCTTTTATACTGAAAATAGTGGAATTCGTACCTCATAAGAAAACTCGGGTTCTTACATGTACCTAGGGTTACACTGTTTTTACCCTCACATTTCCACTGAGTCATGTCCATTCCTTCACACAACATGGTTGGCCATGTGGCATTACATAGTGTGTACATATGGTCTGAGGTGTCTCATGGGAACCTGAGGTCCCAACCACGCACCTAAACCTGTTCCCATGTACATCTTCTTGTTCCTGTGTACTTTGAGAGATCCCTTGTATTGAGGTTGTATATGAGTATCGGGTCATTCCCAAGTACTCCTGTCTATGCCCATGTTTTCGGTCATGTCTGTTCATGCGTTCTCATGGAGTACATTCAAAGCTACCAACACCAGGTCATAGAGTGTGTATGGTTCATACATGGCGTGTGATAATTATTATCCCAAAAACACTTATCATTGTATTAAGGGGACAACCCGATGTGTGTTCTTGGACTAAACAATACACAGTTGGGTTTTTTCCATAAATCTAGTGAAGCCAAATTGCGTCTCATCACGTTTCTGTTACCCCTATTTCCACTATAAATCTCACCAAAAATTGTGGATCTATGACTGATCATGCCTGATATGTCACTGATGGATGAATTCTGGTCACCCGAACAGGTATGGGTCATCCTGTCCCGCCTTGCACCACCCAATACTATTCTGGATCCCAAATTTAAGAATCATTGTCATGAATCCCATATCAAACCTAAATTTTCCCACAAACTACTAGTCTTTCCATCATTCATGCAACTTCTACGAATCTGGGGGTTTGATCATGCTCGAATATGACCCGAAAAATCAACCCACGACCCCATTAGAAAACAACAATGAACAAAAAAAATGGTGGTTGAAATGTATAATAATGAGGTGAATTCATTGTTGGATAATGAGGTCATGAGCAGTGATTATTTAAAAAGTAGGGGAGAATCATGACTTAAAGAATATAAAATAATTTAAATAAATCAATTTAATAAATGGTCTCATGCGAATGGAAGGGTAATCATAAATCAAAAAAATATATTCAAATATATTCTTATCCAATCAAAGGTCATAAACCACAAATAATGTGCCCTTCCTTGATTAAGGACCAATAATTCCTGGAGAGAATGTTCTTAAATTATGAATAAGGTCTTTTTTGTTCGATGTTTACCTCTCAATACACCTTGATCTGATCATCACAACTCACCAATCACGATCCACCAATAAATAATGATTTTGTCATTCACTCAACTATCCTACGATTATGAGGTTACCCATGATAGTTTTCCATAGAAATATATTTATATATGGGGGTTAGATTAGGTCATTAATTAAAATAGATAAAATAAATTATTAATTTTATTAAACAAACCTATAAACAGACACCTCCCATAGAAATTATGATGCCAACCAACCTTAGTTCACTCCTTGGGTAAAATCTATATTCTGTAATAACCCATTGTATCATATTTATGATTTTAGGTCTCTAACAATTCAGAAACCATTTTTATTGAAATAATTTAAACATATGGGTTAAATTTTTTTAATATTTTTAATATATAAATTATGGGGTTCTGAGACACCAAAAAACCACACCAACATTGAGGATAAATCATGTTATATACATAGAAATATTCAAAGGGAGAATCCATCAAAACTAAAGATGTTACAAATAAATATTTAAATTTTGAATAAATAAAAATATTGACGTTGTGGTTACAAACATGATCATAATTATTGTTAAAATGAAATAAATAAAAATCATTTTATACCAAATGTTTATCAGATTGGAATACAAAATAGGGTGGTGAATAAAATATCCAATAATAACATTTTCATCAAAACTATTTAAATTTATTTTTCCCAATTTTTAAAATTTTCCAGTTATATAAAGTAGTATAAATATGTAATATTGTTTTTCAAATTTATTCTCAGAGGTTCGATCACAATCCAGTTAAAATAATATTTAAAACAACTTTTACTTTTTAAAAAAAAATTAATAGTATCCAACCTATTATATAAAACAATCCTTAAAGATAACTGTCAATGTATTTTTTTAGAGGTTTTGAAAATTAAAAATAGTTTCTTCAAAAAAACTAAATAAACAGTACAATGAAACATATAATAGAGATAAATATAAGAGGTTTAGTCTCAATCCAAGAACTAATCTTCTATACTTGATAGTCACCTATTTCCAATCATGCTTACTAAACAATAAAATTGATCCCCAACCTGGATCATTTTTTTACATGCACCTATACACAAGACAACCCAGGATACACCCAATGTCTTCCAAAGTTATATTTGGGATATAAGTTATAAAAAATGTGAAGATATTACAAGAGTAACATCAAATACAAGTATAAGGTTTTTCTTAAGGAATAAAAAAATAAGGAAAGAAGAAATTTAATGTAAATAAAAGATAAAAGATTAAATAAATAGTAAGAAGGTTTTTTAGTTATTATTTGTTTAAATATGGAATAGATGTCACGAATGATCTTATTATTAAATGTTATTGTATTTTAATATATCCCTGGATACACATTGAGAAAAATTCTTTTGGTTTGTGTTTTTCCAGTAAAAATAGCGTGTCATCTGTAACCCTAGAAAATCCTCCATCTTTTCAAAAAACAAAACTAGCTTATTAATCAGTAGCCCCAAGTAATCAACCATATATTTGTGCTGATGGATTACTTGATGTTAGATCTTTTAAAGATATCTAATTATCCATTTTATGATAATAATTAAATAATAAAAATCCTTTTCTCATGGTAAATATGGAATGTTTGACTTTTTCTTCAATGAAAATGAATATCTATTTTAAAAATAATCTTTCCTAAATCCTTGTTTATTTGAGTTTCATTAAATTCCATAAACTAGATATTGAAATAATTAATTTGAATTTAATTTCAAATAGCTACGGTATCAGGACATCAACTAGTTATAGTGTTTTAGTCTGGAAATAGCATATCTAGCATGGTGGTGGTAGGGAAGCATCGACAGTACCACCTGAATATGCTGATAAAATTTCCAAAATGGTGGTAGTAGAGATGAATTGGAGAAATCATATGCATTTGGTAGTAGAATATTCTTCATGGGGGTATATGATCTCTACATGTGGTATGTGTTCCATATGGTTGTAACAAATCTAAACTAGTTGTAGAAGAACCAACCTTGGAGAAATATATTTCAACTAGTAGGAGTGGACTGGTCTTGTCAATAACAACCTTCAACTAATGATAGCACACTTGTTCTGATGGTAGAAGAATTCATTTGTATGTAGAACATATCTTCTTATGGTAGAAATCTATAATCGGTGGTAGTAAAAATTGTACTAGTGGTATCACATTTTCAAGTGGTCGTAGTATCTTGGACTTGCGTAAAGGAAACACAATATTTTCATACCTTATGTATGAGTTAAAAATTTACAGGCAACATAATGGTATGCTAAGAGTTCTGTAAGGGTAGAACAAAATTCATAAATAAAGTGTATGGGTAAGATGATACATATGTAAGGGTAAACTAATACTACATAAAGGTAAGAAAAAATTATAAAAATTGTGCGAGGTTTGATATATTCATCACTTAAATCTAGAATAATAAACAAAGATCATGTATGGTTACTTTTTATCCCACATAAGGGTAATAAGAAACTTATAAGACTTATGTAATGGTAAAACTAAATTTTAATAATGTAAACATAATTTTTTATCATTAAAACAAGGAATTTCTAGACTGATCCAACATATTATTTGTCAATAAATATGTTAATATGTGTTAGGAAATTATGTAGAGCCCAATGAGTGATAGATTAAATAACCACATTACTGGTGAAGAGTATCTTCGAAATGGGTAGATTGATTTTTATGCTGCATCATAGAGTTTCTATTATTAGTTTATTTTTTTCCTACAATTATTATGTGAACAACTGATCATCCATATGTTTGTTAAGAAATTTACTTGAGTTGTTTTCGTTACAAATTAACATTAAGAAAACTGTGGTGAATCCTCACCTGATTTAAATTCTTATAAGAATTGTTTCAATAGAAAAAATAGTTATATGATGATTGTAGAGTTGTTATTAATGAGAGTTATTTAAACGATTTAATTGTATGAGTAGAATGTATTTTATATAATACATTTGTGGGGATTTTAAACTGTCAATAGAATAGCTTGATGAACTATAAATAAATAATAACATGTAGGTTATAATATCTAAAAAATATAGATGTTGGTTTGAAATAAAAATCTTTATTAAATATTGATAATTTATCTTTGGATTATCAAGAATAATGTATATTGAAAAATATATCTAATGTATCAATGAAAATAAATTAATGATGTTTGTGTTGAATGTAGCACCCTCGGACCCACAACCCTAGATCAAGTACTTAAAAACCTAACTTACAACACTAGATTTGATACACATATATGATTATAATAACGTTCTCACATTTACAATTCAATGAACTTTTAGTTTAAAATTTTATATAAATAGGAAAATTCTTAAACTACTAAATCTCATGTCTTCTCAACATATGGAATGTTTTTAATATATAATAAGATAAATAATCTCTATGGTGTCTTAAAAACATCACCCATAAATTCTTAATTAAATGTACTCTTTTAGGTTTATCATACTTAATACTTTATTTCATAACACATGGAAAGGGAAACATAATAAGGGGTGTCCTAAAATTCTCGGTAAGGTAAAATATAACAATAAATTATATAATGAGATATGTATGACATTACATGATATCATAATAAAGATGAACATAAGTATGGAAGCATGGAATAAAAAGATGATATCATACATACATAGATTAAATAATATTTATAATATAACATTATATAATCATAGGAATGTGGAGACAACATAAACATGACATTATAAGTATAAGTCAAGTCTTTTATCCTCATTAACATAACAAGGATGGCTAATCTAACTTCCCACATATCATATTTGGCTAGGCTCACTACCCATGCACCATGATATCACATGAGATAAATACCCAATGCATTGAAAGACTACATAATTCTAGATCCACACATTATATAATTAAAATCATAGATATGTGTGACACATGGTTTAAATTAACATATCATAAAAACCCAAGGAAACAAAATGGGTTTTATATTATTTTCAAGTGGTTCCCTAAGGAAGATTTCATGATTTCATCAATAAACATTACATGAAAATCCCGTGGAAAATAAATTGGTATCCAATGTCTTTAATCATAATTCAAAGTCAATACCAATCAAAAATTATGATTTTTTACATAATATTAACACTATATAAATATATATATATATATATAGTTTAATCAAAAATTTCCCCAATAAATCGATGTATTGTGAATCTTGTGAAGACCCTTTAATCAATGTAATGAATCAAATAGAATTCACATGGGAGAAAAATTTCAACAAAGTATTGCCTATACAACTAGGTGATTTTTGCAGAGAAAAATAGTGATGGATCCTCTCATATATAAAAAAAGATATTCATAAGTTATCCAGGTAAAGAAGGAGGATTATATCATTTAAAGAAAACTGTTCATCAAGCATATGAAATAAACGAAGAACATTATTAGAAGCATTAGGAAATTTCATTGAAAATAAGATATTCTCTTTTCCTTATAAAAAATTTTCAATGTAATATTTTATTAAACCATTGGAATAATAATTTCCTTTTTGAAAACTTGAAAGCATATAGGGGAGATCTCTTGGAAAATGACCAAGGAGATGAAAAGATACATTTACATAGAAACATGTAAAATATATTTTATTAGCCATTAAAAGAGGTAAATATTCATTATTGATATATATAATTTTCTTTTTAATTAATATTAATATACACCATTTTTTAGTGAATTTAAAAAATTGATCATTATTTCACAATATGATTATAATTCCTTTTTTTAAACAGCCTATTTCACATAAATTTTTTAAACACATCCTAAAACACCAAATGGTTTTGATTTTATTTTAATATTTAATTTTCATATATCCCATGCTATGAGTAACATTATATCATTAGAGATCTACTAAATAATCAATTGGGATGATGACCAATGTGGGTCTTAAGCCAAGAACATTATGGAAACTGTGAATTGAAAAACAACTCAATAAAGTCATTGTAGTGGATAATATCAAATCCAAATGATTCTAAAGTTTTAATTTGAGGTAGATTACATCATAGAAAACCTTTCATTACATAGTTTATAGAGGTAATTATGATTTTTTAATGGAGTTACTAACATCTCAATTTGAAGGTGAAATTTTAGGCCAGATTTTATAGTTGAGGAAACAATCCCTCCGTTTCAATCATATCTCAAACAAACATACATTTGTTATGAAATTTTATAGGTCATCATATAAAACCTCATTATTCATTTTTTTTTCTATGGACCACATCAATTTTTCCATCTATAAGCTCCGTTTTGCAGGTCTTTTTTGTTTCATGCAAGCTGGCTCTAATTTTTTTCTATGGTGGAATAAAATTATCTCCATTTACTTTCATACCACCTTGTCATAAAACCATTAATTGTGGTGACTTTAATTATTTTAGTCTTGACAATATTTTTCCTAAATTGCTATTTATGGTATTCTTGTTGTAGGATTGATAGAGGTTTGTGTTTTGATTCATTGCAATGTTATAATGCCACTTTTTCATTGTATTGTTATTCTTTGAATTGCATTTTATTCAAATCACATTAGTCTCTTAATAAAATCTCTTATTATTCTCATTTTTTGTTCTTACTGTTAACATGTTGATATATTTTCATCAATATGTGAATTTATTCACATATTATAGAGATAAATCATTCATAAAATGGTGAAGTGTTTGTTATTTAATTATTTTTCACTTCTCCAATTCCACCACAAGGAGTTGACTTGCTACTTCCATTGAGAGAATAACATCAATGGAGGGATAACCCTATTATGGGATGATCCAAGGGATTATAAAGGGTGTGTATTGGATGTTAATTTTCACTCTATTAATGTTTAATCACTTATTTTAATTGATAATTTCATTTGAGAATATTAATACTTCTTCATCCTTTTTCAATTTTCAGGTCACACACTTCATGTGATAATAAGATCTATTAACTTGGAGTGCTCATAAAAATGATACTCTATGTTTATAGGTGATTGTAATTATGTTAGTTTTGTTATTAAACTAATAATTGATGATTTTGTTTTAGTCTTTTTAAATGAATCACTCTTGAGTCTTATAAATTTGATTCATTAAAAAAGTAATTTCATCCAATCCATCCCTTATATTAACCTAGGTAAAACCATTTTTCATATATTTATTTAACTTAGTCATATTAGTATTTTTGTAACCCCATTAAATTATACTCCATAGTTATCCACTTCAATTAAAAAAACAATCCATATAAAATATCTATCTGTAGGTTTTCTCAAAGGTCTATAAGGATTTGACAACCCAAGCTACACTCCCAGTGACCACTTCAACCCAAAAAACATGGGTAAATTTAGGCAAGAATTTTCTTTGGAAATTTTGTTAGAATCCCAAGTAAGTCACCTTATAATATGATTATATTATCTCCTATTTATCTTTTCTCATCGCATTTATCTTATATTTTCCCCTTTCTTCTTTTCCTCTTTTCTTGGTGCATGTCCACCTATACACATGACCATTGAAATCATCTAGTTAGTATGAATATTCCTAGGGTTAGGGATTCAAGAACACCTAGTAGACTCTTTATATTAGATCATAATATTCCTAATACTATGGAATTAAAAAAATTCCCATTTCAATGGATGTAATTCAAATGGACCAAATCCATAAACTCAGGAAAGAACCAAAATGGAAATCTAAATGAGGGAGCCCCAAACATGACGAATACAGACGATCAAACCTTGAATGACAATATCAAACCTATGTGTAACAATTAACCCTCTTGAATTAGACATGCTTTACTAGGATAATCCCACTATGTCTTAAAATATCATTTCCTAAACCACCTTCCCACCTTCCATGGGATTGAGTCTTAAAGGTTATGATTTCATGTCTTAGAGTCCAATTACATTATTGAAACCATGTCCCACCACATCATCTTGAGTCATATAAGATAAGTATATTTCCTTTGTCACTAAATAATTGAAAAAATAATTGTATAAACAATCTAATACCCAAATTAATATACTCCTACAGCAAATTTTAAATATAATTCTGTAAAAAATACTTCCCCCATCACAAAAACATCACTTGAAAAGATCACCCAAAACCATTTTTGTAAAAGTAGGGGAGTCATTTTATGAAACATGGTAATTGTTCAAAGACACACTCAACATGGTACATTACCATTGGTTTTAATCCCTTATCATTTTTATATATTATATGAAGGTATGGGTACGAGAAACAAACAATTCATTAACATGATGTGTAATAGAACTTTTAAATGCAAATCCCAAATGATGCTTACGAGTATCTAGAAGGTCTTTCCGAACAAAACCAAAGAGGGGGAACATCACATTACAATGAGAATACCCCTAAATATGGTGGAATTAACACCATTATGGATGAATAAATTCATATAGAATAACTTGATACACTCACTAGGAAGGTCAACGAGTTCAATCTTATAAAGGTCTGTGAAATCCAAAAATTTGAGTCCGTTTGTATAATTTCTAAGAAACATGACCACAAGACTGAAAAAATCGCAACCATACCTTTAATAAATGATATTATTTTAGCAGCACCTCTATAATTGGTCAACAATATGAACTTTTAGAATCCATAGTACAAAAACACTTTCAAACCAAGGTATAATGACCATCCATGATTCCATTGGAATGATAACCAACAACCAAGTCACCTACAAAGACCAAGCCCCTACCCTCTACAAAATTTTCAAAACCATAACCAATTTTAACCAAATCCAGTCCAACACCTATAGAATTATACTCAATACCAACAACCCATTCAACAACCCATTCAACAAACAATCCAATAACCAATGTACCATTTTTGGATATACTAACCAACAAAAGCCCCTTCCCAATATATCCCTCTCTCAATCCTTGAATAGTTGTATAAAAAAATGGAGAATATTAACATACATGTTTAATCACATAACAATGAACTAAAAACCATTAAAATAGTAAAATAACCCATTTCGAATCAGGATACCCCAACCATGAGGGGATAATTTAGTTACACACAAAACTCACATGACAAATTAAAGTAGTGGCTATCTTAAGAAGTGGGAAATCCAATTAAAACAAGAACAAACCATCCTAGAACCCTTATAATGTTCAATAAAACATAAAAATCATGATGAAAAACCCTCTAAATATAAAAAATCCATTGATAATGTGAATAATACACAACCACACAAAGAAATGAATCAACTTGATCCCTTCCCTCAATGTATAAGAGTGAAATATAAATCTGAATCGATTGAAACAATAAGGGAAATATTCATACAAGTTTAGTTGAACATAAAAATGCATGATTCAATCCAAACCATTCATTCCGACCCAATTTATCTTAAGTAAATTTTCACATTTAAATGGAAATTATCACACAAAAACCAAGTCCTTTTGGATTCCAATGTGAGTACCACAATTCAAGAAAACATTCCTCCTATATTGAAATATCCATGATGTCCATACATAAAAATTATGTTAGGAGAGAAAATATTTGTCGAATAAATTTTCCTCCTAGGTTCTATTATGGTACACATTCCATATTCCATGAATGTTTTATTAGGTCTTGGGGAAATCACACCAACTTCCATCACACTCCAACTTGATGATCATAGTATTAGTGATCCTGAGTGGATGTTAAGGATGTTTTAGTGAAAGAAAAAAAATTCCATTTAACCTAATGAATTGATTTTCATTTAAGACCACCCAACCTTTGGTTTAAGTGATAAAACCCTCCATTATCCATGGTCATCCCTACATAGAAACAATAAACTTAGTTATAGGAGTTAGGAATTTGAACATGATAATAAGCATTGGAAACATGTTCCTCGATCTGAATATCTATAATAAAAACTATCAAATTGGGGGTGGGTAAGTAATCCATGATGTAAATTTGATACATATTGATAATAGTGAACCATAGGAACGTCAATGGATTTTTTAAGGCTGTTTAAGTCAAGATGATATTGATTTCTTTAGTTCACATGAGGGAAATTTTCCAATCTCTCTTGAATCTCTTTCAAATAACTCCTTTTATGAGATTTCAATATCACAAATCACTGATACCATTGTTGAAATAAAAATAATTTATTTCATAATCATTCATGTCATTGATCTATTCAATGTGGTGGATAAAACATTTTTTCACAAGAAACCAATTCTGTCATGAAATTTGGAAAAAGAAACCGAGTTTGATACAAGGACCCATCATTCATTTGAAAGTGTTAACCAATATGATATTGAACATAATTCATACCATTATCAATCAATTATGAATTATTAGGGGAAAATTGAACATTTACTATTGTCATTTATTCATCTATTGAATCTAATCAGGAGAGTATTCTTCTAGATGTCCTAGGAAATCATATGAAATCAAGTGGATGGACCCTTTAGGATAATCTTGGGATTGACCCAATAATTTGAACTCATATTATTGTTCTATATTATGACTATAAAATATTTCTTCAACCTCTAAAAAGACTCAATCCAAATATTATAGATGAGGTAAGGTAAAATTTCTTATGTTGATCAAATCGGGTGTCAGTTTCCCCGTTGTTGAGATTGAGTGGGTAAGACTAATTCAAGTTGTTCCAAAGAAGTATGGAATCACTGTTATTATCAAATGGGATTATTATCTTATCCCTATAGTGTTATCATTGGATAGAGTTTGTTCATTGACTATAGTAAGTTAAACATATAGTCCAAAAATACCATTTCCCTTTACCCTTCATTAATCTAGTCCTCAAGTGAGTAACGGGTCATTAGTTATACTACTTCCTAGATGGATACATATGATACAATCAAATTGAGTTATCCTTATAAGATCATGGAAAAAAGCCTTCACCTATCCTTCAGACACTTTTTCCTTCATGTACATACCCATTGGGTTTGGTAATGCCCCTTGTACCTTCTAGTGGTGCATGATGATAATCTTCTCTAACATGGTGGTGATATTATTTAGAGGTATTTATGGATAACTCATCCATGTTTGGGGATCCATTTATGGATTCCTCATAAATGTTGAAATAGTTTTTTATATTTGTGAGTATAATAATATAATGTTGAATTGGGAAAAATTTCACTTCATGGTAATGGGAGGACCAGTTGTGGGTAATCTAGTCTCTAGTAGAGGGATTGAAGTTGATAAATATATGGTTGATATCAATAATAACCTTCCCTCTCCAAAATATTTCATGGAAGTGAGGTCCTTCTTAGGAAATTATAATTTATATAGATCACTCATTAAGAATTTCAGCTCCATTTCCCGACCAATTTTTTCTCTTCTGGTGAATGATTCTCTGTTTTTATGGACAAAAGGATATGATGGATTATTATCAACACTCACTTTATCTCGTATCTCTCCACCTACCATGAAATATCATAATTTTAATCTTAAATTCGAACACATGTGTGATGTGAGTGACTTTAATGTAGGATCTTTCTTAAAAAAACATTTTGATAAACTCTATGTGTCATTTCTTATGCAAATAAATCTCTAAATGATGCACAAATCAACTACACGACCACTGAGAAATAGTTTCTTATTATTGTATTTGTCTTAGTAAAATTTAGGTTCTTTATCTTAGTTTCCCCCATCATTTTCTTCAACAATCATGTGGCTCTAAAATAACATTTTAACAAATAAGATGCTAACGATATATTTATTAGGTGATTCCTTCTTCTTCAAGAGTTTTATTTTACCATTTAGGATAAAAAGTGTGTGGAAAATGTTCTAGTTGATCACCTATCTAGGATATAATTCAATGAAAAATCACATAACCTTTTTGTGTCTGATTCATTTCCCAATGACCACCTCTATTCTGTGAATGATTTCCCAAGTTATGATGAAATTGAAAACAACTTGGTTACAAGTGTCATTATAAGATTCTTCAGGATCCAAGACAAGAGAGAATTAATTTCTGATATCAAACATTTTTTTCTTGAAGATACATGCCTCTTCAAGTTCTATCCTGATCAAATCATTAAGAAATCATTTATTGATTCCGATCAGGAGACTATTCTAAATTTTTTTCATGGATAGGCATGTGGATGCCACATTTACTAAAATAAACCCACGTAAAATGTCCTTTTAAGTGGTTTTTACTATCCAAATCCCACTATGTATTCTTAAAAATTCATCCAATTTTTTCCATGGTGTCAGAAATTAGGATCAATAACCAAAATAAATCATATTTGGTTTTTCTCTTTTTTTGGACACATACATTGAATTTTGTTTATATACATTTGTGCTGAATAATTTACACTGTATTCTCCACTTATGGAATATAATTGTTTTCTCTTCAGTTGTTTTTTCTATGATGTATATATATGTCATTTTGTCTGCTTTAGGTTGGATGAAATAATTCCCTATTGTTGTTGTTGATGCTCTGGTAATAATCTTCATCACATTAGGTTCTGGAATTTCATTAGTATATGTGTACAAGTTGGGTCGGGTATTGGTTCATGAGGGTATCTAAGTCATTTCTTCATAAGGCCTCCCTAGACACTGAGAGAAGTACCAAAAAGGAAATGACCTCAAGAACATTCCCTTCCTTAGTCATCCTATGTTAGTACATACACCCAATTTATCTATTAATCACCACAAGGTCTTCCTACATAGTTAATCACCAAATCAATATGGGAGGAACATTCACCCCATGATTATCTCTATAACATTATAATATTTTAAGATTTTTGAAATAGTGGGTTCCCTAGACCCAACTATATTTTTCTTTTTTATTATCATATCTTGTATAAAAGTTAGATATACATGATGAAAAGATACCATTATTGTATAGATATTTCTCTATCCACTATTTAATGGTAATTTCCATAGATTAATTTTTTATTAAAAAATTATAGAAGATCTCATGGTATAATGAGATCCTCGAGACACTATGACTTTAATCATAAATAAATTTCTTTTGTTCTAGATAAATTTTACTGACTAGACAAAGTAGATGTTTGACTATCAGGTGTTGGGGGGATCATAAGCATTGATAATTCTTCTTACGAAGTCCAAAATTAGTGATCTCTAATAGTGAGATCCTGAGGATAGACCCACCAATATAAATACCACATATTTTGGGTGTCATTGGTTGTTCCATTATATAAATATGTGTAAAGGTCTGCTGATTTATGATAATTTCCAATGTGTTCCATTTGATCATGTACTTTGATGCAGGACAAAAACCATGATAATGAAATCATGGAATGGTATTTTAGGTTGGGTGCATCATTGGTGGTATGAAAATGGTTGAATGGTAATGAATTTTTGTTTCTTTGAGGATAAGAAAGTTATATATCTCAGGGGTTGTTGATTAGTATTATAGCACCATGATAAATCCATGACCAATGTCATCCAAGGTAAATACAACTAGTTAGTTCAATTAACAATACAACAATAAACAATGATAACAATGGTGTGAACCCTACTTTATGGGATATTAAAGACAAAGATGTTATATTAAACAGTAGTGTACGTAGGTCGGTCACCGCTGTTGTGACTATCCTTTTCAATTTTGGGGCCTTGATGGGATGTTAGATCCCACTATTGGTCTATGAATTGTATTAACTACTAATAAAATAAAGTCATATAGGGTCACACATGATATAATATTCAGGAATATGTCATATTCAATTTAATATGAATTTTGGATATAGTGGGCCCCACCACCAGGGTCTGGGATTTTTCCATGGAGATACAATCACTAATAAATAAATAAATCCATATTATTCAAGTTGATAATAATTGGTATTTAATTTATTTATCAATTTTATTTATGATATTTAATTAAAGACATGGAAAATATTTACTGAACGAATATTAGTTTAAAATATTCAATATTCAGTTATTAGTTATTAAAATGATGAGTTTAATTAATGGGTAAGTTATTATCACGTAGTATATTTATTATATTACAAGTAAGTTATAAGAATATTTATTACATAGTAAAATATTCATAATATGTTGTTTATAGAGTGCTAATTATTGTTACGTGGTCGGGGGGAAATATCAGATAATCTATTAACACCCTATAAATAGAAGTGGAGAGGGATTCGCCATATTCTATTTACAGCCACTCACTATCTCTTCTTTTCTCTCCCAAATCCTAAAGAGAGAGGATCTAGATGTAGTAGCTTGGATCAAGCTCTATTATATTCCAAGAAAGGTGACGCAGTGATCATCATAGAATCGAAGGTGGTTTCAGAATTCCGTGATAGAACCCATATTTTGTAGATCAATGCTCTTTCATATTTTTGACGCACCTGTGGATAATATAAGAGAATTCAAATTTGGATTTTTTGAGATACTCTCGCCAATGATGTGGAGAATTTTTTACTAGATTTAGATCAAACCAGTTATATATGGTTTTATTTTTTATGCTTAAAACACATTATGTTACATTCTCAGCTTAAACCGGGTAGCGTTTTGCTGACGTCAATGAGTTCATGTGGAGTTTCGGTGAAATATTTGAAAATCCCATCATTAGGGCTTCCACTATGTTCCTAGTACCTTTATATGATATCAGAGATATGAATGAATATTTTTAGTGAATTAAAAATTAAATTTTTATTAAATTTATTAAAAGGAAACATTCTTGTCCCATCACCATAGAAGGTGTGTAAATCTGACATCAGATGACCATGTTATGGTCATCTGAAGTTTCAACTATGGATTGAAATTGATATTTGATGTGTTATTTTTAAAGAACATTTATATAATTTATGTTAATTAAATACCTTAAGCGATCTGAAAAATGTTTATTAGTGAATCTTATATTTTTTACCTATTTACAGTGGTCGAAATAGGGTTCGTTAGTGAAGGGATAATAAAAAATTATTTTTAATTAGGTTATGTAATAGGGTTTTCATTTTGGATGAATGGGAGGTGGGAATTTTGTTGATAAATACAAAACATATCTTTTTTAGGGTTAGTGGGTGATCTAAAATACAAGGTTTTGTAAAAAAAACTCAAAAAAAACTCAAAAAAAAATCCTCACTATTACGATTTTTTCCATAGGGGTTGGACCACCCTATCACACTCCCTAGATTAGACTGGCCTGGAACCTGGTGAAAACCCTCTTAAAGTGGCCTTCCCTAGCTGTGTTAGTTTCCCATTGACCATGTCAAGCACCCGCGACATCCTTCCACAATACTAGGAGCCGCCTGGCCTGTGTCGCCCCTAGGCACTCCCATCAGGTTACCCTCCCTTTCATATTACTCTCTCCCTCCCTCTGGTCCCGACCCTCAGTGGAGAAGCACCTCACCCACCTCATAGAATCCTACATGGGTATCACCTCCATCTATTGAGGCCTTATCATGCCTTCTCTGTGACAAAGCATATGGCAGACCACTGTCAATGCTCGTATAGCTCCTCCCTTATAATGAAAAGTTCCTAGATTGCTCCCCCTTCCACACATGATAAGGGTAACATCCAGATCCACCATGCCAATTAAGCAGTAGCCCTAGTGGCCAACCATTCCTCATGCACTATAGCATCACATGAGACACTCTTTTGGGGAATCCTACCTTTATTATATCCGTTTGAGTCAGCCAACATTATCACTCAGTGCTCGTGGTATATCGTGTTGCCTCTGTCACAGCTCTGAACAAACCTCCCACTTCCGAAGATTCCCTTCATTGCAGGTTTCTCCTAAAACCCAGCTGATGTGAGCCAAGGATACCTCCCTTCAATAGATTTGGATCCTTTTCAATCATTTATACTACATCTGACATATATTCTCCTACAACACTGATTGCTAGAAGAGTGTAGTTCGACCCTTGGATCTTTCATAAAACGGAAATCGCCTGGTCTGCCTGACCTGGAATGGGTTTCCACAAGTTTTCCTCACCCAGATCACCCACGCATGGGGTCTATGAGACCTATAATGGAAAAATATTTGATCATCCCAACCTATATATTCCTTTCTTTAGATCTTCATGGTCTAGCTAATTTTTATAATCAAAAAAAAATTATGTAATTAATTTAATTTTATTTTATTTTAAAATAATGAAATTTTAATTTTAATTTTAAAATTAATATTATTGGACAAAATAAATTAATTTTTATGTTAAATTAAATTAGTTAAAAAATTTAAAAATCTGGTTTTAAAATTAATTTAATTACTAAGACCGAATGATGAGAAATATAACATTAAAATAAGACTGAATTTTAATTCAATAAAAAATCCCAAAGAAGATTTTTTTAATACTAGTTTAATTATAATTCTATATTTATTTTATTATCTGAGTTTAATGTGTATTAGGCTGATCATGATCCCTTGTATTAATCAATGCATGTTTGGTGTGATTTTCATTTATTTAATTTAATTATTAAAATGTATTTGTAATATGTAGTTTAAATAAATAGTGGTATGTGAATCATTTGTGTCATTAAATGTATAAGGGTATACGTTTCCAATTCCGAGTTGTTTCTTATACTCCCCAGTTCCCCTTGCTTGTGAGCGAGTATTGTTGTATAATGGGGATATTTTCAGTGATGCACATTGCTCAATGTTATGGAAACACACCCAACATATGATTTATGCATTACATGAGTAGATGTTGCAACTCAAGCCACAAGCAATGGAGCTCAAGTTATATCCCCAAGAGTCTATGTTGATCCATTATTCAATCATTGTATCAATAAATATTATCCTCTCACGATCACATCATGTTTTTTATTTTTTCATGGTTTATTAATTTTTAATGCGTAGTTTATGTGTGATCACATTGAATAATAAACAAGCATGCATGATAAAATGAATATGTGATGACATGAATATTTTTCTATTTATTGCATAATAATTTGTTAGTGTGATCACATAGAAAATTATTATAAAATAGAAAATTATTTCTTTTGTCACATAAAAATATAAAACCCTCAAAAATATTATGTCGTAATTTCCTTCCATTATTCAACTTTGAACAAAACTGGGTTTTTGGGGTGTTCATTATTCCAAAGCTGAGGGTGTCTCTTAATACTAGGAAGTTATTATGATAGTGGTTGATTGAATTTACTAATGTGGTAGTAGTAATTTTCCAAATATAACTTTATATCATGTTATAGGCATTTTTTGAGTAAATCATGGTATGGTTTTAGAAGCTGTTACTTCACTCAAGAGATTAAGGTATCACAAGATAATATTGTTGGACAGTCAAATGCCTACCTTGAACCCTGCAGGTAGTGGCGTAGATAAATATTGTAGACTATTAGGGGAGGTTAAGGTATCAATTCAACTAAAATAATCAAGAAACATTTTATTCTAATTCTAGCATAGAGGGATCCTAAAATTCAATAAAATAGTGGTTCAAATTTAATGATTTAATTATTTAAATAAATTGTCTAAATCTATAATAAAGAAAAAAATTTACAAATCAGATAGGTTTGTTATAGAAAATGGAAGGTTTTAGCACAATAAATATTGTGATAAATAATGGAAAAATTTAATGTCAACACTGGAATGAGTATACAATTGTATAGGTTCTTGTGAAAATATATTATGATATTGGAAATTCAAGGTGTTTGTGTCCCCAATACCCATTAGACCACCTCAAGAAGTGAGGGTGTAAAATGATTATAGCTGGCTTCTTTATAGATCGTATTATGGTTATGTCATTATGATAACGTCAACATTCAATGTTAGTTGCAGACAGAGCATCAGGACATGGATGATATAACATGAAGTCTCATCTCTGAGAAGTATACATGGAGAAAGTGAAGAAATATATGAATGGGATGATTAAACTGGATATGTGTAAATTGGAAGACATATAATGATATTTCATGTCATCCAATACATACACCCATTTACCTGAGTCACGTTTTATGTTACAAAACAGACGGTATTGAGTAAAAACATCACAACCTTTTTGTTAATGTTTTCTAAGTAAAAATAATATAAAAGAAATATTACTCATAATTCTTATGGAGAATGAATTGAAGGACATGGAGAAAAGGTAAATTGAAAGCCTCTAGCCTGAAGCATATTTGAAACATCCTTTAATGCAATGAGGCATTCTATAAATATGGGGTTATTTACTCATCAAAACATGAAATAAAATTATGGATGTCTAAATTTAATATTTGATTTAAAAATAATGTCATTGCTTCTCCTTTAGGTATATTAATAATATAAATGTAATGTTTCAATCATACTACTTGGGTATTATTTAATATATGATTTTCACATATATGCATTTAAATTCATTAACCAATAAAGTATAAAAATATTACTACAATTATGGTGTATCCCTTGAGTGGTTGAGAAATGGTGGTGCCTAAGTCTGTGGTGAGATGCACACGACTTCTCTATTTCAAAGTCAATTATTCTTGTAAAACTAATATTGACTATAACCAAAACATTTATCTCACATTCCCCTTGTAAAAAACAATATATTATTCCGACTACCCGAATTAATATTGCTTTTGGTGCCGAATACTCATCCAATAGTTTAGTAACATATGAACCATAAGAAATTCCTGTTGAATATAAAATGTTAAACTCAATTACCTTGTTTTGGAAAGATATTGTTTTTAAATATAAATAAAAGTGGATGATAAGGACATACCCCATTTGGTATTTAGGATCAGTAGATCTAAATGCCTTTTGGATTGTCCACATCTTTAGTTTGAACAAACAAACATTTAGAATTAACGGTTAGGCACAAGGATTTTATAATTAGTTCAAAAAACGAGCATGAACTATTCTATGGGAAATAAAGTGGAAAAAAATACTAATTTAGATTCAATTAATTCATTAAATAATGGTAGGGTGATGTATGAGATATTCATGGTTAGATGATATTAATAACTTCAGGCCGACATACCAAATAATATCTTAACCAAGAATACATCGATCAATATAATGTAGCGTAGCATAATTCGAAACACGCATTACTATATCTACATCACAACATTCATTTTAAAAAGTAGGACTTATGATGAAGTATTATTAGTTAATATTGATCAAAAAATATAGGGTGGAGAAATTCTTAAACTCACATTTTATACATCATAGTTTTGATTTAAGTTGTATCAATGTTGTAACTTGAAGAAATGTCCATTATATTTCAAGATGTTATTTGAAAATAACGGTGATATTTTATAAAAAAATGAAAATTATAATTACTAATGGATATCATAAAATTATTATTGTAATGAAAATCTATAAGTTCATGTCTTTAGATGCCAATAGTTTGTTAAGACATAAAAAACATGTAACAAGTACAAACACAATGTGAATATATTGTAATCATCCTAAAGGTTTCTTAGGATGTTACCTAAATCCCTAAGATAGAAAAGTGGTTTTCAAGTGATATGATACAATTTCAATAAGGGTAAAAATATCTATTAGAGATAGTGGGAGCCAGATTGGCTTGGTTTTAGTCAATGCTAGAGATACACATATAGTTGGAAAAGGATCTAGTTCCCAAAGTGAATTGCGGTTCGTGAATGTTTGAGAGACACATACTACATAGGAAGGATAAAACCATGGTGATGGTTTTATATTCCATATGTTTGGTGATAAAAAATTCATTTGGAATAATAATTTCTTCAAGTAAGCAGTATATTGAAATTAGATAAGATTCACAAGAAAAATTAAAATTCAATAACGGATTCCATGAATCAAAGTGAAAGGGGATTATTATTTTGACTAATGTAGTGTGCATTTATGTGAAATGATACATGGATGGTACAAGAGTCGAACCAATTTGGCTTGATTGGTAATACCAAGTCATTATTCCTAAATCATTTAGAATTTTAATTTTCATATTTAATTTATATCATCATTTTTATTGAGGATTGGATGTCATGACCACCAATCATGGAAGGTGTTTATATGGTGCAACCAGAGAGGGATGGTCAAATCATGGAATTCTAATAAAGGATTCAAGATACTGAAATTTAGTTTAGAATTGAATTATGAAACATGATCAGAGACTATTCATTTGAAATGAATGTTTTCATGTGTTTACCAGATTTTTCTAGGAGATCCATTGTTCCACGTAAAATATGTTCAACAACATATAGATAAGAGATATTGATCTTCAAGGTACATAAGACCAGAATGAAACTCTATTCTCTAGTGATTGTCTTAAATTAGAAACCTAAGTTATAGGGAACCTGGTCTATTGAGGTATATCTAAATGTTGATTAGACCTATTCAATTGTACATATAGTGATATGGTATTTTAAAATACATGTCGGAATAATTCAAGTGTATAATTGTGTCCAATTTCATATGGCATAATCTCTATAATTCAACATGTCTGGGACATTAGAGGAGATTAAAGTAGTGAGTTGATTATCATAGTGTTAAGCGATGGATCAATCATGTATACAATGAAATGTATAGAAATTGATATTTCTAGTATATACTTTATAGTAGGAAAATATAAGTTATATCCAAAATCACTACAAGGGAAGCAGTATGAACTATCCCTTTTTTTCTTTAGAATGTATAAAGGATATGTACCTCATAAGTGGATAGAGAGTATAATATATTTAATCAGACACAAACTAGTGTTCATTATATCCATGTGATATGGTATCATAGTTAGGCTAAGGTGATGAGCGAGACAGCCTCATAAAATCCTATGGTATCCATATCGATCAACATTGAGTATGGTGTAGCTTCTAAAGAATTCAAAAAACAGTTAAACACAACAATTTCATAATGTTCATGGAATCAAACCTTTTATGTAAAGCATTATCATCATGTAAATTATGATATTCCTAATAGACAATATGTCAAGTTATGAAAGTGGAAAACTCAGGGATACCATATCTTATAATGTTTCACTCAATGATATGAGGTCAAAAATAGAAAAATAGACACACAGCAGAACTGTGGTGGGCTTAACAAAAAATTTTGTGACTTAGAAAAAACATGATCTTAATCAAGTGAGAGATAACAAGTATGGTTATCAATTTAGATATATTGCAATTGGGAGTGTTTAAATAGTGGTTTTTCTAGACCCAACTATTCTTTTCTATTCATTTCCATATCATGTATACAAGTTAGATATACATGATGAATACATAGAATTATAGTGTAGATATTTATGCATCAACTATTTATGATAATGTCCACCGATTAATTATTGTATAAATATGTTATAGAAGATCCTAGACTATAATGAGAACCTAGAGATACTATGAAATTAATCTTAAATAAAGGTATTCTAGTATAGATACATCTTACTGACTAGACACAATATATGTTTGAATATCATGTGTTTGGGGCTCATAGTCATTGAGACTTATTCTCATGAAATTTTCATTTTATGATCTCTAGTAGTGAGATCATGAGGATAGACACACCAATTGGAAGACAACATGTTTTGAGGGTAATGGGTTATTCATATATATGAACATGTTTAATTTCCCCTAACTTAATATCATTTCCAATATGTTCTATTTGATTGTGTCCTTTGATTCAAGAAGAAAACCACGGTAATTAAATAATTGTGAAGTTGTTTGTGTTGGGTGCATCATTGGGGGGTAGGTCTTTCGATGAATGGTCATGAAAAAATTATCGCTTCTAGGTTAAGGAGGTTATATATCTAGGACCATGATGATCAAGATTATAATACATTGATAAATACATTTCCATGGTCACCCAAGGTAAATCCAACTAGTAGGTTCAATAAAGAACAAATCAATAAAGGTCAATGTCATGGGTGTGCATCTCTCATTCCGCGATATTAAAGACAAAGAGATTATATTACATGGTCCATCTTCATAGGTTGGTTGTCACCATTTTGACAAACCGTTTCTATTTAGGGGCCATTATGGGTTGCTAGATCTCACTCTTGGTCTGTGAATAGTATTCACTACAATCAAGATAATGACCTAAATGGTCACAGAGTAGTATATTGAAAAATCTATCCTATCTAGTTGAATAAGAGTTTAGGATATGGTGGTCCCCACAACATTGGTTCCGAATTTGTCCAAGAATAAATGATCATAATGAAATAAATAAATTTGTATTATTCAAATTAATAATAACATGTTTTGAATTTATTTATTAAATTTACTTAAATGTTTTATGTAAATACATGGAAATACTAATAAAAAAATTAGTTTAAAATATTAATGGTTCTTAAAATATTTTCGATAACTAATAGTCATGTTAATGGCTCGGTTATTATCATTTAATATATTTATTATATTGAAAGTAAGTGATAATAATATTTATGACTTAGTACAGTAGTCATAATATGTTGTTTATATAGTGTTAATTATTATTCTGGGTTCGTTGATACAATATCAGATAATCTTTTAACACATTATAATAAGAAGTGGAGGTGGAGTTTCCATATAATATTCACAACCTCTCTCTATATCATTCTCTCTCCCATATCCTAGAGAGAGTTGCTTTGGATCATGGATCTCAGATTGAGCTCTCTATTTCATCTCAATCAAGGTGATGTGGTGATCATTAGAGCGTCAAAAGCATCATTGGAACCCCATGCTATCACCTGAATTTTGATGATCTTTTTAATATTTTTGCAAAGATAAATGAATATTCACTTTATTGTCTTTAACATCAATAATATTTTTTATAGATATAAAAACAAATTATTTTCCACTATAAATTTTTTCTTTAAAGATGAATGAATTTATTTTTTCATGTTAATTTATTTTAAATTTTTATTAATGAAATAATTACATTGAATTTTTATGAAATGCTAACATAGTGTTTGTGTGAGAAGTAAAAAGTTCTTGTAAATTATTTGAAAACACTACGAGTAAAAAAAATCGATGATTTATTGTGTCTTATGAATATTATACATACATATAACATATTAGGGGTGTTTGAAAGTTTACTAAGTAATACTATATACAAAATTATGTTCTGAAAGGAAAAGGGTCCGGAAATACAAGCCCAATAGTAAGTACAGTACAACTAAAAAACTAGTACAACTGAAAAGCTAGTACAACTACAATAAAGTAAAATAGCAACTACTGAGTCGACCTCCAGGAACCCCACTTGAAGGGTGGGTACAGATGGCCTTCTCTGCACCTCAGGTCCGTCCGTCTACTCCATGTACATTTCACCATGTGGTCAACCTTCGGGTACTGTCCAGCACTACAAGTCTCTACCTCGATCAGTGTTGTCCATTTTCTGCATCCAACAAAGCGTAGTGTGGGAATAGCCCGTGCAGGGTTGAGTATATGATACTCAGTAGGGACCCCGAGACCCCAATGGTCTCCCAGAATCCATGAAGTATAAACCACATATGAATGATATAACCATGATGTATCAACAAACCCTACTTAGATATATGTCAATACATATACCTAAGTTATCAATCATAGTTCGGCTCCAACTCTCGAGCCCAAGAACAACTCCATCTACACAGAAAATAATTCAATCACATCGATGATAAAGGGTTTAATGAAAAATGGTATCAGAACCAATACTCAGCCGGAAGTTCTTAGGCACTGTCGGGGTTTAAGGCTTGGGGTCCACAAATAGGGAATTGTGCTCTAAAGGGGAGGATAATGTAACACCCCTGGAAAAGTGAGACTTAAAAGGATAAATGTTACTACCCATGTCAACAAGGTGAAACTTTTTTTTTGAGATCCTACCTGATTAGAACTCCACAGTTAAGCATGCTTATCCTGGAGTAGTAATTAGGATGGGTGGCCTTTTGGGAAGTTTCCCAGGGTGTGTGTGAGTGAGGAAAAACATATTAAATGAACATTTGTTGGCCTATGGGGATAGTCATTAGTCTAATAATTGACCCTAGTGAGTAATACCATATGGTGTGCTGGTAAGGAGACCAAGTTATTACAGGAGACCCATGGGGTCAGATGACAATGTTCAGTGGCCGGAGCTATTTGGAGTTTCTTCTTCTATGCCTTGCTAGGAAAATTCAGCGACGAATTTCTTTAAGGGGGGATGTTTGTAAGAACCTGGATCTTTTCTTCAGGTATATTTTTCTTTTTATGGTCGTTTTTGAGAAAAATAGGAAAATAATGAAATTTTAAAAGTACACGTCGTGTACTTTATAAGTACACACCGTGTAATTCGATGCCACGTCAGGCCGGGTTTTGGCCATGTCCGGGACACAAACGTGGTGTGTAGGGGAGATATGGAGGCCGCTTAATGCGGAGTACAGAAAGGACAAGTACACACTATGTACCCCAGATGTACACGTCGTTTACATTGTTATTTTTCGTTAATTGGATCGGGGTAATGCCTAATTGAAAAAAACACCTTCTTCTCCAGCTTTTTTGACCGAGGTCACCTCGTACAGCTGAAAGCATCCTACGAGCCCCCAAACCTCTGTCTGTTTTCTGAATCAACCTCTGTCGATTGTGTTGGAACTGAAATGGTGACCTCTTCCTTCTTCTTGAGTTTCATTCCTTGATTTTTCCTCTTTCTCAAGATATCGTGGGTTGAACGTTTCTTTCGTTTTCGTAGATCTATAGGTGTAATTTTGTTATCCAAGTAGATATATAGGTAACTATGGCCTTATAGCATTATTATGCACTGACTGGAACATGAACATGAGAACCTGGTGCTATAGACTACAAGGGATAGACCGACTGAGCTTCCCAGAGAGTCTTGGATTTTATAGACTATAGAAGGATAGACCGAGTGAGATTCCTCATGGAGTCTTGGACATTATAGACTACAGGGGATATACCAAATGAGCTTCATAGAGAGTCTTGGATATTATAGACTACATTAGTGTAGACTGAGTGATCTTCCTTAATGAGTCTTTACTTTGTTTGAATTTCATTAAAACTATTCTAGGCTAGAGAAGGAATTGACTGAGTGAGAATCCATAGAGAGTATGTGATAGACCTGAGACTATAGGAAGAATTGAGTGAGTGAGCTTCCTTAGAGAGTTTCTAGACCTTGGGGATATAAGAGGGTTAGACCGCGTGATCTTCCTCAGAGAGTCCCTTACTACCCTAGACTACAAAGGGAATTGACAGAGCGAGCTTCCCCAGAGAGTCTTATAATTTCGTAAGACCAAACCAGAGGGGTTAGGCTGAGTGATCTACCCAGAGGGTTGTGGGTACTTCTTGGATCGGACCAGAGGGGTTGGATGTGAGTACTTCCCAGAGGGGTTCCTATTGTGGTAATCTATTTGTTTCATGCTGCTTGTCGTGCTATGGATTTATTACTATTGTATATCATCCTGTTACTGCTTACTGTTTACTGCCTGATATTTACTGTACTATTTACTGCTTACTTTACTATTACTTTCCATATGCTCACTGACTATGAGGCACATATCTTCGGGTGGTTTCCTACTGGGATTTAGTCTCACACCCTGTTTGGGTCATGATTTTGGGCCCAAACAGACTATGTTGTTGCAGGTATAGACAAGGGAAGCGCCCTTTGACTTTTGGGACTTGATTTCTTTGGAGAAGGAGAGCATGGGACCAAGCGTAGGCTTGCGATGCTGAAGAGCTGTTTATCTTTTCTTTTGTACTTATTTTTGTACTATTTTTATTTCCAGCATTGTGACCTATTTGGTTGTTTTCCTAGATATGTATTATGCATCATGTCATATATACATGCATATGTGTTCCATTGTTTGTATTTTTACCCTTCTGATGTTTACTTGTGCATTGTTGTTGGATATTATTGCTTCCTCTGTTGCATGTTTTGTTTACTTCTATTGTGTACTCTGCCAATGAGGACATAGTTTCCCCACTATCACACCTAAGGCCCTCACTGCTAGTCGGTAGCCTCTGGCATTTGGGGAAATGTGCTTGAGGCCATGTGACCAAACGGGTACGAGGCACCTCTAGGTGGCTTCCGGAACCAGGAATAATTCTAATACTATAATACTAACATTAGATTCAAATACACGAATAGTATCAAAAATAAAATTAATGACATTTTATGTTAACTAATATTTTATTAAATTATTTAAAAATCAAAAAAATATTTAAAGGGGGAAATTAATATGATAATTAGTCTAAAATTTCTTAACTTTTTAATTTATATGTAATGTCCCTTTACCTTTATATGAGGTATGTCCCTAACCTTGGTGTCATTTTCTTTTTCTTTCTCTTGGTAGGGTTATAAAGGTGTTGGGAGGATACCTATAGAGGGGAAGTTAGAGATGTTTTGGATTCTCATTTTTAATCAGTCTTTTCTATAGCATGCTATGAAATTTCATGTGGTGTAACAAGTTTACACATAGAGTAAATTATAAATAAAATTTAAATAACTTTTAAGAAAGAGGTTATGGGTTTTAAGTGATTATGGAAATTTTCAAAATTCACAGTGTGTAATGGGGTTACACATCATGTAATACCCGGATACTTTTTTTAAAACTATCCTCCAAGATAAAATTTATTTTTTCCTTCTTTCCATGTCTTGTTCTCTATAACCTATAGGCTTTCCTAGGTGACTTTGGAGGCCGCAAACCCTTCTACTTAGTTTTTTCGGCATTTTATCATTTTTTGATCATGGTGTGTCTCTCTAGGTATTTGTTATTCCTTCCATTCCATCTGTTTCTATAATCCATATTTGGAATTTGATAGATCATATAGAAATTTATGGATCTAATCTTTGTGTTGTTAGATCCTGTTTCGAGGTTTAGTTCCTATATCTTATGTGTCTTTGTTCTTGTTTGCGGGTTTCATTGTGAGTCTTGTGTTTCCATGAGAAAGGTAGGTGGTTTGGTCATTGGTTTCCAATTTAACTTCCATTTAATAGATTGTTTTAAATTTTGTGTGATTTAAAATTCGATTTCTTAAATTGGATAAATTCCATTCCATTTTTTATTAAAAACCCAAGTCCAGTGAAATCGGGTTTTGGTTCACTTTGGCATGAAATTTGGAAAACCAACAATTCTAGTGAATTGTGGTGTTTTTATGGAATGGATGGAATTCATTTGAAAAATTGAATTTTTAAATTTAATTCTCGAATTGGTTTTGATGGAAAATTGTGAAAAACCCCAATTCCAATGAATTTTGGGATTGTGATGAAATTTTCGGAATTTTATGAAAAATTAAATTATTTAACATGATTTGTAAAGGTTGATTGTTCAATTCCATGAATTGGTTTCAAATATGTGTTTGTGAAAATTTTCTTAATAATTGTTTTTAATGGAAACCTAACAGATTCATGTTGATTAAAAGAAATTTTTTTATAAAAAACCCTTTATGGGTTTTAAATAGAAAATTAGCATATTTGAAATAGAGAATGTGATTTAATTTAATTTTATTAAATCTTTATATAAATTGACCATCATTGTTTTTACTTGATCATATGCAAGCCTTAAGTAGTTATTGTGTTGTTTCGTATAGAAAATTATGGCTTACAATGTTCTAAAAATTCATATCAATACATCCCCATTCATTAGATGATGGTGGTGATTCCCATTTTCCTTACGTCTAAAGGGCTTATGTATAAACTTTTCATTTCAGAGTGTTGGGTCCCTATATCCTGGAGATATTGTACTTATTTGGCACATGACCATGTTTCTTGATTTTATGTATTTCAATTTTATATTCCATTATTGTTAACTATTTTAAATGCATTAAGAATTTATATAAATAAGATTGCATAAATGTGTTTATTTAATCCATTTTGTAAAATTTCAATTTGTGTAAATCAACCACTGATTAAACGAAAATTCCATATTTTGAAATTAATTTACATCATTTAAAATGTGAATCAGGAATTTATAATGTATTTCTATATATTAAACAATAAATCATGATTTGTTTAGATATTATGCTATGAAATTCAAAACTATTTATTTGAAAATAAAACACACTTTCATGGTTAATTTAATATTTGAATATTTTATGGAATACCTGGGTGAAATTATAATGGGATTTTTCTCACACCCTACATGATCCATCAGGTGTATTTGTATTATCTCCTTCTAGGTTCATGCTGGGGAGAGGGGTCTCTTGGAGAAGGATCTAGTTATCAAACTGTGGACATGGTGAGTTGTTTCCCTCGGTACTTGGGCTATTTTCATTGTATTGGTACTTTTGTTGTAGTACTTTAAGATTTATTTCCTTGTTGAATTCTCATAAATTAATCATATTGGAGTATTTCTTGGTATTCATACTGTCTTGTTTCTTTTATTTCCAAATTTTTAGTGGAAAAACCATTCCCACTTTTAGTTTGTATGATTCTAGGTGCTAGTTTCCAACTTATGGGGATTTGAAATTCACTTTATCCTATGTCAAAGTCATATTGGTTATCAGGTTACTAGGGTACCCTAGTTGGTTCATGATAAAGAGGTATTAGAGGACGGTTAAATATAATTTCATGATGTCAGTATGCTTTTTGAAATCTTATTGGGATTTTGGAGGTAGTTTTGATTGAGTGTTTATCCACCCCTCACCGTAATAAACCTTAAGTCACCTGGGTTGTTCGGTAAAAGAAAATTAATGATTAATTATAGTATTTTCCCTATTTTTATTTTGATATATTTAAATCCAAATATTGTTTGTTATATATATTGGGATTAATTTCCCTTGTCACTCTGTTTGAGAGTTAAATCTGATGTCCTCCTTATTGTCTGTTGATGTTGTGTAGCATCATGCCTCTATGAATAAGTGAGAATTGGATATTGGGGGAATATGTTACTAAACCATAGTGATTGAATCCTATTATAGATCTAAAACTGGTAGAGGTGATTGTACATACTTTCCATGCTCTGTGATAGGCATAAGCTCGAGTTCTTGTTCATGCTCTAGTTGTGATATCTCGGAGGGATGCTATCAAAGTTAGTTCTCAAGAGTTCCTTTACTAGAAGAAGACACCGCTTAATTTTTAAAATGATCCTCAAGAGGATTATGAATGGTCGACAAGTGGGGAATTATTTTTGGGGTTCTCCGATAGACCTGATGAGATCAAATTGAAGTGTTCAACCTTCATGCATGAAGGATCAGACAGAAGATAGTGGGACAATATGTCGATGATGAATAAGCATGAGGTATTATAGTAGAAGTAATTAAATTTATTTTCCCTAACTATATATATGCAGATTAGATTTGGTTTTCTAACTCCACTGAGTACATCAAACTTGAGTAGGCTGATATGACCCTAATAGAGTATGCAAACCAATTTTCTGAGCTTATGCATTTGGCACCTAAGACAGTATTGAATGAGGGGATTAAGGCTCAAAGGCTAAAACCAGGAATTTTTCTTGATATTCATTATCTGTTTTTCTTGACGAAACTAACATTTTATGGTGATGTGGTGGTACATTATTGATGGTCAGTATGAACCTGGCTGGTATGTTATGGTTATCGAGAGTTTCTTTTTCTCCCAGTGCCATCATGATTTCCTTCAAGGGAAATAAGGAGCATGATGATTCTCATAGTGGTTCTCAACATCAGGGTTTTTCTAAACTTCCTACATTTCATGTAATAGGTCCTTTTATTTGTTACGAGTGTGTAAAGATAGTTCATTCAAAGATGGTTTTTATTTAGGCACCTGAGAATTATGGCTTCTGCAGATGTTTGGGGAACTTCTAGAAGTTCTAAAATATTTATTCCTCTTTTCATATGCGAATGTTTTCATAATATCCACCTAAAACTATTGGACAATCATATGCTTCATGTGTAAAAGGGTTCCATCCACAGGCATCCAGAATAAAGATTTTCGCACAGTGGAAGAGTCTTCAGAGGAAGTGGATATGGGTCCAGCAACTGATAGAGGTACCATTACAATAGAGTTATCATTAGTGACTTCTCTATTTGATATTTTTCATCTCATTAATTTATTTCAACATTTATTTTTAATCTTCTTAATCTTTTTATGGATATTTTATCTTGTGGAATGGATATCACTACACCCCTTAGTACGAAAAGAGAACATGGTCTCTAATGTCTAGCTTCTATTTTCTCTATTTAAAATTTTTTTCTTTATTGTACATTTAATATACTCAACATGAAATCTATTGAAATAATATTCAGGATGGATTTTCACATTTCCAATAAACCTCGAGTTGATTTTTTTCTTTGATGAGTCTCATTTACTACACCTAGTGGTGTGTCTTGTGTCTTTCAAGGAGAATGGGACCCAAGGTTGAGTAAATTTGAACCTTATTATATATATTTTGGGGGAATTAATATTAGTGTCTCCTTTGATCTGGAGTGGGAATATTTGAGCGGTTATCTCCCTCTAGTATTCATTGAGTTCCCCGATGTGTTCTTTCTGAGTTCTCCAGTTTTCCACCAATAAAGTAGGTTGAGTTTTCTATTGAGTTACTGTGTGGTAATGAAATGGTATCTATTCCCTATTAATACATGGAACCATTTGAGACGAAAGAATTAAATTCCTAGTTTGAAAATTTTTATGAGAAAGGCCTTATATGTGAGAGTGTGTCAACTTGGGCGGTGCTAGTTCTATTTTATAATAAGGCTAGTGGATCACTTCACCTTTTCATTGATTACTAAAATACGAATATAGTGATAGAAAATAACAAATATCTATTTCCATAGATAGAATATCCTTTTTATTAGTGTAAGGATGAGGATTTGTTCTCAAATATTGACCTTTGATCCGGTTACCATCAGTTGAGGATAAAAGAATCTGGCATTCATAAAACCACATTTTAGATTAAGTACGAAAATTATGATTACCTTATTATGCCCTTTCAACTTACCAATGGTCTTATAGTTTTCATGGAGTTAATGAAAAAGATTTTACCTGACTATCTAGAGACATTAATGGTATTATTTATATATGACATCATTGTTTACTCTAAGTCCAAAGAGGATCATGTGCATCATCTGAGAATAGTTTTTGAGTTTGCTGATAAATCATTGGCTCCATATTAAACATTAAAAGGCTTATTTATAGATTATGAAAGTGAAATTAAGGGGAAACATGGTGTAAAAACATGGTATTTTCATTTACCTAGAGAAGGTGAAAGCTGTCATTAATTGTGAGAAACCACGAAATGTCTTCATGATTTGGAGATTCTTGGGCCTAGCTGGAAATTATCATCTATTCATGAAGGACTTCTAAATGATATCTTATCTGATGAATTATCTAACTCAGAATGGTGTGAATTTATCTTGGCATGATAAATCTCATTATTATTATTTTAGATGAAGCATCGTTTGACAAATGCACCGGTGTTGACTCTTCTAAAGGACAGACAAGGGCTATGTGGTCTTTTCTGATGCATCGGGGTTCAAGCTTGGGATGTGTTCTTATTAATGTTGATCAGGTTGTTTCCTATGAATCTCATCATCATAGGCCACACTATAAGAATTATCCTACCCATGAAAATGTAATTGTATCAATGATTCACGCACTTAAGATTTGACAACATTAACTTTATGGAGAATGGTTTGTCAGGTTATATGAGCATAAGAGCATGAGTTATATCTTTTCTAAAAAAATATTTAAATATCCTCCAGGTTCATTAGGTAGAATAAATTTATTATTTTGTACTCATCATCTTCTATACCCTAGGGAAATGGGATTTCATTTTAGAGGCTTTGAGAAGGAATCTTCCAATACATGATGTGAAAGAATATTTGGAAGAGCGGAATTTGATGGATCTATTTGCACAATTTTATATTGGAGTTTTGGAGAAAGGAGATAAGGTTTTTTTCAGAGTTCAGTTGAAAACTTCTCTTACCAAATTTTTTATATAGGATAAAAATATTAATTATTAGTTCTATAGCATCAGATAATCTCTTTATGGTGGGGAGATAGTTACCCAATGGTCGTTCTCTAAAGAGGAATTTCTATGCCATCAAAATATTTTTGATGTACAATATTCAGTAAACAATTATGTGATGGGGGATTTCCATTTTCCTAGTGGGTGTTTAACCCAGTAACCAAGAAGATTTTCTATTACATGTGGTATAAATTCTGGTGTCAAGGATTGAGACAGGGCATTCAGAATTTCTCTCTCGCAGTTATATGTGCTAGCAGGTTAAAGTCGAGCACCAGAAACCTTTGGGTGTTGTTACATCCAATTCCAGTCCCTACATGGAAGTGGGATGAGATATATTTGTAATTTATTTGTGTTTCCACATACCCATAGAAATAACAATGTGATATGGTTTGTGATTGATAGGCTGACGAAATCATCTCACTTATTACCCATTATTCATACAGGAAAAGTTGAGGAGTTGAAAAAACTCTTTGTGAAAGATATCTTAATTTTCATGGAGTTCTATCTGCAAATGTATCTAATTGATATCATTGGTTCACATATTTTTGTATAGAGGACCTCAAAATGCATTGTGATCTCACGTCTATTCGATTTTTGGCATACCATCCATAGTCGGATGGCAAGGAAGAAAGAGTTATAGGGACCCTCTAGGACATATTTTGTGCTTTTGTTCTCGACTTTTTTGGAGTATGAGATGGTAATTTGGAGCTACATGAATTATCATATAAAAATATTTACCATTCCATGATCAATATGTCTTCTTTTCAGGCCTTGTATGGGTATCCTTATAAATCCCCGTTGTGTTAGTCAGAGATTGGGTAAAGTTCCTTAGATGGACCGAGTTTGGTGTAAGAGATGACATAAAATATTGAGTTGATTTTTTAGATTATTTTGGTAGAACAGAACTGATATAAATAATATTTTTATCATAGTTGTATAAGTTTGGATTTTTCAATTAGTGACTAGGAGTTATTAAAGGATTCACCCGGGTTGAGTCATTGACAGCT
Organism: Viscum album; assembly: GCA_963277665.1. NCBI lineage: Eukaryota > Viridiplantae > Streptophyta > Magnoliopsida > Santalales > Viscaceae > Viscum > Viscum album. The sequence continues at coordinate 1,608,588,896 of OY728141.1, read as the reverse complement.
TAGGAGGCCATTGAAGCTCTCTCCTCATATTTTGGACCTTTCGGAGTTTTCAAGAATATGGGGAAAGTTTTGTAGCATTTGAAACTACCACTATATTTTATGTTAATACATAATGGGTTTTATATATCTTATCTATGAAAGTATCTATCGAATCTACCCCATGTTTTGAGCTAGAGTGATCTTGAAGTCGAACCTAATTTATCCATGTCAAAATGGCCAGTCAGGATAGTTGATTTTGAAACCAAGGTACTTCCTGGAAGGAAGATACCTTTTCTTCATGTGCTATGGAAGAATGGTTCTAATTATCACAAGACATGGGAGAGGGAGGAACTAATGACATAGCATGGACCACATCTATTTTTCAAGGAAGCTTCTTCTTAGGCTTTCTGAGGAAATAAGGTTTTTATGGTGGAGAGGTTATAACTTCCCTTTAACTTCATATCAGGTTTATTCTAAATCTATATTTTGTTGTTTTTGTTGTCTTGGTATAGTTGATAAGTTGTTGGGAGGATACCTATAATGGTGAAGTTAATGATTTGATGGATTCTCAACATTAACAGGTTGTTTATATAGCCCGTTGTGGAATTTCACACCGTCTAACATGGTTACACATTGTGTAAAATATATATAAAATTTAAATATATTTTATGAAAGATGTTATGGGTTTTAGATGATTATGGAAATTTCCAATTTGTTATGTGTAATGGGGTTAAGTGTCATGTAATACCCCAAGCCTTGTTTTTTTAATGGAAGACCATATGAAATATATTTTTTTCCTTCTTTCCAGATATCTTTCCCATAACCATATAGGCCTTCTCTTGAGACTTCATATCCCTAAAACACTTCTAGGTCATTTTTTTCATTGTTTTATTATTGTGAGAACACAATTTTTCTCTCCAGGTACATGTTCTCCATGCCTCTCTATCTTTTTCTCTATTCTGTCTTTGGGTATTTATAGATCATCTTTAAGTTGATTGATCTAAACTCAATGTTGTTGGATCTTGTTTCTAGGTGGAGCTCCTAGATCTTCTAAGCCTTTGTTCTTGTTTATGGGTTCCATTGTGATCTTTGTGTTTCCTTGAGTAAGGTAGGTGATTTTTTCTTTGGTTTCCATATTAATTAACATTTACTTTCTTCATTTAAATTTAGTTTCATTTAAAATTAAATTTTATAAATTGGATAAACGTATTTCAACAGTTTTATTAAAAAATCAATTCTAGTGAATTGGGGTTTTGGTTCTCTTTGGCATGAAATTTTAAAACCCCCCACTTCTAGTTAATTTGGAGGTGTTTACGGAATGGATGTAATTTTTTTTGAGAACATAAATTATTTAATTTATTTGTGTAATTTGTTTGAGTTATTTTTTTGAAAAATCCAAATTCTAGTGAATTGGGGTTTTGTGATGAAATTGGTGGAATTGGAAGAAAAATTAAATTGTTGAATTTGATTTGTAAAAGTGTATAGTTAAATTTCCTAAATTGGTATCAAATCCTTGTTTGTAAAAAATAAATTAAAAATAGTTTTTTATGGAAACCCAGTGGTTTCTTCTTGGTGAAAAGATATGTTTTTTTATTAAAAGCTTTTATCATTTTTAAAGAGGAAATTAGAATATTTTAAATGGATAATGGGATTTAATAGTATTTTGAACAGTCTTGAAATAAATTGACCAAAATAATTTTTTTCTGACCTCATGAAAGCCTTGGGTAGTTAGTGTGATATATTTGACATAAATTTGTGACTTAAAATGTTCTAAAACATCATATCAGTATATCATCTTTCATTAGGTGATGGTGATAAGTCCCCTTTTCCCTAGGCCCAATGGTGTATATGTATATACTTTCCATCTCACAGTGTTGGGGCCCTATACCCAAGCACTATCATACCTATTTGGAACATGACCATGTTGGTAGCTTGTTTGTATTTCTACCATATATTCTATTTTTTGAATTGTTTTACAGCATTCAAAATTTATATAAATTGTTTTATATAAATGTGATTACATAAGACATTTTTTGAACGTTCAATTTCTATAAATAATCCTTTTAATAAAGTGAAATTATTTCTTTAAAAGTGTAATTAAATCATTTGAAATGTGAAGCATCAATTTATAATGTGTTTACATATTTTAAACTGCAAAACATGAGTTTTTCAAATTTGATTTGGTGAATGACAAACTTATTTATTTATTAATTGAAATCAATTTCCTAGTTAATTTAATATTGGCATCTTTTTATGTAATCCTTTTGTGAAATCCTACTATGCTTTGGATCACACCCTACCTGTTACTCCTGGTGTTTTTAATTTATATCCTTCAAAGTTTTATAAAGGTAAAGTGATCTCTTGGAGGTATATCTAGATATTGAACAATGGAATTAGTAAGTTGTGTCCCTTTAGACTTGTGTTGTTTTCTCTATTTTGGTTATTTAATTATAGTACTATCATTTTTTTTCTTTGATGAATTATGGTACATTACTCCCAATTGAGTTTCTTTTGGTATGAATATCTTCTTGTTTCTATTACTTCAGTATTTTAAATGGAAAAAATGTTCCATGTTTCTATTTTTATGATGCCAGGTGCAAGTCGACAAACCATGGGGATCAATAATGCCCTAAGGGCCATGTCAGTGCCAACTCGGTTATCCGGTTACTAGTGTACCCAGGTAGGGTCCTGACATTATGAGTCAATTTTCACCTTTTTACTTAATTTTTACCTCTTTAATACTAAAAAAGTGATTACCATGGTTAAGGTAATAACTAGTAAACCAAGGGGTTAAACAAAATTATGTGGTCTTATATGATATCTAAGCTAGTACAAATTTTATTATGTGATTATAATAAGGCTATATACTCTTTATCTTGAATGATAACTCATTTTTAAACTATTTTACTTAAGTTAGATGTATATTATATTATAATATTTCATGTATTTTCAAGAATAAAATTAATTGTATTTTAGAATAATTTATATTTTATTAAATGATTTAACATTAATAAAAATCATATGTTCCTAAAAATTAATGTTTGGAGGAAAATATAAACTATTGTATATTTATGGTTTACTTTTACTTTTATATTAACTTTCTTGAACCCTATAGTATAACAAACATTGATATGATAAAAATTTGTCAAAATGGTTAATGAGGGGTAAAAACATGGAGATAAGGGTTAAAAAATCAAAACTTGTAAAAAACATTGGATGATAATATTTGTACTCATAATCTTATTGTATTTTAAATAAATCAATTTGGATCTATTTCCCAAAAATAGTTATATTAATTCCATACTTTATGTAATTAGAAGAGTTCCCCTCTCATCACATATAAAAGGTCACCCCTTCTCTCTTTTATTTTAACATTATTGAGTAACATAGAAAAAAAATTGTTCTATTATATTATTAAAATATCTATCCATGAAGTAGAGGTTTTGGTATTCCTAATAGAAAATTCCAAAGGTCCTTAATAAGGGATCTGCAAGTCTATTGAAGAAGGGATAATCATCTTTACCAACTCTTTAAAATATATTTATTATTATAATTTCTCTAAAATTTTTGTATCCATACTAAAATAATATCTAAATTATAATAAAAAAAATAATAATTTATAATGATTATGGTACACCCATTTTTCCATCTCTTTTCTATCTTATGAAACGAAAACGCATCGCTCCTATGTGGGTATAGTTTACCTTCTCCAAGTAGTGGCATAATTTTTTTTCATCACCACATTATTTGGGTGGTTATAAATATAGAGATAATGAATATAAATGATATTTTTGACATAATTATTCTTTTTTAATTATAATATCCTATCAACCTATTTACCTTCTAATTTCATGGGAAATGATAACATCTCTTATGCTTAAGTGTAGAATACCACCGCCATGAAACGATGTGATTCGTTTTTCTTTTCCACTTTACATGGATGGAAATAAAGAATTATCTAATGAATATATAAATATATATGTGATATAATAATGATTATGTAAAGGATAATTATTATTTACTTTTATTTCATTGCATATATCAAAAAGTGAAAGCATCTTTTAAGCGTGAGTATGGCCTATTGTCTCTATGAACGGTGTAATTCATTTATCTGTCTCTTCCATATATGGATGACTATTAATATATATATATATACATATATATATAATGAATATATATTATATTTATATAATTATTAAAATTTTAAATATTAGGTTACCATAATCAAAGTACAAGTACCAGAACAACCGAGCAAAAATTTCCATGAAAATGTAGGACTCAACACCAAAAACAATTATAATAATAAAAGATTGTTAAAAATGAGTAATAAGATGTTTTAAATGGATCATATATGATATTATAGATAGGAATGTGGTTCTTATTGTTAATTATGAAAAATCATAACTTATTATACAGGATGTTAAAAGTTCTTCTTAAGAAAGTCAAACTTGAGGTAGGGGTTTCATAAATAAATTTATTTCCATTGGGTTATATTACTTCATTATTGCGTATGTTATTCCAAGATTATTTGTGTAATAATATGTGATTATTTTATATTTTGTTCCAAATTGTTTTATGTGTATTTACATTTTTTACACATAACCACATTATTGATTAATACTCACTTCAATGATATGATCATTGTAAGGTATTTTATATCAATCTCTTCTCTATTGAGACATATTTGGTATTACAAAATTATTTGCATTTTTATGGTATATATAATTCCCATTTTATATATTTACCATGAATATATATTTATTCAAAATTATTAATGTTTCAATTCAATTTTACGATATTAAGGTTTTATAATTTAAAAGTTACCAAGGTTGTTACAATTCATTTAAAAATCTATTTTTTGGGGATTTTTATTATTTTTGTTAAAGAAATATTATAATATATCCTTAAAAAGCTCCATCTATTTTCTTATCTTCTAGATATTTAATGAGTTTCAACGATTTCTTTCAAATTCTCTTCTCTTTAGAACTAGAATCAATCTATGAAATTTTTATTATCAAAACCAATCTTATTTCAATTTTTGATCACATATATTATTTATTAATATCCATTTTAATAAAAAAAATGTCATGAACCCCCCCCCCCCTGCAAGAGTACCCCTCCAGTGATTGAAATGTGATACGAAAGATAGTGACTGCCTAAGTCCCACCTCTAGTAGTCCTAGGCTTAGAGACTAACACCAAGGTTATAATAAACATGCATAAGAGAGGCATTATCCTCTTAGAGAACATGTAGAAGACAGAGATAAGATAGATACACCAAACAATGCCTAATCTGATATATATATATATATAAGGAAGTCCCAAGTGAAAACATGCAATTCCATAGAGTACTTAAACAACTGAAATGAAAACTACAAGTACAAAAGGGTAAAGATGACAACAACTATCAATCCCAAAATGATTCTAAAAACCCATGATCTAGAAATATCTAAATCAATCACCAACCTGCTACATATGACCTACAAATACTATATATATAGGGTGAGGATAAATGTATAATTAGTATAATCCTCCACATAGCATCTCATGAAAAAAATAATGAAATCAGGTTAATGCAAAGTGAACAACAACTAAACTAACTCATCACCTAAACATGTATACTATGTTCTCGGCCTCGACATGTCCAACTCTCACCAAGTATCACTTAAAAGAGATAATATAATATAGTAATGAAACAATATGGGTACCCAACTCCCGATTCCCTACTAGTTTTTCAAGATTAACATATTCTTATCATTTTCATCCCATAATTAAAAAAACATGTGGGTTAAACATTTTTTCATTATTAGCATAATTTCATAAACCAGATACTCTATGAAACCTCCCTATGATACCATCAAGGAGAAATGTGAAACCATGAACATTCATCTCCCTCATGCATTGGGCAAAGTAATGTAGAAAAAACAAAAAACATGGCCATCAACAATTAAATATATTCATAAGAAAGCATCTGATCTCTCAGCATCACATTAATTATTAAGTCCAACATCTACCTATTCCATTTTATTAGGTCCCATCCCCGATAACCGCATGCATATCATGATGAATCTCACCATCATGGGAGTCAACTGATACAATATCATCTGACCCTCCCTACCCACATCACATCAATCATCCTAGGCTCAGCCGTCCTAGGCTCATAACACATCTGAACCACCCCACACCATATCACATCACATAGCAAAGATCACATCTAGATAACATCACAAAATAAATATGAACCAAAAAACATAGCCAACAAGACAATCTAGGCCCTAAAACTAGGCATACAACCTTCACACATAAATGAGCTCTCATGGATCCAATCATAATGCACTCATCCTTCTCATGAAAACTGGTGAATTGGGCCACAAAAATTATCTTTATCTGAAAACTAGTTCTTATTCCAAATATAATTAACCAATTCATTATTCACAAGGTGAAAAAATGGAAAACATAAGACATCAAGAAATATTAAGCTATAAAAACATTAAACATTATCTCATTCATTTAAACCAATTTTATCAAACTATGAGAAGTGCCATTCTCATTTACCATGACTTTTTGTTTATTATCAGAAAGCATAAACATAATTCACATTATTCATTAGTTCCATTAATCATGTGGAATATAATTCAAATTAAACAGTCACACATCCATCAATTTGATTATCCACAAAATAAATCAACCATTGTTTTGATAACATTCATCTTCATTAAATTCATATGAAAATTGATTATCAATAAATTTCAGCTACAAGTTTTTTAACAATTTCATTATGTTACACCATGAATAAGATCATGCTATCAAAACCAAGAATATATATCACACTATCTATAAAATAAAGAGGCGACCTATCTTAATGATATTGAGAACATCAACATGTGATAAAAATCTAATTTTTCATTAATCTAGTTGAATAGATTATTATGTTAGTTAAATTTCAATCCAAAGCTCTAAAACATGCACAATTTATGATTTAATGAAAATAAAATAATAGAATCAATCAATCCCCTACCTCAAAGGTGTCAATGTTCTTTTCACGAGGACATACAAACGGTATGGATATATGATCACCTCTCCCATGAGGAAATTGTAATATCATAAATATTTCAGTCCAAAAATTCATGGGAAACAATAAAAAACCAATTTAGAATAGAGGAGATAAAGAGGAATAGAATGATTAAAAGAAATGGGAGTAAAAGAGACTAATCAGGGAGAACCCAAGAAAGAACACAACTTGGATCACCACGAATTGAAGACAGAATACAGGGATCAATCCCAATAAAAGGGATCCCAAAAATTGTGGAAATAGGGTCACAAGCCAATTGGAAATAAATATAAGGTGTAGCGTTTGATGAAAAACTGAGCTACCACAGCCTTTATAGGTGTGTTGTATATGGAATTTACACGGTGTGTAACCCTTACACATCATTTAATCATTAGGTTTTAAGTTTCAACAAAAAATTATTCAATTATATCCTTTTAAACCCCAATTTATTACATGTTATGAACTGGTCACACACAAGCCATGAACCACACAAACATGACAAGTGACCTTTACATGTCATGTATTCTTCCTACTCTCATCTTTTAGAAGTCAAACCCCCCCAAACTCACTCCATCTCTCTTTTGTGGACCATGAGCTATGGAAAATTTCAATGTGTTGGACTACATGGATAGGATCCATTAAATTATATACCTCTCAAAAAATTGTCATTATTTAGAACCTAAAACCAAACCCAAAGAGAAAATTAAAAGGGGTCCTTTAAACAGCTACCTCGTGAGATACCTCTCAAATATCTCGTCGTCACAGTAGATCAACCACCTCATTAGAGGATCAAATAAAACCATGAAAAGACAAAAAACTTATCCTAAATACTCTCCCATGGGAGATAACTTTCAAAAAAGAGTAAATTCACAATAATAAGAAAGAGTAAAGCATATCACAAAACAAAAAAGTCACCATCCACAAGAGAACTACATTACAAGAGAAGAGCTAATCATCAAATAGATCGGGGTATGAAGTGTGCATATGTGACTCAGGTTCCTAGGTACTCTCTTACATGTCTCAATACCACCATAAAACACAAAAAAAGGAATATAACACTGATAAAACACCTTATCCTAATGGTCCTAGACCTCCATAGTCCACTCCACAAAGGTCACATCCTCATCAACATCGATCTTTCCCCAATTGATGGCATGAGAGTCATCATGAAGATAACGATGTAGATGCGACATGTAAAAACATTGTTTATATGAATAATATGTTTAGAAATTAATATCTGATATCCTACAGCTCCAACATGATCTAACACCTTGAAAGGATAAACATGCCAGGAAGAAATCTTACTCCCCTGAACAAACCTTCACTTCCCATGTTGATAAGTAACATTTAAGAACACATAAACTCAAATGTTGAACTCCATAGGTATCGACTTATGATCAACAAAATATTTTTGATGATCTATCACTACATTCATGCTCTCCTAAATTACTTGTACCTTTTTATCATGTTCTATACTAGTTTTGGCCTGATAATTTCATCCTCTCCGACCCTAATCCAACACAACATAGAACAGAATGTTAGGTTGTACAATGCTTCAAATGGCTTCATACGAATGGTGGAGTGGAAACGTTTTTTGTAATAAAACACAACCAAGGGTAGGTGTCTCATCCATAAACCGCCAAAATCTAGGAAACATGAGTGGAAAAATCCTTCAAGATTTTGTATGGCCCACTGTAGGTGATCATCTTTTTGAAAATGAAAAGAAGTTATAATGAATAATTGAGAACCAAATTCTTATTGGAGACCATTCTTGACCCTATAGGTAAAATGAGAATCTCAATTAAGGATAATCATCCTTGGGACTCTATGGAGTTTCACCACCTCCTCTAGATACTTACTCGGAGAAAAACATCTTCAGAGATCGAATCATTAATCACTAAAAAGTGGAATTATTTCTTCATATAATCCACTTTCACCCATTTTGTATCATATGCTCCGTGATATCAAGGTAAAACAGAAACACATCCCATTTAGATGTCCTCCCACTTCCAATGGGGAACATATAATGGATGAAGAAAACCACCAGGAACACGGTGCTTGGCCTTGACCTTATGGAAGACCAAACATCAGTAAACAAACATTGCAACTTCACACTTCAACTTAGGCCTCAAAAATAATCCTCTCAAATCATGGTACCAATTTTTCATATCAGGATGTACCACCAATGGTGAGCTATGGGACTAAAGAATAACCATATTATGAATCATTAAAGGAAAATAACACATGATGCTATCCATCCTCAAACTAAACCTAAGGTGAATTGCTAAAATAAACTCAGTATCTCTAGTCTTCCACCTCATAATCCCCCAACTAAGACTCCTCAACCTGCTGCACCAATGGTGACTACAATATCATCTGGAAAAGACAACCTCTTTCTCCATCGTTACCCATATTTAGATACATTGTTGATATTTCTTCCATCACTCTCAAGAAACCTCTACATTCATGCATGGAATCTCTATGTGACTTCATGCTCAGTGCATCGGCTACAACATATCTATTTCTTATAGAATATGAATTCCTGAAGTCATAATCCTATAATATTTCCATCCACTAATACTAATTCAAGTTAAATTTGTGATGGTAGAAGACTTTCTTCAGTCCATTATAGTAAGTGAAAACCCAAAAAATTCTCACTAATGAGAAAATGTCACCACAGCAACAAATAAAACACCAATAACACCAACTCAATATCATGGTTGGAATAGTTAATCCAATTAAGATGTAACAATTCAGACCCATAAGAGACAAAACAATCTATGGTGCATTAGAACACAACACAATATAAGATGTCAATCATCATAAAAAACCTTAAACTGAACACCTTCTACTATAAAACAATGGAATTGAGTGATGACCAACTTATCCTCCATGTACTTTATATATTCCTGACATTGAAAATTCTTGGAGAATTAAGGATCCTTCCAGGTCAATGTTTTTAAAGGATTCATTAACCTAAAATAAATTGGCTATGAACTTCTTGTAAGAGTCTACAAGACCAAGGAAACTTTGTACCTATGACATTTTCATGGGTTATGCCATAGAAATAAATACCTCTATCTTTGAATAATATATAGTTACTCCCTATCATGAAACCACATTCCCTATGAAACAAACTTCACAGGCATTGAACTCACATTTAGATAAATTCTTGAATAGCTGGTTATAATGAGGACATCCCAAATTAGTACACAAATTCTATACATTATCATCCTTTTATGTAGTGTAAAAAAGTATGCCATCAATGAAAACCACCAAAAACATATCAATGAACTCTCTGAACAATATATTCCTCAACCCATGATTACTGTTGGAGAATTATTCACACCAAAAAACAACACAATGATATAGTAATGATTATGATGATAATAGAAAGTAGTTTTTTTTAATATCCTAATCCTTCACCCATATATGATGATATCCTAACCAAAAATTTATTTTGGAGAATAAACTTTCTCAATTCATGTAATCAAATAAATCATCAATCCACATAAGAGGGTTGTGGTTCTTCACCATCACAAGATTCATGCAAAAATAATCAATAAAAATCTCCAATCTTCCATTAGAAAACATTGCGAATAAAATGGGTGCACTCCAATGTGAAAAAATTAGATGAAAAGACATGATACAATAGATCATAGAGTTGTACATATAAATATTTCTACATTGAAGGTTCCATACTATATGGTGGCATAAAGATATGATACAAGCCTAACTGTAGATTGATCCCAAACACAATCTTTCATAGAGGTGGTAATGCTAAAATATTATATGTAAATACATCATGGTACTCTTCTAAACCCCTAGTAAATACTGACTACTGAACCTATAAAAATATTATAATCAACTTGACTAATAATGAAGATAAGGATATAACATTCCTTTAACCCATCTAAGGGTCTCCCTCACCATAAATCACTTTTCGCTCTCCATCAGATTCATAGACAAATACTTCCCACCAGATGTAATCCATTGTATTCTACACTAAAAACTAAAAATCTATGTAGAGGATGTTGTCATATAGTTGTATTTATTGAAATATGAAATATTCCTAAGGGTGGTGATTTCCTGGAACTACCTCTTAGTCTCTACACACTTCATATAAGTCAACTCGACCTTCAATTGGCATAGTAAATTCCAAGAGCAATGCAATCCCCACTACCTCTTGTTCCAAAGCATTGATGGGGGTAGGTGATATAAATATGTGTGTCTCTCCTGAAAAAAACTAATAAATCACCCTACACATCCATTATCTTCTCTATAAGGACATGGATAATCTCAGGGTTCTACTCCCCCTTCTCTATCTACTCTCTATTGATCCCAAAATAGATCATTGTACTTCTACTTCCTCGAATGAAACTACCTTAATGGAGGAACTAAAAGTAAAACACCTAGAAAAAAATTTATTGCTCACAATTTTCGGGCACTCATTCCTCTGATGACATTATCCTCCCGAATAAAAACATGCATTTTTATCATTGAATAAGTATAAGAGCCACTTACCTTGGGTAAATGAGATGATAAGGGATAATACCTACCCCAATTTATCTAAATCTCTTATATCCAGGAAACTAGGATCCTTGGACCATATCACTTCTTCCGTAAGAATTCTGATGATTCCCTTATCATGATTATCCTGTTCTATCCAGTGTACTATCAATGAAATCGTCCCTCTCCATCACAAGAAGATATGTATTCAGTAAACATGGGGTAACATGGTGAAAGATATATCGAAACAAATCCTCCCCAAAATTCATCTCCTTGTACTTCTTATCTAGAAATAGATCTGATGCATATCATAGCAGGGTCCTAAAATGGATTCAGAACCCTCGCATGCTGGAACTCCACTGTAAAAGGTTGAGTAGATCATGGAGACTTTCCACATTCATGGTTTAAGAAAGAAACTCTACTCAGAACTAATCTTAGAACTTCTCCCATGAGACAAACAACTCTTTGTGATCCCTGAGGAACAAGAACCACTATTGTCCCGATACTCCACACATCATCGCCATAACCAATGGAAACAAATGCTCATTCTAAGGAAGAATAAAACTAAAAGCTATATCAACCCTCTATAATCAGTCTTTTTTTATTGAATATGAAATGGATCACTCATACTTCTGGAGAATCTGGAACTAAAAATCAATGAGTTTTCTCATCTATGTGTCATTGTCGTCAACCTCTACTCTGCGAAGATTTATTTTAATATCCTACTGAACATCTTCAGTGTGGACCTGATGATTCCATAACCTAGACCCATTCCAGAAAAGAGAACAACTTCGATATCGCCTAAATCTAAAATATGTAATATTTAATCATTAATTACTTTTTTTATCTTATTATGGTTTTAACCTATCACGTGGTCCACCCATTCCAAACTCTGGTGTAATGAAGGATAATGCAGGATATTATTCATAGCTCTATACCATGTAACCAATATTAATTCATTTATTAGGCTCAATAAATAGAAAAGTCCATTCATCAAATCATAGGGTGAACTCAGTACCATTTTCTCATCTAGTTTACTATGTTTACATCGCTGACTAAATGTAGCTATCATATTTTCCCTACCAACACATGAAACCTCACTTGTTCTCAAATCCAAACTCCATCCTATACCGCAATATAAACCTTTGATACCACTATTACAAGAACCCCTCCCACAATAGAGTATCCCTTTTAGGATGATAATGAGATAGGGGAGATGGTGATTGCTCGGGTCCCTCCTCCAGTAGGTCATGTGTTGGCAACTCGCACAGAGGGTATAATAAATATGTATATTCGTGACATTAACCTATAAGATAATGTAAATAAGAGAGAGATAATATTAATACACCATCCAAAACCTTCTCAAATATATATATATACATTTAAATACCAAGTGAGAACATAAAATAACATATAGTACTAAAATAGTTAAAAGGTTCACTAAAAGTACCAAAAGGTAAATTTGGGAATGACCATGAATCCAAAACAAATTCGTCAAAACCATGATCTAGTAATAACCAAGTCAATCTCCAACCTTCTCTAATTGACCTAAAAAATATAATATATATACATTGGGTGAGAATAATAGTATACATAGTAGGATCCTACCCAGATCCTCTTATGTAAAAGATAAATAAATCATCCTAAAACATAGTGTACTATAGTGAACTTAACTAGTCACCAAAATAAGTATACTAAGTTACCAGCCTCATCATGGATAACTCTCACTAAGTTTAACATATAAGATAGAATATAATATAGTAAAGAAATATCAATGGTACCTCAGCCCCACTGGTTTTTCATGATTGAAAACTTCTAATCATTTTCCTTTCATAATCAACTAACCCCATGGGTTAAACATTTATTCATTATTAAATCATTACATAATCCATGTACTCTAGGAATACCATCATAATGTACCACTAAGAGGAAACATGAAACCAATAAAATCAAAATACCTTAGGAAGTGGGGAAAGGAATACAGATTAAAGAAGCAATATGACCATCGACCATTAAATAGATTTATAATAGACATCCCAAATCTTAGCATCACATCAATGGGTAAGCCTTGCTTCAACCTGTTCCATAATCTCTGGTATCATCCATGAAACCCAAATGTATATCCTAGTGCATCTCCCCATCATATGCATCAACTATAGACACGTCATGTTGTCTTCCCTACACACATTACATCAGCCATCCCAGGATCATAACACATCTAGGACTCCCCACCACATATCACATCTTAGTAAAGCACACATCCAAATAAAATCACAGAAGCACGAAAAAAACATCATAGCCAAGAGAGAAATATAGGTCCTAAATATTGCATCCATCCTTCATACATAAATTATCTCTCAAGGATCCAATGATAATGTACTTTTCCTTCTCATGAAAACTAGAGACTCAGGCCCTTTAACTTATCTTTATCACATAATTTGTTCTTATTCCATCATGAATTAACAGATTCATTATTCATAGGATCCAACTATGAGTGACCCAAGGCATCAATCTATATCAAGATATAAAAATATTAAACATGATCTTAATCATATAATGTAGTTTCATAAAACTATGAGAAATACCATTCCAATTTTGTATTCATTTTCATTTATTATCAACAATCATAAAAATTAATCACATTATTTAAAAATTCCATTAATCATATAGAAAATCAGTTCAGTTAAACATGTAAAATATAATCAATTTGATTATCATCAGATTAAATTAACCACCATATTTAAATCATGCCCCATCATTAAATTATTAAGCTAATCAGTTATCAATTAATTATAGATTTATTTTCATTACCAATTTCAACATGCTACTCTAATCATAAGAACATGCCAACAAATCACAGCATATATATCACACTTTCTAGAAGATCAAGAGGGATCCCCATTATAACATAATAATGAACATCAACATGGGATTTCTAACCAATTATTTATTAATAAAATTCAATATATTATTAGTTTAATTTTATTGTTATCCACAGGTATAAACCATGATCAATTTATGATTCCACATAAAAAAAGTGAAGAAACAAAGCCCCGGCCTCAAAAGAGTCAACATCTTCACATGAGAACATAAGAACATTACGAATCTCCGATAACCTTTCATGTGAAGAAAATGTGATCTCCTAAACACTACATTCCATAGATATACCCAAAAAATGATACCCCATTAGAATAGAGAATATCATGCTACATAGAGTGAAGAGTAAAATCATGAAGAAACAAAACCGATTAGGGGAAACCCACTAGAAAATGATGAAAGAACGCACCTTGGATCACCACAGACTGAAGATGGATTCTAGGGATATATTACCATAAATGGGATATAAATATTCTAGGGAAGAGAGTCAAAAAACACTTGTAAAATGAGAGAAGGAATAGCATTTTAGGAAAACACAAGTCGTTGTATCATTTATAAGCGCACTGGATAGATCATCTACACAGCATGTAACCCTTATACATTGTGCAATCATCAGGTTTTATGTTTTTATGAAAAAACCCACCACCTTGAATATTTTAAAACAAAATTTATTACACATCATGAACCGACCACACAAAATCCATGAACCACACATACACAACATGTAATATTTACACATCATGTATTCTTCTTACTCTCATATTTTAGAAGTTCAACCCCTCCAAACTCACTCTAGGTCTTCTATGATAACCATAAGATTTGTAAACATGAAAAGGGTCATACTACAAGGAATAAAACCATTAAATTTTAAAATTTTAATTTTTATGTAGTCAAATGATTTATTATGGACATTTTTTACCCTTAACTTTTTACATTGTTTAAAATTAATCTTTTTGATGTTTTTTAAAAGGGTTATTTTTCATCATTCTACAAAAAGTTAAAAATAATGTTTCTTTTTAATGTGTATGATATTAAAAACATTTCCCACCACCATAACCATTTTATGAAATTTATATTATTTTATACGCTTTTTAGTGGTTTAACAAATAAAAATATTTAATAAAAAATTATTTTAGTGTTACACTTCCATTTCATTTATTTCTATTAAGGACGTGATTTTACTACAAAACCTATATTTTATATGAACTAATGGTCATATTTTATCACTTATTAATTTTGTGGTCATTAATTTTCTCTTGAAACATTCACATTATATTGATCATTGGAGATTTCATTTATCTTAAATATTCATTTTATTTTTACCATAGATATAATTATTTCCTAAATCTTATACCATTTATAGATACAGTGTTTTACTTTGAATATTTTTTGATTCATTGCGTAAATATGATATTTTTTATCCTTTATTGAATATGGAAATTTATTGATAATGAATAATATTTATGAATTTAATTGATAATTTAATGTATGAGGAATGAATTGGACTTGCAGTGATGGATGGACCTATTCAAAGATATCCCCTCGATGCATCAACATGGATAATGAGAAAAATCTGTTTTCTAGCCTTATTAAATTGTTTTTTGGTGTTTAACTAATGATCTATTAAACTGTTTTAGCATAAGGCCTTGATGGTAAATACAACATCATGTCTAAGATCATAATGTCCAACAATAATCATTTCTTTCATTGAGAATTCTATTTTTATTATCCAAGATATTACTACATTAATATTATCCATGGATGCATTTCATGGTCATGTTATTGATTAAATGAAATGGGTTTTCAGTTATTTACCTTTCCATGTTGATTATTATTTATTCAATAATGATTACATCCATTGTACGTATCCCATATTGTATATGTAAACAAACCCTTATTTTTTTTCCTTTCCTCATATATGAATAATGAATCTTTGAATGAGTCAGAGGATGAAAAATGGTTAGTATTTCTATGTTTTATATTCTTTTAGTGCAAAAAATGGAAATTAGGTATGTATCTAGTAATTTAATACTACTAAACTATTCAATATTTTGAGATATGATCTCTTGTAAATTATTCCAATGTAAAAAAGATGACACTAGCCCTGTGTTACTACATTTTAAGTTGTTAAAATCTCACTAGACATAAGGTTTTATGGCATGTCATGGTTTTATAATGGCCTCATGGGTCTAATCACTCAGTCCATCACTCGCCCCTCCTTAAGGGAATTATAGGAACTTATCAATGGTCAATAGAATCACTTAATTAATTTAATCTTCACCCCTTAGATTTTGTGTGTCATAAGGCATTTAATAATAATAATCAAGGCCTCATCTATCGGTGACCATGGCATCAAGCCTATGGATGAGGCCCTTTGTCACCTTGGGACTTTGTTTAGTTCCATATGTAGGCATTGATTTTTTTTATTAAACACATTGCTTAAAATTAATGATTTCGATAACCCACTATGATGTGATCGAATACAAAATTATATGAATATATATATACCACAGGTATTACCTCAAATTTTCTCCTAAATCAATACATTTCATTTACAATATTAACTCTCCACCTGACAGCGCCGACATATGCCCGTCTAATTCCACCCGACCATCTCCCATCCTCATGAGCACAAAACTCAGGACAAGTATTAAATAATTAATTATAAGACATTTAAAACTCATTATTCAATTTACTTTCACAATTTAAAACCAATTTAATTATTTAACTCAATTAATCATAACATCCAAAATCTCACTGAATTCTCTCGTTACACCAAAACTATGACCAACAGAATGCCAACTCCCTATAGTGTGATCTTGAAACATCCCCACCCAAAATCCATGACAACCCTAAACACTTCAATCACCAATTCCATCTAATTTAGGTTAAAATTCTTGAAATACACATATTGTGATATAACTCTATTAAAATGTTGTCTGTAGGAATAAAGGTATAGTATCGAGACATCCTCTCGCTAGGCTGCATGAAGTCGATATAAAAATTTGAAAATTACACCATGATCTGATGTAATCAAAATCAAAACGCTAAACCAAAACATCAATATAATAGTTTGAACAAGAGAATATAGTTAATAGAAGAAGGAGAGGTGGATCATATATAGAATCAATGATGAACTTCGTCAATATTACCCCAAATAAATGGGGGTTTAAGAGAATAGAGGAGGTTTAGTCATTTTGGTGTCACTATAGGGATATTTTGAGAAATTAGGGGAGAAACATAAAGGATCAGAGGGGGAAAATAGTAAATTTATCTCTTTTAATAATCTTCATAGTTTGGGGGAATTATATTCCAAATTATTCCCCAATTATGCATCCATCACATTAAAATGCCATCACCTCCACATGGTTAGGATGTATGGTTTACCAAATTGTTTTTCAATAATGAAAAAATCTCACTAGACTCATCTACAATTTTTTATTTTTTTCTAAAATCATGTGTCGACCGTATATCAAGACCCAAGTCAAATACAAGCAACAAAATTTACTATAAAATTAATATGTTTCAACAAGAAATTTTTTTCTAACCATGAACATTAATTTTTTACTACATAATTTAAATTTAAATCCTCCTCACACATAGGGTGATGCATGGTTTCCCCTAAATCATGCACACAAAATAATGTACCCTGGATGACTCCTCTAAATCCTATAAAACATAACCCAAAGCTACTGAGACACACTCAAGAACCTTAGTCAACCATGGGACTCAAACCATATTAAAAAAAATCCTTTTAATATTTTATAACTCTCAAATTATCTATATAAATTTTGGTTTTAAAAAACCATCCCCCAAAATCGAAAATTCATATTTCCTTAGAATTTATTACATAGAAATGGTTGTGTATTTACAGCCTCCCCAACATAGCACTTTTCATCACTAAGAAGCCTCAGTGTCCTTTGACCATATCCCTCATCTGATATCAGTCATCAATTCATCACATGTTCATCACATTTTACTCTAGAATGAAATATTAGCTTCCTCTTTAGAAATCTAAAAATGAGGTGCACTATTAATTAAAAACTAATCTCCCACTCATCATCATCAGAAAAACACCTAGATGACACTCTGTGACAACCATCTATACCAAGACACCATTGCTCTACCAATGAATTCATCATCCAATTATAGTCCTCCCCACCACAAGCTTCATCTCCTTAATGGATGATTCTAATCCATGGTGCCTCTCTCGGTCCGAAAAATATACTAAAACACATTTACATTGATATAAGGACAACATGGTGTGGTATCCAAATCAATGAACCCAATCCCATCTAAAAAACCATACATAAGATGGTAAAACCCCTTTTCTATGATTCCAAACCAAATCAAATGAGTACCCACTACCCATGAACAATTACCTGAATATAATCTTCAATCACATGTCTGATGAAATTTTCATCCCATCACCCAATCATGATTCCATGACCCCATAAGGGATTCCAAGATAATTTAGTACATAAATTGTTGTATAAACCTAACATCAGGTGTGATTCCCGGATTGGATCCCCAACCATTCAAATATTTCTTTATTCAATCACCTATGAACTAAAACACCATTTACCTAACTCACACTTGAATCACATAAAAACTAACATGAAACTAATTTAAATGCATAGAATCCATCCAATACCCCATCCAAACTCAACATCTGGTATCAACCTCATAACTAGATAAAATCCAATTTTTCATCTCATTGGAATCTAAAATCCATATCAATCATCCAACAATCAGTGATATCTAAAACATTACGCGACACACATTTAGGATCATACCTCCACAAACAATGATCCATTCATTAATTCATGTAATGATTGGATATGGTTATCCCACTCATACCTGATCAACATCACAAAACATCAATTATCACATATTCCTAGTCCATAAGAATTTCATCCTTGATATCCATTTTATCACATTCATAAAAAGGGTCACACCCTCCAACAACATATGGTGCACTTACAAAGATATGGATTTATTTAGAATAATCCTCAAGAATAACATCAGCAGGTTTCATGATCTCATGTGTGTTTCCCTTCAAAATATATGCTCATCCACTTCCAATCCTAACACCTTGCATCCCTGAAAATATATCTCAAGGCACAACCTCATGTTTTTCATTCCATCACACCTGTTCCATTTTACATGTCCCTTTTACCATGAATTGATATTTCCATTTTTCATCAAAACCATGAGAAACTAATCCCCAAAGTATTACATTGATTCCATCCAACCTTGGCCTGCATGTGACCTATCATCAACCCATAGTTCATGTGAGCATCATGCATAAAAATCACATTCTATTTCTATTACATAATATCTAAAAATTGATATTATCCCATAGAACCTGTTCACATATCTAAAATCCTTCTTCTGTAAGTCACCCATCACCAAACAAAGGACCACATGCCTAATCCACCAACGATTCTCCACTAGAATTCTATCCTCATCATTCCAGAAGAAACCTTGGTGCTCCAATTCATAATGAAGAATCTCACTCATGTAATGATCTATCATATAATCTCCCACTATTCTAGCAGCACTCCAAAGCCCAAATCATCCATTGAAACTCTTCTATTTCCCCATTGAAAAATGCATATCAAATACTTAGCATTAAGAATCACATTTATCCTACCCTTAGAACCCGACCTTATTTCCAAAATCATCAGCTCTCAAAGTGATCTACCTACAAAGTATAAATACTCTCTATTCCTTTACTATATATACCAAGTAGAATCTTATATTCACTAATAGTGTAACCTAAAGCATCTACCAGTGATTATTGCCTCTAAGGAACTCATATGCCTAGACTAAACCTTCTATCCCAAGTTACCCTTATACACACAATATCTAATCTCAATTATAACACTAATCTCACTAATTCCCTTGGCTCTGTATCAAAATACTAGGATCTAAAACATAAAACATAGGTAATATCTCAGGTAAATAAAAACATAGAATAAGTATCCATTATCCCATATCAGGTTTCACATGATTACTTAGGTACCCAGCCACCCTCTATAGTGTATCCTATACACATATCCATATCCAATATCGCATAAAAAATCCTATGACATATCAAGGGAATTAATTCTCACCAAGAATCCACATAAATAACTACCCCTTGAGAATCACACTCTCAAAAAAATCTTCACCAAGACTCCACATATGGGAGTCACACCCTAAAGGACCACAATATCATCTAGGTACACATGCATATCATAACATATCTTTGCAGTGAACTATTTCATGTAACCACAGTCATATGGTTTAGTTAAGTAGAATGATACTATGAAGTTATATGAGAAAACACCATATAGGATGTTATTGATACTTCAAATAACCAATCATATTTTTATATTTCAAATAGTTCTATAATCATCCACAAGGGGCTTACCACTGAGGAAATAAATTCATGAACTTATTTTCTAGGGTCTCCATACATCTCTTACACCGAGGGACTATATAGTCATCAGCCAAAAACATCCTCCCATGTGATCCTTGTGACCTATCATTAGAAGAAATATATTGTGGCATAACTGAGTAAAATTACACCATAAAGTTATGTGGTAAAATACCATATAAGTTGTTCTGGTCACATTAATCAATTGAAACATCATCATCAGTTATATCAATAACATGAAAGTAGGTATATTTCATGTGAATACAATGTTCCAAATATGATCCATGTAGATCGGACTCTTTACAATGATTCAAGATTAAAAATACCATTAATAATAAATTTAAAAGAACCAAAGTCTGTCATGGTAGGTGAAATCATAAAACTATAAAATCGGAAACCGAGAATAAAAATATTATTTTCCTGGTAACCTAGAATTCTTACCAGAAATGGTGCTCACAATGCAGTAGTCTAATATCCCTCACAAGCTCTGACACAATCATATGTCACCAGTCTAACATATCCCAAAATAGTAAAACAAAATAAACTTTGTTGCATTTTGTGATATTAGACACTTAAAATCTATTATACCACTTTTTAACACCCTCCAATGGTCCATGAACCACTCAGTGGACATAGCTCAATGGAGGATGTTACAGTATTCACATGAGTTATATAGTGTAAATCTATGTCTCAAACATGAAATGAACACAATAAGGGGTACATACCCATATTAGGGAAGAACCTATTAAAAATAACATTAGTTACAATTTTAATTATTTACTTATTTTCATCGGGTTAATTTTTTTTTCAATCCATTATTGTCCAAACTATTAGCATGGGATGGAATAAAAAATGGGGTTAATGTTTAAAAGAGAAATTATAATTCAGAAAAATCGGGATACGCTGATTCAACCCCACCCATTTTGGTAAATCATAAGTAGATCCATTATTATCCAAACTAATAAGAGAGGTTCAAATACAAAATGGGGTAAAATTTTAAAAGGTAAATTATAATTTTGTAAAATATGGATACACTGATTCACTACCCCCTTTCGGTTTCTTGTGATTGGATTAATTTTTCTTGGATAATTATTTTTATTAGGAATACATGAAGTGAATACATGAAGAATATATTATAGTTATTTGTATAGAGAAATCATTTATCATCCCTATTAATAAAAATATGGAGGTTTCATCCAAAAAAATGAAGAACCATAAGAATAGGGAGGATAAAAAGATACTAAAGAGCTCAAAGAATAAATTTGGGTCACTAATATATCATGGTAATAAAAGAATTAATTATTCCAATAAATAAATTATAAATTATCCTCTAGAATAATCATCATTAAATTGTGAAGTAGATATATAGAAATAGAATATTGATGAAGACCTATAATTTGACGTTAATGACCAAATAATGAAATTTCTTATTACATTTTCACTCATATATTTTATTTCATCCCAGTTTTACATAATTAGAAATCAAATATTGTAACACATACAAAAATTTATGAAAAATTAATTGAGAATGAAGTTGAATAATTGAACCAATATCTTTAAATAATGGTGAATGATAGGAAAAAACTTTTGTTATTGTTTCCTGAAAAATATCCACTAAACGAAGAAAATTTTAAAAGAATAATTTTCGGAGAAGGGTGAGATTAAAAAATTTAAAGAATGTGTATCTATGCATTCGATGAAAATAAAAAATAAACCATGGAATTAAATAATTCTTAATAAGAAATTAAATCTAAAAACATGAAATAATATGAAAATATCTCGCCTGAAAAGTTTATGATGCATGAGGATTAAGTTGATAAGAGGAGAACAGAATGTGAATATGATGTTAAATCACAAGAAGATTATAAAACCACTATTAATCTGAAGTGTCTTATGATGGAAGAAAATATTATAAAAAAAAGTTTCTCATTTTGAATCTTCAAATATTGCTAAATGAATAATATCTTCAATTAAAAAAATAGAATTTTTTTTCTTAATACAATAATATTAATAGAAAAATGTTTGTATATCATCCAATTATTTATATACTATAAGATCATAAAAAAGTTAACTTGTACTCTTAGTATTTTTATTATTTCTAACATTATGTCATCGACTAGTACATATTAAAATCAAAATCTAGAAATATTTAGGTGAATAAAAATTTATTGGAACCCATGACTACTTCAAGGGTAGATATTACGATGTGTTATAAAATAATCTTCCTAATAAAATATTTAATGTATAGTGTTTCTATCCAAAAAGTAATCTAATAAATATTTATAGAATATAACTAAAGGGGAAAAAAATATATAGGACATTTTGGTGTTGATGGATGTTTTAGCATAGTTATATTGAATTTTATTCTTAATCTGAAAATGTGTGGATATTGTATAAGGCGTGGGATAAAGTGAGGTAGATTTGAAATTAAAAGAAGGCATGTTGAGAAAAATAATATCTTGTAAAATAAAGTAAATCTATACATAAATAATAGATTTAAATGTCTTTGTAACTTCTATAACATCTTCACAAAAGGAGTTTACGACATTGAAGTTTTCTAGTATGGATCAACTAAGCATGTACCATAGGTTTTCATAGGAATAAAATAACAATAGATAAAAATGATAAATGGATATGAGTCAGCCTTGGGGTATGTACAAAATAAATCTATTAATATAATAATTCAAAATAATAATGCTAAATAAGATGTTATACAGTAGATGATATTCTTCTATTATGGTATAAAAATATATATAAAAGAAATTTGGAAATTATCCATGAATATCATAGTTGAAGAATAATATTGGTATCAAAGAGGGAATCAGTCCATCGAATAAATAAGAGAATTGTTTTGGTATTATTCATCCAAGATAAAGAGTATGAGAAGTTTCCTAGAAAGGTAAATTAATAGGTTGTAAAAAAATCTTATGTAAAATTCCATAAATCTGAGTAAGTTACAAAAATAATGCTTGAATATCTGGTCAAATCAATTTGAAATGGAAATAAATATAGAGAAAACATATTATAATTAATATGATAAAAGATAAAATTTGATTCCACATTAATAATAATTATAATTTCATGGTATGATTCCAAAAGGTGTTAACCAAATAAATCATGTGATATTTTGTGGGAGGTGAAAACAAGTTTGTCACACCCCTATAAAATGCATGAAAATAATTCCAAATTATGAGGATATGTTGAGAAAACTAAGTCACTTTTAGTTTCATGTGTAATGTATAAACATATAAAAAATTATTCATGTGTTGATCTTGGTATTATGAAAAATGAGGTGAAAAAAATATAAAAGAATTAAATAATAATAAGTTCACGATTCCCTTGAATTCTAACATATGGAAGGTAAAATGAGGAGATATCATGAAGAGTTATCTAAAAGTTTATATGAAGATAAATTAGTTTCTTAGTTTAGATGAATCTCTTAAACACGTTTCTCTCACTAATAAGAAAATAAGGATTCACCATATTCCCATATCTGTTTGTTTTTTCTATGTACTTGGAATTTAATGTGATGTACAGAATGGGATAAATGAATTTTATGATATTACTAAAACATGGTTATCTATCTATAATGGAGTTCTTGATGACTCTATGAAAAATTTCAAGTTATATTTGAAGGATATTCTTAGACTTCACTTTCATGAAGATCGGTCATGGTGATGTTTTTTTATATTCATCCCTTGAAATGGATTTATCATGAAAAATTTGAAGAATATCATTATTGTATGAGAATCGAGATATTTTAAAAAAAAATAATTTTAGGTATGACCATCATAATTTCCCATTCTTATGTTGATTGAGTCATATATTTTTTTAAGTTTAAATGTTTCTGATTTAGAAATGGGGAGATACATTCCTATACCTAAATGATTTTAATGTGTTTTTGAAGAAGACTGTATATGTTTATATGCATAAAAGATTAAATAGACCATATGAAGATTAAAGTGAGTTGATTTAAAATTTGTATCATTTAGTATATATATTTAAGGATAAAATTTGTCACCCTTATTTTTACACTGATCTTGATTAAGTAGACTTAGATTTTATCAGTTTATAGATCATTTATAAGTGAAATGTGATGTCATTCATCTCTGAAGTATTGAATGATGATATAAAAAATAAGTGGAAGATAAAATGTGGATGTTAAAAATTTGATCATGGATTTACCTTACACTTATAACTTTATAAATTTTTCTAATAATGGGGATAGAAAAATGGGAATTCTTATAGATAGAATAACTATTGAAAACATATTGATAGTGATTTATGTGAAGAAGTTATGGGAATTTATAATAATACAAAGGGGGGACAAAATTACCTAATTGATTATGATGGTTTTGTTTATTATAAATGTATTTATTTTAAATACGTATAATAATATGTGTTGGGTGATGGTGAAGAACCCATGGAATATGAGAATGAAGAACCCCATGACTGATGAATAGTGTTATGGAAAGGGGGATATTTAATTTTTTTATGCAATTTTGAGTTAATATGAGTTGTGTATGTGATTATTTCAATTTATTTTGTGAAGAAATGATCATTCATATGTTTTAAATGGACATTAATTAATTATTTATCATTATTAATGAACGAAAAATAAAGAGATGTGGTTGGTGAATTTTAAAATTATAATTTAAAAAAATTTAATAGACATTTATAGTTATATGATTGTTTTAGAGATAATATTAATGATAATTATTAACAAGTACTAATTGGATGAATTGCGTAAATAGAATGCACTATCTATAATAAATTCATGAATATTAAGAAGCTGACTATTGAATAGTGTGGGGTGTTATGATTAAAGAAGAAAAATATTTTTATGATTTCTATAGAATAAATATGAAATGTGGAAATAAACTTTTTATTGAATAATTTAGAATACATCATTTTATTATCAGGTATAATGTATACATCAATATGTAGAGAATATGCAAATGAAAATTGGATAAAGAAGGATGAGTTAAATCTTGAGTTAATGAGAGAGTGGGGTTTTATGAATGTGCTCAAAAAACATTTAGAATGAATGGAGGTGATGTATGGTAATTTGAATATATTATTAATTTATGTGAAGAATTATATAAATTTTATTTTATGGCTGAAAATTGATCTATAACCTCCCATTGATTCTTATGATTCCCCATGATGACGCATAATGGTAACTCCAATAATATACACTATATATATATATGGAATCTATTAGTAGAACAGAGAAATTCATAAAAGGAATTGAATATGTACAAGTATTTCTTGAGTAACAAGATATATGTAAATGTATCATATATTCATATATAAATCTATGCATGATAGTTTATATAATAAATTGTAAAAGTTCATTGGTCTGGAAATTGCAGAGTCCTGAAGATCAATGGGATGAAAATTCAGCTAATTATAAAACACATATGGGGATACATAGTATAAATTTTTTCATATGTAATATCTTTCATAATGTTGAAATATAACAAAATCAATCATTCATAATGATACATTGTATCTTGGAAATGATGTGTAAGAAATTATGAGACACGCATAAGGTATTTTTTCTAAGGAACATGAAAAAATTTGTAAAAGGGAAAAACTAACACTAATATGGAAGGAATTATTATTCAGGCATAATATATTTGAAACTAAAAAAAGTGATACATAAGGAACTCTATTTTGTATATAAGGGTTTTTAGTTGAGTCATTTTCCTAATTCATAAACTTATATCAATTATAAAAAATTGTAAAGGTGAAGATGTTTTGATAAATACATTCAGACGTTAACCTAGATGACGTTGAAGTTGTTCTTTAATGAATTCAATATCCAAATTACTAAAAGTGACTATGATTGAAGTTGATATTATAATATTCATGCTATAAAAAAATGGTTATATATTAAAGTTATGTTTCATGTTATATTGATTAAAACCATGTATTTAAGAAGTATGAGGACGAGACATTAGTCAATGTAAGTTTTTAGAACTAATATATATCCATTTTGTAGATAAGAAGTTAATTTTTTAGTTATTGTGAAGCTAGAACATTATAATATCCATGTCAGTGTAAGAGAAACATCATATGATATATTTCCTCATAAAAATGGAAAGATTCATTCCGGTCATCATTGAATTCATAGTGGTGTGTTAATGATATACTTGAATAAATACACAACATGGTATGAGCTTCGATGTCAATATTATATTATTATATGAAAACATGAATTCATGTCCTATGGTTTTTTTAATGTTTTAATGAAGGGTTATCACAAGTATGATAGGAAATTTAATGAAGAAATATTTGATTCTGATTAAATGTTGATAAATAAATGATGGGTATTCTTAAAATATTAGTTTATATATGCTATTAAATTAAGGATAATATTATGAGATCATGAGGACTAAGCTCACATAATTCCGCTAAGATATTAATGAGGAGATCAAGATTATGATATTGAGTTAATTTTATATATTAAAAAAATAAAAATGTTTATTTTCATGATTTGATAAATTAATAAATAAGAGGAAAAAAAGAGGGTGAAAGTAAGATGTTGATGAGATAACATGATATAAAATTCAAGAATAAAAAAACAATTTGTATAAAAAATGAAGATAATAAGAGGATGGAAAAATAATACCCAATTTCTACCATAAAATATCGATATAATAGAAGATGAATTTGAAATACGAAGAAAAATATTTGAGAGAGAATAATAGGAAATTTTGTTACCTATCTACTATATCAATACTTAATAATGTCTGATAAAGGCCAATATCATGAATCTATATAAGATCCACAATATTGTTAACATGAATACCAATGTGTATGAACTCTAAGAAAAAACCCAATGGCTATTAATGAATTTTTTAAGGAATAGTAAATCATATATTGATATTGTGATATCTTGAAGCACAAAAAAGATCTTATTTATTAATTTTTGGAAGGAAACAGTGTATACTATCATGGGGAAATATAAAGAAAACAATCGAAATATTGTAAAACCAATTAAGAAATAAAATATGATTTTAAAGAGATATTTTATCATATTAACTTTATTTATATAACATATATATCTACCTTGGACTTGAAAAAAATATAGTAAGGAGTAAATTCCCATATTGGGTTCCAACCTTGAAAAATTATTACATAATACTCTTCACATTATTCACTAATTTTTAGGTGGTTAATGTGTGTCATGTACTCATAAAGAGATAAATTAATATCATGAAAAAAACATATCTTTGAATAAAAAAGGGGGTAGGTGTTTAAAAGATAAATTAGAATTCAGTGAAACACATGTACACTGATTCAACCCCCTCTCAGTATACTTTCACAACCATACTGGTGTATAATAGTTTATATTTACTTTATTCTTAATAGTAAAATAATTGGATTATCTGTGTTTTATAATTTATTCTCTTAATGTACTATGAGTACATATCTTGTGTTTTTATGCATACACTTATATATATATAAAGGATTATGTTAATGAAACTATTAGTGGTGGCCAACTGAGTTCTATAATAACACCCTACATATGAATATGGGTGAATGTGAATTTTCAGATGTGGTATTTTTGGTATGAATAGGTATTCAAGGGTAAAAAATTGGATAATAATTGAATTAGTATAATCTCAGTTAGCAGGATAGGATTCCATGAGGTATTTTAGTTTTAGAGGACAACACTGGTTGGAGAAAACATTGGCATATTGAATCCTCTATGTATTTGTATTAATTGAGTCTATGTATTATCTTTTATAATTTTTTATGTTGGTCAAAAATAAGGTAAATACCCTAATAGGGGGGGTGAATCAAGGTACGTCAAATTCTTCTAATGACCCTCGCCAAGGATCTTTTTACACTATTAGTAGGTACACTTATCTCCTTCACACATAATGATGTGATAAATGAATTAAAGAGAGACACAAACAATTTTTATGTGGTTCACTCAAATTAGGCTAATCTAAGGAGAATATAATAGTGATATGTTGATGTACCAAAATCAATATGTTCACTACTTGTTTCTTTAAAATTCAGAGTAAACACATCAACCCTCTAGGTTTAAAATAGTATAAATGTACAGAAATCACTGTTCACAATCGCTAAAAAATATCACCTATACTCTAATTGAAATAATCATGATATTCCATGAACCAATAATGAGATTACGCAATTAATGGTGTATTAATCATCTCCTTCTTCATACATAAGATGGAAATCCATGATCATAAAATGAGTTAGAATTATGGATCTCCATGCCTTCTTGCCTCTTTATTTCTGTCCTGACCTGACCCAACTTGGGCTCGAGCCGCAACTACCCCAAGCCCACCTCCATAGCCCAGGGGCTGGCGACAAGCACCGAAGGCTAATCAACTCGAGGAGGCCTTTTCATAAGTACCTGTACACACACACCACACACTCAATACAGATGTGCAGAGTAAAAAAGAAAAGAAAAGTACCAACTGCTATAAAAAACCCACAAGGTGCATCGACCTCTAGAAAGTACAAAGTGAGTACTGAAGGTAAACTATAAAGAAAAGGGAAAATCATGTGCCCAACCAGAAAAGTGCCACAACTTGGCAATAGGAAAACAAAAGTAAAACAACTAGGAGAGTCGCACACCTAGAACCCGACTACGACCACCGCACGCAGTCCAAGCTCCCGAACTCCTATGATCATCGGTAGTCATGACCAACCTATCCATCGTCTGCAATTGCACACCAAGTGCGAGAAAATCCCTAGCAGGGTGAGTATAAAAATACTTAGTAGGATACCCCGATGTCTCGAGGGAGCAACAAAGGAGGTACCGAAGAGGATGTAGTAGATCGAACATGGAATAGTAAAGGATTACAACTGATAGTGCAGTAAAGAGTACAACTCAACCCAACAAGAGGAAGGAAGTAAACTCATCCAAACACAAGAAGATAGAAACTTCGAGAAGATGAACTTCTCATCGAGTTTTCGCTACCTATAACACGAGAGTAGACTCATCCAACCACGAGAAGCTAGACACCGAAAGCATGTGGCATACCCCACGCGTCTTCGCCTCTCCTAGAAGGAGAGTAACCAAAACCCAAGAAGTGGGTACTGGAACAAGGTGTATACATATTCATATGCTTTCTTAAGAAACCCTAATAGGTCTTAAGGGGATCTACATCTCGTATATCAGCCCATAATAGTGAGTCGCCAATAGTCCCATAATTAAAAACAATCGATGCTAAGTATCCCGCACGTCTGCCCCGAACTGCAAGTCAAGGGGCTCAAATCACCGCACCTTGACACTATCCGCTTTGGGCAGCACTGACTCAGCCACACAGTTTTAGGTCGCGTATCAAGGATGCATCTTGGTGGGGAAATATCCCATCGTACATGAGAGTACCGAGGAATGTAAAACCACACCTCTTCACTGTCACACAGTCAATAGGTCTTCTCAAGTTAAAGTTGTCACATCATCGACCCGTACAACCAAATGTCCCACTCTAATAGTCGTGGAGAAAAGCCACATACTAGCCTAGTAGAAAGGTGTGAGTCTGAAAAAATTCATCGGGTAACCCACTGCCCAGCCTCGATGGAGGGTAAACCCTAAGAGGTCGTTGGGTAACCCACTCCCCAGTCTCTACTGGAGGGTAAACCCTAAGCGGTCATCGGGTAACCCACTTCTGAGTCTCTTCTTGATGGTAAAACCTAAGAGGTCGTCGGGTAACCCACTTCCCATTCTCTGCTAGATGGTAAACCCTAAGAGGTAAATGAGAAACCCACTGCCTAGCCCCGTTGGAGGATAAACCTGAAGAAGTCAATGAGCAACCCACTGCCCAACCCCACTGGAGGGTAAACCCACAGAAGTCGATGAGAAACCCACTGCCCAGCCTTTCTGGAGGTTAAACCCAAAGAAGTCGATGAGCAACCCACTGCCCAGCCCCACTAGAGGGTAATCCCAAAGAAGTCGATGAGCAACCCACTTCCCAGCCCCGCTGGAGGGTAATCCCAGAACTCCTATGTCCATCCCTACTGGATGGTACAACACTGGCCAATAGAACACGGAGTGGGTATCATGCAACCACACAACTCCAAAACAATTCAACTAGTAGAGTTTCTGCACCACAATTGTGTGGGTCACGCCGATACCAAGAGCTTTGTTTATGGAAACACGTCACGGTAGATCGCGGAATAAGGATATGATCTCGATACTTAGCTAGGGAATATGCACCCAGGCTCACTGGGGATCCATACCCTACTAGAAACAACTTCCTAGGTAGAGGATCAGTGCCCACATAATGTATTGGTCACACTGAATCCACAATAACCCTACCAAGGAACACGAAGTAATGTGATACTGAAATCCCACATGGATAAAGGAACAAGGAAACCCAAAAAACTCTGCTAATCAAACCGTCGAGAACAGGACCAGGGGTAACCACTCAAACCTGGTGGTCTAAACCATCATGAACCGGACCAAGGGGAAAGCCACTGAACCCTGCTGGTCGAAACTATCAAGAACAGGAGGACCCTCTACGTCGTGAGAGGTCATAGGCACGTAAAGTAGAATACGTCACACACATGTGGACCACACGACGTGTGGCCTCAACTCATCTCCAAACCAAGCACAAAAACGTTCTCAGGTACGAAATACAATATGTACCTCCATGAATTTTTGTATACTCCAAGAGTATACTACATATCCACCTCAAGGTCTATCGTTCACACGATGTCCAACATCAACGTAAAAAAGGGAGAAAACATGATTTCACCAAAATGCTTCCTCCACAGCCCTAGCATGGCCAACCATATCTCTTCAAGCATCAATTTCACTCGCACAAGAGTGAACACGATCACCTGCCAAGGGTTCGCTTCCAAACACAGCATGAAGAACTACAACCGGAGCACCTTTCATGCTTCCACATTTAATGAGATCTCGAATGAGACTC
This sequence comes from Viscum album, assembly GCA_963277665.1. Taxonomy (NCBI): domain Eukaryota; kingdom Viridiplantae; phylum Streptophyta; class Magnoliopsida; order Santalales; family Viscaceae; genus Viscum; species Viscum album. The sequence goes on along the minus strand of OY728141.1, from coordinate 1,608,557,132 downwards.
TGAACATCCAAACAGATCGTACCATAGCAATCCTAACGGTAAAACATGAGAGATAGACTATTTTTTCGCCTCCAACAGACATCTGAAGTAAAAGTCATTCAACACTACTTTACACCCAAATGACATCCTTTGGTCCCGAGCCTCGATCCCGAAAACAATTGGGTGCATCACACCATTGTGATCCCCTCCGGAAAACACGTCAAATTGACTTCTCAATTGAGTGTAACAGATATTCGGAGAAAAATATGAATATTCCCATACCGCACACGACCAGTGCTATGTTAGACCCACATCCCGGTTCTGATGCACTATGAATAGATTGCACCATTGCGATCCTCTCAAAAAAGTACACAATATTGACTATCCACATATCTGAAACAGACACCCGGTGATACAGATGGAAACCACCACTAACTCCCAAACCAACCTTCGTGGGGCCTGCACCATCGTGCAAAATTAAAGAGGGCAGATTACTCCATTGCAATGTCCTTGAAAAAACCCTCAGAATAGACAACTCGCACGCCTCGAACGGACGTCCGATGAGAAATTTGTGAAACGCTGCTCGCAGCTTAAAATACTGGTAGTGGGGATCATGCCTCAACTCTAGTTTCAACACCCTAAACCATTCTAGAAATATTTATCTTGATGCTAGGGTTGCAACGCCACTGATAGTGCTGAAATCAGACATCCGATGTGTCTGTTCCACCCAAAACATGAACCTCTAGAAAAAATGCCAATCCACTTAAAGGCGTGTCGCGCCACTGATCCCTTCGTCTCAGGAATTAAAAATCCTCGAGACCATCTCAACACATTCTTCTCGATCCAAGGATCACATTTCCATAGACGGCATGTGAATTCGACACCTGATTTTCATTTTAGGGGTGTTTAAAAATTTATGGACCGAAAGGAGGTGGGCCTGGCCGATTTGGCCAGCCCACCCTCTACCTGAACCGGCCCACGGTTCACCGCAAGGGGCAGCCCACATCACATGGACCGGCTCAGCCGGTCCAGCTGATTCTCCATGGGACCCGCGAAGCGCGGGTCCCTATCTTCTGGCCTGGGTCACGAAGACCCCGGTCTTCCACGTCGTCGCGCCCCGTTGGCACCTGCGTCGTCTCCCCCGGCTCGCCCGGCCGCCGCGCTCACCCAGCCGACGCCCCCGACTATCTACCGACACCTACTCTACTCGACTGCGAGCCCTGGCCGCCTCGCCCTCACCGATGCTCGCTTGCCCAGCCACATTACCCCGGCCGCCTCCACTGTAGACCTATCATGCTGCACACCCTGGACCGTCTGACCGCCGTGTGAAGCCGTCGGACCGCCGCTACCCCGGGCTGCCACCGCCCAGATGGCCGGAACCTCGCCGGAAAACACCCAAAAACCCGGTGATCTTCATCGGACAACTAAGGTCGCCTCGGAACTCGGATTTAAAATATAGAAAGTGCAGCAGAAATATCAGGATATAAACTACGCCAATACGGGCTTTTCTCGGATATCAAACAGCATTTCGATGCTATATAAGAACTTGAAATAAGAGTTCATAAATTAAGACGCAAAACGAAAACTCCTACCTACAGGGGTGTAGCCCGACACTTCACGGTTGATCTGCACCTCACCGTTGTCTCCCCCATCTTGATCGGAGGAAGAGGAGGAGGAAGGTGAGAGGGAAGGGTTGGGGGAGAAGGTGGGTTTCTTCAGGGGTTGGAATGGGGATGGGGGAGAGGGAGAGAAGAGTTTAAGTAATTAAACTCCATTTAATTAAAAACTCGACCTCTGAAAACACCCGCGTCCAAAACCTATGACACGATCAAGATTAAACCTCCCCTAGGGTAAAAACCACCTCTTGAGCACAACAGAGGTCTATGAAGTTTAATCCGAGGCCCCGTTCAAAATTTATAAAACTCAATGCCTGGTGCCGCTAAATTACAAAAAACACCCCTGGTGGAATTTTTCACATAAGGGTTGCGCCCGAGATAATTACACCCCTCCTAGGGTAAACGGCACACTCTGGACTCAACGGTGCCCTTAGTTTTCCCGTCAGAGCTACCATTTATGAGTTATTCCATTTATTTGGCATGCCCAATGTGAACGCACTGAAAATTTAATTTTGGCCAAACCGGGGCTTGGAATCGCACCTCGTCTGAAGGCACTGCTCTAAAATAAATATTCCAAAGTCTTTTATTACAAAAAATAGGTTCTTACATCATTCCCTCCTTCATACTTTTCATCCCCAAAATAAAAAACCAGGGAAAAACTCAGGGTACTAAGCCCGCACCTGGCTCTTTCATACTCAGAAGAACTCATGCACAGTTCTGCGCCACCACACAGAGACCAAAGGATTTGATCGGTTCACGTGTGGTCATCCCTCTCCAATGATGTGCATAAGAGGAAGCACACATCTCCTCGGGTACATCAAGTGGGAGGCTTCGTGCACCCACTCCATACTTTGGGGGGGTTAGGGATAGGCAGGAGACGACCTCACCATACCTTCACACGGTCTCAAACGACCTGATGGCCCTCGGGGGTAGCTCACCACCCCAGATGAACCCCACACATCACACGCCATGAAAAGAATCACCATTTGGACATAGGAAAATTCCCGGTGATTCCCTCCTTCATAATATCCATATGGTGAAACATTCAAGGATGTCTGGTCACACAAGGTTTCACAGTCGATATCTCACAACCAAGACTCTCTTACATGCTAGGAAAGTGAAGGAGTCGATACCATCGACTAAAGAAAAGGTTGCATGTATTCTACTCTAATGACACAGAGATACATCGATGCCCCGAGTCACCCTCTTATCACCTCAAACAAAGAGCAGGGAGAGAATAATTTCACATACATAGGCTAACAATTCTACTGAAAAAAGTAGAATAGGTGTAGAGCGTACCTCTTATCACCTCATGCTCTGCAGGAACGTAGACATACAAAGCTCGTGGTTGTCTGTGGTCCCAACTGTCTGCTCCCTGAGCCTGACGTGGACCGCCTGGTAATGATGGGAAGACCTTGTAATGTAATCCACCACTTCCATCTCCTCCAGCTCCTCTGCTAGCACCACATAACTGGCCACTACTCCGATCATGGCACTGCCTTTTCCGCGGTGGTGCACCTGCTGCCTGCCTGATATTCTCAGCAAGCCTAGTTGGGAAGTCCCGTTCCAAGTGACCTCACTCATCATAATCATAACACAGACTCTCTATAGGTTGCACTGGTTCACACTGGCGCCACTGTGGTGTTCGACCACGCCCCTGAGTATGGTTATCGGAAAGCCACATGCGTCGAGGTTCTGTCAGCTGATGCCTACTAGCTACGGTAGACGTCTCGGCTCTGTCGAGCCTCCTAACACCCCCAACTATAGAACACGGCAGGAATCTCGCTATCACCATCACCTTCTCTAGAACCCTGAAATAAGTGGAAATACCCAAAGGTATTATTACAACACGAATCTCTCTGCGAATACCCTGCACGAACTTTTGCGCTTAGAAGTTGCCGTTGTGGACTAGGTCTGGGTAAAAACGTGTAAAGTCTATGAAACTAGACGCATAATCAATCACTGTCATCCCTCCCTAATGAAACTGCCGGAGCTCCTAGATCTGAGTGGAGCATAAGAAGAAGGGGTGAAACTCCTCACGAAGTATTAGCTGAATGTAATCCCACGAAAGTGATGACTCTCTAAGTAACTGATTCACCAGACTCCACTAACACTCAGATACTCTGTGGAAAAGGCTGGTGGGCAAACCCACCATCAGATCTGCCAGTTTTTGCATAAGATTGAAGTGGAAAACCACTATCTCTAGCCAAAACTCTGCTTCCTGAGGAACTCAGCGGTCTCTACCACTAGAACTCATAGAACATGCTCAACCTGCGCTCAAGCTCTGTCTGCTCTACTAGAGCTGTCTGCTGCTCACCAGGTGGGGGTACTTCTACTGGCCCATTTAGAGAAAGGGACTATCATGATGGGTTCTAGACTGAGGTCTTGTAGCTCACAGGGTCGTCATCATGAAAAAATCTAGTCTCCTGGCTGGCTGACATCATGGAGACATCCTGAATTTTATCAAGGAGTGTCGCAGTCAGATGATCATATATGAATATAACAGTAACAACAATGGGGAGTAGACTCAAGAAGGATAGTCAACGACTCAATCCTATGTGATGGACAAACCAATTTCTCTGCAATGAGTGTCTCAGCTTTCCACGTCGACAAGAGGGTTATCAAGGTCCTGGAGAATGGATGTGGTGGCCGCCACACCATCACTAGACTCCCTGGCCTGAGAGCCGCTCTCGAGATACACTGACATTGTTTCCCTAGATCCCAACCAATTATTTTTTAGGGACGTCCGAACAACATCCCAAGGAACGAACCATATCTGATATCACTTGGTCAGGACCCGACCCTACCCAGGCTCATACCGCGACTACCCGAAGCCCCCCTCCATAGGCATGGGGATGGGGACAAGAACCAAAGGCTAAACTACTAGGGGAGGCCTTTTCCATAGTATTTATACACACACACACACACACGCAGAACACTCAATGCAGAAGTTCAGAGTAAAAATAAAAGTAAATTAACAACTCCTATAAAAAACCAACAAGGCTCATCGACCTCTAGATAGTACAAGTTGAGTGTTGAAGGTATACTGAAAAGAAAAGGGAAAACACACGCCCAAACAGAAAACTGCCACAACCTAGAAATAGGTAAGCAAAAGTAAAACAGCTGGGAGAGTCCCACACCTGGTACCTGACTATGACCACCGCACACGGTCTAAGCTCCCAAACTCCTAAGATCCTCTATAGTCACAAGCAACCTATCTGTCGTCTGCAAGGGCACACCATGTTCGGGCAAAGCCCAAGCAGGGGTGAGTATAAAAATATTCTGTAGGATACCTCAAAGGCTCGAGGGAGTAACACAGAAGGTACCGAAGAGTGAGCAGCAGATCGAACAGGGAATAGTAAATGAGTACAACATAGAGTGCAATAAAGAGTACAATTCAACCCATCAAGATGAAGGAATTAGACTCTTCACAAGGAGCTAGAAACGGTGAGAAGATTAACTTATCATCGAGTCTTTTCTACCTATAGTAGGAGAGTAGACTCTTCCAACCATGAAAAGCTAAACACAAAAAGCATGTGACATACCCCGGGCATCTTCACCTTTCCGGGAACAAGAGTAACCAAAACCCAAGAAGTGGGTACAAAAACAAGGTATATACATATTCATATGCTCTGTTATGAAACCCGAATAGTTCATAATGGGATCTCCATCCCGTAGCTCAGCCCAAGAAAGTTAGTCACCAATTGTCCCAGAATTAAACACCATGGATGATCAGTATCCTACACGTATACCCCGAACTGCAAGTCAAGGGGCTCAAATCACCACACCTTGACATTATCCGCTTTGGACGGCACTAACTCACCTGCACGGTTATAGGTCACATCTCAAGGATGACTCTTGGAGGGGAATGCGCCCCTCGTAATTGAGAGTATTGTGGATAGTCAAACTGCACCTTGTCACTATCACACAGTTGAGAGGTCTTCTCAAGTAAAAGTTGTCACATCACCGACCCATACAACCAAGGGTCCCACTCTGGTATTCATGAAGAAAATACATAGAATAGCCTAGTAGAAAGATCTGAGTATGAAAGAAGTTTTCAGTTAAACCACTACCCAGACCCCCTGGATGGTAAGCCCTTAGAGGTCGTTGGGTAACCCACTTCCCAGTCTCTACTGGAGGGTAAACCCTAAGAGGTCATCGGGTAACCCACTACCTAGTCTCTTCTAGAGGGTAAACCCTTAGAGTTTGTCGGGTAACCCACTTCCGAGTCTCTACAAGAGGATAAACCCTAAGAAGTCAATGATCAACCCACTACCCAGCCCAGCTGGAGAGTAAACTCGAAGAAGTCGATGAAAAACCCACTACCTAGCCCCGCTAAAGGGTAATCCTAGAGAATTCGATGAGCAACCCACTACCCAGCCCTGTTGGAGGGTAAACACGAAGAAGTCGATGAGCAGCCCACTGCCTAGCCCCACTGGAGAATATACCCGAAACTTCTCTGGCCATCCCTACTGGATGATACAAAACTGTCCAATAGAACATAGAGTGGTTATCACGCAACCAGACAACTCTAAAACAATTCACCTTGTAGAGTTTCAGTGCCCTTGTAGTGTGGGTCACGCCGATACCTGGAGCTCTGCCTATGGAAACACGTCACGGTAGATCGCGGGAGGAGGATATGTTCTCGATACTCAGCTAGGGAATCTACACCCAGGATCACTGGGGCTCCATATCCTACTGGATACAGCCTCCTGGCTTGAGAATCAGTGCCCGCGTAATGTATTGGTCACACCGAATCCACAATAACCCTGCCATGGAACACGAAGGAACGTGATACTGAAAGCCCACACGGCTAAAGGAATAGGGAAACCCAAACAAATCTTCCGATCAAACCATTGAGAACAGGACCAAGGGAAACCACTAAACCCTACCGTTCTAAACCATCATGAACAAGACAAGGGGGAAACCCACTCAAACCTGCTGATCAAAACTATCGAGAACAGGAGGACCCTCTACGTCACGAGAGGTCAAATGTACATAAAGTAGAACACGACACACACATGGGGCACCCTTGATGTGTGGCCCCAACTCATATCAAAACAAAGATCACAAACATTCTTAGGTACAAACTACAACATGTACCTCCAAAAAATTTCGTAAACTCCAAGAGTATACCACATTTCCAGCCCAAGGGCTATCCTACACAAGATGTCCAACATCAACGCAAAAAGGGATAAAATGTGATTTCGCCAACCTGTTTCCTCCACGACCCTAGCACGGCATACCATATCTATTCAAACATCAATTTCACTTACACGAGAGTGAATTCAATCACACGCAAAGGGTTCGCTTCCAAACACAGTAAGAATAATCTCCACCGGAGGACCTTTCACGCTTCCACATTTAATGATATCTCGAATGAGACTCCGCACATCCAAATAGATTGTACGATTGTAATACTTGTAGAAAAACATGCGAGACAGACTATTTACTTGCCTCCAACAGACATCTAACGTAAAATTCATTCAACACTACTTTAGGCCTGAACAACATCCCATGGTCCCGAGTCGTGGTCCCGAAAACAGTCGGGCGCATTGCACCATTGTGATCCCCTCCGAAAAGCATGTCAAATTGACTTATCACTTGAGTGTAACGGATATCCGGAGAAAAAGATGCATATTCCCATACCGCACACGAGCAGTGCTACTTTGGGACCCTCATCCTGGCCCTAAAGCGCTACAAACAGATTTCACCATTGTGATCCTGTTGAAAAAGAACACAAGAGTGACTATCCACTTATTTGAAACGGACACCCGGTGATAAAGATGGAAATCACCGCCAACTCCCAAACCGGCCCTCGTGGGGCCTGCACAATCATGAATAATTAAAGCGGGAGGATTGTGTCATTGAAATTCCCTTGAAAAACATTCAGAATCGGCTACTCGCACGGCCAAAATAGATGTCTGATGAGAAAATTGTGAAAGGCTGCTCACAGCTTAAAACACGGGCTGTAGGGCCCATTCATCAACTCCGGTTTCAACACATGAAACCATACTGTAAATCTTCATCTTGATGTCAGGGTCACAATGCCGCTGACGGTGGTCAAATCGTACATCGTATGTTCCCGCACCGCCCAAAAAAAGAACCCCGTAAAAAACGACAATCCACTTAAAGCCATGTCGCGCCACTGAACCCTTCTTCTCGGGAATTAAAAATCCCAGAGACCATCTCAACACATTTGTATCGATTCAAAGATCACGTCTCTACAGACGGCATGTGAATCTGACACCTGGTTTCCATTTTAGGGGCGTTTTAAATGTTATGGACCAAAACGAGGTGGGTCGGGCTGGTTCGGTCGGCCCACCCTCTGCCTGAACTGGCTCGCGGTTCACCGCGTGGGCTAGCCCACATCGCTCCAACCGGCAGATTCTCCACAGGACCTGCGAAGCGTGGGTCCCAGTCTACTGGTCAGGGTCATGAAGACCCCGGTCTTTCGCGTCGTCGCACCCTACTAGCGCCTGCGTCGTCGCCCCCTGCTCGCTCGGCCGTCACGCTTGCCCGGTCGACGCCCCTGACCACTTGCAGCTGCCTGCTCCACTAGACCGCGAGCCCTGGCCGCCTCACCCTCGCTAACGCCTGCTCGCCCAGCCGGTCGACCCCAACCACCTCCAAAGAAGACCCACCATGCCGCATTCCCTAGAACTCCGAGCCACCACGCGAAGCCACCAGACCGCTGCTACCCCTGGTCGTCGCTGCCCGGATGGCCGGAACATCGCCGAAAAACACCCAAAAACCCACTGATCTTTGTCAGACGACTGAGTTCGCCTCAGAACTCAGATTTCGAACCCATAAAGTGAAGCGGAAATCTCAGGATATAAACTACGTAAATAAGGGCTTTTCTTGAAGATCAAACAGTATTTAGACTCTATATTTTAACTTGAAAGACGAGTTCAAAAATTAAAACGCAAAACGAAATCTCCTACCTGCAGGGGTGTAGCCCTATGCTTCACGGTCGATTAGCACTTCGCCGTTGTCTCCCCCCATCTTGATCGGAGGAAGAGAAGGATGAGGTTTAGAGGAAAGGGTTGAGGGAGGAGATGGGTTTCATCAGGGGGAGAAATGAGGATGGGGTAGATGGAGAGGAGAGTTTAAGTAATTAAACTCTTTTTAATTAAAAACTCAACCCCGGAAAACACACGCATCCAAAACCTCCAATGTTGTCAAGATTAAACCTCCCCTAAGGTAAACAACACCTTCTGAGCACAACGACAATATTAGAATTTTAATCTGAGGCCCCATTCAAATGTTATAAAAATGAATGCTCGATTCCGCTAAATTACAAAAATGCCCCTGGTGGCATTTTTCACAGAAGGGTTGCGCCTGCGAAAATTACACCCCTCCTTGGTTAAAAGGCACGCTTTAGACTCAATGGTACCCTCGGTTTTTCCTTCAGATCTACCATTTAGGATTTATTACATTTATTTGGCATGCCTAGTGTGAACACACAGAAAATTTAATTCTGTCCACACCGAGGCTCGGAATCACACGCTGTCTGAAGGCACTACTATGGAATAACATCAAAAATATTAAAAAAAATTATATAAAAAACCAGGTTCTTACCATTTATAACCATGACCTATAATTCCCTATCTTTAATCATTAATCATCCTTCCCTTATTTATATAGAAAAAATATTTATTAAATATTGTGATAATATCCATGTTTCTACTTTAATTAACCATTAAAATACCTAAATTAGTATTGGAAATGTTTTCTAAAATATGAATTTAATTTCAACTCATATTTTTGTAATTTTAGATTAAAAAATTCCTTAAAGGATATGAAATTTTAATTCTATATATTCTGTTTAACTTGACTCCATTGTGTCATCAACCATAATAACATAGTGAAATTTCTTCCTTTACTCAAATTCATAGATTCATGTTACTAGAAATTTTCATATCACCATAGTATGAACATTTCCTCAACAATATAAACCCTTCACCTCTATGTTTCCCAGACCACTCTAATATATTCATGGTGTGGTGAAAATAGTAGGAAACATATTTTATTAACTCCTTCATGATGTGAGGCTCATTTTATGATGTGACCTTTACTTCTGTGAAGATCACCAGATATCAGCCTTCCCTTTTTAAGTCATAGAGTCACTTACTACAAGGTGGTATTCCTTCGAGTACTATAGGTTTAGTCTTATATAATTTTGTTTTAATCCCATGAAATACTCATCAAAATGTGACACCTAGTGTATATAGTGCATAAAAGTTACATTATCAATACGAACCAAAACTTATATTCCATAGGGCCACCTTCATGGAGTAAATAATTATTTATAATACTAATCTCCAAAAAAGGATAATATAAAAATGAACAAGTGTGGTGTGACATAACTCATTATAGATTAATCTATTATCGGTTAATCATCAATTAGTTTGTGTTACTTTTACATAGCTTTAACCTAACCTTTTGTATGATTTTATATAATATATTTTATATACATTACAATGTAGATTCATTACTCACATAATAATTTCCATTCCATCCACAAAACATTAATTTGATTTGGAATCTATCAAGGCATAAATCATACAGTTTATGTGTAATTGTTTCTTATAGAATGAATTTCTCTAACATAATCAATTTTCTACCAATCACCTACTAAATTCATGGTATCAAGTCTTCATGTCTCCATGAACATATTTTTATGTCTCCTGATCCACTTTTTTAACAAAATCATCCCAAAAATACTCTAATTGTATTTGTTCTTATAATTATCCCTTTGGGTTTGTTGACAACCCTTAAGTACTGGCTTTATCATAATTATTCAACAGTAATCAAAAACACAATATAGAACCTATTTACTACATGAAATGTATCAATGATTCGTTAATCTCATAATATATGACTATATGTGTCATTATAATTATGAGAAACAAGAGTTAAATGAAAATTTCTTCCAAAAAATTCTTCCTTGATCATCATGCACTTTAAAACTTTTTAACTGGGATTATAGCCATGGAGAAACATTCAAATACACCCCCCATTAATGACACCCAATTTTTCAATAATATAGAAAAATTCTATCCATATCTAACTTCTACAAATAATAGACAACATATCTCCAATTTCCAAAAACATAACATTTACTTCTCTAAAATATGACAAGATATGCTTATAAATATAAATAAATAATTCATGTAAACCATCATACTTTTTTTAAGTATAAAATACATTAGGGGAGTAGGTGTACATTATCTAGACCAACTAATTGGATAGATATGGTTGAAATCCACGTGCCAACCAATTACTTTAAAAATTATCATTGGTAGTGCCTTTATCATGATGTCTGTAAATTGACTTTTTATTGAAATATACTCCAACATTATTAGCCCTTATTTAACCATATACAGTATTAAGTGATACTTTATAAATGAGAATTTTTCTTGAGTGAAGGAATATATTTTTATGAAGATTGATATCACTTGAGAAAAACACAATCCTATAACATATAATAGACCACCTGATGTCGACAAATCATCATCTATTGAACCATCCCAATCAACATACTTAAATCCCAAAAATTCATGTTTTTATGTTTAATGATAATAACAAACGAATTTCACCATGCATATTATATAAAAAAAATTCATTTCAATGTATTCAAATAGATTTCTTTGTGATTTTTTTACTTTTTTGCAGCTTGATAAGTTGCCAAGACAATGATGATCCATGTCATTTTTAGGTACAACAGACATCAAATGGTTTTATTATACTATATCACGTAGACCTATTTTCCATTTTCATCCCTTAATAACATCATCCAAGTACAAAATAGGGTAATCATTTCTTTTGAATCCTTCATCCCAAACCACTTTAACACCGATTTTATATATTTTAATGGTAAATAAAAGTTTCATTCCCCCTTTGTTCATCTGTAAACCATGGGAAAACATTTTCTCCCCAATTATTTAACTCTCTAAATCACACTTCATGAAATCTAAAAAAATCAACCATTTTTTTCTCGATCAAAAAAATATATTATTTCATCTATATAAATGAGAACTTACATCCTTGGATTATTTTCATTTTTAGTATAGATAATATTATCAACTCCTATATTATAAAACCCAAGATTTAAAAAGTTTTTATCAATATTATAATACCAATAACATAGTGTATGAATCATCTAATAATATTCATTCTTCAACCAATGTACCTAAATTTCATCTTCCTCAAAAAAACATCTAGTTACTTGATTTTCACACATTACATAATGAATCCATTATGTAATGCTGATTTGTTGACCATTGTAACACCTTCAATTTCATTAGTACTATAATGACCAAGATTAGTTGAATTATTTCTAACTGGGATATAGAAGAAAATGCATCATCAATAACAATCCCTTTGATTTTGGAATATTCCTTTCATGTTGTCCATTCCTTCTATAAACCACCTTCTCATTTTCATTAATTTTTTTACATATAACCTATTTGGTATTGATAAAATTTTTATTCTCAAGACTTGTAATAAATTCTCAATTTAAATTCTTCTCCGTTTTTTCAGGATCAATATGCATCGATTTTACTCAATTATCATGTTACTTGTAATGATCTGTCCTAAAATATCATGTGAAGTAGTATTTGAACCAATCACCACTGGAAAAAATGTGTTCTCAGTCCCTGTGAGCTATCAAAAAGTTCCTGGTAATCATGAAACATCCATTTGGAATGATTTATCACAATGATAATATGAAATAAATATATGAATATATAGGAATAATATTAAAAATTACAACAATAAAATTCATCTAGATATAACTAACATAACAAATAAAACAACCTAGGGACATAAAAAATGAAAACACAACCATGATCACCCATCTCCTAGTGGTTCATGACCATCGACCACGTCCCATGTCACCTTCTCTCATCCAAACAACAATTTACCAATAAATAAATATGAAGAGATCCTATGTACCACCTAAGTTAATGTAAAGGATATAAACACCAAATGGTATATGTACATTGTGATATAATAAAGTTCAGTGTGATACCAACAAGGATTGTATGAAATTTAACTACAAGAAATCTAGATATGATAGTTTTAAAAAAAGAATAAGGAAACATGGTTTTTTATATTGTAAAATTATATGGTGAAATACACCATGTTTTAAAATTGGAAATAAAGATCCAAAATTTCTGGTTATGATAAAACAAGTTCCAAACTAACATCTTTTCCATTCAAAAATATATTTTATAAATCTCATGAGTAAAATATATCAAAAAAACTTTTTAATTAAATAAACCCTTTTTTAAGAAAATCATTAGAAAAAATTTCACATTACAATGCTAACAATTCAAAAGGAATATAAGATCCAGTACCATGTATCCCTAAACAGTGTAACATAACAAATGAAGATACACAGATAAATAATGTACCTTGAAGTAATCAGTGGACATAATAAAAAAAGTTAGACATGAAAACTATAGTGTTAAGTTATGTTCAATTTAGTAGACCAGATATCAAGAATTAATGTCAGGTGTTAAGGATATATGTCACAATAAATTTCTATACATGTTAGTGAGTTCACTAATGACAAGAAAAGAAAACATGAATTATTTTATGAAATTTATCAATATATCAAGTACATAGGATTTCCAACTCAACACACACACACCTTCCCATAGCACACCCTTGGATAAATCCATATTCTTTAGGGAGACACTAGTCTGACTGTGAGTCCAAAAAGCATAACATAAATATAATTCCTCCAATCTAGATACCCAGTTTACCGATGACCAATCAAATAGTTTAGTGAGATAACAAGTGAAAATGATCACAATGGGATCAAAAATGACATCTAAATGCCCATTCAACATTATCTATCATACATGTTTTCTATATCACACTCATCCAATGATACCTAAAGTATTACCAACCATGTTTCAACACTTTTGGTCATGTTATTTTATCATCATTCATTAGGTAATATTACACACAAGGGGATAACCAGTAATTTGAAGAAAAAATAAAATTTAGTTAATAAAGTACCAAATATAACTTTAATGAAAACAAATTAATAAACTGAAACATTATCAATTTAATAAAACACCATTCTATTTCATCCATTCATAAGGGCCATACAAGCCAGTTTCCTTTAAAAACTACTTAAAGTACCAAAAATTAAATTAAGGATAACAAAATTGATAAAAAGAACCTTTATCAATTTTAAAAAACATTACTCTGAATCATCCATTCAAAAGATCCATACATTCCAGTTTCCCTTAAAACCCACTTTAATGTGAAAAACATGCCTTGGATCAAAAAAATGCATTCCAATCAATCCCATTAAATCTATAAGATACCCTCATAACCAACATTTTAAAAAAATCACATGTTATCCTTTGAATTATTCCCAAATAAATTTCATGTTAAACACACATTTCATACCATTTGGAATAATCCTAAAGGATATAACCATTTTCACTAACACAGGGATTTATATTTCATAAACAAAAAACACAAAGATTATCAATAATCCATTTTCATTTCAAAATAAAAGATCAATTCACAACATGAAATCATTCATTCCAAATAAAATTTTCACCAATAGGTCCATTTTAAGATTCCAAACATTTAAACCATTCCCAACCAATTTAAAAAATAAAAAAACATTAATTCAAGAAACACATGAATAGTGAGAAGAATAAATGAAATTTCAACACCTATATAGAATATTTGGGATATAACCATAATGAATCATAGATGGTTCACCTATTATGGAGAACATGGAATCAAGTCAAAGAGATATTTAGATAAGTGAGAAGAGACCCTAGAATCATTAAATCATGATATTTATTCAAGATATAACGAACCCCAAGGGTCCCATAGCTTCTATTAATAATAAATCAATATAATAAGATAGATAGAAGGAAAAGAGGATAAATACCAAATAGTAGAGGATCACTACTTTTATTGGAACTTTGATTCGCCAAGAAATGATGTTGGGAGAGGAAAAGATGCCAAAGAAGGCTCCCAAGGTCTGTGTGGGTCAAGAAATGATTAAGGGAGATGAAAATATAAATAAAATTGGGGATATAGTGTGAAATTCTCCTACTAATCATACCATAAGTCCCGCCTAATGATAAAACTAGATGAACAGTGGCTACAACAGATTATTTTACACAATTCCTAACAAATGGGATAGTCAGTTGTCCTAACCGGCTAACTGGTGGATCTCTTTTATCTTTATATGTTGTGGGTTCATATCCACACTTATTTCAAGGGACTAGTTTTTACATTTACCCTTCATTCCACTTGGAAACAAACTCAATGAGATTTAAATTGATGAATATGGTACCAAAATTTTAAAATTCCCCCTATTATATTTCTTTCTATCCCCATAAAGCTTTTAGTCAAAAATATGGATACTATAAGAAAGAGATAACTTCCAAAATTAACTTGTGAGGTGTAAATTTCATCATAAAGAGTAGGAATTGCACAAAAAATATAACCACTAGAAACAAATCCAAACAAATGGAAAAGAAAAATTCTAATGGAGCCTTAAATAGGATCCTCTAAGATCATTACATGTCTCTAAACAATAAACTAGCATCGCTGAGAAGATAGGAAATAAGAGAAGGACAAGATACCTATCATTTTTCTCCCGACCATTTAAATAGTCACAAAAATAGAGGAACATTAGAAGTAAATATTCATTGACCATGTCCTGTAATCCAAATAAGATACCTCAATCATTACACATGAATAGCCAATAATAGAATAAACTGGAACCTTAATGGGAAAAAACTCCCAAATAAATACAATGATTATAAAAGAAATAAAAACCTCAATATTCATGAATGGTTCAACCATACCCTAGATAGGTAAAAATTTGGAAAGTATTTATACATTATGAATATAATCGATAGTATCCTATAATTTTCTATAATAGATCCCCACCCCTTGATGAGCACATCGAAACAAACACTAAAACCTCTGGATTCCTAGTCTATTAAGATATAACACTATCCTAGTTACCAGAGTACATACATAAGTTATATCAAATTCCATCCCAGAAGGAAATCCAACCAACTTGTTCAATAAATAAATAGTTTACAATAAGATCTAGAAAAGAATGAAATCCCAACACACAAAGATATACCTCTAATAAAAAAAGTGTAAATAAGAAAATACTAAAATAACAATAATCATGCCAAAATATTTTCAAAACGACCAAAATGAGACATACATGGAGTGAAAAATTGGGATTTCAAAATACACAAACCAAGAACAAAGATAGGTACCCAATATAAGATTTCATTCCATCCATAAGAGTGAAATAATAATCAAGGTGTGAAAAATATTTAAGAAAAATACTAACATCATATTTCACATGAAAAATCTCAATTATGTGATAATGATTCATTTTGAGGACTATGGATAGAGCCATGTTTCCTTGATGCTTTTGCTACTCCAAAATTCCCATAGGATTTGATAACCCCCGACCATGTCGAGATGTAGATAGATCCAAAAAAACATCTAGAGAAATAAGGTCACCCAAGAACAAGTTACACCTACCCCCCCCCCCTAGTATCCTAACATACCAAACCTATAATGATAATATATGTTGAAAAATTGATCACAAACTCATAGATATTTCAAACAAGACCTCATAGAATGACTAGGTTCCCCAAACTGGAAGCACAAAAGATACCTTTTCATTCCCTAAGAATACCATACCAACTCAACCAACTTATGTGATCCACTATACATTACATATTCACATAATATAGCCTTGGATATGGTATTCAACACTACTAGTAACTTTTTTAAATCCACTTCAACTGAAACAAATCATTCAAACAACTTAAAATAAGAGGTCAGAAAATCTACGAATACAATAGTTCCATGAGCTGGGTGGAGACGTACCTTAATACACTGGGCCTTAAATTAGTCATAGCTGGAAATATTTACTGATAAACATACCAAACATTAGAAACTATTAATATACTACTTAATATAATTATCACCATGACTAAGATCCATGATCTTAGAAATGTTCTCCTACTTCAGATACTCTAGATATTTCTACAATATGTAGATTTACTTGAAGAATTTATAATACGATATTTCATATAGTTGGAGAGGAATAATAATTTACCACCACTCTCAGCCTGTTCATTCAAATAATATAGAGACAAACATGAACTTTGATTCATTATGAGTCTTGAGAGAATCTAAGATTCCATAAATTTAATATATCCACCACATTATATCAAAACAACCCTACATACCTCCATAAAATGGTAGACAACAATTCAGTAATTTTTTTATCAGGATAGAAAATCTAGATAGACAGAGAATCCACCACTTGAATTAGAGTCTGGTTAGTGTCATAAACTTGAGATATCGCTTTTGGAATGAATGAAGGGACGCTTTATAGATCATATCAATGAATGGAATTCCTATATCTCTCATAATACATTCTATGAGACATTTCTAGACATAAAAAACATAGGATCAATATCTCAATTATAAGGAAACCCATTAAATAGAACCCACGAAAAACATAAGTTTATAAATGAAACCAAAAACAACTTTTATTAAAACATAATTACTTAAAAAACACACAAGATTTACCCATTTATAGAAAATTACATTTGCATTCCAAAATATGAAATATTGTTATAAACATATCACAATTTGAAAATCTTTTACCAGTTCATAGAATATCTCGGATGGTTTCAAAAAATTAAAATTAAATCACATATTTGAAACCAATTCCCTTTTAAACCCATTAAAAAATGAATATATCCTCTTTAAACATTCCTTTAACACATCATGTATGAGTCTCTGAAAATAAATTAATAAAACATAACATTTCATAAAATATCCCTTTTGGTAATTAATTTCTTTTTCAAAGTACACAAATAAATCATAATTTAAGTTAAAAATTTTGTATTTCAAAGGATTTATAATCACCACCAAAGGATTTAAGCCAGAATAAACAATAAATATCATGAAAAAAAAACACTCCCAAATAAATCCATTAAAAACTAGAACCATATAAACTAGCCACACATAAGTGAACTCATTTTTAAATAAAATGAAAAGGTGTCAGGCCCATGTTTAAATTAGAAATATGAATTTCTTAGATTCATGGGATAGTAAACCATACACCAACCTCAAAATAGTTCCAATATTAACTTCCAGATTGACCACACTGATTCATAATGGTTCACCAGACCTTAAAATAAATGTCCACCCCAGGTAAACTCTCTAATCCAACCTAAAAGCTAAAATAGGTTCCTAAAAACAATGATAACTGCATTGATAATCTTTATCTCATCAAAATTTGAAAATTAATAACGTAAAATAAATGCCTAAGTCCTGGATTTCCTAGATAACTGAAATCCCATCGCAAAGGGCGGTGATCAAGAACCCATTCAAAAACTACATCTTGAGTCCTAACATATCCCTAATATCCTTTCTACAATGAATCACCCAAAATAAATAACATATTTCAATTAAAATAAGGACTCTTTTTGAAACAAATTCCTCTTTGATAGCAATTTTATAAAACCAACTCTAAATACCATTTGAACCAATGTATGTACAAATTTCCACTAGCTTGGAGGGTTTTCTCAATCCCGATGGGTTTAAGAAAAGTGATAGGGAACCAATAAACATCCTTTAGAGTTAAATTTTCCCAAATAGAACATTATTTAAATAAAAAACTATAGTGGAATAATATAAAAAATAAAAAACCAAAATCATCTAGATACTACCAAAATGAAATATACATCAACCCAAGGATATAAAAATGAAAAGACAAAACCATTATAACCCATCTTCTGGGGGTCCTTGACCACTCACCATGTCCCAAGATACCTTCCCTTGGAAAACCAATCATAAACCCACAAAGGATATAATAAGATCCTAAATACCTAATATAAAAACATAAATGATACAAACACTGAATGGTAGATACTTGGTGTGAGCTAAAATATCTCTGTAGGATACCACTATAGAGTCTATTAAATTTATCTACCAATAAATTCAGAAAATAAATTTTAAAAAATTGTAATAAGAAAACATGATTTGTACATTATAAAGAAATATGGTTAAAAAAGACATGTTTTAAACTAATAAATAAAGATACACAATTTCTAGTTATGAAAAATAGAGTATAAACCAATATATATTACATTCCAAAATCCATTTGGGATATCTTCATAGAAAAACATGTCAAAATACCTTTTCATAAAATAAACCAATTTTTATAAAATCTGTGAAAAGGTTTTCACATGTCAAGTTTAACAATTAATATGGAATCAATGGGAAGTTATAATGTATAACAAAACAATTTAACATAAGAAAGGAAGATATATGGAGAAATAAAGTACCCCATATCAATCAATAGACATAACAATGTATGTCAGACATGAAAAATCTTGTGCTGAGTAAGGATTGAGTGATCAAAGTCATATATCATGTATCATTGTCAAGTGTCAATGTTATATGTCATGGGAATTTCTTAGATAGGTTATTGAATCCACTAAAGACAAGGAAAAATACCATGACTATCTACATAAAATTTTCTAATATATAAAGTATATAACATTTCCATCTTGGTTAAATCTTTCTTCTTTGGAGTAAATCCCTCTCCCGAATCCATATTCTCTAGGTATATGTTAGTCATAGTGTGAGTTATCAAAATCAATGAATAAATTTAAGGCCTCTCATCTTTCAACCTAGTATTCCCATGAACATTCAGTGAGGTGAGTGAGATAATAAGCAACAAGGATAATAATAGGATCTACAATGACATCAACATACATAATCAAAATTCCATGACATAAAAGGTTTCCATCTTACCCCCACCTCCAACATCCCTTAATGAGTAAAAACCCTATTTCCAAAACTTGTATTATTCATCAAGGAAGAGTATACCTAAGGATTAAATCATGAATTTTCAAAAAAATGGAATCTTATTAATAATGTTAGAAACATACCATTATGGTAAAAAAATCGATAAACTAACCCTTTATCAATTTAATAAAACATCACTTCGAGTCATCCATTAAAAAGGTTTATACATAACTTTTTCCATTAAAATCACATTAAAGTGTCAAAATATCTTTTGAGAAAAATCAAAATGATAAATCAAACTTTTAAAAATTTAACAAAGCATCAATTTGAGTCATCCATTCAAAAGGTACATAGATAGTCATTTCCTTTAAGTCCCTCATTAAAGTTCCAAATGTTACTTTGAGAGAACAATACAAGGTATCCAATAAAAACCTTTAATTTTTTGAAATACCATTATATCTAACCTTTTCAAAAAAACATCACATGTTATCCATTAAATAATTCCAAAAAATATCAAGGAAAAAATCATTTAAAACAATTTGGAACAATCCTAAATGATCAACACATTTTTATTAACACAAGTCTTTATATTTCATAAACTAAAACCAAAAATATTATCAATAAGAAAAATTCATTTCAAAATAAATGATCAATTATTAATATGATATTGTTCATGCCATATACCATTTCAACCAAAAATGTTATTTTAATCTTAAAAATTATTAAACCTTGAAAAATAATTTTCAAACACAAAATACATGATTTCAAGAAACACATGAATTACAAGAAGAATAAAATAAATAGAAACATCTACTTAGAATATCTGGGATCAAACTGTATGGAATTTTGGATGTGTCACCTTTGATGGAAAATAATGAAATAAGGAAATAAGATCTCTAGAAAAGTGAGAAGAGATCCTAGAACAATCAATCCTCAATGAGAATTCTAGATCCAAAGAACCCATGGATTACATATCCTCTAGGAAGAATTAATAAAGAGAAGAAGAGAGATTGAAAGCTAAGAGGAGAATGAAATATTAGAAGGGGATCACTTATTAGATTGGAACATTGTTCCATTGATAAATGAGGTTGGGAGATCAAAAGATATCAAAGGGGGTTCTAAGTGTTCATGTGGGTTTAGAAAGGTTTTAATGGTAAGATAAGATAACTAAAATTGGGGATCAAAGGTTAAATTAACATACCACCCCTATCATTGATTTCACCCAACAACACCACTAGAAAGTTAGTAGAGTCCCACCATTAAGCCAGTGGATAATATATAATGATAATACATATTTTCCTACCCTCTGGCAGTCTTTCATCTCTCATTGACTAGTTGGTGGAAATTTTGTAGACTTATAGGTTATATGTTAAGGCCCAACCCATCTTCAAGAGTACACGTCGTCCTTTGATCGCTTAATCCATCAGGAAACAAACTCAAAATGTGATCCATTGATGAAAGTGATATTAGGATGTTATATTATCTAATTCATCAAAATTAATTGAATATACTTGACAAAAGAATTATTTTTTTGTACAGTATGAATACTTCTAGTTTTCATTGGTTATTTCTAATCACTAAAGGTATTCTCTTTATTTATTTCATCCACACTTCTTGAATTTATCATATAATTTAACTTTTTGACTTTTACTCATTTATGGTATCCACTTATAGATCAAGTAATACCCCATGTGATTCCTCATATGTTTTTAGTTCAAAATTAAATTCCAATTAAATTTTATCCCTATTTTTTTGACAAATATATTCCCCAGTAGGATAATTTTTTTCATTAATAACAATAATGATGTCATAACATTCACCTACTTTTTCCCATCATTTTTTGAAGAAATTGTAGATATTTGTCTATGATGAGTAGCCAATAAATATAACTTCATCCCCACATGCTAAAAACTTTTGGTTTTTCTCCTTATTGAGAATATTGTGCTTATTTCATGTCCCATCCTCATTAAGATCCCCTTCTAGGCTTGTAGTGAAGAAGATATTATTTTCCAAATCTAGATATAAAATGTATTTTTTAAGAGACTAGAACCAAGGGTATAATACATGAAAATGGAAAATATTACCCTTATATATCCTAGGAACATAATAAGAAACTCGCCATTTAATTCTACAATAAAAAGTGAAACCATTATCCCACAATAATGTACAACGCATGAAACATCATACAAATAAAAATATTCAAAAGTAATACTAAAATAAAACACATAAGGTAGTAGATAAAACAAAAAATCTAAATCTAGGATGGTATGGTCCTACTCTATCCCCAAACTCACCCTATAAATCAATGAATTATTTTATATATATATGGGTGATAATAAATGTGTACTCGGTAGTATAATCCTGGATAACTCTTCTGAAAATGTGTAAGAAACATACTAATACATTAGAGAATAAGAAATTGAACAAACAAGAACCTATTTAGGAACCTATAACCTATAATCACAATTGATCACTCACTAAGTAATAAATTCAAGAAATATAAATGAATATTGAAGAATACAATCATAAGAGTACCTTACACCACATCCCCACTAGTTTGGAACTCTCACACACCAGAGGTAAAAATTATGGCACCCTTATCCATTTTGTATCATAAAATACATATCCAAAAAACATATACATTGTGTCACATCTAATGTGGGTCAGACCCCAACCATTTCAATGATATGCCATGTAGGTTCAGACACACTCATTTCCACCAATCCAAATATTCATGTATCCTTTTATGTGGGTCATACTGCAACCCTACCCACCCCAAACCATGCAGGGTCTAATATAATCATTAGAACAAATCCCATACCACAACCATATAACCATATCTATTATAGTTAGGTATCATGAACAAGAAGGACATTAATGTCATACCCTCATCCTAACATGCACAACCCACACTATATACCATCATCACAACCATACCATATTAGAATGATATATAGGGTAATAGGGAGTAGTCATCCAATAATTCCCTCATAAACTAGGATGTTTAGGAAAAACACCAGAATCCCACAACATATGGGAATTGGTAATGTTTTTTTACTCAAGATTGGTGTATATGAAATCATAAGAAAATAAATGTTTAATAATTCAAAAAAAATCCAAGCCTAACAAGTTCACACTAAATATCCCAATCGCATATCATGAGCATCACCACACTTCGGATACACTTCATGAATAATTGATGCCACCACTACCTCATCAACAAACCCACATTTCCACACAAACAACCAAAAAAAGAACACAAACATTCTCATATTTAATCATGTAATCGACCAATTATTGATTTACCATTGACTATACATGTTATTTTTATTATTATATTCCATTACATATTTAATGAAAAACTATTTACATTCAGTAACAATATTTAATATAGTCATTACACTTTCATTTCATGTTCAATCAATTACATTAATATCCATTTCATTTTTGTTTCCATCCCACACCCTTTACCAAATTTCATATTACCAATCAAATTCTATAGCCATTGAGAAACCATAATACCATCCATAGATCACACAAATATTCATTTCACCATACCCCACACATCCCATGACAAAATCTATCACATTTACCAAACCATCACACCACAATGACCTTATCCATCTATTTTGGCCAAAAATAGCACTACTGCCCCACACAAGCTGATACATATAATTATTTAAATCACACCACCATAGAAGAAAATGTTAAAAAACAATAAAAACAAGACTACAATCATTTAATAACCAGTTTTGGTATCGACCACAACCATAATATGTATTATAAAACAATATTACACATAAAGTCTACCCCTATTACAGTAAAAAGCTTATGTCAATTTAATATTTTTTTCACAATTGTTTTATTACCATATTTACATAATTTATTATTCTATGAACGGTTGATTCCAATATTTAATAAGGTAATAAACACAAACCATATCTCTATAGAAAGATTATTTTGAAAAACTACATACATAGTCCAATATCATATAAGAAATATCATAAAAAACATTCAACCACATGGGTTCATCCCTACAAATAAATGTTCATTAAATCAATTCATTATATCGATAAGACCAATATATAATAACCATAAAAAGAAATAAATATCATTAAAATTCTTCAATTCACATGAAAGTAAGGAGAGTTCTCAAATCCCCTACCTCATCTAGCACTTCACAATCCACTACATGCAAATAAGTAAAAATAAGTACACAATATTTAACGCATATAAGGAAACCTCTATCAACCTAATTCATATTATATCCCATAAACATTCATGTCCCAACTTCCCTAAAAAACAATAATCATTTCCCCAAAATCTCAAGATAAAATAATGGTAGAAAATAATGATAAGTGAAGGTGATCTCACCTTGGATCATGAACAAGGGGTCACATAAAACCAAATATCAAGGAAAAGTAAAATTGTATTTAATGGTCTCCTAAAAACACACATAAGTTGACCCAAATTTTTTACGTAAGAGGGTGGAAATAAGAGGAAATCAAAGGAATGTTAAAATTTATGTGGGTTGGAATTTTATAACACCAATATGTAGAAAAGGTACCCACAATGTAATGGTTGGGATTTACACACACAAAAATAGTGCAACAAGGGTCTTCATGCCACAACAGTTCTAAATAAAATATCCCTTTATGATTTTCAATTTGGATCCCTTCCATATAACCCTCATTTTTAGAAAAATCAACACCAAATCCAATAAAATTGTGCATGGGGTGTGGTAAATCCAAGACACCATGCCACACCAATCCTCAAAATGAAAGATCCAAAGAACATGATCCATAAACTCCATGACATAGTCAAGACACCACACTGTAGTAACTCATAAATTGGTAGAACTACAATGCTATCCAACCAAATATCCAAAACATGAATTTCCTTATCCATGTTGTAAATTTCATTCATAAAAATTAAAATAAACTCCTTAAAACTAAACCATTATATAAGTAGACAAACCATTCCATAATTCCTCTCTTACAATATATATTTCAACTCAATTTTTTTCTCTCTCACTGATTTCCTCCAAACCCCACCATAAACCTAACAACAAAAGTAATTGGATAGAAGTGTATGGGTTATTACATTAGATACCTCTCAAAAAATTATTATCTTCAAGAATAAAAACCAATTATAGATAGAAAACCATATCCAACAAACCCAAATCTCCCTGGGTCATACCTCTGAAATAAGTAAAATTCCACCAACATGTCAAAAAGAAGCATAGAAGGTTAATAAAATCAATAAATCAGTATAGAATCAAATATTTTTAATGACACAATATCAATAAAACATACCATCATCAAAAAAATAAATCTCAATTAATGTTTCAGATACAAAGTGCACATTTGTGACTCATGTTCCCACAAACTATCCTCTAGGATAACATTTCACCACAAAAATCAAACCAAAAGAATGTCTCGCTATCTTTTCCTAAAAATCCTTGATCTCAACAACACTCTCCACGAATTCTACATCATCCTCAATGTCTACCACCCCATTGATAATATGGGAATCATCATAAACATATTGAAAAGGCCACAACATATGAAATACATTATGGATCCAATCCATCTACAGGGGAATAAATAATCAATATTCCAACTCACCAACACACTATAACACCTCAAAAGGGATAATAAATTGTGGAGAATTATTACACCCTTTTACAAAAATATACTAATCATGATGAGTGGAACCCATAAAGAAATAATCATCACTAAACATACACACCAAATGTCTCCACATTTGATCCATCTATGAAATTTGATGGTATACAACCACCATTATCTATTCCTCAATCATATGAACCTTCTCTGTTGTACACCCCACCACGTCATCTATAAGAACTGCTAACTCCCCAATCTCATTACACAATAATAAATACCATAAATTCTTCCCATATAATTCCACAAATGTATAAAATCGAATGGATGATAGATAACTATTATTATAAGAAAACCAAACCAAGGATAGGTGCTTCACCTATAATCCAACAAAATAAAAGATACATGAACAATGAATATCCTTCCTTTTTAGAATTTTTTTCTCCATCTGTCCATCCATTTATGTTTATAAAATGATCATAAGGTATATCTGAGAGGTAAAATAATGATAAAGACCTCCCTAGACTAATTACCGGATGTAAGAATCTCAATTAGAGATGATGATCCTGAATGAATAATGATTCCTCATGACCTCATATATATTTTTCCTCTCCAAAACATCGACAACAATTCACTCTATACTCACTAGAAAATGATCTTCATTTTTAAGAAAATCCATAATCACCAAAATAACATCACATCCACCCTAGTATCATATTAGATTAATGAGTAAATCCACTGATATGTCCTCCAATTACTACTCATGGAATTCCAATGGTACAAAAAACCACAAAGAACATGATTCTAAACCATTACCTACTAAAAGACCAAACATCACAACATGACATTTGTTACATACCACTTTATCTTATAGTAATAAATATATGTCCTTGTGGAATGATAAATCATCAATAAATCATGATTCTCTAATTATATTAAAATATAAAACTCCTAGAGAACCTCCATGTGAATTACTAATATAGGAAACAATATCCCCTTAAAAATATTCTAATGAAAATCATCCTTTGATCATCCCCTAAAGCATAACAATGAAAAACATGGTCCCCCATCACCTCTACCACTTAGTCTCCCCACTAAGAATTACCCAACTGATACATGAAATATGATCACACTATAGTATAGTATAGGTAAACTATATCACCTGTGTCTCCCACATTATGATAAATTATTACAAGATCTTATATGACCCTCCAATCATCTCAAGACTCCTGACCTATACACCCTGTGATTTCCTACTTAGTGCATAAACAACTACATCCACTTTTCCTAAGGTGTAGGAGATCTTGAAATCGTAGTCATAAAAGAACTCCATCCACCCCTACTGGTTTAGATTCATATCCCGCTAAAAGAAAATTTACCTTAGGAACTTATAATCTCTGAGGACCACAAAATTATAACATATGATGTAATTTCAATATATCTTTAGAAGAAAAACCACCATTTCTAACTAAATAACATGGTTGGAATAGTTTTACTGAGGAGGATATAACTTCCTAAACCCATATGAGATCATTAGTATCATTTTCATCAAGACGAATCCCAAATTGAGATAAGAAGCATCATAGAAAACCTCAAACATGACCCCCTCTTATGTAAAATGAAATACATGAGTAGTGATAAACTTCCACATCAAGTAGTCACAAGATTCAAACAATAGATATTTTGTAGCACCCTGGAATATGTTTCCACCTGAATAGTGCTCTAGGTTGGTTTTCCACCATGCCTTAAGCACACCTCTCTATATGAAAATGGTTACTGACTTGAAAAAAGGGTGTAAAGATGTGGAAATGGGGATACAATACCCTTCTGAGGTGATTATAGTAATGTTCTATAAAAATATAACATAGTCTAATGAATGACTATAAATAGAAGGATCAGTAACCCACCATAACTGAAGCATAAGAATACAACAGTAATAAATAACAATCTCAACATACAATTTATAGAATAAATCACCATTTGTAGCTATTAAAACTAAACATGCCACATCATATCTATTCAAAAATGTAAATAACCATAAATGGTTTCATATGGATGAACATCAATACATACATATAATAAGTATTCTAAACAAAATGAAAACTCAAAATGTAAACTCTAGATATTCATGAACCTCCATGGTCCGATTCCATCCATACCATGCTCAATTTCTAAACATTATCACTATGGTCTATCTCTTGATACTGAACCCATACATAATCATAGAAGTATTAAGTCTACACAAGGCCTGAGGGGCCTATGTAGGGTGTGAGAATAAATCTCAGTTGGCCACCTCTAATGAGAAACTGTATTACATCCATGATAATGTATTTGTATCTAAATATAAATAAAAAGGTATCACATGAATGATAAATAATTACCCACTTCCCTTATTATCAATGGACCCACTGAAACGATCACCTTCAACATCAACCACTGAAATACCATGTGCCCCTAGTTATTCATATGGCATAAAACACGTTTCTCCATATGTATAATTGTAGTGGAATGTATATTTAGCATAAGGCCCAAGGAATACCATAATGAGTAATGACCTAGAAAGAACTTAGGCACCTTATATAAATTTTTCATCGGCACCTCATGCCAACTAACACCTCGTGTCATTGTTCATATCACCAATATACAAAAACGAACACCCAATAAGTACATGGTCCATCAGAAATCAACAAAAAGGTCCCCATCAGACCTCTGGCTAATTTCCTGAGGCACAAGAATATCTTCCTTCCAACATATAATCATCATCATCTTGAAGCGTGATGTGCTGAGGCTAAACGATGTCTATCCTCCAAATATATTAGTCCAATGCCTCAAATAATACAGAATGACTCATCCCCCAACCAATAGTCTCATAACTATTGATCGATGGTCCATCACCATCCAAGTGGTTTTCTATGTCAAGCATGTATAAACTCACTAATGATCAACACCATCCCAATCCCCAATTTATTGAAGCCTCTACCTACATCTGTGGTCAAGACCCCCAAATCATTTGAGACCTATCTGTGTGTGTGTGTGACTCCAATGGTGTGTCATCCAATCATGGTGAGAATAAATCCCCCAAAATAATATATAAGCCACATCATCTTGGAACCTCATGCTCCTGATACCTTGTCACTCAATTGGCTAGTAAAAACTATCTAAAATTCCTAGGACATTCCCTCAATCACGAAGACCTTGTCACCCTAATATGATTACCAAGTCACCCAACCTGATGATCAACAGCACCCACGTACATATGTATTGGGTCTCTCCCAACTTGATGAATCACTTTTCCTCAGTCCAGGTGGTTATCACCACTTAAATACATAAACCAAGCCTATTACATTCTCATGGAACAATCACAAGCAATAAATATATAATTCAATTTCATTAAATAACCCACCCAGCCTAACCTTTCCATGCGGTCCAAACCTCTAGCACACTCTATAACATTTGTTGTGAGGGGGGATCATGACCATAGACATCTCATGTGTTTTATTTAATAATTAAATGATAAACATTAAATTATTAGGGTCTCTCTCATTCCACCCAATAGCGTGCTCAAGAACACACCCCAAAAAATACACAAAATCAAATAGAAATCTTGTAGCCCCCTACCTAATACTTGTAGATTCTCACTCGTCTGATATCATCCTATAACTAGTTCTAATTATGAAGAAACCAACATTTTAGACGAACACCCTAAAAATAGTGTAAAACGTGTCTCATGATTTTAGCACCCTATATGTTAATAGAAAATAAGAAAGTGGGATAGTGGATTAAAGTTTTTACCAAGATGAATCCTTAGCCACCAAGGGATTGAAGATTAGAGCCCCTATGAGGAAATTGGGTCAAATACTAATGGAGTGATGAAGAGATCTCCCTGGTCACTAGAGAGGAAAGCCACATGTGGGATGAAGAAATAAGGAAACCCTCGTAAGGAAACCATGGCGAAATGGTATTTTTCTCTTTTAGGACGCCCCATGGTTACCGCATTGTTGGAAAAAACGTTCACCAACTATGTGGGTCCCACTCCCTAAACACCACACTCACACAACCAAGGCACATGGTTTCTCAATACATTCATCATCCATGTAAATCAACTCTACTAAAAATGTCTAAGGCATCACACAACTATGTTCCCCTACTAAAAAATTTGATAAACCATGCCTAGTAAAGAAATAGGGTCACACTGTTACTCTTGGGGGCCACATGGTTATCCTAAACCTTGTTCCTCTATATACACAACATAAAAAATTGTGTTTTTCCCTCCAATACACCTAAAAAACACTCAAAAACTAGAGGAACTATTAAAACATTAAAACCTATTTAAAAATGGGTCCTTGGGTCAATCAAAATCTAAGAATTAGTTTCCAAATATAAAAATGAAGGTTTTCTAACTCATTAAACTCCCAAAATTAAAATGGGTTGCGAATTTCGACCCGCTCCAAAAAACATAGGATGTTATATTATCTCCACATTAACAAAGATCATCCCTAATCTATAAAACATTACCCAATGATGGTTCAAAATATAACTTTATATTTCAAATCACTCTAGTCTACCTCAGCTATAAATTCACAGGTCATCTCCTTGAAGGTGCACCCCACCTTAGGAGTCACCTACATCGATCACTTTTTGACCCCAAACAGTATAAAAATCCAATGGTTCACCCATCCCTGAACTCAAAATTCCCCCCATGATGCTTCATCCTTCAGGAACCTCATCAGGTGCTCAGTTTGTATCCATTCTATATCTGACACACATCATGTTCCACATCTCATCAGATTCCCACCATTTCACTTGTTGCACATGAAATCTATGAGGTCATGTATCTCTTCATATGCCCATAAGATCATAAACATCAATAGATTCTTACAAAATAACCCAAATCACATAGATACATATATTCTTACACACCCTATATATATATATAATCATGCATCTAAGAGAATTCCATCATACTAAACAGCACCTGCTTAGTCCAAAAACAATACATACACACCAAATGAACCAAACCCTACTAAATACAAATAGAATAAAAACCATGATCATTCACATAATGATGAAATACCTCTGACTATAGAGGGATCATTGGAATGCTCTGCACTTGGAATCTCTACTGCGTGAACCTTTGTTGAAGACCGACTACATGAGGCTTAACCTCCCTATATAGTTGTACCAGCTACTATCCACTGACCCCACTGATTGGTCCCACAATCTCTACCATGACCTCTATGTGAAGCAGAATCCTAACTACCAACTCCTTGTACTACACCCATCTGGACTACAAATACATGAGTCTTCCTTAGTCCCTAGCTATTGGGGATCCAATAAGGCTTCATGCAGAACTTCTCAAGATTCCCAACTTAGCTACACTCTCAGCCCTCCTTCAGTTCATGATCAAACTGCGTGTGCACATGTCACGAATTCCCAAACTTGAATCAAACCTTAAAAGATCACCTCCTCATTGGTCTACTTGTGTCTCTATCCTGCACACCCTGGTGAGACTCCTCTTGGCCTCACTTAATACTATCTAAATCATCACTAATAACATCACCTGACGCTGACCCCCATCTCAAGTATAACTGGTCCATCAAATTTCCCTCGGATATGAACTATTAATTCACATCCACTAAGAATGAGGAAATCCCACATATGTTTACCTACACCCTATTTTAATTCCATAAAAAACTCTTGAAATGTCTCACCCTCGAGGTGACATACCCCACGACACAATGTCTGAAATGATAAAAGTCTATAAAAGTAGATGCATAGTCCATAATAGACATGTCCCCGTACTCAAGGTTCAAAAACACCCAATACCTCTTCACACTCATCATAGATGGGGATTAGTGCTTGAAGAAACATTCTCATAAGTTCTTCAAAATTAATCCCTTATATATACCTTCTTGTACAAGTACATCTCACCAGTGCTTTGCCAGTCCCCTGAGCATGTTCATCACCAGCTTCACTATAACACCCCGAGATTTTATGAGAAGTATTCCTTTTAATTTATTTGATGTCTTGTGGTGTATTCTACACTAATATTATCTTGTGATATATGCAACACTTTATTATCTTGTAGTATATGCAACACTATTCTGGGATCGTGTTACACAAAATTTCAATTTCGTTTGATAGATGTTATTCTATGAAACATTGAGTGTATATATATATATTCAATGTATAAATGAAATATGGTTAGATTCTATTATACAAAACAACAGAGAAATCTTGCACTACACACAACCTTGACTTGGCTTGAATTACACATAATGGTGACTTTTCTCAATAGCGTGTGTTGTAAGCAATATCGGGTTTCACTAAACAACGATATGTTATATACACTAGCCATTAAGAATAGAAATACCCATGTTTTGAAAATTTATAAATTTTATCTTTCAAATATGGCTTCATTTTTGGATTCGGAATATCGGAATTATCCTAGGGTGAAATTTTGGTACTTTTCTGAAAACTTTCAATTTTTGATGAATAGTGAAAACACTAGGTTACTGTTTAAAAACCGACTTTTTATTTAATTAATTATTTATTTTATTTAAATTTATTTTAGGTAATAAATGATACATAATACCTATATAAGTTCAATGTAATAAATTTGATTCATTTTATAATAATATTATATATAAAAAATTTTTATTGAACTTTTCACCGTCTTTTACCCACCTCCTAGGAAATTTTGAAAATTTGCATAAAACATAATTTTACCGCTTCTGTGAGTGAAATTATGAAAATCCTAGAGACACAGTTAATATCAAAGAGTAAAATATGGTTCAATAAGATAAAAATAATATTTGTTGAACAGTAACATTTTACTTTTATTTACCACGGTTAAAAGTAAATAGGGTAATTAAGGGTAGAAATGATATTATTATTACACTAACACATGTCCTAATTCTATTGGATAAGTTTAATTAGACCAAAAACTACCTTAGGAATAAAATATTACCATTTAGTTTCACTTGTATTAGATTATGACACTTATTATTATTTTATTTAAAGAAGAGATAAAATAGTTAAAATCAAAGCTTAATAAATCAAAAAAATTAAATATAGAGTTATACATAAGATAAATTCATCAATAAATATTAATAATAAAGATAAAACTATTTCATAAATAATGGTATTTTATTTATAATTTTTTTACATTATATAATTTAATTTATTTATGACACAATGATGATGCAGTAATTACCTTATTAATGAAATATTAACATAATTGATGATATAAATACGAAAATAAATATAATTTTAGACTCTTTATAAATTACACTAATTTTATAGGTTAATATGACATGTTAGTATTGATTCAATTAAAATTTTTTAACTAATAATGTTTTTATGATTCTCACAAAAATTAATTACCAAATAAAGTCAAAATTGACTTAAAATATTTTTTAAAACAAATATTATATTATTAATTGTTATTATATTCCTAAAAATATAATGTTCGGACAAATTAATTATATGAGGTAATATATATTAAAAATGAACCACTTGGGGTTCTTTTGGGTTGTTATATTATGTTTATTAACCATAGAGTGTAAGAAAACAAGAAGACACGGTAAAGGTTAAATTATTTAACTTAGAGTTAAATATAAATGATAAGGTTAAAATAGTAACCTAAACTTGTATACAACCTATTGGTTGAGATGATTTCTACCCATACCCACTTTATATTCTAAATAAATCAATTTGGAGCTATTATAAACCGAATATGACTTTATTATAAAATAATACTTTATGTTTTTCCAAAGGTTCCCCTCTCCTCCCTTATAAAAAGGGGACCCCTTCCCTCTTCTTTTCACACCCTTTTTAGACTTGAAGCTTGGAAAACCCCTGACAATTCCTCTTCTAAACCTCTCTAGTTATATTATATAGGTTCTTTTCTTCTCAAAATACCAACTCTAGTTCCCTAAGGAGAAGTTTAATGTAGGTGCGTCGAGGAAGAGGTAATCTCATCTACCGACACTTTCAAGTTTCTTTCTTCTTCTAATTCCTCTTATTTAGTTGTTTCATTATAAATTAATAACATCAGTAGTAGATATATACTGATATGTTATTATAAATATGAAAAAACCCAATTTCACCTTCTATCCATCCTATGGAAAACAAAAAACATCGTGCGTACGTACGTAGGGAATACCGTCTCCACGTCGTAGTGTAATCAGTTTTTCCACCACCACCTTACTTGGATAGGTATAATGGTGTAAATAATAACTATATATGATTATAACATCATAATTATTCTATGATATTACATCACCCACTCCAATTTCATTCAATAAATATGGGAACGATATTATCGCTCGTGCGTACGTCCGGATTACTGTCACCACGACGCGATGAGATTTATTTTCCATGTTAACAATTCAAGAATGATTATAAAGTATATATAATAAGAAATAATGAAATATATGAAATAATAATTCAATTGTATTTATGTATATATATATATGTATTTCATCTACTTAATTCCATTCAATTCAATAAGGAAACGAAAAACAGCGTTCATCCGTATGTACGGACTACTGTCTCCATGAATGGTGTATTTCTTTCCATTTATCGATCTATTATATATATGTATATTCTGAATATATATTATATATAAATCATGTTTTATATTCTATAATTAAGTAATCATGATCTAATTAATCATATTAATAATTAAAAGTCAAATCACGGACGATAAATGAAACTATTTTACCAAATACGCTACTTTAACATCGAATTTACAAAAGAACGGGTAATATAAAGTCATAAGTGAACCATATATGATATCATAAAAATGAATATGATTCTTTAATAAGTCATTGAAATTATTTAAATCATTATACAGGAAGTTCAGATACGTATGAAGCATATCGGAACTAAGGTAAGGGATAACTTTTCCAATCTCGTCTTTATCCGAGATTGTCTATTCCTAAGTATTTACTAGGGTTATATTTTTCATCCATGTCCATAAAAATTGTTTTTCATAAAGTGTTCAATATTATTCCATGTATTTTTAAAGTCATTTTTACCGTTTATTTACTTTTACCACATCTTATGGAAGGAATATTTCTTTTATTTACCATACGAGGTACTTTTTGACTTTTTCGAAAAAAGTATGAGAAGAATGTTATTTTTAACTAAAATGGTGTGAAAGGATTTTTACGGTTTCATAACGCCTAATTTTCATGAATCTTACTCTACATGATTTTATGACTATTTTCAAGAAAATAATTTTCTTTTAAAATTGCATGGAATTTTGTGAAAATAAAATGATTTTGAAGAATAAAGGATATTTTCCCCAAGAATTCATTTCAAGTGCTTTTTCAAAACCATTTTCCATCTAAGATGACATTTTTTCATATGTGTATGTTTCAAGTATAATGTTTCTATGATTTACATTTTTTCACTTTTTGTATGATGAAATATCAATTAGTTTTATATGGATTATGTGATTATGGGATGATGTTTATGAAACCCACACTACTTGAGAGTAGGCTTTTCCCAACACTTATATACCAACGGTTCTCCAGAACCATTGGTATAAGTGTTTTTTACCAACAGTTTTAACAAATTGTTGGTAAATAATGGTTTTGTGAAGGCTTTCCCAACGGTCTGAAGAACCCATTGGGAAAGCCAAAGTTTTTTCATCTTTTCCCAATGGTTTTTACAAAAAGTTGGGAAAAGCCATGTTTCCCAATAGTTTTACAAACCGTTGGGCATGTTCTCCTTAAATACATCCAATTACATAGGTCCGCACATCACGACATAGCATTCCCCAATTTTCAGCAGATGAGGCGCCCAATGAACCCTAACCTGATTTCTTTCATCTGATCGGTTGCAACTCCATCATCCAGGTTAGATAATTTAAACCTCTTCCCAAATACGATATCTCTTCCTCGGATTTCCACATTTCTTTCAATATCTCGAAAGATCACATCATTTTTTCCTATTTTAGGGATTTTCAAAAAATTTAAGATTCACAATATTTGATAGTGAATTGATGACTAATATTTGGAAATTGATATTTTTAACAAATTTATTTGTGTTGTGCATAAGTAAATGTTGATTTTGAGTAATGTATTAAATAAAACCATAACATGGAGTTCATTGTTTTGACCTTAATTTAAGGTATGATTAAATTATTCTATATGCAGATTTATCATCCTAATAACATAAAATTATTTCTAATTCTATATGAATATTTTCAACATATAGGTGTCATAATGATACCATTCATACCATGTGGGAGTTATTTTTTCTAAAATGACACCAATGATTTATGGGTCCTCATTTTATAAATTGAAACTACATAAGGGTTATAGCTTCAGCGAATTCATTGATTTTGTGAGTTATACATTCCTAGGGAATGGCTGAAAACATATAAGGTTGCATGAACCTTATTATTAATCATTGATCTATGAATCAAGAAGTCATTATATAGATTAATAGTCATAAGAGTTAATAAAACTCTAGGGAAAATTACTTGTATGGGATATTATATACTTGGGTTTATAGGGATGATGATCCAATAGAATGTACTATTTCGTGTGAAACTATGATAGTGAAATATAGATCTATAACACATTTTTTCATGTGGAACCTATCATGTTGTTAAACTATTGAAATGAATTATATTTGTTTGGTAGAATTTTTTTATATGTGAGATGTAAAATGACATTCATGGGTTATTTATAATTTATAACGGCCTAAATGTAGAGATAATACATAGTTTTTCTGGTATAGGGGGGATTACATTACAAAAGGACCATGTCATTTAACACCAATAGTTAATAAATTTTTTAGATAATATTACTCTTTCCAATGAAGTGTGTGATTTTGACTAGAGAGATCATCACACATACATCTATTGTAAATATATTTTAACATAATTTCAAGTTGTTTCATTCTCCTCTATATTCATTTTGGTGCCTGGTAAATGTATTTTTTGGCTACATCTGCAACTCATCTTCAAAAGTGGATTGAGTGTGCACCTTGGGATGAGTTATCCTCCCTAGTAAATGAATAACAAGTCACTTATAATATAGATAATGTTCTATATAATTTTTACTAGTGAATCCTTTCATTTGAGGGATCACAACAAAAAAAACAAAAGAATATGGTTAAAACATTTTATTATAGCTCGTGATGATATTAGTTAGGAATCTTATTCATTCGGACAATGATGATCATAAAACCTATTTATAGGTTTTCATTGATCCCCAAAAATATTCTAAGGATTTGAGTGTGTGATAGACCCATAGGTAATAATACTTCTAAGGCATTTCATTACTATAAATTAAGTATAATTTTTTAATATCAAGATACTTAAAAAAATAAAAAAAAATCAATAATTAGGACTGAATTCCCTGATTTATCTAGATTTATCATAGGGTTCTGTGGTAGTAGGAAATTATGTTCGGTTAATGCTGACATCCTAGTAGGATAATCTATGATATTTCAAAAGAAATCATCTACTAAAGGTTTGACAATTCCCCTTGGACAGCCCGTACCCCCCCCTGGACAGCCCCCCACCCTTGTTGACAGCCCGCCCACCCCACCCCCGGACACCCGTCCACCACCCCCCAGACACCCACATCCCCCCAGACGCCCCCACCCCTTGGAAAGCGCCCCCCCCCCCCCCTTGACACCCCTGACCCCACTGGACAGTGCCGTCACCCCTGTGGACAGCCCGACCAGCCCCCGTGGACAGCCTTCCCTCCCCCCTGGACAGCCCGCCCACCCCCTGGACACCCCAGACCACCTGGACAGCCCTGCCACCCCCATGGGTATCCCTCCTACCCTCTGGACACCCCGTACCCCTCAGACAGCTCCACCCACCCCCTGGACACCCCACTCACCTCTTTGGACAGCCCACCCACCCCCCTGGACTCCCCCTACCCCCTTGGACAGCCTGACCACCCCTGCAGATAGCCCGCCCACCTAGACACCCCGACCCCCCTAGACAGCCCCCACCCCCTAGACACCTCCGACCCCCAGACGGCCCCACCACCCCCTAGACACCCCGTACCCCCCTGGACACCCCGAACCCCCCTTGGATAGTCCCGCCACTCCCTTGATCCTCATCCTACTCCTCATCATGATCTCCCTGAAGAAGTTAAAGTATAAAACTCATGTACTCCCAACAAGATCCTTAAGGATTATGTGTTCCTTGATCCCCTACCAATAACTTACTGGGCAATCCTTGAATATAGGCATTAGAAATTTTGTATCTTATTTTCTTATATACACTGTATTTTTTTTTATTTCTTAATATGATTCTCATATAGATTAATGTGTCAGTTATGATTTTATATAAAGTAAACAATTGTCATTTACCTAAATATTTTTTTGATTAAACTTTAATATTATTGAATTTCTTTGAAATGACTTATTGCAATTTTTTATAGAATGGATAGAAGTTGGATGTACTAAATTGATCGGATTTCAACCGATTTTCAAAATAATTTGAACATATTTCTAGATTTTGCATTTAAAAAGTATTTAGATAGTGTTCGTATACACTTCCCATGTTTTAATTGTGTTGGAATACCTTGGTTGACTCATGAAGCAGTTATCTATCATATAACCAAATATGGTTTCCAGACAAACTATTATGTGTGGTATCACAATGGAGAGAAAATAGAATCTCAAAATATTGATGATACAAATGATAGAACTGAACTAGAGAGTTTGATATATGATCGGTTTCAGTTTATTCGGCTTCATGAGAAGGAAAGGATGTCCAGCCAACAAGATTTCGATACAAGAACACATGTTGTGTCCAATGAAAATGATGATGTTGATAGGGTGGAAAAATTGAATGATGTTGTGATGACTCCAGTATATCGGCAATGTGGTAAAATAAAAAAGTTGGACTTTTTAATCCGATTGTTTCATGGGAAAATTATGTATGGGATTTCAAATACTTTAATTGATTACATTCTTACCTTCTTTAATGACATACTTCCAGATGATGCAGATATTCCCTCAAACCACTATATGGCATGGAAGTTAGTTGATTCACTTGGATTATCAAAAAAAAATCATGCTTGCCCGAATGATTGCAGCTTA
Source organism: Viscum album (assembly GCA_963277665.1). Taxonomy (NCBI): domain Eukaryota; kingdom Viridiplantae; phylum Streptophyta; class Magnoliopsida; order Santalales; family Viscaceae; genus Viscum; species Viscum album. The sequence continues at coordinate 1,608,518,971 of OY728141.1, read as the reverse complement.
TTTAGGGAGGAAACTACTGAAAGAAATTATTGTATCAAATATGGAACCTCCCGATGGAATCCAAAAGATGATGGAACACCATCTCATGTGCCAAAAAAAGTAATGTGACACATTCCATTGAGCCCCAGATTATAGAACCTTTTCATGTCTGATGAAATATCCATAAAAATGCAATGGCATGACACCCAGAGAAAAAATAATAATGAATATTTGGTTCACCATGCAGATGGATTTTCATGGAAGAGATTTTATGCTTGATATCCTGAATTTGTAGCCGACGTGCGTAATGTGAGACTGGGTCTTTCAAGTGATAGTTTTCATCCATTTTGGCGGATTCTTACTTCGCACATCACATGGCTTATTTTCATACACATTTATAACCTTCCCCCTTGGTTGTGTTTGAAAAATCCTTACACTTTCTTGAGTATTCTGATATCTGGACCTTCTGATCCCGGAAATGATATATCTATATACATGCAACATTTAATAAAAGATTTGAAACTTCTTTGGGATGTGGGTGTGCCCACATATGATGCATGTTCGAAAGACATATTTCAGATGCGTGCTGCACTTATGTGGATGATCAATGATTTTCATGCTTATGAAATGATGTCTGGATGAAGCACAAAAGGAAAATTGTCATGTCCTATCTGTATGATTAATAATCGATCCAGAAGATTGAAATATCATCGTAGTTTTAGTTTTATGGGACATCGATGATTCATTCCAATGAACCATCCATATAGAAACAATCGTTGAAGATTTGACAATACCATGGAGAATGACGATCCACCTCAGCGTATGTCTGGAACTAATGTGCTTAATGAATTGAAAGATTTCAGTTATTAATTTGGGAAGGGTGTAATGAAATCTAGAAAGAGGAAAAATATTTCCAATGATACCTGTTACAATTAGAATAAGAAGAGTATATTCTTTGAGTTGTCGTATTGGTCAACCAACTTGTTACATCATTACTTAGATGTAATGAACATTGAAAATAATATATGTGAAATGTTGAATTCGATTCATCTAAATGTCAAGGGGAAGACAAAAGATGATTTACGATCTTTGCATGACTTGGTAGATTGGGGGATCAGATCAGAATTGCATCCTGTATATATCAGTGAAAATAAATGGAATGTTCCATGTGCTTCTTATGTGATGACACCTGCTAAAAAATCAATTTTTGGAAGTGATAGAGACTATTAAAGTTACTCATGGCCATTCAAGCAATATATCAAAATGGGTCAATAGAAAATAGTTGAAGTTGAAATCTTTGAAGACTCATGATTATCACATCCTTTTGCATGAGTTGATTCCAATATCAATCCGTCATCTCTCGTCCAATAATGTTAGAGTCTCAGTTATTCAGTTGTTCTATTTGTTTAGAGATCTTTGTGCTAAGAGGTTGTCCAAATCCTTCTTGCAACAACTGTTGGAAAAGACACCATTAATTTTGTGTGAGTTAGAGAAAATATTCCCTCCATCATTTTTTTCATTCATGTTGCATCTGACTTTGGAGGACCCGTTTCTTTCTGTTGGATGTATCCAACTAAAAGAAACATGTGCACATTGAAATAATATGTTTGAATCATAAATTATCACAAATATTCTACTGTGAATGGTTACTTGGCTCAATAATTTATGGGTTTCTGCGCAATGTATTTGTCTGATTTTACTACGAGAATAAACAGACCAGTGGGAAATGAAGAAGAACAATATGGGAAAATTGAACCCATTTTTCCATCACTTCCTCAGACAGGATGAATTCTGGGATCATATACATTGACGACATTAAGCCTTGAAGATTGAGAGATGGCACATTACATAGTGTTGTTCAATTGTGATTTGTTCGATGAGTATATCAAGTAAGTAAATTGTACAGGTATCTTTTGTCTTATCTCTTGTAATTTTAAATATTTGTTAAACTATTATTATTTTTATCTACAGGGAACATAAAGAATTTATATATAGGAAGCATTTTTCTTTATCTTTGAGAAGGAAAGATACTTTTCATAGAAAAGGGTGTTCTGCTTGGTTGAAATTGAAGGTAAAAATATTTCTGTAATAACTAAATAAAAATAATATTTAATTAACTTTACTATCTGTTTAAATTTCATGTATCGAGTTTGCCTACAAACTCTGTTTCTGATGAAATAAGAGCTTTGGATTTTGGTCATAATACCATGGTTCGTGCTTGTAAATCACTTGTGATCAATGGATACAAATTTATTATCACTGAATGAGCAAGAAACATGAGAACACAACATAATGGTGTTATGAAAACTGCCACAACAGACTGTTATACTAGTTCATCGGATACTAGACATCGTTCTGAAAATGATGCTTTTTATGGAGTCGTGGAGAAAATAATAATTTTAGATTATTACTCGCATGGTTGAGTAACGATGATGAAATGTCAATGGTTTGATTCAATGATGAAGCAAGGCACCTTTATTGATGATTTTGGATTTCAAGTTATTGACATCACTCGCACTCTTGCCACCGATGAACCATATGTATTGGCATCAATAGTGAAACGAGTTTTTTATGTCAAAGATAATCATCATCCTAAATTCGGTTTAATTATTCAAGTAAATCCCATACATGTTTTTGATGATGGTGATGATGAATTTGACATTATCCCTACTGCAATTTGAAGCAATCCATTTATTACTTATGATGACGCCAATAGCTCAATTTTCAGAGTTGATTGTGAACCCAAAGTTGTGGTGGGAAATATATAGAATCATACAGTCGTGTTCTCACCTACATGTTTCACCTACATCATTCAAAGTGTGTATCCTAGTACTTACCTTCAAACAACCATAAATTTTCTTTTACTTTATGTTTTTACATCATAATGGTTTGTTCTATATTTTTTTGGGTTACACAGTACTTATATGTTTCTAATTACTTCCATATTTGTTTTCATTGCAGGAAATGACACCCATTGAAGAGAGGCGATGGAAAAAGATGAATGATAATAATCTTCGCATGGTATAGATGGGTGTTCCTCCACCCATCCCTACTGTGAGTATTTTATTTCAAATATAAATATTTCAATAACATATAATATCATGTTTTTACTTTTGTGTTAATTTTTTTTAGGATCGACCCCCTAGATGAGAGATATCTGACGAGGAGCCTGATATTTCTCCTAGTAGAAAGGCTTGTGGTAGGAGGGGGGTGGTGTCAGAAATGGATGATCATCTAGTGGTCTCGGTACTGTGGTCGGTGGTACGATGGCTCGTAGGGCGAGTGTTAGACGATCCACTGCCACAGATGTATCTTCTTCGCCCCATTTTGATCCTGACGTGTCTTTAGGGACACATGGGATATTTAGAACTCTGATGTTTACACTACCAGTTGGCCAGGCGTCTATGCCATCATCTTTTGCTTCTGGTTCATTATCTTCGAGCTATTATATTCGACCTTCTTCGACTCCTACTACGACACAATATGTGGCTGAGGAGCATACACTGAGGGGCACTCCACCTGTATAGGATATTCCTTCAGCTTCTGCACATCCAGTGATTCCCATTGATCCGACTAACACAGGTATATTTATATAACTCTATCAAATTTTTATACAAAAATTTATTTTATTATAACTTGTACTGATATTATTTTTCTTTAATAACAGATTAATTTATAGATAAAAGGCGGAGGAGGGGGCTTACTCACTTTCGTGCGGTATGGAACTACTAGACATAGTTTATGGTTGAATATAATGTTGATGGACAAATGATTGAGAAATCTGGGCAGGAATGTCGGGGTTTTTTGGCGACGCTAGCCAAATACTCTGATATCATTCCGGTCAGCCCACTCTCTTGGAGACATCTTCCACACGAAGTCAAAGATAACACGTGGGCACAAATATGGGTAAAAAATCTATTGGATTTAATGTAGTATTATTTTATTTATATGAACTAATCTACTGGGTTTTAGCTTCGGTTTAACTTCCCTGATGGCGAAGGTGCACGACCAGCGCGTTTAAATGCATTAGGAGAGCATTAGAGAGCTTATAAGCATGACCTATATGTTGGCTGGTGTGATAGTGTGGGAACTGAGTTAGAGACATTACCTATCATGGATGACTGCCCGATAGAGCATTATCGCCAAATGATTACCCATTGGGTGACTTCCAAATTTAAGGTATTAATCTCATTTAAGGTATTTAAATGAGAGTTTTCATATTTTACATTAATATAATCTTATTTATTATTAAACATTATTTAGTAATCCTCTGAAAAAAATTAACATTGATTCAAAACAATACCTCCACGCTTTGGGGCACATAACTATGTCAGATCAGGGGAGGCAGTTGGTGCGATATAGTTGTTTATAATTTTTTTAGGACTTTCCCTTTTTATTGTTTCCTACTAAAATTATGTGATTTATTGAATATTGAATATATTATTATACTTGCACTTTATATTGTTTCAATGTCATTAATGAAGCACAAGTTGAGTATTGAAGGACGTATCCCTCGAGCAAAATTGTTTTGCTCGAGTAGAAGAAAAAAAGATGGAACTACGGTAAATGAATCAACCCAAGAAAAGATTGTATGTTTTTATTTGTTTATTTCAAAGTTTAATATCTATTTTGAAATTTATTAATATATTAATATTTTTAACAGGCTACTTTAGAGGCTCTTTCTACCCAGGAACCAAACAATTTTGGGCCACACGATCATTTATATCAGGTTTTGGGAGAGCAGCACTCTAGTCGAGTATGCTGTCGACCTGGTAAGAATATAGTCTCGACGAGGTATTGGTCCTCTCCAGGTATCCATTCTAGTACCACCGAGTTTGAAAAGGTCAAGGATCTTGCAAGATATTCTAATAAAAGGGTCATATAGTTGGAAGTACAAGTTCAAACGAGGGACAAATAATTTATGAACCTGATGAAAGCTTTATATTCATCACTTCCACCAGAGGCTAGCGTGGCTTGTCAGACATTTATGTCATCGATGGGTGCATTATCCAATGCACCAGGCAGCAGCTCTAGTGGCGGTCAAGATGATGAAGTTCCTGGTGGTGACGAGGATGCTAGAGAGGAAGAGGGCGTGGATGAGGATAAGGATGAGGGCAAGGATGGGGACGAGGGTGTGGATGGGGCCGAGGGTGAGGATGGGGCCGATGACGAGGAGGGTGCTGATGATGAGCATGTGGACAATGATGAGGACGACAATGAGGATAGAGATAGCGACGAGGATGAGGCTGATGATGATAGTGGTGATGGTGATGGTGATATGGGGTAGATTGATCCATTATATTTTTGAATTCTGTATAACTCTATATTTTTTAACCTGGTTTTCCACTCTGGGGTCTTCCTCTGCTTCATAGGGATGTTGTAATTAGATCTCTTTTCTGCACTTGATTATTATTGTATGATTATTCTAATACCTAGACATTTAGTATTCCTTGGTACTGTGATACCCATTTTTCTATTTTGTATTACATAGCTTTCTTAGTTATCCATGTATTTCATGTTTATGTCATTTTCCCATAGAACTGAATTTTATGTCATTTATGTATAATAGTTTTATGCTTGATTGTAACATGCATGGAATAATCACATGCAAATAAATGTGCTTTTGCAAGTAGTAATTGTACATTATTGATTATGTTCTTATTTTTGTGTTTTTGAAGTGTATCGTGTTGTTTTTGAATTTCCATTCTGTTCAGGGGATGATTTTTACTTTAGTAATGGAGGATCCTCTGGGGGAAGAGGATGGGCAGGGGGAGGGGAGGGGAGGGGGATGCTGGGTGAAAAGGGTGGGCGGGAGGGGAGGGGCAGGGGCTGCTGGAGTAAAAGGGTGGGAAAGGGGGAGGGGAGGGGAGGGGAGGGGAGGGGGGGAGGGGAGGGGGGGAGGATGCTAGGTGAAAAGGGTGGGAAGGAGGGGAGGGTCATGGGGCTGCTGGAGGAATAGGGTGGGCAGGGGGGAGGGGAGGGGAGGGGCTGGGTGATGGCAGGAGGGAGGGGCTGCTGGGGGAAAAGGTTGGGTAGGGGGAGGGGGCTGCTGGTGGAAAAGGGTGGGCATGGCGGAGGGGAGGGGAGGGGCAGGGGGCTGCTAGAGGAAATGTGTGGGAAGGGGGGGAGGAGAGGGGAGGGAAGGGGAGGGGGAGTGGAGGGGAGAGGGATCCTGGGTGAAAAGGTTGGGAAGGAGGGGGAGGGGGAGGTGGGGAGGGGAGGGGAGGGGGCTTCTGGGGGGAAAAGGGTGGGTAGGAGGGGAGGGGAGGGGAAAGGGCTGGGAAGTTTGGAGGGGAGGGCAGGGAAGGGGAGGGGTGGGGAGGGGAGTGTAGGATGATGACATGAGGGTGGGGGGTGTTGGGGGAAGAGGTTGGGAAGGGGGGAGGGGAGGGTGCTGATGGGGGAAAAGGTTGGGTAGGGGGGAGGGGAGGGGAAGGGGCAGGGAGCTACTTGAGGAAAAGGGTGGGCATGGGGGGGAGGGGAGGGGCTGAGGCTGGGCAGGTTGGAGGGGAGTGCAGGGAAGGGGTGGGGTGGGTAGGGGAGGGGCTGGGAGATGGCTGGAGGGTGGGGGATACTGGGGGAAAAGGTTGGGCAGGGGGAGGGGAGGAGAGGGGCAGGGGATGGGCTGCTGGGGGGAAGGGGATGTGCAGGGGGTTCTGAGGTGGGAGGGGGAGGTGCTGCATGTTTCATTGATTTTGTTTCATTTTATTATTTTAAATGTATGTTACTTCAGGATTACTATTTCAATTTTTTGAGAATAAATTTTGCAATCCTGTTCAAAGATAATTTATGCTTTCTACTGTTGCTTAGCTGTGCAGATGCATGGTGGAAAATTATTCAGGGAAATCAACAATTTGGTTATTATGAAGTTCAATGTGTCTTTTGTGATGGGTTTTCTCTTAAAGAAAATTATAGGTCTCTTCTCTTGCGATTTATGATATGAAGTCAGCACAAAATGGTTATTGTTGAAGTGGAATCTCATTTGGGCCAACATGTGAGTTTTAAACACGATACAAAAAATTCTCCTTGGTTGGAAAGTAATATTGTTATAAGGAGCATAATATTGGTCATTCATGGTGTCCTCTTCAAACATACCTTTAGGGAGGGTGTCTTCGTTGCAAATGCATTTGGTTCTCAAAGTGTCTTTCTTTTGTTTAAAACGGATGTGCTGTTAAGTAAAATAAACGACATATGGAAAACTGACCAAACACATTCGGATTGTGTTGATACTTTATGAAAACTATCCTTGGGTCATTTGTGACGTGTACGAGTCAACCCCGCCTCAATCCGAGGTGCGGTGTGGCCAGAACCACTCAATGTGTCCCACTTTTCTTTGAAATGGACAATAGTTTATGTCAAAACAACAAATGACATATAGAAAACTGACCAAACACATTCAGATTATGTTGATACTTTAGGACAAGTATCCATGGGTCATTTTTGACATGTACGAGTCAACCCTGCCTCCATCTGAGGCATGGTGTGGCCAGTACCACTCGAAGTGTCTCACTTTTATTTGAAATGGACATAATTTAAAGTGAAAACAGCAACTGGCTTATGGAAAACTGACCAAACGCCTTCAGATTCTATTGATACTTTAGTACAAGTTTCCATGGGTCATTTATGACGTGTTCGAGTAAACCCCACCTCAATCCAAGGGCCGGTGTGGCAGGTACCTCTCAAAGTGTCTTTATTTTGTTTAAAATCGATGCGTTTTTAAGTAAAATAAATGACATATGGAAAACCGACCAAACGCATTAGGATTGTATTGATACTTTAGTAAAATGAACCATGGGTCATTTGTGATGTGTACGAGTCAACCCCGCCTCAATCTGAGGCACAGTGTGGCCGGCACCACTCAAATTGTCTCACTTTTATTTGGAATGGACATGATTTTAAGTGAAAACAACTACTGACATAGGGAAAATTGACCAAATGCATCGTATTCTATTGAGTCTTTAGGAAAAGTTTCCATGGTAATTTGTGATGTGTACAAGTCAACTCTGCCTCAATCCGAGGGCCGGTGTGGCCGGTACCACTCAAAGTGTCTTTCTTTTGTTTAAAATGGATGCGCTTTGATGTAAAATAAACGACATATGGAAAACAAACCAAATGCATTTGGATTGTGTTATTACATTAGGAAAACGATCCATGGGTCATTAGTGACATGTAAGAGTCAACCCTGCCTCAATCTGAGGTGCGGTATGGCCGGCACCACTCAAAGTGTCTCACTTTTCTTTGAAATGGACAACAGTTTAAGTAAAAACAACAACTGACATATGGAAAATGGACCAAACGCATTCGGATTCTGTATATACTTTAGGAAAAGTATCCATGGGTCATTTGAAATGTGTAAGATTCAACCCCGCCTCAATCGAAGGCACAGTGTGACCGGTAACACTCAAACTGTCTCACTTTTATTTGAAATGAACAGGATTTTCAGGTGAAAACAACTACCAGCATACGGAAAACCAACCAAACGCATTTGGATTCTGTTGAAACCTTAGGAAAACGATCCATGGGTCATATTTGATGTGTAAAAGTCAACCCCTCCTCAATCCGTGGTGCGGTGTGGAAGGCACCGCTCAAAGTGTCTTTCTATTGTTTAAAATGAATTCGCTTTTAAGTAAAATAAACGACATACGGAAAATAGACCAAACGCATTCTGATTTTATTGATACTTTAGTAAAACGATCCATTGGTCATTTGTGACATGTATGAGTCAACCCTGCCTCAATCCGAGGCACGGTGTGGCCGGAACCACTCAATGTGTCTCACTTTTCTTTGAAATGGACAACAGTTTAAGTAAAAACAACAACTGACATACGGAAAACTAACCAAACACATTTGGATTCTGTTGATACTTTAGGAAAAGTATCCATGGGTCATTTGTGATGTGTACGAGTCAACCCCGCCTCAATCAAAGGCACGGTGTGTCTGGTACTACTCGAAGTGTCTCACTTTTATTGGAAATGGACAGGATTTTAAGTGAAAACAACTACTGGCATACGGAAAACCGACCAAACGCATTCAAATTCTGTTGAAACTTTAGGAAAACGATCCATGGGTCATATGTGACATGTACGAGTCAAACACACCTCAATCCGAGGCGCGGTGTGGAAGACACCTCTCAATGTCTCTCTTTTGTTTAAAAAGGACATCATTTTAAGTGAATATAACTGAAATTTACACTCATCAACGATAGTCACAAACACTTTTTCATGAGTTGGGTAGTTTCACTCATGGGGTCATAAGTGAAGAGACTCCTAAGATACTACCTTTTCACCATATATTATAAACAATACAAGTTCAATGCAAAATTCATCACAAATAATTACATACCCAAATCTAGTATTAGAAACAAAAATGGGATATGAGCCAATTTCAAACTCTTATTCAACTCTAATATGTATTTCTCTCACTATTCCGCCTATTAGAATTTGATGGGGAGGTGGGGGGGGCTGTGTAGGTTGGGGGGTTGTGCATGGGTGAGGTGAATTACTATCGGATGATTGTTTTCATATGAAGATTGAAATAGGTAATTGTAGTACATGACCTGGTTGGAAGATTTTGATTGTTTTTTGTGTTTTTTGTGTGCTATTTTATGTGTTTTTTATACTGTTTTAAGTTTGTATGTGGTTTTTGTGATATTTTTTATGCAGTTGTAGGTGTATAGTGGAGGGGATACTGGAGGGGGATGTTGTGCAGTAGTTCTGAAAAAACTCAATACCAATAGTTCTAAACCGCTGGTAGAAGAGTGCTAGAATTCTAAAAAAACACTATACCAACGGTTCCAAAACGTTGGTATAGGTGTTCTGGAATTCTGGACAAACACCTATACCAACGGTTTAGAACCATTGGTATATGTGTTCTGGAATTCTGGAAAAACACAATACCAACAGTTTAGAACTGTTGGTATATGTGTTCTGGAATATTGGAAAAACACAATACCAACGGTTTAGAACCGTTGGTATAGGTGTTCTGGAAAATCACATTACCAATGGTTGAAAACCGTTGGTATAATAATTCTCAAAAATGAAGTACCAACGGTTATAAACCGTTGGTATACATTGGGAGAAATTTAATAAAACAATATACCAACAGTTTAGATCAAACCATTGGTATAAGACTTTCCTCACGTCTTACTAACCAACTGTTTGGAAAACTATTGGTATAGGCTATACCAATGGTTTTCCAGCCTATACCAACTGTTTTAAATCGTTGGTATAACCTTCTTTTCTAGTAGTGCCATTTTATTCTTTGCGTTATGATGAATTTTTTAAGTTTATTTTGTGGCACAAGCAAAAAATGATTTCATTATGAGATGAGTGGGACTTATATCTCCCTCCAATGCATTGGGTAAAGATTTATATCTCATGAGATAGACATGGCTGGAATGGGAAGTTAATTTGGTTCTGTGATACAGGAATAGAACAAGGAGTAAACTAGATTCAGAGAGGGACTTTGTCCACTAAGATGGTCTTTGTAGCAATGCCTTGGCTACTATGGAAATCATATCATGTGCTTAATAGTTGCCACAATTACATTTTTTATTCCCATGCTATTTTATCATGATTGATGTATCTATGCCTTATGTACTTCCATGTTTTATGTCATTGCTCAGGATTTTGATGTTTAAAAATTACGTTCATGTTTTTATGTTCAAATGTATATGGTTTGTTTTATTCTCTCCATTCTTACCCTTACTGAGAATTTGAGCTCACCCTTTATATGTTTTCTTTTCCCCAAGATATAAAGAAAAGTTTTAGGTAATAAAACCAAAGGGGAAGATCTTTATGAGAGATGTTGAAGATCTTTTACAATGATTAGAAGATTTTGTTCCGAGTTCCCAAAGACACTAAACTATTATGATCCTTTAGTACCGGTTTTTTATGTATTAAGTATTCCGTAAAAGTAATTTAATGTCCATGTATGTCAAGTTTGGGGTCTCTATAGTTGGTATCAGAGGAAAGGTTTATTCAACCTTTGGAAACTAGGATGCGATAACTTTAGTGAGATCCCTGGAGATATTTCTAAGGTATGTCTATGGATGTCCCTAAGGTTAAGTATACGTATAGGTTATAGTTCTATAATTATGGTAATGATCTTAGAATTAAACCTAAGATGTTATATATTGAAGGTACTCCCCCTTTATTATATTGTTTTCCTCGCATTATTTTTTCCTCTCATACTGTTCTTTTTGGGATTTAGAAAATGGCCAGAAATAGGAAGATTCACGATATTGGAGGATATGATGGACAATGGAATGATATTCTTCATGAGAAACCAAATGAAACAGGATTTGGAAGTAAAAACATCATTATTATACCTAATCAGAAATCTCACAATATGATCAATAATCTCATCTTTGGTAAGTATCCCGACTCATCTAATAAGAGAAAAATGGAGTTTCATGATGATCATAGAAGAAAGAAAGTTTAATTTCCCTCATGTAAATCATATGGGAATAGGCATCAAGGATAATGTTTCAAAGGAACTGGTAGATTCTTTGGGTGTGGAAAGGAAGGAAACAAAGCCAGTAAGTGAAAAGGAAAAGGTTCAGTTAACACCATGGACAATGATAATGGTATTTCTACGACATCAACATTGATTAAATGTTTTAAATGTGGAATTTAAGGGCATTATGCAAACCAATTCCTTAAGGGAAAGTCTCATGAAGAGAATCAGCATGGTTGTATGGGTAGTATTTATGTTGATGATGATGAAGAGACTACAAATGATATGTGAGATGAAAGAATTGTTCAAGATCGGTCAGTGGTTTGAGAAGGTAGTGGAATGATTACATGTTTATCAAGAGTAATGTTGTATAAGTAATCTCATGGTACTATGGAATAATGAGACATCTAAGGATTTTTACAGTATTGTTTTTCCTTATGTTTTTGAAAGTATATATTGAATGGTACCGGTAACAATGAATGGTTATTCAAATATTTTTGGAAGGTAGATGATTTGTTCATAATGAAAGAATAAGGAGATAATGAGAAGTTTGATAGTATGAATGAGCTCATGACTAGTATAAGGACAAAGTGATATCATGGTTTGAGTATATAGAATATTTGGGTTTTTGGTATGTTGAAAGAGTTACCTTTTGACAGAATTCATGTTTTCACTATGGTTCTATGATAATTTATGTTTTAGTAGAATACATGATTAAGGTATTCACAAGTTTGGAATGTGATCAATAAGATATATCATATGATATATGGGCGATAAATGATGGTATTCACATTCTCGGCAGATGACATTTCCACTAATTGTTTTCATTATACTATGAGGTTGGACATAAGTATTTTAGATAATCCTAAAGATTGGAATGGATTATGTTGGACATAATTCAGTATTGGTTAAGGCTATAACTTTTTTCAATATTATTTATGGAATGTTATAATAATGTAGTTTTAGAAAAAGTACATCCTGCAGGATGGGCGACAACCCGTCGTGTCGGACAAGGTTGTGGGAATTGAACCCACAACTAAAGTGCGGCATGCCTTTATCACATACCAGTGGCCTATATGAAGTCCCTAGTTAGTATAAACTAGTTTTATTATATTAAGTTGTATGATATATAAAATATTTGTCCAATCTCACTATAGATGGACATATGTATATTTAATAACTTTTTCTATCCTTTTGTTTGAGACAGATGGAATGACCTATCATTTTATCGCATGATCTGCTAATACTTCACGGAAGACAAATTCAACTTCATTTCATTAAGAGATACAGTGGAAATTGTTCAAGGCATAAACAATAGTATGATTTTACCAAAATCAAGTATATATTTCTTTTAATTCAACAATTCGTCAAATTTAGTGAAATGATCTTGAAAACATAAAAATGTTGTCCTAGTGTCCTTATATCCGATTAATCATATGGTACCTTAAATCATCACAAATTTATGGCTTTGTGATTATTGGATTTTTCCTGGCCATGTTCTCTACCACTCTCCTTCAGAACTTGATGGTCAGATTTCCCTTCCATATCCATATTTTCACCTATGTTATCCTATGTGGAAACCTAGTGATAAGTTAATTTGGGTAACTGTTATGTTTCATACATCACTTTTTAAATTTATGTTTTAGTGTTACTTTTTATGATGTGAGTTTCTATGAAATAAACATTCAAGTAGTAAACAATTTATAACCCAGACGAATTTCGAGGGCGAAATTCTTTTTAAGGGGGGTAGAAGGTAACACCCTGAGATTTTATGAGAAGTATTCTTTTTAATTTATTTGATGTCTTGTGGTGTATGATACACTAAGATTATCATGTGCTATACGCATCACCGTATTATATTTCAGTAGACACAACACTATTCTTGGATCATGTTACACAAAATTTCAATTTCGTTTGATATAAGTTATTCTACGCAATATTGAGTGTGTATATATATATATATTCAATGTATAAATGAAATATGGTTGGATTATATTATACACAACAACAGAGAAATCTTGAACTACACGCAACCTTGACTTGGCTTTCATTACACACAATCACGAATTTTCTCGATAGCGTGTGTTGTATGCAATACCAGGTTTCACTAAACAATGATAAGTTATATAAACTAGCCGTTATGAATAGTAATACCCGCATTATGAAATTTTATAAATTTTATCTTTCAAAATGGACTTCATTTTTGGATTCGGAATATCAAAATTATCCTAGGGTGAACCTTTGATATTTTTCCGAAAACATTCAATTATTGATGAATAGTGAAAACACTGGGTTGCTATTTAAAAACCAACTTTTTATTTAATTAATTATTTATTTTATTTAAATTTATTTTAGGTAAAAATTGATACATAATGCCTATATAAGTTCAATGTAATTCATTTGATTCATTTTGTAATAATTTTAGATATTTAAACATTTTATTGAACTTTTCACCATCTTTTACCCACCTCCTAGGAGAATTTAAAAATTTACATAAAACTTAATTTTACAGCTTCTGTGAGTAAAATTTAGAAAATACTAGACACATGGTTAATATCAAAGATTAAAATGTGTTTCAATAAGATATAAATAATTTTAGGTGAATAGTAACTTTTTACTTTTATTTACCACACATAAAAGTAAATAGGCTAATTATGGGTAAAAATTATATTATTATTTCCCTAACACATGTCATAATTCTATTGGATAAGTGTAATTAAACATAAAACAACCTTTGGAATAAAATATTACCATTTAGGCATACTTGGATTAGATTAGGACACTTATTATTATTTTATTTAAAGAGGAGTTAAAATAGTTAAAATCAATGTTTAATAAATAAAAAATTTTAATATAGGGTTATACATAAGATAAATTAGACTATAAAAAACCATTATAACACTAAATATATTTCCTACATAATGGTATTTTATTTATAAATTTTAGATATTAAATAAATTAATTTATATATGAAACAATGATGATTCGGTTATTACTTTATTAATGATATATTAACATAATTGATGTTATAAATACCCAAATATATGTAATTTGAGACTTTTTAAAAGTTAAACTAATTTTAAAGGTTAATATGACATGTTATTATTGATTAAATTAACATTCTTTGAACTAATCATGTTGTTATTATTTTGAAAAAAATCAATTACCAAATAATGTCAAAATTGACATAAAATAGTTTCTAAAACAAATACTATATTATTAATTTTTATTATATTATTAAAAATCTAAGGTTCATCCAAATGACTTATATAAGTTTATATATATTAATAATGAACAACTTGGGGTTCGTTTGGCTTGTTATAGTAATTTTATTAACCTTATAGTGTAAGAAAACAAGAAGACACGGTATAGGTTAAATTATTTAACTAAGAGTTAAATCTAAATGATAAGGTTAAAATAGTAACCTAAACTTGTATAAAACCTTTTTATTTGAGATTATTTCGACCCATCCCCACTTTATCTTCTAAATAAATCAAGTTGGAGCTATTATAAACCGAATTTGACTTTATTATAAAATAATATTTTAAATTTTTCCAAAGCTGCCCCTCTCCTCCCTTATAAAAAGGGCACCCCTTCCCTCTTCTATTCACACCCTTTTGAGACTTGAAGCTCGGAAAAACCCTACCAATTCCTCTTATAAACCTCTCTAGTTATATCATAGATGTTCTTGTCTTCTCAAAAGACAAACGATAGTTCCCTAGGAAGAAGTTTAAAGGAGGTGTGTTGAGGAAGAGATAATCTCTTCTGCCGACTCTTTCAAGTTTCTTTCTTCTTCTAATTCCTCTTCTTTATTTGTTTCATTATAAAGTAATAACATAAGTATTAATTATATACTGATATGCTATTATAAATATTAAACAACCATATTTCACCTTCTATCCATCCTATGGAAAACGAAATCACTGCGTGTGCGTATGTACAGAATATTGTCTCTACGCCGTGGTGTAATCAGTTTTTCCACCACCACTTTATATGGATGGGTATAATGGTGTAAAGAATAAATATATATGATTATAAAATCATACTGATTCTAAGATATTATATATCCCACTCCAATTCCATTCAATAAATATGGGAATGATATCATCGCTCGTGCGTACGTACGGATTATCATCTCCACGATGCGATGAGATTCATTTTCCATGTTAACAATTCAAGAATTATTATAAAGTATATATAATAAGTAATAATGAAATATATTACATAATAATGCTACTATATTTATGTATATATATAGTTATGTCATCTACCAACTGTAACGCCTCAGCCCCAGTTACCAAGAGTCGGTGCATTATTACATAACATTGGCATGATCACAAAAGATCAAGTCTCGAAAGACAGATTAAATTAGTAGCCTTGGAAGTACAAGATACATTCATAAGGATTACATTGCATCATAAAGTGAGAACTAATAAGACAAAATATTTTCTTCATATCCCCTCATACTACTCCCTGCAGTTCATTCATAAATTACTTCTTCACATCCCGGGAAAAATAAAACATTGAAAGGGGTGAGCTCAGATGCTTAGTAAGGATAACAATATAGCGGAAACTTTCATAAATAAGCATAAACATTTAAGGAAATGTATAACTAAAACAAAATCCTTTCAAACTTGAACCTCAGTATAATATTGCATAAATAAAATGAAATAATTTCATTTACTTATTCACATGGATATTCTACTCGTCGAATAATCACATGCAATATCAATAACCACTTTCATAATGATGGAATGCATAATGTCAGACTATCAAAAACACATAGCCAAGGCCTTGTGACAAGACTAAAAATAAGATATTGTCAAGGCCATGTGCCAAGACAATAGTTTTCCTCATGATGACTACCAATGCATCAAGGAGATATAGTGGTCTCCACCCATCACATATTAAGTCCAATGCATTCGTCATATGAACAGGTTTAAGCATAACATAAACATTCGTATTAAAACTAGCATACGAAATGTCAATACTTTCTCCACAAACCATGAATGGTATAAAAAATACACATCAAAAGTAAAACATATCACAAAACCTTCAATACAATATGTAAGTTTTGTGTCATAATAAATAAACTTCAAATAAGCTTAAAATCCATCAAAGGATGTTGACATAGATGAAATCAAAACTATTTAAGAGAAATATCTCTTTTCTTGAAATCATTTAAAAGTCACATAATTATAAAATAAAAAATTTACATTGAAAAAATTCTTATAATCTTGTAAGGGAAGTTTCGACGATTTTATAATGGCGGAAAATAGCCACACCCTCCGTATAAGTTAAAAAAATACATTCTTACCTTAATTCTGTCGAAAAGGTTAAAAAGGACCTTGTTTGGAAAATGACAGAAGGATTCCATTATAAACATCTTATAAAAAGTCAAAAAGGGTATAAATGAACTTATCCCATAGTATTTAAAATATTAATAATGATTTCAAATACATTTTTAAGAAACATGGATGTGGATGATAAAGTGGTCCCAACAGATAATTACGTATAAACAACCTCCGATAATGAAGAGATTGTAAAATAAACCATTACCTTGTACTTTTCCTTGGTCAACGGTAGGTTAACCTCCTGTATAATGGTGAAATAATTGTCACTCAATTATAAAAAAATCATATACATTAATATGATATCATATATGATCTTTTAACATTGATTTGTTAATAATATCTTAGTATTATCATTGTTTCGGGTGATAACTTACTCATTTTTTTATATGTTTTGTTACATAAGCCATGATTTTTATGGATAGGTTGTATATTATTCATATCCAAAAGGATATCAAGTCCTTAAAATTATTTTTATTCATTAAATGAGAATTAGTCTTGAATGAATACGATGGGGAATGAATCTCATCGCGTTCGTGGAGACGGAAGTCTATACGTACGCACGAGCGACAATATCAATCTTTTTATATTAAAATAATATATAATTTTATGGTATATCATATATAAATAATCATTATTATGTTATATTTATTATTAACATCAATTACACATCATTATTATACCCATCAAAATAATAATGTTTTGAATAACAATTACACCACGACTTGGAGACGGTAAGACGTATGTACGCACGTATGGTGACATGTCATTCAATGGATGTAGAAAATACTGAATATGGTTATACCATATTTATAATAACATCACAGTATATATAATATACTATAGTTATTATTTTATAATTTGAATAATAAGGAAAGAAGAAGTTGAAGAAGAAATGAACTTGAAAGAGGGTGGTGAAAACATTACCTCTTCTTCGGGTTCTTCCTTTGGATTTGATCAAAAGGGATCCTTAGGTTGGCTTTCTGACTAAAGTAAGGCCTATAGGATTAAGGGAGGATATTTTAGGGGGTATTTGGGTAGAGTTTGGCCGATCCCAAAGTCTTTGAAGGTGTGAAGAATTGGTTAGAATTGGTGTCCTTTTATAAGGGGTAGGATGGACTCTTTAGGAAAAACATAAAGTATTATTCTATAATAAATTCATATTCGGTTTCTAAAGGATCCGAAGTGAATTATTAAAAGATTAAGGTGGGTATGGGTTGAAATACGTTCACCCAATAGATTTTAGACAGGTTTTGGTCACTATATTAACCTTATCTATTAGTTTTAACTCTTAGTTAATTAGTTTGACATTTACGATGTCACTTTGTATTTTAATATTATAGAGTTAATAAACTTACCATATAAATATAAGAGACCCCCAAGTGGTTCATTAATGATACACCTAGAATTATATAAGTCTTTTGGCTGAACCTTATATTTTTTAGGAATTTAATTTCAATTAATAATATAATATTTGTTTTAAAAACTCTTTTATGTCAATTTTGACAGTATTTTGTATTTTGTTTTTGATAAATTTATAACCGCATTATTACTTAAAAAAATAATATAACAAACCCTGATATTATATATTAACCTATAAAATTATTGGAATTCATAAAAAGTCTCAAATTACATTTATTTTGATATTTATAATATAAAATATTTTAATATTTCATTAACTAGGTAATTACTACATCACCATTGTGTCATAAATAAATTATATTATTTAATGTCTAAAAATTATAAATAGAATACCATTATGTAGGAAATAGTTTTATCATTCTAATGAATATTTATAATATAATTTATCTTATGTATAACCCTATATGAAAAATATTTTAGATATTAAACTTTGATTTTAACTCTTTTAACTCTTCTTTGAATTAAATAATAATAAATGTCCTAAACTAATCCAAGTGGACCTAAATGATAATATTTTATTCCTAAGTTTGTTTTTGTTCGAGAGAGACTTGTCCAAAAGAATTTGGAGATGTGTTTGTGTAATATTAATATCATTTTTACCCTTAATTACCCTATTT
Source organism: Viscum album (assembly GCA_963277665.1). Taxonomy (NCBI): domain Eukaryota; kingdom Viridiplantae; phylum Streptophyta; class Magnoliopsida; order Santalales; family Viscaceae; genus Viscum; species Viscum album. The sequence continues at coordinate 1,608,500,145 of OY728141.1, read as the reverse complement.
ACTTTTAACCGTGGTAAATAAAAGTAAAAAGATACTATTCACCCAAAAATTATTTTTATCTTATTGAACCACATTTTACTCCATGATATTAACTGTATTTCTCGTAATTTCAAAATTCCACTCACATAAGTGGTAAAATTATGTTTTATGTTAATTTCCAAATTCTGCTAGGAGGTGGGTAAAAGATGGTGAAACGTTCAATAAAATTTTTATATATCTAAAATTATTTTAAACTAACTCCAATGAATTACATTGAACTTATATATTTATTATGTATCTATTTTGACCTAAAATATATTTAAATAAAATAAATAATTATTTATATAAAAAATCGGTTTTAATCTGTAACTTAGTGTTTTTCACTATTCATCAAAAATTAAATGTTTTCCGAAAAATTCCGAAAATTCATCCTATGCTAATTTTGATATTCCGAATTCATAAATGAAGTCTATTTTACCAAATTAAAAACATATAAGTTGAATTTATTAATTTAAAATTAATTCTCGTTGTCAAAACCAAAAGGCATATTTTTAAGAAATAATAACTATTAAAAGTTTGACACTTGTTTATGTCCAATTTCAAAGTGAAATTACTTAAAATGACCATCATTGGATTAAATGGTAAAAATATAATATATTTATTCATCAAAAACAAGAAAATGTATAATTTAACAATATAAATTATTTTGATTAAAAAATTTATTTTCAGTTAAAATATAGTATTTTTCACTATTCACCCAAATATGAAAGTTATCAGAAAACAAAAAAACTTTATTGAAACTAAATTCATATTTTCCGATTCTAAAGAAGAAGTTAATTTTGTCAAATTGAATATATAAAAGTTTCAAATATTGGATTTAAAAAGGCATCTCCGTTAAAAGGCGGTAAAATAGCATTTTTTTGAAAATACTTATTTTATTTGAAAAAAATGAATTCGTTCTTTAATTATGTATTATAAACTCATAATATGGATTCTAAAATTATACGGATAATATAAAATTTAAAATTATGTTAATACTATTCATAACCGCTTTTGAACGGCTAGTTTGGTACGTCATGGTGTGCTTGAACTCAGTGTTGGGTACAACACACGCTATTATGTTATTCAAAGAGAAGCATACCATGGAAGCTTGGGGTGTTACATTCTCCCCTACTTCAATAAATTGTGTTCTCGCAATTTGAATTTTTTCTTTGAAAATAAAAGGTTGAAAATAGAAAATGCCTTTTTGGAAAACCCAAATTAGAAATAGGGTTCGTAAAATTTAGTCTTAATAAGATGAAAAGGGAAATGAAAGGGTCACCACCAAATTATAATCTCGATTAGGAGAATTTTTCCTGATTGACTAACCCATTAATGAAGCTCACATGTAAAGGGGTTAAATTAGTTTGGAAAAAAGACTGTGAAGAATGTTTTGAAGAACTGAAGAGAAGATTAGTCAATGCCCCTATCTTGACTCTACCATCGGGGAATGATTGGTTTGTTATTTATAGTGATGCATCAATGAAATGACTTGGTTTTGTCTTTATGAAGAATGATAGGGTTATTGCCTATGCATCATGACAACTAAAAATTCATGAGTAATACTATCCTACTCATGATCTTTTGTTAGCAGCTATAATCATTACTTTGAAAATATGGAGATATTATATCTATGGTGAAAAATATGAGATTTATACTGATTACAAGAGTTTGAAGTACATTTTATCACAGAAAGATCTCAACATGGGGCAAAGGAGATGGATTGAACTACTCAAGGATTATGATTTCACGATAAACTACCACCCGTGGAAGGCAAATAAGGTGGAAGATGCTTTGAGCAGAAAAGATCATGGAGTTTTGAACATGATGAGAATTGAAAGAGATTTTGTTTTCATTGATCTAGTGAAGATAGATATGAGAATTACCATGGAAGGTGTAACATCGATACTTTTTCAAATGGTTTCCAAACCATCATTTCTAGAAAGGATAAATAGTTCTCAGACTGGTGATTAAGAGTTTCAAAAGAATATTAAAGCTGTGAATGATGGGATATTGAGAGACTTTGTGTATGAAGATGGAATTTTGAAATTTGGGAAGAGGCATTGTGTTCCTAATATACCTGATCTAAAAAGGGAATTGTTGGATGATGCTCATAGTTCGAGTTTCTCTATACACCCTGGGAGCACCAAAATGTGTACAGATTTGAAGGAACATTTTTGGTGGGACAACATGAAGAGGAAGATTGCTGATTTTTTTTCAAGATGTATGGTTTGTCAACAAGTGAATTCTAGAAGCCAACAGCCTGGAGGAGTATTGCAACCTCTTCCCATACTGGAGTGGAAATGGGATAATATTACTATGGACTTTGTAATGGGGCTACCAAAGACTTATATAAGGAACAATGCAATATGGGTTGTTGTTGATCATCTTACCAAGTCAGCACATTTTCTTGCTATAAAATAAGATTTACCACTGGAACATCTAGCAAGACTATATATTAATGAAGTTGTGAGACTTCACGGAGTACCCCTATCGATTGTTTCTGATCGTGATCCTCATTTTAATTTAAGGTTCTGGAAAAGTCTTCAGAATGCCCTGGATACTGAACTTTGTTTGAGCACTGCCTACCACCCCCAAACTGATGGACAATCAGAACGAACTATTCAAACATTAGAGGACATGTTGAGATCATGCTCACTTGATTTTTAGGGTATGTGGGATCAATATTTACTTCTGGTTGAATTTTCCTATAATAATATCTTCTATTCAAGAATTCAAATGGTACCATATGAAGAGTTAAACGAAAAGAGATGTCACGCACCAACCTGTTGGGATAACGTTGGTGAAAGGAAACTTGTAGGCCCATAACTGGTGGAGGAAATGATGGAAAAGGTAACGGTAATCCAAAACCACATCTAAGATGTTATATATTGAAGGTACTCCCCCTTTATTATGTTTTTTTACTAGAATTATTTTTTCCTCTCATACTGTTCTTTTTGGGTTTTAGAAAATGGCTAGAAACAGGAAGATTCACGATAATGGAGGATACGATGGACAATGGAATGATATTATTCATGAGAAACCAAATGAAATGGGATTTGAAAGTCAACAAATCATTATTATTCCTAATCAGCAATCTCACAATATGATCAATAATCTCAACATTGGTAAGTATCCCGACTCATATAATAAGGGAAAGATGGAGATACCAACTGTAATGCCCCTACCCTAGTTACCCAAAGTCGATGAATAATTACTTAACATTGGCATGATCACAAAAGATCAAGTCTCGAAATACCAATTAGTTTAGTATCCTTGGAATCGCTAGATACATTCATAAATGTTACTTTACATCATAAATTGAAAACTACTATAACAACATCTTGTCTTAATTTCCCCTCATACAATCCCTATAGGTCATTCATAAATTACTTCTTAACATCCTTGGAAAAATAAAACATTTAAAGGGGTGAGCTGAGATGCTCAGTAAGGACAAAAATATAGCAGAAAATTTCATAAATAAGCATAAACATTTAAGGCACTGTATAACTAAAACAATAGCCTTTTAAACATGAACTTTAGCATAATATGCCACAAATAAAATGAAATATTTCCATTTACTTATTCAGATGGTTATTATACTAATCAAATAATCACATGCAATATCAATAACCACTTTCATAATGATGGAATGCATAATGCCAGACTATCATAACCACATAGTGAAGGCCTCATGCCAAGACTTAAGATTTTGTCAAGGCCTGGTGCCAAGACAATAGTTTGTCTCATGAGACCTACCGATGCATCGAGGAGCTATAGTGAGCTCCACCCGTCACTTACTAAGTCCAATTCATTCCTCATATGAAAATTTCTAAACATAACATAAACATTCGTATTAAAACTAGCATGTGAAATGTCAATACATTACCCATAAACCATGACTGGTATAAAAATAACACATCCACAGTCAAACATATCACAAAACATTCAACAAAATATGAAATATTTTTATCATGATAAATCAACATCAAAACAAGTTTAAAATCCATTATAGGATTCTGACGTTGATGAAAATGATTTTCAAGTCTCTTTGAGAGAAATACCCATTTTTAATGAATACATTTAAAAGTCACACAATTTGGAAAATAATTCATTTAAAGACATTTTTGAATCAAATTTTCCCATACCACTTGGAAACTTTTTAAAAGAATTAAAATTTTAAAAACATTCATGTCCATATAAATAAATCCTTAAAAACCATTTGAAGATGTGGACATTAATGAGAAAGATTTAGTAGAATAAATATTTAAAACATTTGAAATGATTTTGTAGTAAAAATTCCCTTAAAATAATCCCTTTGAAAACTCTTTCATAAAACATGGACATGGATAATAAATATGTCCCAGTAGATACTTATGTAAAAACAACCTCGGATAATAATGAGATTGTGAAATTAACCATTACCAATTTGGTAACTTACGAAACATACACCCCATGAAAGATGTATCATACAATGAATATTTAAATACACATAAATTAAAGTGTATTACATAAATAATACAATTATGGGTAGTACATACACCACACAAAAGTGAATAGTGTCAATATGGAATGAATATCATGGGAATACGGAGTGAGATGAAAACCTCTTACCTTATACTTTTCCTTAGTCGATGTTATGTTAACCTCCTGTATAATAGTTAAAACAATGTAATTAAATTATACAAGATACATATAAATAATTATACTATCATATATGATCTTATAATAATGATTTGTTAATAATATTTTAGTATTATCGTCGTTTCGGGTGTAAACTGACATGTTTTCTTTTATATGTTTTGTTACATAAGCCGTGTTTGTTATGGATAGGTTGTATCTTATTCATATCCAGAATGATATAATGTTCTTAAACATTACTTTTAATCATCAAATGAGAATTATTCTCGAATTGATATGATGGGGAATGAATCTAATCATGTTCGTGGAGACGGTAGTCCGTACGTACCCATGAGCGACAATATCATTCTTTTGATATTAATATAATATATAATTGGATGGTATATCATATATACTTAATAATTATCATTTATATTTATTATTTACATGAATTACACATCATTATTATACCCATCCAAATAATATTGTATTGAATAACAATTACACCACAACATGGAGACGGTAATCCGTACGTACGCAGGTATGGTGACATGTCGTTGAAAGGATGGATAAAATACTGAATATGGTTGTACCATATTTATAATAACATCACCATATATAGAAGATACTAGATTTGTTATTTTAGAATTGAATTAACAACGAAAGAAGAAGTTGAAGAAGAAAGGAACTTGAAAGAGGGTGGTTAAAACATTAAGTCTTCTTCAGGTTCTTCCTTTTAATTTGACCAAAAGGGCTCCTTAAGTTGGCTTTCTAATCAAACTAAGGCCTCTAGGTTGAAGTGAGGGAAGTTGAGAGAATATTTGGGTAGGGGTTGGCCAAGTCAAAAGGCATTGAAGGTGTAAATAATTGGTTAAAATTGGTGTTCTTTGGCCGAACCTTATATTTTAAGAAATAGAATATCAATTAATAATATAATATTTGATTTAAAAACTCTTTTATGTCAATTTTGACAGTATTTGGTATTTGATTTTTGTGAAAATAATAATAGCATGATTACATCGAACAAACATAATTAAATCAATACTAACATGTCAAATTAACCTATAAATTTTTTTAATTCATAAAAAGTCTCAAATTACATTTATTTGGATATTTATAATATCAATTATTTTAATATTTAATTAATTAGGTAATTACTACATTACCATTGTGTCATAAATAAATTAAATTATATAATGTCTAAAAATAATACATAAAATAAAATTATGTAGGAAATCATTTTATCTTTCTAATTAATATTTTCAATCGAATTTATCTTATGTATAACCCTATATTAAAAATGTTTTAGTAATTAAACATTGATTTTAACTCTTTTAAATCTTCTTTGAATTAAGTAATAATAAATTTTCTAATCTTATCCAAGTGGACATAAATGATAATATTTTATTCCTAAGGTTGTTTTTGGTCGAGATACATTTGTCCAATAGAATTAGGAAATGTGTTAGGGTAATATTAATATCATTTTTACCCTTAATTACCCTATTTACTTTTAACCGTGGTTAATAAAAGTAAAGAGTTATTATTCATCAAAAATTATTTTTATCTTATCGAACCACATTTTACTCCTTGATATTAACCGTGTCTCTTGGATTTTTGAAATTCCACTCACAAAATCATTAAAATTATGTTTTATGTGAATTTCCAAATTCTCCTATGAGGTGGGTAAAGACGGTGAAAAATTCAATAAAATTTTTATGTATCTAAAATTATTTTCAACTAATTACAATTAATTAAATTTAACATATATAGATATTATGTATCTATTTTGAACTTAATTAAATTTAAATAAAATAAATAATTATTTAAATAAAAATTCAGTTTTAAACTATAACTAGTGTTTTTCACTATTCATCAAAAATTGAATGTTTCTAGAAAAATACCAAAATTTCCCCCTAGGCTAATTTTGAAATTACGAATCCAAAAATAAAATCCATTTTGAATGACAAAATTTATAATGTTTTAAAAAGTGGGTATTACTATTCATAACGGCTAGATTGATTGGTTGTTGTGTGTGTTAGAACAAGAAGTTGCGTAAAACACACGCTACTATATTATTCAAAGAGAAGTGTATCGTGGAAGCTTGGGGGTGCTATATTCTCCTCTCATTTAAATAATTTCATCCTTGAAATTTCTAGAATAATACCGCATGAAAAGACTCGGGTAATTCTTCATCATAAGTTCCTCAGGTTACCACGTTGCCTCTTCCATCTTATGGTTTCTCTATAGAACTTTTACCAGACGAGTCATCCAGTTTCTCAGCACTTGTTCTCAGGTATCAAGAATCCGGATGAGCTCTTCGTAATAAGACAGATCGGGTTCCAGTTCTAATTCCTTGTAAGTGAGGACATGCGTTGGGTCATACATGTATTTTCCTAACAGTTAGATGTGGAACACATCGTGAACTTTGGAGAGATTTGGCGGCATTGCTAAATGGTAAACTAAAGCCCCAATTCGTTCTAGAATTTCAAAAGGTCTGATGTACCTAGGACTCAATTTAACCTTCTTACTGAAACGTATTACTCCCTTACAGGGAGATACCTTCAAGATGCTCAGTAAGGATAAAGTCTCTAAAGACCGATTACCCAGAGTCGGTGCATTGTTACATAACATTGTCATGATCATAAGAGATCAATCTCAAAAGACCGATTTGTTTAGTAGCCTTGGAATCACTAGATACATTTATAAATGTTACATTACATCATAAACTGAAAACTACTACAATAACATCTTGTCTTAATATCCCCTCATACTATCCCTCAAGGTCATTCATAAATTACTTCTTCACATCCTAGGAAAACAAACATTGAAGGGGTGAGCTCAGATGCTCAGTAAGGATAACAATATAGCGGAAAATTTCATAAATAAGCATAAACATTTAAGACAATGTATAACTAAATCAAAAGACTTTTAATATTGAAATTTGGCATAATAAGGCAGAAATAAAATGAAATAATTCCATTTACTTATTCACATGGATATTCTACTAATCGAATAATCACATGCAATATCAATAACCACTTTCATAATGATGGAATTCATAATATCAGACAATCATAACCACATATTCAAGGCCTCGTGGTAAGACAAAAAAATATGATTTTGTCAAGGCCTTGTACCAAGACACTAGTTTGTCTCATGAGACCTACCGATGCATCGAGGAGCTATAGCGGGCTCCACCCATCACTTACTAAGTCCAATGCATTCCTCATATGAAGAGGCTTAAACATAACATAAACATTCATATTAAAACTAGAATACGAAATATAAATACATTCCCCATAAACCATGAATGGTATAAAAATAAAACATCCACAGTAAAACATATCACAAAACCTTCAATACAATATGGATGTTTTGTATCATAATAAATCAACTTCAAATAAGCATAAAATCTATCAAAGGATGTTGACATAGATGAAATCAAAACTATTTGAGGGAAATATCTCTTTTTTTGAAATTATTTAAAATTCACATAATTATAAAATAAAAAATTTACATTGAAAATATTCTTATAATATTTTAAGGGAAACGTCGAATATTTTATAATGGCAGAAAATAGCTGCACTCACCGTATAAGTTAAAAAATACATTCTTACCTTAATTTTGTCGAAGAGGTCAAAAAGGACCTTGTTTGGAAAACGATGGAAAGATTCCTTTCAAAAAAATTTATAAAAAGTATAACAAGGGTATAAATGACATTAACCCATTGACTAGTAAATAGTAAAAATGTTATGAAATGCATTTTTATGAAACATGGATGAGTATGATAAAGAAGTCCCAGTAGATAATTACGTATAAACAACCTAGAATAATGAAGAGATTGTGAAATAAACCCTTACCTTGTACTTTTCCTTAGTCGATGTTATGTTAACCGCATGTATAATAGATTAAAAAATGTTATTAAATTATACAATAACCATATACTTAATTATTATATCATACATGATCTTCTAATAATTCTTTGTTAATAATATTTTAGTATTATCGTCGTTTCGGGTGTTTACATGTTTTATTTTATATGTTTTGTTACATAAGTCAGGTTTATTATGGATAGGTTGATTCTTATTCATATCCAAAATGATATAAAGTACTTACAGATTACTTTTTATTATTAAATGAGAATTAGTCTCGAATGGATATGATGGGGAATGAATCTCATTGTGTTCGTGGAGACGATAGTCCGTATGTACGCATGAGCGAAAATATCATTATTTTGATATTAAAATAATACATAATTGGATGGTATATCATATATATAGAATCATTATCATGTTATATTTATTATTTACATGAATTAAACATCATTATTATACCCATCGAAATAATTGTGTATTGAGACTCCAGCTACATTTCTCTTATCTTGAAGTTGGATCATCTATATTTCTTGAAGGATACATCTGTTTTCATTGAAATGTCTTATAATGAAGGATACTGCATGTCTGGACTGTACTCTGTGATGCTCCTACAGTAGAGGTCATGGACTCTCGTTGGATCTTATTCGGGCCTGTTTGAAGCCTTGATTCTCGCGTATACCTGGATAAAGATGGCATGCTTTTTCTGTTGCTGCAACCTAGAATGCTGCAGGCCCAGAGTGAATTTTTTTGTGAGTTTTTGTTGTTGTTTACCCATGTTGTCAAAGCTGTTTTCTGTTGGTCGGGTTCTTGTTTTCAGGTGGTGTAAACACATTACACCTCGTGTACTCGATGTAAACTTACATGTTTTTAATAAATTTATTTCGGCATGGATTGGGCAACCAATCCATGTCACCTTCTTCAAAAAAAAATTACACCACGACGTGGAGACGGTAAGTCGTACATATGCACGTATGGGGAAATGTCATTAAAAGGATGGATAAAATACTGAATATGGTTGTAACAGATTGATAATTACATAACAGTATATATAAGATAATGAATTAATTATTTTATAATGGAAATAACAATGAAAGAAGAAGTTAAGAAGAAATGAACTTGAAAGAGGGTTGTGAAAACATTACCTCTTTTTTGGGTTCTTCCTTTTGATTTGATCAAAAGATCTCCATAGGTTGGATTTATGATCAAAATAAGGCCTCTAAGTTGAAGTGAGTGAAGTTTAGAGAATATTTGGGAAGTGTTTGGTGAAGCCAAATGGATTTGAAGGTGTGAAGAATTGGTTAGAAGTGGGGTCCTTTTATAAGGGGGACGAGGGGCTCTTTTGAAAAAAACTTAAAGTATTATTCTATAATAAATTCATATTCAGTTTCTAATGGCTCCAAAGTGTCTTATTTAGATTATAAGGTGTGTATGGGTAGAAATTCTTTCAACCAATATATTTTATAAAATTTTGTGTCACTAAATTAACCTTATCATTTATATTTAACTCTTAGTTAAATAGTTTGACATTTACCATGTCACTTTTTATTTTTATATTATATAGTTAATAAACATACTATATACATCCAAGAGACCCCGAAGTGGTCCATTAATGATACACCTATCATTATATAAGTGCTTTGGCAGAAAATTAGATTTTTAAGAATAGAATATCAATTAATAATATAATATTTTTTTAAAAAGCTCTTTTATGTCAATTTTGACACTATTTGGTATTTGATTTGTTTGAAAACTATAAAAGCATTATTACTTTAAAATAATATAATTAAATCAATACTAAAATGTCATATTAACCTATAAAGTCATTTTAATTCATAAAAAGCCTTAAATTAAATTTATTTGGATATTTATATTATCAATTATTTTAATAATTGATTAATTAGTTAATTACTGCATCACCATTGTGTCATAGATAAATTAAATTATTTAATGTATAAAAATTACAAATAAAATACCATTATATAGGAAATTCTTTTATCTTTATAATTAATATTTACAATCGAATTTATCTTATGTAAAACCCTACATTAAAAATGAATTAGTAATTAAACATTGATTTTAACTCTTTTAACTCTTCTTTGAATTAAATAATAATAAATGTCCTAATCTAATCCAAGTGGACCTAAATGATAATATGTTATTCCTAAGGTTGTTTTTGGTCGAGATACACTTGTCCAATAGAATTAGGAAATTTTTTAGGGTAATATTAATATCACTTTTACCCATAATTACAACATTTACTTTTAATCGTGGTAAATAAAAGTAAAAAGTTACTATTCACATAAAATTATTTTATCTTATTGAACCAAATTTTACTACTTGATATTAATCGTGTCTCTTGGATTTTCAAAATTCTACTCATAGAAGTGGTAAAATTAAGTTTTATGTGAATTTCCAAATTCTCATAGGAGGTGGGTAAAAGACGGTGAAAAGTTCAAATAATTTTTTATATATCTAAAATTATTCTGAACTAACTCTGATTAATTACATTTAACTTATATAGGTATTATGTATCTATTTTGACCTTAATTAAATTTAAATAAAATAAATAATTATTTAAATAAAAATTCGTTTTTAAACTGTAACTCAATGTTTTTTCACTATTCGTCAAAAATTGAAAGTTTTAAAAAAAATAACAAAATTTCACCCTAGGCTAATTTCGATATTCCGAATCCAAAAATGAATTCCATTTTGAAAGATAAAATTTATAAAATTTCAAAAAAGTGGGTATTAATCTTCATAAAGGCTAGTTTGATTGGTTGTGGTGTGTGTTAGAACTTGAAGTTGCGTACAACACACGCTACTGTATTATTCAAAGAGAAGAATACCGTGGAAGCTTGGGGTGTTACATTCTCCCCTCCTTTAAATAATTTTTTCCTCAAAATTTAAAGAATACAAACTCATGAAAAGACTTAGGTTATTCTTCATCATAAGTTCCTCAGGTTACCACGTTGCTTCTTCCATCTTCTGGTTTCTCCATAGAACTTTTACCAGACGAGTCATCCAGTTTCTCCACACTTGTTCACTAGTATCAAGAATCTTCGTGGGCTCTTCGCAATAAGACTGATTGGGTTCTAGTTATAATTCTTTATAAGTGAGGACATGCATTGGGTCAGGCATGTATTTTCTCAACAGTGATACGTGGAACACATTGTGAACTTTGGAGAGATTTGGCGGCATTGCCAAACAGTAAGCTATAACCCCAATTTGTTCTAGAATTTCGGAAGGTCCGATGTACCTATGACTCAATTTACCCCTCTTAACGAAACTTATAACTCTCTTCCATGGAGATACCTTCAAGAAAACATGATCTATTGCCTGAAATTCCAAATCCTTCCTTCAGTTATCGGCATAGCTCTTCTACATACTTCGAGCTGCTTTGATGTAGTTTTGGATTACCTTTACCTTTTCCATCGTTTCCTCCACTAGTTCTGGGCCTACAAGTTTCTTTTCACCAAAATCATCCCAACATGTTGTTTTGCAACATCTCTTTCCATATAACGCTTCATATGGTGCCATCTGAATACTAGAATAGAAGCTATTATTATAGGAAAATTCCACCAGATGTAAATATTGATCCCACATACCCTGAAAGTCAAGTGAGCATGATCTCAACATGACATATATGTTTTGAATAGATCGTTCTGATTTTCCATCATTTTGGGGGTAGTAGGTAGTGCTCAAACAAAGTTCAGTATCCATGGATTTTTGAAGACTTTTCCAGAATCTTGAAGTAAAACGGGGATCACGATCAGAAACAATCGATAGGGGTACTCCATGAAGTCTCACAACTTCATTAATACATAGTTTTGCTAGACGTTCCAGTGGTAGAGCTTCTCTTATAGAATGAAAATGTGCTGACTTGGTAAGACGATCAACAATAACCCATATTTCTTTGTTCCTTCTAGGAGTCTTTGGTATCCCCATGACAAATTCCATCGTAATATTGTCCCATTTCCACTCCGGTATGGGAATAAGTTTCATGACTCCTCCAGACTGTTGCCTTCCACCTTTCACTTGTTGAAAAACCATACATCTTGACAAAAAATCATCAATATCCCTCTTCATGTTGTCCCACCGAAAATGTTCATTCAAATATCTATACATTTTGGTGCTCCCATGGTGTATAGAGAAATTCAAACTATGAGCATCATCCAAAAATTCCCTTTTTAGATCAGGTATATCAGGAACACAAAGTCTCTTTCCAAATTTCAAAATTCCATCTTCATACACAAAGTCTCTCAATCTCCCATCATTCACAACATTAATATTCTTTTTAAACTCTTCATAACCTGTCTGAGAACTCTTTATTCTTTCTATTAAAGATGGTTTGGAACCCATTTGAAAAAGTATTTATGTTTCACCTTCCATGGTAATTCCCATATCCATCTTAAATAGATCAATGAAAATAGGATCCCTTTCAATTCTCATCATGTTCAAAACTCCATGATCTTCTATGCTCAAAGCATATTCCACCTTATTTTCCTTCCCCAGGTGGTAGTTTATCATGCAATCATAATTCTTGAGTAGTTCAAGGCATCGCCTTTACCTCATGTTGAGTTCTTTCTATGAGAAAATGTACTTCAAACTCTTGTGATCAGTATAAATATCACATTTTTCACCATTGAGATAATATCTCCATATTTTTAAAACAAATATTACAGTAGCTAACTGAAGGTCATGGGTAGGTTAGTTTTGATCATTAATTTTTAGCTGTCGAGATGCATAGGCATTAACTCTATCATTCTGCATAAGGACACAACCAAGTACTTTCGTTGATTTATCACTATAAAAAATGATCCTATCATTCCCTGATGGTAGAGTCGAAATAGGGGCATTGACTAATCTTATCTTAAGTTCTTCAAAACATTCTTAACACTCTTTTTTCCAAAACAATTTAACCCCTTCACGTGTGAACTTCATTAATGGGTTAGCTAATCGGGAAAAATTCTGGATGAAACGTCGATAAAAACCTGCTAAACCAATAAAACTGCATACCTCAGTTATACTCGTCAGTGTAGGCCATTCTTGGATTGCCTTGGTCTTAGAAGGATCAACAGAGATTCCATCTATAGATACAACATGTCCAAGAAAAGAAATCTCTTGAAGCCAGAATTCACACTTTCTAAACATCCCATTTAATTCATGTCTTCTAAGAGTCTTCAGGATAATGCACAAGTTATTTTCATGATCTTAGTAGCTTTTGGAGTATAACAAGATATCATCAATAAATACCACCAAAAAATCATCGAGATATTCCATGAAAACTCTACTCATTAGATCCATGAATACACAGGGTGAATTAGTCAATCCAAAAGGCATTACTGTAAACTTGCAATGCCCATACCTAGTTTGAAATGTTGTCTTTGGAATGTCTTCCTTATTCACACACAACTGATGGTATCCAGATTGAAGGTCAATCTTTGAATAGTATTCAGCTCCATGCAGTTGGTCAAATAAATCATCAATGCGAGGTAGGGGATACTTGTTCTTTATTGTTATAGCATTGATTTCCCAGAAGTCGATACATAACCTCATAGATCCATATTTATTCTTAACAAAAATGAAAGGGGCTCCACATGGAGAAACACTAGGGAGAATAAATACCTTATTACTCAATTCCTATAGTTGTTTCTTTAGTTCCACTAATTCCACAGTGGCCATTCTATAAGGGGTCTTCGATATGGGCCTTGAACCAGGAATTAAATCAATGGAAAACTCAATTTCTCATTCTGGAGGATGTACAGGTAAATCATCAAGAAACACATCTATATATTCTTTCACAAAAGGTACATCCTCTATCTGAACATTCCTTTCCTTACCCACAGTCATTTCATTCTCTTCCTCCCCAATATTTGAATTTAGTTGAGCTACTGGGGGTGGATCTAGGTAAGAATTTGGTGGTGATGATTCCGCTTTAAAGATAAGGTGTTCCTTATTATCATCATCAAAAAAAGTAACCTACTTATTCTTACAATAACTGTTTGCATCATAGTCTGAAAGCCAATCCATACCGAGGATTATATCAAATTCAATCATAGTTATGACGATGAGATCCATAGATAATGAACATTTATGTGTTCTAATGGGGACTGATTCACAAAACTTTGTTGCACTGATACTTCCCTTAGGGGTTTTTACTGAGAACTCACTCTTTAAATCAAATTGTAAATATTTAATTTTATTAGAAAACTGGGATGATATGAAATAATGTGATGATCTAGAATCAAATAAAGCATTTTCTAAACTTGAAGAAACCATTAAATTACCTTGCACCACGTCTTCCGGAGCTTCTACCTCAGCAGTAGTGATAGAATAAGCTTGGCCTAGATCCCTTTGCCTTTTCTTAGGTACGTTCCCCTGATGCTTAAGACATTCATTTGCATAATGACCCATATCTCTGTATTTATAGCATTGAATATCGGTAGCTTGCTTCTTCCCCTAGCGATCACGAGCTTGGTGGCCTTTTTCACCATACTTGTAACAGACTCCCATTCCCTTAAAGAAAGTACCAGGGTATTTCTTCCCACATTTACTGCAGGATGGATATTCATCTTTTCCCTTATTCACCTTATTTCCATTCCCAAAGTGATTAGCAGATCTCTTCTTCTCTTTCATGGTTTTAAAGTCATAAGACATAGATAATTCTTTTTATGTCTTGATAGTACATGAGACAATATCTTCGTACGACAAGAAGGATTGTGACACTAATGCTCAACGATGAAACGGTTTTAACCCATAAGATAAATGATCAATATTACTTCTTGGGTTACGTTTATAATCTCCAGCATACTTTCCTATCCTTGTAAAGTTAGCCTCATACTTTGCAACATTCTCATCCTCCTTTTGTCTTAGACTCATAAATTTCCTTTCCATATCTACTCGATGGTCACGAGGAAAGTATTTTTCTAAGAAAAGCTCTTTGAACTCTCTCCATTCCATATTTCATACTTCATAATCTTAATTTGTGTTTTGTATCAATGACCACCATTGATCAGCATCTTCAGTGAGGTGATAAATTGTCATGATAACTTTCTCCCTTTCACTACTCCCCAAAGCCTGAAATATTTTTTCTAGGGAACTTATCCATTTCTTAGCTACTAATGGATTTGTACTCCCATTGAACGTTGGATTTTTTTGCCTCATGAAGCGATCTAACATGGATCGTCCACGCTGTGGATCAGGGTGCTCCATATGGGTAAGGTTATTATTCATAACCTGAGTGATTTGTCCCAGTATGATGATTAGTTGATCAACACCAGTTGCATCACCAGCTCCACAATAATTATCTTGAGCAGGAGGGAAATCCCTACATGGAGTGCATGTATTGATACGGTTTCCATTTCATCCACTAGGTGCCATTTCTAAACAATGGCATAAACTAGATCTGTTTATGAATCAAAATACGTAATTCCATACTTGTAAAACACTTAACATAAATTGAACTATTTGCAGATATAATCCATAATCATAAAAATGTTTTCCTTGAGGATGTATATACTCATAAACCCTTCATAATGGTTTGTAATTAAATTGAGAATTATCCTAAACATATCCCTTGTGAGTGTCGTAACCAAGAGTGCAGCAAGTCCCGTTGTCATTCACCAGTTCTCGTTCGAGTCTAGCTCAAAGCGGTGTTTTTTGGTTTTACCCCTCGGTACATTTGTGCTAGAGCCACCTCTACCTTTTCATATCCAGACAAGGGAAAATGTAACACCCTAAACATCCATGGTACACTTCTCTTTGAATAATACAGTAGCATGTGTTGTACGCATTTTTGAGTCCTAACACATACCACAACCAATCAAACCAGCCATTATGAATAGTAATACCCACTTTTTGAAATTTTATAAATTTTATCTTTAAAAATTGAATTCATTTTTGGATTTGGAATATCCAAATTATTCTAGGGTGAAATTTTGGTATTTTTCTGAAAACTTTTAATTTTTGATGAATAGTGAAAAAACACTAAGTTATAGTTTAAAAACGAATTTTTTATTTAAATAATTATTTATTTTATTTAAATTTAATTAAGGTAAAAATAGATACATAATATCTATATAAGTTAAATGCAAATCATTGGAGTTAGTTCAGAATAATTTCAGATATATAAAAATTTTATTGAACTTTTCACCTTCTTTTACCCACCTCCTAGGAGAATTTATAAATTCACATAAAACATAATTTTACCACTTCTGTGAGTGGAATTTAAAAAATCCGAGAGACATGGTTAATATCAAGGATTATAATTTGGTTCAATGATATGAAAATAATTTTTGGTGAATATTAACTTTTTACGTTTATTTACCGCGGTTAAAAGTAAATAGGGTAATTAAGGGTAAAAATGATATTAATATTACCCTAACACATGTCCTAATTCTATTGGGAAACTATAGATCGACCAAAAACAACCATAGGAATAAAATATTATCATTTAGGTCCACTTGGATTAGATTAGGACATTTATTAATATTTAATTCAAAGAAGAGTTAAAAGAGTTAATATCAAAGTTTCATTACTAAAACATTCAAACTATAGGGTTATACATAAGATAAATTCGATTGTAAGTATTAATTAGAAAGATAAAAATGTTTCCTAACTAATGGTTTTTTATTTATAATTTTTAGACATTAAATAATTTAATTTATTTATGACACAATGATGATGCAGTAATTACCTAATTAATTAAATATTAAAATAATTGATATTATAAATATCCAAATAAATGTATTTTGAGAATTTTTATGAATTAAAAAAAATATAGGTTAATATGACATGTTAGTATTGATTTAAAAATTTTTTTATCGAAGTAATCATGCTGTTATGATTTTTAAAAAAATCAAATACCAAATAGTGTCAAAAGTGACTTAAAAGAGTTTTTAAAAAAATATTATATTATTAATTGACATTCTATTCCTTAAAATATATGGTTCAGCCAAAGGACTTATATCATGATAGGTGTATCATTAATGGACCACTTGGGTGTCACTTGGATGTATATAGTAAGTTTATTATCTATATAATATAAAAAAAAGTGACATGGTAAATGTCAAACTATTTAACTATGAGTTAAATATAAATGATAAGGTTAATTTAGTGACCCAAACCTGTCTAAAATCTATTGGTTGAAGGTATTTCGACCCATACCCATCTTATCCTCGAAATAAGAAACTTTTAAGCCATTGGAAACTGAATATGAATTTATTATAGAACAATACATTATGTTTTTCCTAAAAAGCATCTCCCCCCTTATAAAAGGACACCACTTCTAACCAATTTTTCACACCTTCAAAGCCTTTTGTCTCAGCCATACCCTACCCAAATATTCACTCAAATTCCCTCACTTCAACCTAGAGGCATTAGTTTGATCAGAAATCCAACTTAAGGATCCCTTTTGATCAAATCAAAAGGAAGAACGTGAAGAAGAAGTAATGTTTTCACCACCCTCTTTCAAGTTCCTCTCTTCTTCAACATCTTATTTATTTGTTATTTCCATTCTAAAATAATAAAAACAGTATCTTCTATATACTATGATGTTATTATAGATATGGTATAACCATATTCAGTATTCTATCCATCCTTTGAATGACATGTCACCATATGTGTGTACGTACGGCTTACCATCTCGACGTCGTGTTGTAATTGTTATTCAATACAATATTATTTGGATGGGTATATTAATGATGTATAATTCATGTAAATAATAAATATTACATGATAATTATTCTGTATATATGATGTACTATCCAATTATATATTATTTTTTTATCAAAATAATGATATTGTCCCTCGTGCGTACGTATGTACTACCGTCTCCACGAACGTGATGAGCTTCATTCCCCATCATATCCATTCGAGAATAATTCTCATTTGATGATTAAAAGTAATGTTTATGAACTTTATATAATTATGGATATGAATAATATACAACCTATCTATAACAAACACGTCTTACGTAACAAAACATGTTAAAGAAAACGATTAAGTTAACACCTGAAACGACGCTAATACTAAAATATTATTAAAAAAGCATAATTAGAAGATCATATATGATATAATAATTATGTATATGGTTCTTCTATAATTCAATAACATTGTTTTAACTATTATACAGGAGGTTAACATAACATCGACTAGGGAAAAGTACAAGGTAAGGGGTTTTCATCTCACTAATTATTCCCATGAGATTCATGCCATATTGCCACTATTACCTTTTGCGTGGTGTATGTACTGCCCATAATTTTATTCTTTATGTAATACACTTTAATATATGTGTATTTACATATTCATTTTATGATACGTCTTTGATGGTGTGTATGTTTCGTAAGTTACCAAATTGGTAGTGGTTAATTTCACAATCTCATTATTATCTGAAGTTGTTTTGCGTAAGTATCTAGTCGGACATATTTATTATCCATGTTCATGTTTTATGAGAGAGTTTTCAAAGGGATTATTTTAAGGAATTTTTAGTAAAACGTCATTTCAAATGTTTTAAATATTTATTCTTCTAAATCTTTCTCATTAATGTCCATGTCTTCAAAATGGGTTTTAAGGATTTATTTATTTGGACATCGATTTTTTTAAAATTTTAATTCCTTTCAAAAGTTTCATAGTGGTATGGGACACTTTGATTCAAAAATGTCTTTAAATAACTTTCTTCCAAATTGTGTGAATTTTAAATGTTTTAATGAAAAAGGGGTATTTCTCTCAAAGAGTTTTACAAATCATTTTCATCAACATCAAAATCCTTTAATATATTTTAAACTTGTTTCGAAGTTGATTTATCATGATACAAATCTTACATATTGTGTTGAAGGTTTTGTGATATGTTTGATAATGGATGTGTTATTTTTATACCATTCATGGTTTATGCGTAAAGTATTGACAGTTTTTATGCTAGTTTTAATACGAATGTTTATGTTCTGTTTAGACCTTTTCATATGAGGAATGCATTGGACTTAGTAAGTGATGGGTGGAGCCCGCAATAGCTCCTCGATGCATCGGTAGGTCTCATGAGACAAACTAGTGTCTTGGAATGAGGCCTTGAAAAAAATATTATTTGTAGTATTCGCATGAGGCCTTTTCTATGTGGTTATGATAGTCTGGCATTATGCATTCCATCATTTTGAATGTGGTTATTGATATTACATGTGATCATTCGATTAGTAGAATATCCATGTGAAAATTAAATGGCATTATTTCAATTTATTTTTTCCATATTATACTGAAGTTCAAGTTTAAAAGGATTTTGTTTTAGTTATACACTGCCATAAATTTTTATACTTATTTATGAAAGTTTCTACTATATTGTTATCCTTACTGGGCATCTGAGGTCACCCCTTTCAATGTTTTATTTTTCCGAGGATGTGAATAAGTATTTAATGAACGACGTATAGGGATAGTATGAGGGGATGCGAGTGTGAACTATGGAGACTATGTTGTTGTTGTTTTCATTTTATGATGTAATGTAAAACTTATGTATATATCTATTGATTCCAGGGCTACTGAACTAATCAGTATTTTGAGACTTGATATTTTGTTATTATGCCAATGTTATGTAATAATGTACTGACTCTCGGTAACTGGGGTCGGGGCATTACAGTTGGTATAAGGAGATAATGAGATTTTTGATAGTATTAATGACCTCATGACTGGTATAAGGACAAAGTGATATCATGGTTTGAGTATATATAATTTTTGGGATTTTTGTATGTGGAAAGAGTTTCCTTTTGACAACATTCATGTTTTCACTATGGTTCTAATATAATATATGATTCAAGAGAATACATGATTAAGGTATTCACATGTTTGGAATGTGATCAACAAGATATATCGTATGATATATGGGGGATAAATGATGGTATTCACATGCTCGACAGATGATATTTCTACTAATTGTTTTCTTTATACTATGAGCTTGGACATAAATATTTTGGATAATACTAAAGATTAAAATGGATTATGTTGGACATAAGTCAGTATTGTTTAAGGATATAACTTTTTTCGATATTATTTATGGAATGTTATAATAATGTAGTTTTAGAAAAAAAAAAGACAACCTGCAGGATGAGCGAAAACCCGTCGCGTCAGACAAGGCTGTGGTAATCGAACCCACAACTGAAGTGCGACATGCTTTTATCGCATACCACTGGCCTACAGGAATTCCCTGGTTAGTAGAAAATAATTTTATTATATTAAGATGTATGATATATGAAGTATAAATCCAATCTCACTATAGATGGACTTATGTATATTTAATAACTTTTTCTATAATTTTCTTCAAGACATATGGAATGAACTATCATTCTATCGCATAATCTGCTAACACTTCACGGAAGACAAATTCAACTTTATTTCATTAAGAGATGAAGTGGAAATTGTTCAAGGCACAAACAACAGAAATATTGTACCAAAATCAGGTAAATATTTCATAAAATCTGATGAATCAGATGGTTCCTTAAATAATCACAAATTTATGGCCTTGTGATTATTGTCTTTTTCATATCCATGTCCTCTACCACTCTCCATCAGAACATGATGGATAGATTTCTCCTTTGTATCTATATTTTCACCTATGTTATCCTATGTGGAAACCTAGTGATGAGTTAATTTGGGTTACCGTTATGTTTCATACTTCACTTTTTAAAATTAAGTTTTAGTGTTCCTTTTTACAATGTGGGTTTCTATGAAAGAAACTTTCCAGTAGTAAACCATTTATAACCCCAACGAATTTCTAGGGAGAAAATCATTTTAAGGGAGGTAGAATGTAACACTCCGAGATTTTATGAGAAGTATTTTTTTTAATTTATTTGATGTCTTGTGGTGTATGATACACTAAGATTATCATGCGCTATACGAAACACCGTATTAGCTTGTAGTATACGCAACACTATTCTTCGATCGTGTTACACAAAATTTCAATTTTGTTTGATAGAAGTTATTCTACGCAACATTGAGTGTATATATATATATATTCAATGTATAAATGAAATATGGTTGGATTCTATTATACACAACAACAGAGGAATCTTGCACTACATGCAACCTTGACTTGGCTTTCATTACATGCAATCGTGACCTTTGTCGATAGCGTGTGTTGTACACAATACCGGGTTTTACTAAACAATGATATGTTATATAAACAAGCAGGTATAAATAGTAGTACCCACATTTTGAAATTTTATAAATTTTATCATTCTAAATGGACTTCAGTTTTGGATTCGTAATATCGAAATTATCCTAGGGTGAATTTTTGGTATTTTTCGGAAAACTTTCAATTTTGGATGAAGAGTGAAAACACTGTGTTACTATTTAAAAACTGACTTTTTATTTAAATAAATATTTTTTTATTTAAATTTATTTTAGGTCAAAATTGATACATAATACCTATATAAGTTCAATGTAATTCATTTGAGTCATTTTATAATAATTTTAGATATATAAAAATTTTATTAAACTTTTCAATGTCTTTTACCCACCTCCTAGGAGAATTTGAAAATTTACCTAAAACATATTCTTACCGCTTCTGTGAGTGAAATTTCGAAACTCCGAGAGACACAGTTAATAACAAGGAGTAAAATTTGGTTCAATAAGATAAAAATAATTTTTTATGAATAGTAACTTTTTACTTTTATTTACCACGGTTAAAAGAAATACGGTAATTAAGGGTAAAAATGATATTATTATTACCCTAACACATGTCCTAATTCTATTGGATAAGTTTAATTCAACAAAAAACCAACTTAGGAATAAAATATTACCCTTTAGGTCCACTTGGAATAGATTAGAACCCTTATTATTATTTTATATATAGAAGAGTTAAAATATAAAAAATCAAAGTTTAATAACTAATAAATTTTTAATATAGGGTTATACATAAGATAAATTCGACTATAAAAACAAATTAGAAAGATAAATGGATTTCCTACATATTGGTATTTTATTTATAATATTTAGACATTATATAGTTTGATTTATTTATAAAAAAATGATGATGTAGTAATTACCATATTAATGAAATTTTAACATAATTGATGTTATAAATACCCAAATAAATGTAATTTGACACTTTTTTATAAATTAAACTAATTTTCTAGGTTAATATGACATGTAATTATTTATTAAATTAACTTTTTTCAAACTAATCATGTTTTTATGATTTTCGCAAAAATCAACTACCAAATAATGTCAAAATTGTCATAAAATAGTTTTAAAACAAATATTATATTATTAATTGTTATTATATTCCTAAAAATCTAAGGCTCATCAAAATGAAATATATAAAGTTAAATATATTAATAATGAACCACTTTGGGTTCTTTTGGCTTTTTATATAATGTTTATTAACCATATAGTGTAAGAAAACAAGAAGACACGGTAAAGGTTTAATTATTTAACTTAGAGTTAAATCTAAATAATAAGGTTAACATAGTAACCTAAACATGTATAAAACTTATTGGTTTAGATTATTTAGTCTGATACCCACTTTAGCGTCGAAATAAATCAATTTGGAGCTATTATAAACCGAATTTGACTTTATTATAAAATAATATTTTATGTTTTTCCAAAGGTGCCCCTATCCTCTCTTATAAAAAGGGAACCCCTCCCTCTTCTCTTCACACCCTTTTGAGACTTGAAGCTCGGCCAAACCCTGCCAATTCCTCTTATCAACCTCTCTATTTATATCATAGTGGTTCTGGTCTTCTCAAAATACCAACTCTATTTCCCTAAGAAGATGTTTAAATGAGGTGCGTCGAGGAAGAGGTAATCCCTTCTAACGACTCTTTCAAGTTTCTTTCTTCTTCTACTTCCTCCTTTTTAGTTGTTTCATTATAAAGTAATAACATCATTATTACTTATATACTGATATGTTTTTATAAATATGAAACAAAACTATTTCACCTTCTATCCATACTACAGAAAACGAAATCACCGCGCGTGCGTACGTACGGAATACCTTCTCCACGCCGTGGTGTAATCAGTTTTCCACCACCACCATACTTGGATGGGTATAATGGTGTAAATAATAACTATATATGATTATAAAATCATAATAATTATACTATATTATATCAACCACTCCAATTTTATTAAATAAATATGTGAATGATATCATCGCTCGTACATACGTACGGATTACCGTCTCCACGACGCGATGCGATTCATTTTCCATGTTGACAATTGAAGAATGATTATAAAGTATATATAATAAGTAATCATGAAATATATGACATAATAATGCTACTGGATTTACGTATATATATATATATATATGTATATGTATGTCATCTACTTAATTCCATCCAATTCAATAAGGAAACTAAAAAAAGCGTTCATGCGTATGTACGGCCTACCGTCTCCATGAACGGTGAATTTCTTTCAATTTATCGATCTATTATATATATGTATATTATGAATAGATATTATATATAAATAATGTTTTATATTTCAGAATTAAGTAATCATGATCTATGTAATCATATTGATAATTTCAAGTTAAAACATGGACGATAAATAAAATGATTTTACCGAAAACGCTGCTTAAACATGGAATTTACAAAGGAACTGGTAATATAAAGTCATAAGTGAACCATATATGATATCATAACAATGAATATGATTCTGTAATAAGTCAATGACATTATTTAAATCATTGTACAGGAGGTTCTGATATGTACTAAGCATATCGGACCAAAGGTAAGGGACAACTTTTCCAATCTCGTTTTTATCCGAGATTGTCCATTCGTAAGTATTTACTGGGGTTATATTTTTCATCCAAATCCATAAAAATTGTTTTTCATCAAGTGTTTAATATTCTTCCATGTTTTTTTAAAGTAATTTTTACCCTTTTTTACTTTTACCACATCGTATGGAAGGAAACTTTCTTTTGTTTACCATATGAGGTACTTTTTGACTTTTTGACAAAAGTATGAGAAGAATGTTATTTTTAACTTATACGGCGTGAATGGATTTTTACAGTTTCATAACTCCTAATTTTTATGAAGCTTACTCTACAAGATTTTATAAATATTTTCAACAAAATACTTTTCTTTTAAAATTTCATGGCATTTTGTGAAAAGAAAATGATTTTGAAGAAGAAAGGATATTTTCCTCAAGAATTCATCTCAAGTGTTTTATCAAAACCATTTTCTATCTAAGGTGA
Source organism: Viscum album (assembly GCA_963277665.1). NCBI lineage: Eukaryota > Viridiplantae > Streptophyta > Magnoliopsida > Santalales > Viscaceae > Viscum > Viscum album. The sequence goes on along the minus strand of OY728141.1, from coordinate 1,608,475,452 downwards.
CATTATTTCATATGTGTGGGTTTTCAAGTATAATGTCTCTATGATTTACATGTTTTCACTTTTCTTATGATGAAATAACCATTTGTTTTATATGGATTATGTGGTGATGGGATGATGTTTGTGAAACCCATTTTATTCATTGGGTTATGATGAATGTTTTAAGTTTATTTTGTGGAACAAGTAAGAATGATTTCATTATGAGATGGGTGGGACCAATATCTTCCTTCAATGCATTGTCTAAATATTTATATCTCATGAGATAGACATGGCAGGAATTGTACGTTAATATGGTTCAGTGATACAAGACTGGAACGAGGAGTGAACTCGATTCCGAAAGGGACTTTGTCCTCTAAGATGGTCTTGGTATCAATACCTTGGATTATATGGAAATCATATCAGGTTCTTAATGGTTACCCCAATTACATGTTTCATTCCCTTGCTATTTTATCATGATTTATGTATCTATGCCTTATGTACTGCAATGTTTTATGTCATTTCACAAGATTTTGTTGTTTAAAAATTATGTTCATGTTTTAAAGTTCAAATGTATATGGTTTGTTTTATTCTCTCCACGCTTACCCTTAATGAGCATTTGATCTCACCCTTTATATGATTTATTATCCCCCGAATATAAAAAAAGTTTTAACACACACCACAAGCTTCCATGGTACTCCCCGACCAAGTCACCCAGAGTTGGTGTATTATTTTAATACATTGGCATGATTACAAGGAATCAAGTCCCGAAGGACCGATCAGTTTAACAGTCTTTGAAAATAGATTACATATATGAACGTTACATTAAAATTTCAAACATAAAACAAAACATAGATAGTTCATTGATAATTCCATTATTCCCAAAACTTAACCCTGATTATCAATCATAAAAAACATCTTGGCTTCCTGGGAAAATAAAACATATAAAATGGGTGGGCTGAGATACTCAGTAAGGATAAAAATACAGTGAAAACTTTCATAAATTAGCATAAAAATTTAAGGTAATGTATAACTAAAACAATAGCCTTTTAAACATGAACTTCAGTAATATATGGAAAAGATAAAATCAAATAATTTTATTTAATTATTCACATGGATATTCTACTAGTAGAATAATCACATGAAGTATCAATAGCCACTTTCATAATGATGGAGTGCATAATACCAGACTATCATAACCACGTAGCCAAGGCCTTGTGCCAAGAATAAAATATGATTTCGTCAAGGCCTCGTGGCAAGACACTAGTTTGTCTCATGAGACCAACTGATGCATCGAGGAGCCATAATAGGCTCCACCCGTCACTTACTAAGTCCAATTCATTCCTCATATGAAAAATTTTAAACATAACATAAACATTCATATTAAAACTAGCATACGAAATGTAAATACTTTATCCATAAACCAAGAATGATATAAAAATAACACATCCACAGTTAAACATATCACAAAAACTTCAATACAATATGGATGTTTTGTATCATAATAAATCAACTTCAAATAAGCTTAAAATCCATCAAAGGATGTTGACATAGATGAAATCAAATCTATTTGAGAGAAATATCTCTTTTTTTTAAATCATTTAAAAGTCACATAACTATAAAATAAAACATTTACTTTGAAAATATTCTTATAATATTGTAATGGAATATTTAAAGATTTCACAACGGTGGAAAATAGCCGCACCTTCCGTATAAGTTAAAAAAAGATATTCTTGCCTTAATTTTGTTGAAAAGGTTAAAAAGGACCTTGTTTGGAAAATGAGGTAATGATTCCTTTATAAACATCTTATAAATAGTCAAACAAGGGTTTAAATGACTTTAACCCATTTTATGTAAAACAGTAAGAATGTTTTGAATTACATTTTTATAAACATGGATGTGGATGATAATGAGGTCCCAGTGGATAATCACGTATAAACAACCTTGGATAATGAATAGATTGTGAAATAAACCCTTAACTTGTAATTTTCCTTGGTAGAGGGTAGGTTATCCTCCTGTATAATAGTTTAATCATTGTTATTAAATTATAAAAGATTTATATACATAAATATGATATCTTATATGATCTTTTAATATTGCTTTGTTAATAATATTTTAGTATTATCGTCATTTCGGGTGTTCACTTACTCGTTTTATTTTATATGTTTTGTTACATAAGACATGTTTGTTATACATAGGTTGCATCTTATTCATATTAAGAATGATATCAAGTCCTTAAACATTACTTTTAATCATCAAATGAAAATTAGTCTCGAATGGATATGATGGGAATGAATCTCATCGCGTTCGTGGAGACTGTAGTCTGTACGTGCGCACGAGCTACAATATCATTCATTTGATATTAAAATAATATATAATTGGATGGTATATCATATATAAAAAATTTTTATCATGTTATATTTATTATTTACATTAATTACAAGTCATTATTATACCCATCCAAATAATAGTGTATTGAATTACAATTACACCAAGACGTAGAGACGGTAAGCCGTACATACGCATATATAGTGAAATTTCATTCAAAGGAGAGATATAATACTGAATATGGTTGTACCATATTTATAATAACATCACAATATATAGAATATACTGGAGTTATTATTTTATAATGGAAATAACAAAGAAATAAGAATTTGAAGAAGTAAGGAACTTGAAAGAGGGTGGTGAAAGCATTACCTCTTCTTCAGTTTCTTTCTTTTGATTTGATCAAAAAGTCTCATTAGGCTGGATTTTTAATCAAACTAAGGCGTCTAGTTTAAAGTGAGGGATGTTGAGAGAATATTTGGGTAGGGGTTGGCTGAGCCAAAAGTCTTTGAATGTGTGAAGAATTGGTTAGAAGTGGTGTCCTTTTATAAGGCGGAGGGGGTCTCTTTAGGAAAAACTTAAAGTATTATTCTATAATAAATTCATATTCGGTTTCTAAGGGCTCCAAAGTGTCTTATTTCTAGGATAAGGTGGGGATGGGTCAAAATCCTTTCAACCAATAGATTTTAGACAGGTTTGGGTCACTAAATTAACCTTATAATAAATTCACATGTCCTAATTCTATTGGACAAGTTTATCTCAAAAAAAAACCTTAGGAATAAAATATTATCATTTAGGCCCACTTGGTTTAGATTAGGAAAATTATTATTATTTAATTCAAATAAGAGTTAAAATAGTTTAAATAAATGTTTAATAACTAAAACATTTTTAATATAGGGATTTACATAAGATAAATTCGATTATAAATATTACTTATAAATATAAAAAGATTTACTACCTCATGGTATTTTATTTATAATATTTATACATTAAATAAATAAATTTATTTATCACACAATGATGATGGAGTTATTTCCTTATTCATGAATGAATCAAATAAATGGTATTATAAATATTAAAATAAATATAATTTCAATGTTTTTATGACATCCACGAATTTTCTAGGTGAATATGACATGTTAGAATTTATTCAATGTATATTGTTTGAAGTAATCATTTTGTTATTATTTTAACATAAAACAAATACTAAATAGTGTCTAAATTGACATAAATTAGTTTTTAAAACAAATATTATATTATTAATTTAAATAATGGTCCTAAAAATCTAAGGTTCATCCAAAAGACATATATAATAATATATATTATATTAATGAATTAATTGGGGTTCAATTGGATGTATATAGTATGTTTATTAACCATATAGTGTAAGAATACAAGAAGACACGGTTAATGTTAAATTATTTAACTTAGGGTTAAATATAAATGATAAGGTTAAAATGTTTACCTAAACATGTCTAAAACCTATTAGTTGAGTTTTTTTAGACTTATACCCACCTTAGACTTTAAATAATAATATTTTGAGCCATTAGAAACGGAATATTAATTTATTATAAAATAATATTTTATGTTTTTTCCTAAGGTACCCCTCACCCCTCTTACAAAAGGGCACGCCCCCTTCTCTGTAATTCACACCTTCAAAGCCATTTGGATCGACCAGACCCTGCCCAAATACCCTCTTAACTATCCTCATTTCAACCTAGAGGCCATAGTTTGATCATAAATCCAAACTAAAGAGCCCTTTTGATCAAATCAAAACGAATAACCCGAAGAAGAGGTAATGATTTCACCATCCTCTTTCATGTTCCTTTCTTCTTCACTTCCTTTTTCTTTGTTGTTTCCATTATAAAATAATAACTCTAGTATATTCTAAATACAGTGATGTTATTATAATTATGGTACCACTAAATTCATTATTCTATCCACCCTTTGAATGGCATGTCACCATACGTGCGTACGTACAACTTACCGTCTCCACATCATGGTGTAATTGTTATTCAATAAATTATTATTTATATGGGTATAATAATGATGTGTATTTGATGTAAATAATAAATATAAAATGATTAGGATTCTGTATATATTATATACCATTCAATTATATATTATATTAATATCAAAATAATGATATTTTTGCTCATGCGTACATACAGATTACCGTCTCCACGACGCGATGAGATTCATTTCCAAGTTAACCTTTCATCAACGATTATAAAAATAAATATATTACTAATAAGTATGTAATATATGAAATAATAATGCTACTGGAGATATATATATTTATATATATATAAGTATTTATTTACTTACATATATATTATTCACTTACTTCTGTTCAATACTATATTAAAACGGAAACGACGTTTATGCGTACGTACGGACTACTGTCTCCATAAACGGTGTTTTCCATTTCATATATACGTCTATTATAAATTTTTATATTCTAAATATATATGATAAATAAATCATGTTTTATATTCTGGAAGTATTTAAATCAAGATCTAATTGATACAGTCAAGAGTAACATGTTAAAACACGTACGATAAAGAAAGCGATTATTACCCGAAATATTAATATAACCGGGTAATTATTATTAAATGGATAGTATAAAGTCATAAATGAATAATGTATGATATCATAAATATTAATATGGTTCTATTATAATTTAATAACATACTATAGTCTTCATACAGGTGGCTAAACGTACCCTCGACTAATGTAAAGTGCAAGGTATGGGGTTTTCATCTCACTCCTTATTCCAATGAGATTCATGCCATATTGACACTATTACCTTTTGTGTGGTGTATATACTTCCCATAATTGTATTCTCTGTGTAATAAGCTTTAATTTATGTGTATTTACATATTCATTGTATGATACCTCTTTCATGGGGTGTATGTTTTGTATGTTACGAAATTTGTAAGGGTTAATTTCACAATCTCTTTATTATCCGAGGTCATTTTTACGTAAGTATCTACTGGGACATATTTATTATCCATGTACATGTTTTATGAAAGATTCTTCAAAGGGATTATTTTAAGGGAATTTTTACTAAAACATCATTTAAGATGATTTAAATATTTATTCTTCTAGATCTTTATCATTAATGTCAATGTATTCAAAATGGTTCTTAAGCCAAATCATTTTTTTTGGTATTTTCAAATAACCCCTTTAAGGAAAAGTGGGAACCCTACAACACAAGTTTCAAAAACACACATCCCGCCATCTCCATAGAAATGTATTTAAAATTCAAAATACACTCACTTAGACCACTTTCCAGTTTTTAGTCCGCGTATCGCCCGACATCATTTCCGAAGAGCCACCTCGAGACACGAGCGTAGAAATCGCGCACCCACCGCAAATCGTGCCGATGTCGAAAACATCATCCAGTCAACATCCAGTCCCCATCATTATCATGCTCCTTGAAACTACCACCACCGTTGTCATCACCAGAGCACCTCACTGTCGTCGCCGGAGCACCATCACCAGAGGTTCCAAGAAAACCATCATCGACTTCACCAGAAAACGCCACCTTCACCATTCCAACATATTCAAGATGGAAGAGCCCACCATACTCCCCTTCGGCATCAACTTCAGCATCACAACCCCACAGACATTCATCCATTCGCAAAACCACGAAAACCCACGCAAACCATACAGCATCACCGCCACATGGAGGGCAGAACGCCCAATCCATCAGCGAAAAGAAAAAACCCTAAAACAAACCAAACAAAACCAGAACAACGAAAACAGAAGATGTTTCACCAAGAACCGAATCACACCGCGAATGAAAGCACAACGATCAACACCCTGATACAAATGATCCCTCCGCCACCGACTAGTTCGACCACATCAGGTACAACAGAACCCCCACACTCACCTGAGAAGATTCGGGACACCCAAATCGCTGGCGCATGAGCGCAGACCTCAACCACTGAGAAACTCACCGGAGGACAACAACAAGCTGCATCGAACAGAACTAAGAGCGCTCCGGAGAGTATGTCGTCGACGAAGACCGGTCTTACACCCGTAGATCTGAACCAGAAACCACCGACGTCCATTGTGCATCTCCACAGCTAGAGAGGAGCCACGAAACGCATAACGCCACAGCAACAGGGATCCTCCACCAACCCACCAAGCCCGAGGACGAGCGTCGTGCCATCCACAGTGGAGGAGCCTGCGGCGGCCGGAGGAAGACCTAGAGAGGGAGCCCTTTACGGGCGCATAATCAATGTTTTTAAAATGTTGATTCCTTTCAAAAGTTTCAAAGTGGTATGGGAAACATTAATTCAAAAATTTCTTTAAATGACTTCTTTTCAAAATTTTGTGACTTTTAAATGTTTTCATGAAAATTGGGTAATTCTCTCAAAGAGTTTTACAAATTATTTTCATCAACGTCAAAATCCTTTAATAGATTTTAAACATGTTTTGAAGTTGATTTATCATGATACAAATCTTCCATATTGTGTTGAAGGTTTTGTGGTATGTTTGACTGTGGATGTGTTATTTTTATACCATTCATGGTTTATGGATAAAGTATCGACATGTCGTATTCTAGTTTTAATATGAATGTTTATGTTATGTTTTGCCCTTTTCATATGAGGAATGCATTGGACTTAGTAAGTGATGGGTGGATCCCACTATAGCTCCTCGATGCATCGGTAGGTCTCATGAGACAAACTAGTGTCTTGGAACAAGGCCTCGACAAAATCTTATTTGTAGTATTGGCATAAGGCCTTGGCTACGTGGTTATGATAGTCTGGAAATATGGATTCCATCGCTATAAAAGTGGTTATTGATATTTCATGTGAACATTATATTAGTAGAATATCCATGAGAATAATTAAATATAATTATTTCATTTTATTTTTGCCATATTATTCTGAAGTTCATGTTTAAAATTCTTTTGTTTTAGTTTTATACATTGCCTTAAAATTTTATGCTTATTTTTGAATGTTTTTGTGGTATTGCTTACCCTTACTGAGTGTTTGAGCTCACCCCTTTCTATGTTTTATTTTCCCAGGATTATAAGAAATTTATTATGATGATATGAAGGGTTATGCCAGGGTAATAATGGTGTTCATAAAATATTATTTATGTTCTTTTGTATGTTATAAAGTGTAATATGACATTCATGTATGTAATCTATTTTCCAAGACATCTAAACTGATCGGTCATTCGGGGCTTGATTCCTTGTAATCATTCCAATGTATTAAAATAATGAATCAAGTCTGGGTAACTAGGGTCGGGGCATTACAGTTGGTATCAGAGGAAGTTTAGCAATAGCCTTGGAATCTAGATTTAGATAAACTCTAATTAGAGCACATAGACCTAAGATGGACTTTGAGGATTAGTATATAAGAACTTCCTAGAATTTTGTTATTGTAGATATTTTGTGAGTTTTCTGAGCAATACATCCCTGTCTAGATACGTGTAGGTAGAGGCAGCTCTGGCACAGATGTACCTATGGGTAAACTCGAAAACACTGCTTTAAGCTAGACTCGAACGGGAACTGGTGCACGACAACAGGCCTTGCTGAACTCTTGGTTAAGACACTCCTGGGGGATATGCTTAGGATTATTCTCATTTTCCTTACAAACCTTTATGAAGGGTTTAGGAGTATATACTTCCTCATAGGAGGCATTTTTATGATTATGGATTATATCTATAAACTATTTAATTTTTGTTTTCTGTTTTACAAGTTTGGGATTAGGAATTGCTATTCATAAACTAATCTACTGTATGGCATTATTTAGAAATGGCTCCCAGTAGAAGGAAAGAGAACTCCATCAATACGCATGATCCAATGAGTAAGAAGGATCATATATTTCTAGGTCTTAAGCAAGAATTTAGAAGGGAAATAGTCTCAAATGTATTATCATCATATAAAGAAATATTATCATGTGTTGATAAGATAAGTGAAGAATTATCGTAGTCCTATGGTTTTGAAGGGAAGCCAGATAAGAAAAGGATGGTAGAGAGAAGGACAGATAATGGGAAAAAGGAAAAGAAGGATTTTCCCATATGTTATAACTTTGGAAAGAATCACATTGGAAAATTATTGAAGGTAATGGGAGTATGTTATAAGTTTGGAGAAAAAGGACACTAAGTACGTGATTGCAAGTGTAAGAAAAAGGTTTCAAATGTACAATGCTTCATCTGCAAGGAGTTTGGAAACTATGAGAACCAATGTCCCAGTCATCAGACTATGCTTCAAATGATGCTATTGGATAATAATCAAGTTATGATACTACCACAACTGAACAGGAATGACTAGTGTTCTTATGTTGTTATTTTAAAATTATTTCATTTAAGTGTTGTATCAATGATGTTCTGGAAATAAATAAGGATTGTATTGCAGTACTATTTCATTGAGGATTTGAGATTTTAGGTTACTAAGAAAAGTGAATCTAGAGCGAGTTAAGCTTTTTCGAAATTACATGGTTGAAGGAAAGATAATCCTTAATATGGTCCTAATATTGTGGTACTGATTTTGGAATAAGATACGGATGATTTGAGTAAATTATATTGGATATTCTTGAATACCTTGAAACTGATTAATAATTTTTCATCATAGGAGTTTACAAAATTTTTGATAGAAGGATTATATCCAGTATTCAATAAATAATAATAGAACTTTAATGTAATCAATATGTTTTTATGGTAATTCTAGAGGTTACAATGTGTTTAAATAATACAGGGTTAAGGTGTTCACCTGTTATTACATGAAAAAAAGATCTTCATTGTATTTAACTTCCTTATAAATTTTGTACTGTGAGTCTGGATATTAGTATTTTGGATAAGTCTAAAGGTTGGAATGGATTATTTTTGAAAGGTTATTTTTGGATTTCTATAAAAGGACAACACGCAGACCATGTGACAACCCGTCGTGTCAGACAAAGCTATGGGAATCGAACCCACAACCATAGTGCGATTGGGATTTATCACCTACCACTGGACTACGTGAAGTCCCTCGATTGTATAATGTAGTTTCTTTTTTTTAATGGCTCTGATATTTGAATTATACATTCATTATATTTGGAACCCTATATGATTAGGATAAATATATTATTTTTGAGTTGTATTATGTTTTGTAGTGAAAGATGATTTTTTGGTAGAAATTTATTAATGGATAAAAATATAATTATAAAGTAAGTATATCTCCTTATGATCTTAACCAATCTCATAAATAAGTTCCTCAACATTTAGAAAAGGAACTTAGAACAAAAATGTTTTCCTTGATGGTACCTTAGATCATCACAAATTTATGGATTTGGGATTATTGGCCTTTTCATAGCCATGTTCTATACCACTCTCTATCAGATATTGATGGTTATATTTCTCTTCCATATCCATATTTTTTTACATGGAACCCTAGTATGTGTTATTTTTGGTAACCTTCATACTTACTACTCTTTATTTTAAATAGAGGCCTCATTAATCCATTTTTCGATGTGGGATTTGAACTAATATATTTTGAAATGTAAACCTCAAGTTTCCAATATCTAGAATAAATTACGAGGATGAAATTTATTGAAAGAGGGGAGAATGTAACACCCCAAGCTTCCATGGTATGTTTCTCTTTGAATAATACCGTAGTGTGTGTTGTACGTAACTTCGAGTTCTAACACACACCAAAACCAATCAAACTAACCGTTATGAATAGTAATACACAATTATTGTAATTTTATACATTTTACCTTTTAAAATGGACTTCATTTTTGGATTCGTAATATCAAAATTATCTTAGGGTGAATTTTTGGTGCTTTTCTGGTAACTTTCATAATTTTATGAATAGTGAAAATTACTAAATTTTAACTAAAAACAACGTTTTCAATCAAAATAATTAATAGTGATAAATTAGTAATTTGAGTGGTTTTAAATTATATTTATAATATATTTTTAAAATTTAATCCAATGTTGGTCATTGGAAATAATTTCACATTTAAACCGGACATAAACAAGTGTCAATCTTTTGATAGTTATTGTTTCTTAAAAACTCACTTTTTATTTTGACAGCGGGAATTAATATTAAATTAATAAATGAAACTTATATCATTTTAATTTGGTAAAATAGACTTCATTATTTAATTCATAATATCAAAATTAACTCAGGGTAAATTGTTTGTATTTTTCTGAAAACAATAAATTTTTGATGAATAGTGAAAAACACTGAGTTATAGTTTAAAACCGATTTTTTTTTAAATAATTATTTATTTTATTTAAATTATTTATTGTCAAAATAGATACATAATACCTATATAAGTTCAATGTAATTCATTGGAGTCTGTTTATAATAATTTTAGATATATAAAAATTTTATTGAACTTTTCACCTTCTTTTACCCACCTCATAGGAGCTTTTGCAAATTCACATAAAACTTAATTTTACCACTTCTGTGAGATGAATTTCAAAAATCTAAGAGGCATGGTTAATATCAAGGAGTAAAATGTGGTTCAATGAGATTAAAATAATTTTTGGTGAATAGTAACTTTTTGCTTTTATTTACTACGGTTAAGAGTAAATAGGGTAATTAAGTGTAAAAATGATATTAATATTACCATCACACATGTCCTAATTCTATTGGACAAGTTTATATCAACCAATAACAACCTTAGGAATAAAATATTATCATTTAGGTCCACATGGATTCGATTAGGACATTTATTATTATTTAATTCAAAGAAGAGTTAAAGGAGTTTAAATGAAAGTTTAATAACTAAAACATTTTTAATATAGGGTTTTACATAAGATAAATTAGATTATAAATATTAATTAGAATGATAAAAATATTTCCCACATCATGGTATTTTATTTATAATTTTTATACATTAATTTAATAAATTTATTTTTGAAACAATGATGTTGTAGTAATACCTTATTCATGAATGGATCAAATAAATGGTATTATAAATATTAAAATAAATATAATTTCAACGTTTTTATGACATACACGAATTTTATAGGTGAATATGACATGTTATAATTGATTCAATGTATTTTATTTTAATTAATCATGTTTTTATTATTTTAACATAAAACAAATACCAAATAGTGTCAAAATTTACATAAAATAGTTTTTAAAACAAATATTATATTATTAATTGATATAATGGTCCAAAAAATCTAAGGTTTCGGCAAAAAGACTTATATAATAATATATATGATATTAATTAACCAATTGGGGTTAGTTTGGTAGTATATAGTAATTTTATTAACCATATAGTGTAATAATACAAGAAGACACGGTAAAAATTAAATTATTTAACTTAGAGTTAAATCTAAATGTTAAGGTTAAAATGGTAACCTAAACTTCTCTAAAACCTACTAGTTGAGTTTTTTTCGACCTATCCCCACCTTATACTTTAAATAACCAACTTTTGAGCCATTAGAAACCGAATATGAATTTTTTATAAAATAATATTTTACGTTTTTTTAAGGTGCCTCTCACCCCTCCTAAAAAAGGGAACTCCCACTTCTCTCTAATTCACACATTCTAAGACATTTGTCTCGGAAAAACCCTGAACAAATACCCTCTAAAATATCCTCATTTTAACCTAGAGGCCTTAGTTTGATCAAAAATCCAAGCTCAGGAGCCCTTTTGTTCAAATAAAAAGGAAGAACCCGAAGAAGAGGTAATGATTTCACCATCCTCTTTCAAGTTCCTTTCTTCTTCCACTTCCTTTTTATTTGTTGTTTCCATTATAAAATAATAACTCCAATATATTCTATATAATTTGAAGTTATTATAATTATGGTACCAACAAATTAATTATTCTATCCACCCTTTAAATGACATGTCACCATACGTGCGTACGTACGGCTTACCGTCTCCACGTCGTGGTGTAATTGTTATTCAATACATTATTATTTGGATGGGTATAATAATGATGTGTATTTAATGTAAATAATAAATATAACATGATTATGATTCTGTATATATTATATACCATTCAATTATATATTATATTAATATCAAAATAATGATATTATCGCTCGTGCGTACGTATGGATTACCATCTCCAAGACGCGATGAGATTCATTTCCAAGTTCACCATTAATAGACGATTATAGAAATATATATATTACTAATAAGTATGTAATATATGACATAATAATTCTACTGGAGATATATATATTTATATATATAAGTATTTATGTACTTACATATATCTAATTCACTTAATTTCGTTCAATAGTATATGAAAACGGAAACAGCGTTTATGCGTACCTACAGACTACTGTCTCCATAAACGGTGTTCTCCATTTCATATATACGTCTATTATAAATTTTTATATTCTGAATATATATGATAAATAAATCATGTTTTATATTTTGGAAGTATTTAAATCAAGATCTATGTGATACAATCAAGAGTAACAAGTTAAAACGCGTATGATAAAGAAAGTGATTATTACCCGAAATATTAATATAACATGGAAATTATTATTAAATGAGTAGTATAAAGTCATAAATTAATATTGTATGATATCATAAATATTAATATTCTTCTGGTATAATTTAATAATATACTATAGTCTTCATATGGGAGGCTAAACCTACCCTCTACTAAAGAAAAGTGCAAGGTAAGGGGTTTTCATCTCACTCATTATTCCCATGATATTCATGTCATATTGACACTATTAACTTTTGTGTGGTGTATATACTTCCCATAATTGTATTATTTGTGTAATAAACTTTAATTTATGTGTATTTATATATTCATTTTAAGATACCTCTTTCATGGGGTTTATGTTTCGTAAGTTTCCAAATTGGTAAGAGTTAATTTCACAATCTCTTTATTATCCGAGGTTTCTTTTACCTAAGTATCTACTAGGAAATATTTATTATGCATGTCCATGTTTTATGAAAGAGTATTAAAATCTATTATTTTAAGCTAATTTTTACTAAAAAATAATTTCATATGTTTTAAATATTTATTCTTCTAAATCTTTCTCACTAATATCTATGTCTTCAAAATGGGTTTTAAGGATTTATTTATATAGACATAAATGTTTTTAAAATGTTAATTACATAAAAGGGTTTCAAAGTGGTATGGGACATTTTGATTCAAAAATGTCTTTAAATGACTTCTTTTCCAAATTTTGTGACTTTTAAATGTTTTCATGAAAAAGGGGTAATTCTCTCAAAGAGTTTGACAAATCATTTTAATCAACGTCAAAATCATTTAATATATTTTAAACTTGTTTTGAAGTTGATTTATCATGATACAAATCTTCCATATTGTGTTGAAGGTTTTGTGATATGTTTGACTGTGGATGTGTTATTTTTATACCATTCGTGGTTTATGTGTAAAGTATTGACATTTCGTATGGTAGTTTTAATATGAATGTTTATGTTATGTTTAGACCATTTCATATGAGGAATGCATTGGACTTAGTATGTGATGGGTGGAGCCTGCTATAGATCCTTGATGCATTGGTAGGTCTCATGAGACAAACTAGTGTCTTGGCATGGGGCCTTGAAAAATTCTTATTTTTAGTCTTGGCATGAGGCCTTGGGTATGTGGTTATGATAGTGTGGCATTATGCACTACATCGTTATGAAAGTGGTTATTGATATTTCATGTGATCATTAAATTATTATAATATCCATGTGAATAAGTAAATGGAATTATTTCATTTTATTTCTTCCATATTATGCTGAATTTCAAGTTTAAAAGGCTTTTGTTTTAGTTTTATACATTTCCTTCAATGTTTATGCTTATTTGTTAATGTTTCCACTCTATTTATTACCCTTACTGAGTGTTTGAGCTCACCACATTCTATGTTTTATTTTCCCAGGATTCCAAAAAGTGTATTATGATTGATATGCAGGGGTAAGCCAGGGGAATAATGGTGTTCATAAAGGATTATTTATGTTGTTTTGTAAGTTATAAAGTGTAATGTAACATTCATGTATGTAATATATTTTCCAAGACTGAAAAACTGATCGGTCCTTCGTGACAAGATTCCTTATAATCATTCCAATGTATTAAATTAATGCATCGACTCTAGGTAACTGGGGTCGGGGTGTGTTGTACGCAACTTCGTGTTCTAACACACAACAAAACCAATCAAACTAGACGTTATGAATAGTAATACCCACTTTTTGAAATTTTATACATTTTATCATTCAAAATGGACTTCATTTTTGGATTCATAATATCGAAATTAGCTTATGGTGAATTTTTGGCTCTTTTCTAACAACTTTCATATTTTAACGAATAGTGAAAATTAAAAAAAATTTAGTTAAAAACAAATTTTTTAATAGAAATAATTAATAGTGATAAATTATGAATTTGATTGGTTTTAAATTATATTTAGAATATATATTTTTACAATTTAATACATTGTTGGTCATTGGACAAACTTTCACATTTAAACCGGACATAAACAAGTGTCAATCTTTTGATAGTTATTGTTTCTTAAAAACACATTTTTTGTTTTTACAGTAGGAATTAATTTTAAACTAATAAATGCAACTTATATGTTTTGAATTTGGTAAAATAGACTTCATTATTGAATTCAGAATATCAAAATCAGCTGATGGTAAATTTTTGGTATTTTTCTGAAAACCTTTATTTTTTGATGAATAGTGAAAAACACTGAGTTGTTGTTTAAAACCGAATTTTTATTCAAATAATTATTTATTTTATTTAAATTATTTAATGTAAAAATAGATACATAATACCTATATATTTTCAATGTAATTTATTTGGGTTGGTTTATAATAATTTTAAATATATAAAAATTTTATTGAATGTTTCACCGTCATTTACCCACCTCCTAGGAGCTTTTGCAAATTCACATAAAACTAAATTTTACCGCTTATGTGAGCTGAATTTAAAAATTCCAAGAGGCACAGTTAATATCAAGGAGTAAAATGTAATTTAATGAGATGAAAATAATTTTTGGTGAATAGTAACCATTTACTTTTATTTATGACGGTTAAAAGTAAATAGGGTAATTAAGGGTAAAAATGATATTAATATTACCCTCACACCTGTCCTAATTCTATTGGAAAAGATTATCACGACCAAAAACAACCTTAGGAATAAAATATTATCATTTAGGACCACTTGGATTAGATTATGACATTTATTATTATTTAATTCAAAGAAGAGTTAAAAGAGTAAAAATCAATGTTTAATAACTAAAACATTTTTAATATAGGGTTTTACATAAGATAAATTTAATTATAAATATTTTTTAAAAATATGAAAATATTTCCTAAATCATGGTATTTTGTTTATAATTTTTAGACATTAAATAAAAAAATTATTTATGACACAATGATGATGTAGTAATTACCTTATTCATTAAAGAATCAAATAAATGGTATGATAAATATTAAAATAAATATAATTTCAATGTTTTTATGACATCCACGAATTCTCTAGGTAAATAAGACATTTTAAAATTGATTCAATGTATTTTGTTTGAATTAATCATGCTGTTATTGTTCTAACAAAAAACAAATACCAAATAGTGTAAAAATTGAAATAAAATAGTTTTTAAAACAAATATTATATTATTAATTGATATAATGGTCCTAAAAATCTAAGGTTCAGCCAAAAGTCTTATATAATAATATATATGACATTAGTGAACCAATTGGGGTTATATTGGCAGTATATAATATGTTTATTAACCATATAGTGTAAGAATAAAGAAGACAGAGTAAAAGTTAAATTATTTAACTTAGAGTTAAATATTAATGATAAGGTTAAAATGGTAACCTAAACTAGTCTAAACCTATGTTTTGTCAACAAGTGAAAGATGGAATGAAACAGCCTGGAGGATTCATGCAACCTCTTCCCATACTGAAGTGGAAATGAGACAATATTACGATTGACTTTGTCATGAGGCTACCAAAGATACCTAGAAGGAACGATGCAATATGGGTTATTGTTGATCGTCTTACCAAGTCAGCACATTTTCATGCTATAAGAGAAGATCTACCACTGGAACGTCTATCAAGACTATATATTAATGAAGTTTTTTGACTTCATGGAGAACCCCTATCGATTGTTTCTAATCATGATCCCTATTTTACTTCAAGATATTGGAAAAGTCTTCAGAAAGCCGTAGATACTGAACTTCGTTTGAGCACTGACTACCACCCCCAAACTAATGGACAATCAGAATGAACTATTCAAACCATAGAAGACATGTTGAGATCATGATGACTTTACTTTCAGGGTATGTGGGATCAATATTTACCTATGGTGTAATTTTCCTATAATAATAGCTTCCATTCAAGTATTCGGATGGCACCATATGAAGTGTTATACGCAAAGAGGTGTCGCACTCCAACCTGTTGGGATGAATTGGTGAAAGGAAACTTGTAGGACCAGAACTGGTGGAGGAAATGATGGAAAAGGTAAATGTAATCCAAAACCACATAAAAAAAGCTCAAATTAGGCAGAAGAGCTATGTCGATAAATGAAGGAATGATTTGGAATTTTAGGTAGGAGATCATGTTTTCTTGATGGTATCTCCCTGGAAGGGAGTTATACATTTCGGTATGAAGGGTAAATTGAGTCCCAGGTACATCGGACCTTTCAAAATTCTAGAACGAATTGGGGTTGTAGCTTACCATTTGGCAATCCCTGTAGTAGATATATAACCTCATAGATCCATCTTTCTTCTTAACAAAATGGATAGGGGCTCCCCATGGAGAAAAACTAGGGAGAATAAATGTCTTATTACTCAATTCATCTAGTTGTTTCTTTATTTCCACTAATTCCACAGTGTCTATTCTATAAGGGGTCTTTGATATGGGCCTTGAACCAGGAATTAAATCAATGGAAAACTCAATTTCTCGATCTGGAGGATGTCCAGGTAAATCTTCCGGAAACACATCTATTTATTTTTTTCAAAATAGGTACATCCTCTATCTGAACATTCATTTCCTTACCCACAAAAAATTCATTCTCTTCCTCCCCAATATTTGAATTTAGTTGAGCTACTGGGGGTAGATCCATGTAAGAATTAAGTGGTGATGATTTCACTCTAAAGATAAGGTGTTCCTTATTATCATCATCAAAAAATAGTAACCTCATTCTTCTTAGAATAATTTTTTGCATCATTTTCCAAAAGCCATTCCATACCAAGGATTATATAAAATTAAATCATAGGTATGGCGATAAGATCAGTAGATAAAGAACATTTATGTGATCTAATGGGTACTGATTCACAAAACATTGTTTCAATGATACTTCCCTTAGGAGTTTTAACTGAATACTCCATTATTAAATAAAATTAGAAATATCTAATTTTCTTAGAAAAATGGGAAGATATGAAACAACGAGATGATCCAGAATCAAATAATGCATTTTCTAAACTTGAGGAAACCATTAAATTACCAGCCACCATGTATTTTAGAGCTTTAACTTCAACAGTAGTGATAGCATAAGCTTGGCCTTAATCCCTTGGCCTTTTCTGAGGTAAGTTCTCCTAGCACATAGGAAATTTATTTGCATAATGTCCCATCTCCCTACAGTTGTAGCATTGAACATCGGTAGATTCTTTCTTCACTTTGCAATCACGATCTTGGTTTCCTTTTTCACCACACTTGTAACAAACACCCATTCCCTTCAAGAAAGTACCGGGGTGTTTCATCCCAAATTTATTGCAGGATGGATATTCAAATTTTACCTTCTTCCCCTTATTTCCATTCCGATAGTGATTAGAAGATCTATTCTTCTTTTGCTTTGCTTTAAAGTCGTAAGACATAGAGAATTATTTTTCTGTCGTGATAGTATATGAGACAATCTCTTCGTATAATGAGAAGGATTGTGACACTAATGCTCGATAACAAAATTGTTTTAACCCATCAAAGAAACGATCAATTTTACATCATGAGTTATGTATATAATATCCAGCATATCTTGCTAACCTTGTAAATTTAGCCTCATACTTTGCGACATTCTCATCCTCCTTTTGTCTCGGACTCAGAAATTGTCTTTCCATATCTTCTCGATGGTCACGAGGAAAGTATTTTTCTATGAAGAGCTCTTTGAACTCTATCCATTCCATATTTCATACTTCATCATCTTCCTTTGTGCTTTGAATCAATGAACTCCATTGATCAGCATCTCTAGTGAGGCGATAAACTGCCATGATAACTTTCTCCCTTTCACTACTCCCCAAAGCCTAAAATATTTTTTCTAGGGAACATATCCATTTCTCAGCTACCAATGGATTTGTAATCTCATTGAACTTTGGTGGTTTTTTCCTCATGAAGCGATCTAGCATGGATCCTCCATGCTGTGGATCATGGTGCTCCATATGGGTAAGGTTATTATTCATAACCTAAGTGAGTTGTCCCAGTACGGTGATTAGCTGATCAGCACCAGTTGCATCACCAGATCCACTATAATTACATTGAGCAGGAGGGATATCCCTACATGGAGTGCGTGCATTGATACAGTTACCATTTCTTCCACTAGTAACCATTTCTAAACAATGGCATAAACTAGATCAGTTTATGAATCAAAATACATAATTCCATACTTGTAAAACACCTAACATAAATTGAATTATTTATAGATATAACCCATAATAATAAAAATGTTTTCTTTGAGGAAGTATATACCCCCAAACCCTTCATAATGGTTTATAAAGAACATGGGAATTATCCTATGAATATCTCCCGGGAGTTTCATGACCAAGAGTGCAGCAAGGCTCATTGTTGTGCATCATTTCCCATTCGAGTCTATCTCAAAGCAGTGTTTTCGGGTTTTAAACCTAGGTACATCTGTGCCAAAGCAACATCTACCAGCTCATATCCAGACATGGATGTATTTCTTAGAAAACTCACAAAATCTCTATAATACCAAACTTCTAGGAATTTCTTCTATACTAATCCTCAAAATCTATCTTAGGGCTATGTTCTCTAATTAGATTTTATATAAATCTATCTTCCAAGGATTTTACTAACCTTCCTATGATACCAACTGTAATGCCCCGACCCTAGTTACCCAAAGACGGTGCATTATTATATAACATTGTCATGATAACAAAAGATAAAGTATCGAAAGACCTATTAGTTTAGTATCCTTGGAAGTACTAGATAAATTCATAAGGTTTACATTACATCATAATGTGAAAACTACTACAACAAAATCTTGTCTTTATATCCCCTCATACTATCCCTGCGGGTCATTCATAAATTATTTCTTCACATCCTGGAAAAAATAAACCATTGAAAGGGGTGAGCTCAGATGCTCAGTAAGGATAAAAATATAGCAGAAAGATTCATAAATAAGAATAAACAATTAAGGCAATGTATAACTAAAACAAATGACTTTTAAACATGAACTTCAACATAATATGGAAGAAATAAAATGAAATAATTCCATTTAATTATTCACATGGATATTCTACTAGTCGAATAATCACATGCAATATCAATAACCACTTTCATAATGATGGAATTCATAATTCCAGACTATCATAACCACATAGCTAGGGCCTCGTGCCAAGACTAAAAATAAAATTTGTCAAGGCCTTATTCCAAGACACTAGTTTGTCTCATGAGACCTACTGATGCATCGAGGAGCTATAGCGGGCTCCACCCGTCAAATATTATGTTCAATCCATTCCTCTTATGAACAGGTTTAAACATAACATAAACATTCATATTAAAACATACATACGAAATTTCAATACATTCTCCATAAACCATGAATGGTATAAAAATAACACATCCACAATCAAACATATCTCAAAACCTTCAATACAATATGGATTTTTTGTATCATAATAAATAAACTTCAAATAAGCTTAAAATCCATCAAAGGATGTTGACATAGATGAAATCAATACTATTTGAGATAAATATCTCCTTTTTAAATCATTTAAAAGTCACATAATTATAAAATTAAACATTTACTTTGAAAATATTCGTATAAGTTTGTAAGGGAAGAATCGACGATTATAAAAATATATATTACTAATAAGTATGTAATATAAGACATAATAATGCTATTGGAGATATATATATTTATATATATAATTATTTATGTACTTACATATATCTTATTCTCTTACATCCGTTCAATACTATATGAAAACGGAAACGGAATTTATGTGTATGTACGGACTACCGTCTCAATAAATGGAGTTTTCCATTTCATATATACATCTATTATAAATTTTTATATTCTAAATATATATTATAAATAAATATTTTTTATATTTTGGAAGTATTTAAATCATGATATAGGTGATACAATCAAGAGTAACAAGTTAAAACAAATATGATAATGAAAGCGATTATTACCCGAAATATTAATATAACATGGAAATTATTATTAAATGGGTAGTATAAAGTCATAAATGAATTATGTATGATATCATAAATATTAATATGGATCTGGTAAAATTTAATAACACACTATAGTCTTCATACAGAAGGCTAAACGTACCCTTGACTAATGGAAGGTGCAACGTAAGGGGTTTTAATCTCACTCATTATTCCCATGAGATTCATGCCATATTGCCACTATTACATTTTGTGTGGTGTATATACTTCCCATAATTGTATTATTTGTGTAATACACATTAATTTATGTTTATTTACATATTCATTGTATGATACCTCTTTCATGGGGTGTATGTTTCGTAAGTTACCAAATTGGTATGGGTTAATTTCACAATTTCTTTATTATCTGAGGTTGTTTTTATGTAAGTATCTACTGGGAAATATTTATTATCCATGTCCATGTTTTATGAAAATGTTTTCATATGGATTCTATTAAGTGACTTCTTACTACAATGCCATTTCAAATATTTTAAATATTTATTCTTCTAAATCTTTCTCATTAATGTCCATGTCTTCAAAATGGTTTTTAAGGATTTATTTATATAGAAATCAATGTTTTTCAAATTTTAATTCCTTTAAAAAGATTAAAAGTGGTATGGAACACTTTGATTCAAAAATGTCTTTAAATTAATTCTTTTCTGAATTTTGTAACTTTTAATAGTTTTAATGAAAAAGGGGTAATTCTCTCAAAGAGTTTTAAAAATAATTTTCATCAGCGTCAAAATGCTTTAATAGATTTTAAACTTGTTTTGAAGATGAATTTTCATGATACAAATCTTCTATATTGTGTTGAAGGTTTTGTGATATGTTTGACGATTGATGTGTTATTTTTATACCATTCAAGGTTTATAGGTAAAGTATTGACATTTCGTATGCTAGATTTAATAAGAATGTTTATGTTATGTTTATACCATTTCATATGAGGAGTGTGTTGGACTTTGTAAGTGGCAAGGGGATCCCTCTATAGCTCCTCAATGCATCGGTAGGTCTCATGAGACAAACTAGTGTCTTGGCACGAGGCCTTGACAAAATCTTATTTTTAGTCTTGGCACGAGGCCCTGACTACGTGGTTACGACAGTCTTTCATTATGAATTTCATCGTTATGAATATGGTTATTGATATTTCATGTCATCTTTCAATTAGTAGAATATCCATGTGAATAATTTAATGGAATTATTTCTTTTTATTTCATCCATATTATGCTGAAGTTCATGTTTAAAAGGCTTTTGTTTTAGTTTTATACGTTTCCATAAATGTTTATGCTTATTTTTGAAAGTTTCCGCTGTATTTCCTACCCTTACTGAGCGTTTTAGCTCACCCCTTTCTATGTTTTATTTTTCCCAGGATTCCAAGAGGTGTATTATGATTGATATGTAGGGTTAAGAAAGGGGAATAATGGTGTTTATAAAGGATTATTTATGTTGTTTTGTATGTTATAAATTGTAATGTAATATTCATGTATGTAGTCTATGTTTTTCAAGATGTATGGTTTTTCAACAAGTGAAAGCTGGAAGGCAACAGCCTAGAGGAGTCATGCAACCTCTTCTCATACCGGAGTCAAAATGGGACAATATTACGATGGACTTTGTCATGGGGCTCCCAAAGACTCTTAGAAGGAATGATGCAAAATGGGTTATTGTTGATCGTCTTACCATGTCAGCACATTTTCGTGATATAAGAGAAGATATACCACTGGAACTTCTAGAAAGACTATTTATTAATGAAGTTGTGAGACTTCATGGAGTACCCCTACCGATTGTTTTACATTGTGATCTCTGTTTTACTTCATGATTCTGGGGAAGTCTTCAGAAAGCCCTGGATACTGAACTTCTTTTGAGCACTGCCTACCACCCTCAAACAGATGGACAATAAAAATGGACTATTCAAACCTTATAAGACATGTTGAGATCATGCTCACATGACTTTCACGGTTTTTGGGATCAATATTTACCTCTGGTGTAATTTTCCTCTAACAATAGATTCCATTCAAGTACTTAGATGGCACCATAAAAAGTGTTATACGGAAAGAGATGTCGCACACCAACATGATGGGATGACATTGGTGAGAGAAAACTTGTAGGCCTAGAACTGGTGGAGGAAACAATGGAAAAGGTAAAGGTAATCCAAAACCACATCAAAGTAGCTCAAAGTAGGCAGAAGATCTATGCTAATAATCGAATGATGGATTTGGAATTTCAGGTAGGAGATCATGTTTTAATGAGGGTATCTCCATGGAAGAGAGTTATACGTTTTGGAAAAAAGGGTAAATTGAGTCCCAGGTACATCGGACCCATCGAAATTCTAGAACGAATTGGGGTTGTAGCTTATCATTTGGGAATTACACCAAATCACTCCAAAGTTCACGATGTGTTACACGTATCACTGTTGAGCAAATACATGCCTGACCCAACACATGTACTCACCTATACGGAATTAGAACTAAAACCTGACCTGTCTTATTGTGAAGAGCTCATCAGGATTCTTGATACCAGATAACAAGTGCTGAGAAATCAGATGACTCGTCTAGTAAAAATTCTATGGAGAAACCATAAGATGGAAGAGGCAATGTGAGAGACAGAGGATCTTATGATGAAGAACCACCCGAGTCTTTTCATGCGGTAGTATTCTATAAATTTCTAGGACTAAATTATTTGAAATAGGGGAGAATGTAACACCCCAAACTTCCACGGTACTCTTCTCTTTGAATAATATAGTAGTGTGTGTTGTACACAACTTTGAGTCCTAATACACACCAAAACCAATCAAACTAGCCATTATGAATAGTAATACCCACTTTTTAAAAGTTTATAAATTTTATATTTTAAAATGGACTTTATTTTTGGATTCGGAATATCGAAATTAGCCTAGGGTGAAATTTTGGTATTTTTTTGAAAACGTACAATTTTTGATGAATAGTGAAAAAACACTGAGTTATAGTTTAAAACCGAATGTTTATTCAAATAATTATTTATTTTAATTAAATTTATTTAAGGTCATAATAGATACATAATACCTATATAATTTCAATGTAATTCATTGGAGTTAGTTCAAAATAATTTTAGATACATAAAAAGTTTAGTGAAATTTTCACCGTCTTTTACCCACCTCCTAGGAGAATTTAGAAATTCACATAAAAAATAATTTTACTGCATCTTTGAGTGAAATTTCAAAAATCTGAGAGAAAAGGTTAATATCAAGGAGTAAAATTTGGTTCAATCAGATGAAAATAATTTTTTGGTGAATAGTAACTTTTTACTCGTATTTACCATGATTAAAAGTAAATAGGGTAATTAAGGGTAAAAATGATATTAATATTACCCTAACACATGTTCTAATTCTATTTTACAAGTGTATATTGACCAAAAACAACCTTAGGAATAAAATATTATCATTTAGGTCCACTTGGATTAGATTAGGACATTGATTATTATTTAATTCAAAGAAGAGTTAAAAGAGTTAAAATCAATGAATAATTTCTAAAACATTTTTACTATAGAGTTATACATAAGATAAATTCTATTGTAAATATTAATTAGAAATATAAAACTATTTTCTACATAATTATATTTTATTTATAATTTTTATACATTAAATAATTTAATTTATTTATGACACAATGGTGATGCAGTAATTACCTAATTAATGAGATATTAAAATAATTGATATTATAAATATCCAAATAAATCTAATTTGATAAATTTTATGAATTAAAATAATTTTATAGGTTAATATGACATGTTATTATTGATTTAATTATGTTTGTTTAAAGTAATAATTCTATTATGATTTTCAAAAAAATCAAATACCAAATAGTGTCAAAATTGACATACAAGAGTTTTTAAAAAAAATATTATATTATTAATTGATTTTATATTGATAGAAATATAAGGTTCACCAAAAAGACTTATATCATGATATTTGTATAATTAATGGACCACTTGGAGGTATCTTGGATGTATATAGTAATTTTATTAACAATATAATATAAAAATAAAAAGTTACATGGTAAATGTCAAACTATTTAACTAAGAGTTAAATATAAATGATATGGTTAATATAGTGATCCAAACTGGTCTAAAATCTATTGGTTAAAAGGGTTTAGACCCATCCATACCATAGAAATTTAATAATCTAATTTGGAACCATTAGAAACCGAATATTTATTTATTATAAAATAATATTTCTATCTTTTCCAAAGGTGCCCCTCACCCCTCTTATAATAGGGCACTCCCCATTCTCACTAATTCACATATTTAAAGCCTTTTGGCTCGTCCAACCCCTGCCCAAATACTCTCTCAACTTCCCTCACATAATCCTAGAGGCATTATTATGATCATAAATCCAACTTAAGGAGC
Organism: Viscum album; assembly: GCA_963277665.1. Classification (NCBI taxonomy): domain Eukaryota; kingdom Viridiplantae; phylum Streptophyta; class Magnoliopsida; order Santalales; family Viscaceae; genus Viscum; species Viscum album. Next base: position 1,608,450,443 of record OY728141.1, on the reverse strand, counting down.
CCTTTTGATCAAATCAAAACGAAGAACCCGAAGAAGAGGTAATGTTTTCACCGCCCTCTTTCAAGTTCCTTTCTTCTTTAAATTCTTCTTTATTTGTTATTCCCTTTCTAAAATAATAAGTCTAGTATATTATATATACTGTGATGTTATTATAAATATGGTACAACCATATTCAGTATCTTATCAATCCGTTGAATTACATGTCACCATACGTGTGTACGTAAGGCTTACCGTCTCCACATCATGGTGTAATTGTTATTCAAAACATTATTATTTGTATGGGTATAATAATGATGTGTAATTCATGTAAATAATAAATATAACATGATAATGATTCTGTATATATGATGTACTATACAATTATATATTATTTTAATATTTAAATAATGATATTGTCACTCGTGCGTACGTACGGACTACCGTCTCCATGAACATGATGAGATTCATTCCCCATCATATCCATTCAAGAATAATTCTCATTTAATGATTTAAATTTTTTTTTAAGGACTTGATATCATTTTGGATATGAATAATATATAACCTATCCATAACAAACATGGCTTATGTAACAAAATATATAAAATAAAACGAGTAAGTTAACACCCGAAACAACGATAATACTAAGATATTATTAACAAATCAATCTTAAAAGATCATATATGATATCATATTAATGTATATGATTCTTGGATAATTTAATGACAATTATATCACCATTATACATGAGGTTAACCTACCCTTAACCAAGTAAAATTACAAGGAATGGAATGTTCAAATGAAGATGATCAAGTATAAAATATGGAATGGAGGGAGTTCAAAGAACTTTTCTTATAAAAATACTTTCCTCGTGACCATCGAGCAGATATGAAAAGGTAATTTCTGAGTCTGAGGCAAAAGGAGTATGAGAATGTTGCAAATAATGAGGGTAACTTTACAAGGTTAACAAGGTATGCTAGAGATTATATACGTAACCCAAGAAGTAAGATTGATCGTTTCAGCGATGGGTTAAAACCGTTTCTCTATCGAGCATTAGTCTCACAAAATTTCTCATTGTATGAAGATATTGTCTCATGTGCTATCAAGACAGAAAATGAATTCTCTAAGTCTTATGACTTTAAGGAGAATCAAGAGAAGAAGAGATCTACTGATCATTCTGGGAATGGAAATAAGGGGAAGAAGGGAAAGGTTGAGTATCCATCATGTAGTAAATGTGGGAAAAAACACCCCGGTACTTGCTTGAAAGGAATGGGATTATTTTACAAGTGTGGTGAAAAAGGCCACCAAGCTCATGATTGCAAGGAGAAGAAAGAAGCTACCGAGGTTCAAGGATATAACTACAGGGAGATGGGACATTTTGCAAATGAATTTCCTAAGCGTCAGGGGAACATACCTTGGAAAAGGCCAAGGGATCAAGGCCAAGCTTATGCTATCACTAATGCTGAGGTTGAAGCTCTGAAAGACATGTTTGAAGGTAATTTAATGGTTTCCTCAAGATTAGAAAATACTTTATTTGATTATGGATCATCACATTATTTCATATCTTCCCAGTTTTCTATGAAAATTAGATATTTCCAATTTGATTTAACAATAGAGTTTTTAGTTAAAATTCATAAGGGAAGTATCATTGCTACAACGTTCTGTGTATCCGTTCCCATTAGGGAATATAAATGTTCTTTAACTACTGATCTCATCGTCATACCTATGATTGAATTTTATGTAATCCTCGGTATGGATTTTCTTTCAGACCATGATTTAAAGATTTATTGTAAGAAGAAGGAGGTTACTATTTTTTATGATGATGATAAGGAACACCCCATCCTTAGAAAAGAATCGTCACCACCTGATTCTTACGTAGATCCACCCCAATAGCTCAACTAAATTCAATTATTGGGGAGGAAGAGAATGAAATGACTGTGGGTGAGGAAAGGAATGTTCAAATAGAGGATGTACCAATTGTAAGTGAATATGTTGATGTGTTTCCAGAAGATTTACCTGGACATCCTCCAGAATGATAAATTGAGTTTTCCATTGATTTAATTCCTGGTTCAAGGCCTATATCAAAGACCCCTTATAGAATGTCCACTGTGGAATTAGTTGAACTAAATAAACAACTAAAGTAATTGAGTAATAAGGGATTTATTCTCCCTAGTATTTCTCCATGGGGAGCCCCTATCATTTTTGTTAAGAAGAAAGATGGATCTATGAGGTTATGTATCGACTACAGGGAAATCAATGCTATAACAATTAAGAACTAGTATCCCCTACCTCGCATTAATGATTTATTTGACTAACTGCATGGAGCTCAATACTTTTCAAATATTGTCCTTTGATCGGGATACCATCAGTTGTGTGTGAAGAAGGAAGAAATTCTATAGATAGCATTTAGAACAAGGTACGAACATTACGAGTTTACAGTAATGCCTTTTGGATTGACTAATTCACCCTATGTATTCATGGATATAATGAATAGAGTTTTCAAGGAATATATGGATGATTTTGTGGTGGTATTTATTGATGATATCTTGGTATACTCCAAAATCTATGAGGGTCCTGAAAATCACTTGCGCATTATCCTGAAGACTCTATGAAGACATGAATTATATGGGAAGTTTAGCAAGTGTGAATTCTAGATTCAGAAGATTTCTTTTCTTGGCTGTATTGTCTCCAAAGATGGAATCTCTATTGATCATTCTAAGATCAAGGAAATCCAAAAATGTCCAGCACCAACGAGTATAACTGAGGTACGTAGTTTTATTGGCTTAGCAGGTTATTATCGGTGTTTGTTCCAGAACTTTTCCCGATTGACTAACCCATTAACGAAGCTCACACTTAAAGAGGTTAAATTTGTTTGGACAAAAGAGTGTGAAGAATGTTCTGATGAACTGAAGAGAAGATTAGTCAATGATTTTATTTTGACTCCACCATCGGGGAATGATGGGTTCGTTATTTATAGTGATGCATCAATGAAAGGACGTGGTTGTGTCCTTATGCATAATGATAGGGTTATTGCCTATGCATCACGACAACTAAAAATTCAAGAGAAAAACTATCCTACTCATGATATTGAGTTAGCTGCTATAATATTTTCTTTGATGATATGGAGACATTATCTCTATGGTAAAAAATTTGAGATTTATACTGATCACAAGAGTTTGAAGTACATTTTGTCACAGAAAGAACTCAACATGAGGCAAAGGCGATGGCTTGAACTACTCAAGGATTATGATTTCACGATACACTACAACCCGGGGAAGAAAAATAAGGTGGAAGATTCTTTGAGCAAAAAATATCATGGAGTTTTGAACATGATGAGAATTGAAAGGGATCCTATTTTCATGGATCTAGTGAAGATTGATATGGAAATTAACATGGAAGGTGAAACATCGATACGTTTTCAAATGGTTTCTAAACCATCTTTACTAGAAAGAATGAAGAGTTCTCAGACTGGTGATGAAGAGTTTCAAAAGAAGATTAAATATGTGAATGATGGGAGATTGAATGAATTTCCGTATGAAGATGGAATTTTGAAATTTGGGAAGAGACTTTGTGTTCCCAATATACCTGATCTAAAAAGGGAATTGTTGGACGATGCTCATAGTTCCAATTTCTCTATACATCCTGGGAGCACCAAAATGTATAGATATTTGAAGGAACATTTTTGGTGGGACAACATGAAGAGGGAGATTGCTGATTTTGTGTTATGATGTATGGTTTTTCAACAAGTAAAAGCTGGAAGGCAACATCCTGGTGGTGCATTGCAACCTCTTCCCATACCTGAGTATAAATGAGATAATATTACGACGGAATTTTTCATGGGGATACCAAAGACTCCTAGAATGAATGATGCAATATGTTTTATTGTTGATCGTCTTACCATGTCAGCACATTTTCTTGCTATAAGCGAATATCTAGCACTGGAACCTCTAGCAAGACTATATATTAATGAATTTGTAAGACTTCATGGAGTAACCCTATAGATATTTTCTGATCATGATCCCTGTTTCACTTCAAGATTCTAGAAAAGTCTTCAGAAATCCCGGGATACTGAACTTCGTTTGAGCACTTTCTACCACACCCAAACTGATGGACAATCAGAACGAACTATTCAAATCTTAGAAGACATGTTGAGATCATGCTCACTTGAATTTCCGGGTATGTGGGATCAATATTTACCTCTGGTGGAATTTTCCTATAATAATAGATTCAATTAAAATATTCATATGGCACCATATGACGTGTTATATGGAAAGAGATGTTGCACACCAACATGTTGGGACAATGTTGGTGAAAGAAAACATGTAGGCCCAAAATTGGTGGAGGAAACGATGGAAAAGGTAAAGGTAATCCAAAACCACATCAAAGTAGCTCAAAGTAGGCAGAAGAGCTATGCTGGTAATCGAAGGAAGGATTTGGAATTTCAGGTATGAGATTATGTTTTCCTGAAGTTATCTCCATGGAAGGGAGTTATATGTTTCGGTAAGAAAGGTAAATTGAGTCCCTGGTACATCGGACCTTTCGAAATTCTAGAACGAATGGGGGATGTAGCTTACCATTTGGCAATGCCGCCATGTCTCTCCAATGTTCATGATGTGTTCCACGTATCATAGTTGAGAAAATACTTACCTGACCCAATGCATGTACTCGCTTACGAGGAAGTAAAAATGGAACTCGATCTATCTTATTGCGTAGAGCCCATCATGATTCTTGATACCAGAGAACAAGTGCTGAGAAACTGGACGAATCATCTGGTAAAAGTTTTATAGAGAAACCATAAGATAGAAGAGGCAACGTTGGAACATGAGGAACATATGATGAAGAACCACCCAAGTCTTTTTATGAAATAATATTATAGAAATTTCAAGGATGGAATTATTTGAAGGAAGGGAGAATGTAACACCCCAAACATCCACAGTATTCTTTTCTTTGAATAATATAGTAGCGTGTGTTGTACGCAACATCGAGTTCAAACACACACCACAACCAATCAAATTAGCTGTTATGAATAGTAATACCCACATTTTGAAATTTTATATATTTTATCTTTCAAAATAGACTTCATTTTTTGATTTTGAATATTGAAATTAACTTAGGGTAAATTTTTGGTATTTTTCTGAAAAAATTCAATTTTTGATGAATAGTGGAAAAACACTGGGTTATAGTTTAAAACCGAATTTTTATTCAAATAAGTATTTATTTTATTTAAATTTAATTAAGGTCAAAATGGATACATAATACCTATATAAGTTCAATGTAATAAATTGGAGTTATTTAGAATAATTTTAGATATATAAATATTTTAGTAAACATTTCACCGTCTTTTACCCACCTCCTACAAGAATTTAGAAATTCACATAAAACATAATTTAACCGCTCCTGTTAGTGGAATTTCAAAAATCCGAGAGACACAGTTAATATCAAGGAGTAATATGTGGTTTAATAAGATAAAAATAATTTTTGGTGAATAGTGACTTTTTACTTTTATTTACCACGGTTAAAAGTAAATAGGGTAATTAAGGGTAAAAATGATATTAATATTACCCTAACACATGTTCTAATACTATTTTACAAGTGTGTCTCGACCAAAAACAACCTTAGGAATAAAATATTATCATTTTGGTCCACTTGGATTAGATTAGGACATTTATTATTATTTAATTCAAAGAAGAGTTAAAGAGTTAAAATCAAAGATTAATTACTAAAACATTTTTAATATAAGGATATACAAAAGATAAATTAAATTTTAAATATTCATTAGAAATTTGAGAAAATTTCTTACATAATGGTATTTTCTATATAATTTTTAGACATTATATAATTTAATTTATTGATGACACAATGGTGATGTAGTAATTACCTAATTTATGAAATATTAAAATATTTGAAATTATAAATATCAAAATAAATGTAATTTGAGACTTCTTATGAATTAAACTAATTTTCTAGATTAATATGACATATTAGGATTGTTTATATAAATATATTTTGAAGTAATAATGCTGTTATGAAATTATCAAAAACAAAATACCCAATAGTGTCAAAATTGACATAAAAGAGATTTTATGAAAAATATTATATTATTAATTGATATTATATTCCTAAAAATATAAGGTTCGGCCAATGGACTTATATCATGATAGGTTTATCATAAATGAACCACTTGGGGGTCTCTTGGATGTATATATTATGTTTATTAACTATATAATATAAAAATAAAAAATGACATGGTAATGTCTAACTAATTAACTAAGAGTTAAAACTAAAAGATAAGGTTAATATAATGACCCAAACCTGTCTAAAATCTATTGGTTGAACTTATTTTGACCCATACCCACCTTAGACTTTGAATAATCAGCTTTTGAGCCATTAGAAACCAAATATTAATTTATTATAGAATGATACTTTAATTGTTTCCTAAAGAGCCCTCCCCCCCTTATAAAAGGACACCACATCTATCTAATTAATCACACCTTCAAAGCCTTTTTTCTTGGAAAAAACCTGCCCAAATATTCTCTCAAATTTTCTAACTTCGACCTAGATGCCTTAGTATGATCAGAAAGCCAACCTAAGGATCTATTTTGATCAAATCAAAAGGAAGAATCCGAAGAAGAAGTAATGTTTTCCCCACCCTTTTTCAAGTTCCTTTCTTCTTAAACTTATTATTTCTATGTTATTTCCTTTCTAAAATAATAAATCTAGTATCTTCTATGTATGTGATGTTATTATAAATATGGTACAACCATATTCAGTGTTCTATCCATCCCTTGAATGACATGTCACCATACGTGTGTACGTAAGGCTTACCATCTCCACGTCGTGGTGTAATTGTTATTCAAAACATTATTATTTGGAAGGGTATAATAATTATGTGTAATTAATGTAAATAATAAATATAACATGATAATTATTCTGTATATATGATATACCATCTAATTATATTTTATTTTAATATCAAAATAATGATATTGTCGATCGTGCGTATATAAGGACTACCGTCTCCACGAATGCGATGAGATTCATTCCCCATCGTATCCATTCAAGGCTAATTCTCATTTAATGATTAAAAATAATGTTTATAGACTTGATATAATTCTGGATATGAATAAGATACAACCTATCCATAAAAAACACAACTTATGTGACAAAAGATATAAAAGAAAACGAGTAAGTTAACACCTGAAACAACGAAAATACTAAGATATTATTATCAAATCAATATTAAAAGATCATATATGATACCATATTAATCTATATGATTCTTGTATAATTTAATAAAAATTATTTTACCATTATATAGGAGGTTAAACTACCCTCAAACAAGAAAAAGTACAAGGTAAGGGTTTATTTCACAATCTCTTCATTATCCAAGGTTGTTTATATGTAATTTTCTACTGGGACCTCTATATCATCCACATCCATGTTTCTTAAAAATGTATTTCAAATAATTATTACTATTTTAAAGTCTATGGGATAAAGTCATATATAAACTTGATGACTTTTTTATAAGACTTTTATAATGGAATCATTCTGTCATTTTCCAAACAATGTCCTTTCTAACCTTTTCGACAGAATTATGGTAAGAATGTCTTTTTTAACTTATACGGAGGGTGCATCTATTTTCCTCCTTTATAAATTCGTCAAATCTTCCCTTACAAGCTTGTAAGAATATTTTCAAAGTAAATGTTTTATTTTATAATTATGTGGCTTTCAAATGATTCCAAAAAAAGTGATATTTCTCTCAAATAGTTTTGATTTCATCTATGTAAACATCCTTTGATGGATTTTAAGATTATTTGAAATTGATTTATTGTGATACAAAACTTCCATATTGTATTCATGGTTTTGTGATATGTTTGACTGTGGATGGGTTATTTTTATTCCATTCCTTATTCCATGACTACAAATAAGATTTTGTCAAGGCCTTGTGCCAAGACACTAGTTTGTCTCATGATACCTACCGATGCATCGAGGATCTATAGGGGGCTCTACTTGTCACATATTAAGTCCAATGCATTCCTCATATGAACAGGTTTAAACATAACATAAACATTCGTTTTAAAAATACAATACGAAATGTCAATACTTTCTCCGTAAACCATGAATGGTATAAAAATAACACATCCACAGTCAAGCATATCACAAAACCTTCAATACAATATGGAAGTTTTGTATCATTATAAATAAACATCAAATAAGATTAAAATCCATCCAAGTATATTGACCTAAATGAAATCAAAACTATTTGAGAGAAATATATATTTTTTTTGAAATAATTTAAAAGTCACATAATTATATAATAAAACATTTACTTAGAAAATATTTTTATAAGCTTGTAAGGGATGCTTCGACAATTTTATAACAGTGGAAAATAGCTGCACCCACCATATAAGTTAAAAAAAGACATTCTTACCTTAATTCTATCGAAATGGTTAAAAAGGACCTTGTTTGGAAAACAACATAGAGATTCCTTTATAAACTTCATATAAAAAGTCATCAAGGGTATAAATGAATTTATCCTATAATTTGTAAAATAGTAAGAATGATTTGAAATACATTTTTAAGAAACATGGATGTGGATGATAAAGAGGTCCCAGTATATTATTACGTGTAAACAACCTCGGATAATGAAATGATTCTAAAATAAACCATTGCCTTGTACTTTTCCTTAGTCGATGTTATGTCAACCTCATGTATAATAGTTAAAACAAAGTTATTAAATTATACAACAACCATATACATAATTATGATATCATATATGATCTTCTAATAATTTATTGTTAATAATGTTTTAGTATTATCGTTGTTTCGGCTGTTAACTTACTCGTTTTCTTTTATATGTTTTGTTACATAAGACATGTTTGTTATGGATAGGTCGTATCTTATTCATATCTATAATGATATAAATTTCTTAAACATTACTTTTAATCATAAAATGATAATTAGTCTCGAATGGATATGATGGGGAATGAATCTGATCGTGTTCGTGGAGACGGTAGTCCGTACGTACGCACGAGCGACAATATCATTCTTTTGATATTTAAATAATATATAATTGGATGGTATATCATATATAAAGAATAATTATCATGTTATATTTATTATTTAAATGAATTACTCATCATTATTATACCCATCCAAATAATAGTGTATTGAATAACAATTACACCACGACGTGGAGACGGTAAGCTGTATGTACGCAAGTATGGTCACATGTCATTCAAAGGATGGATAGAATAATGAATATGGTTGTACCATATTTATAATAAGATCACAGTATATAGACGATACTGGAGTTATTATTTTATAATGGTAATAAAAAATGAATGATGAAGTTAAAGAAGAAAGGAACTTGAAAGAGGGTGGTGAAAACATTACCTCTTCTTTAGGTTCTTCCTTTTGATTTGATCAAAAGGGCTCCGTAGGTTAGATTTATGATCAAAATAAGGCCTATAGGTTTAAGTGAGGCAAGTTGAGAGAATATTTGGGTAGGGTTTGGATGATCCAAAAGACTTTTAAGGTCCGAAGAATTGGTTAGAAGTGGTGTCCTTTTATAAGGGGGAGGAGGGGCTCTTTAGGAAAAACTTGAAGTATTATTCTATAATAAATTTATATTCGGTTTTTAATATCTCCAAAGTGTCTTATTTCAAGGATAAGGTGGGGATGGGTCTAAATACTTTCAACCAATATATTTTTTACAGGTTTGGGTCATTAATTATCCTTATCATTTATATTTAACTCTTAGTTAAATAGTTTGACATTTACCATGCCATTGTTAATTTTTAAATTATATAGTTAATAAACTTACTATAATCATCCAAAAGTCCTCCAAGTGTTCCATTAATGATACACCTATTATGATATAAGTCCTTTGGAAGAACCTTATATTTTTAGGAATTGAATATCAATTAATAATATAATATTTATTTTAAAAACACTTTTATGTCAATTTTCATACTATTTGGTATTTGATTTTTGTGAAAACCATAACAGCATGATTACTTCGAAAAAACATCATTAAATTAATAAAAACATGTCATATTGAGCTATAAAATTATTGTAATCCATAAAAAGTCTCAAATTACATTTATTTGGATATTTATAATATCAATTATTTTAATATGTCATTAATTAGGTAATTATTACATCACCATTGTGTCATAAATAAATTAAATTATTTAATGTCTTAAAATTATTAATAAAATACCATTATGTAGGAAATCTTATTATATTCTTAACTAATATTTACAATCTAATTTATCTTATGTATAACCCTATATTAAAAATGTTTTATTAATTAAACATTGATTTTAACTCTTTTAACTCTTCTTTGAATTAAATAATAATAAATGTCCTAATATAATCCAAGTGGACCTAAATGATAATATTTTATTCCTAATGTTGTTTTTGGTCGAGATACTTTTGTACAATAGAATTAGGACATGTGTTAGGGTAATATTAATATCATTTTTAACCTTAATTACCCTATTTACTTTAAACCGTGGTAAATAAAAGTAAAAAGGTACTTTTCACCAAAAATTATGTTTATCTTATTGAACCACATTTTACTCCTTGATATTAACCATGTCTCTCGAATTTTAGAAATTCCACTCACAGAAGCATTAAAATTTAGTTTTATGTGAATTTCAAAATTCTCCTAGGAGGTGGGTAAAAGAGGGTGAAAAGTTCAATAAAAATATTATATATCTAAAATTTTTCTTAACTAACACCAATGAATTTCATTGAACTTATATAGGTATTATTTATCCATTTTGACCTTAATTAAATTTAAATAAAATAAATAATTATTTCAATAAAAATTCGGTTTTAAACTATAACACAATGTTTTTTCACTATTCATCAAAAATTGAAAGTTTTCCGAAAAATAACAAAATTTCACCCTAGGATAATTTCGATATTCCGAATCCAAAAATGAAGTCCATTTTGGAAGATAAAATTTATAAAATTTCAAAAATTGGGTATTACTATTCATAAGGGCTAGTTTGATTGGTTGTTGGGTGTGTTAGAACTCGAAGTTGCGTACAACACAAGCTACTATATTATTCAAAGAGAAGCATATCGTGGAAGCTTGGAGTGTTACATTCTCCCCTACTTCAAATAATTTCGTGCTCGAAATTTCTAGAATACTACTGCATGAAAAGACTCATGTGATTCTTCATCATAAGTTCCTTGGGTTCCCACGTTGCCTCTTCCATCTTATGTTTTCTCCATAGAACTTTTACTAGACGAGTCGTCCGGTTTTTCAGCACTTGTTCTCTAGTATCAAGAATCCTGATGGGCTCTTCGCTATAAGACAGATTGGGTTCTAGTTCTAATTCCTCGTACGTGAGGACATGCGTTGGGTCAGGCATGTATTTTCTCAACAGTGATACATGGAACAAATCATGAACTTTGGAGAGATTTGAAAGCAATTGCAAATGGTAAGCTACAGCCCCAATTCGTTCTAGAATTTTGAAAGGTCTGATGTACCTCGGACTCAATTTTCCCTTCTTACTGAAACTTATAACTCTCTTCCATGGAGATACCTTCAAGAAAACATGATCTCCTACCTAAAATTCCAAATCCTTCATTCGGTTATCGACATAGCTCTTTTGCCTACTTTGAGCTTATTTGATGTGGTTTTCGATTACCTTTACCTTTTCCATCGTTTCCTCCACCGTTCTGGGCCTACAATATTCCTTTCACCAACGTCATCCCAACAAGTTGGTGTGCGACATCTATTTATGTATAACGCTTCATAGGGTACCATCCAAATACTTGAATGGAAGCTATTATTATTAGAAAATTTCACCAGAGGTAAATATTGATCCCACATAACCTGAAAGTCAAGTGAGCATGATCTCAACATGCCTTCAAAGGTTTGAATAGTTCATTCTGATTGTCCATCAGTTTGGGGGTGGTAGGTAGTGCTCAAATGAAGTTCAGTATCCAGGGATTTCTAAAGACTTTTCCAGAATCATGAAGCAAAAATGGTGATCACAATCAGAAACAATCGATAGTGGTACTCCATAATGTCTCACAACTTCATTAATATATAGTCTTGCTAGACGTTCCAGTGGTAGATCTTCTCTTATGGCAAGAAAATGTGCTAACTTGGTAAAATTATCAACGATAACACATATTGAATTGTTCCTTCTAGGAGTCTTTGGTAGCCCCATGACAAAGTCTATCATAATATTGTCCCATTTCCACTCCGGTATGGGAAGAGGTTTCATAACTCCTCCAGGATGTTTCCTTCCAGCTTTCACTTGTTGAAAAACCATACATCTTGACACAAAATCAGCAATCTCCATCTTCATGTTGTCCCACCAGAAATGTTCCTTCAAATCTCTATACATTTTGGTGCTCCTAGGGTGTATAGATAAATTTGAACTATGACCATCATCTAACAATTCCCTTTTTAGATCAGGTATATCAGAAACAAGTCTCTTCCCAAATTTCAAAATTACATCTTCATACACAAAGTCTCTCAATCTCCCATCATTCATAGCTTTAATCTTCTTTTGAAACTCTTCATCACTGGTCTGAGAACTCTTTATCCTTTCTAGTAAAGATGGTTTTGCAACCATTTGAAAAAGTATCGATGTTTCACCTTCCATGGTAATTCCCATATCCATCTTCACTAGATCAATGATAATAGGATCCCATTCAATTCACATAATGTTCAAAACTCCATGATCTTTTCTCCTCAAAGCATCTGCCACCTTATTTGCCTTCCCCAAGTGGTAGTATATCATGCAATCATAATCCTTGAGTAGTTCAAGCCATCGCCTCTACCTCATGTTGAGTTCATTCTGTGAGAAAATGTACTTCAAACACTTGTGATCAGTATAAATCTCAAATTTTTCACCATAGAGAAAATGTCTCCATATTTTCAAAGCAAATATTACAGCAGCTAACTCAAGATCATGAGTAGGATAGTTTTTCTCATGAATTTTTAGTATTTATGATGAATAGTAAATAACCCTATCATTAAGCATAAGGACACAACCATGTCCTTTCATGGATTTATCACTATAAATAACGAACCCATCATTCCCCTAAGGTAGAGTAAAAATAGGGGAATTTACTAATATTCACTTTACTTCTTCAAAAATTTATTCACACTCTTTTGTACAAACAAATTTACCCCCTTTACGTGTGAGCTTCGTTAATGGGTTAGCCAATCAGGCAAAATTCTGGACGAAACACCGATAATAACATGCTAAACCAATAAAACTGCTTACCTCAGTTATACTCGTCAGTGCAGGCCATTCTTGGATTGCCTGTGTCTTAGAAGGATCAACAAAGATTCTATATTTAGAGACAATATGGCCAAGAAAAGAAATCTCCTGACGCCAGAATTCACACTTGCTGAACTTCCCAAATAATTCATGTCTTCTCAGAGTCTTCAAGATAATGCGCAAGTGATTTTCATGATCTTCGTAGCATTTGGAGTATACCAAGATATCATCAATAAATACCACCACAAAATCATTGAGATATTCCTTGAAAATTCTATTCATTATATCAATGAATACATAGGGTTCATTATTCAATCCAAAAGACATTACTGTAAACTCGTAATGCCCGTACCAGGTTCGAAATACTGTCTTCGGAATGTCTTCCTTTTACACACACATCTGATGGTATCTGAATTGAAGGTCAATCTTTGAAAAGTATTGAGATCCATGAATTTGGTCAAATAAATCATCAATGCAAGGTAGGTGACACTTTTTCTTTCTTGTTACAGCATTGATTTCCCTATAGTCAATACATAACCTCATAGATCCATCATTCTTCTTAACAAAAAGGATAGGGGCTCCCCATGGGGAAAAACTATGGAGAATAACTCCCTTATAACTCAACTCCTCTAGTTGTTTCTTCAGTTCCACTAATTCCACAGTGGTCATTCTATAAGGGGTCTTTGATATGAGCCTTGAACGAGAAATTAAATCAATGGAAAAATCAATTTCTCATTCTGGACGATATCCTAGTAAATCTTCCGGAAACACATCTACATATTCTTTTACAATATATACATCCTCTATCTGAACATTCATTTCCATACCCATATTCATTTCATTATCTTCCTACAAAATTATTGAATTTAGTTGAGCTACTGGGGTTGGATCTAGGTAAGAATTAGGTGGTGATGATTCCTCTCCAAAGATAAGGTGTTCCTTATTGTCATCATCAAAAATAGTAACCTCCTTCTTCTTTTGATAAATTTTTTCATCATTGTTCAAAATCCAATCCATACCGAGGATTATATAAAATTAAATAATAGGTATGATGATGAGATCCGCAGATAAAGAGCATTTATGTGCTCTAATGGGGACTGATTCACATAACATTGTTGCAATTATACTTCCCTTAGGGGTTTTAATTGACAACTCCCTCGTTAAATAAAATTGGAAATATCTAATTTTATTAGCAAAATGGGAAGATATGAAACAATGTGACGATCCAGAATCAAATAAAGCATTTTCTAAACTTGAGGAAACCATTAAATTACCTGCCACCACGTCATTCGGAGCTTCTACCTCAGCAGTAGTGATAGCACAAGCTTGGCCTTGATCCCTTGAAATTTTCTGAGGTATGTTCCCCTGAACCTTATGACATTCTTTTTCATAATGTCCCATCTCTATGCAGTTGTAGCATTCAACATTGGTAGCTTCTTTCTTCCCCTTGCAATAACGAGCTTGGTGTCCTTTTTCACCACACTTGTAACAGACTCCCATTCCATTCAAGCAAGTACCAGGGTGTTTCTTCCCACATTTACTGCAGGATGGATATTCAACTTTTCCCTTCTTCCCCTAATTTACATTCCTAGAGTGATCAACATATCTCTTCTTCTCTTTCTTTTCTTCAATGTCATAAGACTTAGACAATTCTTTTTCTGTCTTCATAGCACATGATACAATATCATAGTATGACGAGAAGGATTGTAACACTAATGATCGACAAAAAAATGGTTTTATCCCATCAAAGAAACGATCAATCTTACTTTTTGGGTTACGTATATAATCTCCAACATACCTTGATAACCTTGTATATCTAGCCTCATACATTGTGACATTCTCATCCTCCTTTTGTCTCATACTCAGAAATTGACTTTCCATATCTGCTCGATGGTCACGAGGAATTTATTTTTCTAAGAAATGCTCTTTGAACTCTCCCCATTACATAATTGATACTTCATCATCTTCCTTTTTTATTTTGTATCAATCGCCACCATTGATCAGCATCTTCAGTGAGACGATAAACTGCCATGATAAATTTCTCCCTTTCACTACTCCCCAAATCCTACAATAATTTTTCAAGGGAACATATCCATTGCTCAGATACCAATGGATTTTTTTTCTCCCATTTAATGTTGGTGGTTGTTTCCTCATGAAGCGATCTAACATGGATCCTCCACGCTGTGGATCAGGGTTCTCCATACGGGTAAGGTTATTATTCATAACCTTAGTGAGTTGTCCCAGTATGGTGATTAGATGGTCAACACCAGTTACATCCCCAGCTCCACTATAATTATCTTGAGCAGGAGGGAAATCTCTACATGGAGTGTGTGCATTGATACAATTTCCATTTCTTCCACTATGATCCATTTCTAAACAATGGCATAAAACAATTCAGTTTATGGATCAAAATACATAATTCCATACTTGTAAAACAGTTAACATAAATTGATCAATTTGTGGATATAATCCATAATCATAAAAAAAAATTCTTTCAGGAATTATATACTCATAAACCCTTCATAATGGTTTGGAATGAAATTTAGAATTTATCCTAAGAATATCTCCCGAGAGTGTCGTAACCAACAGTGCAGCAAGGCCCGTTGTCGTGCACTAGTTCCCGTTCGAGTCTAGATCAAAGTGGTGTTTTCGGGTTTTACCCCTAGGTACATCTGTGCCAGAGCCACCTCTACCTTCTCATATCCAGACAGGGATGTATTTCTCAAAAATCTCACAAAATCTCTACAATACCAAAATTCTAGGAAGTTCTTCTATACTAATCCTCAAATTCTATCTTAGGTTTATGTGCTCTAATCAGATTTTACCTAAATCTAGCTTGCAAGGTTTGTAATAAACTTTCTCTGATACCAACTATAACACCCTGACCCCTGTTACCTAGAGTTGGTGCATTATTACATAACATTGGCATGATCACAAAAGATCAAGTCTCGAAAGACCGATTAGTTTAGTAGCCTTGGAATCACTAGATACAGTCATAAATGTTACATTACATCATAAAGTGAAAACTACTGCAACAAAAACTTGTCTTCATATCCCCTCATACTATCCCCACAAGTCATTCATAAATTACTTCTTCACATATTGGGAAAAATAAAACATTGAAATGGGTGAGCTCAGATGCTCAGTAAAGATAACAATATAGCGGAAACTTTCATAAATAAGCATAAACATTTAAGGCAATGTATAACTAAAACAAAAGCCTTTTAAACTTGAACTTCAGCATAATATGGAAGAAATAAAATTAAATAGTTACATTTACTTATTCACATGAATATTCTACTAATCTAAAAATCACATACAATATCAACAACCACATTAATTATGATGGAATGCATAATGCCAGACTATCATAACCACATAGTCAAGGCCTCGTTCCAAGACTACAAATATGATTTTGTCAAGGCCTTGTGCCAAGACACTAGTTTGTATCATTAGACCTACCGATGCATCGAGGAGCTATATCAGGCTCCTGCCATCACATATTAAGTCCAATGAATTCCCCATATGAACAGTTTTAAACATAAGATAAACATTCGTATTAAAACTTGCATATGGAATGTAAATAATTTCTCCCAAAAACTATGAATTGTATAAAAATAACATATCCATAGTCAAAAATATCACAAAACCTTCAATACAATATGGATGTTTTGTATCATAATAAATAAACTTCAAATAAGATTAAAATCCATCAAAGAAAGTTGTCATAGATGAAATCAAAACTATTTGAGAGAAATATCTATTTTTTGAAATCATTTAAAAGTCACATAATTATAAAATAAAACATTTAAATTGAAAATATTTTTATATGCTTTTAAGGTAAGCTTTGAAAATTTTATAATGGCAGAAAATAGCCGCACCCGCCATATAAGTTAAAAAAAGACATTCTTAACTTAATTCTGTCGAAAAGGTTAAAAATAAATTTATTTCGAAAATGACAGAAATATTCCTTTGTAAACTTCTTATAAAATTTCAACAAGGTTATAAATTACTTTATCCCATAGTCTTTAAAATATTAAAAATAAGTTGAAATACATTTTTAAGAAACATGAATGTGGATGATAAAGAGGTCCCAGTAGATAATTATGTATATTCAACCTCTAATAATGAAGATATTGTGAAATAAACCCTTACCTTGTACTTTTCCTTAGTATATGTTATGTTAAACTCTTGTATAATAGTTAAAACAATGTTATTAAATTATAAAATAACCATATACATAATTATTATATCATATATTATCTTCTAATAATGCTTTGTTAATAATATTTTAGTATTATCGTCGTTTCAGGTGTTAACTTACTCATTTTCTTTTATTTGTTTTGTTACATAAGCTGTGTTTGTTGTGGACAGTTTGTTTCTTATTCATATCCAGAATGATATAAAGTTCTTAAAAATTAATTTTAATCATCAAATAAGAATTATTCTCGAATGGATACGATGGGGAATGAATCTCATCGCATTCGTGGAGACGGTAGTCCGTACGTACGCATGAGCGACAATATCATTCTTTTGATATTAAAATAATATATAATTGAATGGTATATCATATATACAGAATAATTAAAATGTTATATTTATTATTTACATGAATTACACATCATTATTATACCCATCCAAATAATAGTGTATTGAATTACAATTACACCACGACGTGGGGATGGTAAGTCGTACGTACGCACGTATAGTGAAATGTCATTCAAAGGATGGATAGAATACTGAATATGGTTGTAAAATATTTATAATAATATCACAGTATATTGAATATACTTTATTTATTATTTTATAATGGAAATAACAAAGAAAAAAGAAGTTGAAGAAGAAAGTGACTTGAAATAGGGTGGTGAAAACATTACCTCTTCTTCGGGTTCTTCCTTTTGATTTGATCAAAAGGGATCCTTATGTTGGCTTTCTGATCAAACTAAGGTCTCTATCTTGAAGTTAGGTAAGTTGAGAGAATATTTTTGCAGAGGTTGGCCGAGCCAAAAGGATTTGAAGGTGTGAATAATTGTTTAGAATTGGTTTCCTTTTATAAGGGGGAGGAGGGGCTCTTTAGAAAAAACTTAAAGTATTATTCTATAATAAATTCATATACAGTTTCTAATTGCTCCAAAGTGTCTTATTTCGAGGATAATGTTGGAATGGGTCTAAATTCATTCAACCAAATGATTTTAGGCAGGTTTGGGTCACTAAATTAACCTTATCATTTTTATATAACTCTTAGTTAAATAGTTTGACATTTACCATGTCACTTTTTAATTTTATATTATATAGTTAATAGACTTACTATATACATCCAAGAGAACACCAAGTGGTCCATTAATGATAAACCTATCATGATAAAAGTCCTTTGGCCGAACCTTGGATTTTTAGGAATAGAATATCAATTAATAATATAATATTACTTTTAAAAACTCTTTTATGTCAATTTTGACACTATTTGATATTTGATTTTTGTGAAAATCATAACAACATGATTAATTCAAAAAAAACATAGTTAAATAAATACTGACATGTCCTATTAACCTATAAAATTATTTTAATTCATAAAAAGACTCAAATTACATTTATTTGGATATTTATAATATCAATTATTTTAATATTTCATTAATTAGGTAGTTACTGCATTCCCATTGCGTCAAAAATAAATTAAATTATTTAATGTCTAAAATTTATAAATAAACTACCATTATGTAGGAAATATTTTTATCTTTATAATTAATATTTACAATCTAATTTATCTTATTTATAACCCTATATTAAAAATGTTTTAGTAATTAAACTTTGATTTTAACTCTTTTAACTCTGCTTTGAATTAAATAAAATTAAATGTCCTAATCTAATCCAAGTGGACCTAAATGGTAATATTTTATTCCTAAGGTTTTTTTGGTTGAGATACACTTGTAAAATAGAATTAGTACATGTGTTAGGATAATATTAATATCATTTTTACCCTTAATTACCCTACTTACTTTTAACCGTGGTAAATAAAAGTAAAAAGTTACTATTCACCAATAATTATTTTTATCTTATTGAACCACATTTTACTCCTTGATATTAACAATGTCTCTTGGAGTTTATAAATTCCACTCACAGAAGCATTAAAATTAAGTTTTATGTGAATTTCCAAATTCTCCTAGGATGTGGGTAAAAGATGGTGAAAAGTTCAATAAAATTTTTATATATCTAAAATTATTCTGGAAATAAATAAGGATTGTACTACAGAACTATTTCATTGAGAATTTGAGATTTTATGGTACTACGAAAATTGAATCTATAGCGAGTTAACCTTTTTGGAAATTAGATGTTTGAAAGAAAGATAATCCTTAGTATGGTCCTAATATTGAGGTACTGATTTTGGAATAAGATATGGTTGATTTGGGTAAATTATATTGGGTATTCTTGAATACCATGAAACTGATTAATGATTTTTCATCATTGGAGTTTAAAAAAAATTTTATAGAAGGATTATATTATGTATTATATAAATAATAAGGGAGGATGAATGTAATCAATAAGGTTTTATGGTAATTAAGGATGTTACCATGTTTTAAAATAATACATGGTGAAGGTGTTAACATGTTATTACATGAAAAAAACAATCTTCATTATGTTTAGATTCCTTATAAATTTTGGAATGTGAGTCTGGATAGTAGTATTTTGGATAATTCTAATGTTTGGAATGAATTAAGTTTGAAAGGTTATCTTTGGATTTTTATAAAAGGAAAACACGCAGATCGTGTGACAACCCGTCGCATCGGAAAAAGCTATGGGAATCGAACCCACAACCATAGAGTGATTGGGATATATCACCTAACACTGGACTACGTGAAGTCCCTGGATTGTATAATGTAGTTTCTTTTTTAATGGGACTGATATGTGAATTATAAATTCATTATATTTGGAACCCTATATGATTAGGATAAATAGAGTATTTTTGAGTTGTATTATGTTATGTAGTGAAAGACGAGTTTATGTTAGAAATTTATTAATGGATAAAATGATAATTATAAAGTAAGTATATCTCTTTATGATCTTATCCAATCTCATAAATAAATTCCTCAACATTAAGAAAAGGAACTTAGAACAAAAATGTTGTCCTAGATAGTACCTTAGATAATCACAAATTTATGGCTTTGGGATTATTGGCCTTTTAATAGCCATGTTCTCTACCACTCTCCATCAGATATTGATGGTCAGATTTCTCTTACATATCCATATTTACATACATGGAACCCTAGTATGTGTTACATTCGGTAACCATCTTACATACCACTCTTTATTTTAAATAGAGGCCTCATTAATTTATTTTTCGATGTGGGATTTCAACTAAGATATTTTGAAATGTCAACCCATGTTTCTAATACCGAGAATAAATTGCGGGGATGAAATTTATTGATGGAGTGGAGAATGTAATACCCCATGCTTCCATGGTACGCTGCTCTTTGAATAATACAGTAGCGTGTGTTGTACGCAACTTTGAGTTCTAACACACACCAAAACCAATCAAACTAGCCGTTATGAATAGTAATACACACTTTTTGAAATTTAATACATTTTATTTTTCAAAATGGACTTCATTTTTGGATTCGAAATATTGATATTAGATTAGGGTGAATTTTTGGTACTTTTCTGATAACAATCATATTTTGATGAATAGTGAAAATTATTAAATTTTAATTAAAAGCAACTTTTTTAATCGAAATAATTAATAGTGATAGATTATGAACTTGAGTGGTTTTAAATTATATTTAGAATATATTTTTACAATTTAATCCAATGTTGGTCATTGGACATAATTTCACATTTAAACCGGACTTAAACAAGTGTCAATCATTTGATAGTTATTGTTTCCTAAAAACACGATTTTTGTTTTGACAATGGGAATTAATTTTAAATTAATAAATGAAACTTCTAAGTTTTTAATTTGGTAAAATATACTTCATTATTGAATTAAGAATATCAAAATTATCTTAGGTTAATGTTTTGGTATTTTTCTGAAAACATTTAATTTTTGATAAATAGTGAAAAACACTAACTTATAGTTTAAAACAAAATTTTTATTTAAATAATTATTTATTTCATTTAAATTATTTAATTTCAAAATTGATACATAATAGCTATATAAGTTCAATGTAAATCATTGGAGTCAGTTTATAATAATTTTAGATATATCAAAATTTTTATTGATCTTTTCACCGTCTTTTACCCACCTCCTAGGAGCTTTTGCAAATTCACCTAAAACATAATTTTACTGCTTCTGTGATCTGTTTTTCAAAAACCCGAGAAACATGGTAAATATGAAGCAGTAAAATGTGGTTCAATGAGATGAGAATAATTTTTTGTGAATAGTAACTTTTTTACTTTTATTTACCATAGTTAAATGTAAATAGTGTAATTAAGGGAAAATGATATTAATATTACCCTCACACATGTCCTAATACTCTAGGACAAGTTAATATCGACCAAAAACAACCTTAGGAACAAAATATTATCATTTAGGTCCAGTTGGATTAGATTAGGACATTTATTATTATTTAATTCAAAGAAGAGTTAAAAGAGTTAAAATCAATGTTTAATAACTAAAATATTTTTATTATAGGGTTTTACATAAGATAAATTCGATTGTAAATATTCATTAGAAATCTAAAAATATTTCCTACATCATGGGATTTTATTTATTATTTTTGGACATTAAATAAATAAATTTATTTTTGACACAATGATGATGTAGTAATTACCTTATTCATGAAAGAATCAAATAAATGGTATTATAGATATTTAAATAAATATAATTTCAAAATTTTTATGACATAAACGAATTTTCTAGGTGAATATGATATTTTATAATTGATAAAATTTATTTTTTTGAATTAATTTGGTTATAATTATTTTAACAAAAAACAAATACCAAATAGTGTCAAAATTGACATAAAATAGTTGTTAAAACAAATATTATATTATTAATTGATATAATGGTCCTGAAAATCGTAGGTTCATCCAAAAGACTTATATAATAATATATATGACATTAATGAACTAATTTTTGTTCGATTGGCAGTATATAGTATGTTCATTAACCATATAGTGTAAGAATACAAGAAGACATTGTAAAAGTTAAATTATTTAACTTAGAGTTAAATCTAAATGATGAGGTTAAAATGGTAACCTAAACTTGTATAAAACCAATTGGTTGAGTTTTTTTCGACCTATCCCCACCATATAATTTAAATAATCAACTTTGGAGGCATTATAAACCGAATATGAATTTATTATAAAATTATATTTTAAGTTTTTCCTAAGGTGCCCCTCACCCCTCTTTTAAAAGGGAACTCCCCCTTTTCTATAATTCGCACCTTCTAAGCCATTTGGATTTCCCAAACCCTACCCAAATACCCTCTAAACTATCCTAACTTTATCCTAGAGTGCTTATATTGATCATAAAGCCATCCTAAGGCACACTCTGATCAAATCAAAAGGAAGAACACAAATAAGAGTTAATGATTTCACCACCCTCTTTCAAGTTCCATTCTTCTTCAACTTCCTTTTTATTTGTTGTTTCCATTATAAAATAAAAACTCCAATATATTATATATAATATGATGTTATTATAATTATTTTACAACCAAATTCATTAATATATCCACCCTTTGAATGACATGTCACCATATGTGCGTACGTACGGCTTACCGTCTCCACGTCGTGGTGTAATTGTTATTCAATACATTATTATTTGGATGGGTTTATAATGATATGTATTTGATGTAAATAATAAATATAACATGATAAATATTCTGGATATATTATATACCATTCAATTATATATTATATTAATATCAAAAGAATGATATTTTCGATCGTGCGTACGTACGAATTATCGTCTCCACTACGTGATGAGATTCATTTCCAAGTTCATCATTCATCGATGATTATGAATATATATATATATATATTACTAATAAGTATGTAATATATGACATAATAATGCTACTAGAGATATATATATTTATATAAATAAGTATTTATGTACTTACATATATCTTATTCACTTACTTACATTCAATACTATATGAAAACGAAAACAGCGTTTATGCGTACATACGGACTACCATCTCCATAAACAGTGTTTTCCATTTCATATATACGTCCATTATAAATTTTTATATTATAAATATATACATGATAAATAAATCATGTTTTATATTCTGGAAGTATTTAAATCATGATCTAAGTGATACAATCAAGAGTAACAAGTTAAAACATGTACGATAAAGAAAGTGATTATTACCCGAAATATTAATATAACATGGAAATTAATATCATTCTTTTGATATTAAAAAAATATATAATTGGATAGTATAACATATATACAGAATCATTATCATGTCATATTTATTATTTACATGAATTAAACATCATTATTATACCCATCCAAATAATAGTGTATTGAATAACAATTACACCACGACGTGGAGACGGTAAGCCGTACGTACGCACGTATGGTGACATGTCATTCAAAGGATGGATAGAATACTAAATATGGTTGTACCATATTTATAATAACATCACAGTATATAGAAGATACTGGATTTATTATTTTAGAATGGAAATAACCAAGAATGAAGATGTTGAAGAAGAAATGAACATGAAAGAGGGTGGTGAAAACATTACCTCTTCTTCAGGTTCTTCCTTTTGATTTGATCAAAAGGGCTCTTTAAGATGGATTTCTGATCAAACTAAGGCCTATAGGATGAAGTTAGGGAAGTTGAGAGAATATTTGGGCAGGGGTTTCCCAAGCCAAAATGCTTTTTAGTTGTGAAAAATTGGTTAGATGTGGTGTCCTTTTATAATGGGGAGGAGGGGCTCTTTAGGAAAAACTAAAAGTATTATTCTATAATAAATTCATATTCTGTTTATAATGGCTTCAAAGAGTCTTATTTCTAGGATAATGTGTGTGTGGGTCGAAATCCATTCAAAAAATTGATTTTATATAGGTTTTGATCACTAAATTAACCTTATCATTTATATTTAACTCTATGTTAAATAGTTTGACATTTACCATGTCACTTTTTATTTTTATATTATATAGTTAATAAACTAACTATATACATCCAAGATACCACCAGGTGGTCCATTAATGATACACCTATCATGATATAAGTCATTTGGTCAATCCTCAGATTTTTAGGAATATAATATCAATTAATAATATAATATTTGTTTTAAAAACTCTTTTATGTCACTTTTGACACTATTTGGTATTTTATTTTTGTGAAAAATTATAATAGCATGGTTACATCTAAAAAATATAATTAAATCAATACTAAAATGTCATATTAACCTATAAAATTATTTGAATTCATAAAAAGATTTATATTACATTTATTTGGATATTTATAATACCAATTATTTTAATATTTCATTAATTAGGTAATTACTGCATCACCATTGTGTCATAAATAAATTAAATTATTTAATGTCTATAAATTATAAATAAATTTCCATTATGTAGGAAATATTTTATCTTTCTAATTAATATTTAAAATCGAATTTATCTTATGTATAACCCTATATTAAAAATGTTTTAGTAATTAAACAATGATTTTAACTCTTTTAACTCTTCATTGAATTAAATAATAATAAAAGTCCTAATCTAATCCAAGTGGACCTAAATGATAATATTTTATTCCTAAGGTTGGTTTTGGACGAGATACACTTGTACAATAGATCTATGACATGTGTTAGGGTAATATTAATATCATTTTCACCCTTAATTGCCCTGTTTACTTTTAACCGTGGTAAATAAAAGTAAAATGTTACTATTCACCAAAAATTATTTTTATTTTATTTAACCACATTTTACTACTTGATATTAACTATGTCTCTTGGATTTTCAAAATTCCACTCACAGAAGCAGTAAAACTTTGTTTTATATGAATTTCCAAATTTTCCTAGGAGGTGGGTAAAAGACGGTGAAAAGTTCAATAAAAATTTTATATATCTAAAATTATTTTGAACTAACTCTAATGAATTACATTGAACTTATATAGGTATTATGTATCTATTTTTACCTTAATTAAATATAAATAAAATAAATAATTATTTAAATAAAAATTTGGTTTTAAACTATAACTCTGTGTTTTTTCACTATTCCTCAAAAATTGAAAATTTTCAGAAAAATACCAAAATTTCACCCTAGGATAATTTTGATATTCGAAATCCAAAATTGAATTCCATTTTGAGAGCTAAAATTTATAAAATTTCATAAAAGTGGGTATTACTATTCATAACCGCTATTTTGATTGGTTGTGGTGTGTGTTAGAACTCGAAGTTGCGTACAACACACACTACGTTATTATTCATAGAGAAGCGTACCATGGAAGCTTCGGGTGTTACATTCTCCCCTACTTCAAATAATTTCTTCCTCGAAATTTCTAGAATACTACCTCATGAAAAGACTCGGGTGATTCTTCATCATTTGTTCCTCGGGTTCCCACATTGCCTCTTCTATCTTATGGTTTCTCCATAGAACTTTTACCAGACAAGTCGTCCAGTTTCTCATCACTTGTTCTCTGGTATCGAGAATCCTGATGGGCTCTTTGCAACAAGATAGATCTGGTTCCAGTTCTAATTCCTCATAAGTGAGGACATGCGTTGGGTCAGGCAAGTATTTTCTCAACAGTGATACGTGGAACACATCGTGAACTTTGGAGAGATTTGAAAGCAATTGCCAAATGACAAGGTACAACCCCAATTCATTCTAGAATTTTGAAAGGTCCTATGTACCTGGGACTCAGTTTACCCTTCTTACCGAAACGTATAACTCCATTCCATGGAGATACCTTCATGAAAACATGATCTCCTACCTGAAATTCCAAATCCTTCCTTCAGTTATCGGCATAGCTCTTCTGCCTACTTTGAGCTGCTTGGATGTGGTTTTGGATTACCATAACCTTTTCCATCGTTTCCTCCACCAGTTATGGGCCTACAATTTTCCTTTCACCAACGTCATCCCAATAGGTTGGTGTGGGACATCTCTTTCTATATAACGCTTCATAGGGTGCCATCCGAATACTTGAATGGAAGCTATTATTATAGGAAAATTACACTAGAGGTAAATATTGATCCCACATACCCTAAAAGTCAATTGAGGATGACCTCAACATGTCTTCTAAGGTTTGAATAGTTTGTTTTGATTTTCCATCAGTTTGGGGGTGGTAGGCAGTGCTCAAACGAAGTTCAGTATCCAGGCCTTTCTAACAAATTTTCCAGAATCTTGAAGAAAAATGGGGATCACGATCAGAAACAATCGATAGGGGTACTCCATGAAGTCTCACAACATCATTAATATATAGTCTTGAAAGAAGTTCCAGTGGTAGATCTTCTCTTATAGTAAGAAAATGTGTTGACTTGGTAAGACGATCAAAACTAACCCATATTGCATCGTTCCTTCTAGGGGTCTTTTCTATCCCCATGACAAAGTCTATCGTAATATTGTCCCATTTCCACTCCGGTATGGGAAGAGGTTTCATGACTACTCCAGGTTGTTGCCTTCCATATTTCACTTGTTCACAAACCATACATCTTGACATAAAATCAAAAATCTCCCTCTTCATGTTGTCCCACCAGAAATGTTCCTTCAAATTTCTATAAATTTTCGTGCTCCCATGGTGTATAGAGAAATTAGAACTATGAGCATCATCCAACAATTCCATTTTTAGATCAGGTATATCAAGAACACAAGGTCTCTTCCCAAATTTCAAAATTCTATATTTATACACAATGCCTCTCAATCTCCAATCATTCACAGCTTTAATATTTTTTTGAAACTCTTCATCACAGGTCTGAGAACTCTTTATCCTTTCTAGTAAAGATGTTTTGGAAACCATTTGAAAAAGTATCGATGTTCCACCTTCCATGGTAATTCCCATATCCATCTTTACTAGATCAAGGAAAATAGGATCCCTTTCAATTCACATCATGTTCAAAACTCCATGATCTTTTCCGCTCAAAGCATCTGCCACCTTATTTTCCTTCCTTGGGTGGCAGTTCATCATGAAATCATAATCCATGAGTAGTTCAATCCATCGGCTTTGACTCATGTTGAGTTATTTCTATGAGAAAATGTACTTCAAACTCTTGTGATCACTATAAATCTCACATTTTTCACCATAGAGATAATGTCTCCATATTTCCAAAACAAAGATTATGGAAGCTAACTCAAGATCATGAGTAGGATAGTTTTTCTCATTAATTTATAACAGTCATGATGCATAGGAAATAACCATATCATTCTTCATAAGGACACAACCAAGTTCTTTCATTGATGTATCACTATAAATAATGAACCCATCATTCCCTGATGGTAGAGTCAAAATAAAGGCATTGACTAATATTCTCTTTACATCTTTAAAACATTCTTCACACTCTTTTGTCCAAAAAAATTTAACCCCTTTACATGTGAGCTTTGTTAATGGGTTAGCCAATCGGGAAAAATTCTGGACGAAATGTCGATAATAACCTGCTAAACCAATAAAATTGTGTACCTCAGTTATACTCGTCAGTGCAGGCCATTCTTGGATTGTCTGGGTCTTAGAAGGATCAACAGAGATTCCATATTTAGAGAAAATATGGCCAAGAAAAGAAATCTCCTAACGCCAGAATTAACACTTGCTAAACTTCCCAAATAATTCATGTCTCCTCAGAGTCTTCAAGATAATGCACAAGTGATTTTCATGATCTTCATAGATTTTGGAGTATACCAAGATATCATCAATAAATACCACCACAAAATCATTGAGATATTCCTTGAAAACTCTATTCATTAGATCCATGGATACAGTGGGTGCATTAGTCAATCCAAATGGCATTACTATAAACTCGTAATGCTCGTACCTGGTTCAAAATGTTGTCTTCAGAATGTCCTCCTTATTCACACACAACTGATGGTATCCAAATAGAATTTCAATATTTGAAAAGTATTGAGCTCCATGAAGTTGGTAAAATAAATCATCAATGCGAGGTAGGTGATACTTGTTCTTTATTGTTATAACATTGATTTCCCTATAGTCGATACATAACCTCATAGATCAATCATTATTCTTAACAAAAAGGAAAGGGGATCCCCATGGAGAAACACTAGGGTGAATAAATCCATTATTACTCAATTGCACTAGTTGTTTCTTTAGTTCCACTAATTCCATAGTGGACATTCTATAAGGGGTCTTCGATATGGGCCTTGAACCAGGAATTAAGTCAATGGAAAAATCAATTTCTCGTTCTGGAGGATGTCCAAGTAAATCTTCCGAAAACACATCTACATATTCTTTCACAATATGTACATACTCTATCTAAAAATTCATTTCCTTACCAACAGTAATTTCATTCTCTTCCTCCCCAATAATTGAATTTAGTTGAGCTACTGGGGGTGGATCTAGATAAAAATTAGGTGGTGATGATTCCGCTCTAAAGATAAGGTGTTCCTTATTATCATCATCAAAAATAGTAACCTCCTTCTTCTTACGATAAATTTTTGAATCATTGTCCGAAATCCAATCCATACTGAGGATTATATCAAATTAAAGCAAAGGTATGACGATGAGATCCACAGATAAAGAACATTTATGTGCTCTAATAGGGACTGATTCACAAAACATTGTTACAATGATACTTCCCTTAGGGGTTTTGACTGAAAACTCCCATGTTAAATCAAATTGTAAATATCTAATTTTCTTAGCAATCTGGGAAGATATGAAACAATGTGATGATCCAAAATCAAATAAAGCATTTGCTAAACGTGAGGAAACCATTAAATTACATGCCACTACATCTTTCGGAGCTTCTACCTCGGCAGTAGTGATAACACAAGCTTAGACTTGATCCCTTGGACTTTTCTGAGATAAGTTCCCATGACACTTAGGACATTCATTTTCAAAATGTCTCATCTCTCTGCAGTTGTATAATTGAACATCGGTAGCTTCTTTCTTCCCCTTGCAATCACGATCTTAGTGGCCTTTTTCACCACACTTGTAAGAGACTCCCATTCCATTCATGCAAGTACCAGAGTGTTTCTTCCCATATTTACTATAGGATGGATATTCAACTTTTCCCTGCTTCCCCTTATTTCCATTCCCAGAGTGATCAGCAGATCTCTTCTTCTCTTATATAGCTTTAAAGTCATAAGACATAGAGAATCCTTTTTCTATCTTGATATCACATGAGACAATATCATAGTACGACGAGAAGGATTGTGACACTATTGATCGAAAAAGAAATGGTTTTAACCCATCAAAGAAACGAACAATCTTACTTCATGGGTTATGTATATAATCTCTAGCATACCTTGATAACCTTGTAAAGTTAGCCTCATACTTTGCAACATTCTCATCCTCCTTTTGTCTCAGACTCAGAAATTGTCTTTCCATATATGCTCGATGGTCACGAGGAATGTATTTTTCTAAGAAAATCTCTTTGAACTCACCCCATTCCATATTTGGTACTTCATCATCTTCATTTTTATTTTGTATTAATTAACACCATTTATCATCATCTCCAGTGAGGCGATAAACTGCCATGATAACTTTGTCCCTTTCACTACTCCCCAAATCCTGCAATATTTTTTCAAGGGAACTTATCCATTGCTCAGCTACCAATGGATTTTTTCTCCCATTTAATTTTGGTGTTTGTTTCCCCATGATGCGATCTAACATGGATCCTCCATGCTGTGGATCAAGGTTCTCTATACAGTAAGGTTATTATTCATAACCTGAGTGAGTTTTCCCAGTATGGTGATTTTCTAATCAGCACCAGTTGCATCACCAGATCCACTATAATTATCTTGAGCGTGAGGGAAATCCCTACATGGAGTGCGTTCAATGATACGGTTTCTATTTCATCCACTAGGTACCATTTCTAAATAATGGCATAAAACAGATTAGTTTATGAATCAAAATACATTATTCCATACTTGTAAAACACTTAACATAAATTGAACTATTTATGGATATAATCCATAATCATGAAAATGTTTTCTTTGAGGAAGTATATACTCATAAACCCTTAATAATGATTTGTAAAGAAATTGATAATTTATCCTAAGCATATCCCCCGAGAGTGTCGTAACCAAGAGTGTATCAAGGCCCGTTGTCGTGCACTAGTTCTCGTTGGAGTCTAGCTCAAAGCGGTGTTTTCGGGTTTTACCCCTAGGTACATCTGTGCCAGAGCCACCTCTACCTGCTCGTATCCATACAGGGATGCATTTCTCATAAAACTCACAAAATCCCTATAATACCAAAATTCTAGGATGTTCTCCTATATTATTTCTCAAAGTCTATCTTAGGTTTATGTGCTCTAATCAGAGTATACCAAAATCTAGCTTCCAAGGATTGTACTAAACTTTCTCTGATACCAACTATAACTCCCCGACCCCAGTTACCTAGAGTTGGTGCATTATTACATAACATTGGCATGATCAAAAAAGATCATGTCTTGAAAGACCGATTATTTTAGTATCCTTGGAATCACTAGATACATTCATAAATGTTACATTACATCATAAAGTGAAAACTACTTCAACAACAAATTGTCTTCATATCCCCTCATACTATCCCTACAGGTCATTAATAAATTACTTCTTCACATCTTGGTAAAAATAAAACATTGATAGGGGTGAGCTCATATGGTCAATAAGTATAACAATATAGCATAAACTTTCATAAATAAGTATAAACAATTAAGGCAATGTATAACTAAAACAAAAGCCTTTTAAACTTGAACATCATCATAATATGGAATAAATAAAATGAAATAATTCCATTTACTTATTCAGATGAATATTCTACTAATCTAAGAATCACATTCAATATCAATAACCACTTTCATAATGATGGAATGCATAATGCCAGACTATCATAACCACATAGTCAAGGCCTCGTTCCAAGACTACAAATAAGATATTGTCAAGGCCTTGTTCCAAGACACTAGTTTGTCTCATGAGACCTACCGATGCATCAAGGATCTATAGCAGGATCCTACCGTCACATATTATGTCCAATGCATTCCTCATATGAACAGGTTTAAACATAACATAAACATTCGTATTAAAACTTGCATACAAAATGTCAATAATTTCTCCATAAACCATGAATGGTATAAAAATAACACATCCAGAGTCAAACATATCACAAAACCTTCAATACAATATGAATGTTTTGTATCATAATAAATAAACTTCAAATAAGCTTAAAATCCATCAAAGGATGTTGACATAGATGATATCAAAACTATTTGAGAGAAATACATATTTTTTTGAAAACATTTAAAAGTAACATAATTAAAAAATAAAACATTTACTTTGAAAATATTCTTATAATATTTTAAGGGAATCTTTGACAATTTTATAATGGCGGAAAATAGCCGCACCCACCGTATAATTTAAAAAAGACATTCTTAACTTAATTCGGTCGAAAAGGTTAAAAAGGACCTTGTTAGGAAAATGACAGAATTATTACTTTATAAAATTCTTATAAAACATAAACAATGGTATAAATGATGTTATACCATAGTCTTTAAAATAGTAAGAATGATTTGAAATACATTTTTATGAAACATGGATGTGGATGATAAAGAGGTCCCAGTAGATAATTACGTATAAACAGCCTCGGATAATGAAGAGATTGTGCAATAAACCCTTACCTTGTACTTTTCCTTAGTAGATGTTATTTTAAACTAATGTGTAATAGTTAAAACAACGTTATTGAATTATTAAAGAATGATATACATAATTATGATATCATATATGATCTTCTAATAATGCTTTGTTAATAATATTTTAGTATTATCGTCGTTTCGGGTGTTAACTTACTCATTTTCTTTTATATGTTTTGTTACATAAGTCGTGTTTGTTATGGAAAGATTGTATCTTATTCATATCCAGAATTATATAAAGATCTTAAACATTACTTTTAATCATCAAATGAGAATTATTCTCAAATGGATACGATGGGGAATGAATCTCATCACGTTCGTGGAGACGATAGTCCATATATATGCACAAGAGACAATATCATTCTTTTGATATTAAAATAATATATAATTGAATGGTATGTAATATATATAGAATCATTATCATGTTATATTTTTTATTTACATGAATTACACATCATTATTATACCCATCCAAATAATAGTGAATTGAATAACAATTACACCACGACGTGGAGATGGTAAGCCGTACGTACGCACGTCTGGTGACATGTCATTCAAAGGATGGATAGATTTCTGAATATGGTTGTTCAATATTTATATCAATATCACAGTATATATAATATACTGGATTTATAATTTTATAATGGAAATAACACAGAAAGAAGAAGTTGAAGAAGAAAGGAACTTGAAAGTGGGTGGTGAAAACATTACCTCTTCCTCAGGTTCTTCATTTTAATTTGATCAAAAGGGATCCTTAAGTTGGCTTCTGATCAAACTAAGGCCTCTAGGTTGAAGTGAGAGAAGTTGAGAGAATATTTGGGCAGTTTTTGGCTGAGACAAAAGGATTTTAAGGTGTGAAGAATTGGTTAGAAGTGGTGTCCATTTATAAGGGGTGAGGTGGGGCAATTTAGAAAAAACATAAAGTATTATTCTATAATAAATTAATATTTAGTTTCTAATGGCTCCAAAGTGTCTTATTTCTAGGATAAGGTGGGTATGGGTCGAAATACTTTAAACAAATAGATTTTAGATAGGTTTGGGTCACTAAATTAACCTTATCATTTATATTTAACTCTTAGTTAAATAGTTTGACATTTACCATGTCACTTTTTAATTTTATATTATATAGTTAATAGACTTACTATATACATCCAAGAGACCCCAAGTGGTCCATTAATGATACACCTATCATGATATAAGTCCTTTGGCTGAAGCGTATATTTTTAGGAATAGAATATCAATTAATAATATAAAATTAGTTTTAAGAACTCTTTTAGGTCAATTTTGACACTATTTGGTATTTGATTTTTGTGAAAATCATAACAGAATTATTACTTCGAAAAAACATAATTATATAAATACTAACATGTCCCATTAACCTATTAAATTATTTTAATTCATAAAAAGTATCAAATTACATTTATTTGGATACTTATAATATCAATTATTTTGATATTTCATAAATTAGGTAATTACTACATCACCATTGCGTCAAAAATAAATTAAATTATTTTATGTCTAAAAATTATAAATAACGTACCATTATGTAGCAAATATTTTAATATTTCTATTGAATATTTACAATCAGATTTATATTATGTATAACCCTATATTAAAATTTTTTAGTAGTTAAACTTTTATTTTAACTCTTTTAACTCTTCTTTGAATTAAATAAAAATAAATGTCCTAATCTAATCCAAGTGGACCTAAATGAAAATATTTTATTCCTACGGTTTATTTTGGACAATATACACTTGTAAAATATAATCAGGACATGTTTTAGGGTAAAATTAATATCATTTTAACCCTTAATCACCCTATTTACTTTTCACCGTGGTAAATAAAAGTGAAAAGGTACTGTTTACCAAAAATTATTTTTATCTTATTGAACCACATTTTACTCCTTGATATTAACCATATCTATCCGATTTTTGAAATTCCACTCACAAAAGCGGTAAATATTCCAAGGAGTTGGGTAAAACATGGTGAAAAGTTCAATAAAAGTTTTATATATGTAAAATTATTCTGGAAATAAATAAGGATTGTACTATAATACTATTTCATTGAGGATTTGAGATTTTATGGTACTAAGAAAAGTGACTCTACAGCGAGTTAAACATTTTGTAAATTACATGGTTGAAGGAAAGATAAATCTTAGTATGGTCCTAATATTGAGGTACTGATTTTGAAATAAGATATGGTTGATTTGGGTAAATTAAATCGGATATTCTTGAATACCTTGAAACTGATTAATGATTTTTCATCGTTGGAGTTTACAAAATTTTTTATAGAAGGAGTATATCATGTATTCTATAAATAATAAGGGAGGATGAATGTAATAAATAAGTTTTTATGGTTATTCAGGATGTTACCATGTTTTAAAATAATTCTTGGTGAAGTTGTTCACATGTTATTACGTGAAAAAAAGAATCTTCATTGTGTTTAGCTTCCTTATAAAATTTGGACTGTGAGTCTAGATAGTATTATTTTGGATAAGTCTAAATGTTGGAATGAATTATGTTTGAGTGCTTATTTTTTTATTTTTATAATAGGACAACACGTAGACCATGTGACAACCCGTCGCGTCGGACAAATCTACCGGAATCGAACCCACAACCATAGTGCGATTGGGATTTATCGCCTACCACTGGACTACGTGAAGTCCCTAGATTGTATAATGTAGTTTATTTTTTTAATGTGATTGATACATGAATTATACATTCATTATATTTGTAACCCTATACGATTAGGATAAATAGAGTATTTTTTAGTTGTATTATGTTTTGAAGTGAAAGATGAGTTTGTGATAGAAATTTATTAATGGATAAAATGATAATTATAAAGTAAGTATATATCTTTATGATCTTATCCAATCTCATAAATAAATTCCACAACATTAAGAAAAGGAACATAGAAAAAAATTGTTGTCCTAGATAGTACCTTAGATCATCACAAATTTATGGCTATGAGATTATTGGCCTTTTTATAGCCATGTTCTCTACCACTCTCCATCGTATATTGATGGTTAGATTTCTCTTCCATATACATATTTTCATACATGGAACCCTAGTATGTGTTATTTTCGGTAACCTTCATACTTACCACTCTTTATTTTAAATAGAGGCCTCATTAATCCATTTTTCGATGTGGGATTTCAAGTAAGATATTTTGAAATGTCAAACCAAAGTTTCCAATACTGAGCATAAATTGCGAGGACACAATTTATTGAATGAGGGGAGAATGTAACACCCCATTCTTCCATAGTATTCTTCTCTTTGAATAATACAGTAGCATGTGTTGTACGGAACTTCGAGTTCTAACACACACCAAAACAAATCAAACTAGCCGTTATGAATAGTAATACCCACTTTTTGAAATTTTATTCATTTTATCTCTCAAATTGGACATCATTTTTGGATTCAGAATATTGAAAATAGCTTAGGGTGAATTTTTGGCACTTTTCTGATAACTTTCATATTTTGATGAATAATGAAAATTACTAAATATTAATTAAAAACAAATTTTTAAATCAAAATAATTATTAGTGATAAATTATGAATTTGAGTGGTTTTAAATTATATTTTGAATATATTTTTACAATTTAATCAAATGTTGTTTGTTGGACATAATTTCACATTTAAACCGGGCATAAACTTGTGTCAATCTTTTGATAGTTATTGTTTCTTAAAAACACGATTTTTGTTTTGACAACAGGAATTAATTTTAAATTAATATATGAAACTTATATTTTTCTAATTTGTTAAAATATACTTCATTATTGAGTTCGGAATTTCAAAATTTTCTTGGGGTAAATTTTTGGTATTTTTCTGAAAACTTTTAATTCTTGATGAATAGTGAAAAACACTAACATATAGTTAAAACCAAATTTTTCATTAAATAATTATTCATTTCATTTAGATTATTTAATTTCAAAATAGATACATAATACCTATATATGTTCAATGTAATTCATTGGATTCGGTTTATAATAATTTTAGATATATAAAAATTTTATTGAACTTTTCACCGTCTTTTACCCATCTCCTAGGAGTTTTTGCAAATTCACATAAAACATAATTTTACCACTTCTGTGAGCTGAATTTAGAAAACCCAAGAAACACAGTAAATATCAAGGAGTAAAATTTTGTTCAACGAGATGAAATTATTTTTTGGTGAATAGTAACTTTTTTACTTTTATTTACCACGGTTAAAAGTAAATTGGGTAATTAATGGTAAAAATGATATTAATATTATCCTCACACATGTCCTATTTCTATCGAACAAGTTTATCTCGACCAAAAACAACCTTAAGAATAAAATATTATCATTTAGGTCCACTTTTATTAGATTAGAACAATTATTATTATTTAATTCAAAGAAGAGTTAAAAGAGTTAAAATCAAAGTTTAATAACTAAAACATTTTTAATATAGGGTTTTACATAATATTAATTCAATTATATATATTCATTATAAAGATACAAATATTTCTTACATAATGGTATTTTGTTTATAATTTTTATACATTATATAAATAAATTTATATATGACACAATGATGATGCAGTAATTACCTTATTCATTAATGAATCAAATAAATTGTATTATAAATATTAAAATAAATATAATTTCAAAGTTTTATGATAGAAAATAATTTTCTAGGTGAATATGACATGTTATAATTGATTCAATATTTTTTTTGAAGTAATAATGTTATTATTATTTTAAAAAAATACCAAATAGTGTCAAAATTGACATAAAATAGTTTTGAAAACAAATATTATATTAATAATTGATAAAATGGTCCTAAAAATCATAGGTTCGTCCAAATGACTTATATAATAATATATATGACATTAATGAACTAATTGGGGTTCTATTTGCAGTATATAGTATGTTTATTAACCATATAGTGTAAGAATACAAGAATACATGGTAAAAGTTAAATTATTTAACATAGAGATAAATCTAAATGATAAGGTTAAAATGGTAACCTAAACTTGTCTAAAACCTATTGGTTGAGTTGTTTTCTACCTATCCCAACATTATACTTTAAAAAATCTACTTTTGAGACATTAGAAACCGAATATGAATTTATTATAAAATAATATTTTATGTTTTTCCTAAGGTGCCCCTCACCCCTCTTTTAATAGGGCACTCCCCTTTTTCTCTAATTCACAACTTCTAAGCCATTTGGCTTGACAACCCCTACCCAAATACCCTATAAACTATCATAACGTCAACCTACAGTCCTTAGTTTGATCATAAAGCCAACCTAAAGAGCCCTTTTGATCAAATCAAATGGAAGAACGCAAATAAGAGGTAATGATTTCACCCCCCTCTTTCAAGTTCCTTTCTTCTTCCACTTCATTTTTCATTGTTTTTTCCATTATAAAATAAAAAAACCAATATATTATATAAAATTTGATGTTATTATAATTATTTTACAACCAAATTCATTATTCTATCCACCCTTTGAATGACATGTCACCATACGTGCGTACGTACGGTTTACCATCTCCACATCTTGGTGTAATTGTTATTCAATACATTATTATTTGGACGGGTATAATAATGATGTGTATTTGATTTAAATAATAAATATAACATGATAAAGATTCTGTATATATTATATATCATTCAATTAAATATTATATTAATATCAAAAGAATGATAATTTCTCTCGTGTGTACGTACGGATTACCATCTCCACTACGTGATGAGATTCATTTCCAAGTTCATCATTCATCGACGATTATGAATATATATATATTACTAATAAATATGTAATATATGACATAATTATTCTACTATAGATATATATATATATATATATAAGTATTTATGTACTTACATATATCTTATTCACTTACTTCCGTTCAATACTATATGAAAACAGAAATGGCCTTTATGCGTACGTACGGACTACAGTTTCCATACACGGTGTTTTCCATTTCATATATAAGTCTATTATACATTTTTATATTCTAAATATATATGGTAAATAAATCATGTTTTATATTCTGTAATTATTTAAATCATGATCTAAGTGATAAAATCAATAGTAACAAGTTAGAACACGTACGATAAAGAAAGCGATTATTACCCGAAATATCAATATAACATGGAAATTAATATCATTCTTTTGATATTAAAATAATATATAATTGGATGTTATATCATATATACAGAATCATTATCATGATATATTTATTATTTACATGAATTACTCATCATTATTATACCCATCCAAATAATAGTGTATTGAATAACAATTACACCACGACGTGGAGACGGTAAGCCGTACGTACGCACGTATGGTGACATGTAATTCAAATGATGGATAGAATAATGAATATGTTTGAACCATATTTATAATAACATAACATTATATATAAGATATTGGAGTTATTATTTTAGAATGGAAATAATGTAAAGACCCGTAAAATTCAAGGGAAATATTTTCTTAATTTTCTTTGAAATTTTACAAGAGCGCGGTTTCTGACGGCACCTGATTCCGAGGCCCGGAGTGCCCAGAATTAATTTCTGAAGTTTGGCTTGGGTACGTTCAGTGAACGAACGAGCGGGATTTCCTAACTTTTGATCTGGTGCTCGGAATTGAAATCCGAGGACACCGATGAACTCGTAGCGCCGATATTCGCTTAAGGAGACCTTTCCCGAAGTTGCGTTTTCCTAGGAGGAGATGTTTAATTTTCTAGATGAAATGAAGAGTAAAATAAATTTGTTATACAATATTTATTTTATCTTCTTAAGTGGTTATATCCTAAGTGTGGAAGTTGGGGTGGAATCACAAGTTCCTAACTAACCAAGAGAGGATTAAGGTGAGGTGGGGCCCACACGAGCCCCAACCCTTCATCTTCCCCTTAACTCTCTTCTACCCCCTTAAACTCTCTTGCACTTAATGTGCCAAAACCCCTCAAATTCCCTAACTCCCCTCTCTCCCTCTCAAAGGCTTGACAACTTAACTTTTAATTAATTATACAACTCATGTATAATTAATAAGTGAGTTTAGTTTTGAGTTTTTGAAATTCAAAATCTTGAATTCCAAAGGTTGGGTTGTGTTAATAAATTAAGTGTAAGCTTGATTTATTTTTGGGTTAGTTCCTTTGTTACTTGAGAGGATTGGGAGAATCGTTGAGAAACTTGAAGATCTTCTTCGTCTTCGACGAAGAACGTGAAGAACGGTTCTTCTCCGACAAAGAACATCGATCCCACGACCATCGAGACTCGGCGTCCCAGATTCTTCCGCCTTCCTCCTCGACAAGGGAGAAGTCGCCGACCGTGGTAATCATCGCCAATGACAACGTACCTCTCTTCTTCGTCTTAAGCGACAAGTGAAGAGACGTCGTTCCCTCCTCGGACGCACCCCGACGTCCATGGAATCTACGTCCGACGCCGCGACGCCTTCCTCCGCGATAAACGACGTGTGACGTCAATTTTCAAGGTAGGGGGTTTGTCCTTTTTAAATTACGTGTTTTCATTCCCTCGAACATGAAAGAATAATCCGTTGGGCGTAGTTCCTAATTTTATTAAAAATTGTGAAACATTCATTGTTGTGTTTATACGATTGGCCAACTGATATCGTTATAACGGGATGAGACTGGACCGCACGAACACGGCCGATTCTCCTCCCCCTTCTATTCTTTCGTGTTAATTTAGCGGAGACAGCGCGGTGTCGTCGCAACCGCGTAGGAACAAAAGAATTAATGGCCGGAGCGAGCTGCGACGAAGAAACGCGGTGCCGATGCACCGCGTCGTTGTTTACGAAAGAACCGCGGCCGGAGACGGGCCACGGCGGAACAAGGAGGCGACCGGCGGCCAGCCGGGCCGCCGGCGCCGGAGATCATGAACGGCTGCGGCCCTACGGCCGCGGCGGAGCAGCCAGGGGCGCCGGCCTCGCCGGCGCCGGAGAACAGGAAGGCCGCGGCCTTACGGGCGCGGCGGAGCAGCCAAAAGGCGGCCGGCCTCGCGGGCCGCCGGAGATCGAGGAAGAGCCGCGGCTACGGCCGCGGCGGAGAAGAAGAAGGCGGCCGGCCGCGCCGGCCGTCGGTTTGGTTAGGAGGCGGGACCCACGGGTCCCGCGTGAGAAAGAAATGGCCGGCCTTAGGCCGGCCGAGATCCAAAAAACGGGGGGGTTTACCCGCCCCGCGTGCGGCA
This sequence comes from Viscum album, assembly GCA_963277665.1. Lineage (NCBI taxonomy): Eukaryota > Viridiplantae > Streptophyta > Magnoliopsida > Santalales > Viscaceae > Viscum > Viscum album. The sequence goes on along the minus strand of OY728141.1, from coordinate 1,608,410,305 downwards.
CATGCGCGGCCCCCTGGCCGCGCCGCCGCTGGCCGGGCCGCGCCCCCACCGGCCGGGCCGGGTCCAGCCGACCGGGTCGGTCCGACCAGGTTCGGGTCGGATCCGGGTCGGGTCGACCCGGTTCGGGTCAGACCAGGGGGGGTCGGGCCGGGTCAGCCCGGACCCGGACCCCCCGTTTTCGAGACGACTTCGGTCTTTTGGCCATAACATGAGCCACGGACCTCCAATCGATGAACCGTCTGCGGCAACGCGATCCTTGGATAGAGACGGTCATTTCGGTATACTATACTCAAGGTGCACCTTCTTTTTTGGGAACCTACGTGGTTAAAACTCCGTAGTTATGTGTGCTTGGCTTAGAGTAGTGATCGGGATGGGTGACCTCCTGGGAAGTTTCCCAGGGTGGGTGTGAGACGGAAAGACTGATATCTTTCAGACTGGACGTCCGTTTGATGAACTGTCAGCGGCGATGCGATCCTTGGATCGAGACGGTCGTTTCGGTTTATCGCACTCAAGGTTTCAGATTACTTTGAGTTCGGCCGGGTTGGTTCGTTCACGAAACCAACCGGGCCTTCGGAGCGGAAACGCTCATATCTTGAGCTACGGACGTCTGATCGACGTGCCGTCAGCTTTGTTGTGTTCCTCTTAGTGAGACGGATCTTTTGGCATACTCCGCCCGAGGTTTGGACGCAGGTGGAGTACGGTCGGGTTGGTTTTGCCTTAAAAACCAACCGGGCCCCGGGGACGAAAATGCCAATAACTCTCAGACCAGGCGTCCGATCGACGCGCCGTCTGTTGCGTTGAGTTCCTGTTGACGATACGGAACTTTTGGATACATCAACTCTGGACTTTGTGACAGTTGATGTATCAGCCTCTCGGCTCATGGAGCGGACCCTCCGAACAAGCTTGCTGTGTGCGGGAACCCTAGTGCTGGTTGCGACTGTTACTGTGACTACTACTGCTACTGTGACTGCGACGACGACAGTACAGAGATCCTGTGTGGATTCGACGACGACGACTACAGCACTCAGCGATCCTGCGTGGATCAGTGCTACAGGTCCTGTGTGGGCCCGATCCTATGTGGATTCGACGACGACGACTTCAGCACTCAGCGATCCTACGTGGATCAGTGCTACAGGTCCTGTGTGGGCCCGATCCTGTGTGGGTCCGATCCTGTGTGGGTCCTTGCGCTCAGCGGTCCTGTGTGAACCAGCGCCTACAGGTCCTGTGTGGGCCCGATCCTGTGTGGGTCTTTGCGGGGGTTAGTTACCTATCGATCCTTCGTGGGTCCGACGACTTAGATGGATCAGAGATCATCTTTATCGTCCTTTGAAGAAGTATTCCTGTGTGAGCTGAAACCTATTGCTTTCCTGTGTGGATTGTGTTGTGCAATCCTGTGTGGATTACGTTTTGCTTTCCTGTGTGGATTGTGTTGTGCTATCCTGTGTGGATTACGTTTTTCTTTCCTGTGTGGATTGTGTTGTGCAATCCTGTGTGGATTACGTTTTGCTTTTCTGTGTGGATTGTGTTGTGCTATCCTGTGTGGATTACGTTTTTCTTTCCTGTGTGGATTGTGTTGTGCTATCCTGTGTGGATTACGTTTTGCTTTCCTGTGTGGAATATGTTTACTTTCCTGTGTGGACTGAGTTGTAATTGGGCTCGGAGGTTGGAGCGTATTTTAAATTGATGACTTAGGTATATGTATGAGCATATACCTAAGCAGTGTCGGTTGTTACTTCGTGATTGTACCTTTCTTTGTGGTTTATCCTTTGTGGATTTTGAGAGACCTTCAGGGGTCTCGGGGTCCCTACTGAGTAGCTTATACTCACCCCTGCACGGGCTTTGCCCGCACTACGTTGTGTTGGTTGCAGACGACGGACAGCGCTGACCTTAGCTGAGGCTTGCAGAGTAGGACGGTACCTGGAGGTGGACCATTGGGCGGGACGTGCTCGGAGCGGACGGTGGGACCCGTGGAGCAGTGGAGCTATATGTACCCACCCTTCAGGTGGGATTTCCAGTGGACAGTTCGGTGTAACGGCTTTTACTTTTCAGTTGCTGTTTTCCCTTTCAAGTTGTACTTTACTTTCAGTTTGGGTTTGTATACTGGCCCATTTACTTTTTCGCACTTTCAGTTGTACTCTGCTTTTGCTTAGTGTTTACTTTCCGCTTGCTTACTCTGTGGTGTTTGTTTACTTTACAAAGGCAATGCCTTCCCTTTTTACCGGGATTTATGCCTTGGTGCTAGTCGCCAGCCCCTGGCCTATGGAAGGCGGGCTTGGGGTAGTCATGGCACGGACCCCGAGGGCGGGTCGTGACAAATTGGTATCAGAGGAGTTCGGTTCTACCACGAACTCTGATCTTTTCTCTATGAAGCAATAATGTTTAGCGTATTGAGTGTGGTTATCAGTCCAGGGAGTCCAGTGTCGGTGCGGCGGCCGACGTATCCGTACACTAGGACACTGACTTCTGATTTCCGACATAATGCATGAAAACATTGATTGCGTGTGTGTTTCAAAGTTTTCTTTGTGATTACTTATATCAGCTCACCAGGTATACTGTTTGACCGTGGCGCACCTGTTTCGTATTCAGGATGGCCCCACGACGGCAGCCAGCTAGGGTTCCGAGAGTCGAGTGTGACGACAGCCCACCGAGCGACGAGGCTTCGGTGCAGGGCCCTTTGTCAGCAGTGGCACCGGCGGTAGCACTACCCGCCGAGCCCCCGATGCTTCCAGCAGCAGCCGCTGATGATGCACGTCGCCTCAGCTCACTGCATGAGTTTCAGCGCCAGCGACCGCCCAGGTTTCGCGGGGAGACGGATCCCCAGGCAGCAGAGGACTGGCTGGAGGCAGTAGTACGAGTGTTTAGGCTAGTGAGGACACCAGCAGACCTCATGGTGATCCTCGCTGCGAGCCTACTACACGCAGCAGCAGGACGATGGTGGAGCTTGATGCTCCAGGTGCACAATGAGGCATCTCTACTTTGGACGGACTTTGAGAGCCTTTTTCGCTCGGAGTTCGTCCCATCCACCCTTCGTGCGGTGCGTATCCAGGAGCTTCTTCAGCTGCGGCAGGGCAGCATGACGGTCGCTCAGTACTCGGCGAGATTTACCGATCTCTCGCGCTACTCGACAGACATGGTATGGGACCCCTTCTTCCGGGCCCGGACCTTCGAGCTGGGATTGAGACATGAGATCAGGGCATCACTGATCCCCCTCAGCATCCCGACCCAGGCAGGAGTGCTGGAGCGGGCCCTTCTGATCGAGAGCTTCCTTGCTGAGTCTACACCAGCACAGCGACCCACCGCATGGCGGCACGTGGCAGAGTCATCTGCAGCAGGCAGTCGACGGATGACTCAGGGGTCCAAGCGGACCAGATCTTCAGGCATACGACCTCAGGGCACTGGCTCAGCAGTGCAAGGCACACAGCGCGGAGCCATCCTTTCGAGTGGAAGACAGTGCTATGCATGCGGCGGGCAAGGCCACATGGCTCGAGACTGCCCGACCCGCCATGCAGAGGAGCAGAAGACGGTTGAGGAACCACCTAGGCAGAGGCAGAGGTTCGACCGTGGCGGTCCGCAGGGAGGAGGCGGACGAGGCAGAGGAGCTGGCCGAGCAGCAGGTGGTGGGTGACGTTTTGAGGCTCTACCACCACCACCACCAGGAGGTCCACCCCGACCACAGGGAGTAGGTGAACATGCGAGAGCTGAACTTCAGGCAGCCGAGACCTTCGATCATGGAGCTCTGGGAGCCTATGGACAGGAGCAGAACTAGTGGATACATCCTTTTTTACTTTTGGTTCCTTGTTGCATTTGTGTAGCGTCTTGTATTATGAGCTGCAATAATAAAAGACGCATACCTTTGTGATATTTTCGTTCCTGTCCTCTTTCGTGATGTTACCAAGAGGTTCCAGTTTTGGCTGTTGACTTGACCCTCACTTGTGAGACATCTACTGGAGGAGACCCAGTTACCACACACTAATGCCGACAGTGTGACTCAACCCTTGGAGGCGAGAGTAACGGTTGGATCTCTTAGTAGTAGCGTCCAGGCCTTACGACGTCATCCTTGGTATGGATTAGTATCATCCATGTTAGGATTGACTGTATTAGGCGAAGAATGTGGTTCATCCAGGGGATGAGACCAGATTTCTCTTATCGGCAAAGAAGAAATCTTGCAGCTCTTGTGGGACCTGAGATGGTCCAGGTCATCCAGGGGCGGATGAGTACAGCTCAGAGCTGGCAGAAGCCTTATGCTGACAGGAGGCAGAGGCCACTGGAGTTCGAGGGTGGTGACCACGTCTTCTTGCGGGTCTCACCTCGACGTGGTATTCGGAGATTTGGCCAAGGCGGCAAGTTATCTCCGCGCTTCATCGGACCCTTCCAGGTCCTCAGCTGGATTGGCGAGGTGGCTTATCGCCTGGCTCTACCACCTCAGTTGCACCGGGTGCACGACGTCTTCCACGTATCCCAGCTGAGGAGATACGTGTACGACCCGACGCAAATCATTGACCATGGGGAGCTTGACGTTGACGATGGGGCGACTTTTACGGAGGTCCCGGTGGAGATAGAGGATCAACAGGAGCGGGTCCTGCGTGGGTGATCAATTCCTGTTGTGCGCATCAGATGGCAGCACGGGAATTTCCAGGAGAGCACATGGGAGCGGGAGGCTCAGATGCGTGCTCAGTACCCTCTTTTGTTTCCCTATTTTTTGATGTATCTTTACGGGGACGTAAAGCCCTGAGGTGGGAGTAGTGTAAAGACCCGTAAAATTCAAGGGAAATATTTTCTTAATTTTCTTTGGAATATTACAAGAGCGCGGTTTTTGACGGCACCTGATTCCGAGGCCCGGAGTTCCCGGAATTAATTTCCAAAGTTTGGCTCGGGTACGTTCAGTGAACGAACGAGCGGGATTTCCTAACTTTTGATCCGGTGCTCAGAATTGAAATCCGAGGACACCAATGAACTCGTAGCGCCGATATTCGCTTAAGGAGACCTTTCCCGAAGTTGCGTTTTCCAAGGAGGAGATGTTTAATTTTCTAGATGAAATGAAGAGTAAAATAAATTTGTTATACAATATTTATTTTATCTTCTTAAGTGGTTATATCCTAAGTGTGGAAGTTGGGGTGGAATCACAAGTTCCTAACTAACCAAGTGAGGATTAAGGTGAGGTGGGGCCCACACGAGCCCCAACCCTTCACCTTCCCCTTAACTCTCTTCTACCCCCTTAAACTCTCTTGCACTTAATGTGCCAAAACCCCTCAAATTCCCTAACTCCCCTCTCTCCCTCTCAAAGGCTTGACAACTTAACTTTTAATTAATTATACAACTCATGTATAATTAATAAGTGAGTTTAGTTTTGAGTTTTTGAAATTCAAACTCTTGAATTCCAAAGGTTGGGTTGTGTTAATAAATTAAGTGTAAGCTTGATTTATTTTTGGGTTAGTTCCTTTGTTACTTGAGAGGATTGGGAGAATCGTTGAGAAACTTGAAGATCTTCTTCGTCTTCGACGAAGAACGTGAAGAACGGTTCTTCTCCGACAAAGAACATCGATCCCACGACCATCGAGACTCGGCGTCCCAGATTCTTCCGTCTTCCTCCTCGACAAGGGAGAAGTCGCCGACCGTGGTAATCATCGCCAACGACAACGTACCTCTCTTCTTCGTCTTAAGCGACAAGTGAAGAGACGTCGGTCCCTCCTCGGACGCACCCCGACGTCCACGGAATCTACGTCCGACGCCGCGACGCCTTCCTCCGCGATAACCGACGTGTGACGTCAATTTTCAAGGTAGGGGGTTTGTCCTTTTTAAATTACGTGTTTTCATTCCCTCAAACATGATAGAATAATCCGTTGGGCGTAGTTCCAAATTTTATTAAAAATTGTGAAACATTCATTGTTGTGTTTATACGATTGGCCAACTGATATCGTTATAACGGGAGGAGACCGGACCGCACGAACACGGCCGATTCTCCTCCCCCTTCTATTCTTTCAGGTTAATTTAGCGGAGACAGCGTGGTGTCGTCGCAACCGCGCAGGAACAAAAGAATTAATGGCCGGAGCGAGCTGCGACGAAGAAACGCGGTGCCGACGCACCGCGTCGTTGTTTACGAAAGAACCGCGGCCGGTGACGGGCCGCGGCGGAACAAGGAGGCGACCGGCGGCCAGCCGGGCCGCCGGCGCCGGAGATCATGAAGGGCTGCGGCCCTACGGCCGCGGCGGAGCAGCCAGGGGCGCTGGCCTCGCCGGCGCCGGAGAACAGGAAGGCCGCGGCCCTACGGGCGCGGCGGAGCAGCCAGAAGGCGGCCGGACTCGCCGGCCGCCGGAGATCGAGGAAGAGCCGCGGCTACGGCCGCCGGTTTGGTTAGGAGGCGGGACCCGCGGGTCCCGCGTGAGAAAGAAACGGCCGGCCTTAGGCCGGCCGAGATCCGAAAAAAGGGGGGGTTTACCCGCCCCGCGTGCGGCACATGCGCGGCCCCCTGGCCGCGCCGCCGCTGGCCGGGCCGCGCCGCCACCGGCCGGGCCGGGTCCAGCGGACCGGGTCGGATCCGGGTCAGGTCGACCCGGTTCGGGTCAGACCAGGGGGGGTCGGGCCGGGTCGGCCCGGACCCGGACCCCCCGTTTTCGAGACGACTTCGGTCTTTTGGCCATAACTTGAGCCACAGACCTCCGCTTGATGAACCGTCTAAGGCAACACGATCCTTGGATCGAGACGGTCATTTCGGTATACTATACTCAAGGCGCACCTTCTTTTTCGGGAGCCTACGTGGTTAAAACTCCGTAGTTAAGCCTGCTTGGCTTAGAGTAGTGATCAGGATGGGTGACCTCCTGGAAAGTTTCCCAGGGTGGGTGTGAGACGGAAAGACTGATATCTTTCAGACTGGACGTCCGTTTGACGAACCGTCAGCGGCGATGCGATCCTTGGATCGAGACCATCGTTTCGGTTTATCGCACTCAAGGTTTCAGATTACTTTGAGTTTGGCCGGGTTGGTTCGTTCACGAAACCAACCGGGCCTTCGGAGCGGAAACGCTCATATCTTGAGCTACGGACGTCCGATCAACGTGCCGTCAGCTTTGTTGTGTTCCTCTTAGTGAGACGGATCTTTTGGCATACTCCGCCCGAGGTTTGGACGCAGGTGGAGTACGGTCGGGTTGGTTTTGCCTTAAAAACCAACCGGGCCCCGGGGACGAAAATGCCAATAACTCTCAGACCGGGCGTCCGATCGACGCGCCGTCTGTTGCGTTGAGTTCCTGTTGACGATACGGAACTTTTGGATACATCAACTCTGGACTTTGTGACAGTTGATGTATCAGCCTCTCGGCTCGTGGAGCGGACCCTCCGAACGAGCTTGCTGTGTGCGGGAACCCTAGTGCTGGCTGCGACTGTTACTGTGACTACTACTGCTACTACTGCTACTGTGACTGCGACGACGACAGTACAGAGATCCTGTGTGGATTCGACGACGACGACTACAGCACTCAGCGATCCTGCGTGGATCAGTGCTACAGGTCCTGTGTGGGCCCAATCCTGTGTGGATTCGACGACGACGACTTCAGCACTCAGCGATCCTACGTGGATCAGTGCTACAGGTCCTGTGTGGGCCCGATCCTGTGTGGGTCCGATCCTGTGTGGGTCCTTGCGCTCAGCGGTCCTGTGTGAACCAGCGCCTACAGGTCCTGTGTGGGCCCAATCCTGTGTGGGTCTTTGCGGGGGTTAGTTACCTATCGATCCTTCGTGGGTCCGATGACTTAGATGGATCAGAGATCATCTTTATCGTCCTTTGAAGAAGTATTCATGTGTGATCTGAAACCTATTGCTTTCCTGTGTGGATTGTGTTGTGCAATCCTGTGTGGATTACGTTTTGCTTTCCTGTGTGGATTGTGTTGTGCTATCCTGTGTGGATTACGTTTTTCTTTCCTGTGTGGATTGTGTTGTGCAATCCTGTGTGGATTACGTTTTGCTTTCCTGTGTGGATTGTGTTGTGCTATCCTATGTGGATTACGTTTTTCTTTCCTGTGTGGATTGTGTTGTGCTATCCTGTGTGGATTACGTTTTGCTTTCCTGTGTGGAATACATTTACTTTCCTGTGTGGACTGAGTTGTACTTGGGCTCAGAGGTTGGAGCGTATTTGAAATTGATGACTTAGGTATATGTATGAGCATATACCTAAGCAGTGTCGGTTGTTACTTCGTGATTGTACCTTTCTTTGTGGTTTATCCTTTGTGGATTTTGAGAGACCTTCAGGGGTCTCGGGGTCCCTACTGAGTAGCTTATACTCACCCCTGCATGAGCTTTGACCGCACTACGTTGTGTTGGTTGCAGACGACGGACAGCGCTGACTTTAGCTGAGGCTTGCAGAGCAGGATGGTACCTGGAGGTGGACCATTGGGCGGGACGTGCTCGGAGCGGACGGTGGGACCCGTGGAGCAGTGGAGCTATCTGTACCCACCCTTCAGGTGGGATTTCCAGTGGACAGTTCGGTGTAACGGCTTTTACTTTTCAGTTGCTGTTTTCCCTTTCGAGTTGTACTTTACTTTCAGTTTGGGTTTGTATACTAGCCCATTTACTTTTCCGCACTTTCAGTTGTACTCTGCTTTTGCTTAGTGTTTACTTTCTGCTTGCTTACTCTGTGGTGTTTGTTTACTTTACAAAGGCAATGCCTTCCCTTTTTACCGGGATTTACGCCTTGGTGCTAGTCGCCAGCCCCTGGCCTATGGAAGGCGGGCTTGGGGTAGTCACGGCACGGACCCCGAGGGCGGGTCGTGACAAATAACAAACAAAGAAGAAGTTGAAGAAGAAATGAACTTGAAAGAGGGTGGTGAAAACATTACCTCTTCTTCAGGTTCTTCCTTTTGATTTGATCAAAAGGGCTCCTTAAGTTTGATTTCTGATCAAAATAAGGCCTCTAAATTGATGTGAGGGAAGTTCAAAGAATATTTGGGTAGGAGTTGACCAATCCAGAAGGCTTTTATGTTTTGAATAATTGGTTTGAAGTGGTGTCTTTTTATAAGGGAGAGTATGGGCTCTTTAGGAAATACTTAAATTATTATTCTATAATAAATTCATATTCGGTTCCTAATGGCTAAAAAGTGTGTTATTTCGAGGATAAGGTGGTTTTGGGTCGAAATCCTTTCAACCAATATATTTTAGACAGGTTTTGGTCACTAAATTAACCTCATCATTTATATTTAACTCTAACTTAAATAGTTTGACATTTACCATGTCACTTTTTTTTATATTATATAGTTAATCAACTTACTATATACATCCAGAAGACCCCAATGTGGTCCATTAATGATACACCTATCATGATAGAAGTCTTTTGTCTGAACCATATATTTTTAGGAAAATAATAACAATTAATAATATATTATTTGTTTTAAAAACACTTTTATGTCACTTTTGACATTATTTGTTATTTGATTTTTGTAAAAATCATAACAGCATGATTACATCGAAAAAAATATATTTAAATGAATACTAACATGTCATGTTAACCTATAAAATTATTTTAATTCATTAAAAGCTTCAAATTAAATTTATTTGGATATTTATAATACAAATTGCTTTAATATTTCATTAATTAAGTAATTACTGCATCAGAATTGTGTCATAAATAAATTAAATTATTTAATTTATAAAAATTATATATATAATTAAATTATGTATGAAATCCTTTATCTTTCTAATGATTATTTACAATCGAATTTATCTTATGTATAACCCTGTATTAAAAATGTTTTAGTAATTAAACATTGATTTTATCTCTTTTAACTCTTCTTTGAATTAAATAATAATAAATGTCCTAATCTAATCCATGTAGACCTAAATGATAATATTTTATTCCTAAGGTTGGTTTTGGTCAAGATAAACTTGTCCAATAGAATTAGGACGTGTTTTAGGGTAATATTAATATCATTTTTACCCTTAATTACCCTGTTTAATTTTAACCGTGGTAAATAAAAGTAGAAAGATACTATTCACCAAAAAGTATTTTTATTTTATTGAACCACATTTTACTCCTTGATATTAACTATGTCTCTCAGATTTTTGAAATTCCACTCACAGAAGAGGTAAAATTATGTTTTATGTGAATATCCAAATTCTCCTAGTAGGTTGGTAAAAGACGGTGAAAAGTTCAATAAAAATTTTATATATCTCAAATTATTATGAAATAACTCCAATGAATTACATTGAACATATATATGTATTATGTATCTATTTCGACCTTAATTAAATATTAATAAAATAAATAATTATTTAAATAAAAATTCGGTTTTAAACTATAACTTAGTGTTTTTTCACTATTCATCAAAAATTGAAAGTTTCAGGAAAATACCAAAATTTCACACTAGGATAATTTTGATATTCCGAATCCAAAAATTAATTTCATTTTGAACGATAAAATTTATAAAATTTCAAAAAAATGGGTATTACTATTCATAACGGCTAGTTTGATTGGTTGTGGTGTGTGTTAGAACTCGAAGTTCTATACAACACACGCTACGGTATTATTCAAAGAGAAGTGTACCGTGGAAGCTTGGGGTGTTACATTCTTTCCTAATTCAAATAATTTCATCCTCAAAATTTTTATAATACTACCACATGAAAATAATAGGGTGATTCTTCATCATAAGTTCCTCGGGTTCCCACGTTGCCTCTTCCATCTTATGGTTTCTCCAATGTACTTTTACCAGACGAGTCGTCCGGTTTCTCAGCACTTGTTCTCTGGTATCAAGAATCTTTATGGGCTCTTGGCAATAAGATAGATCGGGTTCCAGTTCTAATTCCTCGAAAGTGAGGACATTCATTGGGTCAGACATCTATTTTCTCAACAGTGATATGTGGAACACATCGTGAACTTTGGAAAGATTTGGCGGCATTGCCAAACGGTAAGCTATAGTCCCAATTCGTTCTAGAATTTCGAAAGGTCCGATGTACCTGGGACTCAATTTAGCCTTCTTACCGAAACATATAACTCCCTTCCATGGAGATACCTTCAAGAAAACATGATCTCCTACCTGAAATTCCAAATCCTTCCTTCGGTTATCGGCATAGCTCTTCTGCCAACTTTGAGCTGCTTGGATGTGGTTTTGGATTACCTTTACCTTTTCCATTTTTCCTCCACCAGTTCAGGGCCTACAAGTTTTCTTTCATCAACGTCATCCCAACAGGTTGGTGTGCGACATCTCTTTCCGTATAACGGTTCATATGGTGCCATCCGAATACTTGAATGGAAGCTATTACTATAGGAAAATTCCACCAGAGGTAAATATTGATCACACATGCCCTGAAAGTCAAGTGCGCTTGATCTCAACATGTCTTCTAAGGATTGAATAGTTCGTTCTGATTATCCATCAGTTTGGGGGTGGTAGGCAGTGCTCAAACTAAGTTCAGTATCCAGGCCTTCCTGAAGACTTTTCTATAATCTTGAAGTAAAATAGGGATCATGATCAGAAACAATCTATAGGGGTACTCCGTGAAGTCTCACAACTTCATTAATATATAGTCTTTCTAGACGTTCGAGTGGTAGATGTTCTCTTATAGAAAGAAAATGTGCTAACTTGGTAAGATGATCAACAATAACCTATATTGCATCGTTCCTTCTAGGAGTCTTTGGTATCCCCCTGACAATGTCCATCGTAATATTGTCACATTTCCACTCCGGTATGGGAAGAGGTTTCATGACTCCTCCAGGCTGTTGCCTTCCAGATTTCACTTGTTGAAAAAACACACATCTTGACACAAAATCAGCAATATCCCACTTCATGTTGTCCCACCAGAAATGTTCCTTCAAATCTCTATACATTTTGGTGCTCCCACGGTGTATAGAGAAATTCGAACTATGAGCATCATCCAACAATTACCTTTTTAGATCAGGTATATCAGGAACACAAAGCCTCTTCCCAAATTTCAAAATTCCATCTTCATACACAAATTATCTCAATATCCCATCATTCACAGCTTTAATCTTCTTTCGAAACATTTCATCACAAGTCTGAGAACTCTTTATCCTTTCTAGTAAAGACGGTTTAGAAACCATTTGAAAAAGTATCTATGTTTCACCTTCCATGGTAATTCCCATATCCATCTTCATAGGATCAATGAAAATAGGATCCATTTCAATTCTCATCATGTTCAAAACTCCATGATATTTTCTACTCAAAGTATCTACCACCTTATTTTCCTTCCTCAGGTGGTAGTTTATCATGCAATCATAATCCTTGAGTATTTCAAGCCATCACCTTTGCCTCATTTTGAGTTCTTTCTGTGATAAAATGTACGTCAAACTCTTGTTATCAGTATAAATCTCACATTTTTACCATAGAGATAATGTCTCCATATTTTCAAAAAAAAATATTACAACAGCTAACTCAATATTATGAGTAGGATAGTTTTGCTCATGAATTTTTAGCTATCGTGATGCAAAGGCAATAACCCTAGCATTCTGCAAAAGCACACAACCAAGTACTTTCATTGATGCATCACTATAAATAACGAACCCATCATTCCACGATGGTAGAGTCAAAATAGGGGCATTTACTAATCTTCTCTTAGATTCTTCAAAACATTCTTCACACTCTTTTGTCCAAACAAATTTAACCCCTTGATGTGTGACCTTTGTTAATGGGTTATCCAATCGGGCAAAATTCTGGATGAAATGTCGATAATAACCTGCTAAACCAATAAAACTGCATACCTCAGTTATACTTGCTGGTGTAGGCCATTCATTGATTGGCTTGGTCTTAGAAGGATCAACAGAGATTCCATCTTTAGAGATAATATGGCCAAGAACAAAAATCTCCTGAAGCTATAATTCACACTTGCTAAACTTCCCATATAATTCATGTCTTCTCAAAGTCTTCAGGAATGCGCAAGTGATTTTCATGATCCTCATAGCTTTTGGAGTATACCAAGATATCATCAATAAATACCACCACAAATTCATCAAGATATTCCTTGAAAAACTATACATTAGATCCATGAATATAGAGGGTTCATTAGTCAATCCAAAAGGCATTACTAAAACTCGTAATGCCCGTACATGTTTCGAAATGCTATCTTCGGAATGTCTTCCTTCTTCACACACAACTGATGGTATCCAAATCGAAGTTCAATCTTTGAAAATTATTGATCTCCATGCATTTGGTCAAATAAATCATCAATGTGAGGTATCACTATAAGATAATCACCGTTTAGCGGTGGTTTAAACTACCGTTAAAGGGTTTGGTGGCAGTTTCTATAAACCTCCGCCTAATATGGCATCACCAATCTATTAGCGGAGGTTATTTACATTTCATGGTAGTTTATGGAAAGCGTTGTAGCTGCCTCATTTCGCGGTGGTTTTACTGAGTTTATCGGTGGTTTTTACAGGCCTTGGATATCATTTTATTCGCGGCGGTTATAACCGCTAAGAATAAACTCAAATCCAATGCCTGTAAAACTGCCGATGAAGTCACCAGAACCACCGCGGAATGAGCACCTACGATGCGCCTATGCAGCGGCAGTTAAACCCACCTCTAAAATTAATTTTTTTTACATTTAGCGGCAGGTATCACCATTTAGCGGTGGTTTAAACCACCGCCAATGTACATTTAGCGGCAGTTTAAACCGCCGTGAAAAGATGACCAGAAAAAAAATTGCTTTCGCTGCACCACTGCCCTGAATGACAAATCAAACCAGAAATACCATATTGTACATACCAATAGAAAAGAAGAAACATCAACCTAGGCAATTTTTATAGAATAAATTTAAAAAAATTAAACATTGACATGCTATATAAGAAGGAACCATATTGTACATACCAACATACAACAAGAAACATCAACCTAGGAAATCAATATAGAATAAATTGAAAAAAATGATAGAATCATCTATAAAACATAGGTCCATTATTTGACTACCCTCCAAACATACATCTAACAAATCCTTCTTGATCCCCCATAATATATATCAGTTGAAAATGAAACATTATATCTACATGTGTGTCGGTGTTCCCATATAGGGAGAGAGCATAAAAACAGTTTGATTTACCATTTGTGGGCCTCCTACTTGGTTTAATACCCAAATTCTACCATCACCACACACATCTACTATATCAGGTGTCTTATAGAAGCTCATGTGTTAGTCTCACTCAATACTTTATTTTTGGACTTTTATGTAACACAACTAATCTTCTATTACCTTATTTCTTAAAAAAAATCATGATACAAAAAAACATTATGTTCTATTTGATCATAATTTACAATAATTATTGAGATACATTATAGTAATCGCCTTCTAAACCTAGTAGGATGACTCTAAAATTCATTACACATGTCATTTAAACACAATTTTAATCTATGATGAATCTTGTCACATTACATTAAAATACATGCCTTCAATTATATTGTATTTTATTACTCTTAACTAGGATACAATATATCCCCCTTTGAGGTTCAATCCCAACATCAGGAAACTTTCTATTATTCTTTTGCAATAAGAATAATATGAATCACTTTTACAAAATACCTTAGTTAAAGACTCTAGTATTATATTCTTTATATAGTCATTAATTTTAGATACCCCTCCTAGTATCACAATATCATATCCACCTTCAAGTTGTATTCCCCAGCCTCTTAGACATTCATCTATTATCATCATACCAACATTTATGATATTGAAAACAATATATGGTCCCTCTAATAGGTGTAATCCACAACCATACCTTATCAAAATTAGTTATTGAAGACCAAGATGAAATTGAAATGGAAACTCATGATAAATTCAAACACTACCTATTTCTAGGTACCTTTGACAAAGTGTTCCCCTTCACAAAAAGATAAGAATCTTGAAATATTTCTATTTAAATTGAACATAAATGGTATGATGTATCCCACTAATCATTAATTAACTATGTGTGTTATGATTCTATTAATAGAGATTCATATGATGCTCATCGCATGGGCCTGATCCCAACAATGTAAACACCTATGACATCTTTTTATAGTGAAAAATGAATAATTTCATAACTATGTGGTCTTAAAAAAATGAGTCATAAACATGTATTATATGTATGATTAACCTAAAAATCATATATTTTCATATCTACATAGATTCAGAGAGATCATAGGAATAGGGGTAACTCGTTAAACACTAGTATTTTGATATTATTCATTAAAAAATAATAACTCTATAAGGGAATCCAATAATTCAAATGATTCCACCCAAAGAATAGTTGATGATCCCAAAATCTCACACCTTTTACCAATACCAATTTTCATGAATCTATAGTATATGAATCACTAGTGAACACCTTTGATTTTAATTTAGTTATAAAAGGACATCCATA
This sequence comes from Viscum album, assembly GCA_963277665.1. Lineage (NCBI taxonomy): Eukaryota > Viridiplantae > Streptophyta > Magnoliopsida > Santalales > Viscaceae > Viscum > Viscum album. The sequence continues at coordinate 1,608,394,986 of OY728141.1, read as the reverse complement.
CCAAATATTCATATACATGGAAGCCCATTGGAGGTTCTCATCAAAAAATAGATAACCTAATGTGAATCCATTAACATGGAATAGGATTGATAAACTATAAACTCTTAAATTTGATGATGTATTGATGGGTTTCTTCGTTGTCTTTCCTTTTCAATACCTTAATCACATACTTCAATTAAAATTGAATCACCAAATGCACCAATTATGTTCAAGACCAAAAACAAGCTGATAGTACCCATAAGGAACACAAGGGTGAGGCATGAAAACAATTGTTATGTCATACATAGGACTCAATTTCTATGAATATATGTTCTGCATACCCTGACATTCATTGTCTCCTACCCTTGTAAAATGAGTGCATGATGGTTCACACCTTATTTCAGGAATACCATCTAAATGGATCTATCCTGAAATTATATGACACTCATGGTGATCTATAGGGAATAATGCCCCACAGTTTGTCCAACTAAAAATATTCTATGGAAAAACCGTTGGTCCATTATTTTACATCCATCCTTTTTGTATCCTTTCAATAGATCAGGAGAATACGTTCTTCTCTTATCATATTGATTTGGATAAATATGTCCACCATAAAGTATAAATCACCTTAGAACATCATTATGAGTATCATGTTCACTATTGTCATTTTTATTAACATGTGACCTAGAGTACTCAAGAAGATATATAGGGTGTTTTTCCCTATTGTCTATACTCATGCTTCTAAAAGTTAATCCCACTAGGGATATCCAACCACTGACACTCAAGAGTTTATTTATAACCCTAATAGTTTAAACACCCTTGAGGCCCATTAGAACATCAAGATAATATACTAGAGATAGTTACAATGCTTTAATATCTAAAAGCATCAGAATCTATCCTAAGTGGTGTTTGTGACTATAAAATTACAATGGAAAACATAACCCACATGGGTGGGGGAATTTTTTATCATTTTTTCCTCATGGTCATCTCTAGTATCATTCATCTTATGGGATCACACCCAAATGAATTATATCCATCTTTCAATGTAAATATGTGTTTCCTATTGGGGGTAACAAATTAGTATATTTATTCAATGTTAACCCAATTGATAATGGGAAACATGATTCTATCAAGTATGAAACAGGTGTGGATGAATCCACTACCCCCTCACCACTAGAAAATAGTAAAACCATCTCAGTATAAGAGAATATTACTTAGATAAAATTCAAAATAGTATAACATGTGAAATGACCCAATTTGATCAACACATGAAAAATGATTTTAACTCCTAGTCATCCAAAATCTCGACTACCAATTCAAACATAGGCCAAAATGGAATGATGTATACCACACTCGAGAAATCAAGACATAAAAAAAACATCAGAAATCAATAAAACATATAAAATGAAAGATGAGAAATCCATGAAATTTTAGGACCTGAAAATTCTTGGTGGAAACTATGTTCCGCAAATGTTACATATACAAACCAAGTGTTCCCATATTTGTTCAACACATGAAAAATACAACTATTCATGGTCTAATGATGCATCGTCACCCTCGTCTCCTTCATCACCACTTTCTACTGTCGCCTGTAAGAACAATATATTTTAAATTAAAAATGGTTTCATATTTATAATAAAACATAAAACCAATGAAAGTTAGAAAACTAAATAAATTTGATTTTTAGTGATTTACCTACATACCACCAGTCTATTCACTACCACCGGGGGCATATCTGCTCATATTCTGACATATTTCAATCAACTCTTTCTGCAAAGCAGATATCTGAGCCCCCTGCTGGTGAGCTGTGTTTCGTAGAGAAACAATCTCTTTCTGAGAATATCTGGGTATGGGCTGACTAAAGCCATGAGTACGTGAAGATGCCATCCCGATGGCCTGCTAAAAACCTCAGATGGTACGGGTCCCAAACCCATCCCTCCCACTCTACCAGGATGCTCCTTCCCAAGGACTTTAGCATCTGGTTCATCCAGGGAGACTGAGTAGGAATGCACAGGATTGGCTTCCCAAAGTTCTTTAATTTTTACCTATAAATCAAATATCAATATATATTAACATAGTAAAAACTGATAATAAGTTATTATAATAAAAAATTGACTTCATACCCCAACTTCTTTAGCAGGCTCATTAACAAAACATCCATCTGATTTCTTGTGAACATCCAACCACAGTTCAGTTCGGGATGCTTCGTGCCCTAAACTCTGTGCATCCATTATGAAAAGATAAATAAACAATTCAATATATTATATAGATAATATTTTCTTATAAATATTTAAACTAATTAAAAGATTACCAATGTCGTTCGGCTTCTAGAAAATCTTTTTGAGCCTGTATTGTGAGAGATGACTTGCTTAGCCCGGTTTGAAGCATTCTTTCTTGAGAGATCCTGAAATAAATAAAATTAAATTTAATAGTAATGTAGTCAATGTCATGTCTTCTTCATATACATGTATAAATGTAAAATGAGGATAATATAATAATATATATTTCAATACCATACGCTCCTCATCATGATGGCTGTCAACAAAAACTTTCCACTGTTCTTTCGGTACCCCACTGGGTAGCTTCTCATACATTTGTTACACAGTCAATGAGGTATCATTGACATCACACCACAATCTCCATTTTAAATCATTTGATTTCTTACCAAGATTTTTCAACGTCCACTTCTGTGGTATCACATCAGCAACTGCAAAGTGAAGGAACATCTATATATAGAAATTCATTTTGAACATATTAGTAACATGACATTCAATTAAACCATAATGTAATAAATTTACCTTTATTTGAGAATAAAAAACATCATTTTTCCAGCTTGGAGGCATAATTCTCCAATAATCATATGAAATAAGAAGGGAAATGGGCTCCGCTGCCAGCTGGACTAGAATCTGGCCAAGTAACCCCGTGGCGTCATCCGTCGGGACCCCATAAGAATCAAATGGCATAACTATATTTTCGCCAGTAATATTCCAAACATCTGCACTTTATATGTTTTTATCCATGGTTTTATTTTTTTCATATTCAATGAGAAAAAAGTTAGTATAAAAAATGAAATAAATTTATTTAATTAAAATTTGTACCTATGACAGAGACACTCTAGTACGCCCATGAGGAACTAGAATGGGCGTGTCGCTGCCCCACTACTGAGGCTCATGAAGGGGGATTCAAAGACTCACCCACTAATGGTACATCCAATATAAGGCCCCAGCCTTAAACCTTACTTAATCTTGAGTTATTACAAGATTACACATTGATGATCTTTTCAGGTTTAGAGTTTTAGAGAATTAGATCATGAAACTTGCATTACATTCCACATTTAAACAAAGTGGTTACATAAAAGACAGTATTCATTCATCCCATTAATGGAAACATATTTAAAATAAAACATGGATTATTTCTTGACACATCCTTGACACTATCATCCCATCATGTACCTTTCCCTTGACCTGTGAAAAACATTTCAAAAACTTGGGATGAGTATAAAAAGCTCAGTAAGGGTTATAAAAATATGGAAAGGAAACATGAGTTCATATATACATAAGAATGAAATCATACTTTACCCATAAAACAGAGGCACTTTAACATACCTCATCAAATCATGAATAAACCATATAAATCATAAGACATACAAGGCAACTTGAGGCATTCATAACATTCTTACGTAAGGAGTAACCCTCTTGGTTACGTTTGGAATACCCATCACAGTATATTCCCTAAATCTCTTCGGAGAAACCATAACGTTTCACTCCTTCGCGTTACCCAATGCATTGGAGAGCTATATCGGGCTCACCCACCCTTAGTTTATCACGGAACCACCCGTCTTCATAATAATGCCCAAGAACCATAACATAATCGTATCATATAAAACATACATAAAGGAAGCATAAAATTTCCATATTTCAATCACAAGATATCAAACACAGTGATATAATAAAAACATTATCAAAACCATTTTAAATACAAAAATAAAATAAAGGTAAAACATGGTATTTATTTTCCATTTAAAAAAAAGTATGGCTTGTAGAGGAAGCCCAAACTCAAATAATGGTCACGGCGGCGGAGAAGTCATTGTCGCCGCATACGTATGACAAAAAAACATTCCCTTTTGTCATTTAGTAAACGCTTCGTATAAAAAATATTCCTTTTGAATAAATGTAAATGTCAAAGGGGTTTATACACTGTATAAAATAAGGTTGTGTATAAAACAAAATATGCCTCAATGAAAGGAGATTGAGACTAAGTCCCTTACAAGGACGGTATCCTTGGTTTAAGGATAAATCAATTACATAATTATGTGTGAAAAACGAATACACCAAATATAAGTGGATATTAAGTGTAAAATAATCAAAGTTTATTCACACATATTCAAAGTATGACATATTTAATAACTACATGTTGAACCCAAAGAAATCGAAATTGGGTTAAGAAGTTCCCTTGACAGCCTAACGGCGTCACATCAAAATGAGTTGATGAGAGATAAAAAAAGGGTATCTCATCTCTTGGACATAAAATTTACATCAATAAGGATATATGAAAACATATCCCAACATAATAGTATGTAAATTAAAAGACCAATCAAAATAAGTCTTTTAAAAAGCGGAGGGTGAAATGTTCCCTTACCGACCTGGGTATCTTTCGAAACATACACCTCGTGAAAGAAGGACAATACAACATTGATGTAAATACTCATAAAAGAATGTATATTAAACAATGAGTAAAATAGTGGGCAGTACATACACCACTCAAAGGAAATTATGGAAAATGTAGCATAAATATCACGGGAATAAAAGTGAGATGAAAAATCCCTTAGGAAAACTCGGCAGCCTAACGACGCCACATAAAACTTACAAAAATGGATTGATGAGATCAAATAGGGTATCTCATCATATTAACATAAATTTTATAGAAAGTGGAATATAAAAGAACATCCCACAACATAACAAATAGGAGCTTAAAAGAAGTGACATAAATAAGAGTACTTAAAAAGAAAGAGAGAGGTTAGATCTATTACGAAAATTCGGCAGCCTAACGGCGCCACTCAAAACTTCCAAAATGGATTGATGAGAGAGAATAGGGTCTCTCATCACATGGAAATAAAAATTACAGTAAGAGTAATATAAAATAATATCCCAATAACAAGAAAGATGAGCATTAAAAGGAATGACATAAAAGAGTGTACTTAAAAAGAAAGAGAGGAGTAGGATCCCTTACCTCAAGTCTGACTTGTCTTATTCATTTCTTTATATTCCTGAATAATAAACGATGGTAAATTTATAATTGCCTAAAGACCTAATTTAGAGATTATTATTCAGTTTATATCACATATTATAAGGTTATAATAATTGTTTAATAATGTTAGTTCATATCATACATTTTTGCCGATATTTGGTACATGAGTCAAAAATGATCTTGTTTGAAAAATGATTGTCCATGTAGTTATAAGTAAATAATTTCCAGAATAGCATTAATGATTAAAATATCATATATATCCAGTAAGTATTCATTTTATACTATTCCATATCATTTGGAGATAAAAAACGAAAAGCATCATTCATGGAGACGGTAGGCCGTACGTACGCATGGACGCTACTTTCATTTTTTGTCATAATAATGGAATTAAAAAAATGAGAGAGATATATATATTTTATAATTCCAGAATGATATCCATAATTTAGATGTAATATATTTCATATATATCCATTATATATATGTACTTATAGTATTACATAACATTTTGAGATAAGAAATGAAATGTACCGTTCATGGAGACGGTAAGCCGTACGTACGCATGAACGCTAATTCCATTTCTATTTAATATTTAATGGAATTAAAACATAATGATACATAATATTATTTTAATTCCAGTATGGTATCATATATAATATCATTAAATATATCCTTTATACGTACCACATATGGTATTAACGAATCAAATCACTTTGAGGGGGCGGTAGTCCGCACTTCCTTAAATGAAGATATCGTGTTTACCCATAATGGAAACCATAAAGGTATTCCATAAATGAAAAATACATAAGATTAAGTGAAACATAAACATATTAGATATCATATATAAATATAGTGTCATCTTAATGGACACCTTTGAATGTGATAGAAGAATGTTGAACAATCATCGTTTCGGGAGGCAGAAATTCGCCATCCACGGAAACATTATGTTATTTAACCATTAGATGTAGGTGTGTGTAAGTGTAGCTCTAATTATTCTTATAAAAACATCCTAGTATATTAAATATACTGGATTTGTTACAAAATAAATTAATAAAAAGAGTTTAGGGGTTTGGAAAAGAAAAATAAAACAAAAGGACACAAGTGAAGACATTACCTTAAAATCGGGTAACTCCCTTTGGTTTGAGATCAAAGGCTTACTTTGGAAGACTTCTGCCCAAATTGTGGATTCAAGGAGTAATATAGGGAAGGGGAGAGACAAAATGGTCAAGGGTTGGCCGAGCCAAAGGCTTTGGGAGTGTGGGTAACGAGGTAGAGGTGGGGGCCTTTTATAAGAGGAGAGGAGGGGCACTCTTGTAATGTTACAAAATGTTACTTTATTTTCAAAAGAGTTTCGGATTTTAAAGGTCCCACATTTATTTATTTCAAGGATAAGGTGATAAGGGTTCGAAATCCACTCATCCAATAGGTTTTGGACATGTGTAGGTCTTAGATATTACATTATAATTCCATTTTATTTAAATAATTAAATAATGAGGTCATCGCTACATCATAATGATGTCATAAATAATTTAATTTTTCTAATGTCTAAAAATTAAAAAAAATACTATGATGTAGGAAATATTTTTATCTTTCTAATGACTATTTATATTCAAAACTATGACTTCTATAACCCCATGTAAAAAAAATTTTAGTAAAACATTTCATTTTTGTGTCATTTTTACTTTAACATTAAATAAAAAGATATTTATGTCATTTTCCAACCAAAGTGGCTCCATGGGGTCCCCAAGTTAAACCATGGATTTTCTTTGTCGGCCATGAAACATAAAATGAGGGTAGGACATGTGTCTAGGTCATTTCATTTTATTAAAACATTATTCTTACCACAAACTACACTAACTACCTCTAATCGTGATTAAAAACTTAATAAGTTACTATTCACCAAAAAATTATTTTTATCCCATTGAACCACATTTTACTTCTTAATGAAAACCATTTATGTCGGATTTTTGAAATTCAAAACACAAAGATGGCAAAATTTCATTTAAACGGAAAAATCAGTTTTTATAAGTACCACTTAGTGGTTTCACTATTCATCAAAAATTGAAGTTTTTCCGAAAAATCCCAAAAATTCACCCTAAGCTATATTTGATATTTCGAATTAAAAAATGAAGTCTATTTTACAAAATTCAGAACATATAAGTCACATTAATTAATTAAATAATTAATTTCCGCTGTCAGAGCAAATAGCGTGTTTTTATGAAACAATAAGTATCAAAAGATTGACACTAGTTTAAGTCTGATTTCAAAGTGAAAATAATTCCAATGACCACTATTGGATTTAATGGTAAAAATATATTCAAATTTCACTTTAAAACCAATTCAAAAGTTACTCTAATCATATAAATAAATTAGATTAAAAATAAGTTTTGAATTAAAATACAACATTTTACTCCATTCATTAAAAAAATGAACTTTATCGGAAAGATACCAAAAATATACAAAAAGTAAATTTTGATGTTCCGATTCTTAAGAAGAGTTTTAATTTGTCCAATATAATGTATAAGAGTGAACAAAACTATATTTAATGACGGTTCACCATCAAAAGGTGATAAGTGAACCTTTAGTGAAAACTATGGCATATACACTTAAAATTGAATTCTTTCGGTATTTTAAGCCTTTATCTTTTATTGGATAAATTTAAAAACATATATAATCATATTTTAGTTATTTCTATCCATTTCCACCAATACAACGGCTACATGTTAATTACCATTTCAAATAATATTATTTTATTATTAGAGTGCAACGTAAGATTCCCAAGAAACTCGTTGTTGTGTGTTGGGTACGCCACCAAGCATAGCGTCCCCTATAAAGTCATATTAATATTTTATTCACAAATATGGATAAATATGAAAATTTCATATTCTTTATTTACCTGGGGTGTTACATCCTTCCCCTCTTTTGGGAATTGCGACCTCGCAATTTTTGAAATTGAGCTTGGAAACATCCTTGAAAGTCCCACATCGGAACAAGAGTCGGTAAAACAATCACTTTAAAATAAAGGAAGATAAGTACAGAGGTCACCTGAGTTAACCCATACTAGGATTCCATGTAGAAAAACATGGACATGGAAGAAAAAACAAAGGGTCATGTTCTTGAGGGAGAGTGATAGTAAACATGTCTAGGAGAAAGTTAACCATAAGAAAATCACAAACTTGTGATGGGTTAAACGGTATTCGATTTCCCAGTAGGAAAAGTTAATAGACAACATTTTTGTTTTAAGTTACTTTTTATTGAGGAATTTATTCATAAAGAAACATAATCACTTATCATATTGACTTTCAAATTTTACTAGATTCCTTAATCAATCTCATATTTTTTTCCAAAAGACGAGTATTTAGGGAGACTTGTTCGCATTAAGAGTACTATAATCAACTTCTAGAGAATCACCTAATCCAAAAAAGATAACTATATACTTCCCATGTCTTTAGACTTTAACCAAAAACAAAACCAAAAAGGTTAGTACATGGTCAGATAATCCAGAAAAGGATAACCCTTTAAAAAGAAAATATATTCTTAATCTCCAAAATTTGTCCAAAATAACCCAAAGTTCAACGAGGACCATCCGATAAACAATTTTTCCATAAAATTAGTCAATGTAAACCATTATAAGATTGAAACCCAAAAATTTTAAGGATTTAGTCACATATTCTTCAAAGTTAAATCGTAACATTTATCTCCAAACACCATCAGTTGCTCCTAAAGTCTTGTATTGAAAAGTAATTAACCTAATAACATATCCTCCATGATAGGTTAATAATTTTGATAAATTACACAAAATCAACTTACTCTTAATTAATAAAATCATATAACTAAAAAGAATCAGTCAAACTAACCAGGGACATCACATAGTCCAGTGGTAGGCGATAAATACCAGTCGCACTTTGGTTGTGGGTTCGATTCCCACAGCTTTGTCCGACGCGACGGGTAGTCACACGGTCTGCATGTTGTCCTTTTTCCAAAACTATATAATTCTAAAATCATTCCCCAAAAAGAGATAAAATCATCAAAAATAACCATAACATAATTTAACCTCAATTTTATCTCATGCCTTTCACTTCCATCATAACATATAGTAACCCATAATTACCTCAAAAGTAAGGATCATATAAACCCTAATGGTTACCTTTATAATTATTACCTGAACTTCCACATTGATTGGTCATCTCGAACATGATGCATTAAAGATCATACCAAGGTTCAAGTGGTTGATCATGACTCCTTGATAGTTGGTTTAGAACAACCACGAGTTTCCTCATTGAATCCCCCATTTTATGTAGTATCTTAATCATAGAACCACCACAGTTTCCTTCAAACCTGTTGTCTCTGTGGTGCCTGCTAGATCCATCCATTCACTAAAAACAAAAATTTCAGTGTGATTATATCAACAAAACCATCATGTACTAATGAGGAAGGTAAACACTAAGATACACTTACTCATTCACTTTATCTAAAACTAGGACCCTTTCTGAAATCCTAACCATTATGGTAATGCCACTAATGCTTAAAAAATACCATAACCTCTAACGTTATATAAACTGACCTTTGATACCAACTATAAGGCACCAGCCTTAAACCTTACTTAATCTTGAGCTATTACAAGATTACACATTGAGGATCCTTTTAGCTTTAGAGTTTTAGATAATTAGATCATGAAACTTGCATTACATTCCACATTTAAACAAAGTGGTTACATAAAATACAGTATTCATTCTTCCCATTAACGGAAACATATTTAAAATAAAACATGGATTCTTTCTTGACACATCCTTGACACTATCATCCCATCATGTACCTTTCCCATGACCTGTGAAAAACATTTCAAAAACATGGGATGAGCATAAAAAGCTCAGTAAGGGTTATAAAAAATATGGAAAGGAAACATGAGTTCATATATACATAAGAATGAAATCATTCTTTACCTATAAAACATAGGCACTTTAACATACCTCATAAAATCATGAATAAATCATAGAAATCATAAGTCATAAAAGGTAACTTGAGGCATTCATAACATTCTTACATAGGGAGTGACCCTCTTGGTTAGGTTTGGAATACCCATCACAGTATATTCCCTAAATCTCTTCATAGAAACCTTAATGTTTCACTCCTTCATGTTACCTAATGAATTGGAGAGCTATATCGGGCTCACCCGACATTAGTTTATCACGGAACCACCCGTCTTCATAATAATGCCCAAGAACCATAACGTAATCGTATCATATAAAACATACATAAAGGAAGCATAACATTTCCACATTTCAATCACAATATATCAAACATAGTGATATAATAAAAACATTATCAAAAACATTTTAAATACCAAAATAAAAGAAAGGTAAAACATGGTATTTATTTTCCATTTAAAAAAAGTATGGCTTTTAGAGGAAGCCGAAACTCAAATAATGGTCACGGCGGCGGAGAAGTCATTGTCGCCGCATACGTATGACAAAAAAACATTACCTTTTGTCGTTTAGTAAACGATTAATATAAAAAAGATTCCTTTTGAATAAATGTAAAAGTAAAAGGGGTTTATACATCGTATAAAAGAAAGTTGTGTATAAAAGAAAATATTCCTCAATGAAAGGAGATTGAGACGAAGTCCCTTACAAAGACGGTATCCTTGGTTTAAGGATAGATCAATTACATAATTATGTGTGGAAAACGAATACACCAAATATAAGTGGATATTAAGTGTAAAATAATAAAAGTTCATTCACACATATTCAAAGGATGACATATTCAATAACTACATGTTGAACCCAAAGAAATCGAAATTGGGTTAAGAAGTTCCCTTGACAGCCTAACGGCGTCACATCAAAATGAGTTGATGAGAGATAAAAAAAGGGTATCTCATCTCTTGGACATAAAATTTTCATCAATAAGGATATATGAGAACATATCCCAACATAAAAAATATGTAAATTAAAATACCCAACAAAATAATTCTTTTAAAAAGAGGAGGGTGAAAGGTTCTCTTACCGACTTGGGTATCTTTCGAAACATACACCTCGTGAAAGAAGGACAATACAACATTGATGTAAATACTCATAAAAGAAATTATATTACACAATGAGTAAAATAATGGGCAGTACATACACCACTCAAAGGAAATTATGTCAAATGTTTCATAAATCTCACGGGAATAAAAGTGAGATGAAAAATCCCTTACAAAAACTCGGTAGCCTAACGACGCCACATAAAACTTACAAAAATTGATTGATGAGATCAAATAGGGTATCTCATCATATTAACTTAAAGTTTATATAAAGAGGAATATAAATGAACATCCCCCAACATAACAAAGAGAAGCTTAAAAAGGTGACATAAAGGAGAGTACTTAAAAAGAAAGAGAGAGGTTAGATCTCTTACGAAAATTTGGCAGCCTAACAGCACCACTCAAAACTTCCAAAATGGATTGATGAGAGGGAATATGGTCTCTCATAACATGAACATAAAAATTACAGTAAGATTAAGATAAATTAATATCCCAATAACAAGAAGGATTATCTTTAAAAGGAATGACATAAAAGAGTGTACTTAAAAAGTAAGAGAGGAGTAGGATCCCTTACCTCAAGTCCGACTTGTCTTGTTCGTTTCATTATATTCCTGAATAATAAACTTTGGTCAATTTATAATTTCCTAAGGAACTCCTTTAGAGATTATTATTCTGTTCATATCACATATTATAATTTTATAATAATTTTTTAATAATGTTAGTTCATATCAGACGTTTTTGCCGATATTTAGTACATGAGTCAAAAATGATCTTGTTTGAAAAATGATTGTCCATGTAGTTATAAGTAAATAATTTCCAGAATAGTATTAATGATTAAAATATCATATATATCCAGTAAATATTCATTTTATACTATTCCATATCATTTGGATATAAAAAATGAAAAGCATCGTTCATTGAGACGGTAGGCCGTACGTACGCATGAACGCTACTTTCATTTTTTGTCATATTAATGTAATTAAAACAAAATGAGAAAGATATATATATGTTATAATTCCAGAATGATATAAATAATTTAAATTTAATATATTACATATATATCCATTATATATATGTACTTATAATATTACATAACATTTTGAGATAAGAAATGAAATGTAATGTTCATGGAGACGGTAAGCCATACGTACGCATGAACGCTACTTCCATTTCTATTTCATATTTAATGGAATTAAAACATAATGATACATAATATTATTTTAATTCCAGTATGTTATCATATATTATATCATTAAATATATCATTTATACATACCACATATGGTATTAATGAATCAAATCACTTTGAGGGGGCGGTAGTCCGCACTTCCTTAAATGAAGATATCGCGTTTACCCATAATGGAAACCATAAAGGTACCCCATAAATGAAAAATACAGAAGATTAAGTAAAAAATAAACATATTAGATATAATATATAAATATAGTGTCATATTAATGGCCACCTTTGAAGGTGTTAGATGAATGTTGAACAATAATCGTTTCGGGAGGCAGAAATTCACCATCCACAGAAACAGTATGTTATTTTACCATTAGATGTAGGTGTGTGTAAGTGTAGCTAGAATCCTTATTATAAAAACATCCTAGTATATTTAATATACTGTATTTATTACAAAATAAATGAATAAAAAGAGTTTAGGGGGTTGGAGAAGCAAAATAAAACAAAAGGACACAAGTGAAGACGTTACCTTAAAATCAGGTAACTCCCTTTGGTTTGAGCTCAAAGGATTCCTTGGGAAGACTTCTTCCCAAATTGAGACTTCAAGGAGTAATAGAGGGAAGTGGAGAGACAAAATGTTCAGGGTTTGGCCGAGCCAAAGGCTTTGGGAGTGTGGGTATGGAGGTAGAGGTGGGGGCCTTTTATAAGAGGAGAGGAGGGGCACTCTTGTAAAGTTACAAAATGTTACTTTATTTTCAAAAGAGTTTCGGATTTTAATGGTCCCACACTAATTTATTTCAAGGATAAAATGATAAGGGTTCTAAATCCACTCATCCAATAGGTTTTGGACATGTGTAGGTCTTAGATATTACATTATCTTTCCATTTTATTTAAATCGTTAAATAATGAGGTCATCGCTGCATCATCATGATGTCAAAAATAATTTAATTTATTTAATGTATGAAAATTATAAAAAAACTACTATGATGTAGGAAATATTTTTATATTTCTAATGACTATTTATAGTCAAAAATATGACTTGTATAACCCCATGTAAAAATTGTTTTAGTAAAACATCTCATGTTTGTGTCATTTTTACATTAACATTAAATAAAAAGATATTTATGTCATTTTTCAACCAATGTGGCTCCATGGGGTCCCAAAGTTGACCCATGGATTTTCTTGGTCTTCCATGACACATACAAAGAGGGTAGGACATGTGTCTAGGTCATTTCATTTTATTAAAACATTATTCTTACCATGAACTACACTAATTACCTCTAATCGCAATTAAAAACTTAATAAGTTACTATTCACCAAAAAATTATTTTCATCCCATTGAACCACATTTTACTTCTTAATGATAACCATGTATTTCATATTTTTGAAATTCAAAACACAAAGATGGAAAAATTTCATTTAAACGGAAAAATCATTTTTTATACGTACCACTTAGTGGTTTCACAATTCATCAAAAATTGAAGTTTTTCAGAAAAATCCCAAAAATTCACCCTAAGCTATATTTGATATTCTGAATTCAAAAATGAAGTCTATTTTACAAAATTCAGAACATATAAGTCACATTAATTAATTTAATAATTAATTGCCGCTGTCAGAGCAAATAACGTGTTTTTATGAAACAATAAGTATCAAAAGATTGACACTAGTTTAAGTCTGATTTCAAAGTGAAATTAATTCCAACGACCACTATTTCATTTAATGGTAAAAATATATTATAATTTAACTTTAAAAATAATTCAAAATATAATATAATCATATAAATAAATTAGATTAAATAGAGGTTTTGAATTAAAATACAACATTTTACACTATTCATTAAAAAATGAACTTTATCGGAAAGATACCAAAAATTTACACAAAGTAAATTTTGATGTCCCGATTCTTAAAAAGAGTTTTATTTGGTCCAATATAATGTATAAGAGTGAACAAAACTATAATTAATGACTGTTCACCATCAAAAGGCGATAAGTGAACCTTTAGTGAAAACTAGGTCATATACGCCTAAAATTGAATTCTTTCCGTATTTTAAGCCTTTTTCTTTTATTGGATAAATGTAAAAACATTTAAAAACATATATAATCATATTTTATTTATTTCTATCCATTTCAGCCAATACAACGGCTACATGTTAACTACCATTTAAAATAATATTATTTTATTATTAAAGTGCAACGTAAGATTCCCAAGAAACTCGTTCTTGCATGTTGGGTACGCCATCGAGCATAGCGTCCCCTTTAAAGTCATATTAATATTTTATTAAAAAATATGGATAAATATGAATATTTCATATTCTTTATTTACCTGGGGTGTTACATCCAAATATGGTGTGAGATATGGTGCAAGGGGAGATGGTGCAGGAGTGTAGGCAGTTGGTGCCTTAGATGTCATGGGGAGGGAGCCAGATGGATCGTCATCTGTCGCGGAACTACATGAAATAGTATACCGCTTATTACTTGGAATTCCTGTCCTTTGATCAAATAAAATTAAGTTCAGAATATATATTTTGAAGTAATTATGCAGAAAAGAAATTAAAAATGATAATGGATGCCCAGTACTAACAGAACAAATATATATAACAACGATAATGAATGACTACAGAAATGAAACAATTGGTTGCTGAATAAATAAATAATTTTACATAACATCATTTTCCCCTTAAATCATGTTAGTTTCCTACTCCATTTCTTCATCCACTTCATTCATCCTTGCTAGACTAATATTTTCAATATCATGATGGACAAATAATTCTGCTTCCTGTTGTTGATTAAATTCAATTTCAGAGGTCAAATTATCCACTTTATCACACATATCATACAAATATTTTTGTATTACGTGAGAAACTACAGTCCACCCTTCATTGAAAACATCATTCACATAATATAACATTTTTTATTATGAAGCTACGATATATGGATCATATAGTTCACAATCACCAACATTCATCAAGCGAAGGAAGTTCACAGAAGTAAATTGCAAGGAATCTCTTTTAACACCTTTAATAATATTGACCCATTTGAATTTGAATAAAACAGCATAAAAATGTCTGTTGTAGTTTAATTCAATAATATCATGCAGCTTTCTATAGTATTCCACTTCAGAAAATGTAAATATCCCACTATTCTGTGTTTTCAAACCCACTTCTCGATCGACTGTACAAAATCTAAATCCATTTACATTATAAGCGTCGAACTTTTTAACTTGTTTTAGAGGACCTCTAGTAAGAAAGTTAAAATATTTTGACACCTCTACTCGAGTATTAGTATTCATGATCTGAGAAAAGAAATATACTTTATTATATTTACAAAATGTATGTGTCAAACTAATATTCATACTTATTGCAATATTTATGAACTTACACATCGTGAAAACCATTCAACAAGCTCTTTATTTACAGAATTCGTTATATCTTTCTCATTTCATGTTCGGTATCTAATTCGTCTGTTTGTTTGTATCCTCAACTCTTCAATAAATGGATTTGAAATTTCATTATTTAGCATCACATATCTATATGCCTGTAATAATTCCAATTCAGTCAATGTCACATTTGAGTTCCTCCCAATTGATCGTCCAATAACAGGAAATATTTTTGTATTTTTGATGTATTTGAGATTGAGTCTATGTGTCGTCAACACATCCAACTCGATTAAATCTTGTCTCAATATCATCCAAGTATCGAGAACAAAAGTTAAGACACTCCTCAGCCAAATAGCCTTCAGTAATAGAGTCTTCTAGTTGAGATTTATTTCTCATGTATGATTTCAAATTCCCAAGATATCGGTGAAATAAAATAAACATAATTATGCATTTAATTAAGTACCAAATTTTTTTTTACATAACTTAAAAACATATAAATAAAGTACTTCTCAATTGGATACAACCATCGATAATGAATGGGGCCTCTTAATTTAGCTTCCTCAACCAAATTCATAGTTAAATAAATCATTACAGTAAAAAATGACGGAGGAAAGATCATATCCATTGCACAAATGGTCGATACAAACCTCTCCTGAAGGTTGTCAAGATGAAATAGATATAGATATTTCTCACATAGTTTTCTGAAAAAATGTGCAGAATTGGAGTACAACAGTAGTAAATTTTTTCAGGTAATAATGTACACAATGATAATGGTAGTAACTATTGTAACAAAATATGTGAATCGTGACTTTTAAATCCATGTAACTTATGATTATTCAAGTCAAAACACCTCGATATGTTACTTGAATACCCATCAGATACCTTAACATTCTTTAAAATTCAAAGTAATGTATCTTTATCCCGATTTTTCTTTTCAAAAATTGTCATAGGATACTTTTCATTCTCATCTGGTAAGAGATCGCATTTTATGTTCATTGCTTGTAAGTCTTTACGAGCATTGCGATGATCCTTCGACTTTACATGCCCATTAAGCAATTTGAAAATCAAATTATCACATACATTGTTCTCAATATACATCATATCATGATTATGTCACAACAAATTAAATTCCTAATACAGAAGTTTGAAGAATATACTTTTTTCTTCTTCCATTGTTGCGTTCCAATTTTGCTTGACGATGCACTTCATACCCGTTTTCCGATATCATTCAAATGACAAACCTTCCCAAATTCTGTTTCAACATTTTCAAGCTATGTTAATATTTTAGAACTAGTTAACAACTTTAGAGGTGGTCTACGATCAATGGAACAATTAAATTTTGATATGTTCAGCCGAAATCTATGAGATGCATTGAGAAATATTTGATGACACAAGAAGCACCATTTTCTACTGTGAGGTAGCCGTTTGGGCACAAAATCAAAGTTACAAATGGGATAAGTAAAACCCATGTAAGTGTTCCAACCAGATAAATTCTCAAGCCCAGGGAAGTCAATAATGGTCCACATTAAAGCAGCATGCATTTGGAACATTGTTTTAGAAGAAGCATCAAATGTCTCAACACTGTTGCTCCATAACTCCTTCAATTCATCAATCAAAGGCTGCAAGTATACATCAATATCATTTATAGGCATTTTTTTCCATGAATAATCATCGAAAGGATAATAGAAGTTTGTTTCATACAAATCCACAGAGGCATATTATAAGGGATCAAAACAGCTGGCCAAATGTTATAACTAGTACTCAAAGTCCCAAATGGGTTGAATCCATCGGCAGCCAATCCCAATCGAGCATTCCTAGGATCAACTGAGAAATCTAGATGTAATGAATCAAATTTCTTCCACGATTGGGAATCTCGTGGATGTCTCATTAACCTATCATTATTATTATCTACAGAATGCCACTTCATGTATTCAGTGGTTTTCAATGACCTGAATAATATTTGCAATCGAGGATTCAAAGGAAAGTAATGAAAAACCATTTCAGGTGTATTCCTTTTCTTCTTCTCGATGAAATTATGTTCATTCATACATCCAACATCACCATTTTCCTGCCATCTAGATGAAGAAAATTTCTTTCAATTCTGTCTACTTGAATCCTCTCCCCAATAAAGCATACAATCATTCGGACACCCATGTATTTTTGTATAATTCAGACGAATCTTGTTAAAAACTTTTTTCATATCATAAAAAAATTCTGGGATTTTGGCTTTAGTAAATGCATCACGAATCAATTCCAATATCATGGACATTGACTTATTTGTAATTACACATAGACATTTGATATGGTACAACTACAGCAGAAGTGAAAGCTTTGAATATTTCAAAAACCCACTATATAACTCTTGATTTCCATTGTCAACTAAATCATGAAACACATTTTCCTCAGTGAAGTTTTATCTTACATTTGGCTCCAAATAATCAAGAGGAGAATCCAATGATATGTTACAATCTTGATCTGCCTGTGTTACAGTCTCAAAAACGTCACTTGTCACGTTGAAATTTTTATCACCCTCTTCTGGTTGTTCTGATATGTTTTGATGCTGATAGTGGTGTCTTGAAGTGTCGAATGCATCATTTATAAGGTTTTTCATTTCATTTTCCATTATCGATGAACTTGGGACCTCATTCTGTGGATTAACATCAGTGCTGAATCTTTTTGTAATGTTCGATTCTCCATGCCAAATCCAACACAAATATTGACCAGGGAATTGCTTCTGTATTAAATGTTCATAAACTTTATCTCTCTTTAACCATGTTCTGAATTTACATTTTGGACATGGACATTTTATTCTCCCTTCAACAGATCGATTAGAAATTACAAAATCTAAAAACTCATTCAATCCCTTAACATACTGAGGTGTGTTCCTCGGTAATGTGATCCAGCTTTTATCCATGTATACCACAATGTGCCTACACAAAATATATGATAGTGTAAGATTACAGAAACATAATATAATAAAGATGACCCATTGATCATAAAGTATGCATAATATAATAAAGATTATTCATTGATCGCATTTACCACTTCAGGCCAACCGAACAAGTCTATTCCATCGAAGATAGCGTCAACACCTCATTGAGGAGCAGTAAGAATATTGGGTTACACACTTATCATAACACTGTCGATCACACATTTATGTTGCCTCAAACAACACCCCATTGACATGTGATCGAAACCGATCATAATGAATTTTAAACCTGAGACATTATGTGATTGTTTAGGCTTGAACTTATATGTCCTCCAAGAGGAATGATGTTTCTCAATGGAGTGTCCTAGTTATCAAAAATTAGAGATATGTCAGCCACTTATAAGTTATCTATATCATATTCACATCAAACATACATTTGATTCTCCCCTCAAGCACACTAATTACGTCATAACAATCATAAAGAGGTCCAAAAACTAACCGACCAGCATGCCAAAACATCTTATTCTTTTTGAAGTTCTCCAATGCTTTGAGACATAGTTCATTATTTAATTCATAGGTCACTTAACAAAAATTACAAGATTTTACCCACCTTTGGAGTGTCCTAGTAATCAAAATTAGAGATATATCAGCCACTAATAAGTTATCTATATCATATTCACATCATATATGCGTTTGATCCTCCCATCAAGAACACTCATTACGTCCTAAGAATCATAAAGAGGGCCAAAACCAAACCGACCAGCATGCCAAAACACCTTATTCTTTTTGAAGTCCTCCAATGCTTTGAGGCATAGTTGATTATTTAATTCATAGGTTACTTAACATAACTGAAAAGAATCTCCCCACCTTTAGAGTGTCCTAGTTATCAAAATTAGAGATATATCTGCCACTAATAAGTTATCTATATCATATTCACATCAAACATATGTTTGATTCTCCCCTCAAGCACACTCATTACGTCATAATAATTATAAAGAGGGCCAAAACCAAACCAACCTGCATTCCAAAACACCTTATTCTTTTTGAAGTCCTCTAATGCTTTGAGACGTAGTTGATTATTTAATTCATAGGTCACTCAACTCCGTAGATGACCTGACACATTAAAAAACAGCCCATGGTTCAATGATTTAACTAAACTCCATACATACAATACAACATTTAGAACTCGACAGGAAAAACATATATGTAAGCATGTTACCATAGGTTCCATAAGAAATTGGCACATCCATATTACTATACATAGTTTGTCCACCCTACGAATTAAAGAATTAGAAGGTACATAAAATAGATTTAAACCAACATCATATTGACTCATACAACCATCAACATGAATGAAATCATACAATGTTGTCCAACACTGCAGAAAATAAAGGGTCATGCGACCTGAAAAGCATATGAAAATGCTTGAGGTAAGCCTATCCTACTAAAACTGAGCATTTCTCGATACTCGTGAAAATAAAAATGGCCAAAAACACAATAACCACCCAAAAAAGGGTTTCATTATAACTAAAGAATCATATGAGGGGCAACGACACCTAAACCGATCATCAGAAAAAGCCTTGTAATAGTAAGGTATTAATGTTCTAAGGGCACTACCTACCAAAGGATATCAACTTTAAATGAGAATGCATCAAACCTAACACTATGTTATGATTAAAAAATTCACTCTTATCAAAATCCAATCAATTAATCCGTCATTAAAAATAAGGTCTATAGAGAATTCATGTGGTTATATTCCAAGACAACTCAAAAAAGTCCCATGCTACCCTTACATAAGAGTCTCTACCAAGGACACCACTAAAGGTTTCATTTTCAATAAATAATGGGAATTCACAAACCGAATTTAAATAAGTTTTTTTCATAAGAAATTATCCTATATTTTAACATAATAATGTGAAATCACATGTTCAACCCATTCCATCAATCTCGATACACCATGAATATCACCATGCATCCACCATATTAGGTGCCAACTGCAACCAAAAACCCTAGTCTTATTAAAAATATACCTTCAATCTTCATCCACCCCGAGATAAAAAAGAATCATATAAAAATACTCAATTTATAATAAAATATAGAAGTAAATAAACAATAAAAAGATTCAATAGGGCATATAGGCCCTAGAAAGAATGTATTTGAACATCACATGAAATCGGCTCACTCGACCCCAAACAGTTATCTTTATCATATAACCAGTTTTATTTTTATTTTGGATTAACTGATTCATTTTTCATAGGTTAAAACTATGAGAAAAATATGGAATTAGCTACCATAACCTATTAATTATTTAAATATTATTTCAATCAAAACATCATGTTTCATTAAATTTTAAGGATGAAAATTTCCATTAACATAAATTTTTATTATTATAATTAATAATTATTTCAAGATTCATTTTATTTATCCATTTCTATTAACACATGGAATAAAAATTTCAATTAAACATGAATTAGGTATCAAATTAACAATTTTCTTCAAATTAACATGCTAAAACGTGGAGTAACAAACTTCCTAATCAAATAATAAACATATATTGCACAAAATCTTGTAAAAAAATATGAAAATTGTTATCACAATGGAAAAATCACTTTGGGGTTGTGGTCCTAGTGAGAAGGGTCGCCGGGAGAAGGGGGTCGTGGGTTTCCGGGGTTGCCGGTCATGGGCTCCGTTGTAGGCGCTGGACGCGGGGTCGCCGGAGACGGAGGTCGCGCGTTCGCCGGAGATGTCGTGGGGTCACCGGGGGGGTTGAGGGAAGAAGGGAGCACGACGGTTCGATAGGGTCATGGGAAATGGGGGTCGGGATAGGGAAGGGTCGAATTTTTTTAAAAAAATATTGGTTTAGTGGCGGTTTATTAAAAACCGCCGTGAAACCTTTTTCGGAAAACATTTAGCGTCGATTTTGTAAACTGCCACCACAAAACCGCCGCTAAACCATATTTTTGTTGTAGTGTAGGGGATACTTTTTATTTATTGTTATAGCATTGATTTCCCTGTAATCGATACATAACCTCATAGATCCATCTTTCTTCTTAACAAAAAGGATAGGGGCTCCCCATGGAGAAACACTAGGGCAAATAAATCCATTATTACTCATTTCCTCTAGTTGTTTCTTTACTTCAACTAATTCCACAAGGTCCATTCTATAAGGGGTGTTCGATGCGGGCCTTGAACCAGGAATTAAATCAATGGAAAACTCAATTTATTGTTATGGAGGATGACTAGTTAAATCTTCCGGAAACACATCTGCATATTCTTTCACAATAGGTACATCCTCTATCTGAACATTCCTTTCCTTACCCACAGTCATTTAATTCTCTTCATCCCTAATAATTGAATTTAGTTGAGCTACTGGGGGTGGATCTAGTTAAGAATTAGGTGGTGGTGATTCCTATCTAAAGATAAGGTGTTCCTTATTATCATCATCAAAAAAGTAACCTCCTTCTTCTTATAATAAATTTTTGCATCATTGTCAGAAATCAAATCCATACTGAGGATTATATCAAATTCAGTCATATGTATGATGATGATATATGCAGATAAAGAACATTTATGTGCTCTAATGGGGACTGATTCTCAAAATATTGTTGAAATGATACATCCCTTAGGGGTTTTGACTGACAACTCCCTCGTTAAATCAAAGTGTAAATATCTAATTTTCTTAGAAAACTGGACAGGTATGAAATAATGTGATGATCCAAAATCAAATAAAGCATTTTCTAAACTTGAGAAAACCATTAAATTACATGCCACCACATCTTTAGAAGATTCTAACTCAGCAGTAGTGATAGCATAATCTTGTCCTTGATCCCTTTTCCTTTTCTGAGGTAAGTTCCACTGACACATGGGACATTCATTTGCATAATTTCCCATCTCTCTGCAGTTGTATCATTGAACATCGGTAGCTTCATTCTTCCATTTTCAATCACGATCTTGGTTGCCTTTTTCACCACAATTGTAACAGACTCCCATTTCTTTCAAGAAAATACCAGGGTGTTTCTTCCCACATTTAATGCAGGATGGATATTCAACTTTTCCCTTCTTCCCCTTATTTCCATTCCCAGAGTGATCAGCAGATCTCTTCTTCTCTTGCTTTTCATTAAAGTCATAAGACATAGAGAATTCTTTTTCTGTCTTGATAGCACATGAGACAATGTCTTCATACGACGAGAAGGATTGTGACACTAATTCTCTACGAATAAATGGTTTTAACCCATCAAAGAAATGATCAATATTACTTCTTGGGTTATGTATATAATATCCAACATACCTTGCTATCCTATTAAAGTTATCCTCATACTTTGTGACATTCACATCCTCCTTTTGTCTCAGACTCAGAAATTTTCTTTCCATATATGCTCGATGGCCACGAGGAAAGTATTTTTCTAAGAAAAGCTCTTTAAACTCTCTCCATTCCATATTTGATACTTCATCATATTCCTTTTTGTTTTGTATAAATGACCACCATGGATCAGCATCTCCAGTAAGGTGATAAACTTCCATGATAACATTCTCCCTTTCACTACTTCCCAAAGCCTGAAATATTTTTTCTAGGGAACTTATCCATTGATAAACTACCAATGGATTTGTACTCCCACTAAACATTGGTGGTTGTTGGCTCATGAAACAATCTAACATATATCCTCCACGCTGTGGATCTGGGTGCTCCATATAGGTAATGTTATTATTCATAACCTGAGTGAGTTGTCCCAGTATAGAGATTAAATGATCATCACCAGTTGCATCACCAACTCCACTATAATTATCTTGAGCAGGAGTTAAATCCCTACATGGAGTGCGTGCATTGATACGTTTTCCATTTCTTCCACTAGGTTTCATTTCTAAACAATGGAATAAACTAGATCAGTTTATGAATCAAAATACATAATTCCATACTTGTAAAACACTTAACATAAAGTGAACTACTTATGGATATAATCCATAATCATGAAAATGTATTCTTTGAGGAAGTATACACTAATAAACCCTTCATAATGGTTTGTAATGAAATTGAGAATTATCCTAAGCATATCCCCCGGGAGTGTCGTAACCAAGAGTGTTGTATGGCCCGTTGTCGTGCACCAGTTCCCGTTCGAGTCTAGCTCAAAGAGGTGTTTTCGGGTTTTGCCCCTAGGTACATATGTTCCAGAGCCGCCTCTACCTGCTCGTATCTAGATGGGGATGTATTGCTCGGAAAACTCACAAAATCTCTACAATACCAAAATTTAGGAAGTTCTTATATACTAATATTCAAAGTCTATCTTAGGTCTATGTGCTCTAATCATAGTTTTCCTAAATCTAGCTTCAAGGGTTTGTACTAAACATCCTCTGATATCAACTGTAACACCCCAAACCTAGTTACCCAGAGTCTATGTATTATTATATAACATTGGAATGATCACAAAATATCATGTCTCGAAAGACCGATTAGTTTAGTAGCCTTGGAATCACTAGATACATTCATAAATGTTACATTACATCATAAAGTGAAAACTACTACAACAACATCTTGTCTTCATAAACCCTCATACTATCCCTGCAGGTCATTAAAAAATTACTTTTCACATCCTGGGAAAAATAAAACATTGAAAGGGGTGATCTCAGATGCTTAGTAAAGATAACAATCTTGAGAGAACATTCATAAATAATCATAAACATTTAAGGCAATGTATAACTGAAACAAAAGCCTTTTAAACAAGAACTTCAGCATAATATGGTTGAAATAAAATGAAATAATTCCATTTACTTATTCACATGGATATTATACTAATTGAATAATCACATGCAATATCAATAACAACTTTCATAATGATGGAATGCATAATGCCAAACTATCATAACCACATAGTCAAGGCATCGTTCCAAGACTACAAATAAGATTTTGTCAAGGACTTGTGCCTAGACACTAGTTTGTCTCAGGAGACCTACCGATGCATCTAGGAGATATAGCGGGGTCCACCCGTCACTTATTATGTCCAATGAATTTCTCGTATGAATAGGTTTAAAAATAACATAAACATTCGTATTAAAACTAGCATACTAAATGCCAATACTTTCTCCTTAAACCATGAATGGTATACAAATAACACATCCATAGTCAAAAATATCACAAAACCTTCAATAAAATATGGAATTTTTTTATCATAGTAAATCAACTTCAAATAAGCTTAAAATCCATCAAAGGATGTTGACATAGATGAAATCAAAACTATTTGAGAGAAATATCTATTTTTTTGAAATCATTTAAAAGTCAAATAATTATAAAATAAAACATTTACTTTGAAAATATTCTTATAATATTGTAAGGGAAGCTTCAATTATTTTATAATGGTAGAAAATAGCCACACTCACCATATAAGTTAAAAAAGACATTCTTACCATAATTTTGTCAAAGAGGTTAAAAAGGGCCTTGTTTGAAAAACGATGGAAAGATTCCTTTCAAAACATTTTATAAATGGTCTAACATGGTTATAAATTACTTTAACCCATTTTATAGTAAATAGTAAAAATGTTTTGAAATAAATTTTTAAGAAACATGGATGTGGATGATAATGAAGTCCTAGTAGATAATTACGTATAAACAACCTCGAATAATGAAGAGATTGTGAAATAATCATGTTATTTTTATTACATCGACGAATTTTCTAGGTGAATATGACATGTTATAATTGATTCAATGTATTTTGTTTTATGTAATCATGTTATTATTATTTTAACAAAAAACAAATAACAAATAGTTTCAAAATTGACATAAAATAGAATTTAAAACAAATATTATATTATTAATTGATATAATGGTCCTAAAAATCTAAGGTTTGGCTAAAATGCTTATATAATAATATATATTACATTAATTAACAAATTGGTGTTCGATTGGTAGTATAAAGTTATTTTATTAACCATATAGTGAAAGAATACAAGAAGACACGGTAAAAGTTAAATTATTTAACTTAGAGTTAAATCTTAATGATAAGGTTAAAATGATAACCTAAACTTGTATAAAACATATTGGTTGAGTTTCTTTCGACCTATCCCCACCTTATACTTTAAATAATCAACTTTGGATCCATTATAAACTGAATATGAATTTATTATAAAATAATATTTTAATTTTTTTCTAAGGTGCCCCTCACCCCTCTTATAAAAAGGGCACTCCACCTTCTATCTAATTTACACCTTATAATCCATTTTTCTCGTCCAAACCCTACCCAAATACCCTATAAAATATCCTCCCTTCAACCTAGAGGCCTTAGTTTGATCAGAAATCCAACCTAAGGATCCCTTTTGATCAAATCAAAAGGAAGAACACGAAGAAGTGGTAATGATTTCACCACCCTCTTTCAAGTTACTTTCTTCTTCCAATTCCTTCTTCTTTGTTGTTTCCATTCTAAAATAATAACTCCAGTATATTATATATATTGTGATGTTATTATAATTATGGTACAACCAAATTCAATATTTTATCCACCCTTTGAATGACATGTCACCATACGTGCGTACGTACGTCTTACCGTCTCCACGTCATGGTGTAATTGTTATTCAATACATTATTATTTGGATGGGTATAATAATGATGTGTATTTGATGTAAATAATAAATATAACATGATAAGGATTCTATATATATTATATTCCATTCAATTTTATATTATATTAATATCAAAATAATGATATTTTCTCTCATGTGTACATACGGATTACCGTCTCCATGACGCGATGAGATTCATTTACAACTATAATGCCCTGACCCTTGTTACCTAGAGTCGGTGTATTATTACATAACATTAGAATGATCACAAAAGATCAAGTCTCAAAAGAACGATTAGTTTAGTAGCTTTTGAATCACTAGATACATTCATAAATTTTACATTACATCATAAAGTGAAAACTACTACAACAACATCTTTTCTTCACAACCCCTCATACTATCCCTTCAGGTCATTCATAAATTATTTCTTCACATATTAAAAAAATAATACATTGAAAGGGGTGTGTTCATATTTTCAGTATGGATAACAATATAGCGGAAACTACGATAAATAAGCATAAACATTTAAGACAATATATAACTAAAACAATATCATTCTAAACATGAACTTCAGCATAATATGGCAGAAATAAATTCAAATAATGTCATTTACTTATTCACATGGATATTCTACTAATATAATAATCACATGAAATATAAATAACCACTTTCATAATGATTGAATGTATAATGTCAGACTATCATAACCACATTGCCAAGGCCTCATGCTAAGACTACAAATAAGATTTTTTCAAGGCCATGTGCCAAGACACTAGTTTGTCTCATGAGACCTACCGATGCATCGAGGAGCTATAGCGGGCTCCACCCATAACTTACTATGTCCAATGCATTCCTCATATGAACAGTTTTAAACATAACATAAACTTTCATATTAAAACTCTCATACGACATTTAAATAAATTCTCCATAAACCATGAATGGTATAAAAATAACGCATCCACAGTCAAACATATCACAAAACCTTCAATACAGTATGGAAGTTTTGTATCATAACAAATCATCATCAAATAAGATTAAAATCAATCAAAGGATTTTGACATAGATGAAATCATAATTATTTAAGAGAAATATCTCTTTTTTTGAAATTATTTAAAAGTCACATAATTATAAAATAAAACATTTACATTGAAAATATTCTTATAAGATTTTATGGGAAGCTTCTAATATTTTATAATGGCAAAAAATATCCCCACTCGTCGTATAAGTTAAAAAAGGCATTCTTACCATAATTTTGTCGAAGAGGTTAAAAAGGACCTTGTTTGGAAAATGATGGAAATATTCCATTCAAAACATTTTATAAAATGTCTAACAAGGGTATAAATTAATTTAATCCATTCTATAGTAAATATTTAAAATGTTTTGAAATACATTTTTAAGAAACATGGATGTGGATGACAATGAATTCCAAGTAGATAATTACGCATAAACAACCTCGAATAATGAAGAGATTGTGAAATAAACCCTTACCTTGTACTTTTCCTTAGTTGATGTTATGTTAACCTCTTTTATAATAGTTAAAACTATGTTATTAAATTAAACAAGAACTATATACACAATTATGATATCATATATATGATCTTCTAACAATTCTTTGTTGATAATATTATAGTATTATCGTCGTTTTGGCTGTTAACTTACTCTTTTTCTTTTATAAGTTTTGTTACATAAGTCATGTTTTGTATGGTTAGGTTGTATCTTATTCATATCCATAATGATATTATGTTCATAAACATTACTTTTAATCATCAAATTAGAATTAGTCTTGAATGTATATGATGGGGAATGAATCTCATCGCGTTCGTGGAGACAGTAGTCTTTACGTATGCATGAGCAACAATATCATTATTTTGATTTTAAAATAATATATAATTGGATTTTATATAATATATACATAATTATTATCATTTTATATTTATTATTTACATGAATTAAACATCATTATTATTACCCATCCAAATAATAGTGTATTGTATAACAATTACACCACGACGTGGAGATGGTAAGTCGTACATACGCACGTATGGTGACATGTCATTCAAAGGATGGATAGAATACTGAATATGGTTGTACCATATTTATAATAACATCACATTATATTGAAGATACTAGAGTTATTATTTTAGAATGGAAATAACAAAGAAAGAAGAAGGTGATGAAGAAAGGAATTTGAAAGAGGGTGGTGAAAACATTATCTCTTCTTCGGGTTCTTCCTTTTTATTTGATCAAAAGGGCTCCTTAAGTTGACATTATAATCAAACTAAGGCCTCTAGGTTGAATTGAGTTATGTTGAGAGAATATTTTGGAAGGGGTTGGCCGATCCAAAAGGCTTTGAAGGTGTGAAGAATTGGTTAGAAGTGGTGTCCTTTTATAAGGGGGTAGGGGCTCTTTAGAAAAAACTTATAGAATTATTCTATAATAAATAAATATTCGGTTTTTAATGGCTCCAAAGTGTCTTATTTCAAGGATAACATGGGTATGGGTAGAAATAATTTAAACCATTAGATTTTAGATAGGTTTGGGTCACTAAATTAACCTTATCCTTTATATTTAACACTTAGTTAAATAGTTTGACATTTACCATGTAACTTTTTATTTTTATATTATATAGTTAATAAACTTACTATATACATCCAATAGACCCCCAAGTGGTCCATAAATGATACAAATATCATGCTATAAGTCCTTTGGCCTAACAATAGATTTATAGGAATTGAATATCAATTAATAATATAATATTTTTTTTAAAAACTCTTTTATGTCAAATTTGACTCTATTTGGTATTTTATTTTTTTGAAAATCATAACAACATTATTACTTCATAAAAACATAACTAAATAAATAAAAAAATTTCATATTAACCTCTAAAATTATTGTAATTCATAGAAAGTCTCAAATTACATTTATTTGGAAATTTATAATATCAATTATTTTAATATTTCATTAATTAGGTAATTAATGCATTACCATTGTGTCATAAATAAATTAAATTATTTAATGTCAAAAAATTATAAATTAAATACCATTATGTAGGAAATATTTTTATCTTTCTAATGAATATTTACAATCTAATTTATCTTTTGTATAACCCAATATTAAAAATGTTTTAGTAATTGAAATTTGATTTTAACTCTTTTAACTCTTCTTTGAATTAAATAATGATAAATGTCCTAATCTTATCCAAGTAGACCTAAATGATAATATTTTATTCCGAAGGTTGTTTTTGGTCGAGATAAACTCATAAAATAAAATTATTACATGTGTTAGGGTAATATTAATATCATTTTTACCCTTAATTACCCTATTTACTTTTAAACGCGGTAAATAAAAGTAAAAAGTTACTATTCACCAATAATTATTTTTATCTTATTGAACCACATTTTACTAGTTGATATTAACCGTACCTCTAGGATTTTCGAAATTCCACCCACATAAGGGATAAAATTATGTTTTATGTGAATTTCCAAATTCTCCTTGGAGGTGGGTAAAAGACGGTGAAAAGTTCAATAAAGTTTTTATATATGTAGAATTATTCTAAACTAACTCCAATGAATTAAATTGAACTTATATAGGTATTATGTATCTATTTTGGCCTTAATTAAATATAAATAAAATAAATAATTATTTAAATAAAAAATCAGTTTTAAACTATAACTCAGTGTTTTTCACTATTCATAAAAAATTTAATGTTTTTAGAAAAATACCAAAATTTCAATCTAGGCTAATTTCAATATTCTGAATCCAAAAATGAAGTCCATTTTGAAATATAAAATTTATAAAATTTCAAAAAGTGGGTATTACTATTCATAACAGCTATTTTGATTGGTTGTGGTGTGTGTTAGAACTCAAAGTTGAGTACAACACACGCTATGGTATTATTCAAAGAGAAGCATATCGTGGAAGCGTGGGGTGTTACATTCTACCCTCCTTCAAATAATTTCATCCTAAAAATTTCTAGAATACTACCGAATGAAAAGACTCGGGTGATTCTTCATCATAAGTTCCTCGGGTTCCCACGTTCCCTCTTCCATCTTATGGTTTCTCCATAGTACTTTTACCAGACGAGTCGTCCGGTTTCTCATCACTTGTTCTCTGGTATCAAGAATCCTGATGGGCTCTTCGCAATAAGACATATCGGGTTCCAATTCTAATTCCTCATAATTGAGGACATGCATTGGGTCAGGCATGTATTTTCTCAATAGTGATACATGGAACACATTGTGAACATTGGAGAGATTTGGCAGCATTGTCAAATGGTAAGCTACAACCCCAATTCTTTCTAGAATTACGAAAGCTCTGATGTACCTGGGACTCAATTTAACCTTCTTACTGAAACGTATAACTCCCTTCCATGGAGATACCTTCATGAAAACAAGATCTCCTACCTGAAATTCCAAATCCTTCTTTCGGTTATCGGCGTAGCTCTTATACCTACTTTGAGCTGCTTTGATGTGGTTTTGGATTACATTTACCTTTTTCATCATTTCCTCCACCAGTTATGGGACTACATGTTTCCTTTCACCAACGTCATCCCAACAGGTTGGTTTGGGACATCTCTTTCAGTATAACGCTTCATATGGTGCCACCCGAATACTTGAATGGAAGATTTTATTATAGGAAAATTCCACCAAAGGTAAATATTGATCCCACATACCCTGAAAGTCATGTGAGCATGTTCTCAACCTGTCTTCTAATGTTTGAATAGTTAATTCTGATTTTATATCAGTTTGGGGGTGGTAGGAAGTGCTCAAACAAAGTTCAGTATCTAGGGATTTCTAAACACTTTTTTAAAATCTCAATGTATAATGGGGATCACGATCAGAAACAATCTATAGGGGTAATCCATTAAGTATCACAACATCATTAATATATATTCTTTCTAGACGTTCCAATTGTAGATCTTCTCTTATAGCACAAAAATGTGCTGAATTGGTAAGAAGATCAACAATAACCCATATTACATCGTTCCTTCTAGAGTCTTTGGTAGCCCAATGACAAATTACAGTGTAATATTGTACCATTTCCACTCTGGTATGGGAAGAGGTTGCATGACTCCTTTAGGTTGTTGCCTTCCAACCTTCAATTGTTGACAAACCATACATCTTGACACAAATTCTGCAATCTCCCTCTTCATGTTGTCCCACCAGAAATGTTCCTTCAAATCACTATACATTTTGGTTCTCCTAGGGTGTATAGAGAAATTTGAACTATGAGAATCATCCAACAATTCCCTTTTTAGATCAGGTATTACATGAACATAAAGTCTCTTCCCAAATTTCAAAGTTCCATCTTCATACACAAATTCTCTCAATCTCCCATCATTCACAGCTTTAATCTTCTTTTGAAACTCTTCATCACCACTCTAAGAACTCTTTATCCTTTCTAGTAAATATAGTTTGGAAACCATTTGAAAAAGTATCGATATTTCACCATCCATGGTAATTCCCATATCCATATTCACTAGATCAATGAAAATAAGATCCCTTTAAATTCTCATCATGTCCAAAACTCCATGATCATTTCTGGTCAAAGCATCTGCCACCTTATTTACCTTCCCAGGGTTGTAGTTTATCTTGAAATCATAATCCTTGAGTAGTTCAAGCCATTGCCTTTTCATCATGTTGAGTTCTTTCTGTGAAAAAATTTACTTCAAACTCTTGTGATCGGTATAAATCTCACATTTTTCACCATAAAGATAATGTCTCCATATTTTCAAAGCAATGATTATAGCCGGTAACTCAAGATCATGAGTAGGATAGTTTTTCTCATGAATTTTTAGCTGTCGTGATGCATAGGCAATAACCCTATTATTATGCATAAGGACACATCCAAGTCCTTTGATGAATCACTAGAAATAACTAACCCATCATTTCTTGATGGTAAAGTTAATATAGTAGAATTGAATAATATTCTCTTCAGTTCTTCGAAACATTCTTCACACTCTTTTTTCCAAACAAATTTAACCCTTTTACCTGTGTGCTTCATTAATGGGTGAGCCAATCGGGCAAAATTCTCAATGAAAAGTCAATAATAACCTATTAAACCAATAAAACTACGTACCTTAGTTATACTCGTCGGTGCAGGCCATTCTTGGATTGCCTTGGTCTTAGAAGGATCAATAGAGATTCCATATTTAGAGACAATATGGCCAAGAAAAGAAATCTCCTGAAGCCAAAATTCACACTTGCTAAACTTCACATATAATTGATGTCTTCTCAGAGTCTTCAGGATAATGCACAGATTATTTTCAAGATCTTCGTAGCTTTTAGAGTATAACAAGATATCTTCAATAAATACCACCACAAAATCATCGAGATATTCCTTGAAAACTCTATCCATTAGATCCATGAATACAGAGGGTGAATTAGTCCATCCAAACGGCATTACTATAAACTCATAATGCCCATAACTGGTTCGAAATGTTGTCTTC
Organism: Viscum album; assembly: GCA_963277665.1. Taxonomy (NCBI): domain Eukaryota; kingdom Viridiplantae; phylum Streptophyta; class Magnoliopsida; order Santalales; family Viscaceae; genus Viscum; species Viscum album. The sequence continues at coordinate 1,608,362,271 of OY728141.1, read as the reverse complement.
GGAATGTATTCCTTCTTCACACACAACTGATGGTATCCAGATCGAAGGTCAATCTTTGAAAAGTATTGAGCTCCATGCAGTTGGTCAAATAAATCAGTAATTCGAGGTAGGGGATACTTGTTCTTTATTTTTATAGCATTGATTTCCATGTAGTCAATACATAACCTCATATATCCATCTTTATTATTAATAAAAAGGACAGGGGATCCCCATGGAGAAACACTAGGGTGAATAAATACCTTATTACTCAATTCCTTTAGTTGTTTCTTTAGTTCCACTAATTCCATAGTGGCCATTCTATAAGGGGTCTTCGATATGGGCTTTGAACCAGGAATTAAATCAATGGAAAATGCAATTTCCCATTCTAGAGAATGTCCAGGTAAATATTCCAGAAACACATCTATATATTCTTTCACAATAGGTACATCCTCTATCTGAACATTCCTTTCCTTAACCATAGTCATTTAATTATCTTCCTCCCCAAAAATGGAATTTATTTGAGCAACTAGGGGTGGATCTAGGTAAGAATTAGGTGGTGATGATCCCGCTCTAAATATAAGATGTTCTTTATTATCATCATAAAAAATAGTAACCTCCTTCTTCTTACAATAAATTTTTTCATCATTGTCTGAAATCCAATCCATACCAAGGATTATATCAAATTAAATCAATGGCATGATGATGAGATCCGCAGATAAACAACATTTATGTGCTCTAATGGGGACTAATTCACAATACATTGTTGCAATGATACTTCCCTTAGGGGTTTTGACTGACAACTCCCTAATTAAATCAAATTGTAAATATCTAATTTTCTTAGCAAATTGGGAAGATATGAAACAATGTGATGATACAAAATCAAATAAATCATTTTCTAAACTTGAGGAAACCATTAAATTACCTACCACCATGTCTTTCAGAGCTTCTACCTCAGTAGTAGAGATAGAATAAGCTTGGACTTGATCCCTTGTCCTATTCTGAGTTAAGTTCCCCTGACGCTTAGGACATTCATTTTCATAATTTCCCATCTCTCTGCATAATGTCAGACTATCATAACCACATATCCAAGGCCTCGTGCCAAGACTACAAATAATATTTTGTCAATGCCTTGTGCCAAGACACAAGTTTGTCTCATGAGACCTACCGATGCATCGAGGAGCTATAGCGGGCTCCACCCATCACTTACTAAGTCCAATGCATTCCTCATATGAACAGGTTTAAACATAACATAAACATTTTTATTAAAACTAGCATAAGAAATGTAAATTCATTCTCCATAACCCATGAATGGTTTAAAAATAACACATCCACAGTCAAACATATCACAAAACCTTCAATACAATATGGAAGTTTTGTATCATAATAAATCAACATCAAATAAGCTTAAAATCCATCTAAGGATGTTGACATAGATGAAATAAAAAATATTTTAGAGAAATATATCTTTTTTTGAAATTATTTAAAAGTCACATAATTATAAAATAAAAAATTTACATTGAAAATATTCTTATAATATTTTAATGTAAGCTTCAACGAATTTATAATGGCATAAAATAGCCACACATGCCATATAATTTAAAAAAGACATTCTTAACTTAATTTTGTCGAAGAGGTTAAAAATGAACTTGTTTGGAAAACGATAGAAAGATTCCTTTATAAACATCTTATAAAAATTAAACAGGGTTATAAATGAATTTATTCCATTGTCTTTAAAATAGTAATAATGATTTGAAATACTTTTTTAAGAAACATTGATGTAGATGATAAAGAGGTCCTAATATATAATTACGTATAAACAACCTCGAATAATGAAGAGATTGTGAAGTAAACCATACCTTGTACTTTTCCTTAGTCAATGTTTTGTTAAAATCCTGTATAATAGTTAAATAAATGTTATTAAATTATAAAATAACCATATACATAATTATGATATCCTATATGATCTTCTAATAATGCTTTGTTAATAATATTTTAGTATTATTGTGGCATTGGGTGTTAAATTACTCGTTTTCTTTTATATTTTTTGTTACATAAGCCGTGATTGTTATGGATAGGTTGTATCTTATTTATATATAGAAAGATATAAAGTTCTTAAACATTACTTTTAATCATCAAATGAGAATTATTCTCGAATGGATACGATGGGGAATGAATCTAATCGCATTCGTGGAGACGGTAGTCCGTACGTACGCATGATCAACAATATCATTCTTTTGATATTAAAATAATATATAATTGGATGGTATATAATATATACAGAATCATTATCATGTTATATTTATTATTTACATGAATTACACATCATTATTATAGCCATCCAAATAATAGTGTATTGAATAACAATTACACCACAACGTGGAGACGGTAAGCCGTACGTACACACGTATGGTGATATGTCATTCAAAGGATGGATAGAATACTGAATATGATTGTACCATATTTATAATAACATCATAGTATATATAATATGCTGGAGTAATTATTTTATAATGGAAATAACAATGAAAGAGGAAGTTGAAGAATAAAGGAACTTGAAAGAGGGTGGTGAAAACATTACCTCTTCTTCGGGTTCTTCCTTTTGACTTGATCAAAATTGCTCCTTAAGATGTATTTATGATCAAACTAATGCCTCTAGGATGAAGTGAGGGAAGTTTAGAGAATATTTGGTCAGGGTTTGGCCGATCCAAAGGGCTTTTAAGGTGTGAAGAATTGGTTAGAATTGGTGTCCTTTTATAAGAGGGAGGAGGGGATCATTAAGAAAAACTTAAAGTATTATTCTATAATAAATTCATATTCGGTTTTTAAGGGCCCCAGAGTGTATTATTTCGAGGATATGGTGGGGATGGATAGAAATCCTTTCAACCAATTTATTTTAGACAGGTTTGTTTCACTAAATTAACCTTATTACTTATATTTAACTCTCAGTTAAATAGTCTGATATTTACCATATCACTTTTTATTTTTATATTATATAGTCAATAAACATACTATATACATCCAAGAAACCCCCCAAGTGGTCCGTTACTGATACACCTATCATGATATAAGATTTTTGGATGAACCTTAGATTTATAGGAATAGAATATCAATTAATAATATAATATTTGGTTTAAAAACTCTTTTATGTCAATTTTGACACTATTTGGAATTTGATTTTTTGTAAAAATCATATCAGCATTATTACTTGAGAAAACATAATTAAATAAATACTAACATGTCATATTAACCTATAAAATTATTTTAATTCATAAAATGTCTAAAATTACATTTATTTGGTTATTTATAATATCACTTATTTTAATATTTCATTAATTAGGTAATTACTTCATCACCATTGTGTCATCAATAAATTAAATTTTTTATTGTCTAAAAATTATAAATAAAATACCATTATATAGGAAATCATTTTATCTTTCTAATGAATATTTAAAATCATATATATTCTATGTATAACCATATATTAAAAATGTTTTAGTAATTAAACTTTGATTTTAACTCTTTTAACTCTTCTTTGAATTAAATAATAATAAATGTTCTAATCTAATCCAGGTGGACCTAAATGATAATATTTTATTCCTAAGGTTGTATTTGGTCAAGATACACTTTACCAATAGAATTATTACATGTGTTAGGGTAATATTCATATCATTTTTACACTTAATTACCCTATTTACTTTTAACCGTGGTAAATAAAAGTAAAAAGTTACTATTCAACAAAATTTGTTTTCTTGTTATTGAACCACATTTTACTCTTTGATATTAACCATGTCTCTTGTATTTTAGAAATTCCACTCACAGAAGCGGTAAAATTAAGTTTTATATGAATTTCCAAATTCTCCTAGGAGGTGGTTAAAAGATGGTGAAATGTTCAATAAAATTTGTATACATCTAAAATTATTCTAAACTAACACCACTGAATTACATTGAACTTATATAGGAATTATGTGTCTATTTTGACCTTAATTTAATTTAAATAAAATAAATAATTATTTAAATAAAAATTCGGTTTTAAACTATAACTCTGTGTTTTTTCACAATTCATCAAAAATTGAATGTTTACAGAAAAATAACAAAAATTCACCCTAGGAAAATTTAGATATTCTGAATCCAAAAATGAAGTCTATTTTGAAATATAAAGTTTATAAAATATCAAAAAGTGGGTATTACTATTCATAACGGCTAGATTGATTGGTTGTAGTGTGTGTTAGAATTCGAAGTAGTGTACAACACATGCTACTGTATTATTCAAAGACAAGCGTACCGTGGAATCTTGAGGTGTTACATTCTCCCCTCCTTTAAGTAATTTTGATCTTAAAATTTCGATAATACTACCACATGAAAAGACTCGGGTTGTTCTTTATCATAAGTTCCTCGGGTTCCCACGTTGCCTCTTACATATTATGGTTTCTCCATAGAACTTTTACCAGACGAGTCGTCCTGTTTCAGGTGGTGTATGTACTACCCATAATTGTATTCTTTGTGTAATACACTTTAATTTATGTGTATTTCCATATTCATTTTATGATACCTATTTCATGGGGTGTATGTTTCTTAAGTTTCCAAATTCGTAAGGGTTTATTTCACAATCTCTTCATTATCCGAGGTTGTTTTTTTGTAATTATCTACTGGGACCTCTTTATCATCCACATCCTTGTTTCTTAAAAATGTATTTCAAATCATTCTTATTATTTTACAGACTATGGGTTAAAGTCACTTATACGCTTTTTTACTTTTTATAGGATGTTTATAAAGGAATATTTCGGTCATTTTCTAAACAAAGTCTTTTTTAACTTTTTCGACATAATTAAGGTATGAGTTTTTTAACCTATACGGAGGGTGCAGCTATTTTCCACCGTTATAAAATCATTGAAGCTTCCCTTACAAGATAATAAAAATATTTTCAAAGTAAATTTTTTCCTTTACAATTATTTGGATTGTAAATGTTTTAAAGATTTATCTTTATAAATACTTTTAATTAATGTCCTTATTTTCAAAATAATTTTAAGGATTTATTTATATGGACATGAATTTTTTGAAATGATAATTCTTTTCAAAAGTTTCAAATTGGTATGGGAAAATTTGATTCAAAAATATCTTTTAAATTACTTCCTTTATAAATTTTTGAATTTTTAATGATTTAAAAAAAAGAGATATTTCTCTCAAATAGTTTTGATTTCATCTATGTCAACATTATTTGATGGATTTTAAGATTATTTGAAGTTGATTTATTATGATACAAAACTTCCAGATTGTATTAAAGGTTTTGTGATATGTTTGACTGTGGATGTGTTATTTTTATACCATTCATGATTTATGGATAAAGTATTGACATTTCGTATTCTAGTTATAATACAAATGTTTATGTTATGTTTAAACCTATTCATATGAGGAATGAATTGGACTTAATATGTGACGGGTGGAGCCTTCTATAGCTCCTCGATTCATTGGTTGGTCTCATGAGTCAAACTAGTGTCCTGGCATGAGGTCTTACCTTAATTCGTTCGAAAAGGATAAAAAGGAACTTGTTTGGAAAATGCCGGAAAGATTCCTTTATAAACCTCTTATAAAAAGTCAAAAAGGGAAAAAATGACATTATCCCATAGTATCTAAAATAGTAATAATGATTTGAAATACATTTTTAAGAAACATGGATGTGGATGATAAAGAGGTCCCAGTAGATAATTATGTATAAACAACCTCGGATAATGAAGAGATTGTGAAATAAACCCTTACCTTGTACTTTTCCTTAGTCGATGTTATGTTAACCTCCTATATAATAGTTAAAACAATGTTATTAAACTATACAAGAACCATATACATAATTATGATATCATATATGATCTTCTAATATTTCTTTGTTAATAATATTTTAGTATTATCGTCATTTCAGGTGTTAACTTACTCATTTTCTTTTATATGTTTTTTACATAAGTCATGTCTGTTGTGGATAGTTTGTATATTATTCATATCCATAATGATATAAAGTTCTTAAACATTACTTCTAATCATCAAATGAGAATTAGTCTCGAATGGTACGATGGGGAATAAATCTCATCGCATTCATGGAGATGGTAGTCTATACGTACGCACGAGCGAAAATATCATTATTTTGATATTAAAATAATATGTAACTGGGTAGTATATCATTAGAAACTGAATAATAATTTATTATATAATAATACTTTATGTTCTTCCTAAAGAGCCCCTCCTCCCCCTTATAAAAGGAAACCACTTCTAACAAATTTTTCACACCTTCAAAGCCTTTTGGCTCGGCCAAACCCTGACCAAATATTCTCTCCACTTCCATCACTTCAACCTAGAGGCCTTAGTTTGATTAAAAATCCAACTTAAGGATCCCTTTTGATCAGATCAAAATGAATAACCCGAAGAAGATGTAATGTTTTCACCACCCTCTTTCAAGTTCCTTTCTTCTTCAACTTCTTCTTTCTATGTTATTTACATTCTAAAATAAAAACTCCAATAACTTCTATATACTGTGATGTTATTATAAATATGGTACAACCATATTCAGTATTCTCTGCATCCTTTAAATGACATGTCACCATATTTGCGTACGTATAGCTTACCATCTCCACGTCGTGTTGTAATTGTTATTCAATACACTATTATTTGAATGGGTATAATAATGATGTGTAATTCATGTAAATAATAAATAAAACATGATAATGATTCTGTATATATGATATAACATCCAATTATATATTATTTTAACGTCAAAAATATGATATTTTCCCTCGTGAGTATGTACAGACTACCTTCTCCACGAACACGATGAGATTCATTCCCCATCGAATCCATTCAAGACTAAATCTCATTTTATGAATAAAAGTTATGTTTAAGAACATTATATCATTCTGGATATGAATATGATACGACCTGTCCATAAAAAACACGGATTATGTTACAAAACATATAAAAGAAAATGAGTAAGTTGACACCTGAAACGAAGATAATACTAAAATATTATTAACAAAGAATAATTAGAAGATCATATATGATATCATAATTTTGTATATGGTTCTTATATAATTTAATAACATTGTTTTAACTATTATACATGAGGTTAACATAACATAGACTAAGGAAAAGTTCAAGGTAAGGTTTTATTTCACAATCTCTTCATTATTTGAGGGTGTTTATACGTAATTATCTATTGGGACTTCTTTGTCATCCACATCCATGTTTCTTAAAAATGTATTTCAAAACATTTTAAATATATACAAGACAATGGGTTAATTTCATTTATACCCTTGTTATACATTTTATAAAATGTTTTTGAAAGGAATCTTTCCGTCGTTTTCCAAACAAGGTCATTTTTAACCTCTTCGACAAAATTAAGGTAAGAATGACTTTTTTAACTTATACAGCGACTGCGGCTATTTTTCTCCATTATAAAACCATTGAAACTTCTAGTAAAAGCTTATAAGAATATTTTCAAAGTATATTTTTTATTTTATAATTATGTGAATTTTAAATAATTTCAAAAAGAGAGATATTTCTCTCAAATAGTTTTGATTTCATCTATGTCAACATCCTTTGATGGATTTTAAACTTATTTGATGTTCACTTATTATGATTAAAAACATTCATATTGTATTGAAGGTTTTGTGATTTGTTTGACTGTGGTTGTGTTATTTTTATACCATTCATGGTTTATGGAGAATTTATTTACATTTTGTATGCTAGTTTTAATACAAATGTATCTGTTATGTTTAAACCTGTTCATATGAGGAATGCATTGGACTTATTAAGTGATGGGTGGAGCACACTATATCTCCTCGATGCATCAGTAGGACTCATGAGACAAACTAGTGTCTTGGAAGAAGGCCTTGACAAAATCTTATTTGTAGACTTGGCACAAGTCCTTGACTATGTGGTTATGATAGTCTAGCATTATGCATTCCATAATTATGAAAGGGTTATTGATATTGCATGTGATTATTCGATAAGTAGAATATCCATATGAATAAGTAAATGGAACTATTTCATTTTATTTCTTCCATATTATGCTAAATTTCATGTTTAAAAGGCCTTTGTTTTAGTTATAAATTTATTTAAATGTTTATGCTTATTTATGAAAGTTTCTGCTATATTGTTATCCTTAATGAGCATCTGAGCTGCCCCCTTTCAATGTTTTATTTTTCCCAGGATGTGAAGAAGTAATTTATGAATGACCTTCTAGGATATTATGAGAGGATATGAAGACAAGATGTTGTTGTAGTGGTTTTCACTTTATGATGTAATGTAACATTTATCAATGTATCTAGGGATTCCAAGGATACTAAACTAATCTGTCTTTTGAGACTTGATCTTTTTTTATCAAGCTAATGTTATGTAATAATGCACCGAATCTGGTTAACTATGGTCGGGGCGTTACAACACACATAATCATTTATGATCATGCCAATGTTATTACCCATAAAAAACTGTGTAATGCCCCGACCCCAGTAACCCATAGTCAATGCATTATTTTAATACATTGGCATGATTACATGGAATCAAGTCCTGATGGACTGATCGGTTTAGCAGTTTTGGAAAATAGATTACATACATGAATGTTACATTACACTTTATAACATACAAAAAAACATAAATAATATTTTATGAACACCATTATTCCCATGGCTTAACCCTGCATATAAATCATAATACACATCTTGGAATCCTGGGAAAATAGAACATAGAAAGGGGTGAGCTCAAACGCTCAGTAAGGGTAAGCAATACAGCATAAACTTTCAAAAATAAGCAAAAAAATTTAAGGAAATGTATAAAACTAAAACAAAAGCCTTTTAAAGTTGAACTTCAGAATAATATATAAGAAATAAAATTAAATAATTCCATTTACTAATTCACATGGATATTCTACTAATCGAATGATCACATGAAATATCAATAACCACTTTCATAATGATAGAATGCATAATTTCAGACTATGATAACCACGTAGACAAGGCCTCATGCCAAGACTACAAATAATATTTTGTCAAGGCCTCGTTCCAAGACACTATTTTGTCTCATCAGACCTACTCATGCGTCGAGGAGCTATAGCGGGCTCCACCCGTCACTTACTAAGTCCAATTCATTCCTCATATGAAAAGGTCTAAACATAACATAAACATTCATATTAAAACTAGCATACAAAATGTCAATACTTTACCCATAAACCATGAATGGTATAAAAATAAGACATACATAGTCAAACATATCAAAAAACTATCAACACAATACGGAAGATTTCTATCATTACAAATCAACTTCAAAACAAGTTTAAAATCTATTAAAGGATTTTGACGTTGATGAAAATGATTTGTAAAACTCTTTGAGAGAATTACCCATTTTTCATGAAAACATTTAAAAGTCACAAAATTTACTAAAGAATTCATTTAAAGACATTTTTGAATCAAAGTGTCCCATACCACTTTGAAACTTTTCAAATTAATTAACATTTTAGAAACATTGATGTCCATATAAATAAATCCTTAAAACCCATTTTGAAGACATGGACATTAATGAGAAATATTTAGAAGAATAAATATTTAAAACATTTGAAATGATGTTTTAGTAAAAATTCCCTTAAAATAATAATTTTTAAAACTCATTCATAAAACATGGACATGGATAATAAATATGTCTCATTAGATACTTATGTAAAAACAACCTCAGATAATAAAGAGATTGTGAAATTAACCCTTACCAATTTGGTAACTTATGAAACATACACCCCATGAAAGAGGTATCATACAATGAATATGTAAATACACATAAATTAAAGTGTATTACACAAATAATATAATTATGGGCAGTATATACACCACCAAAAAGGTAATAGTGGCAATATGGCATAAATCTCACAGGAATAAGGAGTGAGATGAAAACCCCTTACCTTGCACTTTCCTTTAGTAGAGGGTATGTTTAGCCTCCTGTATGAAGACTATAGTATGATATTAAATTATACCAGAACCATATTAATATTTTTTTATATCATACATTATTCATTTATGACTTTATACTACCCATTTAATAATAATTTCCACGTTATATTAATATTTTGGGTAATAATCACTTTCTTTATCTTACGTGTTTTAAATTGTTACTCTTGATTGGATCACATATATCATGATTTAAATACTTCAAAAATATAAAACATGATTTATTTATCATATATATTTATAATATAAAAATTTATAATAGACGTATATATGAAATGGAAAACACCGTTTATGGAGACGGTAGTCCGTACGTAAGCATAAACGTTGTTTCTGTTTTCATATTGTATTGAACAGAAGTAAGTTAATAAGATATATGTAAGTAAATAAATACTTATATATATATATAGTAGAATTATTATTTAATATATTACATACTTATTAGTAATATATATATTTTTATAATCTTCGATGAATGGTGAACTTGGAAATGAATCTCATCGCGTCGTGGAGATGGTAATCCGTACGTACGCACGAGCGAAAATATCATTCTTTTGATATTAATATAATATTTAATTGAATGGTATATAATATATACCGAATCCTTATCATGTTATATTTATTATTTACATCAAATACACATCATTATAATACCCATCCAAATAATATTGTATTGAATAACAATTACACCACGACGTCGAGACGGTAAGCCGTACGTACACACGTATGGTGACATGCCATTCAAAGAGTGGATAGAATAATGAATTTGGTTGTACCATAATTATAATAACATCACAGTATATATAATATACTGGATTTATTATTTTATAATGGAAACAACAAAGAAAAAGGAAGTGGAAGAATAAAGGAACTTGAATGAGGGTGGCAAAATCCTTACCTCTTCTTCGGGTTCTTCCTTTTGATTTGATCAAAAGGGATACATAGGTTGGATTTCTGATCAATCTAAGACCTATAGGATGAAGGGAGGATAGTTGAGAGGGTATTTGGGCAGTGGTTGGCCAAGCCAAATGGATTAGAAGGTGTTAATTAGAGAGAAGGGGGATTTCCCTTTTATAAGATGGGTGAGGGTCACCTTAAGAAAAACATAAAATATTATTTTATAATAAATTCATATTCGATTTATAATGACTCCAATGTTGATTGTTTAAAGTATAAGGTATTTATAGGTCGAAAAAAAACTCAACCAGTAGGTTTTAGACAAGTTTAGGTTACCATTTTAACCTTATCATTTAGATTTAACTCTAAGTTAAATAATTTATCTTTTACCGTGTCTTCTTGTATTCTTACAATATATGGTTAATAAACATACTATATACTACCAATCTAACCCCAATTGGTTCATCAATGTAATATATATTATTATATAATTCTTTTGGACGATCCTTAGATTTTTAAGACCATTATATCAATCAATAATATAATATTTGTTTTAAAAACTATTTTATGTCAATTTTGACACTATTTGGTATTTGTTTTTTGTTAAAATAATAACAACCTGATTACTACAAGAAAAATACATTTAATCAATTCTAAAAAGTCATATTCACCTAGAAAATTTATTTATGTCATAAAAACATTGAAATTATATTTATTTTAATATTTATAATACCATTTATTTGATTCATTCATGAATAAGGTAATTATGGCATCATCATTGTGTTATAAATAAATTTATTTATTTAATGTCTAAAAATTATAACTAAAATACCATGATGTAGGAAATCATTTTAGATTTCTAATAAATATTTATAATAGAATTTATCTTATGTAAACTCCTATATTAAAAATGTTTTTGTTATTAAACATGGATTTTAACTCTTTTAACTTTTTTTGAATTAAATAATAATAAATGTCTTAATATAATCCAGGTGGACCTAAATGATAATATTGTATTCCTAAGGTTGTTTTTGATCGAGACACACATGTCCAGTATAATTAGGACATGTGTTAGGGTAATATTAATATCATTTTTACCCTTAATTACCCTATTTACTTTTAACCGTGGTAAATAAAAGTAAAAAAGTTATTATTCACCAAAAAATATTTTTATCTTATTGAACCAAATTTTACTCCTTGATATTAACCGTGTCTCTCATATTTTCGAAATTCCACTCACAGAAGCAGCAAAATAATGTTTTATATGAATTTCCAAATTCTCCTAGGAGGTGGGTAAAAGACGGTGAAAAGTTCAATAATATTTTTCTACATCTAAAATTTTTCTGATCTAACTTCAATGAATTACATTGAACTTATATAGATATTATGTATCTATATTAAACAGAATTAATTTTAAATAAAATAAATAATTAATTAAATAAAAATTTGGTTTTGAACTGTAACTTAGTGTTTTGTTACTATTCATCAAAAAATTGATAGTTTTCAGAAAAATACAAAAATTTCTGCCTAGGATAATTTCGATATTCCGAATCCAAAAATGAAGTACATTTTGAAAGATATAATTTATAAAATTTCAAAAAAGTGGGTATTACTATTCATAACGGCAAGTTTGATTGATTGTGGTGTGTGTTAGAACTAGAAGTTGCGTACAACACACGCTACTATATTTATTCAAAGAGAAGCGTACCGTGGAAGCTTGGGGTGTTAAATTCTCCCCTCCTTCAAATAATTTCATCCTAGAAATTTCTAGAACACTACCGCATGAAAAGACTCGGGTGATTCTTCATCATAAGTTCCTCATGTTCCCACGTTGCCTCTTCGATCTTATGGTTTCTCCATAGAACTTTTACTAGACGAGTCGTTCGGTTTCTCAGCACTTGTTCTCTGGTATCAAGAATCCTGATGGACTCTTTGCAATAAGACAGATCAGGTTCCAGTTCTAATTCCTCATAAGTGAGGACATGCTTTGGGTCAGGCATGTATTTTCTCAACAGTGATACATGGAACACATCGTGAACATTGGAGTTATTTGGTTGCATTGCCAAACGGTAAGCTACAGCCCCAATTCGTTCTAGAATTTGAAAAGGTACGTTGTACCTGGGACTCAATTTACCCTTCTTACCAAAATGTATAACTCCCTTCAATAGAGATACCTTTAAGAAAACATGATCTCCTAACTAAAATTCCAAATCCTTCCTTCGGTTATCGACATATCTTTTCTACCTACTTTGAGCAGCTTTGATGTGGTTTTGGATTACATTTACCTTTTACATCGTTTCCTCTACCAGTTCTGGGCCTACAAGTTTACTTTCACCATCATCATCCAATAGGTTGGTGTGCGACATCTCTTTACATATAACGCTTCATATGGTTCTATCTGAATACTTGAATGGAAGCTATTATTATAGGAAAATTCCACCAGAGGTAAATACTGATCCCACATACCCTGAAATTCAAGTGAGAATGATCTCAATATGTCTTCTAAGGTTTGAATAGTTTGTTTTGATTGTCCATCAGTTTGGGGGTGGTAGTCAGTGCTCAAACAAAGTTCAGTGTCGAGGGATTTCTGAATACTTTTCCATAATCTTAAAGTAAAATGGGGATCACGATTAGAAACAATCGATATGGGTAATCCATTAAGTCTCACAACTTCATTAATATATAGACTTGCTAGACGTTCTAGTGGTAGATCTTCTCTTATAGCAAGAAAATGTGCTGAATTGGTAAGATGATCAACAATAACCTATATATCATCATTACTTCTAGGAGTCTTTGGTAGCCCCATGAAAAATTCCATCATAATATTGTCCCATTTCCACCTTGGTATGGGAAGAGGTTACATGACTCTTCCAGGTTGTTGCCTTCCAGATTTCACTTGTTGACAAACCATTCATCTTGACACAAAATCAGCAATCTCACTCTTCATGTTGTCCCATCAGAAATGTTCCTTAAAATCTCTATACATTTTTGTGCTCCCAAGGTGTTTATAGAAATTATAACATTTAGCATCATCCAACATTTCCCTTTTTAGATCAGGTATATCAAGAACACAAAGTCTCTTCCCAATTTTAAAAATTCCATCTTCATACACAAAGTCTCTCAATCTCCCATCATTCACATCTTTAATATTCTTTTGAAACTCTTCATCACTGGTCTGAGAACTCTTTATCCATTCTAGTAAAGATGGTTTGGAAACCATTTGAAAAAATTTCGATGTTTCACCTTCCATGGTAATTCCCATATCCATATTCACTAGATCAATGAAAATAGGATCCCTTTCAATTCTCATCATGTTCAAAAACTCCTTGATCTTTTCTGCTCAAAGCATATGCCACCTTATTTTCCTTCCCCAGGTGGTAGTTTATCGTGCAATCATAATTCGTGAGTAGTTCAGGCCATCAACTTTGCCTCATGTTGTGTTCTTTCTGTGTGAAAATGTACTTCAAACTCTTGTGATCATTATAAATATCACATTTTTCACCATAGAGATAAAGTCTCAATATTTTAAAAGTAAATATTATAGCATATTACTCAATATCATGAGTAGGATAGTTTTCCTCATGAATTTTTAGCTCTCGTGATGCATAGGCAATAACCCTATCATTCTGCATAAAGACACAACCAAGTCCATTCATTGATGCATCACTATAAATAACGAACCCATCATTCCCCAATTGTAGAGTCAAAATAGGGGCATTGACTAATATTCTCTTCAGTTATTAAAAAAATTCTTCAAACTCTTTTTTCCAAACAAATTTAACCCCTTAACATGTAAACTTTGTAAATGGGTTAGCCAATCGGGCAAAATTCTGGACGAAACATCGATAATAACCTGCTAAACCAATAAAACTGTGTACCTCAGTTATACTCGTCGGTGAGGGCCATTATTGGATTTCCTGGATCATAGAAGGATCAACAGAGATTCCATCTTTAGAGACAATATGGCCTTGAAAAGAAATCTCTTCAAGCCAGAATTCACACTTGCTAAACTTCCCATATAATTCCTATATACTCAGAGTCATTAGGATAATGCGGAAGTGATTTTCATGATCTTCCTAGATTTTTGAGTATACCAAGATATCATCAATAAATACCACCACAAAATCATCGAGATATTCCTTGAAAACTCTATTCTTTAGATCCATGAATACATAAGGTTCATTAATCAATCCAGAAGGCATTACTGTAAACTCATAATGCTTGTACCTGGTTCAAAATGTTGTCTTTGGAATGTCTTCCTTCTTCACACACTAATGATGGTATCGAGATCGAAGTTCAATCTTTGAAAAGTATTGAGATCCATGCAGTTGGTCAAATAAATCATCAATGTGAGGTAGGGGATAGTTTTTCTTTATTGTTATAGCATTGATTTCCCTATAGTGGATACATAACCTCATAGATCCATCTTTTATTCTTAACAAAAAGGGAAGAGGCTTCCCATGGAGAAACACTAGGGCGAATAAATCCCTTATTACTCAATTCCTCTAGTTGTTTCTTTAGTTCCACTAATTCCACAATGGCCATTTTATAAGGGGTATTCGATATGGGCCTTGAACTATGAATTAAATCAATGTAAAACTCAATTTCTCGTTCTAGAGGATGTCCAGGTATATCTTCTAGAAACACATCTACATATTATTTCATAATAGGTATATCATCTATCTGAACATTCCTTTCCTTATCCACAGTCATTTCATTCTCTTCCACCCCAATAATTGAATTTAGTTGAGCTACTGGGGGTGGATCTAGGTAAGAATTAGGTGGTGATGATTCTGCTCTAAAGATGAGGTGTTCCTTATCATCATCATCAAAAATAGTAACCTCCTTATTCTTAAAATAAATTTTTGAATCATTGTCCGAAAGACATTCCATACTGAGATTTATATCAAATTAAATCATAGGTATGACGATGAGATCCGCAGATAAAGAATATTTATGTGATATAATGGGGACTGATTCACAAAACTTTGTTGCAATGATAATTCTCGTAGAGGTTTTGACTGACAACTCCTTAATTAAATCAAATTGGAAATATCTAATTTTCTAAGAAAACTAGGAAGATATGAAACAATGTGATGATCTAAAATCAAAAAAGCATTTTCTAATCTTGAGGAAACCATTAAACTACCTTCCACCATGTCTTTCGGAGCTTCTACCTCAGCAGTAGTGATAACATAAGCTTGGCCTTCATCCCTTGGCATTTTATGAGGTAAGTTCCCCTGATGCTTAGGAAATTCAGTTGCATAATGTCCCTCTCTCAGCAGTTGTAGCATTGAACATCAGTAGCTTATTTCTCTCCCTTTTAATCATGAGCTTGGTGGCCTTTTTCACCACACTTGTCATAGACTCTCATTTCCTTCAAGCAAGTATGAGGGTGTTTCTTCTCAAATTTACGGCAGGATGGACATTCAACTTCTCCCTTCTTCCCCTTATTTCCGTTCCCAGAGTAATCAGCAGATCACTTCTTATCTTGCTTTTC
Organism: Viscum album; assembly: GCA_963277665.1. NCBI lineage: Eukaryota > Viridiplantae > Streptophyta > Magnoliopsida > Santalales > Viscaceae > Viscum > Viscum album. Next base: position 1,608,345,927 of record OY728141.1, on the reverse strand, counting down.
TTTAAAGTTCTAAGACATAGAATATTCTTTTTCTATCTTGATAGAACATGAGACAATATCTTCGTACGATGAGAAGGATTGTGACACTAATGCTCAATGAATAAATGGATTTAACCAATCAAAGAAATTATCAATCTTACTTGTTGGTTTACGTATATAATCTCCATCATACCTTGATAACATTGTAAAGCTAGCCTCATACTTTGCGACATTATTATCTTTATTTTTTCTCAGACTTTGAAACTGTCTTTCCATATCTGCTCGATGGCCACGAAGAAATTATTTTTCTAAGAAAAGCTCTTTGAACTCTCTCAATTACATATTTTATACTTCATCATATTCCTTTGTGTTTTGTATCAATGACCACCATTGATCAGCATCTCCAGTGAGGTGATAAAATGGCATGATAACTTTCTCCCTTTCACTACTCCCCAAAGCCTAAAATATTTTTTCTAGGGCACTTCTCCTTTTCTCAGCTACCAATGGATTTGTACTCCCATTGAACATTGGTGGTTGTTTCCTCATGAAGCGATCTAACATGGATCCTCCACACTGTGGATCAGGGTGCTCCATATGGGTAAGGTTATTATTCATAACCTGAGTGAGTTGTCCCAGTATGGTGATTAGATGATCAGCACCAGTTGCACCAGTAGCTCCACTATAATTATCTTGAGTAGGAGGGTAATCCCTACATGGAGTTCGTGCATTGATACGGTTTTCATTTCTTCCACTTGGTGCCTTTTCTAAATAATGGCATAAACTAGACCAGTTTATGAATCAAAATACATAATTCCATACTTGTAAAACACTTAACATAAATTGAAATATTTATGGATATAATCTATAATCATAAAAATGTTTTCTTTGAGGAAGTATATACTCATAAACCCTTCATAATAGTTTGTAAATAAATTGAGAATTAACCTAATCATATCCCCTGGGAGTATTGTAATCAAGAGTGCAGCAGGACTCGTTGTCATGCACCAGTTCCCATTTGAGTCTAGCTCAAAGTGGTGTTTTCGGGATTTACCCCTAGGTATATCTGTGCCAGATCCACCTCTTCCTATTCATATCCATACATGGATGTATTGCTCGGAAAAATCACAAAATCTCTACAATACCAAATTTCTAGGTAGTTCTTCTCTATGAATCCTCAAAGTCTATATTAGGTCTATGTGCTCCAATCAGAGTTTACCTAAATCTAGCTTTCAAGGTTTGTACTAAACTTCCTCTGACCCCAACTGTAACGCCCCGACCCCAGTTACCTAGAGTTGGTGCATTATTACATAACATTGGCATGATAAAAAAAGATCAAGTCTCGAAAGACCTATTAGTTTAGTAGCCATTACATATTTATAATAACTTCATAGTATATAGAATATACTTGAGTTATTATTTTAGAATTGGAATAACAAAGAAAGAAGAAGTTGAAGAAGAAATGAACTTGAATGATTCTGGTGAAAACATTACCTCTTCTTCGGGTTCTTCCTTTTGATTTGATCAAAAGGGCTCTTTAGGTTGGCTTTCTAACTAGAAGAAGGCCTCTATGATGAACTGAGGATTTTTGAGAGGGTATTTGGGAATAGGTTGGCCGATCCCAAAGGCTTTGAAGGTGTGAAGAATTTGGTAGAAGTGGTGTCCTTTTATCAGGAGGAGGAGGGGCTCTTTAGAAAAAAACTTAAAGTATTATTCTATAATAAATTCATATTTGGTTTATAATGGCTCAAAGTGGATTATTCAAAGTATAAGGTGGGGATGGGTCAAAATCCTTTCAACCAATATATTTTACATAGGTTTGGGTCACTATATTAACTTTATCATTTAGTTTTAACTATTAGTTAATTAGTTTGACAATTACCATGTCACTTTCTAATTTTATATTATATAGTTAATAAACTAAATATATACATCCAAGAAACACCCAAGTTTCCCATTAATGATACAACTATCATTATATATGTCCTTTTACATAACCTTATATTTTTAGGAATAGAATATAAATTAATAATATAATATTTGTTTTAAAAATTCTTTTATGTCAATTTTGACATTATTGGGTATTTTGTTTTTGATAATTTCATAACAACATTATTACTTCTAAAACAATTCATATAATCAGTCCTAATATGTCATATTAACCTATAAAATTAGTGGAATTCATAAAAAGTCTCAAATTACATTTATTTTGATATTTATAATATCAATTATTTTAATATTTCATTAATTAAATAATTACTGCATCACCATTGTGTCATAAATAAATTAAAATATTTATTGTCCAAAAATTATGAATAAAATAAAATTATGTAAGAAATAATTTATTTTTCAAATGAATATTTATAATCAAATTTATCTTATGTATAACTCTATATTAAAAATGTTTTAGTTATTAAACTTTGATTTTAACTCGTTTAACTCTTCTTTGAATTAAATAATAATAAATGTCCTAATCTAATACAAGTGGAACTAAATGATAATATTTTATTCCTAAGGTTGTTTTTGGTCGAGATACACTTGTCTAATAGAATTAGGACATGTGTTAGGTTAATATTAATATCATTTTTACCCTTAATTACCATATTTACTTTTAACTGTGGTAAATAATAGTAAAAAGTTACTATTCACCAAAAAATTATTATAATCCCATTGAACCACATTTTACTCCTTGATATTAACTGTGTCTCTCAGATTTTCAAAATTCCACTCACAGAAGCGGTAAAATTAAGTTTTATGTGAATTTGCAAATTCTCCTAGGAAGTAGGTAAAAGACGGTGAAAACTTCCATAAAATTTTTATATATCTAAAATGATTCTAAACAAACTCCAATGAATTAAGTTGAACATATGTAGGTATTATGTATCAATTTTTACCTTAATTAAATAAAAATAAAATAAATAATTATTTAAATAAAAACTCGGTTTTAAACCATGACTCAGTGTTTTTCAATATTCATCAAAAATTGAAAGTTTTCATAAAAATACCAAAATTTCATCCTAGGCTAATTTCGATATTCCAAATCCAAAAATGAAGTCCATTTTGAAAGATAAATTTTATAAAATTTCAAAAAGTGGGTATTACTAATCATAAAGGCTAGTTTGATTAGTTGTGGTGTGTGTTAGAACTCGAAGTTGCGTACAACACACGCTACTGTATTATTCAAAGAGAAGCGTACTGTGAAATCTTGGGGAGTTACATTATCCCCTCCTTCAAATAATTTCATCCTCGAAATTTCTAGAATACTACCACATGAAAAGACTTGGGTGATTCTTCATCATAAGTTCCTCAGGTTCCCACGCCGCCTCTTCCATCTTATGGTTCCTCCAAGAACTTTTACCAGATGAGTCGTTCGGTTTCTTAGCACATGTTCTCTTGTATCAAGAATCCTAATGGGCTCTTCACAATAAGATAGATCATGTTCCAGTTCTAATTCCTCACAGGTGAGTACATGCATTGGGTCAGGCATCTATTTTCTCAATAGTGATACGCGGAACACATCGTGAACTTTGGAGAGATTTGGCGGCATTTCCAAACGGTGAGCTACATCACCAATTCATTCTAGAATTTCGAAAGGTCTGATGTACCTAGGACTCAATTTACCTTTCTTAATGAAACGTATAACTCCCTTACATGGAGATAACTTCACGAAAACATGATCTCCTACCTAAAATTCCAAATCCTTCCTTCGGTTATCAGTATATCTCTTCTGCCTACTTTGAGCTTCTTTGATGTGGTTTTGGATTACCTTCACCTTTTCCATTGTTTCCTCCACCAGTTCTGAGCCTACAAGTTTTCTTTCACTAACAACATCCCAGCAGGTTGGTGTGCGACATATCTTTCCGTATAACGCTTCATATAGTTCCATCCAAATACTTGAATGGAAGCTATTATTATAGTAAAATTCCACCATAGGTAAATATTGATCCCATATACCTTGAAAGTCAAGTGATAAAGATCTCAACATGTCTTCTCAGGTTTGAATAGTCTGTTCTGATTGTCCATCTATTTAAGGGTGGTAGGCAGTGCTCAAACAATGTTCATTATCTAGGGATTTCTAAATACATTTCCATAATCTTGAAGTAAAATGGGGATAACGATCAGAAACAATCGATAAGGGTACTCCATGAAGTCTCAAAACTTCATTAATATATAGTCTTTCTAGATGTTCAAGTGGTAGATCTTCTCTTATTGCAAGAAAATGTGCTGACTTGGTAAGATGATCAACAATAACCCATATTTCATCATTCCTTCTAGGAGTCTTTGGTAGCCCCATGACAAATTCCATCGTAATATTGTCCCATTTCCACTCTGGTATGGGAAGAGGTTGCATGACTCCTCTGGGTTGTTGCCTTCCAGATTTCACTTCTTGACAAACCATACATCTTGACACAAAATTAGCAATCTCCCTCTTCATGTAGTCCCACCAAAAATGTTTCTTCAAATCTATATACATTTTTGTGCTCCCATGGTGTATAGTGAAATTGGAGCTATGAGAATCATCTAACAATTCCCTTTTCATATCAGGTATATCAGGAACACAAAGTCTCTTCCCAAATTTTAAAATTCCTTCTTCATACAAAAATTCTCTCAATCTCCCATCATTCACAGCTTTAATCTTCTTTTTAAATTCTTCATCATCGTTCTGATAAATCTTAATACTTTATAGTAAAGATGGTTTGGAAACCATTTGAAAAAGCATTTATGTTTCACCTTCCACGGTTATTCCCATGTCCATCTTCACTAGATCCATGAAAATTGGATCCCTTTCAATTCTCATGTTGTTTAAAACTCCATGATATTTTCTGCTCAAAGCATCTTCCATGTTATTTGCCTTCCCCGAGTGGTAGTGTATCGTGCAACCATAATCCTTGAGTAATTCAAGACATCTCTTTTGCCTCATGTTGAGTTCTTTTTGTGAGAAAATATACTTCAAACTCTTTTGATCAGTATAAATCTCAAATTTTTCACAATAGAGGTAGTGTGTCCATATCTTAAAAGCAAAGATCACACTGATAACTCGATATCATTAGTAGGATAGTTTTGCTCATGAATTTTAAACTGTCGTGATGCATAATAAATAACCCTATCATTCTTCATAAGGACACAACTGAGTCCTTTCTTCGATGCATCACTATAAATAATGAACCCATCATTCCACGATGGTAGAGTCAATATAGGAGCATTGGCTAATATTATCTTCAGTTCTTCAAAATTTTCTTCACACTCTTCTGTCCAAACAAATTTAACCCCATTACGTGTGAGATTTGTTAATGGGTTAGCCAACTAGGAAAAATTATGGAAAAAACGTCAATAATAACCTGGTAAACCAATAAATCTACGTACCTCAGTTATACTCGTCGGTGCAGGCCATTCTCGGATTGCCTTGGTCTTAGAAGGATCAACAGAGATTCCATCTTTAGAGACAATATGGCCAAGAAAAGAAATCTTCTGAATCCAGAATTCATACTTGCTAAACTTCTCATATAATTCATGTCTTCTCAATGTCTTCAGGATAATGCACAACTGATTTTCATGATCTTCGTAGCTTTTGGAGTATACCAAGATATCATCAATAAATACCACTACAAATTCATAGAGATATTCCTTGAAAACACTATGAATTAGATCCATGAATACAGATGGTGTTTTAGTCAATCCAAAAGGCATTAATGTAAACTAGTAATGCCCATACCAAGTTCGAAATGCTGTCGTCGGAATGTCTTCCTTCTTCACACACAACTGATGATATCCAAATCAAAGGTCAATCTTTGAAAAGTATTGAGCTCCATGTAGTTGGTCAAATATATCATCAATGTGAGGTAGGGGATACTTGTTCTTTATTGTTATAGCATTGATTTCCCTATAGTCGATACATAACCTCATAGATCCATCTTTTTTCTTAACAAAAAGGATAGGGGATCCCCATTGGGAAACACTAGGGTGAATAAATCTTTTATTACTAAATTCCTCTACTTGTTTCTTTAGTTCCACTAATTCCACAATGGCCATTCTATAAGGGGTCTTCGATATGGGCCTTGAACCAGGAATTAAATCAATGGAAAACTCAATTTCTTGTTCTGGAGGATGTGCAGGTAAATCTTTCGGAAACACATATACATATTATTTCACAATAGGTAAATCCTCTATCTAAACTTTCCTTTCCTTACCTACAGTCATTTCGTTGTCTTCCTCCCCAATAATTAAATTTAGTTGAGCTACTAGGGGTGGATCTAGGTAAGAATTAGGTAGTGGTGATTCTGCTCAAAATATAAGGTGTTCCTTATTATCATCATCAAAAATTGTAACATCCTTCTTATTACAATAGTTTTTTGCATCATTGTCTGAAAACTAATCCATACCGAGGATTATATCAAATTCAATCATAGGTATGACGATGATATCCGTAGATAAAGAGCATTTATGTGCTCTAATGGGGACTGATTCACAAAACTTTGTTGAAATGATACTTCCCTTAGGAGTTTTAATTGAAAACTCCCTTGTTAAATCAAATTGGAAGTATCTAAATTTCTTAGAAAACTAGGATGATATGAAACAATGTGATGATCCGGAATCAAATAATGCATTTTCTAAACTTAACAAAACCATTAAATTACCTGCCACCACATCTTTCAGAGCCTCAACCTCAGTAGTAGCGATAGAATAAGATTGGCCTTTATCCCTTGGCCTTTTCTAAGGTAAGTTCCCTAGACTCTTAGGACATTCATTTGCATAATGTCTCATCTCCCTGTAGTTGTTTCATTGAACATCGGTAGCTTCTTTCTTCCCTTTGCAATCACGAGCTTGGTGGCCTTTTTCACCACACTGGTAACAGACACCCATTCCCTTCAAGAAAGTACCGGGGTGTTCCTTCCCACATTTACTATAGGATGGATATTCAACTATTCCCTTCTTCCCTTTATTTACATTCCCAGAGTGATCAACATATCTCTTCTTCTCTTTCTTTGCTTTAAATCCGTAAGACATAGAGAATTCTTTTTCTGTCAAGATAGCACATAATATAGTATCTTCGTACAATGATAAGGATTGTGAAATTAATTCTCGATGAAGAAATGGTTTTAAAACATCAAAGAAATGATAAATCTTACTTCTTGATACATTCTCATCCTCCTTTTGTCTCAGACTCAGAAATTGCCTTTCCATATCTGCTCGATGGTCACAAGGAAACTGATTTTCTATGAAAAGATATTTGAACTCTCTCCATTCCATATTTGATACTTCATCATCATCCTTTGTGTTTTTAATCAATTACCACCATTGATCAGCATCTCGAGTGAGGCGATAAACTTACATGATAACTTTCTCCCTTTCACTACTCCACAAAGCCTAAAATATTTTTTCTAGGGAACTTATCCATTGCTCAGCTAACAATGGATTTGTACTCCCATTGAACATTGGTTGTTGTTTCCTCATGAAGCTATCTAAAATGGATCCTCCACACTGTGGATCAGGGAGATCCATACGGGTAAGGTTATTATTCATAACCTGAGTGAGTTGTCCCAGTATGGTGATTAGCTGATCAGCACCAGTTGCATCACCAGCTCCACTATAATTATCTTGAGCAGGATGGAAATACCTTCATGGAGTTCATGCATTTATATAGTTTCCATTTCGTCCACTAGGTGCCATTTCTAAACAATGGCATAAACTAGATTAGTTTATGAATCAAAATACATAATTCCATACTTGTAAAACACTTAACATAAATTGAACTATTTATGGATATAATCCATAATCATAAAAATGTTTTATTTGAGGAAGTATATACTCATAAACTCTTCATAATGGTTTGTAATGAAATTTAGAATTTTCCTAAGCATATCCCCCGAGAGTGTCGTAACCAAGAGTGCAGCAAGGACCGTTGTCGTGCACCAGTTCCCGTTCGAGACTAGCCTAAAGCGGTGTTTTCCTTAGTCGATCTTATCTTAACCTCCTCTAGGTCTAAGTGAGGGAAGTTGAGAGAATATTTGGGTAGGGTTTGGTCTAGCTAAAAGGCATTGAAGGTGTGAAGAATTGGTTAGAAGTGGTGTCCTTCTATAAGGGGGAGGATGAGCTCTTTAGGAAAAACATAAAGTATTATTCTATAATAAATTCATATTCGGTTTTTGATGGCTAAAAAGTAGATTATTATTAGTATGAAGAGGGTATGGGACTAAATCCTTTCAACCAATAGATTTTAGAATGGTTTGGGTCAATATATTAACCTTATATTTTAGTTTTAACTCTTAGTTAATTAGTTTGACATTTACCATGTCACTTTGTATTTTTATATTATATAGTTAATAAACTTACTATATATATCCAAGAAACACCCCAGTAGTTTATTAATGATACACCTATCATTATATAAGTCATTTTTCCGAACCATAGATTTTTAGGAATAGAATATCAATTAATAATATAATATTTGTTTTAAAAAATACTTTTTTGTCAATTTTGACACTATTGGGTATTTTCTTTTTGATAATTTCATAATATCATTATTACTTCGAAAATAATTTATATAACCAATCCTAATATGTCATATTAACATATAAAATTAGTTTAATTCTTAAAAAGCCTCAAATTACATTTATTTTGATATTTATAATATCAATTATTTTAATATTTCATTAATAAGGTAATTGCTGCATCACCATTGTGTCATAAATAAATTAAATTATTTAATTTCTAAAAATTATAAATAAAATACCATTATGTAGGAAATCGTTTTATATTTATAATGAATATTTAAAATCGAATTTATCTTATGTATAACCCTATATTAAAAATGTGTTAGTAATTAATCTTTGATTTTAACTCTTTTAACTCTTCATAGAATTAAATAATAATAAATGTACTAATCTAATCCAAGTGGACCTAAATGATAATATTTTATTCCTAAGGTTGTTTTTAGTAGAGATACACTTGTCCAATAGAATTATAAAATTTGTTAGGATAATATTAATATCATTTGTATCCTTAATTACCCCATTTACTTTTAACAGTGGTAAATAAAAGTAAAAAGTTACTATTCACCAAAAATTATTTTTATCTTATTGAACCAAATTTTACTCCTGGATATTTACCGTGTCTCTCAGATTTTTGAAATTCCACTCACATAAGCGGTAACATTACGTTTTATGTGAATTTTTTAATTCTACTAGGAGGTAGAGAAAAGTCGGTGAAAAGTTCGATAAAATTTTTATATATCTAAAATTATTCTGAAATAACTCCAATGAATTACATTGAAATTATATAGGTATTGTGTATCTATTTTTACCTTAATTAAATTTAAATAAAATAAATAATTATTTAAATAAAAATTCGGCTTTAAACTATAACTCAGTGTTTTTTCACTATTCATCAAAAATTGAATGTTTTCTGAAAAATACAAAAATATAACCCTAGGCTAATTTCGATATTCCGAGTCCAAAAATGAAGCCCATTTTGAAAGATAAAATTAATAAACTTTCAAAAAGTAGGTATTACTATTCATAACAACTATTTTTATTGGTTTTGGTGTGTGATAGAACTCGAAGTTGCATACAACACACGCTACTGTAATATTCAAAGAGAAGTGTACCATGGAAGCTTGGTGTGTTACATTATCCCATCATTCAAATAATTTTGTCCTCAAAATTTCTAGAATACTACCGCATGAAAATACTCGGGTGATTCATTATCTTAAGTTCATCGGGTTCCCACGTTGCCTCTTCCATATTATGGTTTCTCTATCGAACTATTAACAGACGAGTCGTCTTGTTTCTCATCACTTGTTCTCTGGTATCAACAATCCTGATGGGCTCTTCGCAATAAGACAGATCGGGTTCCAGTTCTAATGCCTCGTAAGTGAGGACATGCGTTGGGTCAGGCATGTATTTTCTCAACAGTGATACGTGGAACACATCATGAACTTTGGAGAGATTTGGCGGCATTGCCAAACGGTAAGCTACAACCCCAATTCATTCTAGAATTTCGAAAGGTCTGATGTACCTGGGACTCAATTTACCCTTCATACCAAAACTTATAACTCCCTTCCATGGAGATACCTTCAAGAAAACATGATCTCCTACCTGAAATTCAAAATCCTTCCTTCAGTTATCAGCATAGCTCTTCCGCCTACTTTGAGCTTCTTTGATGTGATTTTGGATTACCTTTACTTTTTACATTGTTTCCTCCACCAGTTCTAGTCCTACAAGTTTCCTTTCACCAACGTCATCCCAATAGGTTGGTGTGCAACATCTCTTTCCGTGTAATGCTTCATATGGTGCCATCCAAATACTTTAATGGAAGCTATTATTATAGGAAAATTCCACCAGAGGTAAATATTGATCCCACATACCTTGAAATTCAAGTGAGCATGATCTCAATATATCTTCTAAGGTTTGAATAGTTCATTCTGACTGTCCATCAGTTTGGGGGTGGTAGGCAATGCTCAAACGAAGTTCAGTATCCAGGGCTTTCTGAAGACTTTTCCAGAATCTTGAAGTAAAACGGGGATCAAGATCAGAAACAATCTATTGGGGTACTCCATGAAGTCCCACAACTTTATTAATATATAGTCTTTCTAGACATTCCAGTGGTTGATCATCTCTTATAGCAAGAAAATGTGCTGACTTGGTAAGACAATCAATAATAAACCATATTGCATTGTTCCTTATAGGAGTCTTCAGTAGCCCCATGATATAGTCTATCGTAATATTGTCCCTTTTCAACTTCGGTGTGGGAATAGGTTGCATGACTCCTCTAGGTTGTTGCCTTTCAGCTTTCACTTGTTGATAAACCATACGTCTTGACACAAAATCAGCAATCTCCCTCTTCATGTTGTCCCACCAAAACTTTTCTTTCAAATCTCTAAACATTTTGTTGCTCCCATGGTGTATTGAGAAATTCTAACTATGAGCATCATCCAACAATTCCATTTTTAGATCAGTTATATCAGTAACACAAAGTCCCTTCCCCAATTTCAAAATTCCATATTTATAAGAAATGTCTCTCAATCTCCCATCATTCACAACTTTAATCTTCTTTTGAAAATCTCCATCACCGGTCTGAGAACTGTTTATCCTTTCCAGTAATGATGGTTTGGAAACCATTTGAAAAAGTATCGTTGTTTCACCTTCCATGGTAATTCCCATATACATCATCACTAGATCAATGAAAATATGATGCCTTTCAATTATCATCATGTTCAAAACTCCATGATCTTTTCTGCTCAAAGCATCTGCCACCTTATTTGCATTCCCCTGGTGGTAGTTTATCATGTAATCATAATCCTTGAGTAGTTCAAGCCATATCCATTGCATCATGTTGAGTTCATTTTGTGAGAAAATGTACTTCATACTCTTGTGATCAGTATAAATCTAACATTTTTCACCATAGAGATAATGTCTCCATATTTTCAGAGAAAAGATTACAGCAGCTAACTCAAGATCATGAGTATGATAGTTTTTCTCGTGAATTTTTAGCTATCATGATGCATATGAAATAACCATATAATTATACATAAGGACACAACGAAGTCCTTTGATTGATGCATCACTATAAATAATGAACCCATCATCCCCCGATGGTAGATTCAAAATAGGGGCATTGACTAATCTTCTCTTTAGTTCTTCCAAGCATTCTTCACACTCTTTTTTCCAAAAAAAGTCAACCCCTTTACGTGTGAGCTTCGTTAATGGGTTAGCCAATTGGGAAAAATTCTGGATGAAACATTGACAATAACCTGCTAAACCAATAAAACTGCATACCTCAATTATACTCATCGGTGCATGACATTCTTGGATTGGCTTGGTCTTAGAAGGATCAATAGAGATTCCATCTTTAGAGAGAATATGACCAATAAAAGAAATATCCTGAAACCAGAATTCACACTTGCTAAACATCCCATATAATTTATGTCTTCTCAGAGTCTTCATCATAATGTGCATGTGATTTTCATGATCTTCGTAGTTTTTGGATTATACCAATATATCATCAATAAAGACCACCACAAAATCATTAGGATATTCCATGAAAACTTTATTCATTAGATACAGGAATACATAGGGTGAATTAATCAATCCAAAAGGCGTTATTGTAAACTCGTAATGTCTGGACCCCAGTTACCCAGAGTCGGTGCATTATTACGTATCATTGGCATGATCACAAGAAGATCAAGTCTCGAAAGATCTATTAGTTTAGTAGCCTTGGAATCACTAGATAAATTCATAAATTTTACATTACATCATAAAGTGAAAAAATAAAATAATATAGTCACCATGGTCCACACTCATATCCTCTTCTATCTATCCCTGCAGGTCAGTCATAATATATTTCTTCACATCCTGGAAAAAATAAAACATAGAAATGGGTGATCTTAGATGCTCAGTAAGGACAACAATATAGCGGAAACGTTCATAAATAATCATAAAAATTTAAGGAAATGTATAAATAAAAAAAAATCCTTTTAAACTTGAACTTCTGCATAATATGGAAAAAATAAAATGAAATAATTCCATTTACTTATTCACATGGATATTATACTAGTCAAATAATCAAATGCAATACCAATAACCACTTTCATAATAATGTAATGCATAATGCCAGACTATCATAACCACGTAGCCATGTCCTCATTCCAAGACTACAAATAAGATTTTGTCATGGCCTCATTCCAAGATACTAGTTTGTCTCATGACACCTACCGATGCATTGAGGAGCTATAGTGGGCTCCTCCCATCACATATTAAGTCCAATGCATTCCTCATATAAACAGGTTTAAACATAACATAAACATTCATATTAAAACTAGCATACGAAATGTCAATAATTTCTCCATAAACCATGAATGGTATAAAAATAACACATCCACAGTCAAATATATCACAAAACATTCAATACAATATGGAAGTTTTTTATCATAATAAATAAACTTCAAATAAGCTTAAAATCATCAAAGGATGTTGACATAGATGAAATCCAAACTATTTGAGAGAAATATGTCTTTTTTGAAATCATTTAAAAGTAATATAATTATAAAATAAAACATTTAATTTGAAAATATTCTTATAATCTTGTAAGGGAAGATTCGAAGATTTTATAATGGTGTAAAATAGACGCACCCTCCGTATGAGTTAAAAAAATACATTCTTACCTTAATTCTATCGAAAAGGTTAAAAAGGACCTTGTTTGGAAAATGACAGAAATATTCCTTTGTAAACATCTTATAAAAAGTCAACAAGGTTATAAATGAATTTATCCCATAGTCTTTAAAATAGTAAGAATGGTTTGAAATACTTTTTTAAGAAACATGGATGTTGATGATAAAGAGGTCCTAGTAGATAATTACGTATAAACAACCTCAGATAATGAAGAGATTGTGAAATAAACCGTTACCTTGTACTTTTACTTAGTCAGGGGCAGGTTAAACTCTTATATGATGGTGAAATAATTGTTATTAAATTATAAAAGAATCAAATACATTAATATGATATCATATATGATCTTTTAACATTGATTTGTTAATAATATCTTAGTATTATTGTTGTTTCGGTTGTTAACTTGCTCATTTTATTTTATATGTTTTGATACAGAAGTCATGTTTGTTATGGATAGGTTGTATCTTATTAATATCAAAAATTATATCAAGTACTTAAACATTATTTTTAATCATTAAATGATAATTATTATTGAATGGATACGATGGGGAATGAATCACATCGTGTTCGTGGAGACGGTTGTCCGTACGTACGTACGAGCGACAATATCATTCTTTTGATAGTAAATAATATATAATTGGATGGTATATCATATATACAGAATAATTATCATTATATATTTATTATTTACATGAATTACACATCATTATTATACCCATCCAAATAATAATGTTTTGAATAACAATTACACCACGACGTGGAGACGGTAAGTCGTACGTACACATGTATGGTGACATGTCATTCAAAGGATGGATATAATACTGAATATGGTTATACCATATTTATTATAACATCATAGTATATAGAATATACAGTATATAGAATATACTAGAGTTATTATTTTAGAATTTTAATAACAATGAAAGAAGAAGTTGAAGGAGAAATGAACTTGAAAGAGGGTGGTGAAAACATTAGCTCTTCTACGTGTTCTTCCTTTTGATTTGATAAAAAGGGATCCATAGGTTGCCTTTCTGACTAATGGAAGGCCTCTATGATGAAGGGAGGGAAGTTGAGAGAATAGTTGTTCAGGGGTTGGCCTATCCAAAATGATTTGAAGGTGTGAAGAATTGGATAGAAGTGGTGTCCTTTTATAAGGGGGAGGAGGGGCTCTTTAGGAAAAACGTAAAGTATTATTCTATAATAAATTTATATTCAGTTTATAATTGCTCCAAAGTGGATTATTCAAAGTCTAAGGTGGGGATTGGTCTAAATCCTTTAAACCAATAGATTTTAGATAGGTTTGTGTAACAATATTAACCTTATCATTTAGTTTTACCTCTTAGTTAATTAGTTTGACATTTACTCTGTCACTTTGTATTTTTATATCATATAGTTAATAAACTTACTATATACATCCAAAAGACCCCCAATTGGTCCATTAATTATACACCTATCATTATATATGTCGTTTGGCCAAACATTATATTTTTCGGAATATAATATCAATTAATAATATAATATTTGTTTTAAAAATTATTTTATGTCAATTTTGACACTATTGCGAATTTTGTTTTTGATAATTTCATAACATTATTAATTCGAAAAAAATTCATATAATCAGTCCTAATATTTAATAGTAACCTATAAATTTAGTGGAATTCATAAAAAGTCTCAAATTACATTTATTTTAATATTTATAAAATCAATTATTTTAATATTTCATTAATTAGGTAATTACTTCATCACCATTGTGTCATAAATAAATTAAATTATTTAGGGTCTAAAAAGTATAAATAAAATACCATTTTGTATGAAATAATCTTATATTTTTAATGAATATATATAATCGAATTTTTCTTATGTATAATCCTATATTAAAAATGTTTTAGTTATTAAACAATGATTTTAACTCTTTTAACTCTTCTATAAATTAAATAATAATAAATGTCCTAATCTAATCCAAGTCGACCAAATAGGTTCATATTTTATTCCTAAGGTTATTTTTGGTCGAATTATACTTAGCCAATAGAATTAGGACATGTGTTAGGGTAATATTAATATCACTTTTATCCTTAATTACCCTATTTACTTTTAACCATGGTAAATAAAAGTAAAAAGTTACTATTCACCAAAAATTATTATCATCACAAACAAAATTCATTAGAACCACATACCTATTCTGGCTAAGTAGAATTCCACTAATGATAGGTTAATAAGGAAACCCTAGTTTAACTTCCTTTTTTGACAATTTAAACAAGTGTACATCATATGATCCTAAGTTCCTATCAGGATGCACAATAAAACCTCCCTTCTATACCAGGAAAAGGGTCGAAAATCCACTCTTTTCATACCAGGCCAAGGTTCACATATCATAACTGATAACATCACACCCATGTTAACCACTTTAGGTGTAAATCGAATCAGCTGTAAAATTTATAAAAACAAAAACAACAATTTCTAACCCCTAGAAACTTGGTTTGCCCCCCATGCATGGGGATACAGACACCCAAACACAAGCTCTAAAACTATTTTAGACATTGAATATATTCTAGTCTCTATTCTACAACATTCCAAATACTAAAACCCAAAAAGGGGAAACTAAAACACCTTTTATATGATTTGTAGCAGCCTGACCCATTTTTCCACCAGAGCGGTTCTCAGGACTGGTTCACCACTAGGCCTTAAGCACACATCCTCATACAAAAAATGATGTTTTGGAGAATATACCCTCTAGTGGTGATAATAATAATGTTCTATATAAATATGACACATTAAAAGGAAACACCATAAACAAATAGGACCAATAACCCATTATAGAAGAAGCATAAGAAGAAATTGATAGAAATAATAAACATTATGAACTTACCATTTATAGAATAAAACACCATTTTTAGCTACTAAAATAAAAGATTACATATCATATAAGGTCATATATGACAATAAGCATAAAGTGTCGCTTGTGGAAGACCATTTTTGATCACCTACTTCAGCCAACACTGGTATACCACACACCCCCAATTATATATATGGAATGAATCACATGTCTAAATATGTATAATTTCAGTGGAATGGTCTCTTAGTATAAGTCTTATGTCATCCCCTGATGAGTAATGAGCTGGAGATCCCTCAGGAACCTTCTGTAAAATAATCATTGAAACCTCATTCCAATTGAAACCTTGTGTCATTGATCATATCATCGATGTCCAAAAAGGAATTCTCAAAAATTACTTGGCCTCTAGGGCCTCAAATCGATGGTCTATGTCATATCTCATCCCAACATCATGAGGCACAACAGTATCTTCCATCTAACATATAATCATTGTTGGCTTGAAGAATGATATCTTGAGGCACATCGTTGGTTTTCCTCCCACTATCCTTTCCCAATGGCCTCAAATAGTACAGTAGACCTATTCCCCCAACTTGCGGTCTGATCACCATCAACCAATGGTTTATCACTATCCATGTAGAAATATTTGAAATCACCTCCAACATCACTGATGGTAAACCCCATATTAATCCTCAACTAATGGAGGCTTCTACCCACATGAGTGGCCAACACCACAACATCATCTGAGTCCTATATGTTTGAACACTACTCCAATTATGCTTCATCCAACCACGATGAGTGAAAATTAACCAAAAAATAGTACCTACAACACATTATCCCAACATCGCATTCTCTTATGACCATATCACTCAATAGGATGGTAAACACCATCTCAATTTCTCAATCCATGAACTCAATATTGACAACATCATTGCCTCAATCCGATGTCCAATTCACCCAAACCAATTATCAAAATCACCCATATAAATATGTCTGAATACTTTCCAAAAATTAAAAATCACGTCACCTTAGTCTAGATAATCATCACCACCTCAATTTGAAGGACATTTTTAGAACATTCAAATGAAACCATCATAAGAAATATATATATATAATTTAGTTTAATTAAATAACCCACCCAACTTAACCTTCCCAAGTGGTCCAAGCCTATAACCTAGATTATACCATTTATAATAATGTAGTAGTATTCCAATAAACATCTGATGTGTTCAATTTAATAATTAAAGTATAATAAATAAATTATTAGGCTCTCTCTAGGTCAGGAAAATGTTGTTCTAAAGAATGTACCCTAGAAAAGCTAATAAATAAAAGTGAAATCATGGAACCAAAAAACTCATAATGATAGATTCTCACTCATCCAATATTAGAATCTAACTCACACCAATTCGGAAGAAATAAGTGTTCTATTTGAACGCCCTGAAAATATTTTAAAATGTATCTCACAGATTTAGGGCACCGTATGGAGAGACAAAATAAGATTGAAGGAGAGAAGATTGAAGTTATTACTAAGATGAATTCGTATCCACAAATGGATTGATGATTGTAGATCAGATGAGGAGATTGGATAAAAGTATAATAAAGGTAGGAATAGAGATTTGTGGTTGCTGGAGAGAAAATCCACATTATGGAGGAAGAAATAAGAAAAACCCACTCAAGGAAAATAAAGAAAAATTGTCATTTTGTCTCTTTTAAGAATATGCATAGTTACTGCACGTTTCGGAAAACCATGAACCAATTATGTGGTTCCCAATACCTAAACACCGTACTCACATCCATAAGGTGTATGGTTTCCCAAACCATGAATAGGCCATGTGAATCCCCTCTGTTAAAAATTTTAGTGGAATCACATGGTCGTGTTCCCCCTCTTGCACAAATTGATAAAACATTCCTAGCGAGTTAGGGGGGTCATGCGATTACTTCTCGGAGGCCACACTCTTTGTCAAAACTGTGAACCTCTGTCTTCACACTTTTAAAAGCTTTATTTTTACCTCTAACGTACCTTGACCCCACTCCAAACACCATGCCACTTTTCGGGCCTTAAAACCCATTTAAAAATAAGTTTGCATATCAATAAAACTCTCGAAATTAGGTTCCAAAGAACAAAATGAAAGTTGGAAAGCAAGCCAAACCTAAAAAAAATCAAATTGGATGAGGTTTTCGACCCATTCCAAAAATATCTAGGATATTATATTAGACCATGTTAAATCCAATTCCTTCGTGGTTAAGGATTTCAATGTGGTAGAAATCCTAGATAAATCAGACATGAAACTTTAATATTATCAAGGAAGACTAAGGAATCTAGGAACCTCCTCAACAATCTTTGTTGAAAACCAAGAAACAAAAACCTTGATCTTTTATGTATCAACTAAAACTCCATATTAGTATACCACATGTAACACCCTAAAATTATAATATATGATTACCTTTAAATAATTCAATGTGTTTGATATCTTTCTCCACATTAAACAACAAACTAAAGAAAACAATAATATTTATAGACTATTAACAACCTATCTATTGAGTTAGTTATAATGAATAAGAGTGACCTATTTATGAATTTTTTATATATAGAAAATAAATTTTACTTTCAATTTAAAATGAATTCAATTATTTTACCTAAAATAACTAATAAGAAAAATTATTATTTAGAAAAGTATTTTTCTAAAACAATTGTCTTTTTATATGATATGAATTTTTTTTTCAAGAAACGTATGATTTATGATGATGTATTTTTTTTATATTAATTATTTGTCAACACCAATTTAGTATGAAAATGATACAATGTATTCATAATAATAGTTAATTTTTGGAATTATTATTTTTTTAATAAAATTGTATTTCCATTCTGTTTTAATATTTTTTGAAAAAATAAATTTATGAATTTTGGATGTTGAAATTAATAAAAATGAACATTATTTTTTAATTACTCATACCCAAATTTACTCAGAATGAATTTTTTATCTTTTTTTTAAGGTTTCGTTTTATTTGAAAATTACTGTTTTCATGAAACTGGTAATTTTTATGACTTTACCGTTAAAAAATAATGACATAAGAATTTATAAAACCATTTTTGTAAAAAAATATTAATTTTAGGAATAAAATTATTTATTTTAAAATATAATTCGAACATAAAAAATCCATGTCAAATATTTTTATATCTATTTAAAATGTTACTTTAATATAATTTCGTATTGATCATGTCTTTAAATAAAATATTTTCATGGGAGATTCAGTTTTAGATTTTATTGGATTATTTATATCCTTTATTTTATTATTACATTTCACTTTATTTTATTAAATTAATCCAAAATAATTTTATCTTATATATAAATTTAATGTTTAGAAACATTATTTCTCTAAAAAAAATTTATGAGATTAAGTGTATTTATTTCAAAATTCACATTTCAAAACATTAGAAATTTTATTTAAAAAAATTATTTATAAATTTTTAATTAGATGTATTAAATTTGGTTAAAATGTCAATATTTATATTTTTATTCAAAATTAATTACTAAGGCTAGAAATAAATTACCAACGTAAAATTAATTTTGTGTAAACGTAAAAAAGTTAAAACAAAAAACCAGAAAACAATAAAATCTATCCCAAGGAAGTTTTTTTGAGGTGATTTTTGAACCAAAATTATTTTTATATTATTTTTTTAATTTTTTCCCTTTAGAACTTGAAGGAAAAATTTTCAATATTTAAAATTTATGGGTTATTCAGAAAACAACCCTTTCATTCACTTATAAAAGGATTACATCTTCACCCCATCAAGACACACATATCATTCGAATTTCTCCTTGAAACTCAAAAATTGTTCTCTTCCTTGAACCCTCTCCCACTTTAAAAGGATTATGTTTACCATTATATATCACAATGCCTTCATTTACAAGGGCTCATCCAAGTAAAATTCAAGTCCCCGACGTGAGTATTATAAACTACGTTTTCTTCTTCTTAATTATATTATTTAATATTTATTTAGGATGCAGTAATATAATGATGTTGTTTCACTTTAATACTATAATTTTACTATATTAACGGTTCTATCATTATTTATTAATATACCACATCTATTAAGAAAATAAAAATTGGTGTTTGTGTGTTGTGTAGACTATCACCTCCATAGTGTAACATGTTTCATTTCCCATCACTATCGTATAATGATATATATAAGGATGGTATTAAAGGATTAATATTATTTTTATTATATCCTTGATTTTATGGTATGAAAAACTATAAAAACATTTAATGTTATGATCGACACATGATTATCATTAATTCAATCGTTGAAATTGACGACTCTTAGAGTAAAATTATATCTTTTTTCAAAGTATTGACATTATATAAATTATATAATCTTTACAACTATTTAAAATTTCAATATATCCTACTAATAAACACTAAATTAGATAATTATTCTTTTATAATAATTATAGAAAATCTAATTCATCTCATAATCATCTATTAATCATGATAGGTTCATGTTTGGGCCGGTTTGACAACCTACATGAACAATACCACATGTTCATGACATAGATGAATATTAGAAAATATTTACTAGTGTAATATGATTTAAATATGAAAATAATTTTTTTTCATTTATGATAAAGATATATAAAAATTTAACTCATTAATTAAAATAAAACATTTCATTCGTTAAGAATCACTGAAACATGATCATCGTTAGTTTCATCTTCAAGGTTCATAACCGAAATTGACATGAAATAAAATTATAGATTAATAAAATATCTTGTAATAACTATTAAAATACCTTATATAATTTAAAAATAATTTAATTTTTAAAAACAATAGGTAGAAACCCCTCTTTTAGGAAACTAGTTCAATGTGATAAAGATTACTAACACACCGTGTTGAAAAAAGGTAAAGATGACCTAATATTTATATGTATAGAAGGGTTGTGAATATGGAGTATATATGGTAACATTAATGAATAATTTTATTTGGTATGTAGTTAATGAGATCAATTTAATTATTCATGGTGTTTTTTCAAGTTCATAATTAATCAAGACCAGGTAGGGGTTTTCAGCTGAATTTGTCTTCATTGAGACAGGTATCATATTTAGGCACCTAATTTCATTTATATGTTATATATACATCCTATATGAGATATAATATCATGAATTATATTTCTATCATTGTATTTTATCTTCAATTATAGGCCCTCTATTTCAAGGGGTTTAGATTCAAATATTTCTAAACTCGTTAGGGTTTTCTTAGTCTCAATTCTTATTCTTTGAGAAAAAATACATTTTGTGCACCAAGATTTATTTGTATGGTTTATTTACTAACCATGGATTTATTTTTATCATACTAATTTTATTTCATGGGATTTAATAGACAAATATTGTCCCCTTAATCAAGTTATTATTGATTCCATTGTTTCCCCAGTAGTGAGGATTTTTGGTAACTTGATTTCCATTCATTGAGTTATGATTTTTCTTTGTACTTATTTCATATAAGTTGGGAAAATTATTCCATCAGATTATATTATGTGGTATTCTATCATTATTTTCAATGTATAAAAATTCCTACCACATAAACCCTTTAACAAACACTTCTCACTTATTGGTATATGTTCTATTGAAACCATTTACATTCTTTCTCCTGGTGTCTTATAATCATGTTATTCTACAATTGTCTTAGATGTATACACATTGATCTATATGGTGTGAACATAAAATTTTACATAACAATTATTGGATTATGTTCACTTAGAAATTATTATCTTTTTTTAACATGGGTAAAATTATTGGTGATTAGTATGTTGTTTTAAAAATATTGATGATTATATAGGAAGTTTATTATAACTTATTTATTCATTTCCTGACGTGATCAATGAATTGGAAAATAACAAGTGATGGTTATGTCCTATAATTATATATCCACTCTATTCATTGATTTCTATCATAAGAAAAATCATTTTTGGGTATTTCGATTATGGAAGCCCAATTATGTAAGATTTCTTGACTAGGGTCTCGATGAAAATTTATGTGACATGGCACAAGGCCTTGACTGAAGGTTTTTAATGTCTGACATTATTAATTTAATTAGTATGAGATCAATATTATTGATATCCAGGTTTTCATTTATTTTCACAAATATATATTTCTCCCTGCTTCAATTTGATTATGGATTCATTTTTTTACCTATTCCTTCTATAATATTTATGACATTTTATTCATGGTTTCTTCTGTTATATTCTTCCCTTACTAAGATTTTCGATCACCTCTTAATATTTTTCCATTTCCCTATTTTATAAATAAAATTATTACACATGAATTATTTATACGGATAACACATGTGGAATAATTTTTGGCAGATGTTGAAGACTGGTAATGAATTAATTAGTTTCACATATAATGGGAAATGAGTCCATTTGATGAAAAGAACATGGGAATTATTAGTTTATGTTGTGTGATAATTCTCTAATGACATAAACCTAAAAAAATAATTTTCATGTAACATATTCAATTTTTTAAAATCTCTATTTATGGATGTCCATATTCATAATTTTACCCCTAGTATCTCATCACATTTTTAATTTATGTGTTTCTGGTCACCGAATTCATGATTTTTGGGTCTAAGGCATCCCATTTGGTATCAAAGGAACTTTTAGATGAATTTGGATATTATTATACTTCTTATGTTTAATTTAAGGGTTGATATGTTAATAATGATCATAATTTCAATGGTATTAGTGACCCTTGGGATAATTATATTATTTAATTTTAATGAAATAATGTACATTTTATATGGGGATTAATATAAAAAAATATTGAAACCCTATGGAATAATTATATGTATTGGATAAAATCCAAATATTTTTTTATAGAAGAGATTATATGGTCTTTCTATGCAGTACACCCCTCTCTAGGTACAAAAAGTGGATGTAATTATGGAACAAATTCACCAAAGGGTACTCACCTGAAAAAGGGTTGGTTGAGAATTGAATCAATCCTAACACTAATACACAATGAGTGGGCCTAATATAAAACACATTAAAATAATCTCCTAGGGGATATTCTTTACTTAAACACATTATCTTTATAAACTATTATAAAGGATTTAAGAATGATGATTAGAGACTTTATAACCCTAAGATTTAAAATATGAACATATTATTCAATAGTATGTTACACATATAAACCATATATTATAAAACCCAATAATTATATTTCTTTTAATTCAATATCTTTGATATCTTAAAATGCATGCAGTACCGAATTTGAACAAAACATGATACTCTGTTAAAATGTTATTATTCAAATATGAAAATTATAACCTAGAAATTAGGATGGAGGGTATGAATAATACTAAAACAATTATTGAAATTACATGTATTAAACTTGTAAAAAATAAATAATATGGGTATAAATTTATTAAAAATAAAATCTAAACCATTTGAATGAAAAATAATTATCTTATGAAAAATGTATTTTTCTAAAAGGATGTATAGTCTTGCTTTCTACAAATAATTTATAACATAATTTTTACCATATTTAGAAAATTTATTCTAAAAAGTAAAATTAATTTTTTATGTCAGAATATAAAAATTATCTTTGGGTGATTTTTTTGGATTTTTTTTTGAAAAATTTCATTTTTGATGAATAGTGAAAAATATAGAAATTAAATTTAAAACACACTTTCTGTTTATATTATCAATAAAAATAAATAATATATTAAATTGGTTTTAAAGTAATATTAGTAAAATTATATATATATATATATATATATTAATCTAATTTAAGATATTGGAATCATTTTCATATTGAATTTTGATAAAAAAAAGTAAAATTTGGGAAATTTTCTCTTTGAGAACCCACATTCTCATTGCATTCACTGGATTAATTTTAAAATAAAATTTCCCAATTACTAAAATGGAATTTATAAAAATTTATTCCTTATTTTTAATTATATTATTTCATATTATATAATAGTGTCATATTAATTGTTGACTATAAATAACAGTAGGTATGGAAAAAATTATTTACCATGGTTAAGGTTAAAACTAATTTACAGAGGCGTTAAACTAAAAAGATAAGGGTTAAAATGACCTCAAATATTTTCTAAAATATATTTTATAGAAATATTTCAAAAGTTTAATTTATAATTCTATATTATATTCATTTTTTATCATTTTATAATATTATTACCATGGGTACACATTTTTATTTTAAAGAATTACATGTGTGTCACTCACCTCACATATAAAAGGAGACCCCTCTCCTCTCTTATTCACACCTTAAACCCTTTTTATTTGGTAAATAACTATAAAAATAGGTTTTAAAATTCTATACCCTCATAGTATAATACATATATTTATCATAGAGCTATCTTAGTAAGGATCTTGGTGTAAAACTAAGGCGGTTTCTCAAAGAAGAGACAACATTTTTCAACGAGCATTATAATTTTATTTCTTTCTACACCCCATTAAATTATTATTTAAAATTTTTGAGATAAAAAAATAGTATCTTAAATATTAGGATATTTTCTCCTGTTATTTTCATTACCTAAAAATATCTATACTTCCATTATATGTGTTACAAAATCATCATTTGTGTGTATAGTGGACTACCATATTGTGAACCAATGTCATTCGTTTTTACATCACCACCTCTCACTGTTTAGTATGATGATATATATAAATTATATATAATAATTAGAAAATAATTATATATTTATAATCATTATATCATATATAAATTTTTTTACTTTCCATTCCATGGGAGATACGATAACATCCCTCGTGTCTATGGCGAACTGCCGCCTCACAAAGTATTGTGATTCACCATTCAATAAAATTTTACATAGAAGGTGATAAAGATAATGTTAATGAATATATATTATATAAATTAAATAAATATGATATTAATTACATATTATCATTTTTAAAAATATAATACCTAGTTTTATTTAATTTTCCTCTTCACTCACTGAAATATGATAACGTCATTCGTGTATGTGTGGACTACCACCTTCATGAAGGGATGAGACTCTATTTTTCATAACCATATCACATAAATGATATATTTAAGTATTTTTAAAGAAATAATATCTTATCTATGATATTATTATCATTATTTAAGGATAAAATATTACTTAACTCTTTTCCATGATGATCTTTGAAAAATGGAAACATTTATAATCTGTATGTACGACTTACCATCTCCATTGTCATAACATACTTCATAAATCATAATCATAATTCATGATTAGTTTTAAAAGTACGATTAGTTTATTATTAGTCTTGTGATGTTTAAATAATGACCTCTTTTTCCATATTTGGTCTACGAAAGAAATTTTTGACCCATAAGCTAAATATCATCGAAACATCTGATGTCAACATAATTAATTAATTAAATAAATATATAATGGTATTAAGTGAAATAAAAGTAATAAGAAACTGAAAAAAATTCTTAATAAGGTAAATAATTTACATAATTTAATTATTCAAGAAGATAAATAATGTATACAATGAGTAGGACTCAAGGTAAGGGTTTCTCATATCACTTTTACTTCTATGAGATATATGCCTTATTCCCCAATTATTTCTTTTGTGTGGTTTATATTCTGAAATCATTGTATTTTATATCATTATTTTTTTTATGCACATGTTATTTAATGTTTCATTTAATTTAATTTCTTTCATGGTCCATATGATTCAAAAGTTACCAAAGTTGTAATAGTTTATTTCACAATCTCATCATTATTCAAGTCTATTTTTGTTTAAGAGTCCCTTGGTAAAAACAATTGATATTTATATTAAAAAATCAACAATTTTTATTTAATTATTTTTATTCATGAATGTTTTCAAGTAATATTATCATTTTCCCAGTCTTTGGAACTTAGAATGTTTAAAAAAATTCTTCAGGAAAATTCGACTTTATTTCTCTCTTTGGTTGGAGATAAATTTTTATCAAAACCCTTGTTTTCAAAAATATTTTTTACCATTTAAAATGATTTATTAAGTACATTTTTACCAATTTTTACTTTTTACAAAAACAATTAAAGAAATATTGAAGTCATTTTAAAAATAAAGTTCATTTGGATTTTACTGAAAATGTGAAATGAATCTTTATTTTAAAATTTATGAAATGAATGAAATTTTCCACCATCTTGACCACTCAATTTTGTAATAATAAATTTAAATTAAGTAAATGTTATTTTAAAAAGAAATGTTTTTTCAACATTTTTTTGTGGGATTTTTCTTTTAAAAGGTGATTTTCAAAATGCAAAGGTTATTTTCCTCAAAATTATTTATAAGGATATTTTATGTTATTTCTATTAATTAACGACATCAAACATTCATTGTACTTATGATCCATGAGGGATATTTTATATTAATATAATCCTTATTCTTTCTATGGATTGTTTTTATTAGTTTGACTAGGGATGTACTATGTTTATACCGTTTATTTTACTTTAGATGATTTATGATTATGTTTATTGATTGGAGAAATTAGTTACATTTAATATGGTAGTTTAAATTTGAATGTTTATGGGAATATTTTTTAACCCATTTAATATGAGGAATGAATTGGACTTATTATGATATGTTTGAGGCCTTTTATATCCTCTTGATTCATCAATAGGTCTCATGAGACAAACTATATTGGATTTTGGATGAGTTCTAGCCCATTAATATAGATGTCTTAGAATAAGAACTTCATGGTATTATATGTCTTGGTACAAGGCCTCAGCAATAAAATTTAGATATCCAAGAGTATGCATTCCATTATTATGAATCCAATTACTGATATTCAATGGGATTATTCGATTAGTTATAAAATCCATTGTAAAGTTTGATGCTCATGTTATTATTTATATAGATTTATTTGATTATCATTTATTCCTAACAAATTATACTCATGTTATTGATTAAATGTCATGTGTTATAGTTATTTACCATTCCATATTGATTATTCCATATTTATTCATTGCTTCCACTATACACTTATCATTATTGAGCATCTAACCTCATCCCTTTCTTGTATTTTTTCCTAGGATACGGGGATGTAATTTTTGATTGATATGTAGAGATACACTATATGGAATAATGAAATCATCAAATAATAATTATGGTGTATTTTATGTTTTAAAATTTTATTTTAATTTAAAATATATATCTAGTTTACCAATACTATTGAAATATTTTTTCCAAGTGGATATGATTACTTATATCTGATTCTAATGTAATAATGTATACCCTAACTCTAGTCTACTTGGTTGGGGTTTCTACATTTAGTGTCAAAGGATGTTTAGTAGAAACCGAGGTAAATATATTAAAGAAAAAAAATTTAGGGAACACAACCCTACGATAGAATTTGAGGATAATTGTAAATTGACAATGTAAACATCTATTTATAATTATTTTAATGTCTCGGATTTTCCATAAATTATTCATAAAAATAAAGGTAATTATTTTGAGGTTAGGATCTGAGACGGCATGCAGTTCTGAGGCCCGGTGAGCCTAGAACAAATGTTTGAATTTAATTTAATAAATAAATTACGCATGCGTGCGATTTTTCTATAAAAGTGGAATAACTCCCGAACGGGTGCTTGGATCAAAAATCTGATGGCACCGTTGCATTCAGAGTATCGTTTTTACCCAGGAAGGGACCTAACATCGACTGGCACAGGCCGGTGGCGAAATCTGAGTTTTAGACGTAACCGTAATAAATTATTTAATTTAAAACATTTTTTTAAATCATTGTTGTAGAGAAATATTTTTATTCTTTTTAAATAGACATTTCTCAAAGGATCAGGGTTACTTTTCTCATAACCCTAAATCTCCCTAGACAGCTCTGGAGAAAACCGCCCAACACGGCGATGGTGTTCTTGACGAGATTCTCCGGCAACGACGACGTGGCGACCGGATCTTCACCAGAAAATGCTACGAAACCAGGTAGGATGTTTTTTTTATTTACCTTTCCCTGTTCTATAATTCTTACGACGAACACAGACAAATGTACGAACCGATTAGCCCGCGGATCGATCATTTTACAGACGGGTGTGATTTGGGGTTTTTTGGGAAATCAAATACTAGAGAATTAAAACTTTTTGATTTTTGTGGTTTTGATCTAACGGCGACAAACCCGGATCATCACGAACAACGATCGAGGTTTGTCCATCTTGTTCGATTCTTTTATTTTTCCCCCGCACATTCTTCATCGCGTTCTACGCATTCTTGGAGGAAATCGATTGTTGTGCATTCGTTTGTTGGCGCAATGTTCCGAGATTGTAGATCCAACCACAGAGCAATGTCACGGAGGTGCGACAACGGTTTCAGTGGACGATTCAGAGCGGATCTAGAGATATGAGTTTTTGGGTGTTTTTCCTCAGATGGATTCTTTGAGGTTTATGATCCTATTTATGGACCGAAAACACCCGTTACGGTGTTCTTATGATGAAACGAACCCACCCCTAGAGTATGGGGTCGAACGGATGAGAGATCGCGGATCCAGAAGATCGGCCGAAGCATGAGGAAGAAGACGTCGTTCTAGAAAAATCCCGACTACACGTCATGTAGTATGGGCTACATGGCTTGTGTTCATCGGCAGATTTACCTGGCTAGTACTCTGGGAGTAAACGGACATGGATTGGGTACATGGCCAAGGACACGCCGTGTGTACCCCTCCCCGGCCAGACCCAGCCAGATACACGGGATACCCCATGTGCTGGTACATGGGCAGGTGACACAGAAAGAGACCATGTATGGGCACATGGACAGTGTACATAGAGTGATCCCTAGGTTCTCAGACACAGCATGTGACTCTTCTACACATCGTGTAGTTACTTTCTATCTGACAAGCCGAATGACATTGGCCATTTACATTGGCAGTACCCGGAGTCAAGGAACACGACGTGTGATTCTTCTACACGTTGTGTAGTTGAGTTTTGCACATCTTGGATGGATGACATGAGCCGTTTACACGGGAAACACCCGTAGTCAAGGAACACAGCGTGTGATTCTTCTACATGTTGTGTAGTTGAGTTTTATACAGCCTGGACGAATGAACGGGCCGTTACACGGGTAGTACCCGGGGTCAAGGAAAACGATGTGTAACCATACTACACACTGTGTAGCAAATATTACATGGATTGAGCTAGTTGCCTTATGTGACTTGGGCTAGTTTCCTTAGGGTTCGTCCCCTTGTTCATTCTCTTGACAGTTTCTGGTATCATTTCCTACGTACAAGAGTATGATCCCTTTAGCAGGACTTCCTGAATAGAGTTGTTGGAATCCCCTCTGTGAGACTTAGAGCCAGATCCTCTATTCATTCCTGGAACCCTAGGTAGAGTTCTTGGTATCGACATGACCAACTTTACCTAGGAGCTGATCCCCTACTTAGCGGATTAGTTCAAACTGAGTTGGTGGAATCACCCCATGGCTGTTGGTTGTGATCCTCATCTGAGCATCAAGTTCTCAATGTACTTGTGGAGTGTGTTCTCCTGGAATGAGTACTTCATATCGATATATTCAGACCTAGGAGTGTGTTCTCCTTGTTAAGTGCTTCATGGAATCTTCGAGATGGATCTTTGTGGTGGTTTCACGATGGTCATTTGCATATGAGTATATCGGGATATTCTTGTTTTATGTTCCATAAACATATACTCTGTAGAGCTGACTTTATCTTTCCTTTGTGGTATTTTCTCTTGTTGTGTTTCCTTTGTGGTTTTAGGGTGTCCTACTGGGTATTGTTATACTCACCCATGCACGGTCATTGCTTTCACGTCTCTTGTCTTGTGCAGACGATTGTCCCATTGACAGGATTCTAGGTGGACCAGGACCGGATGGTACTCAGTGAGATTAGACAGGCCGAGGTGTATTCCTATGGCTACAAACTGCAGTCTCAGCACCTATCTTTATATGTTGGACTTTGTTATGGACTCTCTTTTGGTGGGATTGTAATTTTGGCCCAGGGTTTTACTTTTCTTTTACATTTCTTTCCTGTCATACTCTTTTAGTTGGGTTTTAGTGTATGCATGCATCTTTTCCTTTTAGTAGCTTTTACCTCTCAACATTGTGGTCTTGGAGATGTGTGTGTGTGTGCATACATGTCTATAGGAAATGTATCCCATGTTAGTAGCATGCCTACTCGGTGCTAGTCAACAGCCCCTGGCCTATTGGAGGCGGGCTTGGGGAGTTGCGGCTCAGGCCCCACTGGGACGGGTCGTGACATATGGGTATCAGAGGTGGTCAGCTCTACCTTGGGACCGAGAGTCTTTGAGTTGGTTTGGGGAAACAGTGTTAAGTGTTTCGAGTTCGGATTTCATGCCAGGGACCCTAGTGTTGGTGTGGGCGGCCGACGTATCCATACACCAGGACTCTGATAACTTTCTTTTCTACCCAGAACATGAGAACACTTGTTGCAGGGGAAAATAATGGTACATGCATAATATAGGAATGGGTTGTGGTTTCCATGTCCTTCTTGAGTCAGATCTCCAGATATACTCACTGACCGAGATACATCTTGTTTCCTTACCATATTCCTCTATGACGCACACCCTCTAGGATCTAGCAGCTCGATCGCAAGGATGACCCCCTTAGTGATGAAGCTTCAATTCAGGGACCGGTTGACCCCAGTTTAACCATCGGGTGGTTTTCCAGTTATCCCGCCACCTGTGGAGAAGTGTTTAGTGCCTGTTGTACCAGTGGAGGAGGAGCACAGGTTGAGCACACTCTATGAGTTTTAGAGATAGATACCCCTCAGGTTTTGAGGAGAGCTTGACCCTCAGGTAGAAAAAGACCGTCTTGATGTAGTTACTAGAGTCTTCCGTTTAGTCATGAAACCAGCAGACCAGATGGTGATCCTAGCTGCTAGCCTTCTGCAGGGCTCGGCAGGGCGATAGTGTAGTTTGGTTATACCAAATCACGACGAGGTGACTCTTTCATGGTCAGATCTTGAGAATCTCTTTAGAGAGGATTTTTCACCGATTACCCTAAGATCTGTATGTATACAGGAGCTTCTTTAGCTCTACCAGGGAACCATGACGGTGGCTGACTATTCATCGAGGTTTACCCACCTCTCGCGTTACTAGATGGATATGGTTAGAGATCGGTACTTCAGAGCTCAGACATTCGAGCGAGGCTTTCATAGAGATATATGAGATAGAATCATCCCTATGAGAATTCCCACTTATGCTGGGGTGCTCTAGCGGACTTTGGTGGTCGAGAGCTTCATTGCAGAGCAGAGATAGCCGGCAGTTGTCAGTAGCGAGTGAGATGGAGTAGAGACCTTGACAGCAGGCAGCTGACGTTAGGGACCCATCCATGTGAGATGTTTTCATAGGAGATCCCAGGATAGGGGATCTTCCGTACAGGGTTCGCAGTGCGCATCCAGCCAGCCTCGAGAGAGGAAATGCTACCCATGCTATGGAAGGGGACATCTCTCTCGAGATTGTCCGACCCATCGTACTACTGACATAGGAGTAATGGATGGACCACCGAGGCCGAGGTAAGGTGTTGATCAGACAGATCTGTGGGGCGGCGGCCGTGGTAGGGGAGATGGGAGAGCAACTAGATGTGGTCGACATTTTGAGCTTTTACCACCACCACCCCCAGGTGGTCCACCCCAGGTTCAGGGAGCCGGTGGACAGTGGCAGGGACAACTGCAGGTGGCAGAGGCTTATGACCCAGGTACTCTCATAATGATTAGAGGTACAATCTGTTTCTTTTCTACATTGGTTTCCGTACTGATAGACATATCTTCTAGTCATTTTTTTCTATCTACTTATCTTGTTCGAGCCCTTGAGATTCTAGTTGAGCTGTTGACTTGACCCTTACACTTAGAAACACCGACTAGAGAACATTCAGAGATCACACACCTCTGTATATAGTGTGACCTGACCCTTGGAGGTGAGATTTTCGGTTGGAACCTCTTGTTGGTAGCGTCGAGACCTTATGATGTCATTGTTGTTATGGATTGGATATCCCCAGTTCATGGCCTGATTTACTGTTTTAGGCAAAGGGTGAGGTGTGTCCGTAGTAATGGAACGTGGTTCTCTTTTGTCGGTGAAAAAGAGACCCATGCAGCGCAAGATGGACTCGTGCATAGGAAGTCACAGCCGATTTCACATCAGTTAGCTAGCCTAGCTTTTGGCGCATTAGATGTTATGAGTTTCCAGTTTCCATCAGTAGTGGCTGAGTACGAGGACGTCTTTCCAGAGGATGTCCCCTAACTACCTCCCCATCGGGAGATAGACTTCTGCATTGAGTTGCAACCCAGGATGACACCGATATTAGTATCACTATATCGGATGGCTCTTGAAGAGCTTCGTGAGATGAGGGTGGAGCTGGAAGACATGCATAAGAATGGAATTGTAGGACCCAACATTTCACCCTGGACGGCCCCAGTGTTGTTTTCCAAAAAGGAAGACGGGAGCTTGAGACTATGTTTGGATTATTGGCGCTTTAATCAGGTGACTGAGAAGAACCGATATCCACTACCGAGGATCGATGACCTCTTCGACCAGTTTAGAGGGGCACGATGGTTCTCTAAGGTTGATCTACAATCAGGCTATCACCATTTGGGAGTACGGGATGTGGATGTACTGAAGAGGGCTTTCAGATGTCGCTAAGGTGACTATGAGTACTTGGTGATGACCTTCGGCCTGACGAACGCCCCGATAGTGTTCATGAGACTCATGAACCGTATCTTTCAGCCCTATCTAGACTGGTTCATAGTGGTCTTTATTGATGATATCCTTGTGTACTCTACATCCAAGGAGAAGCATGTGAGACACCTAAGGACGGTTATGGACACACTTCGAGAGTACCGGTTATATGGGAAACTCTCGAATTGTCAGTTCTAGATATAGAAGGTCCACTTTCTGGGACACGTTATCTCAGCAGATGGTGTAGCAGTGGACCCAGTCAAGGTGGAGGCAGTGCTAGCATGGATGCCACCCTAGAGCGTGATGGAGGTGTGGAGTTTTCCTTGGGTTGGCAGGCTACTATCGGAGATTCATTCTTGATTTCTCCAAGATTTCAGCACCCATGACATCTTTGACCCAAAAGGGGCAGCCTTTCATGTGGATTGACAAATGTCAGATGGCTTTCCTGCATTTGAGATGGAGTCTGACGAGTACCCTGATCATGAGATTACCGAAGGAGGGTGTTGAGTACGTAGTGTTCTACGACGCATCAAGAACCGGGCTTGGTTGTGTCCTAATGCAGAGTCAAGCAATGATTTCCTATGGCTCACGTTAGTTGAGTCCACACGAGTAGAACTACGTGACCCATGATCATGAGTTTCTTGCGGTAGTATTTGCATTGAAGATGTGGTGGCACTACCTGATGGGTGGGAGGTTTATCGTCTACTCTGATCACAAGAGTCTCAGATATATCTTTTCTCGGAAAGATCTGAATTTGAGACAGAGGCGGTGGCCTGAGTTCCTCTAGGATTACGGCTTTGAGATCATTTATACTCCTGGAAAAAGGAACGTAGTGGCAGATTCTCTCAGTAGGAAATCATGTTCGCAGTTGCTGGATGATGCGACGAGGAAGTTGGCCTCCATACAATTATCCTTCATGGATGGAGATGATAGAGCCTACCTGCAATCGATGGTTGTTACCCCTCCACTCTAAAAGCTATTCAGGGAAGCACATCGTGTAGATGCTAGCTGTGAGACTCTACGTTCCCATATATCCACAGGTGTTGCGGCTGATGGATATTTAGAAGTTGGGGAGAACGTTGTACAGTTTAGAGGGTGTATAGTAGTACCAGTGACATTTCGGGAGTAGGTTATAAGATAGTTCCATACATCCCCTTCGATGGTGCATCCAGGCATGGCAAAGATGTTTCAGGACCTCCGACGTCAGTTTTGGTGGCTAGGAATGAAAAGGTGTGTGGTAGAGTTTGTTTCCTGGTGCCTTACTTGTCAGCAAGTAAAGGTTGAGCACCAGGTGCCAGCTGGCTTGACTCAGCCCCTTGAGGTGCCAGAGTGGAAGTGGTACGGGATATCCATGGACTTTGTGACGAGTTTATTACGTACGTCCAGGGGACACGATTCCATCTAGGTGATCGTTGATCGGCTCACCAAGTTGGCCCACTATCTAGCCATACGGGATCAGAGTTCAGTAGAGAGCTTGGGATGCCTCTATGTGCAGGAGATAGTTCGACTTCATAGAGTTCCATCAACGATCATCTCAGATCGTGATGCTCGTTCCACATCCTGGTTTTGGTGGGGATTTTAGGAAACTATTGGGACTCAGTTATGCTTGAGCACAACATTCCATCCTCAGAATGATGGTCAGACAGAGCGGACCATCCAGGTTCTGGAGGATATTCTTCGAGCTTGAATACTTGACTTTGGTCGTAGCTGGGAGGATCACCTACCACTAGTGGAATTTGCTTATAACAATAGTTATATTTCCACTATTGGTATGGCACCATTCGAGGCTCTGTACGAGAGACCATGCAGGTCACCACATTGCTAGACTGACCCAGGAGAGTCAGCACTCATGGTCCCAGAGATGGTGAGAGCTACTACAAAGAAGGTGCATGTCATCCAGGAGCAGATGAAGACTACACAGAGTTGGAAAAAGTCTTATGCCAATAGGAGGCGGATTCCCTTAGAGTTGGAGGAGGGAGACAATGTGTTCCTTTGGGTCTCGCCTCTATGGGGATTGTGGAGGTTTGGCCGAGGTGGAAAGCTATCCCCGAGGTTCATCGGCCCTTTTTAGATTTTGAGTAGATTTAGTGAGGTGGTGTATCTCTTGGATCTACCTTCTCAGATGGACCGGGTACACAACGTCTTCTATGTGTCGTAGCTATGGAGGTACATGCATGATCCATCGCACGTCATCGACTGGGGCGAGCTGGACATCGATAATGGAGCAACCTTTGCTGAGTACCCAGTGGAGATCGAGGATCGGCAGGAGAAGATCCTTCGTGGTAGAGCTATTCCCTTGGTGCATGTCTGGTGGCAGCATGGGAATCTCCAGGAGAGCACGTGGGAGTGGGAGGCTCAGATTCGTGTGCAGTACCCACATCTTTTTGAGTAGCATTTGTTATGTCCTTTTAGGGACGTAAAAGCCCTAAGGTGGGTGTGATGTAATGTCTCGGATTTTCTATAAATTATTCTTAAAAATAAACGGAATTATTTTGAGACTAGGCTCTGAGACGACATACAGTTCCGAGGCCCGGTGAGCACGGATCAAATATTTGAATTTAATTTAATAATTAAATTATGCGCAAGTGCGATTTTCTTGAAAAATTATAATAACTCCCAAACGGGTGCTCAGATCAAAAAACTAATGGCACTGTTGCATTCATAATAGTGGTTTTACACTAGAAGAGACCTAAAATCAGCTGGCGCAGGCCGGTGGCGAAATCTGGGTTATGGACGTAACCATAATAAAATATTTAATATAAAATATTTTATTAAATCCTTGTTGCAGCGAAGTATTTTTATTCTTTTTAAATAGATATTTCTCAAGGGATCAGGGTTAATTTTCTCATAACCCTGAATCTCCCTGGAGAGCTTTGGAGAAAACCTCCCAACACAACGACGGTGTTCTTGACGATCTTCCCCGGTGATGACGACGCGGCGACCAGATATTTGCCAGCAAACACCGCAGATCCAGGTAGGATGTTTTTTTTATTTACCTTTCCCCATTCTTGAATTCCTACGATGAACGCAGACTAATCTACGAACTGATTAGCCCACGGATCGATCTTTTTGTAGGCGGGTGTGATTTGGGGTTGTATCGGGAAATCAAATACAAGAGAATTAAAACCTGTTGATTTTTGTGGTTTTGATCTAACAGCGATGAACCGGATCGTCACGAACAATGATTGAGGTTCATCCCTATTATTCATTTATTTTTATATTTCTCCCTCGCATTCTTCATTGCGTTCTACGTGTTCTTGGAGGAAATCAATCGTTGCGAATTCCTTTGTTCGTGCAACGATCCAAGATTGTAGATCCAACCCCAAAGCGATGTCACGGAGGTGCGATGATAGTTTCGGCAGATGATTCGGAGCAGATCTAGAGTTATAAGTTTTCCAGCATTTTTCTTTGGATGTATGATTCGAGGTTTATGATCCGATTTAAGGACCGAAAACACCTGTTACGGTGTTCATATGATGAAACGAACCAACCCCTGGAGTATCGGGACGAACGAATGAGAGATCGGGGTTCCGGAAGATGGGCCAAAGCGCGAGGATGAAGACAACATTTTGGAAAAACCCCGACTACACAGCATGTAGTATAGGCTACATGGCGTGTGTTCATCGGCGGATTTACCTAGCGTGTACTCCGGGAGTAAACAGACACGGGTTGGGTACATGGCCAAGGACTCTCTATGTATACACCTCCCCGGCCAGACCCGGCCAGATACACAGGATACCCCATGTGCTGGTACACGGTCAGGTGACACGGACAGAGACCGTGTACTGGCACATGGCCAGTGTACACGGAGCGAGCCCCAGGTGCTCGGACACAGTGTGTGATTATCCTACACGTCGTGTAGTTAATTTTTATCAGAAAAGCCGAATGACACGGGCCATTTACATGGGTAGTACCCGAAGTCAAGGAACACGGTGTGTGATTATTCTACATGCCATGTAGTTGGGTTTTACACAGCTTGGACGGATGACACAATCCGTTTACACGGGAAGCACCCAGAATCAAGGAACACAGCGTGTGATTCTTGTACATGTAGTGTAGTTGAGTTTTACACTGCCTGGACGAATGACACGGGCCGTTACATGGGCTATACTCGGGGTCAAGGAACACGGCATGTAACCATACTACACGCTGTGTAACAAATCTTAAATGGATTGAGCTAGTTTCCTTCTTTGACATGGGCTAGTTTCCTTAGGGTTTGTCCCCTTGGTCTTTCTTTTGAAGGTTTCCGGTATCATTTTCTACATATAGGAGTATGATCCCTTCAGCAGGACTTCCTGAATAGAGTTTTTGTAATCCCCTCTGTGAGACTTAGAGTCGTGTCCTCTATTCATTCCTGGAACCCTAGGTAGAGTTCTTGGTATCGACGTGACCAACTTTACCCGGGCGCCGGTCCTCTTCTTAGCGGATTAGTTAAGAATGAGTTATTGGAATCACCCCATGGCTATTGGTTGTGATCCTCATCTGAGCATCATGTTCTCAAAGTACTTGTCAAGTGTGTTCTCCCAGAATGAGTACTTCGTATCACTCTCTCTAGTCCTAGGAGTGTGTTCTCTTTGTTACGTGCTTAGTGGAATCTTCGAGTTGGATCTTAGTGGTGGTTTTGCGAGGGTCATTTACGTATGAGTATATATGGATATTCTTGTTATATGTTCCATAAACATATATTGTGTAGAGATGATTGTATCTTTCCTTTGTGGTTTTTACATTGTTGTGTTTCATTTGTGGTTTTGGGGTGTCCTATTAGGTATTGTTATACTCACCCCTACACAGGCTTTGCCCGCACGTGTTGTGTATTGTGCAGAAGAGCGAGCCTTTGACAGAATTCTTGGCAGACCAGGACCGGACGGTACTCAGTGAGATCATACAGGCCAAGGTGTATTTCTACGGCTACAGACTGTAGTCCCAGCACCTTTCATTACAAGTTGGACTTTGTTACAGACTCTCTTTTGGTGGGCTTGTACTTTTGGCACAGGGCTTTACCTTTCTTGTACTTTACTTTCCTATCGCACTCTGTTGGTTGGGATTTAGTGTATGCATGCATCTTTTCCTTTTAGTAGTTTTAACCTTTAAACTTTGTGGTCATGGAGATGTGTGTGCATGCGTACAAGTTTATAGGAAATGCCTCCCATGTTAGTAGCATGCCTACTCGGTGCTAGTCAATAGCCCCTGGCCTATTGGACCCGGGTTTGGGGAGTTGCAGCTCGTGCCCCACTGGGACGGGTCATGACAATGATTTTATATGGTTTTTTCAACAATACATCCTTTTATAGATACTACAAGTGGATGTGGTTCTGGAACCGTGGTACCTAGTATTGATAACTCCAAAAAGCGAACATTGTTATTGACATGTTTATCACCTAGTGCATGAAAATGGGCCTCACTGTGCACCTCCTTTGACCATCGAAGGGATATGCTTCGGATAATTCAAATTTTATTTATTAATGATTATAATGAACATGAAAATAAAGATATCCTCAAAGAAACCATGTGTATAAATATGAGATTATCTATGAATAAAATTATCAATTTATGTTATGTGTTTCAAAATATTTGGGATAAATAATTTTTGTTCATAGTTTTATGA
Organism: Viscum album; assembly: GCA_963277665.1. Classification (NCBI taxonomy): domain Eukaryota; kingdom Viridiplantae; phylum Streptophyta; class Magnoliopsida; order Santalales; family Viscaceae; genus Viscum; species Viscum album. The sequence continues at coordinate 1,608,307,697 of OY728141.1, read as the reverse complement.
TCTAATATAGTTCATTTCATTGTCTAAAATGTCACCTATCATAAGGAATGTGAACTAAATAAATTCATGTATTACAAAGTGTAGAAAATAATAATTTAGTTGAAGTGATTGAGACAATTTTCACAGGGAACTAGTCTTCAAAACATTATCATCATATGAGGATATATTATCTTGTTATGAAAAGATAGAGGAATAATTATTTAAGTATTATGCCTTTTAAAGGAATTAAGATAATAAGTAATTCAAATATAAAAAAAGATGATGGGAATAATGTAAATAAATATTTCTCCTCATGTAATAATTGTGGAAGGAAACACTCTGGTACTTGCTTAAAGGGAATGAGAGTTTGATAAATGTTTAGAGAGAAATACCACAATACTCATGATTTCAAGGGAGTGAAAAAAGTTACAAATGATCATCTATAAGGATATAGAGTACTACACCATTGAATACAACACGTTTCAAAGGAATATACCTCAAAAGAAGCTAATGGGTCGTGGTCAAGATTATTCTATTAATGTAGTTGAAGTATAGTGATTAATGTTCTTGTGTTTAGATACATGAATTATATCATTTGGGTATTTTTTTCTCAAATATATACAGGTTATAAGAATTATGAATGGTATAAGGATTGTACTACAGTACTTTTTAATTATGGATTTGAAAGCATATATTGAATGGTATAAATAAATGAGAAAAATGATTCGGTGTCAAGTTGAACATCTTGTAAAACACATGATTGGGGAAAATATGGACCTTAATTTGTTTATGATTATGATATAATGATGATGGCATAAAGAGATTATTGATATGTATAAATTAAATTGGATATTACTAACTACCTTGGAACACATTAATTGTTTGTTGACAAAGTGGTTTATGAAATCATTGATGGAGTAAAGAACATTATTGGATTTATGGAATATATCCAATAACCTATTTAATAATTCATCATTCATATTTTCAATAAGGTATTATGGTAATTTAGGTTATTATGATGTTTCGAGAGAATACATGATAAAGTTATTCTTAGGTTTAGTGTGTTATTATTAATAGCTACTTCATTTTGTTTTTTTAAATAATGATAAGTTAATTTTGAAAATTTAGTGACCTTATTTCTAATGTTTTGGATCTCAATATTTTGGAAGGTTCATAAGGTTAACCATTTATGAAATGGTTTAAGTTTAACTTTGGATGATTTTTTAGAGATTAATGTCTTACATCACTATGTGAGGATTTATGTATTTTAGATACCCTATAATAATTATATTGTTTTAATAATAACTATAGATCAAAGGAATGGATTATAATTCAATAATAGTTCTTAGGATCCATTAAAATTATATTTTAAAGGTTCATACATAAAAAATTATTTTGGATATTCATTTCATAGAGTAAGTGATTAATTTATAATTTATCAAATCACAACCAATATATGCTGTTTTTCTTATAAAATATAATTGTATCATGTATTTATATTTCCTTATATTCTTATATATTGAAAGAATTCCTAAAATATAATGAAATTATCTTGTAAAAAAATTTATAATAGTTCACTAATTTCTGAAGAATTAAATTGCCTCTTAACTCAAAATAGATTTATGGTTTTGTGATTATTAACCTTATCTAGATCACCAACTTTCTTATCATCAATTATCTCTATTACTCTATTTTAACACTTGAGAATTAGTATTCTCTTCTTTTTCCATGTTTTCATTTCCCAACAATGTTCTCCTACTTGGAAACCTAGTAATGGGATATTCTAGATGACCTTCATAATTATTTTCTCTCTTATAAATAGGATGTTTTATTAACCCTTTTCACGATATGTTATTTCAAGAAGATTATTTTTAAATTACAAACCCTTGATTGACGAGATCAAGATTAAATTATGAGGAGGTAATTTATTTAAGGGGTAGAATTTGACACCCCAATATTTTAAAATATGAAAATCATATTTGGTAGCTTGTGTGAAAAAAAACACATATCATAAACATCCCATGAATTATATTTCTATAAATTGAGTCTCTCATATATCTTGTAATGTACACAACACAGAGTTGGAATGAAACATGATACTCTATTTAAATGTTATTATTTAAACATAAACATTATAACCTAGTCGTTAAGTTAGAGGGTATGAGTAGTAATATATAAATTATGAAAATTATATGTTTTACACATGTATAAAATAAATAAAATGGATATTTATTGATTAAATATAAAATTACAACCATTTTAAAATAAAAGATTTTTTTTAAAAAAAAACTGTATTTTTCAAAATGGAGGTTCTGTTGTGCTTTGCGTTCATTATTTTTACATAATTTTTAATAATTTTAGAAAATTTAGTTTATAAAATAAAAATTACTTATAAAATAATAATATCAATATTATCTTTGGGTGATTTTTTGTTATTTTTCTAAATAGTTTAATTTTTTGATGAATGCTGAAAATACTGAATTTCGATTGAAAACTACCATTTTGTTTAACATATTTATATAATTTATTTATATAATTTATTTTTTTTTAAAGTAATATTTGTATAATTTTATATAAATAAATCTAATATATTCTATTGGAATCATTCTCATATTGAATTTTGATATAAAAACTTTGGAAACTTTTGAACATTTTCTATTTGAAACCCTACTTCCTTATCACGTTTGTGGGATGAAGTTTAAATTAAAATTTCCCAATTATAGGAATTTAATTTGTAAAAAATGCATTAAATATTTTTATTTTCCATAAATTTTATTATATAATAATATTATCATAATTTTTTTCAATAATCAATAGTAAAAATAGTAAAAACTAATTACAGTGGTTAAGGTGGAAAATGATTTATCAGGTGCTAAACTAAAAATATAAGGGTAAAAGTGACTTAAAAACTTATTTGAAATAAATTTTGTGTCTATATTTAGACCTTATAATGTATAAATCTAAATAATACTCCCTTTTTTACATTTTTCTAATGCTAAAAACATGGGTACACCTTTTTTCATTGGAAAAATTAAAAGTGTGCCGCTCACCTAACTTATAAAAGGTTACACCCAATTATCTATTATTACCATTATAAAATCATTTTTCTACCAATAGTTATCCAAATAACATCATAAATTAATTACTCTCATTCTACAATCCTTTTTTTAGAAAAACATAAACTAGGAGGCAATTTTGTGCAAAAACTAAAGAGGTTACTAGAAAAAGAGGTTATATTCTTCAACGAGTATATTATTTTATTTCATCCACCACCTCAATAAATTTTTCTTAAAACATATGGATATAATAAAAATATAATCTTAAATATAATAATATATTATTATTTGAATTTCATTTCCTACAACCATCCCCACTTCCATCAAATGGGTTATGAAATCATCGTTCTTATGTAATGCACGCTACAACCTCACGAACTGATGTCCATCTTGTTTTCATTACTACCTATCTTGGTTTTGTATGATATTGTATATAAATTATATATATATAAATTATATTATATTTATAATATATTAATACTTTTAGATTCATTATATCACATGTACCTTTTTTACTTTCCATTCCATAGGGAATACAGTAACATCACTTGTGTGCATGACTAACTACCTCCTCGTGAAGTGATGTGATTCATCATTCACTAACACTTTACATGGAAGGTGATAAGGATAAATTTAATGAATATATGTTTTATAAATGACATAATTATGATAATAGTTACATATTTACCATTCTTAGAAGATAATACATCATTTTTTTTAACTTTTCACTCACTAAAAGATGATAACGTCGTTCATGTACATGTAGTCTATCACCTTCACAATGAAACATGAATATCTTCTCCCCACCACACCATATGTTTGATATATATAAATATATATAATTTTTTTAAATAAATAATATGGTATTTGTGGTATTATAATAATTTTGTAATGATAAAAATTTACTTACCTCTTTTCCATAATGATCATTTGTAAATGAAAATGTAACTCATGCGTACTTATGACATACCATCTTCATGATAATAACATAATTTATTTATCATAAAAATATTTCATGATTGGTTTTAAAATTATTATTCATATATAAATATGATAATTATTTCATAATTATTATTTTTAATATGTTAAAATAATTACCTATTTGACCATATTCAACCTACCAAAATACTTTTTTGACACATAATCCAAATATCATCGAAACATTCAATGCTAACATAATTGATTAAGTAATCATATATAAAATGGTAATAACTGAAGTAAAAATAATAATAAACATGAAAATATTTATTATTAAAGAAAATAATTAACATAAGTTTATTATTCAGGAAGCTAAAGAATGTATGTTGTAACACCCGAGACTTTTATGTTATATGAATCATAAAAGGAATCTTTTTCTACACAACACTTGCTTGGCTTGCTTTACACGCAATCGCGACCTTCTTCGATAGCTTGCGTCGTACGCAATACCGAGTTTCACTAAACAACAATATGCTATTAAAACTAGCCGTTATGAATAGTAATAACCACTTTTTGAAAATTTATAAATTTTATTTTTCAAAATGGACTTCATTTTTGGATTCAGAATATCGAAATTAGCCTAGGGTGAAATTTTGGTATTTTTCTGAAAACTTACAATTTTTGATGAATAGTGAAACCACTAAGTGGTAGGTTAAAAACTGAATTTTTCATAAAACTTAATTTTACCGCTTCTGTAAATGGAATTTCGAAAATCCGACAGACACGGTTGATATCAGTAAGTAAAATGTGGTTCAATGAGATAAAAATAATTTTTTGGTGAATAGTAACTTTTTACTTTTTTTTACCGCGGTTAAGAGTAAATAGGGTAACTAAGGGTAAATATGATATTATTATTACCCTAACACATGTCTTAATTCTATTGGATAAGTGTAATTAGACCAAAAACAACCTTATGAATAAAATATGACCATTTAGGCCCACTTGGATTAGATTAGAACATTTATTATTAATTTATTTAAAGAAGGGTTAAAATAGTTAAAATCAAAGTTTAATAAGTAAATCATTTTTAATATGGGGTTATACATAAGATAAATTCGACTATAAATATTCATTAGAAAGATAAAAATATTTCCTACATGATGGTATTTTATTTGTTATTTTTAGACATTAAATAATTTAATTTATTTATGACACAATGATGATGCAGTAATTATCTTATTAATGAAATATTGACATAATTGATGTTATAAACACAGAAATAAATGTAATTTAAGACTTTTTATGAATTAAACTAATTTTCTAGGTTACTATGATATATTAATGTTGATTTAATCAACTTGTTTCGAACATATAATTCTGTTATGACTTTCACAAAAATCATATATCAAATAGTGTCAAAATTGACACAAAATAGTTTTTAAATCAAATATTATACTATTAATTGTTATTGTATTCCTAAAAATCTAAGGTTCGGCCAAATGACTTAGATAAGGATATATATATTAATAATAAACAATTTGGGGTTCTTTTGGCATGTTATAGTAAGTGTATTAACCATATAGTGAAAGAAAACAAAAAAGACATGGTAAAAGTTAAATTATTTAACTTAGAGTTAAATCTAATTGATAAGGTTATAATAATACCCTAAACTTGTCTAAATCCTATTGGTTGATAGTATTTCGACCCATCCCCACCTTATCTTCTAAATAAGACCCTTTGGAGCCATTATAAACCGATTTTGACTTTAATATAAAATAATATTTTGAGATATTCCTAAGGTGCCCCTCTCCTCCCTTATAAAAGGGAACCTCCTCCCCCTCCTCCTAACACCAAATTGAGCACTCAAGCTCGGCCAACCCCTGCCATTTTCTTCTCTCCACTTTCCTAGAATAATCCTAGAGGTCCTGGTCTTCTTCAAAGACCAATCTTAGTTCCCTAAGTGGAGGATTCAAAGAAGCGTTCCAAAGAAGAGGTAATATCCATTACCGATCTTTTCAATTTCTTTCTTCTTCAACTTCTTCTTTTTTAGTGGTTTCATGATAAAGTAATAACATCAGTATTACTTACATACTGATATGTTATTATAAATATGAAACAACCCTAATTCACCTTCTATCCATCCTATGGAAAAATGAAATCACCGCGCGTGCGTACGTACGGAATACCGTCTCCACGCCGTGGTGTAATCTATTTTCCACCATCACATTACAAGGATGGGTATAATGGTGTAATGAGTAACTATTTATGATTATTATAAAGTAATAATTATACTGAAATAATATATATATACTCCAATACAGTTCCATGATCATAGGAACGATATCATCACTCGTGCGTACGTACGGAATACCGTCTCCACGATGTGATGCGACTCGTTCTACATGATCATCATTACATAGTAATTATATAAATGAATTGAATGAATAAATATGATATATGTTACACTAATACCATTCTGGATATAAGGTATCTATAACCTTAAAATAAGAATAAGAATGTATTCGGCAAAACACGCATAAGAACAAAAGGCAATAAAGACCCGAGTAACAAGTAACAATGAAATATTACCAACAAGAAGCTAAGAATATGACCATATATGATATCATATCAATATGTATGATTCTGTAATAAGTCAATAACATTATTTAAACCATTATACAGGAGCTTCGGACACGTACAAAGCTAATCGGACCTAAGGTAAGGGAAATATCACAATCTCATTTTTATCCGAGATTGTTTATTCGTAAGTATTTACTGGGGTGTATTTTATCATCCACATCCATGTTTCATCAATATGTAATATTTTTTCCATCCACATACAATTGTTTAAATCCATTTTTCCCTTCGGTGAGTTTTTAGTAATATCTATGAAAGGAATCTTTTGTCGTACGAGGTACTTTTTGACTTTTCCGACAAAAGTACGAAGAATGTTTTTTTAACTTATACGGCATGAATGGATTTTTAAAAAATTATTTCCAAGAAGCTTAATTTACAAGTTTTCAAGTTTATTTTTAATCAAATTCTTTTATTTTAAAGTTGTATGACATGTTATGAAAGGAAAAATGTTTTTGAAGAAGAAATGATATTTTCCTCAAGAATGGAGTTCAAGTGTTTTATCAAAATTATTTTCCATCTAAGATAATAAAGGGTTCTGTTTTTATCCCTATTATTACATGGATTTGATTATGTTGTGTTGGAAGCATTTTTATGAATTCCTTTATCTTATATGAATTGTTTTATGATGTCATGTTGTTTAAGAATCCCATTTTTTATTACATGGGTTATGCGATGATGTATGATTTATGATTATGTGGCACACATAAGAAAGGATTCATTATAAGATGGGTGGGACCTATATCTCCCTCCAATGCATTGGGTAAAGATTTTATATCTCATGAGATAGACATGACTGGAACGGAAGGTTATTTCGGTTCAGTGATACAGGACTGAAACGAGGAGTGAACTCGGTTCAGAAAGGGACTTTGTCCACTAAGATAGTCTTGGCAATGAGTCATGACTAACAAGAAATGATTTTCCATGATTATGTGTGCATGCCACAAAGTTTCAAGTTTTATGTTATGATTATGGGGATCTAATTTTCACTTCTATGATTTATTCCATGTTAAGATATTATGATCTCTTTTGCAGGTTTTGATTTTCAAAAAGATATGATATGATTTTTATTTCCTTTATTTGCCCTTGCTGAGCATTTGAGCTCACCCTTTTATGTTTTCTTTTCCCCAGCTCAGGAATATGGATATTAAGTAGAATATACTAAAAAGGACCCTAGATATGATGAAATAAATGGGAGACACTGTAGAAGATTTATGAACCAGTTGTTTATGTTTCCCAGTTTCTAAAGACACTATACCTATACGGTCCTTTGTGGTTTTGTCATATGTTGTATTAAGTGTGCTTCAATTTTGAAGTATTAACAATGTATGTAAAGTATGGGTCGTTATAGTTGGTATCAGAGGCAAAGGAGGTAGGAATGTATCCGATCCTTGGGAACTCTCACATGTGAGCGTTGGATGAAGCATGGCTCTCCGCCCAAGGGCTTCATGAGGAAATGGCTGCCACTGGGGATGGTGGTGTGTCCCGCCCAGGGGTTGTAGCCGCCCATGGAGTGCCCTGATAGGTATCAATTGTAGTCCACTGGAAGTAATTCTAGACCGCTATAGTTGGTATCAGAGGAAAGGTATAGTCAACCTTTGGAAACTAGGATGTGAAAGCCTTAGTAAGAACCCTAAGGATAAGTCTAAGCATAGAACACAATCTTAGTGTTTTAGAAATGGCCTTGAATAACCTAGGATAAGACCTTAAGCATGAAAATTTTATTCTTGAATTATGTGGTTTTCCTATTATAATTAGTGTTGCTCACACTATTCTTCTTGGTTTTAGTCAATGGCTGGAACCCGAAGGAACCGTGTTAATGCGGAATGCGATGGGCAATGCAATGATTGTCCCCCTGAGCAACAAAACGATATGGGAGCTGGAATGCAAAAACTTGTAGCCATGCTCACACAACTTTCTCATGCTATGAATCATGCAGGACTTCCAAACGAGCAAAGGAAGGAGCAACATTCTGTTGAATCCTTCATGAGGCAGCGTCCACCTTCTTTAAGTGGGTCTACTGATCCATTAGTTGCTGAACAATGGATTAGTACTACTGAAAAGATATTTTTAGTTCTTCAATGTTCTGAACATGATAAATTCATCCTAGCAGTGTATCGTTTGGAAAGAGATGTTGATCAATGGTGGAATCTTATTAAGAATACGAGGCAAAGGGATGAAATTGAGTCTATGGAATGGGACGAGTTCAAGAACTTATTTTTCAATAAGTACTTCCCTCGTATTCTCCGAACAAAGATGGAGAAAGAGTTTCTTGAACTGAAGCAAAGGGATGATGAATCTGTTGGTACCTATGAAGAAAATTTTACAAGACTTGCAAGGTACGCTTCTGGTATTATTATCCAACCTGAGAGTAAGATCGATCGATTCTTTAGTGGCTTAAAACCAAGTCTTCGAGGGCGTTATCTATAAGGGACTTCAATAGCTATGAGGAAATCATTCGATGTGCTCTCAAAGTCGAGATGGAGATTGGAGTAACCCATCAGTCACATGGGTTTGATAAGAAGAGGAAGATAGAATTCAAAGGAAAATCTAAAGAGCACACTGAAAAGAAGATGAGCTTTCCCTTATGCTCAAAGTGTAGAAAGAAACATGGAGGGAGTTGTCTTAAAGGGAAAAGTAAATGTTTTAAATGTGGAAAGGAAGGTCATCGGGCATTTGAATGCCGTGATAATGGGAAGAAGATGTCTAATGACGCAAACAAAGGAAGGGATACACATAATGAACCTACTACACTTCAATGTTTCAAGTGCAAGGAGATGGGGCATTATGCCAATCAATGCCCAAATACAAGGGTTGATGATGATGGTCGACATCAACAAAATCTTAAGGCTAAAGACAAAGGAAAGTCACAGGCAATTTCTATCAGCGATGTGGAGTACGATAACGAAGTGGTGAAAGGTACACTTACCGTCCACTCTAAAGTAGCAAATGTTTTATTTGATTCTGGATCCACCCACTCTTTTATTTCTAAAGAATTTTCTAAGGGTATCACCGTATTACCTCAAAAATTAGATGTTGAGTTAGCTGTGACAACACCTAATGGCACAACAGTCGCATCAAAAGTTTATAATTCTTCTCCGATAGAAGTTTGTGGGAAAGTGCTTCCTGCAAATCTTGTGATCCTTCCTTTAGTAGAATTTGATGTGATTCTTGGAATGGATTGGATTTCTCTACATGGAGATCATATCAATTGCCAAATAAGGGAAGTCACATTTCATATTCCAGATCAATCTACGATCGTATACCAATGCAAGGATGAACATAACCTTCCAGTGGAAATTTCTTCCATCTTATGGGTATTTATTCCACTAAATGAAGGTTATTTATCTCAAATGGTTGGTGAGAAACTCACGATTAGGAATATGCCCATTGTACGGGAGTTTGATGATGTATTTCCGGAGTAATTACCGGGTCTTCCACCAAATCGTGAAGTTGAGTTTTCAATAGAACTCGTACCGGGCGCTTTGCCAATTTCAAAGACACCTTATAGAATGGCCCCAATTGAGTTGAAGGAATTGAAGAAGAAACTCCAAGAGAATCTTGATAAGGGATTCATACGCCCTAGTGCGTCACCTTGGGGAGCACCTGTTCTATTTGTAAAGAAGAAAGATGGATCAATGAGACTCTGTATTGATTATCGAGAACTTAACAAGATCACTATCAAGAACAAATATCCTCTCCCACGCATTGATGACTTATTTGACCAACTACGCGGAGCTCAATACTTTTCCAAGATTGATCTTCGTTCAGGGTATCATCAATTAAGGGTCAAAAGGGAGGATATACCAAAGACGGCTTTCCGTACAAGGTATGGACACTATGAATTTATAGTGATGCCATTTGGTCTTACTAATGCCCCTGCTATCTTCATAGATCTAATGAATAGAGTCTTTAGAGACTATCTTGATCAATTTGTGGTAGTCCTTATAGACGGTATTATTGTCTATTCAAAGAGCAAGGAAGAGCATGAAGATCACTTGAGAATTATATTGAAGACCCTGAGAAAGGATAAGCTTTATGCCAAATTTACAAAGTGTGAATTTTGGCTTCAAAAAGTTTCATTTTTGGGTCACATAATCTCAAAAGAGGGGATATCTGTGGATCCAGCAAAAACAGAGGTTATCGAAAGATGGTCGAGACCAACAACAGTAACTGGGATTCAAAGGTTTCTTGGTTTGGCTGGATATTATCGACGTTTTGTAAAAGATTTTTCACGATTATATAATCCACTCACCAAGTTGACTCGGAAAGGAGTTAAGTTTGTCTGGACAGAGGAATGTGAAGAGAATTTCAAGGAGTTGAAAAGAAGGTTATCCAGTGCACCTGTGCTCACACTGCCTTGTAGTGGAGAAAGGTTTGTGATCTACAGTGATGCATCCAAGAAGGGATTGGGGTGTGTTCTTATGCAAAATGATATGGTGATAGCTTATGCCTCACGACAGTTGAGAATCCATGAGCAAAATTACCCAACACATGATTTGGAGTTGGCTGCGGTAATCTTTGCATTAAAGATTTGGAGGCATTACCTTTATGGTGAAAGGTGTGATATTTATACTGATCATAAAAGTTTAAAGTATATTTTCACACAAAAGGAGCTGAATATGCGTCAAAGAAGATGGTTGGAGCTGATTAAGGATTATGACTGCTCAATCCATTACAACCCTGGGAAAGCAAACAAGGTGGCAGATGCATTAAGTCGACAAGACCATGCTAGTTTATCCATGATGAGGATCACAAAAGATCCAATATTTATGGATTTACAAAGGATGGATCTTGGAATTATAATGGAAGGGGAAAAATCTTATCTTTCTCAAATGAATGTTCAACCATCTATACATGTGAAGATTAAAGAGGCACAGAAAGAAGATGTAGAGTTACAAAAGAAGGTGAGAAATGTTCCTGAATTCAACCTTGATTGTGATGGGATAATAAAGTTCAGGAATCGGGTTTGTGTTCTTTCCATCCCCGAATTAAAGAAGGAGCTGCTGGATGAGGCTCGTAGTTCTTCATTCTCTATTCATCCTGGAAGCACGAAGATGTATAGGGACCTAAAAGATTACTTCTGGTGGGATGGCATGAAAAGAGATGTTGCTGAATATGTCTCTCGATGCTTGGTTTGTCAACAAGTTAAAGCTGAGAGAAAAAAGTCTAAGGGGATGTTACAACCATTACCCATACCCGAATGGAAATGGGAAAACATCACTATGGACTTTGTCACAGGACTTCCTAAAACATCCAAAGGAAATAATGCTATCTGGGTCATAGTTGATCGTCTTACAAAGTCTGCACACTTCATTCCTATTAGAGAGGATTTCTCTCTAGATCATCTTTCCAGGATATATGTAAAGGAAGTGGTAAGATTGCATGGAGTACCACTTTCTATTATATCTGATCGGGATCCGAGATTTACCTCGAAGTTCTGGAGAAGTCTTCAGCATACTCTGGACACAGAGTTGAGTTTCAGTACTGCTTATCATCCCCAGACAGACGGTCAGTCTGAAAGAACAATTCAAACCCTAGAAGATATGTTGAGAGCTTGCTCTATGGATTTCAAAGGAGGTTGGGATCAACACCTACCATTGGTGGAATTTTCTTATAATAATATTTTTCACTCCAGTATTCAGATGGCTCCTTATGAAGCTCTCTATGGAAAGAAATGCAGGACTCCAACTTGCTGGGATGAAGTTGGGGAAAGAAATCTATTAGGACCTGATCTCGTTGATGAAATGGCAGAAAAGGTCAGATCTATTCAACAACACATAAGCGCAGCTCAGAGTCGACAGAAAAGTTATACCGACAACCGAAGAAAAGACCTACAGTTTGAAGTGGGTGATAAAGTGTTCTTACGAATATCTCCCTGGAAGAGGGTTATGAGATTTGGAAAGAAGGGGAAGTTGAGCCCTAGATATATCGGTCCTTTCGAAATACTGGATCGTGTTGGGAAGGTAGCTTACCGATTGGCGCTTCCACCGAATCTCTCTCAAGTTCACGATGTGTTCCATGTATCTCTCCTGAGAAAGTACATACCTGATCCTTCACATGTACTCAGCTCAGAAGTTGTACCGCTGGAGCAAGATCTTTCTTATGAAGAACAACCGATATAGATTCTGGATCATAGTGAAAAAGTCCTACGAAATAAGAGCACTCGCTTGGTGAATGTTTTATAGAGGAACCACCAACTTGAAGAAGCTACATGGGAGCTTGAGGATATGATGAGGGAGAAGTATCCTCATCTGTTTGTTACAAAGTGACGAATTTCGAGGGCGAAATTCTTTTTAAGGGGGGTAGAATGTAACACCCGAGACTTTTATGTTATATGAATCATCAAAGGAATCTTTTTCTACAAAACACTTGCTTGGCTTGCTTTACACGCAATCGCGACCTTCCTCGATAGCTTGTGTCGTACGCAATACCGAGTTTCACTAAACAACAATATGCTATTAAAACTAGCCGTTATGAATAGTAATAACCACTTTTTGAAATTTTATAAATTTTATTTTTCAAAATGGACTTCATTTTTGGATTCAGAATATCGAAATTAGCCTAGGGTGAAATTTTGGTATTTTTCTGAAAACTTTCAATTTTTGATGAATAGTGAAACCACTAAGTGGAAGGTTAAAAATTGAATTTTTCATAAAACATAATTTTACCGCATCTGTGAATGGAATTTCGAAAATCCGACAGACACGGTTGATATCAGTAAGTAAAATGTGTTTCAATGAGATAAAAATAATTTTTTGGTGAATAGTAACTTTTTACTTTTTTTTACCGCGGTTAATAGTAAATAGGGTAACTAAGGGTAAATATGATATTATTATTACCCTAACACATGTCCTAATTCTATTGGATAAGTGTAATTCGACCAAAAACAACCTTACGAATAAAATATGACCATTTAGGCCCACTTGGATTAGATTAGAACATTTATTATTAATTTATTTAAAGAAGGGTTAAAATAGTTAAAATCAAAGTTTAATAAGTAAATCATTTTTAATATGGGGTTATACATAAGCTAAATTCGACTATAAATATTCATTAGAAAGATAAAGAGATTTCCTACATTATGGTATTTTATTTATAATTTTTAGACATTAAATAATTTAATTTATTTATGACACAATGATGATGCAGTAATTATCTTATTAATGAAATATTGACATAATTGATGTTATAAACACAAAAATAAATGTAATTTAAGACTTTTTATGAATTAGACTAATTTTCTAGGTTACTATGATATATTAATGTTGATTTAATCAACTTTTTTCGAACATATAATTCTGTTATGACTTTCACAAAAATCATATATCAAATAGTGTCAAAATTGACACAAAATAGTTTTTAAATCAAATATTATACTATTAATTGTTATTGTATTCCTAAAAATCTAAGGTTCGTCCAAATGAATTAGATAAGGATATATATATTAATAATAAACAATTTGGGGTTCTTTTGGCATGTTATAGTAAGTGTATTAACCATATAGTGAAAGAAAACAAAAAGACACGGTAAAAGTTAAATTATTTAACTTAGAGTTAAATCTAATTGATAAGGTTATAATAATACCCTAAACTTGTCTAAATCCTATTGGTTGATAGGATTTCGACCCATCCCCACCTTATCTTCGAAATAAGACCCTTTGGAGCCATTATAAACCGATTTTGACTTTAATATAAAATAATATTTTGAGATATTCCTAAGGTGCCCCTCTCCTCCCTTATAAAAGGGCACCTCCTCCCCCTCCTCCTCACACCAAATTGAGCACTCAAGCTCGGCCAACCCCTGACATTTTCTCCTCTCCACTTCCCTAGAATAATCCTAGAGGTCCTGGTCTTCTTCAAAGACCAATCTTAGTTCCCTAAGTGGAGGATTCAAAGAAGCGTTCCAAAGAAGAGGTAATATCCATTACCGATCTTTTCAATTTCTTTCTTCTTAAACTTCTTCTTTTTTAGTTGTTTCATGATAAATTAATAACATCAGTATTAATTACATACTGATATGTTATTATAAATATGAAACAACCCTAATTAACCTTCTATCCATCATATGGAAAAATGAAATCACCGCGCGTGCGTACGTACCGAATACCGTCTCCACGCTGTGGTGTAATCTATTTTCCACCATCACTTTACAAGGATGGGTATAATGGTGTAATGAGTAACTATTTATGATTATTATAAAGTAATATTGATACTGAAATAATATATATATATACTCCAATACAGTTCCATGATCATAGGAATGATATCATCACTCGTGCGTGCATACGGAATACCGTCTCCACGATGTGATGCGACTCGTTCTACATGACCATCATTACATAGTAATTATATAAATGAATTGAATGAATAAATATGATATATTTTACACTAATACCATTCTGGATATAAGGTATCTATAACCTTAAAAGAAGAATAAGAATGTATTCGGCAAAACACGCATAAGAACAAAAGGCAATAAAGACCCGAGTAACAAGTAACAATGAAATATTACCAACAAGAAGCTAAGAATATGACCATATATGATATCATATCAATATGTATGATTCTGTAATAAGTCAATAACATTATTTAAACCATTATACAGGAGCTTCGGACACGTACAAAGCTAATCGGATCTAAGGTAAGGGAAATATCACAATCTCATTTTTATCCGAGATTGTTTATTCGTAAGTATTTAATGGGGTGTATTTTATCATCCACATCCATGTTTCATCAATATGTAATATTATTTCCATCCACCTACAATTGTTTAAATCCATTTTTACCCTTCGGTGAGTTTTTAGTAATATCTATGAAAGAAATCTTTTGTCGTACGAGGTACTTTTTGACTTTTCCGACAAAAGTACGAAGAATGTTTTTTTAACTTATACGGCATGAATGGATTTTTAAAACATTATTTCCAAGAAGCTTCCTTTACAAGTTTACAAGTTTATTTTTAATCAACTTCTTTTATTATAAAGTTGTATGACATGTTATGAAAGGAAAAATGTTTTTGAAGAAGAAAGGATATTTTCCTCAAGAATGGAGTTCAAGTGTTTTATCAAAATTATTTTCCATCTAAGATAATAAAGGGTTCTGTTTTTATCCCTATTATTACATGGATTTGATTATGTTGTGTTGGAAACATTTTTATGAATTCCTTTATCTTATATGAATTGTTTTATGATGTCATGTTGTTTAAGAATCCCATTTTTTATTACAAGGGTTATGCGATGATGTATGATTTACGATTATGTGGCACACATAAGAAAGGATTCATTATAAGATGGGTGGGACCTATATCTCCCTCCAACGCATTGGGTAAAGATTTTATATCTCATGAGATAGAATGACTGGAACGGAAGGTTATTTCTGTTCAGTGATACAGGACTGAAACGAGGAGTGAACTCAGTTCCGAAAGGGACTTTGTCCACTAAGATAGTCTTGGCAATGAATCATGACTAACAAGAAATGATTTTCCATGATTATGTGTGCATGCCACAAAGTTTCAAGTTTTATGTTATGATTATGGGGATCTAATTTTCACTTCTATGATTTATTCCATGTTAAGATATTATGATCTCTTTTGCAGGTTTTGATTTTCAAAAAGATATGATTTTTATTTCCTTTATTTTCCCTTGCTGAGCATTTGAGCTCACCCTTTTATGTTTTCTTTTCCCCAGGTCAGGAAGATGGATATTAAGTAGAATATGCTAAAAGGGACCCTAGATATGATGAAATAAATGGGAGACACTGTAGAAGATTTATGAACCAGTTGTTTATGTTTCCCAGTTTCTAAAGACACTATACCTATACGGTCCTTTGTGGTTTTGTCATATGTTGTATTAAGTGTGCTTCAATTTTGAAGTATTAACAATGTATGTAAAGTATGGGTCGTTATATATGTGATGAGTCAGACTCAAGGTAAGGGTTTTTCATCACACTTTTACATCTATGACACATATGACTTATTCAGCACTTATTTATTTTGTGTGGTGTATATAGTTAAAATTTTTATGTTATATAAAGAATTCATTTATCATTATGGTATTTAATTTTTCATTTAAATTTTTTTATTTAATGGGGTTTATTATTTAAAAGGTACCCAAGTGGTAAGAGTTTATTTCTCAATCTCATCATTATTCAGCATTGATTTTTTCCAAGTATCCCTTGGAGTAATTATTAGATATTTATAAATAAAAATAAATTTATTTTCTTATCATATGGATATTAGTGAATATTTCAAGAAATGTTACAATTTCCACTCTTTGGTACATAAAATGATTGTAATTTTTTTAGAAAATCTAGCTTTATTTATCTCTACGGCCAGAAATCCTTTTTCATCAAAACCTTTGTTTAAAAAAAAATTATCCACTTCAAAATGATTTATACAATAAAATTTTACATATTTTTACTTCTAAAAAATTTATTTAAAGTAATATTCATGTCAATTTTGAAAAAATTCACATTTTCCCTTTGTAGAAAATTTGAAAGGAGTCTTTGTTTTAACGTGTAAAACATGAATATAATTTCCCACCGTCATTAACACTCAGTGGTTTAAAACTTAATTTACTAGCATTGAAGGATTTTCAACTAAAATTGTTTTCAAAAAAATTGTGTGAAATTTTTATTTTAAGGGAATATTTTCAATATACAAATGTTAATTTCCTCAGAAATATTTTTATGGATCTTTTATGGTATTTCAATAAATCAATGACACGAACCCTTAATTGTACTTATGATCCACTAGGGATATGTTATATTGATATAATCCTTATTATTTATTTAGATGTCTTATGATCAGTTTGACTTGGGATGTAGTATATTGATACCATTCATTTTACTCTAGATGGGTTTGGATTATGATTATTAATTAGGGAAAGTATTTAAATTTCATATACTAGTTTAAATATAAATTTTTATTTGTATAATGTTTCACCCCTTTCATATTATGAATGAATTGTACTTAGTAAGTGAAGGATGAGTTCCATTATATCCCTTAGATGCACTGGTAGGTCTCATGAGACTTACTATATTGGGTTTTTCCTAAGGCCATATCCATTTAAATAGATATCTCGGCACAAGGCCTCAATGGTGTTAGATATCATAGAACAAGGCCTTGAAAATATGATTTAAATGTCCAACATTATACATTCCATCATTATGAATTTTTTATTGATATTAAATGTGATTATTTTATTGTTTAGAATATTCATGGTTAACTTTCATGCTTATGTGATTATTTTTGTGGCATTATTTGATCATCATTTATTCCTACCATATTATACTCATGTTATTTTTCTAATAGCATGTGTTTTAGTTATTTACCATTCCATATTGACTATACCTTATTTTTTCATAGCTTCTATAGTACATTTACACATAGTAATCATTTGAGCTCACCCTTATCTTATATTTTTTCTCCAGGATATGAGAAAGTTTTTTACTAATGATATGCAGGGATTAACTAAGGGGAATAATGGAATTCTCAAAAACATCATTTTTTATTTTATGTTTTAAAATGTAATGTGAATTTCAATTATGTATATAGTTTACCAAGACAACTAAACTATTCAGTCCGTCAGGATGTGATTACTTTTATATTATGCCAATGTAATAAAGTAGGCCTCAGCTCTGGAAACTAGGGTTTGAATTACTACGTAGATAAGTAAGTATTGAACATAGAGAGTTGTAGAACCCCCAAGTTCAAGTAAGTGACACTTTATTTATGTATTTTATGTATATAAAGTGTTTGGGTGAATTTTGGCGGCTCTTAGATGACTTTTGAAATGTTTTTGGATATTTTATAGAGGTTAAGAGTTGGATCACAATTAGTAGAAACCATGAAACTATTTTAGGAAACTATGAAAAATGATACATAGGCCACTTGGTTGGCACACAATTAGGCACGTCATTTGGCCAAACCATGCGACCACCTAGGAGTAACTATAAAAATTGGAACAAATGAAAAAACAAGGATGGTGACTAGTTTGTCTAACCATGCAAGTCAACCATGGTAAGGGTGTTTGGAGGCAATGGTTGGTTCATGGTTTCTCCATGGTTTTACTAATCATGCATTGTAACCATGAATAGTTAAAAATTAGACCCTAAAGAAATGTATGTAACATGGTTTTACTATTAAACTTTTTTTGTTTCACTTATTTCGACCATAACTTTGTTTCTCTCCTCCCGAAGGCTCTATAGACCCTCCTCTTCAATCTGAGAGAGAACCGTTAGCAAATCATTGAGTGTTGAAGGCCATATTTCTTAGAAAGTCTCCATTCTTGGTGGTTTTCCTTAGATATATTCTTCTTCCCTCTCTCATATTCAAAGATCATGTCCATTAGGTTAAGATATATGAAATTTTATTCTTGTCTTGATGATATTTGTCTATTTTGATGTTAGGGAACAAGATCTATGGTGGGATTTTGGATATTTAACCCAGTTTTGTTGAAGAAATCATGTCGCTCTTCATTTCCACCATAATCTATGATATAGCTGGACTCAATATTTACTCCTATTATTAGAAATTGATTTCCGGATTTCAAATTTATTTAATTATTATTATTTTTTAAATGGATGTGAGAATATTGATAGAACCTCATTTGGTGATGGTTTGTGGAAATTTTTTGTTTTGGTGGATAGGGAAATTAGTTTCATGATTTTAAAATCATGTTTTAAAATGGATATATAGTTTTAATGAAGATAAATTTTTTGTAAGGTGATTCCAATAAATGGAAAATTCTGTTGAAATGGCATGAAATGGTTTGGTATAATTGGTTGACATGAGTT
Source organism: Viscum album (assembly GCA_963277665.1). Lineage (NCBI taxonomy): Eukaryota > Viridiplantae > Streptophyta > Magnoliopsida > Santalales > Viscaceae > Viscum > Viscum album. The sequence continues at coordinate 1,608,288,316 of OY728141.1, read as the reverse complement.
TTGGCATTAATGGTTGGGCGTTAGTTGAATGGTATGGATAGTGGTCATGAAGTACCACCATCAAAAGGATGGGTTTTATATGTGACGTTACACATTCAATGGTAACACCATGCTTGAGTTTGTGTGTGTGTGGTTGCATGTAATAAAATAGGGTATTCCAAATGGATTTGAGAAAAGGATCAAAGGACTTGTTTTGTTTCTTTCCATGAAAAAAGTTTTGGTTAGAAATTGGTTTCTGTGCAAACTATTTGTAGTTAATATTAACATTTAAAATGTTTTAAAGTGTTTTATATAAATTTATTTATATAAATTAGATAATATGTCATATCTTAGAGGCGTGAGTAGGGAAGTCATTTGGGAAAAATAGACTGAGTTTCATTACTCAGCCCCCTTCAAGGGCACTTTGGTGCATTTGTAGATATTTTTTATTGGGACATAGGTAAAGGAGAAGTATCACATTTCTTTAGTGGTTATTCATGATAAATGTTATGTATTGTTGAGTTGGAGATTGGATTTTGGTGGGAGTTTTTGAGCTTGTGTATGAAGGACCCCGGGACACCCTGAGAGGGCAGGGGTGAATCAGGGTGAGCACTTTTTCTTATAAATTGATGGATCTTATTCCCACGTTGGTAGGAACGTGTTGAACCTGTATGATGATTATGATTAGAAAGCAAACATTCACATTCACAGAGAAGACACAACACTTTTTTACTTGTTTCACCACTAAGGGCTACGTCCAAGGAGCATACGCCGACAAGTTGTCGGTCGTACCCAATTCTACTAATCATCACTAGATGTGGATTACAAAAGTTTGGTCAAAGACACTATGTCCCAGGCTCACTGCCTTTACAAAGGTTCAGGGATTTCTCACTGCTTCCATTAGGTCACTCTCGTTGACTCCCCCTAGCTCACTACCGTTGGTAAAGTCACACTCAGTTTAAAGACGTGAATGTCTCTCCATCATTGCATAAGAATGCATCCTCTGTTGTATGTAGATGCTCTATTGAAGTCCGATTCTCACCAGAAGATGAATATAAAAAATCCCCAAATGTATCGGGTAGTCTCCCGGCTTTCGTACAACTCCAAATAGACCGACGGGCTTCAGCAATACCTAGCGTGCTTCTCCAAGCCAGGCGTGAAAGTCCCAATACAGTGTGCAAGTCCAAACTGGCGCGCAAGTGTCACCAATGCACCTGCGCGACTCTTCCTTCCCCAACTACAAACTTGCGCGGTCCACTTCCTTTCTCTCCCAAACCGCCTTGGGCGCGCAACCAAGAACCAGCGTCCAAGCTCTACTTGGGCGACCAAACTACCACATGCGCGGATCCACCACCTACACAATGAGAGCACGAACAATCTCTAAGTCTTGAACTTCGTTTGAAATGAGGAGGGGTCGACCTGTATTTATAGGTAAACTGGACCCCCTGCACGGAGGCGCGCAAGTCCCTCATTGGCGCGCAAGTCTCGTCTCCCGTAACATCTGTCGCATAACTAACTTGCACAACCCATCCAATACTTGCACGACCTTCTTTCCTTAGTCAAATTTTGAAGTTCTGTTCATGGAAAACAATAGGCGCACATGTATGAATCCTTCTAGGTACCAGTGCGTAAGGTCTTTCAAGGCGCGCAAGTCCACTTGCGTGACCAAACCAACACTTGCGCGACCCTTATCCCTTTGACATATTTTGATGTTCTGATCCTCAAAAACATTTGGTGCACAATTTTCCTATCCTCCAAGACCTCGGAGCGCGTGTCCTTTTGCCAAAAACACTTTTCTTTATTTGTCAATTTTCAGGCCCAAAAATTTGGCAAACACTGGGAAACGGCGCCACCTACACTACTGTTGTCTGCTTGAACGGTATGATCTCTTTGCTGGTACACATTCTGAACTTCCACTATGGATTGAGAACAAACACAAACCGTACACCAAATCATTCTTAGAATACCTTGGTTCCAACAATATCCCCCTTTGGGTTTGTTGGAAATCAGAAAATAAATTCAGTAGATCTCCATCCATGCAGAATTCAAAACCGCAGGAATCAACTCAACTAACACTCTAAGTCTACGTGAGCAATGCTCGGGGTAGAAAACAAGAGAGGAAGCATGAATTGGGTTCCAGGGTTTTTGGAATTCACCATGACGCCTGATGTTTTCCTTCTTATACTTCTCATCACAGAAGAAGTGCATGCCTTGAATCTATTCCTTTCTCGCCCATTGATAATAAATCCAAAGACCGATAAGTTGTTCAATGTTCAGCTCAAATCAGACTCCCCCTAGATAGTATCTCCCCCATAAACCTGCATCACAGCCATAAATAGATAAAAACAGTCATAAAAAATGGGGAGAGGGGTTTTCTGGATCCTCCTTATGCAGTAGGAGGTGGTTGAACATCAAGGTTCAACTGATGCTTCTCAAACACAGCCGCGGACAGTGTCTTGGTCAGGATTTCAGCCACTTGCTCATCAGTTCCAACATGGTCCATTCTAATCATGCCTTGTTAGACATTTTCTTTGATAAAATGATACCGTATTTTAATATGTTTTGTATGAGAATGCTGAACTGGATTCTTCGTAAGATCAATTGCCCTTTTTTATCACAGTAATTCATCATTGGTTGCTGAACCGTATCACCAATATCTATTAGTTGCTGCTTCATCCAAAGCACTTGAGTGCATGCCTTTGTGGCAAAGATATACTCAGCTTCAGCAGTACTAAGAGAAGTACTTTCTTATTTCTTGCTCAACCAGCCAACACATTTCTGCCCAATAGAGAAAGCTCCACCACTAGTGGACTTTCTGTCTACCACATCACTAGCCTAGTCAGCATCAGAAAATGCGGATAATTCACTGTCCCTGCCTGCAGCAAAAAATAACCCGAAGTTATGTGTACCTTGAATGTACCTTGTGATTCTTTTTTACTGTCGACATATGTTCCTCTTTTGGATTAATCTAAAAGCGGGACACAAGGCATGTGGAAAGGACAATATCTGGCCTTGTCACTGTTAGGTACAGTAGCCTTCCAATGATCCTCATGTACATGGTGGGATCAACAGAGTCCCCATCCTCATGCATTCCAAGTTTAGTTCCAACTGAAATCAGAGTTGACATTGGTTTGGAGTCTTGAATATTGAACTTCTTCAGCAACTCTCTTGCATATTTTTCCTGAGAAATGAAAGTGTGTTCCTTCTTTTGAATCACCTGCAGCCCCATGAAATATGTGAGCTCCCCAATCATAGACATTTCAAATTCTGATTTCATGTGGTTGGCAAATTCATCCACTGATTTCTGCCTACGGTAACCAAAAATGATATCATCAACGTATACAAGAACCATGAATATATCTTTTGGATAATTCTTCACATAGAGATTGTGATCAAATCATCCAATTTTGAATTCCACCTTCTTGAGATATGAATCCAGCTGTGAGTACCACGCCCGTGGTGCATGCTTCAAACCATATTGAGCTTTCTTTAGTTTGCAGAACTTTGTTTTATTAGTACCCAAAATAAATCCCATTGGTTGTTCAATGTAGACTTCTTCTTCGAGTACACCATTCAAGAATTTTGTCTTCACATCAATTTGATATACTTTATATCCTCTTTGGAGTGCCATGGAATGGAAAATCCTGATTGACTCCAGTCTAGCCGCTAGAGCAAAGGTTTCTTCAACATCAATGCCTTCAATCTGGCATTATCCTTTACATAGCAGTCGTGCCTTGTTTCTGATGACACTTCCATTCTCATCAAACTTATTTTCGAAGATCCATTTGGTACCAATCACATTTTGACCTTTGGGTCTTTGGACAAGATCCCATGTCTGGTTCTTGTCAATCTGATGTAATTAATCATTCATGGCTTTCACCCAAGATTCATCATTTGTAGCTTCATCGAATGAGGCTGGCTCTACAACCGATTGAAATGCAGATTGTGTATTATTCCTCATCCTCCTTGTTTGAGTGGGTGCACTCTTGTCCCCAATTATGATGGATGGATCAATCTCCGCTCTTCGATTTCTCCTGCGAGGTTCAGTAGCATTCTCTTCAAACATAGTTTCTTCTTCAGATTCTTCTTCTAAGTCAACATCAGGATGTGACTGCTGAGTGTTTTGAACAACTTCCTCTATTTCTGTATTTGTATTTTCCTCACGTCTGCATTCTTCCTGACTTTCTATCACATCAGCATATGACGTCCTTGAAGCATTTGTGGTCTTCTCTTCAATTATCTTAACATCACTGGTTTCCAAAATCCTTCCCAAACGCTTGTTGAAACATTTGTAGGTTTTTATGTTCATTGAGTAACTGAGGAAAATTCCTTCATCTGCATTGTCACCATATTTCCCTTGATTTCCTTCTTTGTTCCTGATGAAGCATTTACTTCCAAAGACACAAAAGTATTTTAGAGAAGGCTTCTGTCCATGCCACAATTCATATGGTGTCTTCGTCTCACCCAAATAAAGTCTTGTTCGATTCTGAATGTACACTGGAGCTTGAACAACCTCTTTCCAGTAATGTTGTGGAATACGACTCTCAATCAGCACAGTTTGTGCCATGTTGTTCACTTGTCGATTCCTACATTCAACAACTCCATTTAGTTGTGGAGTTCTCACAGCAGCTACCTCATGCTGTATCCCATGCTTCTCCAGATAATTCTCAAATTCAATGGATGTGTATTCTCCTCCATTTTCAGATCGCAACACTTTGATTGTTCGTCTAGTATCATTCTCGGCAATTCACCGATATGTTTTCATGCAGTCAAGGACTTGTCGTTTCCTGTGAATGACCATAACACATTCCATTCTACTGTAATCATCTATGAAAAGGACAAAGTACCTTTCTCCATGAGTTCCGGCAACATTTATTGGCCCACAAACATCTGTATGAATCAGATCAAGAAGGTGAGACGCCCTTTTATTCTTTGGCCGATATGAACTGCAGACCATCTTCCCACGAATACAAGCATCACAAGATTTTTCACGCTGACAATTCAGTTTGGGAATGTTCATGAAAATTCTCAATTTTTATATTTTCTCCATGTCTTGTTGATTGATGTGTCCAAGTCTCTGATTCCACAAATTGTTTTCTTCTTCAACAGTCATGTAACATACATTTTCTTCACTATCAACCTGATACAAGTTGCCTTCTGTTCTGCATACCTTCATAAGTGAATTTCCAGTCTTTCCCTTAATAGTGCATCCTTTCTGATTAAATGTAACTATAAGTCCTGAGTCACAGAGTTGACTCACGTTGAGGAGATTATGACGTAAGCCATCTACGTAAAGGACTTCAGTCTTCTTTAGTTCTCCATTAGCTAATTCGGTACTTCCACTCCCTTTTATTTTCAGAGCCCCATCATTACCAAATCTTACTATACCATCGACATTCCATATGATATTCATTAGTAGGCCGGCATTACCTATCATATGAGATGAACAACTGCTATCCAGAATCCAGGTATTATTGTTCTTTTTAGCTTTGAGGGCCACCTGTGCAAGGTTGGATTTCTCAATCTTCTTCCTTTCCTTCCATGAGACATTAGATTGAGTATATAGAACTGATGGCCTTTCAATTATCTATTCCACATACCCGGGTTCTTCATAATCAAAGTCTTCATTGAGAGGTGAAAACCTGTTTGAAAGAGCAACACTGTCTTGCTGATGAGACTTGACTTGCCTTGAAATTCGGTATGAGGTGTCCATGTCCCTTCGCTGCCTACAATTAGCGACCTTATGACCAAAGTTAGAACAATGAAAACAATATCCATAGAAATTCTTTCTTCTATAAGAATTAGGATATGAAATTGTTCTCCTTTGTTTAGCTACTATTTCTTCTCCATTCAGATAGCTTCTTGCCTCATCACAATAAGACATGGTATGGCCCAGATAGCCACAGAACTAACACATCATGAGAGGAAATGTCTTCTCACTTGAATTTCTCCTCATACCTTCTTCCATGGGAGAATAGTAAGATTGTCTGTCATTTCTGAATTTTTCAGGATAATTTTCAGGTCTCCTTTTAGTTTGGATTGAGGGTTCATTTTTCGTCACTCTATGTAACATTTCAACATGTTCAACTTTCATCTTATCTTTCTTTTGGATCTTTTCACTTCCTGCAGTTTACGTCTCAGCCTCACAGCCAATTCCACTCTTTCCCATGCAAACGGGTCTTCGATTACTCAAGATTTTTCCAACCCCCATCTGAACCACACTTAGCTCTTGCTAGTAATTCTGCATCTGAGAATCTTCCAAACTGTATTTTCTTCCTCGATTGTTTTGGAACTAATTCAGTCTCCAGTTTACTCCTTAGAGTAACTACTTCCTCCTTAAGACCATCAGTAGTCTTGGATTTTTCATCCAGTCTGGAGGTGAGTTCATTGATGAACTTTCCCTACTCTTCAATTATCAGCTTTAGATCTACTACATCATCATTGCTTTCAATTATTTTAGACTGTACCTTCACAAATTCTTCCAGTCTTTCAATTTCAGCTTCAACTTGATCAACGTATTAATTTGATTCTTCTACAATTGATTTCCACTTATTTCAGCTCTTACATTTAATCTTAAGCTTACTAACCACATCCTTAATTTGCATCTCAAGATCTACACAAGTTCTCAGTTGTTTTTCTCCATCAGTATCTTTTGACATTTCAGCAGTGGCCATCATAGAAGCATGGTTCCCAGTTTTGAATTCTAGTTCTTTTTCATCACATAATTCATTATCATCTTCTTCCTCTTCACAGACAAAACTCTTCATTTGCATTTTCTTACCAGATTTGAAGTCTCCATTTTTAAGAACCTTATCTGAGGCTTCTTGAAGTTTTCATCTTCACTATCTTCATCATTGATCATTTATAAGCACAGAGAGGCAATGTGCCCAACTTTTACACAATGGAAACATGCGAGAGGTAACTTCCCTTTGAATTTCCCTTTCCCCTTCTGGAACTTCTTTGCAATGAGAGAAAGAATTTCTTTTTCATCGTCATCTTCACTGCTACTATCCTTTTAGATTTTCAGTTTTTCCATGGCCTTGAATGCCATTTCCTTGCTCACCCGAGTCGTAGCATCTTCTGGTTTGACTCTCATTTCATATGCTACCAAGCTGCTCAGTAGATCATCTAGAAAATGTTTGGAAAGATCTACTTCCTCAAGGGATGACACATTCACATTATACAGAGGTGGAATTCTTCTCAATATTTTCTTTACAATATCAATGTCTTTGATTTCATCACCTAGACCCCGAATTTCTCCAACCACTTCAGTAATTCGATTGAAGAAAGAGTCTGCATTCTCGTCTGGATGCATCTTCAAATCATCAAACCGATTGTGAAGCACTTATAGTTTAGTCTCCTTCACTTTGCTATCTCCTTCATAAATATTCTCAAGTTTATCCCACATGGATTTTTCTGAGGTTCAATTCATCACCTTTAGGTAGATCTGATCAGAAAGGGATGCAATGAGTGCATTCTGTGCTTTAGCATCTGCATCAAGAAGTTTCCTGCCCGTTTCAGTCATAGCCAGACCTGTTGGATCAGTGACTTGTATTCCTTGAACAGTAGAAAAAAGAACTTCCATTACAAGAGATCTTATATGAGATCTCATTCTGTTCTTCCAGATTTGGAAATTTCTTCCATCGAAGTGAGGGACTCCCCTGACATTGACCGCGTTTTCCATGACGAAAAAGGTCAGATTCAACACCAGCAAACTTTACCCTCTGATACCACTTGAAGGACCTCGGGACACCCTAAGAGGAGAGGGGTGAATCAGGGTGACCACTTTTTCTTATAAAGTGATGGATCTTCTTCCCACATTGGTAGGAACTTGTTGAACCTGTATGATGATTATGATTAGAAAGAAAACATTCACATGCACAGAGAAGACACATCACTTTTTTACTTGGTTCACCACTAAGGGCTACGTCCAAGGATAATACGCCGAAAAGTTGTCGGTCGTACCAAATTCTACTAATCTTCACTAGCTATGGATTACAATGGTTTGGGCACAGACACTCTGTCCCAGGATCACTGCCTTTACAAAGGTTCAGGGATAGCTCACTGCGTCCCTCAGGTCACTCCCGTTGACCCCCCTAGCTCACTGCCGTTGGTGAAGTCACACTCAGTTTATAGACATGAAGGTCTCTTCATCATTTCATAAGAATTCATCCTCTGTTATATGTAGATGCTCTATTGAAGTCTGATTCTCACCAGAAGATGAATATCAAAAAGGCCCGAATGTATCGGGTAGTCTCCGGGCTTTTGTGCAGCTCCAAACAGACCGGCGGGCTTCAGCAATACCTAGCGCATTTCTCCAAGCCAGGTGCGCAAGTCCCAATACGGCGCATAAGTCCAAACTGGCACACAAGTGTCACCAATGCACTTGCGCGACTCTTCCTTCCCCAACTACAAACTTGCGTTGTCCACTTCCTTTCTCTCCCAAACCACCTTGGGCGCGCAACCAATAACCAGCGCGCAAGCTCTACCTGCATGACCAAACTACCACTTGCGCAGCTCCACCACCTGCGTGAAGAGAGATCGAACAATCTCTATGTCTTGAACTCCGTCTGAAATGAGGAGGGGTCGACCTGTATTTATAGGCAAACTGGACCCCCTGCGCAGAGGCGCGCAAGTCCCTCATTGGCGTGCAAGTCTTGTCTCCCGTAACATCTGTTGCGTAACTGACTTGCGCGACCCAACCAATACTTACACGACCTTCTTTCCTTATCCAAATTTTGAAGTTCTGTTCATGGAAAACAATAAGAACACAAGTATGAATCCTTCTAGGTACCAGCGTGCAAGTTCTTTCAAGGCGCGCAAGTCCACATGCTTGACTAAACCAACACTTGTGCGACCCTTATCCCTTTTCCATATTTTTATGTTTTGATCCTCAAAAACATATGGCATGCAAGTTTCCTATCCTCCAAGACCTCAGCGCCCAAACCCTTTTTCCAAAAAACACTTTTCTTTATTTGCCAATTCTCAGGCCCAAAAATTTGGCAAACACTGGGAAACGACACCACCTACACTACTATTGTCTGCTTGAACGGTATGATCTCTTTACTGGTACACATTCTGAACTTCCACTAAGGATTGAAAACAAACACAAACCGTACACCAAATCATGCTTAGAAGACCCTGGTTCAAACAATGTATTTGGGGTCTTTGATCTTTTCAGGTTTTGTCTTCTTATTTGTAGTTAATGTTGATCATGGTTTTTGTTTGGTACTAAGATATAGTCTAGTTTTATTTGTTATGAATTTAGTCATCCAAATTATCTTCATTAATAATTTAGTGGTTTTTTTGGTTGTGGTATGACTTTTTTGGTTTTTCTACATTCAAAGAGAAAATCTTCCCTCAATTATTTACGAAGCCCTCAATATTTATTTCCACCGTTTTGCATCTTGGGGATGTCACCTAAGGCCAAGTAGAAAATTTTCCTCATCTCAATCCAATTAATAGTGGTGATATGTTACGGATAGTATTAGTCTTGGTTATTGCATCTTTCATTTTGGGAAAATGGTATTGGTTTTTTGTTCTTGGAGTTGAAAATCATTTCTGTTAATTCCTTATGTTATTATGGTAGAAAGGAGTTGGATCCTTGGAACTTCAAATGTAGAGAATAAAAAGGCATAACTAAATTATTTATGTTGAACATCAAGTTACAATAGAGTTGGGTACATAAGTGTTTTAGTGAAACTTATAGAAGCTTTAATCTAATTTTCATTTGTTTATATAATAAGAATATCATGACATGCATTTATATAAATGGATTCTCACTATGTGTACAAATTTATTTTTGAGTAATGATTAATAATTTGGTTCAAAAATGTTAATTTTTGACATGTGCGGAAAAAGGTTTTCAAATGTGAAATTTTAAAAACATCATGACAATGGTATTTTTTAAGTAGATTGATTTTCAAAATCATGGAAGAATTTTCAAAGAGGGTTTTAAAAACAAAAGAAATGAATTTTGCGAATGCCTTGTTGTGATAGTTATGATATGTTAAATTTGAAATTGTATAGCCTTATGTATCTAGAGGGAGAGAATTATGAAGTTTTGTTTGGTTATAGAAAATGGAAACAAGTAGGCATTATAGAAACCAGCTGGAAGAGGCTGCTGAAAATACTGTTTCACTTGAGCCATAGGTGAACCAACAGATGATACAAAGTATTGTCTAGGATTTTCAGACCATGGATAAAGGGAACCGAACGGTTGAACTAATGAAAGTGGATCATTCTATTTAATTCCAGAAGAATAATCCACCCATCTTTCAATGTGATTCAGAACCATAAGAGGTGTGGCCGAATATGATGAATTGAATTTTGATTTACTGGGCACACTAGCAGAGTTGATAGTCATGTTGGAAACAAATTTATTGGATTATCTTGCATGCAATTGGTGAGATTTATAAGTTCCAGATAAATTAGACCAGGGAATTACATTGTAGGTTATTGAAGAATTTTTCAAAAGGAATTTCTATCCTAACATGCCCATGATTTCTAGAATGGAAGAATTTTTAGCTTGATGTAAGAGAACCAAATATTGAAAGATTATGCATATAAATTTATTAATTTAGTCCAATTTTCACAAAAAATTTCTACTAGTGCATCCTTTAAGGCATACATTTTTAAATCAGGTTTGAGGCAATATATTCGATCAAAGATTGTAGTGATTTTCATAATAGATTATATGAATATGGTTAATAGAGTGATGGAGGTATAAACATACATATCATGAGCTTGGGGTTGAAAATAGTGTTGATACCTATGGGAAATTATGGGAACTCTAATGCGGGGAAAAGGAAAAGAGGGACACCTATTTATAAGGCATAAGAATGGCTCAAAACCATACAGATGGATCAGTGAAACAATATTCTAAAACTAAGGGAAATTATGAATGTTTTAGTGTGTATATTTGGATCAAATGGATATATATTGCATGAAACCACCTAGATCATTGATTAATTACAATCAAATGGGGCACCATTAGTGCTATTGGCACAGTGCACCAAGGATGGGTGTTTGGGACATATCTCATGTTTTGTAGACATTATATTATTCAATGGGAAGTGGGAAGTAGAATACCTCTCATTAGTAGAACCTAGATATCCATAAAGATTCTTGGAATTCCATGACTCCTCATTAATGGAACTATCAAAAAAGTAATAAATAACAAAGTATAGTGAATTAGTAGTGGTATGGAGACGAGCAGGTTATTGTAGTTGATCAATCTAGATCGTCAATAGTGAAAGGTATGATTATTTTAAATTATTACATTATCTATGATTTTTTAATATGTTTTTCTCAAATTCAATTATTTATTCTCTTATTAATTATCTTTTGGGTTTAAATGTTGAGATTATGCCTTCTATTTTAAAACATTAAACTCATATTGGTCTAAGAGAATGATGAGCCTTTATGTGTAGAGCATTTTATATAATTGTTTATGGATCAGATTTGATATGGTATTTCTCTATTAATGAGATGTATTCCTACAAAATAATCATAGTTATATATTTTATGATTATTTTCAAATCTCATATCGACTTTTATACATGAATGGTTTGTTTTACAACTGTTGATGGCATTGATTATATCTTTAAAGGAGACCAGAATTTTATGGAAGGTTTAATGAGATTGTTGGCATTAGTAGATAGAATTACCTTGTACCAATTGAAATCTTTGATTTTACCAACAATATAAGATATTGATAATAGATTATATCTAGTGGTTGTTGATCATTTTAATATTTTTTTCTAGAAAATTTCATGGGGTTTCCACCCATAAAATAAATGGAGTTTATGAAAGATCTATTAGGGGGAAGATTCCTATTTCCTTTCCTTATTATAGGATGGAACCAATTTAATTAATGGAATTGAATGTGATGTTATATGATCTAGAAATAAAGGGGTTAATTCATCCTAGCACGTCTCTGTGGGATGCTCTGGTCTTGTTTTCGAAAAATTATTATGTAACTCTTTGGTTGTGTGTTGATTATCTTAAGCTTAACCATGTTATGAAGATGAATCGATATTCAATTTTATTCATTGATGATTTACATGATCCATTTATGATATCCCAGCAGTTCTCTCAAATTTACTTGTTGCCTGGATATCACCAATTGTGGTTTTGGAAGAATGATATTAAAAAGATAGCTTCTTGGAGTAGATATGGCCATTACAAGTATGTGGTTATGACTTTCGATCTTATGAATTCACTGGTACTATTTATATAAATGATGAATCAAATATTTCAAAGATATCTAGATTATTTAATGGTGGTGTTTATGGATTATATATTAGTGTATTCAAGGACAAGAAATGAGCAAGAGAAACAATTTGTGTCACTATTGGAATTTTTGTGGGATTTTTGTATGTATACCAAATTATAAAAGTGCGTTTTTTGGATACAAGAGGTATAATTATATGGATATTTAGTCTCTCAAAGAGGTGTTACTATGGATCCAAAAATGGTCAAAGCTTTTATCTCTTGGAAACTGTAAAAGAATGTCTTTGAGATACGTAGTTTTTATAGTATTACTGGTTATTACAAATGTTTTGTTTATGATTCATCATTAATTGCTTAACCAATGAAATATTTTAAATATAAAATGTTCCATTCCAATGAAACAAGTAATTACAAAATAATTTTCATGAGTTGAGATTTTTTCTTAAATCAACACCAATATTGTTTTTTCTAGAATTAAGACAGGGGTACATGTTGTATTGTGATGCTTTGGGGTCTTTTTTAAGTTATGTTCTCATACAGGGATATCATGATGTTGATTATGGATCATGACAGTTATGGTTTCATGAGAAGAATTACAAAACACCTGATTTTGAGTTAGTTGTTGTAGTCCATTATTTGAATACATAGTGCCATTGCCTCTTTTCTGGGAAATTTATGGTGTTTACATATTATAAGCATTTGAAAAATATTTTCTCACAAATAGATTTGTACTTGAGACAAAGAATATGGATGGAGTATCTCAAATTGTTTTACTTTAACCATATGTATACACTGGTTAAGGGAATTTTAGTGTCATATGAATTAATAAGAAATTTATATGGTCAGTTGGAAAAAGAAGCTTCAGATTAGTGGTAGTTGATGTCGATCATAGCTGACAAGAAATTGGAATGTGAAGACATGGTAGTTTTGAAGTTTTCTTTATAGTTTAATTTGTTTTAAAATTGGTTTAGGTGGTTAAAGAGGCATAGATAACTGATTCATAATGTGTTTCAATGAGGTAAAAACTCAATGGTGAGGAGACCATTGAGGAATGGATGATGTATGGGTGTTTGGTGTTTTGGTTTTGAGGTTGGATGGTCATAAATTTGGATTCTTGAGTACAAATTATCCATGCTTACCACAATTATATATTGGTTATTTATCATTGAAAAAAAAATATTTATAAGGTGTTTAAAACATATTTTTGGTTGGTTGGCATGAAAATAATGATGGATGCACTCATTATGAGATGCCTAACTGGACTCAGGTTAAGGTAGAGAACCAATGACTTGTTGGTATGATTCCGTAATTACCAATTATAATTTGTATATGAGAGTTTATTTCTATATATTGTTTAATAGGTATCCCAAGAATGGTTCAAAAACATGATTCCATATTGGTGCTAGTGGATCTTCTCACAAATTTATTCCATTTCATCCCAATTTGTGAATTTAATATGGTGATGGACTTATCAAAAATATATTCCAAAAAGTGGTAAAGAGGCATGGAATACTAGTTTTTATAGTATTAGACTGAGTTTTGAGGTTTGTGTATCTTTTCAAGAAATACTTACAACATTACCTTAGTACTTAGTTGACAATGATTACAACGTATCATCCTTAGATCGATGGAAAATCAAAAAGGATTATAAAAAAAATAAGAAGACGTTCTTCTAGATTGTGTAATGAATTTTGGTGGATCATATGAAGATAACATACCATTATTGGAGTTATCATATATTAACAATTATCAAGCCTCGATACATATGGCTCATTCTGAATCATTGTATGTGTGTAATTCTCATTTTCCACTTTTTTGGATGGAAACATGTGAGAATTCACTCGTTTGATGGATCCTTGTCCAAGAGACAATGAAGAATATTTAGTTGATTAGGAAAAGGATGGAGATGGCACAGAGTTGTAAGAAATCATATTTAAATCATTTTTGATGGTATTTTCCATTTTAGGAGAGTAATCATGTGTTCTTTAGAACCTATCCAATGATTGGTAATCGTGGTTTTTGGAAGAAATCCATGTTATCTCCATGATACATAATCACCTTAGAGATATGTGAATAGGTAGGAGAGGTTTCATATTAGTTTTATTTTCTACCATATTTTAGTTTAGTGAATAATGTGTTTCATGTATCTCAGATGAAAAAAGAATCAGCCTGATCCTGACCATGTGATTCTATGGGATCCATTTAACCAATATCCGGATGCTTCATGTGTGCATGTTCTAATGTTTATTTTCTATAGGAAAGAGAATTTATTTAGTGGAAAAATCATTGTTCTATTGTAAGATTTTTGGAAACATGGACAGATTTAGTAAGAAACTTGGGAATGGGAGAAGGAAATGGTTGAAAAATGGATTGATATCTTTTGATACAGTGGTGGTTTTCAACATTCTAGGGATAGTAAGGCCATTGGTGGGGAGAATTTAGAATATTTTTTTATGTAATTTACCCTTCATTTATATATTTTATGTATATAATGTGTTTCGGGGAGTATTATAAGGGTTTATAATACTTTTTAAATGTTTTTGAGTCTTTTATGGAGGTTCATGGTTTGAGAACAGTCAGTATAAACAGTGAAACTCCATCTGGAAAAAATTCACAATGAGAAAGAGGCAATTGGGTTAGTGCACAATTAGGGACATGGTTTTGACATACTATGAAACTACCCAGGAGTAACTGTGAAAAGTAAAGTAGAGTAAAAATGGTGGGTACACTATTTGTCAAATTGTGTGAGTGAATCATGTGAAGGGGGTTTAGAGGCAGTGGTCGGCGCACGGTTTGTTCATGATTTGAAAAACCATATCTTGTAACAATTCAAAATTAAAAAATAGATACTAAAAAAGTGTACCTCACATGTTTTTACTCATAAAACTAACATTTTCACATAATTCAACCCTAAATCGGTTTTATCTTCTCTTGAAGGTTGTGGAGACCTTCATATTCCATCCAAGAGCGATCTGTTAGAAAATCACGGTGCATTGAAGGCTGAATTTCTTGGTATGTCTTTATTCATGGTGGTTTTCCTTAGATCTTTTCTTCTAACATATATTATATTCATATATGTAGTCTATTGGGGATAGATCTATGATATTTTATTTTAATAATTTTTAGATTTGGATGTGTTGATGTTGGGGAATATGTTTTAAGGTGAGCTTTTTGAGATTCAACCCAATTACGTTAAACAATGTATTTTGTTCTTTAATCCCACCACAATTTCCAAGGTAAGATTCTTGAATCATGAATCATGTTTTTATAACACGATGGATTGATTTAATATTGATTTAATATTTTATTTTAATTTTGAAAAGGATGTGTGAATATTGATAAAAACATATTTTGTGATGATTTATTGAAATGTTTTTTTTTGTGGAAGGTGAAATTGGTTTCATGATATTAAAATAATTATTTTAAAATGGTTTTTTGTATTTAATTAATTGAAATTGGAGGGATGTGTATTCAATATAGTTAATTTTTTATTGAAATGGTGTTAAATAGTTTGGCATAATTGGTTTACATGAGTTTTCGAATTAATTGTTGGGCATGAGTTGAATGGGATGACTAATGGGCATGAAGTCCTACCATAAAAGGAATGGGTTATTAATGTAAGGTCATGTAAATAAGGGTAAAACCAATATTGAGTATGTGCGTGTGTGTGGTAATGAGGAATAACATGGGTTATAAAAAAGTTATTTACTAAATGGTTCAAATGATTTGATTGGTTGAATTCCTTAAAAACTATTTTGGCTGTAAAACAGTTTCGGTATGAATTACATAGCCTTGATATAAACTATTAAAATATTATAAAGTTTTTTATTTAAATTGTTGTGTATAAATGTTCTCACTTGTTATATCCTAGTGGTGTGACCAGGGAAGTTATTTGGGTAAAGCCTACTATGTTTCATTAATCACCCCCTATTTGAGAATTTAGTGAGTTTGGAAATATTTTTTTATCGATACACATGTAAAGGGAATGTATCTTAAATCTTTAGAGGTACTTAATGATACTTGGAATGAATTTTGGAGTTATAGCTTGGAGCTTGGTGGGGGTGGATGAGATTGTGTCATTTAAGTCTTTGTTCTTTACTGTTTTTTCCTTTATCATTATAGTTGATATTGATCAAGGTTTTTGTTTGGTAATATGATATAGTTTGGATTGATTTATTATAAAAATAGTTCTCTATATTATTTTTATGCATCATTAGTGTTCTTTTGGTTTTGGTATTCTTGTTTTGGATGTGATACCTTAAAAAGTAAAACCATCCCCCAATTGTTTAGAAATCCCTTGTCATTTATTTGAATCCTTTGGAATCTTGGGCATGTCTCCTAAGGCCAAGTAGAAATTTTGCCTTGTCTCAAGCCAATCAAAAGGGGTAGGATATTACGAGAGTCATACATTGATCTGTATGTATCACTTGTAAAAATTAAAGGTGTCATAAGGGAAGACGTATTCAAATTGTTTTTTTTTCAATCTCGATTTTTTGGATATTATCATAACCATTTTTCATTTAGTATTTTTGAGAAATAGGATCAGGGAAATGAATATGGGAAAGATATGTTTATGAAAACCACTATGTATTATAACTGAATAAGAGAGAATATAAAAACGGTTAATAATTGTAGTATATTATTATTATGATTATAAGTTGAGATTCTAAGTCTTAGCTATGATTGTAAGGTTGATATAGTATTATAAATTACCTATTTATACTCTTGTCTATGTTAATTAGTGGAGTAATATTTATCAATTAAATTTTGGTATATTATAATTGTTATTTAGTGTTATGTGAAATATATAAGGATTTTTAATTTTTAGTTTAAATTTATAGTTTGAAATCATATATTAAATGGTACCAATAACCATGAGAAATGATTATATAGAAATGTTATATTTTTGAAGATAACTATTAAGGAATCCATGTCTGAGGGAAGGGTAATGTTTAGGTTTTTATGTGCTTGATGTTAAGGTAATAAATTTTTTATTTATTGGGATAAAGGTCAGTTAGATAGTGTTTATAGACTTGGAATTTATTATTGATTTAAATAAAAATTAATCAATGATATTGTTAGTGATTTTATATAATTTTTGGGATTAGGATATATATTAACTGGTGTGTAACATTAGGAGATAATGTTTGGTATCCTTTTAGGGTTAAAGATATATTTTATTTTCAGAGGGATATATAATCTCGTGGTGTTTTAATGTATTGGAGATTAAAATATGTTTTATGGAAATGTATATTACTGATAATTTATGATTATGGTATATAAATTCTTGGGTATTTGATTAGAAAATGATTAATGTTATTTAAGGATGGATAATGTAACCCCCCGACTCTAGTTACCCAGAGTCGGTGCATTATTTTAATACATTGGCATGATTACAATGAATAAAGTCCCAAAGGGATGATCAGTTTAGCAGTCTTGGAAAATAGATTACATGCATTAACCTTACATTACAATTTCAAACATAAAACACAGTGTAAATAGTTCTTTGAAAATCCCATTATTCACTTTATCTTAACCCTGCATATCAATCACAATACACTTCTTGGAATCCTGGGAATATAAAACTTAAGAAAGGGGTGATCTCAAACGCTCAGTAAAGGTAAGAAATACAGTGGAAGATAACATAAATATTTACCATGGTGAATAATTGAAAACACACGCCTTTACCAATAAAAAACCTGAGCACCTTTATGGAAGGAATATGAGCAGAGTAAATAAAGCCATAATAAAACATAATGACAGGTATTCTACTAGTCGAATGACCACATGAATCGTCTATATTATTTTCATAATGAGGGAATGTATAATGCTAGACATTCTGAAACATTTTGTCAAGGCCTCGACCAAGATGTCTAAAAATGATTAAGGCCTTGGCCAAAACCATATATCAAAATAGGAAAGGATCTCATCCAATTCCATGTCTAGTTGTCTCATGAGACCTACCGATGTATCGATGAGCTATAGCTGGCTCAACCCGTCACTTACTAAGCCCAATACATTCCTCATATGAAAAAGGTTTAAACATATCATAAACATTCATATTCAAACTAGAATATGAACTGTCAACACTTTAACCATAAACCATGAATGGTATAAAAATAGCACATCCATAGTCAAACATATAATAACACATTCAATACAATATGGAATATTTTATTATAATAAATCAACCCCAATCAAAAATAATATCCAGTAAATGATGCCGACATAGTTGAAAATGATGAGTAAAACTTTTTGAGAGAAATATCCTTTTTGTAAATTCATTTAAAAGTTAAACATTTATAAAGGAAGTAACATGAAAGGGATTTCTTAATCAAAGTGTCTCATACCACTTTGAAACATTTTAAATTAATTATCATTTTAAAACATTAATGTCCATACAAATAATTCCTTAAAATCATTTTGAAAACATGGAAATTAATTAAAATGATTTAGAAAGATAAATCTTTAAAACATTTAAAATCATGATCTTGATAAAGAGTACCTTTCAAAAATACTTAAAATATTCATTTTGAAATCATTTTTTTAAATGGACATGGATGATAAAAATGTCCCAGTATATACGTACACATAAACAATCTCGGATAATAATGTGATTGAGGAATTAACCCTTACCAATTTGGTAACTTACGAAACATACACCCCATGAAAGAAGTATCATACAATGAATATTTAAATACACATAAATTAAAGTGTATTACACAAATAATACAATTATGGGCAGTACATACACCACACAAAAGGTAATTGTGGCAATATGGCATGAATCTCACGGGAATACGGAGTGAGATGAAGACCCCTTACATTGCACTTTCCTTCTATCGAGGGTACGTTTAACCTTTTGTATGAAGACTATAGTATGTTATTAAATTATAACATAACCATATTAATATTTATGATATCCTACATTATTCATTTATGACTTTATACTACCAATTTAATAATAATTTCCATGTTATATTAATAATTCGGGTAATAATCGCTTTCTTTATCGTACGTGTTTTAACTTGTTACTCTTGATTGTATCACTTAGATCGTGATTTAAATACTTCCAGAAATAAAACATGATTTATATATCATATATATTTAGAATATAAATATTTATAGTAGACATATATATGAAATGGAAAACACCATTTATGGAGACAATAGTCCGTACGTACGCATAAACGTTGTTTCCGTTTTCATATAGTATTGAACGGAAGTAAGTGAATAAGATATATTTAAGTACATAAATACTTATATAAATAAATATATATATCTTAAGTATCATTATTATTTCATATATTACATACTTATTAGTAATATATATTTTTATAATCGTTGATGAATGGTGAACTTTGAAATGAATCTCATCGTGTCGTAGGGACGGTAATCTGTACGTACTCACGAACGAAAACTATCATTATTTTGATATTAAAATAATAAAAAATTGGATGGTATATCAAATATACATAATACTTATCATGTTATATTTATTATTTACATCAAAAACACATCATTATTATACCCTTCCAAATAATAATGTATTGAATAACAATTACACGATGACGTGGAGATGGTAAGCCGTACGTACGCACGTATGGCGACATTTAATTGAAAGGGTGGATAGAATAATGAACTTGGTTGTAACATAATTATAATAACATCACAGTATATAAAATATACTACAGTTATTATTTTAGAATGGAAACAACAAAGAAAATGAAACTTGAAAGAGGGTGGTGAAAGCATTACCTCTTCTTCGGGTTCTTCCTTTTGATTTGATCTAAAGGGATCCTTAGGTTGGCTTTATGACTAGAGTAAGGCCTATAGGATGAAGGTAGGATAGTTGAAATGGTATTTGGGCAGGTTTTGGCCGATCCAAAAGGCTTTGAAGGTGTGAATTAGAGAGAAGGGGGAGTGCCCATTTCTAAGAGGGGTGAGGGGAACCTTAGGAAAAGCTAGATATATTATTTTATAATAAATGAATATTTGGTTTAAAATTCCTCCAAAGTGTTTAATTTAAAGGTTAAAGTGGGAATACGTCAAAAACCACTCAACAAATAAAATTTTAGATAGGTTTTGGTCACTATACTAACCTTTTCTTTTAGTTTTAACTCTTAGTTAATTAGTTTGACATTTACCATGTCTCCTTGTATTTTTATATTATAAAGTCAATAAACTTACTACAAACTTTCAAGATACCCCAAGTAATCCATTAATGATACACCTATCATGATATAAGTCCTTTGGTAGAACCTTAGATTTTGAGGAATAGAATATCAATTAATAATATAATATTTTTTTTAAAAACACCTTTATGTCAATTTTGACAATATTTAATAATTGATTTTTGTTAAAGTCTTAATACCTTTATTAATTCAAACCAAATTCATTTAAGCAATCCTAAAATGTCATAGTAACCAATAAAGTTTTTTTATTTCATCAAAACTTTCAAATTATAATTTTTTTACCATTTATAATACTAATTATTTGATTCTTTCATTAATAAGAAAAATATTGTATCATTATTACGTCAGAAATAAATTCAATTATTCAATGCCTAAAAATTATAAATATAATACAATTATTTAGGAAATATTTTTATCTTTCTAATAAATATTTATAGTCGAAACTATAACATATTTAACATTATGTAAAATTTGTTTTTCTAAAACATATATGCTTATGTCATTTTTGTATTTACTTTAAATTAATTAATATAAAGTGTCATTATCACTTACAAGTGCATCTATGGGGTCCCAAAATTGACCCAAAGATTCCTAGGGTCGGAAATGTATCAACCAATAGGGTTAGGACACGTTTTATTGTAATTTAATATTATTATAATATTATTTTTCACCCTTATTTACCATATTTACCCTTTAACCATGGTAAATAAAATATTTACTGAAGTAATTATTCAAAATATATAAAAAGAAAAGTTACAAATTTACACAATTTGGACCTCCTGATTCTAAATATGGAATCCATTTTTTTAAATTCAAAACACAGAAGTGGCAGAAATTTATTTAAAATTAATTCCTGCGGTCAAAACAAAAAGCGGGTTTTTAAGAAATAATAACTACAAAAAGATTGACACTTGTTTAAGTCCAGTTTAAATGTGAAATTACATCAAATGACCAACATTGTATTAAGTGGTAAAAATATATTCTAAATAGAATTTAAAACCACTCAAATTCATAATTTATCACTATTAATTATTTCAATTAAA
The DNA here is from genome assembly GCA_963277665.1 of Viscum album. Lineage (NCBI taxonomy): Eukaryota > Viridiplantae > Streptophyta > Magnoliopsida > Santalales > Viscaceae > Viscum > Viscum album. The sequence continues at coordinate 1,608,266,865 of OY728141.1, read as the reverse complement.
AAAGTTGTTTTAATTAAAATTTAGTAATTTTCACTATTCATTAAAATATAAAAGTTATCCGAAAAGTACCAAAAATTCACCCTAAGATAATTTTGATATTATGAATTCAAAAATGAATTCAATTTTAAAAGATAAAATGTTTAAAATTTCAAAAAGTGGGTATTACTATTCATAACGACTAGTTTGATTGGTTGTGGTGTGTGTTAGAACTCGAAGTTGCGTACAACACACGCTACTATATTATTCAAAGAGTAGAGTACCATGGAAGCATGGGGTGTTACAGATAATATGGATTTTAAGAGAATAAATTTAAATTATTATTGGTTTTATGATGTTTTTTAGAATTTTCACTGTAATTTAGGATCTCTATTTTAAATAATATTTTAATAATTATGAGAGAACCCAACTCAAAGTAAATTAGGTTGAACCATGAATTATATATATTAAATTGAGAGTAATATAGGTTGCACCATGTGTGATACAAGTTAAATTATATTAACTTTAGTATAACATGATAGTGTTATAAAGTGTGACATATTGAGGTCAAATTATACTTGTAGTTATTTATTATAATTCACTTATTGTGATCATCACTCATGTTAACAATTTTGGTTTTAGTCAGGGATATAACTGTAAGTAACCATGGTTATGAGGGAAAATTTGATCATTACCACAATAAATAACCCATCAGAATGGGAGATCGAGTGAGAAACCATGTGATTATACCAAATGATCTATCATGAAATATGATTAAAAATGTTAACATAGTCAAAGTACCAAACACACCAAGGAATAGAACAGTAGAGTCAAACAAAAGATCAAGTGATGCGAATAATGTAGCGAAAAAAATATTCATTATCATATATGTCAACAATATGGGAATAATCATGTGGAAATATTACACAAAGATATGGGTAAATTATATATGTGTCGAGATGAAGATCATCAATCTCACAAGTTCAAGGGGAAAATGAATCGACGCAAATCTATTTCTTCAATTGTAAGATTTTTGGGAATTATGTGATTCAAAGTCCCAATCTAAGGGATGACAAGGGAAATAGTCACCAAGAACCATGTGAACTAGTAAAATCCTATGAAACAACTAAAAGTGAATCAGATGTGGATTTTTCACTGTAGACTTTATGGTGTCCTATTTCATGTATGTTTTCACCAAATATTAGATATTGAGTTATAAATAAAAACCCTATTATAGAATGATTATAATATAAATAATTTTTATGTTTTGTGGGAAATTATTCCTTATATAACAATATATACATCCTTAATTATAATTATATATGAAATTAATAATGAGTTAGATCTCATTATAATGTTATTATAATGGTTTTTTATATAGATAAATCTCATTCTATATCCTAAATAATACCATGATCATCTAGTGGAGTATCATAAATTATGAGTTCCATATAGAAATTACTATGATCTCATGAGTCAAATTGATAGTAAAAAATTTACTTAGGTGGGATTTAACACCACAAAATTCTAATATAAGATTACATTTTATATAAGTCAGTGTTTTTGATTCCTTTCTCCATACACAACACCAAACAAAAATGAAACTGTGAAATGATTAAACTATTAAAACCCATACCATTGAATTAGAGGGAATGAATAATAGTAACTAATTTATGATTTTTTATGTATATATAAAATAAAATCTACTTTTATTATAAATTAAATTAAATTAGATTCCCTAAAATGAATAATTAGACCATTTACTATTTAGAGAAGTGTTTTCCTTAAAAAATTCCTTTTATATGATATAAATTTATATTTTAAGAAATATATGAGAAATTATGAGAAATTATTATTTATATTAATAATTATTTAACATCAATTTTTATGGTAAATGATACCAAATAATTATAAAAAATGTAAATATTTTAAAATGTTAATTTCACATAAAATCAATCTTTCATTATATTTTATTATTTTATTCAAAAATTAAATTTATAAATTTTGTGATTTTAAATTAATAAAAATTAAATTTTTTCAATTTCTCATTTTAATAATGATTAATAAATTATTATTTTTCTTTTTCTAAAAATGTTGGGATTTACTCAAGAAATTTTTTTTCCACACAACACATAATTTTTATGACGTTACCATTATATAAAAATGATATAGGAATTTAAACACATTTTCTGTTATAAAATATGAATTTAATTAATTGAATTTTTAATTTTATAATGTCCTTTGAGCTTGTAAAACCTATGTAATTTTTTTTTAGTATTTAAATTCTGTACTTTAATTTAATTATTTTGGTATTTTCATCAAAAAAATGTATTGTCATGGGTGGTTAGGTTTTGGATTTCCTTTAAATCCTTATATCCTTTATTTTTTTGTAAAAATTCAATTTATTCAATTAAAATAAGTACGTGAAATAAATTTATCTTCTATATTAATTGAAATCTTAAAAATGTTATTTCTTTAAAAACTATTTCTACACGATTAAGTCTATTTCTTTTAAAAGTAACATATCACAGCTTTAGAAATTTCATTTTATAAAATTAATTTCTAATTTCTAATTATAAGTATAAAATTCTGTAAAAAGTTAAATCATAATATATTTCATTAAAAATAATTACTAAGGTTATAAATAAATTACCAATACAAAAGTAACTTTGGTTAAAAGGTAAAAAGTTAAAAAAATCTCCAAGAAAACACAAAGTTGTTTCATAAATGAGTGTTTTTGGTGAGTTTGAACCCAAAGTAATTTTACTCTACTTTTTCCCATTTTGTTTCATTTGAAGCTTGACTAATAACCTTAAGATATTTATAATGCAAGGGTTACTCCCAAAACAACCCATTATTTCACTTATAAAATGGTAAGATATTAACCACTTCATGACACACCTATCATTATAATTTCTAAATAAAAATATTCCATTTTCTTCCTACTATAACTATATCCCACTTTCAAAAAAAAATTGTAATTACCCAAACTATTATGAATAAAATTCCCTTTTTTTATTTAATTAAATAGAAATCACATGAAATTATTCTTTTATTATATCTAGTTGGATTTAAATGACTGTTAAGTATCTTTACCATTTATAAGATAGCTGTCGAATAGTGATCACATGACTAGTATAAATATATCATTTTAACAAATCATTTTGGTAGATACAAAGAAAGTGATTGCCTTAACTATAATTATAATACCCCACTAAGCCAATTTATTAGAGTTTACAAGGGAAATAGAATTTATAGGATTTTACCTAGTCCAAGAAAAATTTTCAATCCAACAACTTAAGCAAGAGAAAACCCATTTATGAGAGAAGTTCAAGCACATCAAAATCACAACCCAAACCATGTTCACTGAACAGCCCCACGAAATCCCCTCCACCGCACACCTTACTCTTAGGGATTATTTTCGCGTCTTAAGGGGTTATGTATCATGACCCTAGAAATAAAAATATTTACATTATTTTTCATAGAATAATGAATATATTTTCATCCTATTATTGTTACTTTTGGAATTATTTACAAATCATGAATTGTAATTTTGGTTAATATTCAAATTCAATTCATGAATTTAAGATTTAATGGATTTTTAAAAAAATTAATATTTTAATATAATATTATTGTTAAATAATATTTATCAAATTTAAATGATCATGTAATTTTTATGATGTTTAATGTAATTTTTATATGGGTTCAAAAAACAGTTATTTTTTTAAAACCCATCATTTTCAATAAATATCTTTTATTATTTTAAAAGTTAAAATTAAAATATTTATAGAAATATTTATTTAAAATGAATAATATTTTTGGAATCAGGATATCGAAATTATCCCTCAGTTAATTATACATAATATTCTGAGTCAATTGAATTTTTGGGTAAAAAAATAAATACCATATAAATATATGGTGTTTTTATGACATCAAAATGAGCCAATAGTGATGTAATAAATAATATAAAATGTTTTCTCATCTAAAAATATATTTTACCTTGAAAATAATTTAATTTTATGTTTATTTTATTTATTTTGTAAATCCTTAATTATTCCTCCAAGATTTAAAATATATTTTAAGATTTTAAAATTATTTTGTTAAGAGTGTGAATCACCTCCACATAAGAAAGGGAATTATTTTATTATATTCAGACCTTGGCCTTATAGAATAATGTAAACTAATCCCATTTTATATAAACTATGTGTAAAAACCGGGTGATGGTTTGTGGTTTTGAATATTTTATTATATATTGTCCAAAACCAAAATAATAAAGAAATCCCCTTATTTTCCTATATAAACCCTAAAAATCTCTCATTTATCATCTCTCAAGCTCATTTAAGAATGAAAACACTCATCTCCCTACTCCCTAGAGTCCCCCAAGCTTTCCCCATGCTCTCAAGAAGCTCATACCAAGCCTTTGGAGTCATACATTCATGTAAGGTATCCTCACCTTCCTATCTTTCTTTTAATTCAATAAACATCTTCCAAATTAGACTTTATAATTTAAATAGGTTTAATTTTCATTACCTTAATGTAAAATTAATGTTATTATAATTAGATACCATTTATAATCTCTCATTTTGATACTTACCTAACCTGTTATTATGACAAAATTTCATAAGGTAACATTGTCTTCCTCCCTCCTCTTTGATTGAGCTATCCTTTTAATGTTTTGTATTTAGATTTCCATTTTAATATGTTAAGATATGTTATTCAATATCCACATTTTTTTACATTTTAAGTATTAATTATAAGATCCCCCATCACACTCATTTATCCCTCCAATTAACCTTTATGCAAACCCGATACCATGAAACAAATTTGTCAGGGTTCTTTCGTTTATCCTCTTTCTTTAAGATTATTTATTATTGTACACCTTCTATTTAAAATTAATTATGTTTGTTCAGGTCATTACATGTTTCTCATACTTTACATTTCATGTCTAAATGATGAGGGACCCATTTTTCTATCATCATCCCACTTTATCAATTTATATATGATGACGTCATACTGCCAAAATTACTCCATGATTTTCCATGCCAAAATAATTATGTACTAGATCTCATACCCATTTTCTATCAAGGGTAATCACTTTTATTCACATATAATTCTTTATTGGTGAATTAAATGTAATTATTCCACATTATATGATATTGGAATAAATTACTATGTTGAATTAATCATTGTTATATGATCAATGTGGAACACTTAAACATGAAAATGAAATGATTATGAAGTATGTTCCTTGAGAGTGCTCCAATGCATTAGGTAATGTTTAGTATCATGATACGTCATTTTAAAACAAGTTTTTACATGATTCATTTTTCTACTAAAAAACTGAGTTTATCTAGAACTAGGGATTTAACAATTCTTTTTTAGCGATGTTAATGTGGGTTTTTAATAGTGATAAAAAAGTGTTGTTAAAGACCCATAGTTATCAATGCATTTTTACATGAACAGATAATTGCACACCCTATATCAGCACTTCTAAAAAAGCACTGATAAATGGGGTCTTTTATTAGCACTTTTTTACAAGAACTAATAAAAGTATACTTAATAATATATTTTTTATTAAAAATAATATATAAATATATAAATATATTTATATATTTATATATTTATATTGATATAATTACAGTATATATTTATCGAAATGTGTTTTAGATAAGGTAAATAGGAATTTACACTTAATATATAATAAATTCAGTGAAAATGACTTATAAAAGAACTAAAAATATATTTTTAATTAATAATTTTCTTAATATTACCGAGTAATATTCATTTAATATCAATTTGAAGATAAAAAAGAAAAAAATTAAAAAACATTATCTCGAATAAGTTGAAAACATAACTTGAACTTCAAACGGCCACAAATTTTGATTCAGGTGTCTGTTTGGGCTCTACCACATATCAAATAAAATCATGTGACGAGGAATATGCCCTCAATAAGAAAATTAAACCTCTGTTACATTTTTTGTGGCAGAAAATGGCCCATAAGCCCTCCAAAACTGAGTTTTTAGTCTGGGTGCCTTAATTTTTTAGCATTCGATGGATTTTCAGCCTCATTTAAAGGGGTATTTTTTCCCATTTTCTTTGGGGAATGAATTTATTACCAGGTATTAAATTCATATTGATATTATGATTTTTAAATTTTATCATTTTTCACAATGTAAATTTATTTATAATTAAATATATTCATGTTTTATTATATTTACTTATAATAAATCACTCATATAAATATGTATAAATTTATCAACATATTTTCATAAAAATATATATTCTAATATATCTAATTAAATTAATAATCTAAAAATTTATTTAAAATCATATCTAATTTTTTTAAATTAATAAAAATTATTTATAATGTTTATATATATATATATATGTGTGTGTGTGTGTGTGCGTATTAATAAACAGATATTTATATTATAATCTAATATACATAAATGCATATAATATATATCACACATGCATATATATTTTATATTTTTATTTATAAATAGTTATATAAATATATGTAAATATATATATATATATATATCATTAAAGAGACAACAAAACAACATGGTGTAGTGTTAAAGACATTCCATCTTTGAAGGAGAGGTGCATGGTTTGATTCCAGGAGGGCATACATGGGGCTAGAAATTCACAAAACACTGGTAAAAGGGGTGTTGGGGTGAAAAGCACTGTTAAATGGGGATGTGGAGTGCCGTTAAAGGGGTCATGGAAGAACTGATAAAAGGGTAAGGTGCACATGTCTCTGAAAAAAATTACCACCATAAACTGTTTTTCCTTTTTCAGTGCTAAAAAGTGTTGTTAAATGTTACCTTTAACAACGTTAAAAAGCATTGTTAAAGGACCCTTTTAACAGTTATTTTTAGTGCTGTTAAAGAGTGCCTTTAACATCATTTTTTAGGGCTGATAAATATTTTGGTCTTTTAACCACACATTGATTATCAGTGCTTTTTAGCACTAATAATGGTCTTTTAAAGTGATGTTAAAATGCCTTTTTTGTAGTAGTGTTTAAGGGGATTTTTCCATCATGATTTCTTGGTGTGTTTTACCTTTAACTATGTTCATGACATAGTGTTTTATGTTGTTTCCACATTTCCCATGTTGTGATTATCATTCTATATCATTCCTTAGTATTCATGTTCTTTTCATGTTCAATTGATATGCCTATTGTCTAGCATGTGTTTTATTCCTCATGTTATCACTTTTTTATTCCCTTATTAGGATTTATAGCTCACCCCATTCTTATGTATGAGCACATGTTATCCCATATACTGTATATTACCAGTGAAGGTTTTGGTCATTTTAAGGTAGTTTTCAATAAAGTTTTTTCTTTTCATGTTTTAATTTGTTATGTAATGTACCTAATATCCCAAAGACACTAAACCTATCGATCATTTAGGTTGAATTTAGTGAGAAATTATGCAATTAAACCATGTACTAGTGTCGAATAAAATAAGGGGTGTTAAAGTTGGTATCAGATGATAGGTTCAGTTGTTTTGGGGATTAGGATTAAAACTCTAGTTAAAACCATTAGGGATAAGGATGAGTGTAAGAAAACACCCATGAATTATCCTAAGTATATAGTAATTATTTTACCAGGAAAATATATCCATGTCTGGATACACAAGTGGATGTGGTTCAGGTATAGATGTAACTATTAGTGACAACTCCAACAAGGTGTTCTGTGCCTGACGTAGGGTAACATGGTACATGATAATGGGACTTACTACATCATGTTCTAACAATCTCAAGGGATATGATTTGGAAAATTCGAAATCTCATTATAAACCATTATTAAAGGGACAAAAATTCCAATAAGAATACATGTTAGGAAATAGATCATTGATAACATAAAATGAATCCTTGAAACTCATATGTTAAGTAGATAAATGTAATTCATAATTTATTCGTTTAATTTCTTTGGATTACCCTTTATGTGTTTAATTTTATGATATTGTACCTAATTCTCCTTTTTCTATCCAATGTTCGGTAATAGGATGAATCAGGTTAACAACTAATTTTAAGGTAAATGTTATGATTTCCCTAATGAGATCCCCAACCTGGTGGGAGAAGGAATGGAAATATTTTTTAGGATACACTTTCAATTAACAATTATTTTGAATAGAAACCTAGATCAAGAGGAGCATAGAAACCCCCTAATAGAGAACAACCAGAAATTGAGAGCTTCAGGTGATAATGTCCTCCTAGTTTTAATATATCATATGATCCCTTAATCATAGAGAAATGGCTCAACTCTGTTGAAATGATATTCTATGCCATTCAATGATTTTAAATTTTTTTTCTTTTTCAGGATGTTTTTTGTATGGACAGAGAATCTCATCAGTGGTGGACATTTATCAATAGTACAAAGATTAAGGAATATATTGACGCAATGGAGTGGTAGGAATTCTAGAAAACAAATTGATAAATATTTTCCCCACACCCTCCATTTTAAATGGAATGATATTTCATTTCACTCATGAAAAAATATGACAGATATATTTGGTATTAGGAGGAAAACATCCAAATACTTGCATGATACACCTTTTGTTTTATCATTACCCCTGACTGTAATGTTGGTCGCTACTTTGGTGGGATAAATCCTTGTATACGAATATCCGTAGTGATATGATACATTGATAGCTATGAGGAAATTGTTTAATTTTCCCTCATAGTTCCAATAAATATTAAGGAATCCCAAGGGTATTTTGGGGATAAGAAGTAGAAAGTGGAGTTTAATTCTAAAGTTCTGATGGACAAAACCAACAGTGCTACAAAATTCCATCATTTTACTTCTCAAAAGTATGGAAAGAAGAACCCTGGAAATTTGTTAAGAGGGAAAATGAAATTATTTAGGTGGGGAAGAGAATGGAACCTATCCAATGATTGTTGAAAAGAGAAACCCACCAATGTTATAGATAAAAGGAATGTCCTGGTCAACCATCAATGTGTTGTTCATTGCTACAACTACAAAGAACCAGGGCACTTTACAAACTGCTGACCTAAGATAAGAGCTCTTGGAGGTCACCAAAATCCTCCAAGGTGGTAAGGGAGATATTTTTTCATCACTGTCGCTATATTAAATCCCAAAAAAAAGTGTTCATAGGTAAGAGAGTTATTATTTCAAGAATAGGGACTGTATTTTTTTTATTATGGTTCTAGTAATTCCTTCATATCACAAAGGTTTAGAAGAACAATACAAATATCACCAAAAAGCTTGGGAGTAGAGATGTCTATGAAAATACAATTGGGGATATTATTTCTTCCCAAGTATATAACTCCTCCCCTTTCAACATTTGTGGGATAAACATTTGGGTGAACCTTTTTATAATTCCCTTGGAATATTTTTGATGAAATTCTAGGCAGGGATTATCTTTCCCTATATAGGGAAAACATACATTTCTATCAGAGGTACATCACACCATTTAGTAAATCTAACCCCGATTCTATATCAATGCAAGGAGGAGGATGAATATTCTTTAGAACCTTCATCTTAAACATGGATAATATTTCCCTATGAGAAATCATATCATGCTCAAATGATTGATTCAAAGGAAGGAACCATCCACAAATACATGTCTATTGTGATGGAATACACTGATTTGTTTCCCGAGGAATTTCCTGGTCTTTCCCCTAGTTGAGAGGTTGAATTTTCAATTGTTCTTATACCTGGGGCATTGTCAGTATCCAAGACTCCTTATAGGATTGATGTTTTGAAACATGAGAAACTAAAGAATCAAATTTATAAGAATCTTGATAAAGGATTCATATGCCCAAGTTCTTCACTATGGGGTGCACCAGTCCTTTTAGTCAAGAAGATAAATTGGTCATTGTGCCTTTTCATTTATTATCATGAGCTCAACAAGATCCCGATAAAGAACAAGTGTCCTTTTCCACAAATTTCTGACTTATTCAATTAGCTATATTGATCACAATACTTCTTTGAGGATGATATTTGGTTGGGATATTACCATGATAGAGTGAAGAAGGAGGATATCCCTAAGATTTATTTTTATACAAGGTACAGGAAATATATGTTCATAGTGATTCTATTTGGACTCAATAATTCTCCACCAATATTCATGGACTCGATGAATAGAGTATTTATATATTACCTTGAAAAAATTATGGTAGTCTTTATATATGATATTATAATATACTCAAACACCATGGAGGAGCATGAGGATCATTTGATCACTATGCTAAAGACCGTGTGAGAGGATAATCTCCATGAGATGTACATCAAGTGTGTGTTTTGGCTGAAGGAAGTCTCATTCTTAGGGAATATCATCACAAGAAATAGGATATCTATGGATCCTTCAAAGAAAAATTCTATTAAAAGATGGATGAGTCCAACACATGTTATAGATATCCATAGTTTCCTTGGGTTAGCTAGATATTGTTGCTGATTTGTGAGAAATTTTTCATGATTATCAAACCCCCTTACGAAGATAGTTCAGAAGGGAGTCATGTTTTCCTGAAATTGTGAATGTGAATGAAACTTCATGGAGTAGTAAAATAAGGCTTATCAATGCACCTGTACTCACACTACCCATAAGCGGTGAAATTTTCATAATTTTCAGAAATTAATAGAAGAATGTATTGCGATGTGTGTTGGTGAAAAATGAGAAATTCATTGACAATGCCTCAAGGTAGTGGAAAATTCATGAGAAAAACTATCCCATGAATGATTTGGAGTCGACAGTAGTGATCTTCAATTTGAAAATTTTGCAGAATTATCTCTTTGGCGAGAAGTGTGAAATATATACGGATCACAAAAGTCTTACATTTATAATCACATAGAAAGATCTTAGTATGATCCAATGGATATGGTTATAGCTCATTAGGTATGATGATTGCTCAATCCACTACCATCCTGGAAAAGTGAAAAAAGTGGTAGATTATTTATGAAGAATGGATCCAGAAATTATATCATCAATGTTAATTGATAAGGATCCAATATTCTTATATATGAAGAGGTGGTACATGGGAATCATAAAGAAAAAACATCATTAATAATTTCACAAATTATATATCAACCGTCTCTTATTGAAAGTTTAAAGGATACTCGAAAAGATGATGTGGGAATTAATCAGAATGTGGGAACTACAAGAAAAATGATATCCTCAAAATTCAACATTAATGAATAAGAAATTGTGATATTGAGGCCAAGACTATGCGTTTTATAAAATAATGAGTAAAAGAAGGAAATAATTGATGATTCAAATTGTTCGACTTTATCCATTCTCCCAAGAAACACAGGTTGTATTGAGATCTCTGAGGTAACTATTAGTGGGATAACATAAAGAAGGATATCACGGAATATACATAAATGTTTCTTGTATGTCAGAAAGTGAAGGCTAAAATGCAGAAGTCTAAGGGGTTGATGCAACCATTACCCATACCAATGTGTAAATGGTAAAACATCACCTTGTGATTTTTTACTAGACATCCAAATACTTCCAAGGGAAACAATGTTATTCAGGATGTTGTGGAATGTCTTACAATGAAAACACACTTCATTGGTATTTGATAGTATTTCTTATTGGATCAAGTTATGTGGATATACATCACATAATTTCTTAGTTTGCATGGAGTACCACTATCGATTGTGTCTGATTGAGATCCAAGAATCACCTCTATGTTTTAGAAAAGAATCTAATATTCTCTAAAAACTGAGTTAAACTTTAGTGTCCCTTGTCATCCTAAAAGTTATGGCCAATATTAGTGGACTATATAAACACATGAGGAAATGTTGAGAACATGATCAATTGAATTCAAAGAAGGATGGGACCAACTTCTCCCTATGGTTGAGTTCTATTAAAAAAATTGTTTTAACTCAATTATATAAATGTCTCCCTATGAAGCCCTTTTACAGGGAGAGTGGAAACAAACCAAAACTTTGGGACGAAGTTGGGGAAAAAACATCTATGACATGAAATTTTTGAGGAAATGGCGAATAATGTTAAAACCATTCAGAAGCACATCAAAGTTATACAAGTCAATAGAAGAGAAATTATACCAATCGTCAATAAGACCTAGATTTTGATGTTGGAGACATGGTATTCCTCTGAATATCTATGTGTGAGAGTGATGAGATTTGGAAAGATGGTAATGCTTAGTCTAAGGTACATCAGCCCATTTGAGATCCATGCTCACATCAGAGTAGTGGCATATCGACTAGCACCACCACCAAACCTATCTAAAGTACATGATGTATTCCATGTATCCATCTAAAGAAAGTACATACTATACCCATTATATGTATTTAATCCATATATGGTACTATTATTGAATGACATTTATTATGAGAGGAAGCCAGTTAAGATCCTAGATCATAGAGAAAAATTTATACAAAATAAGACAATGCCCCCCGTCAAAGTATTATGGAAAAACCACAAGTTTGAAAAGGAGATGTGGCAACTATAGGAGGTGATGGAGAATAATTTCCCTCATCTTTTTTGGTGTGGTAAAATGAAATTTTGAGTGTGAAATATCTAAATGGGGAAGATTTTAATGACCTGAACTATCATAAATAAAATCCCCCTTTTTATTTAATTAAATTGAAAGAACATGCACTTATTTTTTTCATCATACACAATTATATTTCAATGACCTCTTAGCATATTTACCATTGATAATATAACTATTGCATAGTGAAAAATTGACTAGTATAAATATAGGGATTTATCACATTCTTAGGGCACTGACAAAGGATGTGATGGACTCAACCAGTTGGATAATAACCTATAAAGCCCATTTATTTGATATTTAGAGGGAGATATCATTTCTAGTATTTTCCATATACCAGTCCTAATATGAGATCCAATAACTAAAGAACGAGAGTAATAATTTATGGGATAATTTCAATGACATCAAGATCAAATCCTAAACCATGTTCATCGAATAGCCCCATGAAATTCACACCATTTTACACCTTACTCTCATAGATTATTCTTGGGTATTAAAGTGATATGTATCAATACACTAGAAATATAAATATGTACATTTTTTTTATAATAATGAATATATTTTCATCCTATAATTATTACTTTGTAAATGAATTCTAAATTAAATATTATATTTTTAGTTAATATTCAAATTCAATTTAATAATATATTAATTAATGGATCTTTGAAATAAATAATATTTTATTGGAATATTATTATTAAATAATATTTATCAAATATAAATGATCATATAATTTTCATGAGGTCAAATGTATTTTTTATAAGGGTTTAAAAAACAATTATTTTTCAAAAACCCATCATTTTCCATAAATATTGGTTATTATTTTAAAATTAAAAATTCACATATTTAGAAAATTATTCTGATAAGATGAATATTTTTTTAATCATCATTTTGAAATTATCTAATGGTGAATTTCTCTTAATTTTTTAATATAGTCAAACTTTTTGGTACAAATTAAATATTGTATAAATATATGATGTGTTTTGTGACATCATAATGTACCCATAGTGATGTCACAAACACTATAATAGGCATGATCGAAAAAATATATGTTTTACATTTAATATATATTTATTTTATTTTTATTTTATTTATTTTAAAAATCCTTAATGAATCCTCAAAGACATAAAATATATTTTAAGATTTAAAAATCATTTATTTGAGAGTGTGACTCACCTCTAGATAAGAAAGGGAATTATATTATTATCATCATTACTTTTCCTTATAAAATAATTTAAACCACAATTATTTGGAAGAAACCATGGTCAAAAACCATTGGATGGTTTGTGGTTTTGAATATTTTATTATGTAGTGTCTAAAACCAAAATAATAATGGAATCCCATTCTTTTCCCATATAAACCAATCCAAGATCTCATTTTTCTTAACGAAAACACTTTTAAGCATGACCAAACTCTACCCCTACCCCATATAGACCTCCCAAAGTGCCCCAGGGTCTCAAGAAGCAACTCTCATTCCTTCAGAGTCCCACATTCAGGTAAGGGATCCTCACTTTCTTCTCTTTATTTGAATTCGTGAACCTTCTTGGAAATTAAGATTTATAATTTCCATTTTTAATATTTTCATTCCATTACTATCTAATTAATGTTATTTGAATTATATAAAATTTATACTCTCTCATTTTTACCCTTACCTAAGCTGTTACAACGTGAAAAAAAAATATAGGGAACCTTATCGTCCACTATCCTCTTTTATCAAGCATAAATTTTAATATTATGTCTTTTAATTTCCATTTCCCTATGATGGGATATGTTATTCCATTAAAACCATTCTGTTCATTTAATTTATAAATTATTAGATTATATGTCACTCTCATTTATCCATCCAATGAACCATTATTCACACCCGTTACCATGCCAAAATTTTGTAAGGGTTCTTCCCTTTCTTCTCTTTCTTCAAGTTTCATTATTATGTTATTCCTTTTATTTACAATTCAGTATGTTGGGTCATGTATTTCCACATCCATATTACTATAAATTTCATTTTTAATTATTAGAGACCCATTTTTTCACATCAACACATTTTATAAATTTATTTATGATAGTATTATGCTACTAAAATTGCTCTGTAATTTTCCTTGCCAAAAATAATTTTATAGTGAATACCATACCCATTTTCTATCAAGGGTATTCACCTTTATGAACATAAAATTATTAATAGGATACATTCATGTATTTATTACACATTCTTAGATCATGGAATAAATTATGACGTTGAATGAATTCATGTTATATAATCTATGTGGAACACTTAATCATGAGAATGAAATGATTATGATAGGTCATGTTGTGATAGGGGTTTACTTGTTCAGTTTATGGGAATTTGTCCACCATGATGTCATGGAAGGGTTATGATTTACCCATGTTTATGATTCAGTGGTTTAAGCTGTTTCCACATTTCGCATTTTAATATTATTATGTTATATCATTCCTTATTATTTATGTTTTTTTTCATCCTCTATTGATATTCCTATTTTCTAACATGTATTGTATTACTAATGTTATGAATTTTTTATTCTATTACTTGGATTTATAGCTCACCCCTTTCTTATTATGTCCTTAGGTTATCCCATGCAGTGTTAAGTACGAAGGAACATTTTGGTCATGTTAAGGAAGTTTTCAATAGAGATGTTTCTTTTCATGTTTTAAGTTGTTAAGTAATATAACTAATTTACCAAAGACACTAAATCTATAAATCATTGAGGTTGTATGTAGTGAAAATTTATATAATTAAACCATTTATTAAATTTTAGTAAAGATAATGGTTATTATACTTATGGTCCCCATTATTTACAGAAAGGCCTTCATTTCCAAGGAGACTTCCATGGAAAATTCAAGTCCCTGACATGAGTATTATAAAAACCTTTTTTTTGTTATTTTTATCCTCTTTCAAATTTTTTCTTGAAACACTAAAATAATGATATTATTATCACTAATATATTTTAATTTTACTATATTAAGGGTATTATCGTTATTAATTCATATAATCTATCCATTAAGAAAAAAAATCATTGTAGGTGGATGGTGCAGACTACCACCTCCACAATCTATAGTAATTTTTTTAATCAATTCCTTATAAGGATGGATATAATGATTGTATTGAAGGATATAAATGATTTTTAGGATATAATTAATGATTTTTATCACTAATTATAAACCATATGTTTGACATGATCAAAAAATTATTATCATTAATTCAATAATTTAAAACAAGTGAACTAAGAGGAAAATAGTCTTTTCTTTTAAGTAATGGAATTATATAAATTATAAAGTCTTTAAAATTCTATACATTTTTTGATATATCAGACAAATATAAACTAAAAAAGACCATTATGATTATTTTATAATTATATTATAACTAACCCATCTCATAATCGTCCATTAATCATCGTATGTTGATGTTTGGTTCGGTTTAACCATCTACATGAACAATACTGTACATTTATATCATGGATGACTATGAGAAATTTTTTAATGGGGTAATATGATATAAATATTCAAATATATATTTGTTAGTAAGTTTATATCATCAATTAACTCGTTAATTTATAAAACACCCTTTGTTCCTTAAGAATCAATGAAACATGATCATCTTCCATTTCATGTTAAAGGTACATAGCCAAAACAGACCTAAAATGAAATTATATGTAACGCCCCGACCCTAGTTACCTAGATTCAGGGCATTATTACTTTACATTGGCATGATCACAAAATATAAAGTCTCTAAATACGGATTAGTTTAGGAGCCTTGGAAGTAATAGATACATACGTAAGTATTACATTACATCTTGAGATAAAAACAACAACAACATTTTTGTCCCCTTTTGAACACGCTCTTATTCCTTAGCCTATCCCTGCAGGTCAACCATAAAATAAATCCTCACATCTTGGAAAAAATAAACCACATAAAGGGGTGATCTCAGATGCTCAGTAAGGATAACAATATAGAGGAAACATCATAAATAAGCATAAACATTTAAGGAAATGTATAAGACTAAAACAAAAGCCTTTTAAACTTGAACATCATAATAATATGGAAAATATGAATCTAAATAATTCCATCAACTTATTTACATGAATATTATACTAGTCGAATAATCACATGCAATATCAATAGCCAAATTCATAATGATAGAATGCATAATGCCAGACTTCATAACCACATAGTCAAGGCTTTGTGCCAAGACTAAAAATAAGATTTTTTTCAATGCCTTATTACAAGACACAACTGTGTATCATGAGACCTACTAATGCATTGAGGAGTTGTAGTAGGCTCCATCCGTCACTTACTAAGTCTAATGCATTCCTTATATGAAAAGGTTGAAACATAACATAAACATTCGTCTTTAAACTAGCATATGAAATTCTAATACATTAATCATAAACCATGAATGGTATAAAAATAACACACCCACAGCAAAAAATATCACAAAACATTAAATAAAATATAGAATATTGTATCATAACTTCAAACAAGTGTAAAATTCATCAAAGGATGTTGACATAGATGAAATAAAAAATGTTTGAGATAAATATATCTTTCAATTTTGAAATAATTTAAAAGTCACTTAATTATAAAATAAAATATTTATTTTGAAAATACACTTATAAAATAATATAGTAATCTTATAATGTGTTATGACAAAGGAAAATAGCTTTACCTTCCGTATAAGTTAAAAAACATTCTTTCCTTGATTTTGTCGAAAAGGTCGTAAAGTACCTTGTTTGGAAAACGACATAAAGATTCCTTTATAAAAATTTTATAAAAAGTAAAACAATGGTATAAATTAATTTAACCCATAGTCTAGGAAATCTTAAAAATATTTTGAAATAAATTTTAAGAAACATGTATGTGGATGATAAATAGGTCACAGTAGATAATTAGGTATAAACAACCTCAGATAATGAAGAGATTGTAGAATTAACCCTTACCGTGAACTTTTACTTGGTCAAGGGTACGTTAAAATCCTATATAATAGTTAAATTATTGTTACTAAATTACATAATAACCATATACATAAATATTATATCATATATGATCTTCTAATATTGCTTTGTTAATAATATTTTAGTATTATCGTCGTTTTGGGTGTTAACTGATTCGTTTTCCTTTATTTGTTTTTTTATGTAAGTCGTGTTTTTTATGGATAAGATGTATTTTATTCATATCCAGAATGATATTAAGTTATTTAAATATTATTTTTAATCATAAAATGAAAATTATTCTTGATTTATTACGATGGTGAAATGAATCTCGTCGTGATCATGGAGATGGTAATCTGTACGTACGCCCCAATGACAATATTATTATATTGATGATAAAATCGCATGTAAATAGATGGTATATCATATATAAAGAATCATTAACATGTTATATTTATTTTTTTAATCAATTATACATCATTATTATACCCATGAAAATAATAATATATGGAATAACAAATATACCACGACGTGGAGACGGTAAGACGTACGTACGCACGTATGGTGACTTTGTCATTCATATGATGGATAGAATAATGATTATGTCTGTAAAATATTTATAATAAAATAAAATTATATATAATATAATATATTTATTACTTTATAATGGAAACAATAAACAAAGAGGAAGTGGAAGAAGAAAAGAACTTGAAAGAGGTGATGAAATATTTACCGCTTCTTCTGGTGATTACTTTTGAGTTGGTGAAAAGGGATCCATAAGTTGGATTTCTGATAAAAATAAGGCCTATATGTTTAAGTGAGTAAATGTTATAGGATGTTGGGGCATAATTTGGTGGAGCCAAATGGATTTGGAGGTGTGAATTTGACGTAAGGGGAAGCTCACTTTTATAAGAGAAGTGAGGGGCACCTTAGGAAAGATTGAAATATTATTTTATAATAAAACAAATTTTGGTTTATAATGGCTCCAAAATGATTTATTTAGAAGCTAAGTTGGGGATGGGTCAAAAATGGCTCAAAAAATAGGTTTTGGATAGGTTAGGGTAACTATATTAACCTTACCTTTTATGTTTAACTCTTAGTTAAATAGTTTAACTTTTACCATGTATTCTTGTATTCTTATAATAATTGGTTAATAAAATTACTATAAAATTCCAAGAAAACCCCAAGTGGTTCTTTAATGACATATATATCATTAGTTAAGTCCATTTTCTAAACCATATATTTTTAGGTCTATTATATAATTTAATAATATAATATTTGTTTTAAAAACTCTTTTATGTCAATTTTGACACTATTCAGTATTTTGTTTTTGATAAAGTCATAACAACATGATTAATTCGAAAAAAATAAAATTAATCAACAATAACATGTCATATTAACCTATAAAATTAGTATAATTCATCAAATATCTCAAATTACATTTATTTGGATATTTATAACATCAATTATTTTAATTTTTCATTAATAAGGTAATTCCTGCATCACTATTGTGTCATAAATAAATTTAATTATTTAATATCTAAAAATTATAAATAAAATACCATTATGTAGGAAATATTTTTATATTTATAATTAATATTTATAGTCTAATTTATCTTATTTATTACCCTATATTAAAAAAGTTTTAGTTAGGAAAACGTGTATCTAACACTTTTAACTCTTCTTTAAATTAAATAATAATAAATGTACAAATCTAATATAAGTGGACCAAAAAGAACCATATGTTATTATTAAGTTTGTTTTTTGTCGAACTATAGTTATCCAATAGAATTATGACATGTGTTAGGGTAATTATAATATTATTTTTACCTTTAATTACCCTATTTACTTTTAATCACGGTAAATAAAAGTCGAAAGTTACTGTTCACCAAAAATTATTTTCATCTTATTGAACCAAATTGTACTTACTGATATCAACAGTGTCACTTGGATTTTAAAAATTCAACTCACAGAAGTGGTAAAATTATGTTTTATGCAAATTTACAAATGCTCCTAGGAGGTTGGTAAAAGACGGTAAAAAGTTCAATAAAATTTTATATATCTAAACTTATTATAAAATGACTCCAATGAATTAAATTGAAATTATATAGGTATTATCTATCTATTTTGACCTAAAATAAATTTAAATAAAATAAACAATTATTTAAATAAAAAGTTGGTTTACAACAATAATGCAGTGTTTTTCATTATTCATTAAAAATTGAATGTTTTTTGAAAAATACCAAAAATTCACCCTAAGCTAATTTCAATATTACGAATTCAAAAATAAATTTCATTATGAAAAATAAGATTTATAAAATTTCAAAGAGTGGTAATTACTATTCATAACAACTAGTTGAATTGGTTTTGGTGTGTTAGAACTCAAAGTTGTGTACAAAGAAAGCTATTGTATTAATCAAAGAGAAGTGTACCATGGAAGCTTGGGGTGTTACATTCTTCCCCCATTTAAATAATTTTTTCCAAAAAAATATCTTGAATATTACTACATAAAAAGTCTTTGGTGGGTTTTCATCATATTTTATTTGGGTTCCCACATCACCTCTTCCATTTTATGGTTTCTCTATAGAAATTTTACCAGACGAGTCGTCCGGTTTCTCAACATTTGTTCTTTGGTATCATGAATCTTGACAGGCTCTTCACAATAACACAGATCGGGTTCCAGTTCTATTTTTTCACAGGTGAGTACATGATTTTGGTTATGCATGTATTTTCTCAACATTGATATGTGGAACACATAATTAACTTTAGAGAGACTTAGAGGCATTGTCAAAGGGTAAGCTACAACCCCAATTCGTTCTAGAATTTCTAAAGGTCTGATATACCTGGGACTTAATTTACCCTTCTTACCGAAATGTATAACTCCCTTATATGGACATACCTTTAGGAAAACATGATCTCCTACCTAAAATTCCAAATCCTTTCATCAGTTATAGACATAGATCTTTTTCATACTTTGAGCCGCTTTGATGTGGGTTTGGATAACCTTCACCTTTTCCATTGTTTCTTCGACAAGTTATAGGCCTATGAGTTTTCTTTCACCAACATCATCCCAAGAAGTTGGTGTGCAACATATCTGTCTATATAACGCTTTATATGGTTCCATCAGAATACTTAAATGGAAGCTATTGTTATAGGAAAATTATACCAGAGGTAAATATTGATCCCACATACCTTGAAATTCATGTGATTAAGATCTCAACATGTCTTCTAATGTTTTAATAGTTCGTTCTAATTGTCCATCAGTTTGAGGGTGGTAGGTAGTACTCAAACGAAGTTCAGTATCCAAGGCCTTTTGAATAATTTTCCAGAATGCTGATGTAAAATGGGGATCAAAATGAGAAAAAATCAATATGATATATTAATTAAGTCTTACAACTTCATTAATATATATTCTTTCTTAATGATCAAGTGGAAAATCTTCTCTTATAGCAAGAAAAGTACTAACTTCATGAGACGATCAATAATGACACATATTGCATCATTCCTTTTAGGAGTCTTTGGTAGTCCAATGACAAATTCCATCATAATATAATCCCATTTACACTCAGGTATAGAAATAGGTTGCATGACTCCTCTTGGATATTGTCTTCTAGCTTTCACTTGTTGAAAGACCATACATCTCGACCCAAAATCAGCAATCTCTCTATTCATGTTGTCCCACCAAAAATTTTCCTTCAAATATCTATACATCATAGTGCTACTAGGGTGTATTGAGAAATTGGAGTTATGAGCATCATCCAAAAATTACCTTTTTAGATCAGGTATGCCAGGAACACAAAGTCTCTTCCCAAATTTCAAAATCCCATCTTCATATACGAAGTCGGTCAATCTCCCATCATTCACAACATTATTTTTCTTTTTAAACTCCTCATCATCAGTCTGAGAACTTTTTATCCTTTATAGTAAATATGGTTTAGCAACCATTTGAAAAAAATTTGATGTTTCACCTTCCATGATTATTAACATGTCCATATTTACTAGATCTATGTATATAGGATCCTTTTCAACTCTCATCCTGTTCAAATCTCTAGGATTCTTTCAGCTCAAAGCATCTTCCACCTTATTTTACTTCCTCAGGTGGTAGTGTATAGGGCAATAATAATTCTTGAGTAGTTAAATCCATCACCTTCTCCTCATGTTGAGTTCATTTTGTGAGAAAATATACTTCAAACTATTTTGATCAGTATAAATCTCACATTTTTCACCATATAGATATTGTCTCCAAATAATCAGAGCAAATATTACAGCTGCTAACTCAAGATAATGAGTGGGATATTTTTGTTAATTAATTTTTAGCTGCCATGATGCATAGGCAATAACTCTATCATTCTACATAAGGACACAACCAAGTCCTTTCTTTGAAGCATTACAATAAATAACAAACCCATTATTCTTTAATGTTAGAGTCAATATAGAATCATTGAATAATATTCTCTTCAGTTCTTCAAAACATTCTTCACAATCTTTTTTCCAAACAAATTTAACCCCTTTATGTGTGAGCTTGGTTAATGGGTTAGCCAATCAAGAAAAATTCTAGACAAAACGCTGATAATAACCTGATAAACCAATGAAACTATGTACCTCGGTTATACTCATTGGTGCTAGCCATTATTGGATTCCATTTGTCTTAGAAGGATCAATATAGATTCCATACTTTGAGATAATATTGCTAAGAAAAGAAATCTCCTAAAGCCAGAATTCACACTTTTTAAACATCCCATATAATAATTTCTTCAAAGAGCCTTTAGGATAATGCGCATGTGATTTTCATGATCTTCGTAGCATTTGGAGTATACCAAAATACCATAAATAAATACTACTACAAAGTCATCAAGGTATTACTTTAAAACTCTATTCATTATATCCATGAATGTAACCTCCCAATTCTGGAAGCCACCCAAAGGCACCTCATACCTGGTTGGTCACATGGCCTCAAGCGCATTTCCCCGAATGCCAGAGGCTACCGAATAGCAGCGAGGGCCTTATGTGAGATAGTGGAGAAACTATGCCCTCATTTGTAGAGTACACAGCGGAAGTAACAACACATACAATAGAGGAATCAGTAAATATACAACAAAAATAATTGTGGAAACTGATAAATAACCAACGGGAGAAGAAGTATATGAAAATGATGCATGATACATATATGTTTAGGAAAACATCCAAACAAGTCACAATGCTGAATACAGTACTAAACCAAAGTACAAAATAAAAAAGAAGATGAGAAACTCCTCAGCATCACAAGCCTCAGCTTGGTCCCATGATCTCTAGCTCCAGTGAAATCAAGAACCTAAAGTAGAAGGGAGCTTGACCTTATCTATACCTACAATAATATAATCTATTGGGGCCCAAAATCATGGCCCAAACAAGGTGTGAGACAAAGTCCCAATAGGTAACCACCCAAAGATCTGTGCCTAACAGTCATTGAATATATGGTAGGTAAAAGTATAGAAAGTAGTAAACAAGGAAGTACTAAACAACAAACAATCCACAGTTTCTAACATATAATTTAACAACAAGTAAGCAGTCACTCAAGTAAGTAGAAAAAACAGTTAACCTCTAGGTAGTTCTCACAGCCTAACCCCTATGGTTCAACCTACAAGTACTAGAAACCCTCTGGGAATCACACACAGTCTCACCCCTCTAATTGAGTTAAAGAATAGACTCTATGGGGAAGTACTCACCTTCAATTCCCCTTATAGTCTCGTATCGTACTAAAGGTGCTCTGGGGAAGCACTCAATGTCTCATTCCCCCTGTGGCCCGTGTCGAGGAACTACAGACACTCTGGGGAAGATCTCATAGTAAATTACTTGTATGGTCTCACGTCGTATTATAAAGACACTCTGGAGAAGCCCTTAAATCCATTCTCCCTATGGTCTATTACACCAGGTTCTCACGACCCTGTGTAAGTCAAGAAGTATAGCGCATGTAATGGCCAAAGTAAACCTCAAAAACTACTTAGCTAGTATTCTATGGAATATCAGCACTTAGAACAACAATAATACCATCCTACAATACTAGGCATGGGAAAAATGGCCATAGCCTAACAAGAAAAACAATACCAAATGGTCATAAACAAGCAAACATGCATGGGAAATACATCCAAAGCATAATAATTCACCCTATTCACAAACAAAAAATCCTCTACTCTAGCATATAAGTAGGGAAGGCAATCAATATGGGTAAAATGGTACATTACTCAATACCTCGTTCAAGGGTATTGGGTTCAATTGCACATAATATTCAATGATCTTAAACCGAAAGGCACAAACCACCTACCTCAAAGGTTTTGACGAAACCCCCAACAAACGAAGAACGTACAAGAAACCCGGTTTGATTCTCCATGAACCTGCCATAGATCTCTTCTCCTAACAAGAACAAGACCATCAATCATCAAAATTGTCTCCCACACATTTAGATATACCCATAACAGGCATAGATCTAAGAAACTGAGAGAATAGGAGAAGTAGATCTATGTAGATCTAAGAAACCGAGCAATAACGAAGAAGAACGATCACATACCTTAAGAAATCGACATCGATTCGCCAAGAGAAGCCTTCGGATCACCTCCGGAATGAGGGGACAACCTTCTTTGACCTAAGGAGGAGAAAAATCCCATGTTATGGTCGCATAGGAAGAAAAACAAGCCACTTAGAGACTAAAATAGGTGAGATCCTCCTTTTTAGGATCTCAATTAAGTTCCCGCACAGTTTGCTCGCACGGTTAGACAAACCGTGTGCTAACTGTGCGGTAGCCAATACCTCGGACACCCCTCTTGCACGGCCTCATCGCATGGTTTCTCGTAACCTTTCACCAACAGTGCAGGAGCTACGGCCATAAACATTTACTATGCATGGTTTGGCTGCACGGTTATACAAATCGTGCACCGCCCGTGTGAATCCTCCTTTTTCCTCAAAACTACACTCAATGTTCTCTTGACTCTCACATTCATCAACCGTAACATTATAACAAACAAAAAAATCAAACAAGGGTCACATAACTGAAATGAAGATCCGAGTTATTACAAACGTCCCCCTTAAAGAAATTTGTCAACGAATTTCCCTAGAAAGGAGCAGAAGAAGAAACCCCGAACAACTCCGACCACTGTGATCGTACATCGTACTCCCTCTCCCAAGTCTAATTTTGCACTCTCATATTCTGCCATAGTACCCATACCAGAGGGAAAAATCATCCATAGAGAACCTTCGTACTGCAATCGAAAATCCAAATAGGATGCTCCTAGAAAGATGCATCCACCTCCAACTCGACTTCCTCGGGTTGGAAAGCATGAGACGAGCCTGAAATGTAACGTCGGAGCTGAGAAGCATGGAAGAATTCATTTATGTCCCAGTACTTCTAAGGTAAATGCAACAGATATGAAACTGACCCAACTCTCTCCAACACCTCAAATGACCTGACGTACTATGTTGAAAGCTTACCCTATCTCTGAATCCTCTTGTGTCCCAACCTCAGTGTGACATGTAGAAAAACATGATCCCTGACCACGAACTCCAGAGGTCATCTCCACTGATCATCATAAGACTTCTGAAGAGACTGTGCACTAGCCATCTTCTTTGGAATCAACTATATCTTCTATGTGGTCTCCTGAACAAGAGGAGGTCCCAACAAAGTTGCCTCTCCTGCCTCCAGCCAACATGAGGGTGATTGACATGGCCTACCATACAAAGCCTCATAAGGTTCCATCTTAAAAGTTTCTTGAAAACTATTGTTGTAGTAAAATTCTACAAGAGGTATATGTTTCTCCTAAGAACCTCCAAAATATAGGATGCATGCTTGGAGCATGTCATCATGCACCTGAATCATACGCTCGGACTAACCATCTGTCTGGGGATAGTAAGTTGTACTCAAAAGTACATGTGTACCCAAAAGATTATGAATCCCTTTCCAGACCCGAGAATTAAAACGCACATCTCTATCCAAGACAATAGAGTGGGGAACCCCATGTAGACGTAAAATCTCCTGAAAGTACAACCATCCCAGCTCATCAACACTGAAGGTCTCCTTGATCATCAATAAGTGAGAAACCTTCGTAAGTCTGTCAATGAAAACCCAAACTATATCATTCCCTCGAGGTGATCTCTTTAACCATATCATTAAGTTCATCGCAGTGTCATTCCAATTACACTCAAGAATGGGTAACTAATGTAAAATCCCTACTGGTCGCTGATGCTCTGCCTTCACCTGCTAACAAGTGGAACAACTCATGATGAAACTAGCAATTTCCCTCTTCATACTTGGACACCAATACTGATGGTGTAGATCACGATACATATTGGTGATGCCAAGATGAACTTCCCAAATCGAGGAATGAAAATCATGCATCATCTCCTTGCGTATATCTGTTGGCACCCATACACGCCCCTAGAAATGCAAGATCTCATCCTCACCTACGGTCCATTAAGGAATAGGTTCCCCTCCTAACACACTCTCCCGTAGGACTAGGACTTCATAATCTGATTACTTCCTCATTCGAACTCAGTCAATAAGAGTAGAGGTAACAGCTACATAAGATATGAAAGTCTACCCCTGTCTGTTGTGATCCTCCAAATGCATCTCAGAGAATAGAGCCCTAAGCTGCTACTCACTGTTGGCCTCCTGAACTGCCTATATCTGAGTCCTCCTGCTGAACGCATCAGCCACATTGTTGCCTTTCCTAGGCATGTAGGAAAGCTTAAAGTCAAAAGACTTAAGGTACTCAACCCACCTTAGCTGTCTCAAATTCAGATCACTATGAGTGAATATGTACTTGAGACTTTTATGGTCAGTTAAAACCACAAAATTCTCTCCCAGAAGATAATTCCTTCAATAGTGTAGTGCATGAACAACAGCTGCCAACTCCAGGTCGTGCGTTGGGTAGTTCCTCTCATGTGGCCTCAACTTCCAAGACCCATATGTAACGACTCCATCTCCCGACATAACCACAGCTCCCAGCCCGATACCTGATGCATCAGGGTAGACAGTATAGCTCTTTCTCGGCTTTGGAAAGACTAGTATCGGTGCTGAAGTCAACCACCCTTTTAACTCCTGAAAGGATGACTCACATGAATCTGACCACAAGAACTTTTCACCCTTCATATTCAGACTTGTCAACGGTGCTGCTAAGCATGAGAAGTCATGTATGAAACGTCTGTAGTATCCATCCAGCCCTAGAAAACTCCACACCTCAAAGAAGCTATTCAGCTGCTCCCAGGAAACTGCTGCTCTAACTTTCTCTAGGTCTACTGATACTCATGTATCTAAGATAACGTGACCCAAAAAGTGAATATGGTCCATCCAAAAGTGGCATTTCGAGAGTTTAACATATAATCGATGCTCTCTAATTGTACTCAAAACAATCTCAAGATGGGTAGCATGGTCGTGTCAAGTGTGAGAGTACACCAAGATATAATCCATGAAGATGACTATGAAAGAATCCAGATATGGATGGAACACTCGGTTCATCAGTGCCATGAAAACTACAGGTGCGTTCATGAGATCGAACGACATAACCATGTACTCGTATAAACCATACCTTCTCTGAAAAGTTGTAAGAGGTATATATGATGGTCTAACACACAATTGATGATAACTGAATCTCAATTTAATATTCGTGAACACTCGGGATCCTTGAAGATGATCGAAGAGTTCATCAATCCTTGGCAAGGGATATTTGTTCTTGACCTTCAACTGGTTCAACTTCTGATAGTCCACACATAGCCTGAGGGTGTCATCTGCCTTCTTCGCAAACAGGATAGGCGATCCCCAACGAGAAGTACTGGGTCGGATGAAACCCTTTTCCTGTAACTCCTCCAACTACTTCTTGAGTTTTTTCAACTCCTGTGTAGCCATCCTATAAGGAGGAATGAACACCGGTACCGCTCCTGGAACGAGCTCAATAGAAAAGTCTACCTTGTTCTCTGAAGTAAAACCTAAAAATTCCTCTGGAAATATATCCCTGAAACAATCCACCACTAGATGAAAGTCTATATATGATGTCTCATGATCATCGAGATACAAACTAGCAATATGGTTTGTAATGCCTCCTAACCCAAGATGATATGGACCCACTCTACTCGCCTGTACATCCCACTCACCCTTATGAAGAAAAGATCCACCATCTGGTGAAATAAAACTCACCCTACAGTGATAGAAATCAACGAATTCCTAGAATGGAACCAAACGGTCCATTCTAAGGATGACATCATAGCCTGTCATCTCAAGGACATAGAGGTCCCATAAAAAGTGACACCCACTAATCTCTAGAGGGAACTCCTTGCACTGATGTACACTAGATTTTCTAGTCCCCAACGGTGTGTCTAGTGTCAAGATATCAACAGAATAAAATATGCAGAGACTAAGACTCTCCACAACAGCAACAAATATAAAACTATGGGAAGCCCCTGTGTCAAGAATAGTGGAAGATAAAACTGAGGCTACTAAGATCGTACCTCGAACTGAAAAAAAAACTAAAGACACAAGAAGGAACAGGGAAAGGAAGGCATTCAAGTTATGCAACATGGCTACACGGCACCTACATTTCCTACACGGCGTGTTCCCTTGAGTCATTTACATGGGTGCGTAATTCTACCAAAACAGGTCGTGTAACACCCCAAATACACGGCGTGTTGTCCTAACACACAACATGTACTTGAATCTTATTCCTTGTCCGAGTCCCCCTACATGGTTAAGCCACACGACTCCTCCAAGGAAAATCTACATGGCATGTTCAAGGAAGACACGACATGTACTGGACATGCCTTACCTGACCCGTGTTGTTAGCGACACGGTCAAACACACGGCTGACGCTATACGACGTGTAAGAGAAAGGGTAACACCAACCCCTGTTGTTCATGACATGGACAAATACCTAGATCATAGTACACAATGTGTGAGATTCAGACACGACATGTATGTGAAAAGATAGCATGGCCCGTGTTGTTTGTTTCATGACCGGGGTACCTATTTCATACTACACAGCGTGCTAAACTAGTACACGACCTATTCCTACAAGATTTTTCACAACCCCATGTCCCTACCCACACAATCAGTGACATGGTTTGACAACTACACAAAATGTATTAATGAAGTACACGCCGTGTGTTCTGGGTTTTTTCGGGCAGCAGGCTCAGAACTGCTATGTAGCCTAGAAAACACAAAAAACACACGTTAAGGTTCCAAATTCCAATCCGTGAGGGCCCATACTCCCTGCGAATCAAGGTTTGGCATATTATACCAGTTACAAACAAAGTAAACAGGTTAATGATCCACCAAATTCTAGTCCATGAGGGCCTATAACACCTCAAGAACCAAAGTTTGGCATCCATCTAAGCAAAGCACTATAAAAAAAATTCCCTATCAAACAATAGGGATTAAATCAATGAATCTATCACAACAGCATGCATAATCTACACAACATCTATCAAAATAACATGAAATCGCTAATGCATCATAGATGGAATGGAATGAATGAATGGCATCTGATATTTAACAAGTGTCTATGTGATGCATGAGATGGAATACCCTCATCTCATTGGGATGCAATAGAAATAGAACCATAATAAAAACAACAGTAATAGCACAAAGCATGTGAATCACCCAACGGTGAAATCAAATCAACTATAAAATTGAAAACCAGTAAAATTTCAATAAACAAGGTAGTATGGCTTCTCCCTATACACGGGTTAGCTACTCTCGGGAACAGCTTGTTACCAAGTACCTATTCCATCCTATCTCTGGATATATGCTCCAAACACTAAGTCAAGAAAAAATAAACACCTCTGATACCACTTTGTAACGTCCCAGTTTCAGAAGCCACCCAGAGGCGCCCCGTACCCAGTTGTTCACAAGGCCTCAAGCACATTTCCCTGAATGCCAGAGGCTGCCGACTATCAGCGAGGGCCTTGGGTGTGATAGTGGGGAAACTATGCCCTTAATGGAAGAGTACACAGTGGAAGTAACAACACATTGAACAACGAAATAATTAAATATACAACAAAAATAATAGCGGAAACTGATAAATAACCAATGGGAGAAAATTATATGTAAATGATGCATGATACATATATGTTTAGGAAAACAGACAAACAAGTCACAATTCTGAATACAGTACTCAACCAAAGTACAAAAGAAAAACAACAGATGAGAAACTCCTCAGCATCACAAGCCTCGGTTTGGTCCCATGCTCTCCAACTCTAGTGCAATCAAGAACCTGAAGTACAAGGGTGCTTGCCCTTATATATAACCACAATAAAATAATCATTTTGGGCCTAAAAGAATAGGCCAAACAGGGTGTGAGACAATGTCCCAATAGGAAACCACCCAAAGATTTTTCCCTAATAGTCAGTGAATATATGGCAGGTAAAAGTACAGAAAGCAGTAAATAGGGACGTACTAAACAGAAAGCAATCCACAGTTTCTAGCATATAATTTACAAACAATTAAGCAGTCACTCAAGCAAGTAGAACAAACAGGTATCTTCTGGTTAGTTCTCACATCCTAACCCCTATGGTTTAACCTAAAAGTACTAGCAACCCTCTGGGAAGCACACACAGTCTCACCCCTCTAGTTTAGCTAAATAATAGACTCTCTGGGGAAGTACACTCCGTCAATTCCCCCTATAGTCTCGTATCATACTAAAGGTGCTCTAGGGAAGCACTCAACGTCTCATTCCCCCTGTGGCCCACGTCGAGGAACTACAGAAACTCTGGGGAATCACTCAACATCAATTCCCCTTGGGGTCTAAAATTGTATTATAAAGACACTCTAGAGAAACCCTTACGTACATTCTCCCTATGGTCTACTACACCATGTTCTCACAGCCCTATGTAATTCAACAAGTATAGCACACGTAACAACCAAAGTAAACCTCACGAACTACTTGGATAGAATTCTATGGAATATCAGCACATAGAACAACAATCATACCATCCTATAATACTAGGCATGCAAAAAATGGTCATAGACTAACAAGAAAAACAAGACCAAACGTTCATAAATAGGAAAACATACATGGTCAATACATCCAAATCACAACAATTCACCCTATTCACAAACAAAAAATCCTCTACTCTAGCATATAAGCAGGTTAGGAAAGCAGTAGGGGTAAAATTGTACATTATGCAGTACCTTGTTCAAGGTTATTGGGTACAATTGAAAATAATATTCAAAGACCTTAAACCGAAAGGTACAAACCACCTACCTAAATGGTTTTGATGAAAACCCCCAACAAATGAAGAACGCACAAGAATCCCAGTATGATTCTCCAAGAACCCGCCTTAGATCTATTCTCATAACAAGACCAAGACCAAAACTCATCAAAATTTTCATCGAAACACTTAGATCTACCCATAATAGGCGTAGATCTAAGAAACCGAGAGAAGTGAAGAAGTATTTCTAATTAGATATAAGAAACCGAGCTAGAACGAAGAAGAACGATCACATACCTTAAGAAACAGGCTTCGATTTTCCAAGAGAAGCCTTCAGATTGCCCCCCGGAATGATGGGAAAACCTTTTTTGACCTAAGGTGGAGCAAAATCCTGAGTTATGGATGCATAGAAAGAAAAATGGTCCACTTAGAGGCTAAAACGTGTGAGATCCACTTTTTTAGGATCTCACTTAAGTGACAATACAGTTTTCTTGCACGGTTAGACAAACCGTATGCTAACCGTGCGGTAGCCACTACCTTGGACACCCCTCTCACACGGCCTCATCGCACGGTTTCTCTTAACCATGCAGCAACCATGTAGGAGCTATTGCCTTAAACATTTACTATGCATTGTTTGGACACACTGTTATACAAACCGTGCACCACCCATGAAACTCATCCTTTTACCTCAAAACATCACTCAATGTTCTCCCGACTCTCCCATTCATCACCCTTTACTTTATAAACAAGAAACATATTAAAAAAGGGTCGCATACTTGAAAAGAAGATCTGGGTTCTTACAATAAAGAAAGAGGTTTCATTAGTAAATCCAAAAGAAATTAATGTAAACTTATAATGCTCGTACCTAGTTCGAAATGTTGTTTTCGGAATGTCTTCCTTCTTCACACACAACTGATGATATCCAGATCATAGGTCAGTATTTGAAAAATATTGAGCTCCATGAAGTTGGTCAAATAAATCATCAATGCGAGGTTTGGGATACATGTTATTTATTGTTACTGCATTGATCTCCCTATAGTCAATGCACAACCTCATGGATCCATCTTTCTTCTTAACAAAAAGAACAGGGGCTCCCCATAGAGAAACCCTAGGGAGAATAAATTGTTTATTACTCGACTCTTCTTGTTTTTTATTTAGATCCACTAATTCCATAGTGGTCATTCTATAAGGGGTCTTCGATATGGGACTTGAACCGAGAATTAAGTGAATGGAAAACTCAGTTTCTTGTTCTGGAGGGTGTCCATGTAAATCCTCCGTAAACAAATCAACATATTATTTCATAATAGGTATATACTCTATTTGAAAATTCCTTTCCTCACCCATATTTATTTCGTTATCTCCCTCCCCTATAATTTAATTTAGTAGATCTGCAGGGGGAGGATCTAGATAATAATCTAATAGTGATGTTTTTGCTCTAAAGATAAGGTGTTCCTTATCATTCTCGAAAATTGTAACCACCTTCTTCTTACAATAAATTTTCACATCATGGTCTGAAATTCAATCCTTAATAAGGATTATATCAAATTAAATCTGGGGTATGAAGATGAGATCAGTAGATAAATAACATTTATATGCCTTAATGGGGACTGATTCACAAAACATTTTCGTAATGATACATCCCTTGAGAGTTTTGACTAACAACTCTCTTGTAAAATTAAATTAGAAATATCTAATTTTCTTTCCAAACTGGGAATATATGGAACAATGCGATGATCTAGAATCAAATAATGCATTGTATAAACTTAAAGAAACCATTAAATTACCTACAACCACGTCTTTTGGAGCTTCAACTTCAGTATTAGTGATCGCATGAGCTTGGGCTTAGTCCCTTGGCCTTTTCTAAGGTAAGTTTCCTTGGCACTTAGAAAATTAATTTGCATAATGACCCCTTTCTCTACAATTGTAGAATTCAGAATTGGCATCTTATTTCATTCCTTTGCAATCACAAGCTTGGTGGCCTTTTTCACCACACTTGTAATAAACTCTCATTCCCTATAGACAAGTACTAGGGTATTTCTTCTCACATTTAATGAAGTATGGATATTCGAGTTTTCCCTTCTTCCCCTTATTTCCATTTCTAGAGTGTTCGGTAGATCTCTTCTTCTCTTTATTTGCATTAAAGTCGTAAGAATTATAGAATTTCTTTTATGTCTTAATATCACATGAGACAATATCTTTGTATGATGATAAGGATTATGAGACTAATTCTCAATGGAGAAATGGTTTTAAACCATAAAATAATCGATCAATAATACTCCTTGGGTTACATATATAATCTGTTGCATGCCTTACTAACCATGTAATGTTAGCCTCATATTTTGCAACATTACCATCCTCTTTTTACCTCAGACTCAAAAATTTCCTTTCCATATTTTCTCAATGGTCATGAGGAAAGTATTTTTCTAAGAAGAGCTCTTTAAACTCCCTCTATTCCATATTAGAAACTTCTTTGTCTTCCTTTTTTTTAATTAATGACCACCATTGATTTGCATCTCCTGTGAGGTAATAAACGTCCATAACAACTTTTTCCCTTTCACTACTCCGAAAAGTATGAAATATTTTTTCTAAGGAACTTATCCATTACTCAGAAACAAATGGATTTGTAGTCTCATTTAATTTTGGTTGTTGTTGCCTCATGAAGTGGTCTAACATTGATCCTCTTCATTGTGGATCAGGGTGCTCCATACGGGTAAGGTTATTTTTCATAACCTGAGTGAGTTGTCTCAGTATGGTGATAAGTTGATCAGCACCAGTTGAATCACCAACTCCACTATAATTATCTTGAGTATGAGGGAAATCCATACATAGATTATGTTCATTTATACAATTTCCAGTCCTTCTACGAGGAGCCATTTCTATGAAAATCAATACACTATATTAGTTTATGAATCAAAATAAATAATTCCAAACATGTATAACACTTAACATAAATTAAAGAGTTTATGGAGATAATCCATAATCATAAATTTGTTATCTTTTAGGAGGTATATACTCATAAATCTTTCATAATGGTCTGTAAAGAAAATGATAATTATCTTAAGCATATCCCCCAAGAGTGTCATAACCAATAGTGCATAAAGGCTCTTTTTCATGTACCAGGATACCCTGGGTCAAGATAGAATCTCCTTGTCGGAGTTTTTACTCCTAGGTACATCTGTACCAGAGCCGCCTCAACCTGATCATATCTAGACATGGATTTATTGCTCATAAAATACACAAAATCACTACATTCCCAAAATTCTAGGAATTTATTCTTTACTAATCATCAAAGTATATCTTAGTGTAATGTTCTCTAATCTTAGTTTTTTTAATCTAGTTTCCAAGGTTTTTACTAAACATACTCTAATACCAACTTTAACTCCCCGACCCTAGTTACCCAGAGTGGGTCCATTATTTCATAACAATGGAAAGATCACAAATGATCAAGTCTTGAAATACCAATTAGTTTAGTACCCTTGGAAGTAATAGATACATACATAAGTCTTACATTACATCTTGAGATAAAAACAACAAAAACATTTTTTCCTCTTTTGAACACACTTATATCCATTATCCTATCCCTACAGGTAAACCATAAAATACATCATTACATTCTGAAAAAAATAGAACATAGAAAGGGGTGATCTCAGATGCTTAGTAAGGATAACAATATAGTGAAAACTTCATAAATAAGTATAAAATTAAAGGAATTGTATAAGACTAAAAAAGTATTTTAGACTTAAACTTCATCATAATATGGTAATATGAATCAAAATAATTCCATTTAATTATTCACATGGATATTATACTACTCTAATAATCACATGCAATATCAGTATCAAAATTCAGAATGATGGAATGAATAATGCTAGACATCATAACCACATAGTCAAGGCCTTGTGCCAAGACTACAAATAATATTTTTTCAAGGCCTTGTTCCAATACACTAGTTTGTCTCATGAGACCTACCGATGCATCAAGGAGCTATAGTGGGCTCCACCCATCACATACTAAATCCAACTCATTCCTCATATGAAAAGGTTGAAACATAATATAAACATTCCTATTAAAACTAACATACGAAATTTTAATACATTAACCATAAACCATGAATGGTATAAAAATAACACATTCACAATCAAAAATATCACAAAACCTTCAATACAATATATAAGATTTTATCAAAGCATTAAACAAGTGTAAAATCTATCAAAGGATCTTGACATAGATGAAATCAAAACAGTTTGAGAGAAATATATCTACCAATTTTGAAACCATTTAAAAGTCACGTAATTATAAAAGAAAGCATTTATTTTGAAAATATACTTATATTCTTGTAATGGATGCATGGAAGGTGTTATAATAGTGGAAAATAGTCGCACCCACTGTATAAGTTAAAAAACATTCTTTCCTTAATTTTTTCAAAAGGTCGTAAAGTACCTTATTTGGAAAATGATGGAAATATTCAATTATAAAAATTTTATAAAAAGTCAAAAAATGATATAAATGACTTTAACCCATACTCTAGGAAATAGTAAAAAAAATTGAAAAACATTTTATGAATCATGGATGTGGATGATAAAGAGGTCCCAGTAGATAATTACGTATAAAAACCTTGGAAAATGAAGAGATTGTTGAATTAAGCCTTACCTTTTACTTTTCCTTGGTCGAGGGTACGTTAAACTCCTGTATAATAGTTAAATAATTGCTATTAAATATACAAGAACCATATACATAAATATTATATCATATATTATCTCCTAATATTTCTTTGTTATTAATATTTTAGTATTATTGTCATTTCAGGTGTTAACTAATTCATCTTCCTTTATATGTTTTGTTATGTAAGTCATGTTTTTTATGGAAAAGATGTATTTTATTCATATACAGAATGATATTAAGTTATTTAAATATTATTTTTAATCATCAAAAGAAAATTATTCTTGAATGATTATGATGGGGAAATGAATCTCATCGTGTTCGTGGAGACGGTAATCCGTACGTACACACGGGTGACAATATCATTATATTGATGATGATATAGCATATAAATAGATGGTATATAATATATAAAGAATCATTAACATGTTATATTTATTATTTAAATCAATTATACATCATTTTTATACCCATAAAAATAACAATGTGTTGAATAACAATTATACCCCGACTTGGGGACGGTAAGCCATACGTACGCACGTATGGTGACTTTGTCATTCATGTGATGGATAGAATAATGAATATGGTTGTACCATTTTTATAATAATATAACAGTACATATAAGATATTGGATTTATTATTTCAGAATGGAGAAAACAAATAAAGAGGAAGTGGAAGAAGAAAATAACTTGAAAGAGGTGATGAAATATTTACCTCTTCTTTGGGTGATTCCATTTGAGTTGATCAAAAGGGCTCCTTAGGTTGGCTTTTGAATTAAAATAACGACTCTAGGATAGAATGAGGGAATTTGGTAGGATAATTAGGTAGGTCTTGGCTGAGCCAAATGGCTTTGGAGGTGTGAATTGGAGAGAAGGGGAAGTTCCATTTTATAACAGAGGTGAGGGGCACCTTAGGAATGACTGAATTATTATTTTATAATAAAATCATTTTGAGTTTATAATGGATCTAAAATGCTTTATTTAAACTATAAAGTGGTTATGGGTAGAAAAACTCTTAACCAATAGGCTTTAGACAGGTTTTGGTCACTATATTAACCTTATCTTTTATGTTTAACTCTGAGTTAAATAGTTTAACTTTTACCATGTATTCTTGTATTATTATAATAATTGGATAATAAACTTACTATAAAATTCCATATGAACCCCAAGTGTTTAATTAAGGAAATATATATCATTACTTAAGTCATTTGGCCAAACTTTATATTTTTAGAGCTATTATATCTTATAATAATATAATATTTGTTTTAAAAACTCTTTTATGTCAATTTTGACACTATTTGGTATTTTGTTTTTGTTAAAGTCATAACATCCTGATTACTTTGAAAAAAATTTATTTAATCAACCCTAAAGTGTCATATTAACCTATAAAATTAGTGTAATTCATCAAAAGTTTCAAATTACATTTATTTGGATATTTATAATATCAACTATTTTAATTTTTCATTAATAAGGTAATTACTGAATCATCATTGTGTCACAAATAAATGTAATTATTTAGTCTCTAAAAATTACAAATAAAATATAATTATGTAGGAATTATTTTTATATTTCTAATTAATATTTATAGTTTAATTGATCTTATGTATAACCCTATATTAAAACTATTTTAGTTAAGAAAATTTGAATTTAACACTTTTAACTCTTATTTAAATTAAATAATAATAAACGTCCTAATGTAATCCAAGTGGAAAAAAATGATCATATTTTATTCCTAAGGTTGTTTTTGGCATAATTACACTTATACAATAGAATTAGGGAACATTTTAGGGTAATTATAATATAATTTGTACCTTCAATTACACTACTTACTTTTAACCGAAGGAATAAAAGTCAAAAGTTAATATTCACAAAAAATTATTTTCATCTTATTGAAAAACATTTTACTTAATAATATAAACTTTTTCTCACAGATTTTCAAAATTCAACTCACAGAATCGGTAAAATTAAGTTTTATGCAAATTTGCAAATGCTCATAGGAGGTGGGTAAAAGACGGTAAAAAATTCAATAAAAGTTTATATATCTATACTTTTTATAAAATGACTCAAATGAATTACATTGAACTTATATAGGTATTATGTATATATTTTTATCTAAAGTAACTTTATATAAAATAAATAATTATTTAAATAAATAGTCAGTTTTAAACAATAACGCAGTGTTTTTCACTATTCATTAAAAATTGAAAGTTTCCAGAAAAATACCAAAAATCCACCCTAAGATAATTTTGATATTCCAAATTAAAAAATTATGTACATTTTCAAAAATAAAATTTATAAATATTCAAAAAGTGGGTATTATCATTCGTAACGGCTAGTACGAGTGGTTGTAGTGTGTTAGAACTCAAAGTTGCGTACAACGCAAGCTATTGTATTATTTGAAGAGAAGTGTATCATGGATTACTGGGGTGCTATATTATATATTTATAAACTATTTAAATAATATATATTCCAGTATCTTATATTATCTAAAAGTTATAGACTTTGTAAAATGAATAGATACCAATACCTCTTTTATGAAACTAGTTCAAAGCGAAAAAGATTACTTACACCCGATGTTGGAAAATGGTAAAGAATAACTAATAATTATATATACATTATGATTTTAAATGAGGATTTTAAAAGTTTATAGTTATGAATATGGTTACAATTCAGGTATTTATGAAACTTAATTTAATTATTTATGATGTTTGATGTTAAAAATGAATCAGGATAAGGTAAGGGTCTTCATCTTAATTTCTCTTCATTGACAAAAGTATTGTACTTATGCACCTAATTTCATTAATGTGATAATTATAATTTGTATTTTAGATATTAGATAATGAATTATTTCTTTATCATAGTATTTTAGGATCAATTATAATACCTCGCTATTAATTGGTTTTGATTTGAATTTTTCTAAATTAGTAAATGTTTTCTTGGTATCAATTATCATTCTTTGATACATAATTTATTTAGTGAACCATTATTCCTTTTCATGGTGTATTTACAACAAATGGATTTATTTTTATTCTAGTGATTATATTTAATGGGATATAATATCCAAAAAATGTACCATTATTCAAGTGGTTATTTATTTAGTTGTTTCCCCAATAGTGTCGATTTTCTGTAAGTCAATTTTCTTTCTTTGAGTTATAATCATTATTTGAACATAAATCATATAAGATTGGTAAACTCTACCATATAATTTTATTATGTGGTATTATCTCTTTATTTTATAAGGATATACATTCCTACCACATAAACCCTTTGATAAACATTTCTCACTTCTTGGGATAATTTATATGGAAACCATCCACTTTCGTTCTCTAGATAGATTATGATCATGTTATTATAGTATTCTGCTATTCAAACACCCATTTCTCTATATTATGTGAAAGTCACATATTAAAAAACTCATATTTATTAATGTTCACATTTAATTCCTGATATTTCCTTAACAAGGGAAAAATATTAGTGTTCCTTATATTATTTTACCAATATGGATGATTATAGGTAAAGTTGATTATGAATTGTTTTTCATTTTCTAATATGACGAATGCATTATACATAAACAAGTGATATGTGGGGAATGGAATTATATAGACCCTCAATTCATTGACATGTCTAATGATATAAAACACATTTGGTTTTTTGTGCATGCCTTCCCAAATCAGAAAGATTTGCCTATTGCGATCTTGATGACATGCTAAGTATCTTGGAACAAGGACTTAATAGAAGGTTTTTTTATATTCGAAATTATGAATTTCATAAG
This sequence comes from Viscum album, assembly GCA_963277665.1. Classification (NCBI taxonomy): domain Eukaryota; kingdom Viridiplantae; phylum Streptophyta; class Magnoliopsida; order Santalales; family Viscaceae; genus Viscum; species Viscum album. The sequence goes on along the minus strand of OY728141.1, from coordinate 1,608,227,862 downwards.
TTGAATATTATATATTAGTGATATTATTGTTTTATTTTATTTTCATGGATATAGTATGATCCTAGTTTCAATTTGATTATAGCTTCATTGTGTTTACCTATTCCTAAAAAAATTATACCATTTTAATGCCATGATTAAGTCAATTATATGTTTTCCTTAATGAGTGTTCGATCCCACCCCTTATTATGTTCTCAGTTACTTGAGTTGTGTAGAATAGTAATAGACATACAATTTTATAAGTATAACACATGTGAAATAATTTTTGGGATACATTGAAGAAATTTCCTGAATTAAGTAGTTTTATATATAATGGTAACATTTTTCATTTGATACAAAGAACATTGGATATTTCATTTTTGGTTGTATCATAATTCCCTAAATCTCTAAACCTGAAATTATATTTTGGAGATAAAGGATTCAATAATTGTTTTTGATTTTGTAATTATGGATGACTATATCTAGTCCATTACCACTATTTTTAAATAAAGTATGTATAGTATGTGTTTATGTCACCATATATGGGAGTGTGGGTGTGGGGTGTTACACCACATGTTTGATAAAATTATCCTCTCATATCTAAAACTTCCACTTTAATAACTTCCCATATATATAATAGTGTCAAACAATCTATAAAATTTCCCTAAATGTTATGAAATATCCTCTTATGACGATTATTATATGAGCATGTCAATGATACAAACTACCATGGAATAATCTAGTAACTCCTGAAAAAAAGAGTTCATGAATCCAATGCGAAAAAACAAAGGAAGTTGTGACAATCAATAACATAACTACCAACTAAAATTACCCTTAAAATGATTGATGTTAGTCTTTAGGATATCCACCTCTTTTACCCTCATCTGATGATATCTAGACCAAAAAATAATATTTAAAAATTAATTGGATCCCATTAACTAGTCATATATATCATAAAGCATTCTAAGGGGGTAATAAATATTGAACATCACCTGATTTATCCACTAATAGCCTATAGATAAACATAGGCCACTATTCGTCTTTTTGGTGAACAACACTATAGCACCCTTACAATGAAACACTTATCCAGATGAATCCCTTCTATATTTAATTATCAACCTAGATTTTCACTCCCACAAAAAAAAAGTGTTTTATGATATGTATACATCAAAATTTTAGACACTCTAGGATGTAACACTATCCAAAATTCAATGTCACATTGAGGGGGATTAAGTTAGAACCTCATATCCAGAAATTCTATAATGACTCTGGGAAACTCAACCAAAAATACCTATATATAATATAATTATATCACTAAAAATTGTGAAAAAGTGGTTCTGAAGGCCTATTACCCATCTGATGATCCTTCTCACCAAAAATACTTCACACTATCCCTCTAATCATAGGACACTACAGTCTTATTGAAATAATTTATTAAGTAAAATATAAAATATAACTAGTTGATGCTAATAATGACATCATATGGATATAATTTTCTGTACAAATAAAAACCTAAATGAATGATGTTTCCCCATCATCATCTCACAACCCTGATTTTTTTTTAAAAAGGTTCATTGAATCTCAATATGGTATGGTGAACACCAGTCGAAGATGAATCTTCTCCACTTTGAGTCCCAAGGCACATAACAATATGGGTGTAATAAAAGAGTCTGATTCTCTATAAAAAATAAAGAATAAGACAAGGTGGATTATAAGAAAAAGGTACCTTGAACAAACCCTATCTCATATAGAGCTAGCATATACATAACATAAAATTATTTACATAAATATATTTTACCTAACTATCCCTCCTAACGACCAACTCCATGACTGTGGCCAACCCTATATCCATGTGGATGGGAAATATCACAACGTTTTCCTCTACTAAATCAATCTGCTTTTGGTGAAATAAAGGTCTATTCTCACGACTATTGATATGGTATTTGAGGAAAATACTATTTTTGGGGAAGATATAGAATCTAGAATCTCAGACCATACTAATCCCAAGAAATTTTTAATAACTAGTTTCATTGATGGCCACAACCTATAAAAATAAATCATACAGAAATAGAGATCCTAATTGATACATAATTACTAATAGACCTATAACAACATGAAGAGGAAAAGTGTTGAAGATAAATCCTAGTTGGATGTAACCTCAATTGTCCTAACATCTATAATCCTACACTAACATCCATACTCCATGGGGAACTCTAATAACTATCCTCTAAGATGATCTCGAAAACTCATGCATCTTCTCAATCACATCAAACTTCATCCACACCTTCAAATAGGTAGGTAATATAAATTGGAATAACTTATATAAAATAAATAAGTACAACACCACCTTTATAATATTAACACTAAACTTCTCATATTGAAATTTTTTATAAGATAAATGAATAAGGTACATAAATTTGATCCTCAGATCTTACACACTTAGAATCCCCTGTAAAAGAGAGAGAACCTCATTATTCTTCAGTACCCTTATCATCAATTATAAAAACACTATATATAACCACATTTATAAATCATCCGATGAAAAATCAACCTCCTCCTACCCCCTAAGATAAAAAATCCACCACTAGAATGCTTCCCCTCACATTTGACTAACTGCTAATAGAACCCAATACTCTTTTCTCGATGCAATAAATCAAAATTAATTATATAAATAATTCATCTATCTCTATATATTCAAATGTAATACTCTCCCTCATATGTTTATAACTCATGAAATTGTAAATCACACAATATTATTCTCAAAGAATCATCGTTGTTATCCAAATCAAACCTCTCACTATAAATCAGATCATCTTAATAAAACTCTCCAACCTATACCATGTATTGGAAACATAAAAATAATATTTCTATGTATAATAAAATATTCTCCTAAGCCTTGTATCACATAATTCACTTGGGGTTCATTAGATTTATTTTAATTTTCCTAATATCACCACAATTCATACAAAAGTGGAATAAATCATGATGCAAGTACCATGCACTGGTCTCTACCTTTCATCCAACAATATCTTTCCTAGGAAAATTACTGAGCTTAATGTCTTTATGTTGGATCACTCGTATCCTTTATTATATGTTTCATAGTCATTCTCCCTTGCTACATCACACACTGGGTTTGAATAAGACTATTTCCCTTCCAAAACCATGCAATACTCACCAATGCCTAACTTCAATATCTATCCTAACTCTCAACCAAATCTCTAATACCATATTTCCATGACCCACCCCCAATGATAACCCCTCCCATCCTTGAAGTGAAGATAAGTGTGACTCCCATGGCATGCCTCCAAATTTTCCAAGGATAGAGACTAGCACTGATGGTAAAATACATGAAAATAAGAGGCATTTCTCTCATATATCCTTGGATCATAATAAGAAAACCAACAATAGAATACATTATATCAAGATAAACAAAGACAAAAAATAACCCATAATGAATTATATGTCATAAAAATATAATTCACCTCAATAAATAGTAAAATAAAACTCTTGAGGAATCATTTCTAACCACAAATCCAAATGTTCAGTTAGTAAATCCTATATTGATATTTGAACTCACCCTATAAACCTGAAAATTAGTTTATATATATAGGGGTGAGAATACATTTATACTCAATACATACTCCTCACAATATATTATAATTTTTTTAATAATCATAATATGTCTTCATTTAATAAATAACAGATTTAAAAAACACCCACCAAGGAAACTATCACTCAGCCTCCCCAAGGATCACTCACCAAGTAACACATCCAAATAATATGAAGTAATATCGAAGAATGTTATCACAAGGTTACATTCCACCACTTCACCATGGTTTTTCCAATATCATTCACTAATGGTTAAAATCCAAGTATTTCCTTACCTTCCATGTCATCAAATCTATATCCACGCAATATATAAATCAAGTGACATTTAATATGGGTCAGGCTGCAACATTTCATATCGTAACCTTTATAAGGTCCAAAGTAATCATTGTAACTAGTATGAATACTCATATATCCTCCAATGTGGGTTGAACCACAACCCTATATACCTCAACTGGCACTAGTTCCAACGTACTTTTTGGCATTAGTCCACTCGCATAGCCACATTACCACATCCATCACAGTAGGGTATCATGAACGTGAAGGACATTAACCATATTCCCCCATCCTACCATAGAAAACACCCAGCATTTACTATCAACACATCCATACCATGTCTAGAAAATATGGTAGGGAATAAGTATTAGACATACATACATTCTGTTTCCATGTTATATTTTTGTGGAAAACACGTAAAACCAAAAAAATTATTCTGTAGGTATGGTTATCCAATTTGGGCGGGGTATATGTGAAATAAAAAAATGTATAATAAGGTTAAAAATAATACCATCCTAATAGGTTCTAACTAAAAACCCTATCTTATCCCTTGAGCATCACCACAATTCCACTATTCATTACAAACAAATATTATCACCACTACCTTGTAAACCAGCCCGCTTTCACATAAAAATAGCAACAAAAAATATTCACATTTTCCTCTATTTAATTATGTAATTAACCAATTACAAAATTACCATATTACATACATATTAAGTTCATTATTCCATTTCATTCCATATTTAATGAAAAAAAATTATATCCATTACCCACATTTAATCAAATCGATTCCATTTCATTTCAAGTTCTATCAATTACATTTATAACCAATTATTCTTCATTTTTAGCCACACCTTTACCAAATTTTATGTTACCATTCACATTAAATATCAATTGGGAAACTATAACAATATCCCTAAATCATGAAAATAACCATTTCGTCAACCCTTACACATCCCATGCCAAAAATACACCATATTATCATAATAATCACATCATAACCACCATCTCTACCCATTCCAGTCAACTGGAACACTGTTATCCCACACATGCTAGTACCCATAACTAATTAAATCCCACCACCATGGATAAACAATGAAAAACATCAATATAATTCATAATATAATCATTTAATAATATATTTTTCATCAACCACTATCAAAATTTTCATTTTACTAATGATTTCACATCAATTTACTATAGGAATTACAGTAGAATGTTGCAGTTTTTTTTAGTGGTTTCCAAAACCACCTCTAAATCATTTAATAATTTCTCCTTTCCATTTTCCAATTACACTTGTGTAAGTCATCAAAAACAACGATATTTAGTTGTGGTTTTTATTAAAGGCACTCTATCTTCTATGTTTAGAGGTTGTTTTTAATAACTCTCTGCTATCTTTTTAAAAAGATTACAATCTTCATTGACCTCCCATTATCCTCAAATCCAACTACCACCTAACAACATCTCCCCCTCGACACTGACACACACTTATGTTTGATTCCACCTTACACTGGACTCTTCTTGCTGATATCCTCTACCCTAAATGGTATCTAGGTTTTTTTATCAAGTTTGTTTCAGTGGTGTTTCATATATTGTTTTAATCTAAATTGTTTATTTTATTTCTTCAATAGGGTGTTGTTAATTGAATTATAATGGATTAATTAAATTTTCTTAGGGAAAATTTTAAATGAAAATTTTGTTTTTGGATTTATTAAATTCCATTTTTAACATATGTTAAGACCTTGAGATTATATCCCATTTTTATTTTGAGATCCATATATGTCAAATTATTTAATGTGTGGTTAAAAGATCAATTTAGTGTCATTAGTTTATCAATTAGTGGATAGAGTTGTGATTTATGATTATATCATTCGATTTTTTTTAATTACAATACTATATTAATAATAAATATCCTGAGAATACATAGAGTACCTAAGTATGGTAATCTAGTGACAACAAAACTACTAGGTTATGATTCCAAAATTTCATTCCTTATTTTTTAACTAAAAGATATTTCATAAAATTAAGGATATTCTAGATTATGATTTTACTTTAGATTGTTCAATTTAATGATTTCATTGTATACTAGTTTAGTATGACACTATAATTAGTGATTTTTGGGTAATTTAGATATATACTTTTACTTGTGGATTATATACTAATGATTGGATGTTTTACTGCTTGGATCCTTGAGATTCGATCCATCATAATATAGTTAATCACCCATGATTTCTTAAAATGAACTATAATATATATATATATATATAATTTGACTTATATATTTACATATTTGTTTAAAATTAAAAAAAGTTACACATTAAATGAGTGGTATGATTTTTTTGTTAAATTTAATATAATATTCATAAATGTGGAATGGTACTTTGTACTCTCATTATAATTTTTTATAATATGGTCTATTTTGTATTTTGTAAATATTAAATGTGTTGTAATATTGATTTATATATTTACTTACATTACTCATACACAATCTTTGTTTCAGTAGGATTGGTTTAATTAATTCATGAAAGAGTAATTAACAATATTTATATAGAAAATCGAGAGAGTTTTTATTTAGATTTAAAGGAGTTGAATAGTTGGTGGTACAACTATTTACATTGATATAGATACCACATGGTTATTTTGGTCCCAATTTTGGTTATGAATTTTTTTATCATTATGTATTCAACATCTTCTACTTCACATCCACACTATTCATCATTATTAGACCCATATTGGAATTATATATTACAAATGGTTATTTATAGTAGTTATACATTATATAAAATCATTATGTCATTATGGTTTAAGTTCCATTGATTATTCTATTTTGATAATGTGCCTCATTAGAAATGATTTAGTTTTTAAATTGATTATATAGATATCAAATGTATAATATATTTAGTAGTTAAGTTAAAAAATAATTAAAAATGTGGTTTTCTTCGGATAAATATTTAGAAAAATGGATTTTAGGAAAATATGGAATGGATTGATTGAATTAACCTATTTTAACATGTTCATATAATATGATTTATATTTTTTCAGGCTTCAAATTACATAATATGTAAAATAGGTATTTCACATAAAAATATTTTATTTTTATATATAATAATATAATTATATTTCATACTTGACATTATAGGAAGTCAACTACATATAGATAAAAGTTGTATTACCATACCTTGGAACACATCTTGTTATGTTTCATGTTTGAACATGTTTTTTTATTTTAAGATTGAATGTAAATCCATGGATGGAAGAGTCAAATATCTATTTTACTAAAATAAATTTTGATTATGGTTGAAGAGAGATGAAGTATTTTATCATTTGATATTGAAATAATTTCCTCCAAATTATTTTCATTAGAATTGTAATAAAGAATCTAACATTATATATAATTCTAGCAGTTATTTATAGAATGAAAATGATCAAGTTAATGCCTCTATAGTGGATAATTAAATTAAAGATTTAATAAATGGTTCTATCAGTATAGTAAGAAAAAAACATAAAAATATAACACATAAATTGATTTAGTTTTTTATATTATAGATTTTAATGATGTTGTAATAACTGTACAAAAACTTGATCAAGATGAGAACATATTAACGGATCATGATGAGGAAAATAATACAAGGTAAAACCCAATTGGGAAAGAAATGTGTTTTCCAAATTAATTGGAGATGGAAATCATGAATTGTATAAATAATGTGAGAAATATTAAAAAAAATCTGATGATGTTTTACCACATCATTTGGTTTGGTGGAATTAAAAATAAAGAAATGTATATGACATTGGAATTGTTGTGTGAGATATTTTCTAAATATAAGATAATTTTATCATTTTATAATATGAAGAAGATTATTATAAATATTTGAATTAATTATATAAAGATACAGGAATTTCCCAATGATTGTATTCTTTATTGGAAACAAGATTGAAATAGAGAAATGTACCAAAGATGTTTTTCTTCTAGACATAAATCAACAAGTAATGGTTTCAGTTTGAATCTTTGTTCTACCATAATGAAAGGTAAAAATAATTTTTTTTGAAGGTTTTACTTTACATTCAATTAAAATCATGCTTTTAATGATTCTTTATGTCATCTAAAACAGCTGAACATATAATGTTTAATGATTTTCATAATAATTATGATGATTTCATGTGACATACAAGATATTAAAAATCATGGAATACCTTTGATTTATTAAATCCATATTTATCTTCTAATATTAGAAATTTATAGTTAGGACTGGAATCTAATAGATTCAATCCTTTTGGGTATTTAAGTATTAGTTACAACATTTATCTAGTTGTTTTATCCCTTCTAGTCTATCTCCCTAGATGTTTATGAAATAGTCTTAATTCATTATATAAAATCTTATCCCTAGAAATAAAATTCTATGAAATTAAATTTATTTCAACCTTCAACATCTTATAAAATAATTATAGGATTTATGGAATGATGATATTGAAACATATGATGCATCTACCATAAAAAAGTTCAAAATTCATGTTTTCCTTATGTATACCATTGGTAATTTCCTAGACTTGGAAATTTATTTGGTTAGAACATATATTTTTTTTGTCTTTTCCAATTTGTAACATTAATTTTGAGACTTAATGGACACCTTATAGAATAATTTTGTGATTAATGTGTCATCATAACTTCTTTGATACATATCGTAGATTCTAGTTTAATAATTCATGTCTTAATGGAAAAATGATTTAGGAATTCCATAAAAATTACTATCATGAGCATAGTTCATGGTAAAATTATTAAATTTTCCTATAGAGTTTCAAAAATATTATTAGCTCAATGAATGAGAAAAAATAATTAGAACCCTGTCAATTACAATTTATTCAAAACAATAAAATAATAAGGTTTAATTTATCAAACTTTTATACTAGAAATTTAATTTGTTACATAATAATATTAACATTATCCACATTGATAATAATGTGTGTGATAATATGCTATTTTCATATATTAAAAAATAGGGAAAATAAAAGGATAATTTAAATTCATATAAGGAATTATAATAAATCAATAGAAAATTTTTTTATGGACAAATGAGATTTGGATGTATCTGACTATTATTTCCAGAATGAAAAATCATCTAAAATATTTTTTCCTTTGAAGATTAAAAAAATGTTTAAGTGTTGATGGATATTCTAGTATTATTTCAATATGTGGTGATTTTAATTGTTATAAGTTACATGGATGATGACTGGTATGTATTAATGGAGTAGTTTCTATCTTTTGAAATGAATAATTTGTTACCTAGAAAAATAACCACCATTATAATCAATTTTTTCACAATATTTAGATAGTTTTGTGAGAATACATTCAACCTCAATAAATTATATGAAATATAGGAAATAATTTTTTAGTAACTCTATCATTTTGAGATTTTATTTACCCCATTATTTTTCATTATAATGATTAATCTAATGGTTCATATTTTTATGAAACTAAAATTGGAGGGGATGTATATTATTAATGGATTAGTCTCATAAATAGGTATTTTATTTAAAAATTGTATTCATTAAATGATATAATTTTGTTAGTAAATATTTAAAATCATTGTTTATTAATTTATTACCTTTTATCATCATGTATCTTGTCTATTTGAAGCCTTATTTGAAAAATAAATCTCATCCAGAAGGTTCTATTGTGGAAGGTTACCTTCCCGAAGTGTATCTAACCTTATGTTGAAAGAATTTAGATTCAATAGAGACATGATTCAATAAATAGGGACATGTTGATAATAATCTAAGTAAATTTTGGGCTAATAGTGAGTAATTAATGTTTTGAACTTTTGGTAGAGAGGTGGGAAATGTATCTACATTTTCATTGAAAATATATAGTTATGATATGAACATAGATATGAGATACTCAAAATTAATATTGTTTATCTCTATGTGAAAGAATTATGGAGAAAAATGAAAATAAAACTTTGGAGAAAAACTTAAAAAGATACAAAAATAAAAATATTTTTTACTAAACAAATTATTGAATAATTTACTCATAGTGTATGTTTAAAATCTTATATGTTGTTTGAAAATATTGAAAATTGTATATTTTTATAAAAAAAATATATCAACTTTTATAGGTGATGAAGGATGATAATCAAGCTAATCTATTTGATGATATGATGTTTTTAGCTCTATGTGATTTGAATCACTATAAAATATTCAATGGAAAAATATTGGTGGTTTATTTTATCATATAGTTGATCATGAGTAAGGATTGAAAAAAAAATATTATATTCACTTTTGTGTATAGGGTTACTTTGGAAAGTTGGTTCATATTATTGTGCTAAATTATCATGTTGCAGTTATGATATTTAGCTGTAACTAGGTCAATATTAACAGGGGTATAAAGAAATATTCATTACAATTTAGTTATATAAATTTATATCAATTTACTAACACTATTGAGAAATAATAACATGATCCATATATTTTGGCTTCCCAGGAAAAAATGGCATATTATGCTGATAATATATAGATAACTGGTAGAGTGTTGTTGTCCATATAAAAAAGAGAGACATGTATGATGGGTCATTAGGGTGAAATAATTTGTTATAGTAAACCCCATAAATAATAATAAAATAAATATTTTTTACCTGATGATATTAAAATTTTAGTTCCTCTAAGTGAGAGTGAATAAGAAGACTAATGAACAATATAAGATTAAATAATGCTAAAAATTGAACCAAATAAAATCATGGTCAACCATGAATTAAATTTTTAAATTTTTGTATATTAACAAATAAAATAATTTTTTTATATCAATAAATTTAAGGAATTTTTTTATATAAATAAATTTATGGAATGTTTTTACTATAGGTATTCCACATCAGAAGAGTTTTATTGACAGTACCCATTATAGATCACATGATTCACATTCTACATTTATGGCACTGGATACACTTCATCACATACCTTTCACACTTATTTATACCATTTCATATTATCCTAATATGATTTCATATGTAGGTATTAATTATAATTATTATTTTAGGAAATCCAAAAGGAAACCTATGATGGATTCTCTTTGTAATTTAGACCATTGTTAGTTTCCACTGAGAGATTATTATCGAGTCATAGTCATTAGTATATAATTTAATGTGACAACATTTCTTTCTTAAATATTGAAATTAATTGTTTAATTTAGATGTTTCACTCAGGCTAATAATAATATAATGGAGAAAAACATATGTAGTCAAGATGTTTAGAATTTCACTAATGTAAATTTAATTACTCCTTTTGATGAATATTGGGTATCCACACAACATGCATCATAAATTTTTTGGGTAGCTCCTAGGGAATTTATCATGTGAAGTGGAATGACACCCTATTCATTATTTATTTTGGATACACATTCCATTTTCTTATAAAATTTAGTTATTTGACTCTCAAATAAAGTTACTTTCATTATTATGTAATCATATATGATTAAAATAAACATTGTTACTTAATGTGTTATTAATTTAACAAAATTTTGTGATTTTTTTATAGATGATATTTCATTTTGATGTGCCTAATGCCATTTTTTGTCTATGGACCTTAAAAAAATTTAGGAAAAATTATAAATATTTCAAGTGGTTATTATGGAATGAATTCAATGACATCTCTCTATCATTGCCACAAATTCATGAGAAAGTCCTCAAAGGCATGCCTATGGAATAATGGAAAAGATTTTTTGACTATCATCATGAAAAGGAGGTAGGTCATTCTATTTGTAGGATAGAATTGTTGTTTTATAGTAAAAAATATGGAATTTATGTCAACAAACCTACAGAAAATATATGGGTAAATTCTTTTAATTATTAGTTATGATTATTGAATTGCATTATAATTTAATATTATTCAATTTATAGTGTAAACTAAAGGTTGGAACACCAACCCTGCCACATCAGTTTCAGTATCCTTATAGGATTCCATGTCTCATGTTCTTTGAAATGAGAATTACAGTCATGTTAGAGGGATGGGTGGTGGACCATATCCATTAAGGTTATTTAATAGGGTACATATATCTTTGTCGAAAATGTTATTAGGTGGGGGAAGGTTATAGGTTTTTGTGATATTGGTGTATTAAAAGAAAAATAATCCACTAAAGAACACTATTAAAGAATAAGAATCTCTTATTTTTACATAGAATGATTTGGTTTTGTAATTGTATTGGGTGTTTTCTATTTAATTTTAGAATATTGTTAGAATTACTCTTGAGGAAAAAAAATTCTCATCAGGTGTGAAGGATAGGTAAATTTTATCAATTTACACTTATATTCTTCATTTTAGTCGTTATTTTTTTTAGTAAATATTGAAAAAGATTATTAATGTATAACTATAATGTATACAATAATATGTTTTTAATGATTTTTTCAAATCATTTATTATTTTCAATTCTGTATTCAATTATATAATTAAATTAAAAATATATAAACATAATTTTATTATATATATTCATGTATGTAACTATATGTAACACCCCAATATTCCCTGATACGCTTCTCTTTCAATAATGCAATAGATTGCATTGTATGCAAGTTTGAGATTCTAACACACCGCGACTAATCAAAATAGCCATTATGAATAGTAATACCAACTTTTTGAAATTATATATCTTTTATATTTGAAAATGGACTTCATTTTTGGATTCAGAATATCGAAATTAGCCTATGTTGAATTTTTGGTATTTTTCTGAGAACTTCCAATTTTTATGAATAGTGAAAAATACTTAAAAACAACTTTTTTTATCAAAATAATTTATAGTGATAAATTATACTATTGAGTGGTTTTAATGTATAATTAGAATATATTTTTACCATTTTATCCGATGGTGGTCGTTAGAATTAATTTCACTTTGAAATTGGACATAAACAATTGTCAATATTTTGATATATATTATTTCTTAAAAACACGCTATTTCTTGTGACAGCGGGAATTAATTATAAAATTAATTAATGAAACTTAATGTTTGAAATTTTTTAAAATAAACAACATTTTTGAATTTGCAATATCAATTATAGCTTAGGGTGAAATTTTGGCATTCTTCTGAAAAACATCAATTTTTGATGAATAGTGAAACCACTAAGTGGTAGTTAAAAAACTGATTTTTCATTTAAATAAAACATTACCACTTCTATGATTTGATTTTCAAAAATCCAAAATACATGGTTTTCATTATAAATTACAATGTGGTTCAATGGGATTAAAATAAATTATTTGGTGAATAGTAACTTTTCAGTTTTATTAATCGCGATTAAAGGTAATTAGTGAAATGTAAGGTAAAAATGATATTATAAAAATATTAAAATACCCTTAAACATGTCCTAACCATATTGGATGAGTCATGGAGGACCCAGAAAATCCATGGGTCAACTTGGGGACCCCATGGATCCACTTGGGTAAGAAAATGACATTAATAACTTTTTTTAAAAGTAAAAATAAAATTATCACAAACATGTTTTTTCTACTAAAACAATTATTACATGGGGTTATATAAGATATTTTTTCTACTATAAATATTCATTGGAAATTTAAAAATATTTCATACATTATGATATTTTTTTATAATTTTTAGACATTAAATAAATTAATGTTTTTCTGACGCCATGATGATGCAGCGATTACCTCATTAATTAACGATTTAAATAAAATGAAAAGATAATGTAAAATCTAAGACTTAAACTTGTAAAAAACCTATTGGATGATTATATTTAGAAACCTTATCGCCATAGCCTCTAAATATATATGTTTGGGACCTTTAAAATCCGAAACACATGATATAATAAAGTAACATTTCATGACTTTCCAAGAGTGCCCCTCCTCTCCTCTTATAAAAGGCCCCCACCACTACCACCTTATTCACACCTTCCAAGCCATTTGGCTGGGCCAAACTTTTCCAAAATACTCTTTCAACTTTCCTCTCTTACTCCTAGAAGCCTCACTTTGGGCAGATGTCTTCCCAAGGAAGCCTTTGGCTCAAATCAAAAAGAGTTACCCGATTTTAAGGTAATGTCTTCTTTTATGTTCTTTTGTTTTATTTTGCTTCTCCAACCCACTAAAATCTTTTTATTACATTATTTTTTAACAACACCAGTATATTCAATATACTAGGATGTTTTTATGATAAGGATTAGAGGTACACTTACACACACATCCATCTAATGGTTAAATAACATACTGTTTCCATGGATGGCGAATTACAGCCTCACGAAATGATGATTGTTCTATCTTCTCCTACAACCCCTCATGGTGGCCATTATGATGACACTATATTTATTTATGATATATATTATATTTATTTCTTCTATATTCTTATATATTTTACATTTAAAACATACCTTTATGTTTTTCATGTTGTGCAAATGCGATAATTTCGTTTGAGAAAGTGTGTACTACCGCCCCCTCAAGTGATGTGACTCATTCATGCAATACATGGAATGTATAAAGAATGAAATTAATGAAATTATGTGACCTATATAAAATATATATTATACTATAATTTCAATATATATAAATATATATATCTCTCTCATTTAGTTTTAATTCCATTAAATACGAAATAGAAATGAAAGTAGCGTTCATGCGTACGTACGGCTTACCGTCTCCATGAAAGGTTCATTTCGTTTCTTAACTCTAAATGTTATGTAATATTATAAATTAATATATATACTGGATATGTATGATATATATGATATCTACATCATGAATATAATTCTGGATATAATGGATATTTTACCACATGAACAACTTGTAATTATAATAAGTTTATTTTTGACTCAAGTACCAAAGATCGACAAAACGACTGTTATTAACTTAAATAATTACATAATGTTCATAACATGGTAATAAGTGATATAAAAGGAATAATTAAATTTAAAAAGGTTCTTAAGAAATTATAAATTAACACTAGTTTATTATTCAGTAGTTTAAAGAACGATCGAGTCAAGTCAGACACGAGGTAAGGGAACTTCTTAACCAAATTTCCGTTCGTTGGGTTAATCTCCTACATTCAAATTATGCCATGATATTATTATGTCCTATCTTGTATTTATAATTTATTTATGTGTACTTATAGTTAATACACATAATAGATCTATTTTATTTAAAAAATGATCTTTGTATGGGACTTCGTCTCAATCTCCTTTCATTGAGGCATATTTTGTTTTATACACAACATTCCTTTATATGGTGTATAACCCCTTTGAATTTTAAGTTCATTCAAAAGGAATATTTTTTATACGAATCGTTTACTAAACGACAAAAGGGAATGTTTTTTTTTTGTCGTACGTATGCGGAAACAATGACTTCTTTACCACCATGACCATTATTTGAGCTTCGGCTTCCTCTACAAGCCATAAATTTTTTAAAAAAAAAACCAGGTTTTAATTTTCAATTATTTTGGTATTGAAAATGGTTTTGATAAAGTTTTTATTATATCAATGTGTTGTATTGATATCTTATGATTAAAATGTGGAAATTTTATGTTTCCTTTATGCATTTTTATGTGATACGATTATGTTATGGTTTATGATATGTTTAAACCTGTTCATATGAGGAATGCATTGGACTTAATAAGTGACGGGTGGAGCCGGCTATAGATCCTCGGTGCATCGGCAGGTCTCATGAGACAAACTAGTGTCTTGGCATGAGGCCTTGAAAAAATATTATTTGTAGTCTTGGCACGAGGCCTTGGCTACGTGGTTATGATACTCTGGCATTATGCATTCCATCATTGTGAAAGTGGTTATTGATATTGCATGGGATTATTCAACCAGTAGAATATCCATGTGAATACGTAAATGGAATTATCTCATTTTACTTTTTCCATATTATATTGAAGTTCATGTTTAAAAGGATTTTGTTCTAGTTATACTTTTCCTTAAATGTTTATGTTTATTTATGAAAGCTTCCGCTATATTGTTATCCTTACTGAGCATCTGATCTCACCCCTTTCATTGTTTTATTTTTTCCAGGATGTGAAGAAATATTTTATGACTGACCTTTAGGGATTGTCTGAAGGGGATATGGGAGTGGACTATGGAGACTATGTTGTTGTAGTTTTTCACTTTATGATGTAATGTACCATTTATGAATGTATATATTGTTTCCAAGGCTACAAAACTTATCGGTCTTTCGAGACTTGATATTTTTGTATCATGCCAATTTTATGCAATAATGCACCGACTCTGGGTAACTTGGGTCGGGGCGTTACAGTTGGTATCAGAGGCAGTTTAGTAATAACCTTGGAAGCTAGATTTAGATAAACTCTGATTAGAGAACATAGCCCAAAGATAGACTTTGAGGATTAGTATAGAATAAATTCCTACAATTGTGGTATTATAGAGATTTTGTGAGTTTTCCGAGCAATACATCCATGTCTAGATACGAGCAAGTAGAGGCGGCTCTGGCACAGATGTACCTAGGGGTAAAACCTGAAAACACCGCTTTGAGCTAGACTCAAATGGGAATTGGTGCACGACAACGGGCCTTGCTACACTCTTGGTTATGACACTCCCGGGGGATATGCTTTGGATAATTCTCATTTTTTTACAAACCATTATGAAGGGTTTATGAGTATATACTTCCTCAAAGAAAACATTTTTTATGATTATAGATTATATCCATAAACCATTCAATTTACATTAAGTATTTTACAAGTTTGGAATTATTCATTCCAATTCATAAACTATCTTACTTTATTTCATTGTATAGAAATGGCGCCCAGTAGAAGGAATGTGAACTCCATCAATACGTATGATCCAAAGAGTAAGAAGGATCATATCTTTCACGGTATTAATCCAACATTTAGAAGGGAAATAGTCTCCCATGTGTTCTCAACATATGAAGAAATAGTATCATGTGTTAATAAGATAAGTAAATAATTCTCTGAGTCTTTTGGATTTGAAGGGAAGAAAGAGAAGAAAAGGATGGAAGAGAGAATGATAAATAAAGGGACGAGGGAAAAGAAGAATTTTCCAATATGTGATAACTGTGGGAAGAAACAACTTGGAACTTGCCAGAAGGGAAAGGAAGTTTGTTATAATTGTGGAGAAAAAGGACATCAAGTGCGTGACTACAAGGGTAAGAAAAAGGTTTCAAATGTACAATGCTTCATCTGCAAGGAGTGGGGACACTACGCAAACCAATGTCCAAATCATCAGAGTATGCCCCAAATGATGTTATTGGATAATAATCAAGTTATGATACTACCACAGATGAGGAGGAATGATTAGAGTTCTTATGTGGTTATTAAATAATTTTGTCATTTGAGTGTTGTATCAATGATGTACTAGTCATAATAATTATGGAGTATATAAGGATTGCACTGCAGTACTATTTCATCAAGGACATGAGATCGTATGGAACCACGAAAAGTGACTCCATAGTAGGTTAAGTTTTTGGAAAATATATGGTTTAGAAAAATATAAACCATAATATGGTTCTGATACCGTGATACTGATTTTGGAATAATACATGATTGAATTGGATAAATTATATTGGATATTCTTAACTTCCTTGAAACTGATTAATGATTTGTATACATTTTTGGAAAGGAGTATATCTAGTATTCTATAAGGAATAAGGTATCATGAATGTAATCAATAAGGATTTATGGTAATTCAGGATGTTTCAGTATTTTAAAAGAATACATGATGAATGTGTTTACATATTGATACGTAGAAAAAAAGATCTTCATTATGATTACCTTCCTTGTAAAATTTGGACTGTGAGTTGGACAGAAGTATTTTGGATAACTATAAAGGTTGGAATGGATTAAGTTGAACCGTGGATAGTATTGTTTAAGGTTAAAACATTTCTGAATATTATTTTTGGAATATTATAATACTATAGTTTTAGGAAAAGGACAACCTGTAGGTCGGGGGTAACACGTCGCGTCGGAAAAAGCTGTAGGAATCAAACCCGCAACCATAGTGCGATAGGCCTTTCTTACCTACCACTAGACTACAGGAAGTCACTGGTAATTAAAAAATAGTTTTCCTAATCTAAATGGTATGTGTTAATATTTTGAACCTTGTATGATTAGGATAAATATAATATTTTTGAGTTCTATTATCTTTTTGAGTGAAAGATGAGTTTGTGGTAGAAATTAGTTAAAGGTTGAAACTCTACTTGTCAAGCATAAATATATTTATACCTATCTCTTATTCTATGAATAAATTATTTCTTAAACTTTAGTAAAGGGATATTAAAAAAATGTGTTATCCTAATACCTTATGTCTTGTAGAAATGATAATATTTTAAATCAACATAGATTGAAGGCTTTGAGCCCTCAATTTTACACTTGTTTGTGATTGATGACATCAATCACTCCATACAAATATCTACATTTTCCTCTAATTATATGTCTCTAATTGCAACCAATTTTCTCCTTATCGAGATCATAATTTGGTGGTGACTTTTTTCATTTCCCTTTCCCTCTTATTAAGGCTAAATTTTATTAACCTTATTTTCGATGTGGGTTTTCCACAAAGGTATTTTCTATTTTCAACCTTTTATTTTCTAAGAAAAATTTCAAATTGAGAGGATGCAATTTATTGAAGTAAGGGAGAATGTAACACCCCGAGCTTCCACGATACGCTTCTCTTTCAATAATGCAATAGCTTGCATTGTACGCAAGTTCGAGATTCTAACACACTACGACTAATCAAAATAGCCATTATGAATAGTAATACCCATTATTTGAAATTATATATATTTTATATTTCAAAATGAAATTCATTTTTGGATTCGTAATATCAAAATTAGCCTATGTTTAATTTTTGGTATTTTTCTGAGAACTTCCAATTTTTTATGAATAGTGAGAAATACTTAAAAAAACGTTTACAATAAAAACAATTTATAGTGATAAATTATACTATTGAGTGGTTTTAAGGTATAATTAGAATATATTTTTACCATTTTATCCAATGGTGTTCATTAGAATTAATTTCACTTTGAAATTGGACAAAAACAATTGTCAATCTTTTGATATATATTGTTTCTTAAAAACATGTTATTTGTTGTGACAATGGGAATTAATTATAAAATTAATTAATTCAACTTATATTTTTGGAATTTTTTAAAATAAACATCTTTTTTTAATTTGGAATATCAATTATATCTTAGTGTGAAATTTTGGCATTGTTCTGAAAAACTTCAATTTTTGATGAATAGTGAAACCACTATGTGGTAGTTAAAAAACTGATTTTTCATTTAAATGAAACATTACCACTTATGTAATTTAATTTTCAAAAATCCAAAATACATGGTTGTCATTAGGAAGTAAAATGTGGTTCAATGGGATTAAAATAATTTTTTTGGTGAATAGTAACTTTTATGTTTTATTAATCGCGATTAAAGGTAATTAGTGAAATTTAAGGTAAAAATGATATTATAAAAATATGAAAATATCCATACACTTGTCATAAAATTATTTTATGAGTCATGGAAGACCAATAAAATCCATGGGTCAACTTGGGGACCCCATGGAGCCACTTGGGTAAGAAAATGACATTAATTACATTTTATTTAATGTAAAAATAAAATTGTCACAAACATGTGTTGTTTTACTAAAAGAATTATTACATGGGGTTATATAATTTAAATTTTCAACTATAAATATTCATTGGAAAGATAAAAAGATTTAATACATCATGATATTTTTTATAATTTTTAGACATTAAATAAATTAATGTTTTTATGACACCATGATGATGCAGCGATTACCTCATTAATTAACAATTTAAATAAAATGAAAAGATAATGTAAAATATAAGACATACACTTGTCAAAAACATATTATATGAGTATATTTCAAACCCTTATCACCTTATCCTATAAATATATAAGTGTGGGACCTTTAAAATCTGAAACTCATTATATAATAAAGTAACATTTCCTGACTTTCCAAGAGTGCCCCTCCTCTCCTCTTAAAAGGCCCCCACCACTACCACATTATTCACACCTTCTAAGACATTTGGTTCTTTAATACTCTGAAACAATACTCTCTCAGCTTCCCTCTCTTACTCATACAAGCCTCACTTTGGGCAGAAGTCTTCCCAAGGAAGCCTTTGGCTCAAATCAAAAAGAGTTACCCGATTTTAAGGTAATGTCTTCTTTTATGTTCTTTTGTTTTATTTTTCTTCTCCAACCCCCTAAACTCTTTTTATTAAATTATTTTGTAACAAAAACAGTATCTTAACTATACTAGGATGTTTTTATGATAAGGATTCGAGCTACACTTACACACACTTCCGTCTAATGGTTAAAAAAATATATTGTTTCCGTGGATGGCGAATTACTGCCTCACGAAACGATGGTTGTTCTATCTTCTCCTACCACCCCTCATGGTGGCCATTATGATGACACTATATTTATTTATGATATATGTTATATTTATTTCCTCTATATTCTTCTGTATTTTACATTTAAAACATACCTTTATGCTTTTGATGTAGTGCAAATTCGATAATTTCGTTTGAGGAAGTGTGGTCTACCGCCCCCTCAAGTGATGTGACTTGTTCATGCAATACATGGAATGTATAAAGAAAAAAATTAATGAACTTATGTTATGTATATAACATATATATTATACTATAATTATAATATATATATATATCTCTCTCATTTAGTTTTAATTCCATTAAATATGAAATAGAAATGAAAGTAGCGTTCATGCGTACGTACGGCTTACCGTCTCCATGAACGGTGCATTTCGTTTATAACCTCTAAATGTTATGTAATATTATAAATGAATTTATATAATGGATATTTATCATAAATATGATATCTACATCATGAATATAATTCTGGATATAGTGGATATTTTACCACATGAACAACTTGTAATTATAATAAGTTTATTTTTGACTCTATTACCAAAGATCGAAAAAACAACCGTTATAAACTTAAATAATTACATAATGTTTATAACAAGGTAATAAGTGATATAAAAGGAATAATGAACTTGAAAAATTATCTTAAAAATGTATAAATTAACACTAGTCTATTATTCAGGTGGTTAAAGAACGATCGAGTCAAGTCGGACACAAGGTAAGGGAACTTCTTACCCCAATTTCCGTTCTTTGGGTTAATCTCCTACTTTCAAATTATGTCATGATATTATCATGTCCTATCTTGTATTTATACTTTATTTATGTTTAATTATAGTTAATACACATAATAGATCTATTTTATTTAAAAATTATCTTTGTAAGGGACTTCGTCTCAATCTCCTTTCATTGAGGCATATTTTGTTTTATACACAACTTTCTTTTATACGGTGTATAAACCCCTTTGAATTTTACATTTATTCAAAAGGAATCATTTTTATACGAAGCGTTTACTAAAGGAAAAAAGGGAATGTATTTTTTGTACGTATGTGGTGACAATGACTTCTCCACCGCCATGACCATTATTTTAGCTTCGACTTGCTCTATAAGCCATAAATTTTTTTAAATGAAATATAAAAACCAAGTTTCAATTTTCATATATTTTGGTATTGAAAATGGTTTTGATAATGTTTTTATTATACCAATGTGTTGTATTGATATCTTGTGATTGAAATGTGGAAATTTTATGTTTCCTTTATGCATGTTTTATGTGATATTATTATGTTATGGTTTATGATATGTTTAAACCTGTTCATATAAGGAATGCATTGGACTTAATAAGTGACGGGTGGAGCCTGCTATAGCACCTCGATGCATCAACAGGTCTCATGAGAAAAACTAGGGTCCTGGAACGAGGCCTTGAGAAAATATTATTTGTAGTCTTGGCACGAGGCCTTGGCTACGTGGTTATGATACTCATGCATTATGCATTCCGTCATTGTGAAAGTGGTTATTGATATTGCATGTAATTATTCGACCAGTAGAATATCCATGTGAATAGGTAAATAGAATTATCTCATTTTACTTTTTCCATTTTGTGTTTAAGTTCAAGTTTAAAAGGATTTTGTTATAGTTATAAATTGCCTTAAATGTTTATTTTTATTAATGAAAGCTTCCGCTATATTGTTATCCTTACTGAGCATCTGAGCTCACCCCTTTCAATGTTTTATTTTTCCGAGGATGTGAAGAAATATTTTATGACTGACCTGTAAGGATAGTCTGAAGGGGATATGGGAGTGGAATATTGATACTATGTTATTTTAGTTTTTCACTTTATGATGTAATGTACCATTTATGAATGTATTTAGTGTTTCCAAGGCTACTAAACTAATCGGTCTTTCGAGACTTGATCTTTTTGTGATCATGCCAATGTTATGCAATAATGCACCGACTCTGGGTAACTGGGGTCGGGGAGTTAAAATATAGATCATTTTTTTCTTAATATGATGTAAGTTCACTATGGGATGGTGAACATCTCCCATTTGAATTTTAGAGACTCTCATTAAGAGGATTTCATAGTAATGATGTTCCTAGTTATGGTTGAGTGAGTTTTTAGTGTTAAAATCTTGAGTATGATATTAAATAATTCAAGAGATAACTGTTAGAGCCCTATGATTGGTTGAATTGGGTAGTGAGTCTCATTTATCATATAGTGGATCATCATATTTTCAGGGTTTATTCATGGATTTAAATTATTCATTATTATAAAATTACATAAAATGAATTTAGATCAAATGATATTTCAATTTTATTTTACATCCTTTATTATTCATTGAGTATGATCATTACTGATGTGTGGATAACTACTTTATATATAGGAAATAGATATGGGAAATTGTGAAGAAGGTGATGGTAAATTTCATGACTGAATAATAGAGGATTAAGGGACTAATTCTTATTAATGTGTACAAGACTCATGTGTGTGTTTAATTTGTTTTAATCATGTAATTTTGTAGACTATGATGTAATTTAATAATATATCATATGTAATGAAATGTATATTGATGTATGGAGGTTTTTTTGTACTATATTAGATAAAATATATATATATATATATATATATTAGTATTGGTTTTTTGTGGATTATGATACCAAGAATGTTGTCATTTCACAAAATTTCAAAATGAGTTGTGATTTTAAAAATCCTTAATAAAATAGTTGTGGTTTAAAAAATCTCTAAAACATTTTCTCTATAAAAACTGCTTCAAGTCAAAAGAACTACCTCTATATTTTAAAACACATTAAACCACCACTAAATATAATTTTTTTATAAAATAAATAAATAATCATTAAAATATAAAGACATAGATAAATATTTAATAATACACAATTTCATGGTGGTTTTAAAAAACAACCACTAAGCCTAAAAAAGCTGCCTCTATATGATATTTTTTCCATAGTTATTTGATATCTCGTACACATGAAACAATACATTAATGTCAGATTTCAAAAAATTGTTTCATTATCATCTATATTAAATTTATCCTTTTATGAAAAATTAATTTCATAATTTAATAAAAAAAACAATAGGATACATATATCATAAGAAAATGAATTTTTAGCAACAATATCTACATATAATATCAGCAACCAAAAAATCATTTGAGAAATATCATTAAAGGTATATAGCGACATGTGAATCACCCATTCCCATCAATTTCCATTATTTCAATTCATTATCATGATTATTCCAATTTTTACCATCTACCCAAATAAATAAAGTGGGCGAAAATTTAATAATTCATACAAAATAAAATAGACTTAAAGAATCCCATACTTCAACCGAAGCTTCACAAGATACTATATAAGAACAAGGGAAAAAAATACATGGCTGGACCTACATAGGGAAACCTAGTTCAACCTAAAATCACTGAAATCTCTATAAAACTATATATCCCAATTTCCATCAAACTAGATCATCATCATTGAACCAAATTACAAAGATAATAGAATGTGATAAAATATGGTGAAGAGGATGTAATCTCACCTTGGATTCTAAATAAAAGATCTCCTAAAAATGAGGATAAATGATAAGATAAAGGGAACTTAAATGTATCCAAAAAACACACTTAAGGTCACCCTAGGGTTCGTAAGAAGAAGGAGACAATAAGATGAATTTGAAGTAACCTTCAATTTTACACTTGAATGAATTTTATAACACCACAACATAGAAATTGTGGTTTTGCCACAATAGTTGGGATTTTTAAAAACAAAACATGGTTCTATAAGGTTCTCCATTACATAACAAGTGTAAATCAAGACACCATATAGAAATATCAATTTTAATGCCATTCTATCTCCCTCATTTAATCCATGGTCAACACATAATTTGAAAATCATAAGGAAGGGATGTAGTGTAGATGAGAAACTGCAATGAAACAATCCTAAAAATGTAAAATCCAAGAAACAAGATCTATGAATTCCAATGCGTAACAAATAAATCATTCTATAGAGACCCCTAAATCACCAGATATATCCATGTTGTAAGACCCATTAATAAAAATTAATCCAAACTCCACCAAACTACACCCTATCAAAATGAAACTAGCCACACCACAAATTCTCACTTCCATATGAAATTTCATCTCTAACAAAAACTATATCCCATTTATCTCACCTTTGCACCTAGAATGTTTGAACTAAAAAAATTATATATCATCAGGGTTTCAGTCATTACAATTAACTTCAAAAAAAATAAAAAATATTATATCATTGGATTCTTCCCATAAAACATCTCATAAAGAGTCTTCTCTAAATCTATATATAAAAAAGCTCTATTGGTAATATATACTGATGTTAAGACCACATATTTATATAATTTTTCCTATTTTCCATTCTGAATAATCAATGTATGATCTATGTTACTTATTTCATGGTTCATCCTCTCCCCCAATCCATTTTATTGAGGGGTACTTACCATTGAAACTCTTTTTATTATCCCATGATTATTGAGACAATTTTCCACTTCTCTATGGGTAAATATATATTATAATGGATCAATAATTTCATAGTTTTATATCATGAAATCTTCTCTATTAATATCTGATAAGGTTTAAAAAAAATTGTACACTTCAAATTTATGATAAATAACTATAAAATATTCAATCATACTAGAATAATCAATGATTCAAACTTATAATCTCTTTTTATCCATGGATTTAAGTTATATTGGCCCCCAAACATCATCATACACCAACTCAAGTAACTTTGATCACATTTTATCCTTAAATATGTTAGTCTTTAAAATAATATTTCACCTTTGAAAAGTTTTACACATGTGGATGTGATCATGTTAATGTTTAGAGACCTAATGAGCTCCTTCATTCTTCAAAAAATCTTCTAAAAACTTTTTTCTCAGGTTTCCAAGCCTTTTTTCACAAATTATTATCTTCTTTATTAGTTACAAAACATATTCCTTATTATCCACCATTGAGGTAAAAATTTCCCATTATAAAATTCCCTTGAATCATAATTGTATCATCTCTTTATTTGATAATTAAATATTTCTTATTGAAATTGACTACATGATATGTGTCATATAATTAACTTACACTTCAATAAATTATAACAAAGGCCTTAAACTACAAAAAAAATATTGAGTTTCTCACTACCACTTCACTCAATTATGTCTTTATAATAACAAAATCTATTTTTACATTACACAACTTGTAGAAGAAAAATCCACTAAAGTATGAGTTTGGTTATGTCCCTCATGTTGATATTTTTATACTCAAATTATTATAATTTATCATTGTATTATTTATTTATTTCCTAATAATATTTTATGTGGTTATTATTTTATTTATTCATATTTTTATTTATTTTTATTATTTTTGGATTCCATGAGTTTATTTCAAAAATCCTTAGTTTTTTATTTTTTATCTAATACTAAAGTAATACATGATTTCTAAAATTTATACGTCAGCTTTGAAAGCCTTATTAAATAATTCTTCAATAAAGGTAAAAGTAATATATGAAATATAAATTTAAAAAGTTTGGATTTAAAACCATAAGACATGAAAATTTCACAAATTATTAATTTGAACATGCTTTTAAATATTGTATGTGATAATTTCATATGAGACAATATCGTATTCTATAACAAAAAATTGTATATGGTCTGGAAAATCATACATATTTTATAATGTTGTACATAGATTCTAAAATTATTTCATTACCCTAGTAAGTCTTATGGATGGAAATATCATACTAAATGAATAAATCATATTATATTTTTAAAATATAATGTAACATAAAATAATATAATACACACTGAAAATCATATGCTCTATAAATTTCATATGTTGTTTTCAAAAAGTTGTATGAAATTTTAAAATTCATACCCACTAAGTCTAAATTCCATTGGCAATCAAATGTATTATGATATTTCTAAATATCATATGTAATTTTGTAAAGTATTATAAAAAATAAAATTTATGTATGATTTATTATGACTTCAGAGTTTCTTTTTTAAAATCTAAAAATATTCTCTATTTTGATTATATTTATGTATTTCAAATTAATAAATATTCATGTTACATATTATACTTGATTGAACTATTTAATAATTTTTTATTATTTATTTCTATCATATTAAAATTGGTTTAGAAGTATTTTTTGAAGAATAAAATTGAAATCAAGAATAATGAAGTGTGTTTTAATATGTAGGTTGTATATTTTGAAATTACATTTTCCTTATAGTGAAAAGAATCAATTATCGAAAAGATTAAATGGTGTGTCATTAGAATTAAATTTAAAATTATACATGATGAAATCCCTAGGATATAATAATTGAATAAATTTTAATTACTTAATTGGTTTCGCAAGTGACACGATTGATTCTGGAAAAGAAGAAATATAATGACTAAAATATTCAAGTTGTTATGAATATGACCATCATCATTGGAATATTTGTGCCTAAAGAGAATAAATAAATATTTTTTTGAAAAAAACATAAAATAATTATGAGGAAATTTTAAAGATTTTAAAAATGTGTTTTGCTACACATTTTTTCAATCCTCATAGTAACAGTCATGGCTAGACTTCATCATAAATATCATTTTCTGGTGAAGTGATTCTTAATGCATCAACATTCAAGTCATTCACATTAAAGTTGGTTTTTGTGACATCCTGAACTGAACCATCAGGTATGAGCTAGAATTCCATGTGACCTCATGTGTGTCTCCACATATGCAAGAGGTTTCTGACTAGCGGTGAGCATTTGAGTCTGTCAGTGGGGATACTATACCCTCAATATCATGTCATATGATCAATAATCTAAAATAAAAAATATAATAAATAATTATATTAAACTTGTAGAAGAATAAATATGGCATACATGTAATACCAATAAATTATCCCCTATAAGTGGAAAGCATGTCCATAAGAAATAAAGTGGATAATTTTAATAAATAAATACATAATCCTTTAGAGTCTTTCCCAATCTACTACTAGATCTATGATCCTCTTCTCATCTATCCACCACAGGGCCCTTGAGCTTCACTAGATCCCTCATTAAATCTACAAGCACATTGAAATTCCCATGTATGGTGTGATTACAAGACTCAGTAGGAAACCACCAATGATTCCTTAACCTGATGTGCTAAAGTATACAAGAATGTACTATAATAATAATAAATGCATAAAATCATAGAGAAAACACTCCAAAAGGGAGCGACCGTGTGCTCACCAAGCTTCCACAAACCTTTAGTTATACTTGATTTAGCTCCATGTCGTAATGTTTATTATATATTGATACATATACAAAACCAACCATAGGGTTGTTTTCCAGTTACTCATAATCCACAAGTCATCTATTGAAAACAACCTACACTTAATCCCAAAGGAATCAAGTATATGTAACCTACCCCAAATCCATAGGGCATCGGTTAACACATGGAATCCACAAGGCATCAAGTTTTGGCCATCTACTCAGGACTCACAAGGAATCAAGTAGATTCTAGGTTACAAGGTTATCATGGTTCGTCATTGTCATCACCACACATCATGTTTGCACTCCATAGGATGTAATCATACCGTGACGGTCGCCTGTTAAGTATAAACATACCATTCCTCCAAAGTAAAAAATGACATGTCATAGAATTATAACAACCATAGCACACATCATGAGAAAATATAGAATCATCATATACATCAATATATGAATCAAACATTATCATTGAATCAAAATATCACAAAAAATCTCATGGAATCAAAGAATTATATAATATGGGAAACACACACCCACATGTGATCACAATTCAAGCATGATATCAAGTAAGTCGACATATAAATTAAATATAAATACATGTGTAAAGAATATCCAAATAAGATAAAGAACATCTTCGCAAAGACCACTTCTTGGTTTTATTATCATCAATGGTGACATGTCAATGTCGCGAATTGATGGAAGGTCGATGCTCAAGGTATGTTATGGGTTTCCTTGAACCAAAAGAGCTATTTTATTTCAAAAATAAAAAAAAATATTTTATGATACCTTCTATGTCTTATATAATTTTTGATTTAATTATTAAAATATCAAATTGGATGATATTTTCTCTCTCCTGAATAATTCTCAAATTATCATTTAAAAAAATAATGTGTTAGAAATTATCCATTAATAAAATTTAATAATTGTATTCAATAATTAATCTATACATATTATCATTTTGGAATTAACTTGTGATAATTTTTTTAATTAACATCTGATAATTTTTCACAATTATCCTCTCAATAATTTCCATATCGTAATTTCACAAAAAAAATATTGTTGGATAATTAATTATATATCTTAC
The DNA here is from genome assembly GCA_963277665.1 of Viscum album. Lineage (NCBI taxonomy): Eukaryota > Viridiplantae > Streptophyta > Magnoliopsida > Santalales > Viscaceae > Viscum > Viscum album. The sequence goes on along the minus strand of OY728141.1, from coordinate 1,608,199,304 downwards.
CTAATGTAATTCAATGTTTCATACCATTAATAATTATGGTAAATTATCCTTTCATAAAACATTTTAATTATCGTTTAAAAAATTAATTGACATCATTTGATAATTTTTTTAAATTTCTTCATAATTTTTTTAAAATTATCATTTAATAACCTAGTGTAATTATCATTAATAATTTAATATAATTATCCCTTTATAATTAAAGTGATTATCCTATGATAAAATTTACATTTCTATCCTAAAAAATAATAATTTTTTATAAAAAAAACAATTCAGATTTTAAATTAAATTACCCATTTATAATGAGAGAAAATCATATTTAAAAACATCTGTGTGCCTTCAAAACCAAAATAATATTTATTTTATGGTCACTGATACAAACCCAGCAGCACCGACTAGAGTTAATCTGATCAGTATCAAAGAAGTTATCAAATATATATGGTAAAAATGAGAAAAAAATAAAAAAATAAAAATGAAGAACAAACCTAGGTATATAGGCACTAGACATAGGAGGAAGCAAAGAGGAAAGGGGTCATGTGCACACCTTGAAGGAAAAATAATAATAATCGACCCCACCACTGTAACTGGTTCAAATTTTACCACATGGGACGAGGTGTCACTGGTCATTGGTAGAATCTAATAATGGATGACCGGTTTATATAGCCACTGGAAATCATTTTCAGTTTTACCATAATAGAAGAGTTAAACCTCCATTTGTAATCTTCTAATAATTAAACAAATTATTGTGGAGCTTATAATTTCCCCTCCATAATGTGTTTTGAATTTTTAATCATCCAAAATGATTCAGATTTAAGCATTCCAATTCACCCTGGTGATATCAATTGTAGAACACACAATTTGAGGAAAGGAAGAAGAGTGCAATTTTTTTTAGAATTTTATTAATAATTAATATTAAATGAAAAATTTAACAAGTGTCATTACCATACCTTCATCTCTCACAAAAGTTATACCATTTATAGGGTAGATCTGTCCTTATGAACCCAACTATGCTCTCGAATTTCTCATAAGATGCACCATTTGTGAGATATTAATTATTTATTAATTAAAAAATGGAATAGACAATTAATTTAAAATAAAAATGGTTTTTATCACAATTGAGATGTCTAAACATCTGAATCTTACAAATATTATACCCCATATAGGGTAAAAACATTGTTTTGGATCCAGCAGTGGTCTCTTATTCTCATATGATGCATGATTTTGAAGATATTAATTATTTTTAATAAAATAATATATTAGATATTATTTAATAATGTATTCTCAGGACCAAGGAATTTAGACATATGACACCTTTTAATGTTGTACCCCACATAGGGTAAACATCCTGTTTTAGACCTGACAGTTTCTCATTCAATGCACTATATTGATGTTATTCAATTATTTTGAATAAATTTATCATGGTTAAAATAATATATTTATTATTTTTATTAATTTTTCACTGAGTATTTTTGGACCTCTAAATCCCACACTAACTCAATATCTAACTCCAAAAATATTCTATTGAATATTTCAATGTGTTAACTGGTTTTCCACCCTTCTGAATAATCCTTTAACACATTTTAAGTTAATTTTCACTAATAAATTATTTTTTTTCACATATTAAATTTATTATTTATCAAAAATAGTGATTTTATTCTCATTGAAAAACTCTAGATATTTCAATTTTCTCCCTATATAGACTTCACATACTTTAGAAGTATCTCTAGCGGTCTTACTCGAACAATTCAAGTTACTGAGTTCAAACATAAGACTCACACTCTCACGTCTCATCCTAGATCCTCACATGCTACCACCGAAACCAAACTAGCGGTATCGCCTTTCCTCATATGGACTTCTTACTTCAATAAATGATCTTCACAAGATGCTCCTCACATGATGCAGCAGTACCCAGCTCAACGTCCTCACAGTCAATAACATGCATAGGGTTGGGTATGTACCTCTGAAGCTATGACACATGAAACAGATTGTGCATACCTTGATAGAAAAAAGGGAGGTCTAGAGGATATTCCACTACCCCTATCCACTCCGTGATCTTAAAGGGTCAAAAAACATAGTTCTATTTTTCCCTACTTTCTCATACATCTATTACCTAACTGTGGTGTCACTCGCAAGAAAACCTGATCTACCAAAAAAATCACCAAGGGTCTCCTTCTATGGTATGCATATGATCTATTTCTTCTTTGAGATGTGATAAATCTCTTTTAAAGAATTTTCACTCTCGATGAGGTGTCTTGAACCATATTTGGTCCAAAAAATACTGTCTCACACACCTCATTCCTACACAATAGTGAACGACATGTCCTCCCATAAAGATCATTATAAGGTTCTGTCTAAATCGAAGCCTGATAACTATTATTGTATTCAGATCAAACAAGGGTATGTGATAATCCCATGATATTCCAAGTTTAATCATATAAGTTCAAAGAATATCCTCTATTATTCGTAGTCTTCTCATGCTATTTTTAGTCTTAGGATGGTATTTCATGCTCAATATCATTTGATCCCCTAGTGATTTATGTAAGACATTCTAATATCATGACATGAAACAGGAATATATATGAGAAAATATTCTTGATGTAACTCTATGCAGGTGCACAATCTATCAAACATAAAACTTCTCTATCCCTTCTAATGAGTAATTATCTTTGATTGTTATGAATTGAGAAGACTTCATTAACAAATCAATAATTACTCAAACTACATTACGACTCCTCAAGGTCCTGGGTAACCTCTTTATGGTGTCTATTGTGATTTATTCTGATTTCTACCTAGGTATTGGGAGTGACTGCAACAACCTTCCAAGATGCTGGTTCTTGGGCTTCACTATATGATAGGTGAGGCAATGAGGTACAAAACCAAAAATGTCTCTATTCATCCCTATCCACCGGAACTCTCTCCGGAAGTTATGATACATCTTGGTCACACTAGGATGTACTTATCATCTAGATGTATGGTAATCCTTCATCATCTCCTCTATGATGGAATCAAGTACTACTACTCTCCCATGTACACTAATCACATCATCGTTTTCCATCAAACATCTGACCATTGATTCATCACCAGCTAGTTGTCCATCATTATAGCACACTCTGAGTCTAAATCCTAAAAAAATTCAGCCAGTCCACATTTGAGGATGTGGAAACTAAATGGTCATCAGTCATAGATTCATGATTCTAAGATGTATCAATCCTTCAATCATAAAAAAAGCTCACCATAAATCACTTCTCCTCTGAAGATCACTCAACATGTTAAATTTTTGCCTACTTCTTATAGCTTAGAGTATCTACTATGAAATTTCCTTTCCCAGGTGCATATTTCATATCAAATTCGAATGTCTATAGATACTAAAAACATCACCTCTATCTCAGATTTAGGTCCCTCTGTGTGAAGTTATAGTAAAGGATCTTTTGGTCTATGTAACAATAAATATATCACCTAATAGATATTTTCTCCAAAATTTCCTAGCATGGACCACCTATACTAGTTCCAAGTCTAGTGTATGTTAGTTCATCTCATGAGGTCATGGCTCATGGGACCCATAGACATCTACCATCATTCTTTGCATCCAAACCGCTCCCAGAACAATGCCTAATGCATTAGAGTACTCTACATAACCAAACCCATACTGAGGGAGTGTTAGTAATAGCATTTTCATCAACCCTTTCTTTAACTAAAGGAAAGTATCTTCACACTGGTTTGAACACTTAAACATTACACCCTTATTTTTCAGTGTTGTTAGGGGTGTTGATAGTCGAGAGAATTATTGGATAAAACGTCGATAACATCTTCATAAACCTAGAATTCTCTTAATATCTAGTACATTCCATTGAATCATCCAAGACATGACTGCTTAAACTTTCTTTCGGTCTACAGATATATTTTTCTCAAACAAAACATGTCCAGGAAATGTAACATCTTGAATCTAGAAGTCTCACTTATACATCTTGGTATAAATCTTGAGTTCTCCAAGAATACTCAGAACTATCTCAAACTGCCTAGAATGATTTTCTAGTTTTAGTTAGTAGATGAGGATATAATAATTGAAACCTATGATAAAAAAGTCCATGTATGGATGAAATATCTTGTTCATGAGGTCCATGAACACAACTGGTGCGTTCATTAGCATGAACGACACCACTAAGATTTCATATAGTTCATACATGTTCCAAAATGCCATCTTTGAAAGTCCTCCTCCCTAACTCAAAATTGGTGGTATCCTGATCGATGGTCAATCATGGAGAACCACTGTCTCCTCATAGCTGATTGAAAAGATCATTTATCTTGTGTAATTGATATTAGTCATTTACCATAACCTATTTTATGTTTCTAGTAATCAACTCATAGTCGAAGACTATGATACAACTACTTGTAAAATGACCTAGGTGAACCCCACAGTGAAGAATATGGATTTATGAATCCATGTATTCGATTTGAACCATGACCTCCTTTATCTCCGTTGGCATATTATGATACGGGTATTGAAATATTTTTGATCCCATCATGAGCTCAATCTCATCTTAACGTGGTAGTCCTTAAGAGTTTATACTAGGTAAAAGATTCCCAAATATATCACAACCCATTATTTAGCATCCTAAGAGCCACTAATGACCTCGACGGATGATGAATTCTAGAGTTTGAAATCATTTCATATTCAACCATAGTTCTAAACTCCTATGCCTAGAACAGAAACTGAGTGAAAGAATTTTGGTTAAAGAGGCCCTGCCGCCAATACCATAGAGCAATTGTGTAAAAAGTATCAACAAAATTTTCTTACATGTCTACTGGTAATTATAAAACATCATCCTTTTCAAAAGTATTTTGGATTAATTTCCAAGTAGTTCCGTAATATTAATTAGAATGACTTATTACATAATACAAAGGAAACACTTCAGAAAAGAAACAAAGTTGATAGGATAAAACCTAGTCATTATATGGGATCAAACAAGGTTTTCCTAACAAGTACATGATATCAAACAAGGTTTTCCTAACTAGTATATGGTATCAAACATGGTTTTCCTAGGAATATACCCTTAACCCAAGGTAAACCCCTCTTAGAACTAACCTTTTTCTTCATCCCTACACATTCATCATAGTCATTATATATATACTAACACAACAGCATGCTCAATTCAACTAATTAAAACCAATATAGACATATCACATAACATGGAAACACAAATTTATCACACGAAATAATCTGTCCCAAACAGATAGCACAAGTTAAGGCCTTTAATTAATGAACTATTATTCATAACAATAATATATATATATATATATATATATATATGGAATGTGATCTTACATTCTGAGTAATGATGCATGAACATAATACAAATCTAATAAATCACATATAACACCATGCGTGTCACCCAAGGTGAATCAATAGTAACAACAGAACATAAATACCCCACTTCATGACAATTGAAAGGTCTGCTATATTGTTCTAGGAATACACTGACATAGTTCTCGTGTTTGAGGCTCAACCATCCTAACTTTGGTCTACACTGTCCCAAACCAAGACAATAGTAGAAACAAGTTAGTGAGCCTTGATCCTCTGATACCATTTTGTAACATCACAACCCGAACCACCAGGTCCGATCTATAATGTCACATGACCTCATCCATGTCTCCCCATAAGAATTCGGATACCGAATAGAATTGATGGTCTGAGTTCATCAGTGGGGAGACTATACCCTCAATATCATGTCATATGATCAATAATCCATAATAAACTATATAAAAATAATCAGAGTAAACATGAAGAAGAATAAAGATGACATCTATGTAAAATAAATAAAGAAGCTCTCATTAGAGGAATGAATGTACATATAAAATAATGAAAATAATGAATATAAATAAATAAAGAATTAGTTTAGATTCTATACTGGTTTTCTACTAACTTCATGCTCCTCTGGTCAGCTATCCACCAAAGGGCCCTTTCCCTTCACTAGATCCCTCAGGAAATCTGTACGCGTATCGAAATGATCGATTATGGTGTCAATAGAAGAAACAGTAGGACACCACCAATATTTCCTTAACCTAGTGTTCTCACGTATAAAAGTTTATGCCATAATAATAATAAATTCATAAAAGCATATAAACACATAATCCAAAACCTAGCGGTCATGCGGTAACAAAGCCTCAAAAAACACCCTGTTTTACCTACATCAGATCTATGTTGGAAAATGAATTTCTTTTTGATAATTATAGTAAAGCATCCATAAGTCTTTAGAAAGTCACTCATAATCCACAAGGAATCAAGTTAAAACAACCTACCAAGAATCCTCAAGGCATTAGGTAATACTCGAAATCCACAAGGCATTGAGAATCTATAATCTACCTAGAATCCACAAGGCATTGGGTAACACTGAGAATCCATAGGACATCAATTGTCGACCTTCTACTCAGAATTCATAAGTCATTCATTAGATACCAGGTTACTATGTTATCATGTTTCATTTTCATCATTTATGCACATCATGCGCACACCACACAACGAGTAATCAAACCATGACGGTCACCCCTCAAGTATACACATACCAATCCTCAAAGGAAAACATGAAAAGTGATATCATGATAAATACTATATCACTCATCATAAGAAAATATAACATCATCATATAAATTAATATCTGTGTCAAACATCATAATGGAATCAAGAAATCACATCAATATCATGGAATCAAAAAATACTATACTATAGTCTACACACACACACACATGTGATCACAAGTCAATTACGATATCAAGTAAGTCATCATATAAATAAAATATTCAAACATGTGTATACAAGAGCCCAAAAAGATAAGGAACTTCCTACCTCAAAATTCAGGAAGACCAGTTCATGGTTTTATTATTGTCAAAGGTGATACGTTAGAGTCTCAAATTTTTATCATGTCGATGCTCATGGTTTTTCAAGGGTTTCTTAGAACCAAAAAATATATTTTATTTCAAAAAGAAATAAAATATTATATTTAATAATAACTTCTCTCTCGTAGATATTTTTTTATTTACTTATAAATTATCACATGCGATGATATTTTCTATCTCATGAATAATTCTCAAATTTTCATTTAAAAACAAATCATGTGTTTGAAATTATCATTTAATAAAATTTAATAATTATATTCAATAATTACTCTATTAAAATTATCATTTTTTAGTTAACTTATTATAATTTTTTGTAATTATTTATTGAAAATTATTTATAATTATCCTCTTAATAATTATCATGTCGCAATTTAACAAAACATTTCATTGGAGAATTCATTATATATCTTACCCAAATTAATTCAATGTTTTATCCCATTAATAATTTTGATAAATTATCCTTTTATAAAAAAATTTAATTATTATTTAACTGATTCATTGTTATCCTTTGATAATTTTGTTAAATGACTTGGATAATTTTGTTTAAAATTATTATTTATTAACATGGTGTTATTATCATTAATAATTTAATGGAATTATCATTTCATAATTATAATTTTTTTCCTTTGATGACATTTACATTTCTATCCTCAAAATTAATATTATTTTTAAGAAAAAAATTATTTATATTCATTTTGAATTACCCATTTAAGACATGAAAAAAACAAATTTTAAAACATTATGGTGCCTTGAAAACAAAAAGGTATTTTGTTTCTACTCATCGATATGAACCCAATGGAACTAACAACATGTCAATCTGATCAGTATCGCAGACGTTATCAAAGATAAGAGGGGAAAATGAGAGAAAAAAAAGAAGAACAATAAAAAACCTAGGTATATGGGTTTTGTGCACAGGAGGAAACAAAAATGTAAAAGGGTTCTTTATACACTTTGATGGTGTAAGAAGAAGAATTGACCCCTCCACTAGAATTGGTTCAAATTTCACCACATGGGAGGAGGTTTCTCTGATCATTGGTAGAAATCTTGGTAGGGGTGACTGGTTTATAAAGACACTAAAACACATTTTCAATTTTACCATAATAGAATAATTATACCTCCATATTTAATCTATTAATAAAGAAACAAATGATTGAGGATAATTTAATTTCCCCTACAAAATTCATTTCTTATTTTTCATCATCCAAAAATTTTCAGATTAATGCTTTCTAATTCACCTGGGCAGCATCAATGGTGGAACACAGAACTTGGGGAGAGGATGAAAACTGTAATGTTTTTTCATAATTTAATTAACAGTTATATTATTAAAAAATAAAAGTTAATGAGCGACATACCATATTTTCATTTCTCACAAAATTTATACCATTTATAGGGTAAATCCATCATTCCAGACCTAACGGTGGTCTCAAATTTCTAATAAGATGCACTATTTGGGAGATATTGATTATTTATTAATTAAAAAATGGAAAAAACAAATAATTATAAATAAAAAAAGTTTTTATCACAATAGACCCTTCTAAACATCTGATGTTTACAAATATTATACCCCATATAGGGTAAAAACCATGTTTCGGATCCAACGATGGTCTTTTATTTCTTGTACGATGCACCTTTTGGAAATGATTAATTGTTTTCAACAAAATAATATATTAAATACGGTTTAATAACTTTATCTCACGAGTGATTCATCCAAAATTTTTACATCTTCAAATGTTATACCCCTTGTAGGGTAAACACCTCATTTGGGTCCTAAAGGTGATCTATAATTTCTCATAAGATGCACCGTATTAGTGTTATTCGACAATTTTCAATAAATTTTCTGGGTGTAATATAATATATTTAATATTTTTATTCAGTTTTCTCTATGTTTTTTTGGGCCTCAAAATCTCACACTAACTTGGTATCTAACTCCAAATTTATTCCATTGAATATTTCAAAGTGTTAACTGGGATTTTTCCCTTGTGAAAAGATTTTAACATGTTTTAAGATATTTTTCACTCATAAATAATTTTTTTGGCATTTGAAATTTATAATTTATAAAAAACAGGGCTTTTATTCTCATTGTAACAATATGGATATTACAATTCTCCCCCTCTATTGGCTTATCATCCTCAAGATTTATTTCTATTGATGTTGCTTGAACTACTCATGCCACTGAGCTCGAATGTCAGACTCACGCTCTCACATCTCTTCTTTGATCTACCCATGCTGCTATCGAAACAAAACTAGTGGTATCTTCTTTACTCATAACACCTTCTCACTTAAATCAATGATCCACACCAGATGATCCTCATAAGATGGATAGGTCTACCACTCAACATCCTCACAATCAATAACATGTATGGGGTTGGGTATATACCTATGATGTTGTGATGCATGAAACACATTGTGCGTACCATGGTAGCGAGAAGGGAGGTCTAGAGGATATTTCACTACCCATGTAATGCCCCAAACCCAATATCCCAGAGTCTGTGCATTATTACGTATCATTGTCATGATCACAAAGGATCAAGTCTTGAAAGACTGATTAGTTTAGTATACTTGGAAGTACTAGATACGTTAATAAGGTTTACATTACATCATTAAATGGAAAACTAAAACAATATTGTTTCCATAGACCGCAATCAGATCCCCTAGACTATCCATGTAGGTAATTCATAATATACTTCTTTGCATCCTGGGAAAAATAAAATATAGAAAGGGGTGAGATCAGATGCTCAGTAAGGACAATAATATAGTTGAGATCTTCATAAATAAGCATAAACATTTAAGGCAATGTATAAAACTAAAACAAAATCCTTTTCAACATAAACTTACTCATAATATGGAAAATATAAATCAAAATAATTCCATTTACTTTCTCACATGGATATTACACTAGTCAAATAATCTCATGCAATATCAATAACCTCTTTTATAATGAGGGAATTCATAATGCCAGACTTCATAAGCACATAGTCAAGGCCTTGTTCCAAGACTACAAATAATATTTTGTCAAGATCTTGTTCCAAGACACTAGTTTGTCTCAGGAGACCTACTGATGCCTCAAGGAGGTATATAAGGCTCCACCCGTCACTTACTAAGTCCAATTCATTCCTCATATGAAAAGGTTTAAACATAACATAAACATTTTTATTAAAACTAGCATACGAAATGTCAACACCCCATCCATAAACCATGAATGGTATAAAAATAACACATTCACAGTCAAAACATATCACAAAGCCTTCAATACAATATGAAAGATTTGTATCATAATAAATCAACTTCAAACAAGATTAAAATCCATTAAAGGATTTTGACATAGATGAAATCAAAACTATTTGAGGGAAATATCTCATTCAATTTTGAAATTATTTAAAAGTCATGTAATTATAATAGAAAACATTTATATTGAAAAAATTACTATAAAATTTTAAGGGATGCTTCGACGATGTTATAATGGCGGAATATAGCCGCACCTGTCTTATAAGTTAAAAACATTCTTACCATAATTTTGTCAAAAAAGGAATAAAGTAACTTGTTTGGAAAATGACAAAAAGATTCCTTTCAAAATGTATAAGGTTTAATAAGGGTATAAATGACTTAAAACCATATTCAAGTAGGTAGTAAAAATGTTTTGAAATATATTTTTAGGAAAACATGGATGTGGATGATAACGAGGTCCAAATAGATAATTACATATAAACAACCTTGAATAATGAAGAGGTTGGAGAATTAACCCTTACCTTGTACTTTTCCTTGGTTGAGGGTAGGTTAACCTCCTGTATAATGGTGAAGTAATTGTTATTAAATTCTACAAGAACCATATACATTAATATGACATCATATATGATCTTTTAATATTGCTTTGTTAATAATATTTTAGTATTATCGTCCTTTTGGGTGTTAACTAATTCATTTTCCTTTATATTCATTGTTATGTAAGTAACGTTTGTTATGGATACGATGTATATTATTCATATTAATAATTATATTATGTCTTTAAACATTATTTGTAATCATCAAATGAAAATTAGTCTTCAATGGATACAATGGGGAATGAATCTCATCGTGTTAGTGGAGACGGTAATCCGTATGTACGCATGAACGAAAATATCATTCTTTTGATATTAAAATAATGTATAATTGGATGGTATATCATATATATAGATTCATTATCATGTTATATTTATTATTTACATCAATTACACATCATTATTATACCCATACATATAATAATGTATTGAATAACAATTACACCATGACGTGGAGACGGTAAGCCGTATGTACGCACATATGGTGACATGTCATTCAAAGGATGGATAGAATAAATAATATGGTTGTAACAAATTTATAATAACATCACATTATATAGAAAGTTCTGGATTTTTTATTTTATAATGGAAACAACAATGAAAGTGGAAGTGGAAGATGAAAGGAACTTGAAAGAGGTGATGAAATATTTACCTCTTCTTTGGGTTCTTCCTTTTGATTTGATCAAAAGGGATCCTTATGTTGTCTTTATGATGAAAGGAAGGCCTCTAGGATGACGTTAGGACAGTTGAGGGGGTATTTGGGAAGAGTTTTTCCAAGCAAAAAGGCTTTGAAGGTGTGAATTTGAGGGAAGTGGAAGTGCCCTTTTATAAGAGGAGTGAGTGTCACTTTAGGACAAACTAGAAATATTATTTTATAATAAAATAATTTTCCATTTATAATGGATATAAATTGATTTATTTAGAATATAAGGTTGTAATGGGTCGAAATACACTCAAAACATAGGTTTTAGATAGGTTTGGGTCACTATATTAACCTTATCGTTTAGATTTAACTCATAGTTAATTAGTTTGACACTTTCCATGTCTCTTTGTATTTTTATATTATATAGTGAATAAACTTACTATAACAAGAAAAGAGAACCCCAAGTGGTTAATTATTAATATATATAACATTATCTAATATATTTGGCTGAACCGTATTTTTTTAGGAATATTATATCAATTAATAATATAATATTTTTTAAAAAACTCTTTTATGTCAATTATGACACTATTTGGTATTTTGTTATATCTAAATTAATAACAGCATTATTACTTTGAAATAAATTTATTTAATCAATCATAACATATCATATTAACCTATAAAATTAGTGGAATTCATAAAAAGTCTCAAATTACATTTATTTGGTTATTTATAATATTAATTATTTTAATATTTCATTAATAAGGTGATTAGTTCATCATCATTGTTACATAAATAAATTAAATTATATAATGTCTAAAAATTATAAATAAAATAAAATTATGTAGGAAATATTTATATGTTTCTAATTAATATCTATAGTCGAATTTATATTGTGTTTATCCTTATAATAAAAATGATTTAGTTATGAAATCTTGAATTTAACACTTTTAACTCATCTTTGAATTAAATAATAATAAATGTCCTAATCTAATCCAAGTGGACCTAAAGGATCATATTTTTTCCTAAGGTTGTTTTTGGTTGAATAACACTTATCCAATAGAATTAGGACATGTTTTAGGGTAACTATAATATCATTTTTACCTTTGATTACCCTATTTACTTTTAACCACGGTAAATAAATGTCATAAGTTACTATTCACCAAAAATTGTTTTCATCTCATTAAACCACATTTTACTTAATGGTATAAAATTTTTCTTTCTGATTTTTGAAATTCTACTCACATAAGAAGTAAAATTAAGTTTTATGTAAATTTTCAAATGTGCTTAGGAGGTGGGTAAAAGACGGTAAAAAGTTCAATACAATTTTTATATATCTAAAATTATTATAAACTAACTCTAATGAATTACATTGAACTTATATAGTTATTATGTATCTATTTTACCTAAAATAAATTTAAATAAAATAATTAATTATTTAAATAAAAAAATTCGATTTTAAACTATAACTCAATGTTTTTCACTATTCATCAAAAATTGAATGTTTTCAGAAAAAAAAATTCACCCTGAGTTAATTTTGATATTCCAAATCCAAAAATGAGGTCCATTTTGAAAGATATAATTTATAAAATTTCAAAAAGTGGGTATTACTATTCATAATGGCTTGTTTGATTGGTTGTGGTGTGTTAGAACTCGAAGTTGCGTACAAGAAACGCTATTGTATTATTCAAAGAGAAACGTAATATAGAAGATTGGGGTGTTACATTCTACCCTCCTTCAAATAATTTCATCCTCAAAATTTCTAGAATATTACTGCATAAAAAGACTCTGGTGGTTCTTCATAATAAGTTCCTCGAGTTCCCACATCGACTCTTCCATCTTATGGTTTCTTCATAGAACATTTACCAGATGATTCATCCAATTTCTCAGCACTTGTTCTCTTGTATCAAGAACCTTGACAGGATCTTCACAATAAGATAGATTAGGTTCCAGATCTAATTCCTTATAGGTGAGTACATGCGTTGGGTCAAGCATGAATATTCTCAACACTGATACATGGAATAAATCGCGAACTTTGGAAGGACTTGGCGGAATTTCCAAACAAAAATCTATTGCCCCAATTTGTTCTAAAATTTTGAAAGGTCAAATGTACATGGGACTCAAATTACCCTTCTTACCAAAACGTATAACACCCTTCCATGGAGATACCATCACGAAAACCTAATCTCATACCTAAAATTCCAAATCCCCCCATCTGTTATCAGCATTGCTCTTCTGTCTACTTTGAGCTGCCTTGATGTGGTTTTAGATTACCCTCACCTTTTCCATCATTTCCTCCACAAGTTATAGGCCTACGAGTTTTCTTTCTCCGACATCATCCCAACAAGTTGGTGTACAACATCTCTTTCCGTATAATGCTTCATATGGTGCCATCTGAATACTTGAATGGAAGATATTGCTATAGGAAAATTTTACCAATGGTAAATATTGATCCCACATATGTTGAAAGTCATGTGAGAAAGATCTCAACATGTCTTCTAAGTTTTGAATAGTCTGTTCTGATTTCCCATTAGTTTGAGGGTGGTAGGAAGTTCTCAAATGAAGTTTAGTATCCAAGGCTTTCTAAAGACATTTCTAGAATATTAATGTAAACGTGGATCACGATCACAAACAATCAATGGAGATACTCCATGAAGTCTCACAAATTCATTAATATATATTCTTTCTCGACGTTCAAGTGGTAAATATTCTCTTATATAAATAAAATGTGATGACTTGGTAAGACGATCAACAATGACCCATATTGCATCGTTCCTTCTAGGAGTCTTTGGTAGTCCCATCACAAAATCAATCGTAATATTATCCTATTTCCACTCAGGTGTGGGAAGAGTTTTCATGACTCCTTCAAGTTGTTTCCTTCCAGATTTCACTTGTTGACAAACCATACATCTTGTCACAAAATCAGCAATCTCCCTCTTCATGTTTTCCCACCAAAAATGTTCCTTCAAATCCCTATACATCTTAGTGCTACAAGGCTGTATAGAGAAATTGGATCTATGAGAATCATCCAAAAATTCCCTTTTTAGATCAGGTATACTAGGAACACAATGTCTCTTCCCAAATTTCAAAATTCCCTCATACACAAAGTCACTCAATTTCCCATCATTCACTGCTTTGATCTTCTTTTCAAATTCTTCATCAACGGTTTGAGAACTCCTTATCCATTCTATTAAATATGGTTTGGCAACCATTTAAAAAAGTTTTGATGTTTCACCTTCCATGGTTATCCCCATGTCCAAATTTACTAGATCCTTGTATATAAGATCCTTTTCAAATATCATCTTGTTCAGAACTCCATGATCCTTTTTGCTCAAAGCATCTTTTACCTTCTTTTCCTTCCCCAGGTGTTAGAGTATTGTGAAATAATAATACTTTAGTAGTTCAAGCCATCTCATTTGCCTCATGTTGAGTTCATTCTGTGAGGAAATATACTTCAAACTCTAGTGATCAGTATATATCTCACATTTTTCACCATATAGATAATGTCTCCATATCTTCAAATTAAAGATCACAACTGCTAACTCAAGATCATGAGTAGGATAGTTTTGTTCATGAATTTTTAGTTGTTGTGATTCATAAGAAATGACCCTATCATTATACATAAGGACACAATCAAGTCCTTTCATTGATGCATCACTATAAATAACAAACCCATCATTCCCCGATGGTAGAGTCAAGATAATATCATTGAATAATCTTATCTTTGGTTATTCGAAACATTCTTCACACTCTTTTTTACAAACAAATTTAACCCCTTTACATGTGGGCTTCATTAATGCGTAATCCAATCAAGTAAAATTCTGGACGAAATGTCGGTAATGACCTGCTAAACCAATAAAAATGTGTACCTCAGTAATACTCATTAGTTCTGGACATTCTTGGATTTATTTGGTCTTAGATGGATCAGTAATGATTCCATCCTTAGAGACAATATGGACAAGAAAAGAAATCTCTGGAAGCTAAAATTCACACTTTCTAAACTTCCCATATAATTCGTGTCTTCTAAGAGTCTTCAAGATAATGAGCAAGTGATTTTCATGATCTTCGTAGCTTTTGGAGTATACCAAGATATCATCAATAAATTCTATTACAAAGCCATCAATATATTCCTTGAAAACTATCTTCATTAGATCCATGAAGACAGAGGGTTCATTAGTCAATCCAAAAGGCATTATTGAAAACTCATAATTCTCGTACCTGGTTCGAAATGTTGTTTTCAGAATGTCTTCCTTCTTCACAAACAACTGATGATATCCAGGTCAAAGTTCAATCTTTGAAAACTATTCAGCTCCATGAAGTTGGTCGAATAAACCATTAATGTGAGGTAGGGGATACTTGTTCTTTATTTTTATAGAATTTATCTCCCTATAGTCAATGCACAACCTCATAGATCCATTTTCTTCTTAACAAAAATAATAGGGGCTCCCCATGGAAAAACACTAGGGAGAATAAATCATTTATTACTCAACTCCTCTAGTTGTTTCTTCTGTTCCTCTAATTCAATAGTGTCCATTCTATAAGGGTTCATCAATATGCGCATTGAACCATAAATTAAGTCAATGTAAAACTCAATTTCTCGTTCTGTAGGATGTCCAGGTAAATTCTCTAGAAATACATCAACATATTCTTACACAATATGTGCATCCTCTATTTCAACATTCTGTTCCTCACCCATGGTTATTTAATTCTCTTTATAACCAATAATTGAATTTAGTTGAGCTACTGGGGGTGGATCTAGATAAGAATTAGGTGGTGACTTTTCGGCTCTAAAAATAAGGTGTTCTTTATAATAATCATCAAAATTGTAACCTTCTTCTTCTTACAATAAATCTTCACATCATGGTCGGAAAGCCAATCCATACTGAGGATTATATCGAATTAAATCTTGGTTATGATGATGATATCAGCAGATAAATAATGTTTATATGCCTTAATGTGGACCGATTCACAAAAATTTGTAGCAATGATACTTCCCTTAGGAGTTTTGACTGACAACTCCCTTGTTAAATCAAATTGGACATATCTAATTTTCATAGGAAACTGGGAAGATATGAAACAATGCAATGATCCAGAATCAAATAAATCATTTTCTAAACTTGAGGAAACCATTAAATTTCCTGACACTACGTCTTTTGGAGCTTCAACCTCAGTAGTAGTGATAGCATAAGCTTGGCCTTGATTCCTTGGCCCTTTCTGAGTTAAGTCCCACAGACGCTTAGGACATTCATTTTCATAATTCCTCATTTCTCTAAAATTGTATCATTCAACATCGACAACCTCTTTCTTCCCCTTTCAATCACGAGCTTGGTGGAATTTTTTACCACACTTATAACAAACTCTCATTCCCTTTAGGCAAGTACCAGGGTGTTTCTTCCCACATTTACTGTGGGATGGATATTCAACTTTTCCCTTATTCCCCTTATTTCCATTTCTAAAGTGTTCAGCACATCTCTTATTATCTTGCTTTTCATTAAAGTCGTATGACTGAGAGAATTATTTTTCTGTCTTGACAGGACATTAGACAATATCTCCATACAATGAGAAGGATTGTGAGACTAATGCACAATGGAGAAATGGTTTTAACCCATCAAATAAATTATCAATATTACTTCTTGAGTTATTTATATAATCTACAACATGCCTCTATAACCTTGTAAAGTTAGTTTCATACTTTGCGACATTCTCATCCTTCTTTTTCCTTAGACTCAGAAATTGTCTTTCCATATCCACTCGATGGTCAGGAGGAAAGTATTTTTCTACAAAAATATCTTTAAAGTCCCTCCATTCCATATTTGATACTTCATCATCTTCCTTTGTGTTTTCAATCAATTTCCACCATTGATCAACATCTCAAGTGAGGGGGTAAACTGCCCCAAAAACTTTTTCCCTTTCACTACTCCCCAAGACATAGAATATTTTATCTAAGGAATTTATCCATTTCTCAGCTATTAATGGATTTTTACCCCCATTGAATGTTGTTGGTTTTTGCCTCATGAATAGATCTAACATTGATCCTCCATGCTGTGGATCAGGGTGCTCCATACGGGTAAGGTTATTATTCATAACCTGAGTGAGTTGTCCCAGTATGGTGATTAGTTGATTAGCACTGGTTGAATCAACGAGTCCACTATAATTATCTTGAGTAGAAGGGAAATCCCTACATGGAGTGAATGCATTGATATGGATTCCATTCCTTCCACTAGGCTCAAATTCTAAATAGTCACATAAACTAGATTAGTTTATGAATTGAAATACATAATTCCAAACTTATAAAACACTTAACATAAATTGAACAGTTTATGGATGTAATCTATAATCATTAAAAATGTCTTCTTTGAGGAGGTTCATAATGGTTTGTAAATAAAATGTGTATTATCTTAAGCATATCCCTTGGGAGTGTCGTAACCAAGAGTGCAGCAAGGCCCGTTGTCGTGTATCGGGATACCCCACATTAATCCCAAAACTCCTTGTCAGATTTTCCACTCCTATGTACATATATTCCAGAGCCGCCTCTACCTTCTCATATCCAGACAGGGATGTATCTCTCAGAAAACTCACAAAATCTCTACAATACCAAAATTCTATGATTTTCTTCTATACTAATTCTCAAAGACTATCTTAGGGTAATGTGATCTAATCAGTGTTTTCCAAAATATAGTTTCCAAGGTTTGTACTAAACTTCCTCTGATACCAACTATAACACCCCGACCCTAATAGCCTAGAGTTAGTGCATTATTACATATCATTTTCATGATTATAAAAGATCAAGTCCTGAAAGGCCGATTAGTTTAGTAGCCTTAGAAGTACTAGATACATTCATAAGGTTTATATTACATAATAAAATGGAAAACTAAAACAAAATTGTTTCCATAGACCACACTCAGATCCCCTAAACTATCCCTGCAGGTCAATCAAAATATTCTTCTTCTCATCCTAGGAAAAATAAAACATAGAAAGGGGTGAGCTCTAATTCTCAGTAATCACAACAATATAGTGGAAACTTTCATAAATAAGAATAAACATTTAAGGCAATGTATGAAGCTAAAACAAAATCATTTTCAACATAAAATTCCTCATAATATAGAAAATATAAATAAAAATAATTCCATTTAATTACTCACATGGATATTCTACTAGTCGAATAATCTCATGAAATATCAATATCCACTTTCATAATGATGGAATGCATAATGCCTGACTTCACAACCACATAGTCAAGGCCTTGTGCCAAGACTACAAATAAGATTTTTTCAAGGCCTTATTCTAAGACACTAGTTTGTCTCATGAGACCTACCAATGCATCAAGGAGCTATAGTGGACTCCACCCATCACTTACAAAGTCCAATTCATTCCTCATATGAAAAGGTTTAAACATAACATAAATATTCATATTAAAACTAGCATACGAAATGTCAATACCTTATCCATAAACCATTAATGGTATATAAATAACACATCCACCATCAAAACATATCAGAAAACCTTCAATACAATATGAAATATTTGTATCATAATAAATGAACTTCAAACAAGATTAAAATCTATTAAAGGATGCTGAAATAGATGAAATCAAAACAGTTTGAGAGAAATATCTCTTTCTATTTTGAAATCATTTAAAAGTCATGTAATTATAATAGATAACCTTTATTTTTGAAACATTACTATAAGCTTGTAAAAGAATCATTGACGATGTTATAATGGTAGAATAGAGCTGCACTCATCGTATAAGTTAAAAAAACATTCTTACCTTAATTATGTCAAAAAGGGCATAAAGTAACTTGTTTGGAAAACGACCGAAAGAATCCTTTCAAAACGTATAAGGTGTAATAAGGGTATAAATTACTTTAACACATAGTCTAGTAAGTATTAAAAATGTTTTGAAATGCTTTTTTAGGAAAACAAGGATGTGGATGGTAAAGAGGTCCCAGTAGATAATTACATATAAACAACCTTGAATAATGAAGAGGTTGTACAATTAACCCTTACCTTGTACTTTTTCTTGTTTGAGGGTAGGTTAACCTCATGTATAATGGTGAAATAATTGATATTAAATTATACAAGAACCGTATACATTAATATTATATCATATTTGATCTTTTAATATTTCTTTGTTAATGATATTTTAGTATTATCGTCGTTTTGAGTGTTAACTGATTCATTTTCCTTTATATGCCTTGTTACGTAAGTATTGTTTTTTATGGTTAAGATGTATCTTATTCATATTTAGAATGATATTAAGTCTTTAAACATTATTTTTAATCATCAAATGAAAATTAGTCTTGAATGGATACGATGGTGAATGAATCTCATTGTGTTCGTGGAGACGGTAATCCGTACGTACGCACGATCGAAAATATCATTCTTCTTATATTAAAATAATATATAATTGGATGGGATATCATATATAAATAATAATTATCATGTTGTATTTATTATTTACATAAATTTTACATCATTATTATACCCATCCAAATATTAATGTATCGAATAACAATTACACCATGACGTGGAGACGGTAAGTCGTACGTACGCACGTATGGTGACATGTCATTCAAAGGATGGATAGAATAATGAATATTGTTTTACTATATTTATAATAACATCACAGTATATATAAGATTCTAGAGTTATTATTTTATAATGGAATCATCAACGAAATAGGAAGTGGAAAATGAAAGGAACTTGAAAGAGGTGATGAAATATTTACCTCTTCTTCAAGTTCTTCCATTTGATTTGATCAAAAGAGATCCTTAGGTTGGATTTATGACTAATGTAATCCCTCTGGGATAAAGGGGGGATAGTTTTGGGGGTATTTGGGTAGATTTTTTTTGATTTAAAATGCTTTGATGCTGTGAATTTGAGGGAAGGGGAAGTTCCCTTTTATAAGAGGGGTGAGGGTCACTTTTGGAAAAGCTAAAAATATTATTTTATAATAAAATAATTTTCGGTTTTTAATGGATAAAAATTTATTTATTTCGAAGATAAGGTGGGAATGGTTCGACATCCACTCAACCAATAGGTTTTAGACAGGTTTGGGTCACTATATTAAACTTATCTTTTAGATTTAACTCTTAGTTAATTAGTTTGACATTTACCCTGTATCTTTGTATTTTTATATTATATGGTCAATAAACCTATGATAACAAGACAAGAGAACCCCAAGTGGTTCATTATTAATATACATAATCTTATCTAAGTCATTTTGCTGAACCTTAGACTTTTAGGAATAATATATCAATTAATAGTATAATATTTGTTTTAAAAAATCTTTTATGTCAATTTTAACACTATTTGGTATTATTTTTTTGCTAAATTTATAAAAGAATTATTACTTCTAAAAAAATTATTTAATCAACCCTAACATATCATTTTAACCTATAAAATTAGTTTAATACATAAAAAGTCTCAAAATAAATTTATTTGGGTATTTATAATATTAATTATTTTTATATTTTATTAATAAGGTAATTACTGCATCACCATTATGTCTTAAATAAATTAAATTATTTAATGTCTAAAAATTATAAATAAAATACCATTATGTAGTAAATCTTTTTATATTTCTAATGAATATTTATAATCTAATTTATATAGTGTTTAATTATATATTAAAAATGTTTTACTTATGAAAACATGAATTTAACACTTTTTACTCTTCTTTGAATTAAATAATAATAAATGTCCTAATCTAATCCAAGTGGACCTAAAGGATCATATTTTATTCGAATGGTTTTTTTGGTCGAATAAAACTTATCCAATAGAATTAGGACATGTGTTAGGGTAATTATAATATCATTTTTTCCTTTGATTACCCTATTTACTTTTAAATGTGGTAAATAAAAGTCAAAAGTCACTATTCATCAAAAATTATTTTAATCTCATTGAACCAAATTTTACTTACTGATATCAACCGGGTCTCTCAGGTTTTAAAAATCAACTCATAGAAGCGGAAAAATTATGTTTTATGTAAATTTGAAAATGCTCCTAGGATATGGATAAAAGATGGTAAAAATTTCAATAAAATTTTTATATATCTATTATTATTATAAACTAACTCTAGTGAATTAAATTGAAATTATATATGTATTATGTATCTATTTGACCTAAAATAAATTTAAATAAAATAAATAATTATTTTAATAAAAAATTGGTTTTAAACTATAACTCACTGTTTTTCACTATTCATCAAAAATTGAAAGATTTCAGAAAAATACCAAAAATTCACCCTAAGATAATTTCGATATTCCGAATCCAAAAAAGAATTCCTTTTTGAAAGATAAAATTTATTAAATTTCAAAAAGTTGGTATTACTATTCATAACATCTAGTTTGATTGGTTGTGGTGTGTTGGAACTCGAAGTTGCATACAACACATGCTATTGTATTATTTAAAGAGAAACGTATAATAGAAGCTTGGGATGTTACAACCCCTATCAGATTAGTGATCTCAAAGGGTCTAAAAAACATGGTGTTGTCTTTATGTACTTCCCTGGATGTCTATTCCTTAACCATGGAGTCACTCTCAAGAGATCCTAATCTACCAATGAAATCTCTAAGGCTCTCCTACTATGGTTGACGTAAGATCTATGTCTACTATGAGAGGTGATCAAACTATTATGTAATAGTTTCACTACCTTAGATGTATCTTGAACCATATTGGGGCCAACAACTATTGGCTCACCAGCCACATGCCAACACAACGACGAATGACATGGCCTCCCATAAAGAGCCTCAATAGGATACATATGAATCGAAGCCTAATACCTACTATTGTATAAAACTCCAACAAGGCTAGGTAATCATCCCAATATCAACCAAGATCTAGAATGTAAGCTCAATGAATATCCTCTTTTATGTATATATTCTAATTAGACTATTCATCAGTTTAAGGATGGTATGACTTGCTCAATATCATCTGATTCCTTGGGAATTTAAGTATACCTATCAAAATCATGACATAAAATATGCATCTATATCAGAAACAATTTTTGAGGGAACTCTATATAGGTTCACAATATATCATACATAAGGATTCTCCATCCCTTCAACTAAGTTAGTCTCTTTGTTTGATAATAAGTAAGAAAACTTCGTTAACAAATCTATAATCATCCAAACTATGCTACGACTCATCAGAGTCCTGGATAACCTTGTTACATTATCCATTTTGATGTCTTCTTATTTCCACATAGGTATTAGTAGTGGATAAAACAACCCACAAAGATGATGGTTCTCGACCTTCACCCTCTTATAGGTGAGGCATCTAGAGACAAATCCTGCAATGTCTCACTTCATCCCTAGCCAATGGACCCTTCACCTGAAGTCATGATACATCTTGGTCACACATGAATGTACTTATCATCTAGAGTTATGGTAATCCATAATTATATCCTCTCATATGGAATCAAGGACTACTAATGTCCCATGTACATTGATCACATCATCATTGTCCATTGACCATCTGAGCATTGAGTCATCACCAGCTAGTTTTTTCCTCATTATAGCACTCTCTATGTGTGACTCCTGACCAAAATTCACTTGGTCCACATGTGAGTATGTGGTCACTAAAGGGGACTGAGCCATAGAAGCATTATTATAATATGTATCCATCCTCCAGTCGGACAAAAAACCCACCCATAATCACTTCTCCTCTGAAGCCCACTCGCCATATCCATATTTAGTCTACTCCATTCATAAAAGAGTTTCTACTATGACATTTCCCTTTCTTGTTGAAAAAATCATATCAAATTATAACATCTATATATAGTCAGAAAAGCACCTCTATCTTAGATTCAGGTCTCTCTATGTGAAGATATAGTGAAGGATGTTGTGGTCAGTGTAATAATAAATCTCTCACCGAAGGGATATTGTCTCCAAAATTTCATAGTGTGGACCACCATTTCCATCTCCAAGTAATCTGTAGGGTATTTATTCTCATGAGATCATGGATGAAAAGAATCATAGTTAGCTACCTATTTTATTTTCATCATCACCTCTCCCAAACTAATGCTTGATGTATCACATTGCTTTGTATAACCAATCCCATACTAAGGGAGTGTTAGTACTAGAGCTATAATCAACCCTTTATTTAGCTCAAGGAAAGCTTCTTCACACTGTTCTGACCATTGTAACTTTGATCCCTTCTTTTTCAGTGGTATCATTTTTGCTGATAGTCAGCGGAAGTCATGGAAAAACCATATATAATATCTTGATAAACCTAAAAATCTCATAATATAAAGTATGTTCCATGGACGTATCAACGATATGACTACTCCAACTATCTCTAGGTATACAAATATATTTTTCCAAACACCACATGTCCTAAAAATTTCACCTCTTGAATCTAGAAGTCTCACTTTGACAGTTTAGCATAAATCCTATGTTCTTGAAGCGTGCTCAGAACTATCTCAAGGTTCCTAGAATGTTTCTCTGGTTTCGATGGGTAAATGATGATATAATTGACAAAAATTACAATGGAAGAGTCCAAGTATAAAAAAAATATATTTTTCATGTGGTCCATGAACATAGATGATGTTTTCCCCATCCTGAACAGCACCACTAAGTACTCATATAGTCCATACGTGCTCCAAAATTCCATCTTTGACAGTCCTCCTCTCTAAATCATAACTACTAATAGCCTGATCGAAGGTCAATCTTGTAGAACCACTGGCTCCTCATAGATGATTGAAAAGATCAGTGATCTTGTGTAGTGGATATCAGTTCTTTACCTTCACCCTATTCGGGTTTCCAATAATCAATTCATAGTCAAATAATATGATCCACTTTTTTTTAAAACAACATAGGTGAACCACATGGTGAAATTCATGGATTGTTTACTCAAAGTATTCTATTTTAACCTTCACCTCATTCATCTTAGTTGGCATCATACTATAAGGGTATTGAAAAGGTTATGATACCAACATGAGCTCAATCTCAGCATAAAATTTCAGCCTTTAATAGTCTATACTAGGTTAAATATTCATAAAAATATCACAACCCATTCTTCTTCATTCTAAGTGCCTTCGATGCTTTGGAAGGATCTAGAATACTATAGTAGTAAATCATTTCATATTCAAAAATAGTTATGTACTCCTATAACTAGGATATAAACTAAGTGAAATACTTTTGGTTGAAGCATACCTACCGCCTATAATAGAGAGCAAGTGTGGAATAAGACTAAACTAAATTATTCTACACATCTAGTGGTATTTCTAAAACCTATTCCTTTTCAAAATTATTTCAGCGTACTTTTCAAGTTGTTCCATAATCTAAATCAAGGTGACTTATTAAGTAATGTTAATGAAACACTTTATAAAATAAGAAATGTCATTAGGATTAAACCTAATGATTCTATTGGATCAAACAATGTTTTCCTAACAATTCTTGGGATCAGACAACATTTTACTAGGAATTTAGGCTTAACCCTAGGTATAGCCTTCAAATAACTAACCCTTATCTTTATCCCTGAATTTTATTATAACACCACAAAAATTTTATGGTATGTTTCTCTTAAATACTTTATATTAATTAGATAGCCTATATTGCATGAATCATTAAGTATTTTCTGAAATAATACATTATAGGAGAAAGTTATATGCTATCCATTAAATGCAAATTTTCCACTACTATGTTTTGAATTTCGAAAAATAGTCATCTAGAGTTGTGATCGGTAAGTCATTTGGAGTCTGATAGAACAAACTTGATTTTTTGATGAATAGTAACATACCCTTATGAATAGTGATATTAATAGTAATATGACCCTTATAAATAGTAAATAATGATAACATTTTATTTTCTTAACGTAATAAGATTATGAGAAGTTAATTAATTTTTCAATGTAATACAAAACTAATTATACCTTTAAATTGTTATTTTTTCGAATTAAATTTGATTTTATTTAAAAATTATATTTAAAATACATAGAAATTTATTTTCAATAAATGGAGTCCATTTTGGAATTCTAAACGTCGAAAATTCGTTATGGTAAATTTTTGGGATTCTTCTAAAATATATGAATTCTTTGTGAATAGTAAAAATACATATTTGAGTTTTCGGTAGTTTAATGACATCATAATGAAGTATTAATTAATATAAAATTCCGGTAGACTTTTTTACAGTATATAATGACCTTAGGTGTCCCAAGTGTCTTAAACCATGGGAAAATACCATGGGCAAGCCCATGGTTTTGCAAAAACCACCAATGAGGTGTCCCTTTTAATTAATAAAAAATTCTCTCTTAATAACTATAAATTCCCACTAACCCCCTTCATTTTATTTCATTCCAAACATAATATCATCAAATATATGGTGGTATTACCTCCCTAGGGGTCCTCCCAAGGTGTCCTTAATCCCCCAAGGTCCCATCCATCATGATCTAGGAGTTACTCTACAAGGTAAGGGAATCCTTCATTTTCTTCTTTTATTCGACACTTCCTTTATGTTATCTATTTTATTTTCAATTATCATATGTTGGGGTTTGATTTTATGTGTTCTTCGTACTGTACTTTTGATTTAAATATGATGAGATACACTTTTTCTCTCATCATTTCATTTTATGAAATTTTAAGCGACGATGTTTGGCTGCCGAATTTTGATAAGGGATCTCTCAGATTTTCTTTTATTTTCAAGTTAATATATTTTCTTTTTCTCTCCTCACCTCCTCTGTCCAAATGACCATGATAAACTCCAGAATAAACTATATACTATAGTTCTATTATGTGAATGGAGAACCTATCATCAATATTCTTACTCCATCCCTTTTATTTTTGTAAACAAAACCAACATCCATGTGGTTCCAATTTATTACCTTTGTGGACGACGGAGTTTCGTTCTTCACATTATCCTTCATTAATGGTCATGAAACCATTCTAATGGTTGAACCAGATAAGAATATATTTTTTTCATCTCATTAATTTTCTGGAATCCTTACACACTCATAATATGAAATAATAATACAAAACATGTTCATTATGAACAAAACGGCTAAGTTAATCCAAATATTTGTAATAAACTTTTAACTAATGAATCATCATCATGGTATATAACCCATAATCATTATAAGATAATTTATAGCTATTTAAAGTCTCAAATAATATATATATTAAAAATTATGTATGTTTGACCACATTTCAATTGAACTTCATTTAATGAAAGCAAGTAAACAAATCATGAAAACCAAGGAATAAAATGCTTCCAAAACAAGATGATTGAACCTATTAAACCCATAAAAAGGTTCATTAATGAACCTAATAAGGTTATGATAAATCAATTAAATGAATAATAGGTTTTTTATTTATTAATTAATGAAGATAAATCTTATTATTCAGGTCATTAAAACAAATGAAAACACACTCGACCAAAAGGTAAGGGGCTTCTCATCTCACTTTCATTTCTATGAGATTTTCATTATTCACCACTTATTTCTTGTATGTGGTATATGTGTACTCCCATTTCATATATAATAACTTTATTATATTTATATTCATGTTATTAAATGATTCATTTCAGGTTTATTATGTTCTGGTCATATGATTCGATTGATTACATTGCGGTAAGAGACTTTTTCTCAACAACTATTTTTTTGTGACTAACTTTTTGTGGTGAAGCTAATAATCATGATGTATTGTACCTATTTACCATTTGAGATAACTTTTCTTTTGAAATTATATTTATATTAAATATCCATAATCTCATATCATGGATATGTTTGTTGTCTAAACCGTGTACAATTTTACATATGGTATTATCTGGAAAGTTACTCTAATTATTGAAATATTGATGGATTTGTATACTCTACTCTATACGGATATTGAAAAGGCATATTTCTATTCTATTGAATCAATGTATAAATAATGCTTTGGACATGCAGTGCTGTGTGGGGCCCACTACAGCCCCTCGATGCATCGGTAGGTCTCATGAGACAAATCTATTGGCGACAAACCCTTCGAGTTTGTTTCAAAAAATCAGATGCTTTTCTACCCACAGAACTAAGCCGTTTTTACGGTATTATGGTTTCATATTCCAGATAAATGACGTCAAATTAATAAGAATTATCTTTATTCATTATCAGTTATTATTATCCATGAGGTTATCACTATGAGAAAACCTATGGATGTAGTTTCATTCTTAGTTTATTAATGGCATTATTTTTTCATTTATTCACCATGACATATTGATTATGTTGGATTGATTATGATTCACATATTATCGTATTCATTATTCTTCTATTCTTAACCCTTAATGAGCGTTTGAGCTCACCCCTGTCATTGTCTACCTTCAAAAGGTGATGAGTATTGAGTTCTGGTGGTTGTAGTTTGATTTTTTGTTATTGTATTGTATTTTGTAACCTCTCTCAATGTATTTTTTGTTACATATATGTATCTAGTTTCTTAAAAAATACTAAACTGATCATTCCATTGGGATTATCATTCCTTATAACCATTACAATATCACAAGTAATGCACCGACTTCAGTCTAGAGGGGTCAGGGTGTTATAGTTATTCACATTCCTTAAATATATACTAACCGAACAACATGCTCAGTTTAACTAATTAATTACAATGAAGATATATCGCACAACATGGAAACAAAGATATATCACACAAAACACACTATCCCAAACAAATAGCACAAACTAAGGAATTTAATTAATGAACTATTATTCAACACAACAATATATATATGTTTATATATATACTTCATTTGAACTTACGTGCCTTGTAATGATGCATGAACATACATGAAATCCCATAAATTACATATAATTCCATTTGCATCACCCAAGTTGAATAAACAGTAACAATAGAACATAAATTCTCCACTTCATGGAAACTCAGAGGTCCACTATATAGTGATGGTCAGGAAATGTCATAGTTACCCTTCCCAAGTCTCAACCATCCAAACTATATTCTTCCCTATCCCAAACCAAGAAAACAGAAGAAATAATTTAGTGAATCTTGATCCTATGATACCATTTTTTATCATCCCGACCCGAACCACTGGGTCCGATATAGAATATCGTGTGACCTCATGCATGTCTCCATGTATGCAAGAGGCTACCAACTAGTAGTGATGGTATGATTCCATTAGTGAAGAGACTATAAACTCAATATCTTTTCATATGATCAAAAATCAACAATATATAATATAATAAATAATCATGCTAAACATGCATGAGAATAAAGAAAACATACATTTAATAAAAACAAGATTATCCCATAAGTGTAAAGAAGTTCCATAGGAAATAAAATAGATAATTTAAATAAATAGATAATGAATGCTTCAGTTTCTATCATTGTCTTCTACTAGATCCATGCTCATCTGCTCAGCTTTCCACTATATGGACATTTCCCTTCATCGGATCCCTCATGCAATCTATAAGGGTGTTCAAATTCTCAAGTAGTGTTTGATTACAAGACTCCGTAGGATACCAACAATGTGTCCTTAACTTTATGTGCTCAAGTATACAAGTGTATTCTATAATAATAATAAACGTTGAAAAAACATAGAAACACACAATCCAAATCCAAGAAGTCATGCTCTATCCAAGACGCCAGAAACCCCCAACTGGACCTACTTCGTCTCCTTGCAGAAAAATGTATTGTACATCGATAAATATCCAAAAACTTCCACAAGGATTTGTTGAGTCACTCAAAATCTGTAAGGAATTGAGTGAAAAAATCAAACCCTAAATCCTCAAGGGATCAGGTAATACTCAAAATCCATAAGGCATCGAGTATCTATAACCTACCTAGAATCCACAAGTCATTGGGTAACACTCAGATTCCACAAGGCATAAAGTGTCTTCCATCTACTCGAAATCCCTAGGTATTTATTAGATTCTAGGTTACAAGGTTATCATGCTTCACTGTCATCATCACCCCACATTATGTACACACCCTATAAGGATTAATCATACCACGATAGTCACCTATTAAGTATACAAATACCAATCCTCCAAAGGAAAACATGAAAATTCATAGAATGATAAAAAAATATAGCACACTTCATGAGAAAATATAGCATCATCATATACATCAATATTTGAATCAAAATTCATCATGAAATCAAGTTATCATATCAATCTCATGGAATCGAAACATACTATCCTATGGGATACACACACACCCATATGAGATCACAAGTAAAGCATGATATCAAGTAAGTCAACACATAAATTAAATATAGGAACATGTGTAAACAGGAGACCAAAAATATAAGTAACTTCCTACCTCAAAAGTAACGAGGACCACATCATGGTTTAATTATCGTCAAAGGAAACAAGTCAAACACATGAATTGATGGCACATCGATGCTCAAAGTATGTTAATCGTTTCCTAGAACCAAAACATTAATTTATTTTAAAAATAAATAAAATATTATAGTTGAAGATACCTTCTCTCTCCTAGATAATTTTTTATTTATTTATTAAAATATCACATGCGATGATATTTTCTCTCTCTTGAATAATTGTCAAATTTTCATTTAAAAACAAATCATGTGTTTGAAATTAGCCTTTAATAAAATTGAATAATTATATTCAATAATTAATCTATACAAATTATTATTTTGTAATTAACTTATGTTAATCTGTGGTAATTATTATTTGATAATTATATAAAATTATCCCCTTAATAATTACCATGTCTCTGTTTCAAAAAAATTATCATTAGATAATTCAATATATATCTTACCCAAATTAACTCAATGTTTTATCCCCTTAATAATTTTTATAAATTTTCCCTTTATAAAACATTAAAATTATCATTTAAAGGATTCATTATTATCCATTGATAATTTTCTTAAATATCTTTTGATAATTTTGGATTAAAATTATCATTTAATAACCCGGTGGAATTATTATTAATAATATAATGGAATTATCATTCTATAATTATAATTATTATCCTTTCATAAAATGTACATTTATATCCTCAAAAATAATAATTTTTTAAGAAAATAATATTAAATATTTTTATTTGAAATTACCTATTTAAAATGAAAAAAATAATATTTAAAATCATCTTGCTTCCTTCAAAACAAAAAAAAAGTATTTTGTTTCTTCTCATCGATAGGAACCCAACAACACTCACAGTTCTTCAATCCGATTAGTATCACAGAAGTTATCATGTATATAAGGTATAAAAAATAAGAAGAGAAAAAAATAAACAATGAAATATAGGTATAGGGGTGTTGTACGCTGGAGGGAAAATAGGAAAGGATTCCTACACACACATTGAGGGAGGAATAAAAAGAATCAACCCCACCATTGGAATTGGTTCAAAATTCACTACATGGTAGGAGGTGTCTTTGAACCATGGTATAAATATAAGAAGGGGTGGGTGGTTTATATAACCACAAAAATGTGTTTTCAGTTTTACAATAATGGAATAATTAACCCTAAGGTTTTAGTTAATTAATTATGGAATAAAATATTGCCGAGTGTTTAAGTTCCCCTCGATAATGTGTTTCTAATTTTTAATCATCCAAAAAGGTTCAAATTCAATCATTTTAATTCACACGGGAAAAATAAATGGTGGAATGAAAAATTTTGGGGGAGGATGAATAGTGATTTTTTTACAGAATTTAATTAATAATTAATTTATTAAATAAAAAAGTTAATTTGAAGACTTACCAAACGTTCATCTCTCAAAAAATTTATACAATGTCTAGGGTAAACCTATCACTCTTGACCCAATGGCGGTCTCAAATTTATCATATGATGCACCATTTTAGAGATATTAATTATTTATTAATTAAGAAAATAGAATAAACAATTAATTAAAAATAAAAATGGTTTTTTTCAGAAGTAAGATGTCTAAACGTCTGATGTTTACAAATATTATACCCCATCTCTGGTAAAACCTTTATTTCGGATCCAAAGGTGGTATTAGATTTTGTGTACAAAGCACCATTTGGAATATATTAATTATTTTCAATAAAAAAATATATTAAATGTTATTTAATAACATTATCTCATGAGTGAGTCATCCAAACATCTAAAGTCTTTAAATTTTATTCCCTTCATAGGGTAAACATCGCATTTTGAACCAAATGATGATTTCAAAATTCTCATACAATGCATTGTATTGTAGTTATTCAATTATTTCAAATAAACTACCAGTGCTTAATATAATGCATTTAATATCTTTATTCAGTTTTTGCCAAGTCTTTTCAGGCCTCCAAATCCTGCACTAACTCAGTGTCTGACTCCAATAACATTCCCTTGAATATTTCAAATTGTTAACTGGTATTTTACCCTTTTGAAAATCCTTTTACATATTTTAAGTTATTTTTCACTAATAAATCATTTTTTTCACATATGAAATTTATAATTTATAAAATAGTGGTCTCTTATT
Organism: Viscum album; assembly: GCA_963277665.1. Taxonomy (NCBI): domain Eukaryota; kingdom Viridiplantae; phylum Streptophyta; class Magnoliopsida; order Santalales; family Viscaceae; genus Viscum; species Viscum album. The sequence continues at coordinate 1,608,167,584 of OY728141.1, read as the reverse complement.
TTCATAGTAAAAATCACGATATTACAGTTTTGTGGTGATATAATTCATTATCATTATTCTATGTGCATACTATTTGGTTTATAATTTTTTATTCTAAAGAAGCACAATAGTGTTGGGTTATACTACCCCTAGAAAAGATATATTTTCCAAGTTTTCCCTCCATGTTAAAAATTAATTTCTTTGGTAAATACATATCTTGGTAGGTTTAATTTATGAATTTATCAAGATTAAGGTGAGGCTATTTCTTCCTCTACTTTAAAAGGAAGGTTCAGAATTATGTCTCCAGGTGTCCAAATAGTAGGATTTGGGTTATTTCTCTAGGTATGAAGGAGAAATTGTAAATTTTTGTGACTCCCTTAAAAATCCATGTCACTTTTATAGTGGGTTTAAACTCTCATGTTGAGAGTGTAAAGAGTAGATGTTGGATCAATTTATTCCAGAATACTAAAAAAATACCCATGGTCATATTTGTATTTTCCATTTATTAATAGTATTATTTTTCATAATTCATTAAAATTTTATAAAAATGTCAATTCAACCCTATTTTGACAATTCAACTATCTCTCTTACTATGAATACAATTGATATTAAATATTGGACCTTTAAATGATTATTAGATTTATCATATACGTGTATATATATATATAAATATATTTATAACCACATCCTAGATTTTATCGTCTAAGGAAATGATCTATTTAACATAACAAGAATAGTTTCTAATGATGGTTGTGTTCAAAAAATATCATCTTTTTTTTATTGTAACGACTATGGATATTGGAATGTTCAGATGGAATAATATCTTTAACAATTAAGTATTGACCAGTGGAAAAACATGGTAAAACCTGAAAAACTCCATGATATCATATATCTACCCAGATCGCTCTATGAACAGTAGTTGAACTGGTTGATGATAAGGCCTCAAGTTAACCTCTCTATATTCCAATGGCCCCCGACTAACAGCAAGGGCCCACGGTGTGTATTTGGGGAGACTATGTCCTCATATCATAGTAATAAACAATAAAAAGTATCCAAAAATTGTAAATACTAGTGAATAATTAGGGTGTGAAAATATCAAATATAATAAATCTATAATAACAAATGAAATACAGTAAAGGCCCAAACAACCATATCGTACAAACAACACATATCACCCACTAGGCTGATCACATATATATGAATTAAAGAAACATAAATAAATGTAAAAGTCTCTAATACATACACATAGACCTAATTCATACCTGATCTTCACATACATAACCAAGTCATCATGCTCGATCAGTCCCCGTCCTCATCTCATCTTATGCCGTCAACCAAGTGAACGTCTACTCAGGTACCCTAGTGAAATGGTCACCTAAACAATGTGTGAGTATAAAAATCAATAGGGAATCACTAATGTTGTACTTTAAATTTCTAGTAAATACAATTTATGTATGTGTGTACCACTCATCAATATAATGATAATAATAAATAACTGCTAAAAATAAACAAAAAACAATCATAGTAAGGGATGTTGTCTTAATAGAATTATCAAGTAATTAGATCAACCTAGTTGAGATGAAAATGGAATTAAAAGGATAAAATGAATCTATAATAAATTCTTGGGTCCATGATCCTAGTAAAACATACATCTTATTAATAGGTAATTGATTTGGACTTCATACCACTCAATCCATGTATAATTAAAATGATCATTATGTCTATGATTCTAATTAATCATACCTGATTCATCCAGAACTGATGATATCTCTATGAAATCTATGTCTCTATATAGGGATACATTTCCTTACCTTGGGATCACCCATACTCTTCATGAATATATAATGGAAGGATTACAAGTATCAATTAGACATCCCCTAAATATGAAATAAATATAGATGTCATACAACTAGATCAATATAAATCTAGTCTACATTTTGAGTCCTAGGTCTTGGTCCATAGTCAATAAACACATTGGAAAATAGATAATTCCTAAGGGTAATGACCCTTAGGTGATCTATAAGGAATTATCTCTAAACCTAAGGTAATAACTCAGTGTATATTCAATAAATGGATTAAAAAACATCCCCACGAAAGTCTGGGAAATGTAGTAATGGTACATCCATACAATAATAGGGAACATCCCATACATAGATCAAAGAGATCATCAAAAATCTCCGCTAGTGATTTGGGGAAGTACAGCCACTCGAAAATCTCCAGCATCACCCAAATCCAAAATTTCTAGTCATCTATCAGGAGACATTTCATATAATAGGGGTTCTAAGGTGTGATATGAATCCCACCTCCATAATCCATTAGTAGGGAGGATTATTAATTACACATGGTACTTCATGTAATATTAACCATCATTCATGAAAGGATTAAAATCCAGATCCAAGAATGTGCCTATGTAAACCCCAATAAGGTAACATTTATTCAGGTAGGCTTATATTCTGGATCCCATGAAGTACCTTTGGACATCTCAATATTGTGAATTTAAATTTTGTAGGATTAAAATTTGAATCCCAAGATGTACCTCTAGGTATCCCAATCATAGAATCACATTATAACAACTACCATAGGTTGATTACTAGGAAGCATTACAGGTAGTCATAGATGCATCAACAGTAATTGAGTGAAAATTATAAATTAAAGAGTGGGGTTGGTTGAATTATTAAACCTATCACAACCCCTCATGAACAATTTTAGGTTCTAAGGTGACACCCACTACCATCTCTAACTAAAACCCATAATGCACTAGGACTAGGTCAGAAAACCATTGGGGAATCCATTTATACCCCAAGATAAAAACACTAGAGAGGAACCATACTCTATATCCTTGAGGTTTGTACATAAAAGGAGGTATCCCTCTAGGGTTCCTCCAAGTAATTACTAAAGTCTCAGGTCGACAGCCGAAAAACTGGTAAATCACATCACATGGCATCATAAACATTGTATCATGACCCTTCTTGCTACATGGTGTCGTGTACCTATGGGAACTGTCGATATATGGGTTGTAACATAATCTCGATGCCATGGTCACTCTAGGATGGTCTACACACCCAACCATGTCCTGCACTATATAAGGTTTGTAAACCTAGGTATGTTCCAATGCTGACATGCCTTACCAAGAACATGCTCACATCTTGAGAGGCTTAGAGGCTACTTGATATCTCATGATCTAACCCGCATCCATTACAAGCCATCGAATGAGGCTAGTGATCATTATTTTTTAGTGACCCCTAGAATTCATCCATTAAAAAAATGCAGTTTAATTATGTAAACATCTATTGGTATAAATTAAATAGGACACATCACACTTTGGGGAGATCCAATTTTTACACATAATACTATAAACATGCATATATACAATATAGAAGATACAACATACCACCTAACTTTCATGAGGATTTAATTTGTTTTCAATGGGCTGAATGTAGATTCCAAGGACCATCCAAGCTCATCTGAGATGAACCAAGGACCTATCTCATAACCAACCACTAAAAATTAATTAATTATAATTAATTAATTAATCTCAACAATATATATACATTTAAGAATAACTGTTTACAAATTCATAAATCCCAAAACCTCACTAGATGGTCTCATTAAATCGGAATTGTGACCTAACACTCACCAAAACCCATAACACATCCTCAAATTTGAATAAATAATAATACCTAAGGAATGATGTCAATAAAAAAAATTCCTCAATTTAAATTTAATATTTAAATCATTAAAATTTAATCATGTAAATTTACCTCAAGGAAATGATATGAGGCATAGTGTGGATGACCTTTCAATTCATCCTCGTCCTAGGTATAAAAAATCTATATCACCTGTATCTGATTCCACCATGCTCTAGTATAATTAACACCAAAAACCTTAACCGATGAAACCAACATTAGAGGAAAATAGCAGAATAACATAATGGAGGATAACTGAGTTGAATATTTACATATATTCTTCCATCACATAAAGTAATTTTAAAGTCATACCATGAACATGGGAGAAGGAGGATTGAACATATGTATGAACTATTGTTTGAAATTTGGGAGAAAATAGGGTAAACCCTTTAATTGGTGGAGGAGAAAATGATAAATAAATCCCTTTTAATGAGGTGCATGGTTATAAAAAATGTGTAGCAACTTTTTGGGTCTATGTGCGCCTTTTCACTAAACTACATGGTTTTTTGGTTCCCCTTCATGGTTAAATAATATATGTGCCTTTAAAAAAGAGAATACATGGTATTCAATAACAATGATCCTACCATGCACCCTAGGATGAACTTTCCCAAAACATTTATTTTGAGTCATATGCCCCTGGTACACTCATAAAACCTAGGATACCCCTTCCAACCCTCATTACACATATAAAAATATTACTTTGATTCATTACAACGATCATATTCTCATTAAGAATCTCCAATAAAATATTTAACCAACCTTGTCACTAAAAATTTAGTATCCATATGAATATATATATCTTTAAAACACATGATCATAAAAACTACCCACCATAATGCTTCTCATCCATATGAGTCCTTGGGAAAATCAAAATAGAAAAACTAACCTACTTGGGTTGTTGGCTCTATTTAACCATTCATGTTGAATTTATAAATTCTTAACACATATTTCGAGTGTCATTTTAAACATATTGTGCTTAACCCATTAAAACATCATCCAAATATTGTAACCATTATCAAAACATCAACACTGAACTTACTCAAGATTGTCTAATCCAAAACACAATCATTTCGTTATTTTAGTCATTAAATAGAATATAGATATTCCTTCCAGAGGATCTTTCTTTCAATTACCAATTTTAGTCCATGACACTTCCACCATAGGAATTTACCTACTAAAACATGAATCTAGAGTCCCGAAAATTATCTTGACACATTTCTCAATTTTATATACCCGATCACCCATGAGGATACTTATTAAGGCCCTCGATTTGATCTAATGGTCAAATTCTCATCAAACAGGACTAACCTAGTCAGATCAGATTTTCCTCAAAATCTCCACATGATATTTATCCTTCACATGACCCATCTCATCATTGGTCCTGATTTGGTTCCTCATTGGCCACATTCAATTATTTTAGATAACCAAATATGAACCACTCTTGAACAACTATTCTCAAAACACTTGGTTATCATAGTCGATGTCTCATCTAAACCAAATAGTTATGCCTTTTTTCCAAGGTAATCAAATATTATTTCAAGCATGCTCATTGAATCCCATAATTGACTTTTGGTGACAATTCCTTGTCGAAAAACACCCTATTAATTTCCATTATCATGCAATAATACGAACACTATCATATTTTTTCTTCAATACTCATGGACTGATAAAGGTACCTCATTTATGATGCCTACACTCAGACTCCACCAATGTTCATATACAACAATACTCTTTGAATTCACTGATGAATCTTATAGTACCCATTTCATTTATCTAATGGCATCTGAAATCTGAAATGACTATATAATGACTAGTATCAACCTCACATGACCCTTCTCCAACAATGGTAAAAATTTGGCAGCCAACACCCACTCTCCACCTAAGGATAATTCTTGTATTCACACCATAAAAATGAATTACCGATCACTATAGAAAATTACCTATCCACTTCCAAACATAATGAATGGAAGAGAAAGAAACTCTCTCACTCTCATTCTCTAGATCAAAACATCACCCATTCTCACTTCCCAAGAATGGTTTCCATGGAAAATGCTAAATTTCAACTCACAATGAGGGTCACTCCCTTCAAACAGCTAGTAATGCATTCCCCACCATATTCCTTACTATATATGACTCCTCAAGTGCAATTTCTAATAAGTCACCTTATCATAAAAAAAATTAAATAACAAGGATCATAGTTTATTCTCTCTTAGAATGCACAGAATTATTTCAAGATATTTAGCACAATATTATCTAGGATAGGATTAGAAAAATATTTTTTTGATTCCCTTGTATTGATCTCCCAAGACACATTTATATCAAACCAGTTTATACTTTCATTTAACAAACCCCTTACAAAATGTCTCTCTATAATGTGTGTATAGGTCTGACCACGAGTAAACCATCTCATGAAGTAAAATTTATTTACTATATATCCATCATCACATGATACTTATATTATTTTAAAAAATGATATGGGTCACCATAACCAAAATCATTAATATGAAACCATAAATCCTTGTCCCAAACCCAGTCTCTCGGTAATGTTCCATTCTAAATAATTACCACACACATCTGGTGTGAACTAAACTCAGCCTTACACAATGGGTGTAAAAATATGTAATACCAAACTCACACTTCCATGAGTGGAAATTTATATAGCCAAGATAACTGTTATACATAGAAATATAGTCTTAACATGCCATGATCTCCCTTGTAACTTCTCTTTAAAATAGAGAACCTCACATGTGCAATGACTTATTCCATTAAAGACCATCACTCGACATCATTCTAGTCTCTATTTTCTACCCAAACTCTAACAATATTCTAAAAAATTGTATTGTTAAATAGGTTTGGGAACTTCAATAGTCCTACCCATCGATCTTATTATCAAAATAATAGCACCATGGGTGCTTTCTTAGAAACCAAAGGCATCAACTTTACTGTATCACAAAACCCAATAATCTCACATGCATTAGTCTAAACAACACCGTATAACCTAGATCACTACCTTAAAGGTAATTTTCAACCTCGGACAACCCTTCTCACATGTTTCCCTTGATCAAAATAAACACTATGTCAAAATGGTTTGAGTCATATCTAATGACCTCTAGATCTCTAACCTAGTCCTACCAATAATGTCTCATAGTAGGGTCACTAATTCTGACCACCTAGCCCAAAGGTCTCTCAAAAAATGAACATAAGAGGGTAAGAAAAAGGGTAGGTAGATATAACATTGACATGTGAGGGTAAAAATAGGACTAAAAGGGTTCATGTATATAGGTTTTCAATTCCAAATTATATAGGAAAACACCCTTTAATTTATAATTGGATACCCATTTAAATACAACCCATTGGGAACTAATAACCTAAGGAAGGAATCTAATGGAATAACATATTAAGGACTGGACTACCATTCCATGATCCTTTCTGAGAATTCTTATAAGGTTCTTCCCCATTGAGGGTCATGATATGATCATATAAAAGGAAAATAAATTACTCTCATTGGGATTTTGAAGATTGTAATACCTCCCCTCTTGGTTATAGTTGTTTATAAAAATTTACATACCAATCGGCATATCACATAGGGATCTAACTATATAAACCGAAATAGAGTTCAATTAAGTAAAATATCAGGGAAATATAGATAGTAAAATCCATGTAGGTTGTTATTAATATTAAGATAATCGTACCTGAAAAGGATACACCCATAAAGGGTCTACTATAAAGGTATCAACTACCAACACTAACCAAAAAGGGTCAAAAGTACACACAAAACATTGTATATAACTATTTGTATCATTGAAAACTGAAATTGTTTGTTTAAGAATAATTTCATTCAAATCTATGAGAGAAAACAACATATAAGTTGTTACTGGAACTTTATATAAATGAACCTTAGTGACAACTCCCCATAAAGGGTCCAAAACTTGGGAACTATAATCCTTATGAACCTACTAGGGCCACTAAACATACCATGATTGAGTAGTGAGTTATCATCCTCATCATGAAAGGTATCAATTTAGATCTACATGAATTGTTATCAGAAGGAAACATATTTAAAACTAAACCCAGTTGAGTATAATTCCACCAAGAACCCATATACAAAAACACCATTAAGGTTTCCGTTTACACATTAAACAATTTTAATCTATCATCAATAGTAAAAACACACACTATAAGTCTGATATAATGTGGATCCTATTTTTCAAATATGATGCATGAATGAATACTTTTTGGCTCCGCCAATAAGAGTTCAAATTGAACACTGGCCTATCCCTTATATTCTAAGATACTAAAATCCATTATAACTCATATATTCCACAAAAAATTTCATAGCTCAAATTGAAAATCATATACAAATATAATAACGTAGATCAAGAACAATAATTATATAACCCCCAAAACCTATACTTCTCACCAGAATATGTTTTCTCAACGCACCATCCTAATATCCATCACAGGCCCTGACACATTTCTATTAACCCTCTCGATCATATCCCATAATGTAATGAAATGGGAAAGGAACACCTTTGGTACCGCTTTTTCATATCCCAACCTTGCTAACCCTATGATCAGTAGCTAAACAAGTTTGAAATATGACCTCAAGTGTAGCTTCCCATGTTCCAGAGGCTACTGACTGATAGCGAGGGTGTAGGGTGTGTCTTTGTGGTGAATATGCTCTCATATCAGAATAAGAAACCAATGTAAATAACCAAACATCATACATATTAGTGACTAATGAGAGTGTACAAATAATAAATATAGTAAAGTTGTAATAAAGAATGAATTTTACGGAAGGCCTAAATGACCACATCATACATATAACAATGATCATCCACTTGTCCAATCACATATAAAGGAATAAAGGAAACTTTAAAAGTAAAAGGATCTACTACATACACCAAGCCTTACCACATAAATGATCTCCAAATATATATCAAATCCATCCTACTAGATCAATCCCATACCTAAGTCCATCCTATGGATACAACGAATTGAACATCTATTCAGGTACTCTAGTACAATGGCAACATAACTAGGATGTGAGTAAAAAAATCAGTACAGAACCACCAACATAGTTATGTACATTGATATGAAATTTTGTGTATGTATATGTGATATACTCATCCAGATAACCATAATAAAAACTATTTTCTTCAAATAAACTAAATAAATAATCATAACAAGGATGAACTCATAAGTGAATTCTCTTTCAATGTATTCAAACTATCCATGAAATAACTAGAAATAAAAGGATTAAATGAATTCACAATTAATCCATGTGTTATTGACCCTGTTCGACTATACATTGTATGAATATGGTATTGAATTGGATTTCATAGCACTCAGGTTGTGTATAATCACGTCGATACTTGGGTCTATGATACTCATCAGCCATACATGCTTTGTACAACACTAGAAATTTCCTTTAGAATTCTATGTCACTATAGGAGGATACAGGTCATAACATTTTTATCACCTATACTCACCTCCACAATATAATGGAAGGATTATAGGTATCAACTAGAACTCCTATAAGTATGGAATAAATCTAGATGGGATACCACTCAAGCCATGTAAATCAAATATGATGTCTGAGTTCTAGGTCTCATTCCATAGTAAATCATGACAATGGAAATCATATTACCCCTAAGTTGGATGACGCATATATGATCTATAAGGAATTTTCTCCAAAAATAGGGTAATAACATTAAAGATATTCTAAAAATGACTTAATACACCCATCCCCATGATAGCATGGTCAATGTTGTAATGGTACACCCACCCAATCCAAGGGATCATTTATTCATCACTCAAGGAGATCATCATCAATACTTGATCATTTTTTGTGGGAAGGAAAACCACCGAGAAATATCTAGAAGCACTTGGATCATGAATCTCTAGTCACATACCAAGAGATACTCCATTTAAAAGGTGTTTTGTGGTTTAATGAACAATCTTACTTTGTAATCCATAAGAAGGGATGAATCCCAGTAAAACATGGGACTTCCTATAATGGTATCCATAAATCATGTAAGACTCAACAACCAGATATCATGAATTACTACTAGGAGTCCCAATAGGGTAATATCCAATCATGTAGGATTGTAATATAGAGCCCAAGAAGTATCTATATGCATCCCAATAAGGTTACATCAAATCATGAAGGCTCCTAAGATGGATCCCAGGATGTACATCTGGGAATCCCCATCATAACATCACACTATATTAGGTCCCATGGGTTTAGTATGGGGAACACATCTATTAATCATATTTGCATCAATAGTATCTGAGTGAAATGTATAAAAAATAGAGTAAGTAAGGACGAATGAGTAAACCCATCTCTACTGTTCCATCAACTCAAACTCACATATTCAATATTGGTTCTATGTGAAAACCTCAATCATTTCATCCGAAAACCAATAATACACTAGGTTAAGTTCGGTCAACCATTAGGGAACCCATTGGGACCCCAAAACCAAAAATTTGGAGAGGAATACTACTCAGTAACTTAAATTTCTATAGATAAGTGAATATATCCCTCTTAGGATCCTCTATGTTAGTACCATGGTCTCGAGTCTACACCTGACACACCAAAAAATCACATCCCTTGTAATTATAAACATGGTATCATGGACCTACTTGATTCACTGGGGCATGCCTCTAAGGAAAATGTTAGGAGATTGGTCAAAGTCCAATCTCGGTACAATGGTATCTTTAGGATGGTATATACACCCAACCTAGTCCTAGTCTACCTAAGGGTTTTCAACCAAGGTCTGTAAAAAGGTCGACATGACTTACCAAATTAAATCTTACCTCCTGAGTGATTTGGATGCTACTTAGTCTCATGAGAGATAAGTATCAGCCATTATAGGCCAAGGCATAAGGCTAGTTTATAGGGGGTTTTTAGTGACCCCTATCATTCATCTGTTAAAAAAATATAGTTTAATTAATTAAATATCCATATGGATAAATTAACCATGAGGCATCACCATCAAGGGAGATCCCAAGCATACGCGTACTTCCATAAAAATTCATAGATACCATATGTTAGTAACGACATACCGCCTACCTTTTACGAAGCTTTATAAATATTCTTCAAGGGTTAGAAGAAGCTTATAATGTCCACTAAAGCTTATCTAAGACATACAAGGTTCACATATAAAACCAACCCTAAAAATTTAATTCATTATATTTACATTATAATTAATTAAAAAATCAAAAATATATTTAAATATTTAAAAAAACTATTTAAAAAGGAATAAAGACCAAAACTCCACCAGTATATTACATCGCATCGAATCCATGACCCAAAAATTTCCAGAAATGCATGACACATTCTCAAACTTAGACCAGGCATAATCTCTAAACAAAAAGTTCAAGAAAAATATCCAATAATTAAAATTTAATCTTTAATGATTTTAAAATTATCCATGGAAACATACCTCAAGGAAAAAATATGTGCTAAGTGTAGATGGAATCTCAGTTATCATTTTCCTAGGAACATAAAACTCCCTATGATATGTATCTTATTACACCATCCTCTAGTGGAATTAGGACCAAAATACCAAACAGGTGAAACCAACATTGGAGGAAAAATTATAGGAACATAATAGATGATAATGGATTTAAATAATATTCTCTATGATTCCAATTCATTTTATGATGATAAAAAAACCAATAATATGGGAGAAGGAGCTCGGCACACATTGGGGAGCCGATGGGTGAAATGAGGGGGAAAGGAGGGTAAAACCATTCAAGGGAAGATGTTCAAAATAATAATTTTACCCTATTAAATTAGGTTCATGGTTAGGCCACATAGTTGGGAAACCTGTGTGCCAACCATTTGGGATTCACTACCCACTCACCTCCACTATTCATTATTGCAGTGCATGATTAGGAAACCCATGCACCAATCATTCTAGTCCATTTGTACCTCTACACCAAACTGCATGGTTTTCCTGGATCCACTCACACAGTTAAACAAATTGTGTTTATTTATAATCTAATCCACATATTTAGGCTTGATAGTTATTACTAATTTTTCACAAACCATGTGGCCACGGAGAAACTTTCCCAAACTCTAATTTTAGGTCTCACACCCCAAGAAATTATGAAAACCTCCGAACAAACTTTTGAGCCTCATTGCAAATCTTTAAACTTCACATTGTGTCATTATAACCTTTGAATTCTTATTCCAAATATTTGATAAAAATTCTTCTCATCTAGTAGTTGAAAAATCAATTTTTTTATGATAAATTTCATCCCAAGAAACATAGAATCTTACACCTAAGGCTAATATTGATACTCTTATGGCTGTAGATGCTTTGAAATATGTACTTAATTATAAAATAATGAACATACTTTATTATTATATCAACATAAATGTATTTAATAACAATTAATCATCTAAAACTATAGATAATATGTATAGAATATTTAAAACTACTCAATATGGATCTGATAAAATGATTATAACTAAACTTGGTATGATAAGTGGAGAATATAATTATTTTATGAGGGGTTAAAATGAAACTACATGTCAAATGTTTCATTGATTTAAAAGTACATTAAATGAAATGAATTATCTAGGAATATATATATATATATAATGTAGTTCTGGTTGAAAGATTTTTTATTAGTGTACCAATGAAATGGCATGATAAGAAGGTAAAAATTAATGAGAGTAATAATTATAATTACTATACTCTTTATGAACTTATTGGATGACTGTTATAAAATGAGTTAGAATTGGAAAATATTGATACTGAATAATCTTGTAAATGAACGGGAGTTTCTTTGAAAAAAAATGAATGACACATTTTACTCATTGGATTATGATTTATTGGGAAAAAATAATTTCAAATCATCTCGTGTTTTGAAATGATTTTACAAAATAAATAAGGAATATTCAAGAAAGAATAAATTATTTTTCTAGAGATGATTATCGAGAAAACTAAAAAGTTAATAACATATCTATTGATGTTCTATAAATAATATTCTTTTAATAAAAAAAGGGAATATAAAACATGAATTATCTCTGGAGAAAGGAACGGTATAAAAGCATGAACAATAAGGAATGGAAAGAACTTTTAGCTAAACTGAGTTTTACTAAAGACTCAAATTCTAGTTAAGAATGAATTTCTAAAAAAGAATTTGAAATTTTATACTTAATGGCTTCATCGAATTAGGTATGTGATTCTAAAAAATACTTTGATGAATATAAATATAAAAAAAATCATTTGATGAATCATATAATGTAATAAAAAGGTTAAAAATAATGTATCTAAAATTTTAGAAATGCAGTAGGAACTCAATAATAAGTATAAGAAAATTATTGATGAAAAGAATATAACTCTTTGTGAAAATTAGAAAACAAGACATAAAAAATATAGTTATAATGATAATATATTTTAAAATATTTATTTCATTCAAATAGATAATAATTAACTCAAGGATTTTTTTCTAAAAATAATAAGGCTGAATAAGTAAAATTTGAAGCTATTTGAGATAAAAATAACAAGCTCCAAAATAAAGCTAAAAATTTAAAAATAGATCATTATATATTTGTTCAGGGGAGGTAAATCTATGATAAAATGGTAATAATGAATATAATTAACAAAAATAAGATTGAACTTGGTTAGTATAATAAATTACATAAAATGTATACGAAATTGTTTTGTTAAAGATTCTAAGGGAAGTGTTTCAAAATATAATTGTTTTAGATGTGGAATTAAGGGAAATTATGTAAGTGAATATTCATTGATAGTTACAAAATATCATGGAAAGACCAATGTCTTTTTTTCTACATACTTAGATTATATATTTTCTATTAATGAATGTTTGAAATCAATTTTGGTTCCTTAGAAAAGTTTTTATAACCCAATTGGACCGAAGATTTCATATGTACGAAAATTTAATTAAATATCTATTTTTGGGATATTTGACATTAAATTTTGAAAAAGTAAAATTGGTACATGGATAATCGGTGTTAAAGAAACATGAGGGGTGTCCCTAAAAATTTTCAATAATTTAAACAATCTATAATAGACAATGTTACTTTTAATTATAATTCAAATGGTATTATCAAGGGTTTTGGAGAGTTTAGAAAAGTTTATCATTTCAAATGTTTTATATTTTGAAGGATTAAAACAAAAATTTATTATTATATCTTAATTAAAAGATGAATTAATTCATGTGAAATTATAAAATGACAAGTTTATGGGGTTTATTGATGAATTTCTCTTGTTTTATGAAAACTAAAAGACAATATATAATCTATAAAATTTTCTAAACTAACTACAAAAAATGTCAAGTTTTTTAAATTTTTTATATTTATACAATATTTTATATCATAGGAGACTGAAACATGATAATTTTTTTCATTTTTACAAACTATCCAAACACCAAAAATTTCTTTAGATACCCGAAATGAAGCTATATAATAGCTACCTTTGTGAGTATTTTATGAAAGGTAAACATCATAAAGAGTCTTTTAGACCAATAAAGGAAGTAAAAACTATATTTCATATTTAACTAATTCATTTTGATTTATTTAAACTTATACTTATTGTTAGTCTTGGGAGTAAAAATTATGTATTTATAATTATTAATGACTTTAGAAAATTTACATGGACTTAATTTCTTGATCATAAATCTGAAATCATCTATAAGTTTATTGCCTATTAAAAAAAATTCTAAATTAAAAATTATATTTATATTTTTAAACTAGAATTTATCAATCCATATAGTTTTCATATCTAGAATTAAAAATATTCTATAAAAAATGGCTATTTTTATTAATATTTCATCCCCTATAAAAACACACACAAAGAAATGTTGTGAGGAAAAATAAAACAATATAATAAATGCCTATAACAATGATAAATTTGTTTAAAAATCAAGACAATTTTTGGAATAAGTTATAAATACATCTTTAAATAGGTACAATAGGGTTATTTTATGACCAATTTTGAGGAAAACATCTCATTAACATTGGAAAATAATAAAACTAAAAGTTAGATCTGTTATATTATTAGTTATAAAGATTATATTCTCATTAATAAATATTCCCTAGATGAATTTAATTCAAAATATGATGAAGGTGAATTTTTAGGATAATCAAAATTCAACAAAATCATATAGAGTTTCTGATAAAAAATCCATGGTGATTGAAGAGTCTATACATGTTATGTTTAATGATAATTATGTAAAAGAAAAATATAATTCCTTTCACTTGCATGAGGAGGATTTTATGGATATTAATTTTGGAGTGAATGAACCTAAAAATGAAAATTCACATTTAATTGGGAGAGTCCCCCTCATGAATTAACTGGGAAATCACTTAGAAATCATCCTTTAGATAGAGATATTTAAAATTTTGATTAAATAATTCTATCTAGAAATTCATTATGGTATTTTTTTAGCACATTATACCCTTAGTTATGAGTTTATTTCTAAAAATAATAATATATCATTAACTAAATCTAACATTTTATTTTCTATAGAAGATGAGTTGAACTAATTTTCTAGAAATGAAGTTTGGTATTTAGTTAAAATTATTAACAAAAAACATGGTATAGGAACTAAAAGGAATTTTAAGAATAAACATGATGAATCTAAAAATATTATAACAAACCATACCATATTAGTTACATATGGATATTTTCACGAATATGGGATATATTATTATGACATATATTCTTCAATTTCTAGGTTAAAATAAATTAGAGTTTTTTTTCATGTGTTGATTTTCATGTATTCAAACATTATAAGATAGATATAAAAATTGCGTTGATAAATGGATTTATTTATGAATATGTATATGTTATAGAATCCTGTGGTTTTAAAAAAATTAAAATAATCCTAATAAGGATTTAAAAAATTCTAAAACTATTTGTGGAATTAAAAATGCTCCAAAAGATTTGTATGATATATTATTTCATTATTTCTTATAAAATTAGTTTATAAAAGTAAAGTTTGGTCCTAATTTATATATAAATAAAATTTAAAAATAATTTTTTTTGTTCATATTTATGTGGATAATATTATTTTTGGACCTTCAAGTGAAATTATTTGAAATTATTTTTTATATTTGATGAAAGGTGAGTTAGATATAAGTCTTGTGGGGGAATTATAATTCTTCCTTGGAATTAAAAATTTTCAGTGAAAAGATTTTATTTTCTTAATCATTCTATGTATGATAAAGAGTTGGTAAAATTATTTTGTCTTGGATCAAGAAAAATTTCAAACAATACAATTATTTCATCATGTCACTAGGATATGATAAATATATAAAATACGTAGGTAATAATATTTTTAATGGTCAAATAGGTATTTTATTGTATTTAATTTTTTATTTCCCTAATTTAATGTTTAGTGTATGTTTATGTTGATGATTTAAATCTTAAGAAAAGGAATTTCACTTAAAGTTGTCAATAATATAATCAAATATTTTAATGGTTTCTTGAACCTTATCTTGGTTTATCTAGGTAGAAATATTTGTGATTTGGAACAATATTTAGATTCTAAATAAGGTTGATTTATAATAGATAAAAAACAATTAAAATGATTCACTTTCTAGGAGAAATATTGGTTTATTGTAGTTATAAGAAATAGAATGTAGTTTGATTATCTACTCTAGAGGAATAATACATAGCTATAACAAGTTTTTGTGTTCAATATTTGTTGATTAATAAAAATTTAACTGATTAAGATGTTTTGTTTGATGATTTACATATTTTTTTTGATAACTCACCTATGATTAGTAAATATAAAAATACCTATAAAACATAAATGTATAAGAATATCTAAGTTAGATATAATTTTATTAGAGACCATGTTCAAAATAGAGAAATATATTTGGAATAATTTATAACTGATTATTAACAAGTTGATATCTTTACCAAACATTTAGATCCAACTAATATTGAGAGAATTAAATATGAAATTGGCATGAAGAAAATATAAAATCAAATTTTAGAATGAATCTATTTGAATAATATTTTTGTGGATTGTATATTATTATTCAATGATAAAATAATTTTACCTCTAGAATATCACTTCATGTCAACTCTATTTGTTTGGAACTTATCATTGTTATGACATGATGTTATCATTTTAGAGGAAACATATAAGATTTTTTTTACTATAATTTTTATTCAATTTAGGTTAGTATTATAATTCTATGATTATATTCACATGTGTTCATGGATCCTTGTGGATTTTATAGTACATTTAAAGAGGTTTTTTTTAGATTTAATATGAGAAGTTTTTGAATTTTGTATACTCTAAGATTTAAATTCCAAAAAAAATTAAATTTAATATGTTTTTGTTTCAAGAATATAAAAAATATTATATCATGGGGGGAATTTCAAAAATATTGTTATATATCTCTTCACTTTACAATTTTTTTATAAAATTATTAGTTATTTATGTGTTTAGAATTCATTTTTTCAGGGGGATCTATGTTCAATAAATATTTTTAAAACCTTAAACATACTAAAATATTATATTTAAGTTTTAAATTTATTATTATAATTTTCATAAATTTGGGAGAAGTTGTTTTAGTTTTTTAAATAAACAATGTGTTTTTTATTTTTTCAAAAAATGGTATGATATTCAAATTATAGTTTTTTTTAATGTTTTTTTGATAATTTCAAAATGGTTATAAGATTTTAAAATTATTTATGTTTTGTAATTATCAAAAATTGGAATATTGTTAAGTTTCTCCTTGTTGTATAACTCACTTATGTTTATATAGTTACAAAAAAATTACACTACTTGTAGAAAAAATCCACTTAAGTATGTATTAGGTTTCAAATCTCGCACTTAAGTTTTAATAATTAGGTAATTATAATTTCGGATTGAGATTTTTAGTTATTTCTTAATTATTATTATTTTGTTTTTATTATTTATTCATGTATTATTTACTAATTTCTATAATTATTTAATTTTATTATTCTAGACACCCTACATTTGTTTTAAAAAATCATTTCTTTTTAATATTTTTTTCTAAGTCCAGATTGTTCATGTATTTATAAAAGACATAATTGAGTTTTAAAATCCATGAGAAATGAATTTTATGTAATGGGAAAAGACCTACGTGAGATATAAAGTCATGTGTTTTGGATATAAAGTCATCTGAAATGAAATTTTTTGATAATTATAATGTTTTAATTCATTGGAAATATCTTTTGTGGTAATATTATACACACAAATATCATACACGGTAATAAAAGTTTGTAAATGATATTAAAAATCATACATGGTCTATAAAGTCATGTGTGGCCTATAGAAGTATTATGTATCACTAGTAAGTCTTACAACTTTAAATATCATATTAAATGAATATATCATATATGCATCTTAATATATCATATTATGGAATAGCATTTTTTACACATTGAAAATATATAACAAACCAACCCTTGTCAACCTGTCGTGTCTCCTTATAGAGCCCATCATAATGTAGTGATATCCTAAATATCCCAAAAAATGTCATGATTTCCAAAAATAAGATAAAAATAAGAGTATAATGTGAAATTAAATTATAAATATACATGACATACAATGAAAAAAAAGTTTTTATCCTAAAAGAAAAACTAAATAAGCACAATACGAAGTCTCTATGTGACAATTATTTCTCCACCATCCCAATTCACTTGGAAGATGATAACAAATAATAGAAACCTTTATGCCACATGATGACCTTATCTTTTCCAATAACATGAAAATCCAAGGATAAAACTCCAAAAGAAAAAAAGTATCACATGAGCACTAAATATTGGTAGGATACCACCAAATAATCTATATAATGTCAATCACCATGAAAATGTTAGTTTGATATTTAAAACACAAGATGTTTATAATTAAATTTCAATATAAAACAAATTTGTAAACATCCTTTGGTTTATTTTAAAAACATTCCATATTAAATGACACAATAATATGAAAATAAACAAGAATGATAAATAGTTGTAAAATATCAAAACAACCATATCCCAAAATATAATATAGTAATCACATAAATTAAGGTGCAAATAGGTAACCAGGATAATATAACCCAATCTATATATCCAAAAGCCAAAAGCCATAAGTTAAAAATGTTGTCATATGAAACATGATACACAAATAAAACCATATTACACAAAACATATTTTTATATAGCCTATGGGAATAAATAACTATTAAAAAGTACATGCAAGTAAGATGGTATGTAAATCCTATGATATCGAGTCCTAACACAGTATAGTGATATTACCCTTATGCCCACAACCAAGGTTTACAAATGTTCCCATATTCCATGTTTCCACAAAACAAAAATAGGTTAAAATAGGTTGGGGACCATCCCCTTTTTTAAAAAGAAAAAATTAAAATAGAGGTCTATTTTGAAGGGGTTAGGAAGAACCCATCATATGCCCAAAGGCCAGAGGTATACAACCTTAAATTTGAGTGGCACAATCCAATTAGTAAAAATCTCATTACAAGTAAAAAACACTAAAACACTATTAGAAAATGGTTCCAATATGCCATAAATACTCATCAAGATGCAATCAGGTACTCCCTTCCGCATCAATGGTAGAATCCCCGCCGTCCATATCTGCCAATTCCCATATGTCGCCATCACCCATTTTGAAGCCTGATGTCCCGAAGAGCCTTCAACATAGAGCCACACCTGCATCATCATTCCACTATCCAAAAGTCACAGAGTCTCTGAATTCATTTCCAAAAGATAAATTCCTCACACCATCATCGAGATCCCACATCACATCACCATCGGTGACCAAGACCAGATCTGAGCATGTGTCGACACCACCCCCTCCGCATCCCAAAACCCTACTATGAAATGCTTGGATGAGACGCACCCCTGCATCAGCCCACTCCTGCCAATAGCCAGACACCAAAATTCTCTTGATCTCACATTTTATAAAACATTTTCACATGTGAATTATCCCCACTACCATGCTTTCAAATTCCAATTTAAAATTAATATGATTTATTAGAATAATTTTCACAAGTGAAGTATCACCCCTCCCATGCTTTGAAAATTCATTTTAGAAAAAAATCATTATTTAGGTTTTTTATCAAACTCAAAAAGTTAATAAACCGTTTTTAAAGAAAAAATCCTTTAAAAACATTTCCCAACCACCTTAGGTGGGATTTTAGGAACTAGCCTCACATGAAATAGTAAACCAAGAAAAATGAGAATGATCACTATTTGTAATTTAGAGCCAATGTATAGAGACACCTACCTCAGAATCAAGATTTTCAATACTCATATGGAAACCACCCTTAGTGAGTAATATGAACCTATAATTTATTGTGATATTCCATGCATAAAATTACATGGAAAAACATCCTCAAACACTCTTCTTCTAATTTTAAAATGTGGAGGAAAAGTGATAAACAAACATGAACCCCCCTTCTATAGAAGCTAGACACCAAAAAATATCCTCAATAGAATATAAAAAATAATGGCTAATGGGGTTATGGATATTTATTTACAAAAACACCTAGAATACAAATTTACGCCATTTGAAACTTCAAATAAAATTTATCATTTAATTTGTATGTAAACCACTTAACAATTAAATATCATTTACAACAATCAAAAAGGGGTTAAAAATATTTAAAATAGAAAAATAATTAAGTTCCAATGATTTTAAATATTTTAAAAATTCTTAGTGTCATAATAGGGTTGATCTTGAGATGACGAAATACAAAAAATTATATTTATTTTTCTCCTAAAAGAGAAATATGTAATGGTAACTTTTATTTACCCTTATGTTTCTCATATTTAACGCATGGGGGTACTAAGTTACCCTTACATAACTACTTAAGGGAGCATATTACCCTTCAAAATATCTAGATTTCCCTTATGAAATTCTTTATTACCATTTCACAAGTACGTATTACCCTTATGCATGTATAGATTACCCTTTTGCAAGTCTAAAATACCATTATTCATGTCTTGAAACCAAAGAGATACCCTCAAACAAGTATGTAATTAAACATAAACAAGTATTCAAACTTGGGAGAATCCCTTATGCAAGTCTGGGAAGAACCTTATTCATTATATGTAACCATGGGGATATATATATGTGAGGAACAACATACCCTTACACAGCCTTACGAAAAATCGATTGACCTTATGTGGGTTTTCTGGTAACTTTAAAAAGTGAATAGATAAAACGGGTTACCCTACCACAACTTATGTGAACCAAAATTTACCCTTACGTAGCTAAAGACAAACCTCACCCTTTATACAACTCATGTAAATAGGGTCTTACCTTTATATAACCCTTTATAACTCATTTTTACCCTTATGCGGCAATGTAAACCCCTCTTGCCTATAGGTAGAAGACTTTACCTTTATATAGGCCCTAGGATATACATAAGTAAATAAATTAAACATGAAAATTATTAAATTTCCATTAAAAGGACATAAAAATTGAAAAGGGGGGTTTTTATTTTTTATAAAAGTGATTATAATAAAAAAGTGGGTGCTATAATTATCCACACCATAAATGCTTTCTACCACCAAAAAGTGATCATGATTCCAAATCCAAAAGAGATAATTCTACCATGGAATAATTAATTATTTATGACCTCACATCATGTGGAAATCCAACTTTCTCTACCACAATTATAGACTAATGAGTTTTATTTTTCATGTAGTTCCTTATCTTGGAGATTCAAAATCTAAACCGGTTAAAAAATCAGTAAGGTATTAGTTTTAAGGACTACATACTTTCATTTAATCATAAGTAGATGGATTGAATGGGAACAATAAACCCTAGTGATAACTGGACCTATTCACTAAAAGTTGACATCCAAAATGAAAAGATATTTAGTGAAAGAAATATGATCACTCACCTTAGTCCACAATGAATAATGATGATAGTTTTCATAATATCTCAGGAATCTTATAATTGTATTCTACCATTACTGAGATAGCCACACCATTTAATTCTCCATTAAACAAGACCCAATCATACATGAGACCATTCAACTAGCCTTTACTAACATCAAGTAAATGTATATGGCCACTCATATGCCAATTTAGAGTGAATATCCTTAATCTTAGAATAGGCTAGACATGAAAACCAAAAACCTAGCACACTATGGATCTTTACAACCCCTAGAACATAATGTTCATTGATTATTACAATAACTATCTCCATGAGAGGAGAGAAATGATCCAATTTCATAAAACAAAATATGATGAACTGAATCATATATCCTTCCCCACTATGAGTTTTTTTCAGTTTAATTTTGATGCCAATGGAATCCATATCCAAAATTACATAGAGGAATAAATAAGTATATACCAACCTAGTAGGTTTGTGGTGTTCCTATATGATTTTCTAATAGTCACAACATAATGAAATAAACTCTACATTTAACTAACTTTCTCTTTCCACTAACTTTGATCTCTCAAATTATGACGCATCCTGATAACACTAGAGTTCTTGGAACAACTGGACCTATGTTCATGATATCTATACTTCTATCTTTGATAAACTAGAAAAAAACTACCTATGAAGACACAGGGTAATCTCATGAGACTTATGCCAGAAAAATAATGTCTTCCCACCAAAAAAGGTTTCATTATAATGCTTCCAACTAGTATCTGCTAATTTCTCAAGAAAAATATTATTACGCATGGAAGAAATTGTTCAGTTACAAGCCGAGAACAAAAGTACATCATATCCGCCCTCACAAAATCTCACATTTCTACAAAAAGGATCTCTAAGGACCCCTCATCCTTTTATTTATCAAAACATGCATTTGTAAAACCATTTTTAAGGTTTCTATGACCAAAAATTATGTCCTGATAGTTTACCTTATATTGAAATTAAATATCTAAAATCACATTACCTATAATTTAGTCCATAACATAAAATTACTTGGGGTTGAAGTAAAATTCTCACACATATTATCTGAATATATCATAAACTTCTCTTTGAGGGGATGGTGTAGTAATGGTCCAATAGTTTGTACAACTACTATAAACTGAAGGTCATGATGAGATATATTATTTCCATTAAGGATTAATTGGTAAAATCCTTAAGCTATCACATATTTTCCTTAATAAAGACACATCAAAACCATATTCATGAGGCTTCATAGTGACATAGTCAAGAGCCAACTAGGTTTAAGAAGAAACAACATTGGAGAATGAATTTAACCCCACATATAGCCTATTAATAGAGTTCTAGGTTCTAAATATTTTAACATGAGGATCTTAAGGGAAACAGAGACCCAACATTAGTCTCATATCCATTTGTATTCAATCTAAAATGGTGTAAAAATTGGAAATAGCATTGACACAAGATATAATCAACAAGAAAACTGAGGTTTTATATTTCAAACAAAGGAAACCCCCAATAATTCCACTTATACTAATGTAAAAAACTGAATCTCATAGGGTGAAACCATCCAAGGAAAACTAGTTCTTCCCTATAAAAGTGAACCATCCCCAATAAAAACTAAAAGATCAACCTCAAATATCATTAGTAATGCACAATCTATAACACCAGATCTACCATGTATTTTATAACTAATAGATATTTCAAACAAGGATAAGCCTCAATAAGAAACAACATGGCTATAGTCTTGAGTTATGAAAACTAATCTATGGTAACTCAAGGTTATAAATATCAACCCAATGGTCCCAAATATCCATTCAATATTAATATATAACCAATGGATATCTCAGCCAAATTAGTCATGAAACCAAATCCTTTTACCCTTGAACAAAATAAAAGTTAACCACATTAAGGGAACTAAGGAAAAACTCATGGTATATAATTTTATACCAATATATCCCATGGAACAAAGATCATATATTGAAATGGGAAAATGTGGCATGAAGAAAAATTAGAGGGACACTATTATTAGTGGAAAAACCTAAGGAAGACATAATATATCACACAAAAGAGGGATTTCATAAAACAATAACCACTCAAAAACTAAAAATAGTGAACTAAAATGGATAAAAACACACATTATAGGATATTCCTAAGATTCATATCTTCTAAAAAACATAAACAAAACCAAGAAATCTAGTCTTTAAGGACCCATCTACCCAACAGAACATTAGAAGGTCCTTTTTTCATTCTAGAAAAGTACATTTCCATGATTTACTTCAATAATTTTTTATCATTAAAACATCAATAGGGAGTAAAACTCTTAACACTCCATTTACAGTTTGGGATGGACTAAATATATGTGGGAAAATTACTAATCTAGAGGAAATCATCACACTCCAACTCAAGAGTTTCCTGGAAGACTCACTAAAACCACTCAATAAGTGATATTCATTTTATTATTTCATTTAGAGTGAATCAGGTAACCCCTACACAAAAAAATGTTCAGTCCAAACATATATGTTATCAAATCTAGTGAAAACAATTAGATAGGTTTCAAAAAAAAACAGACTCAAGGAGAAAATGATTCATTCAAATACATTTTATTTTGAAAACCTATAAACAACATTTGAAAATGAATTTTATAAATAATAATTTTCATAAGTAACCATCATTCATTACATTATAAAAAAATAAAAAAGAGAAACATTTCAAAATTCCACAGTCACGATAAGAAACCTAACACCCTTTTCTTGACAAATCATTACACATGATTATTTTTTTCTAAATCACATTACCTTTGTTTGAAGTTCTTTAAATGGAAAATATCATTCTTGTTATAAAACTAGTTTTAATTATAATCAATAATATTTTTTTTTAATTTATCATTTCACTTTCAAAAACCCATTTAATACTCTATATTACAAGTTAAAAGACAACATATTTTTCGTAAAACAAAAAATCATCCTTGTACAACCAAATGGTAATCAACCATTTCTCTCAAATTTATTTAAATATTATTGGAAACATTCATCAAGTTTGTGAAATTATTTCATGAAAAATATTTATCTATTTTTAAAATCACTTTTTTTAAAATTTTCATGAATAGATAACAATTTATAGAAACAAGATCTGAAAAAAAAGTATCATGTCCTAAGTAAGCAATAAAAATTCACTTTTCAAACAATTTTTTTGATGAAATCCATTTTCACATAGTAAACCATTTTTACCATTCCATTAAAACAATAAGATTCCATATGTATTAGTTAAACTAATTCTTGATATCAACATACACCTTGTTTATTCTCTTTTCAATGAGACTTACTCAAAGAATCCAAGAATCATGGGTTCTAAATTAAAAATATAATGGGTTGAGAAGTCTTTCTCAACCCATATATGTGGTGGATAACCTTGTTCCATGTATGCTACAACCCCTTTAACACTTTCAAAAACCAAATGCCTAGTCACTAAATGGTTTTTCAGGCCATCCAAATCATCTATAAAACTTGATCCACTTTATGTTTACACCTTAAATCCATGATAAGCCCTGAGGAAACCAACACATGCCAATGAGGATCATAAGTAACCATATCAAAACATAACTCATGAAGTCTTAAAAAAATCATGACATCTCATGGTAACTCAAGTATAATTTAAAACGGCTATAATCAAGAACTTACTCAAAATGTCACATTGATCTCTAAAAATTCATAGCATTTGTCTACCATAGACCCTAAACCAAACCAAGAAAATTTCATAACTCTTATGCCTGGGCATGTCTCTGATAAACATTTGTGATGAACCAACTCAGGTTAACCTATCATGGAACCCAAGATGGCCTACCACAAGGTGGTGATCAACCAAACAGCCAAACAAGTATCATTTATCAAAAAAAATAAGATAAATAATAAGGGTAAAATGTGTAAGTAATGTACACATACATGAGACAAACAAGGATATCCAAAAGGTTTGATCCTAAAATAAAAACTAAATACGAACAAGACCATGTCTCTTAGTGATAAGGTATTCACCACCATCCCAAAGCACTCCAAATATTGTAATAACTAAGAGAATACATCATGTCACATAATTATTTTATCTTTTCTGATAACCTATAAAACCAAGGTTGCAAAAAAAATTTGAATAAATTTGGGTTCAAGTGATAAAGCTTAGTATGAAGCCACCAAAAAATATATACAATTTCAATCAGCATGAAATCCTTAGTTTTATCTTCAAAACATAACCAATCTATAAAGTCATGTCCATATGAAAACTATTTTTTAATAATACCTTGTCATCTTTTCAATAAATTCCATATTCAAAGCCAAAAGAATATTAAAATAAATAAGAATGATAAATATATGGAAAAATCAAAACAACCACATCTCAAAAGATAACATGGTAAGAATGTAAGGAATTGTAAAAAAAGGTAAATAGAATAATATAACTCAATTTCAATTTCCACAGGCCAAAATCCATATGATTAAAATATGATTATATAAAACAAGATACACAAGTGGAACCATATTTCATGAAATATATTGGGATCTACCCTATGGGAATAAATAATAAGGATATAGAATATGACACTAAGTTTTCGGATGAATCCTATGAAATCAAGTCATAACATAGTTTTTCAATATAAACTTTATGCCTACACCCAAGGTATCCAAATGTTACCATGTTCCATGTTTTCAAAAAATAATAATAGTTGATAACATCATTAATGAAACATTAATGTTCCCATGTTCTATACCTCCAAAAATAATAATAAGTGATAAAATCATTCGTGAAACATAAATTTTCTGATGATCCATGTTTTCCAAAAAAACTATATAAGTCATAATCATGATTTATAAAAAAATAACAAGTGAAGTATCACCACTCACATTCTTTGAAATCCATTTTAAAATATTGATAATTTTTAAGGATAATTCTCACAAGTGAGGAATCACCACTCCCATGATTTGAGAATAAATTTTATAAAAAATTAATTATTTAGGGTTTTTTATCTAACTCCACAATTGAATAAGATATTTTTTAAGAAATCCCCTTTTAAAAACATTTTCCAACCACACAAGTTGTTATTTTAGAAACTTCCCTCACACAATATTATAGATCAACCATAAGTATAATTACTAATATTTCATGGTTTATAACCAATGTTCTAAGACACCTACCATTGAGTTAAGATCAACAATACTCATATGAAAACCAATACTAGTGAGTAAGAGGAACCAATATTAGCATGTGAAATTATATGCACAATGTCTATGAAAAAACCTCTAACTCCCCTTCACAGATTTCATAATGAAGAAAAAAAGTGAAAAATCATGTGGATTCACCTTATATAATATCTTGACACCAAAAAAAGTCCTACAAAGAATATCAATATTCTTGGGTAGGGGAATTTTGGAGTTTTCTAAAGAAACCCAATAGGCGTTCTAGTTCTCAGCAG
The DNA here is from genome assembly GCA_963277665.1 of Viscum album. Taxonomy (NCBI): domain Eukaryota; kingdom Viridiplantae; phylum Streptophyta; class Magnoliopsida; order Santalales; family Viscaceae; genus Viscum; species Viscum album. The sequence continues at coordinate 1,608,140,585 of OY728141.1, read as the reverse complement.
TTAAGATAATAAATTAAATTTATTATTTAATTTTTATTTTAATTACTTCATAATTTAAGAACATTTAAATAGTTAAAAGGGAGTTACAAATATTTAAATGAGAAAAATACTTAGTTTCCCATGATTTTAAATTTTTTAAAAATATATTATAGGCGTTATAAGGTTGTTCTAGAGATAAACAAATGGGAGAAGAATTTTTAATTTATTTTTCTCACAAGAAGAGTGTTGTCTAAGGGTAACTTGGTTTTACACTTATGTGGATCACAATTGTATTATAAGGGTACTTAGATACCCTTATGATACTACATAAGGGATCAACATACCCTTACATAACTCTATATTACCCTTACACAAGTCTGTATTACCCTTATACATGTCTAGATTACCTTTAAGCATGTCTAGACTACCCTTATGCATGTCTTGAAACTAGGTAACTTCCCTTATGCAAGTATGGGAAGACCCTTATGAAAGTATTAATACCATGGAGATACCCTTATGAATGTTTGGTATGACATTTACCCTGTGCATGTAAACAAATGGTTACCCAATCTCAAATAACAACTTACACTTATGTCACCTTTATAAATATTGGATGGACCTTACATAGTTTTTTGATACCTTTATGTAGTACATTAATAATTGGGACTAAGCTTGTGAAACTCAAGAGACCTAGTACATACCCTTATGAAACGAAATAAGAACTCCACTTACCTTTATAAAACCCATGAAAACATGATCTTACGTATATGTAACCCTTTAAAACTATATTTTACATTAGCACAATACTATAAAAACCTCCTATGTATAGGTAGAATAAATTACCATTAAATATGTCATAGACCATATATAATGGTAAAATATAATCACTAGTATTATTAAATCATCATTTAAAACACTCAAAAATTACAACCAAAATGGATTTATAATTATTATAAAAAGGGATTATGAATAAAAAAGGGTTTTATAAAATCGTATGTGTCGTAAAAGTTGTACACATTTTTAAAGACATTATAAACAATTTTAACTGATTTAGGTATGGATCCTGAATTTCATATAGTAAATTTCTAAATATCTTATGTGATTTTGAAAATCCTTACAAAAAATAAAATATCAACATCATTTCTTATGACTTCACAATTTTTTTCTAAAGATCTAAATGTATGAACTATTTTTATTATATTTATTTATTTTGACTCACTAGATGTTCATGTTACATATTATAATTTATTTAATTTATTCATAATTAGTTATTAGTTATTCTGATAAAATGAAAATTAGTTTGGAGATATCTTCATTGAATTAAATTTAAATCATGGAGGATAAAGCATGTATAAATATTTATGCTCTATATTTTAAAATTGTATTTTTTTCCGGAATACAAGATCAATTCTAAGAAAGTCTAAATGATTTTTTTTGAATTAAATGGAAATCACGTGTGAATCATAATATTGGTAATAGGGATTGAACACCATTAATTTTTTAATTGGTTTCACATGAATGAATATTAATTAGGGAAAAGAAGAAACGAACCAACTAGAATACGGAAATTTTTGTGTATGAGGATTTCACCATAAGAGTTTTTATATATGATGAAGCAATATAAAAATAGTTTGAAAGAAACAATGAAATATATCAAATTGATTGTTGAGGATACTCAAATTGTATGTGTTATACATTTTTCAATTTTCACTAAAACACTCTCTGATAGAGATCACCATATTTCTATTTTTCTACAAAATTAATCCTTACTACCTCAATATTCATGTCTTTCATTGTTCAATTGGATTCTGTTGTGTTTTAATTCCTTATCATGTTTTTTTGTTCATACTTTTTGGTTTATGATTTTAGATTCTAAATCAGTACTCTAGTGTTGGGTAATACTACCACTTCAAATTTTACATTTTCGGTTATTCATTTGGATTAAAATTGAAGTTAATTAGTTATTACATATTTGGTAAAAGATTGGGGCATTAGTTATTCCATGGTCTGAATAAGGGAAAGGATGGTTATTTTTATACTTCAAAAAGAAGGTTCTAGGTTGTTCCTCTCAGTGTGAAAAATGTGGAACAGGGGTTGCTTCTCCAAGTTTGAAAATGGAATGGTAATGGGTTGTGAATCCCTTTAAAAGTTAGGTCAATCGTATATTTTATGTCATAATCTCGTATTGAGAGTGTGAAGAGTGGATACAAGATCAATTTGATCAAAACTAATATAAAAATCCATGTGATTTTATTTTTGTTTTAAACTACTATATTGTGTTATATTTGATAATTTATTAAAATTTTATCAAATGGTTAATTCACCCCCTCTTAACCATTTGACTATCTCACCTACTAAGAAAATACAAATCCAGGATTCTCAAGTCATTTTCTAGGATTTTGTATTTTATTGAGCTAATAATATTCAAGTATTTATCATTTCCAAAACTAACAACACATCCTTTTTCATATATCATTTCTATGACAAGATCTTTGTTTTTCTTAATGTGAGAAGTTAATCCCCTATCATAGATCCAAACACATGAATGATCAGTGACCATTAGAAAATTATCTATAATATTCACCTTCATATCCATTTCCCTTTTGATCTATATCCACTGATTGACTTCCTTTGGTGATGAATGTGATTCTACCATCTCTGTATCTATTTAATCAAATTCATCATATAGGTATACAAATTATTTTTTTAACACAATTGAAGATACTTTCATGTAACAAACCAACCCAAATCAACTAAACTAGTCAACCAAGGTGGAACAACACATAGTGACGAATAAAAAAAAGGAAGTAACATGTATCATGTATAACCTGAATAAGGAAAACTAACAAGGTATATATTAGAATAAAGTGAATATATCCATGAGACAAAAAAATGAAAAATAAAATAACCTGAAAGATAAAACAAGTAAAGAAGAACAAGCCCTATGTGATCATCTATCACCACAAAATAATCTCATTAATAAGGCTATGATAAATAAGAGAGACTGACATGATAGAAAATTTCATTCCCATTACCTGTGACTTGAAAAACAATATTTACAACAAGCCAAAAGTAAAAGTATTGTGTGAGCACAAATCACAATAAGATACCACCAAGGAATCTATACAAGTTCTAATATCAAGAATGCATTAGATTTTGCTTTAAAAAATCTAGTTTACAAATAATTTTCTTAAAGAAAAACCATTTTATAAAACATCATTTAGATTTCATAAAATCTTACTATATTCACCAAATCCAACAATATGTCAAGTATAAAAGAAAATAGGTATGAATAGGTAAAAACCAACTGTGGAAACACCATAAGATAAACATGTGAGTAAATAACCATGTAATATATCATCATTTGATAAAACAATCATAAATGAAAAAGATCACCATTTTATATCTAACCTATGGGAGTAATTTATAGACATAAAATAAAACTCTAAATCTTGACCTAAGGTGGATCCAAACAATATAACCTCTAGTGTAATTAAACACACTAAAGTAACATAAACCCTCTTATGGCATTATACATACAAATAGTGAAAAGTTTATTTCTAAATGTGCCCAAAGTTACCCAATGTGATATGTTTTTTAAAATCAATTTAAAAACCATGATATCGTTTCATAAAAAATCGTATTGAATCTTTTCTTATTTCAGGCTCAAAGACCTATTTTAGAACAAAATCAAACATTTAAAGCATTCAATAAATCACATAGTGTGTGAAATCTGATTTAAAATAGAACCCCTGTAAAAACGTGTATCTCTTCCAAAAAAATCCATTCCAATGTAAATTAATAAATTTTAATTGATTAATACAAGGGAATTGAAAATAATATGTAAAAACTCAATGATCAACACCTTGTATAGAGACACCTACCTAAAGAATTGAGGAAACCTAGTCACATTTGACAAAGGATATTGGAAATAATAAGATTATCATCCTAAATGAAATGTATGAGGGAAACTATAAAAAACTGGTATTTAACACAATCTAATAAAAATAAAATTGTCAAACACATCCAATTCCACTGTCATGACTAATGGAAAGGAAAAATAGAAATACCACTTACCAAGGTTAAGCGACACAACCACTATTGGGATTGAATATCGAAGTAAGTGATCTATAAAGAGTGAGATCACCCAAATCCACCCAAAATAAACATAGGGTTTGAGAGGGTGGTCTATAGTCCAAATGATAAAAAGCCTGGTGTGGAGTGTAATAAAAATCTCTAGACTCAAAAAATTTACATCGTGAATCAATTTAATGGTGTGAATTTGAAACATTACAAATATTGTAAAAAAGAAACTTTTTTAAGCAAAATTACCCTTGATCAAAAATTCCATGATGTGGAAAAATTTCATGGAATTTAATTTTTCATGATACGAACAGTTTTTGTAGCATCTATACAGCAACATATTCAAGTCATGAATCACATTCATGGTGAGAATATTTCCTCCATCCAATACCCAAAATAGGTTTGGTAAAAAACACCAAATAGCCTCTAAATCAATCTAGACCCAAAGATAACCCTCTAAAACCTTTAAAAAAAATTTACCTGAACTCTGTTAATTCAAACAAACATGAATCACAAAACCATAGATAGAAACAAGGGTATGGAATTACCTGAAAGAAGGTAACATGATGTTACACTTCTCCCCACCGTATAAACTTTATGTCCCCATAAAGTCTTCAAGATCCTTGACTTACAAAAAGTGAGTTCCACTATTATGACATCAAAAATTTCCATTCATGCATCTCATAGATATCCTATCTTCACTTCCATAATACACAGACCAAGGGAATTTTTTATGACACAATACCATATCTAAAAGATCTATAATTATTACTTGTTTCTCAACCATAGTAGTATCAGGCTCAGGATCAGTATCCTCCCACTCAATCACATGGGATGGATCTGATTGATACTTCCTCAAATGAGAAATTTTATATACATCATGGATCAAATTTAAACAAGATGGTAAGTCCAATCCATATTCAACCATCAAAATATTCTCCACAATCTCAAAAGAAACAATAAACCTTGATGCCAACAAACCCTTCTTACCAAAATGAAAATGTCCCAAGTGAGGTGAAACTCTAAGAAAAACCCATCATGAACCTCAAAACCTATTAGTTGATGATGATGTCCCAAAAAGGACTTTTTATGAATCTATAATAATATCAATATATTCTAGATTAAAAACACTATTTCAATCATTTCATGAATAAGACTAATCCCAACCAATGACCGCTCTCCCAACACTTCCCAACACAAGGGACATATATATGGACAGTACCTCAAATAGGCATTCTTAACCAAGGATATGTAAATATATTTATAGTAAAGCCTTACTATTGGAAAATTATTTTCCCAAGAATCATATAAATTAAGCACCCATTCCTGGAACTTAACCTCAAGAACATGGAAAGCTCTCACAATTTTACCATATGTCTACAGATGATATCTCGTGATCAATTTCAACTAGAAACCCATTACCTCTTGGAAAAAAATCAAAAAACTAGATAAAAACCACAATTCCCTATCATAAATAATCAAATAGGGAACCCCATGAGGTCTCACAACCTCTCGAACGTACAAGACCCTAATGTTTTCCACATATATGTCTTCTTAATTGGAAGGAAATGCATCGAGCTCATTTGTCGATCAAAGATCGCCAAAATAAAATCCTTCCCACTAGGAGTCTAAGTTAAAACAATGATGTAGTCCATGAAATATCACCCAAATTCCATACGATAATGGGTAAGTTATGTAACAACCCAATAGGTCTATGGTTCCCCCATTAATTTTATGACATGAAAGACATCATGATACAAAATCTGCAATTGAACATCTCATCACCAAAAACCAAAACCAATGTATCAATCCATGATTATTCTTTGGTACTCATAGAGTGACTAAAACAACAAAAATTGTGTCCAACATCCACTAACTCTTATCTCATATATATATAAATTACCAACCTACTTAAAAAACACAAAGTTCCACCAAGAGACCAAGACCAGTCACCCAATGTCTCCTCGTAATATAGTTTTTGACTAAAATACCATAACTCGATGTTAGTTAGTTTCTTGAGCTAAACCCACTCATAAAATTACGATTCAGACCTTATAAAACCCATTTACACCTTACCACCAGATTCATCCACTCTCAAGCTCATATCAGCAAACAAAATCATCAGATACCACTATTGTACTGATTCATTTAATTCGTGTGTCGTTAATTTTCTTCTCAATTCATTGGTACTAACATTCCATTTTCTGAGAGTATAGATAGTATCAAAATGAAAATCCAAGATATACTCTACCAAATGTATTTTCTGTAAGATCATATTACTCAAAGTGAAAATATAATTTTGGATTTTATGATCAGAATATATAGTAAACTACTCCCAAAGAGATAGTGATTCCATTTTTTGAGTGAATTCATAACTGATTCCAACTAAGGATTGTGGGTAGGGTAGTTCTTCACATGAGAATATATTTGGAGAGATCTGTAGGCCATCACCTATTTCCTATACATAAAGACACACCAAAAACCCATACCAAAATCATTATAGAAAACATCATAACATAAAATTTATTCAGGAATAATATCAACCAAAGCTAAATTCTACCAATTATTAATTTCCTCAAAATATCTCTTACATTTATCATTCCACAAAAGCTTAAAAACCATCTAGATTAAATCTATCATCATATATGCAATTTTGGAAAAATCTTGAACGAACTGACTGTAATAATAATCCAACCCCAAGAAGCTTCATATCAAAAAGTAATTTATTGGATTTCCCCAATTAATAACCACATATACATTTATATAATCCATTGAGACACCCATATTAGATATAACATTCCTCTGAAACATTACTTATTGAATCCAAAATTCACACTTGGAAAGCATACCATAAAAATTTGTTTCCCTTTGGTTTTTAAGAATGATATCCAAATAGTATATGTGGTCATCCTCTAACCTAGAGTACAAAAAAAATTATCCATGAACATATTAACAAAAGAGTGAAAGAAACAATGGAATGTCTAGTTTATCAAAGCCATAAATACTCCTAGAGTGTTAATGAGACCAAATTCCATAACCAGAAACAAAAAATTTTGACTCAAACTCCTAATTTGTTTTGGTCTAAACACTTCTTGGACTCTCACCTTATGGTACCTTGACCGAAGCACAATCTTTTAAAAAAAAATTGACCCTATTATATGATAAAATATATCATCAATTCTGGGAAAGGGGTATTGTTTCTTAACTGCCACCCAGATTGACTTTTGATAATCAACACAAAGTTTGATAATCCCATATGACTTCTTAGAAAAGTGGATAGGTGAAGCCCATGGTGAAATTCTAGGATGAATAAATCCCTTATAATTTATTTTTTTCATGTATAATATTTAGTTTATGTGACTCAATTGGATCTATATGGTAAGATGACATAGAAATGGGAATCATAATTAGTATAATATGAATTGTAAAATCAACCTCTATTTATAGAGGTAAACCATGAAAATCATCCAAAAAGATATTAGGGACTGATCACACCACCGTAGGAAGTGGAATACTAAAAATATGATCAACGGCTTCAAGAAACATCTCTGAAACAGCTATGAAATCACCCCCGCATATGGAACAACGAGCCCCGCTCTCCCAAACATAGAATACCACTAACCCTAAAAAACATGAGTGACTACATCTGCAGATAAAAAATAAATGTGATGCCAATAAAATTTTATTTGAGCATTAATGTTGATCATCCAATCCATTCCAATATTAAGGTTGAATATACCAACATCAAGAACCAAGAAATCTCATACCACGTCAAAGTCATCTATCATCTCCTAACATGTAGGAAACTTGAATCCTTGTTTGAAACACTTTCCCAATGTTGTGGAAAGGTAAAATAAGAATAGATTAATCCCCATATACAATCCCAACATGTCAAATAACATTGAAGATATAAAATAATTCGTATAACCTTTATCATATAAATCTAACACAATATAAGATGAAAAAAATGTTGCACCTCTAATAGTAGTCGATCTTGCTTCATATTCCTCTAGTGCATAATCCACTTCATAAATACATCTAATATTCGCACCTCACTATGATTTATATTCCTAATTAAAATCCCTATTTCCTTGATGATAAGACCCATCCCCCATGGAAGCATCAGAATAAACTTGTAACCCATGGTGGAATTGAAACCAGCCTTATTGTCAAGGGACATCCTTCCACAAAAATTCCTCAGATGGAAAGATTGTTTTCAATGATGAAAGGTCACTGGAACTTCATAAAATTAGGATTTTTATTACCATAAATTCTATAGTAAAATCAAACAACCTACAGCTACCCTGAAAAACCCCTTGAAATGAGTCCTGAATAAAATTTACTATCTTTGTGTTTTATTTTCTGACTAGAAGACACACCTTGACAAATAACTACATCAAGTGAAGTTCCATAAAAAACATTCTCCCTGATATGTATGAATATTTCATATATTATTTATCAAACACCTTTATAAAATTCATAAGACACATTAGATCTAGTATCAACCTAATATTACCACTCATATTCATATCCAACATCTGAGATTTCAGGTAATCATTGGTAACAAGCTCTAGTTCTAGGTGAACAAACTCAAAAAATTAAGAGGAATACTCCAAAATAGTATGATCACCTTTATATATGGTTAGAAACTCTTAGTTATTTACTACTTGAAATGTCTAAGGATAAAAATGTTGGATTATGATTTTATTAAAGGAATCTCATGTAATATCCTCCATGACTTAACTTTCACAATATACAACAACAACCTCCTTCCTGGTCTCTTAAGAATATACATGAACAAACCTGCCTTAAATTCCTTAGGAGTATTTTGAAAGTTGAATATCCTCTTAATATTATATAGTAACTCCTTGTATTTTGGAGTCACTTTTTCAAAATAGATTATGGATGGACTTTTCTTAGTAAATTTTGGATCATTATCCACAAATAATCATAGTTTTCTAACAACTACAAGGCCCATAGTATGAAAATTGTAGATTAAAATTTACACTAAAGAAGGGTCCACTGGAAGATTTTCATGGAGAACTTATCTCATAGCTTCCTCACTTAGATTTGGAAGAAAATATTTATGAGGTGTTGTCTGTTGATCATAAGACAATAAACCAATCAGTCATGAGAAAAATCAAAAATCATAAGACCAACATAATCTATATATATCAATGATTTAAAAAAATGATATCAATTATGTATTTAATGAATAGAATACTAAAAAAAAGGAATGTGTCCATTTAGATAAATCCCATAGTTGGTTCATTCAAATAACCTCAACCATTAAGTCTCTATATTGGAAGAAATCCCCAATCACCCATGGTAAATTGGATTTAGTAAGAGAAGTGAGCTGGTTGGGCCCCTTTTCCTCACTTACTAATTGAATTCTTAACGTCCTAACTCTAGTCCACCAAGACAGTGAATGAAACCTAGGAAATGTCGCAACACTTCAGGATGGGAAGTGGCTCTGATATCAATTGAAATTAACCAACCCGGGTTAACAAAACAATTGATCCAAGGTGGTATGGCACATTATGGAGAATAATAGAAAGGAAGAAACATGTCTCATGTTCAATCTGAACTACGAAAACCAACAAACTACATAGTATAAGTAATAAAATATATCCATGAAACATAAAAAATAAATAAATAACTACCTAAACTGAAAATATAAAACAAGTAAATGAGAACAAGTCCCTATGTGACCTTTTATCACCACCAAGCCATCCCACTAAGAAGGTGATGACCAACAAGAGAGATAGACATGCTACACAATTCCATTCCCATTACCTGAGTCCTAAAAAAATAATATCTAAAATTTATTAAATGAAAAAATTTTGTATGATAACTAATCTTGTAGGATACCACTAATAAGTCTATATATGTTCTAATACCAAGATTTCATTAGCTCTAGATTTAAAATATCCAATTTACAAGGCATTTTCATAAAGTGAAACCATTTAATAAAATATAAATTAGCCTTTATAAAAGCATACCATATTTAAAAAATCTTGTAATATGTCAAGTATAAATGAAAATAGTTAATCATAGGTAAAAATCAACCATGAATACACCATATGATAATAATGTGAGAAAATAGTCAAGAAATATACAATCGTGTGATAAACCAATCATAAATGAAAAAGTACACCATTTTACTCTAACCTATAAGAATTCCTGATAGATATAAAATAAAAGACCCAATGAATTCCTAAGTAAAATCCAAACAATATAACCTATCATAAAATTACACACACTAAAGTGACATTAATACTCTTCTGGAATTACACACACATAGTGACAAATCTATTTTCAGATGCACCGATGGTTACCCAATGTTCTAATTTTGTTAAAATCCATTTAAAACCCATGATCGAATTTAATAAAAATAATTTTATATCAAATCCATTAGGCTTCCAAGCTTGAATACCCATTTCAAAAAAAACACCATTTAAAACATTTAATCAAACACTTGGTGTGTGGAAAATATTTTTTTAAAGAAAATCCATTTAAAAACATGTATCTCTTCTAAAAAATCTATTCCAATTTCAAAACATTCATTTTTATTGAATAAATGAACTAAATTAACAAGAACATAAAAAAATCAAGAATTAACCCCTTGTATGGAGACACCTTCCTCAATAATGGAGGAAACATATTTTCCTTCGACAAAGATGAGTGGAAATAAGTAAATTATCATCTGAAAGCAATGGAATGATGGAAAACTGTAAAGGGTTGATATAAAACAAAATGACTCATAATATATTCCAAAAACATATCCAACACCAATTTCATGAGAAAATGATACAAAGAAGAAGAAAGACTACTTATCTAGGAAAAGCGACATAATTATCATTGGAATCAAATTCCGAATAGAGAAATAAGAAAAGAGAAAAACCACCCAAAATATCCCTAGGTTTTGAGAGGGAGGTATACATATCAAATGAGGAAGGAGTCGGGAGTGCGGTGTGATAAAAATTAATGGACTCAATCATTTCATATGATTAATTCTTTTCAAGGCATGAATTCCTGAAATTATAAATACACTAAAAAAAGAATGACCACTGACTAAATTACCCTCAAAGGATGATTTCATGACATTTAAAAATCTAACATCTTGTAATTTTTTACACTATAAACTGTTTTCATGGTATCTACCCAAAAACATATTCATTTCATGATTCATATGCCAGGTGTGAAAATATTCTACAACCAGTGCCTGAAAAAGGGTATGAAAAATTCACCAAATGGACTCCAAATCAACCTAGAACCAATGATAACCCTCTAATACCTTCTAAAAATTTATAATCAATGTAATTTAGAGACCCATGGTCCAATGAAATGGTTCCCCAAGCAATTTTTCTACATCGCCTCAAGCGCGCCTCCTCTTACACCAGATGTTGCTGACTAACAATGTGGGTATAATGGTAATATAATGAGGAGAATATACCCTCTAGATTATTGATAAATATAGTCTAAGAAATCATAAATAAAGGAAATATAAAATAATAGATTATAACCAATAAAAATTAATAAATAACCATACATGGATATGCTGCAATATACATGCGACAAACATATAATTGAAATACATGGAAGTAGATATACAATAGAATTCATAGGGGTGGAGTGGTAAGGGACATAAATTAATAAATAAAAAATCCTTACTTACAAGTTACACTAATTATATTCTAAGACACAACTTCCAAGTTCCCATGTACAATTCTATTCTAAACAAAAACAATTCCTAGCATAATTCATGTCCCTGAACCTGCAACCATGATATCTGTTCAGGTACCAAACAAAATCCAAAATTGAGTGTGAGATATACTCACTAGGCCACCACAAAAAGATTATAATGAAATCCATTACTTTTATATAATATAAATCTATGTTTAGTTATATAAAAAGTAAGTACTGAAATGGTAAAAAATATAAACTAGTCGGGCTTAGGATCATCAAGGACACCCACATGACTATACCATCTTCGACCCAATCCATTATATCTATGAACAACTGAATCCATGTATATGTGTTTATATATATAATTATTTATGTATTTATATTTATTATAAATTTATAACCATATATATATACATAGTGTTATCCAGGACCTGAGGCGTAAATCGAGCATCCATGTATAACCATAAAATTATCATACAGTAATAAGGGTCGACATGCTTCGGTATCAAAGATAGATTTAGATTCCATGATGTCTGTCATAAATAATATAGGACTTCATCCTGAGTATTTTGAAATATTCGAAGAAGGTTTGTTCCCAACATCCTAATCAAGGGGACATGGAATGTCATGTCCAGCAACACAAGTGATGTGAATTGCCATGTCCAACACCCTCAATCAAGGGGGTTTGAAATTCCATGATCACAATCCTAACCAATATCCCTCTATAATAATATAGTATAAGGATATATAAATTGACCTATGATTCCATATACTAGGTATTCCATAACTAGGAACCCATCATCACTCAAGGCACAGTAGACCTTCTCCAATACGTTAAATTTATTATTAAAACATTGTCCATGGGAGTATCCATGCCATAAGATAAATAATGGAAAAGGTATAAATTATATAACAATATCAATTTGACCATAAAATTATCAATTCCATTTATAATAAACATTATTTTCATGAAAAACACTAATTCCATAATATAATTCATCAACAATATTTCATTAAACAAATCCAAATTCAATTCAATTAATAAGATTGATTGATTCAAAAACATCAAGTGTATGAAACATATAAATAACCAAGAGGTTCATCTAAACCATTTAAATTTTCTAATGAATTCAAAAAAAATCCATATAATTTAAATAAAACACCCCAAGGTGTGGCATACTCACTAGTCAAGGATGGTACAAAAATCAGGTAATAGAACTCAGCATAAGAGGTAGTTCAGGTTGAGGTTGTCAACCTGAAACTCTGTAAGAGGTTCTCGGTCATGGTATAACATTTAATTTAATTAATTTCACATTTAATAAGTGATTCATGAAAGGTATTCTGAATTTAATATTGGATCATGTTATAAATGACTAGAATTTTAAGGGAAAGAATGTTGACCAGCTACCTAATGCTTATGAAACTTCACTCATCCATTATCAGGCTTTGATTCGAGCAATAATGAGAGAAATCAGAAGATTAGACAAACACTAAGAAAATAGGTAGAGTTATATCACATAAATATGGCACCAAATATTAGAATATAAATGAATAAAAGAAACAAAATGGTCCATATACTTAATGAGGTCTAACCAACACAACTAGAGGTGGCTGATTCCGAGTTCGGATGAAGGATATACCTCTATACCCAGCAGAAGATCCAAAGCAGGAGCTCGAGTGGGGATGAAGGGTGTGGGAATTCATAGAAAAAGGGAGCAAAATAATATAAGGTATAGAGTAAAAAAATTATAAAATCACACATTTTAAAGGGGTTTTTTGTTTTGAAACACAGTTTGTTAAACCATGTTCATCACTATGTGATTATATTGGTTAGGTGGCACTAACCATGTGGGGTAGACACATGGTTTTCCAAACCAGGTGAAACCTATGCGCTTCTATATGAATTTTTATATAGACATCCCACACACTTGTGAAGCATTGTTCACGTGGTTAAACAAACTATGTGACACCCTCTACACCCTTACACCAGGTCATACGGTTTCCCCTAGAGGGTTGCATAGTTTCAATAAATTGTGCACCCCTATCTTCATCTCCTGAAAATGTGTTTCTGGAGCCCAATGTTTCTAAAACTAATTTAAAATCTTGATACATACCTTGGGACATAAATATCATCCCAAAATAAAATTTTAAGTGTTCTCGTTCTCATATTTACATTCCATGACTCAGTTAAATGTTATTCTCATTAACCAAACAAAATGTTTAAATTATCACATAATTTTCAATAGATTCAAAACACATAATTTTATAATATCCCCACCATGTAACATCTCATACCAGTTAATCCATGGTAAAAATGGTAACATCACTCGACCTAATTGGGTTATTATTTTTTTCCCAAATGGCTACATTATGTTCCCAAACCCCCAAATCACCTGCAAGTGCTACTTTAATCACATGCTACTAAAGATTCTAAAATTTGATCCAATTCTCATAATAAAAAATATATCATAGATATGTTTATTACCCAAGTCCATATAACCCAATACATGATGAAATTATCTTCTCTTTTTTCAAATGGCATATGGTGCTTCCCATCATACATTTTTTCCCATAAATGGATAATTTCAAGGCATTGTACTCCCACCATCACAATTGCCTTCGAAAATTAATTCTTAGCATTCTAGATATGATCCTAGAACATTTATAAATTAAAATGAGTGTAAAAATTCAAATCATCCCAACTTATACTAGTTTCGTTGTGTTTTCCTTGAAAATCCTTGACCTAAACTTTAGAATCCACTAATCATATCCTGACGATGTACTCGATGTGATTCCTCGCTATATTCATCCATTTTTTTATCTAACACAATTTAAATAACCTATGAATGAATAATTTTTTCAAATTATCATCTTTAAAATTTGACATATCACTGAATTAAATCATGAAGCCTTTATCACAAGGCCTACTGAGATCATTATGATCATGCTCACTGAAGTCTATACCTGACTTTTGGTGATGTCTTCCTTTTAAAACATCCATTGTTCAAACCATCACTATGCCACCTCACAAGAATTGGAACATTTCATGATATAATATCCATGGATTTACATATTCTATTCAATAATTGATGCCCAAACTTAGATTACACCAAGTCTGTATTCAAAACTATACCGATCCTCCACTATGAAAAGTTGTAATACATTACTCAACTTATCAAATGACATATGAGATCTGAAATGACTATCCAATGATTGGTATCAAGCCCATGAACCATCCACTTACATACATAATGATTACATGTATAAATATACAATCACTTATTTGTGATAACATAAACATCACATGTCACATATTCCCACCTTATTAGAATGGTTTCCAAGGTGATCACCACTTTTTTTAAACATAAATAAGGTCACCACCCTTAAATGGTTAGTGGTGTATCATGAACCATCCAAGTTTTCTTAGCCTTTTCCTTGCATGCTTATATTAGAGAGTCCCTTTGTCAAACCATGTAGTTTAGGCTGGACAAGAAACTCTATGTATAGATCACTCCCTCTCAGCATACATAGGATGATTTCAAGATATGGGGAATGATTTCCTATAGACAAGGAGCACACTATGATTTTTACAGATAAGAATTTATAACTCCCTCTAATCCGTGATCACTTAAAAATAGGGATATATTTTCATTTACCAACATCAGACACCATTTCTACCAAATATAAGTTTCATGGTTCTCCTGGGATTCAATCATCTCACATCAGCCGATTATTACTGAACAAGACCACACCATAGGCATTTCACAGAATTTACCAAATAAATGCAAGTTAACATACTCTAAATTGTCATTATGTTGCAGTCATCGATCCTTGGATCATACCTAGACATTTATAGATGTTAAATTTTAATTGATATCATGTGAAACTGGGGTGAACTGACTTTACATTCGTAGTGAGTGTACTATATCAAACACCTAGTTTAATATGTTACACAAGGTACAATGGGTTGTCCATAAATATTGTTAATGTGACTCTGTTACATGGAACATTAATTTATAATATTCCAGGATCTCCCTTGAGACTTATCTTCAAAATAGAGCACTTACCAATGTCATGATTTATCGAACAACTACTATCCACATGACGATGTTTCAGAAACATAATGTATCAACCAGGGAAACACTGGTCAACTAGGATAGGATCTTGAATAGTCCTACCCACCAAGGCCAGTCTCGATACACAACCACTCTAAGTGCTTTCTCAAAAGGAAGATAAATCACCATACCTATATCACAAAACTCAAGCACCTTTTGTGCATCAATATAATAAAAGATATTAAACCCATAATCAATGCCTTTAAAGAAAATTTAAACCTAGAACAACCCCTCTTGATGGTTTTCCTAAAGAGAAAAAAACACAGCTAACCTGTTATGGTCTAATTCAAAAGTGGGGGTATCTTAGTCCATCGATCTAGCCCTTAGTTCTCTAGCACAAGATCCACATTCCACAAGAGGTATTTTATCCAATGGAATCTAAAGTTATAGGAACTCTTCTAAAAATATATTAAACTAAAATAAGAAGGAAGGTCATCAAACTATAAGAGTTACAACTTCAACATAAAGTGGTAAAGAGTTAACACTCACATGGTATCTACATATGGTAATACCCACTCAATGATAAACTTAAAAATTAATAATCCACCAACTCAGTGGTGTCATTTCATTATGTAATATTATTACCTGACTCAAATATTGAGGGATATATAATTATAGAGACTAAGGATCATCTTGAAATTCTACTGATTTATAATTTCCAAGATTCTACCTTGATGGGATAACCTTCATTTTTAACATAATGAATAATCCTTATATTTATTTTTAGTAGGACTACAATTTATTATTCTTCTACGTAGGCAGTGATCCCTCGTGATGAGGACCTAATCTGATGTCGTGGATCATCGGTCCCCCCCTCTTGATCGAAGGGGGGGAGATCTGCATTCTCAATCTCTTAGAAGGAATTGGTTCTTATTTTTCTCCAATCCTGAGTATCTCCCTTCTTTCCCAAAGATCAAACTTTCCCCAAAATTTCATGACCTCTTCTGGGGAGCACCACAACTTTTTATTTTCCCTGTGGAACTCAATCAGTGCACGGATCTTTGCAATCTAATGTTGGTGGATTGATTTCATTTTCATCCACCTTCAATTGATGAATTTGATTGATTTTTTTTCAACTCTTGGGATATTCAGGAGTGTGTGGTAGTTTTATTAATTGAAAGATGTATATGATGACTATGTTTGAGACAGGGGATTATCTGATTACTACCTTGTCTAGATCCCCTTGACGATGCAATAGAGACTCATTTTTCCGGTTTTAATAGAGTCTTGATTTCCACATGTGGCGTGATCCCTCGACGATGGTGACGTGGGTGAGTCTCCCTAGACTTCCACTATCATTCCAAAATATAGCCATTCATTGGGAAATTGGGAACATTATAGGTAGATATTTGGGTTTTGATTGTCGAAAAGAGGTGGTATGTCATCCCATATGTCCATGGATGTGTGTTGAGATCAATTTCATGTGGTCGCCTATGAAGTGGGTTTGGATCACCAATGGGAAGGAATTTCAGTGGAAGCAGAAGGTAATATTTAAATCCTGGATGCTTTATTGTGTTACTTGCGATCGGTTTGGACATGTGGAAATGGTCTGTCGTAGTAATGGCTTGGCAGGGGTTTTGCAATGGGTGATGAGGACAGGAAACAGTGGTAGTGATGTGCCTAGTTTGGATGTTTCATTATTGAAGGATCCATCGAGTAGCATGCCATCAATACATGATTCTATAGAAGTCTCTCAAAAGGTGGGAGTTTGTGTGGAAGGGAAGTCCCTCTAGAAGATACTGGCTGAGGTGCAGCCTGTGGTGAAGGAAATTGAGGAAGTGGGGCAACCTTGTCCTTCAGAGACCAATGGTGGTGATGTTTGGAAGGAGAAGCAGCAGAGTCCACAAAATCCAATAGTGAGGCAGGTTTTCAATAATCTGCGGTATGATCTTGGTATTGATAAGGCTCTCTCAGTTGATGTTTATGGTGGTTCTTCGCGGCCAGAACCTATTAATCAGGTGGATTTGGACCCCACTACTTCTGGGTATGGTGCAATTCTCAGAGTTTTGGATGCATGTTATGAGGAGTTGAAGGGGAATGGAGATGGTGCTAGATGTGTGGTTTTCAATGTTCTCATTGGTAATTTATTTCAAGAATTGGAGTATGAGAAGAGAAGACCTATAATGCTGAGGGAAGTACTTCACAGAATGAAATTGGCAGCAAGAATACATTTTCTGGTGGAACTACAATGGATAAATGGACTCATGATGCTTATGAATTTGCCGAACCACCACATTATTTTTCTATGATTGATGATAACAGTCATTAACAGTAGGAGCGGGGATAGAATGAGGGGTACCAAGAGGAGTGTATCGCTGGAAAATGGGGGGACCTCTATGATAGTGGAGAAGAGAATGTTGGCAGCTTGGTATGGCCCTCCTACAATGACATTGTTCAGTGTGGGAAGAAGAAGATGTCTGGGAGTGAGGGATCCATGTCTATCCCAACACGAAGAAGGTCGAGAAAAGATTATTCCTACTTGAAAAAATCAGTGTCTACCAGGTCTACTATTGGGATAGAAGGTGGGGCAGCCTCTGGCTTAAAAAAAGGTACGCAGTCTGCTAAGGAGTTCATTTCTTTAGAAAAGTTGAATCTTAGAAGGAAATATGCCAAGGTTCTAAAGCATTATAAAAGCTAAGATTGGGAGTTGGATAATGTAGAGGAAACAATATATCATGGATGTGGTGATAGGTATGACTTTTATGATATGTAGATGTTTTTCTACCTTGTAATGTTTTATTGTGTACTTTTACATTATTATAGTAAATGGTCAGTGGATTATCCTCTGACTGAGCTTCCCTAGTAATAATATTTATATCTAGAGTCATGAATATGGCCACTAGGATCTACTGTATATCCATTAAGACAAAAAAATTAATAGGGAGTTGTAAAATTGGATCTATGGGAGGCACTCTCATTACCATTAAAATCATATCTCTAGGAAAACTAAATATAAACTTTATATTATGGTTCCATTTATATCAACTCTAAAAGGTTTCACTTTAAGTCATTTAACCGATGATAATTTATTATGAAATTTTAAGAAACTAATTTATAAAGGAATCAAGTGCCAGTTTCTAAAAATAACTATACTAATCACTTTTTATAGATAACTCTATACTTCATAATAGAAAAATTATTCATAATTACATTATAAACCCATTTATTTTATCCATACAGTTCTCACTAATGTGATTAGTTAAATAAAATGTTAATTCCAAACTATAGAGTAAAACACTCTTTTGGTTTTAATTCAAATTTCAATTAACTAAATCCTCATAGTAATAATGTTTGAAAGTATTTAATGGGTCTTTATAAAGTTAAGGTATTGTTTAATAAATATTCCACTATAAATTCATTTGTAACTTCAAATAAGAGTCTACTTCCATAGTAAATAATTATCTCATTAACATAAGAATACCCCCAAGGGGTTAAGTACTAAAGAACAAAAAGAAATAAAGGTGACCTATGAGGGTCTCGTTATACCGACATGGGTCATTCTAAGTAAAAAACAATAGAATTGGTTTTATTCATGATCTTAAAACCCCTTTTAATTGGTTTATTTCATAACAAACATGTCCCTAACTTACCTACTTGGAATCAATGTTTCATTTTTCAATTTAATAATATATGTCTTCATGCCTATGTAATACAGGTACAAGAAATTATAAAGGAACCCATTTTCTATAAGAATTTCAATTAAATAAATATCATGGATAAACTAGAAGAATTACCATTCCCAAGTTGTAAAGGTACTTTCCATTTTAAGTTATAGTTGTATTTTATTTAACTGTATCCAGTTTTTTACACTTGGTCTTAAAATATTATAAGTCCAAATATGATGGTTTGATTATATGGGTTACCCTTCCCAATTTATAAAGTCCCTTACACTTTATACATTATTAGTGGCACCCATTTAATCAAAACTAAAAATGTTTCTTCCCATAAAACTAATGGTCTATGAATCAAAATCTCATAATTGGTTAATTAAGGTTCCACCATAAATATATATGGGAAAACACCATTCTTGTTGATACATACACATTAATAGATATTCATATATCATAATTATAACAGGGCATACAATGATAGATAAATAATTTTAGAAATCATTGAAATAATCATGGTAATTAATATTTATGTAGTAAACAATATAAATATCATAAAAATTCTCTCAAGTAGTGTATACAGATAAAAATCCCAAATAATAACACAAGCATGGTATATAAATAATCAGGCATCATAAAAATATACAATGTAGTCTTCAAGTCATGACATATGCATAACATGTGAATCTCTATGTGCCTCAAATGATGATTTCTAAAATAACCTACCACACTTATACCAATTATCAATATCATATAAGTTAAATATCCTAATAGTGGGGATGAATCATGATATATCAATTTCTTCTAATGACCCACACCAATGGTCTTGTTCCACTCTAAGTAGGAACACATCAATATTTCACATAGAATAAAGTAATAAACCATGTAAATAGATACACAAGAAATTTTTAATTTGTTCATATAAAATAGGATAGTATAAGGAGAATACAACAATGATGTGATGATATACCAAAATCACTATGTATAATTATTGTTTCTATACAATTAAGAGTGATCAAACTGAACTTACTAGTTTACAACCATCACAAATTAGATAAATCAATGCTCCAAATTGCTTAGAAATATTACTACTCCTCTAAGAAAAACATTCTTGATATTCTATGAACAAATAATGATATTACATTATTGATGACTAATCAAATAAACTATCTTTCATTCACGTGATGAAACCATTAGAACCATGACAATTCTATACAGGAAATGGAGTATGCTTTGTTTTTGTTGTCAATCCTCATTGGATATTCAGAATATTTTCTAGGAAAGGGATTATATATTTCTAGAGGACAACAGTATTGAAGGTGGTGTCATTTCCCAGTGTTTTCCAAATTTGTTGACCTGAAAATCAGAAAATAGAGAAATGTTTGTATAGAAAAGGAAGTTGCACACAAGATTGAAGCTTTTTTTTAAACTTTCATGCAAGGCATGTTTCAAGATCAGAACATCGAAAAATGGAAAAGACATAAAGTATGTGAAATATGAGGTTGTGCTAAAGAATCATACACGCCCAATCACTATTATAAAATTGGTCTATACCCATGGTTTTCCCAAAAACCGTGGGTATAAGTGACATTTTCTAACCTATACCAATAGTTTACATTGAACCATGGGTATAGGGTACCTGCTTAAGCATGGGAAGATAAAAAATTGTGCGGGAATGATGCCGGGAAACCTATACCCACGGTTTACATTGAACCATGGGTATATGAGGCTTCTATACCCACATTTGTCATGAACTATGGGTATACCCATTGGTGTATAAGTCTATACCAACTTTTAATTAAAACCATGGGTATAGATGCCACCTATACCCACGGTTTCCATTTACCCTGGGTATAGCCATTAGTATATTATCTTATACCCATGGTTTATGAAGACCATGGGTATAGCGTTCCGTATATTATCCTATACCAACAGTTTTTATAAAACATGGGTATAGATGAGACCTATACCCATGGTTCTACTGAATTGTGGTTATAGGTCTATTATTTTTTGACTGAATATATATATTTATATATAATAATATACGCTTATGTAAACTAAATTGCAATTTTTGAAGTGGTAAAGCACTTAAGTATTTGAGAGAATACGTGTGTTCAAATCCCTTCTATAGCATTTAATTTATTCTGGGATTTATAAATATATATATATATATATAACATAATATATATTTTTATATAAATTTAAATGTGTTTGGCGTAGTGGTAGTGTGCTTGAACTATTGGGAAGCAACGCATTTTCAAATCCCACGACCAACTTTTTTCTATACAGGTAGTTAAAATTAATATAATTAAATAAATATACATATATATAAACAAAACTAACGTAGCTCAGTTGGTGAGACCAAAAATTCTAGAGGATCTGGTCGCTGTATCGATACCAACTGATTACTTACTTTCTAATACCGATTGTTTGTATTAATATATATTCGCATATGTAGCTATATTTAAATGAAAGTTAAATGGATCAGTTGGTGAGGAATCATATATTGACCTGATGGTCATGGTAATAATACTTGATGTGTGTGTTTAATTGATATTTTTAACATTTTTCTTCTTATTTATACCCACAGTTTTTATAATTGTGGGGATATGAATTTTACTGATATATATACCCATAGTTTTAGAACTGTGGGTATAGAGTTTTAATATTATATATTCCCATGGTTTTAGAACAGTTTGTATAAGTCTATGAAATGAGGGAAAAAACTATACCCATGGTTTGGAAAATCATGGGTATAGCTCATGGAGATATCTCGACACATTGGTTGTCCACGGTGCACAAAACCATGGGTATATCCTATACCAACAGTTTTGTGGGATATACCCACGGTTTTGTGGGCTATACCCATAGTTTTGAACTGTGGGTATTGGTAATGTTTCTAGTAGTGAATGCAATTTCAAAAGTGTTTTTGCGCACTCTAAAGGAATCTTGCATGCACCAACAAAGACACATCAGAAACTTGTGAATAGGTTTGTCGAATCCAATAAATATGTGTCTACCCCTGAGAAATACTTAAGAATTTTTGAAATGAAAATCTGGCTGTTCTACTGTGAAAAATATTTTCACACGAAATAATTGCATAGAGTTTGCATGAAAGGTGTTCCTTTAGGCTGGAAAATCCAAGTGAACCCTTCAGTGTAGTTTCATGAAAGATAAGGGTTGCGTGGAAGGTAGGGGTTTCACGAATGTCATCATGTGCGCCAAATACCAAATCTTGCGTGCATGTTCAGGTATTGCGCATAAGTGTAGTGTTAATATTCTAATAGTTTTCTAATTATCTGGTTCCATGGTTCAGTGCTTTCAATTATATAAATTTAGGACTTAGATGGAATCAGTGTCTCATACTAAACAGAGACACGGAATTCAATGAAAACCTATTGAAGCAACCTTCAAGTCAATAAACTGGGTTAGACTACTATCAAGGCGGTGAGCTATGGGGAGTCAATAGAAGTGATCTGAGGGACACAGTGAGATATCCATGAACCATTGTAAAGGTAGTGTGCCTATCACAGAGTGACTGTAACTAAACCTTGTAATACAAAAACTACTAAAGAATAGTGGATTTAGGTATGACCAACACATTATTGGTGTATGCTCCTTGGATATGGCCCTTAGTAGTAAATCAAGTAGAACTATTATGTCATCTCCCTTAATGTGATTGTTTGTTTTGTTTTCATCTCCTTCATATAGGTTTAACAGTTTCCTACGAATTTGGTAATAAGATCCATCACTTTCAAAGAAAAATCTGGCTGCTCGATTCACCCCTCCCCTCGTAGGGTGTTCTGGGGTCTTACAGAAACTTCTCAATATTCTAGTGAGATAGATTACTAGATCTTCCTCATTTCAAATCTATTTCTTTAAAGTATAAATCTATAATTAACCTTATTTAATCCATAATCATCAAAACTTTTTTATAAAAATATATCTTTTAAATCTTGATTGAATCTATATGTTTCCCCCCAAATTAAACATCATTATACCTTAGTTAGGATGGAAACATTATCCCAACAAAACATTAATTTTGAGAAAAATTTACATAATTTGAGTCACACAAAATCCCTAAAATATTGTAACATTTAATTTTGGACATACTTATTAACTTATATCCAATAGTACATGACCCAAAACTTCATAGTGAAATTTATTCCTTCACTCGAAAACTCAGATTTATGATATATTGAATTTTTAAATCACCATGACATGAAAATTTCCAACATTTTGAAACTAATTTCACCTTTGAGTTTACTTATTCATAATAATACATGAATTAAGTGGAAAAATAATTGTAAACATCTTTTACTTACTCTCCCATATAGCAATACTTACTTTATTCCATGACCTTCACTTCCAGAAAAATCATTGAATTTCAGTCTTCCTTTTTCATCTAAAAGTTGTAACTACCAATATAATGTTGATAATAGACAAATTTCACTCCTTATTAATATTCTTGAATTAGATTTTATAGATTTATATTCACTATAATAACATTAATTAATTTTACAATCAAAATGGAAATTGTTTAATTCATACTAAATTCATTTGCATGTATTCTTCGGTTCTATTAAACAAGTTTAAATTGTAAATGCTTGAATATTGATTTATAAAAAATTATATCATTTTTATATCCAAAATTTAAATTTAAATTTGATTAAATACTTTTGATTTTTCTGAAAAAGCTGTTTTTGGGGTGAATAGTAAAAAAAACTGGTTTTTAAGAAAACTATTTTTATTTCATGTATTAAAAAATCCACAATATATTTTGGATTTAAATTTAAATTTAATTATTAATTTTTAATAAAAAATAATCCAATAAATTTCATTGATATCAACATTACACTTTATTTTGGTATAAAAACATTTTTATACCTAAAAATGAATTTTTTGGAAAAACGGTTTTTGTCGCATTTTGAAAATTTATTTTAAAACCATTATAGAAATTAAATTTTATAAAATTGACTCAACATTTTGAATCATAATTTAAATTTTTTTAATGAGGCCACTTTCATTCTAGGTCATTATGAATAGTAACTTTGGTAAAAAAAAGACTATTACTATAGTAAGAGTTAAAATAGATTAAAAGGGTTAAAAAGAATATTATAAAGGTTAACATAAATTAAAATCATGTATAAATCATATTTTATGGTTATCTTTACATCATATATTATCTATTATTCTAAAAATTCCATTTTTTATCCATTTTTATTGAGTAAAAAATTAATATATTTTAATTATTTCAAAAATTCCAAGTGCATACTCTCCCTCACTTATAAAAGGACATCGTCTCTCGTCTCTTATCTACGCTTAAATATCTTATTAGATCATAAATTCACCATAAAAATACCTTCCTAACATCCCTAACCATGTCATCTAGGTTCTATTTCTACTATAATACCAACCTATGATGACTTTAGGTATAAACCTGAGGAGGTTCTCCAAATAAGAGGTATAGTTCTTAACCATGTGTTTTTATTTTATTTATTATTTTACCTCCTTATAAAATATATTAAACATTTAAATATAAAAACATAAATCTTCCCCATGTATTTTAATTTTATTATGCTTTTTTTATAACCCCTTTTCATCTACTTAACCATCTAACATAAAATAAAAACATTGCTCATGCGTACGTGCAAAATAAAGCCTCGTGATATGATGTATTTCATTTTTCATCACCTATTCTTATATATGGTCATAATAATGGAACAAAATGAAAGAATATTATATATATATAATATAAATTTTATTTTTAAATTATATATAAATATTTAACTTATCTTTTTAAAATCCAATGAAAAATTTAAACAACGCCTGTGTGTATGTGGGAACTACCACCTCACGAAGTGATGTATTTAATTTTTTTTCACCACATCACATTGATTGAATGGTCTTAAAACATATTAAATGAACATTATCAATTAATAAATTATGTATAACATGGATATAATAGAAACAATAGAAATAATAAGACTGAAAATTTTTCTTAATAATCTAACAATTTTACATAATTTTTTTTTTATTTTGTAAGATATAAAAAAAATGTGTCATGTTAGTTCGAGGAAAGGGACACTTTACCTAAACACCTCGTTTTGAATGTTTCAATGATTTATTTCCTTAATATTTTAACTCCATGTCAAAATTCATTATATTATTTTATATATATATTTCTATTTTCATAAATAAATTATAAATTACAATTTTCTGTAAATTTTTAATTTTTTTCAATGGTTTTCAAAATAAATATTTTTATGTATTTTATACAGAACATTTTGACTTTTTTTAAAAGGAAAAAGGAATGTTATATTTTAATTTATATGAATTCTACATATTTTTTTATCTACCATAACCATTATTTTATTTTTTATATTCATTTAAAATCTTTCATGTTTTATTAAATGAAAATCCCTTCTTTACTTTATTCATGGTATTTTGGTTTTGAAAACGGTATTTTAATTAATGAGATATATTGATATCTGCAAATGTTTTTCTTATGAGTTAAAAAGTATATTTTAATTATTTTATGATATAAATGCAATCTTTTATTTGTTTCATGTTTTTATAGTCCATGTAAATTATTTATGATGATGTTTTATCTAGACATATATCTCTAATGCATTGGGTAATGATTATGTTCTTCTGAAAATTATATTGGAATCAACCATGTAGGTTATTCCATATATTAGGGTTCTTGTAAGGGTTCAATTAGGATGATTTCCCAAGAAACCTACAAGTATTTTCTATAATTTTTATTGATTTTTCCTGTAAATATTTTTATTTCATAAGGTTATATAATGATATTATTATTAATGGAATGATTATAACTTTTTGGGGTAAAATGTATGTTTTTAAGAAAATGTTTATCATGGGTTCTCATTTTTCTAATCAACCCTCATGATTCTGATTTTTCATTTTTGGTTTCTTATAAATTATTTTATGAAAAACTTTAGGTGGTAAATATGAATTCATGTGTAAGTAAAAAATTCTTTGATCTAAAAGATTATTATGTTAAAGACAAACTCTCTTATATGATCTCTTGGTTTTGAAATGGAATAACAGGTCTTATTCTTCCATTTTATATGTCCATTGATGACATTTTTATGATCATAGAATGTTTTAAAATTGTTTTTCATAGGTTTTAAGGATTATTAGGAACAATTATATATTCAAGTTGAATCTTTGAATATTTTTCATGAAAATAAAACTTTTTCCATTTTAAAAGTACCATATTATAGAAAATATGGATACTAAGTGGAAAGATATTATTTTAAATGTATTGGGTTTTTTATTATTTATGAACTAATTATATAAAACTATAAACTATATAAGGTTCATTATAATGAAAAAATAAATTATTCTTGATTTAAAACTCTAAATTATGTAATTTTTTATGCTCGAGTCCTTATTTTTGGTATCAAATAAGGGTTTAGATAATATTAGAGATTTGAAAAAAGTAATTAAGTACCCTTAAAAGATTATAATTTATGGTAATTATGATATTATATTTAAAGATTACCTTGTTTATTCATCTAAACTATGTGCATATAAAATGGATTTCTATAGAGGAAACATAGAACCTAAAGTTGGATAGCATCAAGAGGAAAATATCCTTCAAAATAAGAAACTTGTAATGGTTGGAATTATAATAGAGAATTATTTTATTTTGATGGATTAGTTCACATAGGATATAAATTTTTGTGGTATCCATGAGATAGAGTAACCACATTCACCATAGAGGAATATTCCCATTGTAGAGTATTTTATAAAACAATACCTTTCAACATTTAGTGGATTATATGTGCCAATGATGTTTGATGTATGGGTTAATGTATTGGAATAGAAAATAAATGTCATGGGTTATTTATAAAATAAAAAATAAAACCCTTGATACTTACCATTTTGAAGGTGAATTAGATCAGTGTTGGTGAATGGTTAATAATAACATATAAAGATATGGTATTTATGACCTATAATGGGATGAATTTAAGAATATTTTCCATGAGTTGTATTTTCTTAAAAAAAATCAAAATATAATGGAGAATAAATTATTGAAATTAAGGTATAAGGATGAAGATCTAATATCTGTTTATAAAGGAAACATCATATGATTGAAAATGTTTCACTAAATTTTATTTAGGATCTTGATAGTACAATTAATTGATTTTACTGAATATTGAATCCTAGATATCAAAGAGAATTTTCTTCTCATGAATTAAAATTGTTGATAAATTTTTTAATTATGCGGAGAAGGTAGAAATGATGTTTTATAATGATAATTTTTTCCATTATAATAAGAATAAAAAGTTTTCAAGATGGTAGGTAATGACGAAACATTCTTCAAATAAATTTTATGGGAAGAAAAATTATTTTCCATCTTCTGATAAGCATGGTAAAAAGAAACCTTGGGAATGTATTTTGAGGACTACAAAGTTTCTTCAATGTGGTAATTTTGTATAAGTGAATCATTACTATAATGAAAAGTATCATAGTAATAATAAAACAAATAATAAAAAGTTGAAGGTAAGATATTTTAATTTTATTGAGATAGGTCATTATTTGAGTACTTATCTAAAGATAATAATAAAAGATGGATGTTATCGAGATCATAAGTAGAAAGTTGTAGCCAAATCCTTTGTGAATAATTTGGTAGATTTTGGACCAAATAACAATGATGTGTTAGTTACATTACTTATTTATTTAGATTATGCCAATGTATTATTTGATTCGAGTTTTATGCATTCTTTTACTTATAATTTTTTTTATAAATTAGAAATTTCACCTCAATAAATGAATCCATACCTTTTTGGTAAAAAAATATTTGGGTATTATTATAAATACCCATAATTTTAATACATAAATAGCATACCTTAATATATGAATATTCATTACTTAACATAACAATCCATGCTAGAATCATATCGGTCTAGTTTCATTGGAAACTTGGATGCATAAAGAAATGGTTCATAGCTAAACTACATCATCTCCCACTAAGTCCTTCATAACTAGAACCCTTCATAGAAATATCCGACATAATACCTTGCTTCATAACCTAGGGAAAGGAAACATAAGAAAGGGTTAGATCATCTAATCAATAACGGAAAACAATTGAGATATTAACATAACATGAGAATAGGGGTATGAGAACATGATAATAACATTTTAAAATTATTCCATGCATATCATACATCATAAACATAAGTATTGGAATAAATATTTTTATTTTATAAGACATTATTCATAAAAGAATATAAGGAAATTATCCATGATAGCATAACATTGGAATAATAAATAGATTATTGGATTTCATATAAGCATAAAATAATCTTATGTCAAGGATAACCACATATACATTCATAACGTGTTAGGGTTGTGCTAAACAGTAGTGTACCTTCTCCGAGCTTGGGATAACCTATCATGTACCCAATATTGATATTGGGATAACCTACATTGTACCATTTCTTTTCATAGAATATTAATCACTACCCAATAAAATTTGGGTAGATATAGTTACCACCAATCAAATAATCCAAACATTTATGTGTCACAAGACCATAAAACACCCCTCATATCATAACCCTAAAAAATAATTGGGTTTCATAAAAATTTCATCATATAATAACATGTGAGAAAGAAATGGGTTTCATGGACATTTTTCATCCTAATCATAAATCATCCAGAGAAATAAAAATTATAGTATCATTACATCATATCCCTAGTACAGCTTAACTAACACGAAAGAATGTCATCTTAGATTGAAAATCATCTTGAAAGATAACTTGTAACCTTTCTTGAGGATAATATCATTTCCATTTTGAAATAAATTCTTTAAAAAAAAATTTCAAATATTAAAGAAAAAATTTCCTTGAAAACAACCTTGGAAACTTTAATGCTAATATCTAAATCCTTCACTATTCATCATGGTTGAAAATAATATTTATGTTGTACATGTTAAAAAAATATTCCTTTCACAATTTTGGTAAAAGTCAAAAGTACCTCATTCAAAAAGAGAGAAGAAGATTACTTTTAAATAAATTTTTATAAATTCAAACATGTTATAAAGTAAATTTAAAAAGAAACATATAATAGTAAACACTTTATTAAAAACATTTTTAGAAAACATGTGCATGGAAGAAAAATTACATTCGACCAAAGAGAAAAATAAAGTTCATTTTTATTAAAAAAAATATTTTGGTATATTTATTACTTAAATAGAGTAAAATTAAATGAAAACATTTATTCTATATAAATAACTAGAGGATCATAATATTCATGAGTTTCATTAGAGATAGATCATAATATTTCATCATCAAAAGAATAATCATAAACAATCCTGATAAGAAATAACATTTTAACATAAAACCATTATTGTTTTTATAATGGATAATTATAAGAACCATTAAATAAATAACATTATATGGATATTTTTATCCCATAACATTTTTTATAATGATAATAAAATATATAAATGGGCATTTTATACACCACACAAAAGAACAAAGTGGTGAATATGGCATGTGTCCCATCGAAATAAACGAGAGATAAAAATACCTTACCAATTTTAAAACCATTGAATCCAAATCACCATTAAATAATAACATAAAATGAAACATTAAATTTAATTAAAATAATAATATTAATGATGTTAATTTTCAAATGGGTAGTATATACACTTCTAAAAAGAAACTATCAGGGAATATGGAATATATCTCCTAGAAATAAAAGAGACACTAGAAACCCCTTACCTAAATTCTTGAAATTCTTTATACAATTTAAAAACTCCTATATAAAAAATAAAAGTTTATTAAAAAATAATTCATTAAATATAATCATATATATAATTCCATATATTATTTACTTATGACCTTTTATTACTCGTTTATTAATAATTACTTGTTAAAATCTCATTTTGGGTAATAACTACTTAGTATTTCATGTATATTTTGATTTGGTATTATTTTTTTTACTTTTACATTCATTATGTTTCAATCATATCCAAAATTTTAACCATTATATATATATATATATATTATATTTTCATTACATATTTAATTAGAGTAATCCATTAAAGTTATAGAAAGAAAATGAATTACATTGTCCATAGAGAAGGTAGGACCTATGTACACATGAATGTTGTTTCTGTTTTATCATTGGATGGAATAAAAGAATGGTTAATATTAATTAAAATTTCCATAATCATTTTTACATCATACATATCATATATATTCATTTAATCTTTCCTAATTTCCATCCATATTAAAATAAAATGGAAACATATCACATCACTTTGTTGATGTGGTATTTTACATGTACACACAAGAGACATTATCATTTTTTAGTGTACTGGAAGGTAATAATTTAGATTTGATATTATAATTTAAGAAAAATAATTATTTCATAAATATAATATCAATATGTTAAATCCATAGTTATATCCAACCTTGTTGGTTGGTGATGGAAAACAAAATACGTCGGTTCACGAGGCGTTGGTGCACCGTACACATGATTGACGATTATGTTTCCCAATTTTTAGAAGAGTAAGTGGATATAGGTTATTCCATTAAAATAATAAAATATAATTATATTTTAGATACATATATTATTATATAATCATATTTTAATAATAGTTTAAGGTTGTGGAAGAAGAAATAAAAAACGTTCAGTTAATAATGACACATATTCTTCAGAAAACTTCCTTAAATTTTCACCAAAATCCTTATTAAGAGGGTTTCATTATAAATATAATTACTATAGAAAATGTGGAGGGAATTAATAAAGGAATTTGGGTTGATATTGGATAAAAAATATTAGCAAGTGTCAAGTGGTGATGAGAGTGGGTTCCCTTTTATAAGTGGGGGTGAGGACATAATTAGGATTTTTTAAAATAAAAACTTATACCCACCACTTACACAAGACACAAGGATACAAAGTATCTCATTGTCATACATTAGATGAGATAGGTTCCAGATATGGCCAAAAATTATATTTGTAAAAGTGTTTATGTAATGACCCATCCTAGAGGGGGTTGTACCATGACTACCCTAAGCTCGCCTCTGATGGGCCTAGGGCTAGCGTCTAGTGTCGAGTAGGAATATCCCAAAAATTGGAGGCATTTGTCTAAGTACCTATACACAATAACACATCTCCAAGACCGAAATGATGTAATATAAAAACACTTTGTAGACAATGAATGCATACACTAAGATACCAACCACATAGTATGACATTAAGAAACTATAAATTAAATAGGTCTAGATAACAATCCCACAAAATAATGAGTCTGAATAAGTAAATAAACAAGTTCCTGAAACACATATGCAGAAAAACCTACTTGAAAGGCAAGTGTAGGATAGTTGTTTGAAGTCATAAAATCACACCACATCCGTCCAAACACACTAAGAACCACCTAGTCCTAGTCCACCTAGAACTCTATCGATGTGTTGATCGTCTTCACAAGACACGACATGTGCGGATGAAGACCATGGAGGGATTAGTAAAAAAATACTTATTAGGACACCCTGAGACCACAAAGGAATACCACTAATAAATACATGATTTAAACCATAAATAAATACAGTAAGTATAGAAAAAACAAACACACAAAGTATACCACAATGAAATACATGGTATACTACAAGAGAAACACACAAAGTACAGTAATCTCACATAGGTATAAGTCTATAAAACAAAAAGCTATATTATTATAAGTAGTACACTAAACAACCAGTATCAGAAACACATGAAGTGTCAATAACACACTAAGTGTTGATAACACATGGAGTTTCAACTTCCAACGAGTCTATACCTAAGTGGTAAAGGCACTTTCTTGGCATCCAAAAGACCCAGGATCGATTTCGGTCCGAGATGGAATTCCAGAGTAATTGTAGCAGGGAACTATAGTAGTGGAGAAATTGTAATGGTGGTGGTACTCTAGAAGGTACTATAGAAGCCCCATTACTATGGGAATACTATTCATTGGAGTGCCCTTTGAGACAAAAAATGGTCTTCCAAGCCCCTGGGGACTTCAGGCTATGTAATGTGTATCCCTCTACCCACTCAAAAAGTGGTCTTTTATTTGCTTTAATAATAAAATAACGATTTATCCCCAAACATTTAGAAAACAAGGAGTGTCTATAATTAATTTATCCCCCAAGTCACCATGTCATAGCCAAACATAGGATTCTGGTAGTAGAGCACTTTTACCAAGAGAACCTACACCATAATCCATTAGGTAATATTAAAACTCCCACAAAAACTCACTTATAGTATCTAATGAGAACCATCTCGCTGCAAGGGTCTCAACTCCAAAAATGAATCATAAAATGGACACATGGTTTGAATGTTATGGTTGTTTTACTTAAAAGGTCTAACCAAGGTCCGATGCAACCCGTTGGACCCAACCCGACCCGATGGTTGACGAAACCCAGTTCGGGTGACCCATCCCGGTCTGGCTCAAACCAACATGGTTTTCTGGGCTCCTGGGTCTAGCCTGTGGACTGCTAGATAATTATGTGGGGCCGCTATACTGGCCCACATGGCCGCTGGAGTGTCCTAGATCTTCTGGTCTAGCCTGATTTCTGGGCTTACTCAGTATGTCGCATGCGGGTTGCCCCAAAATCATGCCCCCAGCTCCACCTGGCACCACAAAATCTTCACACACTCAGCCTACCGTGTGCATGCCCTAAGGCTTCGCCGCCACTACGAGGTCTATGTGGCCTTCCTTCCACGAATGTGGCACCTCTCCTCTATCATTCTCCCCACCAGCATCATGTCCACCTCACAATCCTCTTTATCTCATCCCCCACCAGGCCACACCTCACTACATTGCTAGAACATAACCCCCCGCCGAGCTGCACCTTGCTCTGCCGTCAACCCCCCTGCCCCGCCCGCTATCTCCCAATATGCAGGTAGCCTATTGTTCATTGTGTGCTCTACCTAAACCATCCTAAACTTCTACTCCATTCACCACTGTGTGCCATCTTATTGTGTTATCTCACCTATGTGGTGTTGTTGCGGTGTCGGATCCCTGGTCTCATATCGTTGTGCCATGGAATGAAGTCTCAATGATCATACAATAATTTTTTATGAAGAATTAGGAATTAAGAATGGTTTGGGAAATAGATAAATTCACAAGAATACCCAATTAATGGATCTTGGGTTTGTTCATGTTAGCCTCGATCCATTATATTATAATGAAGAATAGAGAGGGTAAAATAAAACGAATCTCTAAACAAAATCATCCCCGATAATCAACCCACATTAAATGTCCATACTTCAAGAATTATTGAACCATGTATGAACCTGTTTGTGGGTTGTTATGAATTTTCCATTGAAATTTTAAAATGGTGAGAAGAATTGTAAAGAAACAACACTCTACATAGAGTTTGGATCAGTTGTTAACGAAGGGGGAAGTTGTGTCATCACTATTCAATGATCTGTCAAATCCAAAGTACGTTGATATTGATTCACCAATTTATCAATGTTCATTAGAAGGATCTCTTTCTCCTTGACTTAGAGGATTTCTATGGTTATGTTGTAACCCTATATTCTAGACTATAGTAAACAATAAAAATAAAAATAACACTGCGTCAAAATAAAATATATATTTTTTAAATATTTTAATGAAGTTTACACCCAAAAACTCACTTTCACCCTCAACCCGCATCAGTCAAGGTTATGTCCCACATAACATAAATTAACTATTCTAAATGAAATTGTACCATAATATTTCTGATCAAGGAACCCTTTTAGAAGTTATTTCAGTTTTAAAGAAAAATTATCAACGCACATTATTAAAAACTGAACACAATTCAATGAACTGTTCCAGACACACTGGGTCTTAGAATCTCTTGTCGTCCTAGTACCTGGTATCCTGATTTTCCCATTTAATTTATAAAAATAAAATTAGAGCAAATATGAGTCATTACATTCTCCCCACCTTAGGGAATTATGTAACACCCCCGAGATTTTATGAAAAATATTATTTTAATTTAATTAATGTCTTGTGTTGTATTCTACACTAAGATTACCTTGCACTATATGCAACACCGTATTAGCTTGCAGTATACACAACACTATTCTTGGACCGTGTTACACAAAATTTTGATAATAGTTATTCTACGCAACATTGAGTATATATATATATATATATATATTCAATGTATAAATGAAATATGGTTGGATTCTGTTATACGAAACAACGAAGGATTCTTTCACAACACGCAACCCTGACTTGTCTTGCATTACACGCAATCACGACCTTCCTCGATAGCGTGTGTTGTACGCAATACTGGGTTTTAATAAACAACGATATATTATTATAATATTGTCATGAACTAGCCATTATGAATAGTGTTAACTAAATTTTGAATTTTAGAACATTATCATTCATATTAAACATTTCTAGAACGTGGTATACGAACAAAATAAATTTTTTCGGGTAAAATAAGTATTTTTCAAAAAATGCAGTTTTGCCGCCTTTTGATGGCGCACCCACGTTAAATCTAGTTTTTGACAAGTTTATAAGTTCAATTTGAAAAAATAAAATTCTTCTATTGAATCAGGATATAAAAATTTACATTAGATAAAGTTTTGATATTTTTCCGATAACTTTCATATTTTAATGAATAGTAAAAACACGCTATATTTTAATTAAAAACAACTTTTTTCATTGTAATATCATATGTGGTTAAATTATAATATTGAATGGTTTTAAAGTATAAATAGAATATATTTTTACCATTTAATATAATGTATTACATTAGCATTGATTTTACCTTGAATTCGTAGGTTAAATCAATTCAATCTTTTGCAATGTTTTAAAGAAAACTCGTTTTGTTTCGACAACGGGATTAATTTTAATTTAATTTCTGCAACTTTTGTGTATTGAATTTGGAAAAATGGATTCCATATTTGGAATCAGTGGATCCAAATTATATTAATAAGCTACTTTTTATTTTTGGGAATTATGAATAGTAACTACGGTAAATTTTATTTACCATAGTTAAAGGTAAATCGGGTAATTAAGGGTAAATATAATATTTTAAAATTACCCTAACAAATGTGAAAATCCTATTTGATGACTAAAAGTAGACCCATATCACCTAAGGGTCGGATTAGATTCATTTAATTAAATTTTTTCAATGAAAATAATTTAATTATTATTAAAACCAAAGAATGTGACAACATGTCACTTTCTTAAATATTATAAGTATAATAATTTTAATCTAGTGATAAACTTCATGAAACATAGAACATGAATAGTCTACAGAAATCTAATACAATTATCTACATCATAATAATTTATTTAGATTTTTTAGGGATTAAATAATTATCATTTATTATGACACAAAGATGATGCAGTAATTGTCTTATTAATGAAATATTGACATAATTGATGTTATAAATGCCCAAATAAATGTAATTTGAGACTTTTTATGACATACAATAATTTTATAGGTTAATATTACATGTTATTGTTGATTTAAGTAACTTGTTTCGAACTTATCATTCTGTTGTGAATTTCATAAAAATCATGTACCAAATAGTGTCAAAATTGACATAAAATAGTTTTTAAAACAAATATTATATTATTAATTGTTATTTTATTCCTAAAAATATAAGGTTCGGAAAAATGACATAGATAAGATTATATATATTAATAATAAACAACTTGGGGTTCTTTTGTCTTGATATAGTAAATTTATTAACCATATAGTGTAAGAAAACAAAAAGACACGGTAAAAGTTAAATTATTTAACTTAGAGTTAAATCTAATTGATAAGGTTAAAATAATAACCTAAACTTGATTAAATCCTATTGGATGAGAGGATTTCAACCCATACCCACCTTAGACTCAAAATAAATCAATTTGGAGCTATTTAAAACTGAACATGACTTTATAATAAAATAACATTTTTTGTTATTCCAAAGGTACCCCTCTCCTCCCTTATAAAAGGGCACCTCCTCCCTCTCTTCCTCACACAACTTGGAGCCTTCAAGCTCGGCCAAACCCTGCCAAATTCTCTTTTCCACTTCCCTAGAAACATCCTAGAGGTTCTGGTCTTCCTCAAAGACCAATTTTAGTGCCCTAAGAGGAGGTCTCAAAGAGGCGCTTCAAATAAGAGGTAATTTCCGTTACCGATTCTTTCACCTTTATTTCTTCTTCCACTTCTTCATCTTAGGTTGTTTCATTATGAAGTAATGACATCAGTATCACTCATATACTGATATTTTATTATATTTATGAAACAACCCTATTTCACCATCTATCCATCCTACGGAAAACAAAATCACCGCGCGTGCGTACGTACGGAATACCGTCTCCACGCCGTGGTTAAATCTATTTTCCACCACCACCTTACTTGGATGGGTATAATGGTGCAAATAATAACTATATATTATTATTTTAAAGTGATATTGATTCTGAAATAGTATACATACACTCCAATTCAGTCCCATGATCTTGAGAACGATATCATCGCTCGTGCGTACGTACGGACTACCGTCTCCACGACGCGATGAGATTCATTCTCCACTTTAACCATTAATGAATGATTGTAAAGTATATATAATAAGTAATCATGAAATATATGAAATAATAATGATACTGGATTTATGTGTATATATATGTATGTCATCTACTTAATTCCGTTCAACTCAATAAGGAAACGAAAACAGCGTTCATGCGTACGTACGGCCTACCGTCTCCATGAACGGTGTATTTCTTTCCATTTACTGATTGATTATATATATGTATATTCTGAATATATATATATAAATCATGTTTTATATTCTGGAATTAAGTAATAATCATTTATGTAATCATATGAATAATTACAAGTCAAAACACGGATGACAGATGAAACAATTTTACCCAAAATGCTCTTTAACATGGAATTTACAAAAGAACGGGTAATATAAAGTCATAAGTGAACCATATATGATATCATAAAAATGAATATGATTCTTTAATAAGTCAATTACATTATTTAAATCATTATACATGAGGTTCGGACACTTACGAAGCAAATCGGACCTAAGGTAAGGGAAATATCACAATCTCATTTTTATCCGAGATTGTTTATACATTGGCATTTACTGGGGTGCATTTTATCATACACATTCATGTTTCCTCAATATGGAATATTATTTACATCCACCTACAGTGGTTTAAATCCAATTTTACCCTTCGGTGTGTTTTTAGTAAAATATATGAAAGGAATATTTTGTCATTTTTCATACGAGGTACTTTTGTGACTTTTCTGACAAAAGTACAAGAAGAATGTTTTTTTAACTTATACGGCATGAATGGATTTTTAAAACATTATTTCCAAGAAGTTTCCTTTACAGGTTTTCAAGTTTATTTTTAATCAACTTATTTTATTTTAATGTTTTATGACATGTTAAGAAAGGAGAAATGTTTTTAAAGAATAAAGGATATTTTCCTCAAGAATTCATTTCAAGTGTTTTTACAAAACTATTTTCCATCTAAGATGACGTTATTTGATATGTATGTTTCAAGTAAAATGTATCTATTATTTAAATGGTTTAAATTTTCTTATGATGAAATGATATCAATTGTTTATGGATTATGATGGCATGATGTTTAAGAATCCCATTTTATTACATGGGTTATGCAATGATGTATGATTTATGATTTTGTGGCACACATAAGAATGGTATCATTATGAGATGGGTGGGACCTATATCTCCCTCCAATGCATTGGGTAAAGATTTTATATCTCATGAGATAGACATGGCTGGAATGGTAGGTTATACCGGTTCAGTGAAACAGGACTGAAACGAGGGTGACTCGGTTCAGAAAGGGACTTTGTCCACTAAGATAGTCTTTGCAATAAGTCTTGACTAATAAGATATGATTCTCTATGATTATGTGTGTATGCCACAAAGTTTAATGTTTTGAGTTATGATTATTATGATTACATTTCACTGCCATGAGTTATCCCAGGTTATGAAATTATGATCTCTTTTACAGGTTAAGATTTCCCAAAGTTATGTGTTTATGTATATGATGTGATATTTCTTTTGTTTACCCTTACTGAGCATTTGAGATCACCCTTTTATGTTTTCTTTTCCCCAGGATATAAAGAAAGGTTTTAGGTATAAAAAAAGAAAATCTTTATGGGATATGTTGAAGATCTTTCACCATGATTAGAAGATTATATTTTGAGTTTCCAAAGACACTAAACTATTACGATCCTTGTGTGTGTGTTTTTTTTATGTACTAAGTATTCCGCAAATGTAATGTAATGTCCATGTACGTCAAGATACGGGTCTCTACAAATTATGTCCCTGAAATCCAAAAGAAGGGCTACACAACCCAAAGATGAGGTTACTAAGAACAAATCTGAGCCTCATGCTCCCAAGTGCTCTCCTCGAGACTAATGTGCTGCCACTAAATGAAAACTAGGGGAATCAAATACCCATGAAAGATCCTTTCTTTTTGATCCTTGATCTCCAATAGTTATTTTGAAATTGTTTCCCTATAATCAATTTCCAACTCTCCCCAGTCGATGACGTGTGATGGATCATGCACATACCTCCTTAGGTGCGACATGTGGAAGACATCATGCATCCAGTGAAACTACAGGGGTAAACCTAGATGGTACGCCACCTCAAAAACTCTACTATGAATTTGAAAAGGGCTGATATATCTCAAATATAACTTGTCCCCATGACCAAATCTCAGTAATCTTCATCGAGAAGAGACCCAAAAGAACACATGCTCTCCCTCCTCGAACACCAAGGGCCTTCATCTCCTATCTGTATACAACATCTACCACCCCTGTGCAGTCCTCATCCACTACTAGATGATATGAAACTTTTGAGTGGTAGCACGTACCTACTCTGTACCCATGAGTGCAAACTCTCTTGGGTCAGTCAAGAAAATTAGTGACATGCATAGTCACCCATACATGGCCTCGAACGGTGCCATACTAATGGTGGAGAGGTATTTATTGTTTTATGCAAACTCCACCAGAGGTAGTCGATCCTCCAAACGATATCCAAAGTTTAGGATTAAAGAAGATAGCATGTTCTCAAGAACATGAATGATATTCTCCATCTAGCCACCTGTATTGGGATTAAAATCCTCGATCAAGTTTAATTGAGCCCCAAATTCCTACTCAATACCTTCAAAAACTGAGATGTTAAACAAGAATCACGATATGAAATGATCATCGATGAAACTCAATGAATCCAAACAATCTATTCTTTATAGAGTCATCCCAAGCTCTCTACTGAACTCTACTTTCGGAATGGTATGATGTGGTCCACCTTGGTGACTCTGTCAACAATCACCCAGATGGTATTGTGTCCCCGAGATGTACATGGTAAACCCATCACAAATTCCATCGATATTATATCCCTCTTCCACTCAGGCACCTCAAGTGGTTGGGTCAATCCCACTAGAACCTGGTTCTCAGCCTCCACTTTTTGAAAAGTGAGGCATCAAGAAATAAACCCCTCCACAACCTTCTTTATCCTTGGCCACCAAAACTGACGTCGAAGGTCCTTGTACATATTTGCTACACCTGGACGTACAACCAAAGGAGTTTTGGGGAACTCCCTTAGAACCTCCTCTTGAAACTCCACTGGTAATATTATTTACCATTTAAAAATAATGACATGCTTGACACCCCCCCCCATTAAAAATACTTCTAGGGAATGCCTCCTAGGAAAACTTAGCACATCGAGTCTCGTAGTTGGTATCCCCAAGTTGTGCCTCCCAGACATAATGTAAGAGTGTAGGGGTGAAAACCATATACTAGAGGTATGTTTATCCATATATATCCACAAATGATATCTTAAACTTGGAAAAATTCTCTGATTCCTCACTCAGAAACTACAAACTGGATCGCCAATTGATAGGGCCAGCCACTATGTTCCCCATCCTATGAGTAAATACAATCTCAATGTCATTGTCCTAGAGGAACTATATCCATTGCTTGTGTGTCTTGTTCAGATCCTTCTAATAGAAGATATACTTGAGACTCTTATGGTCAGAGTAGATGGTAAACCACTCACCAATCAGTTAGTGTCGCCACATCTTCAATGAAAAGACTAGCACCACTAGCTCAATATCATGGGCTGTGTAGTTATGATCATTCTATCAAAACATGTGAAAACCGTAGGCAATCACTATTTTACCATGTATTAGGATGCAACCAAGATTTATCCCTGATGCCTCACATAACACTACATACCTAATGTCTCTCTATTGTAGTCTTACTATGGTAGTGCTCGTCAACCTCTACCTCAGATC
The DNA here is from genome assembly GCA_963277665.1 of Viscum album. NCBI lineage: Eukaryota > Viridiplantae > Streptophyta > Magnoliopsida > Santalales > Viscaceae > Viscum > Viscum album. The sequence continues at coordinate 1,608,099,813 of OY728141.1, read as the reverse complement.
TTGAAAGAACTGCAAGCACTACTCTGTCCACACCAGGGGCATACCCCTTCCATTTAAAAGCCGTCAAGGGTGATTCTACTCTAGAAAAGGTAGGTAAAACCTCTGATATATCCTAGACAAACCCATGAAACTCTTCACCTCAATAACACTCTAGGGTGGATCCTAAGAAAGAACTGCCTCAATCTTCTCCAGATCCACTGCAACTCCAGCCTCTAAAATGATATGTCACAGAACATAGACCTCTCAAAACTAGAACTGACACTTTGAGAGAGTATTATAATGGTGTTTCTTTTATAGTGTGTCCAGTACCATCCTCATGTGCATCACGTGCTCCTCCTCAGTCATCGAGTACACTAGGGTGTCATCAATGAAGACAACCACAAACCAGTCTAAGTAAGGCTTGAAGATAATATTCATGTGTCCCATGAACACTGATGGGGAATTTGTCAGGCCAAAAGGAAAACCAAGTACTCATAGTTTCTGTACTAACATCTAAAGCTTATATTTAGTACATCTTCATCCCATACATGAAGCTGATGATAGCCAGACATGAGTTCAATCTTAAAGAACCACCTCACTTCCTTCAGCTGATCAATGATATCATCGATCCTCGGTAGTGGATACTTGTTCTTCATAGTCACCTTATTTAGTTGACGAAAATCCACACATAACATCAAGCTCTCGTATTCCTTCTTGGGAAACAAAACTAGGGTTTCCCAAGGTGAAACAATGGGTCTCACGAAGCCCTTCCTCTGCAAGTCCTCCATTTGTACCCTCAACTCATGAAGCTTCATGGGATCTATATGATAATCAGGTGTAGATATTAGTGAAGTCCTAGGGTACAAACCAATACAGAAGTCAACCACCCAATAGAGAGGTAATCCAGGGGAATCCTTAAGAAATATTCCCTAAGACTCCGCCACCACTATAGGAAACTGAGGACTCCTATCATCCATTGCACCGAGGATGAGACTAGCCAACTGATGAGTAATCGGATGAACCCTCATATGAGTAAGTTCATCATGTAATTCATGCATTCATTTTCACCAACAAAGGAAAACTGGGTCCCATCATCATGGATGCACCGCAATCTACACCTAAAAAAATCAATCAGATCATGGAATGAGGATAACTAGTCCATACCAAAAATGATGTCATAAGGCCTCAATGCCCCTACCAGGAGATCCCAACAAAAACTCTCACCTACATAAGTAATTTCACACTATCTGCACCATTTTTTGATCATTGAATCCTCTCTTATATGAGTCTCCAAACATAATGGTCATGTCAAAGGATCAACTTGAATCTCCATTTTTCGTGCAAGGGTAATGAAAAGAAAAGAATTACCGAAACATGTGTCTATAAAAAATGAATCTATAGTGGAAAAGACACAGATTATAACCCTAATAATACCTAGAGTGTCGGGGTCCTAAGTCCCCATTTCCTACAGGTGTCCCCATCCTATCCCACCATCTCCCTGAGCCCAGGTGGACCACCTAGGGGTGGTGGTGGTAACAAGTCGAACCTCCACCCACTGCCTGTTGCTCTACCTTCTCATTTTCAACATCCACCACCCTAAGGACCATCCTTTCCATGACTAATACTTTACGTTGGTGGTCCCTTGACCATCTCCTGATCATTAGTATGGTGGGTTAGGCAATCTCGTGCTAGATGTTCTTGACCGCCACATGAGTAACACAACCTGTCCTTCACCTGACTCACTCTGAACTGGGATCAAATCACCACTGATCCCATTTACATGGGTTTTCCCACTAATTTATTGACTCTATTGGGTCCCTAAGTCTAATTTTAGCTACCTATAAATGAAGAATCAACTGTCTGGTGCCTGTTGGTAGCTCTCACTACTGGCGTTTACTCTTCTAGAACTCTCTCCACTATCAAAGCTCGCTCAAGTGCAGCAACATATGTAAGAATGCTAAGGGATATCATGGATTCTCTGATATCCTAGAATAAGTCCTGGTCAAAGGTATGATCCGTAAAGAATGGGTCTCACACCATATCTTCAAAGTAACAAGAAATATCAGTAAACCTCAAATAGTACTATGCCATAGTCTTGTTTCCCTATTGCAGATACATGAGATCATACATGCGCACTGAGCATAACGTAGTTGGGAAGAACTCCACTCTAAAGAGTCACTCTAATCATTCCTAATAGAGAGTCCCCTAATCATGTGTTTTGGTCACTAAGCTCCCCCATCATCCCTCTGAGCCCTGAAGAAGTCTCACGGCTAGGACTATCATTTGGTCAGAATGTGACCTCACAACGTAGAAGACATGTTTAACTACATCCAGCCAATCCTTGGATATATGGGGGTCTAGATCACCCCTAAACCTAGGAGGTCGATGCCTTTGAAACTCATGCAATTCACTCAGCTTGTGTGCATCCTCAACTGGTAGAATTGGTAGTAACTGCTTCTTGACAGGTGGTAGTATCACTCGTAAACCTCTTAGAGGTGTTATCTTCAATGTAGGGAGTATCTCTAGTGCAATCCATTGTACCGATGCCTCATCACTAGCATAATCATAATTATGACCACACAATCAAATCATAGATGGCTTTCTATGTGGAGGAATCCTAAAATATATCAAGATGGTTCATGTTAAATAGATTATACCTGGTGGGATGACATAAGAAGGACATGAGGACATAACCAAATCTGATATGATGCATGTACCTTTAATTTCCCTCCAACTAGTGTTTTCATGTACCGAGTCGAAAAGTAGAATTGAGAGTCATGGTTTATGGATACATCGGTTGCCGAACCAATACTGGATTACCTAACCTGAAATCCAAACTCAAAACACTCAACATTGTTTCCCCAAACTAAACTCATTAACTCATGGACCTTAAGTAGAACAGACCAGCTTTGATACCAATCTTTGATGACCCATCCTAGAGGGTCCCATGTCATGACTACCAGAAGCCTTCCTCTGATAGTCTAGGAGTTGGCTACTAGTGTCGAGTAGGAATATCCCACAAATGGGAGGCATTTTCATAAGCACATGTACACACACACACACATCTCGATGCCCAAAATGTTGTAATATAAAATCCTTGAGTAGAAAATGAATACATACAGTAAGATACCAACCAAGGAGTATGATAATAGGAAACTATAAATTAAACAAGTCCAGAATAAAAGACCACTAAAGAAATAGTGTGCAAAAGTAAATACACAAGTTCATAAAACTTGTCTGTAGAAAACCATACCGAAAGTGAAGGTAAGGACAGTTGTATGAAGTTATAGGAGCACACCTTGTCCATATGAACACCTTAATCACCACCCAGTACTGTTCCACCTAGTACTCTGTCAAAGCATTGCTCGTCTGCATAAGACATGACACATGCGGGAGAATATTGTTTAGGTGTGAGTAAAACAATTCTCAGTAGGACACCTCGAGAACACAAATTAATACCACTAATAAATACATTTAGTAAACCAAAAAAATACTTTAATTATACCAAAAAAATACATGATTTTTCCATAGATAAATACATGGTATATTATGAAGGAAACACATGGATTATAGTTAGTTCACATAGGTATAAGTCTATAGCTTGAAAATTAGGATTGTTAGATGTAGTCTACAGAACACCCAACATCAGTAACAAACAGAGTGTCGAAAACACATGGATTTTCGATAGGAAATAGAGTTTCAATAACACACAGAGTGTCAATAACACATGGATTATCGATAACACATGGAGTTTTAATAACAATCGGAGTGTCGATAACACACAGAGTGTCAATAACACATGGAGTGTCAATAACACATAGAGTTTTGATAACACAAGGAGTGTCGATAAAACACGGATTTTAAATAACACAGGGAGTGTTGATAACACATTGAGTGTTGAAAATTCATTCATCCCCCAAATCATGTAGTCACTAAGTCACATAGTCACTAAGTCACCAAGTCATAGCCAACCACAGGATTCCATTTATAGCGCACCTGTACTAGAATAACTTACTCTACAATACTTTAGGTCATATTCCATCTCCCACAACATCTCAAATAGAGTATCTCAAAAGGAAATTCTCATATCAGGGGACATAATTCCATAAACTTCTCGTAAAATAGAAACATGGTTTGAAAGTTACAGATGTTTTATTGAAAAGGCTTGACCCAGGTTTAGTCTAGCTGACACGACCCGAACCAGCCGGACATGGCCCGACCAACCCGAATCGGCCCAAACTGGGTAGCCTTATGGGCTTCTGGAGAAACCTAGGTATTTTGTTCCAACCCACATGGTGGAACAACTCAGTGCACCGCACACGGTTCTCCCTGAACGTGTGCCAGATGGCTCTATGATTTGTCATACTATGATCACACGTTCGGCCCACCGTGCGCTTGCCCCGCGGCTTCTCCACTACCGTGGGATCTACACATACCCTCGCCACAGTGGGATCTCACAACAACCCACTTAGACGGAATCCTTCTGCCCCACCATTGTCCCATCCACCTCACACTCTTCTTAAACCCTATGTCTCTGTCGGGCCGCTCCTCACTCTACCACTGATTGCCCTGCTAGTGGCCCGATGTTCAGCATGTGCTCTTCTTGAACAGGCTAGAACAAATGATCCAGTCATCATTATGCCCCACCACTTTGTTTCTTCACACATCAGTGGTGTCATTTCGGTCATATATCCATAGTCTTAGATCGTTGCACCATATATCAAAGGTAAAATGATCCTCTGACCATGTTTTGTGAAGAAAGAGGATCATATAAGGATTGGGGAAAAGAGATAAATGCACAAGAATGCCAAAATAATGGTTATTTTCCTTGTTCATGTCGGCCACAATCCTTTGATGTTATAAATAAAAATATAAAGGGGAAAATAAAAGAAATATTTAGAAAGAATCATCCCTAATAATCAACCCGCATTAAATACCCTTCCTACAAGAATGATCGAACTTTGGATAAAACTATCTATAGGTCGGTCTTCATTCTTCATTGAAAATTTAAAATTTGGAAAATAATCACAAAGAAACAAAACCCTACCTAGATTTTGGATTCATTGTTGACAAAGGAAAAAAGTTGTGTCATCTTTGTTCGATGGTCCATTGAATCCAAGGTTCTTCGATCTTGATTCTCTAATCCATCGATGTTCATTGATGGGAGATCATTATCCTTTACTTATAGGATTTATAGGGTTATGTCATAACCCTAGATTATTTAATATTTTCAACAATAAAAATAAATCTAATGTTGTGTCAAAATAAAATATTTTTTTATATATTGTAATGAAGTTAATGTCCAAAAACTAACTTTCACCCTCAACCCACACCGGTCATGGTTAGACCCCGCATAAGTTACTTCATTATTCTGAATGCATTTATGCCCTTATATTTCTAATATAGAAACCTATTTAATGTTATTCTAGTTTTAATGCATAATTTCATGCATGCTTTTTTTAAAACTGAACATAATTCAACTAACTATCTTGGGCACACCATGCCTCAGAATCTCACACTGTCTCAGTTCCTGGTCTCAGAGTCTTCCATATTAATTTATAAAAAAACTGGAGAAAATATTATTCATTACAATTTATTTAATTTCAACTCTTATCTGTTTAGATTAACCACCTGGTAAACTCATTGTAACCTTAAATAAATTAACTAATTTTTATTATTTTTAATATTTTTACTATTAATTATGAACAAATATTAAATTAAACGTGTTGTATAATATTAATTATGATTATTCAAAATATAAAATCCATTTTTTCAAATTCAATTCAAAAAATTGGAATAATTTAATTTAAAATATAACTCGCATATGCAAAAAAAGTGGTTTTCCAATGAAAAAGTTATCAAAAGTATAAAAAGATTTTATATCAAAGTTTATTATAAAATTTCTTCCACTGACCTAAATTGTATTAATAATAATATAATATAACTAATTTTACTTTTAACCCCATCTTAAAAAAATAAAACATGTAAATTATTTAAATGAAAAGGAAGCTTTTAATAAATATAATTATTTTTATTTTTCATTGAAAAAGTAGTCTTTTCAGAAAATTATAAAAAATTCACTCTAAGATAATTTTGACTTGTTGATTTCAAAAACTAAGTTTATTTTCTCAAATAATTTTTGTAAATGTGGACAAAATAATTTTAATATTTTTTCACAAAAAGTAATAAAAACATGTATTGAGAAACAAGGATTTTGAAAGCATATAAAGTAATTACTAGAAATTAACTACTTTTTTATAAATATGTTTTCTTTATATAAAAAAATTATAACAAATATTAAAAAAATGTTTATTCCTATTCATACCACTAAATTTAATTTCTAGGTTATTATGGTCATGTTTAAATAATAATATTAATTGTAATTATGGTTTGTTAAAATGAAAATTTTCATGTAATGCAAGATATCTATTAAATTAAATTTATTTGTAAAAAGTAATAGAAAATTAGGGTGTTACATAATACCCCCCTTAAAATTAATTTTTCCCTTAAAATTATGTTTCTTTGATATATAAAACGTTGGATAATTCTGCCTCAACATATACTCAAGATCCCACATAGCTTCATCAAGTTGGTGTTTTCTCTAAATAACTTTTACCAGGTGAGTGGTCTAATTTTATATCATGTTATATCTATGATCTATAATCTAAATAGGTTATTATTAATATAAAATATCATGATATAGTGGCATGAACTCTAATTTTTGTACATGTGATGGACCAGTTCTGTATTTCCTCAGGCGAGATATATAGAACACATTATGGACTTTAGAGATGTTTTTTATAAGAACCAAGAGATAAGAAACCATCCATACAAGATAAATAATTTAGAAAGGTGTAATAAACCAAGGGATTAGTTTTACTTTCTTCCAAAATCTCATAACCATCTTCCGTGGATAAATTTTCAGGAAATATTTATCACCAACTTCAAACTCAATATCACACTAAGGATTGTCTGCATAAATTTTTGGTTGACTTAGAGCTATATTGATATACTGTTGAACAAATCTTAATTTTTATGTCATTTCATAGACTATCTCATGTCCAAATATATTTTTTCCTCTGACTTCATCTCATCATTTTGGTGTATTATGATTATTTCAATAGAGGGATTCATAATGATCCATATGAAATATTGAGTGAAAGGTATTGTTGTATGAAAACTCAACTAGAGGAATTTTTTGATTCTAACCATATTTGAAATTCATGTAAAAAGATCATAGAATATCTTTCATGTCTTGAATAATTCTATAAGACTATATATCTATCCAATGATGATAAACTATGTTAAAACATAACTTTTTCTCAAGATCTCTTTGATTAATTCTCTAGTACATTTTGGTAAACCTTTCATTACAATAATATATAATAGAATTTGGTACATAATGAGACCTTACCACTTCATTAATTTATATTTGGTATAGGATATCTATAGGAAAATATTCTCTGATAGAGATGAAGTGTGTTGAATTTGTAAGGTGGTTGACTAAAACCCATATAACCTTATTCCATTCTGATATTTTGGGTTATCTAATGAAAAAATACATGGTGATTTTTTCCTGATTCCATTTTGGTATGGGTACTGGTTATAACATCCAATTAAACTTTTTTATCTCATCCTCAAATTTATTTGATACCAATAACTAAGATAAAAACTTTTAAATATCTCTCTTCATGATGTCCTAGGACAAATACTCTTTTATATTCCTATAAATATTTGTACTTATAGGATGAATTTATAATTAAGAAATGTGAAAATCCTATAATAGATCTTATTTTTTAATTAAGTATTAAGGAAACAAATACCCTATTCATGAACCTTATCTTTTCATCAATATCATGGTTAAAAATAGGAAAAATTTATACCTTCTTCTATTACACTATGTATTCATTATGTTCCTATTTAAACTTAATTTGGATTGATGGTTGAACACTTATTTGGGAAAGATAAGATTTATCTCCTTCTATAATGATCTCCAGATCCATCCTTTTAAAATATATAAATATTTAATCTTTTATGACCCTCATCATAGATAATATATCATGATACTTTCAACTCAAAGCATTGACCACCTTGTTCAATTTCTCATGTTGGCAATGTATTGAGAAGTTATAAAATTTAATCAACTCCAACCATCTTCTCTAGTGCATGTTTAATTCTTTCTATGTGAATATATATTTTAAAATTTTATTATCATTATATATCACATATTTCTTTATAAAGGTAATTCCTCCATATATTTAATGAAAAAATTACCACAACTAACTCCAAGTCATGATTTGGGTAATTTTTATCATAGACCTTCAATTATCATGAGGTATAAGCTATAAACATATCATTTTTTATGAGTACACATACTAGTCCCTTATTTGATTCATCACTATAGATTACGAACCCTTATCCACTATATATTAATGTATGTATAGGTATACTAACTAATATTATCTTGAGATCCCTAAAATTTTCCTCACATTCATCAGTTCAAAGAAACTTGGATCCCTTCGAAGTTAAATTAATGAGTATATTAAGCATAAATGAAAAATTCTCCACAAAACAACAATAATATCTATCCAAAAATAATAAAATATTAGATATATGTCATGTTTTTTAGTTTGATCCAACATTCAATAGCCTTTATCTTTGATGGATCTACCAATATACCCATTCTTGATATTATAAGACCCAAAAATGAAACATTTTGTAGCCAAAGTTCACACTTTTTTAAAATTGTCATATATCTTCTCTTTTATTAGGGTATTTAGGAGAATCCTCATGCGGTCTCCATGATTTTCCTTGATCATTGAATATATAATAATATCATTTATAATGACTACCAAAAATTGATCTTAGTAATCTGTAATGACTCTATTCATTAAATACTAGAAGATAGTGAGGGAATTAGTTGGACAAATGGAATCTCTATATATTCAACGTTTTCGTACCTCATGTGAAATGATTTCAGGGGTATATCCTTCTTCTTGATCCTAGATTGATGATACATTGAATAAATGTCAATATTGGAAAATCATTGAGCTCCATGAAGTTGGTCCAACAAGTCATCAATATGGGGTGAAGGATATTTGTTCTTAATTATAATATTTTTCAATTCCATATATATAATAAAGAGTCTCATCGAACAATCATTCCTCTTAACAAAAAGAACTAGTTATCCTCATACTGACACACTTGTTTGAATGATTCCCCTTTTAATAATATGTTGGGGTTTCCTCAATTCATACAACTCAATCAAGGCCAATCTGTAGGGGTTCTTTGAAATATGCATAGCTCCATGTATAAGTTATATAGAAAACTAAACTTCAAAATTTAGTGGAAGGATAGGAAAATCTTCAAGACAAAATTGGAAAACTCCCTTATAGTATTCATATCATAGATGTTGAGTTTCTCCCCAACCATCGAAGGTAAAAAACCTTTTTTATAGGAATTGAGACCCATAAAATGGGTTAAATTTCCATTGTAAGTTCATATTCATCATATATTTAGTATATGATCATAGGTTGGCTAAAAATATCAAACACAGATTCCTTTCCTTAATAACTGATGTGGGATTTTTATAAAGAAATCTAATCCATGACTAAGATGACATTAAATTGAACTAGAGGAAGAATAACAAGATTTTAAGGAAGTACAATCCCATAAACATAAACTAGAGATGGATCATATACTTGAAATTATATAATCATTTGATTATGATTTTTGAATAATAATTCAACATCTAATCCTTGAGGTGGTATCATGATACCCTTATAAAATTATTCAAATTTATTTAGCGGGTATATCTAGAATAAAATAATACATTAGCAGTTATATAGTAGATGATAATTATACCGTTCACCACATCATTATCATGCCCCTCGTCATAAATAGTGATCAACTGAGATTCCTCTTTATCTCCCCACTTAGTTGGTTCCGAATGATGACCATCATAACTAACCTTTGTATTTGATCACTTGTTAGCGTAATTCCAAAACTCCTTGTATTTGATAAACTAAAGTGTGGTTGGTTCATTATGTATATATTTTTCTTTACTTGATTCATTGTGTAACTTATTCCCATCAGTTCTATACTTACCCACTTGATGACCTTCTTTTCCACACTTAAAATATTTATTATTCCCCTTAATACAACTTCGTCCATGATTCATTTAACACATTAAGTATAAATGAAATATCGTCTTATTTTCTCCATGGTTTTTGGATCTTCCATTGAATTACATGTTTATTTTCTTATTAAAACCATGAGATTGATATGTACTACCCTATCCCAAGATATCCTAGAACTAGTTTCTTCTATCAATTATATTGGCATGATTACAAGGAATACAATCTAGAATGACTGAATAGTTTAGTAGTCAAGTTAAACTATATGAATAAATGAGTCTTTCATTAAAAGTAATACACAAATTACAACATAATTTTTTAGTTATTTCTAAATAAATTACTTAAATGAAAAATCTAATCCATATAGTAAAACCATTCATATATTTCATAGTATGCGTCTTGGAATCCTAGGGAAATAAATATAATAAGGGTGGGATCAAATTCTTATTAAGGGAAAAATATAGAAGAAGTAATAATGAATCAATGATAATAATAATTATGACATGATAAATAATTGGACTAGCTTCCATATAATCAATAAACTAAGAATAAAAGGAATAATCAATATGTAACTGTAATAAATGGAAACACAAGCCATTCAAATAATTAGCTAAGTTAAAATAAATATGGAAGGGTAAAAAATAGAAAACACATGACATTAATTCAATAAACTTATAATGAAATGAATCCATATATTTTATCATGTGAAAATATCATGGATAATAATTAATGAATCAAAATGAAGGCAATGCTTAATTATTGGGCATCATGCCTCAAGAATATGTAAACCTTTACTATAAAGATCCATCCTATAGATAGTTTAAAACTATGGATAGAAACCCATTTAATTTGTGAAACTTATTTTTCTCATGAGAACCTATCGATGCATTGAGTATCTATATAAATTTTGGGCTCCACCAGTCATTTCATGTCCAAATCACTTTTCATATCGAGAAATCAATTTAATTAATAAACAATATGCCTTATCAAATATCTATATTGAATAAAGAATAATGACTTACCAATATTTACCCAAATAATAAAATATTTTCAAAGTATACACCATATGTATATTGGTATACAGTATAGTAAATATTAATATCCATGGTATTTGAAAATTATATTTAGGGGAAAATTCAAATTTCCATGATCATAGGAGATTGAATATTTCATGGTGACTAACAAATGAATCATGGAAGTGAATGTGAATATTATCCTTTAAAAAATAAAACATAAACCATCTAGAGGATGATTAAGGATGGTATCAATAAAACATATCCCAAGTTGATTAAAATAAATGGTTGTTTCCGTTGATGAATTAAATCATTATAAAAAGATATTTTAAAAACCTTCTTGAGGAAAATAACCTTTTATTATGAAAAAAATTTACAAAACTTATTTTTAAATTTAATTTTGAAAAAAAAATTATTTAAAATTAATCTTTTAAACATGAAAAAAAAGATTAAAATAAATTATGATGATTAAATTTGTACTTGTCGTATGGGGTAAAAGAAAATTCCTTTTACACTGTAAATTTTTTTGAAAAATTACTTTCGAGAAAGAGACAAGAAGATTCCTTTAAAAAAATTGGCAAAATAAAAAAAAGCGAAAATTTTATTTATCAAATTATTCTAATATCAATTTTTAAAACATTTTAATAAAACATGATTTTTAGAAGAAAAATGGTTCTCTAACTAAAGTCAGAAATAAATTCAGTTTTTCGTAAAAACATTTTCTAAAACATTTTGAGTGAAAAAGAGTGTGGAAATCGTACATATAATTTAAAATGTTCATGACTAACTAGAGAAGAATTAAATGGTTTATTAAATAATTGTTATAAAATTTACTTGAATATAAATTACATTTAAAGATCATTAGCATTAATCTTGAGGAAAGTAATCTTTAAACATCCCAAAGAGTCGCATACCACGTTGAAACATTTTAAATAATAAGCCTCATGAAGGAATAAAATTGAAAGAAAAATATATATCATGATAATAAAGGGATTCCAGATATAACATATCAACGAAATTATATATGTTGTATAAAATAATCTAGGTGTATAACAATAATTAAGTATTAATGGAATGTAAATTGAGATTAAAATCCCTTACCTTGTGTTTATTTTTGGGTAGAAGATCCTTTAACCTCTTATATAAGGGGTTTAAACATTTTAATAAATTTTAACATAAACATATTAATTTTTATGATATCATATATTGTCCTATTATAATATTATATTACCCATTTTTTAAAAACATTTCATTATTTTATTTATTTCGGGTGTTAATTGCCTAGTTTGTCGAGTATGTTTTAACTTTTTATTTGTTATTATTATCAAATATATCATGGTTTAATCTTATAAAGAATTTAAAACATGATTTTGATATCAAATATATCCATTATATATTTATCCAGAATAATCTGTTGTGTTTGGAGATAAGAAATGAAATTCACTATTCACGGAGATTGTAGTATGTACGTGCGCATGAACGATGCCTTCATTTTATTGTCATGTTTTAAAAATAATTAAAATTAAATGATATGTATATATTTTTATATTATAATTACATTACCTTATTTATTTAATATATTTCATATATTTTTATTAAAATTATCTTTAATATGTTCCATGTTTAGTGTGAACGAATCTCATCGCTTTGAGATTCTGTTCCCCACACTTCCTCAAATGATGTAATCATATTAATGTAAAATAGAAATTATTAAATATATATGTTCTAAAATTAAAACTTCATAATAAACACATAATAAATATCATAAATGAAAAATATAAATAGAGGTTCCATCATAATGGCCACCATGAGAGGTGGTAAATGAAAAATGAACATTCATCGTTTCATGAGGTAGTAGTTCACAATACACCGAAATAGTATGTTTCTTACCCATTAGATGGAAGCGTTTGAAAGGGTATTTAAAACCCTTATAATAAAAATATCCTATTATATTTTGGATAATTTTAATGTTATATAGGCATATAATAATAAGATTTTATGTGTTGGATAATGGAAATAAAACTACAAATCTTAAGGAAAGATGTTACCTCTTAATTAGGTAACTCCTTTAGGTTTGAACCAAAATCATCCATGGATTGATTTATGAACAAGGTTTGGATTAATTGATGATTTGAATGATATTTAGGAGCTATTTGGGTAGATATTTTTTATCCAATGTATCTTGATAGGTGTAAGGAAGTGGGAGGAGAGGAGTTCATTTTATAACAGAGGAGGAGTGTAACTCTTGTAATATTTTTACAATGGAATTCCATGGTCATATTTCACATTTAACATGGCTCCAATAAGTGACCCAATTAGATACAAGGTATTATAGGGTCAATATATATCCATTAAATATATCTTGGAAAATTTTACAAGTCGTTTTTGGGCTTTAGGGTTATGGTTTGATCCCTTATTACGCTTAATTTAACCTTAGTCGTTGTAATTAATTTTAATCACTTTCAATAATATTTTTTGACAAAAACAAAGTTGGTAATATTAGAAATTATAAACTATTATTATTATAAATAAGATATCCATTTTTCTAAATGATAATCATACAAGTGGCTGAAATTAATTTAAAATTTTTCTCATAGGTGAGAAGACAATGCATGTTTTTAAGGTAAAAACATCTGAAAGTTTACTGTGTTTTTATAATAAATTTTAAAGTGGAATTGATTCTAATGAAAGAAATTTTATTTTTTGATAATAATTTATCTAAATATACTTTGAGAAAATTTAAATTATAATTTATCCTTGTAAATAAATTATATGAATAATCATTTTTCAACTAAAATTGAGTATTTTAACTATTTATTAAAAATATAAATATTTTAGAAAAATATCAAAAATTCTCTCTAAAATAATTATTATGTTTATATATAAAATATAAATTTTATTTTTACATATTAAATAAATTAAACTTTTAAAATTTATATTTAAAATGGGTTCTCCATTAAAAGGCGGTAAAATTTGTGTTAGAAAAGTATAGGGTTTTATGTGTAAAATAGAGTTTTTATTATCTTATACCTATCAAATATATTACATGAATATAAATAAATATTTTATTGAATATTTAATAGTTATATTTCATTAAAATCATTAACTAATTGTAATTAATTGTGTTTATTAAGATAAAACTCCTTTAGAAGCATAAAAATAAATACTACTTTTTTATATCTAATCAGTTCTCGTTTTCGTTTTTCATTAATTGGTAACTAATGAATTAATTTTATATTTATATAGACCATAAATTTTCATAATTTAGTTAATATTATTCATAACGTCTAATATAACATCTAGGTTATATCATATCATAATAAATAATAATATTTTAATAATTTATTGTTATTTGGTGAAACTCGGTCATGCGTGTAATGAAAGATATAATGGAAGGTATCTATTGGGTGTAACACAAGATATCATGGATGGTTGGTCTTGTATATATTTCAAGCTATCGAGGAAGGTCTCTCTTGTATGTAACACAAGCTAACATGGTGTTTTGTTCATTAAAGGCTATAGAATATATTATATTTTTTAAAGATAGTAAATATATTATAATATGTCAAGTAAATATATTCCCTTTTTACACATGGTGTTGTGTTTCATACAAGTTATTCAAAACAAAGTTTTACTTTATAATTTCATGGTGTTACATTATCCTCACCTTAATTAAATTGTTCCCACATGATTTAAACTGGATCCTGGTAATATATTGTTTGATATTTCTTACATTTAAATCCCACATCATGAGAGGGGTTCGTAAAACATCCTTTAAAAAGGAATAATTGGAAGAAAAATATTAAACATTAACTAGCAAGTAACTAGGTCTCTATGTAGGATAACATTAGTGGAAAGTTAAAATTCACACTTAGAGGAAAATCGTAAATATATACTGGGAGTGAATGAGCTCATCAATCACAATAAAGTTAATGATCAATGAGAATTTGAGGGCCTCAAATCCATAATCATTTGATAATTTTGAATACCATTGGTTAAAAAAATAAGGTATAAGGACAAAAAAAATTAAATATCATTTTCCTAATGTAGTTTAATTCCTTTACTACCTATTTATACTTACTTAATATATTTTTATATACCTAATTTTACCATTTTTTATGCTTCAGTCTATTTTCCAATACATTTAATAATTAATATTTATGCATGATGGCAAAAAATCATTTATGAAGTATATTAAGGCCCAAAAAAAAGTTAAAAGTCTGACTATTTTTCTTTAACTATCGTAAAAAACAATATGGTTAATAGATTAATCTATAATCCCCAAAAGTGATACTACTGGATCATAATTAAGATTTATTCATCAGATCGATCAACTAGAAATAATGAAAAATTAATCCGAAATTTGTGTGGGTTAGTGGTTTGCATGAAACCCATATCATTCATTGATAATGGGATCAAGACCCATGGCCTTACCTGATTTTATTAGTTGTCACATGGTTTATAGGTTAACTTTTTCTAAAATAAAATTAATATAATTTCCAAAAAATAAATCTATTGGACACCCTTGATAAAATGTTAATCCTTAAATATTCTTTTAACTCAGGTTTTCAATACAATCTCAATTCATAAATACTTCATCCATTTATTTCCACATATATCCTTACATGGTCTATGTTTATTTATAATATCATTTGTAGTATTTCTAAATCATGACACCTTTTTTTAATCTAAAATACCTCAGGTTTATCTTTGATCATTCGTAGTAATTATCCATTAAAATTCCTCATACTTGTTTGTAAATAAAATGTGGATTATACTAAGAATATCCCCAATAAGGGTCAAACCAAGTGTATAGTAAGGCCCATAATCTTCTACTAGGTTACCCTGAGTCTGGATCAGAATACCTTATCGGAGTTATTACTCCTAGGTACATTAGTTACAAAACCACATCCACTTGTAGTATCCATACATGGATGCATTTATAGGAAGACCCACACAATCTCTACCTTACCAAAATTTAATGATTTTATTATATTCCCCTCTAAAAAGTCTATATTAAGGTTGTGTTTTATAACCTATGTTTTATTAAATTTATTTCTCAAGGTTACTACTAAACTTCCTCTAATACCAAATATAGCACCTCGACCCTATATATTTCAGGGTTGGTGTATGTTATCTTTTACATTGGCAGGATTATGAGGAATAAATGTTTTAACGAATGAAGAGTTTAATAGTCTTGGTAAACCAGATAAAAAAATGAGTCTTGTATTAAAATTAATACATTAATTACAACTTATTTTTTCTACTTTATCAATAAAAAACTTTGAGGATAACTCTAATCCATCTAATAAATCCCTATATATATTTTATATTATGCTTCTAGGTTTCCTAGAAAAATAAACATAATAAGGGTGAGCTAACATTCTCAGTAAGGAAAAATATATCATAAGAAATAATGAATTAATGTTAATAACAATTATGACATGGTAAATAAATAAACTCAAATGCCATATAATCAATAAACCAGGACAAAAGTGCTAAAAAAATATGGCAATGTAATAAATGGAAACATATCTCATTCAAATAACTAGATAAGGAAAAATAAATATTGAAAGGTGAGAAACTAAAAACACATGTCCTTTGATTAATAAAATTAGAATGAAATAAATCCATAGATTTTATAATTTGAAAAATCTCATGGATAATAAATAATGAATCGAAATGAAGGCAATTATTAATTATTAGACATCATGTCTCATTCATAACAAAACCTATACTGTCAAGATACATCCTCCAGACATTTTAAATCTACATATTGAAACTCATTTAATTTTCACAACTTATTTTCCTCATGAGAACCAATCGGAGCATCAATGAGTTATATAAATTCTGGCCTCCAACCATCATTTAATGTCTAATCCATTATTCATATTAAGAAATTGATTTAATTAATTTAAAACATTCCTTATCAAATATATGTATTGAATAAAGAATACTGAATTATATATATTTCCAAAATGATAAAATACTTTAAAAGTATACACCATATATAAATAGGTATATGATTTAGGAAATAGTAATATCTATGATAAATAAAAAGGATATTTAGGGTAAATTCAATGTTCAATAACCATAAGAGATTGAATATTTAAACGGGAATAACAAATGAATCAATGAAGTGAATGTGAATACTATATTTTTCTTAATAAAACATAAACCATCCATCGGATAATTAAGGATGGTATCAATAAAATATACCCTAGGTGGAGTAAAATAAAGGGATATTGTAATTTATGAATGAAAACATTATAAAAATATCTTTTAAAATCATTCTTGAGAAAAATTCCCTTTTATTAGGAAAACAAATTATTTGAAATTCACTTTTAAAAATATTTTATAAAAAATAACGTTTTAAACAAGAAAATGAAGCTATAATGAAATGATGGTGAGTAAATATATACTTGTTGTATGAGGTAAAATAACATTCCTTTTACACTGTAAAAATATTTCAAAAGTGCCTTACCGGGAAAGTGATAAGAAGACCCCTTTTAAACAATTGGTAAAATAAAAAAAGGTAAAAAATTCTTTACCAAATCATTTTAAAAACATATTTTATATTTTTTAATAAAATATGGTTTTTATAAGAAAGATTCTTCTCCAACTAAAGAAATAAATAAAGTTGAGATTTTTTAAAAAACATTTTCTAAAACATTTTGAGTACCAAAGAGTGGAAAATTTGAACTAATACATTAAAATGGTCATGAATAACCAGATAATAATGAAAGTTTTTGTTGAGAAATGGTTATATAATTTTCTTATAATTTAAATTCCATTGAAAGATCAATATTATCAGTCTTGAGTAAAATAATATTTAAATGTCCCAAAGTGTCTCATACCACTTTGAAACATTTTAAATCATAAACCTCATGAATGATTAATATTAAAAAAATATATAATATCATGATAATAAAGGTATTCATGATATAACATGTCAATGGTATTATATACATCGTATAAAATAAACTAGGTTCATACCAACAATTATGTTTCAATGGAATGTAAATTTAGACGAAATTCTCTTACCTTGTGTTTCCTTTCAGGTGAACATCCATTAACCTCATTCATAAGGGGTTTAAACATATTAATAACTTATAAAAATAATATTATTATTTATGGTATCATATATAAACCTCTTATAATATATTATTACCCATTTTTCAATAACCTTTCCTTATTTTAACTATTTCATGTGTTAATTGCCAATTTTTCGAGTATGTTTGAACTTGTTATTTGTTGTTATTATTAAATATTTCATGCTTTAATAATATAAATTATGAAAAACATGATCTTAATATCACATATATCCATTAAATATATATCTATAAAAATCATTAATGTTTTGAGATAAAAATGAAATACACCATTCATGGAGATGATAGTCTATATTTGCACATGAACACTACCTTCATTTCATTATCATATTTTTAAAATAATGAAAATTAAATGATATGTATATAATTGTATAATATAACTATATTGAACAATTTATTTAATATATTTTTTAAATTTTTATTAATATCATCCTCAATATGTTCCATGTTTAGTGTGAACGAATCGCATCGCATTGAGGGCGCGGTAGTCCACACTTCCTCAAATAATGTTATCATAATAATGAAAAATGGAGAGTTTTAAATGTATGTGTTAAAAAAAGATAACATTAGTATAAATACATAATAAATATCATATATAATATATATAAATATATTTTCCCTCATAATTCCCACCATGAGAGATGGTAAAGTAAAAATGATCAATCCTTGTTTCGTGAGGTAGTAGCTCGTCGTACATAGAAATAGTGTGTTTTTACCCATTAGATGGAAGTGTGTGTAAGTTCATGTCAAAAAAGTAGAATAAAAAATTACTAGTATATTTATGATAATTTTTTTGGTATAAAATAATATTATAATAAGAGTTTATGGGTTAGAGAATGAAAATAAAACTAAAATGCTTAAGGAAATATGTTACCTCTTAATTTGTAACTCCTTTTGGTTTGAACAAAAATATTTTGTGGATTGCTTTATTCTCAATTATAGGCTTCTAGGATGAGGGTATGCATGTTTTGGAGATATTTTTGGAAGATATTGTTCGATCCAAAGTGTTTTGATATGTGTGAGGATGTGGGAGGATATGAGGTCCTTTTATAGTGGAGGAGGAGTGGCACTCTTGTAATGTTTTTACAATAGAATTGCATGCATGTTTTTTACATTTAAAGTGGCTCCAATAATGAACCCATTTATATAAAAGTTATTATAGTTTCAAAATATTTCCATCTAATAGCTCTTGGGAAAATGTATAGGTCATTTTGGGTCTTATGGTTAAGGTTTATTCCCTTATTATGCTTAATTTAACCTTAATCATTATAAACAATTTTAATCACTTATCTAGTATTTTTGGTCAAAAACAAATTTGGTATTTTTATAAATTATAAATTATGATAATTAAATATATTTAATCCATTTTTCCAAATTCCAATCATATAAGTGGTATACATTAATTTACAGTTCATCCCGTGGGCGGGATGACAATGCGAGTCTTTAAAGTAAAAATGTCTGAAAGTTTTCTACGTTTTTATAATCAATTTCAAATTGAAATTTATTCAAATTAAATAAATTGTATTAATTGATAATAATATTATATAATTAAACTATAAAATTAATTAAAAGTTTAATTTAAATTTCAAAATAAATTAGAAAAAAATGTAATTTTGAACAAATAGTCATTATTTTTTACTATAAATTAAAAATTAAATGATTTAGAAATATTTAAAAAATAAAACCTAACCTAAAAATTATGTACTACTTTCAAATATGAAGTTTATTTTGAAATATTAAAATAATTAATGTTTCAAAATTGATATTTAAAATGGGTTCTCTATTAAAAGGAAGCAAAATTACCTTGATAAAAATATAGGTTTTTATGTGTAAAATAGGGTTTGTTCTTATCTTATGCCTATAAAATCTATTGGATGGATATAAAAAATTGATTGAATATGTAAAATATATATTTAATTAAAATAATTAAATACTTGTAATTAATTATATTTATTAAGACAAAAATCCTTTGGATGCATAAATATAATAATATTTCTTTTTGTAACAAATTTGGTCTTATTTCTGTTTCTCATTAATTAGAAACCAATGAATTGATTTTACATTTATATAAATAATAATTATTCATCAGTTAGTTTACAATTTTAATAACTACTAACATAATTTCAAGGTTATATCATATTATATAAAATAATAATATTTTAATAATATATTGTTATTTGGTGAAACTCGGTCTTACATGTAATGCAAGCTATCATGGAAGGTCACTCTTGACTGTAAAAAAACAATACGGGAAGTTCAATCTTGAATGTAACACAATATATTGAGGAAGGCCTGTCTTGCATGATATGTAAGGTAACTCAGTGTTTCATGCATTACAAGCTATAGAATATTTTTATATTTATTTAAGATAGTAAAAATATTTTAATGTATCAGGTTAATATATTACCTTTCTAGAATTGGTGTTGCATGTCACACCAACTATTGAATAGAAATTTATACTTTAGAATTTTGGGGTTTTACATGATGGGATAATCCAATCTATATTTACAACTTGATATCATGTTGAATGATTTATTCATTTCTCCTAAAGTCCCTTATATCAAATGCTCTCTAGAAACATGATTTTAAGCCACTAATGAATAGATCAACCTTACTTTCAGGTTGGAGGATAGTTTCAAAATCATACCATAAAAGTATTGTAAATTTTTCCTCATAGGTACCAACAGATTATTCATCATTTTGTTTTAACTCAAGTAATTCCTTGTTTATTTTATTATGAACAAATAGAGGGAAATATTTATTTAAAAATATGGCCTTAAAATCATCCCATTCCATGGAGTCAATTTCATCATATTTCATCATATTATTAATTATAGTACACTATAGATCTACCTCACCTTCCAAATTATAGATGACCAAAATTAATTTTTCTTGATCAAAACACTATAGAACAAAAAATATCTTTTCAGTGGTACTGATTGATTTCTCAAAAAATAGTGGATTATTGGAATCATTAAAATAAGGTGGAAGTTTCCTCATGAAAAACTCAATAAAACATTATTCCCGACTTTTATCGATTGGAAGTCCAGCATTATTCATAGATTGAGAAATACATATGAACATATAAATGAAATTTTTCATTCTATCTCCCATAACATTATGTTTCTGAGGAAAACAATCAATTCATTTTTTATCACATTAAACATTACCATGGTTCTTTCAGGTTCCAACCATTGACTAAAACCAAAAAGTGTAGTTTAAGGAACATAATAAGAGTAGGTAACCAGATAATCCTGAAAAATAACTTATATGATGTCTAAATCATGACACCTTATTTTCAATCTATAACACCTTGGGCATAAACTAGGTTATTCATGGTAATTATTCAAATACTTCATGATGGTTTATAATGATTTTGTGAATTTTAAAAATATATCACCTATTAGTGTCAATCTAGGTTTGAAACAAGGTTCATTTTTGTTCACTAGGTGACTATTGAGTCAAATACCAATGTGACCTTTTCAAATTATTTAACCCTAGGAACAACTATTATTGATCCATATCAACTTATAGTATCCAGAAAGAGATTTAATTTCTTAGAAACCACTTTCTCTATCCTTCACCAAAAGTTTAGGACATTTTACTATACTTTGACTCATCCTTAGACTTATTACTAGGATTAACTCTAAATTTTTCTCATCCTAATTTCAAAAATGTTATCTAAACATTTCTTTGATACCAACTATAACAACCTGTACATTTCATACTTAGATATTACATCTTAATAGATGAATATTCATTACATTACATAATGATCCATTCCGGAATCATATATGTCTAGTGCCTTTAAAAAATTAGATACATAATCAATTGGTTCATAAGTTAAGTAAATCATATCCCACTAAGTTATTAATAACTAAAACCCTTATTAAACATATCATACATAATGCATTTCTTCATAACCTAGGAAAAGTAAATATAAGAAAGGGTGAGATGAGATTCTTAGGAAGGGTAAAAAAAGGGATATATCAACATAACATGAGCATAAGGATATAAGAAAATAATAATAATAATTAAAAAACATACCCTTTGTATCATAGATCATATAATTGAGTCATAGAATAAATACTAACAGTTCATAAGACAAGATTCATAATGGAATCAATGAACATAAGTCATGAGAGCGTAACATTGGTATAAGACATTGATTTGTGGGATACATATAAGAATAGAAAATATTATATTAACGATACCCACCAAGACATTCATAAAGAGTTAGGCCTGGGTTATCCATATGTGTACCTACTTTTTACATGGGATAACCTCCAATTTACCCTATTTTGGACTTGGGATAACAATATATATAAACTCATTTGGTCTTTGGATAACCTCATATGTGAACTTTGAGATAATATAACATTAATAATTACCTATGAATTATACATAGATATATGTCCTTCCCATCACATAATACATCCATTTATATGCCACAAGATCATAAAACATTCCCCATATCATAACCCATGACAAAAAATTAATTTTATAAATGTTTCATCATAGCATAAACCATGGGAAAAAACATTTTTTATAAACATTTTTTATCATAATCAAATCATCCAGATAAAGTATAAGGATGGTATCAATAGATCACATCTCTATTAAAGCTTAATTAATATCACCAAATTTCATATTAGATAGAAAATAATTTTGAAATATCATTTGTAACATTTATTTAAGAAAATATACATTATATTTGGAAATCACTTATTTAAAATCTAAAAATTTTTAAAATATTAAAAAGAAAACATTATTTGAAAATAAAATTTTAATAAAGTAAAGTAATATTTATATCATTGATTTTTCATGATGGTGTAAAATATAATTCATTCCACATATGTTAAAACGAAGATTCTTTTCACATTTTCTGTAAAAGTCAAAAGTAACTCATTTAGAAATCTATAATAATATTCTATTAAAAAAATTTAAAAATAAAAACAAGTTTAACAAATATAAAAAATTGTGGGAAAATTTTATAATAATTCTTTGAAACATTTTTTAATAACATTTACATGAAATTAAAATGATTTTTGACTGAATATGGGAATATTGTCGATTTTTCTTAACGACGTTATTTCGATCTCTTTAATCCTTAAAGATAGAAAAATTAAGGGGAAAGAATTTATTATATATCAATAAATATATTATAAGAATATTTATGAGTTTATTGATATATATATCATAATATTTCATCATTGGAAGCATACTCATAAGTAACCCTAACAAACAATGATATTATAAAATAAATCTTTTACCACTTTGGTAATTTTTGTATAATAAGCCCCGTGAATGAAAGAACCATATATTTATTTTTTTTATCATATAATTTTAACGATAAGAATCATAAAATAAATTAATTTATAGTACATAAACCATACAAAATAAACAATTGGTGAATATGGTATGGGTCCCACAGAAATAAACGTGAGACGAAAATCCCTTACATCTTTGGGAAAATTTGAACTATATGGACCATTAAATAATAAAATGAAATAAAATTTTAAATATAGTAATATAATGATATAAATGATATATCATGTCAAATTCTAAGTATATACACCACAAAAAATAAACGATTGTTGAATATGGTATACGTATCCCAGAAATAAAAGGGAGAATAGAAATCTCTTACCTTAAGTCTCAACATTATTCATTATGTTAAAAACTCATGTATAATTAATATTATTTTATTAAAAATCTATTAAACAACCATAATAATATATATCATATCATATATGATTTACTTATGACCTTTTATTACCTGATTATTAATAATTCCCTGTTAAAATCATGTTTGTGGTAATAACTACTTAATTTTTCATGTATGTTTTGTTTTGGTATGTTTGGTCCATTTACATTTATCAAGGTTACATCGTATAAAGAATGAAAAAATGATATAAATTTCATATATATTAATTATAAATTTATTTATATCATTTTTAATTTTATAAATAGGAAATGAATTACATCATTCATGGAGGTATTACGCTATACTTATTCATGAATATTGATTCCATTTTATTGACGGATGGACTGAAAGAAAATTAAATATTAATTCAAATTTAAAGAATAATTTTTATATAATATATATCATATATTTTCATTAAATATATTAATATTACCACCCATTTTAAAATAAAATGAAAAACGTATCACATCACTTCATGGAGGTCGTAGTTAACACGTACACAGGAGAAACATTATCATTTTCCAATTAATCGGATGGTAAGAAGGTAGATGTGATATTATAATTAATGAAGTGTAATAATTTAATAAATATTATATAAATATGTTAAATAAATTATTTTATCCATCCATGAGGGGAATTTATGAAAAACAAATTACATCGGTTCGTGAGGTGGTAGTTCATTGTACACACATTTGAAGGTTTCGTTTACCATGTGATGGAATAAGATAAGGATATAGATTATTAAATTAACATAATAAAATGTCATTATATGTTATATAATTATTTTATTATATCAATATTTTTGAATAATATTTGAAGGATGTGGAAGAAGAAATAATACAAAAACACTCGGTTAAGAATGATACCTCTTCTTCGGATGACCTGTTTACTTTTGCACCAAGAGCCTTACTAGAAGGTTTCCCCAATCAAAATAATGTCGTTAGAACATGGGGATATAAGTAAGGAAGGTATATTTTTATGTATTTTTTAAACCATAAGGTTTTTTTAAATGTGAAGAGGATAGGAGAGTGGGTTCCCTTTTATAAGAGGGGGAGAGGATACACTTTGAATGTTTTAAAAGAAAAAGTTATACCAATGTTGTATACATGAAATAAGGTTCCAAAATGGATCATTATCTAACCTATCACGATATAATATTTAAATTTCTCCATAAAATGGGTTTTTAACTTATTTTTAGGTCATCTTAACCCTTATATTCTTATTTTAACCATGGTTAAACCCGTTTTAACCTTATCTGCCATAAATAATTTTTTATCTTTTTACATTTTATTATAAACAGAAAATACATTTACCCTATTATATAATATGAATTATTATTTTTATAAATATATAATCCATTTTTCCAATTAAATTCATATAATTGGTGGGATTTAATTTAAAATTAATCCCACAAAAGTAGCGAAAAACTGGTTTTCCAAAAAAAACTATAGGTATAAAATGTTTTTACATAAAATTTTAATGTAAAACTGATTTAAATGAACTAAATTTGATTAATAATTATAAAATTGAACTATTTTTACCTTTTAAACTATATTAAAACAAAATTTTACTAGTAAATGATTAAAATTCAAATGAATTTTTAAATAAAAACCAGTATTATTCAAATTCATCAAAAACTTAATCTTCTCATAAAATTCAAAAAAATCACTCTAAGATAATTTTTACATGTTGATTTAATAAATGAGGTTTATTTTTTCTAATAAATTTTCAAAATGTGTAAATAATGCTTTATTATGTTTTCACAAAAATCAATAAAAAGCATTTTTTGCGAAAAAAATAATTTTCATAGAATATAAAGACTTCACTAAAGATTATGTAATTTTTTATCAATATTATTTATTTATATAATAAAATTATACTTATAATTTAAAATTTCATTATTCAAATTAATATCACCAAATTTAATGGCTAGGTTATAATTTTCATCTTTATATAATAATATTAATTGTATATTGTGGTTCGTTAAAACTCGATGTTACGTGTAACACTAGATATTGAAGAAATTAAATTTATTTGAAAAAATAATAATGAAATATTTGGGCCCTAAAATTTGGGTAAGAATAAATTATAATAAAAATAATTTTATCATCATAGTAATTCTTTTACCTCCAAACATTATTACCTTACCCCTTGTAGAGTTGAGTGTTATTTTGTGTATGGATTGGATTTATGCTTATCCTACTAAGATATATTATTATGATAAATAATTTTTTTTCAAAATTTGTTTCAATTTTTATGAAATAGTGAATTTATACATTCAATAGCATATCAAGAATCTGGGAAAATGATTAAAGGTTAAAATTAAAGTTATATTTCATATATTGTTAAGAAGAAGGAAACTATTAAAATTGGTGAGATTCCTATAGTAAATATTCATATATTTCCTGATAAATTGCCTAGTATTATTATATATAATTGGGAGATTGAATTTACTATTAATGTAGTTTATGAGGTTAATCCAAATTTAAAAACTTATTATTGAATGACTTGGGAGGAACTTTTGGAATTAAAAAAGTAGTTTCCCGAGATACTTGATAAAAGATTCATTTTTCCTAGCATTCCCCATGAGGTTCTCATGTTTTGTTTGTTAAAAAGAAATATGATTACATGAGGATTTTTGTTGATTGTTGAGAATTTAATAACATAATTGTTATGAATAAATATCCATTTACTCATACTGATGAATTGTTTGATCAACTCCAAGGAGCTCAGTATTTTTCGATGGATAATCTTAGTTCTAAGCATCATCAACTAAAGTTCAAAGATAATGAAATGTAGAAGATGTTGTTTCATAATAGGTATGAGAATTATGAGTTTGTGGTTCTTCCCTTTGGGTTGATAAATGATCCAACTATATTTATAGACCTTATGAATAGATTTTACCATGATTTATTCGATAAATTTGTTGATGTATTCATTGATTGTATTTTGGTACACTCAAAAATTTATTAGAATCAGGAAAACACCTACGTATTGTTCTGTAAACATTGAAAGAAATTGATGTTTATAGAAAATTTAGTAAATGTGAATTTATTTTGTAAAAAAATTATTTTCTTTGACATATTTTAAATAAATAGTAAATAAATATTAATCTGACTAAAAATAATGTGTTTGGAGAGTGGTCAAGTCCTACAAATTTTAAAAATATTTATAATTTAATTTGATTAGCGAGTTACTACAAATGGTTTATTGAAAAAATTTCTCAGTTATCTATCCCACTAAGTATGTTAACTCAAAAAGTAGTTAAATTCAAATGGATAATATAGTGTGATTAATGTTTCTAGGAGATGAAATAAATATCTGTGAATTCTACAATTTTAGACCTTCCATCTAGAAATGTCCATTTATTCTATAATGATTATTCTTATAAGGGACATGGTTGTGTTTTGATGAATAATGATTAGTTAATTTCTTATTCTTCACATCAGTTGAAAAAAACGATCTTTATTATCCTACTCATGACCTTGAACTAGCTATTGGTTTTTTTTGATTTAAAAATAAGATGATATCATCTATATGGAGTAATGTGTGAAATATATACTGATCATAAAAGATTGAAATATATATTCACATATAAGGATTTGAACATGAGGTGGTGAATATGGGTAGAGTTGATTAAGGATTATGACTGCTACATTTATTACCATCTAGGAAATAAAAACTAGGTAAATAATGTTTTAAGTTGGAAATATAAATTATTATTAACTATTATGCATTTAGAACATGATCCTTTGATAATTATTTGTTGAATATTTTTCTACAAATTATTCATTCATGATATTCCTATATTTTTTTAAGTGTCAATGTAGCCTCCATAGTCATATATAATTAATAAATCTCATAAGGAAGATAGTGTTTTATATAAAAATATATAATTAGTTAGGAAAGGTATGTTTTGAAAATTTTACATTGATAAAGAAAGTGATTTTAGATTCTAAAAAAGATTATGTGTGCCTTGTGTTTCCTAGTTGAAGAATGAAATGTTGAGTAAAGCTCATATTTATTCATTTATTTCTCTTCCTGATAGTACTAAGATGTATATAGACCTTCAGGAAAATTTTTGGTGGGACGGAATGAAGGATGGCATTGCTAACTATACCACGAAATGTTGAACATTTCAATAGTTTATAACTAAATGATGATTACAAAATAGTATTCTTTATCCATTTCCAATTTAAGGACAGAAATAGAAGAATGTATATGGGTTTCATGGTTGGATACAAAATACATCTTGTTGTAATAATGTAATATGGTTTATTTATTATCATTTGAATAAATCTATTAATTTTATTCCTATTAAAGATTATATTTATTTGGATTGTATTTATAGACTCTATATTAAAGAGATCATCAAAATTCATGGGGTCATACTTTCTATTGTATCTAAAAATGATCCTAGGTTTACTTATAATATCAAGAAAATATTTATGAAGTTATTGGGTATTTAAGAAATTCTAGTATAAATTTTCATCCATAATATGATGGACAGTTTGAGATAATATTTTAGACATTGGAAGATAGAATCTGATCTTGTTCTATGGATTAATAGGGAAGTTGGAATTATCATTTATAATTAGTGCAAGTTTCTTATAATAAGAGTCTTCAATCTAGTTTTTTTAGAAGATGGTTCCTGGCCAGAAAACCAGGGCACAATTATTATAAAGGAAAACAATTAAAAATTCTAAAAGACAGAAACATATTATAATATTTATTATTAAAAGGAAGTAAGTCATTAAGAAGTTCATCAAGCCAGGTAATGTCTTTATTGACTCCCTCATTTGCAAGACCATCAGAAACCATGTTAGCTTCACACTATATATGAGTGATGATGTAGTTTATGTTGAGAAGAGCACGGATACAGTCCATCCAATGGATGGTGATCAGCCACACAAGATGTATCACATCATTCTAAACTACTTGCATATTGGTGTTTAGGTCACTCTCAATCTAGAGGATCTTCCAAACATGTTGTTTGGAAAATAAGATGGCATGAATCAAACCCATCATTTCAGCTTCTAGTGAGGAAGAAATGCCATAGCTACCATAGATGTAACCAATGATATGACCAATATGATTCCTGAAGATGGAAATACAACCTGCATGTCACATATTTCCATTGGAGGAACCATCCACATTAACCTTAATCTAGTATGCAGATGATTCCATTTGAGTAATTATATGCAAAGTGGTGTCGAAATTAGGCTTATTGGAATAAATTAGGGGAAAGAAAGTAGTTGGGATCAAAATTGGTTGAAGAAATGGATGAGAACATGAATATGATTCAATATCACATGAGATCATCTCAAAGTTAGAAGAATATTTACGTAGATGATTGGAGGAAAGATTTTTCATTTGAGTTAGGAAATCATGTTTTTTAATTATATCTATGGAAAAGTGTTTTGCGTTTTGGTAAAAATGAAATATTAAGTCCATTGTTATTTGGAATATATAAAATTCTAGAGAAATTTGGATCATTTTATTACTGAGTTTCCTTACCTCTATGTTTATCCCAAGTACATGATGTGATTCATGTTTCATTGTTTATAAAATATTTACTATACGAAACTCATGTTTTGAACCCTAAAGTAGTATAGTTGGAAGAGAATATTTCATATAAGAAACAACTTATTGATATTATTAATTTCATAGAAAATTTTTTTGGAATAATGTGATTCGTCAAGTAATGGTTTTGTGAAAAAACAAGATGGTTGAAGAAGTTTAATGGCAATCAAAAATTGTTTCGAAGGAAAAATCCCCACTTATTTAAGAAATAATTAAAATTTTGAGGATACAATTTAAAAATGGGTGAATAATGTAAATACCCCAGTAAATTTAATAATATATCAATTTAATTTCTTTTTAAAATTCATGAACTAGATTTTATGAATTATATTCCCCATAAGAATACAGAGTAATTTTCTAATAAAAAAGGAAATAATTTTATTTATATTAAATTTGTTTATATATATTATACAGTTTATTTTAAAAAAATAATTTATAGGTTATAAAATTTTAATTTTTTAAAAAGGATATCATTCTTTATATGATAAAATAAATATTATCTTAGAGTTATTTTTGGGAGTTTTTTTAAAAAATATGGATTTTTTGGGTGAATAGTGGAAATTGTCAATTGTTAAGAATTTTATTTCTTAAATATATTTACAAAATCACATTCAATTTTGGATTTATATTAATATTTAATAAGTTTTTTTAAAAAAATATAACCCTGTAAATGTCATTCTAATCAATCTTTCAATTTATTTTGGTATAAAAACATTTTTATACTTAAAAACACATTTTTGTGGAAAACCATTTTCACGGCATTTTATGGGATTATTTTAAAATCAATTTCATCCAATTATAGAAATTTAATTTTATAAAATTGAATCAAAATTTTAAATCATCATTTAAAATTTTTATTACGAGGAAACTTTAATTTGTTCCATTTGAATAGTAAATTTGTTAAAAAAATTCATTCTCCATAATAAGAGTTAAAACAAGATAAAATGGTTAAAACTAAAATTGAAAGGGTTAAAATGAATTAAATTTTTTTTAAATCTTGTATTATATTTATATTTCGACCCTATATTATCTATTCTGTGAAAATGGTTTATTTTAGAGCCATTTTTATTAAGTAATATATTAATATATTTTAATCTTTTGAAAAATTACATGTGTGTCCTCTCCAATATTTATTAATTGTTACCCAATATCATCACTTATCCACACTTAAAAAATACCTCCTGATAACCTATAGGTCATGTTTTGATCATAATACAAACCTAATAAGGCTTTAGGAAAGATGTTATCTGAAGAAGATATATATTTCTAAACTGTGTGTTTTATTTTTATTTATTCTTTTACCTCATTAAAAAATATCTTAAAAATTTTCATTTAATTACATAACTATACCACATATAATTAAATTTTATTATGTTTTTGTTATTGTCACACCCCGACCTGACGATTTATTTTAATTTAATTATTTTGGGAATTGTTATTGGTCTTTATCCTGAACTGTGTTTATTTTAAAAAAAATTGGGATCTTATACAGGCGTGTGACCATACGCGCGACCGTGTGTGGTGACCAACTTTAATAATATGACTTTTTATTATTAAATTTTTTATTACATGGGTGCACAACCGGGCACGCGGCCGTGCACGTGACTGCGCGCGTGACTGTGCACAGTGTCCAATCTTAGTTAGTAATGATATTATTATTTTGGTTGGTTTTGTTAATTTAGTTTTATTATTCATATTATTATTATCTAAGTTGATATTTAAATTAGGTTATTATCAATATTATTGTAAAGACTTGTAAATTTCAAGGAAATTTGTTTCTTAAATTGTTTGGAATTTTTCAAGTCTGCAGTTTCTAACGGCACCTGATTCCAAGGCCCGGTGTGCCCGGAATAATTTTCAGAAGTTTTTTTAAGCTTAAATTAATGCGCGTAATTAGTTTTACTGAAAAATTGGAATAACACTTAAATGGTTACTCAGATCAGAAATCTGAGGGCACTATTGCGCTCAGGATGGCAGGTTTACCCTAGGTGCAACTTAAGTTTAGTCGACGCGGGTCCCTTGCGAGAAATTCCAAAAATGGCATAACCGTAAATAAAATAATTAAATAAATTACTTTATTTTTCAAATGCTTATAACTCAAAAATGGTAGCTCAGATTAAAAATCTGAGACCGCCACTTAACTCATGAAGGCATGGTTTATTTAAGCAGATACTAATTTTGGTCCGCGCAGGCCACCAGAAAAAGTTAGTTTTTGGCCACAAATAAAATAATTAAGTGACGATTATTTTATTGTAAAATTAATATATTCTAAACAGAATCTCGAATAGAAAATCCCAGAGTATCAATGGGTTCGTTGGGGAATTTTTTACTTAGTCAGAGCCTAACCTCGACTGGCGTGAGTCGATGGTGACTCATAATAATTTTCTGAACTTTTTTTCGGGTACGTTCAGTAAACGTACATGTGGGTTTTTCTATCTTTTGAACCAGTGCTCGGAATTGAAATATGAGGGCACTGATGAACTCGTAGCACCGGTAATTTCTTAAGGTAACTTTTACCGCAGTTTCATTTTAAGCGGGGTGAGAATTAATAATTGGGGATTTAGAATTAAATAAATAAAATTAGTGGTACACAATTTTATTTATATCTATAGTAGTTATACCCTACAAAAGGGAGTCAAGGATGAGACCCATAAACACCAACTACCCATGTGTGGATAAATGATAGGTGGTGCCCACATGATCCCCAAACTTTCATCTCCCCATAACCTCTATTAAACCCCCCTTAAACCCCCCCTTTTAATTAATTTGTTAACTCCTCAACTCCTCTATTTATGAGATCTCTCTACCTTCCTCTAATTAAGTTTGTCAACATAATTAAATTAATGGTTTCATTAATTAAATTGGTGCATCACAATTTGAATTATTTTGTGTTGCATGGAACTTCTTTAAATGGGAGTGGTCATTTATAATATTTTCGATAGAAAATATTTTGATGGGGAACCTTTGGAGGATTAGAAAGAGAGGTGTTCTTCCTCTGATGAAGAATGCAAAGTCACCGACGACGTGCCTTATCTTATTCTTCCTCTGGGTCAAGGGAGGAAATGCAACCGTGGGGAACTCTCCAATGATGATGGTTATTTCCCAGCATTGACGGAGCGACAACACTTTCCGCGTCTACAACGAACGAACCATATTCTAGGTAAGGGGTTTTTGTATTTTGTGTATATGTGATTTATACCTCGTGCATGGGTATTTTAATTGCAAGGTGTTTGTATAATTTATTTTGAATAAATTAAACCCTTGTCGTTGATGAATTTTTGATTGAGCTTCTAATGCAGAGGTCATGGCTAACGAACAAACCCGGACCCTCCACTGGTTGTTCTTTTGTGCGCGGATTGACGGGTGACATTAAAACGGTCCACAACAGCGATTCGAAGCCGGTATGACGCGCAGAAGGATCCCATGACACGGGTCTGACGAGGGTCCCGGCGGTCCAAGGCGATGGTTTAGTTGGGAGAGCAGGCGACCGTGGCTACTGGTGCAGGTGGAAGGCTGCGCGACATGGGGTCTGATGTGTGGTAGCAGGAGATGGCTGTTAGGGTATAGGTTGCGTGATATTTCTGGAGGAGAAAAGAGATTAGAGAGAGAAAGAAGTAATAAGAGAAATAAATTAAAAGAAGAAATAAGAAATCAATAGGAAGTGATGGGGTCTCAAGGCATGGAGTAAAGGGAGGCACTACTTTTGGGTGGTGTGTGGATTTGGGGGTGTGAGATTTAAGGAATTAAATTAAATTAAAAATAATCATAATATAATAATACTATTATTATTTTCGTTGGGAAACTGTATTTTTACGGTATCTTCCTCGTGCGACCTCGATTTCATGAACGGTCAGCGGCAATGTGACCCTGATTCTGAGACGGATGTTTTGAGTCCAATATTGGATGTCTTTTTTGGGTTTTTTGAGCGTGTACCCAAAGTGCTTGGAAAATAATAGATTTAATAATATTATTAAATCTTCGACCTGCTATAACTCATGCGTGCGATGTCTGATTGGCTTGCCGTCAGTGGAGACATGACCCTATATTTAAGAAGTTCTATTCAAGTCTAATGTTCGATAATAAATTCTGGTTCGCGGCTTGGGTCCACGAAACACCCAATGATCATAATAATATTATTATTATGGGATCTTGTATCTGACATATCTCTCTCATACGGTGTCAGAATGATGAACCGTCTCCGACGTTGTGACACTGGAATTAAGACGGATGTTTCAAGACCAATTTTGGATATTTATGTCAAGGTTGCAGTGTGAGCCCCATGAGGCCCAGATCACGCTTGTTGCGGTGAAATGAAACTTTTTCACCGACTATCCGTTTTGGACTAATTGGTAGTCCATATCGTGTGTTTTTCAGTATGGATCACAATGGTGTGACTGGTTTAGTTAACCGGTGTCATTTGAAGTACGGTCGGGTTGGTTCGAACCCGAAACCAACCAGGGCCTCGGAGCGGAAACACTTATAACATGAGCTCCAGACGTCTAAATGAAATGTCGTTGACTTGGTTGGATTCCTCTTGATGAGAAGGATCTTTTGGCATACATTACATGAGGTTTGGACGCAGTTAGAGTAAGGTCGGGTTGGATTGTACCTAAAATCCAATCGGGCCCCTGGAACGGAAAAGTCGATAACTTTCAGACTGGACATCCATTTGAAAAACCATCAGCGGCCTTGTTAATCATGCTGAGAAATGATCCCTATGAGTATACCCTATGAGAGTTTGAGGTAAAATTGAGATACGGTCAGGTTGGTTCGTACACGAAACCAACCGGGCACCCGAGACGAAAAGGCTCATAACTCAAAGACCGGGCGTCTGATTGACGCGCTGTCTATTGCGTTGAGACCCCTATGATGAGGCGGTCCCTTGTGATACTTATTTTTGAGACTTTTGGATACTTGGACTACCAAATAGTAGCTCTTGGAGCGGATCCTCCTAGAGACGAGCGTATGGAGTGCAGAGACCTAGTAGCTGTGGACTTGACGACTGCTTGACCGATTCGACTTGGAGTGAGTCGACTAGAACAGTTGATGGAGAGCCCGATATTTGGCGTCAGACCCATGGCTGATGGAGCGCCTGGTAGTTGGAAGCAGACTCGTAGAATTCGGCAGGAGGATTAACTCTATAGGCTATTAGGGGAACCGCTACTGTGTTTGTGAGGCAGACCCCTGGCGGGAAGAACTACTGTGTTTGGGTGCAGACCCGCGGTACTCGGTAGGAGGAGTACCTCAAAAGTCTAAGGTTAGTCAGTAGCACCTCAGAGTCGTGACAGGGCTACTATACTCGACAGAGGATGATTTCTCCAGTATTTTTGGTTTTGGTATCATTAATGAAAATCATGGTTTGAGATGAGTCAATGACCTTTGTGTATTCCTCTGAATTGAGATGGGTTACATGATAACTTAGGTATATGTATGGGAATATATCTAAGTAGTGGTTATCCGTTGATTTCATATCTGTGTGATACCTCATGATTGATATGGGCTACTTGATAACTTAGGTATAAGTATGGGCTTATACCTAAGTACGGGTTATCTCTTTAGATCCTTCGTTGTGGTTATCCTTGTTGGATTTAGTGAGACCTTGAGGGTCTCAGGGTCCCTACTGAGTATCGTTATACTCACCCCAGCACGGGCTATTCCCGCACCTCGTTGTGTTGGATGCAGATGACGGACAGCGCTGACGAAGACCCAGTGTACGAGGACTGGACGACACCTAGAGGAGGACCTCACGATGAGTCAGCACACGGAGGTGGACCTCATGATGAGTCGGTACCTGGAAGAGGTTGGTGGACGAGGGCACTGCGGAGTCTATCTAAACCTACCCTTCAGGTAGGATCCGTGGTGGATGATCCAGGAGTTGCTTGTCACCTTCCAGTTGTTTTTTCTATTTCCTTGTACTTTATAGTTGGGCTTGTATTTCCAGCCCCTTTTACATTCAGAACTACTTTTGTATTCAGTTTTACTTCATGCTTACTTCCTCTTGTACTATGGTTGAGTGTGTTTATGATTTATAAAGTCAATTCCTTCCCAGTTATTAGGATTTGGGCCTTTGGTACTAGTCGCTAGCCCCTGGCCTATGGAAGGTGGGCTTGGGGTAGTCACGGCACGGGCCCCGAGGACGGGTCATGAAAAATTGGTATCAGAGGAGTCAGTTCTACCTCAGAACTCAGGAATCTAATATTTATTTTCTGTAAAGAAATAGTGTTAAGGGTACTGAGTGTGGTCTTCAGTTCAGGGAGTCCAGTGTTGGTGCGGCGACCGATGTATCCATACACCAGGACCCTGACTACTAATTTCCGACTTGGAGCACGAAAGAACTGATTTATTATGTGTTTCCAAAAGTTTTAAAGTCATCTTAAACCAGGTCATCTCACCAGGTTTAAATTTTTTGACCGTGTCGCATCTGTTCAGGATGCCTCCACACAGACAGTCAATTGGAGTTCCGAGAAAGTACCTGATGACAGCCCACCGAGCGATGAGGCTCTAGTACAGGGCCCTCTTGCTATGATGGAACCTTCGGGTGGTGTTCCAAAAGCACCACCACCTCTTAGGTAGAAGATTCCACCAGCCGTACTAGTGGACGGTGCACGCTGATAGGGCGCGTTGAACGAGTTCCAGCAGCAGAGGCCTCTGAGGTTATGAGGCGAGGCAGATTCGCAGGTAGTAGTGGACTGGATGGAGGCGATTTCTAGAGTTCTACACTTAGTTTAGACACTAGTAGAGAAGATGGTGATCTTATCTACTGGTGTTTCCCAGTGAGTGACTATGAGGATGGTTGGCATAGAGATGAGGCTTCAGTAGGTGGACTGATGCCTGAGATAGTACCTTCGGGTAGTGAGCCAGCTATATCACTACTTGTTGGACAACAGTTACAACCGGAAGTACCGGTAGATGACATATGTATGTTCCGTTCCTTACACATGTTTCAGCATCAGATAACCCTCAATTTCCGAGGTGATCCCGACTCACAGGTGGCTGAGGATGAGCTTGAGGAGGTGGTTGAGAGTTTTCTGGAGCTTATACAGCTTCGGTAGGATGACATGTCGGTAGCTGAGTATTCATCAAGACATACCGGCCATTCCAGGTACTCGATGAATACGATGTGATTAGTGATTCAGGGCTCAGACCACTGAGCGAGGTTTGTTTAAAGGACATATGAGCCATCACTTCTTCCTCTATGTATTCCTACTTATGTTAGGGTGCTAGAGAGAACCTTTGTGGATGAATGTTCGTTGGCTGAACGAATACAACTAATTAATGTAAGTTGTAAGAAGCATAAAACTGGCACCAATCTCAGAGACTTGGGCATGTAAAATGTTTCAAGAAGAGGACGTGTTAATGATAGATGAATCTGTAGAGTAGCAGACAAGGAAGCAGAGTTAGGAGAGAATCATGAGGTGATGTACTTTTCGACATGTTATAACCACCTTCCTTTGTAGTCCACGCTAGGCTCAGGGATCTGGAGGTCAAGGGAAGAGAATAACTGCATGTGTTCAAGTAGTGTCACCCAAGGGCTCTAAGAATGATTTTATTTACGGTCTGTGTCTACTACTAGCTATTGTATCATTAGACATAGGTACTAATCATTCCTACCTTCCATGAATCTTGTCCAAGACCTAGAGTTTCTGTTTAGGTCGTGGACTTGACCCTTACGTCTGGAGATACCTTTGGGAGGAGACTCGATAATCACACTTACGCCGACTGTGTGATATGACCCTTGAGGCACGAGTTTCAGTTATAAACTCTTTGTGGTAGCGTCGAGGCCTTAAGATGTTAGTTGGGTATGGACTGGGCAACCACAGTTCATATATAGATTAACAGTATTAGGCAAAGAGGTTGTGGTTTATCTACAATGTTGGGTTTGGGTTTTACTTGCTCGGCGAAAAGGAAAACCCAGGCAGCATAGGAAGGAATCATGCATAAGAGGGTGCATTCGATCACTTAGGAGATGGAAAAACTTACCTTTGTGCCATAATTCTCCAGAGTTGCGGCACCACTTCCAGCAGAGCTTTCAGGAGCTGGGGTAGAGGATGACCAGTGCACCCAACCAGAGGGCGTTGGTTACATAGTTCACTGCGACGCATCATGGACCATACTTGGGTGTGTCCTGATGTAGAAGTGGTCAGTGATCGCCTATGGATCACGGTAGATGAGACTGCACAGAGCAGACAGGAGACCACTGGAGTTTGAGGATGGAGACCATGTCACCTTATGGGTCTCACATCGATGAGGTCTAAGGAGATTTGGCCGAGGTGGCAAGTTATCTCTAAGGTTCATCGGACCCTTATAGGTCCTCAGCAGGGTAGGCGAGGTGGTTTACCGCTTGAACTTTCTACCACAATTGCACCAGGTGCACTATGTCTTCCACTTATCTTAGTTGAGGAGATGTACGCACGACCAATCCGTCATCATCGACCATGGAGAGCTGGACATCGATGACGGGGCGAATTTCTCAGGGTTCCAGTAGAGGTTGAAAATCGACAGGAGCGGGTCCTATGGGGACGGTTGATTCCTCATGTGCGCTTTCACTAGCAGCACAGGAACCTCCAGGAGAGCACGTGGGAGCGGGAGGCTCATATGCAGGCTCAGTACCCTCATTTGTTTCCCTAGCATGTGTTATAGATTTACGGGGATGTAAAGACCAAAGGTGGGGGTAATTTAAAGACCTGTAAATTTCAAGGAAATTTTTTTCTTAAATTATTTGAAATTTTATGAGTCCGTAGTTTCGAATGGCACCTGAATCCAAGGCCCGGTGTGCCTGGAAAAATTTTCTAAAGTTTTGTTAAGTTTAAATTAACGTGCATAAGCAGTTTTACTAAAAAAGTGGAATAACTCTTAAACGATTACTTGGATCAGAAATCTAGGGGCACCGTTATGCTCAGGATGGCGGGTTTACCCTATGTGCGACTTAAGTTTAGTCGACGCGGGCCTCCTGTGAGAAATTCCAAAAATGGAATAACCGTAAATAAAATAAGTAAATAAATTATTTTATTTTTCAAATGCTTATAACTGACAAACGGTAGCTCGGATTAAAAATCTGAGACCACCGCTGAACTTGTGAGGGCGTGGTTTATTTAAGAAGATACTAACTTTGGCCAGCACAAGCCACCAGAAAATGTTAGTTTTTTGCCGAAAATAAAATAATTAAGCGACAATTATTTTATTGTAAAATTTATAACTTCTAAATGGTAACTTGTATTGAAAATCCGAGAGTATCAATGGGTTCTTTGGGGCATTTTTTACTTAGGCAGAGCCTAACCTCGACCGGCATGGGTCAATAGTGACTTATAATAATTTTCAATACTTTTTTCGGGTATGTTCAGTAAACGTATGTGCGGGTTTTTCTATCTTTTGAACTAGTGCTCGGAATTGAAATATGAGGGTACTGATGAACTCGCAGCGCCGATAATTGCTTAAGGGAACCATTATCATAGTTGCGTTTTAAGCGGGTTGAGAATTAATAATTGGGGATTTAGAATTAAATAAATAAAATTGGTTGTACACAATTTTATTTATATCTATGGTAGTTATACCCTACAAAATGGAGTTAAGGATGAGACCCATAAACACCAACTACCCATGTGTGGATAAATGGGATGTGGGGCCCACATGATCCCCAACCTTGCATCTCCCCATAACCACTCTTAAGCCCCCCTTAAACCCCCTTTTTTAATTCATTTTTTAACTCCTCAACTCCCCTATTTATGAGATCCCTCCACCTTCCTCTAATTAAGTTTGTCAACATAATTAAATTAATGGTTTCATTAATTAAATTGGTGCATCACAATTGGAATTATTTTGTGTTGCATGACACTTCTTTAAATGGGAGAAGTCTTCTATAATATTTGCGATAGAAAATATTTCGGTGGAGAACCTCTAGATGATTAGAAAGAGAGGTGTTCTTCCTCCGACGAAGAACGTGAAGTCACCGAAGATGTGCCTTCTCTTCTTCTTCCTCTGCATCAAGAGAGGAAATGCAACTGCGGGGAAATCGCCAATGATGACAGTTCTTTCCTGGCGTTGATGGAGCAAT
Organism: Viscum album; assembly: GCA_963277665.1. Lineage (NCBI taxonomy): Eukaryota > Viridiplantae > Streptophyta > Magnoliopsida > Santalales > Viscaceae > Viscum > Viscum album. The sequence continues at coordinate 1,608,060,232 of OY728141.1, read as the reverse complement.
AACACTTTCCACGTCTATGAAAAGTTAACCATATTTGAGTTAGGGGGATTTATTATTTTGTGTATATGTGATTTATACCTCGTGCATGGGTATTTTAATTACAGGGTGTTTGTATAATTTATTTTGAATAAATTAAACCCTTGTCGTTGATGAATTTTGGATTGAGCCTCTAATGCGGAGGGTACGGCTAATGAACAAGCCTGGACCCTCCTCTGGTTGTTCTTTTGTTCGCGGATTGACAGGCGACATTGAAACGAGCCGCAACGGCGATTCGAAGCCGGTATGACGCGTAGAAGGATCCCATGGTGCGGGTCCGACGAGGGTCCCGGCGATCCAAGGTGATGGTTTGGTTGGGAGAACAGGTGATCGTGGCTGCTGGTGCAGGTGGAAGGCGGTGCGACATGGGGTCCGGTGCGTGGTAGCAGGAGATGGGTGCTTGGGTAGAGGTCGCGTGAGATTTCTGGATGAGAAAGGATATTGGAGAGAGAAAGAAGGAATAAGATGAATAAATTAAAAGAAGAAATAAGAAATCAATAGGAAGTGATGGGGCATAAAGGAATGGAGTAAAGGGAGGTGATAATTTTGGGTGGTGCATGGATTTGGGGTGTGATATTTAAGGAATTAAATCAAATTAAAAATAATAATAATATAAAAATGTTATTTTTATTTTTGTTGGGAAAACTGTATTTTGATGGTATCTTCCTCGTGTGACCTCGGTTTCACGAACGGTCACCGGCAGTGTGACCCTGATTCTGAGATGGACGTTTCGAGTCTAATATTGGGTGTCTTTTTTTGGGTTTTTGTTCAGGTACCCAAAGTGCTCGGAAAATAATAGATTTAATATTATTATTAAATCTTCGACCTGCTATAACTCATGCGTGCGACGTTCGATTGGCTTATCGTTAGCGGCGACGTGGCCCTATATTTATGATGGTCGATTCAAGTCTAATGTTCAATACTAAATTCTGGTTTGTGGCTCAGATCCACGAAACAACCAATGATAATAGTAATATTATTATTATTACGGGATCTTGTATCTGACATATCTCTCTCATACGGTGTCGGAATGACGAACTGTCTGCGACGTTGCGACCCTGGTATTCAGGCGGATGTTTCAAGACCAATTTTGGATATTTAAGTCGAGGTTGAGGTGCGGGCCCCATGAGGCCCGGTTCGCACGTGTTGCGGTGAAATGAATAGTTGGTGGATCATGTGGAAGTGCCTTATTTTGTCTAGTGGTATTCCTATGGGTTCTCTCATGTGAATGTGGAAAAGATTATTGGATAGTTGGTGGATCATGTGGATGGGTGCATGAGTGGCACAGAAATGCATATATGTGAGGCATCTAGGAATATCAGTGGTGGGTTATGTCGGGAATGTTTCGATGATTTTGCAGTGCTTAGTTTTTCAAGTGGGTGTTTTTCTCTGAAAATGAATTGATGTTTTAAGATGGAATTTTCGGATTTGTATCCAAAGTGTGATTTTTTGTTTTGTGAGGTGCTTTGGTTTTTGGAGGGTTGGTTTTTTATTTCTTGTTCGGGATATTCCCCCTAGAAATGTCCCAGGGGTTCCAGCAGGTCTCTCTCAGTTCTTGGCCTAGCCCAGACTATCAGTGGAGTGGCAGAGTTGGGTTCTACTCAGTTGTGTTAGCCTTTTGTAGACGTCAAAGTCAGTTGGACATTTTTGAATGCTTTTTGAAGTTAGGAGTGTCTCTAGTTTTTTAGGAACTCTAAAATTTGTGTGGTTGCTAGTTGTCTCGAGTATGTCTTGTGGATTGGGACTACACCGGTAAACATGGATTGTTCCATTTTAGTTGCGAATGGGGATGCGGTCAGTGATCCTCAATACTAACCTTATTTCGTAGTCGTGCCTAAGGAAGTGAAGGTGAGAGAAATTTGGTGGATCTCATAGGTGCTCAACCAATCAATAGGTGAATATTGAGGTGTGTTGACCTTTCTGATGAGTTATTTTCATGTTCCCCAGAAGTAGTGTGGAGTAATCAGTCTTAAACTCATAATAGTTATGGTCTTTCTCATATTGTGGTAAGTGTGGGTCCCACATCCGATGAGGGGTGAGAACCAAAGGGTCTTGTTCATAGAGTTATCCTTCCATTAGTTTGCGCTGAGTGTTTGATAGACTTCTCAATCTCTTATCTCTACTATGGTAGTTAGGAACTCTAAGTTGTTCTCTATAATTCTTAGTTGGTATGTTGACAGAGTGTGCTTGGTGGATGAGGTGTAGTATGCAGGTTGATTTTCCAGCGGAGAACGTTCCAGTTAGACGTGGTCAGCTTATGACTATGAGGCGGTAGATTCTTTAGACATCAGGGACCCAGCCATAGGTCTCGTTGTGAAGCTTGCTCGCAGTCAAAACTCGTCGGACATGGTACGAGTTTGGTCTGACGTAAGTCCACAGTGATGGATGAGGACAACATAAATTTCCTTATTGCGGTATCGCCTCTGAAGGCTTCATTTTTTTTGTAAGGTACTTAAAGGCCGTGTCTCCATGTGGTGGTATTGACTTGTGAAAGTTCCTCTCAGGATTTAAAGTGGTTTGGAGAATCTCTTTTGCAACGAGTGCGCTCTATGACCCTTTTAGTGGTTGGATATGGATCAAAATTGTTCTCATTTTGGATATGCTCAAGTCTTGTGGAATTGACATGTGTCTATCCATTTCGTCACTTGGTTAGGGGTTTCCACTGTCAAAACCCTCCAATGTTGTGGAGTATCTGTCAGTGTGGGAATTGTCTGTGTGGTTCAACCTGTGTTAGCGGGTCTGTGATGAAGAGTTCAGTCTGTATCACTCAAAGTAAATTGGGAATTCCCATGTGGGTGTCGTGGTGTTAGGAAAATTCTAAAATGGTGGGGAAACCCATTGCGAGTCTCGCCGACATCTCCTCTCATGTTGGGTGGTTAAACTTAGGGAGCATGGATGGTTAAGCCAGTGTTAGAGGCCTTTCTGGGTTTGTGAGTCGTCTTGTATTGAAGAACCAATGTTTGAAGATAACCCTAATATGGTGGGGAGACCACCATATGATGAACTTGTGGAATACTATGTTTTCAATGTGCTCTTGGCGGAGCAACCCTTTACTCGTACTCTGCCCGACCTAAACCATGCTAATTGGTTAGCTTGGGTAGTAGGTCTCTTGACAAGTGATCTTGGAGATCTCGAGTGGCCCTGGTGATCTCTAAGTAAGGGATCAAGGTGATCCATGTTGTGGTGGTGTTTGGAGGTGTATTCCATTATGTTGGTTATGTTGCTTGGTAAGTATGTTTTTGAAATCATAGGAGTTTCAGGTCATGGGTATTTTGAATGCCTGATCTTCTGGTGATTGAGTTTTGTTTTAGGTATCTTTGTGGTTTTGATTGGAATCTTAGCTTGTTCAAGTCTTTTGGGACTTTCTGGGGGAAGAAAGTGTCATGGGGGAGATAATTTTCACACCCTGACCCGATTCTTTATTTTAATTCAATTATTTTGGGACGTGTTTTGGGGCTTCAGCCTGAACCAGGTTTATTTTTAAAAAAATTGGGATCTTATACGGGAGTGTGACCATACGCGTGACTGTGTGTGGTGACCAACTTTAATAAGATGAATTTTTAATATTAAATTTATTATTACATGGGAGCGCAACTGGGCACACGACCGTGCACGTGACTGCGCGCGCGACTGTGCGCGGTGTCCAACCTCAGTAATTAATGATATTATTATTTTGGTTGGTTTTGTTACTTTTGTTTTATTATTCATATTATTATTATCTAAGTTGATATTTAAATTGGGTTATTATCATTATTATTATTATTTTTGTTTGATATTTTAATTTATTTATGAATGTTAAATTATTTTTAAAATAAAAAATTATTATTATAAACTACTTACTATTATTATTATTATTAAATTAAGTTCCATTTTTGGGGTTTTATTTAGATTTTTGTTGTTTTTTTATCCCTATTTTATTTTATTTTATTTTCTCTTACTTCTCTCCCTCTCTTTCTCTCCCCTCCTATCGCGTCTCCCCCCCCCCTCATTTCTATCATGCACAGGACCTCCCCCATTTCCCTAAGCTGCACCACCCTCCTCCTCCACCTCCGGATGGCCGCACTGGACCGCTCACCGCCTCCGATCCCTCTCCAGGACTGGCGCCGCCATGCCCTCCTCCTCCCTCTTCAGTCGGCTGTGCTGCCCGCCTCACCTCGGTCTCCCCCGTGTCGCCCTCGCTTCCTTGCACGGTCGGACCTACACCACCCCTCCCTTATGGCCAATTTTCCCGCACGACACACCTAAAACCTTTCTTCCCCTCACCCAGTTTTCCATTCGCACCTTCTTTGCAGGTTTTTTTCCCTTCATTGGGTTGTTTTATTGATTTGGGGATTTTCAGGTTAGGGTTTTTGGTTGAATTTGGTTTGATTTTCATGCAATGGGTTTGATACCTTGTTTTTAGGGTTTCGTTGTATTGTGTGCGGTGTGATTTATGTGCGGAAAGAATTTCACACCATGTTTGAAAATTTTTCTAAATGTCGGTAAGTGGTTTCATGCCTTAACACCATTTGATAATTTTATTATGCTTGTTTAAAATTTTGGGTGTGTTCTATAATTTCTTTGTTTGGTATGAATAATGATTTCAAGGTGTTTTACATGATTAAATGTTGGGAATATAATTTAAAATGAAAGCGGGTGTTCATTGTGCATGAATATTGGTGAGTTGTTTTATAAATATGTTTTATGCATTGATTCTTAGGTGTGAAACATGTTTTAGTGTGATAATGTTGGGAGTTAGTTCTAAAGTGACATTCTTTTTATGTGAAATTGGGTAAATTTGATTTAAACCTTGATTTCCCCACATGTCGATGTTTTACAAATTATTCAAATGGTTTATTACCTAAATTATGTGGTGCATATAATGTTTTCAAAATTGTTTGAGTTTTTAATGGGATGAGAGTGGATTTTAATATAGGGATTTGGTTGTGTTTTAATGTGTGTTTGGATGTAATGTCCCTAGAAAATGTTCTAAGGATTGTTTTAATGGTGCGAAGTTCATTTCCAAGGTCTTGATGTGTGTGTAGATTTAAATAGAGATTTTAAAAAGGAAATTTTTTTGTTGGAGTTGGGTTGGATTTTATATTTACATCTTTTTTTATACCCCTTGAATGTATTTTATAAATTGTTTATGTGGTTCTATAAAATGTGTGAGTAGAGCAAACAATGTGGGAAATTGGTTTTGGGTGTGTAAAATCGTGAGTCTCTTCGGATTTGTTTTATAAATTTTAAAGTGACATATTAAATAGTATGAATGGTGCGAGTCGTGCATTGAAAGTAGGTCAAGGTGGTTCTTTTGTGCTGTTTGTTCATATATATTGTTTTAACTCCATGTTCATTTATTTTATTTATCTTTGCAATTGTAGCGCATTGGCGGGGTAACCCCGCGTTACCGCGATCATTGGTTTGTGCGTGCTTGTGCACCTGTGTGAGGCGTGTCGCATTGTCACATTGTCGCGTTCAAGCTACGAGTTGAGGTAGGTTCCCATTGCACTACTTTTAAAAATTTAAGTTACTTTTATTTCATGCTATTTGTTCCTATATATATATATGTGTGTGTGCTAAATATTATTTTGCAACTTAAGAATAATTCATTTAGTATGAAAATTTACTATTCAATTCTTGTGGTGTAAAAATGGTTTCGTTTTGTTATGTTTGTGCCTGCCAATTGTTCAATTAAATATTTTATTAATTTTAATAAATAATTAATAGTATTAGATAATTAATTTTTAGACAATTACTTGATGTAAAAAGGGTTTTTTATTTTATACACGATGCTTGAAGTATTTTCTTGATGAGCGGATGCACAATGATGAAAGAATGCTCGTTTGGATTTTAAACATAATTCAATAAATTTCAAGTAGAGTTCTGGTTTTAATGATAAATGATTTATTAAGAAGCATGAACTAGAATTTCAGTTCCTTTTAAAGTGGGGATTGTGAAATGTATTTAATGCCCATTTGGCACTTTATGGAAAATGATGAAAATGTTTTGATAAAAACCCTCCTTGGATAACTCTCTTGCCTTGGTTGCAATTTATTGATTGGGAGGCCGTGCTTAGAGGCTCCCAGGTACTTGAGTATTTTAAAGGCAAGAGGTTGTTTCATGGAGTGGCTCGGTGTGATGCCTATTGTGCTTTATATATATATATGATTGGATTCTCGGTTGGCATCGGTTGGCTCAGCCCCTTTCCAAACACCAGAGACATGGTAATCTGGCATATTGAGAGAATATTCTAAGAATTATTGCTGCACTGGTAGGTTATGTTACTGACCAATGGCCCATAGTAGGTAGATATATTGGATTTATTACTATGGGATTTTCCCTCAGCCTGCCCGAGGAAGGATAGTCGAGCGTATTGGGCGTTTTTATTTCATCGTGTGTGACAAGCCAATGAGGATGATTTCTCATGTATTGGTGTCGTCTGGTTTATTCTTGATATCCTAGGTTCCCCCATGTATTTTTCCTTTCAGTTACTTGCGTTGATGAATATGGTACTTGTATATATTTTCTTTTCATTGCCCTTACTGTGTAACTACTATAGCATTTTCATATATAGTGTTTTTACTAGAAAGTGATGTGTGATTTTAAAGTGGTTTATGAAAACTGATTTCAAAGAAATGTGTTTTATACTTTTTTTGAAAATCGAAAATGTAAAAATCACTTGCCCTTTGAAAAATGCTAATGTCTCACTAAATTAATGACTTGGGCTTTTGAGAAATGAATAGGGGAAATTACTTGTGTATTGTTTTTGAGTAACATGTAGAAAAACTTACTTTTATAAATTTTAGTTCAAACGTGAAATGATGTTTCTTTTATTTTAAAGGTAGTTCATTGGGAATAGATATCAGGATAGCCTACTGAGTTTTAATACTCATGCCTATAGTGTTTTCTTGTTTTTAGTTTCTGCTGCAGGTTTGACATGAGCTTGTTTGTCGTGGGAAAGACTTAGTTGTTGTTTGGAGAGTGACTCTCAAGGTCAAGAGGAGTTTTTCTTTTACGGTCAGGTTAGTACGTTGTTATACCTTTTTTCCGCTTCTTTATTTATTTTCATTGGGAGAAATCATTCCCACTTGCCCTGCTGATGCCCTGGCACTTGTCGCCAGCCCGAGAGGATCAGGAATGCCTCTCTATCCTTATCGCGGATCGGTTCGGGCACCTGGTGGGATGGCGACTCGGCCTGGTTTGTGACAGTTATAAATCTTTTTAATCTATATAACCATCAAATGAAAAATAAATCCACTTTTCATGTATATGTGTGGGATACTTCCCCACGAGACAATGCCTTCCATTTTTCATCACCATCTATCATTAATGGTTCTAATAATGGATCAAAATGAAAACAAAATATACTATATAAGGTAAAAATGTAATCATTTGATGTTAAATAAATTTTATACTTCTTCTTACCATCTAATGAAAAGTAAAAACATCGCTCATGTGTACGTGCAAACTACCTATTTACAAACAGAAGTATTTTATTTTTCCTAACTATCTCACATGGATTATATATATTGGTGGTTATAAAGAAATAATATTATATTTATGATATAATAATAATTATTATTATGTAAATATAGAATAATACTTACTATTTTCCCTCATGTTCTTTGAAAAATGGAAAGGTTACTCATGTATACAAACGGACTATCATCTCCATGTTGTAGAGTAATTCATTTTTCATAAATATATTATATATTTCATTAAAAATTATAATTAATTTATAAAAATGATATTTATTATAACATCCCTCTTTTTTATCACATAAACTTTCATTACATTTTACAAAACCGAGGATCTTTAAGGTTTAGTGTCTTGGAAACCAGGAACTTAAAACATGAAACAACAAAAAAAAACATTCTTCTTAAACACTTGAAAGGCTTCTCCTTATGTTAATCCTAGGTTCATTACTGCATCTCAGAACCTGGGGACATACATCAAAGGAAAGGGTGAGAAAAAGGCCCAGTAAGGAAAACAAGAGAAACATTTTACATGTGAACTTGAGATACTTCAATAAGGTCATGAAAAGAACTTTAAGGCATGAGAAAGAAATCATGAGATATATCATAATAAATGTAACATTTTTCATAACTTGAAGATGTGGCTACATCATTTAACATAGACAATCACGAAAATATCACCAAGGTCCATCCCCAAGGTGTCATTTGAAAATTACCAAGGTTATTCACCAAGGTATCGTGAAAATTGTAATCTCTAGTGGTTACATCATTACCCAATGCATTGGAGCGCTATCAGGGCGCACCCTTAAATTTGCCTTTATTATCATGTGAGACACATATATCATCATCAAACATTTCATAAATAACCCAAGTAGCATAAAATAAATGGGTTTCATTTCATAATCATAACGTTTTAAAAACTGCTTTAAAGACATGATCTTTATGTCACTTTAAACCCACGAAAAGGGAAAGTGGGTCTCATGTATGTAAATCCCAGAATTTAATATAGAACATTTTGGTATATATGTGAATAAACCATTAGAAGAAATAGCGTTGAGTAATCACTTAATAATATAAAAGAGAAAAAAAAAGGTGGAAGGAAGAGAAAATGATACATGATCATTTTGGTATATATGTGAAAATGGGTCAAACATTCATAAATGACCCATAAAACAGTAGATGGACATAATAAAATGATACATGATCATGGTAATGAAATTTCAAGGACATACCATTTGAAATGAAAAACGTGGAAGGAAGAGAAAAAAAATTAGATTTCTCTTATGAAAGTTCGACAGCCTAACGGCATTACATAAACTTCAACAAAAATGATTTGAAAAGATCAAATAGGTTCTCTCATCATGTGAACATAAGATTTAATTATGATACATATAGAGATAATTCCCCAACATAATTAAAAAGGAACTTGAAAGACTTGACATGAAAGTAGAACTTTGAAAAGAATGAGAAGGGTGAAAGAATCCCCGAAAAATTCGGCAGCCTATCGGTGCCACTTAAAACTTCAAAATACTGAATTGAAGAGATCAAATGGGGTCTCTCATCATATGAACATAAGAGTCATGTATGATAGATATAGAGATCATACCCCAACATAAAAAAAGGATCTTGAAATAATTGACATGAAAGTAGAACTTCAAAACGAGAAGGGTGAAGAACCACTTAAAAATTCGGCAGCCTAACGACGCTGCTTAAAACTTCAAAATACTAAATTGAAGAGATAAAATGGGGTATCTCATCATATGATCATAAGAGTCCAGTACGATAGATATAGAGATCATACCCCAACATAACAAAAAGGAACTTGAAATAATTGACATGAAAGTAGAACTTCAAAACGAGAAGGGTGAAGAACCACTTAAATATTCGGCAGCCTAACGGCGCCACTTAAAACTTCAAAATACTGAATTGAAGCGATAAAATGGGGTCTCTCATCATATGATCATAAAAGATCAGTATGATAAATTTAGAGATCATACCCCAACATAATAAAAAGGAACTTGAAATACTTTACATGGAAATAGATCTTGAAAAATGAGAAGGGAGAAAGAATCCGTTACAAAAATTTCGGCAGCCTAACGGCACCTCTTAAAACTTCATAAAACGAAATATTGAGAGAAAGAGGGGATCTCTCATTATATGAACATGAAAAGGGAAGTAATAGGAGTATAAAAGAACATCCTCCAACATAAGAACATGGAGCATAAAAGGAATGACATAAAAAAGATTATTTGAAATGAAAGAGAGAGGTCGGATCCCTTACCTTAAAATGTAACTCTTAAACCTCAAAGGATGGGACCTTGAGGGCTTGGGGGCACCTTGGGATGACTCCTTGGGAGGTAATGAGACTAGAACTTTGTTGGGGAAGAGCGGGGAGTCGAATGGATGATAGGATGGCTTAGTATTTATAGGTAAAGTGAGGGGACAAGGCATTAATGGCCAAGGGACACCTCAAAAGTGGTTTTCTCAAAAGCATGGGCCCTCCCATGGTAATTCCCATAAAGTTAGGAAACATGGGGACCCCCAAAAAATAATTCATCACCCTTGGCCGGCCAACCCTTAAAAAAATCTCATGACATCATCATGACACAGTTATGATGTCATTAAACATACCGAAACCCTAAAACTGTATTTTCACTATTCACTGAAAATTCAACTTTCTCAGAAAGATCCCAAAATTTCACCTTAATCAAATATCAATGCTCTGATTTCAAAAATGAACTCCATTTTATAAAAATAATTTTCTAAATATTTTTAATTTATTTTTTAAATAAATACACTATTCACCGAAAATTCGTTTTTTCAGAAAAAACCACAAAAATTACCATAACATAATATCGGTGCTCTGAGTTCAAAAATGAAATCCATTTTATAAAAATAATTTTCTAAATATTTTTAATTAAAAAACACTATTCACCCGAAAAAACTAAAACTTGAATAATAATTTATGAAACTGTTATTTAACCATTTTATAGAATCAAATTACTTAATCAAGGTGCCTAGATTATTTTAAAGCTTTCATTAAGTGAGATTACTAATCCATTTGGTCATATTACTAATCCTAATCATAAAATCACTATTCATAGTTTACTATTCATCAAAAATCATGTTGATGTTATTAGACTACAAATTTTGTACTGAACATAATTGTAGAAGACCATTTTTTGAAAATCATTACACATTTTTAATTATTTAAGGTTTACATAAACATTTTTAAAATAACCTTCTTCTAAAATTCATCAAAAATATGCATACTATATTTATCCGGTCATTTGAAAATTCATAACTTCATCATAAGAAGAAATCCCAATTTTTTTATTTAAAACAAAGGATTACACAAGGTAGTTACGGTCTCCTTACATAGCCTCTTATCACACCAGCATAGGACCTAAGTGTAAGGTGTGCTAAGGTGAGAGAGTCCGAGGGAGGCTCAGCCAACATTACCCAAGTAGTAATTTCAATCAGTTTGAACTTCTCGCGAAGGCAATTCTGTTCTAGCTTCACACGATGAAGTTCAGCTTGGGTTTGGTCCAGAGCAAAGCCCAATGGTGCTACCTCCTTCCGATGTTCTGTTAGATGGGTGTCGATCGGTCCAAGACTACTAGGTGAGGCCATCACATCTTCTTTCTATAATAATTAACCAAGATTACTTGTATTTAGGGACAATAATCAAAACATTTTGTTCACAGCGGTCATATTGACCGATGGTCATATAACAGTCAGAACCCAATGGTCTCATTTTAATTATAATCATGTTTATCAAATAAAACATTTTTGTTGAGTATAAAAAAATAAAATAAAATAACACATGAAATTAGGAAACCAGATTTATTCAAAATTTCGGGTCGTTACAATCTTCCCCCCTTAAGAAATTGCGTCCTCGCAATTTTAAAAAATTGGGTTTTGAAATTTCATTTAAAGTCCCACATTGGAAAAAGAGTCTGTGACACCATTACTTTAAAAGAAAGAAAAGGAAGTACAAAGGCCACCCGATTTTACTCATTCTAGGATTCCATGTAAGAAACATGGACATGGAGGAGAAAACAAAGGGTCACGTCCTAAAGGTGAGTGATAGAAAACATGATTAGGAGGAAGTTAACCACTAGAAAATCCCAAAATTATGATGTGTGCAAGAGGTCTTTGATTACCTAGTAGGAAATGTGAACCAACAACGTTTTTGTTTTACGTTCCTTTTCATAACTTTGAGGAATTCATTTACAACATAGAACAAAAACATAAGGAAATATATCTACCTTCATGTAGAGTTTCATCTTTTAATAAGTTTCTACCCAAAACTAATCTTTTCTCTAATCTATGAGCATTCAAAACTACTTGGTCTCATCAAAACACAAGAATCATCTTCTAGAGAATCACATAATTCACAGAAGATTAACTATCTATTTCTTTTATCTTTAAACATTATCCCAAGAACCGAAAGGGTAAGGTAAAAAAAACTCTTCAAAAAGGAAGAATCCCATAGGAATGGAAACTACTTTTAAATCTTCAAAGTTCCATGGTACTACCCAAAGTTCATCATAGTCCATTCCATAAATAACGTTCCTTAAAATTCCTCAAAATAAACCAAACTAAGATTGAAACCCAAATACAAGAAGGATTTGATAACATAGTCTTCCAAAATAAACTTCATTGTTCATCTCCAAACAACATCAACCACTCCTAACATCTTATAACAAAAGTATCTAACCTAAAAATATTTAACCCAAGATAGGTTAATCATTCACATAAGTAACTTAAATTACTATAAGTCCACCTTAAATTCATCGATTCTTCAAATATAAGTCAACCTTACTCTTCAATGAAAATACCGTTGTAATCTATTTACCTCGATCATATAGGGTCCCAAAAATAGTGAACGTCTTCCAAAATAAAAATCATATTTTAATCCCCTAATCATCTCTGTCATATTAATACGACAATAGTAGCATTTCCTATCACATTGGTTGTTGAGACATGTTCTTCCATTTCCCACCATTAACTAAGAAAAGAAACTATAATTAGGGGCTTAAATACTTAGCCAATAATCATGAAAAGAAACTTAAAGCATATAAGGATAACTTGTAGTTGAAAAGTATACCCTAAATTTTGTTCCCCTAGGTTCCCATCTAGGTTATCCATGATCATATATTCTTATGTGAATCTTCATTTTATTTTATCTTTGTTCCTTTAACAATGGTTCATACTAAGCTTATGAATTTACCAAAGCATATCCCCCGGGAGTGTCGTAACCAAGAGTGCAGCAAGGCCCGTTGTCGTGTACCAGTTCTCTTTCGAGTCTAGCTCAAAGCGGTGTTTTCGGGTTTTACCCCTATGTACATATGTGCCAGAGCCACCTCTACCTGCTCGTATCCAGACAGGGATGTATTTTCTTGGAAACCCCTTACTCAATACTCACCAAAATACCAGGAAGATTTCCTATATTTTAACTTTTCTATAGGCTTCTTACTAATGTTTTCGTATCCTAATTTCCACAAATAACTAAACCATCCTTTGATACCAACTATAACATCCCGCTTTTTTTATCACATAAACTTTCATTACATTTTACAAAACCGAGGATCTTTAAGGTTTAGTGTCTTGGAATCCAGGAACTTAAAACATGAAACAACAAAAAAAACATTCTTCTTAAACACTTGAAAGGCTTCTCCTTATGTAAATCCTAGGTTCATTACTGCATCTCAGAACCTGGGGACATACATCAAAGGAAAGGGTGAGCAGAAGGCCCAGTAAGGAAAACAAGAGAAACATTTTACATGTGAACTTGAGATACTTCAATAAGGTCATGAAAAGAACTTTAAGGCATGAGAAAGAAATCATGAGATATATCATAATAAAAGTAACATTTTTCAGAACTTGAAGATGTGGCTACATCATTTAACATAGACAATCATGAACATATCACCAAGGTCCATCCCCAAGGTGTCATTTGAAAATTACCAAGGTTATTCACCAAGGTATCGTGAAAATTGTAATCTCTAGTGGTTACATCATTACCCAATGCATTGGAGCGCTATCAGGGCGCACCCTTAAATTTGCCTTTATTATTATGTGATCCACATATATCATCATCAAACATTTCATAAATAACCCACGTAGCATAAAATAAATGGGTTTCATTTCATAATCATAACGTTTTAAAAACTGCTTTAAAGACATGATCTTTATGTCACTTTAAACCCACGAAAAGGGAAAGTGGGTCTCATGTATGTAAATCCCATAATTTAATATAGAACATTTTGGTATATATGTGAATACCCCTTTAGAAGAAATAGCGTTGAGTAATCACTTAATAATATAAAAGAACATTAGAAAAAGGGAGAGACATTTTGAGACGGAAATTCTGCAGCATAACGACTATGTTATGAGGTTTTAGAAGACATTAAAAAGAGAGGGAAAATGGGTCAAACATTCAGAAATGACCCATAAAACAGTATATGGACAGAATAAAAGGATACATGATCATGGTAATGAAATTTCAAGGACATACCATTTGAAATGAAAAACGTGGAAGGAAGAGAAAAAAAATTAGATTTCTCTTATGAAAGTTCGGCAGCCTAACGGTGTTACATAAACTTCAACAAAAATAATTTGAAAAGATAAAATAGGGTCTCTCATCATGTGAACATAAGATTTCATTATGATAGATATAGAGATAATTCCCCAACATAATTAAAAAGGAACTTGAAAGACTTGACATGAAAGTAGAACTTTGAAAAGAATGAGAAGGGTGAAAGAATCCCCTAAAAATTCGGCAGCCTACCGGTGCCACTTAAAACTTCAAAATACTGAATTGAAGAGATCAAATTGGGTCTCTCATCATATGAACATAAGAGTCCAGTATGATAGATATAGAGATCATACCCCAACATAACAAAAAGGATCTTGAAAGAATTGACATGAAAGTAGAACTTCAAAACGAGAAGGGTGAAGAACCACTTAAAAATCCGGCAGCCTAACGACGCTGCTTAAAACTTCAAAATACTAACTTGAAGAGATAAAATGGGGTCTCTCATAATATGAAAATAAGATTCCAGTATGATATATCTAGATATAATACCCCAACATAACAAAAAGGAACTTGAAAGAATTGACATGAAAGTAGAACTTCAAAACGAGAAGGGTGAAGAACCACTTAAAAATTCGGCAGCCTAACGGCGCCACTTAAAACTTCAAAATACTGAATTGAAGCGATAAAATGCGCTCTCTCATCATATGATCATAAAAGATCAGTATGATAAATTTAGAGATCATACCCCAACATAATAAAAAGTAACTTGAAATACTTTACATGGAAATAGATCTTGAAAATGAGAAGGGAGAAAGAATCTGTTACAAAAATTTTGGCAGCCTAACGGCGCCTCTTAAAACTTCATAAAACGAAATAATGAGAGAAATAGGGGATCTCTCATTATATGAACATGAAAAGGGAAGTAAGAGGAGTATAAAAGAACATCCTCCAACATAAGAACATGGAGCATAAAAGGAATGACATAAAAGAGATTATTTGAAATGAAAGAGAGAGGTCGGATCCCTTACCTTAAAATGTAACTCTTAAACCTCAAAGGATGGGACCTTGAGGGCTTGGGGGCACCTTGGGATGCCTCCTTGGGAGGTAATGAGACTAGAACTTAGTTGGGGAAGAGCGGGGAGTCGAATGGATGAGAGGATGGCTTGGTATTTATAGGGAAAGTGAGGGGACAAGGCATTAATGGCCAAGGGACACCTCAAAAGTGGTTTTCTCAAAAGCATGGGACCTCCCATGGTACTTCCCATAAAGTTAGGCCACATGGGGACCCCCACAAAATAATTCATCACCCTTGGCCGGAAAACCCTTAAAAAAATCTCATGACATCATCATGACACAGTTATGATGTCATTAAACATACCGAAACCCTAAAACTGTATTTTCACTATTCACTGAAAATTCAACTTTCTCAGAAAGATCCCAAAATTTCACCTTAATCAAATATCAATGCTCTGATTTCAAAAATAAACTCCATTTTATAAAAATAATTTTCTAAATATTTTTAATTTATTTTTTAAATAAATACACTATTCATCGAAAATTCGTTTTTTCAGAAAAAACCACAAAAATTACCATAACATAATATCGGTGCTCTGAGTTCAAAAATGAAATCCATATTATAAAAATAATTTTCTAAATATTTTTAATTTAATTTTTAATTAAAAAACACTATTCACCCGAAAAAACTAATATTGGAATAATAATTTATGAAACTATTATTTAACCATTTTATTGAATCAAATTACTTAATCAAGGTGCCTAGATTATTTTAAAGCTTTCTTTAAGTAAGATTACTAATCCATTTGGTCATATTACTAATCCTAATCATAAAATCACTATTCATAGTTTACTATTCATCAAAAATCATGTTGATCTTATTAGACTCCAAATTTTGTACTGAACATAATTGTAGAGGACCATTTTTTGAAAATCATTACACATTTTTAATTATTTAAGGTTTACATAAACATTTTTAAAATAACCTTCTTCTAAAATTCATCAAAAATATGCATACTATATTTATCCGGTCATTTGAAAATTCATAACTTCATCATAAGAAGAAATCCCAATTTTTTTATTTAAAACAAAGGATTACACAAGGTAGTTACGGTCTCCTGACATAGCCTCTTATCACACCAGCATAGGACCTAAGTGTAAGGTGTGCTAAGGTGAGAGAGTCCGAGGGAGGCTCAGCCAACATTGCCCGAGTAGTAATTTCAATCAGTTTGAACTTCTCGCGAAGGCGATTCCGTTCTAGCTTCACACGATGAAGTTCGGCTTGGGTTTGGTCCATAGCAAAGCCCAATGGTGCTACCTCCTTCCCATGTTCTGTTAGATGGGCTTCGATCGGTCCAAGACTAATAGGTGAGGCCATCAAATCTTCTTTCTATAATAATTAACCAAGATTACTTGTATTTAGAGACAATAATCAAAAAAATTTGTTCACAGCGGTCATATTGACCGATGGTCATATAACAGTCAGAACCCAATGGTCTCATTTTAATTATAATCATGTTTATCAAATAAAACATTTTTGTTGAGTATAAAAAAATAAAATAAAATAACACATGAAATTAGGAAACATGATTTATTCAAAATTTCGGGTCGTTACATTTATAACATTATGAATGTTCTTTAAATGGTATAATCATGATATATTCGACCGTAGTAAACTTACCCAAGCCATTTTTGACTTATAAGCCAAATGTTCTCAAAATATCGGAAGTGAACATAACTGATTAAGTAATTAATTATAACTTGGATATAAGTGAAATAAAAGGAATAATTAAATTTAAAAAGGATATTTAGACAGTAAATAATTAGCATTATTTTATTATTTATTAATAAAAAGAAGTTCTGTGACAAATGAGACTCGAGGTAAGGGACACATTACATTAAAACCTCATTTTAAATGTATTAAATATTTATTTTCAGAGTATTTTTCCTCGATGTATACATTCATAAAATTATTTTCTAGATGTATTTATACTTTCACAAAAAATTATAAAAAACATTTTATTTCTTTTTGAACTTTCTTGAAATGGATTTCAAAAGGAATCATTTTAGGTATTTTATATGGACTGTTTTGAAATTCTTTACAAAAGTTGACAAATAATGATCTATTTTAAAAATATATGACGTCAAAGGATTTTCCTAAAACTAAAAACATTATTTTATATTTTTATTCTTTTAAAGTATTCCATTTTTTCTATAAATAAATACTCTTCTTCCATTTTTTGGTATTTTAGTTTTGAAAATGTGGTTTTAAAAGGAAAGGTTATATCAATGTCCGAAAATGTTTTTCTTATATGTTAAAAAGTATATTTGTATGAGTTTTATAATGGAAATTAAAGACTTAATTTGTTTCATGTATGTTATAGTACATGGATATTTTTTTATGATCAAGGGTGAGCTCAATATAGCTCACCAATGAATTGGTTAATGATTATGTTTTTTATAGAATTATGTTATAATTAACTATATAAGTTATTTGATTTATAAGGGTTATTATAAAGGTTATCATAAGGGTTCTATGAAAATGATGTTTCAAGTAACCCAATTGACTTTTATATTTCTATTAATGATTTTTCATGGTAATATTTTGATCTCATAAGGTATATTAATGAACTTTTATTTAATTAAATTATTATTCCCTCGAAGGGTAAAATGTATGTTTATAATAATTTTTTTAATGTATTCCCATGTTTTCTAAGAAACAATCATGATTTTGATTTTGAATTTTTGTTTTTTTATGAAGTGATTTATGGAAAACCTTGGTTAGTAAAGTTGATTTCACGTTTAATTAAACAATTATTTCATGTAAAAGTTTTTTATTTTAAAGGAAAATTCTATTATATGATCTAATGATTTTAAAATGGAATAATGGGTTTCATACTTTATTTTTTTATATACATTACTATTATTTTTGTTCTCCTACAAAATTTTTAAAAAAAATTAATAGGGTTTAAGGATTAATAGGAACAATGAATAAGTCATGTTAAAAATCATAAATATTTTTCCTGAAAAGGAAATGGGTTTCATTTTAAAAGTATTATATTTTTGAAAAATGGAGATACTTAGTTGATGTTTCCACATTGTAATGTATCACTTTTTATGTAAGTGTTATAAAATAATTATCTAAGAATCAATACCTAGAAAGTTCTTTGGGAATATTAGAAATTTAATTATTCATTTAAAACCTAAGATTATGTAATATTTCAATTTATGATCTTTATAGTAAGTACCAGAGAATTGTTTAGATAATTTTAGAGGTTATGATAATGTAAGTAAGTTCCATTAAGAGGTTATAATATATGGTAATAATGATATATTATAGGAATATTTTCATGTTGTTTCATCTAAATTATTTCTCCTCAGAATGGTTTTCTATAGAGAAAATAGGCAAGTTAAAGTAAGAATATACCAAGAGGAAAATTTCCTTCCAATTAAAAAATATAGAATGGTTGGAATTGGAACACTGTAGTTTTTTATTATGGTGGATCAGATTTTATAGGCTATAAATGATGGCTTTTCCATGTGATATAGGACACATGTTTACTACAGAGCAACATGTCAATTGTTGATAATCTTATAAAACAACACCCTCTTAAATTTCATGGATCATCTAACCTAATGATAGCTAAAGAATGGGTTAAAGGCTTGGAGAAGATATTCAAGGTTATGGGTTGTTCAGAACATTTAAATATAAATATTTTTCTTACCATTTTGATGGTGAAGACAATCAGTGGTGGTCAACGGTAAAGAATATTAGAAAAATAGAAGATATTGATTGCTTGTAATGGGATGAATTTATGAATATTTTCGTTGAGAAGTGTTTTTCTAATGTTATTTGACTTAGAATGGAAAATATATTATTATAATTAATGAAGAAATAAAAAAGATTCTGTACCTGTTTATGAATAAATTTGTACCCAGTTGCAATGGTACATACCAAATTGTATTAAGAATATTGATATAAAAATTATTATTTTTACTTAGGATTGAATTCCAGATATAGAAGATAATTGGTTTCTCATGAATTAAAATGTTTTAAATAATTGTTAAAGTTATCCCATATGATTAAATGGAGTTTTATAAAGATTATTTATTCAATAAAAATAATTAAAAAGTTATCTTGATGGATGGTAGTACGGAATCATCCATCAATGAAATCTGAAGGTAAGAAAATATAATTTTCAAATTGGGATAAGTGTGGAATAAATCACCCTGGATAATGGATTTTGAAGAATATAAAGTGTTTTTTATTTGGTATGTTTGTACATGTGGCTCCTGAATGGAAAGAAATATATCATAGTAATGATCAGACAAATAATGAAAATTCGGTAGTAATATTTTTTAATTATATTGAGATGGGTCATTCTGCAAGTACATGTATAAAGGTAATAATAAATGATGGAATTCATCAATATCCCAATTATAAAGGTGTTTCTCAATCTTTTATGACTACTTTGAAAAATGTTGGACCATCCAATTATAGGGTGTCATTTATATTACTCATTTATTAATATTATTCCAATGTCTTGTTTGATTAGAGATCTAAAAATTCTTTCATTTCTAAGAAATTTATTGATAGATTCTATATTTAACCTCTAGAAATGAATCCAAAAAAAATTGGTAAAAGCACCTAGGTGAAGAATTAAGGAAGAAATAATTATAAGAATCATCATGTTAACATCTCGGGAAGGGTTTTACCAAGAAAATTTATTTTCTTTCCCCTTTTATTTATTGATGTTATTCTTGGTATGGATTAGAATTTAGCTTATCATTTTAAGATATTTTTTAGAGATAAAGAAGTTTTTTTTAGAATGAGATTAATTTTGTACAAAAGAATGAATTCATGCCATTCATAACATATTAAGAAGATGAATAACTAATTAAAGAAGGAATGAAAGTTATATTTGATATGTTATTGAGAAGAAGTAAAGTATTAGAATTAAGGATATTACTACAGTAAATGAATATCTGGATGTATTTCCCAAATAATTTCCTATTATTATACATGGATGATTGATTTTATTTAAAATTGAATTACTATCTGATGCTAAGACAATTTTAAAGCCTCTTTATCGAATATCTCAATAAAACTTTTGGAATTGAAAAATTAGTTACAAGAGTTTCTTGATAAAGTCTTCATTCTCCCTAGAAATTCACAATGGGGTACTCCTATTTTGTTTTTTAAAATTAAATATGGTTCTATAATGATCCACATTAATTGTAGATATTTGAATAAAATTACTGCTAGGAATAAATATCAATTACCTCATATCAAAATCATATTTTATCAGGTTTGGAATGCTTGGTATTTTTCGAAGGTTGATCTGATGTTTGGATACTATAAAGTAAAGGTGAAGGATAATGAAATTATGAAGATAGTATTTCATACTAAGTATGGAAATTAAAAATATGTGGTAATTCCCTTTCAGTTAAAAATTCTAAAAATATATTTATGGACATTATGAATATCATTTTCATGAATTTTTTGATAAATTTGTGGTTTTCTTCATTGATGATATTTTTGAATATTCTAAAAGATACGAGAATAATGAAAACACCTAAGTATTATTCTAAAAACCTTGAAATAAAATATGTTATATTTAAATTTTAATAATTCTACTTTTTGGTTTCACCATATTTCTTTTCATGGACATTATATTAATAAATATGGATTAAATATTGATCAATATA
The DNA here is from genome assembly GCA_963277665.1 of Viscum album. Classification (NCBI taxonomy): domain Eukaryota; kingdom Viridiplantae; phylum Streptophyta; class Magnoliopsida; order Santalales; family Viscaceae; genus Viscum; species Viscum album. Next base: position 1,608,039,472 of record OY728141.1, on the reverse strand, counting down.
AAACTAAAGAGGCTAAAGAGTTTCTAATACCTAAAAATAACATATAGATTCATAGTTTTCCAAGATTAGTAAGTTACAATATATGGTTTGTTGAAAATTTTTCTTAGTCTTCTATACCACTAACTAAGTTGACATGAAAAGGAGTTAAATCCATCTTAATTAATGAGCATGATGAATGGTTCAAGAAATAGAAAATAATACTGGTTAATTTTTTAGTTTTGGACCAGCCATCTGGAACTAGTTAATTTTTAATCTACATAAAAGCTTATTTGAAGTCTATTGGTTGTGTTCTGATACATAATGATCTTGTAATTTCTTATGATTCACATCAATTGAATGCTCAGTAATTATGTTTCTTACACATTTCTTTTAACTAGTTTTTATGTTTTTTATTTCAAAATCACAGATACATCATCTATATAGAGTAAAGTGTTAAATATATATTTATCATAAATTTTTTATGTATACATTCACTAAGAAAGAGTTGAAAAAGTGGTTGAGTAGATGGAAAATTCTGATTAAATATTATAACTACATGAATCATTACCATCTATGAAAGGGAATAGGGTAGCTAATGCTTTAAGTATGAAAGATAAATAATCATTAACTATACTATATTAGGAACACTATTTTATAAATGTATGTCTATAAATTGTACATCCCTGAAATTCCTCTATTTTATTTCAGGGTTCCATCTAGATGTTATTGTCTGATAGAATTAATAAATATTGATGTAGTCTTTTTCTCATATAAATATGTTTAATTAGTTGGGAAATCTAGTTTGAATGATTTTAACATTGACTCTGAAGGTGTTTTGAGATTCATAAAAGGATTTTTTTGTGTCGTATGATTCATGGTTGAAAAAAATGAGTGAATCTCATAGTTATCTATTCATTGTTTATCCTTTTAATACTGAGATATATAGAGTCTATCATGAATATTTTTACTGAGAAGGAATAATGAAAAAAAAACTATTTTATTTACCATGAAATTCATGAATTGTTAGAAATTTAAATCAGAATGAAAATTACTGATGGTTATTCTTCAACCATTTTCAATGTTAGAATAGAAATGGGAGAATATATCTATTGATTTAATGGTTATATTACAAAATACATCTTGTGGTAATAATGATATATTGTATATTATTTATCATTTGACAAAATCTATTCATTTTCTTCCTACCTAAGATAATACGTATTATGACCATATTTCAAGACTCTATGTTTAAGAGAGAATAATATTTCATGGGTTCCCTTTTTCCATTGTATCAAACTTTGATCCTAGGTTTACTTTTAATTTATAAAAATGAATTTTTAAGTCATTTGATACTGAATTACATTTTAATAAAACTTTCCATCCTTAATATGATGGAACGACAAAGAGAAAGATTCATACAATGTATAAAATTATTCGAGCTTGTTCTATATATTAATAGTAAATTTAGGATAAATATTTATCATTAGTTTAGTTTTCTTATAATAACAATTTTAATTCCAGTATACAGATGGAACTATTTTAGAGATTATATGGAATATGGTTTTAAACTCTAGTTTTTTGGGATAAAGTTGGGTAATAAGGCTGTTTGGACTATAGTTCATGGAATAAATAGTTGAGAATGTGAATATGATTTAGTATCATATCACAGTAGCTCCGAGTAGGAAAATAGTTATATAGATAACCAGAGGAAATATCTTTCATTCATGGTAGGCGATCATTTTTTTTCTTACAGTATCTCCATGGAAAAGTGTTATGTGTTTTTGTAAAAAGGGAAAGTTACAAATGTTTATAATTATACCATATGAAATTTTAGAGAGATATTCATATGTTACATATCGAGTGGAATTACCTCATTTTTTATCATAGGTACATGATGTGTCTCATGGTTCATTGTTAAGAAAATATATACCAGATGCATATCAAGTTTTGAGCCCTAAAGGAGTACAGGTGGAAGATATTCTTTCATATGAGGAATAACTGGTTCAAATTATTGATCATAGAAATAAAGTCTTGTATAATTAAGTTATTCTTAAAGTTAAGGTTTTTTGGAAAACTATTTGGTTTAATAAGCAACATAAGAATCAGAAAATGGCATGAAAGAAAAATATCCCCACTTATATAAGTAATAAATAAAATTGTGAGGTCAAAATGTCAAAAAAGCGAGAATAATATAACATCCTAATTAAATTTTATAATATATATATTTTATTCCTTATTAATATTCATGAAATATATTTTAGAGAGCCAAATTCACTATAAAAAAGTAAGTAATTTTCCAATAAAAAATAAAATAGTTTTATTCATACTAAATTCATTTACATGTATCATATAGTTTTATTTAAAATGTATAATTTCTAAATTACAGAATTTTTAATTGAAAAAAAATATATAATTTTTAATATTATCATGTTAAAATTATCTTAGTGAGAATTCTTTACAATTTTCTGAAAACGATGACATCTGGGTGAACATAGAAAATGTCAGTTTTTAAGAAAATTGTCTCTTCTTTCATGTATTTACAAAGTTACATTCTATATTTGGATTAGTTTTAAAATATAATTAGTTATTTTGGAAAAAAAATTGATCTAATAAACTTCATTAATGTATAAATTACACTATTATGGTGTAAAAACATATCTATAGAAAAAATCATTTTTATGGAAAACTGCGTATTATCACATTTTGCAGGATTATTTTAAAAGTAGTTTATTATACTTATAGAAATTTAATTTGATAAAATTTAATCCAAATTTTTAATCATGATGCAAAAATATCATAATGGGTACACTCTCATTTTTTGTTTTTCTGAATGGTAATTTTATAAAAAGTATGTTACCTCGTTAAGAGTTTAAATGGATTAAAAGGGTTAAAACTAAAATTATAAGGGGAAAATAGACTTAAAACACGTATAAATATTATTTTATTGACATATTTTGACCCTTTATTAAATGATAAATTTTGGATCCATTTTTATTGGGTAAGATATTAATATATTTGAGTCTTTTAAAAAATTCCAAGTGTTTCATCTCCCTCAATTATAAAAGAAACCTCCAAGCCTTTCTTTTCCACATATAAAGATCTTAATAACACAAAAAATAACTTCCCAAATCCATTCCTAAAATCCCTCTAAATTAAAAATAGATCTTTTTTTATAATACAAAACTAAGAAGTACTTTGGTAGAAACCTATGAAGGTAGACTGAAGAAGAGATGTAGTTCTTGATAGAGTGTTCTCATTTTATTTTTTCTTTTACCTCCTTAAAACTCACTTAAACAATTTTATATAATAAAATATGTACACACCTTATACTGAATTTTTTTTATTTTTTTATTATAACCCTTTATCATATACATAATCATCTAATGAAAAATAGAGACATCACTAGTGCGTATATGCAAACTACCACTCTGTGAGATGATATATTCCATTTTTCATCACAGAAACTTATGGATGGTAAAAATAATAGATAAAAACAAAATAATATTAGATATATTTTATATATTTTATTTTGGAATGGTAAATAAATTTTCGACTTCTTTTTTACCATCCAGTGAAGATTAGAAACATAGTTCGTGTGTACATTCAGACTACCACCTCGCAACCCAATGTATTTTACTTTTCATCATTACCTCACATGGATTGTATATATAGGTTATTTAAAGAAATAATGTGATATTTATGATATAATTATAATTATATATATTTTAAATAATAATTACTATATTTCCCTAATGTTTTTTGAAATATAGAAATGTTACCCATGCTTACATATGGATTGCCATCTCCATATTGAAATATAATTTATTTTTCATAACCATATTTCATGGTAGGTTTCAAAAGAATAGTTAATGGTTAAAAATTAAAATTACAACATTATTAAATAATGTAAATGATATAATCCTTACCCTTTTCACCATAATCAACCTAACCAATCCATTTATGAATTACAAGTCAAATGTTCTCAAAACATTTGATGTGAACTTAATTGATTAAGTAATTATGTACAACATCCATATAAGTAAAATAAAAGGAGTAATAAAAATGAAAAATATTTTTACTATTATAAATATTTAACATATGTTTATTATTAATGAATATAAATAAATTTATGTGACAATTTAGACATGATTCAAGTGATACATTACCTTAAAACCACATTTTAAATGTTTTAAAGATTAATTATCTAAATTCTAATCTTTCTTGAACACATTATTAAAATTGTTTTATGGTTTTTTTTTTATTGTAATAAATAATTTATAAAGAAATATTTTTTCTCTTTTGAATTAATTTAAATGTATTTCAAATAGAATATTTTTAAATATTATATACAAAATGTTTTGACTTTCTTTACAAGAGGTAAAAGTAATGTTCTATTTTAATATAAATGACATCAAAAATTGTTCCCACCATTATAAATTCTATTTTATTTGTTGATTTATTTACAAGTTTTAATGTTTTCTTCAAATAATAACCCATATTCTCTTTATTATATGTATTTTAGTTCATATAATGGGATTTTAAAGCAAATCGATATATTAATATAAAGAAATGTCTTTCTTACGGGTCCAAAAGTATATTTTTATGATTTTGATAATGGATATGAATTATTTTATGTGTATCAAGTATTTCATGGTCCTCACAAATTGTTAATTATGAAGGGTATGATAGATATATATCTCCAATTCATTGGATAATTATTATTTTCTCCATATAATTTTGTTGAAATTGATCAAGTAGGTTATTAAATTTGTAGGGGATCTTGTAAGGGTTATATTAAGATGATGTCCCAAGGAAACTAAATGACATTTCAATGATTTATAAGGATTTTTCATAGACATATTTTGATTTCATATTGTAATATAATGATATTTTTTTGAACGTAATGATTATTCCCATCAAGTGTAACATGTATGTTTTTAAGAAAATATTTTTATGGGTTCTCATGCTTTTTAAGAAACCCTCATGATTCTTATTTTTCCATTATTTTTTCTTATAAAGTGTTTTATGAAAATTATTGGGGGGTAAAGTTTTTTTAAAGTGTAAATAAATGATTATTTTATCTTAAAGTTTATTATGTTAAAGGAAGTCTCTCTTACATGCCCTCTTGGTTTTGAAATGGACTAACATGATTCTTTTTTCCTTTTCAGAAGTATCATACTGAGTTTTTTTTCTCAAACCTCATTTTCAAATGTTTTTCAAAGGTTATAAGGATTAGTAGAAACAATGATGAATTAAAATTGAAATTTTTTAATATTTAGTATTAAAATAAAATGTGTTTCATTTTAAAAGTATTGTGTTGTACAAAAAATAGACATTAAGTGTAATTGACCACTATAAAATGCATGGGTTTATTATATAAGAGTTATGAAATAATTATAAAAAACATTAAACCTAAAACGTTATATGGGAATTAAAGATAATTAATTCTTGGTTTAACAACAAGATTATATTTTTTATGGTTTATTTCTAATAAAATCATCACTTACTATGATATGATCTTCCTTCCAACACTCCAGGAAAAATCTTATGTAGTTTTCGATTTAATCTCATACAAGACTTGTCATAGTATGACACCCAGCCCCCCTAGAACAAATTATAAAATCCTATAAATTTATACATATAATTTATCTTCTATATATTTAAATGTGGAATATTTAGTATTTTATTATATTATAAAAAATAGTGATAATAATTTATTTCATTCCTTGACAAAATTACATTTAGTCAATAAAAAACCATTAAAATTAAAAATATTATAATGGGAAAAAATATATAAAATAAAAAATAAAAAAAAACATGAATAATAAAATCTAGCTCATATTGGTCTCTTCTGATTATCACACTCACGAACAACACTTTAAAAATGTAACAGAATTTTTGTAATGTAATATTAATTTTGAAAATGAAATATATTGATTCTTTATAAAAATTTAAGTAATAGATTAATGAATAAAATAGTATGATTTTATTGAACGTATAGATCCATTATGACCATTGTACATTACTATAATTTGTAATGTATCTATTATAATATTGATATAAGAATTGGTGTATACTAAGGTTTATTAAGTGAACTAACTGATGAAGAAGGGGGAAACAATTACCTCAACCAACAGAATCATGTCATATATAGCTAATTTATCAGATCTTGGGTGGGAGGCATCTTAATGGGGTTCACACTAGAACAAGATTAAGTTGAGATTTAACAAGTTTGAATCGAGAAAAACTGCCTATGAAAAAAGTTCAAGTAAGTAGGGATAACCATTAGATTGATGTTAGCGAGTCACACCATGAAAACACCATCATCAAACACCTTAACATTTGAGCACATACTATCATAATTAGGGGTTATTTATCTACATTGTAGTATTATAAAGGTGTAATTTTATTATTAGAAATGAACATGTGGTTTATTCAATCATAATTTCATTATTATGAAATAAAATACATATGAATATATGGTGAATATGATAAATAGAAATTTGGATTAGAAGAAAACAAAATTATATTTTTGTAAAATGTATAATTTCAATTAAAATAGAATTTTATAATAAATACAATAATTTTAATAATTTTTTTTAATTAAATTTTATTATAAAAACAATATTTGTTAAAATATAAATCATAATATAATTTTATAATGTCCCAAATATTTTTTTTATAAGGGTCTTAAAGTTGTTTATGAAATATAAAATATTTTTTAAATAAATAAGTATTTATATATTAAAAATAAAAATCACATATTTAGAAAATTATTTTTATTAAAGAATTACATTGTATGAAATCAACATGTAAAAATTATACAATTATGAATTTTTATAATTTTTTAGGACAAAAACAAATTGGGTAAAAATTAAATGTGGTAAGAATATACAGTATGAATTATGACATTATAATAACATCAAAGTGATTTAATAAAAGGTAGAAAGTGTTCTCAAGAAAAAAAATTATTAAAATATTGTATTCTATTATGAGGATTTTATTTTTCCAAGCCTATAAAGAACCTTCTAAAATGTAAGTATGTTTTAAGATTTTAAAAACACTTATTTTTTATCCTGACTCACTTTCATATCCTGAATCATATTATTTTAAGGATTTTCTTATTTAACAAATAAAATATAAAAACTACACCTCCTTGGAAAATATCTTGGTAAAAAATCATGGTAAGTCCAATGGTTTTTATTTTCTATTGATTATGTATCCAAGGATATAGTTTGGAAATAATCCCCCTCTTTTTCTATAAATACTCACCGAGTCTACCATTAATCTTCACTATAAAGACGTAGATCCATCCTAAGGAGTTTAAAAGGTTATAAGGACCTCCTATTAATATTTAAGAAGAAATATGTCAAGGTAAGGGTTCTCCCCCTCCTATTTTCAATACAAGCACTTCCTTTATTATCCATATTTTTATTTCTAAGTGGTTATGTTATCATGTGATCATAATCATCCCTAAATATCCAAATGATTCCCTATTAGTAAGATACTACCCTAATTTCTCATTAATCTCTTCCATTTACTTATATTTACACCTGTTTTGCTACCCAAATTATTAAAAAAAATCAATGTCATTCCCTAGTATTGTGAATTCCCAACCTTATTTTCATTAAAGGGATTCCGCTTAGATATTATTATCCTTCATTGTTTTGTTAAATCTATGTATTAACCCCATTTTAATTACTTGAGGGATTTACATGATGAAATATATTCTTAAGTTATATGATTGACATGTCTCTCATAAAGTTATACATATAAAGGGCACACAATGATAATGGTCCAATTCATTGAGTAATGTTAAATCTCATGAGATACCATGTATGGTGTGTGGGTGGTTATCCTAATCATGTCATGTTGTGATTTCTTTATGTCTATCCTAAAATTATTTTTATGATGTCACATTTTATATTTTTCCCACATTCCTATTATAACATTATTTTATGATGTCATTTTCTGATTCCATGATTCCATGTGAGAATATATGATTCTTACCTCATTATGTTATCATGATATACCTCTTGAATCATATGTATTATTTATCTTCATACTATACTTTTATTATTCCCTTATTGGTATTTATATCACACCCCTTTTATAATGTATGTCATCAATTTATAATGTGTAGTATTAATAGTTCAAAGAAAACTAAGAGGATATTATAGAGTTTTAAATAATTTTATTTTATTTTAATATATGTTAATGATTTATGTATCTAATTTCCCAAAAGCATGTACCCTATATATTTTATTGTATTTTTTATATGTATCATTATGTTAAAAAAAGAAATAAAATCTATTAAGATATGGGTTTTTATAGTTGGTGTCAAATAAAAGTATAGTTTTTTTGGTGATTAATATGAGAAAAAAGTACTGAAAACCTTAAGGATAAGTCTAAATATATAAAAACATTCTTGAATTTGGTAAAGTGTATAGCATGTGGTTTCCTAGATATTATATGTTGTCTAGATATTGTAAAGTTGATTAGAGTGTGTCATAGATTCAACAATGGGTAATCAACCTAAAAAGGGGTAATTGAGAATTGACTTGGTCTTTATACAATGCATGATGAGTGGGCCTTAGATTTTAAACTTGGATAGACACTCTCTGGGGATATGCTTCAGATAATTTATATTCTATTTACATACCATTATAAAGGATTTAAATACAATTTTAGTTTATAAAACATAATAATAAACAGAATAGGGATATCCTTTATTAAGATTTAGAGATTCCTAAGTTAGGATATATATTCCATTCCTTCTAAGTTAAGTAGTTTTCATTTTTAAATTCTTATTGAATGATGTATCCTCATCCGAAAAATTCCTTTATTTTAGAAAATGATAAAAAAATAGGGGAATTATTTCAACAACATATGCGATGATAAATGTGATGATAAAATTATTAAATTCATAATATGATGGAAGTGGGAATAAAGAACTTTATGGTAGTACAAGAACAACTAACTCATGTTATGAGTAATATCATGAATCATGTTTAAAGCCCTCCATTCCTAAGAAATAGGAGGTTGTTGTTGAGTCATTTATCTGAAAAAGGCACCTAAATTTTTGTAAATATTATGATCCACTAATTATTGTGTAATGGATTAACTCTATTGAGACAATATTCTATGTCCTCAAATGCTATATCTAAGATAAAGTTATATTAGTTGTATATCTCTTAGTGGGAGAATTTAGTTTTGTTGGAAACTAATCAAGAATAAAAATCTCAAAGAGGACATTGAATCCATGAAATGGTATGGATTCAATAATATATCTGTTGATAAATATTTTCCCAACACTTTCTACCTTAAAATAGATAGTGAATTACTTATAATAAAACAAAATGAGATAAATTATATCGAGGATTATGAAGAAAACACCACAAGTATTTCATTATATTCCGTCAAATTTTCTATAGATACTAAAATTAACGTTGATCATTTTTATAGTGGGTTAAATCCTAGCATTCAAAAAGAATTATTGATTCAAGACTTTGAAGATATTTGTAAATTTACAATATTCCTTCAAAATATAGTTGGAAATTAGTGATTCTAAATGGTATGATGGGACTAGAGATAAGAAGTATAGAATAAAATCTGGAGGATCCCTAGATAATCATATTATAAACTAACACGGGTCAACACAACCTGTCACTCAATCCATCCTTCCATAAGGCCCAAAGTGAATTCTTGATCGCCATAGGTTAGCGATAAGAACTGGGAAGAAAGAACAACATCTTGGGATTAGTTTTACCTTTGGTAAAACCGAATGTCAAATCTATGAAATGGGATGGCCACACCAATACCGTCAAAGTGAACAAGATAAAATACTACATCTAGAATAATGCAATAAATGAAAATAAGATACCATATATAATGAAAACATAATATGCATAACATTACATAATAAGAAATATACGTGGTATATCTAAACATAACATCAAAACTCAAAACGAAAAGGTAAAATCCCAAAAAAATCCAATAAATACATCCCAATAGGTAAAAAATCCCTAAATGACTCTATAAAATCCAATCACGTGAGACCACATATCCTCCATAAAACCCCTTTGACATAGGTAATCAAGATGAGCGACCAAGGTACATGGTGCACTTTCCTTTACTTGTTTCCAACAAAACAAATCTACATATTCCAAAAGTCATATATAGAGTGTGAGGGAAAAATATCATTAGGATACAACCATGATTATATTTAAAGATTTTACCCAAGAAAACTAATAAATGATTTTGAGAACACTTTTCAAAAAATAAACCACATTGAAAATATTCCACTTTAAAAAATGGCTTTTAAATACTTTTTATTTTCCATTTCAAATATATCATTTTCCAAAATGCTTCTTAATGTGGATAAAATAATGAAATAGGCCCAAAAAACAAAATATGATCAACATATACAATAAGGAATAATAAGGTTGTGCATAATCATCAACATCATATAACCAATGAAAAATAAAATGTGAATAACATATCTCATCAAATCTATCATGACACAAATAAAATTCATAAATCATATAAATCAAACCGACATGATTAAGTGCACCTACGACTATAACCACATGTGTGTAATGTGAGTGTGTCTAAACAAATTTTTCTAGTTGGCTAAGAAAAAATGGAAGCTCACATAGTCATCCCTATTCCTAACACAAAGATCTCCCATGATCTCTCAAGAGATAAGTGGAAAGCCTCACAATATTACTATACAAATTATCTCATATTCACGTAGAAACAATGGGAGTTTCTTATGTATTTCTAACCCAAAGGCTCCCATGGACCCATAAAAAATGGAATATATCATAGTATTTCTACTCAAAGGCTCTCACATTCCCTTGTAAAACCCCTCACTCACACCCCATTTAACCCATTTTATACTCCATATATAAGGTCTTGGGATTAACGTACATATGAATTACATTGTTTTTGTATAATACTTAGTACATTACATAAAAAGACACCCAATGACCATATTAGATTATTGCCTTTGGAAACATGGAACAAAATTATTCTGACTCAAGAAAATATCTTCAATGTTTCCCATAAATATATTCTCCCCTAGTAATTATACTTAGAAAAAATTATTTATAACCAGTTGAAATGAAACATAAGAAGGGGCTGATATTGAATACCTGATATGGGTAAGTAAAGTAAATTCATATGAATATCATGAACATAAGTGTATAAGAACATGATCATGACATTTGAATATGATACCATAAAAATCAAAGATCATAATCATGAGACATGATATAAATATTGGTAGTTCATAAGACATGAATCATAATATAACAAAGAACATGAACTATGTGAGGATATTATAGGAATAAGACAAATGATTTGTGAGAAACACATAATCATATAATATATTTTCCTATAAGTAAATGTTCATTGCCAAAAAAATATTAGGGAACTTCATAGGGATTAAACCTATTGGTAATGACACAACACCATCCCTAGTTACAGTCCTTTTCTTGTAAGGGGTCAGGTTTCCCCATCTTCCCATATTTGATTAGGTTTCCCCATCATGTAAAGGCCCATAAATTTCAAGGTAAATTTTTTCTTGATTTGCTTTGGTATTTTACGAGAATGCGGTTTCTGACGGCACTTGATTCTGAGGCCCGGTGTGCCAGGAATCATTTTCTGAAGTTTAGCTCAGGTACGTTCAGTAAATGGATGAGAAAGTTTTCCTAACTTTTGAACTGGTGCTCGGAATCAAAATCTGAGGGCACCGATGGAATCGCAGCACCGGTAATTGCTTAGGAACACCTTTTCTAGAGTTGTGTTTTCTCGTGTTAGGTTATTAAATAAATGGGTTAACTAAAGAATGAAATAAAATTTTGTGCCACAATTTTTATTTTCCATTCTAAGTAGTTTTAACCTATGCATGGATGTTGGACTAGGGACCACTACATCCTAACTCCACTTGGTAGGATATTAGTGAAGTGGGGCCCACACGATCCCCATCCCTTCAATTCCATTAAACCTCCCTCATGCAATTTGTTGTGTAACACACCCGCTCCCCCAATTAAATGACATGTCAACTCTCGAAATTAATTGGATTATTAAACTCTCTTCAATTAAGTCATTTAATTGAATATGATCTTTTTTTTAATTTCTAGTTTAATTTTGGCATGTGTGTGTGATAATAAAATATGAAAATGTATTATTTTTTTCGGGGTTGATTCGTTGTGCGGAAACAAGGAGAGAACTCTCATAGTCTTGAAGAACTTCGTCTTCTTCGCGAAGAATGTGGAGTCTACGACGAAGGACTCCATCACCGCAAGGGAAGACCACCATGTCGTCTTCTCTCCTCTCCGCAGCCGATGAGAGATGACTTTTTTCAGATAATGACGACCCACCACATCCTTCATCGGGCAAACACCGACGATGCTTACGGAGCCTCGTTTGGCGATGTTGTCTTACTCGACGTTAATTTTCCGCAATGATCCTTTTTTGACGACTTCATCGAGGTATGGGTTTGAATTTTGTTTGTGGATATTCTTTGGGTTCTTAGTTAAATATTTGGGCCGCCTGTTATCAATTTAATTGGAGGAGTTCGGACCGCCCGAACACGGACGATCCTCCTCCACCTTTGTGGTTGTATTCGTTGAGGCCCGAATGAAGGTGGCGCGGTGCAATGACACCGCGCAGAAACAAGGAGGAACGCGGTGAAGAAGCGGGGCATCGTCGCGCCGCGCCGTTGAAGCCGAAAGAAGCTGCAGACGGAGTCGGGCCATGGGGGAGGGGCGCGGCGCCATCACACCGCGCCGCGCCAGAGGACCATGAAGATGTCGCGGCCGGAGCGGGGCAGCGGTGGGGGGGGGGTGGCGTCGTCGCGCCGTGTCAGTCAGACCAAGGTCGCGGCAGAGCAGCGGAGGGCGGCCGGAGCCGCCGGCCACCGGTACTTAGGAGGTGGGATCGGCTGGTCCCACACGACACACTTTCCAGCCGTTACGGACAGCTAGATCCGGGAAACCGGGGGTTTAAACCTCCGATCAACGTAGCAGGCCGACCCCCCCTGGGTCCGCCGTCCGTTCAAAGGGGGTGGCAGTCCCCCCCCCCCCTTCCGCGCTCACGCGGCACGCGGCACCCACACCGGGCCGACCGGCCGCACCGGGCCGGACCAGCCTTGCCGAGCCGGGCCGCCCACACCGGGTGGGGCCAGACCCGGACCCAGGTCGGGTCAACCCAGTTCGGGCTGACCCAGGGGGTCTCGGGTCGGGTCGGTCCGATCCCCAAACCCCCTAAAAATGGACAGGTTCGTTCAAACACCTGTAACATGGGAAACGGACCTCCGATCGACGTACCGTCAGTTTCTATGTGATCATTGGATCGAGAAGGTCGTTTAGAAATATTACACTCAGGGTTTAGGAGAAGTTTGGGTATGGCCGGGTTGGTTCGAACACGAAATCAATCGGGCCCTCGGAGCTGAAACACCTATAACTTGAGCTTCGGACATCCTATTGATGTCCTATCGACTTTGTTGGACTACTCTTAGTGAGATGGACCTTTTGGATTACTCTGCTCGAGGTTTGGATGCAGTTGGAGTATGGTCGGGTTGGTTTTGACTTAGAAACCAACCGGGACCCCTGGGACGAAAAAGCCAATAACTCTCAGACCTTGCGTCTGATTGACGCGCCGTCTGTCGTGTTTAGTTCCTATCGACGAGATGGAACTTTGGGATACATAAACTCCGGACTACGTGTCAGTTTATGTATCAACCCCTTGGATCATGGATCAGACCCTCCCGGAAACGAGCATGCTGTGTGCGGGAACCCTAGAGCTGGTTGCGACAACGACTGCACTGAAATCCTCAGTGGGTTCGGCAGCGACGACGACTGCACTAAAATCCTCCGTGGCTTCATCAGTGATGATGACTATACTAGGATCCTCCATGGTTTCGGCAGTGACGACGATCGTACTGAAATTTTCTGTGGGTTCAACTATGATGACTATTATTCTTATATCCTATGTGGGTCCGGCAGTACTACTGTTCTTGTATCCTACGTGGGTCCGATAGTATTTGACTCTGTACTTGTATCTTATGTGGGTCCAACAAAGAGGCTGGTCTAGTATCCTACGTGGGTCCGATAGCTTATCTGGTTTAGTATCCTACTTGGGTCCCAGCTAGATGAATCAGTGGCTATATCTGATCATCTCTATCACCTTACGAAGAAGTATACATGTGTGAGCTGAGTCTTGACTTTAAATCAATATCTTCCATATGATTGACTTGGTTTCCTATGTGGATTGGGTTGTGTTATCCTATGTGGATTGGATTGTGCTATCCTTTGTGGACGTGATCGATCTTGGGATCGGATGTTGGACCGAATTGGAATTGATGACTTAGGTATATGTATGGGAATATACCTAAGTAGTGTTGGATTTTACTTTGTGATTTTATCTTTCCTTTGTGGATTATCCTTTGTGGATTCTGGGAGACCTTCGGGGGTCTAAGGGTCTCTACTGAGTAGCGTATACTCACCCCTGCACGGGCTATGCCCGCACTAAGTTGTGTTGGATGCAGACGACAGACAGCGCTGATCGTGGTTGATGCTTGTGGAGCAAGTCGTTACCTGGAGGTGGACCACTAGGCAGGACGTACACGTAGCGGACGGTTAGACCCAAGGAGCTGAGGAGACTATCTGTACCCACCCTTCAGGTGGGATTCTCGGTGGACATATCGACGTTGCTGCTTAACTTTTCAGTTGTTGTACTTTCTTTCTAGTTGTACTTTAATTTCAGTTTGGGTTTGTATTCTGGCCCACTTCCTTTTTCGCACTTAGTTTTGTACCCAGTTTTACTTAGTGTTTACTTCTGCTGGCTTACTCTGTGCTATTTGTTTACTTTATAAAGGCAATGTCTTCCCTTTTAATCAGGACTTACGCCTTTGGTGCTAGTCACCAGACCCCGGCCTATGGAAGGCGGGCTTTGGGTAGTCATGGCACAGGTCCCGAGGACGGGTTGTGACAAATTGGTATCAGAGGAGATCGGTTCTACCGCAGAACTCAAGTCTCTGATCTTTCTTCTATGTGACACAATAGTGTTAAGGGTAATGAGTGTGGTTATCAGTCTAGGGAGTCCAGTGTTGGTGCGGCAGCCGACGTATCCATACACCCGGACCCTGACTTCTGATTCCCGAATGAGTACACAGAAACATTGATTGCATGTGTGTTTCAAAAGTTTTCTTTGTTATTACTTTGTGTCAGCTCACCAGGTATACTATATTGATCGTGTCACACCTTTTTCTTTTCAGGATGGCCCCATGATGGCATCTAGCTAGGGTTCAGAGCTTTGTATGAGATGATAGCCCACCGAGCGACGGGGCCTCAATGTAGGGCCCTTTTACAGCGGAGGCAACGATTGTACCTCTACTCGCCGAGCCACTGATGCCACCAGTCCTAGTCGCTGAGAGTGCATGTCGACATAGTGCATTGCACGAGTTCCAATGTCAGAGACTTCCCAGGATCCATGGGGACACGGACCCTTAGGCAGCCGAGGATTGGCTGGAGGTTGTAGTTTGAGTTTTTAGGTTAGTGGGGACACCAGCTGACCTCATGGTGATCCTTGCAGTGAGCCTCTGGCACGCGACATTAGGAAGATGGTGGAGCCTAATGGTCTAGGTGCACGATGATGCATCTCTCCTCTGGACGGACTTTGAGAGTCTCTTCCACTTAGAGTTTGTCCCAGCCACCCTCCGTGCGGTGAGCATTCAGGAGCTACTACAGCTGCGGTAGGGCAGCATGACGATAGCCCAGTACTCGGCGAGATTTACCGATCTCTCGCGCTATTCCATAGACATGTTACGAGACCCATTATTTTGGTCCCGGACCTTCAAGCAGGGATTGAGGCATGAGATCATAGCATCGATGATCTCCCTCAGCATTCCAACGCAGGCAGGAGTACTGGAGTGAGCCCTTCTCATAGAGAGATTTTCGGCTGAGCCTACACGAGCAGTGAGACCTAACGCAGGGAGGCACGTAGAAGATTCTTCTGCAGCAGGTAGTCGACAGACATCACAGGGGTCCAAGAGGACCAGACTAGCAGGCGGGCGACCTCAGGACACTAGCTCATAGGTGTGGGGCACACGGCGCAGAGCCAGTCTTACGAGGAGCAGACAGTGCTACGCATGCGGCGGGCAGGGCCACAAGGCTCATGACTGCTCAACCCGCCGAGCGGAGGAGCAGCATACGGTTGAGGGGCCACCCAGGCATAGGTAGAGGGTCGACCATGGTGGTCCGCGGAGAGTAGGCAGACGAGGTAGAGGAGATGGCCGAGCAGCAGGTGGTGGGTGACACTTTGATGCTTTACCACCACCGCCACTAGGAGGTCCACCCCGACCACAGGGAGCTGGAGGACAGAGGCAGGCTCAGCTTCCGGTAGTGGAGGCCTATGACCATGGCGTGCCAGATATGATTCGAGGTACTATCTGTGTCTACTCCACACTTGCTGTAGTTCTTATAGGCACAGGAGCGAGTCATTCTTTCATTGCTGCTGCCCGTGTTTAGAGCTCGGAGATTCCGACGGAGCTATTGGCTCGATCCTTACAGCTAGAGACTCCCACAAAAGCACACTCAATGATTACACACTGGTGTCGGTAGTGTGAGCTTACTCTAGGAGGTGAGATCTTTGGCTGGGATCTTCTTGTAGCGGCGTCGAGGCCTTACGATGTCATCTTGGGCATGGATTGGTTATCTACAATCCATGCTCAAATCGACAGTATTAGGTGCAAGGTGCGGTGTGTTCGCACCGATGGAAGCAAGTTTACCTTCACTAGCGAGAAGGGAGTCTTAGTAGTGCAGGATAGACTCATGCAGAGGAGAGGACAACTGATCACTCATCAGTTGGCTAGCCTCATCCTAAGAGCAGTTGCTGTGCTGAGTCCGAGTTTTCCTATAGTGGTGGATCAGTATGCGGACGTTTTTCCTGACGACGTTCCAGGACTACCTCCTCATAGAGAGGTAGAATTTTATATTGACATGTACCTCAGGACAGCCCCGATATCCACTCCAGCATATCGGATGGCTCCTGCTGAGCTTCGAGAGCTACAGGTACAGCTGGAGTACTTGCAAGGCAAGGGATTCATCCGACCCAGTGTTTCACCCTAGGATTCCCTAATTTTGTTCGCCAAGAAGGCGGATATGAGCTTGTGACTGTGTGTCGACTATCGTCCCTTGAACCAGGTGACCGTGAAAAACAAGTATCCACTACCAAGGATTGACGACAACTTTGATCAGCTCAAGGGAGCATGGTGGTTCTCGAAGATAGACCTCAGGTCAGGCTATCATCAGCTCAGAGTTTGTGACGAGGACGTGCAGAAGACGGCCTTCAGATGTCGGTATGGCCACTATGAGTTCTTGGTTATGCCTTTCGGCGTAACAAACTCTCTAGTAGTGTTCATGAGTCTCATGAATAGGATCTTTCAGCCTTACCTTGATTGATTTTTCATGGTCTTCATCGACGATATATTGATATACTCGACCACTGAGGAGGAGCATGCCTACCACTTGTGGGTTGTACTGAGCACACTTTGAGAGCACCAGCTTTATAGTAAACTCTCTAAGTGTCAGTTCTGGTTATGTGAGGTCCACTTCTTGGGAAACGTCATCTCTGAGACGGGAGTTTTGGTGGATCCTGCGAAGATCGAGGCAGTGATAGCTTGGGAGCCACCAAGGAGCGTGACGGAGATACGGAGTTTCCTAGGACTGGATGGGTACTATCAGAGATTTGTGATAGACTTATCCAAAGTTGCAGCACCACTTTCATCTCTGACGAAGAAGGGGAAACCCTTCGTGTGGTTAGAATGATTTCAGCAGAGCTTCCATGAGCTGAGATAGAGATTGACCAGCACACCTTTCTTGAGGCTAACAGAGGAGGGAGTGGGGTACCTAGTCTACTACGACGCATCAGGGACCAGACTCAGATGTGTCCTAATACAGGAGCGGGTAGTGATCGCCTATGGATCATGTCAGTTGAGGCAGCATGAGCAGAACTATGTTACCCATGACCTGGAGTTAGCAGCAATGGTCTTCACTCCGAAGATGTGGCGACACTATCTGATGGGCGAGCATTTTACAGTCTATTCTGACCACAAGAGTCTTAGGTACATCTTCTCACAGAAGGAACTGAACCTGATACAGTGGCGATGGATCGAGTTCCTCCAGGACTATGACTTTGAGATAGTCTATACCCCTGGAAAGGGGAACGTAGTAGCCGATGCTCTCAGAAGGAGGACGAGCATTCAGCTACTTGGGGAGGCGACAGAGCAGCTAACCACTTTTCAGATATCCTTCATGGATAGATATAGAGCATCCTTTCTTCAGTCACTCACAGTCACTCCTCCACTTCTTCACCAAGTCAGAGGGGCACAGCATGGGGACGTTGACTGCGAGATGCAGCGTGCACAGATATCCTCAGGACAGGCACCTGATGGATTCTCTATGGGAGGAGAGCACGTCATCCTTTTCAGAAGATGTACCATGGTACCAGCTGCTTTATAGGAGGAGGTGCTGAGGGAGTTTAACACTTCCCCTTTAGCGGTACATCCAGGAGTGGCGAAGATGTACCAGGATCTCAGATGACAACACTGGTGTCCAGGTATGAAGAAGGTTGTAGAAGAGTTTGTTTCTCGATGCCTCACCTTCGAGCAGGTGAAGGCATGGCACCAGGTACCAGCAGGCTTGGTACAGCCCTTGGAGGTCTCAGAGTGGAAGTGGGACAGAATATCTATGGATTTCATGACTGGACTACCACGTACTTCCAGAGGTCACGACTCCATTTGGGTGATTGTCGACCGACTCACCAAGTCGGCCCACTTCTTACCCATTAGAGAGGAGGGCCCAGTGGACAGCTTGGGACACCTCTATGTTCCGGAGATCGTACAGATTCATGGTGTTCCATCATCTATCATCTCCGATCGAGATGCTCGATTTACTTCTCGGCTTTGGAAGGGGTTGTAGGAGGCATTTAGACGCATCTACGCCTGAGCACCGCCTTTCACCCTCAGACAGATGGTCAGACGGAGAGGACCATTTAGACTCTCGAGGACTTGCTCTGTGCATGTGTCCTCAACTTTGGTTGTAGCTCGGAGAACCACCTACCCATGGTGGAGTTCTCTTACAACAATAAATACCACTCCACCATTGGGATGGCACCATATGAGGCATTGTACGACCGACCTTGAAGATCACCTCTGTGCTGGACAGACCCTGGGGAGTCAGTGCTTGTGGGACCAGAGATGGTCCAGGCCATGACGGAGAAGGTCTAGGTCATCCAGGAGCGGATGAGGACAGCTCAAATCTGACAGAATTCTTATGCAGACAGGAGACGGAGACCACTAGAGTTCGAGGATGGAGACCGTGTCTTCTTGCAGGTCTCACCTCGACGTGGATTACGGAGATTTGGCCGGGGCGGAAATTTATCTCTACTTTTCATCAGACCATTCCAGGTTATCAGCAGGATAGGCAAGGATTCTTATCACCTGGCTCTACCACCTCAATTGCACCGGGTGCAAGACGTCTTCCATGTATCTCAGCTGAGGAGATTCGTGCATGACCCGACGCATATCATCGACCATGGGGAGCTGGATATTGATGACAGGGATACTTTTGCAGAGGTCCCTGTGGAGATCGAGGATCGACAGGAGTGGTTCCTATGTTGGTGGTTGATTCCTCTAGTGCGCATCAGATGGCAGCACGGGAACCTCCAGGAGAGCACTTGGGAGTGGGAGGCTCAGATGCGTGCTCAATACCCTCATTTGTTTTTCTAGTTTGTGATGTATCATTACGGGGACGTAAAGCTCTGAGGTGAGAGTAATGTAAAGACCCGTGAATTTCAAGGGAAATTTTTTCTTAATTTTCTTTGGTATTTCATGAGTACGCTGTTTTTGATGGCACCTGATTCCGTGGCCCGGTGTGCCCGGAATCATTTTCCGAAGTTTAGCTTGGGTACGTTCAGTGAGCAGACGAGCAAGTTTTCTTAACCATTGAACTGGTGCATGGAATCAAAATCTGAGGGCACCGATGGAATTGCATCACTGGAAATTTCTTAGGAACACCTTTTCTAGAGATCTGTTTGCTCGGGTGAGGCTTTTAAATAAATGTGTTAACTAAAGAATGAAATAAAAATTTGTGCCACAATTTTTATTTTCTATTCTAAGTAGTTTTAACCTATGCATGGATGTTGTAGTGGGGCCCACTACATCCTAACTCCACTTGGTAGGATATTAGTGAAGTAAGGCCCACACGATCCCCACCCCTTCAATTCCATTAAACCTCCCTCATGAAATTTGTTGTGTAACACACCCGCTCCCCCAATTAAATGGCATGTCAACTCTCGAATTTAATTGGATTATTAAATGCTCTTCAATTAAGTCATTTAATTGAATGTGATCTTTTTTTAAAATTTAAAATTTAATGTTGGCATGTGTGTGTGATAATAAAATAAGACAATGTCTTATTTTATTGGGGATTGATTCGTTGGGCGGAAACAAGGAGAGAACTCTCACGGACTTGAAGAACTTCATCTTATTTGCGAAGAACGCTGAGTCTATGACGAAGGACTCCATCACCACAAGGGAAGACTGTTGTGTCATCTTCTCTCCTCTCCGCAACGGGTGAGAGACACATTTTTTTGGAAAACAACGACGCGCCATATACTTCATCGGGCGAACACTGACAGTGCTTACGGAGCCTCGCTCTGCGACGCCGTCTTCCGCGGCGTTAATTTTCAGCAACGATCCTCGTTCGACGACTTCATCGAGGTAGGGGTTTGAATTTTGTTCGTGGATATTATTTGCGTTCTTCGTTAAATATTTGGGCCGCCTGTTATTAATTTAACGAGAGGAGGTCGGACCGCACGAACACGGTCGATCCTCCTCCCCCTTTGTGGTTGTATTCGTTGCGGCCCGAATGAAGGCAGCGTGGTGCAATGGCACCGCGTGGAAACAAGGAGGAAAACATCAAATTAGCGTGGCACCGTCGCGCCATGCCATTGAGGCCGAATGAATCCACGACCAGAGTCGGGCCGCGGTGGAGGGGCGCAGCGCCGTCGCGCTGCATCGGAGGACCATGAAGAGGCTGCGCCCGGAGCGAGGTCGCGGTGGAGGGGGACGGCGCCGTCACGCCGCGCCGGTCAGACCAAGGCTGCGGCCTTTGGTCGTGGCAAAGTAGGAGAGGGCGGCCAAAGCCACCAGCTGCCAATGCTCAGGAGATGGGATCGGCTGGTCCCGCGCGACACACTGGCCGGCCGTTACGACCGGCCAGATCCGGAAAACCGGGGGTTTAAACCCCCGGTCAATGCAGCAGGGGGACCCCCCCCCCCCCCCCCCCCGCGGGTCCACCATCCGTTCGAAGGGGGTTTCAGTTCCCCCCCCCCCCCCCCCTTCCGCCCTCACGCGGCGCACGGGGGCCGCACCGGGCTGACCGACCACACCGAGCTGACCGGCTGCGCCGGGCCAGACCGGCCTTACCGAGTCGTGCAGCGCCGGGCCGGACCGGCCTTGCCGAGTCGGGCCACCCGCGCCGGGCCGGGCCGCCCGCACCGGGCCGGGCTGCACCCAGATGGGCCAGACCCGGAATCGGGTCGGGTTGACTCGGTTGAGGCCGACCCAAGGGGTCTCGGGCCGGGTCGGTCCGGGCCCAAAACCCCCTAAAACGGACAGGTTTGTTGAAACGCCCGTAACATGGGCTACGGACCTCCAATCGATGCACTGTCAATTGTGATGTGATCCTTGGATCGAGACGGTAATTTCGGTATATTTCAATCAGGGTTTTGGAGAAATTTGGGTACAGGCGTGTTGGTTCGAACACGAAACCAACCGGGCCCTCGGAGCGAAAACGCCTATAACTTGAGCTCCGGATGTCTGATTGACGTGTCGTTGACTTTGTTGGATTTATCATAGTGATACGAACCTTTTGTCTTACTTCGATCGAGGTTTGGACGCAGTTGGAGTATGTTCAGGTCGATTTTGACATAAAAACCAACCGATCCCCTGGGACGAAAACGCCAATAACTCTCAGACCGGGCGTCTGATTGACGCGCCGTCTGTCGTGTTGAGTTCCTATCGACGAGACAGAACTTTGGGATACATAAAATCCAGACTACATGTCAGTTGATATATCAAACCCTTGGCTCGTGGAGCGGAGCCTCCCGGAAACGAGCATACTGTGTGCGGGAACCCTAGAGGTGGTTGTGACCACGACTGCACTGAAATCCTCCATGGGTTCAGCAGCGACGACGACTGCACTGAAATACTCTGTGAGTTTGGCAGTGACGACAACTGTACTAGGATCATCCATGGGTTTGGTAGTGACGACGACCGTACTGAAATCCTCCATGGGGTTGACGATGATGACTACTGTTCCTGTATCCTATGTGGGTCCGATAGTACTACTGTTATTGTATCCTACGTGGGTCCGGTAGTATTTGACTCTGTACTTGTATCCTACGTGGGTCCGACAGAGAGGCTGGTCTAGTATCCTACGTGAGTCCGACAGCTTAGCTGGTCTAGTATCCTTTGTGGGTCCTAGGTATATTAATTAGTGGCTAGATATGATCATCTCTATCACCTTATGAAGAAGTACACCCGTGTGAGCTGAGTCTTGAATTTCAATCAATATCTTTGATATAATTGAATTTCTTTCCTATGTGGATTGGGTTGTGTTATCCTGTGTGGATTGGATTGTTCTATCATGTGTGGACGTGATTGATCTTGGGCTCGGATGTTGGAGTTGAACTGGAATTGATGACTTAGGTATATGTATGGGCATATAACTAAGTAGTGTTGGATGTTACTTCGTGATTGTATCTTTCCTTTGTGGATTATCCTTTTTGGATTCTGGGAGACCATCAGGTGTCTCGAGGTCCCTACTGAGTAGCGTATACTCACCCCTGCACGGGCTATGCCCGCACTACATTGTGTTGGATGCAGACGACGAACAACGCTAATCGTGGTTGAGGCTTGTGGAGTAAGTCGGTACCTAGAGGTGGACCACTGGGCGGGACGTACACGGAGTGGAAGGTTGGACCCGAGGAGCTGAGGAGACTATCTGTACCCACCCTTCAGGTGGGATTCCTAGTGGACGGCTCGACATTGTTGTTTTACTTTTCAGTTGTTGTACATTCTTTGCAGTTGTACTTTACTTTCAATTTGGGTTTGTATTCTGGCCCACTTCCTTTTTCTCACTTACTTTTTTACCCAGTTTTACATTGTGTTTACTTCTGCTGGCTTACTCTGTGGTGTTTTTTTACTTTATAAAGGCAATGCCTTTCCTTTTTATTGGTATTTACGCCTTTGGTGCTAGTCTCCAGCCCTTGGCCTATGGAAGGTGGGCTTGGGGTATTCACGGCACGGGTCCCGAGGACGGGTCGTGACACATTTTCCCATAATTTACCGGGTTTCCCCATCTTCCCATAGTGTAAAGGGATTCCCATCTTTCATAGTGGATTAATCCCATCTACTTGATTCCCATCATTATCTCATGATATATAAATCTTTACCCAATACATTGGAGGAATATATAGGTCCTACCCATTTAAAAATGAAATCATAAATACATGTGCTATAAGATAATAAAACATTCATCATATATTGACACATAAAAAGAGATGGCTTTCATAAAAATCATACCATCACCCATTAAATGAAATGGGTATCGTAAAAAATCATTACCTGTAGAAAATAGAAAGGTATCATAATCTTTTCATCAAATCATAACCAGTGAAAAGAAGTGGGTTTCAGAAGAAGATAACATGTGGAAGATAAATGGGTGTCATAAACATCATATCATTAAAACATAAACTATTCAAGAAAGAATATGAACGGTATTCATGGATCATATCCCTATTATGTAATACACTATAAAAAATTGTTTCATCTTTTATGGATAAGGATTTCAAAAGATCACATTGAGCATTTCTTTAGGAAAATAGTATTTATTTGAAAATACTTTTCACAAGACCATTTTAGAAAAAATACTTTACTTATCAAGAAATATTTATATTTTATTTTAAAATTTTCCATTAGAAAAATATAGTTTACTCTTTGAAAAATTATTATATATAACATAAATCATTTTAAAAACCTTCTTATTTTAAAATATCTTTGTAATATTATAAAGGAAGCTTAAAAAATTTTAAAACCTTTTTCTTTAAAAATAATTTTAAAACATATAAATAAATCTTGAAACGTTTAAAAAAAATAATTGAAATCAATTTGAAAATGTATAAAAAAACTTGAAAACCTTTTTAAAACCTTTTTCATTGAAATTACTTTTAAACTAATAAATAAGGATTGAAAATATTTTGAATACCTTTTTATTTGAAAATAATTAGAAAATTTATAAATAAATATTGAAATAATTTTTAAAACCTTATCTTTGAAAATATATTTTAAAATAATTTTTAAAAAATAAACATAACGCATTTTTTAAAATATTTTTATAAAATATGGTTTTTAAAGAACACTGATTGTTTATTAAAAGGAGAGATTAAGTGGAATTTTCATTAAAACATTTTCATAATCAAATTAAGTACCAAAGAGTGGTAAAATGGTATTAATACTTGAATATATCATTAATTAACATAGGAAAATAAAATTAATGAGTTCTATTGAGATATGAATCATATGAATTCATCAATGTAAGCATAATGATCAACAATATTCATAAAAATGAGATTGTTTCAAAAAAATCTTAACACATAGTAACTTTGAATTATACTCCCCAAGTTAGAAAATGAAATTACATGAATCTTAAAGAATCATGAAAGTAATTATGTTCAAGATATAACATTTAAAATTTTATTATATACACCTTGTAAAATAATAGAGGTGCATAACATGACATGTGTCTCAAAGAAGGAAAATTGAGACAAAATTACAACGATTTGGTATCTTTTGAAACATAAACCCCACTGAAATAAATATCATAAAACAGATATGTAAATACCCATAAATGTGATTATAATAATCATATAATACATCCTTGGTTATTAAACACACCACATATAAGAAATAGTTAGTGAACATGGCTTTTGTTTCAAAGAAAATAAAAGTGAGATGAGAAAAACCTTACCTTGAGTTGGACTTTTCGTGTGTGTAATAATCGTCTAGAATAACAAACTCATGTTAATTATTTACTTTATTCATAACCATTTTCGTTTTTATTATTAATTTTAGTTCACTAATTAAAATTTTTTATACAACTACTTAAAAAATTAATTTTATGTCATGTGTTTTGATGAAATTTGGTTCGTGTGTTAAAAGCGATCATGGTAGATCGACTATGGTTAAAGGGTTAATTACATAAAAATATATATAATAATAATAATAATGAAATAATTATCATATTTCTACATAAATTATATTTTTAAACACAATCAGGAAATATGGTTATGAAAAATGAACCAATGTTACAATCATGGAGATAGGAAGTCATACGTACGCATGAGTAACGTTCCCATTTTTCAATGATCATTATAGAAAGAAGTTGAGTAACATTATATAATTAAAATATTATAATTTTATCAAAAATTATATTCTATTTAATCATATATACTTATATATATAACTCTTGTTATGTAAAATTAATCACATCCTGCCGAGGAGGCGGTAGTCCACACATCCACGGCTCACGTTATCGCTTTTTAGTGTGTGAAAAGGGTAGTAAAGAAAATGATATATTATATTTATAGAAATATAAATTTGTCATTAATATCATGTAAAATTATTTTTTCATGTGTTTTTAATTAAAATTATCCTTTAAACATTCCATGTAATGTGTGAATAAATCATATTGTTTGAGGATGCAATAGTCCACACTATTACAAATGATGTTATCGTATTAACACAAAATTGAAACCATAAATGTATGTGTTATATAAGAATTTAAA
This sequence comes from Viscum album, assembly GCA_963277665.1. Lineage (NCBI taxonomy): Eukaryota > Viridiplantae > Streptophyta > Magnoliopsida > Santalales > Viscaceae > Viscum > Viscum album. The sequence continues at coordinate 1,608,013,576 of OY728141.1, read as the reverse complement.
AAGTATAAATAAATTTTAAATATCATATACATCATATAAATCATATATAAATATTTTTCAATCATAATTTCAAACCATGAGATGCATTAAAGGAAAACGCACAACATCATTTCATGAGGTGGTGGTTCCCCAAACACAAGAATGGTAAGTTCATTACCCATTAGATGGAAGTGTGTATAAGTGTAGATATAAAACATATAATAAAAACATATTAGTATATGATGTATAATTAGGTTATTATATATTCATTCAATAATGATAATTAGGTAGGGATAATTAAAATAAAATAATGGAGCTTGAGGATGGTTGTTACCTCTTCTTTGGGTAACTCATTTTGGTTTTCACCGAAGATATTCCTTGCATGGATTTCTACCCAAATGTAGGATTATAGGATTAAGGTAGGGATTCTTTTATATTGTTTGAGAAGGATTTTTCTAAGAAAATGATCCTAAGAGGTATGAATAAATGGGAGGGGTGAGTGCCTTTTTATAGTGGAGGAGGAGTGTCATTCTTGTTATTTTTTGAAAAGAAAATTCCAACTATGTTTTTTCTATGAAAAGTTTCTGAAATAATGAACCTAAATTGATAAAAGGGAAGATATAGTAAAAATATGTCCATAAAATATAATTTTTAGAAATTTTATAATTCATTTTGGTCCTCTATTGTAAGGTTTAGTCCCTTGATAAGCTAATTTTCATCTTAATCATTATAATTAATTTTAATAAATTTCACTAATATATTTAGTAAAACACTAAGTTGAACTTATTTTAAATTATATATTATTATTATTAAAAATTTGGAATCCATTTTCCAAATTCAAATCATGTGAGTGGTATAAATTAATTCAAATTCAATCCTACAAAAGAGATGACACGATAGGTTTTTAATGTAAAAAATGTTCAAAAGTTTGGTAAGTTTGTATATCCAATTTCTAAGTGAAATTGACAACAATGACCTAAATTGTATTAATTTATGTATTACTAGTCTAATTTAACATTAAAAACAATTATAAATATAATTTATCCTTATAAATAAATTTGATGAAAAAGAAGTTTTGAATTAAAATTTAGTATAATTCACTATTCATCAAAAATTAAAACATCATAGAAATTTCCAAAAATGCACCCTAATCTAATTTTTTTTTCATATTTCACAAATTATGTTTACATAGTCAAATATAAAATATAAAACTGTCAAAATAATATATAAAATGGTTTTCCATTAAAAGGCAGTTAAATTACATTTTAGAAAAATATATCTTTTTATTCACCAAATTTGATTCATTCATATATTATACCTATCAAATATATTGGATTTGTATAAAAAAAATTATTAATTTTATAATATATAAATTTTATTGAAAAAATTGAAATTGGTTTTAAAATTTATTGAGATAAAATTGTTATCGTACAATGGAAAATCGTCTTCTAAAAAAGGTTATTTATTTATTTTCAATTAGTTTTTACATTCAATTATACTAATTGATAACCAAATAATTCATTTTATATGCATGTTTAAATAATATTTTCTCAATTTATTTAATATTATTTGTAATGATAATTCCAACATCTAGGTGGTAGCTATAAAAATATTTTAATAATAATTTTGATAATACCTTATAGTGCGGTAAAACTCAACATTTTGTGTAACACAAAATATCAAAGGGACGTGGTATTTCCTATAATACAAGACAAACGTAGTGTTTAATGTACCTTAATATGATCTAATTGTTGGGTGTAGTTCATGATTAACTTGGGGTTTTATATGAGGCAATCCAAATGTAATTCATTAACAAAGAAACTATATTCAGTGTTGTGTGAAATGAAAAATATCAAAATTAATAAATTAATTAAAAATATTTATTTCAAAAAATCTTGTGGTGTTGCATTCTACCCCCCTTAAAATTAATTTCACCAACAAAATTTATCTAGGTTATTAAATGTTCAATCCTTTAATTTTCTTTTCATAGAAACCCACATCATAAAAAATAATACTAAAAATCCCTTTAAAAGGGGAAAGTTGGAAACATAAAAGTTACCAAAAGTAACACATAACTAGGTTTCCACATAGGATAACATAGGAGGGAAGTTAAAACATATACATTTAATATAAGTATAACTATAAATTTCTAATGCAGAGTGATAGAGAACATGGTTTGGAGAAAGTTAACAATCACAAAGCCATAACTCCATATTGATCTAAGGGTCATTTGATTTATTAAAAATTAAGGTACTATAATAACATTTTGGGTTTTAAGATCCTTTTTCCAAAGTTTGAATAATTTTCATGAAAAGATATACTTAAATGTTTTTATGAAAACTATACCCTATATTGTCTCTTCATCAACTTCCACTTCATCTCTAATTCTAAGAAATGAAGATGGATTTTTCATTCTTGAAGCATTAATAGATCATGAGATCCATGAATAGAATGAAAGGTCATTATATCTATTTTTATCTCAACAAAGGGTTACAAAAAAGTAATCCAATATGAAGAAATGATCATATGGTGAGATAATAATTTAATATCTAATCCCTTATATGATGTTTTACATAAACCATTCCATAAATGGTTAACCTTATAAGCCTTTCAGAATATAAAAGTTCAAAACTCTAAAAATAAAGTCACTAAATCATCTTAACATTTATCCTCCATATATCATAAAGTAACTGTTGTTTTTCATATTCCTAACATTTGAGTACCCTCATCATTCATTCCCTTGAATCATGGTGATAACATAAATTACCATAAATGCTTTTGGAAAACATATATACTTCCTTATTCCATATATTACTAGATGTATTTTCTAAATACAAGATGTTATTAACTTCATCCATGATAATATAAACCACTTTTTCAATAAATCATTAATTATTTCTATGTTCATCAATACTATCCAATTTACTTTATCCAAATGAACCATCACTTTATCTGAGAAAAGAACAATTTTCTCTATATCATAAACACATTAACAGAAAACTTCCCTTAAAAAATTTCACATTTCCAATAAATTACTTTTATAAGTATTTATCACCATTTAACATATACTTTTCAATAATTAATGATATACTTATACTGAAAATACTTATATATATCATTATTTATATAACATAATCTTTGAATTCCAAAACCTAAAAACTTCATTCATCTAATTTTGTTCTTAATAAATAGGCTTAATCATATTATTAAATAATAAATCATTTCTATAATATGGAATAAAAATCATTTATTAAGGTTCAATAACCTCAATCTTATCGTTCTTCATATGTTTAATGTAAAAAATATTTTTAAAACATCTCATATGTCTCACATGTCATTCATGATCTCTTTGTCTTCAGCACTATAACCAATACTTGTACCACCTTATTGGTTATCTTCATGATATTTTATCTTAGGAAATATAATTTCATAATGTCCATACTTTCCACATCTAAAACATTAAATTTTATTGAAGTTCTTTATATTCCCCTCCACTGACAAAAACTAGAATGCATAGTGTGAGAAACATCAATCGTAATGGAAAACCACATAATCCTGAAAAAAATGACTTATAAGTTGTCTAAATCATGGATCATACTTATTTACCATATGAAACCTAAGGTTTATCCTAGGAAATTCATAGTCATATTATACATAAATCCTTCAGGATGGTTTGTAAAGAGTTTATTAATTCCCAAAGTATATCACCAAGGAGTGTCAAACCAGGTGTGCTACAAGACCCATTGTCATGTACCAGGTTATACCCAAGTTGGGACCAACACACCCTTTTGATGTTATTATCCCTTGGTACATATCTTCCCACCCCACATCTAATTGTAGTATCCATACAAGGACGAAATTATAGGAAACCAATCACCCAATCCTTTAACAATATTCTAGGACATTTTTCCAATACTTTTTCCTCATCCTTAAACATAACCTTAGATACATCCCTTGAGATATCCTTATAAATATTCCTTGGGATCACACTAAATCCTTCTTATCCTAGTTTCCAATGTTGGACTAAACCTTTGTTCTGATACCAACTAAAACGACCCGAGCTTAACATACATAGACATTACATCATTTTTTTCAAAATAAATGATACATTACAAAAATAGACACCCAAATAGTGTATTAGTTTAGTGCCATTGGAATCATGGAACAAAAATATTCTAAATCAGTAAAAGATCTAAATGTTTCCCATAAAGATATTCCCTCCAGTAATTCTACTTAAAAACCTTTCTTCAAAACCTAGGGAAAAGAAACATAAGAAAGGGGTGATCTCAAATTATCAATAAGGGTAAATAAAGGATATGCATAATCATATCATGAAAATATGGGTATGAGAACATGAGTATAACATTTGAATATCATACCCTATATATTAAATATCATAATCATAAAACATGGTATAAATATTTTTATTTCATAATACATTAATCATAATACAATAAATAACATGGACCATGTGATCAAATAATAGGCATAAGACACAGGATTTGTGGAAATCACATAAACATGTAATGAATTTCCTTATAATTCAAGGTTTATTTCCAAAAACTTGGCAGGGAACTTCATGGGTACTACACCGATTAGGTGGGACACACTACCATCCCCGGTCATTGTCTTTTCCTTGTAAGAGATTAGGTTTCCAATATTTTCATAGTAGATCATGTTTTCCCATCTTCCCATAGTGAGTTAAGTTTCCTCATTTTCCAGGAGTGGATTGGGTTTCCCCATTTTCCTATTGTGGATCAGGTTTTGTAATCTTCCCATAATGGATTGGGTTTCCCCATCTTCTACAGTGGATCAAGACCACCAACTTGATTACCATAATTATCTCATGAGATATAAATCTTTAACCAATGAATTAGAGGGAAATATATTTCCAACCATCTCATAATAAAATCCTACATACATATTCCAAAAGATAATAAAACTTTTATCAAGTGAGGACTCATAAAAAAAGATGGATTTCATAAACATCAGATCATCACCCACGAAATGAAATGGGTATCATAAAGATATCATTTCCTATATAAAATATATAGGTATTATAATATTTTCATTAAAACTCAACCCTTGGAAAAAGTGGGTTTCAAAAGCATATAACCCATGAAAGAGAATTGGATTTCATAAAAATAATTACATAAAAACATAAACCATTCAAAAAATAATATAAATTATATTCTCGGATCATATCCCTAGTATATCATAAACTATAACAAAGTATGTCATCTTATATAAATAAGGATTTTTAAATATCACATGGAAAGTTTCTTATGAAAAATAACATTTTTTGGAAAATCATTTTCATAAAACCTTTTTAATGAAAATCCTTTTATTATTAATAAATATTTCCAATTTTATTAAAACAATTCCTTGAGGAAAATATTTTTTCCTCTTTGAAAAATTCTTATTTATAACATAAATAATTTTGAAATAATTTTTCATTGAAAATGCCTTTTAATGTTTTAAAGGAATCATGAAAACATTTTAAAAATATTTTTCTTTGAAATTACATTGAAAACATATAAAGAAAGATTGAAACCTTTTAAAACATTTATCATTAGAAACATTTTGAAAAAAAATCTTTAAAAATACATTTAAAACTTATAAATAAATTTTAAAAACGTTTTTCTTTAAAAATAATTTGAAAATTTATAAATAAATCTAGAAAAATATTTTTAAACATTTTTTTTGAAAAAATATTTTAAAATTTTTTTAAAAAAATTCTAAATATAAAAAAAATTAAAATACTTTTATAAAACATGGTTTTTAAAGTACAAAAATTTACGACCGAAAAGATAAATAAAGTCTAATATTTATAATAACATTTTATTAATCATATTAAGTACCATAGAGTGGTAAGGTGATGATAATAAATGATTATATCGTGAATTACTGAAGTAGAATTAATTTTTTCATGCTCTTTTGAAATGAATCATAAGGTTTCATCAATGGAAGCATAATCACAAAAAATATTTATAAATGATGAGATAATTTCAATAAACTCTTACCACTCAGTAAATTTTAATTATACTCCACATATGATAAAATGAAATTACATTAAGCTTAAAATATCTTTAAATGAAAGAGTTTCATGATATAACTTGTAAAAGTTTAGTATATGCACCTTAAAAATGAATATAGGTGCATAACATGGCAAGTGTCTTAAAGAAGGAAAATTGAGAAAGAATTACTTTAATGATTTGGTAACTTTTGAATCATAAAACACATATTCTAAAGATCATAAAATAGACATGTAAATAGAAATAAATTAGTATAATAATCATATAATACATCCACGGGCTCTAAACATGACACATATAAGGAATATGTGGTGAACATGGCTTTTGTCTCGTGGGAAATAAAATTAAGATGAGAAAACCCTTAACATGAGTCCAACTTGTCACATTTGTATTTATATTCCTAAATAATAAAATCATGCTAATTATTTACCTTCTTCCAAACTGTTTGTTGTTTATTATTACTTTTACATCAATTATTACAATGTTGTATACAACTAGTTAAAAAATTTAGTCTATATCGGGTGTTTTGACCAAATTTGGTTCATGTAAGAGGGGCACTCTTGGTCTTCACTACTATAGGCCTCTGTATTTTCCTGTATTTTTTGTTCCTTGTTTTGTTGTTTTTGTTTTTCTTCTATGTTACACTTTCCCTTTTCAAAATTAGAAGACATTCAGATCAAAGGTATTCTAACTATTGTCAAAGTGGTCATTGCATAAACATCTCCAAGATAATAATCATGATATAATTATAAAATTTATACATAATTTATACTTTTAAAACCCATTATTAAATATGGTTATTAAAAATGAAACAATGTTAAAATAATGTAGATGATAGGTCATACGTATGCATGAGTAACATTCTCATTTTTCAATGATCATTATGGGAAGAAGGTAAGTAACATTATATAATTATATAATGATAATTATATTATAAATACCATGTTATTTAATAATATATACTTATATATAAAATTATATTTATTTAAAAGTAATCACATCATGTCGAGGAAGCGATTGTCCATACTTCCACGACTGACGTTATCACTTTTTAGTGTTTGAAAAGGGTAATAAAAATATGATATATTATATTTCCAAAAAATTAATTTTGTAATAAATAACATATATATTTCATTTATATAGGATGTTTTTAATTAAATAAATTCATTATACATTCTAGGAATCTTGTGAATGAATCACATCGCTTTCAGGAGGTGGTAGTCCACACTTCCCCCAAACAGTGTTATCATATTACCACATAATGGAAAGCATAAAGCTATGTGTCATATAAGAATTCCAAAATAATAATGAAATTTTAAATATAATATATATCATGCCTAAATATATTTTTCATCATATTTTATAACCATTAAATATGGGAAATAAGAAACAAATAACATCATTTCATTAGGTGGTAGTTTGTCCTACACGAGAATGATAAGTTCGTTACCCATTACATAAAAAGTGTGTGTAATTGTAGGTATAACACTTAGAATAAAAATATATCAATTTATTTTGGATACATTATATAATAATGTAATAATAATAATTTAGGTGGTGTATAGTGAAATTAAAACAATGGGTCTTGATGAAGGATATTACCTCTTCTTTGGGTAACTGCTTTGGGTTTGCACCAAAGGGATTTCTTGGATAGATTTATTAAAAAATAGAGGCTTCTTGGAGTAAGGGAGATATTTTGGGAGATAATTTTATTATATTTTGGGAGAGTAAAAGGACTTGATATATTTTATAAAATGGTAGGGGTGAGTTCTTTTTTATAGAGGAGGAGGAGTGACATTATTATAAATTCTTTAAAAAGGAATTCTGCTCACATTTTTTCTTTGAAAATTGTCTCTCATAACGAACCAAATTATATCCAATGGAGGATGGGTCTAAATATTTCTCTCTGGTTGGTTTTCAACAATTTTTTAGGTAATGTTGGACCCTATGTTTACGGTCTAGTCCCTTGTTAAGCTAATTTTACTCTTAATTATTGTAATTAATTTTAATTATTTTCACTCATATTTTTTATCAAAAACTAAGTAAAACTTATTTGAAATCATATATTATGATGATTCCAAATATATAATCACTTTTTCCAAATTCAAATCACCTAATTGACATAAATTAATTCAAATTTAATCCCATATATGGGACGACACAATGGGTTTTTAAAGTAAAAATGTTACAAAGGTTGGTAAGATTTTATATACAATTTCAAACTGAAATTAATTAAAATTAACTAAATTTGATTAATTTATGTATAATTGGTATTATTATACTTTAAAACTAATCAAAAAAAAAATTTAACCATATTAATAAATTATATGAAAATATATTTTTGAATTAAAATTCAATATTATTCACTATTTATTAAAATATGGAACTTCATATAAAAATAAAAAAATAACCCTAATATAATTTTTATTATACACATTTAAAAATTAAGTTTATTTTATCAATATATATATAAGTGTCAAAAATTAGATTTAAAATGGGTACTCCATTAAAAGTCGGAAAAATTATCGTTTAGAAAAAAAATACATTTTGTCATAAAATTGGATTAATTATTATCTTATAATATGAAATATATTGGATGGGTATCAAAAATATTGATTGAATATATAATATATAACTTTTATTTAAAAAAATCAAAAATGGTTTGTTTAATTTATTAAGATAAGATTGTGTCTGTGAAAATAAATATCATCTTCTTAGAAAATTAATTTCTCTATTTTCAATTAGTTTTTACATGCACTTATACTAATTGATAACCAAGGAATGTATTTTATATACATGTTTAAATCATATTTTCACAATTAATGTACTCTTACTTATAACTTCTATTCCCGCAACTAGGTGGTATCCGTAATAATGTTTTAATAATAATATTAATAGTATCTTGTTGTTCGGTAAAACTCAACCTTGCATGTAACACAAGATATTGAAGGGATTCATTATTTCATGTAATACAATACAAACATATTTTTTCATATACCACAACATTATCTAATAGTTGTGTGTAGTTCATGATTAACTTGTTGTTGTGTATAACTTAAGACAAACATAGTTCTTTAATATAGAAAACTACATTCACTGTTGTGTGAAATGAAATTATAAAAAATATTAAATTAATTCAGAAAATATATTTCACAAAATCTCAAGGTGTTACACCGTGATAATATAATAACAATAAATTTTCTCACATGAAAACCCATTTAACAAGCTAGCTTCATAAACCAACATGTTCATTTTATAAAACTCCTTCCCACAAGGTAAAACCCTTTACAAAATATTTTAAAAATCCATTTTAAAATATAAAACCACTTTGATCCATTTTATCAATCAATTTGTGTGCATATAGGCCACATCCATTTTCAAAACCCACTTTAAACACTCAAATTACCAAACTAATACACAAATCATATCAATAATGGGATACAAATAAAAACAATCAATCAAATTGTGATTTGAGAAATTTAAATCAAATGAAATTCTTAATTCAATGGTAATCCATGGAAATTACCTTAAATAGAGATACCTACTTTGGAGTCAGTTAAAACCTCACTGCATTCAATTAAAACCACTGAAAATGTATAATATAAGGCCTCATACACCTAATACACAAGAAAGAAAACCAAAACCCCCATAAAATATCTAGGATTGTCTATACTCACCATTTGGGGTTCCAAACTTCCATGAAAATAGAAAAAAAACATGAAAAGGGGGGAAGTAAGAAGATAACATTCTAAAAGGGTTTTGCCATAAGTCAAACCACCTTGGATCCAAGGAGAATAAAACAAATACGGATAGTTAAATCTTTCAATCCAATTAGGAGGGGACTCATATGATGAGAGGAAGAAAATAGAGCCAAGGGTGTAAAAATTTGATGAGGGAAATTTGGTATGATACTAAATTATTAGTGAGCTGTAAAGGCCACAAGGTTTTTCCACATAGTTAAGAAAATCATATACCAATCATGCGGGAGATTCTACCTCCCCAAAATCCAATCGTATGGTTTCCCATGGGCTTTGTACTATTTTGGAAAACCATTATTAAAACACATAAAATATCACTGTTACTTAAAGAGAATCCCTCACATGGTTATCCATATTATTAGAAAAACTATGTTCTAACTGTGCACCTTACTCCGTCATCCCAAAAAATATTTTTTTTGACCCTAAAAACTAAAAAATCTCTAAAGGTAAACAAAAAAGTATAAAAAGATCAAATTTTGATATACCAGTGACTTGGCAGGTGTCACAAACTCACAATACATCCACTTCCCCCAGAAAGTCTTTAGGAATCCTCAGAATAAAAAAGGTGTGTCCACTACTACCTCAATGAAGATTTTTTCTCCCATGTCTCACGATTATTGCCACCACGCTTCCATAGCACATGGACCAATGATATCAACTTAACACAAAGAACAATTTCCTGATAATCCAACATATGAAAAAGCTTCTCCATGACTGCAATATTAGGCTCAACCTAAAAATATTCCTACTCTAGTACATGATATGGGTCTGGATGGTATCTCATCAAATATGAAATAAGGAAGACATTGTGTATCGAGGTTATACATGGTGGAAACTCCAACTGATAGGATAACTTAACAAGATTCTCCATAACATGAAATGCCCCCACATGATATAGCACCAACTTTCCCAACATTCCAAAGTGATGATGTCCCGACTGAATGGATTCCCAAAGAAACACTTGATAACCTGCCTAAAAATCCAATGGATGTTTATGTCGATTGGCATATGGCTTATGGTGACTCTGAGCAGGAATTTTTTTTAAATTAATCATATTTTTTATATAATTTCATGGATGATACTCAGTCCTACCAAATAATTCTCACCCACCTTATCCCAACACAACATGTAATGGGACAACCACCCATAAAACACCTAAAACATGGTCATCCTGATCAAGGCCTAATAACTATTATTATGGTTAAACTTATCCAATGGAAGTTTCCCTTCCCATGAACCCCAAAATTCAATCACACACACTCACATCATATTCTCGAGAGTCTATATAATCCACATAGAATAACCATCATTCAATGGGTGATATAAAATTTTCAATATCTACATGGTTCCCAATGATTATTGGAGTCCCTTCCAAAATAGGTAAGTGAAATGATCATACCATTTAAAAAATATCACCGAGTGGAATTTATAAAGATGAATAACCTATCAAATATACATGCATCCAAGGTACTTTACCTTCATTGACTCCCTAAAGGGTAGAGAGTGTGCTAATTTCATCAAATGATCAATAATCACACATGTGGAATATTTACCACTATAATTACAATGTATTACAGTTATAAAATCCATACAGATCTCATCTCACTTGAACTCTAGAGTGGGAAGTGGTTGAAATAACCCAGTTTTTCTCTGATTCTCAAATTTGATCCTCTAGTAGGTAAAAAACTTGTAAATGAAATCTGAAAATATAAGTCTCATCTCAAGGCACCTATATCTACCTATCAAGGTATAGAACATATTTGTTTCCTTAGGGTTAATGGACCTACTGGAATTTTGTTCCTCATGCATCAATGCCTTCATCAAGATCAATGTAAGTACCATCCACTTCTATAAAATAAGATAATGATTGGGAGATTGAGACCACTCACCCAATGTCTCCCCACTATTTAAATAATTGAACATTTTCTGTAATTTAGGGTTAGGTACCCACTTATTTCTAACCCATTTGATAAGAGAGGGTGTGTCCTACACACTAGTAATGAAAAACCACTCTCCATCATCCTAAACCTCTATAACTATATCAATAAACAAACTCTTAGACTCTACTCATCTTTAGATTATCGAAGGACATGTAATGGAAGTTTACTACTCCAAACATTGACAACCAAATTCCCCTTATTAGGTGTATACTCAATATCTAAATCAAATTTCTAAAGTTATTTTTATTAGAATATTTTTCTATAGTTCAGTTCCTTGTAGGTGAAAATTCACTTTATGTTTTTATGATCCTATTAAATTATAAAATTCTCCATGAATATGTAGTGTTTCCACATATTTAATCCATGAATTGTTATATAAAATTCCTTGTTTTTTGTGGGAAAAATCTAATCATGTGGGTGTATCATCTGTGATTCATAGGAAACCACATGAATATCCCACATCAATATATATCCCAAACCCAAACCAGAAGTGTCAAAATACATAGTGTAATCTTTCCTAGCATCCGGATGAATCAACAGTAGTGAAGAGGGGAAAAATGACTACAACTACTCAAAAACACACTATAACATCTCATACCACTCAAACTTTAACCCTTTTGTATTCAAAGATGTTACGGGAGAATCTATCAAGGAGAAGTCACAAATGAAACATATATAATACCCAGCTAAGCCTAAAGATTTTTGTATCTCGAAAACATTATTGTGTTTCCCCCAAGAAATTATTTCTCAAACTTTCTTGGGATACACTGAAACTCTTACCTTATAAATGACATAGACTAAGAATTTTACTTCCTAGATCCAAAACCAACACATGTATAACTATTAAAATTTATGGTGATCCCTAAAAACAAATAAAAAAATATTGATGGATGGAATGCTCCTCCTATACCTTGGTATATACAAATATTTAATCCACAAACACATCCAATAAGGAGTCCAAAAAGGATTATAAGATCGGGTTCAATGATTCCATAGAGACTACATGAGTATTATTAAGACAAAATGGAAAAAAATGCTCAAAATGTCTATAAACATTTTGAAAAGAAGTCTATTGAATATCCGCTTCCCGAACCCTTAACTGATGGTATGCAGATCTCAAATAAATATTTGAAAACCATCAGGATCCTATTATATGATCAAAGAGATTATCAATTCTAAGAAATGAGTATTTATTTTTCACCGTCTCCGGGTTATAGTTATGATAGTCTATGAAAATTCATAGCCTTTGTCCTCTTATTTAAAAATTTCACTATAAAATACCACAGTGACACATTTGGATACATAAATACTTTAAAATTGAAATTTTCAAACTAAAGCTTCAATGGTTTCATCTCATATAGATCTATCCAAGAAGATATTAAGTAAATCACGCTTATACTAAGGAGAAGATGGTAGTAAACTCGACCTCTTTTTGGGGAAAAAAATCCCAAAAAATCCTCCAAAAACATAAATGTGTACTTATCTAACATATATGGAAGTCCACACACTAAAATTTTTAAATAATATTAATGAAACAACCTATAAAATTGGTATTTAATCAACATAATATCTAGAGAAATTGTGCATAACCTCCTTGATTGAAGATCCTACTCACCCTGAGAGATGTGAGTGCTCCCATTAGGAGTAATCAAATTCACCATATAGTGATATAAATCAAGAAACGTCTTAAATATAATCAACTGATCCATACTAATGATGAGGTAAAAAATTTCTATATCTAACATGAGGAAATACCAAATGACATCCACACAAGAAATAATAATACATCACATTAGGCACTTGAAACCCTGCTCCTTCTTTCTACTCAATGGTGATAACAAACCCATCACAAATGGAATCAAAAACACTCACATAGAAAAATAATCAAATTGATTCAGTGTGATGAAATAATGGGATTCTCCCATGTCAAATTAAATAAATTTTATAGAACTATAAATAAATATCATACTTCTAACGGAGGTTGACCTCAAATCGGAATCCTTTGGCACAACCTCTACTATATGAAAATAACATATATATGGACTTATTTTCACCTTATTACCATGGTGATAATCTCACTTTCCTTGAGGGTGAGATTCTACAGCCCTATTAGAATCATAATACACGTGATAACCCTTCGATATTATATAGCCTATACTTCTCCCCTATGAAAAATAATGATATAAGCATTGAAGATATCCCAAATTACCGCACTGATGGAAAATTATTGGAGTATATAGAAAATTATTCTGGGTGTTTCCACATTTACCACACTAATATAAAACCATAGGATTTCATCAAGTAAAATCCTTTGGATCCATTCCTGAAAACTACTTCACACACTTGTCACTACATCGGTGAGACTCATCCAACTTCTCCTTATTTCCTGAAATAAAAATCTGATTTTCACTAATCAAAAGAATTCCTCAAAGACTTGTTTTTCATTCAGATCATCCTCTTCTATAGCTTTATTTTCAACCACCATTGTATAAGTTTTTTGGTATAGAATAATGAGTATGGATCTAATATCTATCCTCAATACCATCACAAAACATTTAGTCTTGAGGTAATCATTCATGAGGATATCTTGATAGACTTGAACCAACCTGGTAAAATGAGTAGCATACTCTATTACCAGATGATTCCCTTGATCCAATGTTAATAAATCATGGTCTATCACTACCCTCAATGTATTTATGTAGAAATACTGATTTAAATCCACCTTAAAAGTGTCCCATGTGAGATCCTCTTTCATCCTCGAAAGCATCATCGACTCCCACCACTTCCCACCAATTTCTTCCAATACATATGTAGTGGATAACACTTTTAATGTCTCAAGGTTATTTATAATCTCAAATATTCACTTTATATGATTAAACCACTAGTTGGGATTATTGGTTCACTTGTCACCATGGAACACCGGTGGGGTTTTCCTCATAAACTCCTGAGCATGGTCTACCATCCATTCTACACTCAACCACCCACCAAACCTAGTTATTGGATCATATGAATCACTAACTCTATTAAAGTAATATTAATAAAAGTTTTTTACTATGGGGTATTCTCCACATCCCCCTCTTTGTGCCTGGATGAGTTTATCTTGGGAGGAATCATCTATTAAACACAAAACCTAAGATTTATTAAGAATAACTCAATCTCAAACTCCACCAAACAGACATAATGGAACCCCCATCATGAGTCTAAAAAAGTATAATAAGCATAAAAACAACTCTAAATGAAAAAGGATAATGAAATACAAAATTTAAAGTATTTACCACTATGAATGGTTAGGCCACATGTTTTGGAAAATTGTGTACCAACCGTGTGGGTGTCACTAGAGGTTGGTAGGAAAGTTCATATGGGATTAACATAGTTACTAATAACTATGTTCCTTAACTATTATCTACATCCACACCTCCCATGATTACCCACAAAATATAAATAATCCCTCGAGATCACTCCTGGACTCAACAATGACTTTTAAATACCTCAAAAAATCATTAAAACAACCCACAATCAAGCTCAAAATGTAAACACAACCTCGAACCACCCATGTAAACTCGATGTTCAACATGAATAAGAGCAGGTGAGGAACTCACTCATTCCTACCTATCAATTTCTGACAATACATGCTCTATTCTACCACTGAACCCCATAAAAATCCTCCCTCTAATACAATTTTGTAATAAATTTCCCTAGGTTGACCTAACCCATCACCTGAGTCGGTCCACCACAAGGCCTGAAGAGAATTCTTGATCACCATAGGCTACAAACAAGCATCATACACAATGAAAAACACTTGGAAATTGTATCACCCATTGTAAACAAGTATGATCTATCCATGAAATATGATATCTAAACCAATAAAATCAACTTCAAAAATATAAAATACTACATATATAGAAACAAAATAAATGATAAATCAAATACCATAAATGGTGAAAACATATCATATTTACCATGCCATAACATGGAATATACATGGTATCTCTAGTAATAATCTCAAAACAAAAAAATAATGGATATAAAACAACAATTCCATTATATAAATCCCAATGGGTAAAAAAAATACCATAATGAGACCACATGAACCAATATCGTAAGACCATGTATCCTCCAAAAATTATTTTATGACGGTAATCAAGAAGATAAACCCAAGTACATGGTGACCTTACATTTACCAATGTCCGAAAAACAATGTTTGTATATTCCTAAAGTAATATGTAGGGCGTGAGGCACAAATACCAATAAGATTCCAACATAAATATATTTATGAATTTTACCCATGAAAACTAATAAACTATTTTGAAAACACTTTTAAAAAATAAACCATAATGAAAACATTCCACTTTAAAATAATCCATTAAAATATATTTGGTTTTCCACTTCAAATAAAATAGGTTTCCAAAACACTTCTCAATATGGATCTAATAAAGAAACAATTTCAAATATAGCAATATTCTCAATGTATCCAACAAGGAATAACAAGGGTGATCATAATAATTAACATCATGTAACCAATGGTAATGGAAATGGTAATAACATTTATCATCATATATAAAATTTCACTAATAAAATGTATGATGTATATAAATAAACCTGACATGTGTAAGTGCACCTAGGGATAAAACCACAAAGGTCTTATGTGATTGAGTCCAAACAAAGTATGTTATCTAGATAATATAAAGTGGAAACTCTCAGGGTCTTCCCCAAACCCAACTCCATGATGTCTCATGGTCTCTCAGAAAAAAAAGTGGAAGATATCACTGTATTGTTATACAAGGGCACTCATATCCCCTTGGAAACTAGTATAATATTTCACTATCATCCTACCCAATAGATATCATGGTCATTTGGAAACAAATGGAAGATCTCATATTCTTTATACCCAAAGGATTTTTGGATCCCTTGGACAACCCCTTGCTCACATCTAGGTTATCCCATATGATACTATGCGCTAATATAATCACAATACAATTCCATACAGGAAAACCCATTTCACATGAAAAATTTACAAACCAACAAGACCATTTTTTAAAACACCTTCCCACATGGTAAAAAAATTCAAAACCATTTATAACTATAAAACCTCTTTGATCCATTTCATAAAACAAGTTTTTCACATAAAAGACCCACCCATTTGTAAAACCCCTGTTAAGAACCCAAAATTTGAAACCAACCCATAAATCATATCTTTCATGGGATACACATCAACCTTAAATAAATAAAATTTTTATTTTATAAATAAAAAAGAAAATTTAGTTCATAATTTAAAGGTATTTCATGGTAAATTCCCTTAAATAGAGACACCTACCTCAAAGTTCATTCTAACCTCTACACCTTCAATGAAAACCACTATGATAAGGTAAAAGAAGTCCTAACACACATAAGATACAATAAATAAAACCAATCCCCCATAAAAACCATTGGTTCATCCATCCCTAACAATTATGGTTCCAAACATCCATGAAAATAGAAGAAAAATCATGATAAGGGGGAAAGGAGGAAGAAAATAAGAAGAAAGGAGGTTACCTCAATATTAACCACCTTAGATCGAAGGAGAATCTACCAAGGATTGAGGGGGGAAATTACAAGCTAATGTGGAGGGGCTAGGAATGATGGGAAGAGGAAAACGGGGCCAAGGGTTTTAAAAATTGATAAGGGATATTTTGTAAAATACCAAATTTCTAATGAGTTGTACATGTAGTATTATTTGGATGCACAGTTAGGAAAACCATGTTCTATCCATATGGGAGCTACTACCTCTACCAAATTTGGCCACAAACTTTCTCCCATACTTTTTATGGTTTGAAAATCGATGATCAAACTATTAAATGTCTCACTCTCACCCAAACAAAACCCCTAACATAGTTATGAACATGGTTATAAAAACTGTGTGTTAACTCTATGCATTGGTCTGTCTCCCCCAAAATGGGATTTGAAACCCTAGAACCTGTTACCTATAAAGGTAAACCAAATGGAAAAAAAAAGCTAATGATTTTATCTACCAATGAATCATGTGGTGTCATAAATACTTATCACAGTAATATAATTCATATCATGTATCATAGGTACGGGAAAATAATCCTAGAAACTATTTTAAGGTAATAAAGAGGTGTTTCAAGTGTTGAAGGAAATGGAATGAATATAATAATTTCTAGAAGTATATGAATAATACCAATAATATTATATATGAATATTATGTTCTGATCAATCCTCAACCCATGGTAAAAAATTTCAATTTCAAGTATCATGGACACTATGTGAACTATTTTTTGAATACAATGGTTGTTGAAGATAACCACCGATAATGACCTCTAATTATAAGAAGGAAATGATGGGATTATACTATTAAAAACTATTTGGTGGATCTAGAAAATTATTTAGTGATATGTATTCAAGTTATTTATTAAATAATAGATAATTTAATATTTTATTCTAGTTATACATGTTATTTTATATCATGCATGTTTATTTGAACTATTCAAACACCACCTCAAAACATGAAGGATGAGTTATAAGTAGAAATAAGAAATGGGGAAATTATTTCATATCAAGAATATAACTCTTCTTAATATATTTTTTTTGGGACATGTCTCTCAAAAATCCTTTTCGTGCTCCCTTTAAAATAATTCTATGTTATACTGAGCAAGGATTGGTTTTCCTTATATAGATCCAACATTAATTTTTTGAGATGGAAATCACCATATATACCCTAATTAATCCAATGATTCTATAAAAGTGTAAATAAGTGGATGAATTTCCTTTGTAAACGTATTCTAAATCGTAGATATTACTTCCTTATGATAAATCATATCTAGCTCAAATGATTGGGATAATGTGGATGATCAATTTTGAAAACATTCCCATTATAAGAGAATATAATAATATATACCTCAAAGATTTTCCTATATATTTCATAGTTCCCTGAAACATGTGTTCTAGTTTTGAGAATCACAGCTTCTAGGTAGTTTTCATTAGATTTATTCTTGGAACCGAAAACATCCAATAGTTCATTATTCAAAGTGGACCTACATTCCAAAGGCATGAATTCATTAAGTTTGAACTTTATGATACTTAGGAACATACATTGGTTGAGAATATGGGAGGTCGGACTCATCACACCCTTTTGGGGGGAATTATTGTCTACTCTGAATCTCTCTTTATAAATTTAAGATATTTTCATGAATCCTTATTAATTCACCAAGTATAACATAAATTTCCATTGGAATTTTCAGTCACTTATTAACATGTGTAAAATTTATAATCATCAGTATGTATTCAAGGTTATCCATTAATGGAAATATCTATATGTATTGGAGGATCTCCATCAATGGTATCATTTCATATACTATTTAAAGATAATTTTAATCATCATTATGTTGATACTGGTTTTTAAGCCACTCAGTGGGGCACTCTAGAAGTTATTGTCATCCAGGGAGGTGAATGTTAGTTTTTATAATGGGATCATTCCCATAAAATAGGCTACCTACATATCCTTGTGAAATTAATCAGAACCCTCATAGTTCAATACCACTTAAAAGGACACATCATACCTTTTAAGCTCATATTATAAGGACCTAACTGTAAAATTTAATGTCAAGTGGTAAGGACATCTAAGTGGAAGGTGCTTAGTCAAATCTTGTTGTGGGACTTATGTCAAAGCATCCTAATGAACATGGAAAGGATATGGATTTCCAAGTAAGATTATACCCTATTGGGAATATGAACCAAGGAGAACATGGTTGATTTGAAATGTTGTGTTTGAACCTTAAAAAGGCTTCCTACATATCCCAAGTGGATGCGAATTAAATCTCACATAGTTAGATAAGTCTCATAGAAGAGTATTGTCTTTTGAGAGAAATGTGTTTTGGTTTACTTCCTGAAAAGTATGCCTTGATTATTTGTGGGTTTAATTTAGAGCTTATTCATAGGTAGGATGCCTAGATTAAGGGAATTAGGGTTATATCCCTAAAGAGAATATCTAGTGAGCTTAAGCCCCGAGAAGGCTTCCTACGTATCCCGATTATGGTGGGAATCAGGGTTCTCATAGTTAATTTGATCAGGAACATTTTGGGACCATGAAAAATCACTAAGCCCATGTGATTCATGCTCTGTGTGAGAAACAATAGAATGTCAAAGATTCAACAAAGGCACCCTCAATTTTCCTCCTCCGCTGGTGGATGAGGGAGAGCCTACAGTTGCGACCATGGAAGAGGGTGAGGCGATGGTGGAAGAGGGCAAGGTGATGAGACCCCCCTCTATTCTCTTCACATTGGATAGGGGTCTAATGGATGGAATAATGGATAAATGTTAGCGGATTACACTAGGATAGATACCCTAAAATTGATCCTGGTAGGGTATGGAGACTTATATTTTGTTCAAAAGGAAGAAACGTATGTGTGGACCATACCTTCCATGTCAGAGATATGATGTCCCGTCTCTTTGAGAAGGGAGATGTCAAGACCGAAACCATAATTCTCAAAACTGGGACCTTCACAACACTATTACATGGAGAAATTTCCATCTGACTGTGGATATAAAAACCCATAGATATTCTTTGAATCCTAACCCAATTGAAAAACAAATGTGGGAAGCCTCTGACTATGGCAATACAAACCCAAATAAAATACATGTTGATGTTCCTTTCCAAATTTTTTGATAAGTCAAGAGGTTTTTGTGGAGGTATCAATAGAATCCCATTCAAAAAAGGGAACCAATGAAAAATAAGCCTTGTCATGGATGGATTTGAAGAGGGATTTATGGATAGTAGACTGAAGAGAGTAAATGAATTTAAATAGGGGTGTCCAAGTAGGAAAGGGTATGCATGTATGGGCATGCAAGTAGGCTTGGGAGACCTGATATTCACTTAATTGATGAACAACCTGTATGTTAATACTTGGGTGAGGCCTAGATGAAGCCTTCAAGAGTATTCACAGGTGATCCCAAAAGTTGGGCGCTCAAGTTCCTATAAAAGGAATAGGTGGTGCACAAGTATTTATGATTTTGTAAGGTTGGGCACTTTAGGTGTGCAAGTGTTATGGTTTTCAAACACTAAAAGTACTTAAGTCTAATGATCCTCCTTTAAATCCTCCTCCCAAGGTATTGAAGAACTACCTTGACAATTTTGGAAGACCGGGGAGAATTACTAGGGCGACCAAAGTAGCAATTAGGATTCATGGAAATTCATCCATATAAATGACGACCCCAAGGGTCTATTTATAGGAAGATATAGGACCCTGGACAAAAGGTGTTTGGGTGTGCAAGTAGGTTGCGTGAAATATTGGGGTGCGCAAGTAGACTATGAACTGACTCCCTTTTTGTCTGACTAAGGTGACCCAAAACTCATGTCTTTGCAAGTATTGATTTTCTTCAAGTATTTCCCCCTTTTTTTCTAAGTTATTTTCCTTTGTCATTTTTTAGACTCTTTGACTGAATGGGGTGTTAACAAAATCCCCCACTCAGAATTAGATCCCGAGTGAAAAGAGGATCCTATGCTGAGTTAAAGTAATAAAGGATAAATAAAAGTGTATTGAGGCATGTAGGTTTTATGCACATAGAGTAACTGGTCACGCAAGCTGGAAGTGCATATGATTTTGGCGTGCATGGTGACATCCCTCTCTTATATATAGTGGCTTCACTTCCGCGAAAAGCCTCGCGACTTCCGTAATTTCATCTCCCAGCGTGCAAGTCTTCTTTCACTCAGATGCTTCTATTTCACCATGATTATTATGTACATTTTTAGTTGCGTGATATAACTAGAATGCTACACATGTACGTCATTTTACACTTGTGTGCAAATTTCATACTTATTCACCTTAATCCCTTTGCTAGTTTTTTTTCAATTCCTTTTTCAAATATCAAAACATAACTTACTTAAATTTTGGGTTTCTATCCCTTTGTAGGTTTAATGGATCCCTAATGAATTGGAACTACTGATGAACTAGCCAGTAAGAGGATTGGTGACATGATGAATGTAGTCGGTCATGATTACTTTGACGTTTGTGACACCACCCTTCCAAACATAGAAATATATTTAAATAAGTATCATTTCAACTTTTCCCGAAGACATATCTTCCTTTGTATAGATATGGGAATTTTTAGGATGTTAATATTCCAGATCCAAAGAACTATGTCCCACATTTTTGGTTTCAAGATTATACCAACTTCTCATTGGTTAATGTTTCTATTGGGGTTTCATTTGATAATACTAGGACAGTTGATAAAGATCATATTATTCATCATAGCCCATGTTCTCTAGATTTAAAAGCATGCACACCCGAGATGCATTCAAACTGTTATTCATCCATCTTTCGAGATTCTCAAATGGATCAGTCCAAGGGATGGAAGAAAAGTTAGGATTTCTGCCCAGGGGGGAGGTGTAAAAATCGCATGGATGTGGGCATAATGGGATCACAAGACCTGTTTATAATTTACAGATGACTGGAAAGACATCAAGATTTATGAGGATTTCTTATTTTGGGAAACTTATGTATACCGGGAAAATGATTTTGTGCCAGAATTATTAAGCTGATGGAGCCCAAAGACTAATTCCTTCTATTAAAAACATGGAGAGGTTGGCATTAGTTTGTGGGATGTTTTACAATATTTCTAGAGATACAATACTTGGATACATGTATGATGAGTTTATTCCTCCCAATGTGACATGTAATGACTCAGAGAAGACACCATCTTTGGTTCGTGAGTAGATGAAAATCTTTAACAAACCCAAGAATACAACCACCATGTTGTCTCTCATCAAGAGATATATTCATCCAGAATAATGGATGGAAATATTTTTGATAAAAAAATAAGGAAAAGGGTCCCACTTACACCTATCTAACTAAAAATCCAAGGATAGAGAAGAGAGGTACCCCTGACACATTTTGGCCAACATTGTATAAAAGAGAATTTTAAAAATGGTAAAATGAAGTCAATACAAAAAAATCTTGCAAAGACACGTCAGGAAGGTTTCTTGGACATGTGGCTCAGTGTGTATTTGTTACCAGTATGAGACTCTAAAAGTGGTGTGAGGCTAAGAACCTTTGTTATTGCAGCCATGATGGCTAAGAAAATATGGTAAGGTTAGCCACTCTTGTTTTGGCCAAGATTTATAGGAGCTTGCTACTTATTTATGGAGGGAAGTCTCCTTTTAAAATAGCGGGACCATTCTAGGTGTTATAGGGGTGGATATCTACTCACTTTAGAACTTATGATGTATAAAGTGGGGTACAAGTTTTTGGAAGCTCTTTATGATCATCTGTTTAGGCTTTCTCTGGTATATCACCCTTGTCTTTGAATGCGTATGACATCAAGGCCAGATTGAGCATGAATAAAGAGTTTAATTTATTTCCTTATGGGAATCCTCATATGGGGTGATTCATTGATGATGGGATGGCCAGTTTAGAGTTGAGAGAATACATTCTATCTTGCAAAGATGGTGTCTTGGCCACCAGAATCGATGGAGAAATCATACGTGAGTCCTATTCTCCTTATAGATTTGAGAATCAATTCTAATTTCTGTAAAAAAAAATATTGTATCCCCTTTTATGCATGTCAGATTAGAGCAATATCTGATGGTTACCTGACAACTATAGTTGTTGACATCATTGGAGAAGACTGGGGCAGTTTTTAATTTACCAACTACTGATGTAGTAAGAAGATTAACTATCTGGTATTCTGAAAATAGGGTCCCATCTTACCCTGAAGGGGTATTAAATCATGTTGTCCCTCGAGTGGGGGTTAAATGAAATGTAAGGAGGGATCCCCTTCATTTGGAAGGTAACTCTTCATCATTAGGGGCCAACTCACTGGATATCCTCTTCATGAATCCAACCCTAATTCCCTTAATCTGGGCATCCTTCTTAGGAATAAGATCCTAATTAAGCCCCCAAATCATCAAGGAATTATTTTCATGAAGTAATCCCAAAATCATTTCTCTCAAAGGACTGTGCTCTCCTATGAGACTTATAAACCTACGTGATCTTTGATTCCCATCCACATGGGATACGTAGGAAGCCTCTTTGAGGTTCAGACCCAAAATTTCAAATCAACTTTGTTCTCCTTGGGTCATATTCCTAATAGGGTCTAATCTTACTTGTAAATCCATATCTATTCCATGTTCATTAGGCGAATTCTGTATAATTCCTACACTAAGCTTTGACAAAGCACCTTCCGCTTAGATTTCCTTAACACATGACATTAAATTGTATGGTTAGGTCCTTATCACATGACCTTAAAAGGTATGATGTGTCCTATTAAGCAGAACTGAACTACAAGGGTTATGATTCCTTTAACAAGGATTCATAGGTATCCCATTTTATGGGCATGATCCCAAGATCAAAACAAAAATTCTTCTCCCTAGATGATAGTAAATTTCAAAGTTCCCCACTACGTGGCTTAAAAACTGATATCATCATAACGATCATTAAAAGAATCTTTAGATAGTATATGAAAGGATACCATTGATGGAGAACCTCAAATACATATAGATATTTCCATTAATAGAGAACCTTCAATACATATTGATGATTCTAAATTTTACACATGTTAATAAGTGATTTTAAATTCCAAGGGAAACTTATGTTACACTTGGTGAATTAATAATGATTCATGAAAATATTTTAAATTTAAAAAGAGATCCCCAGAGTAGACAATAATTCCACTCAAAAGGGTGTGATGATTCTAACCTCCCATCCTCTCAACCAATTTATGTTCCTAAGTATCGTAATATTAAATCATAACCCACACCTACCTTTGGAAATAAGGTCCCCTTTGGATAAATAATTGTTTGAAGTTTCTAGATCCATCAATAAATCCAATGGAAACCACCTGGAATCAGAGATTCTTAAAAGTAGAACACACTTTTCAAGTAACTAAAAAACAAAAATGGTGAACCCGATGTGAAATGAAATACATATTGTAAATGTACTAAGGGATGTCTTACTAGGGGAAATAATCAATCCATACATAGTTCATTAAACATTCCCTATGTAGGTTTGATTCTTAAATAAGGAATAAAGGGGGTTTTTATCATGGATGGGCCCAAGATTGGAGATCTAGGCATCTCTATGTATCTCATATAAATGAGAATAAATCCATATATAGTTCTTTAAAAATTCATCTCCCACACCAATCGAGTTTGACATGGGATACGGGGGCTTTAACACATTTTAGAAGAAATATTAAATTGAAGACACAATTTGGTATGAAAATCAAATCATGTATCTTAAAAGATCACTCGGTATTGATATAGTTTATATATAAGAGAATAAAAGGGAAATAAAAATGTGTGGTTGTATCTGTACCCAATATTGGAGATCCATACATCTCTATGTATCTCAAATTGATGAGAATCAAGCCACCCATAGTTCTTGAAACATGGTGCCTATGCAGATCTAACTCAAACATAAGGAAGAGAGAGACTAACGTGCAACTAAAGAGTAGCAATGTTTTCCATGATGCTTGCCTATGGAAGCTCCTAAAATCAAGTAGAGAATACATTAGTCATACAGTTTATTGTCATATAACGATGAAAAATGGTGTCATGCAGTTTAACGTCATGAAACAAGGAAAAAGATGCTATTCATTTTAATGCCATACAGCATGGAATATTATGGTTGTTATGTAGTTTAATGTCTTGAAACTAGGACTTCGTACTGTGCAATTATCAATCTTACAGTAAAGACATAAATGTTGTGCAGTTATCAGTCTTACTGTGAGGACGTTGTGTGAAACTACACAAATTATTTCTTCAAGAATCTTGCATTGGTTGAAGTTTTAATAAGGTCTCCATTTATTTAGATTAATGTATAAGATCTATTTGAGTATAACTTATTTATGGAATAAGGTCCTTCCCAATTTTTCTCAAGATTTGGAGGTTTATTTTCTAGTATCATTGGAGTCATGAGTACCAATACCAATTCTCATTGAAGAAATGAATAGAGGATAACTTTATTGTTAAAATCTCATGTTATTCTATTCTGATAGACTTCTAAATGATGGAAAGTATGAAATCTTTTCTCGTCTAATCATTCTAGCTCATTAAACTATTTTTGAGACCTCTCATCTGTAGACATCTAATCGTAGATTGCAACTCTGACTGAAGGCAATTTCATTTAAATTTTCAAAACTACTTTTGTTCCATATACCAATGAATAAGCAGTTTCATTGGTGGCAGTACAGGTAGTATTCCGATAAGCCAATAAAGCATGAAAAAGTTTATCAGGCCAATAATTCTTATCTTTATCCAACATCTTTGGGAGTATATTTGATAAGGTCTTATTGAAATCCTCTATCTGTTTGTTGGCCGCCGCATGATAGTGAGATGAATGGTTTCACATGACATTATGCTTCTGATATAATTTCTTTACCTCAACCGAACAAAAATTGGTTCCATTTCCTGTCAACATATTATGAGGGACACCAAATCTGGAGATGATGTTAGTTTTGGAAAAACTAACAATGATTTTGGCTACGAATTCTTTAGGAGGTATTTCTATAACGACCCATACTTTACATACATTGTTAATACTTCAAAATTGAAGCACACTTATTACAACATATGACAAAACCACAAAGGACCGTATAGGTATAGTGTCTTTAGAAACTGTGAAACATAAACAACTGGTTCATAAATCTTCTACAGTGTCTCCCATTTATTTCATCATATCTAGGGTCCCTTTTAGAATATTCTACTTAATATCCATCTTCCTGACCTGGGGAAAAGAAAACATAAAAGGGTGATCTCAAATGCTCAGTAAGGGCAAATAAAGGAAATAAAAATCATATCATATCTTTTTGAAAATCATATCCTGCAAAAGAGATCATAATATCTTAACATGGAATAAATCATAGAAGTGAAAATGAGATCCCCATAATCAAAACATGAAACTTGAAACTTTGTGGCATGCACACATAATCATGGAAAATCATTTCTTGTTAGTCATGACTCATTTCCAAGACTATCTTAGTTGACAAAGTCCCTTTCTAAACTGAGTCACCCTCGTTCCAGTCCTGTTTCACTGAACCGGTATAACCTACCTTTCCAGCCACGTCTATCTCATGAGATATAAAATCTTTACCCAATTCATTAGAGGGAGATATATTTCCCACCCATCTAATAATGATACCATTCTTATGTGTGCCACAAAATCATAAACCATACATAATTTCATAACCCATGTAATAAAAATGGGAATCTTAAACATCATGACATCATAAAACAATTCATATACGATAAAGGAATTCATAAAAATAATTCCATCACAACACAATCAAATCAATGTAATAATAGGGATAAAAACAGAACCCTTTATTATCTTAGATGGAAAATAATTTTGATAAAACACTTGAACTTAATTCTTGAGGAAAATATCCTTTCTACTTCAAAAACACTTTTCCTTTCTTAACATGTCATACAATTTTAAACTAAAAGAAGTTGATTAAAAATAAACTTGAAAACTTGTAAAGGGAGTTTCTTGTAAATAATGTTTTAAAAATCCATTCATCCCGTATAAGTTAAAAAAACATTCTTTTCGTACTTTTTTCAGAAAAGTCAAAATGTACCTCGTACGAAAAACGACAAAACATTCCTTTCATATATTTTACTAAAAACTCACCAAAGGGTAAAATAGGTTTTAAACAATTGTAGGTGGATGGAAATAATATTACATATTGAGGAAACATGGATATAGATGATAAAATACACCCCAGTAAATTTCAAAGTATAAACAATCTCGGATAAAAATGAGATTGTGATATTTCTCTTACCTTAGGTCCGATTTGCTTTGTACGTGTCCGAAGCTCCTCTTCTTTGGAACGCTTCTTTGAATCCTCCACATAGGGAACTAAGATTGGTCTTTGAAGAAGACCAGGACCTCTAGGATTATTCTAGGGAAGTGGAGAGGAGAAAATGCCAGGGTTTGGCCGAGCTTGAGTGCTCAAATTTGTGTGAGGAGGAGGGGGAGGAGGTTCCCTTTTATAAGGGAGGAGAGGGGCACCTTAGGAATATCTCAAAATATTATTTTATATTAAAGTCAAAATCGGTTTATAATGGTTCCAAAGGGTCTTATTTCGAAGCTAAAGTGGGTATGGGTAGAAATCCTATCAACCAATATGATTTAGACAAGTTTAGGGTATTATTTTAACCTTATCAATTAGATTTAACTCTAAGTTAAATAATTTAACTTTTACCGTGTCTTTTTGTTTTCTTTCACTATATGGTTAATACACTTACTATAATATGCCAAACGAACCCCAAATTATTTATTATTAATATATATATCCTTATCTAAGTCATTTGGCCAAACCTTAGATTTTTAGGAATAAAATAACAATTAATAATATAATATTTGATTTTAAAACTATTTTGTGTCAATTTTGACACTATTTGATATATGATTTTTGTGAAAGTCATAACAGAATTATATGTTCGAACCAAGTTGATTAAATCAACACTAATATATCATAGTAACCTAGAAAATTAGTGTAATTCATAAAAAGTCTCAAATTACATTTATTTTGGTGTTTATAACATCAATTATGTCAATATTTCATAAATAAGATAATTACTGCATCATAATTGTGTCATAAATAAATTAAATTATTTAATGTCTAAAAATTATAAATAAAATATCATTATGTAGGAAATCTTTTTATCTTTCTAATGAATATTTATAGTCTAATTTATCTTATGTATAACCCCATATTAAAAATGATTTACTTATTAAACTTTGATTTTAACTATTTTAACCCTTCTTTAAATAAATTAATAATAAATGTCCTAATCTAACCCAAGTGGGCCTAAATGGTCATATTTTATTCATAAGGTTGTTTTTGGTCGAATTACACTTATCCAATAGAATTAGGACATGTGTTAGGGTAATAGTAATATCATATTTACCCCTATTTACTATTAGCCGCGGTAAAAAAAGTAAAAAGTTACTATTCACCAAAAAATTATTTTTATCTCATTGAACCACATTTTACTTACTGATGTCAACCGTGTCTGTCGGATTTTCAAAATTCCACTCACAGAAGCAGTAAAATTATGTTTTATGCAAAATTCAGTTTTTAACCTACCACTTAGTGGTTTCACTATTCATCAAAAATTGAAAGTTTTCAGAAAAATACCAAAATTTCACCCTAGGCTAATTTCGGTATTCCGAATCCAAAAATGAAGTCTATTTTGATAAATAAAATTTATAAAATTTCAAAAATTGGTTATTACTATTCATAACGGCTAGTTTTAATAATATTTTAATAGCATATCGTTGTTTAGTGAAACTCGGTATTGCGTACGACGCAAGCTATCGAGGAAGGTCACGATGGCGTGTATAGTAAGCCAAGCTAGTATGTAGTGAAATATTCCTTTGATGATATATAAAAACAAAATATTACTCATAAAAATCTCGGGTGTTACATTCTACCCCCCTTAAAAAGAATTTCGCCCTCGAAATTCTTCACTTTGTAACAAACAGATGAGGATACTTCTCCCTCATCATATCCTCAAGCTCCCATGTAGCTTCTTCAAGTTGGTGGTTCCTCCATAAAACTTTCACCAATCGAGTGGTCTTGTTTCGTAGGACTTTTTCGCTACGATCCAGAATCTCTATCAGTTGTTCTTCATAAGAAAGATCTTGCTCCAGTGGTACAACTTCTGAGCTGAGTACATGTGAAGGATCAGGTATGTACTTTCTCAAGAGAGATACATGGAACACATCGTGAACTTGAGAGAGATTCAGTGGAAGCGCCAATCGGTAAGCTACCTTTCCAACACGATCCAGTATTTCGAAAGGACCGATATATCTAGGGCTCAACTTCCCCTTCTTTCCAAATCTCATAACCCTCTTCCAGGGAGATATTCGCAATAACACTTTATCACCCACTTCAAACTCTAGGTCTTTTCTTTGGTTGTCGGCATAACTTTTCTGTCGAATCTGAGCTGCTCTTATGTGTTGTTGAATAGATATGACCTTTTCTGCCATTTCATCAACGAGATCAGGTCCTAATAGCTTTCTTTCCCCAACTTCATCCCAGCAAGTTGGAGTCCTGCATTTCTTTCCATAGAGAGCTTCATAAGGAGCCATCTGAATACTGGAGTGAAAGATATTATTATAAGAAAATTCCACCAAAGGTAGGTGTTGATCCCAACCTCCTTTGGAATCCATAGAGCAAGCTCTCAATATATCTTCTAGGGTTTGAATTGTTCTCTCAGACTGACCGTCTGTCTGGGGATGATAAGCAGTGCTGAAACTCAACTCTGTATCCAGAGTATGCTGAAGACTTCGCCAGAACTTCGAGGTAAATCTCGGATCCTGATCAGATATAATAGAAAGTGGTACTCCATGCAATCTAACCACTTCCTTTACATATATCTTGGCAAGCTGATCTAGAGAGAAATCTTCTCTAATAGTAATGAAGTGTGCAGAATTTGTAAGATGATCAACTATGACTCAGATAGCATTATTGCCTTTGGATGTTTTAGGAAGTCCTATGACAAAGTCCATAGTGATGTTTTCCCATTTCCATTCGGGTATGGGTAATGGTTGTAACATCCCCTTAGACTTCTGTCTCTCAGCTTTAACTTGTTGACAAACCAAGCATCGAGAGACATATTCAGCAACATCTCTTTTCATTCCATCCCACCAAAAGTACACTTTCAGGTCCCTATACATCTTCGTGCTTCCAGGATGAATAGAGAATGAAGAACTATGAGCCTCATCCAGAAGCTCCTTCTTTAATTCGGGGATGGGAGGAACACAAACCCGATTCTTGAACTTTATTATCCCATCACAATCAAGGTTGAATTCAGGAACATTTCTCACCTTCTTTTGTAACTCTACATATTCTTTCTGTGCCTCTTTAATCTTCACATGTATAGATGGTTGAACATTCATTTGAGAAAGATAATATTTTTCCCCTTCCATTATAATTCCAAGATCCATCCTTTGTAAATCCATAAATATTGGATCTTTTTTGATCCTCATCATGGATAAACTAGCATGTTCTTGTCAACTTAATGCATCTGCCACCTTGTTTGCTTTCCCAGGGTGGTAATGGATTGAGCAGTCATAATCCTTAATCATCTCCAACCATCTTCTTTGACGCATATTCAACTCCTTTTGTGTGAAAATATACTTTAAACTTTTATGATCAGTATAAATATCACACCTTTCACCATAAAGGTAATGCCTCCAAATCTTTAATTTAAAGATTACCGCAGCCAACTCCAAATCATGTGTTGGGTAATTTTTCTCATGGATTTTCAACTTTCGTGAGGCATAAGCTATCACCATATCATTTTCCATAAGAACACACCCCAATCCCTTCTTGGATGCATCATTGTTGATCACAAACATTTCTCCACTACAAGGCAGTGTGAGCACAGGTGCACTGGATAACCTTCTTTTCAACTCCTTGAAATTATCTACACATTCCTCTGTCCAAACAAACTTAACTCCTTTCCGAGTCAACATGGTGAGTGGATTAGATAATCGTGAAAAATATTTTACAAAACATCGATAATATCCAGCCAAACCAAGAAAACATCGGATCTCAGTTACTGTTGTTGGTCTTGACCATCTTTTGATAACCTCTGTTTTTGCTGGATCCATAGATATCCCCTCTTTTGAGATTATGTGACCCAAAAATGCAACTTTTTGAAGCCAAAATTCACACTTGGTAAATTTGGCATAAAGCTTCTCCTTTCTCAGGGTCTTCAATATAATTCTCAAGTGATCTTCATGCTCTTACTTGCTCTTTGAATAGACAAGAATATCGTCTATAAAGACTACCACAAATTGATCAAGATAGTCTCTAAAGACTCTATTCATTAGATCCATGAAGATAGCAGAGGCATTAGTAAGACCAAATGGCATCACTATAAATTCATAGTGTCCATACCTTGTACGGAAAACCGTCTTTGGTATATCATCCCTTTTGACCCTTAATTGATGATACCCTGAACGAAGATCAATCTTGGAAAAGTATTGATCTCTGCTTAGTTGGTCAAATAAGTCATCAATGCGTGGGAGAGGATATTTGTTCTTGATAGTGATCTTGTTAAGATCTCGATAATCAATGCAGAGTCTCATTGATCCATATTTCTTCTTAACAAATAGAACAGGTGCTCCCCAAGGTGACGCACTAGGGCGTATGAATCCCTTATCAAGATTCTCTTGGAGTTGCTTCTTTAATTCCTGCAACTCAATTGGGGCCATTCTATAAGGTGTCTTTGAAATAGGCAAAGCACCTGGTACGAGTTCTATTGAAAACTCAACTTCACGATTTGGTGGAAGACCCAGTAATTCCTCCAGAAAGACTTCATCAAACTCATGTACGATGGGCATGTTCTTAATCGTAAGTTTCTCACCAACCATTTGAGATAAATAACCTTCATTTAGTGGAATCAAGACCCATAAGATGGAAGGAATTTCCACTGGAAGGTTATATTCATCCTTGCATCGATAGACGATCGTAAATTGATCTGGAATATGAAATGTGACTTACCTTCTTTGGAAATTGATATGAGCTCCATGTAGAGAAAGCCAATCCATGCCAATAATCACATCAAATTCCACTAAAGGTAGGATCACAAGATTTGCAGGAAGCACTTTCCCACCAACTTCGATCGGAGAAGAATTATAAACTTTTGATGCGACGGTTGTTCCATTAGGTGTTGTCACAGCTAACTCAACATCTAATTGTTGAGGTAATACGGTGATACCCTTAGAAAATTCTTTCGAAATAAAAGAGTGGGTGGATTCAGAATCAAATAAAACATTTGCTACTTTAGAGTGGATGGTAAGTGTACCTTTCACCACTTCGTTATCGTACTCCACATCGCTGATAGAAATTGCATGTGACTTTCCTTTGTCTTTAGCCTTACGATTTTGTTGACGTCGACCATCATCATCAACCCTTGGATTTGGGCATTGATTGGCATAATGCCCCATCTCCTTGCACTTGAAACATTGAAGTGTAGTAGGTTCATTCTGTGTATCCCTTCCTTTGTTTGCATCATTAGACATCTTCTTCCCATTATCGCGGCATTCAAATGCCCGATAACCTTCCTTTCCACATTTGAAACATTTACTTGTCCCTTTAAGACAACTCCCTCCATGTTTCTTTCCACACTTTGAGCATAAGGGAAAGCTCATCTTCTTTTCAGTGTGCTCTTTAGATTTTCCTTTGAATTCCATCTTCCTCTTCTTATCAAACCCATGTGACTGATGGGTTACTCCAATCTCCATCTCGACTTTGAGAGCACATCGAACAATTTCCTCGTAGCTATTGAAGTCCCTTACGGCTAACGCCCTTCGAAGACTTGGTTTCAAGCCACTAAAGAATAGATCGATCTTACTCTCAGGTTGGATAATAATACCAGAAGCGTACCTTGCAAGTCTTGTAAAATTTGCTTCATAGGTACCAACAGATTCATCATCCCTTTGCTTCAGTTCAAGAAACTCCTTCTCCATCTTTGTTCGGAGAATACGAGGGAAGTACTTATTGAAAAATAAGTTCTTGAACTCGTCCCATTCCATAGACTCAATTTCATCCCTTTGCCTCGTATTCTTAATAAGATTCCACCATTGATCAGCATCTCCTTCCAAATGATACACTGCTAGGATGACTTTATCATGTTCAGAACATTGAAGAACTGAAAATATCTTTTCAGTAGTACTAATCCATTGTTCAGCAACTAATGGATCAGTAGACCCGCTGAAAGAAGGTGGACGCTGCCTCATGAAGGATTCAACAGAATGTTTCTCCTTCCTTTGCTCGTTTGGAAGTCCTGCATGATTCATAGATTGAGAAAGTTGTGTGAGCATGGCTACTAGATTTTGAATTCCAGCTCCCATATCGTTTGGTTGCTCAGGGGGACAATCATTGCATTGCCCATCGCATTCCGCATTAACACGGTTCCTTTGGGTTCCAGCCATTGACTAAAACCAAGAAGAATAGTGTGAGCAACACTAATTATAATAGGAAAACCACATAATCAAGGATAAAATTTCGCACTTAAGGTCTTATCCTAGGGTATTCATGGCCATTTCTAAAACACTAAGATTATGTTCTATGCTTAGACTTATCCTTAGGATTCTTACTAAGACTTTCACATCCTAGTTTCCAAAGGTTGACTATACCTTTCCTATGATACCAACTATAACGACCCATACTTTACATACATTGTTAATACTTCAAAATTGAAGCACACTTATTACAACATATGACAAAACCACAAAGGACCGTATAGGTATAGTGTCTTTAGAAACTGTGAAACATAAACAACTGGTTCATAAATCTTCTACAGTGTCTCCCATTTATTTCATCATATCTAGGGTCACTTTTAGAATATTCTACTTAATATCCATCTTCCTGACCTAGGGAAAAGAAAACATAAAAGGGTGAGCTCAAATTCTCAGCAAGGGCAAATAAAGGAAATAAAAATCATATCATATCTTTTTGAAAATCATATCCTGTAAAAGAGATCATAATATCTTAACATGGAATAAATCATAGAAGTGAAAATGAGATCCCCATAATCATAACATGAAACTTGAAACTTTGTGGCATGCACACATAATCATGGAAAATCATTTCTTGTTAGTCATGACTCATTTCCAAGACTATCTTAGTGGACAATTTCCCTTTCTGAACCGAGTCACCCTCGTTCCAGTCCTGTTTCACTGAACCGATATAACCTACCATTCCAGCCATGTCTATTTCATGAGATATAAAATCTTTACCCAATGCATTGGAGGGAGATATAGGTCCCACACATCTCATAATGATACCATTCTTATATGTGCCACAAAATCATAAACCATACATCATTGCATAACCCATGTAATAAAAATGGGAATCTTAAACATCATGACATCATAAAACAATTCATATACGATAAAGGAATTCATAAAAATAATTCCATCACAACACAATCAAATCAATGTAATAATAGGGATAAAAATAGAACCCTTTATTATCTTAGATGGAAAATAATTTTGATAAAACACTTGAACTTCATTCTTGAGGAAAATATCCTTTCTACTTCAAAAACATTTTTCCTTTCTTAACATGTCATACAATTTTAAACTAAAAGAAGTTGATTAAAAATAAACATAAAAACTTGTAAAGGAGGCTTCTTGTAAATAATGTTTTAAAAATCCATTCATCCCGTATAAGTTAAAAAACATTCTTTTCATACTTTTGTCGGAAAAGTCAAAATGTACCTCGTACGAAAAACGACAAAAGATTCCTTTCATATATTTTACTAAAAACTCACCAAAGGGTAAAATAGGTTTTAAACAATTGTAGGTGGATGGAAATAATATTACATATTGAGGAAACATGGATATGGATGATAAAATACACCCTAGTAAATTTCAAAGTATAAACAATCTCGGATAAAAATGAGATTGTGATATTTCCCTTACCTTAGGTCTGATTTGCTTTGTACGTGTCCGAAGCTCCTCTTCTTTGGAACGCTTCTTAGAATCCTCCACTTAGGAACCAAGATTGGTCTTTGAAGAAGACCAGTACCTCTAGGATTATTTTAGGGAAGTGTAGAGGATAAAATGGCATGGATTGGCCGAGCTTGAGTGCTCAAATTGGTGTGAGGAGGAGGGGGAGGAGGTGCCCTTTTATAAGGGAGGAGAGGGGCACCTTAGGAATATCTCAAAATATTATTTTATATTAAAGTCAAAATCAGTTTATAATGGTTCCAAAGGGTCTTATTTCGAAGCTAAAGTGGGGATGGGTCTAAATCCTATCAACCAATAGGATTTAGACAAGTTTAGGGTATTATTTTAACCTTATCAATTAGATTTGACTCTAAGTTAAATAATTTAACTTTTACCGTGTCTTTTTGTTTTCTTTCACTATATGGTTAATACACTTACTATAATATGCCAAACGAACCCCAAATTATTTATTAGTAATATATATATCCTTATCTATGTCATTTGGCCAAACCTTAGATTTTTAGGAATAAAATAACAATTAATAATATAGTATTTGATTTAAAAACTATTTTGTGTCAATTTTGACACTATTTGATATATCATTTTTGTGAAAGTAGTAACAGAATTATATGTTCGAACCAAGTTGATTAAATCAACACTAATATATCATAGTAACCTAGAAAATTAGTGGAATTCATAAAAAGTCTCAAATTACATTTATTTTGGTGTTTATAACATCAATTATGTCAATATTTCATAAATAAGATAATTACTGCATCATAATTGTGTCATAAATAAATTAAATTAGTTAATGTCTAAAAATTATAAATAAAATAACATTATGTAGGAAATCCGTTTATCTTTCTAATGAATATTTATAGTCAAATTTATCTTATTTATAACCCCATATTAAAAATGATTTACTTATTAAACTTTGATTTTAACTATTTTAACCCTTCTTTAAATAAATTAATAATAAATGTCCTAATCTAACCCATGTGGGCCTAAATGGTCATATTTTATTCCTAAGGTTGTTTTTGGTCGAATTACACTTATCCAATAGAATTAGGACATGTTTTATGGTAATAGTAATATCATATTTACCCCTATTTACTATTAACCGCGGTAAAAAAAGTAAAAAGTTACTATTCACCAAAAAATTATTTTTATCTCATTGAACCACATTTTACTTACTGATATCAACCGTGTCTATCGGATTTTCGAAATTCCACTCACAGAAGCGGTAAAATTATGTTTTATGCAAAATTCAGTTTTTAACCTACCACTTAGTGGTTTCACTATTCATCAAAAATTGAACGTTTTCAGAAAAATACCAAAATTTCACCCTAGGCTAATTTCGGTATTCCGAATCCAAAAATGAAGTCCATTTTGAAAAATAAAATTTATAAAATTTCAAAAAGTGGTTATTACTATTCATAACGGCTAGTTTTAATAATATTTTAATAGCATATCGTTGTTTAGTGAAACTCGGTATTGCGTACGACGCAAGCTATCGAGGAAGGTCGTGATTGCAAGTAAAGTAAGCCAAGCTAGTATGTAGTGAAAGATTCCTTTGATGATATATAAAAACAAAATATTACTCATAAAAATATCGGGTGTTACAATTTCCACCGCCCATTTTGATAAGAGGTTAGTAGCGGTAAGGATATACTTAAACTGCTTAGCTGTAACTGGAGGATAAGGTCCCACTATATCCATTCCCCCTATAAAAAATAGCTAGGGGTATTTAGATTTATGTTGAATCTTCAGGGGTTTATGAATTGAGTTGGAATACATGTGGTAGGGATGGCATTTCATAATGAAATTTGTGCGATCCTATGTAATTGAAGTCCAAAAGTATCCAAGCCATCGTATTTGATCATAAATCCTATGCCTAGATTGGTGAGAACCACAAGCTCCTGAATGTACTTCATTCATGAAGGTTGTAGTTTCTTCTCCATAAATACATCTGAAGAGGATTCCATTAAAGCCTCATTTTTAGAGGACCTTCTAGTGATTTTTAATATCAAAAATAGTAAAATTGGTCGCTCGTCATCAAATCTATTCTTTTTCATCCCTATCTGGTGGAAGAACTACATTTTAAAGATATTCCATGATGGGTATTATCTGTCCCATGGTATGACCATATGGCTCATAAATAGGGATAATTTCATTAATTTCTTCCATTATGGTGTGAACAAAAGGTGATACCACATGAAGATGAGTTATATTGATGATTGTCTCATCCCGATTTGGATCTACCAAGGTTGTAGCGACATTAGCCAGTGTATCATCTTGGGAATTTTGTGATTACAGGACATAAGAAAATGTTGGATCTGAGGGAAATTCATCCATTAACCCTCTGATGTAATCACACAAAGGTATGAACTCTTCTTTTCTGATATAATATTCTCCATTGATCTGTTTGATTACAAATTATTTATCATATTTAACTTTCAAGTGATTCACTTGCACCTGAAGTGCCAATTTCAAGCGTGTAATGAGAGCTTCATACTCTACCTCATTGTTGGTACTGCCTTCTGATAATAAGGAGTAATGAAATAATTCCTTTTCTGGGGAAATAAGGACAATTCCTAACCCAACTTTGTTGATTTTAGGGTTTTCTATTCTCTTTCCTGTTGGACTTTTGGAGGCACCATTAAATTACATTTCCCATGTTTGAGGATTATCTTGAATAGAGATGACCTCTTCATCAGGAAGTTCAGTAATAAATGATTTATCTTTTGTAGATGGATGTTCATTAAGGAATTCGGCTAGAGGTTGTCCTTTTTTTGCCTTTTGTCACACAAACTGGATATCAAACTATTGAAAAATAACTGTCCACCGTGCCAGAAGCCCTATAAGCATAGGAAAACTGAGGATAAATTTGAGCGCGTTATTGCGAGATACCAATTGTACCTCATGATGTTGCTGGTAGTGCCTCAATTTCATAACTTAAATGATTAATTCCAATGAACACTATTTAGTATATGAATATCTAGTTTCTACATCAAGCATAGTTCGAATGAGATATTAAAGGTTGGTTTCATTCTCAGCATTGTTCTTTTGGGAAAATAAGGCACCTAGTGATCGCTCTAAAGCTATCACATATAGAATAATTGGTCTTCCTTCAACATGTGTCATTAATATCATTGGACTTTGGTTATATTATTGAGGGTACCAAATGATTCTTGGTAGTCTTCATTTCATTGATAGGTGACCCCCTTTTTCATTAATCCAGTGAAGGGAAAACACTTTCCTTCCAAATTGGCGATAAAGCGCCGAATATAGTCCAAGTTTCCTTGGATTATTCTTAATTACTTCAAATTTTGAGGAGGTGACATGCTAAGTATTGATTTTTTTTTATCAGGATCAACTTCGATTCCATGATGGCATACAACGAAGCCAAGAAAATTTCATGAGGTTACCTTGAAAGCACATTTCAAGGGGTTTATCTTCAAATTGTGTTTCCAATGTTTATTGAATATGGTCTCTAAATTATCCAAGTGAATGGAACTTTTTCTATATTTGACCACCAAAACATCCACAAAACATTCAACAAATTTCCCTACAAAGGGTTTGAAGATATGGTGAAAGGCACGTTGGTATGTTTCACCTGCATTATTTAATACAAAGGGCATTACCTTAGAGAAAAACAAACCTTGAGGGGCTCTGAAGACTATATATTCTTCATCCTCAAGGTCCATACAAATTTTGTTATACCCAGAGTATCCATCCATGAAAGAAAGATCTTCATAGCCATCTATTGCATCAATTAAAAGCTCTATAATCGGAACTATAAAATCATCTTTAGGACAATTCCAGTTAAGATGTCTGAAATCAAAGAAAACTCTATTTTTCCATTCTTTTTTTTCACTGGGACAATGTTGGATAGCCATTTGGGATACTAAACCTCCCTAAAATAGTTTTACTTTATAATATTATCAACTTCAGTTTCAATTTTAGAGGCATGAGTTGGGTGTGTTATTCTTGCCGCCTACTTGAATCCTTGATTTTCTTCTGGAAAACCCAAATATTGAGTGGATACATCTGGATTAAGACCTGTAAATTCTGCATAATTCCAAGAAATATATATCTCGGTGTTTATTTATAAATTAAGAATACAACTCTTTCTCTTCAGAAGCCATGGTCGCACTTATTAGAGTGGGGCATAGAACTTCTTCTATACCCAGATTTGTTTCTCTGAGCTCATCAATAGTGGTAGAGACACCTTCCTAAAATTCTAGAGGAGCATACCTAAGATCTTCCTCTTCTTCTTCATTACTTGTTACCTATTCTGTTTCTAATTTCATAGTAGATGACGATGAAAAACTTCTAGAGTTAGGGGAGGACTCAGTATTTTAACATCCTGAAGAAGAGGCCACCATATCTGACCTTACTGATGATGATGGGTCTTCCTAGGGTAATAAAGAGAAGATGATGGATTGGGAATTAAAATATTTGTCTTCCTCTATCATTTCTAAAACTACTTCTGCACTAATTGAAAAAGTATAGGCTTTTTTTAGTTTAGCAGATGAATTGAACATATATCCATTTATGCTTCCATCATTATTTGGTGAATCAACAATTTCTCTCATCTTGTCAGGATCAGTTGACGCAATTGACATTATGAAAGTTACTAGATGAGTGCTGATATTTGGGTTTAACTTT
Organism: Viscum album; assembly: GCA_963277665.1. Taxonomy (NCBI): domain Eukaryota; kingdom Viridiplantae; phylum Streptophyta; class Magnoliopsida; order Santalales; family Viscaceae; genus Viscum; species Viscum album. The sequence continues at coordinate 1,607,973,728 of OY728141.1, read as the reverse complement.
TCAATATGAGTAATAGTCAGCACATAATATGTACTAAAATGTATGATTGGGTTTACTGGGATCTTTTCCAGTCCATTCGGAGCATTAACTCTAGTTATCTCTTTTTTCATAGACCTCGTTCCTTTTGTGTGATAAAACTCTGCCTCAATTTATTGATATTTTCACGTTTTTAACGGATCCTTGTCACCATAAAATGTCCCAATTTAACCATTGAAACAATAATTAATACATTGGTGATATGAAGAAGGTATGACCGCATGTTGATGCAGCCAAGGCCTTCCATGAAGAATGTTGAAGGCCATGTCCTAATGAACAACCATTAAATCTAAATTAGACAAAAGATATCCAAACTAATTTTTGAGTGTAATCTCACCTAGAGGTTCTTGATCATTCTTTCTATATCCTTGCAACCTTAAAGTGTAAGGAGATAAGTCAGATTCAGTCAGGCCTAATCGACGAAGTGTACGAACAGGAATGAGGTTGACTCTAGAGCCATTAACAATGAAGGATCGTCATATGTCTATGTCATTGACCTTTCTAGATAGATACAAGGGTTTAATATTTCCATGTACAACATCATATTAATCTTCATCTGTAAAAGATATTACTACATGAAATAATGTAGGATCATTCTCAATACAGTAAACCTCATTAGCAACAACTTCGGGTTCAAACTCTTGAGGACTTGAAAAGGCCTCAATAAGTGCTTCTCGAAGATCTTTTGACAGATTCGAGGCATCCAAAATCGATTACTTGGATGGTACATGGACCAATTTTTTCAAAACATCATTCTTTTTATCCATAGTTCTACATTTCCCAGCATGGAAATGCGGTTTTTTAGGTACCTTAGAAGTTGACGCTTCTGATGTAGATGTACCCTATATTAGAGAAGGAGTTGGAAATACTCCTAGCTTTGTTAGATTAGATAGACTAGTTATATATACTTGTTGAGAGGAAGATGGTTTTACTTATAATCATTACTCTAAAATATTCATGTTAAGACCGAACCTGTCTTGTGTGAAAGAATATCCTTGTTCTTGTTGAGCCCACTGAAGGGATCTTCCACGAGTTTCTGCCGCATATACAGTTCGAGTAGGGGTGGAGTTAAAATAGTAGCTTCTATAATACCCACTTACTCCCTTGTATCCTCTACATTTGTATCTTCCTTTGGTGCCCCAATTAGGTACAAGGAACTCTGGATCATTATAATCTGAAACCATTGGAATAAGGATCTGTTAAGTGGACAATGTTGACAGAACCAAAGATCGATTCTTTATCTGATGAAGATTCTTCCTGATAGGTTAGTTCTGGTTGTGCCATTTGGCGGGATGTTGCTCGTGCTTTTCAAACAGATGGCGTGAAATCTACCAAGGTCATGGACAACTTTGTAATTGACAGGAGCTCTTCTTCTTCTGACAGCTCTTTATCCTTATGATGAATTCGCTTCATTGAGGACTAACCTTTTGATGAAAGTGGTTTTAGTGTGGCTTGAGTGGAAAAAGATACAATCCATTGTTTCAAATATGTTCAAAAAATGGAATGAGTTTGTTTGATCATTATCCTTCTCATCCAATCATAATATTTCTTCACATTTTTACTTTTGACTTCTTTCTATTTGCCTTCTTCCTCTGGATTAGTAGCAATAACACATGCTACTTGAGCTAATAAACTTTTCAGTTTCACTTATCCAAAGTATACGATTTTTTGTAGGAGGTCCATGAAAACAAAACACTCATAAATGGGATGCCATAACATCTGGTGAAAGAGACAATAATTCAGAAGATCTTCATCTCCTTCTTTATTTGGTTTCTTTAGCCTTGGAAACTGAACCAAATTATTTTCTAGAGTTGAGATAAATTAATCATTAACTTGTTCATTTCAAAATGAATAAAAATTTTTATTTAATTCTACAAACTATTTCTGCCTCTGATTTATTTGGAAATATTGATGAAGTGGACATTTTTTATAATACTCATGAGTAGGATCCCTTCAATATGATGAAGTATTTGAAGTAGAAGTAGGTACAGGTGCTTGCTTGAGTGTAAATGTAGCAGCCTCTTCTTTCCCTGTCCTCATTCCCATAGGTGTTGGAATTACATGAGTTTTGGCCTTAGTTTCTATAATAGAATCTTTTATCTGTTGAGAAATTAAAGTAATATCTAAATACGCTCCTGTGTATTTTTCAGGGATAAGTGGTGTGCATAACTCATCATGTAGATTTACCACACAAATTGGTAGCAACTCTTCTTGAGGGAGTTACATACATAAGGAATATGTTAATCCTTTATATCACACAATGAATCTTAAACTCTTGATGTAACACCCCAGGTAAATAAATAATATAACATTTTCATATGTATCCATATTTTTGAATAAAATATTAATATGACTTTAAAGGGAATGCTATGCTCGATGGCGTACCCAACACGCAACAACGAGTTTCTTGGGAATCTTACGTTGCACTCTAATAATAAAATAATATTATTTTAAATGGTAGTTAACATGTAGCCGTTGTATTGGCGGGAATGGATATAAATAACTAAAATATGATTATATATGTTTTTAAATGTTTTTACATTTATCCAATAAAATATAAAGGCTTAAAATACGGAAAGAATTCAATTTTAGGCGTATATGCCCTAGTTTTAACTAAAAGTTCACTTATCGCCTTTTGATGGCGAACCATAATTAATTATAGTTTTGTTCACTATTAAACATTCTATTGGACCAAATAAAACTCTTCTTAAGAATCGGGACATCAAAATTTACTTTGTGTAAATTTTTGATATCTTTCCGATAAAGTTCATTTTTTTAATGAATAGTGTAAAATGTTGTATTTTAATTCAAAACCTCTTTTTAATTTAATTTATTTATATGATTATATTATCTTTTTAATTTGTTTTAAAGTGAAATTAGAATATATTTTTACCATTAAATCCAATAGTGGTCGTTGGAATTAATTTCACTTTGAAATCAGACTTAAACTAGTGTCAATCTTTTGATACTTATTGTTTCATAAAAACACGCTATTTTCTCTGACAGCGGGAATTAATTATTAAATTAATTAATGTGACTCATATGTTTTGAATTTTGTAAAATAGACTGCATTTTTGAATTTGGAATATCAAATATATCTTAGGGTGAATTTTTGGGATTTTTCTGAAAAACTTCAATTTTGATGAATAGTGAAACCACTAAGTGGTACTTATAAAAACTGATTTTTCCGTTTAAATGAATTTTTTCCATCTTTTTGTATTGAATTTCAAGAATCCGACATACATGGTTGTCATTAATAAGTAAAATGTGGTTCAATGGGATAAAAATAATTTTTTGGTGATTAGTAACTTATTAAGTTTTTAATCGCGATTAGAGGTAATTAGTGTAGTTTATGGTAAGAATAATGTTTTAATAAAATGAAATGACCTAGAAACATGTCCTACACTCATTTTATGTGTCATGGCCGACCACGAAAATAAATGGGTCAACTTGGGGACCCCATGGAGCCACTTTGGTTGGAAAATGACATAAATAACTTTTTATTTAATGTTAAAGTAAAAATGACACAAACATGAGATGTTTTACTAAAACAATTTTTACATGGGTTTATAAAAGTCATATTTTTGACTATAAATAGTCATTGGAAATATAAAAGGATTTCCTACATCATAGTATTTTTTTATAATTTTTAGACATTAAATAAATTACATTATTTATGACATCATGATGATGCATCGATGACCTCATTATTTAAGGATTTAAATAAAATGGAAAGATAATGTAATATATAAGACCTACACATGTCCAAAACCTATTAAATGAGTGTATTTATAACCCTTATCACCTTATCCTAGAAATAAATCAATTTGGGACATTTATAATCCGAAACTCTTTTGAAAATAAAGTAACATTTTGTAACTTTACAAGAGTGCCCCTCCTCTCCTCTTATAAAAGGCCCCCACCTCTACCTCCTTACCCACACTCCCAAAGCCTTTCTCTCGGCCAACCCCTGACCATTTTGTCTCTCCACTTCCCTATATTACTTCTTGATGCCTCACTTTGGGCATAATTCTTCCCAAGGAAGCCTTTGAGCTCAAACCAAAGGGAGTTACCCGATTTTAAGGTAATGTCTTCACTTGTGTCCTTTTGTTTTATTTTGCTTCTCCAAACCCCTAAACTCTTTTTATTCATTTATTTTGTAACAAATACAGTATCTTCAATATACTATGATGTTTTTATAAGAATTATTCGAGCTAAACTTACACAAACCTACATCTAATGGTTAAAGAACATACTATTTCCATGGATGGAGAATTTCTGCCTCCCGAAACGATGATTGTTCAACATTCTTCTAACACCTTCAAAGGTGGCCATTAAGATGACACTATATTTATATATGATATATAATATGTTTATGTTTTATTTAAGCTTCTGTATTTTTCATTTATGGCGTACCTTTATGGTTTCCATTATGGGTAAACGTGATATCTTCATTTAAGGAAGTGTGGATTACCGCCCCCTCAAAGTGATTTGATTCGTTAATACCATATGTGGAACGTATAAAGGATATATTTAATGATATTATATATGATACCATACTGGAATTAAAATACTATTATGTGTAATTATTTTTTAATTCCATTAAATATGAAATAGAAATGGAAGTAGCGTCCATGCGTACGTACAGCTTACCATCTCCATGAACGGTACATTTCATTTCTTATCTCAAAATGTTATGTAATATTATAAGTACATATATATAATGGATATATATGTAATATATTACATCTAAATTATGTATATCATTCTGGAATTATTGCATATATATCTCTCTTATTTTGTTTTAATTCCATTAATATGACAAAAAATGAAAGTAGCGTTCATGCGTACGTACGGCCTACCGTCTCCATGAATGGTGCTTTTCGTTTTTTATCTCCAAATGATATGTAATAGTATAAAATTAATATTTACTGGATATATATGATATTTTAATCATTAATAATATTCTGTAAATTATTTACTTATAACAACATGGGAAATATTTGTTCAAACAAGTTCATTTTTGACTCATGTACCAAACATCGGCAAAAACGTCTGATATGAACTAACATTATTAAACAATTATTATAACATTATAATATGTGATATGAACTGAATAATAATCTCTAAAGTATGTAATTATGCAATTATTAATTGACCAAAGTTTATTATTCAGGAATATAAAGAAACGAACAAGACAAGTTGGACTTGAGGTAAGGGATCCTACTCCACTCTTTCTTTTTAAGTGCGCTCTTTTATGTCATTCCTTTTAAAGCTCATATTTCTTGTTATTGGGATATTGTTTTATATTACTATTACTATAATTTTTATGTTCATGTGATGAGAGACCCTATTCTCTCTCATCAATCCATTTTGGAAGTTTTGAGTGGCGCCGTTAGGCTGCCAAATTTTCGTAAGAGATCCAACCTCTCTATTTCTTTTTAAGTACTATCATTTATGTCAATTATTTTAAGCCCATATTTCTTATGTTTGGGGATGTTATTTTATATTAGTCATACTTTACTTTTTATGTTAATATTATTGGAGACCCTATTTGATCTCATAAATCCATTTTTGGAAGTTTTAAGTGGCGTTGTTAGGCTGCCGAGTTTTCGTAAGGTATTTTTCATCTCACTTTTATTCCCGTGACATTTATGCTATGTTTTCCACTACTTCCTTTGAGTGGTGTATGTACTGCCCATTATTATACACTTTGTTTAGTATAATTTTATTTATGGGTATTTACATCTTCATTGTATTACCCTTATTCCATGGAGTGTACTTTTTGAAAGTTACCCAACTCGGTAAGGGGACCTTTCACCCTCCTTTTTTATTAAAAGACTTCTTTTGTTATGTCTTTTAATTCACATACTATTATGTTGGGATATGTTATTCTATATCCTTATTTATGTAAATTTTATTTCCAAGTGATGATATCCCCTTTATCTCTCTCATCACCCATTTTTGTAAAATTTTATGTGACGTCGTTAGGCTGTCGAATTTTACCAAGGGAACTTCTTAACCCAATTTCAATTTCTTTGGGTTCAACATGTAGTTATTGAATATGTCATCCTTTGAATATGTTTGAATAACCTTTGATTGTTTTACACTTAATATCTTCTTATATTGGGTGTATTTATATTTTTCACACATAATTATGAGATTGATTTATCCTTAATTTAAGGATACCTTCTTTATAATGGATTTCATCTCATTTTACATTTCATTTGATACTTCATTGTTGTTATGCACCAATTCACTCTTATATGGTGTATATACTTTCCTTTGGAATATTATATCATAAATTCCTTTATTCTCATGATATTACAAAGTTCTTATTAAATGTTATTCCTCAATTATTGTATTCAAGTGTCTCTCATTTTGTTAAAAACCCATTAACTAAAATATCATTTTAAATGTTTTAATGATTTATTATTATAAATATTTATTGTTAATATCCATGTTTTAAAAATGGTTTTAAAGATTTATTTATATGGATATTAATGTTTTAAAATGTTAAAAGCTTCAAAGTGGTATGGGACACTTTGATTCAAAGATCTCTTTATTAAATGTTTTAAATGGTTTTGAAAATGGTTTTTTAGAATTGGTTCATTATTTCAATATCTTAAAATGTTATATTGTTATTGCAAAGTGGGAATGTTATATTTACATTATTCTTAAGTTATGTGCTATGATTATGTTATGGTTCTTGGGCATTGTTATGAATACGGGTGGTTCCGTGATAAACTAAGGGCGGGTGAGCCCGATATAGCTCTCCAATGCATTGGGTAACGCGAAGGAGTGAAACGTTAAGGTTTCTCCGAAGAGATTTAGGGAAAATACTATGGTGGGTATTCCAAACGTAACCAAGAGGGTTACTACCTATGTAAGAATGTTATGAATGCCTCAAGTTACCTTTTATGTCTTATGATTTCTATGATTTATTCATGATTTTATGAGGTATGTTAAAGTGCCAATGTTTTATGGGTAAAGTATGATTTCATTCTTATGTATATATGAACTCATGTTTCTTTTCCATATTTTTATAACCCTTACTGAGCTTTTTATGCTCATCCCATGTTTTTGAAATGTTTTCCACAAGTCAAGGGAAAGGTACATGATGTGATGATAGTGTCAAGGATGTGTCAAAAAAGAATCCATGTTTTATTTTAAATATGTTTCCTTTGATGTGAAGAATGAATACTGTCTTTTATGTAACCACTTTGTTTAAATGTGGAATGTAATGCAAGTTTCATGATCTAATTCTCTAAAACTCTAAACCTGAAAATATCCTCAATGTGTAATCTTGTAATAACTCATGATTAAGTAAGGTTTAAGGCTGGGGCCTTATAGTTGGTATCAAAGGTCGATTTAGATAACTTTAGAGGTTAGGGTATTCTTTAAGCATAAGTGGCATTACCATAATGGTTAGGATTTCATAAAGAGTCCTAGTTTTAGATAAAGTGAATGAGTAAGTGTATCTTAGTGTTTACCTTCCTCATTAGTACATGATGGTTTTTTTGATATACTCACACTGACATTTTTGTTTTTAGTGAATGGATGGATCTAGCATGCACCAAAGAGACAACAGGTTTGAAGGAAATTGTGGTGGTTCTGTGATTAAGATACTATATAAAATGGGGGATTTAATGAGGAAACTCGTGGTTGTTCTAAACCAACTATCAAGGAGTCATGATCAACCACTTGAACCTTGGTATGATCTTTAATGCATCATGTACGAGATGACCAATCAATGTGGAAGTTCAGGTAATAATTATAAAGGTAACCATTAGAGTTTATATGATCCTTACTTTTGAGGTAATTATGGGTTACTATATGTTATGATGGAAGTTAAAGGCATGAGATAAAATTGAGGTTAAATTATGTTATGGTTATTTTTGATGATTTTATCTCTTTTTGTGGAATTATTTGAGAATTATATAGTTTTGGAAAAAGGACAACATGCAGACCGTGTGACTACCCGTCGCGTCGGACAAAGCTGCGGGAATCAAACCCACAACCAAAGTGTGACTGGTATTTATCACCTACCACTGGACTACGTGAATTCCCTAGTTAGTTTGACTGATTATTTTTAGTTATATGATTTTATGAATTAACAGTAAGTTGATTTCGGGTTATTTATGAAAATGATTAACCTATCATGGAGGATATGTGATCAGGTTAATTACTTTTCAATACGAGACTTTATGAGCAACTGATGTTGTTTGGAGATAAATGTTACGATTTAACTTAGAAGACTATGTTACTAAATCCTTAAAATATTTTGGTTTCAATCTTATATTGGTTTATTTTGAAGAATTTTATGGACAAATTGTTTATCGGATGGTCCTTTTTGAACTTTGGGTTTTGTTGGACAAATTTTGGAGATTAAGCATAGATTTTAATTTTAAAGGGTTATCCTTTTCTGGATTATCTGAACTTGTACTAACCTTTTTGGTTTTGGTTTTGGTTAAGGTCTAAAGATATGGGAAGTATATAGTTCTCTTTGGTGGATTAGGTGATTCTCTAGAAGTTGATAACAGTACTCTTAAGGCGAACAAGTCTCCCTAAATACTCGTCTTTTGGAAAAAAATATGAGTTTGATTAAGGAATCTAGTAAAATTTGAAAGTCAACATGATAAGTGATTATGTTTCCTTATGAATAAATTCCTCAATAAAAAGTAGCTTAAAACAAAAATGTTTTCTATTAACTTTTCCTACTGGGGAATTGAATACCATTTAACCCATCACAAGTTTGTGATTTTCTTATGGTTAATTTTCTCCTAGACATGTTTACTATCACTCTCCCTCAAGAACATGACCCTTTGCTTTTTCTTCCATGTCCATGTTTTTCTACATGGAATCCTAGTATGGGTTAACTCGGGTGACCTCTGTACTTATCTTTCTTTATTTTAAAGTGATTGTTTTACCGACTCTTGTTCTGATGTGGGACTTTCAAGGATGTTTCCAAGCTCAATTTTAAAAATTGAGAGGACGCAATTCCCAAAAAGAGGGGAAGGATGTAACACCCCAGGTAAATAAAGAATATGACATTTTCATATTTATCCATATTTGGGAATAAAATATTAATATGACTTTAAAGGGGACTCTATGCTCGATGGCGTACCCAACATGCAACAACGAGTTTCTTGAGAATCTTACGTTACACTCTAATAATAAAATAATATTATTTTAAATGGTAGTTAACATGTAGCTGTTGTATTTTAGGGAATGGATATAAATAACTAAAATATGATTATATATGTTTTTAAATGTATTTACATTTATCCAATAAAAGATAAAGGCTTAAAATACGGAAAGAATTCAATTTTAGGCGTATATGCCCTAGTTTTCACTAAAGGTTCACTTATCGCCTTCTGATGGAGAACCTTCCTTAAATATAGTTTTGTTCACTATCAAACATTATATTGGACCAAATAAAACTCTTCTTAAGAATCGGGACATCAAAATTTACTTTGTGTAAATTTTTGGTATCTTTTCGATAAAGGTCATTTTTTTAATGAATAGTGTAAAATGTTGTATTTTAATTCAAAACCTCTTTTTAATTTAATTTATTTATATGATTATATTATCTTTTGAATTGGTTTTAAAGTGAAATTAGAATATATTTTTACCATTAAATCCAATAGTGGTCATTGGAATTGATTTCACTTTGAAATTATACTTAAACTAGTGTCAATCTTTTGATACTTATTGTTTCATAAAAGCACGCTATTTGCTCTGACAGCGGGAATTAATTATTAAATTAATTAATGTGACTTTTATGTTTTGAATTTGGTAAAATAGACTTCATTTTTGAATTTGGAATTTCAAATATAGCTTATGGTGAATTTTTGTGATTTTTCTGAAAAACGTCAATTTTTGATGAATAGTGAAACCACTAAGTGGTACTTATAAAAACTGATTTTTCCGTTTAAATGAAAATTTTCCATCTTTGTGTTTTTAATTTCAAAAATCTGACATAAATGGTTGTCATTAAGAAGTGAAATGTGGTTCAATGGGATAAAAATAATTTTTTGGTGAATAGTAACTTATTAAGTTTTTAATCGCGATTAGAGGTAATTAGTGTAGTTTATGGTAAGAATAATGTTTTATTAAAATGAAATGACCTAGACACATGTACTACCCTCATAAGATGTGTCATGGAAGATGAATAAAATACATGGGTCAACTTGGGGACCCCATGGAGCCACTTTTGTTGGAAAATGACATAAATATATTTTTATTTAATGTTAAATTAAAAATGACACAAACATTAGATGTTTTACTAAAACCATTTTTACATGGGGTTATACAAGTCATATTTTTTACTATAAATATTCATTGTAAAGATAAAAATATTTCCTACATCATAGTATTTTTTAATAATTTTTATACATTAAATAAATTAAATTATTTATGACATCATGATGATGCAGCGATGACCTCATTATTTAATGATTTAAATAAAATTAAAAGATAATGTAATATCTAAGACCTACACATGTCCAAAACCTATTGGATGAGTGTATTTCGAACTATAATCACCTTATCATCGAAATAAATCAATGTGGGACCTTTAAAATCCGAAACGCTTTTGAAAATAAAGTAACAGTTTGTAACTTTACAAGAGTGCCCCTCCTCTCCTCTTATAAAAGGCCCCCACCTCTACCTCCTTACCCACACTCCCAAAGCCTTTGTCTCGGCCAACCCCTTCCCATTTTGTCTCTCCAAATCCCCCTCTTACTCTTTGAAGCCTCACTTTGGGCATAAGTCTTCCTAAAGAAGCCTTTGAGCTCAAACTAAAGGGAGTTACCCGATTTTAAGGTAATGTCTGCACTTGTGTCCTTTTGTTTTATTTTGCTTCTCCAACCCCCTGAACTCTTTTGATTCATTTATTTTGTAACAAATACAGTATCTTAAATATACTAGGATGTTTTTATAAGAATTATTAGAGCTACACTTACACACACCTACATCTAATGGTTAAAGAACATACTGTTTCCATTGATGGCGAATTTCTGCCTCCCGAAACGATGATTGTTCAACATTCTTCTAACACCTTCAAAGGTGGACATTAAGATGACACTATATTTATATATTATATCTAATATGTTTATGTTTTACTTAATATTCTGTATTTTTCATTTATGGCGTACCTTTATGGTTTCCATTATGGGTAAACGTGATATCTTCATTTGAGGAAGTGCGGACTACCGCCCCCTCAAAGTGATTTGATTCGTTAATACCATATGTGAAACGTATAAAGAATATATTTAATAATATTATATATGATAACATACTGTAATTAAAATACTATTATGTATCATTATGTTTTAATTCCATTAAATATGAAATAGAAATGGAAGTAGCGTTCATGCGTACATACGGCTCACCTTCTCCATGAACGGTACATTTCATTTCTTATCTCAAAATTTTATGTAATATTTTAAGTACATATATATAATGGATGTATATGTAATATATTAAATCTAAATTATGTATATCATTCTGGAATTATAACATATATATATCTCTCTCATTTTGTTTTAATTCAATTAATATGACAAAAAATGAAAGTAGCGTTAATGCGTACGTACGGCCTACCGTCTCCATGAACGGTGCTTTTCGTTTTTTATCTCCAAATGATATGTAATAGTATAAAATGAATATTTACTGGATATATATGAAATTTTAATCATTAATACTATTCTGGAAATTATTTACTTATAACTACATGGGCAATCTTTTTTCAAACAAGTTCATTTTTGACTCATGTACCAAACATCGGCAAAAACGTCTGATATGAACTAACATTATTAAACAATTATTATAACATTATAATATGTGATATGAACTGAATAATAATCTCTAAAGGAGGTACTTACGCAATTATTAATTTACCAAAGTTTATTATTCAGGAATATAAAGAAACGAACAAGACAATTTGGACTTGAGGTAAGGGATCCTACTCCACTCTTTCTTTTTAAGTACACTCTTTTATGTCATTCCTTTTAAAGCTCATCTTTCTTGTTATTGGGATATTATTATATATTACTCTTACTGTAATTTTTATTTTCATGTTATGAGAGACCCTATTCTCTCTCATCAATCCATTTTGTAAGTTTTGAGTGGCGCCGTTAGGCTACCGAATTTTCGTAAGAGATCCAACCTATCTATTTCTTTTTAAGTACTCTCATTTATGTCATTTCCTTTAAGCCCATCTTTCTTATGTTTGGGGATGTTCTTTTATATTAATCATACTTTAATTTTTATGTAAATATTATGGGAGACCCTATTTGATCTCATAAATCCATTTTTGGATGTTTTAAGTGGCGTCGTCAGGCTGCCGAGTTTTCGTAAGGGATTTTTCATCTCACTTTTATTCCCGTGACATTTATGCTATGTTTGCCACTATTTCTATTGAGTGTTGTATGTACTGCAAATTATTATACACATTGTGTAGTATAATTTTATTTATGGGTATTTACATCTTCATTGTATGACCCTTCTTCCATGGGGTGTACTTTTCAAAAGATACCCAACTCGGTAAGGGGACCTTTCACCCTCCTTTTTTATTAAAAGACTTCTTTTGTTATGTCTTTTAATTCACATACTATTATGTTGGGATATGTTCTTCTATATCCTTATTTATGTAAATTTTATGTCCAAGTGATGAGATCCCCTTTATCTCTCTCATTTCCACTTTTTGTAAAATTTTATGTGACGCCGTTAGGCTGTCGAATTTTACCAAGGGAACTTCTTAACCCAATTTCGATTTCTTTGGGTTCAACATGTAGTTATTGAATATGTCATCCTTTGAATATGTGTGAATAACCTTTGATTGTTTTACACTTAATATCTACTTATAGTGGGTGTATTTGTATTTTTCCCACATAATTATGAGATTGATTTATCCTTAATTTAAGGATACCTTCTTTATAATGGATTTCATCTCATTTTACATTTCATGTGATACTTCATTGTATTTATGCACCAATTCACTCTTATATGGTGTATATACTGTCCTTTGAAATATTATATCATGAATTATTTTATTCTTATGATATTAAAAAGTTCTAATTAAATGTTATTCATCAATTATTGTATTCAAGTGTCTCTCATTTTGTTAAAAACCCTTTAACTAAAATATCGTTTTAAATGTTTTAATGATTTATTCTTATAAATATTTATCGTTAATATCCATGTTTTAAAAATGGTTTTAAGGATTTATTTATATGGATATTAATGTTTTAAAAAGTTAAAAGCTTCAAAGTGGTATGGGACACTTTGATTCAAAGATATCTTTATTAAATGTTTTAAACGGTTTTGAAAATGGTTTTTTAGAATGGGTTCAGTATTTCAATATCTTAAAATGTTATATTGTTATTGCAAAGTGGTAATGTTATATTTCATTTATGCTTAAGTCATGTTCTATGATTATGTTATGGTTCTTGGGAATTGTTATGAAGACGGGTGGTTCTTTGATAAACTAAGGGCGGGTGAGCCTGATATAGCTCTCCAATGCATTGGGTAACGCAAAGGAGTGAAACGTTAAGGTTTCTCCGAAGAGATTTAGGGAAAATACTGTGGTGGGTATTCCAAACGTAACCAAGAGGGTTACTCCCTACGTAAGAATGTTATGAATGCCTCAAGTTAACTTTTATGTATTATGATTTCTATGATTTATTCATGATTTGATGTGGTATGTTAAAGTGCCTATGTTTTATGGGTAAAGTATGATTTCATTCTTATGTATATATGAACTCATGTTTCCTTTCCATATTTTTATAACCCTTACTGAGCTTTTTATGCTCATCCCATGTTTTTGAAATGTTTTCCAGAGGTCAAGGGAAAGGTACATGATGTGATGATAGTGTCAAGGATGTGTCAAGAAAGAATCCATGTTTTATTTTAAATATGTTTCCGTTTATGGGAAGAGTGAATACTGCCTTTTATGTAACCACTTTGTTTAAATGTGGAATGTAATGCAAGTTTCATGATCTAATACTCTAAAACTCTAAACCTGAAAAGATCCTCAATGTGTAATCTTGTAATAACTCAAGATTAAGTAAGGTTTAAGGCTAGGGACTTATAGTTGGTATCAAAGGTCAGTTTAGATAACTTTAGAGGTTAGGGTATTCTTTAAGCATAAGTGGCATTACCATAATGGTTAGGATTTCATAAAGAGTCCTAGTTTTAAATAAAGTTAATGATTAAGTGTATCTTAGTGTTTACCTTCCTCATTAGTACATGATGGTTTTGTTGATATACTCACACTTACATTTTTGTTTTTAGTGAATGGATGGATCTAGCAGGTACCAAAGAGACAACAAGTTTGAAGGAAACTGTGGTGGTTCTATGATTAAGATACTAGATAAAATGGGGGATTCAATGAGGAAACTCGTGGTTATTCTAAACCAACAATCAAGGAGTCATGATAAACCACTTGAACCTTGGTATGATCTTTAATGAATCATGTACGAGATGACCAATCGATGTGGAAGTTCAGGTAATAATTATAAAGGTAACCATTAGAGTTTATATGTTCCTAACTTTTGAGGTAATTATTGGTTACTATATGTTATGATGGAAGTTAAAGGCATGAGATAAAATTGAGGTTAAATTATGTTATGGTTATTTTTGATGATTTTATCTCTTTTTGGGGAATGATTTGAGAATTATATAGTTTTGGAAAAAGGACAAAACGCAAACCGTGTGACTACCCGTCGCGTCGGACAAAGCTGCGGGAATCGAACCCACAACCAAAGTGCGACTGGTATTTATCACCTACCACTGGACTACGTGAAGTCCCTAGTTAGTTTGACTGATTCTTTTTAGTTATATGATTTTATGAATTAAGAGTAAGTTTATTTTGGGTTATTTATGAAAATGATTAACCTATCATGGAGGATATGTGATTAGGTTAATTACTTTTCAATATAAGACTTTAGGAGCAACTGATGTTGTTTGGAGATAAATGTTACGATTTAACTTGGAAGACTATGTTACTAAATCCTTCAAATATTTTGGTTTCAATCTTATATTTGTTTACTTTGAAGAATTTTATGGACAAATTTTTTATCGGATGGTCCTCGTTGAACTTTGGGTTTTGTTGGACAAATTTTGGAGATTAAGCATAGATTTTCTTTTTAAAGGGTTATCCTTTTCTGGATTATCTGACCTTGTACTAACATTTTTGGTTTTGGTTTTGGTTAAGGTATAAATATATGGGAAGTATATAGTTCTCTTTAGTGGATTAGGTGATTCTCTAGAAGTTGATTATAGTACTCTTAATGCGAACAAGTCTCCCTAAATACTCGTCTTTTGGAAAAAAAATATGAGTTTGATTAAGGAATATAGTAAAATTTTAAAGTCAACATGATAAGTGATTATGTTTCCATATTAATAAATTCCTCAATAAAAAGTAACTTAAATCAAAAATGATGTCTATTAACTTTTCCTACTGGGGAATCGAATACCGTTTAACCCATCACAAGTTTGTGATTTTCTTAGGGTTAACTTTCTCCTAGACATGTTTACTATCACTCTCCATCAAGAACATGACCCTTTTCTTTTTCTTCCATGTCCATGTTTTTCTACATGGAATCCTAGTATGGGTTAACTCGGGTGGCCTCTGTACTTATCTTCCTTTATTTTAAAGTGATTGTTTTACCGACTCTTGTTCCGATGTGGGACTTTCAAGGATGTTTCCAAGCTCAATTTTAAAAATTGCGAGGACACAATTTCCAAAAAGGGGGGAAGGATATAACACCCCAGGTAAATAAAGAATATTACATTTTCATATTTATCCATATTTGTAAATAAAATATTAATATGACTTTCAAGGGGACGCTATGCTCGATGGCGTACCAAACACGCAACAACGAGTTTCTTGGGAATCTTACGTTGCACTCTAATAATAAAATAATATTATATTAAATGGTAGTTAACATGTAGCCATTGTATTGGAGGGAATGGATAGAAATAACTAAAATATGATTATATATGTTTTTAAATGTTTTTACATTTATCCAATAAAAGATAAAGGCTTAAAATACGGAAAGAATTCAATTTTAGGCATATATGCCCTAATTTTCACTAAAGGTTCACTTATTACCTTTTGATGGAGAACCATCATTAAAAATAGTTTTGTTCACTCTTAAACATTCTATTGGACCAAATAAAACTCTTCTTAAGAATCGGGACATCAAAATTTACTTTGTGTAAATTTTTGGTATCTTTTCGATAAAGTTCATTTTTTTAATGAATAGTGTAAAATGTTGTATTTTAATTCAAAACCTCTTTTTAATTTAATTTAATTATATGATTTGATTATATTTTGAATTAGTTTTAAAGTGAAATTAGAATATATTTTTACCATTAAATCCAATAGTGGTCATTGGAATTGATTTCACTTTGAAATCAGACTTAAACTAGTGTCAATCTTTTGATACTTATTGTTTCATAAAAACACGCTATTTGCTCTGACAGTGGGAATTAATTATTAAATTAATTAATGTGACTTATATGTTTTGAATTTTATAAAATAGAATTCATTTTTCAATTCGTAATATCAAATATATCTTAGGGTTAATTTTTGGGATTTTTCTGAAAAACATCAATTTTTTATGAATAGTGAAACCACTAAGTGGTACTTATAAAAACTGATTTTTCCGTTTAAATGAAATTTTGCCATCTTTGTGTTTTGAATTTCAAAAATCCAACATACATGGTTGTAATTAAGAAGTAAAATGTGGTTCAATGGGATAAAAATAATCTTTTGGTGAATAGTAACTTATTAAGTTTTTAATCGCGATTAGAGGTAATTAGTGTAGTTTATGGTAAGAATAATGTTTTAATAAAATGAAATGACCTAGAAACATGTCCTACCCTCATTGGATGTGTCATGGCAGACCAAGACAATCCATTGGTCAACTTGGGGACCCCATGGAGCCACTTTGGTTGGAAAATGACATAAATATCTTTTTATTTAATGTTAAAGTAAAAATGACACAAACATGAGATGTTTTACTAAAACAATTTTTACATGGGGTTATACAAGTCATATTTTTTACTATAAACATTCATTGGAAAGATACAAAACTTTCCTACATCATAGTAATTTTTTATAATTTTGAGACATTAAATAAATTAAATTATTTATGACATCATGATGATGCAGCGATGACCTCATTATTTAACGATTTAAATAAAATGGAAAGATAATGTAATATCTAAGCCCTACACATGTCCAAAACCTATTGTATGAGTGGATTTCAAACCCTTATCACCTTATCCTCGAAATAAATCAATGTGGAACCTTTAAAATCCGAAACTCTTTTGAAAATAATGTAACATTTTGTAACTTTGCAAGAGTGCCCCTCATCTCCTCTTATAAAAGGCCCCCACCTCTACCTCCTTACCCACACTCTCAAAGCCTTTGTCTCGGCCAAAACCTTCCCATTTTGTCTCTAAACTTATTTCTATTACTCATTGAAGCCTCACTTTGGGCAGAAGTCTTCCCAAGGAAGCCTTTGAGCTCAAACCAAAGGGAGTTACCCGATTTTAAGGTAATGACTTCACTTGTGTCCTTTTGTTTTATTTTGCTTCTCCAACCCCCTAAACTCTTTTTATTCATTTATTTTTTATAAAATCCAGTATCTTAAATATACTAGTATGTTTTTATTAGAGGGATTAGAGCTAAACTTACACACACCTACATCTAATGGTTAAAGAACATACTGTTTCCGTGGATGGCGAATTTCTGCCTCCTGAAACGATGATTGTTCAACATTCTTCTAACACCTTCAAAGGTGGAGATTAAGATGAAACTATATTTATATATGATATCTAATATTTTTATGTTTTACTTAAGCTTCTTTATTTTTCATTTATGGTGTACCTTTATGGTTTCCATTATGGGTAAATGCGATATCTTCATTTAAAGAAGTGCGGACTACCGCCCCCTCAAAGTGATTTGATTCGTTAATACCATATGCGGAACGTATAAAGGATATATTTAATGATATTATATATGATAACATACTGGAATTAAAATACTATTATGTATCATTATGTTTTAATTCCATTAAATATGAAATAGAAATGGAAGTAGCGTTCATGCGTATGTACGGCTTACCGTCTCCATGAACGGTACATTTCATTTCTTATCTCAAAATGTTATGTAATATTATAAGTACATATATATAATTGATATATATGTAATATATTACATCTAAATTATGTATATCATTCTGGAATTATAACATATATATATCTCTCTCATTTTGTTTTAATTCCATTAATATGACAAAAAATGAAAGTAGCGTTCATGCGTACATGCGGCCTACCGTCTCCATGAACGGTGCTTTTCATTTTTTATCTCCAAATGATATGGAATAGTATAAAATAAATATTTACTGGATATATATGATATTTTAATCATAAATACTATTCTTTAAATTATTTACTTATAACTACATGGGCAATCTTTTTTCAAACAAGTTCATTTTTGACTCTTGTACCAAACATCGGCAAAAACGTCTGATATAAACTATCATTATTAAACAATTATTATAACATTATAATATTTGATATTAACTTAATAATAATCTCTAAAGGAGGTACTTATGAAATTATTAATTGACCAAAGTTTATTATTCAGGAATATAAAGAAACGAACAAGACAATTTGGACTTGAGGTAAGGGATCCTACTCCACTCTTTCTTTTTAAGTACACTCTTTTATGTCATTCCTTTTAAAGCTCATATTTCTTGTTATTGGGATATTATTTTATATTACTCTTACTGTAATTTTTATGTTCATGTGATGAGAGACCCTAACTCTCTCTCATCAATCCGTTTTGGATGTTTTGAGTGGCACCGTTAGGCTGCCTAATTTTCGTAAGAGATCCAACCTCTCTATTTCTTTTTAAGTACTCTCATTTATGTGATTTCTTTTAAGCCCATATTTCTTATGTTTGGGGATGTTATTTTATATTAATAATACTTTAATTTTTATTTTAATATTATGGGAGACCCTATTTGATCTCATAAATCCATTTTTGGAAGTTTTAAGTGGCGTCGTTAGGCTGCCGAGTTTTCGTAAGAGATTGTTCATCTCACTTTTATTCCCTTGACATTTATGCTACGTTTTACACTATTTCATTTGAGTGGTGTATGTACTGCCCATTATTATACACTTTGTGTAGTATAATTTTATTTATGGGTATTTACATCTTCATTATATGACCCTTCTTCCATGAGGTGTACTTTTCGAAAGTTACCCAATTCGGTAAGGGGACCTTTCACCCTCCTTTTTTATTAAAAGACTTCTTTTGTTATGTCTTTTAATTCACATACTATTATGTTGGGATATGTTCTTCTATAACCTTATTTATGTAAATTTTATGTCCAAGTGATGAGATCCCCTTTATCTCTCTCATCTCCCCTTTTTGTAAAATTTTATGTGATGCCGTTAGGCTGTCGAATTTTACCAAGGGAACTTCTTAACCCAATTTTGATTTCTTTGGGTTCAACATGTAGTTATTGAATATGTCATCCTTTGAATATGTGTGAATAACCTTTGATTATTTTACACTTAATATCTACTTATATTGGGTGTATTTATATTTTTCACACATAATTATGAGATTTATTTATCCGTAATTTAATGATACCTTCATTATAATGGATTTCATCTCATTTTACATTTCATTTGATACTTCATTGTTGTTATGCACCAATTCACTCTTATATGGTGTATATACTGTCCTTTGGAATATTATATCATGAATTCCTTTATTCTCATGATATTAAAAGGTTCTGATTAAATGTTCTTCCTCAATTATTGTATTTAAGTGTCTCTCATTTTGTTAAAAACCCTTTAACTAAAATATCGTTTTAAATGTTTTAATGATTTATTCTTATAAATATTTATCGTTAATATCCATGTTTTCAAAATGGTTTTAGGGATTTATTTATATGGACATTATTGTTTTAAAATGTTAAAATCTTCAAAGTGGTATGGGACACTTTGATTCAAAGATCTCTTTATTAAATGTTTTAAATGGTTTTGAAAATGGTTTTTTAGAATGGCTTCATTATTTCAATATATTAAAATGTTATATTGTTATTGCAAAGTGGGAATGTTATATTTCCTTTATGCTTAAGTTATGTTCTATGATTATGTTATGGTTCTTGGGAATTGTTATGAAGATGGT
Organism: Viscum album; assembly: GCA_963277665.1. NCBI lineage: Eukaryota > Viridiplantae > Streptophyta > Magnoliopsida > Santalales > Viscaceae > Viscum > Viscum album. Next base: position 1,607,953,468 of record OY728141.1, on the reverse strand, counting down.
TGGTTCCGTGATAAACTAAGGGTGGGTGAGCCCGATATAGCTCTCCAATGCATTGGGTAACGCGAAGGAGTGAAATGTTAAGGTTTCTACGAAGAGATTTAGGGAATATACTATAGTGGGTATTCCAAACGTAACCAAGAGGGTTACTCCCTACATAAGAATTTTATGAATGCCTCAAGTTACATTTTATGTCTTATGATTTCTATTATTTATTCATGATTTGATGAGGTATGTTAAAGTGCCTATGTTTTATGGGTAAAGTATGATTTCATTCTTTTGTATATATGAACTCATGTTTCCTTTCCATATTTTTATAACCATTAGTGAGATTTTTATGCTCATCCCATGTTTCTGAAAAAAATTTCACAGGTCAAGGGAAAGGTACATGATGTGATGATAGTGTCAAGGATGTGTCAAGAAAGAATCCATGTTTTATTTTAAATATGTTTCGGTTGATGGAAAGAATAAATACTGTCTTTTATGTAACCACTTTGTTTAAATGTGGAATTTAATGCAAGTTTCATGATCTAATTCTCTAAAACTATAAACCTGAAAAGATCCTCAATGTGTAATCTTGTAATAACTCAAGATTAAGTAAAGTTTAAGGCTGGGGCCTTATACTTTAATTTTACCATTTTTTACAATTTGTATGATAAAAAACTATCATCTTTAGAATCATTGATCTAAATTACAGAAGGAATTTCTAACTGATATCTTCACATCCAGTAATTTATTGAGATTATACACTTGTATACCATTCAAAAGTTGGTCCCTGTATTGACTACACCAAACACCTAAGATTTATCGATTCTTGTTGTTGAGGATTGTTCATCATGGGACCAAAATGAGAAACAAAATGTGCTACGTATTGTTTCGGATCTCCTGAACTATTAAAGATTGGAAATGTGGTATTCACAAAATTTGGTGGGGGAGGAATCAGATCCCCCCATTCAGGGTAAGCTTTATTTTTCGTCTAAAATGGAGCACATCATTCCTCCATAGCTTCCAATCGAGTCATTAATTCCAAAATTATGTTCATAAGCATTTGGAAAATATCCGAATGAGTTGGAACCTATGTAGGTACAACAATTGGAGCTTGATCTAGTGCAACGACAGGAAAAACCACTGGTGGTGATGCTGGTATTTTCCATGGATAACCCACGGGAAAGAGCTTATCAGGATATGTTTGATCCTGCCTTGGTTATATACCCAGTAGAGGGAATTAATTATCCGCATCTATAGTTACAAAAAATACACTTTTTGAGGAGCTCCTACGGGATGTGCAAGATGAGGACCTTCTTGGGATTACATCAAGCAGAAATACTTCTTTGAAGTAACTATGTATTGAGTCTTTTACACTCCTTCATCTCCTCTTCTAACAGTGAAAATATATATTCAAGAAAAAGAGATTGACCTTCTCCTATGGAAAAGTGAGACTCAATCTTACTTTTACCTTTCCCCTTATTATATGTTTTTCAGAGGGGGGAAGTATTTTATTTGAAAGCATGCCTAGATTTTGGGTAAGCCTCTAATTTTGGGTACGTACACCTTTTTCATTTTCCTCAGTGTGTACCATATTATGGATAAGAACTTCCTATTCTGATTCCCCTTAACTAGATTCATTTTCTAGATGATATTATGCAATGGTGTTAATGACATTTACTGAGGCATAATGAATTGATGGCATTTTTTCAGTATATTTGTGAGATTGTCTCCCTCTGTATCTTCCATGACACTTTGTTCCCTTGTATGATTAATTCTTAGGAAATATTTGGAAAATAGTAACCCGAAGGTAATCCTTCGATAGTTTAGTTGTGCATTCTCTTTGTAGATTGTTCCCTAATTAGGAGAAAACTGACATACATTGAGGAGGGGATTGTAGATGTGAAAATGCACTCATCCCTACAGGCTGGGGCTATTCCTGTTCTTATTCTTCAAATCTTTGAACTTTGTTTAATGGATTTGAAAGTTGAATTAAATGATCCCTTATCCCTGCAATTCGGGGTCGTTCTTGAACTGTTATGGCTAAAATTAGCATAGATTCTCTTCTGATTCTGCGAATTTTGGTTAGACATTAGTTGAGTGCATTATCCGATAACCACTTAAGTAACTTGTTTTTAAAGATCATTGTTATATTTCATAAATTTGAATTATATGAAGGCTTACATCCTCTAATTGGGACACCTACTCAATATTCATAGATTCTTGGTGTAAAATTAACTCAACAAATTATTTTCTTTGGGCCTGACTCTGATGAGAGCTAGTTGAGGTATGTTCTTGAGCATACATTTTTTTACTTACAAAATCTCTTTATTGTGGCCGATTGTGGGAAATAAAATTTCATGAGACCGCATGTGGGGAACTTTGATGATTATATAGTGCAGTGAAATGCAATGCTCCATGTGCACCTCATCCTCTGATACGAACAGAAGATGGGGTGTTAAAAAATAATTTTCATTTCTTATTTAGAGCATTAATGCATGAACACTGAATGGTTCTCTATTTTTTTCAACCTTTGTATGTCGGGAAACTGAGAGACATTCCAAGTCAATTTGGTGTTGAAACCCATATATTACCTTTACATGATTTTGATATTAATCATATGGTAATACATTGGTTTTCAAATGACAAAGATTCTTCAATAAGTTGAGGCGGATATCATGAATACAATCTTCTCCCATCAATTCTAGAATGTTATACTAAGAATTTTCCAAAGGCTAGAACATGACTGGTATTTCTCCTTTAGACAATATTTTTTCATGTTTAACACATCCTCATCATCTTTAAATAGGGATTTATCCACTTGGTCTGACCAAAGTGGAAACTCTGTATTAGATTACAAATGACCCAAGGGAGGTTCGGAGATGACTATTCCCTTAAGATGCCTTCTGATTAAGAAAGTGTTTCACTTGTTAATGACAAGGCATTAGACATTATTGGTCTGGTATTGGAAAATGCCTCGAGATAAGAGGGTTTTCTCATCACTACATTGTAAATTATAGAATTATCTTGACAATGAGAAATAGTACTACATAGAGAACTTTTGTAGAAAATTCTATCATGGGGAGGACCACCATAGTGGATTACAACAAGGGATAGATCATCTTGCTTTTTGGTCTTCTATCCAGACAGAGGGTTGTCGTGGCTCTCATATAGAGATAGATTCTCTAAATTGACCAAATTTTCATGAAGGAATACTTCATGATGAATTTTATGGTGGAGAACTTCAGAATTACTAATACTACAACCATAATTTGGTAATGTGAGGGTAGTATCTTGAGTTGCAATAGATAAATTTCTGATGGCTTCAATAACTCCATCATTAAGAGAATCCAAATTGCAGCTTGACTCTTCATTTTCCAATCGTGCTTGGTGAGACATATTTTTGGATGTTCTCTTACACTTAGTTGGTGCCACATGCTGGGAAAAGTGGCTATCATGGTCAGGTATATGTGCATACCTTGGAGTGGTCACCAGAATGGACCGATTACCTCCAATTAGAAAGGGTGGATGTTCCCCATCCTAGTAAACATATGATATGGGAGAGTATTCACCATGACTCTCATGGAATGGAACATAGATGTGTATCTTCTCTGGGATGTCATGCCAATTTTTTATCCCATATGTGGGAACAGGTTTATGTGTTTGTTCCCCTAGTACTACTGGAGTAGTTGTTATAATATCCTGACATGCTTTCAGAATATGGGTAGGAATTTGTGTCTGCCCTTTCACCATTGATAAGATGTGTTTACTGACTTCAGTAGCCATAATGGGAATATATGTCAATTCCGTATCTAGAGTAGGTTTATGTGCCTACTATTCTCCTCATTTTCCTTTCAATGGGTATTGATAGTACTCATGTATGGGGGCATATAGTTGGGTTTATCCTAGATTTTTCGTCGAATCTTTCCTACTAACTTCTCCAGGTGCGGCCAAACAAGACTGTTTTCTGTCTTGATGAATGCTGATAGGTGTATGTGCGTGATGGATATTTTCCATCAGGTATGGTTGATGAACTTTTTTCAATACTATAAGATGAGACTACTGGTAGAATTGGTGATTGTAAGAAGGTGTATGTTCCTGTTTATCGGTTTCCACCACATTGGATTAGTGATCCTCATTAAATGTAGTCATATGAGCCTGTTGACTGGATAATAATTTGTAAATATGTGTATCTGCATGTTCATAGTAGTCCACTAGGTTTGTCTGGTGGGATTGGTGGGTTGCTTCCAGACAAGTCTTCTGGGCAGCAGAATTAGGAAAGATGGGTGTATGTGCCCGCTCATTGTTCACCATCACGTTATGTTGATGGACTTTTCAATAGGGGGAAGAGAAAAGAGCCTGCCCCATGTTGACCATACGTTGTCCCCGGTGGTTCATCTTATGTGCTCGAGTCTAAGAGACCTGGTTTGAACATCTGGAGGCAACACCATAATCATGTTGGGGGTTCACTACTGCGTGATTCTGTTGGCGGTGATTTTTGGTGGGAGTCCTCAGGAAGGACCTGTGTATCCTTGAATTGAGGTCGTGAGTGTCCTCTTGATCCACCTCCCTATAGTACGGGAGGGACTGGTTGTTGCATTCTTGGGATAAGTACCTGAAACGGTTGGAGACGGTGGTTGGCACCGTCTGGTTCTTGACCAACAGTCATCGTTGGCCGGATGATCGAGGATTGTTATTGACCTGGAGGGCCTGTCAGGAAGCCTCCAAATTAGGGATTGTACCATGTTGATGATACTCTTTTACCATCATGTTGGATACCCAGCATTGGAGATGTTGGGTGGATGTTGGCATCCTTCCCATGGATGAGGATCTAGATTGAGTAGTAGTCGGGAAGTTCACAAATTTCATCTTGAAGAAAGCCATTTTGGACTGAAGGGAGTTATGATAAAAACTAATAAACAACAAAAAACTCAATTAAAGAAACATATTTTATATGGATACATGCATGATTGATTCCTTTGTCAACCCTTCGTTTATCAATTGATATGAGCCTAACAGGTGGGTAACATTATTAACTTGGTTAAGGATTCACATCAGGATTAACATTTTTGTTTCGTAGTTCCTTGTAACGTGTGATATAGTTTTAAGAATCACTTCTTCTAGTTAGTTTCCATTGGATTTATTCATGGAATCTAAAACTTCCAACAGTTCATTATCCAAAGGGGGCCTTCTTTCTATAGGCAAACATTTGTTAAGTTTGAACTTTACAATACTTAGGAACGTACATTGGTTGATAGGATGGGAGGTCGGACTCATCACACCCTATTTGGGGGGAATTATTGTCTACTCCGGGAATCTCTTTATAAATTTAAGATATTTCATGAATCCTTATTAATTCACCAATTATAACATAATTTTTCCTTGGAATTTGCAGTCACTTATTAAAATGTGTAAAATTTAGAATAATCAGTATGTATTCAAGGTTCTCCATTAATGGAAATATCTGTATGTATTTGAGGTCCTCTATTAATGGTATCCTTTAATATGCTATTTAAATATTCTTTTAATCAATATTATGATGATTCTGGTTTTTAATCCACTTAGTCGATCACTTTGGAATTTTCTGTCATCCATGGAGACGAATGTTTTTTTTGATCTTGGGATTATGCCCATAAAATGGTCTACCATGTATCCTTGTGAAAGGAATCAAAATCCTCGTAGTTCGGTGCCACATAATAGGACACATCATACCTTTTAAGGTCATGTGATAAGGACCTAATCGTACAATTTAATTTCATGTGGTAAGGACTTCTAAGCGGAAGGTGCTTAGTCAAAGCTTTGTGCTGAAATTATGCCAAAGCGGCCCGATGAACTTGGAATGGATATGGATTTCAAAGTAAGATTAGACCCTATTGGAAATATTACCCAAGGAGAATAGTGTTGATTTGAAATGTTGGGTTTGAACCACAAGGAGGCTTCCTATGTATCTCATGTGGATGGGAATCAAAGCTCACGTAGTTCGATAAGTCTCATATGAGAGTATAGTCCTTTGAGAGAAATGAGTTTGGTCTTACATACTGAAAAGGATTCCTTGGTGATTTGGGGGGTTTAATTTGGATCTTATTCCTAAGGAGGATTCCCATATTAAGAGAATTAGGGTTGGATTCCTGAAGAGGATATCCATTGAACTTGGGCCCTGAGAATGATTCCTACATATCCTAATTATGGTGGGAATCAGAGTACTCCTAGTTCATTCAATCATGAAAATTTTGTGATCATGACAAATCTCTAAGCCCACCTGAGTCATGCTCAGTTTTATAAACAAGATAATGTCAAAGATTCAATAAAGTAACCCTCATTTTTTCTCCTCTTCTTGGGGATGAGGGCGAGCCTACGGTGGAAATCGTGAAACTGAGAGAGGCAACGGTGGAAGAGGGTGAGGCGATGACCAATGCATCTGTTCTATTTAAATTGGAAAAGGGTCCATTGGAAAGAAGAAGGGATGAAGGCAAGATGCTTACACCAAGATGGATGCCCTAAAATTGATCCTGGTATGGGAGGTATACTTCTCCTTTGTTAAAAAGGAAGAAAAGTATGTATGAACTGAACCTTCCCTACTAGAGATCTGAGGTCCCATCTCATTGAGAAGGGATACGTCGAGACCTAAACCCTAATTCCCAAACTGGTAAATTCCTAGCATTGTTCCTAGGAGAAATTTCCATGTGACTGTGGATATAATAACCCATTGACATTCTATGAATCCTAACCCCATTGCGAAACAAACGTGGGAAACATCTGACTGAGGAAATACAATCCCGAATAGGAGACACACTTATGTTCTTTTCCCAAATGTGTGATAAGTCGGAAGGTTTTGGTGGAGGTCTAAAGAGAATCCCTTTCGAACAATGGAACCAATAAAGAAGAAGCATTGTCATGGATGGATTTGGAGAGGTCTTGATAGAAAATAGACTGAAGAGAGTAATTGAATCAAAGAGGGGTGCCCAAGTAGGTAAGGGTGTGCAAGTATGGGTGTGAAATTAGGATTGGGAGACTTGATATTCACTTAAGAGATGAACAAACTGAATGGTGATACTTGGGAAAGGCCTGGATCAAGCCTTTAGAAGTATTCACAGGTGATACCAGAAGTTGGGCACTCAAGTTTCTATAAAATGAATAGGTGGCGTGCATGTATTTCTGATTTAGGGAGGTTGGGCACTTTAGGCACACAAGTGTTATCGTTTTCAAACACTAAAAGGAATTAAGTCCAATGATCCTCCTTTAAATCCTCTGCTCAAGGTATTGAAGAACTGCCTTAACTATTTTGGAAGACTTGGGTCGATTACTAGGGTGACCAGAGCATCAATTAGGGTTCAAGGAAATTCATTCATACAAATGAAGACCCTAAGGGTCTATTTATAGGCAAATATAGGACCCTGGGGAAAATGAGTTTGGGTGCACAAGTAGGCTGCATGACATATTGGGGCGCGCAAGTAGGTTGCGGGACATAGTGGGGCGCGTAAGTATGATATGCACCGACGCCCTTTTTATCTGACTAAGGAAACCCAAAACCCATGCCATTTCAAGTCTTTATTTTCTCTATGTATTTTCCCCTTTTCTTTATAAGGTATTTTCCTTTTTCATTTTTTATACTCTTTGACAGAATAGAGTGTCAACACTAGCCTTCCTCATAATTATGAGGTTGAGTTATCAGTTGAACTTATACATAGAGCTCTACTGATATCCAAGACTCCATATATAATGAACACTACTAAACTAGATGAACTAAAGAAGCATCTATAAGATAATCTGGATAAGTTATTTATATTCCCAAGTACTTCTCCATACAGTGCACTGGTCCTCTTAGTTAAAAAGAAATACAATCCACTTTGGATTTTAATTGATTATCATGAACTTAAAACATCATGATAAAGAATATTTATTCGCTATAAAAAATTGATGAATTGTTTTATCAATTATGTGGAGCCTAAAACTTATCTGAGGTGGATCTTTGGTTGGGATATTACCAAGTAAAGTTGGAAAAAGAGGATATTACCAACATTAATTTTTATACAAGTTTTCGACACTATGATTTCATAGTGATTCCACTCAGACTCACCAATTCTCTAAAAGTATTCATGGAATTGGTGAATAGAGTCTTTTGAAATTACATTGACAAATTTATGGTAGTATTTATAGCTTTTATTCTCATATAATTAATAATCAAGGATGAACATGAAGATAATTTTAGTGTTATGATAAAGGCAATGATAAAGGATTAATTTTATTCCAAGTTTATCAAGTGTAAATTTTGGACACAAAAAGTATCCTTCTTAGGTAATGTAATGAAAAGTGATAGTATATTTGTGGATCCTTAAAAAATATAGATGACTAAATAATGGATAAGAAAAAATATATAATTGATATCCATAGTTTCCTCAGATTATATAGGTATTATCAATGATTTATAAGAAACTTTTCATGATTATCAAATCCAATAACCAAGCTAATTTTAAAGGGTTTAAATTTATTATTGACAGATGAATGAAAAGTTAACATTAAAGAGTTAAATAAATAGAAAATCAATACACATGTACTCACACTACAAATAAGTGTGGAAGGATTTTTAATCTATAGTGATACATCCAAGAAATTATTAGGTTATATAAACATGATAAATAATAAAGGTATAAACAATGCCTCTCGAAAATTGAGTATCCATAAGAAAAACTATATGACACATGATTCGAATTTTACTATAGTGATATTCACATGAAATATTTGGACAAATTACCTCTACATGAATAATTATGATATATATACAAACCATATGATCCTCAAGTATATATTCATACAGAAATAGCCCAAAATGTAAAATTGAAGGTTGTCAGATCTGATCAAAAATTATTATTGTTTAATACATTATCACCCTTGGAAGGGGAATAAATTGGTAAATTTTATGGGTAGATAGGATCCTATGAACTTATCAATGATGTGGATAAATATGGATACAATACTCTTGGACATACAATGGATGGACATGGGAATCATAAAGGAAGGAAAATTATCCAACCCATCTCAAATTACTTCTCAACCATTCATCCATGTAAAGATCAAAGAGGCTCAAATAGATTATGTGGAGTTGTAGTGAAAGGTAACAAATATTCCAGAGCTTAACTTTGATGAAGATAAAATAATTATGTTTTGATCTTGGATATATGTCTCATAAAGACCAAAAATAAAGAGAGATATTTTGGATAATGCACATAGATCATCATTTACTATTCATATAGAGAACACTATGATGTATATAAGCAAAAAGAAAAACTTCTAGTGGGAAAATATGAAGGATGATATTACAGATTTTGTATCTCAATGATTAATATGAAAAAATGTAAAGACTGAATGATAAATTTTTAAGGCTATGATAAAACCCTTAATCATACCTATATGGAAATGGAAACATATTACCATAAATTTTATTATAATAATCCCTTGGACATTTAAAGACCATAACACCATTTGAGTTGTAGTCAATAAACATAAAAATTTAGCACTTTTCATTTCCATCAAGTAGGATTTCTGTCTTAAGAGACTCACTGAGATATAAATAAGATAATTGGTAAGGATAGATGGTGTACCACTCTCCATTGTTTCTAATCTAGGTCCATGGTTTACCTAGAGGTTTTGGATAAGTCTTCAATAAGTTTTAGATACATAGATGAGTTTCAGTACAACTTATCACCCTCAAATAGATGGCCAATGTGAGAAAACCATTTAATAAAAAAGGAAATGTTGAGATTAATTTAAATGGATTTCCAAGTATGTTGGGATCAACACATTTCCATGGTAAAGTTATCATATAAAAATGATTTCCATTCTATAATTCTGATGGAAACTTATAATTCTCTATACGGAAAAAGGTGGAAGAATCCAACATTATGGGATTAAGTAGGAGAAAGGAAACCGATGGGAACTGGTCATGTTCAAGAGATGACAGATATGGTTAAATTCATTAATCATCATATGAAATAATCAAAAAGTTTATAGAAAACATAATCTTACAATGATGGATGATACTTGGAGTTAAAGGTCTAAGATAAATTGTTTTATTATATTTCTCCATGGAATAAAATTGTGAGGTTTGGGAAGAAGGGAAAGATATGTTCTTTATACATATACTCCTTTGAGATTCTTGAACATATCAAAGAGGTGGATTACTGATTTGTACTCTGATATTATCTTTCTCAATTAAATGATGTGTTCCATTTATCCCTATTAAAAAATTATGTACCAGATCCCTCACATGTACTAAATCTAGAGGTGGTATAGCTGGATAATTATCATTTTTTGAGGAGTGGCTAGTGAAGATCTTAGACTATAGAGACAAAGTTCTATGTAACAAGATAGATTATATTGTAAAATTTAATTGGTGGAACTACAAATTCAAAGAAGCAACATAGGAACCATGAAGTTATGAAAAATAAGTAACCTCATTTTGTTTCATCTTAGTTTATGAAATGAAATTTTAATGGTTAAATTTCTTGATGGGAGAAGAATATAACAACCCAAAAAATTATATATATAATTTTCCTACGATATATGTATGTGTGACATATTTAATACTGTAGCACATTATAAAACACAATGATAACACTTAGTTTCATTAATTGAGAACATTACATTTAGTAAATAATTATACCTAGTAAAATACACGATATTATAATGAAAAAATTGATAGGTTTGATAGGAAGATGAAAGATGGTCTAGATGTGGGTGTATATACCAAGTAAAAATTTCCTCAAAGAATCCATTAATGATTTAAATTAATTATAAAATTTAATTAATAGAGAAAATTAGTAGTGGAATAAATGAAATAATGTGTGGATGTTTTTTATATTAGTTTGGTACAAAGTGGACCTAGTATACTCTTATACCTTTCTAATCTATGAGGGATATGTTGTCCGCCATTCTGATTTTTAAGGGGAGTCATAACCCAATTATAGCATACTTTTTCTAGTGGAAGGGTGACCAAAAGAAAACTAACTTTAATATGGGGAGTCACAACCTAATTTTGACCCAAAATTTTGATACTGGGAATCCCAACCCAAATATTCCAATCTTTATAATTCCGGAGTCGCTACTACAAGATAGAGAATTATTTTGTATGGAAAATAATAAATATAAAGTGAAAGCATGTGAGAGATGGGAAGAAGTGTTACATACATATGAAATACCGATGAAAAAGATAGATTAATAAGATAATATCAGTTATTGGTTCTTGAGTATTGAATTAGATCATCTCTCCAAGTTATTATAATTCAAAGATGTTTTTTAGCCTCTAAGTTATTTTATAGCAGTGGTAAACACATAATACAAAATTAGTTAAAAGTTCACAGAGTGTGAAAACTATTAATAACTTTAATTTATATGTACTCATCATTTCATAATTGTATATATAATACAAAATTACTTTGAGTCCCATATATAGATTCTTCAAAGCTATAATAACTAAAGAGTTCTAATGAAAATGTTTAGAAGCATTTTAAATTCAAAAAGAATAATATTGGATTATCAGAGAGACAGGGAGAGAAAAGAATTATCGTTGAATAAATATTTCTCAGATCACAACTGGAATTTAAAATAATTATGACTTATTCAAAAAAATAAAATCATTAAAATTAAAAGTTTAAAATACTCTCATAGTATTATGTCAAAAATAAACCCCATTAAAATAGAATGATTAAATTAGAAACAAAAAATTCCATAAATAAATTTATTTAAAATAATAATTAAACATTTGTAGAATATAAAAAATTAATACTCCAACACTAAATATATTATAATAAGTTTTAACGAGTTTAATATCATCTAATATGAATTTAGAAACAATAAAATTAATGAAAAAATAACAAAACCAATTTTTGAGTTTTAAGCTATAAGTTTCAAGAGTGAAAATAAAACACCCATTGATCTTCACAAAAACATGTTTAAAAAATTGGTATTTACTTCTTATAGTTTCTAAATAATTAATTTTAATTTATAAATTCATTATAAAAATTTGAATATATTAAATAAACATGAAGAAAATTAAAATATTTCATATTATTTACAAAAGAATAAATTTCCAAATTTTATAAAAACTAATAAACGTCCAATGAACTACGTAGCCAAATTCACATTGGTGTTTTTCACATTGGTGTTTTTATATAAAAAGGATAATGTGTGTATTAAATTCAAGTTGGTTAATCATGTAGGAGAACATTATGCAATAAAATTGATGTAGCTGAATCACATAACTGAATCTATATAAGGGATTCATGTATCCAAATTTTTGAAATCTATAAAGAGTTTTAATTATCTAATTTAAAAAAAATAGAATAATTTGAATATTCATATTTGGTTCATGTTGAATTATATATAGAAAATTTCTTTACTTTTTCAATTAATCAAGAATCACCTTAATCATATCTCTATAGATCAAGTTATGATTAAAAAATAGAAGAAAAATAGTTCTATAAAACTATATAAATTCTAATGAAAACATATAGTGAATTATATCATAATTTCATATACGATAGATATCAATTTCAAGATTTATTTATTATAATTAAATGTATATAATCCTATTATATTTTTAATGTAAAAATGAGGTTTTTAACTCAAGTATAGAACCTTTAAATTTTGGTCTATTTAATCATTTTATATATAATATAGATGCCAAGTGAGTTAGAAAAGTTATCAAGGGGTCTGGGGATAGTTATGAGCCTCAAACCCTTCTTTTTTGGGAAACTGGCCATCTCCCATGGTTAGTGCATGGTTAGTGCATGGTTTGTCTAACTGTGTGGATAGACATTTTCAGACAAAACAAAATCCCAAGGTTGTTGCATGATATTGTGGCCTAACCATGTGAGTTCCCCCTCTGCTCAGGTAACAATTCATGGTTTGAACATGGATTTTCAAATCGTGTGAACAAACTCTGCACGAGCTATTTTTCTGGGTAATTTTTCCTTTCTTCCCTTAGTAATCTGTTAACCCTCCTTCTTCCTCCTAATCTGATATCCAAAGGGATTCACCTCCATGACCTACATTTTGGAGATTTTTGAATGGAAAATTTTGGGATTGAAAGATCTCCTTCATCTGGGATCCGATCGAGCTTCCGTTCATCACATTAGATATTCAATAGTAAGTACTCGAGTTCATTTGAACCTTTATCCCTATCTCTTTCTTTGTACGTAGTTATTGAGGTGTGAGTATTTTCCCTCTTTTCTTGAATCTACTCTAATATGATCCAAATTAAGGGGCAATACCATAGGATGAAATTCATACATGCCTATGGTGGGTGGTCTATAACACATCCCTCAAGTTTGTTGATTTTTGAATTTTCATGTGGGGCCCATCGACTTCATCGGTTGTCGTTTATAGAAATTATATGTCATGATTATACTCATTAGAATCATATTTTTATGCCCTTTCTGATTATGTGATTAATTGTTGGTGGTTATGCCCAAAACTCCCAACACACCATGTAGGGTGTTATTCAATATTTAAGTTTTTATTGTTTTAACACTTTCCGTCTATCATTTAGATGTTCTTGATATTGACAAGAAAAATGGTGAGACTCTTTATATTAAATGCTTGTTGAATCATGTAATGGTGAGTGGAATTTACCGTGTCACTTACACTTCACTCGCCTAAGGTAAATGCTTAAATTTTATAAATTAATGATAAATGGAAATTTGAAAGTGTAAAACTATTATGAATTGTACTTAAATGTAAATGAATAATAGGGTTCATGTTCATAGCACCACTTTCCATAGTAATGGAAGGTAGTAGAATGAACCTGGTTATAGAGTATGCCATAAATGGATTAAATGAATGGTTTCATTCTACTTGGCCTACTCACACTAATTCAAGGTAGGGATGGAACCAATTGAATTATTACATGACTTCATTATCAAATAGGAATGGCCTGACTTGATATCTCCTTGGATTCTTCATGGAGAAAGACTTGAGCACGCGAGAACCCCATTCTGATTCAAGGGTGTGGCTTTCTTAGGTTAAAACCCACCTAGATCCCAATACTTTTCTATTCTTTGGATGCCTGGTATGACACTGTAGAATCCCTCAATTTTTATTAAAGGATGACTTGGATACAATCCTTGGATCCATCATTGAAAAGTAGGTGCAATGGTTGAAGCCCATAGGGACCTATTACTGCTTTGCCCCATTTTACTTTGGTTTATCACCTCTGATTCCGTAGGCACGTTATTATGGAATTCATTGGACTATGCTTCTTATATTACACTCTTACCCTTAGATATACCCAGTTACAACTATGTTATCAATCCCTAAGGTATATGTTGCCTCAGTGAATACCATGGAACCATTTTATATTAAAAATAAATTGTGGCTACCTTATTACATCTTGGAAATTTCACCATTGATAATGTGTGAATTATTTACAAATTGGTACAATAAAATAATGATTTGGTTATATATTCAGACACTAGTTGAGGGATGAAGGTGTTGATAAATGGAAGCACACTGCTTCAAACACATGATTGCTTACTATTTAGGTTAGAGCATGATAGCAGAGGACCGAGTTGGATCTCAGGATTCTTGTGATAATCATTTGATCTCCTTTATACATTTTTGGAACTTGTTATTCCTATTTTCTTGTATCCATGTTTTCCAATTTTCTAGTGAAATGACACATCATCATTAGTTGTTGAATGTTATTCCATTTTTTAGTTATTGTTATCCTTGATCATTTTATTCCTTTTGTATTCTTCTTATACTTAATTATATTGCTTCCTCTATATAAATTAGATCATATTTAACTGATGTTCTAAACTTTTCTAATGAGGGCATATTCATCCCATGGGAACAACCTAGGCCCTCACTGCTATTCATAAGCCTCTGGTGTTTGGGGAGATACGCATGAGTCCCTGTGGCCCACTGGTCTTGGGGAACCTACTAAGTGGTATCTGGGTCCAGGACATCACAAACTGGTATCAAAAGGGTTTTCTTTTCTTTATTTATAGTTATAATACAATATAATATACATTATGAACACTTGGGACTCAGTTATAAGACATGATTGGGTGTCATGAACCCTGTTTCGGTGTAAAATCAATGTTACCCAAAATATAATTGTTATTCTATTTTTCCTATTTCAATTGACATTATTTCACCATTGGGTGACACACATATTGTTTGGTGTTGTTGATTATTATTCTAAATCATATTCTATTTCATCCTTGTCTCAATAATATGAGGGCATGGAGAGTTGTTACATGCATCATATTAGGCACCTTGAATTCACATGTCATCACCATGCCATATAGGTTCATTTCATTGATTTGAATTGATTGATATGATTTTTATTAATGATTTATGTTGTGATAGTTATATTATACTTGTATTATTCTGGATTTTTTTTGAGTGATTTCATGTCTTAATCCATGAGGTGTATGGGCCCTCATGGGTTGGGATGAGTAATTTACCGAGTCGAGCCAATATGTTATAAATAAGTGGGTGTCATTTTCATTTATGGGGTGTATGGTCACTAATTCAATGAGAATAACTATGCATTATAATGTGAAACAAGAATTATAAAATAAAATGGTCGCACATACTTATCCCACCTTGTCATGTTTATGAAAGTTAAAGGACTGAACTTGAAAATTATTTGAAAAATGAAATGAAACTTATACTTGAGCACATACCAGTAGCTGGTCGTCTGAGCGGGTAGTTGGGGTAGTACACCTTGGGTTGTGATCCTTCCTTGTTTAGATTCCCTAAGTGATGCTATCTCTCTTTCTAAAGCTTCTTCTAAGGCATGTTCTTGGAAATTTTATATTAAATCCACTATGAAATCCTTGTATTGTACGCAAGGAGGGTGGTGACGACCATACTGTAGAATAGGTGGCCCCTAAGCCACCATTCATACCTCTAGGAGTGCCACTAGAGGAACCACCTATACTATTTGATCTGGGAACTAATACCCAATTCCATGATAGTTTCCTATATCTGGTGTAGTCCATGCATGGTTCTCGATAGCTTGCACCTATAATGGCTGATCTAACGAGAGAGTTCCAGCAGAAGCATCCTCCTGCTTTCTCAAGGGATGGAGGTCTGTAAGTTGTTGAATCTTAGATAGAGTCCACCTTGTAAATAATTACAAATCTAGAGATTCCTCAAGATCAGAGGGTCAAACTTTCTATTTTCATGCTTCAGAAATCATCCAAGCGTTTGTGGGATGTGATTACCCAGGTTGGTCATCATCAGGGCATGTTATGGGTTGATTTTCAGACTGCCTTTTACGATCAGTTCTTTCCTAAGACATTGATAGATGACCGAGATAGAGAGTGCATGCATCTCGATCAGGGTTCTATGATAGTTATGAAATATTCATCACATTTCACATAGATACATAACTTTGCACTGCTTCTAGCCAGTTATGATATTTCGCATGCTAGACGCTTCGAGTATGAGCTCATGTATGCCATCCATATGCAGGTGAATGTCATTTTCCTGCCTACTTATTCTAAAATAGTCAATCAGGCTCTTATAACTAAGTGTAACCTTTGGGATCGAAATAGCATCGGGTATAGAAGATTAGTACTGAGGTAGTTTAGTTGTTATTTGGGTGGCAGGAAACGTTCCCTCAAGTTTTATTATTAGGGTAATGAAAACCGAAGTGTCTATTTCAATACATCTATAGAGTGTCATCAGTTTGAACGATGGGGTAACAAGGATCCTCAATGTGATTGAGAACCATTGTATTTTCGGTCTTTCAGTCACATGGGGCATCTCCAATGTTTCTGCAAGGCGTTTCCACCACCCTCGAGTGGAAAAGGATCAACACCAGCTCCACCTTCTAGAGTGAGTTATTTTATGCAACATTAGTATGTTTTTGGAAATAGAACCAGCAGGTCTAATCGAGGAGGATGTCATGGCTATGGAATCCAAACCCCTGATCACCAGTAGCACCAAAAAAGTAGTTATTATTGGGGTATCCCATCTGTTGCACAGGGTCATAGATTAGGCTAATTGAATGCACTACATCTGATACCCAAGGATCAGGCTACGGGACCATCTATAGTACGATGTACTATTCTTATGGAATCTACAATAGTATCTACGTTATTTGATATAGGTACTTTGAACTCTTTTATCTTTGTATCTATAATGGAAATTATCGGACTTTAGATTCATTATTACTATGGTGTAATGACCTTAGATACGCCATTAGGGGTATGAACAGAGGGTATACTCCAGTGTAGGGACTGTCCCCTTGAGGTAGGTAGTTACCCTTTCTTATGGATCCTATTCGTTCTCGAGATGATGTGAATCTATGTCATTATCAAGATGGGTTAGTTGGTTTAGTATCATGATTTTGTAGACTATTATCTCCACAAAGTATCTTTTTAAATCACTAGAAGGTAGTAGTTATCTACATAAGGGTGAGTGGGATGTCCAGGTTTTTAGAGCTAAACTAGAGCATTATGGGCAAGGTGGAGTGACCACCTAGATTGAAAATCTCTTCATAGAGGATCAGAGTTTATGAAAAGATGGTTTCCCTCCACTATTGGGTCATTTTAGGGATATCTCTCCTGAGTATTTTTCTCTATTACTTCCTGAGAGAGAGGTAGAGTTTACAATTGAGCTTCTTCTTGGAGAAGATCAGTGTCCATTCCTCCTAAAAGGATGGTACCTACAAATATTCATGAGCTCAAGCGATACTTATAGTATTTAGAGGTCAAAGGTTTTATATGGCCCAGTACATCCTCTTGGGGTTCACCCATGATCTTTTCCAAGAAGGCGGATGTAAACTTACGTCTATGCATGGATTACAGAAATTTGATCCAGACTACGGTCAAGAACCGATATCCACTGCCTCGAATAGATGATCTATTTGACCATCTCCAAAGATCTAGTGTCTTCTCTAAGATTGAACTATGATCTGGCTATCATCATGTGTGATTCAAACCATCAAAAATACCCCATACAACATTATATAGCAGGTATGGTCTGTATGAGTACCTAGTTATGTCATTCGGTCTTATGAACGTGCCTTCCATTTTCATGGCTCTGATAAATAGGGTGTTCCACCCCTAGTTGTATTCCTTTTTTATGGTCTTTGTGGATGACATGTTGGTGTATTCTAACACTGAGAGAGCATAATCTTTACACAAATATTTCCAAGTTCCATCTCTAGATCGAAAAGTTCACTTCTTTGGTCATATTATATCGAAACTAGAAATATCTGTTGACCTGAAAAATGTTAGTTTTGTAGTTTCCTAAGATCATAACAAGAATGTTTTTGATATTATAAGTTTATTGGGGCTTATATGATATTACAGGAATTTCATACAGGACTTTTCATGCCTTTCTTTACCTCTTACTGGTCTTACAAATAAGGTTTTCAAGTTCCTATGGTCAGAAGCATGTGAGAAAGCCTTTTAGTACCTAAAAGGGAGGTTTTTTTAGCACATATTATAACTTTTCCAAATTCATACATAGGTTATACCATCTCCTATGATGCATTAGGCATCGTCCTGGGAGGAATACTGGTGTAGGAGGATAGATTCATTGCATATGGATCATGGAAATTGAGACCTAATGAAAGAAAATACCCAATGCACAACCTCAAACTAGTATCAGTGATCCATGCCTTACGTTCCTAGATACATTATCTATTAGATGAGTGCTTTTTGGTGTACACAAACAACAAGTGTGTCAAATATATCTTTTTACAGCATGTCATGAACCTAAATCAGTGGATATGGTTCAAATATCTATGATCCCTTGATTTTGATCTTTTCTATACTCCTAGGAAGGGAAATATGGTTGCAGACGCACTTAGTTGAAAACTCAAACAGATGCTATATAGGAAGCTTGTGATGAATGGAAGCTGATGAACCTTTTCTATGAGCTACATCTGAAGTTTCATGATAGTCACAATCAATCTTATCTCTCATCATTTATAGTTAAATCTTCCCTCTTTGAGAAGGTAAAGAGTAGGAAATTCTCATATCATGAAGGCTTGGTTCTCTATGAGATTATATCAGGGGGTAACCCTCCTACATATTTTTTTTGGATAGGGATGACATCATGTGTATCCACGGATGTGTCTAGGTTCCGACAGATATGAGAGAGGTGTTGATAAAAGAGTCCCACACTTATCAGGGGGAAGTTCATATAGGAATCTCCAAGATGTATCAAGATATGTGATGTCCATATTTGGGGTCTAGGAATGAAACATCAGATATCATGTTTTGTCACAAGGTGTTCCACCTGTCAGTAGGTGAAGACAAAGCATCAGAGACCTACAAGCTTGTTGCAATCACTTCGAGTCCAGGAATGGAAATGGGAAGATATTTCCATGGATTTTTAGTATGTTTTCCTAGTTCACTAAGAGGTAGCAAATCTATATGGGCTTTCAATAACAGACTAATAAAATCAACTCACTTCATTCATATTTGGGAGACTTTCTTAGCCGATGGGCTGGAAAAACTATATTTTTTAGAGCACACAACTACATTGAGTTCCACGTACTATCATTTTAGATAGGTATGCTCATTTTACTTCATGGTTTTATCCAGGTTTTTAGAAGTTTATGGAAACATTTGTGCTTATAAGAATATATTTTCACCATCAGACCTATGGAAAATTGGAATGGACAATACAGGTTCTATAGGACATGCCCCAATCATGTTTCCTTGATTTTTGTGTTTCATGAAAGAATCATAAACCTATATTAGATCTCTCTTATAAAAACATCTTTTTGGTGACAATTCAGATGGATCATTTTGAGAACTTATATGGTAGGCAATTTCATTCGCCCTTATTCTGGCTAGAGGCAGGTGAGGCAGCCCAACTAGGTCCTCGTCTTGTTCAGGAGACTTCAGGGTAGGATTATCTGATCATAAAATGTAAGAATATTGCTCTGTCCAGACATAAATCTTATGTTGATCATCGTTGAGGACCTCCTGAGTTCGAGTTTGGGGATCTTGTTTTTATTTGGGTATCATCTAGGATAGGGCATAGGTGGGTAAAAAAACAAGGGAAGTTATCACCTTGTTATGTAGGGTCGATTGAAATTTTGGAGAGAATCGGGCTAGAAGCCTATTAGTTGCAATTACCTCAAAGATATCATTCCATGGAAGATTTCATCCATGTTTCATAGCTTCACCAGTATCATGATGACACGTATTATACCTTTGATACCTAAGAAGTTGAGTTTGATGATGATGATACCTTTTAGGAGTATCTAGTACACATCGTCGACCAGATTATGAAGGTTCTCTGAGGTCGGTATGTCCCTCCAGTACATGTGTTATGGCAGCATGGCCACATGCAGGATGAAACTTGTGGGAGGGAGACTGACATACCTTCTCAGTGGCCATAATGGTTCTCATATAGTGTTTCTACACCCTTGGAAGGTGAACTCGGGAATGAGTTATTTTAAGGGGGTGAAGACTAAAAGAACCTGTTTTTTCACTCATGTATGGATCCTTTAAATTTTGGTCTGATTCATTATTTTGGGCCTAATATAAATTCCTAATGAGTTATAAAAGATATCAGGGGTGTTTGGGACATGATCGAGTCCTAGAACACTTCTTTTTCGGGAAAATAGACATGTCACATAGTTAGCGCACGGTCGGCGCACGGTTTTCCTAACTGTGAAAATGGAAATGTTCATACAGAACCATATCACACAGTTGGCACACGACCATACGAACTAACTATGTGTGTTCCCCTTCTTCCTAGGTAACCATGGAAAATTTTTGTACGGTTTTCCAAATAGTGTAGACAAACCATGAATAGGCTATTTGTCTGCATAATTTTTACACTTTTCCCTTAATGATCTATTAACCCTCCTTCTTCCTCCTAATTTGGGATCTATTAGTATTTACCTCCTTGACTCTCATTTTTTGAGATTTTTGAAGGCCAAATATAGGGATTGAAATATCTACCTTTTCCAGGATCTGTTCGATATTTTTTCATCACATTGGATGTGCAACGTTAAGTACTCAAGTCTGTTTGAGCCTTTCTCCATCTCTCTTTCTCTCGACCAAGTTATCAAGGTGTGAGAGTTTTTCCTCTTTTCTTATATCTTCTTAGATCTTATCCAAATCAAGGGCCAATATCAGAGGAGTAGAGTTGTACAGGGCTAAGGTGGGTGATTTATAACTCATCCCTCAAGTGTGTTGATTTTTTAATTTTCATGTGGGGCCAACCAATTTCATTGGTTTCCATTTATAGAAATTATATGTCATGATTATACTCATTAGAAAAATATAATTATTCTATTTTCAATTATGTAATTAATTATTGGTGGTTATGCCCACAACTCCCAACACCCCATGTAGGTTTTTATTCCATATTTATGTTTTTAGTGTTTTGACACTTTTGAGCCATCATTCAGATGTGCTCGATCTTGACCACAGTAATGGTGAGACTCTTAATATTAAATTTGTGTTGAATCATGTAATGGTGAATGGAATGTACCATGTCACTTCCACGTGACTCACTTATGGTAAGTGCTCAAATTTGATAAATTAATGATAAATTGGAATTTGAAAGTAAACAAATATTTTGACTTTGCCTTAAATGTTAATGAATAATAGGTTTCATGTCTGTAGCACCCCTTCCCACACTAATGGAAGGTAGTGGAATGAAACTTGGTTATAGAATACACCTTAAATGGATTAAATGAATAGTTCTATGCTACTTATACTATTCACACTAATGTAATGCAATGATTAAACTAATTTAATTATTACATGACTTCATTATCAAATATGAATGGACTAACTCAATCTCACCTTGTATTCTTATCATAGAATGCCTTGAGAACATGGGAACCCCATTTCGATTTAAGGGTTCAGCTTTCTTAGGTTGAAACCCATGTAGATACTGATCCTTTTATATTCTTTGGATGCTCGGTATGACACTATAGGATCCCCCAAATCTTATTAAAGGATGCCTTATATGCACTCCTTGGATCCATCATTGATAATTAGGTTCCATAGTTGAATCTCATGGGGCTCTATTACCACTTAAACCCATCTTACCTTGGTTGATCACCTTGGATTTGGTAGGAGAATTATTGTGGAATGCCTTGGACTATGCTCCTTGGATTAAAATCTTACCCTTAGCTAGACCTAGTTACAACTGATTTAGAGACCCCTAAGGATTAGGATTCCTTTGTGAATACCATGGAATCATTTAACATAAAAAATAAATTGTGGTTGCCTTATTACATATTGGAACATTAACCATTGATAATTTGTGAATTGTTTTCAAATTGGTACAATAAAATAATGAGTTGGTTATATGTTCAGACACCAGCCGAGGACTGAATCAGGTACATGGATATTTTGTTACAATGTACCGCTTTAATTTATATATTTATAAATGCATGCATGCACACTGTTACATTTCCATTACATGGGCCAAGTGTTATAGAAACCATTGGTGGTGTCCCACTAATATTTATCTCACACCCTCTCTGGGCACCGTTTGGTACCCGAAGTAGATTACAAGAATGCAGGTGTTGATAAAGAGAAACATGGAGCTTCAAAAACTTGATTGCTTATTGTTTAGGTTAGATCTTGATAACAGAGGACCGAGTTGGATCTCAAGATTCTTAGGATAATCTTTTGATTTCCATAATAAATTTGTGGATCTTTTTATTCATTCTGTCTTGTATCCATGTTTTCTAGTTTTCTAGTGACATGACATATCATCCTCAGTTGTTGAATGTTATTATAGTTATTTCATTTGTTGTTATCCTTGTTCATTTATTCCATTTGTATGATTCTGCTACTTACTTATATTACTTCAGATATTTACCTTAGTTCATAATTAACCACTGTTCTACACTCTAATAATGAGGGCATAGTCTCCCCACTGACACAACTTAGGCCCTCTCTGTTAGTCGAAAGCCTCTGGTGTTTGGGGAGATGCGCTTGAGGTCATGTGGATCACCGATCTTGGGGGACTAACTTAGTGAATCTGGGTCCAGGACGTCACATTCAAAAATAATAATCACTCAATTTGGAGTTCAGTTTCCCAGTATATTTCCAAAATATATAGAGTAACCAATTCGGGAAAAAATGCTTCTAGGTTCACAAATCAGCTGTGAGAATTTCAAAATAGCTATGTGGATAACAAAATGGATACATTTATTTTGATAAAAAGGCTACATGGGAATAGTATAAAACATCTTTAAATGATATTTTAAAGTTCCAAATGATATATTTAGGCTAGGAAAACTTCATAAAACATGTAGAATATGTTATGACTAATCAAATCATAAAATATAAAGATATTTTAATCAAATAAATATTATTATATGATCTACATTAAGCATAATTTAATAAATACACAATTAAAATTATTACATTATTTAAAGTAGATAAAAAATAATATTTATTATTATCAAAACATATCATGGTTCACGGAGCCACTCAACATCCTCCTCCCCTTCTTCATAATTACAAAACCTAATGTAATTTTAAAAACAGCTCCCCCGTTTTGAAATTATCAAAAATATAATGTTTTAATAGAAAAATAGATTGTATTTTATAAGTTAATGACATAAATATAACCATGAAATTTGATTTGAATTTGCATTAAATTTGAAATTATTTAAAACATGCATCATGGATCCACTGTAAATTCATCCACTATTAAAACATATAATTAAATGCATCGAACAAATTTTTTAATAATTTTTAGATAAAATAAATGATAAATGTTTTTAAAAAATAATATTTTATATAAACTAATGGTTTAAACAGTAATTTAACATCATCTAGTATGTACAAGTGGTTGTAATATAGTCATATAATAATCCAATATGTAAAAAAATTATGCAATAATAATATTAAAAATAGATTCTAGATTTTAAATATTTCATGTAAATTTGAATATTATACCATATTGACATACTCAAACTCTCCCTAAACTCATTCAATATATATGTAAATTTAAATATCTGTCATACCATGTTTATATTTAGTTTTTATCAAACTTATCAAAGTCTAAATGCTTTAAAAATATATCTTCAAGTTGATTTTTAGTAGGGATAAATCAAAAACAACATCTCCATTATTCAAATGATATCTAATAAAATGAAATCTAACGTGTTTTTACGTAATTATATAACGGATTCCTAGAAATATAAATTTAATATTTATTATCATAATAAATCAATTTGTCAAGATAAATCCTAAAATTAGATAAATTTTCATCAATTCACAAAATTTGAGCATAAAAACTTGCATCAGAGATATACTGAACTTAGTCATTAGATATAACAACATGAAATTGATTCTTAAAAGTCCAAGAAATTAAAAAAATTAAAATAAAATGACATATACCTAATGTTATTTTTATATCCATTTTACATCCTCTAAAATCAGATTCATAACATGAAATAAATTCAAAATAGTTATAATTAGTATAGAGAAAACTAGAGTTTATATTTTCTTTAATGTATCTAATTATACTTTCACATCTTTAATATGACTCTCTTTAAGATCATCTTGAAACCTAGAATAGAAGAAAACACTAAACATTTTTTTGGTTCTAGATATAATTAAATAAATTAGGATACCTATAATGACTCTAAAATTTAATATCAATTTCTTTACTAGATGGATCAACAACTAATTTAAAAGTAGTACTCAAAAGATTTTTCATGGATTTAAAATAATTAAGACAAAACCATTTAATGAACTATTTATCATACTTGGATTGATTAATAATGATTCCCTCTTTCCTTTTATATATTTTATGTCTATGAAATAACTTTAATTCTCTAATTAAGTTCATTTCTAACTTAGATGACCTCAAAGTTGAAAAATCATTACAAAGAAATTTACTAGAGGAACCCAAAACTATATCATCAATATAAAATTTCATAATTAAAATTTCATTAGAAATTATTTTAATAAAAATTATAGGATCTTCATTACATATTTGAAACCATTATTAAACGGAAACAAATAAATACTTTCATACCAAGAATGTGATACTTATTTGAGACCATAAAATCCTTAAAATAATTTAAAAACATGATTAGTAAATATTTCATTTTTAAAACTAGTTCATTGAGAAACATAAACTTGTTCTATTATAAAAAAATTTAAGAAATAAATTTTAAAATCCATTTGATATAACATAAAACATTGAAAATAAGAAAAATACAACAATATTAAAATATCCTATAACCTACAAATAGATGAAAATGATTCTTAAAATTTTATACCTTATTATTGACAGTATAATCGGCCAATAATTATGACTTTATTTTTGAAAATCTTTCAAAAAAATTCCACTTTGTTTCTAAAGATCCATTAGGTTCTGATTAACTTATTATCCTCAAAAAATCCAACTAAATAAAAAAAATTCTAAAAAATTAATAAATATCATCATGAAAAAAAACCCAATTTGGATCATTTAATGCTTCTAAAACATCCATATGAACATGATCAGAATGAAAAGGAGAGTAAACAAAGAAGTTTAAAGTAGATATTTTGGTTTTTGTACCATAGCCAAAATTACCAAACAGAATTTCAATGGGATTATTTTTATGAATCCTATATGGTCTTATATTTTATTAAGAATCATTTTTACCCCCCCCCCCCCACCCTCTCAACATATACACTATATAGAGGTTTTTATTCGCCAAAATTGAAATCCCTAAAATATACATTAGTATTTTCCAAAAAAATCCTAACATAATAGGTTTCATCAAACAGCATATACATAAGTTCTTTAGTAGTCATGATTTTATTAATATAATATATATTTACTTTATGGTTGGAAGAATAACCAATAAATATACCTTAAACAATGTTAGTATCAAAATTTTTAAATTATTTTTTGTGTTCAAGATAAAAACATTACAATCAAAAACTTTAAATAAACCAACCTGTGGTTTCCTACCTTTAAAAATTATTAAGTGGTTTTCATAAACAAATGTCTAACACGAATTATATTTAAAATATAGTAAGAATTATTTAAATATTCATCCTAAAAGTGTTTTGGTAATATATATTCATTAAGAATGGTTACATACATTTCGTGAATTATTCTATTTTTTTGTTCTACAATAGAACTAGGAGTAGAAAATTTATGAGCATAACCATTTTCTTCATAAAATTTTCAAAATTAAAATAAAAAATTTTCCCTCCCTTTTCACTTCTTATGTAATAAATTTAAAAACCATATGTATGATGAACTAGATTTCTAAAATAAATAAATATATATAAGGTTTCCTTCTTATGAGTCATAAAATAAACCCATGTACACATAGTTAAATCATCAACAATAACAAAAAAAACATTTATTTTAATTTAAACTGGTAGTTTTTATTGGACCAAATAAATTAAGATGAAATAATTCAAGATATATAAAAGTATAAACATGAATTATAGATTTCAAATATTACACATGCTACTTACCTCTTAATCTTGAATCACAAACAAAATCTTTACTTACCATTAACTTGGGTAAATATATAATATTTCCATGCATCGATAATTTTTTTATCATTTGGAAATGAGCATGTCCCATCCTTATATGATAGAAAACATCACTTGTTTGATATCATTGATACACTTAACATTTTAATTAGATAGATCCTATAAATTAATAGAATGAATATTTGATTTTCTATTAGTTTAAAATAAAACATTTTCTTTTTAAAAAACTAAACATTTATTATCTTCAAATTTTATATATATACCATCATCAAATTATTTTGAAATACTAATTAAGTTACGTTTTAATCCTTTAATGTATAAAACATTAAGAATTAAAAAAAATATTGTAAATACAAAATTCACCAAATCTCTTAACATTTCCATATATTTATATACAAAAGTGACAAAGCCTTCATCGCATTTTATATAAGAGAGGAAATTTGATAGGTCATCAGTCATGTGTTCGGAACACTCATTTTCCATGTACCATGTGTTATTCTTGAGACATCCAAGTAATTTTTCAAAAAAATTAATTACTTGACATTTTTTATACTCATTATATTTTAGGTCCAATGGGGTTAACAAAAAAATTATTATGTATTCAAACAAGTTTAAAAAAATTATTGGAAGGTACTATAGTAGATAATTTTGTGAAATAAAAGTATTAGTATTACCAAAATATTGAGAATATCTAAGAGAAAATTTTATAGAATAATTTACTTATATACAACATTTAAATAATGTAATAGAAGAAACCTTTCCATAATAACATTTCACAAAATTATTCTTGTATAACATAGGAATCTGTTGATTATAACAAAAAAATAATTATTTGGTTTCACCATATCTACCATTTTATCATATTTCTTCCTTTCCATGAACAAAAGTAGATAACATATCTTTTAATATTTCAACTTCCTTTCTATGATTATCAATATCTTTTTGAACAGACACAAATTCAACATAGATATTACCTTTACAACATGAGGTTGAATTTATCATTTCTCAATTAAGAATACCATTCTCCTTATTTAATTAATTACATTCCTTGATAAGCCTCTTATTTTATTATTTTAATTATTTATAAAATTTAATAAATCATAAAAAACCTTTTTAGGTATTTTATTTTCATTATACAACTCATCAAATCTATAATCATCACTGTCATAATAATAACTATAATTATAATCATTATTAAGCTAATTTATATTTTTCTCCATCAAGCATAGGTTTTTTGGTTCTTTTTCAATTCTAGATTCTTCAATTGAGTCATATTCCTTGGTGAAACTTCATCTAGCATGATATCCATGTTTCAATTATTTCTTATATTTTTTAATATGTCCCTTATTTCTTCAACTTTGGATAGTTGTGTTTGATATGTACTTTATTTCTACATTTGTAAAAAGTTACATCTGGTCCATATGTCATAACATTATTTTATTTTTTATCATTATTTTTATCTTCACTTGGGGCCTTATTACACTTTTTATTTCTCTTCATTAAATTAAAAATTTCCTTGATTATATTCATGATTTCTCATTTTTCACTTTCTTATGATTTGGATTTATACAAATTATAAATAATATTATTATATGATTTGAATTAAATTCCATTCTTCTTTGAAGTCACTTCTTCCATGATATTTTTGAACTCAATTTCATATTAAAGAAGTGATTTAATGATTCCACCCAATGTGTATTGTTGTAAATTAGTACTTTGATCAATCGAAACCTTATTTTCATGCCATTTATTAGTTAGATCTCTTGTAACACTTTCAACGAGTACGAGGTTCTTTAAGTTTTCACTAATGGGATTAATTCCATTCACAATACTTTTGAATTGGTATAATATTTGATGTACACTTTCGTCTTCACACAAATTTAAGTCTTTTTACTCTGGTAAAGAATTCTATGTTTGGATCTAATCAGCTTTTCTAAGCCAAGGTGAGTAAATTCAAAAATATTCCAGATATCATAAGTTGTCTTACATATAAATGCATAGCTAAACATATTTTTGTTAACATAAAATTATAAAATATTTAATTTTTTTAATTAAAAAACATATATAACATATTTTTTCCTATAAGTGTTTATGGGTCAGCTTCTATTGGTTTGTAAGGGTTTACCATGATCGACCAGTGTTATATGCTTAGTTTTTTGAGGTACTCTTCTATTATAGATTTATAGTAACCATAATCATTGTCATCAAAGTGAAGTGATTTCTGAGGAATCCGTCAATTGTTTTCATTAATTCCTTCCATCTTATAGATCTTTTCCTTAGACTATGAGGTCTAAGACAACATGAGAACATTAAAATATTTACTACATAATTTGTAGAAGGATAGGATAAATTATAAAAGGAACTATCACTGATACCAATTTCTAGATCTCATAGGAAGATGACAGATGTTCTAGAGTGGGGCTGAATAAACCAAATAAAAATTTCATCAAATAATCAATTAATGTTTTAAATTAATTATAAATTTTAATTAATAGAGTTAATTAGTAACAAAATAAAAAAAATAAAACAAGGATGTTTTTTATTCTAATTTGGTCCAATGTGGACCTATTCTAATATTATATCTCTACACTCCGTGAGAGATACATTTTGACTTATATTATTTTTTAGAGGAATCATAACACAATTTAAAACCTAATTTTTATATTGGATGTATATCCAAAAGGCATCTTACTTTTGTATGTGGATTAATAGCCCAATTACCACCCTGTATTTAGATATTGGGAGTCACAACCCAAATTATTCAAACATTAGAATCCGAGAGTTACAACCTAAAGATAGAGAATGATTTTGTATGAAAAATCATACATAGTAATTTAAATAAAGTTAGATATAAGATGAGGTGTTATAGACACAAGAAACTAGAATGAAAAAGATGGGAAAACAAGAGAAAAATTAGTATTGCTTTTTTATTATAGGATTATCTTGTCCCCTCAATGTAGTATAAGTAAAAGAGGTTTTTCTTAATCCTTTTAAGGATTTTCTACCAATAGTAAATTTAGTATATTGGATTACTTAAAAGTTGGTAGAGTATAGACACTTTTAATCACTTTAATTCATATATACTAATTGTTTAATAATTTTATATATCATTAAAAAGTAATTTGAGTCACATACCTTGGTTATGAAATGCTACAACAACTGAAGGGATCTCATAAAAATGGTTATAAAAATTTAAAATTCAAAAAGAATAATACCGGTCTATCAGAGAGAGAGAGAGAGAAATTATCATTTCATAAATATCACTCAACAGAAAACAAAAAATTAAAATAATGAATATTGAGTCACAAAAATTTAAATCATTCAAATTAATAACTTTAAATACATACATAATAATATATCAAAAATAAATCCCATGAAAATAGAAATTTTGAATTTGAAATATGGAATTCAAAATAATTACATTTAAAATAAGTATTAAACATGTAGATAATATAAAAATATAATAATAGTGAATTAAAAATATTAAAAAAATATTTAATGAGTTTAATATCAAATAGTATTAATTTAGAAACAAGAAAATTAAATAACAAAACATGAACTAATAAATTGGTGTTTGAGTGTCAAGATATAAGTTTCATGTGTTAAAATAGTAAACCATTTGATCTTCTCAAAAATAAGTTTAAAATAATAGAAAATATTTTATATAGGTTCTAAATTATAATATGAGTTTATAAGGATTATTATAAAAATTTAAATATGTGAAATAAACATGAATCAAAATGAAATATTTAATATTATTTAAAATAGATAAAATTTATATATTTTAGATAAAACATCTAGAATTTTACTAAACTACACAGCCAAATTAATAGAGGTGTTTTTCACATAGGTGTTAATATATACGTAGAAAATTAGAAATAACTGAATTTGGAAGTGTAATCACATAGGTGAAATCTAAAAAAGAAAATAGACATATAGAAACCACATAACTAAATTTACATAAGTGATTTACGCATCCAGATTTGAAAAATATTTAAATAGATTGACTTATCTATTTTCAGACATAAAATATACATATCAAATGGTAGAATATGATTTGGGTCCAATTTAATTATATTTTAAGAGAATCGAGAATCACCTTAATAATATCTTTATAGCTCATGTTATTATGAAAAAGTAGAATTAAAGTAGTTCTGGAAAACTATAGAAATTAGGCTCAAAACATATAATGATTTATAACGTAATTTCATATATGATAGTTCTTAATTTATAATTTCTTTTTTTCTCATGAAATATAGATATTATTATTTTGTTTCTATAAAAAAAGTCTCTAAATTTGGGGGTTTTAGCCAAATATACAGTCCAAATTCATATAGTAACTGATTCTATAATAATAGATACAAGGTTAACAAATTGGCTATGTGAATTTTGAAATTGCTACATGGATAAAAAAAATGGATTCAGGGATAAAAATGTTAGGTTGGTACTATAAAAAACATGTCGAAATAATATTTTATGGTCTCAAATGACTTATTTATCATAGTAACACTTTAAGAAACTTATATAACATGTCATGACCAATCAAAACATGAAATCTAAATATATTTTAATCAAATAAATATTATTATATGATCTAGTTAAGAATACTATAATCAATACACAATTAAAACAATTAAGAAATCTAAATTAAAGAAAACAAATTAATATATTTAATTATCAAAACATAACATGGTTCATGGATCTACTAAATAAAAACAAATAAAAAATAACTACTATAGTGAAATTTGTATCATCTAAATCTCCCAAGATTATTTCACTCACAAACAACACTGAAAAAATGAAACAAAACATTAGTAATGTAATTTTTATTTTGAAAATATAGAATATTAAACCTTTATATAAATTAAAATAATATATGGATGAATAAAAAATAAGGTATTTATTAGAATTTAAAAACCATTATCACTTTTGGTCATTGTGACCATTTAAAATTATGATTGTTGGGCATTACGACCCTCGATAATGTATTCGTTAAAATGTGACCATTGGAATTAGTGTATATTAAGTGTAATAAAAATAACTAATTAATGAACGATGGAGAAATAATGGAATAAATCATTATAATCATGTATTACGGAGATCGTTTATCTGAGTTTGGGAGGGAGGTAGAATTATTGGGCTTTATAATTAATCAAGCGTAAGAAAATCTTCAACAATTATGGAAAAAGAAAAACTCACTACATGAAAAGTTTAATTTAATAAATATCACCATTATATTGATGTTAATTGAACCATCCCATGAAAGTATAACCATTTTAAACCTTACCCTTAGGATATATTCTAGTGTAATAAAAGAATATATATCTAGAACATAGTATTATAAATGTGTAATTTTCTTTTTAGAAATTAAATAGTGGTTTCTTCAATTCCATTTTCATTATAATTTTATAAAATACACATGAATATAATATGGTTATGATAAATAAATTTTTGGGTGTAAAGAAAACATAACTCTTTTTGGAAAATATATAATTTCAATTTAAATACTCTTATGATAAATTCAATAATTTTAAATAAAGGTTTTTTCTTGAAATGTTATTATGAAAACATTATTTATTTAAATTATACATATATAAGGGTTGAGTTTGTTGATTTCAGGGTATAAAAAACAAATCTATTTATTAATTATATTTGGAAAAATATACCTTGACCTAGCCTGTTTATTAATCGGCCCTTGAAAAATATCCCATTTAATAATCGTTTCCTGAAAAAAAAAGTCTATAAAGCCTTAATATATTATTAATTTGAATTAATTATATATATAATGATATTTAAAAATTATAAACATCAATACATTTTATATATAATAGTAATATTAATTTTATTATAAACATTATTTATAGGTTCACTTCACCCTAGCTATGTCACCGAACCCTAACTACCACCTCCCATAGACAACATTATATGATCTCTCAATGAATCAGTTATAATCATTGGTGAAGACCTTCATGGAAAAGTAATACTCCACGTTTTTATCAAATTGAAAATCTATATGTGGATGGATGTATTTTGATTTTTGAGGTTCAAAATGATCCACGGTTCGCATTCCCTCATGGCCATGCTTGGTCACCTCCCTTGGCAGTAGTGTAAGTGCAACATCACAGTCATAGATTTTCAACCCTTTGGAACTCCTATATTTGTCATCATCTTTGTCAGAAACATTCTATAGCTCATAGGGTAGCACACTCTCATATTCAGTCTAATGTTCCAGTTGTTTTGATTTCCTTAAGGAATATTTTTATTTTTATAATAACATATTCTGATTGAATTATACATAAAGCATATAAATTTTATCATTAAATTTTAATACATATATATGTCAATTTTTGTCATAATAAAAATAAATGTTATTTATATATAATAAATAAAAGTTATTATTATAATTATTTATATATTTATATATAATAATTTTTAATAAATTTAAAAGTTAATATATTTTAAAAAATATAATTATAATATATCTTAATTGGGCTAGGTGGGTCACTTATCAGGTAACTAATTAAATCTCAAGCATGACTCTATTATTAATCATGATTTTACATTTAGTCTCTTTTAACAATTGTGATTGAATTTTTTTTCCCTAACAAGCCCTTTTATTGATTTATACTTAATGGGTTCGGTGGATCCTCGAACCCTTATATAGGTATAATTTAAATATAAATGATTGTATAATTTAATAATCTTTTAGGTAATATTTATAAGGGTCGGAAAGTCGATAATATCATATTCAAATATTATTTTTTATAAATATGGATTTTTATTTGAAAGATAAAATTATAATATTTAGAAAATTACTTTGATAAAATAAATAATATTTTTGAAATCCGTGTGTCAAAATTATCCAATGGATAATTTTTCATAATTTTCTCAAATATTCAAATTTTTATGTAAAAAATAAATACGACATGAATATATGCTAAGAATTATGAAATCATAATATCTTAAAATTGATGTGATAAATATAATAACAGTTTTTATTAACTAAAAATATGGTTTTTAATTAAAATTAGGAATTTTAATGTGATCTTATTATTTTTCCAAACCATTAAAGAATGTTCCAAACCCTAAAGGATATTTAAATATTTTAAAAACAATTATTTATGAATATGAATCACTTTCACATCATGAATGATATTATTTTAAGGATTCGTTTTATCAAACTAATAAAATTTCAAAAAAGACTCATCCTTGGAAAATAAAAAGTGAATAAAACTTGGTAAATAAAATGTTTTTTTATTTTTTATTAACTAGTTGTCCAAGAACTCTGTTTGGAAATTAATAAACAATCCCCTCTATTTTTCTATAAATACCCACAAAATATACCATTACAATTCACTTTTAAGAATGAATTTTATTTTATTTTCCTTCTATATATCCCTCTTAAAGAGTTTATAAGGTTCTAAGGAGCTTCTCCCAAGCATTAAGAAGCAACCACTCATGGTAAGGGATCTCTCCCTCCTCTTTTCAATGCTAACACTTCCTTTATTATCAAAATGTATATTTCCAAGTGTTTATGTTATAATGTGTTCATAATCATCCATTAATATTCAAATTATTCCCAATTAATGACTTACTACCCTTCTCTCTCGTTAATCAATTCCATGAACTCTTATATACTCGTGTTAGGCGGATGAAATTATCCATTGATTATTCATGTTGTTCCATTATGTTGTGAATATACAACCCTATTTTCATTCACAGTTATTCACATAGATATAATTATCGTTCATTAATTTGGGACCACTAGGTATGAAACCCACATTCTTAACTCATGGGATTGAATTGATGAAATATGTTCTTATGTTATGTGATTGATGAAGAAAATTTAAAGTTAAACATATGAACGGTGTACCCTGTTAGTGCTCTAATGCATTGGGTAATGCTTAAATGTCATGAGATACCATATATGGTTCATGGGTGGTCATCCTAAGAACACTATGTTATGATGAATTATTCTTCATTCTTGATTTATGCTTATTATTTAATATTTAATGTTGTTTCCACATTCCTATGGTACCATAATTTTATGATGTTAGTTTGTCATTCCATGATTTCATGTGAGTATATATGAATCTTCCCAATTTATTTTATTATTACATATCAATTTAATCACATGTATTATTAATCATCATAAGTTGATTTTATTATTCCATTACTTGGACATATAGCTCTCCCATTCTCTTGTGTATTTCTTCATGTTATCGTGTGGATTATTAAGATTTTAACAGAATATGGGATCACATTATGGAGTTTCAAATACATATGCTGAATTTTCATTTAATTTAATGTTTTATGTATTTAATTTCAAAAGATAAACAAGCCCTCTTTATTTTATAAGATTATATTATATGGATTATTATGAAAAAAAAATCATAAAATAAAGTGTATTTGAATTAAGAGTTTTTATACAAAAAACCAACTTGAATTTGATGGCTCTGCCATTATCATCCATCGGGTCACCTTCATGGTGTGAAACGTTATTTCAAATACTAATAACTGGAATAGGTTACCATAGAATAGATCAATTTTAGGGATACATAACTCCTTAAATTGTGATCAGTTATCAATTAATATTCTACTATTTTGTGTTATTTATATATATCCTTGGTCTCAGATTATGTAAGTTATGATTTAATATTCCATATTTCCATTGAAACAATTTAACACCCCAAGCTTCCACAGTATGCTTCTCTTTAAATAATACAGTAGTGTGTGTTGTACGCAACTTCGAGTTCAAACACACACCACAACAAAACAAACTAGCCATTATGGATAGTAATACCCAAATTTTTAAATTTTATAAATTTTATCTTTCAAAATGGACTTCATTTTTGGATTCGGAATATCGAAATTAGCTTAGGGTAAATTTTTGGTATTTTTCTGAAAAAATTCAATTTTTGATGAATAGTGAAAAAACACTGAGTTATAGTTTAAAACCGAATTTTTATTTAAATAATTATTTATTTTATTTAAATTTAATTATGTTCAAAATATATAAATAATTCCTATATAAGTTCAATGTAATTAATTAGAGTTAGTTTAGAATAATTTTACATATATAAAAATGTTATTGAACTTTTCACCGTCTTTTACCCACCTCCGAGGAGAATTTGGAAATTCACATAAAACTTAATTTTACCGCTAATGTGAGTGGAATTTTGAAAATTAGAGAGACACAGTTAATATAAAGAAGTAAAATGTGGTTCAATGAGATGAAAATAATTTTTTGGTGAATAGTAACTTTTTACTTTTATTTACCACGGTTAAAAGTAAATATGGTAATTAAGGGTAAAAATGATATTAATATTACCCTAACACATGTCCTAATTGTATTGGACAAGTGTATTTCGACAAAAAAAACCTTATGAATAAAATATTCTCATTTAGGTCCCCTTGGATTAGATTAAGACATTAATTATTATTTAATTCAAAGAAGAGTTAAAAGAGATAAAATTAAAGTCAATTACTAAAACATTTTTAATATAGGGTTATACATAAGATAAATTATATTATAAATATTAATTAGAAATATAAAAAAATTTCCTACATAATGGTATTTTATTTATAATTTTTATACATTAAATAATTTAATTTAGTTATGACATAATGGTGATGCGGTAATTACCTAATTAATGAAATATTCAAATAACTGATATTATAAATATCAAAATAAATTTAATTTGAGATTTTTTATGAATTAAACTAATTTTATAGGTTAATATGACATATTATTATTAGTTATATAAATTTTTTTGAATTAATAATGCTGTTATGAAATTATAAAAAAGAAATACCCAATAGTGTCAAAATTGACATAAAATAGTTTTTATAACAAATATTATATTATTAATTGATATTCTATTCTAAAAATATATGGTTCAGACAAAGGACTTATATAATGATAGTATTATCATTAATGGACCACTTGGGGGTCTATTGGAGGTATATAGTATGTTTATTAACTATATAATATAAAAATACAAAGAGACATGGTAAATGTCAAACTATTTAACTAAGAGTTAAAACTAAAAGATAAGGTTAATATAATGACCCAAACCTATTTAAAATCTATTATTTGAAAATATTTCGACCCACCCCCACCTTAGACTTTGAATAATCCACTTTGGAGCCATTATAAACCGAATATTAATTTATTTTAAAATAATACTTTAAGTTTTTTCTAAAGAGCCCCTCCTCCCCCTTATAAAAGGACACCACTTCTAACCAATTCTTCACACCTTCAAAGCCTTTTTGTTAGGCCAAACCCTGACCAATTATTCTCTCAACTTCTCTAACTTAAACCTATAGTCCTTAGTTTGATCATAAATCCAACCTAAGGATCCCTTTTGATCAAATCAAAAGGAAGAACCCGAAGAAGAGGTAATGTTTTAACCACCCTCTTTCAAGTTCCTTTCTTCTTCAACTTATTCTTTCTGGGTTATTCCCATTCTAAAATAATAACTCTAGTATCTTCAATATAATATGATGTTATTATAAATATGGTACAACCATATTCATTATTCTATCCATCCTTTGAATGACATGTCACCATACGTGTGTACGTATGGCTTACCGTATCCACGTCATGGTGTAATTGTTATTCAATAAATTATTATTTGGATGGGTATAATAATGATGTGTAATTCATGTAAATAATAAATATAACATGATAATGATTCTTTATATATGATATAAAATCCAATTATATATTATTTTAATATCAAAAGAATGATATTGTCGCTCGTGTGTACATACGGACTACCGTCTCCACGAACGCGATAAGATTCATTCCCCATCATATCCATTCAAGACTAATTCTCATTTAATAATTAAAAATAATGTTTAAGGACTTGATATCATTCTGGATATGAATAAGATACAACCTATCCATAACAAACACTACTTATGTAACAAAACATATAAAAGAAAACTAGTAAGTTAACACCCGAAATGACGATAATACTAAGATATTATTAACAAATAATTGTTAAAAGATCATATATGATATCATATTCATGTATATAATTCATGTATAATTTAATAAAAATTATTTTACTATTATACAGGAGGTTAACCTACCCTCAACCAAGGAAAAGTACATGGTAAGGGTTTATTTCACAATCTCTTCATTATCCAAGGTTGTTTATACGTAATTATCTATTGGGTCCTCTTTATCATCCACATCCTTGTTTCTTAAAAATGTATTTCAAATCATTCTTACTATTTTATAGACTATGCGTTAAAGTAATTTATACCCTTGTTGACTTTTTATAATAATTTTGTAAAGGAATCTTTTTGTCGTTTTCCAAACAAGGTCTTTTTTAACCTTTTCGACAGAATTAAGGTAAGAATGTATCTTTTAAATTATACGGTGGGTGAGGATATTTTCCACCATTATAAAATCATCAAAGCTTCCCTTACAATCTTATAAGAATATTTTCAAAGTGAATGTTTTATTTTATAATTATGTGACTTTTAAATGATTTCAAAAAAAGGGATATTTCTCTAAAACAATTTTGATTTCATCTATGTCAACATCCTTTGATGGATTTTAAGATTATTTGAAGTTGATTTATTATGATACAAAAATTCAATATAGTATTGAAGGTTTTGTGATATGTTTTACTGTGGATGTGTTATTTTTATACTATTCATGGTTTATGGATAAATTATTTACATTTCGTATGCTAGTTTTAATACGAATGTTTATGTTATGTTTAAACCTGTCCATATGAGGAATGCATTGGACTTAATACGTGATGGGTGGAGCCCGCTATAGCTCCTCGATGCATCGGTAGGTCTCATGAGACAAACTAGTGTCTTGGCACAAGGCCTTGACAAAATCTTATTTTTATTCTTGGCACAAGGCCTTGGCTACGTGGTTATGATAGTCTGGAATTATGAAATCGGTCATTATGAAAGTGGTTATTGAAATTTCATGTGATTATTCGACTAGTAGAATATCCATGTGAATAAGTAAATGACATTATTTAATTTTATCATTGCCATATTATTCTAAATTTCAAGTTTAAAAGGATTTTGTTTTATTTATACATTGCCTTAAATGTTTATGCTTATTTATGAAAGTTTCCTCTATATTATTATCCTTACTGAGCATCTGAGCTCACCCCTTTCATTGCTTTATTTTACCAGGATGTGAAGAAGTAATTTATGAATGACCTATAGGGATAGTATGAGGGGATATGAAGACAATATGTTGTAGTAGTTTTTTTACTTTATGATGTAATGTAAGACTTATGAATGGATCTAGTTATTCCAAGGATACTAAACCAATCGGTATTTCGAGACTTAATCTTTTGTGATCATGCCAATGTTATGTAATAATGCCCCGACTTTGGGTAACTGGGGTCGGGGCATTACAGTTGTTATCAGAGGAAGTTTAGTACAAATCTTGGGAGCTAGATTTAGATAAACTCTGATTAGAGCACATAGACCTAAGATGGACTTTAAGGATTAGTATAGAAGAACTTCCTAGAATTTTGGTATTGTAGATATTTTGTGAGTTTTCCGAGCAGTACATCCATGTTTGGATACGAGCAGATAGAGGCGGCTCTTGCTTAGATGTACCTATGGGTAAAACCCTAAAACACCACTTTAAGCTAGACTCGAACGGGAACTGGTGCACGACAACGGGTCTTGCTGCACTCTTGGTTATGACACTCCCAGTGGATATGCTTAGGATAATTATCATTTTCTTTACAAAACATTATGAAGGGTTTATGAGTATATACTTCCTCAAAGAAAACATTTTTATGATTATAGATTATATCCATAAATTGTTCAATTTATGTTAAGTGTTTTACAGGTATGGAAATATGTATTTTGATTCATAAACTGATCTATTTTATGAAATTGTTTAGAAATGGTGCCTAGTGGAAGGAATGGAAACCATATCAATGCACGCACTCCATTTAGGGATTGAACTCCTGCTCAAGATAATTATAGTGGAGATGGTTAAGAAACTAGTGTTGATCAGCTAATCACCATACTGGGACAACTCACTCAGGTTATGAATAATAACCTTACTCGTATGGAGCACCCAGATCCATAGCGTGGAGGATCAATGTTAGATCACTTCATGAGGAAACAACCACCAATGTTCAATGGGAGTACAAATCCCTTAGTATCTAAGAAATGGACAAATACCTTAGAGAAAATATTCCATTCCTTGGGGAGTAGTGAAAAGGAAAAAGTTATCATGGCAGTTTACCGCCTCACTAGAGATGCTGATAAATGGTGGTCATTAATTCAAAACATGAAAGAATGTGATGAAGTATCAAATATGGATTGGAGGGAGTTCAAAGTTATTTTCTCATAAAAATTCCTCGTGAACATCGAGGAGATATGGAAAGGCAATTTTTGAGTCTGAGACAAAAGGAGGATGAGAATGTCGCAAAGTAAGAGGATAACATTACAAGGATAGCGAGGCATTCAACAAATTATATACTTAACCCCAGGAGTAAGATTGATCATTTATTTGATGGGTTAATAACATTTCTTTGTCGAGCATTAGTCTCACAATCCTTCTCATCATACAACGATTTTATCTCATGTTCTATCATGAAAGAAAAATAATTCTCTAAGTCTTATGACTTTAAAGTAAAGAAAGAGAAGAAGAGGTCTGCTGACCACTCTGGGAATGGAAATAGGGGGAAGAATGGAAAAGTTTAATATCCATCCTGCAGTAAATGTGGGAAGAAACACCTCGGCACTTGCTTGAAAGGAATGGGAGTCTGTTACATGTGTGGTGAAAAAGGCCACCAAGATCATGATTGTAAGGGGAAGAATGAAGCTACTGATGTTCAATGATACAAATACAGGGAGATGGGACATTATGAAAATGAATGTCCTAAGAATTAGGGGAACTTACCTTAGAAAAGGCCAAGGGATCAAGGCCAAACTTATGGTATCAGTTCTGCTGAGGTAGAAGCTCCGAAATACGTGGTGGCAGGTAATTTAATGGTTTCTTCAAGTTTAGGTATTTCTTTATTTGATTCCGGATCATCGCATTGTATCATATCTTCCCAGTTTGCTAAGAAAATTAGATATTTCCAATTTTATTTAACATGGGAGTTGTCAGTTGAAACTCCTAAGGGAAGTATCATTGCAACACAGTTTTGTAAATCAGTCCCCATTAGAGCACATAAATGTTCTTTATCTGTTGATCTCATCATCATACCTATGATGGAGTTTGATATAATCCTTGGTATGGATTGGATTTCAGACCATGATGTGAAGATTTATTGTAAGTAGAAGGAGGTTATGATTTTTGATGATGATGATAAGGAACACCTTATCATTAGAGCGGAATCATCACCACCTAATTCTTACCTAGATCCACCCCCAGTAGCACAACTAAATTCAATTATTGGGGAGGAAGAGAATGAAATGACAGTGGGTGGGTAAAAGAATGTTCAAATAGAGGATGTACCAATTGTGATAGAATATGTTGATGTGTTTCCAGAAGATTTACCTGGACATCCTACAAAATGATAAATTGAGTTTTCCATTGATTTAATTCCTGGTTCAAGGCCTATATCGAAGACCCCTTATAAAATGGACACTGTGGAATTAGTTGAACTAAAGAAAAAACTAGAGGAATTGAGTAATAAGGGATTTATTCTCCCTAGTGTTTCTCTATGGGGATCCCCTATCCTTTTTGTTAAGAAGAAAGATGGATCTACTAGGTTATGTATCGACTACAGGGAAATCAATGCTATAATAATAAAGAACAAGTATCCCCTACCTCGCATTGATGATTTATTTGACAAACTACATGGAGCTCAATAATTTTCAAAGATTGACCTTCGATCTAGACACCATCAGTTTTGTGTAAAGAAGGAATAAATTCCGAAGACAACATTTCGAACCAGGTACGGGCATTACGTGTTTACAGTAATGCCTTTTGGATTGACTAATGAACCCTCTGTATTCATGAATCTAATGAATAGAGTTTTCAAGGAATGTCTCGATAATGTTTTGGTGGTATTTATTGATGATATCTTGGTATATTCAAAAAGTTACGAAGATCATGAAAATCACTTGCACATTATCCTGAAGACTCTGAGAAGACATGAATTATATGGGAAGTTTAGCAAGTGTGAATTATGGCTTCAAGAGATTTATTTTCGTGGCCATATTGTCTCTAAAGATGGAATCTTTTTTGATCCTTCTAAGACCAAGGCAATCCTATAATGGCCTTCACCGATGAGTATAACTGAGGTAGACAGTTTTATTGGTTTAGAAGGTTATTATCGACGATTCATTTAGAACTTTTCCTGATTGGCTAACCCATTAATGAAGCTCACACGTAAAGGGGTTAAATTTTTTTGGACAAAAGAGTGTGAAGAATGTTTTGAGGAACTGAATAGAATATTAGTCAATGATCCTATATTGACTCAACCATCGGGGAATGATGGGTTCGTTATTTATAGTGATGCATCGAAG
Organism: Viscum album; assembly: GCA_963277665.1. Lineage (NCBI taxonomy): Eukaryota > Viridiplantae > Streptophyta > Magnoliopsida > Santalales > Viscaceae > Viscum > Viscum album. The sequence continues at coordinate 1,607,911,529 of OY728141.1, read as the reverse complement.
AAAGAAATTGGTTGTTTCCTTATATAGAATGATAGAGTTATTTCCTATGCATCATGACAACAATAAATTAATGAGAAAAACTATCCTACTCATTATCTTGAGTTAGATGCTATAATCATTACTTTGAAGATATGGAGACATTATCTCTATGGTGAAAAATGTGAGATATATACCGATCACAAGAGTTTGAAGTACATTTTCTGAAAGAAATAACTCAACATGAGGAAAAGGCGATGGCTTGAACTACTCAAGGATTATGATTGCACGATACACTACCACCTGAGGAAGGAAAATAAGGTGGAAGATGCTTTGAGAAGAAAGGATCATGGAGTTTTGAACATTATGAGAGTTGAAAGGGATCTTATTTTCATGTATTTAGTAAATATGGATATAGGAATCACCATGGAAGGTGAAACATCAATTATTTTTCAAATGGTTTCCAAACCATCTTTACTGGAAAGGATTAAGAGTTCTTAGACCGATGATGAAGAATTTCAAAAGAAGATTAAAGCTATGAATGATGGGATATTGAGTGACTTTGTGTATGAAGATGGAATTTTGAAATTCAAGGAAGAGACTTTGTGTTCCTAATATACCTGATCTAAAAAGGGAATTGTTGGACGATTCTCATAGTTCTTATTTCTCTATACACCCTGGGAGAACTAAAATGTATAGAGATTTGAAGGAAATTTTTTTGTGGGACAACATGTAGAGGGAGATTGCTGATTTTGTGTCAAGATGTATAGTTTGTCAACAAGTGAAAGCTGGAAGGCAACAGCCTGGAGGAGTCATGAAACATCTTCCCATACCTGAGTGGAAATGGGATAATGTCACGATGGAATTTGTCATGGGACTACCAAAGACTCCTAGAAGGAATGATGCAATATGGGTAATTGTTGATTGTCTTACCAAGTAATCACATTTTCTTGCTATAAGAGAAGATCTACCACTGGAACATCTAGCAAGACTATATATTAATGAAGTTGTGAAACTTCATGGAGTACCCCTATCGATTGTTTCTGATTGTGATCCCCATTTTACTTCAGGATTCTGGAAGAGTCTTCAGAAGGCCTTGGATACTGAACTTCATTTGAGAACTACCTACCACACTCAAACAGATGGACAATCAGAACAGACTATTAAAACCTTATGATACATGTTGAGATCATGCTCACTTGACTTTCAGGGTATGTGGGATCAATATTTACCTTTGGTGGAATTTTTTTATAAGAACAGCTTCCATTCAAGTATTCATATGCAACCATATGAAGCATTATATGGAAAGATATGTCTCACACCAATCTGTTGGGATGACGTTGGGGAAAGAAAACTCGTAGGACCAGAACTGGTGGAGGAAACGATGGAAAAGGTGAAGGTAATCCAAAACCACAACAAAGCAGCTCAATGTAGGCAGAAGAGCTATGCCGATAACTGAAGGAAGGATTTGGAATTTCAGGTAGGAGATCATGTTTTCTTGAAGGTATCTCCATGGAAGGGAGTTATACATTTCGGTAAGAAGGGTAAATTGAGTCCCAAGTACATCGGACCTTTAAAAATTCTAGAACGAATTGGGGTTGTAGCTTACCTTTTGGAAATGCCTCCAAGTCTCTCCAATGTTCACGATGTGTTCCACGTATCACTGTTGAGAAAATACATGCCTAACCCAATGCATGTACTCACCAATGAGGAATTAAAACTGGAACCCGATCTATCTTATTGCGAAGAGCCCATCAGGATTCTTGATACCAGAGAACAAGTTCTGAGAAACCAGATGACTCGTCTGGTAAAAGTTCTATGGAGAAACCATAATATAGAAGAGGCAATGTGGGAACCCATGGAACTTATGATGAAGAACCACCCGAGTCGTTTTATGTAGAAATATTCTAGAAATTTTGAGGACAAAATTATTTGAAGGAGGGTAGAATGTAACACCCCAATCTTTCACGGTACACTTCTCTTTGAATAATACAATAGCGTGTGTTGTACACAACTTCGAGTTCAAACACACACCACAACCAAAAAAACTAACTGTTATGAATAGTAATACCAACATTTTGAAATTTTATAAATTTTATATTTCAAAATGGACTTCATTTTGGGATTTATAATATCAAAATTATCTTAGGGTGAATTTTTGGTATTTTTCTGAAAACATTCAATTTTTTATGAATAGTGAAAAAATACTGAGTTATAGTTTAAAAACGAATTCTTATTTAAATAATTATTTATTTTATTTAAATTTAATTAAGGACAAATAGATGCATAATACTTATATAAGTTCAATTTAATTCATTATATTTACTTTAGAATAATTTTAGATATATAAAAAATTTATTGAACTTTTCCCCGTCTTTTACCCACCTCCTAGAAGAATTTGGAAATTCACATAAAACTTAATTTTACCGCTCCTGTGGGTGGAATTTCGAAAATATGAGAGAAGTGGTTAATATCAATGAGTAAAATGTGGTTCAATGAGATGAAAATATTTTTTGGTGAATAGTAACTTTTTACTTTTATTTACCACGGTTAAAAGTAAATAGGGTAATTAAGGGTAAAAATGATATTAATATTACACTAACACATGTCCTAATTATATTGGAAAAGTGTATCTCGACCAAAAACAACCTTAGGAATAAAATATTATCATTTAGGTCCACTTGGATTAGATTAGGACATTAATTATTTTTTAATTCAAAGAAGAGTTAAAAGAGATAAAATCAATGTTTAATTACTAAAACATTTTTAATATAAGTTTATACATAAGATAAATTATATTATAAATATTAATTAGAAATCTAAAAAGGTTTCAAACATAATGGTATTTTATTTATAATTTTTAGAAATAAAATAATTTAATTTATTTATGACACAATAGTGATGCAGTAATTACCGAATTAATGAAATATTAAAATAATTGATATTATAAATATCAATATAAATGTTATTTGAGACTTTTTATGAATTCCACTAATTCTCTATGTTAATATGACATATTATTATTGGTTATATAATTTTTTTTAGAAGTAATAATTCTGTTAAGAAATTATCAAAAACAAATACCCAATAGTGTCAAAATTGACATAAAAGAGTTTTTTAAAAAAATATTATATTATTAATTGATATTCTATCCCTAAAATTCTAATGTTTGACCAAAGGACTTATATAATGATAGGTGTATCATTAATGGACCACTTGGGGGTCTCTTGAAGTTATATAGTATGTTTATTAACTATATATTATAAAAATACAAAGAGACATGGTAAATGTCAAACTATTTAACTAAGAGTTTAAACTAAAAGATAAGGTTAATATAATGACCCAAACCTATCTAAAATCTATTTTTTGAAATTATTTCGACCCATCCCCACCTTGTACTTTTAATAATCCACTTTTGAGCCACTATAAACCTATTATTAATTTATTATAAAATAATACTTTAAGTTTTTCCTAAAGAGACCCTCCTCCCACTTATAAAAGGACACCACTTCTAACAAATTCTTCACAACCTAAAAGCCTTTTGGTTCGGCAAAACTCTACCCAATTATTCTCTCAACTTCCCTCAATTTAACCTAGAGTCCTTATTTTGATCATAAATCCAACCTAAGGATCCCTTTTGATCAAATCAAAAGGAATAACCCGAAGAAGAGGTAATGTTTTCACCACCTTCTTTCAAGTTCCTTTATTCTTGAACATTTTATTTCATTGTTATTCTAATTATAAAATAATAACTCCAGTATATTCTATATACTATGGTGTTATTATAAATATGTTACAACTATATTCATTATTCTATCCATCTTTTGAATGACATGTCACCATACGTGCGTACATATGGCTTACCGTCTCCACATCGTGGGGTAATTGTTATTCAATACATTATTATTTGGATGGGTATAATAATGATTTGTAATTCATGTAAATAATAAATATAACATGATAATGATTCTGTATATATGATATATCATCCAATTATATATTATTTTAAAATCAAAAGAATGATATTGTCTCTCATGCGTACGTACAGACTACCGTCTCCACGAACGCGATGAGATTCATTCCCCATCATATCCATTCAAGACTAATTCTCATTTAATGATTAAAAATAATGTTTAAGGACTTAATATCATTATGGATATGAATAAGATACAACATTTCCAAAACAAACACTGCTTATGTAATAAAACATATAAAAGAAAACGAGTAAGTTAATACCCGAAACGATGATAAAACTAAGATATTATTAACAAAGCAATGTTAAAAGATAATATATCATATTAATGTATATGATTATTGTATAATTTAATAACAATTATTTAACCATTATAGAGGAGGTTAACCTACCCTCAACCAAGGAAAAGTACAAGGTAAGGGTTTATTTCACAATCTCTTCATTATCTGAGGTTGTTTATACGTAATTATCTATTGGGGCCTCTTTATCATCCACATCCATTTTTCTTAAAAATGTATTTCAAATCATTATTACTATTTTGTAGACTATGGGTTAATTTCATTTATACCCTTGTTTACTTTTTATAAGATGTTTATAAAGGAATCTTTCTGTCATTTTCCAGACAAGGTCCATTTTAACCTTTTCGAAAAAATTGAGGTAAGAATGTCTTTTTTTAACATATACGGAGGGTGTGGAAATTTTCCGCCATTATAAAATTGTCTAAGCTTCCCTTAAAATCTTATAAAAATATTTTCAAAGTAAATTTTTTATTTTATAATTAGGTGAATTTTAAATTATTTAGAAAAAAGAGACATTTCTCTCAAATAGTTTTAATTTCATCGATGTCAACATCCTTTGATGGATTTTAAGATTATTTGAAGTTGATTTATTATGATACAAAACATCCATATAGTATTCAAGGTTTTGTGATATGTTTGATTGTGGATGTGTTATTTTTATACCATTCATGGTTTATGGATAAATTATTAACATTTCATATGCTAGTTTTAATATGAATGTTTATGTTATGTTTAAACCTGTTCATATGAGGAATGCATTGGACTTAATACGTGACGGGTGTAGCCCGCTATAGTTCCTCGATGCATCGATAGGTCTCATGAGAAAAACTAGTGTCTTGGCACAAGTCCTTGACAAAAATCTTATTTGTAGTCTTTTCATGTGGTCTTGGCTACGTGGTTATGATAGTCTGGCATTATGCATTACATCATTATGAAAGTGGTTATTGAAATTTCATGTGATTTTTCGACTAGTATAATATCCATGTGAATAAGTAAATGGAATTATTTCATTTTATCTTTTCCATATTATGCTAAATTTCAAGTTTAAAAGGCTTTTGTTTTATTTATACAATGCCTTAAATGTTTATTCTTATTTATGAAGGTTTCCACTATATTTTTATCATTACTGAGCATCTGAGCTCACCCCTTTCAATGTTTTATTATCCCAGGATGTGAAGAAGTTATTTATGAATGACCTGTAGGGATAGTATGAGGGGATATGAAGACAAGATATTTTTGTATTTGTTTTACTTTATGATGTAATGTAAGACTTATGAATGTATCTAGTTATTCCAAGGCTACTAAACTAATCGGTCTTTTGAGACTCGATCTTTTGTGATCATGCCAATGTTATGTAATAATGCACCGACTCTAGGTAACTGGGGTTGGGGAGTTACAAACATAGCTTCATTATTCCTATCATATTTAATCTATTGTAAAAAGAAAATTAATCTAGAATAAATTATACTCTTACATGAATCATGTTATTGTGGCTTGATTTCTATCCTACAAATCGATCTTCTCTAGCTTCCTATAGATTCTACCAATATCCTCTAACATTCATGGTATCTAGTCTTTAAGCCTCCTTAAACCTCTTTAAAATTCTCTCAATCATCATTATTAAAATACAAAACCAAAAAATACTCCAATGATATTTTTTTTATAACACTTGGACTATTGTAATGGTTAGTTTACATACATTTATATAGTTTGTTTTGGCCTTTTATAAATATATAATAGGTACCCCTAGCATAAAAGACTTTATATTGGGAAAGGTATGAGATATAGATCAATCATGGTATGTTTTTTATAGGATCGAATATTGAAATATAATATCATCAAAAGAGGGTAAATTATTTCTTAGTGAAAAACCAATACATTGGTTCTAATCGCTATCCCATGGCCATTAGGGAACGTTCTTGGAGTATGTAGTGGTCCAGTTTGGGTTGACAAAATATTTGGGTCATGTTTTTTATAAATATTGACTTAATGAACCTAAAAAAATAAAAAATCTATTTATCATGTATTATTAGAAAAAATGTTTTATTATATATAAAACTTATATTATTATATTCACTTAAAATGATTTTACGTAATACTTAGAAAGCATTTCAAAAAATATATTTTATTAAAGAAAACTATTTAAAAAAATATATCATTAAGATGATATTCTATTCTAAAATAAATCATAGAGAATGAATTCATATTTTAATTTTTAGTAATTATCATATAACAATCATTTATGTAAGTGATATGTATTTTTATTTTTAGTTCATTTTAGGTCAAAAGTGGTGGTTTGGGGATAATTTTGACTAATTCATAGTTAAGGTGAATGATTAATAAAATGTATATCCCATCCATGTTAACTGTTTTTCTATTTCATGGTTTTCAAGATTATGTCACATGGTTAGCGAGATAGTTTAGAAAAATTATGTAACTATTTTTTTCTCTTACATAATTTCAAAGAATTTGTCACATGGTTAGTTAAAAGTTTCCTTATAATTATGTAGACCTAATAAATAGCACATAATTAAGGTATATTGAATATTTACCATCAATCATAACCATTCCATTTTTTATAACAAAATTTTTTTGATCTTCAATTATATTTCTTTCCTCCATGTTACACTATTAAAATTTCTATTAAGTCTTGGTCAACCTATAAGTCTCTCATGTGGTGATTTTGATCACTCTCCTTGAATCACAAATGATATTATTTCACTATTTGAATTATTTGATTCCGTACATAAGTAAATGATGTTTGGTCTATTATATTAATTGTCAATTCATTTTTCCCCTTTTACTCTCCTAAAAATATGATAAAATAGATTAAATCACAAGGTATTGATATCTTGAAATTAATTTAATAGTTTTTATATTATGAATAATTGAATCTTCATGTTAACTAGGATATTTAATTTGATTGATTTGTATAATTGTTAGAGACTCATTTAAGGTAGGTGGATTATATATTTCCCCTTGATAATAGATGATCTATTTGATATTTGGTTGATGTGAATTTATAGAAATGATTATTTGACCATAAATTTGTTTATAAAATGATATCTGTTTAATCTTTTTAATAAATAACTTAGTTGATGAATGAACATGGATTTGATGATTTTTTTATTCTTGATAAATCATGGTTTTTTTGAATGAGGATAGATTTATTAGAAATTTTATTTTTATTAATGAATATTGATTTAGATTTTAAGTGGTGGATTTTGTTTAAATAATTTTATAGCTAATTTTTTCTTTGATGAATCATTATTTTAATTAAAAATTAATGGATATGGGTTTGAACAAAAAAGATTTTTTTTATAGAAAATGATTTGAATGGTGGGTGTGTTGATTCTAAAATGGTTTTATATCTTTTTTTAGTAAATATTTGAAATTAAAATATTGAGTAATGATGTAAAGTACATGAAAAATGGGTGAGTTGATTTTTTGATAAATTCTTTGAACTCTCAAGTGAATTATATTTTTATTCTAAATAAAAAATGTATTCTAATTGTAAATATTTTTTATATTTCCATATTTTATTAAACATGGAATAAAAATTAAAAAAAATAGATATCACTTGCACAAGAAACTAAAGAACTCATTTGGATGAAACTTGTAATTTAATATTTTAGTAGCCATTATACGCATTCCTTAGTGTACATTATGATGTTGAATATTGTGATACATGAAAAGATAAAGTTTTTTTTTTCATTAGTGGTTAATCATAGGATCTATGGATCAGGGGTGGTAGATGGTGTTTAAATACAAATCATATGAAATGGTATGTTTATCCTTAGAGAATGGTTATTTTATTTGTTTATACATGTCTCTATTATTTCATTAGTAACTATACATAGGATGTGGTGTTGTGTAAATTTAATAATAATTGAAATTTTTAGGAATCCCTAGAGCCCAATAATCATTCTCCTGTTGAGGAGACTAGGTAAATTTTTACACCATTAAAAACTCATATCTAGATTGAGGATGAAGGGATATCAGGAAGGAAGAAGAAGGGAAAAATGTGACCTAACACTTATATTTAATTTTTTGATAAAGATAGAGAAATATAAAATGGGAAATAATTTCTATATCAAATTATTATGGGAAGATATTAACATGATTTATGCAAGAAATATCCAAGAGAAATTCAATAAAGATCAAAATCAATGGATTTATAATCAAGATTGTATTATTTTCTACGGTTTTAATGATGTTAAGATCATTATGGAGGAATACATTAGGATTTTTGACAAGATGAATTCTTACTTTGATAATATCTTCTATGAAGATCCAAATTTAAATATATTTTATGTTAATTGATGACTATATATAGAGCATAAATCTAACCAGGTGAGGATTTTTTGAGAATTTTTAGAGTGTAATTTGATTTATGATGTTCATGTTTGTCTTAGTTACCATTTAACCCTTAAAAATGGATTTTATTTCAAAAATATAAAAAAAAATTGTATATTGAATTATAGATTTAAATAAATATTTTCAACGTATAAATGGTTTTATTCAAATTGTATTACATATATATTATATGTTTTTATTTTTGATTAAATAATTTCCCAACAGTTAGAATGTCCTTGGATGGTGCTATAATAATTTTATATAATGATAAACTAATCATTCTAGTTTGAACTATAGATATGAAAATATCATTTAATTTTTTATGAAGGGGAATTATAACTGGGTCAAAATATCAAAGAACCAATGTGAATTAATGAAAAAAACAATGTAATTTAACGTTTAACTAGTCATTATGGTAAAACACTTAAGGGTCTAAGGTAGGGGGAAACCTAGTATCCTCATAATTTTTAAAACCCATAATCATTTAAATATCCAATTAACTTTATACAGAATCCAATATCTAGTTTAGAATCCTAAAGCAGTGGCCATGTGTGAAAGAAAACTATCATGAGTGGACTATTAAACTAGTCTATACTAACTTGGGTGAAATACTACGAAAACATTGTAGAGTCAAATCATTACCTAGGAATGTAATTATCTTATAACCCCTCTTAAGTAATCATTGTTTCCCATGATTTTTTCTATAACCAAAGGGATTTATTTTATTCAATATAAAGTCTATCAAATAACCCCTTAATCAAAAATAGATAATCATTTATAATAATTTTATCCATGTATATTTAATAATAAATGTGAAATTTGAGTTAAATATAGATAAACCATAATAAAATCACTTCAAACTACTCAGAACACCACTTTATCCAACCTTTTATGTGATAGATCACAGATCTCGAACAGGAAACTATATCAAATTTTATAGTCATTTGAATTTAAACTCTTATTTTCAACTTTAATTTGACCGTATTCTATTTCTATAGACCATATCCATGATTTTGAGAATATTTAAAAGAAAAAATGGGGTATTTTAACTTATTCATGTTTAGTATAAATGGTTTCTTAATTATGAATCACTATCATACCCAAAAAAGGATTCATAGTTTTAATGAATAGTTATGGGAAACCATTCTTAAAACCATTCTCATATATTGACCTCCCAAATTATCATGCACAATTTCCAAGGAATCCAAGAAAAAGATCCATATAATCCTTTGAAAATGGTGTGTTCTTTTGAAATTATCCACTTTGTGGTTAATTTACACCATTCAGATCTGAAACATCAAACTTAACCCTTTATCATTAATAGCTACCCAAATATAATGAGTTTAAATCATATAAATTCAAACTTAATGCTCTTCGAAACATATACCCCTATAAAACCATGATTTTATCTAAAACTCAACTAAACTAACAACCTAAATATCTATATTCACAATTCACATTCCAAATCTATCAAATAAAATCCCAATCATGCATAATAGGCTATAGTCACATAGTTCAAACCCCAATTTCCACAATTCAATCTAATTGACTGTGAAACCAATCATTCTTCCAAAAACCTAACTCACTTATCTACACAAACCCAACTACATCACAAGTATAATAAATTCTGAAACAAACACTAAATCAAGATCAGTTCTACCTGTTCTTATGAAACTTGAATATTTAATAAGGGTTTCCACTTAACTATAAAATTCCACAAGGAAACCAAAACTACCTCATACAAAAAATATACACAAACTAATAATTCCTTATAAAAATTATCTAGAAAATCCCAAAAGGGAACTAATAAAACTATAACTAGGAAAAAATTTAATTCAAACTAAAATAAAGACTCCAAAAAATTAGACTAAAACCATAGAAATCGTTCCCTAGGTAAATTCACACCCAAGAGAGATTAGACCAAAAAAATAAATCACATATCAATAAACCATCATTAAATTAATCAAATAAACCATTCACCACATAATAAAGTGAGGTCTAGATGGGTAAAATCATATAAATATATTTCTTTAGATCAAAACCATAGTTTTGAAATAAAAAATAGTTTTGAAATAAAAAAATAGTTTAGAATAAAAAAAATGAACCCTTTTTTTATTAAACCCAAATACATCAAACACTTGATAAATTTCATTTGTTTTAAGAAAAATGGGTCCCAAACGACCATTATAAAACAAAGTTTATAAAAATTCATAGATTTTATTATATTAAACATGGATTTAAATAAGATTCCTAGACAAACATAACTTTACAAAAAATATTACAACTTACACAAGTGTAACTTCAACCAAATACAACCCAATAGAGTTTTCAAAATAAATAAACCAAACCAATGTTAAACAAACTGAATGAGACCAACATAATAAAATTAATAATCATGAAAATTAATTTCAAGTATTATATTTTCATCTGAACCAAGATTTCCAAATTTTATATTGTTTCATATTAATGATTAACGTAATTCATAAACTATAGATTCATTCATTGAAATTTGTAAAATTCATTATATAAACAACACATTTTTAAGAAATTCAAATTAACCACTCAACCAACACTCTCTACGTTAATTCATAAATATAATTAAAAATATTTAAAAACACACAAAAATTATTTTAATATTATTCAATACCCAAAAATATTACCTAAAAATATACTTTCAAAGTGAAATATTTTTTAAATCCAGTTTTAACGTTGAAAAAAAATAGGAATATAATATAATATATAAATACATATTAAAATTATTTACAGAATTACAATTTAATAATTCCAAATAAATAATTTCACCCACAAAACACATTTTAAATATTATGAAAACCCCCAGAAAGTTTTTAAAAACATCGATATTTATAAATAAGTATACTTCAATATGATACATTATATTGAATATGAAACCAATACATTTAGAATCAAACTAATATCACCAAGAACTAATACATTTTTTCAAAATTTTATACATTCAGTAAAAAAATGAAAATGGTATAAATATTATACAAATTTTTTAAGTTATGAGAACTCATATATATAGGGACACAATTCCCATAGAAAACCTCATTTTGAAAACATTTTAATACACTCATTATAAATATTAAATCCTTAACCCTACATTAATTTTTTTTACAAGGTTTAAGTTTTATCATATATAATCAAACTACCAGAACCAAACCTCAAATTATAAAACCTTTTTTCATCAATGGAGTTTAATTTATCCTTTTAAAACAAATTAATGTCGTCTAAATTTTTTAAAACCCAATTTTACTCCCAAATAAAAAAAGTTATTACAATAAAACGAATAATAAGATTCATACTACCCATAAATTAGACATTGAACCCCAGGTTGATTAGGTCACCATTAGGAAAATTTATTAAACCTAGTTTATGTAGTTGTTTAATAAAAATTAAATTGGTTAGGGTCCCAGCCCAAGTAAAAAAAATTTATAATGATCATAAACAAGCATCACATTAAAGACTGTCACATAATTTTAAAACAAACTCAGATTAAAATTCACAAGGGAAAAAATATAAATTAAAACAATCATAATCACAGCTACCAATGTAAAATTTCCTGTATATTCCTATTAGATTCATGAGACATATGATTATTATTTCTTCCCAATTAAGGGTCAACAGACCTGACCATGAGAAGAAAAAAATAAATGGAAAAGGTAACCCCTTCAAAGGTAGCTTGATAACTCTATCACATAGATATACCCTTGTAACATATGGTTTGTTACTAAATTTTTTTCCATATAGTTTAATAATACACCTATCAATTGTTTACACTCTTCTCTTTATGCCTACCGCTAACTAAACCACCCAAACCTACTATGATACCATTGGTAATGAACTATAATAGATTTACCCCAAACCTAGATGGATCAACACTAACCTATGGTGTGTTCCCCCTTATTATAATAGGCTAATAACAAGTAATGAGGGATAATATCAAACCAAGGGAGAACAGTTTCCCTAAAACCCCACTAATTTTTGAAATTGGATTCCAATTAAAAATTAAAATAAAATATTAATAAAGAATAAATGCATGATAATGTTAAATATCATTAAATAAAATGTATACATATGATACAATCTAATAAAGTGAAGTGATAAAAAAACAATGAATAAATTCTTATTATACCTGAAATAAAAATTAAAAAAACATATTTCTATATGAAACATAATTAATATGTAGGGGGATAACATATATACCCATTTATAATTTTAATGAAGGTTTCTATAATAATTTTATATAAAGATAAACTGATCATACTAGTTTGAAATAAAAAATTGAAAGTATCATTAAATTTTTTTTGAAAATAAAATAAAAAGTGAACCAAAATATTCAAACACTAATATAAAATAATAAATATATATAACTCAAGTTAAGTTTTAAAAAATCATCATGGGAAAACACCTGAGGGTCTATGGTTAGGGGGTCCTAGGATAGTCTTACTCTTTAAAGTCCATAATCATATCCATATCCAAATTCATCTTCACACGAGAAAATAGATAGACAGCAATCCAAAAACAATGGTGATTCCAAAAGTGGAACTACAAAAAGTGAATTAATAAACTATTCCACGCTATCTAAAGATGAATACTAATCCTTACTAATAAAAACTAGGTAGAAAAAAATCATTCCCCATAAATTTACTTGTCCTAAAACCCCTATTAAGTACCTAAGGTTTCCCATGATATTTTTCAAAACCAAAAGGGAGTAAAGTTATTAAATATAAATTATATCAAATAACCCTCTAATCACAAATTGACTATCATTTATAACAATTACATACATGAGAATTTAAAAACAAAGAGAGTATTTAAGTTAAAATAGATATACCATAATATAATCATTTTGGATAAATTAAAAAAAACTTATAAAAGAGTATTACTTATAAAAACATGTTTAAACTCTTTTCAGTTTATCTATAAAAATTTTAGGATAACACTTTTACTTAATTAATTGAAAATCAATCCATGGAATTTTTATAGATATGTTTTACATTCCTCTTTAGATAAAATCGAATTTATATTTTTTCGATGAATTTATTATGTCAAAAAACACATAAAAGGAAACGATTATATGGTTAAAAAATCATAATCGGTATCAAATAAAAGAAATACAATAATAAAAACATGATTTAAAATATTAAATCATCAAATATAATATCAATTTACTGAATTGGTATTGAAACCCAACCTCTTGAAATCATGGATCCAACAAAATTATAAGTAATAACACCATATAATCAAGTAAAGACACCTAATAAATGACAAAAGAATAATATAATAATTTATTCATATAAATTATGATGTTTAGTTAGGGTATTGGTGTCAATATACTCAATGTAAAATAATTTAGTGAAACCTAGACTTCAAATGATGTGGGTATGGTTATCCACGATACCTTATTTTCTCTTAGGTAAAATACCTATTTGAAATTCAATGTTTCATAATCCCATGGTGGAATTATTAAAAAAATACCTAGGTTTTCAGAAATTATATGTAATGAATTTTTTAGAATGAGAAATGAAAGGGGAAGAAGAGAGGGAAAAAAATAACCAAACCAGCTCTGATCTTCCTTGGTGGCTTAAAGAGGAGGATGAAGTGAAAATTGAATAAGAATAATTAATGGGAAGAGGTATCCACCAATTATTTCATGTGAGACACCACAAATAAGAGTAATAAGGTAATTTACACCATCATAAACTAACTTAATAATAAGAATAAGAAGAAAATGTATGGGTTCGTGCTGGCTTGGTCCCGGGAAGTTACTAAAAATGGTGAAGGTGATATTATAAGGGAGGGTTACAAACCTGTATATATAAAATTCCTAGTTTTTCAAAATTAATTAAGGGAATAAAGAATTGAGGAATATAGAAGGACCATAATGCGTTTAAATCAATAACTACATTCCTTTGGCAATGCATCAGCTACTTGTTGTGATTACCTATAAACATGGGTGACATGTATTTGAATTTCCTTAAAATGATGAAGGTAGAATACGCATTTTATAAGTATCAAACGTGGTATTTTCCAAGATATCTTCCTTATAATTTCTATTATCTATGTCAAGTTTCCCTCAGTCCATATCATTTTATATCTGAACCACATATCATAATCCAAAACATTGATGACCTCCCAAAATTTATCTTAAGTTCTAAATATCTCCCTAAAAAGTGGGGAAAACATTCACAAGCACTCTCTAGGTTCAAAAGACACTCCCACATCCCAAACATATTAGTTAAACCATTTGTAGCTGCATAAATATTAAGTAAAATCAAAGTTCGTTTTCTATGTATCTATCTAACGAACTTGAAATTTTTTGGTCTCCTATATCTTCCAGCAATATCAAATATTTTTAAAGTGAAAATATTAAAAATATTGTTTAAAAAACCCCATTTTAATGTTAGTAGTATACCATAAGTCCCTTCACACACACATTATTCCTACCTTGATGGATGGAATCCCCTAGTTGTAGGAGGTAGTGTTCCTGGTATTCCATGTATATGAGATAATAAAAGTGGTTATAACAAAGAAAAGAATGCAGAGTTTTTTTCTATAAATAAATTCAATGTAAAAATTCAAGTATGTAAGTATATAATTTAATAGAAATAGGTTATCCCAGAGTATCGCTATTAAAAAATCCAAATAGAGTTAGTAAAGTCACATTTTTTTGAATAATAGTTTAGCAGATTCAAATGCATGCTTATAGATTCAGCACACTAAACCCATGGGTGTTCCATCCTCTTTTAGATGATCATAAACATTAAATTGATTTCACTGCAACTTATATAGAATGAAGTACCACCTAGGAGTAATAAATGGTTTTTTTTAATTCAATCAACCATCATGGATATTAAGAAATGGTATCACACATTGATCTATATAAATCTCAAATTATTATCATCCCAAAAATTTTCAACATTGAAACAAATTTTTCAATATCAATGAACATATAAATGGGAATTCTAGTGATGAAAATATTAAAATTCATCAT
Organism: Viscum album; assembly: GCA_963277665.1. Lineage (NCBI taxonomy): Eukaryota > Viridiplantae > Streptophyta > Magnoliopsida > Santalales > Viscaceae > Viscum > Viscum album. The sequence goes on along the minus strand of OY728141.1, from coordinate 1,607,895,910 downwards.
ATGGTGTGGTATAAAATCCAATTTAAGAAGGTGTTTTATAGAAAATGATGTTAGATTATCTATTTATGGACCAATTTTAATATGACATAATATCTTAATATGGAAGATCAAATAAAGACCACACATGAGAAGAAACATAAAATATAAAACCATTATACCATTAATTTTGGAATATGGGTTTAATGAAAGAACAAAGAATCATAAATTCTTTTCATTGAGGTCTAATTAAATTTATATATGATAAAATCATTGAAATTTTTAAGGATATTTGCACCAATAACTCCTAGATAAAGATGTTTTGTACATTATTTAAACAAAATAGTGATTAATTTATTATCATAGATTCAATTAATCCAAATGAACTTCTTAAATAGAGTTTATAGAAAATTAATCTGACTAATTAGACATTGATAAATTGAAAAGTCAAGAACAAACATTGATAAGACAATATAATTATCTATAGAAATTCTCCCTTATTGGGGCATACATAGGCTTTTCTAACTTTCAAAATTTCCAATTATTCTAGATATAATACTATCAAAGTACCATGATTTCACTTTTCCCTAGAAAATAGGGATTAAAAAATAAATTGATGGGAGACCATCTTTTCTCATCTAATTTAATTTTTATATTATTTCCAAGATAGTCCCTCTTTTTAACTGGGTTTATAGGGAACCCTTACATGACCTAAAGGCTCATAATTTCTTTCCCAAAGTCCCATAGGTACAAAGTCCATATAAATGGTCAAGATACCCAAACTACAACAACCCCTCCTTAGTTTCCTATCATCCATCCATGTCATCTCATCCTCATCTATAGCCTCACCATTGCTAACTTGACCAGTTTCATTATATGTTATCCATTTATTACTTCCATTGAATGGTATCACCATAGGTATTACCATCATATATCACTCCATCAGGGTAAGATCTGCTTTAGTATATAGCTTAAAGGCCCATAATTTCTAGCTTGGAGGTCTTGAAACCCTGTGGAAAAATTTCATGTCCTAAAATTCTATTTGTGGGAAAAGAACCACTATTAAGGTACCCTATTATAGTACCTACTATAGTACCTACACTTATAAACTGATATAGTACTACTATAGTACCACAAAGATGTTTCACCATCCATATTTTAACCTGGGTTTGATGCTCAAATATGAAGTGAATTTACAACTCACGTAATACCTCAACTGCCTCTTTTCTAAGACCAAGATTTCTTATAATTCTATTTTTCAATGCAATAAAAAATCCTTTCCCAAATACAATAAAATATTTACCCTAACTTATAAACTATCTCAATACATCCTCATAATGTTAAAATAATGTTTTTATGGATTTCAAGGTTCTTCCATTTCCCTTTCCAAATAAAATTAGATCGTTTATATAGAGAAGGTTTGATGGATCATAAATGATTATTATAATTTTAATTTTCTTGTATTCATTTGATTGAATGAGATTTAGAATATTCTTAATTAATTGAAACTAAATAATTGAAAACAACTTATAATAGTATGTCACTCAACCTAACCCTTTTAATTAAATTTAATAAACCCTTAGGAGATCAATTAACTAAGATTAATAGTTTGAAACCCCTTAGAATAATAGTAAAAATTTTCATAAATAAATTATAGAAACCATGTATTTTGATAACATAAAAAATGAAGTTCTAATTCATTGTATCAAATGATTTAGAAATATCTATCTTCATAGAAAAGTTTTCATCCATTTATATTTTCTTGAGAGTATTTCCATATCTAAAATAAATATATAGACATGTCTAAATATTTTTACCAGGAAAAAAACCAAACATATTGGGAGTAAAGAACATGTTGAGAATCTTCCCAAGTCCCATTTTAAGTATTTTGATCAAGATATTAGGTATTATGTTTCTAGTTAAAATAGGTCCAAAATCCTCAATATTAGTAGAATTATCTATTTTTAGAAGAAGTATAATGAGTTAAGAGTTAAAACCATAAGGCATATGAGCAATGATAAAGAATATCCTCACAATATTAGTGATTTTAATGTACATTATATCCTAGTAGAAAATAAATAACTATTTTATAAATCCATAAGGACTAGAAACACAATCAAGGATAAGATAAAAGGTGGAAAACATAATCTCATCTTCTAGAGGTGGTTCTTCTAACATTAAATTGTTATGCTCCTAAATACATTTATTGATGAAATTAAACAATCTAAATGAAGATTAATTAATATAATTCATAATATTATTAAATAATATTTGGAAATTATTAATAATATAAGTTCTAATTACATCCTCTATTACAAAGAAACATCCATCAAATTTTATGGAGTTGAGGCCTATTTTATCATTCCTTTATTTATGTAGGTTGTGAATGAATTTGGTGTTTTTATCTATAGATTCCAATCACCTTACATTTAGTTATTTCATGTATAATTTTTCTTTTAAATATATAATATTTCCTATATTCTCAAACAGATATATTGTATCTTACAAAGGAGTTTCATTGTCATTTTCATTCATCTTCAAATAAAAAATTTCACCATCATCTTTTTTCATCTAAGAGTCAATGATGGAGAAATAAAATTTTCAAAAATTCTTCAAATATTTCTTAATATACATTAATATTCCAAACATGATATTCATCCCACTAAAATATAAATTAATTTTCAATCCATTAAATGTGATTTCAATTTATCCAATTACCATAGACCATGAGTTATTGAATTTTAAAGGTAACAAAGTGTTTATTTTACCAAAAAATCTAACATTAATAACCAATGGAGTGTGGTCAAAATGAAAACATGAAAAATTAATACTAAAAATTTACCCAAGAACACTAATATCATCCATATGAAGAAATAATTTATTAAATTTGTTGTCCTACTTACCATTAATCCTGTTTCATTCCCAATTTTATCCATCTCCAGAATAGAAATTTCAATAAATCTATAGATTTCAACAAAATATATAAATTAATCTGATGAAATATTAAGAAATTTATTTTCAATTCATTTAATTGGATTTAATAATAAAATGAAATTTCCAACTAATATCCAATTCAGAATCAAGACTTCCTTTATTACAGTCTACTCCTTCCATAGCTCATGTATCCTTATATAAGAGGTATGAGAAGAAATGAAAGAAACTATAAAATCATTTCTATCAATAATAATATTTATATAAATATCTTTGAAGATAAAATTACAAGATGGTACCTACACTCTATAATGATAAATAACCCACAATATTTCCACTACACAACTATATAGTTTACGAGTAATCAAATTTTATTAAAAACTTTTCCAATTAAAAAATTATGTAATTATTATACATAACCATATATTTATCTAGACCTGCCATATCATGATTATTAGTGATAAATAAATGTTTGATAACTGGAGTTGTGTTCTCATTGTTAATACCTTGATAGCTCTATAATAAAACATTCTTTTTTATGAGGAAATAGACATAGTGATGGGTCAATGACCCACAAATTTTCCACCCTATTGATCCTCAACAACATTTTCTTACCTTTTTATAAGATTTTGATTCCAAGGATTGAATCTTTTTACTATAATCCTTTTTTATTAAATTATAAATTTTATTGGATGTAATAATAACATCCGTAATCATATTATTTTGAACCTAGTATAATGGAAATTAAAACCACACATAGCTAATATTAAACATTCAAATTTACCTCTCGAGACAACTTTTTATCTTTATCACCTTGTTTGGATCACTTCCACTAGGAATAATGTTTTGATTGGTATATTTACATTAAAAATCAACTTGGTTGAAAATTATCTATTTCTTCAGTTATTGTTTGTCCTTGGAAGATAACTTCTCATGTCCACTGATCATTTTATGACCACCTATCTCAAAACTGTGAGTGTCAACTTACTTATATATAGATTCAAGAATATTAACATCACCATGTATTAAGGTTCTTAGAACATTTTAACATGTTACATTTATCCAACACCCTTCCTGAAAAAAAAATTATCCATTAACATCTTAATGTTGAGACTTATTAACTATTTTCTTATCAAAATTATTATTCTTATTATAATTAAATGACTCATTCCCAAAGAAATTACAAAAGGGGTAGGTCACTCAAAAATGCCTTAAATTTCTTTTATTATGTTCAATCATTCTAAAATTGTGTAAATTATTTGGCATATTTTTATATTTCACCATGATATTAATTATTTCATCACTAATAGAAAACACAACATTATTGATATGTGGATTATCCATGTAAACCACAATCATAATACTAGAAAAGTAACCAGACCTGGAAGATTCAGTTTCCTTGTCTATATGGATGGATTCCCAATTTTAGAGGTAATTTCATTCAAGATCTTTGAAATTTAGTAGATAAAATTGAGACCAAATATTTTCACCCATACTTATGAAAAATAATTTTTGAAATATAAGGGGTTAAAGTGTGGATCACATTACTTAATCTATTGTAGACCTGTATTTAATGGTAGGAATACAAATCTCTATTCACAACTCATTAAATAATCTAAGGGAATATGATGTAAAAGAATACTCTTTTAATGGAGATAATATTTAAATAAGATAAACCTCATATACATGATTTTTTTAATAAATCATAAATCTTATATGGTTTTTTCATTCTCATTGTGAAACCATTATATTAATTTAGAACCTAAATATCACTATTCTCTTTTCAATTACATCCAAATTTTTAGATCCATTTATAATAAATCATTTCCATATTATTCTTTTTTCAGTATGATCCACCAAATATGCAATGGGATAGGAATTAATTACCCCCTACTTCTCAGGATTCACTTCCTTCTCAATGACATCTTGCATCCTCATCGGCTTGTTGCATAAGGGAAAAAGTATCTTTAATACTAAAACACACACACACATTAACCATTTGAATACTATTTTAAAACCAAATTTGAATATTTGAAATTGTTTCATAATATTAAATCTAGTTTTAGACATTATTTTTCAAAAAATAAGTCCCATAATAATAAAATATATAACTCTTGTTTTGGATTAAAAGAATAAAATTACCCTCATTTTTACTTAAATAACCATTAAATAATAATATTTATATTATTATTAAAAAATTTATTTTATAATTTTCAAAATTATAATTTGTGAAATATATTAATTAAGGATATGATTACCAGAGTAAAATAAAGAGTCACATAATAAATATTGGAAATTTAAATTTTGTATAGGAATATTGAGGTAAATTTTTATTTTTCATGAAATATGTGAAATTTTTATTTTATATTTCCAATGATATGTGTTGTTGGTTATCTTAAGAACAGTGTATTTTTACTATTCAATTTAATGAAATATTTTTTCACTATTGAAATGTATAATAGAAGGGAACCAATTTATATACATTGATAATTTACTGAGAACATAGGATATATTCCCCTAAATCATTAGCTTCTATTTAACTTTGATCTATCTAGGTGATTGGCATGGATATGGATTGAGATTAATTGAGATATATGGATAAAGCCTTAAAATTTAAAATTCAGAATCCTTAAGTGGTCAGGGAGGATATTGAACCATGAGAAGTTTAGGATTGGTTAGATAAAATAAATCAAATATTTTATTTTATTTTTAAACTTGAATAACTTATGGTGGATCTTATTTCTTTCGTATTTTATGAATTGACTTAAATATAATTGGATGTAAAGATTGATATGGAGTTCAACAATGATATTACTTAGATAAGATTAAAAAAATTATTCAAACCATAATTTTACTTTGAAATGATAAAATTGAAAATAAACTTGAGATTTTCATGATCTAGGGTTGGTGAGTGTAACTATTTTGGGTTATTCAACTCATTTTTTTAGAAAATCCTGATTCCCACTAGAGATGGTAACAAATGATAATCTTAAAGATAATTTATTTGAGATGAGACTTTGACATTAGATATTTTCTAAGGTAATTTTATTCAATAAATCGTATTAATAGAGGTTGTGAAAAAGGTTGTGATGGTTGATTATGGAATAGTAAAATCTAATAGCAAGATTGATTTCCCTCTTTAATCTAGTGGAGGTAAAAGTTATTTTTCAGGGAAAAATATGAAGCCTGGTGAATTTTAACAAGTTGGTATCCAAAAAAGATTCATAAGATCAAATTGTACTCAATAAAGGAGTATAATTATGTGTTTCCAATGTGCTAGTGTAGAGTATATGAATTATAATTATACCACACCACCTCAAGTGTATTATTAGTGGGAAATTATAGGAACTCAAAAAATGTTTTGTTTATTTTTATCATGAGAATTTATTATCATATATTCTAACCAAATAAAAAAATTGGGTATTTTAGAAGATAAGTCCCAATAGGATAGTTCTAGATATTAGGATAGGAAAATTAAAATCTTTAAAAGGGGGAGGAAAATTAGGCATAGAAAAATCAAGGGAATTTATTTTCAATCATGTTTACATGAAAAAAATGTAGACTAGGCCTAAAACTATATAAGATACCATGTTTCTTACATGTACTTTTATCACTATAATGATTGATATAAGTATATATAACTAACTCAAATATTAAAAAGATATATATTATCCTATAATGTAGGTAAAATTAATTTCTTTTTCTGAGAGTATTATTGTACCCTTGGTAAAAAAAATTGAACAAGTATTTATATATTTATATTCTTTTATTATGATTGGAAATGTGTATGTCTTATGGGAATTTCTAGTTATTGAGTTGAAAACATAAAGCCATATCATTAAAATAGATTGATTACGAATATATAAAACCTATATTTAATTTTATGGTTATATAATTTATTTTTTCCCACTAGATAGTAGTATCAATAATTTTCAAAAAGAGTATTATATTAATGTAATTCTAGTAGAACCTATTATTTTTGACAGCATTCCTTTATACTACCAGTTGTTTCAATTGAATATTGAATCAATATAAGTAAAAGAATAAAATAACTCCTTGTAATTCCCATGATTTAACTTTTATTTATATATATTTTTTTTATTTGGTTTATCATTCATTTTAGAATTTAAATTGAGGTTTTTAACTTTTGGAAAAAAAGGGTTTCAAATTTAGGGTGAACGCTTACCCTAACTATCAAAACATGACCCCAGGTTCTCCTTTATTTTGTTATTTTCTAGTCTTGGGTCCTTTGGTTGAGGTTTGGGTTGAGTCTCGATTGAAATTTTTCAGTTTTTAAAAAGTTCATGAGGCTTTTATTGGTGTCTCGTGGTTATCGCACGGTTAGTAGTAACCATGCAGCTCGGCCATGTTGCTGGTGTAGGTTGGATTGAACCAACCACAAGGCCAGCATATGGTTGCATGGTAGGTCCCAGGTAACTATGTGTTATTCCTTCCTTAGGTAGAGGGGTCTGAACGGTTACCACATGGGTTCAAAAACTGTGCGGCCAAACCGTGTAGACGTTCCAACTCATTAAAAATTGGTTTACCTCTATCCTCTCTCTCCTCCCTTTAACCCTAAATCAGGCCTCCTTCTTACCCTTCATTTTTTTCAAATTAGGGGGTCCCAATACCCCTTCTCCCATGTCTCTCATTCTTCCTTGTTTCTCCCTCTTTGATTCTACGGTAAAATTTTAGTGTTTTGGCCATTTATCCTTTATTTCTCTTCTCCTCTCCCAATTTGTCGGTTTTTCTTTGGTTATATACCTCTCTTGGTCAAACCCTAATGCTAGTTTTCGTGTGATGTCTTGTATTCTTAGATTATAAGGATTGAAGTTTGTTTTTAGAGGCCTAATTATCCGTCCTCAAGGGTTTCATCACTTACGCACTCAATCAGTAGGGGTTTACCTTCCTTTTCTTCCAATTTCAATCTATTTTACACTTGGGTTTTATTAATTGATTTTAAATCATATTTCGAAACATTTTTATAATCCTAGTTAAGTCGTGGTAGCATTATCTTGTTAGTAGATTTGACTAAAAATAGGGTTTTGGATGTTTTTCAATCTATGTCCATGCTCATGCCTAGATAATTGAGTTTGAATAAATGTATTTTCCTTCAAATGGTATTATTAGATGTTTTGGGTGGTACTTTCCTACGAAAATGTTTTAATGGAAGTTTTTTGGAATCAGTTGGGTAGGTTTTATGAAACATCGTGTTTTTGGGATGAGATAGTTTATTGTGTTAGTGTAAGGTGTGTTTGGTTTCTTATAAAATGTTTGGGAAAAGACAACTTGTGTTATTCTATTGGATGTGATCACATCCATGGGTGAATGGAGTGCACACATGGATGTGACTTCAAATGATGATGACATCGGGAGTGGCTCTTTCCTCAAACCTTGGATTTATAAAAATTATTATTGTCTTATCAATATCTCTCTATTTGATAAATGATTCCATGGATTCTAATGTGGCTAAAGATGCTTTTAAAATTGTGAAGGGAGTTATTTTTGTCTGGTGTTTAACTAAAGGTAATTATTTCATGAAGTGATTGAAAGCATGTTTGTCACCTTTAAGTGGGTTATGTATGTTCTCAACTCAGTATTTGGTAAAGTGGATTTAAAATAAAGGCTTGTTTGGTAGTTGTGATTCTTTTAGGTGTGTGTTTGAAACAAAAAGTCCACCTGGAAAAGGCATAGTGAAAATGTGATTTTATGTGGTTGGAAATGGTTTTTGAGGTTTTTCTTTCCTTTAGTAAATGTACCCTGGATTGGTAGAACTAGAGGATCATTTGGAACTTTGAAATTTCTATTTGAAAAACCTTTCTTGGGTTAGGTCCCTTGCCTGGATAGTGTGTCGTGAGATGGGAGGGTCCTCGGTAGGGGACCTCCCTTGTGTAATGAATTTTTTATGGAAAGAGACTACCCTTGAGCTGGTCAGGGTGGTGTAGGTTGGGTGACCTGTGTGTAGCATGTAGGTGAATTAATGTTCCCCCTTCTAAAAAATAAAATGGTAACCTAGCATAGAAAATAGGTTCACTGAGAACAATTGATGTACTTTTCTAGGTTATTATACTAGCCAGTGGCCCATTGTAGGTGGATACTTGGGTTTAATGTTATGGGATCAGGCCCCCCGACTAGGCCAATCATATAAATGGTTAGATGTTATGGTGTTATTATATCATTGATTAGGGAATGCCTTTAATATGAGTCTATAAGGCCCCAGTCTTAAACCTTACTTAATCTTGAGTTATTACAAGATTACACATTGAGGATCTTTTCAGGTTTAGAGTTTTAGAGAATTAGATCATGAAACTTGCATTACATTCCACATTTAAACAAAGTTGTTACATAAAAGATAGTATTCATTCTTCCCATCAACGGAAAAATATTTAAAATAAAACATGGATTCTTTCTTGACACATCCTTGACACTATCATCACATCATGTACCTTTCCCTTGACCTGTGAAAAACATTTCAAAAACTTGGGATGAGATAAAAAGCTCAGTAAGGGTTATAAAAATATGGAAAGGAAACATGAGTTCATATATAAATAAGAATGAAATCATACTTTACCCATAAAACATAGGCACTTTAACATACCTCATCAAATCATGAATAAATCATAGATTTCATAAGACAAAAAAGGTAACCTGAGGCATTCATAGCATTCTTACATAGGGAGTAACCCTCTTGGTTACGTTTGGAATACCCACCACAGTATATTCCCTAAATCTCTTCGGAGAAACCTTAACGTTTCACTCCTTCGCATTACCCAGTGAATTGGAGAGCTATATTGGGCTCACCCACCCTTAGTTTATCACGGAACCACTCGTCTTCATAACAATGCCCAAGAACCATAACATAATCTTATCACATAAAACATGCATAAAGGAAACCTAATATTTCCACCTCTCAATAACAAGATATCAATAAAACACATTGATATAAAAACATTATGAAAACCATTTTCAATACCAAAATAAAAGAAATGTAAAACATGGTATTTATTTTTCTTTAAAAAAGAAGGTATGGCTTGTAGATGAAGTCGAAACTCAAATAATGGTCAAGGCGGCAGAGAAGTCATTGTCGCCGCATACGTGTGACAAAAACAATCCATTTTATCGTTTAGTAAACTCTTTGTATAAAAAAGATTCCTTTTGGATAAATGTAAAAGTCAAAGGGTTTTATACACCATATAAAAGATGGTTGTGTATAAAACAAAATATGCCTCAATGAATGGAGATTGAGACGAAGTCCCATTCAAAGACGGTATCCTTGGATTAAGGATAAATCAATTACATAATTATGTGTGACAAACGAATAAACGAAACATAAGTGGGTATTAAGTGTAATAAAATCAGAGTACATTCACACATAATCATAGAACGACATATTCAAGCAGTACAAGTTTATCCCAAAGAATCAAAATTGGGTTAAGAAGTTCCCTTTCAAAAATTCGACAGCCTAACGGCGTCACTTCAAAATTCAGAAAAAGAGTTGATGAGAGATAAAAAGGGTATCTCATCACTTGGTCATAAAATTTACATAAATATGGATATATAAGAACATATCCCAACATAATAGTATGTCAATTAAAATACATAACAAAATAAGTCTTTTAAAAAGAGGAGGGTGAAAGGTTCCCTTACCGACATGGGTATCTTTCGAAACATACGCCCCGTGAAAGAAGGACAATACAACATTGATGTAAATACTCATAAATGAAAGAATATTACACAATGAGTAAAATAATGGTCAGTACACACACTATTCAAAGGAAATTTTGTAAAATGTAGCATAAATCTCACGGGAATAAAAGTGAGATGAAAAATCCCTTACGAAAACTCGGCAGCCTAACGGCACCACATAAAACTTCCAAAAATGGATTGATGAGATCAAATAGGGTATCTCATAACATTACAATAAAATGTAAAGCAATAGGAATATAAAATAACATCCCCCATCATAACAAATAGGATCTTAAAAGAAGTTACATAAAGGAAAGTACTTTAAGAGAAAGAGAGAGGTTAGATCTCTTACAAAAATTCGGCAGCCTAACGGTGCCACTCAAAACTTCCAAAATGGATTGATGAGAGAGAATAGGGTCTCTCATCATATGAACATAAAAATTACAGTAATAGTAATATAAAAGAACAACCCAATAACAAGAAAGATGATCTTATAAGGAATGACATAAAAGAGTGTACTTAAAAAGAAAGAGAGGAGTAGGGCCCCTTACCTCGGGTCCGACTTGACTCGATCATTCTTTAACGTCCTAAATAATAAACTTGAGTTTATTTAAACTTTATTAAGAACCTTTTTATAGTTCATTATTCCTTTTATATCACTTATTTAAATTTTATAAACATTATGTAATCATTTATGTTAATAATGATTGTTTTGTCGATATTTAGTTCTTAAGTCGAAAGTGAACTTCTTACAATTACATGTTGTTCGTGTGGTAAAATGTTCATTATATACAGAATTATATTCATGATTTGGATATCATATATATAATATATATCCAGAATATATATGTATTTATAATATTACATAATCATTTAGAGGTAAGAAATGAAATGCACCATTCATGGAGATGGTAAGCCGTACATACGCATGAACGCTACTTTCATTTCTATGTCATATTAATGGAATTAAAACCAAATTAGAGGTATGTATATTTTAATTCCATAATTATATTAATCATTTATATGTAACATACATCATATATAATAACTTTAAATCCATTTTTTATGCATCCCACATATGGCATTAACGAATCAAATCACTTTGAGGGGGCGGTAGTCCGCACTTCCTAAAATGAAATTTTCATGTTTACCCACAATGGAAACCATAAAGGTATGCCACAAAAGAAAAATACAGAAACATAAACATAATATATATCATATTTAAATATAGTGACATCTTAATGGCCACATTTTAAGGTGTTATAAGAGTGTTGAACAATCATCATTTCGTGAGGCAGAAATTTACCATCCACAGAAACAGTATGTTCTTTAACCATTTGATGTAGGTGTCTGTAAGTGTAGCTCGAATTCTTCTTATAAAAACATCCTAGTATATTTAAGATACTGTATTTGTTACAAAATAAATTAATAAAAATATTTTATGGGTTGGAGAAGCAAAATAAAACAAAAGAACACAAGTGAAGACATTACCTTAAAATCGGGTAACTCCCTTTGGTTTGAGTTCAAAGGCTTCCTTGGGAAGACTTCTGCCCAAAGTGAGGATTCAAGGAGTTAGAGAGGGATTTGGAGAGACAAAATGGGCAGGTTTTGGACGATCCAAATGCTTTGGAAGTGTGGGTAAGGAGGTAGAGGTGGGGGCCTTTTATAAGAGGAGAGGAGGGGCACTCTTTGAAAGGTATAAAATGTAACTTTATTTTCAAATGATTTTCGGATTTTAATGGTCCCACATTGATGTGTTTCGAGGATAAGGTGACAAGGGTTCTAAATATACCCATCCAATAGGTTTTGGACATGTTTAGGTCTTAGAGTTTACATTATCTTTCCATTTTATTTAAATCGTTAAATAATGAGGTCATCGCTGCATCATCATGATGTCATAAATAATTTAATTTATTTACTGTATAAAAATTATAAAAAATATCATGATGTAGGAAATGTTTTTATATTTCTAATGAATATTTATAGTCCAAAATATCATTTATGTAGACAAAATTAAAAATATTTTACTTAGGTGATACATTCTTTGTAACATTTAACATTCTTTAAAAATAAAAAGATAAAATGTCACTTTCTCACAAAAGTGATTCCATGGGGCCCCCAAGTTTGGCACAAGGGATACCATGGTAGGCCATGAGAAAACCAGTATCCTTAGGACACATGTTGTGGTCATTTTTTATTATTATGATATTATCTTATTATCTTTAACTACCTGATTACTCATTAATCAAGATAATTAAAGATAATTACCGTCGTTACTATTCATAATGTCCAAAAACAAAAGCGTCTTAATTACATAATTTGGACCTTATTATTCCAAATATTTAATCCATTTTTACAAATTACAAACACATAAATTGCAATAATTAATTTTAAAAAAAATTCCCGTTGTCAAAACAAATAGCGGGTTTTTTAGAAACAATATTTATGAAAAGTTTGGCACTTGTTTATGCCCAATTCCAAAGTGAAATTAATCCCAATGACCATCATTGAATTACATGGTAAAAATATATTCTAATTACACTTTAAAACAAATTAAAAAGATAATATTACCATATAATTAAATTATATGAAAAAGTAGTTTTGATGTAAAATGCAGTATTTTTCACTATTCATTGAAAAATGAACATTGTCAGAAAAATACCAAAAATTAACCCAAGGTAAATTTCAATGTCCCAATCATAAATAATATGTTTATTTTGAAAAATGGAGCTTATAAAATTTTCAAAAAGTGGATTTAAAAGGGTTTCGCCATCAAAAGGCAGTTAATCGACCTTTTAAAGAATATTAGAATGTTTACACTTAAAAACTGGATTCATTTGCATTTTTAATCCTCTAAAATTTATTGTAAAGAGTAAAAATATTTGACAAACATATATAATCATTTTTTAGTTATTTTTTCTCATTCCCTCCATTACAACGGCTAGGCGTTAACTACCATTTAAAATAATATTATTTTATTATTAGAGTGCAACGTAAGATTCCCAAGAAACTCGTGGTTGCGTATTGGGTACGCCATCGAGCATAGAATCCCCTTTAAAGTAATATTGATATTTTATTCACAAATATGGATAAATATAAAGATGTCATATTCTTTATTTACCTGGGGTGTTACATCCTTCCCCCCTTTTGGGAATTGCGTCCTCGCAATTTTAAAATTGGGCTTGGAAACATCCTTGAAAGTCCCACATCGGAACAAGAGTCGGTAAAACAATCACTTTAAAATAAAGAAAGATAAGTACAATGGTCACCCTAGTTAACCCATACTAGGATTCCAAGTATGAAATTATGGACATGGAGGAAAAAAACAAAAGGTCATGTTCTGATGGAGAGTGATAGAAAACATGTTTAGGAGAAAGTTAACCACAAGAAAATCACAAACTTGTGATGGGTTAAACGGTATTCGATTCCCCATTAGGAAAAGTTAATAGACAACATTTTTGTTTTATGTTACTTTTTATTGAGGAATTTATTCATAAGGAAACATAATCACTTATCATGTTGACTTTTAACTTTTATTAGATTCCTTACACAAACTTATATTTTCTCCAAAAGACGAGTATTTAGGAAGACTTTTTCACATTAAGAGTACTATAATCAACTTCTAGAGAATCACCTAATACAAAAAAGAGAACTATATACTTCCCATGTCTTTATACTTTAACCAAAACCAAAACCAAAAAGGTTAGTACAAAATCAGATAATCCAGAAAAGGATAACCCTTTATAAAAATAAAATCTATTCTTAATCTCCAAAATTTGTCCAAAAAAACCCAAAGTTCAACGAGGACCATTCTATAATCAATTTGTCCATAAAATTCTTCAAAGTAAACCAAACTAAGATTGAAACCCAAATATTTGAAGGATTTAGTCACATAGTCTTCCAATTTAAATCGTAACATTTATCTCCAAACAAGATCAGTTGCTCTTAATGTCTCGTATTGAAAAGTAATTAACCTAATCACATATCCTCCATGATAGGTTAATAAATATCCATAGATAACCCAAAATCAACTTACTCTTAATTCATAAAATCATCTTTCTAAAAATAATCAGTCAAACTAACCAGGGACTTCATGTAGTCCAGTGGTAGGTGATAAATACCAGTTGCACTTTGGTTGTGGGTTCGATTCCCGCAGCTTTGTTCGACGCGACAGGTTGTCACATGGTCTTCATGTTGTCCTTTTTCCAAAACTATATAATTCTCAAATCATTCCCCAAAAGGAGATAAAATCATCAAAAATAACCATAACATAATTTAACCTCAATTTTATCTCAAGCCTTTCACTTCCATCATAACATATAGGAACCCATAATTACCTCAAAAGTAAGGATCATATAAACCCAAATGGTTCTTTATAACTATGTCCAAAAATGAACAGATAACTATTCCTTGAATAAAATTTTCATATATTAAACATCAGGGTTACACATACTATAAAAAGTCTTCTAATGTAACCCCATCATTAAAAGAGACTTAATACTCTTAAGAATTTCACCATAACTCTTGAAGCCCTTATATGTTGACATCTTACTCATTCAACATTCTTCATGACCCATTAATCATTCCTTTCCAACTTATTCTGAAATACTTCTTTCCTACAAACAAAATCATGAATCATATCCTAAGATTCCAAAATAGGAAAACAATAGTTATGAAATAATCCATACCTTTGATTGGTCATTTTCAGTTTCTTCATCCTCAATCGGAATGGCATTAGGTATTGGTAAACGAACATTTGTACGATCTTGGTGATCCCATTCACGAAACTTCTTCATAGGACATGTGTTTTCATAATGACCATGCACACCACATTTAAAACATTCAATTGATCCCTCCGAAAGAACTTCTTTCCCTTTCCTCGAGTCAACTGGATGCTTCCTTTTTCCATGGAAGGTTCTTGCTTTATGACCTTCATTTCCACATCTATAGAATATTTCTATCCCTTTGAAACATTTTCCTAGGTGTTTCTTTCCACATTTTTGACACATAGGTTTTTGAACATACTTACCTTTATGATTATTACATGTACTTCCATAGGGATTTGTTTCTCGCATATATGATTCCTTAGAGAAATCACCAAGCTTTAGGTGGTCAATGATGACTCCAGATAGTAGGTTGAGGATAATCACAAGAGTTCTCATTGCAGCTCCCATATCATTCAGTTGCTTGCTCAAAAAAACTGTCACAGTTTCCTTCACATCCACTGTTACTTTGGTGCCTGCTAGATCCAGCCATTTACTAAAACCAAAAAGGTCAGTGTGAGTATATCAACAAAACCATCATGTACTAATGAGGAAGATAAACACTAAGATATACTTACTCATTCACTTTATCTAAAACTAGGACTCTTTCTGAAATCTTAACCATTATGGTAATGTCACTTATGATTAAAGAATACCCTAACCTCTAAAGTTATCTAAACCGACCTTTGATACCAACTATAAGGCCCCAGCTTTAAACCTTACTTAATCTTGAGTTAGTACAAGATTACACATTGAGGATCTTTTCAGGTTTAGATTTTTAGATAATTAGATCATGAAACTTGCATTACATTCAACATTTAAACAAAGTAGTTTCATAAAAGACAGTATTCATTCATCCCATCAACGTAAACATATTTAAAATAAAACATGGATTCTCTCTTGACACATCCTTGACACTATCATCACATCATATACCTTTCCCTTGACCTGTGAAAAACATTTCAGAAACTTGGGATGAGCATAAAAATCTCAGTAAGGGTTATAAAAATATGGAAAGGTAACATGAGTTCATATATACATAAGAATGAAATCATACTTTACCCATAAAACATAGGCACTTTAACATACCTCATCAAATCATGAATAAATTATAGAAATCATAAGATATAAAAGGTAACTTGAGGCATTCATAACATTCTTACGTAGGGAGTAACCCTCTTGGTTACGTTTGGAATACCCACCACAGTATATTCCCTAAATCTCTTCGGATAAACCTTAACGTTTCACTCCTTCGCGTTACCCAATGCATTGGAGATCTATATCGGGCTCACCCTCCCTTAGTTTATCACGGAACCACCCGTATTCATAACAATTCCCAATAACCATAACATAATCTTATCACATAAAACGTGCATAAAGGAAACCTAATATTTCCACCTTTCAATAACAAGATATCAATAAAAGACATTGATATAAAAACATTATGAAAACCATTTTCAATACCAAAATAAAAGAAATGTAAAACATGGTATTTATTTTTCTGTAAAAAAGAAGGTATGTCTTGTAGAGGAATCCAGAACTCAAATAATTGTCATGGTGGTGGAGAAGTCATTGTCGCCGCATACGTATGACAAAAATATTCCATTTTGTCGTTTAGTAAATGCTTCGTATAAAAAAGACTCCTTTTGGGATAAATGAAAAGTCAATGGGGTTTATACATCGTATAAAAGATGGTTGTGTATAAAACAAAATATGCCTCAATGAATGGAGATTGAGACGAAGTCCCATTCAAAGACGGTATCCTTGGATTAAGGATAAATCAATTGCATAATTATGTGTGAAAAACGAATACACAAAATATAAGTGGGTATTAAGTGTAATAAAATCAGAGGACATTCACACATAATCATAGAACGACATATTCAAGGAGTAAAAGTTTATCCCAAAGAATCAAAATTGGGTTAAGAAGTTCCCTTGCAAAAATTCAACAGCCTAACGGCGTCACTTCAAAATTTAGAAAAAGATTTAATGAGAGATAAAAAGGGTATCTTGTCACTTAGTCATAAAATTTACATCAATAAGGATATATAAGAACATATCCCAACATAATATTATGTGAATTAAAAGACATAACAAAAGAAGTCTTTTAAAAAGAGGAGGTTGAAAGGTTCCCTTACCGACATGGTTATCTTTCGAAACATACGCCTCGTGAAAGAAGGACAATACAACATTGATGTAAATACTCATAAATGAAATAATATTACACAATGAGTAAAATAATGGTCAGTACATACACTACTAAAAGGAAATTGTGGAAAATGTAGCATAAATATCACGGGAATAAAAGTGAGATGAAAAATCCCTTACGAAAACTTGGCAGCCTAACGGTGCCACTTAAAACATCCAAAAATGGATTGATGAGATCAAATAGGGTATCTCATCACATTACAATAAAATGTACAGAAAGAGGAATATAAATGAACATCCCCCATCATAACAACGAGGATCTTAAAATAATTTACATAAAGGAGAGTACTTAAAGAGAAAGAGAGAGGTTAGATCTCTTACGAAAATTCGGCAGCCTAACGGCGCCACTCAAAACTTCCAAAATGGATTGATGAGAGAGAATAGGGTCTCTAATCTATGAACATAAAAATTAAAGTAAGAGTAATATAAAATAACATCCCAATAACAATAAAGATAAGCTTATAAGGAATGACATAAAAGAGTGTACTTAAAAAGAAAGAGAGGAGTAGGATCTCTTACCTTGGGTCCGACTTGACTCGATCGTTCTTTAACGTCCTGAATAATAAACTTGATTTAATTTCAACTTTATTAAGAACCTTTTTATAGTTCATTATTCCTTTTATATCACTTATTTCCATGTTATAAACATTATGTAATCATTTAAGTTAATAATGTTTGTTTTGTCGATATTTGGTTCTTAAGTCGAAAGTAGACTTCTTACAATTACGTGTTGTTCGTGTGGTCAAATGTTCATTATATACAGAATTATATTCATGATTTGGATATCATATATATCATATATATCCATAATATACATGTATTTATAATATTATATAATCATTTAGAGGTAAGAAATGAAATGCATCGTTCATGGAGACGGTAAGCTATACATACGCATGAACGCTACTTTCATTTCTATGTCATATTAATGGAATTAAAACTAAATGAGAGGTATGTATATTTTAATTCCAGAATTATATTAATCATTTATATGTAACATAAATCATATATAATAACTTTAAATAAATCCTTTATACATCCCACATATGGCATTAACGAATCAAATCACTTTGAGGGGGCGGTAGTCCGCACTTCCTAAAATGAAATTATCGTGTTTACCCACAATGGAAACCATAATGGTATGCCACAAAATAAAAATAAATAAACATAAACATATTATATATCATATATAAATATAATTACATCTTAATGTCCACCTTTTAAGGTGTTATATGAGTTTTGAACAATCATGGTTTCGTGAGGCAGAAATTCACCATCCACAGAAACAATATGTTCTTTAACCATTTGATGTAGGTGTGTGTAAGTGTAGCTCGAATGATTATTATAACAACATCCTAGTATATTGAAGATACTGTAGTTGTTACAAAATAAATGAATAAAAAGAGTTTAGGGGGTTGTAGAATCAAAATAAAACAAAAGAACACAAGTGAAGACATTACCTTAAAATCGGGTATCTCCCTTTGGTTTGAGATCAAAGGCTTCCTTGGGAAGAATTCTGCCCAAATTGTGGCTTCAAGGAGTTATAGAGAGATTTTTAGAGAAAAAATGGGCAGGGGTTGGCCGAGCCAAAGGCTTTGGAAGTGTGGGTAAGGAGGTAGAGGTGGGGGCCTTTTATAAGAGGAGAGGAGGGGCACTCTTGGAAAGGTATAAAATGTAACTTTATTTTCAAATGAGTTTCGGATTTTAATGGTCCCAAATTGATGTGTTTCTAGGATAAGTTGATAAGGGTTCGAAATATACCCATAAAATAGGTTTTGGACATTTTTAGGTCTTATATTTTACATTATCTTTCCATTTTATTTAAATCGTTAAATAATGAGGTCATCGCTGCATCATCATGATGTCATAAATAATTTAATTTATTTACTGTCTAAAAATTATAAAAAAAGATATCATGATGTAGTAAATCTTTTTATATTTCTAATGAATATTTATAGTCCAAAATAACATTTATGTAGACAAAATTAAAAATATTTTTCTTAGGTGATACATTCTTTGTTACATTTAACATTCTTTAAAAATAAAAAGATAAAAAGTCACTTTCTCACAAAAGTGATTCCATGGGGCCCCCAAGTCTGGAACAAGGCATCCCATGGTCGGCCATGAGACAAAAATTAGCCTTAGGACACATTTTGTGGTCATTTTTTATTATTATGATATTATCTTATTATCTTTAACTACCTGATTTCTCATTAATGAAGATAATTAAAGATAATTACCGTCGTTACTATTCATAATGTACAAAAACAAAAGATTCTTAATTACATAATTTGGACCTTCTGATTCCAAATATGTAATCCATTTTACCAAATTCCAAACACATAAATTGAAATAATTAATTTATAAAACACTTCCCGTTGTCAAAACAAATAGCAGGTTTTTTAGAAACAATATTTATGAAAAGTTTGGCACTTGTTTATGCCCAATTCCAAAGTGAAATTAATACCAATGACCATCATTGAATTACATGGTAAAAATATATTCTAATGACACTTTAAAACAAATTAAAAATATAATATAACCATATAATTAAATTATATGAAAAAGCAGTTTTGATGTAAAATGCAGTATTTTTCGCTATTCATTGAAAAATGAACATTGTCAGAAAAATACCAAAAATTAACCCAAGGTAAATTTCAATGTCACAATCATAAATAATATGTTTATTTTGAAAAATAGAGCTTATAAAATTTTCAAAAAGTGGATTTAAAAGGGGTTCGCCATCAAAAGGCGGTTAATCGACCTTTTAAAGAATATTAGAATGTTTACACTTAAAAACTGGATTCATTTTCATTTTTAATACTCTAACATTTATTGTAAAGAGTAAAAATATTTGACAAACATATATAATCATTTTTTAGTTATTTCTGTTCATTCCTTCCATTACAATGGCTAGGCGTTAACTGCCATTTAAAATAATATTATTTTATTATTAGAGTGCAACGTAAGATTCCCAAGAAACTCGTGGTTGCGTATTGGGTACGCCATCGAGCATAGAATCCCCTTTAAAGTAATATTAATATTTTATTCACAAATATGGATAAATATAAAGATGTCATATTATTTATTTACCTGGGGTGTTACAGAGTCACATGTATAGTATGTTCTGGTTCTCCTATGAGTTCCTAGGAATTCCAGTGTTCTTCTGTTATGAGTACTACTAGAGTTGTTTCCATTTATGTGTGAAATATTTCCTTTATACCTAGTTTTGTTTTGTGTTTGAAAAACTATGAATGTGTGGTTAGTTTAAAGAAGATTTCCCATGTAGATGATTTGAAAGAGAAAGCTCAGCTCTTCTTTTCCTTCTTGTGCCTTGTTTTAAATTATGAGGGAAATGGATCATGTTGTTTGTTTTGAAATGAAACGTGTGTATGAAACTCTATTTTTATAAATGAATTTAAAACTAGTATTAATAGAATTTTTTTGGGAATGGAATGGTTTGGATTCCTTGGTGGTTTTCTATAGAGCTATTATTTCACACCCTACATATACCACTTGGTGTCGGTAGACTTAAGCTATTTTGTAGGTTCAACTTTTGTTCATATTTACAGGTAGATTCTTGATGTTAGGGCATGGTTGGTCTTGTGGTTGGATATGACCAATAGGTCACATGGAGATCGTTTGGTGGCGGTTCAATGTGTTCCTTTAAGTTTCAATTTTGACTTTTGGTTTTCATCATACTAATTTGTATCTTATAATTGAATATTTTTATTATTTTTTGAGATTTAGTTGTTAGTTTTGATACATTTTTAGTTTATTCTCTTTATTTATTGGATCTTAGTTATTTTTGGTCTGAAATAATTCCCACATAGATTTCATTTCATTCTCAACACTAGTTGCTAGCCCATGGGGATCGGGAATACCCTTCGGTCCATGTCGTGAACTGGGTTGGGTGTCTGGTCGGACGATATACCTAAGTTGGTTCATGATAACATGACATCAGTTGAGGTTCTTCTTATTTGGGGTGTTTAGTAAAAGGATATTTGGACTGTCGGGACTCGATAAGTAGGTGTGGTAAGAGCGTCGCAAACTCTTGGTCACACTAATCCTCGATTTACTAAGGGTATTCCTAGATTTGACACTTTTTCCTTCAGTTGTTTTGGATTGGGGGATGAAAATAGAGGATAATCTATGTCATGTTGTGGTATCACATAGAGTAGTGGCCTGGGTTGAGTCTATGGGCCTAGTTCAAGGATCTCTTAGTGTTATTCCTTACATAGGGCATGGACCACTACCATGTCATCGGGTTAGGAATAGACGCTAGTTCCTCATTCCAGTTGTTCATTGTTGGTTGTGTTTTGTTTTGGTTTTCATTGGTATAAGCGTATGTTGAAAATGCATGTTCATTTTGAAATGTAAAGTGTATTTAATAATGGATGTGTTTTTCTTCAAATGGTTTCAAATTAGTAAATTGGTTTTTAAAATCTAAAGCATTTTGGATTTGAGAGTGTGGATTGGGTGGAACCCTTGGTGTTCCTTAGGAATATTTTCATGTGTGTAGGGTATGTACAGGAAGTATGGGGTAGGCAATTGTTTACAGATTGTGTGGATAGAAATGTATGAAAACACATGTAATGGTTCATAGGATTCCATGGGTGGGGTTTTGGAATTAAAGGTTTTACATGGTTTTTCTATAATGGATTTGAATGAGAATATGATTTTGGGAATTGGCCTTAGAAGAAAGAATTTTTAAAATTTAAAAAGTAGTGGTGGTGTTAAAAAGGGAAATGAATTTTTGGAATCGAATTTTTTCTAAAAAGAGGGTTTCAGTATTTTGAAAGTGGATTAGAAATATGGATGTTTTGAAAAATAATATGAAAGGGTATTTTTTTAAGGTTTCTTTTCATAATGATTGAGTTTTTTTGGCTTCTGAGACTATTTTTTGTTCTTAGGGTTTTTTTATTGTATTGTCTTGATATTGGTTTTGGTTTGATTTTTTTGTGTTGCTCAGGTTGTGCAACCCAGAATGGTTCCCAAGGTTCCTGATGACTCATGTCCAAATTCTTGAGTTTTTTCAGATGTTTCCAATCTTCTATGGAGCTAGAGGTCCATTAGAGGTAGGTATATGGCTTGAAGAGGTAGAGTGTATTGTTGGGTTATTGGGAACTCACAACATCGTTGAGGTTTGTGTCATCTCAGATTTTTCTGAGGGTCCATATCTAGACGAGTAGAGGTTGTTTGTCTCATCGTCATTAGAATTTGGGGTAAATTTGGTGGTGTTCGTCTCTCACAAAGGTTCTCCATTTAGAAGAGAGAGTATACCAGAGGAACCTGTCGATAATAAGCTATCCTCATTGCTTCTGGCATATGGTTCATCAAACTGCTTCTCGTGCACCATCAGTATGGATGATTCGGGAATACCAAGCCATCATGTTGCATTTATCTGAAAACATGCCACCTTTTTTGTCATTTTAATCATCAAGAGGAAGAAGGAGTTGGGATCAGGGGTTGTTGGTTCCTGATAGTGTGGTAGGATATGCTTCATCCATCAGATCCCTAGCCACAGGTCTCGGGGTAAATCTTGCACGCAGTTAGAAGTTGTCAAGGGATGTGTGGAACCTTATATCAAGTTATCTTTTAAGTGACTGGGATAGAAATATAGAAATTTTCCTTTTTCAATTCTGTTCACTATTGTAATTTCATCCTTGTTCTGGTGGTGTGATGAACTCGTTCTACCACAATCCAAGCAGATTAATCTTCTCCAATTATAGATTTTAAATTGTTCTCATTCCTTGAGAAGTGTTGGTCCTATGAATGAATGGACCAATTCTGGTTTTGGGTTTAGTTTTAGATTTGTTCGTTATGGTGATGTTTGGGTATGTGGAGTTGATGGGTGGTGTTTCTAGGCCCTTTTTTAGTTCAGATGCCTTTCCATGGGTTTTCTCTAGTGTTGAGAAGTCATCCTAGGTGAATAGTTCTCAACTATGACAGTGTAGTTATTCACCCTTGTGTGGAGGGTTTCGATTCTTGTAGGGTATTTCTCCATTATAGTGTCTTTGAATTCTAGGTATCCCCGTAATATTTTTAATTATGGTGGTGGAGTTGTTCTGTTAGCATTGAGGAAGTGGGTTGAGTTCGGGCTAAGAATTCCCTAGTTCCCAGTTGCGATGAGGATTTTATTCGATTGGTGTGGAATGTGTTGAACTATTTACTCAGCCTTAGGGTACCACGTATTTTTATAATATTTTTTTTTATTCAAGTTTCAGGGGTGTTGTTCGGTTCATCTGTGGGAATTAAATGAGTTTGGTTTGGGAGTTATCATGTTACCCCCCCCCTCCCCAGGGTGATGTGTTTGGGTTCTAGATACTCATGTTAGTTGAATTATTGTGGTAGGTTAAACCCTCTCATGTTATCCCTTCAACCTTAGGTTGTGGTTCTTCTTGAATTGGTGGGGTGTGACCTGTGGAGAGAAAGTTCATCCTAGGATTCTTGATTTCCCTTTGTTTTGTCTGGGCATGGACTCAATTTTTTTTAATTGTTGTCTCGGTGACTTTATGCGGGAAGAAATTGTCTGTAGTGGTTAGAATTGTCACACCCCAACCTCATATACACCATTATGTTTCTCTTTTTCTAGTATTAGGTAATTTATTCGAGGTTTCGGTTTAGAACTAGTTTAAATTTTCAAGGGTTTGAAAATTTCAGGAGGTTTTTCTTAGTGTCGCACAGTTACCGCACAATTAGTAGTAACAGTGAGGACAAGCCATGTGGCTATAATAGGTTGGATTTAATTGACCATACGGCCAGTGTATGGACATGAATTAGGTACCAAGTAACCATGTTCTATTCTTTCCTTTGCACAGGGGTTCGCACAGTTACCGCACGGTTTAGAAAACGTGCTTCTAAACCATGCAGACGTTCCATGACATTAAAACTCGGTTTCCCTCTTTCCTCTCTCTCCTCCATTTAACCCTAAATCAAGCCTCTTTATTCCCCTTCACTTTTCCATATCAAGGGGTCCCAATATCCCTTATCATTTGGCTCTCCTTCCACCATGGTTCATCCTCTTTGATTCCAAGGTAAGATTTTGGGGTTTTTACCCATTTCTCATCTATCTCTCTTCTCTTCTCCCTATTTCGCAGTTTTTCTTTCGTTAGACCTCTCTCATCCAAGACCTAATGCCAGTGTTTGTGTGTTGTATTCTTTTTCTTGTATTCTAGTGTTAGCGGTTTGTTCTTAAAGATCTAATCATCTGTATTCAAGGGTTTCACCACTTATTCACTTGATCGGTAGGTGTTTCCATGACTTTTCTTCCAATTTCAATCTATTTTATGCTTGGGCTTTATTAATTTATTTTTAAATAATTTTTTTCACCATTTTTATAATCCTATTTAATTCATGGTAGCATTATCTTGTTGTAGGTTTGACTAAAAATATATTTTGATATGTTTTTCTATATATGCCAATGATCATGCCTTGCCAATTGAGTTTGAATTAATGTATTTGTCTTCAAATGGTATTATTAGATGTTTTAGGTGGTATTTTCCTATGGTATTTTTTTTATATAAGTATTTTGTATTGATTTGGGTTGGTTTTATGAAATTTGGGGTTTTATAGATGATATGGTTTCTCGTGTTAATAGAAGGTGTGTGTAGTTTCCTCTAAAATGGTTGGGAAAATACTACTTGTGATTTTCTATTATATGTGGGAACATCCATGGGTGAATGGAGTGCACACATGGATGAGCCTTCAAATTATTATGGCATCGGGAGTGTCTCTTTCCTCAAACCTTGGTTTAAAAAAAGTAAATTTGTTTTCTCATTCTCCATCAATTTTATAAATGGTTCCATGATTTCCAAAGTGGCTTAGGGTGGTTTAAAATTGTATGGGGAGTTATGTTTTTTTGTGTTTCATTAAATGAAATTTTTTATTTAAGTGATTGAAATCCCATTTTTCACCTTTAAGTGGGTTTTGTATGCTTTTAACTCAGTCTGTGGTAAAGTGGATTTGAAATAAAGGTTCATTTGGTAGTTGTGACGTGTTTAGGTGTTTGTTTGAAACTTAAAGGGAACTTGGAAAAGGAATAGTGAAAATGGGATTTTATGTGGTTGGAAATGATTTTTGAGTTGTTTATTTCCTTTTTAAAATGTTCCCAAGATGGTTAGAACTAAAGACCTATTTTTCACTTTGAAATTGATATTTGGAAAACCCTTCTTTAGTTAGGTTCCTTTCATAGATAGTGAGATGATAGATCGGAGGGTCATCAGTATGGGGACTCCCTTGTATAATTAATGTTTGATGGAAAGAGACTTTCCTTGAGGTGGTTGTGGTGGTGTCGGTTGGGTGATGAGTGTGTATCATTTATGTGAATTGTTGTTTGAATTGTATGGCACACCCCCTTGTCAAACATAACATGGGAACCTAACATAGAAAATAGGTTTAATAAGAATGATTGATGCACTAATCTATGATATTGTACAAGCTAGTGGCCCATAGCATATGGATACTTGGGTTTATTTCCATGGGATCAGGTCCATCGACCAGGCTAGGCATGGAGATGATCATGAATTAGGGATTTATGATGTCATTGAGTAGGAAATTCCTTCAGGATGAGTCCCATGTATAGTATTTCTATTCTCCTTTGAGTTCCTAGGAATTCTCATGTTGTTCCATTATGAGTACTACTATAGTCATTTCCCTTGATTTGTGTCATCTTTCCTTTGTACCTGGTTTGGGTTTCTGTTTGGAAAACTGTAAATGTGTGGTTGGTTTAAAGATGATTTCCCAAGTAGATGATTTGAAAGAGAAAGTGCAGCTCTTATTTTCCTTCATGTGCCTTGTTTTAAATTATGGGGGAAATGGATCATGTTGTTTGCTTTAAAATGAAAAATGTGTATGAAACTCTATTTTTATAAATTTACTTCAAACTAGTATTGATGGAATGTTTTTGGAAAGGAATTTCTTGGATTCTTTGGTTGTTTTCTAATGAGTTGTTAGCTCACACCCTACCTATACCACTCGGTGTCGGCAGACCCGAGCTGTTTTGTAGGTTCAGCTTTTGTTTAGGTTTCCTGGTAGATACTCACATTTGGAGAATGGTTGGACTTGTAGTTGCAGGTAACCAAGAGGTCACATAGAGATTTTTTGGTGGCGGTTCAGTGTGTTCGTTTGAGTTTCAATTCTATATTTTGGTTTTTATAATGATGATTTGTATCTTGTAATTGAATCTATTTATTGTTGTTTGAGATTCAATTTTTGTTTTTACTTTGTTTTTAGTTTATTCTATTTATTTATTGGATCCTGGTTATTCTTTGGGATAAAATTATTCCCATATGGATTTTATTTGAGGCCTGGCACTAGTTTACAACCCGTGGGGATCAGGAACTCCATTTAGGCCATGTCACGGGCCAGTTTGGGTGTTAGTTCAGATGAAATCCTTAGTTAGTTCATGATACTACTTGTAAAAGGTAATTATACACCTTAATTATTTTGGATATAGTGATTCATGCATTTTTAGATAAATGGTTAGGGTAATTGTGTGACCTAATAATATATACAATTTAAAATCGAATTATTTAAAGTTTTAAAATCCATATTTAAGTGGAGAGGGTATCAATATATTTCATATTTAATAGGGAAGCTCCAAAAAACATGGTTATCAACATACCCTCAAATACTCTTTTAATTTTTTATTTATTCTTGTTGAATATTCATTTAGGTGGTTGAATCCTTGAGGTATGTAAATCTTAATCATATTCTTCAATTTCCTTCTCTATTATTCCTTTATTTTTCTTAATCCCAAAGCCCATAGATTCCTTGGTTCATCTTGGATAAAATGTAAATTGGGGGTTACCATTTTTATGTATTTTGGTTACCGCTTAGGTACATCCTCTCTTATATAATAGTAGATAAGTTCCAATTTCTATTGGATTCAAGGAATTCTAGTTTGGGGAACATTATGATTTCATTTATTTTTCAAGCCATGAATTCTTAATTGTTTTAAATGACTATTTCACTAAAAATAAATTTATAGTTGATGTATATATATATATTATGAATGTTATTTATTATATCCATATCACATCATGGTTTTTAAATGGATTTGGAAAGGGGATATCTTAGAAGGTTTAATTTGGTTTAATATAATGAGATTTGTATAAGGTTCTTGTTAAAATTACAATGGGGTTTTGTAGGGAAATGGTTGTAATTTTTTTCATAAAATGTTAAGTTATGTTTTATAATGAAGTGTTGAGATGTTTATAATGAAGGATTACATGAATAAAGTGGTATAAGGATTATTTAAATATTTTTCACAGGATTCAATCTCATTGATAACTTTAAAACTTTTTATTATGAAATGTAGTTGTATGATTGTGTTTTATTAAAACAATATGGATTGTTATAAAGTAATATTTTTTTGTTATGTTTTAACTTTATTTAAAACCATTTTATTATTGTAACACTTTATAGAAACACTATAAGAACTTTGGTTGGAATATAGGATAAGTTCCAATACTAGGTGATAATACAAATCTACCTAGTTCCCTTTTGTATTATATAATTGGTGTAAAATGACACACTTTCTAATGATTATTTCTACTAGTGTATGACACCACACTAGCAAGAATACTACATGAATTTGGATTTGAATACTGATATGGATATGTATATGGATGTGACCATAATATGGGGATCCTATTTTTCTTGACATTGGTACCCTAGGTAATCTCCCATAATGTTTGGTAAAATTTTAACATTACAATTATTTTCAATTATGTATATATTCTTCAAATTTTACATTTTTTATTAGACTTGTATGAATCATTTATATTTAAAGAGTGTTATAAACATGATGTATCCATGTTACATGTTTTTATCAAAAATTGAAATTAAAATTTTATTTTTTTAGTTCAAAATAGAAAGTTTTGGATTAATTTTTAAAGGATATACATAAAAAAATTGTATAATACTACAAGGAATGTTTCCCTAAAACCCTACATGAACACTCAATATGTATTTAGATCTTTTTTATATAATACTAATAAAGTTAAATCAACACTATGGGGTAGCATATTCTTGATAGATTTTTCTTATGTTAGAAGAGAAGAAAAGTGATGGATACATGATTTTCATGTATATATGGGTTTCATGAGTGAAGTTTTTTCATTTTCCCAATTATATATATTATTTTCTTTTATACTCATCTTATTCATCTTCCAGTCCCTTGGTTTTTATTTCTAGTTTCATTTTGGATTTGTACGTGTAATAGTTAGATATATTTTATTCTTATTAGTTTTGGTCATTTTGACATAGTATTATTATGTATTTTGTCTTTATTGGAGTTATTATTTCATCTTAAAACAGGATTGGGGTAGTTTATACATTTAAAAATATTTATTTTTTTCATTAAAATTCAAAATATATGAAATTTTCATACTAAAATGTTGGGTAGAGGTCTCATTTATCGTTATTTATAAAATGTAAAAATCATTACCAGTTGAGTAAGTATTGATTCCACGACAGTTATTTTCATATCATGGTGATTAGTAACACACCTTGGGTATTGTGGTGGACTAGTATAAGAACTAGGATAGGGTAGCTCAAGTTGGTTTATTATAAAATGGTATCAGAACAAAGTTTATTTATTATTTTGGAAGTTAAGGTAAACATGAGATAGGATAATCTAATCTCAAGAGGTTTCTTATGATTAATTTTCTAGACAAAAAATTATTGTGATGAGACTTTAGTTTCTAGAGGATCTCATAAAATGTATATTTTTTACTTCATATATTTTTTATTAATTTTTTTCGGAAAATGCGGTTTAAAAAGTAAAAAATTTGACAAATATCCAAATTTTCATGGCTAAAGAACATGGGATATAGATCATGTGACCAAACTATGTGGAATATTTTTGGGTAATGTAGACTTTTCACTTCGATAGAATCATCGATTTACTAACCGTGTATCCTAACCATGCATAGTGAAAACATGTTATTATTTTTTCAATTTTCAACTTTAATAATTTTTTTATCTTTTACATTGATTATGTAATAATTGCTATTTAAATCAAGGTTTTTATATGATCCAATTGGATTTAAATGTGTTTGATAAATTTTTTTTCTTTTTAGATTTTATATGGAATTATGAATCCACGATTAATTTTAGAGAACCTTGAAGAGGGAGAAATGGATAATTTTCCACATAATAAACTCTAGTTGATAAAAATATCATTAAAGTAGTATTTTATACTATTTATGGCATGGAATGAGAGATAAACTTATCCTATACCAAGAAAAATATCAATATCAAGAATTAATTCATCATAATATTTATACCTTTTGGCGTAGTAAAGATTCTCAAGTATCAAAGGATTTACTAGAAAAAATGGAGATCATTTTTTAATTTCTTGAGATTAATGAAGCTTAAAAGGTAAAATGTGTCGCATTTATGTTCATGGGTCCTAGATAGAATTTGAAGAATTCTATTTTATAGGAAATGTTTTATAATAAATTATCATTAAAGGATTTTAAGGATATATTTACTCAACAGTTTCATCCCAAGATAATCAAAATGACTATGTTCCATAATTTTTACTACCTTCAATAAGGTACCTAAATAGCCATGGAATGTATAGAAAAAACTTATAAGATAGTTCTTTTTTCACCAGATATATTTATTAAAAAATATTTAAAAGCATGATGGTTTGAAATGTTCCTTCAATTTGATATTCAGTCTAAATTTTTCTCATTCAAACTACTAGTGTATACTAAAGTTGTTGATAAAGTATAAAGGGTTAATATTGATCAAGTTGATTTATCAGTGATGGTTGGTAATCTATGTGTTCCCAATGTACGTGAAGGTGGATTCCTCATAAATAAGAGAAAGAGAGGATATTTATAGTGGGAAATTGATGGTGGTTTAAGGTATCCATCTCAAACTGCTTCATCAGCACCTACAAAAAACATGGCTTATGACTTGTCACCAGTGTGGAAGGTTAGAGAACACCATACCTTCTTGTAAAAATTATCCCAAGACTTTTCATTATTATAGACAAATGGTCCATCTTTATAGGTTTTATAGAACTAATCCTTTATATAATAGTGGTGTGGTTTCTTCAACATCAAAGGGATCATAAATGTAATATGATGCATCTAAGGAAAAGGGGTATCATCCTTAATAGTGAAAGAGTATAGGTGATTATTTTTTGAGGTCAAATATAATTAATGAGTGAACCTAAAAATTATGGGATTTCATAGACTCAACCTAAATCTTGAAAATTATATATCCATGGGTATCTATCTATATAATCTAAAGTTAGATTGGATATAATGTGAGATAATGTACTTATAACATCATATATGGTCAATTATTTATTTAATATAGGTGTATCACACTCATTTATATTTTCTCATATTATAGATTTATTGAATCTTTATTTTTATCATATTTCATATGTGATGGAAATATCAAATCCTCGTAGAAATAAATAGTAGGGATTCCAATTTCCATCATGTATTATCTCTTTATTTTAAAAGGACTTGACATTGGACTTATCCTCCAAAGGTATATCTTGGAAATATTCCTCAACTTGGACTGGATATACATGTTCATGGATGGTATTTATTTTTATCACTAAAGGTTGTTATTTATTTCTTTTAATATAATTTATCATCTATTTCAAGGTGAATGGGACCCAATATCTAGTTGATTTAGAACTCCTATTTTCTAATTTGGAGAAATTTCATGTCAGATATCTTCTCATTTGATAGAAGTTAATGAAGAACATTTAATGGGTGATCTTACTCCTATTATAATATACATACCTGATATGTTTCTTAATAACTTATTTGGGTTAATTATAATTTAGGAAGTCACATTTTCTATTGATCTTATCTCTAGGGAACAGCCTATATACCTGTTATCATATTGAATGGATCTAGTTGAGCTAAATGAATTGAAGACTCATCTTCATTTTCTGGAAGATATGGGGTTTATTTTCTATAGTGTATGTCCACGGGTTGCTCATGTACTCTGAAAATAATTCCATCGGAAGAATACACCATTTCCATGTATTAATGGCCTTTTTGATCAATTTAAAGGGGGAGGTAGATCTATAATGTTATTCTTTAGTTAGGGTATCATTAGCTCATAGAAAAGAAATAAGATATACCCAATACTTATTTTTGAAGTATGTATAGTACCAAGTGATACTATTTATCTTGATAAATTATATTGATATCTTTATGAATCTTATTAATTGAATATCCATTCATACCTCAATTTCATTGTTGTGGTTTTCATGGGTGATATCTTAATTTATTCAAAATATTAATTGAAGGAAGAGAATCACATAAGAGTTATGTTTCATATCCATTAAGATCATTTTTATATAAAATCTTATTTAGGGGTCACTTCTAGATCCATGAGGGTAATTTCATAGTACATTTCCCATTATAACAAGTCATAATAGTAGTTATTTAAAAGGTGAGTTTTTTTCTCTTGTGAATTGTTGAAAAATGTCTTTGACATGTATATATTCATTAATTTAGTGAGATGATATTTCAGGTTAATAAATTATTTCGTTAATATTTATTCTCTTTTGGAATCCCTCGCTCTCAATGGAGTGAAATTAAAATTGAGTCTTAAATGTTATGTATTATTCAATGATTTAAAATAGAGGCTATCGTCAGCTTTATTTAGGATTCTTCTTAAGCCTATAGAAGGTTTTGTGGTATATTTTAATTCATCAGACATGGGGTTTGGATGCATAGTTATGTTGGGAGAGCATGTAGTGGCTTATGGTTTACACTTGTAACACACCAAGCTTCCACGGTACGCTTCTCTTTTAATAATCAAATAGCTTGTGTTGTACGCAACTTTGAGATCTAACACACCACAACCAATCGAACTAGCCGTTATGAATAATAATACCACCTTATTGAAATTTTATAAATTTTATTTTTCAAAATGGGCTTCATTTTTGAATTTTTAATATCAAAATTAGATTAGGGTTAATTTTTTTGTATTTTTCTAAAAACTTTCAATTTTTAATGAATAGTGAAAAACACTGCATTATTGTTTACAATCGACTTTTTATTTAAATATTTATTTATTTTATTTAAATTTATTTTAGGTCAAAATAGATATATAATACCTATATAATTTCAATATAATTCATTGAAGTTAATTTATAATAAGTTTTTATATATAAAATTTTATTGAACTTTTTACCGTCTTTTACCCACCTCCTATGAGAATTTACAAATTTGCATAAAAATTAATTTTACTGCTTCTGTGAATTGAATTTCAAAAATCTTAGAGACATAGTTGTTATCATTAAGTAAAATTTGGTTCAATAAGATGAAAATAATTTTTGTTGAAGAGTAACTTTTGACTTTTATTTACCGCGGTTAAAAGTAAATAGGGTAATTAAAGGTAAATATAATATTATAATTACCCTATCACATGAATTAATTCTATAGGATAAGTTTAATTTGAACAAAAACAACCTTAGGAATAAAATATGATACTTTCTGGTCCACTTGGATTAGATTAGGACATTTATTATTATTTAATTTAAAGAAGAGTTAAAAGTGTTAAATTCAAGTTTTCCTAACTAAAACATTTTTAATATAAGGTTATATATAAGATAAATTCGACTATAAATATTAATTATAAAGATAAAAAGTTTTTCTACAAAATGGTATTTTATTTATAAATTTTATACATTAAAAAATTAAATTTATTTATGACACAATCATGATACAGTAATTACATTATTAATGAAAAATAATAATAATTGATATTATAAATATCTAAATAAATGTAATTTGAGACTTTTAATGAATTTACACCAATTTTCTAGGTTAATATGAGATTTTATTTTTTATTAATTTAATTTTTTTCTAATTAATCATGTTGTTATGACTTTAACAAAAAAAATACCAAATAGTGTCAAAATTAACATAAAAGAGTTTTTAAAACAAATATTATATTATTAAATGATATAATAGCACTAAAAATCAAATAATTGGAAAAAGGACTTACATAATTATATATATGTCATTAATTAACCAATTTGGGTTCTCTTGGAATTTTTTAGTAAGTTTATTGACCAATTATTATAATAATACAAGAATACATGGTAAAAGTTAATCTATTTAATTACGAGTTAAACCTAAAAGATAAGGTTAATATAGTGACTAAAACCTATCTAAAACCTATTTGTTGAGATTTTTTAGACCCATACCCACCTTATCCTCTAAATAAATCCTTTTGGAGCCATTATAACCCGAAAATAATTTTATTATAAAATAATATTTCAATCTTTCCTAAGTTTCCTATCACCTCTCTTATAAAAGAGAACTTCCCCTTCCCTCAAATTCACACCTCCAAAGCCATTTTTATCAGAAAAAACCTGCCCAAATATCCACCCAACTTCCCTAAAATCAACCTAGTGGAATTAGTTTTTTTAGAAATCCAGCCTAAGGATCCCTTTTGATCAACTCAAAAGGAATCACCTGAAGAAGAGGTAAATATTTCATCACCTCTTTCAAGTTCTTTTCTTCTTCCATTTCATCTTTATTTGTTGTTTACATTCTAAAATAATCAATCTAGTATCTTATATATACATAGATTTTATTATAAAAATGGTGCAGCCATATTCATTATTCTATTAATCATATTAATGACAGTGTCATCGTACGTGTGTATGTACGGCTTACCGTCTCCACGTCATGGTATAGTTGTTATTCAATACATTATTATTTGGATGGGTATAATAATGATGTATAAATGATTTAAAAAATAAATATAACATTTTAATGATTCTTTATATATGATATAACATCTATTTACATGTGATTTAATCATCAATATAATGATATTTTCGCTCGTGCGTACGTACGGATTATCGTCTCCACAAACGCGATGAGATTCATTTCTCCATCGTAATCATTCAAGAATAATTTTCATTTTATGATTAAAAATAATATTTAAAGAACATAATATCATTTGGGATATGAATCAAATACATCCTATCCATAACAAAAATGACTTACGTATCAAAAAATATAAAGTAAAATGAATCAGTTAACACCCAAAACGACGATAATACTAAAATATTATCAACAAAGAAATATTAGGAGATAATATATGATATCATGTTTATGTATATGGTTATTGTATAATTTAATAACAATGATTTAACTATTATATAAGAGATTAACTTACCCTCAACCAAGGAAAAGTTCAAGGTAAGGGTTAATTATACAATCTCTTCATTATACGAGGTTGTATATATGTAATTATCTATTGGGACCTCTTTATTATCCACATCAATATTTCTTAAAATGTATTTCAAAACATTTTTTCTATTTCCTAGACTATGGGTTAAATTCATTTATACCCTTGTTTTAATTTTTATAAAATGTTTATAAATTAATCTTTTCATCCTTTTCCAAATAAGGTACTTTACGACCTTTTTGAAAAAATTAATGAAAGATTGTTTTTTTACTTATACGACAGGTGCGGCTATTTTCTGATGTTATAACACCTTCGAAGCTTCCCTTACAAGATTATAAGTATGTTTTCAAAATAAATGTTTTCTTTTATAATTATGTTACTTTAAAATGATTACAAAATATAAAGATATATTTCTCTAAAATAGTTTTGATTTCATCTATGTCAACATCCTTTGATGGATTTTACACTTATTTGAAGTTATGATACAATCATCTATATTGTATTGAAGGTTTTTTTATATGTTTGACTGTGGATGTGTTTTTTATACCATTCATGGTTTATAGTTAATGTATTAACATTTAGTATGCTAGTTTTAATATGAATGTTTATGTTATGTTTCAACCTTTTCATATGAGGAATGCATTGGACTTAGTAAGTGATGGGTGGAGCCTGCTATAGCTCCCTTATGCATAGGTAGGTCTCATGAGACAAACCAGTGTCTTGGCATAAGGCCTTGACAAAATCTTACTTTTAGTCTTAGAACATGGCCTTGACTATGTGGTTATGATATCTGGAATTATGCATTACATCATTATGAATTTGGATATTGATATTGCATGTGATTATTTGACTAGTAGAATATCCATGTGAATAAGTAAATGACATTATTTTGATTCATATTTTCTATATTATGATGAAGTTTAAGTTTAAAAGCCTTTTTTTAGTTTTATACGTTGCCTTACATTTTTATTCTTATTTATGAAGTTTCTGCTACATTGTTATCTTTACTGAGCATCTAAGCTCACCCCTTTCTATGTATTATTTCTCCCAATATGTGAAGATGTATTTTATGGTTGAACTTCAGGGATAGGCTAAGGGATATAAGTGTCTTCAAACGGGGACAAAAATTTCATCATTGTTTTTATCTCAAGATGTAGTGTAAGACTTACATATGTATCTATTACTTCTAAGGCTATTAAACTAATCAGTATTTCAATACTAGATCATTTGTGATCATGAAAATGTTATTTAATAATGCACTGACTCTAGGTAACTAGGGTCCGGGCGTTATAGTTGGTATCATAGGAATTTTTGTACAAATAATGGAAACTAGATTTCAAAAAACTCTGATTAGAGAACATTACTCTAAGATAGACTTTGAGGATTAGTATAGAAGAACTTCCTATAATTTTTGGAATGTAAAGATTTTTTGTATTTTCTGATCAATATATCCCTTTCTGGATATGATCTGGTAGAGGCGGCTCTAGAATAGATGTACCTAGGATTGAAAACTCAAACAAGGAGTTTCGGTCTTGACCCAGGGTATCCTGGTACACGAAAATGGGCATTTCTGCACTCTTGGTTACAACACTCCTATGGGATATGTTTAGGATAATTCACATTTTCATTACAAACAATTATGAAGGATTTATGATTATATAACTCTTCAAAGAAAACATTTTTATGATTGTG
Source organism: Viscum album (assembly GCA_963277665.1). Taxonomy (NCBI): domain Eukaryota; kingdom Viridiplantae; phylum Streptophyta; class Magnoliopsida; order Santalales; family Viscaceae; genus Viscum; species Viscum album. The sequence continues at coordinate 1,607,859,452 of OY728141.1, read as the reverse complement.
GATTATATCCATAAACTTTTCAATTTATATTAAGTGTTTTACAAGTTTGGAATTATGTTTTTTGATTCATAAACTAATATAGTGTATTTCATTGTTTAGAAATGGCACATAGTGGAAAGAATGGAAACTGTATCAACTCACCTAATCCATGTAGGGATTTCCCCCCTACTCTAGATAATTATAGTGGAGATGGTGATGCAACTGGTGCTGATCAGCTTATCACCATACTGGGACAACTCACTCAGGTTATAAGTAATAACCTTACTCGTATGGACCACCCTAATCCACAATGCAGAGGAGAAATGTTAGACCACTTCATGTTCAAAAAACCACCAACATTCAATGTGAATACAAACTATTTGTATGTGAGCAGTGGATAAGTTCCTTAGAGAAAATATTTCATGCTTTGGGGAGTAGTGAAAGGGAAAATGTTTTAAGGGCAGTTTATCACCTCACATGAGATGAAAATAAATGGTGTTCATTAATTCAAAACAAAAAGTTTGATGAAGAAGTATCAAATATATAATGGAGGGAGTTTAAAGAGATCTTCTTAGAAAAATACTTTCCATGTGACCATCGAGCGGATATGGAAAGGCAATTTTTGTGTCTGAGGAAAAATGAGGATGAGAATGTCACAAAATATGAGGATAACTTTACAAGGCTAAAAAGGAATGCAATAGATTATATATGTAACCCAAGGGGAAATATTTATTGATTATTTGATGGGTTAAAACCATTTCTCCATAGAGAATTAGTCCCATAATCCTTCTCATCATACAAAGAAATTGTCTCGTGTGTTATGAAGACAGAAAAAGAATTCTCTAAGTGTTACTACTTTAAAGCAAATCAAGAGAAGAAGAGATCTTATAAACACTCTAGAAATGGAAATAAGGGGAATAAGGGAAAGGTTTAATATCCATCCTGAACTAAATTTGGGAAGAAACACCCTGGTATTTGTCTAAAGGGAATGAGATTCTGTTACAAGTGTAGTGAAAAAGACCACCAAGCTCGTGATTGAAAAGGAAAGAAAGAGGTTGTCAATGTTGAATGCTACAATTGTAGAGAAATAGGTAATTATGCAAATTAATGACCTAAGAACCAAAGAAACTTACCTTAGATAGGGATAAGGGACCAAATCCAAGCTTATGTGATCACTACTGCTGAGGTTGAAGCTCTGAAAGACATGGTGGCAGGTAATTTAATTGTTTTCTCAAGTTTATCCAATGCTTTAATTTATTCTAGATCATTGCATTGTTTTATATCTTTCTAGTTTTCTAATAAAGTTATATATTTACAATTTGATTTAACAAGAGATTTTTCATTAAAAAATCCTAAGGGAAGTATCATTGCAATAATGTTTTATGATTCAGTCCCCATTAAGGCATATAAACATTATTTATCTACTGATCTCATCATCATACCCATGATTGAATTTTATATAATCCTCGGTATAGATTGGATTTTGGGCCATGATGTGAAAATTTATTGTAATAAGAATAAGGTTATAATTTTCAATAATGATAAGGAACACCTTATCTTTAGAGTAGAAATGTCTCCATTAGATTATTATCTAGATCCACCCCCTATAGCTCTACTAAATTCAATTATTGGGGTGGAAGAGAATGAAATAACTATTGGTGAGGAAAGGAATGTTCAAATAAAGTATTTACCTACTGTGCAATAATATGTTGATGTGTTTCTAGAGGATTTACATGGACACCCTTGAGAATGAGAAATTGAGTTTTCTATTGACTTAATTCCAGGTTCAAGGCCCGTATTAAAGACCCCTAATAGAATGGCCACTGTGGAATTAGTTGAGCTAAAGAAACAACAAGAGGAGTTGAGTAATATAAGATTTATTCACCCTAGTTTTTCTCCATGGGGATCCCATATTCTTTTTGTTAAGAAGTAATATGGATCTATGAGGTTATGCATTGACTACAGGGAGATCAATGCTGTAAAGATAAAGTGAAAGTATCCCCTACCTCGCATTGATGATTTATTCAACCAACTTCATGGAGCTCAATATTTTTCAAAGATTGACCTATGATCTGGATATCATCATTTGTGTGTGAAGAAGGAAGACATTCCGAAAATATCATTTCGAACCAAGTATGGGAATTACAAGTTTACAGTAATTCTTTTGGATTGACTAATTCACCCTATGTCTTTATGGATCTAATTAATAGAGATTTCTAGGAATACATTGATGACTTTGTAATAGTATCTATTGATGATATTTTGGTATACTCCAAAAGCAACGAATTTCATGAAAATCACTTACGCATTATCCTAAAGACTCTTAGAATAAATGGATTATATGAGAAGTTTAGAAAGAGTGAATTATGGTTTTAGGAGATTTCATTTCTTGTCCATATTGTCTCTAAGGATGAAATCTTTGTTGATACTTCTAACACAAAGGAAATCCAAGAATGGCCAGCACCAATGAGTATAACTGAGGTACACGGTTTTATTGGTTTAGCAAGTTATTATCGGCGTTTTGTCCAGAATTTTGCCCAATTGGCTAACCTGTTAACCAAGATCACACATAAAGGGGTTAAATTTGTTTGTACAAAAGAGTGTGAAGAATTTTTTGAAGGACTGAAGAGAAGATTAGTCAATTCTCCTATCTTGACTCTACCCTCGGGGAATGATGGGTTTGTTATTTATAGTGATGCTTCAAAGAAAGTAATTGGTTGTGTCTTTATGTAGAATGATAGAGTTATTTCCTATGCATCATGACAACTAAAAATTCCTAAAAAAAACTATCCCACTCATGATCTTAAGTTAGCATCTGTAATCTTTTCTATGAAGATTTAGAGACACTATCTATATGGTAAAAAATGTGAGATTTATACTGATCACAAGAGTTTGAAGTATATTTTCTCAAAAAAAGAACTCAACATGAGGCAAAGGTGATGGCTTGAACTACTCAAGGATTATGATTTCTCTATAAACTACCACCTAAGGAAGGAAAATAAGGTGGTAGATGCTTTAAGAAGAAAGGATCATGGAGTTTGGAACATTATGAGAGTTGAAAAGGATCCTATATATATGGATCTGGTAAATATGGATATAGGGATAACCATGGAAGGAGAAACATCAATACTTTTTCAAATGTTTTCTAGACCATATTTACTATAAAGGATAAAAAGTTCTCAGACAGATGATGAGGAGTTTTGAAAATAAAATTAAAGCTGTGAATGATGGGAGATTGATCGACTTCGTATATGAAGATTAAATTTTGAAATTTGGGAAGAGACTTTGTGTTCCTGACATACCTGATCTAAAAAGGAAATTTTTGGATGATGCTCATTGATCCAATTTCTCTATACACCCTGGTAGCACTAAGATGTATAGTGATTTGAAGGAACATTTTTTATGGGACAACATAAAGATAGAGATTGATGATTTTGTGTCAATATTTATAGTTTGTCAACAAGTGAAAGCTGGAAGACAACATCCTAGATGGGTCATGCAACCTCCTCCCATACTGGAGTGGAAATTGGATGATATTACAATGGACTTTGTCATGGGACTACCAAAGAATCCTAGAAGGAATGATGCAATATGGTTCATTGTTGATCGTCTCACGAAGTCAGCACATTTTATTGCTATAAGAGAAGATTTACCACTTGAGAATTTAGAAAGACTATATATTAATGAAGTTGTAAGACTTCTTGGAGTACCCCTATTTATTGTTTCTGATCATGATACCTATTTTACATCAAGATTTTGGGAAAGTCTTCAGAATTCCTTGGATACTGAACATTTTTTGAGTACTTCCTACCACCCTCAAACTGATGGACAATCAGAACGGACTATTCAAACCTTAGAATACATGTTGAGATCTTGATCACTTGACTTTCAAGGTATGTGGGATCAATATTTAACTCTGGTAGAATTTTCCTATAACAATAACTATCATTCAAGTATTCAGATGGAACCATATGAAATGTTATATGGAAAGAGATGTTTCACACCAACTTTTTGGGATGATGTTGATGAAATAAAACTCAGAGGCCTAGAACTTGTTGAAGAAACAATGGAAAAGTTGAAGGTTATCCAGACCCACATCAAAGCAGCTTATAGTAGGAAAAAGCGATATGCTGATAACCAAAGGAAGGATTTGGAATTTGAGGTTGGAGATCATGTTTTCCTGAAGGTATCACCATGGAAGGGATTTATACGTTTCATTAGGAAGGGTAAATTAAGTCCTAGGTATATCAGACCTTTCAAAATTCTAGAATGAATTGGGGATGTAGCTTACCATTTGGCAATGCCACCAAGTCTCTCCAAAGTTCATGATGTGTTACATGTATCACTATTGAGGAAATACATGAATGACCCAACGCATGTACTCACCTATGAAGAAATAGAACTAGAACCCGATCTGTCTTATTGTGCAGATCCTGTCAAGATTCTTCATACCAGAAAACAAGTGTTGGGAAATAGGATGACTCATCTGGTAAAATTTCTATGGAGAAACTATAAGATGGAAGAGGTGACGTGGGAACTTGAAAAACATCGGATGAAAAACCACCTGATTCTTTTTATGCAGAAATATTCTATAAATTTTGAGGATGAAATTATTTGGAGGGAAGAATTTAACACCCCAATCTTCTATGGTGTGCTTCTTTTTTAATAATATAATAGCTTGCGTTGTACCAACTTTCAGTTCTAACTCAACACAATCAATCGAACTAGTCGTTATGAATAGTAATACCCACTTATTAAAATTTTATAAATTTTATTTTTCAAAGTGGACTTAATTTTTGAATTAGGAATATTAAAATTAGCTTAGGGTGAGTTTTTTTTATTTTTCTGAAAACTTTCAATTTTTAATGAATAGTGAAAAACACTGTGTTATTATTTAAAACAAAATTTTTATTTAAATAATTATTTATTTTATTTAAATTTATTTTAGGTCAAAATAGATACATAATACCTATATAAGTTCAATGTAATTCATTAGATTCATTTTATAATAAGTTTAGATATATAAAATTTTATTGAACTTTTTACCGTCTTTTACCCACCTCCTAGGAGCATTTAAAAATTTGGATAAAACATAATTTTACCTCTTCTGTGAGTTGAATTTTGAAAATAATAGAGACTAATTTGATATCAATAGGTAAAATGTGGTTCAATAAGATGAAAATAATTTTAGGAAAATAGTAACTTTTGACTTTTATTTACCGCGATTAAAAGTAAATAGGGTAATTAAATGTAAAAAAATATTATAATTACCCTAACACATGTCCTAATTATATTGTGTAAGTATAATTAGACCCAAAAAAACCTTAGGAAAAAAATATTATCCTTTTTGGCCCACTTGGACTAGATTAGGACCTTTTTTATTATTTAATTTAAAGAAGAGTTAAAAGTGTTAAATTCAAGTTTTCCTAACTAAAAAATTTTTAATATAGGTTTATAAATAAGATAAATTCGACTATAAATATTCATTATAAAGATAAAATTATTTCCTAAATAATTTTATTTTATTTGAATTTTTAGACATTAAATAATTAAATTTATTTATGACACAATGATGATGTAGTAATTACCTTATTAATGAAAAATTAAAATAATTGAGATTATAAATATCCAAATAAATGTAATTTGAGACTTTTGATTAATTAAACTAACTTTATAGGTTAATATGACATGTTAGGGTTGATTAATTGAATTTGTTTCGAATTAATCATGTTGTTATGACTTTAACAAAAACAAAATACCAAATAGTGTCAAAATTAACAAAAAAAGACTTTTTAAAACAAATATTATATTATTAAATGATATAATAGCCGTAAAAATATAAGGTTCGGCCAAAGGACATAAATAATAATATATATGTCATTAATTAACCACTTTGGGTTCTCTTGTAATTTTATATTAAGTTTATTAACCAATTAATATAATAATACAAGAATACATGGTAAAAGTTAAACTATTTAACTAAGACTTAAACCTCAAATATAAGCTCAATGTAGTGACCCAAACCAGTCTAAAATCTATTGGTTGAGATTTTTTCGACCCATACCCACCTTATCCTTGAAATAAATTATTTTGGAGCTATTAGAAACTGAAAATTATATTATTATAAAATAATATTTCAATCTTTCCAAAGGTGCCCCTCAACTCTCCTATAAAAGGGCACTTCCCCTTACCTCAAATTCACACCTCCAAAGCCATTTGGCTCGGCCAACCCATGAAAAAATATCCTCCCAACTTTCCTCAATTCAACCTAGAGGCCTTAGTTTGATCAGACAACCTATGGATCCCTTTTTATCAACTCAAAAGGAATCACCCGAAGAAGAGGTAAATATTTCATCACCTCTTTCAAGTTCTTTTCTTCTTCCACTTCCTCTTTCTTTGTTGTTTCAATTATAAAATAATAACTCTAGAATCTTCTATATACTATGATTTTATTATAAAAATGGTACAACCATATTTATTATTATATCTATCATATGAATCACATAGTCACCATACGTGTGTACATACAGCTTACGGTCTCCACGTCGTGGTATCATTGTTATTCAATACATTATTTATAGATGGGTATAATAATGATGTATAATTGATTTAAATAATAAATATTACATTTTAATGGTTCTATATATATTATATAACATCTATTTACATGTGATTTCATCATCAATATAATGATATTGTTGCTCGCGCGTACGTACAGATTACCGTCTCCACGAACGCAATGAGATTCATTTCCCCATCGTAATCATTAAAGAATAATTTTTATTTGATGATTAAAAATAATATTTAAAGAACTTAATATCATTATTTATATGAATTAAATACATCTTATCCATAACAAATGTGACTTACATAACAAAACATATAAAGAAAAATGAATCAATTAACACTTGAAACGACGATAATACTAAAATATTATAAACGAAGAAATATTAGGAGTTCATATATGATATCATATTTATGTATATGGTTCTTGTATAGTTAAATAAAAATTATTTAACTATTATAAATTATTTTAACGTACCCTATACCAAGGAAAAGTACAAGGTAAGGGTTAATTCTACAATCTCTTCATTATCCGAGATTATTTATATGTAATTATCTATTAGGACCTCTTTATCATCAACATCCACGTTTCTTAAAATGTATTTCAAAACATTTTTACTATTTCCTAGACTATGGGTTAAAGTCATTTATACCTTTATTCCACTTTTTATAAAATGTTTATATAGTAATATTTCCATCATTTTCCAAACAAGGTACTTTACGACATTTTTGACAAAATCAAGGAAAGAATGTTTTTTAACTTATACGGTGGGTGCGACTATTTTATATTTTTATAACAACTTTGAAGATTACCTTACAATATTATAAGTATGTTTTTAAAATAAATGTTTTCTTTTATAATTATGTGACCTTTAAATTATTTCAAAATAGAAAGATATATTTCTCTCAAACAGTTTTTATTTCATCTATGTCAACATCCTTTAATGGATTTTACACTTGTTTGAAGTTATGATAAAATATTATATATTGTATTGAAGGTTTTTTGATATTCTTGACTATTTTTGTCTTATTTTTATACCATTCATAGTTTATGGTTAATTTATTTACATTTTATATGCTAGTTTTAATACGAATGTTTATGTTATGTTTCAACCTTTTCATATGAGGAATGCATTGGACTTAGTAAGTGATGGGTGGATCGCACTATAGATCCTCGATGCATTGGTAGGTCCCATGAGAGAAACTAGTGTCTTAGCATAAGGCCTTGAGAAAATATTATTTGTATTCTTGGCACAAGGCCTTGAAGTCTCTCATTATGCATTCCATCATTATGAATTTGGCTATTGATATTGAATGTGATTATTCTACTAGTAGAATATCCATGTGAATAAGTAAATGGAATTATTTGGATTCATATTTTCCATATTATGATGATGTTTATGTTTAAAAGAATTTTGTTTTGGCCTTATACATTTCCTTAAATGTTTATTCTTATTTATGAATTTTCCTCCATATTTTTATCCTTACTGAGCATCTGAGCTCACCCCTTTCTATGTTTTGTTTTTTCCAAGATTTGAAGATGTATTTTATGGTTGACCTATAGAGATAGGGTAAGGGATATAAGTTTGTTAAAAAGGTGAAACAATTTTTTTTTGTTTTTATCTTAAGATGTATTGTAAGACTTACGTATGTATCTAGTACTTCCATGGCTACTAAAATAATCACTCTTTCGAGAATTGATCTTTTGTGGTCATGTCAATGTTATGTAATAATGCACCGACTCTAGGTAATTAGGGTCGGGGTGTTATAACACCAACTAATCCCATAAGAGGGAAACTATCTAACCCAAAACCTAGAGTTAGTAGTGGTAATTCATGCCTCAAAATTTTGGTCACTTTGTCACTTTAGTGAGAATTTTACCTTTTACACCAACCATAATAGTTTGAGTTGAATTCTCTCATTAAAGGTTTTGATCCTTGAGTAAATAAATTGTGTGGGATATCTTCAAGAATATGATTTTTAACTCACCTATACATAGTGAAAGAAAAAAATGGTTGGTAGAGAACTTAGTAAGAAGTCTTTGTCATAGTAATTAAATGAGTTCAATTAATAATGGAACCTAGTAAGACAATTTAATAGAAATTCACCTAGAGTTGAAGTAAGAGAAGTAGATGATGGTTTTATCTAATATTCATATTTCTCCCTCAATTATCAAATTTATTCATCATATCCATCCATTTGATCATAAATTTATATGTATTAAGGGATTCTTAAATGGTAAGGAGACCACCAATGATTCGTCCCCATCCTCAGATGGTTCTATATTCTTCAATTATCAAATTTTTCCCTTTTTTCATTAAGGAATACCATTGTGAAGGATTGTCATATTTCACATTGGATATTTTTTCAGGAGATAAAAAAATTTATAATGATGTGAAATGTTGATATTTATGGCTTGGTATGAAAATAGATATTTTTCTTATGTTTCATAGTGATTTATATACTAATAGGTAAAAATAGTTCACTAAAATCCTATAATAATTCTTCAAACTTTTCTTATTCACACTTTGAAATGGGATGAGATATCCATGAATTTTGTTATTGTTTTACTTAGTACACATCATGGGATGAATTCCATCTAGGTAATTATTTATAATATTACTAAATCATCCCATTTTATTATGATCAAATATAGTTTCAAGGTTGAGGAGCATGGAATGTTTTTTGTTCATGATATTTACATGGACTCTCTTCTATGATCATATCTAAAAAGGATACATGATTAACTTATCACTTTTGGAAAGTACTAAATGGGATATGGGGAGTTGGTTAAATGTTATCATATTATACTACCCTCAAATGAATGGGAAACCTAAAAGGTAGATTTTAATTTTGGAAGATATGTTACATTCTTAAATTTTATACTTATGGGGATCTTAAGATTCCATTATATAATTGGTTAAATTAATATATAAAATAGTTACCAATACTCAATAGGGATATATCCATTATAATCCTTCTATTTTTGGATATATAGTTCATAATATTTTTTTCCATGTTATCGAAACCTCTATAATGAGATCGATCGTTGTTCAAAAAACAATAGAGAAGATTCAGTCACTCCATATATGTTTGATGATAGTTCAAATTTGTTAAAAATACTATGTTAACCATAATAATTGGTTATTTGAATTATTAATGGGTGATCAATTATTCTTGAAAATATCTCCTTGATTAGAAAAATGAGTTTTAGTAAATAAAGGAAAGTATAGATTTGAAACTTGAGTCTTTAGTGATTGAGAAACATATCCAATTTTTTGATCCCCAGGAAAAAATACTATAGAGTAAATTTATTCCCCTGGTTTATTTTCTAGGGAAGAATGGGAAGGTTAGATACAATACATTGGAAGGGTTTCACATATTAAAGAGTAATGTATTCATATCTTTTCAGATCAAATCCCTTTATAGAGACAATATTGGGGTATTATGTGATATGGTTGAGAAATTTTAAAACCCATAATGTCACATTAAGATATTTATTTTAATATTTATTTTATTTATCATTAATTTTAGAATATGAAGTGAAATTTTAAACTTTTGGGAAAAAATTATAGGTTTCATGGTTACCCTAACAATGCAAGGAAACCATGCACATTAATTTTCTTTAATTGGGTGAGATATATATGTTTAGATGCATGTGTAAGGTAATAATAAAACGTAAACATGTATTCCCTTAAAACTATAAATATTTTAAGTTTTAAAATATAGATTTAAGTGAATAGGGTCTCATTATATTCCTCATTTCAAGAGGAATGTTCTAGAATCCCTACTCAATAACCCCTATATTCTCTCTTTCTTTTTATTTCTTCTTGTTGGGTCTTCATCTAAGTGGTTGAATCCTTAAGATAAGTGCAGCGTAATAATACCTCAATATCCATATTATCCTTTCCTTTATTTTTCTTCATCCTCATGGACATGGAGGCTTAAGTTTCATCTTATTCAAGATTTTAATTGAAGTTTTACATTTTTAAGGCTTCCAATCACCCCTTAGAGACTTCCAATAATCCATAATTGTGTAGAAACACCAATTTATAGTGGATTAAAGGACTTTAGGTTTGTATCTATAGGTGATTTATGTTATTTATGGATCCATGAATGTTTGATCATTTTAAATGATGTTTTACATTAAATTAAATTTACAATTGATATATATAATGACTAGTATTTATTATCCATCATTTTTTAATGGATTGGGAAAGGAAACGACTTAAAAGATTTAATTTTATTTCATATGAAGAGATGTAAATAAGGTGCTTGTACAAATTCCAATGGTGTTTTATTGAGAAATAGTTAGATTTTTTACTTGGAATGTCATGTTATGATTTATAATAAATTTTTGCGTTATTTTTAATTATTGATTCTTGGAATAAAGGTGTGTATGGAATATTTAAGTTTTTTCTACAAGATTCGCTCTAACTATCCTATAATAGTGTGGTGAGAAAAAATTGATATTACCTTATATTATTATGTATTATAGTAGGGCCCTTAGGCAGTCTCCAAGTAGGGGTAAAAAATCAATTTACAGAATTAGTAAAATTGGTGGTTTCGGTGAATTCAAATTTCATATAATTTGAATGAATTTTAAACAAGTACATTTTGATAAAATATAAGATAGGTGATTAGTTCAAGGGTTGGATTCCTAATTATAATTTTATACAAGTCTTAAAAATAGTTCACTATTCTTATTATTTATTGATAAATGAAATAATCCAAAATCACTTCATCATTCACTTGAGTTGAAAGAAATTGTGAGGTTTAACCATTAGTAATTACTTTTGATCAAACCTACTATATATGCATGTGGAAAATATAAAATGATACATACTCAATAAAATATCTCAAATGACTCATGAAAATACCACTCTGGTAAAGGTCATCCTGAGTAATTACAAGGTAATTCAATGTCTTCCACACATATATCAGCAATCACTAGATACTCACCACACAGTCTCGATTATTCAATCATATAAAAACTAAATTGAATAGAGTTAGGGGATGATATTCAACCAATATAGAAAAAAATAACTAGAGTAATGGGTTTTTATTTCTTTATTTGAGAGGTAACATATAGTATAAAGTGAAAAAAATTATAATTAGGGGGAAAATGTTTAAATGAAAAATAAAAAACATCCCCCTCCTCTCAACCTCCTATTTAATTTAACAGTTTCCTATTTTCCTCTTTCTTTATTGATAAACCTTTATGATATTATCTTATTCATGAATTTGAAATATCCTCTATGAGATTGCAAGCTTCCTAAAAAATCCATATATTTAAAATTTTCCTTCTTTTTATTTGTAAATAAATGGAATTTAGATCTTAATTATTTACTCATTCACAGATCTTCTCCCTTTCATTAGTTCAAATGCTTAAAAAATAAGAAATATATAAATAGTCAAAGATCTCAAGATTCATTTCATGTAACACATTTAATTTTTTCACACTGTGAATGGGTATTCATCATGAAATGATTCATAATAATTTTTATATCTTCATCTCACTTCATCCCCTATGGAGTGATTGAAAACTCTATAGTATGGTCTTCTATAGATTTTCTTGCAATTATTTATCTTGATAATCCATTATAGTGTGACTCATCTTAAATGGTTTGGGTACCTCTAAATTATCAGTAGTATTGAAACTCGCCATAGCCTCCTCATGGAATTGTTGAACTTCCCATTGTCTGTTCTTATCATCTTCTAATTATGAGAAGGATGAAACCTTCACATATATAGTGATTAACTTTTCATATTAAGGTATTAAACTTCTTTATAAAGTAAATTTCATGTATGTATAAGTTTTGGTTAGATTTTTTCAAGTACACGACCCTTACATATCATATACATATCTATGAGTTACCATTACATATTGAGTAAATACTCTTAAATTCTTAGGGAATTAACTCGAATCATCCTCATTGGTAAAGGCATGGAACTTTATATATTTCACTGATTAATTTTATGTAGGTATCTTAACCCTTATGCATTCCCATAATTTTCCAAATTCTCCCCACTTCTTTTAAATGACTCTTATTAATTGGTCAACATTACTTTTATGAATTAGGGAGTAACCTTTATGTATCATAATATTTTTCCAAATTCCTCTACACTAATACCTTAGACTACTGGATAATTAAGCACAAAAAATATAACCTAATCAAAATTCAAAACTACGGACAAGGTGAATTCTTTTTTATAATAGCCTTATTACTAAAGATTTTCATGACTCTAAATATTCTTATTTCTATTCAATTCATTTACACTTTATCTATAATTTAATACTCATTTATTCATACCTTCCTAAAAATGTTTTCTCACATCACACTAAGTATTAATTTTAATAAAATTGTTTCTCAATCCAAATTAATACAAGTTTAACTATAAACTTATAATTTTATAATTATCCATCCATTGATTCAAGTACTTTTGTTTTATCAGGAGTAATAGTTAGGTTTTTTCAATTGATAAGGGTTAGTGGGTTCTGTTATTGAAATTTCAAAGGTATAATGTGGTGGTTTGGATCTATTTTAAAATAAAATGTAGGATTTCAAGTCTAGTACAAAGAATGTAATCCTCACTCTATTACCCATGTAAATGTTCATCTCGTGAATCATTGAAGCTTCTTAGGGAATGTTCATACATAAATCACATTAATATTTTTAAATTTTTCATATCTATATTTCCTCCATATGATTTATTTCTTTATATTATTTTTAAATTCTACTCATATTTAAATTTTAAATGTGTAGATAAATATTTGATCATTGAGAAATTGTGTGAACTTCCTTGCCACACTTTAAAGTATTTTTCAATTTCGTCTCTTTTATACTTGATGTTTCTCTCCATATCAATTTAAAAACAAAATCTTCTCAATTTTTCTTATAAACCACATCACACACATAAGAAGCTCATTTTCCAAATATGATCACAAATAAATCTACCATATCACCCATTTATTCTCACAAAAAAACTCCCCTAAAACTGAGTTTAACTATGATCATGAATTAATTACAAATCTAGGTAGTTAGAGATTTTGGAATGTAATATGGTTTCCTAAAATGTCCATTCATGGCTTCTAGTGGCTAAAATGTGTTATATTTTATGGTATGACAACATATATGTTTATTGTAAAAAATAACTTTTCACTGAAAAGAATACCCCAATCATTTAAAATGAAAGTTTCTCAATGCTCTAATTTTTTTACTCGAATTATTAGAAAAACCTAGTTATTTTATAATGGATTAATTCTCTCAAGAAATGATGGAATTGTAAAGAATATTTTGAAAAAAAAAATTAATTGCCTTTTAGGTAACTAATTTAAATTTAGGGTAGCATATCATGGAATATGATTTAAAAAATTGGTATTTTCAAAGTTTCCCACACTTTTAATTTGAAAATAATTTTATTTTAACATTTATATATATTTATTTTCCTAGTTTAAGTTATTTTTTCATGATTTTCATAGGTAAAAATTTTAAAAATTTATTAAATTTGATCATAACTAGTTTCAAAAACACACAAAGTGAAAATGAAAAAAATAATAATTCATAAAACTACAAGTGTTTCCCTCCTCCACACTTGTTTGATGTAGTGTCCTCAATATATTATAACAAAATTTTCATTTTGTATAGATTGTAAATTAAAAAACTAATCAAAAATTGTTAAATAAATGTATAGTTTGGGGAGATTATTATTATTGAAGTTAGATGAGTTTGATATACTCTGTTGGTGCTTGTGCAAACTTTCCAGGATGCTTCTTTAACCGGTATCCATTAATAGTGAATGGGTTATACTATCCTTCTTTAATTATCTTTATGATACCTAATTTGTATGAATTAGTGACAATAAATTTTCTTTTCCATGTGGAATTAATTTTACCTATAATTATCTTTATAATTGATTTGTAAAGTAACATGTTCCTACCTGTATGGAAGCATTTTTGTTGAATTAGCTTTTCATGTGCCACTAATGTTCTTTCCTTGTAAATTATAGATTTTATAAAGGATTAATTTATAATTTCTTATAGTTATTGAATATTAAGTATCCTTTCATGTCCATACTTCTTCAAATCCATATTTATCTCTTTTATTTTCTAATAGACCATGTGTTCTAGCTCCATAACTAAATGAAAACCTTGCCCATAGATAAACTGCTATGGAATCAGTCCATTTGGGGTTTTGTAATATATTTTATAAGCCTACACATTATCTTCATACCTTTTTGTCTAACCTATTCTATTTGTTTTGAATGTTTTTCCAATATTTATTTGATCTCACTATATTAAATTTCAGCTTATCCATTAGTTTTTTGGTGTTAAGGTGTTAATGCCTTATGATACACTTCATACTTATTCATTAAATATTCTAAAATCCTATTGTAAAAGTGGGATCCTTGGTAATTGATAATTTCTCTTGGTAATCCAAATTATAAAAATATATTAGATATAAAAAATCACAAACAAAAACTAATTCATCAGTTCTAGAGGTTTTAGCTTCTAACAATTTTGATATATAATTCATACGCAACAAGATATAAAAATTTCAAAAGGACAAGGGAAAGGATCCCATGAAATCTATATCCTATAATTTAACGATTTCATAAAATTTTAGTGGTATTTGGGGAATTTATTTTCTCATGGAAATGATTCTAGTGAATTGAAAATTCTCACATTTCTTTAAAAACCATCAATATATTTAAATAGTGTTGGTCAATATATACCGGATTCCAAAACATTCCTAGCAGTTAATTGAGGTCTAGAGTGTCATACACTGGATAAATTATTGAAATATTCTAGGATTGATTACACCTAACTCTTAGGAATACATCTTTTAATCATTTCATCATTACAAGTTCTCTAAAATATGTGTCATCCCAAACATAAAACCTTGATTCAAATTTGATTTTAAGGGTCTGTTATTGGTTTTTTGAGATAAAAATTGAGATTTTTACATAAAATTTACCTTATCATCATACCATGGTACCACTCCCTCAATAAAATATATTTATTATCATATGACAGATTCATTAAATATATCTTTTTCTAGGGTTAAAATTTTGGTTGTATGGAGACCCTACTCAAGTGGGATGCCACATGATTTTCAACTCTTATGTTGTCTTTTATCTCCAAATAAACTCTTTTAGAAGTAGTATCCATCATGTTACTCTTAGATTTTATTCTACCTTATTTATTAGGTACCTCATTGCTATATGATTATAGAAAACAGTAACCTTAAGACCAAGTAGATATTATATAAATATAACTAATGAAAAGATAAAAAACAATTTTTAGTGGTTGTATAATGGTTATGGTATTGATTAAATATTTTTGAAGCATTTTCAATGACATAATGTCTTCCTTAAATTTTTGGATATAGTAATGCTTAAACATCTTGGTTTAAATCATCACACGATAGCTCAAATGGGTTATCCAAAATTCATGGATATATATATAGTTGTGTGGTTAAATTATACTAACTTACTAAAATATTTCCTACAATCATCATCAAAGTTAAATTTAGCCTATTTTAAAATAAATCTAAATAGTTTCAAGAAAATATCGATTAATTATCTGATAAATATTTTATAGAATCATGTACATACTAGAAAAGATCTAACGTATTTAACATAATTGGGTTAAGTTAATGCATTGATAAATTTAATTTTAGATTTATCAATCGAAATATCGTGTTGTGAAATTACATTCCCAATAATAATGCCTCTTTCCACCATGAAATGTAACTTTTAAAAATTTTAAATATGGTACTTTTAAATTAATTATTTTAAAACTTTGCTTATATTTCCCAAATAGTTATCAAAATAATTTATATAAAAAGTTAATTCATATATAAATACCTCTAAATAGTCATAAATTAAGTCAGATAAAATTTTAACCATTTATCTTTGAAATTTACCTGATACATTGTATAATCTAAATGGTATTATTTTGTAAGAAAATGTACTATAAGAACATTTTAAAGCTAAATTTTTTATTCATTAGGTGTAATTTGAACTCAAAAGTATCATAAAAATTAATCTAGTAAATATTAATGATTTTTTCTCTATAATACTTCTAGAATGTATTCAATAAATGGACTGAGAAAATGATCTTTTATAATAACCCGGTTCAATTTGTTAAATTCTATACAGACCCCCCCCCCCCACAACTATTTTGGAAAATTATAGGAATTAGTTTTTTTTTCATTATTCACTATGGTGAGTCCAATTTTATTAGGTAATATATGAATACGATTAACCTATTGTGAGTGAGAAAAGGGGTATATAATACCTACTTCTAACAATTTTTTAATATCTTTCATAACTACCTCTATCATAGTTAGGTTGAGTCTCATCTAGGGTTTTCTAATAGGTTTTTTATCTCCTTATAAAAAATCCTTTGCATGACGATTTTATAACTCCTAGGGATATCCTCTAATATCTAACATAAATCTTGCACATTTCCCTCAAAAAAGTCATTAGTTTTTATTTCTGGTTAGGAGATAAGTTTCTAGAAATGAACATTGGAATCTTGTTTCCTTATATTGGAAAAATATATTTTAAATCAATGGGTAATGGTTTTATCTCCATATTTAGGGGATACAATAATGATTAAATCATATTTAGTATATGTATACATACTTGGATTCTTATATAGAAAATTAGATGTTATCACTTTTATCATTAAATAAATAGTCATTGTAATGACCACGGCTCCGGTAACCCAGATACGGTTTTTACTTTATTACACTGGTAAAATATATAGGGTATCACACCATGTAGGATAGATCAATTTTTCAGTCTTGAAAAAATAGATACATACATGATTCCAATATTACATTGGAAATATAAAAACATATCATAAGAAATATTCATGCATCCTTTAAATCATTCAAAATATCCTAGGTAAAGTAAAATGAATAATTTGTGATCTCATATTCTCAGTATGGGTTATGTACAACAAAATATATCATGAGTAAATAAAGAATACTTAATATAGAAGAGAGGATAATCAAAAAACATTCCATTTAATCAACAATATGATCTAAAAGTACATCCATGGATAATATCAACATAGCAATCACATGGATAATGGAAATTGAATTATTAAAAAAGGAAATGTATAATTATGGAAATTTATATTCTTACCATTAAGTCCTTGACCAATATATAATGAATCTTACCATCTATGTCTCAAACAAGACATTATTAATAAATAGGTAGGTTTAAACTAGATACCCATCTAATATGGCATGCCTACTGTTTTGTCTCACGAGACCTGTTGATGCATGGAGGGTCTCTCTATAACTAGACCCCACTCATCACATTAATTTCTAATGCATTACTAATATATTAAATGATCAACACAATTCAATCTCAAAATTCCTTATAAAAAAATAATTATCCATATTAAATCAAGAATATGGAATATTTCCCTAGTTAATGAAATAAATTTCTTATTAATCTTCCTTCAACCGATACCATATATGGGAATGGTATACAATTGAGACAACATTAAAGTGTTGGAAAGGATTTTTTATAAATCCATGATACTTAAAATATGTATATATAGGAGAAAATAATGTTCAATGAAATTATGGATAATTGTAGGGAATGTAATCATAAGAAAGTAAATAACCATAAATCAATAAAGGTTGAAAGAAGACTCTCATATCATTATAAATGAAGGTTTTTATACAAAAACCAATAATTTTTTAAATATAAAATAAAATCTATGAAAAAAATTAAGGGTGACTTCATTCTATCTTTATTGTAAGAATGAATTTATAAATCACTTTCAAAACTATTTTCATTCCATTCAGAAAATAATACCCTTTTATTTTGATAAAGTTTTAAATAAAAATCCCCATAATATTTGGAAAAATACTTTCATTGAAAATATCCATGGAAACATAAAAATGAATCTTCAAAGTAACAAATGGTTATGATGGTGGGAAATTTTTTTTTGTGGTAATCATTAAAATAATGATTCCTTTCACACTTTTGGTAAAAAATCCCAAACTACATCATTTGGAAAATGATAATAATTTTAATTTTAAAACCTTGTAATGGTATTCAAACATTTTTAAAAATTAATTCATATAATAATTTTACTATAAAATAATATTATTATTCAAATATTTGAATGAACTTTGACATGGAAGAAAAAGAGTTGTAATGAAAACTTTAAATAGTTAAATTTTAAAAGAAAGTCCCTTACATGTAACTCAATTACTATTTCTTAATCCAAGAAGATAATAAAGGAAAAATAAACATATAAATCTAAAGCATTACCATCAGGTAAGAAAATATATAGTTTTTAAGATATTATTATCATATAATTTTACCAAAGGAAATATGAATATAAAAAATCCTGAAATAAAATGAAATTGTTACAAAAATCCATTACCTTGGGTCTCTTCTTTTTCATATGGTTGGTCCTCCTATATAGTGAATTTAAATTTATTAAATAGTTTCTTAAGAAAAAATTTCAACTATATTCTCTTTTTTAGGTCCTTTTATAATAATTTGAAATCCATTCATTGAATAGTTATTTCTTACATCAATGACTTAAAGTTATTCTATAAATATATTACTCATGGTTAAATTAGCTATTAAATGGTTCCATAATCTATATATTTTTAATAATTTTATGAATATAATTTTTATTCTATATATAATATTTTAGAATCATTCGTGAATGGAACTAATAGAAAAACAAATTACATCTCTTCATGGATATGGTAGTCCACATGTGTGCACAATAGGCATTATCATTTTCTAATTCGTGGAAGGGTAAGAAGGTAGATGATATATTATATTTAAAAAATCATAATTATATCATAAATATAATATATATTAATTAATTATAACATTATAACCATCCAAGTAAATAGGTATTAAAAAATAATTACACTGCTACATGGATATACCGATACCGAGTGGAACAAGTAGGGTGAGAGAAAACAACAGCTCAGTAAGTAATCACCACAGAGTCAATACATTTCCTATCTCAAAACAATCCACCAACACTAGTTTGAAATATATATAAAAAATAAATTTTATCCATTTTAATCAAGAAAACACATCTTTCCACAAGTTCCCTTTTTAAAACAATACTCACACATCGTTCCTTTTTAAAAATGGTTTCACATTCCAAACCCTAGTTCAATACCAAATCCCAAGTAAAAATCAGTACCATATGGCCAAAAAAGGGATATGAGGAAAGTAAAGGACACAAAATAAGTAAGCACAAACTAGCAAGACCAACAACTAACATGCATCAAAAATAAATAGATAATACATATAGTCAATCATGGGAATTTCTTAAATATATCTAGAATAAATCCCTAGATGTACTCAGTTCATACTCACTTACCGACATATGGTGTAGCTCCATAGTCAATAACTAATAGGCCACTCGAAACTATCCAATCTAGTGGCATGTCTCACCTAGAATTTTAGAAAATATAGGGGTACCAACCCGTCTAATTGGGGTCGATAAGCAACAATCACGCAAACCTCTAAATGACACCTATGAATCCCATGATAATTTTACTCGGTGAATGGGGAGGTCCTTACATGTGTGGTTTAACCAAAACCCACTAACATTGTGCTTGTCTATACCAAACATTGAAACCACCTTTGAGATGACCCTATCCTCAGAGGATCCACCATATAGGTTCCTCATATCACATGTCAATCCATACACAAGTTCCAATCGGTCCATCACATCATTCAAGCTTTAAAACAACTTTCTTAAAAATAGAAAAATACAAAATAGGCTTTCATTTCAAATAAATATTCAACAATTTTTCCAAAAACCATGATATGATTCTAATCAGGCTTTCACATCACATGAGTTTAAAAACAAAACCCTAAAACATCTCAATATTCCAACAAGGCCTAAAATTTTGAAATCCAATTCTATTTCCAACACCATTTTAAAAACCAAAATTAAAACACAAAACATACATAAATATGTCAAACAGGACTTCATACAATTTAAAAACTAACCATATCCCAAAAATAGTAAATGGACCATAATTTTAAACAAAAATTTGAAACCAGATTTGAGTCATTTTAAACCAATAAACAATTAATAAAAACTCAAGGGTTTGAAGAAAGAAAACAAGTGTTTTGAAATCTGGGTTTTAAGTAAGAAATTTTGTCTAAGGCCATTATAATTTGTGTTCCAATAAATATGGTCACCCCATGCACATATGGATGTGTCCAAATCCAATGCTACACACATTGAAAACCAAGAAAACACCCAATAACCATGTTAAAGAAACAACATTTGGTTTACCACAAAACACAATAATCCACACATAATCATAAAACCATAAAAACCACTAATTCTCATATACAATACCCAATTCGCAACCTAGCCACATTACAAAAACATAACCAGGGCAAAACACCACCCAAATCACCAAATTTTTCTTTAATATATAAATTGAAATTTTGTCAAACACCTTGTGTGCATATATATATATAAGTGTAATTAAATAATCCAATTGAAAACCACTTCCACCATAAACAATTTCCAACATTAAAACACCATAAAAACAAAAATAAACACATCACATATATGTGAAAAACATTTATAAATTATTTATAAATAGACAAGCATCAAATGGAATGTTTCTGAATGGAGATGGATAGAAACACCAACCTCAACGACATGAGAATTCAAAAAAACTTTAGAATAAGGATATATAATGTCAGAGATACAATATGCACACCCTAACATCCATGAAAAAAATCCAAACATAAACCCTAACCCCTAGGGTATAGCCAAGAGAAAACCCCATCGATAAAAACCAATAAATCAATAGAGGAGAAAGAGTAAAAGAGAAAAATGGACAAAACCATGAATAACTCACCTTAGAACCTTAAAAATGCATCAATAGACAAAGGAAGGACAAAGGTGGGAAGCTTGGAGGCTCAAATGGTGTGGATAGTTCAATATAGGGGAGTAAATCCCAAAATGGGGTTAAAATAGTGGAGGGGAAAAGAGGTAATTTCCATCTTTTAATGACAAGGGCAACTCACACGGTTTGGTCGTAGGGTTTGACAAACCGTGCACAAACTTTGTGCACCCAACTGGAGAAGAGTGGAACCTAACATGGTTTAGACAAACCTTTTTAAAAATAGTGCACCAACCATGAAAATTTTCACTATTGAAACTATAGAACCCCTCACATAGTTGTCACACAGTTTCCTCTAACCGTGCATAAGTCGTGTGCCAAGTCCCTTGATAAGCTACATTGTTTCTTCGTGGACTCACACATTTTTCCACGAATTGAGTAAGAAAAAATATGAAATAATAATTTGAAATGATAAAACCTTAAAAATAAACAATCCACATATTTAACAAATA
The DNA here is from genome assembly GCA_963277665.1 of Viscum album. Classification (NCBI taxonomy): domain Eukaryota; kingdom Viridiplantae; phylum Streptophyta; class Magnoliopsida; order Santalales; family Viscaceae; genus Viscum; species Viscum album. The sequence continues at coordinate 1,607,837,512 of OY728141.1, read as the reverse complement.
TTAGTGCACACAAACCGCACACAGGCCAAAAAGCCACATGGAACTCCAAAACTCAAAAATTCAAACTGAGAATTCATCCCAAACTTAAAAAAAAGATATAAATCCAAGAAAAACTAAAATAAAATAAAATTAATGGTTGGGGTGTTACAATTATCCCCACTAAAAACAATTTCTACGCCCATAAAGTTACTAAGCTGAACAAGGACCAAAACTCAAACCCAAAACGGAACAAAACAAAATAGAACCATGAACCTCATGGTGAACTTTTACTACACAACACCCAACCAACTCTAAGGAAAAATAAAATGAGGGGAGATATAGAGTAGGTCCCCCCCCCCACCATAATAAACCAACGATCATGATCAACATTAAAACTCCCAACGCGATGGCACTAATATGGGAAACCCCATACGAACTAACCCAAACTTCCCAGCACAAACTAAAAAACAACGCCACTATAACCAAGAAACCCAACCCAAACAAATAACCTCCCATGCTAAGGGGAAACTCATGGAATATATTGAAACTAAATAATTAATGGGACCACAATTCACCATTTCATCATGACACAAAAATCTCCAAAACAAACCCAATGAGAATCCAGAACTAATAAAAAAATGATAACCATATATGATTTCCAAGAAGAACAAAACTACCATAATTTTAAAAGGGGAAAACAAACATGATTTTATAATAGAATAAGGAACTTACAGAAGTATAAAAGACTGTAATAGATAAACTTCAACCATCTCCACTCCAACACTAAAGACAAAAGTTGGGCCTACTACTCCCCCACACCCACAATTCATGACTGTATGAAGAGATTCACTTGGGAGACTATGTATGGAGCCCTGATTTCATGAAGTATCTACTACTCCATAGTTAAGAGCTAAGACCCGCCAATATAGGCTTATTCTTCAAGAAATTATTCTTAACAAACATCTCTAGATGAACCCAATGGACACAATTATGAAATGCCTTCATAGGATTACGACAAGATGACTAAGGATGCCCAAACTGACCACACTGAAAGAACACAAGAGAACGGTCTGATAAAAAAGAAGACAGAATAAACAAAATAGGTTTCTTAGAAACATGCTCCTATATCACAAACCTCTCAAAAAATGGGTAACCTTCATATTCATTGATGATGACTAGTTCGTAAGCCACCACTAACTGCATTCAAGGAACCCAATTAGTGAGAAATGCCTCATCCACCAATTTCCCGAACTGAACTTCACTAGATGAGAAGAATATCTCCTTGATCTGTAGATGAAGACCCAAAATGAATATAGGATCTTTTAAATAATTCTATTAGGATATCTTGGAATAAAATAAAACCATCTCCTTGAAGTGATCAACATAGGACTTCACCATATGATAACATTACAGAACATTCATGTGCTCTTCCACCTTCCTCGCATTCACCTCCTCAGGAATAAACCATAAAAATAAAGTGGTCTTAATCACCTAAAATAACATACCAACATTCAATTTTTATGGAACAATAAACTTCCACCAATCCAAACCTGGAACCTCAAATGAATTCAAAAAATCACAAACTCTTATAGCTTTAGGATTTCCCAATGATCTAACATTATAGAACATTCATGAGATATTACACCTTCCTCATATTCACCTCCTTAGGAATAAACCATCAAAATAAAGTGGTCTTAAACACCTAAAATAACATACCAACATTCAATGTTGATGGAACAATAAACTTTCACTAATACAAACTTGGAACCTCAAATGAATTCAAAAAATCATGAACTCTTCTAGATTTAGGAGTTCCCAATGATCTAAAGACACTCCAAACATTCTCAAGCCACTCCAATGCCTCTAATAAACATCGATCACCAAGGAAAATAGGCAACACTCAAGAAGAACCAGAATCTAGAAATCTTAGGGGCCATTCTGGGTGGAATATTCTGAAAAACACAAGGAACACAAAGCTAGAATCAACACCCATTCAAAATTCAACCCAAATAACACCTCAAGATAAAAATAGCGGTCTCACAAGTCAAACATCACAAAAAAACCAGAATCCTTTTTTCAAAAACACAGTTTCATTCTAATTTCCAAAATTGTCTTCTTCCAAGGACACTATCTAAATACCAAAATTCAATTTTCCCCAAAAAACCCACTTTTCAATTTCAATTTCAAACAAAAAACCCACCTTTAATAGAACCAAATCCTGAAAACATTTTCCATTTGGAATTTTTGTTTTCTCAAAAACCATTTTTCTTTTAAAAATTGACCCACACCAAACAAAATCATACCAAAACATAGCTTATAACAAAATCTTGGAATGTGGAACTATTGGTCTTGCAGAAACCGATTACGTTATTAGTGGGTCATTCCCTGAGAAAAAAACAAGAACTATGCATAAATTAAACCATCCAATCAGACTTTACATGGGTCACTACTTCATGTGAGATCACAAAATTCTACTAGCACACCCCCATTGTCATTCCCTATCTACAAAAACCAAAACAAAAGAAGAATACTCAAATCCCAGACTACCCTTGGAAACATGAGGCTTAGGATGAGAAAGAGTTCATGATGCCCTTCTCATACCTAACTCTCAAGTCTCGATAGTCCTAATATCTAATCCACCTAACACCCCAAACAAAAAATTTCTGCTCTGATACCATTTTTCCCTGAACCAGGGTGAGATTCCATCCAACTCGACACCTAACAAGGCCTGAGACAATGCTCAGAAGGCATTAATAGTCCTCTCAGGATGAATACTAGCATCGGGTATCAAAGGTAAATCAAAGGGAATGATTTCTTACCAAACAACCAGGATAAAATAACTAAAATAAAGTATGCAATATAACCAATAATAACCAATCATTAATAAATAAACAAACCAATCCAAATAAAATAACTACAGAAAAAAAATATGTTAAAGACAAAACTAAAAACAAGTCATGCTAACATGATCTCCATGTGACCTCCTGGTCACCACTGTCCACAAGACCAATCTTCTCTAATGGAAAACTAAATCATAATCCTGCACCAACAAAATAGCTCAGGTCTACCGATGATGAGTTGAATAAGAATAGAATGAATATGAAACATCTCATTAAATAATCACCATAGATTCTACACATCTAATATACCAAAATAGTACACAAACACTGGTTTGAAATACATATAAAAATAGGCTTTACCCATTTTATTCAACCAAATATAGCTTTCAACAAGTTCCCTTTTTAAAACAATACACACGCAACTTTACTTTTTAAAAATGGTTTCACATTCCAAATCTCTGTTCAAAACCAAATCCCAAATACAAATCCATACTATATGACCAAAATGGGTTATAATAAAAGTAAAGGAAACAAAACAAGAAAGCACAAACTAAAAAAAATAGCAACTAACATACTACAAAAACATACAGATAATACAAATATTCAACCATGAGCATTTCTTAAACATCATTAGATGCAATCCATATACGTACTCAGTTCGAACTCGCCTTCTAGAATATTTTGTGTCTCTATAGTCAATAACTAACTAGCCGCTATAAACTATACAATCTATTGGCACATCCCACATGGCCTCTAAGAAAATCCATAGGGTACCAGCACATCTAATTGGGGAAAACAAGAAACTATCACTCAATCCTCTAGATGACGCCCAGGAATCCCATGATAACAGTACTTAGTGAATAGGGAGGTCCTCACATTCATGGTTCAACCAAAACCCACAAACACCATGCCTGCCTAAAGAAAACACAGAAACCACCTTTCTGATGACCCTCTTCATAGAGGATCCACCATAGAGGTACCCATCTCACATATCAACCCATACAAAAGTTCCAACTGGTCCATCACATAATTCAATCTTCAGAAATACTTTCCCAAACATCACGAAATACCAAAAAATCCTCCATTTCGAATAATCTTTCGACAATTTTTCCAAAACATGCTAAGATTCCAATCAGGATTTCACATCACATGAGTTTCAAAACAAAACCCCAAAACATATCAAAGTGCCAATTGGGACTTACATTTTCAAATCCAATTCCATTTCCAACAACTTTTCAAAAAACAAAATGAAAACACACAACATACATAAAGATTCCATATGGGCCTTCATACAATTTAGAAACCCACCATATCCCAAAATATCGAATAAACCATAATTTGAAACACCAACTTGAAACCGCATCTGATTCATTTTAAAACTAGAAACATTTATTAAAAACATCAAGGATTTGAAGGAAATGAAAATGTTTTTTGAAATCTAGGTTTGAAGTAAGCAAGTTTGTCTAAGACCATTATCATGTGTACGTATATCTATATGTTCACCTTGTGCACATATGGATATGTCCACATCCAATGTAACAGTCACTAAAAAACAAGGGAACAACCAAGAACCATTTTAAAGAAACTCCACTTTCTTTACCACCAAACACCATAATACACACATAAGTATTGGATAATAAAAGCAAAAAATTCCCCCATACAACACCCAATTCACAAACCAACCACATTAAAAAAACATAACCAAAGGAAAACACCATCTAGAGAACCCAATTTCACATTAAAATATCAATTGATATTTTATCAATCACCTTGTGTGAATATATATATATAGTAATTAAAGAATCCCTTGAAAACATCTTTCACAAATAAAATCCCAAACAAGAACACCATACCAAACCAAGAAAACAAATCACAAACATGTGATACACATTTATAATTTATTTAGAAACACACAAGAATCAAATTGAATTTACTAGAAATGAAATTGATGGAAACACCTACCTCAACAAAGTTAGAATGAAATATACTTTTTTATAATGAAGGACTGCGCTTGAGATACAATCCTCACACCCTAGCATCCAAGAAAACAACCCACACATCAGCCCTTACCCCTAGGGTTCATCCAAGAGAAAACCCAACTGAGAAAAACTAAGAAACCAAGATAAGAGGAATATGAGAAGATTAAAATGGAAAAAAAACCCATGAAGAAATCACCTAAGAACCTTAAAAATTAATCCATTGGAAAATAAAGGCCAAATGATGGAATCTTGGAGGCTCCCATGGTGCGCTTAGGTTGAGAAAGGGGAGAAATTCCTAAAATGGGGTTAAAAAAGGAGGATAAAATAGGTAATTTCCAACTTTTAATGACCTGGGGAACTCACATGGTTTAGCCACATTGTTTGAAAAAATGTGTGCCAACTATGTACACCCTACTCGAGAATAAGGTCACCTCATAGAGTTTGGTCACATGGTTTGAAAAATTGGGCACCAATCAGGAAAAATGGCATTTTTCAAACTGAAAAACACCTTTCATGGTTACAACAAGATTTTATCTAACCATGCACAAGTCATGCACCATGTCCCTTGATAAGTTACATAGTTTTTCTTTGGACGTGAATGGTTTTCTCCAAACCATGCAAGACACATTGTGCAAGAATAATTTAGACTAAAAACACCCTCAAAATCAACAAGTCACATGATTAACCTATAAACCATGCATAAACTAAAAAACCAACCGAAAACACCAAAACTTAGAAGTTCATATTGGGAACTCATACGAAACTTCAACAAAAATATCTAGATCCAAGAAAATAATAAAATAAAAGAAAATATATTGTTGGTTTGTGACAATTTTTTCCAATATAATAGATAAATCTTCTATTCTAATGGCATATTTCACATTAATAGGTTGCATTTTCTCTTTTTATCCAATATTTTTATTAAGCATAGATATTGTAGGTGAATCCAAACATTATTCAAATAATTTATTATCCCCTATAAAGATAAGGTATTTCACATTTCTATCATGAATTTTAATATCCTTCTATTAGAAATAAAATTTCACCTTATAATTTGAAATAATATCTATCCCAAGGATTGTATCAAAGCCAACTATAGGTATAATAATCAAATTTGAAAATAAGGTATCTATATGAGTTGTAATGGGAACTGGTTGAAACTGTAATGACCCAAAAATTCATTAATGAAAATTCCTCTTGATCTAATGAAATATTTTATTAAGGATATATAAAACTTATGAACTTCCTTGGTTTTATTTTTTTGGATTTTTAAATACCGTTATGAATTGTGACTATTTCTAATATAGTCATTGAACAATGATCACATTATTAGTAAAAATATAGGGCTTTAACAAATCGAATTTACTCAGAAAAAGGAAGTGATCTCCATCTATTTGAATTTATTTGTACGAACCCCATTTTTCGAAGCTCAAAAAGGAGGTACCGTCATTGGGATTCTCTCTTGACCAAGTCCAAGCCTATTTTCAACACGTTAATCTTGAACGAAACCGCCTGTGGGAGAAGTGTAAGTTGATAGAGATTACCACTCGAGTGATGTTATCTAAGACTCTCCAAGAGTCTGTCACCATCTCACACCTTACCCTTCAGTATTATGTGGGTGTTATAAGGGGTTATGTAACAAGAACCTAGCACTATGATTATGTACATTATTTTTTATAGATAATGTACATTCCTTTTATTATTGTTACTTTGTAAATAGTTTTTAAAGAAAAAAAATAGTATTTTATTTAATGTTCAATAAAGAAATATATTTTTAAGAATTAATAGATTTTTTAATTAAAAAATATTTTAATAAAATATTATTACTAAATTGCTTTTTATAAATGATCGTATAATTTTTATGAATACAATTGTCATTTTTATTATGGTTTGAAAGCCATTTTTGTCAGAACACATGAATTTTTGATAAATGTCGGTTTTTATTTTTAAAAGTATAAAATTCACATATTTAGAAAATTATTTTGATAAAATGAATATTATTTTTGGAATCAGGATGTCAAAATTACCCAATGGTTATTTTTTCATAATTTTCTGAGATAGACGAATTTTTGGGTAAAAATTAAATATCGTTTAATTATATAATGTGTTTTATGAAATAATAATGACCCAATAATGATGTAATAAAATACTACAAACATTATTTTCTGAAAATATATGTTTTACCTTTAAAATAATTTGATATTAGGTTTGTTTGATTTCTTTTAAAAAGCTTTAGTGGACCCTCCAAAACTTGTAAAACATTTTTACTTTTTAAAATGATTTCATTGAGAGTGTGACTCACCTCCACATAATGAAGCCTAATATTTTAAAAAGTTATCTCATTGGACTTATAAAATATTTTTTTCCACTCCCCTTTGGCAATGGGAAAAACCATGGGTTGGTTTTTTGTTTTAATTAGATTAATGGGTGGTGTCCAAAACCTAAATAATAAAGAATTCTCTCTCTTTTCCTATATAAACCCACCCGATATCCCACTTATCTTCACTAAACCCCCTTAAATAACTTTCCTACACTACCCTCTTATCTATAGTATCCTCATAAGGGGCCCCACATTCCAAATAAGCCTCTCTCAAGCCCCTCCCAAACCTTTTGGATCACACTTCCAAGTAAGGGATTTCTTCCTTTCTCATTTTCACCCAAATTTATTTATATTGTTATGCCCTTTTATTTTCAATTAAAAATGTTGGGGTATGATTTCTCACCACCCCTATACTTAACTAAATATTTTTTAATGATGATATATGCATTTCTCTCTCATTAATGCCTCCCATGTACATATGTTACCATGCCAAAATTCTGTAAGGGATTTCTCTCCCCTCATTTACATTCAAGTAATTATTTTTTATTATGCATATGAATTCTATTACATATTTTGGTACATGTATCTAGATGACCCCCATAATTTTCATTTTCATGTAAATATGATGAGATACCCATTTCTCTATTATCAACTATTTTTATGAATTCTTATGTCACGTCGTTATGCTGCCGAAATTGCACCGTGATTTTCCTAGCCAAAGTCATTGTGTAGTGAATACCATTCCCATTTCTCTAGAATGGGTATTCACCTTTATAAACACTTACTTATTGATTATAAATATTCATGTATGAATTACAAAGTCTTTTATTGTGTAATAAATGATGATGTTTAATGAATCCATGTTATATGATCCATGTGGCACACTTATGCATGAAATGAAATGATTTAGAAATGTGTGCCCTGATAGTGCTCTAATGCATTGGGTAAAGAGTAGTATCATGATAATTCAAGTAAAATGATGGTTTACTCATGATAATTCAAGTTCAATGAGTGTTTACTCATGATCCATGTGAAATGATCCTTGGATCATGCTAATATCATGTTAATTATTGTTTCCACATTTCTATGTTATGATAATCATGTTATATCATGCCTTTATATTTATGTTTCTCTTATGATCCATTGATATGATTATTTCCTAACATATACTATATTATTCATGTTATTCCTTATTTACTCCCTTACAAGTTTTTATAGCTCACCCTTTTCTTATGCATGTCCTTAGGTTATCCCATGCAATGCTAAGTAAGAAGGAATGTGTATGGTCATGTAAAAGAAGTTTTCAATAAAGATGTGTATTCCATGTTTTAAGTTGTTATGTAATGTTATTAATCCCCAAAGAAACTAAACCTCTTGATCTTCTATGCTGTATCAATTGAAGGTTTTATGTAATAAAATATGTTTAAGTGTGTAATAAAGGGAAGGGTTGTTATAGTTAGTATCATAGGATAGGTTTAGTTATTTTTGGAATTAAGATTAGAAAAACCTAGTGAAAGCCTTAGGGATATGAATATGTATAATAAAAACACCTCTAAATTTTAGTAAGTGTTGAGTAAGTGTTTTATTAAGAAAATACATCATTGTTTGGATACGAGCAGGTAAAGGCAGATCTGGCACAGATGTATCCAGGGGTAAAACCCAAAAACACCACTTTGATCTATACTTGAATGGGAATTAGTGCATGAAAACAGGCATTGCTACACTCTTGGTTACTAAACTCCCAAGGGATATGATTTGGTAAATTTATAAGATTATTATGAACCATTATTAAGGGAATAAAAAATATTCCCCTAAGAATATATGTTGGGAAGTAGATCATGGATATCATAGATTAAATCCTATAAATTGACAAGTTGAGGACATAAAATTAATTTATAAGTCATTCATTTTTTGTACTTGGATTACCCTTTATGTATTACCCCTAACCTTACTTTTATTCCAGTCAATTATCGGTAATATGAGGATTCGGGCTAAAAACTGATTAGAAGATCAATGTGACGACTGTTCTAATGAAATGCACAATCCGATGGGAGCTGGAATCACAAACATTGTCATGACACTCTCTCAGTTAACTCATGTTTTGAATAAAAACATGGGTCAAGAGGAACTTTCAACCCCCCCCCCCCAAGAAAGAACAAGTTGCAATTGAGAGATTCATGAGACAAAGACCACCTACTTTATTGGATCATCTGATCCCTCAATTTTAGAACAATGGATCAACTCCATTGAAAAGACATTCTCCATACATTAATGTTCTGAACAGAAGAAGGTTCTTTTGGATTCTTATCATATATAGGGTGAAGCTAATAAATGGTGGAAATTGATAAAAAAAAAATACGAATCCTGAGGAGGAGATCAAGGTGTTATAATGGACGGATTTCTGGAAAATGTTTTTCCATAAATATTTTCCTCACACCCTCTAACTTAAGATGGAAAGGGACTTCCTTACCCTCAAGAAAAAAGACGATTAATCTATCAAAGTGTACGAGGAAAACTTCATAAGTCTTGCATGATATGACTCTATCTTTGTCGTTACCCCCGAATACAAGGTTGACCACTTCTTTGGTGGGATAAAACCTAGCCTATGGAAATCCCTAGTGATTTGTGAATTCAAGAGCTATGAGGAAATTGTCGGATGTGTCCTCAAGGTCGAGATAGAGATCGGAGAATCCCAAGGGTATCATGGGTATAAGAAGCGTAGGGTGGAATTTAATTCTAGAGGTCTGATGAATAAATCGAATGATTCTAAGAAAGTACATCACCCCACTTTCCAAAGGTGCAGAAAGAAGCACCTCAAAAATTGCATGAAGGGTATGATGAAATGCTTTAGTTGTAGAAGACAAGGGCACCTAGCCATTAAGTGCTGATAAGAAAAACTAGAGGTTAAAATAGAGAATAGGAACACTTCATTCGACCCTCAACCCATTTTTCATTTCTTTAAATTAAATGATCTACAGAACTTTTCAAACAAGTTCCCCAAGCCAAGGGTTTTTAGAGGCAACCAATAACCTCCAAGGCAGCAAGGGAGATCTTTTTCCATCACTACCACTGAAGTGAACCCCGAAAATTAAGTGGTGATAGGTACGCTATTTATTAATTCAAGAATAGAAAACGTAATTTTTTATTATAGTTCTATGCATTCTTTTATATCCTGAAAGTTCAGTATAACAATCCCAACACCCCCACAAATCATGGAATTAAAGATGTTGGTGAGAACGTAAAATGGTGCAATCATTGCATCCCATGAATATTACTCCTACCCTAGCATAATTTGTGGATTGAACTTCCCGGTGAAACTCGTCATACTTCCTATTGTGTAATTTTATAAAATTCTTGGTATAGATTTGATTTACCTATATAGAGCCAACATAAATTGACATAAGAGGAAAATCTCTCTCCATATGGAAAATCGACCCCGGATTCTGTACAAGTGAAAGTAGGGGGATGAATCTTCTTTAGTTCCATCACCTCAAGAGTGGATATTAATGCCTTATGAGAACACGTATCTTTCTCAGATGATTGAGTCCAAAAAAGAAACCATCCTTGAATAAATTTCTATTGTGAGGGAATTATCTGAAGTGTTTCCCAATGAATTTTCTTGTATTCCTCATCAAAGAGATGTTTAATTATCAATTGATCATATACCTGGGTTGTTTCAAATATCAAAGACTCTATATAGAATGGATTTTGTGGAGCTTATGGAGCTAAAGAAACAACTATAGAAGAATCTGGATAAAGGTTTTATATTCCCAAGTGCATCACCATGGGGTTCACTAGTCCTCTTCATCAAGAAGAAGGATGGGACAATACACCTTTGTATTGATTATTGTGAGCTCAACAAAATCACTATAAAGAACAAGTATCCTCTACCCCGAATTAATGACTTGTTCGATCACCTATGTGGAGCACAATACTTCTCCAAGGTGGATCTACGGTCGGGATATTACCAAGTAAGGGTGAAGGAGGAGGATATCCCCAAGACTACTTTTCGTACATGGTACGAGCACTATGAATTCATAGTAATTCTTTTTAGACTCACTAATGCTCCAGAAATCTTCATGGACTTGATGAATAGAGTATTTAGAGATTACCTTGAAAATGTTTTGGCAATATTTATAAACGACATTATAATATACTCTAAAACCAAGGAGGAGCATGAGGAGCATCTAAGCACTGTACTATAGACCTTGAGAAAGGAGAAACTCTATGAGAAGTACAGCAAGTGTGAGTTCTAGTTTAAGGAGGTTTTGTTATTGGTTCATATCATCACAAGAAATGAGATATCTTTGGATCCGTCCAAGATAGCTGCAATTGAGGGATGGTCGAGGCCAACATCGGTAACAGATATCTATAACTTCATGGGGTTAGCTAGATATTATTGCTGATTTGTGAAAATTTTCTCATGATTTTCCAACCCTCTTACCAATCTAACTCAAAAGGGAGTAAAGTTTTCTTTAAGTGATGAATGCAAAGATAGCTTCAAGAATTTGAAAAGGAGGCTTATCACTATGACCGTGCTCACACTACCCACAAGTGGAGAAATTTTTTTAGTATTCAGTGATGCTTCAAAGAAGTTCATGGGTTGTGTGTTGATGTAAAATAACAAAGTCATTGCCTATGCTTCAAGGTAATTGAAAGTTCATGAGAAAAACTATCAAACACATGATCTGGAGTTGGATGCAGTAATCTTCACTTTGAAAATTTGGCAGCATTACCTCTTTGGGGAGAAGTGTGAAATATATATGGACCAGAAAATCCTAAAGTATATATTCACATAAAAATAGTTTCACATGCGCCAACAAAGATGGTTAGATCTGATCAAATACTATGACTGATCAATCCATTACTGCTCTAGAAAAACAAAAAAATGTGTCGAATTCTATATCTAGAAAGGACCCAGCAATTCTATCATTGATGAGAATTTAACAGGATCTAATCATCATAGATTTGATTAAGATAGACATGGGAATCATAAATAATGGAACATCATCAGTCCTTTTACAAATTATTGCTCAACAATCTATTTTGGAAAGGTTAAAGGATGCTCAAAAGGATTATGTGAGAATATAGAATAAAGTGGAAACTATTAAAAAATGGAAATCCTCATATTTCAATGTTAATGAAGAAGGAATTGTGATATTTGAGACAAGACTATGTGTTCCATCAAATCTAGAGTTAAAGAATGAACTTTGGGATGATTCACATTGTTCAAATTTATTAATTCACCCAGGAAACACAAAGATGTATCAAGATCTCCGAGAGTGTTATTGGTGGGATAATATGAAGAAGGAGATCGCTGAATATACATCAAAGTGCCTGGTATGTCAGCAAGTAAAGGCTGGGAGGAAAAATTATAAGGGGATGATGCAACCATTAACCATACCAGCATAGAAATGGGAGAACATCACCATGGAATTTGTTACCGGACTTCTAAAGACTTCAAAAGGAAACAATTCTATCTAGGTTATTGTGGATCGTCTTACAATGACTGCACACTTCATTGAAATTTGAGAGGATTTCCCATTGGATTAAATGACACAGATATATATCAAATAAGTGTTAAGGCTACATAGAGTACCATTATCTATTGTTTGCAATCGAGATCAAAGATTCACCTCTAAGATCTGGAAGAGTCTTCAATATGCTCTGAATACTGCGTTGAACTTTAGTAGGGTTTATCATCCTCAAAATGATGGCCAATCTGATCGGACTATCCAAACACTTGAGGACATGTTGAGATCATTCTCAGTGGACATAAAAGGAGGATGGGATCAACATATTCCTTTGGTTGAGTTATCGTACAATAAATGTTTCCACTCAAGCATCCAAACGTCTCCTTATGAATCCATGTATTTGAAGAGGTGCAGAACACCGGCATGTTGGGTTGAAGTTGGAGTGTGGAAACTCTTAGGTCCAAAAATGGTTGAAAATGGTGGAGAAGGTTAAGACCATCCAGTATCATATTAAAGATGATAAGATTCAACAAAATAGCTATGCTGATAATCATTGATGAGACCTAGAGTTTCATGTCAGAGACATGGTATTCCTCCGCATATCACCATGGAAATGATTTATGGTATTTGGTAAGAAGGGAAAGCATAGTCCAAGGTACATTGGCCCTTTTGAGATCCTTGAACGCATTGGAGAAGTGGCCTACCGACTAGCACTCCCACCGAACCTATCTCAAGTACATGATGTATTACATGTATCACTCTTGAGGAAGTACATACCTAGCCCATTGCATATACTCAATCTACAGGTGGTACCATTGTATAATCACCTTTCCTATGAAGAGAAGCTGGTGAAGATCTTAGATCGTAGAGAAAAAGTTCTACAAAATAAGACAATTCCCCTTATTAGGTGTTGTGGAAGATCCACACGTTTGAAGAAGAAATGTAGGAATCAGAGGAAGTGATGAAGAAGAGTTACCCGCATCTATTTTAGTGTGGGAAAAGGAAATATTTAGGGTGAAATTTCTTAAGGGGGGTAGATTGTAACGACCAAAAAAATCATTAATGAAAATTACTCTTGATCTAATTAAATGTCTTATTATAGATATATAAAACTTATGCAGTACCTTGGTTTTATGTTTTTAAATTTTTAAATACCATTATGAATTGTGATCTTTGCTGATATAGTTGTTGAACAGTGATCACATGATTATTATAAATATAGGGCTTTAAGAAATCCAATTTACTCAGAGAAAGGAATTGATGGCCTAATCCAGTATAATTGCTCCGTACGAAGCCCATTTGTTGGAGCATGGAAAGGTGGTAGTGTAATTGGACTTCACTCTTGACCAAACCCAAGTCTAGCTTTAACATTTTAAGTTTGAACGGAACCACCTAGGGGAGAATTGAATGTTTATGGAGATTACCACCTGAGTGATGTTATCTGAGCCTCCCCAAGAGTCTGTCACCATCACACACCTTACCCTTTGGTATTATGGAACTGTTATAAGGGGTTATGTAACAATACCCTAGAACTATGATCATGCATATTATTTTTGTATAGAGAATATACATTCCTTTTTTTATTGATACTTTGTAAATAATTTTTAAAGCATAAATAGTATTATTAGTTAATATTCAATTGCAAAATATATTTTGATGAGTTAATGTATTTTTTAATTAAATAATATTTAAATAAAATATTATTACTTAATTACATTTTATAAATGATCGTATAATTTTTATGAACACAATTGTGATTTTTATCAAGGTTTGAAATCTGTTTTTGTCAAAACCTGTGAATTTTTGATAAATATTGGTTTTTATTTTTATAAGTAATAATTAACATATTTAGAAAATAATTTAGATAAAATGAATATTATTTTTGGAATTAGGATGTCAAAATTAACCAATGGTGAATTTTTCATAATTTTCTAAGATAGTCGAATTTTTGGGTAAAAATTAAATACTGTTTAATTATATAATGTGTTTTATGACATAGTAATGAACCAATAGTGATGTTATAAAATAATATAAACATTATGTCCATCAAATATTTGTTTTACCTATAAAATAATGTTATTTTAGGTTTGTTTTATTTATTTTACAAAGCTTTAGTGGACCCCCCAAGACTTATAAAACAATTTGATTTTTAAAAATGATTTCCTTGAGAGTGTGACTCACCTCCACATAATAAAGCCTAATATTTTAATATTTTAAGAAATTGGGATTATAAAATAACTTTTTAAAATCCTCTTTGGAAAAAACCATGGGTTTGTTTAGGGTTTTTATTAGATTAATGTGTGGTGTCAAAAACCTAAATAATAAAGAATTCCCTCTCTTTTCCTATATAAACCCACCCAAGATCCCACTTCTCTTTACTCAAAACCCTTTGGATCAAGTTCCTAATCTGACATACTCTTTCTATTATCCTCCAATGTCACCCCAAGTTCCCAATAAGCCCCTCCCAAGCCTTTGGGATCACACTTCCATGTAAGGTATTTCTTCCTTTCTCATTTTCGTCTAAATTTATTTATATTGTTATGCCCTTTTATTTTCAATTAAAAAATTTGGTGTATGATTTCACAAAACCCATATACTGACCTCCTTATGTTTTAATTATTATATACCCCTTTCTATCTCATTAATTATTCCCATGTACACCTAATACCATGATGAAATTCTGTAAGGGATTTCTCTCCCCTCATTTACATTCAAGAAATTCTTTTGTATTATGCATCTAAATTCCATTACATATGTTGGAAAATGTATATATATTACCCAATTACTATCCATTTCATGTAAATATGATTAGATACCCCTTTCTCTCACATCAACCATTTTTATGAATTCTTATTTCATGTCGTTATGCTTCCGAAATTGCACCGCAATTTTCCAAACCAAAGTCATTGTGTAGTCAATACCATTCCCATTTCTCTATCAAGGATATTCACCTTTACGCACACTTACTTATTGATTATAGAGTTTCATGTATGAATTACATATTCCTTTATTGTGGAATAAATTATTATGTTTAATGAATCCATGTTATATGATCCATGTGTCACACTTATGCATGAAATGAAAAGATTAAGAAAGGTGTGCCCTGATAGCACTCCAATGCATTGGGTAAAGAGTGGTATCATGATACATCAAGTGAAATGAGGGTTTACTCATGATAATTCATGTGAAATGAGGGTTTAATCATGATCCATGTGAAATGAGCCTTGGTTCATTCTAATATCATGTTAAGTATTGTTACCACATTTCCATGTTATGATAATAATGCTATATCATGCCTTTATGTTCATGTTTCTATTATGATCCATTGATATGACTATTGCCTAACATTTACTATATTCTTTATGTTATGAATTTTTTACTCTCTTACTGGGATTTTTAGACCACCCTTTTATTATGAATTTTTTAGGTTATCCCATGCAATGCTAAGTACAAAGAAATGTGTATGGTCATATAAAAGAAGTTTTCAATAAAGATGTGTATTTCATGTCTTAAGTTGTTATTTAATGTTCCTAATACACAAAGACACTAGACCTCTCTATATTCTATTTTGTATCAAGTGAAGGTTTTATGTAACAAAATATTTTTAAGTGTGTAATAAATAGCAGTCTTCTTATAGAAACATCTTTATTTTAATAAGATCTACACTATGAGTCTTCATTAAAACTGCATTCTTAAGGATATAGGGAAATATCTAATTTTCATATAAAACATGAATATATAAAAGAATGTGAAGACCTATAATCAAATGAAGCATTATATAAATTTAAGTTTATAATTAAAGCACCTACCACCAAATCTTTAGGAACTTAAACCTTAGGAGTATTAATTTCATAATATTGGCCTTCTACCCTTGACACTTATGTAGAAGGTTCTATTGATGTTTGGGACATTGGTTTGAGTAATTTAACGTATCTTTATAGCTAAATAACTATATAGTTTTAAATACATAGACTTATTATACATATATATTACATCTTTTAAATGAATATTCATTCCATTACACAAACACAAGTATGAGGATTATAAAGGTATAGTGCCTTTGGATACTAGACACAAAATATTATTAATTCTTAAATGGTATTCAACTTCACCCATAAAGATATTTCCACATATTACTCTTCTTAGACATAGGATACTTAAAACCGTTATTCATAACTCGGGGAAAAGAAACATAATAAATGGTGATATCAGATGCTTAGTAAGGGAAAACAAGGAAGATATCAATATATATTGAGCATAAGGGTATGAGAATAAGAGAATAACATTTAAAAACCATATATTTCATATCATAAATCATAAATTTGGGTTATGGAATAAATATTATAATTATATAAGATATGAATCATAATATAATCAAATAAAATGTACCATGAAAACATAAAATTGGCATAAGGAATAGATTTTTGGAATACACATAAGCATATAAGATCATTTCCTTAGTAGTTCAGTGCTCATTGATAAGACTATCATAATGGAATGGGTTCACTCTTTAAATAATAATAGTGGCCAAGACTATCATAGTGGGAATATTACCTTAATAAACTAGGTTCACTACCCATTCTAACCCTATTTATCTCCTGAGATATCAATATTTACCCAATGAATTGGAGTGAGATATAGTTCTTACACATATTGGTTATAATGTTACCACCATCCTTGGTTATAATGTAACTACCATCTGTGGTTATACTGTAACCACCATCACATAATAAAAATCATGCATATATATTCTACAAGATCATAAAATATTCATCATATCAAACCCATGAAAAAAATGGTTTTCAAAAACATTTCATCATAACATAACCTATGGAAAAAACAAGTTTCATAATCATTTCATCATATCATCAATGCATAACACATGGAAAAATAATTAAGTTTCATAAAAATTTTATCATGGTATAACTCATGGAAGAGAAACAGGATTAATAAACATCTTTCCATCATAAATATAAACCTTATAAATAAATAATATGAACTGTATCCTTGGATTATATCCCCATTAAAGAATAAGTAACAGCAAAAGAAGTCGTCTTAGATGGAAAATGATTTTGAAAATTCACTTCAATCATTTATTAAGGAAAATATCCTTTACACTTTGAAAAAAAAATTAAAACATAATACATTTTCAAAATATATTTATTTATAAACAGCCTCGGAAACGTATAAAGAAATATTTAAAAATCATTTAAAACATTTCATGATTAAATTATCCTTTTTGTTTTGAAATTAATTTTAAAATGAAATATTTATAGAAAAAATTGTAAATCATTTTTTTAAATAAAATTTGAAACATAAAAATGAGGATTTCAAATAACGAGTTAGTCATGATAGAGGAAAAAAGCATGTTTCACATGTTAAAACAAAAATTTCTTTCATATTTTCAATAAAAGTTAAATAAGAATTGTTTGGAAATGACATGAAGATTCCTTTTAGGAATTTGTTTAAAAATTAAAACATGGGTAAAAATATATTAAATAAATCAGTATTATAATGTTAAAAACGTTTTTGAGAACATTTTTTAAAACATGGTTTTGGAAGAAAAAGGTTTTTTTATTAAAGAGAAAAATAAAGTCAATTTACTTTTAAAACGTAATTTTTGAATCAGAATTATATAAAGAGAGTAAAATTGATGGAAAATATATATTATCATTAAATAACTAGAGGATAATAAAATTAATTATTTTCTTGAGAGATGGATCTTACGATTTCATCATTGGAAACATAATTATAAACAATCCTGATAAATGATGAGATTGTATCATAAACCACTTAACACTTTGGTAACATTGAATCATAAGCCCCATGAACGAATAAAATTGAATGAAACTTAAAATTTCATGAGAATAAATAAATTAAATATATTACATTTAAATGGGTCTGTATATAAACTTCATGAAAAGAGATAAGTACATAACATGACATATGTCTCAAAGAGGGAAAATTGATACAAAAACCCCTTACTGCTTGGGTATCTTTTGAATACTAAAACCTATGAAACAGAGATTATAAAATGGATATGTCAATAAAAATAATTTTACTAAGAATAAATATAAAATATATTCATGGATATTAAATACATCACATAAATGAATCAAGTTTTCAATATGGGATGTATGTTAAGAATATAAAAGTTAGACGAAAAATCCATTATCGCTTTATTAATCTTTTGAATCATAATATCCAATAAAGAATAACATATAATGAAACATTTAATATAATTAAAATAACTATATTGATTGTATAAAATTTAAAATGGTAAATATATACAATGGATGAAAGAAACAGGTAGTGAATTTTCATATGTCTCCTATAAATAAAAAAGAACTAGAAATCCCTTACCTTACGTCTGGACTTCTTTCCGACATGTTAAAACCTTCAGTATAAAAAATATAATTTTATTATAAATAAATTAAAAAACATAATTATATATATAATACCATATATTATTTACTTATTACCTTTTATTACCCATTTATTAACAATTCCTTTTTAAAATTATGTTTTAGGTAATAACTGCTTTATTTTTCATATATATTTTGGTTTTGTATTTTTGTTCCTATTAATTTGATCATAGTTCTATAAGATCCATAATTTTTAAAATTATATAAATATAATGATTATTCATTATATATTTATTTATATTAAAAAATAAAAGTTAGAGATAAAAATAAAATACATTGTTCATGGAGACGGTAGGTCATACGCGTGCATGAACAATGTTTTCATTTTCTTGATGGAATAAAAGAAACAGTGGTAAATAATATATTAAAATTTTAGAATCATATTAATATCATATATATCACATATTTTTATTTTAAAATTTCTTTATTGCATTCCATTTAAATCGTATATGACAAATGAATCACATCACTTTATTATGTGGTAGTTCACCACACACACAAATGAAGTTATCATACCCCCCCCCCAAATGAAAAGTAAGAAGTTATATGTGATGTCATAATTAAAAAATATAATTATATTAAAAATATTATATTTATTCCATTAATATGATACTTTTACCATCCATGTAAAATAGAAATGAAAACCACATCACATCAGTTCGCAAGGCGGTAGTCCATTACACACATTAGCGACACTATTGTTTTCCAACGGGCTAGGAGTTAACAAGGTAAAAGGGGTATTATAGTTTTATAGGTATAATATTGTCATAGGAAATTTATAAATATTATATCTATCATTATATCCAATCGATATAGGTGGTGATGGAAAATGAATAACATCAGTTCACGAGGTGGTAGTCCGCCATACACACGATTGATGATTTTGTATCTCATTTCATGGAAGAGGATAATGGTTTAGATTATTACATTCACATAATAAAATATCAGTATTTGTAATATAATGAGTTTGTCATATTATCATGGTTTAATAATAATTAAATTAGGTGTAGTAAGAAATAAAACAAAATGCTTGATCAGGGATGTTACCTTTTCTTCATACAACTACTTTTGGTTTCCACTAAAAGACTTATTAGGTTGTATTTATGACCAAAATAAGGCTTATAGGATGATAGGAGGAAATTAAGAAGTTTATTTGGTTAGTTATTTTCTGAACCAATGAGTTTTGTAAGTGTGGAGAGGAGAGGAGAGGGTGGCCTTTTATAAGCAAGGTGAGTGGCACACCTGTAATTCTTGAAAAGAAAAAGTCATACCCATGAATTTCACATGAAAAAAGTATCAAAAATGGTCTATTATAAAGCCTAGAAGATATAATGTTTAAATATTTCCATAAAATGGGTGTTGGATAAATTTTGGGTCATTTTTAACCCTTGTTTTTTTAGTTTAATCACCTGATAAACCAATTTTTACCTTAATCATAGTAAATATTTTATATTTTATACAATTAATTATGGAAAAAAATTAGGTTGAAATTATTAGGTAATATAAATTATGATGATTAAAAATATAAAATATTTGTTTCAAATTTCACCCACATAATTGGTAGAATTTAATTTAAAATTAATCCCATAAAAATAAAGAGAAAATGGTTTTCCAAAGAGATAATTTTTAAAGGATTAGAAATATTTTATTTAAAAATTCAATATAAAATTGATAAAATGAAATAAATATGATTAATATATATATAATTGAACTATTTTTAATTTTAAAACCACTTTTAAATAATTTCTAGGTTTCTAAATGCTTTAAAATAAATGACAATTCTTAATAAAAACTAACACATTTCACTATTCATAAAAAAAATTATCTTCTTTATAAATTCTCAAAAATTAACACTAGGATAATTTTGACATGATGATTGAACAAATTAATATCATTTTGTCAATAATATTTTTAAAAATTATAATAAATTAATTTTAACTAACTGCGCAAAAAAGTGACAAAACTACTTTTTAGAAAAATATGGTTTTTAAGCGTTAAATTTGTTTTATTATTATCTCTTATCTTGAAAAAAAACATAGGATGAATTTGAATATTTTTATTGAATATATAATATTTAAATTTATTTAAAATCATTCACCAAAATTTATTGATGTTAAACACATTTGTGTGCATAAAAATTATTTCTCAAAAAAAGATTTCCTTTTTTAAAAAATAGTTAATATTTTCATTTCTAATTAATTGGTCACCAAAAAAATAATTTTATATACATGTGTAAGCCATATATTTTTCATAATTTATTTAATCCAATATCATACACTCTATTATAATAGACCGACGATTACAATCATATTAAATAATAATATTTTAATAGTTTGGCGTGTTTTGTTAAAACTTGGTCTTTCATGTAACAAAATCTATTAAAGAAAATTTTATTTATTTAAAAAATATATTTCAAAATTTTTGCGGGGTTTTAAAATAGTTTTGGTTTATTTCTTTGACTTATATTCATGAGCCTTATGGTCCCTTTATCCACACTTGAAATAGACTCTTTTCCCATTAAGAAAGAATCTAGGTGTTTCTTTCCACAGTCTTCACATGTTGGAAACCCCATATTCATTTTTTCTTCTTTGACATTTTTTTTCTTAGTGCTCAATAGACCTATTAATTTATTAATTTACTTTTAAGATATAAGATCTAGATAATTCATTCCATTTTTTAAGTAATTTGATATTATATCATCATGTGATTAAAACATTTAAGAAACCCCATTTACTTCAGAATCGTGGCTAAATCCATTTAAATAAACAGCCATTCTTTCCTTCCAAATTATATATATAGTCTGAAAAATGTCTAGCTATTATTTTAAATCTATCCTCATACTCTATAGTACTTTTTTCTTCCTTATTATTTAAATTGAATAATTTCTTCTCCATTTCAACTCATTTCCATCGAGGAAATTATTTCTTGAATAATATCAATTTAAAAGTTCTCCATTGCATAATTTCTATTTCATTAACCTATTTCATATTCTAGATCAATGACTACTACTAATCTGTATTTCCCTTCAGAAAATATACCGGCAGAATAACCATTTCACATTCATTACTTCCCAAGTCCAGAAATATATGTTCAAGGGACTTAATCCATTATATAGCTACTAATGGATATGTAGTTACATTAAAATATAAAGGATTATGTCATATGAAGTGATCCAAAAAAGCAAATCACGATGTAGAAAAAGTATTTATCATAAAATTAAGTTGATTCATCATAAACTAAGTCATATATCCTATTATTTCCATCACTTAATAAAATAAAATGCAAATTTTATTGGCATGATTAGTAGAGAAATCCCAACATTGGCTATGGGTGATGATTCCCTTACTTCTGTAAAGATCCATCTATAAAAAATGGTACACATTGATTTATCCTATAATTAACACAAATATTGATAAATGAAGTAAAAATATCTATAATAGTAAAATTTCTCAAATGACCGAAGGGATTATCATAATTCTCATGTATGTTATGTTCATTTAAAAACTTATTTCCAAGTTTCCTACTAAACTTCCTCTAATAACAACTATAATTACCCTGACTCTAGTAACTCATGGACAATGTTTTCTTTATTATATTGGTACAAGATACAAGTGGTTTCCCCATGAAAGATAGATCATCATACCTTCCCTAGAAAACTAGATACATATAGTATTCCTATATTACATGGGAAATATAAAAAACATAGCTTAAGAAACATTATTACTTCATAAAATAATTCTAAATATCATTCTTCATATCTTAGATAATAGAAAAAAAAATAATTAGGGTTCTTATATTCCTATTAAGGTTTATGTGTAGTCGAATATATCATGAGTAAATAAGGAATAATCAATATTGAGGACTCGATGATCATATCACATGTAATTAAATAAACAATATGAGTTTAAAGTAAATACATGGTAATAACAATATATATACAACATGGATAATGGAAAATAAATTATAAATAAAGTAAATGAATCAATATGGGCATTCATGATCTTACAATCAATGCCTCAGCCATGATATCAAGAATCTCACCGCGAAGGCCGCAACCATTATATTCTTAATTAATGGGTATGTGTGAACCAGATACCTATCTAATATGGAATGTATAGTATTTTTTATCTTGAGAAATATTAATGTATCAAAGGGAAATTTATAATTAAGCACCATAAATCAATTCAATTAATTCTAAAAATTACTTATAAATCAATAATTATCCATATTGAATCAAGAACATAATATATTTCCACATTCAATGAAATAACTTTATTATTAAACTTCATTCAACTAATATCATATATAGAAATGGTATGTGGTTGAGACAACATCAATGTGGTGGAAATGATTTCATATAAATTCACTATACTTAAAATATGGACATAGATTAGAAAATTATGTCCAATAAAATTATGGAGAGTTATTGGGGATGTAATCCTAAGAACGTTAATGACCACAAAACCATAAATTAGTAAAAGATAAAAGAAGACCATAAATTCATCATGAATTAATGTTTTAATAGTAAAACCAAGCCTTTTATAAATAAAAAATATTGTAAAAGAAAAATATTTAAAATAACTTCATCGAAACTTTGTGTAATAATGAAGTAATAAATCACTTTCAAAAATATTTTCATTCATTTAAAAAAATAATATGTTTTTCTTTTAATAACATTTTAAATAAAAATTATGGAAATAATTAGAGTGATATTTTATTTGAAAATAATCATGGAGTATTTTAAAAATTCAAATTAATTAAAATTTATAATTGTGGGAAATCTCATTCATCTAGTAAATATTAAAACAAATATTCCTTCCAAAATTTTGGTAAAATGTCCAAAATTTTCTCATTCAGAAAATGAAAAGAAGATTCCATATAAAATTTTGAAAATAAATTAAAATATGGTATCAATTTAATTAAAATAATTATTTGATTATAAATAAATCTATTCTTAAAACATTTAAATGATCTTTAACATGAAAGAAAAAGAGTTTGAAGGAAAAATTTAAAACATGCCTTTTTAAATAAAATACCTTACATGAAACTAAATAATTGAATCTTGATAAAAAAGGAATAAATAGAAAATAAACATGTAAACCACAAAAATAACCATATAATAATAAAATATATGGGTTTTAATATCATAGGATCATATAATTTTCTAAAAGGAATTATGAATATAAATAATCCTGAACAAAAATGAGAATTTAATAGAAATCCCTTTCCTTGAGTATCTACTTTACCATATGTGTTTAATACTACTATATATTTAATTTTAATTTATTAAATACTTTTTTAATAACATTTCTCATTTATATTCCATTTATTAAATTCCTTTTATAATAATTTTTAATCCATTTATTTAATAGTTCTTTCTTACTTCAACAATTTAAGGTTGTTTGATAAATTTATCCAAAATTACTTTAAAATATTATATGTTATTAAAGGAGTTATAAAATGGATAAATCATAGGAAACATGTTAATAATTTCATGAATATAATTTTTATATATTATATACAATTTCAGAATCATCCCTTCATGGTGGTAAAACAAAAATGAATCATATCACTTCGCGGAGGTGGTGGTCTAAACATATGCATGAGTGACATTATCATTTTACAATGGATGGAATTTTTAGAAGGTAGATAATATATTTTATTTAAATAATAAAAATTATTTCATAAATATCATATATATTCATTAATTTCATCTTTATAACCATCAAAGTAAAGAAGTGATAAAAAATTAATTACACCGCTACATGGATACAGTTGGACGTACGTACGTAGGAGCAATGTTTTTGTTTTAAATATGATTGAAAAGAAATATAAAATGGAAGTAACATTAACATAACAAATATTTTTTTTAATATAATTACTTAATTATTTTATGATGGTAATTTAATATTTTTAGGCAGTTTAAGAAGAAAGGAACTAGAAAATCTCATTAAGAACATATACCTTTCTTTTGGGAAACCTCTTTTTTCTTACACAATAAGCCTTATTGAAGTGGTATTAAATTAATAAAAGGTTATATATAACATAGGGAGGGATGTTTAGAATAAATTTGGGTATATTTTAGTCAATATATGTGGCTAAATTAGTGTTTAGAATATAGAAGATGTGGTTCCCTTTTATAAGTGAGGTGGGTGGAAAACCTGTAAACATTTCAAACTTTATTTTATAATATATCTATTTATCAGGTAAATTGGATAAAAATTATCATAAATTAGAATATTATAATGTTAAATTAAAAATAAAACAAACCAATGATAGAGAAGAACTAAAAATAGTTTTTATTGGAACAAAAACATTACTTAGATTTTCACAATGTTAAGCATAGATTTAAAAGTTCAACATTATATGTTTTTATGAATTATATTAACTATTTAATATATATTTATCCAATAATTTTTTTTGATATACTTTCAATTTATACTTATATCATTATAATTTCATAAAATTTACAAATTTTTAAAAATCGATTATTTCACTATTCACCAAAATATCAAATATTTCTAAAAATCTTAAAAATTCACCCTAAGATAATTTTGATATAATGAATTAAAAAATCATTTAATAAAATTATATTTATAAAAAAAATTATATTTATTTATTAATCATATTATTTAATAAAGCTATGTGCATTATGTTATTCTTTCTTTAGAAATAAAACTTATTATAATTGATGCTTAGGTGTTACAATAAGAATCAATAAATAAATTATAAGACAAATATTCTTTATATTATCACATAGGTTTTTCATGTTTCTCCCATTCTTTTCACATAATTTTTAAATCTTATTTTTTTCATAAATTCAAAAAATTCTTTCAGTTTACAAAATTCTTTATAGGGATTAAATTCTATTGAGTGTGAAAGTGTGAAAAGTGAGTGATATTTATATGGATACTTCATGGAATAAAACATATTAAATAATGTAGTTTTATCACTAAAATATATTATTAATGTTCCTGAATAGATATTTATGATGGTCTTTATAGTCTCTAGTGGGGATCAATCCAAGATAATAGGTGACTAAGCTGGGGAGTTATCCTCTTCCATCTATAGAACATAATAATCTGCCAAGAAGATCAAATTCTATACTCTTAAAAGAAAATAGTCATGTACTCTATCTTGTAATATAGTAGATATATTATCAAGTTAAACAACCATTATTTTGGGTTTGATTTCTCTAATATACAAATAAGTAAAAAACTAAATGATTCATGAAATTAATATAGGATCTAAGATCACACAATGCATTCTTAAAAGGTAAAGAACCAATTGTACAAGGGATAGAAAATGTCCCTAGATCTTAAAATTTGTTTTGTAGTTGTGCTGTAATAAAGGATGGAATGCCTATTTCTAATTTTACTCTCTTTTTACCTTGAATACTACTTTTTTGTGCATAATTCCTTAAGGAACTTATTATATTTTAGAATTTTCTTGAGTACTTAAAGTAGAGGTACGTTTATTACCACTTTTTAAATGGTTTATGAAATTTCCTTTTTATTTTCCTACACTTTTATTTTCATTGATTGAGTCATTATTATTATAAATAATAGTGTAAGATATTTCATTTCCCTAATATGTCTCTTTATAGGGTTTTCTGATCACTTTTTACCTTTTTAATGCATATTTTCCTATTTCTATTCTATGTATTCCCTAGGTTGGTTTTTCTATTTGTTTTTTGATTCCTCTGGTTATTCCCTATCAATTTTTATTTGATTCTTCTTGGAATTATATTTATTAATGGGGTTAATATATTTACTTTTATTTATTATCATTCTCACTTTACCTTTGGGTTTCAAACAGGTTATGATAGTAATTTTCTTGGATTTTTTCTTAGAATTTCCCTAAGGTTTCCTATATGATACCTTAATACTTCACCTCATTTATCAATATTGAAAACATTGAACATTGTTTCTACATATGTGGTTTTTAATTGGTTGAGGGATTCTTAAAGTGTTTATTTTTCTAAAAGGGTAGTGGTTAGAAGGCTTTTCTATTATAAAGTTGCTTATATGGTTGTTAAAATTGTAGAGGTAATTTATATTTCTACAAAAATGGTTATATTTGTTAATTTTTCTAATTATCATATCCATATTAGACTTGGTATTTGTATCTATATCCTTTATTATACTTTTTAAATTTCCTCTATTTATAGGAAGAAGTATAAATTATAGTTACATGTAATTTAACACATTGATCAATATAATGTTTTGGAGAAGAAAATAGACCACATACCCTTATTGGTTTGTTTCTCACTTAAAAATTTAAGATCCATTTTTATAAATATAGTGGTTAAATCATATAGTTTTTACTCTATAAGGGGTTTTAGAAATCATCTTTCTACTTATAATCCCACGGTAGTCATACCTTTTGTACCAAATTGTTGAGAGTTATGATTTGTCTTATCTATAAATAATTTGTCTTCTATTGGTGAATTTTTAATTAAATTTACTTATTATAATTCATCTAGTATATTCTTATCACTATCAGGAAAGCCTTAATAGAATAATACTTGAAAATTATGCTCCTTAATTGCTTAGTGAGGAAAGTCAACACACAACTTCATAAATATTTCTCATCACTCTTACAAACTATCCTATGATGTATATATTATAGAATATATCGTCTTTTGTATAGATATGGTTATTTAATTTTGTAACAAACTATTGAGGAATATTATATTTAGGTCATCCTATTTATTGATAGGCTATAATATATATAATTATTCCTATGATACTCCTTTCAAAGGGAATGGAAAGTATCTCCATTTAACCTTTTCTTCAACTACTCCTCTGACATTGAGTATAGAATATACCAAGGTGAATTACTTAATATTCTTATTGGGGTATTCACCTAAAAGAACATGAAACTTAGGTAATAATTGTATCATAACAGTATATAATTCAATGTCATTTTTCAAAGTAAGAATGACAACATGGTTATTCTAATTAAAAAATTTGGGTGCACAATGGTCTCTTGGGGTTGGGTTTTATTAATCTAGAATTATTATAGATTCACAGTAAACACTTTTTGTTTCACTCTAGTATGATAAATCGATGTATTCAAAACATTTTTACAAATTTCTAATGTTTCTTAAGTCTCTAAATTTTTTGAAACGTTTTCTCCCAATATTTGGATCAAGATGAAATAATTAGTCAGTATTAGAGTGGGTCATACAATTAATTATCAAGAATTTTGACACCACCTTATCAGCAATGATTATAATTATTTAAATAACTTATAATGGGTGAATCAAAAAAATCACCTAAAATTATTATATAGTATAATATGAAACATAGGTAATCTCAAAGTATGGGTGAAAAAATCAGTTTCCCCAATTAGTAAAAGGGGTCATTTTTGTTGAATTCTTATTTTAGATAATTTTAAATCACTTAATATAACTGGATTCTTATCAAATAGATGATAGGTTATTGGTTCAAGGGTTGGATTTATAATTTTAATGTTATCCTAGTATTATAAATAGTTATCTATTGTTCTTATTAATTGATTAATGAAATAATCCATAATTTCTACATCATTCAGCCATGTTTGAATGAAATTGTTAGGTTTTATTATAATAAATAGTGATCAACCCTCCTTATTATGTGGGAAGAAAATATAAAATGATACCTAAATAATAAACTATGTTAAATTACTCAAGAATATCTCAATCGGGTTAAGGTACTCTTAAGAAAATCAAATTAAATTCACTCCTTTCTAAACTTGTATCAGTGGTTATTAGATATTTACCACTTATTATATCTTATTCAATCATATATAAGCTAAAATAAATAGAGGTATAGATATGATAATGAAGAAAAGTTTAAAAAAATAACATGAATAATATCCCAAACAAAACCATATTAAAAATATTTTCCTATAAATGAATATAGAAATTGATTAATATAAGAATAGTTTATTCATTGAAACAAAAACTCAAGAATTTCCACAAGGTTATCCCAATAATTCCGAATAACCAACATCTTTTTACCGCACTATTTTGGAGATAAAAATTTTTGTAAAAGTAATAAAACTAAAACTTACAATAGTGGGAGAAATAAAAATTGAAAACCCAAACACCCCTACCCCTCAGACTCCTAGATAGTTTAATAGTTTCCTCCTTTCCTCTTTCCTTCTCAGTTAACATTTAAAATATTCTATACTTATTTAATTTAAATATTTTCAAAAAAGATTATAGGATTCCAAAAACTCCACAACTTTGAATTATTCCTTACCTTCATTAGTCAATAGTTGTACTCAAGGGATTCATTATTCCCTAATTCACTAATCATGTCCCATTAATTAATATACACATTAAATAACATTTTTCAAATGTATTTGAATTTTCAAATATCTTAAAATTAATTCCATGGAATATATTTAATCATGTAACACCATAAATGGGTATTGGTTAAGGAATTTTTCTTAATAATTTCCTTGTCTTTATATCACATAATCCCCCATGGTGTGATTGAAAATTACACAACATGACCTTTTATAAGATTAATTTCAAGTATTTTTTCAGAAAATCCATTGTATCATGACTTATATTCCATGGAACGGGTACCTTTAGATTGTCATTAATACTAAAAATTGGTCTAGTATCTTCAAGTAATGGATAAAATTCCCATAATGTGATATTTTTTTCCTCTGATTCTCTATAGGATGAGACATTCATGTATACAGTGATTACCTTTATGCATTAACAAATTCCTCTACTCAAGAAAATAAATGTATCCAATGTGTGGGGTTTGGATTGATTTCTCTAGGTTAATAACCCTAATATATCATGTGAACAACTATAGGTTACCTTTATTTATCAAGAAAATACTCTTACATAATCATGGATTTCTATGAAATCCTCTTTAGTTGTAAAGGAATTGAATTTTATGTATTCTATATATTACTTTTATATATGTGTCCTAACAGAACACATTCCCCTACTTTTCTAAATTTACTCAACTTCTTCAAAATGACTCATAAAAATTGGTTAACATTACCTTTATGTATCAAGAATTGACTTTTACATACCATTATACTTTTCAAAATTTTCTAATTGTTTTGTATCTAATATTTATATATGTAGCACTGATTACATTTATTTATTTAGGGAGGTTCATAAATGATTCTTATTCATGAATATACATCATTTCAAAGTGACTCTTACATATAGACTTATCCATATTTATTTTTCATTGTTACTACCTTCAACTACAAAAACTATTTTCTTTTACTTAAAAATAAAAAGACACCAGATTATTAAAATTTATCTATCCATTTTTTCTACAAATTAAATAAAACAATTAAATTCACAATTTTGGATTTTTTGAGCAATATTTATAAAATTAAATGAAATGACACTTTAGTTCCAAAAAATTATCAAAATCAATTAATTAATTAATATTAGAGAATAAAATTAATTAAAAATATCAATATAATATTATTAATTTATTAACTCTATCATAATATCATTGATAACATAACCCTACTTTATTATGAGATTAACTTTTATGATTATATTCTGTTAAAACATGATGGGTTGTCATAAAAGATTATTTTATATGTTGTGTTTATTCATTTTTTATAACCCTTTGATTATATTATTGATTTCTGTTAGAACCTTAGTCACATAGGTTAAAATCATGGACAAGTACCTATACTACGTGATAGTATCACTTTTCATAGTTCCCTTATGAATTGTATTATTAATTTTGTATGTCACTCTACCTAGTGAAAATTTCCATTAGTGTAGAATGCCACTATAGATAACATATATCATGTAGTTTGATGTGGAAAATGGTATGGATATAAACATATTATGAGGATCATAGTTTTATTATTCATGGTTGACTAGGTACTCTCCCATTTTTTGGAAGAAATTTGACATAAAAATTATTTTACAATTATATATACATTTATTCAATCATATTTTTCATTATAATTTCATGGATAATTTAACTTTAAGGAGTGTTTTAGGCATGATATTTCCAGGTTACTTGTTTTTATAAAATTTGAAATGCTAATTTTATATTTTTAGTTCAAAATATCTTATTAGGGATTAATTTATAAAGGTTATACATAGAAAAATTAATGGAATACTACTGGGCATGTTTCACTCCCACCCTAAAAACACACTCCTTGTATATATAGATCTTGTTTTTTTAGATAATATTAAAATTAAATCACTACTATGAGGTAATAGACTCTTGATATATTTTTTCATGGGTTAGATAGGATGATAAGTGACATATTCATAATTATAATGAGTATATTAGTAGCTTGGGTACATTTTTTGTTATTATATTTGGTTGTGTATATTATTTTATTTTAGACATGGTATATTCTACCTCTCATCCCTTGTTTACTTATTTTCTAGCCATATTTTGGACTTTTTCTTTTGAAAATCAATTATATTTTATTCTTATTAGTTATGGTGAATTTACTTAGTGTTTTTATATCTTGTAGTAGTATTTGAGTTATTGTTTCATCTTAACCCATGTTTGGGTTAGTTTTTACTTTTAAAATTGTTTATTTTTTTATTCGAATTCTAATATATTTAATTGTCATGTCATCCTTTTTGGTGGAGGTTTATTTTAACATTAATTTTAAATGGGGGAAATTATTCCCAACCGAGTAAGGATTGATACCCAACACTTGTTTCCAGTTCATGATCATCGATAATTCACCTTTAGAATTTTTTGGACCAGGTTGATTATCTAGATGGGATATATCAAGTTGGTTTGATACACTCACTAATTATAGTTAGTAAATATACTAATGTATTTTAGTAATTACTTTAATAACTACCACCTAAAAATTATGTATAGTTCTCTATTAACTTATTACTTTTAAAAATTATCATCTATTTACCTTCGTATCATATAAAACTAAATTAATTAAAAGAATTAATGTTTAAACTTGATAATTTTGAGTATAAAGTTTTATTCAATGGAGTGTTTCATTAAAGGAAATGCTGATTTTATTTTCTAATAAAGACGACCATAGTATATAATTAGTTATTAATTATTAGATACTAAATTGGGTGGCATCAAGGATAAATATCATTTACCTCATCTTGATGATTTTTTATCAACTCAAGATAGATAATTGGTTTTTCCAATATTGATTTATGATTAGGATATCACCAACTAAGGTTGGGGTGAACAACATTTAAAGAATTCCTTTCTAAAGTTGATATGGGTATTGTAAATTTATTATAATTTCATATGATCTTAATAATGTTTATTTTGTGTTTATAGAATTGATGAATTGTATCTTCTATATATATATTGATATTTTTTCATGGTATTTCTGAATGATATTATAATTAATTAAAGATTAAATGTGGAAAAAGATAAATATTTATATATTTTATTAGAAAATTTTCATGAACATAAATTGTACATTATGTTCTATAAATGTCAATTCTAGATTCAATAAGTGAAATTTTTGGATATTTATATTATGTGAAATTGATTTATATTTATCCTATGAAAATCATGGTTGTGATTTCTTGGTAAATATGAAATAATGTTTTTGAAGTTATAATTTTCATGGATTAACTAGGTATTACCAATGTGTTATTCTAGATTTTTTTAAACTATCTTCATCAATAAGAAATTTGGAATTTATGGATATGATGTTTGAATGTAATGAGAAATTTTAGAATGATTTTTATTAATGGGATAAACATTCTTACCTTTAACACGATTTTGATATTATCTAAACCTAATGATGGTTATGTAATGAATTATGATGCATTTAGATATAGTTTGGGTTGTTTTATAATTTAATGGATTCAGGTAGTTAATTTCTCATCAAAATTATTATCATATACATAACTTGGAGTGTTTTTTTATTTTCATAGCTTTGAAAATATAGAGACATTACATTCACAAAGATAAATTTATTATGTACTCTGATCATAATATTTTGATGTATACTTTTTCAATGAGACTTTAACATAAGGAAATATCGATTGATTGAATATCTTCATACTTATAATTTAGAGTTATCATATCAACCAAGAAAGGGGGATGATATAGTTGATTATTTGAGCTAAAAATCTTAGACTCAAGTGGTTAAACAAGTACAAAGTCTGTTAAATTTTGTTGGAATGTTTTCAAATTTTCACTTAGAGGTGGAAAAAGATGGTGTTCAAGTAATATTTTCTCCATAAAATATCTCTTTTATGATTGTATACCAAGTAATGTAGATATAGTTATTTGTATCTATATGTAAGGGAATACAAAACACCTTAAATAGTGTGGAGATGATCAATGGATGTACTCTAAAATTTAACTAAACTCTCAATTCCAAAAATAGTTTCGGTTCAAGCTAATTTAAAAGAAAAAATATCTAATATTTTAATTATTTAATTTTGGTTGTTTATCCTAGTGTAACCAAGATATAATTGGTATTGAATAAAAATTTTGGTGATGTGGAATAAATAGAGATACAATGATATTTTTTATTCAATTTTTGACTTTTCATCATGTTAAAACTGATCATAAATGATGAATAATTTTATTGAAACTATTAATTATATTGATATTGAAGTGGGAGAATATTTCCATGATCTTTTATATTATTTTCCCAAAAATCACCATGGAAGCATCATGTTATTTTGGGAGTTTGTGGATCTTATGACTAAGTAATACCATTTTATACCCATTCATGAGACCTTTCTCATTGAATATTTAGGTGAGTAGAATATAAATGATGTAATGATACTCCATTAATTTAGTACAAATATTATTTTGGATTATGATCGATACATTGCAATGAGATTTTAATAATGACTGTATAGTATCATGGGTATGAAATTAACACTAATCATGACTTATCATTCCCAAAAAATAGTGGTTAGATAAAAATGTAAAATTTTGGATGATATGGTTTGATATTATGTTTTAAATATTATAATTTCAAGGTAATGTCATTTAATTTGGTAATTTTTTCATTTAATAGTAGTTATAAATCTTAATGTTTTATTATATTTTTTTGAAGAATTATATAAAATATTATGTTAATCACAATTGTGTTGGGTTAATATGGGTTAGGTGACTCTATTAGGATCAAATCCTATGTAATAAATGGTCAATAAAATATATTTGATCAAGAAGATAATAATTATTGTTTCAATTTGAGACAAATTTAATGTCCATCATCGTCAATGAACTTTAGAGTTTTTTTAGATCAATTCAAACTATGAGTGTTTCACGTAATACCCTGGCCCTGTATACCCAGATATTAATAGCAAGTCATTAGATGACTTTATGTGTGTCTATCCATATAATGGATGTCATCAACTAGTGTTGAGGACCAATAATATTCATAGGGAGACTATTCCCTCAAATATAAGTCATAATAATCATACATAAAACTACCAAACATTCAACATAACATGTCCATATAATAGATAAACCTATAACCTATATACATGAAATATGAATCCAATAGGGAGTATTTTATTCTAAAATATAAAATAAAAAAAATCAATAAGATATACATCAATATACAACATAAATAAATGACATTATCCATAAGATGAATCAATAATAAATAAAATGAGAGGGACCTTAAGCTAATACATATTTAATTCAACTAAAATAAATAAAATATATACAATGAAATCTAAATAAACTCATAATAATCTCCTACTAACTCACTGGCCTCCAATACACTTCTCTTCTCGATCCATATCCCTATCTCCAATTTGATACAATGTACTTTACATGAAACATATGGTCTACCCATGTACATTAAAACCTATTCCATATACATAGGTAGGGGTGATCCTGAGGACCTAATGGGATTATCCCACTTGCCTCAACCTGTTCATTATTAGTTATTAAGTGGATATGTATACATGTACTTAAAGAGTACAACTCAATCCACCTAGAAATACAAACAATGCAAATATGACATGTTAATAAATAACCCACACCCCAAAGACTCAACTAATACTACCCAAATTAGTGAAAATATTTCTATATATAAGTGATGTTTTGTACACCCTATAGCCCAATGATTTATGACACAATAAATTAATCTTATCTCATAAAATGAAATCCCATATATTTTTAATCATATATATTAAGACTCATTAAATATAGCACCACCTAACCCCTCTGTCACCTCACTACCCTTCAATAACCCAAACCCTAAACATCATGGGAAATAATTAGTATATCAAAAAATGAAAAGAGATCTGAACCATTAATAAAAATAATCAAAAGATAAAAAAAACTAAAATAGATTTGAAAGAGGTTTTAGAGAAATAAATAACAATAATACCACAATACTATCTTAAAAAATGGGTAAACAAAATAATGGGGCCTAATTGTATGAAATGACTATATCAAAACTCACGCTCCACCCCATCTCATCTCATAATTTCTCTCTAGATATATCATCCAGATTACGCATAGATAACCTATAATTTTTCCTTATATATCACAATTTTTCACTATGGAAGTCTCATATTACATGATAATACAACACTTTATCTACACTTCAATCCCTCATGTAATATCTCAACATCATCCACAAAAAGGTTTATGCTAAGGCCATGGTCTTATATTTGGTTTAACATTAGAGTATATGGGTTTTCTCTATCATATAAATCCTCCAAAGACCTACCAAAAACCTCCACTATATAACCTAGAGACTTATATGTCACCACTCTATGTCTAGTCCATCAATAGAGGGATAAAAATTAAGGAGAGTCCCATCCCCACTGGGAAAAATAAATTGTGCAATAAACAACCCACGAAAATGGATTCTCACCGCTTGATCCAGATCTCAATCCATGAGGTCATCCTAAATTCTACCTCCCATAGGTTTTTATACTTACTAAGACATTTTTCATGTAAATTTCACTATCTCACAGTCTATGTACCAAGTTTCTCAATCTCATACTAGTATAACCCAACGTCACTTGAGAGGAACCCACTATACTATTATTAATAAAACCAATGTGTGAACCCACTCACCAATTAATCCTATATCATTATCCATACTAATGATTTTCACAACATAAATAAAAAATCCCACCAAGACCATATAGATCAATCAGGAGTAAAATACTACAAGGACTAAGTAGTTTAACCACTCTTTAAGAATGAAAAAACTAATCCCAAGGCTCACCCTAGACCCTGATCACAACCCACATGCAATCAAAATTCTCATTGAACCCCATGACCCACTCCAAAAAAATAAGGGTAACCAAAGTTTCTTAAACTTGATCTGATCCCAAAGGGTATCCCAAGGTCCCTATGAACATATTTTAAAATTAACTTACTCATTATATCAACCCAATAATACCAACCCATCACCCAAGGTAATGTCAGTCATATTGTTACTTTGGAATCATCCATAATCATTCAATATAAGATAAACATTCAAGGTGAATAAAAATAAAGGGTCTCACATAAGCACACAAACTTTAAAAAATATGGTTCTAACCTCATTAGGTCAAATAGACTATCTTTAACAAAACAAATAAACATTTATTTATTTTAAAAATACAATTCATGAACCAATTTTAAAAATACTTTTAAAAGGCATCAATTATCTATATATTTACCCAATACCCTTAGACTAAATCCCAATGAATAACCTCTTTGTAAAACCATTATTTTATTTAGAAATAAAATTCAAAAATCCCCTCTTTATATTACCATTTCCTTTAGATATTCTATTTAAATCCAACACACCCATTTTAATTATACTAAAAATGTTTTAACCATTTTCCATTTCAAAACTCGAGTCAAATTATATTTTTCACCACTAATATATCCATAAGATTGTAAACTGATGGTTTTTTTGCCAAGGAACCACCAATAAACCATTTATGATGTTAAAATTCCCTTTTTAACTATTATACTAATGTGTTCTTGTCCCATTTATAGAGTTATTGAAGGATTTTTGGAGGGGAGATAACTTATCTATATGTAGTAGAAATAATAACAAAAACCATAAAACCAAAATATATTTCCATACAAAATGGATTGAATAATATGAATAAAGAAATAGCATCATACCTTATTATATATTTATTCATCTCATCCAAAATAATTTGATAATTGTCACAGAGAATCATCTGAAAGTCCCCTTCCTCATATTGTATCCATAGATCATATGAATATCCTAATATTTTATAAGGATCTCCTTCAATCCATGGTTTTATAAAACATTGATTTTATAGTCTTGATAAAAATATTAGAAAGAGAAATTTTTTCCAATAGGTTTAATAGTGTTATATTCTCCAATTATTATTTAATTCATCCAGTTTATATAATCCCTTGAGATCCATAACACCTGTACATGTATATGAAGAAAATTTTAAATTCCAAAAACTATTTAAACTCTTAAATTATAATAATAAATCCACATAATAATCATTTAATCCTTAAAATATTATTATGAATTTTTACAATTCTCATTATTTTCATCTAATTATAAATAACTAATCATGATATAATTTTGAATGTAAGATCAATACAACCAGCATGTTATTAGATAAAATGATAATTACATGAAAATGTAGCATAGAATAGTGACTCTCACTATGATATGGTTCACAATAGCCTAATCCATGGCATAGTGAAAACCATTATATCATGGTCATTCTATTTTAGTGTGTAACACTATCAATCTCACACTTACACTAAATTCTTATAGCCTTATCACACTTTCACCTTATGTCACATAATATGTAACAACTTGTTAAACCATATCCAAAAATACTTTTTGATATATTTCAAAACTCATTTTTTAAAAGTTTTCATACATTTTCTTTATGTGTTACATTATATCTAAAAATTTGTAAAAATCTATCTCAGACTTATTTTGTATATACTCCAAAACACTTTTAGGGTATCATTAAATGTTTCTTAAACATGATCTAAATTCACACAATCACAAAGTGTGACCCCATGTACCATTATAGAATTTAATAAAATTCCGAATTTTCAAATATATAAAATTAACCAAATGGTATACTGTAGAAAATATTTAATACTACTCAATATATAAGACGATCTCATGTGATCTCTATCAAAAATAAGTATCTACATAACTATTTATAGAAACTATATCATATACAAGTATATGTAATCATATAACCCCTTTATCCAAAATAACAAGTGACCATAAGACACAGTGTATATCAATATCATATAGTTGAATCATACATGCTCTATTCTCTAATTATAGACTGGCTAGGTTTATGAATACATTGCATGTCATTCATCTATATGGATGAACACATCACATGACCCGCATCCAAGTCGATGAGTATATCACATGCAACTTATCTAAGTATATCCATACATTTTCTTTTTTTATCTCAATTGAGGAACCAAATTTCATTCTCATCATATGAAAAGAAAAAACTAATCCTGTTTAATCCTCAACTAAAAACATGATCAAAAAAACTCCCAACCACCACCCCCTTATTAGGTAATACTCAAGGTATTAATAATAAAATGTTTGAAAGCATGAAGATTCTCATGCTAAGTATCTTAAAAACCTTTGGTGAAGGGGTTAAATATGAAACATTCAGCCCTATAATACCAAAAATGTAGTGTATGACACTCCATGTGGTATACTTAGTGAGTCATCTAGTGCAAAAAACTTGAATTTTTCTCTTGTCTAAATGGCCTTAAGGTCTTATTTTTTTATTATTTTTTATAATCCACCTTTCAAGGGATGAGGTTGAACCCTTATAAGGCCCGAAGGCTTAAGAGACAATTACATGACTTGTAGGTCTTAACAGAATCACCCAGACAAGACAACTTGGAACTGCCCCTCCCTAGAAAATGTCATGAAATCCACACTTCACCTTCACAAGGATGGTCAGCTAGTTGTCCTATGTGGAGCTGCACAGGCCTGGTACCTATGGCAATTCCATACCCTATCATTCATCCAATTCAGATTAACTCTACTCTTGTGAATGTTCCTACTCTTAATCCTCATCTAGAGCCTTGTCCCTTGTAATATGCCTGGTACATTTGCATATTTCATGTAGCCCAAAGGCCTTGGGTGGCCTGAAGGACTTGTGGTGGCCTGAAGGCCTTGAGAGACAACTGGCTCGAAGGCCTTGGGTGGCTTGAAATCCTTGTAGGACCCGAGGACCAAACTGGTGGCCCGAAGGCCAAGATGGATAAATAGTTCTAGGTGCTACAGTACTAAATAGTACATGTTATAGTGCTTGCTATAGTACTTCTATAGTAACTCGAGAATATGTATACACCCATATTTGATCTCGGGTCTCTTGGATGCACTTGTTGAGTCCTCACAAACCGGGATGATCCTCATGTGCAATTATTTCTCAGGAGTATATTTTATATCTCTGTATTAAATCATACACATACTAACCTTAATGTTTTATTACAGCTTATAATACTCCATGATGTACATTAGTTATTAATAACTCAATGTCATACTTTTTGAGGTTAGTTATTATTTCACTTCACCCAATATATAATGTGAAAAAACGATAAATTAGAGACTTATTTTTGTATAACATGATAAATTTAATTTTCTTAAACTCCTTTAAAAATAACAATAAAACTAAATCTGA
Organism: Viscum album; assembly: GCA_963277665.1. NCBI lineage: Eukaryota > Viridiplantae > Streptophyta > Magnoliopsida > Santalales > Viscaceae > Viscum > Viscum album. Next base: position 1,607,797,890 of record OY728141.1, on the reverse strand, counting down.
GAACCCATATGATCATATAATATATGATAGACCACTAGAGGGGCCATATCGTTTCTATATTTTTATTTTTATTTTAAACTCATCACATATCTTTGTAATCCCTTCCACATCTCTATGTGACCATCTAATAAAACCCTCAAACTAAACACTTTTAGGGAGTAATATCTATGAAGAAAGTTTTTTTTGAAAAATGGTGAGACTTATAAATAATATTCCTAACATTTAACCCTTCAAATATATTATTTAAACTTCTTTACATCACAACATTTAATGCCTTGATGTTAGTAAATTTTGTTATCTACTAATAAATATTTCTATGTTCATCATCATAATAATTCTTGAAACTTTTTCATCATGCATTTCATTTATTATTTAATGTGACTTTAAATTATTATTTACCAACACACCCTAAAATCCTTTAGGATATAATGTTTCATTTTCTCTCTATACTAACTAAATACAACTCATTACATTTTTATTTATTTATATACCCGAAAACATTTAGGATAGTATTGTGACATTCATTTTCAATTTTGACTGAAATAATTATTTATTTTTTGAACTTGAACTTATCTAATCTAAGTATACACCCGCTAGCCAATTAGAAACTATATTATCTCCAAATGGTAATGATAATATAAAAAAATATTTTGAGCTAGGAAATAACACTTATTTCCATTATTGGGAATATTATACAAATAAAATATTAACAACCATATTTAAGATGGTAATATATGTGTTTAGAAAAATATTCTAAAAAGAATATTTTATTATTTAAAATATTCCACTATAAGGTCATATGGAATCATTACCTAATATTTTAATAAATATAAAAGATAAAATAATCTTATCTTGGATTAAATTCCTTTTATCCCTATAATATTTTCAATAATTTTATCAAACTAGATGAATCATTAACCATGTATACTAAAACAATGAAATCATATTGTCTATAAAAAATCTATATAACTTCTCTTATCATGTAAAATAAATAAGATGAGAATATAAATACATTATTTAGATCAATATTAGAATGAAATATATTCTTTTCCATTCAGAATATTTATAATAGAAACCTTTTATACAAGATTTTAATGCAAACTATAACCTTCATGAATTCTTACCTTGATCTTGAGCTCTATTATATTTACAATAGTTTTAAAATATAAATATGGTAACATTTACAATTTAAAAATAAAAAAAAATTGATTCTATAACACTAATACCAAACATCATTACTATAAAACATGCCTATAACAGTTCTAGAATTTATCAGCTCTAGAAAAATTCACTGATAAATTTTATCTTTATCAGTGCGAAAATAAGCACAGATAAAGGAAGACCTTTATCAGTGATTTATTTTTAGAATTGATAAAAGATTCCCTTTATCAATGGGTTTTAGCACTGATAAAATTTTCCCTTTCTCATCACTTTTTTATTGCTGATAATGGTCCAGAATAAAATGAAAATAAAAAAATAAGTAAATTTATAAAAATATGAAACATTTTATTAGTTAAATAATTATTGATAAAAATGAATAAATTTAATATATATATATATTATAAATATTAATAAATTTTATATATTAAATATAGATATATAAAATATATAAGTATAATATATATGTAATGTTAATTAAAAACATATTAATGTCATATTCATTTTTAATGTTGTTGGATTTTTCAATTTAACCTATATCAAATGTCATGTGTTACATTAATTTTACATAAATATATTTATATATGTATATATATATGTGTGTGTTAATTCATTTTTATACACAAACATACACAAAAATATATTTACATAATATATATAAACACATACACCTCATATTTAGTTAATTTATGAAAATTTTAATATATTTCATAATTTCATTATAACATGATAAATTTAAGGTATATTATGTTTTTAATTTTTCAATTTTATTTATTTATTTTAATACTACATTTAGGGTATTCATTTTTCATTTTTTCATTTTTTTATTTTATTTTTCATTTTGATCATTTTCTATTATTTATTTATTATGTTTTATTATTTTCAATATGTATTCATCCACTTCTATATATATATATATATATATATATCCATATATTTTTAATAATTTAAATTTAATAAATAGAACTTATGCATTTTTTCAATTTTTTAAAGTGTACTCATTTTGAATTGTTCAATTTCACTCATTTTTAAAATGCATAAATTTAATATTATATATCCATTAATAATGTTAAAAATATATTTGTAAATAAATATTTATAAAAAATATATCTATAAATGTATATTTACTCTATTTATAATTATTATAAATAAATAATTTTTATGTTTTAAATAAGTATATATATAATTATAAAATTATAATAAATTTATTTAGATAATTATAAAATTATAATAATGTTTTTTTAAATAATTATAATTATAAAACTTTTATCAGCGCTAAAATGTTAGCTTGATAAAGCTCAAGATTTATCAGTTCTAAAGAAGTACTAATAAATATTCATTTTATGAGTGCTTATAAATTTAGCACTCATAAAAGTGATATTTGTCGGTTCTTTTCTAAAAACATTGTTAAAAGTGTACGTGATCTATTTAAAAAATTCTAGCCCCAACTCAGTAACTCATGATTCTCAAGATCTCGTGGAACTCCTATGCTTCCGGCATGACTCCTCTATATTACCTTGGATTAATCAAGGATAGAATTCAATGTATGTTATTTTCTACTCTTCCTCTATCATTGTTTGATGTTTTGGGTTCGGTGCTTTGTGTTTTTGTGCTATTCTTAAACATGAAGAACCCTACGTCTCTTCTCTTTGCTATTTAAATACAATGAGTATGGTTTTATTTCATCATTTTCCTCATTTAATATATATTTGAGTGTACATCCCATTTTTTTCTAGAGATGTATGTAGATAGTTTACTCTTCTCTCGACATTAATAAGGAGACCTCTAATCCTCCCTCAGTTTTCACTAAATTTGAATAATATTGGGTTCTAAAATCTAGGTAGTTTATCAAATTTAAATCTTCTTATATACTGTATTATAGATTCTAAAGGCTTAATTGTGAGGGTTTTTAAGGATTAGAGGATACCATGTTGTGGCCCTCATTTATGGGTAATGATTATATAGGGACCAAGGTAAGTGTAAAAAACATTAAAACATGTTTTTTGTATTTTTATTATTCATGTAAATTGTTAAACCATGAAATGGGATCTTTGTATTTACGATTTTGATGAATAATTTTTTATTTAATTCAAAAAAATAATGATTTAATTAGTCATCTTCCAAAAATTATTTTAGTGATGCATGTTGTAAGAGTTTTGTTTTTTAAATAATTCACGATTATTATTAAAATTTAACCATGGGTTACAAATAGTGATAGGGAATTTCTTTGGTGATAAAATTATAATCAAGAAATTTTTAAAAAAAATCCTAGATTGGGTAGAGCTGAGAAATCATAGATGGCTTGAAACATTTATTGAAACACCCAATGAAAGAATTACTCTGAAGTGATAAAATTATCAGTTTCCATGGGATGGTATTCAATGATCAAGGAACTATTTATTAAATATAGATTCTATATAAAGGGAAATGATCCCCCTATTTTAATTACCCCTTTTTTATTCTTTATCCAAGACTCTCTTCTTCTTTGATCACTTTTTATCACTAGGTTGAGGCGCTAGCACTCCTTCAGTGATTGAGGTTCCTCACGAATATTTCTTTTATTGAAGTCTAGTGTGATCTCCTCAAATGATATAATACATTGTTTTCTACTTTACGGTTATAAATCAAACATAATCCATTGAATATAAAATATGTATTCGACTGATACTATATTAAAAGTGTTCCATAACTGTTTTTTTCTTTGTTTCCATTCACATTTATCCTTGAGAGAAATCGTCCCTTGTTTAAGTTTATTATCCCTCTAATGATCATACGATTATAAACTAAAACTCATAAGTGGTATGAGAGATTTATTATTCAAGGACACAATGTATTAATCTATTATTTTTTGAATAAATAAATGTCGAATTGTATTATTTCAATATCATATATTATGATATGAAGGATTTCTTTATTCAACCATAGCATATGCCTATTTTATATCATATGGTATGACATATATAAAATCTAAGGATTTGAACTATGGTTTATTATAAAATTTATGATATCATAAAATATGACTCTATCCATGGATTTTGTGAAAATAAAGAATCAAAGAACAAATACAATATCACCGCAATTGTTAAATATGATAAAAGAAATATGATATCTCTCATTATATTTGGCGAGACCAGTCATGGCATATGATTAAAGTTTCATCATATATTATGAATGAGTTGTGGGGATACATCTCTGCAATATTATATTTTACAAATGATAATATCATTATTAGTCATAAAGTAGGACATTCCTAGAGGTAATTGTCGATCCACTTGAAGTTATGTGGTATAATTTTCAATGACAGGAAGTATCTATGGTTCCTCTAAGATTTTATGGTAATATATCATAATAATAAATTTAGGATTTCATTGAATGGATTCATTTCATTTATAAGAGTAAAAAAATCAAGATCAATACTGATCATAAGTTGAAAAATTTACACTTTAAAGGGATGTATGTTATTAAAGGGATATTATGGTGGATTAAAAAAATATCCAAAATTGGAAGGTGAGGAATCCTTGAGTATATTAAAGTGATGTCCAATGTAGGTGGGGTGAGATTAATTTCTTCAAGACCATTAGAGTGGAGGTATTCCAATTACACTTCAATTGAAGAGACTTTTTGAGTGATTCCATTAGTGTAGGTTCCTAGGACACATTAATATTTAGACGCATGATTGTATTCCATATCATGATGATGGATTGGACTCCCTCTTTCAAACTAGTCTTCCTCCCATCATTGTGGTTCCAAAGTTCATTGATGACATACCTCCTGAACAGTGATGTTGTAACACCCCGAGATTTTATGAGCTATTTTCTTTTTAATTTCTTTCATATCTTCTTTTGTACGCTACACCAAGATTATCTTGTGCTATATGCAACACCATATTAGCTTGCAGTATACGCAACACTATTCTTGGATTGTGTTACACAAAATTTCAAGTTCGTTTGATAGTAGTTATTATATGCAACATTGAGTGTGTATATATATATATTCAATGTATAAATGAAATATGGTTGGATTCTATTATACGCAACAACAAAGGATTCTTTCACTACACGCAACCCTGACTTCGCTTGCATTACATTCAATCGCGACCTTCCTCAATAGTGTGTGTTGTACGCAATACCTGGTTTCACTAAACAATGATATATTATTATAATATTATTATTAACTAGTCATTATGAATAGTATTAACTAAATTTTTAATTTTATAACATTATTATTCATCTTACACATTTTCTAGAACATGGTATAAGAAAAAAATATTTTTTTCTGGTAAAATAAGTATTTTTCAAAAAATGCAGTTTTGACGCCTTTTGATGGCCACCAACTTTAAATATAGTTTTTGAAATGTTTATAAGTTCAATTTGACAAAATAAAATTCATATTTGGAATTACGATATTAAAATTTACTTTAGATAAATTTTTCATATTATTCTGATAACTTTCATATTTTAATGAATAGTAAAAACACGCTATATTTTAATTAAAAACAACTTTTTTCATCGTAATAATTTATATGGTTAAATTATAATATTTAATGGTTTTAAAGTATAAATAGAATATATTTTTACCATTTAATATAATTTATGTAATTATCATTTATTTTACATTGAATTCATAGGTAAAATGATTTCAATCTTTTGCAATGTTTTAACTTTTAAAACTCATTTTCTTAATAGCGGGATTAATTTTAAATTAATTAATGAAACTTCTGTGTTTTGAATTTTGAAAAATTGATTCCATATTTGGAATCATTAGGTTCAAATTATGTTAATAGGCTACTTTTTATTTTTGGGCACTATGAATAGTAACTACGGTAATTTTTATTTACTTCAGTTAAAGATAAATGGGGTAATTAAGGGTAAACCTAAGATTTTAAAATTACCCTAACACATGCCAAAATTATATTGGATGACTAAAATTCGACCAATATCACCTAAGGATCTGATTAGATTCATTTTATGGACTTTTTACCATGAAAATAATTTAATTTTTATTAAAACCAAAGAAAGTGACAACATGTCACTCTCTTAAATATTATAAGTATAATAATTTTAATGTAGTGATAAACTTCATCAAACTTCAAACATGAATATTCTCCAGAAATATAACAAAATTATCTTCATCATGAGAATTTATTTAGAATGTTTAGGTATTAAATAATTGTCATTAATGGTGACATAATAGTGATGCAGAAATTGTTTATTTAGTGAAAAATCAATAATATAGGTTTTATTAAAATAACAATACTATCAAAAGGACCAGAAACTTGACCAAACATTGTTGGTCGAGTATATCTATACCCTAATAATCCAGGGGTCTATTTGTGGACCATTTGAAGCCTTATATAACTGATTATGATATTTATACTATTTTATTTTAAATGATGTCAAAGATGTCACCTTCATAATTTAATAAATATAAACATTTAAATGTTGTGATTTTAAGATGCTAAATTCAAGTAATAATATTATTATGAATTTTATTATATTTATCTTCATTATAAGATTTTATTTTGAATTTTATGCAAAAAATAATTATATTTAATAATTATACAAAAATGTTGTAGTAATTATTTTTTTAAAAGAAATATCAAATAAATGGTTTTACAAATAGTAAAATAAATATTATATGAACTATTTAATGTGCTCCAATAATTTTCTAGATTACTATGACATGTTAGTAACCTTAAAAAAATTTAGTTCGAATGTATCCTCTGTGTGGATTTTATTTAAATTCAAATAAATGAATATTGTCAAAATTGACACTATTGTTATTTTATAAAAATAACATATTATTAAATTGTTTAAAAATCACAAAAATATTTAAAAATTATAAATTGAAACTTATATAGTCTTCAATGTCATAAATTATCCAATTATTGATAATTCATATCACATAAGTAATTATTTATAACAATTTAAAATTTAGAATCTTATTACCACAAATAAAATTTAATAGATTAAATAAGGATAAATCAAGTTGATAATGTTTAAAATAAAATCACTACATGTCTAAATTTTATTGGTTGATGATATTACAACCCTATCTCATCTAATATTATAATATGAGTCATTTATTGAGGTTTTTAAGTGGGGTTATATTTATTATAAATTAATATTTTTAAGATTTCCAAAGGTTCCATTCTCCTCCCTTATAAAAAGGGCACCCCGTCCCACTTCTCTTCACACCCTTTTGAGCCTTGAAGCTCAGCCAAACCCTGAAAATTCCTCTTCTAAACCTCTCTAGTTATATCATATAGGTTCTGGTCTTCTCAAAAGACCAACCCTAGTTCCCTAAGAAGAAGTTTAAAGGAGGTGCGTCGAAAAAGAGGTAATCTCTTCTACCGATTCATTCAAGCTTCTTTCTTCTTCAACTACTTCTTCTTTAGTTGTTTAATTATAAAGTAATAACATAAGTATAAATAATATACTGATATGTTATTATAAATATTAAACAACCCCATTTCACCTTCTATCCATCCTATGGAAAACAAAATCACCGCGCGTGGGTACGTACGGAATACCGTCTCGATGTCGTGGTGTAATCTGTTTTTCCAACACCACCTTACTTGGATGGGTATAATGGTGTAATTAATAACTATAAATAGTGATTATAACATCATAATAATTCTGATATATTGTATCATCAAATCCAATTCAATTCAATAATTATGGGAACGATATCATTGCTCGTGCGTACGTACGGACTACCGTCTCCACGACGCGATGAGATTCATTCTCCATGTTAACCATTCAAGAATGATTATAAAGTATATATAAGCAATAATAATGAAATATATGACATTATAAAGCTACTGGATTTATGTATATATATATATATATTTCATCTAATTACTTCCTTTCAAGTCGATAAGGAAAGGAAAATAGCGTTCATGCGTACGTACGGCCTACCGTCTCCATGAACGGTGTATTTCATTCCATTTATCAATATATTATATATGTGTATATTCTGAATATATATTATATATAAATAATGTTTTATATTCTGGAATTAAGTAATCATTATCTATGTAATCATATGAATAATTACAATTCAAAACACGGATGACAAATGAAACGATTTTACCCAAAACGCTCTTTAACAAAGGAATTTACAAAAGAACGGGTAATATAAAGTCATAAGTGAACCATATATGATATAATAACAATTAATATGATTCTGTAATAAGTCAATGACTTTATTTAAATAATTATACAGTAGGTTCAGATACGTACAAAGCATATCGGACCTAAGGTAAGGGATAATGTTGCAATCTCAGTTGTTTTCTATCCGAGATTGCTTATACGTAAGTATTTACTAGGGTTATATTTATCATCCATGTCCAAGTTTTATAAAAAAAAAAATTCAACTATGTTTAAAGTCCTTTTTACCCATTTTTTAATTTTACTACATGGTATTTAAGGAATCATTTTTTTTGTTTACCATACGAGGTACTTTTTGACTTTTCTGGAAAAAGTACGAGAAAAATGTTTTTTTAACTTATATGGCATGAACGGATTTTTACAGTTTTATAACGCCTCATTTTAATTAAGATTACTCTACAAGATTTCATGAATATTTTCAACAAAATCCTTTTATTTAAAAATTTCATGGAATTTTGTGAAAATAAAATGATTTTGAAGAAGAAAGGATATTTTCCTCAAGAATTCCTTTCAAGTGTTTTGTCAAAACCATTTTCCATATAAGATGGAATTATTTCATATGTGTGTTTCAACTATAATTTCTCTATGATTTAAAGGGATTCACTTTTCTTATGATGAAATGATATCCATTTTTTTGTATGGATTATGTTATGATGGGATGATGTTTATGAAACCCATTTTATACTTTGGGTAATGATTATGATTTATGTTCATGTTGTGGCACAAGTAAGAATGATTTCATTATGAGATGGGTGAGACCTATATCTCCCTCCAATGCATTGGGTAAATATTTATATCTCATGAGATAGACATGGCTGGAACGATATGTTAATCTGGTTCAGTGATACAGGACAGGAAGGAAGAGTGAACTCGATTCAGAAAGGGACTTTGTCCACTAAGATGTTCTTGGCAGTAATTCCTTGGCTACTATGGAAATCATATCATGTTCTTAATGTTTTAACACAATTACAAGTTTTATTTCCAAGCTATTTTATCATTATTGATGTTCCATTATGATCTATTCCTTATGTACTGCCATGTTTTATGTCATTGCTCAAGATTTTGATGTTTAAAGATTTTGTTCATGTTTTTATGTTCAAATGTATATGGTTTGTTTAATTTTCTCCATGCTTACCCTTACTGAGCATTTTATCTCACCCTTTTTATGTTTTTTTACCCAGGATTAAAAGAAAGGTTTTAGGTAAGGAAACAAAAAGGGGAAGATCGTTATGGGAGATGTTGAAGATCTTTCAACATGATTAGAAGTTTATATTCCAAGTTTCCTAAGACACTAAACTATTACGGTCCTTGAGTGTTGGTTTTTGTTATGTATTAAGTATTCCGAAAAAGTAATGTAATTTCCATGTATGTCAAGCTTTTGGTCTCTACAGTTGGTATCCGAGGAAATGTTTAGTCAACCTTTGGAATCTAGGATTTGAAAACTTTAGTGAGATCCCTAGAGATATTTCTAAGGTATGTTTAGGGATGTCCCTAAGGTTAAGTATAAGTATAGGTTATTGTCCCAGAATCCCAGTAATGATATTAGAATTAAACCTAAGATGTTAGATGTTGAAGGTACTCCCCCTTGATTATATTATATTCCTTGTATGATATTTTCCTCTCACAGAATTTTTTTTGTGTTTTAGTCAATGGAGTCAACCAGAAGAAATTCAGTTAACATTGAATCCAATGGAAAAATTGGTGATTATGAGAAACGAAATTGCTTAATGCCTAGAGAGAAAGACATTGTGATTATATTTAATCAGTCATCGCAATATATGATTAACAAGTTGGAATTTAGTGGTATTCTTAATTCATAAAATAAGAGGAAGATAGACTTTTATGCATGTTCGCATGTTGAGGAGTATAAATAAAGGAAGATTGATATTTCTAAATAAGGGAAGAAGAACCTTGAAGAATACCTCAAATGGAGTGGAAGATGTTATCTATGTGGAGAAAAGGGTCATAGAGTGACAGACTATTATGGAGTCCAATGTCTTATCTGTGGAGAACATGGGAATTACCCAACTCAATGCCCTGACCTAAGAGGTTACTTATAAATCATGGAAGGACTTACTCCATGACAATCATTGAAGAGGATTGATTGAAGTTTTTATGTATTGGAATTCAAGAATAATGTTGTTGAGGTAATTTTATGGAATATTGGAATATTTTTGTATTAGTATATTGTTGTTTTCAATAATTTTATAGTATCGGTAACCATGACAAGTGATTCAAATATTTTGGAAAGCAGATGATATGCACATAATGAATGGATAAGGAGAAAATAATATGTTTGATAGTATTCATGAGCTCATGATTGATATATGGACTAAGTGATATCATGGTTTGAGTATATAGAATTTTAGGGATTTTCGAATGTGGAAAGAGTTAACTTTTAACTGCCTTCATGTTTTCACTAAGGTTCAATGGGTATTCATTTTTCAAGAGAATACATGATTAAGGCATTCGAATGTTTGGAATGTGACCAACAAGACAAATCTTATGATATATGGGGGTAAATGATTGTATTTACATACTTGGTAGATGACCTATCAATCAATCCTTTTCCTTATACTATGAGTTTGGGTAAGCCTAAAGATTAGAATAAATTAAGTTAGACATCAGATAGTATTGTTTAATTCTATAACATTTGATATTATTTGGGAATGTTATAATAGTGTAGTTTTAGAAAAAGGGACAACCTGCAGGACGGACGACAACCCATCATGTCGGACAAGGCTATGGGAATCAAACCCACAACCAAAGTGATACGGGCCTTTATTTCATACCACTGGCCTACAGGAAGTCCCTGGTTAGTAGAAACTAATTATATTTTATTAAGCAGTTTGATATATGAAGTATAAGTCCATTTTAGGAACCATATATGATTAATCTCACTATAGATGGAATTATTTATATTTGATAACTTTTTCTAACCTTTTTTTTGAGACATATGGAATGACCCATCATTCTATCACATGATCTACTAATAATTCATGAATAACAAATTCACCTTCATTTCTTAAAGAGATGAAGTGGAAATTTTTCATGGCACGAACAACGGTGAGATTGTACCAAAATCAGGTAAGTATTTATTTTGATTCAAAAATTCTTCAACATTATAGAAATGATCTTGAAAACCAGAAATGTTGTCCTACTGCCCTTACATCCAATGAATTAGATGAAAACTTAGATCATCACAAATTTATGGCTTTGTGACTATTGGCTTTATCATAGCCATGTCCTCTACCACTCTCCATCAGAACTTAATGGTTAGATTTCTCTTCCATATCTATATTTTAACCTATGTTATCCTAGGTGGAATCCCAGTGATTAGTTAATTTGGGTAACCGTTACATTTCATACTTTAGTTTTTAAAGAAAATTTTTGGTATTCCTTTTTACGATGTGGGTTTCTATGAAAGAAACTCTAATGTAATAAACCATTTATAACCCCGACTAATTTCAAGGGCGAAATTCATTTTAAGGGGAGTAGATTGTAACACCCCAAGATTTTTTGAGATATATTCTTTTGAATTTCTTTCATATCTTATATTGTACGCTACACCATGATTATCTTGCGCTATACGCAACACCATATTATCTTGCAGTATATGCAACACTATTCTTGGATTGTGTTACACGCAATTTAAAGTTCATTTGATAGTAGTTATTCTACACAACATTGAGTATATATATATATATATATATATATATTCAATGTATAAATGAAATATGGTTGGATTCTGTTATAGCAACAACAAATGAGTCTTTCACTATACGCAACCCTGACTTGGCTTGCATTACACGCAATTGCGACCTTCCTCGATAGCGTGTATTGTACGCAATACCGGGTTTCACTAAACAACAATATATTATTATAATATTATTATGAACTAGACTTTATGAATAGTATTAACTAAATTTTGAATTTTATAATATTATTATTCATCTTACACATTTTCTAGAACATCGTATAAGAACAAAATAATTTTTTCGGGTAAAATAAGTATTTTTCAAAAAATGCAGTTTTGACGCCTTTTGATGGCGCACCCACTTTAAATCTAGTTTTTGACATTTTATAATTTTAATTTTAGAAAATAAAATTTATCATTGGAATAAGGATATTAAAATTTACTTTGGATAAATTTTTCATATAATTCTGATAACTTTCATATTTTAATAAATAGTAAAAACACGCTATATTTTAATTAAAAACAACGTTTTTCATCATAATAATTTATATGGTTAAATTATAATATTTAATGGTTTTAAAGTATAAATAGAATATATTTTTACCATTTAATATAATGTATGTCATTATAATTTATTTTACATTGAATTCATAGGTAAAATCATTTCAATCTTTTGCAATGTTTTAACTTTTAAAACTCATTTTCTTAATAGCGGGATTAATTTTAAATTAATTAATACAAATTATGTGTTTTGAATTTTGAAAAATGGATTCCATATTTTTAATAATTAGGTTCAAATTATGTTAATAGGCTACATTTTATTTTTGGGCACTATGAATAGTAATTACGGTAATTTTTATTTACTTCAGTTAAAGATAAATCGGGTAATTAAGGGTAAACCTAAGATTATAAAATTACCCTGACACATGACAAAATTATATTGGATGACTAAAATTAGACCCATATCACCTAAGGGTATTATTAGATTCATTTTATATACTTTTTACCTTGAAAATAATTTAATTTTTATTAAAACCAAAGAAAGTGACAACATCTCACTCTCTAAAATATTATAAGTATAATAATTTTAATGTAGGGATAAATTTCATGAAACTTTAAACATTAATAGTCTCCAGAAAGATAAAAAAATTATCTACATCATGAGAATTTATTTAGAATTTGTAGGTATTAAATAATTGTCATTAATGGTGACATAATAGTGATGCAGAAATTGTTTATTTAGTGAAAAATCAATAATATAGGTTTTATTAAAATAACGATACCTATCAAAATGACCATAAACATGACCAAAAATTATTTCTAGAGTATATATATACCCTAAGCATCCAAGGGTCCATTTTGGGGCCATTTGGAGCCTTATAAAACCGATTATAATATTTATATTATTTTATTTTAAATGATGACAAAGATGTCACATTCATAATTTAATAAATATAACAATTTAAATGTTGTGATTTTAAGATGATAAATTCAAGTAAGAATATTATTAATAAAGTTATTATATTTATTTTCATCATAGGATTATATTTTAAATTTTTACGCAAAAATAAGTATATTTAATAATTATACAAAAATGTTGTAGTAATTATTATTTTAAGAGAAATATCAAATAAATGGTTTTACAAATAGTAAAATAAATATTATATGAACTATTTAATGTTATCCACTAATTTTCTAGATTGATATGACATTTTAGGAACCTATTAAATATTTTAGTTCGAATATATCCTCTGTGTGGATTTTATTTAAATTCAAATAATTGAATATTGTCAAAATTAAAACTATTGTTATTTTATAAAAATAACATATTATTAAATTGTTTAAAAATCAAAAAAACATTTAAAAATTATAAATTTAAATTTATATAGTTTATAATGTCATAAATTATCTAATTATGGATAATTAATATCATATAAGCAATTATTTATAACAATTTAAAATTTAGAATCTTATTACCACAAATAAAATTTAATAGATTAAATAAGGATAAATCAAGTTGATAATGTTTAAAATAAATTCCCTACATGTCTAAATTTTATTGGTTGATGATATTACAACCCTATCTCATATAATATTCGAATATGAGTCATTTTTGAAGGTTTTTAAGTGGGGTTAGATTTATTATAAATTAATATTTTTAAGATTTCCAAAGGTGACCTTCTCCTCCCTTATAAAAAGGGCACCCCTTCCCACTTCACTTCACACCCTTTTGAGCCTTGAAGCTCGGCCAAACCCTGACAATTCCACTTATAAACCTCTATAGTTATATCATATAGGTTCTGGTCTTCTCAAAAGACTGACCCTAGTGCCCTAAGAAGAATTTTAAAGGAGGTGCGTCGAAGAAGAGGTAATCTATTCTACCGATTCTTTCAACCTTCTTTCTTCTTCAACATATTCTTATTTAGTTGTTTCATTATAAATTAATAACATCAGTATCAATAATAAACTAATATGTTATTATAAATATGAAACAACCCCATTTCACCTTTTATCCATCCTACAGAAAATGAAATCACTGCACGTGCGTACGTACAGAATACCGTCTCCACGTCGTGGTGTAATCTGTTTTTCCAACACCACCTTACTTGGATGGGTATAATGGTGTAAAGAATAACTGTACATAGTTATTATAACATCATACTAATTCTGATATATTTTATCATCCACTCCAATTCAATTCAATAATTATGGGAACGATATCATCACTCATGCGTACGTACGGACTTCCATCTCCACGACGCGATGAGATTCATTATCCATGTTAACCATTAAAGAATGATTATAAAGTTTATATAAGAAATAAGAAAGAAATATATGACATTATAAAGATACTGGATTTATGTATATATATATATATATATATATATATATATATATATATTTCATCTACTTACTTCCATTCAAGTCGATAAGGAAATGAAAACAACGTTCATGCGTACGTACGGCCTACCGTCTCCATGAACGGTGTATTTCATTCTATTTATCGATATATTATATATATGTATATTATGAATATATATTATACATAAATAATGTTTTATATTCTATAATTAGGTAATCATGATCTAAGTAATCATATGAATAATTACAAGTCAAAACACGGATGACAAATGAAACGATTTTACCCAAAACGCTCTTTAACATGGAATTTACAAAAGAATGGGTAATATAAAGTCATAAGTGAACCATATATCATATCATTACAATTAATATGATTATTTAATAAGTTAATGACATTATTTAAATCATTATACAGGAGGTTCGGATACGTACGAAGCATATCAGACCTAAGGTAAGGGATAATGTTGCAATCTCAATTATTTTCTATCCGAGATTGCTTATACGTAAGTATTTACTGGGGTTATATTTATCATCCATGTCCAAGTTTTATAAAAAAAATTCATGTATGTTTAAATTCCTTTTTACTCATTTTTGAATTTTACTACATGGTTTGTAAGGAATCATTTTTTTGTTTACCATACGAGTTACATTTTGACTTTTCCGGAAAAAGTACGAGAAGAATATTTTTTTTAACTTATACGGCACGAACAGATTTTTACGGTTTCATAACGCCTCATTTTCATTAAGCTTACTCTACAAGATTTCATGACTATTTTCAACAAAATCCTTTTCTTTTAAAATTGCATGGCATTTTTTAAAAAGAAAGTGATTTTGAATAAGAAAGGATATTTTCCTCAAGAATTCATTTCAAGTGTTTTATCAAAACCATTTTCCATATAAGATGGCATTATTTCATATGTGTATGTTTCAAGTATAATTTCTATATTATTTACAAGGATTCACTTTTCTTATGATGAAATGATATCCATTTTTTGTATGTATTATGTTATGATGGGATGATGTGTATGTAACCCATTTTATACTTTGGGTAATGATGAATGATTTATGTACATGTTGTGGCACAAGTAAGAATGATTTCATTAGGATATGGGTGGGACCTATATCTCCCTCCAATGCATTGGGTAAAGATTTATATCTCATGAGATAGACATGGATGGAACGGTAAGTTAATCTGGTTCAGTGATACAGGACTGGAACGAGGAGTGAACTTGATTCAGAAAGGGACTTTGTCCACTAAGATGGTCTTGACAGCAATGCCTTGGCTACTATGGAAATCATTTCATGTTCTTAATGTTTTTCCACAATTACAAGTTTTATTTCCAAGCTATTTTATCATGATTGATGTTCCATTATGATCTATGCCTTACGTACTGCCATGTTTTATGTCATTGCTCAAGATTTCGATATTTAAAGATTTTGTTCATGTTTTTATGTTCAAATGTATATGGTTTGTTTTATATTCTCCATGCTTACCCTTACTGAGCATTTGAGCTCACCCTTTTTATGTTTTTTCCCCAGGATTAAAATAAAGGTTTTCGGTAAGGAAATAAAAGGGGGAAGATCGTTATGGGAGATGTTGATGATCTTTTAACATGATTATAAGTTTATATTCCAAGTTTCCAAAAACACTAAACTATTACAGTCCTTGAGTGTTGGTTTTTTTTTATGTATTAAGTATTCTGAAAAATTAATGTAATGTCCATGTATTTCAAGATTTGGGTCTCTACAGATGCGAGGAAGGATAGTTGAAAAAATGGAATGAGTAGCCTCAAATCCATCGTTAAGATATGGAAGGCAATAAAGCATCTGAGGATAAATTAAATCAAGTTAGGGAAGGTTAGTTGTATTTTATTATTGAATTATTATATATTTGTTCAATATAGTAATAATTTTTATGCAGGATTCATGAAATTTTGGAATTATAAGTATAGAGTGTATTGAATTTTTTTATTCAATATAAATTTAATGTTTGACTTCTCATGCAGGCAATGTCTTCTGAACATGATGATGTTTCCAATCCCAAAAAATAATATACTATTGATATTTAAACTATGTAATTATTGGTGGATCAAAAACATGTTGATGAAAAAAAAATAACGGTGAAGAAACACATTTTTGAATAAAATTATCAAGGAAATAAGTCAGGGTATAAAATTTGAGGTTGGATGGAATCAATGCTGACATCCTATTGACCCCAACAATTCAACATTCATTAGTTCTCATGGGGTCAAAATGATGATTAATGTGTTGATTTATATTTAGTCATGGTGCTGCATCCAACCTATAATAAAAGAAATCCTTTGGAATGATATAATGGTAATGTTACAATATACTTTATCTATTTTATTAGAAAATTATATAATGAAATATTGATTTAGTATTCATTATTCCTTGCAGAATTAATTTATTTTAGAATATTTCTATATGAATTTTGTCTTAATGGCCACATTAAAAGTCCATAGAGTCTTCCAGACTCTTTTGATGAAGTTCAATCTTAGGGTTGTTGAAGGAAAAATAAATCCCCACCCACCACTTAGTTATACACACATTATAAAGTTGGATACATGGACTTCTTTTATCAATCTTCACAATGAGAAATAATTTTAGGTTCATTGTGGTCGATAATATATTATTTAACATTATTTATTTTATCCAACTTGATTCAGAATTGTTATTTATAAAATAGGAAAAGGAGTGTTGAAAATAAATATCGTGCATCAAAACTAGTGCAACCCTATCACAAAGGAAGGATGGCGTATGCTTCATCATAGAATAAATTGGTATGTATTTTAAATAATTAATAAAATTTTAATTATGTGATATGAAATAACATATGTTCATCTTTTTATATGCAGATTGATTAATCAAAATATGAATCCACTTCCATCCGACGTCATGTGCTATTGAAGGAGGCTCGTGTAAATAAGGATGGTATATTAGTTGATGAAAAACACAAAATTAGAATGAGAAGAATGTATAAGTATGACATAATTTTAATTATTTATTATTTATAAAAATATTACATAAAAATAATATGTTCATATTTTTTAATATGGTTTATACAAAATAATCGGCAATAACCGTACTAGAATAAAGTGACTTTCAGTAGCTTTGAAGCGGATTGAACAATATTGTCGCATTAGAGGATTAGGTTTTGTAGCCTCTCCTCAAACATATTTTGAGAATATAAAACCACATTATGATACATATAATTTAAGGAGATGAATGCAGACACAAATAGATGCACTGAAAGATATTATTTTGCAGTCTGGTTTGGAATACCAATGTATAAGAAAGTATCAAAGAGAACTGATGATGGAGAAAAGATCCTCACATGAACCAAATAATCCCACTATCTTTGAGGCTATACATTCCCCCAAACCGGATACCTTACCCAAGGAAATTTATTTTTTTCATTACTCTTTATTCTGAATGTGAATTGAATAACTTCTGATAACTTTATATTACTCAAATTCTGTAGGGTACAGTTGTGTGTGATTTTTATCTGTCAACACCCATGTACAACCATGTTGTGATGGGTATAGTGTATAATATCCTAGTATACGATCTACATAATGAAACCCTATGAAAAAATCATAGTAGAGTGGGGATTAAGGTAGCTTATAAGCTAACTATTGAGTTGCATCTTCCATTGATGGTTCAAATATTACAATAGTCAAAGTTGATATTGGAGCTTTCATATAATGGTTATATAATCTTATAAAGATATATTAGGTACATATTTTACATTTTTTTCATATGAAAAACATTTAATAGTTGATGATAAAAAATTTTAAGTAAGATATAATATTATAGATGGATAAAGCAGTAGAGAAACAAAAGGTCAAATCAAGAAAATCTAGTGAATCAAACAAGAAAACAAAATAACCTTCCGAGCGTAATTTATCCCTACCAATTCCAGAGAAATATTTTTTATAATTAAAACTTCATTTAGAGACCGCATTTAAAGATAAAACTATGTATTACATTGAAAATTAAGAAGGCATGTATGGATTTTCCTTCATAAACATAATTTGTCTCGAGACTCTAACTGATATTCTCAAGCATGAATGGTTGGGTGTCTCACTTGTGAGTACATACATAAGGTACATTTTTATAATAAGTCTATCCAAATAGTGATATAAATATGTTTATTAAAGTTAATAACTATTCATATTTTTTATAGGTGTTTATAATAAAACTATATAAATCTAAAATCATGTGAAGCACAATTTGGATTCATTAATCCCAGTATCATTTCTATGCCAGAAATTACATTTAATGAGGAAGAAATTAAGAATTAAAAAGACGAGTTACTCGAAGAGTTTAATAAAAAAATCATCAGACAACAGACTCTTTTTTATTCCTACATTACAAGGGTAAAACACTATGATCTAATCACAAAAAAGAAAATTAATTTTTTAATTACTTAATTGTTTTTGTTTTTTTAGGAAGCACTGGATGATAACAACATTCAACATAGATACCCAAAATATTTATTTTTTGGATTCAATGAATGGATTTTCAACCAAATGACCGCACATGATGTGTATTGTGAATATATAATACACTATAATCAATATTTTATAGATAAACTTCTAATTATATATTCAGTCTTTGTTTTAATGAGAATTTTTTCTCGATATGGTGGTCACTAAATATAGGCTAAATCATAGTAGAATTCATTGTCTGAAAAGATGACTAAAAATGGAAAAACATTAAGGTATATATAGAAATATTTAACTATAAAAACATTTCAAAATAATTTAATTCTTTTGGTTAATGTTTCTGCAGTGTATGAAACAAGATATTGCAATTGATTATGGATATTATGTTTACAAATTTATGAGAGAAATAATAAATCATCAAAATACTAGTATCCCCCAACAGGTAATTTTCGAAGTTAATTAAAATTTCATTAAATATATTTTATAATCATTTGTTTTTCTATATTTTCTCTGTACTATCAAGATTTCTGACAACATAGTTACTCAAAAGAAGAAATCAATTTGTTTAGAGAAGAGTGGGAAGCATAATTTTTGTCAGAATGTATGCTGGCAAAAATTTTAGGATATTACCTTCTTTTTTTGTGATCTAGTATGAGTTATAACCTTGAAAATATATTTGGGGAATGAATAAATACTATTAGAATGATTATATATTATTTTTGATCTCTTTCTCAAGGAGAAGAGTAATTTAGGAAATCAACATGTTTAGAAATGATGAACTGAAAAAAAAAAATTTTTGGCGAAATCATGGATATAGAGGTGGAGGAAAAGGTGAAGGAATAGGTAGAGGTATAGGAAGAGGAAAAGATGGAGGTAGATTCAAAGTTAGATACTGACATATAGGAGAACGTAGAGGCAAAGACCGAGGTGGAGACTGAGGTGGAAGAGGATAAGAAGTATTGTCTTGAAAATAATAAAATTATTGGGAAATGAAGTAGAATAAGGATCATACTAGGATTGTGTTTGAGAAAAATTGTTTAAAATTTCACAAAACATTTTTCACTTAAGATAAGATCCATTGTGAATCTTTCCAGTTTAAAAATTCATTTTAGTAAAAAACACATCTTTCATACTCAAAACTAATCAAACACATTTGGAATATTTTAGTACTTTAGTAAAATGATCTATACATCATTTGTGAAATGTAGAGATATGTATCACCTTAATCCAATGCACTGTGTGACCGGTAGGACTCTAAGTGTCAATTATCAGTTTAAAATTGATATTTTAATACAAAAAGTGTCACTCTATGAAAACTAAGAAAACACACTTGGACTGTCTTGATAATTTGGGAAAATGATTCATAATTCATTTGTTTGAGTATGCCAAGTTTGTTTTTTACTAAAATGCCATTTTAAACTGAAAACATGCAGTATGATCCATATAATTTTATGAAAATGATCCATGAGTCATTTATAATTTGTAGCTTTTATCCCTGTCTCAATCCAACGCACAGTGTGACGGGTGTGACTCCAAGTGTGTCTTTTTTATTCAAAATTGACATTAATTTTAGTGAAAAAAACAACTAACATACTCAAAATCGATAATACTCCATCATATTATTTTGGTAAATTATAACAATGATCCATTCATCATTTTTGATGTATAGTAATCATCCTCACCTCAATATGATACATTGTGTGACCGGTATGACTCCAAGTGTCCATTATTAGTTTAAAATTAATATTTTAATACAAAAAAGTTTCACTCACTAAAAACCAGAAACCACACTCATATTTTCTTGATAATTTTTTAAAATGATTCACATTTAATTTTTGATTTGTATGAATTATTCTCATGTCAATCCAACACAAGATGCCATCTGTATGGCTCAAAGTGCATGTTTCCAATTTAAAATGACATTTTAGTAAAAAAATCATATGGAATACTCAAAATCAAAGAAATGAATTATAATTATTTTGATACTTTATTTCAATGATCCAATAGTCATTTTTCATGTATATAATTCATCTTCACCTCAATATGACACACGGTGTGACCGGTAAGACTCCAAGTGCATCTTTTTAATTCAAAATTGACATTAATTTTAGTGAAAAAATAATTGACATACTCAAAACATAGAAAAATAATTAATATTGTTTTGTTACTTTAGTAAACTTATTCATACATCAGTTATGATATGTAAAGATCATTTTCACATCAATATGATGCACGGTGTGACTGGTATGACTTCAAGTGTCTGTTATCAGTTTAAAATTGACATTTTAAGACAAAAAAGTGTCACTTACTGAAAACCAAGAAAAATTTCTTATATTGTATTAATAATTTTTTACATTGATTCATAATTAATTTTTAATGTGTGTGAATCATTCCCATGTAAAAATCACACACGATGATACCTGTATTACTCAAAGTGCGTGTTTCTAGTTTAAAATTACATTTTAGTAAAAAAACACGTCTGTCATACTCAAAATCAATGAAATGCATTTTGATTGTTTTAATACAATATTATAATTATATATAAGTCATTTGGGATGTGTAACATTTATCCGTGACTCAATCTGATGCATGGTGTGACCGATATGACTCCAAGTGTATTTTTATTCAAAATTGACATTAATTTTAGTGAAAAAAAACTAACATACTCCAAACTAAGAAAATGAATTTGGATTATTTTTTTACGTTATTAAAATTATCCATATAACATTTTTTATGTTTAGGGATCATAATAACCTCAATATGACGCACAGTGTGACCGGTATGACTCCAAGTGTCTGTTATCAGCTTAAAATTTACATTTTAATACAAAAACGTGTCACTCATAAAAAATGAGAAAACGTGATCATATTGTCTTGATAATTTGTTTTCAATGATTAATAATTGATTTATGATGTGTATAAATCATTTTCATGTAAAACCCACACATGATTACACCTATATGGCTCAAAGTGTGTGTTTCTAGTTTAAAATGACATTTTTATTAAAAAAACGCATGTGGCTACTCAAAACTAAAGAAACACATTCAGATTGTTTTGATACTTTAGTAAAATAATCAATGATTCATTTTTAATGGGTATAATTCAGTAACCCCTCAATCCAATGCATGGTGTGATCCGTATGGCTCCAAGTGCATCTTTTTTATTTAAAATTGACATTACTTTTAGTGAAAAAAACAACTAACATTCTCAAAACTGAGAAAATTAATTTGAATTGTTTTGGTACTTTAAGAGAATGATCCATACATAATTTTTTATGTGTATGGATCATCCACACCTCAATATAATGCATAGTGTGACCAGTATGACTCCAAGTGTCTGTTATCATTTTAAAATTGACATTTTAATACGAAAATGTTTCACTCACTGAAAAATAAGAAAATGTGATTGGATTGTCTTGATAATTTGTGAAAATTATTCATAATTCATTTTTTACTTGTATGAATTATTCTCATGCTAAACCCGCATGTGATACCACCTTTATGGATCAAATTTCATCTTTCCATTTTAAAATGAAATTTTAGTAAAAAACACAAATGGCATACTCAAAATCAAGGAAACGTATTATGATTATTTTTATACTTTAGTAAAATTATCCCTAATTCATTTTGGATGTGTAGAATTCATTTATGCATCAATCAAGAGAATAGTATGACCAGTATGACTCCAAGTGCATCTTTTTTATTCAGAATTGACATTAATTTTAGTAGAAAAAAACTAACATACTCAAAACCAATAAAATGAATTCAAATTGTTTTATAACTTTAGGAAAAAGATCCATACTTCATTTGTGACATGTATGGATCTTCTTCACCTAAATAAGACACGTGGTGTGACTTGTATGACTCCAAATGTGTCTTTTTATTCAAAAATGACATTAATTTTAATCAAAAAACAACTGACATACTCAAAACCAAGAAAACACATTATGATTGTTTTGTACATTAGGAAAATGATCCATAATTCCTTTTCGATGTGTAGGAATCAGTCACTCCTCAATTCAACTCATTATGTGACCAGTATGACTCCAATTGTGCCTTTTTATTCAAAATTTATGTTAATTTTAGTAAAAAAACAACTGAAATACTCTATAATAGTTTTTTATTTTTCTTGTATTTGTGTTGGAAATTTTATTTCATTTAAATTTAGAATTTTTTTATTATTTTTGTGATTTTTTTTTTGTTTCTACTGATACAATGTGTTTTTGTAACACACTAAACCTGTTTCTGATGATGTTGTGTGCTACAGCATCATAATGCAGTTTATACATTTATTGGTACTTATACAGGAATTGATGAAGTCTATCTTTATTAGTACATTTAAAAGCATTGATAAATCATACTTTTATCAGTGCAAATAAAGGCACTAATAAAACATACGTTTATCAGCACAAATAAAAGTGCTAATAAATGGGGTCTTTTATCTGAAATTTATTTGTGCTAATAAATCTACCATTTATCAATGTTTTTTAGTTATAATAAAAGCCATGGAATTTTAATCATGCTAAGGTAGTCAGTGCTTTTCTAGTGCTAATAATGGCTGCTTCAAGCACTATTAAAGGTGTGTTTTGTAGTAGTTCATGCACTCTCTATAGAGTTTCTAAAACTTATTTCATGTTTCCTAGATAATTCCATCATATGGAAACATTTTCCTTTCTTCATGATATCTATTTTATGTTTAAAAAACATTAGACATCCTTCTCGAAAGAGTATTATCATAATTCCAAAAAAACTTCTTTCAATTTAATGTTTTACCCAATTATACTATCAACAAAAAACCATAACCTAGAAATGTCATTCCTTGTTCATATATCCTCAAAAATTTGATGAAATTGGGTAAAAAAAATTTGAGTTCATTCACATCATTGGAAAGATTCCAATGAGTATTACAGTGTCCCATAGCCAAAACAAGATTTAAAGGAAGCCTTTAGTTTATCTATGTCATTAACACACCCAATCATATTGAGTAAATCAGTGGATTATGAAAGTTAATTAGAAAATATTATATATAATAAATACATTTTAAATTTTAATTGAATCTATATATACTTCTCATTATCTTCTAGGTCCACTTATTGAAAAATATCAATATTTGATTACTCGAGAAGGTATTATTATAACACATGGAATTTTTTTCTTTATTAAGAATGATTATTGAGTTTCTATACAAATCTAAGAAGTTTCTTCCATTAATTTTCTATTTTTTTAGGATTAATCTCACATTAAATTTTGATTATAATGATTCTATTTATCTATATCATAATATATTATCATATGAGTGTCATGTTTTACATATATTTAATAAGGACTATTATTAAATGTGATCCCCCTATAATAATGACCCATTTTAATTTATATCATATTTATTAGTGTCCAATGATCTATATTTCACTAAGTAATGGCCCGAATTTGGAATAAAACTCATAAAATTATCTATTTAGTTACTCCATCATGCCAATCATAACATATATGACTCTTATATAGTTGAGCAGCCAATTCCTTTCCCAGTCCATCATATAGATAAACTAAACACTATTCTTTTGGTAGGATGACCAAGGGTTTCTAGACTAATTTTAACCCAATTAAAATTCCATAAATGGGTATCCCATATCTTAGGGTAACCTTGTTACTTTCTTACCTTACATAAGATAATCCATTTTCAATATACTTTGGCATGAACCCAACTGGTTGGATGATTGAGGTATTGAAAAGTGTTTTCTTTGGAGGGAATCTAACAATTAGTATTTTAAAATTGTATTTATTATCTAATCATCTTATCTCATGTATTATACTCACATGTATTCATTCTTCTAATGATTTAGTTTTTAATCCTTATTCATTTAACCAAACCAATATGTTCTAACCATATTGAAGTTTAACTCTTTACATAACTCAAAACTTGTGTTTCTAACCCAAATTAAAATACAAATATATTTACACATATTCAAATACATCATATTTATAAGTCTTGAACCTATTTCACATTATTTATTTCATTAGTATGAAATAAATAATCCCCATAAGAGTAATAATAGAGTAATAGGTTATTAACTCTCTCTTTTCTTAACAGAGCCTGAGGTCTTATGCGAGGGAGAAGTCCGACCCAAATTCCCTTAACCCTTTGCTACTTACTCAGTAGAGACTTTAATTCCATCATAATTATAACACAAAGTTTTTATAAACACAAATTAACTTTTTAATTTAAGTTCATAACCTAAGAACAAGAGAAATTCAAGGTAGTATAAAATTAAATCAATTATGAAACCTAGCATGTAGCTCCATAAATAAATGTATGATAATTTAAAAGGAATGTTTTAAACACATTAAAACTAAATTATACATCATGTTTAATAATATCACATTTATATTCATGAATAATAAAGTAGGTAATTAACTAAATAAATGAAAAATTCATAAATGTAGACATAATTAAACATTTATGAACAATTTTTAAATAAAAAGATATAAAAATATTATAATTTAGGCATGGATAAATAATAAAAATTCAATTTTATCCCATACGTTATTTTCATATTATTATTTACATGGTTTTAATATAAAATTTATATTTCAAAATATCTAATTATTTATGATCAATTTTAATACAATATAAACATTTCAAATTTTATGTAAACAATTTATATAAATTAAATATCTTATATTTTTTCAAATAAGGTTACTAATATAAACATTTTATATGTATATTCATGATTTAATCATAACTCATTATAAAAAATTATATATTTTACATTATTTTAACCATGTAAATTCACTTTAGATATATATCGCTTCTACCAAAATGTTTTTGGTTTGGTTTAAACCCCCTATATTTGACCAAGGCTTAATTTTCATTAAAATTATACATATACTGACTTGTCACTATGGTGTGGTGTTCTATATGTAAAAAATTTATAATGGTAGTCCCAAAAATTGTTATTCATAATACCAATGTTTTTTTTTCTTATGGTATTACCATATATTATGGACATTTTAGAAGATTTTTTTGGGTTTAATCTATTTTAGATCTACCATTTTGGATATAACATTTAAGATTAAAAAAATCATTATAGCCATAGTTTTGGTATATTTTTGTATTATGGTTATATAAGTTATGTCATGGTGGTATTATTGGATTAAATTTCATACAAAGAATGCATATTTTCAAAACAACTTGGAAATTTCACTATACCAACGTTTGTTTACATAGTAAAGGCTGGCAGGGCATAGTAATTTCAAAACCACGACATGGATACAATGAATAAAATGAAAAAATTTATACAACACTTCACTATTCTTGTTTTACATAAGCTATATCATGGATTTATAATACCCCACCCATTTTCAAGAATTTTATACCATGTCTTATTAAAAAAATAATGAAAATGGGCATTTTCACTAGACTATGACATAGAGCCTAGAAAACTCATTTTCTAATTTTTTTTCATCCTTTGATAATTAAACCAAATCAAGATGAAATTGACTATAATATCATTTAATGGTTTTGGGTTGGATAACATTGATCTATATTTAGTATAAAAATAATTAAAACATTAAAATCATTTCATATTTCCATATAAAATGGATTGAATCATCTAAATGAAGAAAAAATAGAGTATCTTATTGTCTATTAATATTGTACATATACATGATTTTGATAATGATCATTGAGTATAAGTTAATAGAATAATTCCTTATAGGGTTTCCATGGATTTCACAAATCTATTGATTTTTGTGAAGGATCCTTTGGAAGTCATGATTTTATAGAACCTTGAGTTCACTGAATTGAGAAAAATGAAAATAATTGAAAGCTTCAACCAAGAGGTTTTATAGTGTCACACTATCTACTTTCTATGGGATTCATTGAGTTTATATAGACCCTTGAGAGATATAACACTCATCTATATTCATGAGATGTTTCATAAATTCTTCAAACCGTTCCAACTCCTAAAACATATAAATAAATCACCAAAATAATATTTTAATTCTTAAATGATTATTAGTCATGTTCAAACTTATTTTTATTATTATCTAATGAAAAATAAATGATCATGATAGATTTTAGAATGTAATATAAAAGAAACAATCATCTTATCACATTACATGATAATT
Organism: Viscum album; assembly: GCA_963277665.1. Classification (NCBI taxonomy): domain Eukaryota; kingdom Viridiplantae; phylum Streptophyta; class Magnoliopsida; order Santalales; family Viscaceae; genus Viscum; species Viscum album. The sequence goes on along the minus strand of OY728141.1, from coordinate 1,607,770,407 downwards.
GAATTCATGTGAACCAAGACATTGTGACTCTCATTATGTCATGGTTCACACCAACCCAGACCAAATCATGGTGAGAATAAATATTTCATGAATAAGGTCTTTTAGTGGATAGATCTATTATAAATCACACACTATGTCATAAAATCATTCTCATAATAATAATACTAACACAAAAACATAAAATAACCCAAGAGATGAAAATATTCAATGTTTAAAGGACACATACCATGATCATGAACCCATTTAATAACTAGATATAATACTGACCCCCACTAAGATAGTGATTTATTATCCCATTAATAACCATAATAAATACATAATATAATGATTTTAAATTTAAAAACCTCAATTAACAAAACCAATGTAAAACTCACCATGTGGTGTTATGATGCTGAAAAAATTAGTAACGAGGTACAATCCATTCCTAACACACACCCAATCCTATGATACATAAAATTACAAATTATAAGACCCAATTTAAACATAAATTCATCTTAATTTTACCTAAATAGCTAATTAAATTTATTGGGTGACATACCTTGACCAAAATGATATGTGGTAGTGAATATACATCCACCTAGGCCTTTTATGTGTATCGTGTATTAAATCCTCATAAAAAAATGATTTCACCATGATCTGGTGGAATTTAATTTCAAACCCATAATAAGGAAAACATAAATAAAAAAATAATGGAATGAACGAATAAAGTGGAAGGGAAGCATCTTACCTATGATCGGTGTGATTAAATGACTCTAAAGAACCTAGATCAAAATAGGAAAATGGGGAGGAAATGGAAATCCAAGGAGGTTACCCCTTCTAGTAAGTCAATATAAGAAAATTACAAGGGGGATTAAAATGAACACCCTGTAAAATGAAAAATATACCACTTTATGAAATGGGAAGTAATCTACTGCTTACTTAGTGGACTTCCACTATATACCTTGTGACTCATCAAGTACCAAGTAAAAGACTGTTGGAAACTTCATGGCCAATCTAGTGTGATATCCTCACTAGTTATTCCACTCAATATCTGGTGGTACGAGACAAGGTACCTTGTGGAAACTACACCTATACTCCTCATCCTTTTAGATTAATATTACCTTATAATTCACTAAGGGTATTTTTAGGTCATATTTCTACCTATGAGACATCCCATTAACATTTAAAACAAGTCCAATACTTTCTTCCTTTGATCCAAATTCAAAAATTAAAAATTCACTAAGTCATAAAATTCATCAAAGTCTAATATAACTCTCCATATACTAATAAATTAAGGAACAATACATTATAAACACTCCACCATAATACTAATCATCCTAAAGAAACATCATGTATCATTTTCCCAAAAATATTAATCTTTTATAGTTGTCAATTCATTGTTAGTAAATAACTTCAAATCATAAAAATTACATCATTATTTTGTTTCAAAACTCCGAATAATATATTATATTATTCACCAAAATTCATACCATGAACAATATTATATTCCCACTAATCTATCCATGATCATAATATTATAAATGATGTCATTTTACTTCATGTCATTTGTTTATGTTCTCACAACACAAATTATATTTCCCGATAACCCACTAAAATCCATCTCTAAATCACCAATATAGTATATTAACATTACTAAAAAACTAAAACCACAAAAAATAAGTCAATTACTCTATTTATAGAGATCACCGTTATAAGTACTAGTTATCAAAGGCCAATTATGTTTAATGGTGATCCTCGCTATAGGAATCACCTATCAAATAAATGCCTCAAGTGGTTCAATAAATGAAACCACCGAATAACATTCCTATCTAATTAATTCTAACACACACAAAAATACATTAATTTATATCAGATCATGATTCTCTCTATAATCAATCACAATAAAAAAGATAAAACACACCATTAAAACACATGGGTCACTATTGATCCAAACATGTAAAATTATGAAAATCTATTCATACTCACGAGTCACTAGTTTTTCTAACCAATAAAATCATTTACTCACACAAAACATAAATCATTTTTTTCTCAATACTCCGTTAGAATAAAAAATGTTTCAATCAAGTTAAAAAATCCTAAAATCTACAGCCTTTCCAAAATTTTCATCAAAAATCATTTTTGTTTCCATAATCCATTTTGAAATCCAATTTCAAAATCATTTTCCATAATTTTTCATTAAAAATATAATATCAAAAACCATTTCCAAAATAATTATCTCCATGATCTATTTCAAGTAAAAAAAACTTATAATTACATTTTACATATTCATCATCCCACTACAATAGTTTTTCTTTCAAAAAAATTATTCAAAACATAAACACCCAGAAATCATTTCCCTTTGATATATAAACAAACACAATAATTCAATAATTTCAAGAAAACCCCTCTATTTTATATCAATAAAATCACCCCTTATAATCTCTTTGATAAAACATAAAATATATTATTAGTTTATTTCAATTAATAATGGACCTTTTCTATGCATTATATCAAACTTCGCTACACGTAGTCACATATATGATGCCCTAATAATTCCATTATAGTGATCCATGACTAATAAAATAATCTCATAGTTGATCCTAATGATACATTTTGAGTCACTCCTATCTAAGAATTACATAACATGACCTCACTCAACCTTGAGTTTCTATTCCTAATATTTAAAATCCCTTGTTAGCTTAGGTTTAAACTATATCCATGATGGCTAGGCAAGATTTGGTATACCTCCAAAGTACTGAAATTATATCTACACCTCTAACTGAGTTTTCACCAACCCGAAACATGCCTGATACTATTTATAATTCCTCATCCTGGCCTACCTAAATATTAACCATGTCATAGACACTAGATAACCTCAGGCATGCCTCACTATATGCCAAAGAATACTAATTAGTGGAAAGGGATTAAAATTTTTTTGAGGATACTATACTCTCAAATATAATATATAAGGTTCATCCCAAAATCTGCCAAAATTCATCATGACCTGTTAATATAGTGGGTATACCCAAAATCTATAAACATAAAATAAGGAACCAAGGGATTATCACACAATCTAGAATATAAAATTAATGTAGTCTACATGGTATGAATCAATATAAAATTGATAGTTAGTAGTTATTATATATAATAGGAATAAATAATAAATAACACAGGAGGTCCTTTAGTTTGATTCATATGCAACACAACTAAAATAAATCATAATATAAAAGTAATTTTTTAAAATGATATGCATCAATATACAATAAATTAGTAGTGGAGGTATACATAATAGGCATCACTAATAAATAATACAAGATATCCCTTAATCTAATACATATATAGTACAACTAAAATAAATAAATAATATACAATAGACTCAATTTTTAACACCCTAAGTTTTTAAAAATAAATTGAAATGCATGAAACACTAATAATCTATGAAACAACACTTCTTTTTAAGAAGATAGTTATAAACTAGATGTTAAACATTATTTTTTCCACTTATATGATTTGAATTTCAAACAACAGACATCTACGGTTGCGATTAGTATGTTTTTTGGAATCAGATAGAACCAAATTGATTTTTTAGTGAATAATAACATACCATTATAAATAGTAATATGAATAGTAATATGAACCTTATTAATAGTTAATCTTATAGTTATTTATTTGTCTTAAGGTTATGAGATAGTGATATCTTGATTAATTTTTTCAAGGTGATATAAAATGAGTTATTTTTTTAAACTTTTTATTTTTTGAATAAATTATGATTTTACTTAAAAATTAAATTAATCATATTTATAAAATTATTTTCAAAAAATGTAGTTCATTTTTGAATTATGTATATCAAAAAATGGTTAGGGTGAATTTTTTGGTATTTTTCTAACATCACATGCACTTATTACTATTTTGGGTCACATGAATCAAGACTATTTATAGTGTTGAGAAAAAATATTAAACTAATGATTAAAATAATAGAAAACCCCTCCTCTCCTACACTATAAATACCACCCTCACCCACCTCTACCTCTCACACCTATTAAGATTTTAGAATTGTCTAAATTATACCCAATTCCATTTATAAGGATATTCTCCATGTCCAAGACCTACTATTCTCACCAAAAGATCAAAACCAAAGGCCTTAAGAAGGATCTCAAGTAGAAGAGATCAAGTGGTAAAAATCCTCTTTCATTTTCATGTGTTTTCTTTTCAATTATTTCATTTTCTTATACTCTCTTCACCTAACTTTATCCAAGAGGCATGAAAGATACAGTATTATCTATATTATTTATTTTTATCATATTTATGGAAAAATTCAACATCATTCTTCTTCTCCTCTTCCTATTATTCTAAAAATAAAAACATCTTTTGTGATGTTCTGATTTACCGACATCGTGGACAATGTGTCTTAGATTTCCTTTAATACCATCAAATTTTGTTGTAAAACCATTTTAATGGTTGAAAAATATTTTAAATAGTATGATATGACCTATCTTATGTTCTTTAATAAACTTATACTCATAATATTAAATGTATATTATGAAACAAGTTCGTGATTATCGAAGAACATCCAAAATGATCTAAATGAATATCACTAATGATTTATCTAATGATTCATCCTCATACCATATAATAAAAAATTATTTATGGAATAATTTAATATTCTAGAAACATATTAACACCATTTCATTCCACTTCTGGTGTTTCACATCCATTTGAAAATAAAATCCTTTACGAACTGACCATGTAAATCATGTGAAGCATGCACCCAAAACAATGGAAATAACAAAATAATATTTATACATGGGTTGAATGATGTTATAAAATGATCATATAAGATGTTATAAATATGAATATGTTTCTATAGAATTTTAATAACACTCTTTCAACCATTATAAAGGATGTTTAAACAAGTTTTACCTAAGGTAAACCTGAGGTAAGGGAATTCTCAACCCAATTCTCATTCTTTGTGTTAACCATCTATTTCATTGATTTTGTGTTACTAAGATTATTTTTGTAATGAATGTGATTTATATTATGATGTATTATTTTTATGTATAATATATACACATAATCCTTTCATTATATTAATTATCACTACAATTATATGATATTTTTAAGGGACTTTCCTTTAAAAATCCTCTTTTAAAATTCTACTTTACGAAATTCTAAAGAAATGTTTTTATGAAATTATTAATGTTTTATGATTAGGTTCTAGTTCTTGGGAATTTTTTATGATTAAGTTTTAGACCTATATATCCCTAAAATTCATTAGTTATGTGTAAGTTAGAGGTTGGCCATATGGTTTCTCCATGTGTAACTATGATGGTTACACCATAAGGTAGTTGTGAGGGTTACATTTTAAGGTAGTCGTGAGGGTTGCATTTTAAGGTAGTTGTGAGGGTTACAAATCATAAGTTATCCATGAGGTTTACAATATAAGTAAATAATTCCCAAAGATACCATTATGTTGTTATATATTTTCATTAATGTTTTATGGAAATATCATGTTTCACCATGAATTTATGGGTGAGAAGCATGTCTTTGTGAAAATGATTTTATATGTTTATAAGTATTCATGGAACAATTGTTTCTTTACTTATTTTTATATCACTTACTAATATTTTTATTCTTATACCATGTTTTTAAATGTATTTCACATGTTATAAGGATGTATAATAGAAATAAAGAAGTCAATTTAAATGGTATGAATTTTTTTCAACGAAATCATGTTGTTATTGTTTTGTGTTAAAAAGTTTATGTTTTGAAAGAAATGGATACTATTTTAATGTTAACTACATTGTATGATTGCTGGATGATATGTATGATTTATTTCCAAACTTTATAAAACTCTAAACCAAAAAGATATTTAAGAATTTAAGGAAGTGAAATCTATTTGAAATAGCTAGATTATGTAATGTTTAAGGTCGAGTATTTATAGTTGGTATCAGAGAACGGTTTAGATAACATTAGGTGTTATTATGATGTTAATATAATACCATAAATAATTTTTACCTTATATTTATGTTTAAATGATACAGAATTTAAATATTACCATGTTTCTTCATCTAGGATATGTCTTTTCAGAATGGTTTTTTGTAGAAGAAATAGGGAACCTAATGTTGGAAAGAGATGAGAGGATGATATCTTTCTGAATGCACAACTAGAAATAGTGGGAATTGGAATTGAGCAGTTTCTAATAGTAATGGATTAGTTGACGCAAGAAATAAATGGCAGTGTGATCCATTCAATAGAACAACTAGAGATACCACAATGGAACATGATGATAGTGGAACATTTTATGAGGCAACACCCTTCTTCTTTCAGTGGATCTTCTAAACCAGTAGTGGCTGAAGGATATATTAAATCCCTTGAAAAGATATTCAATTTTATGAGATGTTCATATAATCAAAATTTTAGTCTTTCCATATATCATTTTGAAGGTGAATCTGATCAGTGGTGTTAAATGGTCAAGAATATCAGGGATAGAGAGGATATTGAAGCCTTAAAGTGGGATGAATTTATAATTATTTTACTTGAAAAATATTTTACAAATGTGGTTCAACTTAGGATGGAGAAAAAATTACATGAATTGAGGAAAAAGGAGGAAGATTCAGTGGTTTTGTATGAAGAAAACTTCACCTGACTGGAAAGGTACACTCCAAATCTTATTTGGGGTCTTGATAGAAAAATAAATCACTTTTACTCGGAATTTAAGCCAATATACTGAAGGGAATTGGCCTCCCAAGAATTAAAAAGTTATGAAAAACATGTAAGATGTGTTGAGAGGGTAGAAATGGAGTTTTTTTATGATTACTTGTACTTTGAAAACAAACAAAAGAATAGGTATAGATGGAAAGTGATGGGTAAGAATCAATAAAATAAAGTTGATGGTAAGAAATTACAGTTTCCATTTTGTGAAACGTATGGTAAAAAAGCATCCTAGGGAATGTCTTACCAAAACTGTGAAGTGTTTTCGATGTGGTAAGTTCATACATATGTCCTGAAATAGTAATGAAAATGATCATAAGATAAATTCTGATAAGAAAAGTGTAAAGTGGTTCAAATGTTGTGAGATGGGTAATTATACAAATGCCAACCCAAAGAAATATCTGACTGATGGAAAGTAGCCAGACTATAATATGAAAGGTGTAGTGAGATCCTTTGTGACTATGTCAGCAAATGTTGGGCCATCCAATGAAGTGGTATTGGGTTCTTTGTTGATTTTCTCATAATTTTCTAAATTCTTGTCTGATATGTGGTCTACACATTCCATTATTTATTTTAAATTCTATAGTAAATTGGAAATATCACCTCAATAATTGAGACCAGAACATATTATTAAAACACTAGGGGAAATGTTACAGCAAAAAGGAATTTTAAGAATATTTCTATTGTTATATATGGAAATACATTACCTAAAAACATTTTTGTTTTTTCCTTAGAATAGTTTTGTGTCTTCTAGGTATGGATTAGATTTCTATTTATCATGCTAATATTGATTATAGAGATAAATAATTTCTTTTTTAGAAAGTGTTTCAGTTTGTATACAAGAAAAAACCCATAAAATTGATAACATATTAAGAAATTGATAAACTGTTCAAAGATGGAAATAAAAGTTTTCTTAATCATTTTTTTGAAAACAAGGGAATTGTTCATATTAATGATGTACCTGTGGTAAATGAATACATTGATGTTTTCTCTAATGATTTACCTAGTGTTATACCTAATCGGGAAGTTGAATTAAAAATTGAATTAGTTCTTGATGCTAAGTCAATTTCAAATTAGTTACAGTAGTTTCTTGATAAAGGATTTATTCATCTTAGAACTTCACCAGGGGGAGCTCTTTTTTTATTTGTTAAAAAAGAAATATGGTAGCATGAGACTTTTCATTGATTATAGAGCTTTGAATAACATTACTATTAATAATAATTATCCTTTTCCTCACATCGATAAATTGTTTGATTATCTCTAGGGAGCTCAGTATTTTTTCAATATTGACTTGATATTTGGGTACCATTAGCTTAAAGTAAAGGAGGATGACATTATAAAAATTTCTTTTTGAACTAGATATGGTCAGTATGAATTTGTTTTTATGTTGTTTGGGTTAACTAATTCACCTATTGTATTCATGGATCTTATGAATAGAATATTTCATGAGTTCATGGACAAGTTTGTGGTTGTATTTATTAATGACATTCTGGTATATTCTATAAGTAAAGAGGATCATGATAAACATCTAAGGGTTGTTTTGAAAAACTTAAAATAAAATAAACAGTATGGAAAATTCAGTAAGTTTGAATTTTTGTTGTAATAAACTTCTTTCTTTGGTCACATTTTTTCTAAATATGGAATAATTGTTGATCATGCTAAAATGAAAGTTGTTGATGAGTGGAAAAGTCCCACAAATATAAATGAGATTAGTAGTTTTTTTAATTTGGTAGGATATTACTGGAGTTCTGTTGAAAACTTTTCATTGTTATCTAGTCTACTTACTAAGATAACTTGAAAATGAGTTAAATTCATCTGGGAAAATGAATATGATATTTTTTTCAATAATTGAAAAGAAGATTGGTGAATGCTTCAGTTCTGACCTTACCTTCTAGAAATGGATAGTTTTTCATCTATATTGATGCTTCCTTAAAGGTACTTGGCTATGTTTTGGTGAAAAATGATTAGGTAATTACTTATCCTTCAAGACATCTAAAACCTCATGAGTTAAATTATCCCACACATGATTTGGAATTAGCAGTTGTGATTTTCTCTTCAAAAATTTGGAGGAATAATTTATACAGAGCAAAATGTGAAATATATACTGACCAAAAAAATTTAAAGTATATATTCCCTAAAAATGAATTAAACATTAGGTAGATAATATGGCTTGAATTGATAAAGGATTATGATTTCACAATGAATTTCCATCTTAGAAAATCAAAAAAAAGTTGTGGTTGCCTTGAGCTGAAAACATCATGCATCATTAAATATGTTACAGTTAGAACAAGACCCTTTGATTAATGATTTAAATAATTTTGTATTCGAAGTTGTTGGTGTAGGAAATTCCTTTTTTTTGTTCTAGTTTTTAGTGTAGTCGTCTCTATCATACAAAATTAAGCAAGATCAGAAGAAATATAGGGAGTTGTAGAAAATTGTATAATTGGTTAAAATGAGTAAGTTTCCATAATTTAACCTCGATAAAGATTGTGTTCTAAGATTTGGAAAGATATTATGTGTGCCTTATGATTATTATATGAAGAAATAATTATTGGGAAAAGCTCATAGTTATCTATTTTCAGTTAATCTTGGCAGCACAAAGATGTACAGAGACCTTTAGCAGTAATACTGGTGGGATATAATGAAAAGTGATATTGTAGATTTTACTGTGAAATTTTTTACATGTAAATAGGTTAAAGAAGAGTGGTTTTTATTGAAGGGGATGATTCAGCCTTTACTAGTTCCAGATTTTAAATGGGAAAATATATCTATATAATTCGTTGTGGGACAAACAAATAATTCTCGAGGTAACAATGAAATATGGGTTATTGTTGATTGACTGACTGAATCTGCTCATTTCCTTCATAATCGATATATTATGTCTTTGGACCATCTTTCTTGATTTTACCACTAATATATTGGTATGTTACATGGAATTCATCTTTCCATTGTATCTGACCGTGATCCCAGGTTCACTTATAACTTCTGGAAAGGCCTTTAGAAGTCATTGGGAACAGAATTAAATTTCATTACAGCTTATCATCCTCAATCATATGGGAAGTTAGAATGAACGATTCAAACATTGGAGGATATGCTTCGATCTTGTTCAATGGATTACTAGGGAAGTTGGAATTAGCATATTTCATTAGTTGAATTTTTTTATAATAACAATTTTCAATCCAATATAAAGATAAGAACTTTTGAGGAATTATATGGGAATCAGTTTTGAAATCCATATTTTTGGGATGAAGTCGAGGAAAGAAAGTTTATGGGACCAAAATTAGTAGAGTAAGTGGCTGAGAAAGAGAAGATGATCCACCAACACATGTGGATAGCTTAGAGCATGCAAAAACATTATGCAGATAAAAGGAGGAAAGTCTTTCCTTTTGAGATAGGTGATCATGTTTTTCATAGAATATCACCCTGGAAAGTGTTATGTGTTTTGGTAAGAAAGGAAATATGAGTCCATAGATCATTGGAAAATATGAAATCCTAGATAGAGTGACCAGTTTCCTATCGAGTATATTTTCCTATCAGTTTATCTCAGGTACACAATTTTTTTCATGTTTCGATGTTGAGAAAGTAGTTTTCAGATTCATCACATATTTTTTTCCCAAAAATAGTTCATCTAGAAGAGAACCTTTCTTATAAAGAGAAACATGTTCAGATTCTTGATCAAAGTGAAAATTTGTTGTGGAATAAGGTAATCTACTAGGTAAAGGTTTTGTGGAGAAACCCCATGGTTGAAGAAGAAACATGGGAATCTGAAAATGATATGAGAGAAAAGTATCACTTGTTTAACAAGTAAATAAAATTGTGAGGATGCAATTTCTAGAAGGTGGGGAGAATGAAACACCCCAAGGTTTTAAAAATAAATTGAAATGCCTGAAACGTAAAGACTCTATTAAATAAAAAAAAAGTTTTTAAGGATATAGTTATAAACTAGTTATAAAACATAATTTTTTCCACCTTTATGATTTGAGTTTTTAAAAACAGACATTTATAGTTGCGATCAGTAATTTATTTAGAGTTTGATAGAACTAAATTTATTTTTTTGGTGAATAGTAACATACCCTTCTGAATAGTATTGTGAATTGTAATATGACCCTTATGAATAGTAAATCATATAATGAATTTATGCATCATGATTGAGTCATAGATGATATAAATGTCCATTAGTTCTAACTCACATGCACTTATTGCAGTTTTGGGTCACATAAAACAATATTATTCATACTCTTGATCAAAAATATTAAACTAATGATTAAAATAATGGGAAACCCCGCCTCTCCTCCACCTTAAATACCACCCACACACCCCCTCCCCCCCTTACTCTCACACATATAAAGATATGAGAATTGTATAAATTCTGCCTAATACCCTTCCCAAGGATCTTCTCCACTTCCAAGACCTTCTGGTCTTACCAAAAGCTCAAAACCAAATTCCTTAAGGAGGATCTCAAGGAGAAAAGATCAAGAGGTAAATATCCTCTTTCATTTTCTTGTTTTTTCTTTTCAATTACTTTATTTTCTTATACTCTACTAACCTTCCCTTATCCAAGAGGAATTTAAGCTCTAGTATTATATATACTCTATATTTTTATCATGTATATGGAATAATTCATCATCATTCTTCCAATCCTATTCCTCTTATTCTAAAAATAAAAACATCGTCTATGATGTGTCAATTTACCAACATCGTGGATGATGTGTCTTCAATTTCCTTTACTTACTTAAAATCTGGTTGTAAAACCATTTTAATTGTTTAAGTAGATTTTAAATCTTATTATATGACCTCTATTATGTTTTTTAATTAACATATACGTATAATATTAAAGGGATATGATGAAATAAGTTCGTGATTGTTGAAGAATCGCAAAAATGATTTGAATGAATATCACTAAGGATTTATCTAATGATTCATCCTCATAAAATATAACCAAAATAATCTATAGAATCATTCAATGTTATAGAACCATATTAACACCATTTTTACCCTTATGGATTTTCTCTTCCATTTGACAAGAAAATCCTTTATGAACTGACAGTGGAAATCATGTGAAGCACGCACCTGAAATAATGGAAATAACAAAATAATATTTATAAATGAGTCGAATGATGTTATAAAATGATTGTATAAGGTTTTATAAACATGAATTTGTCTCTTTAAAATATTAACAATTCCCTTTTAACAATTATACATGAGGTTTAAACAAGTTTTAATTATGACGAACCCAAGGTAATGGAATTATCAACCTAATATCTATTCTTTGGGTCAACCTACTATTTCATTGGGTATGTGTTACTAAGATTATTTTTATAATTAATTTCATTCATATTATTATTTATTATGTGTATTTATAGTATATACACATAATCATATCATTCTATTAATTTTCACTATAATTATATGATATTTTAATGTAGTTCTCTTTAAAAATACTCATTTAAATTTCTACTTTATGAAATTCTAAAGATTTCTTTTTATGAAATTATTCATGTTTTATGATTATGTTCTGTTTATTGAAAATGGTTTATTATGAATTTTTGGACCTATATATCCCTATAATTCATTGGGTATGTTTAAGTTAGAGGTTGGTCATATGGTTACTCCAAGTTTTATTGCAATGGTTACACCATAAGGTAGTCGTAAGGGTTACATTGTAATGTATCCGTGAGGGTTATAAATCATAAGGTAGCTATGAGGGTTACAATATAAGAAATTAATTCCCCAAGATACCCTTATGGTTTTATTTATTTTATTTAACGTTTTAGGTAAATATCATGTTTCACCAAGTAAGAATTTATGGGTGAGAAGTATGTCTTTGTGAAAATGATCTCGTATGTTTATAAGTATTCATGGACTAATAGTTTTTTTCCTTCTTTTTATATCCCTTATTGAACTTTTTATGCTTATCCCATGTTTTAAATTTTTTCACTGGTTATAAGGATGTTTAATATAAAGAAGGAAGTCAAGTTAAATGTTATGATGTTTTGTAAAAGAAATCATGTTGTTGTTGTTTTGTGTTAAAAAATTATGTTTTGGAAGAAATGGATACTATTTTAGTGGTACCCAATTTGTATTCTTATGGGTTGATATGTATTAGTTAGTTCTAAATTTCTAAAAACCTAAACTGAAAATATTTTTGGGAATGTAAGGAAGTTAAATCTAGTTTAAATAGCTAGATTATGTAATGTTTAAGGTGGGTTCCTTATACTATCCTGACTCATAATAATCTTATATAAATTCTTCATCCTATAATAATTTTCTCATCATAATCCATATCCCTAACTCCATGTTAATACCTATATTATACATTAAACATACGGTCTTCCCATATACATTAAAACCCATTTCATGTATGCATATAAGTGGTGATTCCAATGACCTTGTCAGATTCCCCCCACCCTCCTCAACACATTGGGTACTAGTGATCAAATGGATGTCCATACAAATATATCATTATTATTGTTTAGGGAATGAACACCTTATCACATATGAACATGTCCAACATGACATCTATATAAACCTGTAAAAGAACTCCATTATCTTAAATCTTGGGCTATGAAACTCTTTTCATAAATAATGAATCTCTTAGGAAGAGATCCTCACTTAACCATTGTTTATGAATAAGAGATCCTAAAAATCTTTTAACTCTTTAAACATTTCTTTTATTCCACTATAGGTGATTTAGGGACTAGAAAAACTCATTCAAATTGACATAATTAATTATAAACCTAAAATTACCAACATAAACCATGAATGAAACTGAAACTTCATATAAATATAAATGAATAACTCATATACATTTTACAAATGAGTTTACAGTACAATATTCAATCATAGTGGTTTAATTAAGATCCCTTAAAGGTTACTAATAGACTCCCTCTTTAATGGTGTATCTATGGTTTGAATTAAATCACTCGATGCTTGGGATGGATTATTCTTATCTTCATGATGTATTAGTTTCTCTCATGTTAAAGGAAAAAGAAGAATATATCTAAGGAATAGAGAATTAGTAGGATTATATTCTAGTTAGGACCAACACCCTCCAATGGTGAAAACCTATTTATATAGGCTTTGGGGATTCCCCCTGAGACCCATGAATTTACTCATACATTTATAACATGAAAGTAAGTATAATTTTGGTTACAACTCCTTATAACCCTTTTCGATATAACTCCCCAACATTTCATCATATGAAAATTTATAATTATTGATATATTATCTTATGTGGGTGATTACATGGATTTTAATACCTATCATTGGTCCATATCATACAACATAAAAAGGTAGGAAGTGGTGTATTATCATTATAACAAACCTTATGATATTCCATTAAAAAATAATATGATATTCCTTAGTTTAATGTATTATATACCATATAACTTGTATATATTGTACATTATGATATCAGCAAAAATACAAAATATGTGTATAGGAATTAGGGAATATCTACATCAATCTCTCGTATTCACTAAAGACTCATGGACATTGTTTCATTTCACCTTATATTATAATATATACAATAAATTGTGAAACCACATACAAAATTCTATTTGGATATTTCCAAAAAACATTTGGAAATCTATCCTCAAATTTATCTTATATCACATCCTTCAAAATACCTTATGAATACCCATACAAAACCCCTTTTGGTTAAACTCTAAAAGGTTTTTAGAGAGGTTCTAGAAGTTTTTTTGAACTCAGTCCCCATTTAGATAACAAAAAATTGTAACCCCGTGATCCTTTGTAGCATTGAAAACAAATATGAATTCTTGAATCAATAAATGCAAGCAAAGATTTTCATGTAGAAAAGAATTAGTGCTACTCAAGATAAAAAGGTATCTGTAATGATCTCTATCAAACACATATATCTTTACATATGTGTCCAATAGTTGTATCATTTATAGGAATGCATTTTTATATAATCCATTTATTTAAGATATTGTGTAACCACACAACATGGTGTTTAATTAGATCACAACCTCTTTTTATTATTATGTTTTTATAATTAAAATTTATAATTACAAATATCTCCTTATATAATTATGATTTTTGACCATTTTTATTTCCATCCTTTATTCCATATAAAATAATTGATATTGTTTATTATTTGGATTTTTGGTTTTTTTCTATATTTTGTGAACTGATTTTGGAAAACAAACTATCACTATATGGGTTAATATCACATGTATTGTAATTCAAAAAAAATATTTCTTAGTGTTGGAATGTGATTCAAGTGACCACATAAACAAAGGTAAAGTGATTGTGGGACTTGAACTGAATACATGAATAAAGATCAGTCCTAAAATATAAATTATAAATTTTTATAAATTTTTAATCAACCACATGAAAAATATTTTATCACCCATAAGAAAAAAAACTGGATCAAATATAAAATAAAATTTCACAAATTCATTGATCGGTCACATGAGTAATGGATCAACTGCATGTTGTTATATCAATCAACCGCACATTGTAAAATTGATCAACTATATGTCAAGAAATTGATCAACCATATAAAACAAGTTATGAAATACTATATATAATTACCATAATAATTGGTATACCATGAGAAATTGACAATACCTAAAGGGAAACTTTTCTATGATTCGTTATTTTTTATATTTCTTAAATTTTATAAATTTTTATTTACTACAAGTTTGTTTTAAGGGTTAAATTTTGTCTAATAATTTTTTAAATACATATTAATTATTTACATGATAATGATTTATATTTTAATTAATTATATATAGAATTAAATTATCATCATTTGGGTTGAATTATCACACTCTTTTCTTGGAAAAATCCATGTTTGAAATTCAAATTGTTTGGAATTTGAATGGATTTCCTCGCATGATTTAAGGAAGTGTTCTAATGAAATATAATGTTGTTTATTACATATTATTAATTTAATGACATGTTTCACTCTACAACATGTTTTAATATTATATATTATCAAAGTAAATCACATGGATTGTTTTTTGTAAATTATACAACCAAACAAATTTAAAGTATTTTTTATAGATACATATGTGTGTTTATTCAAGAAATATGATGTTCACCTATTATATTATTTTGAATATTATATTCATGAAATAACTATATATATTAATTTTGATAGAATCAGTAAAGAAACATGGTTGGTGATATTCTTGAACTATATTATGTGATATACATTTGAGATCAATTACATATCTTAACTGAATTTCAATCAATTGATATGTTACTCATATAGATAACCTTACTGACTCTATGGTATGATCCTTTATTGTTAATATAGTTTTTATAGTTCTTACTTCTTTATATTCTATCTATGTTTAATCATGTCAGGTCATAGTACCCTTAAAAGGTAGGATAGTCAGGTTGGGACTCCCCTATAATATTCAAGCATTATGATGTGCCTCTATGTTAAAAAAGGAATGGCTATTCGGGTTATGCCTCTAGGTTGAAAATAGCATGATGGTTGGGTTGTGCCTCTTGGTTTGAAATACTAGGGATGTTTGGGTTATGCATATAGGTATAAAAAATCAAGATAATTAGGTTAGGAATCTAGGTAAAAAAATCAGTCTTGGTTTGTGCCTCAATGTTTTTAAAAAAACATTTGTAAAGGGTTGTGAGTCCCTTTAAAAGATTGATATTTCATAGTTAGTGAGTGTCATATCTCTCTATTTTTTGCAGGGGTGAATAGTAGACATAGGTTTATTTAGATAAGAACTAATATAAAAAATGGTGTGTTCATTTATATTTATATTTATAATAAATTAATTATTAACTTTGAAAATAATTCTATGAAATATTTTAAAAGGGTCAATTCACTCCCCTCTTAACCTTTCAGTCAATATCACATTGGGACCTAAAAATTTCTATCATAATAGATTCCTTAGATTTTGAATATTTATTTTTATATATACTAATAAATCTTGGATTAAATATTAAAGGTAAAAGATCTATTTTGAAATGGAGGGAATGAATATCCATGATGGTTGGATACCTAAAAAACATCAATTCTTTGGTGGAATAGGTTAAGGTTATTAGTAGTCTAGAATGAAATATTTTATTAAGAACCTTGGAATTTTTATCTAGATAATCATGGTGCAACTATATAAATTACCTAAAGTTGATCTAAAATCATTGATTTGTTTACTATATTTTTAATATTTATTTTTATATATTTTAATCAATCCTGGATTAAATAGTCAATGGAAAAAAGATCAATTGTTATATAGAATGAATGAATGTGTGTGATTTTTGTAAACCTAAAATACCATAAAACGTTTAAAGAGTTGATTTATGTTGTTGGTAGTTTTAAATGGAATATTTTCTTAATAACCTCAACATTTATTGTAATAAAATCATAGTGAAACTATAAAAATTGCATAAATTTGATCTAGAATCATTGATTGGTAAGGATTTTTATAAATATGTTTATAATTACAAGGTAATAAATATTTTATATTGTGCAATGAGTAATAATGTATTTGAACATGTATCTATATGTAAAACAGAATATGTAATATGGTGTATTCTTCGAGTTACTCATTTAGGTTCTAATAAGCTTATATGAACTAAACTGGCCATGTTAAGTGTTGAGTATCAAGAGTTTAAAATATGATAAAAAGAAACAATCAATCAAATGTTTAATATATTTACAAGTGTTGTGAATAATATGAGTATCTTAGGAGAAACTATAGATAATTAAATTCTAGTTAAAAGAGTTTTAATATGTTTAATAAATAAATGGTTAGCTAAAAAGGAAGTTATTAATGAAAGTAAGAATTTCATGGAATATAATTTGGAGGAATTTGTTCAATGCTTTTTATAATATGTTTTAAAATTAAAAAATGTTTCTCATGAAGAGAATTTGGAAAATAAAGGTATTTATTTTAAATCAAAAGTGAATTTTACGTTTTACTATTCAGATTCTCAATAAAAAATCAATCAAGTCATATAGGTTTTTTGAGGGATAATAAAGAAAGACTATTTGTAGCACCCCAAACACTTCGTGTCATGTTTTCCTTAAATACCATCTAGTTATAGCCTATATTTCATGAATCATTGATCCTATATTGAACAAAACATGGTTACTTATAGGATATATCCATAACCTTGGCATTAAGCTTAAATTTTCCAGCTCTGGGATTTGAATTTTAAAAATTTTGACATGCACAGTTTTGCTCAAGATGATATTTAGAGTCTGATAGAATTAACTTAATTTTTGGTGAATAGTAACCTACCCTTATGAATAGTAACCTTCCCTTATTAATTGTTACTTACCCTTACGAATAGTAATATGACTCTTATGAATGGTATCTATACCCTTGAGTGTATAAATGAATTTAGGCACCTTAAAAATAAAGATGAATATTTTAAGTGTTTATATTTTTTGACTAAATAATAATTTTAATTAAATATTTAATTATTCATATTTAGAAAATTATTTTTGAAAAATGGAATTCATTTTTTGGATTCTACACGTCAAAAAATGTTTTGGGTGAATTTTTTGGGATTTTTCTGAAATACTTGAATTTTTTATGAATAGTGAAATACCATAATTTACAAAATAAGCTAAATAAACTAATTATAAAGTCATGTGTGATGTTATACTGATGTAAGACCAATTTATTCGGATTCACATAATAAAAGTACTATTCTTGGTCATGGAAGACTCACTATTCCTTGTCTTGTGAAGAAATAATAAACTAATGAATATAATATAGAGAAATCCCCTCTCCCCTCCACTATATAAACCACCCCTCACCCCCTCTTCCTCCCACACCACTCAAGCTTCATGAATTGCCTAAATTCTACTCAAATATCTACCTAACATCCTTACTCACTTCCAAGACCTACTGGTCTCACCAAAAGGCCAAAAACAAAGGCATTAAAGAGTTTCTCAAGGAGGAGTACTCAAGAGGTGAACCGCTCTTCCTTTTCTTTCAATTCTTTTTACAAGTTCCATTATTTTGTTCTCGATTCTCACCTTCCCCCATCCAAATGCAATTATAATTCCAATACCTTAATTTTAATGGATTTTAATTATTCTAATGGAATATTTCACCCTAATCTATCTTCTTCCTTTCTTTTTATACAATAAATGCAAACATCGTCCGAGATGTGTTAATTTATCACACTCAAGAAAGACGAGTTTTCAATTTGCATTACTATATTAAATAATAGCCATGAAACCTTTTAAATGGTTGAACCAGATCATAATATATTTATTTTATCTTTTTTAATGTTCTGTAATCCTTACACACTCATAATATAGAATAATAATACAAAATAAGTTTATTGTGCAGAAAACTGCCAAGCCAAATCCAAGCATTTATTTTAACTCTTAGAATGAGTCATCCTCATTGTATATAACCAGAATAATTATAAGATAATTTATATCTCTTTAATAAAACTAATAATGTATATTAAAAAGTCTTTATGTTTAACCACATTTCAAACAAACATCCATTCATGAATACAAGTAAACTAATCATGAAAACCAAAGAATAAAATGCTACCAAAACAATAAAATTGAATCTCTTAAACCCATCAAAAATGCCATTAATGAACCTAATAAGGTTATAAAATATAAATTACATGTTTATGAGGTTTTTTAATTATTAATTAATAAATCTGAATTTGAAAATTCAGGTCTTTAAGAACAATCAAGAACACATTTGAGCATAAGGAGGGATATCTTAACTCAATTTCCATTCGTTGAGTTAAACATCAATGTCATTGGTTTTTTATTTTCCCAACATATGTGTAAAAGACCAATTATTGTTTTATTATTTATATCCACTTTTATTTTTTGGTTTTATTTTTTTCATACAAAATTATTTCATTGTTTTTTCCACAATCTAATGATATGTTCTTTGTAAGGGATCATCTCTCTCACTTTTGTTCAAGAATCTCCCCTATGTTGTGTCCTTTTATTTTTAATACCTAATGATGGGGTATGTT
Organism: Viscum album; assembly: GCA_963277665.1. Taxonomy (NCBI): domain Eukaryota; kingdom Viridiplantae; phylum Streptophyta; class Magnoliopsida; order Santalales; family Viscaceae; genus Viscum; species Viscum album. The sequence goes on along the minus strand of OY728141.1, from coordinate 1,607,750,754 downwards.
TTATCACCTCCCTCATACTTTCCTTATGATATATAACTGATGGTATACCACTTTAACTCTCATTAATCCCTCACAAGAACACTTGTTACCATGCCAAATGTTTGTAAGGGGATTTCTCATCTCACTTTCAAATCTGTGGGATTTCCATTATTCACCTCTTATTTCATATATGTGGTTTAGGTGTTCTAAAATTTGATATATATTATCATGATTCTATTTATATTCATGGTATTCTTTGATTCATTTGGTGGTTATTAACTTTTTCTCATACGACTCAATTGATTACAACGTGGTAACGAGCTTGGTCTCAATTTTCACTTTGTTGTGACTTGCTTGGTATTGTCCACCTACCCTTTATTATATAGTGTACCTACTAAAAATTTGAGATCAATTTTCATTTTAAATTATATTCCATTTAAATTTACATATTCTCATAACATGGATATGATTATTGTCTAAGCCGTATACCACTTTACATACGGTATTTATTTTGAATGTTGTTTTGATTGTGGAAATATTGATGAATCTGTATCCTCTATTCTATATGGATAATGTTAAGCCATATTGATCTTATGTTGAATCTATGTATAAATAATGATTTGGATTTATAGGTGGGTGGGGCCTACTATAGCCTCTCGATGCATTGGTATGTCTCATGAGAAAAATCAGTTGGCGACAAACCCTTCGAGTTTGTTTCCAAAAAAAATCAAACGGGTTTCTACACATAAAACTAAATTGTTTTTACGGTATTATGGTATCATGTGCCAGATACATGACATATAATTAATAATAATTATCTTTATTTATTATCAATTATTATTTTCCATGATATTTTCACTATGACAAAATCTATGGATGCAGTTTCATTCTCAGTTTATTAATGGCGTGAGTTTTTTATTTATTCATTATGACATGTTTCTTATGTCAGATTGATTATGATTCACTTATTATTGTATTAATGATTCCGCTATTTGTAACCCTTACTGATCATTTGATCTCACCCCTTTCATTATTTACTTTCAACATGTGATGAAGAGGAGCTCATTTGTTGAGTTCTTATGGATGCAGTTTTTAGTTTTTGTTATGTATTGTATTTTGTAACCTTTTCCAATGTAATTTGAGTTAAATATATGTATCTAGTTTCTTCAAGACTAATAAACTGATATTTCCTTCAGGATTTTCATTCCTTATAACCATGCCAATATAACAAGTAATACCCAAGCTTCAGACTAGAGGGTTCAGGGTGTTGCAGTTCGTATCAGATGAAATTTAGTAAAAAACTTGGAAACTAGATTAGAAAATATAGATTAGGGAACAAATACCTAAGTTAGTTTTGAGGGTAAATGAACAAGAACATCCTAGTATTTTGGTAAGTAATATATTATGTGAATCTTTATAGAAAATACATCCCCGTTTGGATACGAGCAGGTAGAGGTGGCTCTGGAACAGATGTACCTAGGAGTGAAAACTCTGACAAGGAGTTCCGGGCTAGTACACGACAATGGGCTTTGTTTCACTCTTGGTTACGACACTCCCACGGGATATTCTTAGGATAATTCATATTTTATTTACAATCCATTATGAAGGATTTAAATGTAAATTATTCCTCAAAGAAACCAATTTTCTAATTTTGGAATTATCCATGCGTATGACCTCAGTTTACCCTAAGTATTTTGATTCATACCCTAATCTAGTGTGTGACATTATTTAGAAATGGTGTCTAATGGAATAAGAGGAATCAATACTCATGGGAAGTGTAGGGATTCCCCCACTGATCAAGTCAACACAGTCAATGTTGGAGAAGATCAGATCATGACCATATTGGGACAACTTACTCAGGTTGTAACGAATAACCATTCCACACCTGTGTTGGATCATTTCATATGGCAGAAGCCCCCATCTTTCAGTGGGACTACTAATCCAGTGGTTGTTGAGCAATGTATCAAGTCTCATAAAAATATATTCATGTAATTAAGATGTAATGGAAATTAAAAGGTAGTACTGGCAGTATATTGTCTCAAGGGTGATGTTGATCAACGGTGGTCTTTGATTCAAAATACCATGGAGGAAGAAGAAATAGAAGATATGGAATGGATTACTTTTAAGGAAATATTCTTTGAAAAATATTTCCCTCATGAGCAACAAACCGAAAGGAAGAAGAAATTCCTTATCTTAAAGAAAAGGGAAGAAGACACTGTTGCAGAGTATGAGTATACCTTCACAAGGCTATCCAAGTATGTTTTAGATTACGTGCGTGACTCGGCAGACAAGATTGATCACTTATTTGAAGGTCTTAAGCCAAGTCTTTGAAGGGAACTGGCTTCTCAAAAAATTTCATCATATGATAAAATTTTATCAAGTGCCATCAAAACAGAGAAGTAATTTTCTAGATCAGATTTGTTCAAGGGAACCCAAGATAAAAAGTGGTACTCTAATAACCAAGGGAAAGGTGAAGTGCCAAATAAGAACAAAGGAATGAAGAAATTCCCATTATGTGAGAAATATTGAAAGAATCATCTCGGGAAATGCTTGAAAGGAATGGGAGTTTGCTATAAGTATGGAGAAAAGGGTCATCTATCTCATGAATTCAAGGGGAAGAAACAATTTGATGATGTTCAATGCTACAATTGTAGAGAGAGGGGAAACTATAAAAATGTGTTTCCTAAGTGCCAAGGAAACTTACCTCAGAAAATTCTAAGAGAGAAATGGAGAGATTATACAATTATAACCACAGAGGATGAAGTCCCTAATGATGTGGTGGTAGGTACTTTAATTGTTTCCTCAAACTTATCCAACACTTTATTTGATTCGGGATCATCGCATTCATTTATATCTTCCCAATTTTCCAAGAATATTAGATATGTACAATTTGATTTAATAAAGGAGTTGTCAGTCAAAACTCCTAGGGAATGTATCATTTCAACAAAGGCATGCTGATTAGTCCCCCTCCAGACACCAAAATGTGCTTTAGTTGCTAACCTTTTCATCATACCAATGACTGAATTTGATATAATTCTCAGTATGAATTGGTTTTAAAATTATGATGTGAAGATTTATTGTAAGAAGAAAGAATTTACAATTTTTTAAAATGGTGTAGAATCCCTTATCTTTAGAGCAGAGACCTTGTCACTTGATTCTTATCTAGATCCACCCCCAATAGCTCTACTTAATGTAATACTCGTAGAGTAAGATAAACTAATATCTATGTCTGAGGAAATAAATCTTCAAATTGAACATGTTCATATAGTCAAAGAATACATTGATGTATTTCTAAGGGATTTACCTAGACATCCTCCAGAGTGGGAAGTTAAGTTCTCTATCGATTTGATTCCTGGTGCAAGACCTATATCAAATACTCCTTATAGAATGGCCACTATGGAATTAGTATATCTAAAGAAACAACTAGAGAAATTGAGTGAAAATGGATTTATACGAACTAGTGTTTCTCTATGGGGAGCCCTTGTACTATTTGTCAAGAAGAAAGATGGTTTCATGAGGCTATGCATTGATTACAGAGAAATCAATGCTATTACAATAAAGAATAAGTATCCTCTGCCCCGAATTGATGATTTTTTTGATCAAATTCATGGAGGTCAATATTTTTCGAATATTGACCATCGATCTAGATATCATCAGTTTCATGTGAGGAAGGAGGATATTCCAAAGACATCATTTCGAACTAGGTATGGGCATTATGAGTTTACAGTGATACCTTTTGGAAAGAAAAATGCACCCTCTATTTTCATGGATTTAATGGATATATTTTTCAAGGAATATCTTAATAATGTTTTTGTTTTATTCATCTATGATATCCCAGTATACTCAAAAATCTACAAAGACCATGAGAATCACTTGGGATTATTTTGAAAACTCTTAGTAGAAATGAATTATATGGGAAGTAGCATGTGAAAATTTTCGCTTCAATCAATTTCCTTTCTAGGGAATATTGTCTCTATGGATGGAATCCTAGTTGATCATGCAATGACAAAGGAAATCCAAGAATGGCCCATGCAAACAAACATAACTGAGGTATGCGGTTTTATTGTCTTAACAGGTTATTATCGGTGTTTCATTCAGAATTTTGCCCGACTGGATAACCCACTAACCAAGATCACATGTAAAAGAGTTAAGTTTGTGTGGACAAAATAATGTACATAATGTTTCGAAGAATTAAAAATAAGATTGTTTAATGATCTAATTTTGACCCTTCCATCTGGAAGTGATGGATTTTTAATATATAGTGATGCATCTAAGAATGGGATGGGTTAAGTCCTTATGAAAAATGGTAAAGTTACTGATTATGAATCAAGGAAGTTAAAGACTCATTAGAAAAATTATCCAACACATCTTCTTAAGTTAGTATCCATAATCATTGCTCTGAAAATATGGAGACATTATCTTTACGGTAAAAAATTTGAGATATACACAGATTAAAATAGTTTGAAATACACTTTCACACAGAAAGAACTCAACATGAGGTAACAGAGGTGGTTCGAGTTACTTAAAGATTACAAATTTTCAATACACTACCACCTAGAAAAGGAAAATAAGGTGGAAGATGCATTAAGCAGGAAATATCACAGACGCCTGACCCAAATAAGGATTGAAAGAGATCCTATATTCCTGGATCTACTGAAGATGGATTTGGAAATTGTTAAGGAAGTGGAAATATATTTCCTCTTTCAAATGACTGTTAAACCATCTTTATTAGAAAATATAAAAAGTTATCAATCTGATGATGATAATCTGTACAAGAAAATTAATGATGTCAAGGACGGTAGATTTGTAGACTTCGTGTATAAATAAGGAGTTCTGAAATTTGGGAATAGGTTATGTGTTTCATCAGTACTTGAGCTAAAAAGGGAACTATTAGATGATACTCATAGCTCAAATTTCTCTATCCACTTGGGTAGCACAAATATGTATAGAGATATGAAGGAACATTTTTGGTGGGATAACATGAAGTGTGAAATTGCTGACTACGTGTCAAGGTGCCTAGTTTGTCAATATGTGAAGGCATAGAGACAACATCTTAGAGGGGTGATGCAACCTCTACCTATTCCTATGTTGAAGTGGGATAACAATACGATGGATTTTGTCACCGGACTACTACGGACACCTAGAAGGAATGATGCAATACGGGTAATTGTTGATCGTCTCACAAAATCAGCACATTTCCTTCTTATAAGAGAGGATTTACCACTTGAGAGCCTGGAAAGGATTTATATTAATGAAGCTGTAAGACTTCATGGTGAACCTCTATCAATTGTGTATGATCGAGATCCTCAGTTTACATCAAAATTCTGGAAATTTCTCCAGTAGGCTTTGAATACTAAGCTTCATATGAGTATTTCTTATCACCCCCAAACCGACGGACAGTCTGAAAGTACTATTAAAACTCTAGAATACATGCTGAGATCATTCTCTCTTGACTTACATGGTATGTGGGACCAATACATTCCATTGATGGAATTTTCCTACAAAAATATTTTCCATTATAGTATTCAAATGGATCCATATGAAGCATTATATGGAAAGAGATATCAAACTTCAACTTGCTGGGATGAAGTTGGTGAGAGGAAACTTATAGGCCCAGAACTTATTGAAGAAACCACAGAAAAGGTAAAGAGAATTCGAGCCCATATTAAAGCATCCCAAAGTAGGCAAAAGAGTTATGCTAATAACCAGAGAAAGTATTTGGAATTAAAAGTGACAGATCATGTCTTTCTGAAGGTATATTTTTGGAAGGGTGTCTTAAGGTTTGTTAAGAAAGGGAAACTGAGCCCCAGGTACATCGGACCATTTGAAATTCTGGAATGAATCTAAGATGTAGCTTACCATTTAGAAATGCCGCCAAATCTCTCCTGATTTCATGATGTGTTCCACATGTCATTGTTAAAGAAATACATACCAGACCCAATGCATGTACTCACCTATGAAGAAATAGAACTGGAACCTGATTTGTCGTACTGTGAAGAGCCTATCAAGATTCTTGACACAAGGGAGAAGGTGTTGAGAAATCGAAAAAATCATCTAGTAAAGTTTCTTTGGAAAAAATATAATATATTGGAAGCAACATGGGAACCCTAGGATGTTATGAAAAAGAATCACCCACATCTTTTTGGGGAGCTTCATACATAAAATTTTGAGAACAAAATTTCTGAAGGAGGGAATAATTTAGCACCCCAAACACTTCATGGTATGTTTCTCTTAAATACATTTTAGTTATAGCCTATATTTCATGAATCGTTGAGCCTATATGGAACAAAACATGGTTACTTATAGGAGATATCCATAACCAAGCCATTAAACTTAAATTTTCCAGCTCTGTGATTTGAATTTTAAAAATCTGACATACACAGTTGTGTTCAAGATGATATTTTGAGTCTGATAGAATTAACTTAAATTTTGATGAATAGTAACCTACCCTTATGAAGAGTAAATTTCCATTATAAATAGTAACTTACCCTTATAAATATTAATATGAATCTTATGAATGGTATCCATACCCTTGAGTGTATAAATTAATTTAGGCACCTTAAAATGAAGATGAATATTTTAAGTGTTTATATTTTTCGATTAAATAATGATTTTAATTACATATTTAATTAATAATATATATAAAATTATTTTTGAAAAATGGATTTCATTTTTGGATTCTACACATCGAAAAATGGTTAGGGTGGATTTTGGGGATTTTTCTGAAATACTTGAATTCTTGATGAATAGTGAGGTACCATAATTTACAAAATAAGCTAAATACACTAATAATAGAGTCATGTGTGATTTTATGATAATTTAAGCCCTATTTATTCGGATTCACATGATAAAATTACTATTATTGATCATGGAAGACTCACTATTCCTTTTCTTGTGGAGAAATAATAAATTAATGAATATAATATAGAGAAATCCCCTCTCCCCTCCACTATATAAACCACCCCTCACCCCCACTTCCTCCCACACCACTCAAGCTTCAATCCAGGCCTAAATTATGCTCAAATATCTCCTTATCCTCCTCCCCCACGTGCAAGACCTACTGGTATCACCAAAAGGCCAAAAACATAAGCCTTAAGGAGTTTCTCAAGGAGGAGTACTCAAGAGGTGAACCGCTCTTCCTTTTCTTTCAATTATTTTTACAAGTTCCATTATTTTGTTCCCTATTCTCACCTCCCCCCATCCAAATGATATTATAATTATATTACCTTACATTTATTGTATTTTCATTATTCTAATGGAATATTTCACCCAAATATCTCTCTTTCCTTTCCTTTTATTCAATAAATGCAAACACCGTCCGAGATGTGTTAATTTATCACACTCAACGAAGAAAGGTTTTCAATTCGCATTACTATCTTTAATACTAGTCATGAAACCTATTAAATGGTTGAACCAGATAATAATTTATTTATTTTATCTTTTTTAATGTTTTGGAATCTTTACACACTCATAATATGTAACACCACGACCCTAGATACCCAGATTCGGTGCATTATTACGTAACATTGGCATGATCACAAAGGATCAAATCTCGAAAGACCGATTAGTTTAGTAGTCTTGGAAACACTAGATATATTCATAAGTCTTACATTACATCATAAGTTAAATAAAAAACTACAACAACATCTTGTCTTCATATCCCCTCATACTATCCCTGCAGGTCATTCATAAATTACTTCTTCACATACTGGGAAAAATAAAACATTGAAAGGGGTGAGCTTAGATGCTCAGTAAGGATAAAAATATAGCATAAGCTTTCATAGATAAGCATAAACACTTAAAGAAATTTATAACTAAAACAAAAGCCTTTTAAACTTGAACACCAGCGTAATATGGAAAAGATAAGATGAAATAATGCCATTTAATTATTCACATGGATATTCTACTAGTCGAACAATCACATGCAATATCAATAACCACTTTCATAATGATGGAATGCATAATTCTAGACTATCATAACCCCATATCCAAGGCCTTGTGCCAAGACTACAAATAAGATTTTGCCAAGGCCTTGTGCCAAGACACTAGTTTGTCTCATTAGACCTACCGATGCATCGAGAAGCTATAGCGGGCTCCACCCGTCACTTATTAAGTCCAAGGCATTCCTCATATGAACAGGTTTAAACATAACATAAACATTCGTATTAAAACTAGCATACGAAATTTCAATACTTTAAACACAAACCATGAATGGTATAAAAAATTGCACATCCATAGTCAAACATAACTCATTCGATACAATATGGAATATTTTATTGCATCGCATTAACCTCAATCAAGAATAATGAAGGATATTGACATTAAAATAATCATCAAACTATTAAGAGAAATATCCCTCTTTTCTTGAAAACATTTAAAAGTCACACTATTTGTAAAGAAGCCATTTAAAAATAGATTTTAGAATCAAAGTGTCCCATACCACTTTGAAACTTTTAAAAGGAGTATTAATTTTAAAACTTTAATGTCCGTATAAATAAATTCTTAAAACTATTTTTAAAACATGGACATTAATGAGCAAGATTTAGATGAATAAGTCTTCAAAACACTTAAAAATGTTTTTTAGTTAGAGTTTCTAACCAAAAGAGAGACACTAGAATACAAATAATTGAGGTAGTCAAAACTTTATAATATCATGAGAATAAAGAGATTCATGATATACTATTTCAAAGTAAATTATATACACCACATAAAAGGGATTTGGTGTATAACAACAAAGAAGTCTCAATGGAATGTAAATTGAGAAGAAATCTCTCAGAAAGGTTGTATCCTTAGGTTAAGGATAAATCAACGACATAATTATGTGTGACAAATATAAATACACTAAATATGATTGTATATTCAGTTTAAAACAATCAAAGGAAACTCACACATATTATAGTAAAAACAACACCAATGAATTCGATGTTTGTCTCAACAAATTGAGATTGAGTAAAAATTACTCTTATCAAGTTCATACTGATGACTTGAGGATTTATCAATGGATTTATTATGGGTATAAAAAGTATATCCACAGAAAGGGGAGTGTAAATTATGACATAATCAAATTAATAGTGATTCCAGAAATAATGTTGGAGTAATATAATCAATGAAATATGCGTAAAGCCAAATGAGTGGAAATTGAAATTTCGAATTCCCTTATCGATTAGGTAACATACGAAACATACACCCATGAAAGAAGGATCATACAATGATGATTTAAATACCCATAAATTAAAGTATAATACACAATGAATACAATTACGGGTAGTACACATACACCACATCAAATAAATAAGTGGTGAACAATGGAATTCTCACGAAATTAAGAGTGAGATAAGAAACCCCTAACTTTTTACTTTTTCCTTAGTCGACGGTAGGTTAACCTCCTATATAATGGTGAAATAATTGATATTTAATTATAAAAGAATCATATGCATTAATATGATATCATATATGATCTTTTAACATTGATCTGTTAATAATATCTTAGAATTATCGTCATTTCAGGTGTTAACGGGTTCATTTTACTTTATATTCTTTATTATGTGAGCCATATTTTTTATGAATGGGATTTATATTATTCATATCCAGAATGATATCAAGTCCTTAAATATTATTTTTAATCATCAAATGAGAATTATACTTGAATGTATACGATGGAGAATGAATCTCATCGCATTCGTGGAGACGGTAGTCTGTACTTACGCACGAGAAACAATGTCATTCTTTTGATGTTAAAATAATATATAATTGGATGGTATATCATATAGACAGAATAATTATCATTTTTATATATTATTTACATGAATTACACATAATTATTATACCTATCCAAATAATAATTTATTGAATAACAATTACACCACAACGTGGAGATGGTAAGCCGTACGTACGCACGTATGGTGACATGTTATTCAAAGGATGGATAGAATACTGAATATGGTTGTAAAATATTTATAATAACATCACAATATATATATTATACTGAAGTTATTATTTTATAATGGTAATAACAAAGAAATAAGAAGTGGAAGAAGAAAGGAACTTGAAAAGGGGTGGTGAAAACATTACCTCATCTTCGGGTTCTTCCTTTTGATTTGATCAAAAGGGCTCTTAGTTTGGATTTCTGACTAAATGAAGGCTTCTAGGATTAAGTGAGGGAATTTTAAGGAGTATTTGGGTAGTGTTTGGCCGAACCAAAAGTCTTTGAAGGTGTGAAGAAATGAGAAGGAGGAGTTCCCTTTTATAAGAGGGGTGAGGGGCACCTTTGGAAAAGCTAGAAATATTAATTTATAATAAATTCATATTCGGTTTATAATGGCTCCAAAGTTTATTATTTAAAGGTTAATGTGGGGATAGGTCTAAATTCATTCAACCAATAGAATTTAGACAGGTTTGGGTCATTATATTAACCTTATCTTTTAGTTTTAACTCTTAGTTAATTAGTATGACATTTACCGTGTCACTTTGTATTTTTATGTTATATAGTTAATAAACTTAATATATACATCCAAGAGACCGCCAAGTGGAACTTTAATGATACAAGTATCATGATATAATTCTCTTGGCCAAAACGTAGATTTTTAGGAATTTAATATCAATTAATAATATAATATTTGTTTTAAAAATTCTTTGATGTCAATTTTGACACTATTAAATAATTGATTTTTGTAAAAATCAAAACATAATTATTAATTAGAACAATGTTAATTAAATAAATCCAAACATTTCATATTATCCTATAAAATTATTTTAATTCATAAAAAGTCTGAAATTATATTTATTTGGGTATTTATAATATCAATTATTTTAATTTTTCACTATTATGGTAATTACTGTATCATCATTGTGTCATAAATAAATTAAAATATTTTAGGTCGAAAAATTATAAATAAAATATCATTATGTAGGAAATATTATTATATTTCTAAGGAATATTTACAATCGAATTTATATTATGTATAACCCTATATTAAAAATGTTTTAGTAAATAAACTTTGATTTTAACTCTTTTAACTCTTCTTTGAATTAAATAATAATAAACGTCCTAATCTAATCCAAGTGGACCTAAATGATAATATTTTATTCCTAAGGTTGTTTTTGGTCGAGATAAACTTTTACAATAGAATTAGGGCATGTGTTAGGGTAATATTAATATCATTTTTACCCTTAATTACCCTATTTACTCTTAACCGTGGTAAATAAAAGTAAAAAGTTACTATTCACCAAAAATTATTTTCGTCTCATTGAACCACATTTTACTCCTTGATATTAACCTTGTCTCTCGGATTTTCGAAATTCAAATCACAGAAGCAGTAAAATTATGTTTTATGAAAAATGCAGTTTTTTAACTACCACTTAGTAGTTTCACTATTCATCAAAAATTGAAGTTTTTCAGAAATATGCCAAAATTTCTCCCTGAGATATAATTGATATTCCAAATTCAAAAATTATGTCTATTTTACAAAATTCCAAACATATATGTTGCATTAATTAATTTTATAATTAATTTCCACTGTCACAACAAATAGCGTGTTTTTAAGAAACAATATATATCAAAAGATTGACAATTGTTTATATCCAATTTCAAAGTGAAATTAATTCTAATGAACACCATTGGATAAAATGGTAAAAATATATTCTAATTATACTTTGAAACCACTAAATAATATAATTTATCACTATAAATTATTTTGATTAAAAAGTTGTTTTTAAGTATTTTTCACTATTCATAAAAATTGGAAGTTCTCAGAAAAATACCAAAAAATCATCTTAGGATAATTTCGATATTCCGAAACCAAAAATGAAGTCCATTTTGAAATATAAAATATATATAATTTCAAAAAGTAGGTATTACTATTCATAACGGCTAGTTTGATTGGTTGTGGTGTGTTAGAACTCGATGTTGCGTACAACACATGCTACCACATTATTCAAAGAGAAGCGTACCGTAGAATCTTGGGGTGTTATATTCTCCCCTCCTTCAATAAATTGTGTCCACACAATTTTTAAAATTGTGCTTGGTAATATAATGGAAAGTCCCACATCAGAAAAATAATCAATAAAACTATCACTTTAAAAGAAAGAAAGAGAGTTATAAAGGTCAACCAAGATAACCCATACTCGGATTCCATGTTGGAAAATATGGATATGGATGATAAACTAAGTTTAAAGTTCTTATGGAGAGGGATAGAAATCATGATCTTGAGAAATTTAACAATAATAAAACCACAAACTTGTGTTGGGACAAACGGTCATTAGTCTCCTAGTAGGAAAGTAAACAGACAACATTTTTTTGTTTTAAGTTACATTACATAAGGATGAGGAATTCATTTATTATATTGACTAAGAATATAAAGATATATACTTAAATTTTAAGTAGGGTTTCATTCTTTAATAAATTTCGACTACTAACTCGTTTTTTTTAAACGATGAGTATTCAAGAAGACTTGGTCACACTGGAAGATCTAGAATAAACTTCTATAGAATCACATGATCCATGCAGGATGAACTATATATTTACATTGTCTTTAGAGATTAATCAAAACCAAAATGGTTAGTACAAGATCTAATGATCCCACAAAAGGATATTCCTTAAGAGAAATAAACACTAATATTAATTTCCAAAATTAAACCAACAATACCCCAAAGTTAAATAAATACCATTCAATAATCAATTGTCCTTAAAATCCTTCAATATAATCAAAACTAATATTAAAAACCAAAACTTATTAAGAATGTAGTCTTCCACGTTAAATTGTATCTCCAAATGACATTAATTACTCTTAAATTCACATACTTAAAAGTAATTAACCTAATCATTTCCATAAATAACCCAAATTATTATAAATCCACAATAAAAACATAGATAAAAATCCACCATTACCCATCAAATGAAATCCCATACTATTCTATTTTCCTTGGGCATATAGTGTTCACACCAAAGCGAACAACTTCCAAAATAACATTTATCACTTAATCACCAAATCATTTTCCTATACAAAGGGTATTCATTTGGTAAGACATAAGATCCCAAATCAAATTATTATTTATCAATAAAATCATTTAACTAAAAATAATAGTCACACTAACCAGGGACTTCATGTAGTCCAGTGGTAGGCGATAAATCCCACTCACACTTTGGTTGTGGGTTCGATTCTCATAGCTTTGTCCGACGCGGCAGGTTGTCACACGGTCTACGTGTTGTCCTTTTTCAAAAACTATATTTTATAACATTACCAAAATGAGATAAATTCCTCAAAATACCATAACATAATTTAACCACAAATGTTATATAATACCTTGAATTTTCATCCAAAATTATAATAACTTATAATTCTCTCAAACCCCAATGATCATATAAAACCAAATGGTTATTTATAACTATATTCACAAGTGAAAAGATAATTATTCCTCAAATATCATTCTCACATGGAAAATTGCAGGGTTAAAATACAAGAGAAAATTATTCCAATGTAAACCCATCAACAAGGAGCACTAATACTTTTTAAACATTTCTCCAACCATTTATTTCCACATAGCTTTTTATTTGACCAAGAAAATATCCTATAGAATAGGGCATTCACTTGGGTAATGGCCAGGTCCCATACATTTACAACAAATGACTGTAAATGGACTCTTGGGACCATTTTTATCTTCTTCCATAGTACTCTTCATTTTTCTTTGGCAAATATTCACTTTATGTCCTTCCTTCCCGCACGTAAAGCATTTCTTTGTCCAATTGAGACACTTTCCTGGGTGTCTCCTTTAACATTTCCTGCATGATGGAAATTGAGGATTTCTTTCTCCATGGTCTCCACTACTGGATCTCTTATCATTCATCACCTTTCTCTTCTTTGTTGAGTCTGGTAATTGGTTAATATATATATAGTTGATCATATTTTTGGAAAACTGATTTAGCATAAAGACGATATCTTTTACGCCTATCAACATTCCATTTTGTTTCTCATTTCCACCACCATTCCCACCTTGTACATCATTCTCAAAGTCACTATGACTTCCTTGGAATCCATCCATTGACTAAAACCAGAAAGCATTGTGTGAGTAATAGTAGTCATACAATCATTTAGAGATTAACATGTCACCATATTCTCAATTTGAGACACATTAAGATTAACCAGGGTCATTTACTCTCATCTTATATATTTAATACTTCAAATTGGTTAGTAAAGAAAATGTAAATTATCCTAATCATATCCCCTGGGAGTGTCGTAACCAAGATTGCAGCAAGGCCCGTTGTCGTGTACCATTTCTCGTTCGAGTCTAGCTCAAAGCGGTGTTTTCGGGTTTTACCCCTAGGTACATCTGTGTCAGAGCCACCTCTACCTGCTCATATCCAGACAGGGATGTATTGCTCGGAAAACTCACAAAATCTCTACAATACCAAAATTCTAGGAAGTTATTATATACTAATCCTCAAAGTCCATCTTAGGTCTATGTGATCTAATCAGAGTTTATCTAAATCTAGATTCCAAGGTTTGTACTAAACTTCCTCTGATACCAACTGTAATGCCCCGACCCTAGATACCCAGAGTCGGTGCATTATTACGTAACATTTGAATGATCACAAAGGATCAAGTCTCGAAAGACCGATTAGTTTAGTAGTCTTGGAAACACTAGATATATTCATAAGTCTTACATTACATCATAAGGTAAATAAAAAACTACAACAACATCTTTACTTCATATCCCCTCATACTATCCCTACAGGTCATTCATAAATTACTTCTTCACATCCTGAGAAAAATAAAACATTGAAAGGGGTGAGCTTAGATGCTCAGTAAGTATAACAATATAGCAGAAGCTTTCATAGATAAGCATAAACACTTAAAGAAATTTATAACTAAAACAAAAGCCTTTTAAACTTGAACTCCAGCATAATATGGAAAAGATAAAATGAAATAATTCCATTTACTTATTCACATGGATATTCTATTAGTAGAACAATCACATGCAATATCAATAACCACTTTCATAATTATGGAATGCATAATTCCAGACTATCATAACCCCATAGCCAAGGCCTCGTGCCAAGACTACAAATAAGATTTTTCCAAGGCCTTGTGCCAAGACACTAGTTTGTCTCATGAGACTTACCGATGAATCGAGGAGCTATAGCAGGCTCCACCCATCACTTATTATGTCCAATTCATTCCTCATATGAACAGGTTTAAACATAACATAAACGTTCATATTAAAACTAGCATACGAAATGTCAATACTTTAACCACAAACCATGAATGGTATAAAAATAGCACATCCACAGTCAAACATAACTCATTCGATACAATATGGAAGATTTTATTATATCACATTAATCTCAATCAAGAATAATGAAGGATATTGTCATTAAAATAATCATCAAACTATTAAGAGAAATATCCCTCTTTTCTTGAAAACATTTAAAAGTCATACTATTTGTCAAGAAGCCATTTAAAAATAGATTTTTGAATCAAAGTGTCCCATAACACTTTGAAACTTTTAAAAGGAGTTTTAATTTTAAAACTTTAATGTCCATATAAATAAATTCTTAAAAACATTTTTAAAACATGGACGTTAATGAGAAAGATTTAGATGAATAAGTCTTCAAAACACTTAAAAATTTATTTTAGTTAGAGTTTCTAACCAAAAGTGAGACACTGGAATACAAATAATTGAGGTAGTCAAAACTTTATAATATCATGAGAATAAAGGGATTCATGATATACTATGTCAAAGTACATTATATACACCACATAAAAGGGATTTGGTGTATAACAACAAAGAAGTCTCAATGGAATGTAAATTGTGATGAAATCTCTCATAAAGGCTGTATCCTTAGGTTAAGGATAAATCAACGACATAATTATGTGTGACAAATATAAATACACTAAATATGATTGTATATTAAGTGTAAAACAATCAAAGGACATTCACACATATTCTAGTAAAAACAACACCAATGAATTGGATGTTTGTCTCAACAAATTGAGATTGAGTAAAAATTACTCTTATCAAGTTCATACCGATGACTTGAGAATTTATCAATGGAGTGATTATGTGTATAAAAAGTATATCCATAGAAATTGGAGTGGAAATTATGACATAATCAAATTAATAGTGATTCCACACATAATCTTGGAGTAATATAATCAATGAAATATGCGTAAAGCCAAATGAGTGGAAATTGAAATTTCAAATTTCCTTATCGATTAGGTAACATACACAACATACACCCATGAAAGAAGGATCATAAAATGATTATGTTAATACCAATAAATTAAAGTATAATACACAATGAATACAATTACGGGTAGTACACATACACCACATGCAATAAATAAGTGGTGAACAATGGAATTCTCATGAAATTAAGAGTGAGATAAGAAACCCCTTACTTTGTACTTTTTCCTTAGTCGATACAATAATCATATTCATTAATATGATATCATATATGATCTTTTAACATTGATTTGTTAATAATATCTTAGAATTATCGTCATTTCAGGTGTTAACAGGTTCATTTTACTTTATATTCTTTATTATGTGAGCCATATTTGTTATTAATGGGATGTATATTATTCATATCCAGAATTATATCAATTCCTTAAATATTATTTTTAATCATCAAATGATAATTATACTTGAATGGATACGATGGAGAATGAATTTCATTACGTTCATGGAGACGGTAGTCCGTACGTACGCACGAGCAACAATATAATTCTTTTGATGTTAAAATAATATATAATTGGATGTTATATCATATATAAAGAATAATTATCATGTTATATTTATTATTTAAATTAATTACACATCATTATTATACCCATCCAAATATTAATTTATTGAATAACAATTACACCACGACGTGGAGACGGTAAGCCGTACGTACGCATGTATGGTGACATGTTATTCAAAGGATGGATAGAATACTGAATATGGTTGTACCATATTTATAATAACATCACATTATATATAAGATACTGGAGTTATTATTTTAGAATGGTAATAACAAATAAAGAAGAAGTGGAAGAAGAAAGGAACTTGAAAAGGGGTGGTGAAAACATTACCTCTTCTTCGGGTTCTTCCTTTTGATTTGATCAAAAGGGATATTAGGTTGGATTTCTGACTAAAGGAAGGCTTCTAGTATGAATTGAGGGAAGTTTAGAGATTATTTGGTCAGGGGTTGGCCGAACCAAAAGGCTTTGAAGGTGTGAAGAAATGAGAAGGAGGAGTTCCCTTTTATAAGAGGGGTGAGGGGAACCTTTGGAAAATCTAGAAATATTAATTTATAATAAATTCATATTCAGTTTCTAATGGCTCCAAAGTTAATTATTTAAAGGTTAAGGTGGGGATAGGTCGAAATACATTCAACCAATATAATTTAGACAGGTTTGGGTCATTATATTAACCTTATCTTTTAGTTTTAACTCTTAGTTAATTAGTTTGACATTTACCATGTCACTTTGTATTTTTATATTATATAGTTAATAAAATTACTATATACATCCAAGAGACCCCCAAGTTGTCCATTAATGATACACCTATCATGATATAAGTCTTGTGGCCGAACCTTAGATTTTTATGAATTTAATATCAATTAATAATATAATATTTGTTTTAAAAATTCTTCTATGTCAATTTTGACACTATTCAATAATCGATTTTTTTAAAAATCATAACAGAATTATTACTTCGAAAAATGTTAATTAAATAAATCCTAACATGTCATATTATCCTATAAAATTATTTTAATTCATAAAAAGTCTGAAATTATATTTATTTGGGTATTTATAATATCAATTATTTTAATTTTTTACTATTATGGTAATTACTGCATCATCATTGTGTCATAAATAAATTAAATTATATAATGTCTAAAACTTATAAATAAAATATAATTATGTAGTAAATATTATTAGCTTTCTAATGAATATTTAAAATTTAATTTATCTTATGTATAACCCTATATTAAAAATGTTTTAGTAAATAAACATTGATTTTAACTCTTTTAACTCTTCTTTGAATTAAATAATAATAAATGTCCTAATCTAATCCAAGTGGACCTAAATGATAATATTTTATTCCTAAGGTTGTTTTTGGTCGAGATACACTTGTCCAATAGAATTAGGATATGTTTTAGGGTAATATTAATATCATTTTTACCCTTAATTACCCTATTTACTCTTAACCGTGGTAAATAAAAGTAAAAAGTTACTATTCACCAAAAATTATTTTCATCTCATTGAACCACATTTTACTCCTTGATATTAACCTTGTCTCTCGGATTTTCGAAATTCAAATCACAGAAGCAGTAAAATTAAGTTTTATGAAAAATGCAGTTTTTTAACTACCACTTAGTAGTTTCACTATTCATCAAAAATTGAAGTTTTTCAGAAATATGCCAAAATTTCTCCCTGAGATATAATTGATATTCCAAATTCAAAAATGATGTCTATTTTACAAAATTCCAAACATATATGTTTCATTAATTAATTTTATAATTAATTTCCACTGTCACAACAAATAGCGTGTTTTTAAGAAACAATATATATCAAAAGATTGACAATTGTTTATGTCCAATTTCAAAGTGAAATTAATTCTAATGAACACCATTGGATAAAATGGTAAAAATATATTCTAATTATACTTTTAAACCACTAAATAATATAAATTATCACTATAAATTATTTTTATTAAAAAAGTTGTTTTTATGTATTTTTCACTATTCATAAAAATTAGAAGTTCTTAGAAAAATACCAAAAATTCATCTTAGGATAATTTCGATATTCCGAAACCAAAAATGAAGTCCATTTTGAAATATAAAATATATATAATTTCAAAAATTAGGTATTACTATTCATAACGGCTAGTTTGATTGGTTGTGGTGTGTTAGAACTCGATATTGCGTACAACACATGCTGTCACATTATTCAAAGAGAAGTGTACTGTAGAAGCTTGGGGTGTTACATAATATGGAATAATAATACAAAACAAGTTAATTTTGCACAAAACCGCCAAACCAAACCCAAGAGTTTATTTTTAACTCATGGAATGAGTCATCCCCATGGTATATAACCAGAATCAATATAAGATAATTTATATCTCTTAAATGTTACTAATAATTTATATTAATAATTATATATGTTTAACTACATTTAAAACAAATATCCATTCATGAATACAAGTAAACGGATCATGAAAACCAAAGAAGAAAATGCTACCAAAATA
Organism: Viscum album; assembly: GCA_963277665.1. NCBI lineage: Eukaryota > Viridiplantae > Streptophyta > Magnoliopsida > Santalales > Viscaceae > Viscum > Viscum album. The sequence continues at coordinate 1,607,731,542 of OY728141.1, read as the reverse complement.
ATAAAGTTGAATCTCTTAAACCCATAAAAAATGCCATTAATGAACCTAATAAGGTTATAACATATCAATTACATGTTTATGAGGTTTTGGACTTATTAATTAATGAAGCTACTTTTGATTATTCAGGTCGTTAAGAACAATCAATAACACATTCGAGCATAAGGTAAGGGATATCTTAACTCAATTTCCATTCGTTGAGTTAAACATCAAGGTCATTGGTTTTTTATTTTTCCATAATATTTGTGAATGACCTATTATTGTTTTATTCTTTATATCAAATTTTATATTTCAGTTTTATGATTTTCACACATAATTATTTCACACATAATGGGATTTCTCATCTCACTTTCAAATATGTGGGATTTTATTTATTCACATATTATTTCTTATATGTGGTTTAGGTGTACTTACATTTGATATATATTATCATGATTATCTTTATATTCATGGTATTCTGTGATTCATTTTGTGGTTATTAAATTTTGGTCATACGACTCAGTTGATTGCAACGTGGTAATGAGCTTGGTCTTAATTTTCACTTCGTTGTGACTTTCTTGGTATTGTGAACCTACCCTTTCTTATGTGGTATACCTACTACCCATTTGAGATAGATTTTCAATTGAAATTATATTCCATTTAAATTTCCATATTCTCATAACATGGATATGATTATTTTCTAAGTCGTATACCACTTTACATACGGTATTTATTTTGAATGTTGTTTTGACTGTGGAAATATTGATGAATCTGTATCCTCTGTTCTATATGGATAATGTTAATAAATATTTCTCTTATGTTGAATATATGTACAAAAATTCCTTGGATGTAGAGTTGGTTAGGGCCCGCTACAGCCCCTCGATGCATCGGTAGGTCTCCTAAGACAAATTAGTTGGCGACAAACCCTTCGAGTTTGTTTCCAAAAAAATTAGACAGGTTTCTACCCATAGAACTAAACTGTTTTTATGGTATTATGGTATCATGTTCCAGATACATGACATCCAATTAATATGAATTCTCTTTATTCATTATTATTTATTACTATCCATGAGATTTTCACTATTCCAAAAATCTATGAATGCAGTTTCATTCTCAGTTTATTAATGGTGTGAGTTTTTCACTTATTCACCATGAGATATTGCTTATGTCAGATTGATTATGATTCAATTATTGTTGTATTCGTGCTTCTGATATTTTTAACCCTTACTAAGATTTTGAGCTTACCCCATTCATTTTTTACTTTCAACAGGTGATGAAGATGAGATCATTTATTTAGTTCTTGTGGATGCAGTTTTTATTTTTTGTTATGTATTGTATTTTGTAACCTTTTCCAATGTAATTTAAGTTACATCTATGTATCTAGTTTCTTCAATACTACTAAACTGATTGTTCCTTTAGGTTTTTCATTCCTTATAACCATGAAAATATAACAAGTAATGCATCGGCTTCAGTCTAGAGGGGTTGGGGTGTTGCACTATTCACAGAGAAGAAAAGGTAATTACCCATGGAATAAAGAAAGAATGGTAATGATAAAAATGAAGTTATATATTATGAATATTGAGAAACAGGACACATAAATAATAACTAACCAAGATGTAATAATTTTAAGAACAAGATATAATAGTATAAAAATTAAAGTAAAGTAATGGAAAATAGTTAGAGTTACACATTGGACTCATATGATAGTGATAAATATAGTGTAGAATAAGAATAAAAAAATTGTGTTTAACGGATTCATTAAAATATATTAGTGAATCATATTGATATTCCTCTACTAAATCTGATTTGAAACCCTATAAAGATTATTTTTTTGAATATATCGATATATTCAATCATAAAGTCAACAATATAACTAAATTATTCAAAAATATTAATAATATATATAATAATATTCTTTCTGAAAATAAAAAATTGAAAAATAATTCTTCAAGATATAATAAAAAAATTATTTTCAATCTATAAAGTGTTCAATTTGAAAATATTTAACCTAAATATTATAATTCTAAATATAAATAATCTTAGAGACTAAAATTTTAATATACTTTTGAAGAAATTTATAATATTAGAAATGAAATTGGAAGGTTAAAAAGAAGGATTATATGCATTTTTCAAGGTAAAAAAAGTTATGAAAAAATGATGAGTCTAAATAAAATGAACAAAAAGATAAAGATTCATGGTTTGAATATCATTATACCCAAACATTATATAACATAATTCAGAAAAACTTCAAGTTTAATTTCATATACTATTATATGTTTTATGTTTCATATGAAAGGGCATTATGTAAATGAATACTCCTTGATATTTCGAAAGTCTTTTTTTCACACCAATAATTTTATTTATAAATCATTTTCTTCTTAATTTTATATTAACACATGTTTTAAATCTATAAGGCTTAACAAAAATTTATATACTAATCCCATAGGATCCAAGTTTGTTTGGGTACTAAAGACTTCTTAAATCTGTTTTGGTGAGAAACTTGAATTAGAAGCGTTAAAAAGGATGTATGGTACATGAATAGTGGGTGTTCATGACATATGACCGATGATATTTCTAAATTTATATAATTTAATAAGTTTGATGGTGGTAATTCTACTTTCTATGATAAATCACGAATAAAATTAAAAGGTTTTTGAGAAGTTGGAATTTCCAATTCAGACATTATTTAAATGGTTTGAAACATAATTTAAGAAGCATATCACAAATTTATGATGATAATATGAATGTGAATTTTGGAATTAATAAATGTATTATTTTTAAATATGAATGTAACGCCCCGACCCCAGCTACCCAGAGCCGGTGCGTCACTTCGTAACATTGGCATGATCACAAAAGATCAAGTCTCGAAAGACCGATTAGTTTAGTAGCCTTGGAAACACTAGATACATTCGTAAACGTTACATTACATCATAAAGTGAAAAACTACAACAACATATTGTCTTCATATCCCCTCAGACTATCCCTGCAGGTCATTCATAATATACTTCTTCAAATCCTGGAAAACATTAAAACATTGAAAGGGGTGAGCTCAGATGCTCAGTAAGGATAACAATATTGCGGAAGCTTTCATAAATGAAAATTAGCATTTAAGGCAATGTATAACTAAAACAAAAGCCTTTTAAACTTGAACTTCAACATAATATGGCAAAAGTAAAATGAGATAATGCTATTTACTTCTTCACATGGATATTCTACTGGTCGAATAATCACATGCAATATCAATAACCACTTTCATAATGATGGAATGCATAATGCCAGACTATCATAACCACGTAGTCAAGGCCTCGTGCCAAGACCACAAATAAGATTTTGTCAAGGCCTCGTTCCAAGACACTAGTTTGTCTCATGAGACCTGCCGATGCATCGAGGAGCTATAGCGGGCTCCACCCGTCACTTATTAAGTCCAATGCATTCCTCATATGAATAGGTTTAAACATATCATAAACCATAACATAATCGTATCACATAAAACATGCATACACATTTCAATCACAAGATTTCAATACAACACATTGATATAATAAAAACGCTTTCAAAACCATTTTCAATACCAACATAAAAGAAAGTTAAAACATTGTATTTATTTTTCATTAAAAAAAATGATGGCTTGTAGAGGAAGCCGAAACTCAAATAACGGTTACGACGGCGGAGAAGTCGTTGTCGCCGCATACGTACGACAAAAACATTCCCTTTTGTCGTTTAGTAAACGCTTCGTATAAAAAGATTCCTTTTGAATAAATGTAAAAGTCAAAGGGGTTTATACACCGTATAAAAGAAAGTTGTGTATAAAACGAAATATGCCTCAATAAAAGGAGATTGAGACGAAGTCCTTAAAAAGATAATTTTTAAAAAATAGATCTATTATGTGTATTCACTATAGGTACACATAAAGAAAGTAAAAATAATAATATCATGACATAATTTGAAAGTAGGAGATTAACCCAAAGAATGGAAGTTGGGTTAAGAAGTTCCCTTACCTCGTGTCTGACTTGACTCAACCGTTCTTTAACCTCCTGAATAATAAACTAGAGTTAATATATACCTTATTAAGAACCATTTTCAATTTCATTATCCTTATTATATCACTTATTACAATGATATGAACATTATGTAATTATTTAAGTTAATAACGGTCGTTTTGTCGATCTTTGGTACTTGAGTCAAAAATAAACTTCTTATAATTACAAGTTGTTCATGTGGTGAAATATCCATTATATCCGGAATTATATTCATGATGTAGATATCATATATATCATATATACAGTATATACATTCATTCATAATGTCACGTAACATTTAGAGGTAAGAAATGAAATGCACCGTTCATGGAGACGGTAAGCCGTACGTACGCATGAACGCTACTTTCATTTCAATTTCATATTTAATGGAAGTAAATCATAATGATATAAATGTATAATATAATTCCAGTATAATATAGTGTATAATACCATTTACTCCATCCTTTATACATCCCACATATGGCATTTACGATTCAAATCACTTTGAGGGGGCGGTAGTCCGCACTTCCTAAAATGAAATTATCGCGTTTTACCCATAATGGAAATCATAAAGTATGCCATAAATGAGAAATACAGAAGCATAAGTAAAACAAAAACATATTATATATCATATATAAAAATAGTGACATCTTAATGGCCACCTTTGAAGGTGTTATATGAGTGTTGAACAATCATCGCTTCGTGAGGCAGAAATTCGCCATCCACAGAAACCGTATGTTCTTTAACCATTAGATGTAGGTGTGTGTAAGTGTAGCTCGAATCCTTCTTATAACAACATCCTAGTATATTGAGGATACTGGTGTTGTTACAAAAGAAATGAATAAAAAGAGTTTAGGGGGTTGGAGAAGAAAAATAAAACAAAACAACATTATAAAAGACATTACCTCAAAATCGGGTAACTCTTTTTGATTTGAGCCAAAGGCTTCCTTGGGAAGAGTTCTGCCCAAAGTGAGGATTCTAGGAGTAAGGTAGGAATGTTGGGAGAGTATTTGGGCAGAGGTTGGCCGAGCCAAATGGCTTGAAAGTGTGAATAAGGTGGGAGAGGTGGGGGCCTTTTATAAGTGGAGAGGAGGGGCACTTTTGGAAAGTAATGAAATGTTACATTATTTCAAAATGCTTTTCGGATTCTAAAGGTCCCACATCTATATATTTCGAGGCTAAGGTGATAAGGTTTCGAAATATCTTCATCCAATAGGCTTTGGACAAGTGTAAGCCTCGGATTTTGCATTATCTTCTCATTTTATTTAAATCGTCAAATAATGATGTCATCGCTGCATCATTATTATGTCATAAATACTTTACTTTATTTAATGTCTAAAAATTATAAAACAAATACTATGATGTAGGAAATCTTTTTAGCTTTCCAATGACTATTTATAATCAAAATTTGGACTTGTATAACCCCAATTAAAAATTGTTTTAGTAGAACAATTTATGTTAGTGTCATTTTCACTTTAACATTAAATAAAAACTAATTTATGTCATTTCCCAACAAAAGTGGATCCATGGGGTCCCCAAGTTAGGCCATGGCTTGTCTTGGTCGGCCATGACTCAACCAATGAGGTTGGGACATGTGTCTAGGTCATTTAATATTATTAAAGTATTATCTATACCTTAAACTACACTAATTACCACTAATCGCGATTAAGAACTTAATAAGTTACTATTCACCAAAAAATTATTATAATCTCATTGAACCACATTTTACTTCTTAATGACAACCATGTATGTCGGATTTTTGAAAATCAAATCACAGAAGTGGTAATATTTCATTTAAACGAAAAATCAGTTATTTAACTACCACTTAGTGGTTTCACTATTCATCAAAAATTGAAGTTTCTCAGAACAATGCCAAAATTTCATCCTAAGCTATAATTGATATTCCGAATTCAAAAATGATGTCTATTTTACAAAATTCCAAACATATAAGTTGCATTAATTAATTTTATAATTAATTCCCGCTGTTACGACAAATAGCGTGTTTTCAAGAAACAATTTATATCAAAAGATTGGCAATTGTTTATGTCCAAATTCAATGTTAAATTAATTCTAATGACCACCATTGGATAAAATGGTAAAAATATATTCTAATTATACTCTAAAACCACTCAATAGTATAATTTATCACTATGAATTATTTTGATTAATAAAGTTGTTTTAAGTATTTTTCACTATTCATAAAAATTTAGAAGTTCTCAGAAAAATACCAAAAACTCAACATAGGCTAATTTCAATATTAGGAATACAAAAATGAAGTCCATTTTGAAATATAAAATTTCTATAATTTTAAAAAGTGGTTATTACTATTCATAACGGCTACTTTGATTTGTCGCGATGTTTTAGAACTTCGAAGTTGCGTACAATGCAAGCTATTGTATTATTGAATGAGAAGCGTATCGTGGAAGCTCGGGGTGTTACATTCTCCCCTCCTTCAATAAATTGCGTCCTCGCAATTTGAAATTTTTCTTGGAAAATAAAAGGTTGAAAAGGGAAAATACCTTTGTGGAAAACCCACATCGGAAATAAGATTAATAAAATTTAGCCTTAATAAGAGGTAAATGGAAATAAGAAAGTCACCACCAAATTATAATCTCGATAAGGAGAACATTGGTGGCAATTAGAGACATATAATTGGAGGAAAAACGTAAATATTTGTAGGGAGTGATTGAGGTCATCAATAACAATCAACTGTCAAATTGAGGGCCTCAAAGCCTTCAATCTATATTGATTTAAAATATCATCAGTTCAACAAGACATAAGGTATTAGGATAACACATTTTTTTGTTTTAATATCCCTTTACTAAAGTTTAAGAATTAATTTATTCATTGAATAAGAGATAGGTATATATATATTTATGCTTGACAATTAGAGTTTCAACCTTCAACTCATCTTTCACTCAAAAAGATAATAGAACTCAAAAATATCATACTTATCCTAATTTTATAAGGTTCAAAATGTTAAAACATACCATTTAGATTAGTAAAATTATTTTGTAATAACCAGGGACTTCCTGTAGGCTAGTGGTAGGAAATAAAGGCTTGTCGCACTTTGATTGTGGGTTCGATTCCTACAGCTTTGTCCGACGCGACGGTTTATGCCCCACCCTGCAGGTTGTCCTTTTCCTAAAACTATAGTATTATAATACTCCAAAAACAATCTTCATTAATTTTTTAACCTTAAACCATACTATCCAAAGATCAACTTAATCCACTCCAAAATAACTCTGTCCAGACTTTCTCTAAAATGTCTCTTAATTCCAAAATCAATTGTAGCATCAGATTCCCCATAAAAAGAAAAGTTTCTCTTATTGTCACATACTAAAAATATGATTACCTTAATCATATTAAAACCTTACTGAAATCAAAAAGTACTGCAGTACATTCCTTATATAGATCACATTATTCTAATAACCAGAATATAATCCATGAGTCCAAAAGCACCAATACATTAGTTATTCTGCTTCAACTGTAGTAATAGCATAAGATTGTCCTTGATCCCTTGGCCTTTTCTGAGGTAAGTTTCCTTGACGCTTAGGACATTCATTTGCATAATGACCCATTTCTCTACAATTGTAGCATTCAACTTTGACAGCCTCTTTCTTTCCCTTGCAATCACGTGCCTGGTGACCTTTTTCTCCACATTTATAACAGACTCCCATTCCTTTTAGGCAAGTACCAGGGTGATTCTTCCCACAATTATCACATAATGGAAAATCCTTCTTTCCCTTTTTCCCTTTATCTGTCTCTTGTTCCACCGTTCTCTTCTTCTCTTGCTTTACTTTGTTGTCATAAGACTTAGAGAATTCCTTTTCTGTCTTGATAGCACATGAGACTATATCTTCGTATGTTGAGAAAGATTGTGACACTAGAGATCGACGGAGAAATGGTTTTAACCCATCAAAGAAACGATCAATCTTACTTCTTGGGTTACGTATATAATCGGCAGCATGCCTCGCTAACCTTGTAAAGTTAGCCTCATACTTTGCGACATTCTCATCCTCCTTCTGCCTCAAACTCAGAAATTGCCTTTCCATATCTGCTCGATGGTCACGAGGAAAGTATTTTTCTAAGAACAACTCTTTGAACTCTCTCCATTCCATATTCGATACGTCATCATCTTCCTTTGTGTTTTGAATCAGTGACCACCACTGATCGGCATCTCCAGTGAGGCGGTAAACTGCCATGACAACCTTCTCCCTTTCACTACTCCCCAAGGCATGAAATATTTTCTCTAAGGAATTTATCCATTGCTCATCTACTATAGGATTTGTAATCCCATTGAAGGTTGGTGGTTGTTGCCTCATGAAGCGGTCTAACATTGATCCTCCACGTTGCGGATCAGGGTGCTCCATACGAGTAAGGTTATTATTCATAACCTGAGTAAGTTGTCCCAGTATGGTGATTAGCTGATCGGCACCAGTTGCATCACCAACCCCACTATAATTATCTTGATCAGGAGGGCAATCCCTACATGGAGTGCGTGCATTGATACGGTTTCCATTTCTTCCACTAGGCGCCATTTCTATAAAATGGCATAAACTAGGTTAGTTTATGAATTACAATGAATAATTCCAAACTTTTTAAAATACTTAATGTAAATTGAACGGTTTATGGATATAATCCATAATCATAAGAATGTTTTATTTGAAGAAGTATGTACTCATAACCCTTCATAGTGGTTTGTAAATAAAATGAGAATTATCCTAAGCATATCCCCCGGGAGTTTCGTAACCAAGAGTGCAGCAAGGCCTGTTGTCATGCACCAGTTCCCGTTCGAGTCTAGCTCAAAGCGGTGTTTTCGGGTTTTACCCCTAGGTACATCTGTGCCAGAGCCGCCTCTACCTGCTCGTATCCAGACAGGGATGTATTTCTTGGAAAACTCACAACATCTCTACAATACCAAAATTCTAGGAAGTTCTTCTATACTAATCCTCAAAGTTCACCTTAGGTCTACGTGCTCTAATCAGAGTTTATCTAAATCTAGTTTCCAAGGTTAGTACTAAACTGCCTCTGATACCAACTGTAACGCCCCGACCCCAGCTACCCAGAGCCGGTGCGTCACTTCGTAACATTGGCATGATCACAAAAGATCAAGTCTCGAAAGACCGATTAGTTTAGTAGCCTTGGAAACACTAGATACATTCGTAAACGTTACATTACATCATAAAGTGAAAAACTACAACAACATATTGTCTTCATATCCCCTCAGACTATCCCTGCAGGTCATTCATAATATACTTCTTCAAATCCTGGAAAACATTAAAACATTGAAAGGGGTGAGCTCAGATGCTCAGTAAGGATAACAATATTGCGGAAGCTTTCATAAATAAAAATTAGCATTTAAGGCAATGTATAACTAAAACAAAAGCCTTTTAAACTTGAACTTCAACATAATATGGCAAAAGTAAAATGAGATAATGCTATTTACTTCTTCACATGGATATTCTACTGGTCGAATAATCACATGCAATATCAATAACCACTTTCATAATGATGGAATGCATAATGCCAGACTATCATAACCACGTAGTCAAGGCCTCGTGCCAAGACCACAAATAAGATTTTGTCAAGGCCTCGTGCCAAGACACTAGTTTGTCTCATGAGACCTGCCGATGCATCGAGGAGCTATAGCGGGCTCCACCCGTCACTTATTAAGTCCAATGCATTCCTCATATGAATAGGTTTAAACATATCATAAACCATAACATAATCGTATCACATAAAACATGCATACACATTTCAATCACAAGATTTCAATACAACACATTGATATAATAAAAACGCTTTCAAAACCATTTTCAATACCAACATAAAAGAAAGTTAAAACATTGTATTTATTTTTCATTAAAAAAAATGATGGCTTGTAGAGGAAGCCGAAACTCAAATAACGGTTACGACGGCGGAGAAGTCGTTGTCGCCGCATACGTACGACAAAAACATTCCCCTTTTGTCGTTTAGTAAACGCTTCGTATAAAAAGATTCCTTTTGAATAAATGTAAAAGTCAAAGGGGTTTATACACCGTATAAAAGAAAGTTGTGTATAAAACGAAATATGCCTCAATAAAAGGAGATTGAGACGAAGTCCTTAAAAAGATAATTTTTAAAAAATAGATCTATTATGTGTATTCACTATAGGTACACATAAAGAAAGTAAAAATAATAATATCATGACATAATTTGAAAGTAGGAGATTAACCCAAAGAATGGAAGTTGGGTTAAGAAGTTCCCTTACCTCGTGTCTGACTTGACTCAACCGTTCTTTAACCTCCTGAATAATAAACTAGAGTTAATATATACCTTATTAAGAACCATTTTCAATTTCATTATCCTTATTATATCACTTATTACAATGATATGAACATTATGTAATTATTTAAGTTAATAACGGTCGTTTTGTCGATCTTTGGTACTTGAGTCAAAAATAAACTTCTTATAATTACAAGTTGTTCATGTGGTGAAATATCCATTATATCCGGAATTATATTCATGATGTAGATATCATATATATCATATATACAGTATATACATTCATTCATAATGTCACGTAACATTTAGAGGTAAGAAATGAAATGCACCGTTCATGGAGACGGTAAGCCGTACGTACGCATGAACGCTACTTTCATTTCAATTTCATATTTAATGGAAGTAAATCATAATGATATAAATGTATAATATAATTCCAGTATAATATAGTGTATAATACCATTTACTCCATCCTTTATACATCCCACATATGTCATTTACGATTCAAATCACTTTGAGGGGGCGGTAGTCCGCACTTCCTAAAATGAAATTATCGCGTTTTACCCATAATGGAAATCATAAAGTATGCCATAAATGAGAAATACAGAAGCATAAGTAAAACAAAAACATATTATATATCATATATAAAAATAGTGACATCTTAATGGCCACCTTTGAAGGTGTTATATGAGTGTTGAACAATCATCGCTTCGTGAGGCAGAAATTCTCCATCCACAGAAACCGTATGTTCTTTAACCATTAGATGTAGGTGTGTGTAAGTGTAGCTCGAATCCTTCTTATAACAACATCCTAGTATATTGAGGATACTGGTGTTGTTACAAAAGAAATGAATAAAAAGAGTTTAGGGGGTTGGAGAAGAAAAATAAAACAAAACAACATTATAAAAGACATTACCTCAAAATCGGGTAACTCTTTTTGATTTGAGCCAAAGGCTTCCTTGGGAAGAGTTCTGCCCAAAGTGAGGATTCTAGGAGTAAGGTAGGAATGTTGGGAGAGTATTTGGGCAGAGTTTGGCCGAGCCAAATGGCTTGAAAGTGTGAATAAGGTGGGAGAGGTGGGGGCCTTTTATAAGTGGAGAGGAGGGGCACTTTTGGAAAGTAATGAAATGTTACATTATTTCAAAATGATTTTCGGATTCTAAAGGTCCCACATCTATATAATTCGAGTCTAAGGTGATAAGGTTTCGAAATATCTTCATCCAATAGGCTTTGGACAAGTGTAAGCCTCGGATTTTGCATTATCTTCTCATTTTATTTAAATCGTCAAATAATGATGTCATCGCTGCATCATTATTATGTCATAAATACTTTAATTTATTTAATGTCTAAAAATTATAAAACAAATACTATGATGTAGGAAATCTTTTTAGCTTTCCAATGACTATTTATAATCAAAATTTGGACTTGTATAACCCCAATTAAAAATTGTTTTAGTAGAACAATTTATGTTAGTGTCATTTTCACTTTAACATTAAATAAAAACTAATTTATGTCATTTCCCAACAAAAGTGGATCCATGGGGTCCCCAAGTTAGGCCATGGCTTGTCTTGGTCGGCCATGACTCAACCAATGAGGTTGGGACATGTGTCTAGGTCATTTAATATTATTAAAGTATTATCTATACCTTAAACTACACTAATTACCACTAATCGCGATTAAGAACTTAATAAGTTACTATTCACCAAAAAATTATTATAATCTCATTGAACCACATTTTACTTCTTAATGACAACCATGTATGTCGGATTTTTGAAAATCAAATCACAGAAGTGGTAATATTTCATTTAAACGAAAAATCAGTTATTTAACTACCACTTAGTGGTTTCACTATTCATCAAAAATTGAAGTTTCTCAGAACAATGCCAAAATTTCATCCTAAGCTATAATTGATATTCCGAATTCAAAAATGATGTCTATTTTACAAAATTCCAAACATATAAGTTGCATTAATTAATTTTATAATTAATTCCCGCTGTTACGACAAATAGCGTGTTTTCAAGAAACAATTTATATCAAAAGATTGGCAATTGTTTATGTCCAAATTCAATGTTAAATTAATTCTAATGACCACCATTGGATAAAATGGTAAAAATATATTCTAATTATACTCTAAAACCACTCAATAGTATAATTTATCACTATGAATTATTTTGATTAATAAAGTTGTTTTAAGTATTTTTCACTATTCATAAAAATTTAGAAGTTCTCAGAAAAATACCAAAAACTCAACATAGGCTAATTTCAATATTAGGAATACAAAAATGAAGTCCATTTTGAAATATAAAATTTCTATAATTTTAAAAAGTGGTTATTACTATTCATAACGGCTACTTTGATTTGTCGCGATGTTTTAGAACTTCGAAGTTGCGTACAATGCAAGCTATTGTATTATTGAATGAGAAGCGTATCGTGGAAGCTTGGGGTGTTACAATGAATCTATCCTATTTTATAAAAAATAAATTATAATACTTATTCAACTAATTTTACTGAGTCTGATGAATAGAATACCAAAATTTTAAATGATATGCAATCTAAAAATGATTTTTGGCATACAATATTGGGTCATGTGAGTATTAGGTTTCTTTGTAATCTCTTTAAAAATTAAATGATATTTGAGATTCCTAAATTATTAATATAAATCAACTATGTATTTTATTCATGTTTTAAAAATAAGAAGTATAAGGAATCCTTTTAATTGATTATTGAAGTACAAACTTCTAGTCATCTTTAAATTTTACATTCTGATCCATTTGACCATATGAAAACTACTAGTTTATGAGTAAAAAAATATGTGTTCATTATAATATATATGACTATAATAAATTTATATGGACTTAATTTCTTCCACATAAATCTGAGACACTATCAAAATTTATTATTTTTTGTAAATTTCTTCAAAATGAAAAATGAGATTTGATTTTTTCAATTATAAGGAATATAGGTTGTGAGTTTCCAAATGTTAATTTGATATATTCTTTGAATATAATGTATCTAATAATAATATTTATACTCTTAAGACACCATAACAAAATGGTTTATTATAAAGTAAAAATACCAATTTACAAAAAATATCTTAGAAAATTTTAAATGAGTATTCTTTACCAATATATTTCTAGGTATAAGATCTTAACTCAGATTGTTGTATTTTCAATATAATTTTTCTTAAAATATTATTAAAGAAAACAATTTACAAACTCTAGAAGGTATGGAAACCATGAATTGGATTTTTCAGGGTACCTTGTTGTAAATTTTTCATTCTTAATACTAAATATTCACTAGAAATTTTTTGATTAAAAATAAAATAAAGGTATTTTCCTTGGGTATTCTAATTATAATAAGGTATATAGAGTTTATAACAAAATATTATTAGTAATTCAAGAATATTTCTTGGTTAAATTTGATGAAAATCATTTATAGGAAAAAAAATATGATTTAGATCATATTGAGAAAGAGTTTAGAGTCTTTAAATTTGGTGAGCCTTAAAAGTTAGAATCAGATGCATCTATTTAGGGGGGGAGTCTCTCTCATAAACAGACATTAAAAGTTTATAAAGATCATCCAGTTAACAATGTAATTAGTGATATAACTACTAGTGTTAAATATATAAATTTTATAGGAAATATTCCTTCTTATCTAGAATTTATTCATGATTTTGTGCCTAAAAATTTAGATGAAGATTTATTATATTAAAAATACATTATGGAAATTTATGAATAATTAAATCGGTTTGATAGGAAAAAAAGTCTAGACCTTAGTTAAACCCCTTAAGGATCAAAATATTTTTAGAACAAAATTAATCTATAGAAATAAGTTAGATGAATAAGATAAATTAATTAGAAACAAAGATAGATTAGTGGCTCAAGGTTATAATCAAGAATAAGTCGTAGAATTTAAAGAATCATTTACTCTGGTTACTTATATATAATATATTATAATTCTTTTGGGACATTAATCTCATTGTGTAGTTAAAATTATAAAATGGATTTCAAAATTGAATTTTTAAATGGTTATATTTTTTAAAATTTTTTTGTAAAATATTTCCAAGATTTAAAGAATTAATATAAACCTAATAATGTTTTGAAACATTTAAAATCTCTTTATGCTCTAAAATAATCTCCTCAAGTTTGGTATGAGAGGTTATCATTATTTCTTTTTAATAATGGTTTTCCAAAGGGAAAGTTGATATTAAAATGGATTTGAAAAAAAGTATAATTTTTAAAATATTTATTGATGGTATTATATTTTGATCCCCAAGTGATTTATTTATAATAAATTTTTAAATTCAATGTAATCCGAGTTTGATAAGAGTCTTATGGGAAAAATTAAGATCTTTTTAGAATTGATAATACTTCAAAGGAAATATTGTATTTTTCTTAATCAAACAAAATATGATAAAGAATTAGTTTAAGGGTTTGGTCTTGATGGTTGTAAAATCTCTAATGTTTCAATGATTACTTCCTATAAGATATATCATGATGGGGCTAGAATACTTGTTGATAATAATTCGTTTAGAGCTATGATTGGTAGCTAAATTTATTTGATAGAATCTAGAATATATTTTCTATTTTCGGTATTATATATGTGTAATATTTCAATATATTACGAAATAAAGTCATTTAAAATTAGCTAAATGAGTAATTAATTAAGTTAATAGTTCTTTGAATATTTGATGGTTTTATCCTACACATACTTTAATTGAACTAACTAGTTTTTCATATTCTTATTTTTGAGGTTTAAAAATATATAGAAAAAAAAAATATTTTTCACTTTTTTAGTAAATTTTTAGTCTCATGGAGTTGTAAGAAATAAAATTTTGTGGCTACATCAATTGTTGAGAGTGAATATGTTGTATCTTCATCTTTTTGTTTATAGTTTTTATGGATAAAACAATATATTTCTAATTTTTATTTTAGTTTTGAAGATATAATGATTAATTTATATAATAAATTTTCAATTTATATCACTAACAATTCTTTAAATAATTCTAGGAGTAAACACATTGATGTCAGATATCATGTTCTAAGAGATCATGTTCAAAAAGGGAATATAAGTCTAGAACATATTTCATATAAAAGTAGTTTGTTGTTATATTTAATAATCCCTTGGATTTAAATAAGTTTTATAAAATTAAATTTTAACCTAGTATGAAGGAAATTTAGAATTTGGTTCTGAGCTGATACTTTAATTATATTTTCTTCCTATCCAGTGTGCATGACACACTATTATATCATTCATTTTCTTGTTCCTTAATAGTTTTCTACTACATAATTCCTTGAATATCACTATATATAATTACTTTAATATCTTGAAATGTTTTTATGGCTCCTTTAGGTTTCTAAAAAAATAAAAGTAAATTTAAGAAACTATATACAAGCATAATTGTATAAATTTGGGGGATATTAAGTCTTTCGATGTATCTTTTCAGATAATTAGTTTCTTTCCTAGTAATCATTAAGATGAATATAAATTTTTTAGATATAACTTAAGGGCTAATTTCATTCCAAGTAATAATTAGGGAAATTTTAATGTTTATGAGTAGATTGTTTATACATAAACATTCTATACCCTTTATGGGGGATAAATTTGTTCCTTTAATCATTTTTATCAATTCCAAAGAGGGGGAGAAATTTTGGAATTTATATTTTTTTGTAATTATAAAAAAGTGTAAAAATATTTAATCCACTCCTAACCACTTTGTTTTCTTATGTTTTGATAATTAAAAATATATATTTTCATAATTATAATTTCTCATAGTTCTAATTTTAATCTATAATACCCTTTAATATAAGTGTCATTATTTATTATTGTTTTCCATTTTCATGTTCTTTTTTTATGTATTTTGTAAATAATTTTTAAGATAAATACATTAATAAAAGGGTTAATATAATTTATATTATAAGTCTATAAAATTTTTATTAGTTATAGAATGATCATGAGAGTCAAATAGGCATGAGTCAAGTGACCACATGAACAAATGAAAAGTGACTGAAAGTCTTGAATTGATTGCCTAATAATGGATCAGTCATAAGGGAGATACTAATAATTTTTATAATTGTTGAATTGACCATAAGAAGAGATTCAGTTAACCATGAGAAAAAATTGATTGATTGTAACTGAACATTTCCCAAAGTCATTAATCAACCACATGGGTAATGGGTCAACCACATGTTGTAAAATCGATCAACAACACAATATAAAACTAATTGACTGCATGTTGTAATATCAATCAACCATACATTGAGAAATTGACCAAACACATGAATAATGTTATCACATACCGTAAGGACTTACCATAATCACTTAACTACCATGAGTAATCAACCATACCCAAAGGGAGGTTTTTATATGATCATCTATTTTTCATTTTTTTATAAATTTTGATTTACTGTAAGCTTTTTAAGGGTTTCCTTTGATCTAATGATTTCTTAAATACATGTTAGTTATTTTTATACTAATAGATTTTATTTTGAAGAATTATATTATATGTTAAATTCTCATCATATGGGTTGAATCCTCAGACTAGTTTCTTAGAAAAACATGAGTTTCAAATTAAAGTTATTTTGAATTTGAACAGATTGCCTCACATGCTTTATGGGAGTACTCTAATGAAATTTATTTTTTCATTATATATTATTAATGTTGTAACATTTTTCATTTCACAATATGATTTAAAATTATAGATTATCAAATAAATCATATGGTGATTTTCTAGAAATTATGGAATTGAAAAACTTGGAAGTAGTTCGCTATATATATAGACACATGTTTCTTTAGGAAAGATAAAGTGCATAAATTTTCTTCTTTTGAATATGATTTTAATGAAATAAATCTATATATTTAGTTTTATATAACCTTATAAAAATTATGTTGAGGATATTCTTGAATTTTATTTTGTGATATACCTTGGAAATTAATTAGTGACCTCAGGTAAACTTCGATTGTTTGATCTGTTTCTACTAGAGAGAACATTGTTTCCTCAAAACTCATATCATTTCTAGTAAATATAGTTTATTTTATTCTTAATTAATGATATTTTATATATTATTAATAATATAAAGTTATACTACCCTTAAATGTTAGGATAGTTGGGTTGTGACTCCCCTACAAAAGTCCAGTATTGGGTTGTTCCTCCAATTTTAAAAAGGAAAGATTGTTTGAGTTGTGCCTCTAGGTATAAAGAGTCATTATGGTTGTGTTGAACCTCCAGGTTAAAGAAATGAATAATTGTTATGGTTGTGTATCTAGGTAGAAAAAGGTAGGATAGTTGGGTTATGAATCTATGTGAGAAAAAATTAGTCTTTGGTTGTACCTCAAGGTTTAAAAAAGGCAGCTGTGAAGGCTTATGACCCCCCTAAAAAGTAAAATATTCCATAGTTAGTGGGTTGTATATATCTCTATATTTGAGAGGGGTTAGGAGTATACATAGGATCATTTAGACCCAAAATACTATAAAAATCAATGTGTTCATTTATTTTTATTTTTCTACTGCATTAATTATTAACTTTGATAGTAATTCCATAAAATATTTTAAAAGGGTCAATTCACCCCTGTTGACCTTTTGGCCAATCTCAAATTAGGAACTAACACACAAATCATGTCAATTATATATAGATACTCATACATTCCCAATTCTATAATTATAAACTAACATGTTCGATGAATACATCAAATGACATTCACCCTTAGGGATGATAACATCACATACCCCTAATCAAATAGATAATATCATTATATGTTTTATCTAGGTATGCTCATAAACTTCCTTAGTCCATCTAAATCGAGGGCCCATATGTCATAATCATCATATAATAAGACAAATCCCATCTTTTTAAAGCATCAAATGATAATATGAACAACAACATACCCAATCACATGTTGATTAGATAATATTTAATTCATGCATAATAAAGGTATCAATGCTTAAATATTCTCATGCTAGGTATCTCACCAAACTAATATATGGGGAAATAAAAATATGAAACACTCACCCCAAGTATGCTAAATACATAGTCTATGACACTCCATATAGTATACTTCATGATTTATCCAATGAAGAAAACATATTCTCCACCTCATGAACATATTTAATATCTCTATAGGTAATACTACTCATGTTAACCTTAACATTTCATCACAGTCTATAACACTACATGGTGAACATTGGTTAGGGATAACTTAAATTCATGCCTTTAGAGGTCAATTATCATTTCACTTCATGAGTATATGCACCCAACATGAAAAAATATTAAATTAGATATTTTCTTTCTGTATAACATTATATATTTGATATTCCTAAAATATTTTATGAACACTAAAAAAACCATACATAGGTTCCCTTAAAATCAAATCACATATGATAAACCACCAAATCATTCCTATGTTTATTTCACTTTTACAATTTTATTAAACTAATTATATCTCTATGTAATTCCTTCCACATATCTATGTGTCTATCTAGTAAAATACTCTTAGTAAAATCCTTTAGTGAGTAACATCTATGAAGAAATAAAGTTTGAATAATAAAGAGACTTAAGAATCATATTCCTGATGGTCAACTCTTTGATTAAGTATTCAAACTCCTTTACTTCAAAACATCCAATGTTACAGTGTTAATAACTTTTATTTCCTATAAAGAACTCTTGTTATGTCTATCATCATCATTATTCTTGGAACCCAATTCAACAAACTTTTTGAATATTTTGGTAAAAATAAGTATCTCTTTACCAACACATCCTGAACTCCTTTTGGAGTATAAGTTTCATTCATTTTTATTTTGACTAAAATAATATTTTATTTTTTATTCTTTAACTTATATAAGTCCAAATATAATCTCACTAGACTTTAGATACTATATTCTATTTACAATATCATGTTAAGATATAAAAACTTTTTTGTGTTAGGAAATAACACTTATTTCATTTAGTGTGAATATTTAACAAATAAACTATTGTATTCATATCATATATGATATTATATGTATCTAGGGAATTATTATAGAAATAAGAATTTATTCTTTAAAATATTCTATATACGGATAGTGGGATCACATAACTCATATTTTAACTCCCATCCATAACATTTATACCACATTTTCATGAAACACCCCCACTGGGAACCACCCCTAGGAATAAAATAAAGAGGAGAGTGACCTCTGAATTGGTTGGTGACTAGCACAGAGTGTATAAATCACAAAAATGCGAGACATTTCTTTTGAAAACTAAGAAAATTAAAAAATTAAACCACCAATAAGATATATAATATAAATAAAACCAAAATTTCATACTAACTATTATTCATGAATATGTCATGCAAGTACAAGTCTCCAAATAAGATAACAAAAAAACTTTTAGGAATCAACTCTAACCAAATATCTTAACTTCAATATTGAAATTTCCATATCAATCTTCAAATATTTTCTAGAAATATGTAAAATATATTTATATATAAGGGTGATCATATATGTATACTTAGTAGAATACACCTAAATACCCCTCATGTAAATGTGAAAGAATCATACCAATTCCTCAGTGAGTAAAAAAAGAACCAACATGCACCTAAATAGGTCAACTACCACCTGACCTCACTAAACCTCAATGACCAAAAAATTTATCCAAGTATTGTAATATAATATCCGAAAATATATTAATGGGGTACCCCACACCACTTCCCCATCAGTTTTTCTCTCTCACGCCCCAATGGAAAACATCCTGACACTCTCATCAACCCATATCATCATAACAAAATCCATATATCCACATATTCATAACCACGTCCTAATCACTTGCCCTCACATCCATAATCACATTCTTTATATCCATATCCTTCCCACACATCACATTTCCATCATAATAGGGCATCATGAACATGAAGGACATGAAATCTATGCCTTCCTCCTACCATGTAATGCCCCCACTATATAACACATTATAATACCATAATCATAACATAAATATCACTTTTTAACTTCTTTACGTCATAAAAAGTGCATATAAACATTGGATCATCATAGTTTTACCATATCTGGAAGAGATAGTGGGGAAAAGGGAGTAGTCATTCATATATTCCATTATCAACATTAGTGTTTGGGAATACACCTAAAACCCAAAACATTTGGGCATAAATAATGTCATAAAATTGAATCTGTTTTAAATAAAATCAAAAGAAAATATATCATGTAATACATTCACACAAAATACCAACCTGAAATGGTTTTTATCAAATAACACTACAACAACCCATAACCATCACCACACATTCACAATCTTACACTAGCAATCAGTGCCACTTTTATAATATTAACCATCCCCTCAATTTACCAAAAAATATATACAAAAACAATTACAATTTAAAACTTTAATCATATATTCTAACCATTTCAAGATTTAATATTACCAACCATATTAAATTCATTATGCCATTAATTTTCCATATTAAATTGATAACCATTATTTAGTGATCATGCACATCCATTTCAACCTTTACCCATGCATTTCAACAAAAAAAATTGTTAAAAATTTATAATAATTCAATTTTATCCTTGGATTAATAAATTCCATCCTACTCCCCTTTTCATATAATTTATTTTCAACCAAATACCAGACCATCGGGAATCTATAAACTCCATCTCATAATACACAACCATCCACCGGAACCACTACCAGGCATGTAACATATTAGGTTTTAAGGAACATTTTATTTACTTAAACTATATTTATATCATTTATAAATATGTTTTTCTATTCCATTAAAATATTTTAACTTAATAAACAAGTAATTAAACTAATATATGAATCAAACTAACAACATTTTATTAACTCACAATATATCATTACAACCAAAGTACATGAACCCATGTATTAAATACCACATATGATTACATAATTTAAAAGTGAATAAATTAAAATGGGAAAATAAATATAAAATAATAATATTTTTATAATAAGGAAACCATATGGATCATCTTCACCCTTGAGAATCACCATTAGTAGAAATAAACCTAAAATAAAAAAATATCATGATGTAGAAAGCATGTTATAAAATCTAAAGTGAATATTGAAGGAATGAGAATAGTTATTTTTAAATATATAATGAGATAAATTTATAGGATTTAATAGGGTAATATAGTCATTATATGACCATTAAAAGGGGTTATAAAGTCGTTTGGCATAATATTATGAAACATGCTACCAGTTTTGGAATTACTAGTATATAGTTGATATACATAATGTTTAGTTAGAAATTAAAATATATAAATTTTATATATAAATAATTTTTTCTAAACTAAAATAAATTACTTTCTGATAATAATTAAAATATATTAATTGGTTTTTTAAAATTTCATTGATTATAAAGAAACTATTTTTTTGAATTTCATGTATTTTTAAAATGTATTACTTTTGAGGAATGATATTAATAAAATTTATTAATAAAATACAAGTAATGATTAATAAAATAAATTAATAATATCCAAGAATTCATTAATTAACTATAATTAATTCTAATTTAATAATTTAAGGCCAAACAAAAAAGTTTTATTTCAAATCATTATTTTTATTATATATCATATATTTTATTTAGAAGCTAAATTTATCATATTTGGAGTATTAAATTTAATTAAATTTATTTATTATACATATAAAAAATTAATAATCATTCACACATTGACAATAAATTTTTTATAAATTAAGATAAAATCATTTAATGTAAAAAATGATATTTTTTAATGAATTACTTCTTATGTGTAATTTTTTTTTATTTTAATAAATTAAATAAATTATTTATAAATAATGGTTTTAATGAAATATATCAATTATATACATAATAAAATAAATTAATATTCAAATAATGTTTATTAAATTGATAGTTATTGGAATAAATTCATTTTATGCATAAAAATCATTTTTTCAAAAACAAATTATGCATTATATGTTCATTTATTAAAATTATTTTTTATCACCTTTGTAAATTTAATACAATAAATGGATTTAATATTTTTAATCATTTGTTATAAATTATTTAATAAGTTCAACTTCATTTTTAGGCATAAAAATAAGTTATCGAGGTAAAAATTGAATTATTCGGGTAAAGGTAAAATGATGTAAAAAGGGTTAAACTAAGTGGTAAATATTTAAAATATAATTAAAAAATATATTTAAATTTTTTTATGAGAGTATTCATGACCCATATACATTATTTTCCACTTTTTATCCACTCTCCTTTCAAAATTAGAAATTTTTACATTAAGGAATGAAAATTTATAGAAATTCCACCTGAAACTCACCTATAAAAGGCCCCTCCTCTAACCCTCCTAAACCATTATTTATCTTATTTTATATCCTAAATACCTTCCCATTTTTTTCTTAAATATTCCTATTAATGTTTTGAAAGTATAACAACCCGCATCATTATGGGTTGAGAAAATATGAGGAAATTTAAACTTTTTATTTGGACCAGGGCTTATTTTAAGAACTGGGGCATAAACTTGGATTATAGGTGCTAGATATCCTTAACATATTGGTTTTATTGTGGGATGAGGACCCTTTGGTTGTTTATATTCTTGGGTGATTTTTTGTAGAATTGTTATGTTTCCCTTAACTAAAAATTTCAACTACAAGAAACCATTACATTGCACCCTTGGGGTTGTGAAGACATGGTCTCAATCAAGGAAGACCATGGAATAACCAAGGGGATATTCAGCAGAAATGTTAAAAAGGTTTTGGTTTTTACCTACATTCTAGGGATCATCTACGTTGTATCCTAGAGTTCACTTCATATCATGGCCTAGTGGGGGACATTAAACTCTAGGGGTTACACCATGGAGGTGTGGCCCTCATTGCTATGTCCTAGACCAGTTCATCCTATAAAAAATAATTGAAATAGTTGTAAATAATGAATTAAACATACCTCTCTATATCCCATAAACTATCGACTATCATCAAGGGTCTAAAGGTTGTACAATGCAGAGACTATATCCTTTGGATCAATAATTAACATAGAGGAAGCATAAATAAATGAAATGTATAACAATATAAGAAATAACTAATAGGTAATAATAATAAACAAGAAACCTAGAAAGTTCCAATAAAATACAACCATTTATGGAAATGTTATTCCAAAAAAAATACAAGGCAGTCAAACATATAGCTGATACATACTACAGGGCTAGACTGATAAATAATAAATAAATAGAATAATCTAACTCTAGAAGGAATCCTGAGTACATGCTTATTTGTTACACCCATTAAAAGTATTATATCGGAAGACACAATAGTATGAAGCACAATATAATTCCTAACATAAACATAGTAGATCATTTTGGGTACTAATTTTCTACCTAAATAGGGTGTGATTGGAACTCAGTTGTCCACCACCATCGTTGTCTAATCAAAATATAGTCTGTGAATACAAAATGTATAGTGTGTAGGTACAATGACATAAATAATAGTTATGTCGGGTTGAGGATTCACATGGAAAACTGTGATGGGTATACCTACTTCAGCCTAAATCAGATGTCTCTGAACATACTAACATTAAAGTAGAAATCTAATCATTGGTTATGATCTTAGGAATCCATTTATTACACTACTTAAGTGAAACCCAATAAGAAACCAAGTCATCCATATATGATGATAGATATATAAGGATATAGACATTTAGTAACATTAAATATTTAGCATTCAAGGGTAAAATAATTATCAATCCTGAATAATATAATATTATATGACATGAAAGCTCGTCTAAGGAATTCTGCATCAAAATCCAAGTGTCTCCCAAGGAAATACATAATCTCATTTAACATCTAAGTTGTCCAATGCATTTCAAATCAAAATATAGGTATCTCTCAAGATGTATATCACATCATGAAACCTATAATCCAATCCAAGGAATTATATATCAGTAACTCAAGTATTTCTCATGGAATATCATAATTCAAAAGCCCATCCAAGGCATTCCATATCAGAATCTAGGTATCCATCAAGGTATACTATCATTAATAAGCTCTTTTCATTTCATAATTAGACATGGGTCATGGGAAGTATCCAAGATAGTTCATAATTCATGTAATATATTATATCATTTCATTCATAAGTTCCAAATAGAGTAAATTCACATAGTTTAACCATTCAAATTAATTCATTAATTAAATTGACACAATTCAATTCATTCATTGATTCCATATATCCAATAAGTAAATAAAAGGGTAAAGTGTAGTCTACTTTCTACTACATCATTTAATAAGAGTCAATAAACATGGTCTTATCATTCACCTTTGATGTAATTTGATCTTAAAACATCTCATTTCATACCACTAAGATAAACACTATAACATTACTAATTTCATTTTAAATATCTCAAAATCAAGTGTTAATAAGGACCAAGTATTTTATAAATGTTATACATTCCCTCTTTTAATAATTAATCAACTAAAAAGGGTCCATTCTAGTTATCAAACAAACCAAACACACCTTAGTATTGTTTTGGTAATAGGAGAGTAAATAGTCCAAGGCATTTATTTAAACCCTCACAAGGGTGTCTCAGGTTGATTTTATCAACCTCCAACCATGTATAAGGGTTTAGTATCATGTTTAACTATGTTTTAGGTGATTAATATAAAAAATTTCATATTTTAGGAGTAATACATGATAAGTTTGGTGTGGGGAACAATAGTAACATATTATAAACATGATAAATTTTTAGTGAAAATACATATACCACCTACCAAATTCCAAGGATGTTACACACCTCTAATATCATCCCTTGGTACATTCTAGAAAGAGAGAAATCATAAAAATAGATAAACACCTTTAAAATATGGCATTTTATCTCACATGGAAATAGCGTCCAATAAAGTGAGTGAAACTAAGAAAATAATCAACATGAATCATAAAATTATTAAGGGTGATCAAATATGATTGATGAAATTCGATTTTGAGTCAAAATGGGAGTGATCTCACAATACCTAGGTTAAAGGAGAAGAGGGAGAGCTTCTCCAATATCCATTGTTGTTATGCGATGGAAGGAAGGAATAAATAAGGTTTATAAGGACTTAATGGAAAATTTTAATTTACTTTATTTTTATTAATATCATGGTTTTTACAGTGTAGAAATGGAGTTCATTCCATAAATTCCCCTCTTATGAGGTCTAAAAAATATAGATTATTATGTAGAAAATAAAATTTACACCATAAATTCCCAATTTATGGCATAAATTCATTTATACATATACCCTCCTCTATTCAATGTAGCTCTACCCAAAACTCCAATTTTGGGTCCTCAACACTCAAGATGTTCTCAAAGCATTTGATCCACTAGCTAGGCTTCGAACCACATCTAAATACAACACTTTCATGTGTTCTAACACTTTTAATCACAAGTTGATGCTAGTTTTAATATATGACATGTCCACCAAATAAAAAATTCAAATTCCATTAAAATTTATCATCCATATGAAAACATAGGATCTTACACTCAGGGGGAAACCTAATTATGGGTACAATATACAACCATATTTCATTCCATATTTGGGGGGTCTGTATCATGTACTTAGGGGTTATGCCCTAGAAAATGTCACACTAAATTTTTTTAACTGGGGGTAAACTTGTAATTTACCAGTAACTCCCTTTATTTTTAGGGCACATGGGCTCATGTGATGAGTCCATTTATATTTACATCCCCTCATCTCTTATCCCATGAATCCTCTATTTCTTGGGGTGGTTTTTGGTTTAATCATACTGTAATCACATGTGAGTTCTTCTATTTCTTCCTCTTCTCTTCTCCCTTGTTATATCCCTCTGATTTTGGTGTGGTTTTGGCTTAGGTATTGGTTTCAATTATACCATATCATGGTTAAATAAGGTTTTAATAATGATAATTTCACTTGTATTGGCTAGAGGAGTTCATTAGCGGATGATTTTATGTCATCGATAGTGGTGATGCATTAGTTTGACCCAGGTAGGTTTGTTACAAAATGGTATCAGATCATCTATTTTAATGTATTATTATTTTAGAGATGGTAGAAAACTGGTATAGGAATGTTTTAGATCTTTGTATGGTCCTCATATTAGTTTATCATGAATACCTTTCCAGTTTCAAGTCATATTTACCATGTTAAAGGGATTATTGTTCTTGTTTTCCACTTTTATGACTAAATGATTTCACCTTGGGAGAAACACTTTATTTTTGAATTTATGGTTTATGTTTTAGACTATAGACCCATTGTTAAGAGGTCTATATACATTCATAATATTAAGAACATAATATTCACATGACATGTTCTAGTTTTTATATGATTAGTGTCACTAACGACAGAGATTCAGTTGTTTAAAGTGTCAAAAACAACCAATATCGTTTTGTCCCAAATAAATTGTTGATAGAATTTTACTCAAAAAAAAATTAGGTATTTTATTTTTATGATAATCCATATGTATATTATGAAAATATTCTCTCTAATGATGTAAATTTAGTCCCTTTTATTAGGGGTTCATGGATACCCTAGTGGGTTAGTGTGAGCTTTGGATGCCCTGATGGTGGCTCGACAAGTGATAGGATACTTGAGAGGTGTCTAAATCATGCATGATTTTACCTGTGATTGTGGTTTCCCTATGTGGATTATGTGAGTATTAATGTGATGCCTTATGATTAATAGTTGGAGTATTGGGAGTGCTCTTAGTGCTAAGGATTGGTTGAGAGAGAAGGTATGGTTGGATGCATGGTCATGTGGTTTCTATTGGTTATGTATGTGATTCTGGTGTCATAGTGATACCATGGGTAGATGATCATGGTTTAAAGAATTATTCTTGGGTAAAGGGTGGTCATGTGGTAAGCCTCGGCATGTGTTATTTTCTACATTTTTTAAAAGGAGAACCAATGGTGGTATATTTTGACAAAACAAACATGAAATTTTAGATTGTCAATATTTTATCTGCATTATCTTAGGTTTGTTAAGGTGAGACTCATGTGAATGTGAGTATAGTTGTGTACCCAGGATTAATGGGAGTGTGTGACCACTAGCTTCTACTGAAACTGAGTAGTTTGTCATGGTAAAACCAATGTTAGGTTCTTAGATAATAACTTTTCATTAAAAAGATTGGTGGTTATAATAGATTTTTGGGGTAATGATTTGGTGCATGAGGGAATGTGTACAATGGTTTTGTACAGTGTTATTTGGTTCATGGATTTGTGTAATGGACTATATCAGTGTCCATTGAGAGTTTTTCAGGTCTTGGGGAAACCTAAGTGGTGTTGTTGCAGTGGACATTTTGAGGTCATTTCTTAGGTAGTGGTGTGAGGGGATACATATGGTGGGGAGAACACCATGATCCATTGAAGGGTATGATCCTCATTGTAAGTGAATTTTTAGCATGGAGAATGTTCTTACTAGAAAACTAGTGATGGTGGTTGTTTTATATTTTTGAGTTGATGATCAACTGTGGTTTTTCGGTTATGCCCATTCATTACGTTCAATAATGGATAGAGTGTGGTCCATGGAGGTTAGTGTTTGGTTGTGTGGAAATGATAAGGATACTCCTATGGTGGGGAGCATATTATCAATCATAGATAAATTAAACTAACGTTAAATGAGTCATGAGTGTGTGAGACCAATCAGGGGATGGTCGATGTGGCATTAGATGTTGGTGCATGGGTAGAGTATGGATGTTTCTTGTTTCAAATAAAGTACTAGATTCATGATCAAAATTTGGAAGTCTGATAAAGCCTAGTTTCTGATAGTGGACTCAGGTTTAATATGATGTGACCAAAGAGTGAGTCATATTAGTGATGTGTGGATCTTTAAGTTGTGATCATAAAATCTTATTGACCAATGTGGCTTCTTGGAGGTGAGAATCATTATGATGGGGACATTATAATAACATTTATCATTATAGGTTGAGAAAATAAGTGAAAAATAAAAAAAAAATTATCTATATCAGAGTTCATTTTGATAATTGGGAATCATATTAGGATTCTGAGTGTTTTTACATCCATAACAAAGGTCTTTTTATGTGAAATGAGGCCAGTTTGGTTGTTTGGGTGCTTGGGTGAGCTTTGGAGAAGTTCTTGGTGGCCCTTTGCAAAAACAATTAGCTACATGAAACCATCATGATGTATCCTTTGTGATATGATATCATTTTCATGGTTAAGTAAGACCAGAACATAGTTGAGATGATACATCGTAGAAAGTTAAAGGGTTTTATGGGTTATTTATTTCATCCATGGTTGGATACACCATATCCTAGGGGCTATGTCATAGTGTGTCTTGGATAGGGATGCCTATAATGAAAACTTGATAGGTTTCAACATAGGGGGTTCCCCTCCTAGGGTATACCTAAGGATGGATACTGTGTGGAGTCCTTCTCCACACAACAGAAAATAACTCACCCAGGGTTTTTTAACTGTGGGAATAATGGTAATTTACCAACCACCCACTTGTGTTTTAGGGTAAAGGGGCTCATATGGGGATGTCATTCACTTATACATACCCTCTTATCTTGTACCTTTAAACCCCCATGGATTAGGGTGATTTGGGTGTGATCCTATAACAATCTCAACTAAGTTTTTACATTTATTTTTCTATTATTCTCCCTCATTATTGCCCCCTAATTTTGATATGGTTTCAATTTAGTTCTTGATTCCAATTACATTGGATCATAATTTAGTGAGGTTTTGTAATAATTTTTTAGGTGGTCTTCCTTTGGAATTTAATTGGATAATTAATTTTAAATGTTTATAATTATTTATTCATGTCATGACACATTAGATATGTTCTTGAGATATTAGTGGATTATGGATTTACGCTCAAATCTCAATTTTTTCATCCTAAGGTATGTCATTCTTTAATTTTTCATAATTTTTCCATTTTTCACTCATATTTTTTAAAATATTAATAAGTTTCTAAGTCTATTGAGATCCCCATGGGGTTAGTTGTGGGTTATTATGGAGAGAACAATATTTTTGGGTGGTCTAAAGAGGTTATTTGTTTGGAAAACTCAATTCACAATGTTGAATTCAAGGAAACACATTTTATTTTCATTAAAATTTTGTTAGGTATGAGAGGGAAGTTGGGAGTACATGCATTGTACTTTCCCTTGGAGTAATTTTTCTTATTTTCCCACCCTAGAGTAAGAATTGGACTTTTGGGTATCCCATTCAATGTGTTTTTTTATATAGGATGTGATGGTTAGGACCTTGTGGTGATTATAGTTCATTGGTTAGGTTTTATTGGTTGGGGGAGTCTTAATGGGAGGTTTACCTGGAGGTTTTTTTATAGCAATTGTGTTGTGAGACCCAGGTGAGGGTTGTAAGATTGATAGTTGACTTAGATTATGAATTATAAGGGGTTTAGTTTATATTTATTAATATGGTTCTTAGAGGAAGGGATTGAGTAGGTTTATTTGTTTGGTTCATGGTTTTTTGGGAAAAATATCTCTATGTATGTGTCGTTTTCATCTTAGACTAGTCACTTGAGGTTTGGTTTAGTTAGAGCCTTTGGGATGGGATGACATTGTGGGGTGTCTGGTATGGATGGGTACCACTGAGTAGAGGTTTAAGGGGGTATGACGGACCCAAGATGCTTCCTTTGCAGGCATGGGGTGTTTGGGTATAGGTTTAGACTAAATTTTAGTGGTGATGGAGGATCCCCTTGTAGGGTGTAATGTTTTTTGATGTGGTTCAAAGGACCATTGAGGATGCCTCATGTTGTTGACTCTGAGAGGTTCAGTCATAGTTTCATCATTGATGATGATAGGTGTATTTATTATTCAAACCTTGTTTTATGGATTTTTTTAAGGATGATAGAGGTTGTTCTTTATGGGTTTTTTTGTAGGTGATAGAATTTTTTGGATGGTATTGGATGAGGTATTTTCCATGTATTGTTTTGGAATCTATCATTTGTTGTTTGTTGTTAGGTGGGTCTATAAAGATAATAGATTACCTGGATGACTGCATCCCATTATTTTATATTACACTCTATATAAGGGATAGTGGTTATATATGTTGAGCGCTCCTAGATAGATTGTGTTTTGTGGTATCTTGATAACTACCGGTAGTGATTACATAGTCTGGCTAGTTATTCAGGTGCACTAGGATGTTGGAAAGTTCTTTACTATTATCCAAGAGTTCTTATTACTAGTTTATATTGTACTATTGAATTCTTATAACCTATTAGTTGTTCTTTTTGTTGTATTGTATTCCTTGGGAAATATATTAAGGTCCATATTTCATTCCTTTTTTTATCTTAGACATTGGTAGCCTCCCCTAGGATCTAGAAAATGCACAGGGTGTTATGTGTCTTGGTGAGGAATGACCTATGATTCTCCTTGCTCTAACCATAGTATGGTATATTGTTCTTGGGTTTCACCTCATATCCTAAGTCTTGTCAATGTTTTTTTATCTATTTTTTCAGTTATTATTCAACTAGGTTGGGAAAATCATGTGTGATTTCACTTGTTTATAATAGAATTTTATAGGTAGACCAGTGGGGGTAGCCTAATGAGAATTTATTTCTCACCCCCTATATGAGAACTTTGGTGTGTGTGCGTAGACCCATATATCTACTTTCATGTTAAAAACAGGTTTCATAGAGGATTGGGTAGGGGGTTGGTGTTGTATGATCGAACGGAACCATTCAGGTGGAGTCTGAGTATCAATCTAGAGTAGTTTGATAGATTTTTTAGATTGGGTTTTAGGTATGAATCATGCATGGAATTGGATCCTTTTTTATATTTTATTTCTTTTATTTTTTTTATATATGTGGTCATCCCAATGGGAAATCAGTTGTTATTTTATAGCATTTCATGGGTCTGTATAGATGTGTGTTTCCACATTTTATTTATTGTAGTTTGATCGTATTTTATTTTTCTTCTATACTCTAATTTTTCTTATGCATGTGAGTTTATTTATATTCCACTATTATTTCACTCTAGTATGAGGGTATAGTCTCCCCATGTTATATATTTGGATACTCACCACTAGTCGGTAACCTATAGAATACATGGATTTATTCTTGAGGCCTTTTAGTGATCTGTATTGGGTTACACATTAGTTCAACCCAGGTCAATTTTTTACAAGTATACTCTAGTCCTAAGAAAGAATTCTAAATCCTTTATTCGGAAGCAACCAATTTCATGAAATAGAAAATTCATCAAAGTACCTAGTTTCTAAAAGAAATCAATTATATTATCATATACACTCTTTATAAATATCTTTATCTACTTTAAGGATGTTATATTAACATCATTATTCTATTAATAAAATTATATATATAAATATAAATCTATACTTTTACTCATTCATTAGTGTAGAAGGTTCTTATATGGTTCAATTCAACCACATACATGAATGATGTTATACCAACATCATCATTTTAATTATAAAAAAGTATCAGGACATCAATAAAAATGATATAGGATATTAAAAACTAATTTATTTCATGAATATGATTATTTTAAGGATGATACAAAAAATAGTCATTATAAATTAACTTTTTTATCAAAAATTACTTAAAGTATTCTTTCCATGGATTGTGTTCTCACAAACTATACTTATACATTTCATCAAATAAACATGGTACTAAATAAATCCTTGGAACACAACGATTCCACTACCCTAAATAATTTGGTAATGGTCAACTTAGTATTGAAGAATGACGGTCAACATTACCATTATGAAACTTTTATAAAACAATCAAAATTACTAACATTAGATGATGAAAATTAACAATAAATGACTAATATATATGTAATGAATGATTATAATTAAAGAGTATAATAAGTAATATATATGAATAAGGTTATTAAATAAGTTATTAAGATGGTTATTTTTATTATAAAGGATGTTAAATCACTTTTTGTGGAATTCAAGATTAAAGTAAAGGGTTTTTTCTTTCCAATATCACTTTGAATCTGAGATTTTTTGTGACTAAATTAATGTTTGGATAAATTGAATACTATTTCTCTCAAAAACCCCATATATTTTCTTCTACTCTATTTATTTATTAGGTTTATATATCTTTCTACCTTTTTATCTCCCTTTGGTTCACAATTCAACTAAAAGGATACATGTAAATGGAGTTGACCTTATCTCTTCTTTCAGTCAGGAATCATTATCCTCCATATTCATATTATTTATATTTCATTATGGAAGTACTTATCTATTATTATATGATTTCTTAACATCAGTTTCTACTTTCTTTTACTATCTATATAAATTTTTGAAAGGAATAACTTTTTAATATCTTTTGTATGATTCATTTTCTATTCTCTTTCGATTTATTTATAATGGTGTGAAAGGAATATTTTTTAACATATTACACATGAATGGATTTTCCCACTATATTATTTAGTTTTTAAAAAAATTATTCCTTTCTAAGTTTTAATGGTTTTAAAAAGTATTATATATTCCATTTTTTATTAATTTTTTTACTTTTAAAATAGAATTTATCAAAAATGTGAACGGTATTTCTTCTTCCAACTCAAAGTAATTTTTAATGATCTTATAAAGTGATTTTTATCTTTTATAATTTACTTTAATTATTATGATGATTAAATATGTATATTCTATATTGATGAAATCTATATTATTTCTATAGACTGATTAAGATCATGTTTTTTGGAAATCTTTATGAAACCTTTTATTTATCATTTGCTAATTAAGCTATAATGGGATTATGAATGTTTTCATGTTCATGTAGAACACATATATATAGTTTATACTTTTTTGATAGGAAGGTCCATTATATACCTCTAATATATTTAGTAAAGTTTTATATCTCATGAGATAAGGTTGGGGTACATGGGTGGTAACCAAATCTTAAAAGGTTATGGTATAAGGGTAGTTATCCCAAAACCAAAAGTTTGTTGTACATGAGTGGTTAACTAAATCCCAAAAGGATACATGGATGTTTATCCCAAGTCTACTATATTATGGTAATATTTTTATTTTATTCCATTATGTGATGAATTTCTTAGTATTTAATCTTGATGTTTTCTCTATGCTCATATTCACGACATATTCTTATGTTATGAATTGTGACTATGTTATGTTCACATATTATTTACTCATGTTTCCACACTCTCAAGACCCATGTTTTTTGAAAAAATACTTACGTAATAATTTATGATTTACGATATATATTTTATTTGGTATGATTATATTTTGTTTTATTAATATAACTTTACTATGTTCTTATACCCACATGTTCATCTTATGCTCACATATGTTCTGCAATTGTTATCTCTTATGTTTATCCTTACTAAGCTTATGATTTTACTCTTTTCATATGTTTCATTTCCATAAGTAATGGAGAATATTATTTTTTATGATATATCTTGAAGGATATCATGCGTGTATAATTTTGTGGAAAATGTTGAAGACTGTTTTTGAAATAAGAATATCATGTAGTGAATCTCTAAAGACACTGAACCTATAGGTTATGGGGAGTGATTTAATTTTATGTGCAAGTAATATTAATGTATAATGATTTAATATGTATTTATGTTACACTAAGGTCATATCACTTGGTATCAAATAATATTTTTAAAGTTTTTATTTTATCATCAGATCTGGGAGTGTGAGTATAGGGCATCTTAATGATATCCATGCCAACAACCACTAAAATTTATAAAAAATAATCCCTTCCCAAAAAACCATCCTTACGATCTATGACACAAAAATAGTCTCATCATCCCATGTCAAGACCATTTCATTCACACAAAAATAGTATAACCCTCTATTGTACCATAATAAATCAGCAGGAATCACATTAAGTAAACAACAAGTTTCAAGTCATTCTATCCAAATAGATTATTTACAACCAACATGAGTATATACATATGTCCAAATTATCTAAATAACTAATTCATTAATATTTTTAAACTATTATCCACTTAGGATGGGAAATTATAAAATTTAATCGTAGTAAAAGGTTTATAAATAACTACATAAAATAAAACATATAGTAAAAATATTTACATATATTAAACATAATAAATAAAAAATACACATAAAGATAATGCTATAATATTACCCATTTAATTAAATATTATAGTTTTTATATTTTTAAATTAAATTCACACAATTTATTCAGATGAAAAAATCATCATGATATCTTGACAATTTACACAAAATTAGAGATAGATTTCTTGAATCTCATACCTTGATGTGAATATTTGATGGTTCACCACACAAGTGCAAGGAGAGGAAAATATTATTATAGGACTGGACTCATAAGGAAAGTGTGATCATATCATGGGATGTTCTCTGAACTAAAATGGAGATTCTATAGTCAACCAAGCTCAAGAAAATAACAAATATTGAATGGAGGGACCTTCTAATATTTAAAATAATTGAATCCAAAATTGAGTAACATTTCTCCTCGGTGATTCCATTTCTTAAAACCCACTCAACTTATTAATTCTAATTTAAATTATTCATTGATTTGCCATTATTTATTAAAATTTAAATTTCTTAAAAGAATTATATTTATTCTTCTAGGGTGAAGTAATTTCTAGTCACATTTCAAAATTCAAATTTTAAGGATTTTAAGACTTAAAAGTTCATCTAAAATCATAAAAATATGATTATATATAAATCTTAAATGTAGAAAAAAATTAAATGAGGGGAGGACTCTTATTCTAGGAAGAAATAACTCTTTCAGTTTGGAAATCCTACAAACCCTATATCATAATGGTCACTTCCAAAGGGAATCATAATGTCCATTGTTTAGATAAGGAAATGACTCATACGCTCAAGGTAAATGAATCATAAAAAATATAGAAAAGAATATTTCAAAAATAAAAAGGGACCCTTAAAAAATGGAAAATTAATCTTATGAAACATAGTAGAATCTTATGAAATCACTCATGACTTGTGAAAATTAGAAAATGAATCTTATGATTAACATAAATACTTATACATTTAAATTAAAAGACTCTTATTTTGGGGAGATTTAATCTTATTAAATACCATTTTACTCTTAAAAAATCACATTAATATCACATTATATAAATTACTATTACATTTTGAAAAAAATAGAAAACTCCTCAATTTGTAAGGGTGATTTTCAAGGGAAAGGAGAAAAATATACGGGTAGTTGAAATTTTAGTTGAATTTTAGAATTAAAACAAAATTATAGAATTGAAACTAAAATGTATAATTACTTTAAATATATAATTATAATTCCAAGAACATTTACTTATAAGGCCCCTGCCTTAAACCTTACTTAATCTTGAGTTATTACAAGATTACACATTGAGGATCTTTTTGGGTTTAGAGTTTTAGAGAATTAGATCATAAAACTTTCATTACATTCCACATATACACAAAGTGGTTACATAAAGACAGTATTCTTCATTCCCATCAATGGAAACACATTTAAAATAAAACATGGATTATTTCTTGACATTTCCTTGACACTATCATCATATCATGTACCTTTCCCTTGACCTGTGAAAAACATTTCAAAAAAACTTGGGATGAGCATAAAAAGCTCAGTATGGGTTATAAAAACATGGAAAGGAAACATGAGTTCATATATACATAAGAATGAAATCATAATTTACCCATTAAATATAGGCACTTTAACATACCTCATAAAATCATGAATAAATCATAGAAATCATAGGACATAAAGGTAACTTGAGGCATTCATAACATTCTTACGTAGGGAGTAAACCTCTTGGTTACGTTTGGAATACCCATCATAGTATATTCCCTAAATCTCTTCGGATAAACCTTAAAGTTTCACTCCTTCACATTACCCAATGCATTGGAGAGCTATATCAGGCTCACCCGCCCTTAGTTTATCACGGAATCACCCGTCTTCATAATAATGCCCAAGAACCATAACATAATCGTATCACATAAAACATGCATAAAAGAAACATAACATTTCCATATTTCAATCACAAGATATCAATACAACAAAAAAACATTGTGAAAACCATTTTCAATACCAAAATAAAAGAAAAGTAAAACATGATATTTATTTTTCTTTTAAAAAGAAGGTATGGCTTGTAGAGGAAGCCGAAACTCAAATAACGGTCACGACGGCGGAGAAGTCGTTGTCGCCGCATACGTACGACAAAAACAATCCCATTTGTCGTTTAGTAAACGCATCGTATAAAAAATATTCCTTTTGAATAAATGTAAAAGTCAAAGGGGTTTATACACCGTATAAAAGAAAGTTGTGTATACAATAAAATATGCCTCAATGAAAGGAGATTGAGACGAAGTCACATACCTCGTATCCGACTTGACCCGACCGTTCTTTAATCTCCTGAATAATAAACTTGAGTTAATATCCACTTTCTTATGAACCTTTTTCAATTTCATTATTCCTTTTATACCATGTTATGAACATCATGTAATCATTTTAAGTTAATAGTGTTCATTTTGTCGGTATTTGGTTCTTAAGTCAAAAATAGACTTCTTACACTTACATGTTGTTAATTTGGTCAAAGTTTCGTTATATCCAGAATGATATTAATGATTTGGATAACATATATATCATATATATTCAGCATATACTTGTATTTATAATATTACATCACATTTAGAGGTAAGAAATGAAATGCACCGTTCATGGAGACGGTAAGCCGTACGTACGCATGAATGCTACTTCCATTTCTATTTCATATTTTCTGGAATGGAATCATAATGATATAAGAGTATATTATAATTACAGTATAATATCATATATAATATCATTAACTTTATCCTTTACACATACCACATATGGTATTAACGAATCAAATCACTTTCAGGGGGTGGTAGTCCGCACTTCCTAAAATGAAGATATCGTGTTTACCCATAATGGAAACCATAAAGGTATGCCCAAAATGAAAAAAACAGAAGCTTAAGGAAAACATAAACATATTATATATCATATATAAAAATATTGACATCATAATGGCCACCTTTGAAGGTTTTAAATGAGTTTTGAACAATCATCGTTTCGGGAGGCAGAATTTCACCATCCACGGAAACCGTATGTTCTTTAACCATTTGATGTAGTTGTGTGAGAGTGTAGCTCAAATAAATCTTATAACAACATCCTAGTATATTGAAGATACTGGTTTTGTTACAAAAGAAGTAAATAAAAAGAGTTTAGGGGGTTGGAGAAGCAAAATAAAACAAATGAACATGAGAGAATGAATTACCTTTAAAAGTATAACTCCTTTTGATTTGAGCCTAAAGGATTCCTTTGAAAGGATTATGCACAAAGTTAATCCTCTAGGATGAGGAGAGGGATGTGTAGAGAGTAAATGGTCAGGGTTTGGCCGATCCAAAGGCTTGAGGAGTGTGTGAAATGAGGTAGAGGTGGGGGCCTTTTATAAGAGGAGAGGAGGGGCACTTTTGGAAAGTAAAGAAATATTACTTTATTTGAAAATGTGTTTCGGTTTCAAAAGGTCCCACATTGATATAATTCGTGGATATGGTGATAAGGGTTCGAAATACACTCATCTAATTGGTTTTGGACATGTTTAGTTCATAGATTTTACATTATCTTTCCATTTTATTTAAATCGTCAAATAATGATGTCATTGCTGCATCATTATTATGTCATAAATAGCTTACTTTATTTAATGTCTAAAAATTATAAAAAAAATACTATGATGTAGGAAATCTTTGTAGCTTTCCAATTACTATTTATAATCAAAAATATTATCTTTATAACCCCATGTAAAAATTGTTTTCGTAAAACATATTATGTTTGTGTCATTTTTACTTTTACATTAAATAAAAAGTTATTTATGTCATTTCCCAACCAAAGTGTCTCCATGGGGTCCCCAAGTTTACCCATGGCTTGTCCTGGTCGGCCATGACATAACCAATAAGGTTGGGACATGTGTCTAGGTCATTTCATATTATTAAAGCATTATTTATACCTTAAACTACCCTAATTACCACTAATTGCGATTAAAAACTTAATAAGTTACTATTCACCAAAAAATTATTTTAATCTCATTGAACCACATTTTACTTCTTAATGACAACCATGTATGTCGGATTTTTGAAATTCAAAACACAATGATGGAAAAATTTCATTTAAACGGAAAATCAGTCTTTATAAGTACCACTTAGTGGTTTCACTATTCATCAAAAATTGAAGTTTTTCATAAAATTACCAAAAATTAGCCCTAAGATATATTTGATATTACTAATTAAAAAATTAAGTCTATTTTACAAAATTCAAAACATATAAGTCACATTAATTAATTTAATAATTAATTCCCGCTGTCAGAGCAAATAGCGTGTTTTTATGAAACAATAAGTATCAAAAGATTGAATCTAGTTTAAGTCCAATTTCAAAGTGAAATTGATTCCAATGACCACCATTGGATTAAATGATAAAAATATATTCATATTACACATTAAGACCAATTAAAAAGATAATCTAATCATATAAATAAATTAGATTAAAAAACAGTTTTGATGTAAAATGCAGTATTTTTCACTATTCATTAAAAAATGAACATTGTCAGAAAAATACCAAAAATTCACACAAAGTAAATTTTGATGTCACAATCATAAAGAATAAGTTTATTTTGACAAACATAGTTTATAAAATTATCAAAAGATAGATTTAAAAAGGGTTTTCCATCATAAGGCAGTAAAACAATCTTTTAAGAATATTAGTGTATTCCATGCTTAAGATTGGATTTATGTTCATTTTAAGCCTCTAAAACACTATCTTAATCATTAATAGACATAGATAAAAATATCTATTATTCATTACTTACTTGGGATGTTACATCCTTCCCCCCTTTAGAAAATTGTGTCCCCGCATTTTATTTACTTATCGAATAAATGGGGGTACTTATCCCTCATTACATTTTCAGATTCCCATGTTGCCTCTTCAATCATGTGGTTTTTTCACAAAACCTTTACCTGGTGAATCACCTTATTCCGTAACACTTGCTCCCTGTGGTCAAGAATCTGGACCGGTTGTTCCTCATAAGATAGTTTCTCTTCCAGCTGAACTACCTCTGGACTCAAAACATGAGATGGATCTGGCATATACTTTCTCAACATAGAAACGTGAAAAACATTGTGTACCTAAGATAAACTCGGAGTTAAGCCACTCGGTATGAAACTGATCCAACTCTCTCCAGAATTTCGTATGGTCCAACGAACCTTGGACTCAACTTTCCTTTCTTACCAAATCTCATCACACTTTTTCAAGGAGAAACCTTGAGAAAAACATGATCACCTACCTCGAAAGATAGATCCTTCCTCCGGTTATCCGCATAACTCTTCTTCCTGCTCTGAGCTATTCTCATGTGTTTCTGAATCAGCTGAACTTTTTCTGCCATCTCTTCTACCAATTCTGGTCCCATCAACTTCCTTTCACCCACTTCATCCCAGAAAGATGGAGTTCGACACCGCTTCCCATATAATGCCTGAAATGGTGCCATCTGTATACTAGAATGAAAAATGTTATTATATGAAAATTAAACCAAAGAAAGATGTTAGTCCCAACTTCCCTGATAATCCATAGAACAAGCTCGTAGCATATCCTCCAATGTCTGAATTGTTCATTCTGACTGCCCATCTGATTGAGGATGAAAAACTGTACTAAAATTTAATTCAGTACCCAACAACTTCTGAAGGCCTTTCCAAAAGTTAGAAGTAAACCTGGGATCACGATCCGATACAATGGAGAGAGAAACTCCATGTAACCTGACTATCTCTTTAAGATACAAACGGGAAAGTTGATCAAGAGAGAAAGTATCTCGTATTGCAAGGAAATGAGCATATTTGGTCAAGCGATCAACAATAACCCAGATTGCATTATTACCTCGAGATGTCTTCGGTAATCCAACAACAAAGTCCATGGATATATTCTCTCATTTCCACTATGGCACTAGTAAAGGCTGAAGCATCCCTTTCGGTAACTGTCGCTCTGCTTTAACCTGTTGAAATTTCAAACACTTCATAGTAAAATCAGCAATGTCTCTTTTCATTCCATCCCACCAGTAATACTCCCGCAGATCTCTATACATCTTAGTACTGCCCGGATGAACTGAAAACGGAGAACTATGAGCTTCACATAACAACTCTCTCTTCAACTGTGAATCACAAGGCACACACAATCTCTTCCCAAATCTCAAAACACAATCATTATCAATGTTGAATTCAGGCAACTTACCTTTCTGAACCAGCTCTACCTTTTTCTGCAACTCACTGTCTTACTTCTGTGCTTACTTGATTCTATCTGATAGAGAAGATCTCACTGATACCTGAAACAAAATAGAAGGACTTCCTGCACCAACAACTTCTATGCCAAAGTTCATCAAATCCTTAACCAAAGGATCACGTTCCAAACGCAACATTGTTAATGAAGCATTACTTTTTCGACTCAAAGCATCAGCCACTTTATTTGCTTTTCCCGGATGGTAATGAATTGTACAATCATAATCCTTGATTAATTCTAGCCATCTCCTCTGTCTCATGTTTAACTCTTTCTGAGTGAATATATACTTTAAACTTTTGTGATCGGTATATATTTCACACTTTACTCCATACAAATGATGCCTCCAAATTTTTAAAGCAAAAACAACAGCAGCTAATTCCAAATCATGTGTAGGGTAATTTACCTCATGAGTTTTCAACTTTCGTGAAGCATAAGCAATTACCTGATCATTCTGCATTAGGACGCAACCAAGTCCTTTCAATGAAGCATCACTGTAGATAACAAACTCACCATTCCTGGAAGGTAGTTCCAAAACTGGAGCATTCACCAATCTCCTTTTCAATTCCTGAAAAAAATCATCACATTCTTTCGTCCAGATAAACTTAACACCCTTCCGAGTTAGTTTAGTCATTGGACTAGATAACCGTGAAAAATTTCTAACAAATCTTCAGTAATAGCCCGCCAAACCAAGGAAGCTACGAATCTCGGTTACATTTGTGGTTCTTGGCCATTCTTCTACAACTTTTGTTTTTGCAGGATCAACAGTTATTCCATCTTTAGAAACAATGTGACCAAGGAAAGAAATTTGTTGCAACCAAAACTCACACTTGCTGAATTTCCCATACAGTTTCTTTTCTTTTAAGGTTTGCAAGATAACCCTTAAATGTCTTTCATGCTCCTCTTTACTTTTAGAAAACACCAAAATATCATCAATGAAAACCACCACAAACTTATCCAAGAACTCATGGAAAATTCTATTCATTAAGTCCATGAATACAGCAGGTTCATTGGTTAGCCCAAAAGGCATTACTACAAATTCATAATGGCCATATCTCGTACGGAACTCGGTCTTCGTAATATCTTCCTCCTTTACCTTCAGCTGATGGTACCCCGATCTCAGGTCAATCTTTGAAAAAAACTGAGCTCCCTGGAGCTGATCAAACAAATCATCGATATGAGGCAAAGGATATTTGTTCTTAACAGTGATATTATTCAAGGCTCTATAATCAATGCAAAGTCTCATAGAACCATCTTTATTTTTAACAAATAAAACAGGAGCACCCCATGGTGATGTGCTAGGTCTAATGAAACCTTTTTCTAATAAATCTTGCAATTGATACTTCAAATCTAAAAGTTCAATTTGTGCCATTCGATAAGGGGGTTTTGAAATTGGCTTAGCATCAGGAACTAAGTCAACAGTAAACTCAACTTCCCAATCTGGTATTATTCCAGGCAACTCATCAAAAAAAACATCAGGATACTCATTTACCACTGGCACATCATTAATCTGAATAGTTCCTTTATTTTCAACGACGTGTGCAAGGTAACATTCATTTCCATATTTTACAAGTTTCTCGGCCTCTTGATATGTTATCAAAAGTAAGGGTTCCTTCCTGTAAACAAACTGAAATTCTTTCTGAAAAGAAACTTATTTAGCTCTACAGTCAATATTAGCATGGTAAATAGAGAGACAATCCATACCCAGGATAACATCAAACTCTACTAGAGGTAGAACAATAAGGTTTGCAAGTAGATTCTTTCCAAAGATAAGGATAGGAAGATTCTTATAAATTATTTTTGCCTCAACATTTCCCCCAGGTGTTTTTACCAAATGTTCAGGAGTCATTTCTTGAGATGGTATTCCCATTTTACTAGAAAAGGTTTCAGAGATGAAAGAATGTGTAGACCCCGAATCAAACAACACACTGGCATAATCTGAAAAAACAAAGTACCTGATACAACTTCATTTGATGGCCCGACATCTGCTGAAGTAGTTGCAAAGGATTTCACCACCCCTTTCTGCTTGTAGTCTAACTGCTTCCCATCACTCAAGCTCTTTGTCAGACACTCGTTTGCATAGTGACCCATCTCATTGCACTTATAACATTTCACTAACTGTAAATCAAATTTTTTCTTACCTTCACCTTGATCCTTTTCAGTGAAATCACAAGCCTTATGTCCCATCTTACCACATCGGTAGCACTTCCCAGAATTCA
The DNA here is from genome assembly GCA_963277665.1 of Viscum album. Lineage (NCBI taxonomy): Eukaryota > Viridiplantae > Streptophyta > Magnoliopsida > Santalales > Viscaceae > Viscum > Viscum album. The sequence goes on along the minus strand of OY728141.1, from coordinate 1,607,688,857 downwards.
GAAGCCATTCCCCAGCATGCCTTTTGCCACATTTATCACAAACTGGAAACTTAGTTCTCTTACCATCAGACTTTTTTGAATAATTCTTACCTTTCTCCTGCCACCTCGGTCTCTTCTTTTGCTGGTTGTTATAGAACATTTGGTCATCGGCAAACTCCATTTCCACCTTCTCAGCACATCGAACAAGCTTTTCATAACTTTTAAACTCACGAGAAGCTAATGCCCTTCGATATTTTGGCTTTAATCCTGAGTAAAAACGATTGATTTTACTATCAAGGTCTCGGATAAAATTTGGAGCATACCTTGCCAATCGAGTGAACCTTTCTTCATAGGCAGCCACTGAGTCTTCATCTTGCCTCAATTCCAAGAATTGTTTTTCCATCCTAAGTCGAAAAGCCTTAGGAAAATACTTCTCAAGAAACATACCTTTGAATTCATCCCAGTCAAGAGCATCAATCTCATCAGCGTCCCTGATATTCTTAACCATAGACCACCACTGATCTGCTTCACCCTCCAAATGGTAAATAGCAAGACTAACCTTTTGATTGTCTGAACACCCCATGACATCAAAAATCCTTTACAATGCTTTAATCCACCCTTCAGCTAGCACAGGGTCAGATGATCCTCTGAATGATGGGGGATGTTGCCTCATGAAATGTTCCACCACTGACATGTTCCTCTGCGGTTGATCTGGTTGATCTCGTGCATGGATACCACCAACATTTATCGCTTGAGTCAACTGCGCCATTACTGCAACAAACTGTTCAGTTCCAATTCCGACCATCTCAGGATGCTGATTCGGAAGGTTATTTCCTTTTGTATGCCTTCCTAGCACTTCTTCCCTGTTTCCTCTGCAAAAAACCATTCTGAACAAACATGTCTTAGATGAAGCAACATGGTAATCTTCAAATGCTATATCATTTCAAAAAAAACAATTTTTTTGGATAATCATTTAATAGAATTCTAACTCCTAAAGTTATCTAAACCGACCTCTAATACCAACTATAAGGCCCCAGCCTTAAACCTTACTTAATCTTGAGTTATTACAAGATTACACATTGAGGATCTTTTCGGGTTTAGAGTTTTAGAGAATTAGATCATAAAACTTGCATTACATTCCACATATACACAAATTGGTTACATAAAGATAGTATTCTTCATTCCCATCAATGGAAACACATTTAAAATAAAACATGGATTATTTTTTGACATTTCCTTAACACTATCATCATATCATGTACCTTTCCCTTGACCTGTGAAAAACATTTCAAAAAAACTTGGGATGAGCATAAAAAGCTCAGTATGGGTTATAAAAACATGGAAATGAAACATGAGTTCATATATACATAAGAATGAAATCATACTTTACCCATAAAACATAGGCACTTTAACATACCTCATAAAATCATGAATAAATCATAGAAATCATAAGACATAAAGGTAACTTGAGGCATTCATAACATTCTTACGTAGGGAGTAACCCTCTTGGTTACGTTTGGAATGACCATCACAGTATATTCCCTAAATCTCTTCGGAGAAACCTTAACGTTTCACTCCTTCGCGTTACCCAATGCATTGGAGAGCTATATCGGGCTCACCCGCCCTTAGTTTATCATGGAACCACCCGTCTTCATAATAATGCCCAAGAACCATAACATAATCGTATCACATAAAACATGCATAAAGGAAACATAACATTTACACGTTTCAATCACAAGATATCAATACAACACAAAAACATTGTGAAAACCATTTTCAATACCAAAATAAAAGAAAAGTAAAACATGGTATTTATTTTTCTTTTAAAAAGAAGGTATGGCTTGTAGAGGAAGCCGAAACTCAAATAACGGTCACGACGGCGGAGAAGTCGTTGTCGCCGCATACATACGACAAAAACATTCCCTTTTGTTGTTTAGTAAACGCTTCGTATAAAAAAGATTCCTTTTGAATAAATGTAAAAGTCAAAGGGGTTTATACACCATATAAAAGAAAGTTGTGTATAAAATAAAATATGCCTCAATGAAAGGAGATTGAGACGAAGTCCCATACCTCGTATCCGACTTGACCTGACCGTTCTTTAATCCCCTGAATAATAAACTTGAGTTAATATCCACTTGCTTATTAACCTTTTTCAAGTTCATTATTCCTTTTATACCATGTTATGAACATCATGTAATCATTTAAGTTAATAGTGTTCATTTTGTCGGTATTTGGTTCTTAAGTCAAAAATAGACTTCTTACACTTACATGTTGTTAATTTGGTCAAAGGTTCGTTATATCCAGAATGATATTAATGATTTGGATAACATATATATCATATATATTCAGCATATACTTGTATTTATAATATTACATCACATTTAGAGGTAAGAAATGAAATGCACCGTTCATGGAGACGGTAAGTCGTACGTACGCATGAACGCTACTTCCATTTCTATTTCATATTTTCTGGAATGGAATCATAATTATATAAGAGTATATTATAATTCCAGTATAATATCATTAACTTTATCCTTTACACATCCCACATATGGTATTAACGAATCAAATCACTTTCAGGGGGCGGTAGTCCGCACTTCCTAAAATGAAGATATCGTGTTTACCCATAATGGAAACCATAAAGATATGCCCAAAATGAAAAAAAACAGAAGCTTAAGAAAAACATAAACATATTATATATCATATATAAAAATAGTGACATCATAATGGCCACATTTGAAGGTGTTAAATGAGTATTAAACAATCATCATTTCGGGAGGCAGAATTTCGCCATCCATGGAAACCGTATGTTCTTTAACCATTTTATGTAGTTTTGTGAGAGTGTAGCTCAAATAAATCTTATAACAACATCCTAGTATATTTAAGATACTGCTGTTGTTACAAAAGAATTAAATAAAAAGAGTTTAGGGGGTTGGAGAAGCAAAATAAAACAAATGAACATGAGAGAATGAATTACCTTTAAAAGTGTAACTCCTTTTGATTGGAGCCTAAAGGCTTCCTTTGAAAGGATTCTGCCCAAAGGAAATCCTCTAGGACGAGGAGAGGGATGTGGAGAGAGTAAATGGTCAGGGTTTGGCCGAGCCAAAGGCTTGAGGAGTGTGTGAAATGAGGTAGAGGTGGGGGCCTTTTATAAGAGGAGAGGAGGGGCACTTTTGGAAAGTAAAGAAATATTACTTTATTTGAAAATGTGTTTCGGTTATTGATATAATTCGTGGATAAGGTGATAAGGGTTCAAAATCCACTCATCCAATTGGATTTGGACATGTGTAGTTCATAGATTTTACATTATCTTTCCATTTTATTTAAATCGTCAAATAATGATGTCATCGATGCATCATTATTATGACATAAATAATTTAATTTATTTAATGTCTAAAAATTATAAAAAAAATACTATGATGTAGGAAATATTTTTATCTTTCCAATGACTATTTATAATCAAAAATATGATCTTTATAACCCCATGTAAAAATTGTTTTCGTAAAACATATTATGTTTGTGTCATTTTTACTTTTACATTAAATAAAAAGTTATTTATGTCATTTCCCAACCAAAGTGTCTCCATGGGGTCCCCAAGTTTACTCATGGATTTTCTTGGTCGGCCATGACACAACCAATAAGGTTGGGACATGTGTCTAGGTCATTTCATATTATTAAAGCATTATTTATACCTTAAACTACCCTAATTACCACTAATCGCGATTAAAAACTTAATAAGTTACTATTCACCAAATAATTATTTTAATCTCATTGACCCACATTTTACTTCTTAATTACAACCATGTATGTCGGATTTTTGAAATTCAAAACACAATGATGGAAAAATTTCATTTAAACGGAAAATCAGTCTTTATAAGTACCACTTAGTGGTTTCACTATTCATCAAAAATTGAAGTTTTTCAGAAAATTACCAAAAATTCACCCTAAGATATATTTGATATTACAAATTCAAAAATGAAGTCTATTTTAAAATATTCAAAACATATAATTCACATTAATTAATTTAATAATTAATTCCCGCTGTCAGAGCAAATAGCGTGTTTTTATTAAACAATAAGTATCAAAAGATTGACACTAGTTTAAGTCCAATTTCAAAGTGAAATTGATTCCAATGAACACAATTGGATTAAATGGTAAAAATATATTCATATTACACATTAAGACCAATTAAAAATATAATCTAATCATATAAATAAATTAGATTAAAAAACATTTTTGATGTAAAATGCAGTATTTTTCACTATTCATTAAAAAATGAACATTGTCAGAAAAATACCAAAAATTCACACAAAGTAAATTTTGATGTCCCAATCATAAAGAATAAGTTTATTTTGACAAACATAGTTTATAAAATTGTCAAAAGATAGATTTAAAAAGGGTTTTCCATCATAAGGCAGTAAAACAATCTTTTAAGAATATTAGTGTATTCCATGCTTAAGATTGGATTTATTTTCATTTTAAGCCTCTAAAACACTATCTTAATCATTAATAGACATAGATAAAAATATATATTATTCATTACTTACTTGGGATGTTACATTACCAACCACCAGAGAACATATTCAAACTCTCTTGACACCCATGAAAAGATAAAGTAAGGGTTCATGAGAAAACCTAGGCCTTTCCATCAGATACCTCTCAAATAATTATCATCCTTAATAATCAAATATAAAATTAGAAATTAAATCATTATCCACCAAACCTAACACTCCATGGAAGATACCACTCAAATAGTGAAAATCCCACCACTATAGAACAAAGAAACACAAGAGATCAACTAGCTCAAACAAGTTAGTGTAGAAGAAAAATACGTCCAAATGATTCCATCAAATAAAGCATATCATCATAAAAGAAAAATAATTTTCATAAAATATTGGTATACTAGGCATGAATCTTTTTCAAAAATTCCCACATACATTCCTTTAATCCACCATGCATACAAAATATGGAAATCGAGGGAATAACTTACCCATTAAACACCTTCTTTTGATGATTCTTGAACTCATCCTGACACTCCATGAATTTTTCATCATCCTTGGTATCAAAATATCCCAAATATATGGAATGGGAGTCATTTTTAATATATCAATGAATATATGAAACATCAAAAACATCATGGATTGGGTCTATTTTTGGAGGAATCTCTAACCAATACACCAACTTGCTGATGTGCCCTAACACCTCAAAAGGGTCAATAAACTATGATGAAATATTACTCCCTAATCCAATCCTTTAATATCCATGTTGAGGATATACCCTTAAGAACACATGGCCTCCAAAATAAAATTCCATAGGTCTCCTACTCTAATCTTCTTAATATTATGATGGTTCTACACTACCTTCATCCACTCCTAAATAATTTAAACCTTTTATGATGTTCTCTACACTACATCTAGTCCAAGGACTACTAACACTTCAATATCAGTCCAACACAATGTACATCTAGAGTTTTTCTTATAAAATTTATTTAATGGATCCATGTCAATGGAAGAGTGATATCTAGTATTATAAGAAAACTCAACCAAAGACAAGTGTTTCACCCACAATCCACTAAAATCCAAAACATAGGTTGATGACATATCCTCCAGTATTTTGAAGGTATGATCTATCTATACATATGTTTGAGGATGAATGAATGTTTTAATGTGTAGTTGGGAGCCAAAATCATGATAAAAACCTCCCAAAACTCATGAGGTAAAACATGGATTCTTATTGGATATGATTTTCCTTGGTATCCAATGAAGTCTCACTATCTCATCCATATAAAAACTCATTAGAACATCCATAATTACTAACTATCTGATCCCCAAGATATGAGAAAACTTCTTCAATTAGTCCACAATCACCCAAATATAATCATACATCGCTTGGGATTAGGTTAAACTAATGATTAAATCCATCAATATCTCCTCCCATTTACACTAAATAACAACTAATGAATGCAACAAATCTCCAAGGTGAAAATGCTTTGTTTTTACCTACAAATAGACCAAACATCGTGAAACAACCTCTATTATAGACTACTTCAAATTGGGACACTAAATCAAACTTTTAATGGAATGATACATCATAGATATACCAAGATTCACTAATAAGGGTAATCTATTAAACTCATAAAGAACCACCTCTTATATCATCAATGGAACAAACAATCTCCCCTAAAAATATTTGATGTTAATCATCCTCTAACAATTCCTCAGGAGCATCACTATGTAAGATACAATCTCACATCACATTTACCTATGATTATACGCACTAGGACTCCTCCACATGCTACATTAAGGATGATTGAACAGTCATATGGTACAAGAAACCTCTACTTCCATCCACTTCCACATCAAGATGTATAGTTGGAAGCTCCTCCGCCACTATTAAAGAAACTTCAAACTCCTGAACGGCATCCTCTCATGATTTACTACTCAATATATCGGTAACCAAATTCCCTTTCCCTAGGGTGTAGGAGGCCTAAGATTCAAAGTCCTATAAGAAATTCATACACTACCATTTTCATGGATTTAAATACCTCCAAGAGAAGATATACATTAATATCTTATGATCTGTATAGATCAAAAATAATTCATCAATGAGGTAATGTTGCTATATCATTAGAAAAAAACACTATTTTTTCCAACACAAGACCATGGGTTGTATAATTACCCTCATGAGAATATAACTACCTAGACCCATATGATATAAATTTATTTTGTTACATTGATATGAATCCTAAATAAAGATGATAATTATTGAAGAAAACCTCTAAAATTATTCCCTCCTCTGGAAATCGAATAATTTTAGCACTAATAAAATTCCACTTTAGATAGTCAAAATCTAAATAACATTGATCAGTCCATATGAAATCCCAAAACTTTCTAGTTATAGTGGTTAATGGGAATGAAATGCAGGAAAATTCATAAAAGAACCTCCGATAGTATCTTGTGATACCAAGGAGACTATAAACCTTCACAACATTCTTGGGTACTACCCAAGAAATAGCTACCTCAATATTTGATATATAAATTGTTAATCCATATTGGTAAACAATATTATTGAGTAAATATACCAATAATTTCCAAAATATACACTTGGAAAACATTATATAGATATTATGGTTCTAAAGGACTTGTAAAATATCCTTAATATGTTCATTATACTCCTCCTCAAAACTTGATTAAATGAGTATGTTGTCAATGAACACTACCAAGAACCTATCTATGAACTCATAAAACACAAAGTTCATGAATCCCATGAATATTTATTGGAAATTTATGATAATTAATTATATAACCATGAACTCAAAGTTTCTATAACAACATCTGAAAGTGGTCTTAGGGATGTATTCCTCCTTTACATGTATCAGATAATACCTAGACTAAAAATTAATCATTGAAAACTATATAGAACCCTCTAACTGATTGAATAAATCATCTATTTTAGAACCCCTATGTTTCAAGTAAGTAACCCTTTATTTATGTATTTTAATTTTGTAATGTGATTGGGTTAAGTTTGGGAGTGTTTAGAGGAGTTTTATAATGTTTTTGAGGAAGTTCTATAGGTTCACAGTTTGATCATGATTAGTATAAACCGTGAAACACCTCCAGGAAAATGTTCAAAGGGAAACAGTGTTCATTGGGTGGGTTTATGGTTGGAATATAGTTTATCCAAACCATGTGTCCACCCAGGTGAAACCGTTTAATTTTGAATAGATAGGTATATCACGGTTGTTACATGGTTTGTCTAACCATGTTATCCAACCATGTAAGGGGTTTTTGGAGTTATTGTATCATGCACATTTTTGTAAATGGTTTTACTAACTGTGTTTATAAATCATGCACCATTAAATATAATATTCAAAAAAATTGAATCTGATTCAAATTTTCTGCTTAATAACTCATTCCCCCCCTAAAAAACCATAACTCAAAATCATATTCCTATAAAGGTTATAGAGAGCCTTACCTTCGATCTGGGAGTGATCTGTTGTTGAATGTTGGTGCGTTGGAGGTTGAATTCCTTAGTAATTTCTCATTCATAATGTTTTTCCTTAGATTTATTATTTTTTACTCTCTTGGATTCATGGATCTAATATGTTGGAGATAGATCTATTGTGGAAATTTCAGGAGTCGAAGTGATAAACTAGGTTTCTGGATGAAGAAAAGCTTGACAAAAATATGAAGAAAAATAACATGGACACATAGATTTATGTGGTTTGGGAATAATCCCTACATCCAGAGAGAGGAAAAAATGTCTCTATGATTCGGAATCACAAATTATAGAGTACATCATAGTTTCAAGCACATAAAATCCCTAGCACAAAATGTCCTAATAAAGAAGATTAAGCATTATTCCACCAACCACATAAAAATTCAGCTTTTCTATAGGGAAAAGTAGCTGGAAGTCTGCATTGCTACTATGATGTGGACACCCAATTCCACGCTACTACAATGGCCGACATATGGAATTATGAGGAGCTACAATATCGATGTCACTAAACTCCTCACTACTACAGTTCCCTATCAGTTTCATCTGGTCAGCCATGCTATAGTCGGTTAGAGTTTCTATAGTGCCCCAAAAATTGGGTAGGGGGCCTTCGGCCCCCATCCCCATAGAGAAAAGGCACATTTCTCCCTTCAACCCCCAAATAGATCACCATAGAGCTCAACCCGTAGAGTTTTTATTGTTGCGCATTATATGCTACAAGCATTCATCTTAAAACCACCCAATTGGATTAGGCTACACCAATCCAACAAGATTCATGCTGTGTGATTCCAATCATGATAATCAATGGTTGTGTCAATGATATTTAACAATATCTAAGCTGGTTTTTGGAATATTTATTCCATGTTTGTTGATGAATTGTGTCATTCTTCGTTTTCACCTAACTTTGCGAGGTAGGTGGATTCCCTATTGAATCCTATTATTATAACATAAATAATTTGTTTCAAATTATTTTAATTTTTGTAGTTTTACTGTTAAATTTATGTGAAAACTTTTGTAAAAACCCTCTTTAGTGGTGTTTTGGAAAATTTTGGAAAGTGGTTGTTGTGCAAAGCTCTTTGTTTCATGATTTTTTAAAATATGGATGGGTATTGATTCATGTAAATGGTTTCAAAATATATTTTTTCAATAAAATAAATTTTTTATTGAAATGGATTGAAATTTTTGGTTTGGCATGACATTTGGCTTACTTGGTTGGAATGAGTTCATTTTTAATGGTGTGACCCTATGGAAGGAGTGTGTGCTATTAGGGTATTTGGTATATGGTTAACTTGTTACTACTTGGTAGATTGATGAGAGATATATCATGAGTATGGAACTATCACCTAGTCATGCATGTGTGGTTGTGTGGAATTGTGTAACTATGTAATGGGTATGAAAATGGATTTATAAGTAGTTTAAAGTAATTGTTTGGATTATTTCCTTAGAAATATTTTTTGTTTGTAAAAATGTTTTGGTATGAAAACATTTTTTCTTAGATATGGTTTGTATTTTCTGGAGGAACACAGTTGTATAATGGTTATTAGAATCCATGTTTCACCTCCAAGAAATTGTGCAAATGGAAACAAGGTTTATTGTTCAAGCGCACAGTTAGTGCATGGTTTTCCAAACTATGTGGAAAACCTAGTGAAGCCATGTAATGTAAAATAGAGGGGTATTGAACCATTGGTTAAAATTTTGTCTAAACATTCCATAAAACCATGTGATTGTTGTTTAAGGTAGTGATTGACACAAAGTTTTCGTAGGGGTTTCCTAATGATATGCCTAAACTATTCTTTATTCAAAACAAGATCCAAAAATTGTGGATATAATTTGGATTTTACCCTTAACGACTCTTTTTCCCCATAAACAGACAATAACTCCAAATAATCATCCTCTAAAGGCTATATATACCCTTCCCTTCAATTCATGAGTGATCCATTTGTGAATCATGGTGTGTTGGAGGCTGGATTCCTTGGTATATGCTCATTCTTTGTGGTTTTCCTTAGATTTCTTCTTATTACCTTTTTTAGATTCATGGATCTAATCCATTGGAGATATATCCATATTTTTTTATTTCAATCATGATGAGGTATGTTTGTTTTGATGATAGGTAATTATATCTAAGTTGGGTTTTTGAATATCTAATCCAATTTTGTTGAAGAATTGTGTCATTATTTGTCTTCACCTAAGTTTGCGATGTAGGTGGATTGACTATAGAATCCTCTTATTATAACATGAAATATTAGTTTAAAATTATTTTAGATGATTAAAATTGATTGTGAAATTGATGTGAAAATCTTTTTAGAAACCCTATTTTAGATATGGTTTGGAAAATTGTAAAAATTGGTTGTTGTGAAAAGTACTTTGTTTCATGATTTTTAAAAGATTATCTAAAATATGTATTGGTTTTTATTCATGGGAATTTTTGATATAAAGTTGTTCAATAAAAGAAGTGTTTTATTTAAATGTATTTAAATGATTATTTGGTCATGACATTTGGATTACTAGATTGGCGTGTGTTCATTTGCATTGATGTCACCCTATATAAGGGGTGTGTGCCATTGGGACACTTGGTATATGGTTACCTTGTGACAAAATGGTAGATCAATGAGAGAACACTCATAAGTATAGGACTATCACCTGGGAATTCATGTGTAGTTGTGTGGAATTTTAGAACCAAGTAGTCGGTGTGCTAATGGATTGAGAAATGGTTTAAATAAAATGTTTTTTTTCTTTCCTTGGAAATGGTTTTGGTTTGGAAAACTATTTTGGTATGAACAACTTTTTTCTTAGAAATGGTATGGATCTAATATAAACTATTATAAATTTTTTAATATAAATGTCCTAACATGTTTTATCCTAGTGGCATGAGTAGGGAAATCATTTGGGGAAATCCTAATGAGTTTTATACTCACCCCCTACTTAGTAACATTGGCACATTTGAAGATATTTTTTATCAAGAAACATGTAAAGACACAATATCTCATTTCTTTGGTGATGTATTGTGATACCTTGTACATGGATTATGTAATTGGATCTTGGATCTTGTCGATAGATGTGGAGTTATGTATTTGGAGCCTTCAAGATTTATTGGTTTTTTCCTCTATGTACTCTGATATGGTTCTTGGTTTTGGTTGGTATTATTATCAGTTTGGTATTAATTTGAGTCATATAACATTATTCTCAGATATCATATAGTGGTTTTTTGGTTCTGGTATACTTGGTTTGGTTGTTTTATGTTCATAGGGAAAATCATCCCCAAACTGTATAAAGCCCTTGGCATTTATTATCAGCCTTTGGTTTCTTGGGTATGTCACTTAAGGCCTAGTATTGTCTCTTCCTCTTCTCAATCCAATGGGTAGGGGTATGATGTTACAAATGGTATCATCCTTGGTTGTTCTATCCTTTTTGGGACAACTCCATTTGTTATTGGAGTTGATAAATATTTCTATTTTAATACTAAAGTTTGGTTGGTAGCAAGGAGTAGGATCATTGGAACTTGAATTTTATAGCTTAAATAGGTGTAGCTAACCTATTTATGTTGAACCTCAAGTTACTAGGGAGTTGGGTACATAAGTGTTCTGAGACACTTCTAAGAGTTGTTATCTCATTTCCATGGGTTTAGTGAATTAGAAGAGAATGACATGCACTAGGAGTACATATTTCATTCTGAGTAATGAATTGTGATTTGATGCAAGAGTATTGATTTTTTAAAATAGTTAAAAATGGATTTATTTTCAAAGAGCATGGTGAAATATTAAAAAAAATCTCTAAAAGTGAAAATGTGAAATTTTGTAAATCCTTTTTGTTATATGATTGATGTGGTTTATTTGAAATTGTTAAGATCTTAATTTATATAGAGTGACAACTAATGGAGTTTTCATGTGGTTGTAGAAAATGGCACGCAGTACGCATCATATAAACAAACTGAAGGAAACTGTTGAGAATATGGTTGCACCTAAGCAATAGGTGAACCAAAAGCTAGTTTAGAGTATTGTCTAATATTTTAAACTCATGGATTGAGGGAGCAAGAATGATGAACCAAGGAAAGTGGTTCATTTAGTTTAGTTCCAGAAGAAAAATCTACCCATCTTTTAGGGGTATTTAGAACCAAAAAAGTAGTAGTATGGATGAATAGGAATAATTGAATTTTCAATTTCCTAGGAACACCAATTGATATAGAAGTGAAGTTGGATATGTACATGATAAAGGATATAGCATGCCAATGGTAGGATTTATCAGTTCATTCTAAATTAGACTAAGGCATGATATAGTAGGATTTTTAAGAATTTTTTAACAAAAAATTATATCCTCATACTTTACAGATTTCTAGAATAGTGGACATCTTCAATTTGAAGCAATAGAACATCACAGTGATAGAGTATGTGGAAAAAATCATGAATTTAGTCTACTTTGCATCAAAAAAAATTTATAAGTACATTCTTGAATTCAAAAATCATTGAATCGGGGTTAAGGCTATAAATTTTCTAAAATATTTTCATACTTTGTATAAAAAATTATATGGATATGGACAATATAGAGATAGTGGAAAAAAGAAACATATCAAGAAATATAGGTGGAGGAAGCATGATGATACTTGTGGGAAGCAGTGGGAACTCTAATGTTTGGAATAAGCTTAAGGACACCTATTTCCAAGGAAGTGGAATGACTCAGAATTAGATGGATAGATTGGTGAAACTTCTTTATTAACCTAAGAGTAAGTTTGGATTTTTTTTCAATGTGGTTCATTCGATTACATGAAGTGATATTATACAACACCACCTAGATCATGTCACAATTTCAACCATATGGTGCATATTCAGTACTATTACTACAGTAATTCAAGTTCAGGTTCTAGGGACACATTTCATTCTTCTCAATCATTTTATTATTCGAAGGGATGAGTGAAATAGAATAGTTTTCTTCAGAACAACCAAGATAGTCATGGTGATTCTAAGAATACCATTACTCCTTAGCAATTTCAATATCAATAGAGAAATAAAGAACAAAGTGCAACAAGTAAGTAGTTTTATGGAGCTAATAAAGTGATTGTGGATGACTAGTATAGACCATCGATGATGAGAGGTATGATTATTTTGAATTATACCCTTATGAAAGATTTTTTTGATATGGGTTCATCCCATTCATTGATCTCTTCTCATTCTATTTAACTTTTAAGTTTTTATATTGATATGAAGTCTTCTATTTTAGACCTTTATAGTCCTCTTAATCAAAGAGAATGTCAATCCTTTAAGTGAAAATCATGTTCTGTAACTATCAATGAGGTTGAATTTATATGGTATTTATCTATTCTTGAGATGTATTTCTATGAATTAATCATGTAAATGTATTGTTTGACTTAGTTCAATTCTCACATCGACTATTATACTTGAAGGGTTACTTTCACAACTGATGATGACATCGAGCATTTCTTTCAAGGAGATCAAAATGTAAAATTAGGTGAAACAGTCTTATTATCACAAATGGTTAGAACTATATCATACTAATTGGTGTAATTTACTTTGGAATCGATTGATTATATGTAGAATATTGGGTTTCCATTAGTTTTTATCAGTTTTTGGATGTTTTTTCAAAACATTTATCAAGATTTCCACCCATAAGAGAAGTGGAGTTTATGATTGATCCCTTATCAAGGATCAGTCCCATCTCACTTCCATATAATCAAATGGAACCAAAAAAATTAATGTAATTTAATGTACGATTGGAAGAGTTTGAAATCAAATGTTTCATTTAACATATCACATCTCTACAGGTATCTCAAGTCATATTTCTAAAAAAAGAATATAGAACTCTTCAGCTTTCTATGGATTATCATAAGATCAACCAAGTTACAATAAGGAATCAGTATCCACTTCCATGCATTAATGATCTGTTTGGTCAATGGATGGGAGTATAGTGGTTCTATATAATTTAATTACAATCAGGATATCACCAATTACGGGTTCAGAAGGAGGATATTCTGAAAATAGCTTTCAAAAATAGATATGGTCATTATGAGTATGTGGTTATGTATTTAGGTCTTACGAATTCACAATCTATATTTATGGTATTGATGAATTATATATTTCAAAGGTGTATGGATTCTTTTGTGGTGGTTTTTTTTATGACTTATTAATGTATTCAAGGAAAATGGTTGATCATGAGAAACACTTGGAGACGGTGTTGGTTATCTTGCAGGATTATCACTTGTATGAAAAACTTTCAAATTGTTATTTTTGGATAAAATATGTATGTTTACTTTGACATGTAAAATCTAAAAATGGTGTTTCTATAGATCTAGATAACATAAAATCTTTTATATCTTGGAAACTTCCAAAAAAAATTAAGATATGCGGTTTCCTTGTATTAGCTAGTAATTACTGACATTTTGTTCATTACTTTTAATGACTAGATTCACCAATGATAGATTTTAAAAGGAAAAATATTCCATTTTAATGGAATAATTAATTCCAAAATTCATTTCAAGAGATTAAATTTTACCTTATATCAGAACTAATATTAATAATTATGAAATCAGAATAGGGTTATATGGTGTATTATGATGATTCTGGATCTGGGTTGGGATATGTTCTCATGTAGGGAGATCATATTATTCCTTATGACTCATGACAGTTATGGTTACATGAGAAGAACTACCGAAAACGTGATTTTTAATTAGATATTGTAGTCTATTACTTCAATACATGGTTTAATTATCTTTTTGGTGAGAATTTTATGGTGTTTACAGATCATAATAACTTGAAAAAAATTTATCACAAATAAATTTGAACATGCAATGAAGAATATGATGGATTATCTTAAAATGTTCTACATTAACAGGATTTATTCACTAGGTAAAGTAAATTTTATGGAGTATTCATTAAGTATAAATTCATATAGTATTTTGGTGAAAGAGGCTTCAGAACAGTGGTATTTGATGTTAGTGATAGTTGACACGCACTTGGATTGTAAAGAACAAGGTAGTGTTGTGGTTTTATTTCTCATTTCCTTTATTCCAAATTTTGTTTATAAATTTAAAAAGACATAAGAATCTATTTCTGAATGTGTGTCTATGAGGTCAAAACTCAATGGTAGTGAGACCATTGAGGGATAAAAGTTGGATGGGAGTTCAGTTTTGTGGTTTTGAGAATGGATTGTCATACCTTTGTCTTGTCAGGAATAACTTATTCATTCTTACCACCATTTGAGATGGGTTGTTCATATGGGAATAGAAAATATTTATAAGGATTTGAAATCACAATTTTGGTGGGTTTTAACAAAAATAAAGTTAGTTGAGTATGTTTTGAGATTCCACATATGTTAGTAGGTTAAGGAAGAGCACCAGTGTCCAACGGGTATGTTGCAGTCCTTACCTATTCTTATTTGGAAATGGGAGAAGATGGATATGGATTTTTTTTATAGGTATACCAAGTATAGTTTTGAGACACAATTACATATTGGTGATAGTGTATCGGCTCACAAAGTTGGCTCATTTTATCCCTATTCATGAATCTCATACGGTGGAGGACTTATCTAAAATATATATTTGAGAAGTGGTAAAGAGGCATGGCATATGAGTTTTGATAGTATCAGATATAGATATGATATTTACAACTCATTTCTATAAGTCCTTGTGGCAATCCCTTGGAACTAATTTGACTATTATCATGGTGTATCATCCTTAGATGGATAGAAAATATGAAAGGACAATAAAAATGTTGGAAGATATGCTTTGGGATTGTGTCATGGATTTTGGTGGATCATGGGAGGAGCATGTACCATTAGTGGAGTTCACATATGATAATAGTTATCAGGACTTGATACATATGTCACCATTTGAATCATTGTATGGGTGTCTTTTTCATTCACCACTTTGTTGGGTGGAAACAGGTGAGACCTCACTGGTTGGACCAATCTGTGTGAGGGAGACAACAAAGAAGATTTGGTTGATTAAGAAGATAATGGACGTGTCTTAGAGTCATCAAAAAGCATGTGTAGATCATCTTATATGGTTATTTTCATTCTAGTTGAGGGATCATGTGTTCTTTATAATATCTCTAAGTCTTTTGAATCATTATTTTAGAAATAAGGTAAAGTTATCTTCTTGATACATAGGCCCTTTTAAGGTACATTAATGGGTTGGTGAGTTGTAATATAGGTTGTATTTTCCACCAAGGTTTAGTTTAGTTCATAATGTGTTTCATTTATCTCAATTAAATTAGTATCAACCTTATCATGACTATGTGATTTGATGGTATCACATTGAACTAGATTTGGATGATTCATTGGTTCATGTGTTGGTATGGATTGTGGATATGGAAGAGAAAGTCTTACATGGAAAATCATCAGTCTAGTGTAGGTTTTATGAAAACATTTTATGATTTAGGAAGAAACATGGGAATGGGAAAAGTAAATGGTCGATAAATGGCCTGAACTCTTTCACAAAAATGGTGTTTTTCTACTTTCTAGGTATGTCAAGGATAATGGTACATAGAATTTAGCACCCCCAATTTCAAGTAACCCTTTATTCATATATTTTAATTATGTAAAGATATTAGGTTTATTTTAGGAGGTTTTAGAGGATTTTTGGGAAGTTTTTTACTCTTTTATAGAGGTGTACTATTTGATCATAGTTAGTAGAAATTTTGAAACACTCTGAGAAAATTGTGCAAAGGTAAAGAGGGTTCACTGGGAAAGTGCAGGGTTGGCAAAAAGTTTGGCCAAACCATGTGGCCACCTAGGTGAAACCATGTGATATTGAATAGAGGGGGGTAGAATGGTTGTTTTACAGTTTTTCTAATTGTTCAAGACAATTTTGTGAGGGGTTTTTGGAGGTAGTGGATAGCACACTGTTTTCTACCGGTTAGCCTAATTGTGATCCTAAATCATGCACCATTAAAAACAAGATCTAAAAATTCTGGATCTAATTCATATATTACCATTAATGACTCATTTTCCCCTTAAAAATACCATAACTCGAAATTCTCTTCCACCAAAGGCTGTGGAGACCCTTACCTTTTATTTGGGAGTGATCCGTTGGTGAATCATGGTGCATTATAGTCCATATTCCATGGTAAGTGGTCATTCTTGGTGGATTTCCTTAGATTTATTCTTCTTCTCTCTATTTTATTCATGGATCTAATCTTTTAAGAATATATCTATGTTGTTTGATGCCAATCATGACAATTTATGGTGGTGTAGATGATAGAAAACAAGATCTCAGGTGGGTTTTTGAAGATCTAGCCCAAGTTTGTTGAGTAATTATGTCATTTTTCATTTCCACCTATTTTTGTGAG
The DNA here is from genome assembly GCA_963277665.1 of Viscum album. Lineage (NCBI taxonomy): Eukaryota > Viridiplantae > Streptophyta > Magnoliopsida > Santalales > Viscaceae > Viscum > Viscum album. The sequence goes on along the minus strand of OY728141.1, from coordinate 1,607,671,587 downwards.
GTAGGTGGATTCACTCTTGACTCCTATTATTAGAACATTAAGTATTAGTTTCAAATTGTTTTAATTTCTTGAAATTTATTTTTAAATTGATGTAAAAATATTTTTAGAAAACGTCTTTGGTGATGATTTGGAAAATTGTGTAAATTGGATGTTGTGCAAAGTGAATTATTTCATGGTTTTAAAAAAATATATTTCTTGGTTTTAATTCATGGAAATGGTTTGATAGAATGGTTTTAAATAAAATAAGTTTTTATTGAAATAGATCTAAATGATTGGTTGGGAATTACATTTAGCTTACTTGGTTGGTGTGTGTTCATTTTCATTGACATAGCCATATGGAAGGGGAATGTTCCATTAGTGACCTTGGAATATTGTTACCTTGTGATAACTTGGTAGATCACTCATGAGAGTGGTGCACCACCTAGGCATACATGTGTGGTTTTTTGGAATTTTGGAACCAAGTAATGGGTATGCCAATGGATTGAGAAATGGTTTAAAGGTATTTTTGGTTTCTTTCCTTGGAAATGGTTTTGGTTTGGAAAATAGTTTTGGTATAAAAAGTATATTTCTTATAAATGGTGTGGATTTGATATAACTATTTTAAATTGTTTTATATAAATTGTATAATAAAAATGGGCTAACATGTTCTATCCTAGTGGCGTGAGTAGGGAAGTCATTTGCGAAAATCCTACTGAGTTTTATACTCACTCTCTTCTTAGGAACTTTCATGAATTTATAGATATTGTTTATTGAGATAGATATAAAGGAAAGGTACCTAAATTCTTTAGTTATTCATATTTATACCTTGGGAATGCATAGTGGATTTGGATCTTGAAGCATATTGGGAGCTGTGGAGTTATGTATTTGGAGTCCTTGAGATTTTTTAGTTGTGTCTTCTACTTTATGCACTAATATGGTTCTTGGTAATGGTTGGTATTGTTGTCAATTTGGTAGTTCTTTGAGCTGTATTATATTTTTCTCATACATCATATAATGGTTTTTTGGTTATGGTATTCTTGGTTTGGTTGTTTTGCATACAAAGGGAAAATATTCCCCCAATTGTATAAATCCCTTGGCATTTATTTCCATCTTTTGGTATCTTGGGAATGACACCTAAGTCCTTGTAATGTCCCCTACTCTTACAAATCCAATGGGGATAGGTGGTATGTATATATATCCTTATAAGGTGGTAATGGTTCTTGATAAACACCTGATTCAACTTCTAATAATCTATAAACAAACATATAATATCATCTTACTTCTTAGAGAATAATCATGGATCATCCCATGGAAATACACTAGTCCAGATTAGACCCTTCTACATAAAATCATCAATTATGATCCTTAACTCTTGTATATTAGAAGGTTTTATCTAGTAAGTATACATAAAAATTTGAGATACACAGGATGCAACTCTATCCCAAACTCGATATCACATTGAGGGGGTAGTGTCATAACCTCTTCAGGAAAAAATATTTGAAAACTCCTCAATAACCCTAGGAACCTACACTAGATATGAATCTAATAAATATAATGAAAGATATGTTGGTTAAGGAAATAGGGTATCTAAATTCTTATGGCTCATCTGATGATTCTTCTCACCAACGAACACTACATATTATCTTTACACATCACAGAATGCAATCCTCCTTCAAAAAAAATCAATAATAATGTGAAAATATATAGTTAATACATGCCTATAATTACATCATATAGTTGTATTTGAAGTTGAAATTAATCCCCCAATGTCTGATGTTTCTCCATCATCAACTCACAACCTTGGTATGTATCAAACCAACTAGCCTCACCTCCAACTAGTGTTGTCAACAACAAGGGAACTGTAAGCCTCTCGACCTTTATTCCTAAGGCATGAAATATTGCATATGATATGGAATAATGTGATTCTATAGAATAAAATAAAGAAAAATATAGATTATAAGATAATAAAATGGTACATTGAATGATCTTTGTTCCACCTTTCACTGGAATCTCTATTTCATGATATTGCCCATGCCTAAATCCTCTACCTCGTTTCTCCCACTAGTAACTTCCTCCATGATCGTGGTCATTCTTATTTCTATGAGGGTAGGGAAAATAATGTGTTTGACCTATAGTACCTCCATTTACTCTTGAAAGAATGTATGTATGTTATCCCTGCTACTAATATGACCTCAGTGGAAACTGATATTGGGGCTGATAATGATCTTGAAGATCTCAAGGTGGATACATGAGAACTACTGGATCTAGAGAAATTGGAATAAGAGACCTAATACTGACTACCCATCGGTTGAAACCCTTTTTACCCTGATCTTTATCATCCTTTCCCTAAAACTATGTCCCTAGGGAATTATTGATAACCTCCCTAACAAGATGAACCTAGTTCTAAATGCATCATCTCAATCCCTTATTCCTTCTTCTACACCTCTAGGTATATAGGCAATGTAAATGGGTTGACTTTATAATGAATATATATGTGTATAACCTCCTCATGGAACCTCACCCTAGACTCCTCATTTAAAAAAAATTAGGGTAAAGTAAATAAAGTCCTTGAATAAAATATTGATCTCCTATATTCCCAGGATCTCTTTATATAATGAGAAAAAATTCTACCTATTTATTTCCCTCATCATAGATGATAGTAACTCTGCATGATAGTGTTTTTGAAAATAATACCATAAAAACTATACCTTCTTCTACTACCCATGATATAGAATCCACCACTATCACACTAATCCCCACATATAGCTAATTTTCAATAGAAACCTAGTAATTTATCTTAGACTAGATCAGACTAAAAGTTATCTCCAAATCCTCCAACCAATGCTCTATCTCTAAATCAGAGATGTGTCCCTCACACTAATACAATATTTGATGCTATAACTCGAGTAGTTTCTTTCTATCAAGCACATTCTCCTTAGGTGGGTTGATCTTTCAATGGTCAACTAGATCATACTAGCATTCTAGTCTAATCTGAGCCACACACATATGATGATAGTGATCTATATCTACAAGCAACAAAAGAATTATCTAAACCAGTTAGTATGTAATTCATTTAAGATCATTTAATTATATTATTTTAACCTTTACAAAATCACCCAAACTCATACACAAGTGAAAATATATATAAATCTCCCATGTCTCTTGGGTCTCTACCATGAAATTGGAATTATCTCACCTAGAGTGTTCTGTAAGATTAAAGTCCTTTAATTGAATTACAGGGGGGCCTAATCACTTATTTCCTAGTTTGTCTCCATTGATAAATCATACACTAAGTTTAGATAATAATGTTACCCAACCAATATCATACAATAATCATGAGTTTTTAACTCAAAATCTCATTATAACTCTCATCCCTAGAATTGATACAACTTTTTCATGACCCACCCCCATTGGGACCACCCCCACCCCTCTAGGCCTACAATGAAGATGAGAGTGGCCTCCTGAATCCCACCTCCAACAGGCCACCTCTTAGAGACTAGAACCTATGTTATAAATCATAAAAATGGGAGGAATTTCCCTAAAAAACATGAATATAAAAAAATAAAATAGCCAATCAATCCCATAATATAAATAAAACCAAATTCCTATAATAACTATAATGAAGGAATATATTTTTAAAGTACAAGTCTCTAAATAATATACCAAAATAAAACTCCTAGGTAGAAACTCCAATTATAGCCCCAGATTTCGGCTAGGAAGATCTATATTGATCTCTAAATCCATCCCAAAAACCTAAAAATATATTTAAATATATATTGGCAAGCATGTATGTATAATCAGTAGGATCCTCCACAAGACCCCTCATAAAAATGTCTAAGAATCATATTGATGCCTCAAAGAGTAACTAATAGAACCAACACATACCTAATTGAGTCAACTATCACCCAACCTCACCAAGTCTCACTCCATAAACATTAAATCTAAGAATAGTAAAATAATATCTAAGAATATAGAAAGAGAGTACCTCATACCACTTCCCCACTGGTTTGTTTCTCTCAATCACCAACGACAGACATTCAAGTGATCTCATCCCTTCCATATCATCATAAAAAATCCATATATCTATGTGACACATAACCACGTCATAATCACATAACCTCACATAAAAATCCATATATCATGTATAAATTACCCAACCATACATCACATCCTCATCATAGTAAGTTGTTATGAACTTGAAGGACACCAACCTTATTCCCTCCTCATACCATGCATGACCCCCACTATATAATACATCTTCATCACGTCAATCTCACTTTTGGATTATAATCGTCATAGTTTATGCATATAAAAATAAAACCATCATCGTTATGCCATGTCCAAAAGATATATAAGGGAATAGGGATTATTCATCCATCCATTCCCTCGGTAACCTGAATGTTTAGAGAAGACACCCAGAACCCAATATATTTGGGCATCGTTATGGTTATCTAAATCGATTGGGGTGCATATAAAATCATAATAAAATATATCATATAACACTGGCACACACAATCCCAAGATAAAGGGGTTTTTATCAAACAATACTACTATAGAATATAACCATCACCACACATTCACAATATTCCAATAATAACTACATCCACTTATACAAGGTTAACCAACCCCTCCATTTCCTATAAAAATATCCATAATAACAAGCCTACGTTCCCTTAAAACATAGATTTTAACCTATTCCATATTTACCATTACCATCTATATTAAATTCATTATGTCATTAATTCAACAGATTTAATGATAAAGTATTCTTTAGTGATCACCCGCTTCTGTTTCAACATTTACCCACACATTTCAATAACAAACAATTATTAACAACCAGTGCTCATTCAATTTTAGGCTACTACTTACTGAATTCCAACCCACTTCCCCTATCATGTTATTTATTTTCATCTAAATTCCATACCATAAGGAATATATAAACGCAACATTATGTCACACAACTATCCACCGCAACCACTTACATGCAACCCATTCCAATAGCCACAAAAATTTCCAAAAACCAATCACTTCCCAAAAAATTAGACTTTCCATCACTGCAAAAACAATAGTCTCAACATCCCATACAAGACCATTCAATTTATATAAAAATAACACAACCCTACATAGTACCAAAAATAACCAGTATCAAACACATTAATAAAACATAAACTTTCATTTCATTCTATCTAGGTATATTATTTATGGCTAACATTTGTATCAACACAAGTCCAGATTATCCAAAAAACCAATTCATTAGTAGCTTTAAATTATTATCCACTTTTTACAGGTGATTCTAGAATGTAATTATAGTAATAGGTTTATAAATCACAACAAAAAATTAAATATATAGTTACAATATTGAGATCCATTAAACAAAGGAAATTATAAAAGCAGGATAATATTATGTGATACTCTTCCCCCCTTCACTCCAATATTCTAGTTTTTATCTTTTCACAATTTATTAAAATAATTTATTTCGATGAAAATAATACCATGATAATTCCAATATTTTCAAATACTAAGATAGATAGTTATTGTTCTCCTACCATAAGTTGAAGCTTTAATGGTTCAATATATAGGTATAAAGAGAGGAAGAGATGATCACAGGCCTGAACTCATAAGGAAAATACAAACTAATCATGGGATGATATTTGGACTCAAAGGGATATTCCGTGGTCATCTAGGCTCAAGAAAACAAAAAACATTTAAGGGATGGACTTCCATATCTTCAAAATTATAGAATGAAAAACTGAGTGGAGGTTCTCCAATTCATTTTCCTTTATTAAAACTTCATTATCCCCTCAATTCTCATTTTAATCATTTATTTATTTATTTTAATTTAATAACATTTTATTTACTTAAAAATGGATTTGATATTTTTGGGTGAAGGAATTTCTATTTAAATTTTAAAATCATAATTTTAGACATTTTAAATCCTAAAAATATAATTATTTCTAAATTTTAGAGGTGGGAAAAAATTTATAAGGGGATGACTCTTACACTAGAAATAAATGACTCTTATAGTTAATAAATATTACTAACAATAAATCATAAGGTCCACTTATATAGAGGGTCATAAGGGTTATTCATGGCTAAGGAAATGAATCTTATGATCCGGGAAAATGTCTCTTTAAAAATATAGACTAGACTCTAATTAAAATCAAAATAACCATTAAAAAATGGAAAATTACACTTATGAAATATTAGGAACTCATGTGAAATCATTCATGACTCTTATGAAAAATGAAAAATGACTCTTACGATTCACAAAATAGTCATACATAGAATGTAAAAGACTCCTAAACTTGGGAGATTTACTCTTAAGAAATCTCATTTTAATCTTATAAAATCTCATGAATTTTACATTCTATAAATGACCATTGAGTTTTGAAAAATCATTTTACTCTTCAATTCATAGGGGTCATTTTCATGGGAAAAGGATAAAAACATGAGGGTGAATCTAGACTTAATAAATTTCAATATTAAACGTAAAATTAAAAAATTAAAACCTAAATTAATAGTTAATTTAAAAACCAATTAAAAAACTAAAAACCTTTCTTAACCACTAAAACCACCAAATAACATTTGTGTACTCCATCGACTCCCAAGAAAAGATAAAGGAAGGGTTCTAGGGAATCCCAAACCCCTATATAAACCATTAATATTAGAATTATCATCTCATATTGTTTATAACAACTCCTTGTTTACAAAAAACCCTCTATTATCTTATAATAGAAATAAGATAACTATAGACATCCTTTTTTAGATCTATCTAGGCTTGACATAATCCTTTTCATTCAACTTCATGATTCAACAACCCTTTCCTTCATAATTTGAATGCAAACTACAAACTCCATCAATACTTACTATGATTTTAGACACTTGAATCACTATAAAGAAACATTATTTTAGACATGTTTTTTAGCCATGTTTTTTTATTCATGTTTTAAAATGTAATTAATTACTAATTTATCCATATTTTAAAACATGGATACATTAGTTGAGTTTAAAACATAGTTAATTTAGCCTCGTTTTAAAACATAGCTAAATAATATATATATAATAATTTCTATATATATACATATATAAATATATCAATTTATATATGTCTATGTGTGTGTGGTAATTTATAATATATATATATTTATATATATGTAAATTAATATCTTAATATATAAATAAATATATAAACTTTTATGAATTTATATACACACACACAAATATAATAACACACACACACATATATATATTAATTTATATATATATATATTAATATATGTGTGTGTGTAAATTAATATTTTATTATATAAAAAATATAAATTTGTAAATATTTATATATACACACACAAATATAATAACATAAAATATTGATATAATGTATATACATATTAATTTATATATATATATATATATATTAATATAAAATCACACATATTCATACATGCATACATCCATACATAAATACATGCATATAAATATAGGGGGAGAGGGAGAGAGGGGGAGAGAGAGAGTGATGTTGATAGTACACATATAATAATATTACATAACATTCAGAATAGTGTGTGTGTAAACTATTATTAATTATTATTTAAAACAATACTATAATTAATTTGATAATAACCAATAACTAAATAATCATAAATAATAAATTAGTAATAATAAGTAAAATAAGTATAGAAATTCATATATATTACTAACTGATTAATTAATTATTAAATATTAAATTTATTTTATGTGTATTATATTATATAATAATGTGTGTTTGTTAATACATTAATATGTTATATTTATATATAAATGTATTAATATATGTATGTTAATATGTAAATATATATAAATTAAAATATTATTATAATAGAAATTCATTCTGATACACTGGTTCCATCTGTGACTCACAACACTTATATCACCGGGAAAATGGTAGATAGGATGATTTTATTTGTGGGGTTTACTTCTGTGATGAGGAATTGGGATCAATGGGTAACATGTGTGTGTGAGGTTTTCTAATATCATTTACCCACATATAATTTCCAGTTTTTTTACAAAACATCGATAAATACATTAGCCACATTTATAAATGTGACTAACGTAAAAAAATAAAGTTGATTTATTTTTTATTTACATTGTATATTTACAACGATTTTAAAATATACATTAGGTATCATATACACTAAAATCAAAGAATATATTTCTATAACATTGATATATGACAAGGACTCTCCATAGAGTTTTACAAACCCCTTTAGGTAGCTCGTACAATTTACATCATGTAAAAAAATTGCATATCTTCTGAAACCTCCTTTAGGTTTCAATGAATAAGGATAACTATTGGAAAAATCCAATTTTCTTTTATAGATTAAACTTTTACCCTTCATTATTTTCAGTGCAGCACCAGAGCCTAAACATGACATGTCATGCTCATCTATCCTCAAAACATTGAAAAAAATGATTAAACAATTTCTAAACTAATTCACATTTTTTAAACATTTCTAATGATGATTTTAGAATGAATTCAAAATCAATATCAAACATTTAATTAAACCTTTAGTCTCTAAAAATCATTAAATATACTCAAACATATTGAATATATGAGTGGCAACTAAATTTCCATTGGTCGTTATGAATATAATACTTTTGAAACCATAAATTAAATCATGTATACTTATCATAAGAATCTATATTCACTTGTTAAACAAATTTAACATTTGGTTACTTGGGAAGAGGCTTCTTTAACGCATATAACTTCCTCTCATTAAGAGTGATTCTTAAAAAACTTCTCCAGTCTAAAAAATTGCTTTAATTAATCTTCTCCTTTCTCTAGTGTAATGTTTGACGGTAATGATGACACTTAACTACAATAGACACTTTTATAAAATAGGTATCATGTTTTCTATTCATTTTTAAGAACTTTTATTAAATTTGTTCCCACTAAAATGATGACCCCTTTAAAATATTTCATTAGATAGATTAGTGGTACAAGATCCATATTTCATCATTACTTACACTAGTTAATCATGTAAATAAGTCACGATTATTCCTAGTATACAATCATATCAATCATATCACATATTAATCTTATATAATTGAGTAGATGAATATTTATCCCAATCCATTATATGGATTCACTCAACATTATTCCTCTATTATACTAATAGTTAGAGTTTCATGGATAAGTGTAATTTAAAGTAAATACCAAAAATGTAGCACTGAATGGTAAGGGTAACCTCATTAGTGGATTTTATTACACAATATTGTTTATAGAAACCCAATTTTTTATTTAAATAAGTCTAATAATTATTATTAGAATCCAAAAAAATAAATTAAATCCAATTTTTGAGATCCCTATGAGAGAATATGTGAAAACACGCATAAAATAAAATGAAGAAATATTTTTGTAAAGGCATACCATTTAACAAATAGCATATGAATCGTATTTATTACCATTGAACATATTCAATTATTCTCTATGATATGTCATCATATCATGATGAAAAGGACATGGGATTGAGAGATCATTGGGTTAAGGGGGTTTTGTCCAAGTATGAATCACTAACACATGCAACCATTGCATGGTTTTGAATTTATATAACACTCAAGGAAGATCCTTGGGTTTTGTTACATTAACTCATGAATTAAAATGAATGAGTTAATGTCATGTCTAGTTAATAAATCACAAGCATGAATTCAAATCAACTATTTCATTATATCCCATGTAATGTTTTCGTTAATGATATCTTTGGAGGAATACATCCTTAAACAGTAACAATTTTTATTTAAAAGCTAATAATAGAATACCAGTTGCAGATCATTCATGTTGTAAGTCCACTGTATGTAATTTCTCAAATATATCTCATTCATTTAGATTTAGGGTATATATCTCTGTAATGGCCCAAAAAAATACTTAATAAAATAACTAATGTTTCATAATGAAAATTTATTATTTTTTTGAACAAAATCACATTAAAGGATTATTAAATTTTATTACATATCATGAATTAATATTGACTATAATAGATAAAAATAATACATGGAGATAAATGAAAAAGGAACAACTATCACACTAATGTAAACTCCATAGTCTTGAATTATCCAATGAATATTTCTCCTACTAATAAAAAGTAAAAATAAATAAAATATTTAAGAATATGATAGACATTATCAAGGTGAAGAGCCATTATAAGTGAAGTAGTGAATAATGAAGTATGATAATGGTATATTATATATATTATGTAACGGGAAATGTGACCATTAGGATCTAGTCATTAGCTTATCATTAGTCAATATGACCATTTTCAATAGGATAATTAGTCATTATGACCATTGGAATTGGTCTATATAATGGGTAGTGGTGGTAGATAATTGATACAGAAGGGAGAAACAATGGCCTCAACTAGTAGGATCATGAATTTTTAAGCCTATATATTAGAACTTTGGAGGGAGGTTTCATCATTGGGAATCTACTATGAGATAATTTCAAGTTAGTAGAGATCATCACTAGATCAATGTTAGAAAATCCACCCTATTAAAGTAACACCATCACGAACCTTACCCATGGGGCATATAACGATGTAATAAGGGGTTATGTATCTAGTCCTTAGTATTATAAGGTGTAATTTTCTTTTTAGAAATAAAACAGTAATCTCTTTGATCCCATTTTCAATATTATTTTATTTAATAGAATACACATGAATATAAGATGAATATGATTTTTTTATTTTATGATAAAATTATTTATTTTAAATTAAATTTATTTTTATGGAAAAAACTTATAAAACACTATTTATTTAAATATAAATTATTATATAATTTTATAATGTCCAAGATAATTTTTATAAAGATCAGAAAGTTTATTATGTTATAAAACTATTATTTTTCAATAAATTAGTATTTTTATTAAAAATAAATTTATCTTATTTATAAATTTTCTTGGATAAAATGGATGTCATTTATGAAATCAAAATTTAAATATTATTCAATGGTGAATTTTTTATAATTTTTTGAGTTAGGCTAATTTTTAGATAAAAATTAAAATACAGAATAAATATATGGTAGGTATTATGACATCATAAGAAAAAAAGTGATATAATAAATAATTTAATAGCTTTGTTAACAAAAAAATTGTTTTATCATTAAAATAATTTATTTTAAACTAATAAGATTAATTTTAAAAACCTATAAAGAATCTTACAAAACCTAAAGGATATGTTATGTTTTTAATACAATTATTTAGGAAAATTACTCAATTCAACATCATAAATGATATTATTTTAAATATTTCACTTACTAAACTAATAAACTTTTAAAAAACACATGTATTTGAAAAATACGGTGGAAAAAACCATGGTAAGGTTAATGTATTTTTATTTTTTATTAACTATGTGTCTAAAGACAAAGTTTAGTAATTAATAAACAATTATCCATATTTTTATATAAAAAAACCCACCCATTATTCCATTACTCTCCAATCCCAAGACTTTGAGCACAAATATCCTCTCACTTTCTCTCTCTACAGTATTTACAAGGAGTTCTTAAGGTTCCAAGAAGTTCATCCCACGTTTTAAAAAGAAACCTATCAAGGTAAGGGGTTCTCTCCTTCCTATTTTCAATTCAAGAATTTCCTTTATTATATGCTTTTTGATTTAAAAATAATTATGTTTATATATGTTCATATACATCCCTCACAACCCAAATAATGAGATACTACATTCCTACTCATTAAACCCTTCCATGAATGTTTATGTACACTCCTTATGCTACTGAAATTATCCCTTGATTTTCCATGCCATATTTTTTGTGAATACCCAACCCTATATTCAATCAAGGGTATTCATATAGATATAACTATTATTTATTAATTAGATACTTCCATTTATAAAACCCACATTACTTACTCATTAATAATAATATCACCAAAATTCATCACTAATAGTTTATAAAACATATTACCAAGGTTATCCACTAAGGAATCATAAACAAGTTATCTCTTGCGATTAATTATTTAACCAATTCATTAGAGCACTATCATGGTGAACCCTTCATATATCTAAATTCATGTGTGCCACATATATCATATGACATAAAAACATTTTTCATAATTTTAACGCATTAGTAGGAAATGTGGGTTTCATAAATGGAATAAATCAGTCAATAAAGCATAGTTATATCTATATAGATACCCTTGATTGAAGATAGGTTTTGGTATTCAAAAAAACAGGTCTTACAAAATCAAGGGATTCTTTTTGTAAACATAACGAGTGTACATAAAAGTTCATGGAAGGGTTTAACGAGAGGGAAAGTTAGTCACTCATTATTTGTGTTGTAAGGGGTGTCTATGAACATATGTAAACATAATTATTTGGAAATAAAAAATGAATATAAATAAGTAAATTATTGAATTGAAAAGAGGAGGGAGAGAACCCCTTACCTTAAGATGTTGATTCTTAAAACTTGGTAAGAGCTTCTTAGAACCTTAATAACTCCTTTGAAAGATTATAGAGAGAGAAAGTGAGAGGAACTTCTTGTACATTGGCTTAAGAGTGGAGAGGAATGGGATAATTGTTTCATTTTATAGAAAAATACATGGAATTTTTTATTAATTTCTAAACTTAGTCCTTAGAATTCAAGTTAATAAAAAATGAAAAATCATTGTCCTTACCAAGGTTTTTTCATGGTATTTTTAAAGGAGTGGTTTTTAATATTTTATTAGTTTATGAATTTAAGTCCTTTAAATAATATAATTGATGATGTGAAAGTGAGTTGTGTTCGTAAATAATTCTTTTAAAATATTAAAATATCCTTTATATTTTGGAAGATTCTATATAGCTGTGTAGAATTAATCATATTACTTTAAAATACATTATTTTAATGAGAAAACACTTTTTTATTTGACCAAGTAATTAAAGTATTTATTAAATTTATTTTATTTCATTATGATGTCATGATAACTACCATATATTTATATCATATTTTACTTTTTTCCCAAAAATGAGACTATCTAAGAAAATTATAAAACCTTCACCTTGGATAATTTCAACATACTAATTTCAAAATTGAAATCCATTTTATCTAAAAAAATTATCTAAATATAAGAAATTTAAATTTAAAAACAATGCTTATTTATTGAAAATAAATAGTTTTTATTCTATAATAAACTTCTTGGACCTTATAAAAATTATCTGAGACATTATAAAATTATTTTATCAAATATATTTAAATAAATAGTAATTATTCAATCAAAATAACATTTATTTTAAAATACCTAAATTTATCATAAAATTGTATTTTAATTATATATTTTCCAAAAATATAATTATGTTTTTTTATCTAAAAAATTTATTTATCATATTAATCTTATATTCATATATATATATATATATATATTAAATAATATAATATTTAAAATGGGATTTGAGAGACTATTATTTATTTCTATAAAAAGAGTTACACCTTATAATATTAAGGTATAGATACATAACCCCTTATCACACCAGCATATTCCCTAAGGGTAAGGTGTGATGTTGCGGTACTTTCATGGGGTGCCTTAACTAACATTAATCTAGTGGTTATCTCTACTAACTTGGACTTATCTTATAGTTGATCTCACTTTAGACTTAATTTTTGAAGCTCTACTTGGGCTTAGTCAAGGGAGAAACCTAGTGATGCTACCTCCCTCCCAAGTTCAAATGGATTGGCTTCAAAATTCTTAATACTACTGGTTAAGGTAATTTTTTATCCATTCTTAATCAATTATCTCTCATAATTTCCCATTATATAAACTTATTATAATGGTTATAATACCCAAAAATCATATTTCCCAATGGTCATATTATTAATTTAAAATAAATTATTTTAAGGATAAAACATTTTTATTGGTCGAAAAATCTATTAAATTATTTATTTCATCACTTTTATGTCATGATGATGTCATAATACCTATAGTATATTTATGTTGTATTTTACTTTTTACCCAAAAATTCAACTATCTCAGGAAATTATGAAAAAATAACTATTGGAAAATGTTTATGTTCTAAATTAAAAAATGACATCCATTTTATCAAAAAAATTATCTAAATAGTGGAAATTTAATTTTTTAAAACTATAATTATTTATTTAAAAATAATAATTTTTATGAGATAATCAACATTCTGACCCTTATAAAAATTATTTGGGACATTATAAAATTATATTATTGTTTATATTTAAATAAATCGTGTTTTATAAGACTATTACATGAAAAAAGATATTTTAAATACTTAAATTTATCATAAAAGTGTATTTTAATTATATATTTTCTAAAAATATAATTATATTTTATTTGTATCCAAAAATATATTTATATTATTCATCTTATATATATGTGTATTTTATTAAATAAAATAATAATTAAAATGGGATTAGTGAGACCACTATCTCACTTCTAAAAAGAAAATTACACCTTATAATACTAATTTCTAAATATATAATCCTTTATTACACAAGCATATGATGTAAGGGTATGGTGTGAGATGGTGGTACTTTCATGGGGTGGATAAACTAACATTTATATAGCGGTGATCTCCACTAACTTAAAATTATTCCATAGTCAATTTCACTCGAGCATTACTTATTGAAGCTCTGTTTGGTCTTAGATAATGGAAAACCCCCATGTCGCTAACTCCCTCATAAGTTCTAATATATGGGATTCAAAATAAATAATCCTACAAGTTAAGGAAATTATTTCTCTCTTATTCATCAATTATATCTTAACATTACCCATTATATAAACTAATTCTAATTGTCATAATGCTCAATATCATATTAACCAATGGTCATATTGACCAATGGTCTGGTAATGTCCAAATCCTAATAATAATTTCTCCCATTAAATATTATATATATGCTCCACCATTATCATACTTAATAATTTTTTACTTCATTTATATAAGTACTAGAATTCCCTTGATAATTTCTGTCACATTATTAACTCTTATATTTAATTTTATTATTTTTAAATCAAGAGTGATCTTCATTGGATAATTTAAGACTATAGTTTACATTAGTGTGTGAAATGTTCTTTTCTGTTTATCTCCTTATATTATTTAAAGATATTATAGTCAATATTAATTCATAATATGTAATGAAATTTAAAAGTTCTTCTATGTGATTCTATTTGAAATCATAATTAAATAGTCATTGTGAGACATGATTTATTTTATTAATGAAATTTTTGGTTCATTAAATTCTCCCCCTTAATAAATTCCCCCCACAAAATTTGTGTCCTTTCTTAAAATAAATGGGGGTATTTCTCTTTAATCACTTTTTCATCCTCCCATTTTTTTTATTATAGAGAGATTCTATAATTTTTTATATGGGTAATAATTGTTTATGATAAGTTACACATGAATATAGGATGATACAGGTTCAAATATCTTGGATGAAGTACCTTCAGGCTGAGAAAAATAGTGGTCGCACTAGAAAACCTAGGAAGAGAACCTCCTTTGAAATAATATGGAACTAATTACATTAACTTTAATTTAATAAAATCCCAATCATCCACATAGAAAGATTCTAGGAAACCATCAGGGCTAATTGTGTTATCTAGATTGAGGGATAACATAACTCCCTTAATCTCATCATCTAAAGGAACAAATTCCATGAAGTAGTTATGGGTTTCATCAATATAACATGGGTTATTATAAAGGAAATAACGTTATTCTTTCTATAATGGAAAGACTCCCCCAATATCTAGTCAATAACTAGTAAGAAAATCATAGAAATGAGATATTTCTAGCAAACCCATGCTCTTTAAATCATTGATAATAGAACCATATTCCCTTTACAAGTAGAGATTCCCCACATATTTATGTTCATTAAGGAAATCATGGGAGTAGGTTTTATTATTGGGACCTATATTACCTATATGGATATTGATTTATCTATGGTCATATATTCCTCCTCCTTTATAAAATCCTCTAGGATTTTGTTTTTTTATACAAGGTTTATATAAAAATCATCATCCCACTCCTCCAATAAATTGGAATCTAGTTAACTAATCAACTTCTAAATGTTGTCTAGGGTAAAATGGGGTTAGTAATTCTATTCATACACTCTTGAATGTCTCTTTACAAATGTCATATATATATATGTGTGTGTGTGTGTGTGTGTGTTTGTGTGTGCATAGACACCCAGGAATACGCATGCATGTCCCTTTTCCATGTGGTTTACAATAGATGAGTGAACTCCAAGTCCAGAAACCATTGTTTAGAAAAATAAAAATTCCATGAGACCTTCACTGAACTATACAGTTTAATAAGTAATGAAGAGTGATCATATATAACCTAATTCTGGTTAGAGACTAATGTTTTAGGAAATACTGAAATCCCTTACAAATTAGTTTGAGACCTATACAAAATAAATCAATAAATCCACCTACCTTGTTTGTTGTTACACCGAGTGAATGGGTCTCCTAAATTTCTCATGTATAAGAGGTTATTGTAGGCCATTAGTTCCATGAATCCACTCATCACTTTTCTAGGAAATATTTTTCCTATTTTTTATTTTTAGGGGTCAATAATGGAATTAAAATCACCTCTTATGAACGAGTTTTGGGAGCCTAGATCGAAAGATGAAAAATCTTCCTAAATTTTTTACCATTCCTAAATAACACAATTAGAATATATGAAAGATAAATAGATCAAGTTTTATGAAGTAAAAACATCCATGATCATGTGTTTAGTGGAATATTTTATCAAATTCACCTTTTGGAATTTTTCTAGAAAATTCATACATGGTCACTCATAGGACATCTGTGAATACAGTTTGACTTATGAATATTTTTCACAACGTTTTGGATGTTATTTTCATTATGTTTAGCTTTAAGTATATATACTATGTATATTTGAAGTAACCTAATTTAATTCATAATGAATTCATGATTTATTGAAGAACCTATCCATAAGTAATTATAGACTATAAAGGATTTCATTAAAGAATATAGGAGGATACGTTGATATCCTAAGGAGATTGAATTATGGGGGAAAATTTTTGAGAACAAAATCGGGACCTAAAAGTTGATTTGGTAACCCTACGACTTAACAGAAGAAAGTGTTGTGAATGAGACCTATGAGAGACCTTTTTTGGGGATACACCTGGAGAATTAAAACCTCTATAGAAAACACTTAAATATAGTTTATAGAGTTAAAACCCTTAAGTCTAAATGAACCTAGCGGAGATAAAGCCTATGTGGAGGGTGGGAGAGAAGCCTTTGGGGATACAACATGATCGAGGAGGGAATCATCAATAACTTTATCCAGTTATAAGAAAACATGAAGTTGAATCACTGGAAGAGGATTTTGGAATTGAATACATCATCTTAGTTGGATCTATGGGCTAGGTCAATGATAAAACCTCTAACTAGCTTCCCATAATGTTCTTTAGACTTTCGGAAGAATCAATCTACAATAGGCTTTATTTATCCTTCATATATTTAACCAACATGTAAGAAATCTCACTAACAAACAAGTGGTACTTTCTAGGGAAAGAAATACTCATATGCTTCAATCCATCAACCTAAGTAAAAACCAATGATCCCCCTAACTATATTATAATTATGAGGATGATATTTGGACCATGACTAGATCTGAAGTGGATGAACTTACAAAAGGGGATTCCTTCTAGCCATCTTGATCACCAATTCCATAGGATGATACCAAAACCTTATCAATAACTATAGGGTTTCCAACTTAAATCCCATAAGATGCATTTTAAAATGGTATAACTCATAACCTTGTAGATGGAATTCATAGCAGAAAAATAATTTGGAAGTATATAATAATTTCTACCAAAGTGACATGGAATCACCCACCTATAATAAGGTCTATGGTGGGAGTAGAAATGAGATATCCATCTCTAAAAAAATCCATATAGTCATGGTATATTTCATATAGAGGATTACATTGTATACAAAGAGGAAGTAGGTTGTAGTATCCCTTTTTACCTTCATGATGGTTGGGTTATGAAAAGAAAGAGGAAGAACCAATATATGCACCCAAATGGCCAAATAATGAGGATCATTTCCTGAGTGTAAATATATTCTTCATCTGAAGAGAATAAAACACCATTTCCAAGACATTCAGGCCTCTCTAGCTTAATCTTTAACAAAATTATAATTGGAGAAAAAATAGATACATAAGGCTTTGCAGTCAAGCTTCAGGATGATAGGATGAAGAGATAGTCCCTATTATAACACAAAGTTCTGCAAAAAAAATACTAGAGAAGGACATTCAAAGCCAAATTTGGCTATAAGAATCTGACCATGGTATGCTTCCACCGAAGTGAAATATTTTAGGTACATGAATATAGGAGGAGAACCATCTACTGAGGAATATTATAGATCTATCAGGGTCATAGGTATCAAGGGAGGAAAATCATGCTAGGATAGAGGTGAATAACTCTATAAAACCTCCTTGAAAGAAAGAGTAGGACTAGTTGTTCCTAGACTTTCAGTGTGTGAGGACAGAGTAGCAGCCAACCCCAATAAAGGGGAAGGTCTTGCCACCATAGAAATACCACTAGAATAATGAACTAAAAAATCATCCATAGAATATCTCTCATGGACCGCATCCTTGAATGAGGTTGAGGATAAAATAATATATATATAAGATTTGATCATTTCCCTCACAACAATCAGAAATTTTTAAAGAAGGGGGACATGATAAGAATAATAATTAGAGTGGAGTGCTCTATTGGATGTTTATTTTAAACCAATATTATAGTTCTAGGTTTATTCTTCTAACTTGTTATTTCTCCATAATATTTTCATGAGTTGGGTTGTCGTGTTTCATAACACTTAGTCCCTTTTATCAAGAATTCATATTTATCCTTCTTCATAGGATAGTTCTGGTTCTAATTCCATACCATTTTTTCTAGTATATATGTTGGGTTTCAAATATACTTTCTTAATAAGGATTTTTGGAATATTTCATGGATATTAGAATGATTTTTAGGTAGTGCTAATTTATATTTGAGTACTCTAACACACTCAAGAATCTAAAATGGTCCAAAGTAACTTGAACTCGATTTCCCCTCCCTTCTTAATATCATGACCCATTTCCATGGTGATATTTTGATGAATACATGATACCCTATATGAAACTATAAATAATTCCTTTTATTTCCATCATAACTCTTTTTTTACTCTTAGAAACCCTAATAATTTTTTTGATCCCTTATATCTTATTTTTATTGTCTTTCACAATGTCTAGTCCTAATGATTTTCCTTATCTAAATTTATTCTAAAAAAATAGTTATAAAAATATTCATATAGAGTGGTTCTTAAGGACCTATGTGAATACATGTGTGAAAAAATATTATTATATTATAATTTACAAAGTAGAATATGTTAGTCCCAACTCCCATAAAATCAATTGAGCTAGTCATCTGCATGTCTTCCAATATTTGAATAGTCCTCTTAGACTATCCATTAGTTTTTGGATAAAAGGTTATTCTATGTTTTTATTATGTTTTCATATCCTTTTTAATGATATTTTAGAACTTATAATTAAATCTTTTATCATAGTCTAAATCAATTAGAAATGGTTCCCCATGAAGTCCCACTAATTCAGGAATGTATATAAGGGAAAGGTGCTCAAGGGAAAATCCTATCATATGGAAATAAAATGAGTAAAGTTTGATAATATATTTATTATTATCTATATTTCATTGTCTACCTTGGTTGTCTTTGTAATTCCAATAACAAATCTCATAGTGATGTTTTCCAACTTTCATACAAGTATGGGTAGTGATTTTAGTACTAATTTGGGAATTTTTCACTCCACCTTCACTTACTAAAATAAAAAAACATCTTATAGTATAGTTATAAATCTACTTTTAATTTTATCCCACCAAGATTTATATCATATATCCCTATACATTGTGGTTCTTCTAGGATTTATACTGAAGAAAATATTGTGAGCTTCATCAATCATCTCTTTCTTTAAATATGTAATAAATGGGATACAAAGCCTTGTACCAAACCTCAGTACTCTCTCTTGATCAATATTGAACTCAAAAAGCTTATCATTTTTCATAGATTCTATATTATTTTATAGATTAAGATCGTATCTTTTTTCATTCTTGATCCTATTCGGTAATAGTGTTTGGGAAATAATTTGGTATAGGATTAATAATGTTCCTTACCTTATGAATTCTATATCCATATTTATCATGTCCTTGATCAATGGATGTCCTTAAATCCTCAGAATCACAAGAACACTAGAGTGTTTCCTACTCAATGCATCATAAAATTTATTTTCTTTTATAGATTGATAATGAATAGAACAATCATGTACCGTAAGAAGATTTATTCATCTTTGTTGTCTTGTGTTTAGTTCCTTTTGTGTTACTATATAATTCAAACTCTAGTGGTTGGTGTATATATCACAATTCACCCTAAAAATATAGTGTATCTATATATTTAATGAAAATATAATTTCATCTAACTCTAAATCCTGGGTAGGATAATTATTTTCATGAGGCTTTAACTATTAAGATGCATAGGAAATCACCTTGTCAATTTTCATGAGTAGACTTACAAGTAATTTCAAGGATGCATCACTGTAAATGAAAAATACTTCCCCATTGGTGGGTAAAGTTTGAATAGGTGCACTAACCAACCTCTTATTTAGTTCTTGGAAACTATCATCACACTCCTTTATCCAGATAAACATAACTCCCTTTATGGTTAACTTGGTTACTAGATTAGAAATATGTGAAATTTTTTCATAAACCTTTTATAGTATCCATCTTGATAAAGGAAAGTATAAATATTTAATATTATTGTTGGTTATGGCCACTCCACTTTGGCCTTTTACTTTATTGGATCAAGTAATATTTCTTCTCTGGTCACAATGTGTCCTACCAATGTGATATGTTATAACCAAAAGTCACATTTTCTAAATTCTTTAAAAAGATTCTATTTCCTTATAGTTTGTTATATGATCCTTATATGATCATCAATCTCTACATAAATTTTGGAATATATCATAACATCATTAAGAAAGGTCACCATAAATTTATCAATGTAGTACTTAAAAACATAAATCATAAAATCCATAAATATGGTAGGAGCATTAATCAATCCAATGGCCATAATAGAAACTCATGGTGTCTATATCTTATTCAAAATGGAGTATTTGGAATATATTATTTATTAACACTCATCTTATAATACCTTGATTGGAGGTCAATCATTGAGAATAATTGAGCCCTATGATGATGGTTTAATAAATAAAAAACCCCTATAAGTGAATACATTTTCATAGTGATCGCATTATGTTTTCTACAATCAATCAATAACTACATCAGTCCATCCTTATTCTTCACAAAGATAATATGTGTTTCCAAAATAGAAACATGTTGTCAAATAAAAACCTTCTCTAAAAGATCATTAAGTTGCTTCTTTAATTCCTCTAACTCCATATATTCTATTCTATATGGTGTATTTGATATTATCTTAGATCAAATTATGAGTTTAATTGAGAAAAATACCTCTCTTTGTCGAAGAGGTTCGAGTAACTCATTATGAAATAAATCAATGTATTCCCAAACAATGTGTACATATCCTATCTTTATAATTTCACTTTCTTCTCCTTCTTCACCAATAATTTCCATAAAAAAGTCAATGGTAGGTGGT
Organism: Viscum album; assembly: GCA_963277665.1. Classification (NCBI taxonomy): domain Eukaryota; kingdom Viridiplantae; phylum Streptophyta; class Magnoliopsida; order Santalales; family Viscaceae; genus Viscum; species Viscum album. The sequence goes on along the minus strand of OY728141.1, from coordinate 1,607,649,938 downwards.
TCTTGATATGACTTGGGTTGGGTTATCTCTCCTTTGAAAATAATTATAAGTTATCCATTAAAGACAGCTTAAATTTCCTTTCTTCAATGGTTCATCTTGGTATTATACTTTTATAACCAATCCATCCCATGTACTATTTAAAATTACACCATTAGAATAACAACCATGTTTTTAGAGATATTATTCTCACCAAAGTTAATAAGAAAATACCTATATATCCTTGATATGTGAATAGTTCCTTTGGTATTTTTAACTGAAAGCTCAAACACTAGAAGTTTAGGGTATAAATTGATATTATTTGAAAACTTAAATAAAATAAAAGGAATGCATAGAACCATAATCAAATAATTTAATTTCTATATTTGAGTGTACAATGAGTGTACCTACCACTACATTATTCGGATCCTCAACATTATCTATTATGATTAAAAAATTTCAACCATTATCCCTTAGCCTCTATTGGGGTTGATTTTGTTTTCAATCTATTATATTCTAATTTGGACATTGATTAGTAAAATTTCCATTCTTCCAAATCTTTAAGTATTGTACCTCAAGTTGTTCTTGCATCATATTTCCTTTTTCATTAGCATTCAAATGCTAAGGATTTACATTTACACAACAGTTTTGATCTATATAGAAATATCTTAAACACTTGTAACACCTTCCACTTATATATATAAATTTCCTTGATTTATTCTTCCCACAATTATTTCACATTGTTAGTTTTTGTTTCTTTCCTTCTCTTTCACAATTAAAATTATTTTCAAAATTTGGAATCATCTATCTCTTATTATAATTTATTTTATGAGACTATTTTGAATCTCCAAAATCCATTTCCACTTTGATATAACACTATACTATTTCTTATTAACTCCCAAGGTCTCTAATTTCTAGATATTTACATAGATTTTGTATTAGCTCACTAAAAAACTTTTCAACCTCCCCATTAGAATCAATGAAAAATATTGAAACATAATGTAAAATACTTGTAATGTTTATCTCATAACATCACACTGATTAATTCTCTTTTTGACATCAGTACAATGAATTCCATTTCCATATTGATTTGGATATTTTAAGTAAAATACTTATCGAAAAAAAATTAAATCTTCCCACTCCATAGCTTCAACCTCATTCTTTGGCTTCATGTACTTGGTCAGTTTCCACCACTTATCAGATTCTCCCTCTGATCATTATACTTCCAAAATAACTTTCTCTTTATCAAAATAAAAGATAATATAATATATCTTTTCTATAGTATTGATCCATTGTTCTGTGATTAGTGGATCATAGGTACTACTAAAAATATGTGGTTATTGATGCATGAAGGATTAAACTTCTATTTTTTGATTCCTTGGTGAATTTTGATGCTTCACATGGTTTAGGTTTTAATACATGACTTGAGTAAATTGATTCATCAATATCATTGAGTTTTCAACTCTATATTACATCATATTATGAATATCATTGTTTTATTGTCCATCACATCCATTATTCATATGGGATCATCTATTTCCCACCATTTTTATAGAATAATAAAACTTAAATGAGAAAATTTATATCATTTTAAATCATATAATAGTATTTCTAAAGGTAGGTTTAATCTTAAATTTTTTTAATAACTTTCTTCTAGGATGTTATACTTAAATCTTTTAAAAAATTACATTATCTATATCTCTTTTATAATGGTTTATAAAAATAATGTGATTAAAAAATTGTATACATTAGGAATATCAAATTAGGTGTGTAGCAAGGATTCTTTTTTGTGCACTAAGTACTAGTTGAATTAATACCCAATGATCCCTTTTGGGGTTATTACCTTTAGTTGCATCTATTCTAGAGCTATATTTACTTATAGTATCTAGGTAGGGTTTTAATTTCTTGTAAAACACTGTCATTATACTATATAAAGTTTCTATAATGATTTACTATATTTATAATGATCCCTAGGGATATTACTAATGTTTTCTAGTCTTTGTTTCCATAAATAACTAAACATTCCCTTTGATACCAACTATGGTGACCCACATTTTTCAAAAATTATTTTTAACTTATTTCCATGAAAAATATTAAATTAATATATTTTAAGGGCATTTTGATGTTTAGTGTCTTGGAAAATAATTACATAATAAATGAAGTTCATAAACATTATTTAATCCTTTTTAAAGAGTCCTTTAATCTCATCCTAGTTCACTTTACTATATAAAATTTTCTAGGGATATACATTAAACAAAAGGGTGGGTATAAAGTTATTTAAAGGATAAAAAAAGGAAATATTATGTATGTGACCCTGGATTATTCATGAGTAATAAAAATAGATAATGATCATGAATACATGAAGCACAACATAAGAGCATGATCATAAGTACGTGGAGAATAATATAAGATCGTGATCATAAGTATATGAGTTATAAAATGGAAATGTGATTATAATGTAAAGATGATACATTCATTAACATATCACCAAGGATCACAACCAAAGTGCATTATAACCTATTATCAAGGTTATTCAGCTAGGTATCGTAAACATATTATCTCTAGATATTAATTATTTACTCAGCGTATTAGAGTTCTATCAGGGAGCACCCTTCATATGTCAAAATTCATGTGTATCACATAGGTTGTATAACATAAAAAAATAATTATTTTAATACATGATTAGAGATTGTGGGTTTCATAAATGGAATTCACTAATCAATGAATCATAATTAAATATATATTAATACCCTTTATTTAAGATATGGTTAGTTATTCAAAAAAATATGTATGGAAAATCAAGGGATAATTTTGAAAGCATTATGAGTGTGCATTAAAGTTCATGAAAGGATTTAATGAGAAAGGAATGCATTTTATCATTATTTGGGCAGTAAAGGATTCATATGAAGATATGTAAACATAATTATTTGGAAATAAAAGGTCTTAAAATAATGGAAATAAAAGGTCTTAAAACAATGTAAATTCTTGAATTGGAAAGAGGAGAGAGAGAACCCCTTACCTTGAGAGGTTTATTAATAAAACTTGGTAAGATAATCTTAGAACCTTAATAACTATTTGGAAAGGCTCTATAGAGAATAAATGAGAGGAAATTCTTTCATAAAGTCTTTTTAGTGGATATTTTTGGGATAATGGGTGGGTTTTATAAAAAAATAAGGGGATTGTTTATTAATTTAAAAACTTGTCCCATGGACACTTAGTTAATAAAAAAATACAAAACCATTTTCTTTGCCATAGTTTTTTCTATGGTATTTTCCAAGGAGGAGTGGGTTTTAATATTTAATTAGTTTAAGAACCAAAATCCTTAAAATTATATCATTTATGATGTGGAAGTGAGTCATGTACATAAATAACTGTTTTTAAAATCTTAAAATATCCTTTAGGTTTTAGAAGGTTCTTTATAGGTTAGTAAAAATAAAATTATTACTTTAAAATAATTTAACTTAATGATAAAAAACTTTTTTAGTTTATTAATATATTAAAGTATTTATTAAATCACTTTTATGTCATTATGATATCATAATAACTACTGTATATTTATACCATATTTTATTTTTTACCTAAAAATTCAACTATCAAAGAAAATTTTGAAAAAATATCCATTTTCTAACATCAATATGTTGATTTAAAAAAATAACATTAATTTTATTCTTAAAATTATCTAAATAATAGAAATTTATTTTATATAAATAGTACATATTTATTGAAAAATAATAGTTTTTATGAAACAATCAACTTTCAGACCCTTGTAAAAATTATTTGGGACATTATAAAATTATATTATCATTTATATTTAAATTAATGTTTTTATAATACTATTCCATAAAAAAATTATTCAAATATCTAAATTTATCCTAAAAGTTTATTTTAATTATATATTTTAAAAAAAAATTGTTTTTCATTTATCAAACTATCTATTTATCATATTCATATTATATTCATGTGTATTTTATTAAATAAAATAATAATGAAAATGGGATTATAGATACCACTATTTCATTTCTAAAAATAAAATTACACCTAATAATACTATGTTTTAGATATATAACCCCTTATTACACTAGCATACTCTATTAGGGTAAAGTGTGTGATGGTGGTACTTTCATGGGCTGGCTTAGCAAACATTGATCTAGTGGTGATATTCATTAACTTAAACTTCTCTCATAGTCAATTTCACATTATCCTTGCATGTTGAATCTCTACTTGGGTACGGTCAAGGGTGAACCCCAGTGATGTTAAGTAACATCCCAAGTAAGTAAAGAATAATAGATTTTCATATCTATGTCTATTTATGAATTATAGTGTTTTATAGGCTTAAAATGAGAATAAATTCAATCTTAAGTATAGAATACTCTAATATTTTTAAAAGATTGTTTTACCACATTTTGATGGAAACCCATTTTTAAATATAATTTTTGACAATTTTATAAGCTCTATTTTTTAAAATAAACTTATTCTTTAGAATTGGGACATTGAAATTTACTTTGGATAAATTTTTGGTATTTTTCAGACAATGTTCATTTTTTAATGAATAGTGAAAATACTGCATTTTACTTCAAAACTGCTTATTCATCTAATTTAATTATATAGCAAGATTATTTTTTTAATTGGTTTTAAAGTTTAAGTAGAATATATTTTTACCATTTAATCCAATTTTGTCCATTAGAATTAATTTTACTTTGAAATTGGACATAAACAATTGTCAATCTTTTGATAGATATTGTTTCTTAAAAACACGCTATTTGTTTTGACAACGAGAATTATTTTTAAATTAATTACTGAAATTTCTGTGTTTGGAATTTTGTAAAATTAATTCCATATTTGTAATTATAAGGTCCAAATTATTTAATTAATACTCTTGTTTTTGGACGTTATGAATAGTAACGACGGTAATTATCTTTATTATCATGATTAATTAGTAATTGGGTAGTTAAGGGTAATAAAATAATATCATAATAAGATAAAATGACCCTAACATGTGTCCAAATACTCTTTTTTGAGTCATGTCCGACCATGGGAAGCTTTTTACTGAACTTTAGGGCCTATGGAGTCACATGGGTGTAATAGTGACATTTATGACATTATTTTTAAAAAGAAGAGAAATATAACAAATGCCTATATATCCTAAATAAAACAATTTTAATTTTTTTTAAATAAATGATATATTAGACTATAAAAAGTCATTATAAATATAAAAATATTTCCTATATCATGGTATTTTTTTATAATTTAAATACATTAAATAAATAAATTTATTTATGACACCATGATGATGCAGTGATTACCTCATTAATGAACAATTTAAATAAAATGAAAAGATAAGGTAAAATATAAGACTTACACTTGTATAAAACCTATTGGATGGGTGTATTTCGAACCCTTATCACCTTATCCTCAACATATATCATTTTGGGACCTTTAAAATCTGAAAAGCATTTTATAATAAAGTAGCATTTCAAGACTTTCCAAAAGTGACCTTCCTTCCTCTTATAAAAGGCCCCACCTATACCACCTTAAACACACCTCTCAAGCCCTTGGATCATCCAACCTCTACTCATATTATCTCTCCACATCCCTATATTCCTCATAGAATCCTCACTTTGTGCAGAATTCTTTTCAAGAGAGAATGTTTCTCAAATCAAAAGAAGTTACCCGATTTAGAGCTAATGCCTTCTCTCAAAATACTTTGTTGTATTTTCCTTCTTCACTCCCCCTAAAATTATTATTATTTGATTCCATAAAAACACCAGTGTCCTCAATATACTAGGATGTTGTTATGGTAATAATTTTATTTACACTTACACACACCTCCCTCCAATGGTTAATGAACATACTGTTTCTGTGGGTGGCGAATTACTACCTCACGAAATGATGATTGTTCAATCTTATTTTAACATCTTTCATAGTGGCCATTATGATTTCACTGTATTTATATATGATTTATATGCTATTTATTTTTTCTATATTCTTCTGAATTTTATTTTTAAATCACATCGTTATGCTTTTCATGTTGTGGAACTGCGATAATTTCATCTTAGGAAGTGTGGACTACCGCCCCCTCAAGTGATGTGACATGTTCATACCAAACATTTAATTTATAAATAATGAAATTAATGAACTTATTTTACCTATATAACATATATATTATACTCTAATTATAATATATCTATGTCTCATTTAGTTTTAAAGTCCATTAATATGACAAAAAATGAAAGTAGTGTTCATGCGTACGTACGACCTACCGTCTCCATGAACGGTGCATTTCATTTCTTATCTCCAAATGTTATGGAATAGTATAAAATGAATATATACTGGATATATATGATATTTAAATCAGTAATACCATTTTGGAGATGATGTACTTATAACTACATGGGAAATTCTTTTCAAACAAGTTCATTTTTTGACTCATGAACCGAACATCGACAAAATGTATGATATGAACTCACATAATTAACTAATTATTATAACATGATAATATGTGATATGAATTGAATAATAAAATTTAAAGGAAGTCCATAAGAAATTATAAATTGTCCTAAGTTTATTATTTAGGAATATAAATAACGAACGAGAACAAGTCGGACTTGAGGTAAGGGACTTCGTCTCAATCTCCTTTCGTTGAGGAATAATTCAATTTATATACGACATTCTTTTATTAGTTGTATAATAAACCCTTTTGACTTTTAATATCATTAAAAAGGAATATTTTTACATGAAGCGTTTTACTAAATGACAAAAGGAATGTTTTTGTCTTACGAATGCAGCGACAACGACTTCTCCGCCGTCATGACCATTATTTGAGTTCCAGCTTCCTCTACAAGCCATAAATTTTTTAAATGAAAAATAAATACCATGTTTTACTTTTCTTTTCTTTTGGTATTTAAAATTGTTTTGATAATGTTTTGATTATATCAATGTGTTGTATTGATATCTTTTGATTGAAATATGGAAATGTTATGTTTCTTTTATGCATGTTTTATGTGATACGATTATGTTATGGTTCTTGGGAATTGTTTATGAAATCAGGTGGTTCCGTGATAAACTAAGGGCGGGTGATCCTGAGATAGATCTCCAATGCATTGGGTAAGATGAAGGAGTTAAACGCTAAGGTTTCTCTAAAGAGATTTAGGGAATATACTATGATGGGTATTCTAAATATAACCATGAGGGTTACTCCCTATGTAAGAATGTTATGAATGCCTCAAGTTACCTTTATGTATTATGATTTCTATGAGTTATTCAGAAATATTATGATTCCATGAGGTATGTTAAAATGATTATATTTTATGAGTAAATTATGAATTCATTGATTCTTATGTATACATGGACTAATGTTTTCTTTCTGTATTTTTGTATCCCTTGCTGATATTTTTATGCTCATCCCAAGTTTTTGAAATGTTTTTCACAGGTCAAGGGAAAAGTACATGATGTGATGATAGTGTCGAGGAAGTGTCAAGAAAGAAACCATGTTTTATTTTAAATATGTTTACTTTGGTGGAAAAATGAATATTGTCTTTTATGTAACCACCATGTTTAAATGTAGAATGTAATGCATGATTTATGATCTAATTCTATAAAACTATAAACCTGAAAATATCCTCAATATGAATTCTTGAAATAACCCAAGATTAAGTAATGTTTAAGTCTAGGGCCTTATATTTGGTATCATAGGTCAGTTTAGATAACTTTAGGAGTTATAATTATATTAAATTATTATCCAAAAATATATTTTTTACACATTATGTTCAAATTGAAATGATATAGAATTTGAAGATTACCATGTTGCTTCATCTAAGACATGTTTTTTCAGAATGGTTTTCCATAGAGGAAATAGGGAAGTAGTACTAGGAAGGAATAAAGAAGGAAATAACCATCCAAATCAGCATCCTGAGATGTTCGGAATTGGAACTGAATAGTTTTTTGTAGTAATGGAGCAGTTGACTCAAGTGATAAATGGTAGTGGTATCCATGCACGAGATCATCCAGATCAACCGCATAGAAACAAGTCAGTGGTGGAAAATTTCCTGAGGCAACATCCCCCATCATTAAGAGGATCATCTGGCCCTGTGATAGCTAAAGGGTGGATTAAAGCACTGGAGAATATTTTCAATGTCATGAGGTGTTCAGAAAATCAAAAGGTTAGTCCTGTTGTTTACTGTTTGGAGGGTGAATCAGATCAGTGGTGGTTGATGGTTAAAAATATCAATGACGCTGATGAGATTGATGCTCTTGACTGGGATGAATTCAAAGGTATGTTTCTTAAGAAATATTTTCCTAAGGCTGTTCTACTTAGGATGGAAAAACAATTCTTGGAATTGAGGCAAGAGGATGACTCAGTGGCTTCTTATGAAGAAAAGTTCACTCGATGGGCAAGGTATGATCCAAATTTTATCTGAGACCTTGATAGTAAAATCAATCATTTTTTACTCAGGATTGAAGCCAAAATATCAAATGGAATTAGCTTCTCGTGAGTTCAAAAGTTATAAATAGTTTCTTCGATGTGTTGAGAAGGTGGAAATGGAGTTTTCCTATGATCAAGTGTTCTATGAAAACCAACAGAAGAAGAGACCGAGGTGGTAGGAGAAAAGGAAGAATCCTTCAAAAAGGTTTGGTGGTAAGAAAACTAAGTTTTCAGTTTGTGATAAATGTGGTAAAAATCATGCTATGGAATGTCTTTTGAATTCTGGAAAGTGCTTCTAATGTGGTAAGATGGGACATAAGGCTCATGATTTCACTAGAAAAGATCAGGGTAACGGTAATACCAAATTTGATTTACAGTTAGTGAAATGTTTCAAGTGCAATGAGATGGGTCACTATGAAAACGAGTGTTCGACAAAGAGCTTGAATGATGGGAAGTAGTCAGACTATAAGCAGAAAGGTGTGTTGAAATCCTTTGCAACTACTTCAGTAGATGTTAGGACATCAAATAAAGTGGTATCGGGTACTTTGTTTGTTTTTCCAGATTATGCCAATGTGTTTTTTGATTCAGGTTCTACACATTCTTTCATCTCTGAAAAATTTTCTAGTAAATTGGGAATTCCATCTTAAGAAATGACTCCTGGACTTGTGGTAAAAACACCTGGGGGAAATGTTGAGGAAAAAAGAATTTATAAGAATCTTCCTATCCTTATCCATGGAAAGAACCTACTTGAAAACCTTATTGTTTTACCTCTAGTATAGTTTGATGTTATCTTGGGTATGGATTGGATCTCTGTTTACCATACTAAGATTAAATGTAGAGCTAAAGAATTTTCTTTTTAGAAATACTTTCAGTTTGTGTACAAGACTGAACCCTTACTTTTGATAACATATCAAGAGGCTGAGAAACTTGTAAAATATGGAAATGAATGTTATGTTGCACGTATTGTTGAAAACAAAGGAACCATTCAGATTAATTATGTTCTAGTGGTAAATGAGTATCCAGATGTTTTTCCTGATGAGTTTCCTAGAATAATACCAGATTGGGAAGTAGAATTTACTATTGACTTAGTTCCTGATGCTAAGACAATTTCAAAACCCCCTTATCGAATGGCTCAAATTTAACTTTTAAAGTTGAAGGAGCAATTGAAAGATTTATTAGAGAAAGCTTTCATTCGACCAAGAACATCACCATGGGGTGATCTTGTCTTATTTATTAAAAATAAAGATGGTTCAATGAAACTTTGCATTGATTATAGAGCCTTGAATAACATCACTATTAATAAAAAATATCTTTTGCCTCATATTGATGATTTGTTTGATCATCTCCAGGTATCTTAGTATTTTTCAAATATTGACTTGAGATCGGGGTACCATTAGTTGAAGGTAAAGGAATAATATATTCTAAAGACCATGTTTCGTACAAGATATGGCCATTATGAATTTGTAGTTATGCCTTTTGGGTTAACCAATTCACCTACTGTATTCATGGACCTTATGAATAGAATTTTCCATGAGTTCTTGGATAAGTTTTCGGTTGTTTTCATTGATGATATTTTGGTGTTTTCTCAAAGAAAAGAGGAGCATGGAAGTCATTTAAGGGTTATTTTTCAAACCTTAAAAGAAAAGAAATTGTATGGGAAATTCAGCAAGTGTGAGTTTTGGTGGCAACAAATTTCTTTCCTTGGTCACATTGTTTTTAAAGATATAATAATTGTTGATCCTACAAAAAAAAAGGTTGTTGAAGAACGTCCATGACCCAAAAATGTAACAGATATTCGTAGTTTTCTTGGTTTGGCAGGCTATTATCAAAGTTTTGTTAAAACATTTGCACGGTTGTCCAGCCCATTGATTAAGCTAACTCAGAAGGGTGTTAATTTTATCTGGAAAAAAGAATGTGATGATTTTTTTAAGGAATTTAAAAGAAGATTGGTGAATGCTACAGTATTGGAACTACCTTCCGGGAATGGTGATTTTGTTATCTATAGTGATGCTTCATTGAAATGACTTGGTTACATCCTAATGCCGAATGATCAGGTAATTGCTTATGCTTTAATTCAGTTGAAAACTCATTATATAAATTACCCTACACATGATTTGGAATTAGCTATTGTTGTTTTCACTTTAAAAATTTGGAGGCATCATTTGTATGGTGTAATGTGTGAAATATATACTGATCACAAAATTTTAAAGTATATATTCACTTAGAAAGAATTAAACATGAGATAGAGTAGATGTTTAGAATTAATCAAGGATTATGATTGCACGATTCACTACCACCCAGGAAGATAAAATAAAGTGGCAGATGCTTTGAGTTGAAAAAGTAATGCTTCATTAACCATGTTACATTTGGAATGTGATCCTTTGGTTAAGGATTTGATGAATTTTGGTTTGGAAGTTGTTGGTGCAGAAAATTATTTTGTTTTGTTTCAGGTATTAGTGAAATCTTCTCCATCAGACAGAATTAAGCAAGCACAGAAGTAAGATAGTGAGTTGCAGAAAAAGGTAGAACTGGTTCATAAGGGTATGTTGCCTGAATTAAAAATTCATAATGATTGTGTTTTGAGATTTGGGAAGAGATTGTGTGTGCCCTATGATTCACAGTTGAAGAGAGAGTTGTTATGTGAAGCTCATAGTTCTCCATTTTCAGTTCATCCAGGTAGTACTAAGATGTACAGATATCTTCGGGAGTATTACTGGTGGGATGGAATGAAAAGAGATATTGTTGATTTTACTGTGAAGTGTTTGACTTGTCAAAAGTTTAAAGCAGAGTGTCCGTTACTGAAAAGGATGCTTCATCCTTTACCAATGCGAAAGTGGAAATGGTAGAATATATCCATAGACTTCGTTGTGGGATTACCGAAGACACCTTGAGGTAATAATGCAATCTGGGTTATTGTTGATCGCTTGACTAAAACTTCTCATTTACTTTATATATGAGATACTTTTTCCCAAGATCAACTTTCTCGATTGTATCTTAAAGAGATAGTCAGGTTACACATAGTTCCACTCTCCATTGTATCTGATCGTGATCCCAGGTTCACTTCTAACTTTTGGAAAGGACTTTAGAAGTTGTTGGGTACTGAATTAAATTTTAGTACATATTTTCATCCTCAATCAGATGGGCAGTCAGAACGAACAATTCAGACTTTGGAGGATATGCTACGTGCTTGTTTGATGGATTATCAATGAAGTTGAGACCAATATCTTTCATTGGTTGAGTTTTCTTATAATAACAGTTTTCATTCCAGTATACAGACGACACCATTTGAGGCATTATATGGGAAGCGGTGTCGAACTCCATATTTTTGGGATGAAGTAGGTGAAAGGAAGTTGATGGGACCATAATTGGTAGAAGAGATGGAAAAAAAATTTCAACTGATATAGAAACACATGAGTGTTGGGTCGGAGGTGATGGCAAGAGGGGGGGTGAATTGCCTTTTTAAAATTAATTAACAATTTAAAACAAATTTAAATGCAGCGGAAAGTAAAATGGCAAGACACAATTGATAACGGAGTTCGGCTTTAAACTCAAGCCTACGTCTCCGCTCCCAACTCAACCGTTGGGAGATTTATACGACCGCTTGCTTTTTAATGGTTATAGCAAGAAACCCACTAGCCGTTTTAAGGTAGGCTAGATCACCCTCTTACAGCTTGCTTTTTTATATTGGTTGTAGCAAGAAACCCAAATTGAAAGAAGAAAGAAAACGGGTGGTTTGTTTTAATACAAACCCAATTAAGAACTAAACAATTGAAGTAAATAAGTTAGAACAAACTAGAGGAAGCCTTGAGCGCCAAGAAGTGAGTGTAGTTGATGTAGAGGCAGCCCAAGCTTCAAGGGTGGCAATTGGATCCCAAGTGGCCTTTGAGAATTGTCGTAGGAGCCTCAAATGATCAAAATAGCTTTGGTATGCTTTGGTATATGATCGGTAGTGTTCCCGGCATCCATGGACGTCTATTTATAGGAGAAATACTCCCAAATGCTTCAATATGGCCGTTGGAGGGCTTTTGGAGCCGTTGGGGATCAAGTAGACAAGTCTGGTCAAGCTCCAACGGCTAGTTTGACTTTGCTCACCGGCTGGCCGGTGCTTGTCCACCGGCTGGCCGGTGCCTTGGAGGGTGGAGAGAGCAACTGCCCAGCAGCCACCGGCTGGCCGGTGAGAAGCCCACCGGCTGGCCGGTGGTGAGACAGTAGGTCTCACTATTCCAAGGGGTTCCACCGGCTGGCCGGTGAGGAGTCCACCGGCTGGCCGGTGGTCTGGACAGAAGGCTTCCCATTCTGTCTGGACCCACCGGTTGGCCGGTGGCCAGGCACCGGCTGACCGGTGGCACCTGGCAGAGGGCAAGCCCTTCTGCCTTGTCCACCGGCTGGCCGATGGGCTGGATCCGGCTGGCCGGTGCCCTTACCGGCTGGCCGGTGGTCCTACACCGGCTGGCCGGTGGTCTTGAAATCAGTCCACTTTTCCTTTTTTTTTGCCACTTCTTGCTCCTGAAATCATGCCTATTAACAAGAACACTTGAAACAACATTAGATCACTATGAGAGTGATTGTGATCATTAAAATCCAAGAGAGTGGGGTACAACAATCTCCCCCTATTTTGATGATCACAATCACAAAAAAGAAAACTTTAAAAAAGGGATGAAAGCTTTAAAAAAAGGTATGTCAATTGAAAACTTTAAATAAACAATTTGAAATTGGAAAACTTAGAGACGTGCCAAATATAATGTTCTTGAAAGCATTGAAATACTGAATAAAGGTCAGTTTTTGAAATTGCAACCAAATGCCATTTTTTAAAGAAATCAATTAAAAATAATAACTTAACCATTTAAAACAGATTTGGATGACATCAAAAACTTAAAAAGGAACTTGTAAAAAGAGCATTTTAATAAAAAGCTATGTAATAGAGAGGTTTTCTCCCCCTTTGGGATTATCAAAATAGGAGGAAAAGTACGAAAGAAAAAATTAGAAAAACACTAATAAGCAATGGCAAAAAAAAGATGAAAGATATGATAACTTGAATTTTATAAAAGACGAACCGTTACATAGAAAATTCAAAAAACAAATACAAAGAAAAGCCAAAAACAAGAACGGCTCTAATCACTCCTAGAGGGCCGAGAGGGACGGCGGCGCCTGGAGGTCGGAGGAGCCGGAGGAGCCTGGACCGCCTCAAAGCGACGATCTAGAGAGTCAATCCGTGAGTGGAGCTGATCAAATTGAGAGCTGAAGAATGAAAACTGCAAGTCCAGCCGAGTCTCAATCTGATCCTGGAAGCGTAGGAACTGGTCAGCCGTCACCGGCAAGCCACCAGCATCAGTAGGAGGGGGCACAGCCTCAGCAGGCTCAGGTGCATCATCACCCTCTCCAGCCTCCTCATCAGCAGCAGCATCAGCCTCATCTTCGCTGTCACCACTGCCTTCCTCTTCATCATCATCACTATCTTCACTGTCTGAAAGGGGATAGGCAGCAGCGATAGCAGGAGGCATGGCATTGGCAGGAGGATGGGAATGAGTTTGAGGAGAATAGGCCTTGAGAAGACCGTCCTTGTCCACAATCCATTCCTGACGCCAAGGGTGCCAACGGATGTTCATCCGTTGCACCATCATAAAATTCACTATGCTATCCTTCGTTGGCTGCTCGAAGGAAGTAGCATGTAGAGGCACATCAAGAAAGGAAAAGATTTTAGTCAAGAAGCGACCGTAGGGTAGAGTTTTGGACCGGCGCGGGTGCTCAGCCACATAAGTCATTGCCCGGAACAGAAACCGGACCAAATTGAAGTGAATGCCTCGGGTGATAAATGAGAGAAGATAAATGTCAATGAATTTGACAGTATCATGATCCCCGATACGGGGCGCAAGAGAAGTTTGGATGAGGCGCTCAACAATTCGATGATTAGGAGAAAGCTGGGAGAGCTTGACAATGGGATTTGTGGGCTGCCCTGTGAGATGCTCAAGGGCTTCAGCTACATCAAACTCACGGTCCCGTGGAAACTCCCCCTGAGCAAAAGCATGGGGTCCAACATGAGGAACCCCCAACATCCGGGCAATCTCCAATGAAGTGATGGTGATGGGTTCCCCAAGAGCAGAGGAGGAGATGGTATCAATGTCATCAGAAACGGACCATGTCAAATGAGCATAGAACTCTTTGACTAGGAGTGGATAAATGACATCCTTCTCAGGGGGTTCAAAGAAAGAATGCCAATGTTGATACTCAATAATCGAGAAAAGCTCAAGACGAGCAGTAGAGAGCCAAGAATAATCAATAATTCTACCCGGCAAAATGACTTTATCATGCCAAATGTCCGGGAGTTGAGGGATGGAAGGAGGAGGAGGAGCGTCTTGAGCAATGCCCTTCCCTTTGCGTGAAGATCGAGGTCCCATGATGGCAAAAGGAGCTAAAAAGAGAGAGATGGAGAGAATAGAGGAGTTTTGAGAGGTCAAAAATCAAGAAGGGAGGCTAGGGTTAGGAGGAGCTTCGGTTTTGGGAGGGGCTGCCCGAGAGAGAGGAGAGAAATGAGGGAGGAAGGGTTTTAAAATTGATTTTAACCCTTCCTCGGGTCGGCCCAAAAAGCAAAACCCGACACCACCGGTTAACCGGTGGTGTACCACCGGTTGACCGGTGGTGCCAAAAGTCATAAAAAAATATAAAAAACAGAATTAAAAAAAAGTTAAAAAAAAAAAAAAAAAAAAAAAAAAAAAAAAAAAAAAAAAAAAAAAAAAAAAAATTCTAATAAAAATAAAATATAGGCAAGCCAAGAAAGTCAAATATTTAATAGTGCTCATTGACGAATCATTCCTAACTCCCCTTTAATAAAGTCAAAACGGTCAACTGGGAGCGGTTTGGTAAAGATATCAGCTAGCTGGAAATCAGTGGAAATGAAGTCCAAAGTGATATCCCCTTTTTGAAAATGGTCACGAAGGAAATGATGCCTTAAGTCTATGTGTTTTGTCCTAGAATGTTGTATTGGATTCTTAGAGATACTAATGGCACTAGTGTTGTCACACCGAATTGGGACATGATCATAGGAAAGACCATAATCCAAGAGAGTGTGTTGCATCCAAATGATTTGGGCACAACAATTGCCAGCGGCTACATACTCGGCCTCGGCAGTAGAAAGAGCAACACAATTTTGCTTCTTGCTACTCCACGAAACAAGGGACTTGCCTAGCAGATGACAGGTTCCACTAGTACTCTTACGATCTAATTGACATCCACCAAAATCAGCATCCGAATAAGAAGATAGTTCAAAAGAAGTATTTGAGGGATAAAATAAACCAAGATTTTTGGATCCTTTTAAATACTTGAAAATTCTTTTGACCGATTTAAGATGGGATTCTTTAGGATTGGCTTGAAAACGAGCACAAAGGCAAACACTAAACATGATGTCAGGACGGGTCGCAGTTAGGTAAAGTAGACTCCCGATCATACTCCTATAAAGCTTGTTATCCACCGGTTTCCCGGCTTCGTCTAACGTAAGCTTACATGAAGTACTCATGGGTGTACTAATTTCCTTTACTTGATCCATACCAAAACGACTTAGAAGCTCGTTTGTGTATTTGCTTTGGCTTAGAGAAATACCTTTTGAATTTTGAAAAATTTGAAAACCAAGAAAAAATTTCAATTCTCCCATAAAACTCATTTCAAATTCTTTTCTCATTAAATCTGAAAAATCAGTACAAAGAGATTCTTTGGTAGAACCAAAGATAACATCATCAACATAAATTTGGACTATTAAAAGATCTTTTGAAGTGCGTTTTAAAAAGAGGGTACAATCGGCTTGACCCATTTTAAAATCATTTTCTAAAAGAAATTTTGTTAACCGCTCATACCAAGCCCGAGGGGCTTGCTTTAAGCCATAAAGAGCCTTGGTTAACTTAAAAACATGATTTGGAAATTTTGGATCTTCAAAACCGGGAGGTTGTTCAACAAAGATTTTTTCAGAAATAAAACCATTTAAAAAAGCACTTTTAACATCCATTTGAAAAAGCTTAAAATTTAAGTGGGCGGCGAATGCCAACAAGATCCTAATGGATTCTAACCTAGCAACGGGGGCAAAGGTTTCACCATAATCGATTCCTTCTTCTTGATTATAGCCCTTAGCTACTAGGCGAGCCTTGTTCCGGGTTATGTTTCCTTGATCATCAAGTTTGTTCCTAAAAACCCATTTAGTGCCAATAATTGGATGATCATTGGGTCTTTCAACAAGAGTCCAAACATCATTTCTAGAGAATTGATTTAGTTCCTCTTGCATTGCAAGAACCCAATTCTCATCATTAATGGCATCATTAACGGTTTGAGGTTCTAGGTGAGAAATGAAGGCTTGATGTTCAACTTCATTGAGGATAGATCTTCTAGTTCGAGTACCGGCTTGAAGATCACCTATGACATTTTCTAAAGGATGGTCTCTAGAAGGTTTCCAAACCTTAGGCAAGGTGGAAGGCGAAGTAGGTGAAGAGGGTTCTTGATGGTCATCCTCCTTGGGAGGAGAAGAGGAATCATCCAAATGAAGCTTATCAAGCTTATCTTCAACATCCTCAATGACCGGGTGTGGTTTTGGAAGAGTTTCATCAAATTTGACGTGAGATGATTCTTCGATGGTTTTAGAACGTTTATTGAAGACACGATAGGCTTTGCTTGAGTTGGAGTACCCAAGAAAAATACCTTCATCGGATTTGGCATCAAATTTCCCTAGGTTATCTTTTGTGTTAAGGATAAAGCATTTACACCCAAACACTTTAAAATAACCAACTTTGGGCAATTTGCCTTTCCAAAGTTCATAGGGGGTTTTCTTAAGAAGGGGTCTTACAAGGACTCTATTAATAGTATAACAAGCAGTGTTTACCGCCTCGGCCCAAAAAAGGTGTGATTGTATCCTTGAGAGGAACACAATTCATCGAATTCTTTGTTCTCGAATTCACCACCATGATCACTACGAAGAGATATGATTTTATATCCTTTTTCGTTTTCTACTTTCCTAGAGAATTTCAAAAAGGTTTTACAAGCATCACTCTTATGGGCTAAGAAGAAAACCCAAGTAAAACGAGAAAAGTCATCAACAATAACTAAGGTATAGGATTTTCCACCTAAGCTTGCTACGGGAGTAGGACCAAAAAGATCAAGATGAAGGAGTTCAAGAGATTTTGAGGTGGACACTTCCTTCTTAGATTTGAAAGAAGACTTGTGTTGCTTACCAAGTTGGCATGGCTCACAAATCAAATCTTTCTTAAATTTAAGTTTAGGAAGGTCACGAATGAGCTTGTTCTTATTAAGCTTTAGAAGTGAATGAGAGCTACAATGCCCCAATCTTCTATGCCAAAGCCAAGACTCATTGTCAAGAGCACTTAAACATTTAACATTTTGGCTAGCTAGAGATTTTAAATCAATAATGTAAACATTTTGAGAACGGGAAGCAGAAAATATCAACTTGTTTTGAAAATCAAACACATTGCATAAATCATTTTGAAAATTGACTGAAAAACCACTATCACAAAGTTGACTAATGCTAATTAAATTATGCTTTAAACCTTTAACTAATAAAACATCTTTAATAAAAGAGGAGCTACCAAAACCAATGGTACCTATTCCGACGATCTTGCTTTTTGAGTTATCACCAAAGGTGACATATCCTCCATCGAATTCTTCAAGTGAGTTGAACTCGGAGGGATCGCCACACATGTGCCTTGAGCAACCGCTGTCGAGATACCATGAGCCTTTAGAGGTCCTGCTCTTTTGGCGTTTATCCTACAAAATCAAGAAAGAAGAGATTTTGGTACCCATATAAGTTTGGGTCCGGAAAGATTAGCAAAAAGAGACTTTTGAACCCATAATGTTCTAGAGGGATTCCTTCTATGATACTCATCCGAGTAGGTAATAGATTTGGGTCTTCCATACCTAGCATTTTTACAATCACATTCATAAATCATGTGACCGGTCTTTTTACAATAATTACAAAATTTGTATTGAGAGCTCCCCCTTACAAAAGTAGTGGGTGCTCTAGAAAAAGTGGATTGCTTGTTATAGCCTAGTCCATGTGTGGTTCTAGCCGAACGCTGAGAACCTAGCAATTTAGTTAAGTTTTGTTCACCTTGGGTGAACTTGGCAAGAGATTCCTTCAAATCCTTAATGGTAGAGTTTAAAGAATCTACATTTGGAATATTTTTGACTTTAAGGGCAAGCTCCTCATTCTCTTTGAGAAGTTTGTCTTTTTCGGAAATAAGAGTTTTGTTTTTCTTTTTCAAGGTCAAAAATTTAGAGGTAAGTTCGTGAAAACCTTCCTCTAATTGATCTCTTGCATTTTGAAGTTCTTCATAAGACATATTATTATTAAAAGAAGAAGATGAGGAAGAAGAGTGAGAAGAAGAGTGAGAAGAGGATACCTCATCAAATGCCATTAGGCATTTTCCATCTTCATCGCTTGAGTCGCTTGAAGACATGGAGTCATCACTTGCACTCCATGTTGATGCTTTGAAGGCCTTCTTGTTTTTCTTTTCTTTTAACCTTTTCTTGAAAATGGGGCACTCCGGTTTGATGTGGCCTTTCTTTCCACATTCAAAGCAAGTGATTTCTTTCTCTGCCTTTGGCTCTTCCTTTCGTGCCTTTTGAAATTTCTTCTTTTTCTTCATGAACTTGCTCATTTTCCTTGCTAGTTGAGCCATCTCGGATTCACTATCATCGGAGGAGCTTTCTTCCTTTGCCTTGAAAGCAATGTTCTTTTTCTCCTTGAAGATCTTTCCTTCTTTATCGGCTTGTCTTTTCATGGTAATCTCATAAGTCATGAGTGACCCTATGAGTTCTTCAACCGGCATCTTCTTCACATCTTTCGCTTCTTGGATTGCCGTCACCTTTGGTGCCCAAGAGCTTGGTAGGACCCAAAGAATTTTCTTCACCATTGTTTCTGCTGAAACATCATCACCAAGGGACTTTCTCCCATTGCAAACATCAGTAAAACGAGTAAACATTTCGGTGATTGACTCGTGTGGGTGCATTGTGAAACTCTCAAAGTCTTGACGATACATATCTAACCTAGTGTCTTTGACTTTGTTAGTGCCCTCATGGGTCACTTCCAAAAGCTTCCAAATTTCGTGTGAGGTGGTGCAAGTAGAAATACGATTAAACTCATTACGGTCTAGCCCACAATGAAGAGCATTCATGGCTTTGCCATCAAGCTCAAAATTGGCAATATCTTCGGGGGTCCAATTAGATTCATCCTTACTAGAAAGAGTGTAGCCTTGCATAACAATTCTATATATAGGATAGCCAATACTCCTAAGAAAAGTAATCATTCGTGTTTTCCAATATGTGTAATCGGTTCCATCGAAGTATGGAGCCCGAGTCATGGAATACCCTTCGGGAGCTTGTGAGGAAGAAGCCATCACTATGGATTTTTCGTTTGTAACCGGTTAAGGTATTACACAAACGCTCCCTCTGATACCAAATGTTGGGTCGGAGGTGATGGCAAGAGGGGGGGTGAATTGCCTTTTTAAAATTAATTAACAATTTAAAACAAATTTAAATGCAGCGGAAAGTAAAATGGCAAGACACAATTGATAACGGAGTTCGGCTTTAAACTCAAGCCTACGTCTCCGCTCCCAACTCAACCGTTGGGAGATTTATACGACCGCTTGCTTTTTAATGGTTATAGCAAGAAACCCACTAGCCGTTTTAAGGTAGGCTAGATCACCCTCTTACAGCTTGCTTTTTTATATTGGTTGTAGCAAGAAACCCAAATTGAAAGAAGAAAGAAAACGGGTGGTTTGTTTTAATACAAACCCAATTAAGAACTAAACAATTGAAGTAAATAAGTTAGAACAAACTAGAGGAAGCCTTGAGCGCCAAGAAGTGAGTGTAGTTGATGTAGAGGCAGCCCAAGCTTCAAGGGTGGCAATTGGATCCCAAGTGGCCTTTGAGAATTGTCGTAGGAGCCTCAAATGATCAAAATAGCTTTGGTATGCTTTGGTATATGATCGGTAGTGTTCCCGGCATCCATGGACGTCTATTTATAGGAGAAATACTCCCAAATGCTTCAATATGGCCGTTGGAGGGCTTTTGGAGCCGTTGGGGATCAAGTAGACAAGTCTGGTCAAGCTCCAACGGCTAGTTTGACTTTGCTCACCGGCTGGCCGGTGCTTGTCCACCGGCTGGCCGGTGCCTTGGAGGGTGGAGAGAGCAACTGCCCAGCAGCCACCGGCTGGCCGGTGAGAAGCCCACCGGCTGGCCGGTGGTGAGACAGTAGGTCTCACTATTCCAAGGGGTTCCACCGGCTGGCCGGTGAGGAGTCCACCGGCTGGCCGGTGGTCTGGACAGAAGGCTTCCCATTCTGTCTGGACCCACCGGTTGGCCGGTGGCCAGGCACCGGCTGACCGGTGGCACCTGGCAGAGGGCAAGCCCTTCTGCCTTGTCCACCGGCTGGCCGATGGGCTGGATCCGGCTGGCCGGTGCCCTTACCGGCTGGCCGGTGGTCCTACACCGGCTGGCCGGTGGTCTTGAAATCAGTCCACTTTTCCTTTTTTTTTGCCACTTCTTGCTCCTGAAATCATGCCTATTAACAAGAACACTTGAAACAACATTAGATCACTATGAGAGTGATTGTGATCATTAAAATCCAAGAGAGTGGGGTACAACAATGAGAACAGCTCAGAGTAGGCAGAAAAGTTATACGGACAACAGGAGGAAGGATCTCTGTTTTGAGGTAGGTGATCATGTCTTCCCCAAAGTTTCACCTTGGAAAAGTGTGATGCGATTTGGTAAGAAAGGAAAGTTGAGTCCAAGGTTCATTGGATCATATAAAATTCTAGAGAGAGTTGGATCAGTTTCATACCGAGTGAATTCACCTCCTAATTTATCTCAGGTACATAATTTTTTTCATGTTTCAATGTTAAAGAAGTACATGCCAGATCCATCTCATGTTTTGAGTCTAGAGGTAGTTCATCTGGAAGAGAATCTATCTTATGAGGAACAAATGGTCTAGATTCTTAACCATAGGGAGAAAGTGTTGCAGAATAATTTGATTCATCAAGTAAAGGTTCTATGGAAAAACCATATAGTTTAAGAGGCAACATGGGAATCTAAAAATGCAATGAGTGATAAATACCCCCCACTTATTCGATAAGTAAATAAATTGTGGGGACGCAATTTCATAAAGGGGGAAGTATGTAACATAACAAGTAATTAAATAATAATATATTTTCATATCTATGTTTATTTATGAATTAGATAGTGTTTTAGAGTCTTAAAATGAGAATAAATCCAATCTTAAGCATAGAATACCCTAATATTTTTAAAAGATTATTTTACCTCATTTTGATGGAAACCCATTTTTAAATATAACTTTTCACAATTTTATAAGCTCTATTTGTCAAAATAAACTTATTCTTTATAATTTGTACATTGAAATTTACTTTGGATAAATTTTTGGTATTTTTCAACAATGTTCATTTTTAAATGAATGGTGAAAAATACTGCATTTTACTTCAAAACTTTTTTTTCATCTAATTTAATTATATGGTTAGATTATATTTTTAATTGGTTTTAAAGTGTAAGTAGAATATATTTTTACCATTTAATCCAATGTTGGACATTATAATTAATTTCACTTTGAAATTGGACATAAAAAATTTTCAATCTTTTGATAGATATTATTTCTTAAAAACACGCTATTTGTTTTGGAAATGGGAATTATTTTTAAATTAATTACAGCAATTTCTGTGTCTAGAATTTGGTAAAATGTATTCCATATTTATAATAATAAGGTCCAAAATTATTTAATTAAGACTCTTTTGTGTTTGGACATTATGAATAGTAATGATTGTAATTATCTTTAATTATCGTGATTAATTATTAATCGGGTAGTTAAGGGTAATAAAATAATATCATAATAATATAAAATAACCCCAACATGTGTCCAAATCCTCTTCCTTGATTCATTTCCGACTATGGGAATCTTTTTACCGAACTTGAGGGCCCATGGAGTCACATGGGTGTAATAGTGACATTTATGACATTATTTTTAAAAATAAGAGAAATATAACAAAGGCTTGTATATCCTAAGTATAAAAATTTTAATTTTGTTGAAATAAATTATATATTAGACTATAAATATTCATTTGAAAGATAAAAATATTTCCTACATCGTGGTATTTTTTTATAATTTTTAGACATTAAATAAATAAATTTATTTATGACACCATGATGATGCAGTGATTACCTCATTAATGAACGATTTAAATAAAATGAAAAGATAATGTAAAATCTAAGACTTAAACTTTTAGAAAACCTATTGTATGGGTGGATTTAGAACCCTTATCACCTTTTCCTCAACATATATCATTGTGGGACCTTTAAAATCCGAAAATAATTTTATAATAAAGTAACATTTCAAGACATTCCAAAAGTGACCTTCCTCCCTCTTATAAAAGGCCCCCACGTATACCACCTTACCTACACCTCTCAAGCCCTTGTATCATCCAACATCTACCCATATTATCTCTACACATCCCTATCTTCCTCTTAGAAGCCTCACTTTAGGCATAATGCTTTTCAAGCGAACCTTTGCCTCAAATCTAAATAAGTTACCCGATTTAGAGGTAATGCCTTCTCTCAAAATCCTTTGTTGTATTTTCCTTATTCACTCACCCTAACATTATTATTATTTTATTTCATAAAAAATCAGTATAATCAATATACTAGGATGTTTTATAAGAATTATTTGATTTACACTACACACACCTCCGTCTAATGGTTAATGAACATATTGTTTCTGTGGGTGGTGAATTACTGCCTCACAAAAGGATGATTGTTCAATATTCTTTTAACACCTTTCATGGTGGCCATTATGATGTCACTGTATTCTTATATGATATATATGGTATTTATTTTTTCTATATTCTTCTGAATTTTATTTTTAAATCGCATCATTATTCTTTTCAAATTGTGGAACTGTGATAATTTCATCTGTGGAAGTGTGGACTACCTCCCCCTCAAGTGATGTGACTCGTTTATGCCAAACATGGAATTTATAAAGAATGAAATCAATGAACTTATGTTACCTATATAACATATATATTATACTATAATTATAATATATTATGTCTCATTTAGTTTTAAATTCCATTAATATGATAAAAAATAAAAGTAGCGTTCATGCGTACGTACGGCCTACCGTCTCCATGAACGGTGCATTTCATTTTTTATCTCCAAATGTTATGGAATAGTATAAAATGAATATATACTGGATATATATGATCTTTAAATCATTAATACCATTCTAGAGATGATGTAATTATAACTACATGGGCAATTCTTTTCAAACAAGTTCATTTTTGACTCATGTACCGAACATCAACAAAACGTATGATATGAACTCACGTAATTAACTAATTATTATAACATGACAATATGTGAAATAAATTGAATAAAAAACTTTAAAATAATTCCTTAAGCAATTATAAATTGACCTAAGTTTATTATTTAGGAATATAAAGAACGAAAGAGAATAAATCTTACTTGAGGTAAGGGACTTCATCTCAATCTCCTTTCGTTGAGGTATTATTAAATTTATATACAAACTTCTTTTATTAGTTGTATAATAAACCCTTTTGACTTTTAATTTCATTCAAAATGAATATTTTTACACGAATCATTTTACTAAATAACAAAAGAAATGTTTTTGTCTTACGTATGTGGCAATAACAACTTCTCCGCCACCGTGACCATTATTTGAGTTTCGGCTTCCTCTAAAAGCCATAAAGTTTTTAAATAAAAAATAAATACCATGTTTTACTTTTCTTTTATTTTGGTTTTGAAAATGGTTTTGATAATTTTTTGATTATATCAATGTGTTGTATTGATATCTTGTGATTAAAATACGGAAATGTTATGTTTCCTTTATGCATGTTTTATGTGATACGATTATGTTATGGTTCTTGGGAATTGTTTATGAAGTCGGGTGGTTCTATGATAAACTAAGGGAGGGTGAGCCCGAGATATCTCTCCAATGTATTGGTTAATGCAAAGGAGTTAAACTCTAAGGTTTCTCTAAAGAGATTTAGGGAATATACTGTGATGGGTATTCCACATGTAACTATGAGGGTTACTCCCTACGTAATAATGTTATGAATGCCTCAAGTTACCTTTATGTCTTATGATTTCTATGAGTTATTCATAAATCTTATGATTTCATGAGGTATGATAAAGTGCTTATGTTTTATGATTAAAGTATGATTTCATTGATTCTTATGTATATATGGACTAATGTTTTCTTTCCATATTTTTTTATCCCTTACTGAGCTTTTTATGCTCATCCCAAGTTTTTGAAATGTTTTTCATAGGTCAAGGGAAAAGTAAATGATGTGATGATAGTGTCGAGGAAGTGACAAGAAAGAAACCATGTTTTATTTTAAATATGTTTCCTTTGGTGGAAAAAATTAATATTGTCTTTGATGTAACCACCTTGTTTAAATGTGGAATGTAATGCATGATTTATGATCTAATTATCTAAAACTCTAAACCTGAAAAGATAATCAATGTGAATTCTTGAAAAAACCTAAGATTAAGTAATGTTTAAGGCTGGGGCCTTATATGTTACCTCCCTCCCAAGTTCTAATTGACAGGATTCAAAAGTCATGATCTGTTTGGGGTCATCATTTCTCCCTTTTTCATCAATTATCTCTCATAACTACCCATTATATGATCTAATTCTAGTAGTCATATTGACCAAAAGTCATATTCACCAATGGTCACATTGGTCAATAGTCAAGTAACAGTCAGATCCTAGCTGTCACATTTCCCATTATACACACTATATATACTCCACTATTCACATACTTAATTATTTTTTACTTCACTTTTACAGGTTCTACACTTCCCCTAATAATTTCTATCACATTCCTAACTATTTTATTTCTTTTTATCTATTTCATATAAGGAATAATCTTCATAGGATAATTCAAGCCTGTGGAGTTTACATTCGTTTATGCATTATTATTTTTCATTTATCTCCCTATATTATTTCAAGTTTTTATAGTCAATATTAATTCATGATCTTTAATGAAATATAAAATCCCTTCTATGTAATTATATTATAAAAAATAATAAAATAGTAATTTTTAAACATGATTTATTTTATTAGATTAATTTTTTGAATGTTATATTCTCCCCACTTACAAAATTTCACCCACAGGATTTGTTTCCATAAAATAAATAGGGGTATTTCTCTTTCACCGCTTCTTCAGGATCCCAAGTTGCTTCTTTAAATTTGTGATTTCTCAACACTTAATATCTTTCGTCAAGAATCTGGATCATTTCTCCTTTATATAATAGTTTGGGTTCCAATTCCATATTATATGTTTCTATTATATATGTTAGGTCTAACATATACATTATTAATAGGTACACATGGAATATGTTGTCGAAATTGGAAAGATTTGGAGGTGGTGTTAACTGATAGGAAACTAATCCAACACACTCCATAATCTCAAATAGTTTAATATACCTTGGACTTAGTTTCCCATTATTTCCAAATCTTATGACCCCTTTCCATGGTAATATATTGAGGATCACATTATCACTAACATGAAACTATAATTCCTTCCTTCTATTGATATCAGAAGTATTTTTTCGGCTCTAATAAACCTTGATATGTTTTTGGATCACTTATATCTTCTATATAGTGTCTTTCACAGTGTCTATTCCCAAAATTTTTCCTTCTCTAACATTATCCCAACATGTGGTAGTTATACACTTATTCCCATGGATTTCTTTCTAATTATCTATTTGAATACTTGAGTGAAAACAATTATTATAATAGAATTTAAGAAGTGGAAGTTATTGGTTGAAACTCCTATGAAAATCAAGTGTGATATCTCTCAACATGTCTTCCAATGTTTGAGTAGTCCTCTTAGACTACCCATAATTTTGTGTATGATAGGTTTTTCTAATTTTAATTCACTATATAGCCTTTTGAAGTATTCTCTATAACATAGAAGTATATATTGGATCATGGCCTAGAATAATTGAAATTGGTTCCCTATGAAGTCTCACCACTTCTTGAATATATAGATAAGAAAGGTGCTCAAAGGAAAAATCCTCTCATATTCTCATAAAAGGATAATATTTTTTTAATCTATCAATGATTACCCATATAGAATTATTTCTCTTGGGTTTCATAGAAAGGCATGTAAAAAAAATTATAGTTATGTTGATCCACTTACATATAAGTATGGGTAGTGGTTAAAGCACTCCTTTGGGTAGTTTTCACTCTGCCTTCACTTGCTGATATACCAACATCTTGTAGTATAGTCAGAAATATCCCATTTCATATTATCCCACCAATAATTATCTCACAAATCCCTATACATTTTGTTGCTTCCATGATGTATAGAGAAGATAGATATGTGAGCTTCATCCAACAACTCTTTCTTTAACTCTATCATATATGGGATACATAGCCTTATACCAAACCTTAGTATTCCCTATCGATCAATATTTAACTAAAAAATCTTCCCATTTTTCAAAACTTTTATCTACTTTTATAACGTAGTATTGTCTCTTTGTGAATTTTTTATCCTATCTAGTAATTATTGTTGGGAAATAATTTGGGATAGTATTGACAATGTCCATACCCTTAGGAATTCTATGTCCGTATTTACCAGATCTTTGATAAATGGGCCTCCTTTAATCCTCACTATCAAAATAACTCTAGGGTTTTTTCTACTCAATGCATCAGTGAATTTATTTTTCGTTTCTTTGGTGACAATGAATATAATAATCATAGTACTTAAGAATCTCTAATCATCTCCTTTATATCATGTGTGGTTCTTTTTTTTGAATATTTACTTCAGAATCTGGTGGTTGGTGTATACAGAACACTTCTCCCTGTAAAGATAGTTTCTTCATATATTTAATGTAATATAAATGTAGAAAACTCCAAATCATGGATAGTATAATTAATTTCCTAGGTATTTAAATATCTATATTCATCGGTAGTGACCTTATCATTTTTATGATTACACATACAAGTCCTTTTAAGTATTTATCACAATAAATGAAAAATACTTCCCCATTAGTGGGTAAAGTTAGCATAGGTGCACTAACCAACATCTTATTCATTTCATGGACACTTTTATCACACTAATTTATCCAAATAAATTTAACTCCCTTTCTAGTTAACTTGGTTCTTGAGTTTTAAAGCTATGATTTTTTTTTCAAAAACATTCTATAATATCCAGGTGGGCCAAGGAAACTACAATTCTCAATTATTGATATAGGTCAAGGCCACTCCACTATAGCCTTTGTCATTTCTATATCAATTGAAATTCCTTCACTGGTTATAATGTTTCCCAAGAATGTGACATGTTATAACAAAATATAAAATTTTATGAATTTAATAAAAATATTATCTTTCCTCAGATTTTGTAATATAAACCTTAGATAATCCTTATACTCCACATAACTTTTATAATATATTATTATATCATCAATAAAGACCACTATAATTTTATCAAGGTGATACCTGAAGTCTCTATCCTTCAAATCCACAAATATTGAAGTATCATTAGACAATCCAAAAGTAGTAAAAACAAATATGTAGTGTTTGTATCTAGTTCGGAAGGTAATATTTGGAATATCTTCTTTCTTCACCCTCAACTGATGATACCCCAATTGGAGGTCAATATTGGAGAATAATTGAACCCCATGAAGGTGGTTGAATAAATCATCAATCCTTTGAAAATTATATTTGTTTTTCACTATGATCACATTAAGTTATTTATAATAAATACATAACTGCATTGATCCATACTTCTTATTCCTAAAGAGAATAGGTGTTCCCTATGGAGACAAACTTCTTCAACTAAAACCCTTCTTCAAAAGATTTTTAATTTTGTTATTTAATTAGTTTAACTATTCATATTCCATTCTATATGGTGCCTCTGATATTGGTTTGGATCTAGGTATGAGATTAATTAATTACTCTACCTCTCTTTCTGAGGGAGGTCTAGGAAACTCTTTAGGAAATACATCAATGTATTCCAAAACAATCAGTACATATTCAATATTTATACTTTCTATTTATTCCCCTATTCACCAATCACTTCCATAAAAATGAAATGGGAGGTGGTTCTTAACAAGTCTTGGGATGGGTAATCTATCATTTGAAGATAATTATAGGTTTTTTCTTCAAGATAATAGAAATTTCCATACTTATATAGCTAATATTATCATTATACTTTTACAACCAATCCATCCCAAGTATTATGTCAAATTACACTATTGGAATGACCACTATGTTTGTAGATATATTTATACTCCATGATTTTTAATAAAAAAACTCTACCACTGGTAGTTCAATGTTTAATTTTATGTTCTTTGAAAAATTAAATTAAATAATGGAATGTGTAAAACTATAATAAAAAAGGGTACTTTCAAGATATGAGTGTAGGATGAGTATACCTGACACTACACCATTTAAAGCCTAAACATTATATTTCATGAGTACAAATGTGTGAACTTTATCACTTTTCCTCTATGGGGTTTGATGGTGGTTTCCCTCTATTATCTTATTATTTGGATATTGATTAGTGAAATTTTCATGTTCCCCAAACTTAAAAGAATTTTATCATAGGTTTTACTTGCAACATATTCCCTTTTTCATTGGAATTTAAATGTTGAGTCTTTACATCACCATAATAGTCTTGAGATATAGGGATATCTCTTCCACACATGTAACACTTTACACTTCCTTATAGACAATACCCTAAATTCTTCTTCCCACACTTGTTGCACATGGGTAGTTGTTGTTTCTTTTCTTCTATTTCATGGTCAAAAATATTTATGAAATTTGGATTCATCCACATCTTATTATCATTTGGTTCATGAGACCATTGGTTATATCTAAAATCCATTTCCATTTTTGATATCACACAATAATATTTCCTCATAACTCTAAAAGTCTCAAATTCCTAAAGCATTTCATAGATGTGGTCATAGCCCACTAAATAACTGGTCAATCTTCCCATAAAAATCAATGACAAATCTTGATGTGTGCAATATAAGACTTGTAAATTTAATCTCATAAATTCCCACGAATTCATTATCCTTTTTCTTTATCTCAAGAAATTTCCTATCCATTTTAATTTTAAGGGTGCAAGGAAATTACTTATTGAAAAAGACTTTTTAAATTGTTCCCACTCCCTCGATCCGACCTCGTCCTTTGGATTTGTGTTCTTGAGTAGTTCCCACCACTAATAGGATTATCCCTCTAAGTGGTATACTGTAAAAGTACTATCTCTTTCTCATAAAAATAGAGAAAAAAATATATCTTTCCTAGAGTATTGATCCATTATTTTAGAATTAGTGGATCAGAGGTTCCGCTAAAAATAGATGTTTGTTGACACATAAAGTATTCAACTTCTAGTGGTTCCATCCTTGGTTATGTCAAATTCTCCACATGTTTTAATTTATTATTCACGACCTGAGTTAATTGATTTATCATCATCATGAAGTTTTCAACTTCATCTTCCATTATAATAGGAATATTTTTTTCATTTTCTATCACATCAAATATTTTCATGGGTTCTTCTATTTCACATTGTTTTTCTAAAAAATAAAACTTAAATTAGAATATTTATACTATTTTCAATCATACGTTAATATTTATAAATGGGATTTAATATTAAAATTTTATAATAACATGATTCATATGATTTTATGATTTAATCTTTAAAAAAGTTACATTATATATATATATATATATCATTCATAATGGTTTGTAAAAATCAAGTGTTTAACCAAATAATATCCCTCTGGGGTATCAAACAAGGTTTTTAGAAAAGCATCTTTCATTCACTAGGTACAAATCAAGTAAATATCCAAAGATCCTTTTCAAGGCTATTACCCCTAGGTATATCTATTTCAGATCCACACACACTTATAATATCAAGACTGAGATTTCATTTCTTGGAAGCCACTATATTTATACTTTACCAAATTTTAAATGAGTTTTCCTATATTTATACTAATACGTAGGGTTTATATAAATTTTATCTATTCCTAATTTCTATAAATAACTAAACCTTTCCTTTGATACCAACTATGGTGACACATCTTTTTCATACATTATTTTTAACATAATTCCTTGAAAACAAATTATATTAATAACTTTGAAGGGACTTTTAGGTTTAGTGTCTTCTAAAATAAATATATAATACATTAATTATATAAAAAATATTTAATCCTCTTGAAGTAATCCTTTAATTCCATCCTAGTTCACTTCACTGTAAAATATTTCCATAAGACATGCATCAAAGGAAAGGGTGGGAATAAATCCCGATAAGCGATAAAAAAAGAAATATGAAGTACATGACCATGGATATTTCATCAAGAATAACAATATAGGATGATCATAAATACATGAGTCATAACATAAGATCATGATCATAAGTATATAAGGCCTATCATAAGAGAAATATCATAAGTACTTGAGTCATAACAGGGAAATGTGGCTACAAAAAATGAGACATTAATAATCATATCAATAAGGTTCTTCACCAAGGTTTCATAAAATATATTACCAAGTTTATTCACCAAGGTATTATAAACATTTTATATCTATAGATTAATTATTTACCCAATGCAATGGAGTGCTACCAGGGTGTACTATTCATATGTCTAAATCCATGTGTGCCACATAGATCATATAACATAAAAAACGTTTTTCATCATTTTAACCCACGTTTAAGGAATGTGGGATTCATAAATGGAAGTGCCCAATAAATTAAGCATACTTATATCTAGATTAATACCATTTATTGAATATAAGGTTCTGTATTCACAAAAATATGGCATGGAAAATCAAGGGATGATGTTTGTTCCATAATGGGTGTACATAAAGGCTTATAGAAGTATTTAATTAGATAGGGAGTTAGTATCTCATTATTTGGTAAGTAATGGATGTCTATGAACATATTAAAACATAATTATTTGTAAATGAAAAGGCTTGTAATAAAGGAAATTCTTGAATTGAAAAGAGGTGGGAGAGAACCCCTTACCTTGATAGGTTGCTTCTTAAAACTTAGGAAGAGCTTCTTGGAAACTAAAGGAATCTTTGGAAATACTCTAGAGATAGAAATTGAAAGTAAATTAATGCTCAAAGTCTTTTAAGTGGCTATTAATGTGTGAATGAGTGGTTTTTATAGAAAAATTGGGTTAATTGTTTGTTAATTCCTAAACATAGGGCTTTGACACCAAGTTAATAAAAAATACAAAACTTTTATCCTTCCCAGGGATTTTTTCTATGGTATTTTCCAAGGAGGATTTGATTTAAATATTTAATTATTTTAGGAACCAAAATCATTAGAATAATATCATTGATTATGTGGAAGTGAGTTATGTTCATAAATAATTGTTTTTAAAATATTTAAATATACTTTAGGTTTTGGAAAGTTCTTTATAGGTTTGTAAAATTAATATAATTACTTTAAAATAAATTATTTCAATGATAAAAAAAATTCAAAAAAGACATTAAAATATTTATTTATGTAATTATAATGCCATAATACCTACCCTATAATTATACAATATTTTAATTTTTACCCAAAAAAATCAACTGTATCAAAAAAAATTTAACAAATTCATCATTGTAAGATTTCAACATGTTAATTTCAAAATGAAACCCATTTTATCTAGAAAATTCTCTAAATATAAAAATTTAATTTTTAAAAATAATACTTATTTATTGAAATGTATGGGTTTTTATTACATAATCAACTTTAAGGACCTTATAAAAGTTATTTGGGACATTATATAATTATATTGTCATTTATATTTAAATAAATAGTGTTTTATAACACTATTCCATAAAATTAAATTTTATTTAAAATAATTGAATTTATTATAAAAGTGTATTTTAATTATCTATTTTTCAAAAATATAATTATGTTTTATTTGTATCTAAAAATATATTTATCATATTCAACTTATATTCATGTGTTTTTTATTAAATAAAATTATAATTAAAATGGGATTGGTGATGCCAATATTTCATTTTGAAAAAAAATTACACCTTATAAAACAAAGGCCAAGATATATAACCTCTTATTAAACTGACATGTACCCTAAGGGTAATGTGTGTGATAGTGGTACTTTCATGGGGTGGATTGGCTAACATTGATCTAGTGGTGATCTCCAGTAACTTGAACTTCTCCCATAAAAATTTTTCATTAGCCTTATGTTTTGAAGATATCCGAGGGATTGGTCATGGGTAAACCCCAGTAGAGCTACCTCCTTCCCATGTTCTGATAAATCGGCTTCAAAAGGTATAATCACACTAGTTGAGGCCATCGTTTCTCCATTATTAATAAATTATCTCTCATAATTATGCATTATATAAAATAATTCGAACAATAATAATTCCCAAATGTCATACTGACCAATGGTCATATTGGTCGATGGTCATATTGGCTGACGATCATATTGACTGACAGTCATATTGACTGACCATCATATTGGCCGGTGGTCATATTGGCTGATAGTCAGGTAATTTTCAGATCCTAACAATCACATCACCCATTACATACTATATATATAGTCCAACATTCTCAAACTTCATCATTCACTACTTCACTTATAAAGGTTCTAATCTTACCTTTATAATTTCTATCACATTCCTAACTCTTTAATTTATTTTTACTATTTTTATACTAGGAGTGATCTTCATTGGAGAATTCAGTCCTATGTATTTTACATTACTATGTTCATTGGTATTTTTTATTTACCTACCTATATTATTTATATTTGTTATATTCAATATTAAATCATGATATGTAAGTAAATATAAAATTTCTTTATGTGATTCTATTGTAAAACATGATACAATAGTCATTGTAAAACATGAGTTTTTTTATTAAGAAAATTTGGTCTATATATTCCACCCCCCCCCCCTCCAAGAAATTTCCCCCTAAAAATTTATGACCTTCTTTAAAATAAATGGGTGTATTTCTCTTTCATTTTTTCTTCAATCTCTTATATTACTACTTCAAACTTGGGGTTTTTCTATAAGACTTTCTCAAGTCGGGTTATCATGTTCTTCGGCACTTATTCCCTTTCATCATGAATTTAATCAATTATTTTCATACAATAGGTCATGTTCCATTTCAATGCCATTTTTGTATATTATATTTCTTGGGTATGATAAATAATTTCTTAATAGGGACATATTTAAGACATCATGGACATTGGAAAGATTTGGAAGTAGTGATAACTGATAGGAAACTACTCCAACATGATCCAAAATATGAAATAGTACAATATACCTTAGGCTTAGATTATCCTTCTTTATAAATCTCATAACCCATATATATGGTGATATTTTTATGAATACATGATTCGTGTCATGCAAATAAAATATATTCCTTTGATTTTTATCATAATTCTTTTTTTTTCACTCTGAGTAGCCATGAAATGTTTTTGAATTACTTGTATATTCTCTATAGTATTTTAAAAATGTATGGTCCCAAATTTTTTTCTTCTCCAACTTCATCCAGAATTTTTGAGTTTTATAAATCTTCCCACAGATCTTTTCATAAGTATTCAAATGAATACTATAGTGAAAATATTTGTTTTAGGGTGATTTGATAAGTGGAAGGTGTTGGTTCTAACTACCCTAAAAATAAAGTGAGTTGTCCCTCAACATGTATTCCAATGTTTTAATAGTAATATCTAACTTCACATTAGTTTGTGAATGATAAGTTTTCCAAAGTTTTAATTCCATATTAATATCCTTTTTAAGTTTCCTCTAGAACCCATAAGTAAATATTGGATCACAGTTTGAAAGAATTGATAGGTTTCCCCATGAAGTCTCACCACTTCTTGAATATACATACAAGCAAGGTGATCAAGAGAGAAATACTCTAATATGGTGCTAAAATGAGTAGAATTTTTTAATCTGTAAATGATTAACCATATGTAATTTTTCCTTTGGGTTTCTTATGAATTCCAATAACACATTCCATAGTGATGTTATCCACCTTTCATATAGGTATGGGTAGTGGTTACATCACTCATTTGGCTAGTTGTTACTCCACCTTCACTTACTTACATACCAGACATATTGTAGTAAAGTTATAAATAAAATTTTTCATTTTATATCACTAATAATTATATCACAAATCCCTATGAATTTTATTTCTTTGGGATTTATAGAGAAGATTAAGGTATTTACAAAAATATGGCATAGTAAATCAAGGGATAATTTTGGTAGCATAACAGGTGTACATAAAAGTTCAGGAAAGGTTTTAAGGATATAGGATGGTATTATATCATTATTTGGGTAGTAAGATATGTCTATAACTATATATAAACATAATTATTTGGAAACAAAAAAAGTCTTACATCAAATAAAATTCTTTAATTGAAAATATTAGGGAGGGGACCACTTTCCTTAAGAGGTTTCTTCGTGAAACTTATGAAGAGCTTCTCGATAATGGGAGAACCCCGATAGAGCTACCTCCCTACCATGTTCTGAAAGATGGGAATCAAAATTCACAATCCCACTAGTTGAGGTCAGCATTTCTCCATTATTTATAAATTTTCTCTCATCATTAACCATTATATAAACTATTAAAATTGGTCAAAATGCCCAAATTTCATATTGACCAATGGTCATATTGACAAATAGTCATATTGACCAAAGTTCTTATTGGCCAATGGTCAGGTAACAATTGAATCCTAACAGTCATGTTTCCTATTACACACTATATATATACTATAACATTCTCATACTTCATCATTTTATACTTTTCTTATAATGGTTCTACTCTTCCCTTGATAATGTATATCACATTCCTAACTCTTTTATTTATTTATTATTTTTTTATTATTGGATCGATCCTCATTAGAGAATTCAAGCCTATGAAGTTTATATTAGTGTGTGAATTGATCTTTTTTATTTATCTCCCTGTATTATTTCTAGTTATTATAGTCAATGTTAATTCATGATATATAATTAAATATAAAATTCATCCTATGTGAATCTATTTTAAAACACAATAAAATATTCATTGTAAAACAAGATTTCTTTTATTAAGTAAATTCATAGTTCATTACATTCTCCCCCCTTCAAAAATAATTACCTCAAAATTTTTTCCCATACTTAAAATAAATGGGGCTATTTACCTTTCATTACTTCATTAGGATCCTAAGTTTCTTCTTTAAACCTGTGATTTCTTCACAATCCTTTCATGAGTTTTGTTATTTTCTTTCTTATCACTTATTACCTTTCATTAAGAATATGGATCAGTCCTTCTTCATGTGATAGTTAAAGTTCCAATTTGAAAACATTTGTGTCTAGTATAGGTGTTGGTTCTAACATATAATTTCTTAATAGGGACACTTGTAAGATGGTGTGGACAATGAAAATATTTGGAGTTAGTGATAACCGATATGAAATTGCTCCAACATTATATAGAATCTAAAATGGTTTAATGTACCTTGGACTTAGTTTCCTCTTATTTATAAATCTTTTGACCCCTTTCCATTGTGATATTTTGATGAACATGTGATCCCTGATATGAAATTAAAATTCCTTCCTTAGATTGTCAGAATGACTCTTTTATTGATAACCTTGATATGTTTTTAGATCACTTGTATCCTCTCTCTAGTTTATATCACAATGAATGGTCCCATTCTCAAACTCTTCTATTTATTTTTAAAAAATTTACAATAATAGAGATCTTCGTTGGAGAATTCAAGTTGATGGAGATTACATTATTGTGTGAATTATTCTTTTTATTTACTCTACCGATATTATTTATAGATGTTATATTCAATATTAATTCATTATATTTAATTAAATGTAAATTAAATTCTATGTAGTTATATATTAAAATATAATAAAATAATAATTTTGAAACATGAGATATTTAATTAAGTAAATATATGGGTTGTTATATTCTCATCACCTTAAAAAATTTCACCCTCGAAATTTGTGTCCTTACCTAATATAAATGTGTTTATTTCTCTTTCATCACTTCATTAGGCTCCTAGGTTGCTTCTTTGAAATTTTTATTTCTCCACAAGACTTTCACAAGTTTGGTTGTCCTGTTCCACAACACTTTTTCCCTTTTATCAAGAATATGGTTTTCTCCTCCTCCATATAATAGGTTTATTTCTAATTCCATGCCATTTTTTCTAGTATATGTGTTGGTATGATATATAATTTTTTAATAGGGACACATGTAATGTGTCGTAGAAATTGGAAAAATTTGGAGGTTGTGTTAATTGATAGGCAACTACTCTAACGCACTCCAGAATCTCAAATGGTCCATTGTACCTTGGACTCAATTTACCCTTATTACTAGATCTCATAACCCCTTTGCATAGTGATATTTTGGGAAATAAATTATCCATAACATGAAATTATAATTACTTACTTTTATTATTAACATAACACATTTTTTAAATCTGAGTAACCTTGATATGTTTTTGGACCACTTATTTATTCTTTGTAGTTTATTTCACAATGTCTTTAAAAATTTATTCTCCTAGTCCAAAAATTTTTTATGCTAACAATAAAAGGACTTATAATTTATTATTGTGGATCATGTATTCCTCAAAATATCACTATGTAAAGATTCATGATATTTAGAAATAAGGGGAAACTAAGCCCAAGGTATATTGGACCATTTGAAATTCTGGAGTATGTTGGAGCAATTTCCTATTGGTGAGTACTATATCTACATCTATTCAATGTCCACAGCATATTTCATATGTCCCTATTAAAAAATTATATGACTATCCCAACACATATACTATACACAAATGGTATGGAATTGGACCCAACCTATCATATGAAGAATAACTAATTTGGATTCTTGATGAAAGGGAACAAGTGTTGAGGAACAGGATAACCTAACTTGTGAAAGTCTTGTGAATTCATGAGTTTAAAGAAGAAACCAAGGAGACTGAAAACATGGTGAAAGATAAATATCCCATTTATTTGAAGAAAGGATATAAATTTTAAGGGTGAAATTTATTAAGGGGTAGAGAATGTAACGACACAAAATTTACCTTAATAAGAGAACTCATGTTTCACAATGACTATTTTATTATTTTTTATAGAATCACATAGAAGGGGTTTTATATTTCATTAAAAATAATGAATTAATATTGACTATAACATATTGAAATAATATATAGAGATAAATAAAAAAAATAATGCACACACTAATGTAAACTCCTTAGGATTTAATTCTCTAATGAATATCTCTCCTAAAATAAAAATAGAAAAAAGAAATTGAAGAGTTAGTAATGTGATGGAAATTATCAAGGGAAGTGTAGAAACATTATAAGTGAATTAATGAATGATGAATTATGATAATGGTGGAGCATATATACAGTGTGTAATGGAACACATAACCATTAGGATATGACTATTACCTGATAGTTTTCCAATATGGTTGTTAGCCAATATGACTGCTGGTCAATATAACCATTGTTCAACAAGAACATTGTAATTTGTTTATATAATGGGTAATGATGAGGGCTAATTTATGCATGAGGATAAATGATGGTCTCCACCAGTAGAATCATGCCTTTTGAATCCCATATATCAAAACTTGGGAGAGAGGTAGTGTCATCAGGGTTTTCCCTTTACCAAGACTAATAATATCTTCAACAAGTAAATCTCAAGAGAAATAAACTATATGAGAAGTTCAAGTTAGGGGATATCATCACTATATCTATGTTACCTGATCCACCACATGAAAGTACCACCATAGCATGCCTAAAAAATAAGAGGTTATGTATCTAGACCTTAGTATTATTATAAGGTGTAATTTTATTTTTTAAAATGATATATTGGCCTATCTAAACCCATTTTCATTATAATTTTATTTAATAAAATACACATAAATATAATACAAATATTATAAATTGATTTTTGGATACATATAAAATATAATTATATTTTTTGAAAATATATATTTAAAATACACTTCTAAGATAAATTTGGGTATATTAAATAAAACTTATTTTCAAGGAATAATCTTATAAAAACTGTTTATTTAAATATATATTTTAATACAATTTTATAATGTCCAGGATATTTTTTATAAGGGTCAGAAAGTTAATTAAGTCATTAAAAATTTTATTTTAAATAAATAATTATTTTTTAAAAAAATTTATAGATTGAATGGATATAATTTTTTAAATCAAAATGTCAAAATTAACCAATTGTGATTTTTTCATTATTTTCTGAGACAGTAAAATTTTTGGGTAAAAAGTAAAATATTGTATAAATATAAAGTAGTTATTATGAAATCATAATGATATAAAGTGATGCTATAAATTATTTAATGGATTTGTTGACACTTTAAAGAGGATTAAATAATTTTTATATACTTTAATTTTTATGTACCTAGTTTCCAAGACACTAAACCTCAAAAGGTCCTTCAAAGCTATTAGTGTAATATTTTTTCAAGGAATTATGTTAAAAACACGTATAAAAAGGTGGTTCACTATAATCTCCTTCAGTCCCCCACTTGTATTAATTCCTAAAATATTTTTTCCATTTCACCATATATTCTATCATATATAATAACTTTTGAAATCATATCCTAAAAATCCTTTCAGATGTTTTCTAAAACACTTTTGGAAATTTATCATTAACTTTTCCTTATATCACGTTGTATATAATACCTTTTTAATACCCATATAGAAACACCATTTTGGATTTAATCTAAAATACTTTTAGAGTATCACTCTAAGTCAAACTCAATCCTCATTCATTCAACCATAAAGTGTGACCTCGTGAGCCATTATAGGGTTGAAAACAAATATGAATCATGGAATCTATAAGTATAAGAAAAGAGTGGTCTATGCTAAAACATCAATGATACTCAAGATATAATGGGACCTGACATGATCACTAATAAACGCATGTATCTATATACCTATGTCCATAATTTTTCATTGTATAAAAATGTGTATTCTTATATTTTACCTTTGTCCATGACATTGAGTTACCATGGTACATGAAGCATTTCAATCCCATATATCCATCACATATGTTGTTGATTCTCAGAGTATAAACTTAAGTGTTTAATGGATATATTACATGTTATTCACCCTTATGGATAAGTACAACACATTACCCTTGTTTAAATGGATAATCACATCATATATACTATCTATATTCCTCCAAACACTTTACAATCAATCTCAATCGAGGGGGCAGATTTCATACTCACCATATAGTAGGAAAATCCAATATATAGTTGTGCTCCAACTGATGAAATGATCAAAAACATACCCAACCACTCCTGGATTAGCTAATTCAACATGTAGACTTGTGTAATTAGGGTATCATTGTATGAAGATTCTCATGTTAGGCATCTCACCAGCTTCAAATAGTGGGGACTCAAATATGATCCATGAACCCTATTATACCAAATACATCTATATAAATTTCTATGTGGTATACTTAGTGAGTCATCCAGTAAAAAAAACCATTTTTGTACCTCGTGAGCATATTATGTATCTCTATACAATAATCATACTCATGTTAACCTTAACATTTCTTCATAACCTATAATACTCCATGATGAACATCGATTAATGATAACTCAAATTCATACATTGAGAGGTCAAGCATCATTACACTTCATGAAATTTATATCTACATATAAAATTATGTATCCAATGTAAAACAATGATAAAGTGTAGATTTTGTCTAATATGATGAATTTTTATCCCTAAAACTCTTCTAATAATATTTAAGAAACCCAACAAAATGTATACCTATCATATTAGATATGATAAACTACCAGATAATCCTTATGTATGTTTCACTTTTAGTGATTTTGTTAACTCAATAAATCATATGTAATTCTTATCACGTCTCTATGTGGCCATCTGATAAAACCCTCCCACCAACTCTTTAATGAGAAACATTTATGAAGTATGATAGTTTGAAAAATATTGATGTAACTATTTATATTTCTCTCTACCATCATACCCTAAACTCTTTTAGGATGTTAAGAGTGATTCACTTTATAATTTGACTAGAATAATACTATAGTGATATCCACTTATTCATGATAACTAAATTTAACTCTTTATATTTTTATTTATCATCACATATCCTAAACTCTTATATATATTAAGTGAAGAAAATTTTAAGCTTAGACTTTATAATAATTTATGAAATTGTGATATTCAATTTCTAAATTGTAACTAAATGTAACAAATTACATTTTTCTTTACAATCACATATCCTAAAAATATTTTAGGATATTAAGTGAAAAACACATTGGTCTTAAACTGGTATATTTCTTTATTTGTTAAATTTTATCTTCTTAAAGGCCAATAAAACTCCCACTAACCTTTTAGTCACTATATTCTTTTCATACTTTCTTGATAAAACACACAACACAATTTGGGTTTAGGAAATAACATTTATTTACTTTTGGTATGAACATTTTACAAATAAACAATTATTTCAATAACATATACAGTATTCTATGTGTTTAGAGTATTTTCTTTGAAAAGAATATTATTAATTAAAATATGATACTGATGGGTGGTGGAATCACATTCCATCATATTTTAACAAATAGCTAGATAAACACTTTTACCCTTCTCTTCTTTTCAAGTATGTTATAGAGTATGATGAATCTTAAACCATGTGTTTGAAATCAAACATCTTGATTTTATTCACAAAAACTCTTAATTATTGAATCAATTATCTTTTAAAATAATAAAATTGAGATAAAGATACATATAATTTAATTATATTCATCTGATCTTGATACATTCCTTTACATTCAAATTTGATTTATCCACTCTTTTCATCATAACATGAATTTAAACTACATGCTCAATCAATTCTTTTTTTATTTTTAACTCTTGTATAATTATAACACTGGTGAAATATACATTCAATATAACATAACCTTTAAAATTAAGGAATTTATTTCTATAACACCTATACCTGGCATGGATGATGTGATCTGAAATTTTTGAAATTTCTTGTCTAATATTCTTTGAGAATACTTCTAATTTAAGCCAATCCTAGGTTAAAGTAGTGTTTTTTATGAATTTAATAATTTTTAATATAATTTTAAATGGAATAATTTTTGGTTTTTTATTATTTATTCATTTTTATAATTAATTTATAAGCCATAAATTTGAAATTGTAAGCACTTAACAAAACATGTTTAGAATGTGAATACAGGTGCAGAAAAAACAAGTTACCACCATCCTAGCGATAACTCCAACAAGCTACCACCATCCCATCGATAGCACAAATAATCTATCACTATCCCAGTGGTAGTACAACATTATACAACTACCCTTCTTCTGTTCCTCCCATCATCTACTACCATATTTCTTTCACTCCTTTACTACCTCCACCTATAGTGGTTGTTCATGATACCATTAATACCACCATTCATGTTACCTTTCATGTTACCTTTCATGTTACTTATCTTCAATGGTATCTCCACATTGTTATCATTATTCACCCACAGTGCAACCATGACCATGTTCTACCATGGTACGACCTTCATCGCATGCCATAGCCACTGTTGCTTATGGTAGCCCCATACAGCTACCACCACCACTTGTCTTCTACTACTGTATCTACCACCCCATGGATATACCACTCTGAGAAAAATGAGGGTGTCACCTACTTGGGTTATGTTACCTTCTTTTTCAACCAGAAGATATGGACTAAATACACTTAGAGGGATATATGAAATACACATTTCCAAGAGAATCATGGTTGTACACCAATCCAATCTGAGCTCTAAATTGGATGAAGGTAGGATCTGGTCGAATTCCCCATGAGTGAAGTCACCCCACCTACACCACCTCTGAGGAAGTCTTACCATTCCACTTAGTTGTGAAGGATATTGTTGTATCCTACCACTAGATCCATGAAATGAAGAACAAAGTTCCCAGGATAAGCTAAAGAGAACAAGGGAGCAGCTTCCAAACTAGAAGTACACAGTGATTAAGAAGTCCCCCCCACACTAAATAAATAGACCCCTGGTGGGTGTGAGTTTCTAGCCTGAGGTCAGAAAGACCCTTGAAAATCAAACCTACTATAAAATGTGTCAACCATTATAAAATAATGTTGGAATTCAATAGCCAGTGATGGAATATTTGAGTTGTAGACACTCATGTAAGAGTATGATATAATCATGAATAAAAACAGTAATTCCCATAATTATCCCAGCACTGAGAAAATGATGAGTTCCATCAACTAAATCCCAAGAAAATTTTCTCTATCATCTCCATCTATTAAATATATAGAAATCCACTATGTTGTGAAGCGCTACAACCCTTCACCTCTAAAATGGAACCAAGCTTGATCATTGGAGGTACACTGAAGATAATTCTTATTGCTCTGTAAAAGTCATGTTGACCCTTGATTCTGGACACATGTTGACCATACAGCAAAGAAAAATCACTTCTTAATGCTAAAAACAAAGTAAATTCTCCAATTGAATGGAGAAATTTATACTGTTCACATAGAGAATTCAAAAGCACACTCAGATGACCAAAAATCACTACAATATAATTGAGAACTAGCAGCATTTTTTTCAATTTGGTGGTAGTTTAAAGAAATTCTAAATGGCTCTACAATTTTTTTTTTAAATTTTCATTAAAATTATCATTGGAATCCGAATTACATCATTTAAGCCATTTAGTGTCATTTTCAAGGAATTTTCACAAAATGATATTTAGCGGTGGGTACTTTAATTTCTAGCGGTGGTTTTTCCTCTCAAAACTACTTAGTATTTTATGGTAGTTTAAACCACCAATAAAAATGATTTACCATATATAGTGGCAGTTTAAATCGCCACTATATATGTCTGTTAAAATAATAAAAGTTGCAGAGACTGTAGCCCCAAGAAAAAATATACCAAATAGATTGAAAACCTAGAAAATAACATAAAAAATAAATAAGAAATAGTATTCATATAACTAAATATAATCATAAAAAAAGGATATTGATCACAAAGATATTTTATCAAGAATAAAATTCAATAATAATATGAATTATAAAAAATGAAATTGTGTGATTAAAATAAGATGTTATCAAGAAATAAAGGAACAATTCTACAAATAATGATAGAAGAATATGAATATAATATAAATTATAGTGATTTAGAAGATAAAGAATCTAATGAAAAATAATGAACATTCATGGTTTATGTTGAGAAAGTTGACATGTTGAATTTTACTTAGAATATTATATTGATCCAATATCAAAGATAAAAAAAATTATGATTCCAAAATAAATATATGATTAGTGTTAAAAATCATGATACAAGGGGTAATTATATAGACCATACAATAAGAAACAACAAATAGAACATGGGGGTTTTCTTCTTCGACTCTTATTATTTCTATTTTATAGGTCGAGGGATTTATTGTTAAAGGAAAAGAAAAAAACATTGGTGATCCAAGTCATGGAAATAATATAAAAATCAACAAGAATTAGTATTCATATAATAAAATTTTAAGTATTTGAATTACAAATTATTAAAAAAATCTATAAACAAATGATGAAGGCAGTGGATAGTACATGAAAATAAAATATAATCATATTAATATTATAAAAACCATAACATACCAACTATAAGTTAATTTCAATTGAAACATAATTAAAATATGAGAAAAATGTATTCCATATTAAAATATGTGAATTTCTATAACCAATAATGAATTCTTGTATATAAAG
Organism: Viscum album; assembly: GCA_963277665.1. NCBI lineage: Eukaryota > Viridiplantae > Streptophyta > Magnoliopsida > Santalales > Viscaceae > Viscum > Viscum album. Next base: position 1,607,605,785 of record OY728141.1, on the reverse strand, counting down.
AAGTATAATAAGAAGTGAGAATCCACAATAACAATATAAAGAGTTTTAATATAATCTTACCAAATTCTGTTATATCAATAAACACAAACCTAGGTTTACAAAGAAGTAAATCCATATCTAATAAATAAACATTGAAATATAATCAATGTTCAATAATTACAAGATTAATAATAAAATCTATAATAAATGGATTAGAAATATCATCAATCAAGATAAAATAACAATGATTGAAATACCTTATTATAATGCCAAAAATCAACCACTAAAATCAATAAAAAACTTCCTATAAAATTAACACACAACATCCTCATCATGTTTCCAATTCATCCATGCTTATATATAACCACATTCCACAATATTACCACATCACTACATACCACCACAAAACCACATAGCCCCTCCATATATATAGAACCCCACACTTCATTTTATAATATCACTCACTCTACATATCCATCACATGCATATTTTTTATTTCCACCACACATCCTCATAAATCATTACCACATCATCGCCAAATAACTTACAACTCACCACAAATCAAAAAATAACATGAAATAAATTACTATAAAAATTTACAATAACAAAGCTTCTACATAACAAGAAAATAATTAACTACTCCCCTATAATCTCACCGACCTTTCCTCCATTGATCCCTAAATGCTACAACAACCCCACTTTAATTTTGGAAATTGTACAATACCCCCAATCCAAAAATAAAAACAATGATAACATGAAAAACAATGTATAAACCCCAAAACTTATACACACATGACTTACTTATAACATCCTCATTATAAGGGCCAACCTAAATCTTGCTTCTAAATTGTTCCTACTAAAATTATTTCTTTCATCATAGTGATCATATGTTACCCATCTCAATTCTAATATAATATTCAATAAAAGGTAAAAATTCATAAAAATATAATGGAAGAATTTACATGGGATCATTTAAAAAATAACCCAAAATAGACTAAGAATGATGAGTATAAGGGAAACTTTGGAAGAAAACATAGAAAATCAACCAAGCATATAGATTCATGTAATATAAGAGAAATAAAAATATCCCCTACCTCAAACCACAACATGGTTTCTCAATCACCATATAATTGTGTTGGTATGCCATGAGTTTAGTTATACATCACCACCACAGAATCCAAAGTCAAGCCTTCTCCCTACCCAATGAACTAAGATCAACATTATCTATATCTATGTCTCCAATCCCTAATATCGACACCTGTATGAAAACTTTATTGAAAATTAAATAGTGTTGTATATTTAAATTTAAACTTAAACCTAATAAAACTTTTTATACTAAATGATTATGAAATTTTGTTATTTTCCTACTCATTAAAAACATCCATCGACGCAATTTCACTAAGGACACATCTATTAAATTTTTGATATAATTCAACCAAATATTTCTAAAGAGAAATGACCTTAACATCCTACATCTGTATATGATCCACCTTTTTTGGATTGTGCCCCCCTTTTTTTAAATTGTCTTTTTTTTATAACAAACTACATCTCAGTATCTCAAGGTAGGGAGTAACTACAACCGGGAGTAAATGCTGGTATAATTACCAATAACTTGACAAATACCTTAGATGGTAATGATTCTAAACCCATATCGCACATATGACCAGGATGCTCCATCCTAAGGACTTGACCAGTTGGATCATTCTAAGAGACTGAGAAGGACTACACAGAATTGGAATCGAATAGTTATTTTATTTTTATCTATAAATAAAATATTAATCATATTTTAATAAATTAATATTAAAAAATTTAAAACATAAAATAATTTATTACAATGGAAAAAATAAATCCATACCATAACTTATTTAGAAATATAACTCACATAACTCCCATCATATTTCATATGAACATCCAACCAAAGTTTTATCCTGGATAATAGGTACCCTAAATTATTTTTTGACATTAAACAAATAAAAATAAATAATTTAATATATGAAATAGATAATGTTAACATATAATATTTAAAATAATAAAAATATTATCATAGTCAATCTGTTTTATGAAAAACACTTTGAACTGATAGCCTGGAGGAATGATTTGTTTTGCTTGACGTGATACATTTTTTCTTGATAATTTCTAAAATAAATAACATGTTATTTAATAGTAATGAATGAAATGTCATCTTCTTTTCATATGTATGTATATATATAAAATAATATTAATATAATAATATATCTCTCAATACCATATACCTTTCATTGTGATGACTGTCAACAAGCATCATCCACTACTCTCTAGGTACCCCTTCAGGTAACTTATCATACTACTATTGAGTATTAAAAGATGTATCATTAAATTCATTCCATAATCTCTATCTAAAATATTTTCATTTCTTACCCAAATTTTTCAACATCCTATTTCCTTTAATAAGATCAATGATAGTAAATAGAAATAACATCTTTACAAAGAGATTCATTTTTAAAATATTATAATTTAATTAAATAATGGGATATGATTGATATATAATGAATTAAAATTAACTTTATCTAGGAATAAAATACTTCATTCTTCTAATATTAATGCATATTCCTCCAATCAGAATATATAATCAGAAGGGTAATCGGATCAGCCACCAACTAGACTAGAATCTATCCAGATAATCCCACAACATCATCTATAGGGACCCCATAATAATCAAAGGGGACAACTATCTTCAATACACTCAAATTCAAAACATCTAAAATGTTAATATTGATCTTGGTAGTGACATTTATTCCATATTTTATGAAAAAATATTTATTAGTTTAAAAAAAGGGTAATAAATTTATTCACATTAAAATTTGTTCCTATGATTATCACCCTCCAATATCCTCATGAAAATACAAGAGTGCCCATCTATTCCATTACTATAGATTCGTCGTGTGTTGTAAGATCTAAACTTTTTTTGGAGGTGTATTGGGATTTCTTTCAAGTACTATTTTGATATTTTTAGCATAATTTGGTTGGGTTTTACCTTGTGGTGTGTTTGGGTAAAAATTGCACATTTTGAAAGGAAGTGGTCAAGTTCATGGTTGGCACACGGTTTTTCTAAACCATTCACCCAATCCAAGAAAATTGTGGGAACCCAAATAAAGGGGATCTTTATAGGTGGCACACATTTTTTGAAGTTGTGCACCCTATTATTATAACCATTCACACCCCCCCCCATCGGGAAGAGGACTACGGTTAAGGAATGTAGTTTAGAAAATTGTGTGCCCCTACCCAGTAAACAGTGCACAGGTTTTAGATTAACCAGAAAAATATTTTTAAAAATACATGAACCCCCATATTAATCTAAAATTAACCCTAACTCATAAATATTGGTTTTATATCATTTTTTTAGTCTCTAGGTAAAATTACAAGCCCTATAGACCTCTTTTATTGGTTAATCGAAGGGCATATTGAAGATCTATACCTCCCCAGGTATGTGCTTTCTTCTCGTTTAGATGTCTCTCTCTCTCCCGCTCCTCTTCCTCAATATAAGAGGTATGTTTATCCAGTTTTTGTTCTATATATAGATCTAGGTTTGTTATATCCTTATTTTTTTATCTTGAATTTAGGATTTTTATATAAATCCCATTCTTATTCATGATTGTGGTTATTCTACTTCAATTTAGGGACTTCCATTGGCGAGCATTCTTCATCAATTTTGAGGTATTTAGTCTATTATTAAAATCCCAAAGTCTTGATTTCAATAACGTGTATTTAATTTTATAAATTATATTATCTGGTTATAAATTTAGTTGTTTATATTTAATTAACTAATTTGATTGATTAATTAATTAAGGGATTGTGAAATTGGGAATATTTAGACTGTGAATTAGAATAATGAACTGTTGAATTAATTATGGAGTTATCGAGATTTTTGAAATGAAATAATTAATTATTGAATTAATTATGGTGATATTGAGATTGTGGGTTTTTATTAAATAATTATTGAATTAATTAATGGACTTGAATTGATTAATTAATTATTCAATTAATTAATAGAATTGATGTGATTAGTTAATTGTTGAATTAATTAATGGAAGTGATGTGATTAATAAATTATTGAATTAATTAATAGAATTGATGTGTTAAAATAATTGTTTAATTAGTAATGAAATTGATGTAGTTAATTTATTGTTGAATTAATTAATATAATGATGTGAATATGCAATTGTTAAATTTGATTAATTAATTGGTGAATTAATTAACTGTTCTATTGTGATATATATGATATTGTGATATTGTGATATTGTGACATGTGTGACATTGTAATATAGTGATAGATGAAAAATGAGATAATGAAAGGTAATAATGGCGTTCATATGTGAAATAACACAATGAATGGTAATAATGGCATTCATATGTGAAATGAGACAATGAGTGGTAACAATGGAATTCATATGTGGATTGAGAAAATGAATGGTAACAATGGAATTCATATGTGAATTAAGAAAATAGATTGTAACAATGGAATTCAGATTTGAATTGAGAAAATGAATAGTAATGATGGAGCTCACATGTGAATTGAGATGAAGAATGGTAACAATGTCATTTTGATATATGAATTGAGATGAAGAATGGTAAAAATGGAATTCAGGAATATGAATTGATATAAAAAATGGTAACAATATAATTCTGATATTTTATATCCCTTGGGGATTTTTCAAACTCCATCACGGGCTGAAATAGGTATTGAGAGCTTGGGTATCCTCGGGAACCCATGGGTTATGTGGTTAAATAAAGAGTAATTGAATAAATGTAAACTAATTGATTTATTGATTTTATTTATTCTTTATACAACTGCATACTTTGTTTTAACTCGGTATTTTTTTAGACGTTTTTGGTAGTGGCTTAATAAGTTGTACTCATACCCTACTCGGGCTGCCTAACTGGTACCCAAATAGATTTCATGGTTGCATGACAGGTTAAGGGAAATGGCCCTAGCCAATGAGCCCGTACCCGAGTGGTAAGGGCTCCTACTTGGAATCCAAGAGACCCAGGTTCAAAACCGGGTGGAGGAAAATTTCCAGGGTCACTGTAGCAGTTACTGTAGCAGGGACTGTAGTAGGCACTGTAGCATTTACTGTAGCAGGCACTGTTTGGTATTGTAGCAGCCGGACTATTCACCTTATTTGGGCTTTCGGGCCACTGGTTTGGGCCTACGGGTCTCAGGGCCTTCGAGCCATCAAAGGCCTTCGGGCCATAGGGCCTTTGGGCCATTGAAGACCATGAAGTAGCCCAGTTCACATAGAGAAGGCCCCAGATGAGGATCAGAGCACTAGTAGTAGTCACCAGAAGCAGAGCTAACCGGATTGGAAGAATGAGAGGGTATGGAAACTGCCATCGGGACCAGGCACTGTGCAGCTTTGTACGGGGAAATGCTAGCCGATTAGCAATGCAGGTGGGGAACTAAAGGCATTCAATGATGCAGAAGCTGGGGAGGGGCAGTTCTAGTGGGTTGGGCCTACGGGTCATGTATTGGGAATGGTATGCCTCTGGGCCTTCGGGTCATGTATTACGGGTCATGTCGGGCCTTGTGCCTTGGGCCTACGGGTCATGTACGGGTTCCCCTTCAACCCTTAAAAGGGGTATTATCTATAATAAAATAAAAAATAAGGCCTTAGGGCCATTCGGAGTAAGGGAAATGGCCCTATGTTATATTTATAATATGGGATGGATCATGGATGATGGAACTAGACTTGATTCAAGACCCACTTGGGATTTTTTAGTGTATTTATTTGTTTTGGGTTTTTTATATTGACACTTGGCATGTACATTTTCATGGAATATCTATTATTTAGTTTTTATATTGTATTTCCAATTTTGTTCAGCATATGATATTGGTACTATTATGGATATGGTTATATCATTTGGTTATTTTTTATTTATTTTCACTGGTTTATTACTCTGATAAAGAGGGTATAGCCTCCCCATGATCGATAATAGACTCATGTCACTAGTCGACAGGCCCTAGCATATTTGGAGGCATTCTTGAGGTCACATAATGGTCTATCTCAGAGAAAAAGTGTGTTTTAACTGGGTCGGGATGTTATAAAGTGGTATTAGAGCCCAATTTTACTATTTGGGAAAGGTAGACAACATAATAGGAATATTTGGGCCTTGTTTATGAGCATGTGCATGGGAGTAGCTAACCCATCTATGGGAGATAACCTAAGTACCCAGGGTGGGATTATTTTTTTGTTATGATTTAATGATATTTCACCTTAGGTGACACACTTGTTGTGTGATATGATTATTATTTCATCTATTTATTGAGATTTGACTCATGGCCTAGAAATAAATGAGAATTGAGTAATCATGTATCATTATAGGCACTCGGGATTATTGTGGCATGCATCATTTATAGTTACTCATGAGAAAAAAAGATATGGGTAAGCTGTTGAACTTGAATTGTTTTCCATTTCTTGTTAAAATAAATTAAAAATAGTGCATAATATGAATTTTTGAAATGGAAAAGTGATTAAATAAGAGAATAAATAATTGACTAATAAGAACTTGAATAATGATAATGTATTTACATGCTATGAGTATTAGTGAAGTGCTAGTGGGAAATTCTGGCTCATATTAGATAGGTTGATTGTATGTTATGGAAGGACATTTTGGAGAACTTACTAGAGCACTTTTATCTAGAGATGCTAAGGAATGAGAGAGTAGTGGAGTTCATGTGATTAAATTAGGGAAGTAATTTTATGACGGGCTATGCTGGATGATTTACAAAATTGTAGTAGTTTACTCCAGTGTTGACAAGGTATGAGACAGTTATGGCGAGGCATTTCTAGGAAGGACCTAAATGTGATATTAAGTACCATGTTAACATATTTTGATTAAATAAGTTCTATGAGGCGGTGTATGAAGATCTCATAGCTTAGGGTAACATGAGGGGTGATTTTATTAGAGTATAGGTGGTTTTTTCTAGATGATTAGAAGGTTTGTCTTCCAAGAGAAAGAAGTGTCTCTATGAGGGTGTTAGTCTGGGGGATAGCAGGAGGAGTTTTCATGGGGAAGGATCAGCTACTCAGGATATTACTTGAGCTTTTTTTCACCAGTGTGGTATGTAGGGACATTATCATAGACATTTTCTTTGACCACTAATTGAGTTTCAATCTCATGGAAGGATGGGACATCTACAAAAGTTTGGTAGGAACCCATGATAAATGGGTAGTGATGGAGGAGCTAGACAGAACAAGAGTACGGGAAGGGGATATTCTTCACCATATTAGTCTACCATATGGAGTTATACTGGACATGGAAGTAGAAGAAGTGGACGAGGTGCTTCTCGGAAAGAGTGCCCATATCAGTAGAGTGATGTAGCTCAGGGAGCTCAAACTGCATCACAAGGAAGAGGGGCAAGAAAGTTACATGCAATTCAACATACACTGGTGGATGGCTAGGCTAGACCATAAACAGTGAGAGGTACTATTCTTATATATTATACATTATCTAGTTCCTTATTTGATATTAGTGCCTCTCATTCCTTTATTTCTTCACAACTTTTGAATGGTTTGAGCCTGGTGGTGGAGTTTGTGATTAGGGTGTTGACAATAGACACACCTTTGGGAGTATGGTCAAGAAACATCTATTTGTGAAAGGGGTGTTCTCTCAAGGTTGGGGAGTATCATTTCAGTTGGGATCTTTATATCCTTGATATATTAGGATTTGAACTGATTATGGGTATGGACTAGTTAGTATCATACTAATCCCACATAAATTTTTACCATAGGAGAGTGACGTTTTCATATCATGTGAGTGAAAAATATATTCACCGTGGAGAATGGGATATTTAGGCAGGTCGTGCAGGGCTAGTTCAGTAGCAACTGTGGGGGCTTACTACCCAGGTTTTAAGTCTATTACTGGATGATGGGGGTGTGAAATAGGATTTCCTTCCACCCATAGTGTAAAAGTTTTAGTATTTGTTTCCTAAAGACTTATCAAGGATGCCACCTGAGAGAGACATGGAATTTACAATTGATCTTTTGTCAGGGGATAAGAAATTTTCAATTCCAGCATACACAATGGCATCTAAAGAGCTTAAAGATCTCAATACTAGGCTAGAGGAGTTAGAGGATAATGTTTTTATCTAACTGAGTTTGTTTCCTTGGGGTTCTCTAGTCTTGTTTGTAAAGAAGGATGATAGAACTTTTCATTTGTGTGTTGATTACCAGAAGTTTAATCGGATGACTGTGGAGAATCGGTATCCTCTTCTGTGTATCGATTATCCTTTTTACCATTTGTGAGGAGCTTGTGTTTTCTCAAAGTTTGACATAATATTTTGATATCAAAATTTGAGAGTTAGACTTTATGATATACTGAGGACTACTTTCAGAAGTAGGCATGACTTATATGAGTTCATTGTGATGCCATTTGGGATGACAAACACACCAGTAGTTTTTATGGCCTTAATGAACTGAATCTTCCAATAGTACATAGATTTGTTTGTGGTAGTACTTGTGGATGAAATCTTAGTCTACTCCAAGACTCATGAATATCATTCCCAACATCTTGACATCGTCTAGAGTACACTGAGAGAGTGTCGGTTATATGCCAAGATATCTAATTGTCAGTTTTGGATTGATCAGGTACACTTCTTGGGTCAAATCATCTCAGAGGAAGGTGTGTCCATAGGCCTAGATAAGGTTCATGAAGTTTTTTTCTCAGAAGTATCCCCATAATGTTTTTGATATCCATAGATTTCTAGGGTAGGATAGATATTATCAGAGGTCCATTGAGGACTTTTCCCATTTTAAAGCTCCACTTTTGGGTCTGGTCAAGAAAGGGATAAAGTTTGAATGGTTGAAATCATGTGATAATTCCTTCCAAAATGTGAATAAAAATTTGACTATAGCACTAATATTGATCCTACCTAATCTTGGTGAGGATTACACTGTGATTTGTGATACTTTTTGGATCAGACTCAAAGTTTTGCTAATGGAGGGAGATCGGGTTATGGCCTATGGGTCTCGAAATTTGAGTCCACCTGAATGGGATTACCCTATGCATGACCATGAGTTAGCTATAGTGTTTTATGCTTTGAAGTGTTGGTGACATTATATGTTAGGAGAAAATTTTAATGTGTACACATATTAAAAGAGCTTAAAGTATATATTTTTGTAACAAGATTTTAATATTAGACATAGAAGATGGTTTGAGTATATACAATCATTTTATTTTGATCTAGTATATATGCTCAGGAAGGGAAATAGTCTTACTGATTATTTAAGCAAAAAAACTCTAACTCAAGATATTCAGGGGTCTAGAGCTAAGTGGAAGATGATGAATTTACTATATGAGATGCATGTACTGGTTCTGGAGGGTTAAAAGCATATGACTCTCATATTAGTTTTAGTGGATTCTACATTTTTTATATGAATCAGGGATAAGGAGTATGAGGATCCTAATTTTTTTATCATGAGGAAAATCCTTGAAGGTGGGGAGTCACCTTCCGATTGGACCATATATGAGGATGAGATAATCTATGTTAGGAATTAGATTTTTGTGCCTATGAGCATGCAGGGGGACCTTATGTGTGAATTTCATGCGTCAAAGTGGGTGATACATCCAATTGTGATTAAAATGTACCATGAACTATGATGACATTTTTTGTGGTCAGGCATGAAAAAGGAGATATTAGGGTTCGTGACATGATTCTACACTTTTCAGCAGGTGAAGGCTAAGCATCTACAACATATAGGTTTACGACATCCATTTTCTATTCCAGAATGGAAGTGGGAATACATTACCATGTCTTTTCTAGTGGGTATCCTGAGGATTCCTTAGAGGAATGATGTTATTTGGAATATTGTGGACCATTTGAAAAATGTTGCACATTTATTGTTAATACGAGAGACTTTATTAGTAGAGAATTTGGGATACTTATATATTCAAGAGATAGTCTATATGAATAGGGTGACATGGACTATTGTTTCAGACCACGACTCACATTTTACTTCTCACTTATAAAAAGGATTGAAGAAGGCATTTGGTACATGGGTTTTATTAAGTACAGCTTTCCACCCACAGACATATGTGAAGTTGGAACATACTATTCAGGTGACAAAGGATATGCTTCGAGAATGTAGCCTATACTTTGGTGGGTCTTCAGAGGATCACCTAGCTTTGGTGGAGTTTTTTGTAACGACCCAAACATTCGTTAATGAAAATTCCTCTTGATCTATATAATGTATTATTATAGGTATATAAAACTTATGCACTTATTTGGATTTATTTTTTGGATTTTAAAATACCGCTAAGAATTTTGACCGTTACTAATATAGCTATTGAACAGTGATCACATGATTAGTATAAATATATGGATTTAACAAATCCAATTTACTCAGACAAAGGAAGCGATGGCCTCATCCAGTAGACTCTCCCTATACGAAGCCCATTTATCAGAGTTCAGAAAGGATGTGGAATCATTGGTCTTCTCCCTTGACCAATTCCAAGTCGATCTTGAACATGTTAAGCTTGAACAGAACCACCTACAGGAGAAGTGAAAGTTAATAGAGATTACCACTCGAGTGATGTTATTAGAGCCACCCCAAGAGTCTGTCACAATCACACACCTTACCCTTCAGTCTTATGCATGTGTTATAAGGGGTTATGTAACAATACCATAGTACTAAGATTATGAAAATTATTTTTTTATAGATAATATACATTCATTTTGTTATTGTTACTTTGTAAACAGTTTATAAAGAGAAAATAGTATTTTTAGATAACATTAAACTAAGAGATCTATTTTGATGAATTAAGAGATTTTTGAATTAAATAATATTTTAATAAAATATTATTATTATTATTATTGAATTACTTTTTATTAAATATAAATGATCGTATAATTTTATGAATGCAACTGTAATTTTTATTGAGATTTAAAAGTCATTTTTGTCAAAACCCATGAATTTTCGATAAATGTCAATTTTTATTTTAAAAGTAATAATTCACATATTTATAAAATTATTTAGATAAAATTAATATTATTTTTGGAATCAGTACTTTTAAATTATCAAATGGTGAATTTTTCATAATTTTCCGAGACAGTCAAATTTTTAGGTAAAAATTAAATAACATTTAAATATATAATGTGTTTTATAACATCATAATGACCCAATAGTGATGTAATAAAATAATATAAACATTATTTTAGGCCAATATATGTTTTATCCTTAAAATTATTTGATTTTATATTTTTTTGATTAATTTTATGATACCTTAGTGGACCCTCCATTACTTATAAAACATTTTATCTTTTTAAATTTTTTTCCTTGAGAGTGTGACTCACCTCCACATAATCAACCCTATTATTTTAAGAAGTTTAGCTATTGGAATTATGAAATATTTATTTCCACTCTCCTTTGTAAAAAACCATGGGAAAAACCATGGGATGGTTTGTGGTTTTGATTAGTTTAATGTGAGGTGTCCCAAACCTAAATGATAAAGAATTCCTTCTCCTTTCCTATATAAACCCACCAAAGCTCCCACTTCATCTTCACTAAAATCCCATGGATTTCATACAACCTATGAACTCCTCTCTCTATAATCCTTCCAATTCTCCCCAATATCCCAATAATCCTCTCTCAATCCCCTCCCAAGCCTTTGGGATCACACTTCCAAGTAAGGGATTTTATTCCTTTCTCATTTTTGTCCAATTTTCTTTAAGTCGTTATGCCTTTTTATTTTCAATTAAAAATGTTGGGGTATAATTTCTCACCTCCACCATACTTCCCTCTTTATGTTTTAATGATGATATACCTCGTTCTCTCTCATCAATTCCTTCTATTTACACTCTTTACCATGCTGAAATTCTGTAAGGAATTTCTCTCTCCCCCTATTTACATTCAAGAAATTATTTTATATTATGAATCTAAATTCCATTATTTATCTTGGTACATTTATCTATATGACCTCTTACTTTCCATTTCATGTAAATATGATGAGACATCAATTTCTCTCTCATAAACCATATTTATGAATCCTTATGTCACGCCGTTATGCTGCCAAAATTGCACCGTGATTTTCCAAGCTAAAGACATTGTGTAGTGAATACCATGAATGTTTCTCTATTAAGGGTATTCACCTCTATGAACATTTAATTAATGATTATATAGTTTCATGTATGAATTACACATTCCTTTATCATGAAATAAATGTATATGTTTAATGAATATATGACTAAGGATCCAAGTGGCACACTTATGCATAAAATGAAATGTTAAGAAGGGTGCACCATGATAGCGCTCCAATGCATTGGGTAAAGTATAGTATCATGATACGTCATGTGAAATGAGTGTTGAATAATTATAATTCAAGTTAAATGACGGTTTACTCGTGATTCATGTGCAATGAGGGTTTACTCATGCTCTATGTGCAATGAGCCTTAACTCATGCTAATATCATGTTAAATGTTGTTGCCACATCTCCATGTTATGATTATCATGATTTATCATTCCTTTATGTTCATATTTATCTTTTAATCCATTGATATGCCTATCGTCTGACATGCATTGTATTCCTCATGTTATTCCATGTTTATTTCCTTACTGAGCTTTATAGCTCACTCGTTTCTTATGCATGTCCTCGGGTTATCCCATGAAATGTTAAGTATGAGGGAATGTAGTGGTCATGTAAAGGAAGTTTTCAATAAAGATGTTGTATTTCATGTTTTAAGTTGTTATGTAATTATCCTAATCCCCAAAGACACTAGACCTCTCGATCTTCTATATTGTATCAAGTGAAGTTTATGTAATATATCATGTTTAATAAATAGCAGGGTTGTTATAGTTGGTATCAGAGGATAGGTTTAGTTATTTTTGGGATTATGATTATAAACCCCTAGTAACGCCTTAGAGACAAGACTAAGTATAATAAAAACAACCCTAAGTTTTGGTGAGTATTCAGTAAGTGGTTTATCAAGAAAATCCATCCATATCTGGATATGAGCAGGTAGAGGTGGCTTTTGCATAGATGTACCTAGGGGCGAAAACCCTGACAAGGAGTTTTGGGCTTGACCTGGGGTATTCTAGTACATGAAAACAGGTCTTGCTGCACTCTTGGTTATCACAAACCTGGGGGATATGCTTTGGTAAATTCACAAGCTTAGTGTGAACCCTTATTAAGGAAAAAAATTACCCTAACAATATATGTTAGAAAATAGATCATGGATAACATAGATTGAAGCCTATAGATTCATAAGTTAATGAAATAAAAGCTATTTATAAGTCATCTGTTTTTTCCATAGATTACCCTTTATGTTTTACACCTAACTTTCCTTTTATTCCAGCCAATGGTTGGTAATAGGAGGACTCGAGCTAACAACTGATGTGAAGATCAATGTGATGATTGTGCTAATTAGATGCCCAATCCGATGGGAGAGGTAATCACAAACTTTGCCATGATTCTATCTCAGTTAACTCAAGATTTGAATAGAAACATGGGTCAAGAATAACGTTCAACCCCCCCTAAGAAAGAACAAGTAGATATTGAGAGCTTCATGACACAAAGGACTCCTAATTTTAATGGATCATTTGATCCCTAAATCGTTAAATAATGGATCAACTCATTTGAAAAGATATTCTCCATCCTTTAATGTTCCGAACAATAGAAGGTTATCCTGGCTGCATATGGTATGGAGGGTGAAACTGATCAATGGTGTACATTGATCAAAAATACGAATCCTAAGGAGAAGATTGAGGCATTGGAATGTAAGGATTTCCAGAAGATGTTTTTCGATAAATATTTTCCATGCACCCTCCGACTTAATATGGAAAGGGACTTCCTTTCCCTCAAGGAAAAAAGACAACAAATCTGTTGGATCGTATGAGGAAAACTTCACAAGGTTTTAACAATATGCCTCTAGATTTTTCATTACCCCCAAATACAAGGTTGACTGCTTCTTTGGTGGGATAAAACCTAGCCTATGGAAAGACCTAGTGATCCGTGACTTTGAGAGCTATGAGGAAATTGTATGATATGCCCTAAATGTAGAAATGGAGATCAGAGAATCTCAGGGGTATCATGGGGATAATAAGCATAAGGTGTACTTCAATTATGGTGGTCTGATGGATAAATCCAACAGTGCTAATAAAATACAGCACCCCACTTTTCAATGGTGTAGAAAGAATCACCTTGTAAATTGTCTGAATGGGACTAGGAAATACTTTAGGTGTGGAAGAGAAGGACACCTAGTTGTTAACTTCCAACAAGAAAAAACTACGGATGCGACAGAGGAGAGGAACACTCCGTTCAGACCTCAATGCATTGTTCATTTCTAAAACTACAAAGAAACAGGGCACCTTGCAAATCATTTCCCTAATCAAAGGGTTTTTTGAGGAAACCAACAACCTCCAAGGCAGCAAGGGTGATATTTTTCCATCAATACCGCTGAAGTGAACCCCGACAACGAAGTGGTGACAGGTATACTAGTTATTCATTCAAGAATAGTGAATATACTTTTTTATTCTGGTTCTACGCATTCTTTTATATCCCGAATGTTTAGTAGAACAATCCCAACACCACCAAAAATCATAGAAGTAAAGATTTCAGTGATTACGAAAAATGGGGCAATAATTTCATCCCATGAATATAACTCCTCCCCTATCATAATATGTGGATTTAACTTCCCGGTGAACCTCATCATACTACCTATGGTGGAATTTTATTCAATTCTTAGCATTGGTTGGATTTCCTTATATATATCCAATATAAAATTCCATGAGAGGAAAGTCACTCTCCATGTGGAGAATCGACCCCCAATTCTATACAAGTGCAAGGATGAGGATGAATCTTCTTTAGCACTATCATCTCAAGCATTAATATTACTACCCTATGAGCACATGTATCTGGATCAGATGATTTATTATAAGGAGGAAACCATACATGAAGACATGCCTATTGTGAGGAAATTCGCTAAAGTGTTTCCTGAGGAATTTCTTGGTCTTCCTCCTAGAAGAGATATTGAATTATCAATTGATCTTATATTTGGGGCATTGAAAATATCCAAGACTCCATATAGAATATATTTTTTGGAGCTTGAGGAGCTGAAGAAACAACTATAAAAGAATCTGGATAAAGGGTTTATATGCCCAAGTGCTTCACCATGGGGTGAACCAGTACTTTTCATCAAGAAGTATGGGTCAATGTACCTTTGCATTGATTATTGTGAACTTAACAAAATCATGATAAAGAACAAGTGTCCTCTCCCATGATTTGATGACTTGTTCGATCATTTGTGTGGATCACAATACTTCTCCAAGTTGGATTTACGGTTGGGATATTATCAAGTAAGGGTAAAGAAGGAAGATATCCCCAAGACTGTTTTTCATACAAGATATGGGCATTATGAATCCATATTAATGCCTTTAGGACTCACTAATGCTCCAGAAATCTTCATGTATTTATGAATAGTGTCTTTAGAGATTATATCGACAACTTTGTGGTAGTCTTTATAGATGATATTATAATATACTCCACAACCAAGGAGGATCATGAGTAGAATCTAAGAACTATACTAGAGACCTTGTGAAAGGAGAAGCTCTATGAAAAGTACAACAAGTTTGAGTTATAGATGAAGGAGGTATCATTCTTGGGCTATATCATCACAAGAAATGGGATATCTGTGGATCCCTCCAAGACAGCTGCAATAGAGGGATGGTCGAGGCCAACATCAGTAATGGATTTCTATAGATTCTTGGGGTTAGTTGGATATTACCGATGATTTGTGAGAAATTTCTCACGATTGTCCAACCCTCTTACCAAGCTAACTCAGAAGGGAGTAAAGTTTTCTTAGAGTTATGAATGCGAAGAAATATTCAAGGAGTTGAAAAGGAGGCTTATCACTCTGCTCGTGTTATCTTTAACCATAAGTGGAGAACTTTTCGTGGTATTCAGTGATGCTTCAAAGAGAGGCACGAGCTGTGTGTTGATGAAAAATGACAAAGTCATTGCCTATGCTTCAAGGCAATTGAAAGTTCATGAGAATAATTATCCAACACATGATCTGGAGTTGGCTGCGGTGATCTTCACTTTAAAAATTTGGTGGAATTATCTCTTTGGGGAGAAGTGTGAAATATATACGGACCATAAAAGCCTCAAGTATATATTCACACAAAAATAGTTGAACATGTGCCAATGAAGATGGTTAGAGCTAATCAAAGACTATGACTCCTCAATCCATTACCACCCTAGAAAATCGAACAAAGTGGAAGATTCTCTAATTAGAAAGAACCAGCGATTATATCATTGATGACAATTAAGAAGGATCCAATCTTCTTAGATTTGATGAAGATGGACATGGGAATCATAAAGAAGGGAACATCATCAATCCTTTCAAAAATGATTTCCCAAACATCTCTTTTGGAAAAGTTAAAGGATGATCAAAAGGATGATGTGGTAATTCAGAAGAAAGTGGAAGCTTTCAGAAAAGGTAAATCATCATAGTTCAATGTTAATGAAGAAGAAATTGTGAGATTTTGGAGAATACTATGTGTTCCATCAAGTCTGGATCTGAAGAAATAACTTTTGGATGATGCACATAGTTTGAATTTCCCCATCCACCCAGTAAACACAAAGATGTATCGAGATCTACAAGAGAATTATTGGTGGGATAACATGAAGAAAGAGATCGCTAAATATACATAAAAGTTCCTAGTGTGCTAGCAAGTGAAGGCTGAGAGACAAAATTCTAAGGGGATGATGAAACCATTACCCATACCAGCATGGAAATGGGAGAACATCACCATGGAATTTGTCACCAAACTTCTAAATACATCCAAATGAAACAATGTTATCTGGGTTGTTGTGGATCGTCTTACAAAGACTGCACACTTCATTGTGATTCGGGAGGACTTCTCACTGGATCAACCGGCACTGATATACATCAGAGATGTGGTAAGGATGAATGGATTACCAATATCTATTGTATATGATCAAGATCCAAGATTTACCTCTAAGTTTTGGAAGAGTTTTCAACATGATCTGGATACTGAGCAAAACTTTAGTACGGCTTATCATCCACAAAATTATGGCCAATCTGAGCGGACTATCAAAACACTTGAGGACATGTTGATTGAATTGTCAATGGACTTCAAAGGAGTATGGTATCAACATATTTCTATGGTTGAATTCTCCTACAATAATAGTTTCCACTAAAGCATCTGAATGGTACCATATGAATCCCTTTATGGGAAATGGTGTAGAACACCAGCTTGTTGGGATGAAGTTGATGAGAATAAGCTTCTAGGACCACAAATTGTCGAAGAAATGGTGGAGAAGGTAAAAACCATTCAGAAGCATATCAAGGCAGCCCAAAGTTGATAGAAGATTTATGCAAGTAACCGTCGATGAGACCTTGATTTTAAAGTTGGATATATGTTATTTCTATGAATATATCTATGGAATAATTTCATGATATTTGGAAAGAAAGGTAAGTTAAGTCCTAGGTACATCAACTCCTTTGAGATTCTTGGTCATGTAAGGGTTGTGGCCAATCAACTAGCACTTCCACCTACCAAGGCTAAAGTACATGATGTCTTTCATGTATCCCTCTTAAGGAAGTAAATACTAGATCCTTCATATGTACTCTCTTCAGAGGTAGTACAGTTATAGGATGATCTTTCTTACGAAAAGAAACCATTGATGATATTAGATCATAGAGAAAAAGATCTAAGAAATAAGAAAATTCCCCTCGTCAAGGTGTTGTGGTGAAACCACAAGTTTGAAGAAGCAACGTGAGAATCGGAGGAAGTAATGAAGCAGAGTTACTCACATCTTTTTTAGTGTGAGAGAAGAAAATTTCGAGGGTGAAATTTCTTAAGGAGAGAAGATTTTAACAACCCAAACATTCGTTATTGAAAATTCCTATTGATCTATTTAAATTTCTTATTATGGGAATATAAAACTTATCCACTTATTTTGTTTTATGTTTTTGGATTTTAAAATACCATTAAGAATTGTGTTTGTTGCTAATATATCCATTGAACAGTGATCACATGATTAGTATAAATATAGGGTTTTAACAAATCCAATTTACTTAGACAAAGAAAGCGATGGCCTCATCCAGTAGACTTTCCTCGTACGAAGCTCATTTGTTGGAGCATGTAAAGGTGGTGGCATCATTGGGATTATCTCTTAACCAAGACCAATCTGAGCTTGAACAAGTTAAGATTGAACAGAACCGCCTGCGAGAGAAGTGAAAGTTAATAGATATTACCACTCGAGAGCCTGTCACCATCGCACACCTTACCCTTTGGTCTTATGTGTGTGTTATAAGGGGTTATGTAACAATAACCTAGTACTACGATTATGTACATTATTTTTTTATAGATAATATACATTCATTTTGTTATTGTTGCTTTGTAAACGGTTTTTAAAGATAAAATAGTATTTTTAGATAATATTAAACTAAAAGATCTATTTTGATAAATTAATGGATTTTTGAATTAAATAATATTTTAATAAAATATTATTATTATTAATAAATTAATTTTTATTTGATATAAATGATCGTATAATTTTATGAATGCAACTGTAATTCTTATTGAGGTTTAAAAGTCATTTTTGTCAAAACCCATGAATTTTCGATAAATGTCAGTTTTTATTTTAAAAGTAATAATTCACATATTTATAACATTATTTTGATTAAATGAATATTATTTTTGGAATCATTATGTTGAAATTATCAAACGGTGAATTTTTCATTATTTTATGAGCCAGTCGAATTTTTGGGTAAAAATTAAATACAGTTTAAATATATAATGTGTTTTATGACATCATAATGACCCAATAGTGATGTAATAAAATAATATAAACATTATGTTCGTCCAATGTATGTTTTATCGTTAAAATAATTTTATTTCATATTTGTTTTATTAATTTTATGATGCCTTAGTGGACCCTCCATGAATTATAAAACATTTTATCTTTTTAAATTGTTTTCCTTGAGAGTGTGACTCACCTCCACAAAAGCAACCCTATTATTTTAAGAAGTTAGGTCATCGGACTTATGAAATATTGTTTTCCACTCCCCTTTTGCAAAATCCATGGGAAAAAACAATGGTCTGGTTTTTCGTTTTTATTAGTTTAATGTGAGGTGTCTCAAACCTAAATAATAAAGAATTCCTTCTCCTTTCCTATATAAACCCACCCAAGATCCCACTTCCTCTTCACTAAAAGCATTTGGAGTTCATCAAAAACTTTCCCTCACCTCTCTAGAATCCTTCCAAGGCACCTAAATCTCCCAATAATCCTCACTCAATCCCATCCCAAGCCTTTGGGATCACACTTCCAAGTAATGTATTTTCTTCCTTTCTCATTTTTGTCGAATTTTCTTTAAGATGTTATGCCTTTTTATTTTTAATTAAAAATGTTGGGGTATGATTTCCTACCTCCCCCATACTTCCCTATTTATTTTTGAATGATGATATACACCTTTCTCTCTCATTAATTCCTCCTATTTACACCCGTTACCATGCCAAAATTCTGTAAGGAATTTCTCTCTCCCCCCATTTACATTCAATCAATTCTTTTTTATTATAAATCCAAATTACATTACTTATCTTGGTACATGTATCTATATGACCCCTTACTATCCATTTCATGTAAATATTATGAGACATAAATTTCTCTCTCATCAACCATTTTTATGAATATTTATGTCACGTCGTTATGTTGCCGAAATTGCACCGCGATTTTCCAAACTAAAGACATTGTGTTGTGAATACCATGCTCGTTTCTCTATCAAGGGTATTCACCTTTATGCAAATTTACTTATTGATTATATAGTTTCATTTATTAATTCCACATTCCTTTATCTTGGAATAAATTTTTATGTTTAATGAATCCATGACTAATGATTCATGTGGCACACTTATGCGTGAAATGAAATGTTTAAGAAGGGTGCGCCCAGATAGCGCTCCAATGCATTGGGTAAAGTATAGTATCATGATACGTCATGTGCAATGAGTTTTGACTATTCATAATTCATATGAAATGAGGGTTTACTCATGATTCATGTGCAATGAGGGTTAATTCATACTCCATGTGCAATGATCCTTGGCTCATGCTAATATCATGTTAAATGTTGTTTTCACATCTCCATGTTATGATTATCATGATTTATCATTCCTTTATGTTCATGTTTCTCTTATGATCCATTGATATGCCTATTTTCTAATAGTATTTTATTCCTCATGTTATTCCATGTTTATTCTCTTACTGGGCTTTATATATCACCCTTTTCTTATGCATGTCCTCAGGTTATCCCAGGAAATGATATGTACGAGGGAATTTAGTGGTCATGTAAAGGAAGTTTTCAATAAAGATGTTGTATTTCATCTTTTAAGTTGTAATGTAATGATCCTAATCCCCAAATACACTAGACCTATTGATCTTATATGTTGTATCAAGTGAATTTTATGTAATATATCATGTTTAATAAATAGAAGGGTTGTTATAGTTTTCCTATAACAACAATTATTAGGAAACTATTTAGATGGAACCATATGAGGATATTTATAGTAGGTCATGTAGATCACCTCTATGTTGGATGGAGGCAGGTGAATTGGAGTTTTTAGGAATGAGTCTCATGAAGGAGATTTTAGAGTACGTACAGTTGATTCGGAAACATATGTCTATGGCTCAGAGTGGGAATAAGTTGCATGTCGATAGATATCAAAGACCCTAGAGTTTATAGGGCATCATCATGTATTCCTTTGGGTGTTGCCTAGGTTGGATCACCATAGGATACAGAGGTAGAGAAAACTAGTGCATAGGTTTGTTGGACCATTTGTGGTTGTGAATAGAATCAGGAAAGTGGCATACGGATTGGATTTTATTCAGAGATATAGCGTTATGCATGATGTTTTCCATGTTTCACAACTATGGAAGTATCACCCCAACCCTTATCATTTTATCGATGTGGATGATGTTGAGCATGAGATAGATGTTTCTTTTGAGGGGGATCTAATATGTGTGTTGTATCATAGTGAGAATGTTTTATGGGGAAAGTCCATGCTAATAGTTTGTGTATTGTGGAAACCTGGGTGTGTGTAAGAGAAAATATGAGAGAGAAAAGCAGATATGAGGGCTCAATGGCCCGAAATTTTTGACTCGTAATCTTAGAGATGTCTGGGAGTGCAGCTCGAGGATGAGTTGTTATAATTTGGGGAGATTATAAGATCCCAACCTTTTCTAGAGATGTATTGAGATTATTTTTAGGAACACTTTTTCTTTTTTTATCATACTTTGATTGGGTTTTACCTTGGGGTGAATTTGGGCGAAAATTAAAAATTTTGAAAGGAAGTGAGAAAGTGCATGGTTGGCACGCAGTTTTCCCAAAATGTGTTCCCCAACCCAAAAAACCATGTGAACCCAAACCGAGGGGATTCACATGGATGGATTATAGGTTTTCAAACACTTTTACCCCTAGAAGATGAACATGGTTAAGGTTTGTGGTTTTGAAAACCATGTTCCCATGCCCCACAAACTATGCATGGGTTTTAAATTAACTTGAAAATTAGTTTTAAAAATACCTGAACCCCCATATTAACCCAAAATTAACCCTAAATCATACATATTGGTTTTATATCATTGTTTGGAGGCCCTCAAATGGATTCCAATCCCCTAAAACCTCCATTATTAGTGAATCAAAGGGATTATTAAAGAGTTTCACCCCCCATGTATGTACTTTCTTCCCATTTAGATCTCTCTCTATCTCTCCCACTCCTCTTCCTGAATAAAAGAGGGATGTTTATCTACTATTGGTTCTAGATCTAGATCTATGGTTGTTATATCTTGATTCGTTTGATCTTGTATTTAGTATTCAAATATAAATCACATTATTCATTGTGATTGTGTTTGTTCTGCTTCAATTTAGGGATTTATGTTGGTAAGCGTTCTTTGTCAATTTTGAGGTAAGTGGTCCATTATTCAAATCCCAAAGTCTTGATTTCAATTATGTGTATGTAATTTTATAATTTATATTAGATTATTAGAAATTTAATTTCTTATATTGAATTAATTAATTTGGTTAATTAATTAATTGAGGGATGGCAGAATTGGGAATATTGAGATTGTGAATTGGAATAATTAAGTGTGGAATTAATTATGGAGATATTGAGATTGTTTAAAAGGTTTAATTAATTGTTGAATTAATTATTGGGATATTGGGATTTAATATTTTTATTATCTAATTATATAATTAATTAATGTAATTAATGTGATTAATTAATTGTTGAATTAATTAATGGAATTGATGTGATTAGTTAATTATTGCATTAATTAATAGAATTGATGTGATTGATTAATTATTGAATTAATTAATGGAATTGATGTGATAAACTAATTGTTGAATTAGTAATGAAATTGATGTGGTTAATTAATTATTGGATTAATTAGTGGAATGATGTGAATATGCAATTGTTGAATTTTATTAATTAATTGGTGACTTAACTAATGGTGTTATTTTGATATATGTGATATTATGATATTGTGATATAGTGATATTGTAATATTGTGATATATTTGAAATGAGATAATGAATGGTAACAATGGATTTGATATGTGAAATGAGACAATGAATGGTAATAATGGAATTTATATGTGAAATGAGACAATGAATGGTAAAAATGGCATTCATATGTGAATTGAGACAATGAATGGTAAAAATGGAATTCATATGTGAATTGAGACAATGAATGGTAACAATGGAATTCATATGTGAATTCAGACAATGAATAGTAACAATGGCATTCATATGTGAATTCAGATGAAGAATGGTAAAAATGACATTTTGATATATGACTTGAGATGAAGAATGGTAACAATGGAATTTTGGAATATGAATTGAAATAATGAATGGTAGTAACCAAATTTTGAGATATGATATCCCTTGGGGATAGTTTAAAATCCCATAAGGGTCGATGTAGGTATTGAGAGTTCGGGTTTCCTCGGGAACCTGAGGGTTATGTGGTTAAATAAAGAGTAATTGAATAAATGAAAACTATTTACATTATTGATTTTATTTATTCTTTATACATATATATATACTATTTTGACTAGATATTGTTTTATACATTGTTTGTTGTGGCCAACTGAGTTGTACTCATACCCTACTCGGGGTGTCTGATTGGTACCCGAATAGATTTCCTGGTTGTAGGATATGTTAAGGTAAAGTTACCTTTTTTAGATGGATGATATGGGGTGGTTAATAGATTATTTAACACCCCAATATTCCATGGTACGCTTCTCTTTGAATAATACAGTAGCGTTTGTTGTACGCAACTTTGAGTTCTAACACACCACAACCAATCAAATAACTGTTATGAATAGTAATACCCACTTTTTGAAATTTTATAAATTTTATCTTTAAATATGGAATTAATTTTTTGATTCGGAATATCGAAATTATCTTAGGCTGAATTTTTGGTATTTTTCTGAAAACTTTCAATTTTTGATGAATAATGAAAAACACTGAGTTATTGTTTAAAACCGAATTTTTATTTAAATAATTATTTATTTTATTTAAATTTATTTTAGGTCAAAATAGATACATAATACCTATATAAGTTTAATTTAATTCATTGGATTCAGTTATAAAAATTTTAGATATATAAAAATTTTATTGAACTTTTTACCGTCTTTTACCCACCTCCTAGGAGCATTTGTAAATTTACATAAAAATTAATTTCACCGCTTCTATGAGTTGAATTTAGAAAATTTGAGAGATTTGGTTGATATCATTAAGTAAAATTTGGTTCAATAAGAAGAAAATAATTTTTGGCGAATAGTAACTTTTTACTTTTATTTACCACGGTTAAAAGTAAATAGGGTAATTAAGGGTAAAAATGATATTATTATTACCCTAACACATGTAATAATTCTATTGTATAAGTTTAATTCGACCAAAAACAACCTTAGGAATAAAATATGATCCTTTAGGTCCACTTTTATTAGATTAGGACATTTATTATTATTTAATTCAAAGAAGAGTTAAAAGTGTTAAATTCAATGTTTAATAACTAAAACATTTTTAATATAGAATTACACATAAGATAAATTAGATTAGAAATATTAATTAGAAATATAAAAATATTTCCTACATAATGGTATTTTATTTATAATTTTTATAAATTAAATTATTAAATTTATTTATGACACAATAATGATGCAGTAATTACCTAATTAATGAAATATTAAAATAATTGATATTATAAATATCCAAATAAATGTAATTTGAGGATTTTTATGAATTAAACTAATTTTCTAGGTTAATATGACATTTTATAGTTGGTTAGATAAAAAAATTTTGAAGTAATAATGCTGTTATGAATTTAGCAAAAAAAATACCAAATGGTGTCAAAATTGGCATAAAAGAGTTTTTTAAAACAAATATTATATTATTAATTGATATTCTATTCCTAAAAATAAAAGGTTTGGAAAAAAGACTTATATAATTATATTTTTATCATTAATGAACCACTTGTGGTTCTCTTGGAAGTTTAGAGTAAGTTTATTAACCATATAATATAAAAATACAAAGAGACATGGTAAATGTCGAACTATTTAACTAAGAGTTAAATCTAAAAGATAAAGTTAATATAGTGACCCAAACCTGTCTAAACCTATTGGTTGAGTTTTTTTGACCCATAACCACCTTATCCTTTAAATAATTAATTTTTGAGCCATTATAAACCTAAAATGATATTATTATAAAATAATATTTCTAGCTTTTCCTAAGGTGCCCATCACCTCTCTTATAAATGGGCACTTCTCCTTATCTCTAATTTACACCTTCAAAGCCATTTCTATTAGACAACCCCTGCCCAAATATCTTCTCAACTTTCCTTCCTTCATTCTAGAGGCCCCCATTTAGTTAGAAATCCAACCTCAGTATCCTTTTTGATCAAATCAAAAGGAAGAACCCGAAGAAGAGGTAAATATCTCACCACCTCTTTCATGTTTTTTCTTCTTCCACTTACTCTTTCTTTGTTGTTTCTATTATAAAATAATAAATCCAGTATCTTCTATATAATTTGATGTTATTATAAATATGGTACAACCATATTCATTATTCTATCCATCCTTTTAATGACATGTCACCATACGTGCGTACGTACGGCGTACCGTCTCCACGTCGTGGTGTAATTGTTATTCAATACATTATTATTTGGATGGGTATAATAATAATGTTTAATTGATTTAAATAATAAATATAACATGATAATTATTCTGTATATATGATATACCATCCAATTATACATTATTTTAATATCAAAAGAATGATATTGTTGCTCGTGCATACGTACGGATTACCGTCTCCACGAACATGATGAGATTCATTCCCCATCATATCCATTCAAGACTAATTTTCATTTGATGATTAAAAATAATGTTTAAAGACTTAATATCATTATAAATATGAATAAGATACATCCTATCCATAAAAAACATTACTTACGTAACAATGCATATAAAGGAAGACGAATCAGTTAACACCTAAAATGACGATAATACTAAAATATTATTAACAAAGTAATATTAAAAGATCATATATGATATAATATTAATGTATATGATTCCTGTATAATTTAATAAAAATTATTTCACCATTATACATGAGGTTAACCTACCCTCAACCAAGAATAAGTACAAGGTAAGGGTTAATTCTACAACCTCTTTATTATTCAAGGTTGTTTATATGTAAGTATCTACTCGGACCTCTTTATCATCCACATACCTATTTTCATAAAAATGTATTTCAAAACATTTTTAATATTTACTAAACTATGGGTTAAATTCATTTGTACCCTTATTTTACCTTATAAGTTTTGAAAGTAATCTTTCCGTCATTTTCCAAACAAGTTACGTTATTCCCTTTTCAACAAGATTAAGGTAAGAATGTTTTTTAACTTATACGGTGGGTGTGACTATATTCCACAATTATAACATTGTTGAATCATCCCTTACAAGCTTATAATAATATTTTCAAAATAAATGTTTTATTTTTTAATTATATGAATTCTAAATGATTTCAAAATATAAAGAGATATTTCTCTAAAAAAGGTTTTGATTTCATCTATGTCAACATCCTTTGATGGATTTTAAGCTTATTTGAAGCTGATTTATTATGATAAAAATATTCCATATTGTATTGAAGTTTTTATGATATGTTTGATTGTGGATGTGTTATTTGTATACCATTCATGGTTTATGGATAAAGTATTGACATTTCGTACGCTAGTTTTAATAAGAATGTTTATGTTATGTTTAAAAAAATTTATATGAGGAATGAATTGGACTTAGTAAGTGATGGGTGGATCTCGCTATAGCTCCTTGATGCATTGGTATGTCTCATGAGACAAACTAGTTTCTTGGCACAAGGCCTTGACATAATCTTATTTGTAGTCTTGGCACAAGGCCTTGACTATGTGGTTATGAAAGTCTGGTATTATTAATTTCATCATTATGAAAGTGGCTGTTGATATTGCATGTGATTATTCGACTTGTAGAATATCCATGTGAGTAAGTAAATGGAATTATTTTGATTTATATTTTCCATATTATGATGAAGCTTATTTTTAAGTATTTTATTTTGGTTTTATACATTGCCTTAAATGTTTATGCTTATTAATGGAAGTTTCCGCTATATTTTTATCCTTACTGAGAATCTGAGCTCACCCCTTTCTATGTTTTATTTTTTCCAAGATACAAAGAAGTATATTATAACTAACCTACAGGGATAGTCTATGGGATCTTAGTTGCAGGGATAGTCTATGGGATCTCAATTTTGTCTATGAAAACATTTTTTTTGTATTTTTCCATTTTATGATGTAATGTAAACCTTATGAATGTATCTAGTACTTCCAAGGCTACTAGACTAATAGGTCTTTTGAGACTTATCTTTTGTGATCATGACAATGATAAGTAATAATGCACCGAATTTGGTTAACTGGGGTTGGGGCATTACAGATGAGGGAACCAGACTTGATTCAGGACCGACTTGAGAGTTATCAATGTCTTTATTTTTTGGGTTTTGTATACTGACACTTGAGACAAACATTGGCATGGCATATCTACTCTTTAGTTTTGATATCTTATGTAGTTTTTTTATCATCATGTGATATTGGTACTATTATGGTGATGGTTATATCAGTTTTTTATTGTTTATTTATTTAGAATAGGGTATTACTCTGATAAAGATGGTATAGTCCCCCCATGATAGATAATAGAACCTCACTACTAGTTTGAATCCTCTGGAATATGGGGAGATGTGCTTGAGGTCATGTAGCAGTCCGGATCGGGGCACCGGTGTGTGGCACCTGAGTCAAGAAGTTACATGTGATGAACTTGCTGAATTGGGAGGAAATGTTCCAATTGTTGATGGGAGGGAAAATAAGGGTGTTCCAAACATTAAGGGATGGATATGGAGGGTGTGATAGGTACTAATAGGGGGAATATAGAGGGTTTCCCAGAAACAATAGGTAGGGAGCCCGATAGATCATCAGGTAACACTAATGATGTCGGTATGGTCGGGGAAACATTATATAAGAGTCAATTAAGATCAGTGAAACACTTATTATTTGTAATTAATTTCATTTAAACAAGTAAAAATAACTTCAAAACAAATATTTTAAACAATTCATGTAGAAAAATAAATTTATAAATGATAATAGATTCAAATTACTGATAAAAATATTATACATAGGTATAATAATGAATGAGTACACATAAAAACAAAAATAACATTTAATTTTTCAAAATTAAACAAATCATGCATAAAAATCAATTTAAATATGATAATATATCCATAGTACTGAAAATGAATAACAAATAACATAGGTTGTTGATAATTTAATTAATGGTTTCACATACAATAATTTTATCCTTCAATCATATCGTTATCATGCTCCATTATTACTTCATCTATAGCATACACCCTTATAAGACTAATATTTTCAATATCATTATGAAAAAATAATTTATTTTCTTACTATTAATGGAATTCAATGTCAAAGGTCAAATGTTTCACTTAATTACCCATATCATACAAGTCTCTTTGTTTTATGTGAACTACACTCTCCCCTTCATCCAAAGAATCTTCCACATAATATACCATTTTTTATTATGATGAGAAGATATATGGATCATGTAATCCATGGTCACAAGCATCCATCAAGTTAGATAATTTTACAAAATTAAATTTAAAGTAATCTCTTTTAATACACTTAGAAATATAGACCCACTTGAATTTGAATAAAACAACTAAAAAATGACTGTTGTAGTTTAATTTGATAATATCATTCAAATTTCCATAGTATCTCAATTTATAAACTATAAATATACCACTATTTATGTCTTTAATACCTATTCCCAATCAACTATATGAAATTTAAATCCATTCACATTGTAAACTTTGAACTTTCTAGCCTGTTTTAGAGGACCTCAAGCTAAAAACTTTGAATCTTATGACAACTCAGCCCGAGTATCAATATTCATGATCTACAAAAATTAATATACATTATTATATTTAAAAAATATGTGTTTCAACCTAATATCTATGTTTATTGAAATAATTATGAACTTACATTATGTGCCTACCATTCTATAAGATCTTCATTAACACATTTTGTTCCATATTTCTCATTTCATATTCTACTTCTCATGTGTATATTTTTTTCTATCATGAGATATTCAATAAATGGATCTTAACTGTCACTATTTAGTAGAACATATTTATGTGTCTATAAAAATTCCATTTCTATCAGTGTAATATTTGAGATCCTCCCAACTGATTGGCCAATAGTATGAAGGATTTTTTATTTCCTGTGTAGTTTATATTGAGTTGATATGTCACCAATAGGTCCAAATTGATTAAATCTTATCTCAAAATCATCTAAGCTTCTAGAACAAAAGTTAAGACACCTTTATATTAAATAGCCTTCAGAAATAAAGCTTTCAGGTTGATCTTTATTTCTCATGTATGATTTCAAATGAACAAGGTATATATTAAATAAAATAAATAAAACATAGTTACGTATTTAATAAAGTTACAATAATGGTTTACTTAAGATGTAAAACATATAAATAAATTATCCCTCAATTGGATACATCCATCGATAATGTACATGAACTCCTAATTTAGTTTCCTCAACTAAATGAATAGTTAAATGCATCATGATAGTAAAAAATGATTGAGGAAAGATCATCTCCATTGCACTAAGTGTTAGTAAAAATATATCCTGTAGGTTTTCAAGCTCAGTTGGTTGTATAGTTCTCTCACATATTTTTTTAAAGAATATGAAAATTTTAAGTACAACTATAGTAAAATTTCCATGTAAAAATGTACACAATGTCAATGGTAGTAATTTTTGTAACAAAATTTGTATATCATTAATTTTAAATCCATGTAACCTATGATGATTTAAGTCAAAACACCTTGATATGTTACTTTAATACCCATAAGATACTTCCAAATATTTTAAAATTCAAATGAATATATCTTTATCCCAATTTTTCAATGAAATTTTTTTTTGAAACATACTTTCTATTATAATTTTTCCATAAATCACGCTTTATATTCACTGTCTATAAGTCCTTATGAGAATTGAGATGGTCCTTAAATTTTCCATGCTTATTATGTAATTTGAATATTAGATTATCACAAACATTCCTCTCAATGTGCATAACATCAAGATTATGATGCAAAAAAATAAATTTCCAACACGTAAGTTTGAAGAATATTTTTTCTTCCATTGTTTCATTTTAATTTCAATTGATTATGCACTTAAAACTCATTTCTCACTATCATTAAAAGTATTAACCTTCTCAAATTCTATTTCAACATTAACTAGTTGTTCTGATATTTCATAACCTGTCAAAAACTTTTTAGGTTTTCCATAATTAATAGAACCATTGAATTTTGACTTGTTTAACTGAAATCTATGAGATGCACTGAGAAATCTACGATGACATAGAAAGAACCATTTTTTACTCTAAGGTATTCATTAAAACACAAAGTCAGAGTTATAAATATGATAATACAAACCTATGTAATTCTTCCAACCAGATAAGTTCCCAAGTATAGGGAAATCACTAGTGGTCCATATTAGAGTAGCATGCATTTTGAACATTGTTCTAGACAGATCTGTCATATGTACCAACATTATCTCTCCATTACTCTTATAATTATTCAATTAGAGGTTGAAAGTATATATAAATATCATTTATAGATATTTTTTTAGTAATAATCATCAAAATGATAAAATACATTTTTTTTCATACACATCCATAGAGGTAGATTATAAGGGATCAAAACAACCATCCAAATTCTATAACTGGAAATCAAAGTCCCAAATGGGTTGAATCCATCGGTATCCAATCCTAATCACACATTCCTATGATCAAATGATAAATATAGATGTGATGAATCTAATTTATTCTATTATTTTGAATATCTTGGATGTCACAATAACTCATCATTTTTATTATCTATAGAATTCAACTTCATGTGCTCAGTGGTTTTTGATGACATGAATAATCTTGTTAATCGGGTTTTTAAAGTGAAGTAATGAAAACCCCTTTAAGGTGTGTTCTTTTTCTTCTTATTCATAGTTTTATGTTGATTCATACTTTAAACATCACCCATTGACTTCCATCTAGAAAATGAAAGAAATTCAATCCTCTATACTTTAATCCTCTCCCTAATAAAACATAAAATCATTAGCACAATCATGTATCTTTGCATTATTCAAACCAATATTTTCAACAACTTTTTTCATATCATAAAAAGACTCATGGATCTTATATTTAGAAAATTAATCAAGAAAAAATTTCAATATTATATACATTTCCATATTTGTAATTTTTTATAAGAATTTTATATGGTAAAACTTTAATAGAAAAGAAAGTTGTGAATATTTCAGACATCCACCATACAGATCTTAATTTCCATTATAAACTAAATCATAAAATGAATTTTTCTACTCAGTTAAGTTTACTCTTACATTATTCATTGCAGTATCAAAAATAGGATCCAATGATATTCTATGATCTTGATCTAGTTGTTCTATAGTTCCAAATACATCATTTATCAAGTTACTATTTATGGCACGCTCAACTAGTCATTCTGATATGTTTTGATGCTGACATTATTGCCTTACAATGTTGGAATAAACATTTATAATGTTTTTCATTTCATTTTCCATTGTCAATGAAGTTGGTATCTCATTCTATTAACCGACATCAGTGCTCAAACATTTTATAATTTTTTATTCTCCATGAAAAATCCAACAAAAATATTGAGTAGGGAATTGTTTCAATATCAAGTGTTCATAAACTTTATATCTCTTAAACCATATTCCAAATTTACATTTAGGTCATGGACATCTTATTGTCTCATCAATGGATCGATTAGAAATTGAAAAATATAAAAACTCCACCAAACCCTTAGCATAGTGATGTTTTTCCTTGGTAATGTGATCCAACTTTTGTCCATATATCATAAAGTTCCTACACTTTGTTAAATAAAATCTAAACTCATAAAAAACCCGAATGTAAAAAAATTATTTATATGGATTAATTTGATTACATTTTTTGAATAGCATTATTTTTCATAGATTTTAATTCAAATTTATATAATATATGAAAATTTACAAATTGTATATAAGTGTGTTTAATTAATTGAAAATTTAAAATGGATATGAAGGTATGATTTTAAAAAAATATCAAATAATTAAATAACCTTACAATCCACACACAAGTATAATTATAAAATCAATCAATTTACAGATAAAAGCAACCTTCAATTTTTATACACTATTTCATAATATCAACAATGATTTAAATATGCTATTCAAAAATTAAAAAAAAGGATAAGAAATAATATCAATAAGACACTCAATATGTATAAAAATATACACATTCTTTGTAGGAAAACATGTAGAAGAATAATAAAAACTATTACATGAAATTTATTCCAAACTAGGGAGAACAACAACTCATCAAGGTTATCATTGGATGAAAATATTATATAAATAATTTAAATTTATCATATTTAAAAAAAATATAAAAGACATTATTAATTAAAAAAGTATAAATAAAATTTATTTTAGGCTGTAAAAAATTTGTTCTTGGGAAACCCTATGAAAATACGATAAGAACTGATTGACCTTCCAATGTTAATAAAAATATTTACTTCCAATCCTAGTGAAAAATGGTATGAAACCACAATATTTATTTGAAGAAACATTGGTTTTTTAAGCTCTACCCCTTCATTTTATATAATAAAATAAAACTGGGGGATTTTGGAGGTTTCTCAATAGTATTCCAAAGTTGATCTTCCATGACCGATTGAAAGTGATTAATCCAAGGATGGAAGGTGGGTTTTATTATGATGAAAAAGAAGATAATTTTAACACCAAGGGGAGAAGAATAATTTTTTAATTCATATAAATCTCAAAAAAATAAAATTTTATGTGTAATATAGTAATGAAAAAAGATAATTTTACCAAATATAAAAAACAACCATGTCAATTTGTAACAAATGAAGTCCCTTATGGAAGTTATGGATTTGGGAGGGAGAAATGAGGGATTAGGGATCAATTTTGGATTGGGTAATGAAATCTCAAGGAGGGGTGGTGAGTGATTGTGGTAAGCGATTGGGAGCAGAGGAGAGGGATTAGTCAAGGAGTAGTAATGGGGAGGGATTGGGGAGCAGAGGTGAGGAATCAGTCATGGAGTGGTGGCTAGATCAGTCAGGGATCAGTGGTGAGGGGGAAACAGGAGTGGTAGTGAGGGGTTGGTAGAAGAGAAGGTCTAGAGTGAGGAGGAGGTCTTAGGGGGGAAAGAGTGTCACGTTTATGAAATGTAAAAAATTTATCGACAATTTTTAAAAAACCACCACAAAATTATTTTAATTTTATTTAGAAGTGGATTCTTAAAACATCGCTAATAAAACTCCATTAAATATTGTTTTTGGTGTAGTGAATTATATTATAAAATAATGTATTGTTCCCTATTTTATGCGAGAATCATTTGCACTCGATCACTCTTGAAGGCTAGCCTCACTCACTACTGGAAATGATTCTCATTTTAATTTTGTTCCAAATTATAATAACTATGATGATGAAACACTAGGCTATTTTTGGTCATGCCAAAGAGAATTCCCCCATTACCCCCTTGTTGTTTAATTATAAGCATTAAATTTTCATTTCAATTCCTCTATGGATATTAATGGTTTTAATCAGATATATATTTATTCTAGCTTTAATATTATAAATTCTTCTACTTATTATCCAAATATCACACACAAGACACTTGAAATTAATTCAATGCATGTGATAGTAAGAAGTGAGATAATTCAAGGGTGATTAGAGATATCCAATCACCAATTTAGGAAAGGGTAGGGGATATGGTGATCATTTTATTTCTTTATCTAAAAAAAAGTAACCAGATAAAATTAATCAATGAGATTTCAATGGATTAGAGCATGAATGGATAATAATTTAATAATGATTCAATAGGATAATGACAGAATGATCCAAGATGAGACCACTTCTCTTTAAAGTGATATTAAAATCAACTAATTTCACTCATTGATTTCAAAAAATTTGAACCCACTAAAATAAGATTTTAGTATGCACACAACATTTTCTTCTCTCGAGACATCCTAATTCCCATTGTACTTCATTCTTCTTACGTTCATAATTTTTTTTCTAATCACCCCACGATAGGTGCTCATCAAATTTGTAATCATTTATAGGGATTCCAATGTTTTTTTTTAATTTAAAAAAATAAAATGACCAGATCCAGTTCTTTTAGCCTTATTGTTTTTGATCCTGACATTGAGAGAACTTTACTCGCTGGAATTAGAACTTTAAGAATCATTGAACAAGAGAAAATAGAGTTTCACACCATTACACTATCTGTCTCTCCCTCCTCATATTATTCCTCTAAAAATCTATAATAGTAAGTGATAAATTGAAGGATATACTTGCTCAAGTTAACAAGTCTAAAAGGTAAATGTATGTAGTAAATTTCAATATTAATAACTAACATTTAAAATTTAATGAACAAGAAAATGACCTCCAAAACAAGAATGATTTTAATACTGCTGAAGTTTCATGGACTATTAGGTGAAGACCCCAACAGAAACTTAAGAGTGTTTAAATAAATATGTAATGGATTCAAAAAAAGTGGATCCACTAAGGCTCAAATCAATTAGAAGTATTTCCCTTTCTCACTTGAAGGGGAATCAAAAGATATTATCTACAACTTAAAACCTATAGAAATCTCCTCATTAGATGATCTATAAAGGAACTTCCTCTAGAAATTATTCCTTGGTTCAAGGAGTTATCAACTTAGAAAGAAGATTTGTGGCATCAAAAAGGAAATTAGAGAAACTATCTATGAGTTATGGGAAAGATTCAAGAAACTAACAACATACTTACTACACCAGTTGTATGAATAAAATTATTTATTCGTATTATTTTACCAAGTATTGATGGAGAATGACCAGAACCTACTTGATTCTTCTTCACTATAAAAACGGATTGATAAGTCACTGGTTGAAGTTAGAGAATTTATTGAGTTAATCTCTCAAAATTCATAACAATTTGGTACATTAAATGCAACCATAGGTGTGCATGATCTAAAAAATTCCAACTCCCCTTTTTTAGAAAATTAAATTGAAGAACTAAATTCTCTTATGAGATATCTATCTATGAATAAAGAATAATAATCATCACTCATAACACCCCCATGGGTCTTCTAGCTGTGTTATTCCTAGGATCATTTCACTTATGGATGAACTAAAGTTCAAGAGAATGAAACCTATGATGCCATGATCTAGAAGAAATTCCAAAACCAACTAATTGGAAACCAAGAATTCAAATATTTTTACACCAATCAGTTTGGAGTTCGGAGCCAATTGCCTTAAAGGACACAATTCCTGCTAGAATTCCAACCCCATCAACTCTAAAGATAGATTTTTCAACCATATACAAGTTACCAATAAGGAAAATTACAATATCCTTCCATAAAGGGCATGTTAAGACAAGTAATAGTATCTCAAAATAGTCAATAGAACACTCTCCCAACTTAGGTATTAGAACTCAAGGAATTGAAAGTTCAATTTAGTAAACTCATGACCACCCTCAATAATATGGTAAATCAAGTCTTGGGTAAGATCCCTGACCAACCAATTCCTAACCCTAAATGAAATGATAGTTCTATCACATTAATGAGTGGAAAGGCGCCAAAAAAATAATAAAGGAACATCCCTAGAGACTGAAGCTGTAATTGAACAGTAGCATGAATATAAAGAATCTACCCAAGAAAAAGAACCTGAAAAGTAATTTATAAAGACACCTGTGATGAAAGAAGATAAAGGGAAATATAAGATGGAAGACCCAAAATAACCCCCACCCCCTTCTATACTAGAATTCAAGAACCCAAGAAAATCATGGAAGAATCAATGAAACTAGAGATTCTATAAGTCTTAAATAAAGTGGAGATCAATATCCCTCTGTTGGAATCCATTCACCAAATTTCAAGGTGTTAAAAATTCATTAAATTCATGTGAACCAGAAGAAGGATATTGTAAAGAAATGAATATGTAAGGTTAGGTAATAATGTTTTTTCTCATATTTCCCCTCAAATCCCCCAAAAATAGCAAGATCCAGGTAACATTTTATCCCCAACACAATTGGTAAGCTGGTTATTTCTAATGCATTGTATGATTTAGGAGATTAAATTAATGTGGTTAATTATTATATTTATTATTATTTGTGGATGGGAGAACTCAAACCCACATGAGTGGTTCTGAAACTTTACAACCGAGTTACTTCCTACCTAGAAGGCGTCCTTAAAGATTTCTTGGTAAGTGTACAAGGTCACTCATTCCCTACTGACGTCTACATTCTTAGTATGGAATAAGGAAAAGGTAAATATCACTCTCTAATAATTCTAGGTAGAATATTTTTAAATACTATTTAAACCATAATAAATGTCAATAAAGGCACCCTTTCCATGACTTTTTTTTTAGAAAATAGTGGATTTCACCATCCTTAATTCAATGAAACACCCACATTTAATCATTATATTTTTATATTAAAAAATTCTGAATTACCTTTCTCTTATAGGGAGGAAATTGAAAAGTTATATTACATAATCAGATTAAAAGAATCTCTAGAAACACCCAACCATATTAATAAATATATTTTTAAAAATGGACTTAATCTTGAGATAGCTTTGAGAGTTGAAAATTTTAAATAAATTGATGAGAGTTATTTTGATGAGTTACTCAAATCTTCTACTAATATTTTTTCTTTATATGTTAAATTTTCCAACATGAAAAACACTAATCTAGAAAAATCTATACAAAACACTCTAGATTTAGAATTAAAACTACTACTATCAAACATATAATATTCCTTTTAAAAGAAAAATGATGAAATGTGAGTCATAATCTCAAACAATTTAGAACATATACAAGAACACCAGCTGATAAAAATTCTAAACAAATACCACTAGGGACATAGGCGGGACATTAGGGTACATTTTTGGGATTATCCCAACCACCTATATGCATAGGATTTTTCTAGATGATGAATCCAAAATTAGTTAGATAATTCCAAAGGAGACTCAATATGACCCTTTAGGAAGTAATAAATAAGTAAAAAGACTTGTAGTAGCTGGAATAATCTATCCCATCTTTGACTCCCAATAGGTGAGTCCCATCCAAATTATCCCAATGAAAACTAGATACATAATTATGAAAAATGAGAACAATGAGTTGGTTCCCACAAGAAATCAGAACAGCTAGAGATTTTTCATAGATTATAGTATATTGAATCATTTGACAAGAAAATACCTCTTACCCATACCCTTTGTAGACCAAATGTTAGAGTGAATAGATGGTAAGGGCCATTATTGTTTCCTTGGTGGATTTTATGGATATTTTCAGATTCCAATAGATCTTTGGGACAAATATAATACCACATTCACATGTCTCTTTGGTATGTATACATACTGAATGATGTATTTCATTCATTAAAATTTCCCACATACTATTTAGTCTTTTATGGAAAGTATTTTCTTATACCTGATTTAAAATTTCCTAGAGGTATTACTTGATGACTTCACTATGTATGGGACATGTTTTCAAAGTTTTATAGAGTCTAGAAAAATTCTAAAAAAAAATTTATTAAGAAAAACTTGGTTTAAATTTCAAAAAGTAACATTTTATGGTCGAAAATATAATTTTTTTGGGAAATCTAATTTCTAAATATAGTATTTAATTTGACACAGATAAAGTTGATGTTATTTTTACACTTCCTTACTCTACCACTGTAAGGCACACCAGATTATTTCTAGGCCATGTTTTATTTTAAAGAAGGTTTATTATGGAATTTATCAAAATTAATTTTCACTTAACTAACCTACTCAAGAAGGAAAATGACTTTATTTTTTATGATTCATGCAAGACATCTTTTGATATATTGAAATAGTGCTTTCCCAATACATCCATTATCTATCCAAAAAACTAGATTCACCCATTTGAAATTCTATTTTATTCTTTCAACTGAGTTTTAGGTGATTTTAATTACTAAAATATTGATATGATTCCATAAGTGATATCCTACACTTCACACACCTTATAAACTACCCAGATTAACTACGTAATAAAAGAGAATGAGTTTTTGTATAATATTTTATATTTAAAAAGACTTTATTCATATATTTTAGGAAGTAAAGTAACTATTTATTCTAATCATGCATCATTGAGATATTTAATCAAGAAAATAGATGCAAAGAATAGACTAGTGAGATGTATATTATTGTCATAAGATTTTAACTAGGAAATTAAGGACAATAATGGAAAAAAACATGGTGGAAGACTACATAAGAAGTATTCCTAACACTACAAAGGTAGAACCACTCCACAAAACTAATCTAGATAATTTATTTCTTAGTGAGAAACTATAAAACCTCACCCAAGTCCTCTGTTATGCTGACATTGTGAATTTTCTACTCACAAAAAAGGTTTCCTCCTTTTTTAAAAACATCAAACTACTAATTTGAAATTTTAATTAAAATATTATGTTTGGGATGACCCTTATTTATATAAAATTTGCAATAACCAATTCATTCGGAGGTGCATCCATGAAGAATAGATGAACTATGTGCTTTTATTTTATTATACACTTGCATGTGGAATCCATTTTAGACCTCAAATAACCACTGGAAAAATTTTGAAAGATGGATTTTTTTTGCCCTCATTTTTTAAAAATTTACATGATTTTTGTAAAACAAATGTCCAAAATGCCAGTTTACTGGTGGAATTTTCAAAAGGAATGAGATTCCAAAAAAATTGATTTTTTATGAGATATTTGATATATGCGGAATTGATTCCTAGTCCCATTCCCTGTTTCATTTATATTTTCCTATATTATGTTTCTAGTAGACTATGTATCTAAGTGGATTAAAGAAAATGTTACTCAAACTAATGATTCAAAAATTGTAATTGAATTTATAAAATCAAACATTTTTTATAGTTTTGGAATAACTCAGTCTATAATCAATGATCGAGTAACCCACATCTACAATAACAACATGGAGGCCCTAATAAAGAAATATGGATTTCACTATAAAACTTACACTACCTACCACCCACATAAAAATGGACTAACTAACGTGTCCAATAGATAAGTGAAAATGATTTTTGAGAAGATAGTATATACCAACCATAGTGAATGAAGTAAAAATTAGAAGATTAACTTTGTGAATATAGAAAATCCTATAAAACCCGCTTGGGTATGTCTCCTAGTATAATTGTTTATGGTAAACACTTCCTCTTTCCTTTTGGGATATAAGAAAAATCTTACTAGGATATCAAATGGGTGAACCTAGATTTTGACAAGGATATAGAACAAAGAAAACTATAGATGATGGATCTTGAGAAGCTTATAAGAGATACATATGAGAAATAAGTACTGTTCAAGGAGAAAACAAAATCTTCTCATGAAAAATTGATCGAGAAAAGATAATTTCAAGTAGGATACAAAGTGTTTTTGTTTTGTTCAAGGATCAATCTCTTCCCTGGTAAGTTTCATTCCTTGTGGAAAAGGGAATATAAATTAAATAACACATTTCATTTTAGTGTGGTTGAAATTTAAGGAGAAGGATCAAACTAGCCATTCAAGGTAAACGTACAACAATAAAAGGAGTATCAAGAGGATTTTTGGAAAGAACCTGTAGAGGATTCCAGAATCCTCCCTACTACTGATAAATAGAGCACTATTAGGTTATATATTTTCTTCTTATTTGTCTAGATTATTATTTTATATTTAAATATTTGTATTGAACAAATACATTCTATAATTCAATTAGAATTATGTTTGAACCAAGTTTGGGGGATAGGGATAAGGTATTTTTAGGATGTAAATATCATTGTTCTATTTTAACTGGGTTTTTTAAAAAAAATATATTTTTGAATTGTAACATCCCATATTTTTTATGAGGTAAGTTTTCTTCTTGTTTTGGTTAGACTCAGAAATTTTTCTTAAGGTATGGTTGGTTCATTTTAGAAAAGAAGGTAACGGGTGGTCTAGAACCTAGCTATAGACTAAATACATGGTGTATATTTAATTACACAGCATGTATTAAATACACAACATGTATTTGGCTGGCCAGAACCCCATTTATGATGTGTAGAGTCTTCTAACTATGAGAGAAATCCAAATAATTAAACGATTTTTAATGTAATTACATGTCATTTAA
Organism: Viscum album; assembly: GCA_963277665.1. Classification (NCBI taxonomy): domain Eukaryota; kingdom Viridiplantae; phylum Streptophyta; class Magnoliopsida; order Santalales; family Viscaceae; genus Viscum; species Viscum album. The sequence continues at coordinate 1,607,565,987 of OY728141.1, read as the reverse complement.
ATGCCCATGTGTGTTTTTTTTAAATGGGCAGGGGATCATTTAAACAAATCCTCTCTTTCTTTCTCACACAGGTGCAGTGGGCAAGGAGATCCCTCTATGCTTACCCTAGGTTCTATCAGATCTCCCCTATTCAAGCTCTATTATCTTCATAGTTAGGTGCATTTGATTCCTCTCGTTAATCTCTACACTCAGCCTCCTTCTATTTCTAGTTTTTATTTCTCTCTCTTTCACTATTTTGGTGTGAGCATATACACCCTATTTTCAAGGTTTTTCTCTACTTTGTCATTTTCTCCCATTCTAGATCGAATCAAAGGCAAGAAAAGGATGATTGGTCATCTATGAGCCTAAGTTAGGTGTTCTATCTTCTTTCTCTAAAGTTTAGTTTCATTTATATTGTGCATCATTGTTATATGTGCTAAAATTTTATAGAGGCGCCCAAAAATATTTAATAAATTAAATTGAAAGGTTTTCCATTATCTTCATGGTCCTAGATAGCGAAAAATCAACAATCTGGTTGATCAAGTTGAAATGAGACACCCCTATGGGTGTGTCATTCTTTAACGGCCTAAACACCCTTTAATTGAGTTGTTTATCCACCCATTTTAGGTGTTATTTTCCTTGTATAAAATGATACAATTGAAATATGAATTTGATTAATAGCCATGACATAGGCCCCTATGCCTCATGACATAATTGAATTTCTTAATTAGTGGTCTTGGACCACTTGATTAAAATTTTATAACTGAAATTCCTTTCTAAATTGATGAATTTTGATAGCTAATCCATACCACATATGAAATATGAGAGAGATACTTAGATCCTTATGGGATGACTTGGATGGGATCATTGAACTTTATAGTCAATGTTTTGTATATGGATTATATGTATGCTAGGATCGATACCTAATATGACTTATACGGGCTAACCATGTGTTTTCCTTACCTTCATGTGAGCGATACTGGTTCCTTAAGGGAGACACCATGAACATTCTCGGTGGATAGATGGTTAGACCAGGTCATGAGTGATACTCGGTTCCATATGTGAGATATCAAGGATGGGCTCAGAGGGTTGATTTCATGTCATGTCAAGAGTGATACTAGAGATTCCATTTATGGATCACCTTGGACAAACTCTTACCGCATTGGATATTTATAGCGACCCTAGAGAAATTCTTAGGATTCCTTTCTATATCTCCTTGGATGGAATCAGGGTTACTTTTATTAATTTCTAAAGATGACTTTAAAATTAAATAATAGGAATGTGTAACTAAAATTTCAAGGATGAATCTATTAAGCCAAATCATATGCTTGGGAACTTTCCATACCTTGATAATTTTATTTATAACAGCCCATTTTTATTCTATATCTCACTTTTATAGGTTCACATTAGTTCAAATACATCTTTCTTAGGACAAAGTAGATAGTATTAGTCAGTTATCCCATGAGAAACCCAGTCTGATTTATTTATTTATTTATTTCATGCATTTAATTATTATTGGAACACTTCTCATTTTATATGCACCAAATGGATTAATCTAGACACTGTTGGTGGTGTACTGCTGAGTATATCTCATACACTTATTGGTATGCCTTTGGTACCCAAGTAGGCTTCATGGTTGTAGGTGTAGACAAAGGGAAGTGTCCAGCTCTTGATGCTTGATTTCTAGTTCTAGGATAGAGTGTGGGAGTAGAGGACTAAGTCTATGCCTATGATTCTAGTAGAGGATATTTATGGTATTTTTGTGTTTTTGTATAACATGTGGTACATTAATACTTCCCTTTATCCCATGTAATAATTTTTTTGTAGCTGCATGACATGATTATCATCATCACTTTTGTATCTAATTATGATTCATCTTCTTCATGTAGTTTATATTTATTGGATGTTCATTTATTATTTTGTTGCTTCTTCTTATTTTCTATTTATGTTTCTTACAATTATTATAAACCACTATTTTAAACTCTAATAAAAGAGATAATACTCTCCCCATATACACTCAATAGTCCCTCACTACTATTCAGCAGCCTCTGGCATACGGGGAGGCATGCTTGAGGTTATGTGGCTGACTATCTCAGAGAACCGCTAAGTGGATTCTGGGGCGGGATTCTATATGAATATTTTAAATAATACTTTTATATAGTTTTTGTTTTTAATTTTTAAAAAATTATTTAATTTTAATGTTTTCCTACCTAGTTTTAAAATACCATGCTAGAGTTAGAGGAATTCATTAGCTCTAAAATTGTGAGACTTATATGATTGTTGAGTGAAATCATTCACTGTTTTCATAGAATTTTGGTCTTAGAACAAAGAAAAGAAGTGTGAATGAAAATATTTATTTTGAATACATTTTATAACTTGAGGTAACTATGATTTTTGAACTTAATTTGAGGTAGATTAACCTATGTTAGAAAGAAAACCTTAGAGAGCCAACTCAAATTAAATTGACATAATTCCTTTGTACTGAAATGGAAAATTAGGGACCCATAATGGCTCTCTAAGATAATTAAATTTTGTATGTGAGTATCCCATTGTACATATTAAAATAAGTTCTTTTTCATAGTGTCTTGCACATACATGATTGGGAAAAATTTTAAAAAACAAGCAAAAAAATAAATAAGTGTCTAATTCAAAAATGAATTCATGTAGTTGAGGTGAATATTGAACTCATTAAGGGGAAAATTTACTTATAACATATTCATCTTAGTTGTATCAATAGAGTGTAAAGTTAAATTATAGTTTAAGAAACTTAGGAGAGAGGTAAAAATGGAAGTGTCTATTGTTAAAATTTTGATTCCACTTAAATCTAATTTGATCCACCCCTAAACTGGAACTTTTATTTGATTGAACATAAGATATGACTTGATTCACATATGAGGCATTATAGTTTGAGAATTGGAGGAAACAATTATTATTATCAATTAAGGATGTCAAATTTAAATTTAGGTTGGAAAATTCTGTTTGAATTAATTTAATTTATTGAAATTTCTTGGGAGCGAAATGGTTTGAGTGTGGGGGTGATGCGAGCTGAACTTTTTGAAAAATTTTATTTGATTTTCTTTGAGAATACCCCTAATTTAATCCAATACCTGAGAAAAAATAGAATTTTTTATGACTTTGAGAATTTTCAATATAATTTTTGAATGGGCTAATTTGTGGGTTTTGATGATTTATCTAGTTTTATAGATAATTGATAACCCATACATTATAAATTGTCCACACTTAATGAAAAATGTTTAGAATGTGAATGAAAGTTTTGAAACAAACAAGATACCACCAGCCTAACAGGAACATAAATAAGTTATTTCCATACCATTGGTAGTATAAACAAGATACCTCCAGCCTAGTGGTATCCCAGCATGATACCATTCCCTTTCTACCATTACTCACATCATCTAACTCTATATCTCTTCTACTATTCTATTACCTCTACCTCTAATGGTCATTCATGGTACCGTTCATGATATTATTCATGCTATTGTTCACGCTACCATTCATGCTACCATTCTTCAAGGGTTTCTTCAACCTACAACCGCTCTTCACCCATGGTTCCTCTATGCCCATGTTCTACCACAATATGATCGTCATCATGTGACACCGCAATTATTTCTCGTAGTAAATCCACACAGCTACTGCCACCACTTCTCTGCTACTACTACATCTACCACCCCATGGATCCACCAATGTGAGGAAAATAATAGTGCCTCAAACTCGATTTATGCCATCTTATTATACAAACCATAGGTCTGAACCAAATAATATTTGAGGGATAGAGGAAATCCATCTCACTAAAAGAATTATGTCTGTACACCAGTTTAATCCAAGATCCATATTGATCACAGATGAGATCCAATAGGATGTTCCACAAGTGAAGTTGTACTACCTATGCCACATATAATGAATTATTTCCCTTCCAATCAGTTGTGAAGGATATCACTACCATATTCCACTATATTCATTCAATTAAAGATCAAGTTCCCATAATAAGCTGAAGAGAACAGGGGTGCGATGTCCAAACTGGAAGTCCACAATGACTAAGAAGCTCCCCCATCAATAAATAAATATAACTTTGGTGGGTTCATGTTTTGATCTTGAGGTTATTAAGACCCTTGAAATTACACCCTTCTACGAAATGCAGCACCACTGACAAACAATAGTTGGAATTCACCATCCAATGGTGGAATGTTTAATTTGCAAACACTCAAGGAATATTATGATATAATCACGAGTAAAAACAGTAATTCCTAGAAATATACAAGAACTTTTAAAATGAATAATCCCATAAAACAAATCCCAAGACTATTTTTCCCATCATCTCCCTCAATTAATGATACAGACATCCACTATATTGGGAATCACTAGAACCCTACACCTTCCAAAGGGCACCAAGCTTGATCATGGGAAGTACACTGGAGAAAATTCTTTATGATTTGTAAAATTCCACCTAAACCTAGATTCTAGGTATGTTCCAACCATTAATCATGGAATAAGTCACCTGTCAAAGATGAAAAAAATGAAATTCCTCAATTAATTTAATAAATTTGTGTCCCAAATGTGGAGAATTTAGAAGCATGCTCAGATTCCAAAAAATTCTTCTATAAAAGAATGTATTTTTCACTGTTCTAGGAGAGGGTTATTCACACTCACTCACTCTCAAAAGTTTCCCCCACTTAACACTGTCTTTGATTCTTGTTTTATTTTCATTCCCCATTGTAATAACTCTGTGGATGGCACACTAGGCCATATTTTTCACACCATGGATAATCCTCCCATTACCCCCTGTTGATAAATTCTAAGTGTTCATTTTCATTTCATTTACTCTATAGATATAAATATTTTTAATTAGTTAGATATTTATTCTAGATTTAATCATTCAATTTATTTTACTTATTATATGAATATAAAACACAAGACACTCGAAGTTAAATCAATTAACTTGATAGAAAGGAGTGAGATAATTTGAGGGTGGTCAGAGATATCCAATCACTAGGACAAGAAAGGATAGGTGATAAAGTGATCGTTGTATTTCTCTGTACAAACCAAAATAAATAGATAAAAGTAATAAATGATATTTAAATTTATTATAGGATTAATAGAGAAAAAATTAATAATGATTCAATAGGATAATAAGGGAATGATCTAAGTAGAGAACGCTTATATTTAAATTGATATTAAAACCAACCAATTGAACCCATTTATTTCAAAAAATTTGAACTCACTAAAATAAGATTTCAGTATAACCACAACATTATTTTCTTCTTAAACAACCCAAGTCCCATTGCATTGCATTTTTATTGGGTTCATAAAATCATTTTGTAGAGTTCCCCATGAAAGGCTCTCCTCAATGTAAATTCCATGGAATTTTATAAAACTTTTTTTAGTATCTTGATAATCCATCATATAAAATTATTACTCCTCCCTAATAATCCTAGGTTTCAATGAACTTGACTAGATTCTTCAAGAAAAATTGTTAAACTTCTCAAAAAAAAATTATTCTTATGGTTTGAAATTTTATCCACTATCATTATCCACACAACAATAGTATCTAGAAATCATATGAATAGAATTTATATTATAAATTATTTGATAATATCATATAAATGTTTCTTGAATTTATTCACATTTTTGGAACATTTACATAAATGATAATATGATTAATTATCTAACCATAACAATATATTATAGTCCCCCTTTAAATTGTTTTATAGAATTAAACAAATCATAAACAATATGTATTAAAAACACACATCTCATTTTATTAAATGAAAATTTTTTACATGCTCTTATCCAGAGAAAAATGAGATAATACACATCTTATAAAATGTTCACATAAGATTGAATCATATAATTTATCAATGCAATAACTCCTTTTCTATATTGCTTCAAGCCCCATTATTCAATTATTTTCTCATTCTAACCTTTTTATATTTAAAACTTTTTAAATCATACATTTTATATTATATATCTACCAAAATAATAAAATTTAATTATATAACTAATAAATTATTAAGGAAACCTTTATTCTCATTGAGTTATTAAAATATTCAATCATATTGAAAATCAATTAGCATACCCAATCATATTAAGTATATGAGACTAAAATAACATAATTATTTTCATGCCCAATCATATTGAGTACATGTGTAGAGACTAAGATTTCTTTGTTCATTTTACATTTAATGATTTTGAAACCATAAGTGAATCAATATATGATTCTATAAGAAAATAAGTTCATATGTTTAATAATGTCAATACTTGATTACTCATGAATTTTTATTTTTATAACACATAGAATATTTCTTTAAGAATTTTTATTAAATTGCCAATATTTCTTAATAACATTTCTTAAGTTACTAGTATTAGGAGTATCTTACATTTAGTTTCACTTTATCAAGTATTGACCTCAATTTCAAGTTTGATGATGATTCAATTTATCTAAAACAAAATATTTTATCAAATTAGTATCATTTTTTATAAATATTTAATAATTATTTTTAATTAAATAGGATCTCACTAAAATTATAACCCCTTTTATATAAATCATCTCTATTAGTAGGCCAAAATTAATTTTTCACTAAGTAATGAGTTTGCTTTAGAATTTATCTCACCAATTACCTATTTAGGTATCTAATCATCCCAATCATATCATATATGACTCTTGAACAGTTTATCAGGTAACTATTTATCCAGTAAATCATAGGGATAAACCTATTCCTCTCGTATCTGAACCATTAGGACTTCCGAGATAATAATAACATATAGAAAACATCAAAAAATCTAAAAAAAATCAATCTGTGGGCACCTAAATTTTGAACGAAACTACCCAAATATAATCTAGTATCACCCATTACTTTTTTTCCATACACAATATAATCCGAGGAACCCAAATTCGACATGAAATTACCTAATTAGATGATCAAGATCTTGAAAAGTGCTTATTTGTAAGGAATATGACACTTAGTATTGGAAGTGGATTTTAATCTTACCACATTTTATCATGTAATTTCATTTTATATATTCATAATTTAAGTAATTTATTTTGTAATTTTATTCCCTTCACCAAGCCAATATGTGCAAACCACATTAGTGTGTAACTCCCTACAAACCCTATAAGTTTTTGTTACTCACCCAAAAATATAAGTTGAGTGTATTTTTACATAACCAAATTCATTATATGTACAAGGTGAAAGAACACTTCATGTAAATTTTTATAGTGATATGATATTGAAAATCATTACATGATTAAGCCTAGAGTGGTAGATATCCAACCCTATTCACCTTTCTAAATAAGGGATAATACTTTGGGTATGTATGTAGTCCCACCCCAAGTCCCTCAACCCAGGTATACTTTACCCAAAATGTAATTCAATTCATGATATCTCTAACACATAACATGCATAAAATATATTCAAAAAAAACTTAAGATTATAATTTAAATTAAAAACTAAGCTCAATATAGATGAAAAACTAAATTCATTATCTTACCTAGCTTTTAAATACTTATATGCATGTATGAAAATGTCTAGAAGCAGTTTAACATCTTAAACTAAAGTATACAAATTCTAAATATAAAACAAATATACATGTATAAAGCAAAGAATAATTTTTAAATAAATGAAAAATTCATGTATTTAAACATGTGAAAAATATTTAAGAACAATTCATAAATAAAAGTAAAAAAAATATTATAATTATTCTTATCATTATGGATATTCTATAATTTTTAAAATAAACATTTTATATTAATTCTAATATTAACTCTTTAATATTCTTCATTATATGAAATTTTATTTTAAATATATGACATTTTCTGAATTATAAATAATTTTATAATTCAATTAATATTATGTAAACATTTTACACGATCAAAGTATCATATACTTTTCATTATTTAAACCTTAATCATATCAATAATTAAACTCTATTTATGTGGTTTAAATAATATCCCAAATAAGTCACTTTTAATTTGAACAATTAAAATTAATTAATTATGAAAAAATCATAATTTTAATATAAACATTTTATATTTTTTCTTTATTTAGGTAATTTATAACTCTTTATAAATTACCCTTATTATTTTTAAACAAAAAAATTATTTATAGATCATAAGATATGACATATAACATGTTAAAAGAAATTTTAAATATAAACCATTAATATTTTAAACATTTAATAACTAAATGTTTCAAAAAAACTTATATAATTAATTTTAAACAATTTATAATAAAAATATTCCCAATATACCTTTTAATATAATTTATAAACCATTTAAATCTATTAAATGTCAAAAAAATTAACATTTTCTATTTACCCTTACACAAAATCCCCATTATACATAAGGGTAACCTCTTACTACCCTTACATAGAGAGACTGCATAAGGGTATATTTCCTTAGCCCTTACGTTGTGTATATTTCATAAGGATTCTCAACTTTTACCTTTACATGAACCCATCACATAAAGGTAAAACTCAAATTACCCTTCCATGAAAACCCCTCGCCTAAAGGTAATTCATAGATTACCTTCACATGAAATCCTTCACATAAAGGTAAGTCACAAACTACCTTTATATGAACCTTTTAGGTGTGGAAGAGAAGAACACCTAGCTGTTAACTGATGACAAGAAAAACATGCGACTGTAATAGAGGAGAGGAACGCTTTGTTCGAACCTCAATGAGTTGTTCATTACTACAACTGCAAAGAACCAGGGCACCTTGCAAATCAGTTCCCTAAGCCAAGGGTTTTCAGAGGCAACCAATAACCTCAGAGGCAGCAAGGGCGATCTTTTTCCATCACTACCGCCGAAGTGAACCCCGAAAACGAAGTGGTGACAGGTATGCTAGTTATTCATTCAAGAATAGATAATGTACTTTTTTATTCTAGTTCTACAAATTCTTTTATATCCCAAAAGTTTAGTAGAAAAATCACAACACCACCACAAATCATGGAAGTAAAGATGTCGGTGAGTACGTCAAATGGGGCAATCATTGCATATCATGAATATAACTCATCCCCTATCATAATCTATGGATTGAACTTCCCAGTGAACCTTTTCATACTTCCTGTGGTGGAATTTGATGCAATTATTTTCATGTATTTTATTTCCTTATATAGATCCAATATAAATTTTTGTGAGAGGGAAATCACTCTCCATGTGGAGAATTGACCCCCAATTCAGTACAAGTGTAAGGAGGAGGATGAATCTTCTTTTGAGTGTGGATATTACTGCCCTATGAGAACGTGTATCTATATTATATGATTGAATCTAAGGAGGAAACCATCCATGAATACATGCCTATTGTGAGGGAATTCTCTGAAGTTTTTCCAATGGAATTTTCTGGTCTTCCTCCTAGAAGATATGTTTAATTCTCAATTGATCTTATACCTGGGGCGTCTCCAATATCCAAGACTCCATATAGAATGGATTTTGTGGAGCTTGAGGAGATTAAGAAACAACTACATAAGAATTTGGATAAAGGGTTTATACGCCCAAGTGCTTCACCATGGGGTGCACCATTCCTCTTCATCAAGAAGAAGGATGGGTCAATGTGCCTTTGCGTCGATTATTGTGAGCTTAAAAATCACGATAAAGAACAATTATCCTCTCCCACGAATTAATGACCTATTCGATCAGATGTGTGGAGCACGTACTTATCTAAGGTGGATTTGTGGTCACGATATTATCAAGTAAGGGTGAAGAAATAAGATATCCCCAATACTTATTTTCATACAAGATACGGGAACTATGAATTCATAGTAATGCCTTTTGGACTCACTAATGTTCCAAAAATATTCATGGACTTGATGAATAGAGTCTTTAGAGATTACCTTGACAAATTTTTGGTAGTATTTATAGATGATATTATAATATACTCCAAAACCAAGGAGGATCATGAGGAGCATCTAATAACTATACTATAGACCTTGCGAAAGGAGAAGCTCTATGAAAAGTATATAAAGTGTGAGTTCTGGTTGAAGGAGGTATTATTCTTGGGCCATATCATCACAAGCAATGGGATATCTGTGGATCCCTCCAATAAAGTTGCAATAGAGGGATGGATGAGGCCAATATCAGTAATGGATTTCCGTAGCTTCTTGGGGTTAGCTAGATATTATTGACGATTTGTGAGAAATTTCTCACAAATGTCCAACCCTCTAACCAAGCTTACTCATAATAGAGTAAATTTTTCTTGGAGTGATGAATGTGAAGAAAGCTTCAGGGAGTTGAAAAATAGGCTTATCACTACGTCTGTTCTCACTTTACCCACAAATGGAGAACTTTTTGTGGTATTTAGTGATGCTTCGAAGAAGGTTCTGGGTTGTGTGTTGATGAAAAATGACAAAGTTATTGCCTATGCTTCAAGGTAATTGAAAGTTCATGAGCAGAATTATCCAACACATGATCTAAATTTGGATGTGGTGATCTTCTCTTTAAAAATTTGGCTGTATTATCTCTTTAGGGGAAGTGTGAAATATATACAGACCACAAAAGCCTCAAGTATATATTCACACAGAAAGAGTTGAACATGCACCAATAAAGATGGTTAGAGATGATCAAAGGCTATGAATTCTCAATCCATTACTACCATGGAAAATCGAACAAGGTGGAGGATGCTCTAAGTATAAAGGACCCAGCGATTCTATCCTTGATGATAATTGAGAAGGATCCAATCTTCTTATATTTGATGACTATGGACATGGTAATCCTAAAGAAGGGAACATCATCAATACTTTCACCAATGATTTCTCAACCATCTCTTTTGGAAAAGATAAAGAATGCTAAAAAGGATGATGTGAGAAATCATAAGAAAGTGGAAGCTATCATAAAAGTGAAATCCTTGGAGTTCAATGTTAATGAAGAAGGAATTGTGAGATTTGGGAAAAGACTATGTGTTCAATCAAGTCTAGAGTTGAAGAAGGAACTTTTGGATGATGCACATAGTTCGAATTTCTCCATCCACCCAAGAAACAAAAAGATGTATTGAGATCTCTGAGAGAATTATTGGTGGGATAGCATGAATAAGGAGATCACTAAATATAAATCAAAGTGTCCGGTGTGTCAGCAAGTGAAGGCTGAGAGACATAAGTCTAAGGGGATGATGCAACCATTACCCATATGAGTATGGAAATGGGATAACATCACCATGGAATTTGCCACCAGAAATCCAAAGACATCCAAAGGAAACAATGTTATCTGGGTTGTTGTGGATCGTCTTACAAAGGCTGCACACTTCATTGTGATTTAGGATGATTTCTCAATGGATCAACTAAAACGGATATACATTAGAGACATGTTAAGGTTGCATGGAGTACCACTATTTATTGTATCCGATCAAGATCCAAGATTCAACTTTATATTTTGAAAGAGTCTTCAACATGCTCTGGATACTGAGTTAAACTTCAGTACAACTTATCATCCTCAAATTGATGGCCAATCTAAGCAGACTATCCAAACACTTGAGGAAGTGTTGAGAGAATTTTCAATGGACTTCAAAGGAGTATGAGATCAACATCTTCTTATGGTTGAATTCTCCTACAATAATAGTTTCTACTCGAGCATCTAAATGGAACCATATGAATCCCTTTATGGGAAAAGGTGCAGAACACTGGCATGTTGGGATAAATTTAGTGAGCCCAAGCTGATAGGACCAGAAATGGTCGAATAAATTGTGGAGAAGGTGAAAACCATTCAGCAGCATATCAAGACATCCCAAAGTTGACAGAAGATTTATATAGATAACCTTTGATGAGTCCTTGAGTTTAAAGTTGGAGACATGGTATTTCTACGCATATCTCCATGTAAGAAAGTCATAAGGTTTTGAAAGAAAGAGAAGTTAATTCCTAGGTACATCGGCCCCTTCGATATTCTTGATCATGTTAGGGTTGTGTCCTATCGACTAGCACTTCCACCTACCATGGCTAAAGTACATGATGTCATTCATGTATCCCTCTTAAGGAAGTAAATATCAGACCCTTCACATGTACTCTCTTCAGAGGTAGTACAGTTAGAGGATGATATTTCTTATGAGGAGAAACCAGTGAAGATCTTCGATCGTAGAGAAAAAGTTCTATGAAATAAGACAATTCCCCTCGTCAAGGTGTTGTGGTGAAACCACAAGTTTGAAGAAGTGACGTGGGAATCAGAGGAAGTAATGAAGCAGAGTTACCCACATCTGTTTTAGTGTGGGAAAAGGAAATTTTGAGGGTAAATTTTCTTAAGTGTGGAAGATTGTAACGACCCAAACATTCATTAATGAAAACTCATCCTGATTTATTTAAATTTATTATTATGGGTATATAAAACTTATGCACTTATTTGGTTTTTTGTTTTTGTAATTTAAAATACCATTAATAATTGTTACCATTGCTAATATAGCCATTGAACAGTGATCACATGATTAGTATAAATATAGGGATTTAACAAATCCAATTTACTCAGACAAAGGAAGTGATGGCCTCATCTAGTAGACTTTTCCCATATGAACCCCATTTGTCAGATCTTGGAAAGGAGGTGGCATAATTGGACTTCACTCTTGACCAAGCCCAAGACGAGCTTGAACATGTTAAGCTTTAACGGAACTGCCTAAGGGAGAAGTGGAAGTTAATAGAGATTACCACTCGAGCGATGTTATCTGAGCCACCCCAAGAGTCTTTCACCATCGCACACCTTTCCCTTCGGTCTTATGCGTGTTTTATAAGGTGTTATGTAACAAGACCCTAGTACTACGATTATGTGCATTATTTTTTTACAGAGAATATACATTCATTTTATTATTGTTACTTTTTAAATAGTTTTTAAGGAGAAAATGGTATTTTTAGATAATATTAAACTAAGAAATCTATTTTGATAAATTAATGAATTTTTGAATTAAATAATATTTTAATAAAATATTATTATTATTATTATTACTTTTTGTTAAATATAAATGATCGTATAATTTTATGAATGCAGCTGTAACTTTTATTGATGTTTAAAAGTCGTTTTTGTCAAAACCCATGAATTTTTTATTAGTGTAGTTTTTTATTGTAAAAGTAATAATTCAAATATTTATAAAATTATTTAGATAAAATGAATATTATTTTTGGAATTAGGATGTCGAAATTATCTAATGGTGAATTTTTCATAATTTTCTGAGACAGTCGAATTTTTGGGTAAAAATTAAATACCATTTAAATATATAATGTGTTTTATGACATCATAATGACCCAATAGTGAAGTAATAAAATGATATAAACATTATTTTTGGATAATATATGTTTTATCCTTAAAATAATGTGATTTTATATATTTTTTTATTAATTTTATGATGCCTCAGTGGACCCTCCATGACTTATAAAACATTTTATCTTTTTAAATTGTTTTCCTTGAGAGTGTGACTCACCTCTACATAAGAAACCATATTATTTTAAGAAGTTAGGTCATTTTCCTTAAAAAAAATTCCACTCCAATTTGGAAAAATCCATGGGAAAAAAACATGGAATGGTTTGTGTTTTTGATTAGTTTAATGCGAGGTGTCTCAAACCTAAATAATAAAGAATTCCTTCTCCTTCCCTATATAAACCCACCCAAGCTCCCACTTCCTCTTCACTCAAAGCCCCTGGATTTAGTCTAACCTATTCCCTACTCTATCTAGAATCCTCCCAAGTCACCCCAATCTCCCAATAATCCTCTCTCAATCCCCTCTCAAGCCTTTGGAATCACACTTCCAAGTAAGGGATTTTCTTTCTTTCTCATTTTTGTCCAATTTTCTTTAGGTTTTTATGCCTTTTTATTTTCAATTAAAAATGTTGGGGTATGATTTAAAACCTCCCACATACTTCCCTATTTTTGTTTTAATGTTGAGATACCCCTTTCTCTCTCATTAATTCCTCCTATTTACACCTGTTACCATGCCAAAATTCCATAAGGAATTTCTCTCTCCCCCTATTTACATTCAAGAAATTATTTTGTATTATGAATCCAAATTCCATTACTTATCTTGAGAAATTTATATATAGGAAAAATTACTGTCCATTTCATGTAAATATTATGAGACATCAATTTCTCTCTCATCAACCATTTTTATGAATCCTTATGTCACGCCGTTATGCTATTGAAATTGCACCTCGATTTTCCAAGCTAAATACATTATGTAGTGAATACAATGTCCGCTTCTCTATCAAGGTTATTCGTCTTTATGCACATTTACTTATTGATTATATAGTTTCATGTAATAATTTCACATTCCTTTATTGTGTAATAAATTTTTATGTTTAATGAATCCATTACTAATGATCCATGTGGCACACATATGCAAGAAATGAAATATTTAAGAAGGGTGTGCCCTGATAGCGCTCCAATGAATTGGGTAAAGTATAGTATCATGATATATCATGTTCAATGAGTGTTGACTCATGATAATTTAAGTGCAACTATGGTTTACTCATGCTTAATGTGCAATGAGGATTTACTCATGCTCCATGTGCAATGAGCCTTAGGTCATCCTAATATCATGTTAAATGTTGTTGCCACATCTCCATGTTGTGATTATCATGATTTATCATTACTTTATGTTCATGTTTCTCTTGTGATCCTTTTATATTCCTATTGTCTAACATGTATTTTATTCCTCATGTTATTCCATGTTTATTCCCTTACTGGGCTTTATATCTCACCCTTTTCTTATGCATGTTCTCAGGTTATCCCATTCAATTCTAAGTACGAGGGAATATAGTGGTCATATAAAGGAAGTTTTCAATAAAGATGTTGTATTTCATGTTTTAAGTTGTTATGTAATGATACTAAGCCCCAAAGACATTATAACTCTCGATCTTATATGTTGTATCCAGTGAATTTTATGTAATATATCATGTTTAATAAATACCAGGGTTGTTATAGTTGGTATCAAATGATAGGTTTAGTTATTTTTGGGATTAGGATTAGAAAACCCTAGTAATGCCTTAGAGACAAGACTAAGTATAATAAAAACATCCCTAAGTTTTGGTGACTATTTAGTAAGTGGTTTATCAAGAAAATATATCCTTGTCTGGATACGAGCAGGTAGAGGTGGCATTAGAACAGATGTACCTAGGGGTGAAAACCCCGGAATGGAGTTTTGGTCTTGACATGGGGTATCCTGGTACAAGACAACGGGAATTGTTGCACTCTTTTTTACAACACTCCTAGGGGATATGATTTGGTAAATTCACAAGCTTAGTATGAACCCTTATTAAGGAAAAAAATGCCCCTAAGAATATTTGTTATAAAGTAGATCATGTATAACATAGATTGAAGCCTATAGATTCGTAAGTTAAGGAAATAAAATCTATTTATAAGTCATCTGTTTTGTCCATAGATTACCCTTTATGTGTTACCTCTAACTTTCCTTTTATTCCAGCCAATGGTCGGTAATAGGATGACTCGAGCAAACAACCGATGTGAAGATCAATGTGATGGTTGTGATAATGAGATTCCCAATCTGATGGGAGTAGGAATCGTGAACTTTGTCACAATTCTCTCTTAGTTAACTCAATATTTGAATAGAAACATGGGTTGAGAGGAACGTTCAACCCCCAGCCCAAGAAAGAACAAGTCGCTGTTGAGATCTTCAGGATACAAAGGCCTCCTACTTTTAATGGATCATCTGATCCCTCAATCTCTGAACAATGAATCAACTCCATTGAAAAGATCTTCTTCATCCTTCAATGTTCCTAACAAGATAAGGTTATCCTAGATTCTAATCATATGGAGGGTGAATCTGATCAATAGTGGACATTGATCAAAAATACAAAGCTTGAGGAGGAGATTGAGGCCTTGGAATGGAAGGATTTTTGGAATATGTTTTTCGATAAATATTTTTTGCACACCCTCTAACTTAAAATGGAAAGGTAATTCCTTGCCTTAAAGTAAAAAAGATGACGAATTCATCAGAGCTTACAAGGCAAACTTTACAAGGCTTGAACGATATGCCTTCAGCTTTTTCATTACCCCCGAATTCAAGGTTGAACGCTTCTTTGGTGGGCTAAAACCTAGCCTATGGAAATCCCTAGTGATCTGTGACTTCGAGAGATATGAGGAAATTGTTTGATGTGCCCTCAAAGTCAAAATAGAGATCAAAAAATCTATGGGTTATCATGGGGATAAGAAGCATAAGGTGGACTTCAATTCTAGAAGTCTGGTAGATAAATCCAACGGTGCTAAGAAAATCCATCACCCCACTTGCCAAAGGTGTAGAAATAAGCACCCCATAAATTTCCTGAAGGGGACAAGGAAATTATTTAGGTGTGGAAGAGAAGGGAACCTAGTTGTTAACTGTCGAAAAGAAAAACTCATGGGTATGATAGAGGAGAGGAATGCTCCATTCGAACCTCAACGCATTGTTCATTACTACAATTGCAAAGAAACAGGGCACCTTGAAAATCAGTGCCCTAATCCAAGGGTTTTTGGAGGCAACCAACAACCTTTGAGGCAGCAAGGGAGAGATTTTTCCATCACTACTGCTGTAGTGAACCCTGAAAATGAAGTGGTGACAGGTATTCTAGATATTCATTCAAGAATAGTGAACGTACTTTTTTATTCTATTTCTACTCATTATTTTATATCCCTAAAGATTAGTAGAACAATCCCAACACCACCACAAATCATGGAATTAAAGATGTCGGTGAGTACGACAACTGGGGTAATCATTTCATCCCATAAATATAACTCCTCCCCTATTAAAATCTATGGATTGAACTTATCAGAAAACCTCATCATACTCCCTCTGGTGGAATTTGATGTAATTCTTGGAATGGATTGGATTTTCGTATATAGAGACAATATAAATTGTTGTGAGAGAGAAATCACTCTTCATGTGGTTACTAGTGCAAAAAACGTTATTTACGTCACCATTTTTTACGTTGGTTATATATAACCAAGGTGATAATCTACGAAACGTGGTTTTTTATGTCGGTTATTTTATAACCGACATAAAAAATGTGGTGAGTAAATTTTTAATGTCGGTTATTTTAATAACCGACATTAAAAATCATGCGCGTTCATTTTTTACGTCGGTTATAAATTAACCGACATAAAAAACCAAAGTGCGGTGTTTTTTACATCGGTTATTTGATAACCGACGTAAAAAACGAGGTATCTACAGATTTTTTAGGTCGGTTATTTTATAACCGACGTAAAAAAAAGCGGATTTTGAGGCCTTTTTGACATCGGTTATTTGATAACCAACGTAACAAACCAACCCACAGAATTTTTTATGTCATTTATATTTTTTATGTCGGTTATTAAATAATCTACGTTATAAAACATTTAAAAAAATAACACGCCCAGTGGATTGTCATTTACGATTTTTCGATCGACAATTCGACGACTCATCTCTCTTGCGCAGTAAACCCTAATCGACTTGTCGATCTCGTTGTGTTAAACTCATTTTTCCATCATCGTTTATCATCTTTACTCTCCTCGGATCTATCATCTCAACTCACAACACTCAGGTAAGCCTCCCACGACTTTATTTCGTTCGTTTTGTTTTTTCAGATAGTCTATATTTATGTTTTGTGATTTTTTTGTTTAAACTAGGTAAGATTCTTCAATTTTGAACCCTCTTACCTCGTTTTTTCATCATCATCTTATTTATTATCCCCATATCTATTAGATTGACTCTCAATATTCATGTAAGCCTCACCTACTTCTATTTCATTTGTTTTTTTTTCGCGAATTCCCGACATTGATGGTAATTTTTGTTGTCATTGACAACTAATGTTCTCATTCACCTATATTACTGCAATTTATATATAAACCATTGTGATACACACATTCCGTGTACCAGTGTGATTTATTTTATAAGTATATATATGGTTTTTCATGGTGGAATGTTTGTTTTGGATCCTTGGTTGTTTCTATTTTGAGAATCACTTTTTTTTGTTCTGTAATCTATTTATGTCGCTTATTTTCGTGGAATATTATAAGTCTTCATATGCTATTAAAAACCGATTCATTTCACAATAGATCATTTTAGACTAGTAGAAGATACAATTCATGGTTCTAATTTTGAATAATGGAATGATACCAAAACTAGTATCTTGAGGTTAAAATATCTAGATATGCCAAAACTAGTAGCTTGAGGTTAAAATCCCATGGTTTTGGGGGGCTGTCAGGAGGGTAGGTGGTTGTCCAGGGGGTTGGGGGCTATCCAGGGTGACCATGGAGGTGGGGGGGCAGTCCAGGGGTGTGGGGGGATGTCCAAGGGGGTGGGGGCCTGTCCAGAGGGTTTGGGGGTTTTCCGGGGGTGGGGGTTGTCCAGAGGGTTGGGGGTCTAGGGGGTGTCCAAGGGGGTGGGGTGGTGTCCAGGAGGGGTGGGGTGTGCTGTGTAGAGGGATGGGGCTGTCCAAGGGGTGAGGGGTTGTCCAGAGGGTTGGAGGGTGTCCAGGGGAGTGTCCAAGGGGGTAGGGGGTGGAGGGTGGTGTCCAGGAGGGGTGGGGGTGCTTTCTAGAGGGGTGAGGGATGTCCAGGGGGTGGGGGCTGTCCAGAGGGTTGGGGGTGTCCAGGGGGGTGTCCAGGGGGGTTTCTAAGGGGGTGGGTGGGGGGGATGTCCAAGGGTGTGGGGGGTTGTCCAGGGGGTGGGGGTTGTCCAGAGGGTTGGGGTGTCTAGGGGGGTGTCCAAGGGGGTAGGGGGTGGGGGTGCTGTCCAGGAGGGGTGGGGGTGCTGTCTAGAGGGGTGGGGGCTGTCCAGGTGGTGGGGGCCTGTCCAGAGGGTTGGGGGTGTCTAGGGGGGTGCCCAAGGGGGTAGGGGGTGGGGGTGGTGTCCAGGAGGGGTGGGGGTGGTGTCCAGGAGGGGTGGGGGTGCTGTCTAGAGGGGTGGGGGCTGTCCAGGGGAGTGTCCAAGGGGGGTGGAGGGTGGTGGTGGTGTCCAGGAGGTGTGGGGTGATGTTTAGAGGGGTGGGGGTTGTCCAGGGGGTGGGGGCTATCCAGAGGGTTGGGGGTGTTCAGGGGGGTGTCCAAGGGGGTGGGGGGCTGTCTAAGGGGGTGGGCCTGTCCATAGGGTTTGGGGGGTTGTCTGGGGGTAGGGGATGTCCAGAGGGTTGGGAGGTGTCCAGGGGGGTGTCCAAGGGGGTGGGTGGGTGTGAGGGCTATCCAAGGGGGTGGGGCCTGTCCATAGGGTTTGGGTGGTTGTCCGGGGGGTGGGGGCTGTCCAGAGGGTTGGGGGTGTCCAGGGGGGTGTCTAAGGGGGTAGGGGTGGGGGTGGTGTCCAGGAGGGGTGGGGGTGCTATCTAGAGTGGTGGGGGATGTCCAGGGGGTGGGGGTTATCCAGAGGGTTGGGGTGTCCATGGGGGTAGGGGGTGGGGGTGGTGTCCAGGAGGGGTGGGGGTGCTGTCTAGAGGGGTGGGGTGCTGTCCAGGGGGGTGTCCAAGGGGGTAGGGGTGGGGGTGGTGTCCAGGAGAGGTGGCGGTGTTGTCTAGAGGGGTGGGGGCTGTCCAAGGGTGCGGTGGTGTCCATGGGGTTTCCAAGGGGGTGGGGGTGGTGTCCAGGGGGTGGGGGGCTGTACAAGGGGGTGGTGGTGTCCATGGGGTGTCCAAGGGGGTGGGGGATAAGTGTCAGTTGGGATTGACTACTGCATCGTGGTTTCTAAGATTATGACATGATGATTGTGGCGTGATGATTGGCGTTATATTGTGATTTTCTCCATCTGAATTTTTATTTTAAATTTGATTTGATTCTCAGGTTAACTCCATTTTCTCCAATTTTCTATCAACCATTATAGGACCCATGGTTTTATTTGATTCAATGGAATTTAAAACTATTATATCTAACTATATTTTGTTTTTAAAATAATATTCAAGGATATTTTTTAAAATACGCATAGATTTGTTTTATATTTCAAAATTGTTTTACATTAAAAGTATGATTTTTTCATATAAACATATATTTGTCTTATCTTAAAAATATATATTTTTTTGATATTTTTTATAGGTAATAATGAGTCGAAGTTGGATTACGGAACATCAAATGAGAAATGAATATGAGGAAGTTGTTGATGCCTTTTTAGAATTTTCTAAACGAAATGTTCCAAGTAGTGACATTTTTTCTGTCCATGCCTGAAATGTTTGAATATGAAGAAGTTGAAAAGTAGAGAGATAAAAGATCATATGATTTGTCATGGTTTTAATATGAATTACAGTGCTTGGATTTGGCATGGTGAAACTGGACGGAATGTCACAGATGATGATGATTTGTAAGATGGTAACTCCGATGGAATTTAAGAAATGATTTGTGATATTGTAGAAGAACAAATTGAGATAGAACCGACAGTTGCGCGTCTATATGGTGATGCTGAAAAACCATTATATCCTGGTTGTACAGATTTTATGGGTTTTTTTGGTGGTGTTAAGATTGATTAACCTAAAGTCGAAACATGGATGGAGTGACATAAGTTTTACAGAGCTGCTACAATTGATGAAAGACATTCTTCCAAAAGATAATGATCTTCCAGATTCACATTATAAGGCCAAGAAAATATTATGCCTGATGGGATTGGGATACAAGAAAATACCTGTATGTCTGAATGACTACATTATATATAGGAAGGAATATGAATTTCTATCATAGTGTCCTAAATTTGGGACATCACGGTATAAGGTGAAAGAAAAATCACAGGTTGATGTAGAGATTACAAAGATCCCTTTAAAGGTATTTTGGTATCTTCCTATAATTCATCGTTCCAAACATTTATTTGCTAATTCACATGATGTAAAAAGGTTAAGATGGAATGTTGATGAGAGGGTATGTGATGTAAAAATATGCCATCCAGCTGATTGTCCACAATGGAACAAAATTGATGCACAGTATTCTATATTTGGAAATGAAATTAGAAATCTCATACTAGGGTTGTGCACAGATGGAATGAATCCATACCGAACCCTCAGTATCACACATAGTTCATGGCTTGTTTTATTGGTAATTTACAACCTCTCTCCTAAAGTTTGTATAAAACGAAAATATTTCATGTTGAGTATAATGATCTCTGCTCCAAAGCAACCCGGCAATGATATTGATGTTTACTTGTCACCGTTGATTGATGATTTGAAACTGTTATGGGATGATGGTATTAGGGTGTATGATTCTTATAAAATGGAATATTTTCAACTGCTTTTAGTGCTTCTGTTCACTATAAATGACTTCTCAGCATATGGAAATTTTTCTGGATACAGTGTTAAAGGGAATAAATCATGTCCAATTTGCGAACAACAGACGTCATATTGTCAATTGCATCATGGGAGGAAAATAGTGTACATGGGTCATCGAAAGTTTTTGCTTATGGATCACCCTTATAGAAGACTAAAAAAGGCATTCAATGGATCACAATAATTTGATACTACTCCAAAACCTGTATCCCCTGATCTGTATTTTGAGAGGGTGAAAAACCTTGATGTGACATTAGGAAAGACACAGAAATCTGGTAATGATAGACATATTTGGAAGAAAAGGTCAATATTTTTTGAGCTACCTTATTGGAGGTATCATGAAGTAAAACATAATATTGATGTCATGCACGTGGAGATGAATATCTGTGATTGTTTGATTGGAACATTGTTAGATATTAAATGAAAGACAAAAGATGGGTTGAATGCAAGATTAGACTTACTATCAATGGGAATACGTTTGGAGTTAGCTCCCACTCCTAAAGGAAGATGAACATTTCTTCCCCCAGCTTGTCATATATTATTAAAGAGGGAGAAAATTAGCTTTTTTCAGTGTCTTCATGATATCAAAGTTCCTCAAGGTTATTCTTCAAATGTAAAAAATTTTGTCTCATTGAAGGAGTTGAAGTTGATAGGTATGAAATCACATGATTTTCACGTCATGGTGCAACAAATTCTACCAGTTGCATTGCATGGAATATTGCCCATCCCTGTCAGAAAGACTATAATGAAGTTGTGTTATTTTTTCAATTCAATTTGTAATAAGGCGATTGATGTGAATGATTTGAACATTTTGGAAAAGGATATAATTTTTATACTTTGTCAATTGGAAATTTATTTTCCTCCAACTTTTTTTGATATAATGGTGCATTTAATGATTCATCTGGTTCGAGAAATAAAGCTTTGTGGACCTGTATATCTTCGTTGGATGTATCCTTTTGAAAGGTATATGAAAATATTAAAGGGGAATATTAAAAATCCATATCAACCTGAAGCCTCCATTATTGAAAAGAATATTTCTGAGTAGGTAGAAGAGTTTTGTACGAGCTACTTGGTTGCGGCGCAACACATAGGTTTGCCTCCATCTCACCATGAACGAGTTATTAATGAGAGAAAGGGGATTCGTGGCTTGAAAGTCAAATCATTGTTAGCTGAATAGATGAAGAAGTTAGAATCATACATCTTGAATAACATAGCTGATGCTCAACCGTATATCACATTTCATATTAATGAGTTGAAACAATGTCATCCAAAGAAGAAAGAAATGTGGATTTTGAATGAGTACAACAAAACTTTTTTGTCATGGTTTAAAAAGACCTTGCTTGGTAGATCAGATGTATCAGATACATTAAAATGGATAGTGGGTGGTCCATGTTTAAATGTGATAACATGGTCCGGTTATGACATTAATGGATATACATTTCATACAAAAGCTCAGGACAATAGAAGTGAAATTCAGAATAGTGGTGTATTTGTGTTTGTAGAAGCAATGCATTTTTCGAGTGCTAAGGAAAAAAACACAATTTCTGCATCAAGTGCATATTATGTAGTGATTGAAGACATATGGGAGGTTGATTACTTTATAATTAAAGTTCCTGTTTTTAACTATAAATGGTTTATCGGTGACAACAATGTCAGACACGATGAATTTGGAATGACACTTGTTGATCTGAATAGATTGGAAGACACAGCTGATTCTTTTATAATAGAAACACATGCAGAACAAATTTTCTATGTAGTAGATCAATCAGATATGTAGTGGTCTGTTGTTTTATAAGGGAAAAAACAATATGTTGGTGAGGATAAACTTGATGAAGATGTTGATTTATGTGAGATCCTTACTTCCATGGAAAGATTAACAGAACATAATGATGAACATGTTGAAGACATGGTTTGTGCCATAATAAACGATCATGACGAAGGAATTTGGGAAAACAATCCATTTTTATATTCCTAAAATTACAGGTAACATATGTTTATTTCTTGTTTACATTAATTTTTTCATAAAATGTTAGATATTGTAAGTTTTTTCTTTATTAAAACATGTATTAAAACAAAATAAGTATAAGTTTTTGTTTGTTTTAAGTTTGTTTAGTTTACTTTATCATGTTTACCATTACATGAATTATATATCTATTATTTTTGTTCAGTGACAATTACTTTACCATGTTTACTAGGTTTACCGTGTTTACCATGTTCACCATCTTGACCATCTTAACCATCTTTACCATTTTTTAACATGATTACCATATTAACATTGTTTACTATTGCGTAACTTAGTACACTTTTCTATTTTCTGATTACAGTAGTATTAAAATATTTGAATTTGTATATTTGTGAACTAATGTTTGTTTTTTTGATTTTAAGGATAATGACAGATCATTCAGTTGATCAACCACATGATTCTGGAGATGAGCATATTGGTCATACCTCTGGGGACGAACATTCACATGATCCTCTTGATGTTCCCCAATCTTTCTCATGTGCTTATATTACTACAAAGATTTCAAAGTTTGGTAAACATGGGTGCACACGTTTACCAAAATTAGCACTTTCCCATACGCAGGATCAGAGGATACTCTTTGAGTTTGATGATGATGATATTCCTAGAGGTCCAAATGTAAAAGATTTTAAAAGTTTTGTATCAACTCAGGCTAAGAGAAAAGTAATCATTTTGTATGATGACTAGAGAAGTGTGGATAAAGTGATAATCTCTCAGTTATGGGAGACAATTTTTGTAAGATGTTTTGCTATTGTTTGACTATTATTTAAATGTTTCTAGTATATATAATATGTTTAAACTCTTCTTTATCAGATGATATTTGATATTCCTGACACTGGAGGAGTCAGGAAGAAATGCTTATCGTTGGATTCCAGGAGATGAAGGGATTTCAAATCAACCCTCTCATCTGATATCATTTATGGTCATAGGATTCATGAAAATCCATGTCTTATATATCCTTTTATAGATGAAGACACATGGAGATAGTTTTTTGAAAGTAGAAGAAAAGAGTCATTTTTTGTAAGGGAAATGTAAACTTTTATAAGATTTCTTATATAAATGATCTTATTAATGTTTTGTTAATGATTTCTTATTCTTAATTTACAGCAAACAAGGAAAGATCATCAGGAGATCCAATCTAAAAATGTATACCCTCATAGTTTATCTCAAGGAGGGTATGCATTTTTGGAAGAACAAATGATGGCAGAAAAATTTCAACAACTAATAGATGAGTCTTCAAGTTCTGGAGAGGTGGCCCCTCCATCCCCTCCATCTAGACATGAAAAATAGAAGAGATCTCAGATGGGAAAAAAGGGAAATATCTTTCAGAATAATTGAGAATCGTAGCTGAGATGATTGTAAGATATCTATTTTATTTATTTAAGTTAACTATTTTTTTCATATAATTTCAATCATTACAGAAATGTTCAATTAATTAATATAGGACTCTCTTGAGGAGCAGAGTTCACATGGGGAATTTACAGCTACTGGGAGGCAAGATATTTTATCTGTAGCATTGGGAAAGCCTGAACATTCTAGTCATGTAAGAGGATATCCGGAAGGTGTATCGGTAAGAAAAGTGTTGCCACGTTCTTCAACTTCTAACGTTGAGGGGGTTTATAAAAAAAATAGAATCCTTAGAGGCTGAAGTTCATAATATTAATGCGACGATGGAGGAAAAGATTAGAGTGTTGGTACAGTATATGTTTGCAGACATGCAAAGACAATTTCAGACTACAGCTCCCACTCCTCCAACTCCCCCTGCAGACCCCATTATTTATCCTCCACCTCTGCCAGTAGCTCCCACTCCCCCACCTCAGCCTGCGGACCCCATTTTTTATCCTACTCCTCTGCCGCAACTTCCTACTTATTGCGAGTTGTATGTTGATGATCTCCAACATCATATAGTTGCATATGGGTTGGTATATTGTATATTAGATACAATTCATCATCAACATTTAGAGGTAGATAATCAGAGGGTCACTGTACAGGATATTATAGATATATCAACTCAAGTACCATTACCTACAGATGAGGTGACGACAGTTGGACATAGTATCGGCTATTTTTTAATTTGGTCATCCAGACTTCTTCGACTCATTACCATAAAGGTATGAATGTTATATATTTTATTTTATTTTTTATTAAAGTTGTTATAACATTTAAAAACTAATATATTTTTCTATTTATTTTTACAGGAATACTTCAAATGTAAAGAAATATTGTATAGACAACAACAAAGACAAATGGCTATGACATCAGATAGAGATTCTAGTAGTCTTGACAGATTGTCAAGATATTCAAATTTTTTGGTAGGTCATTATGAGTTTCCAATGGAATCTCATGTTTTTGGACATGCAATGAGTGTGGGGATTATGAAAACTGATATCATGGAGCTTGTTACTGGAGATAAGTTGGGCATCAACGTGGTGAAAATTCTTTCCATGTAAGTCTTAACAACTTTTCCTTGTGTTATATTTATTAAAAATGTATACTTATGTCTATTTTGTATTAGGTATCTTTATAAAATTTGTGAGAGGAATGAGCTGACAGATGTATATGGATTCATGGACCCGCAATTGATTTCCCCTGAAGTATATACATTGGATGAGGAACAAAGAATGCTTTATATTGCGGAAAGACTTGAAAAGAATATAGTCACACAATGTTGGATGATGCATTTTTGTGAGAGGTATGAAACAAATCTCTCTCAAAGATTTCATTATCTTTTAACATAAAAAACCACTAACCTTAAATTTCCTTTTATCAGTGATCATTGGATGTTAGGGGTTTTTTCCAAGGGAGAAAGCACTTTATTGGATATGCTCTGTCCATGATGATGTACGGGAAAGTTTTAAGAATATATTGGAAAATTAAGTTTCAATTTCTCAATAGTTTTATATATTATAATGAATTTTAAATTTACCCCATTCGTATTATTTTCTAACAGGGCATGGGTCTACTTTTGAAAAAACACAAAGAAAATGAGTGCAATGATCAAATATGTAAATGCGAAGGTAAATATCCATTTATAATTTGTACATTTTGATTTATTACATAAAAATAATATATTCAATTTACACTCATTCAAACAGAATTTTAATGAACAACAAGGTGTCATCGAATGTGGATATTATATGTTAAGATTTATGTATGAAACAATAACAACTGGGACAGTTTTAAATTTTTACCTGGTAAGATTTCCTCTTAAACTTTTCCATAATATTTCAATTTGATTTATTCATTATACACTTTAACTACTATCCTTTTCATTTGTAGCTTTTTGATGACCCTCAACCCTATACTGCTGAAGACATCAAACACTTACAAGTGGAGTGGTCAAATTATTTTACAGGTTTGATTGAATTTTAGTTGTTTGTAAGTAATTGTGTATTTGGTAGTAGTTTAGGTTGGATTTAGTTTTTTTTAAGTTGACATTGTAAGTTATGAATGTTATATATGTGAATGTTTAATTTTTCTCTACTTCTTGTTTTGGTCTACTTATGATGGTTTTTCTGGTATGGATTCTGGTCTGGGGGGGAGGGGTTCCAAGGGTGGGGGGTGTTCAGTGAGGTGGGGGTGTCCAGGGGTCTGGGAGGGTTGTCCTGTGGGGTGGGGGTTCCTGGGTGTCCATGAGAGTGGGGGGAAGTCCAGGGGGTGGGAGCGTTTCTAGGAGGGTGGAAGGGTTGTCCAGGGGAGTGGGAGGCTGTCCAGGGGGTGTCCAGGGGTGTGGGGGTGTCTTGTGGGGTGAGGGGGGTTTCCAGGGGTGGGGTGGTTGTCTAGTGGGTGGGGCAGTCCAGGGGTGTGGTGGGGGTTTTCTAGTGGGTTGAGGGGGTTCTGGTGTATTTTTGGTAACTTTTTGGTATGTTTAAAGGGTGTGGGAGGGATGTCCAGGGATGTGGGAGTTCTTTCTAGGGGGTGGAGGTCTACAGGAGGGTGGGGGGATGTCTAGGGGTGGTGGTGATGTCCAGGGGTGTGGGGGAGTGTCCAGGGGTGTGGTGGGGGAAGTCTAGTGGGGTGAGGGGGTTCTAGTTTGTTTTCGGTAACTTTTTGGTTTGTTTCAGGGGTGTGGGAGGGCAGTCCAGGGGTGTGGAAGTGTTTTCCAGGGGGTGGGGGTATACATGAGGGTGGGTGGTTGTCTAGGGGTGTTTGGGGCTGTCCAGGGGGTTGGGGGGAAGTCCAGGGGTGTGGTGGGGGCTCCAATAGGGTGGGGGAGGGTTTTCCAGGGTGTGGGGGGTATACATGAGGGTGGGGGGGTTATCCCGAGGTGTTTGGGGTTGTCCAGGGGGTTCGGGCAGTCCAGGGGTGTGGTGGGGGTTGTCAAGTGGGATGAGGGGGTAAGGGGGTGTTGTTTAGGAGGGTGGGGGGTTGTCCCGGGGTGTTTGGGGATGTCTAGGGGGTCGGGGGCAGTCCAAGGGTGTGGTGGGGGATATCAAGTGGGGTGAGGGGGTGTTGTTCAGGGGGTGTTGGGAGGGATGTCCACTTTTTGGGGCTGTCCCGGGGTGTTTGGGGCTGTCCAAGGGGTCGGGGCAGTCCAGGGGTGTGGTGGGGGCTGTCAAGTGGGGTGAGGGGGTGCTGTTTAGGGGGTGGTGGGAGGGCTATCCAGTGGGGTAAGTTTTATATGTTATCAATGTAAATGATTAATTTTTCTTTAGTTATTGTTTTGATCTAATTCTTTTTTTTTTGTACGAATTCTTGATTTGGTTTCTGGTTGTTTCTGGGGGAGAGCAGAGGACTTAATTCGATTTTTTTTTAAAAAAATTGTCTTCCATGTAGGTTATTTTATAACTAACGTGATAAAGAAATCGAGAAGGGTTTATCATGTCGGTTTTTTTAATAACTGACATGATAAACACCTGTGGAATGGTTTATCACATCGGTTATTTAATAACTGACGTGATAAAAGGCTTGGGAAATGGTTTATCATGTCGTTTATTAAACAACCGACCTGATAAAAGGCCTGGGAAATGGTTTATCATGTCGGTTATTTGATAACTGACGTGATAAACCATTTCCCAGGCCTTTTATCACGTCGTTTTTTTAATAACCGACGTGATAACCCCCCCCCCCCCCGGATTGGTTTAGCACATCGGTTATTATATAACCAATGTGATAAACCATTTCCCAGGGGTTTATCACGTCAGTTATTTAATAACCGACATGATAAACATCCCTTGCATGGGTTTATCATGTCAGTTATATAATAACCGACGTGATAAACCCCCCCCCCTATTTTATCACAGCGGTTATATAATAATCGATGTTATAACCCCCCCTGGTTTTTTCACATCAGTTATTAATTAACCGACGTGATAAACACCGTGATTTTATGTTTTATACGTCGGTTTTTAAATAACCGACATAAAAACATTATTTATAACATTGTTCATATTAACGTCGGCTAAAAACCGACGTAAAAAATGAAAAATAACCGACATAAATAATGTTTTCTGCACTAGTGGGTGAATCGACCCCCGATTCTGTATAAGTGCAAGGAGGAGGATGAATCTTCTTTTTCACCAACATCTCAAGCATAGATATTACTACCCTATGAGCATGCGTATTTGTCTCATATGATTAAGTCTAAGGAGTCAACCATACATGAAGACATGCCTATTGTGAGGGAATTCACTGAAGTGTTTCCTGAGGAATTATCTAGTCTTCTTCCTAGAAGAGATGTTGAATTCTCAGTTGATCTTATATCTGGGGTGTTTCCAATATCCAAGAATATGTATAGAATGGATGTTGTGGAGCTTGAGGAGCTGAAGAAACAACTACAATAGAATCTGGATAAAGGGTTTATACGCCCGAGTACTTCACCATGGGGTGCACCAGTCCTCTTCGTCAAGAATAAGGATGGTTCAATGTGCCTTTGCATCGATTATCTTGAGCTTAAAAATCACGATAAAGAAGAAGTATCCTCTCCCACGAATTTATGACTTGTTTTTTTAGCTTCATGGAGCACAATACTTCTCCAAGGTGGGTTTGTGGTCTATATATTATCATGGGTGAACAATGAAGATATCCCCAAGACTGCTTTTCGTACAAGATATGGGCACTATGAATTCATAGTAATGCCTTTAGGACTCACTAATGCTCTATAAATATTCATGGACTTGATTAATAGAGTATTTAGATATTACCTCGACAAATTTATGGTAGTCTTTATAGATGATATTATAATATACTCCAAAACCAAGGAGGGTCATGAGGAACATCTAAAAACTATACTAGAGACCTTGTGAAAGGATAATCTCTATGAAAAGTACAACAAGTGTGAGTTTTGGTTGAAGGAGGTATCATTCTTAGTCCATATCATCACAAGAAATGGGATATCTGTGGATCCCTCCAAGATAGCTGCAATAGAGGGATGGTCGAGGCCAACATTGGTAACGGATTTTCATTACTTCTTGGGGTTAGCTGGATATTATCGACGATTTGTGAGAAATTTCTCACGATTGTCGAACCCTCTTACCAAGAAAAAATGGAAGGGAGTAAATTTTTCTTGGAGTGATGAATGCAAAGAAAGCTTTAAGGAGTTGAAAAGAAGGATTATCACTGCACTCATGATCACCTTACCCACAAGTGGAGAACTTCTTTTGGTATTCAATGATGCTTTGAAGAGGGAATCAGTTGTGTGTTGATGAAAAATGACAAAGCCATTGCCTATGATTCAAGGCAATTGAAAGTCCATGAGAAAAAATATCCAACACATGATCTGTAGTTAGCTACAGTGACCTTCACTTTAAAAATTTGGTAGCATTATCTCTTTCAGGAGAAGTTTGAAATATATACGGACCAAAAAAAGCCTCAAGTATATATTCACACAGAAAGAGTTGAACATGTGCCAAAGAAGATGGTTAGAGCTGATCAAAGACTATGACATCTCAATCCATTACCACCCTAGGAAAGAAAACAAGGTGGCCGATTCTCTAAGTAAAAAGGACCCAACGATTCTATCATTGATGAAAATTGAGAAGGATCTAATCTTCTTATATTTGATGAAGATGGACATGGGAATCATAAAGAAAGGAACATCATCAATCATTTCATAAATGATTTCTCAAACATCTCTTTTGGAAAAGTTAAAGGATGCTCAAAAGGATGATGTGGGAATTAAAAATAAAGTGGAATCTATCAAAAAATGGAAATCCTTGGAGTTCAATGTTAAAGAAGAAGGAATTGTGAGATTTGGGAAAAGACTATGTGTTCTATCAAGTCCAGAGATGAAGAAGGAACTTTTGGATGACGCACATAGTTCGAATTTCTATATCCATCCAGGAAACACAAATATGTATCGAGATGTCTAAGAGAATTATTGGTGGGATAACATGAAGAAGGAGATCGCTGAATATAAATCAAAGTGCCTGGTGTGTTAGCAAGTGAAGGATGAGAGATAGAAGTCTAAGGGGACGATGAAACCATTACCCATACCAGCATGAAAATGGGAGAACATCACCATTGACATTGTCACCGGACTTCCAAATACATCCAAAGGAAACAATGCTATCTGGGTTATTGTGTATCGTCTTACAGAGACTACACAATTCATTGCGATTTAGTAGGATTTCTCATGGGATCAACTGGAAAAAATATACATCAGAGATGTGGTAAGGCTGCATGGAGTACCACTATGTATTATATCCGTTCTAGATCCAAGATTCACCTCTAATTTTTTGAAGAGTCTTCAACATGCTCTAGATACTGAGCTGAACTTCAGTACGGATTATCATCCTCAAACTGATGTCCAATCTGAGCGGACTATCCAAAAACTTGATGACATGTTGATAGAATGTTAAATGGAATTCAAAGGAGGATGGGATCAACATATTCCTATGGTTGAATTCTCTTACAATAACAGTTTCCACTAAAGCATCTGAATGGACACATATGAAGCCCTTTATGGGAAAAGGTGCAGAACACCAGCATGTTGGGATAAAGTCAGTGAGCGTAATCTGTTAGGACCAGAAATGGTCGAAGAAATGGTGGGGAAGGTGAAAACCATTCATCAAAATATCAAGGCATCCCAGAGTCGACAGAAGAGTTATGCGGATAACCGTCGATGAGAACTTGAGTTTAAATTTGGAGACATGGTATTTCTATGCATATCTCTGTAGAATAAGGTCATGATGTTTGGTAAGAAAGGGAGGTTAAGTCCTAGGTACATCGGCCCCTTCGAGATTCTTGATCGTGTTGGGGATGTGGCCTATAGACTAGCACTTCTACCTACCATGGATAAAGTACATGATGTCTTTCATGTATCTCTATTAAAGAAGTACATACTAGACCCTTCACATGTACTCTCTTTAGAGGTAGTATAGTTAGAGGATGATCTTTCTTACGAGGAGAAACCAGTGAAGATCTTAGATCATAGAGAAAAAATTCTACGAAATAATACAATGCCCCTCGTCAAGGTGTTGTGGTGAAACCAGAAGTTTGAATAAGCGGCGTGGGAATTGGAGGAAGTAATGAAGAAGAGTTACCCACATATGTTTTAGTGTGGGAAAAGGAAATTTAGAGGGCCAATTTTCTTAAGGGGGGAAGATTGTAACGACCCAAACATTCGTTAATGAAAATTACCCTTGATCTATTTAAATGTCTTATTATGGTTTTATAGAACTTATTCACTTCTTTGGTTTTATGTTTTTTGATTTTAAAATACTGTTAAGAATTGTGACCATTTCTAATATAGCCATTGAATAGTGATCACATGGTTAGTATAAATATAGTTTTTTAACAAATCCAATTTACTCAGACAAAGGAAGTGATGGCCTCATCCGGTATACTTGCCCCATACGAAGCCCATTTTTCGAAACTCAAAAATGAGATGGCGTCATTGGGATTCTCTCTTGACCAAGCCCAAGCTGAGCTTGAACACGTTAAGCTTTAACAGAACCACCTACGGGAGAAGTGGAAATTAATATAGATTACCACTCAAGTGATGTTATCGGAGCCACCCCAAGAGTTTGTCACCATCGCACGCCTTACCCTTTGATCTTATACGTGTGTTATAAGGGTTTATGTAACAATACCCTAGTACTACAATTGTATACATTATTTTTGTATAGAGAATATACCTTCATTTTATTATTGTTACTTTGTAAATAGTTTTTAAAGAGCAAATAGTACTTTTAGATAATATTAAACTAAGAAATATATTTTGATGAATTAATGGATTTTAGAATTAAATAATATTTTAATTAAATATTGTTATTATTATTAAATTACTTTTTATTTAATATAAATTATCGTATAATTTTATGAATGCGATTGTAATTTTTATTGAGGTTTAAAAGTTGTTTTTGTCAAAACCCATGAATTTTCAATAAATGTCAGTTTTTATTTTAAAAGTAATAATTCACATATTTATAAAATTATTTAGATAAAATGAATATTATTTTTGGAATCATGATGTCAAAATTATCCCACGGTGAATTTTTGGGTAAAAATTAAAAACATTTTAAATATATAATGTGTTTTATGACATAATAATGACCTAATAGTGATGTAATAAAATACTATAAACATTATTTTCGGCCAATATATGTTTTATCCTCAAAATAATGTTATTTTTGATTTTTTTTATTAATTTTATGATGCCTTAGTGGACCCTCCATGACTTATAAAACATTTTATCTTTTTAAATTGTTTTCCTTGAGAGTGTGACTCACCTCCACATAAGCAACCCTATTATTTTAATAAGTTAGTCCATTGGCCTTATAAAATATTGTTTTTCACTCCCATTTTTTAAAAACCCTGGTCAAAAACCATGTTCTGGTTTGTAGTTTTGATTATTTTAATCTGAGGTGTTCCAAACCTAAATAATAAAGAATTCCTTCTCCTTTCCTATATAAACCCACCCAAGATCCCACTTTCTCTTCACTCAAGGCCTTTTAGGTTATTCCAACCTCTACCCTCCTCTCTATATAATCCTCTCAAGGTGCCCCAATCTCCCAATAATCCTCTCTCAATCCCCTCCCAAGCCTTTGGGATCACACTTCCAAGTAAGGGATTTTCTTCCTTTCTCATTTTTGTCCAATTTTCTTTAAGTTTTTATGCCTTTTTATTTTTAATTAAAAATGTTGGGGTATGATTTCTCACCTCCCCCATACTTCCTTATTTATTTTTTAATGATGAGATACCCCTTTATCTCTCATTAATTCCTCCTATTTACACCTTTTACCATGCCGAAATTCCGTAAGGAATTTCTCTCTCCCTATATTTACATTCAAGAAATTCTTTTGTATTATGAATACAAATTCCATTAATTATATTGGGATATGTATATATATGACCCCTTACTATCCATTTCATGTAAATATGATGATACATCAATTTCTCTCTCATCAACCATTTTTATGAATCCTTATGTCATGTTGTTATGCTGTCGAAATTGCACCGCGATTTTCCAAGATAAAGACATTATGTAGTGAATACCATGCCCATTTCTTTTTCAAGGGCATTCACCTTTATGCACATTTAATTATTGATTATATAGTTTCATGTATTAATTCCACATTCTTTTATCGTGTAATAAATGTTGATGTTTAATGAATCCATGTCTAATGATCCATGTGGCGCACTTATGCATGAAATGAAATGTTTAAGAAGGGTGCGCCCAGATAGCGCTCCAATGCATTGGGTAAAGTATAGTATCATGATAATTAATGTGGAATGATTTTTGACTCATGCTAATTCAAGTTCAATGAGGTTTTACTTGTGCTTAATTTTCAATGAGGTTTTACTTGTGCTTAATTTTCAATGAGGTTTTACTCATTCTTTATGTGCAATGAGCCCTGGCTCATGCTAATATCATTTTAAATGTTGTTTCCACATCTCCATGTTATGATTATCATGATTTATCATTTTACATGTTGTTGCCACATCACCATTTTCTTATGCATGTCCTCAGGTTATCCCATGCAATGTTAAGTATGAGGGAATGTAGTGGTCATGTAAAGGAAGTTTTCAATAAAGATGTTTTATTTCATGTTTTAAGTTGTTATGTAATGATCCTAAGCCCCAAAGACACTAGACCTCTCGATCTTTTATGTTATATCAAGTGAAGTTAATGTAATATATCATGTTTAATAAATAGTAGGGTTGTTATAGTTTTCCTATAACAATAATTATTAGGAAAATATTTAGATGGAACCATATGAGGATCTTTATAGTAGTTCAGGTAGATCACCTCTATGTTGAATGGAGGCAGGTGAGTCAGAGTTGTTAGGACTAAGTCTCATGAAGGAGATGTCAGAGTAGGTACAGTTGATTCAGAAACATATGGCTATAGCTCGGAGTGGGAATAAGTTTCATGTCGATAGATATTAGAGACCCCAGAGTTTACAGAGCATCATTATGTATTTTTTTGGGTATTTCCTAGGTTGGATCACCGTAAGATATAGAGGTAGTGAAATCTGGTGCATAGGTTTGTTGGACCATTTTAGGTTGTGAATAGAATCAAGCAAGTGTCATACTAATTGGATTTTATATAGAGATATAGTGTTATGCATGATGTTTTCCATGTGTCACAACTATGGAAGTATCACCCCGACCCTTCTCATGTTATCGATGTGGATGATGTTGATCTTGAGATAGATGCATCCTTTGAGGGGATCTAATATGCATGTTTTATCACAGTGAGAAAGTATTATGGGGAAATTCCATGCTGATAGTTTTTATTGTGGAAACCTGGGTGTGTGTAGGAGGAAATGTGGGAGAGAGAAGACGATATGAGGGCTCAATGGCCTGAACTTTTTGACTTAGAATCTTAGGGATTCCTGGGAGTGCAGCTTGAGTATGAGTTGTTATAAGGTGGGGAGATTATAAGATCCCAACCTTTTCTGGAGATGTATCGAGATTATTTTTAGGTACACCTTCTTTTTTTATCATACTTTGATTGGGTTTTACCTGGGGGTAAATTTGGGTGAAAATTATAAATTTTGAAAGGAAGTGGGAAAGTGCATGGTTGGCACACGGTTTTCCCAAAATGTGTGCCCCAACCCAGAAAACCATGTGAACCCAAATAGAGGGGATTCACATGAATAGAACATAGGTTTTCAAACCCATCACCCCCTATAAGATGCACATGGTTAAGGTTTGTGGTTTGGAAAACTGTGTGCCCATCCCCCGCAAAATGTGAATGGGTTTTAAATTAACTTGAAAATTAGTTTTAAAAATAACTGAACCCCCATATTAACCCAAAATTAACCCTAAATCATACATATTGGTTTTATCTAATTGTTTGGAGGCCCTCAGATGGATCCCAGACCCCCAAAACCTCCATTATTAGTGAATCAAAGGGATTATTAAAGAGCTGCACCCCCATGTATATACTTTCTTCCCATTTAGATCTATCTCTTTATCTCCCACTCCTCTTCCAGGATAAAAGAGGGATGTTTATCTATTATTGGTTCTAGATCTAGATCTAATATTTTTATATCTTGATTAATTTGATCTTGGATTTAGTATTCAAATATAAATCACATTCTTCATCATGATTATGGTTGTTCCGCTTCAATTTAGGGATTTCTATTGGTAATCTTTCTTCGTCAATTTTGAGGTAGGTGGTCTATTATTCAAATCCCAAAATCTTGATTTCAATTATGTGCATGTAATTGTATAATTTATATTAGATGATTATAAATTTAATTTCTTATATTGAATTAATTAATTTGGTTAATTAATTAATTTAGGGATGGTGGAATTGGGAATATTGAGATTGTGAATTAGAATAATAAAGTGTGTAATTAATTATAGAGTTATTGAGATTATTGAAAAGGAATAATAAATTGTTGAATTAATTATGGGTATATTGTGATTTTAGATTTTTATTATCTAATTGTTGAATTAATTAATGGAATTAATGTGAATAATTAATTGTTGAATTAATTAATGGAATTGATGTGATTAATTAATTATTGCATTAATTAATAGAATTGATGTGATTAATTAATTATTGAATTAATTAATGGAATTGATGTGATAAACTAATTGTTGAATTAGTAATGAAATTGATGTAGTTAATTAATTATTAGATTAATTAATGGAATGATGTGAATGTGTAATTGTTGAATTTTATTAATTAATTGCTGAATTAATTAATGGTGTTATTTTGATATATGTGATATTATGATATTTTTATATAGTGATATTGTAATATTGTGAAATATGTGAAATGATATAATTAATGGAAATAATGGATTTCATATGTGAAATGAGACAATGAATGGTAGTAATGGAATTTATATGTGAAATGAGACAATGAATGGTAACAATGGCATTCATATGTGAATTGAGACAATGAATGGTAAAAATGGAATTCATATGTGAATTGAGACAATGAATGGTAACTATGGAATTCATATGTGGATTGAGACAATGAATAGTAACAATGGCATTCATATGTGAATTGAGATGAAGAATGGTAAAAATGACATTTTGATATATGAATTGAGATAAAGAATGGTAATAATGGAATTCTGGAATATGAATTGAGATAACGAATGGTAGTAACATAATTTTGAGATACAATATCCCTTGGGGATAGTTTAAAATCCTACAAGGGCGGAAGTAGGTATTGAGAGTTCGGGTTTCCTCAGGAACCTAGGGGTTATGTGGTTAAATAAAGAGTAATTGAATAAATTTAAACTATTTAATTTATTGATTTTATTTGTTATTTATACATATATATACACTATTTTGACTAGATATTGTTTTATACATTTTTGGTTGTGGCCAAATGAGTTGTACTCACACCCTATGTGGGTTGTCTAATCGGTACCCGAATAGATTTCATGGTTGCAGGACGTGTTAAGGGAAAAGGCCCTTTGTTAGATGGATGATATGGGGTGGAGCATAGATGAGGGAACCGAACTTGATTCAGGACCCACCTGGGAGTTGTAAATGTCTTTATTTATTTTGGGTTTTGCATACTGACACTAGAAATGTACATCGGCATGGCATATCTACTGTTCAGTCTTGATATCTTATGTCATATTTTGATCAGCATGTGATAATTTTACTATTCTAATTATAGTTATATCATTTGGTTATGTTTTATTTATTTATACTAGGGTATTACTCTGATAAAGAGGGTATATTCCCCCCATGATCGATAATAGAACCTCACTACTAGTTGGAAGCCTTTGGGATACGGGGAGACGTGCTTGAGGTCATGTAGCAGTCCAGATCGGGGCACCGATGTGGGGCACCTGAGTCAGGAAGTTACATGTGATGAACCTGCTAAATTAGGATTAAATGTTCTAAATGTTGATGGGAGGGAGAATGAGGGCGTTCCAGACACTAGAGGGATGGATATGGAGAGTGTGACAGTTATTAATAGGGGGAATATAGAGGGTATCCCAGAAACAATAGGTAGGGAGCTCGATAGATCATTAGGTAACACTAATGATGTTGGTATGGTTGGGGAAACATCAACTGGGATTCAATTAAGATCATTTAAACACTTATTCTTTGGAATTCCTTTCATTTAAACAGGTAAAAATAACTTCAAAACAAATATTTTGAACAATTCATGTAGAAAAATAAATTTATAAATGATAAAAGATGAAAAGTACTAATAAACATATTATACATAGGTATAATAATGAATGAGTACACATACAAACAAATATAACATTTAGTTTTTCAAAATTAAACAAATCATGCATAAAAATAAATTTAAATATGATAATATTTTCATAGTACTGAAAATGAATAACATATAACATAGTTTGTTGATAAGTTAATGAATGATTTCACATACAATGATTTTATCCTTTAATCATATCATAATCATGATCCATTATTACTTCATCTACTACATACACCCTTATAATACTAATATTTTCAATATCATTATGAAAAAATAATTTATTTTCTTATTATTGATGGAATTCAATGTCAGAGGTCAAATGTTTCACTTCATTACCCATATCATACAATTCTCTTTATTTTATGTGAACAACTACACTCTCCCCTTCATCCAAAACATCTTCCACATAATATACCATTTTTTCTTATGATGATAAGATATATAGATCATGTAATCCATGGTCACGCACATCCCTCAAGTGAGATAATTTTACAAAAGTGAATTTAAAGTAATCTCTTTTAATACACCTGGAAATATCAACCCACTTGAATTTGAATAAAACAAATAAAAAATGACTATTGTAGTTTAATTTGATAATATAATTCAAATTTCCATAGTATATCAATTTAGAAACTATAAATATATCACTATTTATGTATTTAAACCCTATTCCCAATTAACTATATGAAATTTAAATCCATTCACATTGTAAACTTTGAACTTTCTAGCTTGTTTTAGAGGACCTCAAGCCAAAAACTTCGAATCTTTGACAACTCAGCCTGAGTATCAATATTCATGATCTAAAAAAACTAATATACATTATTATATTTAAAAAATATATGTTTCAACCTAATATCTATGTTTATTGTAATAATTACGAACTTACATGATGTGCATACCATTCTATAATCTCTTTATTAACACAATTTTTTCTATCTTTCTCATTTCATATTTTACTTCTAATGTGTATATTTTTTTGTATCATGAGATATTCAATAAATGGATCTTCAATGTCACTATTTATTAGAACATATTTATTTGTCTATAATTATTCCATTTCTATCAATGTAATATTTGAGATCCTCCCAACTCATTGGCCAATAGTATGAAAGATTTTTTATTTCCCGTGTAGTTGATATTGAGTTGATATGTCACTAACAGGTCCAACTTGATTAAATCTTATCTCAAAATCATCTAAGTTTATAGAACCAAAGTTAAGACACCTCAATACTAAATATCCTTCAGAAATAAAGCTTTCAAGTTGATCTTTATTTCTCGTGTATGATTTAAAATAACCAAGGTACTTATTAAATAAAATAAATAAAATATAGTTTTGTATTTAATAAAGTTACAATAATGGTTTACTTAATATGGAAAACATATAAATAAATTATCCCTCAATTGGATACATCCATCGATAATGTACATGAACTCCTAATTTATTTTCCTCAAATAAATGAATAGTTAAATGCATCAAGATAGTAAAAAATGATGGAGAAAAGATCATCTTCATTGCACTAAGTGTTAGTAAAAATATATCCTTGAGTTTTTCAAGCTCATATGGTTGTATATTTTTCTCACATATTTGTTTGAATAATATGTAAAATTTAAGTACAACTATAGTAAAATTTCCATGTAAAAATGTACACAATGAAAATGGTAGTAATTGTTGTAACAAAATTTGTGAATCATCAATTTTAAATCCATGTAACCTATGATGATTTAAGTCAAAACACATTGATATGTTACTTTAATACCCATAAGATACTTCCAAATATTTTAAAATTCAAATGAATATACCTTTATCCCAATTTTTCAATGAAAAAATTTGTTGAATCATACTTTCTATTATAATTTGTCCATAAATCACACTTTATATTCACTGTCTATAAGTCCTTATGAGAATTGAGATGGGCCTTAAATTTTCCATTATTATTATGTAGTGTGAATATTATATTATCACAAACATTCTTCCCAAAGTGCATAAAATCAATATTATGATTCAAAAAATTAAATTTCCAATATGTAAGTTTGAATAATATTTTTTTTCTTCTATTGTTGCATTTCAATTTCAATTGATGATGCACTTAAAACTCATTTCCCACTATAATTAAAAGGATTCACCTTCTCAAATTATATTTCAACATTTACTAGTTGTGATGATATTTCAAAACCTGTCAAAAAAAATTTAGGTGTTCCATAATCAATAGAACCATTGAATTTTGACTTTTATAACTGAAATCTATGAGATGCATTGAGAAATATACAATGAAATAGGAAGCACCATTTTTTACTCTAAGGTAGTCATTAAAACACAAAGTCAAAGTTATAAATATGATAATTCAAACCTATGTAATTGTTCCAACTAGATAATTTCCCAAGTATAGGGAAGTCACTAGTGGTCCATATTAGAGTAGCATGCATTTTGAACATTGTTCTAGAAGATCTGTCATATATACCAACATTGTCTCTCTATTACTCTTATAATTATTCAATTAGAGGTTTCAAGTATACATAAAAATAATTTCCAGATATTTTTTTAGTAATAGTCATCAAAATGATAAAATATATTTTTTTCATACACATCCATTGAGGTAGATTATAAGGGATCAAAACAACCATCCAAATGCTATAACGGGCACTCAAAGTCCCAAATGGGTTAAATCCATCGGTATCCAATCCTAATCACACATTACTAGGATCAAATGATAAATCTAGATGTGATGAATATAATTTATTCTATTATTTTTAATATCTTGGATGTCACAATAACTCATCATTCTTATTATCTATAGAATTCAACTTCATGTGCTCAGTTGTTTTTGATGACATGAATAATCTTTTTAATCGGGGTTTTAAAGTGAAGTAATGAAAACCCCTTGAAAGTGTGTTCTTTTTCTTCTTCTTCATAGTTTTATGTTGATTCAGACTTCAAACATCATCCATTGACTTCCATCTAGAAGATGGAAAAAATTCAATCATGTATACTTTAATCCTCTCCCCAATAAAGCATAAAATCATTGGCACAATCATGTAACTTTTAATTATTCAAACCAATCTTGTCAACAAGTTTTTTTATATCATAAAAAGACTCATGGATCTTAGATTTAGAAAATGCGTTAAGAAAAAAATACAATATTATATACATTTCCTTATTTGTAATTTTTTATAAGAATTTGATATGTTAAAGCTTTAGTAGAAAAGAAAGTTGTGAATATTTCAGACATCCACCATACAGATCTTTATTTCCATTACAAACTAAATCATAAAATGCATTTGTCTACTCATTTAAGTTCACTCTTACATTAGTCATTGCAGTATCAAAAAGATTATCCAATGATATGTTATGATCTTGATCTGGTTGTTCTATAGTTCCAAAAACATCATTTATCATGTTACTATTTATGGCACCCCCAACTATTCATTCTGATATGTTTTGATGTTGACATTGTTGCCTTAAAATGTTGAAATAATCATTTATAATGTTTTTCATTTCATTTTCCATTTTCAATGAAGTTGGTAGCTCATTCTATTGACTGACATCAATGCTCAAACATTTTATAATGTTTGATTCTCCATGAAAAATCCAAAAAAATATTTAGCAAGGAATTGTTTCAATATCAAGTGTTCATAAACTTTAGGTCTCTTAAACCATATTCCAAATTTACATTTAGGTCGTCGACACATTATTTTCTCATCAATAGATCGATTAGAAATTGAAAAATCTAAAAACTCTACCAAACGCTTAGCATAGTTATGTTTTTTCCTTAGTAATGTGATCCAACTTTTGTCCATATATCATAAAGTTACTACACTTTGTTAAAGAAAATATAAACTCATAAAAAACCCTAATGTAAAAAAATTATTTATATGGATTAATTTGATTACATTTTTGAAAAGCATTATTTTTCTTAGATTTTAATTCAAATGTATATAATCTGTCAAAATTTTCAAATTGTCTATAAGTATGTTTAATGAATTGAAAATTTAAAATGGACATGATGGTATAATTTTAAAAAATATATCAAATAATTAATTAACCTTACAATCCACACACAAGTATAATTATAAAATCAAGCAATTTATAGATAAAAAACCTTCGATTTTTATACACTATTTCATAATATCAACAATGATTTCAATATACTATTCAAAAATTAAAAAAAAAGGATAAGAAATCATATCAATAAGAGACTCAATATATATAAAAATATAAACATTATTTGTAGGAAAACATGTAGAAGAATAATAAACACTATTACATGAAATTTATTCTAAACCAGGGAGCACAAAAACTCATCATGGATATCATTTGATGACAACATTATATAAATAATTAAAATTTTTCATATTTAAAAAAATTATAAAAGACATTATTAATTAAAAAAGTATAAATAAAATTTATTTTAGGCTGCAAAAAATTTGTTCCTGAGAAACCCTATGAAAATATGATAAGAAGCGGTTGACCTACCAATGTTAATAAAAATATTTACTTATAATCCTAGTGGAAAATGGTATAAAGCCACAAGATTTATTTTAATAAACATTGGTTTTTTAAGCTCTACCCCTTCATTTTATATAATAAAATAAAACTGGGGGATTTTGGAGGTTTCTCAATAGTATGACAAAGTTGATCTTCCATGAACTATTGAAATTGATTAATCCAAGGATGGAAGGTGGGTTTTATTGTGATAAAAAAGAGGATAACTTTAACACCAAGGGGATAAGAAGAATTTTTAAATTTATATAAATATCAACAAAAAAATAATGTGTAATATAGTAATTAAAAAAGATAATTTTACCAAATATAAAAAACTACCATGTCAATTGGTAACAAATCAAGTCCCTTATGGAAGTTATGGATTTGGGAGGGAATAATGAGGGATCAGGGAGCATTTTTGGCTTGGGTAATAAAGCCTGAAGTAGGGGTGGTGAGTGATTTTGGTAAGCGATTGGGGAGCAGAGAAGAGGGCTTAGTTAGGTAGTAGTGATGGTGAGGGATTGGGGAGTAGAGGTGAGGAATCAATCATGGAGTGGTGGCTAGATCAGTTGGGGATTGGTGATGAGGGGGAAATGGGAGTGGTAGTGAGGGGTTGGAGAAGAGGAGGGTTAGAGGGAGGAGGAGGTCTTAGGGGGGAAAGATTGTCACGTTTATGAAATATAATAAATTTATCAACAATTTTTAAAAAACCACTACAAAATTATTTAAATTTTCTTTAGCAGTGGTTTCTTAAACCATCGCTAATAAACCTTTATTAAATATTGTTTTTGGTGTAGTGAATTCTACTATAAAATAATGTGTTATTCCCTATTTTAGGAGAGGAGAGGATCATTCTCACTCAATCACTTTTGAAGGCTACCCTCACTCACTACTAGAAATGATTCCCATTTTCTTTTTCCCCCATTATAATAACTATGATGATAAAACACTAGGCTATTTTTGGTCATTACAAAGATAATTCCCCCATTACCCCCTTTTTGTTTAATTATAAGTATTAAATTTTCATTTCAATTACTCTATGGATATTAATGGTTTTAATCAGATATATATTTCTTCTAGCTTTAATATTTTAAATTCTTCTACTTATTATTCAAATCTCACACACAAGCCACTTGAACATAATTCAATGCATGTGGTAGAAATAAGTGAGATAATTCAAGGGTGATTAGAGATATCCAGTCACCAAGATAGGCAAGGGTAGGGGATATGGTGATCATTTTATTTCTTTATCCAAACAAAAATAACCATATAAAATTAATCAATGAGATTTCAATGGATTAGAGGATGAATGGATAATAATTTAA
Organism: Viscum album; assembly: GCA_963277665.1. Taxonomy (NCBI): domain Eukaryota; kingdom Viridiplantae; phylum Streptophyta; class Magnoliopsida; order Santalales; family Viscaceae; genus Viscum; species Viscum album. Next base: position 1,607,522,414 of record OY728141.1, on the reverse strand, counting down.
TAATGATTCAATAGGAGAATGAGAGAATGATACAAGGTGAGACCACTTCTCTTTAAAGTGATATTAAAATCAACCAATTTCACTCATTGATTTCAAAAAAATTGAACCCACTAAAATAAGATTTTATTATGCACACAACATTTTCTTCTCTCGAGATGACCTGATTCCCATTGTACTTCATTTTTCTTAGGTTCATAAATTTGTTTTTCTAAGCACCCCACGATAGGTTCTCATCAAACTTGGCATCATTTATAGGGATTCCAATTTTTTTTTAATTTAAAAAAAATAAAATGACCAGATCCAGTTCTTTCAGCCTCATTGGTTTTGATCCTAACATTGAGAGAACTTTAATCATTGGAATTAGAACTTTAAAAATCATTGAATAAGAGGAAATAGAGTTTCACACCATTCCATTGGCTGACTCTCCCTCATATTATTCCTCTAAAAAATCTAAAATATTAAGTGATAAATTGAAAGATAGCCTTGCTTAAGTAAACAAGGATCAAAGGTAAATGTATGTAGAAAATTTTAATATTAATAACTAACAATTAAAATTAAATGAACAATACTATATCTTCCAAAACTAGAATGATTTTAATACTTATGAAGTTTCACAGACTATCAAGTGAAGACCCCAACAGAAACTAGAGAGTGTTTAAATAAGTATGTAATAGATTCAAAACAAGTGGATCCATTAAGGCTCAAATCAACTAGAAGTATTTCCCTTTCTCACTTGAAGGGGAATCAAATGAGATTTTCTATAACTTAAAACCTGTAGAAATCCCCTCATGAGATGAGCTATAAAGGACCTTCCTCTAGAAATCATTCCTTGGTTCAAAAATTTATCAACTTAAAAAGAACATTTGTGGCATAAAAAAGGAAATTAGAGAAATTATCTATGAGTTATGGGAAAGATTCAAGAAACTAACCACATCCTTTCTACACCAGTTGTATGAATAACATTATTTATTCATATTATTTAACCATGTATTAATGGAAAATGACTAGAACCAACTTGATTCTTCTTCAGGAGGAGAACTGATTGATATGTCACTGGTTTAAGTTAGATAATTGATTGAGTTAATCTCTCAAAATTCATAACAATTTGGTACATGAACTGTATCCATAGGTGTTCATAAGCTAAAAAATTCCAACTCCCCTTTATTATAAAATTAAATTGAAGAACTAAATTCTCTTATGATATATCTAGCTATGAATAAAAAATGGTAATCATTACCTACAACACCCCCAAGGGTCTTCAAGCAGTGTTATTACCAGGATCATTTCACCTATGGATGACCTAAAGTTCAAGGGACTGAAACCTATGATGACATGATTTATAGGAAATTCCAAAACCAACTAATTGGAAACTAAGAATTCAAATATTTTTACACCAATCAATTTGGATTTGGGAGCCAATTGCCTCTAAAGACACAATTCCTGCTAGAATTCCAACCCCATCAATTATAGGGATGGATTTTTCAACCATATACAAGTTACCAATAAGGAAACTCATAACATAATTCCATGAAGGACATGTTAAGACAAGTAATAGTATCTCAAAACAGTCAATAGACCACTCTCACCACTTATGGATTAAAACTAAAGGAATTGAAAGTTCAATTTGGTCAACTCATGACCACTCTCAATAATATGGTAAATCAATCCTTGGGTAAGATCCCTGACCAACCAATTCCTAACCCTAAAGTAAATGATCGTGATATCACATTAATGAGTGAAAGGATCTAAAAAATAATAAATCAACATCCCTAGAGACTTAAGTTGTAATTGAATAGTAGCATGAATATAAATAATCTACCCAAGAAAAAGAACCATAAAAGTAATATGTAAAGACACCTGTGATAAAGGAAGATAAAGGGAAATATAAGATGGAAGACCCAAAACAACCCCCACCCCTTCCCTAATGGAATTTAAAAACCCAAGAAAATCATGAAATAATCAATGAAAATAGAGATTCTAGAAGTCTTTAAGAAAGTGGAGATCAATATCCCTATGTTGGAATCCATTCAAAAAATTCCAAGGTGTTAAAAATTCATTAAATTCATGTGAACCAGGAGAAGAATATTTTAAGTAAATGAATAGGTAAGGTTAGGTAATAATGTTTTTTCTCATATTTCCCCTCAAATCCCCCAGAAATACCAAGATCCAAGTACTATTTTATCCCCAACACAATTGGTAATCTGGTTATTTCTAATTCATTGTGTGATTTAGGAGATTAAATTAATGTGGTTAATTATTCTATTTATTCTTACTTGTGGATGGTAGAACTCAAACCCACATGAGTGGTTGTTCAACTTGCCAACTGAGCTACTTCCTACCAGGAAGGTGTCCTTAAAGATGTCTTGGTAAGTTTACAAGGTTACTCATTCCCTACTGACTTCTACATTCTCAATATGGAATAAGTAAAAGGTAAATATAACTCTATAATCATTCTAGGTAGAATATTTTTAAATACTATTAAAACCATAATAAATATCAATAAAGGCTCCCTTTTCATGACTTTTTTTGAGAAAATAGTGGATTTCACCATCCTTAATTCAATGAAACACCCACATTAAACCATTATATTTTTATATTAAAACATTCTAAATAACCTTTCTCTTATATGGAGGAAATTGAAAAGTTAGATTACATAATCACATTAAAATAATCTTTGGAAATACCCAACCATATTAATAAATCTATTTTTGGAAATGGACTTAATCTGAAGATAGTTTTGAGAGTTGAAAATTTTAAATAAATTGATGAGAGTTATTTTGATGAGTTACTCAAATCTTCTACTAATATTTTTTCTTTATATGTTCAAGTTTCCAACATGAAAAACACTAATCTAGAAAAATCTCTAAAAAACACCCAAGGTTTAGAATTAAAACTCCTACTATCAAATTTATAATATTCCTTTTAAAAGAAAAATGATTAATTGTGAGTCATAATATCAAACAATTTAGAACCTATCCAAGAACACCAACTGATAACAATTCTAAAAAAATAACACTAGAGCCATAGGTAGGACATTAGGGGACATCTCTGGGATTATCCCAACCACCTATCACTACAACAAAACCGACTATTACCAGCAGTTTTTTTCATATAGTGGTGGTTTAAACCGCCGCTATATGGTTTGGCAGCGGTTTACAGAAACTGCCGCTAAACTGGGCGTTGTAAATCTATTAGCGGTGGTTTTTTCCATTTCATGGCGGTTTAAGGGAAGCATCATAGATGCATCATTTCGCAGCAGTTTTCGTGACTTTAGCGGCGGTTTGATGGGTTCCAGATATTTTTTTATTCACGGAGGTTTTAACCACCACGATATTCAGGCATTTGATGTGCCTCTGTTGCGGCGGTGAAAACTACTTAAAAATATAAACAGATTCCATTTCACGGCGGTTAAAACCGCCGTGAAATGCTGAACAGAAAAAAAAAATTGCAGTTTTGCTTCTACTGCCCCACTACCCTGAAAAACAAATCAAACCAGAAAATGGAATAGGAGACATCATACAAACAAATAAAATGTTATTTCTAACTTGGTATCCCCAACATGATGAAACAGGAGGCATCATACAAACAATCAACAATAATTATATAGTGATAATAATCAATAATGGATCTATAGGGAAGCATGAAATCCAATCCAATAATTACATCATACAGTTACATGATGGGAAAGAATGAATTATATATAAAAAACATTTTCCTATCTGATGGGGAAAATAATTCCATCAGTGAACAATCATTGATCGAATAAGCAATGAGTTTTACAGATTCTTAATGACACATAAATATACTATATCATGGACCAGAATCTCTAGAAATGTATCTAATATAACATTGTATGATTCACTTGTGTCAAATAATGTAGAATCTATCATATAGGTTACTAGATTAGTACCTCAAACAATAGATGAATTTGAATTATGCTCCCTATCATATGTTGAACATCATTTATTTTTTCCATACCATGACTCTATGCTACAACCTGACTATTCTGAGTGGGATCACATTTCATGCACATTAATTCTTGAGTCTAGTATCAACTATGTCGAATACCACCTTGGCCTCAGAAGTATGTGTTATTATAGCTACATCCCTACTAAAAATTAAGAGGACCCACATAATAATGTGGAATATGTAAAGATCTTATGCCCCTAGGAGGAACTGGTGGAAAAGTTTTGAAGATGTGAAAGATATAACCCAAACTCCTATAACCTCTGCATTGAACTAGATACACTGTACGTTGGGAGAAAGGATGTATATCTTCTCTAAATCTCCTAATATTGTGTTAATGAGTCACCCAAATTATGGTAGAATAGTTGTGTGTCTTCCATTTAACCATTTTTAGAATATTCTTTGTGACTTCAGTGACCAGAACATGTATATTTTCTTATTCTATTGTTGGAGAATGTGTATGGGCCTGATCTTTTCCTCCATTTCATATAGGTATATACCGATGTTAGTCAAGTCAGTGGGAAAGGATATGGGTATTCCCTATATTTTTTACCAAAATATTCTTGGTGATTTCTTTGAATAATAGCATATTATACCGACAAGCTTAGTAAATGTGGGAAAATGTGTCCTCTTGCTCATAGTTTGCCACCATATTTAGTTAGTGGGATTCTTTGGAGGGTATAGATGTAGGTCCATGTTATTGGTTGATTGTTCACTACCCTCAGTGGGTTTTCCTGACTACCTAGGTTTGGGAGACTTAGATCAGACTCCTGAGGTAAACACACACATCATATAGAGGTTTTATTGCTTTGTAGCATTGGTGATGGTGAATGCTAGAAAGATTCCTTTGGAGGGTCCCTTATGCTATCTAGATGAGTCCATCAGTGACCTCTTGATCAACCTCCCTAGATAAGGGAGGAACATGTTATTTCTTTCCATGGATATTACCATGAAATGGTTTGAGTTGGAAACTATTTAAAACAAATTATGTTCCACTAGTCATTGTCGAGTAGACATCTAGTAGGGATTTTTGAGATGAATGGATTTTTTAGCTTCCTTTGAAGATAGAAAGGTACCATTTAGGTGTGAATCCCAAACCAGTTAATTTGAGACCCAATGTTGAGGGTGCAAGGTTGATAATAGAGCCCTAGTTTTAAATGAGGATCCAACTTGTGCAGTAGTCGAAGAATATGTGTTCTTAAAGTAGTAATATGTCATTTGGATCAAAGGGGGTTCTAGTTGAAAGTGCCAGAATAATTATGAGAAACATTTACAAGAAATCCTCATTAAATCAGAATATCAATAAATAAACACATGTATAATCAATTGTATCGGATCCATGTTTGTCCACATTTCATATTTTGAGAGAGAAAAAGGAGCCTAACATGTGGGTGACACATGAATTTTTTTTAAGGTTCCATGTTAGGTTCACCATATTTGTTTCCAACTACTTTTATTGGTGATTATATGATTCGTATCACATGATTAGGCTAAACCACATTCCTATCATCCTCTTATGTTTGGTCTCTATACTGCCTACTAGGTTCCAATTTATATAACCAGAACAAAATAACCAAAGGATCACTCTTTAGTCATCCAAAATCTTGACTACCAATTCAAACACAGGCCTAAATGGAATGATGTATACCACACTCGAGAAATCAAGACATAAAATAAAACATCATAAATCAAAAAAATGCATAGAAGGAAACATGAGAAATCAAAAAAATGTTAGGACATGGAAATGTTTGGTGGAAACTATGTTCCATACATGTTACATATACAAACCAACTATTCTCATATTTATTCAACACATCAACAATACTACTACTCATGGTCTGATTATGCATCATCACCCTCTCCACCTCCATCTCCACTACCTACTACCACCTGTAAGAACATTATATTGAAAATTAAATATTGTTGCATATTTATAATTAAACTTAAAACCGATAAAAGTTTTTAAACTAAATGATTTTGATTTTTTGTGATTTACCTACTCACCACTAGTCGATGCACTACCACCAGGGGAATATCTTCTCATATGCTGACGTATTTCAAGCAACTCTTTCTGCAAAGTAGATATCTAATCCCCCTGCTGGTGAACTGTGTTTCGGAGAGAAGACATCTCCCTCTAAGAATCTTTAGGTATGAAATGACTATAACCAGGAGTAGATGCAGCTGGAATCTCTGGTGGCCTGGCAAAGACCTCAGATGGTACGGGTCCCAAACCCATACCGTGCAATCTACCAGGATGCTCCTTCCCAAGGACTTTAGAAACCGGGTCATCCTGGGAGACTGAGTAGGACTACCCAGGATTGGCATCCCATAAATATTTAATTTTTAAGTATAAATCAAATATCAATATATATTAACACAGTAAAAACTGATAATAAGTTATTATGATAAAAAATTGACTTCATACCCCAACTTCTTTGGCAGGCTCATTAACAAAACTTCCATCTGTTTTTTTATGAACATCCAACCACAGTTCAGTTCAGGATGCTTCATTCCCTAAACTCTGTGATTGCATTAAACAAATATAAATCAACAATTAAATATGTTAAATAGATAATATTGTCTTATAAATATTTAAACTAATTAAAAGATTACCGATGAAATTCGGTTTCTAGAAAAGATTTTTGAGCCCACAGTGTGCGGGATGACTTGCTTTGCCCGGTTTGATGCATTCTGTCTTGAGAGATCCTGAAATAAATAAAATTCAATTTAACAGTAATGTATTCAATGTCATATCCTCTTCATATACATGTATAAATGTAAAATGAGGATAATATAATAATATATATTTCAATACCATTCGCTTCTCATCATGATGTATATCAATAAAAACATTCCATTATTCTTTTGGTACCCCACTTGGTAGCTTCTCATACATTTAATGCATAGTCAACGAAGTATCATTGACATCACACCACAACCTCCATTTGAAATCTTTCCATTTTTTACCAAGATTTTTCAATGTCCACTTCCGTGCTATCACATCAGCAACGGTAAAGTGGAAGAACATCTGTATACAGAAATTCATTTTGAACATATTAGTAACATGACATTCAATTAAACCATAAAGTAATAAAATTACCTTTATCTGAGAATCAAAAACTTCATTTTTCCAGTTTGGTGGCATATTCCTCCAATCATCATATGAAATAGGCAGGTAAATGGGCTCCGCTGCCAGCTGACCTATAATCTGTCCAAATAACCCCACGGCATCATCCGTCAGGACCCCATAAGAATCAAATGGCACAACTATCTTCTCGACATTCATGTTCCAAACATCTGAACTTTTTATGTGTTTTTCCACGGTTTCATTTTTCATCTGCAATGATCAAACAATTAGTATAAACAAAATGCAATAAATTTATTTAATTAAAATTTGTACTTATGACTGTGACCCTCCAGAATGTTCGTGATGAACTGGAAGGGGCGTGTCACTGCCCCATTGTTGAGTCTCCTATAGGGGGAGTCAATGACTCATCCTCTAATGAGACATCCACATATGGTGTTAGATATGGTGTAGGGGGAGATGGTTTGGGGGTGTAGGCAGCTGGTGCCTCAGATGCCGTGGGGACAGACGGATCGTCATCTGTCGCAGAACTAGATGAAATAGTGTACCTCTTCTTCCTTGGAATTCCTGTTATTTAATCAAATAAAATTAAGTTCAGAATATATATTTCAAAAAATGTATGCAGAAAAAAAAATTAAAAAATGATAATAGATGCCCAGTACTAACAAACAAAATATATATAACAATGATAATGAATGCCAGCAGAAATGAAACAAGTGGTTGCTGAATGAATAAATAATTGTACATACTATAATTTTCCCCTTCAATCATGTCAGTTTCCTACTCCATTGCTTCATCCACTTCATTCATCCTTGCTAGACTAATACTTTCAATATCATGATGGACAAATAATTATGCTTCCTGTTGTTGATGAAATTCAATTGCAGAGGTCAAATCTTCCACTTCATCACCCATATCATAAAAATCTATTTGTATTACATGAGTAACTACACTCCACCCTTCATCCACAACATCATTCACATAATATACCATTTTTTCTTGGAATGATAAGATATATGGATCATGTAGTTCATGATCACCAACATCCATCAAGCGAGAGAAGTTTACAAAAGTAAATTGCAAGGAATCTCTTTTAATACCTCTGATAATATCGACCCATTTTCATTTGAATAAAACAATAGAAAAATTCCCGTGGTAGTTTAATTCAATAATATCATGAATCTTTCCATAGTATCCCACTTCATCAAATGTAAATATACCACTATTCTGTATTTTCAAGCCCACTTCTCGATCGATTGTATGAAATCTAAATCCATTCACATTATAAGAATCAAACTTTATAACTTATTTTATAGGAACTCTAGCAAGAAACTTAAAATATTCTGACAAGTCTGCTCGAGTATCAGTATTCATGATCTGAAAAAATAAATATAATTTAATAGATTTACAAATTGTATGTGTCAAACTAATATTCGTATTTATTGAAATATTTATAAACTTACACATCGTGAAAACCATTCTACCAGCTCTTTATTCACAGCTTTCATTATATATTTATCATTTCATGTTCGACCTCTCATTCGTCTCTTTGTTTGTATCCTCAACTCTTCAATAAATGGATCTGCAATTTCACTATTCAGCAGCACATATCCATGTGCCTGTAATAATTCCAATTCTGTCAGTGTCACATATGAGGTCCTCCCAACTGATCGGCCAATAGCAGGAAATATTTTTGATTTTTGATGAATTTGAGATTGATTTGATGTGTCGTCAACACGCCCAACTCGATTAAATCTTGTCTCAATATCATCCAAATATCTGGAACAAAATGTGAGACACTCCTCGTCCAAATAGCCTTTAGCAATAGAGCCTTCGGGTTGAGCTTTATTTCTCACGTATGCTTTCAAATGCCCAAGATATCTGTGAAATAAAATAATAATATTATTCATTTATTTAAATTCCATAAAAATTTACTTAACTGGAAACATATAAATAAAATACCTCTCAATTGGATACATCCATCGATAATGAACAGGGCCTCCTAATTTAGCTTCTTCAACCAAATGCACAGTTAAATGCATCATGACAGTAAAAAATGATGGAGGAAAGATCATCTCCATTTCACAAAGGGTCAATACAAACCTCTCCTGGAGGTTGTCAAGCTGAAATGGATGTAGAGCTTTCTCACATAATTTCCTGAAAAATGTGCAGAATTAGAGTACAACAGCAGTAACTTTTTCATGTAATAATATACGCAATGCCAATGGTAGTAACTGTTGTAACAAAATATGTGAATCGTGACTTTTCAATCCATATAACTTATGATTATTCAAGGATACACACCTCGAGATGTTACTCGAATACCCATCAGATACCTTCACATTCTTTAAAATTAGAAGGAACATATCTTTGTCCCTATTTTTCATTGAAAAAATGGTCGGAGCATACTTTTCATTCTCATATGGACAGAGATCACGTTTTATGTTCATTACTTATAAGTCTTTGCGAGCATTGAGATGATCCTTCAACTTTCCATGCTCATTAAGTAATGTGAAAATCAAATTATCACATACATTATTCTCAATATGAATCACATCAAGATTTTGGCACAACAAATTAAATTCCCAATACATAAGTTTGAAGAATATACTTTTTTTCTTCCATTATTGCATTCTAATTTCACTTGACGATGCACTTCGCACTCGTTTTCCTCTATCATTCAAATGATGAACCTTCCCAGAATCTGTTTTAATATTTTCAAGTTGTGTCAATATTTTAGAACCGGTTAACAACTTTGGAGGTGGTCTACGATCAATGGAACCATTAAATTTTGATTTGTTCAGCCGAAATATATGAGATGCATCAAGAAATATTTGATGGCATAAGAAGAACCATTTTTTACTGTGAGGTAGCTGTTTGGGCTCGAAATCAAAGTTACAAATGGGACAAGCCAAACCCGTATAAGTTTTCCAACCAGATAAATTCCCAAGCCCAGGGAAGTTACTAATGGTCCACATTAAAGCAGCATGCATTTTGAACATTGTTTTATAAGAAACATCAAATGTCTCAACACTGTTGCTTCATAACTCCTACAATTCTTCAATAAAAGGCTGCAGGAATACATCAATATCATTTCTAGGCATTTGTTTTCCAAGAATACTCATAGAAATGATAAAAGATTTTTGTTGCATACACATCCACAGAGGCAGATTATAAGGGATCAAAACAACTTTCCAAATGCTATAACTGGTACTCAAAGTCCCAAATGGGCTGAATCCATCAGTAGCCAATCCCAATCGAACATTCCTAGAATCAGCTGAGAAATTTGGATGTAATGAATCAAATGTCTTCCACGATTGGGAATCTCGTGGATGTCTCATTAACCCATCATTTTTATTATCTACAGAATGCCACTTCATGTGTTCGGTGGTTTTTGAAGACATGAATAATCTTTGAAATCAAGGCTTCAAAGGAAATTAATGCAAAACTTTTTCAGGTGTGTTCCTTTTCTTCTTCTCCATGAAATTATGTTCAGTCAGACTTCCAACATCACCCTTTGACTGCCATCTAGAAGAAGAAAATTTCTTACAATTCTGTCTACTAGAATCCTCTCCCCAATAAAGCATACAATCATTAGGACACGCATGTATTTTTTTATAATTCAGACCAAGCTTGTTAACAACTTTTTTCATATCATAAAATGATTCTAGGATTTTTTCTTCAGGAAATGCATCACGAATCAATTCCAATAACATAGACATTTCCTTATTTATAATTCCACATAGACATTTGATATGGTACAACTTCAGCAGAAATGAAAGCTTTGAATATTTCAAACACCCACTATACAACTCTTGATTTCCATCGTCAACTAAATCATGAAACGCATTTTCCTCACTGAAGTTTTCCCTTACATTTGGCTCCACAGAATCAAGAGGAGGATCCAATGATATGTTACAATCTTGATCTTCTTGTGTTACAGTCTCAAAAACATCACTTGTCATGTTGCAATTTGTATCACCCTCTTCTGGTTGTTCTGATATGTTTTGATGCTCACAGTGGTGTCTTACAGTGCCGAATGCATCATTTATGAGGTTTTGCATTTCATTTTCCATTATTGACGAACTTGGGACCTCATTCTGTAGATTAACATCAGTGCTCAATCTTTCTATATTGTTAGATTCTCCATGCCAAATCCAACAAAAATATTGATTAGGGAATTGCTTCAGTATTAAATTTTCATAAACTTCATCTCTCTTCAACCATGTTCTAAATTTACATTTAGGACATGGACATCTTATTCTCCCTTCAACGGATCGATTAGAAATTGCAAAATCTAAAAACTTATTCAAACCGTTAATATATTGAGGTGTGTTCCTCAGTAATGGGATCCATATTTTATCCATGTATATCACAATGTTCCTACACAATAATAAAAAAAAATTAAAACACATAGTTGCTACTAAATAGAGAAAGAGTTTCATATATACGATATTGTAAGATTACAGAAACATAATATAATAAAGATGAATCATTGATCATAAAGTATACATAATATAATAAATATGATACATTGATCACATTTACCACTTACTTAGAATGCCCAGACAAACCGAACAAGTATGGTCCCTAGGAGACAGCGTCAACACCTCATTGAGGAGTAGTAAGAATATCGGGTTACACACTTATCATAACACTGTCGATCACACATTTATGTTGCCTCAAACAATACCCCATTGAAAGTGATGTCATTGAACACACCAAAGATGCACGATTTTCATACCATTAGTACAACGACATTACTAGAAATATTTATCCCTTATATGACACCCTTTGAGACTTATCATAGGCTAGCTTGGGTACCCGGGTTATGGGTATCCTAGGTCAGTTCATGAAAATTGGTCATGTTTCATCGCTCTTTATGTTTTTCAATCTTTTCACTATCTATTTTAATTTACCTCTCTCTTTGAATTTGATAGTGTTTCTTATTTCCTTGAATTTGGAGAGACCTTTGTTATTCATTATATCATTAGGTTGTGCAATTTTAATTCATCCACTTGGATTTTCATAGTTGGGTTCTCATTAAAATCTCTTTTAAAAACTAATAAATGATGTATGTTATTTTCACTTAAATATGTTTTGTTTTTAGTACTATAAAAATTTATCTTCAATATTTCAAACAACTCATATTAAAAAAATAATGAAAACCATAAAATTTGGATTTCATATAATACAAAGGACATGCCCAATTTTTACTTAAAAAATTTATGTATATTTCAAGTCCTAAGCTCATTTATTTGAAGTAATTATTTAGAAATGAATTTACAACTTTAACACAAACTATTATACTTAATTCAATCATAATAAATTTAAAATATTTAGTAAGTGACACTAGTTCAAAACTTATGAAGATCTTTTCTAACATGTTTGAGAATCCCATGGTGATAAATAAAATGTTCTTACTAAAGATATCGTTCGACATCCATGAAATCTTCTAAGATACCAAATAGTGGCCAAAATAGGGTGATTATAACTCAGTATTCCACCACCAATGGTGTCTGAACATGTCTAGTCTGAGCATATAGTGTATGAAATAAAGCGATAAACAAGGGTGTTAATTTAATAAATTAAATATATATATAAAATAAACCCACAGACCCTTAGGCTCTAGGATGACACCCTATGTTAGCCAAAGAATCATCAACTCCATGTGGGGTGTCTCTTTCATGAGGTGGATCCTCCTACATCAGGACATATTTTCCCAAAATACTGGAAGATTCTGTTAAATCGAGATGAATTTCCAATATCATGATTCAAGTATCCAATCTTTGTATAGACTTTATAGAAATACTTTCTTCTTCCCATGTCTTTCACTTCCAATGGAAAAAGTAGCCATCTCACTAGTCCAAGAATTGATATAACTACATACATATTCCATGGAACATGTTTTTAAGAGGAAATAAACCATATAACTGGGATAAGACATTCTATAACCACTTATGTCTTCCCATGGAATGTGACACTAAGGGTAAAATTAATAATCTCATATCAAATGGTGGATTCTCTTGTATTAGGATGAATCACTGATAGTATATATCAATTAGGTCTAAAATATTATTACAAGAAATATTAGTTAATTCATCCCATCACTTATTAAATTTACCATTTATTCCTAATTTTTAAATCCTCCTATATATACGAATCACCAAAATCATCTTAAACCATTTTCCATATTTCACATGAAATGTAAAGACCTTTAACTAAGCCATGATTCCAAAGGATCTCATAAAATCATGAGGGGTTGGAACACCACAAATGTTAATGCAAGTCCTAACCATAATGCTAAGAGAGCAAAAAGGGATCCTTGGGAGAGATCAACATGACGATTTTAGAAAAAAGGATAATTCCAATTATTTAGTTTGTGCATGTGGCATGTTGATGCGATCATAATTTTGCACATACTAGCATAATCAGAACAGACTAAAGAGAGTTTTCCAAGACCACCCAACTCAAAATAAGAAATGTTTTTGAAAAATCCTCATGTTTGTGGTAGCAATCAGATTTCCCCTTCCCTTCAATGAGAACTATATTTTTAATCAACAATAGATCAAGAAGCGTAAGATGAACTGGAAGGTTTACCTTAAAAATCTATGTTCAGAACACCAATATCCAACATGGTCTTGCTTATAGATCAAATAGGATTATCATACGTCATCCATGGAAGGTTTGATGGAATCATAAAGGAGATAGGAAATTTTAGAACATAGGTGTTGGATTGTTAAAATTATTGGAAGATATAATTCATGATGTGAATAGATAATTCATATCATGAATTCCTCAATTCCCATATATGTTGAAAAATTTACATAGTTATTTACGGTGCACGGCGCACAACTGCGACAGGGGCCCCCAGTGCAAAAGCACACTGCATAGCGCAAGGCACGTGGAAATATTAACTTGTGGCACATAGAAAGAATAAAAAAATGTAGAAGAAAAAAACAATAAACAAAAAAAACAAATCACTAAAATATTTAAAACAAATAATTAAATATTTTAAACCATATATCTCAAAAAAACAATAAACAAAAAAAATGTAGAAAAAAAAGGTAAAGTTCCCCTCGACAGGAAAAGAGGTGGACAACGTTAACTGGAAAAAAAAGTGAAAACATAAATAAAATTGAATGATAAAAATTACTACTTAGGGTTCAGTTCACACACAAGGTGTGCGTGCATACGCCTGCCCTGGACGTGGAGGGTCAGGTCGTCATCGTCGGTTGGTATAGAAGTAGTTGTCGAGGGATATTACTAGGCTGCACCGCTCTACTTGGTCTGGTAGGGGCTGGGTTGCGGCTGTCACGGGAAGAGGATAGTGTTGCGCGATGGTGGATGTTGTCGTTTGAGGTTTTTTTGAGGTATTTTTTAATTGTGAACAAGTTGCCACAGTTTCACACGCCACACCACTGCGCACCATTGCGCACAATAGTGTGCGCCACTGAGCGCCTTTTCAGATGAGCCATTGCGAACCCATTGCGTGGCGCTCGACTTCTTGGCGCACGTCATGGCGTGATGGCGCGCCATGGTGCACGCCATTAATAACTATGAAAATTTATAACCTCATTTTAAAAACTGAATTAAACCAATTTCATGTCATGAATATATTTAATGAAGTGAATTATTTTTTCTCAAATTTCTAAAAACCAATCCATGGCGTGAATGGGTTCATGGGGTTCGCCTGGAAAATTCACATAATGAATTGGTAATTCATAACATCAATTCATTTTGAATCTATAAATAAACTCTCATACTTCTTCAATATGAAACAACTATCCAACTAGATAAAGGCTTAATAAACAAGGTTTAAATTAAAGGAAACCTAACTCTAAGAGATTTATCCAAAAACTTAAATGGATACATATGTGGAAAAGATAGGGGTCGCCAAAGATGGAGGTCGCGGGGTCACTGGAGACGGAGGTCGCGGGGTCGTCGGAGACGGAGGTTGCGGGGTCGCCGGAGACGGAGGTCACGGGGTCGCCGGATGGTTGGGGGTTGTGGGTCACCATACGGGGTCGCCGGATGGTTGGGGGTCACCGGACGGTTGGGGGTCGCCGGGGACAGGGGGTTAGGGGAAGAAGGGAGGGCGCAGGGGTCGCCGGACGGTTGGGGGTTGCCGGGGCCAGGGGGTTAGGGGAAGAAGGGAGGGCGTGGGGGAAGAAGGGGTTGTGAGGGTTTGGGGGAAACGCCGGGGTGGGGGTAGGGAAGGGTCGGGTTTTTTTAAAAAAAATTATGGGTTTAGCAGCGGTTTATTAAAAACCACCACGAAACCTTTCGGTGAAAATGTTTAGCGGCGGTTTTGTGAACCGCCGCCACAAAACCGTCGCTAAACCCGGTTTTTATTGTAGTGTATGTGCATAGTATTTTTCTAGAAGATGAATCCAAAATCAATTAGATAATTCCAACGGAGACTCAATTTGACCCTTTAGTAAGTAATAAATAAATAAGTAAAAATAATTTTAGTGGATGGAATAATCTATCCCATCTCAGACTCCCAATGGGTGAGTCCCATCCAAATTATCCCAATGAAAACTAGATACATAATTGTGAAAAATGAGAACAATGAGTTGGTTCCCACCAAAAATCAGAACAGGTAGAGAGTTTTCATATATTATAGGATATTGAATAATTTGACAATAAAATACCACTTACCCATACCCTTTGTGGACCAAATGTTAGAGTGAATAGCTTTTAAGGGACATTATTGTTTCCTTGGTGGATTTTATAGATATTTTCATGTTCCAATAGCCCTTTGGGACCAAGATAATACCACCTTCACATGTCCCTTTGGTATGTATACATACTGAATGATGTGTTTTGGTCATTGAAATTCCCCACATAATATTTAGTGTTGTATGGAAAGTATTTTCTTGTACCTGATTGAAAATTTCCTAGAGGTATTCCTTGATGACTTCATTGTGTATGGGACACGTTTTTAAAGTTTTATAGAGAGTCTATAAAAATTCTAAAAAATATGTATTAATAAAAACTTGGTTTTAAATTTTGAAAATTATCATTTTATGGTTGAAAATATAAATTTTTTGGGCCATTTAATTTCTAAATCTAGTATTTAATTTGACAAAGAAAAAATTGATGTTATTTTCACACTTCCTTAATCCACCACTGTAAGGCATACCAGATCATTTTTAGGCCATGTTGTATTTTATAGAAGGTTTATTATGCAATTTATCAAAATTAATTTTCCCCTAACTAAACTACTCAAGAAGGAAACTAACTTTGTTTTTTATGATTAATGAAAGACAATTTTTGATAGATTGAAATTGTCCTCTCCCATTAACTCCATTATCTATTCACTAAACTTGAGTCACCTGTTTGAAATTCTATGTGATTATTCTAATTGATTTGTAGGGGTTTTTCTTTACTAAAAGATTGATAGGATTACATAAGTGATATCATACACTTCACACACCTTATAAACTACCTATATTAACTACACAATAAAAGAGAAAGAGTTTGTGTCTACTATTTTATCTTTAAAAAGACTTCATTCATATATTTTAGGAAGTAAAGTAACTATTTATTCTAATCATGTATCCTTGAGATATTTGATCAAGAAAGGAGATTCAAGGCCTAGACTGGTGAGATATACATTGTTTTTATAAGATTTTAACCAGGAAATTATGGACAATAATGGCAACAAAAACATGGTGGTAGACTATATAAGAAGTATTCCTAACACTACCAAGCTAGAACCAATCCACAAAACTAATCTAGATAATTTATTCCCTAGTGATAAATTATACAACCTCACCCAAATTCTATGGTATGCTGACATTGTGAATTTTCTAGTCACAGAAAAGGTTTCCTCCTTCTTTTATAAACATCAAACTACTAATTTGAAATTTGAATTAAAATATTATGTTTGGGATGACCCTTATTTATAGAAAATTTGTAAAAACCAATTCATTAGGAGGTATATCCCTGAAGAATAGAAGAACTGTGTGCCTTCATTTTATCATAAACTTACATGTGGAAGCCATTTTAGACCTCAAATAACCACTAGAAAAAATTTTAAAGATGGATCTTTTTTGCCCTCATTTTTTAAAAATTGACATGATTTTTGTAAAAAAATGTCCAAAATGCCAGTTTACTAGTGGAATTTCTAAAAGGCGTGAGATTCCAAAAAAATTGATTTTATTTGAGATATTTGATGTATGCGGAATTGATTACTGGTCCCATTCCCTGTTTCATTTATATTTTTCTATATTATGTTGCTATTAGACTATGTATCTAAGTGGATTAAAGAAAATGTTACTCAAACTAATGATTCAAAAATTTTGATTGAATTCATAAAATCAAACATTTTTTATAGTTTTGGAATAACTCAGTCTATAATCAATGATCAAGTAACCCACTTATACAATAATAACATGGAGGCCCTCATGAAGAAATATAGATTTCACCATAAATCTTCCACTACCTACCACCCATAGAAAAATGGACTAACTAAGGTGTCCAATAGATAAGTGAAAATGATTTTGGAGAAGATAGTATATACCAACCATATTAAATGGAGTGAAAATTAGAAGATTCACTATGTGAATATAGAAAAGCCTATAAAACCCCCTTAGGTATGTCTCCTGGTAGAATTGATTATGGTAAACACTTCCACTTGCATTTTGGGATGCAAAAAACAAATCCTATTGGGCTATCAAAAGGGTGAACCTGGAGTTTGATAAGGATATAGAAAAAAGAAAACTATAGATGATGGATCTTGAGGAGCTGAGAAGAGATACATATGAGAAATAAGTATTATTCAAGGAGAAAACAAAATCTTCTTATGAAAAAATGATCAATAAAAGAGAATTTCAAATTGGAGACAAAGTGTTTTTGTTTTGTTCAAGGATGAAGCTCTTACCTGGTAAGATTCATTCCTAGTGGATAGGGGCATACAAATTAAATAACACATTTCATTTTAGTGTGGTTTAAATTTAGGTAGAAGGCTCAAACCATCCATTCAAGGTAAACATACAACAATAGAAGGAGTATCGGGAGTATTTTTTGAAATAACCTGCTGAGGATTCCAGACTCCTCCCTACTACTGATAAATAGATCACTATTAGGTTATATCTTTCCCTCCTAATGGTCTATATTATTATTTTATATTTAACTATTTTTCTTGAACAAATAAATTCTATAATTCAATTGTAATTATGTTTGAACCAAGTTTGTGGGATAGGGATAAGGTATTTTTAGAATATAAATATCATTGTTCTATTTTAACTGGGTTTTTTCAAAAAAAATATTTTTCTATTTTGGAATTGTAACATCCCATATTTTTCATGGGGTAAATTTTTTTCTAGTTTTGGTTAGAATAAGAAACTGTTCTTAATGTATGGTTGGTTCATTTTAGAAAAGGAGGTAACAGGTGGTCTATAACCTAGATATAGACTAAATATATGGTGTGTATTTAATTACACAGCATGTATTAAATACACAACATGTATTTGGCTAGCCAAACCCCCATTTATGATGTGTAGAGTCTTCTCCCTATGAGGGAAATCCTAAGAATTAAACTATTTTTAATGTACTTACATTTCATGTAAATGACCATGTGTGTTTTTTTTAAATGGGTAGGGGTTCATTTAAACAAATCCTCTCATTCTTTCTCAGACAAGAGCAGCGGGTGGGGAGATCCCTCTATTCCTACCCTAGGTTCCATGAGATCTCCCCCATTTGAGCTTTATTATCTTCATAGTTAGGTGCATTTAATTTCTCTCGGTAATCTCTACACTCTGCCTCCTTCTATTCCTAGTTTCTATTTCTCTCTCTTTCGCTATTTTAGTGTGAGCTTATACACCCTATTTTCAAGGTTTTTGTCCACTTTTTCATTTTCTCCCATTCTAGATCAAATCAAAGGTAGGAAACTGATGATTGTTCATCTATGAGCCTAAGTTAGGTGTTCTATCTTCTTTCCATCAATTTTAGTTTCATTTATATTGTGTGTCATTGTTATATGTGCTAGAATTTTACATAAGCGCCCAAAAAATGTTTAATAAATTAAATTTAAAAGTTTTACATTATCTTTATAGTCCTAGCTAGTGAAAAATAAACAATCTTGTTGATCGTATTGACATTAGCCACCCCTATGGGTGTTTCATTCCTTAACGGACTAACCACCCTTTAATTTAGTTGTTTATCCACCCATTTTAGGTTTTATTTTCCTTGTATAAAATGATACACTCGAAATGCGAATTTGATTAATATCCATGACATAGGCCCCTACATCTCATGACATAATTGAATTTCTTAATTAGCGGTATTGGACCACTTGATTAAAATTTTATAAGTCAAATTCCTTTCTAAATTGATGAATTTTGTTAGCTAATCCATACCTCATATCCAATATGAGAGAAATACTTAGATCCTTATGGGATTACTTGGATGGGTTCATTGAACTTTATAGTCAATTTTTTGTATATGGATTATATGTATGCTAGGAACGAGAATTAATATGCCTTGTACGGGCTAACCATGTGTTTTCCTTACCTTCATGTGAGCGATAATGGTTTCTTAATGGAGAAACCATGGAAATTATTGGTGGATATATGGTTAGAACAGGTCATGAGTGATACTCGGTTCCTTATGTGAGATATCAAGGTGGGCTCACAGGGTTGATTTCATGTCATGCCGAGAGTGATACTAGAAATTCCATTTATGGATCGCCTTGGAAAACTCTTACAGCATTGGATATTTATAGTGCACCTAGATAAATTCTTGTTATTCATTTCTAGATCTCTTTAGATGGGATCAGGGTTTCTTTTATTAATTTATAAATATGAAATTAAAATTAAAGAATAGGAATGTGTAACTAAAATTTTAGGGAAGCATCCAGCAAGCCAAATCATATTCTTGGTAACTTTCCATACCTTGATAATTTATTTATAAAAACCCATTTTTATTCTATATCTCACTTGTAAAAGTTCACATTGGTTCAAATAAATCTTTCTTAGGCTAAAGTGGATAGTATTATTCAGTTATCCCATGAGAAACCCAGTCTGATTTATTTATTTATTTATTTCATGCATTTAATTATTATTGGCACACTCCTCATTTTATATGCACTAAATGTATTAATCTAGACATCATTGGTGGTGGATTACTGAGTATGTATCATACCCTTCTTGGTATACCTTTGGTACCCAAGTGGGCTTCGTGGTTGCAGGTGTAGAAAAATGGAAGTGTCCAGCTCTCGATGCTTGATTTCTAGTTCCAGGATAGAGTATGGGAGTAGAGGACTGAGTCTATGCCTCTGATTCTAGTAGATGATATTATGGTATTTTGTGTTTTTTTATAACATGTGGTATATCCCTACTTCCCTTTATACCATGTAATAATTTTTTTTAGCTGCATGACATGATAATCATCATTACTTTTGTATCTAATTATGATTCAGCTTCTTCATGTTTTTTATATTTATTGGATGTTCATTTATTATTTTGTTACTTCTTGTTATTTTATGTTTATGCTGCTTACCATTATTATATACCACTATTTTACACTCTAATAAATGAGATAATAATCTCCCCATGGACAGTCAATAGGTCCTCGCTACTATTCATCAGCCTCTGGCATACGAGGAGGTGTTCTTGAGGTCATGTGGTTGACTATCTCGGGGCACCGCTAAGTGGATTCTAGGGAGGGATACTGTATTAATATTTCAAATAACACTTCTATATAGTTTTTGTTTTTATTTTTAAAAATTTTCTTTAATTTTAATGTTTTCCTACCTAGTTTTAAAATACCATGCTATAGTTATAGGAATTCATTAGCTCTAAAATTGTGAGACTTATATGATTGTTGAGTAAAATCATTAACTATTTTCATAGAAGTTTGGTCTTAGAACTAAGAAAATGAGTGTGAATGAAAATATTTTTTTGAATACATTTTATACCTTTTGGTAACTATGATTTTTGAACTTAATTTGAGGTAGATTAACCTCAGTGAGAAAGAACACCATAGAGAGCCAACTCAAATGAAATTTATTTAAGTCCTTTCTACTTAGGATGAAATGGAAAATTAGGGACCCATAATGGATCTCTAAGATAATTAAATTGTGTATGTGATTAGTCCTCTGTACATATTCAAATAAGTTCATTTTAATGGTGTCTTACACATACATGACTGGGAAAATTTTAAAAAAAACAATCAAAAAAATAAATAAGTGTCTAATTCAAAAATGAATTCATGTAGGTGAGGTGAATATTGAACCCATTAAGGGGGAAATTTACTTATAACAGATTCATTTTAGTTGTATCAATAGAGTGGAAAATTGAATTATGGTTTAAGAAACCTAAGAGAGAGGGGAAAATGGGGGTGTCTATTGTTAAAATTTTTATTCCACTTAAATATAATTTGATCCACTCCTAAAATGAAACTTTGATTTGATTTAACAGAAGAAATGAATTGATTCACATATGAGGCATGATAGTTTGAACAATGGAGGAATCTATGATTATTATCAATTATGGGTTTTAAATTTAAATTTAGGTATGAAAATTCTGTTTGAATTAATTTAATTCAATGAAATTTCCTATGAGTGAAGTAGTTTGAGTGTTGGGTGATGCGATTTGAACTTTTTGAAAAAATTTATCTGGTTTTCTTTGAGAATACCCCTAATTTAATCCAATACCTAAGTAAAAATATTATTTTTGATGATTTTGAGAATTTTCAATATAATATTTAAGTGGGATAATTTGTGGGGTTTGATGATTTATTTAGTTTTATAGATAATTGATAACCCATACATTATAAATTGTTCGCACTTAATGAAAAATGTTTGGAATATGAATGAAGGTTTAGAAACAAACAAGATACCACCAGCCTAGTAGTATCATAAATAATCTATTTCCATACCATTAGTAGTATAAACAATATACCTCCAACCTGGTGGTATCCCAGCATGCTACCATTCCCTTTCTTTCATTCCTCCTATCATCTAACTCTATATTGCTTCCACTCTTCTATTACCTCCACCTCTAATGGTCATTCATACTACCGTTCATGATACTATTCATGCTTCCATTCATGATACTATTATTCAATGGTTTCTCCAAACTACAACCGCTATTCACCCATGGTGCCACCATTCCCATGTTATACCACAATATGATTGTCATCATGTGACACCGCCATTGTTTTTCATAGTATCTCCACACAGCTACTTCCACCACTTCTCTGTTACTACTTAATCTACCACCCCATGGATCCACTAAGGTGAGAAAAATAATAGTGCCTCATACTCAATTTTTTCCATATTATTATACCAACCATAGGTCTTGAACAAATAATATTAGAGTGATAGAGGAAATATATCTCACTAAAAGAATAATTTATGTACACCAATCTAATCCAATATCCATATTGATCATAGCTGAGATCCAATCGAATGTTCCACAAGTAAAGTTGCACTACCTATGCCACCTATAACAAATTATTTCCTTTCCAATTAATTGTGAATAATATCACTACCATCTACCACTAGATTCACACAATGAAAGATCAAGTTCCCGTAATAAGCTGAAGAGAATAGGGGTGCGGTGTCCAAACTAGAAGTCCACACATAATGAGAAGCTCCCCCCATCACTAAATAAATAGACCTCTAGTGGGTGTATTTTTTGATCTTGAGGTTATTAAGACCCTTGAAATTCCATAATTCTAAGAAATGTAGCACTACTAACAAACAATGGTTGGAATTCATCATCCAATGAGAGAATATTTGATTTGCAGACACTCAAGCAATATTATGATGTAATCACGAGTAAAAATTGTAATTCCTAGAAATATACAAGAACTTATAAAATGAATAATCCCATAAGACAAATCCTAATCCTATTTTTCCCATCATATCCCTCAATTAATGATATAGACATCCACTATAATGTGAATCACTAGAACCCTACACCTTTCAAAGGGCACCAAGCTTGATCATGGGAGGTGCACTGGATAAAATTATTGATTCTTTGTAAAATTCTACCTAAACAAAGATTCTAGTTATGTTCCAACCATTCATCATGGAATAATTCACCTATCAAAGATGAAAAAAGTAAATTCCTCAATTAATTTAATAAATTTCTGTCCCACATGTGGAGAATTCAGAAGCATGCTCAGATTCCCAAACATTATTCTATAAAAGAATGTATTTTTCACTGTGCTAGGAGAGGGTTATTCACACTCACTCACTCTCAAAAGTTTCTCCCACTTACCACTATCATTGATTATTGTTTTATTTTCATTCCCCATTGTAATAACTCTGATGATGGCACACTAGGCCATTTTTTCACACCACGGATAATTCTCCCATTACCCATGTTGATAAATTACAAGTGTTCAGTTTTCATTTCATTTACTCTATAGATATAAATAGTTTTAATTAGTTAGATATTTTTTCTAGATTTAATCATTCAATTTCTTTTACTTATTATCTGAATATAACACACAAGCCACTCTAACTTAAATCAATTAATTTGATAGAAATGAGTGAGATAATTTGAGGGTGGTCAGAGATATCCAATCACTAGGCTAAGAAATTATAGGTGATAAAGTGATCATTTTATTTATCAATAAAAACGAAAATAAATAGATAAAAGTAATCAATGATATTTAAATTTATTATAGGATGAATGGAGAACAAATTAATAATGATTCAATAGGAAAATAAGGGAATGATCTAATTAGATACCAATTATATTTAAATTTATATTAAAACCAACCAATTGCATCCATTGATTTCAACAAATTTGAACTCACTAAAATAAGATTTTAGTATACCCACAACATTGTTTTCTCCTTAAACAACCCAAGTCCCATTGCATTTCATTTTTATTGGGTTCATGAACTCATTTTATTGAGTTACCCATGAAAGTCTCTCCTTAATGTAAATTCGATGGAATTTTACAAAACCCTTTTTAGTATCTTGATAATCCATCATATAGAATTATTACTCCTTCTCCCTAATAAACCTAGGTTTCAATGACCTTGACTAGCTTCTTGAAGAAAAATTGTTAAACTTTTAAACAAAATTTTCTTCTTCTTGTTTGAAATTTTACCCACTATCACTATCCACACAACACTAGTATCTAGAAATCATATTCCTAGAATTATTATTATCAATTATTTGATAATATAATATAAATATTTTTTTAATTTATTCACATTTTTGGAACATTTACATAAATGATAATAGGATTTATTCCCTAACCATAACAATATATTATACTCCCCCTTTAAATTGTGTTATATAATTAAACAAATCATAAAAAATATATATTAAAAACACACATCTTATTTTATTAAATGAAAATTTTTTACATGCTCTTATCTAGAGAAAAATCTTACGACAAGTTCACAAAAGATTGAATCATATAAGTTATCAATGTTATAACTCATTTTCTATGTTTCTTCAAGCTCTAATATTAAATTTTTTTCTCATTATAACCATTTTATATTTAAAAAATTTAAATCATACATTTTATATTATATATCTACCAAAATAATAGAATTTAATTATATAACTAATAAATCTTTAAGGAAACCTTTATTCTCATTGAGTTATTAAAATATTCAATCATATTGAAAATCAATTAGCATACCCAATCATATTAAGTATATGAGACTAAAATTACTTAAATTATTTGTATGCCCAACCATATTGAGTACGTGTGTGGAGACTAATATTGCTTTGTTCATTTTACATCTAATGATTTTGAAACCATAAGTGAATCAATATATGATTCTATAAGAAAATAGATTCATAGGTTTAATAATTTTAATACTTGATTACTCATGAATTTTTAGTTTTCTTATACATAGAATATTTCTTTAATAATTTTTATTAAATCACCAGTATTTCATAATAACATTTCTTAAGTTACTAGTATTAAGAGTATCTTACATTTAGTTTCACTTTATCAAGGATTGACCTCAATGTCAAGTTTTATGATGATTCCATTTATCTAAAACAAAATATTTTATCAAATGAGTATCATTTTTTATAAATATTTAATAAGTATTTTTAATTAAATAGGATCCCACTAAAATTATAACCCCTTTTATATACATCATCTCTATTAGTAGGCCAAAATTCATATTTCACTAAGTAATGAGTTTTCTTTAGAATTCATCTCACCACATACCTATTTAGGTAGGTAATCATCCCAATCATATCATATATGACTCTTGAATAGTTTATTAGATAACTCTTTATCCAATAAATTATAGGGATAAACCTATTCCTCTTGTATCTTAACCATTAGGATTTCCTAGATAATAATAATATATAGAAAACATCAAAAAATCTAAAAAAAAGTCAATTTGTGGGCACCTGAATTTTGAACAAAACTACCCAAATATAATCCAGTATCACCCATTACTTGTTTTCCATACACAATATAATCTGAGGAACCCAACTTCGACATGAAATTACCCAATTAGATGATCAAGATCTTGAAAAGTTCTTATTTGGAAGGAATCTGACACTTATTATTAGAAGGGGATTTTAATCTTACCTCCTTGTATCATGTTATTACATTTTATATATTCATAATTTAAGTAATTTATTTTGTAATTTTATTCCCTTCACCAAGATAATATGTTCAAACCACATTATTGTATAACTCTCTACAAAACCTATGAGTTTGTGTTACTCACCCAAAAATAGAAATCGAATGTATTTGTACATAACCAAATTCATTATACGTACAAGGTGAAAGAACACTTCATGTAAATGTTTATAGTGATATGATATTTAAAATCATCACATGATTAAGCCTAGAGTGGTAGATATCCAACCCTATTCACCTTTCTAAATAAGTGATAATACTTTGGGTATGTATATAGTCCAACCCCAAGTCCATCAACCCAGGGATACTTTACCCAAAAAGTAATTCAATTCATGATATCTCTAACACCTAACATGAATAAAATATATTCAAAAAAAATAAGATTATAATTTCAATTAAAAACTAAGCTCAATATATATGAAAAACTAAATTCATTATCTTACCTAGATTTTAATTACTTATATTCATGTATGATAATGTCTAGAAGTAGTTTAACATCTTTAACTAAATTATACATATTAAAAATATAAAACAAATATACATGTTTAAAGAAAAGAATAATTTTTAAATAAATAAAAAATTCATGTATTTAAACATGAGATAAATATTTAAGAACAATTCATAAATAAAAGGAAAATATAAAAATATTATAATTATGCTTATCATTATGGACATTATATAATTTTGAAAATAAAAATTTTATATTCATTATAATATGAACTCTTTAATATTCTTCATTATATGGAATTTTATTTTAAATATATGATATTTTATGAATTATAAATAATTTTATAATTCAATTAATATTATGTAAACATTTTAAACAATCAAAGTATCATATAATTTTCATTATTTAAACCTTAATCATATCAATAATTAAACTCTATTGATGTGGTTTAAATAATATCCCAAAACAGTCCTTTAATTTGAATAATTAAAATTAAATAATTATGAAAAAATCATAAATTAAATATAAATTTTTTTTCTTTTTTCTTTATTTATGTAATTTATAACTTTTTATAAATTACCATTATTATTTTTAAATAAACATTTTATTTATAGATCATAATATATGATATATAACATGTTAAAAGAAATTTTAAATATCAACCATTAATATTTTAAATATTTAATAAATAAATGTTTCAAAAAAACTTATTTAATTAATTTTAAACAATTTATAATAAAAATATTCCCAATATACCTTTTAATATGATTTATAAACCATTTAAATCTATTAAATGTCAAAAAAAATTAACATTTTCTGTTTACCCTTACACAAAATCCCCATTATGCATAAGGGTAACCTCTTACTTCCCTTACATAGTGAGACTACATAAGGGTAGATTTCCTCAGCCCTTACGTAGTGTATATTTCATAAGGATTATCAACTTTTACCTTTACATGAACCCATCACATAAAGGTAAAACTCAAATTACCCTTCTGTGAAAACCCCTAACCTAAAGGTAATTCATAGATTACCTTCACATGAAATACTTCACTTAAAGTTAAGTCACAAAGTACCTTTATATGAACACTTAGGGTAAATATTAGTCTTAGAAAACCTTTTACATGAGCCCCTTGCATATATTTTACCTTCATATTACCTTTATGTAGATCGACTTTGTAAAGGTAACACATCGATTACCTTTACATTGCTCAACTACGTAAAGTTAATGTCTCAGTTACCTCTAGCAACCCAACTATATAAAGGTAACACCTCGGTTATCTTTATGTAAGCTAGCTATGTAATGGTAAACCATTTTAATACAGAATTTATAGAATTAAAAAAAATTCTCTGTTCTTCACATTTTCTTCATTTCAAGTAGGATTTTTCAAATCTAAAAACATTGTCTGGATATAATACCACTATTAGGATTTAAATGAGTCTAATAAAAATTATTAAAAGTAATGGAAAAAAATTAAATCCCATTCTTGATATCCACATGCAATAATATATGAAAACAAACATAAAATGAAATAAATAAATATTATTGAAAATGTTTCTCTTTCATCAAAGATAATCTACATCATCATTATGGACTTCAAAAATATTTTAATATGTTTGATAAAAATAATTTATAGTGGAAACCAAATTAAATCCCACCTCTGAAGGTATTTATAGACCAAATGGATTACATACCTCTATGTTAGAGACTCTCCATCCTTTATGATGTGCTAGCATCTCATGATGAAAAAGACATAGGAGGAAGAAATCATTGGGATTAAGGAGTTTTGGACAATTATAGATCACTAACACATATAACCATCACATGGTTATGAATTTATATAATGGTCGAGGACACTCCTTGGGTATTTCTACATTAACTTGTGCATTAAAAATCATGAGTTGCTTCCTAAGTTAGTTCATGCATTAAATACATGAATTTAACTCCACTCTTTCATTATAGCCCATGTAATGCTTACTTTCATGATAGCTTCGATAGAAGATATCCTTATATGATAATAGTTATCACTTAGTAGCTAATGGTTGAAGACCAGTTACATATCATTCATGTTGTAAGACTATTGTATGTAGCTACCCAAATGCATCTCATGTATACGGATTTAGATAATATATCTCCTTTGCCTAATGGTTAGGGTCACCTGTATTGAATTATTGAGATCTTGAGAAGTGTTTACTTTGGAAGTAATATGAAACTTATTATTTTAAATGGTATTTAATCTCACCATATTATCTCATATATTCCCTTTACATGTCTGAATGCTTCTAATTATTTATTTTAGTATCTTATTCCTTCCTCAAAATCAATATGTTCAACCCATATTGATGTGTATCTATTTATAAAACTCATAGATTATGTTACTAACCCAAATTAAAAGCAATTATATCCATCCATATACAAATACATATTATGTATAAGTTATATAAAACTCTTTCATATAAAGTCTTAGAATCCTATGAAATCATTAATCTCGACAAGATTATATTTGGAGTGGTAGATAGTCAACCCTAACTTTTCAATATAAGGTATAAGTCTGTAGGCTAGTGAGAAATCTGACTGGAAATCCCTCTACCCAAGGCTAATTTAGTCAAGAGAGACCTAAATCCCACCACTATTCTTACAAAAAAATATGTATAAACTATAATAAACCATTAAATTCATGCTCATAATCCATTACAATTCAAATTTAAGATATAAGAAAATTATATCAATTATTATACTAAGCATGTAACTTCAGAAATGCATGCATGACAATTTATATAAGTATTTTAACACTTTAAACCATAACATAAATCCATTAATAATATAACAATTATATTCATTAATAAAGTAAGGAATGAACTAAAAAATAAGCAATTTATTTATTTAAACATGAGATAAACATTTATGGACAATTCATAAATAAAGAAATTATAAACACTTTACAATTTAGTCATACATTATGGACATTCCATAATTAACAAATATAAGCACTTTCTATTTATACTAACATGTACTCCTTCATATTATTAATTATGTATCATTAATTTAAATATATTACAACTAAAATATATACATTATATATAAAAACTATTCATATATATTATGTAAACATACAAAATATCACATATCTATTATTAAGACCTTGACCATATCAAATCATTAAAATCTAATTTTGAAATAGTTCAAAAAAATCACAAATAATTCCATTAATTTGAACAATTCAAATTAATTATTATGAACAATTCATAATATTAAATATAAACTCCTTTATATCTAGACTAATTTTTGTAATTTATAAAAAATTTATTAATTATAATTATAATTTCCATACAAACATTTTATATCTAAATTTTAAGTCATGTTATATAATTTCAAATGTTAATTGATATTAACTTTTAATATTATAGATATTTAATTATTAAATGTTTTACAAACATTTTATTAATTGATTATAAATACTTTATAATTAATTAATTCATAAACATCATTATAAAGTAAATAAATATCCTAAAATACATTTTTCAATGATTTATAAAAACTATATAAATTATTTAAGTCAATTCATAATTAAAACTTATAAAAACCAAAATTTTCTACTAAATAATATTTAACAATATAAGCATATCATACTATATGATTGATATTTCACATCGCACGAAGCCCTTTAAGCTTTATCTATCATATCTAATGATAGATAATCTTACTTAAGATAGTTGGGGGTATATATAGGATTAAACAATAATTTCTCAGTAATCATTACTTATAATAGTATATGTATAATATTAACACATCATTTCGGGAACTATGAAAAAGTGAAACATTGACACCCAGGATATCACCACTTGTCATGTATCGTAATATTTCCCTAGTGACAAGATGTTTTGTTTTGAGATACATGGATAGATGCAATAATAGGATATAATACATTATATTTTAGACTATTATATACTGAAAAATTGAATGAATTCACTATGTTTCCACCTATTATATCTTATATCATATGGTGTGATTATATCACAACTAATGACATTGTATATATTATGATCATCCACATACCAAAATTCTAATAATTTTTAATTATATTGAATATTAATCCAATATGATGTCAGATTTTCTTTATTTTAAACTTGATTTCCAGAATCATGAAGCATTGTGAAACTCTGATACAACATTTAGGGTGACAATACCTTCCTTATATGAACATGTCCAACACGACATATATATGAACATATCAAAGCACTCTATTGTCCCGAATCATAAGTTATGAATATATTTGCATCAAAAATGAATCTCCTCAGTGGAAATATTCACTTCACCATTCATTCATGATAGTTCCCAAGATCATTTAACTCTTTAATCTTTTCTCTAATACCACTATTAGGTTTCTTAGGGTATAACAACACCTGATCAATAAAGTGAGAGTAATTAGAAATATCAAATTCCTAATATCAACCATGCATGAAACTAAAACCATGTAAAAATATAAATATAGGGACTCATGTACCTTTCACTAAAGATGTTATTCTCTAATTTTCAATCAAAGTGGTTTGATGAAGATCCCTTAGAGGTAGCCAATAGACTCCCTCCACCATGGAGTATCCACTGAATGAATTGAATCAAATGGCACTCAAGTAGGAATATCCTTGTCTCCATGATATATTAGTGTAACAACCTAGGTAAATTTAATAATAAATTTCATACCTTATTAGTATTCATGAATTATATATTCATGTTCATTATAAGAGTATTAGGTAATTTTTTTAAAAAGGAAATAGTCTTATTCTTATTAAATTATTTTTCTTTTTGGGTTTTATTTAAAATTTTAATTACTAAATTTTATAATTTGAATTTAAAAAAATTAACTTCATTTTTAAAATTAGAATATCAAAATTATCTTAGGGTAAAATTTTGGAATTTTGTTTCAAAATATGAATTTTCAGTTAATAGTGAAAAATAATAATTTTTGTTAAAATGTCATTTGTTTTCATTAAATAAAGTAATTTAAAATTACAATTTTAATATTAAAGTAACATGATTATCTTTTAATTATAAATAATCTAATTAATTGTATAGGAATTGTCTTTTTACTTGATTTTTGTATAATTATATTTTTGGGCTTAAAACGCATTTTTCTGAACTATTTTTCATTATGTTTTGTGATTTAATTATAAAATTAATTTCTACCACTTATATAAATTTAATTTTTAAAACCTAATTACATATTTGGAATCAAGAGGTCCAAATTTGGAAAATATGTCCTTTTTATTTTTTTCAACATAAATAGTAACTGTAGTAAATATTTTTCACATCGATAAGGCTAAATTAGGTAATTAAGGTTAAAAATATTATGATAAGAACTAATAAATAACCCTAATACTTGAATTTTATCTAATTTA
Source organism: Viscum album (assembly GCA_963277665.1). NCBI lineage: Eukaryota > Viridiplantae > Streptophyta > Magnoliopsida > Santalales > Viscaceae > Viscum > Viscum album. The sequence goes on along the minus strand of OY728141.1, from coordinate 1,607,490,925 downwards.
TGAGTTTTAATTTTTCATACTCATACAAGATTCTAATTTTTTTCAATTTTTTCCATTTTTCTTTGATAATGAGTTATATAGTATTTTATGTAAATATAAAGTCAAAAATGTAACTCTCTTGATTTTAATATCTATAAAATTTTTGTGAGATGAATAAAAAACCTATGTTTTGTTATAAATATTTATTTTAAATATGAATTATTTTTTTATAATGGTAATTTATTTTTAAATTTTAGTGATGAAATAATTATCTTAAATGTTTACGCAACGTCAATACAGTTCTTGTGCAAGTAGTAGAAAAATAAAGTAAATAATTTTAAAAACACTAAACATAATATTGTTTGGGAGATTTATATTATCCCACTTTTTCATGTAATTTTAAAACTCATGTTAAATGAATTGTACAAAAAATTACATTAATGATATTTTATAATAAATAATTTTTTACTAAATGATTTACAATTCCTCAAAAAATCTATATTCGGGTAATTAAATGGGATATGATTGATAATATCAACCATTTTCCATTAATGGGTTAATTTTACTTTTTTTAGTAACATTATTTACCCCTTTAGTGTAAAAAACATTGATACTGTGGTAATCAGAAAAAGGGTTGACAGGGGTTAAAAGTAAGAGATAAGGGTAAAAACATAATATAAACTTGTACAAATTTTATTGGATATGATCATACTATATAATAAATATATCATTTTGGATCCATTTTCCCAACAAAATTAATTTTTTTTAATTTAACGCTTAAATAAATTCTAAGAGTGATCATCCCCTCACTTATAAAAGGTCACCTCCTCGCCTCTTTTCCTCACACCTTTTGATCACTCTAGTTCAGAAAAAACCTAATAAAGTATCTCCCAAAATACACTCTCAATATCATATAGGTATTAGTTTAATTTCAAAACTAACCTAGGAGGCTTAAGCTACAATCTAATGAGGTTGTATGAGGAGAAGGTATAAGTCTTAACTGAAATATTTCAAGTTTATTTCTTCTTCCACCTCCTTAAAATATTATTTATCCATAATAAAATAATAAAATAAGTATTTTAAATTTACTTATATTTTAATATGATTAATTTTAAACCATTTTCATCACTTTTTTTATCCAATGGAAAATGAAAACATCGCTCGTGCATACGTGCGGATTACCACCTCCACAAAGTGATGTGTTTCCTTTTCCATCACCGCATCTCATAGATATTTTTTATGAGGGATTTAATTAATATAAATGATATTAATGAAAAAATTAAAATTATATAAATATAATATATCATTTAATTTTTTACATTTCTATTCATTAAAAAATTATAATTTCATTCATGCATACTTGTGGACTACCACCTCCACGAAGTGATGTGATTCGTTTTTCATCACTACATCACATGGATGATATATATAAGATTTTTTAAAGAGGTAAAATGATATTTATGATATAATAATAATTCTATTAATATAAAATAATACTTATCTTCTTTCTATTAGGTTATTTGAAAAATAAAAACGTTACTCAAGTGTGTGTATGACCTACCGTCTTCATGATTGTAACGTAGCTCATTTTTTATAACCATATTTCATGAATGGTTTTAAATGTATATTTAATGTATAAAAATGATATATATGAAATTATTATTATATTTTTTATTTAATAATGATCTATTTGATCAAATTCAACCAACCAAATTCATTTTGGATATATGAACCGAATATCGTCAAAAGGTTTAACATAAACTTAATTGATTAAGTAATTAAATATGACATGGTAATAAATAAAATAAAAATAGAACAATAAACTTGAAAAAATTATTAATAAATTAAACAATTTATATAATTTTATTATTTAGTAAGATAAATAATGTATGTGATGAGTCGTACTCAAGGTAGGGGACACTTTAACTTAAAACCTCATTTTAAATGTTTCAATGATTTATTATCTAAATATTTTTCTTCCATGTACATGTTATTAAAATAATTTTATGGATGAATTTATATGGACATAAATGAATTATAAAGGAAATTTTATATAACATTTAATTTTCTTTCAAAGGTTTACAAAAGGAATTTTTTTACAAAAAAAATTGACAAAAAGGTAAAAATAATGTTTATTTTAACATATATGGCGCCAACGGTTTTTCCCACCACCATAACCATTATTTTATGTTTATATTACTTTAAAATATATCATTTACTCTTTAAAGAAAAACCATATTTCCCATTTTTTTTATTTTAGTCTTGAAAATGTGTCTTTAAAAGGAAAGGTTATTTTGATATCTAAAAATGTTTAGCATACGGGTTTAAAAGAGTTTTTCATGAGATTTATGATGAAATGATGCAATTATAAAATGATTTATTCATGATATGTTACTTTAACACTATATAAAAATATGGTTGATCCTAATATAGCTTATACAATGGGTGAGACTGATACATATCATATGACATATGAGCTTGATATAGCTTATATGACAGGTAAGCCCGATATATCTCTTCAGTGCATTGGATAATGTTCCTTATATTCAAATTAAATAAGGAGGTAGTTAACTAGGGTGGTTTATACTATGGATTTAACTAGTATTTGGTTATTTCTAACATGAGTTTGACATAGGTTATAAATATTATGTTGTAACTTTCATAAAAGGGTTTTTGTTTTATTGTTATGGGTTTTAAAGGTTTTATTTGATAAAAATGATTGTGGATTTTGGGGATATGGTTTATTTCATAAGCTCAAATAATTTTGTGATAAAGGTAAAAAATTTATGGGTTTTCATGTTTTTCACTAGACTGACGGACTTCTTAATTTTATGTCTTTTACTGAGATTTTTATTCCTATCCCATGTTTTTAAATGTTTTTTATAGGTTTTAGGGATGAGTGATAATAAATAAGAATTCAAGTTGAAATTTATGAATATTTTCAATGAAAAGAAAACCTGCTTCTTTTAAAAAAAATATATTATGTAAAAAATGTATACAGAGTAAAAATTTTGTATTTGTAATATATGGGTTTATTATTAAATATTTATGACCTAATTCTATGAAACTCTAAAAAGAAAAAATCTTTGGGAATGAGAGAAATTGAATTCTAGTATAAAGTCACTATATTATACAATTTTTAATGTGTGATCCTTATATCTAGTATCTCTCATGATAAAGGAAGAATAAGAAGAGAGTCAAGGTAGAGAGAATTAGTAGAACTCTATGATATTTTAGATCAATACCATACCATTATAACAACCTCCTTATATAGGCTTTGAGGATTCTCCCTAAGCCTTATGAATTTAATTGTACTTTCATAACATATGAGTAAATGGAATGCTATAAATAAATACTTATAACCCTTTCCAATATAACTCCCTACCATTTGATTATATGAAATTGAATAATTAATGATACTTTATCTTATGTGGAAGATTACTCAAACTTTAATACTCAATGTTTGGCCATAACATAAAATATAATATATAGGCAGTTTTGTGGTGTCATTATATCACACTTTAAAATATCCCTTTACAAAGGCATATGATATGCCTTAGTTTAATTTATGTCATACCATATGACTTATATATACCATACGTTATAATATCTTCCCAAACACATCATATGTGTATAGGATTTAGGAAATATTGGCAATATGTGTAAATCAAACCACCAAGAAATATAACTCATAAAAATCCATCCTATATTCCAATATATCTAAAAGACACCCCCCCTAAAAAATTAACCGATACTACCCAACTCAAGTCGAGTGGTAACGTTCTCAGCCTATCTCCAACCACCGGTCTATGTCGGGTGCATCATAAGACCTTAAGCACACATACCTTTATACAATAGTCTTATAAATAGAAATAGGGGTCTAATAAACTGTGTGGGTAGATTATAAACTCTAGTATCATAATAATCATAATATGTAAATAACTGATCATTTATAAAGATGATAACATAGAGTACATAAAATATATTTTCAATGGTGAGTATACCAAAGTAATAAAATAGTTTTGCTATAATAATATGAACATTTAGGTTACAAATTCATATAAAAAACTATTTATCCCAATGGAATAATCATATACATTATAGGAATAAATAAAAAATAAAATAAAAGGAGACTTAAATGCGATCCTCAGCCATACCTGTAACGCCCCAAACCCAGAATCCCAGAGCTGGTGCATTATCATATTACATTGGCATGATTACAAGGAATCAATTACAAAAGGACCAATCAGTTTAGTAGTATTGAAATACTATACTAAATTCATGACACCCATAATACATTGGGAAGATAAAATAAAACATAAAAAGAGGAAATGAAATAAACTGAATAATTAAAATCTTGTTCAAAGTTTTCTTTCTCGTAACATGGGGAAAGGAAACATAAAAAATGGGTCAGATCAGATGCTCGGTAAGGTTAATTAATATAATAGAATCATAAATAATAAGGCATGGTGAATAACTAAAGAACATGTTCCACTAAAACATAATCTTGAGCATAATATGGCAGGAATAAAAGATGAATAAATAATACCATAATAAAACATAACCATGGATATTCTAATAGTTGAATAATCACATAGACTATCAATTACTAGTTTCATAATGAGGTAATAAATAATGTGGGACATCATAACCATACTGTCAACGCCTCATGCCAAAACCATAGATAAATGGGTAAAAACTCAAACTAGTTTGTCTCATGAGACCTATCGATGCACCGAGGGGCTATAACAGACCCCAAATGACACTTTATAATTACAATTCATTTCTCATATGAAAGGAATGAAACATAATCAACATATACATTCATATTTAAACTAACATGTGAAATTTAAATAACTTTCTCCAATTAGTAAAAATAATCACTAACCATTCAGAGTAATATGGTGAATGGTATCAAGATAACACATCCACAGTCAAACTAATCATAAAACATTTAATAAAATATGGTAAATGATTTCATAAGAGATAAACCCCAATCAAAAATAAGATCCAACAAAGTATGTTGACATATATGAAAATACTCTTAAAAATCATTAAAATTTCTTGATAAAAATACCCTTTTTACTTTGAAATCATTTATTCAAAAGCCATGCATTTATAAAATAATACATTTAAAAAGAAATTTTTGAATCAAAGTGTCCCATAACACTTTGAAACATTTGAGATAAATTCTAAAATTATCATTTTAAAATATTCATATCCTTATAAATAAATCCATAAACCCCATTTTGAAAACAAGGACATAAATTAGAAATATTTAGAAGGATAAATATTAAAAACATTTAAAACAATGTTTTGGTTAAAGATTACTTACATAAAACATTAAAAATATTCATTTTCAAAATATTTTAAAAAAAAACATGGACATGGATGATAATTATTTCCAAATAAATACTTACCTATAAACAATCTCAGATAATAATTAGACTGTGAAATTAACCATTACAAAGATCGTATCATTAGAATGAGGAAAAATCAATGAACTAATTTTGTGTGAAAAATAAAAATCCACACAATATAAGTGGATATATAGTATAAAACAATCATAGTTCATTCACGCATATTCTTGGAAAAAACATAACCAATGACATAGATTTTTAACTCAATGAACGGAAATTGAGTTAAGATATCCCTTACCTCATGTTTGAATTCCTTAAAATTTATTCAAACATACTATATAATGGTTTTAATAGTGTTAATAATTTATTACATAACTAAACTCATGTTTATAATACCTTACATAACCTTCTTATAACATTTTCCACCCATTTATTAACAATATTTTTTTATTTCTATTGTTTCGGGTGCGTTCTTTTCAGGGTTTCCAATGTCGGTTTATTAGGTTCTTCCTTGTAAAAAAGAAATAATAATATATAAGTGATAATATATATATATTTATGTCATTTTAAAAAATTATGTGTGAATTAAAACTTCCCATGATTGTGGTAATGTGAAACAAAAACTCATCGTCCACAATGGTGGTGAATTGACACACCACGGATAACGATTTTGTTATTTAATAATTAAAGAAGAAAATAAGAGATATTATGATTAATATAAAATAAACAAAAAAATATTATAGTATATATATTATAATTTAATTTTCATGAATCATTAGATAAGAGGTTAGGATGAGGTATAAGTGAAAAAAATTTAAAAGATAATAAAAATGAATCTTACCACTTGAAACTTTTCTCCTTGAGAACCTCCTTAGGATCTTGTAAGTGGTCTTTTTATGAGACCAGAAGCACTATAATGTGGTAAGGGGTGAGTAAAATAGAATTTCTTATAGTTTTTTCGAACAATAATGCTTAAGGTTATTAAATTTTTGAAGGAAGGATCCCCTTTTTATAATTGAGGTGAGGGGAAACTTAGGAATTACTCAAATTATTAAAATATAATAAGTATATTATAGGGTTTAAGACTTCTAAAAATGACTAAAACTAAATGGGATTACATTTTATAATTAATATTATCATTTTTTGTCCTTTTTCAATAATTTTGTGATTTTTAAATAATTTAATAATATATTTTATTCATGAAAAATAATTTTTTCAAGTTAAACATTATTCACAATTAATACTTTATACACAAGAAAAAAGTTTCTATTTTGAAGGAGATTATTTACTGTATAATATACTTGTCATATTAATCTAGTTAAAACATTAATTAGCTTTAAAATATCAAATTACATTTATTTTACTATTTCTAAAATAATTAATTTTATTTATTCATTAACTAAAAATTTACTTCATCATAATTGTTCAAGCCATTAATGTAATTATTTATTACCTAAAAATTAAATGTAAAACTGTATGAGAAATATAATTCTACTATTTTTCCAAATAAAATTATTTTTCAAAAAAAGCTTCTGTAAAATCTAATATTAAAATATTATACTAATTGAAAATTATAGTGTGAACAAGTTGTCTTTCTTTTAAATAAAATAATATAAAGGGACTAATGTGATCCATGTGGGTCAAAAATGTCCCTAATTAGAATCAAAAATATATACTGTATGAAACATATACATCCAAGTAAATTTATATAGTTTATGGGTCAATTAATTATTCTTATGAATTTAATTAAAACAACGTATTTATTTTTTCTTCCACTTGCACAAACATTGCATCAACATTGAATAAGAATTAATGTTAATTATTTAATATATAAAAATTAAAAATAAATTAATATCATAAAAACAAAGTAATTATGTTTAAAATAAAATTCTATATTCATTCATTATATATATTCACTCATATACCTGTCAAGAAAACATCTTAAATTTGTTATTTTGTCTTTTCTTGCCCTCCGCAAGCATTGCACAGGAATTTGGATAAAATTAATATTATATAACTATAAAATTAGAAATTATCAGCAAAAAAATCCATTATACATTATAATAAATAAAAAGGTTCTGAAAATATTTTTTTAGTTCTTAATTATTATTTTTAAGAAACCAATTTGGCTTTGTCAGCGCGGACCAGGAATTATGTCGACAATGACAATGGTTCGTTTATACGTATCAAGAAAATTATAATTTATATGTTCTAAATTAAATATATAAAAAAATTATATTATAACATCATTATTTATTTATTCCATAAGTTTTATAAATTTTATATCATAAATATCTCTTGACGTTTTCACAATAAAATACCATATTTTCTTAAAAACTATATTTTTTACTATTCAATAAAAAATCAACTATTTTAGGAAAATACCAAAAATTCGTCCTAACCATTTTTCAAAGTTTATAATTCAAAAATGAACTCTGTCTTATGAAAATAATTTTCTAAATATGAGAAAATAAATTTTTAATTAAAATCATCATTTACTCGAAAAATACAAATTTAAAAATTATAACTCATTTAATGACACTTTGAAAAATTAACTAAGATCTCATAAAATTATATTATAATCATAAGATTTAAAAATATTGAATTATTATTCTATTTTTTGAAAATAAATTTTCTTTTGAATCCTTTTATTAAATATAAAATTTTAAATAAACATTTATGTTTTATAAAAATACTAATACTTAATTAATAATTTATAAAACATGTATTTACTTATACTATGATATGATTATATCATACTTTTGTTTATAAGATGCATAAATTTTATTTATAATTTTATGGGTGAGGTTACTATTTATTTTGTTGGTTTACTATTCATAAAGGTCATATTACTATTCATAAGGGTAACATTACTATTCAAAAGGGTCAAGTTACTATTAACCAAAAAAATAATTTGATCCTATCAAACTATAAATATCTTGGTGATCGCAACTGTGTATGTCTGTTTTTTGAAATTCAATTCACATAAGAGGAAAAATTATGTTTAATGGCTAGGTGATAACTATCTTGTTTATATAATTATAGTAAAAAAGTGTTATTTCACAGAGACTCGGTGTTGTGTTCATTACATTCTATATTAAATTTATTTTTAATTCCTTGGGGTGTTACATTCTCCCCTCCTTCAATAAATTTCATCCTCACAATTTGAAATTTTACTTTATAAAAGAAGAAAGAAAAGGTTGATACTATAAAATAACTTTTTGGAAAACCCACATCATAAAATAAGGTACTTGGATAACATTTTTTTTCAAGATCCTTTCTCTAAAGTTGATAAATTATGTCACTCTATAATAATGTAAGGAAATATGAGTACTTGATACATTTATATAAACACAATATTATCCTTTGGTTGTGCCTTTAACTATTCCTACTTCATTTTATGGCACAAGTTTTATCATAGGGTAAAATAATCTCTAAAACCTTGTCCAAAGATCAAATTCAATCATTTCATAAATGGTTAAATTTTCCTAAATATCATGATCCAACACTTTAGAAATAAGGTCACTGAATTTCTTTAATGAACTTATTAAACAACATGAAGTGACTCTTAATCATCACATAAAAACTCGTGAGTAAATTCTACTTGTATTCTCTTAAAGCATGGTAATAAAATGAATTACCATAAAACATTATTGAATACATTCATGCTTCCTTATTCCTTATGTAAAACATAAGAATTTGGATATATTTCTTAAGTACAAAATGTTTTAGACTCTACCACTTTGTTGAAAGTCCATTATTTAGATCCGAGATAGTAAGTGTTATCTAATTTACATTATCTAAATCAATCATCTATTTATTATGAAATCAATATCTCAATACCAGAAACACGTTAAGGGTTGTATTTCCCTCAACCATATATTTTTGCTACTGAGACTCTTTTCCTTGGTAAAATTCATCATACAACCTCAAATACTTAATGAAATATTACGATAGAACAATCCTTATATATTATATAATTATTATAACCAGTACAACATTGATTAAAATACTCAAAATACATAATTATTGAATCTAAACACGAGAAAGTTATTCATTTCTCTTTGTCTATGGTAGTATTGAAATCATGACCATGATCCATTTTCTTCTTTTGGTATATATTCCTTTAAGTCATGGGATATTGATTTGCATAGTATCCAATCTCCTTGCAATTGAAGCATTGTACATTGGAAAACATTTTCTTTCCCTTGAAATAACAATAATTTTGGAATTTCTCTCCAAACTTTTAGAAAAATCCCATTCCTTTTAAGAATATTCCAAGTTATTTCCTTTCATAATTATCACATGTGGAAAAATACTTCTTTACATTCTTCCCTTTATCTATCTTTTTCCCAGTTTTTCTCTCTGTCTCTTACTTCCTTCCAAAGCTATAATACTTAGAAAACTCTTTCTCATTCTTGTTAGGATATGATATTATCTCCTCATAATATGAGAATGTTTGAGTGACTATTTACCTTTGAAATATTATCTTAAATCCATCAAAGAAATGATCATTCTTACTCTTTGGATTATGTGCATTGATGTGGTTCTCATTCCTTCTGGCAGATGCCATTTCTAAAGAATTTCATACACTATATTGTATAATAACATTATAAAACATAATTTATAATCCCAATACTAGTGAAATACTTAGCATTAATTAAAAATTTATGTGTATCTAATCTCATAATCATAAACATGTTTTCTTTGAGTACATGTTTACATTTAAATCTTTTATAATGGTTTATAAAGAAAATGTGAATTATCCTAAGAATATCCCCTAGGAGTGTCAAACCAGGTGTACAGTAAGGATCATTGTCATGTTCTAGGTTACCCTGAGTCATTCATGGGATACCTTATCAAAGATGTTACCCCTAGGTACATATATTCCAAAACCATGTCAACTTATAGTATCTAGATAGGGATGTATTTCTTGGAAGACCCACATAATCTCCACCTTACCAAAATTATAGGATGTTATTCTATACTTATACTCAAATTCTATCAAAGGGTTATATTCTCTAATCTATATTTTCTAAATCTAGTTTCTAAAGTTTCTACTAAACTTTCTATGATACAAAATGTAACACCCTGACCCCAGAATCCTGAAGTTGGTGCATTATTTTATTACATTGGCATGATTACAAGGAATCAATTCCTAAAGGACTGATCATCTTAGTAATCTTGGAAGACCATATTACATTCATGATACCCATAATACAATTGGAAGAGAAAATAAAACATAAAAAATATATAAAATGAAATAAACTGCATCCTTGAAAGATTATTCAAATTTTTCTTCTTCATAACCTGGGGAAAGGAAATATAATAAAGGGTTGATTTAAGATGATCATTAAGGTTAAGTAATACATTAGAATCATAAATAATAAGCCATGGTGAATAACTAAATAACACTTTCCATTAAAATATAATCTTCAGCATGATATGGAAGGAATAAAATATGAATAAATAATGCCATAATAAAACATAGCCATGGATATTATACTAGTCAAATAATTTTATGGACTATCAATTAATATTTTTATAATGATGGAATTCATAATATGGGATATCATACCCATACCTTCAAGGCCTCGTGCCCAGACCATACATAAATGGGTAAAAACTCAAACTATTTTTTCTCATGTGACATATTGATGCATCGAGGGGCTATAACGGGCCCCAACTGACACTTACTAAGTCCAATGCATAACTCATATAAAAGAGATGAAACATAATCAACATATACATTCATATTGAAACTAACATATGAAATATAAATAATTTTTCCCAATCAGTAAACATCATCACTAACCATTCAGAGAAATATGGTGAATAGAATCAATATAGCACATCTATGGTCAAACTAATCATAAACCATTTAATGAAATATGGTATATGATATCATAATATATAAACCTAAATCAAACATAAGATCCAAAAAATGATGTTGACATAGATGAAAATACTCTAATAAAATCATTAAAATTTCTTGATAGAAATAACCTTTTACTTTGAAATTATTTATTCAAAAGTTGCACAATTATAAAATAAGACATTTAAAATAGTTTTTTGAATCAAAGTGTCCCATAAACCTTTGAAATATTTGATGTAAATTCAAAAATTAACATTTTAAAATATTCATGACCTTGTAAATAAATCGATAAAACCTATTTTAAAAAAAAGGACATAAATGAGAAATATTTAGAAGAATAAATATTTGAAACATTTAAAATGATGTTTTAGTTAAATCGTACTTACATAAAACCTTAAAATTTTTACTTTTGAAAATATTTTAAAAAAACATGGATATGGATGATAAATATTCCCCAATAAATACTTACTTATAAACAATCTTAGATAATAATGAGATTTCAAAATTAACCCTTAAAAATATCATATCATTAGAGTGAGGAAAAATAAATGAAATAATTATGTGTGAAAAATATAAATCCACAAAATATAATATATATAAAGTATAAAAAATCATAGGTAAATCACACATATTCTTGGAAAAAACATAACCAGTGGCATAGATGTTTAACTCAATGAATGGAAATTGAGTTAAGGTATCCCTTACCTCATGTTATAATTCCTTAAAATTTGTTTAAACCTCTTGTATAATGGTTTTTTTAGTGTTAATAATTTATTACATAACTAAACTCATGTTTATAATACCTTACATAATCTTCTTATAACATTTTCCACCCATTTATTAATAATATTTTGATATTTCCATTATTTTGGGTGTGTTCTTTTCAGGGTTGCCAATATCGGTTTATTATGGTCTTCCTTGTAAAAAATAAATAATAATACAAAATCCATAAAATATATATATTTATGTCATTTTAAACAATTAAATGTGAATTAAAACTTCCCATGATTGTGGTAAAGTGAAACAAAAACTCATCGTCCATAATGGCAGTGAATTGACACACCATGGACGAAGATTTCATTATTTAAGAATTAAATAAGAAAATAAGTGATCCTATAATTAATATACCATAAAAAAAATAATTTTATAGTATATATATTATACTGGAATTTTCATGAATCATTGGATAAGAGGTGAGGATAAGGTAGAAGTGAAAAAAATAAAAAGAGAAGAAAAATGAATTTTACCGCTTGTATCTTTCCTCTTTGAGAACCTCCTTAGGCTTTTTTAATTGGTCTTTTTGTGAGACCATAAGAGTTATAATGTGGTAAAGGATTAGGATTATGTAATTCAGAATAGTTTTTTCAAACAAGAAGGTTTAAGGTTATGAAATATTTGAAGGAAGGGGCCCCTTTTTATAATTGAGGTGAGGGGTAACTTAGAAATTACTCAAATTATTAAAATATAATAAATATATTATAGGTTTTAAGACTTCCAAAAATACCTAAATCTAAATTTTAATACATTTTAGAAGGAATATTATCATTTTTTGTCCTTGTTCAATAATTTTTGTATTTTTAAATAATTTAATAAAATATTTTATTCAGGAAAAATAATTTTGTCAAATTAAATAGTATTTACAATTAAGACTTTATACACATGGAAAAATAGTTTCAAATTTGAATAAATTTTTTTATTATATCATATACTTCTCACATTAATCTAGGTAAGACATTAATTAGCTTAAAAATATCAAATTACATTTATTTAACAATTTTTAAAATCAATAATTTTATTTATTCATTAATTAAATATTTACTGCATCATAATTATTTGAGCCATTAAGTTAATTATTTATTACCTAAATATAAAATTATATGAGAAATATAATTCTATTAGATTTAAAAAATACTATTCTTGTTTGAAAAACACTTCTGGAAAATCTAATATTAAAATATTATACTAATTGAAAATTATAGTGTCAACAAGTTGTCTTTCTTTTTAATAAAATAATATAAAGGGGATAATGTGATCCATGTGGGTCCAAAATGTACCCAATTAGAATAAAAAAGATATATTGGATGAAACTTACACATAAAAATAAATTTATATAGTTTATGGGTCAATTAAGTATTCTTATAAATTTAAGTAAAATAATTTATTTATTTTTTCTTCTATTTGCACAAGAATTGAATAAGCATTAATGCTAGTTATTTTATATATATAAATTAAATGTAAATTACTATCTTAAAAATAAATTAATTAGGTTAAAAATAAAATTCTATATTCATTAATTATATATATGCACTCATATACATGTCATGAAATTTTCTTAAATTTGTTATTTTGTCTTTTCTTGCCCTGCGCAAGCATTGCATAGACATTTGGATAAGATTAATATTATATGACTATAAAATTATAAATTATCCACCAAAAAAATTATATATAATAATTAATAAAAAGGTTGTGAAAATATTTGTTTAGCTCTTAATTATTATTTTTAAGGAACCAAATTGGCTTTGTCAGCACGGTGCAGGCACTGCGTCAACAATTACAATGGTTCTATTATACTTATCAAGAAAATTATAATTTATATGTTATGAATTATTTCTATACAAAATTTATCTTATAAAATCATTATTTATTTATTCTATAAGTTTAATAAATTTTATATCATAAATATCTCTTGATGTTGTCGTAATAAAATATCATATTTTCTTTAAAATTGTATTTTTTTACTATTTACTAAAAATTCAACCATTTTAGAATAATCCAAAAAAATCAACCTAACCATTTTTTGATTCGTAGAATTAAAAAAAGAACTATAATTTATGAAAATAATTTTCTAAATATGAGAAATTAAATTTTTAATTAAAATCATCATTTACTCAAAAAATAAAAATTTTAAAATTATAACCAATTTAATGACACTTTGAAAAATTAACTAAGGTATCATAAAATTATCTTATAATCATAAGACATAAAAATATTAACTTATGATTATTTTTTAAAAAAATACATTTTTTTTGAATCATTATATTAGTTATACAATTTTAAATAAACATTTATTTTTTATAAAAATACTAATACTTAATTAATAATTTATAAAAAAACTATTTACTTATACTATGATATAATTATATCATACTTTCATTTATAATATGCCTAAATTTTATTTATGCTTTCATGGGTGATTTCACTATTCATTTGGTTGGTTTACTATTCATAAGGGTCATATTACTATTCATAAGGGTAACATTACTATTTAAAAGGGTCAAGTTACTATTCACTAAAAAATTAAGTTAATCCTATAAGACTCAAAATATATTACTGATTGTAATTGTGTATGTCCATTTTTTAAAATTCAATTCACATAAGCAGAAAAAATTATTTTTAATGGATAAGTTATAACTATCTTGTTTAAATAATTATAATAATAAAGTGTTGTTTTACAAAAACTCTGTGTTGTGTGCATTACATTCTATATTAAATTTATTTTTAATTACTTGGGATGTTAAAATACCATATACCAACCTCCATAACCCCACTAATCACTTCAATCTCATCAACCTCTACCAAGACCATCACTTGGAAGATTTATGATGAGCATAAGATCTATATGCACACCAAAGTTCCCATGAAGGGAGTGAGCGTAAAACTTAGAAGTCCACCACTAATGGTGTCCATAATAAAACCTAAATATGTGTATATGTATAAATTTAATGAAGGTAAGTTTTAAACATCACATGTATACACCAATGACACCATTTAATACTCAAGGATTCACTCGAACAATCAATACATACATGTTTTGGCTAGTACATGAATGGGAAAATGTTCCAAAAAACTGAAAACAATATGAGGGTGAATGATCCATCACCACACATTCCATTATTTAAGATGAATGATATATCACCATGTTATAATAATAGTGTGAATGGTACATCACCTCTCATCAACAAAGGTGGACAATAGAGCAAAAAATCCAACAAAGTGAATGAGGTATCACTTGTTGAATGATGTATCGTCACAAAACAATAGGGTGACCAATATACCTCTAGGTGGATGATGTATCACTGCACAACAACAATTTGAATGATGTATTTTCACACAATAGTAGGTTGAATGATGTATCTTTGAGTAAATGATGTATCACCACACAACATCAAGGTGAGTACTATATTTCTTGGTGAAAAATGTATCACCATATAACAACAGGTAGAATGGTGTATTTCCAAGTGAACCATTTATAACCACATGAAATCATTTTGAATGGAGTATCTCTAGGTGAATAATGTATCACCACACAATAATTAGGAAAATGATATATCATTAGGTGAATGATGTATCTCCATAGGATAACAACGTGAGTGATATATCGCCACACAATAGTAGGGCTAAAAATGTATAACTAGTTGAACAATGTATCATCACACGTTATGGTGGAAATGAGACATCTTCATGTGAATGAGGTATCACTCGTCAATATCATTGGTGAATGAAGCATCATAAAATCACAATTTTAGGTTAACTATCTACCACCACAACACAACTCCAAAGAAAATTATTTTTCACTATTATTTAGATAGGGTGGATGATTTACCACCAAAATCAATAATTGGGTGAATAATAAATCACTATTGTCACATATGAGGTGAGTGATTTATCGCTAGAAGAATGAAAATATAAGTGAACAATTTCAATATCTCACCACATAACCTAGCCATAGTAACGAATCATTACAAAATGCATTGGTCCAACAAAACCTAAATCACTCATGAGGTTACACAAGATAAATATGCTAAACACCTAACACTCGTGAATTAATCGCATCCTTTCTTGGTGTATCTATGATCCCATAAAACTACCCATATCACAAGGGTCATAATATCTTGGGCACTTATCATGCTAAATTCACATATCATGCCTAACTAATCACCTAACATAACTAATTCATGATTTATTATCATAAAGGAAAATGAAAAGGTTCAATATAGGGATCACAACTCATTATATGGTTGAGTAAACTCCTCATGATTGTATTCCCTAAGTATTGAGTCACTTTACTAGGAAACATGACCATCAATGGCCATGAGTTCAACACATAATGATTAGGGAACCTATCATGGCTAAAATATCTCATACTAATTATTCATAAATAAAAAGATCCTAATTTGGTTCCATTTTGGGTTTCTCTCACATGCCCACCTATAACCATACCTCATGTAGTTGTACTTACATCATCCCAAAGTATTTCCCCTAGAAATCACTCTAAGTGAGAGACACACATTCATAATGATACCTTTATGGGTTAATTTATCCATATATTCATAATAGAAACTCTATTGGGTTCTAATTTCTCTTTATTCAATCCTCTAACATTGTTGAAATATCCATCAGTGGCTATTCACTCCCTACATAATATTAGAGGGGAAGATATGAGCCCAACACAGCTACCTTGTCTTTCCTCTCATAAGGGAAACGACTCATTTATTCCATTTGGGCCACACACCCACTTACCCGTGATTAAATTTCACAAAATATATACACATCAATATCATGTATTAATATTAGGCACCACCTACCTCAAGCATGGATGTATCCCCTTAAGCACACTCGCTCTACCTTTGGTCAAAAAATTATCACTAATCATCATCGACTACAAACCCCTAACTCAAATAAGATGATTCCAAATTAATTATAAATAACTTATAATTAATTTAACCAATTGATCCATATTTTTTTAGTTATAAATAAACAAGGGAAAACTCATAAAATAGTGTAACAACACCAAATACCTCAAGTAATGGGGTGTGGTTCACTTCTAGAAAACTATTAAGTCTACTACTAAAAAAATCCACATTATCCAACACCAAATAATTATTCAATTCATTTCCAACTTGATAGAAAATCAAAAAACTAATCAGGGTAGTAGCTTACCTAAAGATGATTTTCATGAAACCACATGTGCTCATCCTTCAGGAAATTGTTCTATCTATCCCAAACAAATTCACTTCACTTCGGCTCCATTCCACCATGATCTAGTGGAATTAGAACCAAAAACCTAAATCTAGGTCACTAAAATAAAAAAGGGAGAGAATATAAGGAAGTAAGTGGATAGTAAGAGGAAAAATATCACCTCCACTGGTTAATCCACTAGCCCAAAATCTCACCAGATCAAAAGTGTGGAAGGGGGGAAGAGGGAACAATAGGGACAGCCTCCCATATTCTTATTGTCTAGATATACCCCAAATCCTAAGAGGTTCTCAAATTAAACCCCATTATTTAAAAAAAATAGGGTATCATTGAGGCATGACTCTCTATGTCACAGTGTAATTCCTTTACCAAGGTTATCCCAAAAACTACACAAGGGATTATTATGACATAACCTCATGCATTATGGCACAACACTCCATCACTGGGAAACCTGAAAAAAAAACTAACTAAATTATTGTGAAATATAAATGTTCCCCATAGTTCAATGCCTTTTCCAAGGAAGAACCAAAAAACCCCAGCCACCCCAGCCTGGGGTTATGTTACAATGTGACCCTCTTCATTACAGTAAAACTTCCCTTGTAAGGCAGTAGAAAAAAATCACAAACACCTACTAAAATATGGTCAGGTGCTTCATTACACAGCCCCATCACCTCGAGTAAGAATTTATAGAATAATTATAGGGTTTAAGCATGACCAACCACTTGTACCAAAATTTCAATATTATGCATCCCCTCACCATGTTTCAATGCCTCCTATTATGGTGTGACCTTCAACATATAACAAAATTTTATCCCAAACCAAGTTAATCTCCACCAAAATACTAACCTTTTCCTTTTTCAAATCATATAATAGCTAAAACCCATTAAAATACACAATTTTCAAAAAAAATAATTCCATTCTTCAGCAAATGAAGTGTGTCATAGCCTCCTCACTATAACACTTATAATTCTTGAGAAGTTTCCTCATACATCTCTTATAAAATACACTAGTAACTAATATTTGATCCACACTTCAATTTATGATCACCTACTATCCATAGTAATGCCCACACGACCCCCATATTAGAGAAAAACCCAAAAACTCAGTCACTTATTTCTTTAGCTCATTGCACATACTGGTCATCCCCTAAAGATTTGTATTGATCATTTATTATTCTATCACACTTTTTCACAAATGAAACACACTATTCAGAACCTTTCTACACCAAAAATATTCACAAAACCAATATCCCACACATCAAAATGTCTATTATATATACTAATGACACAATGATTCCCCAATCCTAGTGAAATTTGTGAATTCCTAATTCAATGAAATCCTACACTAATGGTTGATATTGGTAATCTAAACCAAATCATCTCCTGATCAACATCACACTCAGGAATCTTTTGACTATTCTCATTATAAATCAAATCCTCACACTCAAAAATAAACCAAATCATGAAACACCACTTCAAAAAACATGACCTCATACATCCTAAAAAGTACTTTCATTACACAAATCTGTTCACACTATCAATATATTTCAAAAAATTATACCTAGGCATACTATCAAAATATAACCAACAACCCTCAGTTGTTAGTTACTAATTGTGTTAAATTTACCCAATTAACCCATATTGATACTCACAATTTGTGTCATATTACAATAGAAAACATTTTAGATGCTCGCATCCATGTTTTGATGTACATCCCTGACCACCCATGGTTTAGGTTTTCCATACGTGTTACTCTTGATGCCCACTATAATCTCACCAAACCAAGTGTCATAGCCAAATATCCCAATAGTGGGCTACCCTCCATAAAATTTTCCTTCATTTCCAAAATGTAAGAAAAATGTAACTCCAAATATGTTATAAACATTCAAAATCCTCTATCATTATACCCTAATATACCCATCCCATGAATCCCATTATAGGTTTTATTGCATCATGATGATCCTCATATTCGTTGTTCCAAAATCATTGATAACCCATCACCACAATCATAATATCAATGGATATATCCCAAAACTAGTGATTGAACTCATCGTCATAATACTCTAAAATTCCCACTTGTTACAGGCTTCCATGACCCTGTTATCATTTTCACTATTTCACTAGTACCTCACCCTTTGTGATTAATACACTCTCTGAGTACCATAAGACCACACTGAGACCCTTAAACCTTAGTGTTCCATAAAACTTAGTGGTCCCTAAGCCACCACACCTTGCAGTCATCAACAATTAATCACTCGTTAATCATATGGGGTGACCATCACAACTACCCATACTCATCATAACCCATTGGTCATCACCGATCAATCCACAGTTGACTAGTTATAGATCATCATTGGTTCTCACCCATGTTCAGCATTATTTTAGGATGGATAACTCCATTATTCATTTATCAACTATAATATAGTACTCCACACTTCCCAAGGTCCATATAAAACATAACCACATCCCAAAAGTAATCAAACATTAATATATTAGCATCACATGACCTTTATTCAGCAGTTGGAGATACTATGGATTCTTAAACTCTATTTCAACCTATAAGTTCCCCTAAAGGTCTTATACACATATGGGTCTCAGAGGGACTAAACATATGATTAAATTTATCCAATATTATAAGTATGAAATATCACATTCATCCATCATGCATCAAAAAATTCATTCTGACTAATCCTATGAATTCACATAACCCACATATAGATCTCACTCTCTCAAAGATTTCTAAAATATTTCCAGTCAGCATGTCTTATATTTTATCCAAGGATGGTCACATCTATATGTTTCAAGATTCTTGAATCTGGTCAATCTTAGTTCATATTTTCCCAATTTCATTGTGGGTAGTAACAAACTCTCTATCTTGTTCCCATGGTAAGAGAGTTTCCAATGAACCACTCTCATAATAGTGCACAACAGCCATTGTTATTAATCAATCCCTATAACCAAGCAGGAATACATCCTAGAATTACCCTATTATAGCACTAAAATCATGTCATCATGATCCATTCCCTATAAATACTTGGTTAACACACCTAATAAACTAAACATGAGTCCCAAGAATGATAATAACCTCTAGCATAAAGCAAAAACTATTCTCCTCAATCCACACACACCCAAAGTATCCCTCATAAAAAAACTAAAACACAATCACACTTTACTCATGTGTCACCCCCATTACATGAATCATATAACCATGATTTTCACCAAAAAGTAATACATATCTCTAGATATCACCTCTCTCTTAGCCACCTTTACACGCCACAAACCATCCTAGGTATAGGGAGGGAAAGTACCCCTCTACATGGATAATACTTAACTCACTACTATCCTAATATTAACTCAACCTCACTAATCTCTCAAACCTAGTTATAAGGATCCTTTCTCATAAATGGTTCATTATCACACTATAAGAACATTTATGGGTTTACCCCCAAGTAAATTACCTCACTATATCCTAACAAAATAGTAGAAGGTGGGGGAAGATAGTACATCCCACTACCCCACACACTCCCTATGATACAAGGGTCATATATCACCAAGGAAAAACTTAAGCCCAACTTACCCATTCTTGAGTTAGGTATCCAATAAAAAAATATTCACATAACTAGGAATCATATACAGAATAAGAACCAGTAACCATGGTTCAATTGAGTATAATTTCACAAATAAATTATATTGGAAAACACTATATAAGTTTTTATTGACACTTTAAACAAAATAACCCTCCTCATGATCAGATCATTAATCACATAAAATCACATGAATTTCATGTGAACCATATGTGTAGAATATATTTTTTGTGAACACGCATATCATATCACCTCAAACCAAGATCAAAACCATAAATCATTAACTCAAATATCATTCATGTCAAAAAAACCATTTATAACTGGGAAAAACTAAGAACAAAAATACCATCTCCCGAGTAACTTAGACTTAATAATATATAGTAAAGGTAGTCAAAATCATGGGTTTACTATAATAAATTGGTAGTAAACCTATTATACTCATAGTAAAATCATAGGTAAACTCATACACTTGGTGTTAGCTCATTCGTATCACTAGGTAGATTCGCAGTGTAGATTCATGAGTTTGACTACTCAGTATATAGTGTTGGCCAAGAAAAAACACGGCATCCATACTAAGTCCAAAAATTTCATATATTTTTCTACCATATACCAAATACTGAGACAAAGAAAACAGGGCTCCCATACCGCATTGGGACATCTTAGACTCGATCATAAACTATCATCCCATGTTGGGTGTGCCACAAGACCTCTGTCATGAGCCATCCTAGATACCCCAGTACCTTGATAACCAGGCCAATCCTAATATATCCCAAAGGGTTTTCCAAATCCCCATTGGTTGGTGAATATCACCTGGCATTATAAAATATGAAATTGGGAATGAATTTTCGACAAAAATAATAGAATAAAGATAAAAAAGTTTGTATTCATATAAGAAAAAGTCTATAGGGAGAACTGTACTAGAAGTCAAAAAAGCATAAAACATCCAAAGTGTAACCACAAAGTACCATAAAATAGGATAACCACCCAAGTACCAACAAACACAACTCTCTAAGCATAAGGATCAACTACTAGAATCACCTCCAAGTGGCGGTTTAACATTTCTTGAACCTAGAAGGAGATAATATACAAACACTAGAAGGCATAGGTAGGGTGTGAGCTAAAAGCCTAGTAGGTATCATCAAGGATTCCATAATAAGATACCACAATTAATTAACCAAATAAATCTTTCAATTTTAAATAAACAAACAAGGAAGTTCAAAAGAATATTTAAAACAAATCATGTTTTACATTTTAAATGATTGAAATAATTTAAAAAAATGGATTAATAAACATTTTATATAATAAGGTTTTATAAATTCAGAAGGCTTGTGTAAAATAGTTTAAAACAATAATGGAATATATTTCAAATATAAATAATGAGCAACATGGTCATATTTTTAAAGGTATGATTGTTCCAGGATATAGGACTCCCTCACACTCAATTAGTTGTCATGAAAATATGTGTACATACATCCCTCTATAACTGGTCAAAGAGGACCCATCACCATCCTATTGGGGATGTGACATACTATATATGTATTGTTAGTATTGTAAATCATCAATATAGTGTTTTCCCAAATAACTCACTAACTACCTAGGATTTCATGTGCTCTAATAAAAATCAATTATGGGAAATTTATTTTAAAATTGTTTAAAATAAAATTCATCTCATTCTTCTATTTAAAATATGTTAATTTCCCTTTAAAAACCAATAAATGGGTTTTTAATCAAATAATGCCATTCTCTAAGATAAAACCATTAGGTTTATATCAAAACCATTATAAGCCATTTTTTCTCAAATACAAATTTTGAAATAAATTTCACAATTTAAATATCACAATTTTCCATCAATTTCAAAAACACACCCCAATTCCTTAGAATTGGAAATTGAATGGAGAAGATTTTTCTTGAAGCACCTGATCTAAAGATTGTTCCTAAAACACGTGATCAAAAAATATTCACCCAGTTTTTCTGGAATCCTCAATAATGAACCTGTAATGGAAATGGGAACTATATTAGAAGATAAAATTAAACTGGATATCACAGAATCTGAAATTTTTGAACCTGAACTGAAAACCACTCTTTCCTATTTTGAAACTTTAAACCCATTAATATTTGAAATAATGATGGATGAATTTAATCAGAGTATGTTATTTGAAGAAAGGATGACTGATGAGCTTTCACTACCATATTCTAAGAGTCATCACTTTTTTGAAACTTGGTTTGCTGAAATGGAAAATAGTATTGATAAAATAGGGGTAAATTTTTTGAATTTGAGAAATTTAGATACTGAATTTCTTAAAGCTGAATTGAATAATCCTTCCCCTATTACTGAATTGAAACACTCACCTAGAATTGTTTTAGAAAATGAACTTTTTGAATGTGAACTTTAAGTAAAGGTTGAACACGCATAAGATGTTTTAAGAAGAATTGATTATTCAAAATTAGTTGGTGTTAATTCTTTATTTACTAATGAGGAACTTTTGGAAGAGATCTATAGTATTTTGAAACCTGAATTTCTAGATTAACAAAAATTGACTCTTCCCTATGTTTCTAATTCTTCCTCAGTAGATTTAGGTGTTGAATATTTTTGTGATGATGAAAGTAATTTAGAGGGGGAATTTCACTTGAGTTATAGTATTTCTGATTCTATTCAGCACACTATTGTTACCCCTTATGAACCTATTTTTCATAACTTAGCTAAAAACACTCTTTTTTTATTCTATTAGTGTTGAAGTTTAGAGAGAAAGTTGTGAGGATAATTTCATACCCCTATAAGCACCTATTACAGTGTTGTCCCTTCATGTGAATTCAAATCTTGATAAATCTAAACAAAATCTAGAAGTGGACAGCACTACTTCCAAGAGTAACTTTTATGTTTTTGAGATTAAATTCCTTTTGGTAAAGATTGGGGGAGTCAATTATTTTCCAACTCAACTTAAATGTTTTGAAAATACTGAAAAAATGAATTTGGGTGATGAATTTTTATCTCAACTTGGAGACTCCCTTGAGTAGTTCATTATTGCTAAAGGGTACTACTTAGGGATGTATTCATGTTATCATAGTTTGGTTTTTGTTTTGTTTAGTCTTGGTTCCCACAAGTCTCATTTATTTATTAAAAACATTTGAGAAAAACATATGTGGTGGTTCTTACTAAAGAAACCACACCAACCTAGTGACTTCAGTTATTTCTAGGTGAGTCCAGCTAGGGACTATAAAACTAGCATTATATGGGAAGAAACCCATGATTTTTTTATTGATTTCAATAAAACAAAAGAAAATTATAATCAAATAAAGTCTTACTGAAGAATTTAAACTTATTGTTTAATGGGATTCAACCCATGGTTCATTCGTTTTCTATACTTTTGTAATGTTTATGTTTTGAATAAGGTGCTACTTGGCTATCTTTTGAATTCTCTTTCTTTATTGCAGTTTTTTACTTGGTCTGTCTACTTTGTGTTTTTAGAGTTTTATGCTACTGTTTTGTCATTGAATGAGAATAATTCCCTTGTGTTGTCAAATCACATAAAGCTGATTATAAAGGAATCCTTAATTCAAGGAAGTTATTTTATTTTATACTTTCATGTTTCTGCTTCTTTTCACTTTAAAAAAAATTACTACTAATTCACCATTCCATGGTTTAACGGTATGTCATTGAGTTACCATTGAATTTGATTTATTGTTATATTGTTGGTGGTGAGTCATTTCAATGGTGACTTGCAAATAAACTGATAACGGTGAGTCAGTTATTGCTACCAAAAAAGTATGTTGTTTATGTGTGATGTTGTTGGAAAAATTTCTACATATATCACTATGTTAAAAAAATCTGCTGCATGTTTTTTCTATTTTCTAGAAATATAAATTATGCAAGAGCCGCTTTTCTAAAAATGAAGTTCATTATTATTAAAACCAATAATTGTTAGAAACTAAGTGTGGGGGGTACATGTCGGCTGGTTTTTGTTTCTTTTTATTAGAATCTCCTTCATTTTTCAAGTGTTTTAGTATGTATTTTTCTATTCTATTGAAGATCTGTTTGAACCAAAAATTATGAACTACTACACCCTTTACACTGCGTACTTTAATGTTTCACATGATAATTCTTGAATTGTATTGTAAATTTTTCACTACCTTAATTGATAATTCATGTACTTGCATGTAAGCCTAATGTAAAGTAAACATTATGATAATCATTTTTCTTTTGAGCTTCATTGAGACCCTTTAAACATGCCATTAATCTTCTTAATTGAAAATGATCTTTGAGATTAAACTGTTAAATTGTTTATTCTTTATATTTTAATTAAATATTGGGGAAAAAGTTGGGTTTTAAGTGTGGGGGATGGGGTCAATTCATGATTGATCTAAACTACGCTTTAAAGGAATCCCATCAAATCCCTCTACTCTGTAATTTTTTTGTTAAAAAATGACTAATTTTTTTCAAAATTCTATCACAATTTTTAGGTTCTTTAGGCTTCACACTGTTTCTCAAATGTGTCTTGCCTAAGAATAATTACTTTTCTGGTAGTTAACAGTTACTTTGAATATGAAACTAATGAGGTTGAATGATTGTTTAGTGATTATACTTAGTGAATTTATTAATTTTTGGTTTAGGAACTATATTTGAGAGTGGTATAGTATTCTTGTTTCTGGATTTAATATCATAGTTTTAGGAATTGGAAGTTTGAACTTAATCCTAGGGGATATAATTTTTAATTATTAAAAATAATAATCACCTTAATAAGCCAGTTTAGATTTGTTTCATATGAATCTTTTGAAACTAGAGTAATTTGGGCATTTGGGAACCCACAGTGAATCTCTGACACCCTAGGCACTGGGTGCGTTTTTTTAACTAATATCCCTCTGTAAAAATTTGAATAAGTGTATATGCACAATGTTTAACACGTGTTACATGGATAGGGAAAAATAAAATAAAGTGTCTTGGGTAAAAAATAAGTTCATTAAGGTGAGTGGAATAATGAATTCGAGATGAAGAAGGGGATATTTGGTTTGTATGGAACCATTCATGTTGTTTCAATAAGGGTATTTAAAAAAATATTTTTTTCTTTTTGAACCTAAGTGAAAGTCAAAATACAAGGTTATTTTTGTTAAGTTATTGAATCCACCCACTTTTAACCTGTTATCACTCTTGAGCTTAGCACTTGAACTTGAGTAGAAGTAAGTCGCTAAGAAGATTCATATATAAGGAATGATATCCACAAAAATGAAAGACTCTTTTCTCTTTTGATTACCTTTCAATATTTTATTTTAGGGAAAGATGTCATTTTAACATTACCCAAACATTATTGTCCCCTATTTTAAAATTGATTGACATGTTACATTTTGATTAATAAAACACACTTTTATTTTTCAAAGTTGATAAAACATGGAATTGTTTGAGGACAAACAATGTTTAAGTGTGGAGAAATTTGATGTGACATTAATTTTACCTAGTTTGCCACATCATTTTAATTATTTTTTAATAAATTAATTAATTATTTTATTAATAAATATTTTTTTAAATCACCTTATTGAAACAAAATGAATGGTTCCATACAAACCAAATGTCCCCTTCTTCATTTGGAATTCATTAATCCAATCACCTTAATGAAATTATTTTTGACCTTAGACACCTTATTTTATTTTTCCGAAACCATGTAATATGTGCTAAACATTGTGAATATTCACTTATTCAAATTTTTATAGAGTCTTTAGAGATTACATCGACAAATTTGTGGTAGTCTTTATAGATGATATTCTAATATACTCCAAAACCAAGGAGGATCATGAGGAGAATTTAATAACTATACTAGAGACTTTGTGCAAGGAGAAGCTCTATGAAAAGTACATCAAGTGTGAGTTATGGTTGAAGGAGGTATCATTCTTGGGACATATCATCACAAGTATTGGGATATCTATGGATCCCTCCAAAACAGATGCAATTGGGGGATGGTCGAGGCCAACATCGGTAATAGATATCCGTAGCTTCTTGGGGTTATCTGGATATTATCGACAATTTGTGAGAAATTTATCACAATTTTCCAACCCTCTTACCAAGATAACTCAAAAGGTAGTAAATTTTTCTTGGAGTGATGAATGCAAAGAAAGCTTCAAGGAGTTGAAAAGGAGTCTTATCACTGCACCCGTGCTCACTTTACCCACAAGTGGGGAACTTTTTTGGTATTCAGTGATGCTTCAAAGAAGGTATTAGGCTATGTGCTGATGTAGAATGATAAAGTGATATCCTATGCCTTAAGGTAGTTGAAAATCCATGAGAGAAACTATCCAACGCATGATATGGAGTTATCGGCGGAGATCTTTGCCTTGAAAATCTGGCGGCATTATCTCTATAAGGAGAAATGTGAGATATATACTAACCACAAGAGTCTTAGATATATATTCACATAGAAAGAGCTTAATATGCACCAGAGAAGATAGATATAGCTCATCAAGGATTATGATTGTTCAAACATTACCACCCTGGGAAAGCGAACAAGGTGGCAGATGCCCTAAGTAGAAAAGACCCAGCGATTCTATCAATGATGAGAATTGAGAAGGATCCAATCTTCTTAGACTTGATGAAGATGTACATGGGAATCATAAAGAAGGAAACATCATCAATCCTTTCACAAATTATTGCTCAACCATCTCTTTTGGAAAGGTTAAAGGATGCTCAAAAGGATGATGTGGGAATTCAGGAAAAGGTAGAAGCTATCAAAAAAGGGAAATCCTTATAGTTTAATGTTAATGAAGAAGGAATTGTGCGGTTTAGGAAAAGACTATGTGTTCCATAAAGTCTGGAGCTGAAGAATGAACTTTTGGATGACGCACATAGTTCAAATTTCTCTATTCACCCAGGGAGCACAAAGATGTATTGAGATCTCTGAGAAAACTTTTGGTGGGATAATATGAAAAAGGAGATCGCTGAATATACATCAAAGTGCCTGGTGTGTCAGCAAGTGAAGGTAGAGAGGCAGAAGTCTAAGGGGGTGATGCAACCATTTCTCATACCAGAATGGAAATGGGAGAACATCACCATGGACTTTGTCACTAGACTTCCAAGGTCATCCAAGGATTTCCCTTTTTCGATAGCTTCTACCTTTTCCTGAATTCCCACATCATCCTTTTGAGCATCCTTTAACCTTTCTAAAAGAGATGGTTTAGCAATCATTTGTGAAAGGATTGATGATGTTCCCTTCTTTATGATTCCCATGTCTATCTTCATAAAGTCTAAGAATATTGGATCCTTCTCAATTATCATCATTGATAGAATCGTTGGGTCCTTTCTACTTAGGGCATATGCCACCTTGTTCGCTTTCCCAGGGTGGTAATGTATTGAATAGTCATAATCCTTAATGAGCTCTATCCATCTTCTATGGTGCATATTAAGCTCTTTCTGTGTGAATATATATTTAAGACTCTTGTGGTCAGTATATATCTCACATTTCTCCCCATAGAGATAATGCCGCCAGATTTTCAAGGTAAAGATCACTGCCGATAACTCCAGATCATGTGTTGGATAGTTTCTCTCATGGATTTTCAACTACCTTGAGGCATAGGATATCGCTTTATCCTTCTGCATCAGCACATAGCCTAATCCCTTCTTTGAAGCATCGCTAAATACCACAAAAATTTCCCCACTTGTGGGTAAAGTGAGCACGGGCACAGTGATAAGCCTCTTTTTCAACTCCTTGAATCTTTCTTTGCATTCATCACTCTAAGAAAACTTTACTCCATTTTGAGTTAGCTTGGTAATAGGGTTGGACAATCATGAGAAATTTCTCACAAATCGTCGATAATATCCAGCTAACCCCAAGAAGCTACGGATATCTGTTACCGATGTTGGCCTCGGCCATCCCCCAATTGCATCTGTTTTGCAGGTATCTATAGATATCCCATTGCTTGTGATGATATGGACCAAGAATGAGACCTTCTTCAACCAAAACTCACACTTGATGTACTTTGCATAGAGCTTCTCCTTGCACAAAGTCTCTAGTACAGTTCTTAAATTCTCCTCATGATCCTCCTTGGTTTTGGAGTATATTAGAATATCATCTATAAAGACTACCTCAAATTTGTCAAGGTAATCTCTAAAGACTCTATTCAATAAGTCCATGAAGATTTCTGGAGCATTAGTGAGTCCAAAAGGCATTACTATGAATTCATAGTCCCTGTATCTTGTGCGAAAATCAGTCTTGGGGATATCTTCCTTCTTCACCCTTACTTGATAATATCTCGACCGCAAGTCCACCATGGAGAAGTATTGTGCTCCACACAGCTGATCAAACAAGTCATCAATTCATGGTAGAGGATACTTGTTCTTTATCGTGATTTTGTTAAGTTCACGATAATCAATGCAAAGCTGCATTGACCCATCCTTCTTCTTGACGAAGAGGACTGGTGAACCCCATGGTGAAGCACTTGGGCGTATAAACCCTTTATCCAGATTCTCCTGTTGTTGTTTCTTTATCTCTTCAAGCTCTACAACATCCATTCTATATGGAGTCTTGGATATTGGTAATGCCCTGGGTATAATTTCAATTGAGAATTCAACATCTCTTCTAGGAGGAAGATCGGGCAGTTCCTCGGGAAACACTTCAGTGAATTCCATCACAATAGGCATTTCTTCAAGGATGGTTTCTTCCTTGGACTCAATCATCTTAGCTAGATATGCGTTCTCATAGGGCAGTAATATCCATGCTTGAGATGATGGATCTAAAGGAGATTCATCTTCCTCCTTACACTTGTAAATAATTGGGGGTCGATTCTTCATATGGAGTGTGATTTCCCTCTCCTGACAATTTATGTTGGCTCTATATACGAAAAGCCAATCCATGCCAAGAATTGTATCAAATTCCACCAGAGGGAGTTTGACGAGGTTTTCCAGGAAATTCAATCCACATATTATAACAAGGGAGGACTTATATTCATGGGATGCAATGATTGCCCCATTTTCCGTACCCACCGACATCTTCACTTCCATGATTTGTGGTGGTGCTGGGATTGTTCTACTAAACTTTCGAGATACAAAAGAATGTGTAGAACCTGAATCAAAAAGTATGTTCGCTATTATTGAATGAATAACTAGTGTACTTGTCACCACTTCGTTTTCAGGGTTCACTTCGACAGAAGTGATGGCAAAAGATCTTCCTTGATGCCTTGGAGGTTGTTGGTTGCCTCTGAAAACCCTTGGATTAGGGCACTGATTTGCCAAATGCCCCAGTTCTTTGCATTTGTATAATTGAACAATGCGTTGAGGTTAGAACAGATCGTTCCTCTCCTCTGTCGCAGCTACGGGTCTTTCTTGCCAACAGTTAACATCTAGGTGCCCTTCTCTTCCACACCTAAAGCATTTCCTCGTCCCCTTAATGAAATTTCTAGGGTACTTCTTTCCGTACTTTTGGAAAGTGGGGTGCTGGATCTTTTTAGCACTGTTGGATTTATCCATCAGACCACCAGTATTGAAGTCCACCTTACGCTTCTTATCCCCATGATACCCATGTGATTCTCCGATCTCTATTTTGACCTTGAGGGCACAGCGGACAATTTCCTCATAGCTTTCGAAGTCACGGATCGCCAATGCTTTCCGCAGGCTAGGCTTCAACCCACCAAATAAGTGGTTAACTTTGCATTCAGGGGTAACGACAAAGCTGGAAGCGTATCATGAAAGCCTTGTGAAGTTTTCCCCGTACACTCCAATATATTCTTCATCTTTTTTCTTGAGGGAAAGGAAGTCTCTTTCCATCTTAATCCGGAGGGTGAGCGGAAAATATTTATTGAAAAACATCTTCTGGAAATCATTCCATTCCAACGCCTCGATCTCCTCCTCAGGCTTCGTATTTTTTATCAACATCCACCATTGATCAGCTTCACCCTACATACGATAAGCCTCCAGGAGAACCTTCTCTTGTTCAGAACATTAAAGGATATAGAAGATATTTTCAATGGATTTGATCCATTGTTCAGCGATCGTGGGATTGGATGATCCACTAAAAGTAGGAGGCCTTTGCCTCATGAAGCTCTCGATAGTGACTTGTTATTTCTTAGGGGGGTTGAACATTCCACTTGACCCGTGTTTCTATTCAAAACTTGATTTATCTGAGAGATAATCATGACAAAGTTCATGATTCCTGATCCCATTGGATTGGGCATCTCATTAATATAGTCATCACACTGATCTTTACATCGGTTGTTAGATCGAGTCCTCCTATTACCAGCCATTGGCTAGAATAAAAGGAAAGTTAGGGGTAACACATAAAGGGTAATCCAAAGATAAAAGTTTATTACTTATAAATAAACTTTTATTTCCTTAAATCATGAGTCTATAGGCTTCAATCTAGGCTTTTCATGATCTACTTTCTAACATAAATTCTTAGGGGCATTTTTTTAATTCCCTTAATAAGGGTTCATACTAAGCTTGTGAATTTATAAAAACATATCCACCGGGAGTGTCGCAACCAATAGTGCATCAAGGCCCATTTTCGTGCACCAATCCCCGTTCGAGTCTAGCTCAAAGCGGTTTTTTTGGGTTTTACCCCTAGGATACATCTGTTTCAGAGCCGCCTCTACCTGCTCGTATCCAGACAGGGATGTATTTGTTTGATAAACCACTTACTCAGTACTTACCAAAAATTAGGGATGTTTGGATTATACTTATTCTTGTCTCTAAGTCTTTACTAGAGTTTTCTAATCCTAATCCCAAAAATAACTAAACCTATCCTCTGATACCAACTATGACAACCCTACTTTTTAATACAAACTTAAACATGATTTATTACATAAAACTTCACTTGATAAAACAAAGAAGATCGAGAGGTTTAGTGTATTTGGGGCTCAGGATCATTACATAAAAACTTGAAACATGAAATACAACATCTTTATTGAAAACTTCCTTTACATGACCACTACATTCCCTCGTACTTAGCATTTCATGGGATAACCTGAGGACATGCATAAGAAAAGGGTGAGCTATAAAGCCCAGTAAGGGAATACACATGGAATAACATGAGGAGTACAATACATGTTAGACATTAGGCATATCAATAGAGCACAAGATAAACATGAACATAAAGGCGTGATAAATCATGATAATCATAACATGGAAATGTGGCAACAACACTTAACATGGAATTAGCATGAGCCAAGGCCCATTGCACATGGAGCATGAGTAAATCCTTATTTCACATGAAGAACGAGTAAATCCTCATTTCACTTGAATTAGCATGAGTCAACACTCATTGCACATGACGTATCATGATACTATACTTTACCCAATGCATTGGAGTGCTATAAGGGCGCACCCTTCTTAAACATTTCATTTCATGCATAAGTGTGCCACATGGATCATAAAACATGGATTCATAAAACATAATAATTTATTACATGATAAAGGAATGTGGAATTCATACATGAAACTTTATAATCAATAAGTAAATGTTCATAAATGTGAATACCCTTGATGGATAAATGGGCATGGTATTCACTACACAATGGCATTGGCTTAGAAAATCGGTGCGATTTCGGCAGCGTAACGGCGTGACATAAGAATTCATAAAAATGGTTGATGAGAGATAAAGGGGTTCCTCATCATATTTACATGTAATGGACAGTAATAAGGTCATATAGATACATGTCTCAACAATTATAATGGAATTTATATCCATGATACAAAAGTATTTCTTGACTGTAAATGAGGAGAGAGAAGTTCCTTTCAGAATTTGAGCATAGTAACGGGTGTATATGGGAGGAATTTAATGAGAGATAAAGGGGTCTCTCATAATTAAAACATAAATAGGGAAGTATGATAGAGGTTTGAAACCATACCCCAACATTCATAATTGAAATTAAAAGGGCAAAACAACTTAAAGAAAATTGGACAAAAATGAGAAAGGAAGAAAAAACCCTTACTTGGAAGTGTGCTTCCAAAGGCTAGAGAGAGGCTTGTGAGAGGCTTATTGGGAGCCTGGGTCACCTTGGGAGGACTCTAGAGAGAGTAGGGTAGAGTTTGGACTAACTATAAAGTCTTTGAGTGAGGTGGAAGTGGGAGCTTGGGTGGGTTTATATAAGAAAGGTGAGGGAATTCTTTATTATTTAGGTTTGAGACCCCTTATATTAAATTAATCCAAACCACAAACCATCCCATGGTTTTTGCCCATGTTTTATGGAAAAGGGAAGAGGAAAAAATATTTTATAAGGCCAAAGTCCGAACTTTTTAAAATAATATGGTTGCTTATGTGGAGGTGAGTCACACTCCCATGAAAAACAATTTAAAAAGACAAGGTGTTTAATAAGTCTTGAGGGGTCCATTAATGCTTTGAAAAGTAAGTCAAACAAACCCAAAATAACATTATTTTAATGGTAAAACATATATTTTCAGAACATAAGGATTATAGTATTTTATTACATCACTATTGGGTCATTATGATGTCATAAAACACATTATATATTTAAACTGTATTTAATTTTTACCCAAAAATTTGACTGTCTCAGAAAATTATGAAAAATCCACCGTTGGATAATTTCGACATTCTGATTCCAGAAATAACATTTATTTTATCTAAATAATTTTCTAAATATGTTAATTTTCACTTTTAAAATAAGAACTGACATTTATCGAAAATTCACAGGTTTTGACAGAAATGGCTTTCAAAACTTAATAAAAATTATAATTGCATTCATAAAATTATAAGATAATTTATATTTAATAAAAAATAATTTAATAATAATATTTTATTAAAATATTATTTAATTCAAAAATCCCTTAATTTAATAAAATAAAATTCTTAATTAAATAATAACTAAAAAAATTATTTGTACTTTAAAAACTATTTACAATGTATCAATGATGACAAGAACGTATATACATTATTATATATAAAAAATAATGTACATGAACATAGTACTATTGATTTGTTACATAACCACTTAAAACATCCGCATAAGACCTAAGGGTAAGGTGTGCGATGGTGACAGACTCTTGGGGTGGCTCGGATAACATTGCTCAAGTGGTAATTTCTATCAACTTCGACTTTTCCCATAGACGGTCCCATTCGAGCTTGACATAATAAAGCTCTGCTTGGGATTGGTCAAAAGTGAAGCCCAAGGATGCCACCTCTTTTCCGAGCTCCAAAAAATGGGCTTCGTATGGAACAATTCTACTGGATGAGGTCATCACTTCTTTTGTCTGAGTAAATTGGATTTGTTAAAGTCCTATATTTATACAAATCATGTGATCACTGTTCAATGACTATATTAGCAACGGTAAAAATTCTTAACATAAAACCAAATAAGTTGACATTTTATATAAACATAAAGAGACATTTAATTAGATTAAGAGGGATTTCCATTAATTAAACTTTGGGTCATTACAATCCCTCTGTAAAAATTATAATAAGTGAATATGCACAATGTTTAGCACATGTTACATGGTTTGGGAAAAATAAAATAAGGTGTCTAAGGTCAAAAATAATTTCATTAATGTGGTTGGAATAATAAATTCCAAATGAATAAGGGGACATTTGGTTTGTAAGGAACCATTAATTTTATTTCAATAAGGTGATTTAAAAAATATTTATTAATAAAATAATTAATTAAATTATTAAAAAATAATTAAAATGATGTGGAAAACTAGGTAAAATTAAGGTCACATCAAATTTACCCACACTTAAACATTGTTTGTCCTCAAACAATTCCATGTTTTATCAACTTTGAAAAATAAAAGTGTGTTTTATTAATCAAAATGTGACATGTCAATCACTTTTAAAATAGGGGAAAATAATGTTTGGGTAATGTTAAAATGAAATCTTGCCCTAAAATCAAATACTGAAAGGTAATCAAAAGAGAAAAGATCCTTTAATTTTGGTGGATATCATTCCTTATATATGAATCTTCTTAGATACTTACTTCTACTCAAGTTCAAGTGCTAAGCTCAAGAGTGATAACAGGTTAAAAGTGGTTGGATTCAAGAACTTAACAAAAATAACCTTGTATTTTGACTTTCACTTAGGTTCAAAAAGAAAAAAATATTATTTTAAATCCCCTTATTGAAACAACATGAATGGTTCCATACAAACCAAATATCCCCTTCTTCATCTCGAATTCATTATTCCACTCACCTTAATGAACTTATTTTTTACCCAAGACACTTTATTTTATTTTTCCCTAGCCATGTAACATGTGTTAAACATTGTGCATATACACTTATTCAAATTTTTACAGAAGGATATTATTTAACAAAAACGCACCCAATGACTAGGGTGTCAGAGATTCACTGTGGGTTCCCAAATGCCCAAATTACTCCAGTTTCAAAAGATTCATATGAAACACATCTAAACTGGCTTATTAAGGTTATTATTATTTTTAATAATTAAAAATTATATCCCCTAGGATTAAGTTCAAACTTCCAATTCCTAAAACTATGATATTAAATCCAAAAACAAGAATATTATACCACTCTCAAACATAGTTCCTAAACCAAAAATTAATAAATTCACTAAGTAAAATCACTCAGCAATCATTCAACCTCATCAGTTTCATATTCAATGTAACTGTTAACTATCAGAAAAGTAATTGTTCTTAGGAAAGACACATTTTAGAAATAGTTTGAAGCCTAAATAACCTAAAAATTGTGATATAATTTTGAAAAAAAAATAGTCATTTTTTAACAAAAAAAAATTAAAGAGCAGAGGGATTTGATGGGATTCCTTTAAAGCATAGTTTAGCTCAATCATGAATTGACCCCATCCCCCACACTTAAAACCCAACTTTTTCCCCAATATTTAATTCAAATATGTAGAATAAACAATTTAACAGTTAAATCTCAAAGATGATTTTCAATTAAGAAGATTAATGGCATGTTTAAAGGGTCTCAATGAAGCTCAAAAGAAAAATGATTATCACAATGTTTACTTTACATTAGGCTTACATACAAGTACATGAATTATCAATTAAGGCAGTGAAAAAATTTACAATATAGTTCAAGAATTATCATGTGAAACATTAAAGTACGCAGTGTAAAGGGTGTAGTAGTTCATAATTTTTGGTTCTAACAGATATTCAATATAATAGAAAAATACATACTAAAACACCTGAAAAATGAAGGAGATTCCAATAAAAAGAAACAACAACCAGCCCGCATGTACCCCCCACACTTAGTTTCTAATAATGATTGGTTTTAATAATAATGAACTACATTTTTAGCAAAGCGGCACTTGCATAATTTATATTTCTAGAAAATAGAAAAAACATGCAGTAGATTTTTTTTAACATAGTGATATTTGTAGAAAAATTTTCCAACAACATCACACATAAACAACATAATTTTTTAGCAGCAATAACTAACTCACCGTTAGCAGTTTATTTGCAAGTCACCATTGAAATGACTCACCACCAACAATATAACAGTAAATCAAATTCAATGGTAACTCAATGACATATCGTTAAACCATTGAATGGTGACTTAGCAGTGATTTTTTTAAAGTGACAAGAAGCAGAAACATGAAAGTAGAAAATAAAATAACTTCCCTGAATTAAGGATTCCTTTATAATCAGCTTTATGTGATTTGATAACACAAGGGAATTATTCTCATTCAATGACAAAACAGTAGCATAAAACTCTAAAAAAGCAGAGTAGACAGACCAAGTAAAAAACTGCAATAAAGAAAGAGAATTCGAAATATAGCCAAGTAGCACCTTATTCAAAACATAAACATTACAAAAGTATAGAAAAATAATGAACCATGGGTTGAATCCCATGAAACACTAAGTTTAAATTCTTCAGTAAGACTTTATTTGATTATAATTTTCTTTTTTTTATTGAAATCAATAAAACAAATCATGGTTTTCCTCCCATATAATGCTAGTTTTATAGTCCCTAGCTGGACTCACCTAGAACTAACTGAAGTCACTAGGTTGGTGTGGTTTCTTTAGTAGGAACCACCGCATATGTTTTTCTCAAATGTTTTTAATAAATAAATGAGACTTGTGGGAACCAAGACTAAACAAAACAAAAACCAAACTATGATAACATGACTACATCCCTAAGTAGTACCCTTTAGAAATAATGAACTGCTCAAGGGAGTCTCTAAGTTGAGATGAAAATTCATCACCCAAATTCATTTTTTCAGTATTTTCAAAACATTTAAGTTCAGGTGGAAAATAATTGACTCATCCAAGCTCTTTCAAGAGGATTTTAAGCTCAAAAACATCAACGTTACTCTTGGAAGTAGTGTTCTCCACTTCTAGATTATTTTTAGATTTATCAAGATTTTAATTCACATGAAGGGACAACATTGTACTAGGTGCTGCTAGGGGTATGACATTATCCTCACCACTTTCTCTCTCAACTTTAACACTGACAGAATAAAAAACAAGGGTGTTTGTAGCTAAGTTCTGAAAAATAGGTTAAGAAGAGGTAATAATAGTGTGCTGAATAGAATCAGAAACACTATAACTCAAGTAAAATTCCCCCTCTAAATTACTCTCATCATCACAAAAATATTCAACAACTAACTCTACCAAGGAAGACTTAGAAACACAGGGAAGAGAAAATTTTTGTTAATCCAAAAATTCAGGTTTCACAATATTATAGATCTCTTCCAAAAGTTCCTCATCAGTAAATAAAGAATTAACTTCACCTACTTTTGAATAATCAATTATACTTAAAACATCTTATCTGTGTTCACCCTTTACTTCAAGTTCACATTCAAAAAGTTCATTTTCTAAAACAATTTCATGTGAGTGTTGCAATTTAGTAATAGGGGAAGGATTGTTCAATTCAGATTCAAGAAATTTAGTATCCAAATTGTTCCAATTCAAAAAAAATTCCCCTAGTTAATCAATGCTATTTTCCATTTCAGCACACTAAGTTTTAGAAAATTTATGACTCTTAGAATATGGCAGTGAAATCTCATCAGTCATCCTTTCTTCAAATAACATACTTTGATCAACTTCCTCCATCATTATTTCAAAGATTAATGTGTTTAAAGTTTCTAAACAGGGAAGAGTGGTTTTCAGTTCAGGTTCAAAAAAATTAGATTCTATGATATCCAGTTTAATTTTCTCTTCCAATATAGTTCCAATTTCCATTATAGTTTCATTATTGAGGATTCCAGAAAAATTGGGTGAATATTTTTTGATCAGGTGTTTCAGGCACAATCTTTAGATCAGGTGTTTCAGGCACAATCTTCTCCATTCAAATTATTACTAAGCTAATTACTTTTAATTATTATTAATTATTCTTCTAATTATTGTTAATTATTCCTAATTATTATTAATTATTCTTAATTATTTCTATTCATTCTAATTTACTCCTATTTATTCTTATTCATTTCCATTTATTTCTATTCATTGCCATTTATTTCTAATTATTACCATTTATTTCTAATTATTACCATTTATTACTAATTATTACCATTTATTACTAATTATTACCATTTATAATAATTATTACTATTTACTACTAATTATTACTATTTACTACTAATTATTACCATTTGCTACAAATTAATACCATTTACTACTAATTAATACAAATTACCACTAATCGATACTAATTACTACTAATTAATACTAATAACTACTAATTAATAATAATTAATACTAATAACTAATAATTAATACTAATAACTAATAATTAATACTTAATTATAAAAAATGCAAAATAAAACTATCTAATTCTAATATAATTTAATATCTATTAATTAACAATAATTATAATTAATATAAAGTAAAATAAATTAACTAAGAAATAAAATAAATAGATAAATACCTTAGAATTTAATCTTTCATAGTATGTAAGGCTTCAAAACTCCTCCGATGTAAATTTTTCAACTTAAAAAATTATAAAGAAATAGGAGAATAGAGAGAGATATGCTGAGAGAAATGTAAAATGAAAAAAAAACGGATGGGGGTATATATAGGTTAGATTAGTTGTGATGGGAAGACCATCGCAAATAATACTATTTGTGATGAGACCTCTCACAATTGATAAACCCCCTATTAATTAGGGGTGATGGTTAAAAAAGTATTTTCGATGACACCCGTCACAAATACCTACCTGTCGACATAGTATTTGTGATGGAAGATAAATCTCATCACAAATACCCTTCATGCGGTTTGGCGCGCATCACGTGGTTTGGTGCGCATCGTGTGCCAAACCTTTTATGACTGGATACCTATTCCCCTTGAAAATAATTTTTTATTTGCAACAGGAAAAGGATCTCATCGTAAATAGTTCCTCCAGATGGATTATTTGTGACAGGATCCTTCCCCGTCGCAAATATCCATTTTTTCCATAGTGTGCTGGATAATGCTGAAGTTATGCTACTGCCATAGATAAAGAGTAATGATTAAAATTACTATTCAAGAATTGTGTCATTTGAATATTTTATCAACAATGTACCAGTTATAAGAATTATAGAATATATGAGGATTGTACTGCAATACATTTTTGTTAAGGATTTTAGAATAATATGTTGAATGGTACTAAGAAAATATATTAAGTAGAAAGTTAAAAATTTTATAAAACACATGATTGAGGGAAATAAAACCCTTAATATTTTCATGATGTTGAGATAATGATGAAGAAATGATTTATTTGGATAAGTGCTAACTACCTTGTACCTGAATAATGACTTGTTGACAAGTGGTATATACTACCGTTTATGATGTTTACGACACTTTCATATTTACAAAATATATCCAATAACATGTGTCTTACTTAAGGAATAATGAAGAATGCATGTTTCCAATAAGGTTTTATGGTAATTTTAGTTATTACCATATTTCAAGAGGATACATGATGAAGTTATTCACATGTTTGGAATGTGAAAATTTGGAGCTACTTCATGTATATTAAAGGTTAATGATAAGTTCATTTTAGAATTTCAGTGACCATCTTTATAAAGTGTCATATCATAATATTTTGGAAAATTTAACCATTTATGAAATGGTTTAAGTTGAACTTTGGATGTTGTTTTATAGATTGATATATTACATCACTATACGATGAATATTTTTCTAAAAGATAAAGTATAAATAGTTCAAGGCATGACCAAAGGATAAGATTATGCTTATAGAAACATACTAAGTATATTTACATATATTCTTAGAGAGTGGAACAATTACTCAACTCAAAGAAAAATTATCTTGAAACCAAAAACTTTGTCCTGGTACCTTTGTTTCTAATGAATCAAATGGACCTTAGATCATCACAGATTTAGGGATTTCTGATTGTTAACTTTCTCTTAACCATGTTCTCTAGAACTCTCCATCAGAACTTGATTGTTATATTTTTCCTCTGTATCCATGTTTCCATTTCCCACTTATGTTCTCCTACTAAGGGACCTATTACATGACTATTGTAATTTCATTTCTCTATTATTAAGAATATGTGATATTAACACTTTTTATGATGTGGTTATTTTAATAATATTTTATTTTCAATCCCTATATTTTAGAGATTAAGTTTAAATTGTGAGGATGCAATTTATTTAAGGTGGGAGAATGTAACACCCCAAAATTCTAAATTAGGAACCTTATATTTGATAGCATGCATGACATGTGACACCAAACACATAAGGTAAAATAATACCCTAATAATTTAAAATATATTTACTATTTTAAATAGATTTTATAAAATCTATATTTGTTAATTCACTCGGCACCGAGTTACCTTGTGTTACACGCAAGATCGACTTTCTTTAAAAGATAATATTACATGCAAGACTGAGTTTTACAAAATAATGATATATTATTAAATATAATAAGATTTAACCTAGAATTTAAATTAGTATTTATGAAAATGGGTAACTAATTTATGAAAATATATGGTTTACACAAATTTAAAATAAATTCACAGGTTATAAATTAATTAGAAACGAATATGAAAACCGATTGAATATAAAAGAAAATATTATTATTTTCACAAAGTTGTTTTACCCTAATAGATTTAATTAATAAAAATTAGTGGGTGATATTACTGTAATATATATATCATATATTAAATATAATATTTTTTAAGTTCATCCAATAGATTTGATAAGAATAAGATAAGAACAAATCAAATATTACACTATATATTTTTATAAAAACAATTAGATAATATTTTTGATTAGTTTTAAAGATTAATTAAATAATATTTTTATCAATTAATATAATTTATTTCATTGTAATAAAATTCACTTTGAAATTGACTATAAAAACATAGCAAACTTTTAGAAATTTTTACCTTAAAAACTGCATTGTCATCCCGTCTACGGGATTAAATTTAAATTAATTACTGCCAATTATGTGATTATAATTTGGAAAAATGGATTACATATTTAGAATAAGAATAATTTCTAATTTATAATTATACAAAATTTGTTTTTTACCAAAAATATTAGTGAAAGTAATTAAAATTAATTATAATTATTAAGGTAAAAGTAATCTTAATAAAGGATTAAACCTTTAACTTAAGGGCCCAAATGACCTATACACTTTTATAGAACCCATTTTATGGACATAATTCAACCATGAACCTTCCATTATTTAGTTTTTTTGGTTATTCGTGACTTTTTTATGTAAAAATGTGGGTACACCTAACTTGTTTTCAAAATACCAAGTGAGTCCTTTTCCTCCCCTATAAAAGCTCACCACCTATCCTCATTCCTCACACCTCTCAAACCACTTAGGTTCAGCCAATATCTACCCATATATCTTCCCAAAATCCCTCCCCTCAACCTTTAATCCTATATTTGGCCATAAATCCTTCCAAATAAGTCTTTT
Organism: Viscum album; assembly: GCA_963277665.1. NCBI lineage: Eukaryota > Viridiplantae > Streptophyta > Magnoliopsida > Santalales > Viscaceae > Viscum > Viscum album. Next base: position 1,607,449,392 of record OY728141.1, on the reverse strand, counting down.
AGTACAGAACAAAAGTAGTTACCTGATTAAGAGGTAATGTCTTCTATCAAGATTTTTAATTTTATTTCCATTATCCAACACCTCATATTTTCTTATTATATTATTGTATAAAAACCAGTATCCTAAATATACTATGATGTTTTTATGCTAAGGTTTATACCTACACTTACACACACTTCCATCTAATTGGTAGCGAACATATTGTTTATGTGTATTGTGGACTACTGCCTCACGAAACAGTGATTGTTCATTTTTCTTTTACTAACTTTCATAGTTGGACATTATGATGGAAAATATATTTATATATGTTATATATGATATTTATAATGTCTTTATTCTTATATAATTTTTATTTATAACATTTCTTTATGCTTTCCATCTTTTGTAAATACGATAATTTTGTTTGAGGAAGTGTGGACTACTGCCCCTTCAAAACAATATGACTCGTTCATGCCATACATGGAATGTATGAAGGATAGTTTTAATATAAATATGTAACATAAATAACATATATATGATAATGGAATTATAATATAAATATTTATCATTTATATTTCATTATTTTAATACAATAATTAAATTAAAGTAGCGTTCATGCGTAAGTACGGCCTACTCTCTCCATGAACGGTGCACTTCATTTATAATATCCAAATATAATGGTCCACTATAAATACATATATAATGATTATATTTGATAATTAATCCATGTTTCACATTCTTGATATGATGAAACCATGATATAATTAATGATAACAACTAATAACAAGTTAAAACTTACTCGAGCAAACTAGGAAATTAACACCCAAAATAGTGAAATTAATGAAAGAGTGTTAACAAATGGGTAATAAAATATTATAAGAAATTAATATATGATATTATAAACATGAGTATGGTTTTTTTATAAGTTATTAACATATTTTAAACCACTATAAATGAGGATAAATACCACACAACAAAATGAAGGTTAAGTTATGGTAATTTCATCTCAAATTACATTCCATTGAGACTTATTTGTTATTATGAGCCAATTCAGTTTTATTTAGTGTATATAATACCTTTTTCATGTTATATCATGAATCCTCTTATTCTCATGATATTATAAGTTTCATTTAATGTCATACATTTTGGATATTATGATTCAAATGTTTCAAAGTGGTATGGGACACTTTGGAATGTTTAAATATTATTCTCATCAAGAATGTTCTTAATGGTAATCTTTGAAATATCATTTCCTTTTGTAATAATTTTTTATTGTAAATTTCCTTTAATATACATATTTATATATATTGGATATTATTATTTTTTAAACCTTATCATTTCACATATGGTGTTTACTTTGATAGTTATTTGATTAATTGGGGAATTATTGATAACTTCGTATATTTTATTCAATACAAATATTTGATAAGGAATATTTTATATTGATAAAATTGATTATTTTATATGAGTAATGATTTGGACATGAAATTATGGGTGGATCCCCAACTTTATATATCTCCTCGATGTATCGACAAGTTCTCATGAGACGATTAAGTTGGCCAAATTAAATAGGTTTCTACCTGTAGTTTTAAACTGTCTGGAGGATGGGTCTTGATAGTATAGGTCCTCATGTGCCTAAGGAATGACTTACAATAATTAAGAATTTCATTCATATATATTTCAATTATTATTCATCCATGAGATTTTGTGTTAACATATATATGGATACATTTCTTTTCTTTTTATTGATTAAATGGCATGTGTATCAGTTTCTTACCATGACATATTGAATTTTCCTTATCTATTTATTTAAATGGCATGTGTTACTAGTTAATTTCCTTTACATGTTAATTTATTCATATTGATTTATTATTTCTTCCACTTTACTTACCCTTACTTATCATTTCAGATCACCCATATTATGTTTCTTTCCCTAGGTTATGAAGAATAAATCTTTGAATAAGTGTTCAAGGATGTAGTTTATTCCATTTTATTATGTATCATGCTTGTATTTTCTATTTACTAATTTATTATGGGTATCATGTATGTAATATAGCTTTCCAAGACTGTTAAATTGATCATTTCTTCGGGATTTGATTCCTTGTAATCATGCTAATGTAATAAAATAATGCATCGGCTCCAGGCTTCTAGGGTTAGGGCGTTACAGGTTTATCATATAGTCTTACCACAAGATCATTTTGTGTATATTTTCAAGGAAAGATCTTAAATTAAGATAGAGGATACACTATAATATAATAGGTGTTTATTGGCAGTTTTTTAGCATCATTTTATTAAATCGCCACTAAAAAAACATACAAAATTGGTGGCGGATTAAGAAAAACTGCCACTAAATATTTTTCATTTTTTTTAAAACCCTTATTCCCCAAACATCACCTAACCCCCCCCCCCCCCCCACCCTCTCTGTTGAGCCCCCTGAGTCCGACCCTGGTCTGCCGACTACCCCTTCTCCCCTGAGCCATCACCACTATCCCCCCTTCTCCCCCTTATCCCCTGAACCCGAACCTTCATCACTATCCCCCATTTATCCCCTGATCCCCCTGAGCTGTCAGCCCCTCTCTCCCCTAAACCATATTCACCACCACTTCTCCCTCACCACCATGTCGTTGCTCCCCCTCGTCACTACCTCTTCCCCCTCACCACCCTAAACCCTCACCACCACCCCTTTATCTATTTTATTATTGATTTTTATCTTATCCTTCACTGCTCACACAATGTAGCAAAACCCAAACCTGATTTTGGGTGTTCCATTTTTTTATTCTTGGTGTCTAAGGTTCATGGGCCTCGATTGTGGTCAATACTTGATATGACCATTGAAGGCGATGAATTTCCATTGATTCCATGTTGTTTTTTAGTCTGTTCATCCATTTTGGTTTGATTTTAATTAGGTTTTTCTTGATTTTTAGGTCCCACTTTGTTCTCTAGGGTGTCTTAGTTCTTAATGAGGTTGGATAGTGCCACCATTTTTAAATACGACAATATTCAGGTAGGTGGACCTTTGTTTTGGGTTTTTAAATTTTATAAACTTTCTTACTTGTATTTTTAATCCTTTTTTTGGATATAAAATTATAAAAATAATTATGTTAAAATGGTATTTTATGTGGAAATCAAGTTTCACTTGATTTCCACTTCATTTCTAAGATTTTTATCTAATTAAAAGTTGTTTAAAATCCTAATTTAATTCATTTCACACTCCGAATGTTTTGTAAATGCCCTAAAACCCTTTAATTAATATGTTAAAAGTTTTAATAGAGGTTTTGGTTTTAAAAGTGTGGTTATCTCTTATTCTAAATATGTTTATTAAATTTATATGCTTTTAAAATGTCTTTTGAGATATGTGTGTGTGTGTGTGTTGGTTATACACAAATATATAATTATACATATATGTGTCTCTGGGTACAAATTCACATGAGAATATGTTAATTTTTGTAATGGGATATATATATATATATATATATATCCCTTGAGCCTGAGCCCTCAAGTCCCCTAATCCTGATCCCTTATCAATCTTGATCCTTAGTCCTTGGCCTCATTGTTATCCCCCTTTTTCCCCCGATCCATCACCACTAGGGCCCCTTCTCCCCCCCCCCCTTCTACCACAATCCCCCTGAGCCCTCACTGTCGACCCCCCTTCTCCCATTCCCCCCTACTCCCTTGACTCCCCTTTTTAGAGGGTTCCTCTTAAAATAATGTAGTAATTTTTATAGAATTACCTTGTAATGCATGTTTTATATTTATTGGATGATTTTAAATGATTTCTTATGATTTTAGAAGCATTTTATAAGCCCATTGTAAGATATAAAGGATTTAAAAATGGATTTGTTTCTTGGTATGCATGTGACACATGTTAAGAATTTACTTTAGGAAACTAAAAATATCTTATACATCTATTTATAATGTAAAAATAAGGAAACACATTAATATTATCATATTTAAATTTATTTTTATGCATGATTTGTTTAATTTTGAAAAATTAAATGTTATATTTGTTTGTATGTGCAGCATTCATTATCATACTTATGTATATTTTTTTTGTCAGTATTGTGCATAAGTTATCATTTCTAAATTTCTTTTTCTGTATGAATTTTTTAAAATATATGTTATGAAGTTATTTTTATTTGTTTAAATGATAGTAATTTCAAGGACTAATCATTTCACTAATCCTAGTTGACTCCCATATGACATTCCCTTGACCAAATAGAAACCTAATGATCCGTCAAGATTTCCCCCTACAATATCTAGTAAACCCTCTATCTACCCCCCATCCATATTTGGAACACCCTCTATCTCCCTCCCGCCAGTGTTGAACACCCTCCTTCTCTGTCCCATCACCATTTGGTAGATTGCCTCCAAATTCAGTAGGTTCAGTACATGGTGACTCCATAGTGAGGGAATAGGTGGTTAATCCTGTTTCATCATGAGGATATTGTAGGGTGACGTTTATAGGTACAAATTTTAATGTGAATAAAGTTATTTCACTTTTTTATACTAATAAATATTTTTTTCATATAATATGGAAATGATGTTACTATGGAGACAACTATTAATAGTTCAGATGTATGGAATCTAAATAGATTGAAGATGGTTGTCTCATTTAATTGTTATGGGGACCCCATAGATGATGATGTGGGATTATTTGGCCATATTCTAGGTTAGTTGGTGGCTAATCCAGTTATCCTTCCAATTACATATTATTATTGGATAAATATGCCTCAATATTGGAAGAATGAAATATTTGATTCCCAAATAAAGGTAATTTTAATACATTATGGATTAATTTAATTCCATTAATTAATTAAATTATAATATTTTAAAAATGAATCTCTTTATATAGATGTTATTCCACTTTATTGTTGATGATCTTATCACATGAAAGTGGATGTTTAAAATTTTGGGTAAGAAATAGAAAGATTTTAAATATTTATTATGAAATGAATTCAATAATAAATCATTGATCACTTAATATCAATATGATAAGGTATTATAAGGGGTACCTAGAGAGCGATGGAATTTGTTTTTTGATAGCCATATCCATGAGAAGCACATGGTATTGAAAAATATATTATTATATTAATATCATTTTACATATAAGGAGATAAAATTGTATACATTACTATTAAATTACATGTTATTTATTTCATTATATTTCAATAAAAAATGTATCAAGTCAAGCTAAAAAAATCAACCCCCACATTTTTGGTTCAAATAGTTTTTCAAGAAACAGATCCACTATGGTAATATTTTCATTAGTTTAAATATTTATAAGATAACATTATATGTTTCATATATTAAATTATTTATTTATCATTATTTAATGTAGTAAAAGAATTTAGGGAACCAAGTATCCCAAATGGAACTTTGGTTAGATGTTCATATAAAATATGATAAGAGTTACATAAATGATCCTACCAAATATGTTGGGGTGTGAATTCCTTTTTCATTATAATAACTTATTTCCAATTGTCACTTTTTTAATATGTATTGCTTTAAATATGAATTATATTTGATTTATAGGTAAAAATAAAATAAATATAGGATGTTTATCCCACACAATCCTTATTTGTCTCCCAAGATGATCCAGTTGGTCAAGTCCTGGGGAAGGAGCATCCTGGTCACGTGCACGGGATGGGTTTGGGACTAGTACCATCTGAGGTATTTGGAAAGTCAAAAGGGATTATAGATTCATCTACTCCTTTTTTATTTACTTACTACCCCAATATACTCAATGGAAGTTCGCATCAATTCAAATCATAATTCAGGAATTGGAGAGAACAATCCAATAATAGGGGGATCATATATAGATGTAGGATGTGAATATCATTGCTCTGCAGAGATATTTAGTTGATTTATATCATAAGATGAATGGATGTGTCCCCAATGATATTATATTGATGGTTGGTTTTGGTGAGTAGATAATCACACAACTTCATAATCATTTAGTACACAAAATTTTATTGGTTTCAACTTTAAATTTAAATATACTTCACTGTTTAATTTTCAATCAAATTTTCATACAGGTGCCGGTAGTAGGGAGTGGAGACGGAGACAAAGCTAATGTCGATCTTAGTTCATCAGGTAGGGATGAGGTTTTTTGATGGTGATGTGTAACTAAATTCATGACTGACTAACATAATTACATGGTGATCGAGAAAACATGTTGTGGTTTGAGGTTGATTTTTTTATACAACTCTATTTATTTGACATTCCATGGATGCTTTAGTTTTTTAAAACTCACCTTTTATTCATTATAAACTTATATATTCTAATATTGATGAAGTTAAACAGGTTTACATTGTACTGATGTTTTCCAAGCTTGAAATAAATGGTTTTTCTATTGGTTTCTATGTTTTACACATGTTTAACAAATTTGTGTACAATCTATATGTTTGATAAAATGCCTAAGAGGGTTTTTTTAATATTTTTTAATCAAATTGATGTTTTAATTTTATATTTTATTTCTAAATGATTATAAATAATATATTTTGTGGATTTAAGGGGATTATTATCAAAGGGTGATTAAAGGTGGGTTGGGGAATATGATTTAATGTGTTTTATGGGTATTATGATATGATTTTTGATATGTTTCCTCACTTCCATTAGCTAGTTTCATAGTAACCTTGGGTATCTAGGTGGGAGATCAAGAAAAAGTTGTTATTCTAGTCATGATAAGACTCTAACAAGTATCCTATTGTGAATTAAAAGATTAGGCTATGGGGAATGCTACCCAGTGAGGCTGTTTTGAGAAAGTTGGGAGGTTATTTGTTAGGAACTTCATCAATAGTTCATAAGATACTTCCACATGAGTATGTATAGTATTGTCTCACTAGAACCTATTATGTTTCCCATGATATATAAAATTTTACATGTCTTCCTTATTGGGGTGGCTTTGATAATGGTTTGTAATAGTCATGTCTTTCATCTGACCTTCTCCTCTGCCATCAAAAAAAAGTGATAGGTTCACTATGATCACTCATTTTACACCTTTAGATCATGTATTACTTTTATAATAATAACATCTCTAGTTCCCTTTTTAAACCATTATGTTCCTATAAATATAATAAATTAGATATTCCTTTGATAATGAGAATCTCTATTATTATGAATCCCATGAAACCATTTATGACTCAAGATTCTCATCCTAGATACTCTAAATTATTCTTCATAATTATCAAGCATTTAATTGTCCTTCTTGTGTCAAACTAATGGATCAGTAGTATAATGAGCTACTGATCTAATGTAAGCCCCAACATTTCCTTCACTGGTTCTCATCACTCATGCATCAAGTCATCCTTCCCTCCATCTAGTTACCAATAGATATAGGAAAAATAAAAATGGGCCTCTAAACTATTTTAGGCCCAAACTATAAAGGGTCTCTCTTTCGTAAGTCCCACACTACAGCAATACTATAAAATCATTCATGAAGCACCTAGTCATATGACATTAAAGTGTAAAACATAATAGATTATTCTATATAAAATTAAAATGATTATAGTAGGTCATGGAAAAATGACCTTAAAATGAAAATAATTCATTATAACTTCACTACCATAAAATGTACGCCAATGGTCCTTATTATGTGACCTTAAAATGAATGGTGTTCCTCTTTAAATAGAAATGAATTCTATTATTTATTTTCCCCTTATAGTGTTATGAAGGAGTCCCATTTAATAGGATTAATTCCAACTCCACAATATATTTCATGTACTTTGATGATAATAAATTTTTTAGAGTCTAGTTTTACTACTTTAAACCATAAAATAATTAAAAAATAATAATGTTAATGAACCTCTTATACACATAGGATTCTGAAAAATTATTAGAGTAATTGATTTTATTCATGAAAAGGGTAGTATATATTGTCACTCTGAAGGATTTCATGAATAATCTTAAATTAATAAGAGATATTTAAACTATGAAATAATCTCCCTAGTGAGATGGGAAAAACTTTGATCATTTTATCAAAAAAATATTTCATATTCACTACCCAAGGTGATTGATAGGACACCCGCCTTTGGAAAGTGGGATAATCATATGCGATCTAAATAACCAAAATATTCCTTTGAAAAAATAAATCATCAAAAACTATTTCCTTATTAAATGATCATAATCTATTATAAAATTACTAGATACATATATTATATCTTTGTAAGTACTTATATAAGTCCCTTTTACCATTAAATGGATCATATAGAACAAGGAATATATTTATTCTAGGGGAAAATTTGTGGGATATTAGCATATCATACCTAATTGAAGATCACTAACTAACCCCAACCCATTTATCATAAAGTCAAGTGAATATATTAGAAATACAATATAGGTAATCAATAATGATATTGAAATTAATTCATTAATTAAAATACTAAATAATAGTTGTATTCATTCCTTGAAATCATATTAAATCACCCAATGAATCATGCCTTACTATCATGATAGTGTTCTATAAATAAACCAAAGCATCCTACTTCAAACCATACCTAAAATCCAAGTTTATAAATAAAGAGGATAATGAAAAACATACATATTCTATAGGAAGAAAATATGTGTGTGTGTTTTTTTGTATCTATGCATATCTATTTGTAAATCCATATCAACCCTTCCATTTAAGTCTACAGGTTGATTGAGTTTATACTATATTCTATAGAAAACATATATCTAATGATTGATGTGATCATATTCAAAAAGAATACATGAAAATTTTTTGTGGGTGAAGGAAGAATTTCTACTTCTTATCCTTGAAGTTGGAAGACCATGAGATTAATCTTGACCAGTTTTTGAAGTGTTTAAGAAGGACCAGGGTTATTTTTAGATAAATATGAAGGTAGATTTATGGATAAAATAACTTATAATGAGTAAAAATACATATAGTGAGTGTGTCCATATAAAGGTATGAGTGATCATGTAGTGGAACATAGTGATTTCATGAAGGGGTTAAGTGATTGTGTGGTAGAACAGAGTGACCGCATGTTAAGATGATGCAAAACTACCACTAAAAAATGAAAACTTTTAGGAACTTCATCAATAGGTCATAAGATACTTCCACATGAGTATGTATAGTATTTTCTCACTAGAAACTATAGTATTTCCCATGATATATAAAATTTCACATTTCTTTCTTATTGTTGAGTGTTGATTAATTCTTTTTTTACTTTATTTCTATTATTATATTACTTTACCATGATTTTCATTATATTCAATATAATATTTTATCTTTTTTGTTCCTTTATCAATGATATTTATTAATTATCATACTAAATTCATTATTTTACTTGTATCTTTTAACATTATTTCTTTACTTATGTCATGTTTTACTTAGTTTAATACTTTGGTGACTTTTTGGTGTTTTCTCTTTTTTATGGTTTAGTTTTCTCATAATTTTTTTTTTCAAATGGGTTTTAATTTAAATTAAAGATAATATTTGAAATAAATTTATACTTTTATTTGGTTTCTCCTATTTATCTACCCAATTTTCATGTCTCTTGATATTTACTTTTTTGCAAGTTAGATATGTATAGATTATAGTATGCCCTGTTTCATTTCTACTTATATCTAAAATTATTTATTTTGATATGGATGGAAGTACAATTTTTGGATATACCATACTCTGATTTTATCATTATTTTAATGGTTATAATTTGATATTGGTCTTGTTTTTTCTTTTCTAGGGCTGTAGTTTCTAATGTTGCAATTTTTTAAAACATCATTGTATAGCGGCAGTTTAAACCACCCATGTATTTGGTCAAAAAAATTAATGCTGGTTTAAACTATCACGATATCTGATCAAAAAAATTAGTGATGGTTTAAACCACCAATATAAACTATTAATTTTACCATTGGTTAGAACCACTGCTAAATCCTTAACAGTTTTTTAGATGAAAAAAAACCACTAAAACGAAATAACCAGCACTAAAAAAACATTTCGTGACACTTCCCAGAAACCACTGCTAAATTGGAGAAACCACCACTATTTGGATTTTAATAATAACTTTATAAATAGTATTAAAAAATTATTATGGAAATATATAGAGGAGGTTTAAATCGAGGCCAGATGAAAAAATAATCACTGCTATATGCCTTTTATATTGTAGTGAGATGGCTATAATTTCTCAAGGATTATGATTTAGAGATAGTTTATACTCTCATAAAGGGGGACATAATTGCAGATGATCTTAGAGTAATATCATGTTCACTATTGTTGAGTGATGTATTAGAGAAGTTAGCCTCATTGTAATTGTCCTTAGTATATGAGGATAGTGCAGCTTGTCTCTATTCGATGGTTATTACCCCTCATCTTCTTCAGTGTGTTAGGGAGGATCATCTTGGACATATCGATTGCGAAACCTTGTGTGGTCATATATCCACCAGACATGCTTCTAATGGATTTTCTAAAGGTGGGGAGCATGTCGTCCTTTTCTGAGGATAGATAATGGTATCGGTGATTCTATAAGAGGAGGTTATGAGGTAGTTTCATACATCCACCTTAGTAGTATATCCAATAGTGGAAAAGATATATTAGGACCATTGGAGATAGTTTTAGTGGCCAGGGATAAAGATGTGTGTAGCTAAGTTTATCTCTCAAAGCCTCACTTATCATTAGTTAAAGGTCGGGCACCAGATTCTAGGGGGTTTGGGTTAACCCCTAGAGGTGTCATAGTAGAAGTGGGGTGGTATCTCTATGTACTTTATGAAAGTAATTCAATAATCAAAGAGAGGCTATAACACTGTCTAGTTGATCATAGACTGACTCACCAAGTTGGTCCACTTCCTAGCTATCTAAAAGAAAATCTTATTCAAGATATTAGGATGCCTTTACATGAAATATATAGTTCATATCTATGGAGTTCCCTCGAAGATCATCTTAAACCATGATGCTCACTTCATGTCATGATTATATAGAGAATTATAGGAGGCCTTTGGGACTCATTTGAAATTGATCGTCACATTTAACCCCCAGAAATATGGTCAGACTGAGCAAACCATCTAGGTTCCAGAGGAAATGCTTCAATATTGCATGTTATACTTTGGTCATAGTTGGGAGGATCGCCTACCCATGGTGGAGTTTTCATATAACAAAAGTTACCACTCCATAATTGTTATGCCATAATTCAAGGCCTTGTATGGGAGACCCTATAGGTCACCATCATACTAGACTGATCTAGGGGAGTCAGCACTCATGGGTCCAGAGTTAGTGAGAGAAATTATAGAGAAGATACAGATCATCTAGGAGTGGATGATAACTGCCCAGGTCCATCAAAATTTTTATACAGACCAAATACTGAGGCATTTGGAGTTCCATGAGGGAGATCATGTGTTCCTGAGGGTATCACATCAGTGAGGATTGTGGAGATTTGGTCAGGTAAGAATATTATCTATGAGGTTCATTTTCCCTTTTCAGATACTATGTATGGCATGTGAGGTGGCATATCGCTTAGCCCTACCACTGTAGTTAAACTAGGTACACGATGTCTTCCATATGTCATGGTTGAGGAGGTATGTTCATGATCTGTTTCATATTATCAACAGGGGAGAACTAGACATTGAGGATTTAGATACCTTTATAGAGTAACTGGTATAGATCTAGGATTATTAGGAGAATATCCTTTGTGGGTGAGTGATTCCTTTGGTGTGTGTCTAATGTTAGCAAAGGAATCTTCAGGAGAGCACCTAAGAGTGGGAAAACCAGATGTGAGCTAAGTATCCTCATCTTTTTTAGTAGTATTTCTACTTTTTATGATGAAAATCTTAGAGTTGGGTAGAATTTAATGACTTGTTTTTTCCATGTAAAACTTTAGAATATTTTAAAGAATATTTTTGGAGATACGTGTAGAGTCATCACGGGATTTTGAGGCTTGGGGAGCCTCGGTGTTGATATAATAAAAATACTAAATATATTATATCAATCATGTGTATTTTTTCTGAAATAATGGAATATATTCTGAATATTGTTCTAAATTGTAAATCCAAGACCGCCATTAAATATAAAATGAAGGTTTTACCCTAGGCATGACATAATCCTTATTAATTTCGGGTGTCTATTTAAGAGCGTTCGTGGGTGGAACAATAATAAAATTAATTAATTAATTAATTAGTTAGTTATTAAATTAGTCCATACCTAATCCCTCTTATATTTAAACATTTTTATGGATAAATCCTAGGGTTAGATGCATAACCCTAGAGATTTAAGAGGAGCATGGAGGAGATATTTGGTAGTGAAATCTCACCAATGACAATAATACAAGATTAATTCTTTATTAGTGATCGATCCAATCTTGAGGTAATATTTTTTTTTGTTAGATTAATACATTTTGTGATTATTTCATAGATAACATGAATTAAACCCTTTAGAAAATTAATTTTCAGGTCAATGTTTTTTTTTTGGTTTAAGTTTAAATTCCTAAAATTAGGAATTGATAATGTTTTATTGATATTTTCTTATTCTTATATAATCATAATTTCCTCCATAAATGGATTCAGGACAATCCAAATAATCATCAATATCCATTGCTCACTCTTGTGTTTTGTAATTTTCTCCCCACATTATTTGAGAATTCATCATCAATGTTATGTTTGACCAGCGGTTTGATAATACCTAAAAATCGATCATTTCATAATAGATCTTTGGAATAATGGATCATTTCCATGGGTTTAGTTTCAGGATCAAAGGCATGATCAAGGTTCAATGATGATGTTAGAAGATCAAGAGTTTGGATTGGGTGTTTTTCATTTATGAGTTAGTGATTCAGTGATACGGTATGACAAGAATCAACTTCTAAATGGATAATTGCTCATATTCTATCCACTATAAATGGCTTGGGTATATTCAACACTAGATCCAAGATCTATGGGCATGATTTTTGGTGGATCCATGAGAGGTGTCCTCATGGGAAATACATGTAGAATAGTTTGTAAATTATATGAAAAATCAAGTTACATGATGTATAGTTCAGATGAACACACAACGTGTGGAACCCTTTCTACGATATCTAGGTTTATATACAAAATAAAATATCACATGTTGTGTGAACCTTAATCATTGACCCAATGTGTACCCCAGGGGTACCCGAGTGCGGGCATGGTTAGCATACATGGGCATGAACACGAATAGTGTACCTAGGCAGAATCATTGGGCATGGACAAGGGAACGACCAATGTACACCAACACAACCAGCAGGCATGGACAAGGTCAGTGTACATAGGCATAACCAGTGTACATGGAGATAACCATAGTACACAAACATGGACTAGAGAACATGAGCATAGACACAGACTCAAGAATTCCTAGGCTATCCAAGACACATCATGCATTCATTATACACATCATGTACTTTTTTCAGGGTAGGTTGAGGACCCCATTCTCTTCAATCTAGATAAGTATCTATAGGGTGCATACCCTTAGTTCATCTATGTGAGAGTATATTGAGGCATATTGTATTATTCATAGGATTATTGGTCCTATTTATGGTGTAGCACCCTTGGTTTCAAATAATTAACCCTTTATTTATGTATTTTAAGTTTTTAAAGTGTTTAGGTGATGTTTGGGAGGGTTTGGAGGACTTTTGTAAAGTTTTGGGGATTTTCTGGAGGTGCACAATTTGACCATGGTTAGTAGAAACTGTGTAACTCCTACAGGAAACCATTCAAAGTGAAACAAAGGCTTCTAGGTTAGCGCATGGTTAGGCACACGATTTGGCCAAATTGTTCAACCTCTTAGGATAAACCATGATTTTGGTGAAGAGGGAATTTTCATTATTGGTGCACAATTTGTCTAACCATGAAGACCAACCATGTGAGGTGCTCCTTGAGGTAGTTTTCGGCACATGGTTGGTGCATGGTTTTCCTAACTATGAGACCTGAATGTGCATGATTATTTTATATATCCTAAAAAAGTGGATCTAACTTGTCTTATCCTCTAATCCAATTTTTAACTATTTTAATCCTAACTCAGTTTTTATTCCTCCCAAAGGTTTTTGATACTTTCCCCTTCGATCCGAGAGTGATCCTTTGGAAAATCTTGGTGTGTTGAAATCCATATTCCTTGGTAAGTCTCTGTTCTTGGTTGTTTTCCTTAGATATGATTCTGTTACCTATATTATATTAATAGATTTGATCTGTTAGGGATATATCTATGATAGTGGATTCCAATAATGATGATATATGGTTGTGTTGATGTTAGGTAATGAGATATAGGGTGGATTTTTGGATATTCAACCCGATTTTGTTGAATAATTAGTGTCGTTCTTTGTTTTTTCCATAACTTCTAAGGCAGGTGGTTTCACTCTCAACTCCTCTTATTATAACTTTAAGGCTTGATTTAAAATTGATTTTTTTATTTAAATTTATTGTGAATTTTTTTTAAAATTATTGATATAACCATCTTTGGTGATAGTTTATAGAATTGTGAAAATTGGGTGTTTTGGTGGATAGTGAAAGTGATAACATGATTTTAAAATGGTTGTTTGGTTTTGATGATTGGAAAAGTGTTTTCAATAAAAGGATAGTTTTATTTAAATGGTTTGGAAAATATTGTGTTGGCATGGTTGTTGTATTAAATGGTTAAGCATGAGTTGAATGAGATGGATATTGGTCGTGAAGTACCACCATCAAAGGGACAGAGTATGGATGTGAAGTTACACCATCAATGCTTAGAACCAATATTTTTTGGTTGTGTGTTTATGTGTTTTGATATGTGAAATGAAATGGTATATGCCAAATAAATTTGATAAATTCTTAAATAACTTGTTTGGTTGCTTTCCTTGGAAACTGTTTTGGTTGAAAAAATTGATTTGGGTTAGAATTGCTTTAGATTTGATGTAAACTATTAAAATGTTTTAAAGTGTTTTATATTAATTATTTTATATAAATGTGCTAACTTGTTCTATACTAGTGAAATGAGTAGGGAATTCATTCGGGGAAAACCTACTAAGTTTCATTACTCACCCCTTATTTTGGAACATTTGTGCTTTTGCAGATATTATTTATCAAGACACGTGTAAAGGTAAAGTATCAAATTTCTTTAGTGGTGCTTCATGGTACTTAGGGATGGATTGTGTATTTGGATCTTAGAGAATATGTATAGATGTGGAGTCCTTTCTTTATATTCTTTAAGCTTTTTGGTTTAGTCTTCCACTTTGGTATACTGATATTTTTTATGGTGTACTTTGGTATTGTTTTCATTTGGTATTTCTTTGAGTTTTATTACATTGTTATAATGCATCATATAATGGTTGTTTGATTATGGTATACTTGGTTGTGGTTGTTTTATTTTCAAAGGGAAAATCATCCCCCAACTGTATTAAAGCCCTTGGCATTTATTTCCAGCCTTTATCATCTTGGGGATGTTGCCTAAGTCCAAGTAGAAATTTTTCCTCAACTCAATCCAGTGATGAGGGGTGGGATGTTACAAGTGGTATCAGTTTTTTTGATACTTAGTTATCATTTGTGTCAATCTTGGAGTGTAAATCTGTTCTGGTTTATTTCTTGAGTTGGGATGGTATAAAGGAGTAGGATTTTTAGGACTTGAAATATAGATCATAAATATACATATCTAACCTATTTATGTTGAACTTCAAGTTGCTAGGGAGTTGGGTACATAAGTGTTTTAGAGACACTTATAAGAGTTGTAATCTCATTTTCATGGGTTTATCCAATGATATGAGCATGAAATGCATTATAGAAAAGACTTCCCACTATTAGTGCATATTTCATTTTGAGTAATTATTTATGATTTTGTGAAAAAAATTATTTTTTAAAATGGTTGGAATTATTTTCAAATGTGATATTTTGAAAAGCTTTGATATAGGTATTTTTGAAAATGGGTTGATTTTCAAGAACATGGAGAAATTTTAAAAAATGTGTTAAAAAACAGAAAGCGTGGAATTTTGGGAAAGCCTTGTGTGATAATTGTGATGTAGTAGAATTTTAATTGTTAATCCTTAATTTTCTAGAGAGTGAGACTTACAGAATTTTGTTTTGTTTATAGAAAATGGAACTTGGTAGGTGTCATAGAAACCAATCGGAATAAGCTACTGAGAATGTGGTTTCATCTAAGCCACAGGTGAACCAACATATGGTTTAAAGTATTTTCCAAGATTTTCAGGATGTGGATAGAGGGAAACAAAGGGATGAACCAAGGAAAGTGGACTATTCCATTTAGTTTCATAAGTAGAATCCATCAATATTTCAAGATGATTTGGAACCAATGAAGGCAGAGGTGTGATTGAATATGATGAATCAAGTATTCAATTTCCTTAGCACACCATCAGAGCTAAAAGTCAAGTTGGTAATGTACATGTTGGAGGATCTTTCATACCAATGGTGAGATTTAGTAGTTCAAGCTAAATTAGACTAGGACATTACATAAGAGTATATTTAAGAATTGTTCAATAAAAAATTCTATCCTCACATGTTCAAGATTGCAATAATGATAGAATTTTTCAAATTTAAGTAAGAGAACCTCTTAGTGATAGAGTATGTGCCTAAATTTATGAATTTAGTCTACTTTTCACCTGAAGTTGCTGCAAGTGCATCCTTAAAGACACACATATTTGAATTAGGGATGATATAGGAAATTCACTCAAAGATCATCATGCTCTATATAACGGATTATACAGAGATGGTTGATAGAGAGATGATGGTAGAAAGGGACATATCAGGAGCTATAGGCAGAGGAATCATGCTGATACCTATGGGAAATGGTGGGAACTCCAATGATGGGAACAAGATGAAGAGGGACAAATATTTCCAAGGTAGTGGGATGACTCAAAATCAGACATTTGGATCAATTAATCTTGTTATTAATCTTGAGATAAATCTTGGATGTTTTTAGTGTGGATATTTGGATCACATGAAGTGAGATTGTACGAAACCACCTGGAGAATTCCATAGTTGAAACCAAATAGGGTATCTGCAGTGTTATTGTTGTAGTGCTCTAAGGTCAGGTGTTTGGGACACTTCTCGTCTGTCGCAAACATCGTATGCTTCGATGGTATGAGTGTAGCAGAATGATTCTCATTAGAATAATAGAGAAATCCATGGTGATTCTAGTAATACCATGACTTCTTGACACGGGAAATATTGATAGGGAAATAAGGAACAAAGTTCATTGAGTAAGAAGTTGTATGGAGATGAGGAGGTGATTGTGGATAACCAATATGGACCATTGACGGTGAGAGGTATGATTATTTTGAAATATACCCCTATGTAAGATTTGTTTGATATGAGTGAATCCCATTCATTTATTTCTTCTCATTTTGTTAATCTCCTAGGTTTAAATTTTGATATTATGCCTTCTATTTTGAAACTTCAAACTCCTCTTGGTCAAATAGAATGTTGAGCCTTCATGTATAGATCATGTTCTATAACTATTGATGGAGATGAGTTGATATGGGATTTATCTATGCTTTATATGGATGTATATAACATAATCCTGGGTATATATTGGTTGATAATGTTCAAGGATCATATTAATTGTTATATGTGAAAGGTTAGTTTTATGACTGATGATAGCATCGAGAATCTCTTTAAAGGGGAATGGAATGTAAAGGCAGGTGCAATGATCTTTTTGGTATAATTAGTTGGAATGATCTCATACCAATTGGCAGCATTGACTTTGGCATCGATGGAAGAGATTGATAATAGTAGTTTTCTAGTGGTTGTTGATCATTTTCTAGATATTTTTCATGAAAATTTATCAGGTTTCCCACACACAAGATAAGTGGAGTTTATGATTAATCTTCTTCCAGGGACTAGTCCTATTTCCCTTTCATCTTATAGGACAGTGCCAATTGAATTAAGGG
This sequence comes from Viscum album, assembly GCA_963277665.1. NCBI lineage: Eukaryota > Viridiplantae > Streptophyta > Magnoliopsida > Santalales > Viscaceae > Viscum > Viscum album. The sequence goes on along the minus strand of OY728141.1, from coordinate 1,607,431,600 downwards.
AATTAAAAGTGCAGTTGGAAGAGCTAGAAAGAAAAGGGTTCATTCGGCCTAGTATATCTCTATGGGAAGAACCAGTCTTGTTTATCAAAAAGGTGGATATAACTATAAGGTTGTGGGTATATTGTATAAGCTTAACCAAGTTATGATAAAGAATCAGTATCCATTTCCATGCATTGATGATCTATTCTATCAATTGATGGTATCTCAGTGGTTCTCTAAGATTGAACTATGATTGAGATATCACCAATTACGAGTTCAGAAAGAGGATATTCCAAAGATATCTTTTAAGAGTAGATATAGCCATTATGATTACATGGTTATGCCTTTCAGTATTATGAATTAACTAGCAGTATTTATGGAATTTATGGATCAAATATTTTAATGGTATATGGATTCTTTTGTGGTGGTGTTTGTGGGTGACATATTGGTGTATTCAAGGACAAGGGTTGATCATGAGAAACACTTGGAGATGGTGTTTCGAATCTTAAGAGATCATTATCTATATGCCAAATTATCAAAGTGTGGTTTTTTTATACAAGAGGTAAATTTACTTGTCCATGTAATCTATAAAAGAGGTGTTTTTATAGATCCAAAAAAGATAGAGGCTGTTATCTCTTGGAAACCACCAAATAATGTCTTCAAGATATGCAGTTTTCTTGGTCTAGTTGGTTATTACTGACATTTTTTTCATGATTTCTCATGACAAGATTCACCTATGAGGGCTTTGACAAGGAATAATGTTCCATTCCAATGGAACGAATAATTTCAGAAGTATTTTCAAGATATTAAATTTTTCCTTGCATCAGCACCGATAAGGTTGGAGGTCGTCACAGCCCTCAAAATTACATTCATTACCTACACTAGTATAGTAGTGCAGGATCAAACCATAGAGAAGGAAGGTAATTATATAAAAGGTTTTCAAAACAACCCCACTGGTGTCAACAGTGGGAGAACATATTTTTTATATTTTACGTTTTTATATTTTTTTGAAATAAGTAGTGTAGATAGAGATATAAGAATATGCTTCTAGACAGTAGCTCAGGGAAAAACTAATAATACTGGTTGAAAATATAACTTCTTTACAAAAATTATATTGATTTTGAAACCTAGAAAAATATTTGATCACTCTCCCTCGCCAAGATAATAATCCCACATATTAGTGTTCTAGAAGTTTTCCACAACTAGAACACTAAACTGCAAAAATATTTTGAAAAAAATGTTATTGGAATAAATCTTGTCGTTGTGATCCAATAGTTGAAATTGAGAATTTAAGAGATGCATCCATGATCTTTCTCACTGAGAGATCATGGAATTAAAAATTAAAAGCAAGAGGTGAAAAAACAATTAAAAATTAAGATTTGGAACTGATCTCACCGATCAATTCTAGATCTTGAAGATGAAAATTTGTAGAGAAGCAGAAAAGAATGATCTAGTAAATTAAACTTCCCCGAGCATGAATCAATTACAAATAATTCATCGCAGAAATTAAAGATTAACTATTTGAATTATAAAAAATCAAAATATAATAGAAATGAGAGGAGTTCCCCCTCTAAATCTTCCAAGATGTTACTCTGTTCTACTCCTCCTAGTGCCTCCATGCCTCGCCTCTCTGTCTACACCATGAAGGATGCTGGTACTACTCCAGGTTTGATCCACTCTCTAGATAAAGTGTCATGAATTGTGTGTGAGATCACCTTGTTTTGTTGTTGCTCTGATTTTTAACACCTCAGTCATCTACTGTAAATCACCACTTCCTTCCACCGACTTTGAAAGTCATTCGATTTCACACCGCACACGTGCATTTTTTCATCCATCACACATCACTTTAGCTTCTCTTTTGTAACTAAATATCGACCATATGATTGGAGTGAACCTGGAAGATATTTTAACTCATGCTTGAACCTACAAAACAAAGTATGAAATAAAGTAATTAAAAACATGATAAAAAAGGATCAATTTACTTATATAATTAATTATTACTATTATTTTTAAATTAACATTATATTACTTAATTTAAAGTTAAATGTTATTAATTAATTAATAAAAAATTTAGTTGATAATTATAATTAATTTTTATTTTATTAAAAACTTTTATTAATTATTAAAATACTAAATTATTAAATTTACATCATTAAAATTAAAAAATTTAATTACTTATTATAAGATTGAAATTTATCATAATTATTTTAAGACAAAATTTATTAATAAGTTAATTATTTAATTTAGTTAATATTATAATTAATGTTTATTTTAATTAATAAATTTAAAAAGTTTATTAAAATTAATATTATATATTTATTTTAAATCATTTTTATTAAATTAGTTATTTTAATTTTATTTAAAAATTATTATTATTATTTTAGTTTTAATAAATTTTATTTAGTTAATTAGTTTTATATTTTTATTTTATTATTATTATTATTATTTATTTATTTATTATAATTATTCTAAATTATTATTATTATTTTAGTTTATTATTATTATTATTCATTTTTGTTAAACTCTTCCTCCCCCCGGGGGGGTTCGTGCATAGCGGTGCAGCTACCCTGCTCCACCTCTTCGTAGTGACAACACCAAGGAAATATATCTCTACGCCAATGACAGGTTCCTCTCCTCCTCCATGCGACCTCGGCTTCAGCGCAGATTTCTTCAGCAGACTACAGCGGCGACAGCACAACTTAAGCAACAACGATGCTAGGATCTCCTTCTTCAGACTCCCATGGCAGCTCAGATTTCAAATGACTTCTCTCTAGATCTGACGGTTTCCCTCAAGCACTGGCAGCTTGAGATCAAATCAAAATGGTAGAAGAATTTGGTTCAGGGTTTTACTTCGTAGTAACAGTGGATTCCGGTTCTGATCTACATCCGGATGCAGTTTAGGTTCTACAGATCTGGTGAAAACTAGATGAGGGTTAGGGTTCAAATTGATTATAATTGTTCTTCTAATGTTAAATATATGGTTTGATTCATTGAATTGATGTTGTATTTGCGGTTTGAATTGGATGATTGTGCATTGCAAAGGTGGCCCATGAGTTGATGGTGGTGTGCAGGAGGCATCGTATTTCATTATTGTTATAGCAGTGTGTGTTTTTCTACAACGGTGTTAAGGAACGGATGAGTCCTGGCGGTATGGTGAGAGGCTGGAGGCACCGGTGTCAAGGGTGAAGAAGGAGCAGCGGTGGCGTAAGGAATAGTGTGAAGATAGGGAAAGGGAAGAGTGATGTCACCGTTTTGATGGAGGATTGGTGTCTGTGGCCTGATGGTGGCAGGGTGTATATGTATCACCGTTATGAGAATGGTGAGACATTTGTGTGTGCAATGGTGACACTAGTTTAAGGAGCGATATGAGTGACTAATTCACCACTAAACATTTTGGTGAACTACAAAACAAATAGAAATAAAAATTAAATATTTAAATCTTAATTAAATTAATCTAAACAATAAGCTAAAAGAAAAAATAATCAAAGAAAAAAAATTCACCATTATAAATTAATGAAATTAAAGTTGAGAAATTAAATTACTTAATTAAATATAAATAGAACTTAAAAATAAAAAATTATTTAATTAAGAAGTTAAAATATTTTGATTCAATTACCAAAAATCAGAGAAAAAATATTATATTAATAAATTTAATTAAAACTTTTAATAATAAAATTAAATTAATTGTTAATATAAAGTTAATTAAATAAATTGTTTAAGGTTAAATAAATTAATTCAATATTAAAATTTAAAATTTAGATTAAAGTTTAAACTAATTAAGTAAACCAAATTAATTAAATAATTAAGGAAAACCATAAAATAAGGAAAATTGAAAACTTAAAGGATAAAAAATAAAGTACTAGAATAAATAAATAAAATAAAACTAATAATATAAGACTTAAAATTCAAAATTGCTTATAAAAAATGATTAAATAAAAAATTTATTAATAAAATTACAAAAGTGAAAAAATAATTAATTAAATTATTAAAAATAAATTAAAAAGATGTGGAAAACTAGGTAAAATTAAGGTCACATCAAATTCACCCACACTTAAACATTTTTTATCCTCAAACAATTCCATGTTTTATCAACTTTGAAAAATAGAAGTGTGTTTTATTAATCAAAAAGTAACATGTCAATCACTTTTAAAATAGAAGACAAGAAACTTTGGGTAATGTTCAAATGACATCTTGCCCTAAAATCAAATACTCAAAGGTAATCAAAAGAGCAAAGAGTCCTTCATTTTTGTGGATGTAATGCCTCATATATAAATCTTCTTAGTTACTTACTTCTACTCAAGTTCAAGTGTTAAGATCATGAGTGATAATAGGTTAAAAGTGGGTGGAGTCAAGAACTTAACAAAAAGAACCTTGTATTATGACTTTCACCTAGGTTCAAAAAGCAAAAAATATTTTTTTTAAATCGCCTTATTGAAACAACATGAATAGTTTCATACAAACCAAATGTCCCCTTCTTCATCTGGCATTCATTATTCCACTCACCTTAATGAACTTATTTTTGACCCTAGACACTTTATTTTATTTTTCCTAAGCCATGTAACATGTTCTAAACATTGTGCATATACACTTATTCAAATTTTTATAGAGGGGTTTTAGTTAACAAAAACGCACCCAGTGCATAGGGTGTCAGAGATTCATTGTGGGTTCCCAAATGCCCAAATTACTCCAATTTCAAAATATTTATATGAAACACATCTAAACTGGATTATTAAGGTGATTATTATTTTTAATAATTAAAATGTATATCCCCTAGGATTAAGTTCAAACTTCCAATTCCTAAAGCTATGATATTAAATCCACAAACAAGAATACTATACCACTCTCAAACATAGTTCCTAAACCAAAACTGTTGGAGTTGGTGGTCTAGAACCAACTACTTTGTACTTTATTCATTAAATAAAAGCCTTATCACATCTTGATTGTTCTTCTGCGTGACATGTCATGTGATAATGTCCTAAGGACAGCTGTTGCATTAAAGGGTCATAGTGGATCCCTGCTATGATGAGAACCCGAAAGTGCCATAACACTGTTCTTGAATGTATGTTCTATGGCCGGATGATATTATTTGAGGGACACAAATAATACAGGTCATTAGGGGTGAGGACTCATAAAACTTTGAGGCACCTTCTCATGGTGTGGGCCCTTGGTAATATCCAGGAGGATATTATGAGAACGAGACCCGCCAGTAGGAAATCCACATTTCATAGTGTCATTGGATGTTCCTATCTACGGACGTGTGTATTGATCCTTAGACTTTAAGATTATTATTAATGGGTATTACAACTCGCGCACTTAGATGTATTGAAGAAAATTGTGACGACACACTGTTCGCAGTGAGGTAGGATACGTTGGGTGCGTCATGAGTAATACTGCATTAATAGATAATGTGAGAAAGGATTTGTCCCTTCCGTTCCATAATGGAAGTAGATATCTCAGGCCCTTTGATGGAATTGATATAGCCTAAATAAATCCATGGCCATGGTAAGGTATGGGCAAGTTCAATTCCGGGAAGTCAATGAAAGAATAATCAAGCACATGGGTTGATGGCACTAGCATGCAACCCACTTGATTGGAGATATCGAGACAAAGGGATTATATTACACGGTAAGCGTTCGTAGGAGGTAACACATCATTGCGGCATTAACTTCTTTCTATATGGGTGTCTTGGCGTGTTGCTAGACGCTAACCTTGGACTTTAGGCAGGCTCAGCCTAATGCCACTGAGAAAGAGGCCTAGAGGGTCACACACTAAGTGTGTCCATGTATCTCAGTTAAATATTAATTTAACAAGTTAAATAAATATTATTCCCGACTGTGGTTTAATAATTATTTAAGGATGTCTGATCGCATTTATTTTGACACTAGTTATTCGAGAGAATATATTGTAAATGAAATAATATATTTATTAGCGAGTAATGCAGTTAAATTTATTTAAGAAATAAATAGTCATTACTCAAGGTCTAATAAATGTGGTGGAGAAAAATGGAAAATAAAAGTACACACTGTGTATATTAAATATACATTCCGTGTAGTTTTATGGAAAACAAGTACACGCCGTGTATTAATTATTAACCGCCGTGTAGTTTTTCCAGTTGGGATTTTGAGGATTTAATATTATTTTATTAAATGATATTTATTATAATCAGTGTGGGCGCATGTCAAGGAATTAATAATTCGACATGGGGGGTTTTCAATAAGAGTTAATGAAATAAATAAAACGCGTAATGCGTTTATTTATTGTCATAACTCTATTAACCTCAAACATGATTATAAATATCCTCACAAACCAAACATTTTGTAGAGCCATTGGTTGTGCACAACGGATTTGGAAATACTCTCAAGCCAAGAGAGAATTCCCTTTCCACCAAGAACGCCCTCAAGTTACGAGAGCAAGATCCTCCATCGGATCAAGGCGGTCAAAGGCGTATATCGCAAGTGAAGGTTCTTTCGCGCTAGCACTCGGAGATCCCTTCGGCGACGTCCAGAGATACGTGACACACTTGTGGATCACCGCTAGAGGAATCCTACACTTGGATTCTACAACGCAATGACGGATCACCGAATCGTGACCGAACACATCAACGAAGAAAGAATTCCAAGGAGGTAATTCTTATGCATTAATTAAATTAATTATAATCAACATATGATGATCCTCCTCAAGGGTTCTGGGACTCTTCTTTTCTTTTCGTTCTTCGTTCTATTCCGAAGATTCGGCGTTTTATATCGTGACAGATCTCGGATTGAACGTTGTTTAACGTTAAAATTAAAGTTGGGCAAAACCACCAACACGCTTCCTCTGCGCCCAGAACCTACAAGTGGTATCAGAGGGGTCATATCGTTGGTTATAATTATTTAGTTTTTTTGTTGGTGATTTACGCATTTAATAATTTAGTTATTTCAATTCATGTTTAATCGTTCTGGAAATCTGAATATCGAGATCTATTCCTCCTCTCTCGTTTCTCGTTCACCTCACAGAAACATATTTTTCTTTTAATTTTGATTAAAATAAAATAGAGGAACTCATTCGGAGGAGCCAAATGTTTCTGGCCGTATAACACAAGAATACACGGCGTGTATTCGGAAGTACACACCGTGTAGTCTAGGTTCAATGCATTGACTGATCTGCCAAATCAGGCCGTGTATTGGATTCTTTCTAAGAATTTAAGACACCGTGTGTTGACCAGAAACAGGTGGCACACGGTTTCTGGAATACATGTTGTGTGGTCCAATGAACACGGCGTGTAGTCCCTTTGGGTTAGGGTTGGGTCGTGTACTCCGTACATAGCCTGCCCGGCTGGAAACCGTGTAACGCGGAAACTACACGGCGTGTGTCCCCCTGTACACGCCGTGTACTCCGAAAATTTCCGAAGTACATTAACACGCCCTATCCCCGGGCGTGTACTTCGGATGGACGGTGAAGAAAAAGTACACACCGTGTAGTCGGAACTACACGCCGTGTACTCACCCAAATTACGCAGATTTATTAAAATTTATTATTATATTATACAAACCCTTGAGACGTGTACCATGGTGCAGGCGTAAAGCTGAGGCACAACACGTGATAGGTGTTTTATATATATGTGTTTAATTTAACATCTGCGTAATAAATGGGAATTCACCGGGTTTCCTCCAAGGTAAAAGTTGTGTACAAGGATAATTTTAAATGAATTTATTTGTTTAAAATTATGATGGATGAGAATCTCAAAGAAATTCAGAAAAGGGATTTAAGATAAAAGGGTTGATTAATTAAAGATAATTAATTGATTCGAGCATGATTTATCTTAAACAAGAATGATTAAAGAATTGAATGCTAGTTTTATTTATGCGTAAATATCGTTGCATGTATGGATGATCATGAGCTAGACCGAGACCTTTGTATGTGAATGGTTTCTTTTAATTTATTTATTTAAATTAAATTTGTTGGCCTGCGAGCCATCTCCTCATTAATATGTAGGGCCTGCGCGCCCAAGGATTCTTTTATGTAAAAACCCCTTTTTTCCCCTCACCTGCGTGTGAGATAAATGCATATGTAATTGATGGAGCTCCCAAGCTAGTGGAGGCGGCTCAAGTCAGGAGCCAAAATGAAACCAATCCAAGGAGATACAAAGGTGGACAGGTGGAAAGCTGTAAACACGAACCCAAAAGGTTCAAGGTGTTTCTCCCCTAGGTCTTGGGTTAGTTTATCAACCGCTAGATAAACTAACCAATAGAAAATCTCATACCATTTATTTTATTTCTGTCAGTTGCATGGTTTATTTATTGTGGGTGTGTTGTCACGATCACACAATTAATGAATTAAACGAGCATGCAAGATGGAACTAAAATAAAATTGGATTATACGTAAATATTATCTTAGACATGGTTAATCACTTAAGTATATCCCACTTAATATTAACAAGCATGTAATCAAAGATAATAAAATGGAAATTTACGTATAAGGATAAAATCCCTCAAAATAAATATTAAGTTGGCATAGCCTTCCATAATCTTGGTTAGAATCGAACCATAGTTCAAAGTGCTTGACCAACCCTAGTTGGGGTGCTTTCAATTATCAGGGAATTCTAATTCAAGGTTTTGGGCTGACTTGACTTGGTTCGCATCAAGGGTTGACTGCCACAGCAGGACTTGGTGTGACCAAGAGGCAAAGGTTGAGGAAATCCAAAAAGGATTTCAGGATTGGGGAGTCCACTCAGCGGATCAAGGAACTGCGAGTTAATGCAGTTGTCATTTGGAATGCCTATCTAAAACCCTTCAAGTTGCTTGACCAACCCTAGTTGGGGTAATGCGAAAGGCAATATAGATCCTTGCCACTAGAATATTCACGCAATAGAATATTCCGAAGTCAATGGTGAGGGCTATTGGATTTCGATAAAATAGTGGGAGACTAATAAGTATTAATTTATTTATTTGTCTCAATTTTTATAATAAAGTACTAAACCTTTGCTCATCTTAAATTGTAGAAACGGAAATAAAATGACTTCAAACATATCATTGCGCACCATACTTGAAAAAGAAAACCTTCTCACTGGCACCAATTTCCAAGAGTGGCAGAGGCGTTTATGCGTCATCCTTCACCACGAAAGGAAATTATATGTGCTGGAAGATCCTATTCCAGTTGCGCCTGGGAAAGAGGCTAGTGATGAGGAATTATCTCTCTACATGAAACACATGGATGATTCCATAGATGTCCAGTGTTTCATGCTATCGGCCATGTCTAATGAGCTCTTAAAGCAACATGAAAACATGGATGTGTATAGCATGATGTCTCACCTTAAAGATCTCTACCAAGATAAGGCGAGACAGGAGAGGTATGAGATCTCCAATGCTTTGTTTACCACGAAGCTTGGAGAGTCTGCGCCAGCTGGGCCTCATGTGGTCAAGCTTATTGGCTACATTGAACGCTTGGACATCTTAGGGATTAAATTCCCAGATGAGTTGCGTACAAATCTCATCCTATCATCATTGTCCAAGACCTTCTCTAGATTCATTGTCAACTATAACATGAGCGGCAATGATAAGAGTCTATCGGAGCTTCTGACCTTGATTCGCCAGGTAGATAAGGACATGGGGCGTGATAAACCCGCGGTCCTTATGGTGAACAAGAAAAGGAAGGACAAGGCAAAGGGGCCAAAGACTTATAAACGGTCTGAAGCCCCCGAGCATCGTCCCTCCAAGAAGGGGAAGATCCAGAGGCAGGGCAAGGAATGGGAGGCAGTGTGTTTTTCATGTGGCAAGCAGGGCCATTGGAAGAGGAATTGCACCCAGAAGCATGGGGACGCTAAAGGTGCGTTCGTTATCGAGTGAAATCTTTCTATTTCTACACATTGGGTATTAGATACAGCTTGTGGGGATCACATCTGTATTCAAATGCAGGAACCAAGTAGATTTAGAAAGATCGCCAGAGGAGAGGTGGATCTTCGACCTGCCAATGGCGCAAGGCTGGCTTCGTTGGCTATTGGCGACTATCACCTCTCATTGCCAACTGGCATGATTTTGGTTTTACAAAACTGTTATTTTGTACCTAGTGTTACCAAGAACATAATTTATGTATCTTGTTTGGATATGGATGGATTTATTTTCAAGTTTGGAAATAAGGGTTGTCTCTTTTATAAGAACAATGTATGTTATGGTATGGCACATTTGAATAATGGTTTGTATGTATTAAATTACGAAAACCAAGTGTTGGCAATCGATAACGAAACAAACTCACATGACTCATACATCACCCAGTTATGACATCACCACCTTGGTCATGTGAACGAGAAGCGCTTGACAAAGCTCTGCCAAGATGGATATTTAGACTCTAATGAGCTAAAACCACTTGATAGATGTCACACTTGTTTACAAGGAAAAATGACCAAGCCGCCTTTTGGTGGACAAGGTGAAAGGGCCATAGAGCTTCTAGGATTGGTACACACAGATGTGTGTGGACCATTTCCAGTAGAAGCTAGAGGTGGATATTCTTACTTTATTACTTTTATTGATTATTTGAGTAGATATGGCTATGTATACTTAATGAGGTATAAGTCAGAGTCCTTAGAGAAATTTAAGGAATTCAAGAATGAAGTAGAGAATCAACTTGGTAAGAAGATAAAGAAGCTTTGATCGGATCGAGGTGGAGAATATCTGAACCAAGAGTTCATCGATCTTCTACGGGATTCTGGGATTCTATCTCAGCTCACTCCTCCTTATACACCACAGTGGAATGGTGTTAGTGAAAGGAGGAACTGCACCTTGTTGGACATGGTGAGGTCGATGATGAGTCATGTGGATATTCCATTATCCTTTTGGGGATATGCATTACAAACTACAGCATACACATTAAACCAAGTACCAACTAAGGCGGAAAATGGAATTCCATCCGAGTTATGGAATGGAAGGAAACCCACTTTGTCGCACACACGTGTATGGGGATGCGAGGCGTTTGTTAAGGCCTTCTCAGGCAACAAACTAGCACCCCGGGGCACAAAGTGTATCTTTATAGGATATCCCAAGGAAACAAAAGGATATTACCTATATAACCCCCAAGACAAGAAAGTGATTGTCGCCAGACAAGCCGTCTTTCTTGAGAGGGAGCACATCCTCAAGAAGGATAGTGGGAGAAAGATTGACTTAGACGAAGTTGATGCTCAAGATACACAGGAGTTGGAATAGGAACAAGTTCCACAGGTCCCCGTGGAAGAGGTTCCAAAAACACAAGTACTGCGTAGGAGCTCAAGAGAGGTAAGGGAACCAGAGAGATTTGGTTTCCTAGTCACCGAAGATGGTGAATCATTATTGTTGGACAATGATGAACCTCTCTCCTACAAGGAAGCAGTAGAAAGCTCAGAAGCTGCAAGATGGCTAGAAGCTATGAATTCTGAGATGGATTCCATGTATCAGAACCAAGTTTGGGTTCTGGTCGATGAGCCAGTTGATGTAAAGCCTGTTGGATGCAAATGGGTATTCAAAAGAAAGCTGGACATGGAAGGTCAAGTTAGTACCTATAAAGCAAGGCTAGTGGCTAAAGGATCTAGACAGCATCAAGGAATTGACTATGATGAAACCTTCTCGCCAGTTTCCATGTTTAAATCCATAAGAATCATACTTGCCATAGTAGCTTACCATGACTACGAGATTTGGAAGATGGATGTCAAAACAGCATTCCTTAACAGGAACCTTCAGGAAGATGTCTATATGACACAACCAGAAGGGTTTGTGATACCAGGTGAAGCCAAATGGGTTTGAAAGTTGCAGAAATCCATTTATGGATTAAAGCAAGAATCCAGGTCATGGAACATTCGATTTGATGAAGCCATAAAGGAATTTGGTTTCATTAAGAACGAATGTGAGCTATGTGTTTATAAGCGGTTTAATGGGAATTCGGTTGTCATCCTAGTGGTATATGTTGATGACATATTGCTTATTGGAAATGACGTACCAGCCTTACAGTCAGTTAAGGACTGGTTGAACAAGTGTTTCTCCATGAAGGACTTAGGAGAAGTAACCTACATTCTAGGGATCAAGATCATTCGTGATAGATCCAAGAGGCTGCTTGGACTAAGTCAGGGTACATACATTGACCAGATACTAAAGAGATTTAGTATGGAAAAATCCAAGAGGGGATTGGTTCCAGTGTCACATGGCTTACATATTTCTAAGAAAATGTGTCCCCAGACACAACAGGAGAAAGATAGGATGAGCACGATCCCATACGCTTCGGCTATAGGATCCATCATGTATGCCATGTTATGTACCAGGCTTGATGTTGCCTATGCACTGGGCATGGTAGGCAGATATCAAGCAGATCTAGGAGAACAGCATTGGACTGCTGTTAAGACTATCCTTAAGTATCTGAGAAGAACTAAGGATATGTTCCTAGTGTATGGAGGAGATGAGGAGCTTGTCATCAGAGGGTATGCTGATGCTGGTTTTCAAACAGATCAGAATGATCTGAAGTCGCAATCTGGATATGTTTTCTGTCTCAATGGAGGAGCTGTGAGCTGGAAGAGTTCAAAGCAGCCAGTTGTCGCCGATTCTATAGTGGAGTCCGAGTATATAGCGGCTTCTGATGCAGCCAAAGAAGCCGTTTGGATTCGGAACTTTGTCCAGGAGCTTGATGTGGTGCCTAGAAGTAAAGATCCCATTACATTGTATTGTGATAATACTGCAGTGGTGGCTCTTGCAAAATAACCAAGGTCACATCAACGGACAAAGCACATACTCCGGAAGTATCACCTCTTGAGGGATTTATATCAAAGGGGTGAAGTTGCAGTGAGCAGAGTGTACACGGAAGAGAACGTGGCGGACCCCATGACTAAAGGCCTATCTCAGCAGAAGCATGAATATCATGTGAGAGCTAGCGGGTTAAAGGTTGTTAGTAGTTGGCTCTAGTCCAAGTGGGAGTCTGTTGGAGTTGGTGGTCAAGAACCAACTACTTTGTACTTTATTCATTAAATAAAAGCCTTATCACATCTTGATTGTTCTTCTGCGTGACATGTCATGTGATAATGTCCTAAGGACAGCTGTTGCATTAAAGGGTCATAGTGGATCCCTGCTATGATGAGAACCCGAAAGTGCCATAACACTGTTCTTGAATGTATGTTCTATGGACGGATGATATTATTTGAGGGACACAAATAATACAGGTCATTAGGGGTGAGGACTCATAAAACTTTGAGGCACCTTCTCATGGTGTGCGCCCTTGGTAATATCCAAGAGGATATTATGAGAACGAGACCCGCCAGTAGGAAATCCACATTTCATAGTGTCATTGGATGTTCCTATCTACGGACGTGTGTATTGATCCTTAGACTTTAAGATTATTATTAATGGGTATTACAACTCGTGCACTTATATGTATTGACGAAAACTGTGACGACACACTGTTCGCAGCGAGGTAGGATACGTTGGGTGCGTCATGAGTAATACCGCATTAATAGATAATGCGAGAAAGGATTTCTCCCTTCCGTTCCATAACGGAAGTAGATATCGCAGGCCCTTTGATGGAATTGATATAGCCTAAATAAATCCATGGTCATGGTAAGGTATGGGCAAGTTCAATTCCGGGAAGTCAATGAAAGAATAATCAAGCACATGGGTTGATGGCACTAGCATGCAACCCGCTTGATTGGAGATATCGAGACAAAGGGATTATATTACACGGTAAGAGTTCGTAGGAGGTAACACGTCATTGCGGCGTTAACTTCTTTCTCTATGGGTGCCTTGGCGTGTTGCTAGACGCTAACCTTGGACTTTAGGCAGGCTCAGCCTAATGCCACTGAGAAAGAGGCCTAGAGGGTCACACACTAAGTGTGTCCATGTATCTCAGTTAAATATTAATTTAACAAGTTAAATAAATATTATTCCCGACTTTGGTTTAATAATTATTTAAGGATGTCTGATCGCATTTATTTTGACACTAGTTATTGGAGAGAATATATTGTGGACGAAATAATATATTTATTAGCGAGTAATGCAGTTAAATTTATTTAAGAAATAAATAGTCATTACTCAAGGTCTAATAAATATGGTGGAGAAAAATGGAAAATAAAAGTACACGCCGTGTATATTAAATATACACGCCGTGTAGTTTTATGGAAAACAAGTACACGCTGTGTATTAATTATTACACGCTGTGTAGTTTTTCCAGTTGGGATTTTGAGGATTTAATATTATTTTATTAAATGATATTTATTATAATCAGCGTGGGCGCATGTCAAGGAATTAATAATTCGACATGGGGGGTTTTCAATAAGAGTTAATGAAATAAATAAAACGCGTAACGCGTTTATTTATTGTCATAACTCTATTAACCTCAAACATGATTATAAATATCCTCACAACCTAAACATTTTGTAGAGCCATTGGTTGTGCACAACGGATTTGGAAATACTCTCAAGACAAGAGAGAATTCCCTTTCCACCAAGAGCACCCTCAAGTTACGAGAGCAAGATCCTCCATCGGATCAAGGCGGTCAAAGGCGGATATCGCAAGCGAAGGTTCTTCCGTGCTAGCACTCGGAGATCCCTTCGGCGACGTCCAGAGATACGTGACACACGTGTGGATCACTGCTAGAGGAATCCTACACTTGGATTCTACAACGCAACGACGGATCACCGAATTGTGACCGAACACATCAACGAAGAAAGAATTCCAAGGAGGTAATTCTTATGCATTAATTAAATTAATTATAATCAATATATGATGATCCTCCTCAAGGGTTTCGGGACTCTTCTTTTCTTTTCGTTCTTCGTTCTATTCCGAAGATTCTACGTTTTATATCGTGACGAATCTCGGATTGAACGTTGTTTAACGTTAAAATTAAAGTTGGGAAAACCCACCAACGCGCTTCCGCTGCGCCCGGAACCTACAAAAACCTCATAAATTCACTAAGTAGAATCACTCAGCAATCATTCACCCTCATCAGTTTCATATTCAAAGTAACAGTTAACTATCAGAAAAGTAATTGTTCTTAGGAAAGATCCATTTTAGAAACAGTGTGAATCCTAAAGAACTTAAAAATTGTGATAGAATTTTGAAAAACAAATACGCTTTTTTTAACAAAAAATTTAAATATCAGAGGGATTTGATGGGATTCCTTTAAAGCACAGTTTAGCTCAATCATGAATTGACCCCATCCCCCACACTCAAAACCCAACTTTTTCCCCAATATTTAATTCAAATATGGAGAAGACAACAATTTAACAGTTAAATCTCAAAGTTGATTTGCAATTAAGAAGATTAATAACATGTTTAAAGGGTCTCAATGAAGCTCAAAAGAAAAATGATTATCACAATGTTTACTTTACATCAGGTTTACATGCAAGTACATGAATTATCAATTAAGGCAGTGACAAAATTTACAATACAGTTCAAGAAGTATCATGTGAAGCATTAAAGTACGCATTGTAAAGGGTGTATTAGTTCATAATTTTTGGTTCAAACAGATATTCAATATAATAGAAAAATACATACTAAAACACCCGAAAAATGAAGGAGATTCCAATAAAAAGAAGCAAAAACCAGCCCGCATGTACCCCCCACACTTAGTTTCTAACAGTGAGTGGTTTTAATAATAATTAACTTAATTTTTAGCAAAGAATCACATGCATAATTTATATTTATAGAAAACAGACAAAACATGCAACATATTTTTTTAACATAGTGATATATGTAGAAAAATTTTCCAACAACAGCACACATAAACAGCATAATTTTTTAGCAGCAATAACTAACTCACTGTTAGAAGTTTATCAGCAAGTCACCATTGAAATGAATCACCGCCATAAATGTAACAGTGAATCAAATTCAATGGTAACTCAATGAAATACCGTTAAACTATGGAATGATGACTTAGAAATGATTTTTTTTAAAGTGACAATAAGTAGAAACAAGAAATCAGAAAATAAAATAACTTCCCTGAATTAATGATGCCTTTATAATCAGATTTATGTGATTTGATAACATGAGGGAATTTTGGTTGTTCAATGACACAACAGCAGCATAAAACTCTAAAAACACAGAGCTGACAGACCAAGTACAAAACTCCAATAGAGAAAGAGAATTCAAAAGACAGCAAAGTAGCACCTTATTCAAAACATAAACATGACAAAAGTAATGAAAAATAATGAACCATGGGTTGAATCTCATGCAACACTAAGTTTAAAGTCTTCAGTTAGACTTTATTTGATTATAATTTTTTTTTGTTTTATTGAAAACAATAAAAAATCATGGGTTGCCTCCCATATAGTGATAGTTTTATAGTCCCTAGATGGACTCGCCTATAACTAACCGTAGTCACTAGGTGGGTGTGGTTTATTTAGTAGGAACCCCCACATATGTTTTTCCCAAATGTTTTTAATAAATAAATGAGATTTGTGGGCACCAAGACTAAACAAAACAAAAACCAAACTGTGATAACATGAATACATCCCTAAGTAGTACCCTTTAGCAATAATGAACTGCTCAAGGGGATCTCCAAGTTGAGCTAAAAATTCATCACCCAAATTCATTTTTTCAGTATTTTCAAAACATTTAAGTTCAGGTGGAAAAAATTGACTCCCCCAAGCTCTACTAAGAGAATTTTAAGCTCAAAAACATCAAAGTTACTCTTGTAAGTAGTGTTGTACACTTCTAGATTATTTTTAGATTTATCAAGATTTGAATTCACATTAAGGGACAACATTGTACTGGGTTCTTCTAGGGGTATGACATTATCCTCATAGTTTTCTCTCTCAACTTCAACACTGAAATAATAAAAAACAAGGGTTTTTGTAGCTAAGTTTTGAAAAATAGGTACATAAAGGGTAACAATAGTGTGCTGAACAGAATGAGAAACACTATAACTCAAGTGAAATTCCCCCTCTAAATTACTCTCATCATCACAAAAATATTCAACACCTAACTCTACCAAGGAAGACTTAGAAACACAGGGAAGTGTCGATTTTTTGTTAATCCAAAAATTCAGGTTTCACAATACTATAGATCTCTTCCAAAAGTTCATCATCAGTAAATAAATAATTAACATCAACTAATTTTGAATAATCAATTATTCTTAAAAAATCTTATTTGTGTTCAACCTTTAATTAAAGTTCATATTCAAAAAGTTCATTCTCTAAAACAATGTTAGGTGAGTGTTGAAATTCAGTAATAAGGGAAGGATTGTTCAATTCAGCTTCAAGAAATTTAGTATCTAGATTTTTCAAATTCAAACAATTTTCCCCTAGATGATCAACACTATTTTCCATTTTTGCACACCAAGTTTCAGAAAAGTGATGGCTCTTAGAATATGGCGATGAAAGCTCATCAGTCAACCTTTCTTCAAATAACATACTCTGATCAACTTCATCCATCATTATTTCAAAGATTAATGGGTTTAAAGTTTCTAAATAGAGAAGAGTGGTTTTCAGTTCAGGTTCAAAAATTTCAGATTCTATGATATCCAGTTTAATTTTCTCTTCCAATATAGTTCACATTTCTGTTATAGGTTCATTATTAAGGATTCCATAAAAACTGGGTGAATATTTTTTGACACTCAAATTTTCTATTTCAAGTTTCTCTTCAACCCGGGTTATTACCTTCTCAAAAATCCTAAAACAGTGAATTTTATCAAAGGTATAAACCATGAAAAGAACTGGGCATTCTTTTTCAAATTGTTTTAGTTCTTTTTCAAAATTTTCCAACTCCACTCCATTAAAGTTCTTTATGGTATCTTCAATATTGTGTTCCTGATTTAGTGAGTTGGTTATTTCCTCATTTGGTTCATCAGATTCAAATTATTCAAAGTATGGTTTTCTGCCTAGGTTCAGAGTCACTCTCCTCTTCAATTTTATTTTCAAATATTCTATAAAAATTTTCTTTTTCACTTACTTCTGCTTCTACTTATTATTTAAACCTATTCTGTAATTCTAAGAACATGGTTTCTAAACTTTTGAGTTTTTTATCTAGCTCTTGAGAATCTATAACCTGAAGTTCATGGTTTTGATTAAACCAATAATCTCTAACTTCCATCCTAGCATCCATTTTAGATTCAATTAGGTCAATTTTTTTTAGGAATTCGGGATTAGACTCAAAATTTTGTTCATTTTCATTAATATAATCAGCCTTTTGTGGCTGGTTATAGACACAATACCAGGAAGTGTGCCCATTACAACCACAACATACACAATATGGTCCAATGTGATAATCTGAGCCCACAAATTCATCCATTTTTTTAAATGTGAATAGATTAAACACACATTCAAATTCAAGCAGAATTTCAAGTTCAACACAAGCAGCAAAAAAAGTTCACAATTTTTCTTAAACACATTTTTTTGTATTTTTTTTGTGTGTGTTTTATATTATTTTTTTAGACTTTTTAACCCTTATAACACTCAATGCATTCCTTCCCTGGGAACGACGCCAAATTTTAATAAGTTCGGAGGTCGTCATGGCCCTCAAAATTACATTTATTACCCACACTAGTATAGTGGTGGAGGGTCGAAACACAAGGAAGGCAGGTAAGTAGATAAGGGTTTTAGAAATAACCCCACCGGTGTCAATAGTAGGGGAACATATTTTTTATATTTTAATTTTTTATATTTTTGAAATAAGCTGTGTAGATAGAGGTTGAAGAATATTCTTCTAGATAGTAGCTCGGGGAAAAACTAATAATACTGGTTGAAAAGATAACTTATATAAAAAAATGATATTGAGTTTGCAACCTCAAAAAATATTAGATCACTCTCCCTCACCAAGAGAATAATCACATAGATCAGTGTTCTAGAAGTTCCCCACAACTATAACACCAAACTGCAAAAGGATTTTGAATCCATGATCTTTCTTACCGAGAGATCATGGAATTATGAATTAAAATCAAGAGGTACAAAAACAATTAAAAATTAAGATTCAGAACTGATCTTGCTGATCAATTCCAGATCTTAAAGATGAAAATTTTTAGAGAAGTAGAAAATAATGAGCCGGAAAATTAAACTTCCCCAAACATGAATCAATTACACACAATTCACAACACTTCATCCAGAGATCGAAGAAAACCTGGAGTAGTAGCAGCATCCTTCATGGTGTAAACAGAGAGGTGATACATGGAGGCACTAGGAAGAGCAAAACTGGGTAGTATCTTGAGAGATTTAGAGGGGGAACTCTTCTTCTTTCTACTATCTTTTGATTTTTCTGTAATTAAAATAGTTAATCTTTAATTTATACGATGAATTATGTGTAATTGATTCATTCTTGGGGAAGTTTAATTTGCTGACTCATTCTTTTCTTCTTCTCTAAAAATTATCATCTTCAAGATCTGGAATTTATTGGTGAGATCAGTTCCAAATATTAATTTTTAATTATTTTTACACCTCTTGTTTTTAATTCTTAATTCCATGATCTCTCAGCGAGAAAGATCATGGATGCATCTCTTAAATTATCAATTTCAACCGTTGGATCACATTGGTGAGATTTATTCCAACAGCATTTTTTCAAAATCCTTTTGCAGTTTGGTGTTCTAGTTATGAAGAAATTTTAGAACACTAATTTGTGTGATTATTCTCCTTTTGAGGGAGAGTGATCAAATATTTTTTGAGGTTAAAAACTCAATAGAATTTTCTTAAAGAAGTTATCCTTTCAACTAGTATTATTAGTTTTTTTTTTGATCTACTGTCTAGAATCATATTCTTCTATCTATGTCTGCACTACTTGTCTTTAACTCTCCAATAGTAATTAGTTCTATATATAAAAGAAAATAAAAATAATTATTACATCTACACTGCTTATTTTAAAAATACAAAAAAAAAGTAAAATCTAAAAAATATGTTCCCCCACTATTGACATCGGTGGGGTTTTTTTAAAAACCCTTTAGATACTTACCTATCTTCTCTGTGGTTCAACCCTGTACCATTATAATAGTGTAGGTAATAAATGTAATTTTGAGTGTCGTGACGACCTCTAACCTTATCAAAATTTGAAAAATAAGGACACATAAAATTCCCCCACACTTAAACTCACACAGCGAGAAGATTTTAAACCTTTGAAAATAATTTTTAGTAATAAACATATATAGAAATAATTTCTATCTGTCACGCGGGTGATCCGAGTTCGATCCCGAGAAACTGCGCCAAATTTTGATAAGGTCAGAGGTCGTCACGGTCCTCAAAATTACATTTATTACCTACACTAGTATAGTGGTGCTGGTTCAAACCATAGAGAAGGAAGGTAAGTATCTAAAGGGTTTTCAAAACATCCTCACTCATGTTAACAGTGGGGGGACATCTTTTTTAGATTTTACTTTTTTATATTTTTGAAATAAGAAGAGTATATAGAGATAGAAGAATATGTTTCTAGACAGTAGCTTGGGGAAAAACAAATAATACTGGTTGAAAAGATGACTTCTTTAGAAAAATTATATTGAGTTTTAAACCTCAAAAAATATTGGATCACTCTCCCTCACGAGGAGAATAATCACACAAATTAGTTTTCTAGAAGTTCACCACAACTAGAACACCAAACTGCAAAATGATTTTGAAAAAAATGTTGTTGGAATAAATCTTGTCGATGTGATCCAACAGTTTAAATTGATAATTTAAGAGATGAATCCATGATCTTTCTCACCAAGAGATCATGGAATTATGAATTAAAAGAAAGAGACGAAAAAACAATTAAAAATCAATATTTGGAACTAATCTCGCCGATCAATTCCAGATCTTGAAGATGAAAATTTGTAGAGAAGCAGAAAAGAATGTGCCAGCAAATTAAACTTCCCCGAGAATGAATCAATTACATGGAATTCATTGAAAAAATTAAAGATTAACTATTTGAATTACAGAAAAAATAAAAGATAGTAGGAAGGAGAAGATTTCCCCCTCTAAATCTCCCAAGATGTTGCTCCGTTCTCCTCCTCTTGGTGCCTCCATGTCTCGCCTCTCTGTCTACACCATGAAGGATACTACTACTACACTAAGTTTTGTCCGCTCTCTAGATAAAGTGTCATGAATTGTGTGTGAGATCACCTTGTTCTGTTGGAGCTCTTATTTTTAACACCTCAGTCATCTACTACAAATCACCACTTCCTTTCACTGACTTCGATAAGTCCTTCAATTTTGCATTGCACATGTGCGTTTTTTCGTGAATCACATGTCAATTTTGCTTCTCCCTTATAACTGAATACTGACCATATGGTTGGAGTGAACTTAGACGGGATTTTAACTCATGCTTGAACCTGCAAAACAGAGGATGAAATAAAGCAGTTAAAAACATGATAAAAAGGATAAATTTACTTATATAATTAATTATTATTATTTTTTAAAATTAACATTATATTACTTAATTTAAATTTAATTGTTATTAATTAATTAATTAATATTTTAGTTGATAATTATAATTAATTTTTATTCTATTAAAAACTTTTATTAATTATTAAAATACTAAATTATTAAATTTGCATCATTAAAATTGAAATTTTTAATTACTTAGTATAAGATTAAAATTTATCACAATTATTTTAAGATAAAATTTATTAATAAGTTAATTATTTAATTTAGTTAATATTATTATTAATGTTAATTTTAATTAAAAAATTTAAAAAAAAATTATTATAATTATTATTATATATTTTTTTTAAATCAATTTGATTAAATTAGTTATTTTAATTTTATTTATAAATTATTATTAATATTTAGTTTCAATAAATTTTATTTAGTTAATTAGTTTTATATTTTTATTTTATTATTATTATTATTTATTTATTTATTTATTATAATTATTATAAATTATAATTATTATTTTTAGTTTATTATTATTATTTTTTATTTTTATTTTTATTTTAATTTTAATTCATGTTTGTTAAACTCTTCCTCCCCTCGTCTCCTTTACTATGCTGAGGGGGGGTTCCTGCATAGCGGCACAGCAGCCTCGCTCCACCTCTTCACAGCGACGACACTAAGGAAACAGATCTCCACACTGGTGGTAGGTTCCTCTCCTCCTCCATTCGACCTCGGCTTCGGCGCAGATTTCCTCAGCAGACTATAGTGGCGACGACACAACTTAAGCAACAGCAGTGCTAGGATCTCCTTCTTTGGACTCCCATGGCGGCTTGGGTTTCAGGTGACTTCTCTATAGATCTCACGACTTCCCTCCTCAAGTGTCGGCAACTCAAGCTCGGATCGAAATGGTAGAAGACTTCGGTGCAGGGTTCTCCTTCACAATAACACTGGATTCTAGGTCTGATCTATAGAAAAAAATCTTAAATTAATAAGTTTAATTAAAACTTTTAATAATAAAATTAAACTAATTGTTAAGATAAATTTAATTAATTTAAATTTTTTAAGGTTAAATAAATTAATTCAATGTTAAAAAATTAAAATTTAGATTAAAGTTTAAACTAATTAAGTAAACAAAATTAATTAATTAATTAATTAAAAACCTAAAATAAGGCAAATTACAAACATAAAGAATAAAAAATAAAATACCAGAATAAATAAATAAAAGAAAACTAATAATTTAGGAATTAAAATTCAAAATTTCTTTTAAAATTTGATTAAATAATAAATTTATTAATAAAATTACAAAAAGTGAATTTTTTTTAGCAATAAGTGCAAAAAATAATTAATTAAATTATTAAAAATTAATTAAAAAGATGTGGAAAACTAAGTAAAATTAAGGCCACATCAAGCACTAATCTTGATATTTACAGAATCAAGACCAGAGTACGTGGTGTATTGTGATGCTTCAGGATCTGTTTTGGGATGTGTTCTCATGTAGGGAGATCATGCGGTTGTTTATAGCTCAAGGCAGTTATGGTTTCTAGATAAGAACTATCCAACACATGATTTGGAGTTAACTATTGTAGTTCATGCTTTGAAGATTTGGCATCATTACCTATTTGTTGAGAAATCTACAGTGTTTACGGATCATAAGAGCTTGAAACATATTTTATCACAAAAGGATTTGAATATGAGACAAAGAAGATGGATGGAGTATTTAAAAATGTTTGACTTTGGCTTGATTTATACACCGGGTAAAGGCAATTTGGTGTTATATGCATTAAACAAAAATTCATATACTTAGTTGGAAAAAGTGGCTTTAGACCAGTAGTAGTTAGTGTTGGTGATAGCTGACATGCACTTGGATTTTAAAGACCAGGGTAGTGTCGTGGTTTTCTTTCCAGTTTATTTTGTTTCTAATTTGGTTGAAATAGTTAAAGAGGTATAGATGTTTGATTCAGAATGTGTTCCTATGAGTCCAAAACTCAATGGTGGGGAGACCATTGAGGGATTGAAGCTGGATGGGAGTTAAATTTTGGGGTTTCAAAATTGGATGGTCATACCTATGGATTTTTAGGAACAACTTTTTCATGCTTACCACCATTCGATATGGGTTTTTTATCCTAGAATACAAAACATGTATAAGGTTTTGAAAGCATGGTTTTGGTGGGTTGGTATGAAAATAAAGGTGATTGGGTTTGTTTCGAGATGCCTAACGTGTTAGCAGGTTAAATTAGAGAATAAATGGCCATTGGGTATGTTGTAGTACTTACCTATTCCTGTTTGTAAATGGGAGCAGATAGTTATGGATTTTGTGATAGGTCTCCCAAGAATGGTTCGGAAACATGATTCTATATGGTTTATAGTAGATCGACTCATAAAGTTGGCCCATTTCATCCCTATTTGTGAATCTCGTATGGTGGAGGACATGTCCAAAATTTATATTCGAGAAGTGATAAAGAGGAATCATGTACCAGTTTCAATAGTATCATATCGAGATCTGAGATTTATATCTCATTTCTGGAAATCCTTAAAATAATACCTTGGGAATTAATTTAAAATGACTACGGCGTATTACCCTTAGACGAATGGACAATCTGAAGAGATGATAAAAATATTGGAAGACATGCTTCGGGCTTGTGTAATGGATTTTTGTGGCTCAAGGGAGGATAATATACCCTTAGTGGAGTTATCATATAACAACAGTTATCATGTCTCGATACATATGGATCCTTTTGAAGCATTGTATATCCATCCTTGTCGTTCTCCACTTTGTTGGGTGGAAATAGGTGAGGCTTCACTGATTGGGCTGAGCCTTGTCCAAGAGACAAGAGATAAGATTCAGTTGATCAGGAAACTGATGGAGATGGATCATAGTTTCCAGAAATTGTAAGTGGGTCATTGTCGATAGTAGTTGTTATTAGAGGTGAGTGATCATGTGTTCTTAGGGCATCATCATTTTAGGAAATATGGAAAGTTATCTCCTCAATACATAGGGTCGTTTGAGATAATTGAACGGGTTGGTGAGGTGGTATATAGGTTGGCTTTTCCACCATGGTTAAGTGTAGTTCATAATGTGTTTCATGTATCTCAGTTGAAAATATATCAACCTAATCCTGACCATGTGATTCAATGGGATCACATTGACCTAGATTCAGATGCTTAAATGGTTCATATGTAGGTATAAATTGTGGATAGGCAAGATAAATTATTGTGTGGGAAAAGTGTTAGTCTAGTATGGGTTTTGTGGAAACATGGTCAGATTCATGAAGGAACTTGGGAACGGGAGAAGTAAATGGTCGAGCAATGGACTGAACTCTTTCAGGGAAGTTATGTTTTTCTACTTTTAGGGGACGGAAATTCCAATGGTGGGTAGAATTTATCACACATAGTTTCAAGTAAGTAACCCTTTATTTATGTATTGTAAGTATGTAAAGTGTTTGGGAAAAGTTTAGGACGTTTTTTAGGATTTTTGGAAAGTTTTTTAGGATTTTTAGAGGTAAACGGTTTGAGAAAAGTTAGTAAAAACCATGCAACTATTAAAGTGAAATTGAGGCTTCTAGGTTGGAACATGGTTAGCCATATAGTTTGGCTAAACTGTACAGTTACTTAGGAGAAATTTTGATTTTAGGGCAGAGGTATTTTTCACAGTTGGTACATGATTTCTCTAACTATGTGGACCAGCCATGTGAGGTACTCTTTGAGGTAGTGACTGGTGCATGGTTGGTACATGGTTTTCCTAATCGTGCGACCCAACTGTGTAGGTTAATTTCTAAATCCTAAAAAAGTGGATTTAACTTAGTTTAGCCCCTAATCTACTCGTTTTTTCCTCTATTTTGACCCTAAATCTGTTTTTCTTCCTTCCAAAGGCTATGTAGACTTTCCCCTTCGATCTGGGAGCTATATGTTGGAAAATATTGGTGCGTTGAAGGTTATATTCCTTGGTAAGTCTTTGTTCTGGGTCATTTTCCTTATATCTTCTTCTCTTCCCTCTATTGGATTCATAGATTTGATCTGTTGGGGATAGATCTATGATAATTTATTCCAATCATGATGATATATGGCTATTTTTATGTTATTGAATGAGATCTAAGGCATTTTTTAGAGATTCAACCTGTTTTTGTTGAATAATTAGTGTCGTTCTTCGTTTTCACCATAAATTCCAAGGTAGGTGGCTTCACTCTTGACTCATATTATTAGAAATTGAAGGTTTGATTTCAAATTGATTTTTTTTCTTTAAATTGATTGTGAAATTGTTATGAAATTATTTATGGAACCCTTTTTGGTGATAGTTTATGGAATTGTGAAAATTGGGTGTTTTGGTGGAAAGTGAAAGTGATAACATGATTTTAAAATGATAATGTTAAAATGGTTGTTTGGTTTTGATGCATGGAAAAGAGTTTTAAATAAAATTATAGTTTTATTAAAATGGTTTGGAAAATATTGTGTTATCATGGTCATTGGATTAAATGGTTAATCATGAGTTGAATGGGATAAATATTGGTCGTGAAGTACCATCATCAAAGGGATAGATGTGGATGTGAAGTTCCAATATCAATGGTAAAAACCAAGCTTGTTTGGTTGAGTGTGTGTGTGTGTGGCTATGTGAAATGGAATGGGATATGCCAAATGAATTTTAGAAATGGTTAAACAATTTTTTTGGTTTCTTTCCTTGGAAACTGTTTTGTTGGAAAAACTACTTTGGGTTAGAATTGCTTTTGTAACAATTGGGCCCCACTAACAATATAAAAACCCTGCCTTAACATGTTCATTAGGTATTAGCCTTCCAGGTACCACTAGTTTCCCCACAAACATTTATTCCCCTCCATAGGGACCACCCACATGCCTTAATGGGTTATTTGACTAATGATTTTCCCCACATGCCAAAAAATGTTCTTTCTAGTGTGATTTGTCCTCACTCGCACACACTTTGGGAATATTCAAAGAAGTTTACCCATCCTGATCACTAATCCAAGCCAAGCATGCTTAACTGTGGAGTTCTAATTTGGTATTATCCCAAAAATAAAGGATCATGATCACTACTCCAATACAAGCATGCTTAACTTTGGAGTTCTAATCAGGTAGGATCCTGAAAAGAAAGGTAAACCTTGTTGGCATGAGTCATGTCATTTAGTCATTTAACCCTTTATCATTCTAGGGAGTTACATTCACCCCCCCCCCATTTAGAGAATAACCTCCTCATTATGGACCCTGAATCTCAACCCAGGCAGTGCACTGCACTTAAGGCTGGGTTACTACTTTGATGCCAATGTAACAACTAGGCCTTGCTGACAGCACAGACACCCCGCCTTAATAAGGTTGTCGGGTCCTGGCCCGCTAACTACCACCAGTTACCCCACATACCTGTAGTCCTCTGCCTAGGGCCCACCCACATTCCTAAATGGGTTATCTAACTAATGACTATCCTCATAGGCCAACACATGTTCTTTCCATTGTGATTTTTCCTCACTCACACACACCCTAGAAATCTTCTTAGAAGGTCACATATCCTGATCACTACTCCAATACAATCATACTTAACTATATAGTTATAATCTATTAGGATACCAAAAATAAAGGTGCACCTTGTTGACATGAGTCATATTATTTAGTCATTTAACCCTTTATCATTCTGGGGTGTTACATCTTTGGCTTTGATGTAAACTGTTAAAATGTTTTAAAGTGTTTTATATGATTTTTTTATATACATTTTCTAACTTTTTCTATCCTAGTGGCATAATTAGGGAAATAATTTGGAGAAAATCTACTGAGTCTCATTACTCACCCCTTGCTTTTCCACTTTGGTGCTTTTGTAGATATTGTTTATTGAGACATAAGTAAATAGAAAGTATTATATTTCTTTAGTGGTGATTATTGATACTTGGGAATGGATTGTGGAGTTGGATCTTAGAGTATGTGGTGAGTTGTGGAGTCATGTCTTTAGAGTCTTTGAGCTTTTTGGTTTAGTTTTCCGCTTTGGTACTCTAATATTGGTTATGGTGTAGTTTGGTATTTTTATCTTTTGGTATTACTTTGAGTTGTATTATATTGTTATAATGCATCATATAATGGTTTTTTGGTTATGGTATACTTAGTTTTGTTTGTTTTATTTTTAAAGGGAAAATAATCAACCAATTTTATTGAATCCCTTGGCATTTATTGTCAGCCTTTGGTGTCTTGGGGATGTCACTTAAGTCCAAGTAGCAATTCTGTCTCAACTCAATCCAATGAGGATGGGTGGGATGTTAAATATGGTTTAGTCTCATATATAGTTAGGTATCCCTCCATGTGTCCTAGGGTACGATCTTCTATCATTCTTTCCTAGGTTGGGCCAGGTATCCTGTTATCGGCTTTCAAGGCATGTGATCCCCATCCTAGTGGGTTACTTTGGGTAGGGTTAGTTATCCCCCATAGGCCCTGGGTGTGATACTCTATTTTTGTATTGGCATCTTCTAAGTTCCAAAATGTACTTCTTCATGTTGAGTCCTGATAGGAACAACCTCTCAGATGAGAACCATCAGTGTTAGAAATACCTGAGGAGTGAGTTCTCTCGGATGAGCATTACCCTAAGGCCTCGAGCAGAATCCTAGTCTAGAAGTATGTTTGTAACCTTACTTTGAGGCTTGGTTTATATCTTGAGTATATTTGGGTTATTGATGTTATCCTTTCTTATGATCAGACTCTCTTTGATTTTTTATGTTAGGTGATTTTGAGTTGTCCTACTGGGTATGTTTATACTCAACCATGCATGGGATCTACCCGCACATGTCATGTCTTATGTAGACGAAGAGCCTTTCATCATAGACCTAAGAGGACTAGGAGCATGAGTATCATATTTGGTTTATATGGACCACAGTCGGTTCTAAGAGTTGTGTCTTGAAATAATTCACCTTTTTTTAGCAGTTTGGACTCTTTTACAACTTTGGTGAGCTTATATTTAGCCCTTTGCTTTCTCGTACTTGTATCATACTCTGATGTGGGATTTAGTTGTATGCATGCATCTTGGTATCATTTTTATCATTACTTTCTACATTATATTGGTGTTTAGATATTTTTTCATGTATATAGGTGTCATAGGTTAAGGCCTCTCATGTTTGTGATATGCCTACTCGGCACTCGTCGTTATCCCCAATCCTATTAGAGGTGGGATTAGGGTGTCACTCTTAGCTTATCGCCGGTTAGGTAGGCCCTAATGGGTTGGATCATGAAAATCTTGTACTATTTTTCCTCCTAAAACATTTCATTGATTTCCGGTTGCAAACCATCAATATTTTATTTCCATCTATGAGCCTCTTCACACCTCATCTAGTTAATTCTAATTTCAACCTTTTTAAAGATGATTGTAGTTATTCATGGCTAGGGAGCTTCACAATAGTAAAATAAAAAGGTATTATTATCTTCCTTTGAACATAACATGGAATTCATTTTAATTTTTAACCCTATCTTCACACATTATCAACTCACTCCTAGTATCACAATTTCTTAGAGGATTACGGCCATCTAGGGACTAGATGTCTTCACAGCATTGTAATCAGTGTGTGTCCTACTTATCTTCCCTTTCGCATTACATGATAAGATTATAAATTTATAACCATATTTTTTATATTCATTATCTATGTAATAGTTAACAAATATTTCTATTGCATCTTTACTCGGTTTCCATTATCTATTCCATGGTAAAGTAACATGAATCTATAGACCTATTTCAATTTTTCCACAACCATTACAGCTTTAAATTTATTTGAAACCTATAATATGTTTGTTTATTTTCAATATTCTCTTTCATTATTATGGTTAATTATTCCTTATTGGTAAAATTTCACATTTCTTATATATATTGGGTACTGCACTACCAGTTTCCACATATTAATTGAAAATTAAACACTCTATTTCTTTTCTTTCATTACCATTGTATTATAAATATAATAAAACATTATAAGTTATTTATTATTTATATTTGTATTTACTATATCATTTTATTATATTCCACTCTTTTTTTAATACATTATATGTTTAAAATTATGAATATAATGATGTGTTTAACTCCTTAACAACACTATAAGCTATAGCTGTAAAACCATTCCATGAATTTTCTATCATATTCTTCTAATTTGAAGCTATAATCCTAAATTTATTTCTTCTATATAAAATTAGTGAACATGGTGATCTCTTACTTATAGGTAGGTTCCATTTTGAAAATTCTCATGTAGTGGTTATTTTTTTATTTGATGGATATTTATTAACTTTGCATATACATACTTCTCATAACAAATTACAGATACATTTTTTCGTTGTAGACTTTCTATTTTGAATTTATTATAGCATAATATGTGATATTTCACATCTGGATTGTAACTACCAAGATACTTTTAATGAGGCCAGATTTAGAATAAAATTAAGGAGGTTTCAAGAGTCAAACAATGGTCATACATGTTATAATATATAACTTTTATGCTACAATATTATATGTATTAGTCTTTATTTAATTAATTTCAATACTAAGTGACAGATATATGTACCATATCAAGTTTTTCACATTCAAATTTTTCACCACACATTGTGGTAGTGGATAGATCGTCCTCTACAAATAGTCAATTACAAAATACAAGATGCATGTCCTTATCACCCATACCATTACATGGTAAGTTCATTATAATTTTTCTTTTTAGATATATTTATTATATTGAATACTTATTTTAGATAAAATTTAACGGTTTAAATTTGTTTTTAAACATTCAAAAATATAAAAATAATTATATTTTAAGTGATTCTTAAAATATATATAATGCAATATGAACATTTTGTAAAGGTTTGTCAGAGAATTTCCCACCCAATTATATGTATTTAATTTGTTTTATATTTAGATATCAATACAAATATACATCATGAATTTCATATAATATTGGTATTTATTTCAAGTTATATAAAACAAACTACCCCCAAGAATATTCCAGCCATCATTGGAGGGACACCTGTAACTTATGATACCGATGTCAATGATTTATTATTAATAATCCATTTATGTTCTGCATATATTGTCAGTTATGTTACATGATTACAATTATATATTCATATAAATTTTTATTCATTATTGAATCATTTATATATAATATAAACTATTATATAAGTAATATCTTTTATAAATTTAATTCATTAACTTCCCTAGGTATGTGTGCATTTCATATTTACATTCACATTTATAAAATATTTGAATAACCTTCCCTATTTGTAGTAAATTGGTAATTGCAAAAAAAATGTTTCTAGAAATATCACTTATATTAACAAAACTAACTATAGTTAGAGGTAAATGGTTACTATTTAATGATAAAAATGGTAATAATTAGATAAAATTTCTTATTTTTATTTTAAATAAGATGTTTAATAAGAATTTTAATTTTAAATTGGTAATTGTTCAAAATAATTATCTTAATAAATATCACTTATATTAAAAAAACTAATCACACTTGAAGGTAAATGATTATTATAGAGTGATAAAATAGATAATAATTAAATTTCACTTTTTATTTTTATTTTACACTATAACCATTATACTATTTATTTAACTTCTCATAGGATTTCTTTATGATTTCAGATTTAGAGTGAAACAACTAGTCACAGATTGCAAAGGATCAATTTTAGTGGTTCTATGAGATAAACAAGTGATGTAATTTGTATCAAAAATTGCATATGAACTCAAGAAACTTGATTCAGGTAAAAAAACTAAATTAATTTGTGCAACTATTTCAAAAAAATTAAAAAGTTTTACTACACATTTATATTTTTTTCAATGAAGAATAATGATGAGTTCGGATTCCCACCTGAACTAAATGTTATAAAATTAAAAATTGTTGTGTTGTCTTTGAAAATCATGGATTACAACATTCATATTCATCATCGATCATCTAAAAAAACATGTACAAATTTTTATTCATTTTATATAATGAAGTTAAAATTTCACACTTTAAAAGATCTAATAAGAATAAAAATATAATAAAATGACTCTTTTACACATGTATTAATATAATATTTAATTTAACTCCAAATTCTTTACTCACTGGGTATATTTCTTCAATAATTTTATGTATGATGATGACTATAGTGGAGCTTCAGGCAAATACAATCAATAAGTGGGAAAAATTAAAATATCTTCCTCCACTATAATAACTCTAGTACACAATTCTACTATCCTTTCAATTTTACAATTTCTAAATAATTATTAACTTTGACTATATGCAACCTTCATTCTCACACTAAAAATTAGATTATTCTTATATATTATTAATATATTCCCTAGATATAATATGCAATATATGTGTAATATGGACTTGAATAACAATGCATCATCATAGAAAATATTTTAGAAATATTTATAATGGATTCTATACAGATTCCATTATTAAAAAGTTTAAATAGTATGAAATATCGAATTAAATTAAAGTATGGAGTCCTATTTGGTTTGAAATAAATTACACTATGGAATTTTGTTTCATCTATCAGTGATTATTTTATTATAAAATATTTTTCTAAAAATTATTTATGTTGAATATTCCCCTGAAAATAGAAACAATTCCATAATTTTTTATTTTGAGAGATTATAAATAAATGGTGTTAAATTTAAAATTTTATATACTTCCATTGCAACAAAAATGAATTCTAAGAATATGTAATCACGTTTTGACTTCTAGATAATGTATCTATATTTATGTACCAATGATTTTGAAATTTTTGTTCCATTTTTAAAATTCATATATTTATGACTTACCTATGTTCAACAACCACATTAACTATTACATACCGAGCATTAAAAATGTTGAATTTTTTTCAATGTACTCTACCAAACTATTTTATGTGTCTAAATTTTCATGTGTATGAATTTTATTATTCTTATATCATGTCAATGCATATTCTTATTTATATGATCATTTTATTTCTTAATTCATTTCTCTCCTGTTTGAGAAGTGTTTTTTCAATCTAATAATTTAATAAAAATTTGATTATAGAAGCATTTAAGTTTTTTAGATAGTATATTTATCCAAATATTTTCATCAAAATATTAGTTGTAATTATGTGTTTATCCACTATCCCTATTTCATACAAGAACTCCTAAAAATTCATTTCCAGTAAGCCATGAATAGGAGTAAAATTTCATTTACTAACTTGGTACACGCCCATTTTAAAAAATGAATTGTATGACATAATATTATGTATTAGTTCAATAACACTAATATATAGTTTAAATATACCTTCTTTATTATAGTATGTAATCAGTATTCTTTTTTAGGTACAGTTTTAATATCAGTACATATATCTATAAAGTTTAACCATGCAGTGGTTCATGCTTCTGTATGAGTCCATTTTTAACCTGCCTTTATTTAAAGACTGTATATTCCTATATATAAAAAAATTGGAATGTTTTGTATTGGTTTTTTCGTATCTATATGTATAATAATCTTAGAACTCCTTCATAATATGTGGTGGACCAATTTTTAATAAAGCTGATAATTAAGAATTAGATTTATAATTTCTTCATATGAAAATATTAGTTACCTTCTAATAGAATTTTAATCACAAAATAATAATAATGATTACTCACCCTATAAAAAGTAATAATTACTTAAGTGATATTACCTTCCATAAGTCTTAAACATTCCCCCCTTTTATAAACAATAAAACCATGGGAAAAATCATCAAAAGATATGATTATAAAAATTAAATCTTTTTAAAATTATTTATGGATCATAATCCTATTTTGAGGATGGTTCAAGTAAATGTTTATCTAACATTGTTGATATTTCATAGAATTAAAAATATGAAATTAGTATAATCTTTATATAAAACTAAATAAAAATATGTAAATCCAATGAGAAAATGGAAGGAAAAACTGATGAAATGAAAATGTCCTCCCCTCATTTTTAGAATTTTTTCAATGTTAGTAGATTATTTGAAATCACTTTAGTTTGATCCTTCCCAAATTCTATTTAAAGTATTCAAATATACAAAAATTTAAAGGTTTTGTAAAAATGTTATAAATATTATTTTGAGTTTTGATAAAGTCAAGAATTATATCTATATTTTGTGCGTGAACCCTAGGAAAATAGTGTCTTGTATCTATTGTTTTTCTCATGAGTGATCTGGTGGGTTCTTATAAAAAGAGATAAAAGTAGCATTATCACAAAGCTTTGGGGTTCAAGTAAGACTTAAAAAAAATCTGTGAGTGTTTGTTGCATCCATAACACTTAATCATAATTACTTTTGACCGCTGCCTATTCAACTTTAGTAGTGAAAAGTACTACAAAATGTTGTTTCTTACTAGACCATGAAAGTAAAGTTTCTCATAATAAATGGAATGTTATGAAATTACATTTTATATCAATTAAACATCCAACAAGTTTAGTATATAAGTAAATTTTAAGAATAAAATAATTTCCATAAGAATAAAATAAACCAATTTATGAAGTCCTTGATAACAGAAAATATGTCTGACTGATTTTAGGTTTGATTACTTCATATTATGTTAAAACCTCACACATAAACATATTGAAAACATAATTTTCATTAGACTTCCTATAAGATATAGTAAACTAGTAATCATACTTCTATAAATTTTTTGATCTATATATTTATTAATTTTATTAATATCAAGTTTGATAGAAGTTTCTATCGGAGTACTTATACTTTATGCATTTTCAAAACCAAAATGTTTGATTAAGTTTTTAATATATTTATGTTGTGCTAAAATATTTCCTTTTGGTTTTTGAGAAATTTGAAAACCAAGGAAGAAATTGAGTTCACTCATCATGCTCATTTAAAACTAATTTTTCATAAGTTTAGAAAAACTTTTAGAAATATATTTTTGAGTTCAACCAAAAAAAAAATTATTGATATAAATTTAAACAACAATGGTTTCTATATAATTTTTTTTATAAAAAAGGGTTAGTTTATAGATCCTTTAACAAGATTATTTTGAAGTAAATATAGGTAAGTCTATCATACAAATCTCTTGGGGATTTTTTAAGTCCATAGAGTGCCTTGGTAGGTTTAAATACATTTTACAGAAATTTAATGTCTTCAAAACCAGGATGTTGTTCAACATAAGCTTCCTCTTGAATATATCCTTCAAGAAAATCACTTTAAAAATCCATTTAAAATAAATTAAAATTTGGATGTTCTACCAAGGCTAGTAAGATTTATATGGATTCTAATCTTTATACCGGTGAAAGGTTTTTACTATAATTTATTTCTTCCTCTTAACAATAACCCTTAGTAAAAATTATTTATTTATTTCAAACCATAGTTATATTTTCATCACACTTGTTTTTTAAACCCATTTTACTATAATTATCAATAGATTTTTATATTGATGTTGCCTAAGAGTGTCATTGGTTCTCTTGGGGATATCAAAATAAAAATTTATATTCACTCGACTACACTAACTATTGGAGCATATAATACTAGTAATATGAGGTCTATCCCATGAGGAAAAGGTTTATAAGGTTTCAATAGTTTCAACTGGTTTTCACAATTTATTTAACTAAAACTAAAATTACTAAACTAACTTTGAGATGTGTGATTAGACTGACTCAAAAAGATGAAAATGAGTAAGATGGGAAGTGAATTGATATTGAGTATGGTTTTTTATAAATTTTAAATCAAATTCATTTACCATGATGACTATTGGAGTAAAAAGTGATGCTTCTCAACCTCAACTAGTATTATCTAAATCAATCAGGTCCTTTCTCAAGGTTACCTAACCAATCTAGATACATGGTATTTAATCTAAAAATGGAAAGTGAAGTTAAGGTTGGCTCTCACTCTTCCACTTCCCTTTACAAAATTGAGGTTCTTCCACTAAATGTAATTATTCTCGCTATAAAATTAGAGGATGATATTTAATTAAAGTCAAATTGATATTAATTAAAAAGGGATCTTTGAGGCTTTGATACTCATCTTGTTATTCAACTCACCATTCCCTTAAATACTTATTTATTCATGATTAATCTCCTAATTAGGATGAATGATATATGTTTTAGGGAAAGGAATAGAGAGTTATATCTAAAATAAAAGTGTTGTGAAAAAGTGAAAACATTGATTTAAACTTTCACACTAAAATATGAATTTCAAGTTACATAGAGAAAATAAAAACAAAAAGAAAAATGAAAGTTCTAATTTATAAAGAATATTAGTTGATGACAATCCTTATCCTACACTCTTATTTAGAATGATTTATAGAGATATATTACTTTACTCCTATGTAAAAATCCTAAGTTAGCAATAAAAACTCCTTTGGTTTATGGAATTTTGTTCTTGTTTCCCAGTATAGATCCTCCCCTCTTGCACAGTAGTAGTGCTCCTCTTATTTAAAGGTAGTATCACCTTTAAAAATATTATACTTCTTTGTTTTTAACTTTTCTTCCATCTTGTGCTTTTATTTACTTGAATCGGTCATCTACTATTATACCTACCCGATTTGAATTTATCTCATTATCAGTTAATGAGATAGAGTGTGATGACCGAGTCATCTTTATTTAAACTGTTTAGATGAATTCCTTATTTTGTAGAGTGTCTTAACTCCTTCCTGGTAGGTGCGCCCCACATATTATCCTTTTTTTTTAAATCCTCATATCATGCATGGTTATTGTGGATAGCTCTAGAATAATGGGTA
This sequence comes from Viscum album, assembly GCA_963277665.1. Classification (NCBI taxonomy): domain Eukaryota; kingdom Viridiplantae; phylum Streptophyta; class Magnoliopsida; order Santalales; family Viscaceae; genus Viscum; species Viscum album. The sequence goes on along the minus strand of OY728141.1, from coordinate 1,607,395,712 downwards.
CTTGAAGTTTGAAGGTAATAGAACCCTATGTCGTGGATGGAACCTCTACGGTGTATCCTTTTCATGGGAATGCATGGAATACGATATAATACTAGTGATTGAAATGTATCCTCCCCCGAGGATTATCTCCATGATACTTACTTCTTGGGTGCATCCATGGCATGGGATAATCTTTACGCTGTAACAAATTCATGCCACTTTTACTTCAATCCATCTATGGTGCAACCTTCTAGCTATGGAGTAGCTTTTTTCTTGGGAAAATATCAGCCAAAATATTAAATTCTCTATTATATAAGAGGTTATTATTTCCAAAACAAAGATCATGAAGATATGTTGTAGCATAAAAACCATGAAAAAACACCATCAATCGGTTCAGTCTTCCTTGTCGATTATTCCATAATAGATAATTTTGTGGTGCAGTGGGGCTCAAAAATCTAGTGGTCATCCTGAGATCTCTTCATTAGCCATGGAGAACCATGATGTAGTGGTGATGGCCTGTGGTGTAGCTCGTTTGGTATTTATTTTTGAAGGAGATTATGTATGGATGGCTCGGGATGATAGCATTTTGTTAAGAATTAATAGTAATTGGGAGTTACACATACCACATCAAACATTTGGGCCTCAACCTCCTCTTAATAAGTGTTTCTGTGATGACTTAGTGGTTATAAAGTCTGATTGGGGTTGAAAGACCCATACTACCATCATATGATACCCTGTTCTAGTGAAGTGCTCCTCCTACCACTACATGGACCTGCTCCCCATGTGTCGGTGTACTCCAACTGTCATGCTCCTACCACTACCCCTGCACTGACACGCATAGGGACTTTCTGCATGGTCTACCTTCCCTTTAGATAGCTTGGCTAACGGACCCTTCTTGGGCATACTAAGTGTCTTATTGTCCACTGGTTTAGGGATATCCATGTTGGCCCTTTTTTTCCACTAATTACTTTTTTTTCTAACCTACACACACAAAAATACTAAGAAAAATAAAACAATATAAAACATGTGTTTTATATTTTTTATTTATTTTTCACAATTTTCATTTAAATATATATAATACCCAAAAAATGATTATTAAAATTTAAAACATGGGTATAAACAATTAAAAATAATGAAATTATTAAATTATTGGTTTTGAAAATTGTATGAAAATTATAAACACATCAAATCCCCCACACATATACAATGCTTGTCCTTAAGCATAAATTTTCACTATGAACTAGAAAGGAAGCCCCCATTCTACTAATATTAAAAATTAAAAATCAATGTAACCAATAAGTTGACAATTGGAGAAAATAATTTTCAAATATCATATATATAAATAGATTACAACTCTTCTCTAAACACAATTTAATTAAACTTACTAAATAAAATAATGGGACTTATCATTTCTTCCATTCAAGTATTTTAATTCTTCATTATTAATATTCAAATTTTTGATCTACCTCGCCATTTTTCTCTCTCACCACTCAAGGTAAAATAAAATTTGAAGTTTCCCTCATACCTTGAGTACATGAACCAATTTTATGAATTTAAAAAATATTTACATTCTTCACTTAGTAGATACAAATATCACTAAAAATCAAGAGGAATTTGAAACTTAAGATCAAATGATTTTGAGGTAAAGGGAAAGTAGTTAATTGATGGATAAAACATTTAAATCTTGAAAAATGAGGTTAAGATTGATGTATTAATCATTATAATAAAATTAAATCCAAAAACATTCTTCTATTCCAAACTAAATCTTCCCCATAATTCCCAAGATCAAGTAAGGTAATGATCAATGAAAACACAATGAGTGAGTTACCCCTATAATTTTTTTCTTTCTTTTTGAATTTTTTCAATTTTTTTAAAATTGTTCTAGGATAAGACTCACATCCATAAACCAACCCCAAATGATGAAAATAATTGGTCAAGTGATAGTTATTTTTTACCCTCTATAACTCGATCCACATTTTTTTTTATTTTTTTTTTATTTTTTCTAGAGGGTTAAACTATAAAAATAGTAAAGATTAACATAAACCTTCTTCCCAAAATCCAATGAGACACCCATAACATATTCTATTAAATAATTATATCCCTTTTTACATGAAATCCATCTTTCCCCCCACACTTGAACTTTGAACATCATACAAAACAATAGTGCAAGGGTAGGAATTGATAAATTGACTTGAAATGTGGATTATTCTTATAAAAGACCATTAGTGGTATCTAAGGGATAAAAAAGGGATGAATTTTAGGTAAGCCTCAAGGATAGTGGTTATATCAAACAAAAATGACTCAATAATTTTTTAAGTGAATTTAAACAATCATCATTTTGAAAAGTTCAAATCCAAATTCTAGTAGGTAACATTTCCCAAATTATCTTAATAAATTTACTAAGAAATATTAAAAAAAAATTGTTTAGAAATCTCTTAGGAATAATATCATTTAATTAAATACAATCACTCATGGCATGTATCTTAACAAAAAATTAATCAACATGAATTTATAAAACCATAAGAATGAAAGATGGAAGGGAATTTTCATCAACATGTGACTATAAAGAAAAATCAGGATTTTTTATTTTAAATTCCTATGTTTCACTCTAATCATCCAATATCCCCATATTAAATATTCAATTCCATCAACTTGAAAATTAAAACATATAATCTTGGGGTTACTAAAAATTATAAGTGTCATTGATCAAAAAGTAAGGATAATCCTAAGTGTGAGTGTGTATTTTTCGCATTAAATCTAAAAAATAGATTCTAAGAAATGGGGTAGTAAAAGTACTGAAATATAAAGCTTAATCCCATTTTTTATGAAGATATTATTTTGTTCTCCTTGCTTCCTTTGTGATTCCTGGACCTACAATGGAAATAAAAAAAAGTTAAAACACAAGTTTCATGCATTTAAAGTTCTAAAATGATAGGGTAGGTTTCAATTCATCTAAAAATGAAATCCTAAACTGATAAAAAAAATAAGTAAAACTCATTTTTCCTCCCACAAAGTGATTTTATTTAGGTTTTTAATCCTTACCTTACCTTTTTTATTACATAATAGTATGGTATAAATCCAACCATCTTGTACTAAACCAATTTTGTCTTTGATTAGTGTCTAGTGTAACCCTTCTACATTTCCTCTTAGAAATCTCATATTCTTGTTGTTGAGGAATGTGCCAGGTGGTGGTCAGCCCCAATTTTTGGAATAAAATCTCATGGGATGCCCAAACAGGGTACCAATTTTCCTTTTTTTTTCTCTTGGTGGCTATTTTTCTTCAAATTTTTTACTCATATCTCAATTTTTAGCATCCACTCTTTATTATTTTTCCCCATGGGGATACTCTTCCATAAGTTACAAAGTATAATTCCAAATTTCAGTAGCACCAAGATCTACCCCCTCATCTTGGTCTTCTATTTAAGAATTGGAAGGTTACTCTTATTCTGATTTTCTAATATAATGTGGTAACTATAACCTATACAATAGTAAAATTATGAGAAGAAATGCATGTTCTATCTAGTCTTTTTTCCCCTCCCCATCTTCTTCTTTTTCTTCTTCTTTGGGATACACTATAGTTGATGTTAGAGGGTCTTGTCGTTTAGATGTTATGGATGTCTATACTCTATCATGTTAAGCATGATATAACATAATTCACCATCTCCCATCTCATTCTCTTTGTATTATTCTAATGGGATTTCTTCTTTGTCCTCATTATCCTCCTTAATAACAAGTGTAAGTGTGTTCTCTATAGAAATTTCAAAATTATCATGAGGAATGGGTCTTACCTCTTTCACCTCAGCTACCTTGGTCATGATTTCTAGAAGTGAAATTACCTCTTTGAATTGATATTCCATGTTAAGGAATGCCTTTTCCGGACTTGGGTTTAGTTATGGTTATCCTTGATGCTCCAATACTTGTTATTGGATTTTCCTCTTTAGTTATTCAATCCTTTGTGAGAGGATTGAAAGCTTGATTGCAACTAGATGCAGGCCTCCATCTTCCCTTTTCTTAAGATCACACCAAAAACACACAAGGCATAAAAAGAAAAAAGATAATAGGAACCTAATATAAAAACCGAAAATAGAAAAGAGAGGGTGAAAATATTTTTCTAACTATTGAATTTATAAACGTCTATTCTCTATAAATGATGCCACTTTTGATGTCTCCTAGGAGCATAATTAGTTCTTTTGGGGATATCAAAATACAAATTTATAGTCACCTGACTACACTAACTACTAGATCATAGAATAGTGGTAAGATTGTGTCAATCCCAAAAGGAAAATGGTTATATAGTTTTAATGGTTTCAACTAGTTGTCATAATATATTTAAATAAAACTAAAATTACTAAACTAACTTTGAGTGGTGTGATTGGACTGACTCAAAAATATGAAAATGAGGATGAGGGGAAGTGATTTGATATTGATGATGTTTTTTCATAAATTATAAATCAAAATCATTTACCATGAGAACTCTTAGGGTAACCAGTGATGCTTCTCTTCCTCAAATAGTATTATCTAAATCATCTATATCGTTTCTCAAGGTTTCCTTTAACCAATCTAGATACATGGTATTTAATCTCGAATGAAAGGTTAAATTAAGTTCATATCTCACTCTCCCACCTCCCTTAACCACATTAAGATTCATCCTCTAAATTTCATTACTCTCACTAGACAATTAGAGGATAATATTTAATTAAAGACAAAGTTATATTAATTAAAAATGATCTTTTATATTTTGATACTCATCATGTTATTTAACTCATTTTTCCATTGAATACTTAGTTATTAATTATTAATATCTCAATTAACATGAATATTATGTGTTTAAAGGTAATGAATAGATATTTAGATCTAAAATAAAAGTATTCTGAAAAATTTAAAACATATTCTTTAAACTTTCACACTAATATGTGAATTTCAAGATACACAATGAAAATAAAAATAAAAAAATATCTAATTTATGTAGTAGTGTAGTTAGTGATGATCCTTCTCCCCCACTCTTACTTCAGATTTTGGATAGAGATCTATCACTTTCATCTTATATTAGTTTTTTAAGTTATTAATGGAATATCCTCTGATCTATGGAATTCTATTCTTAATCCCCAGTCTAGATCCTCCCCTCTTGCATTGCAGTGGTGCTCCTCTTATTTAAAGGTAATAACACATTAAAAAATCTCCCACTTCTACTTTGTTTTTAACTTTTACTCTTTCCTATTATTTTCTTTACCTGACTCATTCATCCAATCTTCCTCCGGTACAAATTTGAATTCATCTCATTATCACTTAATGATAGAGAGTTTGATGACCAAGCTATCTTTATTTAAATTGTTTATCCAAAATTCTTCTCTTTTGTAGTGTCTTGACTTCTTCTAAGTAATAAAGGCCCCACTTATATTATCTTTCTATTTAAAATCCTTACAGAATGCATGGTTCCTATGGTAGCCCAAGAATATTATGTACTTGAATTTGGTAGGTAACAGAACCCAACATCATGGATAAAACCTCTATAGTGTATCCCTTCCATGGGAATTCCTAGCCTATGGGGTATTAGTGGTGACTTCGACGTAGCCTCCCCTGAGGATTATCTCCATGCTACTAGATTCTTGTGTGCATCCATGACACAAGATAATATATAACATCATGTTGTTATTTTTAGGTATTCCTAAATCCCCCTCTTTTTATCAGGATTTGGTTGGGTTTCATTTGGATTTTTTTGGGGAGAATTTTTAAAAAAATTGAAAATTTTGGTCTAGTGCATGGTTGGCGCATAGTTTTCCCAAACCGTGCACCCTCTCAAGGAAAATTGTGCAAACCCAAGCAGTGGGGTTTTTCATGGTTGGTTAATGGTTTTTCAAACCATGTTCCCTATTAAGATAAACTGTGTATCCCATTTAAAGGGGCTCACGGATAGGGTGAACGGTTTGGTATAATTGTGCATCCCTTCTCAACTAACCATGCATACAAGATTTTAAAATTCTAAAACCCATATTTTTTAGACTTCTGACGAGCCTATACGACCCCCATACGAACTCTTCTTCCTTGGAGGCACCCAAGATCATTTTTTGATCCATTAGAAACCTCTCTAAAGAAGTTTGAATCTTGGTTAACAGTATTCAATCCTATCCTGGTTAGTTTCCTCTTCCCATTCTCTATATCATGATCTCTCCTCCTTTCTCCCTAGGTTTTTATAGATCTCCTTGTGTTGTTTGATGATATAATACCCACTGTTTTGGATCTAAATCTAGGTTTTATTCTTGTTTTCCAGGATTCCATTACTGTTGTTCTTCATTGACGAAACCCTATTAGGGTTTAGTGATTCGAGATCCCATGATCCCAAGGTAGGTGGTTCTATTTTGATTGGAAAATTTAATTATCCCTAGATTTCTTAATTTTATTAAACTAATTTCAATTAAATATGTGGAATTTTATTCTTATAAAATTGAATTTTTTAAAAACCCAATTCCATTGAATTGGGGGATTTGGTTTTGGAAATTTATTTTTGGCATGAAATTTGGAAAAAAAACCCCAATTACATTGAATTAGGGTTGAATTGTGAAATTATGGAATTTAAATTATTGAATTTAAATTGTGAAATTGATGGAAAATTTTTAAATTAAAATTTTGAATTTAATTGTAGGGATTTAATTTTAAAATTTAATTAGGAATTGATTTCAAATTTTTATTTGGGAAAAATGGCTTAATATTATTTTTATAGAAACCTTTGGGTTTTATCTTGGAAAAATGAATGTTTTCATTAAAAACCCATTTTTTGTTTTTAAAATGAAAATTGGAATTTTTGAAATGGTTGAATTGGATTTAATTGTATTTTAAGGTTTCTTAAAATAAATTTCTCAAATTTTACTAGAAAACATGAAATCCTAGGTAGTTAATGAGTTATTTGGGAAAAACATGTTGGGATGGGAATGCCCTAGCACCGAATTAACACTTTACAACACTAAAAAACATCTTTTTAGCACATATTATTCCTCATTGGGACATAGATGAGTCCTATCTTTCCGATTCTCAGGGACATGTGTACACGCTATGGTTATGATCATATGAGTGTGTGAGGATCCCATAACCAAGAAATATCGTACCTCTTGGCAGATGACCATGTTGATGGCTTGTTTATATATGAGATATAAATGTATACCATTGTTGTAAACTATTTTTCATGCCATGTAAATTTATATAAATTGTTTTATATAAAATGTTTTATTAATCAATTTGTTTAGAAATATCCCATCAATCGAAATGTTAATATTTTGTTTAAAGTATTTATATTATTTAAAATGTAAAGAATGATTTGTTTAAATATGATTTTGAAATGAAAAAAAAATGTTTATTTGAAAATTGAAATATCTTTACTTGGTTAATTAAATGTTTTCATATTATTATGGAATCCTTGGTGAGACCCTACTGGGATTTTAGCTCACATCCTGTCTGTATCTTCAGGTGTTCATATATTATCTCCTTCCAGGTTTGAGTAGGGGTAAAGCACCACTTGGAGGTGAATTTAGTTATTGATATATGGACTTGGAGAGTTGTGTTCATTGGGACTTGGGTAGTTTTTCCTATTTTATGGTACTTTCTATAGTAATCTGGGTTGTTATACATATTTAAATTCTATTACACTTCTTCTTATAGAGTTTCCTTTATATGAATACTGATTTTTTATATTTACTTCCTCAATTATTATGGAAAAATATTTCCCACTTTCATTTTGTATGATGTCATGTGTTAGTCACCAACCCATGGGGATCGATAATTCCCTTTAGTCATTGTGGGATTGGTTTGGGTGTTAGGTTACCTGGGTATCTTGGTTGGTTTGTGAAAAATTGGTATCAGAGCTCTAGGTTGAGCTTCTTGCCTTGAAATCAGTATGATTTAAGTAATATTTTAGGGAATTAGGAGGTTGTTATAACTAAGTGTCTGTACAGATCTCACCGTAATAAACCTTAATCTTCCAGGGGTGGTTTGGGAAAGACGTATTAGGGATTAGTTCTAGTCTTTTCCCTAATTTTGATTTGGATAGATTGAAATCCAAATCTTATTTTCCTATATATTGGGATTAATTTCCCTCATTGATTTATTTGAGTGTTAATCAGATGTCTTTATTATTATATGTTAATGTTGTGTAGCATCATTCCTCTGATAAGACATGCAAATTGGATCCAAGAGGAAGCTATTGCTGAACCTCAATGAGAAAATCCTCTTTTGGACCTGAGTCTGGTTGAGGTGATTGTGCATACTGTCCAAGCTCTAGGACAGGAACCACCACCAGTTCTCATTCAGGCTCCAGCTATAGAACATTAAAGAGATGATCTCTGGAATCATTCTCAGGAATTCCTTCGCGAGAAGATAATAGCGTTCAAAGGATCAAATTTCCCTCAAGTGGTTAAGTAATGATTGAGTAGGATGGAATGTTTGTTTAGGTTCTTAGAGACACTTGATGAAATAAAGGTGACGTGTGCCACCTTCATGCTAGAAGGACCAAGTAGTAGATGATGGGATACTATAGTGATGACAAAGAAACATGAGGTCTTAGAGTGGAAAGACTCCAAAGTCCTTTTCACTGACCAATTCTATCTAGATTCGATGTTGTAGGCCAAGGCTATAGAGTTTTTCAAACTTGAGCAGGCTGAAAGGACCGTGATAGAGTATACAAACCATTTTATTGAGCTTGTGTATTTCACACCTAAGATAGTATCGAATGAAAAGATGAATCCTTGAAGGTTCAAATTGTAAATTCAATAGGATATTTATTCTCAAGTTTTCTTGTTAAATCTACTCTCTTATAATGATGTGTTGGATAGGTCACTATTGGTCAAAATGGACCTGGCTGGAAAGTCAGGGTTATCGGGAGTTTCTTTCTCTCCTATTGGTGGTTCAAGTTCCTTCAAAATAAAGTAGAATCATAATGATTCTTATGATGGTTCTTGACAGCATGGTTATTCTATACCACCTGCAGTTCATGTCAGAGGCCTATTGATTTATTACCAGTGTGGAAATTTGGGGCATTCAAAGAGGGTTTGTACTGAGTCACCCAAGATATGCGGCTCCTACGGACACTCGGGTCACCTTTAGAAGTTATTACACATCTATTTCACTCCTCGTAGTGGAATAGGATCATTAGATCCTTCTAAAATTGTGAGGAAATCATATGCTTCGAGGATAAAAGGGTTCTAGTCATAGGCATCCAAAATGAAGATTATTTACCTAGTGGAAGAGTCTTTAGAGGAAGCAGATACAAGTCCAGCAACCATGAGAGGTACCATTACTATAGCTTCTTCATTAGTGACTAGTCTATTTGATATTGGTGCATCTCATTTGTTTATTTCAACATGTATTGTTAATTTTATAAATCTTCCTATGGATCTTTTGTCTTATTTAATTGATATTACCACTCCCCTTGGTAGGAAGAGAGAGCAGGATCTTTGTTGTCCCGCTTGTGTTTTCTCTATATCATATTTTGAGCTTGCTTGGACTTTTCTGGTTCTCAACATGAAACCTCTTGACATAATTTTTGGGATGGATTGGCTCATTGATAATAAATCCCAGATTTATTGTTATCTTAGATGGGTCTCCTTCACTACACCTGATGGTGTGTGTTGTGTCTTCCAAGGAGAATGGGACCCAAGGTTGAGCAGAGTTGGACCTTCTTATCTAGATTTGGGGAAAGTGATATCTATTTTTACTTTTGATCTGGAGTGGTAATATTTGAGTGGTGATCTCCCTCCAGTTTTCATTGAGTTTCATGACGTGTTTCCTTCTAACTTGTCTATTTTTTTCACCAATAAGGGAGGTAGATTTTTCTATTGATTTAGTGTCTGGTACTCAACCAATTTCTATTCCATATTATCATATGGAACCAGCTAAAATGAAAGATCTTAAGACTTGGTTTTATGATATTTTATAGAAAATATTTATATGCCCGAGTGTATCACTATGGGTGGCACTGGTTCTCTGCCAAGAATTTTGATGGTTCACTTCGCTTCTGTATTGATTACCAAAAAAATTAATCGAGTTATGGTAAATAAAAAGTATCAATTGCCATAGATTTATGATTTGTTTGATTAGTTGAATGGGATGAAGTGGTTCTCGAAGATCGACCTTTGATCTGGTTACCATCAATTGAGGATAAAAGAATCTGATGTTTATAACACCACCTTTTAGAGCAGGTATGACCATTATGAGTACTTTGTCATGCCCTTTGGTCAAACCAATGCTCTTGTAGTTTTCATGGATTTGATTAATAGTATTTTCCATGAGTATCTTGATACCTTTGTGGTAGTATTTTTGGATGACATTCTAGTTTACTCTAATTATGAGAAGGATCATGTGCATCATCTGAGAGTAGTTCTAGAAATTTTGAGAAATCATTGAATTTATGATAAGCTTTAAAAATTTGATTTTTGGATTTAGGAAGTGAAGTTCTTAGGACACATGGTGTCAGAACATGGTATTTTAGTTGATCCTGAGAAGGTAAAGGTTATTATGATATGGGAACAACTAAGAAATGTTTTCAAGATTTGGAGATTCTTGGGTTGGGTATTATTGCTGGTTCGTTAAGGATTTATCAAAGTTGGATTCTCCAATTATTTCTCTTACTCATAAGGGAGTAAAGTTTTCTTGGGATAAGAAAAGTCGGAATTATTTTATTAAGCTAAAATATCTTTTGACTACCGTATCGATCTTGACTCTTCTAGAGGCTGGGTAGGGTTATGTGGTCTTCTGTGATTCATCGGATTCAGGTTTGGGTTGTGTTTTTATGAAAGATGGTCATGATGTTGCTTATGTATCTCATTAGTTTAGGCCACACAAGAAGAATTACCTGACCCATGACCTTGAACTTGCAGCTATGATGCACACGCTTAATATTTGGTGATATTACCTTTATGGAGAAAGGTTTATCAGGTTTTCAGACCATAAAATCTTGATTTATATTTTCTCTCAAAAATATTTGAATCACCACTAGAGGAATTTGGTGGAATACCTATAGTATTTTGATTTTGACATTGCTTATACCTCGGGGAAAGGTAATGACATTATAGATGCTTTGAGGAGGAAACTTCAGACCTAGGATGTGAAAGAATCTTCATAAGAGTGGAACTTGATGGATCTTTTTTCACATTTTCATATTGGATTCTAGGATTCAAGGGTTGAGATTTCTTTGGATAGTGTTCAGTTGAAATTTGATATTCTATAGATGATTATTCAAGAACAACAGCTTGATGATGAGTTCTGTAGCATTAGATAATCTCTTTGTGGTGGGGATACCATACCTGACTGGTCATTCTCCACTGAGGTAATAATGTGCTATCAGAATTTTTTTGTTGTACCATTAGTGGTAAGTAAATTTGTGATGGGAGATTTCCATAATTCCTAGTGGGTAGTTCACCTAGGAACCGTGAAGATGTTCTATGACATGAGATGTAGATTCTGGTGGCTAGGTATGAGATGGGGCATTGATAAATTTATCTCTCATTATTATACATTCCAAAAGGTCAAGTTCGAGTACTAGAAGCCTTTGGGTTTGTTTCATCCAATTCCAGTGCCTACTTGGAAGTGGGATGATATCTCTATGGAATTTGTGATTGTATTTACATGTAACTAGAGAAATAATAATTTGATATGGGTTGTGATCGATCATCTGACTAAATCGGATCACTTTATACCCATTTATGATTCAACCAAATTTGAGGAGTTGAGAAATATCTATGTGAAAGGGATTGTTCATTTTCACAGAGTTCTATCTACTATAGTTTCTGATAGAGATCCTCAGTTCACTTCTAATTTTTGGAGAGGCCTTCAGGAGGCACTAGGATCTCAGGTCTGTTTAAGCATGTCATACCATCTGCAGTCAGATGGCCAAATAGAAAGACCTATACAGATTCTTGAGGATATGATTAATCTTATGTTCTTGACTTTGTTGGAGATTATGATGATCATTTGGGGCTGGTTGAGTTTTCTTATAACAATAGTTAACAATTCGCGATTAGAATGTATCCTTTTGAGGTTGTGTATGGATGACCTTGTAGATATTTGTTGTGTTGGTCAGAGATTGGTGAAAGTTCCTTGGTTGGACCAAGCCTGGTTCAAGAGATGACAACCAAGATTTAGTTGATTCATCAAAGGATGTTGATGGTATAGAGATGACATAAGTCTCATGCTTATTTTCATCACAGGCCATTGGAATTATCAGTTGGTGACCAAGTGTTCTTGAAAGTTTCACCCTGGTTGGGTAATCGATGGATTAGGAGGCAAGGGAAGCTTGCTCCTAATTTTTTGAGACGTTTTGAGGTCGTTGAGAAGGTTTGAAAAAAGTTTATTATCATTTAGTACTTCCACCACATCTGACGTCGACATATAACGTGTTTCATGCATCACAGATAAGAAAGTATCCATGTGATCCATCTCATATTCTGAGATGGAATGATCTTGAGGTTGAACCTAATTTATCCATGACTAAACGAATAGTCAGGATAGTTGATTCTGAAACCAAGTTACTTCATGGGAGGATGATATCTTTAGTTTGAGTGCTATGGTAGCATGATTCTGATAATCATGAGACTTGGGAGAGGGAGGAACTGAAGAGAGAGTAGTTGCCTTATCTTTTTGGCATGGAAGATTTTAAGTAGAATTTCTAGGGATAGAAAGTTTCTATGGTGGGGAGGTTGTAACATCCTATTAATATTCTCAGTTATTCCTAAATCCCCCTCTTTTTACCATGCTTTGGTTGGGTTTCATTTAGAGTTATTTCAGGAGAATTTTTAAAAGTTTTAAAAATTCTAGGCTAGTGCACGGTTGGGGCATTATTTTTCCAAATTGTGCGCCCTCTCAAGGTAAACAGTACAAACCCATACAATGGGGTTTTTCATGGTTAGAACATAATTTTTCAAACCATGCAACCTCTTAGGAAAAATTGTGCACCACATTTAAAGGGGTGCATGGCTAGGATTCATGGTTTGGTCAAATTGTGTGGCCCTACCCAACTAATTGTGCGTACAGGATTTTTTAATCCAGATTTTGATTTTAAAATTCCCGAACCCCTCTTTTTAGACTCCCAATAGGCCTGTACAACCCCCGTATGAACTCTTCTTCCTTGGAGGCTCCCAAGAGCAGTTTTGACCCCTTGTAACCCTCCTATAAGTGGATTTAATCTTGGAGAATGATGGTTGATCCTCTCCCAGTTAGTTTTCTCTTCCCATTCTCTATCTCCAACTCTCTCCTCCTTTCTCCCTAGGGTTTTTTAGATCTCTATGTGTTTTTGGATGATCTAATACCCACTGTTTTGGATCTAGACCTAGGTTTGATTCTTGTTTTCCTATATTCCATTATCGTCATTCTTCATTGATGAATCTTGATTAGGGTTTAGAGATTCAATATCCCATGATCCTGAGGTAGGTGGTTCTATTTTGATTGTCCAATTTAATTACCCTAAAATTTAATTAAATTGTTTTCAATTGAATATATGGAATTTATTTTTTATGAAATTGAATTTTTTTTAAACCCTAATTTCATTAAATTTGGGGATTTGGTTTTGGAAATTTGGTTTTGGCATGAAATTTAGAAAAAAAACCCTCAATTCCATTGAATTAGGGTTGAATTGTGAAATTATGGAATTTGGTGTAATTTAAATTGTTGAATTTAAATTATGAAATTGATGTAAATTGTTTCAATTAAATTATTGAATTTAATTGTGGTAATTGAATTGTGAAATTGAATTTTGAATTGACTTCAAATTATTATTTTGGAAAAAATGGATTAAAATTGTTTTGATAGAAACTTTTGGGTTTTATCTTGTAAAAATGCATGTTTTGATTAAAATCCCATTTTGTATTTTAAGTGGAAAATTTTCATTTTTGAAATGGGAGAATGGGATTTAATTATATTTTAAGGTTTCTTAAAATAAATTTTTCATCATTGAATTGTACTAGATCACATGAAATATTAGGTAGTTGGTGAGTTATTTAGGATAAACACATTGGGATGGGAATTCCCTAGCACCAGATTAACACTTTAAAACACTAATAAAACATATTTTTATCACATCTTATGCCTTATTAGGACATAGATTATTCCTCTCTTTCCAATTCTCAAGGATGTGTGTACAAATTTTGGTTATGATCATATGAGTGTGTGAGGATCCCATAACCTGGAACTATCGTACCTATTGGCAGATGACCATGTTGCTCGCTTGTTTATATATGGGATATAAATTTATACCACTGTTATAAACTGTTTTACATGCCTTGTGAATTTATATAAAATGTTTTATTAATATATTTTTTTATAAATATCCCATAAATCAAAATGTGAATCTTTTTCTTAAAGTATTTCCAGCATTTGAAATGTAAAGCACGTTAAATATGCTTTTGAAATTAAAAAAACTTGTTTATTTTAAAATTAAAAGCTATTTACTTGGTTAATTAAACGTTAGTATCTTATTATGGAATATGTGGTGAGACCCTACTGGGATTTTATCTCACACCCTACATGTGCCTTCAGGTATTTGTATATTATCTCCTTCTACGTTCGAGTAGGGGTAAAGCACCACTTGGAGGTGGTTCTAGCTGCTGATTCGTGGACTTAGAGAGTTGTGTCCATTAAGACTTCAACAGTTTTTCCTATTTTCTAGTACTTTTCTGTATTAATTTGGTTTTTCATACCTGTTTGACTTCCGGTACACTTCTTTCTATGGAGTTTAGTTTGTATTCATACTGATTTATTTGTCATTACTTCTGTAATTCTTGTGAAAATATCATTCCCACTTTCATTTTGTATGATTTCAGGTGCTCGTCGCTAACCTATGGGGATCAGGAACACCCTTCGGGCCATGTCAGGACTGGATTGTTTATCAGGTTACTATGGCACCCAGTTTGTGACATAATCCTTGCACCGTAGTGATTGAATGCCTCTTTTAATCTAAGCCAGCTATGGTGTAACCTTCTAGCTATGATGTAGCTTCTTTCATGGGAAAATAGTGTCCAAAGTGTAGTATTATCCATTACAGCATAGGTTATTCTTTCCAACCTTGGTTTCACAGAGTTACAACATAGCATTAGAACCATGACATAGCACTATCAACTAGTTCAGTCTTCCTTGTCAACTACACCACAATGGTGAAGCCTACAATGTAGTGGGGATTGAAAATATAGTGGGAATCGTGAGATTTATTCATCAGTCAGGGAGTACTATGGTATAGTGGTGATGGCTTGTGGTGTAGCTTGGTTGGGATTTCTCTATGAGGGATATGACACACAAATGGATCGATATGACTACATTTTGGTAAGTATGAATAGTAATCAGGATTTTTTCATCCCACATCGAGCATTCGAGTGGTGGCCTCTGCTTAATAAGTGTTTTTGTGGAGGCATAGTGGTAATGAAGTCAAAATGGGGTCAGAGGACCCCTACTGCCACCGTGTGCCACCCCATGCTGATGAAACACTCCTCTCATCGCTACATATACCTGCTCTTTATGCATTGTCATGCTCTAATTTTCATGCTTCAGCCTCTGCCCTATGCTGACCTATGCAAGGGCTTGTCACATGGTCGGACCTCCCTCTAGATAGCTTGGCCAACAGTCCCTTCTTAGGCCAGCTAAGTGGCTTGTTTTGCATTATTTGAGGGCTATCCATGTTTTCCCTATTTCTTCCACTAGGTCCTTTGTCATTCCAATCTACATACACACAAAAATACTAAGAAAAATTAAATAAGATAAAACACATATTTTCTATTTTTTTATTTATTTTTCACAATTTTCATTTAAATATACCTAATACCCAAAAGTGAATATTAAAATTTAAAAAATGGGTATACATAATTAAAAATAATGACATTAATTAATTATTGTTTTTGAAAATTTTATGAGAATTATGAACTCATCATAGATCATTCAATTAAGGTCCAAACTTTATTCCTTTCAAATTGATTGATCTCTTCTTGCATATACCTTATCAAAATTTCATCACTTAACGCTTTATCAACTCTTTTAGGTTCAAATTATGATAAAAATGCATTATGTATGCATTTATTTCTCTAGTAATGTCTAGTTTTAACCAGTTGTCTTACATCACTAATAATATTATTGATAAGATGGTTCCTTAAAATTGACTGGTTTTTAGGTAAAGTGGTAAGTTGAACTTCATCTAATGGATGCACATATTTCATTGAAGTTAATTTTGGGTAATTAAAATCCAATGGTCTAATTTTTGGAGGATTTTATATTGGTAGTTGTGAATAAAATTCTGGTATGCAGATAGGATAATTTTAAAAAACATCATCTAGATGGTGATTTTTTTGAGGTTTTTTAAAAAAGGATCATATTCATCCAAATTTACATGAACCATTTCTTCAACAACATTAGTTATTTTATTAAAAACTCTATAATCCTTACTAGTTTTAGAATAACCAATAAAAATCATTCATAAACCTTAAAATCAAATTTATAATGTTGATATTTAGTATTCAGGATTAATACTTCACATCTAAAGACTCTGAAGTAAGAACGTATTGGATTTCTTCCGATCCATAACTCATAATGAGTTTAATTAAGAAAATATCTAAGTAAAACTTGATTTATAGTATAGAATTATTACTCACAACCACAACCCAAAAATTTCTAGTAATATTATACTCAGTTAGAAAAGTTAGAGTAATTTTATAAAGAATTCTATTTATTCCTTCAATTACACTATTTTTATGTGGTGTTCTAGGTGCTAAAAAATTATGAGTAATCCCTTTCTTACTATAAAAAAGTTTCAAAATTAGAGTTCACAAACTCACCACCATGTTCAGTCTAGATGGAAATACAAGGTATCTTTTCCCATTTTTAATAAAAGCCTGAAAATCTTAAAATTATTAAGATCTTTATATTTTCTTATGAGAAAATATACCCAAGTAAATATAGTGTAATAATTAACAAAAACATACATATAGTTTTTTACTTTAATATTTACAGTTTGTTTATGATTGAATAAATCCATGTGCACTAACTATAAATGTAACATCCTGGCTTAGTGCCACTAAAACCAGTACCCCAAGCTGATTTATCACAAGACCTCACGTCTCCTTGTACACTAGAGGCTGCCAATTAGTAGTGGGGGACTAGAGTGGAATTGTGAGAAGACTATACCCCCACATCAGAGTTCACAACTAGAAGTAAATAACCAACATCATACATATCATAAAAGAAATGAGGAAGAATAAATAAAATGAAACTAAAACATGCTATAATAAAATGAAATATAGTAAAGGACTGAACAACCATACTATACATAAAACACTGACTTCCCACTGGGCCGATCTATAACGACCCATACTTTACATACATTGTTAATACTTCAAAATTGAATCACACTTAATACAACATATGACAAAACCACAAAGGACCGTATAGGTATAGTGTCTTTAGAAACTGGGAAACATAAACAACTGGTTCATAAATCTTCTACAGTGTCTCTCATTTATTTCATCATATCTAGGGTCCCTTTTAGCATATTCTACTTAATATCCATCTTCCTGACCTGGGGAAAATAAAACATAAAAGGGTGAGCTCAAATGCTCAGCAAGGGCAAATAAAGGAAATAAAAATCATATCATATCTTTTTGAAAATCAAAACCTGCAAAAGAGATCATAATATATTAACATGGAATAAATCATAGAAGTGAAAATTAGATCCCCATAATCATAACATAAAACTTGAAACTTTGTGGCATGCACACATAATCATGGAAAATCATTTCTTGTTAGTCATGACTCATTGCCAAGACTATCTTAGTGGACAAAGTCCCTTTCTGAACCGAGTTCACTCCTCGTTTCAGTCCTGTATCACTGAACTGAAATAACCTTCCGTTCCAGCCATGTCTATCTCATGAGATATAAAATCTTTACCCAATGCATTGGAGGGAGATATAGGTCCCACCCATCTTATAATGAATCCTTTCTTATGTGTGCCACATAATCATAAATCATACATCATCGCATAACCCATGTAATAAAAAATGGGATTCTTAAACAACATGACATCATAAAACAATTCATATAAGATAAAGGAATTCATAAAAATGTTTCCAACACAACATAATCAAATCCATGTAATAATAGGGATAAAAACAGAACCCTTTATTATCTTAGATGGAAAATAATTTTGATAAAACACTTGAACTCCATTCTTGAGGAAAATATCCTTTCTTCTTCAAAAACATTTTTCCTTTCATAACATGTCATACAACTTTAAAATAAAAGAAGTTGAATAAAAATAAACTTGAAAACTTGTAAAGGAATCTTCTTGGAAATAATGTTTTAAAAATACATTCATGCCATATAAGTTAAAAAAAACATTCTTCGTACTTTTGTCGGAAAAGTCAAAAAGTACCTCGTACGACAAAAGATTCCTTTCATAGATATTACTAAAAACTCACCAAAGGGTAAAAATGGATTTAAAAAATTGTAGGTGGATGGAAATAATATTACATATTGATGAAACATGTATGTGGATGATAAAATACACCCTAGTAAATACTTACGAATAAACAATCTCGGATAAAAATGAGATTGTGATATTTCCCTTACCTTAGGTCCGATTAGCTTTGTACGTATCCGAAGCTCCTGTATAATGGTTTAAATAATGTTATTGACTTATTACAGAATCATACATATTGATATGATATCATATATGGTCATATTCTTAGCTTCTTGTTGGTAATATTTCATTGTTACTTGTTACTCGGGTCTTTATTGCCTTTTGTTCTTATGCGTGTTTTGCCGAATACATTCTTATTCTTATTTTAAGGTTATAGATACCTTATATCCAGAATGGTATTAGTGTAACATATATCATATTTATTCATTCAATTCATTTATATAATTACTATGTAATGATGATCATGTAGAACGAGTCGCATCACATCGTGGAGACGGTATTCCGTATGTACGCACGAGTGATGATATCGTTCCTATGATCGTGGAACTGTATTGGAGTATATATATATTATTTCAGTATCAATATTAATTTATAATAATCATAAATAGTTACTCATTACACCATTATACCCATCCTTGTAAAGTGATGGTGGAAAATAGATTACACCACGGCGTGGAGACGGTATTCCGTACGTACGCACGCGCGGTGATTTCATTTTTCCATAGGATGGATAGAAGGTGAATTAGGGTTGTTTCATATTTATAATAACATATCAGTATGTAAGTAATACTGATGTTATTACTTTATCATGAAACAACTAAAAAAGAATAAGTTGAAGAAGAAAGAAATTGAAAAGATCGGTAATGGATATTACCTCTTCTTTGGAACGCTTCTTTGAATCCTCCACTTAGGGAACTAAGATTGGTCTTTGAAGAAGACCAGGACCTCTAGGATTATTCTAGGGAAGTGGAGAGGAGAAAATGTCAGGGGTTGGCCGAGCTTGAGTGCTCAATTTGGTGTGAGGAGGAGGGGGAGGAGGTGCCCTTTTATAAGGGAGGAGAGGGGCACCTTAGGAATATCTCAAAATATTATTTTATATTAAAGTCAAAATCGGTTTATAATGGCTCCAAAGGGTCTTATTTCGAAGATAATGTGGGGATGGGTCGAACTCATATCAACTAATAGGATTTAGACAAGTTTAGGGTATTATTATAACCTTATCAATTAGATTTAACTCTAAGTTAAATAATTTAACTTTTACCGTGTCTTTTTGTTTTCTTTCACTATATGGTTAATACACTTACTATAACATGCCAAAAGAACCCCAAATTGTTTATTATTAATATATATATCCTTATATAAGTCATTTGGCCAAACCTTAGATTTTTATGAATACAATAACAATTAATAGTATAATATTTGATTTAAAAACTATTTTGTGTCAATTTTGACACTATTTGATATATGATTTTTGTGAAAGTCATAACAGAATTATATGTTCGAACCAAGTTGATTAAATCAACATTAATATATAATAGTAACCTAGAAAATTAGTTTAATTCATAAAAAGTCTTAAATTACATTTATTTTGGTTTTTATAACATCAATTATGTCAATATTTCATTAATAAGATAATTACTGCATCATCATTGTGTCATAAATAAATTAAATTATTTAATGTCTAAAAATTACAAATAAAATACCATCATGTAGGAAATCTTTTTATCTTTCTAATGAATATTTATAGTAGAATTTATCTTATGTATAACCCCATATTAAAAATGATTTACTTATTAAACTTTGATTTTAACTATTTTAACCCTTCTTTAAATAAATTAATAATAAATGTTCTAATCTAATCCAAGTGGGACTAAATGTTCATATTTTATTCATAAGGTTGTTTTTGGTCGAATTACACTTATCCAATAGAATTAGGACATGTGTTAGGGTAATAATAATATCATATTTACCCTTAGTTACCCTATTTACTATTAACCGCGGTAAAAAAAAGTAAAAAGTTACTATTCACCAAAAAAATTATTTTTATCTCATTGAACCACATTTTACTTACTGATATCAACCATGTCTGTCGAATTTTCGAAATTCCATTCACAGAAGCGGTAAAATTAAGTTTTATGAAAAATTCAGTTTTTAACCTACCACTTAGTGGTTTCACTATTCATCAAAAATTGAAAGTTTTCAGAAAAATACCAAAATTTCACCCTAGGCTAATTTCGATATTCTGAATCCAAAAATGAAGTCCATTTTGAAAAATAAAATTTATAAAATTTCAAAAAGTGGTTATTACTATTCATAACGGCTAGTTTTAATAGCATATTGTTGTTTAGTGAAACTCGGTATTTCGTACGACGCAAGATATCGAGGAAGGTCGCGATTGCGTGTAAAGCAAGCCAAGCAAGTGTTGTGTAGAAAAATATTCCTTTGATGATTCATATAACATAAAAGTCTCGGGTGTTACATTCTACCCCCCTTAAAAAGAATTTCGCCCTCGAAATTCGTCACTTTGTAACAAACAGATGAGGATACTTCTCCCTCATCATATCCTCAAGCTCCCATGTAGCTTCTTCAAGTTGGTGGTTCCTCCATAAAACTTTCACCAAGCGAGTGGTCTTATTTCGTAGGACTTTTTCGCTATGATCCAGAATCTCTATCGGTTGTTCTTCATAAGAAAGATCTTGCTCCAGCGGTACAACTTCTGAGCTGAGTACATGTGAAGGATCAGGTATGTACTTTCTCAGGAGAGATACATGGAACACATCGTGAACTTGAGAGAGATTCGGTGGAAGCGCCAATCGGTAAGCTACCTTCCCAACACGATCCAGTATTTCGAAAGGACCGATATATCTAGGGCTCAACTTCCCCTTCTTTCCAAATCTCATAACCCTCTTCCAGGGAGATATTTGTAAGAACACTTTATCACCCACTTCAAACTCTAGGTCTTTTCTTCGGTTGTCGGCATAACTTTTCTATCGACTCTGAGCTGCGCTTATGTGTTGTTGAATAGATCTGACCTTTTCTTCCATTTCATCAACGAGATCAGGTCCTAATAGCTTTCTTTCCCTAACTTCATCCCAGCAAGTTGGAGTCCTGTATTTCTTTCCATAGAGAGCTTCATAAGGAGCCATCTGAATACTGGAGTGAAAACTATTATTATAAGAAAATTCCACCAAAGGTAGGTGTTGATCCCAACCTCCTTTGAAATCCATAGAGCAAGCTCTCAACATATCTTCTAGGGTTTGAATTGTTCTTTCAGACTGACCGTCTGTCTGGGGATGATAAGCAGTACTGAAACTCAACTCTGTATCCAGAGTATGCTGAAGACTTCTCCAGAACTTCGAGGTAAATCTCGGATCCCGATCAGATATAATAGAAAGTGGTACTCCATGAAATCTTACCACTTCCTTTACATATATCCTGGCAAGATGATCTAGAGAGAAATCCTCTCTAATAGGAATGAAGTGTGCAGACTTTGTAAGATGATCAACTATGACCCAGATAGCATTATTGCCTTTGGATGTTTTAGGAAGTCATGTGACAAAGTCCATAGTGATGTTTTCCCATTTCCATTCGGGTATGGGTAATGGTTGTAACATCCCCTTAGACTTTTTTCTCTCAGCTTTAACTTGTTGACAAACCAAGCATCGAGAGACATATTCAGCAACATCTCTTTTCATGCCATCCCACCAGAAGTAATCTTTCAGGTCCCTATACATCTTCGTGCTTCCAGGATGAATAGATAATGAAGAACTATGAGCCTCATCCAGCAGCTCCTTCTTTAATTCGGGGATGGAAGGAACACAAACCCGATTCCTGAACTTTATTATCCCATCACAATCAAGGTTAAATTCAGGAACATTTCTCACCTTCTTTTGTAACTCTACATCTTCTTTCTGTGCCTCTTTAATCTTCACATGTATAGATGGTTGAACATTCATTTGAGAAAGATAAGATTTTTCCCCTTCCATTATAATTCCAAGATCCATCCTTTGTAAATCCATAAATATTGGATCTTTTGTGATCCTCATCATGGATAAACTAGCATGGTCTTGTCGACTTAATGCATCTGCCACCTTGTTTGCTTTCCCAGGGTGGTAATGGATTGAGCAATCATAATCCTTAATCAGCTCCAACCATCTTCTTTGACGCATATTCAGCTCCTTTTGTGTGAAAATATACTTTAAACTTTTATGATCAGTAAAAATATCACACCTTTCACCATAAAGGTAATGCCTCCAAATCTTTAATGCAAAGATTACCGCAGCCAACTCCAAATCATGTGTTGGGTAATTTTGCTCATGGATTTTCAACTGTCGTGAGGCATAAGCTATCACCATATCATTTTGCATAAGAACACACCCCAATCACTTCTTGGATGCATCACTGTAGATCACAAACCTTTCTCCACTACAAGGCAGTGTAAGCACAGGTGCACTGGATAACCTTCTTTTCAACTCCTTGAAATTCTCTTCACATTCCTCTGTCCAGACAAACTTAACTCCTTTCCGAGTCAACTTGGTGAGTGGATTAGATAATCGTGAAAAATCTTTTACAAAACGTCGATAATATCTAGCAAAACCAAGAAAACTTCGAATCTCAGTTACTGTTGTTGGTCTCGACCATCTTTCGATAACCTCTGTTTTTGCTGGATCCACAGATATCCCCTCTTTTGAGATTATGTGACCCAAAAATTCAACTTTTTGAAGCCAAAATTCACACTTGGTAAATTTGGCATAAAGCTTCTCCTTTCTCAGGGTCTTCAATATAATTCTCAAGTGATCTTCATGCTCTTCCTTGCTCTTTGAATAGACAAGAATATCGTCTATAAAGACTACCACAAATTGATCAAGATATTCTCTAAAGACTCTATTCATTAGATCCATGAAGATAGCAGGGGCATTAGTAAGACCAAATGGCATCACTATAAATTCATAGTGTCCATACCTTGTACGGAAAGCCGTCTTTGGTATATCCTCCCTTTTGACCCTTAATTGATGATACCCTGAACGAAGATCAATCTTGGAAAAGTATTGAGCTCCGCGTAGTTGGTCAAATAAGTCATCAATGCGTGGGAGAGGATATTTGTTCTTGATAGTGATCTTGTTAAGTTCTCGATAATCAATGCAGAGTCTCATTGATCCATCTTTCTTCTTAACAAATAGAACAGGTGCTCCCCAAGGTGACGCACTAGGGCGTATGAATCCCTTATCAATATTCTATTGGAGTTGCTTCTTCAATTCCTTCAACTCAATTGGGGCCATTATATAAGGTGTCTTTGAAATTGGCAAAGCGCCCGGTACGAGTTCTATTGAAAACTCAACTTCACGATTTGGTGGAAGACCCGGTAATTCCTCCGGAAATACAGCATAAAACTCCCGTACAATGGGCATATTCCTAATCGTGAGTTTCTCACCAACCATTTGAGATAAATAACCTTCATTTAGTGGAATAAATACCCATAAGATGGAAGAAATTTCCACTGGAAGGTTATGTTCATCCTTGCATTGGTATACGATCGTAGATTGATCTGGAATATGAAATGTGACTTCCCTTCTTTGGCAATTGATATGAGCTCCATGTAGAGAAAGCCAATCCATGCCAAGAATCACATCAAATTCCACTAAAGGAAGGATCACAAGATTTTCAGGAAGCACTTTCCCACAAACTTTGATCGGAGAAGAATTATAAACTTTTGATGCGACTGTTGTGCCATTAGGTGTTGTCACAGCTAACTCAACATCTAATTGTTGAGGTAATACGGTGATACCCTTAGAAAATTCTTTAGAAATAAAAGAGTGGGTGGATCCAGAATCAAATAAAACATTTGATACTTTAGAGTGGACGGTAAGTGTACCTTTCACCACTTCGTTATCGTACTCCACATCGCTGATAGAAATTGCATGTGACTTTCCTTTGTCTTTAGCCTTAAGATTTTGTTGACGTCGACCATCATCATCAACCCTTGGATTTGGGAATTGATTGGAATAATGCCCCATCTCCTTGCACTTGAAACATTGAAGTGTAGTAGGTTCATTTTGTGTATCCCTTCCTTTTTTTGCGTCATTAGACATCTTCTTCCCATTATCACGGCATTCAAATGCCCGATGACCTTCCTTTCCACATTTAAAACATTTACTTGTCCCTTTAAGACAACTCCCTCCATGTTTCTTTCCACACTTTGAGCATAAGGGAAAGCTCATCTTCTTTTCAGTGTGCTCTTTAGATTTTCCTTTGAATTCCATCTTCCTCTTCTTATCAAACCCATGTGACTGATGGGTTACTCCAATCTCCATCTCGACTTTGAGAGCACATCGAACGATTTCCTCGTAGCTATTGAAGTCCCTTATGGATAACGCCCTTTGAAGACTTGGTTTTAAGCCACTAAAGAATCGATCGATCTTACTCTTAGGTTGGATAATAATACCAGAAGCGTACCTTGCAAGTCTTGTAAAATTTGCTTCATAGGTACCAACAGATTCATCATCCCTTTACTTTAGTTCAAGAAACTCTTTCTCCATCTTTGTTCGGAGAATACGAGGGAAGTACTTATTTAAAAATAAGTTCTTGAACTCGTCCCATTCCATAGACTCAATTTCATCCCTTTGCCTCGTATTCTTAATAAGATTCCACCATTGATCATCATCTCCTTCCAAACAATACACTGCTAGGATGAATTTATCATGTTCAGAACATTGAAGAACTGAAAATATCTTTTCAGTAGTACTAATCCATTGTTCAGCAACTAATGGATCAGTAGACCCACTGAAAGAAGGTGGACGCTTCCTCATGAAGGATTCAACAGAATGTTGCTCCTTCCTTTGCTCGTTTGGAATTCCTGCATGATTCATAGCTTGAGAAAGTTGTGTGAGCATGGCTACAAGATTTTGCATTCCAGCTCCCATATCGTTTGGTTGCTCAGGGGTACAATCATTGCATTGCCCATCGCATTCCACATTAACACGGTTCCTTCGGGTTCCATCCATTGACTAAAACCAAGAAGAATAGTGTGAGCAACACTAACTATAATAGGAAAACCACATAATTCAAGAATAAAATTTTCATGCTTAAGGTCTTATCCTAGGTTATTCAAGGCCATTTCTAAAACACTAAGATTGTGTTCTATGCTTAGACTTATCCTTAGGGTTCTTACTAAGGCTTTCACATCCTAGTTTCCAAAGGTTGACTATACCTTTCCTCTGATACCAACTATAACGACCCATACTTTACATACATTGTTAATACTTCAAAATTGAAGCACACTTAATACAACATATGACAAAACCACAAAGGACCGTATAGGTATAGTGTCTTTAGAAACTGGGAAACATAAACAACTGGTTCATAAATATTCTACAGTGTCTCCCATTTATTTCATCATATCTAGGGTCCCTTTTAGCATATTCTACTTAATATCCATCTTCCTGACCTGGGGAAAAGAAAACATAAAAGGGTGAGCTCAAATGCTCAGCAAGGGAAAATAAAGGAAATAAAAATCATATCATATCTTTTTGAAAATCAAAACCTACAAAAGAGATCATAATATCTTAACATGGAATAAATCATAGAAGTGAAAATTAGATCCCCATAATCATAACATAAAACTTGAAACTTTGTGGCATGCACACATAATCATGGAAAATCATTTCTTGTTAGTCATGACTCATTGCCAAGACTATCTTAGTGGACAAAGTCCCTTTCTGAACCGAGTTCACTCCTCGTTTCAGTCTTGTATCACTGAACCGAAATAACCTTCCGTTCCAGCCATGTCTATCTCATGAGATATAAAATCTTTACCCAATGCATTGGAGGGAGATATAGGTCCCACCCATCTTATAATGAATCCTTTATTATGTGTGCCACATAATCATAAATCATACATCATCGCATAACCCATGTAATAAAAAATGGGATTCTTAAACAACATGACATCATAAAACAATTCATATAAGATAAAGGAATTCATAAAAATGTTTCCAACACAACATAATCAAATCCATGTAATAATAGGGATAAAAACAGAACCCTTTATTATCTTATATGGAAAATAATTTTGATAAAACACTTGAACTCCATTCTTGAGGAAAATATCCTTTCTTCTTCAAAAACATTTTTCCTTTCATAACATGTCATAAAACTTTAATATAAAAGAAGTTGATTAAAAATAAACTTGAAAAATTGTAAAGGAAGCTTCTTGGAAATAATGTTTTAAAAATCCATTCATGCCGTATAAGTTAAAAAAAACATTCTTCGTACTTTTGTCGGAAAAGTCAAAAAGTACCTCGTACGACAAAAGATTCCTTTCATAGATATTACTAAAAACTCACCGAAGGGTAAAAATGGATTTAAACAATTATAGGTGGATGTAAATAATATTACATATTGATGAAACGTGGATTTGGATGATAAAATACACCCCAGTAAATACTTACGAATAAACAATCTCGGATAAAAATGAGATTGTGATATTTCCCTTACCTTAGGTCCGATTAGCTTTGTACGTGTCTGAAGCTCCTGTATAATGGTTTAAATAATGTTATTGACTTATTACAGAATCATACATATTGATATGATATTATATATGGTCATATTCTTAGCTTCTTGTTGGTAATATTTCATTGTTACTTGTTACTCGGGTCTTTATTGCCTTTTGTTCTTATGCGTGTTTTGCCGAATACATTCTTATTCTTCTTTTAAGGTTATAGATACCTTATATCCAGAATGGTATTAGTGTAACATATATCATATTTATTCATTCAATTCATTTATATAATTACTATGTAATTATGATCATGTAGAACGAGTCGCATCACATCGTGGAGACGGTATTCCGTACGTACGCACGAGTGATGATATCGTTCCTATGATCGTGGAACTGTATTGGAGTATATATATATTATTTCAGTATCAATATTACTTTATAATAATCATAAATAGTAACTCATTACACCATTATACCCATCCTTGTAAAGTGATGGTGGAAAATAGATTACACCACGGCGTGGAGACGGTATTCCGTACGTACGCACGCGCAGTGATTTCATTTTTCCATAGGATGTATAGAAGGTGAATTAGGGTTGTTTCATATTTATAATAACATATCAGTATGTAAGTAATACTGATGTTATTACTTTATCATGAAACAACTAAAAAAGAAGAAGTTGAAGAAGAAAGAAATTGAAAAGATCGGTAATGGATATTACCTCTTCTTTGGAACGCTTCTTTGAATCCTCCACTTAGGGAACTAAGATTGGTCTTTGAAGAAGACCAGGACCTCTAGGATTATTCTAGGGAAGTGGATAGGATAAAATGTCAGGGGTTGGCCGAGCTTGAGTGCTCAATTTGGTGTGAGGAGGAGGGGGAGGAGGTGCCCTTTTATAAGGGAGGAGAGGGGCACCTTAGGAATATCTCAAAATATTATTTTATATTAAAGTCAAAATCGGTTTATAATGGCTCCAAAGGGTCTTATTTCGAATATAAGGTGGGTATGGGTCTAAATCCTATCAACCAATAGGATTTAGACAAGTTTAGGGTATTATTATAACCTTATCAATTAGATTTAACTCTAAGTTAAATAATTTAACTTTTACCGTGTCTTTTTGTTTTCTTTCACTATATGGTTAATACACTTACTATAACATGCCAAAAGAACCCCAAATTGTTTATTATTAATATATATATCCTTATCTAAGTCATTTGGCCGAACCTTAGATTTTTAGGAATACAATAACAATTAATAGTATAATATTTGATTTAAAAACTATTTTGTGTCAATTTTGACACTATTTGATATATGATTTTTGTGAAAGTCATAACAGAATTATATGTTCGAACCAAGTTTATTAAATAAACATTAATATATCATAGTAACATATAAAATTAGTTTAATTCATAAAAAGTCTTAAATTACATTTATTTTGGTGTTTATAACATCAATTATGTCAATATTTCATTAATAAGATAATTACTACATCATCATTGTGTCATAAATAAATTAAATTATTTAATGTCTAAAAATTACAAATAAAATACCATAATGTAGGAAATCTTTTTATCTTTCTAATTAATATTTATAGTCGAATTTATCTTATGTATAACCCCATATTAAAAATGATTTACTTATTAAACTTTGATTTTAACTATTTTAACCCTTCTTTAAATAAATTAATAATAAATGTTCTAATCTAATCCAAGTGGGCCTAAATGGTCATATTTTATTCATAAGGTTGTTTTTGGTCGAATTACACTTATCCAATAGAATTAGGACATGTGTTAGGGTAATAATAATATCATATTTACCCTTAGTTACCCTATTTACTATTAACCGCGGTAAAAAAAAGTAAAAAGTTACTATTCCCCAAAAAAATATTTTTATCTCATTGAACCACAT
The DNA here is from genome assembly GCA_963277665.1 of Viscum album. Lineage (NCBI taxonomy): Eukaryota > Viridiplantae > Streptophyta > Magnoliopsida > Santalales > Viscaceae > Viscum > Viscum album. The sequence continues at coordinate 1,607,366,895 of OY728141.1, read as the reverse complement.
TTTACTTACTGATATCAACCGTGTCTGTCGGATTTTCGAAATTCCATTCACAGAAGCGGTAAAATTAAGTTTTATGAAAAATTCAGTTTTTAACCTACCACTTAGTGGTTTCACTATTCATCAAAAATTGAAAGTTTTCAGAAAAATACCAAAATTTCACCCTAGGCTAATTTCGATATTCTGAATCCAAAAATGAATTCCATTTTGAAAAATAAAATTTATAAAATTTCAAAAAGTGGTTATTACTATTCATAACGGCTAGTTTTAATAGCATATTGTTGTTTAGTGAAACTCGGTATTGCGTACGACGCAAGCTATCGAGGAAGGTCGTGATTGCGTGTAAAGCAAGCCAAGCAAGTGTTGTGTAGAAAAAGATTCCTTTGATGATTCATATAACATAAAAGTCTTGGGAGTTACACGATCACATATACAAAAATAAACAACTGAAAAATAAAATACAACCAATCCCACTACCAACTTCGGGCCATATCATGTACCTGAGCTCTAGTATTATGTCAAGCAGCTCCATCCTGGCCTTTAAAATCCATATGATTATCCTACTCAAACATACAATCCTAGGACTCTACCCAATCCATTGTGCATTCATGATCAATCTGAAAGAAGACATATGGTTAACACACACACCAAGGTGCATTTATAGGGGTGAGAAATAAATCTCAATAGGCCACCCCCAATGGTGAACCTATAATCTATTTTCATAAGTTCATGATCATGAAATATGCTCATCCTAGCCAAAACATAACTAAAATAAATACAAATAAAACCACCATCAATCCTAGATTCTGAGACTATGATCGATCATACCTGCTTCAGCCAATATCGGGGTGTCTCTAAACACATCTTGTTGACCATGAATCCCAAAAAACTTATAGATTCCTCCACCATATCATTCCCAACCAAACCTCATGACCTTACTCACTATATCTTACTTGGTAACTAGACACATCAGTCTCAGGTGCTCATCCCATTCTGAAGTACAATCACAACCAAGAACATTCTGACATCTCACCCAAGTATCTCTAATAGTAGTTCATGAGACATCAATATAATACCTAATCCCTAGATGTAGTGCATCAAACCACCATCCATACCACAAGAAATATAATCAGAACCTAAAGAATCATCCTATAATCCTTTGGGTATTTGGAGCATCATTCCCTGTCTCACACCTCATTTTTCACATTCACATATAAATATATATCGAGGGCCTATAACATCAGTCTAGAACCCCATGGGTATTTGGAGAATCAGCCCCTATCTCACAACCCATTTATCACATTCACATATAAATTAATATATATTGGGGTCCTAGAGTGTCAATATGGAACCCCATGGGTATTTGGAGCATTGGTCCTTATCCCACAACTCGTTTATCACATTCACATATAAATAAATATATATTGGGGCCTAGTGCATCAATCTTTCACCTCATGGGTATTTTTAGAATCAGTCCCTATACCAAAACCCGTTTATCATATTAATATATAAATAAATAAATATTGGGGGCCTAGAGCATTAGTATGGCACCCCGTGGGTATTTGGAGCATCAGTCTCTATCCCACAACCTGTTTATCACATTCACATATAAATAAATATATATTGGGGTCCTGAAGCATTATTCTGAAATCCCATGGGTATTTGAAGCATTGGTCCCTATCCCACAACATGTTTATCTCATTAACATATAAATATATATATATATATTGGGGGCTTAGAGTGTCAGTCTGGAACCCCATGGGTATTTGGAGCATCATTCCCTGTACCAAAACTCATTTATCAATTCACATATAAATAAAAATATATTGATGGACTTGATGTCAGTATGGAACCCCATGGGTATTTGGAGCATCAGTACCTATCCCAAAACCCATTTATCAATCAATCACAAATATCAAGATTCAACCATGCAGACCGTCACGTCAAACTCTCTCAACTATCACAACCCATTTCAGTAAATTGGGCTCCAAACATGGAATCCCAACCACATCACAACATACCCAAGGTTATAAACCAAGTATTATCATAACAATGAAACTCTTGGGTCCTCTCCCATCACTTAGGGTATCCATCCCTCAACCCAGGTCTCTAGAAACTCATGGTCTCACTAGCCTTAACAACGGTAAACCTCATAAAGAAAAATCATAAAGTTCATACCCTTTCTAAGCAACCTTAAGTTGGAACATACAACCAACACATCCACCACCTTATGTCATAACTCAATCCTGATGCCCAAGGAAAATCTCATTCCAACACCAAAAGAAGTCCCCAACAAACCCATGCCACACCCTCCAATCATTCTCATGACCCTCGCTCAGGTCTCATACCATGTCTCACTCTTAGGAGATAACTAATCTCTCTTTTAGGAAGGAAACATCTCTATCATAACTTACTCACCCCAAAACACCTCTTATAAATCATCAAAACACTACAAGAGTTCCACTATCACGATTTACTTATAAAAATTCTCAGAATGGACTACTCACAAGTCCAATTTTGACTCTGAGGCACAAAATATCAAAAAACCCCTTTGATGGAAAAGGTACATGGTGTGTACTTCTAAGTACACAGTATGTGCTCTCAAATTTTCACCTGTACATATACTTTTACATGGACATAGCATAAATGGGGTCTTCCCATGTAATATTACACGAAATATACCAATATTGCATGATGTGTACTTTCCAAACTTCATCTTCCCATGTACTCTACCACATGGTCAGGTACATGGCCATGTACTACTACATGATGTGTACTTAAAGTACACAAATTGTACTTAAAAAATTAAATCTTACCCTAATAGAAATATAACATAGAGTGTGTTCTTAAAACCACATTCCATGTAGTCGGGGTTTCTAAATGGGAAACCCCTAAAAACCTCCTGAAACCCCTATTTTCCCATGATAAAGCATAGATCGACCCCATGGGGTCCTTAGAAAACATATTGTGGCTTTAAAAATTAAAAATAATAATATATGTTGATCATGTCATAAAAATAAAAAACCATCCTACCTCATGGTATAAACGTCAAAGCTTCAAGTCCAAATCCACTCTCGAAAGTTGTTGCACCTCGATTTGGTCCCAATTTACACCATGGATAAAGTTTAAAGGAATATCATCCCCATTATCCTCTTTGTTTGGACATCAAGAACAAGGGATCCCTCCTCCTATCATGTATAGAAACCCCAAAGGGGGGATGTTTCAATAAATTTAATTAATTAATTAATTTCCCATTTTAATACTCGTCCCAAGTCTCAGAATTTGAAGTGGGATTATACCTCACCTAGGAAAAACCCCATGTTTCGGACTCAACTGAGAAGTTAGAATCTCAATATGATACTCCTTTTAAAAGATATCATCACCCAAACCCACATGAATAATTTAATATTTAATTAATGAAATATTAAATATTCTGCCAAAACTAGAACTGCTCAGAATTATACCAAATTTCTATCCTAGGGTAAATGACCTATTCTAGGACCATATAAGTGGTCAAAAAATCATCCAAGATCATATTCCAGGGGAAATTAACCATTTTAACCATTATGAGCACCCTAAAACAAAAAAAAAATATACTCAAATTTCAAAACCCAGAAAGATTCGAGTCTCTATAGTAAAGCTTCAGAAGTGGAGTGTAATGACCCATGATTTCACTGTAATTTTTCCTTAAATAATGTGTTTGGTGTCTTTCTACACATGCAACACTAAAATACAATGAAATTTTGATATTTTTAGACTGTTAAAAGTTGGTCGTTGAATTAATGGGTATGAATAGGAGTAACTGAATTATGAAATAAATTGAAATATATATAAATATATAAATGTTATTTTATACAAATTTACTTAATTATTGTGTTTAAGAATCTATATTTTTATGTGATGTACGTTTTATTAAAGAAAACTAGGTATATTATTGTTAAATTATTATTTTTATAAAATATAATATTGATCTATTAATTCTAGATTTATTAGTGTTTTATAGATTTTTTAGGTCCAAACGGGGCCTAGATACCCTAAGGGGGAGGGGGGGAGAATCAGGGTATGGATATTATTTTTTAAGTTATTCCTACCCCACTATATCTCGACCTCTTTATTATAAGGGTAACTTTGTTTACACTTAAGTGTTATTCCAATCTTACTCTTTCCTTATTTATCTGATGATGATGCTTGAAAGTAATGCAGGAAAGAAAGCACATGGGCACATAGATTTTTACTTGGTTCACCCTCACTGGGATACATCTAAGGAGAATACAACGGCAATGTACTTATTGTACCAAATACACTGGGTCTCACTACCAAAGATGGTGGTTCAGGCTAGATCTAATCTATACCTAGGCTCACTACCTTTATAAGATTTAGGGTCAGCTCACTGCTTTCCCAAGGGTCACTCCCTTTGTCTTTTTCTCTGACTCACTACTAGTGGAAAATATAACCATATTCCTATTCCTTTTTTCACTTCTCTTGGAAGGGATTCACCCACAGTTTATGGACATGTAGGTCCCTTAATTATTTCCAATGAATATATCCTTCACTATATGTAGATTCTCTGTTGAAGTTCCACTTTCATCCAAATAATGAATACCACTTTATCACATATTTATTAGGAAATTCCTTATGGACACTTTTTGTGATGCACACTACCTTCATGAAGGTCCCTATATCATAAATCCCAAATAGCCTTCATGAAGCAACCATTTTTCGTAAAGATCAAATAGCCTTCATGAAGCAACCACCTTTCATGAAGCTCACTTCTTTTACTAAGATCAACTAGCCTTTGTGAAGCTCACAACTTTCATTTGGATTTTTATAGCCTTCATGAACTCTCTTACTTTTGTGATGCTCACGCTTCTAATTTGGTATTTATAGCCTTCACAAACCACCTTCCTTCATGAACATTTTCGCAAGGGCCTCCTTCATGAACCACCTTCGCGAATCTGGAGCCTTAAGATCTTTGTTAAGTCTTGCATGCTTTTTTGAAGGGGTAGAGGCATATTTATAAGCATTTATACCAATTCCAGAAGCTTACATCTACATCATCACTATTTCACAATGCTCCCTTATTTCCTCTGTGAATCTCTCTTCTTTGAAAAGCTCCATGCAAATTTCCCATTCACAATGCTCATCGTAATCATGGAGCTTACCGTCAAAACCGCCATGCCTTTGCAAAGAACCCTTCAAGAAATCCATTATTCTTGAAACTCATGTCTTTTCTATATTTTCATAAGGCCTTAAAGGAAATCCATATTTCATGATGCAATCCATCTTCTAAATTTTAGACCCCAAAAATTTGACAAACATTGGGAAACAGTGTCACATTATATATGTAATTTTTTGTACCACTTCCAGGGCATCCATTACTTTTTCTTGGATATTTGTGAACATACCATGTTAAAAATATATTTAGAATCCAAAAAATAGCTTGTAAACCCATTTTTTCAACAGAAACAATCAACCTAAAAATACTGCAATGTTACCTTCAGGGACTTTTTCCCAACAATCTCCCCCTTTGAGTTTGTTGAAAACTCTTCAAATTTTGATATCTCATTGAAACTTCTTCCATCTTCTACCAGCATTTTCTTCTTATGATTCAGATAGTGATCAAATATTTACTCAACATATACTATAATCCCACATTATCCATACTCAGCATGAGAAATAAGAGTAACATGCAAAGTTCATTAATTAAACACTTAATTCCTAAAACTATTCAAATGATTTCATAAAGAACTCTATCTATCGTGATATATATCCTTTGATCAATCACTTCTAGAATAATCAAGTTTAATAATCCACCTATCTCACTGCTCCACTTGTCAACTTCTCCACCTATCTTGATTTAGACATTTTATCCCCTTTAATATCCACAATTTCTCCCTCTTTTTCAATGAACTCGAAGGTCGCTCCATTATGGTCTGCAACAGGGTAAAGAACACAGATCAACACATTTTGGAAAAACACATCATACCTTAGGGAGAGTGGTTCCCACATCCACACTTTTTTAAGTATAGGGGGTCGACTGAACTCTTATAGCCAGTCGATGACTTTCAAATTCTTCTTTGGGTAAGGCATTTGTTAGAATGCATGCAACCTAGAGTTATGTAGGCACATACTCCAACTTCACAAGCCCTTAATCCACCTTCTCCTTGATAAAATGATATTTTACTTTATCTTTCTTTGACCTAGAGTGATATACTATATTTTTTCTAAGATTTATGGAACTTGAATTATAGTAGTGGATTCTGATTGGAGACATCAATTCAACTCCCATATCATCAAGTTACTACTTCATCCACAATAATCAGGTGCATGCTTGAGTCTTCACAATATACTCAGCTTATGTGGTGCTCAATGAAATTAAATCTTTTTTCTTGCTAATCCAATAAATACACAATCCACCAAGATAGAATTCACCACCTGATGTTTATTTTCTATCATCTATTGATCTGGTCTAATATACATCTATATAGCCTAATAAATCTTGCTGAGATTTTCCATTATACAACAAGTTGAAATCCACTATACCCTTGATATATTGAAGTATTATTTTCATTGAAATAAAGTGGATTTCCATGTGATTTCATTGATACCATTTCACTTGGAATGTGACAAAAACAATGTTAGTCCATGTCGTTGTTATGTATAACCGACTTTCAATAATCTTCCTGTATTTTGTGACATTAACCACTTTGCCTTCATCATCCCATGATAGTTTCATCCGAGTATCCACAAGATTCTTCATCTCCTTGGAATTATCCATTCCAAATCTTCTCAAAACCTCCTTTTCATGTTTAGATTGAGAAATAAATGTGTCATTATTTACTTGTGTCTCCTGTAAACTAATGAAAATGTTAATTCCCTAATCATTGACATCTTAAATTTACTTTTCATGAATTATATGAATTCATTGCACTGAAATTTATCTGATCCAATAAAGATAATTTCATCGACATATACCAGCACCAAAATCCTTTGATTACTATCATTATTGATATAGATATTGTAATCAACTCCACTACACTGAAAACTGAGCTTCTTAAAAAACTGATCTATCCTTGAATACCATGATCTTGGTGCTTACTTCAACCCATATAGTTCCTTATTCAGCCAAAAACCTCTGTTATCATATTGATGAATGAGAAAACCATCATTCTATTTAATATAAACTTCTTATTTTAGAACCCCATTAAGAAATTATGACTTAACATCCATCTAGAAAACATTGAACTTTATTTTCACTACTATGGCCAATAGTAATCTGATTGTATCTAGACTTGAAAAAGGTAAAAATGTTTTATCAACATCAATAACCTCTATCTAAGAGTACCCTTTTCACACTAATTGTGCCTTTTTTTAAATCAATGTTCCATCTTCATTCATCTTTTTATGAAATAACCATTTAGTCCTGATGACATTCTTATATGTTCATCTCAAAGTAATCTATCATGTCTGATTCTTATCAGTTTGGCCAAGATACTCATTCATAGCTTGGACCCAATTATCATATTTAGATTCTTTATCAAAACATTTAGGCTCTACCTGTGATAAAAACAATGCTTGTTATAGAGTCTTTATTTTCCTTGTCTACACTGGCTATTCCTGATCACCAATGATGTTCTACCTGTATATTTCAGCTCAGATCTTTGGATTTCATGTTGATATTGATTTTACCTCCTCCTATTAATCATATGTATCTTTCTTCTAAATTATCATTTTCCACTTATACTCCCTCTTAGTCTCATACCTTCTAATTACTTTCATCAGAAAACTGGTTATTGTATCATTAGTGATTTTATTCATTCTCTACAATAGTGAGATAATTAATTTCAACTAGTATTCATAGCTTCTTGTTAAAACACTTTTAATATTATCTCATAGCTTCTTGGTATCTTGAAAATATTCAGTTGATTCCATATTGTTAGAATAAAATAGATAATCATGAAATACATGAATTTTGTTTCTTCTCCCCCAATCAGTTTTCTTGATGTCAGACAACATAAATTTTCATCCTTTTTATACCATTGAGACCTTGGATGTGATTAGGAGATATAATGCTTCCCATATGTTATGAAACTCTTCACATGTGACTGTGGGTTTGAAAACCTTCTCCAAATCAATAACATTTTCCAGTTGTACCTATATCTCAAGAAGCTTCTAATGTCCCATTTTTCTTTCCTCAAGATCTGATGTTAGATAGATCAGATGATCTTGACTTCAGTATAATGGATCTAGATACCACTTAACATAAAATTTACATTTTGGAGTATATCACATCACCACCTTTCATCTTTTTATACAACTTCACCTTGGATTGTATCTCCCCTAAAACCTGAAACACTTTAACATCAATTAATAGAGTTTTAACACATAGGGAGAGGGGATTACTTAATAATCCTCAAGAAGATGATTGAGGTTGATCCTAATGGATCAACCCATTGATACTTTACTGCAAATCACTATACTCTTTTTCAGATTGTTCTAATTGCCCATCCAATTTCAACTACTCTGGATATATAACTATACATTATTTTACCACATGCTCAGTCTTCTTCTGATATGTAGCTTCTGTAGGATTGATTTTTTTCACAATTTGGGGTTTAAACCCACTAGTATAAATTTACTTCTTTAATGCTCCACTAAAATTCAATTTTTCATGATTCTTTCTCTGAGAAGGAATCTCTCCACTGGTCATCTACACCTGCTTATTCCTCCATTGGATGGATCTTTCTTCTACCTTTAATTCTCACCTTGTGGCATGACATGCAAATTTTTCAAGGAATCATTTATTAATTTTTCATTTATCATTTATCTGAGTCACCACACTGTTTCATGTTGGTGGTGGGTCCTCCACCAAACGTACATTCTTCTTACTCACAACTGGAGTAGCTTCTGCCTTTTTCTTCCAGGTTCATTCACATTCTTTCAAAGAGATCTGTTGTGAGTGTAATAAAGGAAGTGGTTGATACACCTATTATTGAGCCCCTTGTGTTTCCTCCGAGACATTAAACTTATTTTTCAACTTATCACTTTGTCTTCCAGTATAGGAATTCTCATTATACTTCACTAGAGTAGGGGATATCCTTTCAAGTTCCTTTTCCTTACCTACTTTCTTCCTACTATAACATCTTACCAAATGTCTCTGATTAGAACATATAAAACATCTCATGTTAAAAACATACCTCATGTCATCATTTCTTAGTTGAGATGTTGATGTATCCATAGTTATTCTTCTTCTGACATTAATTCCTTGGGCTTCTTGACACATAATCATGGTGTGTCCATGTCTTACACAATAATAGCATCTGATGAATGATTTATTATAAGCGGTGTTTCTTTTAGAATTTTCAAGAAGCTTATTATTTTTCTTAGATTTAGAAACATTTCTACCTTCACAATTTGAAATATAGTCCAAAGATTCAAAACAAAAACATGATGTATGTCCATGTATCCTACAGAAATAGCACATGAGGTAATTACTTCCTGTAAAATCCTTTTTAGGTATGTCTATAGCACCTATGTGATTTTTCCTATTTATGGAACTATTCATAGTTCTCTTCATATCATCCATGGGATACAATTCATCATATCCAATACTAGTTTTTTCAAAACTATATATCCTTTGGGATGAGAAAATAATTTCATGTTTTTCCTCTGAAGTAGAAAATTTACTTTTCATTTCATTATCACCAGCTGAAGGATAATCAAATAATAAATTCAATGCATCCTTTAATTTTGGATGACCTTTAGCATCAAATTTCTACACTTCTTTCTTCATTGATTCTAGCTCTTCTCCCAATTGTTGAATCTTCATATCCCTTGATTCAAGTTGATAATTAAGTTCTCTCTTAATATTCTTACCACTGCTTGTCTCATTTTTCAATTCTCGTGTGAGATTATCCACCATGTCATATTTCTCCTTTATTTTAAATTTTTACTAAGAAAAGGAATCAATAAAACATACATTCTCCTATTGTAGCATTTGGTTCTCCTAAACTAGTTTAGATAGTTGTGTAGAAATATCATCATTTTTTTCTTTTAGATTCTAAATTACATCTGAGTTTAGATTATTTCCCTTGTCATCAGCTTTGAGTTTCTCTATCTTTGTAGACATCTTTTTTTGTTCTTCAACTTGGGAATCATTCTTCTCCTTTAGATTTGTGGCCACTTCTAGAAGTATTTTATTTAAACCTTTCAAATTTTTGACTTCAATTTCCTACACTTGGATCCAGATATCTTTAGATTTATTTTCTTTAGATAGTTTCTAATCCAATCCCTTTGTTTTGTAGAAAACTTCCAATTTTGGACTTCTTTCAATTTATTCATCATCAGTAGTACCAACATCACTTGGAATATCAGGTTCTTCGATCATTCCTTCTACATCATTAAATGAGTGAATAGTTTCACTATCAATTCATTCGGGTCTTTTTTTATAATGTTGTTGGTTTCCTTCAACTAAATTATGCTCTTTCCGTAAACACTTCCACAATGAGGAATTCCACCAGACTTCTTCTTCTTCTTTGAAGTTCTTCCATTTTCCATGGAACACTAAGATAATACAGACTGAATCTTTAACTTCAATAATCAATTGAACCAAGTTAGATCAAAAAAATCTAATAAAATAAACTTTCCCTCTAATACCAATTGTTAGGCCCAAAAGGGGCCTAGATACCCTGATAGGGGGGTTGAATTGGGGTATTGATATTCTTTTCAAAGTTCTTCCTATCCCTCTAGATATTGACCTCTTAATTATAAGGGTAACCTTTTTTTCACTTAAGCATTTATGCCAATATTATTCTTTCCTTATTTATCAAATTATGATGATTGAAAGTAATGTAGGAAAGAAAGCACATAGGAACACAAATTTTTACTTTGTTCACCCACACTAGGCTATATACAAGGAGCATACAATGGTAATGTGCTGATTGTACCAAATACACTAAGGCTCACTGCCAAAGATGGTGGTCCAGGATAGATCTCATTTATACCCAGGCTCACTATCTTTACAAGGTTTAGGTTTAGCTCACTGCTTTCCCAAGGGTCACTCCCTATGTCTCTTTCTCTGGATCACTACTGGTGTAAAGGACCACCTTGTTACTCTTACTTTTCTCACTAATCATGGAAGGGATTCACCCAAAATTTATGGACATGTAGGTCCCTTAATTATTAGTAGTGAATAAACCCTCCATTATGTGTAGATTCTCTACTAAAGTACCACTTTCATCCATGGGCATTGGTGAGTCGTTCTGTGAACAATACCATGGGCATTGGTGAGTTGTTCTGTGAACAGTACCATCGGCATCAGTGAGTCGTTCTGTGAACAGTACCATTGACATCGGTGAGTCGTTCTGTGAACAGTACCATCAGCATCGGTCAGTCGTTCTATGAATAGTACCATCGGCATTGGTGAGTTGTTCTGTGAACAGTACCATCGGCATCAGTGAGTCTTTCTATAAACAGTGCCATTGGCATCAGTGAGTTGTTCTGTGAAGATTACCATCGGCATTGGTGAGTTATTCTATGAACAGTACCATCGACATCAATGAGTCGTTCTATGAACAGTACCATCAACATCAATGATTCATTCTGTGAATAGTGTTTCCAGGATCAGTAGGTATACAGTGTTTCCAGGATCATGAACAGTGTTTTTAGCTTCCTACAATTTCACCCCTTTGAGGTTTTCTTTGATGTAAAATGCATTCAAGGCCTTGTTTTAAGGGATTTAAGGTCGAATCAAATCCCATAACTCCTATATTAATTTTTTCTAAGGCCCTAGATGTCTTTACTTGGTCAAACTATGTGGTTTAATGTGATCTACTTTTAATGGAAAATCCATCATATCTTAAACCGTTGCTCCGTAAATCTTATAAAGGGGAGAGATATCTTCCTCCCTTGTTCTACCTTGTGCGAGATGCTCGAACCTTTCCTTCTTCCCATAGGATCGGTGTGATCGAACCTTGATCCTCAGATCATTTCCCCTTGAAGTTTCTTCCTACTGCATGCGCACCCTCTATTTTGGTTCAAGCAACAAGGGTTGATCCTTCATCGATATAAGGTATATTTTATCATCCTTCTTTTGGGTTTATATTCTCCTATTTCTCTTTACCATGTTATGGTATGTGATCTACATTCTTCTAATGGATTTTTATTGGGTTTTGGTTGGTGTGGTCGTACCATGACGTCCTTGGGTGGATGCAGTTGTCACGGAAGGAGGCAATCGTGATCTGTTGTGTGGATCGTTCTTGTATAAATAGCATCAAGAACCGTTTGAGGTATGGGATTCATTGCTTCTCTATTATTTTATGTGAAACTATAGAGGTATCATGTTTTATCCCACTGGATCACAATGGAATTGACATAATAAATATTTGAACCAAATAAATAAATTGATATCGATCGAATGTTATTGCCTCTTGTTTTGATAGATAGTGTGGTATCTATGCTTGATTTGTTTATCTTTTGGTTCTTGATGGAAATTGGTAAATAATGTAAACTGAGGTTAATTGTAAATTAATTATCAAAGATAAAGAGGCATGTAAATGAATCTGGTTCTTCTTATTATAATTTGATGTTAATCAAATTGATGCAGTAAGCATGTTTAATTATTTGTGATAGATTACTATTTAGGTTTCCCATAGTTGGAACCTGAAAATAATAAATTGGTTAATTTCATATGGATTAAATGACTAGTTGTTTGATAAAAGACAATGCCTCATAGGGTTCTGAGTTACCCTCTTTCTTACTTAAGGGCTAAGAGCCCAGTTGATATGATGTTTGTTTTCTTGTTACTTGTGATGTGAGCCTGCATGGTTGTTATGATATGTAGGGGCAGGGAGGCCCATTGGTTGTGGCAGCAGTTGACTCCTAGAGTGGTGAGATGCATCGGTTTATTCATTTGCGTGTTGGGGAGGACACCAGAGATGATAAAATGGGTTGGATGTGAATGTTTGGATACCTGATGAATCTTTTTGGTTTTTTATCTGTTTTACTTTCCCCACTGCTCAATGCAGCTGGTCTTTCTTACCCTCCTTCTAAAAAGGGGATAAGACACGCAAGATATGCCATGTGCTTTTCGTGTTTAGCTTTCCGAGGGAGGATGGGTCTACGCTCTTGCTATAGGCAGCAAAGACTCGATGGGTAGTTCATCTACTCACCGTGTTGAGCCCCCTTATGTTTAGTAGTTTAAAATGTTTTTCTAGAATGCCCGGGAATATGGGAAAGTAATGATGTTAATAAATGATTTAATAAATGATGTTAACCCTTGGGGTTGGAGCTTGCTGGGACGCAATGCTGAGGTTGAAATTTAAAGGAACAGTGAACTTTGGGTGTGATGCTAATGAAATATAACATAGAAATTATTAATGGTTAATTAATGTTTAAAGAATTAATTAACATAAAGTGAAACTGATAAAAAAGGGGAATTAAGTAATTTAATAAATCTCTTTAAATGGTTGTGTACTTATAGGATACCTAGTCTTAGAATTGGCAGTCAAGAGTCCGAGAGACGTTAGCTGTAGTTGAGGATAATAATAGGTTATGCCCATAGTATGTTTGTGAGCTATAGTATATTATACTTTTTGTGTTTCTATATGTTACTCCACCCCGTCAGTTAGGGAAACTAACACCCTGGGGATTCTGAGCCCTAGGGAGTGTTTTCCCCAACATTCTGATGGGAGGATGGATGGTTGACTACCCCCTTTGGCCCCGCTCTCTTCTCTTTGTAGTTACTTGTGCTGTTAGGAACAGTGGTTAGTTTTACCCATATATGTGTGTAGAGGGATGTAATGGCTTGTTATTTTTTACACACATATATTCTGGATATAGTTTCCTATGGAATACTAAAGGTGTAACGTGTATAGGATGTGATGTCTTGAGGATCCTTACTTAGTGTATGGTCTATAATGGCTTGAGGTTTAATACCCGACATATGATACACGTTATGCGAGCTGTGGTGGCTCCTGGAAACTACACGGTTACTTTTCTTACATAGATGTGGTGGTTTTGTTGCACGAGGTGCATGTTGTGGTGTTTCACCTAGGTGTCTGTGGGCAAGCCTTTTTGGAGAGAGATGCTTATGACTTGTGGTGTTGGGGGAAAGCGAAAAACCAATGGGGAAGTAGTAGCGGGGTACCCTTGATATTCTTTATTATATTATATACTCTTGTATACATTACTTGGTGAGAGTATCCATGGTGAGGTTGGGAACTTAGTATACCTATTTAGGTGATGAGTTAGTTTCACTTGTTGTTCACTATACTTTAGAATACTTTGTTTACTTTTGTATGAGAGGATCCAAGGAGGATCCTACTGAGTATACTATTATACTCACCCTATGTATATATAAACTATTTTTCAGGTCACTTGGAGTAGGTTGGATATTAGGCTGGTTACTACTAGCTTGGGGTTGTAGGAGCTGTTCGGGCTTTGTGGTCGTTGTTGTTTTTAATTTATTTTGGGTACTTGGAGTTTTCCCCTTTCAGTTATAGTAGTTTTTCATGGCATTATATATGTGTGCTTGGGATTTATTTTATATTATTGTCTGATTTGGAGTTGGTTGGTGTCTATATTATCTCTCTCTTTCGTATGTGTTCTCTTAGAGGGTAATGCCTCCCATTTGTGTGTTTACTATACCCTTTGTGCTAGATTCCAACTCAGGGCCTACTAGAGGTGGGACTCGGGGGGTCATTATATCTCTTCTCACATTGTCAGCCCAGGAGGGGTACACCTTGTGAGTAGGGAGTTGTGATAGAGTGGTATCAAAGGTCTAGTTGAGGGATAGAATGGATTTTGGTGTTAGGAACAGGTGAGGTTGCATGGGTTGGTAGGGAAATGGTGTCATTCATGTTTATCAAGTGATGTAAACACTAGAGACTTGCTAAGACATAGGTGTTTAGGGCCCCCTATGACCTGATCTACAGGCCTTTAAGTTTAAAATGGATACTAAATGAGGTGATACTAGTTATAGGGTAGAGACCTAGGAAAGGATCATGCATAATTCTTCTGTGTGCCTGTGTTTGAATGGGTAGACCTTGGGATAGGTTAACCTAAAATAAATAAAATAAAACAATTAATTAATTAATGTTGAGTCTTCCATATTAAAGTTTTAGGAGCTCTAACTATTTGTTATTTTGCAGGTATGGCTCCAGGTCGACGTCCTCATCGGGATCATGCAGAAGATGACTAGCAGGTTGTGCCAGCAGATCACCGCAGGGTAGAGGTCGATGACGACGACACTTAGAGGAGGACACTCCAAGAGTTTCAGTGCTAGAGTCTGCAGAAGCATGAGGGCTCTGTTTCAGATGCAATCACATAAGATTGGTTGGAGGCGGTTGAGATAGGCTTCAGTTTGATTCGTGCTCAGAAGGAGAAATGGTTGTATTTGGTTGTGAAAATTCTACATGGAGCATCAAGGCAGTGGTGGTTCTTGTTCCTTGGGGATTTTGAGGAGTCAGCGATCTCATGGGAGGAGTTTCGAGACAAGTTTAGAGTTGAGTTTCTTTCATTGACCGCGAAGGCATCCAGCTGCTGGGATATTCTTACCCTTCGACAAGAGAGCTCCAATGTGAGAGAGTTTGGAATCTATTTAAAGAACCTTTTATGATATGCTTCGGACCTATTTCCGGATGAGGAGGCTAGGGTGAGGCATTTCGAGGAGGCTTTGTGTCCATATATCCAACATCAGGTCACCCCGTTTATGTTGAAGACATATCTTGAGGTGCTAGTGATGGCAGAGGTCATCGAGAGGACATTGACCAAAACCAAATCGTTGTGAGAGGGGAGTCATCATTATTCCTCACAAAGAAAATTTGTGGTCTAGGGTTCTTGTTTTTTAGGGAGGAAGAGTTTTCATTAAGCTTGGGGTAGGTCCCAGCCCTCCACATCTCGTTTCTATGGAGGCAGTAGCTCTCAGGACTATGCCAAGGGATTAGGCACTAATTTTTCTTATGGTGGTTGAGATCATCAGTAGAGAGAGTGCCCAAACTTTCAGAGGAGTCATCGTACACCAGTTGTTCTGCTCTAGGTTCCCCCGTTGAGGTAGTTTCAGCCGAGGCAACAGCAGTAGGTTGCACTAGCTTTGGGTTATTAGAGAGTAGATGGGGTAGGTAGAGGACAGCCTTGTGATTCTCCTTGTCCTCAGAGAGTATAGTGTGTCTGTGGTGGTGGTCTTCATTAGGGTCATAGAGGTCATGGAGGAAGTCGCAGTCAGCTTCATGGTTTAGCATTGCCAGCGCCAGGCTAGCCAGATGTCGTTCGAGGTTCCCTTTGCTTGTTTTATACTTGGTTGTATGCCTTGTTTGATTCAAAAGTGACACACTCCATCATATCACCTACCCTTGCCCATGATTTGGTACTTGAGGTGGAGAGGCTTCCAATTCCCTTGGCATTGACTACGCCAGTTGGAGGTTGAGCAAACTTGTTTGAAGTATGTAGATATTGTGAGCTAATGTTGGGGTAGCACTGCTCTTAGGTACATTTACTATGTTTACGGATATGACCATATGATGTCATCCTTAGCATGGATTGGTTTTATTTGGTGTAGGCTATCATGAATTGCTTCTGAAGGTAGGTGGTGTTCTTTGATGAATATAGAGAGCTAGCGGTGTTTTTTGGTGAGAGAGACACTCGTATGAGTTAGAGACATGTTTCTTCCTTATCATCCATGATGGATGGGATGATTCTGAGTTCTTCATAGGTTCAGTAGTTGTTGTTTCCTAGGGTCATAGAAAAGTACCCTAATGTATTTCCAGAAGAGGTTGTAGCATTACCCCCTCGATGAGAGATCGAGTTTGGGATCAAGCTACAACTAGGAGCATCTCCTATCACTATGTCTCCATATATGATGACCCCTTATGAGTTACAAGAGCTACGTATACAGCTTTATGGTCTATTATAATGCGGTTTTGTTCAGCCAAGTGTGTTTCCATGGGGTGCACCAGTTTTGTTCGTGAAGAAGGCGGATGAAATTTTACAATTGTGTATCAATTATCATCGCTTAAACAAGGTGATAATAAATAATCATTATCCTCTTCCACAAATTAATGATTTATTTGATAAACTGAAGGGTGCAAGTTGGTTCTCAAATATCGAATTGTGGTTAGGATATCATCATATGTGTGTGAAGGATGAGGATATCTCAAAGACTACTTTCTGTTGTCATCATGGGCATTATGAGTTTATTGTAATGTTGTTTTGAGTAAACAATGCTCTAGATATGTTCATGGGATTGATGAATGTTGTGTTCCGTGAGTTCCTAGATAAGTTCTTAGTGGTTTTCATTGACGAAATCCTTGTGTACTCCACATTTGATGAAGATAATACAGAGCATCTACATGCCGTTTTGGGATTTCTTCGTCAACATCAGTTGTTTGGGAAGTTGTCGAAGTGTGAGTTTTGGGATAGAGAAGTCTTTTTCTTGGGGAATTTTGTGTCTCAGTAAAGAGTAGTTGTGGATCTATCGAAGATAGAAGCAGTTGTGTCTTGGGAAGCCCCCAAGACAGTGGTAGAGGTGAGAAGTTTCCTTGGTCTTGCAGGCTAATATAGGAGGTTCGTAGCTAATTTCTCTCAGTTTGCAACTCCTCTAACAAAATTGACTAGAAAGGATCAGGTGTTTATTTGGATTGATTATTGTTAGATATATTTAGATTATCTAAAGGATAATTTGGTAAGTGCTTAAGTTATTTGTCTTATAGTAGAGGGAGTTTAGTTTGATGTTTTCTGTGATGCTTCTCATATGGGGTTAGACTATGTTCTGATAGTAGAGATCAGTTGTTTCTTATGGGTCTCAGTAGTTTGGTCCCCATGAATGTAGCTATGCCACCCATGATCTTGAGTTATCATCCGTGGTGTTTTCTCTGAAGTTGTGGAGACATTTCCTCATTGGTGAGGGCTTTTTAGTTTTCACCGATCATAAGAGCCTGAGGTATGTTTTCTCCCAATGTGACTTGAACTTGCGGTAGCGTCGGTGGATGGAGTTCTTATAGGAATATGACTTTCAAATATCATATACACCTAGAAAGGTAAATGTTGTAGCTGATGCGTTGAGCCAGAAGTCACGTAGTGATGTAGTGCATGAATCTGGTGATTCCTGGAGAGTAATGTAAGAACTGTCAGCATTACATCTCAATATGAGAGAAGTTGGGGGAAAGTTTGTCTTTTTTAGCTGACGGTGCAGTCATCTCTGGTGAATCAGGTGGAAGAGTCCCAGTTGGGGGATCTAGAGGTGGAGGTTTAGAGAGACCGAGTTTTTTTTTTGCGAGGCCCCTGATAGTTGGTCTGAGGATGAACAACACTGAGTGTTGTATCACAGAAGGATATTTGTTCCTCTGGCGATGAACGAGATGGTTCTTAGAGAGTTATATAGTTTTCCTTTAGTGGTGCATCCTGGAGTAAAAAAGATATACCGAGCCTTGAGGAGTTAGTTTTGGTGTCCAGGGTTGAAGCGTACAGTTGCAGAGTTTGTGTCCTGATATTTGGTCTACCATAAGGTGAAGGTCGAGCACCGTATCCCCAGTGGTTTGATCTAGCCATTAGATATTCCTTGGTGGAAGTGGGAGTACATCTCAATGGACTTTGTTACTGGTTTACCTCGATCTCAGGGAGGACATAATTCTATTTGGGTGGTAGTGGACCATTTGAAAAAAGCAGACCAGTTTATAGCGATCAAGGAGTCGAGCTCAGTGGAAGTTTTGTCGAGTCAGTATCTAGAGGAGGTGTTGAGACTCCATGGAATCCCAAGGATGATAATTTCTAATCGATATCCTCATTTTACCTCTAGGGTCTGGAAAGGTCTCCAGTATGCCTTTGGTTCTCAGCTATTCCTTAACACTACTTTTCATCCGTAGATGGATGGTCAGACAGATCAGACTATTCAGACTCTTGAAGACATGTTGTGCTCCTGTGTCCTAGATTTTGGAGGTTTTTGGATGAGGCACTTACCCTTGGTGGAGTTCTCTTACAAAAATAGTTTTCACTTGACCATTGGTATGGCACTGTTTGAAGCCATGTATGGCCAACCTTGTCGTTCTCCGTTGTGCTGGACTAGGGTTGGAGAGTTAGAAATTCTCGGACCACAACTAGTGAAGAATACAATAGAGATGGTTCAGGTGATTCATGAGAGGATGAAGACAGTGCAGGATCATCAGAAATCATATACTAATCAAAGGAGGATAACTTTGGAGTTTGATGTTGGGTATCATGTGTTTATGAAGGTGACTCCTTGTCATGGGTAGTGAAGGTTTGGTCGTGGGAGTAAGCTTTCTCCCTGGTTTGTTGGGCCTTTCGAGGTGTTGGATCATGTTGTAATCATGGCATATCGAGTAGCACTTCCCCCACAGATGAGCCGGATACACGATGTTTTTCATGTGTCACAGCTTCGTCGTTATCTTCATAATGACTCTCACATCATTTATTGGGGAGAGATCAATGTTGATGATGATGCAACCTTCTATGAGCGGCATGTAGAGATCCAATACCGTATAGATAAGGTGTTGCGCAGGCATTCTATTCCCTTGGTTCATGTCTTGTGGAGACATTCTGGTGTGGAGGAGAGTACATGTGTAATGGCCCAAACCCTCCTGGTCTATTACTTTTCCAAATTCTAAGTGTTGGGGTGTCCTGGAAACCATCAGTGAGTCAGGAGGATGTGGGTGTCAGTGGCAACATGTCACTGTGGTGTCACCTATCAGTGCCACCGATCGGTCTCACCGATCAGTTCCACCCATCTATCTCATAGATCAGCTTCATATATCAGTTTTACTGATCAGCTTCATAGATCAGCTTAACAGATCAGTTTCACTAATCAGCTTCACCGATCAGCTTCACTGATCAGGTTCAATGATCAGATTCACATATCAGCTTCAATGTTCAACTTCACATATCAGCTTCATAGATCAACTCCACTAATCAGCTTCACATGATCATCTTCAGGGATCAGCTCCACCGGTTTCACCCATTGGTCTCACTAATCAGTTTCACCCGATCGGTTTCACTTGATCGGTTTCACCCGATTGGTTTCACCTGATCGGTTTCACCTGATCGGTTTCACCCAATCGGTTTCACCCGATTCGTTTCACCCAATCAGTTTCACCTGATCTATTTCACTGATCGGTTTTACCCAATCAGTTTCACCCCATCGGTTTCACACCATTGGTTTCACCGATCAGTTTCACCCCATCGGTTTCACCCCATCAGTTTCACCCCATCGGTTTCACCAATCGGTTTCACCCCATCAGTTTCACTGATCGGTTTCACCCGATCGGTTTCACTCGATCTACTTCACCAGATCAGCTTCACGAGATCATCTTCATGGGATCAGCTTCACCCGATCATCTCCATTTGATCATCTCCACCGATCAGTTTCACCTATCAGTCTCACCCATCAGCTACAGAGGGGTGTCAGGGTTTCCTTCCCCAGTTTTTATCGTAATGCCACTTTTATGTCTTTTAACATTTTTAAAGTGGTTCAAGGCCGTTTTTAGCACCATAAACAATGTTTTAAATCCCCTAGGAGTAGGGAGACCCTCAAAAGACCCATTTTCCTCTCTTTAAATTAAATCCTTTAGTGCACAGCTGTTATGGCCACCCCTCTGATGTGAAATATTAAATAACAATTAATCTCATCATGTGTAACCGTCCAATCGCATGGTGAAACCATGATCCACCTTTAAATTCTTTCAAAATTGATATCCCATAACTCTATGATCTTGCCTTTTTATCGCACGATAATTTCTTCTTTCTTCTTCTTGGCTAGTCTCTTTCCTTTCCCGGGTGCGTTTGGAGTCCCCCCTTTCCAAGTCTAGTGGTGCGCCTATGCTGGAGCCTTTCCTTCTCATTCTTGGAGTCCTCCGAGATCCTCCCCTATAAGTTTTCTATCCCCAGTTGTTGGCGTCAGGAAGAAAAACTTCAATCATTAATCTTTTAAGTAGGGTTTTTCCTTTGTCTCTCTTTACTGTGCATCATATGGGGTGGGTATGATAATGTTCCTATATGGATGGATGAAACCAAACCTTAATGAAGATAATAAATGGTTTTTAAAGAATGAAGGGGTGTGTTTGACGATGCTCGGTACTCTTTTACCTTTACTTATATGTAGTGAATTGTATGGGCTTATTTCCACTGAAAATCATGGTTGTCGGTGGTCTCTTCTTGTGCACTAATGAACCTTTGTTTTCTAGATTTTTTTTATGTGATTGAATGGTTGTAACATGGAAAATGGTAAATCACGTAAACCCAGTTGATTAAATGGATGCCCAATGAATAATAATCCTTGTTTTTCACCCCGGTTAACCAAATGGAAATATGAAACTAAATGAATGGCATATTTAAAATTGAAAACTCCCTTGCTCTATTCTGGTGATGTTTACGGTTGATGCTTGTGAGGTGACGTGGATGGGGATGGGATCCCCTATTGTGAATTCATTGGTTTGTGGACCTAAATCTATGTGGGGCTGTATGTTGGGGCTTGGTTTGGTTCCAGTACTTTGAGGGATCTCACGAATCCCTTTGGTGGTTGTGACTTTACAAGAGAACCGGCTGTGAATGCTTGCATTATTGCTTGGTTGTTTTTCCTTACTTGGCTTGTGGATATGCCTATTAGTTGCCCGATAGTGAATAATTATTTAAATAGAATCACTTGAAGATGAAAACAAGAATGGGTTCAATGGGGAATTGTTTTCCAGGAATGAGTTGTGACATGGTTGGGGTTGTGGTGCTTCGTATGAATGAATAGTAACGATGGTGTTTGTATATGGGTTGGTTTTGGAACCCCTAGGCTGGGTGAGTGCTTGTTACCTATATGTATAATTTAGTTTTTATGTTTCTTATTTTTTTTCCACCCAAGTTGAGAAATTCATGTCGAACGCCCCCATTTCATGGGGGTGGGTGTTTTTACCAACACTCCTATGAGTGGATGGTTATTAGCTCCTTTTATGCTCCCTTTCCCGAGTAGCCCAAGACTCTTCAGGCAGGATGTGATGGCCTGAGGTCCATTATAGCCCAATATTCTTCAGTCCAAGTAGTTGTGGTGGTTGGACCAAGTGTGTGTGGGCAGGTTGTTTCCCAAGCGTCTTCGGGATGAGGTCCAGGTGTCTTCAGGCGTATCAGTAGTTATTCCGGCCCAGGTGTCTTTGGGTGTGGTTTTGTTTGGTTGTTGTGGCCTAGGTGTTTTCAGGTGGTATGTGTGGTTATGGTAGTCCAGGTGTGTGCGGGTAGGGTATGGTAGTGGGACTGCGGTGAGAATGGTGGGGGAGGTCTGACGCGTAGGATGTCTTCAATAACTAGTGGAAAAGTGGCGCTGGGTACCCAAACATCGATGTGTTTTTACTATTACTTTACTTAACTTGCGTTATTTGGGGAGTGTGCCTTGGTGAGGTTTGGGTGGATAGTTTCCTTGCTAGGTTCTTTGGTTATCTCTTTTTCTCATGGGGCATTAGATTGTATCCCCACTTGTTCATGAGGGCTTTTGGTTTTCCCTACTGAGTATACCTGTATACTCACCCTACGTATATGAATCTAATTTTAGGTTTCCAGGAGTACTTCAGGTATCATGTGGGACCGTACTAGTTCGGACTTTGGGACAGTTTTTGTTTCTATTTTTCTTTTCTTTGGTACTTTCCTTTGGAGTTTTCTTGTACTTTTGTATCACTTACTTTTGGAACATGCATATCAGAATGGTTTGTTTTGGCTTTACCTCTTCCTCCAGTTTTGGTGTTGTTTGGGATTTACTATCTTATCTACCGATATTACTAAATAAAAAGGGTAATTCCTTCCATTTTGTGTGTGATTCTATACCCTTGGTTCTATTATCTACTCTGGGACCTATTGAAGGCGGGTTTTGGGGGTCATTATCTCTCCTTCACCTTGGGGAAGGAAGGGTTTGGCAATCCGTTGTTCATTCCCTCATCTTGGTGAAGGCGGGTCGTGACAGAATGGTATCAGGTCAAGGTTGAGAGATAGGATGGAGCTCGGGGTTAGGCATAGGGATTATTGCATGGGATGGTAGGGAAACGGTGTTAGGCAATCTTAGTGCATGAAATAGGCCAGGGAAGACCGGCTAGGACACAGGATTTTATAGCCCCCCGTGATCCAATGCAAGGACTCGGGACCTACTGAATGACCAAGTTAGTATACACTGATTGCAAGGTAGAGACCCTAGGAAAGGTACATGCATCATAATGACTTCTGTTCTTGTGCGTTCTAGGTGTTTTGGGAATTTAAAATAAATAAAAAAGTCTATGAAAATTTTAAAAGAAATTTTCTACATTACTCGGGCTTAGGAATTACTTGTTTACTTTGTAGTTATGGCACTCAAACGGTGACCATGGGTAGTGGGGGCGATCAAGGCCCAGGAGGCTATTTTGGATGATCAACAGAGGGTTGATCGAGAGGAGGAGGATGACCAATGGCAGAGAACACTTCATGCATTTCAGCAGAAAACCCTCAGGAAGTACAAGGGCAGCATCTCAAACATGGAGACAGAGAGCTAGATCGAGGATATAACAATATCTTTCAGCTTGATCCAGGCTCCGATAGAGTACTGGGTTCCTCTGTCTATATGTCACGACCCGACCCTACCCGGGCTTGAGCCACAACTACCCCAATCCCACCTCCATAGGCCAGGGGTTGGCGATAAGAGTTGAAGGCTAAACAACTCGGGGAGGCCTTTGCCTAAGTACCTGTACACACACACGCATCCCACTCAATGTAGAAGTGCAGAGTACAAGGAAAATTAAAGTACCAACTGCTATAAACTAACCACAAAGGTTCATCGACCTCTAAACAGTACAAAGTGAGTGCTTAAGGTAAACTAAAAAGAAAAGGGAAAAACACGCGCCCAACCAGAAAAGTGTCACAACCCGAAAATAGGTAAACAAAAGTAAAACAGCTGGGAGAGTCCCACACTTGGAACCCAATTATAACCACCACACACGGTCCAAGATCCCAAGCTCACAAACTCCTAAGATACTCTGTAGTCACGAGCAACCTGTTCGTCATCTGCAAGGGCACATCAAGTGAGGGAAAAGCCCAAGGGGTGAGTATAAAAATACTTAGTAGGATACCCCGAAGGCTCGAGGGAGAAACAAAGGAGGTACCGAAGAGTGAGTAGTAGATCGAACAGGGAATAGTAAAGGAGTACAACAGAGAGTGCAGTAAAGAGTACAGCTCAACCCAACAAGAGGAAGGAAGTAGACTCGTCCTAACACAAGGAGGTAGAAACGGTGAGAAGACGAACTTCTCGTCAAACCTTCACTACCTATAGCATGAGATTAGACTTTTCAAACCATGAGAAGCTAGACATGGAAAGCACGTGGCATACCCCGCATGTCTTCACCTCTCTTGGAAGGAGAGTAAACAAAACCCAAGAAGTGGGTACTGGAACAAGGTATATACATATCCATATGATCAACAAGAAACCCGAACAAGATCATGAGAAGATCTACATCTCATAGATCATCCCAAGAAAGTGAGTAGCCAATAGTCCCAGAAGTAAACACCATCGATTCCATGTATCCCACACGTCTACCTCAAACTGTAAGTCAAGGGGCTAAAATCACCGCACCTCGACACTATCCACTTTGGGCGGTACTGACTCGTCCACACGGTTTTAGGTCGCGTCACAAGGACGTTTCTCAGTGGGGAAAGCGCCCCTCAATCTTGAGAGTTCTGGGGAAGGTAAAACCACTCCTCATCACTGTCACACAGTCGAGAGGTCTTCTCAAATTCAAAGTTGTCACATCACTAACCTGTACAACCAAGGGTCCCACTCTAGTAGTCATAGAGAAAAGCCACAGACTAGCCTAGTATAAAGGACTGAGTCTGAGATAAGTCATCGGGTAACCCACTGCCCAGTCTCTACTAGAGGTTAAACCCTAAGAGGTCATCGGGTAACCCACTGCCTGGTCTCTGCTGGAGGATAAACCTTAAGAGGTCGTCGGGTAACCCACTACCCAGTCTCTGCTGGAGGGTAAAACCTAAGAGGTCGTTGGGTAACCCACTACCCAGTCTCTGCTGGAGGGTAAACCCTAAGAGGTCATCGGGTAACCCACTGCCCAGTCTCTGCTGGAGGGTAAACCCTAAGAATTCAATGAGCAACCCACTGCCCAGCCCCACTGGAGGGTAAACCTGAAGAAGTCGATGAGAAACCCACTACCCAGCCCCGCTGGAGGGTAAACCCAGAACTGCTCTGGCCATCCCTACTAGATGGTACAACACTGGCCAACAGAACACGAAGTGGGTATCGCGCAACCACCCAACTTCAGAGCAATTTAACTAGTATAGGTTCAGCGCCCATGTAGTGTGGGTCACACCGATACTTGGAGCTCTACCTAGGGAAACACATCACTGTAGATCGCGGAAGGAGGATAGGATCTTGATAATCGGCTAGGGAAACTGTGCCCAGGCTCACTGGGGCTTCGTACCCTACTAGAAACAACCTCCTGGGTAAAGGATCAGTGCCTGCGTAATGTATTGGTCACATCAATTCCACAAAAACTTTATCAGGGAACACAAAGGGACATGATACTAAAATCCCACATGGTTGAAGGGAAAATGGGAACCTAAACAACTCCGCCGATCACACCATCGAGAACAGAACCAGGGGAAACCACTCACCCTACTAGTTTAAACCATTGTGAACAGAGGGACCCTCTATGTCATGAGAGATCAAAGGTATGTAAAGCAGAACACGACATGCACAATGGGCCCACACGACGTGTGGCCCTATCTCATCTCCAACCCAAGTACACAAACATTATCGGGTACAAACTACAACATGTACCTCCAAGAATTCTCGTATACTCCCAGAGTATACCACATTTCTAGCCCAAAGGCAATCATGCACACGAAACCCAACGTCAGCGCAAAGGGAGAAAACGAAAGTTCTCTAACTTGCTTCCACCACTGCCCTAGCACAGCCAACCACACCTCTTCAAACATTTACTTTACTCTCATAGGGGTGCTCACAATCACACACCAAGGGTTCTCTGCAAACACCATGGAAATGACCTCCACCCGTACACCTTTCACGCCTCTACATTTAATGAAATCTCGAATGAGGCTCCTTACATCCAAATGGATCACACTATTGTAATCCTCACATAAAAACACGCGAGTTAGACTATTTACTCGCCTCAGTCGGATATCTGACAGAAAAGTCGCCAACACTGCTTTACGCCCGAACGGTGTCCCATGGTCCCAAGCCTCGGTCCCGAAAACAGTCGGGTGCATCGCACCACTTCGATCCCCTTGGGAAAACACGTCAAATTGACTGTTTACTTGCGTGGAATGGATATCTAGAGAAAAAGATGCATTCCGCCGTACCGCACATGAGCGGTGCTTCGTGGGACCCGCGTCCCAGTCCCGAAGTGCAACGAACGGATCGCACTGTTGCAATCCTCTTGAAAAAGCACCCAAGATTGACTATTCACTTGTCTGAAACGGACACCTAGTGAAGAGGATAGAAATCACCTCCAACACCCAAAACAACCCCCGTGGGGCCCGCTCCACCATTCTGAACTAAAGATGGTGGATTTCACCATTGCAATGGCCACAGAAAAACACCCAGAATCGATTGCTCGCACCCCCCGAACAGACGTCCGATGAAAAATTTGATAATCGTTGCTCGCAGCTTAAAAGAAGGGTCGTGGGTCCCATGCCTCAACTCCAGTTTCAACACCTGAAAACCCCTTTTAAATCTTATTCTTGACACCAAGGTCGCAACACCACTGACGGTGCTCAAATCGGACATCAGATGTTCCCGCACCATCCAAAACAAGAACCCCCGGAAAAACGCCAATCCGCTTAACGGGTGTGTCGCGCCACCGATACCCTCGCCTCAGAAATTAAAAATCCCCGATACCATCTCAAAAGATTCTTCTCGAGCCTAGGATCTCACTGCCACAGACAGCATGCAAAACGGACACCTGTAGCGAAAATTACGGGTGTCCGAAATCAGAGGGGATGAACCCCTTGGGCTGGACCGGCCTGGTCCGCCCGGTCCGCCCGATCTGGGCCAGCCCACGCCGGCCAACCCGGCTCGCAGATCCGGCCCACGGCTCAGCCGTGCAGCCTGTCCATGGACCCCGGGTCCACATAGCACCGATCGTCCATGAGGGTCGGTCGCAGTCTTCCGCGGAGACCCGCCGAAGGCGGGTCTTGGTCCCCGCTCGGGGTCGCGCGTCGTGACCCCGGTCCGCCTCGCCGTCTACCTCGCCCGCCGCCTGGAGCCACCGCTGTGCCGCGTGAAACCTCTGACCCTAAGAATTTTTCGTCATGCCACCATCCAGGAAAGCTGTCGCCGCCGCTGAAACCGCGTCGCGCCGCCACCGGATCGGCCAGGACCGCCAGAAAACCACCCGAAAACCCCCGGAACTTCATCAGACCGCTACGGTCACCTCGGGAATCAGATTTTGAATCTGAAAAATGAATCAGAAAGCTTAGAAAAAATCCTACGCATATATGGTCATATCTTGAAAATATAATGGAAATTCAATGCATATATATGAATTCAAAGAAGTTGCTGAAGTTTAAAACGAAATACGCACGATCCTACCATGTTGGGCGTAGCCCGTCGCTTCACGAGGGATCTGCCATCGTCGTAGCCGAGATCTCCTTGATTGGAGAGGGAGGATTAGGTCTTGATCTTTCCTTGAGAGGGTTTCTCCATAGGAAGTGAAATGGGGAATAATGGTGGAGTGGGTTATGGCTTAAGTAAGGAAATAAAATCAACTTTTATTAATTTTTTTTAATACCCACTAGAAGTCCCGTACCCGAACTCTCGGAGGGGTCGAGGTTAAGTCTCACATAGGGTAAACACCACCTCCTGAGCACAATGGAAGTCTTGTAATTTAAATCTGAAGCCCCGTTCAAAATTTATAAAACTTAACGTCTAAGGCCGCTAAATTACGAAAACGCCACTGGTGGCATTTTTCACAGGAGCCCCACGCCTACGAAAATTACACCCCTCCTAGGGTAAACGGCATGTTCCGGACTCAACGGTGCCATAGGTTTTCTGATATGATTTACCGTTTAGGAGTTATTCTATTTATTTGGCATTCCCAGTTTGAACGCATAGAAAATTTAATTCTGGCCACACTAGGGCTCGGAATCGTACGTCGTCTGAAGTCGCTGCTCTGGAATAACATCAAGAAAATTCCAAAGTCTTTTATAGCAAAAACCAAGTTCTTAAATCATTCCATTATTCAAGATTTTTGTCCCCGAAAAGAAAAACCAGGGAACAACTCAGGGTACTAATCTCAAACCTAGCTCTCTCGTATCCAGGAAAACTCTTGCACAGTTCTGCATCACCGCACACAAAGGGTTTGATCCGTTCATGTGAGGTCTGCCCTCGCCAATGACTTGCATAAGAGCACGCACACATCTCCTCAGGTATGTCACGTGGGAGGCGTCGTGCACCCACTTTAGACTTTGGGGGGTTAGGTCAAGGCGGTAGGCAACCACGCCATCCCTTCGCACGGTCTCAAATGTCCTGAAGCCCCTCGGGGGTAGCTCACCTCCCTGGTCGAACCCCCACGTCGCACGCCATGACTGGAATCATCGTTTGGACCTAGGACAAATCCCAGTGATTACCTCCTTCAGAATATCCATATGGTGAAACACTCAAGGATATCCAGTCACGCAAGGTTTCACAGTCAATGTCCCATGACCAAGACTCTCTTACATGCTCAGAAAGCGAAGGAGTCACTACCATCAACTAAAGAAAAGGTTCCACTTCTTCTACTCTACTAACACAGGGTTACACCAACGCCCTACGTCACCCTAGTAACACCTAAAACAAGGAGTAGGGAGAAAATAATTTCACATACAGAGTCTAACAATTCTACTATAAAAAGTAGAATAGATGTAGAGTGTACCTCTTATTACCTCATGCTCTGCAGGATCGTAGACATCCAAAGCTTGCGGCTATCCGTGGTCTCAACTGTCAGCTCTCGGAGCCTGACGTGGACCACCTAGTGGTGATGGGAAGACCTCGTAATGTCGTTCCCCACTTCCAGCTCCCCCCCCCCTCCGCTCCTCTGCTAGCACCACCTCTCTAGGAACTACTTTGATCACAGCACTGCCTTTTCCGTGGTGGTGTGCCTACTGCCTGCTCGAAGTTCTCAACATACCTTCTCGGGCAGTCCCATGCCAAGTGACCTCACCCATCACAAGCATAACACTGGCGCTCTCCGGGATGCCCTGGTGCCCTCCGGTGCCACTGTGGTGTACGAACACGTCTCTAAAACTAGCGGTGGGAAGACCGCCTACGTCGAAGTTCTGTCAGCCGACGCCCACTAGCTGCAACATACATCTCAGCTCCATTGTGCCTACTTCCACCACCAACTGTAGAGCATTACAGGAATCTCTCTGTCACCAGCGCCTGCTCTAGCACCTTAGCATAAGTGGGAATTCCCAAGGGTACTATGATAGCATGAATCTCTCTGTAGAGACCCTACTTGAACTTTTGCGCTCGGAAGTTGCTGTCATGAACCAAGTCTGGGTAAAAATGTGCACGGTCTACAAAACTAGTCACGTACTCAGTCACCGTCATCCCCTGTGCTAAAACTATAGGAGCTCCTGGTTCTGAATGGATCATAAGAAGAAGGAGTAAAACTCCTCACAAAACAGTAGCTGAAAGTCACCCCATGAAAGTGACGACTCATCAAGTAACTGAGTTACCAGACTCCACCAACGCCCAGCTGCTCCATGGAAAAGGATGGCTGCCAAATCCACCCTCTGATCTGCCGGTGTCTATGCAAGCCTGAAGAGGTAAACCACTGTCTCGATCCAAACCTATGCTGCCTGAGGGTCTGGCTCACCACTGAACCTCAACGTTCTATGTCGTTGGAACTCACGGAGCATGCTCAAGCTCCATCTGCTCTGCTGGAGATGTCTGCTACTCACCAGGTGAGGGTGCTGCTACCGGCCCACCCGAAGAAATGGACTTGCATGATGGGTCCTGGACTGAGGCCTCATCGCTCACAGGGGCATCGTCACGAACCAAAGATGGTATCCTAGCTGGCTGTCTTCGCGTAGGCATCCTGAATGTTATCAAGGAGCACCATGATCATATGAGCATATATGTATATGACAGTAACAACAATGGGGAGATAAATCAAGAAGGAAAGTCAAAGACTCAATCCTATGTGATGAAAAAAACCAATTTTCCTTGCAACGGGTGTCTCAGCATGCTGAGTCGACAAGCGGGTCATTAGGGTCCTGGTGAATGGATACGTAGGTCGTCGTACCATCACTAGACTCCATGTCTTGAGAGTCGCTCTCAAGACACATTGACATTGTTTCCCTAGATCCCAACCAATTCCTTTTTAGGGACATTCAAACAACATCCCAAGGAACGAACCACCTCTGATACCACTTTGTCATGACCCGACCCTACCCGAGCTCGAGCCACAACTACCCCAGGCCCACCTTCATATGCTAGGGGCTGGCGACAAGCGCCAAAGGCTAAACAACTCGGGGAGGCCTTTTCCTAAGCACCTGTACACACACACGCAACCCACTCAATGAAGAAGTGCAGAGTACAAGGAAAAGTAAAGTACCAACTTCTATAAACTAACCACAAAGTTGCATCGACCTCTAAACGGTACAAAGTGAGTGCTGAAGGTAAACTAAAAAGAAAAGGGAAAAACACGCGCCCAACCAGAAAAGTGCCACAACCCGACAACAGGTAAACAAAAGTAAAACAGCTGGGAGAGTCCCACACCTGGAACCTGACTACGACCACCGCACGCAGTCCAAGCTCCCAAGATCCCGAACTCCTAAGCTCCTCTGTAGTCACGAGTAACCTGTTTTTCATCTACAAGGGCACACCAAGTGCGGGAAAAGCCCAAGAAGGGGTGAGTATAAAAATAATTAGTAGGATACCCCAAAGGCTCAAGGGAGAAACAAAGGAGGTATTGAAGAGTGAGCAGTTGATCGAACAGGGAATATTGAAAGAGTACAACAGAGAGTGCAGTAAAGAGTACAGATCAACCCAACAAGATAAAGGAAGTAGACTCGTCCTAAAACAAGGATCTAGAAATGGTGAGAAGATGAACTTCACGTCAAGCCTTCACAACCTATAGCAGGAGAATAGACTCGTCCAACCACGAAAAGCTAGACACAGAAAGCACGTGGCATACCCCGCGCGTCTTCGCCTCTCCTGGAAGGAGAGTAACCAAAACCCAATAAGTTGTTACTAGAACAAGGTATACACATATCCATATGCTCAACAAGAAACCCGAACAAGATCGTAAGAGGATCTCCATCTCATAGATCAGCCCAAGAAAGTGAGTAGCCAACAGTCCTAGAAGTAAACACCATTGATGCCCAGTATCCCGCACATCTTCCTTAAAATGCAAGTCAAGGGGCTCAAATCACCGCACCTCAACACCATCTTATTTGGGTGGTACTGACTCGCCTGCATGGTTTTAGGTCACGCCACAAGGACGCATCTCAGTGGGGAAATCACCCCTCGATCTTGTGAGTTCTGGGGAAGGTCAAAACACTCCTCGTCACTATCACACAGTCGAGAGGTCTTCCCAAATTAAAAGTTGTCACATCACTGACCCGTAAAACCAAGGGTCTGCTCCGGTAGTCATGGAGAAAAGCCACAAACTAGCCTAGTATAAAGGACTAAGTCTGAGAGAAGTCGTCGGGTAACCCACTGCCCAATATCTACTGGAGGGTAAACCCTAAGAGGTCATCGGGTAACCTACTGCCCAGTCTCTGCTGGAGGGTAAACCCTAGGAGGTCGTCAGGTAACCCACTACCCATTCTCTACTAGAGGGTAAACCCTAAGAGGTCATCGGGTAACCCACTACCCAGTCTCTGCTGGAGGGTAAACCCTAAGAGGTCATCGGGTAACCCACTGCCCAGTCTCTGCTGGACGGTAAACCCTAAGAAGTCAATGAGCAACCCACTGCTCAGCCCCGCTGGAGGGTAAACCCAAATAATTCGATGAGCAACCCACTGCCCAGCCCCACTGGAGGGTAAACCCAGAACTGCTCTGGCTATCCCTACTGGATGGTACAACACTGGCCAATAGAACACGGAGTGGGTATCACGCAACCACCCAACTTCAGAAAAATTCACCTAGTAGAGGTTCAACACCTGTGTAGTGTGGATCACGCCAATACCTGGAGCTCTTCTTAGGGAAACACATCACGGTAGATTGCGGAAGGAGGATATGATCTCGATACTCGTCTAGGGAAATTTCACTCAGGCTCACTCGGGCTTCGTACCCTACTGGAAACAACCTCATGGATAAAGTATCAGTGCCCGCGTAATGTATTGGTCACACCGAATCCACAAAAAATCTACCAAGGAACATGAAGGGATGTGATATTGAAATCCCACATGGATGAAGGAAAAAAGGGGAACCCAAACAACTCTGTCGATCACACCGTCAAGAACAGAACCAGGGGAAACCACTCACCCTGCTGGTTTAAACCATTGTGAACAGAGGGAACCTCTATGTCGCGAGAGATCAAAGGTACGTAAATAAGAACATAGCACGCACAAGGGGACCACACGATGTGTGGCCCTATATCATATCCAACCCAGGTACACAAACATTATCGAGTACAAACTACAACATGTACCTCCAAGCATTACTGTATACTCCTAGAGTATACCACATTTCCAGCCCAAAGGCTATCGTGCACATGGCACCCAACATCAACGCGAAGGGAGAAAACAAAAGTTCTCCAACTTTCTTCCACCACAGCCCTAGAACATCCAACCACACCTCTTCAAACATTTACTTAACTCTCACAGGAGTGCTCACAATCACACGCCAAGGGTTCTCTGCAAACACCATGGAAAGAGCCTCCACTTGTACACCTTTCATGCCTCCACATTTCATGAAATCTCAAATGAGTCTCTTCACATCCAAACGGATCACACCATTGTAATCCTCAGGGAAAAACATGTGAGTTATACTATTTACTCTCCTTATTTGGATATCTGACGGAAAAGTCGCTAATACCGCTTTACGCCCAAACGGCATCCCGTGGTCCCGAGCCTCGGTCCCGAAAACAGTCGGGCGCATCGCACCATTTCGATCCCCTCGGGAAAACATGTCAAATTTACTCTTTATGTGCGTGGAATGGATATCTGGAGAAAAAGATGCATTTCATTATACCGCACATGAGCAGTGCTTTGTGGGACCTGCATCCCGGTCCCGAAGTGCAACAAACAGATCGCACCGTTGTGATCCTCTCGAAGAAGCACCCAAGATTGACTATTCACTTGTCTGAAACGGACACCCAGTGAAGAGGATAGAAATCACCGTCAACACTTAAGCCCCCATGGGGCCCGCTCCACCATGCTAAACTAAAGAGGTTGGATTGCGCCATTGCAATGCCCTCGAAAAAACACCAAGAATCGATTGCTCGCACTCCCCAAACGAACGTCCGATGACAAATTTGATAATCACTGCTCGCAGCTTAAAATATGGGCAGTGGGGACCATGCCTCAACTCCAGTTTCAATGCCCGAAAATACCTTTTAAATCTTCGTCTCGACGCCTGGGTCGCAACACCGCTGACGGCGCTCAAATCGGACATCGGATGTTCCCGCGCCATCCAAAACAAGAACCCCCGGAAAAACTCCAATCCGCTTAACGGGCGTGTCATGCCACCAAGCCCCTCGTCTCAGAAATTAAAAATCCCTGATACCATTTCAAAATCTCTATCTCGAGACGAGGATTTCACTACCGCAGATGGCATGCAAAATGGACACCCGTAGCGAAAATTACGGGTGTCTGAAGTCAGAGGGGACGAACCCCTTGGGCTGGACCGGCCTGGTCCGCCCAGTCCGCCCGGTCTGGGCCAGCCCGCGCTGGCCCACAGCTTAGCTGCATGGTCCGTTCATGGACTTAGGGTCTATGTAGTTCCGATCGTCCATGAGGGCCGGTCGCGGTCTTCCGCGAAGACCCGCCGAAGGCGGGTCTCGGTCCCTGCTCGGGGTCGCGCGCTGCGACCCCGGTCCGCCTCGTCGTTGACCTCGCCCGCCGCCTGGAGCCACCTGGAGCCACCGCCGCGCAAAGCCGCCTTTACTGAGGAGTCTTCGTTGCGCCCCCGTCTCAAAAAGCCGCCACTTCCACTAGAACCGCGCCACGCCGCCGCCTGACCGGCCAGGACCGCTGGAAAACCACCCGAAAACCCCCAGAACTTCATCAGACCGCCGCAGTCACCTCGGGACTCGGATTTTGAATCTGAAAAATGCATCATAAAGCTTAGAACAAATCCTACGCATATATGGGATTATCTTGACAAGATAATGGAAATTCAATGCATATATATGAATTCAAATAAGGTGCGGAAGTTTAAAACGAAATATGCACGATCCTACCTTGTTGGGCGTAGCCTGTCGCTTCACGAGGGATCCACCATCGTCGTAGCCAATATCTCCTTTATTGGAGAGGGATGATGAGGTATTGATATTCCTTTGAGAGGTTTTCTCTATAGGAAGTGAAATGGGGAAGAAGGGTGGAGTGGGTTATGGATTAAGTAAGAAATAAAATCAACTTTTATTAAAAAAAATTAATACCCACTAGAAGTCCCATACCCGAACTCTCGGCGGGGTCGAGGTTAAGCCTTCCCTAGAGTAAAAACCACCTATAGAGCACAACATATGTCTTGGAATTTTAATCTGAGTCCCCGTTCAAAATTTATAAAACTTAACATCTGAGGCTGCTAAATTACAAAAATGCCCCTTGTGGTATTTTTCACAGGAGGCCCACGCCTGCGAAAATTACACCCATCCTAGGGTAAAAGGAACGCTCCAGACTCAACGTAGCCCTAGGTTTTCCAATCAGAGTTATTGTTTAGGATTTATTCCATTTATTTGGCGTGCCCAGTGTGAACGCACATAAAATTTAATTCTGGCCACACCGGGGCTCGGAATCGTACGCCGTCTGAAGGCGCTGCTCTGAAATAACATAAAGAAAATTCCAAAGTCTTTTATAGAAAAAATTGGGTTCTTACACTGTAAGACAAATGTGGGGATCAGTGCATTAGTGGTGGACTCACTATCTTGGGGAGAAGAGGGAGGCTGAGGTTTTGTGGACTGACTTCGAGAGGGAATTCTGGGATGAATTCCTCTCTTCCACGATGAAGGTGGAAAGAGGAAGAAGCTACTCTCCCTTCAGTAGAGGAGCATTTCATTGAGGGATATGGGAATCAAGTTCAAGGATCACCTTCATTTTGATCCGGAACTTTTTTCGGATTAAGATTCTCAGGCGAGACGTTTAGAGGAGGCACTCTGACCTGCTCTTCAGTATGTTATTACTCCCTTCATCATACCAATATACTTGGAGGTCCAAAATAAGGCTGAATTGGTGGAGAGGATGTGCACATTGGGAGGTGTTTCATGAGAGGGGATCTATTTGGGCTTGTTAAAGGGGAAGGCTTTCAGTAGTAGGCCTCTAACATCATAACCTTCTAGGTTTTGGCTAGTGGGGAGTAGGCCCCAGCAGTTCCAGTTTCGATCTCCCGGTCCTCACCCTTTCCTTGCGGGCCCAAGACCAAGGTGCTTCATCTATGGTAGCTGTGGGCACCTTTAGAATCAGTGCCTAGATCGAGTACAGTACAATGGGGGTGGGTAGGTTCAGCGCCCACCTCAGCAACAACAGTTTCTAGCCAGGCCCTTTCAGCAATAGCAGCAAGGATAGTGAGCTCCTGCTCCTCTGAGAGCAGACGTTGCAGGAGGAGGCCGACCTTAGGGTGCTCCTCAAGGACCTCGACCAGGTTTTGGTCATTGTAAGAACCTAGATATTATTTTTAGGTATGTTTTCCTTCTTCTGGTCATTTCTGAGAAAAAGAGGAGTTCTGTAAATTTTTTATGTACACATCGTGTACTCGGTTACCGCAGGTAGCCATGTGTTGGTCGTGTAATGGTCATGTACACGGCTGTGTGTGGTTACCTAGAGACTACCTAATGCAGGGGTCGGTAAAGGCAAGTACATGTCATGTACTTCTAAAG
Organism: Viscum album; assembly: GCA_963277665.1. NCBI lineage: Eukaryota > Viridiplantae > Streptophyta > Magnoliopsida > Santalales > Viscaceae > Viscum > Viscum album. The sequence goes on along the minus strand of OY728141.1, from coordinate 1,607,330,902 downwards.
TACACGTCGGGTACTTTTTTTTCATTAAACGGACCGGGGTCACGTCTGACGGACAGAATGCTCTCCTTCTCGACCTATCTCATCCAGGAGCGACTGTACAACCATGAATCTTCTCCAAGACCCAGACTCTCCATCTGTTCTCTGATTCAACCACCATCGATTGCGTTGGGATCACCACGGTAATCTCTTCCCTCTTCTAGATCTTTGTTTCCTGATTCCTCCTCTTTCTCAAGTTATCCTTTGTTGAACGTTTTAGACATTTTTGTAGATCTATGGTGTTCTAGGGAAATTCAAGGTCTGAGACTCAATTATATCGATCTCCCAATGCCTAGGTTGGTGTTTTGTGCCTTTCTGTAGATAGTCTTTGAGTTTTATGTGAAAAAGTTCTCAATACCCTTGAATGGGGTATTGCGTGTTTACGATTTTAGACCTATTTATTACCTAATATGCCTAGTTTTACTAGATAGAGGTTATTTATTGATAATAGGGTTATCTTTGCTAAGCTATGTATGTTTCTCCCATGTATGCTTGTTTTGACCATTTAGTCTAGCTTTTCCTTTTTGGATGCTGTTTGTTTTACATGCCTAGTATTGTAGTATAGAGTGATTCTATCTGACATGTTGTTATGTTGTAGACTGTTTAGCCAAGTATTTCTTGAGGTTTACTTTGGCTGCTATGCTTTTCTATTCTCTTTTGACTTACACAGGGTCATGAGAACCTAGTGTAGTAGACCATAGGAAGAATGGACGTTAAGGGCTTCTCCAGAGTGTCTGTAATTACTGTTACGATGTGATACCATAGGGGGAATTGACGTAAGTGATTCCTCAGAGTGTATGTAGTTCCTCGACGCAGGCCATAGGGGGAATGAGATGTAAGTGCTTACCCAGAGTTCCTTTTAGTTACTGATACAAGACTATAGGGGGAATTGACGGTGAGTGCTTCCTCTGCTAAAGTTGAACCAGAGGGGTGAGACTGTGTGTACTTCCCAGAGGGTTTCTTGTACTTGTTTGGTTGAACCAGAGGGGTTAGGATGTTAGTACTTCCTAGAGGGTTAATGTTTGAGTTTATCTACTTGCTTGTGTTTTTTTGGTTTAACCATAGGTGTTAGTCTGTGAGTACTTCCCAGAGGGTTACCTGCTTGGGTTTATTTATTTGCTTGCTATGTGGAACTGAATGCTTTGAAACTGTGGAATTGTTTACTTTTGAGTACTTACTTATTTACTACTTCTACTTGCTTATTGTCTACCATATATATTCACTGACTGTTAGGCATAGATCTTTTGGTGTTTGCCTATTGAGATTCATCTCACACCCTGTTTGGGCTATGATTTTGGGCCCAAATAGATTATATTGTTGCAGGTATAAATAAGAGAAAGCACCCTTCTACTTTAGGTACTTGATTACTGTGGAGTTGGAGAGAATGGGACCAATCTAAGGCTTGTGATGTTGAGGAGTTGTTTACATGTTCTCTTGTACTTGGTTTAGTACTTTATTCCAGCATTGTGACTTGTTTGAATACTTTCTTAGACATATGTATCATGCATCATTTATATATGTGTGCTCCAGTCATTATTTACTTTAGTCTTCCACTGTTTACTGTTGTTTAGCTTGCTTACTACTTCCGTTATTACTATTAGTTTTAATTCTACTTTGTTACTCTTCCAATGAGGTCATAGATTCCCCACTATCACACCCAAGGCCCTCACTGCTAGTCAGCAGCCTCTGGCATTTGGGGAAATGCGCTTGAGGCCATGTGACCAACCGGGTACGGGGCACCTCTGGGTGGCTTCTGGAACTGGGATGTTACAAAGTGGTATCAGAGGAATTATTTTCCTCTTGACTTACTATTTGGAGCCTATAAACAGGGATATGAAGGAATAGGTACTTGGTAATAAGTTGTGCATGGGAGTAGCTAACCCGTGTACAGGGAAAATCCAATTTACCTCGTATTTCCATTTTTCAGGTTTTTCAATTATTACAGTTGATTTGATTTCAATGTTGGGTGATTCACATGTTTTGTGCTATTATTGTTGATATTATTGAGGTTCTATTTCTATTTTAACTTGATGAGATGAGGGTATTCCATCTCATGCATCATATAGGCACTTGTTAGAAATCACATGTCATGCATTCTTTCCATGCCATTTAGGGTGTATTAGCGATTTCATGTTGTTGTGACAGAATTTGTGCTAGATATGCATGTTTTTGTGATAGATGACTTGATAAATACCTGTTGTTTGATAGGGTATTGAATTGTGTAAGGTTTTGTTTAAATGAATGTCAAACTTTGGTTCTTGAGGTGTTATGGGCCCTCATGGATCGGAATTTGGTGGATCATTACCTTATTTTCTTGTATATGACAAGTATAAGATGCCAAGATTTGATTCGCGGGGAGTATGGGCCCTCACAGATCGGAATTTGTAACTTTAATGTTTGTTTCAGTGTTTTTATGGGCTCTGGATTAGTTTCTGAGGCTTACTCTCCAGAAAAACCCAGAATACACACTGTGTAATGATGAATACGTGCCATGTGTTCTTTTTTTCAGGAAGAAACTGTTTTTCTTAAGTATATATCATGTACTGTATGTACACACTGTGTAGAGTGAGCCATGTAACTGGTCGTGTATCTAAAAACACAGGTCGGTGATGTTTGTTTAGTACACATCGTGTCTGGAACTAACACGTTGTGTAGTCTTGTTTGAGGAGCATCGTGTGGCTTAGACGTGTAAGGGAACTTGGGCAGGAGAAGAGGATTCAAGTACATGCCATGTGTTAGGAAAACACGTCATGTATTTGGGGTGTTACACGACTAGTCTGGCAGAAGTACATGCCCATGTCAAAGACTTAAGGGAACATGTTGTGTAGTTAAATATACACATCGTGTATCCATGTTTTGAAAAACTTGAATGTTTTCTTTCTCTTGTTCCCTTATTACTCTTCCAGTCTTCAGTCCGTGATAATCTTGATCTATGGTGTGAGATTGACCTTGCAGAGTCATGCCACTGAGACTTCCTCTGGTTGTATGCCAATTACAGGGCAGCGATCCGACACCAGATATGGATGATCAAGGACTTCTAGCAGATCCTCCAGTTGTGCTAGTCTTGGCACCAACCGTCATTCCAGAAACAGGTGCTGATGCACAGTTTCTAGAGGTATTTATGAGGTTTATGTAGACCTTCTGTGGAGTACCACATCCTACCTCGTCTATGGCAGATTTGACGTGGGTTTTCCAGCAGCAGCATCCTCCCACTTTCATAGGGGAAGGAGGATCTTAGGCTGCAGATTCATGGTCAGAAGCCATGCTATCTATATTCGAGCATCTGGAGATGCCTCCAGAGAGGAGGGTCAATCTTGATACATAAATGCTACGTGATTTCACCAAGTGATGGTGGGATGTGATCTCTCAGGTGGGACGTCAGTAGGTTATGGTCTGGGATGATTTCCAGCGTGCCTTCTATTACTAATTCTATCCAGATACTTTGAGGGTTGATCGAGCTCGAGAGTTCATGAGTTTGGAGTAGGGTACTCTTTCAGTTATGGAGTATTCCTCTCACTTCACAGAGCTACAGAGATTCACACCTATCCCAGGAGGTGATGATTTATTCCTGGAAAGGAAGTTTGAGGATGGTATGAGGCACAACATCCAATCTCAGGTGAACATATTCAGGCTTACCTCCATCACTTCTATCGTCAACCAGGTGCTGATCATGGAGTGCAATTTGAGGGATTCTAGAGTTGTGATCCAGGGCGGCTCTACATCTGGAGTTAGTATCCCTTCTATTGATAGCAGGAAGCACCGTAGGGGGTCTTCATGAGGAGATCCGAGGAGGCGAGACACTTCTTCTGGTATCTGGGTGGTGTGATACCAATGTAGGAAGAGTGGGCATATGAGGCCACATTTCCCAAGAGACTTAGTGGAGTGTCTATAATGTGGCAAGATTGGTCATCTTCAGTGCTTCTGTTAGATCTTTTCACTAGCAGCTGGTGATGGAGGTTCTTCTGTGACTCCTCGTTTAGGAGCTGCACCACCAGTTTCTCGTCATTCTGGGAACTGAAGTTCTTCCGGCCGTTCAGAGCGAGGTGGAGTTCATGTACGTGGTAACCAGTCACTAGGATTTCAGCGACAATAGGATGGATTAGCTCAGAGTGATCAGGAAGGGTCACAGGTGTAACGAACCAAACTTTCATTAATGGAAAATCCTCTTGATCTAATTAAATGTCTCATTATGTAAAATGTTTATATAAAATGTGAACTTTTTTGGTTTTATGTTTTTGGATTTTAAAATATCATTAATAATTTTGAACGTTGCTAATATAGTTGTTGAACAGTGATCACATGATTAGTATAAATATAGGACTTTAACAAATCCAATTTACTCAGATAAAGGAAGTGATGGCCTCATCCAGTAGACTTTCCCCATATGAAGCCCATTTTTCAGAGCTCAGAAAGGAGGTGGTTTCATTGGGCTTCACTCTTGACCAAGCCCAAGCCTAGATTAAATACGTTAAGCTTAAGCAGAACTGCCTACGAGATAAGTGGAATTTGATAGAGATTACCACTCGAGCAATGATATCCGAGTCACCCCAAGAGTCTATCACCATCACGCACCGTACCCTTCGGTTTTATGCAGGTGTTATAAGGGGTTATGTAACAAGACCTTAGAACTATGATTATGTGCATTATTTTTGTATATAATAATGAATATACATTCATTTTATTATTGTTACTTTGTAAATAGTTTTTAAAGCACAAACAATATTTTTAGTTAATATTCAATTAAAAAATATATTTTTATGAATTAATGGATTTTTGAATTAAATAATATTTTAATAAAATATTATTATTATTATTAAATTATTTTTTATTAAATATAAATGATCGTATAATTTTATGAATGCAATTGTAATTTTTTATTAAGGTTTGAAAGCTGTTTTTGTAAAAACCCGTGAATTTTTTATAAATGTCGGTTTTTATTTTAAAAGTAAAAAATCACATATTTAGAAAATTATTTAAATAAAATGAATATTATTTTTGGACTCAGGACATTGAAATTATCCAATGGTAATTTTTTACAATTTTCTGAGACAGTCGAATTTTTGGGTAAAAATTAAATACCATTTAAATATATAATGTATTTTATGACATCATAATGACCCAATAGTGATGTAATAAAATAATATAAATGATATGTTTATAAAATATATGTTTTACCATTAAAATAATGTGATTTTAGGTTTTTTTATTTATTTTACAAAACTTTAGTGGACCCTACAAGAGTTATAAAACATTTTCACTTTTTAAATGAATTTCCTTGAGAGTGTGACTCACCTCCACATAAAAAACCCTATTATTTTAAGAAGTTCGGTCATTGGTATTATAAAATATTATTTTATACTCCCCTTTGGATAAAACCATGGGAAAAACCATGGGCTGGTTTGTGGTATTGATTAGTTTAATGTGTGGTGACCCAAACCTAAATAATAAAGAATCCCCTCTCATTTCCTATATAAACCCACCCAAGCTCCCACTTCCTCTTCACTCAAAGCCTTTGGATTTCATCCAACCTCTTCCCTACTATCTCTATAATCCTACCAAGGTTCCCCAACCTCCCAATAATCCTCTCTCAAGCCTCTCCCAAGCCATTGGGATCACACTTCCAAGTAAGGGATTTCCTCTTCTCATTTTTGTCTCAATTTTATTATGTTGTTATATCCTTTTAATTTCAATTAAAAATGTTGGGGTATGATTTCACACCTCCCACATACTACCACCTTTATGTTTTAATTATAAGATACCCCTTTCACTCTCATTTAATGCCTCTCATGTACACCCGTTACCATACTGAAATTCTGTAAGGAATTTATCTCTCTTCATTTACATTCAAGCAATTCCTTTGTATTATGAATCTGAATCCATTTACTTATGTTGGGACATGTTTCTATATGAACCCCTTACTATCCATTTCATGTAAATATTATGATACACCCCTTTCTCTCTCATCAACCCTTTTTACGAATTTTTTATGTCACGTCGTTATGCTGTCGAAATTGCACCGCGATTTTCCAAGCTAAAATCATTGTGTAGGGAATACCATACCCATGTATCTATTAAGGGTATTCACCTTTATTCACATATACATATTGAATTGTTATTTCATGTGTGTATTCCACATTTCTTAATCGTGTAATAACTTATTATGTTGAATGGTTCCATGTTATATGATCCATGTGGCACATTTATACATGAAATGAAATGTTTAAGAAGGGTGCACCCTTATAGCGCTTCAATGCACTGGGTAAATATTAGTATCATGATACGTCAAGTGCAATTAGGTTTTAATCATTCTAATTAAATTGGAATGAGGTTTTATTCATGATACATGTTCAATGAGCCTTGGCTCATGCTAAAATCATGTTAAATGTTGTTGCCACATTTCCAAGTTATGTTAATCATGTTATACCATGCCTTTATGTTCATGTTTCTATTATGATCCATTAATATGCCTATTTCCTAATATGTATTGTATATTTCATTTTATTCCTTGTTAAATCCCTTATTGGGCTTTATAGCTCACCCTTTTCTTATGCATGTCCTCAGGTTGTCTCATGCAATGCTAAGTACGAGGGAATGTAGTGGTCATGTAAAGGAAGTTTTCAATAAGATGTTGTTTCCTATGTTTTAAGTTGTTTTGTAATGTTCCTAATCCCCAAAGACACTATACCTCTTGATCTTCTTTGTTGTATCAAGTGAAGGTTTTTTGTAATAAATTATGTTAAGTTTGTAATAAAGAGGAGGGTTGTCATAATTGGTATCAGAGGATAGGTTTAGTTATTTTTGGGATTAGGATTAGAAAAGCCTTGTAAAGCCTTAGAGACAAGACTAAGTATAATAAAAACATCCCTAAGTTTTGGTGAGTATTGATTAAGTGGTTTATCAAGTAAATACATCCCTGTCTGGATATGAGTAGGTAGAGGCAGCTCTGGAATAGATGTACCTAGGGGTAAAAACCCCAACAAGGAGTTTTGGGCTTGACCCGGGGTATCCCAGTACATGAAAACAGGCCTTGATGCACTTTTGGTTACGACACTCCCAGGGGATATGCTTTGGTAAATTTACAAGCTTAGTATGAACCATTGTTAATGAAATAAAAAAAATCCCCTAAGAATATATGTTGGGAAACAGATCATGGATAACCTAGATTGAAACTTAGGGTATCCCAAGTTAGGATATACTATTCAATTAAAAGATTAACCTTCCATGTCCAATGTTTTCATTTTTTAAATTCTTATTATCTAAGTATTCAAACCCCTTAATTTTATTTTCTTTTTGTTAGTTAAAACATGGAAGGAGGAAGATCACGAACAACTCTTCTCTCTCTTCCTGAATAACTACTTGGAGAGATTATCCTGAAGTCATGCTCATATGAATTTGAAACTTTTTCAAATATCCAAGTTACATGAAAACAACTTTATGAGGAATCCAATACCTCTATAATTGCATTATTATTTCAAGGATCAAGTGTCGTCTATTGGAGAATCTTGCACTCTCAACTCTCTTACCATGCTAAGCATGGGAAGTAACATCAGGGTCTTTTCAAATTCTTCTCTTTATTTAAAAATTATGTTGCAGAAAATGTTTTTCTAGATGCTGCAGAAGAGGGAGACCTCTGATCAGCCTATATGTATGAAATTATAGATTTTTGTCTTTGGGGAAATACAAAAATAGATTTTCCAAAACCCTATTTTAAAATATCTGAAGATGAATCAGTAAGAATTTTTTATAGAAAACTTGTTCAAGATGATGTATCAAAATTATATATAAGGAATACTTTTTTTATGACTTATCGATTCTTCCATCGACATAATCCAATATGGATGAAGAGTTTTTGGGTAGAGGAAGTATATGATTTTGAAAAAAAACTTGAGGTACCATTATGATGCATGGACCCTTTCTCCTTGAAGGAAATGCTAGCAAGAAATACTAAAGACCTTATTGAAGCAATAAAGGAGAAGTATCCTCACCTTTTTTCCCAATAGTTTTTAAAACAAAATTTTGAGGGTGAAATTTCTTAATGGGGGGATATTTTAATGACCCAAACTTTCATTAATGGAAATTCCTCTTGATCTAATTAAATATCTCATTATGTAAAATGTTTATATAAAATGTGAACTTTTTTGGTTTTATATTTTTGGATTTTAAAATATCGTTAATAATTGTGATCGTTGCTAATATAAATGTTTAACAGTGATCACATGATTAGTATAAATATAGGGCTTTAACAAATCCAATTTACTCGGACAAAGGAAGTGATGGCCTCATCCAGTAGACTTTCCCCATACGAATCCCATTTGTCAGATCTTAGAAAGCAGGTGGCGTCATTGGGATTCTCTCTTGACCAATCCCAATCTGAGCTTGAATACGTTAAGCTCGAGCAAAACCACCTATGAGAGAAGTGGAAGTTGATAGAGATTATCACTCGAGCAATGCTATCTGAGCAACCCCAAGAGTCTCTCACCATCGCGCACCTTACCCTTCGGTCTTATGTGGTTGTTATAAGGGGTTGTGTAATAAGAACTTAGTACTATGATTATGTTCATTATTTTTGTATATAATAATAAATATACATTCATTTTATTATTGTTACTTTGTAAATAGTTTTTAAAGCACAAATAGTATTTTTAGTTAATATTCAATTGAGAAATCTATTTTTATGAATTAATAAATTTTTGAATTAAATAATATTTTAATAAAATATTATTATTATTATTAAATTATTTTTTATTAAATATAAATGATCATATAATTTTATGAATGCAATTGTAATTTTTTATTAAGGTTTGAAAGCCGTTTTTGTCAAAACCTGTGAATTTTTTATAAATATCAGTTTTTATTTTAAAAGTAAAAATTCACATATTTAGAAAATTATTTATATAAAATGAATATTATTTTTGGACTTAGTTCGTCGAAATTATCCAATGGTGAATTTTTCATAATTTTCCGAGACAGTCGAATTTTTGGGTAAAAATTAAATACTGTTTAAATATATAATGTGTTTTATGACATCATAATGACCCAATAGTGATGTAATAAAATAATATAAATGATATGTTCGGCCAATATATGTTTTACCATTAAAATAATGTAATTTTAGGTTTGTTTTATTTATTTTACAAAACTTTAGTGGACCCTCCAAGAGTTATAAAACATTTTCACTTTTTAAATGAATTTCCTTGAGAGTGTGACTCACCTCCACATAAGAAAACCTATTATTTTAAGAATTTTGGTCATTGTACTTATAAAATATTGTTTTCCACTCCCCTTTGGAAAAAACCATGGGCAAAAACCATGGTCTGTTTTGTGGTATTGATTAGTTTAATGTGTGGTGACCCAAACCTAAATAATAAAGAATTCTCTCTCTTTTCCTATATAAACCCGCCCAAGGACCCACTTCATCTTCACTAAAAGCCTTTAGAGTTTGTAAAACCTCTTCCCTAATCACTCTATAATCCTTCTAAGGCACCCCAAGCTCCCAAGAAGTCTCTCTTAAGCCTCTCCCAAGCCTTTGGGATCACACTTCCAAGTAAGGGATTTCCTCTTTTCTCATTTTTGTCTCAATTTCATTATTTTTTTATATCCTTTTAATTTCAATTAAAAATGTTGGGGTATAATTTAGAACCTCCCCCATACTGCCCTATTTTTGTTTGAATTATGAGATACCCCTTTCACTCTCATTTAATGCCTTCCATGTACACCTGTTAGCATGTCGAAATTCTGTAAGGAATTTCTCTCTCTTCATTTACATTCAAGAAATTACTTTATATTATGAATCTAAATCCCTTTACTTATGTTGGTATATGTTTCTATATTAACCCCTTACTTTCCATTTCATGTAAATATGATGATACACCCCTTTCTCTCTCATCAACCCTTTTTACGAATTTTTTATGTCACGCCGTTATGCTGCCGAAATTGCACTGCGATTTTCCAAGCAAAAATTATTGTGTAGTGAATACCATACCCATGTCTCTATCAAGGGTATTCACCTTTATGCACATATACATATTTAATGTTGCTTTAATTTATGTATTCCATATTTATCAATCATGTAATAACTTGTGATGTTGAATGGTTCCATGTTATATGATCCATGTGGCACATTTATGCATGAAATGAAATGTTTAAGAAGGGTGTGCCCTAATAACACTCCAATGCATTGGGTAAAGATTAGTATCATGATATGTCAAGTTAAATAAGGTTTTACTAATTATAATTCAAGTGAAATAAAGGTTTACTCATGCTTCATGTGAAATGAGCCTTGGCTCATTCTAAAATCATGTTAAATGTTGTTGCCACATTTCTAAGTTATGTTAATCATGTTATACCATGCCTTTATGTTCATGTTTCTATTATGATCCATTGATATGATAATTTCCTAACATGTATTGTATCTTTCATTTTATTCCTTGTTAACTCCCTTACTGGGCTTTATATCTCACCCTTTTCTTATGCATGTACTCAGGTTATCACATGCAATGCTAAGTACGAGGGAATGTAGTGGTCATGTAAATGAAGTTTTCAATAAGATGTTTTATCCTATGTTTTAATTTTTTATGTAATTTTCCTAATCCCCAAAGACATTAGACCTCTCAATCTTATTTGTTGTATCAAGTGAAGTTTTTATGTAATAAATTATGTTAAGTGTGTAATAAAGAGCAGGGTTGTTATAAAAGGGTCGCGGTGCAGGTCAGACTTTTGCAATAGATCAGACCTAGTAGGAGCAGGATCTTAGACCTTCTATAGTTCGAGGTACAATTTTAGTTGCCTCAGTTTTAGCTTCTGCTCTTTTCGATACAGGGGCTTCCCATAGCTTTATATTTTTTGTTGTTGTGGAGAGCCTTGGGCTCTGTATCTTTTCTTCTACTGATGTCTTGATGTTGGACACTTTTTTGGGGATAAGAATGGCTAGTGTACGATAGTGCAAGGAGTTCCCACTTGAGATTGGTGGGTGTCACTTCTTTTGGGACCTCTACGTCTTGGAGAAGATAGGCTATGATGTCATCCTCAGAATGGACTGGTTAGTTCCCTTCCAGGTTTTTGTCGATTGTTATCACCGTAGGGTGAGTTTCACATCACCAGAGGGTGGATCGTTTCTTCATAAGGGAGAATGGGATGTTCAGGCGAGCAGAGCAGGACCTGAGCATCATGGGTTAGGAGGAGTTACAGCCCAGATTGCTAGTCTATATCTGGATGACTAGGGGACTTCACAGATGGACTTTCCTTCAGTGGTGGATCATTTCAGAGATGTCTTTCTAGATGACTTTTCAGGTTTGACTCTAGAGCGAGAGGTAGAATTTTCTATTGATCTTGTGCCAGGAGCAGCATCGGTGTCCATTCCTCCTTACAGGATGGCTACACCAGAGTTATAGGATCTCAAGAAGCAGTTGAAGGAGTTACAGGAAAAGGGTTTCATCCGATCCAGTACTTCTCTTTGGGGCTCGCCTATCCTGTTTGTGAAGAAGGTGGATGGTACCCTCTGACTTTGTGTGGATTATCAGAAGTTGAACCAGTTGACGGTCAAGAACTGATATCCCTTGCTGAGGATTGATGAGCTTTTTTATCAGCTTCGAGGAGCCTGGGTGTTCTCAAAGATTTACTTGAGATTTGATTATCATCAGTTGCATGTCAGACCATATGATATACCTCTTACATCCTTACGGAGTAGGTATGGTCTATACGAGTATGTGGTTATGCCGTTCAGTCACACTAACGCGCCTACAGTCTTCATGGAACTGATGAACTGAGTGTTCCATATATACTTGGATTCCTTCATGGTAGTTTTTGTGGACGATATCTTGATGCACTCTCACACTCAACACGACCATGCTAACCATCTTGAGATCGTTTTGAGTACACTGAGAGAGCATCAGTTATATGCTAAGCTCTCAAAATGACACTTTTGGATGAACCAAATTCACTTCATGGGTCATGTTATCTCAGAGATAGGAGTATTAGTAGACCCAGAGAAAGTGATAGCAGTAGTTTCCTGGGAGCATATAAAGAACGTCTTTGATGTACGAAGTTTTCTAGGGATGGCTGGATAATATAGACATTTCATACAGGACTTTTCACGCTTAGAAGCACCACTGACAGGTTTGACTAAGAAGGGTGAAAAGTACATGTGGACATATTCTTGTGAGTCAGCCTTTCAAGAGCTGAAAGGGAGGTTGACTTCCGCACTGATACTAGTCATTCCAAAGCCGGGCAAGAGCTATACTGTTTACTGTGATGCTTCAGGTATCAGGCTGGGAGCTATTCTTATGCAGGGAGAAGGATTCGTTGTATACGGGTATCAGTATTTGAGGCCACATAATAGGAATTACCCGACGCATGATCTTGAGTTGGCTACAATTGTTCATGATTTACGTTTTTGGAGACAATGCCTACTGGGAGAAAATTTTGTGGTTTTCACCAACCACAAAATTCTCAAGTATATCTTCACTCAGCATGACCTGAATTTGAGACAATGAAGGTGGGTTGAGTACCTTCAGTCCTTTGACTTTGAGCTTGCCTATATGCTTGGGAAAGACAACATTGTGGCTGATGTGTTGAGTAGAAGGACTCAGATACAGGCAGTTCAGGAGGCCATCAGTGAGTGGCAGCTTATGGATCTGTTCTCTGAGATGCATTTGGAGGTGCACGACATACAAGGGTAGACATTTCTTTCTTCTATAGTTGTTACCTATACTCTACTTAATCGAGTGAGAATGAGGCATCAATCAGATTTTTAAGTCCTAGTCCTACGAGAAAGCATGTCAGGAGAGGAACCTATTCCTGGATGGACTATAGGCAAGGATGAGATCTTACGTTTTTAGGGGCGTGTATGGGTGTCAGCAGGCATATGCGAGGAGCTGATGCGGGACTTTCATTCCTCAGTTTGGGCAGTTCATCCTGGTGTCACCAAGATGTATTGTGATTAACACCATTAGTATTGGTGTCCAGGTATGAAGAGAGATGTTGATGGTTTTGTGATGAGGTGTTTTGCCTATCAGCAGGTGAAGGCAGAGCATCAGCGACCAACAGGGCTTTTGCAGCAGTTACCCATTCCTGAGTGGAAGTGGAATGATGTCGCGATGTATTTCGTGATAGGGTTTCTGAGGTCGCCTTGAGGAAATGATGTTGTATGGGTTGTCATTGACAGACTCATGAAGGTTTCTCACTTCTTTCCAATCAAGGAGACCTTTAGTGTGGATGAGCTTGGATAGTTGTACATCCGAGAGATTGTACGTTTACATGGGGTTCCATACTCCATTGTTTCAGATAGGGGTGCACATTTTACTTCTTGGGTCTGTTAGGGTTTATAGAAGGCCTTGGGTACCCATGTACTTTTGAGTACAGCTTACCATCCCCAGATAAATGGCTAGTCTGAGCATATGATTCAAGTGCTTGAGTACATGCTTCGTGCATGCATCCTGAATTTTGGAGGTTCTTGGGAAAAGCACATACCTCTTGTGGAGTTTTCCTACAATAATAGTTTTCAAGCAACTATTAAGATGACACCTTATAAGGCTTTGTACGGTAGGCCATGCCGATCACCTTTGTACTGGTTGGAGGTTAGAGAGGTAGCGATTTTGGGACCTCGTCTTGCCCAAGAGAACATAGAGTAGATAGAGTTGATTCGGAAGAGGATGGCTATTGCACAGTCTCGATAGAAGTTTTATGTTGATCAGTAGAGATGACCTCTGGAGTTCGAGGTCGGAGATCAGATTTTCCTACGTGTCACACTGATATTGGGAAATAGGAGGATTAGGAGATAGGGTAAGCTTTCGCTGAGGTATGTTGGGCCGTTTGAGGTTTTGGAGAGAGTCAGGCTGGTTGCCTATCGGTTGTAGTTACCTCAGAGGTGTCGGGCTATGCACAAAGTTTTTCATGTTTCTTAGTTTAGACGTTACTTCTCAGACCTGTCTCATGTTTTTCAACCTGAGGAGGTTGAGTTAGAGGTGGATGCCTCATTCGAGGAGCATCCTATCCAGATTGTTGATCGCAGTACAAAGGTTCTCAGTGGATGTTCTGTTCCTCTGGTATGATTGTTATGGCAGCACGGGTGAGTATAGGACGAGACCTAGGAGAGGGAGGCCGATGTAAGATCATAGTGGCCAGAGCTGTTTGAGGATTCTTCTTCTACGCCGCCTTTCTAGGGAAATTCATGGATGAATTTCTTTAAGGGGGAAGTTTGTAAGAACCCAAATCTTCTTTTTAGGTATGTTTTCTTTCTTCTGGTCATTTTTGAGAAAAAGAGGAGTTCTGGAAATTTTTGAAGTACACATCGTGTACTTTATAAGTACATGTCGTGTACTTGGTTATCGCAGGTAGTCGTGTGTTGGAAATGTAATAGCCGTGCACACGGCTGTGTGTGGTGACCGAGAGACCACCTAATATGGGGGCCAATAAAGGCAAGTATACATCGTGTACTTTATTTTTTTCATTAAACAGACCGGGGATGCGTTTGATGGACAGAACGTTCTCCTTCTCAACTTATCTCATTAAAGAGAGACTGTATGACCATAAATCTTCTCTGAGCCCCAGACTCGCCATCCATTCTCTGATTCGACCATTTTCGATTGCATTGGGATTGCCATGGTAATATCTTCCTTATTCTAGATCTTCGTTTCCTGATTCCTCCTCTTTCTCAAGTTATCCTCCATTGAACGTTTTATATGTTTTTGTGGATCTATGGAATTCTAGGGTGATTCAAGGCCTGAGACTCAAGTATATTGATCTCCCAATGCCGAGGTAGGTCGTTTTTTCCTTTTAGTAGATAGTCTTTGAGTTTTATGTGCAAAAGTGCCCAATACCCTTGAACGGGGTATTGTGTTTTTACGATTTTAGCCCTATTTATTACCTGTTATGCCTAGTTTGACTAGATAGAGGTTATTTGTTGAGAATAGGGTTATATTTTCTAATCTATTGATGTTTTTCCCATGTATGATTGTTTTGAACATTTGATCTAGCTTTTCTTTTTTGGTTGCTGTTTGTTTTTCATTCCTAGTATTGTAGGATGGAGTGATTTTATCTGACATACTATTATGTTGTAGACTGTTTAGCCAAATAGTTCTTGAGGTTTACTTTGTACACTATGCTTTTCTATGCTCGTTTGACTTACATAGGGTCGTGAGAACCTAGTTTAGTAAATCATAGGGAGAATAAATGTTAAGGGCTTCTCCAGAGTGTCTGTAATTACTGTTGTGATGTGAGACCATAGGGGGAATTGACGTAAGTGATTCCTCAGAGTGTATGTAGTTCCTCGATGCAGGTCATAGGGGGAATGAGACGTAAGTGCTTCCCCAGAGTGCCTTTTAGTTACTGATATGAGACTATAGGGGGAATTGATGGTGAGTTCTTCCTCAGAGAGTATGTGCTAAAGCTGAACCAGAGGGGTGAGACTGTGTGTACTTCCCAAAGGGTTGCTTGTACTTGTTTAGTTAAACCATAGGGGTTAGGCTGTGAGTACTTCCCAAAGGGTTACCATTTGAGTTTAGCTTCTTGATTGTGTTTTTTTGGTTGAACCAGAGGGGTTAGGCTATGAGTACTTCCTAGAGGGTTACCTGCTTGGGTTTAGTTGTTTACTTGCTATGTGGAACTAAATTCTTTGAAACTGTGGAATTGTTTATTTTTTAGTACTTCCTTGTTTACTACTTCTATTTTCGAATTTCCTGCCATATATATTCACTGACTGTTAGGCACAGATCATTTGGTGGTTTCCTACTGGGATTCGTCTCACACCCTGTTTGGGATATTCTTTTAGGGCCAAATATATTAAATTGTTGCAGGTATAGATAAGGTCAAGCACCCTTCTACTTTAGGTACATGATTGTTGTGAAGCTGTAGAGCATGGGACCAAGCTGAGGATTGGGATGCTAAGGAGTTTTTTACCTGTTTTCTTGTACTTGGTTTAGTATTGTATTCCAGCATTGTGACTTTTTTGACTGCTTTTATAGACATATGTATCATGCATCATTTATATATGCATGCTCCAGTCATTATTTACTTCAGTCATCTGGTATTTACTGTTGTTTAGCATGATTACTCCTTCTGCTATTTCTATTAGTTTTACTTCTGTTGTGTTACTCTGCCAATGAGGGCATAGTTTCCCCACTATCACACCCAAGACCCTCGTTGCTAGTTGGTAGCCTCTGGCATTTGGTGAAATTTGCTTGAGGCCATGTGACCAACCGGGTACGGGGCGCCTCTGGGTGGCTTCCAGAACCGGGACATTACAGTCGTGGAGGTAGAAGATATCCAAGGGGTAGAGGAGATGGGCGTGGGTAGTTTCACGTCGTAGAGGCAGCATTTCCGGTAGGGTCAGAAGTTGTTCAAGGTACGATCAGCTTGTTTAGCACTCTTGTCTGCACCTTGTTTGATTCAGGAGCTTCGCACTCCTTTGTTACACCTGGTCTAGCCCATGCCTTGGGACTAGACATAGAGAGACTCTCCATGCCCCTAGTGCTGAGTACGCCAGTTGGGGGTCATACCAGCCTGTTTGATGTTTTTCGAGGATGCAGACTGATGTTAGGTCCGTATAGGTCTAGTGGGGATCTCCTTCTACTGCAAATGCATCCATATAATGTCATCCTAGGCATCGACTGGTTGTTTTGGTGCATGCTGTTATCGAATGCTTCCAAAGAAGAGTCATGTTCTCCAATGAGGATGACCAGTGTGTGGATTTTGTTGGTGAACAGAGTTGTCAGGTGGGGAGACGGCATGTGGAGCCTCTTTTTTTCTAAGTTGTCCAAGATTTCAACAAAATCAGTGGATATAGAGATGATGGATGTTCCGGAAGTTTTCAGAGAGTTCCTAGATGTTTTTCCCGAGGAGGTTGTGACTCTACCCCCTCGACGTGACGTTGAGTTTGGGATATACTTACATCCCAATGCCTATCTGATTTCGATGGATCCTTATTGGATGGCACCTTCTGAGTTGTGGGAGTTGCGGATTCAGATTGACGAGCTGATGAAAAAGGGTTTTTTTCAACCCAGCGTGTCGCCATGGGGTGCTCTGGTCTTGTTTGTGAAGAAGGCAGATGGTGGTCTCAGGCTATGCATAGACTACTAGAGACTGAATCAGGTAATGTTCAAGAACCGTTACCCTCTCACGAGGATATATGATCTCTTTAACCAGCTTAGGGGAGAAGGTTAGTTCTCTAAGATTGATCTATGGTCTGGGTATCACCAGTTAATGGTTAAGTACAGTGATATCCTGAAGAATGATTTCAGGTGCAGGTATGGGCACTTTGAGTTCGTAGTCATGTCGTTCGGTATTATGAACACACCTGATGTGTTCATGAGGCTCATGAACTCTATTTTTCGTGAGTTTCTAGACTGGTTCATCATTGTGTTCATCGATGAAATTTTGATCTACTCAAGATCAGAGGAGAAACATACTAAGCACCTCAGGATGGTCCTGGAGATCCTTCGACATCACCATCTCTATGGGAAATTGTCTAAGTGCAGGTTCTTGACATGAGAAGTTCATTTTCTTGGACACGTGGTGTCTCAGCAAGGGGTATCAGTTGATCCGTCAAAAGTTGAAGCAGTTGTTTCTTAGGAAGCACCCAAGAATGTGATGGAGGTTCGTAGTTTTCTGGGTATGGAAAGCTATTATCGAAGGTTCGTACCCAACTTCTCTCGAGTTGAAACTCCTTTGACAGCTTTAACCAGAAAGGACCAGACCTTCGTATGGAGTGAGCAGTATTGGGTAGCTTTCAACTATCTGAAGGAAAGGTTGGTCAGTGCTCCAGTGCTCAAGTTTCCAGAGGAAGGGGTGTTGTATGAGGTATTTTGTGATGCTTCTAGACTTGGACTGGGGTGTGTACCAATGAAATAGTGGGGAGTGATATCTTATGGGTCTAGTTAGTTATGTCCTCATGGGCATAACTATGCCACCCATGACCTAGAGCTTGCGGCAGTAGTGTTCATGTTGAATTTGTGGAGGCATTACCTCATCGGGGGTCACTTTTTGGTATTCACAGATCATAATAGTTTGAGGCATATCTTTACCCAGTGGGACCTGAACTTGCGACAACGAAGGTGGGTGGAGTTTCTTCAGGACTACAAATTCGAGATCTCTTACACTAAAGGTAAGGGGTACGTTGTGGCTGATGCCTTGAGCAGGAAGTCACAGAGGGAAGCTGTTCAAGAATCTATGGATGTTTAGAAGGCAATAGAGGATTTGGCTACCCTACACTTGGATGTAAGGGTGGATGGTGGTAGAGGTTGTATGTTTCAGATGATAGTGCATTCCTCTCTGTTGTGGCAGGTGGAGGAGTCTCAGTGGGGAGACTTAGAGAGTGAAGTGATGCGTGATCGGGTTAACCAAGAAAATACTCCATAAGGGTGGTTGGAGGATGGTCAGAATCAGATGCTTTTCTGAGGGAAGTTGTTTGTCCCAGAGATGATGTGTGAGGGAGTTCTATGTGATTTCCATAACTCACTTGTTGCGGTACACCCAGGAGTTTCCAAGATGTATCGGGGCTTGAGGGGTCAGTTTTGGTGGCTCAGGGTGAAACGAACAGTGGTGGAGTTTGTGGAAAGGTTCTTGGTGTGTCAATAGGTGAAGGTTGAACACCGCATCCCAGGAGGTTTGTTGCAGCCTTTATATGTCCTCGAGTGGAAGTGGGATTAAATCTCGATGGATTTCATCACAGGACTACCCAGGGTACAAGGAGGTTGTGATGCTATCTGGGTAGTGGTAGACCGGCTGACGAAATCATCTCACTTCCTGGAGATCAAGGAGTCGAGTGCAGTGGATTCCTTAGAATATAGATACATGGATAAGGTGGTGTGGTTTCATGGAGTTATGAGGTCCATAGTCTTGGATAGGGATGCATGGTTTACCTCACGAGTCTGGAGGGGATTTCAGCATGCTTTTGGCACCCAGCTACGCCTCAGCACTACTTTCCACCCCTAGACAGATGGGAAGACAGAGCGAACCATCCATACATTAGAGGATATGCTACAGGCATGTGTTTTGGACTTCAAGGGATCATGGTAATGATATTTTCCCTTAGTGGAGTTTGCCTACAATAATAGTTATCACTCTACTATTGGCATGGCACCGTTTGAAGCCTTGTACTAAAGGTCGTGTCGTTCTCCCATGTGCTGGAATGAGGTTGGGGAGGCAGGTGTTCTTGGCCTAGAGGTAGTACAGAGCATAATGGAGAAGGTTCAGCTTGTGCATGAGAGGATGAATGCAGCCCAGGACTGACAGAAGTCGTATGTCGATCATAGGAGGAGGACCTTGGAGTTCAAGGTTGGATACCATGTGTTCTTGAAGGTTTCCCCTCGACATGGGTAGTGAAGGTTCAGAAAGGGGAGAAAGCTCTCTCCTAGGTTCATCGGGCCTTTCTAAGTGTTGGGGAAAGCTGGTGAGGTGGCATATCAGTTGTTGTTTCCACCTCAGTTGGAAAGGATCCACGACGTTTTCCACATCTCCCAACTTTGTTGATATCTACACGATGACTCTCATGTCATTGACTGGAGAGAGTTAGATACAGGGGATGATTATATATTCATGGAGTGACCAATGAGGATTGAAGATAGAAAGGAGAAAGTGCTTCGTGGAAGAACCATCCCTTTGGTTCGTGTGTTGTGGAGGCACGGTGGCCTTGAGGGGAGTACTTGGGAGCAAGAAGCTCAAATGCGCACCCAGTACCCAAAGTTATTTTGAGTTGTTGTTCTGAGCCTTCCTTGTTGTTATTGTTTTTGTGACCTAATGTGATGTAATGCTGACCTTGTTGGTTTATGAGATGATTTGTTTCCCTACCTTGTGAATGTTTATGAAAAGTCCCGATATGTGGGGAAGGGAGAACCTGATTCCTAATCAATACATATCAGCGCAGATGCAATTAAACCCATACAGGTTAGTCAGTGCCGCCCAAAGTGGATAGTATCTTGACATGGAGGAAAGAACTCCCTGATCCATGTGTCGGTACAATGTGATCCTTGGGATTCATATGGATGTTTGGGGTGGTTTGTCCCTGAGAGGTATCTTCTGGAGTGGTTGTTCAGGTTACTCTTGTCTTCTCAAGGGCAAGAATAATTTTGAGAGGTATCTGATGTAATGGCCCAGACCCTCCTGGTCCATTAATTTTCCAAATTCTAAGTGTTGGGGTGTCCTGGAAACCATCGATGAGTCGAAAGGATGTGGGTGTTAGTGGAAATGTGTCACCGTGGTGTCACCTATTAGTGCCATTGATCGGTCTCACTAATCAGTTCCACCCATCTATCTCACAAATTAGCTTCACAAATCAGTTTCATTGATCATCTTCACAGATCATCTTAACAGATCAGTTTCATTGATCATCTTCACTGATTAGCTTCACATATCAGCTTCACTGATCAAATTCACATATTAGCTTCACTTTTCAGCTTCACAGATCAACTTCACAGATCAACTTCACTGATCAGCTTCACGTGATCAGCTTCAAGGATTAGCTCCACTGGTTTCACCCATCGGTCTCACCAGTCAGTTTCACCCAATCAGTTTCACCTGATCGGTTTCACCTGATCAGTTTCACCTGATTGGTATCACCTGATCAGTTTCACCCGATCAGTTTCACCTGATCGGTTTCACCCCATCAGTTTCATCCAATCAGTTTCACCCGATCGGTTTCACTGATCGGTTTCACCGATCGGTTTCACCCCATCAATCTCACCCCATCTGTTTCACCCAATTGGTTTCACCCCATCAGTTTCACCCCATCGGTTTCACCCGATCAGTTTCACCCCATCGGTTTCACCGATTGGTTTCACCCGATCAGTTTCACCCCATCGGTTCCACCGATCGGTTTCACCCGATCAGCTTCACCCGATCAATTTCACTGATCAGCTTCATGGGATCAGCTTCATGGGATCAACTTCACCTAATCAGCTTCACCTGATCAGCTCCACCAATCGGTTTCACCTATCAGTCTCACCAATCGGCCACAAAGGGGTGTCGGGTTTTCCTTCCCCGGTTTTTCTCGTAGCGCCACTTTTAAGTATTTTAACTTTTTTAAAGTGGTTTAAGGCCATTTTTAGCACCATAAACAACATTTTAAATCCCCTAGGAGTGGGGAGAACCTCAACAGACCTGTTTTCCTCTCTTTAAATGAAATCCTTTAGCATACAGCTGTTATGGCCACCCCTCTGATGTGAATTATTAAATAACAATTAATCTCATCGTGTGTAACCATCCAATCGCGTAGTGAAACCACGATCCGCCTTTAAATTCGTTAAAAATTCATATCCTGTAACTCCAATATCTCACCTTTTTATCACATGAGAATTTATTCTTTCTTCTTCTTAACTGGTCTCTTTACTTTCCCTGGTGCGTTTGGAGTCCCCCCTTCCCAAGGCTAGTGGTGCGCATGTGCTGGAGCCTTTCCTGCTCATTCTTAGAGTCCTCTGAGTTCCTCCCCTGTAAGTCGCACATCCCCAGTTGTTGGTTCCAAGAGGAAGAACTTCGATCATTGATCATCCAAGTAGGGTTTTCCTTCGTCTCTCTTTACTGTGCATCATGCGGGGTGGGAATGATAATGTTCCTACATGGATGGATGAAACCAAACCTTAACAAAGATAATAAATGGTTTTTAAAGAATTAAGGGGTGTGTTTGATGATGATGTAGTACTCTTTCACCTTTGCTTATATATTGTGAATTTTATGGGCTTATTTCCACTAAAAATTGTGGTCTTTGGTGGTCCCTTCTTGCGAACTAATGAACCTCTGTTTTCTGGATTTTTTTATGTGATTGAATGGCTGTAACATGGAAACTAGTAAATCATGTAAACCTGGTTGATTAAATGGATTCCTAATGAATAATAATCCTTGTGTGGTCACCCTGGTTAACCAAACAAAAATACGGAACTAAATTAATGGCATATTTAAAATTGAAAAATCCCTTGCTCTGTTCTAGTGATGTTTACGGTTGATGATTGTGAGGTGAAGTGGATGGGGATGGGATCCCTTATTGTGAATTTTTTGGTTTGTGGACCTAAGGCCGTGTGGGGTTGTATGTTGGGGCTTGGTTTGGTTCCAGTACTTTGAGGGATCTCACCGATCCCTTTAGTGGTTGTGACTTTACAAGAGAACTGGTCGTGAATGCTTGCATTGCTGCTTGGCTGTTTTTCCTTCATTGGCTTGTGGCTATGCCTGTTAGTTTCCTGGTAGTGAAGAATTATTTAAATAGAATCACTTGAAGATGAAAAAAAATGGGTTCAATGGAGAATTGTTTTCCAGGAATGAGTTGTGACATGGTTGTGGTTGCGGTGCTTCTTATAAATGAATAGTAATGAGGGTGTTTGTATATGGGCTAGTTTTGGAACCCCTAGACTGAGATGAGTGCTTGTTACCTATATGTATAATTTATTTTTTATGTTTCTTATTCATTCCCCACCCAAGTTGAGCACTTCATGCCGAACACCTCCATTTCATGGGGGAGGGTGTTTTTTCCAACACTCATATGAGTGGCTGGTTATTAGCTCCTTTTCTGCTCCCTTTCCCGAGTATTCCAAGACTCTTCGAGCAAGATGTGACAGCCTAAGGTCCATTATAGCCCAATATTCTTCGATCCAGGTAGTTGTGGTGGTTGGCCCAAGTGTGTGTGGGCAGGTTGTTTCCCAAGCGTCTTCGGGATGAGGTCCAGGTGTCTTCGGGCGTAGCAGTAGTTGTTTTGGCCCAGGTGTCTGTGGGTGTGTTACATTTGGTTGTTGTGGTCCAGGTTTTTTCAGGTGGGATGTGTGGTTATGGTAGCTCAGGTGTGTGTGGGCGGGGTATGGCAGTGGGACTGCGGTGAGAATGGTGGGGGAGGTCTGACGCGTAGGATGTCTTCAATAACCAGTGGAAAAGTGGCGTGGGGTACCCAAACATCGATGTGTTTTTATTATTACTTTACTTAACATGCATTATTTGGGGAGTGTTCTTTGGTGAGTTTTGGGTGGATAGTTTCCTTTCTAGGTGATTTGGTTATCTATTTTTCTCACGGGGCATTATATTGTCTCCCCACTTGTGCACGAGGGATTTTGGTTTTCCCTACTAATTATACCTGTATACTCACCCTACGTATATAAATCTGCTTTTAGGTTTCCATGAGGACTTCAGGAATCATGTGGGACCGTACTAGTTCAGACTTTGGGACAATTTTTGTTGCTATTTTTCTTTTCTTTGGTACTTTCCTTTGGAGTTTTCTTGTACTTTTGTAGCACTTACTTTTGGAACATGCATATGGGAATGGTTTGTTTTAGCTTTACCTCTACCTCCAGTTTTGGTGTTGTTTGGGATTTATTATCTTATCTCCCAATACTACTAAATAAAAAGGGTAATGCCTTTCATTTTATGTGTGATTCTATACCCTTGGTGCTAATCGCCACTCTAGGACCTATTGAAGGCGGGTTTTGGGGGTCATTATCTCTCCTTCAACTTGAGGAAGGAAGGGTCTTGTAATCCGCTATCCCTTACCTCATCTTGGTGAAGGCGGGTCGTGATAATATGGGAACGTGAGTCACAGATACATGCTCAGTACCCCGAGTTGTTTGATAGTTAACTCTTTTCATGTGATGATGTTCACTTTGTGGTTGTAGACCATTCTTTTTTATGAGATGTCTTTCTTTGGTTGCTTCTTGTGGCTTGATCTCTTTTGAGAGGTATATCTATGGGTGGTTGTTCAGACCCTTTTTATGTTTCCCTTTAGGTGGATTTTGAATTCTCAAGGATGATAATGTTTTGAGATGTATCTGATGTAATGGTTTGGACCTCTCTGGTCCATTTTTCTGCAGAAATCTGGTGTTTTAGGTATTCTAGGAGGTCAAGGTGACTTATCCCCAACACTTTTCCAAATTTCAAATTCTACGAACAGTTCCATCGGTGATACCGATGTGAACAGTTCCATCTCTGAGAATGATGTGAATAGTTCCATCGATGATTCATTCTGTGAATGGTACCATCAGTGAGACTGATGTGAACAGTTCCATCGATGATTCATTCTGTGAACGGTACCATCGGCATCGATGAGTCATTCTGTGAATAGTACCATTGGCATCGGTGAGTCATTCTGTTAATAGTACCATCGGTATTGGTGAGTCCTTCTGTGAACAGTACCATCAGCATCAGTGAGTCATTATGTGAATAGTATCATCGGCATCGGTGAGGCCTTCTGTGAACAGTACCATCGACATCGGTGAGTCGTTCTATGAACACTACCATTGTAATCGGTGAGTCATTCTATAAATAATAACATATGCATTGGTGAGTTGTTCTGTAAACAGTACCATCAACATCAGTGAGTCGTTCTATGAACAGTACCATCGCCATCGGTGAGTCGTTCTGTGAACAGTACCATCCCCATCGGTGAGTCGTTTTGTGAACAGTACCATCACCATCGGTGATTCGTTCTGTGAACAGTACCATCGCCATCAGTGAGTCGTTCTGTGAACAGTACCATCGGTATCGGTGAGTCGTTCTATGAACAGTATAATCGGCATCGGTGAGTCATTATGTGTACAGTACCATCGTCATCGGTGATTCATTCTGTGAACAGTACCATCGGCATCAGTGATTCTTTCTTTGAATAGTATCATCGACATCGGTGAGTCGTTCTGTGAACAGTACCATCCGCATCGGTGAGTCATTCTGTGAATAGTACCATCGGCATCGATGATTTGTTCTGTGAACAGTACCATCAGCATCAGTGAGTCGTTCTATGAACAGTACCATCAGTATCGGTGAGTCGTTTTTTGAATAGTACCATTGGCATCGGTGGTGTTTCTAGGATCGGTAGGTGTACAGTGTTTCCAGGATCGTGAACAGTGTTTTCAGCTTCCTACAGTTTCACCCCTTTGACATTTTCTTTGACATAAAACGCATTCAAGGCCTTGTTTTAAGGTATTTAAGGCTGAATCAAATCCCATAACTCCTATATTAATTTTTCCTAAGGCTCGGGATGTATTTACTTGGTCAAACCATGTGGTTTAATGCAATCCACTTTTAATGTAAAATCTAGCGTATCTTAAATCGTTGCTCCTTAAATCTTTTAAAGGGACGTGATATCTTCCTCCCTTGTTCTACCTTGTGCGAGATTCTCAAACCTTTACTTCTTCCCATAGGAGTGGTGTGATCGAACCTTAATCATCATATCGTTTCCCCTTGAAGTTTCTTCTTACTGCATGCACACCCCCTATTTTTGTGCAAGCAGCAAGGATCGGTCCTTCATCGATATAAGGTGTGTTTTATCATCATTATTTTGGGTTCATCTTCTCTTGTTTCTCCTTACCATGTTATGGTATGTGATCTTCATGCTTCTAATGGAGTTTTCTTGGGTTTCGATTGGTGCAGTCGTATCGCGGCATCCTTAGGTGGATGCAGTTGTCACGGGAGGAGGCATCGTGATCCGTTGTGTGAATCATTCTCGTATAAAGAGCATCAAGAATCATTTAAGGTAGGGTATTCTTTGCTTCTCTATTCTTTTACATGAAACTTTAGAGGTATTGTGTTTTAGCCCACTGGATCACAATGGAATTGACATAATAAATATTTAAACTGGTTAAATAAATTGATATCGATCGTATGTTATTGCCTCTTGTTTTTCTAGATAGTGTCATATCTATGATTTATTTATTTAGATTTTGGTTCTTGATGGAAATTGGTAAAGAATGTAAATTGGGATTAATTGTAAATTAATTCTCAAAGATAAAGAGTCATGTAAATGAATTAGGTTCTTCTTATTATAAGTTGATGTTAATCAAATTGATGCAGTAAGCATGTTTAATTATTTGTGATAGCTTACTGTTTAGGTTGCCCGTAGTTATAACCTGAAAATAATAAATCAGTTAATTCTAGATGGATTAAATGACTGGTTGTTTGATAAAAGATAATGCCTCATAGGGTTCTGTGTTACCCTCTTGCTTGCTTAAGGGCTAAGATCCCAGTTGATATGATGTTTGTTTTCCTGCTACTTGTGATGTGATCCTGAATGGTTTTTGTGATATTTGGGGGCAGAGAGGCTCATTGGTTGTGGCAGCAGTTGATTCCTAGAGTGGCGAGATGCATTGGTTTATGCATGTGGGTTTCGGGGAGGACACCGGAGATGATGAAATAGGTTGGATGTGAATGTTTGGATACTTGATGAATCTTGTTAGTTGTTTATCTGATTTACTTTTCCCACTGCTCAAGGCATCTAGTCTTGCTTACCCTCCATCCAAAAAGGGGCGAAGACACATGGGTTATGACACGTGATTTCCGTGTTTAGCTTCCCGAGGGAGGATGGGTCTACGCTCTTGCTATAGGTGGCAAAGACTCGACGGGTATTTCATCTACTCACTATGTTGATCCCCCTTGTGTTTAGTAGCTTAGAATGTTTTTCTAGAATTCCTGGGAATATGGAAAAGTAATGATGTTAATAAATGATGTTAACCCATGGGATTGGAGCTTACTGGGATGCAATGCTGAGGTTGCAATTTAAAGGAACAGTGAACTTTGGTTGTGATTCTAATGAAATATAACATGGAAATTATTAATGGTTAATTAATGTTTAAAGAATTAATTAATGTAAAGTGAAACTGATAAAAAAGGGGAATGAAGTAATGTAATAAATATCTTTAAATGGTTGTGTACTTGTAGGATACTTAGTCTTAGAAGTGGTAGTTGGGAGTCTGAGAGACATTAGCTGCAATTGAGTCTAAGACTAGTTTATGCCCATAGTTTGGTTGTGAGCTATAGTATATTATGTAATTTTTTTCTATATGCTACTCCACCCTATCAGTTAGGGAAACTGACACCCCAAGGATTCTGAGCCCTAGGGGGTGTTTTCCCCAACATTCTAGTGGGAGGATAGATGGATGACTACCCCCTTTGGCCCCACTCTCTTCTCTTGGTAGTTACTTATGCTGGTAGGCACGTCGGTTAGTTTTACCCATATCTATGTGTATAGGGCTGTAATGGATTGTGGTTATTCACACACATATATTCTGGATATAGTTTCCTATGGACTACTATAGGTGTAACGTGTATAGTTTCTGATGTCTTGAGGATCCTTACTCGGTGTATGAGCTATAATGGATTGAGGTTTAATACCCAAAGAGTGATACACATTATTCGATCTGTGGTGGCTCCTGAAAACTACCTGGTTGCTTTGATTACATAGACATGGTGGTTTTATTGCATGAGGTGCATGTTGTGGTGCTTCACCTAGGTGTCTGCGGGAAAGCATTTTTGGAGAGAGATGCTTAGGATGTACGACATTGGGGAAAAGTGGCAGACCAGTGTGGAAGTGGTAGCGGGGTACCCTTGATATTCTTTATTATATTATATACTCTTGTATGCGTTACTTGGTGAGAGTAGCCATGGTGAGGTTGGGGACTTAGTATACCTATTTAGGTGACAAGTTAGTTTCACTTGTTGTTCACTGTACTTTAATATGCTTTTGTTACTTTTGCATGAGAGGCTTCGGGGAGGATCCTATTGAGTATATTTTTATACTCACCCTATGTATATATAAACTATTTTTTAGGTCACTTGGAGCAGGTTGGAGATCAAGCTGGTTACTACTATATTGGGGTTACAAGAGCTATTTGGGATTTGTGGTTGTTGTTTTTTTTACTTTATTTTAGGTACTTGGAGTTTTCCCCTTTCAGTTTTAGTAGTTTTGCATGACATTACATATATGTACTTGGGATTTCTTTTATATTGTTGTCTAAGTTTGAGTTGGTTGGTGTCTGTCTTATCTCTCTCTTTCGCATGTGTTCTCTTAGAGGGAAATGCCTCCCATTTGTGTGTTTACTATACCCTCGGTGATAATCACCAACCCGGGGCCTATTGGAGGAAGGACTCAGGGTTCATTATCTCTCTTCTCATATTGTCGACCTAGGAGGGGTACACCTTGTGGGGAGGGGGTCGTGACGCCTTTTCACTTATAAAGGGGAACTCCTCTACTCAATTCACCTCACACCAAAACCCACTTATTTCAGCACAAAATATACCCAAACCTATATTAAATATTCATATCCACCTTTAAAAGGTTCTGGTATTCTCAAAATATTATCCCTCAAAGGATTAACCCCCTTTGCAAAGGAAATAATCCAAGAAGTGAGGTATAAATTTATAATCACTCCTTTCTCATTTTTATTTTATTATGTGTAGTTATTCATACTCAAATTACATTAAAACATATTAAAATGATAACATCAGTATCATTAGTATACTGGTATTTTATTATAATGATGGTACAAACATTAACCACCTTTCTCTTTTCTATTAATAAAAACAAAACCGACATTTGTGAGTTGTGCAGACTGCCACCTCCACAGGGTAACATGTTTAATTTTCCTTAACCTCCTTACAAGTGTAGTTATAATAGGGAATTTAATAAATAAGTATGATATTTATGACTTATTTTATATTTTTAAATGATAAATTATATTACTCTTTTTCCCTGTTTTATGGAAAGTGAAATCAACATCCATGTGTACATGTGGACTACTGCCTCCATATAATGATTGATTTTCATTTTTCTTTTCATCATCATCTTAAATATATGATCATGAGAATGAGTTTAAATATAAATATGATTTTATTAAATTATTAATTTTATAGAAAGATATATTGTGCAACCTTTTAGCAATATGAGTAATAAACAATTGTGGTAAATTCAACCGTCCAAAAGAGTGTTCTAAGAGAAAAAAATGATTTATTTATTATAAGAAATAAATTTTATAAGTTATATTATTATTATAATTCATAAAAATTATGATATATCATACTAATAAATTCTAAATAATATCATTATATTTCTATTATAATAATATTATAATTAAATCACTTCATAATTATTCGTTGATTATGGTATGTTCTTGTTTGGGTTGGTTTAACACCTACTTGAAAAATGCTATAAATTTATATCATAGATGATGATGAGAATTTAATTTTATGTTAATATATGATATAAATAAGTAAATAATTATTTTTTTTGTTTTTGGAATGGTAATATAAAAATATAACTCATTATTTAAGAAAACTCTCTTCATTCTCTAAGAATCATTGAAACATGATCATCGCCAAATTCATATTTAAAGTTCATAACCAAAAATCCTATAGGATTAAATTATAAAATTATAAATAATTATAAAACATCAATTACAGTACCTTGTATGATCTAGTAATTATGAACTTTTGGATAATAATGAAAAAAATACCATTATTACAAAATTATTCAAATTGACCCTTGTAATAAAGAGGTCAAGATCTAGTGGGGCAGGAAGAATTTTGAAAAAGAATATCCATACACTGATTCACCCCCCCTCTCAGGGTATATAGGCCCCTATTAGTCCTAAAAATTAATAATTTAATTAATAACCTATTAGACATTTATTTTTTATTATAATTTTATTAATTTCATTTATGACATTTTTTATCAGTTATGAGATTCAATTTCGTCATTCGGGAGTGTTTGTTTCCTTGGTTTTAATGATTAGTTCACTTGTATACATGTATGAAAGATTATGTAAAAAGGGAGTAGTTATATAGAAATTAAATTATATGTTATTAATAAACATATAAAATATTAAATGGTTATATAAGTCATTTGGTTATTTAGGGTGAGGATGAATCATTACATAAGATGTTAGTGATAATCATTTAGATTATTTTGGCGGCTTTTGATCATCGCAAACTAGTTTTGTATCATTAATTAATATCATGTATATATAATGGTTCCAAAACATTAAATATACTATAATTATAATCTGATTTAACCATAAAAATGGTTTTATGACCATCCTTGAATGTGGAATTGAAAAATGAAAACATGTCGTCCATGAAGGCGGTAAATCGACACCTCAGAGACGATGTTTTTATTTTTAGAATAAAAGGAAGAGGAGAAGAAACTTGATGGTGGATTTTACATTGACATAATAAAATTATGATATATATAAGATACTATATTTATCATGAATGTTTGGATAGATAAGGTGATTATAGTATAAGAAAATAAAATAAAGTGAAAAGAAAATAAAGAAAGTGAAAGAAGATTTTACCTCTTGAATTCTTCTCCTTGAGAACCTCCTTAGGGAAATTGGTTTTGGTGTTTATTTTTAGACCAAAACCTCCTAGACATGGGGAAGATTCTTGGTAATATTATTTTGCATAAATTGGAAAATCTTCGATGCTTAAGATTTGTGAGGAGAAGAGGTGGTGAGGGGTGGTATTTATAGTGGAGGAGGGGTGTTTTTTGATTATTTTATTCATTAGTTTATTATTTTGGCTTAAGACAAGAAATAATGATGATTACATGAATAAATATAGTAAATATGGAACTATAGTTTTATATTATTATTCTTACATCAGGGATGACTCAAGTAATAGTATATTTAACTTATAATGTAATTATACTATAAATTAACATGTTTTACTATTCACCAAAAATTCAATTATTTTAGAAAAATCCCAAAAATTGAACCTAAACATTTTTAAACATGTAGAATTAAAAAATGAACTCCATTTTATGAAAATAATTTTCTAAATATGAGAATTTTAATTTTTAATTTATTTGAAAAATATTGATTTTAAAATTATAACTGATTTTTTGACACTTTAAAATTTTAATTAAGGACTCATAAAATTATCTTATAATAATAAGACAACAAAATATTAACTTATGAATCTATTTTATGAAAATAATTTTTCATTTAAAATATTTTATTAATTATAAAATTGTAAATAAACATTTATGTTTCACAAAAATATCAACACTTAATTTATCATTTTTAAAACATTTATTTACTTATTCTATGATATAAATATATTATATTCTCATTCATAAGATAATTAAATTTTATTTATAATTTCATAGGCGATGTTACTATTCAAATCATAAATAGACTATTAATATAACAAAAATGGCAGTTTTATAAAAATCGTGATTTTTCACTGTTCACTGGAAAATAAATATTTTCAGAAAAATACCAAAATTTCACCCTAAGATAATTTTGACATTTATATTTTAAAAAATGAAGTTTATTTTGTTTAATAGAATTCATAAAAGTGTAAAATTTTAGTTTTAAAATAATTGAGCCATTAAAAGGCAATAAAACTACCTTTAGAAAAAAAATAGCATTTTAATACATAAAATTTAATTTATTCTTATCTTATGCCTATAAAATCATTTTTATGAATGTAAATAAATTTTATTAAATATATAATATATATATTTCATAATTTCTCTAATACTATTCATTCCTGCTAATTTAACGGCTAGGTTATAATAATCATTTTTAAATAATGATATTTAATTGTATATCATTTTTCATTTAAGCTTGGTGTTGTGTGAAACCTATGTTGTTGAAGAAATTAAATTTAAAAATAGACATACCATAAAATATTGGGGCATTAAATTCCCCCCTTCTTCAATAAATTGTGTCCTCACAATTTGAAATTGTACTTCAAAAATCAAAGGTTGATACTTCAAAATTCATTTGTGGGAAACCCACATCGAAAATAGGGTTAATAAAATATCCTCTTAATAAGAGGGAAATATAAATGATAAGGTCACCACAAAACTAGGATTTTGGGTATGAAATCATTAGTGTAAAGTGATAACATGAACATAGAAGAGAAAACTAACTATCAAGTTCTAATGGAGGGTAATAGAGAACATGGTCATTAGAAAGTTAACCTTCACAAAACCATAAACCTTGTGATCAGTTAAAAGACCATTGATTTATCAGAAAGGAAAGTAAACGGATAATGTTTTGTTCCAAAATATTTTTCCTATAGTCGAGGGATTCTTTTAATATCCAGATAATTACTTGAGAAAATAAACTTTCTTGATTACTTTACATGTCATAAGAATATTATCATCATTTGGTTGTGCTTTAATATATTTTCACTTCATCCCCCATACCTATAAATGAAATTTAAAAATGAATTTTTCATGCTTGGATCACTTTTATGAACCATAAGATCCACCAATCATTCCTTCATCCTTTAAATATTTACTAAAACCAAAATTGTTAGCACAAAGTATCCAATAAATCATACTTTAACCTCAAATAATAATATCCAATGTTCAACTTAATCCATTCCAACCTTAAGACTCGTCCAAATACATTTGTCCAAATTCACAATCCAAAAAGGTATCTAAATTTCTAAAATCATTTTAAGATAAGATTCTCTAAATAATGTAGCTCTCAATACCAAATATATGAATACCTTGACACCTTAAAACCTTAATGAAAACATGAATGCTTCCAAATCTAAAAAGAAGAAGTACTAAAGTACAATCCTTATATATCCTAGAATATCATAACATGATTCTTGAATCCAAAAACACAAATACATTAATTATTCCACCTTGACTATAGTAATAACATAAGCTTGACCTTGATCCCTTTACTTTTTCTAAGTTATATTTCCTTGATACTTGGGACATTCATTTATGTAGTTCCCCATATCCTTATAGTTAAAGCATTGAATTTTGGAAAATTATTCCCTTCTCTTGAAATTAGGAGCATGGTGGATTTTTTCTCCACAATTTAAGAAAACTCTTTTTCCTCTTAAGCATATACCAAGATGTTTCCTTCCACAATTATCACATGTGGTAAAATACAACTTTCCCTTCTTCCCTTTATATTTCTTTTTCCCAACTGACCTCTTCTTCTCTTGCTTCCATTTGAAGTAATAAGACTTGGATAATTCTTTCTTTGTATTGTTAGAACACGATATTATTTCCTCATATGATGAGAATACTTAGGAGACTACTTCCCTTTGAAAGATTGGATTAATCTCATAAAAGACGTTATCATTATTACTCTTTAGATCATGTGCATTGGTGAGGTTCGCATTCTTTTGGCTAGGTGCCATTTCTAAATAATGAAATACACTAGATTAGATTATAACATTATGAAACATAATATATAATCCCAAAAATAGTGAAATACTTAACATAAATTGAAAATTTTATGCGTAGATAATCTCATAATCATAAACATAGTTTCTTTGGGGACATATTTACTTTTAAATCCCTCATAATGGTTTGTAAAGAAAATAAGAATTATCCTAAGCATATCCCTTAGGAGTATAAAATTAGGTGCTTAGTAAGTCCCATTGTCATGTACTAGGTTAAACCAAGTTACACCTGATGCACCTTGTTGGAGTTGTTACCCCTAGGTACATCTGTGCTAGAACCACATCTATTTGTAGTATCTAGACAGGAATGTATTGCTAGGAAGACCCACATAATTTCTACCATACTAAAATTCTAGTATTTTCCTATATTCTTATTCTAAAAGTCTATATTATAGTTATATTCTCAAATCTATGTTTTCTAAATCTAGTTTCTAAGATTTATATTAAACTTCCTCTGATACCAACTATAAAGACCTAAACACTAGTATCCTGAAGCTGGTTCCTTGCTTAATTACATTGGTACTATGAATAATATATCACATCCCAAAGGACCGAATAGTTTAGTAGATTTGGAAAACCAGATAAAAATAAAAGTTTTAAATTACAACTTTAAAGGAAAAGAAACATATAAACTCAATTGGGAACACCCATAAACTCCTAGATTATCCCTGTAAGTCATTCATAATATACATCTTCGCAACCTGGGGAAAAATAAAACATAAGAAAGGGGTGAGCTCAAATGATCAGTAAGTGTAATAAATATATCAGAAGCTATCATAAACAATAAGGCATGGTGAATAAATAAAAACATATGCCATTGAAACATAAACTTGACCATAATATGGAAAGAATAAAGGTTGATTACATAATTTCATAAATAAACACATGAGAAAGAAACAAAAAAATGGATATTCTAATAGTCGAATAATCTCATGAATTATTAATTATTAATATCATAATTAGGGAATGAATAATTTCAGACATCATAAACATATTGTTAAGGATTCATCCAAGACACCATAAATAAATGGGTAAAAACCCAGTCCAATTTATCTCATTAGACCTACCGATGCATCGAGAGGCTATAGCGGGCACCGTCCATCACTTACTAAGTCCAATGCATTCTTCATATGTTGAATAATCAATTTAAAAAGATATATTTAAATAAAAGTATCACATACCACTTTGAAATATTTTAATCATAATCATAAATAAAAATACTCTAATAAAATCATTGATAAATTCTTGAGAGAAATGACCTTTTGTTGTGGAAAGAATAGTTTTTTTGGAAAATCATTTTTATTCGTCATAAAATCAAATTGTAAATATGAATATCATAGAAAATAAAAGGGAAGGAAACTGAAATTATTTTTGAGCCATAAATGATGTCCAACTTAAGTGAAAACATGTAAAAATAGTTTTTAAGAAACTTTAGAGATGAACCATTTTAGTACGGTTTAAGGAAAATAATAAAGAGCATTTAAATCAAAAAAGGTTCAATATTTTATATAAAACCAAAAATGAACCAAGATAGTTTTTCATGATAAAATTAATGATGTTATAAAAATAATAGAGGCTTAAAACAGATTATGGAGTTCACTTGAAAATGGGTAATAAATCGGAAAGTTCCCTTTAATCAGGTTTGCATATCGGGAGGATTGAAAAGGGAAACCTTATAAAACATGTATTTACCCATAAAAGAAAGATGAAATTACCTAAATACATAATTTTGGAACATATAACCATACTATTGAATAATTATATAAAAATAAATAAGAATTTCACTGGGGTAAAAAGATAGAAATCATAACTCGAAGGAAAAATAGAGATTTGGGTAGAATCCCTTACCACTTCGCAAACAGTTGAACCATATGCCCCTAATAAATTAATGGTCATAAAATAAGACATTTAATACCATAAAGATAAATATATTCATGATATTATATATCAATGGGAAGTATACCTACACCACACACAATAAATAATATTGAATAAGCCATATTTCATAGAAATAAAAGTGAGATGATAAAACTCTTACCTTATATCTGAAAGTGTTCTGCACTTGCACTTAATGTCCTGGATAATGAAATTAGATTCATTAATAATTTAATTAATAACCTATTATACATTTATTTGTTTTAGTATACTTTTTTTAAGTTCATTTATGGACTTTTTTATGAGTTATGATATTTAATTTCATCATTCGAGAGTGTTCATTTCCTTGGTTTTCATGATTAGTTCACTTGTATACATGTATGAAAGATTATGTAAAATGGAAATAGTTATAAAAAATGAAATTATATGTTATTAATGAACATACATAATATTAAATGGTTATATAAGTCATTTTTTATTTGGGGTGAGGATGGATCATTAGATAAGATGTTAGTGATAATCATTTAGATTATTTTGGCGGTTTTTTATCATCGCAAACTAGTTTTGTATCATTAATTAATATTATGTATATATACTGGTTCTAAAACATTAAATAAGATGTAATTATAATCTGTTTTAACCATAAAAAATGGTTTTATGACCATTATTGAAGTTGAAATTGAAAAACAAAAACACATCATCCACAAAGGCGGTAAATCAACACCTTATGGACAATTTTTTATTTTTAGAATAAAAGGAAGAGGAGAAGAGACATGATGGTGGATTTTCCATTAGAATAATAAAATTTTATTATATATAAGATAATAGATTTATCATGCTTGTTTGGATAGAGTATTTGATGAGATTATAATAAAATAAAAGAAACTGAAAAGAAAATAAAGCGAAATAGGATTTTTACCTCTTGTATTCTTCTCCTTTAGAACCTCCTTAGGGAAATTGGATTTGGTATTTTTTTGAGACCAGAACCTACTGAACATGGGGAAGAGGCTTGGTAATAGCATTGGGTATAAATTATATGAGCTTCAATGCTTAAGAGGTGTGAAGAGAGGAGGTGGTGAGAGGTGGTATTTATAGTGGCGGAGATGAGTGTTTTTTTATTATTTTATTCATTAGTTTATTATTTTAGCTTAAGATAAGAAATAGTGATGATTCCATGACTAAATACAGTAAGTAGAGAAGTATAGTTCAATATTATGGTGCTTACGTCATCGATGACTCAGGGAATAGTGTATTTAACTTATAATGTATATATATTGTAAATTACCGTATTTTACTATTCACCGAAAAATCAACTATTTTAGAAAAATCCTGAAAATTCACCATAACCATTTTTTAATGTTTAGAATTAAAAAATGAACTCCGTTTTATGAAAATAATTTTCTAAATATAAAAATTTTAATTTTTAAATAAAATCATCATTTATTCGAAAAATACCGATTTTAAAATTATGACTAATTTTATAAAACTTTGAAAAATTAATTAAGGTCTCATAAAACTATCTTATAATCATAAGACAAAAAAATATTAAATTATGAATCTATTTTATGAAAATAAATTTTCCTGTAGAATATTATATTAATTATATAACTGTAAATAAACATTTATGTTTCACAAAAATATCAACACTTAATTTATCATTTTTAAAACATTTATTTATTTATTTTATGATATAAATATATTATATTCTCATTAATAAGATACTTAAATTTTATTTATACTTTAATAGGTGATTTTACTATTTAAATCATAAATAAACTATTAATATAACAAAAATGACAATTTTATAAAAATTAGGATTTTTTACTCTTCACTGGAAAATAAATATTTTTAGAAAAATACCAAAAGTTCGCCCTAAGATAATTTTGAAATTACTCTTTTTAAAATGAAGTTTATTTTGTTCAATAGAATTTATAAAAGTGTCAAAATTTAGTTTTAAAATAAGTGCATCATTAAAAGGTGGTAAAACAACCTTTAGAAAAATTTAGTCTTTTAATATATAAAATTTGATTTATTCTTATCTTATGCCTATAAAATAATTTGGATGAATATAAAAACATTTTATTAAATATATAATATATAAATTTCATAATTTCTATAATATTATTCATTCCCGCCAATTTAATGGCTAGGTTATAATGATTATTTTAAAATAATGGATTTAATTGTATATCATTGTTCGTTTAAACTTGGTGTTGTGTAAAACCTATGATGTCGAAGAAATTAAATTTAAAAAGAGACATACCCTAAAATATTGGGGTGTTACAAATACCAACCACATCAAGTGTAAGTTAGCTTCTCAAAACATGTTTTAATGAGTTACTCATTCCATCACTTGTTTCTTTATAAAACGTCTTAAATTTTATTGCAATTCAACAACTAAATATGTCATTTTAATAATTTATAAGCAAAATCAATAAAACTCATACCCAATATGACCATTTAATCATATTACACATGGTCCAAACCAAAATTATTAGTTTTAAATCCATGTGACACTTAAACCAATCTATACCCCTCAAACATCATGTAACTAATTTAATATAAGCAATTTCATACTAAATTCAATAACCCAAAAACACTCTAAATCAAAGCTTCATCATACCTAATAAAAATCATTACCAAAACC
Organism: Viscum album; assembly: GCA_963277665.1. NCBI lineage: Eukaryota > Viridiplantae > Streptophyta > Magnoliopsida > Santalales > Viscaceae > Viscum > Viscum album. The sequence continues at coordinate 1,607,293,455 of OY728141.1, read as the reverse complement.
AAATGCTTTCATAATGAATGGAATCATAACCAAAACCATTTTCATATAACCAAACAAATCACAGTCCAATTATATTAACCCAAAATAAAAGGTTTTTAAAATTATAATATCATAAAATGATTTTCTTAAAAAAAATATATACTCACCCAAACAAGATATTATACCTAAAATGGGTCAAGAAAAATCACATTTGTTTCTTAATGTAATGGCCCGGGTTGTTCGAGGTCCATTACTTAGTGAAAATCTGATGTTGGGTGTTCCGGGTAGTCTGGGAAAGTTATCGAGGCTTCTCGGTGAAGTTTGACCCCTAACGGTAGGCCTACCGGTAGCCTTAGCCTACCAGTAGTGGGCCTATTGGTAGCTCGGTCTACCAGTGACCGCAGCCTACCGGTAGCTCGGCCTACCGGTAGCTCTTGACTACCGGTGGTTGCAGCCTATCAATAGCTCAGCTACCGGTAGCTGTCAGCCACCGGTAGCTCTCGGCTACCGGTAGCTCTTACCTACCCCCACGGGTTTTCCAGTAGCGCCTCCTTTTTGCGCAAACTGGGTTTTAAACCCTATTTTGACCCCTTTAATCTTATTTTAAAGCCCAGTAATTCCCATAAATGGCGTTTAATTAAATGTTTAACGAGGCACCTGGTGTGAGCGTCGGTTTAAACCGCCCCCAAAGGCGAGGACCCCTTTAATGACGTGTGGGGTCGCGTGGTCAACCCATGACTCTACTCCTTACGCGGTTTCATGTTCTTATCTCAACCGTCCTCAGCCCTTATAAACTAAAGGGTTCTCCCTGGGTTTCTTTTTCTCGATCACCCTCCCATCAATTCGTCTTCTCGTTCTTGAGTTCCCGAGGCCCCACCCCTGCAAATCGTGCATCGTCTATTCCTGGTGCGTGAAGATAAACTCTGATCTTCGATCAATCAGGTAGGGGTTTCACCTTCATCTCTCCTTTATGTGTATCTTGTGGGGTGGGCATGCTTTGATTCTGTAGAATTGGATGAACCAAACCTTAATGAAGATAATAAACGGATCCTAAAGAATGAAGGGGGAGGGGTGTGATCGATGATTCTTCTTTGTTTTATGATCTTCCATGATTAATGATTTCTGAATTGTGCGGGTTTACGTCTACTGAAAATCATGGTTGTTGGTGGTCTTTCTCTGTGCACTAACGAACCCTTACTTCTGGTGATGTTTAAATGGATTGTATTGTGGTTGTGAACCCTTATCGTGTAAAGGAATTTGGTTAACTACGTACATCCGGCTAAATAAATTTAAAGCACTAGGATCAATCCTTTTTTGTGATAACCCCGGTTAAAGTACGACGGAATTGGAATCATGGAGTGTGTTAAATCGTTTAAATCTGAAAATACCGGCATGGGCATGCTTTGATTTGGTGGTATTGGTTTGATTGTTTTTCATTCACGGGCCGATTGTTGGGTGATGTGGGTGGGGATGGGATCCCCTGTTGTTATGATATCACTGGTTGTAAATTTGAGGCCGCGTGGTTACCTTGCTTATATCACGAATTGGGGTGGGATTCTCTGTTGTTGAGAAACCGTTGGCTCCTGGATCCTGGGGACATGGGGTTGTATCTTGGGGTTTTCTTTGGTTCCAGTACTTAGAGGGATCTCACTTATCGCTTTGTTGTTGTGAATTTACAAGAGAATCGTGTGTGGATGTTTAAGTTCATGTTTGACTGTACTCTTTCCTTAGCTTGTGCTTGTTCTTTCTAGTTGCCTAAGTAGGTGCAAAAACTTATTTAAAAATTATCATTTAACATGAAACAAGGATGGGACAAATGGGTTTTGGTTTGAGTCATGATTTGGGCGCTGATTGTGTTCTTTAGGCTGGCTGAATAAAAACCTAGATTTGGGTGAGTGCTTGATACTTATACATATACTTGTAGTTTTGTGTTTCTTATTCGCGCCCCACCCAAGTTGAACACTTAGTGCCAAACACCCCCATTTCATAGGGGAGGTTGTTTTTTCCAACACTTCTATTTGTGGCTGGTTATTATCTCTTTTCTGCTCCCTTTCCCGAATAGCCCAAGTATCTTCAGGCAGGCTGTGATGGCCTGAAGTCCATTATTATCCCAAGAATCTTCGGGTAGGGTAGTGTGGTGGTTGGCCCAGGTGTGTGCGGGCAGGTGTTTTCCCAAGTATCTTCGGGATGAGGCACAGGTGTCTTCGGGTGTGGCAGTGGTTGTTCTGGCCTAGGTGTTTGCAGGCATGTTTACGTGTGACGGTTGTGGCCTAGGTGTCTGCGGGCAGGTTATGGTAGTGGGACTACGGTGATAAGGGCGGGATTGGTCCGATGCGTAGGATGTCTTCAATAACCAGTGGGAAAGTGGCGCGGGGTACCCAAACATCGATGTGCTATTTCTATACATTACTTGACTTGCATTATTTGGGGAGTGTGCCTTGGTGAGGCTTGGGTGGTTAGTTTCCTTGTTAGGTGCTTGGTTTTATCTTTTTCCACGGGGCATTAGCATGCCTCTCCACTTGTGCATGAGAGTATTTGGTTTTCCCTACTGAGTATACTTGTATGCTCACTCTACGTATATAAAACTACTTTCAGGTTTCCAGGAGGACTTCAGGGATCGTGTTGGACCGTACTAGCTCGGACCTTGTGATGGATCATCGCAGTTGTTGTTGTTCTTTCTCTTGGTATTTTTGCTTTGTAGTCTCCTTATACATTGTGGTTTTTACTTTTGTAACATGCATTGGGAATGGTTCGTGGCTTTACTTTTACTTTAAGTTTGGTGTTGTGGGATTTACTATCTTATCTCCCAATCCTATTAAAAGAAAAAGGGTAATTCCTTCCACTTAGTGTGTTATTCTATACCCTTGGCGCTGGTTTCTACTCCGAGACCTATTGAAGGTGGGTCCCGGGGGTCATTATATCTCCTTCAACTTAAAGAATGAAGGGCCTGGCAATTTGCTGACTTTTCCCTCCTTTTGGTGAAGGTGGGTCGTGACACTTAAGATATAAGGAAACTCATTTATTTCCAATAAAACCATTGAAACTAAATAAAAAAAGAAATTTGAAGCTTCAAAATCCTTAAAACCTTTTTATTCTGAATAAAACTTTCCAAACAATAAATGCAGCCATAAATTTAATATATAAACACTTCACAACTCATTCAAATATCTCATTAGATAAAAAATTATGTATATATGAAAATAATAATTAGTTTAATATACACAAATGAGACTTTATTTAATAATTATTATTTTTCCTCACTTAAAATCCAATTTATAATTTAACTCAAGCAACAACCAACTTCAACTATTTCTTTAAAACATTGCATTGCATAATAAGAATCATTTAATAAAGAATTTAATTATCCTTTATACTAAAAAGTGTTAATTTTTTAAACCACTATATATAGAAATCATAAAATTTATATATATACATAAAAAATATAAAAATTCATTAATCAAACACTTATAAACATTTAAAAGAAAAAAACATGAGAATCACTTAAAGTTTCTTAAATCCCTTTGAACATGGAATATTCTAAAAACAAAATCCACTAAAAGGGAGTTATATTTTCAATACATTAATTAAAAAAATCACATGAAATTATAACATGATATATTTTTCCCCTTTACACATAAAATGATATAATTTAAACTTCTCAAACTCAATTTGGAAATCAGAATATCATTAAAACTGGATCCCCCTACAAGAGGTTTTTGGAAATATATAATGAGAATTTTGAAAACCTTTTTCCCTTACATAAAATGAAGATTTTAAAATAAAAATATTATATAAATAAAATTTTAATTTTGAAATTAGACTCCAATAAAAATATTTTTATCACTTACCCTATACTGCTAATTGACCCTTTCTTTTCTATTTCTAAACACCCTCTTGAAGTTAGTCTCCTATGAAATTCACCCTCTTATATCTTGTTTATAAAGTAATAGTAAAGCTAGTTATATCTTATTTATCAAGTAATAGTAAAACTACCTTGACACTTTATCTAGAGTTGAAAAATCCTTTTCAAAATTGAATAGTAGTCATTTTCCAGAGAATAATTATAAAACTAATCCTCTCACATTCCTTATAAAACTCCAACTCTATAAAAAATCGATCCTAAATCCTTAATGAAATGAATATTAATTTTTAATTTTGTTGATTTTTTATAAAACAACAAAATTTAATAATAATTACATCTTATCATCGTTCACTATGGAAGTTGAATTAAAGGCCTAATGTTTATTTGTACTAACTATATAATTTCTAAAAATATACTCATATTTGTGGTAATTTTTAGTTCTTTATCACAATCCATAAATTTGTATGATGATTGAACACATTATTTTTGTTTCTATTCATATCCTTTGGTATCATTAACATATATCATATTAATTATTCAAGTAGTAATATCAGTGATATTTCTTTTTTCATTAACCATGAAATTTCTAGGAAGATAAAATTTTCCATTACATTCACACATTAGTCAACATTTTATAAATTTATAATATTGAGGCAGTGGCCACACTCTACCGCAGCAAGCCTAGGCAGTGGAGAAGTGGACGAGAACCAGTATTGGGTAGTGCTAGAGAGCTTTTGGAATTGGGTGACACTAAGACCAGGAGGAAAACAATGGTCATAAAGTGGGTTGGAAATAAAAAAACCAAAAACACAACACCGTGAATTAGATGTCATTAGAGTAGGACCTATTCTAGTTGCAGTAGAGTAAAATTAGGAATGCAGAGACCCACAAACAAGGAACCATCAAAGGAGGATGAACGATGGTGGGGAATTCATCGACGGATCTCCTAAACGTGGAACCATGAGACCACTAAGCCAAGATAAAGTTGTACTATCACACACTGCTGAATCCGAACAAGCAAGAAATGATAGAGGGGGAGAAAAAAATAACATACCATAGATTTGAGAATTGACTCATCCGAAAGAAGATCAAGGGGGAGTTGTGGTAGAGATAAACATCCATGATATCTTAAACGGCGTGACAAAATTTGATTGGGTTAGGGTTCTTTTTAAAAGAACGGGGAGGGTTTTATAAGTGCTTCCAAAAAGGCGTTGATAAATATTTATAACTATAATTGTAAATAAATATATTTGTAAATATATTTATAAATATTTGTATATAATTATAAATATATTTATATGATTATATATATTTATTTAACTATATATATTTAATAAATATAAATATATTAAATATATTCATTATTTAAATATATTTATTATAATTTTATAATTATTTAAATATATAATTATTTATTTATAATTCTATAAATTCTTTAAAAAATATATATATATATATATTTATTTATAATTATAAATATATAATTTTATAAATATAGTAAATATACATTTATAAATATATTTATAGTTATTTATTTATAATTATAAATATATTTATATCATTATATATATTTATATAATTATATATATTTAATAAATATATATATATATAAATATAAATATAAATATAGTAAATATATTAATTATTTAAATATATTAATTATAATTTTATAATTATTTATTTATAATTATATAGATAATTTTTTTAAAATTATATATAATTATAAATATATAATTTTATAAATATAGTGAATATACATTTATAAATATATTTATTTATAAATATTTATTTACAAATATATTTTCAACATTATTAATGAATATATAATCATAAATGCATGAATGCTACAAAAGAGTGAAATTAAATAATTAAAAATGAGTAGACTTTAAAAATATTGAAAAAATGGATAAGTTTTATTAATTATACAAATTATTAAAAAAATAAAATATGAATATATATTAAAATGAATATGAGTACATATTGAAAATATTAAAATATAGTAAATGAATATGTATAAATAAATATTAGAAGATGATTAGATTTCAAATAAAAAATAAAGAATTAATAAATAATACTAACTATAATAATATTGAAAATAAGTAAATAAAATTTACCTAGTAAAATATAATATGTTAAATATATTATGTTACTGGATGAAAATTTAAAATGAAATTCTAAAATTAATATTAAAATCTGAATGAATTACAGAAAAATTATGTGTGGGTGTATTTTATATAAAAATGCATTAATTGCATATATGTATGTGTGAAATCAATGCAACACATGTTTGATACATGTTAAATTGAAAAATCAAAAGACATTTAGTTAAATGTCAATTACTCGATGCAATTATTTAATATTTTTAATAAATATTAATTTTTAATTATAAACAATTTTTCACTAAATATATGACTTATTTAATGTAAGCATAAATATTGTGTATTATATAAATCATATTTTAGATATTTAGTGATAGATAATGTTCAGGGATCTCAGGACCCTCTCTCTCTTCTTCCACAGCGTTTAGGGTTGAATCTTCGCAATGCTTTCTCTATTGGATTGATACTTCGATCCATCATAAGTCTTCATCGGACCTTCAAGAAAAGTGAAACTTGGCATTGAATCGACGGATGCGCTGCTGCTTACTAATGTTGAAAGGGGTCCGAGCAGGTTTGAACCTGCTTCTCTCTCTACGAAATCTGATGTTCGGTGGTCTAATGAGGATCTGAAAAATCACACTTCACGACCGGCTGCAAGTGATCGATTTTTCTCTGGTCATTGTGGTGATTCGTTACTTGTGCGCAATCAGATCTCGAAGAATGGTGCTCTTGCATTTTTCGAAGAGGATCTAAAATTCTTTGAAGATAAAATTGAGGAATGTAAATATTCCATCATCTCATGGATTAACCCTTTCGTGCGTGGCAATTCCTAGAAGCTCGATGATCTAAAGAAACAACTCTTGTGGGTTTGGGGTTTTGGCGGTTGGTGTATCGTGTCCATCAGTATGAGATTATTCCACATCTATTTTCCCTCGCAAGATCTTAAACTTAGATCATGGTGTTGTAGTTGTGTGAACCTCAAACCAAGGGTCCTCATATTTCAAGATTGGGACCCCTCGTTTGATCTGTCGCAAGCACGGAATACAGTGGCTCAATCTTGGATCTAAATTCCAAGATTGAACTGGTTCTTTTGGCATCTGGATATCCTATGGGATATCACTTCGGTTGTGGGTACTCCCATCAAGATTGATAAAGGGACTCAACTTTCCAAATATGGTGTCACGAACCAGCCCGGGTCGACCCTGAACCGGTCACCCGAGCCGGTCCGTGGCAAGTCCCGAGGGGCGTTCCCGATCCCCCCGGGATGGCAACAAGTGCCGGGCATTAAATAATTTCAATCGTTGGGAACGATTTCAGCCCAAACTAAAAACAGGATCAAAAGAACGAAAATAAAATAAACAAACAAACAAACACTAAAGACATAAACAAAACTACTCCACGACATACCTCCACATGACCTCGCAGGTCACCACCCAACTACAACCAACGTCGCTCCCACACTAAGCGACTCAAGCCAGGAAAACCTAAACGCAAGGAACCTGCAGCTGAAATGGTAAAAGATAGGCGTGAGCACAAAAGTACTCAGTAGGTGAGCCTCACAACAAATCCCAAAGCACTGCCAATAAATAAAGATTCTACATATTCCAGGTTTGAAATACAATGGATAAAGGTAAGCTTTCATAATGCTTTACTTGAAAATCAAACACGAGACATTTACCTTATTCTTTTTCGAAAGTTGGTTCCCTTTCATTAGTTGTAAACTCATTCTAAAAAGCAAAGTGTTACATTTTCAAAACTTACACAAAGAGAATAAAGTATTTTCATTTGAAAACCATTTTCCCAAAGTCTAACAGTATAGGCTGTGAAGGATGACTGAAAGTAAACAAGCAGGGAAAACAAGTGCAAGTAACGGTAAACAAGCAAGGAAAACAAAGTGAAAGTAAAACTAAACCAGAAGTTATCAGCAATAACCATGGGCGATCCTGAACATCCCTAGAAAACCCCTGGACGTACTCAGGTTCAGACTACCTGCCGGCGTGGTACTCCATAGTCAATAACCAGTTGGCCGCCCTAATAGCCAACTAGTGGAACATCCCTCCTGGCCTGTCCACAACTCCAGGGGGTACTAACCCGTCTAATCAGGGTTAGCAAGCAACCGTCACTCGATAATCTACAAGACGCCCAGGAACCCGTGGTGGTTTTAGTAACACTGTGTAAGTGGGAGACCCTCGCACGCGTGACTCATCTCACCGCACTTGCCAACCCCTTACACGGACATCGCTACACGACAACCCTCGAAGGGAAGTCCCCCTGTAGAGATGCCCTCATAAGTACGTATATATATAGATATACATGTATAATCACTTCACATTTAATAAAGTGCCAACCGGGCCGTCATATCATTTACATTTTTAACATTTAACACTAAAATATTTCCAAAGGGATATGACACACGCCATACCATTGAAACCCAGAAACACACTTAGAACATTATTTAAGAAACTCAAATCAGCATATTAAACCTGAAACACACTGGTTCCACAAGTAGAATCACTTTCCAATATCCAAACGCACCCCACTTTTATCAAGAGCCAAACGGGCCTTAAATCATTTTTGAAGGAACACCATTTCTCAAATGAAATCCAAACTTTTGTTCACGCGACAAAGGAAAACATTTCTCGTCAACCAAGAACCACACTTTAAGTTTCCAAAATCAAGTTTAAAGGTCATATGATCATTTTCTCTAATCCAGGTTCTAAGAAACATCTTTTTCATTAACAATACATCTACTAATTTACACACGCTAAAAACATTTCAAAACACAATTTAACATGACTTTCATTATTCAGGAAGAACCATTTAGCAATACTACCAAGGAAGCACACAACTAAATCCAAGAAGAACACTTTCAATGAAATGCTAGAATTAAAAACAGCTTTTATCATCAGCAGATCACCGCACTATAAAAACTACTTAATATTACTTTTAAATTTACTGAAATTCAATAAAAAGACAAGGAATAAATAAATTCTTAATTTAAAGGCGAGTGCAATGGGAGACCTACCTCGAATCGGAACGAAGGACGACACGGCGCAAGACTCCCGTTGCATAAAGGTCACAGCGTATTGCACCGTCAAACTGGTCCTAAAACAAAAGACCGTTAAACGGGTTCAACAACATTAATAACATTATAGTAATAACCATAATATAATGTTAATATCAGTAATAATATAATAATAATAACATAGTCATGAAAATAACATAATGAGTATAATAATAATAACAACTTAATAAAAACAATGACAATGATATAATAATAATAATAATATGGCACAATCATAATATCATCATAATCATAATAGCAATTATAATATAATACAATAATAGCATAATCATAATAAAAATGACAACAACATAATAGTGCAATATTAATGATAATAACATCATAACATAATAATATCAATAATAATTTAATAATAATAATAATAATAGCATAACCACAATATAATGTTAACATCAACAATATATTAATAATAACATAATCATAATGATAATAGTATATTAATAATAATAATAATAATAATAATAATAATAATGTAATAATAATAATACCACATCATAATAATAATAATAATAATAATATGATAATGATAATAATAATAATAACAAATATCATATAATAAAAGCAATAACAAAATATAATAATAATAATAATAATAATAATAATAATAAACATAATATAATAATAAAAATAATAACAAAATATAATAATAATAATAATAATAATAACAATAATAATAAACATAATATAATAATAAAAATAATAACAAAATATAATAATAATAATAATAATAACAATATTAATAATAATAATAATAATATAATAGTAGTATTATTGATATTAACACATTAATAAAAAAACTAACATAATAATAAAAAAAAGTATAATAATAACATAATAAAAAAAACAAACATTGAACCATACAGGGGGGTGGCCGAGCGGTTCGGTTGGGTTGGAGGTGCCGGTTGCAGGCCGCAGCGAGGTCGGGGGAGAGGAGGCCGGCGGAGGAGCAGCAGAGCGGGAGGCCGCGGACGCCGGAGGCAGGAGGCAGGGCCGGGACGGGGGGTGAAGGGGTCGCCGCCGGACAGGGGGTGCGGAAAGATGCCGGCGCGGAACGGGGGTGAGGGTGCGGGGGATCCGGGACGGCGACGAGGAAGCGGGGCGGTGCGGGCTGCGCGGAGGGCTGCGATGGAGGTGCTGGCGCCGGAGGTCGGGACGGAGTCAGGGAAGAGCGGGGCGGAGACGGGTGGTCGGCCGGGAGCAGGCCGTTGTCGTCGGAGGCCGCGGCCGGAAGCCGGAACGACACCGGAGGGAGGGGGGGTCGCCGCGGCGGAGCAAAGCAGGAGGAGGGTGCGCCGGCGGCGGAGGAGGCCGGTGCGGGCAGGCCAAACCAGCAAGGGGGGAAGAGAAAAAAAAACGAGGAAGGAAAGGGAGAGAGGAGAGAAGGTGAGGGAGAGGGGAAGGTGGCGGCGGGGAAAGGGGTCTAGGGTTAGGCTAGGGTAGGTTTATATATATATATATAATAAAAATAATAATAATAATAATAATAATAATAATAATAAAACTTATAATATTAATAATAATAAACTTATATAATAATAATAAAACTTATATAATAATAATAAAACTTATAATAATAATAAATAATAAATTAGTTAATTCAAATAATAATTATTTTGATCAAATATTTAAAATAATAATTATAAAATAATTTAAAGATGTTACACACACATATATATATTTATACATATATAGATCTATATATATACATACATTATTATACACATATATATATATATAAACATATATACAATAATAATAACACAGATAAAAAGGTATTAATAATAAAATACCAACATAAAAATTATAATATTTAAAACACCGGGTGAACACACTGTCGCCCGGGCTGAACGCACGGTCACCGCTAACGATGCGGTGACCGCGCACCGGCACGAAACCACCAATCGCAATTAATCTTCGAAAAATTTAAACCGGGACTAAGAAAGGAGAAAAATCACAGACATCCGTAGTCGGGGTGTGACATATGGACAGTATGCTCATGTTCTTGTTGAATTTGATTGTAGTTCAACTTTGATTGAAACAATTTTCTTGGTTGTAGGTGAGTTTAAATTTGAGTTAGGTATTAAATACGAGTATATACCATAATTTTGTCTCAACTGCATATTAATTGGGCATGATAGAGGAAAGTTTTGTAGGGGTTTAAAGTGTTTGAATTGTAGGAAACTTGGTCATTGGGCAGATGAATGCAAAATCCAACTACCTGTTTGTGTTGATAATAATGTTGCGGGTGTGTCTGTGGGAAAGGAATTTGGGGTATGGATTTATTCTGGTGATAAGAATGGTGATATCTGGAATATTAATCATTACTTTGTTGATGTGGTTTCCTCCCCTTCTGGTGGCAGAGACACCAATGTCTCTTTGAATGGGACTATGGCAGGTGTGAGTGGTGCTAATCTGGAAATGGTTAGTGGTCTTGTTGTGCAGGGCACCCAAGGTCCTTCATCAATGTTTGAGTCTTCTTTGTAGGGGAACTCTTCAGCCAGTAGGGGTTTGTCGGGATCACCTCATGTCCCATGTGTTGGAATTAGATCGGTTCCAGCAGCAGCCTCATGTGAACTGCCAACAACATTGGCTAAGTCCAAAGGTAAGGCAATTGCATTGGATGAGGAAGGGTTTCAAATGGTTGCTCCTCATAAATCCAGTTCAATTGATCATCAAAGGTCCCCACTTCAGGTGCAACATGACCAACCTGCAATGAGTGAGGCAACTCCTCTACAGGATGCTCCTGATGAGGCAGCGGATGCTCGTGTTTCTGATTACACTCTCAGAGGGAAAGCGACAACCAATGAGGATACCATTGATCTGCTGGCATCTGGGTCTAGAGGTATCACTTTGCTTGACATTATTAATCATTATTTAAGTAAGGAAGCCTTTTTTGAATAGTTCGGTAATCCATGAGGTGAAGCACAAACTTCAGTTTATGTTGATACTGAGATGAAGGACCCGACATCAAATGATGTTACTGGAGGTTGTGTGCCTCATGATGAAGATTTTGAGTAACTGAGTGGTGAGTCATTGAGTGTTGATGAGCAGGATTTCCCTTGGTGGGCACCTAAACAGTGGAGAAGGGGAAGACATTTGAAAGGTCGAGGCGGGCCACAAGCAAGGGTTGGCAGACATAAAAGAAGTTGAACTATGTTTGACTTTGTGTTTCAATGACATGTTTGGTGTCACTCTGTTTTCTCTGTTTCTCCGCTATCTTTGTCTTTTACTTTTCCTCTTTCATAATATTTCTATGGGACTATGGATTTGAATCCATGGTTCACACTGTTTGGGTATAAATCATATTTTAGAAAATATTATATATAGTGATATATATATATATACACATATGAATATATTTCTATATTAAATATATTAAATATATTAATGAATAATTATGTATATAAACCATTAAAAATGAATAAGACATTAATATGTTTTTAATTATTACATTTTATTCATTTTATATATTTATATTTAATATACATTATTTATTACTATCTATAATTCATATATATATATATATATATTAAATTTATTCATTTTTATTAATAATTGTTTCATTAATAAATTTTTTAATAATTTTTTAATTTATTTATTTTTAATTTTTTTGTTTAATTATTACAATTTATTCGTTTTATATATCTGTATTTAATATATATTATTTATCAATATTTATAATTTATATATATGTATATTAAATTTATTTATTTTTATTAATAATTATTTAATTAATAAGATTTTTAATATTTTTTTAAATTTACTCGTTTTAAATTTTTATTTGTTTAATCGTTTTAATTTATTCATTTTATATATATATATATATTTAATATATACTATTTACTAATATTTAATATATATATATATTAAATTTATTAGTAACTTTTTAATATCTTTTAATTTATTCTTTTTTAGTTTTTATTTGTTTAATTATTTCATTTTTTTAATATTTTTAATAGTTGTATTTTTTTTATTGGTTTATATAAAAAATTAGGTCAATGGCACACATGAGAAGGTGGATCAGGCCATGTATAGGCTCATATAGGGGGGTTGGTAGTTCGGGTCATGCAGGACCAGGCTTGTGTGTATGCGAGTGGGCTAAAGCCTGTGTGGGTCCGTGCATGTAGGCATAAGCCCATATAGGTGTGTGTGGAAAGTGCATGTGGGATCCCATCCTCACACCAAACTTCTAACCTTGGGATGCAACAGAATCGTATATAAAGAAGTGGTCGAACGTCTTCTATTTTGATGCGAGACTCGCGCGCGTGATCAGGACATTTATCAGCGTTAGAAAATGTGTTGATAAAGGTTACCCTTTATCAGTGCTACAAATAAAGCACTAATAAAAGCTAACATTGTATATTGTGTGTTTTATAGTAACGTCTCTTGTTATGTGTCGAGAACAATCACTATCCATGTACCATTTATTTTGGATGTTGGTACTCGACCTCTTTTCTTGAAAAAGATAAAACTAAGTTGTTGGTGCCCAAACTTTCTTGGGTCCATTTATGCTAGCAAATAAAATTTTAGGAACTCACATTTGTTCAACTCTTCTATGTTGAACAACTACTAGTTCTTCAGAAATAAATGCTTTATGAAAACTAAGAGATTGAACTCTATTTAAGGAACAATTTTTTTTAATTACCTTCCCTTTGACATTTAGTGCAAAAGGGTACACTATTAGGTATAAAGTAATTTGATTGGAAATGAGGTTTATGAGAAGTAAAACCTATTCCATTGGAAGTTCTAGAGAGAATAATTTGTTTATACATTTTTCAAAGTTTTCTTCCCTAGAAATAAAATTCAATAAAATTTTCTTAAGCTATTAACTTCGTATTTAAGTTGAACAATGAAATTACAGTCAACTAAATTTCAATCATCAAGTTTTTGATCAACTGAATTCATACTTGAATTAGTCTATGAATCTAATTCAGATGAAAGTTTTAAATTTTCTATAGTTAATTTTGAAATTCATTTATTATCTTTAATGATCTTTTCTTCAGCGAAATCATAGTTATTCATTGGTTTATTATTTTCTTTTTCCATGAGTGTTACATACCTGGCCATTTCAAAAGTAGGTAAATCTTCCTCTTCTGATGTATTTACATTTTCATTAACTGATGGATTTTATTTTTCACCATTTGATGAAGTAGAATAATAATCCTTAGAATTATAAGAAAATTTAAAATCCAGAGTTAAATTTGTTAGGGATTTAGCAGTTACCTTAGTCATATAGCATTTTTTTCATTCTTCGGAATGTTTGAATATAATCCAATTATTTTCTGACCACCATTACCACTTTCCTTTGATGAAGTATCATTGTATTTATCACCTTCACTGGCACTCCATGTATCCATAGATTTCAAACTTTTATTCCCTTTTATTTTAGAAGTTCTTAACTTTTTATCCTTATTCTTTTGTTTAGGATGATATGGTGTAATGTGGTCTGTTTTCTTACACTCATTGAAAATCACATCTGAATAATCCTTCTTATCATATTTTTCTTTTATGTATCTCTGATGTGTATTCTGAAAATTCATATCACCGATAAGTTGATTCATTCTTCTTGTTATTTGATAAATTTCATTATCATTGTCGTATGAACTACTTCAACCCGAATGCTTACATTTCTTCTTTAAATCTTGAGATTTAGAAGCATTAGCACAATAAGTAAAGGTATTAGAAGTAGGATTACCAAAAGTAAATGCAAATTCCACTCCATTCGTCCTCTTATCTTTTTCAATATCTCTCTTCATTCTACTCTCATATTGCATTAAAGTATTGATCAAGTCTTATAGACTTAGTTAGTCAAGGGTTTAATATTATCGATAGTTTTCCTCTTCGATTCTCATTCTTTTGGTATTATATTGATAATCTTTTCAATAAGTTGATCTTCCAATAATTCTTGCTCACCCAAATATTGTAAACTATTTACAATAGTCATAAAATTTTGATGCATTTGAGTTATCATTAAACCGGGTAGAAAATCAAAGGCTTGATAATCCACTCTCAACACAGCTCTTCAAGTTTCCAAAACTCTGGTAGTTCCAAAATGAGTATTTTCTAGCTTCTTTCATATATTGTTCGTCGTTTCACAAGATGATATGTGGCAATAGATATTCTCGGTCATAAAACCTGACAAAGTATTACGAACTTTAGGATTTACCAAATTTTCTAGCCTTTCCTTGTGGAAAAAATGAACAATTTATTTCTCCGGGACTTTATAGTATATAGTCATCATGAAAAAATTATCAACTTAAGTATTAATAATAAAATACTTAATACGATCACACCGTTAATTATAATTCGCTCCATGAAAAATATGTGGTCTAGTCGGATTTAAATTTTCAAGTGTTCGGACTAAAAAACCTACCATCACAAAAGAAATCTTCCCTCTACCAACATAGTTAAAGTAAATCGAGATGAAATTCTGATAAACTCGTGGAAAATCAAAACAAACTCAGAATCAAGTAGAGACTTTTTCTGATACCAAATGTTGTCCTAATGATGAAATACATGTAATCTACAAGAGGGAAGTGAATTGTAGTTTTAAAACAAACTTACAAGTTTCTTCCAACTCTCAGGTTTTAAAATGATCGTATTTATGAAATACAAATCAATTTAAAGATTAGAGTAAAATGCATGCATGTAGCGGGAATATGAACTATATGACAACCCTGCTTTTATTACAACTTAAACATGCTTTATTACATAAAACTTCACTTGATACAACAAAGAATATCGAGAGGTTTAGTGTCTTTGGGGCTTAGGATAATTACATAAAAACTTTAAACTTGAAATACAACATCCTTATTGAAAACTTCCTTTACATGACCACTACATTCCTTCATACTTAGCATTGCATGGGATAACCTGAGGACATGCATAAGAAAAGGGTGAGCTATAAAGCCCAGTAAGGGAGTACATAATGAATAACATGAGGAGTACAATACATGTTAGGCAATAGGAATATCAATAGAGCATAATAGAGACATGAACATAAAGGCATGATAAAGCATGATAATCATAACATGGAAATGTGGCAACAACACTTAACATTGAATTAGCATGAGCCAAGGCTCATTGCACATGGAGCATGAGTAAACCCTCATTGCACTTGAAGCACGAGTAAACCCTCGTTGCACTTGAATTAGCATGAGTCAACACTCATTGCACATGACGTATCATGATACTATACTTTACCCAATGCATTGGAGCGCTATAAAGGGCGCACCCTTCTTAAACATTTCATTTCATGCATAAGTGTGCCACATGGATCATAAAACATTGACTCATAAGACATAATCATTTCTTCCACGATAAAGGAAAGTGGAATTCATACATGAAACTTTATAATCAACATGTAAATGTGCATAAAGGTGAATACCCTTGATGGAGAAATGGGCATGGTATTCACTACACAAAGACATTGGCTTAGAAAATCGGTGCGATTTCGGCAGCGTAACGGCGTGACATAAGAATTCATAAAAAGGTTGATGAGAGAGAAAGGGGTTCCTCATCATATTTACATGTAATGGACAGTAAGAAGATCATATATATACATGTCCCAACAATAGAAATGGAATTTAGATTCATGATACAAAAGTATTGCTTGAATGTAAAAGAAGAGAGAGAAGTTCCTTTCGGAATTTCGGCATAGTAACGGGTGTACATGGGAGGCATTTAATGAGAGAGAAAGGGGTCTCCCATCATTCAAACAATAAGAGGGCAGTATGGGAGAGGTGCGAAACCATACCCCAACATTCATAAATGAAATTAAAAGGGCAATACAACTTAAAGAAAAATTGACAAAAATGAGAAAGGAAGAAAACCCCTTACTTGGAAGTGTGCTTCCAAAGGCTAGAGAGAGGCTTGTGAGAGGATTCTTGGGAGATTGGGGCACCTTGAGAGGATTCTAGAGAGAGTAGGGCAGAGTTTGGACGAACTTCAAGGGCTTTGGGTGAGGAGGAAGTGGGAGCTTGGGTGGGTTTATATAGGAAAGGTGAGAGAATTCTTTATTATTTAGGTTTGGGACCCCTTCTAATAAAATAATCCAAACCACAAACCATCCCATGGTATTTGCCCATGGTTTCTGGAAAAGGGAAGAGGAAAACAATATTTTACAAGGCCAAGGTCCGAACTTATTAAAAAATTAGGGTTGCTTATGTGGAGGTGAGTCACACTCCCATGGAAATTAATTTAAAAAGGCAAAGTGTTGAATAAGTCTTGAGGGCTCCATTAATGCTTTTAAAAGTGAGTCAAACAAACCCAAAACCTCATTATTTTAATGATAAAATACATATTGGCCGAACATAAGGATTATGGTATTTTATTACATCACCATTGGGTCATTATGATGTCATAAAACACATTATATATTTAAATGGTATTTAATTTTTACCCAAAAATTTGACTGTCTCAGAAAATTATGAAAAATTCACCGTTGGATAATTTCGACGTCCTGATTCCAAAAATAATATTTATTTTATCTAAATAATTTTCTAAATATGTGAATTTTCACTTTTAAAATAAAAACCGACATTTATAAAAATTCACGGGTTTTGACAGAAATGGCTTTCAAACCTTAATAAAAATTTTAATTGCATTCATAAAATTATAAGATCATTTATATTTAATAAAAATTAATTTAATATTAATAATAATATTTTATTAAAATATTATTTAATTCAAAAATCCTTTAATTTAATAAAATATAATTCTTAATTAAATAATAACTAAAAACATCATTTGTACTTTAAAAACTAATTACAATGCATCAAAAATGACTAGAAATTATATTTATTATTATATACAAAAAATAATGTACATGAACATGGTGCTACTTATTTGTTATATAACCCCTTAAAATAGCCACCTAAGACCTAAGGGTAAGGTGTGCGATGGTGACAGACTCTTGGGGTTGCTCGGATAACATTGCTCGAGTGGTAATCTCTATCAACTTCCATTTTTCCCGTAGACGATCACGTTCGAGCTTGACTTGATGAAGCTCAGCTTGGGCTTGGTCAAGGGCAAAGCCCAAAGACGCCACCTCCTTTCCGAGCTCCGACAAATGGGCTTCGTAAGGGGCAATTCTACTGGATGAGTCCATCGCTTCCTTTGTCTGAGTAAAAATGGTTTCGTTAAAGCCTTATATTTAAACTACCCAGATGATCACTGTTCAACGGCTATAAAAGTAACGGTCACAAATCTTAACGTTAAACTAAAGAAGTTGACATCATATAAAAACATAAAGAAACATTTAACTGGATCAAGAGGGATTTTCCATTAATGAAATTTTGGGTCGTTACAACATTCCCCCCTTAAGAAATTTCGCCCTCGAAATTTTCCTTTTCCCACACTAAAACAAATGTGGGTAACTTAGCTTCATCATATCCTCCGACTCCCAAGTTGCTTCTTCAAACTTGTGGTTTCTCCACAACACCTTGACGAGGGGCATTGTCTTATTTCGTAGAACGTTTTCTCTACGATCCAAGATCTTCACAGGTTGCTCCTCATAAGAAAGATCGTCTTCTAATTGTACCACCTCAGAAGAGAGTACATGTGAAGGGTCTGGTATGTACTTCCTTAAGAGGGATACATGGAAGACATCATGCACCTTGGCCATAGTAGGTGGAAGTGCTAGTCGATAGGCCACAACCCCAACACGATCAAGAATCTCGAAGGGGCCGATGTACCTTGGACTTAACTTCCCTTTCTTTCCAAACCTCATGACCTTCTTCCACGGAGATATGCGTAAAAACACCATGTCTCCGACTTTAAACTCAAGGTATCGTCGACGATTATCTGCATAACTCTTCTGTCAACTTTGGGCTGCCTTGATATGCTGCTGAATGGTTTTCACCTTCTCCACCATTTCTTCGACCATTTCTGGTCCAAGCAGCTTACGTTCACCAACCTCATCCCAACATGCCGGTGTTCTGCACCTTTTCCCATATAGGGCTTCATATGGTGCCATTTGGATGCTCGAGTGGAAACTATTATTATAAGAGAACTCAACTAGAGGAAGATGTTGATCCCATCCTCCTTTAAAGTCCATTGAGCACGCTCTCAACATATCCTCAAGTGTTTGGATAGTCCGCTCGGATTGGCCATCAGTTTGAGGATGATAGGTCGTACTGAAGTTCAGTTCAGTATTCAGAGCATGTTGAAGACTCTTCCAAAACTTAGAGGTAAATCTTGGATCTCGGTCCGACACAATAGATAGTGGTACTCCATGAAACCGTACCACTTCCCTGATATATATCTGTGCCAGTTGATCCAAAGAGAAATCCTCTCGAATAGAAATGAAGTGTACAGTCTTTGTAAGACGATCCACAATAACCCAGATTGCATTGTTGCTTTTGGATGTCCTTGGAAGTCTAGTGACGAAGTCCATGGTGATGTTCTCCCATTTCCATTCTGGTATGGGCAATGGTTGCATCATCCCCTTAGACTTCTGCCTCTCTGCCTTCACTTGCTTACACACCAGGCACTTTGATGTATATTCGGCGATCTCCTTCTTCATATTATCCCACCAAAAGTTTTCTCAGAGATCTCGATACATCTTTGTGCTCCCTGGGTGAATAGAGAAATTTGAACTATGTGCATCATCCAAAAGTTCCTTCTTCAGCTCCGAACTTGATGGGACACATAGTCTTTTCCCAAACCGCACAATTCCTTCTTCATTAACATTAAACTCTGAGGATTTTCCCTTTTTGATAGCTTCCACTTTTTCTTGGATTCTCGCATCATCCTTTTGAGCATCCTTTAACCTTTCCAAAAGAGATGGTTGAGCAATCATTTGTGAAAGGATTGATGATGTTCCCTTCTTTATGATTCCCACGTCCATCTTCATCAAGTCTAAGAAGATTGGATCCTTCTCAATTCTCATCATTGATAGAATTGCTGGATCCTTTCTACTTAGGGCATCCGCCACCTTGTTCGCCTTCCCAGGGTGGTAATGTATTGAACAGTCATAATCCTTTATGAGCTCTATCCATCTTCTCTGGCGCATATTAAGCTCTTTCTGTGTGAATATATATTTAAGACTCTTGTGGTCAGTATATATCTCACATTTCTCTCCATAGAGATAATGCCGCCAGATTTTCAAGGCAAAGATCACCGCCGCCAACTCCAGATCATGCGTTGGATAGTTTCGCTCATGGATTTTCAACTGTCTTGAGGCATAGGATATCACTTTATCATTCTGCATCAGTACACATCCTAAGACCTTCTTCGAAGCATCACTGAATACCACAAAAAGCTCCCCACTTGTGGGTAAAGTGAGCACAGGTGCAGTGATAAGCCTCCTTTTCAACTCCTTGAAGCTTTCTTCTCATTCATCACTCCAAGCAAACTTTACTCCCTTTCGAGTTAGCTTGGTAAGAGGGTTGGACAATCGTGAGAAGTTTCTCACAAATCGTCGATAATATCCAGCTAACCCCAAGAAGATACGGATATCAGTTACCGATGTTGGCCTCGGCCATCCCTCAATTGCATCTGTTTTGGAGGGGTCCACAGATATCCCATTGCTTGTGATGATATGGCCCAAGAATGAGACCTCCTTCAACTAGAACTCACACTTGCTGTACTTGGCATAGAGCTTCTCCTTGCGCAAAGTCTCCAGTACAGTTCTTAAATGCTCCTCATGGTCCTCCTTGGTTTTGGAGTATATTAGAATATCATCTATAAAGACTACCACAAATTTATCTAGGTAATCTCTAAAGACTCTATTCATCAAGTCCATGAATATTTCTGGAGCATTGGTGAGTCCAAAAGGCATTACTATGAATTCATAGTGCCCGTACCTTGTACGAAAAGCAGTCTTGGGGATATCTTCCTTCTTCACCCTTACTTGATAATATCCCGACCGCAAGTCGACCTTGGAGAAGTATTGTGCTCCACGCAGCTGATCAAACAAGTCATCGATTCTTGGGAGAGGATACTTGTTCTTTATCGTGATTTTGTTAAGTTCACGATAATCGATGCAAAGCCGCATTGACCCATCCTTCTTCTTGACGAAGAGGACTGGTGCACCCCATGGTGATGCACTTGGGCGTATAAACCCTTTATCCAGATTCTCCTGTAGTTGTTTCTTCAGTTCTTCAAGCTCAACCACAGCCATCCTATATGGAGTCTTGGATATTGGTAGCGCCCCAGGTATAAGTTCAATTGAGAACTCAACATCTCTTCTTGGAGGAAGACCAGGAAGTTCCTCGGGAAATACTTAAGCGAATTCCCTCACAATAGGCATTTCTTCAAGGATGGTTTCTTCCTTGGACTCAATCATCTGAGCCAGATATGCGTGCTCATAAGGCAGTAATATCCATGCTTGAGATGATGGAGCTAAAGGAGATTCATCTTCCTCCTGACACTTGTAAAGAATCGGGGGTCGATTCTCCATATGGAGTGTGATTTCCCTCTCCCGACAATTTATGTTGGCTCTATATAAGGAAAGCCAATCCATGCCAAGAATTGCATCAAATTCCACCAAAGGGAGTATGACGAGGTTCGCCGAGAAATTCAATCCACAGATTATAACAGGGGAGGATTTATACTCATGGGATGCAATGATTGCCCCATTTGTCATACTCACCGACATCTTTACTTCCATGATTTGTGGTGGTGCAGGGATTGTTCTACTAAACTTTTGAGATATAAAAAAATGCGTAGAACCTGAATCAAAAAGTACGTTCGCTATTCTTGAATGAATAACTAGCGTACCTGTCACCACTTCGTTGTCGGGGTTCACTTCGGCAGAAGTGATGGCAAAAGCTCTTCCTTGTTGTCTTGGAGGTTGTTGATTGCCTCCGATAACCCTTGGATTAGGGAACTGATTCGCAAAATGACCCGGTTCTTTGCATTTGAAGCATTGAACAACGCGTTGAGGTTCGAACGGAGTGTTCCTCCCCTCCGTCGCAGCCGCGGGTCCTTCTTGCTGACAGTTAATAGCTAGGTGCCCTTCTCTTCCACACTTGAAGCATTTTCTTGTCCCCCTAAGGCAATTTCCAGGGTGCTTCTTTCCACACTTTTGGCAAGTGGGGTGCTGGAATTTCTTAGCGTCGTTGGATTTATCCATCGGACCACCAGCATTGAAGTCCACCTTCCGCTTCTTGTCCCCATGATACCCCTGTGATTCTACGATCTCCATTTCAACCTTGAGGGCACATCGGACAATTTCCTCATAGCTGTCGAAGTCACGGATCGCTAATGCTTTCCGCAAGCTAGGCTTCAGCCCACCAAAGAAGCGGTCAACCTTGCATTCGGGGGTAACAACAAAGCCGGAAGCGTATCGTGCAAGCCTTGTGAAGTTTTCCCCGTACGCTCCCACAGATTCCTCATCTTTCTGCTTGAGGGAAAGGAAGTCCCTTTCCATCTTAAGACGGAGGGTGCGTGGAAAATATTTATCGAAAAACATCTTCCAGAATACCTTCCATTCCAAAGCCTCGATCTCCTCCTCAGGCTTCGTATTTTTGATCAACGTCCACCATTGATCAGCTTCACCCTCCATACGATAAGCCGCCAAGAGAACCTTCTCTTTTTCAGAGCATTGGAGGATAGAGAATATCTTTTCAATGGAGTTGATCCATTGTTCAGCAATCGTGGGATCGGATGATCCACTAAAAGTAGGAGGCCTTTGTCTCATGAAGCTTTCAATAGCGACTTGTTCTTTCTTAGGGGGGGTTGAACGTTCCTCTTGACCAGTGTTTCTATTCAAAACTTGAGTTAGCTGAGAGAGAAGCGTGACAAAGTTCGCGATTCCCGCTCCCATTGGATTGGGCATCTCATAAGTACAGTCATCACACTGATCTTCACAACGGTTGTTAGCCCGAGTTCTCCTATTACCGGTCATTGGCTGGAATAAAAGGAAAGTTAGGGGTAACACATAAAGGGTAATCCAAAGACAAAAGTTGATGACTTATAAATAAACTTTAATCTCTTTAACTCATGAGTCTATAGGATTCAATCCAGGCTTTTCATGATCTTCCTTCTAACATATATTCTTAGGGGCATTTTTCCCTTAATAAGGGTTCATACTAAGATTGTGAATTTATCAAAACATATCCCCCGGGAGTTTCGTAACCAAGAGTGCAGCAAGGCCCGTTGTCGTGCACCAGTTCCCGTTCGAGTCTAGCTCAAAGCGGTGTTTTCGGGTTTTACCCCTAGGATACATCTGTGCCAGAGCCGCCTCTACCTGCTCGTATCCAGACAGTGATGTATTTGTTTGATAAAACACTTACTTAGTATTTACCAAAACTTAGGGATGTTTTTATTATGCTTAGTCTTGTATCTAAGGCTTTACTAGGGTTTCTTAATCCCAAAAATAACTAAACCTATCCTCTGATACCAACTATGACAACCCTGCTTTTATTACAACTTAAACATGCTTTATTACATAAAACTTCACTTGATACAACAAAGAAGATCGAGAGGTTTAGTGTCTTTGGGGCTTAGGATCATTACATAAAAACTTTAAACTTGAAATACAACATCCTTATTGAAAACTTCCTTTACATGACCACTACATTCCTTCGTACTTAGCATTGCATGGGATAACCTGAGGACATGCATAAGAAAAGGGTGAGCTATAAAGCCCAGTAAGGGAGTACATAATGAATAACATGAGGAGTACAATACATGTTAGGCAATAGGAATATCAATAGAGCATAATAGAGACATGAACATAAAGGCATGATAAAGGATGATAATCATAACATGGAAATGTGGCAACAACACTTAACATTGAATTAGCATGAGCCAAGGCTCATTGCACATGGAGCATGAGTAAACCCTCATTGCACTTGAAGCACGAGTAAACCCTCGTTGCACTTGAATTAGCATGAGTCAACACTCATTGCACATGACGTATCATGATATTATACTTTACCCAATGCATTGGAGCGCTATAAAGGGCGCACCCTTCTTAAACATTTCATTTCATGCATAAGTGTGCCACATGGATCATAAAACATTGACTCATAAGACATAATCATTTCTTCCATGATAAAGGAAAGTGGAATTCATACATGAAACTTTGTAATCAACATGTAAATGTGCATAAAGGTGAATACCCTTGATGGAGAAATGGGCATGGTATTCACTACACAAAGACATTGGCTTAGAAAATCGGTGCGATTTCGGCAGCGTAACGGCGTGACATAAGAATTCATAAAAAGGTTGATGAGAAAGAAAGGGGTTCCTCATCATATTTACATGTAATGGACAGTAAAAAGATCATATATATACATGCCCCAACAATAGAAATGGAATTTAGATTCATGATACAAAATTATTGCTTGAATGTAAAAGAAGAGAGAGAAGTTCCTTTCGGAATTTCGGCATAGTAACGGGTGTACATGGGAGGCATTTAATGAGAGAGAAAGGGGTCTCCCATCATTCAAACAATAAGAGGTCAGTATGGGAGAGGTGCGAAACCATACCCCAACATTCATAAATGAAATTAAAAGGGCAATACAACTTAAAGAAAAATTGACAAAAATGAGAAAGGAAGAAAACCCCTTACTTGGAAGTGTGCTTCCAAAGGCTAGAGAGAGGCTTGTGAGAGGCTTCTTGGGAGCTTGGGGCACCTTGATAGGATTCTAGAGAGAGTAGGGAAGAGTTTGGACGAACTTCAAGGGCTTTGGGTGAGGAGGAAGTGGGAGCTTGGGTGGGTTTATATAGGAAAGGTGAGAGAATTCTTTATTATTTAGGTTTGGGACCCCTTGTAATAAAATAATCCAAACCACAAACCATCCCATGGTATTTGCCCATGGTTTCTGGAAAAGGGAATAGGAAAACAATATTTTACAAGGCCAAGGTCCGAACTTATTAAAAAATTAGGGTTGCTTATGTGGAGGTGAGTCACACTCCCATGGAAATTAATTTAAAAAGGCAAAGTGTTGAATAAGTCTTGAGGGCTCCATTAATGCTTTTAAAAGTGGGTCAAACAAACCCAAAACCTCATTATTTTAATGATAAAATACATATTGGCCGAACATAAGGATTATGGTATTTTATTACATCACCATTGGGTCATTATGATGTCATAAAACACATTATATATTTAAATGGTATTTAATTTTTACCCAAAAATTTGACTGTCTCAGAAAATTATGAAAAATTCACCGTTGGATAATTTCGACGTCCTGATTCCAAAAATAATATTTATTTTATCTAAATAATTTTCTAAATATGTGAATTTTCACTTTTAAAATAAAAACCGACATTTATAAAAATTCACGGGTTTTGACAGAAATGGCTTTCAAACCTTAATAAAAATTTTAATTGCATTCATAAAATTATAAGATCATTTATATTTAATAAAAATTAATTTAATATTAATAATAATATTTTATTAAAATATTATTTAATTCAAAAATCCTTTAATTTAATAAAATATAATTCTTAATTAAATAATAACTAAAAACATCATTTGTACTTTAAAAACTAATTACAATGCATCAAAAATGACTAGAAATTATATTTATTATTATATACAAAAAATAATGTACATGAACATGGTGCTACTTATTTGTTACATAACCCCTTAAAATAGCCACCTAAGACCTAAGGGTAAGGTGTGCGATGGTGACAGACTCTTGGGGTTGCTCGGATAACATTGCTCGAGTGGTAATCTCTATCAACTTCCATTTTTCCCGTAGACGATCACGTTCGAGCTTGACTTGATGAAGCTCAGCTTGGGCTTGGTCAAGGGCAAAGCCCAAAGACGCCACCTCCTTTCCGAGCTCCGACAAATGGGCTTCGTAAGGGGCAATTCTACTGGATGAGGCCATCGCTTCCTTTGTCTGAGTAAAAATGGTTTCGTTAAAGCCTTATATTTAAACTACCCAGATGATCACTGTTCAACGGCTATAAAAGTAACGGTCACAAATCTTAACGTTAAACTAAAGAAGTTGACATCATATAAAAACATAAAGAAACATTTAACTGGATCAAGAGGGATTTTCCATTAATGAAATTTTGGGTCGTTACAACATTCCCCCCTTAAGAAATTTCGCCCTCGAAATTTTCCTTTTCCCACACTAAAACAAATGTGGGTAACTTAGCTTCATCATATCCTCCGACTCCCAAGTTGCTTCTTCAAACTTGTGGTTTCTCCACAACACCTTGACGAGGGGCATTGTCTTATTTCGTAGAACGTTTTCTCTACGATCCAAGATCTTCACAGGTTGCTCCTCATAAGAAAGATCGTCTTCTAATTGTACCACCTCAGAAGAGAGTACATGTGAAGGGTCTGGTATGTACTTCCTTAAGAGGGATACATGGAAGACATCATGCACCTTGGCCATAGTAGGTGGAAGTGCTAGTCGATAGGCCACAACCCCAACACGATCAAGAATCTCGAAGGGGCCGATGTACCTTGGACTTAACTTCCCTTTCTTTCCAAACCTCATGACCTTCTTCCACGGAGATATGCGTAAAAACACCATGTCTCCGACTTTAAACTCAAGGTATCGTCGACGATTATCTGCATAACTCTTCTGTCAACTTTGGGCTGCCTTGATATGCTGCTGAATGGTTTTCACCTTCTCCACCATTTCTTCGACCATTTCTGGTCCAAGCAGCTTACGTTCACCAACCTCATCCCAACATGCCGGTGTTCTGCACCTTTTCCCATATAGGGCTTCATATGGTGCCATTTGGATGCTCGAGTGGAAACTATTATTATAAGAGAACTCAACTAGAGGAAGATGTTGATCCCATCCTCCTTTAAAGTCCATTGAGCACGCTCTCAACATATCCTCAAGTGTTTGGATAGTCCGCTCGGATTGGCCATCAGTTTGAGGATGATAGGCCGTACTGAAGTTCAGTTCAGTATTCAGAGCATGTTGAAGACTCTTCCAAAACTTAGAGGTAAATCTTGGATCTCGGTCCGACACAATAGATAGTGGTACTCCATGCAACCGTACCACTTCCCTGATATATATCTGTGCCTGTTGATCCAAAGAGAAATCCTCTCGAATAGCAATGAAGTGTACAGTCTTTGTAAGACGATCCACAATAACCCAGATTGCATTGTTGCTTTTGGATGTCCTTGGAAGTCTAGTGACGAAGTCCATGGTGATGTTCTCCCATTTCCATTCTGGTATGGGCAATGGTTGCATCATCCCCTTAGACTTCTGCCTCTCTGCCTTCACTTGCTGACACACCAGGCACTTTGATGTATATTCGGCGATCTCCTTCTTCATATTATCCCACCAAAAGTTTTCTCAGAGATCTCGATACATCTTTGTGCTCCCTGGGTGAATAGAGAAATTTGAACTATGTGCATCATCCAAAAGTTCCTTCTTCAGCTCCGAACTTGATGGGACACATAGTCTTTTCCCAAACCGCACAATTCCTTCTTCATTAACATTAAACTCTGAGGATTTTCCCTTTTTGATAGCTTCCACTTTTTCTTGGATTCTCGCATCATCCTTTTGAGCATCCTTTAACCTTTCCAAAAGAGATGGTTGAGCAATCATTTGTGAAAGGATTGATGATGGTCCCTTCTTTATGATTCCCACGTCCATCTTCATCAAGTCTAAGAAGATTGGATCCTTCTCAATTCTCATCATTGATAGAATTGCTGGATCCTTTCTACTTAGGGCATCCGCCACCTTGTTCGCCTTCCCAGGGTGGTAATGTATTGAACAGTCATAATCCTTTATGAGCTCTATCCATCTTCTCTGGCGCATATTAAGCTCTTTCTGTGTGAATATATATTTAAGACTCTTGTGGTCAGTATATATCTCACATTTCTCTCCATAGAGATAATGCCGCCAGATTTTCAAGGCAAAGATCACCGCCGCCAACTCCAGATCATGCGTTGGATAGTTTCGCTCATGGATTTTCAACTGTCTTGAGGCATAGGATATCACTTTATCATTCTGCATCAGCACACATCCTAAGCCCTTCTTCGAAGCATCACTGAATACCACAAAAAGCTCCCCACTTGTGGGTAAAGTGAGCACAGGTGCAGTGATAAGCCTCCTTTTCAACTCCTTGAAGCTTTCTTCTCATTCATCACTCCAAGAAAACTTTACTCCCTTTCGAGTTAGCTTGGTAAGAGGGTTGGACAATCGTGAGAAGTTTCTCACAAATCGTCGATAATATCCAGCTAACCCCAAGAAGATACGGATATCAGTTACCGATGTTGGCCTCGGCCATCCCTCAATTGCATCTGTTTTGGAGGGGTCCACAGATATCCCATTGCTTGTGATGATATGGCCCAAGAATGAGACCTCCTTCAACTAGAACTCACACTTGCTGTACTTGGCATAGAGCTTCTCCTTGCGCAAAGTCTCCAGTACAGTTCTTAAATGCTCCTCATGGTCCTCCTTGGTTTTGGAGTATATTAGAATATCATCTATAAAGACTACCACAAATTTATCTAGGTAATCTCTAAAGACTCTATTCATCAAGTCCATGAATATTGCTGGAGCATTGGTGAGTCCAAAAGTCATTACTATGAATTCATAGTGCCCGTACCTTGTACGAAAAGCAGTCTTGGGGATATCTTCCTTCTTCACCCTTACTTGATAATATCCCGACCGCAAGTCGACCTTGGAGAAGTATTGTGCTCCACGCAGCTGATCAAACAAGTCATCGATTCTTGGGAGAGGATACTTGTTCTTTATCGTGATTTTGTTAAGTTCACGATAATCGATGCAAAGCCGCATTGACCCATCCTTCTTCTTGACGAAGAGGACTGGTGCACCCCATGGTGATGCACTTGGGCGTATAAACCCTTTATCCAGATTCTCCTATAGTTGTTTCTTCAGTTCTTCAAGCTCAACCACAGCCATCCTATATGGAGTCTTGGATATTGGTAGCGCCCCAGGTATAAGTTCAATTGAGAACTCAACATCTCTTCTTGGAGGAAGACCAGGAAGTTCCTCGGGAAATACTTCAGCGAATTCCCTCACAATAGGCATTTCTTCAAGGATGGTTTCTTCCTTGGACTCAATCATCTGAGCCAGATATGCGTGCTCATAAGGCAGTAATATCCATGCTTGAGATGATGGAGCTAAAGGAGATTCATCTTCCTCCTGACACTTGTAAAGAATCGGGGGTCGATTCTCCATATGGAGTGTGATTTCCCTCTCCCGACAATTTATGTTGGCTCTATATAAGGAAAGCCAATCCATGCCAAGAATTGCATCAAATTCCACCAAAGGGAGTATGACGAGGTTCGCCGAGAAATTCAATCCACAGATTATAACAGGGGAGGATTTATACTCATGGGATGCAATGATTGCCCCATTTGTCGTACTCACCGACATCTTTACTTCCATGATTTGTGGTGGTGCAGGGATTGTTCTACTAAACTTTTGAGATATAAAAAAATGCGTAGAACCTGAATCAAAAAGTACGTTCGCTATTCTTGAATGAATAACTAGCGTACCTGTCACCACTTCGTTGTCGGGGTTCACTTCGGCAGAAGTGATGGCAAAAGCTCTTCCTTGTTGTCTTGGAGGTTGTTGATTGCCTCCGATAACCCTTGGATTAGGGAACTGATTCGCAAAATGACCCGGTTCTTTGCATTTGAAGCATTGAACAACGCGTTGAGGTTCGAACGGAGTGTTCCTCCCCTCCGTCGCAGCCGCGGGTCCTTCTTGCTGACAGTTAACAGCTAGGTGCCCTTCTCTTCCACACTTGAAGCATTTTCTTGTCCCCCTAAGGCAATTTCCAGGGTGCTTCTTTCCACACTTTTGGCAAGTGGGGTGCTGGAATTTCTTAGCGTCGTTGGATTTATCCATCGGACCACCAGCATTGAAGTCCACCTTCCGCTTCTTGTCCCCATGATACCCCTGTGATTCTACGATCTCCATTTCAACCTTGAGGGCACATCGGACAATTTCCTCATAGCTGTCGAAGTCACGGATCGCTAATGCTTTCCGCAAGCTAGGCTTCAGCCCACCAAAGAAGCGGTCAACCTTGCATTCGGGGGTAACGACAAAGCCGGAAGCGTATCGTGCAAGCCTTGTGAAGTTTGCCCCGTACGCTCCCACAGATTCCTCATCTTTCTGCTTGAGGGAAAGGAAGTCCCTTTCCATCTTAAGACGGAGGGTGCGTGGAAAATATTTATCGAAAAACATCTTCCAGAATACCTTCCATTCCAAAGCCTCGATCTCCTCCTCAGGCTTCGTATTTTTGATCAACGTCCACCATTGATCAGCTTCACCCTCCATACGATAAGCCGCCAATAGAACCTTCTCTTTTTCAGAGCATTGGAGGATAGAGAATATCTTTTCAATGGAGTTGATCCATTGTTCAGCAATCGTGGGATCGGATGATCCACTAAAAGTAGGAGGCCTTTGTCTCATGAAGCTTTCAATAGCGACTTGTTCTTTCTTAGGGGGGGTTGAACGTTCCTCTTGACCAGTGTTTCTATTCAAAACTTGAGTTAGCTGAGAGAGAAGCGTGACAAAGTTCGCGATTCCCGCTCCCATTGGATTGGGCATCTCATAAGTACAGTCATCACACTGATCTTCACAACGGTTGTTAGCCCGAGTTCTCCTATTACCGGTCATTGGCTGGAATAAAAGGAAAGTTAGGGGTAACACATAAAGGGTAATCCAAAGACAAAAGTTGATGACTTATAAATAAACTTTAATCTCTTTAACTCATGAGTCTATAGGATTCAATCCAGGCTTTTCATGATCTTCCTTCTAACATATATTCTTAGGGGCATTTTTCCCTTAATAAGGGTTCATACTAAGATTGTGAATTTATCAAAACATATCCCTCGGGAGTTTCGTAACCAAGAGTGCAGCAAGGCCCGTTGTCGTGCACCAGTTCCCGTTCGAGTCTAGCTCAAAGCGGTGTTTTCGGGTTTTACCCCTAGGATACATCTGTGCCAGAGCCGCCTCTACCTGCTCGTATCCAGACAGGGATGTATTTGTTTGATAAAACACTTACTTAGTATTTACCAAAACTTAGGGATGTTTTTATTATGCTTAGTCTTGTATCTAAGGCTTTACTAGGGTTTCCTAATCCCAAAAATAACTAAACCTATCCTCTGATACCAACTATGACAACCCTGCTTTTATTACAACTTAAACATGCTTTATTACATAAAACTTCACTTGATACAACAAAGAAGATCGAGAGGTTTAGTGTCTTTGGGGCTTAGGATCATTACATAAAAACTTTAAACTTGAAATACAACATCCTTATTGAAAACTTCCTTTACATGACCACTACATTCCTTCGTACTTAGCATTGCATGGGATAACCTGAGGACATGCATAAGAAAAGGGTGAGCTATAAAGCCCAGTAAGGGAGTACATAATGAATAACATGAGGAGTACAATACATGTTAGGCAATAGGAATATCAATAGAGCATAATAGAGACATGAACATAAAGGCATGATAAAGGATGATAATCATAACATGGAAATGTGGCAACAACACTTAACATTGAATTAGCATGAGCCAAGGCTCATTGCACATGGAGCATGAGTAAACCCTCATTGCACTTGAAGCACGAGTAAACCCTCGTTGCACTTGAATTAGCATGAGTCAACACTCATTGCACATGACGTATCATGATACTATACTTTACCCAATGCATTGGAGCGCTATAAAGGGCGCACCCTTCTTAAACATTTCATTTCATGCATAAGTGTGCCACATGGATCATAAAACATTGACTCATAAGACATAATCATTTCTTCCAAGATAAAGGAAAGTGGAATTCATACA
Source organism: Viscum album (assembly GCA_963277665.1). Lineage (NCBI taxonomy): Eukaryota > Viridiplantae > Streptophyta > Magnoliopsida > Santalales > Viscaceae > Viscum > Viscum album. Next base: position 1,607,261,719 of record OY728141.1, on the reverse strand, counting down.
TGAAACTTTTTAATCAACATGTAAATGTGCATAAAGGTGAATACCCTTGATGGAGAAATGGGCATGGTATTCACTACACAAAGACATTGGCTTAGAAAATCGGTGCGATTTCGGCAGCGTAACGGCGTGACATAAGAATTCATAAAAAGGTTGATGAGAGAGAAAGGGGTTCCTCATCATATTTACATGTAATGGACAGTAAAAAGATCATATATATACATGCCCCAACAATAGAAATGGAATTTAGATTCATGATACAAAAGTATTGCTTGAATGTAAAAGAAGAGAGAGAAGTTCCTTTCGGAATTTCGGCATAGTAACGGGTGTACATGGGAGGCATTTAATGAGAGAGAAAGGGGTCTCCCATCATTCAAACAATAAGAGGTCAGTATGGGAGAGGTGCGAAACCATACCCCAACATTCATAAATGAAATTAAAAGGGCAATACAACTTAAAGAAAAATTGACAAAAATGAGAAAGGAAGAAAACCCCTTACTTGGAAGTGTGCTTCCAAAGGCTAGAGAGAGGCTTGTGAGAGGCTTCTTGGGAGCTTGGGGCACCTTGATAGGATTCTAGAGAGAGTAGGGCAGAGTTTGGACGAACTTCAAGGGCTTTGGGTGAGGAGGAAGTGGGAGCTTGGGTGGGTTTATATAGGAAAGGTGAGAGGATTCTTTATTATTTAGGTTTGGGACCCCTTGTAATAAAATAATCCAAACCACAAACCATCCCATGGTATTTGCCCATGGTTTCTGGAAAAGGGAAGAGGAAAACAATATTTTACAAGGCCAAGGTCCGAACTTATTAAAAAATTAGGGTTGCTTATGTGGAGGTGAGTCACACTCTCATGGAAATTAATTTAAAAAGGCAAAGTGTTGAATAAGTCTTGAGGGCTCCATTAATGCTTTTAAAAGTGAGTCAAACAAACCCAAAACCTCATTATTTTAATGATAAAATACATATTGGCCGAACATAAGGATTATGGTATTTTATTACATCACCATTGGGTCATTATGATGTCATAAAACACATTATATATTTAAATGGTATTTAATTTTTACCCAAAAATTTGACTGTCTCAGAAAATTATGAAAAATTCACCGTTGGATAATTTCGACGTCCTGATTCCAAAAATAATATTTATTTTATCTAAATAATTTTCTAAATATGTGAATTTTCACTTTTAAAATAAAAACCGACATTTATAAAAATTCACGGGTTTTGACAGAAATGGCTTTCAAACCTTAATAAAAATTTTAATTGCATTCATAAAATTATAAGATCATTTATATTTAATAAAAATTAATTTAATATTAATAATAATATTTTATTAAAATATTATTTAATTCAAAAATCCTTTAATTTAATAAAATATAATTCTTAATTAAATAATAACTAAAAACATCATTTGTACTTTAAAAACTAATTACAATGCATCAAAAATGACTAGAAATTATATTTATTATTATATACAAAAAATAATGTACATGAACATGGTGCTACTTATTTGTTACATAACCCCTTAAAATAGCCACCTAAGACCTAAGGGTAAGGTGTGCGATGGTGACAGACTCTTGGGGTTGCTCGGATAACATTGCTCGAGTGGTAATCTCTATCAACTTCCATTTTTCCCGTAGACGATCACGTTCGAGCTTGACTTGATGAAGCTCAGCTTGGGCTTGGTCAAGGGCAAAGCCCAAAGACGCCACCTCCTTTCCGAGCTCCGACAAATGGGCTTCGTAAGGGGCAATTCTACTGGATGAGGCCATCGCTTCCTTTGTCTGAGTAAAAATGGTTTCGTTAAAGCCTTATATTTAAACTACCCAGATGATCACTGTTCAACGGCTATAAAAGTAACGGTCACAAATCTTAACGTTAAACTAAAGAAGTTGACATCATATAAAAACATAAAGAAACATTTAACTGGATCAAGAGGGATTTTCCATTAATGAAATTTTGGGTCGTTACAACATTCCCCCCTTAAGAAATTTCGCCCTCGAAATTTTCCTTTTCCCACACTAAAACAAATGTGGGTAACTTAGCTTCATCATATCCTCCGACTCCCAAGTTGCTTCTTCAAACTTGTGGTTTCTCCACAACACCTTGACGAGGGGCATTGTCTTATTTCGTAGAACTTTTTCTCTACGATCCAAGATCTTCACAGGTTGCTCCTCATAAGAAAGATCGTCTTCTAATTGTACCACATCAGAAGAGAGTACATGTGAAGGGTCTGGTATGTACTTCCTTAAGAGGGATACATGGAAGACATCATGCACCTTGGCCATAGTAGGTGGAAGTGCTAGTCGATAGGCCACAGCCCCAACACGATCAAGAATCTCGAAGGGGCCGATGTACCTTGGACTTAACTTCCCTTTCTTTCCAAACCTCATGACCTTCTTCCACGGAGATATGCGTAAAAACACCATGTCTCCGACTTTAAACTCAAGGTATCGTCGACGATTATCTGCATAACTCTTCTGTCGACTTTGGGCTGCCTTGATATGCTGCTGAATGGTTTTCACCTTCTCCACCATTTCTTCGACCATTTCTGGTCCAAGCAGCTTACGTTCACCAACCTCATCCCAACATGCCGGTGTTCTGCACCTTTTCCCATATAGGGCTTCATATGGTGCCATTTGGATGCTCGAGTGGAAAATATTATTATAAGAGAACTCAACTAGAGGAAGATGTTGATCCCATCCTCCTTTAAAGTCCATTGAGCACGCTCTCAACATATCCTCAAGTGTTTGGATAGTCCGCTCAGATTGGCCATCAGTTTGAGGATGATAGGCCGTACTGAAGTTCAATTCAGTATTCAGAGCATGTTGAAGACTCTTCCAAAACTTAGAGGTAAATCTTGGATCTCGGTCCGACACAATAGATAGTGGTACTCCATGCAACCGTACCACTTCCCTGATATATATCCGTACCAGTTGATCCAAAGAGAAATCCTCTCGAATAGCAATGAAGTGTACAGTCTTTGTAAGACGATCCACAATAACCCAGATTGCATTGTTGCTTTTGGATGTCCTTGGAAGTCTAGTGACGAAGTCCATGGTGATGTTCTCCCATTTCCATTCTGGTATGGGCAATGGTTGCATCATCCCCTTAGACTTCTGCCTCTCTGCCTTCACTTGCTGACACACCAGGCACTTTGATGTATATTCGGCGATCTCCTTCTTCATATTATCCCACCAAAAGTTTTCTCAGAGATCTCGATACATCTTTGTGCTCCCTGGGTGAATAGAGAAATTTGAACTATGTGCATCATCCAAAAGTTCCTTCTTCAGCTCCGAACTTGATGGGACACATAGTCTTTTCCCAAACCACACAATTCCTTCTTCATTAACATTAAACTCTGAGGATTTTCCCTTTTTGATAGCTTCCACTTTTTCTTGGATTCTCGCATCATCCTTTTGAGCATCCTTTAACCTTTCCAAAAGAGATGGTTGAGCAATCATTTGTGAAAGGATTGATGATGTTCCCTTCTTTATGATTCCCACGTCTATCTTCATCAAGTCTAAGAAGATTGGATCCTTCTCAATTCTCATCATTGATAGAATTGCTGGATCCTTTCTACTTAGGGCATCCGCCACCTTGTTCGCCTTCCCAGGGTGGTAATGTATTGAACAGTCATAATCCTTTATGAGCTCTATCCATCTTCTCTGGCGCATATTAAGCTCTTTCTGTGTGAATATATATTTAAGACTCTTGTGGTCAGTATATATCTCACATTTCTCTCCATAGAGATAATGCCGCCAGATTTTCAAGGCAAAGATCACCGCCGCCAACTCCAGATCATGCGTTGGATAGTTTCGCTCATGGATTTTCAACTGTCTTGAGGCATAGGATATCACTTTATCATTCTGCATCAGCACACATCCTAAGCCCTTCTTCGAAGCATCACTGAATACCACAAAAAGCTCCCCACTTGTGGGTAAAGTGAGCACAGGTGCAGTGATAAGCCTCATTTTCAACTCCTTGAAGCTTTCTTCTCATTCATCACTCCAAGCAAACTTTACTCCCTTTCGAGTTAGCTTGGTAAGAGGGTTGGACAATCGTGAGAAGTTTCTCACAAATCGTCGATAATATCCAGCTAACCCCAAGAAGCTACGGATATCAGTTACCGATGTTGGCCTCGACCATCCCTCAATTGCATCTGTTTTGGAGGGGTCCACAGATATCCCATTGCTTGTGATGATATGGCCCAATAATGAGACCTCCTTCAACTAGAACTCACACTTGCTGTACTTGGCATAGAGCTTCTCCTTGCGCAAAGTCTCCAGTACAGTTCTTAAATGCTCCTCATGGTCCTCCTTGGTTTTGGAGTATATTAGAATATCATCTATAAAGACTACCACAAATTTATCTAGGTAATCTCTAAAGACTCTATTCATTAAGTCCATGAATATTGCTGGAGCATTGGTGAGTCCAAAAGGCATTACTATGAATTCATAGTGCCCGTACCTTGTACGAAAAGCAGTCTTGGGGATATCTTCCTTCTTCACCCTTACTTGATAATATCCCGACCGCAAGTCGACCTTGGAGAAGTATTGTGCTCCACGCAGCTGATCAAACAAGTCATCGATTCTTGGGAGAGGATACTTGTTCTTTATCGTGATTTTGTTAAGTTCACGATAATCGATGCAAAGCCGCATTGACCCATCCTTCTTCTTGACGAAGAGGACCGGTGCACCCCATGGTGATGCACTTGGGCGTATAAACCCTTTATCCAGATTCTCCTGTAGTTGTTTCTTCAGTTCTTCAAGCTCAACCACAGCCATCCTATATGGAGTCTTGGATATTGGTAGCGCCCCAGGTATAAGTTCAATTGAGAACTCAACATCTCTTCTTGGAGGAAGACCAGGAAGTTCCTCGGGAAATACTTCAGCGAATTCCCTCACAATAGGCATTTCTTCAAGGATGGTTTCTTCCTTGGACTCAATCATCTGAGCCAGATATGCGTGCTCATAAGGCAGTAATATCCATGCTTGAGATGATGGAGCTAAAGGAGATTCATCTTCCTCCTGACACTTGTAAAGAATCGGGGGTCGATTCTCCATATGGAGTGTGATTTCCCTCTCCCGACAATTTATGTTGGCTCTATATAAGGAAAGCCAATCCATGCCAAGAATTGCATCAAATTCCACCAAAGGGAGTATGACGAGGTTCGCCGAGAAATTCAATCCACAGATTATAACAGGGGAGGATTTATACTCATGGGATGCAATGATTGCCCCATTTGTCGTACTCACCGACATCTTTACTTCCATGATTTGTGGTGGTGCAGGGATTGTTCTACTAAACTTTTGAGATATAAAAGAATGCGTAGAACCTGAATCAAAAAGTACGTTCGCTATTCTTGAATGAATAACTAGCGTACCTGTCACCACTTCGTTGTCGGGGTTCACTTCGGCAGAAGTGATGGCAAAAGCTCTTCCTTGTTGTCTTGGAGGTTGTTGATTGCCTCCGATAACCCTTGGATTAGGGAACTGATTCGCAAAATGACCCGGTTCTTTGCATTTGAAGCATTGAACAACGCGTTGAGGTTCGAACAGAGTGTTCCTCCCCTCCGTCGCAGCCGCGGGTCCTTCTTCTGACAGTTAACAGCTAGGTGCCCTTCTCTTCCACACTTGAAGCATTTTCTTGTCCCCCTAAGGCAATTTCCAGGGTGCTTCTTTCCACACTTTTGGCAAGTGGGGTGCTGGAATTTCTTAGCGCCGTTGGATTTATCCATCGGACCACCAGCATTGAAGTCCACCTTCCGCTTCTTGTCCCCATGATACCCCTGTGATTCTACGATCTCCATTTCAACCTTGAGGGCACATCGGACAATTTCCTCATAGCTGTCGAAGTCACGGATCGCTAATGCTTTCCGCAAGCTAGGCTTCAGCCCACCAAAGAAGCGGTCAACCTTGCATTCGGGGGTAACGACAAAGCCGGAAGCGTATCGTGCAAGCCTTGTGAAGTTTTCCCCGTACGCTCCCACAGATTCCTCATCTTTCTGCTTGAGGGAAAGGAAGTCCCTTTCCATCTTAAGACGGAGGGTGCGTGGAAAATATTTATCGAAAAACATCTTCCAGAATACCTTCCATTCCAAAGCCTCGATCTCCTCCTCAGGCTTCGTATTTTTGATCAACGTCCACCATTGATCAGCTTCACCCTCCATACGATAAGCCGCCAAGAGAACCTTCTCTTTTTCAGAGCATTGGAGGATAGAGAATATCTTTTCAATGGAGTTGATCCATTGTTCAGCAATCGTGGGATCGGATGATCCACTAAAAGTAGGAGGCCTTTGTCTCATGAAGCTTTCAATAGCGACTTGTTCTTTCTTAGGGGGGGTTGAACGTTCCTCTTGACCAGTGTTTCTATTCAAAACTTGAGTTAGCTGAGAGAGAAGCGTGACAAAGTTCGCGATTCCCGCTCCCATTGGATTGGGCATCTCATAAGTACAGTCATCACACTGATCTTCACAACGGTTGTTAGCCCGAGTTCTCCTATTACCGGTCATTGGCTGGAATAAAAGGAAAGTTAGGGGTAACACATAAAGGGTAATCCAAAGACAAAAGTTGATGACTTATAAATAAACTTTAATCTCTTTAACTCATGAGTCTATAGGATTCAATCCAGGCTTTTCATGATCTTCCTTCTAACATATATTCTTAGGGGCATTTTTCCCTTAATAAGGGTTCATACTAAGATTGTGAATTTATCAAAACATATCCCCCGGGAGTGTCGTAACCAAGAGTGCAGCAAGGCCCGTTGTCGTGCACCAGTTCCCGTTCGAGTCTAGCTCAAAGCGGTGTTTTCGGGTTTTACCCCTAGGATACATCTGTGCCAGAGCCGCCTCTACCTGCTCGTATCCAGACAGGGATGTATTTGTTTGATAAAACACTTACTTAGTATTTACCAAAACTTAGGGATGTTTTTATTATGCTTAGTCTTGTATCTAAGGCTTTACTAGGGTTTCCTAATCCCAAAAATAACTAAACCTATCCTCTGATACCAACTATGACAACCCTGCTTTTATTACAACTTAAACATGCTTTATTACATAAAACTTCACTTGATAAAACAAAGAAGATCGAGAGGTTTAGTGTCTTTGGGGCTTAGGATCATTACATAAAAACTTTAAACTTGAAATACAACATCCTTATTTAAAACTTCCTTTACATGACCACTACATTCCTTCGTACTTAGCATTGCATGGGATAACCTGAGGACATGCATAAGAAAAGGGTGAGCTATAAAGCCCAGTAAGGGAGTACATAATGAATAACATGAGGAGTACAATACATGTTAGGCAATAGGAATATCAATAAATCATAATAGAGACATGAACATAAAGGCATGATAAAGCATGATAATCATAACATGGAAATGTGGCAACAACACTTAACATTGAATTAGCATGAGCCAAGGCTCATTGCACATGGAGCATGAGTAAACCCTCATTGCACTTGAAGCACGAGTAAACCCTCGTTGCACTTGAATTAGCATGAGTCAACACTCATTGCACATGACGTATCATGATACTATACTTTACCCAATGCATTGGAGCGCTATAAAGGGCGCACCCTTCTTAAACATTTCATTTCATGCATAAGTGTGCCACATGGATCATAAAACATTGACTCATAAGACATAATCATTTCTTCCACGATAAAGGAAAGTGGAATTCATACATGGAACTTTCTAATCAACATGTAAATGTGCATAAAGGTGAATACCCTTGATGGAGAAATGGGCATGGTATTCACTACACAAAGACATTGGCTTAGAAAATCGGTGTGATTTCGGCAGCGTAACGGCGTGACATAAGAATTCATAAAAAGGTTGATGAGAGAGAAAGGGGTTCCTCATCATATTTACATGTAATGGACAGTAAGAAGATCATATATATACATGTCCCAACAATAGAAATGGAATTTAGATTCATGATACAAAAGTATTGCTTGAATGTAAAAGAAGAGAGAGAAGTTCCTTTCGGAATTTCGGCATAGTAACGGGTGTACATGGGAGGCATTTAATGAGAGAGAAAGGGGTCTCCCATCATTCAAACAATAAGAGGGCAGTATGGGAGAGGTGCGAAACCATACCCCAACATTCATAAATGAAATTAAAAGGGCAATACAACTTAAAGAAAAATTGACAAAAATGAGAAAGGAAGAAAACCCCTTACTTGGAAGTGTGCTTCCAAAGGCTAGAGAGAGGCTTGTGAGAGGCTTCTTGGGAGCTTGGGGCACCTTGATAGGATTCTAGAGAGAGTAGGGCAGAGTTTGGACGAATTTCAAGGGCTTTGGGTGAGGAGGAAGTGGGATCTTGGGTGGGTTTATATAAGAAAGGTGAGAGAATTCTTTATTATTTAGGTTTGGGACCCCTTGTAATAAAATAATCCAAACCACAAACCATCCCATGGTATTTGCCCATGGTTTCTGGAAAAGGGAAGAGGAAAACAATATTTTACAAGGCCAAGGTCCGAACTTATTAAAAAATTAGGGTTGCTTATGTGGAGGTGAGTCACACTCCCATGGAAATTAATTTAAAAAGGCAAAGTGTTGAATAAGTCTTAAGGGCTCCATTAATGCTTTTAAAAGTGAGTCAAACAAACCCAAAACCTCATTATTTTAATGATAAAATACATATTGGCCGAACATAAGGATTATGGTATTTTATTACATCACCATTGGGTCATTATGATGTCATAAAACACATTATATATTTAAATGGTATTTAATTTTTACCCAAAAATTTGACTGTCTCAGAAAATTATGAAAAATTCACCGTTGGATAATTTCGACGTCCTGATTCCAAAAATAATATTTATTTTATCTAAATAATTTTCTAAATATGTGAATTTTCACTTTTAAAATAAAAACCGACATTTATAAAAATTCACGGGTTTTGACAGAAATGGCTTTCAAACCTTAATAAAAATTTTAATTGCATTCATAAAATTATAAGATCATTTATATTTAATAAAAATTAATTTAATATTAATAATAATATTTTATTAAAATATTATTTAATTCAAAAATCCTTTAATTTAATAAAATATAATTCTTAATTAAATAATAACTAAAAACATCATTTGTACTTTAAAAACTAATTACAATGCATCAAAAATGACTAGAAATTATATTTATTATTATATACAAAAAATAATGTACATGAACATGGTGCTACTTATTTGTTACATAACCCCTTAAAATAGCCGCATAAGAACTAAGGGTAAGGTGTGCGATGGTGACAGACTCTTGGGGTTGCTCAGATAACATTGCTCGAGTGGTAATCTCTATCAACTTCCATTTTTCCCGTAGACGATCACGTTCGAGCTTGACTTGATGAAGCTCAGCTTGGGCTTGGTCAAGGGCAAAGCCCAAAGACGCCACCTCCTTTCCGAGCTCCGACAAATGGGCTTCGTAAGGGGCAATTCTACTGGATGAGGCCATCGCTTCCTTTGTCTGAGTAAAAATGGTTTCGTTAAAGCCTTATATTTAAACTACCCAGATGATCACTGTTCAACGACTATAAAAGTAACGGTCACAAATCTTAACGTTAAACTAAAGAAGTTGACATCATATAAAAACATAAAGAAACATTTAACTGGATCAAGAGGGATTTTCCATTAATGAAATTTTGGGTCGTTACAAACTATATGAAATATAGTAAGCACTATGGAAATATGTTTGTCAAAAACTTATGAAAATCTGACATAAGAAATCAAATAGTGGAAATTGAAAATTTAAACGCAATGATAATTAAAAGATGAATACAATAAAAGTTAAAAAAATAATGCACAATGTATAGGTTAACAAACTAAACACTACTTTAAAAGAAAATATTCAAATCATTCTTTTAGACCAGAGTGTATAAGGTGGGTCTATAGATCGGATCCAAGGTATCCATGAATTTGAACTTGTTGCAAGGTATTCCCAGTTTTATACTCATCAGAATATTTATCTTCTTATCCCTGGAATCCTTCGAATTAACCTGTCGATGGGTGTAGTGTTTTAACCCCCTAACATTATGTCTTCCTAGTCTTGGAAGCCCTTGATCACGCAGGATCGGTAAATCTTCTTTCTTTTTATCTTTGGAAGCCCTCAATCATGCATGACTGGTAAAAGAACAATTACAAGAGAAATAATAAGAGCTTTATAATAAATCCTCACTAGACGTAGCTCTTAATAATCACTCAGAAAGAAAAATAACCAGAAGTACACTGTGTCAATAAGCTGTTGAAGAGTTCAAATGATTGAAAGTTTTATCGAGTTCTCAACATGTTCATCTGCTTCTGATGCTTGAGGTTGCAGCTCTATTTATAGACGATGTTGCAAACAACTTCAATGGTCGAACTCCGTGAATCTCGAAGTCAGTTGCAACAACATTGGTAGTGGCTTCACAATCTTCTGATGATCTCGGTGTTTTTCTTTATCTAACGATGAGTTAATCCAGCATTGTTGTGGTGCTCTTATTGAGTTCGTTGGTATTTTAGTTACAAACATTTTGTTCTATTGGTGGATGTACTCTTTCAAAAAAATTAAGTTCTCGAGATTTCCAATTGTCGAAAAATTGTTATGCACAAACAAAACAATTAACACAAAGTTCAAGTTAAATTAAGTTCATGTGAAGTGTATTGTGATTTCAAAAATAAAGTGAGTCTTTAACTCAACGATACGATGTTTTCAATTTAATTTTTGATTTTATTATTCATAGTCAACGAATTGTTTTATTTTTTTACTACAAATCAAATCTCGTGTAATTGTACGAAGGAAATACCAGTTTATAAAATAAAAGAATGTCAAATGAAACTTATATAGTATAAATCAGTATGGAAAAAAATCAACCAGTTGTTGGTAACCGATATATTAATTCAAATTGTGCGTATTTATTCATCAAATCTTTCAGGATACATACCAAAAATTGTTATGAACAATAAAGTGATGTTGTAAAAAATATTTATTGTAAGTACTTTTATTACGATGATCAAACTTTGTACATCCACTGCATCTCACTTTCATTGAATAATCTTCATAATCAGACTGAAATATTCTCTTATTTGACCTCTCAGACACCTTTTCTAATAAAGGAGGAAAATTCATATCAAGAGTGTATTTTCCATTGTCTTTATAAGTATAAGGAATTTGGTTTATATGTTTTTTTGTATCGTGATAACGTTTTGCAATATAAATATAATTAAAAAAAACTATTAAAAATAAAGTGATGATATGCCAAACATTTGTTTCATCAAAATGTTTGTATTTAATCTGCCAAACTTGTAATTGGTAAATGATGAATGTTACAAATCTATGAATTAAATTATTTGACATCATCATATGACATTTCACCATAACATTTACCTAATAAATACTCATTCATTAAATTTTCAAATGGAATATCAATGATAAATGATTCCGCCTTTCTAAGACCTTAAAAAATAAGTGCATTCAACTCATTCAAATTCAAGAAAAATAACTCAGAAACTTGAAAAATGTGGTCTCATTAACAATATTTTCCACACACCACAATTTCCCCTCTAAATTATACCTTAAATATATTATACATAAGTTTGAACAGAATCTCATTAATCCTTTTTAGCAAATTGCACCAAATCCAAATTATGGTATGAAATGAAGGTAATTGTTTGATTATCACCAATTAATATTCACAAATTCTTGAAAAAAATAGTCAATTCTCTTCGTTTTTTGAACCCACTCCAGCTCAAATTGGAAACAAAACACACAATAATAATAAAATGTCAATAAAAAAATATATTTAATAAAAAACAACAATCGTCCTAGATACTAAAACAATAAATATAGAAAACAAAACAAAAACAATATACAATGCATCCCTATTATTGTATTTGTCAACAACTGACGGATGGCTTTCGAACAATGCTTTTAAAAATGCCTCATCAAGAATCAACAAATGACGTTATATATTGAAATCACATGTACAAAGTTCAAAAAACGAATATGGTATTTTAAAAAGACTGCTTCGAGAAAGCTTTAACACGTAGTGAGTTCATACATTTACTTTAATATTAGTTTCAATACAACATTTCAAATCATAAAATTAATAAGATTAATTCAATTTAAAGATGACAAAGGGTTGAATATCCATAAAATTCAAGGTATGTGAACCTGCATATGTTTAATTTTTCAAAACCCATAAATGATGACGGTTTATGCTCTACACTCATTATTATGTTATATCTTTAAATATTGGTTCAACTACTTCAAGCTATTTAAATATATGTTTAATTTCAAAAAATTTAAACTCATTTATAAATTTTAAATGAAAGGATATCAATTTTAATAAAAATATTTTATAATTTTAGTATCATTTTTAAATATATAATTAATAGATTAATAATAGTTAATAAATATATAAATATTATAATTTTACAAGTTAATAATTTAATTATAATGAAATCAACATAGTTTGGGTTTATGATACCCTAAGGTTACCATTCTAAACCTACTCAAATATTTGTGTAATTTTAGATTTATTACTCTAAATCCAGTAAAACTCGGCTAATCATTATCGTAACCCTAATCAATCATATCAAATAGCGAGACTCATGTGAATGCTGTCCTCCATTTTTCGATACACATTGTCATCCGTAGTTCAGGCGCAAATCCCAACCATCCATTTTCTTCTGCATTCCCCCCCCCCTTCTGCCGGTCGTTCACCACGATGATTTTTGTAGATGGCGCTCGGTTTCGCTGCTCGACGCAATCCTCCTCACCCCAGGTTCGAAGACACACGCTTGTTCACTCATGCTTGCTAATATCTTTCCAAGTTTCAATTTTCTAAAACCACAGGCTTCACGAATTGCAAACCCCATGCTTTCCTTCAGTTTTAAGGAAATACAGTGTGTTTCGGCGGATGTTCATGCGCAACCCCCCTCTTATTCTCTACTTGATCAGTCCTTACTTGCTCTGCATTTGCCAAGCTCACATTATATCCAGTTCCTTGAGGCCAAAGAAACCCAGGGACTTGTTGTCTGTTACAGTATTTCTGTCATATGTATATATATTTGTTTCACTACTGTTCATAGCCGTTAAGTATAATTTAGCGTGGGAACAAAAACGAGGGAAGGAAGTAGGCATACTTCTGAACAATTCTATTAATTGTTCCACCCAATCTACCTTATTTATACAAAGACATAGCAATTTAAGTTCAATTAAGGAATGAGAGAAACGGACTCCTCCTCCAATAGCCTAAGCAAGTGAAGCATTTTGCTTTGAATTATTCAAATTGCTTATACACTACATGATGCATGATTCAAATGATAAAATCCACATATCAAACATCCTTTAAATGTACTATTCGATCATTTATGTTTTTGCTATGATAGGCGCATCATCAAAATAGACGCCAATAAATTTGCCTATTTATGCCTTAAGTCAAAGTGTCCAGAGCATTAGTTTAATTGCAAATTACAACTAACCATTCATTTGAATCACATTTCTGTATCAATGACAGATTTTCTCAGTATTTTTACTTATTTGAATATGATGCTATTCAATATTTAAATTAAATTTAGAAAGCACAAAAAAACCATGCAACTCACCAATATATCGTATAAGCCAGGAATGGGATGGTAATATTTAATGTTACATCGTTGATCTCTTAGCATTTAATTCATACCCTTTGAATCTCATTCTTCTTAGGTACAAGTTGTTATGTAAAATAATGAGAGTAGAAAAAGAGAGGAAACAATGTTTATTGTATTGCTTACAAGCAGGACAAAGAGAGAGAGAGTGAGAATTACTGATTGGAAAAGAAGAGAGAAGTAGAGGAAGAAGAAAGAGAGGCAGGAGAACCACCAGGAGAAGACCACTTCCCGTAGAGGTCAAACCGAGACCACCGACTGAACTTTCCAGCTGCCAAGGTGTAGAAGAGTTCCCAAAGAATATCCCCCCTCTCCTCTACGAACCACCCCCCTTTTAATATTCTCTTCTTGCTCCCTCCTGTTACATCTGACAATAACAAACTAACAGCTGAAAGTAACAAACTAATAAAAGCCAAAATACAATACTGCCCCTAAACTGCTAATGCCCACACGCCCCCAACTTCTGGGCAACAACCCACACCAACCAACACATATTCCTAACATTACCCCCTGCTTGAAAAGCCACCTTGTCCTCAAGATGGACCGTCAAAATACAATTCGGCCTCTTTAGCACTGGAACGGCAGACCTCCTTTGAAGATGGATGCACATTGCATCAGTTTCAGCAGCAACCAGGACAACTCCATCTACATTGAAGTCATAGCTGTTGCTGTCAAATATTCAGCTGGTTTTGCACCATTCCCCTGACTCCCATCAGTATGCCCAGGTCATCCTCTAAGCGTTGGAGACAAATATTCAGTTGTACCAAACAAGGAGGCTTGTGATTGCTGTCTAGCATTGCTAACGAATTTGCCAGCCCCTTCACCATGAGCATGAGCATGGCGGTTTGCAGATGTAATTTCTGTTGTTCCTGTGGAGGGAATGTTGCCACACCTACTTTGGATTTTGCAAAGAGCTTTCGCTGGGCACGAAGTTGAACAAAATTGTACAAAGTGGCCTTTTGTAATGAAGCTGGTGGAGCACTGCCAGAATTGTCTGAGTTCTTTTTAAGGAGTTCCTTTTGTAATGAAGCTGGTGGAGCACTGCCAGAATTGTCCGAGTTCTTTTTAAGGAGTTCTGTATGTTTTCACCAGAATCCACAGATGAAGAGTTTGAACTCGAAGAACCATGGTCATCCTGAAGATTAAGCGGCCCATGATCTGACCCGGGAAGATTGAGCTTTGGAAATGAAGTTTCCCCGTCACTGCATACTGCCCATGAAGGGAGATCAGCTCTTGGTGGAAGTTGAGTTGGAAGGGTAGGAATTCGTGATCTTGTTGGGTGATGGCTCCAATTCTCAAGTCTATCTTCAGAGGAGGTCTCTTTCTCGAGAATCTCATGTGCCAATTGGAATAATTTGTTGCTGCATTGATTCTTTGAAAGCTTTAATTCGAGGCCATGAACTTTCTGAATATAGAGATCAACAACCATCCACCCAACAAAAACTAAACAATTATTTCTTGCATCAAACCACCAATTTGCTTTCAAAGAGCTTGGAGTCGTCGAATTGGTCCAAGGAAAAGACGCTTCCATGTATGTAGATTCATTACAATGACTGCGCGTGTTGAACAATTGATCCAGCAGGTAACCCACCCAGCCTTGACCTCCCAACAACAACAGTTTCCTTGTTGTCGCCATTCCCCATCACCCAATGCTCACCTAGCTTTTGGAATAAGACCTCGCATCATCCAAGCAGGCTTGGGACGTTTTTGCACCTTGCTAGGCTCCAACATGTATTCAGTAGCTCTACCACCCGTGCTGGTGGCATTGCACACTGCCTTCTCCCCTCTAAATTCTACTCGTCTCGGGCTTAGATAGTTGAGGAAATTTCCCTCCTTTCCATGCCAAGCTTGCGCAACTAGTGGCACTTCTCTGGAAAGCGGTTTTGGATGTCAATCAGAAACAATTTGAGACTCTAGAATTGCATCACCTTAGTGCTCCAACATTGGCGGTCTGCACACTAACATCACCTTCTTGCTCCACCTCATTGGCTTCCTTATCGCAGAAGAAAGAAAGGAATGTGTTCTTTTTCGTTCCTTGCCACTCCTGAACTACCGGTGAGGCTCTCAGACTTGATACCTTTGCAGTAAGAGGGAACATACCAGGAAGAAGCTGCATCTCACTGAAAATCTTTTCCCGCGTATCCATAGTAGAACTCGGATCTAATAAAATCTCTTCAGGTCACTCCAGTCTGAACCCATGCTACACCTGAAGCTGCCATCGGAAAATATTCGTCTTCCCAATGCCTTTCCCATATTTTTCCATCAGTGTCGCTTCAGTTGCTCCCATGTTGAGCAAGGATTTTTATTCAGCCAAGACAAGAACCAATATAAAGTTGTAGTCTCTATACAAATCTGTGCATAGTGAAGTTTCATGTCCTCTGCTGTCCGATTTTCCTGGAAGTAAGCTTCGACTTTGGTGATCCAACCAAAAGGATCGTTCCCAGTAAACAAAGGCAGTTTGACTCGTTTTTCTATACTCCTCGCTCCATCGACTGGAGCCAAGTCATTAAGCGTAGGACTCGCCTCTTTTTTCCTCCCGAACTCCATGTTTCTGTCACCGCTTCCAACTGAGCATGCTGCAGCTGACCGAGTCTGTTTTCCAGACACTGAGCATCGTTCCTCCTGGGACTGTAACTCCTTTGTCTGCTCCTCCGATTGTTCCCCCGAACCTTGAATCCTTTGAGAAATTTTCACCACATTTGACTGCAACTGTAATTGCTCTTGCTCACTCTGCTTACGTGTAAACTGTCCAGAATAAATCGGATGCCTTGCATGAACAGCTAGAACCACTTTTAGTTCTTCCAGGTGGAATTTTAGCTCATTAAACAACTTCTTGATCTTCAATTGTCTTCTAGTAAAATCTTCCAAAAATGATGTTTGTCCCTGCGCCTCGGCCGATTGTCCTTGCATCGTCCAGTTTGCACACAAAAACTTCATTGCTTAATCTAACTCCGTTCTGACCAACTTCCTCCAACGAACAGTGTGAACATGATTTTTCTTTTTTTTTTAATTGCCATTGAAATCCTCCACACCAAACCACAACCAAACACTTGTCGATCGTTGCGTCCAACGTACGTCTCTTCCTCTACAAAGCGCACCTTTCTGCTGCAGTGAATTGGCCCGCCCGTCTATAGCGCTAGTGTCAGACACACTGCACGGTCAAGACGAACTCCCTGATGTCTTAAATGGCGGATCGTCATGCTTCGAGTCGTCCAGACCTCGCTCGCTGATCACTTCGACCTTTGCCCCTCCAAGCGCACAACTCACCAGCGATAGCGTCTCCTCGGATTTTCCACCTGTATCGCTCGTGCGTATTCTTGCGTCGTCTGAGCCCAAACACGTTCGCATCACCAACAACGTATGTGGCTCCAACAAGAAGTTCGGCCAGCTCCAACGACGCCTCTCCTCCGGCGAGCGTCCACTGTACTGGCACCTCTCTCCAGCTACGTGTCTCACAAATTCTCTCTCCTTGATCGTCTCTTCCGCACGATCGTTTTCTCCAGCAGCGTCTGCTTCTTCAACTGCGGCGCGTCACACTGTTGCAATCGTCTCTCCTGGCGTGCAGTAGTAGCAATCAACAATTAGCTTTGATCGCCCCTCTCCCCCAACAGCGATCGTCTCTCTCTCACGGCGTTCTCCAGCGGAGTCGCCAATTGTTATGTAAAATAACGAGAAAGGAGAAAAAGAGAGGAAACAATGTTTATTGTATTGCTTACAAGCAGAATAGAGAGAGTGAGAATTACAGATTGGAAAAGAAGAGAGAAGTTGAGGAAGAAGAGAGGTAGGAGAACCACTAGGAGAAGACCACTTCCTGGAGAGGTCAGGCCGAGAGCACTGGCCGAACTTCCCAGCCGCCAAGCTGTAGGAGAGTTCCCAAAGAATATCCCCCCTCTCCTCTACGAACCAACCCCCTTTTAATATTCTCTTCCTGCCCCCTCCTGTTACAGCTGATAGTAGCAAACTAACAGCTGAAAGTAACAAACTAATAAAAGCCAAAATACAATACTGCCCCTAAACTGCTAATGCCCACACGCCCCCAACTGCTGGGCAGCAGCCCACACCAACCAATACATATTTCTAACACAAGCAGTATTTGAAAGGTCCATAAGCCCATTGATTCTCTTATGTACACCTTTTCCATCATGTTAACTTGACTCTTGTAGATCTTTTGTCTCATTGGAATCACTTTTATTAGTGGGTTAGTTTGGAATGATGACAGGAGACGTGAGATTAGTGAAACGTTCAATTCCTTGGATTGGATGTAATTTAGGTGGTTTTTCATTGAGAAAGATATAGCCAGATAGGCTATAGGCCAGTAAATTGCGAGGATAAAAATTATATTTATCAAACTATATTTACAAAACCTATGGAAACGGTAATATTTGACTTATTTTCTTTGATAAAAGAAAGGAAAGTTTATTCTCCATTATATTCCCCTAGTTGTTAGGTGTAAATAGTTGCTAGCTAGACTGTGCTGTGGGACTCTCTTCCCCACTTTTAGGATTAGCTTTGCAGTTGAGGCCAGGTATGTTCCTGGATCCCCCCTCTAGAATATTGTTTTCCATGTTGTGTTAAAGTGTCCAGGTCTTTGTCACTCCCTCCACCTTGAAAATCAGTCTTGTCCCCAAGATTGAAGGAATAAAAATGATTACGGTTGGTGACAACCTCTTCCCATGGACCTTCTTTCACATGAAGCCCCTTCCAATTGGGTGGCCACTGAGACAGTGCTGACTTTTTCCGACGAAACAGCCGCCACACCCTCAGAATAACCCCACCCTGTGGGAAGGCAGCGGTCGGCCGCCGGCAGGAGGTTGGCTATAATCACTACAAAGTGGAGGTGCCGTAGCCCTTCTATAACTCCCAACGAGTGAAGGGGGAACCTTGTCCTCCAAGGATTTCTGCTTTATCCTCTGGTAGAACTGCCGTTTTGACAGGGAATATTGGTCCGCGAGCCCCTTCAACCTGGCCCTTAACATCACATGCTCCTTGAACCGAGAATGGCATCCTTCTTTTTGCTCTTCCAGCCTATTTCTGCTTCCATTAACATTTGGATCTGACGCTGTAACTCCCGATAGAGTGACTCAAGTTTATCTCGAACAACACTGGCCGAATCTCTCTTTGGAACAGAAGAATGACACTTCAAAGTGAACTACTTAAACCCTATCTCAGTTTCGAAGCCACACTTAGTTTTCCCTCATCCTTCTGGGTTTTTATTCCATGCAGGTTCTGACCTTACAGATTCCCAAGTTTTCGTCACATGAGTTGGCTTGGCTGTGAGTCTAAGACCCCTGTAATGTATTTTCCAGAAGTCTTTTATTTGGCTTCAACTTGCTCTTTCTCACTAGCAAATTTGGCTGATTGCTGATCAACCTTCAAAGTGGTGTTAGGACCAGAGTCCCCTGACTTGGGCATGCCAACTGTAGAGCTTTCGTCTTCCATGAAGGCATCACCAAATCCATCTTTCTCAACTAATAGACCCGGGAAGGTTTCCTCAATGTTATCTGTTTCAGCCTTGCTAGTTTGTACTAATATCCCCAGTGACTCAGATCCCTGTTTTATACTCAAAACATCTCCCCCTTCGCGATCTAACCTTGGTTTCTCCTGTTCTGGCATTGAAGTCATAAGCACGATGTGTTCTACAGTGCTCTCAATAAACCCATCTGGCAATGAATTCCCCAAGCAGAAGACTCTAAGCACATTGTCATTGTTAGTGGGTAGTGTGACCAGAAAACTCCGTGGAGGAAACACCCATAGTGGTGGCTTTGGCGGAGGCTTTGGGAACATGAGTCTGGAGAATTGACTAGCAAGTCCTTTGAGAGCACACACTACAAGGTCACTGCCCATAACTGGGATCTCTGGAGGCACAATTCGCCCATCGTCTTCATCTTCATCTTCTTGCACCCCAAACCTGATTTTACTCAGGTTCGACTCATTTCCGAGCCGCGGTGACTTCCTTGAATCAGTTTTGGGAAGAGTTGCTGCCATGAGCGAAGATCCATCACAACCGCTACGTGCATCGAACGCTAATCATTTAGCCTTGGTAATCCGGTTGCAGCTGTGCCTAAACTAGAGCCTTTTTCCTCCACAACTTTCCTGGACAATTCATTCAAAGACCAGTGAATTGTATGGGGATACACGGGCATAAAGGCTAGAGAGCTTGTGCCTGCATCTATACCCATGTCGTGCGCATGCTTTCCAGGGAAATACAGGTCTGCTCTAGTGTTCGTGCATCCCAGACAACTTGCATTTGATCATATGGGACAATGGGCATATACTCCATCCCTCAAACAAGCTTCTCCTTCTGCTCCTTGTATCGTTTTCCTGGGAAAAAACTGTCGTACCGAGAGCTGTGCAAACGCTGTTGGGTGTACTTGCTTCTCCTTTTCTATGATTTTAGGTGTCATAGTGTCTGATGCCTCCACGTACATTGATGGATGTATGTTCTAGGTGTCGTCGTGTCGGGCGTCTCCTGTAAAACTGCTCCTGTATTTGTCATATCGGTATACGGATTCTGATCGTCCTGACCCCCAAATCGCTCCATAATTTTTTTTTTGAACACTGACCATGAGAAATCTGTATGGACTTCCATCATAAGGGTAAACCTGTATTTAGCGACTCTCTCCATGCCAACCTGAGCGAGAAAAGCCTTCGAGCTTTCTGCCGTCTATTGAATCTGAAAATAAAGCTCCGCATGAGTAATCCACCCCTGAGGATCCTTCCCATCAAACACCGACAACTCTATGCCCTTGGCAATCAGAACTGGTTCTCGCACAGCGCCGACCCGATCGTTCGCCTTCTGCGGTTCCCATGCAGCGCCCCGCCCGATTGTTCGCCTGCCTCCTACGTGACTAGGGACGACCGGTCTTCCTCCGGCTGCGGTCGCTTATCCAAGTGTCGCATTGCTTCAGAGTAACACTTACGAAATTCTTCTTGACTTTGAGTAAGAGTTGCCATAGATGTAGCTAGCTCAGAAAGTGTCTCCTCCATGTGCCCCATGCCCCGTTCCATACCTTATAAGTGAGTTTGATGTCGCGTCTCCGTGTGATCTGAGCCCTCCTTTCTGACAGGTTGGACCAAATGATAAAACCTCACACCAAAACTCTGCTCGGAGAGGACAATTTTGTATATATTACAACCGTGAAGAATCAGAATTACAGGCGTAAGAGGGAGAAGAAAAAGGAGAATGGAGAAGAAGGAAAACTTGAAAGGCCTTCCGGCACCCTCACCCAAGCCTCACAGCTGATCCCACAAACCTTGAGTATAACCCCCCCCCCCCAGCGTGGGTTCTCTGAGTAACAGTTGTTGCCCCCCCAGTTTATTCCCTAGTATATTCCCCCAGCTGTTAGGCGTAAACAGTTTCTAGCCGGGCTGTCCTGTGGGGCCCCCACCCCCTTCTAGAATTAGCTTTACAACCGTGCCAGCTGTGGCCAGGTATGGGCTCACCTGGATCCCCCCTCTAGAATATTGTTTTCCATGCTATGTTAAAGTGTCCAGCTTTTTATCAGACGAGGCATCCCCCCAAAGCATAAAAAGAAACAAGAACGCAAAAGACACAAGCTCACACGAAAGCAACACACTACTCTTCGGATAAGTCGGAGAAAGACCCAGAGAAGGCGCTCGTTACAAAAGCCCAAATTGAAGATAAGTCTTCCACCATCTGCCACACTCCTAAAACATCCTTGCAACACCTGTTGAAAATTATGGAATTTCGCTCCAGTCAGACAGACCAGATAAGCACAAGGACTGCAGGTTTCCAAAGGATTTTGCCATGTTTTGACCTCTCGAACTCGATTTCTTGGAATTTAGCTACCGTACTAGGGTCCACATAAGACTTACCTGTGAGCGCAAAGCGCCGACTTCAAATCTCCTTGGAAAAGGGATAATGCAAGAATAAGTTTTGACTGGTTTCTCCATTGGAGAGGCAACAACACAGAAATGTCTTGAGAAATGCACACATTAGGCCATTGAATAGATAAAAGATTGTTAATGTTTATCCGTTCTAACTCCACTAACCAAGCAAACACATGGATTTTGTGAGCAACCTTTGTGATAGGAACGTGGGGTTATGTGGCCGCAGCAGTGTAGGCCAGCGAGGTCGAGGCTGGACGTTCCTAGGTGTTGGGTGCTTTTGAGTCGTTTGGGTCCTGCTGCTGGTGCAGAAGGGTGCCCCTCGAAGGGGTGCAACTTAGTATGGAATGAAGTGAAGTAAATGGCAGGGGAATATTAAGTAACTGCCCGGGGCAGTGATGTATTTTAGCAATAGATTGCTCGGTTGGGTTTGTTGGGCAGTGGTTGGGTGGATATTAAATAGAGTGGTTGGAAGAGGTGGTGGGGGGAGAATTACATATAGTTTTGGTTGGCTTCCTGTGGGAGCAATTCGGAGGGTTAAGTCTCAACCTTGGGAGCAGCCATTGCTGGTTATAATAAAAATCCATTGTTTCTCACTCTTTCGGATACATATCAATTGGTGATCTCGTTGAGAGATTTCAAGAGCGAGAGTCTAGAAAGAACCTCTCACTTGATCGTTCTTGAAGTTCCAAAGGATCGAATAACAACCGAGAAGGGGGTTGAATCAGTTGTTCACTTTTTGTAATTTTCAATACTTTTTAAAACTTAACCTCTGTAACCTGTTAAGATTTATTTTCTTATCAGCTTTTTAGTAAATACTCATGCATGCAAAAGTAATAAAACAATTAAAGCATACAACATTTAAAGGTTCGACCTCACTGTGAGAACCCACATCCTTGCCATAGTCACTCCTGTGGATCTATGGAAATTCATTATTATGAAGAAGTGAATACAACTTGTGCCAACTCCTGTTAGACACTTTTTATCTCCCGATAGGAAAGATTATACTGACTCTCGTCAGTTTACAAAGTTAGCTTACAAAACAATTGAGCCAAAACAAAAGAATAAGACTTTGTTAAATTCACTCCACAAAAGATCAGTCTGGATTCTAGTCCGATTTGGCTGGATCCGATTCTCTCAATCTGATGAGGCTAATACGATTCTCCCTCTACACTTTTCAAACTCTTCTCAAACACTCAGTGTGATCTTCCTCAGTTTGATTGACTCAATACGATGGACTCAATACGATGAACCCATTCTCATTCTGCAAAACTCAAACTCTGCTCAAATGTTCAATACGATCTTTCTCAGTCCGATAAACAAAATTTTCAGGTGTCTGATCTTCTTATGAGATCTCAGTCCCAAAAGAATTTTCACTTGAATTCTTCAACGCTTCGTCTTTTTCGTTTACGTGAAAGTTATCATGAACAAATGATCTGAACAAGTATTTATAGGCAACTCAGAGAAACTCGAAAACTTTCCAGGTTCCTCGGATTTCAAAACTTCGAAAAACTCTCGCATTTAAACTTCAACTTTAACTTCTTCAAACCTTCTCAGGTTTCTCTGAGATTTACGCATAATTGAATATCAAGTTTAACTACTTCAACTCTTCACATAACTTCTCCGTAATCAGCTTTCTTGAACTTCCTATCTTTTCTTCTGTCACGACCCGTCCCCCGGGGCCCGTGCTGTGACTACCCCAAACCCGCCTTCTATAGGCTAGGGGCTGACAACTAGCACCAAAGGCGTAATTCCCTAAAACTGGGAAGACATTGCCTTTATAACCTGTAAACACATACAACAGTGCACAAGCTGGAAACAAAACACTAAGTAAAACTGTATAATAAAAGTGTGCTGAAAGTAAAAGGGGCCGAAAATACAAGCCCAACTGTAAAGTACAAGAAACTGAAAGTACAACTGAAGAAAAGAAAAATTGCCGCTGGGTCGTCCTCTGAGATTCCTACCCGAAGGGTAGGTACAAATTGCCTCCTCAGCACTCCACGTCCGTCCGTTTCCTCTGTGTACCGACACGCCGTAAGGTCCACCTCCGGGTACCGTTCAGTCCTGGTACTCTCAACCTCGGTCAGCGGTGTTCGTCGTCTGCATCCAACACAACGAGGTGCGGGCATAGCCCGTGCAGGGGTGAGTATAACGATACTCAGTAGGGACCCCGAGACTCTCAAGGTCTCACAAAATCCAACAAGGATAAACCACAAAGTATGAAATCAACAGATAACCCCACTTAGGTATATGCCCACACATATACCTAAGTTATCAAGTAATCTATCTCAATCATGAGGAAAACACAAAAGTTATTGACTCAGCTCAACCAGGATTTTTATTCACATTATCGAAACCACGACTGCTGAAGAACTCCTCTGTCGAGTACAGTGGGCCTGCCGCGACACCAAGGCGCTTCCCACTAACCTTGGACTGCTGAGGTACTCCTCCTGTCGAGTACCGTGGGTCTGCTGCGTCACCAAGGCACTCCCCACCGTGGGTCTGCCGCCACAACCAGACGCTCCCCCTAATAGCCTGCAGAGGTACTCCTCCTGTCGAGTACCGTAGGTCTGCCACCACAACCAGGCACTCCTCCGCCATGGGTCTGCCGCCACAACCAGGCGCTCCCCACTGGGCTAGTCGAGTTACTCCGAGTCAATCGGTCAGCAGTCGTCAAGTCTCAGCCACCTACTAGGTCTCCGCACTTTGTCCGCTTATCTCTAGAAGGATTCGATCCATGAGCTACTGGTCGATACTCCAACTATCACGAAGTCCCACGTAGAAGTATCTCAAAGGTCCAACACGTCATAGAGGTCTCAACGCAACAGACGGCGCATCAATAGGACGCCCGGTCTGTGAGTTATTAGCCTTTTAGTCCCGGAGACCCGGTTGGATTCGTGCACGATCCAACCTGGCCGTATCTTAACTATACCCCAAACTCTAGTGGGGTATACTCAAAGGGACCGTCATGCTCCAAGATTATCAGGGCCGCTGACAGTTCGTCAAACGGACGTCCGGTGCCAAAAATATGGCCAAAAGAAAGTAAAGGGAGGTCGTAGTGGGCCCGGGTCCGGTCGGACTGACCCGGCTTGACCCGTTGGGTCTGGCCCGCCCGTTAGGCGGGCCAATCCGTTAGGTTCGGCCCGACCCCCTAGGCCCAGTCCAGCAGGCCGTGAGGGGTCGCGGAGGGCCGCGGGAGCGTGGACCGGTCGCGAGGCCGCGAACTGGCCGCGGGTCGGCGCGAGGGCGGTTCGGCCCGGTGGCGCAGGGCTGTTCAGCCCGGAGGCGCCGCGAGGGCCGGTTTGGGAGGCCGGTTCGGCCGGGCGCCGTGAGGGGCGCAGCTCGGGCGGCTCGGCCCGGGAAACCAGGGTCGGTTCGGCCAGTAGCGGCGCGGGGCCCGCAGACGGCAAAGAAGCGGGGGCGCGCGGGGCGCGCGGGGCGCGCGGTGGTTGGGGGCCGGTTCAACTGGGGCGCGGCGCGGCTCAACCGGGGCGGCGCGGCCGGCGGGGCGGCGCGGGTCGCGGAGGTTGCGGGGAGCGCGATCGTTGCCTTCGTCGCCTTCGTCGTCTCATCGCCTCGTCGCCTTTCCGTAGAACGTCACAAACAAGAACGACGGAGGGGTCGGGCCATGTTGGTTTGGCCCGCACCCTCCGTGTTTAGGGTGGTAACAATTGGCTCTCAAGAACGAAGCACAACAACCCTTCCGCAATGATTAATCCCAAAACCCGCAAAAGGAAAACATCCTCGTTCTTCGTTTTAAAAGAAAGGAAGAACATGGGAGTAAATCATACTTAAATAAAATTAAACCTCTACCTTTGTTCGTTGTTCGTTGACGGAGCCGCGGGGAAGAAGACGGAGTTGTCGTCGTTCGTCGCGTTCGCCGCACACTTCCAATCCCGAGCTCCTGCGTCGGTTCGTTGATGACGACGATGAGGGTCGGTTGTCGAAGACGTCCCACGTCGGTTGCTTCCGCAAGGTGCTTCCGAGGAAGAAGTCGAAGACGCTCCTTGCCGGCGTTCTTCGTTGGAAAAACGCGTTCTTCGTTCTTCGTTGACGAGAGCTTTTCTCTCTGTAGAATGAGGAAACCCCCTTGCCTCCTTTTTCCTCAAAGTGAGGAGGAGACCTTCTTTTATAATGAATGATAAACTCCACATCGGACCACAAGTCCGATGTGGGATACAGACTCCAACACTCCCCCTACCTAGCTTGGACACATAATGAAAAGAAATCAACAAAACAGACGCTAACACTCCCCCTCAAGCTGGACAAACCCAACTTGATTACAAAACAAAGCAAAACAGAGTAAAAGATAAAGCTGCAAGGTTGCGGCTCCCCCTCAGGATGATGGATGGATGATGCTGAAAAGGATGCGCCAATGATGCGTCGGGAAATCCGCAGAGGCGGGGCCGAACGACAGAGCACCAGGAAGTCCGCACTGGTCGGGCCAGTCATCGGAGCGCCGGGAAGTCCGCACTGGTCGGGCCGGTCGTCGGAGCGCCGGGAAACCGCAGGAGGCGGGGCTTCTGGCAGGAATGGAGGCTAGCGATGGAGGAGCCGGCAGGAGTGGAGGCCGGCAGGGGTGGAGGCCGGCTGCAACAGAACCGGCGAGAGACACGCACAGGAGGCGGGCTGCCAGAAAGAGCCGCAGCAGGCGAGATCGGGAGGCCTGCGGCAGGAGTCTCGCACAGAGGGGGGAGGCCGGGAGGGCTGCGCCTGAGTCTGGAAGGGAGCTGCGATGGAGGGTCGCGCCTGGGAGGAGTTGCCGGGAGAAAGGCGGTTGCGCGACGGAGGAGCCTTGCCGGATGAGCGCGCAGCGGGACCGCGAGGGGCGACGGGAAGCGTCGCGGGCAGCAGCGGGAGGCGCGGAGCACGTCGTGCACAGAGGAGGCCGCTGGGAGGGGTCGTTGGGCCGGCGCGAGGGAAGCCGCAGTAAAGGCGGGGCTTGGCGCCGGGAGAGAAGACGGGAGGAGGCGCTGCGGGATCAGGCGGCGACGAGCGGGCCAGCGCCGGGACTGCGCAGGCGAGGCGGAAGCGCCAGTGGCGTCGCGCACAGGCAGGAGGAGGACGAGGCGGGCGCCGGCGTCGAGATGCCGCAGCAGGAGGCGGGGCCGTCGCGCAGGGAGCCGCGCAAGGAGAGGGGACGTTGTTCGAGGGAGAGAGGGCCGCCGCGCGCATGAGGAAGTTCCGCCGGGAGGGAGAGCCGCTTAGGGCAGGGAGGGCTGCCGGGGCAGGGAGGGCCGCACCGAGGGATGACCAGCAGGAGCAACGGAGGGAGGGGGGGCGACGACTAGTTGGATGGGAGCTGCCGCCCCCGGACGAGGAAAACCCTAAAGGCTGATGGAAGAAAAAATAATTAGGGAGGGAGGGTCGGGAGTAAATCCCTCTGATACCATGTAGAATGAGGAAACCCCCTTGCCTCCTTTTTCCTCAAAGTGAGGAGGAGACCTTTTTTTATAATGAATGATAAACTCCACATCGGACCACAAGTCCGATGTGGGATGCAGACTCCAACACTCTCAAAAGCTCCTTCCTCCTTTGCTAACCAAAGAAAAGGTAGCCAAGAATAATAGATTATAAAACCTATTAAGTCGTTGGCATAAGAATTCAAATTGGGTGAATTAATTAAGTTGACTCCACTTGATTAATTCATAAGGTGGCATAATTAAAAGAGAGGAAGGGTTGACACATTAAAGGAGGGGGGTGGAGAGACTCTCCCTCATTAATGAGGGGAGTTGAGAGGTTTTCCTCTCCCACCATTATTAGGGGGGTTTATTTTCGGGTGGTCCCCACATCGTAACCTCTCGCGGGAGGTTAGGTTCGGGAGGGCCCCACCACCATAACCTCTCATGGGAGGTTATCGTCGGGTGGTCCCCACACTTCAACTCCCACAAGGAGGTTTAGTTCTGGTGGACCCCACCTCCAACTTTCACATGGTGGCTCAAAAAAATAAAATAAAGTGTAGTTCATTTTATTTTATTATTTTCCACGAAAAACCCAAAAAACTATCTTTTATTCTCGACCTACTGCCGTCGAGGTGAAAGTCTCTTTAAGCGAAAATCGGCGCCGCGAGTTCAACGGTGCCCTCGGATTTCAGTTCCGAGCACCGGTTCAAAAGTTATAAAAACCCGCTCGTACGTTTATTGAACGTACCCGAACAAAACTTCAGAAATTGATTTCGGGCACACCGAGCCTCGGAATCACGCGCCGTCAATTTTCGCGGACTCGTAAAATTTCATTTAATAAAAAAAAATTTTACATGGAAATTCCTGGTCTTTACATTTTCGCCAGCTCAGGGCTTTACGTCCCCGTAAGCTGCAACTCATAACTAAGGAAACAAGTGGGGGTACTGAGCACGCTTCTGAGCCTCCCGCTCCCATGTGCTCTTTTGGAGGTTCCCGTGCTGCCAGCGAACGCGCACCAGAGGTATCGACCGTTCACGAAGGACCCGCTCCTGTCGATCCTCAATCTCTACTGGAACCTCCGTAAAAGTCGCCCTATCGTCGACGTCCAGCTCGCCGTGGTCGATGATGTAGGAAGGGTCGTTCACGTATCTCCTCAGCTAAGATACGTGGAAGACGTCGTGCACCCGATGCAACTGAGGTGGAAGAGCTAAGCGGTAAGCCAGCTCGCCAACTCTGCTGAGGACCTGAAAAGGTCCGATGAATCTCGGAGATAACTTGCCGCTTCGGTCAAATCTCCGTAGACCTCGTCCAGGTGAGACCCGTAGAAAGACGTGGTCGCCATCCTCGAACTCCAGAGGTCTCCGTCTCCTGTCGGCATACGACTTCTGCTGGCACTGTGCAGTCTTCATCCGCTCCTGGATGATCTGCACCTTCTCTGTGGTAGCCCATACCATCTCTGGTCCTACTAGTGCTGACTTCCCTGGGTCAGTCGAGCACAAAGGTGATCTGCAAGGTCGCCCATATAATGCCTCAAAAGGTGCCATCCCTATAGTGGAGTGATAACTGTTGTTGTATGCAAACTCTACCAAAGGTAAGTGATCTTCCCTGCGACCGAAGTCGAGGACACAAGCAAGCAACATGTTCTCGAGGGTCTGAATGGTCCGCTCGGTCTGGCCATCCGTCTGAGGATGGAAGGCGGTGCTCAAACGAAGCTGCGTCCCGAAAGCTTCCTGCAACCCCTTCCATAGTCGGGGAGTGAAGCGTGTGTCACGACCGGAGACAATCGTCATGGGTACTTCATGTAGCCGCGCAATCTCCTACACATAGAGACGTCCCAAGCTCTCTACTGAACCCTGCTCTCTGATTGGTTGGAAGTGGGCCGACTTGGTGAGTCGGTCGACGATCACCCAAATCGAGTCATGTCCCCTGGATGTACGTGGAAGACCCGTCACGAAGTCCATGGATATCCCATCCCACTTCCACTCTGGGACCTCTAAAGGCTGAACCAAGTCTGCTGGTACCTGATGCTCCGCCTTCACTTGCTGATAAGTGAGTCACCGAGAAACAAACTCTGCAACTGCTTTCTTCATTCTCGGCCACCAGTGCTGTTGTCGAAGATCCTGGTACATCTTCGCCACTCCTGGATGTGCCGCTAGAGGGGATGTGTGAAACTCTCTCAACACTTCCTCCTGAAGTGACACTGGTACCATGATACGTCCTCTGAAGAGGATGTCGTGCTCCCCACCTTCAGAAAATCCATCAGGTGTGTAAAGACCCGTAAAATTCAAGGGAAATTTTTTCTTAATTTTCTTTGGAATTTTACAAGAGCGCGGTTTCTGACGGCACCTGATTCCGAGGCCCGGAGTGACCGGAATCAATTTCCGAAGTTTGGCTCGGGTACGTTCAGTGAACGAACGAGCGGGAATTTCTAACTTTTGATCCGGTGCTCGGAATTGAAATCCGAGGGTACCGATGAATTCGCAGCGCCGATTTTCGCTTAAGGGGACCTTTTCCGAAGTTGCGTTTGCCTAGGAAGAGATGTTTAATTTTCTGGATGAAATGAAGAGTAAAATAAATTTGTTTTACAATATTTATTTTATATCTTAAAAGTGGTTATAATCTTTTGTTGGAAGTTGGGTGGTTTAACTACCTAAGAGAGGATTAAGGTGAGGAGGGGCCCACACGAGCCCCACCTTTTCAAATTCCCTAACTCCCCTCTCTCCCCTCTCTCCCTCTTAAAGGCTTGTCAACTTAACATTTATTTAATTATACAACTCATGTATAATAAATAAGTGAGTTTAATTTTTGAGTTTTTGAAATTCAAACTCTTGAATTTCAAAGGTTGGGTTGTGTTAATAAATTAAGAGTAAGCTTAATTTATTTTTGGGTTAGTTCCTTTGTTACTTGAGAGGATTGGGAGAATCGTTGAGAGACTTGAAGATCTTCTTCGTCTTCGACGAAGAACGTGAAGAACGGTTCTTCTCCGACAAAGAACATCGATCCCACGACCTTCGAGACTCGGCGTCCCGGGTTCTTCCGTCTTCATCTTCCTCCTCGACAAGGGAGAAGTCGCCGACCGTGGTGATCATCGCCAACGACAACGTACCTCCCTTCTTCGTCATAGCGACAAGTGAAGAGACGTCGTTTCCTCCTCAGACGCACCCCGACGTCCACGGAATCTACGTCCGACGCCGCGACGCCTTTCTCCGCGATAACCGACGTGCGACGTCAATCTTTCAAGGTAGGGGTGGTTGTTAATTGTTTATTTATTTATCCTTGTTCGTGGTTCTAGCGTGACTAACGTGAGGTTTTTAAATATGTGTTATTGTTTAACGTGAGGGGGCCGGACCGCATGAACACGGCCGAACCCCCTCCTTCGTTCTTGATGTTTTATATTGCGGATGAAACAAGGTGGTGAGGTGTCGCCGCACCACACGGTTATTCGCCCGATTATATTGCGCGGCGCCGTCGCGCCGAGCCGTGGAAGAATCATCAAGAACGCGACGCCGTCGCGCCGCGTCGAGGGGAATGGAAGGCGCGGCGAAGGGGCGCGGTGCCGTCGCACCGCGCCGGACGACGAACACCGCGGTCGGTTCCGGGCCGCGGCGAGACGGGAAGACCGGCGGCACGCCGGGCCGCCGGCGTCGGAAGCCGGAAAGGGGACCGGATTTTCCGGTCCGGTTGGAGAAAAACCGGCCGACCAGGTGGCCGGCCGGAAGGTCAAAGGCCGGGGGAATTTAATTCCCCCGGCCAGCTCAAAAACCCCCCTCATTTAAGAGAGGGGGGCGGTTTCCTTGAGGGGGGCAGGCGGCCCCCCGGTTGCCTTCAAAGCAGGCCCCCACGAGGGGGGGCCGGTCTCCAAAAAGGCGCGGCTCTTAAGCTGCGCCGCCTTGCTGGAAGCGGGGGTTTAGCCCCCCGCGCGTGACCCTAGCGGCGCCGGGCCGCGCCGGTCCGCGCCGCCGCGCCGGTCCGTCTCCGGCCGGGCCGGGTCGGACCCGGACCCCCCCGTTTTCGAGACGACTTCGGTCTTTTGGCCATAACTTGAGCCACGGACCTCCGATCGACGAACCGTCTGCGGCAACACGATCCTTGGATCGAGACGGTCGTTTCGGTATACTATACTCAAGGCGCACCTTCTTTTTCGGGAGCCTACGTGGTTAAAACTCCGTAGTTAAGCGTGCTTGGCTTAGAGTAGTGATCAGGATGGGTGACCTCCTGGGAAGTTTCCCAGGGAGAGTGTGAGACGGAAAGGCTGATATCTTTCAGACTGGACGTCCGATTGACGAACCGTCAGCGGCGATGCGATCTTTGGATCGAGACGGTCGTTTCGGTATATCACACTCAAGGTTTCGGATTACTTTGAGTTCTGCCGGGTTGGTTCGTACACGAAACCAACCGGACCTTCGGAGCGGAAACGCTCATATCTTGAGCTATGGACGTCCGATTGACGTGCCGTCAGCTTTGTTGTTTTCCTCTTAGTGAGACGAATCTTTTGACATACTCCACCCGAGGTTTGGACGCAGGTGGAGTACGGTCGGGTTGGTTTTGCCTTAAAAACCAACCGGGCCCCGGAGACGAAAATGCCAATAACTCTCAGACCGGGCGTCCGATCGACGCGCCGTCTGTTGCGTTGAGTTCCTGTTGACGATACGGAACTTTTGGATACATCAACTTTGGACTTTGTGACAGTTGATGTATCAGCCTCTCGGCTCGTGGAGCGGACCTCCGAACGAGCTTGCTGTGTGCGGGAACCCTAGTGCTACTGCTAATGCTACTGTGACTGCAACGACGACAGTACAGAGATCCTGTGTGGATTCGACGACGACGACTACAGCACTCAACGATCCTACGTGGAACAGTGCTACGCTCCTGTGTGGGTCTTTGCGGGGGTTAGTACCTATCGATCCTTCGTGGGTCCGACGACTTAGATGGATCAGTGATCATCTTCACCGTCATCCGAAGAAGTTTACCTGAGTGAGCTGAACCTTCTATTTTACTCGATAGAGGTAGTGCGCTTGGTTGTAGCGGCAGACCCGCGATTCTGGAGACGAGCATACGGAGTACGGAGACCGTGTAGCCGGCTGAGACCTGAAGACTGCTCGACCGACTCGACTTGGAATGAGTCGACTAGCCCAGTGGACGGAGCGCCCGGTATTTGGCGGCAGACCCACGGCGGACGGAGCGCCTGGTAGTTGGCAGCAAACCCGCGGTACTCGACTGGAGGAGTACCTCTGTAGGCTATTTGGGTGAGCGCCCGGTATTTGGCAGCAGACCCTCAGCGGACGGAGCGCCCGGTAGTTGGCAGCAGACCCGCGGTACTCGACAGGAGTACTTCAGCAGTCTTAGGTTAGTGAGCAGTACCTCGGAGTCGTGACAGGACCACTGTACACTTCAGAGATGGGGCTCTTCAGCAGTTACGGTTTTGATAATGAAAATCCTGTGTGAGCTGAAACCTTTTGCTTTCCTGTGTGGATTGTGTTGTGCAATCCTGTGTGGATTACGTTTTGCTTTCCTGTGTGGAATACGTTTACTTTCCTGTGTGGACTGAGTTGTACTTGGGCTCGGAGGTTGGAGCGTATTTAAAATTGGTGACTTAGGTATATGTATGGGCATATACCTAAGCAGTGTCGGTTGTTACTTCGTGATTGTACCTTTCTTTGTGGTTTATCCTTTGTGGATTTTGGGAGACCTTCAGGGGTCTCGGGGTCCCTACTGAGTAGCTTATACTCACCCCTGCACGGGCTTTGCCCGCACTACGTTGTGTTGGTTGCAGACGACGGACAACGTTGATCTTAGCTGAGGCTTGCAGAGCTGGACGGTACCTGGAGGAGGATCACTGGGCGAGACGTGCTCGGAGCGGACGACGGGACCCGTGGAGCAGTAGAGCTATCTGTACCCACCCTTCAGGTGAGATTTCCAGTGGACAGCTCGGTGTAGCGGTTTTTACTTTTCAGTTGCTGTTTTCCCTTTCGAGTTGTACTTTACTTTCAGTTTGGGTTTGTATACTGGCCCATTTACTTTTCCGCACTTTCAGTTGTACTCTGCTTTTGCTTAGTATTTACTTTCCGCTTGCTTACTCTGTGGCGTTTGTTTACTTTACAAAGGCAATGCCTTCCCTTTTTACCGGGATTTACGCCTTGGTGCTAGTCGCCAGCCCCTGGCCTATGGAAGGCGGGCTTGGGGTAGTCACGACACGGACCCCGAGGGCGGGTCGTGACAAATTGGTATCAGAGGAGTTCGGTTCTACCGCGAACTCTGATCTTTTCTATGTGAAACAATAATGTTTAGCGTATTGAGTGTGGTTATCAGTCCAGGGAGTCCAGTGTTGGTGCGGCGGCCGACGTATCCGTACACCAGGACCCTGACTTCTGATTTCCGACTTAATGCACGAAAACATTGATTGCGTGTGTGTTTCAAAGTTTTCTTTGTGATTACTTAAATCAGCTCACCAGGTATACTGTTCTGACCGTGGCGCACCTGTTTACTTTTTAGGATGGCCCCACGACGGCAGCCAGCTAGGGTTCCGAGAGTTGAGCGTGACGACAGCCCACCGAGCGACGAGGCCTCGGTGCAGGGCCCTTTGTCAGCAGTGGCACCGGCGGTAGCACTACCCGCCGAGCCCCCGATACTTCCAGCACCAGCCGCTGACGATGCACGTCGCCTCAGCGCACTGCATGAGTTTCAACGCCAGCGACCACCCAGGTTTCGCGGGGAGACGGATCCACAGGCAGCAGAGGACTGGCTGGAGGCAGTGGTACGAGTGTTTAGGCTAGTGAGGACACCAGCAGACCTCATGGTGATCCTCGCTGCGAGCCTACTACACGCAGCAGTAGGACGATGGTGGAGCTTGATGCTCCAGGTGCACGATGATGCATCTCTACTTTGGACGGACTTTGAGAGCCTTTTTCGCTCGGAGTTCGTCCCAGCCACCCTTCGTGCGGTGCGTATTCAGGAGCTTCTTCAGCTGCGGCAGGGCAGCATGACGGTCGCTCAGTACTCGGCGAGATTTACCGATCTCTCGCGCTACTCGACCGACATGATACGGGACCCATTCTTCCGGGCCCGGACCTTCGAGCAGGGTTTGAGACACGAGATCAGGGCATCGCTGATCTCCCTCAGCATACCGACTCAGACAGGAGTACTGGAGCGAGCCCTTCTGATCGAGAGTTTCCTGGCTGAGTCCACAGCGAGACCTACCGCAGAGCGGCAGATAGCGGAGTCTTCGGCAACAGGTAGCCGACGGATGACTCAGGGTTCCAAGCAGACCAGACCTACCGGTGGCCGACTGCACGACTCAGGCTCAGTTGTACGGGGAAGCTGGGGTGGAGTCAGAGCCTGGCGTGCCGAGAGTGGGCAGTGTTACTCCTGTGGCGGGATTGGTCACATGGCTCGTGACTGTCCGACCCGCCATGCTGATGATCAGCAGTTAAGTGAAGAACCTTCCAGGCAGAGGCAGAGGTTCGACCGTGGCGGTCCGCAGGGAGGAGGCGGACGAGGCAGAGGAGCTGGACGAGCAGCCGGTGGTGGGCGACGCTTTGAGGCTCTTCCACCACCACCACCAGGAGGTCCACCCCGACCACAGGGAGTAGGTGAACATGCGAGAGCTCAACTTCAGGCAACCGAGGCCTTCGATCATGGAGTTCTGGGAGCCGATGGACAGGAGCAGAACTAGTGGATACATCCTTTGTACTTCTGGTTCCTTGTTGCATTTGTGTAGCGTCTTGTATTATGAGCTGCAATAATAAAAGACACATACCTTTGTGATATTTTCGTTCCTGTCCTCTTTCGTGATGTTACTAAGAGGTTCCAGTTTTGGCTGTTGACTTGACCCTCACTTGTGAGACATCTACTGGAGGAGACCAGTTACCACACACTGATGCCGACAGTGTGACTCAACCCTTGGAGGCGAGAGTAACGGTTGAATCTCTTAGTAGTAGCGTCGAGGCCTTACGACGTCATCCTTGGTATGGATTAGTATCATCCATGTTAGGATTGACTGTTTTAGGCAAAGAATGTGGTTCATCCAGGGGATGGGACCAGATTTCTCTTATCGGCAAAGAAGAAATCTTGCAGCTCTGGTGGGACCGGAGATGGTCCAGGCCACGACAGAGAAGGTCCAGGTCATCCAGGAGCGGATGAGTACAGCTCAGAGCCGGCAGAAGCCTTACGCTGACACGAGGCGGAGGCCACTAGAGTTCGAGGTTGGTGACCACGTCTTCTTGCGGGTCTCACCTCGACGTGGTATTCAGAGATTTGGCCGAGGCAGCAAGTTATCTCCGCGCTTCATCGGATCCTTTCAGGTCCTCAACAGGGTTGGCGAGGTGGCTTATCGCCTGGCTCTGCCACCTCAGTTGCACCGGGTGCACGACGTCTTCCACGTATCTCAGCTGAGGAGATACGTGCACGACCCGACGCACATCATTGACCATGGGGAGCTTGACGTTGACGATGGGGCGACTTTTACGGAGGTCCCGGTGGAGATAGAGGATCGACAAGAGCGGGTCCTGCGTGGGCGATCGATTCCTCTTGTGCGCATCAGATGGCAGCACGGGAATCTCCAGGAGAGCACATGGGAGCGGGAGGCTCAGATGCGTGCTCAATACCCTCATTTGTTTCCCTAGTTTTTGATGTATCTTTACGGGGACGTAAAGCCCTGAGGTGAGAGTAATGTAAAGACCCGTAAAATTCAAGGGAAATTTTTTCTTAATTTTATTTGGAATTTTACAAGAGCGCGGTTTCTGACGGCACCTGATTCCGAGGCCCGGAGTGCCCGGAATCAATTTCCGAAGTTTGGCTCGGGTATGTTCAGTGAACGAACGAGCGAGAATTTCTAACTTTTGATCCGGTGCTCGGAATTGAAATCCGAGAGTACCGATGAACTCGCAGCGCCGATTTTCGCTTAAGGGGACCTTTTCCGAAGTTGCGTTTGCCTAGGAAGAGATGTTTAATTTTCTGGATGAAATGAAGAGTAAAATAAATTTGTTTTACAATATTTATTTTATATCTTAAAAGTGGTTATAATCTTTTGTTGGAAGTTGGGTGGTTTAACTACCTAAGAGAGGATTAAGGTGAGGAGGGGCCCACACGAGCCCCACCTTTTCAAATTCCCTAACCCCCCTCTCTCCCCTCTCTCCCTCTTAAAGGCTTGTCAACTTAACATTTATTTAATTATACAACTCATGTATAATAAATAAGTGAGTTTAATTTTTGAGTTTTTGAAATTCAAACTCTTGAATTTCAAAGGTTGGGTTGTGTTAATAAATTAAGAGTAAGCTTAATTTATTTTTGGGTTAGTTCCTTTGTTACTTGAGAGGATTGGGAGAATCGTTGAGAGACTTGAAGATCTTCTTCGTCTTCGACGAAGAACGTGAAGAACGGTTCTTCTCCGACAAAGAACATCGATCCCACGACCTTCGAGACTCGGCGTCCCGGGTTCTTCCGTCTTCATCTTCCTCCTCGACAAGGGAGAAGTCGCCGACCGTGGTGATCATCGCCAACGACAACGTACCTCCCTTCTTCGTCATAGCGACAAGTGAAGAGACGTCGTTTCCTCCTCAGACGCACCCCGACGTCCACGGAATCTACGTCCGACGCCGCGACGCCTTTCTCCGCGATAACCGACGTGCGACGTCAATCTTTCAAGGTAGGGGTGGTTGTTAATTGTTTATTTATTTA
Source organism: Viscum album (assembly GCA_963277665.1). Lineage (NCBI taxonomy): Eukaryota > Viridiplantae > Streptophyta > Magnoliopsida > Santalales > Viscaceae > Viscum > Viscum album. The sequence goes on along the minus strand of OY728141.1, from coordinate 1,607,225,173 downwards.
TCCTTGTTCGTGGTTCTAGCGTGACTAACGTGAGATTTTTAAATATGTGTTATTGTTTAACGTGAGGGGGCCGGACCGCATGAACACGGCCGAACCCCCTCCTTCGTTCTTGATGTTTTATATTGCGGATGAAACAAGGTGGTGAGGTGTCGCCGCACCACACGGTTATTCGCCCGATTATATTGCGCGGCGCCGTCGCGCCGAGCCGTGAAAGAATCATCAAGAACGCGACGCCGTCGCGCCGCGTCGAGGGGAATGGAAGGCGCGTCGAAGGGGCGCGGTGCCGTCGCACCGCGCCGGACGACGAACACCGCGGTCGGTTCCGGGCCGCGGCGAGACGGGAAGACCGGCGGCACGCCGGGCCGCCGGCGTCGGAAGCCGGAAAGGGGACCGGATTTTCCGGTCCGGTTGGAGAAAAACCGGCCGGCCAGGTGGCCGGCCGGAAGGTCAAATGCCGGGGGAATTTAATTCCCCCGGCCAGCTCAAAACCCCCCCTCATTTAAGAGAGGGGGGCGGTTTCCTTGAGGGGGGCAGGCGGCCCCCCGGTTGCCTTCAAAGCTGGCCCCCACGAGGGGGGGCCGGTCTCCAAAAAGGCGCGGCTCTTAAGCCGCGCCGCCTTGCTGGAAGCGGGGGTTTAGCCCCCGGCGCGTGACCCTAGCGGCGCCGGGCCGCGCCGCCGCGCCGGTCCGTCGCCGGCCGGGCCGGGTCGGACCCGGGTCGGGTCGACCCGGTTCGGGCCGACCCAGGGGGGGGTCGGGCCTGGTCGGCCCGGACCCGGACCCCCCCGTTTTCGAGACGACTTCGGTCTTTTGGCCATAACTTGAGCCACGGACCTCCGATCGACGAACCGTCTGCGACAACACGATCCTTGGATCGAGACGGTCGTTTCGGTATACTATACTCAAGGCGCACCTTCTTTTTTCGGGAGCCTACGTGGTTAAAACTCCGTAGTTAAGCGTGCTTGGCTTAGAGTAGTGATCAGGATGGGTGACCTCCTGGGAAGTTTTCCAGGGAAGGTGTGAGACGGAAAGACTGATATCTTTCAGACTGGACGTCCGATTGACGAACCGTCAGCGGCGATGCGATCTTTGGATCGAGACGGTCGTTTCGGTATATCACACTCAAGGTTTCGGATTACTTTGAGTTCTGCCGGGTTGGTTCGTACACGAAACCAACCGGACCTTCGGAGCGGAAACGCTCATATCTTGAGCTACGGACGTCCGATTGACGTGCCGTCAGCTTTGTTGTTTTCCTCTTAGTGAGACAGATCTTTTGGCATACTCCACCCGAGGTTTGGACGCAGGTGGAGTACGGTCGGGTTGGTTTTGCCTTAAAAACCAACCGGGCCCCGGAGACGAAAATGCCAATAACTCTCAGACCGGGCGTCCGATCGACGCGCCGTCTGTTGCGTTGAGTTCCTGTTGACGATACGAAACTTTTGGATACATCAACTTTGGACTTTGTGACAGTTGATGTATCAGCCTCTCGGCTCGTGGAGCGGACCCTCCGAACGAGCTTGCTGTGTGCGGGAACCCTAGTGCTACTGCTAATGCTACTGTGACTGCAACGACGACAGTACAGAGATCCTGTGTGGATTCGACGACGACGACTACAACACTCAGCGATCCTACGTGGAACAGTGCTACGATCCTGTGTGGGTCTTTGCGGGGGTTAGTACCTATCGATCCTTCGTGGGTCCGACGACTTAGATGGATCAGTGATCATCTTCACCGTCATCCGAAGAAGTTTACCTGAGTGAGCTGAACCTTTTATTTTACTCGATAGAGGTAGTGCGCTTGGTTGTAGCGGCAGACCCGCGATTCTGGAGACGAGCATACGGAGTACGGAGACCGTGTAGCCGACTGAGACCTGAAGACTGCTCGACCGACTCGACTTGGAGTGAGTCGACTAGCCCAGTGGACGGAGCGCCCGGTATTTGGCGGCAGACCCACGACGGACGGAGCGCCTGGTAGTTGGCAGCAAACCCGCGGTACTCGACTGGAGGAGTACCTCTGTAGGCTATTTGGGTGAGCGCCCGGTATTTGGCAGCAGACCCTCAGCGGACGGAGCGCCCGGTAGTTGGCAGCAGACCCGCGGTACTCGATAGGAGGAGTACTTCAGCAGTCTTAGGTTAGTGAGCAGTACCTCGGAGTCGTGACAGGACCACTGTACACTTCAGAGATGGGGCTCTTCAGCAGTTACGGTTTTGATAATGAAAATCCCGTGTGAGCTGAAACCTTTTGCTTTCCTGTGTGGATTGTGTTGTGCAATCCTGTGTGGATTACGTTTTGCTTTCCTGTGTGGAATACGTTTACTTTCCTGTGTGGACTGAGTTGTACTTGGGCTCGGAGGTTGGAGCGTATTTAAAATTGGTGACTTAGGTATATGTATGGGCATATACCTAAGCAGTGTCGGTTGTTACTTCGTGATTGTACCTTTCTTTGTGGTTTATCCTTTGTGGATTTTGGGAGACCTTCAGGGGTCTCGGGGTCCCTACTGAGTAGCTTATACTCACCCCTGCACGGGCTTTGCCCGCACTACGTTGTGTTGGTTGCAGACGACGGACAGCGTTGATCTTAGCTGAGGCTTGCAGAGCAGGACGGTACCTGGAGGAGGATCACTGGGCGAGACGTGCTCGGAGCGGACGACGGGACCCGTGGAGCAGTGGAGCTATCTGTACCCACCCTTCAGGTGGGATTTCCAGTGGACAGCTCGGTGTAGCGGCTTTTACTTTTCAGTTGCTGTTTTCCCTTTCGAGTTGTACTTTACTTTCAGTTTGGGTTTGTATACTGGCCCATTTACTTTTCCGCACTTTCAGTTGTACTCTGCTTTTGCTTAGTATTTACTTTCCGCTTGCTTACTCTGTGGTGTTTGTTTACTTTACAAAGGCAATGCCTTCCCTTTTTACCGGGATTTACGCCTTGGTGCTAGTCGCCAGCCCCTGGCCTATGGAAGGCGGGCTTGGGGTAGTCACGGCACGGACCCCGAGGGCGGGTCGTGACAAGGTGCCTGTCCTGTGGATATCTGAGCACGTCGTGTTTTGCAGTCAACGTCCCCACGTTGCGCTTCCCTGACTCACTGAAGAAGTGGGGCAGTGACTGTAAGAGACTGTAGAAAGGCTGCTCCATCTCTATCCACAGAGGATATCTGCAAAGCAGCCAGCTGAGTGCATCTGCAACAACGTTCTCCTTCCCAGGAGTATAAACTATCTCAAAGTCATAGTCCTGGAGGAACTCAAGCCAACGTCGCTGTCTCAGGTTCAGGTCCTTCTGAGAGAAGATATACCTGAGACTCTTGTGATCAGAGTACACGATAAAATGCCCGCCCATCAGATAGTGTCGCCACATCTTTAAGGCGAAGACCACTGCTGCTAACTCCAGGTCATGGGTAGCGTAGTTCTGCTCATGCTGTCTCAGCTGACGAGAACCATAAGCGATCACTGCTCGCTCCTGCATCTGGACACACCTGAGTCCGGTCCCTGATGCGTCGCAGTAGACTACGTACCCTATGCCTTCCTTTGGAAGCCTCAAGATGGGGGCACTAGTCAGCCTCTGCCTCAGCTCTTGAAAGCTCTGCTGACATCTCTCCGACCACACAAAGGGTTGCCCCTTCTTCGTCAAAGCTGATAGTGGTGCTGCAACTCTGGAGAAGTCTGGCACAAACCTCCGGTAGTATCCAGCCAAACCCAGGAAACTCCGTACCTCCGTCACACTCCTGGGTGTCTTCCAAGCAAGTACCGCCTCAATCTTCGCTGGATCTACTGCAACTCCAGCCTCCGAGATGACATGTCCCAGAAAGGGAACCTCTCGGATCCAGAACTGGCACTTCGAGAGCTTACCATAAAGCTGGTGCTCTCGGAGTGTGTCCAGTACTACTCGCAAGTGATAGGCATGCTCCTCCTCAGTAGTCGTGTAGATCAGAATGTCGTCGATGAAGACTACGACAAAGCGATCAAGGTATGGTTGAAATATCATGTTCATGAGTCCCATGAACACTGTTGGAGCGTTGGTTACGCCGAATGTCATAACCAAGAACTCGTAGTGGCCGTACCGACATCTGAAGACCGTCTTCTGCACATCCTCGTCTCGAACTCTGAGCTGGTGATAACTTGATCTGAGGTCTATCTTCGAGAACCACCGTGCTCCCTTCAACTGATCAAAGATGTCGTCAATCCTCGAGAGTGGGTACCTGTTCTTCACGGTCACCTGGTTTAGGCGCCGATAGTCAATACAAAGCCTCAAGCTCCCATCCGCCTTCTTGGCGAACAGAATCGGGGGTGCCCAGGGAGAAACACTGGGCCGGATGAATCCCTTCCCTTGCAAGTCCTCTAGCTTTACCCGCAGCTCGCGAAGCTCGGCGAGAGCCATCCGATACACTAGTGTAGATATCGGTGCCGTCTCGGGGTACAAGTCAATGTAAAAGTCCACCTCTCTGCGAGGAGGTAGACCTGAGACATCATCAGGGAAAACATCCGTGTACTGGTCCACCACTGCAGGAAAACTCGGACTCTCCAAATCATCTGCTCCGAGGGTAAGGGCAGCCAACTGATGAGTGATCGGCTGCACTCTCCTCCGGGCAAGTCCATCCTGCGCTGCAAAGGCTCCCTTTTCGCCGGTGAAGGTAAACCTGGTCCCATCCGTGCGGACACACCGCACTTTGCACCTAATACAGTCTATCTGAGCATGGACTGTAGATAACCAGTCCATACCCAAGATGACGTCGTAAGGCCTCGACGCCGCTACTGGGAGATCCCAGTCGAAGCTCTTGCCTCTTAGAGTAAGCTCACACTGTCGGCATCAGTGTGTAATCGTCGAATCTGTTCCCGTAGGAGTCTCTAGCCGTAAGGATCGAGCCAATGGCTCCGTCAGAATCTCTGAACTCCAAACGAGGGCAGTGGCAATGAAAAAGTGACCTGTGTTTATAAGAACTACAACTAAGGTGGAATAGACACAGATTGTACCTCGTATTATCTCCGGAGCGCCGTGATTGTAGGCCTCAGCTGCTTGGAGCTGGGCTCTTCCCTGTCCACCTGCTCTCTGCGGTCGGGGTGGACCTCCTGGTGGTGGTGGTGGTAACACCTCAAAACGTCGTCCACCGCCAGCTGCACGGCCAGCTCCTCTGCTACGTCTGCCTGCTCCCTGCGGACCACCTCGATCGAATCTTTGTCTCTGCCTAGGCGGTCCTTCGACCGTCTGCTGATCATCCGAACGACGGGTCAGACAGTCATGAGCTATGTGACCCTGCCTGCCGCATGTGAAACACTGCCCGCTCCTGGCATGTATGTCTCTGCTCTGGGTGCCCCGCACAACCGATCCTGAGTCATGCGGTTGTCAACCTGTAGGTCTGGTCCTCTTGGATCTCTGCGACATCTGTCTGCTGTCAGCTGCAGAAGACTCCGCTATGTGTCGACTGGTGGTGGATCTCGCTGCTGGAGACTGCTCAGCAAGGAAACTCTCCATCAAGAGGGCTCTCTCTAACACCCCCGCCTGCGTCGGGATGCTGAGTGAGACCATCGAAGCTCTAATCTCCCGCCTGAGCCCCTGCTCGAAGGTCTGGGCCCTAAAGAATGGGTCCCGCACCATATCGGTGGAGTAGCGTGAAAGGTCTGTGAACCTCGCTGAGTACTGAGCTACAGTCATGCTGCCCTGCTGCAGATGAAGTAGCTCCTGTATGCGCACTGCGCAGAGAGTCGCTGAGACAAACTCTGCCCGTAACAGGCTCTCGAAGTTTGCCCAGAGAAGTGTCATCTCGTCATGAACTTGGAGCATCAAGCTCCACCATCTGCCTGCTGCTGCCTGCAGAAGGCTGACAACAAGAATCACCATGAGGTCGGCTGGTGTTCTTACCAGTCGGAAAACTCTCACCACAACCTCCAGCCAATCCTCAGCCGCCTGTGGGTCCGTCTCTCCCCTGAACCTGGGTGGCCTCTGGCGCTGGAACACGTGCAACGCGCTCAAGCGGCGTGCATCGTCTGCTGCTGGGGTTGGTGACATCGATGGCCCAACGGGAAGTGGTACCGCCGGTGCTTCTACTGAAAAAGGGCCCTGCACCGAGGCCTCGTCGCTCGGTGGGCTATCTATGCGTACAACTCTCGGGACTCTAGCTGGTCGTCCGCAGGGAGACATCCTGAAAGAAACAGATGCGACACGGTCAAAAGATTATACCTGGTGAGCTGACCTGGTTGAGCTGACTTAAAGAAAACTTTTGAAATCACACATGCAATCGGTGTTTTCGTGCACTGAGTCGGAAATCAGAAGTCATGGTCCTGGTGTATGGATACGTCGGCCGCCACACCAACACTGGACTCCCTGAACTGAAAACCACACTCACTACACTTAACACTATTGCTTCACAGAAAAGATCAGAGTCCTAAGTCCTGCGGTAGAACCGAATCATCTGCTACTAATTTGTCACGACCCGTCCCCCGGGGCCCGTGTCGTGACTACCCTAAGCCCGTCTTCAATAGGTCAGGGGCTGACGACTAGCACCAAAGGTGTAATTCCCTAAAACTGGGAAGACATTGCCTTTATAACCTGTTAACACACACAACAATGCACAAGCTGGAAACAAAACACTAAGTAAAACTGTCTAACAAAAGTGTGTTGAAAGTAAAAGGGGTCGGAAATACAAGCCCAATTGTAAAGTACAAGAAACTGAAAGTACAACTGAAGAAAAGAAAAATTGCCTCTGGGTCGTCCTCCGAGATTCCTACCTGAAGGGTAGGTACAGATCGCCTCCTCAGCATTCCACGTCCGTCCGTCTCCTTTGTGTACCGACACGCCGTAAGGTCCACCTCCGGGTACCGTTCAGCCCTGGTACTCTCAGCCTCGGTCAGCGTTGTTCGTCGTCTGCATCCAACACAACGAGGTGCGGGCATAGCCCATGCAGGGGTGAGTATAACGATACTCAGTAGGGACCCCGAGACCCTCAAGGTCTCACAAAATCCAACAAGGATAAACCACAAAGTATGAAATCAACAGATAACCCCACTTAGGTATATGCCGAGACATATACCTAAGTTATCAAGTAATCCATCTCAATCACGAGGAAAACACAAAAGTTACTGACTCAGCTCAACCAGGATTTTTATTCACATTATCGAAACCACGACTGCTAGAGAACTCCTCCTCTGTCGAGTACAATGGGCCTGCTGCGACACCAAGACGCTTCCCATTAACCTTGGACTGCTGAGGTACTCCTCCTGTCGAGTACCGTGGGTCTGCTGCGTCACCAAGGCGCTCCCCACCGTGGGTCTGTCGCCACAACCAGTCGCTCCCCCTAATAGCCTGCAGAGGTACTCCTCCTGTCGATTACCGCGGGTCTGTCGCCACAACCAGGCGCTCCTCCGCCGTGGGTCTGCCGCCACAACCAGACTCTCCCCACTAGGCTAGTCGAGTCACTTCGAGTCAATCGGTTAGCAGTCATCAAGTCTCAGCCAGCTACTAGGTCTCCGCACTCTGTCCGCTCGTCTCTGGAAGAATCCGATCCATGAGCTACTGGTCGATACTCCAACTATCATGAAGTCCCATGTAGAAGTATCTCAAGGGTCCCCCACGTCATAAAAGTCTCAACGCAACAAACGGCGCGTCAATCGGACTCCCGGTCTGTCAGTTATTAGCCTTTTAGTTCTGGGGCCCCAGTTGGATTCGTGCACGATCCAACTTGACCGTATCTCAACTATACACCAAACTTTAGTGGGGTATACTCAAAGGGACCGTCATGCTCCAAGATTACCAGGGCCGCTGACGGTTCGTCAAACGAACGTCCGGTGCCAAAGATATTGCAAAAGAAAGTAAAGGGGGGTCGTAGTGGGCCCGGGTGCGGTCCGACCCGGTCGGGCTGACCCGGCCTGACCCAGTCTGGGTGGACCCGGTCGGACCCGTTGGGTCGGGCCCAGCCCGGCTCACTGGGCCCAGCCCAACAGGCCGCAAAGGGTCGCAGAGGGCCGCGACAGTGCGAACCGGTCGCGAGGCCGCGGACCAGCTGCGGGTCTGTGCGAGGGCGGTTCAACCCCATCACAGTGGAGGTACCAGCGACACCACTACCTGCTGGGCCACCGATACCACCATCCCCAGCAGCAGAGAGTGCACGCCGCCTGAGTGCGTTGCTCGAGTTCCAGCGCCAGAGGCCGCCCAGGTTCCGGGGAGAGATGGACCCACAAACAGCTGAGGATTGGCTGGAGGTTATCGTCAGAGTTTTCAGATTGGTAGGGACACCAACCGACCTTATGATGATCCTTGCCGCGAGTCTCCTGCACGCAGCAACAGATAGATGGTGGAGCCTGATGTTCTAGGTGCATGACGAGACATCTTTACTCTGGATAGACTTCGAGTCTCTTTCGCTCGGAGTTTGTTCCAGCCACCCTTCGTGCGGTGCAGATTCAGGAGTTACTTCATCTGCAGCAGGTCAGTATGACAGTAGCTCAGTACTCAGCGAGGTTCACCGACCTCTCACGCTAGTCCACAGATATGGTACGAAGCCCGTTCTTCAGGGCCCGAACCTTCGAGCAGGGACTCAGGCATGAGATCAGGGCTTCGAGGATTCCTCTCAGCATCCCGACGCAGGCGGGGGTGCTGGAGCGAGCCCTTATAGTGGAGAGTTTTCTCGCTGAGCTGTCACCAGCGGCGAGACCCACCGCCGGACGACACGTGTCAGAGTCTTCTGCAGCCGGCAGTAGACAGTTGACCCAGAGGTCCAAGCGAACCAGACCATTAGGTGGGCGACCTCAGGATATAGGTTCGGTTGTGTGGAGCACACGAAACAGAGCCAACCATTCGAGGGGCAGACAGTGCTATGCATGCGGCGGGCATGGTCACATGGCTCGAGACTGCCCGACCCGCCATTCGGACGAGCAGTAGACAGTAGAGGGACCTCCCAGGCAGAGGTAGAGGTTCGACCGTGGCGGTCCGCCGGGAGCAGGCGGACGTGGCAGAGGAGCTGGCCGAGCAACGGGTGGTGGACGACATTTCGAGGCTCTACCACCACCACCACCAGGAGGTCCACCCCGACCACAGGGAGCTGGCGGACAGAGGCAGGCTCAGCTCCAGACAGTCGAGGCCTATGGCCACGGCGCACCTGAGATGATTCGAGGTACTATCTGTGTCTACTCCACCCTTGCTGCAGTACTTTTAGACACAGGTGCGAGTCATTCTTTTATTGTCGCTGCCCTTGTTCGGAGCTCGGAGATTCCGACAGAGCCATTGGCTCGATCCTTACGGTTAGAGACTCCTACGGGAGCAGACTCGACGATTACGCACTGGTACCGGCAGTGTGAGCTTACTCTAGGAGGCGAGAGTTTCGGCTGAGATCTTCTTTTAGCGGCGTCGAGGCCTTACGACGTCATCTTGGGTATGGACTGGTTATCCACAGTTCATGCTCAGATTGACTGTATTAGGCGCAAGGTGCGGTGTATCCGCACGGATGAGACTATGTTCACCTTTATCGGCGAGAAGGGAGCCTTTGCAGCGCAGGACGGACTTACGCAGAGGAGGGGGCAGCTGATCACAAATCAGTTGGCTAGTCTCATACTCGGAGCGGTTGATGTGCGGAGAGTTTTCCTGTTGTGGTGGATCAGTACGTGGATGTTTTTTCTAACGACGTTCCAGGACTACCTCCTCGCAGAGAGGTAGACTTCTACATTGACCTGTACCCCGGGACAACCCCGATATCTACTCTAGCATATCGGATGGCTCCCGCCGAGCTTCGTGAGCTGCAGGTACAGCTGTAGGACTTGCAGGGAAAGTGATTTATCCGACCTAGTGTTTCACCCTGGGCATCCCCGATTTTGTTCGCCAAGAAGGCGGATGAGAGCTTGCGACTGTGTGTCGACTACCGTCGCCTGAATCAGGTGACCGTGAAAAACAAGTACTCACTCCTGAGGATTGACGACCTCTTTGATCAGCTCAATGGAACATGATGGTTCTCGAAGATAGACCTCAGGTCAGACTATCACCAGCTCAGAGTTCGAGACGAGGATGTGTAGAAGACGACCTTCAGGTGTTGGTATGACCACTATGAGTTCTTGGTTATGCCCTTCGACGTAACCAACGCTCCAGCAGTGTTCATGAGTCTCATCAATATGGTCTTCCAGCCTTACCTCAATCGTTTTGTTTTAGTCTTCATTGACGACATACTGATTTACTCGACTACTGAGGAAGAACACGCCTACCATTTGCAGGTGGTACTGGATACACTCCGAGAGCACCAGCTTTATGGTAAGCTCTCGAAGTGCCAGTTCTGGATTCGAGAGGTTCACTTCTTGGGACACGTCATCTCGGAGGCTGGAGTTGCGGTGGATCCAGCGAAGATTGAGGCAGTGCTTGCTTGGGAGCCACCTAGGAGTGTGACGGAGGTACGAAGTTTCCTGGGTCTGGCTGGATACTATCGGAGATTTGTGCCAGACTTCTCCAGAGTTACAGCACCGCTTTCAGCTTTGACGAAGAAGAGGAAAACCCTTCGTGTGGTCAGAGAGATGCCAGTAGAGCTTTCAGGAGCTGAGGTAGAGGTTGACCAGTGCGCCCATTTTGAGGCTACCGGAGGAGGGCGTTGGGTACGTAGTTTACTGCGACGCATCAGGGACCGGACTCGGGTGTGTCCTGATGCAGGAGCGAGCAGTGATCGCCTATGGTTCACGTTGAGACAGCACGAGCAGAACTACGCTACCCATGACCTGGAGTTAGCAGGAGTGGTCTTCGCCTTAAAGATGTGGCGACACTATCTTATGGGCGAGTGCTTTGCAGTCTACTCTGACCACTAGAGTCTCAGGTACATCTTCTTGCAGAAGGACCTGAACCTGAGATAACGACGATGGCTCGGGTTCCTTCAGGACTATGACTTCGAGATAGTCTATACTCCTGGGAAGGGGAACGTTGTAGCAGATGCTCTCAGCAGGAGATCGGGCATTCAGCTGCTAGGAGAGGCGATGGAGCAGCTAGCCGCGTTGCAGATATCCTTTGTGGATAGAGATGAAACAGCTTTTCTTCAGTCTCTCACAGTCACTCCTCCACTTCTTCAGCGAGTCAGGGTGGCACAACGAGAAGACGTTGACTGTGAGACGCGACGTGCTCAGATATCCTTAGGACAGACACCTGATGGGTTTTCTGAAGGAGGGGAGCACGTCATCCTATTCAGGGGACGTACCATGGTACTAGTTGCACTACATGAGGAGGTGTTGAGGGAGTTTCACACTTCCCCTCTAGCGGTACATCTAGGAGTGACGAAGATGTATCAGGATCTCAGACGACAGCACTGGTGGCCGGGTATGAAGAAGGCGGTAGCAGAGTTTGTATCACGGTGTCTCACTTGTCAGCAGGTGAAGGCGGAACACCAGGTACCAGCAGGCTTGGTACAACCCTTAGAGGTCCCAGAGTGGAAGTGGGACGAGATATCCATGGATTTCGTGACGGGACTTCCACGTACATCTAGAGGACACAACTCTATTTGGGTGATTGACGACTGACTCACCAAGTCGGCCCACTTTCTACCGATCAGAGAGCATGGCTCAGTAGAGATCTTGGGACGCCTCTACGTTCAGGAGATCGTACGACTTCATGGTGTGCCATCGACTATCGTCTCCGATCGAGATGCTCGTTTCACTTCCCGGCTATGGAAGGGGTTACAAGAGGCTTTTGGGACGTAGCTTCGCTTGAGTACCGCCTTCCATCCTCAGACGGATGGTCAGACTGAGAGGACCATTCAGACTCTCGAGGACATGCTCCGTGCATGTGTCCTCGACTTTGATCGCAGTTGGGAGGATCACTTACCCTTGGTGGAGTTTGCATACAACAACAGCTACCACTCCACCATCGGGATGACCCCTTACGAGGGACTGTACGACCGATCTTGCAGATCACCTCTGTGCTGGACTGACCCATTGGAGTCAGCACTTGTAGGACCAGAGATGGTTCTGGCAACGACGGAGAAGGTGCAGATCATCCAGGAGTGGATGAAGACTGCACAGAGCAGACAGAAGTCCTATGCTGATAGGAGACGGAGACCACTGGAGTTCGAGGATGGCGACCGCGTCTTCCTACGGGTCTCACCTTGAGGAGGTCTACGGAGATTTGGCCGGGGTGACAAGTTATCTCTGCGTTTCATTGGGCCGTTCCAGGTCCTCAGCAGAGTAGGCAAGGTGACTTACCGCCTGACCCTTTCACCTCAGTTGCACCGGGTGCACGATGTCTTCCACGTATCTCAGCTGAGGAGATATGTGCACGACCCGTCCTCCATCATCGACCACGGGGAGCTGAACATCGATGACGGGGCGACTTTCACGGAGGTCCCAGTAGAGATCGAGGATCGACAGGAGCAGGTCCTACGTGGACGGTCGATTCCTCTTGTGCGCATTCGCTGGCAGCACGGGAACCTTCAGGAGAGCACACGGGAGCGGGAGGCTCAGATGCGTGCTCAGTATCCCCATTTGTTTTCCTAGTCTGTGTTGTAGCTTTACGGGGACGTAAAGCCCTGAGGTGGGGGTAATGTAAAGACCTGGAAATTTAAAGGAATTTTTTTTCTTAAATTCTTTGGAATTTTACGCGTCTTCAGTTTCTGACGGCGTCTGATTCCGAGGCCCGGTGTGCCCGGAACCAATTTCTGAAGTTTTGTTCGAGTACGTTCAGTAAACGTACGTGTGAGTTTTTCTATCTTTCGAACCAGTGCTCGGAATTGAAAACCGAGGACACCGATGAACTCGCAGCGCCGATATTCGCTTAAGGGGACCTTTACCGCAGTTGCGTTTGTACGAGAGGAGAAGTTAATTTTTGGGACTTTAAAAAAAATAAAAAAAATTATGTTACATAATTTTTGTTAAGGGGTGGTTATTTTCTCCAAAGAGGAGTTAGAGGTGGGGCCCACATCCCATATAACCTCCCATGGGAGGATAATGTGTGGTGGGGCCCACACGAGCCTAACCCCTCAACTTCCCCTTAAACTCCTCATTAACTCCCCTTAATTAATTTGACACCTCCCCTCATTAATTGAGACTCTTCACCTCCTCTAAGATTTGAATTTGAACCATTCCTATGAATTAATTAAATGAGTCACCTCATTTAATTAAACACAACCATGTGTTGTTGTGTGAAAAGATTACTAGAGATCACATCTATTTTCTTTTATGTTTGGCATAATCCTTTGGAAAGGCTGGAGATTTCTGTCACGACCCGCCTTCACCAAAAGGAGGGAAGGGTCGGCAGATTGCTAAACCCTTCCTTCTTTAAGTTGAAGGAGAGATAATGACCCCCGAGACCCGCCTTCAATAGGTCCCGGAGTGGCGACTAGCACCAAGGGTATAGAAATTTCTCACAAATGGAAGGCATTACCCCTTTTTGATTTATAAGATCGAGAGATGAAATGGTGAAACTCAACAACACCAAGGTAAAATAAAAGTAAAGCAAAAAATAAACCATTCCCACATGCATGTTCCAAAAGTAAAGCCACAAGGTACAAAAGGTGACTACAAAGGTAAGTACCAAAGAAGAAAAGCAACAACTGCAACTGCCCCAAAGGTCCGAGCAAGTAAGGTCCTGCGTGATCCCCGAAGTCCTCCTAGAAACCTGGAAGCAGTTTTATATACGTAGGGTGAGCATACAAGTACACTCAGTAGGGAAAACCAAAGACTCTCGTGCACAAGTGGGGGAACGTACTAAAGTCCCGTGAAAAAAAAGAGTAAACCAAACACCTATCAAGGTAAACTATCCACCCCAGGCCTCCCCAAGGCACACTCTCCAAATAACGCAAGTCAAGTAATATATATAATCAGAGCACATCGATGTTTGGGTACCCCGCGCCACTTTCCCACTGGTTATTGAGACATTCTACGCATCGAACAAATCCCGCCATTCTCACCGCAGTCCAACTGCCACACCCGCCCGCACACACCTGGGCCACAACTACCGCACGCAGTCCCACTGCCGAATCCCGCCCGCAAACACGTGGGCCACAACTATCACATGTAACCACGCCTGCAAACACCTGGGCCAGAACAACGACCACCACGCCCGAAGACACCTGGGCTAGAAAATCCACTGCCACGCCCGAAGACACCTGGGCCTCATCCCGAAGACACTTGGGAAACCACCTGCCGCACACATCTGGCCAACCACCACACCACCCCGCCCGAAGGTTCTTGGGCTAATAATGGACCTCAGGCCATCACAGCCTGCCCGAAGATACTTGGGCTATCCGGGAAAGGGAGCAGAAAAGAAGCTAATAACTAGCCACTAAGAATAGTGTTGGGAAAAACACCCTCCCCATGAAATGGGGGTGTTCGGCACTAAGTGCTCAACTTGGGTGGGGCACGAATAAGAAACACAAAGCTACAAGTATATATATATATAGGTAACAAGCACTCACCCGAGCTAGGTTTTCTTCAGACAGCCTACAGATCACAACAACACTCAAGTCCGAGTCACGACTCACGCTAACAACCCATTTGTCCCCTTTCTTACTTCACGTTCAGTAATAAAGTTTATGTTTAAGCACTACTGGGCAACTAGTAGGCATAGACATAAGTCCAGGAAGGTAAACAATCAAGCAACAACCATAACGCCCATACCCGGTTCTCAACAACAGAGGATTCCACCCCAATTCGTGATATAAACAAGTATCCACCCGGTCTTAAAACTCACAACCACCGAAGCCGTATCAACAGGGGATCCCATCCCCCAATTTCACACAACCACCGAAGCCGTATCAACAGGGGATCCCATCCCCCAATTTCACACAACCACCGAGGGTATAAAAGAACAGGGGATCCCATCCCCTCCCACATCTCCAGCAATCGACTCGTAAAAGAAAACCACCAAAACACTGCCACCAACACTAAGCAAGGCCAAGCCTGTATTTTCAGATTTAAACGACTTAACACACTCCATGATTTCAATTTTCGTGTGTTTTAACCGGGGGTTATCACAAAAGGAAAGACCCTGGTGCCTCAATTTATTTGGCCGGATATACGTGATTAACCGATTACTTTTCACAGCAGGAGTTTACAACCACAACAAGCTATTTAAAACATCAACAGAGGTTCATTAGTGCACAAACAACGACCACCAACGACCTCGATTTTCAAAAGGCATAAGCCAGCACAACTCAACAAGATGGTCATAAAAGAAACAACATCAAAATATAATACAGCATCAACGATCACATCCCCCTCCTTTCTTTATAGAATTCGTTCATTATCTTTAATTAGGTCTGGTTTATCCAATTCTACGGAATCGAAAGCACGCCCACCCCGCATGATACACAAAACAGAGAGGCAAAGGAGAAATTCCCTACTTGTTGGATCAACGATCTACGCTGAGGCCGGGGGAGGAAGTTCACGGATAGCGGCTCGCTTGAACGAAAATCGCTTCGTCTATCAATGCTTAGGCCGGGCCCGGAACTCTACGGATAACGATGCGGCGCGCCCGATGCACCACAAGCGGTTTGTGAAAAGATCGAGGAAAGGAGAAACCACGGCTAACCGTTAGTTTATAAGAGCCGCGGACGGTTGAGGAGAAAACGCGAAACCGCGTAAGGCGCGGGGGTCGTGGGTTGACCACGCGGCTCCACTAGTGGGCTGGGTGGTTTAAACCGACTCATTAATTGTTTAAGTATTTAATTAAAACTCTTATGCGCGTTACGGTCTTTAAAACACGCTTAAATGAGTCAAAATAGGGTTTAAAACCCTATTTGCGCTAAAGGGAGCGTTATTGGAAATAACCCGCGGGGTAGGCAGAGCCACCGGTAGGCTGCAGCTACCGGTGGCCGCAGCCTACCGGTAGCCATTCTGTCACGACCCGCCTTCACCAAAAGGAGGGAAGGGTCAGCAGATTGCCAGACCCTTCCTTCTTTAAGTTGAAGGAGAGATAATGACCACCGAAGTCCTCCTAGAAACCTGGAATCAGTTTTATATACGTAGGGTGAACATACAAGTACACTCAGTAGGGAAAATCAAAGACTCTCGTGCACAAGTGGGGGAACGTACTAAAGTCCCGTGAGAAAAAAGAGTAAACCAAACACCTATCAAGGTAAACTATCCACCCCAGGCCTCACCAAGGCACACTCCCCAAATAACGCAAGTCAAGTAATATATATAATCAGAGCACATCGATGTTTGGGTACCCCGCGCCACTTTCCCACTGGTTATTGAGACATCCTACGCATCGAACAAATCCCGCCATTCTCACCGCAGTCCCACTGCTACACCCGCCCGCACACACCTGGGCCACAACCACACGCAGTCCCACTGCCGAATCCCGCCCGCAAACACCTGGGCCACAACTATCACATGTAACCACGCCTGCAAACATCTAGGCCAGAACAACCACCACCACGCCCGAAGACACATGGGCTAGAAAATCCACTGCCACGCCCGAAGACACCTGGGCCTCATCCCGAAGACACTTGGGAAACCACCTGCCGCACACATCTGGCCAACCACCACACCACCCCGCCCGAAGGTTCTTGGGCTAATAATGGACCTCAGGCCATCACAGTCTGCCCGAAGATACTTGGGCTATCCGGGAAAGGGAGCAGAAAAGGAGCTAATAACCAGCCACTAAGAATAGTGTTGGGAAAAACACCCTCCCCCATGAAATTGGGGTGTTCAGCACTAAGTGCTCAACTTGGGTGGGACACGAATTAGAAACACAAAGCTACAAGTATATATATATATAGGTAACAAGCACTCACCCAATCTAGGTTTTCTTCAGACAACCTACAGATCGCAACAACACTCAAGTCCGAGTCACGACTCACGCTAACAACCCATTTGTCCCCTTTCTTATTTCACGTTCAGTAATAAAGTTTATGTTTAAGCACTACTGGGCAACTAGTAGGCATAGGCATAAGTCCAGGAAGGTAAACAATCAAGCAACAACCATAACGCCCATACCCGGTTCTCAACAACAGAGGATTCCACCCCAATTCGTGATATAAACAAGTATCCACCCGGTCTTAAAACTCACAACCACCGAAGCCGTATCAACAGGGGATCCCATCCCCCCAATTTCACACAACCACCGAGGGTATAGAAGAACAGGGGATCCCATCCCCTCCCACATCTCCAGCAATCGACTCGTAAAAGAAAACCACCAAAACACTGCCACCAACACTAAGCAAGGCTAAACCTGTATTTTCAGATTTAAACGACTTAACACACTCCATGATTTCAATTTTCGTGTGTTTTAACCGGGGGTTATCACAAAAGGAAAGATCCTGGTGCCTCAATTTATTTGGCCGGTTATACGTGATTAACCGATTACTTTTCACGCAGGACCTTACTTGCTCGGACCTTTGGGGCAGTTGCAGTTGTTGCTTTTCCTCTTTGGTACTTACCTTTGTAGTCACCTTTTGTACCTTGTGGCTTTACTTTTGGAACATGCATGTGGGAATGGTTTATTTCTTCTGGTTTTACTTGTCACGACCCGCCTTCACCAAAAGGATTGTAGGGTCAGCAGATTGCCAGACCCTTCATTCTTTAACTTGAAGGAGAGATAATGACCCCCGAGACACGCCTTCAATAGGTCCCGGAGTGGCGACTAGCACCAAGGGTATAGAAATTTCTCACAAATGGAAGGCATTACCCCTTTTTGTTTTATAAGATCGAGAGATGAGATGATGAAACTCAACAACACCAAGGTAAAAGAAAAGTAAAACCAGAAGAAATAAACCATTCCCACATGCATGTTCCAAAAGTAAAGCCACAAGGTACAAAAGGTGACTACAAATGTAAGTACCAAAGAGGAAAAGCAACAACTGCAACTGCCCCAAAGGCCCGAGCAAGTAAGGTCCTGCGTGATCCCCGAAGTCTTCCTAGAAACCTGGAAGCAGTTTTATATACGTAGGGTGAGCATACAAGTACACTCAGTAGGGAAATCCAAAGACTCTCGTGCACAAGTGGGGGAACGTACTAAAGTCCCGTGAGAAAAAAGAGTAAACCAAACACCTGTCAAGGTAAAGTATCCACCCCAGGCCTCACCAAGGCACACTCCCCAAATAACGCAAGTCAAGTAATATATATAATCAGAGCATATCGATGTTTGGGTACCCCGCGCCACTTTCCCAGTGGTTATTGAGACATCCTACGCATCAAACCAATCCCGCCATTCTCACCGCAGTCCCACTGCAACACCCGCCCGCACACACCTGGGCCACAACCACACGCAGTCCCACTGTCGAATCCCGCCCGCAAACACCTAGGCCACAACTATCACATGTAACCACGCCTGCAAACACCTAGCCCAGAACAACCACCACCACGCCCGAAGACACCTGGGCTAGAAAATCTACTGCCACGCCTGAAGACACCTGGGCCTCATCCGGAAGACACTTGGGAAACCACTTGCCGCACACATCTGGCCAACCACCACACCACCCCGCTCGAAGGTTCTTGGGCTAATAATGGATCTCAGACCATCACAGCCTGCGCGAAGATACTTGGGCTATCCGGGGAAGGGAGCAGAAAAGGAGCTAATAACGAGCCACTAAGAATAGTGTTGGGAAAAACACCCTCTCCCATGAAATGAGGGTGTTCGGCACTAAGTGCTCAACTTGGGTGGGGCACGAATAAGAAACACAAAGCTACAAGTATATATATATAGGTAACAAGCACTCACCCGAGCTAGGTTTTCTTCAGACAGCCTACAGATCACAACAGCACTCAAGTCCGAGTCACGACTCACGCTAACAACCATTTGTCCCCTTTCTTATTTCACGTTCAGTAATAAAGTTTATGTTTAAGCACTACTGGGCAACTAGTAGGCATAGGCATAAGTCCAGGAAGGTAAACAATCAAGCAACAACCATAACGCCCATACCCGGTTCTCAACAACAGAGGATTCCACCCCAATTCGTGATATAAACAAGTATCCACCCGGTCTTAAAACTCACAACCACCGAAGCCGTATCAACAGGGGATCCCATCCCCCAATTTCACACAACCACCGAGGGTATAAAAGAACAGGGGATCCCATCCCCTCCCACATCTCCAGCAATCGACTCGTAAAAGAAAACCACCAAAACACTGCCACCAACACTAAGCAAGGCCAAGCCTGTATTTTCAGATTTAAACGACTTAACACACTCCATGAT
The DNA here is from genome assembly GCA_963277665.1 of Viscum album. Lineage (NCBI taxonomy): Eukaryota > Viridiplantae > Streptophyta > Magnoliopsida > Santalales > Viscaceae > Viscum > Viscum album. Next base: position 1,607,206,099 of record OY728141.1, on the reverse strand, counting down.
TTCAATTTTCGTGTGTTTTAACCGGGGGTTATCACAAAAGGAAAGATCCTGGTGCCTCAATTTATTTGGCCGGATATACGTGATTAACCGTTTACTTTTTACAGCAGGAGTTTACAACCACAACAAGCTATTTAAAACATCAACAGGGGTTCATTAGTGTACAAACAACGACCACCAACGGCCTCGATTTTCAGAAGGTATAAGCCAGCACAACTCAACAAGATGGTAATAAAAGAAACAACATCAAAATATAAGACAACATCAACGATCACAACCCCCCTCCTTTCTTTATAGAATTCGTTCATTATCTTTAATTAGGTTTGGTTTATCCAATTCTACGGAATCGAAAGCACACCCACCCCGTATGATACACAAAACAGAGAGGCAAATGAGAAATTCCTTACTTGTTGGATCAACGATCTACGCTGAGGCCGGGGGAGGAAGTTCACGGATAACGGCTCGCCTGAACGAAAATCGCTTCGTCTATCAATGCTTAGGCCGGGCCCGGAACTCTACGGATAACGATGCGGCGCCCGATGCACCGCAAGCGGTTTGTGAAAAGATCGAGGAAAGGAGAAACCACGGCTAACCCTTAGTTTATAAGAGCCGCGGATGGTTGAGGAGAAAACGTGAAACCGCGTAAGGCGCGGGGGTCGTGGGTTGACCACGCGGCTCCACTCGTGGGCCGGGTGGTTTAAACCGATTCATGAATTTTTTAAGTATTTAATTAAAACTCTTATGCGCGTTACGGTCTTTAAAACACGCTTAAACGAGTCAAAATAGGGTTTAAAACCCTATTTGCGCTAAAGGGAGCGTTACTGGAAATAACCCGCGGGGTAGGCCAGAGCCACCGGTAGGCGGCAGCTACCGGTAGCCGAGCTACCGGTAGGCTGCGGCCACCGGTAGACCGAGCTACCGGTAGACAGAGCTACCGGTAGGCTGCGGCCACCGGTGGACCGAGCTACCGGTAGACAGAGCTACCGGTAGTCTGCGGCCACCGGTAGACCGAGCTACCGATAGTCCTGCTACCGGTAGGCCTACACCACTGTGATTCCCAGACCCGAAAACCCAAAACGTCACAAAGTAATGGACCCCAAAAACCCGGGCCATTACATCAGATACCTCTTAAACGATTCTCGTCCTCGAGAATCAAAACAAAACCAGAAGGGAAGAGAGGGTCCGAATAACCACCTCGAAAGATACCTCTTAGGAGCGAACCCATGCTAACTAAAACATTTCCCCGCCAAGAACCAAACAACATACCATGCCAAACTGCCCGGGCATGTGGGTTGGGGAGTCTCCTTCCCCATGTCAAGATATTATCCGCTTTGGGCGGCACTGACTCGCCCGCACGAGTTTAATCGCATCCACCTTAATGCGTCTTGATTAGGGGTCGGGTTCTCTCCCCTAGAGTCAGGGCTTTTCACACACAAACAGAGGAAAGAAACCAGTACATTTCGTAGCCAAAAGACAAAACGTTCTATCACAACAGGTACAACAAGGAACAAAACTCAAAACAACTCTGGGTACTGGGCACGCATTTGTGCTTCCCTCTCCCACGTACTCTCCTCAAGCCCACCATGTCTCCACAACACACGAACCAAGGGGATGGTTCGTCCACGAAGAACCTTCTCCTTGCGATCCTCGATCATCGCTGGTCTCTCCACAAAGGTCACGTCGTCCTCGATGTCCAGCTCGCCCCAATCAAGGACGTGTGAATCGTCGTGCATATACCGACGGAGCTGGGACACATGAAAGACATCATGTATCCTTAGTAGCGGCGGTGGGAACGCTAGCTGATAAGCCACCTCGCCAACCCGCCGCAACACTTCGAAGGGTCCAATAAACCTGGGAGAGAGTTTGCTCCCTTTACCGAACCTCCGCTGCCCACGCCGAGGGGAGACCTTCAAGAACACGTGGTCTCCAACCTCAAACTCCAAGGGCCTCCTCCTGGTATCCGCATACGACTTCTGTCGGTCCTGGGCCGCTTTCATCCTTTCCCGTATGAGCTGAACCTTCTCTGTCGTGCTCTGCACCACCTCCGGGCCAAGGGTGCCTGCCTCTCCTACTTCGGTCCAACACACAGGTGAACGACATGGCCTCCCATACAGGAGGGAAGGGTCAGCAGATTGCCAAAAGGAGGGAAGGGTCAGCAGATTGCCAGGCCCGCCGTCGCCAAAAGGAGGGAAGGGTCAGCAGATTGCCAGACCCTTCCTTCTTTAAGTTGAAGGAGAGATAATGACCCCCGAGACCCGCCTTCAATAGGTCCCGGAGTGGCGACTAGCACCAAGGGTATAGAAATTTCTCACAAATGGAAGGCATTACCCCTTTTTGTTTTATAAGATCAAGAGATGAGATGATGAAACTCAACAACACCAAGGTAAAAGAAAAGTAAAACCAGAAGAAATAAACCATTCCCACATGCATGTTCTAAAAGTAAAGCCACAAGGTACAAAAGGTGACTACAAAGGTAAGTACCAAAGAGGAAAAACAACTGCAACTGCCCCAAAGGTTCGAGCAAGTAAGGTCCTGCGTGATCCCCGAAGTCCTCCTAGAAACCTGGAAGCAATTTTATATACGTAGGGTGAGCATACAAGTGCACTCAGTAGGGAAAACCAAAGACTCTCGTGCACAAGTAGGGGAACGTACTAAAGTCCCGTGAGAAAAAAGAGTAAACCAAACACCTATCAAGGTAAACTATCCACCCCAGGCCTCACCAAGACACACTCCCCAAATAATGCAAGTCAATTAATATATATAATCAGAGCACATCGATGTTTGGGTACCCCGCGCCACTTTCCTACTGGTTATTGAGACATCCTACGCATCGAACCAATCCCGCCATTCTCACCGCAGTCCCACTGCCACACCCACCCGCACACACCCGGGCCACAACAACACGCAATCCCACTGCCGAATCCCGCCCGCAAACACCTGGGCCACAACTATCACATGTAACCACGCCTGCAAATACCTAGGCCAGAACAACCACCACCACGCCCGAAGACACCTGGGCTAGAAAATCCACTGCCCCTCCCGAAGACACCTGGGCCTCATCCCGAAGACACTTGGGAAACCACCTGCCGCACACATCTGGCCAACCACCACACCACCCCGCTCGAAGGTTCTTGGGCTAATAATGGACCTCAGGCCATCACAGCCTGCCCGAAGATACTTGGGTTATCCGGGAAAGGGAGCAGATAATGAGCTAATAACCAGCCACTAAGAATAGTGTTGGGAAAAACACCCTCCCCCATGAAATTGGGGTGTTCGGCACTAAGTGCTCAATTTGGGTGGGGCACGAATAAGAAACACAAAGTTACAAGTATATATATATAGGTAACAAGCACTCACCCAAGCTAGGTTTTCTTCAGACAGCCTATAGATCGCAACAACACTCAAGTCCGAGTCACGACTCACGCTAACAACCCATTTGTCCCCTTTCTTATTTCACGTTCAGTAATAAAGTTTATGTTTAAGCACTACTGGGCAACTAGTAGGCATAGGCATAAGTCCAGGAAGGTAAACAATCAAGCAACAACCATAACGCCCATACCCGGTTCTCAACAACATAGGATTCCACCCCAATTCGTGATATAAACAAGTATCCACCGGTCTTAAAACTCACAACCACCGAAGCCGTATCAACAGGGGATCCCATCCCCCAATTTCACACAACCACCGAGGGTATAAAAGAACAGGGGATCCCATCCCCTCCCACATCTCCAGCAATCGACTCGTAAAAGAAAACCACCAAAACACTGCCACCAACACTAAGCAAGGCCAAGCCCGTATTTTCAGATTTAAACGACTTAACACACTCCATGATTTCAATTTTCGTGTGTTTTAACCGGGGGTTATCACAAAAGGAAAGATCCTGGTGCCTCAATTTATTTGGCCAGATATGCGTGATTAACCGATTACTTTTCACAGCAGGAGTTTACAACCACAACAAGCTATTTAAAACATCAGCAGGGGTTCATTAGTGCACAAACAACGACCACCAACGACCTCGATTTTCAGAAGGCATAAGCCAACACAACTCAACAAGACGGTCATAAAAGAAACAACATCAAAATATAAGACAGCATCAACGATCACAGCCCCCCTCCTTTCTTTATAGAATTCGTTCATTATCTTTAATTAGGTCTGGTTTATCCAATTCTACGGAATCGAAAGCACGCCCACCCCGCATGACACACAAAACAGAGAGGCAAAGGAGAAATTCCCTACTTGTTGGATCAACGATCTACGCTGAGGCCGGGGGAGGAAGTTCACGGATAGCGGCTCGCCTGAACGAAAATCGCTTCGTCTATCAATGCTTAGGCCGGGCCCGGAACTCTAAGGATAACGATGCGGCGCGCCCGATGCACCACAAGCGGTTTGTGAAAAGATCGAGGAAAGGAGAAACCACGACTAACCCTTAGTTTATAAGAGCCGCGGACGGTTGAGGAGAAAACGCGAAACCGCGTAAGGCGCGAGGTCGTGGGTTGACCACGCGGCTCCACTCGTGGGCCGGGTGGTTTAAACCGACTCATGAATTGTTTAAGTATTTAATTAAAACTCTTATGCGCGTTACGGTCTTTAAAACACGCTTAAACGAGTCAAAATACGGTTTAAAACCCTATTTGCGCTAAAGGGAGCGTTACTGGAAATAACCCGCGGGGTAGGCCAGAGCCACTGGTAGGCTGCAGCTACCGGTAGCCGACAGCTACCGGTAGGTCGATCTACCGGTAGGCTGCGGCCACCGGTAGACCGAGCTACCCGTAGAGAGAGCTAACGGTAGGCTGCGACCACCGGTAGACCGAGCTACCGGTAGACAGAGCTACCGGTAGGCTGCGGCCACCGGTAGGCTGCGGCCACCGGTAGACCGAGCTACCGATAGACAGAGCTACCGGTAGACTGAGCTACCGGTAGGCTGCGGCCACCGGTAGACCGAGCTACCGATAGACAGAGCTACCGGTAGGCTGCGGCCACCGGTAGACCGAGCTACCGATAGGCTTGCTACCGGTAGGCTAAGGCTACCGGTAGGCCTACACCACCGTGATTCCCAGACCCGAAAACTCAAAACGTCACAAAGTAATGGACCCCAAAAACCCGGGCCATTACATCAGATACCTCTTAAACGATTCTCGTCCTCGAGAATTAAAACAAAACCAGAAGGGAAGAGAGGGTCCGAACAACCACCTCGAAAGATACCTCTTAGGAGCGAACCCATGCGAACTAAAACATTTCCCCGCCAAGAACCAAGCAACATACCATGCCAAACTGCCCGGGCAGGTGGGTTGGGGAGTCTCCTTCCCCATGTCAAGATATTATCCGCTTTGGGCGGCACTGACTCGCCCGCACGGGTTTAATGACATCCACCTTAATGCGTCTTGATTAGGGGTCGGGTTCTCTCCTCCCCATAGCCAGGGCTTTTCACACACAAACAGAGGAAAGAAACCAGTACATTTCATAGCCAAAAGACAAAATGTTCGATCACAACAGGTACAACAAGGAACAAAACTCAAAACAACTCTAGGTACTGGGCACGCATTTGTGCTTCCCTCGCCCACGTACTCTCCTCAAGCCCACCATGTCTCCACAACACACGATGAAGGGGATGGTTCGTCCACGAAGAACCTTCTCCTTGCGATCCTCGATCATCACTGGTCTCTCCACAAAGGTCACGTCGTCCTCGATGTCCAGCTCGCCCCAATCAAGGACGTGTGAATCGTCGTGCATATACCGACGGAGCTGGGACACATGAAAGACATCATGTATCCTTAGTAGCGGCGGTGGGAACGCTAGCTGATAAGCCACCTCGCCAACCCGCCGCAACACTTCGAAGGGTCCAATAAACCTGGGAGAGAGTTTGCTCCCTTTACCGAACCTCCGCTGCCCACGCCGAGGGGAGACCTTCAAGAACACGTGGTCTCCAACCTCAAACTCCAAGGGCCTCCTCCTGGTATCCGCATACGACTTCTGTCGGTCCTGGGCCGCTTTCATCCTTTCCCGTATGAGCTGAACCTTCTCTGTCGTGCTCTGCACCACCTCCGGGCCAAGGATGCCTGCCTCTCCTACTTCGGTCCAACACACAGGTGAACGACATGGCCTCCCAGACAGGGCTTCAAACGGGGCCATGCCAATGGTAGAGTGATAGCTATTATTGTAAGCGAACTCTACCAGGGGCAGGTGTCGCGCCCATGATCCTCCTGAGTCCAGAACACATGCCCGTAGCATATCCTCCAAGGTCTGGATGGTGCGCTCTGTTTGTCCAAATAAATTGAGGCACCAGGATCTTTCCTTTTGTGATAACCCCCGGTTAAAACACACGAAAATTGAAATCATGGAGTGTGTTAAGTCGTTTAAATCTGAAAATACAGGCTTGGCCTTTCTTAGTGTTGGTGGCAGTGTTTTGGTGGTTTTCTTTTACGAGTCGATTGCTGGAGATATGGGAGGGGATGGGATCCCCTGTTCTTTTATACCCTCGGTGGTTGTGTGAAATTGGGGGATGGGATCCCCTGTTGATACGGCTTCGGTGGTTGTGAGTTTTAAGACCAGGTGAATACTTATTTATATCACGAATTGGGGTGGAATCCTCTGTTGTTGAGAACCAGGTATGGGCGTTATGGTTGTTGCTTGATTGTTTACCTTCCTGGACTTATGCCTATGCCTACTAGTTGCCCAGTAGTGCTTAAACATAAACTTTATTACTGAACGTGAAATAAGAAAGGGGACAAATGGGTTGTTAGCGTGAGTCGTGACTCGGACTTGAGTGCTGTTGTGATCTGTAGGCTGTCTGAAGAAAACCTAGCTCGGGTGAGTGCTTGTTACCTATATATATATACTTGTAGCTTTGTGTTTCTTATTCGTGCCCCACCCAAGTTGAGCACTTAGTGCCGAACACTCCCATTTCATGGGGGAGAGTGTTTTTCCCAACACTATTCTTAGTGGCTGGTTATTAGCTCCTTTTCTGCTCCCTTTCCCGGATAGCGCAAGTATCTTCGGACAGGCTGTGATGGCCTGAGGTCCATTATCGCGATTAAGAGATTATATTATACGGTAAGCGTTCGTAGGATGTTTAATGTCGTTGCAGCATTAACTTCTTTCTTTATGGGAGCCTTGGTATGTTGCTAGACGCTAACATTGGACTTTAGGCGGTTATGCCTAATGCCACTGAGAAAGAGGCCTAGAGGGCCGCACACTAAGTGTATCCGCAATCTCAGTTAAATTCAAGTATTGAATTTAAAATGCTAGGATAAATAATATTTATTCGGGAATAATACCCTCGCGCTCGGCTATCCCACATCAGATTTGGATTTGGTTTCACACACGCCCTTGCACGGGACGAGCTGTCCCACTCGGGCTCCCTCCGTGTGCGTTATGCGCGCCCCATGCGCACCGGCCTATGCGCTCCGTGAGGGAGCTATGCTCCCACTTCCTCCTGCCGCCTTGGCTGGCTAGCTAGGTTGATTGCCTCGCACGTGGTCGGCCTAAGGGTCCCACATTTGTGGTTTGAGGTGGCCCTTGATTGGTTGGCTAATGGTTGACTAATTTTTGCCAACACTTGAAAAATTCTAAATGAAACATGCCAAACCAACCTCAACAAAACCTCATGCAAAATATAACGTCTCATGCATTTATTTGCACGACCTTCAATAAACTCTCTTATTCAATAATATTTAGATTGCATGGACTTTTTCTTCCTTATGCAAAATAATATTCGTATGCTCTTCAAATAAGCTTCTCAAAGATTTGCATGACTTTCATCAATTCCTCTTCTTCACCTTTTGGAATATCAATTCAAAAGAACTTTTCATCATCCATTCATCTTTCTTCTCATCTTCTTCATTCCAAAGAACTCTTCGTCAACCATTATCTTTCTTCTCATCTTTTTCATTGTTGTAAACAACGTCACCATTAATCACAATTGACACATGTCTTTGGCATTAGAACCAGTGCAACAATTGTCAAACTTAGAAACTCAGTCTTCAAAAGTACTTTCATAAGATCATAAGACTGGAGTACAAGTTTTTTCTGAATGAGTTTATCAATATGTGAATCTCTCCCCTTTATTTTTCCAAACTTTCATTTTACTTTCTCTCTTCCTTATTGACAAGAAATACAAAGTTCATGGGGAAAGAGTATCGGTCGATACTTAAGCAATGTGTCATCCATCATTTCACTCTAAGTCTACGTGATCCATGTTCGGTGTATAAAACAGGAGGATTTGATTTAGATAACAAAGCTGTCCTTTACCAATTGATTTTGATACCCTATGAAATGAGAACTCATATACTTGTCTTCAAGGGTTGTCCATTTTTATTCCAGAGCACTTCCACACTTATGTCATTGATTAATTCAATCACTCCCTCTTTGTGTTAAGTTTATTATTTTTGATAACTAAGGATTAGAGATTATGAAAAAGAACATACCTTTGCCAATGACATAATCTTCAAACAATTTCCAGAATAATCAGATTTGATGTCAATTAAAATAATGATTATGACAGCAGCTTCAGCTTTCTTCATTTGTCTGCCCCTCAAGGGAAACACTCCTTAACATCTTCATAATGGTGGATCTATTCATGAATGGATTTCAAGATGTTCCAATTTGGAGAATACACCAATATGGATTTTCAATTTGTGACTGTCTAGATTTGACAACTTCCACAACGCCTCCAAGGATGATCTTCTTCGATGCTTGTTCTTTAGGATACCAAATATAAGATCAAACTAAGATGCTATCTTCTTTATCCTTATTGTCTGGGATATGACAACACGGTCTTCTACTTCATCAAAGATGATCCTCTATCATATTTGTAATTGAATACCAATTGAGGAATCATTCAAGGATGATGATTTCTTTAGTTTTGCTGTCAAGAATTAACTACACTTTTTGCTTCTCAGGTTCTCCCCCTGAGAACTTGCTTCACCTTCAATTCCCTGCATTATAAGCACAAATACAATACACAAATTTTAAGGGATTAAGGTGGATCCTCCTTGCTTCGTCAACGTGAACAACAAGGTTTGAAATGATTTTCTCAACCAAGTTGTTCAATTTCCTCCGGTCTTTATGCTTCCACATCTGAACTTCTGTTCTGATTTATGTTGGGACAACATGGATCTCTTCACATTCTCTTTTGCTTTGTGTGGAGAATTTTTCTTCTTAACAACCTTCATGGATAATTCATTCTTAACCCTCTTAGGATTGCTTCTTGTTCTGGTAGAATGGTTAAACAACCTTTTGCACAATGTCCAGTTTTGTTGCATCTCTCACTTAGAACTTCTTTAATACAGGAGTTATCTTTTGTTAACAACATATCTTGTACTTTCTTTTCATCATATGGAATCTTTTCTTTTCCTTTTGCACTAGCCTTGTGGTTTTCCATTTTTTTCATTCTCTCCAAATCTTCTGGCCATATAACTAGCATGTTATTAGAAGGAACATTGGCAGTAAGTTTGGATCTTTCACAAGGATTCTTTTGAGTTCCATCCATCTTAGCAGTTCTTTTGGATGAAGCACTTTTCTTCAGCTTCTTGGATTTAGAATCCATGGTCTTCTCACCGTTCATCTTTGATACCTTTTTGGGAGATTTTTTGTTTACAACATTTTTTTGCTTTCTTCCCAAGGTGGCTTCTTTTTTCTTAGTCAGCTTATGTGGTCTTCTTTTCTCATCAGCTTTGGATACATGTCGAGATAAGCAGACACCTTTCTTGTGACCACTGTCATGCATGCTTCACAGATATTTTCAAGTTTTCCAAATTTGTTTGCAATATACAGATTTTTCTTGATCTGCGGATGTTGCTGCTTCATCTCTGGCTTGCTTCCCCTTGACATGAGACTTCTTTGTGCTTTAGCATTTAGAGGATTGTAACAACAATATTGTGCACAATGTCCGAATCTGTTGCAACACCAACATTGACCCCCCAAACCTTGATCTTATTTCTTTAGGTCTTCTTCATAGCTTGTTGGGCTCTTTCGGGGGAATCAGTTTCCACACTCTTTTCTATCCACTCTAGTCATAGTGGTACACTTCTCATCACCTTTCTTCATCCATACTAGTACAGATTTTGTTTTCAAACCTGCACTGTTTATGAAAACAGATTTAGAAACTTTATTACAAGATATTATGGATGATATCTCTCTTTAGTGCTGCTTGAGATAGATTATCGAATGAAATCATGATCTTCTTATCAAATGTTGGAGGTCTTTTAACATCAGAATCCTCCGGTGACTATTTAGTAGCAGCATCAACTGTCTCCTTTTGTGAAGTCTCAATATGTGTCTTTTTAAGATTGACCAAATGAACTTCCAATTCTAGACATTTCATATTGAGGATGTTTTTCTGATCTTCAATCATAATCATCTTCTCTTCACAATTCTTCTTCATTCTTTCAGCTTTCTCTTCATGTAGTTTAACCTTGTTTTGTAACAGAGTCAAGTTCTTTAATCTTTTGGAATTTTTCTTCCAATTGTAAATTCCTGACATCATTTCCGTTTTTCAATTTCTCTAGTGCATGAATCTTTTCTTTCAGAGCCTCTTTTCTGGTGAGCTTTAAATATTTTAGAATTTTTCCTTGTAAAATCTTCTCCAACCAATCCGCTTCTTCTTTCAGCTTAGTGATACCTTCTTGCATACTTTGAAAGACTCAACAAACAAGAGACTGTTTATGTGGGAATGCAATGCAGAATATCTCTTAAACTATCAACTGATATATCCAGTGTTGTCAAAGGCGCGCGCCTTGGCGTGAGGCAAGGCGAGGCGCACCCGGTGCGCCTCAATACTGGTAAGGCGGTGCGACCTCAGTGAGGCGCGCCAAAGCAAGGGGCGCTAAAAGTGCCAGGCGTGGTAAGGGGCACCAAAGGCCACTGGGATCGGGGGCGATGAAAATGTACAACATACTAGGGCGGCGACTGAGATCGGGGGCAACAATATTGGGGGCGGCGGCGGAAATCATGGTAGGATGGAAATCTGGGTACATACAGGCGGAAATCGGGGGTACAGATGGGTGGCAGAGATCAGGGGTGATGAAATCCGAGGTGGTGGTGAGGGAGATCGGCGGAGATAGGGGTTACAAATGGGGGTGGCTGAGTGAGGGCGATCAGTGAAGATCGTGGAAATCAGAGGTGATGGGTGAGGATGGTCGGCGGAGATCGGGGATGGTGGGTGAGGGTGATCGGCGGAGATCGGGGAAGGACAGACGGACGATGGAAATCCCGAAGTGACTTAGTTCAATTAAATAGAATATTTAATATATTAATAAAAAAGCATAACAACCACTCTATAAAATCATCATTAACACAGGCATGCACCACTCTAAAAATTAACGGTATATATTTAATTTGTATTTTTTTTTATTGAATTTAAGCTTTTTTAAATTTAAAATATTGTTGAAAACTATATATAATTAATTATGTGTGCATGCGCCTTAATTGTACCTTGCGCCGCATCCCCAAGCGGCCTTTGACAACACTGGATATATCTTAAGTTGTAGATTGATCATTATCACCACTTGTGCTGGAATCTTCATCTCTAGGACAATTTGTTTAAGAGTTTCCACACACTTCATGATCGCTTACCAATCTAGATTCACTTGAGGTAGGAATGTTATCCTTCTATTTGTTGGAAACTTGAGCCACCCGCTCTTTACTTTCTAAACTTGATATGTCTTCATTGTTGGCAAGACATGGAGAAACCAATACTTCCTCTTCTTTTGATAAGAGGGATCTCTTCTTCAGCTTCCTTTTCTTTTTCTTTCTCCTGTTCATCACAGTCTTGGTAGATATAGACTTTGCCCAAAGATAACTGAATATTCACCAAAACTTCACTTCATTGTTAACACAGGGAAAAAACTCAATTCTTTAAAAGAGAATAACCGAAAAGTAGAGAATCCAATAGAGGTGAACTTTGGCTCTGATACCAATTGAGAGGACCACTTTGGGATATACTCAACACTGTGAGTGGGGGGTGAATCAGTGCTGGGAACCTTTTCACAAATTCTAACTTTTACCCCTTTTACCTCTTACTGTTAGGATCTTGATTCTCTTATTCTTTTTTCTTTATCGTATGCAAGTATATGAAAGCAGGTAAATATGACACATGATATTTTTTTATGGTTCACTACATAATAAGAGTATCCAGTCCTTAGGCATGGTTAGGAAATAAACAAATTCCACACAATCACTAGAAAATAATCCTTTAAGCGTGGCTACAACAAGCAAGGAATATCCTTTCACTTGCGTTCTACTATAGTCAATTGACAGTGCTTGTTTTACAGCTCCTGGTTGGTTCTTTATACTGCCTCTGAAGACAATTTTTACCTATTAAGAGTAAGGTGCGTGACAGTAAGACTTTCATGGGTACAATCCTACTGGTTGAGGTTATCATCTCCTTCGTCCGTGTCAATTGGATTTGTTAAAACCCTCTATTTATACTAATTGTACGATTATTGTTCAACGACTATATTATCAACTGTAATGATGCTTAATGGTCTTTTAAATCCGATAGGATATAATAAAACCCAAGAAGTGCATGTGTTTTCTATAACCATATTACATAATAAGACATTTAATTAAAACAAAAGAAAAATTTTATTTATAACAGTTCGGGTTGTTATAGGATCTTTGTAACACAAAGAAAATCTTCCATCATATGAGACTTGTGTTGGATGTCACAATGCTTCTTTGTTCTTCCACTTTCTTCTTCACTTTGTTACTTGCACAACATCGAACAAACTCTTCTTCTTCACAACATCAAACTGAAAGCTGCTCTTCTTTCTTCGCTCGACTTCAGTACAATAATATGAATATATTGTGGACTGATAATCTTAAAATTCTTCTTTGACCCAAATGATAATCACAGCTTTGTTCGGTATTTGGCCGAACCTCTTTTCTTCCTTCCAATACACTGAATGTCTGGTCTTGCTAGAATCTCAAACCTCCTTTGTGATTATCCAAATAATGAAAGCTCAACTCATCATCGTCACAATTACTTCTCTTCGACACAATATCAACATTGAATGCAGTATCGGTTCTTTATTCTTCTTGGTGCAACAAATATTTATGTTACTGGATGACACCACACTTCCAATATTAATTCATGTAAGAATTATCTTACACAAACTTAATACACTGACAACTCGGATATGAAGTTTTCTGATATTCTGGCCGACTTCACTGTCAATTTGGTTTATTTAAACACATCATGCATAAAGCACGATGCATGTGTTATGAATAAACCTTAACACACATATAAATTCTTCCTTATTTCATGTGCTTTGTTTAACTTCTCCACTGCCTCTTGGGAGATCTTGTATTTTCTCAGTTTGGTTTCCTTCAAATGGTTTGGGTAAATCAGTCTTTTCATGAACCACTTATGCACGTGCATCTGTTTGTGCATGTGCATGCATGTATTTATGTTTTGTTTGATTACATGTAGTTGGTTTATGTTTTTTAATTTTTCAAAACCCTCATTATTTTATGTGAAAACCAGTTTTTACTTGCTCAGTATTTTTATTATAACTTTAGTTGTAGTGATCAGAATTTTATAATCCTATTTCATATGAAATAGGAGACATATCTTCATTTTATTCAACTACGACGAAGTCTAATTCTATTTCTAGCATGTTTGTATTTTGGTTCAAACTTACTGAATGCTTTTGGTTTCAAGAATTATCTTCAGTTTAAACTGCTTTATATTTTTCTTTTGTTATTCTATATAACTTGAGTTATATAGATCAGATTCTTACGCAACTTGTTTCGTTGGATAAACAATAGATGTATCTACATTTAATTAAAATAAATGGAAGTCGGAATTTGTTGTTTAAGTGGTGAAAAAATGCACGAAGTTTATGCAACAGTTTTGGAATTCAAAATCTTTTTTATTTAAATGACATCTCTTTCGATATACATGAGAATCGCACGCTGTTTGTCGCGTTGGAAAGCTAAGAAGTTTTTCTAAATTTCATTCTACTACATGAAAGTCTAAAAATGTTATTTAAGTGCCTTAAAAAATGACCAAAGTTCTGAAACATTTCAATTACTTTTTCTGCAGTTTTATTTTACATTTTCAATGTTTTTCGATTATATCTCTTGATATACATATCAGATTGAAACGCTTTTTGATCCGTTGGAAAGCTTTCAAAATTCTCTTCATTCAAGTATTCTGGACCAATATCTAATTCTGTCGTTTAGATAAAATAAAAATTAACCAAAGTTTGTGTGTTAAGCTTCTACATGAAATGATGAATTACTATTCATCATCTCCTACCTCTCTAGCAGGTTTCCTCCATGGAAGCACTCTTCAGCTTCTTCTCCTTCGCCAACGATTGGTTATTTCTACTTTCATTGCAACGGTAGGTCCTCTTCTTCAAGCCAGCGATAGGTCTTTTTCTTTTTTTGCTGCAACGGTAGATCGCTGGTGTTTTCACTTCAACTGTAGATCTCCATTTCATTTCAACGGTAGATCTCCAAACAACATCAATGGTAGATCTATTTTTCATTTCAACGGTAGATTCCCTGTTTCAACAGTAGATCTACAGTACCAACGGTAGATCAAAGATCACTCAAATGGTAGATCAGATATCACTCTAACGGTAGATCATTTTATGTAGCGACGGTAGCATGTCCACTGCGACCGTATCGGTAGCACCGCTCATCCACTGCAACGGTTGCTCTTTGACTGCGTGACTAACGGTAGCATCGCAACGATAGCTGATGCTTGCTACCGCCGGGTATAAATTTTTTATGTTAACTCTAGGTAAAAATTTATCCTACCGTCAGGTATTATTTTATCCCATTGTCTGTTGAAAAATATGCTAACACCAGTTAAAAATTTATGCCACAGCCAGTTAAAAATTTCTACTACCGCCAGTTAATTTTATTGTTCTGAAAATTTTTCCATGCTCTTTTTTTCATCATTTTTAATTTTTTGAATTACTGCATACTTATTATAAGTAATTTAAGTGTTTTATTAATTTCTAAAATTCATATATATTATATGAATGCCATGCGGAGTAATTTTGAAATATTTTAATAAGTGATAATGTATGTTTTAAATTATAGTTCATTGTCCTTAGAAAATTACAGCATTTGTGTAAAATATTTTTTATTGCCTATATTCATAGTCTTAATTGTTTTTATAATATTTATTAATATTGTTAAATATTTTCAAAATATTTTAATGTATTAAATGCATGAAAAATATGTCTATATTTTATGTATTTATACAAATTGTATTCTGAAGTTTTTATCAACAGTCAATCTGATTGCAATATTTATGGAATTATTTGACTTAGTTTGAACTGTTTACAGAGATTGATGTTCTCTCACCTGAATAATTTTATTATTTTTGAATTGTTTTACCTGTAAATTGTTTTTGTTACTCTTTGCAGTTCTCTATTTAAATGGATGTTGAGCGGCCTTGAATCTAATCGAATATACTGGATAACATCTTCGACACTGTTTTCTTCAAGAAAAAGTTGTGAACTTTCAACGTGTTGTACAATTTGTAATGTCCTCCGCGATACCATGTTTCATCATCTAGGCGATCTCTCAAGTGCCGAATTACATCTTTTTCGACTTCTACTTCTTTGATGAGACAAACTGATCCAATACTCGAGAACCGATACCTTTATCTTATTTTTCTTCTATCTATTTCGTTTGGCTGCTTGAATCTATAACACTTATTCCCATCTTTCACGTATACTCTGTTTTCTGTTTATGCTTTTGCATACAAAAACATTTCTTCCTCTCTTCCTCAGGTTGTGACTTCCAGATTTTAAAGTCAGGACTGTTTGGGTTGTGACTCCCGTAGTCTAAAGTCAAGTGTTGTAATTGGGTTGTGACTTCTCATACAAAAGTCAGTATGTCGTGGTTATCTCTATACTAGAAAAAGATCTTGTAACCGGGTTATGAGTCCCTTTCAAAAATCAGTTTAATGCACACATATCTCTTGTCAAGTAGAGATGTTTAAGACCGGATTAGTTTAATGCACACATATCCCTTTCATGGCGTCTCTTCTTACGCGACAGAGATCACATGCAGGAGATGCACATCGCGTGCTCTTTTAAATTCGAACTCCCTCATGCATTATGGATGCATGAACTCCCTCATGCATTATGGATGCATGAACTCCCTCATGCATTATGGATGCATAAACATCCTCCTATATCTATGTATCATCCTCGACAGTGTCAATTTTATTCATGCAAACGAAGTTGCATGATGCTTTGATCCTGTTCGATTCTCAAAGACGATCAAATGACATTTTCACAAAAGCTCGGTTCGATCATTGAAGATGATTCTTGGTGCATGGCCTGATCGTCGGTGGTGGCCTATCGTCGAAAGGTTGGCGTTGAGTAGCTCTTGTGTCTGGAGGAAGACGATGACTACGTGGCGGCCGGTGCAACGTTGGATCGACGAAGATCGAATGAACACGTTATGTTTGTAACTTTTTTAATGCGGGAACTGTACCCGCGCGCTCGGCTGTTCCACATCGGATTTGGCTTTGGTTTCACTCTGCTTAATAATGCAATTTGTTCCCACTGTTGCTTCGAGCCACAACACCGGGGCCGGCACCCGGACACATCTATGCACACACACCCTTGCACTCCTTCCAAGCGTGCTATGCACTCCCCATGCGCACCTGCCTGTGTGCTCTGTGTGGGAGCTATGCACCCACTTTCTCCGTCCACCATGGGTGGCTAGCCAGGTTGACTTCCTCCCACGTGGTCGACATAAGGGTTCCACATGTGTGGTTTGAGGTGGTCCCTGGTTGGCTTGCTAATGATTGACCAATTTTTGCCAATACTTCGAATAATTCTAAGTGAAACATGCCAAACCAACCTCTCAACAAAACCTCATGCAAAATATAATATCTCATGCATTTATATGCACGGGCTTCAATAAACTCTCTTATGAAATGATATTTGGATTGCATGGACTTCTTTTTCTTCATCATGCAAAATAATATTTGCTTGCTCTTCAAATAAGCTCCTCAAAGATTTGCATGGATTTCATCAATTCCTCTTTTTCTCCTTTTGGAATATCAATTCCAAACTCATTCATCTTTCTTCTCATCTTCTTTATTCCAAAGAACTCTTCATCAACCGTTCATCTTTCTTCTCATCTTCTTCATTGTTGCAAACAACGTGTCATTATTGACCATAATCGTCACATGCCTTTGACATTAGAACCAGTGCAACAACCGTCAAACTCGGAAACTCAAATTCTTCAAAAGTGCTTCCATAAGTTCATAAAACTTGAGTACTGTCTTCTTCATCCAATTATCCAAGTTATATCAACTTCCATATCAAGCTTGGATATCTTGGACACTTCAACAACTTCTTTCTTGCTGACTCCAACATATTGAAACACAAAGTGGGCTCTTTAGCAGCAAGGGTCCCTGAGACGAAAGAGTGGGGCGTCGAAAGATGGGTGTGCGCCTGTTGGAGTAGCACTAGAAGGGTGGTCTAGAGAAGCGGCGCTGGCTGTGTTGTCCGGTGTCTGTGCACTTGTGCAGGAAATACTGGAGATGGCTCGGCTTGGGTGCATGCACGCAGAAGAGGCGACCGCCGAGGTCTGTGATGGCCGAATGAAAATAGAATGGAGGGGAGTTCGCCTGGAGGTGGGGGCGCATGTCTGGTGCTATGCTTGGCAGTAGCGCTGTAGGGGACGACGATGCGAAAGGGGAGGGTGAAGGCGCCTAGGGCGACTTTGTCCGGGGAAGGGACAACGTTGTGGGGGGGGGGGGCATTAGGGCTACTAGGTGAGAAAGGGAGGGAGTGCAAGGCACAAGGGGTTGCGCGTTGAGAGATCTTGACTGTCGCACGCGTCTGGGGAAGTGGGGTCGCGACTGTTGGGTGACGAAGGGAGGGAGGCGCAACAGGGGCTAAGGGGCGGCGACTGATGGGTTGGGCTTGCTGGCCATGTGGCCGCTGCCCCCTTGGGGGATTACCGTATATCTAGGTTGAACTTAGGTGAGAAGAGAGGGGGGAGAGTTAGGGATTGAGGTCTTGCTTTGATACCATGTTAGAATGGATGATAGTGGGCATCAATACCCAAGATGCCCCCTAATGGGAGGCCTTGACCTTTATTAATAGATAATAATAAAGATGACATTTTATATAAAGTCCATTGAGGGGGTACAAGGCACAGTGGACTGCGCACTGGGAGTTCGCGATTGTGGCGCGTGTCTGGTGCGGCTTCGTCTGGGGAAGTGGGGTCGCGACTGTTGGGTGACGAAGGGAGGGAGGCGCAACAGGGGCTAAGGGGCGACGACTGATGGGTTGGGCTTGCTGGCCATGTGGCCGCTGCCCCCTTGGGGGATTACCGTATATCTAGGTTGAACTTAGGTGAGAAGAGAGGGGGGAGAGTAAGGAATTGAGATCTTGCTTTGATACCATGTTAGAATGGATTATAGTGGGCATCAATACCCAAGATGCCTCCTAATGGGAGGCCTTGACCTTTATTAATAGATAATAATAAAGATGACATTTTATATAAAGTCCATTGAGGGGGTACAAGGCACAGTGGACTGCACATTGGGAGATCGCGATTGTGGCGCGTGTCTGGTGCGGCTTCGTCTGGTGAAGCGGGGCCGCGATTGTTGAGAGACGAAGGGAGGGAGGCACAACATGGGCTAATGGGTGGTGGCTAATGGGTAGGGCCTGCTAGCCATGGGGCTGCCGCCCCCTTGGGGGATTACCATATATCCAGGTCGAACCCTAGGTGAGGAGAGGGGGGAGAGTTAAGGTTTGAGATCCTGCTTTGATACCATGTTAGAATGGTGGATAGTGGACTCAATACCCAAGATACCTTCTTATGGGATGCCTTGACTTTTATTTATAGAGAATAATAAAGATAACATGGTACATAAAGTCTGATGTGAGATTCGACTGACCTTACCCTCTAACAAGTGTGATATACCCATTTTAGTGTATATCCAACAGCAGGTGCCGTTCTACTTGTCATTTGGATCCGTAAGGCGGACACTGTTTCACTCAGCCGTTTGAGGCCATCCATCGGTTGCCGTTTCACCCGACATGTACAAGCACTGGTTGTCATTTGCATGAGAGTTCTTTAGTTGCCACATATTCTTTAGCAACAAAAGTTTTTCTTCAACTCGATCATTTTTATCGTGAGGGGGAGTCCACGCACAGGAGGACGGAGCCTAACAAGCAGGAGGGATCTTTCAGGTGAAGACAGAAGACGGCAGATGTTCTTATACCCAGCTTGAGGGGGAGCTTTAGTGGGTGTGTTGAGCCAAGTCCTACATGGGACATTATGTAATATGTCATCATTATTATTCTCTATAAATAATTGCCAAGGCCTCCCATAGGAGGTGGCTTGGGCATTGAATTAAGGGGCTCCTCCATTCTAACAAAAAAAAAAAAAAAAGAACAGGCTGCTTTTAAATGCTGAGTAAACTCGTTTTTTATGCAAGTGTCATCATTTCATTATCTGCCTTTCCTTGATACTTTTGGGAGTCTAGTGTGTATTTTTGTGTGCATGGGTACTTGCGTGAGCATATGTCTGGAAAATTGTAGACGGTGAGGATTTTTTTTTGTTGAACAGGCAAGTGACATCCTAATTGCTCTCATGGAAAATCCTTTTCTCACATCTGCAGCAACCTTATTTAAAGCCATCCCAGAGAAGATAATTTCATTTTCTGAAGAGTCTGGTTCCCAAATATCAACACATCATAAATATGTCTATTTGTTCCAAAGAGAATATGTGACTGTTGACCCAATGCTTGTAGAGGTATGCCGTGTTCTTCATCACTGGCATTAAAAATCCATAAATGCTCCGCGATTAGATTTAATGATCTCACTAGCATGATGGAATATGTTTTGTCTGATATATATATATATATTTGGGGTCATGCTATCAATGATAAGAATAGAGATTCAGTAGAATTTTATGTTACCCTCTTCCTTTATCTTGGATTTGGACCAGCTGTGAAGTGACATGGGTTGAGTTTGGGAGTCATGCTATTTGTCTTATAATTTATTCTATGGTATTCACAAATCAATAATTGGATTTTTAAGCAAATTCTAATTAGTCATGCACAAGAAGTTATTACCATCACTATTGACTGTTTTTTATAAGTGGCATTATTTTCATTTCTTTCCGTATTTGCATGTGTGCATACATTTTCCATTTATGTTTATGTGCATGCACATTTTGGAGTTTGATGGTGTTGATAGGTAATGGGAATTCAATTGTAGAAACTGCTCTGTTTTCTGATAAATTTTAATGTCAACGGATTTAAATGTATGTTGCTCAATCCATATATACATGCGCGCGGGCGCTTGTGCGTGTCCGTGTCATATGTTTTATGTCGCTTATTCCCAATTTGCACTACTGATTTTGTTATAAATTATGATGCGTGCATTGTTTGAATAAGGTTTCAAAATGCATCTACCCTGTTAACTATGTTTGTATTTCAATTTGTTTTGCTTGTAAAGTTAGTTGGTATGGATGAAGCAACAACCTGCGTAGGATTTGTCATCCGGAACCGGAAAAATGGGATGTGAGAATCTAACTTTGGAGTTAAATTACCATATACATACCCTCAAATCATTTGGAAGCTGTCACACATAATTCTGTAATCAGATTCTGTTATTGATTTTTTTTTTGGATTTCAGGACCTCCGTTGCCCATATGGATTCTCCAAATGTTGTTGATGTTGGCCTTGCCCAGATGCTCTCACTTGTTGTGGATCATGATTCTGATGCTGAACTCGATGTATTATTTCTTATTTCCCTATGTAATTAGTTTCCTTTATAATACGGTATTTGCTATTAAAAACATTAGTTTCCAATAATTGAAAATGCAGGTGCATTTAATTGGTGGATTTGAAGATGTCTCACACAAAGTCTGGTTTGAGCTGAGCACCTGTAATTTTTTTTGGAGACACCGTTTCCTCTTCTGAGGCAGAATTGTTTAAATTAAGTTGTATTAACTCCTTGTGCAGAAAGAAGATCATGGTTTTAGAACCGGAAGTGCAGCATTGGGTTATTCCTTACCTTTATGTACCAAAGTTATTGAAGTTTTGGAAAGGAGTAGAGAGAGGATGCACATCCAAACTCTTTTCATTCTTCGGCATAACACTAGAAGAGACCCTGGGGGAATTGCATTCCCCATTTTTAATGGATTTTTGGTCAGTTTGTCTTCAGGAACACTATTTTTCCATTAATATATGTATCAAGCTCAGAAGGGATATCAATATAAACTTGTTTTATTAACATGCCCCCCCCCCCCAAATGCTAAAAGAGGTCATTTTCCATTATTGGAAAATTTCAGATCCTTGAATCACTGAGACTAGGCATCTAGTACTGTCAAAGTTTGATCCCTGAATTGCAAATGTCTAGCAGCATCTGGCACTATAAAAGATAATCCATCCTACCATGGATTAAGTGTTTCAATGATAGTTTCAAAATTATTTTCTTGTATCATCTTGATATGATACCTTATGGATATGCGGTATTCGTTGGCGAAAATGCGGAAACACAAGTGATGGAAGTGAGAGAAATAGAAATTAAAAGAAGTGCGAATGAAATAAAAGGGGGAGGATGATCAATTAGGACCCCAAAGAGACTTGTCCCTTAAAACCTTAATTATAAAACGTCACAAAGGTTGATCACTTCTTTGACGAGCCTAACTTGTATTTATTCAAGAACACAAGAAACACAATCATAATAATGTTACAAAACATTCAAATTTGTAAATAACCTTCAAGGGGTATAAGGAGGTGGCTATTTATAACCAAATGAGAGAGATACATGTCAAAATACCTAGCCCACAAAAGTCTAAAACCTAACCCATGATTTTGACTTTGTTTACACATGTCCATGGCTTTAGGGACAAGATATCCACCAGGAAGACTTTTTGGCACCACCCCAAAGACTTTGAAGATTCTCACCATGACTTTGGAGACAAGGGCCCCGCCACTTTTGACTTTGGTGATTTCATTCATGTAAGTGGATTGAAATTCGTAGGATCATTTGGGTGGGCCATTTAAGTTCACTTTTGGTATTTAATAAGAGTGATTAAAGGTCCATTTGATCCTCCCATGCATGCATGTTGGACCTCCTCTTGTAATTTCAAAATGAGGTCATGTAAAGCTTTTTTCATCCTCCTCATTCTTTCTCGTCATTGGGCCACCAATCCCATGCAATGGGTCTTGTGCATTTATGCTCTTTCCACCATCAATGCCATAATCGCTCTCGACTCCTCGCTGCATATGTGCGCCTTGATTCTCATCATCTCTCCCTCTTCAAAAAGATTTGTCATCAAATCTGCATATTCAAAGGGAGAGCGATCAATAACATTAAAGTTAACACTCACATTTCCATACCTGCTGGGCAAGTCAATCTTGTAGGTGTTATCATTGATTCTTTCTAAAACTGGGAAAGGTCCATCTTCTCGCGGTCGAAGTTTTGATTTTTTTTGCTCCAAAAACCTTTCCTTCCTCAAGTGCTCCCACACCCAATCTTTAGGTTTAAGTACAACCTTATGTCGACCCTTGTTTGCTTGCTTCGCATACTGTTCATTTCTTCTTTCAATGTCGGCTTTCACTTGTAAATCCCGAACAAATTTTGCCTTTTCATCACCTACAAGATCATCAACCTCATTAGTAGGCAATGAAAGAATATCTAACAAAGTCATTAGGTTAAAGCCCTATACAATCTCAAAAGGAGAGAAGTTAGTAGTGTAATGCACGACTCGATTATATGCAAACTCTATGTGTGACAAACATTTTTCCCAATTCTTTAGATTTTTTTGAATTATCGCACGTAAGAGGGTAGAAAGAGGTCTATTCACCACTTCAGTTTGCCCATCAGTTTGAGGATGTGCAACAATCGAGAACAATAATTTAGTATAGTTCCCAATTTATTCCAAAGTCTTCCAAAAGTGGCTAAGGAATTTCACATCCCTATCGCTTACAATGGTTTTGGGAAGTCTATGTAATCTCATAATTTCTTTGAAAAACAAATCCGCTATATGTATAACATCATCTGTTTTTGAGCATGCAATGAAATGTGCCATTTTGCTGAATCGATCCACAACAACAAAAATGCTATCTTTTCCCGATT
The DNA here is from genome assembly GCA_963277665.1 of Viscum album. Taxonomy (NCBI): domain Eukaryota; kingdom Viridiplantae; phylum Streptophyta; class Magnoliopsida; order Santalales; family Viscaceae; genus Viscum; species Viscum album. The sequence continues at coordinate 1,607,183,012 of OY728141.1, read as the reverse complement.
GGGATCTAGGCAATACCAATACAAAATCCATAGAAATGTCGGTACAAGGATGGGATGGAACGGGTAATGGGGAATACAATCCATTAGGTTGAACCTTGGACTTTGCATGCTCACAAGTGACACATTTAGCACAAATTGCAATAACATTTTTTCTCATGCTTGGCCAATAAAAATGTTCATGCAAAGTAGCTAGTGTTTTGTCCACATCAAAATGCCCCATCCAACCACCCCCATGAGTTTCTTTTACAAGTAATTCTCTGTCAGTTTCACCCATTCCCTTTAATAGCTTAAGTCCAAGTAATCGTGAATGAAGAGAAGTAAGAAGTGCATACTTTCGTGAAAGAGCATCGACAACCACATTTTCCTTACCTTTTTTGTGCTTGATCATATAGGGGAAAGTCTCAATGAATTCCAGTCAAGATGCATGTCGCTGATTCAACTTACCTTGAGACTTCAAATACTTAAGGCTTTCATGGTCTGAATGAATAATGAACTCTTTAGGCCATAAGTAATGTTTGCATGTTTCTAGGGTTCGTTTCAAAGAATAAAGTTCTTTATCTTAAGTTGAATAATTTAATGGTGCCTCGTTCAATTTCTCACTAAAGCAATTGGCCGTGACTCTTGAGTCAAAACAACACCAATACTAACTCCCGATGCATCACACTCAATTTCAAAAACTTTTTGTGAAATCTGGTAGCCTTAAAAGGGGAGTATTGACCAATTTTTCTTTGAGTGTGGAATACTTTTTCTTGTTTTTCACCCCATTTAAAGACCACATGTTTCTTTACAAGTTCATTAAGAGGTGTAGAGATGGATGAAAAAGCCTTAGCAAACCTCTAATAGAAGCTTGTCAATCCATGAAAACTACCTACCTCAGTTGCGTTCTTTGGTGTGGGCCACTCCTGAATTGCTTTGACCATTTCTTCTACTACATGGACCCCTTCCGCCCCTACAACAAAGCCAAGAAACATAGCAGAATCCATGCAAAAGGAACATTTTTGAAGATTGACATAAAGTTGGTTTTCTTTAAGAGTCTCGCACACTAAACATAGGCGTTTAACATGGTTGTCTAGAGATTTGCTATACACCAAGATATCATCAAAATAGACAACCATGAATTTTCCAATGAATGAACGATGGACATGTTTCATTACGCTCATGAATGTACTTGGTGCATTAGTTAAACCAAACGGCATAACTAACCACTCATACAAACCAAACTTAGTTTTAAAAGCATTTTTCCATTCATCGCCCTCTTTCATTCGAATTTGGTGGTATCCACTTTTAAGATCAATTTTTGAAAATAAAGCAGCCCCGTGTAATTCATCGAGCATGTCATCAAGTCGATTGATGGGATAACGGTACTTAACTGTTATTTTGTTGATGACGAGACAATCCACACATCCGCTATGTTCCATCTTTCCGAGGTACTAGGATCACCAGAACGACACATGGACTCAGACTTTCCCTCATTAATCATTTTTTCATGAGTTCTTCAATTTGACATTGGATCTCTCTAGTCTCTTTTGGATTAGCTCTACATGATGGTCTGTTGGGAATTGCAGCACCAGGTATGAAGTCAATCCTATGCTCAATGCCTCTCAAAAGAGGTAATCCATCGGGTGTTTCTTTGGGAAACAAATCACCAAATTTCTGCAGTTATGACACATCACAAGAAGGCAAAATAATGGTGAAGTTCATTAGCTGCAAGGTAAGCATCCTTACTAATGAGTAAGAACACTTTCTCGTTCAATAGAGCACTGTTCACCTCACTTTTTCCAGAAAATAAACCCACCTTTTACTCAACACTCTTGTTTTCATCTCTTTGATTTCTCTCATTTCTTTTTATGTCACTCATATCTCCTTTTTCGCTCTTAATTTTTCTTCTCCATTTTTTTCTCTTATTTTTTCTCAACTCATCACCCTTTTTTATCACTAAAATTTTTATTTTTCCCACATTTTTTTTCACTCATTTTTTTTTTCTTTTTGTATTCTTTCTCTATCCTCACTTGATCTTCATATGCTTGTATGAGGGTATGATCACACCATCATTAATGCATCGGATATGCTTGTATGAGACTTAGTGGAGTCAAAACAATCTTTTTATCACTGAAATGAAAAGAGAAGTGGTTAGCATAGCCGTCATACATCACCCTTCGATCAAATTGCCATGGTCTCCCAAGTAGCAAATGTCCAGCCTGCATTGGAGCAACATTACAAAGCACCTCATCATGATATTTGCGCATGGAAAAGGAAACTATGACCTTTTTTGTGACTCTCATTTCTCCACTATCATTCAACCATTACAACCTATACGGTCTAGGATGCTTTAGAGTAGGCAAACTCAACTTCTTCACGAACAAGGCACTAGCCACATTAATACTACTTTCTACTATCAATGATCATACTACATACTTTATCCTCGATGTGACATCTCGTATGAAAAATATGCTCACGCTGCTACTTATCGTGATCATCTTTTGGTTGATTGTTTAAAGCTCTTCTTGCCACTAATGCATCTCCATGTACGGGTTCTTCAACCTCTACATCTGAACACTCCTCCAAAGGTGGCATTTCATCATCACTAGAGCTCTCACTAAGGATGTCTCCATTATCCAAAACAATCATGGTCCTTTTGTTTGGGCGTTGAGATGCAATATGACCATGTTCTTGACACTTAAAACACTTAATATCACGAGATTTAGAATGGAAATTCGTGTCAATTTTTCCTTTTGAATCAGTGGGGAAGAACTTATTTTTTGCCTCTTCTCTTTGTTTTGAAACAAATTTCAAATCCCTTTGTTTTGTTTCATTCCACTTAGAAGTTGATTTGAGCTCTTTCCGGTTATCCTTTCAAAAATTGTGGGAACTCGACTCCTTTGAGAATGTAGTTGTTTTTCGACCTTCACCGTCTTATGAAGCAACTCTTTCATGTCAATGTAGGTTTGAAGTTCCACCACATCTCTAATTGCCGGATTCAAGCCATTGACGAACCTTGCAATGACAGTTTTGCGATCCTCCTCCAAATTGGCTTGAATCATCGATATCTCTATTTCCTTGCATATTCCTCCACACACATGGAACCTTGCACAAGTTTTTGTTACTTCAAATGCAAATCTCGATATTAATGACTAGAAATGTACCTTTTGCGCATTACTATCTTTATTTCTTACCAAGTTCGAATTGGCCTTTCTCCATTCCTTTGTCGACTTTCTTATAATTGGTCCCACCAAATACTTGCATAGTCATTGTACTCAAGCGCTGCCAATTTTACCTACTTCTCCTCCGAGTAGTTGTGAAGTCCAAACACATGTTCAACCTTGCGCTCCCATTCCAAATAAAGTTCTAGGTCACTCTTCCCTTGAAAGGATGAAAACGTCATTTTGATGCTTCCCAAGTCATTTTTTCTCCAAGGAGCACGTTGCCCACACCTAGAAAATGATTCTTCGAAATCGGAGTACTCATCATCACTTTCATCAATTTCTTGCCTCCACGGAGCCCTTGAAGTTGAAGAACTTCGCAAATCATCCATCCCAACATTCAATCTTAGTCAGCGACTACTTTCATAAATAATTTGAGGTCGATCTCACTTCTTTCTCCCTCACTCGCCATTTTTTTTTAATTCCTCACACTCCTTTTTTTTAATCTCTCGAAAGATTCCTCACTCTCTCTAGCACAACAACTTGGTTCCTATAAGTGTTTTTAAATAAAATCAAGAAGACAACTAGTAAGAAGTAATCAATTCAGGGAAAACTTTAAAAATCAGAAATTTTAAAAGGGTTTGACTCAATGGAGTCCAAGAAAAATGGGAGGTAAAGAGAAATGAGAGAAATGATTATGGTTGAAGGTTGTATATGGATGAAGGAAAGAAGATGGAAGAGAAATATTAGAGTAGAAATCCACGGAATTTGTGCTAAAGAGCCAACACATTGCGCAATAAATTTTCAGCAGTTTTTTTTTTTTTGCTGCTCGTTTTTTTTTCCAAATAATTCAATCAAGAGAGGGTGCACAAAGATTTGATTTTAGTGTGTGGCTTACAAAAATTTGAAATTATCAAAAAGCACAAATCCAATCAAAATGATTCCAAGAGGATGTGGAATGAAATTTCTGGAATTTCTATAAGAAAGTATCCTTCAAATGAAAACTTTAAACTCAATTGGAATTCCGTCTTGGAGATTGTTAGATTTCACAAGATTGAATCTGTAGCACAAATTAAATTGCAGCTATATCTCCAAAAGTATGAGTCAGATTTTAGTGTTTTCAAATCAAGAATAAAGATGAGATTCCGAGCTATGAAAATGACATATCATTCGCCCATAAATTCGAAGAAAAAGCCGTCAAAATGGTAGAAGAAAGTTGTGGCTAGAATTGGTGATGGCCAAAAATGGAGAAGAAAAATGATGGTAGAAATAGAAAAATTAAGAATCTGGTTTCTGTTGCCGAGCTCTGATACCAAATGATATGATACCGTAGGGATATGCGGTATTCGTTGGCGAAAATGCGGAAACACAAGTGATGGAAGTGGGAGAAATAGAAATTTAAAAAATGCAAATTAAATAGAAGAGGAAGAAGGATGATCAATTAGCACCACAAAGAGACTTGTCCCTTAAAACCCTAATTATAAAGCACCACAAAGGTTGATCACTCCTTTGATAAGCCTAACTTGCATTCATTCAAGAACACAAGAAAACAAGCATAATAATGTTATAAAACATTCAAATTCGTAACTAACCGGGATATAAGGAGGTGACTATTTATAGCCAAATGAAAGGGATACATGTCAAAATACCTAGCCCACAAAAGTCTAAAGCGTAACTCATGATTTTGACTTTGTTTGCACATGTCCATGAATTTAGGGGACAAGATATCCACCATGAAGATTTTTGGCCCCACCCCAAAGACTTTGAAGATTCCTACCATGACTTTAGAGACAAAGATCCCACCACTTTTGACCTTAGAGATTTCATTCATGCAAGTGTATTGAAATTCCTGGGATCATTTGGGCGGGCCATTTAAGTTCACTTTTGGGCTTTAAAAAGAGTGATTAAAGGCTCATTTTGATTATCTCATGCATGCATGTTGGGCCTCCTGTTGTAATTTTAAAATGAGGCCATGAAAAACCTCTTTCATCCTCCTCATTCTTCCTCTTGTCATTGGGCCACCAATCCCATGCAATGGGTCTTTTGGATTTATGCTCATTCCCCCATCCATGCCATGATCGTTCTCGACTCCTCGCTGCATATGTGCGTCTTGATTCTTATCACATCTTAATGCTAAAAAACATTTCTCTCAATCATTGAAATCAAATCCAAATCCGGAATATTCAATCATTCACTATGATGTTTGCATGTTTTTTATTTTGATTCTGCAGGGATCCTATTCTTGTGTTTTACCTCTGCTTTCAACTCCCTTAAATGCATTCAGGTAGAATCTTCCACTGGCACAGCCATCCCTGCCAGCTTTGACAAAACTTCGAGGTCGCCTGATGAAATTGTAAGGAGAATAAGACTGTCTATGTCCTTTGCGGATCCCATCTGGAAAAGAAAGTTACTGGAGACTTATGATACTCGGACAGACCAATTTATTATTGCTCCATGCTCTTGGTAAGGTGTTTTTTCATGCTGCCCCCTCGTATTATTTTAATTTAACTGTGTATGCTACCTTGGATGAGCACATTAATAAAAACATGCTAAACGGGTATATGTTAATAATATTCAAAAATATATGTGCACTTTGTTTAAATTTTGTTGCAGGGCATATTACTTTAGGAGATATTTATAATGATAAAAATAAGAGCCATACTTTGACCTTGCGGTAAGACATATATCTTTTGAGGAGAAACACTTGGACGGTAGTTATGGAGAGGTTTAAGGTAAGGAGAACAAGGACGCACACATATTTTTTCAATTTGGAAGGCGCTTCTATTAGAGTCTTCAGATAACTTCATTGGTGGCCCTTTTTTGGGAAGGATTTTTTTTTATAAACAATGTAATTGACGGCATCTGCGCAGGATAACAAAAAATGTGAGGACATGTAGATGTCGGACTTTTAGTTATCCTAATACTTTGAAGCTGCATCAAGCCTTGGTTAAATTTGGTTTTGATTTTTCTCTGTTTTTTTTTTTTAAAAAAAGCAACCAAAATGAGTAGCCATGCATAGTGTTAGTTGTTGTTTTAATTTTGGTTGATTATGTCAGAGCAGGCATCAATGCTACTTTTAAAGTGTAGTTGTGTGTATTATTATAATGAAATTTTAGGTTATGCAAAAAATTAAAAGACATGTCTCTTCAGAGACATCGGATAAATTTAGAAATATACACGACTGTTCCAATCTTTGTAGTTCTTAGGTTGGTTGTAACAATGAATTAAAGTTTGCCAAGCATATTTTCAATGTATATTAAAGAGCGCTCATGTCATTACTTGGTCAATTAAGTTGCATGAGGTGTATTTACGGCACAAGAGGGGGGGGGGTGAAATGGAGGGCTGGAAGATGTTTTGCCTCCATGCGGGGAACAAAAAAAAAAAAAATCAAGAAATTAAGAGTGGGTGGGGGGGGGGGGCACATTCAACGACGGAAAATAAAAAAATAGGAGGGGCAGAACCTTCATTTAGGCAGCCATTGAAATGGGGGACTGGAAGATGTTTTGCCTCCATGCGGGGAACAAAAAAAAAAAAAAAAAATTCAAGAAATTAAGAGTGGGTGTTGTGGGGGGGCACATTCAACGATGGAAAATAAAAAAATAGGAGGGGCAGAACCTTCATTTAGGCAGCCATTGAATCAAAGCGCCAATGGGCTGTGTCACTATTTGATGTTCCAAAACGCATAGAAACTGTAGGACAATGGGCGAGGATCATTGAAACGTCCATGGCAATTAAATTTCTGGTATTATTTTATTTATTTTTTTTGAGTTGGAACTTAAATTTTAAATTTGTTCGATGTAAGCTTAGATTTTGATAAAAATAATTCTAAATATGATAGATTTGACATCATAGTGATAGAGCTCCAAAATCAAGAGAGACCGAGAGAGAGATTGCAAGAGGAATCAAGCAGGAATTCTTACCTGCTCGTATGAATCGCACTTCAATAGATGTATACGTAGGTCACCAATTACACTCCTGGGAGGCGTAGCTCTCTCCAGGCCAAGGCTCACAGCCCTCAACGAACTCAATAACCAAATGGTCTTGCAGGACCCCCTTCCCCAACACTAATACCCCACTCCAATTAAGACGTATATTACAACTCTGCCCCCTCTTCCTCGACGCTTGTTCCCTGCAACTTAAAGAGTTCCTGCCAGGATAAACTAGTAAATAAGGGGTTCATGTCACTGACTATAGCACTGGGAAGACCATGGAATCGCACCACTTCTTTCATGAATACATCCACAACTGACTTAGCTGTGTTTGGATGTTTGAGAGGTATGAAGTGGGAATATTTGCTTGAGTCAATCAACCACAACAAACACCATTTCATAATCGTGGGACTTAGGCAGACCGGAAATAAAATCCATGGATACTTCTCCCAAACCAAAGTGGGTACGGGCGGTGGTTGAATCAGACCAGCCGGACTCAAGCCTCATACTTGTTCTTTTGGCAAATATCACATGCACGGACATATTGGTGAACACTCCGTGTCATCCCCGCCCATGTAATGCCATTTGCAAGAGGCTTATAAGTCTTTGGATATCCTAGGTGTCCTCGAGCAGGGGATGAGTGATAGTAATGCAGCAACTTAGGTATCAAGACGGACTTCCGAGGCATGACCTATCTGTTGTGGAAAAACAAGCCATTTCCGTAAATACCTCGGTTGCTCCAAAGTGTTGTTTTGTAAATCACAAATTATGGCTTGCAGCGGATCATCCTGAAATAGTTCCTCCCTGACAATCTAAAGTTCTTCCCATTGGGGGTGAGAAACGGCCAGAGTCATGTATTGGCCACCCTCTGTTGCTCCAGACAAGGCGTATGCAGCACTATTCGGTTTACCAGGTCTAAATATGACGTCAAAATCACAACCTAAAAGCTTTGCCCGCCAACATTGATGATTTATCGAAACTACCCGTTGAGTAAGCATGTGCTTCACGTTGCAATGACCTGTATATACTTCAAACTTTCGACCCAACAAGTACTGCCGCTAGTGCGGGGTCGACAACACTAATGCTATGAGTTCCTTTTCATATATAGATTTCGCAAGAGTAGCTTCGGATAATGCTTTGCTGATGTAAGCAAGTGGTCTCCCCTCCTGAACAAGCACTGCCCCAATTGGTAGGCCCAACACAGGAGCTGAAATCAGTTTAGCTTTCAATTCCTCAAAACCCTGTTGGGCTACGAAAGTCCATTTGACCCCCCCCCCCCCCCAGTTAAATTTGTTAACGGGCAGGCTATCTTGCCATAATCACGATTGAATTTTCTGTAATATCGCGTAAGGCCTAAGAAGCCTCATACCTCCTCGATATTTTGTGGCTCCCTCCATTATTGTACAACATCCACTTTCTTAGGATCCATGGACACACCTTTTGCCGAAATAATATGCCCCCAATACTCCACAACCCTCTTCCCAAACAAACACTTTTTCCTATTAGCATGCAGTGGCATGGACACACCTTTTGCCGAAATAATATGCCCCCAGTACTCCACAACCCTCTTCCCAAACAAACACTTTTTCCTATTAGCATGTAGTGAATGAGTCTCCATGAGCTGAAACACTTGTTGGAGCAGTTTTAGATGCTCTAACCACTTCCCACTATAAACCGGTATATCATCAAAGAACACTTGTATCCCCTTCCTCAACAACGGTCGAAACACAACATTCATAGTAGCTTAGAATGTTGATGGGGTGTTCATTAAACCAAATGACATCACTAAATATTCATAATACCCCTTGCGCGTTTTAAAGGGTGTCTTCCCAATATCTGCCTCCTCCATTCGCACATGGTGGAAACCAAATTTCAGATCCAGCTTGGTGAAATAAGTTGCTCCAAATAAATCGTCCACCAACTCCTCTATCATAGGAATAGGAAATCTATCGGGTACCGTTAATTTGTTCAAAGCCCGATAGTCAACACACATCCTCCAACCTCCATCATTTGTTAGAATGAAAGAGTGGTAACCTAATACCCAAGATGCTTTTTTAAGGGAGGCCTTGCGTTTATTTAGCTTGGTTACATAAGAAAACAAAAAGAAACATACTCAAACTCCTAATATTCCCCCTCAAGCTGGACACGCCTAACCTAAATACATAAAAAAGACTAAAAAGAACATCATCCTTGTATGCATTGTCCGCTTGTTTTGCTCCGCCTGTGCGCTGCACCCCATGATTGCGGAAGAATAGATGACCATCATAAAACTCCCATGCTCTCATGCCCCCATGTTGAGGATCATTGCCTAAAGATGCTAGATGAAACGTTGACCAACAGACGGTCTCAAAATGGTTGGGGAAATGGTGCCCGAATAGCGGACCCAAAAGACTGGGTGAAACGACTTTCGAATAGTGAACCCAAATTGCCGAGGTGAAACAACGTCCGACTTTGTGGACCCAAATTGCCGAGGTGAAACGGTGTTCGACTTTGTGAACCCATATTGTCGAGGTGAAATGACGTCCGATGTTGCGGACCCAAATTGGCGAGATGAAACAACACCTGACTTTACGGACTCAAACGATCGGGAAGCTCGACGGTAGTCTGAGTGATGATGAAGTAAGATGGTGATCCAGACAGCTCGACGGTGATATGAACATTGATGAAGAAGCCCGACGATGATCCGAGCAGAAGGCAACAAGGGATGTTGAACAAGGTCCAATAAAAAACTGGTGCACGCCTGTGGAAGGTGCTGGGAGGGCGACTTAGAGAAACCTTGTCTACTTGGTTCTGGGTGGGGCTGCATGTGACGTCAGCTGCCAGGAATGCATGTGGCGTTAGGGGAGGAGGTTGACCCAGTTTTCTGCATACGGAGGAGGCAGTGCGGGGCTTGGCACGGCGACACGGGGGGGGGGGGGGTCGGGCTGCTGGTTCTTTGTGCATCAGAGCGTTGTTGGCGAAGCACTGCAGAGGGATAGAGATGAGGAGATGGGAAGATATGAGGCGGTGAGGACACAGGGTGTGACTTGGTGGCAACCCTAGAAAACTATGCATATTGAAAACACTCTTAGGCTGCTTTCTTTGTGTCCCGTGACACACCTTCCTCTGGGATGATAATGACCCAAGAAGTATATCTGATTTGTTGCGGTCTTTTTATTGATTTGTCTGTTTTTCATTATGTGTCCAAGCTAGGTACACCTAGCTTGAGGGGGAGTGTTGGAGTATGTGTAACTTCCTGCTCCACTTACTTTGTAACTTCTCTTTGTAACTTCCCTATCTTTTCTATAAATGAGGGCCCTCTCCTCACCTTGAGAAGTGAGGGGGATTTCTGATTTTTACATGGTATCAGAGGGATTTACTCCCGATCCTCCCTCCCTCATTTTTATTATTTTTTCTCCCATCAGCCTTTAGGTTTTTTTTTTTCCCCGTCCGGGGGGCGGCGGCCTCAAAGCCCCGTAGGGTTACCGCCGCCGTCCCGCGGCTTCCCGTCGTCTGGCACTGCTCCGCTGCTCCGTTGTCGACGTCCCCTCCTGCGGCTTCCCGGCTTCGCCTCCTTGCGACGACCGACCCCCGCCTCCCTCCGGCTTCCTGTCGCGGATCCCGCCTCCCTCCCGCGGCGCGACTCGGCTTCCAGCCCCGCATCCCTTGCGTCGGCCTCCTGTGACGCGCGGAACCTCCCGCGACGCTCTGTCCGGCGGCCCTCTCTCCCGAAGGCCCTCTCTCCCGACGACCCTCTATCCCGACGGCCCTACTCCCAGCGCACGCCGGCCCGCTCGTCGCCGCCCCTTCCCGCAGCGCCTCCTGCCGGTCCTCCCTCCCGGCGGCTCTCCTGCATGGCGCGGCTCCCCTTCCCGGCGGCCCTCTCCCTCCCTGGTACGCGGCTCCCGTCGCGCCTCCCTCCTCTCGCGCGGCTCCAGCGCAGCTCCCGGCGCGACTCCTTCCTTCGCGCGGCCGCCTCCCGCACGGTGCTCCCGACGCGGCTCCCTCCAGCGCCGGACCTCCCGCCCCGGTTCATCCCGCGCCGGCTTCTCCTCCGGCAGCCCTCCTCCCGTGCTCCGCTCCTCCCGCTGCTCCCCGCGCGCTCGCGGCTCCCGGCTCCCGGCGGATCTCCCTCCAGTCCGGCGACCGCTCTCCCGGCCCTCTCGTCCCGCGACGCTCCTCCTGTCCAGCGGCCCTCCGCGCGCCTCCCGCCGGCCCTCCGCGCGCCCCTCCCGACCCTTCCCGGATTTTTCGGCCAGATCCTTCTCCCGGCAGCTCTCCTACGGATTTCCCGGCGACCCTTCCGGTTGGCCGGCTGCGCCTTTCCTGCCTTGTTCTTCCCGGCGGACCTCCCTTCCCCGGCTTGCGGCTCTTTTCGGCAGCCCGCCTCCTGTGCGATCTCCCGCCGGCTCTGTTGACGATCGGCCTCCACCCCTGCCGGCCTCCACTCCTGCCGGCTCCTCCAGTAGCTGGCCTCCATTCCTGCCGGCTCCTCCAGCAGTCGGCCAACAGCCCTGCCGGCCTCCCGTGCCACCTCTGCTCAACTGCTCCCTCCATGCCGACCTCCTCCTGCATCCTGCGGAATCCCCGCCTCTCTACCCGGTGCCTCCTGCGGAATCCCCGCCTCTCTGCCCGACATCTCCTGCTGAATCACCGCATCTCATCGCCGGCCTCCACCTGCGGATTTCCCGGCGCTTCGACGACCGGCACCCGCCATTGCGGATTTCCTTGGCACTTTGACGACCGGCCCTTCCGAGCGGATTTCTCGGCGCTTTGACGATCGGCCCGACATTACGGTTTACCGGCGCTCTGACGACCGGCCCGTAGTGCGGATTTTCCCGACGCTCTGACGACTGGCACCCGCCAGTGTGGATTTCCCGGCGCTCTGTTGTCCGGCCCCGCACTTTTCCGGCGATGACCCATCATTTTCAGCGGCATCACATTACAATCTTGAGGGGGAGCGGCATCATCAACGATTTTATTATTTCTGTTTCTTCTGTTTTTCGTCTTGTTTTGTCATCAAGCTGGGTATGTCCAGCTTGAGGGGGAGTGTTGCGGTCTTTTTATTGATTTGTCTGTTTTTCATTATGTGTCCAAGCTAGGTACACCTAGCTTGAGGGGGAGTGTTGGAGTATGTGTAACTTCCTGCCCCACTTCCTTTGTAACTTCCTGCCCCACTTCTTTTGTAACTTCTATTTGTAACTTCCCTTTGTAACTTCCCTTTCTTTCTATAAATGAGGGCCCTCTCCTCACCTTGAAAGGTGTGGGGGATTTCTGATTTTACATGATTGATACAAAATTTTGATAACCCCTTCTAGGGATTTTGAGCCCCTTTCCGCCGATGAAGATCTCCCCTTCCGGGGGAGAGGCGGTGAGGACACGGGGTGCGACTTGGTGGCACAACCCCTTCTAGGGATTTTGAACCCCCTTTTCGCTGATGAAGATCTCCCCTTCCGGGGGAGACAAGAGGGAGCATCGCACGAGGGAGGGTACAACATAGTAGGTGCCACAACCCGTCACAGCTGGAGATGGGGGCGCACGACAAGGACTCGCGGCGGAGGGCCACAACTCGGTGAGGGGTGGCGATGTTAGGAGGGGGCGTCAGGGGTTGTCGCGGTCGGTGGGAAAGCGGCGAGGTAGGGGGGCCAACGACGAAGGGGTGGACTAACTAAAATGATGCCCTTTGGCTGGGATCTTTCGCAAAAATCATATGCCGAACCCTAGAGATAAGTAGGGAGAAAAAATTAGGGTTTGAGATCCTGCTTTGATACCATGTTAGAATGAAAGAGTGGTACCCAATACCCAAGATGTCTCTAAGGGAGGCCTTGTGTTTATTTATAGTGAATGATGATGATGACATAATATCTAAAGTCCGATGTGGGACTCAACTCAACTTAACGCCTCACACTTCTTTTTTGACCATGATTATGGGAGTGGAATATGGGATGTTAAGCCTTGTTCTAACAGCTCCCCTATTTGTTTCTTCACCTAATTCTTCAAATGATATGCAAGTTTATAAGGCCGAATGTTGACATGATCTGCTCCCTTCTTTAACATGATAGCATGGTCAGTCGGTCTCTTTAGTGGCAGCCTTCGTGGTGTTGTAAAAGTGGGTGTTCTAGACCCAACTTTATCAGTACTTTTCGATTACCATACCATGTATACAGTGAGTTATACATGATGTATACTTACTATAACAATGTTGATATTTCTGCATCGACTATTTAAATGGTAATGTTCATAGATTATTTATCTTATCAAAAGGTTATAGCAGTTCCCAGACTAGAATGAGAACCTCAAGATAATATGAAATTAATCTTAAACATGTCCTATGATCTAGATACATCATATAGATTGGACACAGTTGATGTTTGACTATCAGGTTTTGGAGGCTCATAAGCATTGAGACTTCTTATCATGAAGTTCGCACTTAGTGATCCCTAATAGGTGAGATCACGAGAACATACCTGCTAATAGGAACACCACATGTTTTAGGTGGTCATTGATTGTTTCTATCTACGAACATGTGTATTGATCTCCTAACTTGATATCATTACCAATGTGTGCCATTTGACCGTGTACTTTGATGCAAAGCAAAAACCATGACATTGAAGTCGTGGCGAGATAACTTGTGTTGGGTCCGTCATTGGTGGCGAGATGTTGGTTGAATGATCAAGATAGAATTTACCGCTTCCGAGTTAGGGAAGTGATATCTCGGACCTAGTTGATCAGGATGGTAGTACCTTTATAAATCTCTGGTTAAAGTAGTCGAAGGGAAGTTTGTCCAGTTAGATCAACAAATAATAAAGCAAGAATAGATGATGACACAAACTGTGCATCCTGATTTAGGGATCTTGATGGGTTGCTAGACCCCACTCTTGGTCTGTGAATATTATTCACTATTATCGAGATAAAGGACCAGAGAGTCACACAATAGTGTATTCAAGAGTCTGTCATATTCTGATGAATAGGTATATAGGACATTGTGGGCCCCACCACGAGGTCCGAGAGTTGTCCAAGTATTAACGATCACCAATGAATAAATAAATTTATTATTATTCAAGTATAAAATAATTGGATTGAATTTATTTATTAAAGATATTTTCAAGGTATTAAGTGAATACATGGAAAAATATTATACGAACGAATATTACGAGTTGAGTTAATATTAGCGGGAATTTTGAGTTGAGTTATTGCTCAGATTTATCACGTATTATATTTATTATATATTACAAGTATGTGATAAAAATATAAATGATATTATGACGCTGTTAGTTCGTCATAACGTTTCATTTACTGCTTATTTAGTGAGTGTTTTATTTCCGGGGGCTGGGGAACTCTTTCTGGGTATTTGAGCCTCCCACTATATAAACAGTAGAGAGAGACTCAATTCATGACTTTTCATTCCAATGGAATGAGTGCCTCTATCTCCTCCCGATTCCTAGAGAGAGAAAGTCGTCGTCTGAGCATTCGATCCATGAACGCCTTCACGGATCGAAGAGATGTGATCGAGGTGATCGTCGTGACGCTGAAAGATTCGTCGGAGCTCTGCGCTAGCACCCGTAACTCGATGAACGACCATCGCACAAATTCTTGAAGCGTGTGTGGACGGTCTAGGAGAGTTTGAGCTCAGATCCTTCGAGCAACAATTGTTGGCGACGAGCTGCAGTCGAACGCGCCGATGAATCTGTAACGACCCGACTCTTTGACCAAGGTATGGATCGTTAGTTTTTCTTTTTGGATGTCTTAAATAGTCCTAATGAAGTCTTCTAATCAAGCTAAGGAGGTCACGGGGGTGTCTGGGGCACTTTCGGAGCCTGGAGCACCGAAAAAAAAGGGAAAGCAAACTGGGCCGCACGGTTTGTCGAATGGCCCCGCTAGTTTGGGTTTCATGGCACTTTATCGACCGGCCCGCCAGTGTGGCTTTCCCAGTGTCCCGTCGTTTGGCTCCGCCTGCGCGGTTCCGCTGCTGTGCCTCAACGACATGCCGCACCACTGATGTAATCCGGCTATTTCAGCGCCATCTTCAATCATTCATCTTTTTCATCTCAAGGGGGAGCTGCGATCTTGAGGGGGAGCAGCGATTGCAGATGATTTATCTTCTTTTTTGTTTCGTCTTGTTTTGTCATGAGGCTGGGTATGTCCAGCTTGAGGGGGAGTGTCTGCAGTGTTAATTGATTACTTTGTTTTCTTTTTGTTGATCTGTTTTTTTCTTATGTGTCCAATCTAGGTACACCTAGCTTGATGGGGAGTGTTGGAGTCCAAGTCCCACATCAGACTTGACATGTCATGTCAACTTTATTATTCATTATAAAAGAACCTCAAAGCCTCTTTTAGAGAGTATCTTGGGGATTGGGTATCCACTCTTATACTTTAACAGTCTTCATGCAATCCATGCAAAAAATAGCCAAGATATTGTGGCTTGGGGAGGCGGGGCAACAAGGAGGCTAAATACTCGTAGTGGTCGATGAATTCTTGAACTGAACTATGTTGGTGAAGTGCTATCAATTCTTCATAAGGATTCTAGATCTCAAGAAGTAAAACGTTCCGTGAGCTCATGTTTAAACAATGACCTAGATAAATTCGGACACACCTCAGTCAGAATAGTTAACCAGTGGATGGCAATGCCATCTATACCTTGCACGAGATGGATCCATAGAGATTTCGGTGTACGATGAATACGAAAGTAGAATTCCTCATAAGTCATCCGTGAGGATCAGATCAATCAAAAGTTGGAAACTCCATCGGCGATTGAGGGAAAGGATCGAGGAGTTAATGAGAGGCGTGGGACTCTGGTTCACGTCCTGGTACTGTTTGGCGGGGCGAGATGTCTCCTGGGTCCCTTATGCGGACGAAAATCCCGACAGATGAGAATCATCAAGTTGTGGTTGTTTTTCGTTGCACCGCAACATGATTTTGCGAAACTCAGTCTGTTCGGCGAGCTCTTGATCTCACCTGTGTTGGCTGAGGCGAAGCTCCTAAACCCCTTGTTAAAGACCCTTGTCTGTCGAGGATAAATTAGACAAAGATAGTTCGACGCGCTCCATGTGTTGCTCGATCCCGTCCACACGAGATTGAGTTCGTGTCTCCATGGGAGAGAGAAGAGCCAAATAAAAAGGGGCAGGCGAGGGTGACAGGTCAAACCAGGTGTTAAGAACTATGATCCTTTAAGTAGTATATTAATGGAGGAATGCAGGAATACAATGTGAGGAAAGAGGAGGGGACAGAGAGAATCAAACCACTCAAGAGGACCCTGCAACTCTCCCCTCCAAGCACTTAGCTGGGTACTTCCCAAAATAGAAAAGATGCCCTTATAGGACAGTGTAAAATCCTCAGTGTTTAATCAAATGGAAGGGGTGACCAGTGGAAGAAATGTCGTGGGGAGACGATTTCATCATCTGTAATCACTTTCCTTCAATCTAGAGGACAAGACTGTTTCTTAAAGGGCGGTAAGTAATAAAGCACGTGACATGTCACGACCCCCTCTCCACAAAGTGTACCCCTCCTGGGCCGACAATGTGAAAAGGGAGGTAATGACCCCCGAGTCCCGCCTCCAGTAGGCCCCGGGTTGGCGACTAGCACCGATGGTATAATAAACACACAAATGGGAGGTATTACCCTCTAAGAGAACACATGTAGAAGAGAGAGATAAGATACCAACCAACTCTAACTCAGAACTAAAGTATAAAAGAAAAACCCAAGTGCATATGTAATGTTATGCAAAAGTACTACAACTGAAAAGGGAAAACTGCAAGTATCCAAAAGAAAGTAAATCAGCAGCGATCACAAGCCCGAACAGCTCCTGCAACCACAAGTTAGTAGTAACCAGCTTGATCTCCAACCTGCTCCAAGTGACCTGAAAAACAGTTTATATATACGTAGGGTGAGTATAACAGCATACTCAGTAGGATCCTCCCCGAAGCCTCTCGTGCAAAAGTAAGGAAAGTGTTGGACCCCGTTTAAGTTTAAATGGGTATTTCTGAGTCCCACATCGGACTTACCCTTCTTGTAATTAGATTTACTCATCTATAAAAGAATATCCCCACCTCACATTGAGGTAAGGGGAATTCACCATCTACATGGTATCAGAGGGATCTTAATCCTGACCCTCCCCCCCACATCGGACTTACCCTCCTGTGCATCTCTCTCCAAAGGCTTACCCGTATAAACTTGGGCTAAGCTCCACAATCTGCACCACGTGCACCACAAAGGCTTGCCCGCAGACACCTGGATTAAGCACCACACCATCCTCACAACCAAAAGTAACCAGGTAGGTTTCGGGAGCCACCACAGCCTGCATAACATGTATCATACGTCGGGTATTGTACCTCAAGCCATTACAGCCCATACACCGCGTAAGGATCCTCAAGCCATCACAGCCTATACACGTTACACCTATAGTAGTCCATAGGATACTACATCCAGAATATATGTGTGGAAATAACCGCAAGCCATTACAGCCCTCTACACACATATATGGGAAAAACTAACCGCTGTGCCAACGACACTAGTATCTACCAAGAGAAGAGAGCGGGGTCAAAGGGGGTAGTCAGCCATTCACCCTCCCATCAGAATGTTGGGGAAAACACCCCCCCAGGGCTCAGAATCCTTGGGGTGTCAGTTGCCCTTATCGACAGGGTGAAGTAGCGTATAGAAACACAAAAGGTACAGAATATATATAACTCACAACCACACTATGGGCATAACCTAGTCTTAGCCTCAACTGCAGCTAACGTCTCTCGGACTCCGGGCTGCTATTTCTAAGACTAGGTATCTTATAAGCACACAACCAGTTAAAGAACTTCATTAGGTTACTTCGTTCCCTTTTTCATCAATTTCACTTTACGTTAATTAATTCTTTGCACATTAATTAACCATGAACAAAAACCACATTTAAACTTTCTTGGCATCACATTCAAAATTCACTGTTCCTTTAAAGTTACAACATCACCATTAAATACCAGCATCTCCATCCCCATGGATTATCACCATTTAATCAAATTTTCATTTTAGAATTACTTTCCCATATCCCAGGCATTCTAGAAAAGCATCCTATGCTACTAAACACAAGGGGTCAACACGGTGAGTAGATATACTACCCGTTGAGTCTTTGCCGCCTATAGCAAGAGCGTAGACCCATTTTCCCTCGAGAGGCTAAACACGGAAAGCACGTGGCATACCCCGCGTGTCTTCGCCCCTTTTGGAAGAAGGGTAAGCAAAACCAGCCGCCTTGAGCAGTGGGGAAAAGTAAAGCAGATAAACAACCAAGGATCAACAACATCCAACAATCACAACCATCCCATTCCATTATCCACGGTGTCCTCCCTGACACCCACATGCATAAACCGATGCATCTCGCCACTCTAGGCGTCATCCGCTGCCACAACCACAAGGCCTCCCTGCCTCCACATATCACAAGACCCCTCCAGGGTCACATCACAACACCAGATATCACAACACTCCTTCCAGGGTCACAGCACAGCACAAGCAGCAGGAAAACAATCATTACAACAAATGGGCTCTTGGCCCTTTAACAAGGCATCTGGCCTTCAAACAACAAACACCAACAATCACATCAAATGGGCTTTTAGCCCTACTTCACAACAAGAGGGTAACTCTGAACCCTTCATGGAACTCAATAAAGTTATTTAGCCCATCTTGATTTAACAGATCCAATTCGTTGGTTCCAACATCATGAGCCAATTCAGTAGGCTATCACCGAAGATTAAACATGCTTACTATGCCAAATTTGATCAACATCAAATTAGAACAACTACAACAACGGCAACAACCGGATTCATTTACATGCCTCTTTATCTTTAGCCAATTAATTATCAATTAATTCCGGCTTTACGTTCTTTATCAATTTTCATCAAGAACAACATGCTAACAAGCAAGACAAATATATCACACTATCCAACAAACATGAGGCAACAACATACGTTCAATGCAATTTCTTAATCCGGTTCAAGTATTTAATTAGGTCAATTCCATTGTGATCCAAAGGGCTAAATCATGCTAACTCTACGATTGCACATGAACAATTAGAGAAGCCACAAATCCCCTACCTCAAGGGTTTTCGAGGAAAACCACAACGGTTGATGAATGCCCAAGAAACCGGGTCGATTCTCCACGAATCCTCCTTAGATCTCCTCTCCTATCACAACCAAGACCAAAGCTCATCACAAACGACATCCATACACCTAGATCTACCCATCACGGACATAGATCTAAGAAGACGAGAGAAGAGGAGCAGATCTAGGTAGATCCAAGAAACCAAACAAAAGGATCACATACCTTGAGAAACCGGCTTCGATTCGCGAAGAGAAGCCTCCAGATCGCCTCCAAAACGCTTGGGAGAGGTTCTTCCACCTCCAAGGAAGGGTAATCCCGAGTTATGGCCGATTAGCGGCTTAAACGAGGTGATTAAAGGCAAAACGAGTTAGATCCACAATTTTAGGATCTAACTTTAAGTGCCCGCACGGTTAGTCCGCACGGTTTAACAAACCGTGCACTAACCGTGCGTTAGCTTCTGCCTCGACAATCACTCCTCGCACGGTTAGTCCGCACGGTTAGACAAACCGTGCGCTAACCGTGCGTTAGCCACTGCCTCCAAGACCAGCCTTGCACGATTTAGGCAAACCGTGCGCCAACCGTGCGACAACTATTACCCTTTAACTTTCCTCAAAAGTCGACCCAAACGCACCCCCAGGTCACCTTGACTTCCCGGAACACCTCTAGTACCGCATTTTCACAAAGGAATGGACCGGAGAGGTCCAGGCCATTACATGGCATACTAGATGTTTGGAAGGTTTATTCTAGAAGGGGTAAAAGAGTCTCATTGGAGGAATCTGGAAGGGATAGTTAGTTAGACTAAGTCCATGTGGGAGGGAGAGGCAATGATGTATAAGAGGCAAGGGGAGAGAGAATTAGTGGGGGATAATTTGTTGTAGAATTCGGCCAGTTTGGCTTGGGCGGGAGTGGAAAACCTCCCTTGTATTACTCGCTTTCCAATTCTTTCTCCTCCTCAGTCGAACTGTAATTTTGCTTACCGCACAACTTCTATACTAGGGTAGTCTGTTAAGGGTGAATTAGTGGTACAAGGAGTTTATCAATCTTATTTGAGTCAGTGGTGGTGCATGCAAAATTGCATGCCCCCCGTGTCAAACTGGGCAACTGTGTTTTCATAAGCGGTTCAACAATAAGTTGCAACGCTTTATAATTGTTTTAACTTGATTTTTTGAGTGAACATTTG
Source organism: Viscum album (assembly GCA_963277665.1). NCBI lineage: Eukaryota > Viridiplantae > Streptophyta > Magnoliopsida > Santalales > Viscaceae > Viscum > Viscum album. The sequence continues at coordinate 1,607,162,709 of OY728141.1, read as the reverse complement.
CTGTAGGATGTTCTTACACTTATTTCGATCGACATGCAATAATTCTTAAAAGCACACGACAAATATTCTTCACCATTTTCAAGACGAATATGCTTGATTGAATAATTCAGGAATTGTGCCCTTAACCTTATTATTTGAGCAAACTTCACAAACGCTGGGTTGTGAGTTGATAATAAATACACATGAGACCATCTAATTGGCGTATCAATCAAGATCATAAAATATCTAAATGACTCACATGGTGGATGAATTAGACCCTATATGTCACCATGATTTTTTTCGAAAAACATAGGGAATTTAGTCTCAATTTTCAATGGTGATAGTCTTATAATCAATTTTCTTTAAAAACAAGCAGCACAAGAGAAATTGTTAGGTGTAAGAATCCTTTTATCAACCAATTGATGACTATACGAACATTTAATTATTTTCCTCATCATTATTGATCCTGAAAGACCTAAACGGTCATGCCATATAGTAAATGTATTATTGGCTGTAAACTTCTGATTTACCATATTTGATTTGATTGTGCAAATATTAACATAGTATAATCTAGAGGGAAATCTTGAAAGTTTCTCTCAAATTAACTTGTCATTATTATTAATGCTTGTTATATAGAGGTATTCAGTACCTCCCCCAACCATAGTTTCACTATGCTATCCCTTTTCATTAATATCTTTAAAGCTTAATATATTTCGTCGAGACTTACGAGAAAAGAAATCCTGATTTATTAAAATCTGTGTACCACTAGGCATACATATTTTTGCTCTTCCGGAGCCTTCGATTAATTTCGCACTACCGGTTAATGTACTTACATGAGCACTTTTCATTTTAAGGTTGATAAAATATTTTTCATATTTAAGAATTGTGTGCATCGTGACGCTGTCAACAAGGCAAATATCTTCACCATGAGATGTAATCCTGACAGATCGATTCATAACATCCATTTCTATTAAAAGAAGTTAAGGCATGCGTATAAGAAATAAAATAAAAGAAAACAAAACAAAACATGCAACATTCATTGAAAAACATTACAAATCCAAAAGTACATCTCCATCTTGAGCATTTACACATTATCCATATGCTTGATACCTTTAGGGTTAACAGAATAATCGAAAATGTCAAAATTCATAATATCGTTACCATACTTCAAGGCCTGGTCAGCGAAGATTGCTTTAATGCTATTTTATTTCCATTTGATTGATTGTTGATAAAGATCAACAAAATGCTTCAGCATATGATAAGTACGTGACCATACCACACAAAAAACATTCACTTTCATCATTCTTTGTTTTCTTTGGTTGTGGTTGTTCATTTTTTGACTACTTTTGGTGACGTCCTTTCCTCTCCTCATGGGGTGTATGACCACTGTGAGCAAATGTTTTGCCTCGACCTCTGCTGCGTCAATTATTTCCACAATCCCGATTATAAGCAGTTGCATTTACTTTAGGGAATGAAGTTGCACCGGTAGGTCGAGATTCATGGTTCCTCATCGAAAGTTTGTTGTATTGTTTCATAACAAGAAGACAATAGAGTAATTCAGAATATTTTGTAAAGTCTTGCTAATATTGTTGTTGTAGAATAGCATTGATGCATTGAAGGTAGAAAGTCTTTTCCAGCATATGAACGTCAATAATATTTTCTCCCCACAATTTTAATTGTAATGTAATTTTAAATATTGAGGAGTTATATTCACTTACCGATTTATAGTCTTGGAATCTTAAGTGGTTCCATTTATACCGTGCCTTTGGAAGTATTAACGGTCATAGGTGATCATACCACTCTTTGAGGTTTTTTTCATAACACTAGAGGATCTTTTACCATTAGGTACTCATTCTTCAAATCTTCATAAAGGTGATGGCGACAAAATATCAGGGCCCATACACGGTCTTGAGCGGCAGCTTGATTTCCAACATTGACCGTCTTGTCAAGATCGTTTGCATTTAGATGCATCTCGACATTCAAAATCCATGACAACTAGTTTTTTCAAAAATGTCAAGAGAGAGAAAACCACGCTTCGCAATATTCATAATGGAAAAAGTGATTTGCCACTTTATCACTAACATCTTAGAACTGATGAAGCTCGTGGTGATAACAGCTAGAGAAGCTCATCAAACTTCATTTGAAACCGTGGAAAATTTCGAAACCGGAAATGTGTGATCGATCGTAGGTGAAACAAAACATTGACAGAACATGGAGTTAAATCTTTGTAATGACGATAGTGAACGAAATACAGTAATGTAAAACTAGACAAGAAGTAGAGAGAAAGTATGATGGGCTAAACGTTCTATCTTCCATTAACAGTGACATATAAATAGGGTATGTGGAGGTTGTAATCAATGGTTTAGATTAATCTCTCTCTCTCATGTCAAATCCAACTGTTGAAATATCAACGGTTTCGAGAAAATGAAGGGTTGGTCATGTGAAGGGTTGGGGTTGAGAATGGTGAATAATAATGGTTTTAGGATTATGACATTCACATAATAAATATTTCATAACAAAATTAGATTAAATTATTTTTAAAAATATTAAATACCATAGACTACCGGTAAAGGCTGTTTTCTCAATTTTTTTTTAAATCAACCATAATAATTATATATAAAAAAATGTTGTAGGCCTGCCACAAACGAGCCAATATCCGTACGAACACGCCCACACATATGTGGGTTTGTATTGAAAAATCCATTTAGCTCTATTTCATAAATGGTTAAAAATTTTCAAGTCCAGCTGTTGAAAAGTCTGTGGATTTGCCTGTGGGCCCCGCAGGCCTCAGTCATTTTTTTATTTTTTATTTATTTTGAATGCCTTCTTTTTTTAACCTCCCCCAACTGTCAAATTGTCTCCTTTTTACCCTTTTAACATTTTTTTTTGCTATCCCCCCCACCCTAAAATTATCACTTCAGGTCTCCACACCAAATGGAATTCTCTTTGATGGTGCAAGAACTTTCTGATTCAGAAATCCTCCTCAGGTGTTCTACTTCACCATTTGCTGAAGGCCCAGATTTTGTGGATAATGCAAGAAGGTACAGAGATTTGAGATTGCTGCCTGGATTCAAGATTCCAGGTTTTGGCTTAATTGTAAATGTAACTGAATTCAAAAGTTTAGGAATTTATATTGCTCAAAAGATAAAATCAATTTTATGATTGTATATAATGGTTGACAATGATAGTTTTGAATATTTACCAGCTTACAGATTGTTTTAGTGTTAATTTTTAGGGAGGAATGAAATGTAATGAACTGCCTTAATAAAATAGGTCTTTGTTCGGAAGAACAAATAAATGGGATGGACGACTTAAAATATATTGATCATTGCTTCCAAGAGTTATTAATTTTTAATAATGAAATGGGGTTGCCAAAAATGATTTTGATTTTGGAAAACATTTACTATTTTCATTTTTTTAAAAATGTATTGGAAAATGTTTTGAATAGTCACAGGGAAACAATAAAACTTAATTTACCTCTACATGCATTTTCAATTTCTTGCAAACCTGAAAATAACCCCCCCCAAAAAAAAAACCTTATCCATTTTCATTTTCTAAAATAAAAAATTTTCTTCAAAACCAAACGGAACCTAACATTCTTGACCCTCTAAATTGGGGGGTCAATGACCCAATGAAATGGACACATGCTAATTCATTCCATTTCATTAATGATTCTTTTATTCAATTTCACCCAAAACTTTCAAACATAGCCTTGAGGCTTATTATCATCTAAAAATTTGTTATCTTCAATGTGAATAAAAAACTCTTTATCAGTTTCTTTTTCTGTAGAAAACGTCTGACAAAATCACAAAGCTTGTTTCAGGATATCAGATTATTTGATTGAGCACCCGAACTGGTGGGAGATCTTTCCCATGAAGCAGCCTCGCGTGTTTAAGAGGTCTCATGGAGGAGGATGGATAAGGTGCTGAGTGATTTCTTTTATGACAATGTTGCTGCAATTGAAGGTGAATCACTTTTGCTTTGTTTTTTTCAAACAAGGTTAAGAAAATGCAAATATTTAGATGGGTAATTTTTTATATTATTATTGCTTTTTTAAGATTTTCCCACATATTTTTTAACGCTTATTTGAAAAATGATATCAACATATATTTTCCAAAATCAAACACACCAAGACTCCCTATCACATGTTTTATTTTTGTTACACTAACCCAAACCAAAAAGGGTGCAATTGATGAACATCAGTTAACTCAACCCAGCCCGAAGGAACCTAAACGAGAGAGAAGTCCCATCTCGAGACCATCCTCAGCTAAACACGACTAGTCAGCTCAACGTCCCTAGCATGTCAAGAAGCGGCACATACCACGGGGACTCCCAGAACATACCTAGATATACTCAGTTCCAAGTCTCATGATCCCGACCATAGACTGTCCACGGTAGCCAACTCGAGGTCCAACGCAACACTCGCAACGGTCTCATGAGGTACCGACCTCATAGACATATGTTGGCTCCTACTCGAGGCTCGAAGGTAGAATCCAACCTCGAAGCACACACAAAGAACCCAACCATCCCTGATGGCACGCAGAACGAGAGAGGACAAGTATTGACAACTCGTAGTCGATGAGCCAGCCTCGCCATACTCAATGACACTCAACTGAGAGATGCCCCTCTATCGGGAGAACGAACTAACGACACAACCCGATCAACCCTCATGATACCTATCCGTGAGGGCATGCTCGACGGGCAACGTCACGAAAGAAGTCACCCGATGACTAAACTAACGCCAACTTCTCGAGTAGGGGATTCCACCCAAGATCCACTGGGGGTCACTCTAGTCGGAAACATTGATCACAAAAAAGGGTATTGCGCAACAACCCGAATCTGGGACAACCTACCTAGAAGAGGATCAACACCCGTGTAGAGGTGGTCACGCCAATTCTGACTCTGCCGAGGAAACATCACGAAGAAGGACCAGGGGGACTCACTCAAACCTCTGCCGGTCGAAACGTCACGGTAGATCACAAAAGGAACGCATCTCGATACTCAGATAGGGAGTCTGCGCCCATGGCTCACTGGGGGCTCCGTACCTTACTGGAACAAACAACATCCTGGGTAGAGGGTCGATGCCCGGGTAAATATTGGTCACACCAATACCTACCCTACCAGGGAAAACATAAGGATGCTAGGATCACGTCGGGCCTTACGTGCTCCAAGTCCGCTGAGTCTGTAGTCGAAGCGAACTGAGGCAACTCACTCTAGGAAACGGAAACGTGAACCCGCTCCCTAACACGGTAGGGGAGTACCACTTCGAGAAACGTTAACCTTCTCCCTAACATGGTAGGGGAGTACCATTACGCTGCACGTACGTAAATCAGCCGAAGAGGGGTCACAATCCAGCGAAGAGGACGTGATACCGAAAACCCTCATAACGGAAGGACTAGGGGGACCCACTCAACTCAGCTAGTCGTAATGCCGTCACCAGAGACTAGGGGGACCCACTCAACCCGGCCGGTCGGCGTCGCTAACCCAAGCGACCCACACAACACCGCCAACACACCGCAATTTCCAGGCCCAAACCGAGGCCACTATCGCGTTCACACGGAAAACTACTCAGGATTGACTACTCGCGAGCCGAAATATGAGCTATAGAGAAGAAGATACGGGAGGCAGAAGATCACTCGGAGATCCTCAAGGAGTACACAGCGTGTAAGGGGGCCACAAGGCGGGTGAACCTGCCCGAACACCCGACCGTGTATCCTTCCTACACGGTTTGTCGACCCATGTAGTCATACACGGCGTGTAGAGATAGTACACGCCGTGTCCCGCTTCACCCAGTCCCTGGCCGTGTTACTCCGTCACACGGCCTAGCCAGCCGTGTCCCTTACACGCCGTGCATCCCATACTACACGGCGTGTTCGGGTTGCACGACAACCTGGCCTTGTGGTTTACCCGAGCCCGTGTATTGAACCCTGTGTCTGTGTACTTTGGCCGTGTTCTTGTATACGACCATGTACTATTACACGACTACGCTGACTGTTTTTCCTTGGTCAGACGACGAGGGTCCCTACACGGCTTGTAACCCCACATGGCGTGTAGACCCTGAACATCATCTCCCCCAAACGGAAAGAACACACAGCATGTAGGACTAGTTTACACGCCATGTTGATGGGAAAATCCGACGGGATTTCCCTGCAAACCGCCCGGATCACCCCAAAACCTTAAAACAACGCATAAAAAGGGTGATCAAGACTTAAAACTCAAACCGCCTACCTTGAGGGCGAAATGCCGAAACTTTGGGTGCAAAACGACGTCCGCGACGCGCTGATTCTCGATCTGGCGACGATCGGCGTCAAAAACGGTACCTGGCCGCACCTCCTCGCCTTGGTTCGTCCGTCGGTCGAAGGGAGGGGAAGGGGAAGAGGGGGCTTGACCTCCTCCTGCGTGTGCACAAGGGGGAGAAGAGGGGAGAGGATATTTGTTTTAATTGTATTAAAACAAATATCTGCTTAACACCCCGTTCCAACTCGCATCCGACCCGACACCTGGTGTCGACAAAGTTTATGTCGCGTCTAAGGTAAATGCGACGTTCTGAACACAATCGCGGTCTCAGAAATCTAATCCGAGACTCCATTCAGTAGTTATTCATGTTTCAAGTGATACTGCGCACATGTGATAAAATATATTTATTATGTTTAATATCACCGCGCCGAGACTCCCCGCCCCTCGGATTCCTGCGCCGACTCAGCGCCTGGCTTCGGAATGGCGCTCCCCTACTGGGTTAGGGTGTAGGCCCATGTTTCTCGACATGGCGCCTCCCCTACTGGGTTAGGGTGTGGGCCCATGTTTCTCGGAGTGGTGCTCCCCTACCGAGTTAGGGTGTGGGCCCTTGTTTCTTAGGGTGGTACTCCCCTGTCGCACCAGGGCGCAGGTCCACGCCTATGGAGTAGTGCTTCCCCTTCTTCGAGTAGAAGTGGGGAGCGCCCTTCCACTTGCTATGCGTGATTCCTGGTTCAGAGTTAGTGCTCCCTCGACAGACTGAGGCGCGAACTCCTCCATACAGGCCGTTTAAGTGTATTTTAGTGTCCCACATCGTTTTTCTCCTAAATGTATTTATTTCTCTATCTATAAATGAAGGTCTCTACTTCTCTTTGAGGTAGAGAGTTCTAATCTACATGGCAATTCCCCCCCCCCTTTGCTGCGCACCAAAGCTCTGCCTCCCTTCGTCCACACCGGTCATGGTCGCGCCCTACCAGCTCCGCCGCTCCCCTCCGCTACGCACCTAACTCCTTCGCTCCCCTCCGCTACGCACCGAACACCTCAAAGCCCTGCTGCTCTCCTCCGTGCACCAACCCTAGCGGCTTCCCACCATGAGCGCGACCTTGTCACATCTCCCAAGTGCGGCCCGCCACCCCTGTGGCTTCCATGGTGACTGCGCCTGCACCCCACATGTTGCGCTTCTGATGATGTCATTTTTTCTCTGATGATGGTTACCTCTTGGCAGCGCTACACCAGGCGCGATCTAGGCCAATTGGGTGCCTCTCTTAGACGCGTATGATGCTGTGCGTTTCTCCCTTCTGCAGCGCTTCTCCTGGTTCCCCTTAACCTCAGCCTCCTGCCGCATCTAGGACTCCACATCCCGACCTCTCTCCAGTAGCATGACATCCTCAAAATGCGTTCGCGGTCTCCTGCCGCTGCTTGCTTCCGATTCCTATGTGCTCTTCCTTCACGCTTTAATGGTTATCCCATCCAATAACTTGATGCCCTACTTTTCTTGTCGAGATCCAATTTCCCGTTTCCTGCTATTTTTGTTGGATCTCTCGCTTCGCCCTTCATCTCGGCTTAATTTGATATTGTAGTCTCTTTTTACCATCCCTCCTACCATGGCGACTTCCTCACCGACTTTCTCAGTCCTTCCACAGTTGATCACCGTCTCCACGCGCCTTGTTGATGAGCGCCTTGATGCAACTAACTTCTCTGTTTGGAGTAAGACAGTCTTTATGTCTCTCATTGGTATGAATCTAGACTCGCACCTTGTTACTCCTCCCCCATCGCTATCCGATTCGCAATACAAATTTTGGAAGCTTGCCGACAATAACATTTTTGTATTGCTTGTCAATTTTATGAAATGCTCCGTCAAAGATGTGACTCGAACGACGAACATTGTCAGAGCATTATGACTCCTTGACCCTCAAGTATTCCGAAACTAATAATTTAGCTCGGGTGTCAGATGTTTTTTAACACCTTTCCATCATCCGCCAACACCACCGTTCTTTTTCGGCATATTTCACCAAATGGAAAGCTCTGCGTGATGAGTTACTTGAGCTTTGACCCCTTCCTCAAACACCAGAGGTTGCTTTGGCCCAGCGGGATCAGTTATGTCTCTTCAGTCTTCTTCATGACCTTGATTCAGAGTATGCAACAACTGCCACCGAAATGTTGGCCAGTCCCTCCTCTCTTGAGATTCCACTAGTCTACCATCGCATTGGAAAAGATCATCGGGTGCTTTTCCCACCTATTAACACTGCAAATTATACCGCACTACAGGGTCGTGGCGGTGGTCGTTTTTCGGGTGCTCGTGGTCATGGTCGTGGTGGGGGCTGTAATCATCCTTTCTGCCAGCATGTGGCAAGCCTAGCCATCTCATTGATCATTGCTGGGTTCTCCACGGACGTCTGTCTCAGCCACCTCAGCAGGTTCATACAGCTTTGGTGACTCTTCTCCACCACCATTCGATATCTATCACAACCCGAACCTCTCAATGGATGAGATCGGCCTTATACACTCTCATCGGTCCGCTTCACTACCTGCCTCCTCTTCGACATCTGTTGCTCAGACTGGTGACCTTACCGATCATCGTACTGGTGATGATGGTATGTTAACTATTTATCATCCATATACTGGCGCCACTGCAATTACTGTTTCTAACGAACCCACTATCCCTATTGAGATTTGACACGTGCTCCTTGAATCCTTGTATTTACCTGATTTCAGTGGCTCATGTTCCTCAGAGTCCTTTTAATCTCCTCTCCATGACTAAGCTCACAAAGAACTTGAACTATGTTGCCATTTTTACATCATCTGATGTTTTTCAGGAGTGGTCGACAAATCGGGAGCTTGGTGGAGGTCATCTTTGCGATGGGGTGTACATGTTCGATACCCCGACATCCCTTGTCTGCTCGTCTATCTCTGCTCGTGCTCTGGATCTACATTTTCTCCATGATCATCCACCGACCTCTGTCTTATATCAGCTTTATCCCCATTTCAGTCCGCACCTTTCTTTTCATTGTGAGCCCTGTAAGTTTGCGAAACATCATTGCCCGTCTTATGTTCCTCGTTTGGTGACGCGTGCATCTAAACCTTTTGATTTAGTCCATTTCGATGTATGAGGTCCTTGTGCGGTCCCAATCCAGTTAGGGTACCGTTATTATGTATCTTTTATTGATGATTTCTCTCGGATGTCACGGCTTTATCTACTTCGTGATCATTCTGAGGTGTTTGATACTTTCTAGACTTTTTACCTTGAAATTCACACCAAGTTCTCCACGCTTATTAAATGTCTGAGCTCGGACAATGGATGTGAATATTTATCTTCTTCCCTTCAGCAGTTTCTCAAGTCCGTCCTTCATTAAACAACCTGCCTCGATACAACTTAGCAGAATGGAGTGACTGATCGTAAATATCATTATATTCTGGAGACCGCTCGTGCCCTCTTATTTCACATGCATGTGCCTCTTCATTTTTGAGGGATGATATTCTTACTGCTACTTATCTTATAAATTGTATTCTTTTATCCTTCAGGGGTGAATCCGTTTCGGGATTTGTTCCCCTCTCTCTCCTCACCCTCTTCCACTTCGTGTGTTTGAGTGTCTCCTGACTTACGGTGTTGTATGATCTCTGCTGATGTATCCTTTATTGAAAACCCTCAATTCTCTCCACCCTCCTCCCACCCTGATATCATTATCGATGATTGTCTTCTTCTCACCATCTACCCATCCCTGCCTCCATTATCCTACTCTGATGATTGTTTCTTTAGCTTTGTTTACTCTTGTCAACCATTGAATATGCCCCCTGCCTAGACTGCTGACTTCATTAGACGCTCTTGCTCTGAGCACTGATGACTTGCCTATTTTATGACGGAAAACTACTCGCTATTGCCAGAATAATCCTATATACACAACTTCTTACAAAGGCTTCTCCACTCTGGAGACGATATCTATTCCTCGTACAGTTGCCGAGGCTAAATCTCATCCTGGTTGGTTTCAAGCAAGGCAGGATGAATTACATGCCTTGGACGATATTCACACTTGAGATTTGGTCCCCCTTCTGACCGGTAAACAGGTTGTTGGAAACAAATGGATTTCTACAGTCCGTCTAAATATAGATGGTGCTTTTCATCACCTTAAAGCTTGTCTCGTGGCAAATGGCTTTGCTTAGATATATGATGTTGATTATTTTGATACATTCTCCCCAGTTGCTAAAATGAATTTTGTTTGATTATCAATCTCTCTTGCAGCTGTTTATCATTGACCTCTTATCAACTTGATGTCAAGAATGCATTTCTCCATGGTTTTCTTGACGAAAAAGTATATCTGTAACAACCTCCCAGCTTCATTGCCTCAGAGGTCAATGACCTCTTCTCATGCGTGGTTTGATAGATTTTGCATTATTATCACTACAATTGGTCTATCTCAAATTATGAAGGATCACACTATTTTCTATCGAAAAACATCCTCTAGTTGCATCCTGTTGGTTGTGTAAGTTGATGATATCATTATTATTGGTAGCGACTCGCATGACATTGCCCATCTCAAAACTTATCTTCAACAGTAGTTTCATACCAAAGACTTGAGTTCTTTGACATATTTTCTTGGCACTAAAGTCTCCGATTCTCCAACCAACATCTTTTTTTCACAATGAAAATATACGTTCGATATCTTACAACACACTGACTTGTCTCAGACAACTACTGTTGACATTCCTCTTACACCAGGGGAACAATCCCCTCCATGATGCTAGTGACTCATACTCTCATTTGGATAGGTATTGTCATCTTATGGGCATACTCAATTATCTTACCATGACTCGTTTGGATATTGCCTGTGCGGTCAACAAGGCCAGTCAATTCATGGAACATCCAACGAAATCTCAATGGGACGTTGTTCGTCGCATTGTCAAATACATTAAGAAAGACCCTACTCGTGGTCTTCGGTATTCACATCATGATCATCTGGACATTGAAGTCTTCTGTGATGCCGACTACTATGGCTGCTTATCTACTTGAAAGTCTACTTCTGGGTTTTCGGTTTTTTTAGCTGGTAACTTAATCTTTTGGAGAAGCAAGAAACAAACTGTCATCTCCAGATCCAGTGCTGAATCTGAATATTGTGTGATGATCATGATCACTATTGAAATTCTTTGGTTTCGTCACATTCTTCATGAAATTGGTTTCCTGCCACAGACTTCTGCTTATATTTTGTGTGATAATCAGATAACCATGAAGATTGCTTATAATTCGGTTTTTTATGAATGCATGAAGCATATTGAGATTGACCGTCACTTCTTTCGCCATCACCTTGAGCAAAAACATATCAGCTTTAGCTACATTCCAACAACTCATAAGCTTGCCGACATTTTCACCAAAGACTTGTCGGGAGCTCGATTAGATTCTTTATGCACCAAACTGAGCATCCATAACATCAACGACCCAGCTTGAGGGGGAGTGTGTGCGATCTTTTTGGTGTCTTTTTTTTTTGCGGGACTCTTTTTCCAAGCTATAACTATTCTAGGTTGAGAGAGAGAGTGTTAGACCCGTTTAAGTGTATTTCAGAGTCCCATATCGTTTTCCTCTTACATGTATTTATTTTCCTCTATATATAAATAAAGGTCTCCACCCCTCTTTGAGGTATAGATTGTATCAATTTACAACTATATTTGCCTTCAGTTCTTATAGCCAGTCTGATAGAGAGATCCAAGCTCCTAGCGACCCCTTTGCAGTTTTTATCTATCATTGTTTTTTATCATAAATAATGAATGTTTTTGTTATCAATTAAATTAGATGAATATTTTGCCTTCAGTTCTCATAGCCAGTCTAATAGAGTGATCCAAGATCATTTTTATAGCGACCCCTTCGCAGTTTTTATCTATCCTCATTGTTTTTTATCATAAATAATGAATGGTTTTGTTATCAATTAAATTAGACGATGAACCAACGAGCCCGTACCCGAGTGGTAAGGGCTCCTGCTTGGCATCCAAAAGACCCAGGTTCAAAACCGGGTGGAGGCGAATTTCCGAGTTACTGAAGCAGTACTGTAGCAGGCACTGTAGCACACTGTTTGGTACTATAGCAGTCGGACTATTTACCTGATTTGGGCTTTCGGGCCACCGGCTTGGGCCTAAGGGTCTCAGGGCCTTCGGGGCATCAAAGGCCTTCGGGCCACAGGGCCTTCGGGCCATTGAAGACCATGAAGTAGCTCAGTTCACACAGAGCAGGACCCAGATGAGGATCAGAGCACCAGTAGCAGTCACCAAAAGCAGAGCTAACCGGATTGGAAGAATGAGAGGGTATGACAACCGCCATCGGGACCAGGCACCGTGCAACTTTGTACGGGGCAATGCTAGCTGATCAGCAATGCAGGTGGGGAGCTAAAAGCAATCAATGATGCAGAAGCTGGGGATGGGCAGTTCTAGTGGGCTGGGCCTACGGGTCATGTATTGGGCATTGTATGCCTCTGGGCCTTCAGGTCATGTATTACGGGTCATGTCGGGCCTTGTGCCTTGGGCCTACGGGTCATGTACGGGTTCCCCTTCAACCCTTAAAAGGGGGATTATCTATAATAAAATAAAAAAAAGAAGGCATTCGGGCCATTCGGGCAATTAGACGATGAATATTTTGTTCAGATTTGAAGTATCGAAATGCATAGCATAAGTTTGCATAGCATAAGTTGCGAGATTTCTTCTAAGATCCAATTGAAATTACTAGATGAAACAAAATAAATAACTTTATGCCTTAATAAATTGAAGCCTTTTGGTTCCTTAAATTGAAGTTTTTTTTGGTTCGTTCTCCAACAAAACTTTTACTATTTCTCTTTAGGGTGCAAGAACCACAAGCTTGTCATGATTTGTCGGGCCATGAATTCAAAATGAATCATTTGAAGGTTGGATCTCTCTATCTTAATGTATTATTAACTACACTCCTTAGTGAGATTGACTTCAATGACATAATTGTAAAAAAAAGAAGCTTCCAAAATTCAAGAACATCAGGTCTCGAGTTCGAGTCTCACCAAGTACTTCTCTGCGTGTTTTTTTTGTAATGTAGCCCATTTTCCCACTTCGATGTATAATGAAATCTGATGCATATTGTAGAATTATAAGCCAAATACCCAAGGTTCCTCTCTAAGGGAGACCTTGGTGTTCATTTATAATGAATAATGTTGGAGAATAAAAGAGAGACCCGAACCCCCAAGGTTACTCTCTAAAGGAGCCCTTGGGGTTATTTTATAATGAATAATAAAATCCACACCAGACCTCGAGTCCGATGTGGGATACAAACTCCAACACTCCCCCTCAAGCTAGGTGTACCTAGCTTGGATACATAAAGAAAAAACAAAGCAATCAAAAGACTTCAAACACTCCCCCTCAAGCTGGACATACCCAGCTTGATAACAAAACAAGACGAAACAGAATAAAAGATAGAGCTGCAAGGTTGCTGCCCCCCCTTACGATCGCAGCTCCCCCTTCTGGATGATGGATGGATGAATTTGTCATGGGCGCAGCAGAGGAACCACATAGATCGGGCCGGTTGACGGAACGCCAAGAATGCCGCACTAGTGGGGGCCGGCCGATGAGACCCCGGGAAATCCACACTAGCACCGGGAAAGGCGCACTTGCGGGGCCGGTGACGGGAGGTGGGGATTCCGCAGAATTGTTGCGGGATCTGGCGGCACCAAAGGGCTCGGGTCCTAGGCAGTCGAAGTGCTGCGCCACGGTGGAGGAAGCGCGAGGGCGTGCCGACGGACAGTGATGCGGCTGCCGGGAGTCGTCGGGAGATGCCACCAACGGGAGGTGGGGACTCCGCAGGAGGTGCCGGAGATCCGAAACTGGAAGCAGGGCAGCCGCTGGGGAAGGAGGCCCGGTCTATGTGGTTCCTCTATTGCGCCCGCGACAACTTCATCCATCCATCATCCAGAAGGGGGAGCAGCGATCGTAAGGGGGAGCAGTAAGGGGGAGCAGTAGCCTTGCAACTTTATCTTTTATTCTATTTCGTCTTGTTTTGTTATAACCCATAGGTCGGAGGATTGAAACCTTCCTTTGATACCATGTTGGAGAATAAAAGAGAGACCCGAACCCCCAAGGTGTACACTCTAAAGGAGCCTTTGGGGTTATTTTATAATGAATAATAAACTCCACATCAGATCTTGAGTCCGATGTGGGATACAGACTCCAACAAATAACAAAAGATTGCATGATGTCTAGATCTGATGTGAGACTCAGGTCAACTTAACCTCTAACACTCCCCCCAAGCTAGGTGTACCTAGCTTGGATACATAAAAAAAGATAACAAATCAAAGCAAAACAAAGAAAAGACACTTCAACACTCCTCAAGCCCGAGCTTGATTACATGACAAGGCAAAACATAACAAAATATAAACTACCATGGATGCTGCTCCCTCTCAAGAAGATGGTGGATGATGCTGCTGAAAAAGATGCGTCGACCAAGAAACAACGCCCGCCATGCACTGACAACTGGTTTTGCTCCACCTGTTCCGCTCCTGCTCATGGCTGCTAAAGGAAAAAAGATGATTATCATAGAACTATCATGCTCCATTGCTGAGGATGACCCTTGCCTCGAGATGCCGGATGAAACGATGACCGACAAACAACCTCAAAACGGTCGGGTGAAACGGCGCCCGACTAGCGGACCCAAAAGGTTGGGTGATACGGCGCCCGTCTTTGCGCACTCAAAATGCCGAGGTGAAACGACGTCCGACTAGCGGACCCTAAAATGCCAAGATGAAACGACGTCCAACTAGCGGACCCTAAAACACCGAGGTGAAACGGCGCCCGACTAGCGGACCCTAAAATGCCGAGATGAAACGACGTCCAACTAGAAAAATTCATTTTGCAGCATCAAGAATAGCCGTCCACCATAGAGAAGAAAGCCGAGGGCAACAAACAGAGATACAACATAGAATTGATCGTGTAGAAACTTTGTCGCAGCCCATCAGTTGATACAGTGTAGGCCTGATGGTATATCTCCGCCCCAAAAGAACCAAAAGGGTATAGGCGGTGAAGAAAGCAAAGACTTGGCAGGTCAAGTAGAATATATTGGATAATCTCTGATTGTAAAGCCTGCACGTTTCTGCAGAACACAAAGGCTGCTGATCGAGCGCTATCGCGCAGGGAGGAGGGCGAGCAGGGAGGCGACTTCCGCCTGGGTCGTGAGCAGGGAGGTGCCTTCGCGGTGGGGAGAAGTGACGCGCATGGGGAGTCGTCGATGGTGGGGCTCCCACGGAGGTCGAGGAGACGCGCGAGGGTGGCCCGTCGTGTAGGATCTTAGGCGCGGAAGGGGGGCCGACTCATGGGAGTCGCCGACCAGGGAGGTGATGACGCGGGGTGGATCGTTGCGCAGGGGGTCGGCGCGCAAGGAGGCGGCGCGCGTGGGGGCTGGCTTGGCAATAGCCGTCGGGGTTGGGGCTCAGGGGCGCAGTGAACGACAGAGGATGGGTTCCGCCGATAGGGAGCCGTCGGGAGGGAGACGCAGGGGGCGGCGCTGTGACTGTGGCCAAGAGGCCTGGGGCCGCCGCCCCCAACGGGGTGGAAACGTAGGTGTCCTCAAACGGGGTAAAAAAAAAATGACAGGAGGAAGGGTTAGGATTAGACGTCCTCCAATCTTAGGATTAGGCCTCATCCGATATCATGTAGAATGATAAACCGAATACCCAAGGTTTCTCTCTAAGGGAGGCCTTGGTGTCTATTTATAATGAATAACAAAAGATTGCATGATCCCTAAATCCGATGTGGGACTTAGGTCAACTTAACCTCTAACACATATGAAAGGTGAAATTAAATTTTCAGTCATTTTTGTAAAGCAAGTGCAACCACCTGTATAAGTATCATCCTTGTTTGCATGATACTAAACACTTCATTTATTATTCTAAATCTTTTATATGGAATGCTATGTAACATCTTCGGATTTCGATGTTTGTTTTTATTTTAATTTGCATTTGTTCATATAATGAGTTTTCAGGTTTGAATTTGTTAGGTTTTGGATGGAAGGGGGTGAGTAGAGGGGGAGATGCTGGTGGTATTTGTTGGAATATAGGTGACACCACCGGATGATGGGAGGTCCCAGGCACCTTGTGATTAAAGCAGAAGGTTCTTAATCTTCCCCTGGCAATATTTCTCTCAAATCTTGACTGTTGGATGTGTTGCGATCGTGACAGTAAGAAGATCGTTTGTCTTATGGTTTTAAACGAAGGCACTGATGTCTTTATTTCTTGTGATTGAGGAGATTGTCGTTAGTTCTTGGTGCAAATTGTTAATCGATTGTGAGCTAGATGATTTAAATAATTTTCTTACAGTTTAATTGAATGATTCATGCGGATATACATGTGATATGTATGATTTTAACATTTAGAGAGTTAATTGGACTGAGTGAGATTCCATTCAAGATATAAATGATTTGATGAATTGATATGATTAAATTGAGGAAGTAGCGTCGGAAACTGTGTGTGGTTTAATTAAAGGATGATAGATTAGTTCATAGATAAGAGTGAACTAATATGTTAAATGATATTATCTTTGATAAAAAAAATTTTATGCTTATGTGTTATGTGTTATTCTAATTGTTATGTGTTATTCTAATTGTTTTGGGTTCTTTATTGGCTGATACTGATAGTGAGTAATTAAAAGTGAGTGTGTAAAGAATTACAGGCAAATAACTTCTTTGTGCTGGAAATTGGGGTTTAATAGTCCAATGATGATGATTTGGATTAAAAAGGTAGCGATTAGTATGTGATTTATGAGGCATGTAAAGGGAAGTTTACATGATATAGCATTATTGATGTGTTTAAATTAACAATTTTTGATATAAATTTTTTAAATGTCCAACTCATGAAATTAAGCTAAAGGAAATTATGATTGGGATTTGGTATGATAAATGATGAATAATGAAATGAAAGTGTTGATTTTTAAAAGGGGTGAGTTTTCATGAAAATTGTTTGGCAAGGTGGAATTTGTGATTTAATTTTAAATAAATGTATTTTAGTGATAATGGATCATTTTTTGTCTTAAAATGATAATATGATTTTTTTTTTTGGATTAATGGAGGAATCAATGAGATTTAAACATAATATGCATTGATTGTTAAATGTTGGAAGTTGTGTTAAAAGTGGAATAAAAAGGGAAATTAAAGTTGTTTTTGACTAATATGAATATGAATGATGAATGGATATGTAATGATGGAGTAAGAGGAAAGGTGAGTTTTAGTGGATGTGGAACTTACATGATTTGAATTTTTGGATTTCAATTGAGAATTGGCATTTGTAGACGTACTTGAAATGTTGGAACGAGGGTTTTCGAGATGGTATCTCGGATGGAGGAGGCCCGAATTAGTTTTAGGGTTTTGATGGACCAAATGGTGTAGGTTGGTGGTTGTAGAGGGCCACCAGGTACCTTGTTTGGGTGCATCGGGTACCTGGTAAGGGTGCATACCCACTGGTTGGGGCCATTGGGTCCTCGGTGGAGCCCATAACTATATTTTTTTTTTAAATAGGTGGCATTTTGGTCCTTCAGGGTTTTAAAAATAAACTCCCCTCAAGGGTCACTTGTTTCATTCGACTGAGAAGGGGAGGCCACAACTCCCTCTCCTTCTCCTCCCTCTCCATTCCCTTTGATGTTGGATGAGTTGAGGTGGTTCTCTGGTGATTTGAAGTAGGTTTCTCCTCTTCCTCCCTCTTATTGTGTTCTTTCTCCTCAAAATTTGGTGGATGAGAATTAGAGATTTGATGTCGATTCCATCATAGCATGGTGGAATTGAGTCAGAAAGATGGGGTTTTGCTCGAGATGACCAGAGGAAGTTTTGAGAGGAAGAACTGTCATATCCTGACCTACTGGGGCCCCACCCGGGCCAGTGACATCCCGGAAGTATCACCTCAAGCCCACCTCCAATAGACCAGAGACTGGTGATTAATACCGAGTAGACATATCACGCACATGAGAGACCTTAGCCTATCATAACCTTCAATAGACACATGTCTCCAATGCAATAAGTAACGACATCAACATGATATATATAAATGCGCTCAACTATACTAAATGCAATACATGCATGAGACATCTACTAAGATCCACAAGATAACCAATATAAATAACGTACAATGAAAAGGGGCAAATACACGCCCAACAACCAGAAAGGGAAACTGACATCCAATAATGGTAAAGAGGCCCTCAGTACAAGCTGACTCCAAACACGAACAACTCTAACTACCATCAGCTCTTGGTACCACCAATACTAGGCCAACACTATATCCATAAAGGTCGCCAAATGTTAACTTCGAACAACTATGCCAAAACTACTCTTACAAGTCCATCTCTGACCTATTTGTCATCTACATCGACACAACACGTGTAGGCCCAATCCTCATGCAGGGGCGAGTATAAACATACTCAGTATGACACCCCAAAAACCATAGAGACCAAGAAGGAATAATCAACTTGACTCCTGACATTGGAGGTGTTTAGGAGGATAATAAGGAAATCTAGAAAACAAGTCATCTTGAGGCTCCTAACACCAAGGAGTAGCCTAAAGGAAGCCATGAGAATAACCAATATATTCTTAAACACCAGAAGACCCAAAGATGTTGAGAAGTCCTAGTCATCAAAGCTCCAATCCTCAAAAGCCACCACGCATGGGTTGCTGGCGGTGCTCAGAACACAAGAGAATCCATAAAGCCCGAAGTCGATAGCTAGCCACAAAATCATATCTCAAAGTGTAACACCCCGACTCAAACCACCGGGTTCGAGTCTGGATGCCACATGACCTCATGCGCACCTCCACATACGCAAGAGGTTGCCGACTAGCAGGGAGGGCTCACAGAACATCATGGGGAGATTATTCCCTCAGTACCAGGTAAACATCAAAGTACAATAATGGAAGCGATAACAATATTCAACAAATAATAAATAAATAAACAATCAATCATCTGAGTAGAAACACACACATATAAAACCAGCCCATGCAGTATCAATATGAAAAGTCAATAAAAACCAAACTAAACCAAAGGATCCAATGTACCAGGTAAAGCCACTAAACAAAAGCAGCAGGAGACATCCGGGTCAAAGTCCATCCAACAACATCTGCATCCACTTACTAATCGGATTAATCGTCCACCATCGGGCTCCTGTCCTTCATCAGATCCCTGACCATGAAATCTACAAGCGCACCGAAATGTCCGAGTAGGGTGAGTACAAGATTCAGTAGGATACCACCAATCACCCTTAACATAAGTGCATAAGATATACCAGTGCATTCCATGAAAGTAAACCTAGTAAAAATAATAATAAGTATCTCACACAAGTACACCACACATGTCGGGTCATCAAAGATTAGATCTACCTGCTTCGGTTCCATGTCATAAGGTCAACCAGCCGCCTGACACCCCCCTCAATGGAATAGTTCCAAACATGTCTAACACATCCTCCTTGATGGAATATTCCAATGCATGCCGACCTCTCACTCAACACATCCCTCTCGGGGGATAGTCTATTAGGCTCAACCTGCACACTCAACTATAGAAGACAGAAGAACAACACATACAATACATGGTACAAATGACAGATCAAACATCACGTCAAATCAAGCAAGTATCATAATCATCACAACCCACATGCAAGCAACACAAGCACAAGTCTCAAGGCGACACACACAACTCATGTGATTAAGCATCATACATACGTCTCATGGGGCTACACATGTATTCCAATAATTATGCCAATAACTCATATAAAATTGCACTAAAGTCATGGGCTTCCTACATGAGCACAACAATGATGATCAATAGAAAGGCTCACCATCTGAGTCCAAAAGCACCGTTGGATCCTAGAACCAAACCCAAATCGACACAATTTAGAATCCTAGGATCAAGTTTGAGAAGAAACCACACCCTAAAGGTAGGTCAAGGTCAAATCTACCCGAGAAGACACGCTGCTGACAACGATCTCGATCCAATTGATGTGAAGACTCCAATTCCCTCAATACGGGTGTCGATTCTATCAACGATCAATAAAACCCTCATTAGACCATGCCAAAACCACTATATCTGATCAAAATATCAATGATTTAATCAGTTTTGACCGGGGGGGGGGGAGAAGAGGATTGTTCTAGAAGAAGGAAGGACTCACCGGATTGGAAGCGCATGATCAATTCATTGTTTGGGCATTGAATGGAGGAGATTAAAGGGAAGGAGAGCACCCAAAATTTACAAAATAGGGTTCCTAGGGTGTTGGGTGTTGAAGGAGTATTGAGAGAAATGAGAAAAGGGAGAAAAGTAGCATTAAAAAAATGCCTATAAATTTGGCATCGTTACTAGGATCCACCGAACACCACTGGCTACCCGGTGGCCATTGTGTAGATCTTGTTCTGCCGAGGAGCCCCACCGACTGGTCGGTGGTTTCTAGGTAGAATCACTTCTGCCAAGGAACCTCAAAAGCGAGCCGGTGGCTCCCCACAGGCTAACTGATGGGACTGTTGTAGCTCAAAAAGCTATAGTAAGTCCCCCAACCCTACCTCAACTTGGTTCTAACCTCCTAAACGCCTCTAACCTGCCTTTAAATAGTTAAAAACATGCATGAAAGCTACGTACATGTTGAAAATAGGTGTTGGTTTGGTGTCCCCCTTTTTTGTCTTGTTAATCAAATGCGGATTTAATATGTTTCTTTGCCACATTTTCTTCACCCCTTGGTCTTTATTTTGAACCTTACGTAGGTTAGTTTTACCCCAACACGAGTCTCCTTCCATTTTCTTTACCCTTACGTGAGGTTTTATGTACCCTTACATAACCCTGTTGAAGTTTCTTTTACCCTTACGTAACTTTTGGTTTACCCTTACATGGGTTTCTCCTTACCCTTATGTAGCTTGTATATTGAGCTGTGTACCCTTACGCAGCTGGGTATGACCCTTGCGCAATGGGTGAAAACCTTTACACCAGGTCGTGAATCCCCTTACGTGAGTGGCTAACTACCCTTACGACATGGGATCCACCCTTACATATCCTTTGGTTCAGTTGCCTTACCCTTACGTTAGGGGTGCGATCCTTTCATAGCGATCACGATACCCTTATGTGGTACCCCTACGCCACGTCTTCTGACCCATATGCAACACTGCTTTTACCATCACACAACGTTTTAAATGACCTTTACATGTGGTTTCATTTTCTTTTCCACTCCTATCAAGTTTTTGGGGTTAAATCATTCTCAACCATTCATTCTCTTCCTTTATTGATCCGTTGCAACCGATTGCAAGCTCTCGAGGGTATATCTTTCCTTTCTTCTTTCAAATTAAGGTTTGAATTTGAGAATCAACTTGTGCGAAGAGCTCATTGGCTATAGAGAGAGAGAGAGAGAGAGAGAGAGCAGTTGCAAGGAAGAGTTTCGGTGGCCTGGTTCTTGGCTCATTGGAGAAGAAGTCGTGTGATGGATGATTTATGGAGCTCGCCCTCAGATCCTTGAGTAGCTTTCCCCCCTTTGTGGATCATGGCGTTTCGTAATCGATGGATACAAACCTTGGCGGTGGTGAAGGGCCTGTACATTTTGACATCAAAGATTTCAGTGCTTGTGATGAATTCATCCTCAACAAAGGTCTCACTGAACCTCGGTAAGGGGGTTTCAGTCCTCTTATGGTTTTCTTTGTCAATTTTTTGAAGTCTTGATCATATTGCTTGTTTCTCATCGACTGTTGGTCATGTTTGTTCCTTGTATGTTGTTTTTTGGTTTTTCTCATGCTGTACTTTCTTTTTATATAGTGGAAAACCCTTGATGATCTTTCCCTGTGCACATAGGCTAATTGGATGAGGCACTTAAATCCTTGTGTCCTTTTACTTCTATCATTTACACATTTCTTGGACCTGTAATCACCAAGAAAATCGAATCTTCTTGAATTAATTAGAGTGTGGTTTGAATTTGTTTTCTAATATAGAAGCTAAAGTTTCTCTTGTCTTCGATGTATCTTGAACCTTGTTACATGCATCTTGTGTTATTTTGATGTATTGAAACTAATTTTTTGCTACTTTGTATGTTGAGTTTATCTTGCTTCAATTATTGCTGATGTCTTCATTGTTTCTTGCTTCCAAACCTTTTTTTTGGTTTGTTTTCAATTCTAGAATTTATATTCTCATTTTTTTTATTCTATTTTCAAGAATTTTCATGTACATAATAATTTTTATTTTAATGAGAATTTGTGAAAGCTTTGAGGTGTCGTTTTTGCCACTGCTAGTGTGACTTTGTTCACTGCCATGTGTTTTTGTTCACTCTTGGAATCATTTTGAATTTTCTTGATGTTTGGAATGAGATTTGAACATGTTTTCTATTTATTAGTTTATATGTTATAAACTAAAAATAATTAATGTTGTCAGTTTCAGATTTTACAAACCAAAATACCCAAATCGATTCATGCAGTTGAATGCAGATTGCATCGGGCAACTCTCCACCACACATCAAAGTGGTATCAAAGCCAGTGTTTGGGTTTAATTTTGATTTGTTAAATTTTGAAAATTGTTTTTTCATTGTTTTAAATGATTTTCTAGAGGGTTTTACATTGCAACATGCTTTGATGTTTGTTCATCTGGGTCGTTTTCTTTCTTTGGCTGTATTTTTTGCAATTTGTTGTTGATTGTTGTTTCTTTGATGGGTTTTCCCTATCTATCTGCCCATTTGATCCTAGAGAGACCTTTGGTTGGTGTTATCTAGTTGTGTCTATGGTTCTATGGTAAGAGGGGGGTTGTGTATGGTTTTCCTGGGTGAGAGTGTCTTGGTTAGTAGTGAGGCACGTGGCGGGGCTAGTCATTTTGTTTGGTCCCCTGGTTCTGCCTTTTTCCTTAAGAGAGTGAGCTGATAATTAGCTTTGGTTTGTTCCTTTGGTTTGTGTCCTATTTAGGGTTGTTTTCTCTAGGTTTTAACCTGTTGCGAGTGGTGATTGGTCTTGGGAAGTGTTTAGAGTGGCGGTGCCATGTGAATAGATTCGATGGCGATTGAGTTTCATGGAAGTTCTGTTGGGATCTCTCTAGTGGCTTGGTATAGGTACTTTGGAATTAGGAACCTTGTGTCTCTAGGAAGCTATAATGAGATATTTTTTTCTTGGTTGGAAACTTTATTCCTTTGGTTGACTGGTGTTTTTCATGGTTCTAGAGTTTTCCCTTAGGACCTTGGGGCTGCACGAGTTTTGGAGTGGTTCCCAGTTGTTGAGGAACCTCTCTTGTTGGCTAGGTATAGGCAGAGTGATCTCTTTATGTGGAGATTATGGACCCCTCTTAGGATGTTATGGTCCTTTAGTTTTTTTGGGTTCAGATGGAGACTCTTAGTGTTTTTCCTTTTTCTATGCTTTCTCTCTCTGTTGATTTCCTTGTAGCCAGTTGCATGATTGCATTGTTTTTTTGAGTTGCATTCTTTGTGATTTTCTGAGATGTCTTTTTATTCTTCCATGTTTTTGTTTGAGTATGGATACTACTCTGTTTGTTGGTGTTTCGTAGGCACTGAAGATCTGTTCCTAGGACCTCCCATAGCATGTGATTTGCTGGTCCCGATTTTCTCATTGACATCATCTCAGAGAGTAACTCAGGTAAATGCATGTATGGATTTTATCATGATGATTGTTTACAATTGTTTAAATCTTGATCTTGTTTAGCCTCTTTAGAATATCATTCAATTTTGGACAACATGTGTCATAATTGATACATGTTAGGGGCAGTTGGACTGATAATATAAGTAAGGTCGTATAACTATTTTACCCTGTAGATGTTTCTTTTTTAAGATGATATGCCCAAGTTAATGATAGTTTAGGTGGTACAGAATCATCATGTGGCTTACGGTTTTAATTTGAAAGGTGGAGAGTGTGATGATGTTTCATATTAAATACCTTTCTACATTTAATTTCCATGGTGGAGATTTATTAGTTTGGTTTCCCCTTTTTTGAGTTGTTAATTAAATGAGGATTTAATATGTTTCTTTGCTTTGTTTTATTCATCCCTTAGTCTTTATTTTGATCTTTATATAGGTTGGTTTTACCCTTGCTTGAGTCTCATTCCCTTTTCTTTATCCTTACGTGAGGTTTTATGCACCATTATATAACCCCATTGAAGTTCCCTTTACCCTTACATAAGTCCCAGTTTACCCTTTCATGGGTTTCACCTTACCCATACGTAGCCCGTATATTGATCCATGTACCCTTACATTGTTGGTTCTGACCCTTACGTAATGGGTGTCCACCCTTATGTGAGGTCGTGAGTCCCCTTATGCGAGTGGTCGTCTACCCTTACACAGTGGGAGCTACCCTTACGAAGACTTTGGTTTAGCTGCCTTACCCTTACGCGAGGGGTGTGACCCATGCATCTCGAGTGTGACCCTTTCACAATGTCCATGGTACCCTTACGTGGTACCCCTACAATGCGTCTTCTGACCCTTACGTGGCACTGGTTTTACCCTCACACAATGTTTTAAATAACATTTACACAAGTTTTCATTTTCTTTTTCACTTTTATCAGGCTGTTAGGGTTGATCCATTATCATCCATTCATTCTGTCGATTTTCTGATCCATTGCAACTGATTGCAAGCTTCTGAGGGTATCTCTTCTCTTTCTTCTTCCAGATCGAGGTTTGAATTTGAGAATCGGCTTGGGTGGAGAGCTCCTCAGCCACATTGAGAGAGATAGAGAGAGTAGTTTGAAGGAAGAGTTTCGGTGGCCTAGGTTCTTGGCTCATCGAAGAAGAATCTGTGTGATGGTTGATTCATGGTGCTCATCCTCATATCCCTTAGTAGTTTCAACCCCTTTGTAGCTCATGGTGTGCTGTATTCGACAGCGATAAACCTCAACAACAATTAAGGACCTGAATATCTTGACATCAATGATTTTAGTGCCTGTGATGACTACATCCTCGACAAAGGTCTCATCGAACCCTGATAAAGGGAGTTTCGGTCCTCTTATGGTTTTCCTTATCAACTTTTTTAAAGTCTTGATCATATTTGTTGTTTCCTGTCGACTATTAGTCATGTTTGTTCCTTGTATGTTGTTGTCGAGTTTTTCTCTTATTATGATTCCTTTCTTTTTATATAGTGGAAAACCCTTGACGATCCTTCCCCGTGCACATAGGCCAATTGGACAAAGCACATAAATCCTTGTGTCCCTTTTCTACTTTCATTTCCCCATTTATTCGATCTGTAATCACTGAACGAATTGTTTCTTCTTGAAATAATTCGAGTGTGGTTCAAATTTGTTTTTTAATATAGAAACTAAAGTTGATCCTTTTTTTTACGTCTATTGAACCTAGTTACACATGTCTTGTCTTCTTTTGATTTATCAAAACTGGTTTGTTGCTACTTTATATGTTGAGTTTATATCACTTCGATTAATGTTTCTATCTTCATTGTTTCTTTCTTTTGAACCTTGTTTTTTGGTTTGTTTTCAATTATGGAATTTTTATTCTGATTTGTTTAGATTCTGTTTTCAAGAATGTTCATGCACAGAATAATTTATGTTGTATTGAGAATTTTTTCAATCATTGAGGTCTTTTTTCCACCACTAGTGTGACTTTGTTCACTGCCATGTGTTTTTGTTTATTCTTGGAATCATTTTTATTTTTCTGAATGTTTGGAATGCAATATGAACATGTTTTCTGTTTATTAGTTTATATGTTATAAACTAAAAATCATCTCTATTGTTAGTTTCATATTTTATATATCAAAATATCCAAATTAACCTTCACAGTTGAATGCAGACTACCTCATACAACACTCCACCGCACATCAAGTGGTGTACATGGAATAGAGGTGTCATATAAAGGCAACCCCCAGGGTGATGATGAATCAAAAGCCATCCAATAAGGCCCCACACCTTATATCCAATCAAATGATCTTTACTTTTTGAGCTCTCAGGTTAGAAGCCTCAAGAAAGTTACACTATCATTCCCTTAGATGATGCTAGAGTATCCTTGCCCCATAACTATGGGTGAAAAACCTAACTCCAGTAGAGGATCCCTATCCCACCCGAGCTCTATGGATGGGTGAAATTCTACTCCAATGGAGGGTCCCTATCTTTTCCAATCTCTATGAAGGGGAAAAATTCTACTCTGTAGATAGAGGACCCCTGACCCATAAATATGGGTGAAATACTTGACTTTATTTGATTCCACATGTGAAGGATCCCATCCTCATACTTACATGGGATAAATTCTACTTCCTAGGAGGATCTATGTCACAACTGGTGAGATAACAACTCCACTTGGGAATTATAGGGGAAAAAATAAGCAACTAAACAAAGTAACTAAGGTGAAGAGGAACTACATGACATGTCATAGGGGTACACAATGTGTTATCCCAAGTTGACCACTTGGTCATGTTCTATCGTTCCACATGGCATGTCTCAATCTAACTACACGGTGTGTATAAGGGTCACACATCATGTCATTGTCTACAGTGGCACTCAGCGTGTGCCTCGTCTGCCCGAACTGTGTTCTTCCAAAGATACAAAAGGTGTGGCCCATCACACACAACATGTGGGGATTCACAGTTCCCTTAGCATGTACATCTCATACACGCTGAGCTGGTCATCCTAAATCACATGATGTGTGGGCCCAACCACATGCCCGTTTTATATTTAACTTGAAACATCCTAGGTTCGCAATTCGAGACACATGGTGTGTGTTCTTTCGAACTACACACTGTGTAGTCATGAATTTTCCAGAAACACAGATGTATGATGCATCTTTTGATTTCAATGCCTCCTTCTCCATTTCTACCATGATTCTCACCTATAATGCTCACCAATCGACTTGAAAACCATCAAGGCTTAATCTAAGGTCATATTCTGACTGTTATTCATCAAAAAATCAGACTTCCATCACCTTGTTGCATCACCCATACATCCAACTTGTGAATAAACATCTCCGATCTTCACCGGGTTCTTGTGATTTTGTCATTGGTGCACAACGGTCCTCTACTAAATGTACTATCCTCGGATCCAACATAGTCAAAAAATGATTTTGACTACCGATCATAAAAGGAATAGATCCTGACATGATTTCTTTATCACGCGCACCACCAAATGAAAAACACCACCACCCCACTATCTCTCTGCATTCAAGCGCAACATCATCATCATCCTCAATATCGAACACAAACCAAGGATCATGAATTTGATAATCAATCGATAGCGGTTTCATATTGTGTAAAAAGATAATCACCGACCAAGAATGAATGTCGATGATGTGCACACGAAGAACAGAGGGGTAAATCCAAATAAACACAAAAACAGGTAACAATGATGACCACACACGACCGGTCTTCATCTACAATAGTGAGATCCAAAGGAAATAAGAAATATTGACAACATTCATCACCAACATTCAAAATTAACAATTAGAAATATAAATTAGAATTCATATGAAATACTTTAATTTAGATTTAATCTAATGAAGGATTAAATCCATATTCACAAGAATATAAACAATAGGGAAAAAAACAACAATAACAAGTCTTTCCTTGATGGTGAATTAAAAACACTTTGATCCATTGGAACAACCATAGATTTGTTTTTCATCACCATAGAATTCTATCCATAAGCACCGCCACAAATCCAATTGTGATCCTCGATCCGTCATCACCATCACCATGTTCATACTCTCCTCTCCACTCCATTCTCTAGGGTTTCTTAATGAAAAAAGTGGCTAAACCTAGAGAGGCTGCATAAGGAGGAGTAAATAGACATGGCCCAGGGTTTTCACCATAAATTAGAACAATTAATTAAATAATTAAATTATTTAATTAATCCACTCATGACAACGAACAACTGAGAATCTATATGCGAGCTGAACTAACTTTACGTCTAAGGTAAACACCCCATTTTAGACTCAACAATGGTCTTGTTTTTTCCATATAAGGCCCTAATCAAGAGATACAAGAATTTCATTAGAAAATACCACTAACAGAATAAAAATAATATAATATTTTTATTATATCATTTTTGAGGTCGCACAATGCTTAAATTTCCATGATAGCTCAACCTGGGGGTAGAAACCATATTTCCGAACTAGCAGAACCCTAAAAAAAATTCGGAGTCAATAGCTAGTGTAGAATAACCGTTTTAGCCCTGGGAAGGTCCCGTGAATTCAAAACTGAAAATCAATCCAATTTCCACTCAGGTAAAAACCTATGACATTACATTCCCCCACCTTAAAAATTTTCATCCTCAAAAAGTAAACAATTAATGCCAAAGAACAACAAGGCTCAAGATTGAATTCGTGCAGAATATACACACCATCACATGCAACACCTTCTTCTTTAGGATGTAGGATTTAAGTGAAATCAATACAATATGTTTATGAATGAGGGAACCTTACTCCATACATGATAATGATTTACTCAGTCCATCTTGAAGCAAGACTGCTCAAGACATGATTTTCTCCACCTTTTCATTTCATTCAATAGTCATCCCAACTCATGGGATCAATAAATTCCACAAGTATTCAGCTATTGGACCCAAATGATCCCTGACAAGATCAACCCTAGTGAGAGTGCCCTACTCCCCACCTTTTAAAGAGTGTCCCAGATGGTCTTCATAGAGGGAAAACCATCTACAACATACAACTATACTAGGCACTCGACCAATTTTCCATACCAACATCAGAAAAGTAGCAAGGTTGTAAGCCTTTATTTTTTGAAAGTTATTAATGAGCATATCAGTCACAACAACTACCTTATCCAACTAGTTAAATATACTCCACTACTCATCGGGTGACCCAATCTACCACTATCTGAAGCAGATGGTCCTAACTATTTAGATAACCCCGCTCTGTCGGCTCCAGTCTTGAGGAAAGAACCCGCCCGAGTGAAAAACAATAAAAAACACTAAGAAAAATTAAACCTCCGCATAAATAGGTTTGCATAGGGGTGGATATGTCTTAATAAGATTCCCGTATCAATACTTATCATAGACACTAGGGAAGGATCTCTTTCCACCTAGGGAAGTGGATGATGTGCTTCCCACCTTCAAGGAAAACCCTTCTAGCTTTTCGTATGAGAACATCCGATCACACAGGAGAACTAGTCTATATCACACCCATAACATCCTTCACACAAAAGAAATGTGTGAGGATAACACAGTCAACTAAAGATTAGAAACGTCTCCCCTTTCAGGCTAAAACTTACTAAAGGAAAACTGCTTACATGCTCTTGTGATTCCTCAGGCATAAAGTCATTTACCAGAGAATACAAAATTCCATGCCATGGTTATGCTACTCTATTCTCTTAAACCTCCACAGTCTCAGTTTTTGAAGGCTTAATCCACTCTATTAATCTAGGTTCCATACCACCAAAATCTTAAGGCCTGATAGGCTCCACTATGAACCACCTCAAGCAGTGATTTGGTTCACTACATCATAACTCCACAAAGGTTCTCAATATTTCTAATACATGGGTCGATTCATACATCAAATTATTACCGAGGGCCAATAATTGATAATCTTAATAAAGTGTCCACACATTACCTAGAATTTACAGGGTTGGATTTCCTTTTCCTTGCACATAGCATATGAACCCATGCTCTCCAACCGAGGAGAAGCTAACTCAACATCTAAAGGGTTGGATCCGCTTGTCACATTTAAGGGGTCTTGCCTATTTCTATAGATAGAACCTACCCCATTCACACAAACTTCAACACCTCATGATTCCCACATAGAGTATCTAGTTCACACTGAGGTGGGTACCATCACACCTCCTCCCTGTCATAAAGGAATTCTCAAAAAGGGAACTTTCTCCATTAGAGGTAAACTCACCCCACTAGGAGGTTGAATGATTAATTATCAACATCAATGAATGCTTTATGTATGAATAGGATCTAGCTCAAGATTCCACCAGGGAATCCAACTCTAGGATATACAACACTAGGAGAACAACATGTGCTTTTTCAAAACAACATGAGAGTCTATGTGGTAACAACCACAAGTTACACTCTGATTCACTTTAGTTGCTACCCAAGCATAAGTATCCACTGTGTGTTCTATCCATAACCCAAGTTATATGAACTATATGAAACTCTCCACTGAAGACCTTTTGGAAAACATCTGTGTCTATAATAAGGAGATGCCCAAATTCACCATCCATGATGTGAAAATTCCATCCACAACCCCACTCTGGCTATCCCAAGTGAAAAGATAACCCACTCCCGCAACTAGGGTGCACTTACACCAAGATTTCAAATCTTCCAAGGATCTCGAGTGACTTTGGCATAAGCAGCATCACAAGAAAGTTCAACCAAAACCTAAAGAATCTTCATCTGAAGCCCTCCCAAATCATCAGGTTCAAACAAAAACTCCATAGAATATTCCTGAAAAATACCTCACAAATCCCATGTGCTTTGAATTGTATTCAACATGATTGTTCCACCTTGTGAAAGGTTAAGAGTCTTGTAATGATAACTCTATCCCAGAAAAGAGCCCAAACTCCAACCATGGTAGAGCAGTCCCATCACGAGTTCAAAGAGTATATTTTCCACTAATGGCTCACAGTGCTGTATAGGGAGTTCAATACATAAACCAACATTTGACAGTATAAGTTTGAATGAGATGATGTAGTAAGTCATAGACTCTATCCAATCTTCTATCATCCAAGGGACATCACCACCTCACAAACTCACAAGGCATCTGTCTTCAAACACATGTAACGCAACAAATCTATCGACAGTCTTGTCCAACCTAGTCATAACTACCATTTTCTTCATGAGAAAGACCCAAATTAAGCGTAAGGGAAGAAAAATTTCCTTAGTCATGGGGTGAGAGCACTTCTCAACCAAGTATCAAGAAACGACACCTTGTTATCCACTACCTGGTGGTGAGAGGACCAAACACATTCATTAGATCATTATAGCCCCACCTCCATATACAAGATAGCTATTGGTGGGTGACACCCAACATTCAGTAGGTTTCAACCGTAGGGTTTGAGCATATCTGGATGATATACCATGAGAAGGAAATGGAAGAACGTAACTGATCAATATATGATGCATATACTGGCTACTTGAACCTTGCAACTGATGTACTAGGGTTATGGACTTACTAACAGGCTATGAGAGTCTTAGAGAAAGGATACGCCAGCTGCTTCATCTACGTTGGTTTCCCTGGTCTATTAACCGAACTCAAAACCCCCTTAACATCATTTCCTTAAGTTCCCTATCCAATCCTCACATGACTACTAACTCCAATAACCATTCCTAGGATAGAAACTCATTTGATACCATTTTGTCACATCCAAGCCTACTGGGGCCCTACCCAGGCTAGGGTATGTTGAAAGGGACACCCCAAGCCCATCTTCAATAGGCCAGGGGCTGGTGACCAGCACCGAGTATACAATCATACACATGGGAGACCTTAGCCTATCATAACTTGCAACACATATATATCTCCAATGAAACAAGTGACGAAATCAATAAAATATACATAAATATGATCAACTGTACTAAATGTAACACATGAATGAGACATCTAATGAGATCCATAAGACGACCAATACTAATAACATAGAATAAAAATGGGCAAATACATGCCCAAAAACTAGAAAAGGAAACTAACATCCATCCAAGGTAAAGAGGCCCTCACTCTAAGATAGCACCAAACATGAATAGCTCTGGATACCTTCTTCTCCTAGTACCACCAATACTAGGATAACACCATATCCACAAAGGTCTCCAGACAACAAATCCAAACAAACCTACTCTTATAAGTCCACCTATGACCTATCTTTCATCTGCATTGACACAACATGTGTGGGCCCAAGGCCCATGTAGGGGTGAGTATAAACATACTCAGTAGGACACCATGAAAACCATAAAGGGGTCAAGAAGGAATAATCAACCCGACTCTTGGAATTGGAGGTTTCCAAGAGGATGACAATAAGGAAATCTAGAAAATAAGTCAACTCAAGGATCCCAACACTAATAAGTATTTGAAATGAAGTCAATAAGAATAATCTAGATATGATTAAACACTATAAGAACTAAGGAAACTGAGAAGTCTTGGTCATCAAAGCTCCAATCCTCAAAATACACCATGCACGAGTAGGTGATGGTGATCAAAACATGGTAGAATCCATGAAGCCTGAAGTCAATAGACAACCGCAACATCACATCTCAAAAGCAACCCCTAGGGTGCTGAGGAATCATAAGTAATTTGGTAAAGTCCCAACCCTTATAGACAATCAACTGATCACTATATTCCCATATCTCAATGCATAAGTTTTAATAAAATTATGCGATTATTCCCTTAGATTATGCTAGAGGATTCATACCCCATGACAATGGGATAAATATTTGACTCTAGTGGAGGATCCCTATCCCACACAAGCTCTGGATGGGAGAAATTCTACTCTGATGGAGGATCCCTATCATGTACGAGCTCTATGTATGGGTGAAATTATAGTCCATAGATAAAGGATCCACACCCCATTAATGTGGGTGAAATTCCTGACTCGATATGATTCCGCATGTGAAGGATTCCAAACCCGTACTTACATGGGTGAAATTTCAATCCCCAGTAGGATACCTATCCCTAAAGGTGAGGTAATAACTCCACTTGGGAATTATGAGGGAGAATATCTGTGACTAACCAATGCAACTCATGTTAAGAGGAACTGCATGACAAGTCAATGGGGTACACAGTGTTTTATCCCAAGTTGGCCACATGGCCATGTCCTATCGTTCCTATAACAACCCTGTTCTTTATTACACATTAATTCATGATTTATTACATAAAGTGAACATAATAAAACTCGAAATATCAATAAGACTAAGGTATTTTGGAATTAGGTACATAGAATAACATCTTGAACATGATACACAACAACATTATTGAAAAATTCCTTAGCATGATTCTAAAATTCCATGGATTTCAAAACTGCTTGGGATAACCTGAGGGAAAACATAAGAAAGGGGTGAGCTATAAAGCCTGATAAGGGAATAAACATGGCATGAAATGATACTTGTTAAAGCAACTATCCTCATTAAACTCAACTAGAATAGACAAGACAGAGCTCAATCTCTATCATAAGGATAATTTTTCATCCACTACTCCATTTGGAGTAAGGGTAAGCACCATGTCCAAAGAAAATATTTCGATAGTTATAGGGGACAAAAACAATGACCCTAGGCATGGACCTCGGCCATCCATGTCTCTTAAAACAAACCAAACAATTTCTTCTAAATCAAGGAATCAAAACAAAACTTAAATCCATAACAAGGCACACAACAACCCTCAAAAGAGGAACACACACAGTTATACCAAAATAACTTTTCCTTAAAAAAAATCATTTTCACCAATGAATTTTAAAAATAACCCTCCACCGTGGTATTTTACAAAAACCATGCCATACAGTTTTGAAACCAAACAAACTTGGTGAAACCCCTACATTTACCAAATGAAACAACCACATGAAGCATATTCAAAATTCCATTTCATTTTCAAAACCAAGCACCCTAGGATTCCCATTCAAAACTCACTTTCCTTTTGAAAACACAATTTCACAAGAACCATTTTTATAAACCACTTTATAAAATAAAGGAAATTCTTCCTTCTTTATTTCCCATAAACCAAATTTGAAAATAAATGTTTTCCTCAAAACCCCTTTTTATTTCTCAATCAAAAATTTCAAAACCAAGCACACACAAGCACTACACAAAAAACCACATAAGAATAAAAAAAACCACATCCCAAAACACTCCTCAATCCACCACCAATGTGTGGAAACCAACTTTAGAGAAATCCAAAATCAAGAGGAGTCCAGAAAAGGCCAACTGGAGAGGAAATAGTGTTATGCATGCATTGGAACCATGGTTGGGGGACCATGATCCAACCTTGTAACACACTCCATATAAAGGTAGACTTGAATGCATGGGCACTGCATGGTCTCCCAAGCCATGCGTTCCAACCACGCAGTTCAAGTTCTCCTTCCTTCCCAACCCCGAGACCAAGAGCGACCCACAATATCACCCATATTCTCAAAGGGTATCAAAACATCAATCACATCAAAACCATCAAAACATCCCAGAAAAAACTTGAATCCATGATTCGAAACCTAAATTTCTCCGGCATCTTGAGGCTTGGGATAAGAAAGAGCTAGCTAGAATCTTCGTTCCCTTACCTATCAAGATCTGATAACCTTAGTCTCCCTTCTACCTGAACATCCCCATATAACATGGGCTATACCAAACCTAGGTCCCATTAGGAACATAGGCCCTGATATCACTTTGTAACGGACCAACCCAAGATTCCATCCAACCCTACACCCTACCTGATTCTCTACAAGGCTCTAAGGGCGTTCCCAATCACTATAGGATGGAGACCATCACCTAGGCATCATCAGAAATATTTTGGGAATGATTTCACCCAAAACAAAAATAAAAAATAATAATAGATATAAATACAATAACCAAAATAAAGAAATAATCATGCACTAGGCTGGGCATAAAAAAACTAACTAATGGGAATAGATACAAGCAAGCATGAAGGAAAATTGACTCAAGCTGAGAACCAAAACATCTTCACCCAACTCTCCCCCATTCTGGCTACGAAGAACAAAGGGAATCAAACTGAGAACCTAAAAGGATATAGGTATGAGCTAAAAATCCTATTAGGTAACCATATCCTGTCGAAACTATGAAATAGGTTCCCTAAGGCTAAACATCAATGCTAGTTTGAAAATAAATCTAGAAAGTAGGTTTTACATACATAATCATCTCTAGGAAAAATAGATCAAACCTATTGACAAATTCCAAAACATTTTCCTTTACTTTCAAAAAACCAAACACACATGTTTGAGAAACAAATCCATGGGCCTAAACTCTATCATAAACCACACACACCGTTATCATTTCTCAAAAACAACCCACTTTCTTTATTTAACAAAATATAATAACTTTTAAAACATTTTAAAATAAGGGTCAAATAAACACCCAAGACCACTTAGGCACAATGTACTCAAATATCAACAAGGAATGGAGAATGAGGACATAATCATTAACATATACTCAATGAACACAATGGGCATAACATATCTCAATACATCATGTCACACATGGAACTAACTAAATACTTCAAGCAAGCAAACAATCCCAAACAAGCAACGAACATCTCAAGGGGTTTGGAATGCCATGTCTGATCATCTCAACCTCTAGGCCACAAGTCAAAAAGCACATATCATGTGCTAAATTAATGAAAAGTTAAATAAGAATAGAAAAGGTGCCATTAGCTAAGAATATTCACTTTAATTATCTTCTTCATTATTTCCATTTCATCACTTAATTCATTTTCATCACATGTTCCATGGGTCAGGCATTTACATCATTTACACTTCGGCCTAAGGTGGTCATTTACCATGCATAAGGGATTATGTATACTTCTACACACAAAGTATATACTATTCATAATTATCAACATACCTTGAAGCCTCAGTCTGGTAACTAGGACATGTCCATGTGTTTGGGAAGCATAGAGCCTCAATCTGACATCCCAACCCACATCACGACCTTAAGTTGTTACACATAGAGCCTCAGTATGACACCCCAACCTTTCCTTATATAACACTTACCTTGGAGCCTCAGTCTAGGTAGTCTCATCAAATGTAACCATTAGGGGCATAAAGCATCATTCTGACTCCCTAACCCATGAATTCCTAGGTAGGGTTAGAGTATAAGTCCAGCCAGAATCGTGGGAGGATCCTCAGTCCTTTATCCCACCACCAAGCCATGTGCACATGCTTATTCATCCATTACAATATATATCACACACAATCAATACACATAACATTACAATTCGCATTTCATTTAACACATGGATCATCCTTATTCCTTAACCCATTAACATGATTACCATTTTAAAACCATTCCTCATTAACCCATTAACATTACACCAACACTCCCTTATGCCATGTTTTCAATTGAACATAATTAAAATTAATCTCATTTACAACCCATGCTAACCAATCAAACCCAATTCTCACAATTTACCTTCATAACCCATGTTAATATGTTAAACATAACAATACTAGGATTAACCCCCTTAAATGCCAACATGTTTATATTTAAAAACTTGAACGAACATGAGATACCCCATGGGTAGCCTCAATCCCAACCCTGACATCCTCCATGCATCCCATAAGGATCATGAGGGTTTCAATTAATCAATTAATAATCCAAACTATAATTTATCACCAAGGGCACCCCAAAATCACAACAAGAAGATATCAATAGCACAAGAATCAATCACATGAACAACATAATCATTGTCCACAACAAGTGGGTTCAACAAGGGCCATCAACATCACATCACAAGTGCCAACCGCGCCTTCAATCATATCATAAAAATTTAAAAATCCCTTTCTAAAACAATATGAAATTTCAAGTACAATTCCAAATGAA
The DNA here is from genome assembly GCA_963277665.1 of Viscum album. Classification (NCBI taxonomy): domain Eukaryota; kingdom Viridiplantae; phylum Streptophyta; class Magnoliopsida; order Santalales; family Viscaceae; genus Viscum; species Viscum album. The sequence continues at coordinate 1,607,126,107 of OY728141.1, read as the reverse complement.
ATCATAAAAACTTCCAAGAATAACTAAATAAATCATGGGAAACTCAATTTTCACTTTATAAAACCAAAACACCCTTTTTAAAATAAGGAAAACCATCAAACACCAAAGGGATCCCACTTTAAAAACCCATTTGTCCTAAATCCTAAGGACTAAGTTCATTTCACAAGGAAAACATTCATTGGAATTTTATCAAACATGAAGAATGCATAAAACCCTATTTCAAAACCATGTTCCATTGTACAAGTTAATATACCTATTCTTTCCAAAGGGAAAACAACCTTTAAGCATATCAAAGTCACCTCCACACAAAGGCTTTCTTATTTGAAAATACAAAACATATCCAAAGGCCTTTCTTCCATCACACATTCCATAAAACACCACTTAAACATTTTTTGAGGTTCTAAAAAAACATTCATTTCATAAATCATTTCATGTTACCCTATGAAAAACCAAAACAAGGCACAAACCCTTTTCATTTCCATCAGAACCACTTTAAAGAATCCAACCAGTACTTTTTTTACAAGGGATGAACCACACTCCCACTTCAAACCACCATTTAAAATACAAGTGAAAAACCCCATTTTACAATCATTTTAGGTCACACCTCAATTTAAAACCAAATTCATTTTAAAATATCCTTTTCACCCAATGAAAACCAAACCAGGCCAAGAACCATTTCCAAAATTTAAAACCATTCAAGAATTACAAATTCATTTCATGGAAATCTTAGCACAAATAAATATTTTACTTTAAATCATAAAATGATGATTACACAAACCAACCATTTATGCTAAGTCCTAGGAACAATAAAATGGACTCAAATTATCACAAGGCTATCATATATATTTATACTTTCAATAAAAGGGAATTAAAAGGAATAAGCATATTAGAATTCCAAAGGAAAAAAATTATATAGTGATTCCTACCTAAAAGAGAAGAGGACTAAGCCAGAACACCTCAGTAATTGAATATTTTGACAAAGACTGCCCCACACTTGCACACACATACATTCCAATACATATACCCCTTACTATGAGGGAATATGTATAGGGAAGATACACACACACACACACACATACATACCTATGTATGTGAGTGAAACCCTTCAAGGAGTCACCAAATGTTCTACAAATAATTTCTCAGAACCCTAAATCACCAAAGGGACCCAAAAGAAATATGAGAAACAAAACAAAAATAGAAAACCCTTACCTCAGATGGTCACGAAAAGACAAATCGAACTAATCCACTTCACCTTTGGGGGAGGAAGATAGAGTACACATAAAGGGGTCTCAAGAGTCCCTTCGCATACCCTAACATCAAAGGAAAACTAAAATCTAGATTATCCCCAAACCCTAGGGTTTGACTGATCCATATCAGGTGATGGGGAGAAGGAAAAATTGGCCAAATCAAAGGAGAGGAGAGGGAGAAGGGATTAACTTGATGTTTCAACCAAAAAACTAGAAGAAATATGATGGTTTCACTAGAAGAAGATAGGTCCATGAGGGAGGGTAGGTGTGCAACCAAGGAGTAAGGGAGAGGGGGAGCCTCACACGATGCACAAGGAGGATGGGAAAATAGGGGAAAGAAAACAAAGAAAGAAGAAAAATAAAAATAAAATAAAAGCACAATTTTTAAAATTATGGATAACATGCATGGTTTGAGCACAGTTTACCAAACCATGCACTAACTGTGAACTGGACACTATCTAGGACATGCACCCTCACAGAGTTACCTGCAGGCAGGCGCACAGTTGATCAAACCATGCTCAGACTATGCCACTCGACACTACCATCTTAAAGAACCCAACCAAATGCTTTCCACATGGTTTAATAGGCTTTGTGAAAGCCATGAAACACTCAACTGATTCAACTGGTCACCCATATGGGCAACACACAATTACTACTAACCATGTGGGCTAACCGTGTAATGGCTAAAAAGCCTCCAAAAACTTAAATTTTCAGCCCATCAACTACCAAACCTCAAAACCGCTCCTTAATAAAATAAAATAATTCAAAATAAATACACCGTGAAACCCAGGTATTACATAAAGGGACGAATTTAATTAAATAATTCCCTTTCTTATGTGTAAGTGAGTCATACTCTTAAAGAAATGATTTAAAAATCTTAAAATATATTATAATTTTGGGAGGATTCATAATGGATTTATAAAAAAACATAAAACAACATTATTTTAAAGGTAAAAAATATATTTGGTCATGGATACCATTTATATTATTTATTACATCACTTTTGGGTCATTATGATGTCATAATACATAAAATATATTTGTACAATATTTAATTTTTACCCGAAAATTTAACTATCTCAGAAAATTATGAAAAATTCATTGTTGAATAATTTTTACATTCTGATTCCAAAAATAATATTAATTTTATCTAAATAATTTTATAAACATGTATAATTTAACTTTTAAAATATTAGTCGATATTTATTAAGAAATGCTAGGTTTTTTTGACAATAATAGTTTTTAAACCCTTATAAAAATCACATTTGACTTCATAAAAATTATATGATCATTTATATTTAATAAAAATTATTTAATAATAATATTTTATTAAAATATTATTTATTTTAAATATACATTAATTCATCAAAATAAATTCCTTAATTGAATTTGAATATTACCCAAAAATACTATTTATGTTTTAGTATATCAAAATAAAAATCGTTTATAAAGTAACCATAATAGGATGAAAATATATTCATTATTATTTAAAAAATAATGTACATACTCATAATGATAGGGTCTTGATACATATCCCTTTAATACACCAGCAAATTCCTGAAGAGTAAGGTGCATAATGGTGAGACTTTCATGGGGTGGTTCAAGATACATGGTTTGTGCTGTGATCTCAATGAGCTTGAAATTATCCCATAAATGGTTTCAATCAAGATTAAGTTGTTGGATATCATCACGGGCTTGGTAAAGAGAAAATCCTATTGATACTATCTCCCTTAGAAGCTCTGATAAATGGGCTTCATAGGGTACGATCCTACTGATTGGGGCCATCACTTCCTTTTCCCGTGTTAATTAGATTTTTAAAACCTATATTTTTACTAATCACATGATAACTGTTCAATTTCTATATTATCAGAAATAATGATACTTAAAATTATTATAAATCCAATTGGATATGATAAAAAAAATAAGTGCATGTGTTTTCTATAACCATATTACATAATAATACATCTAATCAAATCAAAAGGGGAATTTTATTCATAACAGTTTGGGTCATTATTGTACCACATGGTGTGTCTCAGCCTAACTAAACTACATGTAGAAGGGTTACATGAAGCATCATTGTTTATAGAGACACTCAGCTTGTTCCTTGTTTCCCGTGATGTGTTCTTTCAAAGGTACATGTGGTGTGGCCCACCACACATGACATGTGGGGACACATAGTTTTCTGGGCATGTACATCTAGTACACACTAAGATAGTCATCCTGAATCACATGATGTGTGGGTATGATCACATGACTGTGTGATATTTGACTCAACACAAACCCTAACACCGTAATAGGAGACACATGACTTGTTTTCTTTCAAACTACATGCCACATAGTCATGAGTTTTCTAGAAACAAAGATGCATGATGCATCTTCCGACTTCAATGAATCCTTCACCATTTCCATCATGATTCTCACATGTAACAATTTCTAATTGACTTGAACATCATCAAAGTTTGACTAGAGTTAGATTATGGTCATTTTCACTGGGTAATTATATTTTCATCACCTCGTTGCATCACCCGCACATACAACTTGTGAATATTCATCTATAAACTTCACCGAGTTCCCACGATTTCATTGTTGGTACACAACAATCCTCCACTAAACGTACCATCCTTGGACCCACCACCATTGGGAAATGATTCCAGCCACCGATCTTCAAAGGAATAGACCCTGATGTGATTTCTCTACCACACGTACCACCAAATAAAAAACACCACTATCCCAACATATCTCCATATTCCACTTCACCACCATCATCATCCTTTATATCAATCATAAATCAAGGATCTCAGATGAAGTAATCAATAAATATTATTATTAGACCATGAAAAATGTTAATAATCATCCAAGAATGGATGCTGACGACAATAAGATAAAGAACAAAGGGGGAAATCCAAAGAAACATAAAAAAGGGTAACAATGAAGCCTACACATAATCGGTCTTCATCTATGGTAATGAGATAAAAATGAAAAATTAAATATTCACAATATTCATCATCAAAATTCAAAACTAATAATTAGAAATATAAATCAGAATTTTACTGGCTATGCGATCCTTGAATTCAGATTTAATCTAAGTAAGGATTAAATCTTGACTCACAAGAATATAAATAACTGGAAAAAATCCAACAAATAGAAATTCCTAACTTGACGGTGAATCAATGATGCTTCAGTCCATTTACATAACCATAGATTCATTTTTCATCTCCCTCAAATTCTGTCTATAGGAATCACTACAGATCCAATTACACTCATTGATCCATCATCATCACCACCACGTCTATCCTCTCCTCTCCCCTCTCCAGGGTTTATCAATGGAAAAAGTGGCTAAACCTAGAGAGGTTTTATAAGTAAGATTAAATAGACATGGGCTAGAGGTTTCATTATAAATTATTATAATTAATTAAATAATTAAAATATAAAAATTAATCCACTCACAACAGTGAACACCTGAGATGGACCAAGTTCATTTTGATGAGTTTGGAGAGATTAACAGGGTTGTGGGGATATTCTTTAGGCGAGATTGAGGATAATATGGTTCTCCTATTGTTTTTGAGTTTTATTTTTATTATGTATATGATTTTTTGTTTGCAAGTCTCACATTTTTTGTATGACTGTATGGACTACATGTGTTATATTTTGTTATAGCATGACTATATTACTAATGTGGTTAGATTTCCACTATAATTCCATTTTTTTTCACTCTGATGTTATACTTGTTATTAATGTTTCTATTATAGGGTATTATTGGTTATGATGATACTAAGGGTATAGTATCCCTTCATGGATTATCAGAACCTTGCAACTAGTCGACAACCTTTAGAACACGATTAAGAGATCTTAAGGCCATGTGGTTCCATTGGTCTAGTACCATTCAAGAATCTTGGGTTGGGACATTAAAAAGTGGTATCGGGTCCTTGAGCTACTAGAAATATTCCCTACACTAACAGTTTTAAACCATTGTTATAGGCTTGGGAACCATTGGTATAACCTATAATAATGGTTCCTTAAACCATTTGGTGTATAGGTGTGGGTATATCCCTATAATGATGGGTTTTAAATAAGTCGTTGGTATAAGTCACCCGAATTTACCTTTACCCAATGGTTTAATAAAACCATTGGTATACATGATATACCAATAGTTTGATAACAGTTGGTATAGACTTCTATAACCAGGGCATCCAAAAACACCTCTTATCTTGGCCCATAACTAGCGCACAATCCAAACACCTACACCCACACTCCCCAAACAACTGACACCCAATATAGAAAAATCGATAAACAAATTAATGCATTAAACTAGTTACAATACACATTTAAAACAACACATACATGCAATCACATTCAGTCATCAAACATCATGTTTCATAAATATTAGTTAGAAATGTAGAGGATCTCTCTCTCATCACCACCACTATCACCACCATCATAACTAATGTAATTTTCACCATCATCATCACCATCACCATCACCATCACCATAAAAACTATCACCATCCCCAGGAAAATCATTATCCCGACCACCACTAGGACTATCATCACCATCACCTGGTGTATTATATAATGAACGCATTGTTAAAATGTATGTATCAAAAAACATAGCAGTATCTGGTGGAAGTGATGGACATAATACTTCTATAACTTTCATAATTTTTTGTTTGAATTTTGACTCTGTTCACACTCCTTCATAGCTATTTTTTAGCCTCTTCTACCTCTATACGATCCTTTTTCCGCCTTTACATGATCCATTTCCAACTTAGTGCTACCATAACTATTAGAGTCACCTAAGGTGGCCTAATATCTAGTGGAAAAAATACTCTTCCCCGGTCGAAAACTTACTCTCCCATGGTTCTCATCTCCTAATATCTAGTGAAAAATATTGTTTGGCCTAAAGTTGTGAGATTCCTACTCATAAAGGGCCTCCAAAGCACATTTTTGCAAATATAATTAAACTATTTAGTAAAAAAATAGATATTAAAATTAGAAATTATCAAATTAGATGTGATGAACCATCCCAAATACCCTCATAACCTGATACCCAAGTTGACTCTAACATGACTAGAAGGGAATTCTCGATCCCCATGAGTTGGTGACTAGCACCTGAAATCATACAAGATCAAAGAGGGAACACTTTTTCACCACAAAACAAAAAAATATAAAATATGCAAATTACTATGTTCAACAATCCAAAGGGAGAAATTAATAGAAATAATAGGTAAAAAAGTATCCAGAATGATAGATAAACATCTCAAAGGAAACAAATACTTCAATTAGACAAAAATCTCAAAAAATATTGTGTAATAAGTGTAAAAAAACTCCACTGGTCACTATCAACACTCCATGGTCCCAAGGATCAAGAATATCCACCACTTCCAAGTGGAGCTTTCCCTCTACTCAAACCTAGCATAAGAAAATCTACAAATTCCAAAAGGAAAAGGTAGGGTGTGAGCTATAAATCCTAGTAGCGTATCACCAAGTGTTCCATAATAAATGCCATAACAATTATACCAACTATTTTTTCATTTAAAAATTAAAAAATGAATGGTATAACATTCACATATTTTAAACCAAAACATGAATTCACATCATAAGAGATGACATATATATCAAAACTAGATTAAAATAACATTTTTTATATAACACTTATTTAAAGCAGCTGACATGAATAAAATAGGTCAATAATCAATGAAATCTATATTCAAGTAAAAAAATCATGGAACCATGTACAAAATACCCACAATATGTTAGTTCTGGTAATAGAACCCTCACACATCTCAATAATGATCTCATCCCAAGATAGGTGTGCATACAAAAATGAATCTACAACCCAAATGGGGAACCCTAACGGGACATCTACACCCCCAAAGGGGAACCCTCTCAAGTTTTCATGCTATAATTTCTTAGTTATAGTTGTCATTGTTAATCCATTACTAGGGAGTCAATGTCCTAGCATGCTTGTCCCCGTTACCACTAACTACCTAGGATAACATATGCTTCAAAAAATTAATCAATCCAACATGGGGAAATCAAACATTCCAAATTAATTCAAATTATAATTTCTCAATTTTCATTTTTCAACATACATTTATCATTTCAAAATCAAAATAGAGGTTTCAATCAATTCATTCCATTTAAAATCATCTTTCACTTTAAGAATTTTTTTCTCGAGGTTAAAAAAAATAAATTGATCAAATCAATTTAAAAAACAATCCATCATTTTCCTAAAATTCTCCCTACATTTAAATTCAATTAAAATTGGGGGTTTTCACACTTTCCATTACATTTCAAATCACACATCAAATCCTTTAAAATTAGGGTTTTTAAATTAATTAAAACTCATTTTAATTCAATTAACAAATTTAAGGTTTCAATTGTAGGGAAAAGAATAACAGAACCTATTACCTTTAAATCAAGAGATCAAAATGCACAATTCCCACAACAGGGAACTCCAACAGATAACGAAGGCAAGAGATATCAAGAAACACAACCTAGAAACAAGATCCATCAAAATGGAGTTTAGATCCATCAATAACATGATGATCTATCATTATCTAAGGATGAGAGAAAGAGAGATTGGAAGAAAACACACAAGAGGAGACCTGTTTACCTAGAGGAGATCGAACATAATCACCATAGATTTTATCTGCCAAGAAAAGGGTTTAGAGGAATCAAAATCTTCTATTGGGAGTCTTTAAATACAAAGGATTAAAACTAGGGTCGAAATAGGGTTATTAGGGGTTAAACCAGAGGGTTTTAGGATTTTAATAATTTTTTTGGGGAATTAAAACCTATATGCATGATTTACTGGGTAGGGCCACACAATTAGACAAACTATGCACCCTAACTATGGCCCTACTAAATGTGGTGCATAGTTTCTCCTATGTGGGCACATGGTTTGTCAAACCATTCACCAACCATTCATACCCTCACCATCTAAGGGTGCATAGTTTAGAGGGGTTTTCTACATGGTTTGGACAAACTGTGCACCCCTTCTAAAGGCATAACCTAGGGTGCACAATTTCTTAGGCTAAACTTCACAGTCTACCTTAACTATGCACCAACCATGAATAGCCCCTTGGGCTTCCAAATTTTTTCAAATTCTCCCGAAACTACTCCAAAATAAGAACCAATTTGAATGTGATCAAAACAAGGGTAAAAGAATACCTAAAAGAAGGTAATGGGATGTTACAACCTCCCCATCATAAACACATTCTTTACCTAGAAATCCTATTAAGAAGATTCCATGTCAAAGAGATGAGGACACTGCTCTCTCATCAATGCCTCACACTCCCAAGTCTCATGTGAATCATAACCATGCTGTCATAGCACAAATACCAAAGGAATCATCCTCTCTTGAAGAACCTTTATCTCAGAATCAACAATACTCACTGGATGCTTAGTCATTGATAAATCAGTCTCAACATCAAGATCCTCCTAGATCGAGACATTTGATGGGTTATAAAGGTACTTTCAAAGTTGAGATACATGGAACACACTATGTATCGACATCAATTGTGGTGGAAGTGTTAAATGGTAAGACACTTTACCAACCTGATCAATAACCTAAAATGTTCCCAAAAACTGTGGTGTAACTTTCCCCTATTTCCCAAGCCATCGATGACCCAAATGAGGTGAAAATCTCAAAAACACCTGGTCACCAAATGAAAACTCTAAAGGTTTACTATGACATTCAACGCAAGATTTGTATTGAATATGTTCTATCAACATTCTCTAATGAATTAGCTAAATATTCACCATCGTCTCTTGGACCAAACTCGGTCCAACCAAATAACATTAACCAATATCCGACCAACACAATGGAGATTTACAAGGATGACCATATAAGGCCTCAAAAGGATCCATTCTGATAGCGTACTAGTAACTATTGTTGTAGGTGAACTCAACCAGTCCCAAATGGACATCCCAGACTTTACCAAAGTCAATAACTCAAGTGAGAATCATATCCTCAAGAATATAAATATATTTCCTCCTAGAGGCCTCCCAAAAAAGTGAGAAGTGAAATGAGGATCCCTATAAAAAACTATTATTGATGCAAGACCATGAAATCTAACAATCTTCTGCACATAGAGATGTTCCAAGTCCTCAACTTTGGTTTTATCATGAATGGGTAAGAAGTGATCCAATTTGATCAGATGACCAATCATAAACTATATCATATTCTTTTTCCAAGGGGTAAATAGAAACCCAATCATGAAGTCCATAGAGATCTAATCACATTTCCAAGTTGGCACTAGAAGTGTCTGTCACAAACCTGAAGGTATTTGGAACTCGACTTTGACCTACTGACAGGTATAACAATGAGAAACAAAGTCATCAATGTCTTATCTCATACCTGGCCACTAGAATCATCATCATATATCATAAAACATTTCATGGTTATGCGGTGCATTGCCTACTAGGAATTATGGAAATCCATCATTACGACCTTTCTTATAGGAAAAAGAACACCAAACTGATTTTGAAAACATAGGATTCCTTCATAAGAGAACGTCCACTCACCGATAGTCTCCCCACCATAAAGAGAGTCCCTAATGCTATGGAATTAATCAAAAAGATGATCCGCCTGAAGAATCACCTTAATAAGAGTGAATGTCAACTGCACACTTTCCAAGAAAACCTCGTCCTCTTTTTCTCAGACTCATAAATGTAACTGAGAAAAAATATCCATCAAGTTCCACTCTTCTAAGGATTATATCATAACCTGGGTTGATTTTTTTTCTCAAAGCATCAGTAATGACATTCCCCTTCCCTGGGGTTTAGGAAATGTCAAAATAAAAAGACTATAGGTACTCTACCCAACACCTATATCAAATATTTAAATATTTTTGAGAAAAGATATAAATCAAGATTTTGTGGTTAGAAAAAAATAGTAAACCTTTCTCAAAAAAGGTAATGCTGCCAACTCTTAAGAGTATGCATAATAACTGTGAGTTCAAGATCATGGGTCAGATAATTCTTCTCACGTGGCCTAAGATGTCTGGAGCTATAGGCTACCACATAATCACCCTATATATGAACACAATCCAAACTCTAAATTGACGCATCACAGAAGACCACATAGCCCTGTGCAGCCTCCGAAAGAGTCAACACTGAAAAAAAAATTAGAATAAATTTTATATCAACAAAATAACTCTAAAATTTCTCATTATAAATGAAATTCACTCCCTTTCAAGTGAGAGTAGTCATCAAAGAAACCAATTTTGAGAAATATTTAACAAACCTGGTAATACCCCACCAAGACCGAGAAGCTCTGTATCTTAAAAAGTTAAACAGTTTCTCCTATGTCATAACAAATTTCACCTTCTTAGGATCAATTGAGATACCATGTTCTGACACCATGTGCCCCTATAATTTCACTTTCCAAATCTAGAAATTGAATTTTTAAAGCTTCATGTAAAGTATGTGATGTATCAAGATCTCTAATATTTATCTCAAATGTTGCACATGAACCTCATCAGTTTTGGAATAAACCAAAATATCATCCATAAATACCACCATGAACAAATTGAGGTACTCATAGAATATTCTATTCATCAAATCCATAAAGACCACTAGAGCATTGGTCAGGATAAAGGTAATAATAAGATACTCAAAGTGACTATACATTCTTTTGAAGATATTCTTTGGAATGTCAGATTATTTAACTATCAACTCGTGATAAACAAACCAAAGGTCAATCTTCAAGAACTACTTCAACCCTTTAAACTAATCAAATAGACCATCAATCCATGGTAATAAATAATTTCTCCTTACTATAACTCAATTTATTTTTTGGTAATCAACAGAGAGGAAAAGTGTTCTATCATCTTTCTTCACAAAGAGATCATGTACTACCCAAGGTGACACACTTAGGTGTATGCAGCCTTTCTCTAACAGATCATTCAAGTAATTCTTTAACTCTTTCAACTATTCTATTTCCATATAGTAAAATGAATAGATATTATATGAGTTACAGGCACTAAATCAATATAGAAATATACCTCTATTACCAGTGGTAGACCAAATAATTAATAAGGAAATACATCAGGAAACTTGATGACATCTGGAGGGAGATCATCACTCAAATATTATCTCTCTAAGTTAAAATCAAACATCAATATTACCCTGACCAACTCTAGAAAATATGGTCTAACTCTACTCGACCTCAGGTCCTATTCCCCCTGAAAGACATGACACACCCCATCGAGTGTAGTAAAGAAGACCCATCAAATATTACAACCAATTCATTAATTAATAGTAATCATCCAATCCATCCAAAAAATTACATCAATAGGATTCATGTAGAGAACTAGAAAATCCTAGGTAATCTCAATATCTAATAAAGAGAAAACATAAGTAGGAAAACATATACACTGCTCTCTCTCTCTTTATTCTGAGGGGCATAGTAATATCTATCACACAAGAAACAATTTTTGTAGGAAGATTTAACAGGTTCAAAACACAATTTGATATATGATAATGAGATGAACCAATATTAAATAAATCATTCAATAAAGAAGAAGATATAATGATGATACCTCTTAAATTTTATGGACATGTATCATCTTTCTCTAGATACTCTTCTAGTGTGTGAAGAAAATTTGTTCTGGATGTATGTGGATGGAACCCTTTAGATATTGAAGCATCTAATTACATCACAATACTTTTTTGGAGGTGATGATCCCATTCCACTATGTAGAGAAGAAAATAAGTGGAAGAACTTCTATAGATTTCCCGTCATGAACCAAATATGATCACCACCAAAATCGGCACCAAAACCAGCCCGTGACAAGGCCCGAAGGGTGTTCCTGATCTCCGCGGGCTGGCACAAGTACCTGGGTATCAAAAACTAAATATTGGGAACAATTTACCCGAGTTTGTATACTTAAAACAACAAATGAATCCAAGAAATCAAATCTGGATTTTTTAAACCAAAACATCTTTTACTAAAATTCAGAACTGAATTACACAATTTTAAACAATGTTTGAAGACCATTACAATGGTATAAACCCAAGAAAAGATAGCCCAAGAACCTCCACATGGAAAGAGGCACCGCCCTCAAGCCATCTCCATGACACTGCATCACGATGGACCACTAAAAACCCGAACCAATGGCATACAACCTGTACCCAAACTTGTGACATAAAATAAGCAAGTCTACTTACACCCAAAGGTGTAAGTAGGGTGTGAGCGAAAGCCCAGTAGGATACCACTGCTAAGAGATTCCATGTGATAAACATTTCATGACAAAAAACATTGCAAGTTTTTTAAATAAGAAATACTTGTTACAATTTTATAAAGGATACAATAACAAATGAAAACAGTTTTCATGTGGGCTAATTTTAAAGGACCAGAAATTTTAAAATAAATAAAAAAGCTACTGAATTTTCCATCCAACAATACCATATACTGATGGTAAGTACAAAGGATCTAATGAGAAAATGTAATAGGAAATAACCCCTAGGAACTATCTAGCTGTGGGTCCCAGTTACCTCGTATCTCGGTGAGAGTAACCACAAAAAATATTTGTTCTCATGCACGAGCCACTAGTAGGGATCATACCCATAACCTAGTGGTCCCCAATCATCATCATCATCATAGTTTAGTTAGAGTTGTAAGTGTCAATCTTGCTAAGTGAAACTGAGGCCAAACCCCACGGATTCACTAGAATACTAGTACACGTCCACCCACCTAGATACCCGAGTTTTCCCTTTATGCTAAAAAAAGTTCAACAATCCAAGAAATATAGTTTTCACATGCAAATATCACTTCCACATCACACATTAACCAAACAGCCCCATGTACATCACACAAGTCACAAATTACACTTTTCATTCAAATGAATTTTGAAATCAAACTCACACAAAAATTGCCTACAACACTTTTCACATTTCTTTAACACTTCCACAAATCCATTAAACAATTTTATAAAACCATTACAAGATATTAAGCTCACATAACATCCCACACACATGTCACATAATACCCTTCTCACCTTCACAATTCATTTTATCAATAAACTCACACGAAACATCCCACACCCATGTTTCTCACACAAAACACAATTTAGTAAAACATTTCGTCAATTTATAAAACATTCTAAAATTTTTTGACATCTCAAATCACCACTTTACCATTAAAAAACCCACATTAGGTGAACACACTCACCCAAACAGTACATATACACCGCCCTAATTCATGGTTCTCTTGAGATCCGAAATTGCAAAAACGATAATGGATGTGATCCTCGGGATATTGGCTTTGAGAGGGAGGTATAATCACGGGAAAAAAAGTAAACAATGAATGAGATGTGGAAAATTTAAAAAAATAATTTAAAGCAGGAAATGGGCCGATGGTCAGGCCCATTACCTTAATCAAAAACCCAAATCCATCATGATTTTGGATTTCTATGTGGTCTAAAGGGATATGGTGATTTTAATATATCAGGGTATGCCAATTGGGAAGTGGAATGAGTATAAAATAGTAAAAATTGAAGGAGTTATAGAAGAAACAAAATTTGTTTTTAAATATGGAATTGGGCTCACGGTTTGAACCAAATTTTCAAAACCCAGCATTTTCACAAAAATGAGTGGTAAACCCCATAAAAAAATCAGGAATTAAAGTTAAATGAATAATGAATTTAAAAAAAAAGACATGGGTGTGACAATTATCCCCACCATAAAACTTTCCACCCTCAGAAAGCCACATCAAGGACAAAGAAAAAACCAAACCCAACCGAAAGGCAAAAATGGACTCCTTTGCTAAACTTCACCCCCAAAGGCCAAAACACCTCCAGTGATCAATTAAGGAAGGAATACTTCACAACCAAAACATAAAACTCTTTACTTAAATGATCAGGCACATTTAGAATTTATCCTAAAAGAAAAATCCTCAAACACTATCTGAAAAAGGCTCAAGCAATTTACCCAAACAAATAAGAACATCGAACAAGGTTACACTTACCTTGATATAACTAAACCATTGGGAACTCTCAAATCCCAACGTTTACCCAAGGAAGATATAGGTGTTTATATAGCTCCAAACAAGACTACCCACTTCCAAGCCAAGACCAAGTACAAAAGTGAGTTACTGGTACAAGGATACACAAATGGACTCCCCAACCATAAGAGACAACTTAAATTTTTTCCGAGACAGAATCAAGACACTAACAGGGGAGCCCCGAACAAACTCCCTGGTACAAGGGGTAGAATCCCATTAGAAATTTTTAAAATAATATACATGAGACTCATAGTGGGTCTCCCCACCATAAGAACCAACCATCTTAACTGAACAATATGGGTCAGCACAGAAAAACCCCAAAACTTAAAGAATTGGGACGACCGCATGGTTAGCTCGCACAGTTTGGGAAACTGTATGCTAACCATGTGGATCCTTATACCTACATGGTTTTCTGGGGAATGGTTACTACTAAATTTTCACTCAACACATCTAAACAAATCTAAAACCTTTCCCCTGAACCCAAAGGAAACCAAAGGGGAAAAGAAAGTCATTGGGAGATAACATGGGGATGAGGACCTCCACCTCTTTCCACCGAACGGGAACAAAAGAAGCAAGATGAAAACACCAAATGTTTAAACTATTCCCATCTCTCATACTGAGAACAATTCTTTGTATAAGGTTAAAAAATACACTGGGATTTCCTCTGACTAGATGCCGACTTCTCTCCGGGACCTATGGCTGGAGCTGGAATGATTGAAGCATCTTCAGCCTCGTAGTTAGGATTTGGAAACCCCCGAATAGAATTTCTTCTTCCAATGCTACAAACAACTACACGCAATCCCAGATGGGTTCACCAAGACATAACACACTCCAGAACTCACTTTACCCTAACTTGGAAATTCACTGAAATAAGGGTTTAAAGGATTCACTCACATCACACCTGGTTTCTTCGGGTGAGAAACAATAGAAATAAAGGACACATATAATCACCTTTCTCTAAAATAGAGGACGTCAAGATCTCCCAAAAGGAGAAACACTTCTGAAAAAAATAGACTCACAAAATATTGTATAACTTCACCTTTACAATCAAATGAGAACGTGACATCACATCGCATCACCGAACATGACCAAAGCGACTGATAGAAATAATATAAGGAGGGGGCCTTACACAACACCCCCAAACAACACAAAATTCCAGAAAGTGGACATAATAGCCTCTCGTGGCCAGATTTCCCACACTGGTGGTTTAACATAAACCCCTTCTTTGAAGAGACTATGAAGGACTTAGAGTCCCTCTTAGACACTATCCATACTGACAACCCCAAACAACTTTCACCTTCGATGAATCAGGTAGCTTAAGAAACTAAGGTCTCTTTCAACCATCCATGAGCACTCTTACGCAACAAGAGGATCCGAAAAAAACCAAGAAAGTAAATGGTTTAGACTCATTCTACAAAGCTCAAGAAAATATTCCTTACCTTGATCAACTATAGGATTTTCCAACGGCGAAACAATCCGGGTTTCACTTCAGTTGTGCACTAAACCTTAATGGGTGCGTACCTTATCCAACGAGAGAACCCATGGACCCAACCAAGCTGGTCCATTGGTAAAAAAATGCCACAAAATAGATCCAAACTCATTAATGGAACCACCTTAAAGGTGTCCTGAAACATATATCCTAGGAGACTACTAACCGGACCTTCTACCCAGCTTACCGACCAAACACAAACCCAAAACACAGTTCGAACAGGAGGGGTTCTTGGAATCAAAACATCCCACAACATCAACATTTTCCAAAAACAAATAATATACACCATCCCAAACAATTCATCAAGACATCATGATTTTATTTAAAAAAAATTCTTTGAAATCCAACGGTTCAGCAGTTAGCACATCCACCAATGGTACCCCATGGGCCTCACACATGCATGTTTTTGTGCCACACCAGGCACCCTCCTCATATTCATTCCAAAACTCATCCAGTCATTCCATCAACTATACATCATCCCATATAACCCAATGCATGAGTTTGATCATGGAAATACCAAAGGTTAAAATGAAAATTCTTTCCACTTTTCAAAAAAAAAAACGGTGAACCAACCCATCATTTTTCTCAAAACTGCTAAAAATGAGATCAAAATCTCAATTCACATATTAAAAAACTATTCATAAGGACACAACCATTTAGAAAAGAACTCACTTTCAATTTATTCACATAAATTTGAAAACATCTCATCCCATTAAAAAACCCTTTAATTGTTTAGAAAACTATATTGGAAACACTTTTGAAAACCAACTTCAATATGGTTCCTGATTTCAAAAGAGGTGTAAGCACACTATTTTCCATTTCAAAACAATTCTGAAAATTAAGTTCCACCATTTCATAAATCAAACCATTCCCACTTTATTTGAAAATCATTTCACAAAAACTTTGCGCTTCATAAAACCAAGTCACTTTAAAACCAAAGTTCCATGATTTCAAAACTAAAGCACAAAACAATGCAAGAGGAAACTAGTTTCAGTGGGTGACTTGTACATATGGTTGGTAGCCATATTCCATTCACTTCACCATCATAGAGAGTGTTCTAGGGAATATCCTTGGCTCCACATGGCTTGCCAGACCCTGTGAGCTCACTGAGACCATTAACCCAACTCTCTTTTCATTTCCCCTAATCATCCTCAGACTAAGAAAACCAAAAGACATAGATAAATACCAAATTCCCCTGGAGAATTGAATCCCGACATGAGGTGTGGTGATCAAGCACACTACCCATAACCTGAATTTCATGTCATGACAATCTTAACTTCAGACTATCCTGACTATTTCCCAAATAACATGACTCAAATAGAGCGAACCTCCCTTTGATACCATTTTGTCATGAACCAAATCTTATTGCCACCAAAAACGACACCAAACCCGGCCCGTGACAAGGCTCGAAGGGTGTTCCCGATCCCCACAGGCTGGCAAAAGTTCCTAGGTATCAAAAACTGAAAATTGGGAACGATTTACCCGAGTTTGTATACTTAAAACAATAAATGAATCTAAGAAATCAAATCTGGATTTTTTAAACCAAAACATATTTTACTAAAATTCAGAACTGAATTACACAATTTTAAACAATGTTTGAAGACCATTACAAAGGTATAAACCCAAGAAAAGACAGCCCAATAACCTCCACATGGAAAGAGGCACCACCCTCAAGCCATCTCCACAGCACTGCATCACGATGGACCGCTAAAAACCCGAACTAATGACATAAAACCTGTACCCAAACCTGTGACATAAAATAAGCAAGTCTACTTATACCCAAGGGTGTAAGTAGGGTATGAATGAAATCCTAGTAGGATACCACTGCTAATAGATTCCATGTGATAAGCATTTCATGACAAAAATCATTGCAAGTTTCGTAAATAAGAAATGCTTGTTACAATTTTCTAAAGGATGCAATAATAAATGAAAATAGTTTTCATGTGGGCTAATTTTAAAGGACCAACAATTTTAAAATAAATAAAAAATCTACTGAATTTTCCATACAATAATACCATATACCGATGGTAAGTACAAATGATCTAATGAGAACAAGTAATAGGAAATAACCCCTAGGCACTAGCTAGCTGTGGGTCCCAGGTACCTCGTATCTCGGTGAGAGTAACCACAAAAAATATCCATTCTCGTGCACAAGAAACTAGTAGGGATCATACCCATAACCTAGTGGTCCCCAATCATCATCATCATAGTTTAGTTAGAGTTGTAAGCGTCAATCTTGCTAAGTGAAACTGAGGCCAAACCCCACGGATTCACTAGCATACTAGTACACGTCCACCCACCTAGATACCCGAGTTTTCCCTTTGTGCTCAAACAAGTTCAAAAATCTAAGAAATATAGTTTTAACATGAAAATATCACTTCCACATCACACATTAACCAAACATACCCATGTACATCACACAAGTCAAAAATTCCACTTTTCATTCAAATTCATTTTGAAATCAAACTCACACCAAAATTGCCTACAACACTTTTCACATTTTTTTAACACTTCCAAAAATCCATTAAACAATTTTATAAAACCATTACAAGATATTAAACTCATATAACAGCCCACACACATGTCACATAATACCCTTCTCACCTTCACAATTCATTTTATCAATAAACTCACACGAAACATCCCACACCCGTGTTTCGCACACAAAACACAATTTATTAAAACATTTCGGCAATTTATAAAACATTCTAAAAATGTTTGACATCTCAAATCACCACTTTACCATTAAAAAACACACATTAGGTGAACACACTCACCCAAACAGTACATATACACCCTTTCCCAACTTTGTTTAACCAAATAAAACATTTATAATTTTTATAAAACAAACCCAAGAGGTATAACCATTGTTTGCACACTAAACCCATTTCAAAACCCTCATTCAAAACCAAAATCATACCAATACCAATCCAAAACATAATTTTCAGCCCTAAAACAATTATTAAACCACCCCCAAGTGTTATAAAAATACATCAAATAATACCACAAAGATACACATGAAAAACACACGTTTTCATAAATCCCCTTCAAGAAGTACAACATGGTTTTACACCTTAAAATCATTCAAAAACCTCTTTTCAAGGCCCAAATGACAATGAGGAATTAACAAAACAGAATTTGAAGTCCCTTTTAAGACTAATAAATCACTTTCATATGTTATAAACTAAACCCAAACATTACCCCAAGAGTCACACATGAAAAGTACCCTATTTTAAGCTAAAATACAACTAAAAATTAAATGTTTAACCAAATTCATCAAAAACAGTTTTCAAACCACATGAAAAACATGAAAAACATACTAAATTAATAAACCAAGAAATCTAACTCATCATAAAATGTTTACACATGGAATCACCTACCCTTTTGAGTCAAAACCCTCAAAACTTGGTGTGAAACCTTAAGCGCACCACCGTTGCACCACAAGGAATATAAATCCAGACCTAAACCACAATAATTAACCCAAAAGACGCCAAATCAGACCTTAGGATCGAACCCCAGATTCTGGATATGATGAACTTCAAGAAAGAGAAAATAAAACTAAAAGAGGATGGAAGGAACCAAGAAGGAATTCTCTTACTTGAAAAATCTTGAGAAAATCGGCCCCAATACACCAATATTTGAATCTTGAAGTACCCAAAACTGGTATGGAGGATTTAAGGGTTTATATTAGGTCATGTGGGGACCGAAATGGGGGAAAAAATATCAAAATTGAAGGAGTTATGAAATATTCATTTTACCTCATCAAATCTGGTCGATTTGAGAAAGAGTATGAAAGATTGCCCTAATTCATGGTTCTCCTGAGCTCCAAAATTGTGAAAACGATAATGGATGTGATCCTCGGGATATTGAATTTTAGAGGGAGGTAGAATCACGGGAAAATAGTAAAAACTAAATGAGATATGGAAAATTTTAAAAAATAATTTAAAGCAGGAAATGGGCCAACGGGCAGGCCCATTACCTTAATCAAAAACCCAAATCCATCATTATTTTGGATTTCTATGTGGTCCAAAGGGATATTTTGATTTTAATATATCAGGTTATGCCAATTGGGAAGTGGAATGGGTATAAAATAGTAAAAATTGAAGGAGTTATAGAAGAAACGAAATTTGTTTTTAATTCTGGAATTGGGCTCACGGTTTGACCCAAATTTTCAAAACCCACCATTTTCACCAAAATGAGTGGTAAACCACAAAAACAAATCAGGAATTAAAATTAAATGAATAATGAATTTAAAAAAAAGTCATGGGTGTGACATTTCTTGAGTGACCATAGGAACTATAGATATTTAGAACTTCAATACAAACACATCTCAATTCCCAACCTTGTCACACTTAAAGTGAGTCAATATGTTGGCCTCTGCTAGGAACTATAGGAGGTTTGGAAGACACCTTCTATCTAGAATCACTATGAAACTCATAATGATTCCTATTTGATTTAAAAGAACTCATAAAACTTCCACTGGGAGAAAAGGGAACTCCCATCCACCTTGACTTACCATCCAGGTCAAGCTCAACCATCAACCTCCTATATAGCACATCAGCATAAGAAGACATCTTTAGTAAGAAAACCTGAGATCAGATGTTAGATCTAAGTCCCATATCTAATATTTGTGCCTTTATATTCTCATTAGTCACCATATTAGGATAAAACTTTACAACCTCATCAAAGTGGTTTTCATATTGATTCATGGTCATTCCACCTTGATAGAGTTTTACAAACTCCATGGATTTTTCCAAGACCATAGATTCTAGATAGAGCTGATCAGTGAAAAAAAATTAAAAGGAATCCCATTATAAAAACTCATTATTTTTCATCATCACCATCGAATTACACTATCTCCTTCTAGGAACTTCCAACTTAAAGGTAAAAAATTTCACCTTAATAGTTTTGGGCCTCTCAAGGAACTCAAAAAGAAGCTCTATCTTTTTCAACTAGTCCTCATCATCTTGAGGATCATTAGATCATTGGAAAGTAGGTATCTTATGGTGAATAAAATCTTGAGAAAAATCATGAGATTCATCCCTTTTAGGTTCCACTACCAAATCCTAAATGAGAATGAGTGCAATTACTTATCCTAGATATTAGAAAACCTGCACCACTATCTTGACAATATTCTGGTCCACTGAAGAATTTTCTCACTATGGTTCACTAGAATATCCCTCTCAGGTCCTATTAACATGTATTCTCAAAGGAATGTTTCCAAAAAACATCAACATACAACACATAATACTCAAAAATGTACACAGATCAAAGATATAGGAATATCAATTCCATCGAGTAGAAATTTAATATTTGGATTTCATCATGCACATACCAAAGGTAGAGACAAGACTAGAATTAGATAAAAACATTACTCAAATACACTTTTACTAAAAACACATGGTTAATTAAGGATCATTATTGTGAGATATAACCAAACATTTTCTCACAACTACCTCTTAAGTCCCATCAAGACATCCAAAACCGCATACTGATATCAAGGAAGAATTCTTAACTTGCACCTCTGATACTACTTTGTCAAGAACCATCCTGAATACCATGGTACCTTGATACTCAAGCCGACTCTGACATGGCTTGTAGAGTGTTCCTAATCCCCATGGGTTGGTGACTAGCACCTGACATCATACAAGATCAAAGAGGGAAAGATTTTTTCCAAAAAACAGTTGAAGATAAAAGATGAAAATCAGTATGCTCAATGATCCAAAGGGATAAAGTACCTAAAAAAATAGGTAAAACTTTGCCTAAAATGATAGATAAACATCCTAAATGAAAAAACTATGTCGACCAGACAAAAGTCTCAAAATATCTCATGTAACAAGTGGAAAAAAGCTCTACCAGTCACCGTAAACACTCCATGGTCCCAAGGATCAAGAGCATACATCACCTATAAGTGGTGCTTTCCATTTCCTCAGACCTGGAATATGAAAATATACAAACTCCCAAATACAAAGGTATAATTTGAGATATAAATCTCATTAGGTTCTCACTAAGTGTTCCATAATCAATGATATAACAATTTAACCAACTATGCTTTAATTTAAAAATTAAATAAGGCATGGTATAACATTCACATATTTTAAACCAAAACATGATTTCACATCAAAAGAGATGTAAGATATATCAAAACTATCTTAAAAGAATATTTTATATAAAACACTTATTTAAAGTAGATTACATGAATAAAACAATTCAATAATCAATGGAATGTATATTTAAGTCAACAAATCACAGTAACATGTACAAAAGCCCCACAGTATGTTAGTTTAGGTAATAATATCCTCACACATCTCAATAGTGATCTCGCCTAAAGATAGGTGTGAACACACAAATGAATATAAAACCCAAAGGGTGAACCCTCATGGGCCATCTACACCCCAAAGGGAAACCCTTATGGGAATTCATACTGAAATTATTTAGTTACAATTGCCACCATCAATCCATTTCTTGGGAGTCAAGGTCCTAGCGTGCTTGTCAAATTTACCACTAGATACCCAAACTAACATGTTCTTCAAACAATAAATCAATACAATATGGGAAAATCAAACATTCCAAATGAATTCAAATTACAATTACCCAGTTTTCAGTTTTCAACATGCCTTTCTTATTTCAAAACCAAAAGAGTGGTTTTCATCAATTCATGAAATTTTAAATAATATTTCACTTTAATAATTTTTTTTATCAAGGTTTAATTACAAATAAATTGATTAAATCAATTTAAAAATCAAGACATCATTTTCCAAAAATCTTCCCCACATTTCAATTCCATTAAAATTGGGTTTTTTCACAATTTCCAAGTCATTTAAAATCATACATAAAATTATTTCAAATAAAAGTTTTTATATAAATTAAAAACTCATTTTAATTTAATTAAGAAATGTATGGTTTCAATCATAGGTAAGAGAAACATGGAACCACCTACCTTTAAATCAAGATATTGTAACACATAATGCCCACAATAGGGAATGCTAACAGAGAATGAAGGAAAAAGATATCAAGAAACACAACCTAGAAACAAGATACATCAAAATAAAGTTTTGATACATCAATAAAATGATGATATATCACTCTCTAAGGAGGGGAGAAAGATATATTAGAACAAACCATATGAGAGGAGATCCACTTACCTGGATGGGATTGAATGCAATCACCAGAGCTTCGATCCACCAAGAAAAGGGGCCGAAGGAGTCAAAATCACTTATTGGGAGCCTTCAAAGACCAAGGATTCGAGTTAGGTTCTAAATAGTGTGATTAGGAGTTAAAAATGAGGGTTTTAGTATTTTAATAAAATTTTTAGGGGAATTACAACCCACACACTTGATTTTTTGGGTAGGGTCGCATAGTTAGACAAACCATGCACCAAACGTAAAAACCCTCACTATCTGAGGGTGCATAGTTTGGAGGGTCTAGACAAATGGTTTGGAAAATTGTGCACCCCATTCCAGAGTCTCAACCTAGGGTGCAAAGTTTCCTAGTTCAAACCGTACGGTTTTCCCTAACAGTGCGCCAACCATGCATAGCCCTTTGGGCTTCCGAAATTTTCTAAACTCTCCCAGAATGACCCCAAAACAAGACCTGATTTGAAGGATATAAAAACAAGGGTCAAGGTATATCTAAAATAAGGTAAAATTATGTTAAAATAAAACTTAAAATCTTTTTTTGTGTCTGTTCATTTACCACACTTCCATATTTTTTACTTTATACTCAAGCAAAACAAATTTTCTCAATGCACACATCCTTTAATGTTTAATATCACCCTCTAAAATTAAATTTAATATAGAAAACCATTATTCAATAATACTATATTTTTGAACAAAATTAACTCATTTTAACCAATATTTAATTGACAATAACGAAAACTAATTGAATTAGATTTCACAGAAATGTATTGTATTATCCCCAAGTGATCAAAACTATAATCAATCAAACTGAAATGAAAAAATTTGGATTGTTTTGGTGAAGGTATATTAGAAATAGTTTTTTATTATTATATTAGGTCAACTTTATTTTGTATTGGTTCCACTAAGTTTTGATGAATTCAATTTGGTTTAGTTCAATTTTAGTCCTTTTGGTTTTGTTCTATTCATGTTTCACTTGTAGTTCCATTAAATATATCATATGATTTAGATTGATTTCATACATATTGTTATAATTTAATTAATTTAAGGCTTGATTGTATTTAGTTTTCTTTTATTTAATATTATTTATATTCATTTGGTTCAAGTTTGTTAGGGTAATATTGTTCTATTTTGGTTCAATTTTGTTTTATTATGTTCGATTTGGATTAAGCGTGTATGGATAGTAAATTTTATCTATATTTAGTTTCATTATTTTCTCACTGCTTTAGTTGTAGTTTATAGTTTATAAGTATTTAAGTTCATATTAAATGAATCTATTTACATGTTTATTTGTTAATATTATTTGAAATTATGTACATGTTACTAAAGTTTAGAGTTTTCATGTTAATATAGTTTAGCTTTATAATTGTTTATATGTTAATATTATGTGAAGAAATTTATGTTTAACATTAGAGAAATATGTTTTAAAATTACTTAACTTATATTTAACCTTACATAAATTTAGTTTACACTTATATAAATTTTATTTACCCTTACATAACTTCAGTTTACCCCTACTTAACTTTTTTAATATTACTTAAATTTAGTTTACCCTTTATTAACCTATAAAAGTTTCTATTTAACCTTATATAACTTTGTTTTACCCTTAATTAGATTCTATTTACCTTTACATAACTTTATTTTACCCTTTATTAACTTTTATTACCCTTAATTAGCTTTAGTTTCTCCTTAAAAAACTTTGTTTTACCCTTAATTAACTTTGATTACCCTTACACAACTTCAGTTTACCATTACATAACTTCGTTTTACTCTCACATAAATTCTGTTTATCCTTACATAACTTTAGTTTACCCTTACATAAATTTGTTTTACCCTTAACTTTTTTTTAACCTTACATAACTTTAGTTTACCCTTAAATAACTTCATTTTACCCTTAACTTATGTTTATCCTTACATAAATTTAGGTTCCCCTTACCTAAATTTTTTTACCCTTAACTTTTGTTTACCCTTACATAACTTTAGTTTAAACTTACATAACTTTGTTTTACCCTTACTTAAATTATATTTAACCTTACATAACTTTAATTTACCCTAATATAACTTTGTTTTAACTTTACATAAATTCAGTTTACACTTATATAACTTTATTTTACCCTTAAATTTTTTTACCCTTACTTAAGTTATGTTTACCCTTACATATCTTTAGTTTACCCTTAATTAACTTTTTTAACCTTTCTTAACTTCTATTTACTCTTAAATTACTTTATTTTACCCTTATATAACTTTTTTTATAATTACTAAACACTATCTTACCCTTTCATTACTTTAATTTACCCTTATATAATTCCATTTTACCCTTAATTAACATATATTTACCCTTATATAACTTCTTTTTACCCTTAATTAACTTCTATTTACCCTTACATAACTTTATTTTACCCTTTATTAACTTTTTTTATCCTTACTTAACTCCTGTTTACCCTTATATAACTTTAGGTTACCCTTACATAACTTTGTTTTACCATTATGTAAATTCTGTTTACCCTTATATAACTTTATTTTACCCTTACATAACTTCATTTTACCCTCACATAACTTCTATTTACCCTTACATAACTTTAATTTACCATTAAATAACTTTTTTTTACCCTTACTTAACTTCTATTTTCTCTTACATAACTTTAATTTACCCTCAATTAACTATTATTATCCTTACTTAACTTATGTTTACCCTTAAATAAATTAGTTTACCCTTATCTTTTTTACCCTTAATTAACTTACATTCACCCTTACATAACTTTAATTTACCCCTACATAAAATTTTTCCACCCTTACTTAGCTTCTGTTTACCCATACATAACTTTAATTTAAACTTATATAACTTTTTTTACCCTGAACTTATGTTTTCCCTTATATAACTTTAGTTTACCTTTAAATTTGTTTACCCTTACTTAACTTATGTTTACCCTTATATAAATTTAGTTTACCCTTATATAACTTTGTTTTATCCTTACTTAACTTCTATTTACCCTTACATAACTTTAGTTTACCCTTAAATATTTTTTTTACCTTTAATTAATTTTTTTTACCCTTAAATAGATTTACTTTACCCTTAATTAACTTTTTTTACCCTTACTTAACTTTAGTTTACCTTTACTTAACCTGTAAAATTTTCTTTTTACCCTTACATAACTTTTTTTTACTCTTACTTAACTTCTGTTTACCCTTACACAACTTTAGTTTACCCCTAATTAACTTTTTTACCCTTACTTAACGTTAGTTTACCCATACATAACTTTTTTTTACCCTTAATTAACTTATGTTTACCTTCATGTAACTTTTGTTTACCCTTACATAACTTCATTTTACCCTTACTTAACGTATGTTTATGCTTACATAACTTTAGTTTACCCTTACATAAATTCATTTTACCATTACTTAACTTTTGTTTACCCTTACATAACTTTAGTTTACCTTTACATATTTTTTTACCCTTAACTTCTATTTACCCTTACATAACTTTTGTTTACCCTTACATAACTCTATTTTACCTTTACTTAACTTATGTTTACCCTTACATAACTTAATTTTTTCCTTACTTAACTTAGTTTTACTCTTACTTAAATTTCTTTTACACTTACATTACATTAATTTACCCTTACATAATTTTTTTTACCCTTAATTAACTTCTATTTACCCTTGCATATCTTTAGTTTACCCTTTCATAATTTCATTTTAACCTTAATTAAATCATATTTATCCTTACATAACTTTAGTTGATCCTTACTTAACTTTTTTTACCCTTAATTAACTTTTTTTACCCTTATATAACTTTTTTTTATCCTTAACTTTTTTTAACCTTATTTAACTTATGTTTACCTTTACATAACTTTATTTTACCCTTAAATAAATAAGTTTTACTCTTACTTATCTTCTATTTAACATTATATAACTTTAGGTCACTTAGTTTTGATTATATATTGAGCTAAAACCATACAAATACTTTTTTCTTTGAAATATAAGAATATTATATATATTTTCTTCAACTACGATGTTGTTTGAATTAGCCGCTCGTTGTTCACATTTTTGATTTAAAGTTGCAGAAGTTTTTCAGTTATACAACATATTTTCAGATTACAATTGCCACATTTTTTAAATGATAACTCAACCTATAAATATTAGAATGGATCTCTTATTATTGAGATGGATATACAAGCATTTCATCTACATTTAATTCAACTACAATTAAGGTTGATATTGTCTCTTGGATTCTCTAAAAACTCACTGAAGCTCTGTGATTTTTATATAGATCATCAATTTTCTAGAATATATGTGCTTCTATTTTTCAATGATAAATTGAGATATAGATCTCAGAATTGCACACTACTTATTGAGTTATAAATATTAGAAGTTTATTTAAATTTCATTCATCTACGAAGAAGTTTGGGTTAGAATTTTGGATGCTCTAAAAATTGATTGAAGTTCAATAATGTTTTCTATCCTACATCAATTTTCCTAATTATGTGTGCTTCTGTTATTTAGAAATATCAAGCGCCACATTATTCATATTAATTTGTTTCTTGATCCATTGGAAACTTTATGAAATTACCTAAATATAAGTCAATAGGACCAAAAGCTAAATCTTTTTATTAGAGGGTCTAAAAATTCACCAAATCTTAAGATTTCAAGTAGTATTAATTTTTGGAATTGAGGTATGAGCCATTTCTCATTTCTATTGGTACATAATGAAACATAATTGGCGATAAAAATACATGGTTTCTCTCATATTCTTACATCATCGTCCACCCCAAAGTGTAGAGATACTTCATATCATAATTTCTTATTTCTTTTTGATGCTTACTAAAAAAAGAATATTCTATAATACAAAACAGAGTATTAATGAAAATCATTATCATTTTCAATCAAAAATCTAAAATTTTATTAATACCTTAAACTCATCACTCTTCCAATGAGCAATTATTTCCCAATACTATGTTTCTAGACACTCATTCAGTATAGGTATAGCCTCTAAATCTGTTTCAACTCTATCAACCCAGCCATTATACAACTCATGTTTATATGCTCTCCATAGCTCACCTAATTCCATCAGTCATGAAACCCTCATAGCCTCACCATATGAAAAATTATAATGAATTTTCTACCAAAATATTAATTCATATAAATAAAATAATAATATAACATTAAATATAATGAATTTTCTTACCCATATTTGAGACCAATCATTATCCTTTATTTTCTTTTCAAGGTGTATCCAGGAGAGTGTCTTGACAGGAATGATGTCATAGTATTTGACAAGAATTTCCATAAAACTCTGACATTTTATTCTTATTTAACCAATCATCGGATTATCCTCATTTTACTCAACCATTACTTGAGTGAAATATTTCCACACTTCACACACGTGTGAATTCCCACGTCACCTTATAGTGGAAGATTCAATAATGAAAGAATAAAAGAAAAATATTAAATTAATACATCTTATAATGAAAATAAATTGAGGTTAAAAAATTTACTAGGGTTCTATAAATATACCTGATTCAGGCTGATCAGTGGATACTGTTGGATTCCTAGGGTATGAAGGATCATTGACCTATGTAGCACGAGTGGGGTCTAATCTCTACTCATGATGATCAGTATTCTCAGGTGTAACACCCCAAGTATTTGAAAATAAATTTAATATTTAATGCATGAAACACTGAGTCTATACAAAACAACACTTGTTATAACCTAGCCAATAAACATAATTTTTCCACTTCTATGATTTGAATTTTGAAAAACTGACATATACAGTTGGGGTCAGTGTGATATTTGGAGTCTGATAGAATCAATTTAAATTTTGGTGAATAGTAATGTAACCTTATGAATAGTAATTCACCCTTATAAATAGTAATATGGCCCTTATGAATAGTAACCTCACCCATGATTGTATAAAGAAAATTTAGGCACCTTACAAATGAAGTATAATCTTTTATAAATTATTAATTAAGTATTCTTATTTTTACAAGTGATAAATATTTAATTAAAATTTTAAATTAATAAATTAATTCATTTTCATAAAATGGGTTCCTAAATAAATATTTTGTTTTCTTATGATTTTAGAATAATTTAATAAGACCTTAGTTAATTTTTTAGGGTATTATAAAATCAGTTTTGGTTTTAAAACTATATTTTTTTCGAGTAAATAATGATTTTAGTTAAAAATTAAATTTCTCATATTTATAAAATTATTTTGATAAAATGGTGTCCATTTTTGGATTCTACATGTCAAAAACTGGATATGGTGAATTTTTGGGATTTTTCTGAAATATTTGAAATTTTAGTGAATAGTGAAATACAGTATTTTACCATACATATACATTATAGGTTAAATACACTATTCCTTGAATAATGGATGATGTAAGAAAAAATTAGTGCAAACTCACATGAACATATTACAATTCTTGTTCACAAGAATCAATACTATTGCTTGTATTGAGAAAACTAATAAAATAATGAATAAGATAATCAAAAATCACTCCTCTCCCCCATTATAAAACTCCTCACCCCCTCTTCTCTTCACTCTTGTAAAGCCTTGTTCCTTGAATAAATTCTACCCAAATCTCCTCCCAAGCTCCTCCCCCACTTCCAACAGCCCTTGGTCTCATAAAAACACCAAAACCTCTACCCTAAAGTGGCTCTCAAGGAACATAACTTCAAGAGGTAAATTCCTCTTCTCTTTTCTTTTATTTCGAGTTCCTTTATTTTATTTTTATTTCCTCAACTCTTATCATCTAGATTTTATGATAACTCTAGTACCTTACATGTATTAGATTTTTTTATGATAACGGAATAATTCATCATCATATCTCCTTTCCCATTCTTTTATACTAGAAATGAAAACACCATCTGAGATGTGTTAATTTATCACATTCAAGGGTGATGGATTTTCAATTTATATTAACATATTCAATTATAGTAATTAAACCATTTTTATGGTTGAACCAGATTATTATATAGTTAATATATTCTATGTAATGTTATTTAATCTTTTTGTACAAATGGTATTAATTTATAGATCAAAATGAGTTTGTTGTGATAAAAAATCGCCAAATAACCCAAACAATTATCATTAAAGTTTTATATAATGATTCATCATCACTCCAAATAACCAAATTAATTTTAAAACTATGTAATATTATGTGTGTTCAATAATAAAATATAGATTCAATTCTATCCAACCATTCTCATTCTACATGTTTCTTCGTACATGAATATAAGTAAACCAATCATGAAAACCAAGGAAGAAAACGCTCCCAAACAATGAAATTGAATCTCTTAACCCATAAAAAGGCCATGAATGAACCTATTAAGATTATAATAAATCAATTAAATGTATATTAGGTTTTTAAATCATTAATTTATGAACCTAAATTTTATTATTTAGGTCATTAAGATCAAGTGAGGAACACCTTCAGACTTAAGGTAAGAGTTTTCCGCCCGAACGTCCATTTTCATTCAGATTACTTTTATTGTCTACTTACCTCAATAAAATTATTATTTATTATTATTTAATCCTCATAAATTATATGGGAGTGTTATATATATATTTACCAACCATAATCCTTTTTTATTTTATGAGGAGTTACACATTTTAAAAGGAACTTTCAAAATTCTTTCTGAAATACAAGCCCAATTCAAGGGAATTTATCAATTTTTCACCTATTTTCATGGGAACTCTATAATATTTTTTAAGAAACCATTGTTTTAATAAGAACAATAATTTTATTATGATAAAACTCCCTTAATTCACTTTTATTTTTATACAAATATTTTTCCAAAATAACTCTTCTTTTCAAAGTAAAGGGTATTTATCTCAAAAATTATTCAATGATTTTATAAGAGTATTTTCACCTATTTCAACACTCTTGTTGATTATTATGTTTAAATGGGGTTAATGTTTTACTATATCACCCATTATATTTTATTTAATGGTTTATTATTAGTTTATGGTGGATATGATTTCTTGATACCATTCACCAAATTACTCCAAATGGTTAGTGTTTATGTTTAATGTTCAAGGAAAATTATTTACATTTCATATGTTAGTTTCAATATGAATGTATATGTTCTTTATGTTTATACCCATTAATAATAGGAATTCATTGAAATTATTATGTGATGGGTGAGTCCCACTATAGCCCCTCTATGCATCGGTAGGTCTCATGAGACTAATAGATATGGGCTTGGCTGAGCCCTTTCCCATTTTTATATATGGTTTTGGCTGAGGTCTTAATAATTTTTAGATTTCTTGGACGAGGCCTTGATGGTATGTTTTAGAATGTATGGAATATGCATTTCCCTCATTATCAAGCTATAAATTCATAGTTCATGTGGTTATTCAACTAGTAGAATACCCATTATTATGTTTTATTATGGAAATATTTACTCATCTCATATTCTTTCCATAATGTGTTCAAGTTTATTATTTTTAAAGTCATGTGTTTTCAATTATTCACCATGCCTAATGTTTATGTTAATGATATATTACACTGTATTGTTTACCCTTACTAAGAATCTGAGCTCACCCCTTCTTATGTTTCATTTTTTCCCAGGACATGAAGAGGCATATTATGATTGAATTGCAGGGACAATCTTAGAGTGGTGGATGTTCCCAATGGAAATTTTCTGTTTTTTTTTTCATTTAAAGTTGTAATGTTGAAATTATGTATGTATCTGGATATCAAAATCTACGAAAATATTCGTTCCTTTAGGATAAAAATTTCTTGTAATCATGCAAATGTAATGTAATAAGGCATCAACTCTGGGAAAATGGGGTTGGGTCTTTACAATTGGTATTAAAAGAAGTTTAGTAGAAAACTTAGAAACTGGATTTAGAAAATAAAGATTAGAGAAAAAAACTCTAAGAAAGTCTTTGAGGATAAGTATACAAGAATATCCTAGAATTTTGGTAAGGAATAGATTATGTGGATCTTTCTAGGAAATACATCCCTGTCTGGATAATACAAGTGGGCGTGGTTCTGGCACAAATGTAACTAGGAGTGAAAACTCTAACAAGGAGTTTTGGGATTAACCTGGGGTATCCCGGTACACGATAATGAGCATTTCTGTGCACATAGTTTGACACTCCTAGGGGACATGCTTAGGATAATTCACATTTTCTTTACGATCCATTATAAAGGATTTAAATGTAAATTTTTCCTCAAAGAAACCATGTTTATGATTATGGGATTATCCATGCATAGGATTTAAATTTATGTTGTGTGTTTTTATAAGTTGAGAAAGTACATTATTATTCATAACATAATCTAGTGCTTTCCATTATTTAGAAATGGCACCTAGTGAAAGGAATGGAAATAACATGAATGCACGTATATCATGTAGGGATTTCCCTAATATGTAAGATAATGATATTGGATCTGGATCTGCGACTGGTGCGGAGAAACTTATAACTATAATGGGATAGCTTACTCAGGTTATGAACAATAACCTTACCCATATGAAGAATATATATCCACAACATATAAGATCAATGTTATATCACTTTATGTAACAACAACCTCCATCATTTAATGGGACTACAAACCCATTTGTAGCAGAACAATGGATAAGTTCCTTAGAGAAGATATTTGTTGCCTTGGGAAGTAACAAAAATGAGAAGGCTGTTATAGTAGTTTATCATCTTTCAGGAGATACTGATCAATGGTGGTCACTAATTAAAAACAAAAAGGAGGGGGAAGAAATATAAAACATGGAATGGAGTGAATTTAAAGAACTTTTATTATAAAAATACCCTCCTCATGAACATCAAGCGGATATGGAAAGGCAGTTTTAGAATTTGAGGCAAAAGAAAGATGATAATGTTGAAAATTATGAATCTAACTTCAAAAGGTTAGCAAGGAATGTTGTGGAATATATACGTAATCCAAGGAGAAATATTTATCGATTATTTGATGGCCTAAATCCATTCCTCCAATGGGCACAAGTCTGCCAAAATTTCTCATCATACGAAGACATAGTCTCATGTTCTATCAAGATGGGAAATAAGTTCTCTAAGTCTTATGAATTTAAAGGAAAAAAAGAGAAGAATAGGGATGCTAAAAACACTAGAAAAGGAAATAAGGAAATGGATAAGAAGGGAAGAGTTGACTTTCCATCCTGTGATAATTGTGGAAAGAAACACCCTGGTGCCCGCTTAAAAGGAAAAGGGGTGTGCTACAAGTGTAGACAGAAAATCCATCATGATGGAGATTGCAATGAGAATAAAGAAGATATTAATGTTCAATTCTATAATTTTAGGGATATGGGACACTATTATAATGATTTTCCAAATCATCAAGGAAACATGCCATAGAAAAGGACAAGGGAGCAGGGAAAAGCTTATACGATCACAACTGCCGATATTGAAGTTCCTAATAATGTGGTGGAAGGTAATTTAATCATTTCCTAAAACTTATCAAATGCTTTATTTGATTCTAGATCATTTAATTCTTTCATATATTCCCAATTTTCCAAGAAAATTAGATATTTTCAATTTGATTTAATAAGGGAGTTGTCAGTCACAACTCCTAAGGGAAGTATCATTTCAACAAAGATTTGTCAAAAAGTCCCCATATGGCATATAAATGTGATTTATATGCTGATTTTATTATCATAACCATGATTGAATTTTATATAATCCTTCGTATGGATTGTATTTCGAATCATGATACAAAAAACTATTACAAGAAGAAGGAGGTTAATTTTTTTGAGAACTATGTAGAATCCCTTATCTTTAGAGAAGAATCATCATTATCTGGCTCTTATATAGATCCACCACCAATAGCTCTACTTAATGAAATTATTAAAGTGGATGAGAATGAAATATATATGGGTGAGAAAAGAAATATTTAAATTGAGGATGTACCTATTGTGCAAGAATATATTGATGTTTTCAAAGAGGATTTACCTAGACATCCTCCAGAGTGGGAAGTTGAATTCTATATTGATTTAATTCCTAGTTCAAGACCTATATCAAAGACTCCTTATAGAATAGACATTGTGGAATTATTATAACTAAAGAAACAACTAGAGGAATTTAATGATATAGGATTTATTCACCCTAGTGTTTGACCATGGGAATCCCTTATTCTTTTTGTTAATAAGAAAGATGGATCTATGAGGTTGTGCATTAACTGCATGGAGATAAATGATATAACAATAAAGAACAAGTATCCCCTACCACTAATTGATGATTTATTCGATCAACTTCTTGAAGCCCAATATTTTTCAAAGATTGACCTTCGATATGGATATCATCAGTTGCGAGTGAGGAAGGAATATATTACAAAGACAACATTTTGAACTATGTATGGGAATTATGAGTTTACAGTAATGCCTTTTGGACTGACTAATGTACCCTCTATTTTCATGGATCTAATGAATAGAGTTTTCAAGAAACATCTTGATGAATTTTTGGTTGTATTTATTTATGATATCTTGGTATACTCCAAAAGATATGAAGATCATGAAAATAACTTATGCACTATTATAAATACTCTTAGAATAAATGAAGAAAGTGTGAATTTTGGCTTCAATTAGTTTCCTTTATTGTCCACATTATCTCTAAGGATAGAATATCTTTTGATCCTACAAAGACAAAGGCTATGCAAGAATGACGTACTCCAATGAACATAACTGAGGTGCGTAGTTTTATTGGTTTAGTAGGTTATTATCAGCGTTTTGTTCAGAACTTTGCTTGTTTAGCTAACCCAATGATCAAGCTTACACGTAAAGGGGTTAAGTTCGTATGGAAAAAAGAATGTGAGGAATGTTTTGAAGAATTGAAGAGGAGATTAGTGAATACAATGATCCTGACTCTACCATTGGGGAATGGTGGATTTGTTATCTACAATGATGCATCAAAGAAAGGACTTGGTTGTGTCCTTATTCAGAATGATAGAGTTATTACCTATGCATCAAGGCAGTTAAAAATTCATGAAAAAAACTATCCTACTCATGATCTTGAGTTAGTAGCTGTAATATTTGTTATGAAGATATGGAGACATTATCTCTATGGTGAAAGATGCGAGATATATATGTATCATAAGAGCCTGAAATATATCTTCTCATATAAATAACTAAACATGAGGCAAAGGCGATGGCTTGAACTACTCAAGGATTATGATTATTCCATACACTACCACCCAGGAAAGGAAAATAAGGTAGCTGATTCATTGAGTAGGAAGGATCATGGAGCCCTAAAAAAACGAGGATTTAAAGGGATCTAGTGTTTATAGATCTAGTAAAGATGGATATGGAAATTATCAAAGAAGGTGAAACATCACTACTTTTTCATTTGGTTTCCCAACCATCTTTGTTAGAAATGATTAAAACTTATCAGTCAGATGATGAGAATCTTCAAAAGAAAATTAAAGGTGTGAATGATGGGAAGTTGGATGACTTCATGTGTGAAGATGGAATTCTGAAATTTGGGAAGTGGATATGTGTTCCCTTTATACCCGATCTGAAAAGGGAGTTATTAGATGATGATCATAGCTTGAATTTCTCTATACATCCCAGTAGCACTAAAATTTATAGAGATTTGAAGGAATATTTCTGGTGGGACAACATGAAGTGGGAAATTTCTAATTATGTATCAAGATGCTTAGTCTATCAACAAGTGAAGGTTGAAAGAAAATATCCAAGAGGAGTCATGAAACCTCTACCCATTCCTACATGTAAATGTGATGACATCACCATGATTTTTTTGGATTACCCAAAACTCCAAGGAATAATGATGCGATATGAGTAATTGTTTATTGACTTATGAAATCTACACATTTCCTCGCTATAAGGGAGGATTTTCCACTAGAGCACTTATCACGATGCTATATCAATGAAGTTTTGAGACTTAATCAAGAACCTCTCTCAATTGTGTCTAATCATGATCCATGATTTACATTGAAATTCTGGAAAATTCTTCAGAAATCTTTGAATACCAAGCTTTGATAAAGTACCACTTATCACCTTCAAACTGACAGGCAATTAGAGAGGATGATCCAAACCATAGAGGACATGTTGAGATCATGTTCAATTAACTTTCATGGTATGTGGGATCAATATTTACCTTTAGTGGAGTTTTCCTACAATAATAGTTTCCATTCAAGTATTTAAATGGCACCATATGAATCATTGTATGGAAAGAGATGTCATACACCAACTTGTTAGGATGAAGTTGGAGAAAGGAAGCTTGTGGGCCCAAAGCTTGTGGAGAAAACAACAAAAAAAAGGTAATTCAAATCTATATCAAAGTAGCTCCAAAAAGGAAAAAGATCTATGCTGATAATCAAAGGAAGCATTTGGAATTTCAAGTAGGAGATCATGCTTTCCTGAAGGTATCTCCATGGAAGGGTGTTATAATATTTGAGAAGAAACGGAAATTGAGCCCTAGGTAAATTGGACCTTTTGAAATCCTAGAGATAATTGGAGCTGTTTCATATCTTTTGGCTATACCGCCTAGCTTTTCTAAATTATACAATGTGTTCTATGTCTCATTTTTGAGAAAGTACATGCCATACCCAACACATGTCCTCACTTCTGAAGGAATAGAATTGGAACCTGAACTATCATAATGTGAAGAGACTATCTGGATTCTGGACACTAAAGAACAAGTTTTGAGGAATCAGAAAACTCGATTGGTAAAGATTGTAATAGCCCGAGATTTTATGAAAAATATTCTTTCTTATTTTACTAATGTCTTGTGTTATACGCTACACCAAAATGAGCTTGCACAACACGCATCCTTGACTTTCCTTGCATTACACGCAATCGCAACCTTCCTCGATAGCGTGTGTGGTACGTAATCCTGAGTTTCACGAAACAATGATATGCTATTAAAATATTATTAAAACTAGCCGTTATGAATAGTAATAACCACTTTTTAAATTTTAGAAATTTTAACTCTCAAAATGGACTTCATTTTTGGATTCGGAGTATCGAATTTAGCCTAAGGTGAAATTTTGGTACTTTTCGGATAACTTTCATATTCTGATGAATAGTGAAAATTACTAAATTATAATTAAAAAAAACTTTTTTAATCGAAATAATTAATAGTGATAAATCATTAATTTGAGTGGTTTTAAAGTATATTTAGAATATATTTTTACAATTTAATACAATTTTGGTCATTGGATGTAGTTTCACATTTAAACTAGACATAAACAAGTGTCAATCTTTTGATAGATATTGTTTCTTAAAAACACGCTATTTGTTTTAACAGCGGGATTTAATTATAAAATTAATTAATGCAACTTTTATGTTATGAATTTGGTAAAATAGACTTCATTTTTGAATTCGGAATATGAAATATAGCTTGAGATGAAATTTTGGCATTGTTCTGAAAAACATCAATTTTTGATGAATAGTGAAACTACTAAGTGGTAGGTTAAAAACTGAATTTTGCATAAAACTTAATTTTACCGCTTCTGTGAATGGAATTTCGAAAATCCGAGAGACACGGTTAATATCAAGGACTAAAATGTGGTTCAATGAGATGAAAATAATTTTTTGGTGAATAGTAACTTTTTACTTTTTTTTACCACGGTTAATAGTAAATAAGGTAACTAAGGGTAAATATGATATTAATATTACCCTAACACATGTCCTAATTCTATTGGACAAGTGTAATTCGACCAAAAACAAACTTAGGAATAAAATATGACCATTTAGGCCCACTTGTATTAGATTAGGACATTTATTATTAATTTATTTAAAGAAGGGTTAAAATAGTTAAAATCAAAGTTTAATAAGTAAATCATTTTTAATATGGGGTTATACATAAGATAAATTCGACTATAAATATTCATTAGAAAGCTAAAACGATTTCCTACATGATGGTATTTTATTTGTAATTTTTAGACATCAAATAATATAATTTATTTATGACACAAAAATGATGCAGTAATTATCTTATTAATGAAATATTGACATAATTGATAATATAAATACCAAAATAAATGTAATTTAAGACTTTTTATGAATTCCACTAATTTTCTAGGTTACTATGATATATTAATGTTGATTTAATCAACTTGGTTCGAACATATAATTCTGTTATGACTTTCACAAAAATCATATATCAAATAGTGTCAAAATTGACACAAAATAGTTTTTAAATCAAATATTATATTATTAATTGTTATTTTATTCCTAAAAATCTAAGGTTTGGCCAAATGACTTAGATAAGGATATATATATTAATAATAAACAATTTGGGGTTTGTTTGGCATGTTATAGTAAGTTTATTAACCATATAGTGAAAGAAAACAAAAAGACATGGTAAAAGTTAAATTATTTAACTTAGAGTTAAATCTAATTGATAAGGTTACAATAATACCCTAAACTTGTCTAAATCTTATTGGTTGATAGGATTTAGACCCATCCTTACTTTATCTTCGAAATAAGACCCTTTGGAACCATTATAAACCGATTTTGACATTAATATAAAATAATATTTTGAGATATTCCTAAGGTGCCCCTCTCCTCCCCTATAAAAGGACACCTCCTCCCCCTCCTCCTCACACCAATTTGAGCACTCAAGCTCGGCCAAACCCTGCCAATTTCTCCTCTCCACTTCCCTAGCAACGTCCTAGAGGTTCTGGTCTTCCTCAAAGACCAATTTTAGTGCCCTAAGAGGAGGTCTCAAAGAGGCACTTCAAAGAAGAGGTAATTACCGTTACCAATTCTTTCATCTTTATTTCTTCTTCCACTTCTTCTTCTTAGTTTGTTTCATTATGAAGTAATAACATCAGTATCACTCATATACTGATATGTTATTATAATTATGAAACAACCCTATTTCACCATCTATCCATCCTACGGAAAAAGAAATCACCGCGCGTGCGTACGTACGGAATACCGTCTCCACGCCGTGGTGTAATCTATTTTCCACCACCACCTTACATGGATGGGTATAATGGTGTAAAGAATAACTATACATAGTTATTACAACATCATATTGATTCTGATATATTGTATAATCCACTCCAATTCAATTCAATATTTATAGAAATGATATCATCGCTCGTGCGTACGTACGGACTACCGTCTCCACGACGCGATGAGATTCATTCTCCATGTTAACCATTTAAGAATGATTATAATGTATATATAAGAAATAATAATGAAATATATGACATTATAAAGCTACTGGATTTATGTATATATATACAAATGTATGTAATCTACTTACTTCCATTTCAAGACAATAAGGAAAGGAAAACAGCGTTCATGCGTACGTACGGACTACCGTCTCCATGAACGGTGTTTTTCATTTTATTTATCTACCTATTATATATATATATATACTGAATATATATGATATATAAATCATATTTTATATTCTGGAAGTAAGTAAATCATGATATAAGTAATAATGATGTCAAGAACAACAAGTCAAAACACCTACGATAAATGAAACGATTTTACCCAAAACGCTTCTTTAACATGGAGTTTACAAAAGAACGGGTAATATAATGTCATAAGTGAACCATATATGATATCATAACAATGAATATGATTCTGAAATAAGTCAATAACATGATTTAAATCATTATACAGGAGGTTCGGACACTTACAAAGCAAGTCGGACCTAAGGTAAGGGAAATATCGCAATCTCATTTTTATCCGAGATTGTTTGTACTTTGAAATTTACTGGGGTATATTTTATCATCCACATTCATGTTTCCTCGATATGACATATTATTTACATCCACCTACAATGGTTTTAATCCAATTTTACCCTTTGGTTAGTTTTTAGTAAAAGATATGAAAGGAATCTTTTGTCGTTTATCGTACGAGGTACATTTTGACTTTTTCGACAAAAGTACAAAGAATGTTTTTTTTAACTTATACGGCACGAACGGATTTATACTGTTTTATAAAGCCTTATTTTCATGAAGCTTCCTCTAAAAGATTTCATGACTATTTTCAATAAAATCTCTTTCTTTTAAAATTGCATGATATTTTGTGAAAAGAAATTGATTTTGAAGAAGAAAGGATATTTTCCTCAAGAATTCAATTCAAGTGTTTTATCAAAATTATTTTCCATCTAAGATAATAAAGGGTTCTGTTTCTATCCATATTTTTACATTGATTTGACTATGTTGAGATGGAATTATGTTTATGAATTCCTTTATCTTATATGAATTGATTTATGATGTCATGATGTTTCAAGAATCCCATTTTTGTTACATGTGTTATGAAATGATGTATGATTTATGATTTTGTGGCACACATAAGAATGGTATCATTATGAGATGGGTGGGACCTATATCTCCCTCCAATGCATTGGGTAAAGATTTTATATCTCATGAGATAGACATGGCTGGAATGGTAGGTTATACCGGTTCAGTGAAACAGGACTGAAACGAGGATTACTCGATTCAGAAAGGGACTTTGTCCACTAAGATAGTCTTGGCAATGAGTCTTGACTAACAAGAAATGATTCTCTATGATTATGTGTGTATGCCACAAAGTTCCATGTTTTATGTTATGATTATTGTGATTACATTTCACTGCCATGATTTATCCCATGTTATGAAATTATGCTCTCTTTTGCAGGTTATGATTTCCAAAATGTTATGTTCTTATGATGTGATTGATATTTCTTTTGTTTACCCTTATTGAGCATTTGAGCTCACCCTTTTATGTTTTCTTTTCCCCAGGATATAAAGAAAGGTTTTAGGTAAAAAAAAAAAAAGAAGATCTTTATGGGAGATGTTGAAGATCTTTCACCACGATTAGAAGATTATAGTCCGAGTTTCCAAAGACACTAAACTATTACGGTCCTTGTGTGTGTGTTTTTGTAATGTACTAAGTATTCCGCAAAAGTAATGTAAAGTCCATGTACGTCAAGATACGGGTCTCTACAGTTGGTATCAGAGGAAAGGTTTAGTCAACCTTTGGAAACTAGGATGTGAGAACGTTAGTGAGATCCCTAGAGATATTTCTAAGGTATGTCTAGGAATGCCCCTAAGGATAAGTATACGTATAGGATATAGTCCTAGAACTATGGTAACGATATTAGATTAAACCAAAGATGATAGATATTTATGTTACTCCCCCTTTATCATGATTTTTGCATCTAACACTATTCTGTTTGGGTTTTAGAAAATGGCTGGAAACAAGATGATTCACAATAATGGAGGATATGATGGACAATGGAATGATATTCTTCATGAGCAACCAAATGAAATGGGATTTGGATATCCAAACATCATTATTATGCCAAATCAGCAATCTCACAACATGATCAATAAAGTAAAATTTGGTAAGTTTCCTGACTCGACTAATAAGAGAAAGATGGAGTTCCATGATGATCATAGAGGAAAGAAAGTTCAATTTCCCCTATGTAAATCATGTGGGAAGAGGCATCAAGGAGAATGTTTCAAGGGAACTGGAAGATGCTTTGGGTGTGGAAAAGAAGGACACAAAGCAAGTAAGTGCAAAGGAAAAGGGTCGGTTAACACCATGGATGAGGATAATGGTATTGCTACGACATCAAAAATGGTTAAGTGTTTTAAATGTGGAATGTATGGGCATTATGCAAACAAATGCCCTAAGGGAAAGACTCATGAAGAGAATCAGTATGGTCATATGGGTAGTATTTATGTGGATGATGATGAAGAGACTACAAATGATATGTGAGATGAAAGAATTTTTGAAGCTCGGTCAATGGTTTGAGAATGTAGTGGAATGATTACATGTTTATCATGTGTAATTTTGGAATAAAGAGACATCTATGGATTGTTACACTGTTGTCTTTCCTTGTGTTTTGAAAGTGTATGATTAATGTTACCAGTATCCATGAAAGGTTATTCAGATATTTTTGGAATGAAGATGATATGCGCATAATGAAGGGATAAGGAGAAAATTAAATGTTTGATAGTATTCATGAGATCATGATTGATATAAGGACTAAGTGATATCATGGTTTGAGTATATAGAATTTTGAGGATTTCGGTATGTGAGAAGTGTTAACTTTTAACTACATTCGAGTTTTCACTAAGGTTCAATGGGTATTCAAGAGAGTACATGATTAAGGCCTTTGAATGTTTGGAATGTGACCAACAAGATATATCTTATGATATATGGGGATCAACGATGGTATTAAATCTTTGGTAATCGTTTTCACTATGTTATGAGAATGGACTGCAGTATTATGGATAAGCCTAAAGATTGGAATGAATTATATTGGACATAAGTTAGTATTGTTTAAGGATAGAATTTTTTTCGATATTATTGAAGGGATGTTATAGTAACGTAGTTTTAGAAAAAGGGACAACCTGCAGGACGGGCGACAGCCCATCGCTTCGGAAAAGGCTGTAGGAATCGAACCCACAACCAAAGTGCGACTGGCCTTTATCGCCTACCACTGACCTACAGGAAGTCCCTGTTTAGTAGAAACTAGTTTTATTATATTAATCAGCATGATATATGAAGTATAAGTCCATTTTAGGAACCATATATGATTAATCTCACTATAGAATGACTTATGTATATTTAATAACTTTTGCTAACCTTTTGTTTGAGACAGATGGAATGAACAGTCATTCTATCACATGATCTTCTAACACTTCACAAATAACAAATTCAACTTCATTTATTTAAGAGATGAAGTAGAAATTGTTCAAGGCACGAACAAAAGTGAGATTGTACCAAAATAAAGTAATTATTTATTCTAAGAAAATTTTCAACTTTAGGGAAAT
Organism: Viscum album; assembly: GCA_963277665.1. Lineage (NCBI taxonomy): Eukaryota > Viridiplantae > Streptophyta > Magnoliopsida > Santalales > Viscaceae > Viscum > Viscum album. The sequence continues at coordinate 1,607,083,501 of OY728141.1, read as the reverse complement.
GATCTTGAAAACCAAAAATGTTGTCCTAGTGATCTTATACCTGATGAATCAGATGGTACCTTATATCATCACAAATCTATGGATTTGTGATTACTGGCTTTTCCATAGCCATGTTCTCTACCACTCTCCATCAGAACATGATGGTTAGATTTCTCTTCCATATCCATATTTTCACCTATGTGGAAACCCAGTGATTAGTTTATTTGGGTAATCGTTACATTTCATACTTTAGTTTTTAAAGCCAAGTTTTGGTATTCCCTTTTACGATGTGGGTTTCTATTAAAGAAACTTTCGAATAGTAAACCATTTATAACCCCGACGAATTTCGAGGGCGAAATTCATTTTAAGGGGGGTAGAATGTAATAGCCCGAGATTTTATGAAAAATATTCTTTCTTATTTTACTAATGTCTTGTGTTATACGCTACACCAAAAGGAGCTTGCACAACACGCATCCTTGACTTTCCTTGCATTACACGCAATCGCAACCTTCCTCGATAGCGTGTGTGGTACGTAATCCTGAGTTTCACGAAACAATGATATGCTATTAAAATATTATTAAAACTAGCCGTTATGAATAGTAATAACCACTTTTTAAATTTTAGAAATTTTAACTCTCAAAATGGACTTCATTTTTGGATTCGGAGTATCGAATTTAGCCTAAGGTGAAATTTTGGTACTTTTCGGATAACTTTCATATTCTGATGAATAGTGAAAATTACTAAATTATAATTAAAAAAAACTTTTTTAATCGAAATAATTAATAGTGATAAATCATTAATTTGAGTGGTTTTAAAGTATATTTAGAATATATTTTTACAATTTAATACAATTTTGGTCATTGGATGTAGTTTCACATTTAAACTAGACATAAACAAGTGTCAATCTTTTGATAGATATTGTTTCTTAAAAACACGCTATTTGTTTTAACAGCGGGATTTAATTATAAAATTAATTAATGCAACTTTTATGTTATGAATTTGGTAAAATAGACTTCATTTTTGAATTCGGAATATGAAATATAGCTTGAGATGAAATTTTGGCATTGTTCTGAAAAACATCAATTTTTGATGAATAGTGAAACTACTAAGTGGTAGGTTAAAAACTGAATTTTGCATAAAACTTAATTTTACCGCTTCTGTGAATGGAATTTCGAAAATCCGAGAGACACGGTTAATATCAAGGACTAAAATGTGGTTCAATGAGATGAAAATAATTTTTTGGTGAATAGTAACTTTTTACTTTTTTTTACCACGGTTAATAGTAAATAAGGTAACTAAGGGTAAATATGATATTAATATTACCCTAACACATGTCCTAATTCTATTGGACAAGTGTAATTCGACCAAAAACAAACTTAGGAATAAAATATGACCATTTAGGCCCACTTGTATTAGATTAGGACATTTATTATTAATTTATTTAAAGAAGGGTTAAAATAGTTAAAATCAAAGTTTAATAAGTAAATCATTTTTAATATGGGGTTATACATAAGATAAATTCGACTATAAATATTCATTAGAAAGCTAAAACGATTTCCTACATGATGGTATTTTATTTGTAATTTTTAGACATCAAATAATATAATTTATTTATGACACAAAAATGATGCAGTAATTATCTTATTAATGAAATATTGACATAATTGATAATATAAATACCAAAATAAATGTAATTTAAGACTTTTTATGAATTCCACTAATTTTCTAGGTTACTATGATATATTAATGTTGATTTAATCAACTTAGTTCGAACATATAATTCTGTTATGACTTTCACAAAAATCATATATCAAATAGTGTCAAAATTGACACAAAATAGTTTTTAAATCAAATATTATATTATTAATTGTTATTTTATTCCTAAAAATCTAAGGTTCGGCCAAATGACTTAGATAAGGATATATATATTAATAATAAACAATTTGGGGTTTGTTTGGCATGTTATAGTAAGTTTATTAACCATATAGTGAAAGAAAACAAAAAGACATGGTAAAAGTTAAATTATTTAACTTAGAGTTAAATCTAATTGATAAGGTTACAATAATACCCTAAACTTGTCTAAATCTTATTGGTTGATAGGATTTCGACCCATCCTTACTTTAGCTTCGAAATAAGACCCTTTGGAACCATTATAAACCGATTTTGACTTTAATATAAAATAATATTTTGAGATATTCCTAAGGTGCCCCTCTCCTCCCCTATAAAAGGACACCTCCTCCCCCTCCTCCTCACACCAATTTGAGCACTCAAGCTCGGCCAACCCCTGCCAATTTCTCCTCTCCACTTCCCTAGCAACGTCCTAGAGGTTCTGGTCTTCCTCAAAGACCAATTTTAGTGCCCTAAGAGGAGGTCTCAAAGAGGCACTTCAAAGAAGAGGTAATTACCGTTACCAATTCTTTCATCTTTATTTCTTCTTCCACTTCTTCTTCTTAGTTTGTTTCATTATTAAGTAATAACATCAGTATCACTCATATACTGATATGTTATTATAATTATTAAACAACCCTATTTCACCATCTATCCATCCTACGGAAAAAGAAATCACCGCGCGTGCGTACGTACGGAATACCGTCTCCACGCCGTGGTGTAATCTATTTTCCACCACCACCTTACATGGATGGGTATAATGGTGTAAAGAATAACTATACATAGTTATTACAACATCATATTGATTCTGATATATTGTATAATCCACTCCAATTCAATTCAATATTTATAGAAATGATATCATCGCTCGTGCGTACGTACGGACTACCGTCTCCACGACGCGATGAGATTCATTCTCCATGTTAACCATTTAAGAATGATTATAATGTATATATAAGAAATAATAATGAAATATATGACATTATAAAGCTACTGGATTTATGTATATATATACAAATGTATGTAATCTACTTACTTCCATTTCAAGACAATAAGGAAAGGAAAACAGCGTTCATGCGTACGTACGGACTACCGTCTCCATGAACGGTGTTTTTCATTTTATTTATCTACCTATTATATATATATATATACTGAATATATATGATATATAAATCATATTTTATATTCTGGAATTAAGTAAATCATGATATAAGTAATAATGATGTCAAGAACAACAAGTCAAAACACCTACGATAAATGAAACGATTTTACCCAAAACGCTTCTTTAACATGGAGTTTACAAAAGAACGGGTAATATAATGTCATAAGTGAACCATATATGATATCATAACAATGAATATGATTCTGAAATAAGTCAATAACATGATTTAAATCATTATACAGGAGGTTCGGACACTTACAAAGCAAGTCGGACCTAAGGTAAGGGAAATATCGCAATCTCATTTTTATCCGAGATTGTTTGTACTTTGAAATTTACTGGGGTATATTTTATCATCCACATTCATGTTTCCTCGATATGACATATTATTTACATCCACCTACAATGGTTTTAATCCAATTTTACCCTTTGGTTAGTTTTTAGTAAAAGATATGAAAGGAATCTTTTGTCGTTTATCGTACGAGGTACATTTTGACTTTTTCGACAAAAGTACAAAGAATGTTTTTTTTAACTTATACGGCACGAACGGATTTCTACTGTTTTATAAAGCCTTATTTTCATGAAGATTCCTCTAAAATATTTCATGACTATTTTCAATAAAATCTCTTTCTTTTAAAATTGCATGATATTTTGTGAAAAGAAATTGATTTTGAAGAAGAAAGGATATTTTCCTCAAGAATTCAATTCAAGTGTTTTATCAAAATTATTTTCCATCTAAGATAATAAAGGGTTCTGTTTCTATCCATATTTTTACATTGATTTGACTATGTTGAGATGGAATTATGTTTATGAATTCCTTTATCTTATATGAATTGATTTATGATGTCATGATGTTTCAAGAATCCCATTTTTGTTACATGTGTTATGAAATGATGTATGATTTATGATTTTGTGGCACACATAAGAATGGTATCATTATGAGATGGGTGGGACCTATATCTCCCTCCAATGCATTGGGTAAAGATTTTATATCTCATGAGATAGACATGGCTGGAATGGTAGGTTATACCGGTTCAGTGAAACAGGACTGAAACGAGGATTACTCGATTCAGAAAGGGACTTTGTCCACTAAGATAGTCTTGGCAATGAGTCTTGACTAACAAGAAATGATTCTCTATGATTATGTGTGTATGCCACAAAGTTCCATGTTTTATGTTATGATTATTGTGATTACATTTCACTGCCATGATTTATCCCATGTTATGAAATTATGCTCTCTTTTGCAGGTTATGATTTCCAAAATGTTATGTTCTTATGATGTGATTGATATTTCTTTTGTTTACCCTTACTGAGCATTTGAGCTCACCCTTTTATGTTTTCTTTTCCCCAGGATATAAAGAAAGGTTTTAGGTAAAAAAAAAAAAGAAGATCTTTATGGGAGATGTTGAAGATCTTTCACCACGATTAGAAGATTATAGTCCGAGTTTCCAAAGACACTAAACTATTACGGTCCTTGTGTGTGTGTTTTTGTAATGTACTAAGTATTCCGCAAAAGTAATGTAAAGTCCATGTACGTCAAGATACGGGTCTCTACAAAGATACTTTGGAAAAATCATAAAATCAAAGAGGCAACATGGGATCCTAAGGAGATTATAATGAAGACCTACCCAAATATTTTTATGAGGTAACATTCTGTGAATTTTGAGGATGAAATTTTTATGAGGGGATAATGTAACACCCCAAGGATTTGAAAATAAATTTAATATTGAATGAAAGAAACACTAAGTCTCTACAAAACAACACTTGTTATAACCTAGTAAATAAACATAATTTTTCCACTTCTGTGATTTGAATTTTGAAAAACTGACATACACTATGACAACCCTGCTTTTTATTAAAACTTAAACATGATTTATTACATAAAACTTCACTTGATACAACAAAGAAGATCGAGAGGTTTAGTGTCTTTGGGGCTTAGGATCATTACATAAGAACTTAAAACATGAAATACAACATCTTTATTGAAAACTTACTTTATATGACCACTACATTCTTTCGTACTTAGCATTGCATGGGATAACCTAAGGACATGCATAAGAAAAGGGTGAGCTATAAAGCCCAGTAATGGAGTACACATGGAATAACATGAGGAGTACAATACATGTTAGAAAATAGGAAAATCAATAGAGCATAAGAAAAACATGAACATAAAGGCATGATAAATCATGATAATCATAACATGGAAATGTGACAACAACACTTAACATGGAATTAGCATGAGCCAAGGCTCATTGCACATGGAGCATGAGTAAATCCTCATTGCACATAAAGCATGAGTAAACCCTCATTTCACTTGAATTAGAATGAGTCAACACTCATTTCACATGACGTATCATGATACTATACTTTACCCAATGCATTGGAGCATTATAAGGGCGCACCCTTCTTAAACATTTCATTTCATGCATAAGTGTGCCACATGGATCATAAAACATGGATTCATAAAACATAATCATTTATTCCATGATAAAGGAATGTGAAATTAATACATGAAAATTTACAATCAATATGTAAATGTGCATAAAGGTGAATACCCTTGATGGATAAATGGGCATGGTATTTACAACACAATGACATTGGCTTAGAAAATCGGTGCGATTTCGGCAGCGTAACGACGTGACATAAGAATTCATAAAAAAGGTTGATGATAGAGAAAGGGGTTCATAATCATATTTACATGTAATTTAAATTAATGAGGTCCTATAGATACATTTCCCATAAATTTTAATGGAATTTATATTCATGATACAAAATTATTGCTTGAATGTAAAAGAAGAGAGAGAAGTTCCTTTTGGAATTTCAGCATAGTAACGGGTGTACATGGGAGGCATTTAATGAGAGAGAAAGGGGTCTCACATCATTCAAACAATAATAGGGAAGTATGGGGGAGGTGTGAAACCATACCCCAACATTCATAATTGAAATTAAAAGGGCAATACAACTTAAAGAAAATTGACAAAAATGAGAAAGGAAGAAAAAACCCTTACTTGGAAGTGTGCTTCCAAAGGATAGAGAGAGGCTTGTGAGAGGATTCTTGGGAGCTTGGGGAACCTTGGGAGGATTCTTGAGAGAGTAGGTCAGATGTTGGACGAACTCCAAGGGCTTTGAATGAGGAGGAAGTGGGAGCTTGGGTGGGTTTATATAGGAAAGGTGAGGGAATTCTTTATTATTTAGGTTTGGGTCCCCTTACATTAAATTAATCCAAACCACAAACCATCCCATGGTTTTGGCCCATGGTTTTTGGGAAAGGGAAGGGAAAAAAAATATTTTATAAGGCCAAGGTACTAAATTCTTAAAATATTATGGTTGCTTATGTGGAGGTGAGTCACACTCCCATGGAAATTAATTTAAAAAGGCAAGGCGTTGAATAAGTCTTGAGGGGTCCATTAATGCTTTGAAAAGTAAGTCAAAAAAACCCAAAATCACATTATTTTAATGGTAAAACATATATTGGCCAAACATAAAGATTATAGTATTTTATTACATCACTATTGGGTCATTATGATGTCATAAAACACATTATATATTTAAACTGTATTTAATTTTTACCCAAAAATTTGACTGTCTCAGAAAATTATGAAAAATTCACCGTTGGATAATTTAGACATCCTGATTCTAGAAATAAAATTTATTTTATCTAAATAATTTTCTAAATATGTTAATTTTCACTTTTAAAATAAAAACTGACATTTATCGAAAATTCACGGGTTTTGACAGAAATGGCTTTCAAACCTTAATAAAAATTTTAATTGCATTCATAAAATTATAAGATCATTTATATTTAATAAAAATTAATTTAATAATAATAATATTATTTTATTAAAATATTATTTAATTCAAAAATCCCTTAATTTAATAAAATAGATTTCTTAATTAAATAATAACTAAAAAAACCATTTGTACTTTAAAAACTATTTACAATGTATCAAAAATGACTAGAAATTATATTCATTATCATATAAAAAAATAATGTACATGAACATAGTAATACTTATTTGTTACATAACCCCTTAAAACAGCTGCATAAGACCTAAGGGTAAGGTGTGCGACAATGACAGACTCTTGGGGTGGCGCGGATAACATCGCTCGAGTGGTAATTTCAATCAACTTCCACTTTTCCCGCAGACGGTCATGTTCGAGCTTGAAATGATGAAGCTCAGCTTGGGCTTGGTCAAGGGCGAAGCCCAAAGACTCCACCTCTTTTCCGATCTCCGACAAATGGGCTTCGTGTGGGGCAATTCTACTGGATGAGGCCATCGCTTCCTTTGTCTGAGTAAATTGGATTTGTTAAAGTCCTATATTTATACTAATCATGTGATCAATTTTAAACAGCTATATCAGCAACGGTCAAAAATTCTTAACATAAAACCAAAGAATTTGACATTTTATATAAACATAAAGAGACATTTAATTAGATCAAGAGAGATTTCCATTAATGAAACTTTGGGTCGTTACAATATTCCCCCCTTAAGAAATTTTGCCCTCGAAATTTTCCTTTTCCCACACTAAAACAAATTTGGGTAACTCAGCTTCATCATATCCTCCGATTCCAATGTCTCTTATTCAAACTTGTGGTTTCTCCACAACACCTTGATGAGGGGCATTGTCTTATTTTGTAGAACTTTTTCTCTACGATCTATGATCTTCACTGGTTTCTCCTCATAAGAAAGATCATCTTCCAATTGTACCACCTCAGAAGAGAGTACATGTGAAGGGTCCGGTATGTACTTCCTTAAGAGGGATACATGAAAGACATCATGTACTTTGTCCATGTAAGGTGGAAGTGCTAGTCGATAGGCCACAACCCCGACATGATCAAGAATCTCTAAGGGGCCGATGTACCTTGTAATTAACTTCCATTTCCTTCCAAACATCATGACCTTTTTCCATGGAGATATCTATAGAAAAACCATGTCTCTAACTTTAAACTCAAGGTCTCGTCGATGATTATCTGCATAACTCTTCTGTCAACTCTGGGCTGCCTTGATATGATGATGAATGGTTTTCACCTTCTCCACCATTTCCTCGACCATTTCTAGTCCAAGCAGCTTGCGTTCACTTAACTCATCCCAACATACCGGTGTTCTACACCTTTTCCCATACAGGGCTTCATATGGTGCCATTTGGATGCTCGAGTGGAAACTGTTATTATAAGAGAACTCAACCAGAGTAAGATGTTGATCCCATACTCCTTTAAAGTCCATTGAGCATTCTCTCAACATATCCTCAAGTGTTTGGATAGTCCTCTCGGATTGGCCATCAGTTTGAGGATGATAGTCCATACTGAAGTTCAGTTCAGTATTCAGAGCATGTTGAAGATTCTTCCAAAACATAGAGGTGAATCTTGGATCTTGGTTAGACACAATAGATAGTGGTACTCCATGTAACCTCACCACTTACCTGATATATATCCGTGCCAGTTGATCAAAAGAGAAATCCTCCCGAAGATCAATGAAGTGTGCATCTTTGTAAGACGATCCACAATAACCCAGATTGCATTGTTGCTTTTGGATGTCCTCGGAAGTCCGGTGAAAAATTCCATGGTGATGTTCTCACATTTCCATTCTGGTATGGGAAATGGTTGCATCATCCCCTTATACTTCTGCCTCTCTTCCTTCACTTGCTGACACACCAGGCACTTTGATGTATATTCAGCGATCTTCTTCTTCATATTATCCCACCAAAAGTTTTCTCGGAGATCTCGATACATATTCTTGCTCCCTAGGTGAATAGATAAATTTGAACTGTGTGAATCATCCAAAAGTTCCTTCTTCAGCTCCGGACTTGATGGAACACATAGTCTTTTCCCAAACCGCACAATTCCTTCTTCATTAACATTAAACTCTAAGGATTTACCCTTTTTTATATCTTCCACTTTTTCCTGAATTCCCACATTATCATTTTGAGTATCCTTTAACCTTTCCAAAAGATATGGTTGAACAATCATTTCTGAAAGGATTGATGATGTTCCCTTCTTTATGATTCCCACGTCCATCTTCATCAAGTCTAAGAAGATTGGATCCTTCTTAATTCTGATCATTGATAGAATTGCTGGGTCCTTTCTACTTAGGGCATCTGCCACCTTGTTCGATTTCCCAGGGTGGTAATGTATTGAACAGTCATAATCCTTGGTGAGCTCTATCCATCTTCTATGGAACATATTAATCTCTTTCTGTGTGAATATATATTTAAGACTCTTGTGGTCAGTATATATCTCACAATTCTCCCCATAGAGATAATGACGCCAGATTTTCAAGGCAAAGATCACCGCTGCCAACTCCAGATCATGCATTGGATAGTTTCGCTCATGGATTTTCAACTGCCTTGAGGCATAGGATATCACTTTATCATTCTGCATCAGCACACAACCTAAGACCTTCTTTGAAGCATCACTGAATACCACAAAAAGTTCCCCACTTATGGGTAAAGTGAGCACGGGCACAGTGATAAGCCTTCTTTTCAACTCCTTGAATCTTTCTTCGCATTCATCACTCCAAGAAAACTTTACTCCCTTACGAGTTAGCTTGGTAAGAGGGTTGGACAATCGTGAGAAATTCTTCACAAATCGTCGATAATATCCAGCTAACCCCAAGAAGCTACGGATATCAGTTACCGATGTCAGCCTCAGCCATCCCTCAATTGCATCTGTTTTAGAGGGGTCCACAGATATCCCATTGCTTGTGATGATATGGACTAAGAATGAGACCTCCTTCAACCAGAACTCACACTTGCTGTACTTTTCATAGAGCTTCTCCTTGCGCAAAGTCTCTAGTACAGTTCTTAAATTCTCCTCATGATCCTCCTTGGTTTTGGAGTATATTAGAATATCATCTATAAAGACTACAAATTTTTTTTCTAGGTAATCTCTAAAGAATCTATTCATCAAGTCCATGAAGATTTCTGGAGCATTGGTGAGTCCAGAAGTAATTACTATGAATTCATAGTGATCGTATCTTGTACAAAAAGCAGTCTTGGGGACATCTTCCTTCTTCACCCTTACTTGATAATATCCCGACCGAAAATCTACCTTGGAGAAGTATTGTGCTCCACGCAGATGATCGAACAAGTCATCAATTCGTGGGAGAGGATACTTGTTCTTTATCGTGATTTTGTTAAGTTCACAATAATCGATTCAAATCCGCATTGACCCATCCTTCTTCTTGACGAAGAGGACTGGTGCACTCCATGGTGAAGCACTTGGGCGTATAAACCCTTTATCCAGATTCTCTTGTAGTTGTTTCTTCATCTCTTCAAGCTCAAAAACAACCATTCTATATAGAGTCTTGGATATTGGTAGCGCCCCAGGTATAAGTTCAATTGATAACTCAACATCTCTTCTAGGAGGAAGACCGGACAGTTCCTTGGGAAACACTTCAGTGAATTCCCTTAAAATAGGAATTTCTTCAAGGATGGTTTATTCCTTGGACTCAATCATCTGAGCTAGATACGCGTGCTCATAGGGCAGTAATATCCATGCTTGAGATGATGGAGCTAAAGGAGATTCATCTTCCTCCTGACACTTGTAAAGAATCGGGGGTCGATTCTCTATATGGAGTGTGATTTCCCTCTCCCGACAATTTATGTTGACTCTATATAAGGAAAGACAATACATGCTAAGAATTGCATAAAATTCCACCAGAGGGAGTATGACGTGGTTCTACGGGAAATTCAATCCACAGATTATAATAGGGGAGGACTTATACTCATGGGATGCAATGATTGCCCCATTTTCCGTACTCACCGACATCTTCACTTCCATGATTTGTGGTGGTGCTGGGATTGTTCTACTAAACTTTCAAGATATAAAAGAATGCATAGAACCTGAATCAAAAAGTACATTCGCTATTATTGAATGAATAACTAGCGTACCTGTCACTACTTCATTTTTGGGGTTCACTTCGGTAGAAGTGATGGAAAAAGATCTTCCTTGCTGCCTTGGAGGTTGTTGGTTGTCTCTGAAAACCCTTGGATTAGGGCACTGATTTGAAAAATGACCCAGTTCTTTGCATTTGTAGCATTGAACAATGCGTTGAGGTTTGAATGGAGCATTACTCTCCTCTGTCGCAGCCACGGGTCTTTCTTTCCAAAAGTTAACAGCTAGGTGCCCTTCCCATTCACACCTGAAGCATTTCCTCATCCCATTAAGGCAATTTCCAGGGTGCTTCTTTCCACACTTTTGGCAAGTGGGGTGCTGGATCTTCTTAGCACCATTGGATTTATCCATCAGACCACCAGCATTGAAGTCCAACTTACGATTCTTGTCCCCATGATACTGCTGTGATTCCCCGATCTCCATTTCGACCTTGAGGGCACATCAGACAATTTCCTCATAGCTGTCGAAGTCACGGATCGCTAATGCTTTCTGAAAGCTAGGCTTCAGCCCACCAAAGAAGCGGTCAACCTTGCATTCGGGGGTAACGACAAAGCCGGAAGCGTATCGTGCAAGCCTTGTGAAGTTTTCCTCATACACTCCAATAGATTCTTTATCTTTTTGCTTGAGGGAAAGGAAGTCCCTTTCCATCTTAAGCCGGAGGGTGTGCGGAAAATATTTATCGAAAAATACCTTCCGGAAATCCTTCCATTCCAACGCCTCGATCTCCTCCTCAGGCTTCATATTTTTGATCAATTTCCAGCATTGATCAGCTTCACCCTCCATACGATAAGCCGCCAAGAGAACCTTCTCTTGTTCAGAACATTGAAGGATGGGGAAAATATTTTCAATTGAGTTTATCCATTGTTCAGTGATTGTGGGATCAGATGATCCACTAAAATTAGGAGGCCTTTGTCTCATGAAGCTCTCGATAGAGACTTTTCATTTCTTAGGGGGGGTTGAACGTTCCTCTTAACCCGTGTTTCTATTCAAAACTTGAGTTATCTGAGAGAGAAGCATGACAAAATTCACGATTCCCGCTCCCATTGGATTTGGAATCTCATTAGTACAGTCATAACACTGATCTTCACAACGGTTGTTAGCCCGAGTCCTCCTATTACCAGCCATTGGCTGGAATAAAAGGAAAGTTAGGGGTAACACATAAAGGGTAATCCAAAGACAAAAGTTTATGACTTATAAATAAACTTTTATTTACTTAACTCATGAGTCTATAGGCTTCAATCTAGGCTTTTCATGATCTACTTTCTAACATATATTCTTAGGGGAATTTTTATAATTCCCTTAATAAGGCTTCATACTAAGCTTGTGAATTTACCAAAGCATATCCCCCGGGAGTGTCGTAACCAAGAGTGCAGCAAGGCCTGTTGTCGTGCACCAGTTCCCATTCGAGTCTATCTCAAAGCACTGTTTTCAGGTTTTACCCCTAGGATACATCTGTTCCAGAGGTGCCTCTACCTGCTCATATCCTGACAGGGATGTATTTGCTTGATAACCCACTTAATCAATACTCAACAAAACTTAGGGACGTTTTTATTGTACTTAGTCTTGTATCTTAGGCTTTACTAGGGTTTCTTAATCCCAAAAATAACTAAACCTATCCTCTGATACCAACTATGACAACGCTGCTTTTTATTACAACTTAAACATGATTTATTACATAAAAATTCACTTGATACAACAAAGAAGATCTAGAGGTTTAGTGTCTTTGGGTCTTAGGATCATTACATAAAAACTTAAAATATGAAATACAACATCTTTATTGAAAACTTCCTTTACTTGACCACTACATTCCTTCGTACTTAGCATTGCATGGGATAACCTGAGGACATGCATAAGAAAAGGGTAAGCTATAAATCCCAGTAAGGGAGTACACATGGAATAACATGAGGAGTACAATACATGTTAGACAATAGGCAAATCAATAGAGCATAATAAAAAAATGAACATAAAGGCATGATAAAGCATGATAATCATAACATGGAAATGTGGCAACAACACTTAACATGGAATTAGCATGAGCCAAAGCTCATTGCACATGGAGCATGAGTAAATACTCATTGCACATAAAGCACGAGTAAACCCTCGTTACAATTGAATTTTCATGAGTAAAAACTCATTGCACATGACGTATCATGATACTATACTTTACCCAATGCATTGGAGCACTATAAGGGCGCACCCTTCTTAAACATTTCATTTCATGCATAAGTGTGCCACATGGATCATAAAACATGGATTCATAAAACATAATCATTTATTCCATGATAAAGGAATGTGGAATTCATACATTAAACTTTAAAATCAATATGTAAATGTGCATAAAGGTGAATAACCTTTATGGAGAAATTGACATGGTATTCACTACACAACGACATTGGCTTAGAAAATCGGTGTGATTTCGGCAGCGTAACGACGTGACATAAGAATTCATAAAAAATGTTGATGAGATATAAAGGGGTTAATCATCATATTTACATGTAATGGAGAGTAAATAGGTTATATAGATACATTTCCCAACAATTGTAATGGAATTTAGATTCATGATACAAAATTATTGCTTGAATGTAAAAGAAGAGAGAGAAGTTCCTTTCGGAATTTCGGCATAGTAACGGGTGTACATGGGAGGCATTTAATGAGAGAGAAAGGGGTATCCCATCATTCAAAAAATAAGAGGGAAGTATGGGGGAGGTTCTAAACCATAACCCAACATTCATAATTGAAATTAAAAGGGAAATACAACTTAAAGAAAATTGACAAAAATGAGAAAGGAAGAAAAAACCCTTACTTGGAAGTGTGCTTCCAAAGGCTAAAGAGAGGCTTGTGAGAGGCTTCTTGGGAGATTGGGGAACCTTGGTAGGATTCTAGAGAGAGTAGTGCAGAGGTTGGATGAACTACAATGGCTTTGAGTGAGGAGTAAGTGGGAGATTTGGTGGGCTTATATAGGAAAGGTGAGGGAATTCTTTATTATTTAGGTTTGGGTCACTTTACATTAAATTAATCCAAACCCAAAAACATCACATGGTTTTTGCCCATGGTTTTTGGAAAAGGGAAGAGGAAAACTATAATTCCAAGGTCCTAACTTCTTAAAATATTAGGGTTGCTTATCTGGAGGTGAGTCACACTCCCATGGAAATTAATTTAAAAAGGCAAGGTGTTGAATAAGTCTTGAGGGGTCCATTAATGCTTTGAAAAGTAAGTCAAAAAACCCAAAATTACATTATTTTAATGGTAAAACATATATTGTCCGAACATAAAGATTATAGTATTTTATTACATCACTATTGGGTCATTATGATGTCATAAAACACATTATATATTTAAACGGTATTTAATTTTTACCCAAAAATTTGACTATCTCAGAAAATTATGAAAAATTCACCGTTGGATAATTTTGATGTCCTGATTCCAGAAATAACATTTATTTTATCTAAATAATTTTCTAAATATGTTAATTTTCACTTTTAAAATAAAAACTGACATTTATCGAAAATTCACGGGTTTTGACAGAAATTGCTTTCAAACCTTAATAAAATTTTTAATTGCATTCATAAAATTATAAGATCATTTATATTTAATAAAAATTAATTTAATAATAATAATATTATTTTATTAAAATCTTATTTAATTCAAAAATCGCTTAATTTAATAAAATAGGTTTCTTAATTAAATAATAACTAAAAACACCATTTGTACTTTAAAAACTATTTACAATGTATCAAAATGACTAGAAATTATATTCATTATTATATACAAAAATAATGTACATAAACATAGTACTACTTATTTTTTACATAACCCCTTAAAACAGCCGCATAAGACCTAAGGGTAAGGTGTGCGATGGTGACAGACTCTTGGGGTGGCTCGGATAACATCGCTCGAGTGGTAATTTTAGTCAACTTCCACTTTTCCCGTAGACGGTCACGTTCGAGCTTGACATGATGAATCTCAGCTTGGGATTGGTCAAGGGAAAATACCAAAGACACCAACTCTTTTCCAAGCTCTGACAAATGGGCTTCGTATGGGGCAATTCTATTGGATGAGGCCATCGCTTCCTTTGTCTGAGTAAATTTGATTTGTTAAAGTCCTATATTTATACTAATCATGTGATCACTGTTCAATGGCTATATTAGCAACGGTCAAAAATTATTAACATAAAACCAAAGAAGTTGAAATTTTATATAAACATAAAGAGACATTTAATTATATCAAGAGGGATTTCCATTAATGAAACTTTGGGTCGTTACATACACAGTTACGACCAGGGTGATATTTGGAGTCTGATAGAATCAGCTTAAATTTTGGTGAATAATAATGTACCCTTATGAATATTAATGTACCCTTATGAATAGTAATATGACCCTTATGAATAGTAACATCACCCATGATTGTATAAATAAAATTCCGCCACCTTATAAATGAAGTAGAATATTTTATAAATTATTAATTAAGTATTCATATTTTTGTAAGTGATAAATATTTAATTAAAATTTTAAATTAATAAATTAATTAATTTTCAAAAAATTGGTTCCTAAATAAATATTTTGTTTTTCTATGATTTTAGAATAATTTACTAATTCCTTAGTTAATTTTTCAGGGTATTATAAAATCAGTTTTGGTTTTAAAACTGTATTTTTTTCAAGTAAATAATGATTTTAATTAAAAATTAAATTTCTCATATTTAAAAAATTATTTTTATAAAATTGAGTACATTTTTTGGATTCTACACATCAAAAATGGCTATGGTTAATTTTTGGTATTTTTCTCAAATATTTGAAATTTTAGTGAATAGTAAAATACGACAATTTACCGTATATATAAATTATAGGTTTCATACACTAATCCTTACATCATGGATTATGTAATAAAACATTAGTGAAAATTCACATGAACATATTAATATTATTGGTCAAAAGAATCAATACTAATTCTTTTCTTTAGCAAAATAATAAAATAATGAATACGATAATAAAAAACCACTCATCTCCTCCACTATAACCCCCATCACTCCCTCTTGTCTTCACTCCTCTAAAGCCTCGTTCCTTGTCTAAATTATTCCCAAATCTCCTCCCAATATCCTCCCCCACTTCCAGAATCCCCTTTTATTATAAAAATACCAAAACCTATACCCTAAAGAGGCTCTCAAGGAAGATAACTTCAAGAGGTAAATTCCTCTTCTCATTTCTTTTATTTCGAGTTCCTTTTTTTCTTTTTTCTTTCCTCACCTCTCCTAATACAAATGTTATGATAACTCTAGTAACTTACATGTAATATAATGTTTTTATGATTATAGAATAATTCATCATCATCATCTCTCCTTTACCCTTCTTTTATACTAGAAATGAAAACACCATCTGAGATGTGTTAATTTATCACATTCAAGGACAACAAATTTTAAATTTCTATTAACATATTCAATTATATCCATGAAACCATTTTTATGGTTGAACCATATTATTATATATTTAATATATAATTTTTAATTTTATTTAATCTTTTTGTACAAATGATATTAATTTATAGATCAAAATGAGTTCATTGTGATAAAAAATCTCCAAATAACCCAAACAATTATCATTAATGTTTTATATAATGATTCATCTTCACTCAAAATAAAAAAATGAATTTTATAACTATGTAATATTATGGATGTTCACTAATCACATATATCTTGAATTTTTGACAACCATTTTCATTCTACATGTTTATCCACACATGAATATAAGTAAACCAATCATGAAAACCAAGGAAGAAAATGCTCCCAAACAATGAAATTGAATCTCTTAACCCATCAAAAGGCCACAAATGAACATAATAAGGTTATAATAAATCAATTAATTGTATATGAGGTTATGTAATCATTAATTTATGAACCTAAATTTGATTATTAAGGTCATTAAGATCAAGCGAGAAATGACTTCAGACTTAAGGTATGGGTTTTCGACTCAAACCTCCATTTTCATTCAGGTTACTTTTATTATCTACTTACCCCAATGAAATTATTATATATTATTATTTAATCCTCATAAATTCTATGAGAGTGTTATATATATGTTTACCAACCAGAATAATTATTTATTTTATGTGGAGTTACATGTTTTAAAAGGATCATTCAAAATTATTTTCAAAATACAAGCCCGATTCAAGAGAATTTATCAAATTCCCACCTATTTTCATGGGCACTCTATAATATGTTTTTAGAAACCATTATTTTCATAAAACCAATAATTTTATTATGAGAAAACTACCTTAATTAAATTATAGTTTTATACAAATATTTTTCCAAAAGAACCCTTCTTTTCAAAGTAAGGGGTATTTATCTAAAAAATTACTCAATTATTTTATAAGATTATTTTCACCTATTTAAACACTATTGTTGAATATTATGTTTAAATGGGTTTAATGTTTTATGATATAATCCACCATATTTTATTTAATGGTTTATGATTAGTTTATGGTGGATATGATTTATTTATACCATTCACCAAATTACTCCAAATGGTTAGTGTTTATGTTTAATGTTCGGGGAAAGTTATTTACATTTCATATGTTAGTTTCAATATGAATGTATATGTTGTTTATGTTTATCAACATTCATAAGAGGAATGAATTAGACTTATTATGTGATGGGTGGGTCCTTCTATATCTCCTCGATGCATTTATAGGTATCATGTGACATATATATATGGACTTGGCCGAGGCCTTACCCATTTTTAGATATGGTTTTGGACAAGGCCTTAATAATTTTTAGATGTCTTGTATGTGGACTTGACAGTATGTTTCAAAATGTAAGAAATATTTATTTCCATAATTATGAAGCTATAAATTCATAGTTCATGTGGTTATTCAACTAGTATAATACCAATGATTATGTTTTATTATGACAACATTTACTCAGCTCATATTCCTGCCATAATGTGTTCAAGTTTATTATTTTTAAAGGTATGTGTTTTTAATTATTCACCAAGCCTAATGTTTATGTTTATGATATATTACTTTTTATTGTTTAACCTTAATGAGTATCTGAGCTCACCCCTTATTATGTTTCATTTTTTCTCAGGACATAAAGAGGTATATTATGATTGACTTGCAAAGATAATCTTAGAGTGGTAGATATTCCCAATAGAACTTTTATGTTGTTTTTCATTTCAAGTTGTAATGTTGAACTTATGTATGTATCTGGATTTAAAAATCTACGAAAATATTAGTTCTTTATGGATATGAATTTCTTGTAATCATGCCAATGTAATGTAATAAGGCACCAAATCTGGGAAACTAGGGTCGGGTCTTTATATTAGGAGGTTCATAATGTGACAGAGAAGAAGTCAAATGAGCATGAACATAAAATCCCAAAGAGAATGAAGTAGTGGGAAAAGGATATAGCATATACGCATGTGGAAAAGGATTATATGGATGGGGAGTGAGATAGATCATTGTATATAGAAAAGATATATGAGGAGGATCATACATAAATGGTGATAATAATATAGGCAATCTAAATATCCTGGGTGCTTATAATGGAAATGTGGGATAAGAAATTGTGCTACATGGTATATATGATGAAGGGTATAGATGTGATTAGGTATGAATAGTGGTGCAAGTAGCTCCAGTACCATCCCCTCGAATCATCAGGATAAGTAGTGATACTAGTAGGGTGGTCAGAGACTACTTTCCTCCATGGTGATGGTTCTTGATTAAAATTTTAAAAAATATTAATGACATGAAATTTTATGTTATTGATATATATTTTAAATAATATACTCACAATAGGAACCATAGGAGGAATTCCCATCTGTCTCATGTGAAGATTATTATCATATACTCCCTTTCTTTGGATCTCTTCATTTTTTTTTCATTTCCTGCATTGGAAAATAAATATACATTTAATTAGAAATTCATAACTAATGTGTAATACAAAAAAGAAATAAGAGGTGATGTGACTTAATTAAGGGATACCAATTTTTAAGTCAAATAAAGGATAGGTAGTGAAATAACATAATCATATCATATTTAGGGGAAAGAATATCAAAACAGAAAGGACATGTCATAGAAAAATGAACACATTCTAATTAACATGTTAAACATGACTATGATATGGTTTTCTTCTTATATTTTCAATTAGATCCAATTCAGTTTTGGGTAGGAAATTTGGTTTATTTTGGCCATTTTATTAGGCCATTTAGACATTTTTTGGGTTAGGTCATTTGGTTTATATTTTGGGTTAGGTCATTCGGCTATTTGGATATTTTTTTGGGTTAGGTTATTCATTTTATTATTATTTTTTCATTCTAATTAGTTTAATATGTTTCAGTTCAATTTGTCATTTTTTAAAATCCAATTGGATTGTTTTAGTGTTTTTTTGGTTTATTAGGTTCTAATAAAGTTCAATTCAATATTAGAAAATGAAACTCAAAGAAAAATGCAACCAATTTATATTGAAAATTCACATGAAGGTCAAATTGGATATAAAATATTTGAAATAAATATTAAAGAAATTTGAATAGTACCAACATAAAAACCCAAGTCAACATAAACCCAAATAACTGAGAACACATATGGATTATCTTATATATTACCCAATATAACTTCAAGTTCAAAATCAACTCTGAAAATTGAACTATTTGAGTCATCATAAGTAATAAATTAATTGAGGCCAATGGGGGAAATGATAGTGTCAATTTCATCTACACCATCATAAAAAATATATCTTGGGATTATTTCAATAATGACACCAAATTCATCTCTCAGATGATATTTCACATAAAAAATTGTTTCTCCAATGATGCCAAAATATGTGTCTCATCAGTAGTAAGAATGTGAGTCATGTCAATAATTCTTAATCCATAATCATTAATAAATGTTCCATATATCACCATTGAATCAAACCAATTTCATTTCTTCATAGCGAATCGACCATGAGAGTAATAATCCAATATTATTATTTTCTCAACAACTCCATAATACGATACATTTTCATCTCAAGGCCTACTATTTGATACATTGGCATAAAAAACATATTTTTGTAGTTACCATAACACCACCATGTTTTGATCTCATGTTCACTTGTCATTCAATGATAACAAATTTTTACCCATTGATCACAATTGTTTTTCATTAACAAAGCACAAAATTATGACCAAAACCCAAATCTCTTATTTCTTCGAATACAAAGTCAAAAATTAAACTCAATGTCTAAAATATAAATTGATATTAAAATTAAATGAATATTTTTTATTTTATTTTATTTTAGTAATACTTCCACCTTTAATTTTATCCAAACAGAAAATACTTTGTTATGAAAAGTCTCTATCCTTCTCAAAGGCAATGAATGGTGATTTATATTTATAATTTTTTTATGTTCCCTATATAAAAAATTATAAACATTTCAACACATATGAATAATTACATGGGATGTGATAACATATACATGTTCAATTAACTTGATGTAGTCCTCAAACAAATCAAAATTAAATCAGACTGTGAGATGTGCCATCTCCCATTCTTCAAGGCTTAATGTAGTTAATGTATATGATATTGGAATCCCCCCTTTTTGGGGAAGTGATGTAAAACTGGGTTCAATTGTCTCATACCACTCTTCTTCATTTCCGATTGGCCAGTTATGTTTCATGGTTACATTATACAAATAAATTGAACATAAATCCATACATTCTTAAGCCAAGTAACCTTTCACAATGGAACCTTCAGGATGATTCATATTTAGGATGTAATAATTCAATTTTTATATATTTATTTTAGTTGGATACATCCAATGAAAAGCAACAGATCCTCTAAGAAGTATTTTAATTGAAAGATAGATAGTTAGATGCAACTTGCATGTGAAAAATTATAGAGGAATTTTTTTTTCTAGCACACACAAAATTAATAGTTCTTATTCCTATGTTTTTTTAAAGAAACATTTGAAAAAAAAATTATCGTAAAGGTCTCTATAAAAATAGAGCAATTGAATCACTGAAACCCTTAAATTATTGTACAGTGTGTGAAAAATTTCTATTGGAATTAACACATGAAGGAGTATGTGATAATCACAAGTATTATGAGATTTAAACTTCAAATCTCCTATTTTAACCTATTTTGATACATTTATTGAATATCCATTAGGAACCTTAGTAGTTTCTAGTACTTATAGAAATTGATTTTTATTTTCTGAAGGTGTTATCACATAAGAAGTACAAAAAACCCTCCATTTATTTTCACTGATACACAAAGTATGCAATTCAAGTATGATACCCCAATCTACCAAGTCACACTGAGATCATAAATCATATTTTTTCTTCCCTTTGAAATTTAGAATAATTTAAAGAAACATTTCACATATGTTTTTTTCAATGTGAATTACATCTAAACAATGACATAAAAATTTGGTTGGCCAATATGAAAACTCAAAAAATATACATTTATCCTTCCAACTGTAATTGGATTTAGTGAAAACATTTTTTCTCATTATAGATTTCATATGACATTTCCTGAATGAAAAAAATAATATCTTTCAATTCATTAAGCACATCAGTTATAGACATATGCTGAGGTGGATTTTTGATCTCCATGGTATTGTCAAACCTTTTTTGATTATTCCTATATAGATGGTAAATTGTCAATAATCATTAATTTACCATAAAATTGAAACTATAATGATATTTAAGTCTTATAGATAATGTATTATTCATAAAAATAGAACAATAAATTGTTTACTTCATGCTTCAGTCAGACATCATTTTATAAGTAGAAAAATAATTTACCATCCACCTAAGTGTAGTACACATATGAAATATGTATTTCAAAAAAGCATCGTATATGCGCACACACAGATAGAAATATGCTTAAACTATTTTATTAGAATTTAAAAATATACATATATATAATTTACATGATCATAAGCTCTAGATATGAGTATACTCAATAAAGTGAATGGTTTCTTCATACTCATTCATGAAGCAAGGTTATAAATGTGTATGAAAACTGGACATGTGCTGTATGAAGTAAGAATATAATAAAACAGATTAAACCCATCACATGATAGACCCAACCTCAAATTATTCACCTCAAATATAAAATTAGTATATCGAGAATCAAATGTATACCATGCTAATCCATCGGCAGGATGAACAAACTCATCATTATCCTCATTCCTCAGAGTATCATGCCATCAAATATTTTTTGATATTTTAACATACATGAAATGAATTTGGAGTCTAAAAATAAATGGAAATTTACACATTACTTTTTGTGGAACATGAGATGGTGTTCCATCAACATTTTTCTTCCATTGAGATGTGCCACATTTTATACAATCATTTAGGCCAGCGGTTTACTCCTAGAATATGCTGCAATATTTCAGGCAAGCATGAATTTTGTTTTTAGGAAATAAATGTTGTTCAATTAACTTCCATTGCATATAATGGTTTGAGGGAATATCTAAATAATCTGTAAGTAAGTAATTTAAAAGGGTAATAATATAATCAATGATAGTATTATAAATTCCATACATGGATTTCCAATGAAACAGTAGTATTAAATTTTTTATCTTTTTTATTTTACCACATTATTGAAATACTATAGTTGTGGAAGATTCCTTCAATTTCCCCCTTATAGACATCATAATATTAATTACATTCATCATGTGTAGTCATATAATTGTCTTCTTGCATTATAAAACTTTATTTATTAGGATGAAAAATAACTAAAAACTAATCATTTAATAAATTCTCTAATCTAGATCTCTCATTAATATCATGAACATTTTGAGACTGTATTTTATCCCTATTGTGTTATTAGACATAATATTTTATTTGAAAACATTTCTTTATATGGTATCTAACTTCTTCATAACTTAACAAAGGTCCTACAACACAATTATAACATGGGAAGTGTATAATACCTTTATTTGAGGCATTCTTAAATAAAAAATTTAAAAAACTCTATAACTTTTTTTGAAAATTTATTGAAATTCAATTAGTTCCATACATCCAAATTCTTTCCATTATGTTAAAAAAATTGTATATCATGTCATAAAATCATTAAAATAATATTGAATTCAAATCCAAAATATTTTTAAGGAAATGATATTTCTCACTTTATTTTAATCACTTTGAAAAACATTAAATTAAGATTGAAATCAAATTCATTTTGAACCACTCTTCATATTTGTGCTTAAATAAAAAATTTAACACACATGAATACCTCATTATAAAAATCAACTTAGTTTATCATCAAAACTACAATTTGAGAAGGAAAATTCTATTTGGAAATAACTCAAACTATATATTTATAACATATATACTTAATTTTATAATTCAATACCATGAGATAATAAAACACTATATATATAAAACCATAATATTGAAATCCATTATATCAATGAGTAATAACTATACATAATACCACACAAAAAATTATATGTATGGAATAACTGACAAACTAGTCCATATAAGAATTAATCATGAACCATGGTATATATAATGTTCTAAAGCTCACAAGTTACAAATCAAACATGGAATCGATTGTGGTTAGTAAATAAATATATTGTATTAATAGTAAACTAAGTAAGTGTTTAGTATGTAATAAGTTATAACAAACACTTACTCAAAAAATCTACACAAGGAATATGGAATAACAAAAATATATCTTTAAACATATCAAAAGAAGGAAATTATCCTTTATATAAATATCTTTTCCATATAATTAACATAATTTTTGAAATATGTTCATGTAACAAAAAAAATTCCATCCATATTCAATATTTTATGAAAACAGGACCAATCTATATATTCAAATCATATATTACATTTTAAATCCAAACATGTTTAAGATATGAAATGAATAATTTCAATTATTAAAATAAAATATTGAAATGAATAATTTAATAACCCCATAATACATTCAAAAAACAAAGTGCTATAATAATTAATTAAAAATTTACCTTATATATCACACAAAATAATAAATTTTTATTAGATTTATATAGAATTAGTGAGTAACTAAATTTAAAATATACATCACCTACAATCTTATTTTTTATGAAATATAATAAAAAATATAATCAAAATTAACCCTTATCCATTGAATCAGGAAGAATCATGACATAAAAGAATTGAGGTTAGTGTTTTATACCTAGAAAAAATGAAAATGATGCTTGGTAAAATAGATTAAGGATTTGTAACTCACTAATTTATTATTCAAGAAGAACAAAATCAAAACACAGACTGAGGAGAGATCGCCAGGGATGTGGAATAAAAGGGAAGGCCGCTCTTAGGGTTGAATATGGATAGGAGTGAAATGGGAGGATGGGAGGTAGTAAAACACAATTTTATTTAATATTTTATGGGTAATAAATTAAATAATTTCCTCACATTGTGCTAAATATGTTAATTTATAGAATATTTGGGATTAGATCATTCATTTGAAAATTTGATTGAATTTACAGTTTTACCATTTTAAAATTCATTGTAGTATTTTGGGAATAAATATTTTTATGTAAATTATTTTGACTTAAAATTTTGTAAATGTGTTCCTGACTTAATGCGATACAAATTATATTCAGGACATGGGAGATGGATCGTGAATTTGAGTGGAGTAAATGGGCTATGAATAAAAATTTGTACTGAACTATCCAGATTGGAAATCACCTCACCATTTGGGTTGTATCTTCTTAATCCATACTTTTATTAGGCCCAAATTTTAATAAAATATAAAATAAATTATTAAAAACAAATCATCCTTCTATAAGGCCATTCAATTCTTGTGTTTTAGAGGTAAACTATGTGGTGAAAGTAGGATTACAAAATTTGACTGAATTTCCCTTTCACACTTAAAAAGTCTCGTAACCCTAGCCCTCCCAAACTCTATTTAAAGGATTTTTCACTATTTTTGAGGTCTATTAGAGGCTTTGAGAAGGTGTTTCTGAAAGGGTGGATCTTGGTAACACCTCACAAAACTTGTAAGAAGTAAGGCCTTGTGCAAAGATCTCTTCTAAGAAGGCTCTCCTCTCCCACCTCCACTTTGATTTTTTTTTGTTTTTATGCTTGTAATGAAATTTTTCTTCAATAAATATTTTGTATTATTCTATTTTCATCCTTGATCTAGAATCTAAGAGTGGATATGAGATTGGTTGTTCCCCTTTCAATCCATTTTTTATGAAAAACGTCTCCATGATGACAACTCCGTCCATGGAAGAGTGATTTTGTTTTTAGTTTATCCAATACGTACTCCCTTAATTTATTTATTTTGAATTCATAAACATACTGTAATTCATAAATTGTTATAAATTAATTGAGTTTTAATTTCTAGGTTAATCGATTGACTTGCACTTGACCGCGTGGTCAGACTTGTGTAAAGCGTGTGAGTGAAACCTCAATTGGAAAATTTAATCAAATTAGGATATAATTGTAGGGTTAAATTCTCATACCTAAGCACAAGTAATTCTAAAATATAGAGAGGATATTCTGACCTAATTTACCATTGACCATAAGTTGGATTTTGGATCAAAATCAAGGCAGGGTGCTACGATTGGGAGTCCCGAAGTTGATTGAAGGCTCATTTTTCCAATATTTATGGTTGTGTTAATTTTTTAGGGTTCGGGGGTTGAAAAGGTTAGGGGATTAAAATTTAATGAACTCTAATCATATGGGATAAGGATAAATTAATGATAATGGGGTCTGATTAGATCAACTACGTCTTCTCATATAAGTTTTTTTAAAGAAATTGTGTCTTTGATTGTTCTTGTTTGTTGTTTAGTTTATTGTCCGAAAGTCACAAAACCAAACCCCCCATATTGTGTTTCATTTGTTTTAACTTATTTTTTTTTATTCAAGCCTATTAAGGGTTGTTTAATTCACTTCTTCCTTGAGAGAATAACCTAGGCCAGCCACTGTGCTGCACTTAGTTAAATCAAAAACATTTTTGAGAGTGTGTGCGACAAACTCATCAAATTGCCACCATTACCGGGGAGTAAAGTTTGTTATTAAAACAATTTTAGGTAATTTATTTATTAGTATTTGTTATTTTGATTCTTTTCTTCTCCTCCTTTTTATTTTCAGTTCTTTCTTATCAGCCTTTTTTTTCTCAAACCTTCAATAGAAACCTCATTTAATGATATTGGTATTCGATGATTTTTGTTTCTATATTTTCTATGATTTATGAAATGATACCATCCTAAGTATCTCCTTGATCTAAACCCCAATATTGAGAACAAATTTAGGGCTCGAATCAGAAAATCTCGATCTATGAGAAGTGTCAACATTTACCCAACTGGGGAATTCCTCCACTCTAGGAATTTTGAAATTGGAAACTCTTCTAAAACAAATATTAAACTAAATACAATGGCTAAAAATAAAAATAATGAACTCAATAGGACTATTCGAGAGTTGGATGCACCTGATATTAATTATCAACCTACATGCATTGCATATGTAACTCTTGAATTAGACTTTGAACTAAAATCTGGGTTAATTCACCTTCTTCTGAAATTTCATGGCTTATCTAGGTGAATCCAAAAAAACATTTGAAAGAATTCAATGTGGTATGATCAACAATGAAACTGATAAATGTCTCTGAAGATCAAATAAAACTTAGAGCATTCCCATTCTCACTTGATGGAACTGCTAAGGATTGGATGTATTATTTACAACCTGAAGATGTAACATGTTGGAATTATTTGCAACGTCTTTTCTTGAAGATATTTTTTCCATCATCAAGGAACACTTCCATTCGAAAGAAGATCTCAGGGATCAAGCAGGCACATGGGGAGTCAATTTATTAGTATTGGGAGAGATTCAAGAAGTTTTGTGCAAGCTTCCCACGTCACCAAATCAGCAAGCTACTCCTCATCCAGTATATCTATAAAGTAATCACACCTATGGAGATGAGCATGGTGGATGCCGCAGATGGAGGAACATTGGTCAACAAAACACCAATAGCCGCACATGCATTGATTGTCAAGATGGCACAAAACTCTCAATAATTTGGCAATCGAGGTACCCCACATGTTATAGGAGTACACCAGGTAAGTACATATTCTCTTGAAATTAATTTGATTGATACTAAGTTGGAAGAATTGACAACTATGGTGAGAAATATTGCTTTGGTACAAAAGACGTCCCAACCACCTCTTTCAAGGACTTGTGGCATTTTCACTGAGACAAGCCACCAAACTAACTATTGCCCCCAACTACAATAAATAGAAGTTTGTGAAACAATGTTTCCTGGGAGACCATATCATTATCAAAAACAAACATATCCCAAAAATAAGTTTGATTCCTTTGGTTCAACATACAACCAAGGGTGGAAGGATCAATCATACATGAGGTATGATTCTGGACAACAACAAAGGCCCCCTTTTCAACAAAAATTCCAGTAACATCCACCTTACCAGCATAGTTTCTAACAACCCCAAAGGATATTTGAATCCCAAGCATCAACAAGCCAACAACAAGGGAATCCCCCAACCAAGGTATATTCTAACACTATTGACATTTTAAAACAAATTGTTCTTAATCAAAAGAATGAGTTGAAGAGTCGAGTTTTAGAGTTGAGAGAGTTGAAGACTCAAATGATCTTGATTGCCACTTCCCTCTATGAACTGGTAAGTAAGAATTATAGAAATATATCTTACCAGCCTACTCCAAATCCAAAGGGAAATGTCAGTGCCATCACATTGAGAAGTGGGAAGCAAACAAATGATGCTTCACAACCTACCATTCCACCGCGATTAACCTCAACTTTAGATAATCCCTATTCAAGAACAACTGATGAGAATCCCACAGAGAAATAAAAAGGTAAGAAAAAAGATCGATGATGTTCCTCCTAAACCCCTTCCCTTTCCAAATAGGGTTGTACAAACAAAGAACATGGCTAAGGAGGCAATGGAAAAAGAGTTTTTGGACACATTCAAGCATGTGGAGATAAACATCCCCCTTACTGAAGCCATCAAGAAAATCCCAAGTTATGTGAAATTATTAAAATAACTTTGTACCAATCGAATAGGGGTCAAGGGAAATGAGAGGATCAATCTTGGAAGGAATGTGGCAGCACTCATTACACCATCTCTAGAAATTCCAACAAAGTGCAAGGATCCCAGGACATTCACCATCCCATGAACCATAGGGGAGTTACACTTTTCTGATGCTTTATGTAATTTAGGTTCTTCTATAAATATGATACCTCACTCTGTATTCTATTCTTTACAGGTTGGTGAGTTGAAGTCGACAAGAGTAGTTGTGTAGTTGGCGAATAGAGCTACAACATATCCAGTGGGAGTCCTTGAGTATGTACTTGTTCATATAAGAGACATGATCTTTCTAGAAGATTTATATGTTCTTAACTTGAAGTATGATCAGGTATGTTATCGTACTCCAATTATCTTAGGTAGTCTATTACTCAAAACGTCAAAAACATTCATAAATGTCCATGAGGGTACACTTTCCATGGTGTTTGGAGATGAATTTGTGATATTTAATATTATGGATTCCATGAAGTACCCCTCAGAGGATGATTCTTCATTTTTTATCTCCCATTTTGAACCACCAAATAAAAAACCCATAGAATTTTATTGTCCTATGATTAGGGAGATTATGAGTATTGGTTCTAGTTTGATGTGTAAGATCACTTACACACCTATTTATAATACACAAAACTCTATAATATTTGATTTTGAAATGGATTCAAATTCTAATTTTGATCATTTTCAATCTGATTATGACATGGCTGTTGATTATGCTGATGAATTTGATGAATTATTCTCTGATTTTGATTATTTTTATTCTGATACTGATTTTATTTGTGCACATATTTCAGTTCCTTAAATGTTTCCATCCATACATCACCCCCTTCATTGGAGCTCAAGCCATTTCTACCAAATCTCAAATACTCATACTTGTTAAGTGGCGAGAGATTACCTGTTATAATTGCTAATAATATTCCATTTGAACATGAAGATTTTTTTTTGAATCTTTTGAGGGAGAACATTAAGGAAACCGGGCGGAACTTGGATGAAATATCAAGTATTAACACCTCCATTTTCATGCATAGGATTTTTTTGGAGGATGGGGCTAAAACGGTTAGGCAGACACAAAGGAGACTGAATCCAACACTTTTGGTGGTTGTTAAAAAAGAGGTTGAAAAATTGCCCGAGGAAGGTATAATATATCCCATTTCAGATTGCCAGTGGGTAAGTTCTATTCAGGTTCTACTTAAGAAAAGTGGTGTTACTATTTTTAGAAATGAGAGAGAGGATTTAGTTCCAATGAGGGTGAAAAATAGTTGGCATATGTGTATTTATTATAGGAAACTAAATCACTCCACTCGAAAGGACCATTTCCCCTCCCATTTATTGATCAAATGCTTGAGAAACTAGCTGGGAAGACACATTATTGTTTCTTGGATAGATTTTCTATATATTTTTAGGTTCCTATAGCTCTATAGGATCAGGAGAAGACAACATTCACTTTTACATTTGGAACATTTTCCTAACGAAGGCTGCCATTTGGAATTTTCAATGCCCCAGGTACCTTCCTGAGATGCATGGTGAGTATTTTTTCTAATTTTATTAAGACCTTCATAGAGGTATTTATGGATGATTTTACAGTGTATAAACCTTCATTTTATGAATGTATAAGTAGTTTGGGAAAGGTGTTGAATCATTGTATTGATAAGAATTTGGTCTTAAACTTTGAAAAGTGTCATTTCATGGTAGATCATGACATTGTCTTAGGGAATGTAGTGTCAAAACATGGGATAGATGTTGATAGATATAAGATAGAAATTATTTTATCCTTACCCTATCCTTCATGTGTGCATGATATTAGATCTTTCCTAGAGCATACAGGCTTTTATCGGTGCTTCATAAAATATTTTAGTAATATTTCTCTTCCTTTGTCATGATTACTTCAAAAGGATTCTGATTTTGTGTTTGCTGATTCATGAAGGGTAGAATTTGATGAGTTGAAGAAGTGTCTGACCACTCCACTGATCATACAACCCCCATAATGGGACATTCTTTTTGAGCTTATGTGTGACACATCCAACTTTGCTATTGGATATGTCTTATCACAAATGGTGGAGGGACATTCACATGTGATTTCCTATGCATCGAGGACATTGGATTCAACCCAATCAAACTACAATACCATATAAAATGAGTTTCTTATCATCATATTTTCTTTAGATAAATTCCATTCATATTTATTGGGCTTTGAAGTAGTTGTTTTTTTGACCATTCAGCTCTGAGGCACCTTTTGAAGAAGCCAGATGTAAATCTAAGATTTATCCGATGGATGATCCTTCTTCAAGAATTCAATATTGAAATAAAGGAAAATAAGGGGTCTAAAAACCTACTGGTGGACCACATTAGTAGGATTACTCACACACTAGAGGCTAACACCTTGGCCCAGGTACCTATTCGGTACACTTTCCCTGATGAGCATCTTTATTCCATATCAGGTACACAACCTTAGTATGCTAATTTAGTGAACTACCTTGTTGCATCCGAAATCCATGAAAATTTAAAGAAACATAAAGACCAAAAATTAAAAATTGAGTCTTAGTATTATGTTTGGGATTATCCCTACCTCTGTAGTATGTGTAATGATCAAGTTATTAGGAGGTGTGTTCCTAATCATGAATTTGAGTCTGTTATGCAATTCTATCATACACTTGCTTGTGGTGGACACTTTGGACCCCAACGAATAGCTAGGAAGGTTTTGGACTCTATATTATATTGGCCTAGTTTATTCCATGATGCTCATGTGTTTTACAAGTCGTGCTCACATTGTCAATACACTGGCAATATTTCTAGGAGACATGAGATACCCCAACAACCCATTTTATTTTATGAGATTTTTGATGTATGGGGAATTGATTTTATGGGTCCTTTTCCTAGTTCATTTGGTTTCTTGTATATTTTTGTTGTCGTTGATTATGTAAGAAAGAGGATAAGGACACTAGGACTGATTATTCTCATGTTGTTGTGGAATTTTTCAAAGCACAGTTTTTTGTAGGTTTAGAGTACCGAAGGCCATCATTAGTGACCAAGGGACACACTTTTGTAATCAGAATTTGGATTCCCTCCTTTGGAATTATGGAGTGACACACAAAACATCAACACCATACCACCCCCAAAAAAATGGCCAGACTGAGGTTTCAAATAGGGAGTTAAAACAAATTTTTGAGAAAATTGTGTAGCCAAATAGAAAGGATTGGATAAAGCACTTTGATGATGCATTGTGGGATTATAGGATAGTATAAAAGACCCCCCATCAGTATGTCCCAATTTCAGTTTTTTTGGAAAATCTTGTCATCTCCCTGTGGAAGTCGAGCATTGGGCATATTGGGCTATTAAGAAATGCAACATGGATTTGGCCTAAGCTGGAATCCAAAGGAAGCTTTAAATTAAAGAGCTTGAGGAGATTCAATTGTCTTCATATGATAACTCATGGATCTACAAGTAAAGATCAAAAGAATATCATGATAGAATGATCCAACAAAGGGAGTTTCATGTTGGAGATAAAGTCCTTCTCTACAGTTCATGATTGAAGCTGATGCCTAGTAAGTTGTGTTCCAAATGGTTAGGTCCTTATATTGTATCTAATGTTTTTTCTTATGGTGCAGTGAATATTTCACAAGAGGACACTTGAATGATCTTTAAAGTCAATGTAAAACATTTGAAGAAATACATTGAGGTACTTTCTATTGATGTAGTGGATTTCATCACACTGCATGACCCCATCATCACTTAAGCATATCAGGCTATTCCTAACACTTTCAATTTAATATTCTTTGTCCTATTTAAAATTATACATTTCATGTGCACATATCATCTCATAGGTTTACATTGAGAACAATTTAATATTTTAATTGTGGGGGAGGGGAAAAAATTTTGGGGTAGACATTTAGGATTTTTATTTTTGTGTTTTGTGTGTATTTTTTATTAAATTTTTGGTTAAAATTTTCAAAAAAAAAACAAAAAAAAACAAAAAGTAAATCAATAAAAAATATCATGTAACATTCTAATGTGGAACATATGAAAAATGCATGTTTTCAAAATTCAGTGGTACAATTATAATCATGAGTAAGATTTCATCATCAAGGGTTAATTTTTATAAAAATTGAAGTCATTGATAATATGAATGGTTGTGTCATTATAAAATATTTTAGATTTTGAAATCATTATTTGTGATACTTGTTCATGGTAAATTGTATCATTGATTTATCCACAAAAATTTTCACTCAACCATGACTTGTGAATTTTTTCCTACTCAATTGAAGGTATAGTCAAGTTAGGTAAAAAATTCATTGGTTTATTCACACATTCTTTTATCTTTTGATCGGTTTCATTCCTGTACCGAATTGACCTATGCGTGTGTACCTATTATCTGACTCTTGTATGCCCTAAAAAGGGTTGTGTCTTGGATAGTTCAAAAACCACTCTTCATCAACCTTTGATCTTGTTATAACTATTAAAATTAGTGTCATGAGGAGATCAAACACGAGTTGAGAGTTGAGTGTGATATTTGTTCCAAGTGCAACATAAAAAAAACAATAATAATAATAATAAATGAGGGGAGTGATGAAATGTACAACATACGGGGATATCTAGGTCAAGAGATTAACGTTTGAATTTAGGGAATGATTAAGTGAGTGGGTCTTGAAATTAGATTGGAAAGAAATGTTGAACATGTTCAGTGAGTTAAATCAGGTAATAAGAATTATTTTACTTGACCTGAATATACTGAATAAAGGGTGGATTTATGAGCTTGGAATGGTTGGCACACACACATGTGGAGAATTAGTGGCATGGTAGACCCATGAATTGTTTCTCTATGATCAGTGTTATGAATCTCACTGGATTTTTGTTTTGACAAAATTTATGAGACAATGAATTTTAAATTTATTGATATTGAATCTTTATGGGATTCTTACTTTTCCTATATTTCCACTGTGGATTGAGAAATATGAACATGGATATCTTGTCACAATTTTTTTTCGAATATATGATATGAGGTTTTGCCTAGAAGTACAAAAGGGTAAGTGTGGGGGAGTTGATAAAACACAAATTTATTTAATATTTTATTGGTAATAAATGAAATAATTTCCTCAAATTTTTCTAAATATTTTAAGTTATAAAATATTTGGGATTAGATCATTCATTTGAAAATTTGATTGAATTTCCAGTTTTACCCTTTTAAAATTCAATGCAGTATTTCGGGAATAAATATTTGTCTATAAATTATTTTGACTTAAATTTTTTTAAATGTGTTTCCGACTTAATGAGATACAAATTCTATTTAGGACATGAGACCCGGATCGTTCATTTGAGTGGAGTAAATGGGCCATGAAAACAAAGTTGGACTGAACCATCCAAATTGGACATCACTTCACCATTTAGGCCATATATTCTTCATCCGGACTTGGATTGGTCCCAAATCTAGAGGAAATATCTATGAAATGATTAAACACAAATCATAATTCTATAAGTCCATCCAATTCGTGTGTTCTGGAGGTTAAATATGTGGTGAAATCTGGATTAAAAAATTTATCCAAATTTCCCTTTCACACTTAAAAAATTCTTGTAACCCTAGCCCTCCCAAACTCTATTTGAAGGATATTTTCACTCTTTGGGAGGACTGGTAGAGGATTTGGTAAGGTGTGTTCGAAAGGTTGGATCTTGGTAACACCTCACAACCCTTGGAATAAGTAAGGCCTTGAGCAAAGATCTCTTTCAAGAACACTCTCATCTCCCACCTCCACTTTGTTTTTCTCTATTTTTATGCTTATAAATTGAATTTTCTTCAATAAATATTATGTATTATTATCTTTTCATCTTCTTATTTTTCTTCTTGGTCTGGAATATAAGAGTGGAGATGAGATTGGGTGTTCCCCTTTCAATCCATTACTTATGAAAAACGTCTCCACGATGACAACTCCGCCCATGGAAGAGTGATTTCGTTTGTAGTTGATCTAATAAGTACTCCCTTAATTTATTTATTTTGAATCCATAAACATAATGTAATTCATAAATTGTGATCAATTAATTTAGTTTTAATTTCTAAGTTACTTGATCGACTTTCACTTGACCGTGTGGTTTGAATTGTGTAAAGTATGTGAGTGAAACCTCAATCACAAAATATAATCAAATTGGGATAGAATTGTAGGGTTCAAGTATCATCTATAAGCACAATTAATTCTAAAATATAGGAAGGATATGATTCCCTAATTGACCATTTACTATAATTTGGCTTTTGGATCACAATCAAGGTAGGGTGCTGCGATTGGTAGTCCCAACATTGATTGAAGGCTCATTTTTCCAATATTTATGGTCATGTTAATTTATGTAGGGTTTGGGGGTTGAAAAGGTTAGGGGATTATGATTTAATTAATTATAATTATATGGTATAAGGATAAATGAATTATGAAGGGGGAATATTAGATCAACTACGTCTTCTCATATAAGTGTTTTTAAAGAAACCGTGTCTTTGATTGTTCTTGTTTGTTGTTTAGTTTATTGTCCAAAATTAAGAAAACCAATCCCCCCATCTTGTGTTTCATTTGTTTTCACTTATTTTATTTTATTTTTTTTTCAAGCCTATTATGGGTTGTTTATTTAAATTCCTCCTCGAGAGAACGACCTAGGTCATCCACTGTGCTGCACTTAGCTAAATCATAAACATTTTTGGGAGCATGTGCGACAACGCTCATCAGGAGGCTGTGTGGCTAGGATATGTGCTAAAGGCTATACCAATAGTTTTTTAAAACTATTGGTATAACCTTACTCTATACGAATGGGTTTTAAAAACCATTGGTACAATATCATCTATACTAATGGTTTAAGGAAACCATTAGTATATTCTTCCCATAAAAAGGTTATACCAAAAGTTATTACAATCCATTTTTATAGGGGGACCTATACCAATGGTTTTGGAATTTTTTTGGCATAGTTACATTGGTATAGATCTCATTTAAAATAGTTTTTTTCTTTGTATTTTTATTTGTGATATAGTATACGGTGATAATATTGATTAGAAGTTGGGAAAAATTCTATGTCTTGTGCCTGGATAGAGCCTACACGAGGTCCAAGTTTCTAGGGATTCTAGATTATTGTTCATGATTTTCATGATTATAGATAAGTTTATTGTTATGAATAATGATGTTATGTTTATTGATTTATGGGTTTTCTCTTGGATTGTGGTAGAATAGGTGTGAATTCATACATCATATTCATTACATAGGATTCACATGAAATTCATGTGCTTGTGTGTGATAGTCAATCTAATTACGAGGATAAGTCAATAATTTAAAATGTCATCAAAAATTTATATAGTGTTTTACCATATAACTTCATGGTGGTATTTTACTCAACTAAACCATGGTTAATAGTTATTTTTTTATATAATGACTGGTTATGTGAATTCATGTGTATCAAATACCTGGTTTGAGAGTGGGAAGGTTGATCTAGAGTTGTGACTGAGTAATGTGGAACCATTATATTATAGGGTGTGTATAGACTAGTGATATGTGTTGTATGTTACTTAATTCTTCTATTATGCAAGAATTTGAGTTTGATAATGACCCTAGAGTGGGAAGTATCGATATGTAGACACTTGATATTGATGAGAGCCTTAGAAATGGGTGATGACATATGGATTGCTTTATGGAATCTAATAAAAAATCCTCAAGGGTGCTTTGTGAGTTGTGACCTTTAAGGGTAAGTTCTATAGACTAGATCAAAGTGCCTGGTGATGTTGAGGTATGACTCAAGGTATTTTTGAGATAGGGGATTTTATAAAATTTACAAGGCCTCTTGCTTGTTATTTCTCGATAGGAGTTATGTTGTGTTATTGAAGCTCTAGAGATAAAGGGGTTAGACTAGGCATGTGGATTTGTTCAATGATAGGAATCATGGGTATAAAATTCATGTTATGGTATTGATGCAAGGGAGGTGTGATTGAATATATGATGTAGGCATGTGAGGAGTGCCTTAGTTATGTATTGGGAACAAAGGTAGAAATGGTATTTTTTGAGAGAGATGTGTATGACATGAATGGGAGGCATGGTTAGTTATGAATTAGGTGTGTGAGAATTGAAATGATAAAATATAACTTAAGGTGGCATGAGTCGAGCTATGTGGTGGGGTAGTACTGGGGTTCACACTTTCCTGATTATGCATTGTTTTGACAATGAGGTAATTTATGAATCATTATGAGTTTATCATTGAATAATCTCTTTATAAAGAAACAAGAAGGTGATATTTTACTTAACATATGAGGTATATGGGTTGAGGAAAGATAATTTTGGATAGGGATCAATGAGATTCATGGTGGTTAGGTGATATAAACCTAGATGACATGTGGGATATACCAATTGGTGTATTTTGAGAATTTTCTAAGATCAAGAGGTTGAGTGGTGAAGGTCACATGACTCTTGGGGGTCTGGTCATAAAGACATTATAATTTCATGGTGATTATATGTGATGCCTTCCCAATGTGTGAGTTAGGATGGGTGGGGTGTGTCTTCAGTCCCTCAAGACCCATTTGAGATGCATGAACATGATGGGTGACTATATGTCGTGATGGGTCAAGGAATCCTTAGTCATCCTTGATTGCTTAAAGATACGTCATGGCGTACTGATGAAATTTAGTGAATAACAATACTTGGGTTTTAATTAAGTATGATGCGATGGTAGAATGGTATGAGGCACCTTTTCTTGGCTAAGTAATAGGTAAGGGTGTTGGCCCTTGATGCAACATCATGCATTGACTAGAGAAAGGGTTTCTCTAAGGATGGTCATGTGTGATTGGCTATTGAGAAACAATGAATTATGATATGATTAGTGTGTGATATGGGGTATCAATGACATAACAATGAAATGTCTAAGGGGTCATGTGATTCTTAGTTATAGAAAAAAATAAATTTATATGAGAGATACATTGTGATCTTTTATAAAATATGGAATGTAGTATTATGATCATTGAGTCTTGAGGAACGCTGAGGGGTTGAGTAGATCAACATAATAAATGGTACTGGAAAAGTTCCTTAACTATCATAAGTTAACCATTGATGAGATTTAAATGCTTACGGGACTAAGAAGATTTTGATGTGAGTTGGAATGCACAAGTTTCATAGTGATTGTTTTGTTGGGATTGAATTTCATAGTGTCAGTTTATTGATGAAATTAAGTATCAGTGGCATAGAGTATCGATATTTTATAGACCATAGAGTGGGGATTGTGGGATGAGTCTATTAGGATGTAAAAAGTGAGGCACATGAGTATCATCACTCAACTAATAGCGAATTTTAATAAGAAAGATGCTTATAGATTAAGAATATGAGAAATTTTATGGTGGGGATCACACATTTGGATATTTCAGTTCTTACCATTGTTTTGGGTGGGATATAGTATTTA
The DNA here is from genome assembly GCA_963277665.1 of Viscum album. Lineage (NCBI taxonomy): Eukaryota > Viridiplantae > Streptophyta > Magnoliopsida > Santalales > Viscaceae > Viscum > Viscum album. The sequence goes on along the minus strand of OY728141.1, from coordinate 1,607,046,157 downwards.
TCACATGCAGCATGTTTGATGAACTTGAATTGGTGGTGGTTAAGGTTGTGTACTAGAGCTTAGAGGTAAGCGACCAGGTCATGTTTGGTGAATAGAAAATACCCAAGTGTGGGTATTGATTGATGATACTTGAAAAAGGAAAGTGAATTTAGTAATTGGTAGATGGGCGTTGTGGGTTATAATTTGGTGAAAACATTGGGTATGTGTTTTGAGAAATAGACTGGTAGGGTGACCAGGTAATGGGTTTTTGGTACTTGTGAGAGAGTATAGAGATTGGTATGATCAAGTAGGGTTTTGTGCTATGAGTATGATCTTGGATTAAGACTACATAAATTAATGAGAATAGTTGAGTGGTGATTGAGTGTGGTGCTGAATAGGAAATGGTGTAGTGAATATAATGACATAAACCATTAGTGTATGACATTAGAGGATTGAGAACTCATGAATTCCACAAGGAGTGGGGCATTGTTGTGGAGTTGGTGAATGCAGTTTTCATCGCAATGCGTAGACTGTTAGTCATTCAGAGGTAGTCGATGTGGTGGGGTATCAACTATAGTATTTCATATACAATTGAGAATAATGAATCAGATAAAGATGAACACATGTTTCTTGGCTAATGACCAGCATTTTTATGATATGGATCAAGAGGCATCTAGGATTTGGGAGTTTTTCTGGTGTGGGTGTGGTATTGACATGATCATGACTAGTAGTGTATCAAGAGTTGGTACATGCATCCAATGTTGGAGACTAATGTGGTCCATGAGAAATGAATATGGATACTTCTTGGGAATGAGAAGTTTTATGGGGGGAGGTTTTAATTACCCACATTTGTTCATATTTATAGATTTGGAGTATATCCATGTTTCAGTAAATGTGTAACCAAGGTTGATTTTAATTATTGGATTATAATCAAGAATTGAAATTTTTAAACACATTTTAAATGTTTTAATGGGTGTTTCTAAGATGTTAGATCAAGTATAGGAGGCTCAAAGAACGTTTTAGGGGTTTGGGGGACCAGATAGTGTAGGCTTATGGTTGCAGAGGGTTATCGGGTACTCGGTCAGGGTGTACTGGGTACCTGATGAGGGTTCAAGGTGTGAAAACCCACTAGATAGGGCCATCAAGTGTCTAGTGTAGGTGTATTAGTTACCTGTAAGATCCAAAAAGTGTTTTTTAAATGGGCTGTGGATTTTTTCCTTTAGGGCTTTAAAAATAAATCCCCTTCAAGGGTCTCTTATTTCAATGACCGATTATGTGAGACCATACTTCCCTCTCCATCCTTTCCTTTTCCCTTCCCCCCTTTATGTTAGGAGAGTTGGAGGTAGTTATTTGATGATTTTAATTATATTTATCCTCTTCCTTTCCATATTGTGTTCTTTCTCCTTATTCTCAAAATTCAATGGATGAGAATTAGGTATTTGATTCTGACTCCATCAAAGAATTGTGGAATCAAGCTATAATTATAAGGTATTGCTTGATATAACTATAGGAGGCTCCAAGAGGAAGAACACCTATAGTGGAATGTGATTTTAGTTGAGGTAAGTCACTTCCCTGATCTATTTTATCTTTTAAACCAATTTGGAATGGATTTGATTGGTGAATAAAGGTTGGTAGTTAGGTATTTTGATGATAGTGAGTTTGAGGGCATGAAAAGAGTAACCTAGACCCTGTTGTTCAAGGTTTTAGCATCTTTATACTATCTGGTGACTTATCCCTCGGTTATGATTGGTTGAATTAATATAGTTTAATTTTGTAAATTAATTTTAAATGTTTTATAATTAATTTAGTGGGATTTTAATGGATTTAGGGACTCACGGAGGTGATCATTGGTTGATATAGTCCTGGACATTCTTGGGTGATGGTGTCCATGATTGTTTTTAGGGGATAACTCTATAATTGAGGTAGGTAGTCACTAATACTACATTTTATATAATTGTACACATATTGTGTAGGATATAAGCACATGTAATCAAGTGTGAGTGACCCAAGTGGGATCTGTGATTGTTTTTCCCTTTTATGAGGCGTGGATATAGAGTTTAGTTATACTCTTAAAAAGCTTAATAGATTTTGAATTTATTATTTAGCCACTAATGGATATTTTTCCTTTGTGAGAGGATTGGTTAGAAGGGGATGGAACCATGAGGGGTGTCTATCCATTGAGCTATGTCTATATCGACCTAGGAGGTTCATGTAGTGGTAAGTGGTGCTCACTTAGGGCAGTGGTTAGGGGAGAATATACTTGATCATTATGTAATTAACTGTATGAGATATGGGCTTGATAGGGTATATGATAATGAATTTGTTTGGAACTAAATGGAATTATTTTGCTTCTTGATTAGTGATATTAGGCTACCTAGATTATGGTAGGAACCAAGAAACTTGTGGGTTGAACACATGGCCATCGATAGATATGATTCATTGGGGAGTGATTAGATACTTATTTAATGGAACCATGAGGGGTGTCCTAGTCCCTAGCTTATGTTGTAAGCCTTGTATGAAATTCTTTAGTGTTCCTTGGTGATGAAAATTCATGTGTTGGTTAGGATAAGTGGCGAGCTAGCCTTTGTGATAATATTTTAGTTTGGAAAGTGTTTTTATGGAATGTATCTTATAAAATGTGTTTTTGTATGATATTCTATGTTATTCCATGGGAGGATGGGCTTGATGTATGTATACTAGGTATACTACATTTTATGCATGAGTTGCAAAGTGGGAGTTTGGGTTAGTGGGACCAATACCTATGGTGATAAATAATTCACCATGGTTGTGATATGTGTTGAGATATTGAGTTGTAGTGAATATGAATTCACTTAAATTGTGTGCTTATGGTGATGGATTGTTCACATCACATGTGGGTTCGGTGGTAAATCATTTACCCTGGTATTTTTGAATTGGTTATAGACCATTTGTCTCAGAGATAATGGATGATATATCATTCACCAAGAATATTATAGATTGGTGATATATTATTCACCCTTAATTACATCATTCTACATAATTGTTAATGGGCAATGCATCGTTCATTGATGGTATATCATTCACCAAGCTTGTCGAGTGATGGTAAATAATCCACCTAAGGTTGTGATCAGTGATGCATTAATTACTATTGTTGATGGTTGGATTAGGGATAGATTGTTCACATGGTGATACATTGTTCACCTTATTATTGTATAGTGATATATCATTCACCTTGTTGTTTTGTGTTGATACATCATTCACCAGGTGATACCTTATTCGCCATGTTGATTTGATGATGCCTCATCTAACTTTGTTAATGGATGGTGATATATCATTCACCTTAGTTACGAGTCAGTGATATGCTTTTCACATTTACTATCCTATTGGTGATGCATAATTCACCCCTAAGTTATGATATTGATACATCTCATTCTCCTCGACTGATGATATGATTTTTTATAGATTATTCACACATACATCGTGTTCAGACTACAAGCATATCATCCCATTCCAGTACTAACTAAAGCAGGCATGTGTTGACCATTATGGTGACTCCTCAAGTACCCAATGAGGTGAATAGTTTATTCATGATATTCTATGAATTACCTTCATTTAGTACATAAATTCATATATATATATATATATGGTTTTTTATTAGGGATATTGTTGGTAGTGTCTTACTGAGTTTTATGGTTATACCTTGCACAGACTCTTTAGTAAGTGTTCAAACCTTATATTTGACATACATGTTGGATGATGGCTTGAGTATAGGTTGGTGACTTGGGAGAGCTCAGTAGGGTTGTAGAAATAGGTTCAATTCATGGCTAGGGATAATGTAGGTATCCCATTACTAATTTTAATTTTAATTTTTATTGTATATGTGTTCAGTCATTGAATGGTCTTACATTTTTTTGTGTGACTTTATAACCTTCATGATTTAAATTTTTTATTATAATGGATATGTTATTATTTTGGTTATGAATCCACTATAATTCCATTTTTTACTATGATTTTACACCTATTACCAATGTTTTTATTATTTTTTGTGATGATACTAAAGAGTACAGTATCCCCATATTGATTATCAAACCCTCACTACTAGTTGGAAGCCTTTTTCATATAGGGAGGCACATTTGAGGTCACATGGTTCCACTAGTCAAAACTATTTGAGTAGTCTAGATCGAGACGTTATAGAATAAGAATAGAATAATGTGATGATTTTTTTTATTTTTTATTCCTTAAATGTTTTTTTTAAATTATGATCGAATAAATTCTTGTTAATATAATGAGATATACAGTTGGAGTATTAATTTTATCATTGATTAATATATTAAATTGATTTTTGAATATATTTAAATATTACCTAGGGGTTTGATCATTCACTGAGGAGATGATATGATATGAGATATTACCAGTTTTGGCCAAGATATGTCATGCTCGTGACCATTTACTAAAGTAATGGTATGATATGAGATATCATTGGGTTTTTTCTTATTCTATGTTATGTATTGTTCCTATAAATATGCTTAAGAATCATTTTGATATACAAGAATTGATCATAGCATGTGGTTATCATCCATGATTAGATCAAGACATTATTATCCATGTGTTTTGATTATGATATATTAAAAGAATAAAATGGAACCATATTATCCAAGGATGGTGATTCCCTCACCCAAGGTTTTATTCATTCCCCCCACAGTGGTCTATAACCTTTATTCTTTTCTTATCACCCTATCCACCTTGATCTGGGATTTATCATAAGAGGTTTGGAGGCATGTTTAGTTTATTTTCTTTGACACCACTTACTACTCACTTCTTTGGATACTAGTTGATTTCACATCATCACCAGGATTTTCTGTCTACTTCTTCGCTATTTTGCGATCTTCCCTGTCCTTATCCCTTATTGAGGTGTCCGTAGTGATGAATTTGTCACTGGTTGTGTGGTGAGGGTCAGAAATCTTCCTATTCTCTAGATTTGGTCCTTCTAGATATGGGATTTTCACCATGATTTTAGCATTGCGAGCCTTGGGGATGAGGGTGCTAGATGGTCATTGATGTTATGGGTTTCTCGTGGCCTAGGGTGATACAATGGATCTGGTCTGATGAGGGGTGATGATATTTGGATGGTTGATGATTGGGGATCCCACATGTTCTTAGATATAGAGCTGTAAGTGTAAAGGTTCTCATTGATAGTATGTTCTTCATTTTTTTGGTGTTTCTTAGTTCGACGATGATTATCTGGTATGGGTGTCATTGGTTTCTATTGTTTGATTTTTTAGGGTTGTTTCTATAAGTTTCTATTTTTTTTATTGGGACAGTTGGATTATTGGGTTGCTGATAGATTTGTGAGCATTGGTTTTTTGTCTAGTTGTATTTGGTGTGGTAAAGCTTATTTCAAGTGCCGTTGGGTGGGAAACCTTGAAGTAGGGTGGGTGTGCTGACACCCATCATCAACCATTTTTTTCCTTTTGTTTGGATATATGGGAACTCTGTCATTGAAATTTTGTATAGAGTTTTCAGTCTAGTTTTTTTTCATTAGGTTGAAAGAGCGGTGGGTTCCTTGCTGATTTGTTGGGTGGGTGAATCGATTCAGTGATAGGTGTGATGGAACCTATCACCCAAACCTCCCCTCAATTTTCAGTGTGGGTTGGAGGGGTGTTATTCCATATTTTATTGACTAGAACGATATAAATTATTGTAAAGGGATGGAGAATATTATTCATCTGTTTCCTCTATTAAACTATCTGGTGAAGGGGGTGATGAGACATTTTCTAATGCTTTTCCTGATGTTTTCTTCCCTTAGATTCTTTGGAACCATATATGGACCTTTGGGTCATTTTTCTTAAAGGCAGTTGTGCCTCTGTGTCTTGTATGGGTTCCCCCTTCACCCATTTCTTAAAATGGGCTCTGTTTTTTATATTTTATAAAGAGGGTCTTTCCCTAAAACTATTTAAAAAAAATTATTTATTAATAGACATATTTAGTATTCACCATCATTGGTTGAAGTAGGTAGACATGTTTTTGAAGTGTCTTAGTTATCACTCAATGTCTTCCTATGTGTTTTTAATTTGATTCATGAATATGTCAATGTCATTTCATGGTAACACCTTACACAAAAAAAATGTATTCTAGGTGATGTTTGGGGATATAGTGATATTCTACTAATATTTTTCTCACACACTATACATATATTTCTCATGTACATACATATTTTATTTTTAGTGATGCAGGTAAGAGAAAGAGTCCTTTATAATAAAATGATGGGAAATAATTAAGTCACAGAGATGATTGAATGATGATTTTGGAGTTATTTTGATGGAATATTTTCAAAATTTTATTTTTTTGATATTTCATTTGTTTTTTATTACAATGTTTATACATGAGTTATTTTTATACCTTTTTTGGATACATGCTATCATTGTACGTTATTGGTATTATATTGGGGTTTATTAAAAATTTAATTTATGTTATTATAATGAATATTGTTATTTAGATTTTTTATTTTTTATATATCTTTTGGTGATCCATTTGAGTTTAAATAAATCCATAATTGATACATTTATAGCATCAACACTAGTCTCCATCCTTTGATGATTAAGGAAAGCACATAGAGGCCAAGTTTCATTTCACCTTAGTGATATGGTCATGTCAATTTGGTATGTTACAAAATGTTATTAGAATTATTTTATTTTATTGATTTAAATACTTGAGGAAAATGGTATAAATTATACTAGGATTTAAGACATTGTATGAAAACTATGTGTGTTAGTTTGGCCAAGTTGTCATGGAAATGCGAGATTGGATTGATTAATTTTAAATGAGATTTTGGGATAATAAATTCACTTGGATTAAGGGTTAATAATGGGTTGTTTATGAATTATTTCAACACATAGTGACATGAAATACATGTGAATGAATGTATTTGTGTTTTATTTTGATTCAAATTGGGAAATTGATTTAGGTTGAATGAATTATTTATTAATAAACTAATCAATTTTTTTTTGAATATGTTATTAATAATTAATTAATTAAAATAATTCATTGGGATGAATTTAATGATGTGATGTGATTGATCTAATTTTATTAATTAATTTTTATATATATATAAGAAATGATGACTTGTGTGTCTTATTGATGTGAAACCATGGTTTTTAAATTGATGATTAGTGTTTTAATTTTATAGAGTTATAACACCAATTATGAATGTTGAGGAGTCCTATGAAGGAAAGGTGAATCAGGAGTGTCATGTTGAGGAATGTTAAGAGGGGTAGGATGAACATACTCCACCCTTAGGGATACCTGTAACTCCCATAGAGGTGAAAATCATAAATAAATTTCTTAGGGTGCTTCAAAATTTTGAATGGAAACCTTCTCAAGAGGTAGTAGAAATGATTGATATTGTTATAGATTTTTAGGCACAACATCCTCCTCCTTTTAGGTGGTATGTTGAACCATAGAATGATAAATAGTGGCTAGAAGGTATGATTAGAGTTTTTAAATTAATGAAGGCATCAAATAATAAAAAGGTGAAACTAACTATATTTATGCTTGATGGATCAATGCATCACTGGTGGGACATCCTTGTACATGTGAAGAGGAAAATGAGCTTACCTAGGATACAACTTTGGATTTATTATTTGACCATTTATATTTATAGACTCTAAGGATGGATAGAGGTTAGGATTTTATTAAACTAAAATAGATAGAAATATTTGTTATGGACCATGTCACTAAATTCACTAAATTTTATTTTCTCTGACCTTAGGTGGTGATGAGTATACCAAGGATAATTTGTTTGAGTTTGGACTATGATCAAATTTTCATTCCTAGGTTAGAATATTTTTTTTACCCACTTCCACATAGGTGGTAAAAAAATCTATGATCATTGTGAAAGATTTGAATATGGATCAAAATAAAGTCGTCGATGCTAGTAGACTAGAAATTAGTAAAAATAGGATGTTTGTGGTGGAAATGCACACTAAAATTGTAGAAACCACAACATAGCATATGTCAAGGTTTATGTGAGGATGCTCCACATTATAGTGAAGGTTTATATTCCATTGTTCATGACATGTCGATTGTCGTGTTATGTGATAAATAATTGATATCTGTATTTCTCATACCTAAATGATGTAATATTTGGTTAGTCATCAAAGGATCATAATTATGAGTAATCTAAACACAAATAACGAAGTTTAAATATTGAAAACTAATTATAGGGATTAAAAAAAATGTTTTAATGGAGTTTAAATATTTTAAAATTTGGTTCTTGTAGGCTTGTATAAATCAGTTCAATCCTCATGTAGTGTTTTTTAATTGTTATAACTCCTTAAGGCTAAATTTATCATGCTCTCAATTCTATACTTTCTTTGAACTCAAGGTTCTAGTAAACCATGGCTGGAGATAGGTACTTCTTGAGTGTTTAGAGATTCCCATGATATGTGGATACCTTAGGAGAGAGGAAAATTTTTCTTTCTCCTTAGTGATCTCGTTCAAGCTCATGTGACAGGCTTATACAGACATGATCATTAATAGTGTGAGGTATATGTTTTATTCATTTTATTATTAATTCAAAGTGTATAAATATATCCTAGGATTTATGATGTTTTTGAGTTGTTCTTACATTGTGTTTTGAATTTTATCCATCCCTCTAAAACCCTTTAGTGGTATCATAGTATATCCATCTATGTTTGGTTTGATTTTCAAATGAACAAAAAAACCAGAAAATGAGTTTTCCAGGTACCAAGACACAGTCCCATTCAAAATGACTGTTTTAGTTATTCTAATAAAAGGAACATAAAATAACAATTATATAAATTAGAAATGGTGTTTATAAATTTATAAGACCATGTCAAATGTGAAATGGAAATTAATGGAATTGAATAAAATTGTGGAAAATAGAGCATCATCTGACGATGCTCTACATTGAGGTTAGCCAATATCTGTGTCATAGTCAAACTCTACCATAGGTCTAGAACAACATAGTGAATTTGGATAATCCATTTTTCATGATGACATGATATCTCTAAATTAATTCTCCAAAATTTGCATAGATTCACAAAAATGGTAAAGGAAAAGAGTCTTGAACCCTGAAATACCTTCTAAAACATCCATAGTCTATGGTATGACCATATGACTAAAATTTATTAGGCTCTTGGATGACCTGAATGATGTTTCATATTAAAAAGAGTTGTACCTAGGGTATAACATGTCATGATGCAAAACATTTGAGCATAATTTCATAGAAAATTATTTTTTGTTAAAATTCTCAAAAACCTTCACTTATATAGGCCTACGCCAAATCAGAGGGGGGGGGGGGGGGTTAAAATAAACCAAAATTGTTTTATTAGTTTTGATCTAGGTTTAAAGTTGATTTAAAAATTTGAATAATTTAGAATTTTTTTATAAATTATAAAATATAGTAAAATATAAAAAAGTGTTTATATTAAGGCCTTGTTTGGAAAATTATTTAATCCATTCCTAAAGGAGTGTTTGATGATATGATTAATGGTTTAAATAAAATAAAATGTGGGATATTTAAATTATGTAAAATGTTTACATAATATATGAAATTTTTATTTTTTAATAATTTTTTTTCATAAAATATCTCATATTTTGAAATATGGAGGGATTCATATTAAAACCATATAAATCATAATATTAAAAATTTATATTAGAAAAAAATGAATGGTCCAAGTTTATCCATACCTAAATTATAAGGTGTTTATAATTTATTTATGAATTGTTCATAAATGCGTATCTCAATTATAAATTTATTAATTATTCATTTATTCAGTTTATTCTTTACTTTATTCATGAATATAAATGTTATATTATGAAATGTTATGTATTATTTAGTTTAAATGTATTAAAATGATTCTTATCATACATGAATTTAAAGAGTTACATGATAGATATAATAATTGATTTAGTTTTATTCCACCTTGGAGTTGGCTTGTATTAGATTATGGGTTTTAATTAAGAAGTTAATTATATTTTATAAATATTAAGGTTATAATTATGATGGAATTGAAGTATCACTTGAGTAAAGAATCATGGGTTAGACTACTCACTAGTTGGAGGCTCATTCCATGTCTAGAAAAGTGGGGGTTGGATACATGTCACTCTATGCTTATTCTTGTGTAAATTTTTGATTTCATATGATATGTGACTTTATAAGGAATGGTTTTATATACCTTATACATATGATTCATTTGGATATGTGTGAATATAATTGTATTTTAATTTGGTTCAGTAACATAAGAAATAATTTTTGTAAAGAGTTACACATCAATATGGTTTGACCATATTGATTTTGTGGAAGGAATATAATTAAAAACTAATCATTAGAATAATGTATACTTGTAAAGGGAATACATGTGATAATATGGTCATATTAAATCCCCTTTAAAAAAACTAAGTTTTTGATTCCTTCAAGAGAAAACACTTTTCAAGACTTAGATCATACAACTGGGTAGGTTTAGCTAAATCAAGGTTCCCTAGACCATCTTATGTGAGGAAATAAAGTAATAGGTGACCCTAATATAATTAATTTCTAGTTTTTTACATTTTATTTGGGATATTATTACTTGAAAAAACCTTGGTAAGGGTACCAAATTAATAATATTGAGTTAATCCATCCGATGGATTAACTATCCAAGAGTCATATATGATACATTTGATATAATTTTTTACCCAAATAGATATGTGGTGAGATAAATTATAAAGTGACCAAAATATTAGTGAAATGTAGATCTTGTTCCAATAATGGATATGATGGATTTATAAGTGGTCATCATTTTAATGGTATAACATTTAATAAAATTATTTATTAAATGAATGTAAAAAAGGAAACTCATCTAATAAAATATTATTTTATAGATAAATGACATAATTATAATTGAACTTGATGATGATATAAATTTTAGAAAAGGAAAATATTAATTTAAGAAACTTTTTAGACTAGTATAGAAACTTGGTAATTGTTCTCAATCAAGAGGGAATGTTTTATGTGTTGGAGAAATACCTTCCTGGGAAACCAACTGGTGAAATTGATTAACAGACAGAAATAGATACGTGTGATAAGTATCCAAAGGATTCACTATAAGTCTATACTCTCATTATTGTTTCCATGGAGAATAATTTGAAAAAATAAAATGAAAATATGGATTCATTAAGATGATAGACAACCTAGAAAGTATCAATCCAAAACAAGCTATGCATAAGTAGTATGAGGTGAAAAAGGTGATCTTTAGGTGAAAGATAGCATAAGGTAATTCATTATCCACCTATTTACTCAATATTATTGGGTAAATTAATGAATTGGGGATACTGAGATCACTTATCATATTTTTTTATCCACTAACTTTATTATGCAATCACTACCAAGGTTTTGATAGTTTATTATGAATTACCATATGAATAAATTCAAGAAAATCAAACTTGGCCTCATCAATATATTGAAGATTACTGAGAAAAAAATGATATGTCCAGGATTTAATTCTATGTTTATGGTAAAGAAAGAAAAGGGGAAAATTTTTGGCTAGAAGGAAAAGAAAAGAGGTCATGGTGAGTCCACACCACTATCTAAACTAAATAAAAAGAAGTGTCACAACCCGACCCATCGGGGCCTTCCCAGCTAAAGAAAGGCCAATTAGTGACCATGTTAAGCATGCATAAAATAGTCTAGGGGTTTGATACAAGAACTAAAAGGCATAATATAAAATGAGAGTCCTTTTCCTAATTTACTTGTATGCATGCCCCTATCAGTCTCCATGTAATAGTGCGGAGGAAAATAAAAGATAATAAAATATAGAGTAAACCACACATGTAATAACCTATAGAGAATACATAAAATTATGACAGAATAAAACCAAATTGGAAAGGAAAAAATACACACCCAACCAGAAAATAGATCTCAACCTAAAAAGATTGAAAAAAATAAGAAAGTTGAGAGAGCCCGACCCATGATTTCCAAGCTCCGACCATCATACATGGTCAATTCACCCAAGTATCCTTAAGCTCCACCAAATTTATCATATATATGTCCATAATCTTAATAAGACACAAAATGTGTGGGAAAATTCCATGAAGAGGTGAGTATATATATATATATATCCAGTAGGATGCCTAGAAAACCAAAGAGGGAGCGATAGATAGATACAACAAAAGTAGCCAGATCAACCCAAATAAAGAGGGAAATGAGAACCCAATAGATACACAAATATATATGATCATAAAGAAACCCATATGAGAGATAAAGGGGATATCCATCTCACATAACAACCAAATTTGTGAGTAATCTTGTAGCTCCAAAAGTTCATCAGTGATTCTCAGAATCAAACACAACCTCACCAGAATATGTGTGGAGGGGATCGCTCCTTACTACTACGCTCCACAGTCGAGGGAGCCATAGATACCATGGAGGAAACACACATCATTATATATATAATATGGGAGAGTACGGATCCATTTATAAAAGATCCATTCCGAGTGTAGAGGAGTATTGTCTCTATCTATAAAAAGAGTACGGGGAACCCATGCCTTAGTCTGAAAATGAAGTACTAACCTCGACATCTCTCCAATGATCCTGCCCTAATCACTTCCATAATTAAGCATATCCTAAAGAAGGGTTAGAATCAGAACATCTTACATCGTATCTCATACACCACAATGAAGGCCACCATTATGTTCTACGTGGAAAACTACTTAGGATGGGCTACTTGTGGGCCAAAATTTGAGTCCAAACAAAGGAGATATGAGAGGAAGAAATTCCTGGAGGGAAGTACACAACATGTAATGGGTCCACATGACATGTGGCCCCATATCATTGCTTGGAAATGTTGTCCTATGTACATGGATTGGAAACTATGTCACATTACATGACATGTATGGCTCATACACAGTGTGTCTTAGACACTCAGGGCCTTCCCATGTGCTACTATCCATGCTCGTGTATGAAGGGTTATGCCAGTGTATCTAGTAATTTCTATATATAGGCCCATGCCTGTGTACTCCCAGAGTACATGGTTTTTCCTCTCATATGGGGTCAAGGGTGTGTGCCAACTGGCACATGACTTAGCCACCTGGGGAGGGTCACATGGTGTGTGGGCATGACCACATGACATATGATCTTTAAATTGTTTGAAACCATAATACCATAGCTATGGGGGGTTACACGGTGTGTGTTAATTATACTACACACCATGTAGTCATGTTTTTCATATAAAACTTAGTTATTCACATAAATTTTATATAAGTCCTTTCCACCACCAATTGTCCCTATTGACCACTCACAATCTGCCAGAATCAAATGTTAAGTCATCACCCTTCGATCTCCAGCCTTTGATGGTTAGAAATCAGAAATTCATTCACCCACCATAGCACATCCCATGAAAATTTCGTCAAAATCACTTATTTGGATCTTAGATCCAAAAAACACCACCTGATATCCATCCTGATCGATTCATAAATCACCATCCTGATCATTTTTCACCATAATTCCACGAATTTGGGGGTCTGATCATACTCAAACGCACCTCAAATATTTCAAATTGTGATCCTATAGGCCAACGTCGAAGGATACAAAGAACGATGGGGATAAATGCACAAGAACAAAGGTATATCCATCATTGGACAAGCTATCTTGACCGACGATCAATCAAATAGGAAATCCAGATTGAAAATCATGGCATATCAAGAATAATTGATATGAAAAAATTAAACAGGATCATGTGAAGGGTGAATAAACACAGATAAAAATCACATAAAATATCTATGCTCAATATTTTAATTAAAAGGGATAAATACACAATTGACAAGTCCTAACTTGATTGGGATCGATTGTTGGTGAAGAACACATTTTACAATTCTGGAGAATTCTTTTTGTGTTTGCTACCTCTTGATCCAAATTGATCTGATTACCTGTTGTCCTCCGATGTGATTTTCTAATGAATAATGATAAAATATCCTCTCAATTATTCCAGGGTTTATATGGATAACCCTGGATAACTGTTATAATGAGGTATTTATAGAGGTAATTAGGTCATGGGTATTTAAAATAAAATAAAGAAATTTAATTATTTATTTTAATTAAACACACCACTGAATACTATCTCAACTGAACATTTGGTGATGACCAACCTTAGGTCACACCTAGAGAAAACCTTATATTTTAGACTCAACAGTGATATTAGATTTCCAATATGAGACTCTATTTTAGAGTTATTCAATTTTTTCAAGAAAATTACATAGGAATGATATTAATATATTTAATATTTCTATAATATCAATTCTAGGTTAACTGAGCCTCAGAATATCACGTTGTCTTAGTGCTTGGATTTGAAAATATTACTTAATTTATTTCAAATTATTACAAGGAAAAAATAGGGTTATTATATTCTCCCCTCTAATATTTTTCACCTTGAAAAGAATAAGATAACAAAAGGTGGGGGATAATGATCCCACATTTGGCTCTCCCACTCCCAATATCTCTCATGTATACTCTCATACTGCCACAAAAAATGAGCCAAGGGAATGGTCCGTCCTCATAGGACCCTATCCTGTTGATCCTCGATCACCATCGGGTACTCTATGAAAGTGGATCCATGAGCCCACATTTGGATCTCCCACTCCCAAGATCTCTCATGAGTGTTGTTTATTGAATATAAAGAATTTTATGTGTCTTATTAATATATTATCAAGATAATATAGTATTTAATAGGACATAGGGATTATGTTTGAACTTAGTGATGTTAAAATGTAACAAATAAAAGATGATACTAGTCAAAAACAAAATTTAATGTCACTTTACATCCTAAAATAGTTTAGGATGTATTGGTAAATAATAATTAGTTTCCTAATAACCTAAATTAAAATTTTGAATATAAATGTTCTAATATGATGATAATGAATTTAAATAGAATTATAAGCAGATAATAAAAATTATTAACATCATAACATTTTATTTTGTGAAGTAAAGGGGTTTTAATACTATATTAAAAGATTTTAACATTAGGAATATGATTACTAAGTCTCACCACTATTAAAAAAACTTTTATTTAAATATTTTACTCACTATAGGATTTTATTGGGATGTTTTATCATATGGTTACATAGAGATGTGGCAGAAATCCCATAGGGATGTAATGAGTTTAACAAAACCCAAAAAGTATAACAAACATAAGGCCTCTCTAAAATTATTTCATATATTATATGTGTGATTATGTATTTTTTGGTTATTATTATTAAAATAGTATGAGAATATGAAATGTATGATGATATAAAAAATTTAGTATCTACTTTATCATTCTTTTATATTTTTTGTATGCATTGCATGAAGTGTAATGATAATTAACCTCTCAAAGTATGTATTTAGGTTATCCCTAACCAATGTTTTTCAAGGATTATTATAAATTGTGATTAAATGGTGAGGTTATCATGGGTATAAATATATGTAGATATGCGCAATATAATCATGAGGCACAAAATGAGTTTTGTGTGTTGGATGACCCACTAATTATACCACATAGAGTGTCATACACTATTCCTTTGGTATTATAGGGGTACATGTTTCATATTTAATCCCCATACCCAAGGTTGGAAAGATACTTAGCATGAGAACTTTCATAATTTTATACCTTTCTTATGAAAATCCTGTGGATTATCTAATTGGGGGTAGTTAGGTATGATATTGATCATATTGTCAGTTGAGGATTAACCAAGATGGGATTTTTCTTCTCATATAATAAATATAAAATATGGAACCTCAGTTGAGATAGAATGAGGAAGTGTATGGTGATACCTAGACAAGGTACATGTGATGTTCTTATATATTTGGATTAGGGTCAAGTGATGTGATCATCTACTTAAATGAATTACATGTGATTTATTCATCTACCTAGATAGTCTATACCTGAAGAATTGAGAATGTTTGAGTAGGATATATGATATTGACATATTATGTATCCCATAGTCACTCGATTTATTGGAAAAATGATTACATGATTATATATACTTGTAAATGATACAATTGGTGGTCATGGGTATAAATATACATGTATTTGATAGAGATTAATCCATATCCCTTTGTAGCTTGAGTAGTATTGATGCTTTTCTAGTGGTCACTCTTTGCTTAAATTTATAGATATGGGAATTCATAATTTTTATCAATGCTACAAATTCCCATGAGCACACACTTTTTGGTTGTGAAAACAAGGATCAAATTTTTTAAACTTTGATAACTACCCCAAAAGTATTTTTTAGTATATAATCCAAACATAATCATTTAAATATTGGATATCTCTTTATTTTAATGTATTGTTAGTTACAATCCTTACTGAGATCGAATTCAATAACATAATTAAAAAACTTCCAAAATTCAAGAACATTATATAACTTGAAACTTATAATGATTTTTGGTATATATGAAGGTGAAATTAAATTTTCTATCAATTTTGTAAAGTAAGTGAAACCATAAGCATAAGTATCACCCCTCTTTGAAAGATAAAAACCGCTTCATTTATTTCTCCAAATATTTCATATGGAATATTTTATAAAACCCTAGGTCTCTAGGTGAATATTTTTTTTAATGTTTAATTTTTTCACATGTTGAGGTTTCAAGTTCTAGTTTTTTATCTTTTATATGGAAGGGGGTGAGTAGAGGGGGATATATGAGCAGTGTTTGCTGAAATACAATAGATGACTCTTATGGGGACCTAGTAAAATAATCTGATTACCCAATGATCAAATTAGAGGGGTGATGTTGGATATGGACCAACAACCAAGTGATAGATGATTTGGAATTTACAGTCCATTGTTGGTACTTGATGGTTGGTGGTCCCTAAGTGGTCGATAGTTGGCCACTGAGTACCTAGTTTTGTGATCGACCTCATTTTAATGAAGAAAAATTTCAAAATTTTTATAATGAAAATATTTAAATTTAAATTTTTATTTTCTTCTCCCAAATTAATAGTATCTTGAGAATCTATCCTTGAAACACTCTTTTCTTCTTGATATTTATTTGATAATATTTCTCTCAAATATTGAAGGAATTTTTATTTGTTGGATGTATTTCTATTATGATGATGTGAGGATCATTTTATTTATGGTTTTAATAAAAGGAAGTAAGTTTTTAACACTACTATGACCTAACTAATATGTTTCCTCATTATTTTATAAAGTTATTGATTTATAGAAATTAAAGAGAAAATATTCATCTATCCTTGGTGTGGATTGTTAATTTATTGAGGTGTATATGATATTAATCATTTTCTTGAAGTTTAATTGAATGAATCATATGGATTAGTTGTGTGTTGTATATTATTTTAATATTTAGAGAGTTAATTGAACTAAAAATGAGATTTAATTAAATATAAAATTGTTCTAACAAATTAATATGTTTAAATTGAGGAAATAGAATATGGAAAACTACTTTAAGTGTGGTTTAATTAAAGGATAATAAATTAGTTAATGGAGATGAAAGAACTATTATATAGAATGATATTATTTATGATAAAATTGTTTTTTGTTGATTCTTATGTAATGGATTATTTTTTTCAAAGGTTTTTTATGTTTTATTTAATTTTTTGGGGTTTTTTATTAACTCACATTGATAATGAGTAATTTAAAGTAAATAATAAGAGTATGTGTAAAAAACTACACATAACATAAATGATTTATTTATTTTGGAAATTGGGGTTTAATAATCCAATGATGATGATTTGGATTAAAAGGATGAAGTTAAAGGATACAAAGATGTGTGGATCCATGTAATTTATAGGGGTATGTAAAGGGAAGTTTATATACTAGAACATTATTAACATATAATGAAATTATAAATTTATATTGTAAATAAATTGATTAAATGTCTAAACGATGGAAATGAGTTAGATAAAATTTTAATTGAGGTTTGATATGATAAATAGTGAATCATTAAATGAGAATGTTAGTTTTTAGAAGTGTTTGGGTGTGTTTTTAAGTTGAAAAATTCTTAAAAATTGGAATTGGTGATTTAATTTCAAATACATATATTTTAGTGATAATGAATTATTTTTTAAATGGTAGTTTTTGATTTTTTTTATCAATTAAGAAATAAAATGATATTTTAAATAACAGGCATTGATTTTTAAATGTTTAAAGTTATGTTAAAAATGGAATAAAAGGGGGAATTAAATGAAATGTGATGATTAATTATTTTAAAAGGTGGAATATAAATTGAGATATTAGAATGAGTTTAAAAAGGGGTGTTTTGTTTAGATAAAACATATATTTTTGAATGAAAAACGTTTTGTTTGAAATTGAATAATTTTATATCAATTAAAAAGTGAGAGGAATAATTTTTGGGTGAATAAAATGAGTATTTTAGTATGATTTTATAAGTTGAAAATGAAATATATTGATTAATTAAATTACATGAGTAGATTAAAAATTTTGTATGTTTTTCTAAGGGATAATGAATAATATGAATGACTGATGTATGAATAAGTATTGAATTATGTGCTGAAATTTTTGATTGATTAAGTACTGGATGATATGTTGGTACTGTGATTGAATAGAAACTAGTTGATGTACTGAAATAGGTGTATGAAATGTTAATTTGATAATTGATTGATATGATAAATTTATTTTTGATTATTTTTTAATATGAAATCAGGTTTTGACTATTCACTAATGTGATGATATGATATGATATATTACTGGGGTAGACCTTAAGCTAAGATATGACTTGGTATTAACCATTTTCTGAGACAATGGTATGATATGAGATACTACTAAGGTTGAATTTATGCCACGTTATCCCTTGGTCCTAGGAATGTGTTGAGACATCGACCTGATATGAAGGTATTAAACATGAAATTAGGATATGATACATGATTTTACCGAGACATTTTATCCATATGTTTTGACTATGATATATTCTCAGACATACTAAGCATCAACCATCTTTGGTTAATGTAGGTAGGCATATTTTCAGGGTTTCTTGGTTATCACTCAATTTCTTATGATATGTGTTTAATTTTATTGATTAATATGATAATTTTGTTTTATAGAAAACATTATATACATAAAATAATGTTGAACTCTATGTGATTGTTAGGATCATTGTGATAATCTACTAATATTTTTCTCACATCCTACACACACATGTCTTCTATATGTATAAATTTCATTTTTGGTGATGTAGATAAGGTAATGAGTCATTTATAGGATAATGATGAGAGGTAGATAAGCCATATAGACGATTAAATGATGATTCCATAGTTATAATTTTGAGTTGTTTTTAATATTTCATATTGAGATATTTCAGTTGTTTTTTATTACACTTCTTATACTTGGGATTTTTTGTAGCTTGTTTGGATGCATGTTATCATTGAGAATTATTAAGATAATGTTTGGGTTTATTAGTATTTTCATTTATTCTACTATGTATGGTCATTTGGACTATTTGTATATTTATCTTTTTTGGTCAATTTGAGAGTAAATCGCTTCCCAACCGATAAATTTTGACCATCGATGCTAGTTTCTAGCCTCTGGTGAGTGAGGAATGAACTTGAGTCCATGTGGAATTTTACCTTGTCTATAAGGTTATTTTAAGGTGGGATGTTACAAAATGGTATTAGATAAGTTTAATTTTATTAATTTTGATACATGGGGAAAATAGTAGAAATGATACTAGGGGCCAAGACTTAGTATAAAAACTACGTGTTTATAATTATCCAACACAACCACAATAGAAGTCCAAGTCATTAGGGAGGTATGAGATTGAATTGATTGATTTTAAATGTAAAGACCCGTAAAATTCAAGGGAAATTTTTTCTTAATTTTCTTTAGAATTTTACAAGAGCGCGGTTTCAGACGGCACCTGATTCCGAGGTCCGGAGTACCCGGAATTAATTTCCGAAGTTTGGCTCGGGTACGTTCAGTGAACGAACGAGCGGGAATTCCTAACTTTTGATCCGGTGCTCGGAATTGAAATCCGAGGGCACTGATGAACTCGCAACGCCGATATTCGCTTAAAGAGACCTTTTCGGGAGTTGCGTTTGTTGCGGGTTGAAAGTTAAGTTTTGGGGTTTTCAGTTGAGCTAAATAAAATTTGTGTAAGACAAATTTTATTTTTAGTTTGTTAAAATCCTACCAAAGGGGGTTGGAAGTGGGACCCACACCCACTTAACCTCCCTTGGGAGGATTAAGTGTGGTGGGGTCCACACGAACCCCTAGACTTTTCAAGTTCCCTTAACCCCCTCTTAATTGACTTAAGTTACTTAATTAATTGTGGGAGTTAAACCCCCTTTTTGAATTTCAAACTTTTGAAATTCTTTTGTGTTTTGTAATAATAAAATAAGAAGTTGTCTTATTTTATTATGGGTTGATTGTTTGTCTCCTTGAGAGCTTTTGGAGAGCTTCTTCTTCATCTTCAAGTTCTGACGAAGAACGAAGAACGCCCAAACTCCGACGAAGAACGACGCCTCTCTTCTTCGTCCTCGGTGTCAACGAGAGGGAACGCCGCTTCCTCCTCGGATTCCCTTCGTCGACATAAGAGGTTTCTCCATCGACATATCACATCAGACGTATCTCTTCGTCAACGGAATTGACGAACGACTACCGCGACGCCCGATCTCCGCGACGTCGACTTCCGCGGACTTAGTCAAATCCTCGAACTTTTACCCGAGGTAGGGGTTGTTGATTTTTGTTAATTTATTCCATTTCTTGATCATGGACTTCGCATGTCAAACATGAGACTTTTGAATGTTTTAAGTTGCGTTATTATTATAACGTGAGGGGGGGGGGGCCGGACCGCACGAACACGGCCGAACCCCCCCTCCATCGTTCATGTTTATTCATGCGGGTGGAAGCAAGTGGCGTGGTGCCGTCGCACCACGCAGATGATCGTTCAAATAATTTACGCGGCGCCGTCGCACTAGATCAAGGAAAAATCTTCAAGATCACGACGCCGTTGCGCCGCGTTGAAAAGAATCATGGCACGACGAAGGGGGCGCGGTGCCGTCGCACCGCGCCGGATGACGAACACCGCGGCCGGTTCCGGGCCGCGGCGGGACGAGGAGACCGCGGCCGGTTCCGGGCCGCGGCGGGACGAGGAGACCGCGGCCGGTTCCGGGCCGCGGCGGAAGAGAAGACCGGCGGCCGGGCCGCCGGCGTCGGAAGCCGAAGGGGGGACCGGAAATTTCCGGTCCCGTTGGAGAAAACCGGTAGGCCAGCTGGCCGGCCGGAAATCATTAAAACCGGGGAAATTAATTCCCCGGCCGTTTTAATAAAACCCCCCCTCTTAAAGAGGGGGGCGGTTCTTGAAGGAGGGGGGCAGCCGGCCCCCCCGGTTCTCTTGAATAAACCGGCCCCCATGTGGGGGCGGTTTCAATCAAGGGCGCGGCAATTGCCGCGCCGTTTTTCCAGGAACCGCGGGGCTTAGCCCCGCGTGCCGCCACCCTCGCGGCGCCCGGCCGCCGCGGCCCGCCGCGCCGCCGTGCCGCCTCGGCGCACCGCCGCCTCCGCCGCGCCGCCTCCGCGGGCCGCCGCGCGCCGCCGCCGGCCGCCGCGCCGCCGCCGCCCGCCGCCGCCGGCCACCGCCGCCGGCCACCGCGCCGCCCAGGGGGGGGGGGGTCGGGCCGGGTCGGCCCGGACCCGGACCCCCCCCGTTTCGAACCAGATTTGGTTTTTGGCTCATAACTTGAGCCTCGGACCTACGAATGATGAACCGTCTGCGGCAACGCGATCCTTGGATCGAGACGGTCGTTTCGGTATATCGCACTCAAGGTTTCAGATTACTTTGAGTTCGGCCGGGTTGGTTCGTTCACGAAACCAACCGGGCCTTCGGAGCGGAAACGCTCATATCTTGAGCTACGAACGTCCGATTGACGCACCGTCAGTCGCGTTGTGTTCCTTTTAGTGAGACGGATCTTTTGGCATACTCCGCCCGAGGTTTGGACGCAGGTGGAGTACGGTCGGGTTGGTTTTTCCTTAAAAACCAACCGGGCCCCGGAGACGAAAATGCCAATAACTCTCAGACCGGGCGTCCGATCGACGCACCGACTGTTGCGTTGAGTTCCTGTTTACGATACGGAACTTTTGGTATCCTTCGCCCGAGTTTTGGATACAGTTAGTAGAGGCCGGGTTGGATCGCACCCGGAATCCAACCGGGCCCCTGGAACGGGAAAGCTAATATCTTTCAGACAGGACGTCCGTTTGACGGACCGTCAGCGGCGTTGGTGTTTACGTTGAGTAACGGTCCCTTGAGTATACCCTATGGAAGTTCGGGATACAGTTGAGATATGGCCGGGATTGGTTTCTCTCTCGAAACCAACCGGGCCCCTGGGACGAAAAATCTAATAACTCACAGACCGGGCGTCCGATCGACGCGCCGTCTGTTGCGTTGAGACCCCTGTGACGAGACGGTCCTTTGAGATACTTCTTTGCGGGACTTTGTGATACTTGGAGTATCGACCAGTAGCTCGTGGAGCGGACCCTCCCGGAGACGAGCGTGCAGAGTACGGAGACCGTGTAGCCGGCTGAGACCTGACGACTGCTAGACCGACTCGACTTGGAGTGAGTCGACTAGCCCAGTGGACGGAGCGCCCGGTATTTGGCGGCAGACCCACGGCGGACGGAGCGCCTGGTAGTTGGCAGCAGACCCGCGGTACTCGACAGGAGGAGTACCTCAGTAGGCTATCTGGGTAGCGCCCGGTATTTGGCGACAGACCCTCAGCGGACGGAGCGCCTGGTAGTTGGCCGCAAACCCGCAGTACTCGACAGGAGGAGTACCTCAGCAGTCTTAGGTTAGTGAGCGGCGACCTCGGAGTCGTGACAGGACCACTGTACACTCTAGAGACGGAGCTCTTCAGCAGTTACGGTTTCGATAATAAAAATCCTGGTTTGAGCTGAGACTTTTGACCTTTGTGTTTCCTCATGATTGAGATGGGTTACTTGATAACTTAGGTATATGTATGGGCATATACCTGGGTAGTGGTTATCCGTTGATCTCATGATCCTTGTGTTTCCTCATGACTGAGATGGGTTACTTGATAACTTAGGTATATGTATGGGCATATACCTAAGTAGAGTTTAACTGTTGAGATCTTCTTGTGGTTATCCTTGTTGGTTTTAGTGAGACCTTGAGGGTCTCGGGGTCCCTACTGAGTATCGTTATACTCACCCCTGCACGGGCTATGCCCGCACCTCGTTGTGTTGGTTGCAGACGACGGCCAGTACTGGCAGAGGCCGAGTGTTCGAGGACTGGACGGTACCTGGAGGTGGACTATACGACGAGGCGGTACCCAGAGGCAGACCACTGGGCGGGACATACTCGGAGCAGACGGCGGGACCCGAGGAGTAGAGGAGCTATCTGTACCCACCCTTCAGGTGGGATTTCCAGTGGACAGCTCGGCGTAACAGCTTTACTTTTCAGTTGCTGTTTTTCCTTTCGAGTTGTACTTTACAGTTGGGCTTGTATTTCCGGCCCCTTTTTACTTTCCGCACTTTTAGTTGTACTCTGTTTTTGCTTAGTGTTACTTTCCGCTTGCTTACTCTGTGGTGTTTGCTTACTTTACAAAGGCAATGCCTTCCCTTTTTACCGGGATTTACGCCTTGGTGCTAGTCGCCAGCCCCTGGCCTATGGAAGGCGGGCTTGGGGTAGTCACGGCACGGACCCCGAGGGCGGGTCGTGACAAATTGGTATCAGAGGTGGTCGGTTCTACCGCAGACTCTGATCTTTCTTTCTGTGAAGCAATAGTGTTAAGGGTACCGAGTGTGGTTTCAGTTCAGGGAGTCCAGTGTTGGTGCGGGCGGCCGACGTATCCATACACCAGGACCCTGACAACTGATTTCCGACTTTGTGCACGAAAACACTGATTGCGTGTGTGTTTTCAAAAGTTTTTCCCCTTAAAACAGCTCAAACCAGGTCAGCTCACCAGGTATAATCGTTTGATCGTGTTACGTTGTTTCTTTCAGGATGGCCCCACGACGGCAGCCAGCTAGGGTTCCGAGAATCGAACATGACGACAGCCCACTGAGCGACGAGGCCTCGGTGCAGGGCCCTTTGTCAGCAGTGGCACCGGCGGTAGCTCTACCCGCCGAGCCCCCGATGCTTCCAGCAGCAGCCGCTGACGATGCACGTCGCCTCAGCGCACTGCATGAGTTTCAGCGCCAGCGACCGCCCAGGTTTCGTGGGGAGACGGATCCCCAGGCTGCAGAGGACTGGCTGGAGGCAGTGGTACGAGTGTTTAGGCTAGTGAGGACGCCGGCAGACTTCATGGTGGTCTTTGCTACCAGCCTCCTTCAGGCAGCAGCAGGTAGGTGGTGGAGCCACTTGTTTCAGTTTTGCGATGAGATGGACTTCGCATGGGAAGACTTCGAAACCTTCTTCAGGGTGGAGTTTGTGCCAGTATCTCTACACCCCGAGCGTGTACAGGAGATTCTGCCTTTGCCGCGTGTTTTTCGATCAGAAGCCGAGTCATCTGTGGGCAGTAGACAGATGATGCAGAGGTCCAGGAGGACCAGACCAGCAGTTGGGCGATCTCGGGTTTTAGGACCGGTGGTGCAGGGCACCCGGAGTGGGAACAGAGCTAGCCGTGCAAGGAGCAGGTTGTGTTACTCATGCCGCGGAAAGGGTCACCTGGCACGTGACTGTCCGACTCCTCGATCCGCAGGCTTGGGGGGAGCCACCGAGGTTGAGGCAGCGACAAATGCTTGAGCAACAGTAAAGCAGGTGGACAGGAGCGGAACTAGTGGATACGTCTCTTGTACTTCTAGTTCCTTGTTGATGTTGTTGTTTTTTTTTGTAGCATCTTTGTATTATGAGCTGCAATAATAAAAGACGCATACTTTGCGATGTTTTCATTCCTGTCCTCTTTTGTGATGTTACTAAGAGGTTCCAGTTGACTGTTGACTTGACCCTCACATGTGAGACATCTACTGGAGAAGACCAGTTACCACACACTGATGCCGACAGTGTGACTCAACCCTTGGAGGCGAGAGTAACGGTTGGATCTCTTAGTAGTAGCGTCGAGGCCTTACGACGTCATCCTTGGTATGGATTAGTATCATTCATGTTAGGATTGACTGTTTTAGGCAAAGAATGTGGTTCATCCAGGGGATGAGACCAGGTTTCTCTTATCGGCAAAGAAGAAATCTTGCAGCTCTTGTGGGACCAGAGATGGTCCGGGCCACGTCGGAGGAGGTCCATGTCATCCAGGAGCGGATGAGGACAACATAGAGCCGGCAGAAGTCATACGCTGACAGGAGGCGGAGGCCACTAGAGATCGAGGATGGTGACCACGTCTTCTTGCGGGTCTCACCTCGACGTGGTATTCGGAGATTTGGCCGAGGCGACAAGTTATCTCCGCGCTTCATCGGACCCTTCCAGGTCCTCAGCAGGGTTGGTGAGGTGGCTTATCGCCTGGCTCTACCACCTCAGTTACACCAGGTGCACGACGTCTTCCACGTGTCTCAGCTGAGGAGATACGTGCACGACCCGACGCACATCTTTGACCATGGGGAGCTTGACGTTGACGATGGGGCGACTTTTACGGAGGTCCCGGTGAAGATAGAGGATCGACAGGAGCGGATCCTACTTGGGCGATCGATTCCTCTTGTGCGCAACAGATGGCGGCACGGGAATCTCCAGGAGAGCACATGGGAGTGGGAGGCTCAGATGCGTGCTCAGTACCCTCTTTTGTTTCCCTAGTTTTTGATGTATCTTTACGGGGACGTAAAGCCCTGAGGTGGGAGTAATGTAAAGACCCATAAAATTCAAGGGAAATTTTTTCTTAATTTTCTTTAGAATTTTACAAGAGCGCGGTTTCAGACGGCACCTGATTCCGAGGTCCGGAGTACCCGGAATTAATTTCTGAAGTTTGGCTCGGGTACGTTCAGTGAACGAACGAGCGAGAATTCCTAACTTTTGATCCGGTGCTCGGAATTGAAATCCGAGGGCACCGATGAACTCGCAACGCCGATATTCGCTTAAAGAGACCTTTTCGGGAGTTGCGTTTGTTGCGGGTTGAAAGTTAAGTTTTGGGGTTTTCAGTTGAGCTAAATAAAATTTGTGTAAGACAAATTTTATTTTTAGTTTGTTAAAATCCTACCAAAGGGGGTTGGAAGTGGGACCCACACCCACTTAACCTCCCTTGGGAGGATTAAGTGTGGTGGGGTCCACACGAACCCCTAGACTTTTCAAGTTCCCTTAACCCCCTCTTAATTGACTTAAGTTACTTAATTAATTGTGGGAGTTAAACCCCCTTTTTGAATTTCAAACTTTTGAAATTCTTTTGTGTTTTGTAATAATAAAATAAGAAGTTGTCTTATTTTATTATGGGTTGATTGTTTGTCTCCTTGAGAGCTTTTGGAGAGCTTCTTCTTCATCTTCAAGCTCTGACGAAGAACGAAGAACGCTCAAACTCCGACGAAGAACGACGCCTCTCTTCTTCGTCCTCGGTGTCAACGAGAGGGAACGCCGCTTCCTCCTCGGATTCCCTTCGTCGACATAAGAGGTTTCTCCATCGACATATCACATCAGACGTATCTCTTCGTCAACGGAATTGACGAACGACTACCGCGACGCCCGATCTCCGCGACGTCGACTTCCGCGGACTTAGTCAAATCCTAGAACTTTTACCCGAGGTAGGGGTTGTTGATTTTTGTTAATTTATTCCATTTCTTGATCATGGACTTCGCATGTCAAACATGAGACTTTTGAATGTTTTAAGTTGCGTTATTATTATAACGTGAGGGGGGGGCCGGACCGCACGAACACGGCCGAACCCCCCCTCCATCGTTCATGTTTATTCATGCGGGTGGAAGCAAGTGGCGTGGTGCCGTCGCACCACGTGGATGATCGTTCAAATAATTTACGCGGCGCCGTCGCACTACGTCAAGGAAAAATCTTCAAGATCACGACGCCGTCGCGCCGCGTTGAAAAGAATCATGGCACGGCGAAGGGGGCGTGGTGCCGTCGCACCGCGCCGGACGACGAACACCGCGGCCGGTTCCGGGCCGCGGCGGGACGAGGAGACCGCGGCCGGTTCCGGGCCGCGGCGGAAGAGAAGACCGGCGGCCGGGCCGCCGGCGTCGGAAGCCGAAGGGGGGACCGGAAATTTCCGGTCCCGTTGGAGAAAACCGGCCGGCCAGCTGGCCGGCCGGAAATCATTAAAACCGGGGAAATTAATTCCCCGGCCGTTTTAATAAAACCCCCCCTCTTAAAGAGGGGGGCGGTTCTTGAAGGAGGGGGGCAGCCGGCCCCCCCGGTTCTCTTGAATAAACCGGCCCCCACGTGGGGGCGGTTTCAATCAAGGGCGCGGCAATTGCCGCGCCGTTTTTCCAGGAACCGCGGGGCTTAGCCCCGCGTGCCGCCACCTCGCGGCGCCAGGCCGCCGCGGCCCGCCGCGCCGCCGCGCCGCCTCGGCGCACCGCCGCCTCCGCCGCGCCGCCTCCGCGCGCCGCCGCGCGCCGCCGCCGGCCGCCGCGCCGCCGGCCACCGCGCCGCCCAGGGGGGGGGGGGGGTCGGGCCGGGTCGGCCCGGACCCGGACCCCCCCGTTTCGAACCAGATTTGGTTTTTGGCTCATAACTTGAGCCTCGGACCTCCGAATGACGAACCGTCTACGGCAACGCGATCCTTGGATCGAGACGGTCGTTTCGGTATATCGCACTCAAGGTTTCGGATTACTTTGAGTTCGGCCGGGTTGGTTCGTTCACGAAACCAACCGGGCCTTCGGAGCGGAAACACTCATATCTTGAGCTACGAACGTCCGATTGACGCACCGTCAGTCGCGTTGTGTTCCTTTTAGTGAGACGGATCTTTTGGCATACTCCGCCCGAGGTTTGGACGCAGGTGGAGTACGGTCGGGTTGGTTTTGCCTTAAAAACCAACCGGGCCCCGGAGACGAAAATGCCAATAACTCTCAGACCGGGTGTCCGATCGACGCACCGACTGTTGCGTTGAGTTCCTGTTTACGATACGAAACTTTTGGTATCCTTCGCCCGAGTTTTGGATACAGTTAGTAGAGGCCGGGTTGGATCGCACCCGGAATCCAACCGGGCCCCTGGAACGGGAAAGCTAATATCTTTCAGACAGGACGTCCGTTTGACGGACCGTCAGCGGCGTTGGTGTTTACGTTGAGTAACGGTCCCTTGAGTATACCCTATGGAAGTTCGGGATACAGTTGAGATACGGCCGGGATTGGTTTCGCTCTCGAAACCAACCGGGCCCCTGGGACGAAAAAGCTAATAACTCACAGACTGGGCGTCCGATCGACGCGCCGTCTGTTGCGTTGAGACCCCTGTGACGAGACGGTCCTTTGAGATACTTCTTTGCGGGACTTTGTGATACTTGGAGTATCGACCAGTAGCTCGTGGAGCGGACCCTCCCGGAGACGAGCGTGCAGAGTACGGAGACCGTGTAGCTGGCTGAGACCTGACGACTGCTAGACCGACTCGACTTGGAGTGAGTCGACTAGCCCAGTGGACGGAGCGCCCGGTATTTGGCGGCAGACCCACGGCGGACGGAGCGCCTGGTAGTTGGCAGCAGACCCGCGGTACTCGACAGGAGGAGTACCTCAGTAGGCTATCTGGGTAGCGCCCGGTATTTGGCGACAGACCCTCAGCGGACGGAGCGCCTGGTAGTTGGCCACAAACCCGCAGTACTCGACAGGAGGAGTACCTCAGCAGTCTTAGGTTAGTGAGCGGCGGCCTCGGAGTCGTGATAGGACCACTGTACACTCTAGAGACGGAGCTCTTCAGCAGTTACGGTTTCGATAATAAAAATCCTGGTTTGAGCTGAGACTTTTGACCTTTGTGTTTCCTCATGATTGAGATGGGTTACTTGATAACTTAGGTATATGTATGGGCATATACCTGGGTAGTGGTTATCCGTTGATCTCATGATCCTTGTGTTTCCTCATGACTGAGATGGGTTAATTGATAACTTAGGTATATGTATGGGCATATACCTAAGTAGAGTTTAACTGTTGAGATCTTCTTGTGGTTATCCTTGTTGGTTTTAGTGAGACCTTGAGGGTCTCGGGGTCCCTACTGAGTATCGTTATACTCACCCCTGCACGGGCTATGCCCGCACCTCGTTGTGTTGGTTGCAGACGACGGCCAGTACTGGCAGAGGCCGAGTGTTCGAGGACTGGACGGTACCTGGAGGTGGACTATACGACGAGGCGGTACCCAGAGGCAGACCACTGGGCGGGACATACTCAGAGCAGACGGCGGGACCCGAGGAGCAGAGGAGCTATCTGTACCCACCCTTCAGGTGGGATTTCCAGTGGACAGCTCGGCGTAGCAGCTTTACTTTTCAGTTGCTGTTTTTCCTTTCGAGTTGTACTTTACAGTTGGGCTTGTATTTCCGGCCCCTTTTTACTTTCCTCACTTTTAGTTGTACTCTGTTTTTGCTTAGTGTTACTTTCCGCTTGCTTACTCTGTGGTGTTTGCTTACTTTACAAAGGCAATGCCTTCCCTTTTTACCGGGATTTACGCCTTGGTGCTAGTCGCCAGCCCCTGGCCTATGGAAGGCGGGCTTGGGGTAGTCACGGCACGGACCCCGAGGGCGGGTCGTGACATTAAATGAGTTTTTTGGGTAATAAATTCACCTAGATTAAGGGTAAATAATGAAGTGTTCATGAATTATGTTTAGAATAGAGGGACATGAAATATGTGTTAATACATATGTTTATACTTAATTATGATTTTAAATGAGAAATTAATTTTGGTGAATGATATATTTATTAATAAACTAATTGAAATTTTCATGAATATGCTATTAATAATGAATTAGTCAACTAAAATCAGCATGATAAATTAGACGATGTGATGTGATTGATTTGAGTTGATTAATTAATTTGTGTATATATTCCTAAAATGATGGATTAAGTATGTAATTGATGTAAAATTTTGATGTTTAATTTTTTGATTAGTCGTTTTATTTTTTAGAGTCATCTAACCAAAAATCCATGTTGCGAAGACTCATAGAGAAAAGGTTAACTAGAAGTGGCATGTTGAGGCATGTAGGAGGGGGGGGGGATAAGAATGATCTACCCTTGTGGATACCTGATACTTCTGTAGAGGCAAAAATCACAAATAATTTCTCAAGGTTCTTTAGAATTTGGAAGGGAGAACTTCTCAGGAGGTAGTGATGATGACTGATGCTATTTGATATTTCCAAGATAATCCTCCATTTTTTATGGGGGATATTGGAATGCAGGGAATATAAGAGTGGTTAGAAGGTATGAATATAATTTTTGAATTAATTGAGGAATCAAAGAATAAGAAGGTGAAACTAGGTATATTTATGCTTGATGGAACAACATGGAACTGGTAAGGAATCATTATATAGATAAAGAGAATATGGAATATTAACTTGGATACATTTTAGGACTTATTCGTTGATAATTTTTTTCTAGAGACTCTAAGGATGGATAGAGATCAGGATTTTATTGAACTAAAATAGAGAGATATGTGTGCATTGGACTATGTTACTAGATTCATTGAATTTGTTCACTTTTCTCTGAATTTAAGGCGTGGATACATTTTAACCACTTTTACAGTGGTAGTAAATAAATCCTTAACAATTTAGAAAGATTTAGATAAGGTTCATATAAAAGTTGTAGGTTTTGGTTGATCGAGAATTGGTTTGAAGAGGGAGTTTGATAATTATCATTAGGATGATGAGTGGCCATGAACCCAGGGAAAGATTTTATCTTCTCTATATTATTTAGAAAAAATACCTATAAAGTAAATTTAGCATGGTTATAAGGGGAATATTCATTTTTATTCCCTAGTGATTTGAAGAAGTGACATTGTTATGGAGATATGATACATCTTTAGAAGTTCTATTTTCTATGGAATTAGAAAAGTGATAGACACTAATTTTCTTTTTTCACTTAGGAATCTTGTGATTAGGTGAGTAGACCTAAGCAAAGAGGAATTTTTATGTCACCTATGAGTTCAATATGTCTAACTGGTAGGGATTCATAGAGGTAGTATTATAGGGTTTAAGTGTCTTGGGAAGTTTAGGAGACCTGGGTCTAGGATCAAAGACCAGGAATAAGGAACATAGACTATCAGAGGTATGATGTTAGTCACTTACACCTTATATAGTGTAATATTTTACATTGTTGTATCTCATTTATTTATTATTTTTTTATTGACTTATTCTTGGATGTTGAGATTTTTTTTCAGGGCATTCAATTTGGATACTCCACTAGGAAAAAGAACAAATCCTATCAAGAGATGTTTCTATTATGATACTATTATTAATGTATATGATTATATATGAGATTTCAATGTTTTGGTAAATTTAGGATTTTATGTAATTATAGGAATGGATTGGATAACATGTTTTAAAGATCACATTGACTTCTACTATAGATAAGTTGTTTTATTTCCATCCATGAATGATTCTTATGTTTTCTTGGGTGAATGATATTATTATTCTATAAAATTTGGTCTTGATTTATGAAAACTAAGGAAAATTACATCTCAAATTGTGAGAAAGGTTATGGTTTCAACTAAAGGAAGATTCAAATCTATTTTTTCTCTTATTCTTGATATAGCTTAAGATGTGTTTCTTGAGGATTTTATAGGATTGTTTTTAAGAGGGAATTGTATTTTATGATAGAATTGGTACCAATTATTGAGTCTATCTCTTTCTCTCTATATCAAATGGATCTAGTTGAACTTTTAGAATCAAATATTCAAGTGGAAAATATTAATTCAAAATGATTTATTATGAAAAGTGTACCTCCTTGGGGCACTCCACTATTTTTTTTCCAAAAAGTCTAATGATAAATTGAGATTATGAGTTGATTATCATAGGTTTAATCAAGTCACCATTAAGAAATGGTATCCATTAACATGGATTGATAACCAATTTGACCAGTTTAGGGGCCTCTGATAGGTTTTTATAATTGATCTTCAGTCATTAACCACCTATGAGGTATCATTAATTCTAAGTGGAAACAATGTTTAGGAATTTATATTTCTATTTCTTAAAACTAAAACTAAAAATGTGTAGTATATCTCAAGTCTAAGTCCAAATTCATAGTGTCACGACCCCCTCCCACCAAAGATGCCCCTCCTGAGTTGGAAATGGTGAAAGGGAGATAATGACCCCCGATTCCCGCCTCCAGTAGGCCCCGGGGTGGCGACTAGCACCAAGGGTATGAGTTTTCACAAATATGGGAGGTATTATCCTTTTTTTATATTATTTAGGATTGGGAAATAGGACAAGTCAACCACCAAAAAGGAAAATAACAAGTGTATAGAAATAAACCCAAACCAAGCCCACATGCATGTTTAAACAATTTTATAACAAGAAGCAAGTACAAGAAAGATCAAAGTACAATACCAAAAGAAAACAAGAGAGCAACAACTGCAATAACTCCAATTGTAAGACTAGTAGGGTCCCGCACGGTCCTGGTAGTCCTCCTGGAAACTTGAAATAAAACGTAGGGTGAGCATACAAGTATACTTAGTAGGGAAACCTAAATCTCTGGTGCACAAGTGGGGAGACATCCTAATGTCCCGTGAGAACAACATAAGAAACCTAGCAAGGAATTCTATCCACCCAACCTTACCAGGAACACTCACCAAAAACACAATCACAACAGGTAGTAGTATATAAGAACAAGAGTATTGGGTACCCCACACCATTTCCCTTTAGTTAGCTGCTCTTCCTAACGGAAAACATCCTGACGCTGCCACACTATCCCTGCCCGCACACACCTAGGCCTCACTACCACGTATCCCGCCCGCACACACCTGGGCCTCACAACCACGTATCCCACCCGCACACACCTGGGCCTCATCCCAAAGATTCTTGGGAAATAGTAGAACCTTCCCTAAGAGTCTTGGTCTAAAGCCACCCCAATCGAAACCTACCTGAAGAGTCTTAGGTGTAAGGTCGCCTCAAGCCATCACAACCTAGGGGAGAAGGAGTAGGAAGGATCTAGTAACTAAGGGAAAAACACCCTCTCCCATGAAATGGGAGTGTTCGACACTAGGTGCTCAACATGGGTGGGGTGCGATAAAACACAAAAGATACAGATATATATATATTTACCAACCACACAACCCAACCTATGGCTTCTAAACAAATAAACTGAGCACATGCCTCGACACTATTACTACGAATCATGCATACAACAAAAAACCCCAACCCCATTTAGGTTTTCACGTTTCAGCAGAATTAGTTTATTTAGTTCCTTAACTACTGGGAAACTATTCACAACCAACCACTTCGATCATTCATAAAATATATCCCTGTCATCCACAAATCAAGTTAGGAAGACACATGCAACATGACCAAGCCCTTCTTATCAACCAACCATCCCATTGATTATTAAACCCATTCTATTACCATGACCCACCATTCATTAAATCTTCCACTTTTTATTTAATAATCACAACCCATAGCCCGTTTTCATTCAAACCCATCCCTGCAGCCCCGCTGCCAACCACCATAACCACGACCGCACCGAAATCCGTACATCATTATCCCTTTAATACCACTTATTGCAACCCCTCTGCCCGTCATCAACACAAAATTTACACCAACCCACAACCAAGCCAACTGCAGCCCCACTGCTCACCCTATCCACAATAACCCACAAAACACCCCCCATCACATGCCACGTATCCAAGACAACACCCACATGTTCATTATTTTATTTTTGTTTAACCAGGGTGATCACACAAGGGTTCCAGATTTTAAAAATCCAACTTTACGTGATTAACCAATTTCCACATTCCACAAAGTTTCCATCCATAAGAAAATCTAGAAGGATAGGGCAACATTTAATTTTGTAAGCAAAGGCCCCCAACGACCGTGATTTTCAGTAGGTAGAAGCTCATTTAATTCACAACATAATATCACAGGATATAAAGTAACAACAATCACAAAC
This sequence comes from Viscum album, assembly GCA_963277665.1. Taxonomy (NCBI): domain Eukaryota; kingdom Viridiplantae; phylum Streptophyta; class Magnoliopsida; order Santalales; family Viscaceae; genus Viscum; species Viscum album. Next base: position 1,607,012,287 of record OY728141.1, on the reverse strand, counting down.
TTCCCAACCCCGTTATAAGCCAATCATTATCTTTATTAAACCGGTTCAAAAGTGTTTCACGTAAGCAAGAGGTCACCAACCCCGCATGTTGCACAAATTAGAGAGACGAAGATAAGATCCCTACCTCAACAGGTTCTGATAACAACGCTCCTCCCCAGGTCAACTTTAGAAGACGTCTGTCGGCGTCTGTCACTTCCGTCAAGTCCCGGTAAAACCTCCTCGGGTGGAAGTAGGAAAGGAAAAGCCGAATGAAAGACAACAGATCCAAGCTCGGAAGCTTCGCCTTGTCATTACGATCCCGTGGCCGCTGACAGATCGTAAATCGAAGCTCAGACGAAGAAGTTATGGAAGGAAGAGCCTTTGAGTCTCTTAAGAGAGCTCTGCTCAGAGGAGAGGGGAGGAAAGGTGTGTGTTGAAAAGGAGGAGGGGACCCCTCCTTTTATAGGCGTGAAAAGTAAAAGTACATGGTGTGTACTTTATGGTACACGACGTGTACTCAGTTAATTCACACGATCTCCACGCGACTTCCAACACGGCTCCACGGCCGTTGACTGGTCAACACACTGTTTGAGGGTAATGTATACGCGGGAAGGGACTACATGGCGTGTAGTTTAGACACACGGCGTGTACTCATTTATTGCACACGGCAAGGACACAGCTCGAACATGGTACACAGCTGTTGACTGGTAACGCGTACGCAGGGAAGGACTACACGGCGTGTAGAACTGGACACACAGCGTGCACCCATTATTTCACACAGCGAGGAAACGACCTAACACATGGGGTATACTCGGAAAGAGGGTACACGGCGTGTACTCAAACTACACGGCGTGTAGTTTCAAAATTCTGGAAAGTGTGGGAAAATTCCATTTTACCCTACAGAACACTTCTTGACCTTCTTTTTGACAAAGGAATGGGCCGGAGAGGTCCGTACCATTACATCAGATACCTCTTAAAACATTCTCATCCTCGATAATTCAAAACCAACCCAGAGGAAACCCAACAAGATACCTATTAGGGTTCTCATTATAACAGGAACCCAACCAACAACCCTAATCATATGTGTTAGGAATTCCTTCTCCAATGTTGAGATATTATCCGCTTTAGGCAGCACTGACTCGCCTGCACAGGTTTAATCGCATCCTAATTAATGTGTCTCGGTTAATAATTGGGTCTTCCCACTTTCATACATTAGGATTGTTTTTAACTCACACTTCCCCCAACACCGCACAACCTACACACTGCCCGAACATGTGGGTTTGGAAAATTCCTTCTCCTATGTCGAGATACTATCCGCTTTAGGCGGCACTGACTTTCCTGCACGGGTTCAATCACATCCGCCTTAATGCGTCTCGATTAAGGGTCAGTTTTTTCCCTTTCCCCACACATCCGTACGTTTCACACATTACCAGGGAACAAGGAAACAAAAAGGTCTCACAACTGACAAGCCAAGCATTCCATATATCAAAGGTACATAGTACAACATCAACACAAAGCTCAAAAGAACAAGGAAAAAACACAAGTCAAAACAACTCCAGGTACTGAGCGTGCATCTGGGTCTCCCGCTCCCAAGTGCTCTCCTCGAGGCCGCCATACCTCCACAACACACAAACCAAAGGAATGGTTCATCCACGGAGCACCTTCTCTTTACGATCCTCGATCCTGACTGGTCGTTCCTCGAAGGTCGCATCGTCTCCCATATCTAACTCTCCCCAGTCGATAATGTGGGAGTCGTCGTGTAAGTACCGACGAAGTTGGGAGAAGTGGAAGACGTCATGAACCTTCTCCAACTGATTTGGTAGGGCTAGCTGATATGCCACATCACCAACTCACCTCAACACCTCAAAAGGTCCGATGAACTTAGGTGAGAGCTTGCTCCCCTTCCCAAACCTTCACTGCCCCCGTCGAGGGGAAACCTTCAAGAACACATGATCTCCCACCTCGAACTCCAAGGGCCTCCTCCGAAGATTAGCATAAGACTTCTGTCAGTCCTGAGCCGCTTTCATCCTCTCACTTACAAGTTGGAATTTCTCCGTGGTGCTCTGCACTACCTCTGGCCCAAGAGCACCTGTCTCACCAACCTTTGCCCAACAAATGGGTGAACGACATGGCCTTCCATAAAAAGCCTCAAACGGTGCCATGACAATAGTAGAGTGAAAACTATTGTTGTAGGAAAAATCTATTAAAGGCAAGTGTCGTACCCATGATCCTCAGAAATCTAGAACGCATGCTCGTAGCATGTCCTCCAACGTTTGGATAGTCCGCTCCGTCTGCCCATCGGTCTGGGGGTGGAAAGCAGTGCTAAGTCGTAGCTGGGTGCCAAAAGCATGCTGTAGCCCCCTCCAGACTCATGAGGTAAACCAAGTATCCCGATCTGAGATGATAGTACTTGGAACTCCATGCAAACACACCACCTCGTCTACGTACCTCTCTGCTAAGGTACTCACCGGGCCTGACTCCTTAATTGCTAAGAAGTGATCCGATTTCGTCAGTCGATCCACCACCACCCAGATAGCATCATAACCACCCTGAGCTCTGGGTAGTCCTGTGACGAAGTCCATTGAGATGTCATCCCACTTCCACTCGGGGACATCTAAAGGATGCAACAAACCACAGGGAACATGGTGTTCAGCCTTCACTTGCTGACACACTAGGCATTTAGCCACAAACTCCGCCACTGCCCATTTCACCCCAGGCCACCAAAAATGTTCCCTCAGGCCTCGATACATTTTTGAAACTCTTGGATGTACTGCCAAGGCTGAGCTATGGAACTCACAGAGAACTCCCTCACGCATTGCCTCTGGAACAAACAACCTTCCATGGAAAAGAATCTGATGTCGGCTGTCCTCTGACCATCCATCTGGAGCATTCCCCTGATCGACACGATCTCGAATCACTTCCACCTCAAAGTCCCCCCATTGAGACTCTTCCACCTGCTGCAACAAGGAGGACTGCACCGTCATCTGAAACAAACAGCCTCTAACAACTTCTACCCTTGCATCCAAGTGTAAGGCAGCCAAATCTCCCATCGCCTTCCAAGCATCAGTGGATTCCCGAACTACTTCCTGATGCGTCTTCCTGCTCAGGGCATCAACCACAACGTTGACCTTACCTTCAGTGTAAGAGATCTCAAAGTCATAGTCTTGGAGAAACTCGACCCATCTCCACTGCCATAAGTTCAGGTCACGCTGGGATAAGATATAACGTAGGATCTTGTGATCTGAGAAGACCACAAAGCGCTCCCCAAAGAGGTAATGTCGCCACAACTTCAATGCGAACACTACTGCTGCAAGCTCTAGGTAATGGGTGTCATAGTTACGCTCATGAGGGCGTAACTGTCTAAACCCATAATAGATCACTCCATTCTTCTACATCAGCACGCACCCCAGAACAAGGCCAGAAGAATCACAAAACACCTCATACAACAACCCTTCCTCTGGAAACCTGAGTACGGGAGCCCTGACCAACTTCTCCTTCAGGTAGTCAAAAGCTTTCTGGCACTGATCTCTCCATAGGAAGACCTGGTTCTTCCTAGTCAAAGCTGTCAATGGAGAAGCAACTCGAGAGAAGTCCGAAACGAACCTCTGATAGTAACCTGCTAACCCCAGGAAACTACGAACTTCTTCCACACTCTTGGGTGCTTCCAAGAAACAACTTCCTCCTCCTTCGACGGGTCCACCGATACTCCATGTTGAGACACCACGTGCCCAAGTAAGTTTACTTATTGCATCAAGAACTTACACTTCGACAATTTCCCGTAAAGCTGGTGGTGTCGAAGGACTTCCAAGACTGCCCTGAGATGCTCAACGTGCTCCTCCTCTGGTCTTGAGTAGATCAGGATGTCATCGATAAACACAATGACGAACCGGTCCAGAAACTCCCGGAAGACAAAGTTCATAAGTCCCATGAACACATCAGGTGCATTTGTAACTCCAAAAAGCATCACTACAAACTTGAAGTGCCCATACCTGCACCTGAAAGCCGTCTTCGAGATGTCGTTATCCTTCACCCTCAGCTGATGATATCCTGATCGTAGATCAATCTTGGAAAACCAACCTTCTCCCCTCAGTTGGTCGAAGAGATCATCTATCCTTGGGAGGGGATAGCGGTTCTTGACCGTTACCTGGTTCAACCTTCGGTAGTCTATGCATAGCCTGAGACCACCATCTGCCTTCTTCACGAACAAAACTGGAGCACCCCGTGATGATACGCTGGGTCGAATAAAACCCTTCTCCATCATATCGTCAATCTGAATCCGCAACTCCCGCAACTCCGAAGGTGCCATCTGATAAGGGGCCATCGAAATCGGACGGGCACTAGGCTGTAAGTCTATCCCGAACTCAACGTCACGTCGGGGGGGGGGGGGGGTAGAGTCACAAACTCCTCGGGAAAAACATCTAGGAACTCCCCAACAACCTCTGGGACATCCATCATCTCTGTATCAGCTGGAAACACTGATAGCCCTCCTAACAAGTAAAGGAGAGGCTTCACATGCCAGATTCCCACCTGATAGCTCCTCTCGCCAACAAAAGCTACGCGCTTCCCATCCACGTCGGAGAACACAACTCTTCTTCAGAAGCAGTCGATAACGGAACTAACAAAAAACAACCAGTCGATTCCTAGGATGACATCGTATGGCTGCATCTGTAACAGAAGAAGGTCCCCACTAGATCGATGTGGTCCCAACGTCAACCCACATCCCCGGAAAACACAAGATACGCTGGTCTGGCCCCCAACTGGTGTACTCAGTACCAGTGGTATGGAAATTATCTCTACATCTAGTCCCAATGAATAGGCTAGACTAGGTGCAATAAAGGTGTGCGAAGCTCCCAAATCGAACAAAGAAGAAACAAGAGTGCTGAACAAACAAATCGTACCTCGCACCACCTCTGGTCCTACTGGAGCTGTCAACTCTACTGCATGCAACTTTACACACCCAACTCCTCTACCTCTTTAATGTCATCCACCTCCCCGACCACGCCCTGGTCGAGGTCCCTAAGGAGCAACCTGAGGTTGGCCTCCTCCTGCAAAGTCTGCCCTCGGAGGAGCATGGTCCTGCTGCTGCTGGAAGGGCCTCGCCGGCAACTGGTGCTGCTGAGGTGGGCACTGAACCTGCCCACCTCCACCGTACTAAGCTCGGGTCGGGCACCAACTCTGAATGTGCCCGAAACCTACACAAGAAAAACACCTCGGCCTTGGGCTCGTAAAAAAGGGACGAGGACCCGAAGATCTGAACTGGAACTGCTGGGGCCTGCTCCCCACTATCCTAAACCTGGAAGGTCCCGTCGCAGGAGACCTGTTGCTGACTGCCTTCCCCTTCGACGATCCTGGCTGGTTCCCCTCACGGGGTGCACCTCCCAACGAGTGCATCCTCTCTACAACCTCTTCTTTCTTCTGTACTGCCAAGTATGTCAGAAGGGTGAAGGGGGTGACAACATACTGGAGCGAAGGATGGAGCACCTCCTCCAAACGTCTCTCCCAAGACTCCTCATCTGGAAAGAGATCTGGAGAAAAGCGTAGGAGATCTTTAAACTTGATCCCCAGCTCTTGTACCGTCATACTCCCCTACTGAAGGGAGAGTAACTCCTGCCGCTTCTCCACCTTGATCATGGAAGAAAGGAATTCCTCTCGGAATTCCTTCTCAAAGTCAGCCCATGGAACCTCTGCCTCTATCCTCTCTCTGAGGTAGAGCGTCCACCACTGTCGTGCCGCACCTCTCAGCTGACTGACTGCTAGGGGAATCCAGTACTCCCTCGGAGCACGGATCAAGGTAAAAGCAATCCCTAGCTTCTCAATCCAACCCTCTGTCTCCGTATCCGAAGTACTACCCTCGTACTTCTTGAGGGTCTGCCACTGGAAAGAACAGAGAGTCTTCTGCCACTGGCTATCTTCCTCCTCTCGGTCAATCCTCAACTGATCGACCGACTGAATCTGCTGGGCCTTGGCCGTCTAAGCCACCCAGGGACGACGTCTAGGTGCCATAGCTGTACAGTAAACAAGGATCGCCTAAGCCCAAGTAGTAAGGAAAAACTCAAGGTTTCATTTATCATTTTATTTAAATTTCTTTCCCAGAACACCCAAATCAAGTAAAACACAATCATGATGATATATGTACCTTCCCTAGGGTCTCTACCCTGCAATCAAAGTAGTATCACTTGGTCATTCGGTAGGCTCAGAGTCCTTGCATCGGATAACGTGGGGCCCTAAAATCCCGCGTCCTAGCCGGTCTTCCCTGGCCTATGTCACGCACCAAGATTAACTAACACTATCGCCCTACCATCCCATGAAATCCTCACTGTGCCTAACTCCAGACTTCATCCTATCTCTCAACCATCAGCTCTGATACTATTCTATCACGACCCCCTACCACCAAAGATGCCCCTCCTGAGATGGCAATGGTGAAAGGGAGATAATGACCCCCGAGTCCCGCCTCCAGTAGGCCCCGGGTTGGCGACTAGAACCAATGGTATGAGTTTTCACAAATATGGGAGGCATTACCCCTTTTTTATATTATTTAGGATCGGGAAATAGGACAAGTAAAACACCAAAAAGGAAAAGAACAAGTGTATAGAAATAAACCCAAACGAAGCCCACATGCATGTTTGAACAATTTTATAACAAGGTGCAAGTACAAGAAAGCTCAAAGTACAATACCAAAAGAAAACAAGAGAACAAAAACTGCAACAACTCTAACTGTCTGACTAGTAGGGTCCCGCACGGCCTTGGTAGTCCTCCTGGAAACCTGAAAGTAAACGTAGGGTGAGCATACAAGTATACTCAGTAGGGAAACCAAAATCTCTCGTGCACAAGTGGGGAGACATCCTAATGTCCCGTGAGAACAACAGAAGAAACCTAGAAAGGAATTATATCCACCCAACCTCACCAGCCACACTCACCAAAAACAAAATCACAACAGGTATTAGTATATAAGAACAAGAGTATTGGGTACCCCACACCATTTCCCTTTAGTTAGATGCTCTTCCTAACGGCAAACGTCCTGACGCTGCCACACTCTCCCCGCCCGCACACACTTGGGACTCACTACCACGTATCCCACCTGCACACACCTCGGCCTCACAACCATGTATCCCGCCCGCACACACCTGGGCCTCACAACCACGTATCCCGCCCGCACACACCTGGGCCTCACAACCACGTATCCCGCCTGAACACACCTGGGCCTCACAACCACGTATCTCGCCCGCACACACCTGGGCTTCATCCCGAAGATTCATGGGAAATAGTAGAACCTACCTGAAGAGTCTTGATCTAAAGCCACCCCAATCAAAACCTACATTAAGATTCTTAGGTGTAAGGTCGCCTCAAGCCATCACAACCTAGGGGAGAAGGAGCAGGAAGGAGCTAGTAACTAAGGGAAAAAAACCCTCTCCCATGAAATGGGAGTGTTCGACACTAAGTGCTCAACATGGGTGGGGTGTGATAAAACACAAAAGATACAGATATATATATATATATATATATATATTTACCAACCACACAACCCAACCTATGTATTCTAAATAGAGAAACTGAGCACATGCCTCAGCACTGCTACTACAAAGCATGCATACAACAACCAACCCCAACCCCATTTAGGTTTTCACATTTCAGTAGAATTAGTTTATTTAGTTCCTTAACTACTGAGAAAATATTCACAACCAACCACTTCGATCGTTCGTAAAACATATCCCTGTCGTCCACAAATCAAGTTAGGAAGACACAAGCAACACAAGCAAGCCCTTCTTATCAACCAACCAACCCATTGATTATTAAACCCATTCTATTACCATGACCCACCATTCATTAACTCTTCCACTTTTTATTTAATAATCACAACCCATAGCCCATTCACATTCAAACCCATCCCTATAGCCCCGCTGCCAACCACCATAACCACGACTGCACCGAAATCCATACATCATTATCCCTTTAATACCACTTATCGCAGCCCTGCTTCCCGTCATCAACACAACATTTACACCAACCCACAACCAAGCCAACCACATCCCCGCTGCTCACCCTATCCAAAACAACCCACAAAACACCCCCCATCACATGCCATGTATCCAAGACAACACCCACATGTTCATTATTCCATTTTTGTTTAACCGGGGTGATCACACAAGGGTTCCAGATTTTAAACAGCCAACTTTACGTGATTAACCAATTTCCACATTCCAAAAAGTTTCCATCCTTAAGAAAATCCAGAAGGAGAGGGAAACATTTAATTTCTTAAGCAATGGCCCCCAACGATCATGATTTTCAGTAGGTAGAAGCTCATTCAATTCACAACATAATATCACAGGATATAAAGTAACATCAATCACAAACTTCCCAACCCCGTTATAAGCTAGTTATTATCTTTATTAAACCGGTTCAAAAGTGTTTCACGTAAGCAAGAGGAAACCAACCCCGCATGTTGCAAAAATTAGAGAGACGAAGGTAATATCCTTACCTTAAGAGGTTCTGATAACAATGATCCTCCCCAGGTCAACTTTAGAAGACGTCCGTCGGCATCTGCCACTTCCGTCAAGTCCCAATAAAACCTCCTAGGGTGGAATTCGGAAAGGAAAAGATGAAGGAAAGACAACAGATCCAATCTCGAAAGCTCCACCTTGTCGTTGCGATCCCGTGGCCGCTGACGGATCGTAAATTGGAGCTTGGACGAAGAAGTTATGGAAGGAAGAGCCTTCGAGTATCTTAAGAGAGCTCTGCTTAGAGGAGAGGGGAGGAGAGGTGTGTGTTGAAAAGGAGGAGGGGACCCCTCCTTTTATAGGCATGAAAATCAAAAGTACACGGTGTGTACTTTATGGTACACAACGTGTACTCGGTTAATTCAGACAGTCTCCACGCGGCTTCCAACACGGCTCTGCGACTGTTGACTGGTCAACACACGGTTTGAGGGTAACACATACGCGGGGAGGGACTACACGGCGTGTAGTTTAGACACACGGTGTGTACTCATTTATTGCACATGACAAGGACACAGCTCCAACACGGTACACGGCCGTTGACTGGTAACGCGTATGCGGGAAAGGACTACACGACGTGTAGAACTGGACACACGACGTGCACCCATTATTTCACACAACGAGGACACGACCTGCCACATGGGGTATACCCGGAAAGGGGGTACATGGCGTGTACTCCAACTACACGGCGTGTAGTTTTAAAATTCTGGAAAGTGTGGGAAAAGTCCATTTTAACCTCCAGAACACTTCTTGACCTTCTTTTTGACAAAGGAATGGGCTGGAGAGGTCTGGGCCATTACACATAGAGATAAGAATCCATAGCATGAAACCTTAATTTTAAAGTTATGAAAATTAATTCAAATGATTAAAAGTAAACCTAAAACTAATGAATGAAATTTAACTGAATGAAAGTGTACTGATTTTTTTATAAATCTCGGGTCATGAAATAATTGAAATTATAATATTCTTAATGAGTAATCATGTTGTTATCAAAATTTAATATAAAAAATATCTAGTCTTTGAATTTTATCTCTAATTAATAAAATCTCATTTTCTTATGATCGAGTACTTAGATTTGTTTAATAACTTGGTGATTTGAATCCATATTTAAATATAGATAGTCAAATTCAATCTATGATCAAGAAATAATTCAAGTAACTGCTTTATGTCTTAAAAGATAATTCATCAATAAATAAAAACTGATCATGTATAAAAAATATGAAAAGTTGTAAAAGAATGAAAAAATGTACAAACCCAATAATAATCACTATTTAAAACAAAATAAATCAATTAGTCACATTTCATTAAAAAACTCAAAAATAGAGGTTTATCCCCACATGTTTTCAAAATAATCAAAGTGTTGATCAATATTAGACATAGAAAAGTACCTAAGATTCATATCTAAACAAATAAAATCCTATATCCTTCTAGTATCAATCTATGTACTCCTATAAGTGTATGATCTAAATATTTATGTTTATATTTCCAGAAAATTTATATTTTTTATAGATAAAATCCTCCCATAAAATTTCCTATATCTCTCATATTTTTTCCACTTTAATTGGAACTAAAATTCCTTCAAAATAGACTTTATAAGTCAAGTTTGATTTCATAAATATATTCTAAAAATATATTTTCAATTTCCCAAAATGATATAAATTCCATATCTTAAAATTTACTACAATTATTTATATGATGACTAGATCAATATCACCACACCATAGAATATATATTTATCTTTATATCGATGTGAAACCATTTCCGTTTCATTATCCAACACATCACATCCCATGTATCTTTATTATCCAAATATTTGTATCTCTAGAAACATTACATGTTCTTAAATTTGTTCCCATTTTATTTCTCATATCTTCCACCGCCATGGTATGATAATCATAAAAACACCCATGGAATTGATTCATGTGACTCTAAACACAACATACACATCACTGTGGTTTCAGTCATCACCATGTATCCCTATCTGGATTCAAATATGATCTCCACCATGACATGAAGGTCCCTATGATGATTTTAAAATTCCCATATCTCTTAACCTATCATGCTATGATCATTTGTTTATCCATTTTAACCTCCAATATAGACCATGTCGTGGTTTACTCAACATCGCAATAAAAATATTTCTTATTTTATTTATTTTATTAAAATGTTCTCCAAACTATTATCTAAATGAAATCCTTCCATAAAAAATTAAAACAAAATAAAATAAACAATATCAACTTATTTATCATTAAAATAATTAATGAAAAAGAATGAAAAAATTTAAACTATCAGTTGTGATACAACCAGCTCAGTGTGCGAGATGAAGATGTACCAAGGATGATTTTTAGAACCTTTATGGTCATTTATAGTTCTTAGTGATGTCACTCATGGTAGAAAATTCTCTAGTTGTGTTTATGTACTTGATAAAATGGGTCTTCCACCCTTATATAGACTCGTTAGTGGTCGTGTTCATTGATGACATATTGATTTATTCACGATACCTTGAGAATCATGGGGAAAATTTATATGTTGTCTTGGATTATTTGAAGACTCATATGATTTATGCTAAAATTTTGAAATTTTATTTCTAGATTTGAGAAGTGATGTTTCTTGGGAATTTGGATTCTAATTCTAAAATTTTATGTAATTCTAATAAAGTGGCAGCAGTGATATTTTGATGAGTTCTCAATAATATTTTTGAGATTCAGAGTTTATTATAAATTTTTGAGTGCTATTTAAAATTAATTTAGGAATTCTTCCACTTGGAAGAATTATTATTGAGCTTGAACAAGAATGTGATGAATTTTCTATAAGATTATTATTGTTGATTCCTTGAGCAAGAAATATTAGATTGATGTAATTCAGGAATTAAATGACGAGTGACTAATATAATACACTTATTAATGATTTTAAATTACTCCCATTACTAGGTTTTCATTAAAAATGTATAGTTATTCCTCAATGTTCATGTTTTGATCATAAATATATATATGGAGCATTGTTCAAATTCATTTAATCACCACAAATCTTACTAAATTAATCATAAATTTATATATAATGATCAAATTTTTGTAATTATTCTTTTTTAGGGTTCTTGATTGAAATTCCTACATTTCTATTAACTGAATATTTGGATAGTTCGAACATTTTTATGTCTATATGGATCACATAAGAGGGTCCATTGAATATATGTTGAAAACTGAGACATCAATGAATATTTAATTTCTGGGATCAATATAGAATCCAAAATTTTATGAAAATTCAGAATATGTTATAGAACAATCTTTTACATTTGGGATTAAAATTTCAAGGACCAAATCTTAATTTAAGTATTCCAATCCATGAAAAACATTTCATCATAAAATTATGAACAAAAATTGATTAAAACCCACCATTATTGACCTATCTCTAAATTTACTTGTCCAATTGAGATGAAAATACATGGAAAAAATTCAAGTAAAATATGAGAAAATTTAAAGAAGATTTTTTTTAATATGGTGGCATCTTCCTATCATAAAACTTATTTACATTGAGGAAATATAAAAATTTAGGACAATCCAGTATAAGAGAACATGGTTTAAGAAAACATCTATATCTTTGGATCCAAAAGTCAAATGTATATAAAATTTAGAGGGTGTACTATCAACAGATACAACATTGTTGAAGATCCATTCTCAAGATAATGCTTCCTTAAGGGTCAAATGATCAATCCATCTCGGAGGGTAGTTTTAAAAGGAAAAAACTCCACTACCTTAGCCTATAAATGCATGAATCTCTTATCCTTTTAAGTGGTTTCCATTTCAGAATACATTAATGGTTATTATCATGAAAAAACCATTATCAAGGAATTGTAGGACCTTCCAAACTCAAGTTCTTAATTGAGAGACCACTCCTCCACCCTTTATTTTCATTTTATTATTTATTCTATTTTAATTATAACCATGTTTTAGAATAATGTTACTTGATTTTAGGAACTTATAAACCCATTTTTGATTTCCTTATATCTGGGGCTTGTTTAGGGTTGTTTTGGGTGAATTTTAATTTTTTTGGGGGTTTTGGGGGCTGTGAACTGCTAGTGCATAGTTAGGGAGAACCATCTGGTTTGGCCTAGCAAATAGTGCACCCTGTGATGAGCCGATGGAAGGGAAAAACATTTTTTTAAAACCATGTGGTCACACCTCCAAACTATTAACCCCTCTATAGTGGGGGTTTTTATGGTTGGTGCATGGTTAAACTAACCATTCGTCCAAATCATGCACCCCATCCAGAACCCTAGTAAGGGCACACAATTATGGTGTTGGGTTACTACTTACCACGTGAACTTACATAGTAAACCACAAATGGGGTTTTTAACTACTCTAAATTTTAATTAAAAATCATGGGACCCCATTTTAAGATTAATAACACCACCCATTCAACCCTAGTTGGTTTATTTGGGTTTTAGAGGCTCTCTAGAGGATTCCTTAGTTCTCGAAACCTCTTCTCTTATGAGTCAAAGTACAAGTGAAAGATTTGTTCCCTATATGGGTTGATTCCTTTATCTCCTTCACCCTTGTTATTAATTAGTGTTTCCCATTTTTGGTGTTGAATTGATCACATGATTAAAGGTAGGTATTTATATATTTCTTTACCCTACAATTGAAACATTAATTTCTTGATTAATTTGAAATGATTTTTAATTGACTTATGTAAGAACCTGAATATTCATTTCAGGTACGTCATCCCTTTTTTTGGAGTTTTTAAAAAAAATAAACTTTCTAAAAAATTTCAAAGTACACGCTGTGTACTTTTTGAGTACACACCGTGTACTCTTCTCTGGCTCGAAGTCGTGTGCTGGCCATGCCCGGGCCACACACACGGTGTGTAGGGGTGACGTGGAGGCCGATTTTGGCAGAGTACGAAAAGGACCCAATACACGTCGTGTACTTTATTTTTTTACTAAATGAACCGGGGTCGCGCCTGACACACAGAAACACCTCCTTCTAGGTCTCGTTCATCCGAGAGTGACCCGTACGGCTGAATCTTCGATGAGCTCCCGTCTCTTCGTCCGTTCTCCGATTCGAGCACGGTCGATTGCATTGGAATCGCAGCGGTAAGATCTTCCTTCTTCTTGAGCTTCATTTTCTAATTCTTCTTCATTTACGAGTTATCGTGGGTTGAGAGTTTTGTGCGTTTTCTCAGATCTACAACATTCTAATGGGAATCAATCATCACGATTCACATATATCGATCTCCTTGGATCTAGGTAGGTGGTTTGTGCCTTTCTGTTGTAATTCGATGAGTATTTTGTGCAAATTCCACAAATTCCCTTGGGCGGGGAATTGTGGGTTTCCTGTTTTCCCCCTTCTGTTTTCCTACTTTGCTTGATTACTGTAGTAGAGGTTTATGCTTGTAAGTTGAGTAATTTATTTTGTGTTCAGGATGCTTTTCCATGTTTGTTCTGCCTATTTGGCATTTTGACAGTTGCCATGACTAGTTGTAGGATAATGGAACTGCTACTTTATTGCTGTTGAGACTTAGATTGATAGCCAAGTAGTTCTTGAGGTTTACTTGGACGATGTACGCGCGCTGAGCATGTTTATTTTCACTCAGGACTGTGAGAACCTAGAGTAGTAGACCAAAGGGAGAATTGACGTAAGGGCTTCTCTAGAGTGTCTTTAAATACGATGCGAGACCACAGGGGGAATTGATGATGAGTGCTTCCTCATAGAGTCTGTAGTTCCTCGACGCAGGCCACAGGGGGAATGAGACGTTGAGTGCTTCCCCATAGAGCCTTTAGTACGATACGAGACTATATGGGGAATTGACGGTAAGTGCTTCCTCAGAGAGTCTATTAATTTCATAGCTAAACCAGAGGGGTGAGACTGTGTGTGACACCTAGGGGGTTTCTAGTACTTATAGGTTGAACCAAAGGGGTCAGGCTATGAGAGCTACCCAGAGGGTTACCTTTTTCCTTTTTCGCTGGCTGTTTACTTGTGTACCTCTTTTGTTAGAACTTTAGATTGTAGCTGCTTGTGTTTCTATTTACTGATTCTTGTTTTATTACTGCCATGTATTCATTGAATGTTAGGAATAGATCTTTGGGTGATTTCCTACTGGGATTGTGTCTCACACCCTGTTTGGGCCATGCTTTTGGGCCCAAGAAGACTATGTTGCTGCAGGTATAGACAAGGGAAAGCGCCTTTCTACTTTAGGTTCTTGATTGCACTAGAGCTGGAGAGCATGGGACCGAGACGAGGCTTGCGATGCTGAGGAGTTTCTCATCCTTTTTTCTTTTTCTATTGCTCTATTACTGTGTTCAGTTGTATTTCAGCATGTTTTTGTGTTTGCTGCTTTCTTAGATACTTGTACTTTCTGTATTATTATCATCATTTCTATATATACATTGCTTCCGATGTTTGGTTTTAGTTGTTGCATATTGTTACTACTTCCGCTGTTTATTGTTGTTTTCCTTACCTTGTATACCTTACCGAATGAGGGAATAGTTTCCCCAATAACTTACCAAGGCCCTCGCTACTAGTCGGTATCCTTTAGCATTTGGGGAAATTCACTTGAGGTCATGTGGCGAACCGGGTATGGGGCACTAGTGGAGGGGCTCCGGATTCGGGTCGTTACAAAGTGGTATCAGAGGAGTTCTTTTCTCTTTCTCTACTGTTTGAAGACTTTATCCAGGTATAGGATGAAATCGGTACTTGGTATAAAGTTGTGCTCAGGAGTAGCTAACCCGTGTATAGGGAAAAGTCATACTACCTCGTTAATTGCAGTTTTCTGGTTTTGAGTTTTTATGGTTGATATGTTTTCACCTAGAGTGATTCACATGACTTGTGCGGTTATTGTTTTGATATTTCAGTTCTATTTCTATCGTAACCTGATGAGATGAGGGTATTCCATCTCATGCATCATATAGGCACTTCTAGAAATCACATGCCATGCATTCTTTCCATGCCATCTAGGGTGCATTAGCGATTGCATGCTATTGTGATAGGCTTTGTGTAGATTATGTATGCTGTTGTGATAGATGCTTGATATAATCCCTGCTGTTATGTTAGAGAGCTATTGTTTCCCCTTGTATATGACTATAGGAGATTCCAATATTTGATTCGTGGGGAGTATGGGCCCTCAAGAATCGGAATTTGGCACCTCTTTGCCTTGTTTTTAGTGTTTATGTGGTTCTGTGCAGTTTCTAAGCTACTGCCTAGAAAAACCCAGAATACACGGCGTGTACTTTTTGTATACATGCCGTGTAGTTTTCAGGCCGTGTTACTGACCGTGTGAGTAGAACACAGTGTCGTGAAAGTAACTTTAGGAACACGCTGTGTACGGTAGGTACACGCCATGTAGTAAGGAGCCGTGTACCCGGTCGTGTCACTAACAACACGGGTCAGGGAAGCTCGAGTATCACACGCCGTGTTGTAATGGAACACGCCATGTAGTTCCTTCCAGGCACCCAACCGTGTCACGAACAACACGGGTCGGCATGACCTTCTTTCAGACACGCCGTGTTGCTCTTGGAGCACACCGTGAAGTCTTGCCAGGTACCCTGCCGTGTCACGAACAACACGGGATGGTGTCACCTTGCCTATACATGCCGTGTTTGTTCGGAGCATGCCGTGTAAGGTTCATCTATGTAGATGACCGTGTGTTTAACAACACGGGCCGCTGAAGCCTTGTCCACTACACGCCATGTCCGTAGGGAACACACCTTGTAGTCTCAGTTTAAGAAAACCGTGTGGGTTAGACGTGTAAGGGACTCAGGCAGAGGAACAGTTTTCAAGTACACATCGTGTGTGGGTGAAACACGCCATGTAGTTTGAGGTGTACACGACTTGTAGGGAAAGAGTACATGCCCATGTCAGTGGCTTAATAAAACACGTTGTGTAGTTTTTATACACACTGTATAGTCGAGTTTTGTAAACTTGTGTGTTTTCCGTACCCTGTTTCCATTTTATACTCTTGTGTTCTCTATCCTTGTTTTCCTGATCTAAGGTGTACTTTTGATCTTTCAGAGCTATGCCTTCGAGACGTTCTCCCGTAGTACGTCTGTCATCAGGTAGTGATCAGATGCCAGATAGGGCTGATCAAGGACTTCCTTCTGATCCTCCAGTCAGGCCAGCCTTGGCACCGACTGTTATACTAGTTGCAGGTGCTGATGCACAGTTCAAGGAAGGTTTCATGAGGATGATTCAGGCCTTCCAGGGAGCGCCACCTCCTGCCATGACTATGGAAGACCTGACGCGAGTTTTTCAGCACCATCATCCTCCCACGTTCTCGGGGGAATGAGGACCTCAGGCTGCAGAGTCATGGATGAAAGACATGATGACTATTTTCAACCATCTGGAGACACCTCCAGAGAGACGGGTCAAGCTCACCACCTACATGCTCCGAGACTCCGCCAAGAGGTGGTGGGATGTGATCTCACAGGCGGGTCAACAGCAAGCCATGGCTTGGGAGGAGTTCCAGCGTGTGTTCTATGACTACTTCTACCCAGAGAACTTGAGGGCCGATCGAGCCCGAGAGTTCATGAGCTTAGAGCAGGGTACTCTTTCTATCATGGAGTATTCCTCTCGCTTCACCGAGCTGCAGTGTTTCACACCCCTCCGGGATGAAAGTGGGGTGTTCTTAGAAAGGAAGTTTGAGGATGGCCTCAGGAGGGAGATCCGCTCACAAGTGAACATCTTCCAACTGACTTCCATCACTTCCATCGTCAACCAAGCACTGATTACAGAGCGCAATATGAGAGACTCTGGAGCTGCGAACTAGGGCGGTTCTGCTTCCAGAGCTAGTCTTCCTCCAGATGACAGCAAGAAGCATCGTAGAGAGTCTACGCGCAGTGACCCGAGGAAGTGTGATGCATCGTCAGGCAGCCAGGTGACATGCTACCAGTGTGGCCGGTCAGGGCACAAAAGGCCTCAGTGCCAGAGGGACCCCGTGGAGTGCCGATCTTGCGGAAAGATGGGTCAACTTCAGTGTTTTTTCTAGGTTTTCTCACCAAAAGATGGTGACCGGGGTTCTTCCATGACTCCTCGTTCAGGAGTAGCCTCACCAGTCTCTCAATAGTTGGGGAACTGGAGTTCTTCCAGCCGTTCGGGCCGAGGTGGAGGTCGAGGCCATGGCGGTCAGCCACCAATCCCTCAGCACCAGCAGGGAGGTTTAGCTCAGAGTGGCCAGCCAGGGGTGCATGGCCATAGTGCAGGACAGTCTTTCATCATGGAGCAGGCCTATCAGGAGCAGGATCCCGACCCTTCTACAGTTCGAGGTACGATTTTAGTAGCCTCAGTTTTATCTTCATCCCTTTTTGATACTGGTGCTATGCATAGCTTTATCTCTGTTGCTATCATTGAGAGCCTTGGGCTCTGCATCTTTTCTTCTGCCGACTCGTTGACACTAGACACACCTTTGGGTATGAGGACCTCTAGTGTACGCCAATGTAAAGAGTTCCCTCTCGAGTTTGCAGGGTATCGTTTCTTATGGGATCTCTATGTCCTAGAGATGACATGCTATAATGTCATCCTCAGGATGGACTGGTTGGTTCCCTTCTAGGAAGTCTTCAACTATTATCGCCGTAGAGTGAGTTTTGTTTCACCAGAGGGTGAATACTTTCTTCATAGAGGTGAATGGGATGTCCAGGTGAGTCGAGCTGGACTCGGGCATCATGGGATAGGAAGGGTGACAACCCAGATTGCTAGTCTTTATCTGTATGATCAGGGGACTTCACAGTTAGACTTTACTCCAGTGGTGGATCATTTCAGGGACGTCTTTCCAAAGGGCTTTTCAAGTTTTCCTCTGGAGCGTGAGGTAGAATTTTCTATTGAGCTCATGCCAGGAGCAGCGCTAGTGTCCATTCCTCCTTATAGGATGGATACACCTGAGTTGCAGGAGCTGAAGAAGTAGTTGGAGGAGTTGCAGGCAAATGGTTTCATCCAACCCAGTACTTCTCCTTGGGGTTCGCCTGTCCTGTTTGCAAAGAAGGCAGACGGTACCCTTCGGCTTTGTGTGGATTATCGAAAGCTTAACCAGTTGACAGTTAAGAACCGATATCCTTTGCCGAGGATCGATGACCTTTTCGATAAGCTTCGAGGAGCCCGAGTGTTCTCGAAGATTGACTTGAGGTCCGATTATCATCAGTTGCACGTTAGACCCTCAGATATACCTCTGACAAACTTCAGTAGCAGGTATGGTCTATACGAGTATACAGTCATGCCGTTCGGTCTCACGAACGCACCCGCAGTTTTCATGGAACTGATGAACCGAGTGTTCCACCCTTACTTGGACTCTTTCATCATGGTCTTTGTGGAAGATATCTTGGTGTACTCCCACACTCGACATGACTATGCCACACATCTTGAGATCGTTCTGAGTACACTGAGAGAGCATCGTCTTTATGATAAACTATCGAAGTTCCACTTTTGGATGGATCAGATTCACTTCTTGGGTCACATCATCTCAGAGGAAGGAGTATCTGTGGACCCAGAGAAAGTGAGAGATGTAGTTTCCTAGGAGTATCCGAAGAATGTCTTTGAGGTACAGAGTTTTATAGGGATGGTTGGATACTACAGATGCTTCATTCAGGACTTTTCTCGTCTGGAAACACCTTTGACAGGTCTGACCAAGAAGGGGTCAAAGTTCTTATGGTCAGATTCTTGCGAGTCAGCCTTTCAGGAGCTGAAAGGGAGGTTGATGTTAGTGCCAATACTAGTCTTTCCAGATCTAGGAAAGAGCTAAATTGTTTACTGCGATGCTTCAGGTATCGGGCTAGGAGATATGCTTATGCAGGGAGATGGAGTCATTGTGTAAGGATCTCGACAGTTGAGGCCACATGAGAGGAACTACCCTACGCACGATCTGGAGTTGGCAGCTGTTGTTCATGACTTACGCTGTTGGAGACACTATCTTCTGGGAGAGCACTTTGTGGTCTTTACCGACCTCAAGAGTCTCAAGTATATCTTCACTCAGCATGATCTGAATCTGAGACAGCACAGGTGGGTCGAGTATCTTCAGTCTTTTGATTTCAAGCTTGCCTATATGCCAGGGAAAGGCAACATAGTGGCAGATGCGTTGAGCAGGAGAACTCAGATTCAGGCAGTTCAGGAGGCCAGTAGTGAGTGGCAGTTGATGGCACTGTTCTCTGAGATGCATCTGGAAGTGCATGACAGACAGGAACAGACTTTCCTATATTATGTAGCTGTTACCTCTACACTTCTCAATCGGGTACGAATGAGGCAGCTATCAGACTCAGAAGGCTTAGTCCCGTGGGAGGGTGTGTCAGGCGATGAACCTCTTCCTGGATGGATAGTGGGAGAGGATGAGATCTTTCATTTCTAAGGACACGTATGGGTGAAAATAGACATACGCGAGGAGCTGATGCGGGATTTTCATTCCTCTGTTTGGGAAGTTCATCCTGGTGTCACCAAGATGTATCAGGATCTTCATCGCCAGTACTGGTGGCCAGGTATGAAGAAATATGTTGCTGGTTTTGTCATGAGATGTTTTACTTGTCAGAAGGTGAAAGCAGAGCATCAGCGACCAACAGGCCTTTTACATCAGTTACCCATTCCGGAGTGGAAGTGTAACGATTTTGCAATGGACTTCATGACCGGATTTCTGAGGATTCCTCGGGGAAACGATGTTGTTTGGGTTGTCATCAACAGGCTCATGAAGGTTTCTCACTTCTTGCCGATCAAAAAGACCTTCAGTGTTGATGATCTGGGAAGACTTTAAATCTGAGAGATCATTTGCCTGCATGGAGTTCCACACTCCATTGTTTCAGATAGGGATGTGCGCTTTACCTCTCGGTCCTGGTAGGGACTTCATAAGGCCTTGGGAACATAGGTACTTTTGAGTACATCATAGCATCCCCAGACTGATGGTCAGTCTGAGCGTACGATCCTGGTTCTTGAGGATATGCTCTGAGCCTGCATTCCAGACTTTGGCGGTTCTTGGGAGAAGCATATTCCTCTGGTGGAGTTCACCTACAACAACAGTTTCTAGGTTACCATTCAGATGGCACCATATGAGGCTTTGTACGGTAGGCCATGCCGATCACCCTTATGTTGGCTTGAGGTAGGAGAGGTAGCTTTGCTGAGACCTTGTCTCGTTCATGAGACCTCAGAGCAGATAGATCCAATCCAGAAGAGGATGGCTATAGCACAGTCTCGATAGAAGTCTTATGCTGATCAGTAGAGACGACCTCTGGAGTTCGAGTTCGGGGATCAGGTTTTCTTGCGTGTCGCACCGAGGTTGGGACACAAGAGGATTCAGAGACACGGTAAGATTTCACCGCGATACATCGGGCCTTTTGAGGTCTTAGAGAGAGTAGGGTCGGTCGCCTATCGGTTGCAGCTACCTCAGAGGTACCGGGCCATGCACGAAGTCTTCCATGTCTCTCAGCTCCGATGTTACTTTTCAGACCCATCTCATGTCTTTCAGCCTGAGGAGGTTGAACTTGAATCAGATGCGTCATTCCAGGAGCATCCTATCCGGATTTTCGATCGCAATACGAAGGTCCTCTGTGGGTGGTCTGTTCCTCTGGTATGGGTGCTATGGAAGCATGGGAAAGTACAGGATGAGACCTGGGAGAGGGAGGCCGATGTGCAGTCGTAGTGGCCGGAGCTGTTCGGGTTTTCTTCTTCTACGCCTTGCTAGGGAAATCCGGGGACGAATTTCTTTAAGGGGGGAAGTTTGTAAGAACCCAGATCTTCATTTCAGGTATGTCATCCCTTTTTCTGGAGTTTTTAAGAAAAATTGACTTTCTGGAAATTTTCAAAGTACACGCCATGTACTTTCTGAGTACACGCTGTGTACTCTTCTTTGGCTCGAAGCTGTGTGCTGGCTGTGCCCGGGCCACACACACAATGTGTAGGGGTGACATAGAGGCCAATTTTGGCAGAGTATGGAAAGGACCTAGTACACGTCGTGTACTCTAAAAGTACACGCAGTGTACTCTAAAAGTACACGTCGTGTACTTTCTTTTTTTTACTAAATGAATTGGGGTCGTGCCTGACGCATAGAAACACCTCCTTCTAGGTCCCGTTCATCCGAGAGTGACCCGTACAGCTGAATCTTCGACAAGCTCTCGCCTCTTCATCCATTCTCTGATTCGAGCACGATTGATTACGTTGGAATCGCAACAGTAAGATCTTCCTTCGGATTGAGCTTCATTTTATGATTCCTCTTCTTTTCCGAGTTATCGTGGGTTGAGTGTTTTGTGCGTTTTATCAGATCTACGATGTTCTAAGGGGAATCAATCATCGTGATTCACATATATCGATCTCCTTGGATCGAGGTAGGTGGTTTGTGCCTTTCTGTTATAATTCGATGATTATTTTGTGCAAATTACACAAATTCCCTTGGGCGGGGAATTGTGGGTTTCCTGTTTTGCCCCTGCTGTTTTCCTTCTTTGCTTGATTGTTGTAGTAGAGGTTTATGCTTGTAAGTAGAGTAATTTATTTTGTGCTCAGGATGCTTTTCCATGTTTGTTCTTCCTATTTGGAATTTTGACAGTTTCCATGACTAGCCGTAGGATAGTGAAACTGCTACTTTATTGCTGTTGAGCCTTAGATTGATAGCCAAGTAGTTCTTGAGGTTTACTTGGATGATGTACGTGCGCTGAGCATGTTTATTTTCACTCAGGACTATGAGAACCTAGA
Organism: Viscum album; assembly: GCA_963277665.1. Classification (NCBI taxonomy): domain Eukaryota; kingdom Viridiplantae; phylum Streptophyta; class Magnoliopsida; order Santalales; family Viscaceae; genus Viscum; species Viscum album. Next base: position 1,606,990,170 of record OY728141.1, on the reverse strand, counting down.
GTAGTAGACCAAAGGGAGAATTGACGTAAGGGATTCTCTATAGTGTCTTTAAAAACGATGCGAGACCACAGGGGGAATTGATGATGAGTGCTTCCTCAGAGAGTCTGTAGTTCCTCGACACGGGCCACAGGGGGAATGAGACATTGAGTGCTTGCCCAGATATCCTTTAGTACGATATGAGACTATAGGGGGAATTGACGGTGAGTGCTTCCTCAGAGAGTATATTAATTTCATAGCTGAACCAGAGGGGTGAGACTGTGTGTTCCACCTAGGGGGTTTCTAGTACTTATAGGTTGAACCAAAGGGGTCAGGCTGTGAGAGATACCCAGAGGGTTACCTTTTTCCTTTGTCACCGGCTGTTTACTTGTGTACCTCTTTTGTTAGAACTTTAGATTGTAGCTTCTTGTGTTTCTGTTTACTGCTTCTTGTTTTATTACTTCCATGTATTCATTGACTGTTTGGCACAGATCTTTGGGTGATTGCCTACTGGGATTTTATCTCACACCTTGTTTGGGACATGCTTTTGGGCCCAATCAGACTATGTTGCTGTAGGTATAGATAAGGGCAAGTGCCCTTCTACTTCAGGTTCTTGATTGCACTAGAGCTGGAGAGCATGGGACCGAGCCGAGGCTTGCGATGCTGAGGAGTTGCTCATCTGTTTTTCTTTTGCTGTTTCTCTAGTACTGTGTTTAGTTGTATTTCAGCATGTTGTTGTGTTCGCTATTTTCTTAGATACTTGTAATTGCTGCATTATTATCATCATTTCTATATATACATTGCTTTCTCTATTTGGTTTCAATTGTTGTGTATTGTTACTGCTTCCGCTGTTTATTGTTGTTTTCCTTACATTTTATACCTTACTGAATGAGGGCATAGTTTCCCCAATAACTTACCAAGTCCCTCACTGCTAGTCGGAAACCTATGGCGTTTGGGGAAATGCACTTGAGGTCATGTGGCGAACCAGGTATGGGGCACCAGTGGAGGGGCTCCGGATTTGGGTCGTTACAACTTAAAAACTCAAATTTCTAATGATTTGATGTTTGATTTAAAAAGGGCATGGACATTTTGAAAAACCCAATTTCAATGGAATTTAAATTTTTGGGTGGATTTTGAGAAAAATTATGGCTTGAATTTAAAGTTTATTTTTTGTTGATTTATGAGAAAATTGGATTAAAATGAATAATGATTTGAAAAGGCCTGAATTTGATGAAAACTAATGACTTGGTTTTGAAATTGAAAAGGCGCGTTGAACTTGAAATTGTAAAATTGGAATATGAATGATTAATTGATTTGAAATGAATGATTTTCCCAATATTTATTGATTTAATGAATGATTTATCGAATCACATGTGATCCTGAGTAGTTGGTAATCAATTTGGGCAAGCACGCTAGGACCGTAAATCCCTAGAAATGGATTAATGATTATAACACTAACTAAATTTAGTTTGGAATGATTTCTTGTGATGGATCCCCTAATGTGGTGTTGATTTATTTCCTGTAATGGGTCCCTAAATGGGGTGTTGATTCAAGTGTGTAGAAGTGCATGAGCCGTGATTATGATTGAGAAGTTTGAGGACCCTATAGAAAGAAACTAATGTAACTTAGGTATTGTGAGCATGGTTATTTTTTGAATTGATTATACATTCCATTATTTATAAAACTATTATATATATATTTTATATAAATTGTTAATTTATTCCTATGTTTTATATATCCACTATATATTTATTTGAAATAATGTTTTGGATTTAAAATACAGAAATGAATTTCAATCCCTTGTTTTATTTAAATTGAAAGCATAAATGGTTTAATTGTTATGGAATTTATTATTGAACACTTGGAGAGATCCTACTAATATTTTTATCCTACACCCTACTTTTTCCTTTAGGAGTTTTTAGATCTTGTTATGACAGGTCTAGGGAAAGGTAAAGTTTCACTTGGTGGTTGTAGCTGTTCTTGATCCCCGAGACTCTTAAGTGATGATGGTGACTATTAAATCATTGTTACACTTGTTTCACAGGGTTTGAGAGACTTTTTATTGATTAATATTTTGTTTTCCTTTGGTTTATATTCTGAATTGATATGTTTATCTATCTTATTGTGGTACTTTTCTCCATGAGGAGTAGTTTACATACCAATTGTTTATTGTTTGTATTTAATTATTTTGTTGTACTTTTGGAAAAACCATTACCTTAATCTTTGATATGATGCCAGGTGATAGTAAAAAACTTGTGGGGATCATAATTCCCATTCATGATAGGTTAAGACTAGTCTGGGTATTAGTATACCTAGTTATTTGGGTTGGTTCATGAAAAGGTGGTATCAAAGGTAGGTTGACATTCTTTCCTTAATGTTGGTATACAGTTTTGGGATAACCTTATAGACATGAGGTATAATTTTTGGGACTTAATAGATAGTTATGAGTGAGTTTCTGGCTATATATCATTGTATAAAGCCTTAATACATCATGGATGTTTGTGAAAAGTGTCTTTAAGGAATATTTTGATTTGATCCTAGTCTTTTCCCTACCTTGATCTGAGTATTTTTTTATTCCAAAAATGTAAATATCTTGATTGAGATGATGATTTGAGAAATATTTATAGTGTTTATGTGTTTACTATTGATATTGTGTAACATCATTCCTCCAATAATACATTTGAATAAGTCATAGGAGGAACCTAATGGTTAACCACAACAAGCTAATCCTATATTTGAAAATAATATTGTTGATATAGTGATGAGTGTTGTCTAAGATCTGGGATAGGTAGCTACACCCATTCCTATTCAGGCTCCAGCAGTGGAACCTCAAAGGGATGAAACTAGATATCAAGCTTAGAAGTTTCTTTGAAAAAAACCACATGCTTTATAAGGCTCAAATGATCCTAAAGAGGCTAATAATTGGTTGAAAAATATTGCGATGATTTTTGAGTTCTTAGAAATGCCTATTTCTATTAAAGTGAAATGTGATACCTTCAATCTTGATGGAATTAGCAGGAGATGGTGGGATTCAATGGTGACAACGAATACACATAAGGTCTTGGAGTGTAAGGGCTTCAATGTTTTTTTTCAAAAATCAGTTCTATACAAAATCCTTGATGTTTTCAAAGTCCATAGAGTCTCACAGTCTCCAATAGAGTGATAAGACCATGAATCCGTATGAAAACCACTTTGTTGAACTTGTTTAGTTTTTCTCTTGAGGTGGTGACAAATGAGAAAATGAAGGCTCAAATATTTGAGATGGGTCTTTGACCTAACATCCAGTCTCAGTTTTTCATACTGAATCTGATGTATTATGAGTATGTGTTGGATAGAGCATTGATAGCTAATATTGACCTAGATGGTACGTCATAGTTGACATGAGTTACTTATTCTCTCAATGGAAGTTCCATTATTTCCTTTAAAGGAAAGATAAAGCATGATGATTTTCATGGTGTTTTTAGATATAAAACATTATCCAATCCTCCTTCAATGCTTGAAAGAGGCCCCATGACTTGCTTTCAATGTGAAAAGTTTGGGAACTCAAAATATGTTTGCACCAAAGAACCCAAGATCTATGGTTCAGGTGTACACTCAAACACCTATAGTAGTTCTATCATGTATTTTATGCTCCTCATAGTGGTAAAATATCATATACACCTAAAATTACAATGGTTTTATCATATTCTTAAAGAAATAAGAGGTTCTATCCACATGAATATAGAATAAAATAAAGTATAAGAGTCTCTAGATGAAGCTGATGTAGGTCTATTGATAGTGAGAGGTACCATCACTATAGATTCATCTTTAGTGACTTCTTTATTTGATACTGGTGCATCGCATTCATTCTTATCAGCTCGTATTGTAAACCTGTTAAATCTTAATATGGAGATATTATCTTATTTGATGGATATTACTAGACCCCTTGGAATGAAGAGATATTAGGGTCTCCAATGCCCCTCTTGTGTCTTCTCTCTATTTGAAATCAAGATTACCTGTAATTTTCTGGTTCTTGACATGAAACCCATTGATTTCATTCTTGCAATGGATCAGATTATTTCTCATAATTCTAGAATTGATTGATATCTTCAATGAGTCTCTTTTACTACTCCTGATGGGGTGTGTTATGTTTTTCAAGGGGAATGGGACCAAAGTTCAAGTAGATATAGACCTTCTAGACCTTCTTTTCCATAGTTGGGTAGGGTAATATTAGAGTTTTCATTTGATCTAGAGAAGGAATCTTTGAGTGACGATCTCCCTTAGTTTTCATAAAGTTTCCTAATATATTTATATCTAATATTTCTAGATTTACACTGGTAAGGAAAGTAGAGTTCTATATTGATTTAGTGATGGGTACCCAACCCATCTCTATTCCTTCTTACCATATGGAACTGGCTGAATTGAAAGAGTTAAAGATCCAGTTGGATGATCTATTGGATAAATTATTCATATGACAGAGTGTGTCTGTAATGGCCCGGGTTGTTGGAGGTCCATTGCTTAGTAAAACTCTAATGTTTGAGGTGTTATGGGTAGTCTGGGAGTCCATCCCAACTTCTCGGTGAAGTTTGACCCATGGTAGGCCTACCAGTAGCCTTAGCCTACTGGTAGCAGGCCTACCGGTAGCTCAGTCTACCGGTAGCCGCAACCTACCAATAGCTCGGCCTACCGGTAGCTCGGCTACCGGTAGCTCGGTCTACCGGTATCCACAACCTACCACTAGCTCGACCTACTGTTAGCTCACTCTACTGGTAGCCGCAACCTATCGGTAGCTCGACTAACCGGTAGACCTTGCCTAACCCCCACGGGTTAGCCAGTATCACCTCCATTTTGGGAAAATTGAGTTTTAAACCCTATTTTGACCCCTTTAATCTTGTTTTAAAGCCCAGTAACACCCATAAATGGAATTTAATTAAATGTTTAATGAGTCACCCTAGTGTGTGCATTGGTTTAAACCGCCCCCAAAGGAGAGGACCCCTTTAATGACGTGTGGGGCCACGTGGTCAACCCACGAACCCACTCCTTACGTGGTTTTGCATTCTTATCTCAATCATCCCCGGACCTTATAAACTAAAGGGTTCTCCCTGGGTTTATTTTTCTCAATCACCCTCCCATCAATTTGTCTTCTCGTCCTTGAGTTCCCGAGGCCCCACCCCTGCAAATCGCGCATCTTCTGTTCCTGGCGCATGAAGATAAACTTCGATTCGTCTCTCCTTTATGTGTATCTTGCGGGGTGGGCATGATTTTGATTCTGTAGAATTGGATGAACCAAACCTTAAAAAAGATAATAAATGTATCCTAAATAATGAAGGGGGAGGGGTGTGATCGATGGTGCTGCTTTGTTTTATGATCTTCCATGATTAATGATTTCTGAATTATGCGGGATTACGCCTGCTGAAAATCACGACCGTTGGTGGTCTTTCTCTGTGCACTAATGAACCCTTACCTCTGGTGATGTTTAAATGGATTGTATTGTGGTAGTGAACCCTTGTTGTGTAAAGGAATTTGGTTAATTACATACATCCGGCTAAATAAATTGAAAGCACCACGATCAATCATTTCTGTTATAACCTCGGTTAAAGCACAGCGAAGTTGAAATCATGGAGTGTGTTAAATATTTTAAATATGAAAATACTGGCATGGGACTTATTTGTGTTGTGGTGGTGTTTGGGTTTCTTTTCCTTCACGGGCCGATTGCTGGGTGATGTGGGAGGGGATGGGATCCCCTGTTGTTATGGTTTCGCTGGTTGTGAATTTTGAGGCCGTGTGATTACTTGATTATATCATGAATTGGGGTGGGATCCTCTGTTGTTGAGAAGACGTTGGCTCCTAGATTTTGGGAACATGGGGTAGTATCTTGGATTGTTCTTACGCTTTCTAGTTGCCCAAGTAGGTGCAAAAACTCATTTAAACATTATTACTAAACATGAAACAAGGATGGGACAAATGGGGTTTGGTTTGGTGTGAGTTGTGAATTGGTCATGGGTGTTGTTTGTGTTCTTTAGGCTGGCTGAGGAAAAACCTATATTTGGGTGAGTTCTTGTTACCTATACATATACTTGCAGTTTTTGTGTTTCTTATTCGCACCCCACCAAAGTTGAGAACTTAGTGACGAACACCCCCATTTCATGGGGGAGGGTGATTTTCCCAACACTCCTATCATTGGTTGGTTATTAGCTTTTTTATGATCTCTTTCTCAGATAACCCAAGTTTCTTCGGGAAGGCTGTGATGGCCTGAGGTCCATTATTAGCCCAAGAGTCTTCAGGCAGGGTGGTGTGGTGGTTGGCCCAGGTGTGTGCGGGCAGGTGGTTTCCCAAGTGTCTTCGGGATGAGGTCTAGGTGTCTTCGGGTGTGGCAGTGGATCTTCTAGCCCAGGTGTCTTTGGGCGTGGAAGTGGTTGTTCTGGCCTAGGTGTTTGTAGGAATGGTTACATGAGACAGTTGTGGCCTAGGTGTTTGAGGGTGGGGTTTGGAAGTGGGGCTGCCTGAGGGTATGACCCAGGTGTGTGTGGGCGGGGTGTGGCAATGGGACTACGGTGAGAATGGCGGGATTGGTTTGATGCGTAAGATGTCTTCAATAACCAGTGGGAAAGTGGCGCAGGGTACCCAAACATCAATGTGCTTTATTTATACATTAATTTCTTGAGTTATTTGGTGAGTGTGGATGATGAGTGGGATGGATGAACTCCTTGATAGTGTTGGTTGTCTGCTTCTCACGGGACTTTAATATGTCTCCCCACTTGTGCACGAGAGTCTTTGGCTTTCCCTACTGAGTATACTTGTATGCTCACCCTACGTATATAAAACTGATTTCAAGTTTCCAGGAGGACTTCGGGGATTGTGTTGGACCATACTAGCTCAGACCTTGTGACAGATCATCATAGTTGTTGTTGTTCTTTCTTTTGGTACTTTGCCTTGTAGTCCCCTTATACATTGTGGATTTTACTTTTGTAACATGCATTGGGAATGGTTCTTGGCTTTACTTTTACTTTTAGTCTTTGTGTTGTGGGATTCACTATCTTATCTCTCGACCCTATTAAAAGAAAAAAAAGAAAGGGGTAATGCCTTCCATTTAGTGTGTGATCTCATGCCCTTGGCACTGGTCGCCACTCCAGGACCTATTGAAGGTGGGTTTCGGGGGTCATTATCTCTCCTTCAACTTAAAGAAGGAAGGGCCTGGAAATCTGCTGACCCTTCCCTCCTTTTGGTGAAGGTGGGTCGTGACAGAATGGTATCAGAGGTGGTTGAGATATTAGATGGAGTATGGATTTAGGCACAATGAGGATTGAATGGGATGGTAGGGAAACAGTGTTGGGTGACCGTGGTGCGTGAATTAGGCCAGTTAAGACCGGCTAGGACACAAGATTTTAGGCCCCCCCGTGATCCGATGCAAGGACTCTGGACCTACTGAACGACTGAGTGAGGCCACGCTGATTGCAGGGTAGAGACCCTAGGGAAGGTAAATGAATCATAATGACTTATGTTCTCGTGTTTCTGGGGTGTTTTGGGAATTTGAAATAAATAATAAGTTTAAGAAGTTTTAAGAAAAACGTTCTCCACTACTTGGGCTTATTCATTCTTTTTTTACCTTACAGCTATGGCACCCTGAAGATGACCATGAGTTGTACGGGTGATCGGGGGCCAGGAGGTTGACTTGGCCAAGCGGAAGAGGGATAATCGAGAGGAGGATGACGACCATTGGCAGAAGATGCTTCAAGCCTTCCAGCGATAGACCCTCGAGAAGTATGAGGGTAGCACCTCTGACATGAAGACATAGAGCTAGCTAGAAGAGATGGTGATAGCTTTCGGCCTGATTTGGGCTCTGACCGAGTACTGGGTTCCTCTGGCCGTCAACCAGATGCGGGGAGTAGTGTGTCAGTGGTGGACGCTCTACCTGGGGGAGAGGAGAGGGGCTGAGGTGGCATGGGCTGATTTTGAGAAGGAGTTCCGGGCGAAATTCCTCTCTTCTATGATGAAGGCGAAAAAGAGGCAGGAGCTACTCTCCCTCCAGCAGGGGAGTATGTCAGTAAGGGAGCTAGGAATCAAGTTTAAGGACCTCCTAGGTTTTGCTCCGGACCTCTTTCCAGACGAGGAGTCTCGGGAAAGGCGTTTAGAGGAGGCGCTCCAACCCTCCCTCCAGTACGTTGTTACCCCCTTCACCTTGTCGACATACTTGGAGGTCCAGAAGAAGGCCGAAGTGGTGGAGAGGATGCACACTCTAGAAGGTGTGTTGTGAGAGGGGATCCCATTGGGATCATCGAAGGGGAAGGCTGTCAGCACCAGACCACTAGCATCAGGACCCTCTCAGTTATGACCAGCAGGGATCAGGCCACAACAGTTCTAGTTCCGGTCCCCCGGTCTTCGCCCTTTTCTTTCGGGCCCGGGACCAAGGTGATTCATCTGTGGGAGCCATGGAAATATCTGGAATCAGTGCCCGGACCGAGTACAGTACGGTAGTGGAGGATAGGTCCAACACCCACCCCAGCCGCAGCTTCCAGCTAGGCCCTTCCAGCAGCAGCAGCAGGGGCAGCGAGCTCCCGCTCCTCCAAGGGCCGATGTTGCAGGGGGAGGCCGGCCTCAAGGCGATCCTCAGAGAACTCGAACAGGGCATGGTTGGGGAGGCAACCAATAGCCGAGGGGCAGAGGAGATGGACATGGATAGTTTAACACCGTGGAGGCGGCAGTTCCAGCGGGACCAGAGGTTGTTCAAGGTACGATTAGTTTGTTCAGTACCCTTTCTTACGCCTTGTTCAATACCAGAGCTTCGCACTCCTTTGTTGCACTTGGTCTGGCTCGTGCTCTAGGTCTAGATGCCGAGAGACTTCCAGTGCCCCTGGTGCTGAGCACACTAGTTAGAGGTTAGGACGACTTTTTATATGTTTTTAGAGGATGCACACTGATGATAGGGCCACACCAGTCGGTCAGGGATCTACTACTGCTACATATACAACCATACAATGTCATCCTAGGTATCGAATGCCTATTCTCTGTGTGTTCCATCATCGAATGCTTCTGAGGAAGGGTTGTGTTCTCAGACTTGGGTGGCCGACGCGTTACTTTCACCAGCAAGCGGAATGGTCAGAAGGGCAGTAGGTGAGAGGAACCCCTCCTCTCCTTGTTAGCCGAGCTGTCAGTAGAGTCAGTAGATGCTAAGATGGTGGAAGTACCAGGGATCGTCAGTGAGTTTATAGACATCTTTCCTGAGGAAGTAACAACTATAACCCCTCAACGTGATATCGAGTTTGGGATAGATTTGTAACCTGGCGCTCATCCGATTTCGATGGATCCTTACCAGATGGCACCTTCAGAGCTACGAGAATTGCGGATTCACATTGATGATCTGATGAAGGGGGGTTATGTTCGACCAAGTGCATCATCGTGGGGTGCTCCAGTCCTGTTCATAAGGAAGGAAGATGGTGGTTTTAGGTTGTGCATAGATTATAGGAGGCTAAATCAGGTAACGATCAAGAATCGCTACCCTCTTCCAAGGATAGATGATCTTTTCGACCAGCTGAAAGGGGAAGGGTGGTTCTCGAAGATCGACCTGTGGTCTGGGTATCACCAGTTGAGAGTGAAAGAGGGTGACATCCTGAAGATGGTGTTCAGGTGTAGATATGGACACTTCGAGTTTTTATTCATGCCTTTTGGTTTTACGAATGCCCCGACTGTGTTCATGGGGCTTATGAACTTCATCTTCCGGGAGTACATGGATCGGTTCATAGTTGTGTTCATTGACGATATCCTGATCTATTCAAGATCAGAGGAGGACCACGCGGAGCACCTGAGGATGGTTTTGGAGGTCCTATGACAGCACCAAATCTATGGGAAGTTGTCAAAATGAAAGTTCTGGATGCAAGAAGTGCACTTCCTTGGGCACGTAGTGTCCGAGCGGGGGGTAGCAGTGGACCCATCAAAGGTTGAGGCGGTTGTTTCTTGGGCATCACCCAAGAATGTGGCAGAGGTTTGCAGCTTCCTTGGGCTAGCGGGTTACTATCGGAGGTTCGTACCCAACTTCTCATGAGTTGCAGCCCCTTTTATAGCCTTGACCAAGAAGGGATAGGTTTTCGTGGGGAGCGAGCAGTGTGAGACAGCCTTCAACTATTTAAAGGAGAAGTTGGTTAGTTCCCCATTTCTGAGACTACCAGAAGAAGGTGCAGCATATGAGGTGTTCTGTGATGCTTCAGGGCAAGGCCTCATATGTGTGTTGATGCAGCGACAAGGGGTGATCTCTTATGGGTCTAGGCAGCTATGCCCTCATAAAGGTAATTATGCCACCCACGACCTGGAGCTTGCAGCGATCATTTTTGCGCTAAAGTTATGGCGACATTACCTCACTGGAGAACGCTTTGTGGTCTTCACGGATCACAAAAGGTTTAGGTATATCTTCTACCAAGACCTAAACTTGCGGCAGCGAAGGTGGGTGGAGTTCCTCCAGGATTATGACTTCGATATTTCCTACACTTTAGGGAAGGGGAATGTAGTGGCTGATGCCTTGAGAAGGAGATCGCAGAAGGATGCGGTCTGAGAGTCGGCAGACGCCTGGAAGGTGATGGAGGAGTTGGATTCCTTTCACCTGGATGCGAGGAAGGATGGTGGTAGAGGTTGACTGTATCAGATGATAGTGCAGTCTTCTCTGTTGCAGCAAGTGGAGGCGTCTCAGTGGGGAGACCCAGAGTGTGAAGTGATGCGTGACTGAGTTGACTAGAGCAATGCTCCGGAAGGGTGGATGGAGGATGGTCAGAACCAGATGGTTTTCTGAGGAAAGCTGTTTGTTCTAGAGGCGATGCGTGGCAAGGTTCTTAGTGAGTTCCAAAAATCTCCCCTAGCGGTACACCCAGGAGTTTCCAAGATGTACCAGGGTCTGAAGAGACAGTTCTGGTGGCCCGGAGTAAAGCGAGCAGTGGCATAGTTTGTGGCCAAATTCCTAGTGTGTCAGCATGTGAAGGCTGAACACCGAGTTCCAAGCGGCCTGCTGCAGTCTCTAGATGTCCCTGAGTGGAAGTGGGAGGATATCTCGATGGATTTCATTATGGGACTACCCAAGGTTCAAGGGGGATACGATGCCATCTGGGTAGTAGTGGACTAGTTGACAAAATCGGCTCACTTTTTGGCGATTAAGAAGTTGAGTGCAGTGGATGCTTTGGAAAGATGGTATGTGGATGAGGTGGTGCAGTTGCATGGAGTTATGGGGTACATAGTCTCGGATAGGGATGAACGGTTTACCTCATGAGTCTGGAGAGGATTTCAGCATGATTTTGGCACCCAGCTACGTCTTAGCACTACTTTCCATCCCCAGACAGATGGACAGATAGAGCACACCATCCAGACCTTGGAGGATATGCTGCGGGCATGTGTTTTGGACTCAGGAGGATCATGGGTGCGACACTTGCCTCTGGTAGAGTTTGACTATAATAATATCTATCACTCTACCATTGGTATGGACCCGTTTGAAGCCTTTTATGGGAGGCCATGCCGCTCACCTATGTGTTGGACCGAAGTCGGAGAGGTGGGAATCCTTGGCCCGGAGGTGGTGCAGAGCACGACAGAGAAGGTTCATCTTATACGGGAAATGATGAATGCGGCCCAGGACCAAAAGAAGTCATATACTGATACCAGGAGAAGGCCCTTGGAATTTGAGGTTGGAGACCACGTGTTCTTGAAGGTCTCCCCTCGACGTAGACAACAGAGGTTCGACAAGGGGAGTAAGCTTTCTCCCAGGTTCATCGGACCCTTCGAAGTGTTGTGGCGGGTCGGCAAAGTGGCTTATCAGCTAGCATTTCCACCGCCGATACTGAGGATACATGACGTCTTCCATGTGTCCCAGCTCTGTCGGTATCTTCACGACGATTCACACGTCCTCGACTGGGGAGAGCTAGACATCAAGGATGACGTGACCTTTGTGGAAAGACCAGTGATGATCGAGGATCGTGAGGAGAAAGTGCTTCGTGGGAGAACCATTCCCTTGGTTCCTGTGTTATGGAGACATGGTGGGCTTGAGGAGAGTACATGGGAGAGGGAAGAAAAAATGCGTGCCCAGTACCCAGAGTTGTTTTGAGTTTTGTACTGTTCTATTTATACATGTTGTGGTGGAGCGCTTTACCTTGTTGGCTATGAAAAATGTGGGTTTTCTTTCCTCTGTATGTGTGTGGAAATTCCTGTCTATGGGGAGGCGAGGACCCAACCCCTAATCAAGACGCATTAAGGTGGATGCGATTAAACCTGTGCGGGAAAGTCAGTGCCGCCCAAAGTGGATAGTATCTTAACATGGGGAAGGGACTCCCCAACCCACATGACTGGGCAGTTTGACATGGTATGTTGCTTGGTTATTTGGAGGGAGGTGTTTTTAGTTAACAATGAGGTTCACTCCTGAGAGGTATCTTTCGAGGTGGTTGTTCGGACCCACTCTTTCGTTATGGGTTGTTTTGATTCTCGAGGGCGAGAATAGTTTGAGAGGTATCTGATGTAATGGCCCGGGTTGTTGGAGGTCCATTAATTAGTAAAAATATGATGTTTGAGGTGTTATGGGTGGTCTGGGAGGCCATCCCAACTTCTCGGTGAAGTTTGACCCATGGTAGGCCTACCGGTAGCTCGGTCTACTGGTAGCCGCAGCCTACCGGTAGCTCGGCCTACATGTAGCTCGGTCTACCGGTAGCCGTATCCTACCAGTAGCTTGGCCTACCAGTAGCTCGGTCTACCAATAGTCACAACCTACCGGTAGCCACAGCCTACCGGTAGCTCAGCCTACCGGTAGCTCGACTAACTGGTAAACCTAGCCTAACCCCCACAGGTTAGCCAATATCACCTCCTTTTTGGGAAAATTGAGTTTTAAACCCTATTTTGACCCCTTTAAGCTTGTTTTAAAGCCCAGTAACGCCCATAAATGGCATTTAATTAAATGTTTAATGAGTAACCCTGGTGTGTGAATCAGTTTAAACCACTCCCAAAGGCGAGTACCCCTTTAATGATGTGTAGGGCCACGTGGTCAACCCACGACCCTGCTCCTTACACGGTTTTGCTTTCTTATCTCAACCGTCCCCTGCCCTTATAAACTAATGGGTTCTCCCTGGGTTTCTTTTTCTCGATTTCCCTCCCATCAATTCGTCTTCTCTTCCTTGAGTTCCCAAGGCCATACCCGTGCAAATCGCGCATCTTCTGTTCCTGGCGCGTGAAGATAAACTTTGATCGTCGATCAATCAGGTAGGGGTTTCACCTTCGTCTCTCCTTTAGGCGTATCTTGTGGGGTGGGCATGCTTTTGATTCTGTATAATTGGATAAACCAAACCTTAATGAAAATAATAAAAGGATCCTAAAGAATGAAGGGGGAGGGGTGTGATCAATGATTCTTCATTGTTTTATGATCTTCCATGATTAATGATTTCTGAATTGTGAGGGATTACGCCTACTGAAAATCACAACCGTTGGTGGCCTTTCTCTGTGAACTAATGAACCCTTACCTCTGGTGATGTTTAAATGGATTGTATTGTGTTTGTGAACCCTTGCTGTGTAAAGGAATTTGGTTAATTACATATAACCAGATAAATAAATTGAAATCACCAGGATCAATCCTTTCTGGGATAACCCCAGTTAAAGTACAACGAAGTTGAAATCATGGAGTGTGATAAATCTTTTAAATATGAAAATATCAGCATGGGACTGCTTTGTGTTGTGGTGGTGGTTGGGTTCCTTTTCCTTCACGGGCCGATTTTTGGGTGATGTGGGAGGGGATGGGATCCCATGTTGTTATGGTTTCTCTGGTTGTGAATTTTGAGGCCATGTGATTACTTGATTATATCACGAATTGGGGTGGGATCCTCTGTTGTTGAGAAGCCATTGGGTCTTGGATTTTGGGAACATGGGGTAGTATCTTGGCTTGTTCTTACGCTTGCTAGTTGCCCAAGTAGGTGCAGAAACTCATTTAAACATTATTACTAAACATGAAACAAGGATGGGACAAATGGGTTTTGGTTTGGTGTGAGTTGTGACTTGTTCATGGGTGATGTTTGTGTTCTTTAGGCTGGCTGAAGAAAAACCTAGATTTGGGTGAGTTCTTGTTACCTATACATATACTTGTAGTTTTTGTGTTTCTTATTCGTGCCCCACCCAAGTTGAGCACTTAGTGCCGAACACCCCCATTTCATGGGGGAGGGTGTTTTTACCAACACTCCTATCAGTGGATGGTTATTAGATCCTTTCTTCTCCCTTTCTCGGATATCCCAAGTATCTTCGGGTAGGCTGTGATGGCCTGAGGTCCATTATTATCCCAAGAGTCTTCAGGCAGGGTGGTGTGGTGGTTGGCCCAGGTGTGTGCGGGCAGGTGGTTTCCCAAGTGTCTTCGAGATGAGGCCCAGGTGTCTTCGGGCGTGGCAGTGGATCTTCTATCCCAGGTGTCTTCGGGCGTGACAGTGGTTGTTCTGGACTAGGTGTTTATAGGCATGGTTACATGAGACAGTTGTGGCCCCAGTGTTTGTGGGTGGGGTTTGGCAGTGGGACTGCGTGAGGGTATGGCCTAGGTGTGTGCGGGTGGGGTGTGGAAGTGGGACTATGGTAAGAATGAAGAGATTGGTTCGATGCATAGGATGTCTTCAATAACCAGTGGGAAAGTTGCATGGGGTACCCAAACATCGATGTGATTTATTCATACATTACTTGCTTGTGTTATTTGGTGAGTGTGGCCGGTGAGTGGGATGGATGAACTCCTTGATAGTGTTGGTTGTCTGCTTCTCACAAGACTTTATTACAACTCCCCACTTGTGCACGAGAGTCTTTGGCTTTCCCTACCGAATATACTTGTATTCTCACCCTACGTATATAAAATTGCTTTTAGGTTTCCAGGAGGACTTCGGGGATTGTGCTGGACCGTACTAGCTCAGACCTTGTGACAGATCATCACAGTTGCTATTGTTCTTTCTTTTGGTACTTTTCCTTGTAGTCCCCTTATACATTATGGATTTTACTTTTGTAAAAGAAAAAAAAGGGGTAATGCCTTCCATTTAGTGTGTGATCTCATGCCCTTGGCGCTGGTCGCCACTCCGGGACCTATTGAAGGCGGGTTTCAGGGGTCATTATCTCTCTTTCAAATTAAAGAAGGAAGGGCCTGGCAATCTGCTGACCCTTCCCTCCTTTTGGTGAAGGCGGGTCGTGACAGTGTCACCTTGGGTGGTGCCTTTCCTTTCTATAAAGAAATATGATTGGACATGTAGGACCCCCCAATTTCATCTAATTAACCCTTAATTTATGTATTTTAAGTTTTTAAAGTATTTGGGTGAATTTTGGGAGGGTTTGGAGGCATTTGGAATGTTTATAGTGATTTTAAAAAGGTTTATGGTTTGAGAATGTTTAGTTGAAACTGTGAAAATCCTATAGGAAACTATGCACACTGAGACACGGGCTTCTAGGTAGGTTCAAAATTAGGCACATAGTTTTTATAAACCATGTAGCCACCCAGGAGAAACTGTGCATTGTGGAGAATATGGATTTTTCACATTTGGTGCATGGTTTGTCTAACCATGTAGTCCAACCATGCGAGGTGCACCTTGAGGCAAAGGATGGCGCATAGTTAGCACATGGTTTTCCTAACCATGTGACTAACCATGCTTGGTTTAAAAGAGAGATCCTAAATTTTTTTATCTCACTCATTTTCTCCTCTAAGCCTCTTTTTTCCCTTCATTTCGACCCTAATGTGATTTTCGTCCTTCTAAAGGCTATGGAGTCTCTCCCCTTCGAACTAGAGTTGATCTGAAGGCTTTTTCTTGGTGTGTTGAAGCCCGATTCCCTTAGAAAGGCTTCATTTGTGGAAGTTTTCTTAGATCTACTTCCTTGTCTCTCTCTATCTCTATAAATACTAGATCTAGTCTATTGGAGATATATTTATGATGGTTGATTCCGATCATGATGAGATATGGTTATGTTGATGTTAGGTAAAGAGATATAAGGTTGGTTTTTGGAGATTCAACCCAGTTTTGTTGAATAATTTGTGTTGTTCTTTGTTTTCATCATAATTTCTCTGGTATGTGGGTTCACTCTCAGCTCATCTTCTTAGAAATTTAATTATTAGTTTCAAATTGGTTAAATTGATTTAATTTTATTGTGATTTCTTTTAAAATCATCGTAGAACTCCTATTTAGTGATGGTTTGTGGAATTGTGAAATCCTATAATTGGTTGTGAAAAGTTATTTGTTTTCTTGATTTTAAAATGTTGATTTTAAAAGATGGATTTTTTAGATTTGTGGTAAATGGATTGATTAATTTTTTTAATAAAAATGTTGTTTAATTAAAATGGATTGAAATGGTTGTTTTTGCATGGTTTTAGAATACATGGGTTTGTGTAAGTTCATGATTTCGACATAACCCTGAATATGGGGTGTGTACCATTGGGGTACAAAGGGATGTAACCCTGGATAAGGGGTGTGTGTCATTAGGACACAAGGATATTGGTCACTTAGTGATGAATTAGTGGATGGATGAGAAACAGATCATGATTATGGAACTTTCATTGAAGAATTCATGTGTAGGTGTGTGTGTGAATCATGGAATGGGTATTCCAAAGATAAATGTGAAATGGTTTAAATAATTTATTGGTTTTCTTCCTTGGAAACTATTTTGGTATAGAAAATGTTTTATATTCTAATATAAAATCTTTCAAAAAAATTCATATAAATTGTTTTATATAAATGTTTTAAAATATTCTATCCTAGTGGCATGAGTAGGGAAGTCATTTGGGGGAAGCCTACCGAGTTTTATTAATCACACCGGATTTGGGACTTGGTTCTTTTAAAGAAATTTTTTATCAGGATACAGGTAAAGGTAAATAATCAAACTTCTTTAGTGGTGTTTCATGATACTTGGGCATGAAACTAGAGTTAGATCTTGGATAATGTTGGGAGTTTCTATGTTGGTGTCTTTGGAGTCTTTGATTTTTTATGGTTTTGTCTTCTGCTGTATACTTTGATGTTAGTAGCCTTACGCTATGGTACTCTGGTTATAGTTGGGTTTGATATTTAGTTTTTATACTTTGAGCTGTATACATTGTTATCATGCATCATTAGTGTTCATTTTTTAATGTTGTGTTTGGTTGGGTTGTTTTATTTTCATAGGGAAAATCATCCCCCAATTGTGTTGAATCCCTTGGCATTTATTTCCATCCTTTGGCATCTTGGGGATGTTTCTTAAGGCTAAGTAATGTTCCATCACCTTCTCAAGCTAATGAGGTGGGGCGAGATGTTACAAGTGGCATCAAATTTTTCAGTCCCTAACTTACAATTAGTATCAGTTTGTTCGATACTTGGTTATCAATTGCATTGGTCTGGGTGTTGAAATTAATTCTGGTCAATTCCTTGAGTTGGTATAGTAGAAAAAAGTAGAACTGTCAGGACTTGAAATGTAGAGCATAAAAATACATATCTAACCTTTTTTATGACTAACTTCAAGTTACTATAAAGTTTGGTACATAAGAGTTTTAAAGACACTTATAGGAATTGTAATCTCATTGTCACGGGTTTATCCAATGATAAGAGTATGATATGCATTATAGAAATGACTTCCCACTAGGAGTGCATATTTTATTTTGTGTAATTATTTATGATTTGGTAACAATGTCTTGATTTTTGAAAAAATGTATATTTTTTTTCAAATGGAAGGTTTTGAAAAGAACATGGTTGTGGTATTTTAAAAATGGATTTATTTTCAAAATCATGGTGTAAATTTCAAAAATGGGTTAAAAAAAAGTGTTAATTTTTGGAAAGCCTTGTTGTGATAGTTGTGATGTGGTAGAATTTGAAATTTTTAATCCTTTAGTTTCTAGAGAGTGAGACTTACAGTGTTTGTTGTGTTTGTAGAAAATAGAAACCAGTAAGAATCGTATAAACCAATCGGAAGAAGCTACGAAGAATGTGGTTTCACCTAATTCATAGTTAAAACAATAGCTGGTTCAAAATATAGTCCATGATTTTAAAGCTATGGACATATGGAATAGGAGGGATAAACCAAGGAAAGTGGATCATTCCGTACAGTTCTAGAAGAATAACCCACCCATCATTAGGGGTGATTCAAAAACATAGAAGGTATAAGTGTGGCTAAATAGGATGAATTAAATCTTCAATTTCCTTGGAACAATATTAGAGCTAAAAGTCAAGTTGGCATTATATATGTTGGAGGATCTTGTATGCAAATAGTGGGATTTATAAGTTCAGGCTAAATTATACCATGGAATTTCATGGAGGATTTTGAATAATTGTTCAAAAAAATATTCTATCCTCATATGTTTAGGATTGCAAGAATGAAAGGGTTCTTCAGACTGAAGCAGGAGAACCTCTCAGTGACAGAGTATGTGGCTAAATTTATGAATTTAGTCTGCTTTGTAGTAGAAGTTTCTACTAGTATATCCTTGAAGGCATGAATCTTTGAATCGAGTATGAGGTAGAAAATTTCTCAAATATCACTATATTTTGTATAACAGATTATATGAAGATGGTTAATAAAGTGAAAGTGGAATAAATGGACATATCAGGAGCTATGAGTGGACAAAGTATGTTGAAACCTATGGTAAATGGTGAAAAATCTAATGCTGGGAACAATAGGAAGAGGGACACCTATTTCCAAGGTAGTGGCATGACTTGGAATTAGATAGATGGATTAGTGAACCTTCCTCCAATGACCAAGAGTAAAACTGGATGTTTTCAATGTGGTTTTTTCGACCACATGAAGTAAGATTGTATGAAACCTCATAGATCATACCACAATTGTAATCAGACGGTGAATCTTCAATGCTATTATTGTAGTGCTCTGATTTCAGGTGTTCGAGAAACTTTTCATGTATAATAGATATCATATGATTCAATGGTATGAGGGAATCAAAACCAATCTATTCAATAGAACAGAGTTAGTCATTGTGACTCTAAAAATTCCATGACTCCTCAATAAGGGAAATACGAAAAAAGTGTAGTGAGTAAGAAGTTATATGGATCTTAATAGGTGATTGTTGATGATCTGTTTGGACCATCGACGGTGAGAAGTACGATTCTTTTGAATTATACCCTTATGCAAGATTTTTTCGATATGGTTGAATCCTATTCATTTATTGATTCTTGTGTTATTGATTTTCTAGGTCTAAATTTAGATATGATGCCTTCCATGTTGAAACTTCAAACTCCTCTCAATAAATAAGAATGTCAAGACTTCATGTGTATAGTGTGTTCTATAACTATTGATTGAGTTGAGTTGATATGTGATTTCCTTGTGATTAATATGGATGTCTATGAGATAATACTGGGTATGGATTGGTTGAAAATGTTTAAGGATCACATTGTCTATTATACATGATAGGTTATTTTTAATACTGCTGATGGAAACAAGAATGTATTTAAAGGATAAAGGAATGTAAAAATAGGTGAAAAGGGCTTGTTGGGACCATTAGTTTGAAAAAAACCTGTACCAGTTGGCAGCGTTGAATTTGACATCAGTGGAAGAGATCAAGAACAATAGTTTTCTAATAGTTTTTGATCAATTTTAGGATATTTTTCCCAAAAATTACTCAGGGTTGATACCCATAATATAAGTGGACTTTACAATTGATCTACTTTCAAGGATGAGTCTTATTTCCCTTCCATATTACTAAATGAAACCAACAAAATTATTGGAACTGAAAGTGAATTTGGAAGAGTTTTAAAGAAAAGGGTTCATTCATCCTAGCACGTCTCTATGGGTAGCACTGATATTTTTTGTCAAAAAGGTGGATGAAACTCTTTGGTTGTGTTTCGATTATCATAAGATTAACCAAGTTATGATAAATAATAGGTATCAAATTCCATGTATTGATGATATTTTTGATCAATTTATGGGATATTAGTGGTTCTATAAGATTGACTTGAACTTAGGATATCACCAATTGTGGGTTTTAAAGGAGGATATTCCAAAGACAACTTTCATGAGTAGATATAAACAGTACGAGTATGTGGTTATGCCTTTTGATATTAAGAATTCACCAGTAGTATTTATGGAAATTATGAATTAGATATTTCACAGATATCTAGATTCTTTTTGGTGGTGTTTTTAGATGAAATATTGGTGTATTCAAGGATAAGGGATCAACATGAACAACACTATGCAACAGTGTTTGGAATCTTAAGGAATCATCATTTGTATGCCAAATTATCAAAGTGTGATTTTTGGATACAAGAGGTACATTTACTTGGACATGTAATCTATGAAAGAGGTGTTTCTATGGATCCATAAAATATAGAGGCGGTTACCTCTAGGAAACCACCAAATATTATCTTCAAGATACGCAGTTTCCTTGGTTTAGCTGGTTATTACCAATGTTTTGTTCATGATCTCTAATGACTAGCTTCACCAATTATAGCTTTGAGAAGGAATAATGTTCCATTCTAATGGAATGAGGAATTAAAGAAGTATTTCCAAGAGCTTAAGGTTCTCCTTAAATCAGCACTAATCTTGATATTTCTATAATTAAGAAAAGGGTACGCGGTGTATTATGATGATTCAGGATCTGATTTAGGATGTGTTCTCATGCAGGGAAATCATGTTGTTACCTACGGCTCAATAAATTTATGGTTTCATGATAAGAACTACCCAATAGATGATTTTGAGTTAGCTATCATAGTCCATGCTTTAAATAATTTTCATCATTACCTATTTTGTGAGAAATTTATATTATTTATAGATTATAATAGATTGAAACATATTTTCTCACAAAGGTATTTGAACCTGAGACAAATAATATGAATGATATATCACTAAATTTTTGGCTTTGATTTGATTTATACATCAGGTAAAGGAAATTCAGAGGAAGATCCATTACGAATAAAGTCATATTCTCATTTGTAAAAAGAGGATTCACATCAATGGTAATTGATGTTAGTGATAGCTGAAATACACTTGGAATGTGAAGAACAAGGTGATGTTGTGGTATTTTTCCCTGTTTCTTTTGTTCATAATTTGGTTGTGATAATTAAAGAGGTACATACATCTGATTCAGAATGTGTTTCGATAAGGTCAAAACTCAATGGTGGGGAGACCATTGAGGGATGAAACTAAGATAAGAGTTTAGTTTTTTGATTTCAAGATCGGATGGTCATACCTATATTTGTTAGGAAAAAATTTTCATCTATACCACCATTCGAGATTGCATATTAATCTTGGAATAAAAAAGATGTATAAGGAATTGAAAGCACATTTTTGGAGGATCATCATGAAAATAAAGGTGGATGATTTTGTCTTGAGATGCTTAAATTTATAGCAGGTTAAGGAAAAACATCAGCGACCAGTAGTTATGTTATAGTATTTACATATTCTTATTTAGAAATGGGAGAATATATCCAGGGATTTTGTAATAGGTATCCCAAGAATGATTCAAAAACAAAATATGATATGAGTGATAGTGGATCAACTCAAAAAGTTTACCCATTTCATCCCTATTCATGAATATCATGAGGTTGATGACTTATCAAAAATATTATTTGAGAAGTTGTAAAGAGGCATGACATACTGGTTTTGATAGTCCCACATAGAGATCTATGGTTTATGTCTCATTTATTAAAATCCTTAAAGAAAGTCCTTGGGAATCAGTTGACTATGATTACAATGTTATCATCCTTAGATGTATGGACAGTATGAAAGGATGATAAAAAATGTTGGAATACATATTGCAGGCTTGTGTAATGAATTTTGGTGACTCATGGGAAGAGCACATACCATTAGTGGAGTTCCCATATAACAATATTTATCAGGCCTCAATGCATATGGCTTATTTTGAAGCATTGTATGGGTATCCTTATTGTTCTCCATTTTTTTGGGTGAAAATAGGTGAGACTTCACTAGTTGGGTCGAACCTTGTCTAAGAGACAATGGAGAAGATTCAATTGATCAGGAAAATAATGGAGATTGGTTAGAGTCATCAGAAGTCATATGTAGATCATTTTCAATGACCATTATCATTCAAGGTGAGTGATCACATGTTCTTTATAATCTCTCTAAGGACTGAGCATCATCGTTTTGGGAAGCAAGGAAAGTTATCTCCTTGATACATATTCCCTTTTGAGAGACTTGAACAGGTTGGTGAGGTGGAATATCGGTAGGATTTGGAACCACAGTTCAGTGTAGTGCATAATGTGTTTCATGTTTATCAATTGAAAAAGTATCATCCTAATCCTAACCATGTGATTCAATTGGATCACATTGAACAAGAGCCATATTCTTTATTAGTACACATTCCATTATAGATTGTGGATAGGTAAGAGAAAGTATTTTATGGGAAAATCATCTTTCTAGTGTGGGTTTTTTGTAAAAATGATTAGATTTAGGAAGATACTTGGGAATGGGAGAAATAAATAGCTGAGAAATGTCCTAAAATCTTTCTAGGAAATTATGGTTTTCTACTTTCCAGGGACAGAAATGCTAATGGTGGGGAGAATATAGCACCCCCAGTTTCAAGTAAGTAACCATTCATTTATTTATTTTGAGTATGTAAAGACTTTGGGTGAAGTTTAGAAGGGTTTTTAGAAATTTTGTAATGTTTATAGGGTTTTCTTAAACATGCATGGTTTGAGAACAATTAGTGGAAACCATCAAAATCCTACATGAAACCATGCATAGTGAGACATGGGATTCTGGGCAAGCACACGATTTGTCCAAATCATGCGGCCACCCAGGAGAAATTGTGAAAAGTGGGGAAAATTGATTTTGAATGGATGGAAAATGATTTTTATAATAGTGTAGTCCAACTGTATGAGGTTCTCCTTGGGGTAGAGGCTAGCACACAATTAGTGCATAGTTTTCCTAACCGTGCGGCTAACCATGCACGGTTTAAAAGTGAGATCCTAGAAAAGTGGATCTCACTTGTTTTCAAATATAATACTCTTGGGTTTCCTAAATTTAGATCATAATGCTATTTTTCTTCCCCCAAAAGGATTCAGAGTCTCTCCCCTTAGAACCATAGGTGTTTCAAAGGCTTTTCTTAGTGCGTTGAAGCCTGATTCCCATGGTAAGTCTTCATTTGTGGTAGTTTTCTTAAATTTTCTTTCCTTACATATCTAAAAATCCTATATATAGTATATTATGGATATATATATGATGG
This sequence comes from Viscum album, assembly GCA_963277665.1. Taxonomy (NCBI): domain Eukaryota; kingdom Viridiplantae; phylum Streptophyta; class Magnoliopsida; order Santalales; family Viscaceae; genus Viscum; species Viscum album. The sequence goes on along the minus strand of OY728141.1, from coordinate 1,606,967,108 downwards.
TTTATTCAAATCATGATGAGATATGTCTATTTTTATGTTAGGGAAAGAGATCTAAGGTGATTTTTTAGAGATTTAACCTGATTTTGTTGAAGAATTTGCACCGTTCTTCATTTTTCATCATAATTTTCGATGTAGGTGGATTCACTCTCGGCTCCTATTCTTATAAATTGAAGTATTAGTTTCAAATTGGTCAATATTCTAAAATTTTATTGTGAAATTGTTGTGAAAATCATGGTATAAACCCTCTTTAGTGATGGTTTTTGGAATGGTGAAATTGTGGAATTGGTTGTGAAAAGTGATTTGTTTTCTTGATTTTAAAATATTTATTTTAACATACAATTTTTTTGGATTTTTGGTAAATTAATTGATTGAAATGTTTTCAATAAAAATTATGTTTTATTGAAATATATTGAAATGGGTGTTTTGGCATGGTTTTAACATACATGGGTTTGTGTGAGTTCATGCTTTCAACATGAACCTGAATAAGGGGCATGTACCATTAGGGTAAAATGGGACGTGACCCTGGATGATGGGTGTGTGTCATTGGGACATAAGGATATTTTCCTCTTAGTGAAGAATTAGTGGATAAAAAAAGATACATCTCATGAGTATGGAACTATCACTGAAGCATGCATGTGTGGGTGTGTGTGTGAATCCTGGAATGGGTATTCCAAAGATGAATGTGAAATGGTTTAAAGAATTTTTTGTTTGTTTTGATAGGAAATTGGTTTGGTATGGAAAATGTTTTATATTTTGATATAAACTGTTGCAATTTTTTTATATAATTTTCTTATATAAATGTGCTAACATGTTCTATCCTAGTGGCGTGAATAGGGAAGTCATTTAAGGAAAGACTACTGATTTTTATTACTCACCTATGCTTTGGAAATTGGTGCTTTTGAAGATATTATTTATCAAGATATAGGTAAAGATAAATCATCACACTTCTTTAGTGGTCTTTCATGATACTTGGTAATAGAATTGGAGTTGGAGCTTGGATAATGTTGGGAGTTTCTATGTTGGTGTCTTTGGTGTCTTTGAGTTTTTATGATTTTGTCTTATGTTATGCACTTTGATGTTAGTAGCCTTCCACTATGTTACTCAGGTTGTAGTTGGGTTTTGTATCTAGTTTTTATACTTTGAGTTGTATACATTGTTATCATGTATCGTTATTTTTCATTTTTTTATGGTGTGTTTAGTTGGGTTGTTTTATTTTCAAAGGGAAAATCATCCCTAATTATATTGAAGCCCTTGGAATTTATTTCCAGCCTTGGAATCTTGGGGATGTCTCTTAAGTCCATGTAATGTTCCACTACCTTCTCAAGATAATGAGGAGGGGTGGGATGTTACAAGACACTTTTCCTTTGTTTTGATTACTAAAAACGTAATTGATTTATGGAAATAAACAAGTATCAGTTTCCATAGATTGATGATTTTTTTATTAGTTTAAATAGGAGATGTGTTTTTCAAATATTTATCTTTGATTTGGTTATCATCAGATGAGAATTAAAAAATTTGAAAATTTTAACACTACCTTCATGAGTATTTTTTGCCACTATGAGAACCTCATTATGATTTTTGTTTTAACCAATGACCCTGCAGTCTTCAAGGAACTGATGAACAAGATATTACATGAGTATATTTACTTATTCATTGTAGTCTTTATGGATGATATTCTGGTTTACTCCAAAATCAAGGTAGATCATGTACATCATTTTAGATTAGTTTTTATAAATCTTGAGGAATGATTGACTTTATGTGAAGGTTTTGAAATGTAATTTCTATATTTGGGAAGTGAAGTTATTTGGGAAAATGTTCTCATAACATGGTACTTTATTCTATCCTAAGAAGGTGAAAAATGTTATGAAATGAGATTAAAATTTTAATTTTTTACATATTCAGATATTCTTGGGCTTGGTAGGGTATTACTGTGGTGTTTTTAAAGACTTCACAAAGTTGGATTCTACGATGTATGTCCTCACTCAAATGGGAGTGAAGTTATTTTGGTAAATGAAATGTCAGATTTTTTTTGCAACATATTTTGAATTCTACACCAATTTATAATCTTCTAGATGTTAGGAAGTTCTATATGGTCTTTTGTGATGCGTTCAGTTTAGTTTTGGGATGCGTTATTATGAAGGGTGATCACATGGTTTTCTATGGTTCTAGAAAAATTAGGAAACATGAGAAGAACAATCCAAAGCATGATTTTGAGATTTTTTCCATGATGCATACTATAAATTTTTTGTGTCATTACCATTTTTTGGATAAAGGTATACAATTTACTAAAACCAAAAATATTGAGTTATATCTTCTCTCAAAAATATTTTAACCTTTGATAGAGGCATTGGGTGGAGTAACTATAGTCTTTTATTTCAACAATACCTACAACCTTGGTAAGGTTAATTTTGTTTTTGATGATTTTAACAATAAAATTATAACATAATCCATGAAATAATCATTAGAAGAGTGTAATTTGATATCTATATTTGGTCAGTTTCATTAGTGACCCTGGGAGGATGTGACTAGGATTATTATGACAAATTTTTTGTTGACCTCATCTATTCTTGAGATGATTATTTAAGAATGGAATATTATGATGAACTTTGTGAAATTAGGAACTTTATTTATGGTGGGGAGATAATTGGTGAGTGCTCTTTCTCATCTATGGGTGTCCTGTGTTTCTGGAACCGGTACGTTGTGACTTATCCAATGAGAAAGGTCGTGATGGTGGGTTTCTATAATTATTAGTGGGAAATGAACCCAGGAACACAAATTTTTTCTATGATATATTATTTTGATTATGGTGTCCAAGTATGATATGATACATCTCTAAATTTATTTCTCGTTGTTATACTTATCAGTAGGTCAAAGACGGACACCAAAAACCCTTGAGTTTTCTTGATCCTCTTTATATGGAAACTTTGAAGTGGGATGATATATCTATGGATTTTTTGGTTGGGTTTCCACCTACCTATATAAAGAATAATTTGATATGGTTAGTGATCGATCAGCTAAGCAAATTGGTTCACTTTATACCCATTCGAGATACAACCAAAGTTGAGGATTTGAGAAGTCTATATGTGAAAGATATTTTCAAATTTCATGGAGTTCCATATGTTATATTTTCTAAAAAGGATCCATATTTAACTTATCATTTTTTATAGGTCTCTAGGAGGTGTTAGGAACCCAAGTTAGTTTGATCATGGCGTATCATCTATATATGGATAACTATCCAAAAAAAGCTATAGAAATCTTGGAATACATGCTACGTGCTTGCATTCTTGACTTTGGTGGATCTTAGGATGTCCACTTGTGATTGGTTGAGTTTTTTTTTAAAATAATAACTACCATTCTTCTATTTGAATGGATTATTTTGTGGATTTTTACGACTGAACTTGTAGATCTTAATTATGTTGGTCAAATATTTTTGAAACTTCCTTGGTGGGACTTAGTTTGGTCTAAGAGTTGATAACAAAAATTCAGTTGATTCATTAGAGAATGGAAATGAATCAAAAATTATATTAATATTACACTGATCTTCAACATAGAACTTTGGAGTTTTCAGTTGGTGACTGGGTGTTCTTGAGAGTTTCACCTCATTTGGGTCACCTATGTCTTGGAAAATAGGGGATTACACTGAGGTTTTTGGGCCCTTTTGATATTATTGAATGGGTGGAAAATTTGGCTTAACATTTATCCTAACCACCATAGTTGACATCATTCCACAATTTGTTTCTTGTATCTCATCTTAGGAGGTATATTTATGACCATTATCATGTCTTAAGCTAAGAATATCTTGATGTTGAACCCAAATTATCAATGACTGAGCATATTATTAGGATTTTTGATTATGAGAAAAAGATTCTTTATTGTAAGAATATGCCTTTGACCCATGTTCTATGAAAACATGGTTCTAATTCACATGAGACTTTGGAGAATGAGGAATTTATGAGAGAGTAGTGGCCTCATCTCTTTGATATAGAATCTTCTTAATAGGAATTTTGGGGATATAAAGTGTTTATTGTGGGTAGGCTGTGACATACTATTACATGCTTTTAGGTACTTATAACCCCTTTTTTTGATCTACTTCTGTTTGGGCCTTGTCTTAGGTTTTTTTGGGTGAATTTTGAAAAATTTTAGAGGTTTTGAGGGTTGTGAGAAATTGGATTATGGTTAAGAAAAATTTTGTGGTTTGGTCCAATAAACTATGATCCATGTGATGAGCCACTTAAAGGTGGAGCGTGGTTTTTCCAAACCATGTGACCACCACTCCAAACCTTGCACCCTTAGAGAGTGGGGGTTTTCATAGTTGAAACACAGTTAAACTAAATATATAGAAAAACCATCAACCCAATATAGAATCCTAATAAGGTTTCATAGTTAGGGTGCATGATTACTACTAACCACACAAATCTACACAGTAAACCATGCACATGGGTTTTTAACCCTCAAAATTTTAATTAAAAATATTGCGACCACTTTTAAGATGCCTAACACCCCTATTAGAGTCTAATTAATTTCATTTTATTTTATAGGCTCTCTAAAAGATTCCTTGGCTCTCCAAATCTATTATCTTGTCAATAAAAGTGCCGGTGGAAGATTTGATCCCTCTCCAGGTTGATTCCTTGATCTTATTATCCCTTATTCTTCATTGTAATTTCCCATTATGGGTGTTGACAAGATCATGTGATTAATAGTAGGTGCTTCCATATTACTTTACCCTATAACTAAAACCCAAATTTTTTGATTGATTTGAAATGAGTTTTTAATTGATTTAAAAACTTGATTTTTTGATGATTTAATTTTTTATTTAAAAAGGTAATGAAATTTTTTGAAAACCCCTATTTCAATGGAATTAAAATTTTTGGGTAGATTTTTATAAAAATGATTGATTGAATTGAAAGATAATTTTATGAAATGATTTAATGTTGATTTATGAGAAAAATATATTAAAATGAAATATGATTTGAAAAGGCATGAATTTGATGAAAACCTAAGATTTGGTTTTGAAATTGAAAAGGCATGTTGAACTTGAAATTGGGAAATTTAATTATGAATGATGAATTGATTTGAAATGAATTATTTTCCCAATAATGATTGATTTTATTGATTGATTTATTAAATTTCATGTGATCTTGAGTAGTTGGTAGGAGATTAGGATAATCATGTTAAGAATCTAACTCCCTATTAATGGATTGATGATGAAAACACTAACTAAACCAAGTTTAGAATGAATTCACATGATGGTTTCCCTAATTATGTGTTGATTTATTTCCTATAATTGGTACACTAATAGGGTTTTTATTTGAGTGTAAACACATAAATAATCCACGATTATGATTGATAAGTGTGAGGATCCTATATCCATAAACAAACACAACTTTTTTATTATGAGAATTGTTTGAATTGATTATACATTCCATTGTTTATAATACTACCCTATTAATTCCAACCATTTTATATAATTTTTTTATTATAAAATGTTCATTTATTCTTGTTTTTTATATATATTTTATTTATTAATTTGAATGAATGTATTGGATTTAAAATACAAAAATTAATTTTGATGCATTGTTTTATTTAAATTGAAAGAATAAATGGTTTAATTGTTATGAAATTGATTATGGAACACTTGGGGATACCCTATTGGGTTTTTATCTCACACCCTACTTTTTTCCTTTAGGAATTTGTAGATATTTATGTACCTAGTCTAGAGAAAGGGAAAGTTCCATTTGGAGGTGGCAGTTGTGCTTGATCTGTGGTACTTTGGAGTGATGATGGTGCCTGATGGATTTTGGTCCACTTGTATCATAGGGTTTGGGAAACTTTATCTTTATGAATGTTGTGTTTTCCTTTGGTTTATTTTCTTCCTTGGTATGTTTACCTATCTGCTTGTGGTACTTTTCTTCTTGAGAAAAATTTGGAATACTAATTGTTTATTGTTTATATTATTCTATTTTTTTATACTTATGGAAAAACCATTACCTTGATATTTTATATGATTCCATGTGTTAGCCTCCAACTTTTAGGGATTGTGAATGCCCTTCAGTCCATGTCAAGAACGGTTTGGGTATCAGTGTACTGGGGTATTCAGGATGGTTCATGACATCATAAGTTTATTTTAATTCCCTTGGAATTTTAATGAAGATATATTCATTTTCTATTATTTTAATACACCTTATGTTGTGTAGTATTTTTATTCACAAAATATTTTTAATCAATTTGAGATTCCTCCCCTTTTACCCTTTTAATTTGAGTTCACACATGTATTATTTTCCTACAACTTATGTTTGTGAGTTTCAGTGATTAAAAATATTTTCTTATCCAATTCCTTTTGTTTGTGTTAGTATTTCATAATTATATACTTCCTAATCAAATAATGCACCATATTAATGTTTGAGTGATCCTACCATTAGGTTAAGTTATAACTTGGGGATGTTAATTGATTAATAGATTTTGTTCATTTAATGTTCTTTAAATTAACACCATGTATGTTGAATAGACATGTCAATCATTAATGAGATATTTTGTTTGAAATGTATATTACATGGATTATTGGAACCAAAAAATAAACACGAGTTCATGAAATATTTAACCTTCCATCAATGATAATTAATTAAGATCATAAACCTAGTTGAGGCTTGTATTAAAGCCTTAAATTTTAAGAATTTTTATCAAAATCATCTTGTGAAGTGGATACTAATATAATGTGATATTTTTTAATGATAAAATATATCTTAAGATCATGTACTAAATAATGAAATAACCTAATCCACACCAAATTATTAAATTAAAATTCATCCATTGATAATTTTACATAAGTTCTATAAACAAACAAACCCCCTCTTAAAAGAAAAAAGTAACAAAACTGATTCAAAAAGCATAACAACATCACATAGGTATTGACCCTAGTGCTACTATAAATATTATTTTAGAGAACCATACCTCTAATAATAAATAGAAAATAATCAACCATGATTTAGTGAAAACTCATGTCTCTTTTATTAGAGTTAAACATGGATTTATTTAAGGAAGAGGGTCATGTGTTTTTAAAACCATTTACCATGACATTGTCATTTATAGAGTGGTTGAAGGATAATCAAGTTTTAGATTTAAATTTTAGGTTCATTTTTGAAGAATATATGGTGGGGAATAGATACTTGAGTTGTATTTATGTATTTATTTACTCCTATATTTGTATTGGTTGCTTGTGATTCCATTGTGTCTTGCAGGAAAAGGTGACATAAAAATTTCACATTTCTTAATAGGTAGTTAATAAAAACTTGACCCAGATGTACAATAGTGTTTGATAGAATTTATTATTATCAAATATAAATTGGAATATGACTAGATTTTTATTGATATATCTTACATATTAGTGGGTAAAGACAAAGCATCATAGGATAACATGTATGGTGTAATTATTTTTCATTATATTATAGTGGTAGTTGATGTATTGATGAAATTTCCCACATATTATTAATTATAGAGGCTCATATTTTATATAAGATATTAATAATTTATGTTTAGGGTATTTTTAGGCTTCATAGAGTACCTACCAACATTGTATCTGACCAATATGTGAGATTCACTTCTTGGTTTAAAGGTTATAAGCTTAAGAGGGGTTATTTCATTTGGTTGATTCTGGGTAGTGGCGAAATGTTTCATTTGTTTTTTTGGTGATTAAGTTATTTTTGTAATTGGATTCCACTATATTCCAAATATGTTTTTTTGTATCTATGTTGGTTGTCCTGGTTTTGGTTATTATTTTTCTAGTGGGTGTTACTATGATGATAGAGTTATGGTTCAACTATGGAGGTTCTAGTTGGGTATGTATCCCAAATGAATTTGTTTTTAAATGACGTGATCCCAATATTGGTGAAATTGGTTCTCCTAATTTATTTGTGTGGTGTTAGGATGGATTTTCTATTTTTGATATGGTTTGGTTATCAATGATGGTGTATATGGTGTCTTAGATATTTTCTTATATTGTTCTCCTTCAAAATACTTGTTTTTTGTATTCTTCTTTTGACCATAGATGGTGGTTTTTGTGGTGTTGGTGTCGATGATGAAGAAAATGGTTTATTGTGTGTGATGATTATGACATGATGGGAGGTTATAGATTATGTATATGGTATACTTGAGGAGGCTTCTTTATGATACACACCCAATTTCACAAAAGTGTATTTGAAATTTAAATTTTGTTTTTTTTAATTTTTGGTGGTTTTATTATTTCCAAATCAAACTTAAAGAATGTTATTTTGAAAATTAAAAAAATATTATCTAGTGTAAGGAATGGATAGATCTCTAAGTACTCTGGTGAAGTTGAGTATGACATATCATCCTCAGATTGATTGTTAGTTTGAGTGTATTATGAAAATTTGAGGGCACATGTTGTTTGAATATATCATTGATTTTATCAGAGCATGGGAATATAATTTGGTGATGGTAGAGTTTTTGTAAAATAGAAACTACTAGAAAATAATTTATATCACTCTATTTTAGGTGTTATAAAGGAGACCATATAACGTCCCTGCCTCAGTGTTCCCTCACTTGATCGAGTCATGTTGCCTATGTGACCTCAGGTGTGCCGCCTCATACACCAGAGGATACTAACTAGAAACGGAGGTGTAAGTAATGTATTGGGGATACTATAACCTCTGGTTCAGAGTTGAAATAATTGAAGAAATAATATAAATAATCAAATAAGAAACTCAATAAGAATAAGGGGAAAACTAAACAATAAAATTAATAAAAAAATAATGAAATGATAGGATAAAATGTAACTAAAATATGAGATAAATATAATAGAAATTAATAAAAAATATGAAAATATAAAAGACTTGAAAAATCCCCAGTCTCAAGCTCTATGTCAGGCGTATATCCAAACTCCAACCCATCAAGAAAGAAACAATTAACAATAGGACCCCTTTCCCTTATCCAAACCTATATACATGAAATATGTTTGGGAACCTAATGGTGAATTGAACAGGGTGTGGATACAACTCAATAGGTTGATACCGTGATACCTAAAAAATCCAATCGGAGTATATAATGAACACAATAAATTGATAAACATGGATATTAATCAAATAAATTAATAATACACATAAAATAAAACCGTTGACCCTTGAGTTATGGGTAGTCACTCAGGACCATATTAACCTACTTCAACTCTATGTTGTATATATCTATCAAATGGTATATCCTCTTACATTAGGAAGGATCACCCATACCATGTATTAAGCAACCCAACCGGGCTCCATGAGAATTACCAAGCTGGAGTCACTCACATCTTCCCAAGATGCATGTCAAAAAGGGAAAAAACTATCTCATATTAGTCTCCATGTGAATTTCCATGTTTGAGTCACTTAGAACTTCCCAAGGTGCATTTTTCAAAGGGGAATAGTATCTAATCACAAGTGGTGGATTCTTCTGCATTAGGAAAAAATCACTCATGCCACATCTCATGAGATAGTGGATCAAGTCCTTAGGTATCCTTCCAGCAATAACACATATAATCAATCCAAGTATACCATTTATCAAAATTCATATTTTATGCTAGATTGGTTAATTTATACCATTTTTAATTAAATAGGAATATATTCTATATTTGTAAATTCTACTGCATCATGATGAATCAACTAAGTAAAACCATGATAGGTCGCCATTTATCTCAACTCACATGCCAATTCACATCAATACAATTTCCTAATTCACATTTTTAACTAAAAATCCACATTTATCTTGTCTTCCAATTCTACAATTAAAGGGTAGGCTCACCTCTTGAGTGGAACCAAGCCCAATCAAAACAAAAATAGACCTGATGGGATCTATGGGAGGTATAAATAATGATATTATTATTATTATTATCAAAAAGTGTTTAATTCATTTAGGTTGGTCTCATGCACAACATTCTATCATGATCATATTTATTTCACATATTAGGAATGGAAAATAGGCAAGGGGGACTTACTCTAGACCACCCACCTCAAAATTAGAGTCGACATTGAAAAAACCTTGATGTCCGCTACAAAGATCATATTCTACTTCATTCAAAATTTAGGTTTAGAACACTAAGATCGGATCAATATTTATTCTGGATTGAAGAGGATGCATAGAGTTTTCCACTGGAAGGCTTGGATAACCAAGGATTGATCCCTATAATATGGGGGTTAAATCCAATGAGAAGGGACTTCAATAGACTTAAAAAGGATCTTTGGGGTGCCTATGGTTCAAGAAGATAAGGTGGGATCAAAAAGAGTTCAAAGGGGGTAAGGGGTATTTATAAACATTCTCAAAAAATAGAGGACCATGACTCAACCCATTGGGTCACACCGTAGAAATTCCTAACATAGAGTACACTACGGTACAACCCAAGGGACCACACCATAACTTGAATTGGTTAAAGTGAATCTAAGATCCATATTGGCTATTATGACAAAGATATTATAAACCTAGTGATATACTATGGCATAGTCTAAGATACCAAGCCACAAGACACCCCTTTTCCAAAATGGTGGGTATGGTGCAACCTTACCTTTGTGCCGTAGCTTCCCCGATATTAGTAGAACCACCCTCAATCTGTTATTCCATATCTAGTTGATCCATGCCACAAATATCAGTTTTCATAGGAAAGGATATTTCATAACATTCTACCATGTCGTAGCCATGAATTTAAGGTAGTGGATCCTAAATTACTCCTTCAATCTCTCTATGTAACATCTTGATCTTCCACACCACAATGACCATGCTTAGGGATCAACCCATGGTTCTATAATGTAGAATCCTCTAATTCATATAAATCTTCTTACTATCCTCTAAAAAAACCATCCATATTGAGGCCTAATAAATATGGTTCAAACCAAAAACAATAGCTCAAAGAGGTTAAACAAAACTTAAAGAGGGGTGTACCAGAAAAAGACGGGATCTTATAACCTCCCCACCATAGAACAGTTCATCCATGAGCTGTGCTCTAAAGAATCTTGGTGGGTATTGATAAAAAATTCTTTCCACTATGTCTGCATATCAGATTCCCTCTCTTATGTATCCTCTTACACATTCCCATGCTGCCACTGCACTCACACTAGTGGTATGATCTTCCCTTGTAGATTCTTCTCACTACGGTCCATGATATGGATCATATGATTCTTAAAGGATGAATTGGAATCCGGCTAATTTCATCAACATATATCTTGTGAGAAGAGTCAGTATGGGTTCTATGAGGCCATGACATGTGAAACACATGTTGCATGACACTATAGTGATGTGAAAGGGCCAAATAGTGTACCATTGGACTGACCCTTCCCACTATCTCAAATGATGTAACCAACTTGGCCCCAAGAATCCCTTTTTTATGGATACGAAATTTCCCTAAACCAAGTGATGTTGGGACCAAATTGGATGAATATATTTTTCAGATTGCTGGAAGTTAGTTGATTTTTTTCCCGATTGGTGGATATTTTTTGTTTTATAAATGTTTTGTTTTTTTGTATTTATAAATAATCACCTAAATTTATTTATTCTATTGATTGCAATAAGGAGTATCAGATGTAGATTATTGGACATATATTTCTTTAGAAAGTCCATCAATTGAAGTTTTCTGTTCTCTGTGTTGTTTTGTGGATGTTCTTGTTTTTGGTCTTATCTTTTCAGAATGGATCTTTTTAGAATAAACCAAGAAGAATTATCAGATACAAAATGTCATAAGAGATGTTTGAAATTAAAATCTAGATGATTCTATACTTATCTTAATGATATAAATATCATGAAGTATTCATGACACAAGAAGAATTTTGTATAAGAAAAGAGAAATGTAAAGTTGATGTTTTCCAGATGTAGATCATCAGATTAAGAAGCATAAGACATAGAAGTTATCTGAAGTATGAAAGTTTGAATTTGATGAATTATAAAGAATTGTAATGTTTTTTTATCAGATTTGGTTCATCAGATGAAACTCATTGGACGTGTTTGATCATATGTGAATCATCATACATACCTTTTGTTAGAAAAGTTTGGCTTGAGATTTATTTTTTGTTGAGTTGTTACAATAGAAAGTTTTGATCCAAGACGAGATGCAGATATTGATTCATCAGTCGGGTATCTGACATAAATAAAGCATCATATGTAGAGTTCCATAAAATGAAGGATATCAGACTACCCAAATCGTATTATTTCTATCATATGGACTAGAGTTTATGGTTGTTAATGTGAAGAGTTTGTGACATGAATCAATCAAAATAGTTATTTATTCTAGTCAATCAAAATAGTTGTTGACACCAATAAGTTAGAAGAGTTATTGATACCAACCAGTCTGAAGAATTTTTGACATTGATCCATCAAGTAAGATGATTACACTGATCCATCAGATGATCATGTGACACAGATAAGTGACCGAATGCTGATTTTCATACAACTCAGTTTCATTGGTTTGAGGTGCAGTTGAACAGGTAAAGAAAGTGGATGAAAAGGTGAGACATATTGAATTTTCCACTAAACTATTGTTGTAAGGTTCTAAAGTATTTAGAAGTTACAATGAGTTTTTTCCAAAATAATTTTAGTTAGTTTGGAGCATCATAGTGAGAAGTATTATGTTTCTCTTGGTTTTAATTAGAACCTAAATTAAAAATAGAGAATCCAACTAGGATGTTCCGGAATATCAATTTTCAGAATGAGTACTTGTGAAATTATTTTTCAAGTAAGTTTGAGAATTTAGATGTTCTGTTGAAATAAATAAGTTTTGAGAAGAAACAAAAAGAGTTTTTAAGAATTTATAAGTGGTCAAATAGAGTTTAAATGAACATGAAATTAAAATATCTTAAATTTCATTTAGTGGGAAAGTAAATTCAAATTCACGACTTTTTGTTTCAAGGACTCCTATATATAAAGGGCTGAATGTACAATGTACTTTGACATTGTTCATGCATATAAGGAGTGAGGAATTGGAGTTTTGAATTTGGACAGGTTTATGGATAGAATAAGTCATTAGAGAAGTGGTGGTTAGGATTCATCAGATTAGACCAAGAAATTAAACTTGCAGTTTTTGAAAGAAAAAGAACAAGAAAGAGCAGGATTTTGATTCTCTATAGGAAAACCAATCAAATTTTTTTTGGATAGATGAATCATACCAAGGAATCATACTAATTGATCGAAATCAATTCTGGTATGATGTTCATAGAATAATTTCTAACCTGTAGTTGGGTAAGAAAGTGAATAATTTTTTTTTGAAAAATTAAAAAATTGAGAGTTTTTGAAGCAACACAATGAAGATGTTATAAACCTATCAGTGAAGGTTTATAAGCTTGTTACAACATATAATTTTCATCTTTTTTCTATAGTAATTAAATTCACTATTATATTGATCATAGTGATACAAAAGTGTAAGGGTATTTCTTAACTTTTGTATCCACACAAAAAGGATTGTTTTTTAGTGGATTGTGTGGTATTGGATTATTTCAAAACCATGCCATGGACTAGATACTCTTATTGAGTAGTGATCCTTATAAATAATTTTTTTCTTATGGATGTATTGGAAAGTTTTTTTTCATCAAATTTATTTCCCTTTAATAGTATTTAAATTTTTTTAAGAAGGTTACCATAAAAAGAAAAAAATAACACTGATTCACCCCACCCCCTCTCAGTGACTACATTGATCTTGTGTGGGGCTTTTCATGAGACACTCAAAGGAAAAAATGATGACCAAAATCAAACTCCATAGGTTATATTTAATGGTTAGTGTAGGATTTATACCATATTTTCATGTTCACCAACTACTTCTGGATTAGATAAACCTACTCAGACCTATCCTATACGATACTTGGTCTAACAAGTGTTGAATCACCTTCCTCTAACTAGAAAAGAGTTAAACAACATGAAATTACATAAAAATCCTCAAAAAAATCCATTTAGATATATTTGTGCAAGTTGTTATTATAGGAGAACTCCTTGAGTTCCATATGTTTCTCCCAAGAACCACTGAAATCCAAAACACAATCTTGAAACATATCCACCATAATCAAAATTTTATGTTCAGATAGCTGTCAATCTAAGGATTGTAAGCTTTACATAGAATAAACTATGATCCTAAATCTTTAAGAATACCTTCTAGAACCAAGATGTGAAGAAATTATATTGATCATAAATGATACTACTTGGAACACCATACATTCATACTATCTTCTATATGTAAATATTACCCAGATCAAAAATGGTGATGGTTTCACTGATAGACAATAAGTGAGCCACCTTCATTAGTTGATATATGATCACCCATACCAAATAATTCTTGTGAGGTGTCCTAGGTAATACTATCATGAAATATGTATAAAAATCATCCCGTTTCCATTCTAAAATGTGTAGATTCTACAACAGACTAGTAGGACTTTGATGATTTGGATTCACCTATTGATAGGTGAAAAAATCTCACCATTAATCCCACTATATCCTTTTTCATCCATGGCCACCAGTACTGCCTAAAGAGTTCATGATACAATTTTTTTAGACTCAAATATACCACACATATAGAATCATGAAACTCACACATATATCCTCATGTTATCCCATAGAAACCCATGAATATCCATAGAAAATAAGAACATCATTGCTTCCAAGAGGCCATATTTATGGTGTCTTCCCACCATATAAAGTATCCATTAGAGCTAAACCCTTTGGATTATATAACTTCTTTATCTTGATACATTCAAGAATCATGGGTAATACAAATTTCAAAGCTAGAGCTACTCACCCCTGAGACTCTTGAACATCTAGATGCATGTCTGTAAAAAGTTCCATCAGACGCCACTCATTACAAGAATCCCACACTACCTATGTCTGCATTTCATGGCTCAAGGAATCAGAAAGGACATTTTATTTTTTCAGTTTGTAAGCCATATTAAAGATTAAGGACTATGGATACTTGAACCACCTCCTCTACTGAAGGTTCAAGTCTCATTGAGAAAAGACGTACTTGAGGCACTTATGGTCCATGTACACCCCAAACCAATCACTCAATAGATAGTGTCTCCATTATCACAGGGTGTGTACCACCACATCTAACTCCTACTCATGAGTAGGGTAATTCCTCTCCTTCAGTCTAAGTTTTATAGATCCATAACCAACCACTTGGTCCTCTTGCATATAAAATTCTCTAAGTCTAACTCTGGATGCATCACATTAAATATTATATTCCTGTCCTAGAATAGGAAAATAAAGATCATTTCTAAGTTCATCCTGTTCTTCATATTTTGGAAATATATCTCATAAGCATTTGACCAAAAAAACTTCACCCTTTCTTGGTCATCCTAGACATTAGTGATGCAAAATGGGATAATTCTTGGATGAAACACTGATAATAGCCTTCTAGAGCCCGTAATCTCAAAACATCGAATACATTCTTGGGTTATTCCTAAGATACCATGAATGCTACCTTTTTTAGGTCCACTACTACTCCAGCCTCTAAGATAACATGGTCCAAGAGGTGTACACTATTAATATAGAAGTTACATTTAGATACCTTCGTGTAAAGCTAATTATCTCTCAGTGTACTCAGGATAATGTCAAGATGTTGGGCATTATCATCTATAAACTACGATTACACCAAGATTCCATAAAAAAACTACCAAAAACTAATATAGGAATGGATGAAAGATTCTATTTATCAAGGCCATGAATACCACTGATGCATTTGTCAAACCAAATAGCATCATAATGAACTCATACAAGATATATTTTCTTCTAAAAGCTGTTTAGGGTTTGTCTGATGTTCTCACTCTAAACTGATGGTATTCTAACCTCAAGTTGATATTGGATAATATCTTAGCACTGCTCAGCTAATCAAAGATATTTTCAATGAATGGGAGGGGATACTAGTTTTTACTGTAACATCCCAATATTTAATAGTAATTTATCTCTTTAAAGTAATTTAATAACTTCTATTTCACGTAAAACCGACTTGGCTTGTGTTATACGCAAGATTGAGTTTTTGAGAAATAACACATTAATATTATAATTATTTAAACGATATATTTATTTATCAATTAAATATTGTAAAATGAATAGTAAAATATAAAATTTTAAAGATATTTATAATTTTTTCACATAAATAAAATGTATTTATAATGAAATGTATAAGTTTTGTTAAAATATTTATATATTTAGAAAAGGTATTTTCTTAAAAGAACTATTTTTATGTCCTTTTTTGAATAATAATAAAATTAATTTTATACACTCCTATAAATTGAATTTGGTAAAATGAACTTCATTTTTGAATTTGTAATATCAAAATTAGCTTAGGGTGAATTTTTGGTATTTTCTAAAAACATTCAAATTTTAATGAATAGTGAAAAATACTGCATAGTACATAAAAACAAACTTTTTAATTTAAATAATTATTTTTAATTAAAAATTTATCTTAAAGTAAAAATAGATAAATAATACATATATTAGTACAATGTAAGTCATTGGATTCATTTTATAATAAGATTAGATATATAAAGTTTTATTAAACCTTTTTAATTCCTTTTTACCCACCTTGTAGGCACATTTACCCACCTTATAGGCACATTTGTAAATTTGCATAAAACACAATTTTACCGGTTCTATGAATTGAATTTCAAAAATTCGAGAGACATGGTTAACATCATTAATTAAAATGTGGTTCAATAGGATGAAAATAATTTTTGGTGAATAGTAACTTTTGAATTTTATTTACCATGGTTAAAAGTAAATAATGTAATTAAAGGTTAAAATAATAGTACAATTACCCCAACACATGTCATAATTCTATTGGATAGGTTTATTTCGACCAAAATAAACTTTAGGACAAAAATAAGATCCTTTTTATCCGTTTGGGTTAGATTAGGACATTTATTATATTTTATTTAAAGAAGAGTTAAAAGTGTTAAATTCAAAGTTTAATAAATAAAATATTTATAATATAGAGTTAAACATAAGATAAATTAGACTATAAATATTCATTAGAAATATAAAATTATATCCTACATCATAGTATTTTATTTATAATTTTTATACATTAAATATTTAAATTTATTTATGATACAATGATGATGTAATAATTACCTTATTAATGAAATATTAGAATACTTGATGTTATAAATATTAAAATAAGTGTAAATTGAAACTTTTGATGCTATAAAAAAAAATTTCTAGGTGAATATGACATTTTAGGGTTGATTAAATGTATTTTTTCAAAGTAATAAAGTTTTTATGACTTTCAAAAAAACCAAATACTAAATAGTGTTAAAATTGACATAAATGAGTTTTTAAAACAAATATTATATTATTAAATGATATAATATTCCTAAAAACTATATAAAACATATTGGTTGAGAGGATTTAGACCCATAATTACCTTATCCTTAAAATAAATCCATTTAGAGGTATTTGAAACTGAAAATTATTTTATAAAAAATTAATATTTCAAGATTTTCCTAAAGTGCCCCTCAACTCTCTTATAAAAGAGTACTTCCCCTTCTCTTAAATTCACACCTCCAAAGACATTTGTATTGACCAAAAACTAGTCAAATATACTCCCAACTACCCCAACTTCAACATATAGGCATTAATATGATCATAAATCCAAACTAAAGATCCCTTTTGTTCAAATCAAAAGGAAGAACCCGAAGAAAAGGTTATTATTTCATCACCTCATTCAAAATTCTTTTCTTCTTCCACTTCCTCTTTATTTGTTGTTTCCATACCAAAATAATAACTATAGTAACTTCTACATACTAAGGTGTTATTAAAAATATGGTACAACCATATTCATTATTCTATTAATCTTATGAATGAAAAAATCACCATACCTGCGTACGTACAGCTTACCGTCTCCACGTCGTGGTGTAGTTTGTTATTCATCACTTCATTATTTGGATCAGTATAATAATGAGTATAATTGATATAAATAATAAATATAACATGTTAATTATAATATACCATCCAATTATATATTATTTCAGCATCAATATAATTATATCTTTGCTCGTGTGTAACTACGACTTACCGTCTCCACGACGCGATGAGATTCATTTCCACGTTCACAATTCAACGATGATTATAAAAATATATATTATTAATAAGTATGTAATATATGACATAATAATGATACTGTATATATATATATATATATATATATATATATATATATATTGTTGGCGCCAAAATATTGCATGAAAGGAAGGGACAAAAAAGAAGCCCCACACGCTGCCTCGCGAAGCACCGACGCGAAGCACCCCCGAGCATCGCGGTCCCACGCAGCACCAGAGGCGGTCCCTCTCCGCAAATGGCCTGACGTTTGCGAGCCCGCCGTGAAGCACCAGAGGTGGTACCTCTCCGCGAACGTCCTGACGTTCACGAGATCACCGTGAAGCACTGGAGGCGGTACCTCTTGGCGAACGGCCTGACGTTCGTGAGCCCGCCGCGAAGCACCGGAGGCGGCGCGTGAGTTCTACTTCGCGGTGCCCCTTGCCTATAAATACTGGGATCTCTCTGAGTCTAGGGGGATGGAAAATCCGACCTTTCGGCTTCTCCACTCCCGAATCGCGAAGCACCCTTTTCCCCGTGAATCATGAGCTCTGCGAGGTACTTCTACTTCGCGTGATGCCTTTGCTTTGTCTCGTTTTGAGACCCTCTTCTGAGAGGGATGCCCTTTGCAAAGCTCAAGGGCATTCGCGAAGGAGGGGTATTCCCAAGGGAACCCGGGTAGCCACGGAGTGTTTATGCTTCGCGAAACACCCATCCTATACTATTGATCCCCATGCTAAGGCAGGATCGCTACACATCGTGAAGCACACTGCTTCGCAGTACCTTGCTTCGTGAGGCACCTCCTCTTCGCGAGGTAGTGATCCGTGAATACTATTCCACTTCGCGAAGCACTCTCCACTCACACCTTTTCCCCATGCTAAGGCCAAGGCACCCCACTTCGCGAATCACACTCCTCTGCTTGGAAATTCCTCTCCCCGTGCGACCCTCCAGGTTTGCACGATGTAATTTCAAAGTCCCACAAACAACACCACTCGTAGCGTTGCATCGCCTAATGCTTCTTCACATAGGCACGCTAATGGATATTGCTTCTTCGCATAGTCACGCTAACGTGGACCCCTCGATGGTTCGATCTACAACAACCATTGACCACGACCTTACTGGTACCTTCCCTCCCCCAAGGAGAAAAGGGTGCCGGTCATGTAAGTCCTAGGGGTGCGAAGTAAACCCACCTCGTCCGAGCTGAAGGACGTTAAACTGCCAAGAACCACATCCTCAACACATGATGTTAAACTGTGACCTGACCCCGTACCTCACACACAGGGTCCCTGTAGAGACCCGTATCTTGACGTACATGGACATTACATTACATTTGCGGAATACTTAGTACATAACAAAAACACACACTAAAGGATCGTAATAGTTTAGTGTCTTTGGAAACTCGGAACGTAATCTTCTAATCGTGGTGAAAGTTCTTCAATATCTCCCATAAAGGTCATCCCTTTTTTCTACCTAAAACCTTTCTTTATATCCTGGGGAAAAGAAAACATAAAAGGGTGAGCTCAAATGCTCAGTAAGGGTAAACAAAGGAAATATCAATCACATAATTTTCATAAGAACATAACATTTTTGGAAATCTTAACCTGCAAAAGAGAGCATAATTTCATAACATGGGATAAATCATAGTAGTGAAATGAAATCATAACTTAAAACATTACTCATTGTGGCATACACACATAATCATAGAGAATCATTTCTTGTTAGTCAAGACTCATTGCCAAGACTATCTTAGTGGACAAAGTCCCTTTCTGAATCGAGTAATCCTCGTTTCAGTCTTGTTTCACTGAACCGGTATAACCTACCATTCCAGCCATGTCTATCTCATGAGATATAAAATCTTTACCCAATGCATTGGAGGGAGATATAGGTCCCACCCATCTCTTAATGAATCCTTTCTTATGTGTGCCACAAAATCATAAATCATACATCATTTCATAACCCATGTAATAAAAATGGGATTCTTAAACAACATGACATCATAAAACCATTCATATAAGATAAAGGAATTCATAAACATAATTCCATCACAACATAGTCAAATCAATGTAAAAATATGGATAGAAACAGAACTCTTTATTATCTTAGATGGAAAATAATTTTGATAAAACACTTGAATTGAATTCTTGAGGAAAATATCATTTCTTCTTCAAAATCAATTTCTTTTCACAAAACATCATGCAACTTTAAAAGAAAGAGATTTTATTGAAAATAGTCATGAAATATTTTAGAGGAAGCTTCATGAAAATAAGGCTTTATAAAACAGTAGAAATCCGTTCGTGCCGTATAAGTTAAAAAAAAAAACATTCTTCGTACTTTTGTCGGAAAAGTCAAAAAGTACCTCGTACGACAAAAGATTCCTTTCATACATATTACTAAAAACTCACCGAAGGGTAAAAATGGATTTAAACAATTGTAGGTGGATGGAAATAATATTACATTTTGATGAAACATGGATGTGGATGATAAAATACACCCCAGTAAATACCAAAGTATAAACAATCTCGGATAAAAATGAGATTGTGATATTTCCCTTACCTTAGGTCCGATTTTCTTTGTTCGTGTCCGAAGCTCCTGTATAATGGTTTAAATAATGTTATTGACTTATTCCAGAATCATACATATTTATATGAGATCATATATGGTCATATTATTAGCTTCTTGTTAGTAATATTTCATTGTTACTTGTTACTCGGGTCTTTATAACTTTTTGTTCTTATGCGTGTTTTGTCGAATAAATTCTTATTCTTATCTTTAGGTTATAGATAATTCATTTCCAGAATGGTATTAGTGTAGTATATACCATATTCATTCATTCAATTCATTTATATAATCATTATGAAATGAAGATCATGTAGAACGAGTCGCATCACATCGTGGAGACGGTATTCCGTACGTACGCACGAGTGATGATATCGTTCCTATGATCGTGGAATTGTATTGGAGTATATATATATATTATTTCAGTATCAATATTACTTAATAATAATCATATATAGTTACTGATTACACCATTATACCCATCCTTGTAAGGTGATGGTGGAAAATAGATTACACCACGGCGTGGAGACGGTATTCCGTACGTACGCACGCGCGGTGATTTCTTTTTCCGTAGGATGGATAGATGGTGAAATAGGGTTGTTTCATACTTATAATAACATATCAGTATATGAGTGATACTGATGTTATTACTTCATAATGAAACAACCTAAGAAGAATAAGTGGAAGAAGAAATAAAGATGAAAGAATTGGTAACGGTAATTACCTCTTCTTTGAAGTGCCTCTTTGAGACCTCCTCTTAGGGCACTAGAATTGGTCTTTGAGGAAGACCAGAACCTCTAGGATGTTTCTAGGGAAGTGGAGAAGGGATTTTGGCAGGGGTTGGCCGAGCTTGAGTGCTCAAATTGGTGTGAGGAGGAGGGGGAGGAGGTGTCCTTTTATAAGGGAGGAGAGGGGCACCTTAGGAATTCTTAAAAATATTAATTTATAATAAATATAACCCCACTTAAAAACCTCCAAAAATGACTCATATTCGAAGCTTAGATGAGATAGGGTTGTAATATCATCAACCAATCAAATTTATACATGTTTGGATCTTATTTTAAACCTTATCAATTAGATTTAACTCTAAGTTAAATAATTTAACTTTTACCCTGTCTTTTTGTTTTCTTTCACTATATGGTTAATACACTTACTATAACATGCCAAACGAACCCCAAATTGTATATTATTAATACATATATCCTTATCTAAGTCATTTGGCCGAACCTTAGATTTTTAGGAATAAAATAACAATTAATAATATAATATTTTATTTAAAAACTATTTTGTGTCAATTTTGACACTATTTGATATATGATTTTTTTTGAAAGTCATAAAAGAATTATATATTCGAACCAAGTTGATTAAATCAACACTAATATATCAGAGTAACCTAGAAAATTAGTGGAATTCATAAAAAGTCTTAAATTACATTTATTTTGGTATTTATATTATCAATTATGTCAATATTTCATTAATAAGATAATTACTGCATCATCTTTGTGTCATAAATAAATTATATTATATGCTGTCTAAAAATTACAAATAAAATACCATCATGTAGGAAATCTTTTTAGCTTTCTAATGAATATTTATAGTCGAATTTATCTTATGTATAACCCCATATTAAAAATGATTTACTTATTAAACTTTGATTTTAACTATTTTAACCCTTCTTTAAATAAATGTCCTAATCTAATCCAAGTGGGCCTAAATGGTCATATTTTATTCCTAAGTTTGTTTTTGGTCGAATTACACTTGTCCAATAGAATTAGGACATGTGTTAGGGTAATATTAATATCATATTTACCCTTAGTTACCCTATTTACTATTAACCGTGGTAAAAAAAGTAAAAAGTTACTATTCACCAAAAAATTATTTTCATCTCATTGAACCACATTTTAGTCCTTGATATTAACCGTGTCTCTCGTATTTTCTAAATTCCATTCACAGAAGCGGTAAAATTAAGTTTTATGCAAAATTCCGTTTTTAACCTACCACTTAGTGGTTTCACTATTCATCAAAAATTGAAAGTTTTCAAAAAAATGCCAAAATTTCATCCTAAGCTATATTTCATATTCCGAATTCAAAAATGAAGTCTATTTTACCAAATTCATAACATAGAAGTTGCATTAATTAATTTTATAATTAAATCCCGCTGTTAAAACAAATAGCGTGTTTTTTAAGAAACAAAATCTATCAAAAGATTGACACTTGATTATGTCTGGTTTAAATGTGAAATTACAAACAATGACCAACATTGTATTAAATTGTAAAAATATATTCTAAATATACTTTAAAACCACTCAAATTAATAATTTATCACTATTAATTATTTCGATTAAAAAAGTTGTTTTTAATTATAATTTAGTAATTTTCACTATTCATTAGAATATGAAAGTTATCCGAAAAGTACCAAAATTTCACCTTAGGCTAAATTCGATACTCCGAATCCAAAAATGAATTCCATTTTGAAAAATAAAATTTACAAAATTTCCAAAAAGTGGTTATTACTATTCATAACGGCTAGTTTTAATAATATTTTAATAGCATATCGTTGTTTCGTGAAACTCAGTATTGCGTACTACACACGCTATCGAGGAAGGTCGCGATTGCGTGTAACGGAAGGAAAGTCAAGGATGCGTATTGTGAAAGCTTCTTTTGTTGTAGCGTACAACACAAGACATTAATGAAATTAAAAAGAATATTTTTCATAAAATCTTGGGGCGTTACATTCTACCCCCCTTAAAATGAATTTCGCCCTCGAAATTCGTCGGGGTTATAAATGGTTTACTATTCAAAATTTTCTTTGATAGAAACCCACATCGTAAAAAGGAATACCAAAACATGGCTTTAAAAACTAAAGTATGAAATGTAACGATTACCCAAATATACTAATCACTGGGTTTCCACATAGGTGAAAATATGGATATGGAAGAAAAATCTAACCATCATGTTCTGATGGAGAGTGGTAGAGAACATGGCTATGGAAAAGCCAGTAATCACAAATCCATAGATTTGTGATGATATAAGGTACCATCTGATTCATCAGGTATAAGATCACTAGGACAACATTTTTGGTTTTCAAGATCATTTCCCTAAAGTTGAAAATTTGCTTAGAATAAATACTTACTTTATTTTGGTAAAATATCACTTTTGTTCGTGCCTTGAACAATTTCTACTTCATCTCTTAAATAAATGAAGTTGAATTTGTTATTCGTGATGTGTTAGCAGATCATGTGATAGAATGACAGGTCATTCCATCTGTCTCAAACAAAAGGTTAGCAAAACTTATATACATAAGTCGATCTTATAGTGAGATTAATCATATATGGTTCCTAAAATGGACTTATACTTCATATATCATACTGCTTAATATAATAAAACTAGTTTCTACTAAACAGGGACTTCCTGTAGGTCAGTGGTAGGCGATAAAGGCCAGTCGCACTTCGGTTGTGGGTTCGATTCCCACAGCCTTGTCCGAAGCGATGGGCTGTCGCCCGTCCTGCAGGTTGTCCTTTTTCCAAAACTACTATAACATCCCATCAATAATATCGTCCAACACAATCCATTCCAATCTTTAGGCTTATCCATAATACTGCAGTCCACTCTCATAACATAGTGAAAACAATTACCAGAGATTTAATATCATCGTTGATCCCCATATATCATAAGATATGTTTTTTTTTGTCACATTCCAAACATTCAAAGTCCTTAATCATGTATACTCTTGAATACCCATTGAACCTTAGTGAAAACTTGAATGCAGTTAAAAGTTAACACTTTACACATACCAAAATCCTCAAAATTATTTATACTCAAACCATGATATCACTTAGTCCTTATATCAATCATGAGCTCATGAATACTATTAAACATTTCATTTT
Source organism: Viscum album (assembly GCA_963277665.1). NCBI lineage: Eukaryota > Viridiplantae > Streptophyta > Magnoliopsida > Santalales > Viscaceae > Viscum > Viscum album. Next base: position 1,606,942,623 of record OY728141.1, on the reverse strand, counting down.
CTCGTCTTCATTATGCGCATATCATCTTATTTCCAAAAAAAATATCTCAATCACTTTGAATACCACATCAATAAATATTGAAATACTCAATGATACAACATTATTTTGGAATCCCATTACATAAACACTTAATCATTCCACCACATCGTTGTCATATTCAACATTGCCAATAGTGATCGCATGTGATTTCCCTTTGTCCTTTGCCTTCAGTGGTTGCTCATGTTGATCATCACTAACCCTTGGATTAGGGAAATTATTAGCATAATGCCCCATTTCCTTTCACTTGAAGCATTGAAGTGTTGGCAGTGCGTTCTCTGCAGTGTTTGCTTTATCATTAGAAACCCTTTTTCCATTACTTCGACACTCAGCTGCTCGATGACCTTCTTTTCCACACTTAAAACATTTTCTAGTCCCTTTTAGACAATCTCCACCATGCTTCTTTCCACACTTTGTGCATAAGGAAACATTCATCTTCTTTTCACCATTATTCTGAGATTTCTCCTTGAACTCCATCTTTCGTTTCTTGTCAAAACCATGAGATGGATATGTAACACCAACTTCCATTTCTACCTTGATAGCACAACGCACAATTTCTTCATAGCTACTGAAGTCTCTTATAGCTAATGCCCTTCGAAGACTTGGTTTTAAGCCACTGAAAAATCGATCAACTTTACTTTCAGGTTGGATGATAATTCCAGAAGCATACCTTGCAAGTCTTGTAAAATTTGCTTCATAGGTACCAACAGATTCATCGTCCCTTTGCTTCAGTTCAAGAAACTCTTTCTCCATCTTTGTTCGAAGAATACGAGGGAAGTACTTATTGAAAAATAAGTTCTTGAACTCGTCCCATTCCATAGACTCAATTTCATCCCTTTGCCTTGTATTCTTAATAAGATTCCACCATTGATCAGCATCTCCTTCCAAACGATACACTGCTAGGATGACTTTATCATGTTCAGAACATTGAAGAACTGAAAATATCTTTTCAGTAGTACTAATCCATTGTTCAGCAACTAATGGATCAGTAGACCCACTGAAAGAAGGTGGACGCTGCCTCATGAAGGATTCAACAGAATGTTGCTCCTTCCTTTGCTCGTTTGGAAGTCCTGCATGATTCATAGCTTGAGAAAGTTGTGTGATCATGGCTACAAGATTTTGCATTCCAGCTCCTATATCGTTTGGTTGCTCAGGGGTACAATCATTGCATTGCCCATCACATTCCGCATTAACACGGTTCCTTCGGGTTCCAGCCATCGTCTAAAACCCCAAAAGAATTGTGTGAGAGGAAAAAATCATGCTAGGGAAAACAACATAATAAAGGGTTAGTACCCTCAATATCTAACATCTTAGGTTAAATTCGAAGATCGTTAGCGTAATTCTAGGACTATAACCTATACGTATACTTAACCTTAGAGACATCCCTAGACATACCTTAGAAATATCTCTAGGAATCTCACTAACGTTTTCGCATCCTAGTTTCCAAAGGTGGACTAAACCTTTCCTCTGATACCAACTGTAGAGACCCGTATCTTGACGTACATGGACATTACATTACATTTGCGGAATACTTAGTACATAACAAAAACACACACTAAAGGATCGTAATAGTTTAGTGTCTTTGGAAACTCGGAACGTAATCTTCTAATCGTGGTGAAAGTTCTTCAATATCTCCCATAAAGGTCATCCCTTTTTTCTACCTAAAACCTTTCTTTATATCCTGGGGAAAAGAAAACATAAAAGGGTGAGCTCAAATGCTCAGTAAGGGTAAACAAAGGAAATATCAATCACATAATTTTCATAAGAACATAACATTTTTGGAAATCTTAACCTGCAAAAGAGAGCATAATTTCATAACATGGGATAAATCATAGTAGTGAAATGAAATCATAACTTAAAACATTACTCATTGTGGCATACACACATAATCATAGAGAATCATTTCTTGTTAGTCAAGACTCATTGCCAAGACTATCTTAGTGGACAAAGTCCCTTTCTGAATCGAGTAATCCTCGTTTCAGTCCTGTTTCACTGAACCGGTATAACCTACCATTCCAGCCATGTCTATCTCATGAGATATAAAATCTTTACCCAATGCATTGGAGGGAGATATAGGTCCCACCCATCTCTTAATGAATCCTTTCTTATGTGTGCCACAAAATCATAAATCATACATCATTTCATAACCCATGTAATAAAAATGGGATTCTTAAACAACATGACATCATAAAACCATTCATATAAGATAAAGGAATTCATAAACATAATTCCATCACAACATAGTCAAATCAATGTAAAAATATGGATATAAACAGAACTCTTTATTATCTTAGATGGAAAATAATTTTGATAAAACACTTGAATTGAATTCTTGAGGAAAATATCCTTTCTTCTTCAAAATCAATTTCTTTTCACAAAACATCATGCAACTTTAAAAGAAAGAGATTTTATTGAAAATAGTCATGAAATATTTTAGAGGAAGCTTCATGAAAATAAGGCTTTATAAAACAGTAGAAATCCGTTCGTGCCGTATAAGTTAAAAAAAAAAAACATTCTTCGTACTTTTGTCGGAAAAGTCAAAAAGTACCTCGTACGACAAAAGATTCCTTTCATACATATTACTAAAAACTCACCGAAGGGTAAAAATGGATTTAAACAATTGTATGTGGATGGAAATAATATTACATTTTGATGAAACATGGATGTGGATGATAAAATACACCCCAGTAAATACCAAAGTATAAACAATCTCGGATAAAAATGAGATTGTGATATTTCCCTTACCTTAGGTCCGATTTGCTTTGTTCGTGTCCGAAGCTCCTGTATAATGGTTTAAATAATGTTATTGGCTTATTCCAGAATCATACATATTTATATGAGATCATATATGGTCATATTATTAGCTTCTTGTTAGTAATATTTCATTGTTACTTGTTACTCGGGTCTTTATAACTTTTTGTTCTTATGCGTGTTTTGTCGAATAAATTCTTATTCTTATCTTTAGGTTATAGATAATTCATTTCCAGAATGGTATTAGTGTAGTATATACCATATTCATTCATTCAATTCATTTATATAATCATTATGAAATGAAGATCATGTAGAACGAGTCGCATCACATCGTGGAGACGGTATTCCGTACGTACGCACGAGTGATGATATCGTTCCTATGATCGTGGAATTGTATTGGAGTATATATATATATTATTTCAGTATCAATATTACTTAATAATAATCATATATAGTTACTGATTACACCATTATACCCATCCTTGTAAGGTGATGGTGGAAAATAGATTACACCACGGCGTGGAGACGGTATTCCGTACGTACGCACGCGCGGTGATTTCTTTTTCCGTAGGATGGATAGATGGTGAAATAGGGTTGTTTCATACTTATAATAACATATCAGTATATGAGTGATACTGATGTTATTACTTCATAATGAAACAACCTAAGAAGAATAAGTGGAAGAAGAAATAAAGATGAAAGAATTGGTAACGGTAATTACCTCTTCTTTGAAGTGCCTCTTTGAGACCTCCTCTTAGGGCACTAGAATTGGTCTTTGAGGAAGACCAGAACCTCTAGGATGTTGCTAGGGAAGTGGAGAAGGGATTTTGGCAGGGGTTGGCCGAGCTTGAGTGCTCAAATTGGTGTGAGGAGGAGGGGGAGGAGGTGTCCTTTTATAAGGGAGGAGAGGGGCACCTTAGGAATTCTTAAAAATATTAATTTATAATAAATATAACCCCACTTAAAAACCTCCAAAAATGACTCATATTCGAAGCTTAGATGAGATAGGGTTGTAATATCATCAACCAATCAAATTTATACATGTTTGGATCTTATTTTAAACCTTATCAATTAGATTTAACTCTAAGTTAAATAATTTAACTTTTACCCTGTCTTTTTGTTTTCTTTCACTATATGGTTAATACACTTACTATATCATGCCAAACGAACCCCAAATTGTATATTATTAATACATATATCCTTATCTAAGTCATTTGGCCGAACCTTAGATTTTTAGGAATAAAATAACAATTAATAATATAATATTTGATTTAAAAACTATTTTGTGTCAATTTTGACACTATTTGATATATGATTTTTTTTGAAAGTCATAAAAGAATTATATATTCGAACCAAGTTGATTAAATCAACACTAATATATCATAGTAACCTAGAAAATTAGTGGAATTCATAAAAAGTCTTAAATTACATTTATTTTGGTATTTATATTATCAATTATGTCAATATTTCATTAATAAGATAATTACTGCATCATCTTTGTGTCATAAATAAATTATATTATATGCTGTCTAAAAATTACAAATAAAATACCATCATGTAGGAAATCTTTTTAGCTTTCTAATGAATATTTATAGTCGAATTTATCTTATGTATAACCCCATATTAAAAATGATTTACTTATTAAACTTTGATTTTAACTATTTTAACCCTTCTTTAAATAAATGTCCTAATCTAATCCAAGTGGGCCTAAATGGTCATATTTTATTCCTAAGTTTGTTTTTGGTCGAATTACACTTGTCCAATAGAATTAGGACATGTGTTAGGGTAATATTAATATCATATTTACCCTTAGTTACCCTATTTACTATTAACCGTGGTAAAAAAAGTAAAAAGTTACTATTCACCAAAAAATTATTTTCATCTCATTGAACCACATTTTAGTCCTTGATATTAACCGTGTCTCTCGGATTTTCGAAATTCCATTCACAGAAGCGGTAAAATTAAGTTTTATGCAAAATTCCGTTTTTAACCTACCACTTAGTGGTTTCACTATTCATCAAAAATTGAAAGTTTTCAAAAAAATGCCAAAATTTCATCCTAAGCTATATTTCATATTCCGAATTCAAAAATGAAGTCTATTTTAACAAATTCATAACATAGAAGTTGCATTAATTAATTTTATAATTAAATCCCGCTGTTAAAACAAATAGCGTGTTTTTTAAGAAACAAAATCTATCAAAAGATTGACACTTGATTATGTCTGGTTTAAATGTGAAATTACAAACAATGACCAACATTGTATTAAATTGTAAAAATATATTCTAAATATACTTTAAAACCACTCAAATTAATAATTTATCACTATTAATTATTTCGATTAAAAAAGTTGTTTTTAATTATAATTTATTAATTTTCACTATTCATTAGAATATGAAAGTTATCCGAAAAGTACCAAAATTTCACCTTAGGCTAAATTCGATACTCCGAATCAAAAATGAATTCCATTTTGAAAAATAAAATTTACAAAATTTCCAAAAAGTGGTTATTACTATTCATAACGGCTAGTTTTAATAATATTTTAATAGCATATCGTTGTTTCGTGAAACTCAGTATTGCGTACTACACACGCTATCGAGGAAGGTCGCGATTGCGTGTAACGGAAGGAAAGTCAAGGATGCGTATTGTGAAAGCTTCTTTTGTTGTAGCGTACAACACAAGACATTAATGAAATTAAAAAGAATATTTTTCATAAAATCTTGGGGCGTTACATTCTACCCCCCTTAAAATGAATTTCGCCCTCGAAATTCGTCGGGGTTATAAATGGTTTACTATTCAAAATTTTCTTTGATAGAAACCCACATCGTAAAAAGGAATACCAAAACATGGCTTTAAAAACTAAAGTATGAAATGTAACGATTACCCAAATATACTAATCACTGGGTTTCCACATAGGTGAAAATATGGATATGGAAGAAAAATCTAACCATCATGTTCTGATGGAGAGTGGTAGAGAACATGGCTATGGAAAAGCCAGTAATCACAAATCCATAGATTTGTGATGATATAAGGTACCATCTGATTCATCAGGTATAAGATCACTAGGACAACATTTTTGGTTTTCAAGATCATTTCCCTAAAGTTGAAAATTTGCTTAGAATAAATACTTACTTTATTTTGGTAAAATATCACTTTTGTTCGTGCCTTGAACAATTTCTACTTCATCTCTTAAATAAATGAAGTTGAATTTGTTATTCGTGATGTGTTAGCAGATCATGTGATAGAATGACAGGTCATTCCATCTGTCTCAAACAAAAGGTTAGCAAAACTTATATACATAAGTCGATCTTATAGTGAGATTAATCATATATGGTTCCTAAAATGGACTTATACTTCATATATCATACTGCTTAATATAATAAAACTAGTTTCTACTAAACAGGGACTTCCTGTAGGTCAGTGGTAGGCGATAAAGGCCAGTCGCACTTCGGTTGTGGGTTCGATTCCCACAGCCTTGTCCGAAGCGATGGGCTGTCGCCCGTCCTGCAGGTTGTCCTTTTTCCAAAACTACTATAACATCCCATCAATAATATCGTCCAACACAATCCATTCCAATCTTTAGGCTTATCCATAATACTGCAGTCCACTCTCATAACATAGTGAAAACAATTACCAGAGATTTAATATCATCGTTGATCCCCATATATCATAAGATATGTTTTTTTTTTGTCACATTCCAAACATTCAAAGTCCTTAATCATGTATACTCTTGAATACCCATTGAACCTTAGTGAAAACTTGAATGCAGTTAAAAGTTAACACTTTACACATACCAAAATCCTCAAAATTATTTATACTCAAACCATGATATCACTTAGTCCTTATATCAATCATGAGCTCATGAATACTATTAAACATTTCATTTTCTCGTCTTCATTATGCGCATATAATCTTATTTCCAAAAAAAATATCTCAATCACTTTGAATACCACATCAATAAATATTGCAATACTCAATGATACAACATTATTTTGGAATCCCATTACATAAACACTTAATCATTCCACCACATCGTTGTCATATTCAACATTGCCAATAGTGATCGCATGTGATTTCCCTTTGTCCTTTGCCTTCAGTGGTTGCTCATGTTGATCATCACTAACCCTTGGATTAGGGCAATTATTAGCATAATGCCCCATTTCCTTGCACTTGAAGCATTGAAGTGTTGGCAGTGCGTTCTCTGCAGTGTTTGCTTTATCATTAGAAACCCTTTTTCCATTACTTCGACACTCAGCTGCTCGATGACCTTCTTTTCCACACTTAAAACATTTTCTAGTCCCTTTTAGACAATCTCCACCATGCTTCTTTCCACACTTTGTGCATAAGGAAACATTCATCTTCTTTTCACCATTATTCTGAGATTTCTCCTTGAACTCCATCTTTCGTTTCTTGTCAAAACCATGAGATGGATATGTAACACCAACTTCCATTTCTACCTTGATAGCACAACGCACAATTTCTTCATAGCTACTGAAGTCTCTTATAGCTAATGCCCTTCGAAGACTTGGTTTTAAGCCACTGAAAAATCGATCAACTTTACTTTCAGGTTGGATGATAATTCCAGAAGCATACCTTGCAAGTCTTGTAAAATTTGCTTCATAGGTACCAACAGATTCATCGTCCCTTTGCTTCAGTTCAAGAAACTCTTTCTCCATCTTTGTTCGAAGAATACGAGGGAAGTACTTATTGAAAAATAAGTTCTTGAACTCGTCCCATTCCATAGACTCAATTTCATCCCTTTGCCTTGTATTCTTAATAAGATTCCACCATTGATCAGCATCTCCTTCCAAACGATACACTGCTAGGATGACTTTATCATGTTCAGAACATTGAAGAACTGAAAATATCTTTTCAGTAGTACTAATCCATTGTTCAGCAACTAATGGATCAGTAGACCCACTGAAAGAAGGTGGACGCTGCCTCATGAAGGATTCAACAGAATGTTGCTCCTTCCTTTGCTCGTTTGGAAGTCCTGCATGATTCATAGCTTGAGAAAGTTGTGTGATCATGGCTACAAGATTTTGCATTCCAGCTCCTATATCGTTTGGTTGCTCAGGGGTACAATCATTGCATTGCCCATCACATTCCGCATTAACACGGTTCCTTCGGGTTCCAGCCATCGTCTAAAACCCCAAAAGAATTGTGTGAGAGGCAAAAATCATGCTAGGGAAAACAACATAATAAAGGGTTAGTACCCTCAATATCTAACATCTTAGGTTAAATTCGAAGATCGTTAGCGTAATTCTAGGACTATAACCTATACGTATACTTAACCTTAGAGACATCCCTAGACATACCTTAGAAATATCTCTAGGAATCTCACTAACGTTTTCGCATCCTAGTTTCCAAAGGTTGACTAAACCTTTCCTCTGATACCAACTGTAGAGACCCGTATCTTGACGTACATGGACATTACATTACATTTGCGGAATACTTAGTACATAACAAAAACACACACTAAAGGATCGTAATAGTTTAGTGTCTTTGGAAACTCGGAACGTAATCTTCTAATCGTGGTGAAAGTTCTTCAATATCTCCCATAAAGGTCATCCCTTTTTTCTACCTAAAACCTTTCTTTATATCCTGGGGAAAAGAAAACATAAAAGGGTGAGCTCAAATGCTCAGTAAGGGTAAACAAAGGAAATATCAATCACATAATTTTCATAAGAACATAACATTTTTGGAAATCTTAACCTGCAAAAGAGAGCATAATTTCATAACATGGGATAAATCATAGTAGTGAAATGAAATCATAACTTAAAACATTACTCATTGTGGCATACACACATAATCATAGAGAATCATTTCTTGTTAGTCAAGACTCATTGCCAAGACTATCTTAGTGGACAAAGTCCCTTTTTGAATCGAGTAATCCTCGTTTCAGTCCTGTTTCACTGAACCGGTATAACCTACCATTCCAGCCATGTCTATCTCATGAGATATAAAATCTTTACCCAATGCATTGGAGGGAGATATAGGTCCCACCCATCTCTTAATGAATCCTTTCTTATGTGTGCCACAAAATCATAAATCATACATCATTTCATAACCCATGTAATAAAAATGGGATTCTTAAACAACATGACATCATAAAACCATTCATATAAGATAAAGGAATTCATAAACATAATTCCATCACAACATAGTCAAATCAATGTAAAAATATGGATAGAAACAGAACTCTTTATTATCTTAGATGGAAAATAATTTTGATAAAACACTTGAATTGAATTCTTGAGGAAAATATCCTTTCTTCTTCAAAATCAATTTCTTTTCACAAAACATCATGCAACTTTAAAAGAAAGAGATTTTATTGAAAATAGTCATGAAATATTTTAGAGGAAGCTTCATGAAAATAAGGCTTTATAAAACAGTAGAAATCTGTTCGTGCCGTATAAGTTAAAAAAAAAAAACATTCTTCGTACTTTTGTCGGAAAAGTCAAAAAGTACCTCGTACGACAAAAGATTCCTTTCATACATATTACTAAAAACTCACCGAAGGGTAAAAATGGATTTAAACAATTGTAGGTGGATGGAAATAATATTACATTTTGATGAAACATGGATGTGGATGATAAAATACACCCCAGTAAATACCAAAGTATAAACAATCTCGGATAAAAATGAGATTGTGATATTTCCCTTACCTTAGGTCCGATTTGCTTTGTTCGTGTCCGAAGCTCCTGTATAATGGTTTAAATAATGTTATTGACTTATTCCAGAATCATACATATTTATATGAGATCATATATGGTCATATTATTAGCTTCTTGTTAGTAATATTTCATTGTTACTTGTTACTCGGGTCTTTATAACTTTTTGTTCTTATGCGTGTTTTGTCGAATAAATTCTTATTCTTATCTTTAGGTTATAGATAATTCATTTCCAGAATGGTATTAGTGTAGTATATACCATATTCATTCATTCAATTCATTTATATAATCATTATGAAATGAAGATCATGTAGAACGAGTCGCATCACATCGTGGAGACGGTATTCCGTACGTACGCACGAGTGATGATATCGTTCCTATGATCGTGGAATTGTATTGGAGTATATATATATATTATTTCAGTATCAATATTACTTAATAATAATCATATATAGTTACTGATTACACCATTATACCCATCCTTGTAAGGTGATGGTGGAAAATAGATTACACCACGGCGTGGAGACGGTATTCCGTACGTACGCACGCGCGGTGATTTCTTTTTCCGTAGGATGGATAGATGGTGAAATAGGGTTGTTTCATACTTATAATAACATATCAGTATATTAGTGATACTGATGTTATTACTTCATAATGAAACAACCTAAGAAGAATAAGTGGAAGAAGAAATGAAGATGAAAGAATTGGTAACGGTAATTACCTCTTCTTTGAAGTGCCTCTTTGAGACCTCCTCTTAGGGCACTAGAATTGGTATTTGAGGAAGACAAGAACCTCTAGGATGTTGCTAGGGAAGTGGATAAGGGATTTTGGCAGGGGTTGGCCGAGCTTGAGTGCTCAAATTGGTGTGAGGAGGAGGGGGAGGAGGTGTCCTTTTATAAGGGAGGAGAGGGGCACCTTAGGAATTCTTAAAAATATTAATTTATAATAAATATAACCCCACTTAAAAACCTCCAAAAATGACTCATATTCGAAGCTTAGATGAGATAGGGTTGTAATCTCATCAACCAATCAAATTTATACATGTTTGGATCTTATTTTAAACCTTATCAATTAGATTTAACTCTAAGTTAAATAATTTAACTTTTACCCTGTCTTTTTGTTTTCTTTCACTATATGGTTAATACACTTACTATAACATGCCAAACGAACCCCAAATTGTATATTATTAATACATATATCCTTATCTAAGTCATTTGGCCGAACCTTAGATTTTTAGGAATAAAATAACAATTAATAATATAATATTTGATTTAAAAACTATTTTGTGTCAATTTTGACACTATTTGATATATGATTTTTTTTTAAAGTCATAAAAGAATTATATATTCGAACCAAGTTGATTAAATCAACACTAATATATCAGAGTAACCTAGAAAATTAGTGGAATTCATAAAAAGTCTTAAATTACATTTATTTTGGTATTTATATTATCAATTATGTCAATATTTCATTAATAAGATAATTACTGCATCATCATTGTGTCATAAATAAATTATATTATATGCTGTCTAAAAATTACAAATAAAATACCATCATGTAGGAAATCTTTTTAGCTTTCTAATGAATATTTATAGTCGAATTTATCTTATGTATAACCCCATATTAAAAATGATTTACTTATTAAACTTTGATTTTAACTATTTTAACCCTTCTTTAAATAAATGTCCTAATCTAATCCAAGTGGGCCTAAATGGTCATATTTTATTCCTAAGTTTGTTTTTGGTCGAATTACACTTGTCCAATAGAATTAGGACATGTGTTAGGGTAATATTAATATCATATTTACCCTTAGTTACCCTATTTACTATTAACCGTGGTAAAAAAAGTAAAAAGTTACTATTCACCAAAAAATTATTTTCATCTCATTGAACCACATTTTAGTCCTTGATATTAACCGTGTCTCTCGGATTTTCGAAATTCCATTCACAGAAGCGGTAAAATTAAGTTTTATGCAAAATTCCGTTTTTAACCTACCACTTAGTGGTTTCACTATTCATCAAAAATTGAAAGTTTTCAAAAAAATGCCAAAATTTCATCCTAAGCTATATTTCATATTCCGAATTCAAAAATGAAGTCTATTTTACCAAATTCATAACATAGAAGTTGCATTAATTAATTTTATAATTAAATCCCGCTGTTAAAACAAATAGCGTGTTTTTTAAGAAACAAAATCTATCAAAAGATTGACACTTGATTATGTCTGGTTTAAATGTGAAATTACAAACAATGACCAACATTGTATTAAATTGTAAAAATATATTCTAAATATACTTTAAAACCACTCAAATTAATAATTTATCACTATTAATTATTTCGATTAAAAAAGTTGTTTTTAATTATAATTTAGTAATTTTCACTATTCATTAGAATATGAAAGTTATCCGAAAAGTACCAAAATTTCACCTTAGGCTAAATTCGATACTCCGAATCCAAAAATGAATTCCATTTTGAAAAATAAAATTTACAAAATTTCCAAAAAGTGGTTATTACTATTCATAACGGCTAGTTTTAATAATATTTTAATAGCATATCGTTGTTTCGTGAAACTCAGTATTGCGTACTACACACGCTATCGAGGAAGGTCGCGATTGCGTGTAACGGAAGGAAAGTCAAGGATGCGTATTGTGAAAGCTTCTTTTGTTGTAGCGTACAACACAAGACATTAATGAAATTAAAAAGAATATTTTTCATAAAATCTTGGGGCGTTACAGTCCCCCCAGCTCAGCCATTCTTTACGCCACTCGTCTCCACGAGAATGGAATCACTCCCCCCACAAGGGATGATATCCCCCTTATCGGAGCGGCGTATGTCCATGGGAGAAGGGAAACCACCTTGGTGTAAGCCCCCCTAGTCCCTCAATGGATGGATGCACCCCTGCATCTCCGTACTTCCCCACTACCAAGGTCAGTAGAGGGCGCGATAGGGAACGAGGCACCGCCCATCATTGGTCCCAAATCCCTCTTTCGCTGCGCTTTTCCGCACTTTGGGCCTCTATCCTGGAGTAAGTCCCAGCACCATGGGCCGCCTAACACGTAAGCCCCTCTTCGCTTCTCACGGACACACCCTTCGCGGCATGATCGTCAGGTCCTTGCTGCCTCTTGTTTCTCACACCGATCATGACTCACGTGGGCTTAGAGTTGGAATTGGCCATGACAATACCTCATCTAGAATGATGTTAAACTATATGCCCCCCATCCGGCATGACGTTAAACTGCACATCCATTTGAACTACGAGGTCTTTGATCCATGTCAAGGCATGGTACGTAGGAAGCCTCCATGAGGTTCAAGCCCACCACCCTTAATTTTCTCATCCAACATGACGTTAAACTGTATACCCTCGTCCAGCACGACGTTAAACTGTATTCCCTTGTCCCGCATGACATTAAACTGCACACCCATTTGAACTACGAGGTCTTTGATCCATGTCAAGGCATGGTACGTTGGAAGCCTCCCCGAGGTTCAAGCCCATCTCTCATTGGACCAAGTTCCCCACTCGCTTCGGTTCACCGACACACCATTTGAACTACGAGGTCTTTGATCCATGTCAAGGCATGGTATGTAGGAAGCATCCCTGAGGTTCAAGCCCACCCATCATTTATTCACGTCGGTTCATCCTCATCCCTCAAGACGTTAAACTGCATCCCAGTCCGACGACAAACCGTTGTGACACACCTGAACTACGAGGACTTTGATCCATGACAAGGAATGGTACGTAGGAAGCCTCCCTGAGGTTAAAGCCCACCACCCATCGGACCAAGGTCTACATTCACGTTGGTTCTCCGACGAAGCCCCTTTGAACTACGAGGTATTTGATCCATGTCAAGGCATGGTATGTAGGAAGCCTCTATGAGGTTCAATCCCACCTCTCGTCATTTATTCATGTCAGGGTTCATCCTCGTCCCGAACGACGTTAAACTACATTCCGGTCTAGCGGCAAGTCGTTGTGACCAACCTGAACTACGTGGTCTTTGATCTGTGCTAAGGCATGGTACATAGGAAGCCTCCATGAGGTCCAAGCCCACCACCATTGGGACCCCCTGGTCCTCCTCATTCACGTCGGCCTTCCGGCGTCCAACCTGAACTACGTGGTCTTTGATCCATGTCAAGGCATGGTACGTGGGAAGCCTCCTAGAGGTGCAAGCCCACCACCTATTGGTCACTTCGACCTTCTTCATGTCAGGTCACCAGCACCTGGGCATCCAAGTGTGTAATCCCCACACCATCTGGACCAAGGTCCTCACTCATGTCGGTTCTCCGACACACCACTTGAACTACGAGGACTTTGATCCATGTCAAGGCATGGTACGTAGGAAGCCCCCATAAGGTTCAAGCCCATCACCCAGTCGTCCCGACCTTAGTCACGTCAGTTCACCCCCGCCCCGCATGACGTTAAACTGTATTCCACATTCCATCTGAACTACGGGGACTTTGATCCATGTCAAGGCGTGGTACGCAGGAAGACTTCACGAGGTTCAAGCCCACCACCAGTGGACCCCTGGGTTCACCTTCACGTTGATTCACTGACGACATCCATCGGACCAAGGTCCACCTTCACGTCGGTCCACCGTCACCATCCCGAACTACGCGGACTTTGATTCGCTGCCACGTGGATACGTAGGAGGTCTCTTCGAGACTCAAGCCCAACTTTACTGTCGCCCTTACGATGGTCCCGTTTCATTCCCCCTCCACTTCATTCAACTCTCCATCACCCATCCTGATTCTCACCCAGACTGCCATATCCCGGAAAGATCATACCATTCCGCTCCTCTTCACAGCCGCCCATGGGATGGTCCTGGTATCGGCACCCCTTAAAGGGAAACTCCTCAATCCGATACATTCCAGCTAATGCTTTGATCGGGCTGATCCATCTTCGCTAGACGTTAAACCTGTGGAATACCCTGTGTTAAACATAGGAAGATGAGGAAAACCTCAGATATATGTCTATGGCATATAATTCCCCACGCTCGATGTGGGATGCCTCGGGCTTCCACGCCCTCAAGAATCCCCATGACAAGGGACAAAAGACAGACACGCCAGTTCCCCAGCATCCAGACATGCTACTGATGCCTCGACATGACTACTCCCCTGGCTGAAGGTTGCTGCCCTGACCGGACCATTTGGAATGTCCCTATAGAAGCAATGTAATTAACCGACATCCATGGAAACATGGCACTGGGAAGAGTTTCACAAACAACTTATTAAATCTATGAGGGAGACCCGGACTAGGTGATGAGTTCCAAGGAGGAATATACGGAAGGAAGAAACGACATCCCATCATCCCGTTTCGATCAAGGAGTAGACGTACCTGAATAAGGAGCGAATGCCGCCCACCTTTGGAAAGCGGGAATGCGGGGCAACAATGCAGCGCGTCCTCCTCCGTAGACAGATGCATGTGCGCCCCGGCGAAAGCGTCGGAAATAGAAATGGTGAAACAGAAGTGAAGTTATTCTCCTAAATGTAGATATTAGTAGCATTTGAGACACCAGTAGATTGACGTGTCACCGGATCCAGATACCCGGTGCCGGGTCCCGCCAAGAAAATGGCGGGCCTAGTGTGAAACTCACCGGAAGTTGGGACGGTAGAACGTGGGGAATTCCATTATGCAACGTGTTGGCGTGGATCCCTTTTAATGAAATATAGAAGGGAATGACGCTGGGGCACTGGTTGTCGATCCTCTTCCTCGAGGTACTGATGAGTTGATCTCTCCGTTTCCCAGGAACCAGGTTGCTGTTGTGGGGACACGATCACCGCCCGATCACCTACGCAGGGGCGGGGGCAATGCCGGCACAACCACCCCACATGGCTCCGCTGTCGCCACGACGGCCTCTACATCTGTGAATATGGGGCGCCCACGTCCCCTTTCCCCGTCATAGATTATACATCGAAGGGTGATCAGCAGCCTTGTACACAGGTACGAGGAGGAAGGGGTCATCCCAACTCGGGATATGGCCCGCCTGGACCTGGAGGCATCCAGGCCCCACTGTCAACGCCACCCTAACAGGCCGCGCAAGGATCCCCTACTCCCCACCGCAATGTTCAATCGTTTCGGGAGCCTGTCCCTGGAACGCCTCGACGACTCCTCGCCTTTTGCTGATGAGACGGGTGATGTCCGGATCAGCCCGCTCAGAGTCCCGATCTAAGGGCTCCAGGAAAGGGCTCCCGTTCGGCCGCGTTAGTTCCACTGTCCGAATTCATAGGAAGAGTAGGTAGGCTATGCCCCTACACCACCTATGCCAGCTCGTCTGACCCGACATCAGCACCGGGCCCGGGCTGAGGACACTTGCCAAGATACGTCGACGTCAACAACTACTGTGGCCCAAGCCACCGACGACATACATCATGGAGTTCCTGCATACACTGAGCAGGGGCACTCCTTCACCCGACCGGGATTGAGGCCTCTGCCGCCCCACGGGTAGGCTGGGTTGACTCTCGGGGTCGCAGGCCCGAGCGATGATTACCGCAAACCAATCCACGGTAACATCACTCCATACGAAGGTCCTCTCTGTTCCACCATTCCACAGAGCCTGGGCTTTCCCCGCTCCGAAGCTCATCACGGAGGTATGCCTCGTGCTACCCCCATCCTGAAGGAAGACCCGCCCCGCGGCAGTGACACTCGGCATGGAAACCTCTCCCGCGCCCACTATACAGGGCATGGAGTCCCTCCTCCTGGCCCCGACCGCCGATATGAAGGTACTGTCCATCCGGTCTTTCTCCAACGTGGGGGTCCTCCCTACGTCCTCTCTACAACTGGCGAAGGTCCTTCTCACCCCGACAACTTGAGGAGTGAAGGTCATCCTCGCTCCGCCCGCACCGTCCATGGAGGTCCTCCCCATGTACCCTTCGACATTTTCCCTGGTGCCCCTCACACCCCGGCCACCTCGAGTGGGGGACCTCTCCGCCACGGTGCCAACCCCACCCTAAGACTACATATTGAGAATAAACCTTGTCCCAAAGAGCCACCCCGGGGTAGAAGAGCTGGTCGTCGCCACCACAGGAAGAATCCTGGGGGGGGGGGAGCGGGTGGAGATCAAACCGGCTTGTTTCTCGGATTCTAAAGTGGAATGCGACTCATCAATGGAACCTTCTCCCCACTCCACCGCATCAAGGACTGGGGTAGGAACCAGGCGCGTCAGCCTCATTCTCCTGGAATGCGAGGTCCACCGGATTCCCACCTCTCTCCGCAGGTACATCCAGGAGGAAGAAATCGTGGAAATTCTGGAGGTCTCGACCGTGCAATCACCACCGTTGTCACCAGAAGCGCCCTCTACCTCTACCAGAGATCACAGAGAGCTATTTTGGGGACCAAAGGCGGTAGTGCAATGACATGACCTATCGCTGGCAACTACAACTCCTGCACCTGAAGCTGTGGCTATCAGCCCATCGTATCGTGATATCGTAGTCAGGTCACATCACTCTTCAGAGGATGGCCCAAAATTCGGCGGCCAGTCAGCTCGTTCGCCGTATTCTCCGCCGCCAAGTTTACTATCCCAGCGGTCCGCCTCGGTACTCAGCCACCCCCAGTTGACGAGTGGGGAAATACAAGGCCATACCCCGAGTCCGAACCCAGGAGATTTTGGAGCATTCTTACAGCGAATCACTTCCTAGAGAAGTTCTGGCCGACGGCGGCGCCGAACTTTCATGCACCAGAGTCCCTTACCCCATAAGAAGTGGGGTGCTTTTGCTGAACCCTATGGGAGACACACTTTCGCCTTCGTTAAGAGCAGGTGATGTACCCCAGAAGTCGAGAGCACTTTGAAGAAATCGGCGAGCAATACCGCCTGATCGATTTGGCCGCACTCCCTGTGGCCCAGCACCCTGAGTCACCAGACCGTCAGAGCACCCTTCAACGGAAATGTGTTCAGAGTTTCAAAGTACTCTGCAGAGTCATCAGGGAAGCTACCCCCCATGTGCAAGTCCATGGCTGGGGACACTATGACTCTCTCCTCTTCAGCCCTATCCGACGGCAAACCGATTTGTTATGTGACATTGAGGACATTCCCTCGAGAGGGGTCGCGGTCCACATGGCTGACTTAGTGGACAAGGAAGATGAGATTGAATTTCTCGATAGAGACTTACCCCCCGAGGGAGTACCGCCACTGCTGGACCCATCAGGGAGGGTTACACATCAGTAGAGGAACCTTCTAGGCCTCCCTATACCCACCGAGTCGCTGGTACTCAGTTGAAATGCCGGTAAGGGTAAGGAGCATGTCAGAACTGTCAAGAACTCCGACCCATCCACCTTTGTATAGAAGACGGACGAAGATACCAAGAAGGTCGTGTTACACCAGCAGCTTGCTGAGCAGAAGAGGCTGGTTGATGAACTCTTAGACGAGCGCGCTGTAGAGCGGCGACCCGACTATGGTAATCCCAAGCTGGGGTAGTAGGGGCAGGAACAATTCCCCCTGGTGAGATGCCTCCAGGCAACCCTGATCATGCTACTTCTGCAGACAGGGCAGAAGCCGGAACTTACGGCAAGAGGGCATGATACGTCTCGCCAAATCCTCCTGAACGACGGGTCAATCTGGAGAATCTAGCCCGGGTTCCCCCAGTCGCCCCACAGGCCGTTCCGCCAGTCGCTCCACGAGCCGCCGAATCCATCTACTGTGTCAAAGAACCCGGCAATGCACTTGTGATTAGGGATCCCCGTCAAGACAGGGACCCCTACCCGGATGATCTTATAGCGGCACTCATAGCCCACCTCGAAGCGTTGGAAATGCGGCAGGTGGAAGTCCCACCGGATGGCAAGCTGTATCCTGCGTGGGTGGATGATATGCCCGTACCCCAGGGTTTTGGGAACCCCACTTTCTCGCCCTTCAACAGGACAGGGAACCCGCCGCAGTACTTGAACCATTTTTCTTCCAGGTGTGGCCCCATGCTGGGGACTCCGGCCCAGCAAGAAGCCACAAAGCTCCGATGTTTCATGCAGACATTGGAAGGTCCCGCATTCGTCTGGTAAAACTAGCTCCCTATCGGATCAGTGACTAGTTGGGAGGATCTCCGTCGACAGTTCCTATACTAGTTCATCTCCACCATGCGGAAGACTAACATTGCAGACCTCTTCAAGTGCAAGCAAAGGCCTGATGAGTGATTCGCGGATTTCATCACCCGGTGGAAGGGACTTACATACTCCCTCGATATGCCACTGAATCAGGAGCAATTACTGACGATGTGTGTAGGGAAAGTTAAAACGGAGCTGGTACCTTCCCTGATTACCCATAAATACCCTGGATGGTTCCAGGATTTCTCAGATAAGGCTCAACGCCTTGAGGAGGCTCTGCAACAGGCTAGTCAGGCACGTTCGTTTCCCCCTATGATCCCAGCCAGGAGGACTTTCAGATTCGAACCCACCGGGGTGGCCCAAATAGAAGCTCCCAGGCAGCTGGAATTACTTCCAGTGGCACCGGCCCTGCAACCCCACAAAGGTCCTCCACCTCAAGCACAGGCTCCTGCCCAGCAGCGACCACCTCAGAACCGACAAGTTCCCCCGCACAATGCGCCACCCCACCTAGGCGAGACAACCCCTCTGGACCCTCATCAGGGCCAGGCCCCCAGGGCCCCCTATCTGGAAAAAAGGCACCAGACTTATTTGTTCAATGAGAATCAGGTCCCTGGTTACTTTCGAAGTGCTCTAGAGCAAGGGATTGTGCGCCTACCCGAGTGTAGAAGGCCGACGGAGGCGAATCTTACCGATCACCCCAACTACTGTCCTTATCATCGGATTCTGGGCCACACCCTCAAGCAATGCTATGTGTTTAAAGAGTGGATTCAAGACCAGGTCAACAAAAACATAGTTAGGTTAGGCCTGACACCAACACAAGTAGCAGGTGTCTTTGTAGGGTCAGAGATTGGTAGAGACAACGGAGGCGAGTGGCAGCAGGTTCCCAGCCGTGGGTCCCAGAAATATGACGACTGGACGACTTGAAAAACCATCTCCCGCACCCATGGTATAATACGGGAACGCCTGAATCATCCAAAACCTTCATAAGAAGTATCCAGTACCTCTGCATCGCCTTCATAGTCGACCTCTTCCCAAAAGGGCAAGCAGTGACGACGCAAGAAGAAACAACGTGCTCCGCCGGTGCCGTCGTCATCCCACACTCTTGGAAACTTTATGCCCCCTGAAATGGGGATTCCTCCCAGAATCTGCCCAGTGGTGGATGACTCGTCGAGCAATAGCCAGGGGTACGCTTCGGTTAACACCGTGGAGCTGGTAAAGCCCTATATGACTCCCGACTAAGGGGAATGCCAGGCGAGCCTCCCCAACGTCCCCAGCCGATGTCAACGTCATCGGAACCGCAGCCAAGACGGTTGTCAAGGCACATCAGCAGGCACTTTCAGTCAGGTTGTGCACGCGATTGAAACCAGACAGCAGGCTCATCACAGAGCTCAGCATGCACAGACCCATCTGATGCCCTCAGCTCCACCTCCACCGCCGTTTGTGCTACTAGATCAGGCATGACTGCATCGTCCGTACCATAGTCAGTCTTTCCCAGCTACGGGCCAGTCTCCACTGTCTGATCCTGGTCCGACAACTACTCTCCAGGCTTCAACTAGTAGGAAACGAGATGTGACCAGCACTAGCGAACCACCGGTTCAACCGACAGGACCCGCTATGCCCCCAACTGCACAACGACCTCCTGTAAGCAGAGGCTCGCGTTTGGCACGAAAGTATGATGTCCTGAAGCACCTATCTTGAATTCCGGCAAGGCTTTCTATCCTTGAGGCCCTTCGCCTATCGTCTGAAATGCGCAAGGCACTTTCTGAGTCCCTAAGGAGACCCCTCCAGTTTGAGACGAAGGTGGCGGCTGTAGAAGCCTTCCATGCTGAGGCAATTTAGAATGCAAAATTTCAGGCGGTTATCTCATTCTCTGGTGAAGATAAGGACCCTCCTATACAGGGGAATATTCACCCACTGTACATCATTGGCCACTTCAATGGTGTGGAAGTCCTCTTCTACCTAGTTGACATGGGTTCCAGAATCAACCTAATTCCGACTCGGACACTGCAAAAGCTGGGTCTGTCTGAAGATGATTTAACTCCCTATAACCTTAGAATCCAGGGATACGATAGGACCGAGCAAACCCCAGTCGGCAAGATCCGCCTGAAGACTCAGTTCAATGGCTTAATTACCAGCACCAAGTTCATGGTTGCCTCTCAGGACACCGCCTACAACGCGTTGATGGGTAGTCCATGGCTCCATCTGCACACAGTAGTCCCTTCGTCGTATCACCAGTGCCTCAAATACTCCCTCAATGGTCGAGTAGGCGTGATCCAAGGAGATGCGTCTCCTTTCGCCTCTTGTGAGGCCTGCTATATGGATGCTGATTATTACAAGAGTAAGGATAAGTAAATCCTAGTAAGTGAGGATGAATCCGCCCCGGTCACAAGTGATCCCTGGGCAAGCATGGATGATGCCTACATCCTCCCGATCCACCGATTGGAGGCCACGACCCCCGACATGGGGCAATGTTTTGTTATTTCAAGTATGAAATAAAGGCATGTTCCCATGTCCAAGCGACAATGGAAAATCACCTCATACTCCTACACCAACCAGGATCAGGTGATACCGGAGCCTCCTACCCTTGTGCGGTACCGGAATGTCAAGCTTATGACAATGGAGGTACGCCATACATGTCTCTTCCGCCAATATAGAATCAACCGAATCAGGCCGACACGTCACCACTACTTTGATGTCATCAAACATGGCCCCTTAGGCCGAAGGCCAGATGGGATATGGTCGAATGCCTTCATTGCTATGGTATCAATGGGGAGTGGGTCTCCTGATATGATGACCACTGCTTCCCAAGCTGGCACCAGCTACCCCTCAGGTTTTGATAGCCCAGAAGTATCTCCCGTTGTGGGAAATCCCCCCATGAGTGGAGAGGAAGACCTGGAGGATGCTCCCCCGGCCTTTGAGGAAGAAGTCTCTACCACAGTTGATGAACTGGTACAGGTGAACCTTGGTAGTGAGGCAGATCCGAGACCCACATTGATCAGTGCAGACATGTCCCTAGAGGAGCGACAGCGGTACATAGACTTTCTAAAACAACACCGTGACGTGTTTGCCTGGATTTACGGTGAGATGCCAGGACTAGATCATCAAGTAGTCATTCACCGTCTGGGCCTCCCGGCAAACCATCATGGGTTTAAGAAGCCTCCCAGGAAGATGCATCCTTCTCATGGTGCTATGGTTGAGGCCGAAGTTGACAAGGTTATCAAATCCAACTTTGTTAAGGAAGTCTAGTACCCCAAGTGGATTGCCAACATTGTGCCAGTCAGGAAGAAGAATGGGAAGATCAGATTATACATCGAATTTCGCGACCTTAATCTCCACTACCCAAAGGATGACTTCCCCCTCCCGGTGACTGAGTTATTGAATGATGCCACGACCAGGTTCCAAGATCTCTCTTTCATGGATGGGTATTCTGGGTACAACCAGATCTGGATGGCCCCCGAGGACGAGGAGTACACTGCCTTCAGGGCTCCCCAAGGTACCTTTTGCTACCAGGTTATGCCCTTTGGCTTGAAAAATGCAGGTTCCACTTATCAGATGGCCATGCATCGCATATTCAATCCAATTCTCAGGACGCTAGTGGAATGCTACGTAGATGACCTAGTGGTCAAATCATGCCAGTGCCAGGACCATCTCAAAGACCTTGAGAAATTGTTCGGTTTCCTCCGTTCCCATCACCTGAAGATGAACCCATTGAAGTGTACCTTCGGCGACACCTCTGAAAAGTTTCTTGGCTTTGTTGTTAGATACCGAGGCATTTAAATCGACCCAGAGAAGATCAAGACCATCAGCCAAATGCCTCCCCCGAGCAATATTCAAGAACTTCAAGGTCTCCAAGGCCACGTAGCCGATATATGCAAATTCATCGCAAATCTGGCCGGCAAGTGTAAGCTCTTTTCCCGGCTCATGAAGAAAGGCGCCGCTTATGAATGGGATGAAGAGTGTCGGACCACCTTCGAGGAAATCAAGCAGTATCTTCTACAACCTCCGGTTTTGATGCCACCTATTTCCGGAAAGCCGTTGGTCCTTTACGTGACCGCCCTAGAATGGTCCCTCGGCGCACTTCTCACCCAGAAGAATAATGAGGGTACTGAGAACAGTCTCTACTATCTCAGCCACATGCTTCTCGATACGGAGGTCAGATACTCCCCTATCGAAAAGATATTCCTTGTGCTTGTCATTTCCGTACAGAAGTTGTGGCATTACCTGCAGCACCATGAGGTACAATTGGTCTCTCGGGTAGACCCACTAAAGTACATCCTGAACCGCCCCATGTTGACTGGCCGACTAGCACAGTGGGCCGTGATCCTCTAGCAGTTTGACATCAGGTTTGTACCGTAGAAGGCCATTAAGGGACAGACGATGGCAGACTTTTTAGCCGCCCACCCAACCTCTGCGGATCAGTCATCGGACCTGGATTTTATTGATGAGGCAATCCTCTCAGTCGCTCATGTCGTCTCATGTTGGAAAATGCACTTCGACGACGCCTCCCAAAGCCCCACCGGTAGGAGGTTCAACGATCCTAAGCTCAACAGAGTGGGCCTGGGTATTGTCTTCATTACCCCGGCACAAGACGTCTTTCCATACTCATTCCTGTTGTCAGAAGGCTGTACTAACAACAAGGAAGAGTATCAGGCTCTCATCACTGACCTCGAGTTGGCCCTCAAGATCGAGGTTCCCCATCTACATGTGAAAGGAGATTCCGAGCTGGTAATCAAACAGGTCAATGGAGACTATGTCGTCAGGAAGCCGAAGCTTGTACCATTGCTGGAGTGTACCCTCCGTCTAATGCCCCAATTCTCCTCTCGACTAGAGATTACCCATGTCCCATGGTCACAGAATGGTCAAGCAGACGGCTTGGATGGCTTAGCTGCGTCGCTCGCAGAACCCGAGCAAGATGATTTGATTATACATGTGGCGCACTGGAGAGTCATTTCCCCCGTCACCCAAGAAGACAATGACTGAACGTGGGTAAGTCATATCACTGCCAGACCCGCTACGTCACGGGTCTCGGGTTCGTCAGAAATAGTGGCCGAGGACACTCCCGACTAGAGGGAACCTTTTGTCGAGTATCTCCAAAATGGTCGCCTCCCAGACGACCGGGCCGAGCACGAGCGAATCCGACACCGCGCGCTGCAATTTACCCTCCAGAGCAGCCCCAGTCTTGAACAAATCCTTTATAAGCGGAGCTTCGATGGCATCCTCCTCCATTGCATTCAAGGAGTATAGATTCCTCAAGTTATGCAAGAGGTCCACGCCAGTTCCTGTGGTGCCCATCAAGCTGGGCCAAAGCTGTCCCATCAAATCCGGAGGTTGGGATACTTTTGTCCCTCTATGATCCGTGATTGTATCGAGTATGCCAAGAGATGCCACGCGTGCCAAGTTCACGCCAACTTCCTGCATCGGCTGCCGGAGCCCCTCCACCCCACAAAGTACTCTTGTCCATTTGCGGTATGGGGACTTGATGTAGTGGGACCATATCCACCGACAACAGCTCGCCAGTGTAGGTTCATCCTGACTGCTACAGATTTCTTTTCCAAGTGGGAAGAGGTAGTTCCACTCAAAGAGGTCAAGGCCCGTTCCATCGTCAACTTTGTGAGTTCCAATATTATCCACTGGTTTAGGGTCCCTCACGCCGTCCTCACTGATAACGGCACCAACTTCCGAGCGGTTGAGCTAAAGAAATTGTACGCCAAGTAAGACATTCGTTAGAACCATTCCTCCAACTATCATGTGCAGGCAAACGAACAGATCGAGGCATTCAACAAAACCCTCTCTAACATTCTGCAGAAGATGGTTGTTCAGAACAAGAAAAGTTAGCCGGACAAGCTCCCCAACTCCCTCTGGGCTTATCGAACGACGACTCACAACTCTACCTAGGTGACCCCATATTCCCTGGTGTATGGGGATGAGGCCATCCTACCCATTGAGATCTAGCTACCATCATTACGCACTGCAGTCTATGACCAGCAAGCACCAGATGAGGTGGCCGAAATCCGTATAGCTGAATTAGAAGCACTGGACGAGAACTAGCTTCGTGCCCTGCACAATCTAGAATGGCATCAGAATAAGATAGCGAGGGCCTTCAACAAGAAGGTTCGCCTCCATTCTTTTCTACAGGGCAACCTAGTGCTGGACCTTCGAGCGCCAATGATCCCCAGTAGGAAACCGCCCAAGCTAGAACCCAAATGGGAAGGGCCTTATATCATCCATAAGGTTTACCCCAACGGGGCGTACTCCTTGGTGACCACGGATGGTGAGCGCGTAACTCCTCCCACCAATTCTAGGTTCCTCAAGCAGTACTTAGCCTGATCCTATATGGTCCAACACGACCTTAAAATGTATGGTCCTACATGACCTTAAACTGCACCGCCATCCTGTAGGACGATAAACTGCAAAATGGTCCGAGCTCTATGACCTTAAACTAAGATCTCCCATCGTCCTTACTGCAAGACGTTAAACTGCAAGCCGGTTAGGTCTTACTGACTGAGGCTTAGCCTCAGGCCCCTTGGCCTCCTCAGGCCCCTGGCCCCCGTCCTTACTGCAAGACGTTAAACTGCAAGCCATTCAGGCCTCCCTGACCAATGCGTAGCCTCAGGCCCCTTGGCCTTCGTCGACTCGGACTCTCTTATGGGATTGTACGGTGTGGTGTGGGATTAAATCCTCATTCACATCGAGTTACCCATCGTACCATACATATACCCAGTTGAGACACATTTCTCGTCCAGAAAAACGTTAAACTGCATTTCAAGAACTATGTGTGGCTTGATTCCCATCTTAATGGGATACGTAGGAACGCCCGGACACCTCGTCTTGAGCCCATCCCAAGATCTTCTCTCCCACTATCCCCCTGGGAATAGTTTCCTAGGAGGATCCTTGCATATCAAGGATTAGGCTTTCTTAGCCCCGCTCATACAGCCCCGCTCATATAAGGATTGTAAGGGTTGCACCATGTGCCCACTCCCGTTATTCTATCCTCCCACGTCCTCACCGCATGACATTAAACTGCATGGCCTTCAAGAACTACGTATGGCTTGATTCCCATCCTAATGGGATACGTAGGAACGCCTAGACATTTCGTCCGTTGGCCCAGCCCAAAAGCCAAAATCTTCCCCTCGGGTAAAGACATATGGCAGGGTGCACACTTTTTCCCCAACTCACGTCAAGCAAGCCTCGACCCGGCTGCACGTCCCCCTGGAGATGTTCACCTCTTTTGTGGATGGATACAGCTATGCTTCACCCACTCCTTGACTGGGATTCCATCATCTTTCACACCCGGAGGGACCCCCAAGAGCGGCCTGGATACTACGCCCAAGGGCTCTCCTACCGACACGGGCCAATGCCCCTGGGGGTTTCCGAGCAACAAGCTGATACAAGTCCCGCATTGCGAATTTGGTCAATGGTTGATGCTCATTTGTTGCTCCCATATCAGGTCACCATAGGGATGTTGTGTTTCGAACATAGTCAATAGTGTCCTGGATCTTCGGGTCCTCCACGATATTCCCAAACATCGAGTACAGTGATTCGTTCTTCCCCATCCTGAAGTGACAAACTTCCCTTCGAGTGGTGCCGGCGGTCGGGCCCACGGCCCCGACTCTCATATAAAGGAGTGTACGATGTGTTGTGGCACTATGTCCTCATTCACAGTGGGATTATGTACCATAACATACACTTCCCCTCATGCCATAAACTTCCCCTTATGAGGCCCAGCCTCAGGCCTCTTGGCCTTTTCGGGCCCACGAACCTTGTCCTCACTGCAAGACATTAAACTGCAAACCAGTCAGGCCTTCCTGACCAAGGCTCATCCTTAGGACCATTGTCATTTTCGGGCCCCATCGCCTAACTTATTACCCAGAGCATATGGGGTGGTACGCGGTTATGCCCTCATCCACGTCGGGTTGTCCTCCGTACTATACACTTCCCTTTCCTTTGTCTGGGGGTATCTTACTCCCTCACCCCATCCCGCATGACGTTAAACTGCATCTAGAGAACTACGTATGGCTTGACTCCCATCCTTATGGGATACTTAGGACCACTCTAATATCTAAGCTTCGGGTCCAGCCCCATCTCTGGGGAATCTCTATCCCACCTCGGCTCCTCGGCCTACTCTTCCTCCACGAGGGGATTATATGGTGTGGTGCAGAATTATGCCCTTATTCACGTCGGTCTTGTAATGACCACGTCATGTACCTCTCATTCTCGATCTATTTCGTCAACCCTTCCCGACGGTTCGCCAATGTGCCTATGGGTACTCCGGTTTATTACCTGGAATGCCAGACTTTACTCGGACACGTCCACACCTGCTTTCCAGGCTTTTTGTATCCTTGCATCAGGGCTTCCATCATCTTTCACACCCGAAGGGACCCCCAAGAACGGAATGGAAACTACGCCCAAGGGCTCTCTTACCGTTATGGGCCAACTCCCCCAAGGGTTTTGGACAACAAATCGATAAAAATCCTGCGTTTCAAATTTGGTCAGCGGTCGATGCTCATTCGTTGTTCCCACCTCAGGCTAACGCGATATGGAGACTATTTTTCCACCACGGTTAATGGTTATCCTCCATCGCCACACCAACCCCATTAATCCCAAAATGTCGGTTACACGATTCACATCCTTCTCCATTCTCATCATGTCCAGTTGGAGTTTTGAAACTCTTGGTACTATTTCTCCATGCACGTCTGCGCGTAGGGGGAACAAAGCCATGTCAAAGGCGTCTTTCGGGGCTCTTCAATGACTCCACCTAGTTGGGTGTTTTGGTTATTGCGATAAGGATCTTCCCCCCTTGTTTCCCACTCCTAGTTTAGCTCATGTGGGCTTAGGGATCAGGTCGAGGTCTGCGCTTACCTGGAAAGTTGTCATCCAACCATGGTCCGAGCTCTAAAGACCATAAACTAAGATCTCCCAAGAACTATGTCTGTCTTGATTCCCATCCTCATGGGGTACATAGGAACACCAAGAACTCCTGTATTTGGGTCCATCTTGAGTTCAGTGTCCTTCCTTTGGGACCCTGACTACGAGACTGTGTGGTGTGATTTGGACTCCAAGTCCTCATCCACGTCGGTTATGTCGCACGACACCATACACATTCCCCGCCTAGCATCGTCTCTGCTATGTCTGCGCTGCATGATGTTAAAATTCATGCTTGTTCCTATCATACAACCCTAAACTATGACATTATCGTCCTGGCCGCATGACGAAAAACAGCACTGCATTGTGATGACCTCGTTGTAGAGGACATCACATTGGGTATTGGTCACGTGCCATCCCATTTGTCAACACCTATCACAGCTTGATTATTGTGGCGACACCAGGGATTTCTACCCTAGGCCTGTCGCTTCACAAAAAAAACCACTCACCTTAAAGGACAAAAAATATTTTTCAAATTCCGCTTCTTTTAGTGCAAGGGACACGCCCGCACTCCCCTTTTCCCCTGGCACTG
This sequence comes from Viscum album, assembly GCA_963277665.1. NCBI lineage: Eukaryota > Viridiplantae > Streptophyta > Magnoliopsida > Santalales > Viscaceae > Viscum > Viscum album. The sequence continues at coordinate 1,606,914,692 of OY728141.1, read as the reverse complement.
GTACCTTACCGTGCCACCTTTCAGAACTATGTATGGCTTGATTCTCGTACTTATGAGATAAGTAGGAGCTCCTGGGCACTTCCCCGTAGGCCCAGCCTAACCTTCATGTTCGGTCCCTTGACTCGAGCATTTCCACAGAGAACACATGGTAAGTAGGGCTTAGGTCCTCATTCACGTCGGGTTTTGTAACCGCCTTGCCATGTGTCCCCTACTCCCCTTACCCATTCATGGTACGAGTTCTAAGACCATAAAATAAGAATCTCTCAAGAACTATGTGAGGATTGATTCTCATCCTTATGAGATACGTAGGAGCGCCCGGGCATTTCTCCGCGGGCCCTGCCCAACTCTCGTCTCCGGTCTCTCGACCTAAAACAATCCGAGAAGCACATGGTAGTCGGAACCCCGGTTCTCATCCACATCGGGTTTTCTTAAATACCCGTCACGTGCCTCCTGTGCTTCCTCCTACCCATGGTCTGAATTTTACGACCCTAAACTAAGATCTCTGTATGGGAAAGGTCTCTGCTCCCTCTATCGAATACGTCTCGTTGTCATATTTAGATGTGTTTTGAAAAAGAGCTCGAAGTGTGGAATTTTCATGGGGATATTCCCCTCATCCCATGACCAAGCTTCGTGAGCTTTCTATTTGGATCCCCATCCTCTTCCACATCCAAAATGACCCTCGGATGACATGGATACTAGGCTTAAGGGATCTCCATGGATTCTGGACCTAAGGGCCCTCCAATCGTTTCGGGACAATGTCCCTAAGGATCTTTGACAACATTTGCGACATGGTCCTGTGTTTCGAACATGGTCAACAGTCAAACCTCATTTGTTTGTCCCCATTCTAGGCTAACACGATATCAACACTACGTTTCCTCCATGGTTAATAGTTATCCTCTATCGTCACGCCGCCGTCATTGTGATCCAAATCTCGAGCGTCATGATTCACACATTTCCACTTCCTCATGTTCAAGTGGAATTCCAACATATTCATCTCTATCTCTTCGTGCATATAGGTGCACTACATGGTCGTGTTAGTCTTTTTGGGCCGGTATTCACTGAGTGTCCCTTCTCCCTAACCTGCCCCCCTTCTGTTTTGGGAAAGTCCCACCACTACTTCTTGTTTCCCACACCGAGCATGAATCACGTGGGCTTAGTAGTTTTGGAGTGATGTGTACCAACACGGTTAGGCTGCTCATCGTCCCGCATGATGTTAAACTGCGTTTTCAGAACTACATATGGCTTGATTCCCATCCTCATGGGGTACGTAGGAACGCCCGACCACTTTTCTTCGGGCCCAGCTTAATCCTCACTCTCGGTCCCCCGACCTGGAGAGTTTCCTCCGGGGGTACATGGTGTGATTTGGACTCCAAGTCCTCATTCACGTCGGTTTCATAACTACCACGCAATATGCTCCCTGGGATCTCCTCTTTCACTCCACGTCCTATCATATGACGTTAAACTACAGGAGTCCGTATTTCCTCAATGCATGACACTAAACTGCGGTTCCACCCTGAACAAGTTCATGCTGCCCCGTGTTTATCATGGGATGCACCAGAGCCTCTGCCTAAGAGGATTTCACTAGCCAGTGTTGGTCTATGACCACACTGTGCATCCAGAACTACGTGTGGCTTGATTCCCGTCCTCATGGGATACGTAGGGACACCCTGGTATTTTTCCTAGGGTCCAGCCCATAGGAATAATTAATCCTATCCTTCCCCTTTTCACCCCCTGGTCGAAACCCTCGCTAGAGAGACCCTATCCCAAAGAAGGAAGGATCCATAACCAAACCGACGCACCCATCTAGCATGTTCCCACCATGGTGATGTAATTACATGAGTTTTGGATTCTGTTCGGACAAACCATCAATCCATATTCCATGCTTTGCGTGCCCCTTATTCGGACCCTCGTCCCCTTTCATGTCTGAAGGGACCCCCTAACGGCCTAGTCTCATGCTGCATCGGCTCACCTACCATCCTGGGCCAACGTTTCGGAAGACTGGTCATGTTTGGAGGGACCCCCTAACAGTATGGATGCTCGAACCAGGGTCCGACAACTATCCTGGGTCAACATCTTAAAAGATTGACCGACAAAATTTGTGACATGGTCCCGTGTTTCGAACATGGTCAACGGTAGAACCTCATTTTTTGTCCCCATTTCAGGCTAACGCAATAAGGATACCGCTTCTCCTACATGGTTAACGGTTGTCCTTTATTGTCACTCCATCCCCACAGTGCTCCGAATCTTGGGCATCATAATTCACGCTTCCCGTTTCCGTCTGTTCGGACTGATTTCAGTGCCCCTGGCGTTGCACCGTTCGTGCATGAGGGAACGCTGAAGAAATGGTAATTCAGCTGTCTTGAGAAATTCCTTCTCCAGCCAAGCCTCTCCATCTTTCGGAAATCCGGACTGGTAATCCAAATCCCGTATGCCCGGAGCTTGGTCTCTACTCCAATGTTAGGTGGGACGAGAAGGCAACTATCTCCTGTTTCTCACATCAGGCTTAACCCACGTGAGCTTGGGGAATTATCACCGAATGCCCCGCAAACATTGTAGGGATGTAACGAACCGATTAAAATAGTGGAAATCATGCATGCTACGACATTCAAAACAAAGAAGGAAGAAATTGAAGCGCGAAAGTACCAATAAAAGGTTTTTAGTTTGTTACAGTACCCGGGGGTCGACTCCCCCCATGGATGGGTTGACCCCGTCAAAAGAGCGTTGCAGCTCCGCCACCCTTTGGCTTGTGGATTCCAAGACTTGATGCCGCTAACTCAGCTCTCGCTCCTCCTCAGCAGCAATGGGGTGCAGTTCGTCAGCCTTGGCTTTGGCCCTTTCTACGCCAGCTTGAATGGAAACCATGTTTCCAGAAGCCTGCCTCATATGCTCTTCTACCTCTGCCAGATGGGCCTTCAACCGTGAGATCAGCTTAGATTGTGCATTAAGAGAGGTTGAGTGCTCATCTGCCTGGGTCTGCATCTATTGGACCTCAATTTCAGCCTCCTGGAGCTTCTTGATGTTGGTAACCTTCCTCTGCTACCAGCCCACGCTGATCCCGCGATCATACTCCCGAATCTGCTTGGCCATGAGATCTCAGACGAGAGCATGAGGACGTTGGGCATCCACTCCCCCAGCGCACAGTTTGTGCAGCCGCGAGTGAAGTCTGTCCATTTTATTCACCCATAGAATTTGGGGGGTGTCCTTGATGAAGCGTGTGATTAGCTTCCACGACCGGCGGTGGACTATGCTGATGTCTTCCTCGGCGAAGGCCGTCTCGTCCCAGTCTGCGCGATTGGAAGGCTCGTACGCAGGATACGCCCGCAGGAAGTCCTCGGCAGGATCTGAACCTAGCATTGAATCCGGTGTGACATCAAGCGCCGAAGCAGGTGCGACAAGACTGGGACCGGTTGATCGATCCTCTTCATTGGAGTCCACCTCAATGACCTCGGGCATGACCTAGCTGGTGGTATCACCAGTGATGATGTGTGTTGCAGCTCGGGGAGATGGGGGGACTATCGCCACCATCACCGGCATGCCCCTAGGAGGGATTCCACCAAACATCCCGACTAGCCTTACTGCAGCAGCCCACGCCAGTTGGAAAACTGTACGACAGAGAGGGACATAAACGTTAGTTGGCATAGTCTACATATGACGACAAGGAAACCGATAGAAGAAACTTACATAGATCGACCTCATGGTGCTGCTCTTGAGGCGATTCTGACGGGACCCCGAGGCGAGGCCCTCCGTATACTGTTGGAAGGTCTGGAGATTCCGGAGGAGCCACCTCGGGTGCTCTGGTCCCACCAGACGCAGAACTAGACGCAGCCATAGGCGCGGGTTTTGAAGGTCCTGCATCATCACCCACTAAGGGGAGAGAATGAGGCCTACGTACAAGTTCCTCCTGCATGGATCAAACATCAGTGAGAAGTTCATAATGGCCCAAGAACGGACCATAAAGAAAGAAGTTCGGAATGCTACCTCGAGAGCCTCTGCAAAATCGTCGGAATCTGAGCCTTGATCTCCGACCTCGCCCTCCTCCAACGGGCTCCCTCCTCCAGCCTCATCCTCCCGAGAGGAGTCCTCTGATTCTTCCAGTAGGGGGAAGCACTCCCTCATATCGGTGGATGAAGACTTTGGGGGGACCGTTCGATCCATCAGTACCCTCACCCGATCTGTCATTAGGTGAGGGACACCACAGGAGTGAACATAATCCTCCATCTCGTCCAAGTATTGCTCTGCCTCCGCCGGAGACGCCATGAAACTAGCCTGGACTGAGCCTATGCCCGGTAACTCCATCCTGAGGCGATTCAAGTGCGCCCATATCTTGGGTGGACTGAGTAATTGCCGGTTGACATCCCAAATGTCCCAGGCCTCCGGGAAGATGACATCCTCTGCCATGTCGATATGACGTAGCCGCTTCCCCGGAGCCTGAGTGGATATCCTACGAAATCCCCTCAGTGGCTGCCCCTCCGGATGGCCCTGCTCTTCCGGAATCACCGGATCCGCCGCTGCTGCCACACCCTCGGCCGGTGCGGGTCTCTCCTCCACGGCAGCCCCACCACCGCGAGAGGCCCTAGCTTCCCTCCAACCCTGACCTCGGGATAGAGGAGGCCCACCATCGCCAACCCGAATAGTTGGCTGCTTCGGCATCTCCCCTAGGTAAGCAGCCTCCCAACTAATGGCATACTCCCTCACCAATCCGAAAGCGGCAGTTGGCTGCACCCCCATGCTAGTATCCCTCACCAGTAGGATCCAACCGCAGATGAGAGTCACAATGAACGCCGCCGGCCTGACTATCGGCTGTTGTTCAGTGCTAACACTGAAACCCCAAGTCTTCCATTGGCTGTCCTCCAAGACCCGCCAATACAAGTTCTCCTTACCCCATTGGGCCACCCTCAGACAAGTTCGAGGCCTCAGAGGGAACTCTCGATTTTATGGGAAATTCAGGAAGCGCTTGAACCACTTCTTAAAGTGGACATCCCTCACTGCCTCCTTGTCCTCTCCAGGGACGAGTGCCATCAGCACCGACGCCAGTCGTGACATTTGCTCTGTATCCTCCCACACGATCATGACGGGGAGGAACTCATCATACATGGCCCCCAAGATCGGAACCCCCGAAATTTGGTGGACATCCCACGGGCTGATGTCCACCTCCCCATGGTGTAGGTGAAAGGTATTGGTCCTAGATGACCATCTGCTCAGTAATTCCGGCATCAATTGTTTCGGTTGGTAAATGTGGAATTGGGAGGCCCATGCCACCTCATATAAACCCACTCTCCTCATCTCAGCCCCAAACTCCTCGCATGAGGCGCCTACCCAATAGGCCCTGGCCCAGTCATCAGTAAAGTTGCCGCCCTGGTGCAGGTCCCACTCATCGGACCACCCCTTCTTCGAATCCTGCAAATTCGCCTTCAGCATGGTATGGTGGAGAGGAGGGGACGTCTCCAGTTGCAGCGGCTTCCCGTCAATATTGTTCACATGGTTTTAGAGACAGTCAGCGGTGACGGGTGTGAAGTCCTCCCACACATGACCATCGGTCGCCCTGAACCATTGGTGCTGACATGGCGTGCTCCTAAACCAGCAAGCTGGTTCATCCCTACTCGCCTCAGGGATGAAGACGTCATCCCTCAACCCGAAGCCATACAATGGCAGCTTCTTGCACTGTGGATAATTCTTCTGACCCTCCGATAGCATCTCTGTCAAATAAATGTGGTCCGAGTGGCTTCAGACCATCTCTCCAAGGCCCGGACAGTTGGCCATCTCATCCTGACGGGCGACATCTTCAAGCACCCCCAATACAGCTTCTCGATGGGCCATTTCGGTTCCGAAACTCAGAAAAGAATTTTTTTCAGAAAGGATCGCGGAACTGGATTGCGAAGCTGGCTCGCAAAGATCTTTCACGAAGATCGGTTGTGAAAACAAGCCGTGGAGTCTGACCTAGGCCAGCAAACAGAAGTTCTCTTGGCGTGGTCGTGGAGTCGGATACCCACGGTTCGCCGCGAAGCTCGATTCGCGGAGAGCAGGTGTGGAGTACGTGGAGCTTTGCAAAATCGAGAGTGCAAAAGGACAAGAAAACCGCGTGGAGACAAAAGAGTTCGGCCCCCTATTTATAGGTGGGGACCCCGGAGCTTCGCGGTGCACCCTGCCCGCGTGGAGCATCGCGGCGCGTCTGGATCCCATGGCCGCGATCAGCACCGCGGCCCCCCTTCACGAAATCGCATCGCGAACCACCAACAATTTTGGCGATTTTCCCTCAGACTTCGACCCTTCATCCCTTCGCGGCTCCAAGTCTGAGGGGGGGAATTTGTTGGCGCCAAAATATTGCATGAAAGGAAGGGATGAAAAAGAATCCCTGTACGCTGCCTCACGAAGCACCGACGCGAAGCACCCCCGAGCATCGCGGTCCCGCGAAGCACCAGAGGTGGTCCCTCTCCGCGAACGACCTAACGTTCGCGAAACCGCCGTGAAGCACCGGAGGCGGTACCTCTCCGCGAATGGCCTGACATTCACGAGCCCGCCGCAAAGCACCGGAGGCGGTACCTCTCCGCGAACGGCCTGACGTTCGCGAGCCCGCCCCGAAGCACCGGAGGCGGTGCGTGAGTTCTGCTTCGCGGCGCCCCTTGACTATAAATACTGTGTAGCGCCCCGACCCCAGCTACCCAGAGTCGGTGCATTACTTCGTAACATTGGCATGATCACAAAAGATCAAGTCTCGAAAGACCGATTAGTTTAGTAGCCTTGGAAACACTAGATACATTCGTAAACATTACATTACATCATAAAGTGAAAAACTACAATAACAAAGTCTCCATAGTCCACACTCATATCCTCTTCTGACAATCCCAGCAGGTCATTCATAAAATACTTCTTCACATCCTGGAAAATATTAAAACATTGAAAGGGGTGAGCTTAGATGCTCAGTAAGGATAACAATATTGCGGAAGCTTTCATAAATAATCATTAACATTTAAGGCAATGTATAACTAAAACAAAAGCCTTTTAAACTTGAACTTCAACATAATATGGCAAAAGTAAAATGAGATAATGCCATTTACTTCTTCACATGGATATTCTACTGGTAGAATAATCACATGCAATATCAATAACCACTTTCATAATGATGGAATGAATAATGCCATACTATCATAACCACGTAGCCAAGGCCTCGTGCCAAGACCACAAATAAAATTTTGTCAAGGCCTCGTGCCAAGACACTAGTTTGTCTCATGATACCTGCCGTTGCATCGAGGAGCTATAGCGGGCTCCACCCGTCACTTATTAAGTCCAATGCATTCCTCATATGAATAGGTTTAAACATATCATAAACCATAACATAATCGTATCACATAAAACATGCATAAAGGAAACATAACATTTCCACATTTCAATCACAAGATATCAATACAACACATTGATATAATAAAAACGCTTTCAAAACCATTTTCAATACCAAAATAAAAGAAAGTTAAAACTTTGTATTTATTTTTCATTAAAAAAATGATGGCTTGTAGAGGAAGCCGAAACTCAAATAATGGTCACGGCGGTGGAGAAGTCGTTGTCGCCGCATAAGTACGGAAAGAAAAACATTCCCTTTTTGTCGTTTAGTAAAACGCTTCGTATAAAAAAGATTCCTTTTGAATAAACGTAAAAGTCAAAGGGGTTTATACACCGTATAAAAGAAAGTTGTGTATAAAACCAAATATGACTCAATGAAAGGAGATTGAGACGAAGTCCTTAAAAAGATCTTTTTTTAAATAAAGTACATCTACAATGTGTATTCACTATAAGTACACATAAATAATGTACAGATACAATATAGGACATAATAATATCACGACATAATTTGAAAGTAGGAGATTAACCCAAAGAATGGAAGTTGGGTTAAGAAATTCCCTTACCTTGTGTCCGACTTGATTCGACCGTTCTTTAACCTCCTGAATAATAAACTAGAGTTAATATCTACTTTATTAAGAACCTTTTTCAAGTTCATTATCCCTTTTATATCACTTATTACAATGTTATGAACATTATGTAATTATTTAAGTTAATAACGGTCGTTTTGTCGATCTTTGGTACTTGAGTCAAAAATAGACTTCTTATAATTACGAGTTGTTCATGTGGTGAAATATCCGTTATATCCAGAATTATATTCATTATATAGATATCATATATCTCATATATATCCAGTATATACATTCATTCATAATATTACATGACATTTAGAGGTAATAAATGAAATGCACCGTTCATGGAGACGGTAAGCCGTACGTACGCATGAACGCTACTTTCATTTCTATTTCGTATTTAATGGAACGAAATCATAATGATATAAATGTATAATATAATTCCAGTATAATATAGTTTATAATACCATTTACTCCATCTTTTATACATCCCACATATGGTATTAACGATTCAAATCACTTTGAGGGGGCGGTAGTCCGCACTTCCTAAAATGAAATTATCGCGTTTTACCCATAATGGAAATCATAAAGTATGCCATAAATGAGAAATACAGAAGCATAAGTAAAACATAAACATATTATATATCATATATAAAAATAGTGACATCTTAATGGCCACCTTTTAAGGTGTTATATGAGTGTTGAGCAATCATCGTTTCGTGAGGCAGAAATTCGCCATCCACCGAAACCGTATGCTCATTAACCATTAGATGTAGGTGTGTGTAAGTGTAGCTCGAATCCTTCTTATAAAAACATACTAGTATATTGAGGATACTGGTGTTGTTACAAAAGAAATGAATAAAAAGAGTTTAGGGGGTTGGAGAAGAAAAATAAACCAAAACAACATTAGAGAAGACATTACCTCAAAATCGGGTAACTCTTTTTGATTTGAGACAAAGGCTTCCTTGGGAAGAGTTATGCCCAAAGTAAGGCTTCTAGGAGTAAGAGGGGGAAGTTGGGAGAGTATTTGGGCAGAGGTTGGCGGAGCCAAATGGCTTGAAAGTGTAAATGAGGTGGGAGAGGTGGGGTACTTTTATAAGTGGAGAGGAGGGGCACTTTTGGAAAGATTGAAATGTTATATTATTTCACAATGCTTTTCGGATTCTAAAGGTCCCACACTTATATAATTCGAGGATAAGGTGATAAGGTTTCGAAATATCCTCATCCAATAGGCTTTGGACAAGTGTAAGACTTGGATTTTGCATTATCTTCTCATTTTATTTAAATCGTTAAATAATGAGGTCATCGCTGCATCATAATGATGTCATAAATAATTTAATTTATTTAATGTCTAAAAATTATAAAAAAAATACTATGATGTAGGAAATCTTTTTATCTTTCTAATGAATAATTATAGTCAAAATTTGGACTTGTTTAACCCCACTTAAAAACTGTTTTAGTAAAATAACTCATGTTTGTGTCAATTTAATTTTAACATTAAATAAATATATATTAATGTCATTTTCCAACTAAAGTGGCTCCATGGGGTCCCCAAGTTGACCCATGGGTTGTCTTGGTCGGCCATGAATCATCCAATAGGAGTAGGACAAGTGTCATGCTCATCTCATATTATTAAAACATTATTTGTACCTTAAACTACACTAATTACCTCTAATCGCGATTAAGAACTTAAAAGTTACTATTCACCAAAAAATTATTTTAATCTCATTGAACCACATTTTACTTCTTAATGACAACCATGTATGTCGGATTTTTGAAAATCAAATCACAGAAGTGGTAATATTTCATTTAAACGAAAAATCAGTTATTTAACTACCACTTAGTGGTTTCACTATTCATCAAAAATTGAAGTTTTTCAGAACAAGGCCAAAATTTCACCCTAAGCTATAATTGATATTCCGAATTCAAAAATTATGTCTATTTTAAAAAATTCCAAACATATAAGTTGCATTAATTAATTTTATAATTAATTCCCGTTGTTACGACAAATAGCGTGTTTTTAAGAAACAATTTATATCAAAAGATTGGCAATTGTTTATGTCTAATTTCAATGTTAAATTAATTATAATGACCACCATTGGATAAAATGGTAAAAATATATTCTAATTATACCTTAAAACCACTAAATAGTATAATTTATCACAATAAATTATTTTGATTAAAAAAGTTGTTTTAAAGTATTTTTCACTATTCATAAAAATTAGAAGTTCTCAGAAAAATACCAAAAATTCAACATAGGCTAATTTCGATATTCCGAATCCAAAAATGAAGTCCATTTTGAAATATAAAATTTCTATAATTTTAAAAAGTGGTTATTACTATTCATAACGGCTACTTTGATTAGTCGTGGTGTTTTAGAACTCGAAGTTGCGTACAATGCAAGCTATTGCATTATTGAATGAGAAGCGTATCGTGGAAGCTCGGGGTGTTACATTCTCCCCTCCTTCAATAAATTGCGTCCTCACAATTTGAATTTTTTCTTTGAAAATAAAAGGTTGAAAAGAGAAAATACCTTTGAGGAAAACCCACATCGGAAATAAGGTTAATAAATATATAACATTAAAAGAAAGCAGGATAAGTACAAAGGTCACCCGATATAGCCCATTCTAGGATTATATGAAAATATGGATATGGAGGAGAAACAAACCATCAAGGTCTGATGGAGAGTTATAGAAAACAGGATTAGGAGAAAGTTTAACCACAAGAAAATCACAAACTTGTGATTGGTTAAACGGTCATTGAATCCCCAGTTGGAAAATTTAACCGACAACATTTTTGTTTTAAGTTACCTTTTATAATGTCGAGGAATTTATTTAGGAGATTTACTAAGAACGTAAGGGAATATACATACTTGTTATGTATACTTTCATTCGTTAATAAATTTTACCACAAACCCAACTTTTACTCCAAATGGTAACAAAACTCAAAAATATTCTATTTATCCTAATTGTATAAGGTTCAAAATGTTAACACATACCATTTAGATTAGTAAAACTATTTTGTAATAACCAGGGACTTCCTGTAGGCTAGTGGTAGGAAATAAAGGCTTGTCGCACTATGGTTGTGGGTTCGATTCCTGCAGCTTTGTCTGACGCGACGGGTTATTCCCCACCCTGCAGGTTGTCCTTTTCCTAAAACCATAGTATTATAATATTCAAAAAATAATCTTCAGAAATTCTTTAACCTTAAACAATACTATCCATGGTTCAACTTAATCCATTCCAACATTAATAGTTATCCAAAATACCTCCGTCCAGACTTTCTCTAAAAGGTCTCTAAATTCCAAAATCAATTGTAACATCAGATTCCCCAAACAAAGAAAAGTTTCTCTTATTGTCACATACTAAAAATATGATTACCTTAATAATATTAAAACCTTACTGAAATCAACAAGTACTGCAGTACAATCCATATATATATCACATTATTCTTATAACCAGAATATAATCCTTGAGTCCAAAAGCACCAATACATTAATTATTCCGCTTCAACTGTAGTCACAGCATAAGATTGTCCTTGATCCCTTGGCCTTTTCTGAGGTAAGTTTCCATGTCGCTTAGGAAATTCATTTGCATAATGCCCCATTTCCCTATAATTGTAGCATTCATCTTTGACAGCCTCTTTCTTTCCCTTGCAATCACGAGCCTGATGACCCTTTTCTCCACATTTATAACAAACTCCCATTCCTTTTAGGCACGTACCAGGGTGATTATTCCCACAATTATCACATAATGGAAAATCCTTCTTTCCCTTTTTCCCTTTATCTGTCTCTTGTTCCACCGTTCTCTTCTTCTCTTGCTTTACTTTGTTGTCATAAGACTTAGAGAATTCCTTTTCTGTCTTGATAGCACACGAGACAATATCTTCGTATGATGAGAAGGATTGTGATACTAAAGATCGACAGAGAAATGGTTTTAACCCATCAAAGAAACGATCAATCTTACTTCTTGAGTTAAGTATATAATCGGAAGCATGCCTCGCTAACCTTGTAAAGTTAGCCTTATACTTTGCGACATTCTCATCCTCCTTCTGCCTCAGACTCATAAATTGCCTTTCCATATCTGCTCGATGGTCACGAGGAAAGTATTTTTCTAAGAAAAGCACTTTAAACTCCCTCCATTCCATATTCGATACGTCATCATCTTCCTTTGTGTTTTAAATCAGCGACCACCACTGATCGGCATCTCCAGTGAGGCGGTAAACTGCCAGGACAACCTTCTCCGTTTCACTACTCCCCAAGGCATGAAATATTTTCTCTAAGGAATTTATCCATTGCTCAGCTACTATAGGATTTGAACTCCCATTGAATGTTGGTGGTTGTTTCCTCATGAATCGATCTAACATTGATCCTCCACGCTGTGGATCAGGGTGCTCCATACGGGTAAGGTTATTATTCATAACCTGAGTAAGTTGTCCCAGTATGGTGATTAGCTGATCGGCACTAGTTGCATCACCAGCCCCACTATAATTATCTTGAGCAGGAGGGAAATCCCTACATGGAGTGCGTGCATTGATACGGTTTCCATTTCTTCCACTAGGCGCCATTTCTAAACAATTGCGTAAACTAGATCAGTTTATGAATCAAAATACATAATCCCATACTTATAAAACACTTAACATAAATTGAACTATTTATGGATATAATCCATAATCATAAAAATGTTTTCTTTGAGGAATTATATACTCATAAACCCTTCATAATGATTTGTAAAGAAAATGAGAGTTATCCTAAGCATATCCCCCGGGAGTGTCGTAACCAAGAGTGCAGGAAGGCCCGTTGTCGTGTACCAGTTCCCGTTCGAGTCTAGCTCAAAGCGGTGTTTTCGGGTTTTACCCCTAGCTACATCTGTGCCAGAGCCGCCTCTACCTGCCCGTATCCAGACAGGGATGTATTGCTCGGAAAACTCATAACATCTCTATAATACCAAAATTCTAGGAAGTTCTTCTATAATAATCCTCAAAGTCTATCTTCGGGATATGTGCTCTAATCAGAGTTTACCTAAATCTAGATTCCAAGATTAGTACTAAACTGCCTCTGATACCAACTGTAGCGCCCCGACCCCAGCTACCCAGAGTCGGTGCATTACTTCGTAACATTGGCATGATCACAAAAGATCAAGTCTCGAAAGACCGATTAGTTTAGTAGCCTTGGAAACACTAGATACATTCGTAAACATTACATTACATCATAAAGTGAAAAACTACAATAACAAAGTCTCCATAGTCCACACTCATATCCTCTTCTGACAATCCCTGCAGGTCATTCATAAAATACTTCTTCACATCCTGGAAAATATTAAAACATTGAAAGGGGTGAGCTCAGATGCTCAGTAAGGATAACAATATTGCGGAAGCTTTCATAAATAATCATTAACATTTAAGGGAATGTATAACTAAAACAAAAGCCTTTTAAACTTGAACTTCAACATAATATGGCAAAAGTAAAATGAGATAATGCCATTTACTTCTTCACATGGATATTCTACTGGTCGAATAATCACATGCAATATCAATAACCACTTTCATAATGATGGAATGCATAATGCCAGACTATCATAACCACGTAGCCAAGGCCTCGTGCCAAGACCACAAATAAAATTTTGTCAAGGCCTCGTGCCAAGACACTAGTTTGTCTCATGATACCTGCCGATGCATCGAGGAGCTATAGCGGGCTCCACCCGTCACTTATTAAGTCCAATGCATTCCTCATATGAATAGGTTTAAACATATCATAAACCATAACATAATCGTATCACATAAAACATGCATAAAGGAAACATAACATTTCAACATTTCAATCACAAGATATCAATACAACACATTGATATAATAAAAACGCTTTCAAAACCATTTTCAATACCAAAATAAAAGAAAGTTAAAACATTGTATTTATTTTTCATTAAAAAAATGATGGCTTGTAGAGGAAGCCGAAACTCAAATAATGGTCACGGCGGTGGAGAAGTCGTTGTCGCCGAATAAGTACGGAAAGAAAAACATTCCCTTTTTGTCGTTTAGTAAAACGCTTCGTATAAAAAAGATTCCTTTTGAATAAACGTAAAAGTCAAAGGGGTTTATACACCGTATAAAAGAAAGTTGTGTATAAAACCAAATATGACTCAATGAAAGGAGATTGAGACGAAGTCCTTAAAAAGATCTTTTTTTAAATAAAGTACATCTATAATGTGTATTCACTATAAGTACACATAAATAATGTACAGATACAATATAGGACATAATAATATCACGACATAATTTGAAAGTAGGAGATTAACCCAAAGAATGGAAGTTGGGTTAAGGAATTCCCTTACCTTGTGTCCGACTTGATTCGACCGTTCTTTAACCTCCTGAATAATAAACTAGAGTTAATATCTACTTTATTAAGAACCTTTTTCAAGTTCATTATCCCTTTTATATCACTTATTACAATGTTATGAACATTATGTAATTATTTAAGTTAATAACGGTCGTTTTGTCGATCTTTGGTACTTGAGTCAAAAATAGACTTCTTATAATTACGAGTTGTTCATGTGGTGAAATATCCGTTATATCCAGAATTATATTCATTATATAGATATCATATATCTCATATATATCCAGTATATACATTCATTCATAATATTACATGACATTTAGAGGTAATAAATGAAATGCACCGTTCATGGAGACGGTAAGCCGTACGTACGCATGAACGCTACTTTCATTTCTATTTCGTATTTAATGGAACGAAATCATAATGATATAAATGTATAATATAATTCCAGTATAATATATTGTATAATACCATTTACTCCATCTTTTATACATCCCACATATGGTATTAACGATTCAAATCACTTTGAGGGGGCGGTAGTCCGCACTTCCTAAAATGAAATTATCGCGTTTTACCCATAATGGAAATCATAAAGTATGCCATAAATGAGAAATACAGAAGCATAAGTAAAACATAAACATATTATATATCATATATAAAAATAGTGACATCTTAATGGCCACCTTTTAAGGTGTTATATGAGTGTTGAGCAATCATCGTTTCGTGAGGCAGAAATTCGCCATCCACCGAAACCGTATGTTCATTAACCATTAGATGTAGGTGTGTGTAAGTGTAGCTCGAATCCTTCTTATAAAAACATACTAGTATATTGAGGATACTGGTGTTGTTACAAAAGAAATGAATAAAAAGATTTTAGGGGGTTGGAGAAGAAAAATAAACCAAAACAACATTAGAGAAGACATTACCTCAAAATCGGGTAACTCTTTTTGATTTGAGACAAAGGCTTCCTTGGGAAGAGTTATGCACAAAGTAAGGCTTCTAGGAGTAAGAGGGGGAAGTTGGGAGAGTATTTGGGCAGAGGTTGGCCGAGCCAAATGGCTTGAAAGTGTAAATGAGGTGGGAGAGGTGGGGTACTTTTATAAGTGGAGAGGAGGGGCACTTTTGGAAAGATTGAAATGTTATATTATTTCACAATGCTTTTCGGATTATAAAGGTCCCACACTTATATAATTCAAGGCTAAGGTGATAAGGTTTCGAAATGTCCTCATCCAATAGTCTTTGGACAAGTGTAAGCCTTGGATTTTGCATTATCTTCTCATTTTATTTAAATCGTTAAATAATGAGGTCATCGCTGCATCATAATGATGTCATAAATAATTTAATTTATTTAATGTCTAAAAATTATAAAAAAATACTATGATGTAGGAAATCTTTTTATATTTCTAATGAATAATTATAGTCAAAATTTGGACTTGTTTAACCCCACTTAAAAACTGTTTTAGTAAAATAACTCATGTTTGTGTCAATTTAATTTTAACATTAAATAAATATATATTAATGTCATTTTCCAACTAAAGTGGCTCCATGGGGTCCCCAAGTTGACCCATGGGTTGTCTTGGTCGGCCATGAATCATCCAATAGGATTAGGACAAGTTTCATGCTCATCTCATATTATTAAAACATTATTTGTACCTTAAACTACACTAATTACCTCTAATCGCGATTAAGAACTTAAAAGTTACTATTCACCAAAAAATTATTTTAATCTCATTGAACCACATTTTACTTCTTAATGAAAACCATGTATGTCGTATTTTTGAAAATAAAATCACAGAAGTGGTAATATTTCATTTAAACGAAAAATCAGTTATTTAACTACCACTTAGTGGTTTCACTATTCATCAAAAATTGAAGTTTTTCAGAACAAGGCCAAAATTTCACCCTAAGCTATAATTGATATTCCGAATTCAAAAATTATGTCTATTTTAAAAAATTCCAAACATATAAGTTGCATTAATTAATTTTATAATTAATTCCCGCTGTTACGACAAATAGCGTGTTTTTAAGAAACAATTTATATCAAAAGATTGGCAATTGTTTATGTCCAATTTCAATGTTAAATTAATTCTAATGACCACCATTGGATAAAATGGTAAAAATATATTCTAATTATACCTTAAAACCACTAAATATTATAATTTATCACAATAAATTATTTTGATTAAAAAAGTTGTTTTAAAGTATTTTACACTATTCATAAAAATTAGAAGTTCTCAGAAAAATACCAAAAATTTAACATTGGCTAATTTCGATATTCCGAATCCAAAAATAAAGTCCATTTTGAAATATAAAATTTCTATAATTTTAAAAAGTGGTTATTACTATTCATAACTACTACTTTGATTAGTCTCGGTGTTTTAGAACTCGAAGTTGCATACAATGCAAGCTATTGCATTATTGAATGAGAAGCGTATCATGGAAGCTCGGGGTGTTACATACTGGGCTCCCCCTGAGTCTAGGGGGATGGACAATCTGACCTTTCGGCTTCTCCACTCCCGAATCGCGAAGCACCCTTTTCCCCGGGAATCATGAGCTCTGCGAGGTACTTCTACTTCGCGTGACGCCTTCACTTTGTCTCTTTTTGAGCCCATCTTCCGAGAGGGATGCCCTTCGTGAAGATAAAGGGAATTCACGGAGTAGGGGGATTCCCAAAGGAACCCGGGTAGCCGCAGAGTGTTTATGCTTCGCGAAACACCCATCCTGTACTAGTGATCCCCATGCTAAGGCAGGATCTCTACACCTCGCGAAGCACACTGCTTCGCAGTACCTTGCTTCGCGAGGGACCTCCTCTTCGCAAGGCAGTGCTCCGCGAATACTATTCCACTTTGCAAAGAACTCTCCACTCACAACTTTTCCCCATGCTAAGGCCAAGGCACCCCACTTCGTGAAGCACACTCCTCTGCTTGGCAATTACTCTCCCCGTGAGACCCTTCGGGTTTGCACGATGTAATTTCAAAGTCCCACAGACAACACCACTCGCAGCGTTGCATCGCCTAATGCTTCTTCGCATAGGCATGCTAACGGCTATTTCTTCTTCGCATAGCCACGCTAACGTGGAGCCCTCGATGGTTCTCTCTACGACCCCCTTGACCACGAACTTACTGGTACCTTTCCTCCCCCAAGGAGCAAAGGGTGCCGATCATGTAAGTCCTAGGGGTGTGGAGTAAACCCACCTCGTACGAGTTGCAGGACGTTAAACTGCCAAGCACCATGTCCTCAACACATGATGTTAAACTGTGACCTGACCCCATACCTCACAAGCAGGGTCCCCCCAGCTCGGCCATTCTTTACGCCACTCGTCTCCACAGGAATGGAATTACTCCCCCCACAAGGGATGATATCCTCCTTATCAGAGTGGTGTATGTCCATGAGAGAAGGGAAACCACCTTGGTGTAAGACCCCCCTAGTCCCTCAACAGATGGCTGCACCCCTGCATCTCCGTACTTCCCCACTACCAAGGTCAGTGGAGGGCACGATAGGGAACGAGGCACCTCCCATCATTGGTCCCAAATCCCTCTTTCGCTGCACTTTTCCACACTTCAGGCCTCCATCCTGGAGTAAGTCCCAGCACCATGGGCCGCCTAATGCGTAAGCCCCTCTTCGCTTCTCACGGACGCACCCTTCATGGCGTGATCATCAGGTCCTTGATGCCTCTTGTTTCTCACACCGAGAATGACTCACATGGGCTTAGAGTTGGCATTGGCCATGACAATACCTCATCCAGCATGACGTTAAACTGTATGCCCCCCCGTCCGGCACGGCGTTAAACTGCACATCCATTTGAACTATGAGGTCTTTGATCCATGTCAAGGCATGTTACGTAGGAAGCCTCTATGAGGTTCAAGCCCACCACCCGTCATTTTCTCGTCCAGCATGACGTTAAACTGTATACCCTCATCCAACACGACGTTAAACTGTATTCCCTTGTCCCGCATGACATTAAACTGCACACACATTTGAACTATGAGGTCTTTGATCCATGTCAAGGCATGGTACGTAGGAAGCCTCCCCGAGGTTCAAGCCCATCTCTCATTGGACCAAGGTCCCCACTCGTGTCGGTTCGCTGACACACCATTTGAACTACGAGGTCTTTGATCCATGTCAAGGCATGGTATGTAGGAAGCCTCCCTGAGGTTCAAGCCCACCCATAATTTATTCACGTCGGTTCATCCTCGTCCCGCAAGACGTTAAACTACATCCCAGTATGACGACAAACCGTTGTGACACACCCGAACTACGGGGACTTTGATCCATGTCAAGGCATGGTACGTAGGAAGCCTCCTTGAGGTTCAAGCCCACCACCCATCGGACCAAGGCCCACCTTCACATCGGTTCGCCGACGAAGCCCCTTTGAACTACGAGGTCTTTGATCCATGTCAAGGAATGGTACGTAGGAATCCTCTACGAGGTTCAAGCCCACATCTTGTTGTTTATTCACGTCAGGGTTCATCCTCGTCCCGCACGACGTTAAAATGCATTTCGGTCCAATGGAAAGTCATTGTGACCAACCTGAACTACGTGGTCGTTGATCCGTGCTAAGGCATGGTACGTAGGAAGCCTCCACGAGGTCCAAGACCACCACCACTGGGACCCACCTGGTCCTCCTCATTCACGTTGACCTTTTGGTGTCCAACCTGAACTACATGGTCTTTGATCCATGTCAAGGCATGGTACGTAGGAATCCTCCTAGAGGTGCAAGCCCACCACCTATTGGTCACTCCGACCTTCTTCACGTCAGGTCACCAGCACCTGGACATCCTAGTGTGTAAGCCCCACACCATCTAGACCAAGGTCCTCACTCGCGTCGGTTCGCCGACACACCACCTGAACTATGAGGACTTTGATCCATGTCAAGGCATGGTACGTAGGAAGCCCCTATAAGGTTCAATCCCATCACCCAGTCGTCCCAACCTCACTCATGCCGGTTCACCCCCGTCCTGCATGACGTTAAACTGTATTCCACATTCCATCCAAACTACGGGGACTTTGATCCATGTCAAGGCATGGTACGTAGGAAGCCTTCACGAGGTTCAATACCACCACCAGTGGACCCCCGGGTTCACCTTCACGTTGGTTCGCTGATGACATCCATCGGACCAAGGTCCACCTTCACGTCGGTCCACTAGGACCATCCCGAACTACACGGACTTTGATTCCCTGCCATGGGGATACGTAGGAGGTCTCTTCGAGACTCAAGACCAACTTTACTGTCACCCTTACGATGGTCCCGTTTCATTCCCCATCCACTTAATTCAACTCTCCATCACCCATACTGATTCTCACCCGGACTTCCATATCCCAGAAAGAT
Organism: Viscum album; assembly: GCA_963277665.1. Taxonomy (NCBI): domain Eukaryota; kingdom Viridiplantae; phylum Streptophyta; class Magnoliopsida; order Santalales; family Viscaceae; genus Viscum; species Viscum album. The sequence goes on along the minus strand of OY728141.1, from coordinate 1,606,895,128 downwards.
CGTACCATTCAGCTCCTCTTCACAGCTGCCCATGGACTGGTCCTGGTATCGGCACCCCTTCAAGGGAAACTCCTCAATCTGATCCATTCCAGCTAATGCTCTGATCGGGCTAATCCGTCTCCGCTAAACGTTAAACCTGTGGCATACCCTGTGTTAAACACAAGAAGCTGAGGAAAACCTCAGATATATGTCTATGGCATATAATTCCCCGCGCTCAATGTGGGATGCCTCGGGCTTCCACGACCTCGAGAAGCCCCATGACAAGGGACAAAATATAGACATGCCAGTTCCCCAGCATCCAGACACGCTACTGATGCCTCGACGTGACTACTCCCCCAACTGAAGGTTGCTGCCCTGACCGAACCCTTTGGAATGTCCCGACAGAAGCAGTGTAATTAACCGACATCCATGGAAACATGACACTGGGAAGAGTTTCACGAACAAGGTATTAAATCTATGAGGGAGACCCGGACTAGGTGATGAGTTCTGAGGAGGAATCCATGGAAGTAAGAACCGACATCCCATCATCCCGTTTTGATCTAGGAGCAGACGTCCCTGAATAAGGAGCGAATGCCACCCGCCTTTGGAAAGCGGGAATGCAGGGCAACAATGCAGCGCATCCTCCTCCGCATACGGATGCACACACGCCCCAAAGAAAGTGTAGGAAACATATATGTATGTATTTATTTACATATATCTCATTTACTTACTTCCATTCAATACGATATGAAAACAAAAACATCATTTATGCGTACGTACAGCCTACCGTCTCCATAAACGATGTTTTCCATTTCATATATCTGTCTATTATACATATTTATATTCTGAATATATATGATACATAAATAATGTTTTATATTTTAGAAGAAATTAAATCATTATATAAGTGATACGATCAAGAATAACAAGTTAAAACACGTATGATAAAGAAAGCAATTATTACCCAAAATGTTATTTTAAAATAGAAATTATAATTAAATGGATAGTATAAAGCCATAAATTAATCAAGTATGATATCATAAATATGAATATGGTTATGTTATAATTTAATAACATACTATGTTCATTATACAGAAGGTTAAATGTACCATCAACCAAAGGAAAGTACAAGGTAAGTGTTAATTCCTCAATCTCATTATTATTCGAGATTGTTTATATGTAAGTATTTACTGCGAAATATTTATCATCCATGTCCATGTTTTATAAAAATGTTTTCAAAAGGAATATTTTAAGGTTTTTTGGAAGGGAATATTTATCAAGATCATCATTTTAAATGTTTTAATGATTTATTTTCTAAATCTTTTTAATTAATGTCCATATTTTCAAAATGATTTTAAGGATTTATTTATACGGACATGATTATTTTAAAATGTTAATTACTTTCAAAAGTTTCAAAGTGGTATGAGACAATTTGATTAAAAATCTATTTTAAATTAATTCCCTTATAAATGTGTGAATTTTAAATGATTTCACAAAAAATGGATATTTATCTCAAAGGTTTTTACTGGTCATTTTCAACTATGTCAACATCCTTTATTGGATATTATTCTTGATTGAGATTGACTTATTATAATAAAATATTCCATATTTTATTGAATGATTTATGATATATTTGACTATGGATGTACTATTTCTATACCATTCATGGGTTATGGTTAAAGTATTGACATTTTATATGCTAGTTTTAATATGAATGTTTATTTTATGTTTCAACATCTTCATATGTGGAATGAATTAGAATTAGTAAGTGACGGGCGGGTCCCACTATAGACCCTCGATGCATCGATAGATCTCATGAAAAAACTAGTGTCTTGGCATAAGTCCTTGAAAAAATTTATATTTAGGGTCTTGGCACGAGGCCTTGACTTTGTGGTCAAGATGTACGACATTATGCATTCTATCATTATGAGATTAGTTATTAATGTTACATGTGATTATTCGACTAGTAGAATATCCATGTGAATATGTAAATGACAATATTTTATTTATCTTTTACATATTTTGATGAAGCTTATGCTTAAAGGCTTGTGGTTCAATTTTGTACCTTGCCATAAAAGTTTATGATTATTTATGATAGCTTCTGCTATATTGTTTATCCTTACTGAGCATCTGAGATCACCCCTTTCTTATGTTTTGTTTTCCCAAGATGCCAAGAAGTATATTATGATTTATATATTGGTTTAAGCTAAGGGAATAATGGAGTAATCAAAGAATTATTTATGCTATGTTTTATGTTAAAAATTATAATGTAAAGTCCATATATGTAATCTATTTTCCAAGACTGATAAACTGATCGGTCCTTCGGGACTTGATTCCTTGTAATCATACCAATGTATTAAAATAATGTACTGGCTCCAGGCTTCTGGGGTCGGGGCGTTACAGTTGGTATCATAGGAAGTTTAGCAACAACCTTGGAAATATATTTAGATAAACTATAATTAGGAAACATTACCCTAAGATAGACTTTGATAATTAGTATAGAAGAACATCCAAATTTTTTGGTAATATAGATATTATGTGGATTTTTCAAGCAATACATCCTTGTCTAGATATTACAAGTGGACGTGGTTCTGGAACAGATGTACCTAGGAGTGAAAAATCCAACAAGGAGTTTAGGGCTTGACCTGGGGTATCATGACACATAACAATGGGCCTTACTACGCCCCTGGTCTGATATTCCCAAGGGACATGCCTTGGATAATTCAAATTTTCTTTACAAACCATTATAAAGGATTTATGAGTAAATATGTCGGCAACGAAACCAATGTTATGATTATGAGACTAGATGTGTGTAAATATTCAATTAATGCTGAGAATTTTTATAGTTTTTGGATTATACATTATGATATGATCTAACCTAGTGTATGTCGTCATTTAGAAATGGTGCTCAGTAGAAGGAATGTGAACTCCAACAATACACATGATCCAAAAAGAAATATGGATCATATATTTTATGGTATTAAGTCAATATTTAGAAGGGAAATAGTCTCCCACATATCTGTATCATATGAAGAAATAGTATCATGTGTTAATAAGACAAGTAAATAATTCTATGAGTCCTATGGATTTGAAGGGAAGAAAGAAAAGAAGAGGATGAAAAAAATATGGATAAAGGGAAGAAGGGAAATAAGTATTTTTTCATATGTGATAACTGTGGAAAGAATCACCTTGGTAAATTCTTGAAGGGAATGGGAGTATGTTATAAGTGTGAAGAAAAAGGACACCACGTTCATGATTGCAAGGGTAAGAAAAAGGTTTCAAATGTAAAATGATCCATCTACAAGGAGTTGGGAAACTATGAGAATCAATGTACAAATCATCAGAGTATGCCCTAAATGATGCTATTATATAATAATCAACTTATGATACTACCGTAGATGAAGAGGAATGACTAGTGTTCCTATGTTGTTATTAAAGAATTATTTCATTTGAGTGTTGTATCAAAGATGTACTAGTTATATGAATTATGGAAAAAATAATGAGTTTACTGCAGTACTATTTCATTGAGGATTTGAGATTATATGGTTCTAAGAAAAGTGACTCAATAGCAAGTTAAATTTTTAAAAAAATACACGGTTGAAGGAAAGATAAACCTTAATATGGTTATGATACTGAGGTAGTGATTTTGGAATAAGATATGATTGATTTAGATAAATTATATTGGATATTATTGACTACCTTGAAACTGATTAATGACTTGTCTATTCCATCATTGTTGGAGTTTACAACATTTATGGATTTAAGGAGTATATCCAGTATTTCGTGTTTTACCGAAGGAATAAGGAAGTATATACATATTCAAATAAGGTTTTATGGTAATTCTAGTTATTACCATGTTTTAATAAAATACATTATTAAGGTATTCACATTTTGATCTTCATTATGTTATGTTGACCTTCCTTATAAATTTTTGGACTATGAGTTTGGAAACAAGTATTTTGGATAAGTCTAAAGGTTGGACTTGGGTAAGTTGAACACTTGATTTTTTTGTATGAGGTTAAAGTATGACTTGCTGGATACTTTGATCTAACCTTTTGGTTTTCAGTAAAAATTTAGAGAATTAAGGGAATACTTGTGGAACTTATCATTTATCAAATGCGCTTTAGGCATAAAAAAAATCTTTTTTGAACATTCATTTCCTAGTGTATGGGATGAAGTCAAAATAGATCAAAGCACAACCAAATGATGAAATTATGATTATGACATGTAATTAAATCAAGTATATTTTCTTGAGTTCTTATCTTAATAGTAAATTAATACCTCATAATCAAAAAAAAGTATCTAAAAAAACGTGTTATCCTAATACCTTATGTTTTTTTAAACCGATGATACTTTAAATCATCATAGATTGATGGCTTTGAGGCCCTAAATTTTACATTTATTATTCACTTGTTTGAGATTGATGACCTCAATCACTCCCTATAAATATTTACGTTTTCCCTCCAATTATGTGTCTCTAATTTCCACCAAATGTTATCCTATTCAAAATCCTAAATTTTTTGGGTGACTTTTTTCATTTTCCTTTCCCTTTTATTAAGACTAAATTTTATTAACCCTATTTCTGATGTGGGTTTTCCACAAAGTTATTTTCTATTTTCAACCTTTTTTTTCGAAGAACAATTTAAAATTACGAGGATGCAATTTATAGAAGGAGGGGAGAATGTAACACCCAAATACTTCATAGTAAGTTATCTCTTTAAAGTAATTTAATAGCTTCTATTATATGCAACACCAACTTGGCTTGTGTTATATGCAAGATTGAGTTTCTGTGAAAAAATACATTAGTATTATAATTATTTAAATGATATATTTATTTATAAATTAAATATTGTAATATGAATAGTAACATATAGATTTTAAATGTTATTTATACTATTTTCACATAAATAAAATATATTTATAATGAAATGTATAAGTTTTGTTAAAATATTTTTATATTTAGAAAAGGTATTTTCTTAAAAGAACTACTTTTTATATCCTTTTCTGAACAATAATAAAATTAATTTTATACACTCCTAAAAATTGAATTTGGTAAAATGGACTTCATTTTTGAATTTTTAATATCAAAATTAACTTAGGGTGAATTTTTGGTATTTTTCTGAAAACATTCAATGTTTGATGAATAGTGAAAAATACTGCATAGTACATAAAAACCGAATTTTCATTTAAATAATTACTTTTAATTAAAAATTTATCTTAAATTAAAAATAGGGACATAATAAATATATTAGTACATTTAAATTCATTAGAGTCATTTTATTATAAGATTAGATATATAAAATTTTATTGAACCCTTTTAATGTCTTTTTACCCACCTTCTAGGCACATTTACCCACCTTCTAGGCACATTTGAAAATTTATATAAAACGTAATTTTACCACTTCTATGAATTGAATTTAAAAAATATAAGAGACACGGTTGACATCAGTAAGTAAAATGTGGTTCAATAGGATGAAAATAATTTTTGGTGAATAGTAACTTTTGAATTTTATTTACCATAGTTAAAAGTAAATAAGGTAATTAAAGGTAAAAATAATATTAAAATTACCCCAACACATATCCTAATTCTATTGGATAAGTATATTTCTACAAAAATCAACCTTAGAACAAAAATAAGACCCTTTTTATCTTTTTGGGTTAGATCCGGACATTTATTATATTTTATTTAAAGAAGAGTTAAAAGTGTTGAATTCAAAGTTTAATAACTAAACCATTTTTAATATAGGGTTAAACATAAGATAAATTAGACTATAAATATTCATTAGAAATTTAAAAATATTTCCTACATCATGGTATTTTATTTATAATTTTGAGACTTTAAGTAATTAAATTTATTTATGACACAATGATGATGTAGTAATTACCTTATTAATGAAAGATTAAAATAATTGATGTTATAAATATTAAACTAAATTTAAATTGAAACTTTTGATGCCATAAACAAATTTTATTGGTTAATATGACATGTTAGGGTTAATTTAATGTATTTTTTTCAAAGTAATAAAGTCGTTATGACTTTTACAAAAACCAAATACTAAATAGTGTTAAAATTGACATAAATGAGTTTTTAAAACAAATACTATATTATTAAATGATTTAATATTCATAAAAATCTAATATTAGTATAAAGTGATTATATAATTTTATATATGTCATTAATGAACCGCTTATGTTTCTCTTGGAATTTTATAGTAACTATATTAACCATGTAATATAAAAATACAAGAATACATGGTAAAAGTTAAACTATTTAACTAAGAGTTAAATCTAAAAGATAAGGTTAATATGGTGACCTAAACTTGTCTAAAACCTATGTTTTGAGAGTATTTAGACCCATAAACACCTTATACTATAAATTAATTAATTTATAGGTATTATAAACCTAAAACTATTTTATAATAAATTAATATTTCAAGCTTTCCGAAAGTGCCCCTCACCTCTCTTATAAAAGGGTTCTTACCCTTCTATTAAATTCACACATACATAGCCATTTTTCTCATCCAAACCTTGATAAAATATCCTCCCAACTACCCTAAATTCAACATAGAGGCCATAATTTGTTCATAAAGACAACCTAAGGAGCCATTTTGTTAAAATAAAAAGGAAGAACCCGGAGAAGAGATAATTATTTCATCACCTCATTCAAAGATCTTTTATTCTTCCAATTCCTCTTTCTTTGCTGTTTCCATACCAAAATAATAAATATAGTACCTTATACATACTAATATGTTATTATAAATATGTTAAAACAATATTTATTATTCTATCCATCCTATGAATGACAAAGTCACCATACGTGTGTACGTGCGGCTTACCGTCTCTACGTCGTGGTGTAGTTTTTTATTCAACACTTAATTATTTGGATGGGTATAATAATGAGTATAATTGATGTAAATAATAAATATAACATGTTAATGATTCTTTATATATAATATACCATCCAATTACATATGATTTAACCATCAATATAATGATATCTTCGCTCGTGCGTACTGTAACGCCCCGACCCCAGTTACCCAGAGTCGGTGCATTATTACTTAACATTGGTATGATCACAAGAAAGATCAAATCTCGAAAGACCGATTGGTTTAGTAGTCTTGGAAACACTAGATATATTCATAAGTCTTACATTACATCATAAAATGAAAAACTACTACAACAACATATTGTCTCCATAATCCACACTCATATCCCCACATAATATCCCTACAGGTCATTCATAATTTACTTCTTCACTTCCTGGGAAAAATAAAACATAGAAAAGGGGTGAGATCAAATGCCCAGTAAGGATAACAATATAGCGGAAACTTTCATAAATAAGAATAAACATTTAAGGCAATGTATAACTAAAAAAAAGCCTTTCAAACTTGAACTTTTAACATAGTATGGCATAAATAAAATGAGATAATTCCATTTACTTATTCACATGGTTATTCTACTAATCGAATAATCACATGCAAAATTAATAACCACTTTCATAATGATGGAATGCATAATGCTGAACTTTAATTTCTTTTTCAAGGCCTCGTCCCAAGACCTTGGGGCTAACTGTAACCGGAACCCAACCCGGAGTGCCTCTAATAACCGGACAACAACCCGGAGTGCCTCTAATAACCGGACACCAACCCGGAGTTCCTCTAATAACCGGAGACCAAACCGGAGGGCTTACTTTTACCAGTCCCTAACCTGGAGGGCTTAATTTTACCAGTCCCCAACCTGGAGGGCTTACTTTAACCAGTCCCCAACCTGGAACATACTTGTCCAACACATTCATATGAAGTAAAGGTTGAAATATAACATAAACATTCTTATTAGAACTAGCATACGAAATGTCAATAATTTCACCATAAACTATGAATGGTAAAAAAATAGCACATCCACAGTCAAACATATCACAAAACCTTCAATACAATATAGAAGTTTTGTATCATAATAAATAAACTTCAAATAAGCGTAAAATCCATCAAAGGATGTTGACATAGATGAAATCAAAACACTTTTTAGAGAAATATCTCTTTCTATTTTTGAAATCATTTAAGATCCATATAAAATAAAACATTTTCTTGAAAATATTCTTATAAGATTGTAAGGAAAGCTTTGAATATTTTATAACGGCGGAAAATAACCGCACCCGCCGTATAAGTTAAAAAAAACATTCTTACCTTAATTCTGTCGAAAAGGTTAAAAAGGACCTTGTTTTGAAAACGACAGAAATATTCCTCTTATAAAAAGTAAAAAAAGGGTATAAATGACTTTAACCCATATTCTTGTAAATAATAAATATTTTTTTGAAATACATTTCGAAGAAACATGGATGTGGATGATAACGAGATCCCAGTAGATTATTACGTATAAACAACCTCGGATAATGAAGAGATTGTGAAATAACCCTTACCTTGTACATTTCCTTGGTTGGGGTAGGTTAACCTCCTGTATAATGGTGAAATAATTGTTATTAAATTATACAAGAATCATATATATTAATATGATATCATATATGATCTTTTAACATTGATTTGTTAATAATATCTTAGAATTATCGTCGTTTCGGGTGTTAACTTACTCATTTTCTTTTATATGTTTTGTTACATAAGCCATGTTTGTTGTATCTTATTCATATCCAGAATGATATCAAGTCCTTAAACATCATTTTTAAATCATCAAATGATAATTATACATGAATGGATACGATGGAGAATGAATCTCATCGCGTTCGTGAAGACGGTAGTCCGTACGTACGCACGAGCGACAATATCATTCTTTTGATATTAAAATAATATATAAATGGATGGTATATCATATATAAAGAATCATTAACATGTTATATTTATTATTTACTTGAGTTACACATCATTATTATACCCATCCAAATAATAATATATTGAATAACAATTACACCACGACGTGGAGACGGTAAGCCGTACGTACGCACGTATGGTGACATGTTATTCAAGGGTGGATAGAATACTGAATATGGTTGTACCATATTTATAATAACATCACAGTATATATATGATACTGGATTTATTATTTTAGAATGGTAACAACAAAGGAAGAAAAATTGGAAGAAGAAATGAACTTAGAAAAGGGTGGTGAAATCATTACCTCTTCTTCGGGTTCTTCCTTTTTATTTGATCAAAAGGGATCCTTAGGTTGGCTTTCTAATCAAACTAAGGCCCCTAGGTTGTATTGAGGGAATTTGGGAGAGTATTTGGGCAGATTTTGGCCGAACCAAAAGGCTTTAAAGGTGTGAAGAAATGAGAAGGAGGAGTGCCCTTTTATAAGAGGGGTGAGGGGCACCTTTGGAAAAGCTAGAGATATTAGTTTATAATAAATTCATATTCGGTTTCCAGTGGCTCCAAAGTTGAATATTCAAAGGTTAAGGTGGGGATAGGTCGAAAACCACTCAACCAATAGAATTTAGACAGGTTTGGGTACTTATATTAACCTTATCTTTAAGTATTAACTCTAAGTTAATTAGTTTCACTTTTACAATGTCTCTTTGTATTTTTATATAATATGGTTAATAAACTTACTATATACATCCAAGAGACCCCCAAGTGGTCCATTAATGATGAACCTATCATTATATAAGTCTCTTGGCCGATCCTTAGATTTTTAGGAATTTAATATCAATTAATAATATAATATTTATTTTAAGAACTCTTTTATGTCAATTTTGACACTATTCAATAGTTGATTTTTGTGAAACTCATATCAGATTGATTACTTCGAACAAAGTCAATTAAATAAATCCTAATATATCATATTATCCTAGAAAATTAGTTTAATTCATTAAAAGTTTCATATTATATTTATTTGGGTATTTATAATATCAATTATTTTAATTTTTCACTATTATAGTAATTACGTCATCATCATTGTGTCATAAATAAAATAAATTATTTAATGTCTAAAAATTATAAATAAAATATCATTATGTAGGAAATCTTTTTATATTTCTAATTAATATTTATAATCTAAAATCCAACATATATAACCCTATGTAAAAATTGTTTTGCTAAAAGATATATGCTTGTGTCATTTTTGTATTCATTTTAACTTAATTAAAATAAAGTGTCATTATCACTTACAAGTGGATCCATGGGGTCCCAAAATCGACCCAAAGATGTCCATGGTCGACCATGTATCAACCAATAGGGTTAAGACACGTTTTAGGGTAATTTAGTATTATTATAATATTATTTTTTTAACCCTTATTTACCGGATTTACCATTAACCATGGTAAATAAAATATTTACCGCAGTAATTATTCAAAATGTCTAAAAATAAAAGTTACCTATTTAAACAATTTGAACATCCTGATTCCAAATATGGAATCCATTTTCTTAAATTCAAAACACAGAAGTGGCAGAAATTAATTTAAAATTAATTCCCGCTGTCAAAACAAAAAGCGTGTTTTAAAGAGATAATAACTATCAAAAGATTGACACTTGTTTATGTTCGGTTTAATTGTAAAATTATGTCCAATGACCAACATTATATTAAATGGTAAAAATATATTCTAAATATACTTTAAAACTACTAAAATTAATAATTTATCACTATTAATTATTTTGAATAAAAAAGTTGTTTTTAATTAAAATTTAGTAATTTTCACTATTCATCAAAATATGAAAGTTATCTGAAAAGTACCAAAATTTCACCTTAGGCTAAATTAGATATTATGAATCCAAAACTGAAGTCCATTTTGAAATATATAATATATATGATTTCAAAAAGTAGGTATTACTATTCACAACGGCTAGTTTAATTAGTTGTGGTGTGTGTTAGAACTCGAGGTTGCATACAACACACGCTATCGCATTATTCGAAGGGAAACGTACCGTGGAAGCTTGGGGTGTTACATTCTACCCTCCTTCAAATAATTGCATCCTCGCAATTTCTAGGGTATTACTACATAAAAAGACTCGGGTGGTTCTTCATCATAAGTTCCTCAGGTTCCCACGTTGCCTCTTCCATCTTATGATTTCTCCACAAAACTTTTACCAGACGCGTCGTCCGGTTTCTCAGTACTTGTTCTCTTGTATCAAGAATCCTGACAGGCTCTTCACAATAAGATAGATCCGGTTCCAGTTCTAATTCCTCATAGGTGAGTACATGCGTTGGGTCAGGCATGTATTTTCTCAACAGAGATACGTGGAACACATCGTGAACTTTGGAGAGACTTGGCGGCATTGCCAATCGGTAAGCTACAGCCCCAATTCGTTCTAGAATTTCAAAGGGTCCGATGTACCTGGGACTCAATTTACATTTCTTACCAAAACGTATGACTCCCTTCCATGGAGATACCTTCAGGAAAACATGATCACCGACTTGGAATTCCAAATCCTTCCTTCGATTATCGGCATAGCTCTTCTGCCTACTTTGGGATGCTTTGATGTGATTTTGGATTACCTTCACCTTTTCCACCGTTTCCTCCACCAGTTCTGGGCCTACAAGTTTTCTTTCACCAACCTCATCCCAACAGGTTGGTGTACGACATCTCTTTCCGTATAACGCTTCATATGGTGTCATCTGAATACTCGAATGGAAGCTATTGTTATAGGAAAATTCTACCAGTGGTAAATATTGATCCCACATACCCTGAAAGTCAAGTGAGCAAGATATCAACATGTCTTCTAGGGTTTGAATAGTCTGTTCTGATTGTCCATCTGTCTGAGGGTGGTAAGCAGTGCTCAAATGAAGTTCAGTATCCAGGGATTTCTGAAGACTTTTCCAAAATCTTGAAGTAAAACGGGGATCATGATCAGAAAAAATCGATAGGGGTACTCCATGAAGTCTCACAACTTCATTAATGTATAGTCTTGCTAGACATTCCAGGGGTAGATCTTCTCTTATAGCAAGAAAATGTGCTGACTTGGTAAGACGATCAACAATAACCCATATTGCATCGTTCCTTCTAGGAGTATTTGGTAGCCCCATGACAAAGTCCATCGTAATATTGTCCCATTTCCACTCCGGTATGGGAAGAGGTTGCATGACTCCTCCAGGCTGTTGCCTTCCAGCTTTCACTTGTTGACAAACCATACATCTTGACACAAAATCAGCAATCTCCCTCTTCATGTTGTCCCACCAAAAATGTTCCTTCAAATCTCTATACATTTTTGTGCTCCTAGAGTGTATAGAGAAATTGGAACTATGAGCATCATCCAGCAATTCCATTTTTAGATCAGGTATATCAGGAACACAAAATCTCTTCCCAAATTTCAAAATTCCATCTTCATACACAAAGTCTCTCAATCTCCCATCATTCACAGCTTTAATCTTCTTTTGAAATTCTTCATCATCGGTCTGAGTACTCTTAATCCTTTCTATTAAAGATGGTTTGGCAACCATTTGAAAAAGCATTGATGTTTCACCTTCCCTGGTTATTCCCATGTCCATCTTCACTAGATCCATGAAAATTGGATCCCTTTCAATTCTCATATTGTTCAAAACTCCATGGTCTTTTCTACTCAAAGCATCTGCCACCTTGTTTGCCTTCCCCGGGTGGTAGTGTATCGTGCAATCATAATCCTTGAGTAATTCAAGCCATCTCCTTTGCCTCATGTTGAGTTCTTTTTGTGAGAAAATATACTTCAAACTCTTGTGATCAGTATAAATCTCACATTTTTCACCATAGAGGTAGTGCCTCCATATCTTCAAAGAAAAGATCACAGCTGCTAACTCGAGATCATGAGTAGGATAGTTTTGTTCATGAATTTTCAACTGTCGTGATGCATAGGCAATAACTCTATCATTCTGCATAAGGACACAACCAAGTCCTTTCTTCGATGCATTACTATAAATAACGAACCCATCATTCCCCGATGGTAGAGTCAATATAGGATCATTGACTAATATTTTCTTCAGTTCTTCAAAACATTCTTCACACTCTTTTGTCCAAACAAATTTAACCCCTTTACGTGTGAGCTTCGTTAATGGGTTAGCCAATCGGGCAAAATTCTGGACAAAACATCGATAATAACCTGCCAAACCAATAAAACTGCGTACCTCAGTTATACTCGTAGGTGCTGGCCATTCTTGGATTGCCTTGGTCTTAGAAGGATCAACAGAGATTCCATCTTTAGAGACAATATGGCCAAGAAAAGAAATCTCCTGAAGCCAGAATTCACACTTGCTAAACTTCCCATATAATTCATGCCTCCTCAGAGTCTTCAAGATAATGCGCAAGTGATTTTCATGATCTTCGTAGGTTTTGGAGTATACCAAGATATCATCAATAAATACCACCACAAATTCATCGAGATACTCCTTGAAAACTCTATTCATCAGATCCATGAATACAAAGGGTGCATTAGTCAATCCAAAAGGCATTACAATAAACTCGTAATGCCCGTACCTGGTTCGAAATGCTGTCTTCGGAATGTCTTCCTTCTTTACACACAACTGATGGTATCCAGATCGAAGGTCAATCTTTGAAAAGTATTGGGCTCCATGCAGTTGGTCAAATAAATCATCAATACGAGGCAGGGGATACTTGTTCTTTATCGTTATAACATTGATCTCCCTGTAGTAGATACATAACCTCATAGATCCATCTTTCTTTTTAACAAAAAGAACAGGGGATCCCCATGGAGAAACACTAGGGCGAATAAATCCCTTATTACTCAATTCCTCTAGTTGTTTCTTTAGTTCGACTAACTCTACAGTGGCCATTCTATAAGGGGTCTTCGATATAGGCCTTGATCCAGGAATAAAATCAATGGAAAACTCAACTTCTCGTTCTGGAGGATGTCCAGGTAAATCTTCCGGAAATACATCTACAAATTCTTTCACAACAGGTACATCCTCTATTTGAACATTCCTTTCCTCACCGACAGTTATTTCATTCTCTTCCTCCCCAATAATTGAATTAAGTTGAGCTACTGGGGGTGGATCTAAATAAGAATTAGGTGGTGACGATTCTGCTCTAAAGATAAGGTGTTACTTATCATTATCATCAAGAATCGTAACCTCTTTCTTCTTACAATAAATCTTCGCATCATAGTCCGAAAGCCAATCCATACCGAGGATTATATCAAACTCAATCATAGGTATGACGATGAGATCAGCAGATAAAGAAAATTTATGTGCTCTAATGGGGACTGATTCACAAAACTTTGTTGCAATGATACTTCCCTTAGGAGTTTTAACTGACAACTCCCTTATTAAATCAAATTGGAAATATCTAATTTTCTTAGCAAACTGGGAAGATATGAAACAATGCGACGATCCAGAGTCAAATAATGCATTTGCTAAACTTGAGGAAACCATTAAATTACCTGCCACCACGTCTTTTGGAGCTTCTACCTCTGCAGTAGTGATAGCATAAGCCTGGCCTTGATCCCTTGGCCTTTTCTGAGGTAAGTTCTCCTGATTCTTAGGACATGCATTTGCATAATGCCCCATCTCCCTACAATTGTAGCACTGAACGTTGGTAGCTTCCTTCTTCCCCTTGCAATCACGAGCTTGGTGGCCTTTTTCACCACACTTGTAACAGACTCCCATTCCCTTCAAGCAAGTACCAGGATGTTTCTTCCCGCATTTACCACAAGATGGATATTCAACATTTCCCTTCTTCCCCTTATTTCCATTCCCAGATTGTTCAGCAGGTCTCTTCTTCTCTTGCTTTGCTTTAAAGTCATAAGACTTAGAGAATTCCTTTTCGGTCTTGATAGCACATGAGATAATGTCTTCGTACGATGAAAAGGATTGTGAGACTAATGCTCGACGGAGAAATGGTTTTAACCCATCAAATAAACGATCAATCTTACTTCTTGGGTTGTGAATATAATCTCCAGCATACCTCGCTAACCTTGTAAAGTTAGCCTCATACTTTGTGACATTCTCATCCTCCTTTTGTCTCAGACCTAGAAATTGCCTTTCCATATCTGCTCGATGGTCGCGAGGGAAGTATTTTTCTAAAAACAGATCTTTGAACTCCCTCCATTCCATATTTGATACTTCATCATCTTCCTTCATGTTTTGAATCAATGACCACCATTGATCAGCATCTCCAGTGAGGCAGTAAACTGCCATGATAACTTTTTCCCTTTCACTGCTCCCCAAAGCCTGAAATATTTTCTCTAGGGAATTTATCCACTGCTCGGCTACTAAGGGATTTGTACTCCCATTGAACGTTGGTGTTTGTTGCCTCATGAATCGATCTAACATTGATCCTCCACACTGCGGATCAGGGTGCTCCATACGGGTAAGGTTATTATTCATAACCTGAGTAAGTTGTCCCAGTATGGTGATTAGCTGATCGGCACCAGTTGCATCACCAGCCCCACTATAATTATCTTGAGCAGGAGGGAAATCCCTACATGGAGTGCGTGCATTGATACGGTTTCCATTTCTTCCACTAGGCACCATTTCTAAACAATGGCATAAACTAGATCAGTTTATGAATCAAAATACATAATCCCATACTTATAAAACACTTAACATAAATTGAACTATTTATGGATATAATCCATAATCATAAGAATGTTTTCTTTGAGGAGGTATATACTCATAATCCCTTCAAAATGATTTGAAAAGAAAAATGAGAGTTATTTTAAGCATATCCCCCGGGAGTTTCGTAACCAAGAGTGCAGCAAGGCCCGTTGTCGTGTACCAGTTCCCGTTCGAGTCTAGCTCAAAGCGGTGTTTTCGGGTTTTACCCCTAGGTACATCTGTGCCAGAGCCGCCTCTACCTGCTCGTATCCAGACAGGGATTTATTGCTCGGAAAACTCACAAAATCTCTACAATACCAAAATTCTAGGAAGTTATTCTATACTAATCCTCAAAGTTCATCTTAGGTCTACGTGCTCTAATCAGAGTTTATCTAAATCTAGCTTCCAAGGTTTGTACTAAAATTCCTCTGATACCAACTGTAACGCCCCGACCCCAGTTACCCAGAGTCGGTGCATTATTACTTAACATTGGTATGATCACAAGAAAGATCAAATCTCGAAAGACCGATTGGTTTAGTAGTCTTGGAAACACTAGATATATTCATAAGTCTTACATTACATCATAAAATGAAAAACTACTACAACAACATATTGTCTCCATAATCCACACTCATATCCCCACATAATATCCCTGCAGGTCATTCATAATTTACTTCTTCACTTCCTGGAAAAAATAAAACATAGAAAAGGGGTGAGCTCAAATGCCCAGTAAGGATAACAATATAGCAGAAACTTTCATAAATAAGAATAAACATTTAAGGCAATTTATAACTAAAACAAAAGCCTTTCAAACTTGAACTTTTAACATAGTATGACATAAATAAAATGAGATAATGCCATTTACTTATTCACATGGTTATTCTACTAATCGAATAATCACATGCAAAATTAATAACCACTTTCATAATGATGGAATGCATAATGCTGAACTTTAATTTCTTTGTCAAGGCCTCGTCCCAAGACCTTGGGGCTAACTGTAACCGGAACCCAACCCGGAGTGCCTCTAATAACCGGACACCAACCCGGAGTGCCTCTAATAACCGGACACCAACCCAGAGTTCCTCTAATAACCGGAGACCAAACCGGAGGGCTTACTTTTACCAGTCCCTAACCTGGAGGGCTTACTTTTACCAGTCCCCAACCTGGAGGGCTTACTTTAACCAGTCCCCAACCTGGAACATACTTTTCCAACACATTCATATGAAGTAAAGGTTGAAATATAACATAAACATTCTTATTAGAACTAGCATAAGAAATGTCAATAATTTCACCATAAACTATGAATGGTATAAAAATAGCACATCCATAGTCAAACATATCACAAAACCTTCAATACAATATAGAAGTTTTGTATCATAATAAATAAACTTCAAATAAGCGTAAAATCCATCAAAGGATGTTGACATAGATGAAATCAAAACACTTTTTAGAGAAATATCTCTTTCTATTTTTGAAATAATTTAAGATCCATATAAAATAAAACATTTTCTTGAAAATATTCTTATAAGCTTGTAAGTAAAGCTTTGAATATTTTATAACGGCGGAAAATAACCGCACCCGCCGTATAAGTTAAAAAAACATTCTTACCTTAATTCTGTCGAAAAGGTTAAAAAGGACCTTGTTTTGAAAACGACAGAAAGATTCCTCTTATAAAAAGTAAAACAAGGGTATAAATGACTTTAACCCATATTCTTGTAAATAATAAATATTTTTTTGAAATATATTTCTAAGAAACATGGATGTGGATGATAACGAGATCCCAGTAGATTATTACGTATAAACAACCTCGGATAATGAAGAGATTGTGAAATAACCCTTACCTTGTACTTTTCCTTGGTTGGGGTAGGTTAACCTCCTGTATAATGGTGAAATAATTGTTATTAAATTATAAAAGAATCATATATATTAATATGATATCATATATGATCTTTTAACATTGATTTGTTAATAATATCTTAGAATTATCGTCGTTTCGGGTGTTAACTTACTCATTTTCTTTTATATGTTTTGTTACATAAGCCATGTTTGTTGTATCTTATTCATATCCAGAATGATATCAAGTCCTTAAACATCATTTTTAAATCATCAAATGATAATTATACTTTAATGGATACGATGGAGAATGAATCTCATCGCGTTCGTGGAGACGGTAGTCCGTACGTACGCACGAGCGACAATATCATTCTTTTGATATTAAAATAATATATAAATGGAATGGTATATCATATATACAGAATAATTAACATGTTATATTTATTATTTACATGAGTTACACATCATTATTATACCCATCCAAATAATAATATATTGAATAACAATTACACCACGACGTGGAGACGGTAAGCCGTACGTACGCACGTATGATGACATGTTATTCAAGGGTGGATAGAATACTGAATATGGTTGTACCATATTTATAATAACATCACAGTATATATATGATACTGGATTTATTATTTTAGAATGGTAACAACAAAGGAAGAAAAAGTGGAAGAAGAAATGAACTTAGAAAAGGGTGGTGAAATCATTACCTCTTCTTCGGGTTCTTCCTTTTGATTTGATCAAAAGGGCTCTTTAGGTTGGCTTTCTGATCAAACTAAGGCCCCCTAGGTTGTAGTGAGGGAATTTGGGAGAGTATTTGGGCAGATTTTGGCCGAACCAAAAGGCTTCTAAGGTGTGAAGAAATGAGAAGGAGGAGTGCCCTTTTATAAGAGGGGTGAGGGGCACCTTTGGAAAAGCTAGAGATATTAGTTTATAATAAATTCATATTCGGTTTCCAGTGGCTCCAAAGTTGACTATTCAAAGGTTAAGGTGGGGATAGGTAAAAAAACACTCAACCAATAGAATTTAGACAGGTTTGGGTACTTATATTAACCTTATCTTTAAGTATTAACTCTAAGTTAATTAGTTTCACTTTTACAATGTCTCTTTGTATTTTTATATAATATGGTTAATAAATTTACTATATACATCCAAGCGACCCCCAAGTGGTCCATTAATGATGAAAATATCATGATATAAGTCTCTTGGCCGAACCTTAGATTTTTAGGAATTTAATATTAATTAATAATATAATATTTGTTTAAGAACTCTTTTATGTCAATTTTGACACTATTCAATAGTTGATTTTTGTGAAACTCATATCAGATTGATTACTTCAAACAAAGTAAATTAAATCAATCCTAATATATCATATTATCCTAGAAAATTAGTTTAATTCATTAAAAGTTTCATATTATATTTATTTGGGTATTTATAATATCAATTATTTTATTTTTTCACTATTATAGTAATTACTACATCATCATTGTTTCATAAATAAAATAAATTATTTAATGTCTAAAAATTATAAATAAAATATCATTATGTAGGAAATCTTTTTATCTTTCTAATGAATATTTATAATCTAAAATAAAACATATATAACCCTATGTAAAAATTGTTTTTCTAAAAGATATATGCTTGTGTCATTTTTGTATTCATTTTAACTTAATTAAAATAAAGTGTCATTATCACTTACAAGTGGATCCATGGGGTCCCAAAATCGACCCAAAGATGCCCATGGTCGACCATGTATCAACCAATAGGGTTAAGACACGTTTTAGGGTAATTTAGTATTATTATAATATTATTTTTTTAACCCTTATTTACCGGATTTACCCTTAACCATGGTAAATAAAATATTTACCGCAGTAATTATTCAAAATGTCTAAAAATAAAAGTTACCTATTTACACAATTTGAACATCCAGATTCCAAATATGGAATCCATTTTCCTAAATTCAAAACACAGAAGTGGCAGAAATTAATTTAAAATTAATTCCCGCTGTCAAAACAAAAAGCGTGTTTTAAAGAGATAATAACTATCAAAAGATTGACACTTGTTTATGTTCGGTTTAATTGTAAAATTATGTCCAATGACCAACATTATATTAAATGGTAAAAATATATTCTAAATATACTTTAAAACTACTAAAATTCATAATTTATCACTATTAATTATTTTGATTAAAAAAGTTGTTTTTAATTAAAATTTAGTAATTTTCACTATTCATCAAAATATGAAAGTTATCCGAAAAGTACCAAAATCTCACCTTAGGCTAAATTAAATATTACGAATCCAAAACTGAAGTCCATTTTGAAATATAAAATATATATGATTTCAAAAAGTAGGTATTACTATTCACAACGGCTAGTTTAATTAGTTGTGGTGTGTGTTAGAACTCGAGGTTGCGTACAACACACGCTATCGCATTATTCGAAGGGAAATGTACTGTGGAAGCTTGGGGTGTTACACGTACGTATGACTTACCGTCTCCACGACGCGATGAGATTCATTTCCACGTTCACCATTCAATGATGATTATAAAAATATATATTATTAATAAGTATGTAATATATTACATAATAATGCTAAATATATATATATATATATATATATATATATATTTACATATATATCATTCACTTACTTCCATTCAATACGATATGAAAACGGAAACGACGTTTATGCGTACGTACGACCTACCGTCTCCATAAATGGTGTTTTCCATTTCATATATCTATCTATAATACATATTTATTTTCTGAATATATATTATACATAAATAATGTTTTATATTATGGAAGCATTTATATCATTATATATATGATACGATCAAGAATAACAAGTTAAAACACTACGATAAAGAAAGCGATTATTAACCAAAATGTTATTTTCAAATAGAAATTATTATTAAATAGGTAGTATAAATCCATAAATGAATCAAGTATGATATCATAAATATGAATATGGTTCTGGTATAATTTAATAACATATTATGGTCATTATAAAGAAGGTTAAACATACCCTCAACCAATAGAAAGTACAAGGTAAGAGTTAATTCCTCAATCTCATTATTATTCAAGATTGTTTATGTGTAAGTATTTTCTGGGACATATTTAACGTCCATGTCCGTGTTTCGTAAACATGTTTTAAAAATGAATATTTTATGGTTTTTTTAAGTTAATCTTTATAAATATCATAATTTTAAATATTTTAATGGTTTATTTTTCTAAATAATTTTAATTAATGTCCATGTTTTCAAAATGATTTTAAGGATTTATTTATACAGACATGATTGTTTTAAAATGTTAATTCCTTTAAAAAGTTTCAAAGTGATATGGGAAAATTTGATTCAAAAATATATTTTAAATTACTTCCTTTATAAATTTATTACTTTTAAATGATTTCACAAAAAATGGATATTTCTCTCAAAGAGTTTTACTGCTCATTTTCAACTATGTCAACATCCTTTATTGGATATTATTATTGATTGAGGATGATTTATTATAATACAATATACCATATTGTATTTAATAAGTTATGATATGTTTTACTATGGATGTACTATTTATATACCATTCATGGGTTATGGTTAAAGTATTGACATTTCATATGCTAGTTTTAATATGAATGTTTATGTTATGCTTTAACATTTTCATATAAAGAATGAATTGGACTTAGTAAGTGATGGGAGGGTCCCGCTACTTAGTAAGTGATGGGAAGAGACCTATATAGCCCCTCGATGCATTGGTAGGTATTATTTGAAAAAATAGTGTCTTGGCACAAGGCCTTGACAAAATTTATATTTAGGGTCTTGGCACGAGGCCTTGATTTTATGGTTAAGATGTTCAACATTATGTATTCCATCATTATGAGATTAGTTATTAATGTTAAGTGTGATTATTAGAACAGTAGAATATCCATATGAATAATTAAATGGCATTATTTTATTTATCTTTACCATATTATGCTAAAGATTATGTTTAAAGGTCTTGTATTTAAATTTTATACCTTTCTATAAAATTTTATGATTATTTATGATAGCTTCTGCTATATTTTTTATCCTTACTGAGCATCTAATCTCCCACCTTTCTTATGTTTTATTTTCCCAAGATTCCAAGAAGTATATTATGATTTATATGCAGGTTTAAGCTAGGGCAATAATGGTGTTCTCAAAGAATTATTTATGTCATGTTTTATGTTATAAATTGTAATGTAAATTTAATGTATGTAATATATTTTCCAAGACTGATAAACTAATCGGTCCTCTGGGAATTAATTCCTTATAATATTGGGAATGTATTAAAATAATGCACCGACTTCGGGCTTCTAGGGTCGGGGAATTACATTTACAATCAACTAATTCAATCTATAGAAATATACACATAAGCAACAAGTATTATTATCCTTCTTGAAAAAAATAATGATAGAACCCTATAGAGAAGGGAAAAGCCACTTGAATCATGTTACTTATAGATATTCCAAATAAAAATTCAGATCATGAAGCTCTTCTGGTTCCATCCTATAAGGAATAATAGAAATCGACTTAGCTTCTACACCAACTTGATCATGAACTTGATCTCCCACTTACATAGTAAACCCAAAAACTCTTTAGGAAATATGTCCTAAAAATAGTTCAAAACTTGTGGAAAAGAATCCTACTTTATTTCACTATCATATAGAATAAGAATTTTTATCTGATCTGTGAGACATTCCAATTTGTAAAAAATTGATCCTGCATGACTAGCTTAAAGATCCCACTCATCCTGGTGAGTATAATTTCCCCATATAGAGATAGTAAGAAAACTCTCCTATGATAACAGTCTATGTGATCTTGGTATAGAACTATCCAATCCATAATAATGATCAAATTAAAACCTGTCATTTCTAGTAAAAAACCTCCCAAAGAAAATAGTATCTACCAATTTCTAGAGAACATGCCTTATAATGTTTGTTATCCTCTTACTGCACTCACAATAGTGTGTTAATGGTAACAACACCATCCGAGCACTCCACAACCAAAACCAAACCATTTTAAAATTATTTAGATAGAAAGGAATATGATTATCTTATATAAAACAAAACAAAATCAAGGATATATGATATAATAATCATACTTATGATGGTATAAGGTTATGCATACAAGATAGCTGGAGTAAATTTCATAGTGTACAACTGCCTTGGACCTCTTCCTTGAGATCGAGTTTGAATCCCATATGTTGATCCTTCTAGATGGTACCATCACTCACGTTTTGGGGTACCATATAATCTTTATAGACCTAAATTTTTAGTGGAAATCTAGATTCCAGTATATTGAGGGTTAGCTGAGTCCTTCCTAGACTCTGGTACTTATCCTAATCCCCTACCACTATTATTCTACTCTGGGGTCTAGTAAAACCTAAGAAGATGACCCATATTGCCACAATCATGACACTCCATAGCAGGGTAAGGATACTGATAGTTCTTGTGCCCTCCCTTTCCTCACTAAAAGTAATCTAATGGGCCATGATTCTAAGATGGATATCCACTCCCCTAGATTCTCTACCCACTACCACCCTATCTGTAATTGTCATAAAGACATTTCCTACTACCAAAAGAACAGTTCCTAGATTATAATACTGAAACCGCTTTACCAACACCCTTGTCATCTCTTAGATTCCCTTCCATGATGAGATCTTAATTCATCATGTTTGTAAAGTCTCTTATATGGGAGATGTTCACCTATGGCCTTATCTCATAGAGAATCCCATCTCAGAAACATATTACCATGAAAAACTCATCAGTTTCTAAATATGGTGCAAAAAACTACAAGTTTTTAAAGTGTCCAACATAGTCTATCATTTACATGCCCTCCTGTATCAATTTCATGAAATCACAAGACCTATTTTCCTTTAATTTTCCCAGATAGAGGTGGATAAGGAACTTCACCTCAAATTCCTTCTAGGATAGATCCTCTTACTGTCCATATTACTCCAGAATGTCCCACCAGTGTTTAGTTGGTATCAGAATAATGTAAGAATCAAGCTCCACCCTCTTATCTATGGGTATCTTCAGGTGATTAAAGATCGTCTAGATTAACTTAATGTAGAACTTATTTTACTACGGTAATACCTTCCTTGTGAATGTAGTCGAATGCTGCAGCTGGAAATATCTTGTCAGCTTATACATCGATGACATAGTGTGAACAATATCCCTTTCCATGGATCACATGACCCTCACGAAACTATTGTGGAGCTGATCATCCATATGATTCTTTAGAGATGCAGGAAGTTCTAGCTGAGCAGTGTTAGGAGTGTGCTAATTTCCACTCTCCTGAATCTCAATTCAAAGATGATGAGGTGAAATTTTATTTGTAAGGGTTAACACACTCCTTAGAACATATATTATACACTAAATACAACCTCAATAGGTGAAAACAATAGAGAACCAATAGATCAATGTTCATCTTCACTTGGATTAACAAGAGAATTTTCCATAACATAACAATTTCTTTCATCTCTTATATCAGGTATATCAAGGTATTTCATTTCATAGTTCATATGGGAAGATATGTCACATAAAAAATATATCACTATCATGAACAATGTATGTTGATGTATATCCCTATATTCCTATCATGATTCAGTATACTCATCTCATTCCATACCAATCCATGATTAAAATCTCAATAAATAATAAAATCACACAACAAGTTAATCACCCAAGGTTAAATGAAATTAATACTATAACATGAGAACAACATGAACACCAATCCCTTCCTTGAGCACTCAGATTTTTTCCCATACATGGGTTAGATACTTCCATTCACAAGCTCATTACCAAGTCTTGAGTTCTACATTTCCCAAATATTAAGGTAATAGAAAATAAAATTATTGACCCTTGATTTATGGGTTGTCACTCAAGGCCATCCAAACATGTTTAGACTCTATGCTGGATGTATCTATCAAATGGAAAATCCTACTGCATCAGGATGGATCTACCATACCATGCCCAAAGTAACCCAAATGAGATCCATGTGAATTACCATGCCAGAGAGACTTGGTGCACATCACTAAGGGGAAAGAAACCATCTCATACTAGACTCCATTAAAATTTCCATTCCAGAGTCACTTACATTTTCCTAGGGTGAATGTCACTAAGGGTAATAGTATTCAATCACAAGTGGTGGATTCTCTTGCATCCATATGAATCATTAGTTCCACATATCATGAGATAGTGGATTAATACCTCATGAATCCTACCATAAATAACATATATAAGAAATCTAAGTATAAAATTTATCACAATCCATATGTCATTCTAATTTTTTTTAATCTATCCTATTATTAATTAACTAGGCATACATTTTCAATTAGTAGATTCCCCTATATCAGAACTAATCATCAAATTCAAACTATGAACAATTACCATTTATCTCAACTCACATTCCAAGTCACATCAAGAGAATTTATCAATTCACATTATTAATAAAAAATCCACATTTATCATGTCAACTAATTATACAATTCAAGGGTAGGCTCACCTCTTCGGTGGAAACAAGCTTAGTCACAATACCAATGAACCTTACATGATCCATGAAAGGTCTAAACAACAATATTATAATCAAAAAGTGTTTTATTCATTTAGGAAGGTTGTTTGTATGGTGTGATGGTGCAATAAAACATATTTCACATACTAGAAAGGTGAAATAGACAAAAGGTATTTGTTCTATACCACCCATATTAAAATAAGAGTATACATTGAAAAAACCTCAACTTCTGAAGTAGCAATTATATTCTTATTCCTTAAAATTCAAGGCTTGGAACATCAATATTCAAAAAATATTACTTTTGATTCACGGAGTAAACTTAGAGGTTACCACCGAAAGGCTTGGATCACCAAGGATTAATTCCTATAAGATAGGGGTTCAATTTGATTAGAAGAGAATCCAAAGGACTTTAAAAGGATCTCTGAGGTGACTATGGTTTGATCTGATAAGGTTGGATAAAAAAGAGTTTGGGGGGGGGGGTTTCGGGTATTTATAGTCACTCTGAAAAAATAGAGGACTATAACACAACCCATTGGACCACACTGCAGAACACCTGAAATAGGGTACACTACGACATAACCCAAGGGACCAAACCACATCCTCCCTTCGTCAAAGCACGCCTAAGATCCATAGATAATTCTATGTTATAGATACTATAATACTGGGGACACACTATGAAATAGATATATCCAACACACCATGGGACCCCACCTTCATGGAGGATGAAACATAGCCTACTCATTTCTCCATAGCTACCATGTTATTAAAAGAACCACCCTCAAGATGCTATTCCACAGTCGGCCGCTCCATACAGCATTTCTCAACTGCCATGGGAGAGGCTATGACACAACATTATAATGAACTGGCCTGGGCCTCCATTCAACCAGACTCCTGGCCCGACTCACCACAAGTTCCAAAGGTCATTCTCTATCCCCACGAGTGGGTAGCTAGTGCATGGGAATCACAGCAATCCCTCTGGGAATTATTTTTCTCAAATAAGAGATTATCCATAGTAGAATTGAAAAATAAAAGATCTAAATTAAAAAAACATGATATAGGTCATAACCAACTACAATGTTCCAACCAATTTTCATATACATAAAAAACATCCATAAATAAAATAATTCAATTAGGTAGTAAAATACAACACTAAATAAATATTAAATAAGTACCAACTAACTCGAACTAAGCCTATATCACCTCTATGAAACCTATGATTTCTCACCACCACCCAACTCACCCCACACTGACCAATAAAATCAAAACAAAATATGGTTTCCACTTAGAAACTAAAACCTAAAATATATATTCATGAGATAAAATGATAAATTGGTCACTAAAACCTACCAAATCTATGTAATATTTTTCATAAGGAAATTTATAAATGCTAGTTTGAAAATAAATCTAAAAAGTAACCTTTCATATACAATGTATAGAAAACAAAAAATCCCATACTAAACTTTCCAAAAACAATTCTATTTGTTTTAAAAAACCAAATACATGTGTTTTGAAAACATAACCACCAACCTAAGTTATTTCTAAACCACACACACACCACCAAAATTTCTCCAAACAAACCACTTGTTTTATTTAAATAAAAACAACCAATTTAAAAAATTTCACCAGCTGAAGACGTATCAAATCATTCATTTTAAAGTTCACATCAAGAACTCACACAAGAGTCTTTAATTTCAAAACGGTTTTCCAATCACCTTTGAAAACTCAATTTTTCAAAGAAACAACCCAACACACACACACAGGTTAAGCTCAAAAAAGTAGGCACCATAAATATCATTGGAAATATATCGATATAAAAAAAATAAGGTGCCATAATCATTAGAGTAGAGGAAATGATACAAACGATCAATATATTAAACTCCACTCAATTATAGCTAACTAAGAAATCAAGTGCATCATGAAATTTACCATGGGATTCCTAACATGTGAAGCATCTAACCATATAAGAGCATATAAACCAAGAAACAACTACTAGAATATGCTGAAGTTCAAATAGCCAGTCATCCAATTAGCCCACACAAACATCATTGGGATGACCAAACCTCAACCATACTTTGTTCCTAGAACGACTGGTGGGAAACTAGTAGCATGCGAACCAACTAGAGGCATACTCTAGGTATTCTAATTAGTACCTGGTTTCTCATGAACAATAAAGAAGTGAGGTACATGAACAAAAAATTCATGTCTAATACACAAGGTATAACCATAACTACCCTCACCCCTAACACCCAATGATGTAAATACCCATACATAAATTGTACTTGAGGCATAACAAGAACATTCTCACACCAGGGGAGAATAAATCATCTCATAGAGATATATAATCAAAAAAAGTGGTAAAAAACAAGGGGTATTCAAGGGTTTCTTTCAAAACCTCCATTTATTAACCAAAGTTCCAAATGAGTCTTTAACACTATTGGGATTCCACAACATTTTTTTAATTTCATGAAACGCCACTTAAAAATTTTCTCCAAAATTATAGAAAAAACTCTCATTGTTTAAAATATTTCAAATACATCCATCCCACATGGGCCTCACCCTTTGAAAACCAAAACATTTCCAAATGACCTCATTTCCATCAAACACATTTCAAAAGAGTTTACACAACATTATAATAATGGGTAAACCACACACACATATCAAATCATCATTTGAAATCCATTAAACACCCCATTTTTATTAATATTTTAGAGGTCAACACCTCATTTGAAAACCAAATTCCATTTAAGACATTGTTTTCACTCATTAAAACCATAACCAATTCAAAACACAATAAACAACATGAAAACCATTTTAAAAATCCATACAAGAATTTCATAAAAGCTTAACACCTTCAAACATTCTATTTCAATATGAAAACATGGAATTCACATGAGAAACTAATTATTCCAAGCTCAAAACACCATGAATGGTTTTAAAACATCATAATAATATCATATATAATTATATTTTTCCTAAAAAGGAATATATAAATAACAACCACATTTATAATTAAAAAATGGAAACAATTTCATTGAAACAATCATCTCAAAGAGTTGATAACCGGGCCAAAGCACTTTAGAACATGTCACCTTCAACAGTGACCACACCAATGGGAAGATAAATGGTGTTTACCAACTATAGAAACCGAAAAACCTAATATTAGATCAATCCAAAACCCTAAAATTATACATAAGAGATCTAGGGTTTATGGAGGAAGCCAAAACCAATAGATAAGAGTGGGAGGAGTGAAAAAAGGGAGAAAAAGAAGAACACACCTCAAACCTCTTGGAAACCATCGATGGAAGGGAAAGAATCTAAGGTAGAGGAGTTTGGAGCTCCTCTTTGAGCTCCTATGGATTAGATGATGTATGAGGGGAGAAATATGGGTGAAAACCACTTAAAATATAATAGGGTTAATTTTAGAAAACCCAAAAATTAAACTCCTGGGCAAGCTATATGGTTTGGATTCATGGTTTTCCAAACCATGCATCAAACATTCACTGGACACTACCTAGGATAGTCACCCCTTGGACAGTTACTCCTAGTTTCAGCATGGTTTAGAAAATCCATGCACCTCACCCATGACACACCCAAAGTCCCACATAGCTACTGGGAAACCATGTATGGTTTGAAAAACCATACGAAATCCATACTTAACGACTCTATAAAAATGAATGGACCACTTGCATAGAAACCACACAGTTAGTACTAACAATTTAGTCTATTCATGTTCCTCCAAAAAATCCTTCAAAAACTTGAATTTTCAGACCACAACTAGCTGACACTCAAAACCACTTAAGATAAGATAAAATAATACAAAATAAACAACATCGTGATATATTGGGTATCATAAACTCCCCAACATTACAATCCCACCATATAGTCCATGTTCAAAAATAAGAGTCATGTAGGAATGAAATTACTAATGAAATCCTAACCCAAAAGAATTACCCAATATAGTTCAACTTCAAATCCAAAAACCAAGATCCTTAAATGATCAAATTGGTTATCCACAATGTTCCAGACATCTACAAGAATATCCAGAACTAAAACTCTAGTAATAATTTATAATCATCACGGGAGACCTAATATAGTCTCTCCACTATTTAGAGTTCCTCTAACATGGTATCCCCGCCATTTATAGCACCTCTAACATGGTGGTAAAAAATAAAAACTACTAAGAGATGCATTCTCAAACAATAAAGAAACCATGAAAAAAACTCACTCACAACCAAAAGTTCTTTCAATACCAAAGGAGGGAGGAACAACTATAAGAAGCCTCAAACTAATGACATGAGATCTCCCCTTGGGTCATGAAACAAACTAATAACCTATGTTCAAAACCTAGATCACCCTCATATAGTGTATCCTAAATAGTCGCAACTAAATAAAAACTAGTATATCAAACTTAGCTAGTGGATCACACACCCTAGTTACCCAATCATGCTCTCATGGACTCTCTCATGTCTAAACAATGAGAATATCAAGGGTTTAACAAAAAAATAATGACCAAACCTAACTCTAAAAGTAGTTTTTTCTAATCAAAGGATGCTAAAAAATAACACTCACAATGAACCACAAATCACACAAGAGGGTAGGAGAGGGAGAAATCACTCCAAAAAAAATAAGTCATTCCATAAAATAGAATTCAAGACATACATCAAAACATTAAAAATGGTAATCATCCCCAAAATTACAACAACCCCAAATGAAGGTTCCAAAACCAAGATTAAAACTATTAAAGGAAAGGCCACAAAAAAATAACCCATCAATAAGAGGATCAAACCTAAGAACTCTTTTGAAAACCCAATTAAAAAACTTATGAAGATGACCCAAATGAATAAACATATAAAAAATATAGGAGAATTCAAGAATTGGGGATTAAAATTCCATGGGGACCCACAATTGAAGTACACAAGAGATATCCTCTTCCCATGATAAATATCCTTTTCCCTAGGCTATGAATCATCCTAGTTTTTCTGCTTACTTAATGGGTTATCCTTACTCCCACCACACTTCTGATACGTACATGATGGAATGAAGACATCACCCAATAAAAGTTGCCTAAACTAGTTAGATTACATTTTAATGGTCTCATTGACCACCTCCTAAAAAGATGTTAGACCATACACAAGTATAGATGGACCAAGATCTGGGTAAATAACACCTATGAAGTAATGATCTTTCTCATGATCTCTAATGACTATATTTGGAGAAAATATTACCATCTTTAAAAAGTGATCGACATACTCCTTTATTGATCAGTCACCCTGATGCAATATCACAAGATCAACTACTTTCTTCACTTTCACAGACTTTGGAAAAAACAACTGAACAAATGGCATCTTGAAAAAATCCCAAGACATTCCTTCCCACAACAAAGGAGGTACCATTGATTCCCACCAAAACTGGATAAAATCTTCAAGTATTTACTCAACAACTCTCACCCATGAGGCTTTAGGTGTTATGATATAATCAAGGATCACCTCAATAAATTCCAACCAAATCAATGATTCCATTAACCCTTGATCACCATTGAAAAAATGGATATTGACTCAAGAATTACAAGATGGGGTTTGACCTAAAATAAGGTTCCACATCCACCACTCTAATTGGAGTCTAGGTAGGAACCAAAACTGAAGAATATTTTTTGACCATTTTGGGGAAAAAATAAATACATGAACATGAAAATCCATGTCTCAAAAAAACCTAATGATTTTACATAAAGGTAGGAATCAAATCTAAAACAAAAATCACTCAAAAAGGCATGCATCAATCACACCAAAAAAAATTCAAACCACATTTCTCACTAAGGAATTTAAAAATCACACTCCAAAAAGTTGAAAAATCTAAAAATAAGACAACCCAAGTTTAAAAACAAAATAAACTTTTTGGAACACCAACACACATTTTCCCCTAAAAAGGAAATCACTAAATCCCCTTTCAAAATTCTATTTCACTTTGATAATAAAGAACCAAAATACCACTCACAAAAATATATTCTCCCATTTAAAAATATTTTTTCATCTATTTTTTTTCAAAAACCACAAGGAAGACAACCAATTTATAAAAAAAATCTATAAAACCAAGTTTTCAAACAAACTTTTCACGAAATCCTTTCACTTTATAAAACAATGTTTTTAAAAACCAAGTGCAATCAATGCACTACAGAATCATTCAAAAAAGGTTTGCACAAACCACATCCCAAAAAGGGGAAACAAAACACTCTTCATTCCACCTCCAATAAGTGGAAATCACTTTTGGAGAAATCAAGAATCTGTTGAGTCAATAAGGTTTCCTTATATCTTTTCCATTCCATCTTGTTTTAAAAATCACAAACACCTTATCTTAAGGAAAATTTCATTTACCCTTTGTTTTTACTTGATAAGGAAAATTTTCCTTCCCCAAGGATAATTTATCCTTACCATGTTTATATTTGTTCATATTTTGTTTAAGTGTAAAATGTGGATTTGTAACCAAATGCTTGAAATCCTATAAATAATTAGATATAGAGCATTCTGTTTTCAAGATCCAAGTTCAGACTTCGAATCCTATGAATTCAGATTCTGAACTTTATAAGTTTAGACTTCGAATTATAATGAATTCAGACTTCGAACTTTATGAGTTCTGACTCTGAGTTCTCTGAATTCAGACTCTGAACTTTCTGAGTTCTGAATCCGAGTTATCTGAATTCAGACTCTAAACTTTCTGAGTTTTGACTCCGAGTTCTCTGAATTCAGACTCTGAACTTTCTGAGTTCTGACTCTGGAATTCTTTGAATTCAGACTCCAAAATTTCTGAGTTCTGACTCTGAAATTCTCTGAATCTAGACTCTGAACTTTTTGAGTTTAGAATCTGGAATTCTAAGAACTCAGACTCCAAATTCCTTGTTAAAACAGAATCCTAATATCCATGTTTTATAGACTCCGTATATCGTTTTCTTAGAATATGAACCTTTATTTTTTCTTATACTTCGAACTTTTATTTTCTTTAATTTCCAAAAAATGTTTTTGTTCAAGCAACCATATTTTTTCTTACTCATGTTTTGATTATAAAATGATGTCGTACTTTTTGTTACTAACTAACCATTGGTTGAGTGACACATGTACAGGTCCCTCCGAGATTTAAGGAAAAATATGACCATTGGAGGAGGGAGCCAACCATTTGAGATATGCCTATAAATAGGAGCTCATTTGAACGAGCTCAAGACTGAATGATATATCACTCTAGAGATTACATGTTGTTGAAGTGATTTATAGAGAGAGACTCTCATGCTTAGTGCATACTGAACTTCTTGTTCAGTTTGCTTCTTATGACTCTGATTTTTTATGTGTATAATTGAGGGCTTCCGGGGATAGGAAGACAGAGGTGCTGACTACCTTAAAGTTCGAGGACTTCCTTGCTAAAGAAGACTAAGGTACCGACTACCTTGAAGTTTGAGGTATTGCAGGGATAACAAGACAGATTATGATATTCGTATCAAGGGCTTACCCTAGTGTGAGTAAGCCAGACTTTCTTGAAAGTATAAATCAAGGGACATTTATCCAAGGTTGTTGGATACCCTTATCTTTGGGTTAAAATAATTCATACTTGTTACTTGCATTGTTTCAAGTTCTTTTTCCGCTGAATTTTTATTGATAAGTAAAGTATAACTTTCTTATACTTCCTTATTCTTTTGTATACTCTGATTTGTAAGATTCTATATGCTTTAAGGTAGAATCTTTTCCTTGTAAAGTTTTCTTAAGTTTCATTTCTGGAACCATATTTCTGGAACCTAGAATTTTTGTATAACTAATAGGTCTTGTGAATTTACCTTGTTTAAATTTGTTAAACGCTACAACTTTAAACATTCCAAAGGAATTTTTAAAGTGTACAATTCACCCCTCTTGTTTTTGATCATCTACATTCATTATTTTGATCCTATAATTGGTATCAATGGGGGTATCTAAAATAATTATACTCACATATAAGTTTTCCTTGCTCAAGTTTTTCATTGTTCTATTTTTCCTTGCTTAGGAAATATTATCTTTGGATACAAACTTTTTCTACTAACAAGTTTTCTATGGAAATATATTTTCTTAAGATGACAGGAATGAATATTGGCTCAATAGAAAATCTCAATCCTATTTGACCACCAATATTTGATGGTAATGATTTTGAATATTAGAGAGATCGTATGAAGACCTTTTTCATTAACACTGGAGTAGAAAATTTTTTCATGCTTACTAAAGGTTATAAAATCCATGACAAGGAAGTTAGTACATTCACCAACCAAGAGAAGCATGAATATCAAATGAATTATAAGGTATGCAATACTATACTTTATTCCATGACTAGAAATATATATAGCCAAATTTCATCTTGTGAAGCAACAAATTTTATATAGAAGAATATTGAGGTTACTCACTTTGGAACTTCAAAAGTTATTAAAACTAGAAGAGTCATGCTCAGAGCTGAATATCATGGCTTTAACTTTCCTTACAGAGAACCCGTATGTAAGGTGAAACAAAGGTTCATGACTATTGTCAATATTCTACAATCAATGGGTGAGAAAGGATTAGATGACGAAGCTCTTATGGACAAGATCATAGACATCATGCCAAATGAATGGGAATCCAAGAGAACAACTATATATAAAAATAGAAAAGTCACTCAGATTTCTCTTGATGAGATATTCAAAAATTTTCTTCAACATGAAACCAGAATGAAGAGAGATACTAATAATACTAAAAAGAAGAATGTAAATAGAAGTGTTGCATTTACAACCACTTCAAATCATATTAAAGCCAAGACTCTTGAGACAGTTACAAGATCTAAATTTAATAAGGTTTTTATACAATCCAAATCTAGTGGAAGTGAATCTTTAGAAAATGAGTTAGCCAATATTGCTTGAAGGATGAACACGATTGTTTGGAAGAAGAACTATCAATATAGATACAAGGAGAAAGAAAGGAAAGATAGGAAGGACTCTGAAGTCACTTGTTACAAATGCAAAAGAGCTGGACATATAAGACCAGACTGTCCTATTCTCAAGAAAAAAGATATAAAAGAAAGGCATTCTGAGAAAAATAGGAAGAATTATTTCAAGGCTAAATCTAAGAATGTTTTGAAAGTCAATGACACATGGAGTGCTAGTGGTGGTGACTCTTCTGACAAATCTACATAGTACGAATCTTATGGACAAAAGAATCTTGGTCTAATATCCAGACTACCTATTGAAAATGATTGTTTAATGGCTAAGGTAAACAATGATGAATCCATTACCAATGTATCCTTGAATGCTAATTATAGTGATAGTAAATACTATGAATCCTCAGATGAAGAATCCTCTTCTGATGAAGATAATACTTTACCTACCTATGAATAAGTCTCTAGGTTTTCCAAGATTCTTGAGAATGAAAATTCTAAAGTCAAGAAAAAACTTGATAAGGAAAATTATAGGATTTATATTCTTAATAAATAAGTATCAGATCTTTCTAAAGATCTTGATGAGAAAAATGTTGATTTCGAAAGAATTTAAAAAAACCTTGAGAAAGAAAATTCTGAGAAGGATAAACTTTATAAGGATCTTGAAAACGTAATTTCTAGTAAAAATATTTTAGAGACTAACTCTAGTTCCAAAACTAATGATTTTGAGAATAAAAACCTGGTTATTAAGATAAATTTAGAAATATTTTCCTTAAGGAAGTGTTTGTCAAACTTTACCCATGGTAAAGAAAATTTTGATAAAATGTATTCTCAAATACATACTTTAAGAAATCATTCTGGTTTGGGTTTTAACCATTGTAAACCCGTTTTCATCAACAATTATTTTGTTCCTGAAAGTGATCATTTCAGCACTAAATGCCAGTGTGGTGCGCATTGGGCAAAAAATTGTTCCTTAAATAAAACCCAGTCCTTAGGTTTTCACAAATATTATTTCTCTAAGAAAATGTGGGTACCTAAAAATTTACTTTTTAAAATTTCCAGATCCAAGCAAGTTTGGATTCCGAAAATCTAACTTTCTCATTTTTAGGAAAATAAAGAGAGTACCAATAGAAATAATTGGTACATAGATAGTGGATGTTCCCGGTATATGACTGGTAACAAAAACTTCTTTGAAAAGATTATCAATACGAAAGGAGGGAAAGTAACCTTCAAATATAATGCTCAGGGAGAAATTGTTGGTATAGGTAACATTATTCTTCTTGGAAAAACTTTGATTTCAAATATTTTATTTGTAAAGGTTCTTAATCACAACCTCATCAGCATAAGACAATTATGTGATGAAGGTTACCTTATGAATTTTAGGAATAATAAGTTCCTAGTACAGAATTCCAAGTATGAGTTTATTCTCTCATCCCATAGGCAAGAGAATGTATACACACTAAACTTAGAAGACCTGAGGAGCCAAGATCTACCTTTTTTAGTGTAATGTAAGACTATTATTGGTTATGGAATAGAAATTTATGACACTGTAACCTTAGAAATCAATGTAAACTCTCAAAGAAGAGACTATTTAAGGATCTACCAGAGCTTAGATTTGATTCTTCAAAAGTTTGAGACCCTTGTCAATATGTAAAGAAACATAAATCAAGTTTTAATTCAATCAATGAAGTCTCAAATTCTAATGCATTACAGCTAGTGCACATGGATCTTTTTTGTCCAACAAAAACTGGAAGCATTGGAGGCAAATATTATGTATTTTCTTAGTTGATGATTACACTAGATTCACGTGGGTCTATTTTTTAACAAACAAGTCAGAAGATTTTTCTTATTTCAAAAGTTTTAGATCCCTTGTTAAAAATGAGAAAAACCTTCCTTTTATAACTATTCATAGTGATCATGGAAGAGAATTTCAAAATTCTGACTTTGAAACCTTTTGTAGTAGAAAAGGCATTACTCATAACTTCTCAGCTCCAAGAACTCCTCAACAAAATGGTGTTGTTGAAAGAAGAAATAGAATTCTTAAAGAGATAACTAGAACCATGTTGAGTGAATATTATATATCTAAAAACTTCTGGGATAAATCTATAAGTACTTCTTGCTATACTATAAATCGAGTTTTAGTCAGACCTTTTCTTAATAAAACACCATATGAGTTATGAAATGGTATAAAACCTAGACTTGCCTACTTCAAGGTTTTTGGTTGCAAAGTATTAATTCTGAATACTAAAGATAATCTTCATAAGTTCTCACCAAAATATGATGAAGGAATTTTCCTACGATACTCCACAACTTCTAAGGCATATAGAGTTTTTAATAAAAATAATTGTACTTTTGAAGAAACAGTACATGTAAAATTCGATGAAACTGATACTTTTGTTTTTAAACAACCCCAACCTACATCCTTGGATCTATTTTCAAAAACTGATTCTCAACCTTTGTTAGAAGATCCTTCTAATAAGGAAAATTTTCAAGAAAATTATTCTGAAACATTTACCCTAGAAGATTTTCCACCATATGATGATGAACAGGTTTTACAAAACCAAAATCAATTGTTTTTGAAAAATCATCCCAATTATAACATCATTGGTGATGTAAATCAACCTGTAAGGACTAGAAGTTCTTTAAGAAATGAAGTAGAAAATCTGGAATTACTTTCCCAATTAGAACCAAAAAGCACTGATGAAGATTTAGGTGATGATGATTGGATTAAAGCCATGCAAGATAAAATAAATGATTTTGAAAGGAATAAAGTCTGGACCTTGGTTGAAAGACCCAAGGAAACTTCTGTTATTGGTGTAAAGTGGGTCTTCAGAAATAAATGTTATGAAAATGGAATCATTGTGAGAAATAAATCTAGATTAGTTGCTAAAGGCTATAATCAACAAGAAGGAATAGACTATGAAGAAACCTATGCTCTAGTAGCTAGACTTGAATCTATCCGTATTTTACTTGCCTTTGCAGCATTCTTTAATTTCAAACTTTTTCAAATGGATGTGAAATGTGATTTCCTTAATGGATATGTTCAAGAGGAAGTTTTTGTTGAACAACCTCCTGGATTTGAAGATTCAAAACATCATGAACATGTTTTTAAACTTACCAAAGCTTTATATGGCCTTAAACAAGCCCCTAGAGCCTGGTATGATAGGCTTACAGTATTTTTTCTTCAAACCAATTATGTTAAGGGAAATGAAGATCTAACCCGTTTTATTAAGAAAGAAAAGAAAAATGTTTTTATTATTCAAATTTATGTTGATGACATTATATTTGGTTTAACTCAACAATCCTTAACTGATTCGTTTGAGGATCTAATAAAATCTGAGTTTGAAATGAGTATGATGGGTGAGTTAACATTTTTCCTAGGTTTTCAAATTTCTCAAAAACCAAAAGGAACCTATATATCTCAACATAAGTTTATTAATGATCTTCTCAAAAAGTATGGATATGACAACACTAAGAGTATAAGTACTCCCATCGGTACCTCAAATACTCTTGATCTTGATGAAGCTGGGAAACCAGTAGATCAAACATTATTTAGAGGTATGATATGAAGTTTACTTTACTTGACATCTAGTTGTCCAGACTTAATGTTTTCAGTATGCTTATGTGCAAGATATCAATCCAATCCCAAGGAGTCTCATTTAAAGGTAGTGAAAATGATTTTTCGCTACTTAAATGGAACCATGGATTTAAGACTCTTTTATTCTTCTGTAAATGATTTTGTTCTAAAAAGTTTTTCGGATGCTGCCTTTGGTGGATGTAGAATGGATAGAAAAAGTACATCCGGAACTTGTAATTTCTCAAGAGATTCATTAGTTTCTTAGTCATGAAAAAAGAAACACTCAGTATCACTTTCCACTGTTGAAGCTGAATATATAGCAATTGGAAGTTGTTGTGATAAAATGTTGTGGATGCAACACACACTCACAGACTATGGTATGAGTTTTACCAAAACACAAATATTCTGTGATAATACTAGTGCCATTTCCCTTATTAAAGACCCTGCACATCACTCTCGTGAAAAACACATAGATATTTGGCATCAATTTCTTAGGGATCACACACTTAAAGGAGATATCATTCTTCAATTTATCAGAATGAAAGATCAACTTGCTAATATTTTCACGAAATATTTACCCTACGATAGATTTGAATAAATTAAACAGAAGTTAGTAATGATAACTATAAGGAAATCCTCCATATTGACTTCGTGTTAAAACCTATCTCCCTACAGTAAGTAACTCCTTTTCATAGGGGGAGTACATATTCTTATTAGCTAGAGTGAAAATTTTTCGTAAGGAAATTTTTTCGTAATAGAAATTTTTTATAATGAAATTTTTCATAATGAAATTTTTCGTATTAGAAAATTTTTATCATAGGGATCTTAGGGAGTAGAATGATTTCTATGTTTTTCAAAAAATTTCATAGTGAAAATTTTTCGTCATGAAAATTTTTTGTAGTGAAAATTTTTCATAGTGAAAATTTTCATAGTGGAAATTTTTTCGTAGTTAAAATTTTCCTAGTCAAAATTTTCATAGAGTAAATTTTTCATAGTCTAAAGTTCTTCAAGAATAATTTAATCTCATTACGAATAATTCCCATAACACTCTGAAAGGTATTTTTCCTTTCCTAAGTTTTCATAATCATCCTTTTTATTGCTGGTATTATCTTTTTTTTTTATGTTTTTCGTTTTCATTTTTTTTCAAATCCGTTTGTTTTTCTTAAAAAACCTCAAAAGATCATATTGGATCAAATTTTTCTACTATGGATCTCATCTCAATAGTTAGATCTACTCAAGAACTTTTCATCCATTGGATCAATCAGGGAAGATGAACCTTTGCTTAAATGCCTATATAAAGGACCTTCGATGGTTGTCCCACATCGAAACTCAAGCCTTCACGTGATAAAGCCATGTGCTTCTACATAAGCCCGTTCTAGATTTTCAATGTCTCCTCAACTCTGAATGTCTATCGAAGAATCTTCCCAGAAAGACATGTCAACTGTCAAGATGATTTCTGAATGGAAGATTTATAGAGAAAGGTTGGTTCATCCAAGTTTATTTGCTAAGTATGATTCTATTATCTCAAAGAACATCAAGCTAAATGGATGTGAGAGTGTTTGCATATCGAAGACATGAGCTCAGGATCTGGTATATGCAGAATTGTTAGTTGAATTTTATGAGACGGTAAGTTTTTTCAAGGAAAAATAGAGGAGTAAGTTTTCTTTCAAGAGTTATGGAAGGAAGTATTCACTTTATTACACCAAGGCTACAAGCTTAGTTGGTATTCCTTATGAGGGTGAGGTAGAGTTCTGATCACATAAGCTGCCTGATGTTCAAGGAAGTTTCGTCAAGGTGAAGGTAATCACCTTGGTCTTTCTGAGGTAAAGGCTCCAAATATTTATCACCTTTCTACTAATTTTTAGATTCTAGAATTGTGGGTCCAAGGATTAATAATACCAAGAAAAGGGGACAAGGATACCTTGAAGAAGAGTGACATGTACGTTATGGATTTCTTGGTGAATCTTAGAAAGATTAACTTGGTTAAGCATATTATCATTACGATTGAGAATATAAAGAATGGAAATATGAGGTCTCAGATCATCATGTATCCATCCATTATTTAAAATATGATTATTCAGTGCTTATAATCCTTCAAAATACCATGTAGTTCTAAGCTAAGAAATGGAAAAGTCATATTGGTGAGTAATGACACCTTAAAGAGGGTAAAAGTTGGATTTTTGAAATAATCTAGAGAATTATTTTACTTTCCAGAAGAAGAAGTCGAGTCCATATCGAAGAAACAAGAGGTGGCTGAACCCTCTAAAAAGGTGGAAAGAAGAGAAAGTTGAAGGAAGTATAAGAGAAAGAAAAATCCCCAGAGGTAAAGGAAACCCAATCCGCACCACTGAAGCCAAAGAAGAAAAAAGCATATTTAGATGAGGTAGTAGAAAAGTGGAGGGAAGAAAAGAATATTAAGAAAGAAGGGGAGACAAATTTTGGTTTGGATTCTGTTAAAGAAAATTCTCTTAAAGAAAAGGTAGCTGAAGAGCTTGAAAAGCAAGAGAAAGACTAGAAGAAAAATAAGAAGAAGACTGAAGTAGAGATAGTTCAATAACTTCTGAAGGCTGCTAAGAAAGCCTCTGAAAATATTCTGGTACCACAATTCTTCTTAGAAGAAGCTTTACTAGAGACACAAGGAAAGAAATAATTGACTCCTGAAAAAGTTCTAGTAGAAGAATTAGAGGAAGTAGAAGAAGAAGAAAGCAGTGGTGATACCGAAGATTTGATTAAGCAAGTAGAAGAGTTTCATGAGAAGGAAAGTCCATCTGAGAAGCTTTCAATCTGAACTTCTGAAGCTGAGTCTTTAAAGATTTCTACCCCTGGGAAAGATGAGAAAGGTGAAGATGACAAGGGTGAGGAAGAAGTGAACAAGCTATCTAAAGAAGAAAGTTCCAATCATGATTTTATTCATCCAGAGGATGCTAAGGCATGAGCTGAAAAGGAAGAGGTTGATGAAGAAAAAATTGTTTAGCTATATGATAGTGAACATGAATCCCCTAACCAAGAGGAAGCCATTATGAAGGAGGATAAGATAAAATAGGTGATTTTTGATACACCTACCAAGGATGTGGTAAAGAAGAAAGATGTTGCTGGTTCATTGAATAGGAAGGAAATTGAAATAGAGAAAGAGCCTCACCAAGTAAAGTCTCAGATTCAGAATTGTCCTCCCTTGGACATGATTTCGTAGTCTAGTCCTTGAAGAAGATTGTTGGAACTATTATGATATTTACAAGCATAGAATCTAAATTCCAGATGCTTCAACACACATTAAATCAGAAATCAGATTCAATATCCATGGTGATGGATAAGTGTGTCAAGTTTGAAGCAGATTTGAAATATTTTTTTCATAAACTACAAATCCCACAAAAGATATTGCTAGAAATTGACCAGCTGGTCAAGGAAAACTACATAAGACCTGAGAATTTTTATGAGTTTCAAGAAAGTGTCAAAGATGAATTTGACACCGAAGATGTGAAGATCAAGGATCTCACAAATAGATTCGAGGAAAAGCTAACTCTAGAACAGAATTCTCGGATTCAAGAAGTGAAAGATCTAAATGGGAAATTATACTTAGTTTCTCAAAGTTGGAAGGCAGAAAGGAATTTCAGAATTGAGATAGAGGAGAAGTTAGTCAAGAAAGAAGAAGTTTTAAAAGAACAGGCTAAATCTCTCAAATCTTAGGAAGAAAAAATCAAATACTTAGAGAATAAATTAGAAGATCAGTTTCAGCTTCTCAGACGAGCAGAGGAAGACCATAAGGAACTCAAGAAGCTCAAAAACATAGTAAAGAAGTTTATGCTGAAGGATAATGAAGGATAATCTTGTTCAATTCCAATCTTTTGTTGTATTCCTTCCTTGTATAAATTTTTCCAATTGTAATGAAATTTTAGGTTTCTCTTCATATATTTTGTTGTCTAGTACTAATATTTTAGGCACCATATTTTCTTTTCCATTACCTTTAATCCTTTTTGAAAATCACAAATGTGGAGAAAGGAATGATAAAAAGAATACAAAGTAAAAGATGAAATTTCCCTAAGTAAGGGGGAGTTCATCTAAGGGGGAGTTCTTATCCAAGAAGATTCCCGTATGAAATATAATTCTAATTCTCAATATGGAAATCTAGAATACGATCCTTAGTGAGTCCAAATCCTAATGGGGAGTTAGTCATATTCATATTTTCCCATGTGTTAAGGGAGATAAGTTTTACTTTCAAAGTTCATAAATTTTTTTCTAAGTCCTTATATTCTTTTTCGTAAGGATGTTTGTGCTTTCCAAAAAGGGGGAAATTGTTGATTCAATAAGGTTTCCTTATGAATTTTCCATTCCTTTTTGTTTTTAAAATCACAAATACCTTATCTTAAGGAAAATTTCATTTACCCTTTGTTTTTACTTGATAAGGAAAATTTTCCTTCCCCAAGGAAAATTTATCCTTACCATGTTTTTCTTTGTTCATATTTTGTCTAAGTGTAAAATTAAGATTTGTAACAAAATCCTCTGAATCCTATAAATACTTAGATATAGAGAATTCTATTTTTAGGATCTGAGTTCAGACTCTGAATCCTCTGAATTCAGGTTCTGAACTTTGTAAGTTTAGACTCCAAATTCTAATGAATTCAGACTCTGAACTTTCTGACTCCGAGTTCTCTGAATTCAGACTCCAAACTTTTTGAGTTCTAACTCTGAGTTCTCTGAATTCAGACTCCTAACTTTCTAAGTTCTGAATCCGAGTTCTCCGAATTCATACTCCAAACTTTCTGAGTTTTGACTCTGGATTTCTCTGAATTCAGACTCCAAACTTTCTGAGTTCTGACTCTGGAATTCTCTGAATCCAGACTCTGAAATTTCGGAGTTTAGACTATAGAATTCTAAGAACCCAAACTCCAAATTCCTTGTTAAAAAAGAATCCGAATATCCATGTTTATAGAGTCTGGATATCGTTTTCTTAGACTCTGAACCTTTATTTTTTCTTAGACTCCAAACTTTTATTTTCCTTGCTTTTCAAAAAATGTTTTTGGTCAAGAAACCATATTTTTTCTTACTCATGTTTTGATTATAAAATGATGTCGTAATTTCTGTTACTAGCTAACTGTTGGTTGAGTGACACGTGTACAGGTCTCTATGAGATTTAAGGAAAAATATTACCATTGTAGGAGGGAGCCGACCATTGGAGATATGCTTATAAATAGGATCTCATTTGAACGAGCTCACTACTGACTAATCTATCACTATAGAGATTACATGCTGTTGAAGTGATTTCTAGAGAGAGGCTCTCATACTTAGTGCATACTGAACTTCTTGTTCAGTTTGATTCATGCGACTCTGATTATTGCTGTGTACAATTGAGGGCTTCTGGGGATAGGAAGAAAGAGGTTCCGACTAACTTAAAGTTCGAGGACTTCCTTTATGAAGAAGAAATAGTTGCCGACTACCTTGAAGTTCGAGGGATTGCAGGGATAAAAAGACAGATTCCAATATTTGTATTGAGGGCTTACCCTGGTGTGGGTAATACAGACTTTCTTGAATGTATAAATCAAGGGAACTTTATCCAAGGTTGTTGGATACCCTTCTCTATGGGTTAAAAGAATTTATACTTGTTACTTGTGTTTTTTCAAGTTCTTTTTCCGCTGCATTTTGATTGATAAGGAAAGTACACCTTTCTTATACTTCCTTATTCTTCTGTATACTCTGATTTGTAAGATTCTATAGGATTTAATGTAGAATATTTTCCTTGTAAACTTTTCTTAAGTTTCATTTCCAAAACCATATTTTCAGAACCTAGAAATTTTTTAGAACTAAGAGGTCTTGTGAATTTACCTTGTTTAACTTTTTTAAACACTGACAACTTTAAACTTTCCAAAGGAATTTTTAAAGTGTACAATTCACCCCCTCTTGTTTTCGAGCATCTACATTCATCATTTCGATCCTACAGAATCAAAAGGAGTATAAATAGGATAAAAAAAAGAAACATTTTTGTGTACATTTTGGCCACATGGTTGGAGTGTTGTGTGAAAATCATTCAACACACCCTACTAAAGAGATATAATTAAATGCACAAGTTTCATAAGGTTTCTTAGGCTATGTTTGTTAACCATGCTGCTCAAGATCTCTTCCCTTTACACATTAAAACCAAAGAGAGACCCCCCTATATCACTTACATAATCAAAGGGGATAAAAAAACTTCAATTCACATCAAAAGAAACTAAAAAAACGATCGAATTCAAAATTCAAAACCTAACTTCCCCTAAAATATTGAGGTTTGGGGTAAGAAATATCTAACTAAAATCTCCCCACCCTTACCACTCAAGCTTCAAAAAAAAATTAGTCTCATATACACCAGGGAATCCCTAAATAACAAGGGATACACACATATCTTAGTATCTTAACAATGAATCCAATAATTTGAAATTATTTCTTTACAAACCATCTTGGGCTTCCATCTGACCCCACACTCAACACGACTCTCTATAAGGACTTATGGTAATTCTCAATCCCCATGGGCTGGAAACTTGTGCATGGGCATCACAAGAATCATTTGGGAAATATTTTTCACAAATTTGCGATAAAAAAGTGGAATAAATAAATAAAAGAGACAAAAAAACATGCCACATATCATAAAAAACTACAACGGTCCAACCCATTTGCATATACATAAACATCATCCATAAATAAAAGAATACAATAAGGAAGTAGAATAAATAACTAAAAAAATATAAACTGTAACACCCCAATATTCCATGGTACACTTCTCTTTGAATAATACAATAGCGTGTGTTGTACGCAACACTGAGTTCAAGTACACCACGAGTTACCAAACAAGCCGTTCAAAAGAGGTTATGAATAGTATTAACTAAATTTTAAATATTATATTATCCTTATAATTTTAATCCATATTATGAGTTTCTAAGACATGATTTATGAACAAATTCATTTTTTTCAGATAAAAGAAGTATTTTTCAAAAAATGAAATTTTACCGCCTTTTAATGGTGAAGCCTTTTTAAAACAAATATTTGAAACTTTTATATATTCAATTTGACAAAATGAAATTCTTTTTTAGAATCAGGACATAATAATTTAGTATCAATAATGTTTTGGTGTCTTTCTGAAAACTTTCATATTTGGGTGAATAGTGAAAAATACTATATTTTAACTGAAAACAACTTTTTTAATCAAAATAATTTATATTGTTAAATTATAAATTTTAATGGTTTGGAAGTATAAATAGATTATATTTTTACTATTTAATCCAATGATGGTCATTTTAAGTAATTTCACCTTGAAATTGGACATAAACAAGTGTCAAACGTTTGATAGTTGTTATTTCTTAAAAATACGCCTTTTGGTTTCGAAAGCGGGAATCAATTTTAAATTAATAAATGAAACTTTTATGTTTTGAATTTACTAAAATAGACATAAATTTTGGATTCAGAATAACGAAATTATCCTAGGGTGAAATTTTGGTACTTTTCGGATAACTTTTATATTTTGATGAATAGTAAAAAAATTACTAAATTTTAATTAAAAAAACTTTTTTAATCGAAATAATTAATAGTGATAAATTATGAATTTGAGTGGCTTTAAATTATATTTAAAATATATTTTTACCATGTAATACAATGTGGGTCATTGAACATAATTTCACATTTAAACCAGACATAAACAA
The DNA here is from genome assembly GCA_963277665.1 of Viscum album. Taxonomy (NCBI): domain Eukaryota; kingdom Viridiplantae; phylum Streptophyta; class Magnoliopsida; order Santalales; family Viscaceae; genus Viscum; species Viscum album. The sequence continues at coordinate 1,606,850,163 of OY728141.1, read as the reverse complement.
GTGTCAATCTTTTGATAGTTATTATCTCTTAAAAACACGCTTTTTGTTTTAACAACGAGAATTAATTTTAAATTAATTTCTATCACTTCTGTGTATTGAATTTGGAAAAATGGATTCCATATTTTGAATCAGAATTTCAAAATTTTGTAAATAGGTAACTTTTATTTTTAGACATTTTGAATAATTACTTCGGTAAATATTTTATTTTCCACGGTTAAAGGGTAAATCCGGTAAATAAGGGTAAATAAATAATATTATAATAATATTAAATTACCCTAAAACATGTCTTAACCCTATTTTTTGATACATGGACGACCATGAGCATCTTTGGGTCGATTTTGGGACCCCATTGATCCACTTGTAAGTGATAATGACACTTTATTTTAATTAAGTTAAAATGAATACAAAAATGACACAAGCATATATCTTTTAGAAAAACAATTGTTACATAGGGTTAAATATGTTGGATTTTGGAATATAAATATTCATTAGAAATATAAAAAAAATTTATACATAATGATATTTTATTTATAATTTTTAGAGATTAAATAATTTAATTTATTTATGACACAATGATGATGCAGTAATTACCATAATAGTGAAAAATTAGAAAAATTGATATTATAAATACCAAAATAAATATAATTTGAAACTCTTAATGAATTAAAATAATTTTTTAGAATACTATGACATATTAGGATTGATTTAATTGACTTTGTTTGAAGTAATCATTCTATTATGAGTTTCAAAAAAATCAACTATTGAATAGTGTCAAAATTGACATAAAAGAGTTTTTAAAATAAATATTATATTATTAATTGATATTAAATTAATAAAAATCTAAGGTTCGTCCAAGAGACTTATATCATGATATTTGTATCATTAATGGACCACTTGGGGGTCTCTTGGATGTATACAGTAAGTTTATTAACCATATAATATAAAAATACAAAGAGACATTGTAAAAGTGAAACTAATTAACTTAGAGTTAATACTTAAAGATAAGGTTAATATAAGTACCCAAACCTATATAAATTCTATTTTTTGAGTGGTTTTAGACTTATACCCACCTTAAACTTTGAATAATAAACTTTGGAGCCATTAGAAACCGAATATGAATTTGTTATAAATTAATATTTCTAGCTTTTCCAAAGGTGCCCCTCACCCCTCTTATAAAAGGGCACTCCTCCTTCTCATTTCTTCACACCTTAAAAGCCTTTTTGGTTTGGAAAACCCCTGACCAAATAATCTCTCAACTTCCCTCAAAAACAAACTAGAGGACTTAGTTTTATTAGAAAGCCAACCTATGGATCCCTTTTGATCAAATCAAAAGGAAGAACCCGGAGAAGAGGTAATGTTTTCACCACCCCTTTTCAAGTTCCTTTCTTCTTCCACTTCCTCTTCCTTTGTTGTTACCATTATAAAATAATAAATCCAGTATCATATATATACTGTGACGTTATTATAAATATGGTACAACCATATTCAGTATTCTATCCATCGTTTGAATAACATGTCACCATACGTGCGTACGTACGGCTTACCGTCTCCACGTCGTGGTGTAATTGTTATTCAATAAATTATTATTTGGATGGGTATAATAATGATGTGTAACTCATGTAAATAATAAATATAACATGATAATGATTCTGTATATATGATATACCATCCAATTATATATTATTTTAATATCAAAAGAATGATATTGTCGCTTGTGCGTACATACGGACTACCGTCTCCACAAACGCAATGAGATTCATTCTCTATCGTACCCATTCAAGTATAATTATCATTTGATGATTTAAAAATAATGTTTAAGAACTTGATATCATTCTGGATATGAATAATATACAACCTTTCCATGACAAACATGGCTTACGTAACAAAACATATAAAAGAAAACGAGTAAGTCAACACCTGAAACGACGATAATTCTAAGATATTATTAACAAAGCAACGTTAAAAGATCATATATGATATCATATTAATGTATATGATTCATGAATAATTTAATAACAATTATTTCAACATTATACATGAGGTTAACCTACCCCCAACCAAGGAAAAGTACAAGGTAAGGGGTTTCTTATCTCACTTTTAATTCCGTGAGAATTCCATTGTTCACCACTTATTTATTGTATGTGGTGTGTGTACTACCCATGATTGTATCCATTGTGTAATATACTTTAATTTATGGATATTGACATCATCATGGTATGATCCTTCTTTCATGGGTGTATGTTTCATAAGTTACCTAATCGATAAGGGAATTTGAAATTTCAATTTCCACTCATTTGGCTTTATGCATATTTCATTGATTATATTACTCCAAGATTATGTGTGGAATCACTATTCATATTCTTATGTCATAATTTCCACTCCCCTTTTCTATGGATATACTTTTGATACACATAATCACTCCATTGATAATTTCTCAAGTCATCGATATGAATTTGATAAGAGTAATTTTAACTCATTCTCCATTTGTTGAGTTAAACATCCAATTCATTGGCGTTGTTTTTATAAGATTATGTGTGAATATCCTTTGATTTATTTACACTGAATATCCAATCATATTTAGTGTATTTATATTTTTCACACATAAATATGTCATTGATTTATCCTTAACCTAAGGATACAGCCTTTATGAGAGATTTCATCTCAATTTACATTCCATTGAGACTTCTTTGTTGATATACACCAAATCACTTTTTTGTGGTGTATATAATGTAATTTGACATAGTATATCATGAATCCCTTTATTCTCATGATATTACAATGTTTTGATTACCTCAATTATTTGTATTCAAGTGTCTCTCTTTTGGTTAGAAACTCTAACTAAAATACCATTTTTAAATGTTTTAAAGACTTATTATTCTAAATCTTGCTTATTAATGTCTATGTTTTAAAAATGGTTTTAAGGATTTGTTTATATGGACGTTAAAGTTTTAAAATTAAAACTCCTTTTAAATGTTTCAAAGTGGTATGGGACACTTTGATTTCAAAAATCTATTTTTAAATGGCTTCTTGACAAATAGTGTGCCTTTTAAATGATTTCAAGAAAAAGGGGGATATTTCTCTCAAATAGTTTTGATGATTATTTTCATCTATGTCAATATCCTTCATTATTCTTGATTGAGGTTAGTGTGATACAATACAATCTTCCATATTGTATCGAATGAGTTGTGTTTGACTGTGGATGTGCTATTTTTTATACCATTCATGGTTTGTGGTTAAAGTATTGACATTTTGTATGCTAGTTTTAATACGAATGTTTATGTTATGTTTAAACCTATTCATATGAGGAATGCATTGGACTTAATAAGTGACGGGTGGAGCCCTCTATATCTCCTCTATGCATCGGTAGGTCTCATGAGACAAACTAGTGTCTTGGCACAAGGGTTTGGAAAAATCTTATTTGTCTTGGCACGAGGCCTTGGCTATGTGGTTATGATAGCCTGGCATTATGCATTCCATCATTATGAAAGTGGTTATTGATATTGCATGTGATCATTTGACTAGTATAATATCCATGTGAGTAAGTATATGGCATTATTTTATTTTATCTTTTCCATTTTTTGCTGAAGTTCAAGTTTAAAAGGCTTTCGTTTTAGTTATAAACTGCCTTAAGTGTTTATGCTTATCTATGAAAGCTTCTGCTATAATGTTATCCTTACTGAGCATCTGAACTCACCCCTTTCAATGTTTTATTTTTCCCAGGATTATGAAAAGTAATTTATGAATGACCTGCAGGGATATTATGAGGGGATATGAAGACAAGATGTTGTTGTAGTTTTTTTACCTTATGATGTAATGTAAGACTTATGAATATATCTAGTGTTTCCAAGACTACTAAACTAATCGGTCTTTTGAGACTTGATCCTTTGTGATCATGCCAATGTTATGTAATAATGCACCGACTCTGGGTATCTAGGGTCGGGGCGTTACAGTTGGTATCAGAGGAAGTTTAGTACAAACCTTGGAAGCTAGATTTAGATAAACTCTGATTAGAGCACGTAGACCTAAGATGAAATTTGAGGATTAGTATAGAAGAACTTCCTAAAATTTTGGTATTGTAGAGATTTTGTGAGTTTTCTGAGCAATACAGCCCTATCTGGATACGAGCAGGTAGAGGCGGCTTTGGCACAGATGTAACTAGGGGTAAAACCCGAAAACACCGCTTTGAGCTAGACTCGAACGGGAACTGGTGAACGACAACAGGCCTTGCTGCACTCTTGGTTACGACACTCCCGGGGGATATGCTTAGGATAATTTACATTTTCTTTACAAACTGATTTAAAGTATTATATATATAAGATGAGAGTAAATGACCTTGGTTAATCCTAATGTGTTTCAAATTGAGAATATGGTGACATGTTAATCTCTAAATGATTGTATGACTACTATTACTCACACAATGATTTCTGGTTTTAGTCAATGGCTGGATTCCAAGGAAGTCATAGTGACTTTGAGAATGATGTACAAGGTGGGAACGGTGGTGGCAATGAGCAACAAAATGGAATATTGATAGGCGTAAAATATATCGTCTTTATGCCAAATAAATTTTCCAAAAATATGATCAACAATATATATATTAACCGATTACCGGACTCAACAAAGAAGATAAAGGTGATGAATGATAAGAGCTCCAGTAGTGGAGACCATGGAGAAAGGAATCCTCAATTTCCATCATGCAGGAAATGTGGAAGGAGACACCCAAGAAAGTGTCTCAATGGGACAAAGAAATTCTTTACGTGTGGGAAGGAAGGACATAAAGTGAAGAATTTCCGAATAAAAATGAAGAGTACTATGAAAGAAGATAAAAATGGTCCCAAGAGTCCATTTACAGTCATTTGCCATAAATGTAGGGGACCTGGCCATTACCCAAGTGAATGCCCTATTCTATAGGATATTTTCTTGGTCAAATAAGAAGCTATGTGTAAATAAATGGTTGGAGAAATGTTTAAAAAGTATTAGTGCTCCTTGTTGATGGGTTTATTTTGGAATAATTTTATCTTGTATTTGTAACCCCACAGTTTTCCATGTGAGAATGATATTTGAGGAAGAATTATCTCTTATCTTGTGGATATAGTTATAAATAACCATTTGGTTTTATATGATCATTGGGGTTTGAGAGAATTATATGTTATTATAATTTGGGATGAAAATGCAAGGTATGATATAACAATTGTGGTTAAATTATGTTATGGTATTTTGAGGAATTTATCTTATTTTGGTAATATTATAAAATATAGTTTTTGAAAAAGGACAACACGTAGACCGTGTGACAACCCATCGTGTTGGACAAAGCTATGAGAATTGAACCCACAACCAAAGTGTGATTGGGATTTATTGCCTACCACTGGACTACGTGAAGTCCCTGGATAGTGTGACTAATTATTTTTAGTTAAATGATTTTATTGATCAATAATAAGTTGATTTGGGTTCTTATGTCTTATTAAATGAATACCCTTGGTATAGGAAAATGATTTGGTGATTAAGTGGTAGATGTTATTTTGGAAGTTGTTCGCTTTGTTGTGAACACTATATGCCCAAGGAGAATAGAATAGTATGGGATTTCATTTGAGGAGTAATGGTGGATTTTTATCTATGTTTTTATTATGGATTTATAGTGATTTGGGTTGTTTATGGAAATGATTAGGTTAATTACTTTTAAGTATGTGACTTTAAGGGTATCTCATGTCATTTGGAGATACAATTTAACGTGGAAGACTACATTCTTATAAGTTTTGAGTTTCAATATTATTTTGGATTATATTGAAGGATTTTAAGGACAATTGATTATTGAATGGTATTTATTTAACTTTGGGGTATTGTTGGATTAATTTTTGAAATTAAGATTAGTGTTTATTTCTCTCAAGGAATATCCTTTTGGGGGATCATTAGATCTTGTACTAACCATTTTGGTTTTGATTAATCTCTAAAGACAATGTAAATATATAGTTCATCCTGCATGGATCATGTGATTCTATAGAATTTTATTCTACCTCTTCCAGTGTGACCAAGTCTTCTTGAATACTAATCGTTTAAAAAAATGAGTTAGTGGTGGAAATTTATTAAAGAATGAATCTATACTTAAAATGTAAGTATATATCTTTATATTCTTAGTCAATATCATAAATTAATTCCTCATCCTTATGTAATGTAACTTAAAACAAAAAAAATGTTGTCCATTTACTTTCCTACTAAGAGACTAATGGTCATTTGTCCCAACACAAGTGTGTGGTTTTCTTATTGTTAACTTTCTCCTGATCATGATTTCTATCCCTCTCCATCAGAACTTGACACTTAGTTTATCATCCATATCCATGCATTCCTACATGGAATCCGAGTATGGGTTATCATGGTTGACCTTTATACCTCTTTTTCTTTCATTTAAAGTGATAGTTTTATTGACTCTTTTTCCGATGTGGGACTTTCCTTTCTCAGGCCCAATTTTTAAAATTGCGAGGATGCAATTTATTGAAGGAGGGGTGAATGTAACACCCCAATCTTCCATGGTACACTTCTTTTTGAATAATACAATAGCGTGTGTTGTACGCAACACTGAGTTCAAGTACACCACGACTTACCAAACAAGCCGTTCAAAAGAGGTTATGAATAGTATTAACTAAAATTTAAATATTATATTATCCTTATAATTTTAATCCATATTATGAGTTTCTAAGACATGATTTATGAACAAATTCATTTTTTTCAGATAAAAGAAGTATTTTTCAAAAAATGAAATTTTACCTCCTTTTAATGGCGAAGCCTTTTTAAAACCAATATTTGAAACTTTTATATATTCAATTTGACAAAATGAAATTATTCTTTAGAATCGGGACATAATAATTTAGTATCAATAATGTTTTGGTGTCTTTCTGATAACTTTCATATTTGGGTGAATAGTGAAAAATACTATATTTTAACTGAAAACAACTTTTTTAATCAAAATAATTTATATTGTTAAATTATACATTTTAATGGTTTGGAAGTATAAATAGATTATATTTTTACTATTTAATCCAATGATGGTCATTTTAAGTAATTTCACCTTGAAATTGGACATAAACAAGTGTCAAACTTTTGATAGATGTTATTTCTTAAAAATACGCCTTTTGGTTTCAAAAGCGGGAATCAATTTTAAATTAATAAATGTAACTTTTATGTTTTTAATTTAGTAAAATAGACATCATTTTTGGATTCAGAATAACGAAATTATCCTAGGGTGAAATTTTGGTACTTTTCGGATAACTTTTATATTTTGATGAATAGTAAAAAAATTACTAAATTTTAATTAAAAACAACTTTTTTAATCGAAATAATTAATAGTGATAAATTATGAATTTGAGTGGCTTTAAATTATATTTAAAATATATTTTTACCATGTAATAAAATGTGGGTCATTGAACATAATTTCACATTTAAACCAGACATAAACAAGTGTCAATCTTTTGATAATTATTATCTCTTAAAAACATGCTTTTTGTTTTAACAACGGGAATTAATTTTAAATTAATTTCTTCCACTTTTGTGTATTGAAATTGGAAAAATGGATTCCATATTTGGAATCAGAATGTCCAAATTGTTTAAATATGTAACTTTTATTTTTAGACATTTTGAATAATTACTTCGGTAAATATTTTATTTACCATGGTTAAACGGTAAATCCGGTAAATAAGGGTAAATAAATAATATTATAATAATATTAAATTACCCTAAACCGTGTCTTAACCCTATTGGTTGATACATGGCAGACCATGGGCATCTTTGGGTCGATTTTGGGACCCCATTGATCCACTTGTAAGTGATACTGACACATTATTTTAATTAAGTTAAAATAGATACAAAAATGACACAAGCATATATCTTTTAGAAAAACAATTGTTACATAGGGTTACATATGTTGAATTTTAGACTATAAATATTCATTAGAAAGCTAAAACGATTTTATACAAAATTATATTTTATATATAATTTTTAGAAATTAAATAATTTAATTTATTTATGACACAATGATGATGCAGTAATTACCATAATAGTGAAAAATTAGAATAATTGATATTATAAATACCCAAATAAATATAATTTGAAACTTTTAATGAATTAAAATAATTTTCTAGAATACTATTACATATTAGGATTTATTTAATTTACTTTTTCGAAGTTATCATTCTATTATGAGTTTCACAAAAATCAACTATTGAATAGTGTCAAAATTGACATAAAAGAGTTTTTAAAAAAAAAACTATATTATTAATTGATATTAAATTTCTAAAAATCTAAGGTTAGGCCAAGAGACTTATATAATGATATTTGTATCATTAATGGACCACTTGGGGGTCTCTTGGATGTATATAGTATGTTTATTAACCATATAATATAAAAATACAAGGAGACATTGTAAAAGTGAAACTAATTAACTTAGAGTTAATACTTAAAGATAAGGTTAATATAAGTACCCGAACCTGTATAAATTCTATTGGTTGAGTGTTTTTAGACCTATACCCACCTTAAACTTTGAATAATAAACTTTGGACCCATTATAAACCGAATATGAATTTGTTATAAATTAATATTTCTAGCTTTACCAAAGGTGCCCCTCAACCCTCTTATAAAAGGGCACTCCTCCTTCTCATTTCTTCACACCTTCAAAGCCTTTTTGGTTCGGCCAACCCCTGCCCAAATACTCTCTCAACTTCTCTCAAAACAACCTAGAGGCCTTAGTTTGATCAGAAATCCAACCTATGGATCCCTTTTGATCAAATCAAAAGGAAGAACCCGAAGAAGAGGTAATGTTTTCACCACCCCTTTTCAAGTTCCTTTCTTCTTCCACTTCCTCTTCCTTTGTTGTTACCATTATAAAATAATAACTCCAGTATCATATATATACTGTGATGTTATTATAAATATGGTACAACCATATTCAGTATTCTATCCATCCTTTGAATAACATGTCACCATACGTGCGTACGTACGGCTTACCGTCTCCACGTCATGGTGTAACTGTTATTCAATAAATTATTATTTGGATGGGTATAATAATGATGTGTAACTCATGTAAATAATAAATATAACATGATAATGATTATGTATATATGATATACCATCCAATTATATATTATTTTAATATCAAAAGAATGATATTGTCGCTCGTGCGTACGTACAGACTACCGTCTCCACGAACGCGATGAGATTCATTCTCTATCGTACCCATTCAAGTATAATTATCATTTGATGATTTAAAAATAATTTTTAATAACTTGATATCATTCTGGATATGAATAATATACAACCTATCCATGACAAACATGGATTACGTAACAAAACATATAAAAGAAAACGAGTAAGTTAACACCTGAAACGATGATAATTCTAAGATATTATTAACAAAGCAACATTAAAAGATCATATATGATATAATATTAATGTATATGATTCATGAATAATTTAATAAAAATTATTTCAACATTATACAGGAGGTTAACCTACCCCCAACCAAGGAAAAGTACAAGGTAATGGGTTTCTTATCTCACTTTTAATTCCGTGAGAATTCCATCGTTCACCACTTATTTATTGCATGTGGTGTGTGTACTGCCCCTGATTGTATCCATTGTGTAATATACTTTAATTTATGGATATTTAAATCATCATGGTATGATCCTTCTTTCATGGGTGTATGTTTCATAAGTTACCTAATCGATAAGGGAATTTGAAATTTCAATTTCCACTCATTTGGATTTATGCATATTTCATTGATTATATTACTCAAATATTATGTGTGGAATCACTATTCATATGCTTATGTCATAATTTTCACTCCCCTTTTCTGTGGATATACTTTTGATACACATAATCACTTCATTGATAATTTCTCAAGTCATCGATATGAATTTGATAAGAGTAATTTTAACTCATTCTCCATTTGTTGAGTTAAACATCCAATTCATTGGCATTGTTTTTATAAGATTATGTGTGAATGTCCTTTGATTGATTTACACTGAATATCCAATCATATTTAGTGTATTTATATTTGTCACACATAACTATGTCATTGATTTATCCTTAACCTAAGGATACGACCTTTATGAGAGATTTCATCTCAATTTACATTCCATTGAGACTTCTTTGTTGATATACACCAAATCACTTTTTTGTGGTGTATATAATGTACTTTGACATATTATATCATGAATACCTTTATTCTCATGATATTACATTGTTTTGATTACCTCAATTATTTGTATTCAAGTGTCTCTCTTTTGGTTAGAAACTCTAACTAAAATACCATTTTTAAATGTTTTAAAGACTTATTCTTCTAAATCTTGCTCATTAATGCCCATGTTTTAAAAATGGTTTTAAGGATTTGTTTATATGGACATTAAAGTTTTAAAATTAAAACTCCTTTTAAATGTTTAAAAGTGGTATGGGACACTTTGATTTCAAAAATATATTTTTAAATGGCTTCTTGACAAATAGTGTGACTTTTAAATGATTTCAAGAAAAAGGGGGATATTTCTCTCAAATAGTTTTGATGATTATTTTCATCTATGTCAATATCCTTCATTATTATTTATTGAGGTTAATGTGATACAATACAATCTTCCATATTGTATCGAATGAGTTATGTTTGACTGTGGATGTGCTATTTTTTATACCATTCATGGTTTGTGGTTAAAGTATTGACATTTCGTATTCTAGTTTTAATACGAATGTTTATGTTATGTTTAAACCTGTTCATATGAGGAATTCATTGGACTTAATAAGTGACGGGTGGAGCCCGCTATAGCTCCTCGATGCATCGGTAGGTCTCATGAGACAAACTAGTGTATTGGCACAAGGCCTTGGCAAAATATTATTTGTAGTCTTGGCACGAGGCCTTGGCTATGTGGTTATGATAGTCTGGCATTATGCATTCCATAATTATGAAAGTGGTTATAGATATTGCATTTGATCATTATACTAGTATAATATCCATGTGAGTACGTAAATTGAATTATTTTATTTTATGTTTGCCATTTTATGCTGAAGTTCAAGTTTAAAAGGCTTTCGTTTTAGTTATAAACTGCCTTAAGTGTTTATGCTTATCTATGAAAGCTTCTGCTATAATGTTATCCTTACTGAGCATCTGAGCTCACCCCTTTCAATGTTTTATTTTTCTCAGGATTATGAAGAAGTAATTTATGAATGACCTGCAGGGATAGTATGAGGGGATATGAAGACAAGATGTTGTTGTAGTTTTTTTACCTTATGATGTAATGTAAGACTTATGAATATATCTAGTGTTTCCAAGACTACCAAAATAATCAGTCTTTCGAGACTTGATCCTTTGTGATCATGCCAATGTTATGTAATAATGAACCGACTCTGGGTATCTAGGGTCAGGGCGTTACATAAACCAACTACTAACCAACTGAATCCAAGACTGAATCATCTCCATGTAACATCCTATTTCTCACCACCACCCAACTCACCCCACCTCGACCACAATGATCAAATTAGAAGATGGGCCCCATTGAGAACATAGAGCTTGAAATATATAGGCGTGATCTAAAAATCCAAGTAAGTCACCACAACGTGAAAAATCTATGAAATATATTTCATAATTCAATTCATAAATTCTAGTTTAGAAATAAATATTGAAATTAAGATTTTATATACAACATATGGAAAATAAATAATTCCATAATAAACATTCCAAAAACAATTCTCTTTGTTTTCCAAAAAATGAACACACACATTTTGAAAAAAAATCCACCATTTTATTCCATTCTCAAGCCACACACACATCATTAACATTTCTCAAAACAACCCACAAGTTTTATTTAAATTAAAATGGAAAATTTAAAACATTCCATTGGAGAAAACCATATCAAATCACATATTTTGAAATTCACATCAAGAACTCACACAAGAGTCTTTAATTTCAAAACAATGTTCCAGTCACATTAGAAAAATTATTTTTCCAAATAAATGACCCAACACACACAAGGGTAAATCATAAAAAAGTAGTAACCATACATATCATAAGGAATAAATCAATATAAAATAAATAATGTTCCATAAAAATTAGATAATAGGAAATGATACAAAAAATTACTAGATCAAATTACACTCAACCATAACTGAATAAAAAATTGTATGCATCCTAGACTGTACCCTAGGATTCCTAACATGTGAATCATATAAGTGTATTCAACTTGTAAAATATCTACCATCATGTACTAAATTTCAAATAACTCATTATAAAATTATCCCACACAAGCATCATTACTATGACCAACCTCCACCTAGCCATTGTGCCTAGAACAACTTGTGGGAAACTAACAACATGTGAACTAACTACATGAACAAGATTTGTCTTCCACTTAGTACCCAATTTTACATGACCAATAAGAAACTTTTTCATATGAACAAATGATCCATGTATAACACACAAGACATAAACATAACTACCCTCACCCCTAACACCCAATGATGTAAATACCTATACATAAAATGCACTCAAGGAATACAAGAACATTCCCACACCAGGGGAGTATCAAGTATCTCATAGATATATATAACCCACAATAGGGGTAAACAAAAAAGGGTCAATCAAGGGTTTGTTTCAAATCAACTATTTTAAAACCAAATTTCCAAATGAGGCTTTAAAAACAAAACATGGCTTGAGATCCTAAGACTTTTTTTCATTTCATGAAACACCACTTAAAAAATTTCTCCAAAATAATGGAAAACACTCATGCCGTTTAATTTTTTTTAAATACACCCTTATCACATGAGACACAACCTTAAAAAACCAAAACATGTCCAAATGACCTCATTTACATAAAACAAATTTCAAAAGAGCCTCCACTACATTTTCAAAAGGGGTAAGAAACTCACACGTTTCAAATCATCATTTGAAATCCATTAAAGAACCCATTTTTATAAATCACTTAGAGTCCAAAACCTCATTTCAAAAACAAATTCCCTTTAAAGCATTATTTTCACTCATTTAAAACCAAATCTAGGTTAAAACCCAATACAAAACTTGAAAGTAATTTCGTAGACATACATGAAATTTATAAAAGCTTATCACCTTTAAACATTCTATTTAAACATGAAAACTTGGAGTTCACATGAAAAAAATTATGACCAGATCAAAACACAATGAAATGGTTTTAAAACAGCACAAGGATATCACATATAATTATACTTTCATTATAAAGGAATTTATAAATAATAAGAACCTTTATAATTAAAAAAATGAAAAAATCACATAGAAACACCCACATCAAAGGGTTGAGAATCAAAACGAAATGATTTTGAATGTGTTGACTTCAATGGTAACCACACCAATGGGAAAAATAATGGTGAATATGAACCCTAGAAACTACTAATCCCAACATTAGTTCCACCCAAAACCATAAAATAATCTACAATATATATAGGGTTCATGGGGGAATCCAAAACTAAGAGTGAAGAGAGGGAGGAGGGAAGAAGAGAGAAAGAGAGAAGAACTCACCTCAAACATCTTGGAAATCATCAAAGGAAGGGAAATAATTCTAGGTGAAGGAAGTTAGAGATCCTTTTTGAGCTCCCAAAAATTAACTGACATATGTGTGGATAAATGGGGGTGAAAACTCTTAAAATTAAATAGGTGTAATTTGGGAAAATATAAAAATTAAACACTCGGGAAAGACACTTGGTTTGGACACAAAATCTTCCAAACCATGCACTAAAAGTGTGTTGGCCATTTCCTAGGTGAGACACCCTATCACAAAGTTACCCCAAGGTGATTCAGGGTTTGGAATAATTGTACACCTCACCTATGACACACCAAAATCCCCACATGTATTTTGGGGAACTTTATTTGGTTTAAAAAATCATATAGAATCTATGCTAAATATCTCTATCAAAATTATTATCCAAACTGCATGGGAACTGAAAAATTAGTACTAACCATGTGTGCTAACCATTATCCTCCCAAAACCCTTAAGAAACTTTAATTTTCATCCTAAAACCAACTAAAACTACAAAAAACTCATGAAAAGATAAAACAATACAAAATAAATAACACCATGACACATGGGGTGTTGCAAGCATGCCACTACTCTACAGTTATGTCTCAAAAGGAATTGGATCCTAACTTCCTCCCTCAATCTATCTTCTTTATATCCTGAGCTTCCATGCAAAAACCACTATGCTTATAAAAAAACCCAAGGATCCATAGTGTATAATCCTCTACTTTAGCCAACTATTCCTACTATCCTCCTAGAATAAACCATCTTGAACAAGGCCTAACAACCAAGAATAAAAGAAAAATTATTGGTCAAAGAGGTTAAATAAAACTTAAAGAGGGGAATACATGGGAAAAGATAGAATCTTAAATCCCATGTTGATCAACATTTTATTAGATAGTTCTCAAAGATGCATCCACTATTAGGACAAAATTGATGTTGGAGATAACTAATCAGGTCTGGTTGATAATAAAGAATCTACCTATGACTAAAAACAAATAAAATTCTAATTATAATATAATATGATATCCTATTGAGTTTAGTGTTAGATATTATTCATTACATTATGTATTTTCTATATTGAGAAAACTATTTTTGAGTAAGTAATATAAGTTGACACCTCACTTTATAGGGCTATTTGAGATCTTGGAATGAATTGAGGAAGTTGTTTACCATATGGGTTTAACTTCTAAGGAAACATTTTCATGTATCTCAAGTAAATAAATATGAACCATATTCATCTATTGTTATTTACTATAATGATTTTTAAGTAGAATTAATTTAATCATTTTTTGAAAATATAATTTTTATCATTGATCATAGTAAGAAGACTCTATGGGGAAATATTATACAAATTATGTTTGTATTGTGGAATCATGGTCATGTGTAAGATTATACTTGAGAATTAGAAGATGAAATTAGATCACAATATCCAAATTTGTTCACTGTTCTTAGGGATAAAATTCCTTATGATGGGAAGTTTGTAACAACTCTGCATTTCTAGGCATATTTTTTTTCATATGTTGAGTTTTTTAGTTCAAAATTTTTAAGTTTTTGATAGATGGGGTGAGTGTAGGGAGATATGTGGGTGGTGTTTTATAGAATACAATAGGTGAGACCATTGAGTATTTAGTAGAAGGCACCAGGTACTTGGTGATTACAGTATAGGGGGGATGTTGATTTTAGATTGATCATCAGATGACTGATTGTTGGTATTGAGGGACTAATAGTTATAACCCAAGTATCTAGTGCAATTCCCGATCTCATTTTATCAAGGGAAATTTTCTCTTTTCACTATTATAGGATTTATATTAGAAGTTATATTTTCTTCTCTAAAATGAATAGTAGTTTGAGAATCCCTCTAAACTCACTCTTTTCTTATTGAAATTATATCAATAATATATATATCTCAAATATTGGTGGAATTGTGATTGTTTGGATGAATTATAATCATGACAGAGATCAAATCATTGTCGCCATGGTTTTAATCATAGGTGATAGGGCCTTTATTCTATTATCATCCAATTTATCTATTTCATTTTAGTTTTAAAAAGTTATAGATATCTAGAAATTGAGGAGATGATTATCACTCATCCTTGGTGTGAATTATTAATCAATTTATAGGTTGATAATCTCAATAATTTTCTTGAATTTTAATTGAATGATTCTTGTGGATTATGTTTATACTATATAAGATTTTTTATTTAGAGATTTAATTAGACTATGAGTGTGATTCTATTAAATAAGAATTTGATTTGATTAATTGATATGATTAGATTAAGAAAATAATTCTTAATTTTTTTTTAGGTTTTTTAAATTAAAGAATGATAAAATAGTTCATGGAGATGAGTAAAATAATATAAGAACTCATATTATCCAAGATAAAGATAATTTTTATTCATGTTTATGTGTTTGATTATTATTATTAAATGTTTTTTATATTTTATTCCAATTATTTTGAGCTCTTTACTGTCTCAAATAAATTATGAGTGATTGAAAGTGAATAACAGTAGTATGTGTAAATAATTACATATGAGATAAATGATTAATTTGTGCTAGAAATTTGGGTTTAATAATCCAACGATTATGATTTGGATTAAAAGGAAGAAATTAAGGATTATAAATATGTTGTGTGATTCTATGATATTTATAAATCATGTAAAGGTAAGTTTATATGATATAATATTACTGATATGTGTTGGAATTAACAATTTATATTTTCAATAAATTGATTATATATCTAACTATTGGAATTGAGTTAACATAAATTATGATTAATATTTGGTATGTTAAATGGTGAATTTTAAAACATGAATTTTAATTTTTAAAAGTTATTTTGGGTGAATTTTTATGATAAAAACCATTTGAAAAGTTATATTTAGTAATTTAATTCCAAATAAATGTATTTCAATGATAATAAACCATTTTTTTAAAATGGTAGTTTGTGAATTATTTGGATTAATAGAGGTGTGGGGAAATATTTTATATAATGTGCATTGATTATTAAATTTTGGAATTTTTGTTAAAAATTGAGTAGAAAGGGGAATTGAATAACTTTTGATAAGTTATTTTGAAAAGGTGGAAAATAATTTGAGATGTTGAAATGAGATTGAAAATGGATTCCATATTTATAGTAAAATTTTTTTGGATTCAAAATAATGTTTTTGATATTGAATAATTCCATATGAGTCACAAAGTAGAAGGAATGATTTTTGAGTGAAAAAAATAAGGATTTTAGTGTGCTTTTATACACTGAAAATAAACTTTATTTGTTGATGAAAAAACATGAATTGATAAACATTGTTGGAGTTTTTATAAATATTTTATGACTAATATGAATTTAATAATAAATTAATAAGTATTTAATAATTAGATAATATATGTAATTGATTAAGAATTAAACTATTCAATGAAATTATGATTGAATAAGTACAAGTTATTGTATTGAAATAGATGACTGAAATATTAATTTGATAGTCGATTGATACGATGAATTGATTTTTGATTACATTGTGATATGAAATGTGATGTTTGACCATTAACTGAGGTAATTGTATGATATGAGATATTACCATGGTTGGCCTTTAGCTAAGATATGTATTGGTCCTGATAATTTTATAAGGAAACGGTATGATATGAGATATTACTAGGGTTTAATTTATGATATGTTATTCCTTCTTCCTATCCGTATGTCAAGGAATCAATATGATGTGTGAGTATTAATCATGGGATAATATTATGATCCATGATTGGATTGATCATTCCATTCCCTATATTTTGCTGATGATATATTTATAGATATAATGAGTATCCACTAACATTGGTTGAAGTAGGTAGAAATGTTTTTGGGGTGTTTTAGTTAGAACCTTATGTCTTGTGATTTGTGTTTAATTTGTTTAAATAATATTCTAATTTCATTTAATTGTAACACATTATACACATAAAATCATAATAAAATCAAAATTATACTTGAGTTCATAGTATTTTTCTACTGAGATTTTTCTCACATCCTATATATAAATATGTTGTCTATATCTATATTTCATTCATCATGAAGTTGGTAGAGGAAAAATCATTTATATGCAGATAATAATAGATAATTATGTCGTTGAGATGATTAATCAAATATTATAGAGTTATGTTGATGAGTTTTTCAATATTTAATTTGGATACATTTCTTTTGTTTCATATTATGATATTTATACTTTGGTTGTGTTTGTAAATTATTTTCCTGTATATTATTTTTGGGAATTATTTAAATTATGTTAGGATTTATTGGTGATTCCATTTATGTTATTTTTTTGTGTATGTCTATTTCAACTATTTAGTTTTTTTGTATATTATGATCATCTATTTGGTAGTATGTATGTCCCCAAAAAATTCATCTAGATCCTCGATAATAGTCACTAATATCTGGTTATTGGGGAACACATTTGAGGCTATATGGCATTTTTCCTCAGTTTCATGGCCATATTATAAGCTTTATAATGTTTTAAATGAATTTAAATCTATATTCATGATTATAAAAAATATTTATTTGATATAACATCATTATAAACCAAGTTATAAAAGGGGTTTTGTGATCCAATAAAATTTTTATATATGTTAAATAAGTTTTATTATTTACAAAATTGATTTTTGACACAAACCATAGAATATTTCAAGTTTTTATTACCAAAATAATAATTTATAGATTCTTGTGAATATTGACCAAAATAGATAATTAAATTTCATGCAACACATATGAATATAATCATGCATTTTATTAATCCTTTTTAATTGATGAAATTTATACCATACATGTTATGAATGAGGACAAATGCTATATTGATTTTTCTAATTAATGTAATGCTCAATGTTTTTTATTTTTGAACACTTTCTCAAGTTGATATTTAGTAGATAAGAAAGAATATAACTTCACATATAAAAAATTCCGAATGATGCATTTGGTATTTTGATTGGATATAAGTTACTTAGTTTATATAATGGTTCATGTAAAAACTTATTTATCTGAACAAATTTTGTCATTTAATTTGATGTGTGATGTATATAGTTTCTATTATAAATTAGATCTTTATTTATTTCTTAGAACTTATATAATTTATAATGTCACCATTTAGAAAAAATACATAGTGAAATTACAATATGTAATAATATTTTTTAAAATTTATAAATTAACATAAATACAATATTTTATATACTTCTTAACTAGTTTAGGATATTATTAATATTTATTTAGTGACTCTACTAGATATAGTTGATATCTTTTCATCATACTGAAATCATAAAATCCATCAAAATATGTACATAACATGAGATACTTAATGGAGATGATTACTGAAACATATGATCTCTTATTCATGTATTCCATTTAAATTATTGAAAAATAAATTATTTCTTTTGTAGACTTATTTAATATTAAAATGATAATACTACTTTTTAAAATTATTTCATGATGAACTTCTTTACCATTTTACCAATATAAGTACTTTAACCTAGGTTAATAATTTACTTTTATTTCTCTCTATGTATCCTTATAACTAAAATGTAAGTAGTCTAGCTCAAGTATTTCATCAATAATAAATTACTCAACCAAGTATTAACACATTTTAATCTTGGAATGTTATTTAAAATGGGAATTATGGAATCTATATAAATATGAGGAAGACTATTTTTCTCTTATTAAATTATTTGAGTACACATTATTTATATTTTTTCTTAGTGAAATGAAATTATTTTATTTCATTATCAGACCAAAAAATACAATTTCAAGAGGTTTAATTCAATAAATGGATCATTCCATCTTAAATATTTTTATAACATTATTTGTATTCTCAAAATTTTCAAGTTGTGTCATATAATCATCTTAAAATAAATTATTATTAAAGAATATAGTTTGAAAATATATTTGATATATATTATAATAATATAATGTTTTAATGATTGGAATTATTTTTATGAACTCAAGTATAATGATTGAAAAAAATGTTTCTTCACAATTTATATCATGAAATTGTTTATAACTAACTAATCATGATTTGATGAAATTTTTTTACCATATATTCTTATTTTATATTCAAAAACCTATATGTATGTTAGGTTTTAACCCTTAGGGTGGATTGAACAAGTTCCAAAATAGATTAGTTTATATATATATATATATTCTATTTTAAATTTAAACACTTTTATCAATTTCATGGAGATTGAATTTAAAATATCCATAGGTAATAAATCATAAATAATAGTCAAAATATCTCTTAGGATCATAATTAAATTAAATATATTTACAATATTGTTCTATATCCTAATTCATTTTATTTTTTATATATTTTTATTGGAAAAAATCATCTTCTATTTTACACTTAATATTATATTACTGGTTTTAAACTTCTATATGATGAGTTTTCCAACCCCTATCCCCTTTGAAAATAAATACATTTTCAAGTAAGGTATGAATTTGAATAAAAAACAGTTTATACTCAAAATAATTACAAAGATAACCACTCTTTATTTATTTAAGAATAAAAAATAGATATTTATTATATTTTAGTTCATGATTATTTAAAGTCACACATCTCATACATGCATCATAATCTAAAATCATCATAAAAGATAATCTGAGACCCTTTATCACCTATATTTTAAATATTTTTTGAAATTCATTAAATCAAATAAAATTTAAGATAAATTTTTTTGTTTATAAATTATATCTCAAAATCTCGAGATGACTCATAATTGAATGAATTTTTTTAATGAAGTTTGATATATTTTTTATGGACACACTATTACATATTTATTTTTAAGGAGAAGTGAGTTTTGAAATTACACATGATATTATACCACACCCCTTAAAGTTATATTGAAACCCTTGAATTAATTATTATTTAGTTTAATCTGATTCAATCACTTTGATACCTTTCAAAAGTTTATTTTTGTAATTAATTCTTGAACTACTTAAAAATTTTAAAGGATATATGTTTTTTCTCTATAATAAATACATAATAATACTTTATAAAGTCATTATTCAATGTGATAAAGTCCCAAAACACAAAATTATATTATTTTGTTTTTATTCCTACTATATTTTTATATATAAGATATAATAAACCACTTACAATTTCTTTTTTTCATTAAAATGAGGGTATAAATCAAATTTTGGGGGACTGATTAAGGACTCAAAGAACTAAAAATAAAAGTACCCAACATTAATTAAATTTAAATATTTATATTATTAATTTATAAATCATTAGTTCTAAAATCTCATAAATACAAAAAAAAGACAACCCTGATGATAAATATAGCAAAGGGTTGTAACCATTTATAATAAAGTATTTAAAGTAATCTATAGTTAATGAATGTCATGAAAATAAATTGTTATAAATATATGTCAAAATTATAATGAGTAGAAGTTTTTATAGAGATACAAAACTCACTCATGAGATAAGTTTGAAAAATCATATAGTGGTTTTAACCACTTTGTGAATATTACATGAATCATTGCATGTATTATATTTACTTCTCGAATGGATACTAAATTTTCATTATTTAACTTAAGTTTAATAGGGATATCTATATTTTTTTTGTTATTTTAACATATATCTTATGTTATTTTATATTTTTGTTAAATATACATCTACTGATCATGTTAGTAATCATTTAGAGTAATTTTTATAGGTCATGGTGATATTAGTTCACTTATAAAACATTACATGAATAAATGAATCTCTATTTATTAATAATGTGAAAGAACATGGTGATGTATAGATAAATTACGTGATATATATTTATCTATCTAGTTATTCCACTCAAAGAATAAAAAATTATGAGATAAACTACTATAAAAGAATAAAATTATTCATGGTTTGTTATTAAACTAGATGTTGTGGGGAAAAAAATAATTTTAGTTGATAAATTGTTTATTGAATCACACCAAATTATTTTATAGGTTAGATAGAAATAATTTGGATTTAATGTTTAAATAAGTTTGATCATAATTGAAAATAATGATTTTATGAAATTAAATTACACTTAATATTTAATAATTTAGTTCAATATATGAACTTATTAAACTTAATAGAGGATAAAAATTAGTGTTAAAAATACACGATTAATTAAATAATTTATATTTAATTAAAGTAATATAATTTAGTTATATTTGTAATATTTAATTAATTTAAGTTTTATTAATATATGATATTAATAAAATATATATCATGAAAACATAAGATCTATTTTTTATATAAATATAAATAATTAATATCTTAAAACATATCTTAAGAAAAGTGTTATCTTATTAGAAACATTATACGGCATGTGACTTACTCTCTACATAGTGAATCGACCTAAATTACCCTAACCTAAACCAGATCACCATTAATATCTGATGTGTTCTCCTAAATTATTAGAGGATGTGAAAAAGAAATGATATTTTATGCAATCATTGAGAGAACAATTTCTCTAAAAAACTTCATTTAAACTTATTAAAAAAAATATCCAAATTTAATAAATAAAATCACTAAGTGAAATGTATATCATATATGAGTATAAAAAATTGTAAAAATATATAATTATCATATAAATAATATAACTTGTTATAAAATAAAAATAACTAAAAAGTAACAAAATAATAAGCCTAAATGGTTAAAAAACACACTATAGATGACCATCACCCACCAACATTTCCAAGCTCAAAATGGTGGAAACATAGACTATAAAATAATTCCAAAATTGTTGTTATTAATTGAACATATGACTCAAAAAGAAGAAAACAATTCATGTGCATCATGGTACACATGCATAGAGTGAGCATAACATACTTAGTAGGATTTCCCCATAAAATTCCAATAATAGTATATGAATGAATAGGAATATAATTGAAAATGTGAATGTCTATGGTAGGGGGTGTGTGTGCATACCTAATCCCATGATTAAAAGCTAAATAAGTGAAATAAAAAAATAGAGACAAGTGGATAAATATATAATTAAATAAATAAATTAAAGGAAAAAAGACAATTTTATCCATCAATGAAAGGCAAGTTTTTGAGTGGATCCTTTCCACTTCACTCAATTATGTTTTGATGATTAAGAAATTATTATTTTATTCCCTATAAATTGGGTGAATAAATATGTTTTAATCTTACACTACTTGTAGAAGAAAATATTATTATTGATGGTGTTTATTTAATTTTTATTCACATTCATTATGTGTATTATAATTGATTTTAGAGAAAAATCCACCTCAGTATTAGTTAGGTTAACTCATATGATGCTATTATATTTTTAAAAAGCAAAAAATTCATAGATATTTTTTTATGTTTTTGAAATTTCTTGTTTTCCAAGTCTTATGAAATTTATAAAGGTAAAATGATTTTTTAAAATAATACATTTTTGTTTAAAGTCATATTAAAGTAGAATGTCTAAGTATAAATCCATACATGCTTTTGAAGTCACATGAAATGAATGTTAAATGTCTAATGGGACATGAAGTCATGTGAAGTGAGTCATACATAACACAAATTCATATGAAATCCAAGTCATGTAGAAACAAAGTCTGATGTATTGTTTTCAAAGTCATACATGAATATGAAAAGTCTTATTAAGTGGTTAAATAAAAGTTGTACACGGTTTGTAAAAGTCACATAGTAATAAAATTCATATGTAAAAAAAGTTATGTTGGATTTCAAAGTCATTTGTAAAAAAAATAATATGAAATTTCAAAGTAATATGGAATTTCTAAGCCATATGTGATTCATATGATTTAATAGTTTTCATTTATAAAAATAAAAATATACTCTATTTTATATATCTTTTTATATATCAATTTACTATATATTTTGTATACATGTTTTTCTTGATTTAATTACTCTATAAAGGCTTATTAATTATTTCAATGCTATGAAAATTTAATTTCAAAGGGTTTTATGTATATCACTTGTTTTGAAGTGTGTTTTATATTTTTTATACGTTTCAATTTTTTTTATTCACAGTGACACATGATCTATTTTTAAGAATATTAAATGAAGTTCCCATGAACATTAAATAGAGCATACATGTAAATTAATATCTAGGAAATAATAATAAATATACCATGAAATAGTTTGTTTGTTTTCCATGCATGACTATTACTTTAGGTAAATAAGAAATGAAATGGATAGAATATCTAAGTTTTTGTGCCTATGAATATCATATTTGAAGATTTTTTTCATTAAGAAACTCTATAAAATAGAGTTTTAAAAAATTAAAATAAGAAATCGAGGTAATTTTTAAGGATACTCAAATTTTACTATGATACACACTTTTTCAATTATCACTACAACACTTTTGGTTGGACTTCGTCATATTGATCCCTTGTTGTTTAAGTGATCGCTTCTACCTCAATATTTAGAGATCATACTATTCTAACTGGTTTCAATAGTATTGAATTATTTATTTCATTTTGTGTGGGTATTTTTTGGTTTATGATTTATCATTTAAAAATAGGATTTTAGTGTCGAGTTATACTACCCCTATAAAAGGTACATTGAGTTTTGAATGTAGGTTGAAAAAGGTAGATTTCTGGTTATGCCTTGGTCTAGTAAAAGACTGGGGTTTCAGTCATGCCTTGGTCCATATAAAAGAAAGGTTATTTCTTCCTCCACTTCAAAAGGAAGGTTTTGGGTTGTGCCTCTAGGTTTTAAAAAGGTAATATTTGGGTTGTGCCTTCAAGAGTCAAAAGGGTATCTATAAAGGGTTGTGACTACCTTTAAAATTCATGTCACTTTTTATAGTGGGTTCCATTTTTTGATGTTGAGAGTGTGAAGAGTTTATGTAGGATCACTTTTATCTTAAAAACTATAAAAATACTTTTATTAGTATTTTATTTTCTTCTATAAATTAACATAACTATAATAAGTATTTAAAATTTTATAAAAAGTTCAATTTACCCCCTCTTGACCATTCAACCATCTCACCTTCCGAGTAAATATTTTTTTATATAATATTGGATGTTTAAAGGATTATTATATTTGTATTATATATATATATAGATATTTCTTAACATATCCTAGAATTCACCATATATGGAAAATATCTATTCGATATGGAAGGAGAAAGTTCTAATGATGTATATGTTCTACAAACCACCATTTTTATGGTAATTATTATAGTTATTGGCATGTTTAGATGGAAGAATATCTTAAACAAATAAGTATTTTCCATTTCAATATTATAGTAAAAAATTCCATACTTCCTAAGGTTGATCTTGATACTCTTACTAGTGTTGATTCTTTGAAATATGTACTTAATTATAAAATTATGACCATACATTATTGTTTAATTAACTAAAATGTATTCTTTCACATTTATACATATAAAATCACACATTATATGTGAAGAATATTACAAAATAATCATCATGGATCTGATAACTCAAAAAACATCAAGATTTTAAGATAGCTAAAAATGAAACTATAAATCAAATGTTTCCTCAGTTTACTCACATTGTAAATGTTATGAATGTCTTAGGATAAGGTCAAGATAATATAGTTCTCGTTTATTTTTTTAAAGAGATATAAATAAAAAAACGACATGCCAATAAGGAAAAAATTAGTGAAAGTAATAATTTTAAGGAATATACACTTGTTGAATTTATTGTTTATTTATTAAAATATGAGTTGGAATTGAAAAAAATTATGAAGAAGAATATGATAAAATAAAAAGAGTAGATTTAAAATAAAAAAATAATTTTAATGATTACTCAGAAGATTATTAGTTATAGGAAAATTAAATTTATGTGGATGGTCATGTTTTTAAAGGATTTTATAAGATAAAGAAGAGATATTCTATAAGGAACAAAAGAAATTATTCTAGAGATAATTATAGAACAAACTGAAATGGTAATAACATTTCTAATAAAATTCCAAAATTAACCTATTATAAATATAGAAGGAAAGGGTATATAATACCAAAATTCCCAAATATGAACGAAAAGAACAAGATGATGAGAAAAAAGGATAATAGAGCACTTGTATCTTGATGGATATATACTTAGGACTCATATTCTAGTGAAGAATTTGGTTTTGAAAATGGAATTGAAAATATGTGTTAAATGGAATAATCAAATAAGGTGAGTGATGATGAAAATGAATAGTCTAATTATAAATTTAGAGAACATACTATGGATGAATTATATAATGAAAAATAAAGATAATAAAATGACATTTTTAAAATCTCAAATATATACAAGGAACTTAATAAAAAGTATTAAAAACATATTAAGGAAAACATGATCACTCTTGAAGAAAATGAAAAATTAAGGAATAATAATTCTAGATACAATGATAAAATCTATGCTAATTTAAAATATGCTCAAAAGGAAAATGTTAAAAATAAAGATTATATTTTTAAAAAATATTAGTCTTAATAAAGAAAACTTAAATATATTCTAGGTGAAAATAATAAGCTCAAAAAAAAGATGAAATTTTAAAAACAGATCTATCCATATTTGTTAAAGGGATAACTATGATAAAATGGTAATAATGAAAAAATTAAATAAAATTAATAATGGTCTTGGTTATTATAATCAATTAAATAAAATGTATAATACATTTTTTTATAAAAATTTCCAAGGGTACTATTTCAACAATTAATTTATTTAAATGTGGAATAAAGGGGAATTATGCAAGTGAATACTTATCGAGATTTACAAAATCTCTTGGACACACAAAATCATTTCTACATAAATCCTTATCCTATAAATTACCTATTAGTAAATGTTCAAAATCATCATTGACTATTAAAAACATTTTTTCTAACCCAATTGGACCCAAATTTTCATGGCTAGTAAAGTTATCTTAAATCAATATTTGTAGGACACACAAATTCAAATTTTAAGAAAAGAAACATGGATAATGGATAATGGATGTTCCTAGAATAATATAGGTTATGATAAAAAATCTCTACCATTCAAAAATTTTGAAGTATTTAACATTACATTTGGTGATAATTAAAAATTTATTGTCAAAGGTTTTAGTATGGTTGGAATTTATAATTCCATTATCATTTCAAAAGTTTTATATTTTGAGGGTTTAAAACATAATTTGATAAGTATCTCACAATTATGTGATTATAAAATGAAGTTAAAATTTTAAAATTATAAGTTTATAGTTTTTAACAAAAAAAATCTATTATTCTATGAAAACTGAAAGGATAATATATATTCTATCAATTTTTCAGTGTTAACTGTAAAAAATTTCATGTTCTTAAATGTTGTATAGATAGAAAATATTCTATGTAATAGGAGGCTCATCCAATATATTTTAAGGATGTTTTATAAATTTTACAAATACTAAAATGTTATGCAACTTCCCAAATTAAAGTTTCACATCACATACATTTGTGATGCTTGTATAAAACAACAACATAAAGAGTAATTTAAATACATCAAGGAAGTGAAAGTAGTATGTACTCTACAACTTATTAATATATATTTATTTGTACCTATACTTATTTATAGTATTGGTAAAAAATGTATGTTTTTTTATTTTTGATGACTTTAGCAGATTTACATGGACTTACTTTCTTACTCTTAAATCTAAAACATTATCTAAGTTTGTTACTTACTATAACCTTGTTCAAAATAAAATGGTATATTTAATTGTTTCTATTAAAAGTGATAGGGGTGGATAATTTATAAATGGATAATTCAAAAATTTATATAAGGATAATGATTATTCTTATAATTTTTCATACCCTAAGACACCATAAAAAATAGAGTTATAGAATTGAAAAATATAATACTATAATAAATGTTTATAATAATTTTAAATGAGTTTAAAATACATAGTTATTTTTTTGGAAGAAGCTATAAATACATCTTTAGATGTGTTAAATAGAGTTCTTTTAAGAATAATTATAAAGAAAACACCTTATGAACTTTAGAAAGGTAGAAAAATAAAATTTTATTACTTTAGATTATTCGGTTTTAAAGTTTATATTCTTAACACTAAATATTAATTAAAAAATTTTGATTCAAAAAAAGATAAAGGTATCTTTTTAGGTTATTCAAACTCCAGTAAATCCTATAGAGTATATAATAAAATATTCATAGAAGTTTAAGAATCTATTCATGTAAAATTTGATGAAAATATTTCAAAAGAAAATAATGTTGATGATTTGAACAAACTTGTAGAAGAATTTAGATATTTTAATCTTAGGGAGGTTGGACCCCAAAATAATAATGAAGATATCGAGGGGTACAATCATTCTCATGAAAATTAATAAATAAAATCATAAATATCACCCTTTGGATAAAGTTATTGTAAATGTTAATTTAATAATTACAAACATAAATTATTTAAGGATTTTTTTGATCATTCTAATTTTATTCTTAAAAATATTAAGGAATATTAATTGATTCAAAATGAAAATTTTATATAGAAGAAGTGTTAAACCAATTTTTAAGAAATAAATTCAGGAATTTATTTAAACCACTTAATTATTTTAAAATAATTAGTACTAAATTTATTTTTAGAAATAAACTTAATGAATCTTGAAATATGATTTTTAATAAGGTCAGATTAGTTATGCAAGTCTATTTTTAAGAAGAAGACATAGAACATGGTGTAACATTTTCCCTGATTTCAAGGTTATAAAATACAAAAAATATTATTAGGTTATACTAATTTTCATGGTTTTAAATTTTTTCAAATTTATGTTAAAATGTAATTTATAAATGGATTTATTTTTTAGGAATTTTATGTTATGTGACATCTTGGTTTTGGAAATGAAAATTGCAAGATACTGTCTTTTTCCTAGTTATGTTACCTTTAATGTTTTTGTTTGAGATAATTTAATTTATTTAAAAGAACCTTGTTTACCAGTTAAAGTGATGTTTTATATGGTTTTGGGGGGTTTTTAGGATCCAATCATGTGGACGGATAGAGTTTGAATGCAACAATGGAGACGCTATAGTGCAATTGACTATCCAATGCAATTTATCAGCTAACTGGGGGGGGGGGTTAGAAGCTCTATAACCCTATAGGAGGATCACCAACTAGTTCGTGGAGCCTGAGTAGAGTGGGTCTCCCACACGAGACCCACTAATCAGCTGGTAGAGACCCACTAACTAGATGGTGGGGACTCTTACTGTGTAGGTGCATTGGAAGATACCACCATATAGCTGATGGTGCCCATCATCCAGCCAGTGGCATGAAGAAGGGTCAGGATAATGAGGGGTAGAATTGTATTTTCTACCCCCATAACCCCATTTTAACACCTACTTAACCCCTATTTTTACCCTAACATGGGATTATAAATTGTGAAGGTATTTCTAAGGCTATTAGGACTTCACCAACACCTTTCCTTGGTTATTTGATCCATGGTTCAATACAAGAACCTTGAATTAGGTATCATGGTGAGATTCACTAATCTAGACATTTAATAATTGGAGTTTATTTTTCATTTATTGAGTTAGGTGGTCTAAAATAAATCTACAATATATGTATTTACTTTCCAGTGTGTTCAACTCATGCGATCATGCTGGAACACCATGCATATAACCCCTATTGAATGGAATTATCTTTTTTGTATTGAATCCTTACATTTAAACCTCCCATAGATCCCATTATGTCTGTTAGTGTTGAGACACAGACTTTCATCCACCTGATAGGCATGTCTACCCTTGATCCTAGGTTGGAAATTGAAACATATGAACCTAGATCCCTATATTGAATTGGGAATTGTTTATGGATTGGCTTGATAAGGTGAATTGGCTTAGCATATGAAATATTGTAATTGGATTTCTAAAGAATCACTTTGCAGGTAAGTGGTTAAATGAAATGGAATTAAAAATAGCATAATGGAATGTTGGTTTAAAGGAATAAATGATACGTGTAATGGTAATTTAGACTAAATGGAATGTGAAATGGAATTTTTATAATTGGTAACTTGGTATGAAATTGGAAATTGGTTTAAATTGGATAATTACATGTAATTGAAATTTGTAAGATAATTGGTAATTGGAATGAATTAACCAATTTATCAAATGTTAACATGTTTGGAATGTTTAGTATTTTATTAAGCTTGAGTATTATTTTCATGGTTATTTAAATTATAAAATCATCCTTATCTTGAGAAGTTACATAAGGTCTGATGTCCTCTTAACACATAAGTGGCCCTAGCATGGTAATTTTCAATGGGTTTGGTAATAATTTTTTCATTTAGTATGTTATTGTTCCATGGGAACATTTAAGTTTCTCTAGCAAGCGAATTATCATTGAGTATTGTAAATATTAGATGTATAAATTTCCCCTTGGCATGGTAATTCACCATGGGAACATGTAAGAGACTCTAAAATTGAAATTCACATAGATTCTAGTATTACATGATCACTTGATGATAGGGGGAGAGATGTATGGTAACATGATTCTTGTGGTAAAGATACAAGGTTACTTGATACATGGTATTGGTGATTCATACTAGGTAGGATAATCCAATAATGGGTAGAGACATCTGACATCATGTCGAAGTAGGTTTTCCCAACCTTGGGTGTTAACCCAGAGCTCGAGAGTTAGTGGGTTATTTCATGTTATACATTAATTTATAAATTAATACCCTTATTTATCATACCATTTCATGCACTATTATTTTAGTCTAGATTTATTTAGAGATTGTGGGTATCATCCAACTGAGTTTTACTCACACCATATTCATACTACTATTTGGTACCAGAGAAGATTTCATAGATGTAGGTATGTACAAGGGAAATGTACCTATAATTGATTGATTTATTTTATGGATAAGATTTAATCTTGGATTTTGGAGCAAGTGTGGGATTTATGAATAGTTTTGGGATTATTTATTTTCAATGTATTCTTTCAGTTGGATGATTTCATGTCATTTAGTTAACATTAAATATGACATGACATGGTTTATTATATTTGTATTGATTTGGTTTTGTATGCTTTTCTATTGTTGATGTTTTATGTTTTATTGGTTATTTTTATTTTTTTGTGTTTTATAATTTTTTCTATAGGTTATAGTCTCCCTACATTATTTCTAAACTCTCATTGCTACTTGGTAGCCACTAGAATATGGGGTGGTGAACTTGAGGTCACGTAGCGACCTGTCTCAGTAACACAAGGGAGAACCAGGTTAGGTATGTTACAAGTTGGCATCATAGAAGATATTTTATATTGATTTACTATTTGGTGAAGGTGTAAAGGAGAATATGATTTTTCATGGCTTGTAAATAACTTGTTCATGGGAGTAGGTAACCTATGTGTGGGGGATAACCCATGTTTCTAGAGATTGGATTACTATTATTGACATTTTTTTACTACAATTGTGATATAATTTCACATTTAGAGATGAAATAGTTGTTTGATGTTACTGTTTATGAGATTTTACTTGTGGTTTGGTATGGAATGAGGTTCATATGCATGCATTATGTAAGTCAGCTAGTGAAATATATTGACATTCATCTTTCATTCTAAGGACATATTTACAACATATGATATATATGTATACCTAAATTTTGAGATATAATCCATTAAAATATTAGATAAAAAGGAATAAATAAAATTTTTATAACATTCTAATTAACTTGTTAAGCCATGTTTTGGAGAAACCATGTGTCAATGGTTCTCTGTTGTCATATTTCCCTTTAAATTTTGATCTTATTATGTATCCTATGACATGATGGGGCTTTTAACCCTTGAAGATCCTATGTGGTTAGACCTATAAAAGTTAGAGAATGGGTAGATTCTCAACATCTTAAACTAGAACTCATGTGTTGGGTGGTGCGATGTGAATCTTGATAGTAAGGAGATACAATTTCTAAAGAGGATAAATATGAGTACTCGAGTTGGTGGTACCAGAACCTCATGATGTAGACAACTATAAAGGATAGTGGGTCTAGGATTGGAGGTCCATGACTCATGGGGAGATCACTCTATAGGGAAAATAGAGGTATTTTTTTTGCCTTTATGGGAAGCCTTTATGTGTGAGTGATCATGAAATGGTTTCACAAGGTCGGTAAAAATAGTGGATGTAGGGTGGTGAGATGACTATTGGGAATGTTTCTAATTATGTGGATAAAATCAAAAGAGCTGGTAATGATAGGTCACTAATGATCTTAGTTCAAGTTCACCCTTTGAGTTAGCAACCCACATTTGTAATGAAGCTTGCAGGGCTTGTAATCCAAAAGATTGATGTGTACATATATGTATCCATGGAGAAATATGACATAAACACTGGATCAGGGTACCATTGTGTGGTCAACCTAGGGTTTTCATTCGATTGAAAGGTTGTGGTTTGATTTAGAGGCTTGTGTGAGGGGATCGAGACCATCTGATTCAAAAGTCATAATCCATGCCTAGTCTAATAAAGAACATTTTAAACTTCATAAATGGATCAAAGGATGTAGTAAACTATGTTTTGGGTATCTAGGTGTGAGTAGCACGTGGTGCTTTCTTGACAATTGGGTATTAACAAATGGGAATAGTTAATCATTTCATTCAATTATGTACTAGTCAAGGGATAGATAAACCAATGTAAACATTATGCGGAAACAATAAGGATACTCCTATGATGGGGATCACCAACCAAGTCACATGTGAAATTAACTTCTTATGGGAAAGGTTATGGCCTGTGTAAGAATGAACGTTGAATGATCATGATGGACCACTTTCATGATGTATTTTATAAATAATTATTTGTCCTACCCCTAGATAAAGAGATCTAGTTCACTATTGAGTTGGTTCCAAGAAAAAAACTTATTTCTATCCCACCTTATAGGATGGAACCAGCAGAACTTCAAGAATTGAAAGTGCAGTTAAAATATTTTAAAGCTAGGGTATTCTTACATCCTAGTACTTTAGCTTGGGTTTCTCCTGTACTTTTTTACCAAGATGGAAGATGAGACTTCGATATTGTGTGTTTGTTACCAATGGATGAACTAGATGATGATCAAGAACCGACATCTCCTTCTGTGCACTGACAATCTCTTTGATTATCTAAGAGGTTCCCAAATATTCTCTAAGATTTACTTGAGGTTAGGGTACCATAAATTAAGGGTGAGACCATCTGACATACCCCAGAAAACTTTTAGGATTAGGTAAAACTTGTAAAAGTTTATTTTAATTATTTTTGGATTAAATAATGCACTATTTATATACATGTAATTGATGAGTAATATATTCTATTAATTTATGGATCAATTTTTGGTGGTTTTCATCAATGAAATATTTTTTGTAATCCCAGTCTAGATATGATCATACACAACATCTTAACATGATCCTATGTAAATGGATATAGAATTAACTATATACCAAGATATCCAAATTTCATATCTTTATTGACAAAATGTACTTATTTGGTCACATTATATCAGAGGATGGAGTGTCAATGGACCTAGAGAAGGTGGTAGCCATGGTATCTTGAGAACGATGTATAAAAATCTCTAAAATTCATATATTTTTGGATCTAGAAGGCTATTAACAATATTTTATCAAATACTTATTCCATTTTGAAACTCTGATGTTTAGTATGAATAAGAAATGGGTGAAGTTTTTTTGGTCAAATGATTGTAAGGAGGCCTTCCAGGAATTGAAGAGAAAGTTGACCTCAACACCAATCCTCACCTTAGGTGAGCTGGGTAAAGAGTATATTTTTTATGATGCATTGAACGTTGAGCTCAGATCAGTTTTAATGAAATAGGATTGATTTATTTCTTATATCTATAAAAAGTTGAGGGTGTACGAGTGGAATTGTCCTACTAATGATACAAAGTTAGCTACAGTGGTACACACTATGATATTATAGCGGAATTATCTTTTAGGTGAGTGATTTTTGGTGTAGATGGATCAAAAGATCCCAAATTACATATTTTCATAGTGAAACCTTAACCTTCAATAGATGATGTGGTTTGAGTATCTGTAGACTTTTGACTTTGAGTTGACATACACTCCAAGAAAGGGAAACATCATTGTTGATGATCTGAGTAGTAATACATAGTTTGAGGTAGTGCAGGAGTCTTGTGATAAGTTTTGGATAATTGAACTCTTTGAGGATTTTTTTTCTGTATGATTAGCAGTCTTAGGGGTGAAAGACTCTGACATAGACCTCTTTTGTTCCCATGCTTCTAGATTAAAATCAAGAATGGGAATCTATATAATCTAGGGGGTTTATCCATAAGGAATATCTTATATGGTGGGGAGCCACCATCTGGTTGGTATCTTGGAAATGATGAGGTTATTTATGTCTATGGTTGTATCTAGGTACCTACAGGTTTGTGTAAGTAGATGATTAGTTAATTCCATGATTCTAAATGAGAGGTACATCCTGTTTTTACAAAGATGTATCACGGTCTTTCTAGGAGATACTGGTGGATAGGGATGAAAATGATGATGATGGGTTTCGTGGTGAGATGATTTACCTATTAACAGGTGAAGGATAAACATTAGAGGCCTATTAGGTTACTGCAGCCTTTGTCTATTTTAGAATATAAGTGGGATGATATCACTGTAGACATTATTATAGGATTACCCAAGACAATCTAGAAAAATGATACAGTTTCAGTGATCGTAGATCAACTAATAAAGGTATCCCAATTATTTTATATCCAAGAGACCTTCATAGTCAATGATAGGGTAATCTATGTGTGTGGGAGATATGTTGATTAAATGGTGTTTTTTGGACTTCAATTTTTGATCAAGATCCCTATTTCATGTCACAGTTTTGGTAAGGGCATTATAAGGAAATGGGATCGCATGCTATTCTGAGTGAAACCTACCATTCTTATACCAACGACTAATCTAAACAAATGATTTAGATTATAGAGGATATTTTATGATCCTGTGTTTTTTATTTTAGTGGTTCTTAGGAGAAACATTTGGAACTCATTGAGTTTTATTATAGTAATATATTTTATGAATTTATCCAAATAGATACTTTTGAGGCTTTATATGGAAGGCTATTTTGTTCACCTTTGTACTAGTTGGAGGTGGGTGAGTAAAAAATAATTGGACTTAGTCACTTTTAGGAGACATATGAGTAGGTTTAGTTAATCAATAAGTTTTTGGTAACCATATAGAGTAGGTAAAAATATTATGCCAACTATCGAGGATGACCTCTAGAGTTCATGTTTGGTCACCATGTTTTTCTTTACGTGTCTTATAAGAAGGGGAAATGTTGTATCCAAAAGTAGGGAAAGCTAGAGCCCAAGTTCATTAGGTTGTTTGAGATAGTGGATAGAGTTGGGTTAATGGAATATCAATTGGATCTTACATAGTGATATAGTTCCATGCATGACATGTTACATCTATCACAGTTTCAAAGTTATCACTCAGCCCTTATCACATGATAGATGTTCATGATGTTGAGTTTAATGCTAATGTGTACTTTAGGAGAATTCGATCCATATAATAGATCACAGTGAGGAGAATCTATGAGGAAAGATCATTCCCATAGTGTGAGTGTAGTGGAGACATAGGTTTGTTTAGGAGGAGACCTGAGAGAGGGAGTTTGATTTACGAGTATAGTTTTCTAAGTTTTTTGCTGATACCTCCCAGTAATTCTTGGAATCAAAGATATAGGAAGAGATGTTATATGGCGGGGAGGTTGTAATATTCTATATTTTTCATAGGTATGTTCCTCTTTAAGTTTTTTCAAGCCTCTTTAATTCCTATAAATGGGAATTGTTTCATAGTTAAAGTAATGTTTGAGAGGCGTTTGGGGGATCAGAGGAGCCAATCCATTAGAAGGCTATCGGTGGAATGCATTACCAAATATTCTACAGTTCCATCTTCTGGATAGTGGGATTACCATAAGATCAGTAATCCAATAGGAGGCTCACCAACCTACTAGTGGGGTCTCTAGCACTATAAGAATGTAGGAAGGCACACCAACTAGCTGATGGTGCTTGTTGACCAGTTGAAAGCATCAGGTTGGGTCTGGATAAGGAGGGGTATAATTGTATTTGATACCCCATAAATACCTTTCTAACAACTAATTAACTACTCTTTCAACACTAACATGATATTAATGATTTTTATGGGTTCTCCAAGGTTCCTAAGGCTTCTCTAACACTTTTACTTAGTCCTTTAATCTATGGTTTGATCATAGTTCCCATGAATCAAGGATCATGGTGGGACTTGTTGATCTATACATTTGATTGTAGGATTTTCTTCTTCATTACTTGAGGTAGGTAGTCTAAAAAAACTCCCTAATGTATGGATTTTCTTTCTAATATGTGAAACTTTTTTTATCACACCAACACACCATACATGCTACTATTATTGAATGGGATTATTTTGTTTGTCTTGAATCCCTACACCTATACCTCCAATGGTTCCCATTGATTCCTTTTACATTGAGACTAATACTTACACCCACCCAAGAGGTGTTCCTACCCTTGACATTAGGTTGGAACTTGGAACATAGGAACCTAGTTCACTATGTTAAATTAGGAATTGTTTATAGATTGGATTAATGAGGTGAATTATCTTGTTAAAGATTCAACTTGAATGCAAGTGGTTAAATGGAATGGAATTAGAATTAGAATAATGTCATGATGGTTTAAAGACATAACTAATATCTGAAATATTAATTTATATTAATATAATATGGAATATAATTGTTATAATTATTGTGATAATTGGTAACTTGGCATGAAATTGGAAATTATATTAAATGGGATAAGACATGTAATTGAAATCAGAATGATAATTATTAATTGACATGAATTAACCAATTTGGAATATGTAAACATTTTTTGCATGTTTGGTATTTTTGATTGAATTATTATTTGAATTATAGAATCACCCTTAGTATGGGAATTCATATAAGTTATGATCTCATCTAATAACATAAGTGGACCTATCATGGGAATTCACACTAGGTATATTGATACTTTTTCCATTAGTATAGTCTTGTGGAATGGGAGCACGTAAGAATCTATAGAATGAAAATTTTCATAGATTATAATAAACATTAGATGTATAACTCACCCTTGGAATGGTAATGAACCATGGGAACACGTAAGAGGGTTTGGTATGAGAATTTACAGAGTCTAGTATTTCATGATCACTTGATGAATGAGTGCGATATATATCGTTACATGATGCATGAGGGAAAGATACACTATTAATTAATACATGATATCAATGATTCATCCTAGGAAGGAGAATAATTTAATAGGAATATATATCCAAAGTCCTTACAAAGAAGGTTTGGCTAACCCTATGTCACAACCCGAGGATCAAGGGTCAATGAGTTATTTGATATTCTGCATTAATTTATGAATTAATTCCCCTATTTATTATACTATTGCATGGAATATTATTTCATTCTATATTTTTTTAGACACCATGGTTTTTGGTCTAGTGAGTTTTACTCAAACCTGTTTGGTCCTCCATTTGGCACCTAGGTAGATTTTATGGATGTAGTTCTGGACAAGGGAAAGGGTACCTGTGTTTGATATATTACCTTTCTAGATGGGATTGGATCTTGGATTTGGGACTCATTATGGGATTCAAGACCAATTTTGGGTTTTTTTGTTTCATCTTTTAGTTGGATGATTGTATGGAATTTATTTGACAATCAATATGACATGACATGGTTTATTGGATTTGTATTGATTTTGTTTTATTAGTTTTTCTACTATTGATATTGTATGTTTTATTAATCATTCTTATTTATGTTTTATTTTCTACTCTGTTCCAAAGGTTATAGTCTCCACACTTTATCCCTTAGACCCTTGCTGCTAGTCATTAGCCTCTAGTATACATGGTGTCACACATGAGGTCATGTAGTGAACCATATTGAACATGTGAGGGGGAACCAGGATGAGGATGTTACAAAAAGAACATTAATCATGTTTTAAAGATTTACAAAAAACTTTATGGTCTTAAGCAAGCTCCAATATCTTGGTATGAAATATTATCCAATTTTCATTTGAAAATGGATTTAAAAAAGGAAAGGTAGAACCTATATTGTTTATCAATAAAAGTTATGAAGATATTTTTGTTGTAAAAATATATGTGGATGACATTATATTTGGATCTTTAAATGATTCTTTGTGTAATGAATTTTCAAAACTAGTGACTATAAAATTTGATATGAGTCTTATGGGAGAATTAAAATTCTTCCTTAGAATTTAATTTTTTTAAATATATGATAGAAAAATTATAAATCAATTTATGTATGCTAAGAAACTTCTTAATATATTTGGATTAGATAATTTTAAAAGTTTGAACATTTATATGAGCACTTCATGTACATTGGATGTTGATGAATCTAGAAAATTAGTATATAATAAAATTTATAGAGTTATGATTAATAGTTTATTATATTTAATTTCTTCTCAGCCTGATTTAATGTTTAGTTTTTTTATTTGTAAAAAAGTTCAAAGTGACCCTAAGTAAAGTAAATTAAAAAAATTCAAAATAATCATAAAATATTTTTAAAATTTCTATAAACTTGGGTTTATTTTATCATAGTAGCACTGATTTAGACTTAAAAATATATCCAGATTAAGATTTTTGTGGATTTAAAAAAGATAGAAAAATCAAAATTTGAATTGTCACTTTCAAGGGAAAATATTAGTCTCTTGGAATTTTAAGAAATATTTTTTTTACTTTATCAACTATAGAATGAGAATAAATTACTACTACAATTTATTGTACTCAATACTTTTGGATTAAGAAAACTTCTTTTTGATAAGTTACATATTTTATGTGATAATTCTTATGAAATTGAAATATCTAAGAATCCTTTATAACAATATAGGACTAAAAATATTGAAGTTAGATATAATTTTATTAGATATTATGTTCAAAAAGATGAAATCTATTTGGAATATTTTCCAACTGATGATCAAATATCTAATAAAGTCCATCGATTCATAAAGATTGAAGGTATTAGGATAAATTTTTAATTTCAAGATCCTTTTTCTAGAGTTGAGGAATTCCTTTACAATAAATACCAAAACTTATCATACATAGATTTTATAAATTTTTATATGAATATTAATTACACTAAACAAACACACACCTGATGATCGTAAAGGTATAGTGCCTTTAGAAACATGGAAACATAAACAACTAGTTCAAATGAGTTATACATTGTCTCCCTCTTAGTTTCTAAAAACTAGAAACCTTCTTAAATATATCACATGTAATACCTATCATCACGACCTGGGGAAAATAAATATAAGAAAGGGTGATCTCAGATGTTCTATAAGGGTAAACAAGGGATATATTAATATAATATGAGCATAAGGGTATAAAAACATGATAATAATATTTTAAAAACACAACCTACATATCATTGATTATAAACATGATTCATAACATAAATCTTGGAAGTTCATAAAACATGAATCAAAATGGAATCAAATAACATGATCCATAAGAACATAACATTTTCATAAGACTTAAATGTATGGCATAAACAAAAGCATAGAAATTATTTTATATAGTAGTAAAGGATCATTTCCAAGTATATCATAGTGGAATGAGTTCACTCCCCAAACCATCATAGTAATCAAGGTTCACTCCCTAAAATCTCCCCCTTTTTGATAATTAGAAAACATTTATTTATCCATGAGTATTGAGCTAGTTGTAAATATAATATATTTATTGATGGATTTACATATATAAAACCCACATTACCTTTCTATGGGTTAAAAGTGTTGTAATGTTCAAATAATTAATAACTTATGTATGTAATGAATTTATATGAAACCTTTTCTTTATTCACTATGGGTTATTGATAAATTCTTTATTATGATCAATGTGGATCACATGAATTAAAACATATGATGGGTGTTACTTGATAGTGATTCAATGCATTAGTTAAAGAATTAATCTCTAGAGATGGCATGTTTTAGGATAAATTCATGAATAACCTTGGTAATTATGATTTATGACACCTTGGTGATAAACCTTGGTGAGTAGTTAGATTCACCTCAAAGGGAACAAGTTTCATTTGAGTCCTTCATACATCAATGACCGCCTTACGTTAATGGATTTTTTGATCCATTAAATTTCAAAAAATGGATTACCTCTATAGAAAATATATTTTTGTACTATGTTGTTCAAAGATTGATAAAGTGACCTTAGAATTATACTACTTAGAATGAGAAGCTGATCAGTGGTGGGAACTGATTAAAAACACAAAACTATGAGAGGAGATTGATTCAATGGAGCGGGATGAGTTCATGCGAGTATTTTTCATTAAATATTTTCCCCACTTGATGAGAAATAATTAGAGAATAAATTATTAGAGATAAAGTAGAAGGAAAATAAATATATGGGAAGCTATAAAATAAACTTTATGATACTATTTTTATGAACCTATAATTTGTTTTATGAATCATAAGGGAGAGGTTGATAGGTTTTTTAGTGGGATGAGACTTCATATGTGAAGGAATCTAGAGAATTGAGACTATGAAAGATATGAGGAGATAGTGAATGGAACTTTGAAGGTTGAAATAGAGTTTGGAGAGATGAAATGGTCACATATGCTGAATGAAAATAGAGAGAAATGAATCCAAACTTAGGGAAGAATTTTTATCATGTAAGAGGATAAAAGAAATTATAACTACCCACATGAAACAAATGTGGAAATAAACATTTGAGGAACTACTTTATTGGGAGTATAAAGTGGTAC
This sequence comes from Viscum album, assembly GCA_963277665.1. NCBI lineage: Eukaryota > Viridiplantae > Streptophyta > Magnoliopsida > Santalales > Viscaceae > Viscum > Viscum album. The sequence continues at coordinate 1,606,810,009 of OY728141.1, read as the reverse complement.
AAGTGTAGAAGAGATGGACATAAAGCTCAGAACTATCATAGTGAGGTAAATAATAAAAATCTCAATACAAAAAAGGGGATATGGTGAAAGCACATATTGATGTTCAATTATTCAAGTGTGGTTAGCTTGGGAACTTTACAAATCATTTCCAAATCAGAAGATAATTTTTGGAAACTATAATCATCCTTAGTATAATCCAAGGAAGAATGTTCGTAATTTAGTAATCACAATGGATGAAGTATAGTGTCCAAATGATGTGGTGAAAGGTTCACTTTTTTTGCTCTCAAATCTAGAAAGTAATTTGTTTGAATATGATTCTATGAATTCCTTTATTTTATCCAAGTTTTCAAGGAATATATAATTAAACCTAGAAATTCTATAATTATATTTATTAGTTAAAAATCCTAGAGGAATTATCCAAGTATCAAAGGTATATAGAAAATATAGTATCAACTTTAGTGAGTATAATATCATCAGGTATAGTACTAACTCTCATGGTGTAATTTGATACTATAATATGGATGGACTGACTCTCAAAGTATACTGTTAAGATAAATTATAGAAGAAATGAAATTTCAATGATCTTGAATGGGAAACTATGAGTTATTTTCAAAGGAGAGTTATGCAAGCATGAAATCTGTAAAAAAGAAACTCATATAGACTTATTTATGGATATTATCAGTAAATAAGAAAAATAAATAAAATGTATAAATATAGATAATGTATCAATTGTTTAGGAATACATTAATGAATTACCAGAAGAGTTACTGAGACCTCGCCAATAAATAGAGGTATATTTCTCAATTGAACTCCTGCCTGGATCCAATTCAATATAAAATAACCCATATAGAATGGAATATGTGGAGTTATAATAATTAAAGAACAAACTTCAAGATATTTTAGGGAAATTTGTTATTCGATCAAGTGTGTATCCTTGGTGAGAAAATATTCTCATTTTTAAGAAGAAGGATGGATCAAAGTGGCTATGCATTGATTGTAGAGAACTTAATGGGATCATAGTGAAGAACAAATATAATCTTATGAGGGTTGATGATTTGTTTGACCAGCTTTATGGGGTTCATTTATTCTCCAAGATTGATCTCTAATTGAGGTGGAATCAGTTAAGGGTGAAGAAATAAGATATCCCAAATAATTCCTTCTGAATGAGATATGAGAATTATGAGTTTGTTATTATGACCTTTGGCTTGAAAAATACTATTTTCATATTTATGGATTTGATGAATATATACTTTAAAGATTACCTTGATTGTGGTGGTATTTATTAACAATATTATGATATATTGTAAAAGTTTTGTGGAGCATGGGGATCATCAATGGGTCATATTACAAACTCCATGGAAGGATAAGATATTTGGTAAATTCATAAAATGTGATTCCTAGTTATAATATGTTTAATTTTTGGGGAACATCATGACTAGTAAATGAATTTCACTTGATCCAAAAAAAGACAAAGGTCATGGAGGAGTGTCCATGTCCTCCTACTATTACTGGTTTTCATAGTTTCCATGTCCTAGATAGATACTATAGAAGGTTTGTGAAAAAAACATGGATTTATAATACATTAACCAAGTTAACACAAAAGGAATTTAAGTTTATATGGATAAAGTAGTGTGAATAAAGTTTCCAAGAACCAAATAAGAGGCTAGTTAGTGCACATGTGCTAACTTTACCCACTAACGTGAAAGGATTTTTCATTTATAATGATGCATCCTTAAAAGGAATTAGGTGTGTACTCATATAAAATGAAAAAATGATTGAATATTAACCATGAAATTTAAATCCTAATGAACAAAATTATCTTACTCATGCTCTAGAGTTATCAATATTAATCTTTTCTCTAAGGATATAGATACACTACCTTTATGGGAAAAAATGTGATATATACATAGACCATCAAAGTTTGAAGTATATATTCACACAAGAGATCAACATGCATAGTTTAATATGGTCATATCTAATAAAGGTCTATAATTTATATATTCACTACTATATAGGGAGATAAAATAATGTAGTTGATTCTCTTAGAAGAAAATAACCTGCTACTCTATCCATGATGCCGATCAAGAAAGACCTTATATTATTTGATATGTAAAGGATTGACATAAAAATCATAATAGTAAGGAATAAACCCAACCTTTACTAAATGATTTCTCAACCATATATCCAAGAGAGGATCGAGGAGGAATAAAGGGATGATATGAAGATTAAAAAGAAGATGAAAGCAGTAAATGAGGAAAATCTTTATGAGTTTCACATCAATGAAGATGGAATCATTCAATTTGGAACTAGAATTTTTATCCCTTTATCACCTAAGATAAATAATGAAATACTGGGTAATTCACATAGATAATCTTTCTCTATCCATATTGGAATTACTAATAGGTTCTATGATCTTAGATATCACTTCTAGTGAGACAACATAAAGATGGAGATTTCAAAGTATACATTTAAGTGTGTAGTATATTAACAGGTTAATATAAAATGATAGAAGTACAAGGGGATTATGGAACCATTGACTATACCCACATGTAAATTGGAGAACATAACCATGGAACTTTTCAGTGATCCATTGAAGTCATCTAAAATAAACAATGTGATATGGATTGTGGTGTATCAACCAACCAAGAATTCATACTTCATCATTATTATGGAAGATTTATCTATTGACCATGTTTCCAAGATATATGTAAAGGATGTGGTGTGGATACATGGATTACTACTTTCAATTGATTCTAATCATCACCACATGTTCACATATAAATTTTGGAGAAGTCTTCAAGATTATTTGAATAATGAATTGAATTTCAATATAACATATCACTCTTAAACTGATGGCCAGTCCAAAAGGACCATTTAGACTCTTGAATACATACTAAGAGCCTTATAAATGTAATTTAAAGGTGGATGATATCAACATCTCCCATTATTTGAGTACTCATATAATAACATCTTCTACTCGAGTATTCAAATGGATTCATATGAAGAAATATATTTTAAGTGATGTAGAATTACTACTTGTTTGAATGAAGTTGGTGAACAAAAAATCTTCTTAGAGTCATAAGGAGAGATATGCCAACAACCATAAAATTGACTTGGAGTTTGATGTTGGAGACAAAGTATTCCTTAGAATATCACCACTGAAGAGATTCATAGGGTTTGGAAAGAAAGAAAAGCTTATCCCTATGTAAATTGAACCATTTTAGATCCTTGATCGTATAGGAGTGCTAGACTACTTTCTAGAACTTCCACCAAACATAGATCAAGTTCATGATGTGTTCTACGTATCACTCCTAAGGAAGTACATACCCAATCTCTCACATATACTGAATATGAAGGAGGTACAAATAGAGAATTAACTCTATTATGAGGAGTATCTGGTGAAGATCTTGGACCTTAGAGAATTTTTTTATGCAACAAGACAATCCACCTTATCAAATTACCGTGGAGAAACTATAAGTATGAAGAGCAAATATAGGAATCAGTGGAAAAAAAGAGACATAAGTACCCTTATTTATTCTCAACTGATAATATGAGTTGAAATTTTAGGGGAAAATTTTCTAAATGGGGAAGAATTTAATAAACAAGACTTTATTAGTAATACGTTTTCCAAAATAAATGTGTGTTATATTATATTATATAGTATTATACATATATAACACATAGTGATCAACAAAACATTATTTTATTAATACAAATCATTACATCAGTCCAAAACTAAACCCATGAAAATTCCAAACATTATAATTTGTAAAAAATATAAAATATTAAAACAACAATGGGAAAACATAGATCACTCCAATCTTACAAAATCATCCCTTCCATAAAAAACACTATAGAAAAGAAACTAAATATTAGTAAACTGATTGACATTATAAAAAATGAAAATTTAAAACCTTGAGGTGAATTAAGGTAGATAATTAATTAAGGAATTAATTGGTATTTATAGGATACAATATAACCATTGTAATAGTAATGTGACCATTTAAATAGTAACCTGACCATTGAGAATAGTAACCTAATCATTAGGATTAGTAACTTGACTGTTGGAATAGTAATTTGACCTCAAAATAAAAAAATGTGATATAAATAATATTTATCATGATTTATTTAAGAAAATAGAAACATTATAGTACCATAAAATAAAAACCAATATTAAAAACTCAAAGAAAATATGAGTACATTTTTAATAAACAATATTTTAATGCATTTTACAAAAAAAATATTTTTTATATTAAAAATTAAAATTACCATTGATATAAAATTATTTTGATAAAATTAATTTCATTTTTTGAATTATCATGTTGAAATTTTTCAAGGGTGATTTTTTGTAAATTTTTTGAAATACTTCAAATTTTAAGTGAATTGTAAAAATACAGTTTTTTGTAATTGGTGTATTTTAAATTAAAAAATTAATTTTGTAATAATTATATAATAAATTATAGATTTTTTTTTCAAAAACATATTTAATTTTATAAATGACTCATTTAAATGCAATAAACCTATTTTTCAAACCTAAAAATTATTTTCCAAAACCTAAATTCTAAAGTATTCCATTAAAATATTATCTTATCATTTTTTCACCATTAATTTTGATTTAACTAGTAAATTAGGTCTATAAAGTATTTTAAAGTATTAATATCATGTTATCTTATTCAAATATATTTCATTATGTAATTTTTTTACTATTCTAGGGTTTACCTTACATATTACATTTTATTCCATATTTATTAATAAAAATACACCTATCCTCAAGTATAAATAACCCCTTTACTTACCCTTGTAAAAAAAACCTTCTCCCACACATAAAAAATCCAAAAATCTTCCCAAATACCCTCTCTAAATTCCCTTATAATACTTATAGTTGTTTTAGAGAAAACCAACTCTAAGCATCAAAGGAGTTTAGTGTTGTACAAGAGAAACAACATTGAGAAAAAAGTATGTTTTTATAAACTCTTCACTTATATTATTATTATATTATAAAACCTAGGTAGTTAAAGAATAAATAATTTTCATGTTTATTAATACAAATTATATAGTTATATTCATTATAAAATATTAAGTAATTTTTAAATCAAAAAGGAAATAGTCTTAATTAAACTCTTTTTTATAAGGTTTTATTTAGAAAGTTTAATTTATAAATTATATAATTTGAATTATAAAAAATAAATTTCATTTCTTAAGTCATAATATCAAAATTAACTTATGGTGAAATTTTGGGATTTTTCATAAAATATTGATTTTTTCAGTGAATAGTGAAAATACCGATTTTTGTAAAAATGTCATCTATTTTCAATAAATTAAGTAATTTAAAATTTCCATTATGTTTTGAATATTATTTCATGTAACATAAGTATTATTTAGTTTTATTAGTCCACTCAATTACATTTTAATCATCTTTATATTGGATTTTAGTATAAATTTATTTTTGGTTTTAAAAAACAATTTTTTTATATAAAAAACTATTTTAAATTTATTAATGCTTCTTAATTATAATTAATTAAAATAATAAATAATGAAGAATTATTTAAATCAAATTTATATATTATATATGTATAAATATTAATTGAAATTAAAAAACTTCCTTTTTCTTGAAAAAAAATACTTCTTGAAAAACTGTTTTTTTCGTCACGTCTAAGAGTATAATTTTAAATTAAATTCTAACACTTATGTGACTTTAATTTGGTAAAATTAATTTAATATTTATAATAATAATAATTTATATTATATAATAATGTTAATAAACTTTTTTTCATAATTAATTTTAAAAATAGTAAAAAAATTAACATGGTAAAGGTAAAAACGAGTTTACCAGAGGGTTAAACTAAAAAGATAAGAGTTAAAATAACTTAAAAACCTATATAAATTACATTTTAAGGAAATATTTAGACATTTTATCATCTAATTATCTATAATTATCCATTTTGAAGCCTTGTGGCATTTAAAAAATGTGGGTATATCATTTTATTTTAAAAAATTACAAGTGTGCCACTCACATAACTTATAAAATCCCATCCCGTCTCCTCTCCACTTAACACCATCAAAGACATTTTTATCAGATAATATCTACCCAAATATCTTCCTTATTTCCATACCCATTACCTATATCCCTTGGTTTGATCATAAATCCATCCTAATAATTATTTTTGTTCTAACCTAAGGATTTTTTTTCCGAAGAAGAGGTATCGTGTTTAACCAAACATTTTTATTTTTTTTATCACACCTCCTTGAAATATTATTCAATTATGATGATATAGTAAAAATATTATATAACATATAATAATATATTATTATGTTAATTTAATAACCTAAATCTATCTTTTATTTCACTAAATGGGAAACAAAATCATCATTCGTGTGTACGGAAGACTACAAACTCCCAAGCTGATGTAATTGGTTTTTCATCATGACCTATCACAACGTGTTATAATAATGAATTTAAAGTATATATATGAAAATTTTATCATAAATATAATTCTTTAATTATTATTTCACCTATACCTTCTTAGTTTTTATTCCAAAAGGGATAAAATAACATCACTCGGGCGTACGACGGACTACCGCATTGCGAAGGGATGTGATTTATTTTTCACTAACGCTTTTCATGGATCATAATAAGGATAATGTTAATGAATATATGTGGTATATATAATATAATTATTATATTCATGAAATATTTATAATTATTAAAATATAATATATATCATTTACTTTTACCTTTTCATTCATTGAGAAATGATAATGTCATTCATGCGAACATGTGGACTACTACCTCCACAAAGTGATGTGATTATTTTAATCACCACATCACATGAATGATATATATAAGTATATTTAATTAAATAGTACTATTTTTATGATATTATGATCAATCTGTAATGATAAATTAATACTCACCTTCTTTTCATAATGATTGTTGAAAAATAGGAAACATAACTCATGCATGCATACAACCTACTATCTCCATGTTTGTAATGTAGTTCATTTTTGATAACCATATTTCATGAGTGGATTTAAAATTATAGTTTATGTATAAATATTATAAAAATTAAATTATTATTATTCTGGATATGTTTAAATAATGACCACTTTGACCATAATCAACCTACCGAAGTCATTTTTGACACATAAGAAAAATATCATCAAAACATCTCATGTAAAATTAATTTATTAAGTAAATATTTGTAACATGGTAATAAGTGAAATATAAGAAATAATAAACTTGAAAAAATATTATTAATAATTAAATAATTAATATAAGTTTATTATTCAGGAATATAAAGAACGTACGTGACGAGTTAGACTCATGGTAAGGGACTTCATCTCAATTTTATTTTGTTGAGGTATATTTTGATGTCACGGAGATATATTATTTTATGAAGTGTATATAAAGAAAATTTGTGATTTTATATCATTAATTTATCTATTCTAATGATACTTAAGGCTTTGTTTAATGTTATTCTTTCATAGGGATTATGATTGAAATGTTTCCAAAGTCGTAAGAGACTTTTCTTTAAAAATCATATTTTAAAGTTTTCCTTCCAACTATTTCTCTTAAATGTACATGTTTTTTAAAATTATTATTATAAATTTACTTATATTTAAATTAAATTATTAAAAAGTGTTTTTTGGATTTCTTTCAAAGGTTTTAGAAAAGTCATCTTTTTACAGAATGTTTGACTTTCTTTACAAAATACAAATGGAATGTTCTATTTTAATGTACATGGTGAAAAAAAATATTTATTCTGTAAGAAATAATATTTTAAATTTGGATTCCTTTACAATATTTCATGTTATAATCAAATAAAACCCCTATTTCCTATTTTCTAGGTATTTTTGAAATTAAACTGGGTTTTTAAAATAATTTTGTTTTTTGATATATGAAAGAGTTATGAATACATGCTTGAAAGAGTTTTTTGAAGGTTTTATGATGAAGTGTTTCAAGATTAAAATGTTTTATTCATGATATGATCCTTAAATTTTTTTTATACTATGGGTTGAGCTCCATTATAGGTCATGGGTGAGCCCAATATAGTTTATACGATGAGTGATTCCAAATAGTGATCCAATACATTGTGTAATGAGTATTTTATTCAAAGAATTATATTGGAATTTAGCTGTATGGTTATTCCAATTTTTAAGGGTTCTATGATGATGATATCTCAAAGAAACTACATGAATTTTCTATGCATTCTAATGAGTTTGTTGGAGTTGGTGCCCTAGAACCAAATTTTGTGTACTTTATGATAACTTGTATTCATGGTTTTGAATATTAATAAACTACTTATCACATCATGATTATTATTCTACATGAGATATTATGTGATATTTTACTAAGAGTGGTTGTCACACTAAAAGGTCATAGTTGTTCCTCACTATAATGAGAAACCAGAAGTTCTATGACACTATTCTTGAATATATGTTCTATAGTTGAATAATATAATTTGAGGGAAAAAATGATACAGGCTATCAGGGTGGAGACTCATAGGACTTTGAGGCACCTTATCATGGTGTAAAACCTTGGTAATATCTAGTAAGAAATTATGAGGAGACCCACCAGTAGGAAATCCACCTTTATATGTGTCATTAGATGTTCATATCTTCAGATGTGTGTATTGATACTTAGACTTTAAGATTATTATTAATGATTATTTTTATTCGTTTACTTTGATGTATTGATAAAAACCATGATGACATATGTTTGAAGTGGGGTAGGATACGTTGGGTGCATCACGAGTAATATTTCAGTAATGAATAATGTGAGATAGGATTTATCCCTTATGTTTTTAACGGAAGTTGATATCTCAAGACCCTTTTGGAAATGATATAGCATAAGTAAATCCATTGTCATGGAATTCAATAGGAAAGTTTTATTTCTATAAAGTCAAATAAAGAGACATCGAGCACATAGGTTGATGGAACCGATATGAAACCTTCTTGATTTGAGATATCATGATAAAGGGATTATATTACACAATAATCATTCGTATAAGGTATCATTCCATTGCTATATTAACTTCTTTCCTTATGTGTTCCTTGGATTATTTCTAGATGCTAACCTTGGACTTTAGGCTACTTCACCTAATTCTACTAAGAAATAGGCCTAGAGGGTCACACACTAAGTGCATCTAGAATTACAGTTAAATAATATATTATTATTTAACAAGTTGAATAAATATTATTCCATGAAATTCTTTAATAATTATTCATGTATTCTTGATCGCATATATTCCATCACTAGTTATTCAAGATAATATAATGTGAGTGGAATATTTAATAAATATTTATTTTTTATTTAGTAAATATAATATTTATTTATTTATTAGTGAATAATGTAGTGATATTTATTTAATAAATAAATAGTCATTATTCAAGGCCCAATAAATATGGAGGAACAACAGGCCAAGGTTTTTGTTCATATGAAAAATAATAAATATTGAATATTATTTATTTAAATAATATTTAATATAATTTACAAGTTGAGCGCATGTCAAGAAATAATATTATTAATATTATTATTTGACATGGGGTTCTACAGGGATTAAATAAATAATGAAGGGAACTTGGGATATTATTTTATTTTAACCCTAACAATATATAAACCCATTTATATTATTTTATCAAATAGAAAATTCATTTTGTTGGTTGTGGACAACAGATTTAGATAATCTTGTCAATCCTACAGAGATTCCTTCACTAAGAATGCTCCCAAGAAAAAAGGGTAATATTCCTCCACCAGATCAAGCATAATGCTTTGGAAGTGGTTCTCATAGCAATCAAAGGTGAGCAATGAGAGCACAAGGATCTGCTATTCTAGTACCCAGAGATTCCTTCGATGATGTCTAGAGATTTACGAAACATGTGTGGATCACCGCTAAAGGGAATCTTCACTTGATTCCTACAACATAATAATGGTGTAGTGAAGATTTGTCACCAGATTCATTAATGAAGAAATAATTCCAAAAAAAGTAATTCTTTAATTAATTAAATGAATTATTAATAATATGTGATGATCCTCAATCTGATTTCTATATTATTACTCATATCTTATTTCTTTGATCCAATTCCATATATCATGACATTTTATCATAATGTAGATCTGAAGAAGGGGAACGCTGCCACAAACACCCGCCAGAAAGCTCCCTCGGCACAGCTCTGTAGTTTTCTTTTGGTGGGCCCTATTTTTCCCTTTGTACTTCTGTTGTACTCTTGTTGTGGGATAGTGTATGCTTGCATTTTATTTTCAGTTTTGTATATCTCTGCACTGTTTCATGGAGGTGTTTGTGGGTGCGTGTGTACAGGTACCTTAGGCTAATGCCTCCCATGTGTGTGATAGCCTACTCGGCGCTGGTCGCCAGCCCCTGGCCTATTGGAGGCGGGCTTGGGGAGTCGTGGATCGAGCCCCATTGGGTCGGTCATCGATCATAACAAAAATCCGTGTTGGGTACCACCCATCAAACACTTCCTCTATGCCCAGAACCTACATGTGGTATCAAAGGAAGGTTACATAATTATTTATAATTATTTTAATATCGTTGGTGATTTATGCATTTATAATTTAGTATTTCAATTCATGTTAAATCATTATTTTAATATTAATTATGAGATCTACTTTTTCCTCCTTTGTTTCTCTTATATCTAATCGAAATGATTAATTTTATGATTAAAATAATATCGAGGAACTCATCTGGAGGTGTCAAGGATTCTAGTTAGACAACAAAAGAGTGCACATCGTTTAATTGTAGTTACACGTCGTGTACTTGTGTTCAATACACCAGAAGTTAATTCAGAAATTACTCAATTTGTGTGCATTAATAAAATGCAGTGTAGTTAATTCTTACATTTTTTGTTTAATGGGACATAATGGAACATGATCATCCAGATTACACACCGTGTAGTCCACGTACATGGCGTGTAGTCCCTTTGAGTCACATATGGTCCATGTATTACCATACACAACCTACCTAACTTGTGAATATGAAACTCAGAGTAAACACACTGTGTAATCCCTTTTAAACACTATGTACTCCCACTACTGGAAATACAGTATATACCAACAGTTTCAAACTATTGGTATAAGCATCAAAACCGTTGGTATACAATATACCAATCGTTTTGAAAACTGTTGGTTAGTAAGACATTGCGAAAGACTTATACCAACGGTTCTTCTCTAACCATTAGTATATGGAAGTTTAATATTCAGTATTCCAATGGTTTTCTTGAAACCGTTGGTATATATTTATACCAACAGTTTATTAACTTTTGGGATATATAGTTCACTTAAAGTTTACCAATGGTTTAGAAACTGTTGGTATATATTATTACCAACGGTTCTTATAACCGTTGGTACAAATATGCTGGAAATACAATTACCAATGGTTCAAAACAGTTGGTAAAACAATTCTCAAAATACACTTTTCCAATGGTTTAAAACCATTGGTATAGTATATTTCCAGAAATCAGAACAACATCCATCACAATATCCACCCATTCCCTCCATTGCATACACCTGAAAACACGCCTCCAAACAAGACTTATAATAGAAAAAAACCACCTACAATAGCAAATAAAAATACTAGACTCTTTCAACCATGACATGTACCACAAAATAGTTTTACCCATTTCAATCTTCACATGAAAATAGAGTTACATACAACATTAATATAATTAACACATAATTCATAAGGTAATTACATCAAGTATACACATACAACAAGTATACCCATACAAAAAGTATACCCATACACCATTAACACATAATTCATAAGTTAATTAAATACATAAAGAATTCAATTTAGGGGTTGGGGGGTCGTTCAGGTGTTTGGGGTGGTTGTCCAAGGGGGGTAGGGGGTGTTCGAGGTATAACGCCCCGACCCTAGTTACCCAGAGTCGGTGCATTATTACATAACATTGGCATGATCACAAGAAAGATCAAATCTCGAAAGACCGATTGGTTTAGTAGCCTTGGAAACGCTAGATATATTCATAAGTTTTACATTACATCATAAAATGAAAAACTACTACAACAACATAATGTTTCCACAGTCCACACTATAATCCCCTCATAATATCCCTGCAGGTCATTCATAACTTACATCTTCACTTCCTGGGAAAAATAAAACATAGAAAAGGGGTGAGCTCAAATGCCCAGTAAGGATAACAATATAGCGGAAACTTTCATAAATAAGAATAAACATTTAAAGCAATGTATAACTAAAACAAAAGCCTTTTAAACATGAACTTTCAACATGGTATGGCATAAATAAAATGAAATAATGCCATTTACTTATTCACATGGATATTCTACTAATCGAATAATCACATGCATAAATCAATAACCACTTTCATAATGTTGGAATGCATAATTCTAGACTATCATAACCACATAGCCAAGGCCTCGTGCCAAGACTACAAATAAGATTTTTTCAAGGCCTTGTGCCAAGACACTAGTTTGTCTCTTGAGACCTATCGATGCATCGAGGAGCTATAGCGGGCTCCACCCGTCACTTATTAAGTCCAATGCATTCCCATATGAAAAGGTTTAAACATAACATAAACATTCGTATTAAAACTAGCATACGAAATGTCAATAATTTCACCATAAACTATGAATTGTATAAAAATAGCACATCCACAGTCAAACATATCACAAAACCTTCAATACAATATAGAAGTTTTGTATCATAATAAGTCAACTTTAAATAATCTTAAAATCCCTCAAAGGATGTTGACATAGATGAAATCAAATTTTTTTAAAGAAGTATCTCCTTTTATTTTAAAATCATTTAAGATCCATATAAAATAAAAAATTTTCTTTGAAAATATTCTTATAAGCTTGTATGGAAAGCTTCGACGATTTTATAACGGCGGAAAATAACCGCACCCGCCGTATAAGTTAAAAAAAAAATTCTTACCTCAATTCTGTCGAAAAGGTTAAAAAGGACCTTGTTTTGAAAACGACGGAAAGATTCCTTTATAAACCTCTTATAAAAAGTCAAACAAGGGTATAAATGACTTTAACCCATATTCTTGTAAATAGTAAAAATGTTTTGAAATACATTTTTAAGAAAAAATGGATGTGGATGATAAAGAGATCCCAGTAGATTATTACGTATAAACAACCTCGGATAATGAAGAGATTGTGAAATAACCCTTACCTTGTACTTTTCCTTGGTTGGGGTAGGTTAACCTCCTGTATAATGGTGAAATAATTGTTATTAAATTATACAAGAATCATATACATTAATATGATATCATATATGATCTTTTAATATTAATTTGATAATAATATCTTAGTATTATCGCCGTTTTGGGTGTTAACTTACTCATTTTATTTTATATGTTTTGTTACATAAGTCATGTTTGTTGTATCTTATTCATATCCAGAATGATATCAAGTCCTTAAACATCATTTTTAAATCATTAAATGATAATTATACTTGAATGGATACGATGGAGAATGAATCTCATCGCGTTCGTGGAGACGGTAGTCCGTACGTACGCACGAACGCTACTTCCATTTAATTTTTATTTTAAAAGAATCGAATCCAAATGATACATAGGTATATTACTATTCCAATATAATATTTTATATATGTTACTTAAGTTCATTAACACCATCCTTTATACGTTCCATGTGTGGTATGAACGAGTCATATCATTTTAAGGGGGCGGTAGTCCGCACTTCCTCAAATGAAATTATCGTATGTATATACAACATGAAACGAATAATGGTATGAAATAAAATGGAATTACAGAAGCTTATATATAAAATATATATCATTAATATCATATTTAATTACAGTTCCATCATAATGTCCACCATGAGAGGCGGTAAGATGTATTTGAACAATCATCGTTTCGTGAGGCGTTAGTTTGCCATCCACAGAAACATTATGTTCATAATCCATTAGATGGAGTTGTGTGTATGTGTAGTTTGAATCCTTCTTATAACAACATCCTATTATATTGAGGATACTGGTGTTGTTACAAAAGAAAGGAAATAAAAAGAGTTTGGGAGTTGAAGAAGCAAAATAAATGAAAATAATTTAAGAGAAATCGTTACCTTTAATTTAGGTAACTCACTTTGGTTGGAACCAAAGGACTTGTTGAAATGCTTTCTGCCTAAGGGGAAGCTTCAAGGAGGAGGAGAGGGATGTGGGGAGCTTAGTTGGGCAGAGTTTGGACGAGCCAAGTGGCTTGAGAGGTGTGAGGAATGAGTAGAAGTGGTCTCCTTTTATAAGGGAGAAGAGGGGATCTTTAGGAAAGAGTGAAAGTATTACTTTATAATATAATTATATTCGGTTTATAATGGTCCAAAAATCATAGAGGTCGAATATAAGATGACTCATATTCTAAATAACATCAACCAATAAGAATTGGACAGGTTTTAGATAATATTTTAATCATTATAATCTTATTTATTTAAATGATTTATTAATGAGGTAAACATTGCATCATTATTGTGTCATTAATAATTTAAATTATTTGATGTTTAAAAATTATAAATAAAATATCATTATGTAGGAAATCTTTTTATCTTTCTAATGAATATTTATAATCGAAAATCCAACATGTATAACCCTATGTAAAAATTGTTCTTCTAAAAGATGTAAGCTTATGCCATTTTTATTTTTATTTTAACTTTATTAATATAAAGTGTCCCTACCACATACAAGTGGCTCCAAGGGGTCCCCAAATTGACCCAAGGATTCCCATGGTCGGGTATGTGTCCACCAATAAGGTTAGGACACGTTTTAGGGTAATTTTGTATTATTATAATATTATTTTTTAACCCTTATTTACCGGATTTACCCTTTAACCATGGTAAATAAAATATTTACCGCAGTAATTATTCAAAATGTGTAAAAATAAAAGTTACATATTTACATAATTTGGACATCCTGATTCCAAATATGGAATCCATTTTCCTAAATTCAAAACACAGAAGTGGCAGAAATTAATTTAAAATTAATTCCCGCTGTCAAAACAAAAAGCGTGTTTTTAAGAGATAATAACTATCAAAAGATTGACACTTGTTTATGTTCGGTTTAATTGTAAAATTATGTCCAATGATAAACATTAAATTGAATGGTAAAAATATATTTTAAATATAATTTAAAACCACTTAAATTCATAATTTATCACTATTAATTATTTTGATTAAAAAAGTTGTTTTTAATTAAAATTTAGAAATTTTCACTATTCATCAAAATATGAAAGTTATCCGAAATGTACCAAAATTTCACCCTAGGCTAATTTTGATATTCCGAATCCAAAAATGAAGTCCATTTTGAAATATAGAATATATATGATTTCAAAAAGTAGGTATTACTATTCACAACGGCTAGTTTAATTAGTTGTGGTGTGTGTTAGAACTCGAGGTTGCGTACAACACACGCTATCGCATTATTCGAAGGGAAACGTACCATAGAAGCTTGGGGTGTTACACGAGGGGTGGGGGTGTTCGGGGGTATGGGGGTGTCCGAGGGGATGGGGGTGCCCATGAGGATATGGTTGTCTATGGGGTGGGGGTGTCTAGCGGGTGGGGTGGTGTCCAGGGGGATTGGGGCTATCCATAGGGGTAGGGGTGTCCAGGGGGTGGGTGGTGATGTCAACGGGGGAAGGGGGCTTTCTAGGGGGGTCGGGGGTGGGTGGGGGGGGAAGGGCTGTCTAGGGGGGTACGGGGTGTCCAATGGGGTGGGCATGCTATCCACGGTGGAGGCAGGGCTGTCCAGGAGGCAGGGGGTGTCCGGGGGGGTGGGCTGGCTGTCCACAGGGGGTAAAAGTGTCCAGGGGGTGGGCGGGCTGTCCACGGGGGTGGGTGCTGTATAGGGGGTGGGCAGGGCTGTCCAGGGGGTGGGGTGGGGTGGGGGGTCCATGGGGGTGGGGGCTATCCATGGGGGTTGGGTGGGGCTGTCCAAGGGGTACAAGGTGTTAGTGGGGTGGGAGGGTCTATCCATGGGGGTAGGGGGATGTCTAGGGTGGTCGGGGGTGTCTAGGGTGGTGGGTGGGGCTGTCTAGGGGGGTTCGAGGTGTCTAGTGGGGTGGGCGGGCTGTCCATGGGGGTGGCAGGGGTGTCTAGGGGGGTTGGCGGGCTGTCCACGGGGGTGGGGAGGGTGGGGGGGGGGGGGGGGGGGGCTGTCCACGGGGGGAGGGGGTGGGGGATGTCCACGAGGGTAAGGGGTGTGCATGGGGATGGGTGGGGCTGTCCACGGGGGTGGGGGGCTATCCAGGGGTTCGGGGTGTCCAAGAGGGTGGGCGAGGCTATCAAGGGGTACAGGGTGTCAAGTGGGGTGGGCGGGCTATCCACAGAGGTGGGCAGGCTGTCCACGGGGTGGGCGGGTTGTCTAGGGGGTAAGGGTGGCTGTCTATGGGGGTGGGGGTGTCCAAGAAGGGTGGGGGTTTCCAGGTGGTGGGGTGGTGTATAGGAAGGGTGGGGGGTCGTCTAGGGGGTTGGGGGTGTCCAGGGGGGTGGGGTGGGGTGGGGGATGTCCAGGGTGGTGGGGGGGGGGGGGCTTTCCAGGGGTGGGGTGTCCAGGGGGGTGGGGGGTGTCTTAGTGGGGTGGGGGGGGGGGGGAGTGTCCCGAGGGGTGGTGTCTAGGGGGTGGGGCGGTCCAGGGGGTTGCGGGGGGGGGGGGGGGGGGGGGGGCTGTCCAAGGGGGGTGGGGTGGTGTCCAAGGGGTGGGGGTGGCTGTCCATGGGGGTGGGAGTGTCTAGGGGGTGGGGGTGTCCAGGGGTGGGGGGTGTCCAGGTGGTGGGGCGGTGTCTAGAAGGGGGGGGGGTCTAGGGGGTTGGGGGGCTGTCTAGGGGGTAGGGGGTATGTCCATGGGGGTAGGGGTGTCCAGGGGGTGGGGGCAATCCATGGGGTTGGAGGGGCTTTCCAATGGGGGTGGGGTGGTTTCCAGGGGGTGGGGGGAAGACCATGGGGGTGGGGGTGTATAGGTGGTGTCTAGGAGGGGTGGGGGGATGTAATGGTTTTAATGGAATAAATTTTAAGATCATTGTTATTTTTAAAATGGTTTTGGAGTAGTTTTTATTTCAATAGTATGTGTTTCTTTAGGAAACAATGAATGCTTTTGGTGTGTATGGTAGGAAGGGGGATTTGGTTATTAGGAAAAGGATTTCATTATTATTGTGGAAAAAAATATTATATGATTTTTTAAATGGAACCTTAAAAGGGATTATTATAAACCATTAGGAAGTTTTAAATAGAAATAAGTCCTCATTATGTGATTTTGAAATGGTTTTATGAAGAATTATTTATGATGTATCTTTATGGGATTTGTCATTTTGTGTCCCTTGTTTTAGAACATCAGATTATTTTACTAAAGGTTTGGATTTTATAATTATTTAGAATATTACCACTATAAATGAACCAATAAGTCCATAAGTGGATATCTCAGGTAGTCATTCTTGTGTCTTGGTCTCTACTAAAACTCTTGTGGATGTGGAATAACCATGTTCTTCTCAAATCATTTATTATGCATGAGAGTTTCTCAAACATCCACTATTTTTTATTGGTGATCAAGGATCCCAGGAGGTAACCAAGTGGGTATCTATGATTAATGGGATCTTCGAGTTGTTGGAAACCATACAATACAAGGGGGTGGGGGGATATCCAGGGGGTGGGGGGTTGTCCACGGGGGTGGGGGGCTGTCCAGGGGGGTAGGGGGTATCCAGGGGGTGGGTGGTGCTGTCCACGGGGGTGGGGGGATGTCTAGGGGCGTCGGGGGTGTCTAGGGGGTGGGTGGGGATGTCTAGGGGGTAGGGGTGTCTAGGGGGGAGGGTGGGCTGTCCACGGGGGGTAGGGTGTCTAGGGGGAGGGCGGGTTGTCCACGGGGGTGGGGGCTGTCCATGGGGGGAGGGGGTGTCTAGGGGGTGGGTGGGCTGTCCACGGTGGTGGGTGGGCTATCCACGGGGGTTGGGGGCTGTCCAAGGGGTGGGAAGCACTGTCCATGGAGGTGGGGGGCTATCTAGGGGGGTTGGGGCTGTCCAGGGGGTGGGCGGGGATGTCTAGGAGGTATGGGGTGTCAGTGGGGTGGGCGGTCCGTCCACGAGGGGTAGGGGGTCCAGGGGGTGGGAGGGTTGTCCACGGGGTTGGAGGCTATCCACGGGGGGAGGGGGTGTCCATGGGGTGGGTGAGATGTCCATGGGGGTGGGCAGGGCTGTCCACGGGGGTGGGGGGCTGTCTAGGGGGTCGGGGTGTTTAGGGGGGTGGGTGGAGATGTCTAGGGGGTACGGGATGTCCTGTGGGGTGGGAGGGATGTCCACGAGGGTGGTAGGGCTGTCCAGGGGGTAGGGGGTGTCCAGGGGGTTGGCGGGCTATCCACGTGGGTTGGGGGGGCTGTCCACAGGGGGAGGGGTTGTCCACAGGGGTGGGTGGCCTGTCCATGGGGGTGGGGGGATGTCCAGGGGTGGGGGGGGGGCTATCCATGGGGGGGGGGGGGGGGACTATCCACGAGCATAGGGGGTGTCTATAGTGGTGGGTGGGGCTGTTCACGGGGGTGGGGGCTGTCCAGGGGGGTCGGGGTGTCCATGGTGGTGGGCAGGGATGTCCAAGGGGTATGGGGTGTTCAGTGGGGTGGGTGGGTTGTCCAAATTGGTGGGCAGTCTGTCCATGGGGGTCAGGGGTGTCCAGGGGGTGGGGCTGTCCAGGGGGTACAAGGTGTCCAGTGGGGTGGGCGAGCTATCCACGGGGGTGGGTAGGCTAACCACATGGGTAGGGGTTATCCATGGGGGTGGGAGGGCTATCCACGGGGGTGGGAGGGCTGTCCACGGGGGGTGGGGGTGGGCTGTCCATGTGAGTGGGGGGATTTCCATAGGGGGAGGGGCTGTCTAGAGGGGTGTTCAGGCTGTCCATGGGGGTGGTGGGGCAGTCCAAGGGGGTACGGGGTTTCGGGGGGGGGGGGGGCTATCCATGGGGGTAGGGGGACTATCCAGTGGAGGGGTGAATCAGTCACATCAAATAATCAAGTCAAGTTTTATTATTTATAGATAAAATAATAAAGATAATGTGACCTATCTAATCACACATATATTCAGGCACAAAAAATCAATAAGCATCAATGGTCAGTAATATCAGTAAAAAATGTAAAGGATCAATCTGCCCCTAATCACCATCACTATCATCACCGTCATCATCAGCCTCACCCTCACCCTCATCTTCGTCTTCATAATCGTCCTTGAACTCCTCAATGCCCTCCTCCTCGCCCTCGTACTCAGCCTCGACCTCCTCATCGCCCTCCTCCTTCGTCTCGGTCTCCTCCTTTCCCTCCTCCTCCTCCACCTCGGCCTCCTCCTCGCCATCATCTTGACCTACACTAGAACTTCCACCTGGTTCACCATATATTGAACGCATCAGTGACATTTATTTATCAGAAGCTGTGCTGGAATCTAGTGGAACTGTTGGACGTAAAACTTCCATCAGTTTCATAAATGCAGTGTTTTCCCTAGAAAACTGTTTCGCTGTCTCTATGGCCATTTTTTCAGCCTGTTCTGCCTGTGCCTTAACCTACTGGAACTCAGTGGCACTACAAATCGTACCTGAGGAGGGACAATACCTCATTAGAACTATACTCTTCTCAGGTCAGCAACATACTCTACTAGGGTGCTCATCTCCCAACACCTGATGTAAGTGATCTTTTGGCCCAAAATTGTTAGGTTCTTGGGCATTAAGGGCCTCTAAAGCAGGCTGTTACAAATATAAATTGATTATTAAGTTACAAAATAGAGATTAAAATTTTAAATCTACAAAGTAAAAAACTTACAATCTGCTGCTGAGTTGGTTCATTAACCACACTTCCATCTTTCTTCCTTCTACTCGAGAAAAACATTTTTTCTCAAGGAACACATCCTTATATATTTAATTTATACCTCTAAAATGACATTAAAAGTAGGAAACCATAATTAAAAATAGGATACCAATAATTAATTGCATAACTAAAATTATATAACAACTTTATCAATCGAATAAATTAGGGAGGTAGCAATTGAAAGTGCAATTTGTAAAGAAAAATTATAAACTGTCATAACTGTTGCCTCTCATGATCTGGCATCGTAGTACGTCCCAATGTGTGGATGTATTTTTTGGCATCGATATTTTTTTTATTTCTTCCATATAAATCCTAAATAAAATTCAATAATCAGTATTAACGAAAAACATGAAAATTTTCATTTAAATACCTCTAATGTGATTAATACCTTAAATTGGCTAGTCATCCAATGAGTAATCATATGTAGGTACTGTTCTAATCAAAAATCATCCACGATAAGGACTGCCTCTAACTATGTTCCCACTCTAGCATGCCATCCAATGTACAACTCGTGCTTATAAGCTCTCCAAAGCTCGCCTAAATCCTTTAGATGTGCTGACTGTGCACCCTCACCATTGGGGAAATTAAACCTTAGCTGAAACCAAAATATTAATTCATATAAATACAAAAAATAATATATTGCATTAAATACAATAGATTTTTTACCCATATCTCTTCACAAGATTTATCCTTGACTTCATTTGGTAGGTGTCTCCATGATAGCGGGCTAACAGAAATGATGTCAGAGTATTTCTAAAGAGTCGCCAAAAAACTTAGACATTGTTGTCCTAATTTTTCAATAATTTGAATATCTTCATTTTAGTCCACCATCAATTGCATGTAGCGGTTCGACACTGCACGCATGCGTGTACCCCCCCTCCTCCTATCAGTAGATGTTTCTATTTTGAAAGAAAAACAAATATTTTATCAATACATGATTTAATGAAAATAAATAATGGTGTAAAAATTTGTTCGGGTTGTATAAGTATACCTGCGATAGTATGATCAATGGGAGCCTCTAGATCCATATAAACTGAAGGAACACCCTGTACAGATGGACTGGGTCCCAATGTACACTCCGCAGGGACAGACTCTGGCAGAGAAGGAGTCGAAGAAGATGGAATATAAAATCCTGGAGAGAAGGAAGCATAAGTAAAAGAAGATGACAGGGATGGCTAGACGAATGGTGGATGGGGATTGGGAATCATCATCGGATATGGTAAAGACGGTTGAGGAGGCTCAGATATAAAGGGTGGTGAAAACACGGGAGGCCTAAATATATCATGTGTTCCTAATGGCACACCGGGATCAGAATGTGGGATGAGTGGTATGTCAGTGGGAGGGGCAGGGTCTAATCAGGTATGCCGACTAGATCGTCTAGCTCCCATAACACCCCCCTCGTATGAACAACCCGAGTACTGGGACCACTACTAGGCTGCTCATTAAATAACTGTCTCCTAATAGATTGATCCTAAAAAAATTTCAAAAAAATAATAATCACATGACATTATATATTATTTTAATATATATATTTGAAATAAAATACTCACTACAGGAACTAGTGATGGAATGCCCAGCTCAGTCATGCGATGATTGTTGTCCATAATTTGTTTTCATCGCTGTTGGCGCCAAAATTTTGGATGAAAAGAACAAAGAAAAAGAGGCCTCGCGACCTTCCTCGCGAAGCCACGACGTAGAGTCCCCACAAGCAACGCATCTGCCGCGAAGCAACGGAGGCAGTATGCTCCACAAATAGACCCAATGTTCATGAGCCCACCGCGAAGCATCAGAGGAATTATGCTCCCCTAACTCCCCTGACATTCGTGAGATCTCCGTGAAGCAACAGAGGTGGTATGCTCCGCTGACTCCCTTGACATTCGCGACCCGCCGTGAAGCAACCGAAGCCCTCTTCGCACCGCGTCAGCTCTAATCCGTGGTGCCTCTTGCCTATAAATACTGGACTCCCCCCAATCCGACCTTTCGACTTATCAACTACCAAATCATGAATCACCCTTTTCTCTGTGAATCATAAGCTACGTGAGGTATTTTTACTTCGTGAGATGCCTCTTACTTGCCTCATTTTGATCCCCTCTTTTAATAGGGATTCCCTTCGTGAAGCTTAAGGGCAATCGTGAAGGAAGGGGATCCCCCAGGGGACCTGGGTTGTCGCGGAGTGTTTATTCTTCGCGAAACACCCTTCCCGTACATGTGATCTGCATGCCAAGGCTGGGTCCCTGTACTTCGTGAAGAACATTGCTTCATGACACTTCACTTTGCGAGGATCCTATGCTCCACGAGGCAGTGCTACGCAAACCCCCTTCCACTTCGCGAAGCACCTCCCACTTGCACCTCTACCCCATGCTAAGGTTAAGGCACCCCACTTTGTGAAGCACACCTCTTCACAAGTTCCCTCTACCACACAGAGCGACCGAATTCCACAAGGCCCTCGCCTATGGACCCCTCTTCCTGGAAATTCCTTATCCCATGCAACCCTCCAGGATCGCACGATGTGATTTCAAAGTCCCCTGGACGATACTGCCCATGGCATTTCTTCGCCTAATGCTTCTTCTCATGGGAATGCTAATGGCTATGGCCTCTTCATATAGCCACGCTAACATGGACCCCTCGATGGTTCACTCTGTGACCCCCCTTCACCACGGAATTTCTAGTACATTCTCACCCCCAAGGAGCAGAGGGTACCGGTTATGTAAGTCCTAGGGGTGCAGAGTAAACCCACCTCATCCAGGCTGTAGTTTGTTAAACTGCCAAGCACCCTCATCCTCAACACATGGCATTAAACTGTGACATCATCCCATGCCCCTCACATGGGGTGTCCCCACCTTGGACATTCTCCATGCCCATTTGTCTCCACAAGAGATGATATCCTCTTTCTGGGAGTGGCATTTGTCCATGGGGAAGGGCAGCCACCTTGGCATAAGCCCCCTAGCTTTTCTCGCAGGAGGCGAAGCCCCTGCTCCTCATCTCTTCCTCGGTGCCAAGTCCAGTGGAGGGTGTGGCAGGGAACCGACCCTCCATCCTGGATTAAGTCCCAATCCCCCTCTCCCACTATGCTTTTTCACCCTCAGGCCTCCATCCTGGAGTAATTCCCAGCACCATGGGCTGCCCAACACATAAGCCCCTCTTCGCTTCCCACGGACGTACCCTTTGCGACGTGATCATCAGGTCCCTGTAACCTCTTCTTTCTCACATTGGGTATGACTCCCTTGGGCTTAGAGTGAGCACTGAACATGACACACCCTAGGCCGCCTCAGAGCATAATCCCCAAATGCCTCATCCTGCATGACATTAAACTGCACACCCGAACTATGAGGACTTTGATCCATGTCAAGGCATGGTATGTAGGAATACTCCATGAGGTTCAAGACCACCAACAGTGGACCCCTGGGTTCACCTTCACGTCGGTTCGCTGACGAAACCCCTCTCTGAACTATGAGGACTTTGATCCATGTCACGACACGGTACGTAGGAAGCCTCCCTGAGGTTCAAGCCCGTCACCCATCGGACTAAGCTCCTCATTCACGTCGGTTCGCCGAAACCCACATCCCATCCTGAACTATGGGGACTTTGATCCATGATAAGGCATGGTACATAGGAATCCCCCATGAGGTTCAAGCCCAACACCCAATGGACCAAGGTCTTTCTCCACGCCGGTTCTCTGACATGCCCCGTCCCTCATGACATTAAAATGCATCCCAATCCAGCGTTAAGCTGTTGTGATCCCACCACCCAGTTGTTCCGACACCCCTTCACGTTGGTTAAAAATCCCCCCTTTCAACCCAAACTATGTGGAATTTGATCCATGTCAAGGCATGGTATGTAGGAAGCCTCCATGAGGTTCAAGCCCACCATCTATCGGACTAAGGTCCATCTTCACGTCGGTTCACCGACACGTGCCTCTCTGAACTACAAAGAATTTGATCCATGTCAAGGCACAGTACGCAGAAAGCCTCCCTGAGGTTCAAGCCCACCAACCATTGGTCCTGACCACATTCGTGTCGGTGTTCCAGTCCCCTATCCCGAACTATGTGGACTTTGATCCGTGATAAGGCATGGTACATAGGAAGCCTCCACAAGGTTCAATACCATCACCCATTGGACCAAGGTCCTCATTCATCTCGGTTCACCGACATCCATGCCAAAACTACGAGGGCTTTGATCCATGTCAAGGCATGGTACGTAGGAAGTCTCTTCGGGGCTCAAGACCAAAACCATTATCCATCCTGATTCTTACGCGGTCCTCCACATCCTAGTGAGATCATGCCACCTCATTCCCCTTCACAGTACTCAGGAAGCCACCCACATGATAGCCCCCATATCGGTGATCCCTCAAGGGGGGTTCTTCAATTTGATCCACTCTATCTAGTGTTCTGATCAGCCTGATCCATCTCCACGGGACGTTAAACTTGCTGCATACCCAGTGTTAAACACAGGAAGCTGAGGAAAACCTCAGATACATGACTACGGAAAATGATTCCCCGCGCTTGATGTGGGATGCCTCGGGCTTCCGTTCCCTTGAGAATCCCTATAATAAGGGAAAAAAGACAGACATGCCAATTCCCCAGCATCCAGACACGCCAGTGTTGTCTCAACGTGACTACTCCCCCAACTAAAGGTTGCTTCCATGACTGGAACCCTTGGAATGTCTTGACTGAAGCAGCATAATTAACTGGTGTCCATGAAAGTATGGTGCCAGGAAGAGTTTCACGAACAACGTATTAAATCTATGAGGGAGACCCGGACTAGGTGATGAGTTCCGAGGAGGAATCCATGGAAGGAAGAACCGACATCCCATCATCCCATTTTGATCAAGGAGAAAACATCCCTGAACAAGGAACAGATGTCACCCGACTTTGGAAAGCAGGAACGCGGGGTAACAAAAGTTGCGCCTGTCGCACTCAAGCAGACGGATGCACGCACCCCAGTGAAAGCGTCGGAAACAGAAATGGTGAACCCGACGTGAAGGTAGTCTCCTTGATGTGAAGATTAGTAGCGCTCGAGGCATCAGTAGAGTGACTTTTCTCCAGATCCAAGTGTCCGGCACCGTGTCCCGCCAAGAAAATAGCGGGCTTGGCGTGAAACTCACTAGAAGTTGGGGTAGACAAAATGTTGGGCATCTCGGTCTGCGACGTTGTCAATGTGGATCCCTCTTACCGACCATGGAAGACGGAATGGTGCTGGGGCACTGGGTGTTGATTTATTTTCCTGTCAGTACTAATGAGCTGATATCCCTTCCTTCAGAAGCCCAATTGTTGCATCCAGAACCCGATCACCTCCTACCCACCGACGTAGGGGCAGGGTCAATATCAACGTGGCTACCCCACGTGGTTCTGCCTTTTCCATGACGGCCTCGACTACCGTGACTACTGGGCACCCACACCCTCTCTCCCCATAGGAGATTATCCAATGAAGGGTAATCAATGACCTTGTACATAGGTATGAGGAGGAAGGGGTCATCCCTACGAGGGACATGACCCGCCTGGATTTAGAGGCATCTGTGCCTCGTCATCAACCCCACCCCCAGGGGCCGCATAGGGAGCCGCTTCTCCCCACTCCAACCTTCAACCGTTTCAGGAGCCTCTCCCCGGAACTCCTCGACAACTCCATGCCCTACACCTATGAGGTAGGGGATGTTTGGGCCCACCCGGCCAGAGTTCCGTCCCATGGGTTCCCAGCGAGGGCTCCCACCAGGCCGCACCAACACCACCTCCCGGTTCCCCGAGATGAAGAGTAGGTGGACTACCTACCTGAACCACCGGTACCGGCCCAACTAACCCGACGCCAACATCGGGCACAATCCGAGGCGGATGCCTATCGAGGTGCGTCAATGTCAGCAGCTACCATGGCTCGAGCCACCGTCGACGTGCATCATCAATCCCTTGCATACACTGAGCAGGTGCAGCTATATGCCCGACCCGGATCGAGGCCCCAGCCACCCCATGGGCAGGCTGGGTTGACACTCCTGGCCGCAGGCATAGATGGTGGCCACCGCGGACTAACCCGCAATAGTGCCACCCAGTACGGAGACCCTCCCTGTGCAACCACCACGGAGGACGCGAGCCTTTCCCGCTCCTAGGACCGGCTAAGAGGTATGCCCCATGCCGCCTTCGACCCAAATGAGGGCCTTCCCCGTGGTAGAAACACCTCATAAGGGAGCCTCTCCCACGCTCATTACACTGGGTATGGAGCCATCCCTCCTGCCACGAACCGCCGGGTTATGGACATTGTACATCCAGTCACTCTACGATGTGAGGACCTTCCTCACACCCTTGTAGCGACCGATGAAGGTCCTATTCATCCTATCAACCGGAGGGGTGGAGATAAACTTCACTTCACCAAAACCCATAACGGAGGTCCTACCCATGTTCGGCCCGATCAGTACGGGGACCTGCCTCGCACTGACCTCGCCAAGGGAACCAGACATGGTGGTCCTACCCGTACTCCCGTCAGTTCCAGCGGGGGCCCCACCCTTACCAGCATCCACCACGGAGGTCCTCCACGTGTCCCCTTTGAAATCTACCCCAGTGCTCCTCGCACCCCGGCCCACTCAGGCAAAAGTACTCCTCATCCCAACACTAGTGCGGCCGCAGGACTTTCTCGTGCTGGGAATGGTCCCTTCCCTGAAGAGCCATCCCAAGGTAGGAAGGCGGGTCTTCGCAGCCGCAAGAAGAATACTAAAAATATTAAGACTGAGATCAAACCGGTCTGTTTCTCAGATTCTGAAGCAGAGTACGACTCAACAGTGGAGCCCTCCCCTCGGGCCTCTGTGTCAAGGACCGGGGCAGGAACAAGGCATATCATCCTCATCCTTCCCAAGTGTGAAGTCCATCGGATTCCTGCCTCTCTTCGCAGGTACATACAAGAGGATGAAATCTTGGGGGTCCCATAGTTTCTGACCATGCAGTCACCACCATAATCACTAGAAGCACCCTCTAGCCCGACCATAGATCATGGAGAGCTATTTTGGGGGTCGATGGTGGTTGAACAACAACATAAACCATTTTCGGTAACCGCAATCCCTACACCAGAAGCTGTGGCTGTCAGCTCGACGTATCGTGACATTGTGGCCAGATCACCGAACTCCTTGGAGGATGGCCCATAATTCGGCAGCCAATCAGCTCGTTCACCGTATTCTCTACCACCCAGTTTACTGTCTCAGCAATATTCCTCAGTACTTCTACCGGTTCCTCAGCCACCTCCGGTTGACGAGTGGGGAAATATGGGGCCATACCCAAAATCTGAGCCCTGGAGCTTCTGGAACATTCTTGCGGCAGATCACTTCCCAAAGAATTTCTGGCCGACGGTGGCATCTAACTTCTATGCACCGGAATCCCTCACCCTAGAGGAAGTTGAGTGCTTCCGCCAAACCCTATGGGTGACGCACTTCCGTCTTCGTTATCATCAGGTGGTGTACCCCAGGAGCCAAGTGCACTTTGAGGAAATTGGAGATAAATTCCATCTGGTCGATTTGGGCGCACTCCCCGTGGCCCAGCGCCCTGAGTCACCAGGTCGCTAGAGGACCCTCCAACAACAATGCATTCAGAGTTTCAGGATACTCTACAAAATCATCAGGGAAGATACCCCCACGTGAAATTCCATGGCTGGGGGAAGTACGGTGCCCTCCTCTTCAGCCCCATTCGACGGTAACCTGACTTGATACGCGATATTGAGGACATGCCCCCAGAAAGGGTCACGGTCCATATGGCTGATGTCATGGACAAGGAGGATGACCTGGAATTTCTTGATGGAGACTTACCCCTTGAGGATGTGCCAATATTGTTAAACCCATCAGGGAAGATTACCTGCCAGCAGAGGAACCTCCTAGGTCTCCCTGTACCCACCGAGTCATTGGTAAGTAGTCGGAATGAAGACAAGGGTAAAGAGAATGTTGGAGCTATCAAGCACTCCAACCTATCCGCCTTAGTGCAGAAGACGGAGGAAGACCCTGAGAAGGCCAAGTTACGCCAGAAACTTGCTGAGCAGAAGAGGTTAGTTGACGAACTCCTGGAAAAACGCACTATAGAGTGACGACCTGACTATGGAAATCCTAGACCGGGGCAGCAGGGGCAGGAACAAATCCCCCCCAGCGAGATGCCTCCAGTAAACCCTAATCATACCGCTCCCATAGACAGGGTTGAAGCCAGAACTCATGGAAAGAGGGCGCGATACGTCTCACCAAACCCTCTCGAATGACACGACAATCCACGGAATCTAGCCTGGGTTCCCCCAGCTGCCCCGCATGCCGTTCCACCAGCGGTTCCACGAGCCGCTGAGCCTATTTACCATGTTGAAGAGCCTGGTAACACACTCGTGGTTAGGGATCCCCATCAAGACAGGGACCCCCGCCCGGACGATTCGTGGATGCACTCATCTCCTGCCTCGAGGCGTTGGAAACACGTTAGGTGGCAGTCCCACTAGATGGTAAGCCATACCCAGCGTGGGTGGATGATATGCCTGAACCCCCGGGTTTTGGAAATCCCACTTTCTCACCGTTTAACAGGACATGGGACCCACCGCAGCACCTGGCCCACTTTTCCTCAAGGTGTGGCCCCATGTTGGGGACTCCCACACAACAGGAAGCCACCAAGCTCCAATGCTTTGTCCAGACATTGGAAGGCCATGCATTTGTCTGGTACAACCATCTCCCCATTGGATTAGTGACTGGCTGGGAGGATCTTCGCCAGAAATTCCTATACCAGTTCAGCTCCACCATGTGAAAGACCAGCATCGTAGACATCTTCAGGTGCAAGCAAAGGCCCGATGAGCGAGTCATGGACTTCATCACCTGGTGGAAGGGGCTCACATACTACCTGAACATGCCACTGACTCATGAGAAATTACTGACGATGTGCATGGGGAATGTCAAAACAGAACTGGTTCCTTCCTTGATCACTCAGAACTACCCCGGTGGGTTCCGAGACTTCTCAGATAAGGCCCATCGCCTCGAGGGAGCTCTGCAATAGGCTAGTTAGGCATGTCTGCTACCCCTAGTGATCCTAGCAAGGAGGGATTCCAGAGCCGAGCCCGCCGCGGTGGCCCGGGTAGAAGCCCCCAGTCAACTAGAATTGCTGCCGATAGCACCGACTCTGCAACCTCACAGAGGACCTCCACCTCAGGAACAACCTCCTGCCCAATAGTGACTCCTTTAAAATCGGAAGGTTCCCTCGTGCAACGCGCCACCACCGGCCAAGCAAGATAACCAGGCTCTGCCTCCTCGGTAGGCTCCTCCGGCCCCTCGTCAGGGCCAGGCTCCCAGAGCCCCCTATCCAGATAAAATACACCAGAATTACTCGTTCAGTGAGGATTAGGTCCCCGGTTACTTCCATAGTGCCCTAGAGCAGGGGATTGTGCGTTTTCCTGAATGTAGAAGGCTAGAAGAGGCAAATCTCACCAATTACCTCAACTAATACCCCTATCATCAGATTCTAGGGAACACCCTCAAGCAGTGCTATGTTTTTAAATAATGGCTCAAAGACCAGGTCAATTACAACATAGTCAGGCTGGGCCTGGCCCCGACATAAGTGGAGGGTGTCTTTGTGAGGTCAGAAAGCGGTAGCGACGATGAAGGTGAGTGGAAGCAGGTTCCCATCCATGAATCCCAGAAGTACGAAGATTGGATGGCTCGTAAAATAGTCACCCATGCCCACAGTATTATCTGGGCATGCCTAAATCATCTGGATCCTTCAAAAGCTGCGACCAGCGCCTCTACGTCATCATCTCAGTCGGCCTCTTCTCAGAAGATCAACCATCATTAGTGTAAGAAGAAGTAGTGCGCTCCACCAATGTCGTCGTCATCATGCACTCTCAGTGACTTCATGCCCCCTGAGATGGGGATCCCTCCCAGAATTCACTCATTTGTGGATGATTTTTCAAGCGATAGTTAGGGGTACACTTCAGTTAATATCGTGGAGTTGGTAAATCCCTGTATGACTCCCGATGAAGGGGAACGCCAGGCGGACCTCCCCAAAGTCCCCAGCCGACGCCAACTTCAGTGGATCCGCAACCATATGGGTCATCAAGTCACGTCAGCTGGCACTTTTAGCTAGGTTTTGCATGCCGCTGAGACCAGATAGCAGGCCCAGTGCAGAGCTCAGCACACGAAACCGCCTCATCTGGTGTCCTCAGATCAACCTCCACCGCCGTTTGTGCTACTAGATCAGGCAGCGCTACCTCGTCCGTACCATGGATAGTATCGCCCTACTATAGTCCAATCTCATTTGCCCAGCTCTCATCCGATTGCTACTCTTCAGGGCTCGACAAGTGAGAAATGGGATGTGCCTAGCACTAGCCAGCCGCTAGTCCAGTCAGTAGGGCCCGTCGTGCCTCCAATCGCAGAGTGGCCTATTATAAGTAGAAGCTTGCGCTTGGCACAAAAGTATGATGTACTCAAGAACCTTGCCTGAATCCCATCAAGGATTTCTATTATTGAGGCTCTTTTCCTATCTTCAGACACGCGTGAGGCGCTTGTCGAGGCCCTAAGAAGCCCCCTCCATTTTGAGATGGAGGTAGCAGCTGTAGAAGCCTTCCACACCGAGGAAATTGAGAATGCTGAATGTCAGGAAGTTATCTCGTTCTCTGGTGAAGACAAGGACCCTCCCATATAGGGGCACATTCGTCCACTGTACATCACTGGCTAGTTCAATGGCGTGGAAGTACGCCACTGTCTTGTTGACACGGGCTTTGGGATTAACCCAATCTCAACTCTGACACTACGGAAGCTGGAGTTGTCTGAGGATGATTTGACTCCCTCCGACCTAAGAATCCAGGGATACGACAGGACCGAGTAGACCCCAGCCGGCAAGATCTATTTGAAGACCCAGTTCGGTGGCCTAATTTCCAGTACCAAAATCATGGTTGTCTCCCAGGACATCGCATATAATGCATTGATGGGAAGGCCATGGCTCCACCTATATGCAGTAGTCCCTTCATCATATCACTAGTGCCTCAAATACTCCCTTAATGGTCGAGTAGGAATGCTCCAAGGAGACGCATATCCTTACACCTCTTGTGAAGCTCGTTATCTGGACTCTGACTATTACAAGAGTAAGGATAAGTAGATTCTGGAAAGTGAGGTTGAACCCGCCCCAGTCACAAGTGATCCCTGGGTAGGTCTGGATGACTCCTATGTCTTCCCAACCCATTGACTGGAGGCCACGACCCCTGAAATGGGGTAGTGTTTTGTTGTTTCGGGTATGAGAGGAATGCATATTCCTAGGTCCAAGTGATGGAAAAAATCACCCCGTACTCCTACACCAACCAGGCTCGGGTGATCCCGGAACCTCCTACCCCCGTACGGTATCGGGATGTCTGCCCCATGGCAATGGAAATACGTCATACATGTCTGTTTCACTGAGCTGGGATTAACCAGCTCAAGCTGACGCACCACTATTTCTTTGACATCATCAAGAGTGTCCCTCTAGGATGAAGACCAGATGAGATTGGGTCAACTGCCTTCATCGCCATGGTCTCAGCGGCACATGAATCTTTTGATGTGTTGACCACCGCTGCTCAAGCCAGCACCAGCCTCCCATTAGAGTCTAGTGGCTCGGAAGCGACTCCCCATTAGAAGATCCCTTTACAAGTGGAGAATAGGATCTAGAGGATGCTCCCCCTACCTTTGAAGAAGGCATCTCTACCACGTTCGATGAACTGGCACAGGTGAACCTTGGTAGCGAGGCAGATCCGAGGCCCACATTGATCAGTGCCGCCATGTCCCTCGAGGAGCAGTAGCGGTACATGCACTTCCTTAAATAGCACCGTGATATGTTCTAATAGAGTTACAGTGAGATACCAGGAATAGATCCCCAGGTATCCATCCACCGCATCGCATTTTCAAGTAGCCTCCCAGAAAGATGCACCCTTCTCACAGCACCATGCTTGAGGCCGAAGTTGACAAGATTATCAAAGACAACTTCATCAAGGAGGTCCAGTACCCCAATTGTATGGCTGAAATTGTGCCAATTAGAAAGAAGAACGGGTAGATCAGAGTCTATATAGACTTCCTCAATCTCAACCGCCACTGTCTGAAGGATGATTTTCCCCTTCCAGTGACATAATTGTTGATTGATGCTACGACCAGGTTCCAATCCCTCTCCTTCATGGATGGGTATTCTGGGTACAACCAGATCTGGATGGCCCCTGAAGACGAGGAGTCCACCGATTTTAGGGCCCCAAGGTACCTTTTGTTACCAGGTTATGCCCTTCGGCCTGAAAAATGTAGGTTCCCCCTATCAGCGGGCCATGCACCGCATATTCAAGCCAATTATCGGAACATTGGTGGAGTGCTATATGGATGATCTGGTGGTCAAATCTCGTCAGTTCCAGGACCATCTCAAGGAACTTGAGAAAGTATTCGGCTTCCTCTGTTCCCGCCACTTAAAGATGAACCCGTTGAAGTGTGCCTTTGGGGTCACCTCTAGGAAGTTTCTCGGATTCTTTGTCAAATATCGGGGCATTGAGATTGACCCAGAGAAGATCAAATCCATCAGCCAGATGCCTCCCCTGAGTAATATTCGGGAGCTTCAAGGACACTTAGCCTACATACACTGATTCATTGCGATTCTAGCTAGCAAGTGTAAGCCCTTTTCCCAGCTCATGAAGAAAGGCTCTTCCTATGAATGTGACGAAGAGTGCCAGACTTCTTTTGAGGAAATCAAGTAGTATCTTCTCCAGCCTCCGGTCTTGATGCCACCCATCGCCGGAAAGCCATTGGTCCTTTGTGTGACCACTTTGGAATGGTCTCTTGGTGCCCTGCTCGCCCAGAAGAACAATGAGGGGACAGAGAACAACCTCTAATACCTCAGCCACATGCTCATCGATACGGAGAACAGATACTCCCCCATAGAGAAGAGTTTCCTTGCACTTGTGTTTTCAATACAAAAATTGCGACATTACCTAAAACACCATGAGGTACAGTTGGTATCTCAGGTAGATCCACTGAAGTACATCCTGAACCACTCCATGTTTACTGGCTGGCTAGCATGGTGGGTGGTAATTCTCTAGCAGTTTGACATTAGGTTTGTGCCCCAGAAGGCTATCAAGGGGTATACATTGGCAGACTTCCTAAATGCCCATCCAACCTCCATGGATCAATCTCTGGACCAAGATTTTTTTGATGAGGAAATCCTCTCAGTCAATCATGCCATCTCATGTTGGAAAATTCACTTCGACGGTGCCTCCCAGAGCCCCACTGGTAGGACGCTCAATGATCTTAGGCTCAACAGAGTGGGTCTGGGTATCTTCTTCATCACTCCGGTGCAAGCCATTTTTCTATAATCATTCCTGTTGTCAGAAGGATGCACCAACAATGAGGCAGGTTATCAGGTTCTCATCACTAGCCTCAAACAGGCCCTCGAGATCGATGAGCCCCATTTGCACGTGAAAGGGGATTCCGAACATGTCATCAAGTAGGTCAATGGAGACTATGTTGTCAGGAAGCCAGAGCTCATTCCATTGTTGGAGTGCACCCTCTATCTTATGGCCCATTTCCCTTCTCGACCAGAGGTTACCCATGTCCCTCAGTCACAGAATGGTCAAGAAGACGCTTTGGCCGCTTTGGCTGCGTCACTTGCAAAACCCGAGCAGGATGATCTGATTATACATGTGGAACACTGGAGAGTCATTGCCCCCGTCATCTCAGAGGATGATGACGGCATGTGGGTAAGCCATCTTACCGCTGGATCCTCCACATCAGGAGCCCCAGGTTCTTCAGATGTGGTGGTTGAGATGACTCCCGACTGGAGAGCACCTTTTGTCGAGTATCTCCAAAATGGTTGCCTCCCGAATGATCGGGCCGAGTGCGAGCAGATTCGACGCCGCACATTGCAGTTTACCCTCCATAGTGGTCCCAGTCTTGAGCAGATCCTCTATAAGAGTGGTTACGATGGTGTTATCCTCCATTGCATTCAAGGAGATGAGATTTCTCAGGTCATGCAATAGGTTCATACTGGTTCCTACAGAGCCCATCAGGCTAGGCCGAATCTGTCCCATCAGATTCGGAGACTGCGGTACTTCTGGCCCTCTATGATCCACGATTGTATCAAGTTCGCCAAGATATGTCACACATTCCAAGTTTATGCTAATTTCCTACATCGGCCGCCAGAACCTCTCCACTCCACCAAGTACTCTTGGCCCTTCGCGGTGTGAGGGATCGATGTCGTGGGACCGTACCCACCGACGACAGCTCGCCAATATAGGTTCATCCTGACCGATACGAACTTCTTCTCCAAATGGGAAGAGGAAGTCCCACTCAAGGAAGTCAAGGCTTGATCCATTGACAATTTTTTGAGCTCCAACATCATCTACCGATTCGGAGACCCTCATGCCGGGCTCACCGATAATGACACCAACTTCCGAGTAGCTGAGATGAAGAAATTGTACGCTGAGTACAATATCCGTTCGAACCATAACTCTCGCTATCACGCGCAGAAAAATGTAAAAATCAAAGCATTCAACAAAAATCTCTCTAACATTTTGCATAAAATGGTTGGTCATTACAAAAAGAGTTGGCTGGAAAATCTCTCCAATGCCCTCTGGGATTATCAGACGACGACTCGAAATTCCACCCAGGTGACCCCATATTCCCTGGTGTATGGGGATGAGGTCATCCTGCCCATCTAGATCCATATTCCATCATTACACACTACATTCTATGACCATCAGGTTCCAGATAAGGTGGCCTAAATCCGTTTAGCTGAATTGGAAGCACTCGACGAGAGTAGGCTCCATGCCCTGCACAATCTGGAAAGGCATCTGAATAAGATAGCTAGAGCCTTCAACATGAAGGTCCGCCTATGCTCTTTTCTACAAGGCGACCTGGTGTTGGCCCTCTGAGCGCCAATGATCCCTTTCAGGAAACCACCCAAGTTGGAGCCCAAATGGGAGGGAACTTACATCATTCACAAGGTTTACTCCAATGGAGAATACTCTTTGGTGACCATGGATGGTGAGCGCATAACTCCTCCCACCAATGCCAAGTTCCTAAGAAATAATTTGCCTGAGCCATTACACTCCTGCATGACCCTAAACTTAATGATGGTCCTACATGACCTTAAACTGTATAGTACTGCAAGAACTTAACTGGACGGTCCCGTATGACCCTAAACTACACGACGGTCCTACATGACCTTAAACTATCCAAACCTGCATGACTTTAAACTACACATCATCCTGCATGACGTCAAACTACATCTTGAGAACTACATATGGCTTGATTCCTATCCTCATGGGATACATAGGAACGCCCATACACCCATCTTGAGCCCAGCCCCGAGCTCTTCTCTTTAACTATCCCCCCTGAGTATAGTCTCCTCGGAGGGTCCTTACATGATGTGGCGTAAGCTTCCTTAGCCCCACTCATATGAGGATTATAATGGTCATACCATGTGCCCACTCATGTTCTTCTATCCTCCCTTGTCCTCCCTACAAGATGATAAACTAAATGGCCTTAAAGAACTGCGTATGGCTTGATTCCCATCCACATGGGATACATAGGAACGCCCAGACATTTTGTCTATTGGCCCAGCCCGAAATCCAGAATCTTCCCCTCGGGACAAGACATATGGCAGGGTGTATACTTTTTACCCAATTCATGTTGAGCTAGCCTTGATCTGGCTATACATCCCCCTCCCTGGAGATGTTCTCCTCTTTTGTAGATGGGTACAACTATGCTTTACCCACTCCTTGAATGGGATTCCATCACCTTCCCCATCCGAAAGGGCCCCTGAATGGTATGGATGCTAGTACTAAGGGCCCTCTTACCACTTTGGGCCAATTCCCTCCAGGATGTCGAGCAAAAAATTGATACAAGTCCCATGTTTTGAATGTGGTCAGCGGTCGATTCTCATTGATTTATCCCATTTCAGGTCACTATAGGGACACTGTGCTTCGAACATGGTCAACAGCTATCCTGGATCGTTGGGTTCACCCCAAGATGTCCCAATCATCGAGTGTAGTGGTTCATTCTGCCCTGTTGTATCTCCAAGCGACAAACTTCCTCCAGGTGATTCCAACCCTCAGGCCCCTTGGCCTTCTTGGGCCCCCGACCCAGATTCTCTCTTACGAGATTGTACGATATGGTGTGGGATTATGTCCTCCTTCATGTTGGGTTATTCATCGTGTCGTACACATCCCCAGATGAGACACTTTATATCACGACCCCCTCCCCACAAAGTGTACCCCTCCTGGGATGACAATGTGAGAAGGGAGATAATGACTCCTAAGTTCCGCCTCCAGTAGGCCCCGGGTTGGCGACTAACACCGAGGGTATAATAACACACAAATGGTAGGCATTACCCTCTAAGAGAACACATGCGAAAGAGAGAGATAAGATAGAAACCAACCAACCCCAACTCAGAACTGAAGTATAAAAGAAAACCCAAGTGCACATATGTAATTTCATGAAAAAGTACTACAACTGAAAGGGAAAACCACAAGTGTAACGGCCCGAAATTTTGAATAAATCTTGTTTCCTAATTTCATGTGTTATTTTATTTTATTTTTATACTCAACAAAAATGTTTTATTTGATAAACATGATTATAATTAAAATGAGACCATTGGGTTCTGACTGTTATATGACCATCAGTCAATATGACCGTTTTGAACAAAATGTTTTGATTATTGTCTCTAAATACAAGTAATCTTGGTTAATTATTATAGAAAAAAGATTCAATGGCCTCACCTAGTAGTCTTGGACCGATCGAATCCCATCTAACAAAACTTGGGAAGGAGGTAGCACCATTGAGCTTTGCTCTGGACCAAACCCAAGCCGAACTTCATCATGTGAAGCTAGAACGGAATCGCCTTCACGAGAAATTCAAACTGATAGAAATTACTACTCGGGCAATATTGGTTGAGCCTCCCTCGGACTCTCTCACCTTAGCACACCTTACACTTAGGTCCTATGCTGGTGTGATAAGGGCCTATGTAAGAAGACCATAACTGCCTTGTGTAATCCTTTGTTTTAAATAAAAATTGGGATTTCTTCTTATGATGATTATGAATTTTCAAATGACCGGATAAATATAGTATGCATATTTTTGATGAATTTTAGAAAAAGGATATTTTAAAAATGTTTATTTAAACCTTAAATAATTAAAAATGTGTAATGATTTTCAAAAAATGGTCTTCTACAATTATGTTCAGTACAAAATTTGGAGTCTAATAAGATCAACTTGATTTTTGATGAATAGTAAATTATGAATAGTGATTTTATGATTAGGATTAGTAATATGACCAAATGGATTAGTAATCTCACTTAAAGAAAGTTTTAAAATAATCTAGGCACCTTGATTAAGTAATGTGATTCAATAAAATGGTTAAATAACGGTTTCATAAATTATTATTCAAGTATTAGTTTTTTTCAGGTGAATAGTGTTTTTTAATTAAAAATTAAATTAAAAATATTTAGAAAAATATTTTTATAAAATGGATTTAATTTTTGAACTCAGAGCACCGATATTATGATATGGTAATTTTTGGGGTTTTTTCTAAAAAAATGAATTTTCGGTGAATAGTTTATTTATTTAAAAATTAAAATAAAAATATTTAGAAAATTATTTTTATAAAATGAAGTTCATTTTTGAAATTAGAGCATTGATATTTGATTAAGGTGAAATTTTGGGATCTTTCTGAGAAAGTTGAATTTTCAGTGAATAGTGAAAATACAGTTTTAGGGTTTCGGTATGTTTAATGACATCATAACTGTGTCATGATGCTGTCATGAGATATTTTAAGGGTTGGCCGGCCAAGGGTGATGAATTATTGTTTTGGGGGCCCCATGTGGCCTAACTCCATGGTAAATGCCAAGGGAGAGCACATGGGTTTGAGAAAAGCACATGTGAGGTGTCCCTTGGCCATTAATGTCTTGTCCCCTCACTTTCCCTATAAATACCAAGCCCTCCTCTCATCCATTCGACTCCCCACTCTTCCCCAACGAAGTTCTGGTCTCATTACCTCCCAAGGAGTCCTCCCAAGGTTCCCCCAAGCCCTCAAGTTCCCATTCTTTTGAGGTTTAAGAGTTACATTTTAAGGTAAGGGATCCGACCCCTCTCTTTCTTTTCAAGTGATCTCTTTTATGTCATTCATTTTATGCTTCATGTTCTTATGTTGTAGGATGTTATTTTATACTCATATTACTTCCCTTTTTATGTTCATATAATGAGAGATCCCCTCTTACTCTCATTATTTCGTTTTATGAAGTTCTAAGTGGCGCCGTTAGGCTGCCGAAATTTTTGTAACAGATTCTTTCTCCCTTTTCATTTTGCAAGATCTATTTTCATGTAAAGTATTTAAAGATCCTTTTTATCATGTTGGGGTATGGTCTCTAGATTTATCATACTGATCTTTTATGATCATATGATTAGAGACCCCATTTTATCTCTTCAATTCAGCATTTTGAAGTTTTAAGTGGTGTCGTTAGGCTGCCATATTTTTGAGGGATTCTTTCACCCTTCTCTTTTTCAAAGTTCTACTTTCATGTCAAGTCTTTCAAGTTCCTTTCTATTATGTTGGGGTATGATATCTATATCTATCATACTGGACTCTTATGTTCATATGATGAGAGACCCTATTTGACCTTGTCAATTCATGTTTTTTTTGAAGTTTTAAGTGGCGCCGTTAGGCTGCTAAATTTTTGAGGGATTCTTTCACCCTTCTCTTTTTCAAAGTTCTACTTTCATGTCAAGTCTTTCAAGTTCCTTTCTATTATGTTGGGGTATTATCTCTATATCTATCATACTGGACTCTTATGTTCATATGATTAGAGACCCTATTTGAACTTTTCAATGCATTTTTGTTGAAGTTTAAGTGACGCCGTTAGGCTGCCGAATTCTCACAAGAGAAATCTTATTTTTGTCTTCCTTTAATATTCTTCATTTCATATGGTATATTTTAAAATTTCATTACAATGTTCTTAAATCCCTTATATTTTGTCCCTCTACTGTTTTATGGGACATTTATGAATGTTTGACCCATGTCCCCTCTCTTTCAATGTTATCTAAAACCCCGAAACGTAGCCATTATGCTGCAGGATTTTCGTCTCAAAATGCCTCTCTCTTTTCTCAAAATTATTTTATGTTATTAATTGAATAATCAAAGATCTTATTTCTACAGGGGTATTCACATATATATCTAAATGTTCTATTTTAAATTCTGGGATTTACATACATGAAACCCGCTTTCCCTTTTCGTGGGTTTAAAGTGACATAAACATCATGTCTTTAAAAGAAGTTTTTAAAACGTTATGATGATGAAATGAAACACATTTCTTTTATGCTATATGGGTTGTTTATGAAATGATTGATGATGATATATGTGGCTCACATTATAATAATGGAAAATTTAAGGGTGCGCCCTGATAGCTCTCCAATGCATTGGGTAATGATGTAACCACTAGAGATTACAATTTAAAGGTGCGCCCTGATAGCGCCCCATTTCATTGGGTAATCATGTAACCACTAGAGATTACAATTTTCACGATATCTTGGTGAATAACCTTGGTAATTTGTTTTAATGACACCTTGGGGATGGACCTTGGTGATATGTTCATGATTGTCTATATTAAATGATGTAGCCACATCTTAAAGTTATGAAAAATGTTATTTTTATTATGATATGCCTCACAATTTCTTTCTCATGCCTTAAAGTTATTTTCATGGCCTTATTGAAGTATCTCAAGTTCACATGTAAAATGTTTCTCTTGTTTCCATTACTGGGACTTCTTCTCACCCTTTCTTTTGATGTATGTCCCCAGGTTATGAGATGCAGTAATGAACCTAGGATGAACATGAGGAGAATCCTTAAAGTGTTTAAGAATAATGTTTTATGTTTTCATGTTTTAAGTTCCTAGTTTCCAAGACACTAAACCCTAAATATCCTTGGTTTTGTAAAATTTAATGAAAGTTTATTTGATAAAAAGGCGGGATGCTATAACAAGTACCCAAAAGAAAGTAAAAAACAGCTGCAACCACAAGCCCGAACAGCTCCTACAACCCCAAGATAGTAGAAACCAGCATGATCTCCAACCTTCTCCAAGTGGCCTGAAAAACAGTTTATATATACATAGGGTGAGTATAACAGTATTCTCAGTAGGATCCTCCCCAAATCCTCTCATTCAAAAGTAAAGAAAGCATGCTAAAGCACAGTGAAATACAAGTGAAACTAACACGTCACCTAAATAGGTATACTAAGTTCCCAACCTCACCATGGATACTCTCACCAAGTAACTCATACAAGAATATATCATATAGTAAATAATATCAAGGGTACCCCGCTACTACTTCCCTACTGGTTTTCCTCTTTTCCCCAACGACAAACGTCCTGTGAATCTCTCTCCAAAGGCTTGCCCGCATACACCTGGGCTAAGCTCCACAATCTGCACCACGTACACCACAAAGGCTTACCTGCAAACACCTGGGCAAAGCACCACACCATCCTCACAACCAAAAGTAACCAGGTAGTATATGGGAGCCACCATAGCTCGCATAACATGTATCATACGTCGGGTATTATACCTCAAGACATTACAGCCCATACACCGAGTAAGGATCCTCAAGCCATCACAGCCTATACACGTTACACCTATAGTAGTCCATAGGATACTATATCCATAATATATGTGTGTGAATATCCAAAATCCATTACAGACCTCTACACACATATATGGGGAAAACTAACTGTTGTGCCTAATGGAACTAGTATCTACCAAGAGAAGAGAGTGGGGTCAAAGGGGTAGTAATCCATTCATCCTCCCACCAAAATGTTGGGGAAAACACCCCCAG
Source organism: Viscum album (assembly GCA_963277665.1). NCBI lineage: Eukaryota > Viridiplantae > Streptophyta > Magnoliopsida > Santalales > Viscaceae > Viscum > Viscum album. The sequence continues at coordinate 1,606,769,380 of OY728141.1, read as the reverse complement.
GGCTCAGAATCCCCAGGGCGCCAGTTTCCCTTACTGACAGGGTAAAGTAGCGTATAGAAACACAAAAAGTACAGAATATACTATAACTCACAACCACACTATGGGCATAACCTATTCTTAAACATAACTGCAGCTAACGTCTCTCGGACTCCGGGCTGCCACTTCTAAGACTAGGTATCCTATAAGCACACAACCATTTAAGGTCTTTATTAGATTACCTCATTCCCTTTTTATCAATTCCACTTTACTTTAATTAATCCTTAAAACATTAATTAACCAAGAACATATCCACATTAAATTCCATTAACACCTCATCAAAAAATTCCATTATCCTTTCAAAAGTTCTCAACCTCATCATTTAGTTTCAACAAACTCCAACCCCATGGGTTAACATCATTTAATCAAACATTCATTTCAGAATTACTTTCCCATATTCCCAGGCATTCTAGAAAAGCATCCTATGCTACTAAACACAAGGGGGATCAACATGGTGAGTAGATGTACTACCCGTCGAGTATTTGTTGCTTATAGAAAGAGCGTAGACCCATTCTCCCTTGAGAGGCTAAACACGAAAAGCACGTGGCATACCCCGCGTGTCTTCACCTCCATCAGAAGAAGGGTAAGCAAGACCAGCTGCCTTGAGCAGTGTGGAAAAGTAAAGCAGATAAACAACCAAGAATAAACAAGCATCCAACAATCACATCTATCCTATTCCATCATCCCTGGTGTCCTCCCTGACACCCACATTCATAAACCGATACATCTCGCCACTCTAGGCGTCATCCGCTGACAAAACGAAAATGCCTCTATGCCTCCACATATTACAACACCCATCCAGGATCACATCACAATACAAGCAGAAGGAAATTAAACATCACATAAAATTGAGATCTTGGCCCTTTAACAAGGGATCTAGCCTTCAAACAACAAGCACCAACAGATTTCGGTTTCCCAACCAACAGAATTAATCACATACATCGGCATCAATTTTATTAACATCAATTTGGATCAACAACAACCACCACAACAACAACAACTGAATTCATTTACATGCCTATTTATCTTTAGCCAATTAATTATTAATTAATTCTGGCTTTATGTTCTTTATCAATTTCATCAAGAACAATATACTAACAAGCAAGGCATAGAAATCACACTATCTAGAAAATCAAGAGGCGAACCGTTATCACGGTACAAAGGTACAACATGTGATCAAACCAATTCTTTTAATCTGGTTCAAGTATTTAATTAGGTCAATTTCATTGTGATCCAAAGGGATAAATCATTCTAACTCTAGGATTGCACATACACAATTAGAGAAGCCACGAATCCCCTACCTAAAATGTTTTTGAGGAAAACCACAATGGTCAAAGAACGCCTAAGGAACCGGGTTGATTCTCCACGAATCCTCCTTAGATCTCCTCTCCTAACACAACCAAGACCAAATCTCATCATATTCTACATCCACACACTTAGATCTACCCACAACGGGCATAGATCTAAGAAATAGAGAGAAGAGGAGAAGTAGATCTAAGAAACCAAACAAGAACGATCACATACCTCAAGAAACCGGCTTCGATTGGCCAAGATAAGCCTCCAGATTGCCTCCAAATTGCTTGGGAGAGATTCTTCTACCTCCAAGGAAGGGTAATCCCGAGTTATGGACACTTAGAGGCTTAAAAGAACCATTTAGAGGCAAAGGATTTCAGATCCACAATTTTAGGTCTAACTTTATGTGCTCGCACGGTTAGTACGCATGGTTTAACAAACCGTGCACTAATTGTGTGTTAGATTCTGCTGCTCCAAACACTCCTCGCATGGTTAGTCTGTATGGTTAGACAAACCGTGCGCTAACCGTGCGTTAGCCACTACCTCCAAAACCAAACTTGCATGGTTTGCCCGCACGGTTTAGGAAAACCGTGTGCCAACCATGTGAAATCTATTTCCCTTTAGCTTTCCTTAAAAGTCCACCCAAACACACCCCCAAGTCACCTTGACCTCCCGGAACACCTCCAACACCACATTTTCACAAAGGAATGGACCGGAGAGATCCGGTCCATTACATCAGATACCTCTCAAAACATTCTCATCCTTGAGAATTCAAAACCCACCTAAAGAGAAAACGAAGCAGGGTCTGAACAACCACCCATCGAGATACCTATCAAAGGAGAGCAAGACACCAAAGAAACAAAGGGCGCCATCTCATAAACATGAAATTTCCACAACCACATAAGTTACAATGATACATGTAGAGAGTCAAACATCAAATAGCTCTGGGTACTGGACACGCATCTGTGACTCACGTTCCCAGGTACTCTCCTCCAAGCCACCGTGTCGCCACAAGACACAAACTAAGGGAATAGAATGCCCACACAACACCTTATCCCTATGATCTTATATCTCCATAGGTCGCTCCTCAAAGGTTGTATCATCATCGACATTTATCTCTCCCCAATCGATGACGTGAGAGTCGTCATGAAGATAAAAACAGAGCTGTGATACATGGAAAACATCATGTATCCGACTCATCTGAGGGAGAAGTGCCACTCGGTACGCAACAACTCTAACATGAGCTAACACCTCAAAATACCCAACAAACCGGGGAGAAATATTACTTCCACGACCAAACCTTCGCTTCCCATGATGGGGAGTAACCTTCAGAAACACATAATCCCTAACATTAAACTCTAGGGGCCTACTTCTTTGATCAACATATGATTTCTGAAGATCTTGCGTTGTCTTCATCCACTCACGAATCACCTGAATCATCTCTGTTGTATTCTGCACTAGTTCTAGTCCGAGAATTGGTGACTCTCCGACCCCAGTCTAGCACAACAGAGAATAGCAAGGCTGGCCATACAAGAATTCAAACGGATCCATACCGATGGTGGAGTGAAAACTATTATTATAAGTGAACTCCACCAAGGGTAAGTGCCTCATCCATGGTCCTCCAAAATTGAGAACACAAGAGCGTAACATGTCTTCAAGAGTCTGGATGGTTCGCTCTGTCTGACCATCCGTTTGAAGATAAAAAGCAGTGCTAAGTCATAATTAAGAACCAAAAGAATGTTGGAGACCTCTCCACACCCTAGAGGTAAAATGAGGATCTCAATCAGAAATGATCATCCTAGGGACTTCATGAAGTCTCACCACCTCCTCTAGATACTGCCTCGACAAAAATTCCACTGAGCTCGACTCCTTGATCGCTATGAAGTGGGACGATTTTTTTAAATGATCCACTACTAGAAATATGGGCATTTGAGCCCTGTTACCTATAGAGACCGCCATTGGCGGTCGCTAAGTCTCCTTAAAAAAATAAGGGGCTTCCGCACCCCCCCCTCTCCACTCTCGTGATCCCCCCCCACCTCCCCGAACCCTTCCCCCTCGTCGCCCCCCCCCACCGCACGCCCTCCCCGCCGCCCCGCTGCCGCGCGCCCTCCCCGGCGCCCCGCCCTCCGCCGGCCCGCCCTCCGCCGGCCCGCCCTCCGCCGGCCCGCCCTCCGCCGGCCCGCCCTCCGCAGCCCCGCCCTCCGCCAGCCCACCCTCCGGCCGACCACCCTCCGCTGGCCCCGCCCTCGGCCGACCACCCTACGGCCACACTCTGCCCTCCGTCCGCCCTCTAGCTGCCCTCCGACCGCCCTCCGCCGGCCCCGCCCTCCTCCAGCTGCCCTCCAGCCGCCCTCCGCCCTCCGGATCTGGCCGCCCTCCGCCCTGCGGCCGCCCTGCGGCCTCCCTCTTCCCTCGAGCCTCCCGCCACCCACCTCCGGCAGCCCTCCGACAGCCCTCCGGTAGCCCTCCGGCCGCCCTCCGCTGGCCACGCCCTCCCCGTCTGCCCTCCGCCCGCCCTCCGGCTCTGGCCGCCCTCCGCCATGCGGCCTCCCGCCACCCACCTCCGGCAGTCCTGAAGCCCTCGGGAGCCCTCCGGCCGCCCTCTGGCCTTCGACCTCCAGCCCCTCCGGCCTCCGACCTCCGCCCTCGGCCCTCCGCCCCCTCGTCCCTCCCCCCAGCACCCTGAACACCCCCCCCACACCCCGCCAACACCCGTCCCATTCATCTTCGTCCCCTCCCTCACCGCACCACCTCCACCCATCCCCTCCTTCACCGTCCCCTCCCTCGCCGCACCAGCTTCGGCTCCGACTCCCCACCGCTCCTCTCCCTCAAAGCACCGCCGTCGGCTCCCCTCCCTTCCAGGTTTGTAGCGCAATCAGGTATGACATGGGCTTTCACTTACATTATTATTTTATAAATGGTTCACAAACAATTAGTTAGTATTTATTTTCAATATATTTGATATCAAAAATGAAAATGTAATAAGTCTTATGTAAATGTTTGTTATAGGGATCTTATTATGGATAATAGTTGGATTGATCTTCCAAATCGAACGTCTAGAGAGTATTTCAATGGCATTATGCAGTTTATTGACTTCACCAGAGTATTTGAAAGTGACTATATTAGTTGTCCATGTAGAAAATGTGCTAACAGATATCAATTCACACGAGATACTGTGAGGGAGCACCTATTCTTTAATGTATTTCTGAAAAATTATAAGAGTTGGACTCTTCATGGAGAAGAATATGTTTGTTGTGAAAATACGGATACAATTCAAATGGATGTTGATGCAAGGATGAATGATCCAATGCATGAAATTCTTACTGAAATGGTACGTGGGTTGGATCCTGAAGGCATTAACATCCATAATCTTGAGACCGGTGAGATAAATCTTCGCTCTGGTGCAGATCGTGATTCGAGGAGGTTTTATGAAGCAATTGATGATGCAAAAACAGAATTATATCCAGGATGTACTTCTTTCAATAAATTGTTGTTTATTGTGGAGTTGTTTCATTTGAAGACTTTGAATCATTGGTCAGACACATCATTTGACATACTATTGGTGTTATTGAAAAAGGTTCTTCCTGTCGACGCTAAGATTCCTGAGTCGTATTACCATGCTCGTAAGCTAACAGAGAACTTAGGTTTTACATATGAGACCATAGATGCATGTGCAAACAACTGTATGTTGTTTAGAAAGGAAACTGCCCATTTGATTATTTGTACGGTTTGTGGTGCTTCCAGGTGGAAAGAGAACAGGGGAAATCAGACTCATCAAAGTCAGATTGTGATACAGGGGAAACCGATTGCCGTAAATCAAATGCGTTACTTTCCCCTTAAACCAAGGTTGAAAAGATTTTTTATGTCATCTAAAGTTTCTAATTTAATGAGATGGAATGCAGAAAGAGTTCATGAAAGTGATAAGTTAACCCACCCAGCAGACTCTCATGCATGGAAGGATTTTGATAAGAGACATCCCGACTTTTCCAAAGATGTTCGTAATGTCCGGTTGGGATTGGAAGAAGATGGTTTCAATCCATTCAAATCTATGGTTGGTGCAACTCATAGCACATGGCCCGTGGTGTTGGTTCCGTATAATCTTCCTCCGTGGCTTTGTATGAAGCAACAATTTATATTACTTTCCACTCTTATTGATGGACCTAAAAGTCCGGGGGATAAGATTGATGTTTACCTTCAGCCAATGATTGATGAGTTGAATGAATTTTGGGGCAATGGTGTGATGACTTATGATTGTGAAACGAATGAAATGTTCAAACTGTAGGCTGATTTATTGTAGACAATCAATGACTTCCCAGCTTATACAAATTTATCAGGCTGGAGTATGAAAGGGGAATTTTCTTGCCCTTGTTGAAACAAAAGTAAAAAATCCATATGGCTTAAGAATTCCAAAAAATAGGCATATATGGGTCACAGACGTTTTCTCCCCCCTCAGCACAGGTTCAGAAAGGACAGAGTGACATTTGATGGTTATAGAGAGTTCAACCCAGCACCAAATATCATGATAGGAGTCGAAATGTTATCACAGATTGAGGAAGAAAACATCTGCATGGTATATGAAATTCAGGATTTGGTGGCTCCTCCGGTACGTAATATTCGAGCTGCGGGTAGGCAGCACCGTCACAATTGGAAAAAGAAAAGTATTTTTTATTGTCTTCCGTATTGGAAAACTAACATGCTGAGGCATAATTTGGATGTCATGCACATTGAAATAAATGTTTGTGATAACATATTGTGGACCATTTTAGGTGTCAATGGGAAATCAAAGGACCATGTTAATGCATGCCGTGATTTGGAAGAAATGGGTTTAAGGAAACAGTTGCATTTACAGTTAGCTGAGGGAAACAAGGCATATATGCCTGCTGCACAGTATACGATGACTACAAAGGAGAAAGAGACATTTCTTTCCATTTTTAAGATGCTCAAGGTCCCTGATGGTTACTATTCTAATATTTCAAAGTGTGTGAATCTGACGAGTAAGACATTGCAAGGGTTGAAAAGTCATGACAATCACATACTACTTTAGCAGTTGATTCCAATCGCAATTTGTGATTGTTTATCCCCCAATGTTGTTCAGCTTTTGATTGAGATGAGTAATTTTTTTAGACATATTTGTTTAAGAAATCAACGAATGAGTGATTTAAAAAGTTTACAGGACCAAATTGTACTTACGCTTTGTCACTTTGAGAAACTATTTCCCCCCTCATTTTCGATGTTATGGTCCACTTGACAGTGCACCTAACTGATGAAGTAATGGCTGCTGTTCCAGTGCAATTCAGGTGGATGTATCCTATTGAGTGGTATTTGAGTACATTGAAACGATTTATACGCAATAGAGCTCGTCCGGAGGCATCAATAGCCAATGGTTATTTGATGGATGAGTGTACTACTTTTTTTTTGCAGAATATCTTACGGATGTTGAAAAAAAATTAGATAAGCCCTCTCGGATTCAGGATGGTCCAGTTGGAGAAGGAACCACATATGATATGGAAAACATCGAGTGGATAAAAGTGCATCGATATATCTTGTTCAATACTCCATCAGTTGCACCATTAATGCAGTAAGTATCTTATCACTTTTATTGTTTACCTTTTACATGTTTTGTTTGCATTAGTTGATCATTTAAACATTGCGTTATCATTTGCAGAAAACACATTAATGAGATAAAAGAAGAGATGTATCATGCGACTGATTTTCAAATTCAACAGTCTCATTATGCGTCATTTCATGATTGGTTCAAGGATTATGTACGTATAAATTGATTTTCATTATGAGTGAAGTATTACACTAATTTCTTTCTTCATATATCATTATTGAATTCTATGAATTATGTAGGTTCATAAGCTGAGGGAGTTAGGGGACCCCATGCTAACTGAAGAATTTATCCAACTGGCTGAGGGTCCATCTATAATGGCTCGTCGTTATAAATCTATAGATGCTAATGGTTTTAGATTTCGCATTAAAGATGTTGACGACAAACGAGCAACACAAAACAGTGGCATCGGTTGTCCATTTGTCGATTCTGGTTATTACTATGGTCAATTTATAGACATCATTGAAGTTGTATACACACACATGTTGAATTACATATTGTTAAAGTGTAATTGGGTTGATCCAGTGCGTGGATGCAAAGTTGATCAATATCAGTTTTCATTGGTGAATTTTAACTATATGATATACAGAAATGAACGAGTTGATAATGAACCTTTCATTTTGACATCACAAGCGGAACAAGTATTCTTTGTTACTTTGCCTTTGAATCCAAGTTGGCAAGTTGTTGTCAGAATGTCTCGGTGAGGAGTGTTTGTATTTGAACAAGATGAACCCGAGACTGTTCCTTTTGTTTCCCAACAGCTTGATCAACATACCGTAGTTCAACATGAAGAAGATATTTATTGGGTCAGAGTGGCTGTTGAAGGAGAAACGGTCGATTTGCATGCTTAATGAAAGGTATAATTTTTTTCCCACTATTCAGCCTAAGATATCATAAATTATCTAAACATTTTATAAATCCTTATAAGTTTTAATCCTCACTTTTTGAAGTTTATTCAGTTATAACTATTTAAGGTGATTTAACTCATGTTATATTGATGTTATTATCGGTGTATCTTTCCATTGAGGTATTCTTCATTTGTTTCATGCGCTGCTTGAATTTTTATTAATTTAATTTGAAATTTGGCTATGCATTGATTGGTTTTGTACATAATTTGTATATCTGTTTTGTGAACTTTCTGATTCTTTAAATTCATTACCAACTAATTATTCAATCACTTTTTGTTTTATTAACAACTGTACAAGTTTGATTTTTTTTAAAAACAATCCAATTTATCATTTGGACATTTTGGATAGTCCCCTTACTAATGTTTTCCATTACTGCAGGAATGTCAGAGGAAGAGGCAGAAGATCCACATCATCCATCTGAGTCATCTACGTCTCAGGGTCGAGGTATGTTGGAATGTCATTTTCTCTATTTTTTATGTAATTAATAAACATATATATATATATATATATTTATAACATCTGACAATTTGTATATAAAATTGTTTTCAACAGGACCAGACCCGAATGCTTCTTCCTCTCGCAGGAGAGGCCCTGGTCGTGGCATATTATCATGGAATTCCGACACGACTTTTGATGTTTCATTTAATGAGGTATTTCATCCTGTAGGATGGAATGACCCTGCATTTATTCGTCAGTTGGGTCATATCGTACGTGATCCACATCGATTTCCATTTACCACGCGTGACTAGGCTTCTATCCCTCATGACACATTAGATCGTCTTTGGAGGGAGGTTCAGGTAAGAAGGCCATTTTACTTTATTCCCTATATATAAACAATAATAACATATGTGATTTTTTTCTTTAATAGAAAAATTTGAAAGTATGTCCCGATGAGTTTCGGCCAGTGTGTATGAGTAAATTCTGTAAGATGTGGAAAGACTATAAAGGAAAAGTCAAGAGGGACCACTGGGTACCAAATGTGGGTGCCCCAGACATTCTAGAAAAAGTCCCGAGAGGTGTCCTCCCAGCTCAGTGGTGTGATTTAGTTTCATATTGGTCCACTGAGGGTGTTGCGGTTTGCATATTTATTTTGGTATATATATTTTCAAGAATGTGTGATTTTTTTGATATTTGAATGAATTGAATGTAGGAGGTGTCTACACGCCATTCTGAGAATCGAGCGTTGCAGGGACCACCTCACAGGCTCGGGACTCGTCACGTGTCTCAGATCCGACATGAGGTATTTATTATTCATTTTTTAATTTTTTTAATTAATACAGTTTTGTGTTTGTATTCTATTCATATATAGTTGGGGGAGCAAGGTGCACCAACTGATAAAATTTCGGTGTGGATGAGGACTCGTGCTCGCAATGATCCAGAGGCTGCAGCATTGATTGTAAGTGCTTGTACTCATTACCAATACTTACATAAAATCTTTATATTAATATATGTATATATATTTAAATATTTCACAGGCTCAATTTGAAGTTGAATTAGAACATCTGCCAGAGGACCAACGACAGCTTCCCATGCGAAGGGATGAGATCTTTCATCGCATCATTGGTCGGGATGGACATGGATATAGTTTGACCTATGGAATAGGGATTCCTTGTTTTGTAGTGTCATGCGCTGCAGTTGTAGGTCCTGCTGTTGCTCAGATGTCACAGTAGCTGTCAGATTTTGAGGCACGACTGCGGGCTTCCGAGGAGGCAAATGCGCAATTGGCTACTGAGGTTAGAGCACTGCAGGAATATGTGCATCCGGGTGATGGTGCAGGGGATCACACTACGTAGGCTTATACTGTATTTATTTATTTAATTTAAATTATTTTTTTTATGAAAATATTCATAATGTTTATTTTTTGTATGACCTTGGCCCACCGGATGGAGGTCAGTGATGAACACGTATGACGCATCACGAGGTGTGTTTCTGCTTTTAATGGTAGGGTTGTTATTGATATTTATGTTGGGTTTCTAGTGAGTTTTTTTGTGATTTGGATAGCTTTTTTTCATTTAATTTTCAATGTTTAGAATTGTATGTTCTGTAATATTTTTAAAAAAATACGTGATTTATAATATAAATCATTAAACTTGTTTATGCCGAATGAGCTGAGTTCACTATCTGTAGTCCCCGTCCTACCCTAGACAGCCCTCCCCACACTCCGTACATCCCTCCCCACACCCTGGACATTCCCTCCAGCCCGGGTGAGTGAATTGTGACGTGGTCGAGTAGACGACACGTCAATCGGACGTGTCATGTGCCTGCGGTGACCATAGTTGTCAAATCGCACTGTAGTGCCCGCAATAGCGCTGGTGCGGTGCGGAGCGGTGCACCACCGCTCCTGGCGGCTGAGTCGCGTCCCAGTATGCTATCGCGTGGGTCGTGCCGCAATCGCAGCGTCGCAGGTCGCGCACAACCTTGGATGTTGCGGCCGCGCTGTGTTTTTGTGCGCAGAAAATTGAATTATTTCCCCGCATCTAGTATGCTCTGGCTTGCACCGTTGCCGCCGACCCCTCTTCCAACTTCGACCACCCCAATGACAATGACGACCAGGCTAGTCGATTTTTCCCCTTATCCCCAATGATGACGCCGAGACCGAGGCCTGCTGCCGCTGACCCCTCCTCCGACTTCGACCACACCTCCCCACCCCCACCTCGACGACAACGATGACGAAGACCAGGCTGGTTGTCATTTTTTTACTTTATCCCCGACGACGACGCTGAGGCTGAGCAAGTTGGGGGGGTAGGGCTCATTATGTGTTCTTTAAGTGTTGCACATGCTTGATAAACGCGCACGGGGGGGGGGGGGGGGGGGGGTTCAAATGGGCCTAACGAGGTCCGAATGGCCTGAAATCATAATACATCAAAGGGTGAGTTAATTGTGATGTGGTCGAGCAGACGACACGTCAATTGGCCACACCGTGTGCCCGCGGTGACCGGGAACGCTGTTCCAGTGTCATAAACGGCCAAAACGGGTGTCTGACGGTCAAAGTCATAGTGTACCACATCGGATTGACCTAAAATCACAAGGAAACAATCTAATTATTATTTGTGATGTGTACGCGCAGACGGCACGTCAATCGGACGTGCGGTCTGCGCGGTAGGGCTCATTATGCGTTCTTTAAGTGTTGCACGCGCTTGATAAATGCACGTAGGGGGGTCCAAATGGGCCGAACGAGGTGAAAATGGCCTAAAATCAGACGATATCAAAGGGTGAGTGAATTTTGATGTGGTCGAGCAGACGGCACGTCAATCGGACGTGCCCTGTGCCCGCGGTGACCGGGAATGCCGTTCCGGTGACAAAAACAGCCAAAACGGGTGTCTGACGGTCAAAGTCATAGCATACCACATCGGAATGACCTGAAATCATAGGGAAACAATATAATTATTATTCTTGACATGTAAGCGCAGACGACACATCAATCGGACGTGCGGTCTACGCGGTAGGGCTCATTATGCGTTCTTTAAGTGTTGCGCGCGCTTGATAAACGCGCGTGGGGGGTCCAAATGGGCCGAACGAGATCCAAATTTCCTGAAATCAGAAGACATCAAAGGGTGAGTTAATTTTGACATGGTCGAGCAGACGGCACGTCAATCGGCCGCACCGTGTGCCCGCGGTGACCGGGAATGCCGTTCCGGTGTCACAAACGGCCAAAACAGGCGTCTGACGGTCAAAGTCATAGCGGACGACATCAGATTGACCTGAAATCACAGGGAAACAATCTAATTATTATTCGTGACGTGTACGCGCAGACGACATGTCAATCAAACGTGCAGTCTGCGCGGTAGGGCTCATTATGCGTTCTTTAAGTGTTGTGTGCGCTTGATAAACGCACGTGGGGGGGGGGGGGGGTCCAAACGGGCCGAACGAGGTGCGAATGACATGAAATCAGACGACATAAAAGATTGAGTGAATTTTGATGTGGTCGAGTAGATGGCACATCAATCGGACGTGCCGTGTGCCCGTGGTGACTGGGAATGCCATTCCGGTGTCATAAACGGCCAAAACGGGCGTCTCACGCTCAAAGTCATAGCGGCCCACATCGGAATGACCTGAAATCACAGGGAAACAATATAATTATTATTAGTGACATGTACGTGTAGACGTAACGTCAATCGGACGTGCGGTCTGTGCGGTAGGGCTCATTATGCGTTATTTAAGTATTGTGCGCGCTTGATAAACGCGCGTGGGGGGGGGGGGTCCAAATGGGCCGAACGAGGTCCGAATGGCCTGAAATCAGACTAAGTCAAAGGGTGAGTGAATTTTTATGTGGTCGAGTAGACAGCACGTCAATTGGATGTGTCGTTTGACCGTGGTGACCGGAAACACGTTTTCGGTGTCATAAACGGCCAAAACGGGCGTCTGACGGTCAAAGTCATAGCAGACGACATCGGATTGACCTGAAATCATAGGGAAACAATATAATTATTATTAGTGATGTGTACGCGCAGACGGTACGTCAATCGGATGTGGGGTCTGCGCGGTAGGGCTCATTATGCGTTCTTTAAGTGTTGCGTGCGCTTGATAAACGTGCGTGGGGGGTCCAAATGGGTCGAACGAGGTGAAAATGGCTTGAAATCAGACTACATCAAAGGGTGAGTGAATTGTGACGTGGTCGAGCATACGGCACATCAATTGGACGTGTCGTGTGCCCGCGGTGACCGCGAACGCTGTTCTGGTGTCATAAACGGCCAAAACGGGCGTCTAACGGTCAAAGTCATAGCGGACGACATAGGATTGACCTAAAATCATATAGAAACAATCTAATTATTATTCGTGAGGTGTACGCGTAGACGGAACGTCAATCGGACGTGCGGTCTGCACGATAGGGCTCATTATGCGTTTTTAAGTGTTGCGCGCGCTTGATAAACGCGCGTGGGGGGGTCCAAACTGGCCAAACGAGGTCCGAATGGCCAGAAATCAGACGACATCAAAGGGTGAGTAAATTGTGACATGGTCGAGTAGACGAAATGTTAATCGGCTGCACTGTTTGCCCGCGGTGACCAGGAACGCCGTTTCGGTGTCATAAACGGCCAAAACAGGCGTCTGACGGTCAAAGTCATAGAAGAAGACATCAGATTGACCTGAAATCATAGGGAAACAATCTAATTATTATTCCTGACGTGTACGCGTAGACGACACGTCAATAGGACGTGCGGTCTGCGCGGTAGGGCTCATTATGCGTTCATTAAGTGTTGCCCGCGCTTGATAAACGCGCGTGAGGGGGTCCAAATGGTCCGAACGAGGTGCGAATGGCCTGAAATCAGACGGAATCAAAGGGTGAGTTAATTTTGATGTGGTCGAGTAGATGTCACGTCAATCGGACATGCCGTGTGCCCACGGTGATCGAGAACGCCGTTCCGGTGTCATAAACGGCCAAAACGGGCGTCTGACGGTCAAAGTCATAGCGGTCCACATCGGAATGACCTGAAATCACAGGGAAACAATATAATTATTATTCGTGACGTGTACGCGCAGACGGCACGTCAATCGTATGTGCGGTTTGCGCGGTAGGGCTCATTATGCGTTCTTTAAGTGTTGCGCACGCTTGAGAAACGCGCGTGGGGGGTCCAAACGGGCCGAACGAGGTCCGATGGCCTGAAATCAGAGGACATCAAAAGGGTGATCGAATTGTGACATGGTCGAGTAGATGGCACATCAATCAGATGTTTCGTTTGACCGTGGTGACCGGAAACGCGTTTCCGGTGTCATAAACGGCCAAAACGGGCGTCTGACGGTCAAAGTCATAGCGGACAACATCAGATTAACCTGAAATCACAGGGAAACAATCTAATTATTATTTGTGACGTGTACGCGTAGACGAAACGTCAATCGGACGTGGGGTCTGCGCGGTAGGGCTCATTATGCATTCTTTAAGTGTTGCGCACGCTTGATAAACGCGCGTGGGGGGTCCAAACGGGATGAACGAGGTGCGAATGGCCTGAAATCAGACAACATCAAAGGGTGAGTGAATTGTGACGTGGTCGAGCAGACGACATGTCAATTGGACGTGCCGTGTGCCCGCGGTGATCGGGAACGCCGTTCCGGTGTCATAAACGGCCAAAACAGGCGTCTAATGGTCAAAGTCATAGCGGACGACATCGGATTGACCTGAAATCACAGAGAAACAATCTAATTATTATTCGTGAGGTGTACGCGCAGACGAAATGACAATCGGACGTGCAGTCTGCGCGGTAGGGCTCATTATGCGTTCTTTAATTGTTGCGCGCGCTTGATAAACGCGTGTGGGGGGGTCCAAACGGGCCGAACTAGGTCCGAATGGCCTGAAATCAGACGACATCAAAGGGTGAGTTAATTGTGACGTGTTCGAGTAGACGACACGTCAATCGGCCGCACCGTGTGCCCACAGTGATCGGGAATGCCATTCCGGTGTCATAAACGGCCAAAACGGGCGTCTTACACTCAAAGTCATAGCGGACAACATCATATTGACCTGAAATAATAGGGAAACAATCTAATTATTATTCATGAGGTGTACGCGCAGACGGCACATCAATCGGACGTGCAGTTTGCGCGGTAGGGCTCATTATGTGTTCTTTAAGTGATGCACGCGCTTGATAAACGCACGTGGGGGGGTCCAAACGGGACGAACGAGGTCCAAATGGCCTGAAATCAGACGATGTCAATGGGTGAGTGAATTGTGACGTGGTCGAGTAGACAACACGTCAATCGGATGTGTCGTTTGACCGTGGTGATCGGAAACGCGTTTCCGGTGTCATAAACGGCCAAAACGGGCGTCTGACAGTCAAAGTCATAGAGGACAATATCGGATTGACCTGAAATCACAAGGAAACAATCTAATTATTATTCGTGATGTGTACGTGCAGACGGCACGTCAATCGGATGTGCGGTCTGCGCGGTAGGTCTCATTATGCGTTCTTTAAGTGTTGCGCGCGCTTGATAAACGCGCGTGGGGGGGGGGGGGTTCAAACAGGCCGAACGAGGTGAGAATGACCTGAAATCAGACGAAATCAAAGGGTGAGTGAATTGTGACATGGTCGAGCAGACGGAACATCACTCGGACGTGCTGTGTTCCCGCGGTGACCGGGAATGCCGTTCCGATGTCATAAACTGCCAAAACGGGCGTCTGACGGTCAAAGTCATATCATCCCACATCGGAATGACCTGAAATCACAAGGAAACAATATAATTATTATTCTTGACGTGTACGCGCAGACGGAATGTCAATCGGACATGCGGTTTGCGCGGTAGGGCTCATTATGCGTTCTTTAAGTGTTGCGCGCGCTTGATAAACGCGCGTGGGGGGGTCCAAACGGGCCGAACGAGGTCCGAATGGCCTGAAATCAGACAACATCAAAGGGTGATCGAATTGTGACGTGGTCGAGCAGAAGGAACGTCAATCGGATGTTTCGTTTGACCGTGGTGACCAGAAACGCGTTTCCGGTGTCATAAACGGCCAAAACAGGTGTCTGACGGTCAAAGTCATAGCGGACGACATCAGATTGACCTGAAATCACAAGGAAATAATATAATTATTATTCGTGACGTGTACGCGCAGACGGAACGTCAATCAGACATGGGGTCTGTGCGGTAGGGCTCATTATGCGTTTTTTAAGTGTTGCGCGCGCTTGATAAACGCGCGTGGGGGGGTCCAAACGGGCCGAACGAGGTGCGAATGGCCTGAAATCAGACGACATCAAAGGGTGAGTAAATTGTGATGTGGTCAAGCATACGGAACATCAATCGGACGTGCCGTGTGCCCGCGGTGACCGGGAACGCCGTTCCGGTGTCATAAACGGCCAAAATGGGCGTCTAACGGTCAAAGTCATAGCGGATGACATCGGATTGACCTGAAATCACAGGGAAACAATATAATTATTATTCGTGAGGTGTACGCGTAGACGGCACGTCAATGGGATGTGCGGTCTGCGCGGTAGGGCTCATTATGCGTTCTTTAAGTGTTGCGCGCGCTTGATAAACTCGTGTGGGGGGTCCAAATAGGCCGAACGAGGTCCAAATGGCCTGAAATCAGACGACATCAAAGGGTGAGTGAATTTTGACGTGTTCGAGCAGACGACACGTCCATCGGCCGCACCGTGTGCCCGCGGTGACCGGGAACGCCGTTCTAGTGTCATAAATGGCCAAAACGGGCGTCTCACATTCAAAGTCATAGCGGACGACATTGGATTAACATGAAATCATAGAGAAACAATCTAATTATTATTCATGAGGTGTACGCGCAGACGGCACGTCAATCAGACGTGCGGTTTTGTGCGGTAGGGCTCATTATGCGTTCTTTAAGTGATGCGCGCGCTTGATAAACGCGCGTGGGGGGGTCCAAACGGGCCGAACGAGGTACGAATGGCCTGAAATCAGGAAACATCAAAAGGTGAGTGAATTGTGACGTGGTCGAGTAGACGGCACGTCAATCGGATGTGTTGTTTGACCGTGGTGACCAGAAACGCGTTTCCGGTATCATAAACGGCCAAAATGGGCGTCTGACGGTCAAAGTCATAGCGGACGACATCAGATTGACCTGAAATCATAGGGAAACAATCTAATTATTATTTGTGACATGTACGCGCAGACGGAAAGTCAATCGGATGTGCGGTCTGCGCGGTAGGGTTCATTATGCGTTCTTTAAGTGTTGCGCGTGCTTGATAAACGCGCGTGGGGGGGTTCAAAATGGGCCGAACGAGGTTCGAATGGCCTGAAATCAGACTAAATCAAAGGGTGAGTGAATTGTGACATGGGCGAGCAGACGACACGTCAATCGGACGTGCCGTGTGCCCACGGTGACCGGGAACGCCGTTTCGGTGTCATAAACGGCGAAAACGGGCGTCTGACGGTCAAAGTCATAGCGGCCCACATCGGAATGACCTAAAATCACAGGGAAACAATATAATTATTATTTGTGACATGTACGCACAGACGAAACATCAATTGGACGTGCGGTCTGCACGGTAGGGCTCATTATGCGTTCTTTAAGTGTTGCGCGCGCTTGATAAACGCGCGTGGGGGGTCCAAATGGGCCGAACGAGGTCCGAATGGCCTGAAATCAAACAAAATCAAAGGGTGAGTTAATTGTGACGTGGTTGAGCAGAAGGCACCTCAATCGGCCGCACCGTGTGCCCGCGGTGACCGGGAATGCCGTTCCGGTGTCATAAACGGCCAAAACGGGCGTCTGACGGTCAAAGTCACAGCGAACGACATCGGATTGACCATAAATCACAGGGAAACAATCTAATTATTATTCGTGACATGTACGCACAGACGGAACATCAATCGTACATGCATTCTGCGGGGCAGGGCTCATTATGCGTTCTTTAAGTGTTGCGCGCGCTTGATAAACGCGCATGGGGGGTCCAAACGGGCCGAACGAGGTCCGAATGCCCTGAAATCAGACGACATCAAAGGGTGAGTGAATTGTGACGTGGTCAAGAAGACGACATGTCAATCGGATGTGTCTTTTGACTGTGGTGACCGGAAACCCGTTTCCGGTGTCATAATACATCAAAAACGGTGTGTGACGGTCGAATTCGAAGCAAACGTGCTCTGAATGACCTGAAATGATAGCATTTATTAAATTGGGGGTTTTAAATTAACACCATGATTTGATTTCAGATTTAATTTTATTATATGTATATAATAACTGAATAATTATGTTCAATTTACGTTTGTTTTGTTTTTTTTGTCTTATTGTAGGTTTTGAAGCAGAAGATTGAAATCGATGGACCTGCTTGGATCGTTGAAGCACGTTTATCGTTTATGATGATTTTGATGTTTATGGTGTTTGAAATTGTTTTCCATTTGTTATGATTGTTACCTTGTTTTATGTCTGCTTTTCCACCGTGAAGAAAAAAACACAATTTGTACATTTCATTAAAAAAAAGAAAAATATTTTATTTAATATTATATATATAAATATTTTCATTAATATATATATATATATTTTTTATTTAATATTATATATATAAATATTTTCATTATTTTATATATATATATATATATATTTTCATTATTATTATATATATATATATATTTGATTTAATAAATATATATATATATATATATTTATTTATTTTGGTATGAATTTTTTTTTTAAAAAAAATTTCCAGTTTAGCGAACGCCTTTGGCGGTCACTCTAGACTTCCTGCCAGGCAGTATTAGCGACCGCCAATGGCGGTCACTAATGTTGCCCGCGAGGCAGCCTACAGCGACCGCCAGGCGGTCGCTAAAGGCGGCATTTCGGCCACCTATAGCGACCGCCATTGGCGGTTGCTAAAGCCCTACAACAACGGAGCAGATGCGACCGCCAATGGTGGTCACTGGGCGGTCGCTAATGGCCTTTTTTTAGTAGTGTATACCACCCAAATAACATCATTTCCTACCAGAGCTCAAGGTAAACCTGTAACAAAGTCCATTGAGATATCCTCCCACTTCCACTGAGGAATCTATAATGGCTGAAGAAGACCACCTGGAACACGGTGTTTGGCCTTCACCCTTTGGCAGACTAAACATTGAGACACGAACTCCGTGACCGCACGCTTCAGCCTAGGCCACCAAAACTGACTCCTCAAGGATCGATACATCATTGTTTCACCACGATGTACTGATAAGGGCGAACTATGGAACTCTCGGAGAACTGTCTCACGCATCGTCAAGGGAACAAAAAGCCTTCCATGATACAACACTCAGTGTTGTTCATCTTCAGTCCAACCATCAGGGGCCTCACCACAAACAACCCGGTCTCTCCAGACTTCCACCTCTAGATTACCCAACTAGGACTCTTCCACCTTCTGCATTAGGGATGACTGCACCGTCATCTATAAAAGACAACCTCTACCTCCGACTTCTTCCATATCAAGATTCAAAGCTGACAGTACTTCCATTACTCTCCAGGGATCACCGGATTCACACACAGCATCACTACGTGACTTTTAGCTCAGCGCATCAGCTACCACATTCCCCTTTCCAGGTGTATACGATATTTTAAAGTCATATTCCTGCAAGAACTCCATCCACCAATGCTATCGTAAGTTCAAGTCACACTGGGTGAAAACATACCTCAAACTCTTATGTTCGGTGAAAACCACGAAGCTCTCACCAATGAGGTAATGTCTCCACAACATCAGAGCAAACACCATAGCTACCAACTCAAGATCATGGGTGGAATAGTTGAGTTCATGGGGACATAACTGCCAAGACCCATAAGAAACAACTGACCTCTGCTACATGAGAACACAGCCTAACCCCAGACATGAAGCATCGCAAGAAACATCAAACTAAACTCATTCGGCTGGAAGACAAAGGACTGGAGCAATTAATAACTTCTACTTTAGATACTCGAAAGCTTCCTGACACTGATCAGTCCATATAAAAGCCTGATACTTCCTAGTCAAAGTTGTTAGAGGAGTCTCAACTCATGAGAAATTGGCTACGAACCTCATATAGTAGCCTGCGAGACCAAGGAAACTTCACACCTCTGAAACTGTCTTAGGGGCTTCCCAATACACAACTGCTTCTATCTTAGATGGATCCACAACTAATCCCTGCTAGGACACAACATGCCCCAAGAAACAGACTTCTTGAGCCCAAAACTCACACTTAGACAACTTCCTGAACAACTGATGTTTACAAAGAACTCCCAAAACAACATGTAAATGCTCTGCATGCTCCTCTTCAGAAGTGGAGTACACAAGGATTTCATCGATGAAAACCACCACAAACTTTTCCAGGAACTCATGGAACACATCATTCATCAATCCCATGAACACAGCTGGAGCATTCATCACGCCAAATGGAATTACAACGAACTAATAATGCCCATGATGACAGTGGAAGGCAGTCTTTGTGATATCCTCATCCTTCACACGCATCTGATGATATCATGACCGCAAGTCGATCTTTGAGAACCAACTTGCACCCTTCAGTGGATCGAACAAATCATCAATCCGTAGAAGAGGATAGCGATTCTTTATTGTCAATTTGTTTAAGCGTTGATAGTCGACACATAACCGCAAACTGATGTCGGCCTTCTTCACAAACAAAACTGGTGCACCCCATGGTGACACACTTGGCCAAACAAAACTGCACTACAACAGACCATCAAGCTGTATACGCATCTCTCGCAACTCAGAAGGGTCCATCCTATATGGAGACATAGAGATAGGAGAAGCTCCGGGCTGTAGCTCGATCCCGAACTCGATCTCTCATCGAGGGGGGTAATGTCACAACCTCTTCAGGAAAGACATCAGGGTACTCCTTTACGACCCTAGGAAACAGAAATTGCTGAACCTCTGAAGAACTCAACATCATCTCAGCTGCCATGGATGATAAGGAGAAACATGCCTATGACCCATCAGAGGGTCTCGCTCACCAACAAACACCACTTTCTCTCCATCCGCACCAAGGAAAACGACCTTCTTCCTGAAGAAATCCACAATAGCCTGCACCAAATACAACCAATCCATGTCGAGGATAACATCATATGGTTGTATTCGTAAACATAGGAAATCTCCCCAAGAGCGGTGTTTCCCCAACACTAGATCACAATCTATACATACTTCAAACAAGTCATCTTAACCTCCAACTGGCGTAGTCAATGCCAAGGGCACTGGATGCCTCTCTACCTCAAGTCCCAAAGAATGGACAAGGGTAGGTGATATGAAGGAGTGTGTCACTCCTAAATCAAACAAGGCATACAACAAGGTAGAAAACAAGAAAAGGGTACCTCGAACGACATCTGGCTTGCCCAAATCTGGCAACGCTAGAGCATGAAGCTGTTCACATCCTCCTCCACGGCCTCTCTGACCCTGATGACGACCACCACCACGGCCGCGCTCTGCTCTATAAGGATGGGGAGTATCATGGGGCTATCCTCTGGTGATCTAACGTTGGTGCAACTAGTTGTTGCTGCCTCGACAGGAACTGCCTCAAAGGAAGAACCTAGAGCACAACACCTAGTGCACGATGACCACTCTGAAAGGTCGGGCACTCCCGCTGCTGATGGCCATGACCACCACAACAAAAACAAGCACCTGATCCCTTGGCATAGGCCTAAGAGTTGCTACCTCTGGAGAAACAGGATGTGAAGGGTGGGGACCTACCCCCGGCTGAACGGAAACTCTTATGTCCTGAGAACCAGGAACCCCGGACCACAACCTTGCTTCATGAGGGATCATGATGATACCCGTCTCGTAATGATCCCGTCCTGGCCAAAGTCCTCTCGAAAACCTCTGCCCTCTCCAGCACCTCAATATATGTCTTCATCATAAATGGGGTGACCTAGCGCTGGACCTCTGGACGCAAATCCTCCTCAAAATGCATCGACCTGGCCTCCTCATCTGGTAACAGGTCCGAAGCATACCATAAAAGGTTCCAGAAAAAAATTCCAAACACTCGAAAAGTAGAGCTCCCCTGTCGAAGGGTAAGAAGCTCCTGGCGACTGGATGCCTTCACAGTCGAGGAAAAGAACTCTACTCTAAACTTGTCTCGGAAATCCTCCCATGAGATCGCTGACTCCTCACGATCCCTGAGGAACAACAACCACCAGTGCCTTGCTGCTCCACGCAGCATCGTCACAACCAAGGACACCCAATGCTCCTTCTGAGTACGAATCGAACTGAAACCTATCTCGACCTCCCCCAACCAGTCTTCCATGACTGTATCTGAAACAGAGACCGCATACTTCTACAGACTCTGGTGATGAAACTCTCAGAGTGTCTTCCTCCAAGTGTCGTCGTCGTCAACCTCTACCCGACAACGATCTGCTGGCACAACCTACTGGGCATCTTCTATGCGAGCCTAATAGGGACGCCGATCTAGAGCCATACCTACAAAATAAAAAACACTTAGAGCTCTTAAACCTGGAATAGGGAAGACTCAACATTGATTAATTTTTTTTATTCATTTTAGGTTAACCTATCCTAAGATATACCCATTCAAACATAGGCACAAAGAAGAATGATGCATGATCCATTCCTAGGTCTCTACCCTGCAACTAGTATCACCTTATTTAGTATCCATTGTAATCTTAAAGGTCTGTTCATCAGATCATAGGGGGCCCTAAACACCTATTTCTCAGCCGACCTCCAGTGTTTACTTCACTTTCTAAACATGAATGACACCATTTACCTACCAACTCATGCAACCTCACCTATTCCTAACTCTAAAATCCATCTTATCCCTCAACCAGACCTTTGATACCACTCTGTCACGACCCCCTACCCAAAAAGTGTACCCCTCCTTGGCCGGAAATGTGAGAAGGGAGATAATGAACCTCGAGTCCCGCCTCCTGTAGGCCCTGGGTTGGTGACTAGCACTGAGGGTATAGTAACACACAAATGGGAGGCATTAACCTCTAAGAGAACACATGCGAAAGAGAGAGATAAGATATACACCAACCAACCCCAACTCAGAACTGAATTATAAAAGAAAACCCAAGTGCACATATGTAATGTCATGCAAAAGTACTACAACTGAAACGGAAAACTGCAAGTACCCAAAAGAAATAAAAAATAGCTGCAACCATAAGCCCGAACAGCTCCTGCAACCCCAAGCTAGTAGAAACCAGCTTGATCTCCAACCTGCTCCAAGTGACATGAAAAACAGTTTATATATACGTAGGGTGAGTATAACAGTAAACTCAGTAGGATCCTTCCCGAAGCCTCTCATGCAAAAGTAAAGAAAGCATGCTAAAGCAGAGTGAACTACAAGTGAAACTAACACGTCACCTAAACAGGTATACTAAGTTACCAACCTCACCATGGATACTCTCACCATGTAATGCATACAAGAATATAGAATATAGTAAAGAATATCAAGGGTACCCCGCTACTACTTCCCCACTGGTTTGCCGCTTTTCCCCAATGACATACGTCCTGTGCATCTCTCTCCAAAGTCTTGCCCGCATACACCTGGTCTAAGCTCCACAATCTCCACCACATGCACCACAAAGGATTGCCCACAGACACCTGGGTGAAGCACCACACCATCCTCACAACCAAAAGTAACCAGGTAGTTTTCTAAGATCCACCACAGCTTGTATAACGTGTATCATACGTCGGGTATTATACCTCAATCCATTACAGCCCATACATCGAGTAAGGATCCTCAAGCCATCACAACCTATACACGTTACACCTATAGTAGTCCATAGGATACTATATCCATAATATATGTGTGTGAATAACCACAAGCCATTACAGACCTCTACACACATATATGGGGAAAACTAACCGTTGTGCCTAATGGAACTAGTATCTACCAAGAGATGAAAGCATGGTCAAAGGGGGTAGTCAACCATTCATCCTCCCACCAGAATGTTGGGGAAAACACCCCCCAAGGCTCAGAATCCCCGGGGTGACAGTTTCTCTTACTGATAGGGTGGATTAGCGTATAGAAACACAAAAAGTACATAATATACTATAACTCACAACCACATTATGGGCATAACCTAGTCTTATACACAACTGCAGCTAACGTCTCTCGGACTCTGGGCTGCCACTTCTAAGACTAGGTATCCTATAAGCACACAACCATTTAAGGGATTTATTATATTACCTCATTCCCTTTTTATCAATTCCACTGTACATTAATTAATACTTCAAACATTAATTAACAAAGAAAAATTACACATTAAATTCCATTAACACAACATCCAAAAATTCCACTGTCCTTTCAAAAGTTCTCAACCTCATAATTTAGTTTCAAAAAACTCCAACCCCATGGGTTAACATCATTTAATCAAACATTCATTTCAGAATTACTTTCCCATATTCGTAGGCATTCTAGAAAAGAATCATATGATACTAAACACAAGGGGGATCAACATGGTGAGTAGATATACTACCCGTCGAGTCTTTTCCGCCTATAGCAAGAGCATAGACCAATTCTCCCTTGATAGGATAAACATAGAAAAAAAGTGGCATACCCCGCATGTCTTTGCCTTTTTTAGAAGAAGGGTAAGCAAGACCAACTGCCTTGAGCAGTGGAGAAAAGTAAAGAAGATAAACAACCAAGAATCAACAAGAATCCAAAAATCACATCCATCCCATTCCATCATCCCTAGTGTCCTCCCTGACACCCAAATGCATAAACTGATGCATCTCAACACTCTAGGCATCATCCGCTGCCACAACCAAAAGGCCTCTATGCCTCCACATATCACAACACCCATCCAGGATCACATCACATCACAAGCAGTAGGAAAGTAAACATCACATCAAATTGGGATCTTGGCCCTTTAACAAGGCATCTATCCTTCAAACAACAATCACCAACAGATTTCGGTTTCCCAACCAACTGAATTAATCACGTACATCGACATCAATTTGATTAACATCAATTTGGATCAACAAACACAACAACAACAACAATTGAATTCATTTACATGCCTCTTTATCCTTAGCTAATTAATTATCAATTAATTCTGGATTTACGTTCTTTAACAATTTCATCAAGAACAACATGCTAACAAGAAAGGCATAGATATCACAATATCTAGCAAATCAAGAGGCGAACTGTTATCACGGTACAAAGCTACAACATGCGATCAAACCAATTCTTTTAATCTAGTTCTAGTATTTAATTAGGTCAATTTCGTTGTGATCCAAAGGTCTAAATCATGCTAACTCTACAATTTCACATACAAAATTAGAGAAGCCACGAATCCCCTACCTCAAAGGTTTTTGAGGAAAACCACAACGGTCGAAGAATGCCCAAGGAACTGGGTTGATTCTCCACGAATCCTCCTTATATCTCCTCTCCTAATACAAACAAGACCAAATCTCATCATATTAGACATCCATACACTTAGATATACCCATAAGAGGTGTAGATCTAAGAAATAGAGAGAAGGGGAGAAGTAGATCTAAGTAGATCTAAGAAACCAAACAAGAACGATCACATACCTCAAGAAACCAGATTCGATTCGCCAAGAGAAGACTCCGGATCACCTCCAAAATGCTTGGGATAGGTTATTATACCTCCAAGGAAGGGTAATCCCGAGTTATGTCTACTTAGAGGCTTAAACGTACCATTTATAGGCAAAGGAGTTCAGATCCACAATTTTAGGATCTAACTTTAAGTGCCCGCAGGGTTTAACAAACCGTGCACTAACCGTGTGTTAGCTTCTACCTCACCAAACACTCCTCGCACGGTTAGTACATATGGTTAGACAAACCGTGCACTAACCGTGCGTTAGCCACTACATCCAACACCAACCTTGCACGGTTTGGCCACACAATTTAAGAAAACCGTGCACCAATTGTGTGAAAGCTATTACCCTTTAGCTTTCCTTAAAAGTCCACCCAAATGCACCCCCCAAGTCACCTTGACCTCCCAGAACGCCTCCAGAACCACATTTTCACAAAGGAATGGACTGGATAGGTCTGGGCCATTACAATTTATCCTCCCTTGTCCTCGCTGCAGGATGTTAAACTACAAACCGGTCATGCCTTCCTGACCAAGGCCCCTTGGACTTTTTGGGCCCCTGGCCCAAGTTCTGTCTCTCATGGGATTGTGTGGTACGGTACAGGATTATGACCTCATTCACATCGGGTCATTCATGACTGGTTACTCACCACACCGTACATGTCCTCATTAGGGTATCCTGCCCCTGGGTATCTTCAAGAACTACGTGTGGCTTGATTCCCATCCTTATGGGATACATAGGACCACCCGAATGTCTAGACTTTGGGCCCAACCTCATCTCTCAAAAATCTCCATTTCACCTTGGACCCTTGGCCTACCCTCTCCTTCCTAGACTCCTTCATCAACCCTCTTCGGTAGTTCACCAATGTGCCCAAGGGTACTCCGGTTTAGTACCTGGAATCTCGGACTCTGCTCAGACATATTTTCACCCACTTTTCAGGCTTTGTGTTTCTCTTCATTAGGGATTCCATCACCTTTCACACCCAAAGGGACCCCTTGAGTGGCATGGATGATAGGCCTAAGGGATCTCCTACTATTATGGTCCAATGCCCCCAAAGGTTACAGACAACAAATCGATACAAATCTTGCGTTGCAAATATGGTCAGCGGTCAATGCTCATTTTTTGTTCCCACTTTAGGCTAACACAATATGGATGCTACGTTTCCACCACGGCTAGCAGTTTTCCTCCATCACCACACCTACCCCATTAAGCCCAAAATGTCGGTTACATGATTCAAATCCTTCTCCACCTCATCATGTCCAAGTGGAACTTCAAAACTCTAGGTAATGTTCCTTAGTGCACATTTTCGCGTTAGGAGGACCAGAGCTGCGATAGGGGCTCCGTACTGATTGCCCTTTGGTGTGCATTCCATGTGTTGCAATAGGAATCTTCCTCCCTTGTTTCCCAAACCGAGTTCGAATCACATGGGCTTAGGGATTGAGTTGAGGTATTCACCTACTTGGATGGTTTACACCCCTCCTTGGTCCGATCTCTAAGACCATAAACTAAGATCTCCTCAGAACTACGTATGGATTGTTTCCCATCCGCATGGGATACGTAGAAATGACCAGGATTATTATCTTTGGGTCCAGCTTTAGTTATGCTAATTTATCTTTTCTGTCCCACCTTCTGGACTTTGACTACGGGACCGCGTGTCATGGTACGGGATTATGTCTTCATTCACATCGGGTTTGCAAGAGCTGCACCACGTGCACCCCGTTCTAAAAATTATCCCTCCTGTATCTTGTCCC
The DNA here is from genome assembly GCA_963277665.1 of Viscum album. NCBI lineage: Eukaryota > Viridiplantae > Streptophyta > Magnoliopsida > Santalales > Viscaceae > Viscum > Viscum album. The sequence continues at coordinate 1,606,742,863 of OY728141.1, read as the reverse complement.
ACATGACACTAAACTGTATATTTTCCTGCTTGATGTTAAAAGGCACCCCCTAGAACTATGTATGTATTGATTCACACTCTTATGGGATATGTAGGACCGACCAGACATCTCGTTTTCAGGTCCAGCTCATTTGGGAGCTAGTCTCTCCTCCTCTTTACCTCTTACCTCTATGTAGGCCCCTTGGCCTGAGGTCTCCCTCTCGGAATTGCATATGGTGTGATACAGAACCATGTCCTCATTCATGACGGGAATGTTTTATTGCACCAAACACATTCCCTGCCTAGCATCATCTCTGCCACGTATGCACTGCATGAATTTAAAATGCATGCTTGGTCCTATCACACAACCCTAAACTGTGGTATTATCGCCCTGGACTCATGAAAAAAAATGACACTACATTGTGATGACATCATCATAGAGGACGTCACATTGGGTATTGGTTATACGCTATGACATTTGTCAATGCCTACTATGAATTGATTCTTGTGGCGACACCAGGTCTTACTACCCTAGGCCTTTAGCTTCACAAAAAAAACACTCACCTTAAAGAAAAAACAGAATTTATCAAATACCGCTTCTCTTGGTGCGAGGGCTAGACCACCACACCCCTTTCATCCTTTGAACTGGTACCTTACCATGTCGTGCTACCTTGCAAGAACTACGTATGGCTTGATTCTCATCCTCATGAGATACGTAGGAGCGCCTGAGAACTTCCCCACGAGCCCATCCTAACTTTCATGTTCGGTCCCTTGACTCAACACTTCCCCAGAGAACACATGGTAAGTAGGGCTTATGTCCTCATTCATGTCATATTTTGTAACCACCTTACCATGTGTCTCCTGCCCTCCTTACCCATTCATGGTCCGAGTTCTAAGACCTTAAACTAAGACCCATTCAAGAACTACGTGCATCTTGATCCCCATCCCCATGGGGTACGTAGGAACGCCTTTGCATTTTTCTTTAGGCCCAGCTCAACTCTATTTTTTGGTCCCTAGACCTAAAACCTCTTCCTGGGAACACGTGGTGGTCGGAACCCCCAGTTCCCATTCATGTCAGATATTTGAGTTACCCCACCATGTGGCTCTTGTGTTTCCTCTCATTCATGGTCCGAACTCTTCAACCCTAAAATAAGATCTCCCTATTAAAAGGGAATCTAATCCCTCTATCTAATACATCTCATTAACGTATTTAGGTGCGTTTTGACAAAGAGCCCAAAGTGTAGAGTTCTCATGGAGACATTTCCCTCATTCCATGACCAAGCTTCTTGAGCTCGCTCTTTGGATCCTCATCCTCTTCCACATCCCAAAGGACCCCCAGACAACATGGATGCTAGGCTTAAGGACTCACCATGGATGATGGGCCTAAGGGATATCCAACTGTTTTGAGCCAATGTCCCTAAAGATCCCAGACGGCATCTACGACATGTCCCATGTTTCAAACATGGTTAATGGTCTACCCTCATTTGTCCGTCCCCATTCCTATATAACACGATATGGATGCTATGTTTCCACCGCAGTAGACAGTTATCCTCCATCGTCATTCCGCCATCATTGTGATCCAAATTTTGAGCATCATGATTCACACATTTCCACTTCCTCGTGTTCAAGTGGAATTCCAACATACTCATCTTTATCTCTTTGTGCTTCTAGGTATGCTTCATGGATGAGTTAGCATCATTGGACTGGTGTTCACCGAGCATCCCTTCATCCTAACATGACCCTTCCTGTGTCGAGAAAGTCCCACCATTACTTCTTGTTTCCCACACCAAGCATAGCTCACGCGGGCTTAGTAGTTTTAGTAGGGTGTGTACCAATGCGGCCAAGCTTCTCATCATCCCACATGACGTTAAACTGCACTTTCAGAACTACATATGGCTTTATTCCCATCCTCCTAGGGTACGTAGGAACACCCGACCACTCTGCTTCAGGCCCAACTTAATTCTCACTCTTGGTCCCTCGACCTGAAGAGTGTCCTCAGGGGATACATGGTGTGATTTGGACTCCAAGTCCTCATTCACATCGGTTTCATAGCTACTAAACCACATGCCCTCTGGGATCTTCCCTATCACGTCCTATCATATGACATTAAACTGTAGGAATATCCTCAATGAATGACACTAAACTGCGGTTCTACCCTGAAAAAGTTCAGAATACCTGACGTTGATTATGGGATGCACTAGAGCCTCTGACAGAGAGGATTTCACCTTTCAGTGTTGGTCTATGACTATACTTCACTCCCAGAAATACGTACAGCTTAATTCCCATCCTTATGGGATACGTAGTGACACCTTGGAATGTTTCCTAGGATCCAGCCCCAGGGATTGTAAAATCCTATTCCTCCCCATTTTCGGCCCATGGCCTGACCCCTCGTGAGGGACCATGTAACTACAACTGTACCCTGAACAAGTCCGGGATGCCCTAAGATGACATTAGGAAGCGAAATCTCCCTCGTCAGAGAGTTCTTGTTTGAAAGAAGAAATGATCCATGATCAGACCGATGCACCATTTAGTGTGCGTCCACCACGATGGCATAACCTCAAGAGTGTTGGATTCTATTCGAAAAAACCCTCACTCCACATTCCATGCTTTGAGTGCCCCCTTATTTGGACCCTCATCCTCTTTCACGTCCGGAGGAGCCCCCAAATAGTATGGATGCTCGGCCTATGGCCCACCTATTGTCCTGGGCCAATGTTCCGGAAGACTAATGGGTAACATTTTGGGTTAGGCCCCGTGTTTCGAACATGGTCAATGGTTGGCCCCCATTTTTTATCCCCTTTACAGGCTAACACAACATGGATACTGTGTTTCGAACATGGTTTATAGTTATCCTTTATTGTCACCCCCATAGTGCTCCAAATTTTGGGTATCATGATTCACACCTTCCACTTCCCTATGTTCGAACTAATCCCAGCGCCCCTGGAATTACCTCACTCGTGCACCAGATCACATAGGAAGAATGGATCGTTGATTGTTCTGAGGTCCTAATCCTCTAATCAGGCCTCTCCCATGTCTTCTAGGAAGATCCAGATTGGTTACTTAAACCCCAGATACCCAAATATTGGTCAACACGTTATGTTCAGATGGAATAGCATGGTGATCACCCATTGTTCCTAACATTGGGCTCGACCCGCGTAAGCTTAGGGGTTGACCACTGGACATTTCACGAATATAAACGATGCGTATCAAGCCAACCTCTATAACAAGACTCATGCATGCTACAACATCAAATAAATCAAAACATGAAAGTACGTTTGAAAGTTTGTGATCCTTACAAAACTCGGGGGTTTATTCCTCCCATGGACGGGTTGACCATGTCGAAAGAAAGTTGCAGTTCTTCCACCCTTCGACTTGTGGCATCCAGAAGTTTCTACCACCGACTCAACACCCGCTCCTCCTCAGCAGCGACGGGGCGCAATTCCTTATCCTAAGTTTGGGATCACTCTATGTCAGCCTGAATGACAGCCATTTCTTTGGAACCTTGCCTTAGACACTCATCCGCCTCTGCCAACTGGGCCTTTAATTGCAATACCAGCTCTGATTTTGCATTAAGAGAGGTTGAGTTCTCATCCTCCAGGATACATAGTAGTTGGATCTCATCTTCAGCCTCCCGGAGCTTCTTGATGTTCATTGCCTTCCTCCACTGCCAGCCCACGCTGAGGTTGCAATCATACTCCCGAATCTTCTCTTCCATAAGATCTCAGATGAGAAAGTGAGGGCACTGGGCATCCACTACCCTAGCACACAGTTTGCGCAGCTGCGAGCAAAGTCTGTCCATCTCATCTAGCCATAATGTCTGGTGGGGTCTTTTCGATAAAGCGCACAATCAGCTTCCATGATCGGTGGTGGACTATGTTGTTGTCCTCTTATTCAGAGGCCATCTCGTGCCAGTCCGCGTGGTTTGCAGGCTCATATGCAGGGTATGCCCTCAGGAAATCTTTAGCGGGATCTACATCTGGCGTGGGATCAGGCACGAAATCTAGAGTTGGATTAGACACGGCGGGACTCAGGTCGACTGACAGATCCTTATCATCGGACCCCACCTCAATGACCTCGGGCAGGAACCTGCTGGTGGTCCCGCCAATGATGGGGGGAGCTGCAGATCGGGTGGGCTGGGGAACTATCTCCATGATTACTGGCATGCCTTTAGAAGGGTTGCTACCAGAAATCCCGACTAGCCTCGCCGCAATGGCCCATTATAGTCGAAGAACTGTACGTAACAGAGAAGGGCATGGACATCAGTTGGCATGATCAATGTGTGGCAGTGATGAATTCAGATGAGAGGACTTACATAGATTTAACTCCTGGTATTTCTCCTGAGTTGATGTTGACGGGACCCCAAAGCATGGCCCTCCGTATATTGTCAAAAGGTTCAGAGACTCTAGAGAAGCCACCTCGGGTATCCTAGCCCCACGAGACACAGAACTGGACGCGGCCATAGGTGCGGGTTCCGAGGGTCCTGCATCATCACCCACCGAGGGGCAAGATTGATGTCTGTGTACAAGGTCCTCCTGTGTGGTTCAGACATTGGTAAGAAGTCCATAATGGCCTGAGAGCAGACCCTGAGGAATGAAAATTGGAATTTTACCTCGAGAGCCTCCACGAAATCATCGAGACTCGAGTCTTGATCGCCAACTTCACCTTCCTCCAATGGGATCCCTCCACCAGCCTCGTTCCCCCAGAGGATTAGTTTGATTCTTTCGGTAGGGGGAAGCGCTCTCTCAGCTCGGCGACCGACAACTGTGGGGGAACCGCCCGATCCAGCAGTACCCTCACCCGGTCTGTCATTGGATGCAGGGCACCACTAGAATGTACGAAGTCCTCCAGATCATCCATATATTGCTCCGCCTCCACCAGGGAAACTGTGAAACTGGCTCGGACAGGGCCTACACCCAGTAAATCCATCCCGAGGCGGTTCTGGTGTTCCCACATCTCGGGCGGGCTGAGGAATTTCCGATTGACATCCGAAATGTCCCAGGCCTCTGGGAAAACCGCATTCTCTGGCATATCGACATGGAGCAACCATTTCCCTGGAGCCTGAGTGGATATCCTGCGGAATCCCCTCAGTGGCCGTCCCTCTAGATGGCTATACTCTCCTGGGACCACTGAGTCCACTACCGCTGTTGGATCCGCCGCTGCTGCCTCACCCTCAGCTAGTGCATGTCCTGTCTCCACGACATCCCCACCACCGCGATAGGCCCTTTATGCCCTCCTACCCCAACCTTGGGATAGAGGAGGCCCGCCATCACTAGCTCGAATGTTTGGTTTCTTTAGCATTTCCCCTAGATAAGCTTCCTCCCAACTTATCGCATACTCTTTCACCAGTCCAAAGGCGACAGTAGGCGGAGGCAATGCATTTTGCATTTTCCCGTCTTCCCGATTGAACATGAACCACAATTGCATCATCACACATGGGTGCTCCTCGTGGCGCACCTCCCAGTAGACCTGCGGGGTTAGCCGCTGCAAGCACCAGAATTGCCTTGTAAACCGGTGTGGGGTATACGGATCTAAAAGAGGCTCGCGGTCCACCCGTGCCACCAAGACTCTACCTCGGAAGGCTAAGAGATAGGCCCGATGCTCTTCTATCCCCTGAATGTCGTTGGTGAGTACCCCCATCAGCAATGGAAACAGGTGGAAATTAAACTCGTCTGCCTTCCACACCCAGTTTAGTACCAATGGTACGGTCAATTTGGCTGGAAAGCCTTTGATATAATTTAGAATGAATGGGCGGATGTTTGACCCGCCCTCTTGTGGCCAGCATGGATTCCATGATAAATGAGCTAGTCCGCACCCCCCATGTTGGTATCCCTCACTGGTAGGATCTAACCACAGATAAGGGTCGCAATAAACGCCGCCAATCTGACTATCGGCTGCTGTTCAGTATTGACACGGAAACCCCAGGTCTTCCATTGGTTCTACTCCTAGAGCCTCCAATAGGAATGCTCCTTGCCTCATTGAGCCCCCTTCGGGCAAGTTTTTGGCCTCGGGGGAAACTCTCAATCCTTCGGGAAGTTCGGGAATTTCTTGAACCACTTCTTAAAGTGGACATCCCCACCGCTTCTTTATCTTATCTAGGGACCAGTCCCATCAGTGCCAAAAATAGACGCGACATATGCTCCAGATCCTCCCACACAATCATGACGGGGAGGAACTCATCGTACATAGCTTCCAAGATCTGGACCCCCGAAATCTGATGGACATCCCACAGACTGATGCTGACCTCCCCATGGTGCAGGTGAAATGTGTTGGTCCTTGACAAAAATCTGCTCAACAGCTCCGACATCAGCTATTTCGGTTGATATATGTGGAATTGGGAGGCCCAGGACACCTCGTACAAACCCACTCTCCTTAGCTCAGCTCCGAACTCCTCACATGAGACTCCTAACCAGTAGGCCCATGCCCAGTCATTTGTGAAGTTGCCTCCCTGGCGTAGGTCCCACTCGTCGGACCACCCTTTCTTTGAATCTCTCAAGGCTTCCTTCAGTATTGTGAGGTACATGGGAGGGGATGTATTCAGTTGGAATGGCTTCCCATAAACATTTTTCAGGTGGTTGTACAGGCATTCGGCGGTGATAGGTGTGAAGTCCTCCCGCACATGACCATCAGCCGCCCTGAACTATTGGCGCTGGCATGATGTGCTTCTGAACCAGCAAGCTGGTTTGTCCCTACTTGCCTCAGGAATGAAGACATCATCCCTCAGCCCAAATCCATACAAGGGTAGTCTCTTGCACAACGGTTAATTCTTCTAGCTCTCCGACAGTAGCTCCATCAATTAATTATGGTCCGAGTGGCTATAGAATAACTCTCCTAGGCCCAGACAATTTTCCATCTCATCCCTCCATGCGGCGTCTGAAAGCACCCCCAGCGCAGCTTCTTGATGGGACATTGGGTTTCAGAACTCGTAAAAATTTCAAGTCGGGTCATGAAGCTTGTTCGCAGAGCTCGTTCTCGGAGCTCGGTCTCAAATCCAAGTCACGGAGCCTGGCCTCGGCCTGCAAGCACACGTTTTCTTGGAACTGTCGCGGAGTACGCGGAGCTTCACGAATCGAGAGCACAAAAGGACAAATTTGTGGAGAGAAAGGAAAAAAGATATGCCGACCCCCTATTTATAGGTGGCGGCCCACAGAGCTTTGCGGCTAGTCCCGCCCGCGCGGAGCTTCATCGAGGGTCCGGCCCGCATGGCCCCTGTCCGCCTCACATGCCTTCTTCGCGAGTCAGCACTGCAAATGACCAATGATTTTGGCGATTTCCTCATACTTTTACCTTTGATCCCTCCATGGCTCCAAGTCTGAGGGGGGGCATTTTTTGGGGCCAAATTGTTGGATGAAAAGAATGAAGAAAAAGAGGCCCCACGACATGCCTCACGAAGCCACGACACGGAGTCCCCCCAAGCAACGCGCCAGCCGCGAAGCAACAGAGGAGGTACGCTCCGCGAATGCCCCTAACGTTCATGAGCCCACCCTGAAGCAATGGAAATGGTACGCTCCCTGAACACCCCTGACGTTCGTGAGCCCGCCGCGAGGCAATGTAGGCGGTACGCTCCGCCGATGCCCTTGACATTCACGACCCACCGTGAAGCAACCAAAGCCCTCTTCGCACCAGGTCAACTCTGATCCGCGGTGCCTCTTGCCTATAAATACTGGACTCCCCCCCGAGCCCAATGGACAGACAATCCAACCTTTCGACTTCTCAGCTCCCAAATCATGAAACACCCTTTGCTCTGCAAATCATGAGCTACGCGAGGTATTTTTACTTCATGAGATGCCTTCGCCTTGCCTCATTTTGATCCCCTCTTTCGAGAGGGATTAACTTCACAAATACTAAGGGAAATCGTGAAGGAAGAGGATCCCCCAGGGGACCCGGGTTGTCGCATAGCATCTATGATTCACGGAAAACCCTTCCCATACACATGATCCGCATGCCAAGGCTAGGTCACTGTACTTCGTGAAACACATTGATTCACGACACTTCGCTTCGAGAGGCTCCTGTGCTCTGTAAGGCAGTGCTACGTGAACCCCATTCCACTTTGCGAAGCACCTCTCACTTGAACCTCCACCCCATGCTAAGGCTAAGGCACCCCATTCCCGGCAATTATTTTTCCCATGCAACCCTCCAGGCTTGAACGATGTGATTTCAAAGTCCCCTGGATGATACTACCCATGGAGTTGATTCGCCTAATTCTTCTTCTCATGGGCATGCTAATGGATATGGCTTCTTCGCATATCCACACTAACGTGGACCCCTCGATGGTTCACTCTACGACCCCCCTTTACCAGGGCATTTCCGGTACCTTTCCTCCCACAAGGAGAAGAGGGTACCGGTTATGTAAGTCCTAGGGGTGCGAAGTAAACCCACCTCATCTGATATGCAGGACGTTAAACTGCCAAGCACCCTTGTCCTCAACACATGACGTTAAACTATGACATTGCCCAGTGCCTCTCACATGGGGTGTCCCCACCTTGGACATTCTCCACGCCCCTTTGTCTCCATAGGGGATGATATCCTCCTTTTGGGAGTGGTGTTTGTCCATGGGGAAGGAAAACCACCTTGGCATAAGCCCCCTAGATTTTCTTACAGGAGGCAGTGCCCCTGCTCCTCCTCACTTCCTCGGTGCCAAGTCCAGTGGAGGGTGTGACAGGGAACCGTGCCTCCATCTCGGAGTAAGTCCCAATCCCCCTATCCCGCGGTGCTTTTTCACCCTCGGGCCTCCATCCTAGAGTAAGTCCCAACACTATAGACCTCCCAACACGTAAGCCCCTATTCGCTTCCCATGGACGCACCCTTCACGATGTGATCGTTAGGTCCCTACAACCTCTTGTTTCTCACACTGGGCATGACTCCCGTGGGTTTAGAGTGAGCACTGACCATGACACACCCTAGGCCGCCTCAGAGTATAAGCCCCAAATGCCTCGTCCTGCATGACGTTAAACTGCACACTTGAACTACGGGGACTTTGATCCATGTCAAGGCATGGTACGTAGGAATCCTCCATGAGGTTCAAGCCCACCACCAGTGGACCCCTGGTTTCACCTTCACTTCGGTTTGCTGATGAAACCCCTTTTTGAACTACGAGGACTTTGATCCATGTCAAGGCATGGTAAAAATGAAGCCTCCCTGAGGTTCAAGCCGATCACCCATCGGACCAAGGTCCTCATTCACATCGGTTCTCCGACACCCACATCCCATCCTAAACTACAGAGACTTTGATCCTTGCTAAGACATGGTATGTTGGAAGCCTCCATGAGGTTCAATCCGAACACCCAATAGACCAAGGTCCTTCTCCACGTCAGTTCTTCGACATGCCCTATCCCGCATGACATTAAACTGCATCCCAATACAGTGGTAAGACATTATGATCCCACCACCCAGTTGTTTCGACACCCCTTCACGTTGGTTCAACAGCCCCCCTTTCAACCCAAACTACAGGGACTTTGATCCATGTCAAGGCATGGTAAGTAGGAAGCCTCCATGAGGTTCAAGCCCACCATCTATCAAACCAAGGCCTATCTTTATGTCAGTTCACCGACACATGCCTCTCTAAACTATGAGGACTTTGATTCATGTCAAGGAATGGTATGTAGGAATCCTCCCCAAGGTTCAATCCCCCCAACCATTGGTCCCGACCGCCTTCGTGTCGGTGTTCCAGACCCCTATCCCGAACTACATGAACTTTGATCTGTGCTAAGCCATGGTATGTAGGAAGCCTCCATGAGGTTCAAGCCCATCACCCATTGGACCAAGGTCCTCATTTATTCAGTTCACCAGCATCCATGACCGAACTACAAGGGCTTTGATCCATGTCAAGGCATGGTACACAAGAAGTCTCTTTGGGGCTCAAGACCAAAACCATTATCCATCTTCATTCTTATCCGGGTAGACACATCCCGGTGAGATCATGCCACCTCATTCCCCTTCATAGGACTCAAGAATCCACCCAAGTGATAGCCCCCATATTAGTGATCCCTCAAGGGGGGTTATTCAATCTGATCCACTCTAGCTAGTGTTATGATCAGCCCGATCCATCTTCATGGGACGTTAAACTTGCGGTATACCCAGTGTTAAACACCAGAAGATGAGGAAAACCTCAGATACATGCCTATGGAATATGATTCCCCATGCTCGATGTGGGATGCCTTGGGCTTCTGTGCCCTCGAGAATCCCTATAATAAGGGACAAAAGACAGACACGCCAATTCCCCAGCGTTCAGACACACCAGTGATGTCTCAATGTGACTACTCCCCCAACTGAAGGTTGCTGCCCTGACCGGACCCCTTGGAATGTCCTGACAGAAGCAGCGTAATTAACTAGTGTCCATGAAAGTATGTTGTTGGGAAGAGTTTCATGAACAACGTATTAAATCTTTGAGGGAAACCCGGACTAGGTGATGAGTTCTAAGGAGGAATCCACAGAAGGAAGAACCGACATCCCATCATCCTGTTTTGATGAAGGAGAAAACGTCCTTGAACAAGGAACGGATGCCGCCCGACTTTGGAAAGCGGGAATGCCGGGTAAAAAAAGCAGCGCCTGTCACACTTAAGCAGAAGGATGCGTGCGCCCTGGCGAAAGCGTCAGAAACAGTCACCTCTCTTCAATTGGTTTCATTTCCTATATTTGAAAACAAATATGAAAGTAAATAGAAAAGGATAACTAAGGTGTAACCCAAAAAAAATTAGAGGGAATAGGGGGATTCATGGATAATTTAACTATTAATTGTTTTATGTGATCTTGAATAGATATATAATGAAGCTAATAAATTGTACAAGATGTAATAATGAAATTTAATTTTTAGTAGGATGGTAATTTACTAAGTGTCATCAGTCTATTAAAATCATGGAACATTGATTCTACCGAATTCATAATGGGTAAAAATGTTTTAAAAATTAAAGAAAAATTTAATTTATTTAGCCCAGGTAGATGATGCAGGTTTCAATACATGTTTTATAGAAGAATACAAACCATCATGTCCATTACCTGGTAAAATGTTAAAGCGAGGTCTTAGAGTTTTACAATTTTTTTACAAATCACAGTTGAATCATTGAAATGTTCACCAAGTTAGAAATGTTGGTTTTGTAGGTTTGAATATAGTTTAATTCCAAATTAGAAAATTCAATTCAAATAAAATTACAACCAATAAACATTGAAAATTCACATAATGGTATAGTCAGATACAACATATTTGAAATAGATATTAAAAAAATTTGAATGGTACCAACCTTAATAGCCCAAGTCCACGGGGTTGGGGGGATGTCCAGGGGGGTCGAGGGTGTTCAGGGTGTGGGAGGGCTGTCCATGAGGGTGGTAGGGCTGTCTAGCAGGGTACAGGGTGTCAAGGGGGGTGGGCAGGCTGTCCACGGGGGTGGCGGGGCTGTCAGGGGGGTTTGGGTGTCTAGGGGGAGGTCTGTCCACGGGGTTGGGGGGCTGTCCATGGGGGGAGGGGGTGTCCATGGGGGTGTGCGGGCTGTCCACAGGGGTGGAGGTGCTGTCCAGGGGGTACAACATGTCCATGGGCTAGGAAGGTTATCCACGGGGGTGGCGGTGCTGTCCAGGGGGTAGGGGGTGTGTAGGGGGTGGGCGAGCTTTCCATGGGGTTGGGGGTGTTTCCATGGGGTGGGGGGGAATCCAGGGGGTGGGGGGGATATCCAGGGGGTTGGGGGGATGCCCAGGGGGTCAGGGGCATCTAGTGGGTGGGGGTGTCTCAGGGGGGGTGTCCGGGGGGTGGGGGTATCCAGGGGGTGGGCAGGCTATCCACGGGGGTGGGGGCTGTCCAGGGGGTACGGGCTATCCACGGGGGTGGGGGGCTGTCTACAGGGGTGTGACTGAGAGCTATGAGATTTAATTGGGTTTCCATTCATGTTATGAAAAAAAAACGATGGGTGTTAAGGATTAGAGCAGTATTTTTTAGTGAAAATCCAATTTGGTAGGATTGGTGACTTGATAACATTATGGTATCAAGTTTGCAATTGGAAAATGTTGGGGCATTGTGTAACAACCCAAGATTTTATGAAAAATATTCTTTTTAATTTCACTAATGTCTTGTGTTGTACGCTACACCAAAAGGAGCTTGCATAACATGCATCCTTGACTTGCCTTGTATTACACGCAATCACGACCTTCCTCGATAGCGTGTGTAGTATGCAATACCAAGTTTCACTAAACAACGATATGCTATTAAAATATTATTAAAACTAGCCTTTATGAATAGTAATAACCACTTTTTGAAATTTTGTAAATTTTATTTTTCAAAATGGACTTTATCTTTGGATTCGTAATATCGAAATTAGCTTAGGGTGAAATTTTGGTACTTTTCGGATAACTTTCATTTTATGATGAATAGTGAAAATTACTAAATTTTAGGTAAAAACAACTTTTTCAATCGAAATAATTAATAGTGATAAATTATTAATTTAAGTGGTTTTAAAGTATATTTATAATATATTTTTACAATTTAATACAATGTTGGTCATTGGATGTAATTTCACATTTAAACCAGACATAAACAAGTGTCAATCTTTTGATAGATATTGTTTCTTAAAAACACGCTATTTGTTTTAACAACGGGATTTAATTATAAAATTAATTAATGAAACTTATATGTTATGAATTTGGTAAAATAGACTTCATTTTTGAATTCGGAATATGAAATATAGCTTAGGATGAAATTTTGGCATTGTTCTGAAAAACATCAATTTTTGATGAATAGTGAAACTACTAAGTGGTAGTTAAAAAAACTGAATTTTTCATAAAACTTAATTTTACCGCTTCTGTGAATGGAATTTCAAAAATCCGAGAGACACGGTTGATGTCAGTAAGTAAAATGTGGTTCAATGAGATGAAAATAATTTTTGGTGAATAGTAACTTTTTACTTTTATTTACCACGGTTAAAAGTAAATAGGGTAATTAAGGGTAAAAATGATATTAATATTACCCTAACACATGTCCTAATTCTATTGGACAAATGTATCTTGACCAAAAACATCCTTAAGTGTAAAATATTATCATTTAGGCCCACTTGGATTAGATTAGGACATTTATTATTATCTAATTCAAAGAAGAGATTAAAGAGTTAAAATCAAAGTTTATTTACTAAAACATTTTTAATATGGGGTTATACATAAGATAAATTCGAATATAAATATTCATTAGAAATATAAAACGATTTCCTACATAATGGTATTTTATTTGTAATTTTTAGACTTTAAATAATTTAATTTATTTATGACACAACCATGATGCAGTAATTAACTTTTTAAGAAAAATTAACATAATTGATGTTATAAATGCCCAAATAAATGTAATTTGAGACTTTTTATGACTTAAACTAATTTTATAGGTTAATATGACATGTTATTGTTGATTTAAGTAACTTGGTTCGAACTTATCATTCTGTTAGAAATTTCATAAAAATCATGTTCCAAATAGTGTCAAAATTGACATAAATTAGTTTTTAAAACAAATATCATATTATTAATTGTTATTTAATTCCTAAAAATCTAAGGTTCGGCCAAATGACTTAGATAAGGATAGATATATTAATAATAAACAACTTGGGGTTAGTTTGGCTTGATATAGTACGTTTATTAACCATATAGTGTAAGAAAACAAAAAGACACGGTAAAAGTTAAATTATTTAACTTAGAGTTAAATCTAATTGATAAGGTTAAAATAATAACCTAAACTTGTCTAAATACTATTGGATGAGAGGATTTAGACTCATCCCCACCTCAGCCTCTAAATAAATCAATTTGGAGCTATTTAAAACCGAACTTGACTTTATAATAAAATAATATTTTTAGTTATTCCAAAGGTGCCCCTCTCCTCCCTTATAAAAGGGCACCTCCTCCCTCTCTTCCTCACACAACATTGAGCCTTCATGCTCGGCCAAACCCTGCCAAAATCTCTTCTCCACTTCCCTAGTATCATCCTAGAGGTCCTGGTCTTCTTTAAAGACCATCCTTAGTTCTTTAAGTGGTGGTTAAGAAAAGGCTCGTCAAAAAGAGGTAATATCCATTACCGATCTTTTTCAATTTCTTTCTTCTTCAACTTCTTCTTCTTTAGTTGTTTCATGATAAAGTAATAACATCAGTATTTCTTATATACTGATATGTTATTATAAATATGAAACAACTCTAATTAACCTTCTATCCATCCAACGGAAAAAGGAAATCACCGCGCGTGCGTACGTACGGAATACCGTCTCCACGCCGTGGTGTAATCTATTTTCCGCCACCACCTTAATTGGATGGGTATAATGGTGTAATGAGTAACTATATATGATTATTATAAAGTGATATTGATACTTAAATAGTATACATACACTTCAACACAATTCCATGACCATGGGAACGATATCATCGCTCGTGCGTACGCACGGACTACCGTCTCCATGACGCGATGAGATTCATTCTCAATGATTAACCATTCATGAATGATTATAAAGTATATATAATAAGTACTAATGAAATATATGACATAATAATGATACTGGATTTATGTATATTTATATGTATTTCAACTACTTAATTCCATTCAATTCAATAAGGAAACGAAAACAGCGTTCATGCGTACGTACGGAATACCGTCTCCATGAACGGTGTATTTCATTCAATTTATCGATATATTATATATATACATATTCTGAATATATATTATATATAAATCATGTTTTAAATTCTGGATATAAGTAATCATGATCCAAGTAATCATATTAATAATTACAAGTTAAAAAAACACAAACGACAAATGAGACGATTTTACCCAAAACGCTACTTTAACATGAATTTACAAAAGAACGGGTAATATAAAGTCATAAGTGGACCATATATGATATAATAAAAATGAATATTATTCTAGAATAAGTCAATAACATGATTTAAATCATTATACAGGAGGTTCGGATACTTACAAAGCAAGTCGGACCTAAGGTAAGGGAAATATCACAATCTCATTTTTATCCGAGATCGTTTATACTTTGGCATTTACTGGGGTGTATTTTATCATCCACATCTATGTTTCCTCAATATGTAATGTTATTTCCATCCACCTACAATTTTTTAAATCCAATTTTACCCTTTGGTGAGTTTTTCGTAAAAGATATGAAAGGAATCTTTTGTCGTTTTTCGTACGAGGTACTTTTTGACTTTTTCGACAAAAGTACGAAGAATGTTTTTTTTAACTTATACGGCATGAATGGATTTTTAAAACATTATTTCCAAGAAGCTTCCTTTACAAGTTTTCAAGTTTATTTTTAATCAACTTCTTTTAGTTTAAAGTTTTATGACATGTTAAGAAAGGAAAAATGTTTTTAAAGTAGAAAGGATATTTTCCCCAAGAATGGAGTTCAAGTGTTTTATCAAAATTATTTTCCATCTAAGATAATATAGGGTTCTGATTCTATCCCTATCATTAAATTGATTTGATTATGTTGTGATGAAATTATTATGAATTCCTTTATCTTATATGAATTGTTTTATGATGTCATGATGTTTAAGATTCCCATTTTTATTATATGGGTTATGATATGATGTATGGTTTATGATTTTGTGGAACACATAAGAATGGTATCATTATGAGATGGGTGGGACCTATATCTCCCTCCAATTCATTGGGTAAAGATTTTATATCTCATGATATAGACATGGCTGGAACGGTAGGTTATACCGGTTCAGTGAAACAAGACTGAAACGAGGGTGACTCGGTTCAGAAATGGACTTTGTCCACTAAGATAGTCTTGGAAATGAGTCTTGACTAACAAGAAATGATTCTCTATGATTATGTGTGTATTCCACAAAGTTTCATGTTTTAAGTTATGATTATTGGGATTACATTTCACTTCTATGATTTATCCCATGTTATGGTATTATAAGCTCTTTTGTAGGTTAATATTTCCAAAAGCTATGTTCTTATGTATATGATGTGATTGATATTTCTTTTGTTTACCCTTACTGAGCATTTGAGATCACCCTTTTATGTTTTCTTTTCCCCAGGATATAAAGAAAGGTTTTAGGTATAAAAAAAAGGAAGATCTTTATGGGAGATATTGAAGATCTTTCACCACAATTAGAAGATTATATTTTGAGTTTCCAAAGACACTAAACTATTACGGTCCTTATGTGTGTGTTTTGTTATGTACTAAGTATTCCAAAAAAGTAATGTAATGTCCATGTACGTTAAGCTTCGGGTCTCTACACATTGGATTATGGTGGAAGGAATATGGGTTAGAGAATATCTATAGGTTTTTATTAGGAATGATATGATGTATGGTAATGAGTTTGTAATGATTTCCATCATCATGGCATGATGATTAAGGGTGCTTTCCTATATGAAGTTGTATGGATTCATCGATATTTTTTCCACCATAACATGAATTGAATTTAGGATGTCATTATAAGGTAAAGTCTAGATAGAATCACTTTTCATTTAATACATGGATAGGTAGTCTTGTGAATATGGGATGTTCATATAGTAGTAGGTCCCTGGTCTAGGTAGATATATAAAGAGATTTTCCTCCACTTGTCTCTGTACTAAAGGATTCTAAAACTCTCCCACCACCTTCCAAGGATATATTCTTTCTAGAAAAATGTGTTGTCGGAGAAGGAATTAATCCTATATAGTTGATGTCACTTTTAGATCATGTGATGCCTTACTCATCAAGATGACTAGGAAAGAACTAAAACCAAAGAGGCCTTATACCTATCCAAATCTCTAGAAGTGATGACTTCCCAGTGCTTATTGGAGAACTATGGAAGTGATGACTTCCCACCTGCATAACCCCCTTCACCACCTCACCCTCAGCAGACTCCCCCTACATAGCCCCCCTCCCACCTGCACCCCTCTCCCCACCTACACACTGCACATCCACCCACCTGCACACCCCCCCTACCTGCACCCCCACTTTCCCAGCCCCCTTCCCCACCCCCACCTGTACACCCCCCACCTCACCCCCAACAGAATCCCACCTGCCCAGCCCACCCCCCAACCTGCACACTCCCCTCCCCCCACCCACTTGAACCCCCCCCCCACCTACACCCCCACATGCACAGCCCCCCCACCCCCACCTGCACAACCCACCCCCACCCCACCCCCTACATACACATCCCCCTTCACCCACTGCACATCCCTTCCACCTGCACACCCCCAACCCCCACCCACTGCACCCCACCATCTGCACCCCCCCACTTGCACAGCCCCCCCCCATCAGCACAACCCACCCCCACCTGTACAGCCCCCCCCCCACCCACCTCACCCCAATAGACTCCCCCTTCACAACCCCCTCCCCCTGACACCCCCACCCAACACAGACCACCCCCCACCTGCATATCCCCCTCTCCCCACCTCAACTCCACCTGCACCACTACTCTAACTGCCAACCTGCACATACCACCCCACCTACACAACCCCCTCCCCACCTCAACTCCACGTGCACCACTAGTCTAACTGACCCCAATCCCTTCGTATGGTTCACTAACTCTACAAAGTAGTGGCTATAAATACTTCAAATATAGTTGAATCATAAAATCATGACAGTGTGTAGAAAAAAAACAGAAAAAAAACTTGTAATTATTGTGTATACTACCGCACGAACCTCAGGTTTAGACCAAATAAAAACATAAAACAAAAAAAATAGATGGAAGACATTGAACCTAAGGTACCACTTACATA
The DNA here is from genome assembly GCA_963277665.1 of Viscum album. NCBI lineage: Eukaryota > Viridiplantae > Streptophyta > Magnoliopsida > Santalales > Viscaceae > Viscum > Viscum album. The sequence goes on along the minus strand of OY728141.1, from coordinate 1,606,725,208 downwards.
TTTGAACAGTAGAACAAAACAAATTTCTGATTGAAGGGTGGAATAATTTTTTGAGCGAGAGAGCTCTGTGTCTCGGATTTAGGTCTACAATCTGGCGGATGGGGGATTGGGGTTGCCAAAAATTTTAGGGGAAAACATTCCCAACAGTTTTAGAAAACCATTGGGAAAGGTAAGATTTTCCAACGGTTTACAAAACTATTGGAAAAGGGTTCTTAAAACTCATATTTACCAATGGTTATATAAAACCATTGGATAAAGTCTCACATATCCCAATGGTTTTATTAAACCGTTGGTTAAAACTCATCTAAAACCCTATATACCAACGGTTTATTGAAACCGTTGGGTAAAGACCTATCAACATTCATACTTCAATGGTTTATGAAAACCATTGGAAAAAATCTGTTGGTATATCCTCCATTTCAATTAGTTTCCATTTTCTGAGGCATAGTTTACAACCTGAGTCCCTAGTCATGTGTCTTGGATAGACGGTGAGAGACGTACATGCTGTATAACACAATGTACATGTCGTGTACTTATACCAAATTATGCATATTTAAAATTTATTTATTATATTATTTAAACCTTGAGAAATGTTCTTACGTGTGGTCATTAAGCTAATAGGACACACCATGTGTTGGGTTTTAATATTTTTTTATATATAAATATTTACTTAATATCTGCATAATGTTCAGATCCACATATAATGTATAAATCATAATACAATTGTTACTCTAGGTGCATTGAATCATAAAACATGAATAAAAAATCATATAATTCATGTAATCATTATGTTGATGGTTCACATCATGAAAGTACATGATAAGTCATGTATTCCATATGTTTCAAGAGTAAATAGTATATTATTATAATACATGTTGGGTATAATCATATGGGTATTCACTGTGTTTCCTCTAATGTAAATTTATGCACATAGTTAATTTTAAATGAATTTATTCAATTTATTGAAAATTTTAATGGATGATAATATCAAGGAAATTCAGATAAAAATTATGATAAAATAATTGGTTAATTAAAGATAATAATTAATTGATTTGAGAACAATTTATCTTAAATAAGAACGATTAATAATTGAATGATATTTTTATTAAATGCGTAATTTTTTTTCATGCACGTGGATGGTCATGATATAGAATAGACCTTTGTATGTGATTGGTTTCATTTAATTTATTATTAAATTAAATTGTTGGACTATGTTCCTTCTCTCCTATTATTATGTATAGTCTGTGTGACCACGGTTTCTTTTATGTAAACGCCTTTTCCCCTCACTATCATGTGAGTAAAAGGAATATGTAAAGGATGGAGCTCCCAAGCTAGTTAAAGTGGTTCTGGTTCTGAGCTGAGGGAAAACCAATCCATGTAGATACATAGGTGGATAGGTGGAAATATATAACATGAACCTTAATCGGTTTAAGGTGTTTCCCCCTAGGTTAGAAGTTAGTTAATAAACCTCTAGATAAAGTAACAATTAGTATAAGCTCGTGATCATAGTTCTTTATTATTTCATTTATCTCAAGTTTCATGGTTATTTCATTATGGATGTTTTGTCGTGATGACATAATTTAATGAAATTAATGAGCACAAAAGATAGAACTAAAATAAATTGGATTATGTATACATATTATCTAAGGCATTGTTAGTCACTTAAGTAAATCCACTTGATATTAAAAAGCATGTGATAAAGATAAGAATTGTAAATTTATGCATAAAAGGATAAAATCCCTCTATTATATATATTAAGTCTGTATAGCCTTCCACTACTTCAGTTAAAATTGAACCATAGTTCAAAGTGCTTGACCAGCCAATGTTGGGGTGCTTTCAATTATCATGGAATTCTGACTTGATGTTTTGGATTGACTTAACTTAGTTTACATAATGTTTTGAATTCCAAAGCATGACTTGGTGTAACTGAGAGGAACTGGTTGAGGAAATTTAAATTAGTGATTTTAGGATTGGGGAGTCTACTCAAGAGATTAGGAAACTATGAGTCAATGGAGTTGGAATTTAGAATGCTTGCCTAATACCATTCCAGTTTCTTGAATAACCAAATTTGGGGTAATGATATGGGGAATATGGATCCATGTCATTAGAATGTATAAGCAATAGGATATTTTGAAGCCAATGGTGAGGTATATTGGGTTTCTATAAAATAACGGGAGATTAATAAATATAATATTTATTTATTTGTCTAAATTTTATTAGATAATATACTAAAACAATGGTCATCTTATTTGTAGAAACGATAATAAAATGACATAAAAAATATCATTGTGAACCATACTTGAGAAGGAAAACCTTCTCAGCAGCACAAATTTCTAAGTGTGGAAAAGGTGCCTATGTGTCATCCTTCATTATGAAAGGAAATTATATGTGCTAGGAGAACCTTTTCCAGTTGTGTCTGGTAATGAGGAAAGTGATGAAGAGCTATATTTCTATGAGAAACATATGAATGATTCTATAGATGTTCAATGTTTCATGATAACATCCATGTCCAATGATATTTTGAATCAACATGAGGATATAGATTCCTATAGAATGATGTCTCACCTTTGGGATCTCTATCAAGAGAATGCAAGACAAGAGAGGTATGCGATATCTAATGCTTTATTTAAAAATAATATTGGAGTGTCTGCGCCACTTGTGCCTCATGTAGTCAGGCTTATCGACTACATTGAACACCAGGAAATCTTAAGGATTAAATTTCTAGGATGAGTTTCATATAGATCTCATACTTTAATCACCACCTAATACCTTCTTCGGTTTTATTTTTAATTATAATATGAGAAATAATGAGAAGAATATTTTGAAAATTATTACCTTGATTCACTAAGTGGATAAGGACATGGGTTTGATAAACATATAGTCCTTATGGTGAATAAGAAAAGTAAGAATAATGAAAATGGTCCCAAGACATATAAACAGTCTAAATATCCCAAGAATAATCCTTCCAAGAAGAAGAAGATCCAGAGGTAGGGTAAGGAAAAGGAGGCAGTATGTTTTTCATGTGGAAATTCAGGACACTGGAAGAGGAACTGCACCTAGAAGAAAGGGTAAGCTAAAGGTGTGTTCAATATTGAGTGTAATCTTTCAATATATACACATTGAGTATTAGAAACAACTTTTGGGGCTCACATATTTATCCAAATGTAGAAACCAAGTATATTATATAATATTTCCAGAGGATAGGAGAATCTAGAGCTGCTAATGGTGCAAGGATGGCTGATCTGGCCATTGGTGACTACCACCTATCATTTCCAAAAGGAATTATTTTGGTTTTGAAATATTTTTATTATGTATCTACAGTCACGAAGAACATATTTTATGCATCATTCCTAGATACAGATGGGTTTATTTTTAAACTTGAAAATAAAATTTGTTTCTTTTATAAGGAAAATATATGTTAAGGTATGAAAAATTTAATTAACGGTATTTATGTATTAAATTATGAAAACCAAGTGTTGACAATTGATAATGAATCATGTTCACATGACTCATATAACACCTATATTTGGCATCACTGTCTTGGTCATGTAAATGAAAAGAGTTTGAAAAATCCCTATCAAGATGGTTATTTAGACTCTTCTGATCTAAAAACACTTGATAGATTTCATGCTTGTTTACAAAGAAAAATGACCAAACCACCATTTGGTGGATAGGGTGAAAGGGCCATAGAGCTTCTAGGATTGGTACACATGTGTGTGGAACATTTCTAGGAGAATCTAGAGGTGGATATTCTTACTTAATAACTTTTACTGATTACTCAAGTAGATATGGCTATGTCTACTTAATGTGGTATAAGTCTAAGTCCTTCGATAAATTCAAGGAATTCAAGAATGAATGAGAGAATCAACATGGTAAGAAGATAAATAAGATATAATAGGATTGAGGTGGTGAATATCTTAACCAAGAGTTCATTGAATTTATATTAGGGTTTGGGATACTATCTCAAATCACTCCACCTTATACACCATAGTGTAATGGTGTTACTGAAAGGAGTAACCATACTTTGTTAGACATGGTAAGGTTGATGATGAGTCTTGAAAATATTCCATTATCCTTTTGAGGATATGCACTACAAAATACATCATACACATTAAACTGAGTTCCAAATAAAGTGGAAAATGGAATTACCTTATAGTTATGGAGTGGAAAGAATTTTTTTTGTCATATACATGTGTATGGGGTTTCAAGGCATTTGTTAAGGCCTTTTCATAGAAAAAACTAGCACACTAGGGCATAAAGTGTATCTTTATAGGGTATCCTAATGAAACAAAGGGACACTACCTATAAAACCCCTCAAACAAGAATTTTATTGTCACCAGACAAGCCGTATTTCTTGAGAGGGATAACATCCTTAAAAAGTATAGTGGGAGAAATAATGACTTCAATGAAGTTGATGCTCAAGATACACAAGATTTGGAATAGAAATAGATTCCATAGGTCCCTGTGGAAGAATTAGTTCCCGAAACACAAGTATTGCATAGGAACATAAGAGAGGTAAGAGAACAAGAGTGATATGGTTTTCTAGTCACCACAGATGGTGACTCGTTGTTGGTTGAAAATGATGAAGCTATATCCTATAAGGAGTAAGTATGGATCTCAGAAGATTAAAGATAGAAAGAAGCCATGAATTCTGAAATGAATTCCATGTATCAGAACCAAGTTTGGGTTCTGGTCGATGCACTGGTCGATGTAAACCTATTTTGGTGAAAAGGTGTATTCAAGAGGAAACTGGACATGGAAGGTAAATTAAATACCTATAAAGCAAGTCTAGTGGATAAATGGTTTAAATAGATTCAAAGAATTGACTATAATGAAACCTTTTTACCAGTTTCCATGTTTAATTCCATTAGAATTATACTTTCTATAACATCTTACCATTACTATGAGATTTGATAGATGGATGTGAAAACTATATTACTTAATGGGACCATTCAAGAAGATGTCTATATGAAACAACTAGAAGTGTTTATGACTATAGGTGGCACAAAAAGTATTTTCATGTTGTAGAGATTTATTTATGGATTGAATCAAGGATCCATGACATGAAACATTTGATTTGATGAAGCTATAAAAGAATTTGGTTTCACTAATAATGAATATGAGCCATGTGTTTATAAGAGGTTTAGTGGGAATTTTTTCATTATCCTAGTATTATATGTTTATGACATATTAATTATTGAAAACAATATACCAGTATTATACTTTGTTAAGGATTGGTTAAAAAAATGTTTCTACATGAAGGAATTAGGTGAAGCTGCATATATTCTAGGGATAAAGATAATTCATGATAGATCCAAGAGTCTAATTAGACTAACTCAAAGTACATATGTTGAACAGATACTAAAACGATTTAGTACGGAACAATCAAATAGGAGATTGGTTCCAGTGTCACATGGTTTACATATTTCTAAGAAAATGTGTCCTTAGAGACAATAAGAGAAAGAGAGAATGTGAAAGATCCCATATGATTCAGCGATAGGATAAATATTTTATGTCATTTTGTGTACTATACTTGATGTTTCCTATGCATTGAGCATGGTAGGTAGATACCAAGTAGATTTTGGAGAACAAAATTAGTCTGCTATTTAAGATATCCTTAAGTATATGAGAAGAACTAAGGATATGTTCCTAGTGTATGTAGGAGATGAGGAGCTATTCATTTGGGGTTATGCTAATTCTAGCCTATAGAAATATTAAAATTATCTGAAGTCACAATTAGGATATGGTTTCTATATCAATAGAGGAGTTGTGAGCTAGAAGAGTTCAAATTAGCCAATTATTGTTGATTCTGTAGCAGAGTTTGAGTATATAGTAGCTTTTAATGAATCCAAGGAATACATTTGGATTCAGAACATTTTCTAGGAGCTTGATGTAGTACCTATAAGTAAATACCCTATCACATTGTATTGTGATAATATTTTAGCATCGAATCTTGAAAAAGATCCAAGGTCACACCAACAGACAAAGCACATACTCCTAAAGTATAACCTCTTGAGGGATTTCTATCATAGGGGTGAAGTTGCAATAACCATAATACCCATGGAAGAGAATATGACAAACCCCTTTACTAAAGGATATCTCATTAGAAGCATGAGTATCATGTGATATCTCTTAGACTGAAGGTTGTTAGTAGTTGGATCTAGTGAAAGTGGGAGTCTATTGGAGTTGGTGCCCTAGAAACAATATCTATGTACTTTATGATAAATTTTATTCATGGTTTTTAATATTAATAAACTACTTATCACATCTTGATTTCTCTTCTACATGACATAGTATGTGATAATGTATTAAGTGTAGCTTTTCACTAAAAGTTCATAATAGTTCCCCACTACGATAAGAACTCAGAAGTGCTAAGATACTATTCTTGAATATATATTCTATAGCCAGATGATATCATTTAAGTGACACCAATGATATAGGATATCAGGGGTGGAGACTTATAGGACTTTGAGGTACCTTCTCATGGTGTAAGCCCTTGGTAATATTCAGTAGGATATTATGAGAATAAGACCCACTAATAGGAAATCCACATTTATATGTGTGTCATCAGATGTTATTATCTACAAACATGTGTATTGGTTCTTAGACTTTTATATTATTATTAATGATTATTATGAGTCACGTAATTTGATTTGTTGATGAAAACCATGATGACAAATATTCTCAGCAAGGCAGGATATGTTGGGTACGTCACAAGTAATATTGTATTAATGAATAATGCGATAAAGGATTTATCATTTATGTTTTTAATGGAATTTAACATCTCAGGCCCTTTTATTAAAATTATATAGCCTAAATAAATCCATATCCATGGTGTTTAATAGGCAAGTTCTATTTCCAAAAAGTCCAAGATAGATACATCGAGGACATAGGTTGATGGCACAAGCATGTAACCTACTTGATTTGAGATATCATAATAAAGGGATTATATTATATAGTAAGCATCCATATGAGGTATCATGATGTTGAAACATTAAATTATTTCTCTATGGGAGCCTTGGAGTCTTTCTAGATGTTAACCATGGACTTTAGGCTGCTTCGCCTAATGCCACTGAGAAATAGTCTAGAGGTTCACACACTAAGTGTATCAAGAATCTTAGTTAAATAATATATTATTATTTAACAAGTTGAATAAATATTATTCTCAAATATGGTTTAATAATTATTCATGTATGCTTTATCACATATATTCTATCACTAGTTATTAGAGATAATATAATGTGAGTGGAATATTTAATAAATATTAATTTTCTATTTAGTGAATATAATATTTATTTATTTATTGGAGAATAATGAAGTGATATTTATTTAATAAATGAATGGTCATTATTCAAGAAACGATAAATATGGAGGAATCATGGAATGAGGTTTTAGGTCATGTGAGAAATAATAAATATTTAATATTATTAAAATAAATAAGTTTTAATATAATTCACATGTTAAGCACATGTTAAGAAATAATAATGTTAACATTCTTATTTGACATGGGATTCCATAGGGATTAAATAAATAATGAATATCACTTATGCTATTATTTTATTTTAACCCTAGAAATATATAAACCCATTTATATTATTTTCTCAAAGAGATAATCCAATTTTTTGGTTGCGCTCAATGGATTTAGAGAATCCTCTCAAACCTAGAGGGCTCCCTTCTCTAAAAATTATCCCAAGAACGGAGAGCAATCTTCCTCCACCAGATCTAGGAGAATGATTTGGAAGTTTTTCTTATAGTGATAAAAGTAGTATAACACAAGCACAAGGATATATCATTCTAGCACCTGAATATTCCTTCATAAATGTCTGGAGATTCACAGAACACATATGAATTACCTCTAGAGGGAATATGCACTTGATTCCTACAACTCAATGACATTGAAACATAGATCTATCACCAGATTCATCAATGAAGAAATAATTCCAACAAAGTTAATTATTTATTTAATTAAATTTATTATAAATAATATGGGATGATCCTCCCTCTAGTATTGGTGTTATTACTCTTATCTAATTTTGTTGATCCAATTCCATAGATCACAATGTTTATCATTGTGTATATCTCAGATTAATCATCGATCATAACAAAAAGCCATGTTAGGCACTGCCCATCATATGCTTTTTTCATACCCATAACCTATAAAGTTTTCTAAGAAGTTATTTTATTTTAAATATATAACATAATTATCTTTTTAAAAGAAAGATGATCCCATTTTGGGGATAAAATATATTCTTTTAAAAAAAGGGTTTAAATAAGTTTTCATGTTTTTCACTAAATTTTTGGATTTATTCTTTTTATGTACCATATTGAGTTTTTTGTTCTCATACCGTGTTTTAGGATGGTTTTTAATAGGGTTTAATGATGGGTAATGGAAAAGAATAAGTGAATTTGAAAGTCATGGAGATTTTTCAGGAAAATAAATCTTATTTTATTTTAAAATTTTATATTATGGAAAAAATGGATACTAATTTGAAGTGTCCACTTTATATTATATGGTTTAGTAATGTAATAGTTATAACCTAATTCTCTAAAAATCTAAACCTGAAATGATACTCAAATATAAGATAATAAATTATTGACTATAAATTCATGATTGCGTTATTTTTAAGACCGAGTCCTTATAGTTGGTATCAATAATAAGGGTTTAAATAATTTTAGGGGTTAGGATAATGTTAATATCAAACCCTTGAAATATTTTACCATATGGTTAAGTTGGAATAATATAGAATTTGAAAGTTACCATGTTACTTCATCTAAATTATGTCTTTTTATTATGGTTTTACTTAGAGGAAATAGGTAAGTTGTAGTAAGAAGGAAAAAAGAGGAAGGAATCATTACAAATTAGAATACCTGAATGGTTGGAATTATAATTGAGAAATTTTTTGTGGTGATGGCACAGTTGAATCAAGTTATAAATAGTGGTGGCATCTATGTTAGAGAGAAACCAATTTTTCCATAGAGAAACATGTCAATAGTTGATCATTTCCTGAGGCAAAACCCTCTAAATTTATATGAAACCTTAGATCTAGTGGAATATGAAGGATAAATCAATTCCCTATAAACGATATTTAAAGTCATGGTATATTGAGAATTTCAAAATGTAACTCTTTGTATTTATCATTTTGAAGGTGAAGCTGATTGATGGCAGTATATGGTTAATAATACTAGAGAGAAAGATGATCTTGATGCCACAGAATGGGAAACATTCAAGGATATTTTCCTTGAGAAATATTTCCCTATGGTTATCTGACTCTATATGGAAAAAAAATTCCGAGAATTGAGGAAAAAATATGAAGATCCTATAGCTTTATATGAATCCAATTTTAAAATACTAATAAGGCATGTACAATATTTTGTTTGGGACATTGGTAGAAAAATTAATAGATTTTACTTGGGATTGAGACCATGTTTATAAATATCTTTAGGTGTATGAGAATTTAAAATCTATAAGAAAGTTTTTCTTTATGATGAGAAATTTGAAATGGAGTTTGTTAAAACTTTTGTTCCTTGAGAAGATAAGAGTAAGAAAAGGTTCATATGGAAAGAAATGGGAAAGTGTAATTCCCCACCCCTTCCACATTAGCTTGAGAAGGAAGTGAGGTGCTACTAGGCCTTAAGAGATGTTCCCAAGGTGCCAAAGGATGGAATTAAATGTTGAGGTCTTCAAGAATAAATTGAGGAAGGATCTTCCCTTTAGATAAACCAACCAAAAAAACAACCCATTACTAAAAAAACTACATGATGCATGTTAACAAAGAAACCTGAACTATATAGTACCAAAAAGACAACCAAACTAACCCATAAAAATTTTTAAATACCAATACAAACAAACCATAATAAACCAAAATCAGAGTGCTAAGTGGAAGACTAGATAAGAGACCCAAAGTGAACCAAGGAATCCTCCACTACTCTAAAACAAGATCCATGCTCCAAGAATTACTAAACCACCCAAGCATTATAAAGAACCATTAGCAAAATGAGATGCCTTACTCTTACCTATGTCCCAGAATACAACATCTGAAAAAAGAAACAAAGTTCTAAAGAAGGGGTGAGTAATAATACTCAGTAGGATTTCCCCAAATGACTTCCTTACACATACCACTAGGATAAAACCATTATCACATTTATATAAAACAGTTTATTTAAAACATCAAATAGTTTAACAATTACTGATAATATAAAAAAACCCTTACCAATACACCTTACCCAAACCATGCAACCTAAGGGAAATCCAAAAAACAATGCCATAATCCATTTCACTATTTCACATTATCACAAAAATTTTCATCTTGCATAGCAACACACAACAAGGCAAACAACCATGGTGGAACTTCCCGTCCAAACCCATTTACTACTTTTCCAAACTAGTGGTACTTCCCAAACACTTATCCATAATGGTGGTCCTTATGTACAATATCCATAAAAATTTATAGTGAGACTTCCCACCCACTTCACACACAATCAACACAATCCATAATACTTGACCAACCAATAAACATAAAGCACACCAAGGCCACACATTATGAACACAATTATTTCCAACACATGACAATCACTTAAATAAATACCCCATTTATTGAAAACAACATTTAACCATTTTCCATGCCAAAATACATTTCAATAAACCAAATTCTTATTGAAAACCATTTTCCCAAACCATTTTCATAAACCAAACCAAGAAACCAATTTTAAAATCTATATTTAAAATCACACAACAATCCCCTTTTTGTAATAATATCTCATTTCACCCAAAATCCCCAAATCATCACCTAATGGGTTTCAAAAAATATTTTCACATCATATTCACAATTAATTTCAAGGAAAAAAATTAATTGCAAACAAGGCCTCAAGTTCTAGTAAAGTGGAGTCGAGAGAAAAGCCACCTACCTTTAGGGTTCTGGCAAAATCGACCCACAAGAAACCACACCACCAATCTAAAAAAAATCCAACAAAACCACACTAGATCTCATTCCTTATCATAAAAAATCCCTAAAATCATCACATAAGGCAACAAAAACCCCAGATCTACATGAAATATATGTAGATATAGAAAAAATAGAGAGAATATAGAAGGTCTATAAAAAAACACAAACAAAACAAAAGAGAAGACTTACTTGAGATGAACCACCTTCAAACCACCTTGAAAACCCATAAAATCTATTCAAAAATTAGTGGGATAGAAATCATATCCCTTGAGAAGAATAAATCCTATACAGGGTCCATATAGGAGAATAAATAGGTGAGTTAGGGAAAATTTTAACTAAACCTGTTTAAAAAAACCGTTTTTATTTGCTTGCATGGTTTGATAAACCATGTGCTAACTGTACGGATGCTACTGTCCAAACAGTGGCATATCATATTGTTACCTTTGATTCTCAAATGGTTTCCCCTTACCATGCTCAAACTATGTATCCTTAAAAATGCCTCCAAACTTTTCCAAAACCTTTCCAAACTCTCCCAAACTTTCCCAAACCTTTCCCAACCACTTCATATGCATAAAAAGGTATAAAAAAGGGTCAAATTACTCAACCAGGGGTGCTACATTATCCCCACCATTATAATTTCCATAATTTAAAAGAAGATATCCATATCTTTGCTGAAATAGCCTAAACCATTGCTTGACCATATCTTTCTCCCACTCCCAAGTCTCCCCCTGAATCTGACCATGTTTCTACAAAACCTGAACTAAATTGATGATCTTCCCACATAAGAATTTTACTTGCATATCCATAATTTTCATTGGCACATGAACCAAAGAAGAATATATATTCAACTCAACTTAATCCCATAGAATCACATGGTCATGATCTGGTTGATACTTTTTCAATTATGAGACATGAAACACATTGTGCACCAGGATAAACTATGGTGAAAAATAAAACTGATAAGACACCTCTCCAATCCACTCAAGTATCTCAAAAGGTCTAGTATACCTCTGAGATAACTTACCCTACTTTCCAAATTGATGATTTACCAACCTAGGAGAGATTCTAAAAAACACATGATCACCCAAATCGAATGAAAATGGTCATTAAAGATAGTCCACATATGATTTATAATGACTTTGTACCATCTCCATCCTCTTTTTGATAAAATTGATCTTCTCTGTAGTCTCTTGGACAAGGATCGGTCCAATCATCGAAGTCTCACCCATTTCCAACCAACATAGTGGATAATGACACAGACTCCCATAGCCCAAATGGCCCGAAGGACTTCTTTTTTTATTGATTTTTGATAACCCCCCTTTCAAGAGAAGAGGGGGAACCCTTACAAGGCCCATAGGCTTAGATATTACAGGACCTGTAGGTCTTAGAGGAAATATTCAGACTATAACTACATGGAACTTCTCCAACCTAGCATTTGCATCGTGATATTAGCTCTCCACCTTCACATGGCTGTTTGGCTAGGATTCCTGTGCATGTATAGGCTGGTCCCGATGGCAACACTATAACCTCCCTTTCTTCCAAATCCGTTAGCTTCTACGCAGGTAAATATGCCTCCTCTAAATCCTTATCTAGAGTCTGATCCTTTTAGAGTCTTCCTAGTTTATTACGCACAAATTCAGCTGGCCCGAAAGCCTTAAGGTGGAATGAAGTCCTTGAGGTGTCCTGAAAGCCTTACTATCCCAAAGGCCTTGGGTGGCCCGAAGGCCTTGAAGGAACCGGGGACCAAACTGGTGGCCTGAAAGCCCAAATAGATGAATAGTTCCAACTTCTACAGTACCTAGCAGTACCTACTACATTACTACTACAGTCCTGGAAATATGTCTCTGCTCGGTTTTGAACTTGGGTCTCTTGGATGCATCTGCCGAGTCCTCACCAACTGGATTGAGGCTTCTATGCCATGGACCCCCATACAATACCTCAAATGGAACTATATGTATTGAAGCATGATAACTGTTATTAAAGTTGAAATCCACCAATTGTAAGTGCTCCTACCATGAACCACTAAAATCCATCACGCAAGCCCTTAGAATATCCTCCAAAGTTTGTATCATCCTCTCAGATTAACCATATTTATGAGGATGATATGCCGTGATCATCGTTAACTATGTCCCAAGGTCTTGTTGCAAGGATTTTCAAAAATGGTACGCAAAACTCAGATCTCTATCTAATACAATTGAAACTGGAACACCATTCCTATTTACCACTTCTCAGATATATAGTTTGGATAGATCTTCCACCACATGATATTCATGAATTGGGATGAAATGGGCCGACTTTGTGAGTCGATCCACAATCACCCATATAGAATTGTGTTTCCTGATCGTTCTCAAGAGACCTGTCACAAAATCCATCACCATTTTTTCCCACTTCCACACTAGAATAGAAAAATATTTCAACATTCTTGTTGGCCATTGATTCTTTGCCTTGAGTTGCTAACAAGTCAAGAATCTTGAAACAAACTTAGCTACTTCCCTTTTCATATCATCCCACCAAAATTTTTATTTCAACACCTTATACATCTTCTGAATTCTAGGATGGAAAACCCACCTAGAATGATGATAATCCCTAATGAGTTCCTCCTGAAAATTCACTGGTACCACCATCCGATTCTAAAAATAAAAAAATAAATTCCCATTCAGTTCCCAACCCTTAGTGGTCTCCCAACCATTGAGTTTTGAACTCATCTCCATACACTCAGAATCAGATTCCTATGCCTCTTTAACCAAACTAACCAAGTTAGGAACCAAAAAAACCTAACAATAAGATCTCTCTATCAACCTAGTCCACACATTCTAATTGCATGTCAGCTATGACTGACATCAACTACCATTGATCCAATGCCTTTTTCACCACCTAAGCATATGATTTTCTACTTAATGCATCCACCACTGATTTTTTTACATAGTGTGTACATTAAGTAAAAAATAAAAAATATGGAGATATTATATCCATTTCCTTTGCCTCTAGTTCAAATATCTTTATGAAAAAATATACTTTAAACTCGTGTGATCAGTAAATACTGTGAATTTCTCACTGAAGAGATAATGACACCACATTTTTGATGCATGATCCACTACCACCAACTCCAAATCATGTGTTTGGTAGTTCTTCTCATGAAACCTCATCTTCCATGAGCCATATGCCACCATGTAATCCCCATGAATGAGAACACACCCCAAAACTGATCACAATTCATCACAATACACCACATAGCCTTTCCCTGGTTCTGAAAAAACTGAGATTGGTGCAGATGTAAGGAAGCCCTTTAGTTATTCAAAAAATTTCTGACATTACTCATCCCATTAAAATGGAACATTTTTATGTGTCAAAGATATCATCAGTGAGACCAATTGTGAGAAATAAAGAAAAAAACATCGATAATATCCAGCTAGACCAAGGAAGCTTAGTATCTCAAAAACATTCTTTGGTGGTTTCTATGAGATAACTACCTCTATCTTTTCCAGATCAACTGAAACACCCTTCTCAGAAATAACATGGACAAGGAAATGAAAATCCTATATCCAGAAGTCACACCTTGAGAATTTGGCATACAACCGATGATCCCTCAAGATCCCCAACACTATCGCCAAGTGTTACTCATACTCCACCCTTATTCTCGAATAAAACAATATATCATTAACAAATACCAACACAAAAGAATCAATATATCTCTAAAATATCGAATTCATCACTTCCATGAACACATCTAGTGTATTCGTTAGACCAAAGGTCATAGCCACATACTCATAATGGCCATATCTACTTATAAAAGCTATTTTGGGAATATCCCACTTCCTCACGCGCAATTGATGATATCCTGATCCCAATTCAATCTTGGAGAACCACTGAGCTCCCCTAAACTAGTAAAACAAATCATCAATGTGTAGAAGTGGATATTTGTTATTTAACCTAATTAATTCTATTATAACCCACACAGATCCATAGAGTTTCATATTCATTTTTAACAAACAAAATTGGTGCTTCCCGTAGATACATGCTAGGCTGGATGAACCCTTTGTTCTTACTCTTTCAACTACACAATCTTGCATCAATGTAGAATTTAAAATAACTATACCTCACACCGTGAATGGTCCCAAATGATCATCCATCACAACCTTTTCAGCTCCAAACAACTTATTTCTTTCTATACTCCACTCTTTATTACCCTACTGAGGTGTCATGGTATTTCTAGAATCACCATGACCAACTCAACTCTACTGATGAGGAGTATGCTGCTACCCCCGTCCCGTCGATCCATAGGATGCCTATAACCCCTGAGGAGTTTCACAAACACCCGAACCTAGAGCATTATGACAATACCACTAAAGATGGTTCATATTCTTACAGTTATGACAAGATCGAGGTTGTGTCGTACAATCCCACTTGATGGGTCCCATAGAGCCACACTGAAAACATCCCGACTTACTCTAAGGCTTCGGAGGAAGATTCACCAATCCTACCATCAGATTTTGAGTTGTACTCCCACCCTGTAAATAAGTGTCCCTCTTCCACTTGAACCCAACTTTGTAGTTCCCACCATTTCTCGTGGGTACCAACATACTTCCCCCAGTTGTATCCCCCAAAAGATACCATTCAACTACCATTTCTCTATTCACTATTTCCATGTAATCATTTACACACAACACCATTATCCTGGAATTAATTTCCTGCTTCAACCCATCTTCAAAAATTCATTCCTTAAAAAATGTGCTACCTACCACCTTGAGTGAAAAATGCACAAAGTTCATAAACTTAGCTACATATTCCTTTACTGAAAGGTTCTCCTACTTCAAACAGAAGAAATCCATTGTGTGCTAAATTCTAAATGAATGAGGGTATAATTGTTTATTAAAAAATTCCTCAAAAACCCTCGAATGTCACACCTTGGTCCATCATAGCTTGGAACGCCATCTCCCACCACTGAAGGGCAATATCTTCCAACATGTACGTGGATAACTTCAATTTCAACTCCTCCAATGTTAAAAAGAATTCAAATATCCTATTCATTCTGTTCAACCACACTTCAGCCCTTTCTGGCTCTGAATCACCCCTAAAAATGGATAAATTCTACTTTTGAAACTGAAACACATGATCGACATGATTTGGTTCATTCAATTTATTCCCACTTTCCACAACATAGAATACTTTAACTATACTCCGTGCTAGTTACTGGTTCAACTAATGCTTAGGTACAACCATATTTTTAGCATTCTCCTCTAGTTGGTCTCTACGATGCCTACCTAGTGCCATTTTTATAAACACTAAAACAACCATAAGTCCCACACCCGTAGCAAGAAAAGTATTACGAATCAAATTAAATTACATAATAACTATCATGTCTAGGCTTTACACATGTTCACATTTCCCATGTTGCACTATTTTGAAAAATCCACCATGTTTTGAAAATCAACCCATTTGAAAAATACAACAACCATTTACATTTCAAATATACACATTTGAATTAATTTCCATATTTTCTACACATCCATATAGTCATACCGTAACATAAGTCATTATACCAAATAGAATATGAATACAAGAGGGAATTCATTTATACCATGCATTACATGCTCATATCATTGGCTACACCTATGAAAATGAGATATCCAATGCCTATAAGTGACTCTAAAACACTTATGTACCCAAATCCATGGTAACTTGAAGTTTAGTATAAAATGG
This sequence comes from Viscum album, assembly GCA_963277665.1. Lineage (NCBI taxonomy): Eukaryota > Viridiplantae > Streptophyta > Magnoliopsida > Santalales > Viscaceae > Viscum > Viscum album. The sequence goes on along the minus strand of OY728141.1, from coordinate 1,606,708,565 downwards.
CTAGCTACGTCCTTCTATGATAAAAATTCAAAGTTTCAACAATACTACACTTTGATACCATCCTAACTCAATGAATGGACCAAGAACGAATGTCAAAACCAAGAGAAAAAATTAATGCCAAAGGACCGAAGAAACTGATACCACTTGTAATGCCCTGCCCCTTCCTCATTGGCTTGAGAAGGAGGTGAGGTTCTACTAGGCCTTAAGAGGAGTTCCCAAGGTGCCAATGACTAGAAATAAATTACGAGGGCTTCAATAATAAATTATGGAATGATTTTCCCTCGGGATAAACCAACCAAAAAAATAATACATTACCAAAAAAACTACATTATGCATGTTAACATAGCAACCCAAAACATATAGTACCAAAAGACAACCAAACCAATCCATAACAATTCCTAAAACCAATACAACCAAACCATACCAAACCAAAATCATAGAACTAAGATAAAGTCTAGAAAAGAGACCCAAAGTGAACCAAGGCACCATCTACTGCTCCACAACAAGCTCCATGCTCCAAGAACCAACAAACCACCTAAGCATCATGAAGAACCACTAGTAAAATGAGATGCCTTACTCTTACGTGTGTCTTGAAATACAACATAAACAAAATAACAAATGTTACAAAGTAGGGGTGAGTAATAATACTCAGTAGGATTTCCCCAAATGACTTCCCTACACATTCCACTAGGATAAAACTGTTAGTACATTTATACAAAATAGTTTATATAAAACATCAAATAGTTCAACGATTACTGATAAGACAAACACACCCTTACCAAGACACCTTACCCAAACCATGAAACCTAATGAAAATCCAAACAACCATTCCATAATCCATTTCACCATTTCACATTATCACAAAAATTTTTATATTGCATAGTAACACACAACACGTCAAACAACCACGGTGGAACTTCCCATCTAAACACATTTACTACCTTTTCAAACTAGTGGTACTTCCTGAGAAGTTATTCATAATGGTGGTCCATCCATGAACTATCCATATCATTTTATAGTGATAATTCCCACCCACTTCACACACAATAAACACAATCCATAATACTTGACCAACCAACAAGCATAAATCACACCAAATCCACACATTATGCACACAACCATTTCCAATACATTCCAATCACTTCAATAAATCACCCATTTATTAAAAACACCCTTTAACCATTTTCCATGCCAAACTAAATTTTAATAAACCAAATTATTATTGAAAACCATTTTCCCAAACCATTTTCATAAACCAAACCAAGAAAACAATTTTAAAATCTACATTTTAAAATCACACAACAATCCCCTTTTTCAAAAAAACCCCATTTCAACCAAAATCCCCAAATCATCACTCAATGGGTTTCCAATAATATTTTCACATCATATTAAAAATTAATTTCAATGAAAACAAATTAATTGAAAACAAGGTTGCAAGTTATATAAAAATGGAGTCGAGAGATAAGCCACCTACCTTTAGGGTTCTGGCGAAATCAACCCACAAGAAACCGTACCACCAATCTGGACAAACAATCCACCAAAAGCACTCTAGATCTCCTTTCATACAATCAAAACGACATAAAATCATCACCTAAGGAAAAAACAACACTAGATCTACATGAAATAGATGTAGATATAAAAAAACCAAGGGGGGAAGAGAGAAGATCTAGAGGAAGCCACAAATAAACCAAAAGAGAAGACTTAATTGAGATGAAATACCCTCAAACCACCTTGAAAAACCTTCAAATACATTCTAAAACGAGTGGGAGAGCACCCCTATCCCTTGAGAAGAAGCAATAACATATAGGATTTGTATGGGAGAAGAAATGGGTGAGCTAGGGAAAATCCTGACTAATCCTATTAAAAAACCATTTTAATGGTCCACATGGTCAGCTCACAAATTTTGACAAACCATGCGCTAACTGTTTGGATGCTACTGTCCGAACAATGGAATATCACACAATTACCTGGGATTCTTTCATGGTTTCCCCTAACCATTATCAAACAGTACATCCTTAAAAAGGCCTCCAAAATTTTCCAAATCCTTTCCAAACTCTTCTAAACTTTTCCCAGCCACTTAATATGCATAAAAAAGTATAAACAAGGGTCACATACTTCAAACTAGGGGTGCTACAGGAAGTATTCATAAAACAAATCTAGAGGTATGAAAATAAAGTTCCCATATTTTGATAAGTTTTGTAAAAATCACCCTAGAGAATGTTTTGTAAAATATGGGAAGTGTTGTCGATGTAGAAATTTGAGACATATGGCTTGTGAATGTAATGAAAATGAAAGAAAAATAATGAAAAGTTGTCAGTAATATACTTCAGTTGCAATGAGTTGGGACATTATTCTCATGTATGTCTAAAGTTAGTCACTCGATGGGGGGGATAATCAATACCAAAAGAAAAAAGGTGTGGAAAAATATTTTTCTTCTAGTACAATTGATGTTAGAACACAAAATGATGTGGTGATGGGTTTTTTACTTGTGTATGAGAGTTATTCTAATACCATATTTTATTAGTTATCTTCACATTATTTCATTTCTAAGAAATATTCTAGTGAATTAGGAATATTGCCTCATAAAAGTTAGATAAAACTTTTAGTGAAAACCCTAGGGAGAATTATTAAGGAAATCAATATTTATAGGAATCTTCTTATTTTCATTAGTGGGATGTTCTTTCCTAAAAATCTAATACAACTACTTGTAGTATATACTGATATAATTTTGGGTATATATTATATTTCAGTTTATCATGCAAATATAGATTGTAGAGGTAATAAATATATGTTTAATGATTTCATATCTTTGATAAAATATCAAGAATATGAGAAATTAATTAGAGATGACAGTGAAATTTACCTATATCATATTGTCAAAAACAAATAAACTATTCAGATTATTTATTTCCTAGTAGTGAATAAATTTATGGATGTTTTTTCTAATGATTTACCTAGTGTTATTCCTAATCAGGATGTTGAATTTACTATTGATTTAGTGTCTTATTATAAGACTATTTTAAACCCCCTTATCAAATAGATCAAGTAGAACATTTAGATTTGAAAAATTAATTACATGAGTTTTTAGATAAGTTTTTCATTATACATAGAACTTCACCATGGGGTGATCCTAATTTTTAAAAAAGAAAGATGGTTTAATGAGACTTTGAATTGATTATAGATCCTTGAATAAAATCACTGTTAAGAATAAGTATCATTTTACTCATATCAATGACTTGTTTGATCAGATCCAGGGAGCACGGTATTTTTTGAAGGTTAATCTCAGGATGGGGTACCATCAGTTGAAAGTGAAGGAGGAAGATATTCTAAAGATGATGTTTTAGACTAGATATGGTAAATATGAGTTTGTAGTTATTCTCTTTGGGTTTTACAATACACTAACTACATTAATGCACCATATGAGTGGAGTATTCCATGAGTTCTTGGATGTGTTTATAGTTTTTTTATTGATTTTATTTTAATACATTATTAAATCAATAAGTAACATGAAAGACACCAAGGATTGTTTTAAAAACTGTGAAATAAAAGAAACTATATGAAAAATTTAACAAGTGTGAATTTGGTTGCAACAAATTACTTTCTTTGGTCATGATTTTTTCTAGATATGGAATAAGAGTTGTCCTTGATAAAACTAAAGTTATTGAAAAGTGGTAAAGACCTACCAATGTCATAGATATTTATAGTTTTCCTGATTTAGTAGGTTAATATTGGTATTTTTTTAAACTTTTATCATTTACCTAGAACACTGACTAAGTTAACTTGAGAGAGAGTTAAATTCAACAAAACAGAATAATGTGATGATTATTTTTAGGACTAATAATAATATTGTTGAATGATCTAGTTTTTTCATTGACATATAGAAATGGTGAATTTTTCATATACAATGATACTTCATTAAAAGGACTTGTTTATACCATGTTGTAGAATGGTTAGGTAATTGATTATACTTCAAGAAAATAGAAACCTCATGAGTTAAATTACCCAAAACATGATATGGAATTATATTCTATGGTTTTTTGTTTAAAAATTTGGAGGCATAATTTATATGGATTAAAGTGCGAGATATATACTGATTAAAAAACATTGAAGTATACTTTTACTCAGAAAGAGTTAAACATGCAGTAGAGGAGATGATGAAACTGATAAAGGACTATGATTGATAAATTAATTATCATCCTAGAAATGAAAACTAAGTAGCTGATGCTTTGATTTAGAAAAGGAATTCTACATTAACCATGTTATGTTTGGAACATGACTATTTGGTTAATGTTTTGATAAAATTTGTCCTAAATGTTGGGGATCAAAAAACCTCCTCTGTTTTGTTTCAAGTATCAGTACAATAATATCTATCAAAAATAATTAAGAAAGATCAGAAGGAGGATCATGTTTTGTAAGAAAATGTAGAATCCATTAAAAATGATAAGTATCCTTAGTTTAATTTTTATGAATAAGGTGTTATCATATTTGTAAAATGATTATGTGTTTCTTATGATTTCTAGTTAAAGAGAGGGTTGTTGAGTGAAAATAATAGTTATTTATTTTTCATTCATTATGACTTCACTAATATGTACCAAGAACTTAAGGTGTATTATTAGTAGGATAGTAAAGAGATATTTCTCACTTTACCATGAAATGTTAGACTTTACAGCATGTTAAAGAATAACATCAATTACCCAAGGGAATGCTTCAACCTTTTCCAGTGCCAGAGTGTAAGTGGAAAAATATATCAATGTATTTCATGGTGGGATTTCCAAAAACACACTACAAGAACAACATAAATTATAAATATTTCAAAACATTAATAATTCAGTTTCCATCACTTCTAAAAAATGATGGGTTTTGAGGTGTCACTAATTAGATACATTTATAAATGTTGATGATTATTGATGTTTATAAACACCACTAATTTGAAACACCTCATTTTCTGATGTTTTTTAAAAACATCGATAAATACGGTATGAAATAGATACGTTTATAAAAAACATCTCTATTTTTTTCTACAAAATCATAATTTTTTTAATATTTGTTTATAATAAAAAATCCCAGTATTTTTTATTCAATACATTCCACTACTGGCCTCCCACACACCCTTTTGTGTGATGCGTTCCGTTATCCACCCACATGGGTGATGAGTCCCTTACACTCTCTTATACCACCACAGGTGATCCAATACCCCCACTTAAAGAGCCTACATTCTAGAAAAGTTTACAACCTATATGATTTGAACCCAAGACGTGGGATCTCCCACCAAAAGACCTAACCAACCCATCTAAGTATTTTTTTTTTCAAAAAAAATGTATTATTCTATATTTTTATATATATTAATTGATTTCAATATTAAAAAAATTAATATATTATATATATTATTTTATATATTAATATATATATATATATCTGTTTATATATATGTTTGTATTTTATATATGTTTGATTATAATTATATTATATATATATATATGTTTATATTAATATAAATATATGTTTATATGTGTATGTGTGTGTGTATGTGTAAATATATATGTGTATGTATATATATATAATTATAAATTCTTATTTATATATACATGTACAGTAATATAATTAAAATTTAATTTATATAAATATAAAAAATTAGCCACATTTTTTAAAAAATGTGACTAAATCTACAACATATATGTGTTTTTATATATAAATATATGTATATATATATATGTTTGTGTGTTTATATATATATATATGTGTATGTATGTATATATGTATGTATGTATTTGTGGGTGTGCATGTGTGTGTTTATATATGTATATATGTATAATTTATATATATGTGTTTATAATTTATGTATGTATGTTTATATTTTATATATATGTTTATATGTTTATATATATATTTATATAATATATATATTTTTAAGTAAATATTTGTATATATGTAAATTAATATAATTATAATTCTATATATGTTTACATATGTGAGTGTGTTTATGTGTGCTTATATTAATATATATATGTTTATGTAAATTAAAAGAATTATATATGTTTATATTAATATATAAATGTTTATATTATATATATATGTTTATATACGTGTGTGTGTGTACATATATATAATTATATATATAATTTTTTATTTTATATATATGTAAATTAATATAATTATAATTATGTATATATATACATAATTAGCAATGTTTTAAAACACTGGTAAAAATATCACTAAAATAGCTATGTTTTCTTAAAAACATTGTTAAATTTAAAATATATCCATTTATATATATAAATATGTGTATATATATATATATATATTTATATATGTGTGTGTGTGTTTACATGTGAGTGTGTTTATATATATGTGTGTGAGTTTATATATATTGATATATATCTAAATTTATATTTATATCGATGTAGGGAAATAAGCTATATTACTAATAAAAACATGCAACACACAATGCAAGGAAGAACTTAACAATGCTTGAAATCGAGACCTTGTCGAGACCCACAAGGGCATCACTCATTGAGTTTCACCCTGAGGGCTATTCAAATATAAATAAACAAATATATATATATGTGTGTGTGTGTGTGTTTGTGTGTGTGTGTTTATATATAAATATATAAATATTATGATATTTAAATATAAGTTAATATATTTGTTTATAAATATTAATTTATATATATAATTATATATAAATATAATTATAACATTTTATTTATATATATAAATTAATATAATTATACTTATATATAATTATTTTTTTTAAAATAGTGGTAAAAATGTCACTAATCTAGTCAAATATAAAAAATGTGGCTATTTTAAAATTTTGCAATGTTTTTCTGAAATATCACTAATTTAGCTATTTTTTTCAAAAATTATTGAAAAATTAGCAACATTTTTTGAAAAATAATTCTAAAAAAAACATCACTAAATTCTAGTTTTTTTGTAGTGACATCTTGAGATAACAATGTGATTTGAGTTATTATTGATCAATTAACTAAATATGCACATTTCCTTCACATTTTAGATATTATGTCATTGGATCAACTTTCTCTACTATATCTCAAGGAGATAGTCAGGTTACATGGAGTTTCTCTCTCCATTATCTCTGATTGTGATACCAAATTTACTTTTAATTTCTGGAAAGGACTTTAGAATTCATTGGGTATTGAATTAAATTTTGTACAACTTTTAACCCTTAAAGCGATGGTTAGTCTGAGAAGAATATCCATACCATGGAAGATATGTTTCATCCTTGTTAAATGATTATAAGTTAATTTGGGATTAACATATTTATTTGGTTGATTTTTCTTATAATAATATTTTTCATTCTAGTATACAGATGGAACCATTTGAGGAATTATATGGAAATGATGTTGAACCCTAGCTTTTTGGGATGAAGTAGGAGAAATGAAGTTGATGAGAAAAAAGTTAGTAGAGGAAATTGCTGACAAGGTACACTTGATTCAACAATATAAAAGGATGACTCAAAGAAGACTGAAAAATTATGCGAATAACTAGAGGAAAGATCTTTCTTTCAAGATAAATGATCATGTATTTCTCAAAGTATCTCTGTGAAAAAGTGTTTCATATTTTGGTAAAAAGGGAAAGCAAAGTTTATGGTTCATTAGACCATATAAAATGTCAATGAAATTAGTATTATTTTCCTATTGAGTGGATTTCCCCCAAGTTTATCCAAGGTACACAATGTATTTCATTAATGTTAAGGAAATTTGAGCTAAATTAATATCATGTTTTGATCCCTAAAGCGGGTTAGTTGGAATAGATTATTTCTTATGAGGAAGAACATGTTCATCTTGATCACTATAGAGAGATTTTTTTTTGTAATAAGGTAATTTTTCAAGTTAATGTTTTGTGGGAAAACAATATAGATGACGACTCAACATGAGAATATGAAAATACTGTGAGGGAAAGATATCCCCACTTGATTAATAAGTGAATAAAATTATGGGGAAATGATTTTGAAAAAGGGGGAGTGTGTAAAAAACCATGTAATGAATGAATAAATCATTTTCATGTTTACTAATATGAATTAGATAGTTATATTCATTATAAAAATATTAAGTAAATTTTAAATAAAAAAGAAAATAGTTTTAATTAAACTCTTTGTTATAAGGTTTTATTTATAAGTTTAATTTCTAAATTATATAATTTTAATAATAAAAAATTAATTTCATTATTGAAATTAGAATATCAAAATTAACTGAGGGTGAGAATTTGAGATTTTTTAGAAAATATTGATTTTTCACTAAATTGAAAAAATTACTCTTTTTTATAAAAATTTCATTTATTTTAAATAAATTATATAATTTAAAATACCATTATGATTTGAATATGATTTCAAGTAACATAAATATTATTTAGTTATATTTAATCCACATAATTACATTTGATTCATCTTTAGATTGGATTTTAGAATATGTTTATTTGTGGGTTCACTACGCCAAAATAGGAAGTTAGCGGCAGTTTAAACCACCACTAATTCATGTGTCAAAAATCATTTCACGATGATTTATTTATTATTTAGTCATTATTTATTATCTACTATCTATTATCTATTATCTATTATTTATTATCTATTACCATGCCCATGCACATGCCATTTAGAAATTTTGTGTTATGAGAGATTTGAACTCCTTACCTCTAGGTTATTATACAATGACTTTACCACTCTAATAGGCTCTTCATGTGGTGAGTAAATAGAATTTAATATACTCATATATATATATATTGATAGAAAAAAATAATACATAATAAATAGATACGAACTAAATAATTAATAATTGATAATTGATTTTTAATAAGTAAATATATATTATGGTAATAAAAAATAACTAATAAATAGTAAATAGTAAATAATAAATAATAAATAATAAATAATAAATAAAAAATAAAAAATAAAAAATAAAAAATAAAAATAAAAAATAAAAAATAAAAAATAAAAAATAAAAAATAAAAAATAAAAAATAAATAAAATAAGAAATATATAATAAAATAATAATGAAAAATAAATAAAAATTTAATAAGACATTAATAATAAAATGATAATAAAATAATAATAATATAATATTAAAATAATAATATATTAATAATTAAAAAAAAAAATAAAAAAAAAATAAAAAATAAAACATAAAAAATAAAAAATAAAAAATAAAAAATAAAAAATAAAAAATAAAAAATAAAAAATAAATAATACTCAAAAGGTTCAACAGATAGGTGATCCCACTCCTAAAACATTTATTAGAAAAATAAAGCTGAAAAAGAAAAGAGAATGAGCAGGGTAAAACAAAGAAGCATTCCCTCATCCATAAAGGAAAACTACACATAAAAAATGTGATCATACCCATAATCATGATCAAAGTCATCATCGTCATCAGCAGTTTCCCACTCCGACTATGAGTTCCTTTGATTGAAGATCACATAGTTTTTCTCCTTAATCTTTTCATCCTCTGGAGTGATCCGACTCTTCAATTACTTATAGGAAGACACATTTCATCCAATCCCTCATGCAACAACCCAATTCTCTACCACACCCTTTTGGATACCTCCCTCGTCTCCATGATTTTGGGTGCCAAATTCCTGTAAGTTTTTCCTTCTCAACATCCATATTTACCATCACATGACCAACATCTAATGGGACATTCTCATGCTCAACAACATCCTTATCCCTATCTATGTTCATGTATACCTCTTACATAGCTTCATCAACCACTTTTGGCCCATAGGGGTCAATCTTCAAAGGAGTAACTATACAATGGACTACCGCCTCATGAACCGATGCCATTCATTTTTCATCATTGACTCTCTCAGATTATTATAATGATAGATTTAAGTATATATATAACATTTTTGACATCAATATAATTCAAGAATTATTATATCTCACATACTTTATTACTTTCCTTTCCACGGGGGATACATTAAAAGAACTCGTGTGTATGATGGACTATCACCTCACAAAGTGATGCAATTCATTTTTCACTAACACTTTTCATGGAAGTTAATAAGGATAAAATTAAATAATATATGTAATATATATTACATAATTATGAAATTAATTACATATTTATATTTCTTAAAAGATGATAAATATCATTTACTTATACCATTCCATTCAATGAGAAATGACAACATCATTCATGTGTACGTGTGGACTACCGCCTCCACGAAGCGATGTGATTATTTTTTATCACCACATCACATAGATGATGTATATAAGTATATTTAATTAAATAATATGGTTTTTATTATATTATTATCATTATCTAAGGATAAAATAATACTTACCTTCTTTCTATAATGATCGTTGAAAAATGGGACCCTTACTCATGTATATTTATGACCTACCATCTGCATGATTTTAATATAGTTCATTTTTCATAACCATATTTATTGATTATGTTTAGAAGTATAATTTATGTATAAATATAATAAAAATTCCATTATTATTATTCTATATATTTTTAAATAATGACCTCTTTGACTATAGTCAACTTTCTGAAGTCATATTTGACACATATGTTGAATATCATCAGAACATCCAACATAAACATAATTGATTAATTATTCATATAAAACATGGTAATAAATGAAATAAAAGGAATAATAAACATGAAAATTTTCTTATGAAAGTAAATAATTAATATAAGTTTGTTATTCATGAAGATAAAGAATGTATGTGATGAGCGATACTCAAGGTAAGAGACTTCGTCTTAATTTCCTTTCATTAAGGCATATTTTGATGTTATAAACCTATATTCTTTTATGAGATGTATATAGATACCATTTGACATGTTACGTCAATAATTTATCTATTTTCATGATATTTAATGTTTTTTAATTTTATTCTTTCATGGTGCTTATGATTGAAATGTTTCCAAATTAGTAAGGGACTTTTCTTTTAAAAATCATCTTTTAAAGTTTTCCTTATAAGTTTTTTTCTTCTATGTATATGATTTTTAATTTTTTTATAAATGTACTTATATAAAAATTTATTTTTTATAAATTAAATTTTAGTATTTATTTTAATGGTTTTCAAAAAGTAATCTTCTTATAGAATGTTTTATTTTCTTTATAAAAGACAAAAGAAATGTTCTATTTTAACGTATATGATGACAATTAATTTTATACCACCATAACCAATATTTTAAGTTTCAATTACTTTACAAACTTTCATGTTATAATCATAGAAACCCCCTCTTTCCCTTTTTTGGATATTTTGGTATTGAAATTAGATTTTAAAAATAAAAGGTCATTTTGATATCTAAAAGAGTTTTTCATATGGGTTTAAAAGAGTTATGAAGGGTTTTATGATTAAAATTTGAAATATTAAAATGTTTTAGCAATGATATGGTTCTTGGAAATTATTTACATAATTAGTTGAGCCAATTATAGATAATGGGTGAGACCGATATAGATTATATGATGGGTTCTCCCAGACATCTCTCTAATGCATTGGGTAATGAGTATGTTCTTTAGAGAATTATATTAGAGGTCATCCATATGGTTATTTCAATATGTGAAGGTTTTGTAAGGGTTCTATGATGATGATTTTCCAAGGAACATATATGAATTTTCTATTCTTCCTATTTATTTTTCATTGAATTTTTTTAGATTTAAAAAAGTTAAGATAATTAACTTTTTAAAAGAAATATGATACCTTTTTAGGGTGAAAAGGTATGATTAAAAAATGGTTTTCATGTTTTTAACTAAAATATATTTTTTCTTTTTATTTCATTTACTGAGATTTTTGTTCTCATCCCAATTTTTCTAAAATGTTTTTTCATTGGATTTAAGAATGGATAAGGGAAAAAAATATGTCAAGTTGAAAGTCATGAAGATATTTCATGAAAAAAATCATATTTTATTTTAAAAGTTTTATATTATGGAAAATTTTATATTGATAATAAGTTTCCACTTTATATTATGTGGTTTTGTAATTTATGGGTTATAACCTAATTCTCTAAAACTCTAAATCTTTAATGATCCTCAAATGTAATAGAATGAATTCTTGACTAAAAATTCACGATTATGTAATGTTTATGGACATGTCCTTATATCTCTTCAATTTATACTCTCTCTTTCAAACCCAAATATTTTAATATTAATTAATTATTATGATAAAATTAAATTAATTATGTTGAACTACTATAATTATTTAATTTATGAAATATTTAAATGTAACACTTCCATTTTAAAAATTAGTGACAGTGTCATGTTAATGACTAGTTAACAGTCCATGAGAACATTTCCAACTATCTACATATAAAAACTATTATGGAGGTTTATAATAAATTATTTATAACATAAAATGGATAAATAAAAATTATTTATAATATTATGGAGTTAATCTTAATAATTTATAAAAATCAATTAAGAATGGTAATTAAATTGAAGAAAGAATGTAAATTTTAAGGAAAAAATCATATCAAAATATTTCACCTATAATGATGGAAATTAAAAAAATATAATACAATGATTATAATTTATAAATAGTAAAAAATTAATATGATTAACTTATAATTTTATATTTTAATAAACCTAATTCTATTATTCAGGAGGTAAAAAAGTGATGAAATAAAGTAGGATTTAAGTTAACGGAATTCTCTACCACCTCTTTTCCATTCAAGTACTTTCTTTGTGAATTGTTTTTTAAAATTTGGATTAAAATATTTTCATATCATTATTATTGTCCCATTAATATCAAAATAGTGTTTATCAATGGGAAACCTTCACCCATTACATTATTTCATTTTATTAATCTAGATTTTATATCATCATGATGCCAAATTCATTTCTTGAATTTTTCTCTTTCACCTGAATTCTTGTATTTTGAGTAACCAGAAAATTTCTTTATCCATGGGTATTAACATAGTTGTAAATATAATTTATTGATTTAGGGATATATATTTATGAAACTCTCATTCCATTTATATGGATTAAAAATGAATTAATGTTCAAATCCTTAAGAACTTATGTATGTAATGACTTTAAATAAAAAATGTTCTTTATTCTCTGTGGATTATTAATGAAATGATTTATTATGATCAATGCGGCACACATGAATTAAGACATATGAAGGGTGGAACCTAACATCACTCTAATTCATTGGATAAATAATTAATCTATATAGATGACATGTTTTATGATACCATGGTGAATAACCTTAGTAATTATGATTTATCACACCTTGGTGATAAACCTTGTTAATATGATTATGAATGTATAAATTTTATGTTATAGCCACATTTGAATGATATGTATCATGTATTTAAGATTATTCTCTCATGTTACAACTCCTTTATTATCCATGGTGATTATTCAGGATCAATTGCCTTTGTTTATCCCTTTCCAGGCTTTATGATCACCCATTTCTTTTGATATATGTCCCCAGGATATGAGATGTAGTAAAAGTAACTTAGAATGAACCTATGAAGAATAATTTAAAGATTATTAGAATAATTTTTATGTTATTAATGCATTATTTTTATAATTTTAAAGAAACTAAATGTAACATGTCAGGATTTTTTTATGAAATACTTCTCTTTAAATAATTTTATTTCTTTAGTAGATTATGTTCCACAAAACATTGAGTTTAAATGATCCACCATATTTTATTAAAAATATTTTCACTCTAACATGACCATTATAACCTAGACATTGAATTTATGGGTATGAATAGAAATAAATATGTTCTGAAATATATTTATTTATTAATTCTTACGGAATAAAAACATAATTATTAGTAAAGTCAATTTATTCTTCAAAAATATGTTTTCTTCAAAAAAATGATTGTATTATTTTCTATGATAAACTAAATATAATTAATTTTGAAAATTTTATTAAATTTATCTGAAAAAAAATAATTTTTTTAATTCATAATTTCAAAATTATCTTAGGATTAATTTTTGATAATTTTCTTAAAAGTTTGAAATTTTAATGAATAGTGAAAAAATACTGATTTACATTGAAAACTATTTTTTATTTCAATGCATTTACAAATTAAAATTCTATTTTGGATTATTTTTAAAGTGTTATTAGATATTTTTATTTAAAAAATCTAATTTTGTTATTTTAAAAGAATTTTATACCTGAATTTAGTATAAAAACAATTTCTACTTAAAAATGGTATTTTTCAGAAAAATTATTTTTCATTAAATTTTTATGTTTTAATTTTGAATTAAATGATTCAACTTATTTGTTTTGAATTTTCAAAAAATAGATTCAATATGTTTAATTACATGTTAAATATTTACTAAATATACCGCTTTTATTTTTTTGTTAATATGAATAGTAAACTTAGTAATTTTTGTTACCACGGTTAAGGCCAAAATAAGTAATTATGGGTAAAAATATTATGATAAGGATTATAAAAGGACACTAAAACTTTCCAAAATTATATTGGATGAGTAAATTTCTATAATAAACATCCATGGGTCAAATCTATGACTTTTTGGAGCTACTTGGTTGATATTAAGTCCCTTATAGTATTTCATTTAAAAGAAAATTCAAACATGTCACACTATTATTTTTTATAAGTATAACATTTTTATTATGTGGTTATATAGAAGATATGTTAGACCATAAATTTTATTTTTAAATATAAAATATATATATTTATCATGGTAATTTGTTTTTAATTTTTAGGGAATAAATAATTACCTTAAATTCTTACACAATGATGATGCATTAATTATAAAATTAATGGAGAAATAAAATAAATGATATTAAAAATGTTAGAAATAAATATAAATTTATATATTTAAGGTGATACACAAAATCAATATATTACCATGATATATTTAAGATATAATAAAATATTTGTTTTAATTTTAATTGTTCTCATAATGATTGTGAAGTCAAAGTAACGAATAGGATCAAATTTAACAATAATAATATTTTACAGGATTAATATTTTATTAAATTATTTAAAAATCATAAAAATATTAATTAAGACCAAATGGTATAATATATGGTCTAAAATGTCATTCCCTATGCATTTATAGGCCATTTGGAAGCATTAGGATCAAGAATATTCTTATTATATTTTAATATTTTTAGAAATTCCAAAAACACCACTCTCCCACTTACAAATGCCACCCCTCACCACCCCTTACCCTCACACCTTACAAGATTTTAGGATCTAAAAATCTCTACTAGACACTATCCTACCCACTCTCCCCACATCTAAGTGATTTTGGTCTCACAAAAATACCACTTCAAATTTCCTCAAGGGATCATTCAAGGAAATGACATTTAAGAGGTAACATTCTCAAACTACCTCTTTTAATTTATTTTGTTCTTATAAATTATCCTCAAATAATTCATCCATAAAATAATAATAACTCTAGTATAATTTATCTACTTGCATGTTATATTTCTAATGGAATATTTTATATCGATACCTTTTTCTTATCTCCTCTTATTCAAAGAAAAGAAATCATTCTCCACATTATGGTGGTTAACCATCTTCATGGATAATGAGTTTTCGTTTTCCATTACCACCTCCAAGGCTGATCATGAAACTATTATTATGGTTAAATCAGGTTTTAATAAAAATATTATATCTTATTTAGTTTTTTGAAACTATTATATAGAAATAATATTAAATAAAATGAAACTAATGCGTGATGGTCTGAAAAAATTACAAAATAAAATAAACATTTATCATTAATGTATTATCAAATTAATCATCCTAATGTTAGAAAAAAGTATATATAGGACCAATTAAACTTATAAAAGTTTATTAATACCATTTAATTATAATTATTTAATAGTATTATCATTCAACAATAACTTCCATAATTATACACAAGTGAACTGACCATAAAACCATAAAAAAAACACTACCAGAACGATGAAATTGCACCTTATAACTCATCAAAATTCCCATAAACGAACTAAATAAAATTATAATAAATAAAATATATGTGGAATATGTTTTTATTTAATCAAATAATTAATATAATTTTATTATTTAGGACATTAATTGAAATTATAGAACGTATTCAGACATAAGGTAAGGGATCTCTCTAAACCTCCATATTTTCTTTGGGTAACACTTTCTCTTTCATTTCCTCAATTTATATCTTCATTATTCTTGTAAAAATACCCTATATTATGTGTATATGTACCAAAAATATGTATTTATCTCAATTAATATTTCTTTTATGGGTAATTACATGTCTTAAATGGTTCCATTTCTAATTCCTATTGTAAAGAAAACTTGATTTAAGGGAACTTCTTTGTTTCTTACTCATTTTAAAGTACACTACGTAAACTATTTTAAGACTCCATTTTTTTTATAAAATCAATCAATATATAAAAAAATAAAATTTTAGTTCATTTATGGTTTTATGGAAATAATTATGCCTTTATCCTTTTTAAAGACTCTTTATTATTTTCCCTAAAACTATGCTTAAGTGGTACATTTATAAAGTCATATACCTGCTATTTTTCATGTTTTCACTTCACTTAGACTTAATTATTCACAATTTATTACTATATTTCCTTTATGAATGTCTTATAATAATTTAATTTCCTTATTTTATGGATAAAAATATGACACAACCTTTTGGTTTTTCCTTATGATTACAAAACACATTTCTTTCCATAGTTAATCCTTATGATTATTCCTTATGTTTGATTTCTTTATATGGCACACATATACATGTACATTTTATGATGGGTTCACCTAGATTGTGCTCTAATTAATTGGGTAATGAATTTTTATCACAATACATTATTTATGGGATTAGAGAGTAAGGAAAATCCATTATGGGACTCTGTCCACTATGTGATATAGTATTGTAAGTTAACATTGACTCATGTTTATGTCATGTTACATATTGTTTTCACTTTCCATATTTTCATGATTATATGATTCCATGTTCTTTATTTCATTATTACATATTTTTATGTATGATCCCTGAATTTTATGTTTTCATGTTTTTCCTTCTAACTCATGTTCTATGCTTCATTGCCATGTTTATTCCCTTACTGGGATTTTTAGCTCATCATTTTTTTCTATATATTTCCTAGGTTATCCTATATATTTATAGGAGCTCAAAGAGATTTATTAACTCATTATATAGATTAATAAAAATATTTTTTATTATAGTTCCATGTTTTTTAATTATGTACCTAGTCATCCAAATTCACTAGAGTTTTTGATCATTGGTTTTTATTTCATGGATAATTATGATTAAAATCATTTAATAATATGTGTAAAAGGATTGGGTCACTATAGTTGGTATCAGATCATGGTCTAGTTATTTTTTGGGTATTTTTACTAGAAAAGTTTAGTAAGAACCCTAGGGATAATTATATCACCTTGGATAATATTGAATGAAACTCAGGGAATCACAAGTTATGATATGATTTTCATTTATAATTTATCCTTCTATGTTCAAATTTTATTTTTTATACTCTCATTAGACAACTATTCAAGACCCATAATTTTATTTTTTATTTTTTTAGTTAATGGATGGAACTGTGAGAACCTGTACTAACAAGAAATGTTATAGGAAATGTGATGATTTAATTAATGAGATTCCAAAACTGATGGGAATAGAAGATGAGAAATTTATGACAATACTGACTCAACTAGCTCAAGTTATGGATAATAACTAAAATCATGTGGAACACCCTCTTTATACTAAGAAAGATCAAGTTCTGGTTAAATAATTTATGTGATAAATGCCTCCTACCTTTAGTGGATCTAATGATCTTATCATCATGGAACAATTTATTAAATCTATTGTAAAGATATTATCAGTCCTATAGTGTTCAGAAGAAGAGAAAGTCATATAGGTAGTACATCATTTTGATAGGGAAGCTGATCAATGGTGGGCACTGATCTAGAACATGAACTCTAAAGAGGAAATTTATTCCATGCATTGGGAAGGATTCAAAAAAATATTTTTCAATAAATATTCTCCCCAAACACTCTATATTAAGATAGATAGAGAGTTCCTCAAACTAAAGAAAAAGGAGTATGAGTCTATTTTAGTGTATGAGGTAAATTTTATAAGAACTTCATGATATACCTCCGAATTTTTCATGAACACAAAAAACAAGTTGGATCACTTCTTTGGTGAATTAAATCCGAGACTATAAAAAGCCTTAGTGATTTGAGACTTTGATAGTTATTAGGAGATTGTCCACTATTCCCGTAATGTTGATATGGAGATTAAATACTCTCAATGGTCTCATGGGATCAAAGATAAAAATAGTTAAATGAAGTTTAAGATGGGATGATCAACAAATAAATCCCATAGATGAAAGAAAAATGAACATCCCACATGTAAAAAGTTTGGGAAAAACTATCATCATAACAATCTAAGTAGAATCAGGAGAAGATTAAAATATGGAAAAGATTTTCATCAGGATAATCATTACTGAACGAATATGAAGAATCCCAGTAATGTGAAAGAATAAAGGAAGGTTTAGATCAAAACTTATCCTATTTTACAATGTTTAAACTACAAGGAACATGGGAATTATGCAATCTAATTCCCTACGACAAGGGTTTTTTGATACAATCAAAAATAACAACCTCCAAGGTAGCAAGGAAGAGCTTATTCTATTAATATTACAGAGGTGGATCTTGACAATGATGTGGTGATAGGTACGATGGTTATTTATTCAATAATACCAAAATACTTTTTGATTTTGGTTTTATGTATTCTTTCACATCTTGTGAGTTTAGTATAACTATTAAAATACCACCTCAAAATATGGAAGTTTAGTTATCCGTGAGAACAAATAATGAGTAAATTATCGTATCTAAAGTATAAAACTTCTCCTCAGTCAATGTTTGTGGACTGAACCTCCTAGAAAATTTTGTCTTACATAATTTGGTGGAGTTTGATGCTATATTAGGAATTTATTGGCTATCTTTATACAAAGCTAACATCAACTATTGATAGAGGGAGATCACTCTTCACACCTTGAGGCATCCTCCAATTTTGTACAAGTGTAAGGAGGAGGATGATTCAATTTTAGAATCACTAAATCAAGTATGGATATTATTAACTTATGAGAAAGAATACAGAACTCAAATGATTAAGGAAAAGGAGAGGATTATACCTAAATACATTCCCATTATGATGGTCTATATCAATGTGTTCCCTAAATAATTGACTGGTCTTACTCCTAATAGAGAGGTTGAGTTATCAATTGAACTTACACCTGGATCTATTCATATATCAAAGACTTTTTAGGATGACCACCATTGAGTTAGAATAATTTAATAACCATTTATAAGTGAATCTAGACAAGGTTTTCATACGCCTGAGTACTTCACCATGGGGTGTAGCGGTCCTCTTCATCAAGAAGAAGGATGAATTAATGCGCCTAAGCATTGATTATTGTGATATAAATAAAACCATGATAAATAAAGATTGTATAATTCCATGGATAAATGACTTGTTCAATAAAACATGTGGGGCTAATTATTTCTCTAAGGTGGACCTTCTACTCGGATATCACCAATTAAAGGTGAAGAAGGAAGATATTCCCAAGACTTCATTTAAAATGAGGTATGGAAACTATGAGTTCTTAGTGATTCCCTTAAGACTCACTAATTATTAAGAAAATTTCATGGACTTAATGAATATATTCTTTAGATATTACCTTGAAAATTTTTAGGTAGTCTTTATAGATGATATTCTTATATATTCCAAGAGAAAGGAGGAACATGAGAAGCATTTGAATATTTTGTTAAATACTTTATGAAGGGAGAAAATATATGAAAATTATAATAAATGTGAGTTTTTGATGGAGGAAGTATCATTCTTGGGGAATGTTATCACCAGTAAAGGGATATTTGTGGTCCCTTCTATGACAAAGGCATTTGAGGAGTGACCCAAAACAACATCTGTAAGAGAGATCCATAGATTCCTTGGTATATCTAGGTATTACCAATACTTTTTGAGAAAATTCTCATGATTATCAAACCTAATAACTAAGATGACTCATAAGGGAGTAAAATTTGTTTGGACCAGTGAACGTGAATAATGATTCAAAGAGTTTAAAAAGAGGCTCACCACTACAAAAATATTTTCACTATCCACAAGTGGGGAACTATTTGTGGTATACAATGAGGAATTAAAGAAGGTATTATGATGTGTACTAATGAAAAATGATAAATTAATAGCCTATGAATCAAGGTAGAATAAATTTCATGAGAAAAAATATCCCATACATGACCTGGATTTGGTGACTGTGATATTTACATTTAAAATTTGGAGACATTACATATATGGGGAGAAGTGTGAGATATATACTAATCATAAGAGCCTAAAATATATATTCACACTGAATGAGATTAATATGAACTAGAAAACATGGTTATATCTCATCATGGATTATGAATTCTCAATACACTACCATCGTAGTAAAGAAAATAAAGTGGTAGATGCTATAAGTAGAAGGGATCCTACAAATTTATCAATGATAAGAATTAAGAAATATCCAATATTCTACAAGGTAAGGAACACCATCATTTATTTCTCAAATGATTTCTCAACTATCCCATATGGAGGAGATAAAGGATGCTCTAATAAATGATGTGGAAATTCAGATAAAGGTTGAATATATCACAAATGAGAAATCATAAGAGTTCAAAATTAATTAGGAAGGAGTCATAATATTTGGTTCATTACTATGTGTACCATAAAATCTTGAGATAAAGAGGGAGATTTTAAATTATGCACATATATCAACCTTCTCCATCCACCCAGGTAGCACAAAAATGTATCATGATCTCTGAGAGATTTATTTTTGGGACAATCACTAGTGCAGAAAATGTTTTTTTACAACGGTTATTTTTTGTTTTTTACATCGTATTTTGGCCGACGTTATTATAGGAGATGTTATAAACATTGTTTTTTACATCAGTTATTCTAAAACCGACATAAAAATTAAAAATACGAATCATTTTTCACATCAGTTCCTAAAAAACTGGCATGGAAAACGCTTCAGAGTCATGATATACCACATTAGTTATTTACAAATCAATGTGGTATACAATTTATTACATCGGTTATATATTAACCGACATAATAAACAACACCTACGAAGAATTTATCACATCGGTTAATTAATAACTGGCATTAAATACAAGTTTAAAACATCGGTTTTTTTCATAATTGACATGTTAAACTAATCTGCCACACATTTTTTCACATTGGTTAAATAATAACTGACCTGAAAACCTATATACTATGTCAGTTATTTTAAAACCGACATAAAAACTCTTCTATTATATTTATTATGTCGGTTATTTAATAACCAACCTAAAAACCAATTTCCCATGCATTTTTTATGTCGGTTATAAAATAATCAACATTAAAACCCATTCTCATGCATGTTTTATGTCGGTTATAAAATAACCAACATAAAAACCAATTTTTTTAATAAAACCTTCCAACCAGTACTATGAACTCCCAATGAATACCTAAAACAAGAAGAAAATAGACCAAACCTAGACCCAAACCACACCAGAACACATGCCATAAAAACATCCAAAGTAGACCAAAATAAGAAGAACCAAAACAAAATTCAACATTCACATGTAGAACATTCAAAACCTACAATTTCAACTAAAAAAACATAAAACACCTTTGACACCCCCCCATCCCACTGGATATCCCCCCTGGATAGCCCCTACCCCCTAGACACCCTCCCACCCCCTTGGACATCCTCCCACACCCTTGAACACCCCTTGAACAACCCCCATCCTCCGGGATAACACCCACCCCTGGACAGCCCCCACCCACCTAAACACCCCCTGGACACCCTCCCACACCCCTGGAAACCCCATGGACACCCCCATCCTCCTAGACATCTCCCACTCCACTGGAACCCCCCACCCCACCCCACCCCCTGGACAACCGCCCACCCCCTGGACACCCTCTCACCCCTTGGACACCCTCCCACACCCCTGGACACCCCCTGGAAAGCCCCCACTCCCCTGGACAGACCCCACTCCCCTGGACACCCCCGGGACATCCCCCACTCCCCTGGACAGACCCCACTCCCCTGGAAAGCCCTCCTACCTTCTTGGACACCCTCCCACCCCCATGAACACCCTGGACACCCCGACCCCACTGGACCGTCCTCCCACACCCCTGGAAACCCCCACCCCACTGGATACCCTCACACCTCTAAACACCCCAATAGACAGCCCCCACCCCCTGGATAGCCCTCCCACCCTTCTGGACTCCCTCCCAGCCCCATGACACCCTAGACACCCACATACCACTGGACAACCCTCCCACACCCCTGGAACCCCCCACCCCCTGTACACCCCCACACCCCTGGACACCCCCTAGACAACCCCCACCCCTTGGATAGTTCACCCACCCTCTTGGACACCCTCCCATCTCCATGGACACCCTAGAAACCCCACCCCACTGGACAACCCTCCCACACCCCTAGAAACCCCCACCCCACTAGACATCCCCACACTCTTGAACACCCCCTGGATAGCCCCCCCACTGGACAGCCCTCCCACATCACTGGAACCCCCCCACCCCTAGACACCCCACTGGACAGCCCCCACCCCCTGGACAACCCTCCCACCCTCCTAGACACCCTCCCACCCCCATGACACCCTGGACACCCCCACCCCACTAGAAAACCCTCCCACACCCCTGGAAACCCCCCACCCCACTGGACACCCCCCACACCCCCACACCCATGGACACCCCCTGGATAGCTCCCACCCTCCAGGACAGCCCCCCACCCCCTGGACAGCCCTCCCACCCTCTTGAACACCCTCCCACCCCTATGGACACCCTGAACACCCACCCCAACCCACTGGATAGCCCTCCCAGACCCCTGGAAACCTCCCACCCCACTAGACACCCCCCACACCCCTGGACACCCCACTGGACAACCCCAACTCCCTGGACAACCCTCCCACCCTCCTGGACACCCTCCCACCCCCATGACACCCTGAACAACCCACCCCACTAGATAGCCCTACCACACCCTTGGAAACCCCCCACCCCATTAGACACCCCCACACACCCTTGGGCACCCCCTGGACAACCCCCACCCTCCAGGACAACCCCCACCCCTGGACAGACCTCCCACCCTCGAGGAAACCCTCCCACCCCTATGGACACCCGGGAAACCCACCCCACCCCACTTGACAGCCCTCCCACACCCCTAGAAGCTCCCCCCACACACACCCCTAGACACCCCACTCGACAGCCCCCACCCTTTGGACATCCCTCCCACCCTCCTGGACACCCTCCCACCCCCATGACATCCTGGACACCCCCACCCCATTGGACACCCCCACACCCCTGGACACCCCCTGGATAGCCCCACCCTCCAGGACATCCCCCACCCTCTAGATAGCCCTCCCACCCTCATAGACACCCTCCCACCCCCATGGACACCCTGAATACCCCCCACTAGACAGCCCTCCTACACCCCTAGACACCCCCACCCCACTGGACACCCCCACACCCCTGGACACCCCCTGGACAACCCCCCACCCTCCTTGATATCCCTCACCCCCTTGACATCCCTCCCACCCCTGGAAACCCTTGGACACCCCCAGACTAGATTCCATACCAGAAAAACCATCAGAACTAGACCAAAATAAGAAGCATAGAAAAATTAAACATTCACATATATAACATTGAAAACTTACAATGTCAACTAAAAAAACCTAAATCCAACCAAAACGACTACCAAATACACAATTATAATGAAAATATTCAAAATTATATTTTAGACTACAAACAAACTAAAATTCAATCAAACCTGTAAAATAATTTGACCATTCCTCTTGTAAGTGTTTGACCTCTTGAGAACTATAGGGTTGAGGGTCATCAAATAACAACAAATTAAAATTATAGTAGTTAACATTTATAATGAATAAATCAAATAAAATATTGTGGCAAAGTTTAAAATGAAATCTTACCGGGTCAAAGTTCACAAGTGTTCTAGTTGTCATTATTTCATACATAAATCTTAACATATAATATCATCATTCGATGGTGCCTTGTTGTTCATGACAATTATATTTGAATGAGTGAAAATTAAAAATATTATTTTTATGTAATACATAAAAAACTATAAATTATAAATGGATATTTACCTTTACATTTACATATTTGATCTTAGAACTCATTTTCTTTGTGTTTTTTCAAAAGTAGACCCATCCCCTGTTAGAAAATAATACGAATGGGATAAATATAAATTCATTATAATATATACAACTATTAAGAAATTGAAACTTACTTTTCTAACATATTCTTAAAACTTCCCCATACATCGCCATGGATAGAGTATATCCAATAAAGTGTTTTCTTTTTTGGCCAAAAAACACCTAACATCCAATGATACCTAATAAAAGAAAATTTAAGGTTAGTTTTTTTATGTTAAAAGATAATGAACTCTTTTCTGAAGATATGTTTCATACCTCTCACAAAAGGCATCAACCAACACTGTGTGATTATATTTTGTTCAAATATTTCATCAATATAAAATATTATTTTTTCCTCATCCAATGTATGTGCTTCAGGAGAAATCAAATGCCGGTCTATGAATCCATATAAATCATTCCACTCATTATTGTCACACATGATATAAATATACCTAATAAAAAATAGGCATAATTATACATTTTTAATAAATATAATGCTGGGAAAAGGTGTTAAAACTTATATGGAAAATATTTTCACCACATAGATTCCCAACTTATCTCCAGTAATAAGCTCCATGATATCATTTTTCAGAATCCCCACATTTCTTTCATGTCCAAAAAAATGAGCTTCCATTGCAAACTCATAATGATCTGCAAAAAAATTTGAATATCTTGACAATTTGTCAAGACTACTAGAATCTACATCTGATGTCATATCCATTTGTCTTTGTTGTTGTCTATACAGTATTTCTTTACCTTTTAAGTATTCCTATAAAAATAAATAGAAACATATATCTCTTTTCAAATGTTAAAACAACTTTAATAAAAAAAATAAAATAGATGATATAAAATACATACCTCTATGGTAATGAGTCGCAGAAGTCTGGATGAACAAATTAGAAAATGGTCGATACTATGTCCAACTGTCATCACATCATCTGTAGGTAATGGTACTCGAACTGATCTATCTATAATATCCTGTACAGTGACCCTATGATGCTCTACCTCTAACTGTTGATGATGAACTGTATCTCCTATACAATATACCCGCCCATATGCAACTATATGATGTTAAAAATCATCAATATACAACTCACAATAAGTTGAAAGATGCGAAGGAGGATTAGGATAAAAAATGGGGTCTACAGGCTGAGGTGGGGGAGTGGGAGCTACTGGAGAAGGTGGAAGATAAATAATGGGGTCCGCAGGGGGAGGTTGAGGAGTGGGAGCTGCAGTCTAAAATTGTCTTTGCATGTCTACAAACATAGACTGTATCAATGCTCTAATATTTTCTTCCATCGTCGCATTAATATTATGAAATTTAGACTCCAAGGATTCTATTTTTTTATAAACACCCTCAATGGAAGAAATTGAAGAATGTGGAAACATGCTTCTTACCGATACACCCGTTAGATATCCTCATACACGACCAGGATGTTCGGGCTTTCCCAATGCTGTAGATAAAATGTCTTGCCTTTCAGCAGTTGTAAATACCCCCTGTGAGCTCTGCCCCTCAAGATAATCCTGTATTAATTAATTAAACATTTCTGTAATGCTTCAAATTATATAAAGAATATAGTTAGCTTAAATAAAAAAAATAAATATCTTATAATCCTCTCAGCTACGATTCTCGATTATTCAGAAAGATATTGCCCCTTTTTTCCCATCCAAGCTCTCTTCCATTTTTAATGTCTAGATGGAGGGGATGGAGGGGAAACCTCTCTAGAGCTTGAGGACTCAACTCTCAGTTTTTGTAATTTTTACGCCATCATTTGTTCTTCCAATAATGTATACCCTCCCCGAGATAAACTATGAGGGTATACATTTTTATATTGGATCTCTTAATGATATGTCCTTGTTTGCTGTAAATTGAGAATAATAAATCATTAACAAAACATTAATAAGATCATTTATATAAGAAAGATTATAAAAGTTTACATTTCCCTTACTAAAAATGAATATTTTCTTCTACTTTCAACAAACTATCTCCACCTGTCTTCATCTATGAAAGGATATATATGACATGGATTGTCATAACTCCTATGACCAAAAATGAAATCATATGTGAGGGTTGATTTGAAATCCCTCCATCTCCTAGAATCCATTGATAATAATTTCTTCCTGACTCCTCCAGTGTTAGGAATATCAAATTTCATTTGATAAAGAAGAGGTAAAACATATTATACTAAAAAAATTTAAAGAATAGGCAAACAATAGAAAAAGATCTTACCAAAATCGTCTCCCACAACTGAGATATTATTGGTTTGTACACAATTCTACAATCATCATACAAAATGATTACTTTTCTCTTACCCTGAGTTGACACAAAACTCTTAAAATCTTTTTCATTTGGACCTCTAGGAATATCATTCTCATCAAACTCAATGAGTATCCTCTGGTCTTGGGTACAAGAAAGTGATAATTTTGGTAAATGTGTGCACCCAAGTTTACCAACTCTTGAACTCTTCTTTGTCGTAATGGGAGCACATGAGGATGATTGGGGAACATCAAGAGGAGCATGTGAATATTCCTCCCCAGATGTATGATCATTATGCTCAACTCTAGAATCATGTGGTTGATCAACTGATTGATCTGTCATTATCCTTCATATAAAAAACAAACATTAGTTCACAAATATACAAATTCAAATATTATAATACTAATGTAAACAAAAAACATAAAATTGAACTAAGTTATGTAATAGTAAACATGGTTAATATGGTAAGTGTGTTAAATAATGGTAAAGATGGTAAACATGGTAGGGAAATTTTAATTCAACAAAATCAATAAATATATAAGTTACGTAAAGGTAAACTATGGTAAACTATGGTAAACATGGTAGACATGGTAGACATGGTAAAACTGGTAAACATGGTAGACATGGTAAACATGGTAAAGTAATTTTCATTCAACAAAAAAATTGATATATAATTTACGTAATGGTAAACATGATAAACTAAACTAAACAAAATTAAAATAAACCAAAAAATTCTACATATTTTACCTATAATATTAGGAATATACAAATGGATTGTGTTCCCAAATTCCTTTATCATGATCGTTCCTTATGGAACAAACCATGTCTTCAACTGGCTCATCATTATGTTCTACTAATATTTCCATGGAAGTAGGGATCTCGCATAAATTAGAATCTTCATCAATTTGATCCTCAACAACATATTGTTTTTTCCTTATAAAACAATAGACCACTACATATATGATTGATCAACTACATAGAAATTTTTTTTTGCATGTGTTTCCATTATAAAAGAATCTACTGTGTCTTCCAATCTATTCAGATTAACAAATTTCATTCCAAATTCATTGTGTCTGCCACTATTGTTATCGATAAAACATTTGAAATTAAAAATAGGAACTTTAATTTTAAAGTAATAAACCTCCCATATTTCGTCAATGACTCCATAATATGCACTTGATGCCAAAATTGGGTTTTTGTCTTTAGAACTTGAAAAATGAATTACTTCTGCAAACACCAGTACACCACTATTCTGAACTTCACTTTTTTTGTCCTAAGCTTTCGTATGAAATGTATAGCCCATAATGTCATACCTGGACCATGTTATCACATTTAAACTTAGACCACCCACTAATCATCTTAATGTATCTGATACATCTGATCTACCAAGAAAGGTCTTTTTAAACCATGACAAAAATGTTTTGTTGTACTCATTCAAAATCCACATTTCTTTCTTCTTTGGATGAAATTGTTTCAACTCATCAATATGAAATGTGATATATGGTTGATCATCAACTATGTTATTGAAGATGTATAATTATAACTTCTTCATTTGTTTAGCTGAAAATAATCTTACTTTTAAGAAAAGAATCCCCTTTCCCTCATTGTTAACTCATTCATGGAGAGATGGAGGCAAACCTATGTGATATTATGTAGCCATGTAGCTCGTACAAAACTACGCAACCTCATCAGAAATATACTTTTCAATAATGGAGGCTTCAGGTCGATATGGATTCTTAACATACCCCTTAAATATTTTCATATACCTTTCAAAAGGGTACATCCAACTAAGATATAAAGATCCACACAGCTTTATTTCTCAAACTATATGAATCATTAAATGCACCATTATATCATAAAAAGATAGAGAAAAATACATTTCTAATTGACAAAGTATAGAAATTGCATCCATTTCCAAAATGTTCAAATCATTCACATCAATCACCATATTAAAATTTTAATTGAAAAAATAACACAAATTCATTATAGTGTTTCTGAAACAGATGGGAAATATTCCACGCAATGAAACTAGTAGAAGTTGTTGAATCATGTCATGAAAATCATGAGATTTCATACCTATCAACTTCAAATCCTTCATGGAGACAAATTTTTTTACATTTTAAGAATAACCTTGAGGCACCTTGATATCATGAAGACACTGACAAAAGATAATTTTCTCCCTCTTAGATAATGTATGACAGGCCAGGGGAAGAAATGTTCATCTTCCATTAGGAGTGGGAGATAACTCCAAATGTATTCCCATTCATAGTAAGTCTAATCTTTCATTCAACCCATCTTTTGTCTTTCATTTAATATCTAACAATGTTCCTATCAAACTGGTGCAGATATTCTTCTCCATGTGCATGACATCAATATTATGTTTCACTTCATTATATCTTCAATATGGTAGCTCAAAAAATATTGACCTTTTCTTCCAAATATGTCTATCATTACCAGATTTTTGTGTCTTTCCCAATGTCACATCAAGGTTTCTCACCCTCTCAAAATACACATCAGGGGATAAAGGTTTTAGAGCAATATTAAATTCTTGTAAGCCATTGATTTCCTTTTTTAGACTTCTATAAGAGTGATCCATAGGCAAAAACTTTTGATGACCCATGTATACTATTTTCCTCCCATGATGCAATTGACAATATGAAGTCTATTGTTCGCAAATTTGACATGCTTTATTCCCCTTAACACTGTATCCAAACAAATTTACATATACTGGGAAGTCATTTATAATGAACATAAGAAATATATGGAGTTGAAAATATTCCATTTTATAAGAATAATACACCCTAATACTATCCTCCCATAAAATGTTCAAATCATCAATCAATGGTGACAATAAAACATCAATATCAAATCTGGGTTGCTTCGGACCGGAGATCATTATACTCAACATGACATATTTGCGCTTCATACAAACTTCAAGAGAGAGGTTATAAATTACCAATAAAACATTCCATGAACTATATGTGCTACTAAGGATTCGGTATAGTTTCATTCAATTTGTGCACAACCCTAGTCTAAGATTTCTAATTTCATTTCCAAATGTAGGAAACTTCTCATCAATTTTCTTACATTGTGGACAATCATCTGGATGACGTATTTTTCCATCACATATATGCTCATCATCATTCCTTATTAACCTTTTTTCATCATGTTAATTATCAAATAAATGTTTCAAACTATGAATTATAGGAAGATACCAAAATACCTTAGAAGGGGTCTTTGTAATCTCTACATCAACCTTTGATTTTTCTTTCAACTTATACTATAATGTGCCATATTTAGGACACTCTGATGGAAATTCATATTATTTCCAATATATCATACAATCATTCGGACAAGCATGTATCTTCTTGCATCCCAATCCCATCAGTTATAATATTTTTTGGCTTTATAATGTGAATCTGGAAGATCGTTGTCTTTTAGAAGAATGTCTTTCAACAATTGTAGCAACTCTATAAAACTTCTATCACTCAATCCATGTTTTTCCTTCAAGTTATTCAATATTAACACCACTGAAAAACTGAAAAATCTATACAACTAGGATACAATGGTTTTTCAGCATCACCATATAGACGCGCAACTGTCGGTTCTATCACAATTTTTTCGACTACAATATCATGAAGCATTTCTTCAATTCCATCAAAATTACCATCTTAAAAATCATCATCATCAGTAGATCTGACATTATATCCAGTTTCACTATTCCGAATCCAAGGGCTGTAAGTGAGATTAAAACCATGAAAAATCAGAAGATCTTTAATCTCTATACTTTTCAAATTTTTTATATTCAAACATTTTAGGCATGGACAGAAAAGAATGTCACTGTTTGGAACATTTCGTTTTGAAAATTCCAAAAAGGCATCAACACTTTCCTCATATTCATTACTCATTCGATGTTTCATAATCCAACCAACTTTGACTCATTACTACCTATAAAAAAAATCAAAATTATACATCTTGTTAAGATAAGACAAATATATATTTATATTAAAAATATCATAATTTGAATGTAATTTTTTTTGAAATATAAAACAAATCTATTCGTATTTCAAAAATATATGCATGAAAATGATTTTAAAAAGAAAATATAGTTAGATATAATAGTTTTAAATTAATCTTGGATCCTTTTTTAAGGCACAAAAAGAATACATCCTGGTGCAACTAGATACCAAATTCACCCTTCTATATAAAAAAAACATGAAGTATAATTATTAAAATATATATACATTCATGACTGAAAATTACACATATCCCAAAGATTTGAAACCATTAGGATAAACCCTGAAACCCTTTTGATAGAATACCCCAATGGTTTCGCACACCATTGGCATGATGGTCATTGCAATAGCCCTATACCAATGATTCTATAGGAACCGTTGGTATTGACTACCTAAAGTTAAAATATGCCAATGGTTTCAACGAAACTATTGGGATATGTATATACCAAGGGGGTGTCCAAGGGGGTAAGGGATATCAATGGGGTGGTGGGGGCTGTCCAAGGGGGTAGGGGCTGTCCACGGGGTAGGGGTTGTCTAGGGTGTCCAAGGGGGTAGCGGTGTCTAGGGGGTGGGGGCCTGTCCAAGGGGGGTGTCCATGGGGGTGGGGGTGTCCAGGGGGTAGGGGTGTGGTGTCCAAGGGGTGAGGGGGATTTCCAACCCCCTTCCCCATTGGAAGCCACCCCACCCCCTTGGACACCCCTGGACACCACCCCCACCCCTTGGACACAATCCCCACCCCCTAGACACCCCACCCCCTAAACAGAACCCACCCCAAAACATCCCCCACCCCTTGGAACACCCACCCCCCGGACACCCCCACCCCTTGGAAATACCCCTCACCCCCATAGACACCACCCCACCCCCTTGAAAACCACCTAGACACAAACACCCCCTTGGATAGCCCCCACCCCCTGGAAAGCCCCCAACCCCTCGAGATAACCCCCACCCCCTAGACACCCCCACCCCTGGACACCCTATACCCCCTTGGACAGCCCACTAACCCCCCCTAGACACCACCCCCACCCGTGGATATCCCCTCACCCCCTGGACACCACCCTCACCCCCTTGGACACCCCCCAGACCCTTGGACAGCCCCCACCCCTCTGGACAGCCCCCACCCCTGGAAAACCCCCACCCCTCTGGATAAACCCCACCCCCTGGAAAGCCCCCCACCCCTCTGGATATCCCCCACCCCCTAGACAACCCCCCAACCCTCTAGACATCCCCCAACCCCTGGACAACCCCCACCCCTATGAACATCCCCCACCCTCTGGAAACCCCCACCCCATGGACACCCCTACCCCCTTGGACATCCCCCTCACCCCCTGGACACCCCTACCCCCTTGGAAAACCCCCTCACCCCCAGGACACCCCCACCACCTTGGACACCCCCTGGACACCACCACCCCCTTGAACATCCCCCAACCCTTTGGATAGCCCCCACCCCCTGGATAGGCCTCACCCCTCTGGACAGCCCCCCCTGGACAGACCCCCCCCCACACCCCCTGGACACCCCCACCCCACTGGACACACACCACCCCCTTGGACAGCCCACTCACCCCCTAAACACCCCCACCCCACTGGACACCCTTACCCCCTTGGACAACCCACTCACCCCCTAGACACCCCTACCCCCTTGGACACCCCCCTCACCCCCAAGACACAACCCCCACCCCACCCCCTTGGTCCTTGGACAACCCAACCCCCTTAGATAGCCCCTGAACCCCCCTGGACACCACCCCCTACCAGCTTAGACACCCCCTACACACCCCACCCCTAGATATCCCCCACCCCCTGGACACCCCACACCAACTTGGACAACCCCCACCCCTTGTACACCCCCTGTACGTGCACACACACATGATAAAACACACAAAAATCGTAAACTTTCATGATATCACTTCCATAGTTTATTTTACCAGAAAATAATTTAGCATGGTATAAATGAACACTATGAAAATTACCATGATAGCAGGAACAAAGATAGAAAAATAAAATCTCAAAAAATTAGTTTAGGGTATCACGGAAAATAAAAAATGAAACCAAGTCGTGCAAGGCTTACTTGAGTGTTTCAAGTCAAATTGATAGATATAGTGATAATAAAGATGATAAATGAAGTGGAAAAAATGAGGCTGGATGGCACGACTTCAAAGAATCCTTTCTAGGTTTTCTGTGTGAGAGAGACGAGTCACATGTCACTCGATTGAAGAAAGCAGAATGACTGAATACAAGGCATGATAAATCATTTAAAAGATTTATCACATCAGTTATTTAATAACCGACATGATAAAATATTTTTTTTTTATGTTTATAACATTGGTTATTTAATAACAAACATGATAAATGGTGATTTATAATGTCTGTTATTTTAGAACTGACATGATAAATTACCGAGATCCGCTTTATCAGGTCAGTTATTTTATAACCGACATGATAAAGCGCCCAGATTTGATATGTCATATCAGTTATAAAATAACCAATGTAAAAAAGTGATTCTCATCGATTTATCATGTCGGTTATTGTATAAACTATGTGATAAATCGATTTTTACAGCTTTGAACATCAGTTATATAGAACTGATGTGAAAATGCTAACGTGTTAAACATTTTTTCCACTAGAGAATATGAAGAAGGATATCGCTGAATATACATCAAAGTGTTTGGTGTGTCATCATGTAAAGGATGAAAGGGAAAAATTCTAAGGGGGGGGGGGGATGCAAACATTACCTCTACATACATAGAAATGGAAAAATATCACCATGTACTTTGTCACTAGACATTCGAAGACATTCCTATGAAATAATGCTAAATGGGTTGTTGTAGATCATTTTAAAAAGAAAACTCACTTTATTGTAATCCAATAGGGTTTATCACTTGATAAACTTGCACATATATACATTAGAGATGTGTTTTGGTTTTATGGATTAAAATTACCTATTATATTCTATATAGATATGATATTTACCTCTATATTTGGGAAAAGTCTCCAACATGCTTTAAAATTGAGATGAAATTCAGTACAGATTATCACCCTCAAACTGATGGTTAGGCTGAGCTGAAAATTTAGACACTAGAAGATATGTTGAGACCATTCTCAATGGACTTTAAAGTAGGATGAGATCAAAATCTCCCACTGTACGAGTTCTCTTCCAACGGTAGTTTCCACTCAAGCATCCAAATGGATCCATATGAATCCCTTTATGGGAAGAGTTTTATAACACCAGCATGTTGGGATGAAGTTTGAGAACATAAGATACTAAGACCTAAAATGGTCTAAGAAATGTTAGAAAATTTTAAGGCCATTTAGTAGCACATTTGGGCTTCCTAAATTTGATAGAAGATATATGAAGATAATATTCAATAGAACATAGAGTTTGAGGTTAGAGATAATGTATTACTCTGCATATCTCCATAGAAGTGAGTCATAAGATTTGGGATTAAGGGAATGATAAGTCCCAGGTAGATTAGAACCTTTGATATTTTTGATTGCATCAGAGCTTTGGAATATCAAATAACACTTCCACCAACCATGTCTTATGTACATAATGTATTCCACATATCCTTCCAGAGGAAGCACATACCAAATCCCTCAAATGTACTTAATCCAACGGTGGTTTAACTAGAAAATGATATTTCTTATGAGGAGTAGATAATGAAGATCTTGGTCCATAAAGATAAATTTCTATCCAACAAGACCACTCGCATGGTTAAAGTACAATGGAGGAATCATAATTATGAAGAGGCGACATGGGAGTGAGAGGAAGTAATGAAGGAAAAGTACCCACACCTATTTTCACCAAAGTATGTAAAACAAAATTTTGAGGGAGAAATTTAATAATGGGGGAAGAATGTAACTCACTAATATTTTTTATGAAATATTTCTCTTTAAATAATTTTATTTCTTTAGTATCTTGTTTTTCAGGGAACACCGAGTTTAACGAACTGCGATATACTATTAAAATATTATTATTTTAACATGAAAATTATAACCTAAAAATTAAAATTTTGGGTATGGATAGGAATATATATTATGAAATGTATTTATTTATTAATTCTTTGGAAATAAATACTTAATTTTTAGTAAAGTCATTTTATTCTTAAAACATATATTTTATTCAAAAAAAAAAGAATTTAATTGATTTCTATGAGAAAATAAATATAATTAATTTTGAAACATTTAGAAAATTTATTTTTTAATTCAGAATGTAAAATTTTTT
The DNA here is from genome assembly GCA_963277665.1 of Viscum album. NCBI lineage: Eukaryota > Viridiplantae > Streptophyta > Magnoliopsida > Santalales > Viscaceae > Viscum > Viscum album. Next base: position 1,606,673,898 of record OY728141.1, on the reverse strand, counting down.
TATTATGATTTTTTTATAATTTTCAAAAAAAATTTACATTTTAATGAATAGAGAAAAAATATTGATTTACTTTTAAAATTGTATTTTATTTTAAAGAATTTAAAAACTCGAATTAAATTTTAGATTTGTTTCAAATTGTAAATATTTTTTTTATAAATAATATAATTTTGGTCTTTGAAATTAATTTTACAAATGAATTTACTATAAATAAATATATACTTATAAAGTTCATCTTTCGGAAAAATTATTTTTGTTTGTGTTTTTATGGTTTAATTTTAAATAAAATTATACCAATTATATTTTTTTAATTTTGAAAAATGCATTTAATATTTTTAATCAAGAGTTCTAAATTTATTAAAAATACCCCTTTTATTTTTTGGTCAATATGAATAATAACCTTAGTAATTTTTTCTACCACAGTTATGGATAAATTGAGTAATTAAGGGTAAAAACTATTATAGTAGGGATTATAAAAAAGACCCTAAAACTTACCCCAATTTTATTGTATGGGTAATTTTTGACCATAATTATCCATGGGTCTAATTTATGGACTTTTGGATTTACTTGTTTGACATTAAGTACAATATAGTATTTTATTTAAAGAAAAGTCAAACATGTCACACTATTGTTTTTAATAAGTATAAAATTTTAATATGTGGTCATTTCAAAGATATGTTCAAAAATAAATATTATTTTTAAATATAAAATATTTATCTTCATCATAGTAGTTTATTTATAATTTTTAGGGAAGAAATAATTACTTTAAATTCTTACACAACAATGATGCAATAATTATTAAATTAATAGAAAAAATAAAATAAATAATATTAAAAATATTAAAATAAATATAAATTGAGATATCTATGACCATAAAATAATTATATATATTACCATGACTTATTTAGTATATAATAAAATAATTTATTTGAAATTTAAATGATCTATTGATGATTTTAAAGTCAAAGTAATGAATTGTATCAAATTTCAAAATAATGATATTGTATGGGATTAAAATTTTATTAAATTATTTAAAAATCATAGAAAATTTAAATAATAAAAAATGGGATAATATATGGTCTAAAATTATATGAACTATGAATTTATAGGCCATTTAGAAGCATTTGTATCTATAATAATCTTATTATATTTTAATATTTTGTGAAATTCAAAAAACACCTCTCTCCTCCCCTTATAAATACCACCAATTATACTCACACTATATAAGCCTTTAATATTGAAAAATATCTTCCAAAAAATATCTTCCCCACTCTCCCCATGTTCAAGTGATACTGGTCTCATCAAAATACCAATTCCATGTTCCTCAAGGGGTCATTCAAGGAGGTGATATTCAAGAGGTAACATTTTCAAACTACCTCTTTTAATTTATTTTCTTCTTATACCTTCTCCTCACATATTTCATCCATAAAAACAAAATAACTCTAGTATCATGTATATAATGTAATTTTATATTTGTAAGGGAATATTTTCTATCCTTCCCTTTTTCTCATCACCTCATATTCAAAGAAATGAAATAATTTTCCAAATTTTGGCAGATAACTGTCTCTATGGATAATGAGTTTTCTTTTTCCCATTTCCACCTTCAAAGATAGTCATAAAACTATTATTATGGTTAAATATGATTTTAATAAGTATATTATAAATTATTTCATGTTCTTTAAATAATATATATACATAAAATTAAATAAAATGAAACTAATGTGTGAGGGTCAAAAAATGACAAAATAAACTAAACATTTATCATTAATGTTTTATCAAATGAATCATCCTCATTTCAGATAAAAAATGATACATGGAAAAATTTAAACTTATGTAATTTTATGAATACAATTTAATTTATCTTATGGAATAGTATTCCAATTATATTAGAACTTCCATAATTATACACAAGTGAACAAACCATGAAACCATGAAACGAATGCCTCAGGAATGAAAAAATTCCACCTTATAACTCATTACAATATCCATAAATAAAATTAATAAAATTATTATAAAAAAATAAACGTGGAAGAGGTTTTTAATTAATTAATTAATTAATTTAATTTGATTATACTGGATATTAAGTGAAAGTATAGAATTCATTAAGACATAAGGTAAGGGATCTCTCAGAACCTCCATATTTCTTTTAGGTTGCGATTTATTTTTCTTTACCTCATTTTATATCTTAATTATTATTATATAATTAATTTATATCCTGTGAATATGTTCCAATCATATTTATGTAGGTCAATCCATCTTTCTTTGATGGGTAATTAAATTTTTTAAATGGTTCCCTTCTCAATTCCTCTCGAAAAGAAAACCCAATTTAAGGGAACTTCTCTATTTCTTACCCATTTTATAGTAAACTCCATAAATTATTTTAGTCCACTTATTTTTCTAAAATTATTAAATAAATCATGAAATAAAATTTTATTTCATTTCTATTTTTATGGAAATAATTATTCCTTTATTTTCTTTAAAGACTCTTTATTTTTTCCCTAAAACCTTACTTAATTAGTATAATTCTAAAGTTATATAGCCACTATTTTTCATACTTTAACTTCAGTTAGAATTAATTATTCATGATATATTCTTATATTTACTTGATTAATGTCCAATAATAATAATTTAAATATCTTCTTTCATGAATTACACTATGATACACCCTTTGGTTTTTCCTAATGATTATAAAACCCATTTCTTTCCATGATTAACCCTTATGATTATTCCTTATGTTTTATTTATTTATGTGACACACATGTGAATGTACATTCTATAATGGGTGCACTAAGATATAATTCAAATGATTAGGGTAATGTTTTAGTCTCATGAGAGATTATGTATGGGATTAGGGAGTAAACCCAATCCATTATGGGAATCTATCCACCATGTGATATAGTCTTGGAAGTTAGCCTTGACTCATGTTTATATAATGCTATATGTTGCTACGAATTTGATATGTTTCCATGATAAGACAATTCCATATTAGATATTCAATGATTATATATCTTCATTCGTGATCCATTAATTTTATGTTATCATGTTATGACTTTTAACTCACATGTTATTCTTCATTCCCATGTTTATTCCCTTTCTGGGCTTTTTAGCTCATCCGTTTTGTCTATATATTCCCTAGGTTAATCTATGAATTTGTAGGATATAAAAGAGAGTTAAGATATAATTATGAGTATTAATAAAAATATGTTTTATTATAGTTTCATTTTTTCTAATTATATACCAATTCTTCCAAATAAACTATACTTTTAGATCTTTGGTTTGTATTTCATGGATAATTATGCTTAAAATCATGTAATAATATGTGCAATTTCTTAGGTCTCCATACTAAACCTTAAAATACCATGTGTTTTATTAAGTGTTGTACCATGTATTGAAATAATTATGTACTAAAAATGATGGATTCTATATTAATCCCTATCATTTTTATTCTACTTTGGTAATTTTTTTAAAATAAATATTTTCTTACATTTCCCTCTCTTTAAATACTCAAGAGACCGAATGAACATTTTTAAAGAAAATTGACCATGTTTTACTATTCATTCGTGAACCTTTTTCTTCCATGTCCATGTTTTTCTAAAGTGTTTTCAAGAATGCATTTAATATCTTCCTATGATTTTTAATGAAATTTTTACCCATGATTGATTTTTTTTACAAAATGGTTTAAAATGAATATTCTTTTCATTTTTAGAATGAAGTACTTTTTAATTTTTACAAAAATAAAATTTGAAAGAAATGTTTTCTTTTAACTTATATGTAATGGAAAAAATTTGGTACTCTCATAACCACTCAATGTTTTGAAGCATACTTTACAAGTTTACAAGGTTATTTTTAATGTAATTTTTTCCATAATATTTTTAAAATATTTTTATTTAAAAATTAATTTTCAAAGTGGAATGTTTATTTCCCATAATAAATATTTCAGAGGTATTTTAAAGTAATTTTCATATATGATAACATCATTTGATTTTAATTATGATTTACTAGGGATATGATCCAATAATATCATTCTTACTATTTATTTAGATGGTTAATGTTTATGTTGATGATATGGTTATAAAACCCATTTATTTTCCATGGGATATGCAATGATTAATCAAGGTAAGTTTATGAAACACGTTTTCTTTCCATAGGCTATGATGTGATAATATGATGAATGTTTTATAATCTTGTGGCACACATATGCATGGTTTTCATTATGTGATGGGTTGTTATGTTATAAACTAAGGATGGCGGTTATGATATAACCAAGTATGGTGGTTACATTATAAACCAAGGAAGGTGGTTATGTTATAATAGAGGATGGGTGGGCTATAATTATATATCCCTATAATGAATTGGGAAATTATTTATATCTATTGAGATAAATAGGACTGAAATGGGGAGTAAAACCAGTTCAGTAAGGTAATTTTTCCATTATGATAGTCATGGGAGTGAACCTTGACTGCTATGATGGAATGGGTAGTGAAACCAATCCACTATGATAGTCTTTGAAATGAGCCTTGAATACTAAGGAAACAATTTTATATGATTATTCCATAATTTTATTTCTTATATCAATGTTATGATATCATGGATCACGTTAATTAATTCTTTTTTATGATTCATATATTATGAACTTCCAAGATTTATTCCATGAATAAACATTATGATATTTTATATTAAGTGTATAGTTTTCAAATGTTATTCTCATGTTCTCATACCCTTATGCCTATGTTAAGTCTATGTGATCGTTAATATCTTCCTTATTTACCCCTACTGAGCATCTAAAATCCCTTTCTTATGTTTATTTTCCCTAGGTTATGAAGAAAAGTGTTAAGTATTATGTGTATAAGAAGTGTTATAGTTATGAATAACAATGTGAGAGATGATATAGTTCATTTATGAACCAGTTGTTTATGTGTCTAGGTTTCCCAAGAAACTAAACCTATATGATTCTAGATTGGATCATAATATTTTATAATTAATAGTCATCTAATAACATATAATATTTATGTATGAAAAATATGGGGTTTTATAGTTGGTATTAGAGAAAGGTTTAGTTAACCTTTAGAAACAAGTATGAGAAGAATTTAGTGAGAACCCTGATGATAACTCTAAGAATAGGATAATATCCTAAATATTTAGTGCTAATCACAAATAACCTTGGTTAAACCTATAGTTTCATAGATTTAGAAGAATGTGTCTTTATTTAGATATAATATGAATGAATTTTCATGATTATATGATTAGTCAATCTAATTAATGATGATTGATTATCACACAATCCATTTTGTTTTTAGTATGGGATTGAGAATAGAATGATGAAGTTAAGGTTGTAATAGGTATTCTAAATGATTTAATTACCCTATTTGAGATTATTTATATGAATTCCTATATATCAAGAAAATCTCAGGGAATGTTAATTTATATCCTTAATGATTATATGTTGAGTAAGTAGTTAAAAATTTTAATGGTATGATGATTACATACCAAGTATCTGATTCCTCTCCGATTGAATTTCATGGTAATTGATTCTTATTAATTTTTTTATTCTCCCTCTAGTTGAGTTCAATGTTATCTTATGAATTAATTGGATATGTTTACATAAATCCTACATAAAGTTTTGAGGAAGGGATGTCATGTTTGATATTTTGAATCAACCTATGACAATTTATAAGTATGATGATAAATATGATCTTTTGATTGAAATTATATCCATTGTATGGGTCATGATTCCTATTCAAGATGGGTGTTTATCTTAGATGTTTGGGAATAAAATCAACATCAAAAATATTCCTATTATACGGGAGTTTATTGATAACTCTTTGGAGTAATTTTATCGTCTTCCACTAAATCGTGAAGTTTAGTTCTTGATAGAAATCATTCCTGGTTCTAAAAAAATTTCAAAGACTCCATATAGAATAGACCTGATTGAGTTACATGAATTTAAGAAGAAACTATAATATAATTTTGACTAAATTTTCATTCAGACAAGTGCATTACCTTGGGGAGACTTTTTGTTAAGAATAATGATAGATCAATGAAATTCAACATTTATTATTGAGAACTTAACAAGATCACTATCAAGAACAAGTATCCTATACCCCATATTGATGAGTTGTTTGATCAACTGTGTGGATAAAAATACTTTTCTAAGATTGAATTCATTATATATATATATCATAAATTTAAGTTCAAGAATGAGGATATACCTAAGAAAACATTCTGTACAAGGTATAAACACTATGAATTTATAGTGATGCCATTTTACCTTACTAATGACCCTAATATCTTTATTGATTTAATGAATAGAGTATTTAGATATTACTGTAATCATTTTATTGTAGTATTTATAGATGATATTCTTATCTATTCAAAGAGAAAGTAAAAGCATGAAGATAATTTAAGAATTTTTTTGAAGACCCTAAGGAAGGAGAAAATTTATGAAAAATTTATCACATGTGAATTTTGACTTATTAAAGTTTCATTATTGGGCCATATAATCTCAAAAAGTGTATATAAATATATTTATCAAAGTTAGAAGTTATTGAACATTGGAATAGACCAATCTCTATGACTAAGATCTGTAGTTTTCTTGTTTTGGTTAGATATTATTGGTTCTTTTAGATAATTTCCCTTATCTATCTTATCCACTCACCAAGTTAACTCAAAAGGGAGATAAGTTCTTTTAGAGAAATTATTATGAAGGAAATTTCAAGAAAATAAATAGAATTCTAGTCAGTGAACATGTTTTTACATTACCCTGCATCAGAGAAGTATTTTTAATCTATATTGATGCATCAAAGAAGGGAATAGGATGCATCCTCATGAAAAAAATACAGTGATAGATTATGGCTCACGTCAATTGAAGGTTCATAAGAAAAATTACCCAAATCATGATTTAGAGTTAGATGTGGAGATTTTTTCTTTAAATATATGATTAAATTATATTTATGAATAAATGTGTGATATATATACTAATAGTAAAGATTTAAAGTATATATTCACATTGAAAGAGTTGAATATGTACTAGAGAAGATGGATGGAGATGGTGAAAGATTATAAATTCTCAATACAATATGACACTTGAAAACTGAAAAATGTGTTAGATGATTTGATTTTAAAGGATCAAGCCAACTTATCTATGATGAGGGCTAAAAATGATCAAATATTCATGGATTTGTAAAGGATGGATCTTGAAATATTAAATGATAGAGAGAAATATTATCTTTATCAATTGAGTGTGCAACCATATATCCAAGTGAAGATTAAAGAGGCAAAATAGGAATATGTAGAGATATAAAATAAGATTATAAATTTTCCTATGATTAACCTTGATTGTGATGGAATGATAATGTTTTGGAAACATGTATGTTTTCCATCTATACCATATTTGAAGAAGTAGTTGTAGGATGAGGCTCACAGTTTATCATTATCTCCTAATCTTTGAAGTATGAATATGTACAGAGATCTAAAAGAGTATTTCTGGTGGGATATCATTAATATAGATATTGTAGACTATGTATCTCAGTTCTTAGTATATCATAAAGTTAAGGTTGAGAGACAAAATTCTAAGGAGGTGTTTAACCAATACCCATACCAGAATGAAAATGGGAAAACATCACCATGGACTTTGTCGTCCAACTCCTCAAATCTTCTAAAGGGAATAATTCTATATGGGATGTATTCGACTGAATTATAAAGTTAGAACACTTCATTTCTATTAGAGACGATTTCAATTTGAATCAGCTTTCCAAAATTTATATTAAGGAATTGGTAAGGTTGCATAGAGTACCACAATATATTGTATCTGGTCAGGATCTGAGGTTTACCTCGAAGTTCTGATGAAGCCTTTAGTAGGCTCTGGATACATAGTTCATTTTTAACATATCTTATTATACTCAGATAGATGGTCAGTCTGAGGGAACCATTCAAGCCCTATAGGAAATATTGAGATCTTATTCTAGGGATTTCAAAGGTGGCTGGGATCAATAGCTTCCTTTGGTTGATTTTTATTACAATAATATCTTTCACTCTAGCATTCAGATGGATACTTATGAAGACCTATATGGAAATAAGTGTAGAACACCAATGTTTTGGTATAAATTTAGGGAAATAAAGCTATTGGGATGAGATATATTAGGAAATGATAGAGAAGGTTAGATCCATTCAACAGTATATTAAGGCACCTCAGAGTTAACAGAAAAGTTATGCTGATAATCATCAGTGTGATCTGGAATTTAAATTTGGTGATAATATTTTTCTAAAAATTTATCCATGGAATAAGGTTATGATATTTTGGAAGAAAATAAAGAATATCCTTAGGTATATTAGCTATTTTTAGATTATTGATTGAGTAAGGATGGTAGCTAATTGCTTGGTGCTTCCACCGAACCTCTCTCAAGTTCATAATAAGTTCCGTGTATCTCTCCTGAGGATATACATGCATGACCCATCACATGTAATAAAATCATAGGTTGTACCAAAGAAACATGATCTTTATTATCAAGTGAATTTATTATAAATATTTCATCATAGAGATAAGTTTCTACTAATTAAGGTTACTCAGCTGGTGAATTTTTTTTAAAGAAATAAAAAATTCAAAGAGGTTATATGGGAACTTGAGAATGTAATTAAATTAAAATATTCTCATTTTTTTGTATCTAAGTGATGAATTTTGCGGGATAAATTCATTTTAATGGGGGTCTAATGTTACACCCCAATATTTTATGAAATATTTTTTCAAATAAATATGATTTCTTTGTTCGCTTGCGTTACATGCAATACTGAGTTCAAACGAACTGTGAGATACTATTAGAATATTTTTATCACCTAGACATTGGATTGATAAGTATGAATAGAACTTACTAAATAATGAAAAATTTATGGTTTATAAACATATAAAATAAATTCATTGGTTACTAATTGATTAGAAATAAAAATAAAAACATTTGAAAATAAAAGAAATATTTTTCTAGAAAATTGTTTTTATACACACAAAAACATTTTATCTTAATAAAATAAATAAATCAATTTTAATGAATTATTTTAATGAATTTTATATATTAAAAATTTAATCAAATATTTCAACATCCGTCTGATATTTTTTCTTGTTATGGAAAAAGAATAAAATCTAGTTTAATGATTTAAAATTCATTTTTCTAAGAAGACGGTTTTCATCATAAGTTGCCTGATTATTTTAAAATTAATTTCTACTAATTATATGTATTTAATTTTATAAAATTTATTCCATATTTTTAATTATAAATTTAAAATTTGGTAAATAATTCCCTTTTATTTTTTTTCAAGATTAATAGTAACCATAAAAAAATTTATCACCCTAGTAAAGGGTAAATCATGTTAACTAAGATTAAAACTAAGTGATAAGGCCATAATTATTCATTATAATTATTATTTTATGAATGAAATTAAATAATCATAACCTTATGATTTAAATTTAATTTTTTAAGGGACACTTTTCCATGAAAATTACCTATATAATATTTAAATCAAAGAACGTTACAAAATATCACTCTCTTAGTTTTAAATATCTCTCACGTGTCCACATAGGGATAAAATCCATTTATGAATGAATATAACTATCAATTTTGAAATTAATAAAATTATTTTTATTATTAAAATTTATTAATAATTTTTAATAATTATATAATTACTTTAAAGTCTTATGCTATACCGATATAGTATTTCTCCAATTAATAATAAAATATATTAAATGATTTTAAAAATATAAAAATTAATATAATTAGAGTGAGTTAATTTTTTCCAATAAATTTTTAGGTTAATATGAAATATTAGTTTTATTTTAATGGATTATATTCTAATTATAACTTTTTTTTTATAAATTTTAATTCAAATTAAATAAATAGTGTCTAAATTATAAATAATGATATTTTATGAAAATAATATTTTATTAAATTACATAAAAATGATAAAAATATTAAAATAGGACATGGGGGAAAATAAATGGTTGGAAATTCCATCAATTTCTCATTTAGAGGCCATTTTGGACCATTTTTTTTCGATAATCACTTTAATATGTTTAAATATTTTATAAAATTCCAAGAGTGCATATCCCCTCAATTATAAAAGGACACCCCTCATTTCTCTTTGAGCCTTATATCTTGACCAAAGTCTATAAATTTCTCTTATATACTACCCTATCCACATTATAGAGGTTTTGGTCTTCCCAAAAGGCCAACCCTAGAGCACTTATGAGTAGATCTAAAAGAGTTGTTTGAAAGAAGAGGTAATCGCCTTAATAATCACTTTATTTTCAATTCTTATTTTACATCCTATAAATATATTATATTATTAATAAAATAATAATTTAAATATACTTAATATACTGAAATTTTATAATTATTATGAAACCACCTTTATTCACCCCTTTCCATCAAATGGGAAGTGAAAGTATCACTCATGCATAAACCCGACTTACCGTATCCACACAATAATACAATTAATTTTCCATCATCATTTTCATAAATACTTATTATGACACATTTAATATTTATATATGATATTTATGAAATAATTATTCTTCTAAAATTATAATATCATATCTACCTTCTTATCATACAAACCATTGGAAAATGATAATGTCGTTCATGCGTAGGTGTGTACTACCTTTTCCATGAAACGATGTGATTTTTCTCATTTCCATTTTACTTGGAAAAAATAAGGATGAATTTAATTAATATATATTATATATATGATTTAATAATTATTTTTTAAGGTGATTTATTATTTATATTTCTATTGTTCCTTTCATCAAAAATGAAAACAACGCTCATGTGTACGTACAACCTACCGTGTCCATGAACGGTGCAATTCATTTTTCTATATCTAAATTTTATGGATGAATATGAATATTTATATAATAAATATATATTATATTTACAAAATTATTAAAATTTTGTAGATTATTGATTCATGATAAAAGTACAATGAGCAAAACTATTAGACCACAACATACATGAAAATTGAAGTAGTTATCCCTCGAAATAGTGATTTTAATAACTAATTTTTAATAAAAGAGAGATAAAAGGTTTTAAGTAAATCATATATAGTATGTATAATTATGGTACTAGAATAAATGTATAATAAATCTATATTTATTACACAGGAGGTTCAAATAAGTATGAAAGAAGTCAGACCTGGGGTAAGGGATTTATGTTTTAATCTTATTTTAATTAGGATTGATTGTGGTTGAATTTACATTATGGAAAATAATATTATAATTATTTGATTAATACCTTTAATTTTTATTCTCCTCTAGTTATTTATGAAGAATAAGTTTTTTCCTTTCACTTCTCTTTCTTTAAATACTCAAGAGACTGAATGAGGATTTTAATGGAAAACCAACTATGTTTTACTATTCAGCCGATAATAATTTTATTCCATAACCATGTTTTTACACATGATTTATTTTTTAAAAAAATAGTTTAAAATGAATCTTGTTTTCATTTTAAGAATGATGTACTTTTTGAATTTTTACCAAAAAATTTAAATTATTTATTTCTTTTAATTTATACAGAATGAATAGAATTTTTTATTTCTTGACCACTCAATATTTTGAAGATTACTATAAAAGGTTACAAGTTTTTTTTCAAAGAATTTTTTTACCATTATATTTTGGAAATATTATTATTTTAAAATTGATTTTAAATAAGAATGTTTATTTTTCTGAATAAATATTTCAATGATATTTTAAAGTAATCCTCATAAATAATAACATCCATTGATGTTAATTATTATTTATTATGGATATGATTCAATGCTACTATTCTTACTCTTTATCTTGATGGTTAATGTTTATGTTGATAATATGTTTGTGACACCCATTTATTTTCTATGGGATATGATATGATGGATTGATAAAATGTTTATGAAACTCATTTTATTTACACGCGTTATGATATGATGATATGATAAATGTTTTATGATATTGTGGCACACATATGTATGGTTTTCATTATGTTATGGGTGGCTATGTTATAAATTGAGGATGTTGGTTCCATTATAACCAAGGAAAATGGTTATGTTATAAATAAAGGATGGTAGTTATGTTATAATTGAGGATGGGTGGGACCATAATTATATAAACCTCTAATGAATTGGGTAATGAGTGATATCTAATTAGTTAAATAATAATGTAATGGGTAGTTAACCTAGTTTAGTAATGGAATTTTTACACTATGATAGTTTTGGGAGTGAATCTTGACTACTATGATGAAATAGGGAGTGAACCCAATCGACTATGATAGTCTTGGAAATGAGCCTTAACTATTAAGGAAATTTTTTTCTATACTTATTAAAAAAATCCTATATCTTACACCAATGTTATTCTTGAATGGATCATGTTCTTTGATTCTTATTTGATTTACATCTTATGAATTGTGAAGATTTAGGCCATGAATCAAGATTATTATCTTTGATATATAGGGTATGGGTTTAAATTGTTATTCTCATATTCTTATACCCTTATGATCATGTTAAGTTTATGTGATCATCGATATATCCCTTATTTACCCTTAATGAGCGTCTAAGATCACCCTTTCTTATGTTTCCTTTCCCTAAGTTATGAATAAAGGTGTTAAGTATGATGAATATAAGAAGGGTACTAATTATGTATACCTATGTGTGAGATGACGAAGTTCATTTATGAACCTTCTATTTATGTGTCCAAGTTTACAAAGATACTATAACTATACAATTATATAATGGGTCATAATGTTATGTAATTAATATTCATATAATATGATGTAATATTTATTTATGAAAAGTATGGGTCATTATAATCAATTTGATAAGGACTAAAATAAAAAAACTTGTGTTAATATTTTATTTCCCACGATTAATTAAAACAACTTTGAAAAGTATTTAATTTTTTTTAAAAAAGGTTAATTCACCCCCTTCTTAACCATTTGGCCATCTCACCTTCTAGGCAAACATAAATTTGATTCCCCACATTCAAGTCCCAAAAAATAAAAAATGAAAACTAAAATAATTACTTTTATAACATTAATCCTATAATTTTCATGGATTTTATCATAATCCCTTGAACCATATCATAGTGAACATTCTGACTAGATACTCAACATAAGTAGTTTTCTTATGAGAGTGAACTATAAGAAAGACTCATGATACATGCTCCTCGATTTAAAACCAAAGATCTGTATTCCATTTGATTCATCCCTCAATATTATAAAATGACTTGACCCTTATCCTTAGTTATGAATGAAAGAGTAAATGTTGATTCAAGTGGAAACTAACTTTCCCATGCTTTAAAAAAATATTAAATGAAATACAACATAATAACTATCATTGTGAAAATCCATTCAGGTCTCTCATGCCCCTCTTGATCATTATGGTTAACTAATGATAAATTGAAAAAAAAATTAATATTCATAATAATTTTAATCCATTATTTAAAATAAAACAATAAAAAAATTCATGATTATTTATTTCATAATAATTCATTGATTACACTAATCAAGATATATGGATCTACAATTTTTTTAATTGTGTAATGTTCAAACAATTAATAAACCAACATAAATAACTAAATAAATGCATTTAAATATTTATAATAGTTTAATTAATATACTATAAATGAATAAATATATTGTATAACATAAATAGAGAGACACATTGGCCACCTACCTCAATGTGCCATTATAAATTTAATCCTAGAGGAACATGGACATAAGATCCTCAATTGAAACCTACGTAATCATAAATACCAAATTTAAATATTTAAAATAGCCATTCAAGTGGTGTAGTTGATTCATAAATTTAATAAATCCTTACCAAATGAATATAAAACAATGGATAAATATCTAACAAGGAGCATTAACCTAGCACAATATTTGGAAAAAATCCCATCAGAATCGATTTTTTCATCATGACTCGGTGAAACCCTCATTTGAAATCCCTATAATCTAAAAAACTCATTTCTATGGGTCAAGGAAGAATAAAGATAATGATAAGAGAAATAATAATTAATCTTACATTTTCAAAAATAATGATATCTCATTATAAAAGAAGAAGAAACGTGAGTAAGAGAGGAGGATCCCCTTATCTCCCTTGGTCTGAAAAAAATCAATAAATAGGAGTAAGGGATTAATTATATATTTAATTAAATTAATCTAATAATAATAATAATTTATATTAGGTAGAGGGGTATAAAGTGAAAATATAAGAACACACACCCAATGGACTTAGTTAGGATAGAACCTACTCCCCCCATAAGAGTAGATCAATATCACAACCTAGAATTATTACATTTGAAGTGAGACCTTATAATGTCCATAATTTATGAGGTCTAGAACCCCCAAGATTATGGCTTATTGGAATTTTAATTTTCAAGATTCCACCCCCACATGGATGAATCATATTTGATGCATTCACATATTTTTTACTAAAGACTATAATTTTCAAAATAAGATTATGCATGCTTCTCATTTCATATGGCTACACCAACTACATACAATCACCCTGCACTCCTTCATCCAACTGTCCATGCCATCAAATGAATCCCTAAGAAACTTGTATCAAACAAGCATGTGCATTAATTAGTTTAAATCACCATATCCACCTTTATCCTACCACCATGGGGAGATCCATAAGATATCAAACCTCTTCAAATTCCCACCTATAATCACATAGAAATACCTAGTCCATAAAAAGTGAAATCTATAAATACTCTAATTTCTAGAAGTAGATGATATTTAAACCTAAAAAATTATAATGTTAATAACATGTGGGTAAATATATGTCACCCACTATGTTTGCTGAAATAAAAACAACATCAAAAACAACAATGGTGACAATAAAAATGAAAAAAAAATAATAACAATAATCCACTACATTTAAGAGGGATCAATGAATTTCACCCCTCCCCCAGATATCTTAGGACTAATTATTTTGATAACACCCCCAGGTGTCTCCAACTAGTTTAGAATCACTTAATGTTTCCATCCATGTGGGTTATCATAATGATCAATAGACCCACTATCTTTCCTTATAAAGATGAGATTATTCCACCCCTAGTGCTTGAACTTGAATTCATCGTGGAACACAATTATTTATCCCAAAAAGTGACCTAAGAATATCAAATAGAAATAATAATAATATAATAATAGAAATAATAATAAAAATAATAGCATAATAACTATAACAATAACCACTCTTTTAATAAAAATTACCCATATAAAATCCCAAATCATTATCCCCTTAAATTAATTTATCTTTTAATCTAAAATTTAAATCTAAAATATTTATTCATTTATTATGGAAAAGTAGGGTTCTACAATTCTCACTACCATAAAACTTTCCTCTATAACAATGTAAATGGGAATATTTTTCAATAAATAACACATCTCATGAGTGTTATAATTTGAATATTATTTTTAGATCCCATCAATGTATCAGTCTATATAAAATACAATGTCATATAATTTTATAAATATTTACATTATGTGGGAAATTAATTAACTTTTAATTTAATTATATTAATAACTCTTTAACAGAAATATCCCACCATAAATAGTTTCCCTTATCCTATATGAACACCACATATAGATAAAAATTAACAAAAAAATGAGAACTATTTCATCTTATTCATAACTCAATTCATGATATAATCTATTCATTTAAAAGTAATAACTTTATTTCAATATAATGGAAAACACAAAGAAATGACCCAAATAAAATATCATAACCCCACTTATAATTATCCATTAATATAACAAATAGCCTACAAATCACAAAGGACTATAATCTTAATCCACTTAATAATATAAGGAATACTCAAATGTTTAGTCATCTTCCCAAATTATCCAATGATGGTATTTATTAATATGTTATATCACTATATTTATTGGTTTAAAAACCTAAAATATGAATAATGGGTCATTGAAAAATGGAGGTAAGAATTCCACTCTATTGTAATGATATTTCAGTGCATGGTCAAAACATAGGAAACTCCAAGTGTAAATGCATTTATAGAAGTATTAAAAACCTATTTTAACCATATAAATCACTTTTTATGGGTATTACTAACATCTAGTGGTGTATATCGTTTTATCAGATTCAATTTGATATCTTATAGAGAAAAAACCCATAGATCAAAATTTATGGATGTTTAAATTTTTATTTCCATTTTCAACTTATTTTAAAGATTATTTCACATTCAAGAACCATAAATTTTTTATAGGTAGTTTATATAGTCAAAGTAGGGTGAAAATTAAGTTTTTTAGAAAATTTTACCCAAGTATGATTTTTGGAATAATTTACAAACCCTGTGAAGATATTTCCCTTTTTTTCAAACCTAGCATGGTTTTTTTCATGATTTAAAAACCATGATAAATCGATTTAAATTTTATAGTACCCTGTATGATTTATAAACCATTCCATAAATTTTGTTTTTGTACCTATAAACTATGAAAATATTGAAATGCACGATTGATGAACAATTTTAATAATTCTACCCACAAACATCATCGATAACATTATAATACCTAAATATACCTAATTAAAACTAGTTCCAAGCATGATAACTCAATTTTCATAAGTATTTAATGATTCACCCTTATATACATCATTTAAACTTTCAATTTATCTCAAAATATACAAATAAATACTAACTTTCATAATTTACACTCAATTCTCCTCAACCCATAAATCAATTATCCTTACTATATATTTTACACATGATCTAATATTCCTTAACAAATATTTAATTAAAAAGAAACTTAAATCAACTACTCATCCCAAAACGAACTATAATATTAACTCCCTTTTTAGATATTTCTAATTTTGAGTCACAATTTCACAAATGTCCTTCTAACTTATCACTCCAACTCCATTAAACTACCTCCCAAACATTATTTAACTTCCCCTAACACCAAAATCAATGATAAACTTCCATATACTTAAAAAATTACAAAAAAAAAATTCATTACATACCATTTCTAGAATTATTCTTACTTTAAGAACCCAAATTTCAAAATAGTCCCCCGAAAAAAAACAACACTTCTAGAATTCAATCCAAATTACACAATAACATGGGATTATAATATGTTAAACTCATTGAAAAATCTATCATACCTCAAACATAGTAACCAATGAATTCCAATATCTAATTTTACTCTAAGTAAGATCAAACATTAATTAAATATGTGGAAACATTTTAACTCAAATCAAACAAAATCAAAACTAACTAATTCCAACTAATTCATAAAATTCAAAATAAAACATAAAACCAACCATATTTAGTTGTATACTATAAAATTCCTTAATTATATAATTAAAAAAGAATTATAAAAATTAATAGCACCCCTTACCATTTAAATTCACCCACAAACAAGGTTTATTACATTAAAAAAATTCTAATTCATTTCAATGGACCATCTTAACCAAATAAATCATAAAAAATATTATTCACATTAATAAATAACTGAATATGGACTTAATACTTGAAAAACAACCTTGCTTAAAATAAAAATTTACTTTAAGGTAAAAACCCAAACCAAATAGAACCTAAAACTTTAAAATATATTTTTTCCAAATTATCAACATTTTTAATTCCATTTAAACCATTAAAATATAGAAAACCACATACTTTAAACCATGTAATTAAAAAAATATCAATATACAACCCCCAAACACCACTTTAAACATTTAATAAAAAGGCACATCAAACCATATTAGGGATACTAACCCAATAACTTTAGGTTTATCAATCCTCTATAAAAAATATTTAGAACTACCCACAAGAAATCCATTTTAACAAATTCATTCAATTCAAATTCTAAAACATAAATTATAATATGGAAAAGACTTTTAAAATAACTCATAAATGGTTTTATAACTATTTTAATGGGTAAATACCAATCCTTAATGAAAAATGTTCCTATAACAATATCACAAAATTTAAAATCCCAATATTCATTAAAAATAAAAATCAATATAAATGAATAAATTTATTAAGGATATAATTTTTTAATAACATTATTTTCTAAATTCTCAATCCAAAACACTATAAAAAATTCAATTTTAATTAAAATTTTTAAATAACATTATTTTATAAAATTCATCATCTAAATAATATTTAGGTTACATTTAAATCCTAAAACACATTAAAAATTCTTAAAATATTTAGAAAAAAAGATAAAATTAATTTTTAAATTCTTAAAAAATAATAAAACAAATTTATAAATTTATATTATTTACTTGTAAAACTATTTTTATAATGTAAAAGAAAGTTTAAAAATTTTAAACTCCCAATTCGTTTCAGCTGGAAGTATAAAAAATGAATTAAAAAAATTAAAACTAAATCAAAACAATAACACCAGAAAAATAAATAAATACTCCATCAATTTTTTTTAAAAATAGATAATTTTAAATATTTAATCAAAAACCATTTTCATAATCAAGTAAATATAAACCACACAAGTCATATGTTATAATAAGCACACTACTTGTAAAGTGGAATGAAAACACATTATAAATTAGATTTCCATTATAATTAACCATGTAAACTTAGTAATATGGTGTTTTACTGACTTTAAAATTTGATCGATTTAAATACCATTTTATAGTTATAACAAAAATCTCAAATATTTTATAACTATGACACTAATGATAAAAACATCGAAGTACATCATATAATCCATAAATAAAAAAATATTTCCCTTTATAGTAATAATAATTAAATGTTTCATTTTATTTATAGTTTTAAAACATAATCAATAATATGTTATTAAATCACAATAATTAACATGTACACTATGTAATTACTACATGTTATTACATGATTCATGTGACATAATGACCATATTTACCCATCATGGTTCAAGAAACCTAATGTTAAACTAAATTAAAATAATTTTCCTTTTAGGATTCAAACAAAATTTCACTCACCCATATATCCCTTGGCAAGTTGATTTTTATTATATAACGGTTAGTTATGCTTTAATATAACTACATTTTAAGTTCTGACCATCCCATCTATTTTCTAAAATAGTTCTAATACCATTTTTAATGACCCAAAAAAATTAACCTAACATAAATTGAATTTACATTAACCTTTGAAAAATTCCACTAAATTTTTAGAGGTTTCCAATAAGTGGAAAGAGATTACACAATTTATAGAGAATTATTTCCCTAAAACACCCCATTTAAAATTGTTAAAAAATGATATATAAATTTAATAAAATGAAACTACTAAGATAAATCCATATCATATATGAGTATAATTGAAAATTAAAATACATAATTTTCATATAAACACTATAATACATTATAAAATAAAAATAATTATAAATAAGAAAAAATAAGAAGGACTAAATATCTATATACCCACATTGCATATTTCAATTAACCACCAATGTTGTTGATATACAAGTAGTGAAACCATATACTATAATCCAATATAATGAGTGATTTCCATTGATAAAAATATAACTCAAAAACAAATAGGGAGCTTATGCATGCTGAGGAGCATTTATAGGGGTGAGCATACCATACATAGTAGTATTTCCTCAAATGACAACAATGAAAATCTATAAAGGCATAATTATAAAATTTAAAGTATTAATTTACATGGAAAGGGTGTGTGTGTGTATCCTATCCATTGATAGAAATATAAATAATTTTAATAAGAAAACATAGATTAAAGTGAATGAATATAAAAGTAAATAAATATATGAAAGGATAAGGAAAACTATATGAATTAATAAAAAGGAAATTTCATTCATTATTTTAAACTCACCTAGGATATACAATAAAAACTAAAACCATTAATTTCTAAATTTAATCCTATAATTTTCAATGAATTCTTAAAAATACTTCAAACTATATGAGAATGAAAGTTCCAGTTGGACCCCCTAAGTGAGAAGCCCACTCATAATAGTTTAAATGTGGGTAAGCCTCATGGGTCATGCTATTTCAGTGAAAATAAAATCACCATGTTCCATTTGAGCCCTCAATTTATGACATAAAATAAGTTAACCCCTCCCTTTAATTAGAAGGGAAATAATAAATATTGATTCACGTGACAAATGACTCAACAAATCATTTTTTTAAAATGTTAATTGAAATGAAATAGAATAATTTTCATTAATAAAACCCATTTGGGTCTCTTTCACCCCTATTTTTCATTCTAGATGTATTATGATAAATTTAAAAATTAATTTAATATTTTTAAATAATTTTAGTTCATGGTTTAAAATTAAATAATCTATAATTTTAAAAACATTAATTTCATAACAATTAATTTAATTCTAAAACCAGTTATGAATCAATGTAAATAACTAAATAAATGAATTAAAATATTTAAAATGATTTTATAAATAAAATATACTTGTCTAAATATATTTCATAACATAAAAAGAGATTTTGAAACCACATACCTCAATGTGTTATTATAAAATTAAACCTCAAGTTCTATAGATGTAGAGACCTCAATTTTCCAGGTCCTCTACTTTGTAGTTTTGAGGTGATAGAGGTGGAGGGATTAAATTTGGAGGTATATGGTGGAAGAAGAGTTTTTTTCAAGTTAGAATTTTAGTTATTAATCAAATTACACTATGACAGTTTTCTATTGTGTCTTGATTTTTCATCTAATGGAGTTGTAGGAGAAGAGCTATCTATTTCTTTTATAGCTTGATCATTGCACCATGGTTTATGGGGTTGTATTGTCATGATTTATATTGCACTTTAATACATTTTACTTGACTTATTAGTGCTTCTTCTATTTTTTTGTGTGTTGTACCATTATTTTTATCACATCACCATGGTTTTGTTTAAATTTTATCGATATTAAGTAAAGGAAGCAAGGTTTTCATCATAAAGTTAATAGGTGTGTTAAATGTTGCATGAAAGAACCCATTACACCATAATGTTGCTATATTATATCAAATTTGAATAGATATTGACTGAAATCTTTAGGGGATATTTCACCATGGTTTTCAAGAATATGATTGAACAACCATCATTGTTCCATAATGTGGGCATGACATCATGTTTTTATGGTCTCAATTTTAATTATTAATTTAATTAGTTTCTCAAATTACATTCCATTACTTTAAATTTAACCAAAACCTAGGCATCTTTTGGATTAAATTTAGTGATCTTGGTATCCCTTGGTGATCATTTAATCCCTTGTCTTTGTCTGGATAATACCTTATTATCTAATTTTGTTTTATCTCCCCCTTTATTATACTATTTTATATTTTTCTTTTATCATGGGTCTATATAAGTATTTTTTGTTTTTATTTTTTGGAGTTTAGTTAAAGGATAAATGGAGGATTGACGTGTGTTAGGTTATTACAGTATTAGTGTGAGATTGTTGGTGTTTTATCATAGTTTATTTCCCTTTATATTGGTATTTTGTTACTAAATCTTCTTTAAAGATAGGAGATTCAAAATCTAGCTATTTTATTTCTATGTTAATATGGATTAACCATGCTTTATTTTTATTTTTTGAAGGAGATTAAATTAGCCTAATAATGATAATAATTGAATTAATAATTTTTATGGGAAGATATTCAAGTAAGTTTTACTTATTTTAACTTGTTATCACTATGATACTATTGGTTGATTTCCAAAAAAGAATTATACTATGATTTCCTTATTGTTTTTAATATAATGATTCATGTTGTAAATGATTTATAGATGGTAAAGATGAAAATAAGAAGAAAGATTTTAATTTTACTAATAACTGTTCATTAATCTATTTTTTTGAATATGTAGAAGTAATTTGATATTAAGATATGGGAAAATGATATTTTTGTTTGTTTTATATGGTTAATGAATTGTTTTGGTTTTCATAGTATGATTTGATGTGGTTTCTTATTGTGGTATAAGGAAGAGAAGCTATTGTATTTTGTTAATATTGCATAGCATGGTTTTTTGTGGTAGAAATGGTATATATGATTTTATATGATTTTAGTACGGATTATTGATGTGGTGATGATGTGATGATATTGTGATTGGTTCTTTATAGTTTCCATAAGATAAGTAAGGTTGATCTATTTAATTAATAAAATTGCATGAAATTGTAATGGGAATAGTTTTTTATATAATTAATGAAGTGTTGAATAATATAAACTAAAGATATCAACTTATTATGGTGGTTAATTCATGATAAATATGTATTAGTAATGAATTATAATGGTTTATGTAGTATTTTCATGTGATTTGAGGTGGTAACGGTTAATTTTGTGTGGCATAGGAGATATGTGTATGGGTTGTGGATATAGATGTGCTATCATAGGAAATGGACCATTAATATGGGATTATGTGATCTATATATTCATTATATTTTTTTATTTAATATGCACCACCACCCGAGTCGGGTAACATAACCGATGACCATATGAGGTTTTGAGTTATTAGTGAGCCCCCTATATCCAAGATATGGGAGACATAGATGAAAAACTAGTCTCACCCTCTCAATATCAATTTTAGATGTAGTTTGGTGTTTTTATAGTAATGTGGTGTTATGGAAAAGAGATGATTATGATGCCAAAATGTGGTTATGTGGTAGTGATATGGTTATGTGGTTGTTGGTGACATACTTTTCAAAAAGGATAAATTCTTTGAAGATGCAATAACACCTTGAAAAGATGAAGGGAATTTTCCAAGGAAGGAACCATAATTTCACCCAAACCTCGTAGACTTCTACCAATAGGTGTGATCATAGTTAACCCAAGTACACTACCTGTGTGAACAAACTACATGAGAAAGTCACACTTACAAACACCACTTATGCACCAAACTACCTTCACCTTGGGTATCAAATTTTCCTATAGAAAGGACCCTTGAGCTCTTCATTTGGGGCCTTTTAAAAGATAAAGAGATGATATAAAGATATTCTTTCCCGAGCCTCACACTCAAGTAATTAAATCCCTTTAGGAAGCTGTTTTAAGCCTAAAAAAAGAAAATTACCAAAAAAGAGGGTGATTTTGTAGGCCCCACTAGGTTAAGTACCCTAACGGGGGGATCATGGTATGAAATATTAAAACAATCCCCCTTTAGATCTTGGTTCATCGTTAAAAAAAACTCTATTTTATCTCTATCACGCAGTATAAAGAGCATAAAAAATAAATTTTTTAATGTATCAAATACACTAAAGTGCACTACTATTACAATGTTTGGAGTAGACTTAATTTCCATCCTTGTTTAAAACCATTCACACATTGATAATGCACTGATCCCTCAATTTAAGTAAATACACTATGCATTCATAATATCCTCCAAATGACCTATATCATTTCTAATTTACTTCACACTAAAATTTGCAATACATGAATCCTCATTTTCATTTGAGAGATGAAATCAAACCTTCCAAATACTTTAACTTCTGAAATACTATTCACTATAAACTCTAACCTCATAGGGATAGTTCTCTATGAACTCCAATCTCATGGACTATGATCACCGTGAACTCCCCAACCACATCACATACTTCAAATTTGAGGAAAAGGTTCTCTGTGAACTCTACCCTCATATACTTCGCCTTCACAAACTCACAAACTACCTCATGAACTCTAGTGTAATTCTATATATGTATAATTAAGTGATTATGGGTCATTTATATAGAAAAATCCCCATTAAGACTACTAAAATTTCAATTACAGTTTGAATATTTATTTAAACTCATATTCTTCATCGTTGCACCACATACTAAGAAATCTACCTCATGGTTCATATGACAACCCTGCTCTTTATTACACACTTAAACATGATTTATTACATAGAAAACTTCACTTGATACAACATATAATATATATAGTTCTATTGTATTTGGGGCTTAAGAACATTAAATAAAAACTTAAAACATAGGACACAACATCTTATTGAAAACTTCTTTTACATGACCACTACATTCCCTCGTTCTTAGCATTGCATGGGATAACCTGAAGACATGCATAAGAAAAGGGTGAGCTATAAAGCCCGAAAAGGGAGTTAACAAGGCATAACATGAAATATACAATACATGTTAGTAAATAGGCATATCAATAGATCGTAGGAGAATCATGAACATAAAGGCGTGATATAACATGATTAACATAACATGGAAATGTGGCAACAACATTTAACATGATTTTAGCATGAGCCAAGGATCATTGCATATATAGCATGAGTAAACCCTCATTTCACTTGAATTAGAATGAGTAAACCCTCATTTCACTTGACTTATCAGGATAATAATATTTACCCAATGCATTGGAGTGCTATCAGGGTGAACCCTTCTTAAACATTTCATTTCATGCATAAGTGTGCCACATGGATCATATAACATGTATTAATTAAACCTCATCATTTATTCCAGGATAAAGGAAATGTGTAATACAAAAATTTAACACTATAATAAATAAATAAATGTTCATAAAGGTGAATACCCTTGATGGAGAAATGAGCATGGTATTCACTACACAATAACATTGGCTTAGAAAATCGCGGTGCAATTTCAGCAGCGTAACGACGTGACATAAGAATTCATAAAAATGGTTGATGAGAGAGAAATTAGTGCCTCATCATATTTACATAAAATATACAGTAATGGGGTCATATATATACATGTCCCAACAAATTTAATGGAAATTATATTCATAATACAAAAAACATTCTTGAACGTGAATGAGAAGAGAGAATTTCCTTACGGAATTTCGGCATGGTAACAGGTGTACACGGAAGAAATTAATGAGAGAGAAAGAGGTATCCCATAATTTAAAACATAAATAATGAAGTATTGGGGAGGTGTGAAATAATACCCCAATGTTTTTAATTGAAATTAAAAGGGTATTACAACTTAATGAAATTGTGGAAAAATGAGAAAAGAAGAAATCCCTTACTTGGAAGTTTGATCCCAAAGGCTTGGGAGAGGATTGAGTGAGGATTATTGGGAGATTGGGGAGCCTTGGGATGATTATATAGAGATGAGGTCAAAGGTTGGATGAACTCCAAAGGCTTTGAGTGAATAGGAAGTGAGAGCTTGGGTGGGATTATATAGGAAAGGAGATGGGATTCTATATTATTTAGGTTTGGGTCACCACACATTAAACTAATCAACACCACAAACCCGCCGATGGTTTTTGCCCATGGGTTTTTCAAAGGGGATTGGAAAAAAATATTTTATAAGGACAATGGTCGAACTTCTGAAAATAATAGGGTGGCTTATGTGGAGGTGAGTCACACTCTTAAGGAAATGCATTTAAAAAGTGATAATGTTTTATAACTCTTGGAGGGTCCACTAATGTTTTCTAAAATAAATAAAAAAAACTAAAATAACAGTATTTTAATGGTAAAACATATATTGGCCAATAATATCACTTATAGTATTTTATTACATCACTATTGGTCATTATGATGTCATAAAACATACTATATATTTAAACGGTATTTAATTTTTACCCAAAAATTCAAATGTCTCAAAAAATTATGAAAAATTCACCGTTGGATAATTTTGATGTCCTGATTCCAAAAATAATATTAATTTTATCTAATTAATTTTCTAAATATGTGAATTTTTTACTTTTAAAAAAAAACTGACATTTATAAAAAAATCATGGGTTTTGACAAAAACCACTTTCAAACATTAATAAAAATTAAAATTTCATTTATAAAAGTATAAGATAATTTAAATTTAATAAAAATTAATTTAATAATAATAATAATAATATTTTATTAAAATATAATTTTATTCCAAAAAACTATTAATTCCTCAAAATAGATTTCTTAGTTGAATTTAACTAAAAATATTATTTGTACTTAAAAAACAATTTACAAAGTAACAATAATAAAATTTATGTGTATTAATTATTATATAAAAAAATAAATAACATAATCATAATGCTAAGGTTTTGTTACATAACCCCTTATAACACCTGCATTAGACCGAAGGGTAAGGTGCACGATGGTGACAAACTCTTAGGGTGGCTTAGATAACATTGCTTGGGTGGTAATCTCTATCAACTTCCATTTCTCTCATTGGTGGTTCCATTCGAACTTAACATGTTGAAGATAGGCTTGGACTTGGTCAAGAGCGATGCCCAATGAAACCACCTCCTTTCCGAACTCTAACAAATGGGCTTCATACGGGGCAAGTCTACTGGATGAGGTCATCGCTTCCTTTTACTGAGTAAATTGGATTTGTTAAAGCCCTATATTTATACTAATCATGTGATCATTGTTAAATGACTATATTTTCAATGGTCATAATTCTTAATTGTATTTCAAAATCCAAAAACATAAAACCAAATAATTTCATTCATTTTGTATGATCATTCTACATAATAAGACATTTAAATAGATCAAGATGTATTTTCATTAATGAATTCTTGGGTCGTTAAAATCTCCCCCCTTAAGAAAGTTAACCCTAGAAATTTCCTTTTCCCACACTAAAACAGATGTGGGTAACTATTCTTCATCATTTCCTCTGATTCCCACATTGCTTATTCAAACTTGTGGTTTCTCCATAACACCTTAACGAGGGGCATTGTCTTATTTTGTATAACTTTTTATCCATGATCTATGATCTTCACTGGTTTCTCCTCATAAGAAAGATCATCCTATTACTATACCACCTCTGAAGAGAGTACATGTGAAGGGTCTGGTATGTACTTACTTAAGAGGGATACATGAAATACATCATGTACTTTGTCCATGATTTGTGGAAGTGCTAGTCGATATGCCACAACCTCGACACGATCAATAATGTCAAAGGAGATGATGTACCTAGGGATTAACTTACCTTTCTTTCCAAACCTCATGACCTTCTTCCATAGAGATATGCGTAGAAATGCTTTGTCTCCAAATTTAAACTCAAGGTCTCGTCGACGGTTATCTGCATACCTCTTCTGTCGACTCTAGGCTGCTTTGATATGATGCTGAATGGTTTTCACCATCTCCACCATTTCTTCGACCATTTATGGTCCTAGACGATTACGCACACCAACTTCATCCCAACACGCCGGTGATCTACACCTTTTCCCTTAAAGGACTTCATATGGTGCCATTTGGATGCTCAAGTGGAAACTGTTATTATAGGAGAATTCAACCAAAGGAAGATGATGGTTCCATCCTCATTTGAAGTCCATAGAACATTATCTTAACATATCCTATAGTGTCTAAATAGTTCAATCAGATTGGCCATTAGTTTGAGGATGATAGGCTGTACTAAAGTTTAGTTCAGTGCGTAGAGCATGTTGGAGACTTTTCTAGAACTTCACGGTGAATCTCGGATCACGATCATATACAATAGATAGTGGTAATCCATGAAGCCTTACCACTTCCCTGATATATATCCGTGCCAGTTAATCTAATGAGAAATCCTCCCAAATTGCAATAAAGTGTGCAGACTTTGTAAGACGATCCACAAAAACCTAGATTGCATTGTTTCCTTTGGATGTATTTGGAAGTCTAGTGACAAAGTCCATGGTAATTTTGTCCCACTTCCATGATTGTATGGGTAGTGTTTGCATCATCCCCTTATAATTTTTCCTCTCATCCTTCACTTGCTGACATACCAGGAACTTTGATTTATATTCAGCAGTCTCCCTTTTCATGCTGTCCCACCAAAAGTTCTCTAAGAGATCTCAATACATATTTGTGCTCCCCTAGTGAATGGAAAAGGTTGAGCTATGTGAGTCATCCAAAAGCTCTTTCTTTATCTCTGGATCAGATGGTACACATAATTGTGACCCAAATCTCACAATTCCATCAGTGTCAATCACAAACTCTGAGGATTTCCCATTTCTAATAGCTTCCACTATTTTCAGAATTTCCACATCCTTTCTTTGATCATCATTTAACCTTTCCAAAAGAGACGGTTGATAAATAATTTGCGAAAAGATTGATTATGTTCCCTTATTTATGATTCCCATGTCCATATTCATCAAATATTAGAATATTGGATCCTTCTAAATTCTCATCAATGATAGAATTGCTGGATCCTTTCTACTTAGAGAATCTTCCACCTTGTTCACTTTCCCAGGGTGGTAATGGATTGAGCAATCATAGTCTTTGATTATCTCTAACCCTCTTCGTTGGCGCATGTTTAAATATTTCTGTGTAAATATATACTTGAGGATTTTATGGTTCGTATATATTTCAAACTTCTCCCCAAAGAGATAATGCCGCCCAATTTTTAAAGCAAAGATCACTAACAGCCAACTCCAGATCATGTGTTGGATAATTCTTCTCATGAACTTTCAATTTCCTTGAAGCATAGGCAATGAATTTGTAATTTTTCATCAAAACACATCCTGTGCCCTTCTTCAAAGCATAACTTAATACCACAAAAGTTCTCCACTTGTGAGTATAGTGGGAACAAGCTCAGTGATAATCCTCCTTTTCAACTCCTTGAAGCTTTATTCACATTAATCACTCCAAGAAAACTTTACTACCTTCTAAGTTAGCTTGGTAAGAGGGTTGGAAAATCGTGAAAAATTTATGACAAATCGTCGATAATATCCAGCTAACCCCAAGAAGCTACGGATATCCATTGCCAATGTTGTATTCGGCCATCCCTCAATTGTAGATGTCTTGGAGGGATCCACATATATCCCATTACTTGTGATGATATGTCCCAAGAATGAGACATCCTTAAAAAAACTCACACTTACTGTACTTTTCATATAGATTCTCCTTTTACAAGGTCTCTGTACAATTATTATATGCTCCTCATGATCCTCCTTGGTTTTGGAGTATATTAGAATATCATCTATAAAGACTACCACAAATTTTTCTTGGTAATCTCTAAATAATCTATTCATCAAGTCCATGATGATTTTTGGAGTACTAGTTAGTTCTAAAGGCATTACTATGAATTCATAGTGCCCATATCTTGTACAAAAAGCAGTCTTGGGGATATCTTCCTTCTTCAACCTTACTTGATAATATCCCGACTGAAAATCCAAATTGGAAAAGCATTCAACTCCATGAAGATAATTAAACAATTCATCACTTCGTGGGAGAGGATACCTTTTCTTTATCGTGATTTTTTAAGCTCATGATAATCGACGAAAAGGTGCATTGATCCATCCTTCTTCTTGATGAAGAGGACTGGTGCATCCCACGGTGAATCACTTGGGTGTATAAACCCTTTATCCAGATTCTCCTGTAGTTGTTTTTTCATCTCCTCAAGATCCACAACAACCATTCTATATGGAGTCTTGGATATTGGTAATTCCCATGTATAAGATCAATTGAGAATTCAACATCTCTTCTAGGAGGAAGAATAAGAAATTCCTTGGGAAACACTTTAGTGAATTCCCTCACAATAGGCATGTCTTCAAGGATGGTTTCTTCCTTGGACTCAATCATCTGAGCTAGATACGTGTGTTCATAGGGAAATAATATCCATGCTTGAGATGATGGAGCTAAATAAGATTCATCTTCCTCCTTGCACTTGTATAGAATCGAGGGTCTATTCTCTATATGGAGAGTGATTTCCCTCTTATGGAAATTTATGTTGGATATATATAAGGAAATATAATCCATGCTGAGAATTGCATCAAATTTCACTAGAGGGAGTATGAAAAGGTTCTTCGGGAAGTTTAGTCCATAGATTATGACAGGGGAGAAGTTATATTCATGGGATGAAATGATTTCCCCATTTTCTGTAATCACCGACATCTTTACTTCCATTATTTGTGGTGGTGCTGGGATTTCTCTACTAAACTTTCATGATATAAAACAATGTGTGGAACCAAAATCAAAAAGTACATTTTCTATTCAAGAATTAATAACTAGAGTACCTATCACCACTTCATTGTCGGGGTTCAATTCAGTGGTAGTGATGGAAAAATATCACCCTTGCTGCCTCGGAGGTTGTTGGTTGCCTCCGAAAACCCTTGGCTTTTGGAACTAATTTCAAAAGTGCCCTAGTTCTTTGCACTTGAAGCAATGAACAATGCTCTGAGAGTCGAACAGAGAGTTCCTCTCCTCTATCACAGCTGCGGGTTTTCCTTGCTGACATTTAACATACAAGTTCCCTTCTCTTCCACACCTAAAGCATTTCCTCATCCCCTTCAGGAAATTTTTGGGGTGCTTCTTTCGGAACCTTTGGCAAGTGGGGTGCTATGTTTTCTTAGCACAATTGGATTTTTCCATTAGACCGCTAGAATTGAAGTTTGTATTACGCTTCTTATCCTCTTGATACCCCTGAGATTCCCTGATCTTCATTTTTACTTTTAGGGAATATCAAACAATTTCCTCATAGATATCGAAGTCACGGATCACCAGGGCTTTCCACATGCTATGTTTTAGCCCACCAAAGAAGCAGTCAATGTTGCCTTCAGGGGTAACGACAAAGTCAAATGCGTATCGTGCAAGCCTTGTGAAGTTTTCCACATACGCTCTAACGAATTCTTCATCTTTCTATTTTAGGGCATGGAAGTCCCTATCCATCTTAAGTTGGAGGGTGCGTGGAAAATATTTGTCGAAAAACATCTTCCGGAAATCCTTCCATTCCAACGCCTTGATCTCCTCCTCAGGCTTCATATTTTTTATCAACTTCTACCATTGATAAGTTTTGCCCTCCATACGATAATCATCTAGGAGAACCTTATTTTTTTTCATAACATTGAAGTATGGAGAAGATATTTTCAATGTAATTGATCCATTGTTCGGCGATTGAGGGATCAGATGATCCATTAAAAGTAGGAGGCCTTTGTCTCATGAATCTCTCTATAGCAACTTGTTCTTTCTTAGGGGGGGTTGAACATTCCTCTTGACCCATGTTTCTATTCAAATATTTAGTTAACTAAGAGATAATCATGAAAAAGTTCGTGATTCCCACTCCCATTGGATTGGGCATCTCATTAGCATAGTCATCACATTGATATTCACATTAGTTGTTATCCTGAGTCCCCCTATTACCGACCATTGGCTAGAATAAAAGGAATGTTAGGGGTAACACATAAAGGGTAATCCAATGAAAAAAATACATGTCTTATAAATAACTTTTATTTCCTTAACTTATGAATCCATAGGCTTCTATCCATGCTATTCATGATCTTCTTTCTAAAATATATTCTCAGGGGCATTTTTTTAATTTCCTTAATAAGAGTTCATACTAAGCTTGTGAATCTACCAAAGAATATCCCTCAAGAGTGTCATAACCAAGAGTGCAACAATGCCCGTTGTTGTGTACAAGGATACCCTAGGTCATGCCCGAAACTCCTTGTCAGGGTTTTCACCTCTAAGTACATCTGTGCCAGAGATGCCTATACCTTATCATATCCATATAGGGATGTATTTTTTTAATAAACTACTTACTCAATACTCACCAAAACATAGGTATGTTTTAATTATACTTAGTATTTTCTCTAAGGCTTTACTAGGGTTTTCTAATCCTAATCCCAAAAATAAATAAACTTATCCTCTAATACCAACTATGAAACCCCTGCTCTTTATTACACACTTAAACATGATTTATTACATAGAAAACGTAACCTGATAAAACATAGAAGATCGAGAGGTATAGTGTCTTTGGGTCTTAGGAACATTACATAACAACTTAAAACATAGGATGCAACATCTTATTGAAAACTTCCTTTACATGACTACTACATTCCCTCGTTCTTAGCATTGCATGGGATAACCTGAGGAAATGCATAAGAAAAGGATGAGCTATAAATCCCAGTAAGGGAGTTAACAAGGCATAACATGAAATATACAATACATGTTAGGAAATAGTTACATCAATAGAGAATAGGAGAATCATGAACATAAAGGCATGATATAACATGATTAACATAACATGGAAATGTGAAAACAACATTTAACATGATTTTAGCATGAGACAAGGCTAATTGCATATGGAGCATGAGTAAACCCTCATTGAACATGAATTAGAATCAGTAAACCCTCATTGCACTTGACGTATCATGATAATATTCTTTACCCAATGCATTGGAGCGCTATCAGGGCACACCCTTCTTAAACATTTCATTTCATGCATAAGTGTTCCACATGGATCATATAACATGTATTAATTAAACCTCATAATTTATTCCATGATAAATGAAATGTGGCATACATAAATGAAACACTATAATCAATACATAAATGTTCATAAAGGTGAATACCCTTGATGGAGAAATGGGCATGGTATTCACTACGCAATAACATTGGCTTGGAAAATCACCGTGCAATTTCAGCAACGTAACAGCGTGACATAAGAATTCATAAAAATGGTTGATGAGAGAGAAATGGGTGTATCATCGTATGTACATAAAACATAAAGTAAGGGGGTCATATATATACATTTACCAACAAATTTAATGGAAATTATATTCATAATACAAAATAATTTCTTGAACTTGAATGAGAAGAGATAATTACATTACAGAATTTCGGCAAGATAACGGGTGTACACGAATGGCATTAATGAGAGATAAAGAGGTATCCCATCATTTAAAACAAAAATAATGAAGTATGGGGGAGGTGTGAAATAATACCACAACGTTTTTAATTGAAATTAAAAGGGTATAACAATATAATGAAATTGAGAAAAAAATGAGAAAAGAAGAAATCCCTTACTTGGAAGTGTGATCCCAAAGGCTTGGGAGAGGCATGAGTAAGGCTTCATGGGAGATTGGGGTGCCTTGGAATTATTATAGAGAGAGGATGGAAGAGTTTGGATGAACTCCAATGGCTTTTAGTGAATAGTAAGTGAGAGCTTGGGTGGGTTTATATAGGAAAGGATATGCGATTCTTTATTATTTAGGTTTGGGTCACCACACATTAAACTAATCAATACCACAAACCCGCCCATGGTTTTTACCTTGGTTTTTTTCAAATGGGAGTGGAAAAAATATTTTATAAGTCCAATGGCTGAACTTATTAAAATAATAGGGTGGCATATGTGGAGGTGAGTCACACTCTTAAGGAAATTCATTTAAAAAGTGAAAATGTTTTATAACTCTTGGAGGGTCTACTAATGTTTTTTAAAATAAATAAAACAAACCTAAAATCACATTATTTTAATGGTAAAACATATATTGGCCAAACATATGACTTATAGTATTTTATTATATCACTATCCCTCATTATGATGTCATAAAACACATTATATATTTAAACGGTATTTAATTTTTACCCAAAAAATTGACTGTCTCAGAAAATTATGAAAAATTAACCATTGGATAATTTTGATGTCCTGATTCCAGAAATAATATTCATTTTATTTAATTAATTTTCTAAATATGTGAATTTTTAATTTTAAAATAAAAAATGACATTTATCGAAAATTCATGGGTTTTGACAAAAACGACTTTCAAACATTAATAAAAATTACAATCACATTTATAAAATTATACGATCATTTATATTTAATAAAAAGTAATTTAATAATAATAAAAATATTTTATTAAAATATTATTTTACTCCAAAAGTCCATTAATTCATCAAAATATATTTCTTATTTGAATTTAAATAAAAATATTATTTTCACTTAAAAAAACTATTTACAAAGTAACAATAATAAAATTTCTGTATATTCATTATTATATAAAAAAATAAAGAACATAATCATAGTGCTAAGGTCTTGTTAAATAACCCCTTATAACACTCGCATAAGATCAAAGGGTAAGGTGCGCGATGACGACACACTCTTGGGTGGCTCAGATAACATTGCTCCAGTGGTAATCTCTATAAACTTACACTTCTCTCATAGGCAGTTCCGTTCGAGCTTAACATGATGAAGTTTAACTTAGTCTTTGTCAAGAGCGAAGCCCAATGATGCCACCTCCTTTCAGAGCTCTGAAAAAATGGGCTTCATACGGGGAAAGTCTACTGGGTGAGTCCATCACTTCCTTTTTCTGAGTAAATTGGATTTGTTAAAGCCCTATATTTATACTAATCATGTGATCACTATTCATTGGCTATATTAGCAATATTCAAAATTCTTAATGTTATTTAAAAATCAAAAAACATAAAACCAAAGAAGTTCATACATTTTATATGATCATTATACATAATAAGACATTTAAATAGATCAAGATGGATTTTCATTAATGAATTATTGGATCGTTACAGTTCATGGATCAACTTCATGGTCTATTTACACTCCTTCATAATGGAAAAAAATAACCATTAAATGATTTTGAAATCCATTTTTCCTTGTAACTAAGTAATCACCATCTACTCCATCATGACATACTTGAACTCATGGTCCACCAGCCATGAGCGTCCTCCATGATTCCACAAAATTTACGTCACAACCCATGTACTCATCCTCATAGTTCTTGTAATATAATTCATGAAAAAATTTCATTTTTCAAAAACTAACTTTGAGCCTCCAAATATTGTGGCCCAAAAATTTAGCAGACACTGGAAAATGATTCCATCCTCAATGGGATTTCAAAACCACATTGTAAAGATGCTATTTCAACAAACATAAGAAACTATAAACTATGAAATTACATCATGGTGAATTTTTTCCCAATAATACCCCCCTTTGGGTTTGTTGTAAACAATTGAATACCACTTAAAAAAATCTAATGAAAAAAACTCATGTAGTTTCTTCTTCAACCACCACTCCCACTCTATGAATCCATATAAAAATTAATTATTTACTCAAATAGTAAACTAAGACCAAATGAGTCATTATCTTCATGAGAAATATGAGTAGCATGTGAAGTTCATCAATGAATCACTTCATTCATAACACCACTTGTTCCTTCCTGATACCAAATGGTGATTGATACTAATTGTTGCAACTTATTGTGTGTGAATCTTGAGAAGAACACTTTCTAAAAAATACATCATAAATAATTTTATAACAAACCAAGATGTCATATTATTGTGATATATCTTCATTAAAATAACATATTTAGCATCCTTATATTTAAAACACCCCCTATAACCTTGATCCCCCTGATTTTAGATAAAAGATTTTATCCTCCATTTCTAAACAATATTCCTTCCCCTTTGTCGACAAACCCAAAGTTCACTCTTTTTTTGGGTTTCAATAGGAAAAGAACAGAAATTAGAACACAGGGGAAATACACCATACCCTGGGGATTAAGGGTTACACATATACACTTCTCAAGTTTGGGTAATCAATTGGACTCAAAGATCTAGTTGATACCATTTAAAATATTATTTGGGTAAGGCTTTTGTTAGGATGTCTGCAACCTGTAGTTATGTTGAAAAATACTAATACTTCACTACCCCATGGTACACATTATCCTTGATAAATTGATATTTTATATCAATTTTATTCATCATTGAGTGTTTTATTGTATTTTTCCAAGATTTATAGAACACGAATTATCATAATTTATTCTAATCAAAGACTTCACCTGAAATCCCATGTCTCCAAACCTCTACTTCATCCATAATAAGTGCATGTAGGCTTGAGTTACTGAAATATATTCAGATTATGTAGTGCTTAGGGAAATTCAACATTGTTTCTTTCCAATCAAATAATTATACAATAAAACAAGATAAAATTCACAACCTAACATTAAATTCCCATCATCTACTGAACATTCCTAATAAGAATTTGTATATCCCAATAACTTATGTTCTTATGTTTCATTATAAATCAAGACAAAATTTACCATGCCTTTGATATATCATAATATTTTATTCAATAAAAACTATGTGTATTTATTTGGGATTAATTTCATATCATTCCAACTTTTATGTAGAAAAAACAATATTGCGTCATTTCACTACTAAGTAAAACATGTTTCGAATGATCTTCCTATATTCTGTGACATTGACCACTTTTACTTCATCATCCATTGATAATTTTATCTAGGTAGAGATCAAATATTTCTTAAACCTCCATTCTAAATCTTCTAAAAACCTCCTCCTAATATTTATATTAATAAATAAAAGTATCATTCTTTCTTTGTATCACCTATAGACCAAGGTAAAACATCATATCAGAAATCATTGACATTTCAAACTTGTATTTCATGTAATCCGCAAACCCATTTCATTGAGATTAATTTGATCCACAAAAAATTATGTAATAAACATACACCAACACCATCATCCTTTGATTACTATCATTATTGAAATAGATATTATAGTAAATTCCACCATATTATAAACCGATCTTCTTAAAGTATTGATCAAACCATGAGAACCATGATCTTGGTACTTATTTCAACCCATGCAATGCATTATTCAGATGATTTTTTTCTTATCTTCATGGATAGGAAAACCATTCGACCATTCAATGTACACCTCTTCCTCTAGAACTCCATTTAGAAATTTGGACTTGATGCATCTAGAAAACATTGAACTTATTTTATATTGTTACTGTTAAGAAT
Organism: Viscum album; assembly: GCA_963277665.1. Classification (NCBI taxonomy): domain Eukaryota; kingdom Viridiplantae; phylum Streptophyta; class Magnoliopsida; order Santalales; family Viscaceae; genus Viscum; species Viscum album. The sequence continues at coordinate 1,606,637,575 of OY728141.1, read as the reverse complement.
AGTCGAATAGTATCTAGTATTGCAACATATGAAAATGTATCATCTATATTTATTCTCTAAATATATGAGTATCCCTTGCACACCGGTTATTATTTTTTTCTAAATAACCATGCCATATTAATTTAGTTTGTTTTAGAAGACCCATTTGGACCCAATGATGTTCTTATCTAGTAGACTCGAAATAATCTCCCATGTATGATTCTTCTTGATATGGTTAACCTCTACATTCATCTCCTGAATCTAATTATCATATTTTTCATCTTCTTCAAATGATTTTGGATTTACTTGTGATAAGAAAGATATTTACTATAAATAATTTATTCTCCTCTTCTGTACTAGTTTTTTCTGATCATTAAGAATATTATCTTTATGAATTTCATCTTGCATCTTTAAGTCCTATATAGAAACCGACCTGACATCATTATTCTCACCATCAATATATTCTTCTAAATCTTCTTTAGGAACATTTATACCCTTTGAAATGGTCACCTTATCATAAATATACTTATGAAACTAATCACTAATTTTGTAAGGATTCTACTCATTTCCACCACATTGACATCATTTCTCTCAAAAAAAAGTGAGATACTTATTGAAGTATTTATATACCTTGATTTTTCCTAAGAAACTAAGGAATATTCCTTCATATTTATGAGATTAAAAATTCCTATGTTTCTCCTAATAAATTACTTAATTATAAAGATTCAAAAGTACTTCAATGCCTACTTCTTCCCATACCATAACTCATAAAAAGTCTACTATTCTCTTGGAAACAGAAAAAACCCTTTTATAAATATAGACTGATATCATGTTTACTTCGTTAGAAAACTTATTTTTTTAGTTCTTTTTAATAAGAATCATTCTGGCCAAGATATATAATATGTATTCTCCTCCAAACCACACCATTCTTCTTAAGATTATTAACTAGTAAAACTTAGTGCCTTATCCTATTATTTTTGAGATATTCCTCCACCTGGATGTTTTTAAACATTGTGCCATTATTATTTCATAATTTTAGAATTTTCTATCAAGGAATATTTTCAAACTCCCTCTAATATTGTGTTATACAACTGAAATCCTCATATTATTGAGTTATGAATGAAATCCATGACATCTTATTGAAATAATAATTGAAAAAATATGTAATATCTCTTCCTATAAATGGATCTTGGTGAGATACATCCACACACATAAATATGCACCATTTCAAGAACTCTTAATGAATTATGTTATTTTTTATTTTATGTCTTATGAGTTATATTCCCTTGTTGAAAAGTATGAAATGTGTGAGTACAATCATGTGATAACTTAGGGATATCTCATGTTGCATCAAATTTCACTATATCTTCCCTGGATGGTTAGCTCAGATGGACAAGAAGTTTATTCCACAACCATTTTTTCCTCCTTGTATAGAAATATTATATATTCTCCTCCACTCAAAAGGTAGATATTTCCATCTGTATACTTCCCTTGCATCACCACTATACTATATTTTACCTTTACAACTTAGATATTCTTGGTAAATCATATTTTATGAACTGATTCATACAATCAAATCACACTAAGAAATTTGTGACTGATACATTCAATGACCAAGACATATGAAATTTTTATATATTTTTTCTGAAATTTGGCTATCCCACAACCAATAATCTTTTAGCCTTTATCATTACCAAATTTGAAAACACCTTCCTTATCGTTTCTAATTCTTGTGAAAAGGTCCTTATTTCCCATCATGTGGGAAGTACATAAACTATCAATGATCCATGAAATAATATGATATAGTGATTTTAGATAAATCATTTTAACCAATACCTACTCATATATTCCCTTCTTGATAAATTTATTAGGTTTCACACCTGGTGTTGATTGAAATTATTGATATTCTTCAGAGTAATGTGGACTAACTTTATCTTTTAAATATGAAAATTTATTTTTCATTCCCATATTGCTTGATGATTCATTGATTTTCTATGTATGACCACTTTGGGTTTGATTTAGCACATTATTCTACATTTTTAATAAGAAATAGTTGACCATATGTCCAAATATTCCACACACTACTAGAAAAGTGGTATTGTCATGACCCGTCCCAATGGGGCCTGTGCCGCAACTCCCCAAGCCCGCCTCTAATAGGCCATGGGCTGGTGACTAGCACCGAGTATGCTGTCACTAACATGGGAGACATTTCTTATAAACCTGTACACACACACACACATCTCTAAGCCCAAAAACCTGAAAAGTAAAAACTACTGAAAATGGAAATGCATGCATACAGTAGAATCCCAACCAACAGTGTACGAGAGGAAAGTAAAGTAAAACTCTGGGCTAAAAGTACAAGCCCACCAAAATAAAGTTTGTAACAAAGTAAAACCTGTAAGAAAGGTACTGGGACTGCAATCCATAGCCATAGGAACACACCTCGGCCTGCCTGATCTAACTGAGCACCATCCGGTCCGGGTCCACCTAGAATCCAGTCAAAGGCTCGCTCATCTGCACAAGACACAACACGTGCGGGCAAATCCCGTGCATGGGTGAGTATAACAATACCCAGTAGGAAACCTTGAAAACCACAAAGGGAAACAAAAAAGTAAAAGATACAGTCAACTCTACACAGTATATGTTTACATAACATATAACAAGAATATCTAGATATACTCATACATGATCGACTATCACGAAACTACCACTAAGTTCCAGCTCGAAGGTTCTACTAAGGACATATCAGGGAGAACACACTCCTAGGTCTGAAGAGAGAGATACAAAGTACTCATTTCAGGAGAACTCACTCCACAATTACTTAAGAATACGATGCTCAGATGAGGATCACAATGACTAGCTATGGGGTGATTTCAACAACTCAGTATGAACTAATCGGCTAAGCATAGGATCAGTGCCTGGGTAAGGTAGGTCACGTCGATACCAAGAACTTTACCTAGGGTACCAGGAATGAATAGAGGATCTGGATCTAAGTCTCATAGAGGGGATTCTAACAACTCTATTCAAGAAGTCATGCTGAAGGGATCACACTTCTATACATAAGAAATGATACCAGAAACCTTCAGGGGAAAGACCAAGGGTACAAACCCTAAGAAAGATAGTCTAAGTCACAGAAGACAAATGGATCAAGCCATGTAGAATAGGTTACATGGCGTGTAGTAGGGTTACACGCCGTGTTCCTTGACTCCGGGTACTACTCATGTAAATGGCCTGTGTAATCCATCCAATCTGTGTAAAACTCAACTACATGGTGTGTAGAAGGATCACACGCCGTTTTCCTTGACTCTGGGTACTACCCTTGTAAATGGCCCGTGTTATTTGGATTGACATATAAAAAGTAACTACGCGGTGTGTAGAAGGGTTACACGCCGTGTCTGAGTGTCCGGGGTTCGCTCTATGTGCGCTGGCCATGTGCCCGTACTCGGCCTCAACTTGTGCCGCTCTACCCGTGTACCAGTACATGGGGTATCCCATGTATCTAGTCGGGTCTGGATAGGGAGGGGTATACACACCGTGTCCTTGTCCGTGTACCCAACCTGTGTCCGTGTACTCCTGGAGTACACACCAGGTGGTCTGCCGATGAACAGATGCTGTGTAGCCCATACTACATGCCGTGTAGTCAGGATTTCTCCAGAACCGTCATCTTCCTCCTCGCGCCTCGGTCGGATCTCCAGATTCATGATCTATCATCCGTTCATCATGATACTTTAGATATTGGTTCTTCCCATCATAAGAACACCTAATCGGGTGTTTTTGGGCATTCGATCGGGTCGTAAACCTTCAACGATCCATCCGAAGGAAGAACGCCCAAAAGCTCATATCTCTTGATCCACTCCGAATAATCCTCCAAAACTGCAGTCACACCTCCGTGGGGTTGTACCGATGTCAGATTTTTAATTTGGGTTCATTGCGTCACACAATAGATACACAATGATCCATCATACAAATCTCTGTGAAGAACGTGTAGAACGCACACGAGGAATGCGAGAAATCGGGGAAGAAAGGCACAAAAAATTGAGAGGGAAGAACCTCAATAGATTTTCATGTTGATCTTGGTTCATCACCATTAGAAGGCTAAATGAAACCAAAATAACTTTCAATAATCAATCCCCAAAATCCCTGAAAAATCCCATCCCGCAAATATGATCGATCTGCAGGATAAAATGTTATTGGATTAGTCCGCGTTCATTGTATGAATCAAGAATGGGGAAAGGAAAATCAGAATAAAAAATCCTACCTGGATCCGCGGTTTTCGTTGGCAAAGATCCGGTCACCACGTCGTCGTCGCCGGCGAAAACCGTCATGAACGTCATCACCGCGTTGGGAGGTTTTCTCCAAAGCCTCGAAGGGTTTCAGGGTTATGAGGTATGTAACCCTGGACCCTTGCACAAAGTCTTTATTTAAAAAGATAAAAGATATACACCGAAACAAGATTTAATAAAATATTTTTATTAAATATTTTATTATAGTTACGTGCAAAAACTAGATTTCACCATCGACCTGCGCTGACTGATGTTAGGCCTCGCCTAAGGTAAAATCGCTGCTCTGAACGCAACGGTGCCCTCAGATTTCTGACCTGAGCACCCTTTCAAGAGTTATTACACTTTTCCAGGAAAACCCCATGCGAACGTTATTTAATTGTTTAATTAAATTCAAACATTTGTTCCGGGCTCACCGGGCCTCTGAACTTCACACTATCTCAAAGCCTGGTCTCGAAATAATTCCCATAAAATATTAAAAATAATACATGGATAAAATCTGGGACATTACAGGTATTTTCATCCCCTAAAATGGTAATCTTAAATTAGAGGTATCTACATCTAAAAAATAGCCTACCCATCATGCCCCACCCCCTCCCCCTCATGAATACCCTTCCCCCTTATGGCCCTCGCTACCTCGCAAAAACACTACCCCCACCGCCTCCACCACTACCACTACTGCCTATCCACTCCCTCACCACCCTCATCCTCTCCCTCTATAATACCCATATACACCTCTGGCTTTGGCTTCCTCTTTAGGCCCTTTACACCTTATAGAAAACCTACTCCCACCAACTTTTTCACCGCCACCGCTCACCCTCTCCCTCACTGCAGCCATCCTCTACCTCTCTAACACCCCTATTTACCTCCTCCCTTACCTCTACCTACTACTTTCTCTCCATCATGGACTCCCCTCCCCAACTCCACATCTTCCCCCATCACCCCTGAATCCCTCTCCCTTCCCAACTCCCATCTCCACCCCTGCACACACAACCTTCCTGATCCATCCCTCAAATTATGTCTTCCCTACCTAGAACCTCAATCAGGCATCATCCCCCCCTGGACCCCAAAAAATACAAGGATATACACTCTCTATAAATCGTCTCACCTTCAGTGTCATTTATTCATCTCAGATAAGATTCATCCTAGGGTTCAACAAGTGAGCATCCTATAAAACTTATAGTTTTTTCTTCATTGATTCCACGAATCCCTTTTAATTTATTATTGGTTTAATTGTTCTTTTTAGTTTTTTGAATTTTTTTATTCAGCTGTGGCTACCATAAGCCTACTAGATAATTCTACAAATAGGTACCATAGAAATCAAATATGTATGCATAGTCAAATTTTCTAAATGTTTTATAATTGTAAATTTGTTTTCAATTTTTTTGTTGTAACTATGACTAAATGTGTTTCACAATTATAGCCTGATGTATTACCAAAGTTGTTTCCCCTATTTTTTAGTTCACAATTCTAGATAATAATAAAATTTTTTGTAGACATTTTTATTATTAGTTTTTTTAGATGTGGCCTCATATACCCTTTTTGGATTTACTTTCATATACCTTAGGATGATTATACTTAGAAAAATTGATTGGAATTATGATAACTATGAATTTAGTGTAGTGATCATTGAATTAACATATCAAAAATTTGTTAATGGAATTGTTACAAATCCAAAAGTGGAGGTTTGTCTATTCTTTCATTGACTAGTGTTTTCTTCTCCCTCATTTTATCAAAAAAATTTATATCTTTCTTATCATCTATTTCAGTGTTTTCTTTTCACCAGTGGTACTGTATATTCCATCATCCTAGAGTATTTATTTTATATATGACCAACACCATTAGTTTTTTTAAACATGTGTATGTATTACCAACATGATAATTATTTATTTTTTAACCTTGTGTATGGATTAACAACATCATTATTAGTTTTTTGAACCATTTGTTTCTATTATTTGAATTTAAAGTTGTGTTATTTTGAATATTTAGGATACTAATTTGAGTAATATTATTATATTCTCCTTTGTGTTGTTTCACTACAGGGATAAAAAATATTTGGACCACTTTCATCATTCCAATTTGTAAAGGCAAGTCTAATGGCTATATTCTTACACCTGATATGTTTCATAAATAGTGATTGAAAAATCATGATAACCTTAGAACCGAAGAGATCAATTTCTAAAAAAAATAAGTTGTGATTGAAAATAGGGTGAAAACTATGTGGATTATATATATTTACTAGATTTAAAAAAAATCCACCCTGGTCACCTCTAAAAAATCATCTTCCCCTCACTAAATTCCCCTTATCCACCACATATCATCCCTGGGATCTCTTGTATCCCATCCATTAACTAGATAACTCTTTTTGTTTAGAAGCTCCCCACCTCACTTGGATTATAATATGTTTTAGTCAGTAAGAGGAAATAATAATATGATTTACCTTTTTTGTGGAAGCATGAATAATTTTTTCTTACACCTAAAAACATTCAATTTTCAATTTTTTTACATATTTTATTATATTTTCTAATTATTACTCATCTTAAATGATTTTCAGTGACATGCATGGAAGATAATAGAGTAGGGGTTATGTTGTTTGAATTTATATTAGACCAAAGTTTTCTCTATACCATATTCAGTGTTCAATAATATTTGGTGATTTAAATTCTTAACAGAGTGGTATTTATTAATTCATTTATTGAATGTTTGTTCATTAATGCGATAGGTTTATAAATTTGTTTTATGACTTTAATAATAAATTTTCTAGATTAATTGATTTTCTTTAAATTAATTTGCAGATATTATTTGATTCATTGTTGAATAATTTTATTATAATAATTGGTTTGGATTTGCATCTTCTATTCGGTAACTTAATTATTATGTGAATTCTTCACTTTTAGAAAAATTAACCCAAAATTTTTATCACTTGTTAACAAAATTTTCTAGATTTTAGTATATATTTCATGTTATTAATTGTTAAAATTTGTTTTTGGTTATTGTTGGTTCGAAACTTTACTTGATTATGTAATAGAGTGATATAGATTTTTTAAAATTACATGTCTTTTCTTAGACCTCGATATGTATATTTTTACCCAATTTAATAACACATGTTATATTTTAATTTAATTGAAAATAAGTAAAAATGTTTCTATTGAATTATAATAGTGCTTTATAATTTATGATGTTTAACTATATTACTTGTGCACATGAACATTTATAATTTATACATATGTTTTGAATAATTAATTAACACTAATTACATGAATATATTTTAGTTAGATATATTATTATATAAAAGAAAAATTCACACATATTTTTATAGGAAATATGGTATGGGGATCATAGGTATCTACCATAGATACTCAAGGAGCATTGATTAGGAATATTTCAATTACTCAAAGCAGCTTCATGTATTTTTTCATATTCACATACTTTTGTTTTAGTCAATAAATGTTTTCTTTAATATTTTTAAATTTTATAAAAACTATATCTTATTTCCAATGCATCAAAATAATTTTTTTTCATTAATCTATAAAATTAACCAATTATTATCCATAATATCATGCTTAAATTACTACTTCTCTATTCCATCACGATATTAAAAAAATACACTTAATATTGTAATTTTTTACTATTAAAATATAGGGTAAGTTTCTATTTTTATTATATGGTTTCACTCAACATTTTAATTTTCAATTTTAATAATTGTCTTGATTGTAACCATGCCTTTTTTATTGTTTTATAGAATTATATTATTTTCAATTTTATTTTTTAAATAATGTTTAATTGCTCACATAATTCAAAAATGTATATATAAAATATATCAAAATAAACATAGAAAATGTTTTCATCAAGAAAAAAACCATTGGGTTTTCATTGACATCATGAATTAAATTGTTATTAAAAAATGTTTGAAATTTATAGATCTCTATCTTTTTTATATTCATTTGTAAAAAATTGTTTTTAACTTAAACAATTAAGCATATTTTTTAGTGTCTTTTAGATAACAGAATGCATAAAATATTTTTCTTAACTAAACACAACTTATTTTCTCTATGAATATCATGGATTTAATTGTTTTTAAAAAATTTATTCCCTTATTATATGGGAAGTTTCATGAAATGTAAACTTATGTGTTGGAATATGTCAACTAGATGATGAAATGAAAATCATTGCTTGGTGGTTGTAATAAAAATCTTGGACAAATCATTGTTGTAGTGGGACGATGCCATTACTGTTTTATAGTTAGATTATGTAATGGTATTATTCTTTTAATGTTATATAGTATCATGTTGATAAATATTTTATGTTAAATATTTAAAAGTTATAGAAAAAATAATAATTATATTCTTTACCGATTCCACCATATCATTTCTTTCAAATGTCATGAAATTCATAAATTAGCGATTGGATAGATGAGTTGATGTTTGAATCATTTTTTATTATCTCTATTTTTCATTGTATTTATGGAATTATCATTTTGGAATAACAGTCTTCATGTTTTTCTCATGTTTCTATTATGGAGTATTTATATTGTAGTATCAACATATATGTGTTCATTATATATTCATGATCTTCCTGAATCTTCCTCATACTCAATCACTCATACAATTACTTTTCTTTATTTCTAAACATATCCTTTATGTCAATAAAAAAAATAGTATCCTCTCTTTATTTTAATTTGGTTTTCATCATATATATGTTCCTATAATTCTATTTCTTTTTTTTTTGTATCATTCTAGTTATATGGAAGAGGAGAAATGAATATTTCTTTACAGATTTGGGTAAGGCACCTTCATAATTAAATGTCATGGTGGTTGAGGTTTTTTCTTATCCCTAGGTTTGATCTATAGTGTTTATTCAATATGATGTTTATATATCCATCCCATGATATAAATAGCATGTATGTGTTTTTCATTATAAAAATAGAAAAAAATATTCTTTTATTTTTTATATTGGGAAAGAATTTGTAGTGACATTGTATTGTGTTTTCTGGTTTTTTTGATGTTTTAATTTCATCTAAAGCCTATGCTTTAGTTATTTGAATTGATGGTAGGAATTAGAAAATAATCATATGATGGTAAATTCAAATTTCATATACTTGGATATGATTCAGGTTAAGAGGGGTTTCTCTTCATATTTTTAGGACGTATCATATAAGGTAGAAACATGGAGATCTTTCTTGAATTGATTGGAGTAGTGATATAGGAAGAGGTATTTAATAACCCCCCTATTAATTATGTAGTGTATTTAATTTGTATGATATGGCCTTTAAGAGGGTGGATTTGGTGTTGTAGGGGGTGGCCTCAAAGAGGGAAGCTACTTCATACCATTTTAGAGATTCAACATAACTACATTGAATAGAAGAGTGCATATATTGTAGTAATAGTCACTTCAAGGATATTTTTATTAGTATTTTTTTAATCCCCATTCCTTTTTGTTAACTTCATCATTGTGATATGATATTGTAGGTGGTTGTTGAAATTTCTTGTTGAAGTAATTTTTGATTGGATATGGGACTGACATAGCCCGAGCAGCCTTTCATTATCAAGAAATTATTTCCACAAGTTCAATAATCCACCTACAAGAGGTTCCTTCTAGTTATTATTATGTAACATGCAATGATTGTTGATTTTTTTTTAATTTGCATAAAGATTTTGGTCATGAACCTTTCAACCTACCTAAAAGGAATAATTCTCTTTCTTATGTTTGATGAATGATTATGGTTCCTTAATTTTCCCCATATTTCTTTAATTTTGCTTCACTTTATGGAGAAACATTTGAGAGATGATTATATTTTGTAGTCCTATATTCTTTTATCCAAAAGAATGTTATTTCTAGTAAAATGATATTTTATTTAATATTTGTTTGTTAGTTGAATTCCTATCACTTATTTTAGTCTTAGGGTTTGTTTTTGAAAAAAATCATTCAAAACTACTAAGTATTTGGTAGACTATGCTTCCTAAAATAAAATTATCCACTCAAAAACTGATCAAAAGTATCATTTTTCCCATGGATTTTGGGTTAAGTGTCAAATCATGTAAAAGGGAAATATATCATGGTAAGGTCTATACCACATGGTGAGGGCCATACTTTGTGGTATATGTGCGGTGAGGACCATACCATGGGCTATATGCACGGTGAAGGCCATACCACATGGTATATGCATAGTGAAGGTCATAACACATGGTATATTCATGGTGAAGACCATACTATAGGTTAGGTAGGACATGAGGTCTATGAAACATGGTAGGTGAGCCATGGGGAGTGGCATGATCGATTCACTTGGTGGGAGGGGGATCAATCTCGGTCAGTTCACTAGGCATGCATATAGTCAAACTCAGCTAGAAAACTAGGCATACAGATTATCAAACCTGATCGACACACTAGGAGAGTGGAGGGGATTTAAAAAGATATTTTTGAGGGTCATAGGATTATGTATAGTATTCTCTGATAATTCTTATAGCTCTTAATCACTTCTTCCTTTTCATCCTTTTCCATTTTGAATGGAAACATGGGGATAAAGAAACCACTTCCCATATTTTTTAGTTGTGTGATGTACAGTGGGTGATCATGGTGTATTTTCACTCAGTTTTCACATGTCAGGGTCTTGTTGGTTGAGTAGGAAATAATGAGGGATACCTTCTTAGATCTACATGGTGTGCAGTTAGTGGTCACGAGGTATTTCTACACAGCTTCATTGTGTGAGGGTCTCTTAAATTGAGTAGGAAACCATAATGGTGATCATCTTAGAGCCACATAGTGTGTAGTGAGTGATATCATAGTATTTTCATTCTGTTTCCATGAAGGTGAGACTCTTTAATTGGGTTGAAGATCCTGAGGGTTTTTGTCTCAGAGTCATGCAGATCCCTTACAAAGGTGAGGGTGGCCATAGTAGTTCATAGAATTAATACATGGTAAACCTTATATATAAGGGAGAGGTATCTATATATCCCCATGTGTATACAGGGTGAAATTGGGTACACTCACCATTGATTAGCACTAAGGTAAAATGACCATTTTTCATGGAAATCAAGCACTATTGGGGAGGCAAGAAACTATTTCACACAAAAGGCCCATCATCATCCCACATGGAAAGTGGGAGGTTATGTAGTTTTTAGTGTGTGGGAATCTACAATCTATTAATATTTGATTCAAGTATTATAAGGTGGATATGAGTAGAATTATAAACTCAATAATTGGTCTTATTATGATTCTATACTCAGTTGAGTTCTAGAATTTAAAGTGACTAATAACATAGAATAAATGATTATGAATTAGGTGTTGGTGTCACTAAATAAAAGATCCATTTAGGTTTTGGAATAGGATCTAAGAGGTGTTGTGGTGTGGTCCATACTTGGGTTGTCTCTATGTTTAGGGAATTATTTGGAGACCTTTTGGTATAGTGTTGTGTGTATTCACTAGAATTATATGTGAATCATTTTAGAATTTAGTTTCCATGAATCTGGGTGTTAAGACTAATATGATCCATGAGAATAAATTAATGATTTTAGGTAGTATAAGAAAAATAATGGAAAACCAGAAGAAGAATTATAAGAAGATGAAATTTTGGTAGATAACATTAATTCCCTATGCACAAGACCAAGAATAGTAGAGATACAATGGTTTGACCATCAAAATCATGTTGACTATTAGAAATTGAATGAGTAATAATATAATGAAATCTAACTACAGAAGATTTGGTGTTTCAGAATACAGGAGTTATGCTAAGTTAACATGAGAATGACATCACGAACCAGGTATTGTTAATTCATATAGTTTTTTTTCATATTTTACCAGAGGAAAAAAGTAAATTGAACTTGAATAAGGTGTATGAGAAACTTAAAGAAAACTAAATTAAGTGTATCCAAATAATTATTACAAATAAATATGTTACTCACAGTTGAATCCTTGAATAAATGTTACTAAAGGAATAAGTTAAATCATAGGAAGGTGCAAGGATGAGTACTATTATCATCCAATGGTTGTATTTATCAGATTTTTCATAAGCACAAATGAATAGTTGTAGTTTTGTAAACTTAGAGTTTATGAATTGTATATAATATTATATCTTATTCTTGAAGGATTTATTGAATACTATGAATAATGTGAAGAATAGGTGAAGAATTTTATTATATAAATTTTCACATGAAGAAGTACTAAAAATACAGATATCTTTGTAAAGAACCGATAGATGTTATGAAAAACACTCACACATAACTAAGTTAAAGAGGCACTAGTTTGACCATCGTAAGCATGATAACTATTAGCAGTGGAATGAATAAGGGTTGAAGGACATCACATTTTAGAAGATTTGATGTTTTAGAATCTTGGAGTTATTCTAATTTAACATAAGAATGACATCATGAACCAGGTATTTTATATTCTTATAGTTTTTTTCATCTTTTACTAGAGGAGAATTTACAATGCATTTGAAAAAGGTGCACAAGAAACTTTCACAAAATCAAATTTTGTGTATCAGAAGAAGGATAATAAATAAAGATGTTACTAACAATTAAATCCTTGAATAAATTTAACCAAAAGAATAAGTTAAATCATAGTAAGGTTCAAGTATGAGTACTATTATTATCTAATGGTTGTGTTTATCAGAAGTTTCAGAAGAACGAATGAAGAGTTAAAGTTTGGTGAACTTGGAGTCTGTGAAGTTTATATAATAATATATGTTTTTCTTGAATGATTTATTACATACTATGAATAATATGAGGATCAAGAAAATAATTTTATTATATAAATGGTCACATGAATCAGTACTAAAATTACTAAAATATTTTTAAAGAACCAGTGTATTTTGGAAAAAACACTCACACATAACTGAGTTATACTTTTTGAAAAAATAATATGGTGAATATGTAGTGAGACACCTCTCCAAAAGACCCAAATATTGTTACAAATATCTATGGGTTGAAGTTCCAGAACATTTATATTTTTTATTAAATATTATTTATTATATTAAATAATTAATCTAAAAATGGGATTACACTCATTTAGTATTGATACACGAGTCCTTCCTTTTACTAGATTCACTAGCCAATGCAGTAGCATATGAATGATTCAAGTTCCTCAAAATGAATTTTTAATGTATCTCCATAAAGCTAATTTTTTTCACTTGAATATTCATTGAATCTTAATGAAATAAGTATATCAAAATATACTTCTAGGGATAAAGTATCCTCATTCAAATAGAGATCAAAAACTAGTTTTCCAACATGGGGTCTAGGAGATTCCATTCTAATTAATTATTAGAGTCTCAATGATTTATATATAAAAACTACCCATTTGAGAACCAAACATGATATTCATAGATCAATGATAACAAGAATATTTTTGATGAACCAATTGGTTACATGAGGATAAAAATCATCCAATTATTGGGCATCATTAAACAATTGTGAAGAAAAATTAGTATACTGGATGTTTGAATAATTAGACACCAAAAGAAAAGTATCATGAGGCTCTAGAGGATGAGTGATGCAAGTACATGAAATATTATTATCTGTATATTTTATTTATTATTCTTGATGATTTTCATTTTTTTATTAGGTTTCTATAAAACTATAGATTTTTTTTTAAAAAAAAATTTCAGGTTAGCGACCACCTATGGTTTTTGTTAATGTCTTTATTTTTGGTGAGCATTATTAGCCACCTTGGAGATCGCTATTTCACTTTAGCAACGAGCCAACTATGACTACCAAAAGTGGTCAGATGGAATTATCTAAAGGCCATTATAAACTTATTTTTTTGGTCAATAATAGTAATATTTATAGTAATGACACAAGAAATAATGACCATCAAAAGAATTCCTTGAATATTAAACTTTATTCTGCCACCTTTGTGTATTTTGTTCCCTTCGATATCGTTTTTATATATAACATAAATTTTGTTAATGTACCATATTTACACCTCAATAACACCTAATACATAGTGTATTCCTATGTGTTATTTCTACAAAATCTATTATTCCTTGGCTTAACTGAATTTCTAATTTTGATTTGTACCAAAATCAACCTTCAACATTGGTGCGAGTGCTTGCGATCTGGCATCAACCATCACTAATTTTCATTTTGACCATTCCCCATACTATATTTTCCTTTTTGATGTGTCTTTTCTTCTTTTAACAATCATTTGAATATTTTTATGAACATCCATACTTCAATTTAACTTTTTCTATCACCCATGTGACCTGTATTCTTAATGTCATACTAGGATTCAAGATTCACTCTTGATCTTCTACATTTCATCATAGGCCAAAAAATTCATCCCCAGGTTATTTGATACATTTTACTTTATATTTTGTTTCAAACCATTGATAACCATGGAAAGTTATTTAAATTTGATATTAAACTCAATGACCTTCTCCAAGTTCTCCAACTTAAAAGAATTAATGTTTTCAATTTATTCCTTCAACACATATATCTCCTCCTATTTCCATTTCATATAGAGTTTGGTGTCATGAACCAATCTATTCGATTTCTTCATTTTGGATATCTAAACATCTATCTCCTCAAGAGAATATTCCAATTAAACCTTGAGATTTAATTTTCCTTCCACTTATCCTTCATCATTGCCACTCTCTTCCCATGTTCTAGAACTACCTACAACTTCCACCATAACATTTTCTCTATGTTCTTTTTAATATTTAATTTCTTCTGCCCAATTTCTTATAAACAATCATTTTATTATGAAATTATTTTCTTCTTCATAATGAAATTTCACTAAGTTTTGTTACTTTTCACATTGGTTGAGTAATTATTTATGGGAATTTTATAATTTCACCCATCACCATAATCTTTAAACATCATGGGACACTTACTAAAAGTTTTCAAACTTTTCATTATCGATTGCATATGAATGGAAGTTTCCACTTAAACATCCTATTTCCCCTTTGAATATTTGAGGAAAGGAATGATATGACCTCATCTACCCCTCCTTCTTCCTAGCCATCCTCTATGATGAGATTTTTCATGTTCTTTAATGCCATCTCTTTAGAATTCCCCTTTTCTATAGCCTCATTATCATCATTTCTCATCTAATATGTGATAAGAGTACTATGAAAACTATCCAATTTCAGCTCCTTTGGGTATTTTTACTCCAATATATATATTTTAAGAGTGAACCAGGGTAAATTATTCTAAATATATGAATGATGATATTTACATAATTAAGGATTTATTTGATACCAACCATGTCCCCCATAACAACATTCTCCTAATCAAAGGCTACATCAATAGATTCACTCAGGTGCATCCTAAAATCCTTATACTTGTTCCACATTACCTATAGTTTAGCTTCTTAGATTTTTTAATATTCTATAATTGATATTGATCAACTTTTCTCACATGGAATATCATAATTTACACAATATCACATTCATGTAGATTGTATTTGATAAGGCTCCCCTATTGCAACGACCCAAACTTTCATTAATGAAAATTCCTCTTGATCTGATTAAATGTATCATTATGTAAAATGTTTATATAAATGAGAACTTATTTGGTTTTATGTTTTTTGATTTTTAAAATACCATTAAGAATTGTGACTGTTTCTAAACAATGATCACATGATTAGTATTAATATAGGGCTTTAACAAATCCAGTTTACCCAGACAAAGGAAGCGATGGCCTCATCTAGTAGACTTACCCCATAAGAATCCCATTTGTCCGATCTTGTAAAGGAGGTGGAATAATTGGGCTTCACTCTTGACCAATACCAAGCCGAGATTGAATATGTTAAGCTTGAGTGGAACCACCTACGATAGAAGTGGAAGTTGATAGAGATTACCACTCAAGAAATGCTATCTGAGCCACCCCAAGAGTCTGTCACCATCACACACCTTATCCTTCAGTATTACGTGGGTTTTATAGGGGGTTATGTAACAATACCTTAGCACTATGAATATGTGCATTATTTTTATATATAATAATTAATATACATTCATTTTATTATTGTTATTTTGTAAATAGTTTTTAATGTACAAATAGTATTTTTAGTTAATATTCAACTAAGAAATCTATTTTGATGAATTAATGGATTTTTGAATTAAATAATATTTTAATAAAATATTATCATTATTAAATTAATTTTTATTAAATATAAATGATCGTATTTTTTTATGAATGCAATTGTAATTTTTATTAAGGTTTGAAAGCCACTTTTGTCAAAACCCATGAATTTTTTTTATAAATATCACTTTTTATTTTAAAAGTAAACATTCACATATTAAGAAAACTGTTTAGATAAAATGAATATTATTTTTGGAATCAGGATGTCAAAATTATCCAACAGTGATTTTTTCACAATTTTATGAGACAGTCGAATTTTTGGGTAAAAATTAAATACCGTTTAAATATATAATGTGTTTTATGACATCATAATGACCCAATAGTGATGTAATAAAATAATATAAACGATATGTTCAACCAATATATATTTTATCATTAAAATAATGTGATTTTAGTTTTGTTTAATTTATTTTATAAAATATTAGTGGACCCTCCAAGAGTTATAACACATTTTCACTTTTTAAATGAATTTCCCTGAGAGTGTGACTCACCTCCAAATAAGAACCCTAAATATTTTAAGAATTTATGCCATTGGCCTTATAAAATATTTTCTTCCACTCCCATTTGTAAAAAACCATGGGATGGTTTGTGGTATTTATTAGTTTAATGTGTGGTGACCCAAACCTAAATAATAAAGAATTCCCTCTCCTTTCCTATATAAACCAACCCAAGATCCCACTTCCTATTCACTCAAAGCCTTTGTATTTCAACCAAACTCTTCCCTACTATCTCTATAATCCTTCCAAGTTTCCCCAAGCTCCCAATAATCTTCTCTCAAGCCTCTCCCAAGCCTTTGGGATCACACTTCGAAGTAAGGGATTTTTCTTTTCTCATTTTTGTCTCAATTTAATTATGTTGTTATACCCTTTTAATTTCAATTACAAAATTTGGGGTATGATTTAACACCTCCAACATACTTAAATATTTATGTTTTCATTATTATATACCTCTTTCACTCTCATTTAATGCCTCCCATATACACTCGTTACCATGCCGAAATTCCGTAAGGAATTTCTCTCTCCTCATTTACATTCAAGAAATTCCTTTTTATTATGAATCTAAATTCATTTAATTATGTTGGTACATGTTTCTATATGAACCCCTTACTTTCCATTTCATGTAAATATTATGAGACATCCATTTATC
Source organism: Viscum album (assembly GCA_963277665.1). Classification (NCBI taxonomy): domain Eukaryota; kingdom Viridiplantae; phylum Streptophyta; class Magnoliopsida; order Santalales; family Viscaceae; genus Viscum; species Viscum album. The sequence continues at coordinate 1,606,620,093 of OY728141.1, read as the reverse complement.
TCTCATCAACCATTTTTATGTCACGTTGTTACGCTACCGGAATTACACTGCGATTTTCCAAGCCAATGTTATTGTGTAGTGAATACCATGCACATTTCTCTATCAAGGTTATTCAAGTTTATTAACATTTAAGTGTTTATTATAGTGTTTCATGTATAAATTACACATTTCCTTTATCATGGAATAAATTATGAGGTTTAATGAATACATTTTATATGACCCATGTGGCACATTTAGGCATGAAATGAAATGTTTAAGAAGGGTGTGCCCTGATAGCACTCCAATGCATTGGGTAAAGATTAGTATCATGATAAGTCAAGTGAAATGAGTATTTACTCATGATCCATGTGCAATTATCCTTGGATCATGCTAAAATTGTGTTAAATGTTGTTTCCACATTTCAATGTTATGTTAATCATGCTATATTATGCCTTTATGTTCATGTTTCTCTTGAACTCCATTGATATGCCTATTTCCTAACATGTCATGTATTCCTAATGTTATGCCTTGTTTAATCCATTATTAAGTTTTATAGATCACCTTTTTCTTATTAATTTCCTCAGGTTATCTCACACAATTCTAAGTACAAAGGATTGTAGTGGTAATGTAAAGGAAGGTTTCAATAAGATTTTGTGTTTTTATGTTCTAAGTTGTTATGCAATGTTCCTAAGCCCCAAAGACACTAGACCTCTAGATATTCTATGTTGTATCAAGTGATGGGTTTTATGTAATAAATCATGATTAAATATGCAATAAAGAGAAGGGTTTTCATACCTATAACTTTGATTCCTTTAGAATTTACATCTACTTCTCTCCATTCTACATCAGATAGAGCCCCACTATCTTGTAACATCCTAATCTGGATCACCCCTGAATTAATGGCTGGATTGGTCACCACATGACCTCAAGCGTGTATCCCTATACTGTAGAGTGTGCTGAATAGTAGTGAGGGTCTATGGATAGTCAGTGGGGAGACTATACCCTCATATCAGAGTTTAATAATAGAAAATAGTAATAAATAGTGGAAGTAGTCTCATAAATGATAAAGCAGCAGAAGACATAATTTTATGAAACATGAATGAAACAAAATGGCCAACACCAAATTTAGATAATGCATGCATGTTATGATGGTTCAACTATGAAAGTGGTAAAAAACAACATGCTTTACATCTCAATACAAAAAAAAAAGAAAATACTTAAATCCCCATGGGAAAACTCTACAAGCATCCTGAGCTCTAACTCAGTCCTTTGATCCTATCTCCATGTACTAGCATACAACAACAAGAAATTTCCAAGGTACGTAGTCTTGCGAACAAGAAAGGTCTACTCAGGTACCCTAGTGTAATGGTGGCCCGAGTAGGGTGTGAGATATATATCTCAGTAGGCTAGCACCACCAGTGTCTATCCCTATCCAGACAGTGAACTGTAAATAACAAGATGCAGGTATAACGAGGTAACAACCGTATTGAATAAATAAATTACAACCCATACAGGTTCTTAAGGAACACCTGAAAGAGATACCCGCTTTAGATTGTAGCCGGAAAATAAGAGTTCTGAATAATAACAATAAATTTCTTAAATAAACTTTTTAACACATTAATTGATATTCATATTTAACCACATAAATTCCTGGGTTCCCCTGTACACCTGTATCTCAAAACCTACCTCAACCGTTCCAGGGTATGAACCATTTCCCATTTCCCATTCTCAAATCATTATGTCACAACATATTTCATTAACTATTTAATTTATTTCACATATGACCAGTTGGACCCACAATCCAATTTCAATTAATGGCTATAGAACATCATGTATAACACCCTCATGAGTATTTGGAGCATCAGTCCTTATCTCACAACCCATGAGTATTTTTAGAATCAGTACCTATCCCATAAAAGAAGATTCCCTTGCAAGCAAGGTATAGAATGCCATGTCTAACACCCCATGAGTATTTGGAGCATCAGTCCCTATCTCACAACCTGTTTATCAATCATACATATATATTTATCATTGGTGTAGAACGTCATGTATAACACCCCAAAACCATCCATTAATTAACTCATAAATTAATTAATCAAATCTGTTAATTAATTCAACAACTAATTAACAACATAAATCTACAGTCAAATAAAACAACAATTAATTAACCATAGAAGATCTCAATACTTAATAATTAATTAATAATTAACTATTCTTATCCACAAGAAATTCAACTAGATAATTAATTCAAAATTTAATTATCACAAATCCTTAACCAAAAACAAGATAATTAACTAAGTTCACATTACCATTAATTAATACATCAATTAATTAATCTACAAAACAAATCACATCCCATAATTAATTTTCCATAATTAATTATCTCATTTTGATTCCAACATTTCTCAATCAAACCCACCATTAAAAATATTAAATCAACATCATGGTACACAAATTTGAGCATTAAAAATTAATCAATTAAATTAATGCATGCCAATTAATTAATCCAACAATTAATTAATTTAATCATACCCTTTAATAAATTAAATAATTGAAAAAAAATCACGTATTTAACAGGTAGTAATTAGTCCGTCATTAATTATCTTGATTCAGCCAAAACAACATATCGCAATTAATCCCCGAATAAATTATCTCATTTAGTTAACTAAATATATTATAAATAATCCTTTGATTAATTATTTATAACTAGTCTCAAAGGACATAATTAATATACAAAATTAATTATCTTATCTTAGCCAAAACAAAACATCATTTAATTATTTAATCGTATCAGTTTAACAAATTCAGCAATACATGTTTAAAACCAACACATGGTCATGTCCTCATTTATCTCACCTGGGTAGCATCATTTAATAACATCTGATTTTGTGCATCAACACATCACATATCATATTTAGCAATTTAATCAAACTTACTAAATTAACATTTGAAAGGAATTCAATATAAATAATTCCATACATAATTTAAATACCAAAAAAAATGAAACAAACATTTTATTAATGAATTTATTAAATTTGAGGACTTAAAAGGGGAACCTAAATTTGGGTGGAACCAATTCAAAATTTAGTGGCTTTTCATATGACAACAACCAATCTGTAACTGGTCTGCATCCACATGCACACAACTTTATGTATGTCTATATATATATACATGTGCGTAGCCTCAGCATTAATCAAAACCCACTACAATATAACTTATAATTACAAAAATGAAATGAAAAGACTCAATTAACCTCAAATAAAGTACCAAGGACTTGTATAAACTAAAATAACCTAAATTGGATGATGCGAAACAAAACAGTGGTGTATAAACTTTACCAAAAACATCGGTAGTGGAGAGAATCGAGACCATCCGCCTCACCCTTGATGGAGGATGTTGAATTATGGACCAATGGGTCCTGAGTTAACATTTTCATACCCTAAAAATAGAGGAATACAATAATCGGATTAAACAAAAACCTTAGGGTTTCTGATGAGAAAACAAGGTGAGAGATGTGTCAAATGAACAATGTGAATTATAATATATATGCAGATAGACTCACCTTGACGAGGTAGACAATATTCGTGAAGATACCGTGTGGAATAATCTTGCACAAATAAGAGGCTAGGAGAGGGGGTGGCGCGCTACAGGTTCTTCCTGGGGGTGTCATGCATTGTAGTAGGGGTCCGTCCGGGAGTAGGTCACACTAAGGTGGTGTGCTGAAAGGAGGAATCTCCGGCCATGGCGGTAGGAGATGCATGGAGGAGGCGGATGGGTTCATGTCGACCAGGTTTTTGGGGTGGTTCAAACCTCTTGTACGTGGGGAAGGAAGGATAATCCCCTTCTTTTCTTAAAAAAAAATAAAACCCCCATTATTATTATTAGTTATAATAATAATAATAACCATATTTAATTTGTATTAATTTATTAAATCACATTTATTATAATAATAATAGTTATAAGGGATATGGATAGTCATGAAATTATTATTATTACACCCTTTCATCTATTCCTTTAAAACCAAAACCCCCAAATTACTGAAAGATCATTAATATGATATTAATGATAAAAAATACAACCCATAAATTCAATAAAAATATTAATGATGATTATTATTATAAAATTAATAATAATTTTCATACCCTTATTACTACCCCCTTTCATTTATTAATTTTAAACCATAACCCCAAAATCCATTATTATTATTTTTCATAATAATAATAACGACCATAATTAATAATTAATATTACATTCATAAAACTAAAAATAATAATAACCCCATTATTATTATTTTTCAAACATTTGATAAAAATAACACCTCTATTTAATAACAACGCTTCTTCATTAAATCTGAAACACCTTATTTAATTAATCATTTATTTGAGATACCCAATAACCTCATTAGATTTACATAAGTATTACACCCCATTAATAATGAAATTAAAATATTTTAATATCCAAATAATTTATGAGACTATAATAATAATAATAAAATTATTATTATTAACACATTATTTTATTTAAACACAAATCTTTCATATAATATTATTTAATTAAAATAAATAAAATATTAAACTGGGTAAGCTGCACGGGTTGGACTGCAACCGTGTGTAGCCCGTACAGATCTACCTAAGTAGAATTTTCTGGATCCGATGCTCTTGAGACTTATCGAGACACCCGTGAAAATTATCGGGTATTCATGCAAGTCCAAAAACAATAATTTTTAGTGTTCCAACACTCAGAAAAAAGTTCCAGAGCTCATTTTAAAAAATCCGACCCATTGATAAACAAAAAAAAATCAAAAACATTATTATTTAAACCCGGATAAAAAGCACGGGACTTTACAATCTAGCCACCTTAAAAACTTATCATCCCTAAGAAGCCATCAGAAACTACTACAACAACATCTGACCTACCAAGGTCGAAATGTTTCATTTGAAACAAATATGTTATGTTTCTAAATGCTAAATGTACTAATAACCAAAACATAAGTCCAACCAATTAATTATTTAAAACCTGAGCCAAATCTCATCAAAATAGAGCTTAAATCCAAATCCATTAAAAGGAATTCATTTAAGGAAAATGTTGAATTTTGATTGAACAACAGAAACTGGTTTCACATGATCTCCTGGAAAGAAATTATGGTCCCAAAATCCACACTCACCCTTAAACTGGATACATGTTTTTTTAAATTATTACATCACTATTTGCATGTAAACCAAAATCCTTACCCAACCTCTGGTGGCATTACCAAGTCAAGCCATCACAAGGATATTTAAAAAAAATAATGTGCCCCAATATGAATGAAGGAATAGCTCAAATAAACCATGAATCAAGCATACAACCCAGATAACAACCACTCATCAAGGCCAACAACATTTAAAACTTTAGCACGGTGTAAGACCGATGCTATCTTAGTGTCTCCATGATGTGTTCAAGATAGGGGGCATGCTCGTTGCATTCAGAAGAGCACACTAAGAGAACACCAATGTCACTAAAAAAATCAGTCGAACTACTACCATGCGACTCTATTTAAAAATTCCGATGTCACCTACTGTCACATTTACCAAAATCTATGTGACACTACCCACCTTAGGATTGTCCATGACATCACAATAAAAGACCAACCACTCACTGACATGCTATTTCCGAACACCTTAACACATGCGTGTGATGTTCCTCGAACCACGATCACCACATCAAACATTGATTATAAAGTTTGTAACTTAAACATATCGGCGTGTCAAAACATTTGAGTCCCAAAAAGTCAACCCGACTAGTGGGACGAACTTACCTTAATGCCCAAAACATTCTAAGGGTTCTACCTACCATGGGTTATCCCCTTGAAAAATATAAACGTCGGTCCTCTCTCTTGGTCACGCAAAACCAAAATCACAAGGTTCAAAAGCCCCTTTTTAATTTTATCCATTTTAATTAATTTATTTAAAAACTTTATCATTTGAATGAATTTTAACAAACACAAAAGTAATTTTTCACAACAAGTCACTTGGTTTTCAATCAACATCTCACGGGCCAAACATGAAAGCTATAGAAAACTTCCTATTTTAACTTTTAAAATTACATGTCATTTCATTTTTTTTATTAATAAATTTAGCATCTAAATTCATTTTAACAAAAAGGAGACCTCCGAGGGTCCCACTTATTCAATTTGGGTTATTCAAAAAGTAACCCCACAATAGTTCAATTCAATCAAAACATAGAAGTTTTACATTTATATCCAATTTGAACACACTATGGTTATACAAGTCTCAGTTACATGGGTGGCCACCTACCAATCGATAAGGAACGCATACACCTTACCTCTAGAATTTTTCTCCCATTTAAACAAAATAAATTTACATTATGATTTAATTTAGCATCCTTTTTCCACAAGTTCGAATACATGGGTTTCCCTTTTCCCAGTTATAAGGTGCCATTACACCTTACAATTGGAAACTGTTTCTTTCATAATTGCAGCCAAATAAATTTATCCAAAGAAACCAGTCATTTATCAGCAAGCTAACATGTCACTACAAGTAGCTAACACAGATAAACATGCTGAAATCACTAAAACATGCTATAACATAGAATTATGGCACATAAGCATTGCATATTATCACTCAATCATGTTAATTACATCACTGAAACATGCTATAAAAAAGGCATGCTAAATAAGTACAAGATATGGAATATATGCAAGGCACACAATCCATATTAGCAGACATCCTACAAATGAAACTACATGACATGTCATATATGCTTGGCATGTTAATCTCTAAGTTTCTAATATGATTCATATAATGAAACTTCCATGCTATATCAGGATAAGGTAATTTTTTTTTCAAAATTTTCATAATCAATAAGCAGTAGAAAATACACCAGTCACTCAAGGTGAAATCATATAAACTGTAAAAACAAACAACATTAAAATCAATCCAAACCCTTACTACTTGGTTATTTCCCATACGTGGGGTGATCAATCCCAAAAAAGGCTATTAACCGAAGCACTGACACATTCCAAGTCTCCTCTCTACCAACCCCAAAATAGAAAGACAAAGGAAAAGAACCTACCTCTAATACCACTTTGTAACATCCCAACCTATCTCACCCCTGAACCGATGGCTGAACCGGTCGCCACATGACCTCAAGCATGTCTCCCCATACGCCAGAGGCTACTGACATGAAGATAGGGTCTATGGATAGTTAGTGGGAAGAATATAACCCCATATTAGAGTTCAATAATATATAATAACAATAAATAGCGGAAGCAGTCTCATAAATGATAAAGCAGCGAAATACATAATTTTATAAAACTTGAATGAAACATAATGGCCAATGCCAATGTTTTACAATGAATTAATGTTATGATGGTTCAACTATGAAAGAAATAAATAAAACAACATGATTTTCATCTCAATACAGAAATAAAGAAAAAACTTAAAGCCCCAAGGGAAAACTCTACAAGCATCCTGAGCTCTAGCACAATCCTTTGCTCCTATATCCAGATACTAGCATACATCAAAAAAGAAAGGTCCAAGGTTTGTAGTCCTACAAACAAGAAAGGTCTACTCAGTTACCCCAGTGCAATGGAAACATGATTAGGGTGTCAGATATACATCTCAGTAGGTCGGCACCACCAGTGTCTAGCCCTATCCAAATAGTGAAATGTAAATAACATGATGTAGGTATTAAGAGGTAACAATCGTATTGAATAAATAAATTACAACCTATCCAGGTTCTTAAGGGACACCTGACAGAGATACCTTCTCAGCTCATAACTAGAAAATAAGAGTTTTGAACAGGAACAATAAATTTCTTAAATAAACTATTTAACAAATTAATTGATATTCATATTTAATCGCATAAATTCCCAAGTTCCCCTAGACACCCGTATATCAAAACCTACCTCGGTCGTGCCAGGGTCTGAAACATTTCCCATATTCAATTCTCAAATCATTATGTCACAACAACTTTCATTAACCATTTAATTCATTTCACGTATGACCAGTTGGACCCACAGTCCAATATCATTTAATGGGTATAGAACATCATGTCTAGCACCCTCATGATTATATGGAGCATTAGTCCTTGTCTCACAACCCATGGATATTTGGAACATCATTCCTTATTTGATAAAAGAATATTACCTTGCAAGCTGGGTGTAGAACTCCATGTCTAGCACCCCATGAGTATTTGGAGCATCAGTCTCTGTCTCACAACCCATTTATCAATCATACATATATATTTATCATTGGTGCAGAAATCAATGTCTAACACCCCAAAAACCATTCATTAATTAACTCATAAATTAATTAGTCAAATCTGTTATTTAATTTCAACAAATAATTAACAACATAAATATCCCATTAAACAACCCAATAATTAATTAACCATTAAAAATCTCAATAGTTAATAATTAATTAAAAATTAATTATTCTTAGCCACAAGTAAGTCAAATAGATAATTAATTCAACATTTAATTATCCTAAATGTTTAACAAAAAACAAGATAATTAATTCACCAATCAATTATCTTTATTCCCTCACTAATCCAATAGATTAGTTAAATATAATTAATATATTAGTTAACTCAATAATTAACTAATTACACATTACCATTAATTAATCCATCAATTAATTAATCTAAAAAACAAATCACATCCCATAATTAATTTTCCAAAATTAATTATCTGTTTCTGATTCCAACATTTTTTAATCTAACCCACCATTAAAAATCTTAAATCAACATCATGGTACATAAATATGAGCATTAAAAATTCATCAATTAAATTGATTCATGAAAATTAATTAATACAACAATTAATTAATTTAACCATACCCTTTAATCAATCCAATAATTGAATAACCTTTCACATCTCTAACAGGTAGTAATTAGTCCATCATTAATTATCTCAATTTAGCCAAAACAACATATCACAATTAATCCCTGAATAAATTATCTCATTCACCTAAATCAACATATTATAATTAATCTTTTGATTAATTATTTATAACTAGTATCAAAGCACATAATTAATATAGAAAATTAATTATCTTATCTTAGAAAAAAACATCATTTAATTATTTAATCCTATCACTTTAACCAATTCAACAATACATGTTTAAAATCAACACATGGTCATGCACTCATTTATCTCATGTGGGAATCATCATTTAATAACATCTAATACCATGCATCAACACATCACATATCACATTTAGAAATTTAATAAAATAAACTAAATTAAAATTTGAAAGGAATTCAATATAAATAATTCAATGCATAATTTAAATGAAAAAAACACATAAATAAATTTATTAATGCATTTAATAAAGTTGATGACTTGAAAGGGGACCCTACCTTGGGGTGGAACTAATTCCAAATTCAGTAGCTTTACATTTAGTGGCAACCAATCCAAAACTATTCTGCAACCGCACACACATGCCTTTATGTATGTGTGTGTGTATATATATATACACATGTGAGTGCCCTCTACATTGATAAAAACCCACTACAACATAACATAGAATCACAAAAACACAATGATAAGACTCAACAAACCTCAAATAAATTACTAAGGACTTGTATAACCAAAAGAACCTAAATTGGATTATGAGAAACAAAAAAGTAGTGCATAAGCATTATCCAAAACATCAACAGTGGATAGAATCAAGACCATCCACCTTACCCTTGACAACAGATGCCGGATTATGGACCAATGGGTCTCGATTCAAGATTTTCATACCCTAAAAATAGAGGAACAAAACAATCAGATTAAACCCGAACCTTAGGGTTGTGGACAAGTAAACAAGGTGAGAGATGTGTCAAATGGACTATGTGAATTACGAGATATACGCAGACGGACTCACCTTGACATGGCGGACAAGATTCGTGAAGAGATCAAGAGGAACCGTCATATGAAAAGAGGAGTCCGGGAGAGGGGGTGGCACGCTACAAGTTTTTCTTGGGGGTGTCGTGTGCTGTAGTAGGGGGTGGCACACTATAGGTTCTGCCTGGGGGTGTCGTGCGCAGTAGCAGGGAGTCCGGTCGAGAGTAGGTCATGCTACAGGTGGTGAGATGCAAGGAGGAAGCGCCGACCATGGAGGTAGGAGATGCACGGAGGAGGCGGACTGGTGTGTGCTGACCAAGTTTTTAGGGGGAGTTGCTCCTCCTGTGCGTGGGGAAGGAAGGAGACTCCCCTTCTTTTCTTTTTAAAAAATAAAACCCCCATTATTATTACTTATAATAATAATAAGAACCATAAATAATTTTTACTAATTTATTTAATTTCATTTATGATAATAATAATAGTTATAAGGGATATGGGTAGTCATGACCTTATTATTATTACACCCTTTCATCTATTCCTTTAAAACAAAAACCTCCAAATTATTGAAATATCATTGATATGAGATTAATGATAAAAACTCCAACCCATAAATTCAATACAAATATTAATGATGATGATTATTATTAAATTAATAATAATTGTCATACCATTATTACTACACCCTTTCTTATATTAATTTTAAACCATAACCCCCAAATCCATTATTATTCTTTATAATAAGGATAACAACCAAAATTTATAATGATTATTACATTTGTAAAACTAAAAAAATAACCTCATTATTATTATTTTTCAAACCTTTGGTAAACCCAACACCTCTATTTAATAACAATTCTTCTTCATTAAATCCTAAACTCCTTATTTAATTAAGTATTTATTTGAGATACCCAACAACCTCATTAAATTCACATAAGTATTACACCCCACTAATAATGCAATTAAAATCTTTTAACATCAAAATAATTTATGACACCATAATAATAATAAAATTATTATTATTAACACGTTAATTTATTTAAAAAAATATCCCATTTAATATTATTTTATTAAAATAAATAAAATACTAAACTGGGTTAGCTGCATAGGTTAGACTGCAACTGTGTGCAGCCCGTGCAGATCCACCTAAGTGGTCTTTTCCAGATCTGGTGCTCCTGAGACTTATTGGGACGCCTATAAAAATTATCGGATATTCACCTAGGTCTGAAAAAACACCTTTAAGTGTTCCAACACTCATAAAAAGTTCCGGATCTCGTTTAAAAAAATGGACCCATCGATAAAAGGAAAAAAATTCAAAGACCTTATTATTTAAACCCGGTTAAAAAACACGAGACTTTACGCTATCTATAATAACTAAAATCCCATTAATAGAATGCTTATATACATATATTCTTAAATTTTGAAAATAGTATTAAATTTGATTCTATCATAGTTTTAAATTGGTTCCATCAAAGATCAAAATCCATTTTTGAATAAAAACTTCCATTTCCTACATTGATATACAATACATCGATTTTAACTTGAATCCAATACCAGTTATTATCTCCAATAGGTTAAGTACCGATTGGGGGTGGTGGGGGGTGGTAAATTAGAGCATGATAGATTAAAACATTTACCCCTTTGGGTCTTGTCACATTATTAAAAAAACACATTTCTCTTTCATTACTATAATAATGTTTAAACTTAAATGAAAACATACACGAGACACAAAAATTTTACTTGATTCACCCTTTACTAAGACAGTATAATAAGCATGAAATGGAAATATTACGATGTACCAAATACACTAAATCACAACTTACAAGGTCTATATTGAACTCACTATCCATCCTCATTTAAAAATATACACACATTGAGAACACACTGATATCTTAAATGAAGTGAAAAGGCTGCTCCTCCAGAAGATCATCCTAATGATATATATCAATTTATATTTTCTTGACACTAAAATAAGTGTGATATGAAGCTATATTTTCATATGAGAGATGAAATAAAACCTTTTATATATTTGAAATCCTATAATACTATTCACTATGAACTTTATCCTCACAGACTTGGTTCAATGTAAACTCCAACCTCACATACCAGGTTCACTGATGACTCTGCTACTGCTTCATATACTTCAACTTTATAGAAAAGGTTCATCACAAACTACAACATCAAAAAATACACATATACAAACATTAAATATAACTCACATAATCTAAAGTCATGGGATTCAATTTACTATGATCTTAAACATTGTAGGATAGACCTTTGTGAACTTCCTTCCACCAACTACACTTTACAGACACCCTTCAATACTTACCAAATTCTTCTAGTGATGATACTATATAATGTAATTTTCTTTATATATAATGAAGTGATTAAGGGTCCTTTATATTGGAAAATCCATCCTAGAAACATGATAAACATTCAATTACTATTCAACCCTTCATTTAAACTCATCTTCTTCATCACTACACCTCATACCATGAACTCTAACTCATGATGCATGGAAATAATTCATGGTATGCATACTATCCTTTACGGTGGTGTAAAAATAACTATTAAACGAACAAAAACTCTCTTCTACCTTATAACTGAGAACTCACCATTCACTCTATCTGTGAAACCCCAAAAAACTTAAGTAATAACCTTTTATTCGATAGCATGTATGATGCATGACACCAAGTGTATAAGGTAATATCTTGATAGTTCATAATATATTTACTATGTAAAATTGATTCTATATATATTTCAATACATGAAACACCGAGTTGGATTAATTTACATACAAGATAGAACTTCCTTGATAGCTTTCATTACACATAAGGCGACCTTTCTCAATAACTTGTGATGCACATAAGACTGATCTTCCTCAAAAGTTTGTGTTACATGCAAGACTGAGTTTCAACAAATAACAATGTATTATTAAAATATTATTACTTAATATAATATGATATAACATAGACATTATATTAGTTGTTTTTAATAGTCTTAAAAATATATGGTTTATATAAATATAAAATTAATTTATGGGTTACTAATTAATGAGAAATTAAAATAAGAACCAATTGGATATAACAAGAAATATTATTATTTTTATGCTTCCCATAGAGTTTTATCTTCATAAAAATAATTAATTTTAATTAGTGAATTATTTTAATTAAATATATACTTTATATATTCATTCAAATATTTTGTATATTCATCCATTAGATTTTATATGCATAAGATAAGAACAATCCCTATTTTACACATAAAAACATACATTTTTATAAAGGTAATTTTACCGCCTTTTACTGGAGAACTCATTTTAAATATGTATTTTGACACTTAAATTGATTTAATAATTCAAAATAAACTTTATATTTCAAATATAAACATATTAACTAGTTTAGGGTGAATTTTTTATATTTTTTAAGACATTTCAATTTTTAATGAATATCTAAAAATATTGATATTTAGTTTAAATTTACTTGTTCATATAATTTAATTTACAAGGTTAAGTTATGATATTTATTGGTTTAAAAGTTTAATTAGATAATATTTTTATAAATTAATAAAATATAGGTTATTGGGATCAATTTCACTTTTAATTTGATTGTAAAAACATAGCAAACTTTCAGATTCTTTTACTTTAAAACCCCCATTATCATCCCGTCTATGGGATTAATTTTAATTTCATTAATTCCACTTCTATGATTGGAATTTTGAAAAATGGATTCCATATTTGTAATAATAATAATTTATAATGTCTAATAATACCACATTTTTTTACCAAAAATATTAGTGAAAGTGATTAAAATTAATTACAATTATTAAGGTTAAATTGATCTTAGTAAAGGACTAAACCTTTATCTTAAGGTCCCAAATGACCTAGAAACCCATAAAACACCCATTTTATGTCCATAATTCATCCATTAACCTTTAATTCTTGGATTTTTTTTTTCGGTTTTGACTTTTTTAAGTAAAAACATGTGCACACCTAACTTGTTTCCAAAAATTCCATGTGAGTTGTTCTCCATCCCTATAAAAGGCCACTAGCTCTCCCACTTCTTCACAGCACTCATACCTCTTAGGTTTCACCAATACCTGACCAAATAGTCTCCCAACATCTCTACCCTAGACCTATAAGCATAAATTTTGGTATAAATCAATCCATTGGAGATTTTGGTTTAAACCAAAAGAAGTTACCCGATTAAGAGGTAATGCCTTGTCTTAAGTTTTTTAGTTTCATTTCCATTCTTCACCCCATAAAATATTTTTTTATATTCATGTACAATATGAAATTATCCAAAATATACTAGTTTGTTTTTATTATAAGGTTAAAACCTAAAATTTTACACACCTCTATCTAATGGAAGCGAACATACTATTTCTGTGTACAACAAACTACAGCCCCACAAAACGATGATTGTTCAAATTTCCCATACCGCCTCTCATGGTGGACATCGTGATGGAAAATATATTTATATATGTTAAATATTATATTTATAATTTTCCTATGCTTCTGTAATTTTTATGCAGAACATACCTTTATGCTTTCCAAGTTGTGTAAATACGATTATTTCGTTTGATGAAGTGTGGACTACCACCCCCTCAAAGTAATATAACTCTTTCATGCTAAACATAGAACATAAAAAGGATAGTTTTAATTAGAAATATAAGACATAAAAAACCTCTACATGATATCAATTACATAATTATATTTATTTAAATAATATATATATATATATATCATCTTCTTTATTACATTTTCGCATATTTTAAAAGAGATAACGTTGTTTGTGGACGTGTGGAATACAACCTCCTTGACATGATGTAATTACTTTTACATAACATAATTATATATATAAGTATTTATGATAAAATAATATTTTATTTATTATAAAATTATAATTATGTAAATATTTTAGTTACTTACCTTCTTTCCACAATGATCATTTAAAAATAGGAATGTTACTCATTCATACGTACGGCCTACGGTCTCCATGATTGTAACATTGGATTATTTTCATAACCATATTTAATTATGGGTTTTAAAATTATAATTAATGTATAAATATGATAATTAGGTCATGGTTATTATTCTGGATATGTTATATAATTACACCTTTGAACATAGTTGACCAACAATAGTTGTTTTGACACATAAACTAAATTTGGTCAAAAATGCCCGACGTAAAAATAATTGTTTAAGTAGTTATACAAAACATGGTAATAAGTGAAATAAAAGTTATTATAAATATGAAAAATGTTTTTAATCAAGTATAAAATTAACATATTCTTATTATACATGAATTGAAAGGACGTTCACCCGAAAGGAACCACAAGGTAAGGATTTCCATCTCACTTTTTTACATCTGTGAGATAAATTTCATATTCACCACTTACTTCTTCTATATGGTGTACCTACTACAAATTTTGATATATTATATCATGAATTAATTTATATTCATGGTATTTATATTTTTCATTTTATTACTATCACTTTTGAGTCTTTCAATTCATATGTAATGGATTTTCATCTCAATTTACATTCCATTTAGGTTTAATTATTTTCATGCACCTAGTTTATTTTATATGGTGTATATACTAAAATTTACATGATATATCATTAATCTCGTTACTGTCATGATTCTATGACTTTCATTTAATTTTATACCTTCATGAGTTTATGATTTAGGTTGATTCAATGTGGTATGGGACACTTTGGAATGTTTAAAGATTATTAACCTCACCAATAACTTTAATGGTCTTTCAATGGTATTTCCATTTGAAGAAATTATATAAACATTTTTCAATAAACCCTTTAATTGTTATCTGGTTATTAATGAAAATGTTTAATTATTAGTACCAATATTCAATTCTATGGTACTCAAAACGTTCTAGAAAATGTTTTTAGAAAACTTGAATTTATTTTTATCTTCAGTCAGAGAATATATTTTCTTCTAAAAACCATTCTTTATTAAAAAAATTTAAAAATTTTTATAAAATTATTTGGAAAATAAATTTTTACCTTTTTCTGCCTTTTACCAATTTTTTCAAAGGAATCTTTTTGTATCTTTCCAAATGATCCATTTTCTAACCATTTTCCGTAAAAAAGGAATATTTGTTTACCTCATATGACATGTATGGATTCATCCACTTTAATTTATTTGAAGCATCCTTTTCATGTTTAAAAGGTTTATATTTAAAGAAAAATATTTTCAAAAGGTTTTTCAAAAGTAAAGGATATTTTCCTTTAGAATATTTTTAAAATTAAATCTTTTATTTCATAAACGACAAAAACCCTCTATATTAGTCCACTTGGGTTTGTTGTATTGATACCATCCTTATTCTTCATCTGGAAGGTTTATTATTGATTTAGATAATTATAGTATTCTTATTCACTTTCTCGATTCATTATTGAATTCCCCTCGAAATATTCAACTTCATATGATCATTGATCATTAAATTTATCCTAATTATCCATAACATTTATCATGGATATTAATATTTTCTTAAACCATATACCATTGTACATACAATGCCTAATTTGACAGTTATTTGATTAATTTGGGAATTAATTATATATCTGTATTCCTCATTCAATAAAGTTATTTGATAAGGAATATTATTTATTTTGTTTATTCAATATGATAAATTCTTTGGACTGGTAAAGACAGGTGTAGCCTGGACTTTATATAGCTTTTGGATGCATCGACAAGTTCTCATGAGACGAATAATTATACAAATGGGTTTATACCCTAAGTTTTAAACTGTCTTGTGGATGTTCTTGATGGTAAAAGGTACTCATGTTCCTTAAACATGATGTCTATTAAGAAATAATTTCCCTCATAGTAGTTTTAGTTATTATTCATCCATGAGATTTTTATCGACATATCGATGGATACATTCATTTTAGATCGTTGATTAATGGAATGCTTTTTAGTTTCATACCTTGAAATATTTATTTTTACATATCTATTTACTTTAATGGCATCTATTTAGAGTTATTTACCTTTTTATATTTACTATTCTAATTGATTCATTATTGCTTCTGCTATATTTTTCCCTTATTGAGTATTTGAGCTCACCCTTATTATGTTTATTTCCCTAGGAATACAAGAAGCATGCTATGAAAAATATTTAGGAATATAATAGATGGATTATAGTTACCCATGAAGTTTTTTATTTATTTTGAAGAAAAATTTATTATAATTAGTGTATCCATTTGTAATACAATTCTCATTTATGTATCTGGTTTTCCAAGACTACTAAACTGATCGGTCCTTTGGGGATTGATTCCTTGTAATCATGGAAATTTAATTGATAGAAGACACTGGATCTAGGATATCTAGGGTTGGGTCACTCTAGTTGGTTTCAAATAATGTTTATTAGAATACTCTGAAACTAGATTTATAAAAACCTTGATTAGAGAACATAACACTAAGGTAGAATTTTAGGATAAGTATAGTTAAAAACCCTATAATTTTAGTAAAGAATAGATTATGTGGGTCTTCCTATAAATTCATCCATGTATGGATACTAAAAGTGGACATGGTTCTGGAATATATGTACCTCAGAGTAACAACTCTGAAAAGGTATTCTGGGCCTGACTCGGGGAAACCTAGTACACGATAATGGGCCTTACAACGCACCTGGTTTGAAACTCCCAGGAGATATGATTATGATAATTCACATTTTCTTTAACACCATTATAAAGGATTTGAATGGACTTTAACAATGAATAATAAAGGTTAAATCTAAGGTGTTTTATATTAAAGATAATGTGTTATGATTAGAAATCATATAAATGATATTATGGATAATCCTTTAACCAATGAAGGACTTATGTCAAAATAAAATGGATAAATTATTAAGGTTGTATTAAAAACCACACTTAAAAGGATATTTAGAGATTAACCTAATTTCAAGGATTTCCATCATATTTATTTTAGAAATTATATTAATATGGTTTTATAAAAGGACAAACAGTAAGTTGGGTGACAACCAATAAAATCTAGCAAGGCTATGGGTCTTGAACCCATGACCTAAGGAAAAAAAAGGGTTTCATGACAACCATTTAACTATGCAATGTCCTTGTTAATTTTCATTGTTTTTAGTTAAATAGTTTGAAAAATAAATGTTAATGATTAACCAATAATATAACTTTTTATTATTATGGATTAATCTATTAACCATATTAGTTTTAAAAGATAGTTAAGGAAAAATAGTTATACTTATCACTCTTATGGTCCTTTAAAAGTTTCTTTTAGTGATTTAGGCATTAAAAATAAATATTGGTAATTATGTTCTTGTACTAAAGGCATGAAATAGAATTTGATCAAATAATGAACAAATGTTAGGATTGTTCATATGAAATTGAAACCTACCAAGTAAGAATGTTTTGTTATATTCTTGGTCAGTAAAAGAATTACCCAACATTAATAAAATGACTTAGAAATAAAATTTTGTCCTAATAACTTAATTTATATTGAACCGATGGTCTTCTAAATCATCTCAGATTTATTGTTTTGAGGCCCTCAACATTTCACTGATCATTCCCTTGTTTCTAATCGACAACCTCATTCACTCCATATAAATATTTATGTTTTTTCTCTAATTACGTATCTCTACTTGACACTAATGTTCTCCTACATAGAGTCTTAGTTAAACTGTAGTTCATGTGACCTTTGTACTTATCATTCTATCTTTTCTAGAGGTTTTTTCATAGAACCTACTCACAACATGGGATTTCAATGTAAGAAGTATCAAAAAATATATTACCAAGATCGAGTTTAAATTGTGAGGACACAATTTAAATATGGTGAGGGGAATGTGTTGGGGACCAGGACGACGCAGCGGAAGCCAGTGGGCTGGGAATTTAAAATTTTCTACTTCACCGGAGTGACATAACCCTATAAACTCTAGTGATCTTGTCCCAGTTTGGTCCAAGGATCTCACAAGGTTTAAACAGAGCATGAAAATTAAATTGAACATGTACCTTGATCGAAATTAGCGTGTGCAAGTCCACCGCAAGACGTCGGTGATCGTTGCTCGAAGAATCCGTCATCAAAGCCCTATAGATCATCCACAAATGCCTTATGAATCTTCTCACACGTTGTTCATCAAGATCCGGGTGCTAGTGAGGATTTTAGATGACCACTTCAGCGCAACAACGATCAACTCAAAGGAAGATGCTTCTATCCGAGAAGGATGAAATTGAAGATCTTCCTTCGCTTGAGAGACTCTCTCTCTAGATTCCAAGATGGGAGAGAAGCTATCAATCTTGAAACATGAATAGTTAACATGGGAGATCCTCTCTCTCACTTATATAGGGAGTGTTTAAAAACATGTGGTATGAATTCCCGACCCCCGTGTAATAGACATCTACTATATAAGTGTTATAAATAATTATTTATGACAAATAAAATTATTCCATAAATAATATTTATAATTTATCACTAACTTGTAATATATAAATATATTATGTGATAAATTTGAGTCTTTAACTTGACTCACACCTCCTGAAAATATTAAACGAACCTAGGATATTAAAATCCATTCGAATAATATTAATACTTGTATTTACTATATAACTTGTAAATACATGTTATAAATAAATTCAAAAAATTATTCTAAACATAAATAATTAATGAATTTATTTATTCTTCAGTGATCCATAGAACTTGGATAGTGCTCAGACCCTTTGGTGGGCCCCACCAAGTTCTATATTCCTATTCCTAGAATAGGGCATATTCTGAAGGCGCTATTATGTGTGACCCTCTAGGACCTTAACTCAATAGCTATGAATAATATCCACTAACCTAGAGCATGGTATACCAACCCATCGAGGCCTCTATAGAGATAAGGAAAATTCAAAGCAATGACTGCCTTCCTACAAACACGGTCCGTGTAATATAATCTCTTGGTCATAGATATCTCATTAAAGAAGAATGCATACTAGTTTCATCATTCTTTATTTTTTTTATTTTGTTTGTTGATTTTTCCGGACAGTCTTACCTTCCACTACCATGGCTATGGATTTAATGAAGGTACGACCATCCTAATCAACCAAGCTTGAGATATCTCTTCCTGAACTCGGAAGTGAAAAATCCTTTCTCGATCATTCAATAAATGCCATGCCATTAATGACGTACCCAATACAAACTACCTCACCATGAATTAGTCCCCATGGTTTTTGCCTTGCATAAAATGTACGCAATTAAATGAAATCAATTAACAATGATCTCAAGTCAAAATACCATTACACATGTCCTTAGATAGGAACGACCAGTGACACCTAAAACATGTGGTGTTCCTATTATGCAGGTCTGTCCTCATGATCTCAACTACTAGAGATCATCAAGTGTGAACTTCATGAGAAGAAGTCTCAATGCCTATGAGCCCCCAGCACCTGATGGTCACACATCATCTGTGTCCTTTCATAATGATGTAACTGGACCATAGGACGTTACTTTAAGATTACTGTCATGGCATCTCAGGGTTCTCATTATAGACTGGGATCTACAATATCTCTTTGATGTGACATGTAATCTAAGAACATTTCCATAAACAAAGTGGAGGAAGAATTATCTAAACTATTATGGCAAGATAAACACATGTATTATAACAAACTGAATACATGTAGGGGTAATCAAAGTACAAAACAAGTTGGGTCTAGGGCACCCACTTTCAACACTCCCACTTTCACTAGAGCCAAATGCTAACATGTTTCAATCCACTAGCTCTCACATGTGTATCACGAATCTACTGAAAAATGGCTTTATTCAGGGGATCTGCCACGTTGTCCTCTGTGGCTACTCAGCTAACTGTCACTTCACCTCTTTGAGTAAAATCCATCAAGAGATAAAACTTCCAAAGAATATGATTTGTTCTTTGGTGAGACATGGGCTCCTTGTCAAGCACCACTGTAGAAGTGTTATCACAATATACTGGTACAGGGTCAGCAGTGCTAGGTACAACACCAATGTCTGTGATAAAGCTGCATATCTAGACTGCTACTTTTGTTGCACCAGAAGCTGAAATATATTCAGACTCTGCTGTAGAATCAGCAACCACAACTTTCTTTGTGCTTCTCCAGCTCACTGCACCACCATTCAGAAAAAGGATGTATCGTGACTGCGATTT
Organism: Viscum album; assembly: GCA_963277665.1. Classification (NCBI taxonomy): domain Eukaryota; kingdom Viridiplantae; phylum Streptophyta; class Magnoliopsida; order Santalales; family Viscaceae; genus Viscum; species Viscum album. The sequence continues at coordinate 1,606,599,146 of OY728141.1, read as the reverse complement.
CATATCATCCTTATCTTTATGGAAACTAGTATTAGTGTATCCCCTCACAACTAGTTCCTCATTCCTCCATACACCAGGAAAAAATCTTTAGTATGCCTCAAGTACTTTAGGATAGTTTTAATATCTGTCTAATGCAGCTCTCCTAGATTGGCTTGATATCTACCCACCATGCTTAAAGCAAAGGTGACATCAAACCTAGTACATAGCATGACATACATGATAGAACCCACTGCCGAAGCATAAGGGACTCTACTCATTCTGTCAATCTCCTCCTGTATTTGTGGACACGTTTTCTTGGAGAGATTCACACCATGTGACACAAGTAACAATCCTATCTCGGATTGTTATATACTGTACCTTTTGAGTACCTTGTCAATATATGTACTTTGACTTATCCCAAGAAGCCTTTGAGATCTATCTCGATAGATCTAGATCCCTAGAATTTATGATATTTCGCCTAAGTCTTTCATAGAGAAACATTCATTTAACCAAGTCTTAACTGACTGTAAGACTTGCAACTCATTTCCCATATTAATATGTTATCAACATATAATACTAGGAAAAATATGGCATTACCTTCAACCTTTTTATAGACACATGGCTCACTTTTATTTTTGATAAAACCAAAATATCTTATGGCCTCATCAAAACAAAAATTCCATGATCTGGATGCCTACTTAAATCCATAAATGGATATCTGTAGCTTGCATACTTTATTGGAATTCTTTGACTTGAAAAACCCTTCGGGTTGAGTCATATAGACGTCTTCAACCAAATTCCCATTTAAAAAAATAGTTTTGACATACATTTTCAAAATTTCATAATAATTAAAGGATGATATTGAAAGTAATATTATAATGGATTTAAGCATTGCTACTGGTGATAAGGTTTCATCATAGTCAATGCCTTGACGTTGCCTAAAACCCTTTGCAACTAGTCTTGCTTTAAAGGTATTAACCTCACCATCCATGTCCAGCTTCTTCTTGAATACCCATTTGCATCCAATGGGATTTACATCAGCTGGAGGGTCTACCAAAATCCAAAATTGATTTTGGTACATGGACTCCTTCTCAGAATTCATGTATTCTTTCCATTTAGAAGCTTCTTTTCCTTTTACTGCTTCTTTATAGGTTAGAGGTTCATCTTTCTGAAGGACTAATGTATCACCTGACTCGGTGACAAGAAAACCATAATGATCTGGTTCTCTAACCTCTCACGTAGACCTACAGTATCTGTGTCTCAAGAACAACTTCTTATTCCATTTGTTCTTGTAGAGATTGTTCCTCTACTAACTCTTGTGCATCTGGAGCATTAACTTCATTGAAGTCAATCTTGCTCCCACTATTTCCAACAGAAATGTGTTCCCTTTCTAGAAATGTTGCATATCTTGCCACAATGACTATTCTATCTATAGGTTTATATAGGTAGTATCCTCTAGTTTCCTTGGGATAACCTATAAATATGCACTTAGTGCTTCTGGATGATAATTTGTCACTTGGTAAAGTCTGGAAAAATTCCTCGCACCCCCATGCACGCATGTGTGTTAGGTTGGGTTTCTTTCCATACCATAACTGATATGGAATCCCTTCTGCAGATTAATTTGGTACTCAGTTAATGGTATATACTGCTATCTGCAAGGTGTATTCCCAAAAGGATAATGTAAGGGTTGTATGACTCATCATTGATCTGACCATGCCAAGAAAGGTCGTATTCCTCCTTTCACTAACACCATTCCATTTTGGTGTATAAGGAGGAGTGATTTGGGATAATATCCCACACTCCTTCAAGTGATCAATGAATGCTTGGTTAAGATATTCTCTGCCTCGGTCTGAGAAAAGTGCTTTTATCTTCTTACCAAGTTGGTTTTCTACTTTATTTTGGTATTCCTTAAATATACTAAAGGAATATGACTTATACCGCATTAAGTAGATATATCCATACCTACTATAGTCATCGGTAAATGTAATGAAATATAGAAACCACCCTTTGCCTCTACTGGAAATGGACCACACACATCATTATGTATTAATTCCAGTACTGTATTGGATCTTTCTCCCTTTCCTGAGAAAGATGATTTGGTCATCTTTCCTTGTAAACAATCTTGACATACATCTAAGGATTCTAACTATGCCGAATCTAGATACCCTTCTTGATGCAATTTTCGCAGTCACTTATCGTTTACATGACCAATCCTGAAGTGCCATAGGTGGGTGTTATTTGAGTCATGTTGGCTGTTTTTGTCATTGATTTCCATTACTGTGTTTTCTAGTTCCAGCATATATAAATCATTGTTAAGATGTGACATACCATAACATATGTTATCCCTATAAAAGAGACAATTTTTATTTCCAAACATGAAATAAAAACCCATAGTGTCTAGGCTTGACATAGAGATAATGTTTCTGGTAATAGAAGGTACATAATAAGAATTGTTTAAAACTAGAACCAAACCAGTTGGAAAGGTTAAGTGATAGTCTCCCACTGCCAAGGCTGCCAGACGTGAACCATTTGCAACTCGGAGATCCACTTGACCTTTTGAAATCTTCTTGAACGTACTTGGTTCCTATATATGAATACAAATGTGTGAGCCACATACTCTATCCAATACCCAACTTGCAGAAAAATATAGATTCTATTCAATGACAAAAATACTTAAAGTATAAGCATTAGCTTGTTTCTTCTTCCTAGATCTCCAATTCTTCTTCCAGTGGCCTTTCTTTCTACATCCAAAGTAGACAACTTCCTGCTCATTAATTTGCATCTGAATCATTGGATTCTTTGTAGGATGATGCATTGGTGTCTTTGGACTTGACTTGTCCTTAGACCCCTTTGACATGCCCTTGTTTTTCTTGTTCACCATAAGGATAGATGAATTGGTATTTTTCATATCCTTATCAGCTTGGTGAACTAAATCCAAAAGGTCTGAGAGTGACTTTGTCATATCATTCATATTATAAATGACAATAAAAGTCGAAAAGCTTGATGGTAAAGAGGAAAGGATGAGATTCACTGCTAGTTCTTGGTTCAATTTGAACCCAAGGGCTTCAAGCCTCTCAAAATACCCAATCATCTTGAGTACGTGAGGACCGACTAGGTGCCTTTTTTCTAGACTACACTTATTAAGAAACTTGATATCACATACCTTTCTTTCCTGGCCCTCTCCTTATAAAGTTCTTAGAGATGTGAAAGCATCTTGTAGGCATCCTCGTCCTCATGAATATTTTGCAATTAGATAGACATGGATGACAACATGATGCATTTTACATCAAGTGCATCATCTACATGCTTTCTCCATTTATATTTTTCAGCCTTACTTTCTCCCTGAGGAGGCTCAGCATGAATTGGCGATTCCAGCACATATAACTTCTTTCCAAGGCGTAATACTATGCGAAAGTGCCAGTACCACTCCTGGAAGTTATTGCTGGTTAGGATATTTTTTTTATCCAAGATCGATTACAGTGATAAAGTACTTGTGGTGTTGGTTATTTCCATTTTAAATCTACATCAGATAAACATTTAGTAGTTAGTACTTTGTCTTGATTACCTTTTGACATTTATGATTAATAAATTATTATATCATTTTAATGTCTCCCACTATTTTAGTGATGCTTAATAGCCCTCAATATTAGATTCAGAATACTCTATCACTTGATCATTCTAGTGGCAAGGATCCTCAAAAATTTCCTCATAGTATACAAGATATGGCTACGCCACTACTTGGAGGGTTTCAAGGTAGGCACTAGATAGGCCAACCACTTGTTCTTTTAGTTCCTTGTATTGTTGAGTAAAGTCCAAGATTTTGTAATCTTAACTTGATTCCCTCAACACCTTACCTCTAAAGTGATAACAAGTTAGCGAAGGCTAATCCTTGACTACTCACTTAAGTTAAGTCAACCCTTTTCTCTCATGAAAATGCCTCGGTAGTAATAGGCACTCTCAACTAATGATGACGTGCACCCAAACAGCCGGTTTTGTTTAGATGTGAGAAATGGAAGGCTTTTAGACTTAATATATCTTTGAGGGATTTTTATATTTATTGACGAATATAATCCTTTTCTATTTATTATGTTTAAACTGGGTTTTTGCACTCACAACTAAACATGCAATAGAATATAATTCACTACATATTTATGCATTTTATCTTGTTTACTATTTTACGTAATCACGCAATAATCATGTAGACGAATAGAATAATAAACTATGCATAAAGTAAATCATACAATCCGACTGGTCTTGAGAATTCTCTAAAGATCGATCCATAACTGATCAATCTTGACCTAGGGGCATCCATACCTATGTCCTGACTTAACTCATGTCACAGCATGCCTAGTGCAAAGCGCTTGGCTCCCGTTTGGTTTATCGCCTCGTCTTGGTGGGGTCTGCGTCTCGAATAATCATTTAATTACAAATGTACCCGCACGCAGGCGAGGGGGTCTAGGGGTACAAATTACATCTCATGGAATGGACACACAGTCGCTCATACATATTTTAATTAAAAAGATGATTTTCAGACCGTCATTTATCTAATTAATTATCACAATCATCGCACACATTGAATAAATGATTAAATAAATAAATAAATACCATACATACACAGTTCTGTCACTTTCTCAAGACCATTTGGGGTAAAATGTGCTCAAGAAAATTAAATTGCAATAAATTTAAAAAATGTGAGGGTGTTCTAATAAATTAAATGAATTTGATTAAATTCAAATAATTTATTTTATCGGTTACATTTGTTTAATTTAATTTTAATTATAAAAATTAAATTAAACAATTAATTTAATTCTAAACTTAAATTAAATTAATATTTTGGATTAAAATAATTTAAACCCAAAATTAACTCTAATTAATTTAATTTAAAAAACTAAATTAATTAAAATTAATTTAAAGCGGGGTTACCTCTAGCCCAGGAGTCTAGAGGGACTACGAATCGCCACGAGGTGTCGTCCTGGAGCAGAGCCAATTACGGCATTATCACAACATGATCATGGCGTGGCCATGGTGTGACCGCGGCATGACCGTGGTGTGACTACTAGGTCCAACGACTCTCGCGGTAGAATCAACTTCTAGCGAAGACCCGAAAAGTAGGAGGAGGTTGGGAATCAAACCGGCCAGCCGTATGGCCGAAAGCCCGCTGCTCCAGCGAGCCAGCGAGGCGACAGACCAGTCTGGAACGGCCTGGACCGGCGTTGCTGGTGCGGTTCTCGGTCAGCGCGAGCAGGAGGTCCGGCCAAGGGCGGCACGATGCCACCATGAGGCCCGGGTAAGCGCGGCGTGGCCGACGAGGTTCGGTTTGAGGCAGCGTGACTGCTCCAACTCGGCTTGGGCGACATCCCGGCGAGGCGTGACCAGGTCTGGAAGGAGGCGGTTCGGTGAGCTCGGGGAGACCAAAGTTCGGGAGCATCACGACGGTCCGACGCGACTCCGGGCGGAGCGAGGAGGCAGCCCGACAGAGTTCAAGGCGACGCGAAGGAGACTAAGAGTCGGTCTGGCAGGAGTCTAGCCCAGCGGTGGGGGGGGGGGGGGTTCTAGTGGCTAGAGTTTCACAAGGGGTGTCGCACCCCCTTGTGCGCCACGTGAAAGAGGAGATCCCTTTTGGGTCTCCCAATTTTTTAATTTTTTTTATCCTTATACCAAAAGGCCACCCCCTTTTAATTTTTTTAAAAGATAAGAAGACCGCATTTTGGGGTCTTAGTCTTTCATTATTTTTTGAAAAAAATGCAAGAATACCCCAAATTGGGGTCTTGGTCTTGGTCTCCCTCCCCTTTCCCCTTTTTTATATTATTAAAAATATTTTCCACACATATTTGTGGAAAAAATATTTTATTATATTTTATAATAATAAAAATTATATTTGATGTTAATTCTTAATTTGAGATAAACATCAATTGAACAAAAAACATGACATCGATCCAATTTTAAAAAAATGGAATGATCATAACATGATCATTTGAAAACGAAACAACGCACAGTCAGATCTGAATGAACCGTTTTAACACCCTGCAATTAAATTTAATGCATCTTAATTTTTTGACTAAGAAAAACCTTACGATCCCTCTGATACCATTGTTGGGGACCAGGGCGGCGCAACAGAAGCTGGTGGGTCGGGAATTTAAAATTTTCCACTTCACCGGAGTGACATAACCTTGTAAAATCTGGTGATCTTGTCTCGGTTTGGTCCAAGGATCTCGCAAGTTTTAAACAGAGCATGGAAATTAAACTGAACATGCACCTTGTTCGGAATCAGCGTGTGTAAGTCCGCCACAGGACGCCAGCGATCGTTGCTCGAAGACTCCAACTTTTAAGCCCTCTAGATTGTCCACACACGCCTTATGAATATGCTTGCACGCCGTTCGTCAAGATCTGGGTGCTGGCACGGATCTTCGACAATCACTTCAGCGCAACGGCGATCACCGCAAAGGAAGAATCTTCAATCCGAGAAGGATGAACTTGAAGATCTTTCTTTTCTTGAGAGACTCTCTCTATAGATTCCAGGAGGGGAGAGAAGCTCTCAATATTGACACATGAATAGTTAACATGGGAGAGCCTCTCTCTCACTTATATAGGGAGTGTTTAAAAACATGCGGTATGAATTCCCGACCCCTGTTTAATAGACATCTTCTATATAAGTGTTAGAAAAAATTATTATATGAAAAATAAAATTATTCCATAAATAATATTTATAATTTATCACTTACTTGTAATATATAAATATATTATGTGATAAATTTGAGTCTTTAACTCGACTCACACCTCTTGCTGATACTAAACAAACCTAGGATATTAAAATCCATTCAAATAATATTAATACTTGTATTTACTATATAACTTATAAATACATGTTATAAATAAATTCAACGAAGTATTCTAAACTTGAATAATTAATGAATTTATTTATTCTTCGGTGATCTATAGAACTTGGATAGTGCTCAGACCCTTTGGTGGGCCCCACCAAGTTCTATATTCCTATTCACAGAATAGGGCATATTCTCAAGGCACTATTGTGTGTGACCCTCTGGGCCCTTACTTCAATAGCAATGAATAATATCCACTGACCTAGAATGGGGTCTAACAACCCATCGAGGCCCCTATAGAGATAAGGCAAAGTCAAAGCAACGACTGCCTTCCTACGAAAATGGTCCGTGTAATATAATCTCATCATCATCGATATCTCAATAAAGAAGAATGCATACTAGTGTCATCATTCTTTATTTGATTTATTTTGTTTGTTTATTTTCTCGGACGGTCTTACCTTCCACTACCATGGCCATGGATTTAATGAAGGTGCAACCATCCTAATCAACAAGGCCCGAGATATCTCTTCCTAAACTCAGAAGCGACAAATCATTTCTCAATCATTCAATCAATGCCATGCCATTAATGATGTCCCAATACAAACTACCTCGCCACGACTTAGTCACCATGCTTTTTGACATGCATCAAATGTACGCAATTAAATGACATCTATTGACAATGATCTCAAGTCAAAAGACCATTACACATGTTCATAGATAGGAATGACCAATAACACCTAAAACATGTGGTGTTCCTATTATGCGGGTCTGTCGTCATGATCTTAACTACTAGAGATCATCACGTGCGAACTTCATGAGAAGAAATCTCAATGCTTATGATCCCCCAGCACCTAATGGTCACACATCATCTGTGTCCTTTCAGAATGATGTAACTGGACCACATGGTGTTACTTTAAGATTATTGTCATGACATATCAGGGTTCTCATTATAGTCTAGAATCTACTATAACCCTTTGATTCGACAAGTAATCTAAGGTCATTTCCATAAACAAAGTGGATATAGAAGTATCTATACTATTATGGGAAGATAAACACATGTATTATAACAAACTGAATACATGAAGCGGTAATCAAAGTACAAAACAAGTTGGGTCTAGGGCACCCACTTTCAACAGAATGTGACACCTCTGAAAAAATTAAGTAATAACCTTGTATTTTATAGCATGTATGACACATGACACAAATCATGTAAGGTAATATCCTGATACTTTATAATATATTTACAATTTAAAATAGATTCTATATATATTTAAACACATGAAACACCGAGTTGTCTTTCATTTCACAGAAGAGATACCTTCCTCGATAACTTTCATTACACACAAGTGTGACCTTACTTGATACTTTTGATACATGCAAGTGTGAAATTCCTCAATATTTTGCGTTACATGCAAGACTGAGTTTCACCAAATAACAATGTATTATTAAAATATTATTATTTAATATAATATGATATAACCTAGCCGTTATTTTAGCGGTTATGAATAGTATTAACTAACTTATGAAAATATATGGTTTATTTAAATATAAAATGAATTCATGGGTTACTAATTAATGGTAAATGAAAATAAGAACCAATTGGATATAAAAAGCAATATTATTATTTTTCTGCTTCAAATGGACTTTTATCTTAATAAACATAATTAATTACACTAAGTGAATTATTTTAATTAAATATATATGTTATATATTCAATAAAATATTTTGGATATTCATCCATTGGATTTTATATGCATATGATATGAACAACCCCTATTTTACTCATAAAAACTTACATTTTTATAAAGGCAATTTTACCGCCTTTTAATGGTGCACCCATTTTTAATCTGGATTTTGACACATAAATTTATTTAATATGTCAAAATAAACTTAATATTTTAATTTTAAACATAAGAATTTGGTTAGGGTATTTTTTTGATATTTTTTTAGACATTTCAATTTTTAATGAATAACTAAAAATACTGAAATTTGGTTCAAAACTACTTTTTCATCTAATTTAATTTATATGGTTAAGTTATGTTTTTATTGGTTTTAAAGTTTAATTAGATAATATTTTTATAAATTAATACAATTTAGTATATTTTTATCAATTTCACTTTGAAATGGATTATAAAAGCATAGAAAAGTTTTAGATGTTTTTACTTTAAAAACCCACATTGTCGTCTCGTCTGCGAGATTAATTTTAATTTAATTTCTGCCACTTATATGATTGAAATTTGTAAAAATGGATTAAATATTTTTAATTATAATAATTTATAATTTCCAATAAGACAAAAAATTTTTATTAACAAAAATATTTGTGAAAGTGATTAAAATTAATTACCATTATTAAGGTTAAATTGAGCTTAATAACATACTAAACCTTTATCTTAAGGGCCCAAATGGCCTAGACACCTGTAAAAACCCATTTAATATCCATAATTCAGACATTAACCTTCCATTATTGAGTTTGGTTATATTTATTTTAGGAAAGAACAAGTGCACACCTAACTTGTATCCAAAAATTCCAAGTGAGTTATTTTCATTCCCTATAAAAGGCCATCACCTCTCCCACTTATTCACACCTCTCAAAACTCTTAGGTTAAAAATATACCCTCAAAAATAGTCTCAAAAAATCCCTCCCCTATACCTATAATCCACCCTTTAGGTGGAAATAAATCAATGGAAGCTTTTTGTTCAAACAAAAGAAGTTGCCTGATTAAGAGGTAATGTCTTCTCTCAAGCTTTTTAGTTTCATTTACATTCTCCACCCCTAAAATATATTTTTTATATTATTGTAAAAAAAACCAGTATCCTAAAAATAATAGGATGTTCTTATTTTAATTTTACAACCTAAAATTCCACACACCTCCATCTAATGTAAGCGAACATATGGTTTCTCTGTACGACAAACTAATGTCTAACGAAACGATGATTGTTCAACATTCTCCTACCGCCTCTCATGGTGGACATTATAATGAAAAATATATTTATATATTTTAAATATTATATTTATAATATTACTATTATTATTTAATTTTTATATATAACATACCTTTATTTTTTCCAGGTTTTTTAAATAGGATAATTTGTTTTGAGGAAGTGTGGACTACCGCCCCCTCAAAATGATATAACTCGTTCATGCCAAACATGGAACATATAAAGGATGGATTTAATTAAAAATATGAGACATAAAGATATCTACATGATATTAATGACATAATTATATTTATAGAAACATAATATATATATATATATATATATATATATATCGTCTCCTTTATTACCCTTTCACAAACATTAAAAGAGATAATGTCGTTCATGAACGCGTGGACTACCGCCTCCTCGACATGATGTGATACCTTTTACATAGAATAATTATATATATAAGTATACATTATTAAATAATATGGTATTTATTATATAATTATCATTATGGAAATATTTTTAGTTACTTACCTTCTTTCCACAATGATGATTTAAAAATGGGAATGTTACTTATGCGTATGTACGACCTACCATCTCTATGATTGTTACATGGGATCATTTTCATAAATATATTTAATAATTGATTGTAAAATTATAATTGATGTATAAATATTATAATTATGTCATGTTTATTATTATGTAGATGTTATATGATGACCCCTTTGACCATAGTTGACCAACAATATTTTTTTTGACACATAAATTGAATTTGGTCAAAAACACCTCACGTAGATTTAATTTTTTACGTAGTTGTACACAACATGGTAATAAGTAAAATAAAAGTAATTATAAACCTGAATAAGGATATTAATCAAGTATAAAATTAAAATAAGTTTATTATATAGGATTTTAAAGGATGTTCACCTGAAAAGAAACACAAGGTAAGGATTTCCATCTCAGTTTTTACATTTGTGAGATAAATGTCATATTCACCACTTACTTATTTTGTGCGGTATAAATACTACCCATTTTGATATATTATATCATTAATTAATTTATCTTTATAGTATTTATATGTTTCATTTTATTATTATCACTTTTGAGTCTTTTGATTCATATGTAAGGGATTTTTTTTCTGAATTTACATTCTTTTGAGGCTTAATTATTGTTATAAACCTAGTTTTTTTATATAGTGTATGTACTGAAATTTACATGATATATCCTTAATATCCTTAATATAATGATATTATTACTTTAATTTAATTTTATACCTTTATTATTTTATGATTTGTGATTTTTCAAAGTGATATGGGGCACTTTCGAAACTTTTAAAGATCATTAACCTCAACAATAAATTTAATGATCTTTCAATGGTATTTCCATTCAAGGAAATTATATAACCATTGTTAAATAAAACCTTTCATTATTATATGATTCTTCATGACCATTTTCAAGTATTAGTACAAATCTTAAATTCTCTGGTACACAAAATTTTCTAGAAAATGTTTTCAGAAAACCCAACTTTATTTATCTCTTTAGTCGGAGAACCTTCTTTTTTTTAAAAGCCATTATTTGTTAAAATGTTTTGAAAATGTTTTTAAAATTATTTAGTAAAGTAATTTTTACACTTTTTTTATTTTACCAATATTTTCAAAGTAATCTTGTTTTCTCTTTCCAAAAGATTCATTCTCTAACTATTTTTCATAAAAAAGGAATATTTTTTACCTCATACGAAATGTATAGATTCATCCACCATCATTTTTTTGAAGCCTCATTTTCAGGTTTAAAAGGATTTTTTTTAAAGAAAAGTATTTTCAAAATTGTTTTCACAATAAAAGGATATTTTACTCAAGATTTTTTTTAAAATCTAATATTTTATTTCATCAATGACAAAAACCCTCTATTTTACTCCACTTGGGTTTTTTGTATTGATACTATCCTAATTTTTCCTATATATGGTTTTTTATTGATTTTTACAAGGATAGTATTGACATTCAATTCTTAGATTAATTATTGAATTCCCCTTTAAATAATAAACTTCATATGATCATTGAGAATTAAATTTATCCTAATTATCCATAACATTTATCATGGATATTAATTTTTCCTAAACTGTATACCATTGTACACACTGTGCCTATTTTGATAGTTATTTGATTAATTTGGAAATTATTGATAGATCTGTATTCCTTATTCAATATGGTTATTTTATAAGGCATATTATTTATTTTGTTTATTTAATATGATAAATGTTTTATACTGGAAATGACGAGTGGAGCCTAGACTTATATAGCTCCTTGATGCATTGACATGTTCTCATGAGATGAATAATTGCAGAAATGGGTTTCTACCCTTAGTTTTAAACCATATTGTGAAAGTTATTAATGGTAATAGGTCCTCATGTTCATTATACATGAATTCCATTAATAAATAATTTCCCTCATAGTATTTTCAGTTATTATTCATCCATGAGATTTTGCATCAACATATATAGATATATTTCATTTTAGATCATTGATTAATGGAATTTTTTTAGTTCCATACCTTTTCATATTTATTTTTACTTATCTAGTTATTTGAATGGCATGTATTTCTAGTCATTTGCCTTTCCATATTGACTTTTCTCATTGATTCATTATTGGTTATGCTATATTTTTCCCTTACTGAGAATTTGACCTCAACCTTATTATGTTTCTTTCCCTGGGAATCCAAGAAGTGTACTATGAAAGATATGAAAGAATATACTAGATGTATTATAAATACTATTGAATTTATTTATTTTTTTATAAGAAAAAATATTTTTTAATTAGTGTATCCATTTTTAATAAAATTATCATTTATGTATATGGTTTTCCAAGATTACTAAACTGGTTGTTCCTTCAGGGCTTGATTCTTTGTAGTCATGCTAATGTAATTGATAGAATACACTGAATCTGGGCTATCTAGGACTGGGTCGATACACTATCTTCACATTCTTAACTCATAGTACACCAAACATTATATTATTTCATTATTCTATAAACTTTATATCATGGTCCATGTACTCTATTTCATGGAGACATTTCATTTTCCAAAAACCAATTTTTAAGCTCTAAATTTTGAGTCCCAAAAATGTAGAAAACATTGGGAAATATTGGAACATTAAATGCACTTTCAAAAACACTTTGTCAAATTTCTATACAAATAAACACAACAACCCAAAAACTATAAAATGAAAACATGGAGAATTTTTCCCAATAATATACCCCTTTGGGTTTGTTAAAAACACATGAAGAACTATTAGAAAGTTATATTGATAAAAACTCACAGACCTTATTCTTAAACCACCAATCAAACTCTAAAACTCTAGATAAGGATAAAATATTTACCCAACACATACCCTAAGACAAAATGATCCATGATTAGGTTTGATAAATAAGAATAGAACGTAAATTTAATAAAAAAAAACCTCATTCTTGACACCACCTATTCTTACCCGATTCCAAATGATGATCAATAACAATTGTTTCAACTTCTAGTGTGTAACTCTCAAGAAAACCACTTCCTCAACCATACAAAATAATTGATTTTTTTAATTAAAAAATAGGCCATATTATTGGGATATATATTCATTGAAATAACATCTATAACATAGTTATATTTAAAAACCCCCCTATAACATTTCTCTCCCTGATTCAATATAAAATATTTTCTATAAAAGGAAAAGAATACATATCAGCAAACATGAAGGAAAACACCATACCTTGGGGAGTGGAGGTCACACATATATATTTCTAAAGCATGGGGAAAAAATTTGACTCTAAGATCCAGTTGATATTGTTAAAATTCTTCGTTATGTAAGGCTTTTGTTAGGAAGTCTAGAACCTATAGTTCAATAGGCACATACTCTAACTTCACTACCCCATGATTCATATTTTCCTTGATGAAGTGATATTTGATTTCTATGATATTTATCCTTGAGTGATGGACTAATTTTTTTATAATATTTATAGAACTTGATTCATTAATATTGTTTCCAATAAAAAATATCACCTCAAATCCCATCTCATCAAGCTACAGTTTCATCCATAATAATTGTGTGTAGGCTTGAGTTACTACAATATATTAAACATCTATAGTGATAAAGGAAATAAAATCTTATTTCATTCTAATACAGGAAATATAAAACTGAACAAGATAAAATTCCTAACCTAATGTTAATTTCCCATCATATACTAAACCAACCAAATCAGTGTCTGTATATCCCAATAACTCATGTTTTGATGTTGCATTATAAAGATGGAAAAAATTCACCATGCCTTTGATATATAATAGAGTTATCTTAACTATAACCATGTGGTTCTATTTTGGATTAATTTGATATTTTTCAGCTTAATATGCGGAAAACATATTGGGTCATGTTTCTATTAAGTACAAGAGGATCCCAATGATCTATCTATATTCTATGACATTGAACACTTTGCATTCCCCATCCCTTGAAAATTTCATCAAGGTAGCGACCAAAGTTGTCTTATCCTTAGAAACCTCTATTATAAATCTCCTCAGAACCTTTTTCACATATTTATATTGAGAAATAAAAGTACCATGCCTTTTTTAATCACCTGTAGAGCAAGTAAAACCCCTATCTCTCTAATCATTAACATTTCAAACTCAAATTTCATGTACTTTGAAAATTTTTATCACTAATATTCATTTTATCAACCAAAAAATATGTCATTAACATACACAAACACCATAATAAATTTATTACTCTCATTTTAGAAATAGATGTTATAATAAATTCCATGATTCACATGTTTAGAATGCACTTCTTTCTCAACTGAAGTGAACACACTGCTCCTCAAGAAGATCCTCCTAATGATCTATATTAGTTTTTATTTTATTCACACTTAAATAAGTTTAACATGAATCTATATTTTCATCCTGAAGATGAAATCAAACCTTCCACATATTTGAAATCAGAAAACACTATTCACTATGAACTCTAAACTCATGGACCCATCTGAATGTGACCTCCAACCTCAACAAACAGGTTCCCCATGAACTCCCCTATTATCTATCATAATTCAAAGTTACCAAAAAAGGATCATCGTGAACTCTAACTTCATAAAAACCCATTCCTAAACTTGCAATATGACTCACATACTCCAACTTCATGAGCTTTAAATTAATATGATCTCCAATTACACATGATGCACCTCCACTAACTTCCTTCCACCAACTACACTTGATATAGACCCTTTCAAAAAAATTCAAATTACATAAGTGATAGTGCTCTCTAATGGAACTTGATCTATGTATAATGAATTTATTAAGGGTCCTTTATATATAAAAATCCTTATGAGAAACCCACTAAACATTCGATTATTGGACATCACTTTATTTAAACTCACCTGCTTCATCATTTCACCTTATACTATGAACTCCACCTCATGGTGCATGGATCAACTTCATGGTTCATGTACTTTCCCTCATACTAGAATATAAATAACCATTAAATGTTAGAGAAATCCTTTACACACCATAAATTTTAACTCACCATAAACTCTATCTCTGCATGCTTGACCTCATAGTCCACCATCTGTGCACTTCCTTCATGATTATATAAACTTTACCTCATGTATTGTTTAGTTAACCTCATAGTATATGTATTCTACTTTGAAAAAAAAAATTAGTCAAAAACCAACTTTTGACCTCCAAATTTTTAGGCCCTAAATATTATAAAAAACTGGGAAATGATACCAACTTCAATGTGATTTTGAAACCACTTTTTCAATATACTATATCAACAAACACAAACACAAAAATTTTAAAATTCAATTATGAGGGATTTTTTCCGAAAAAAACTGAGTTTTACAAGGGTTTAAAAAACCAATAAACTTTTTTAGAAACCAATTCATACCTAGTTCATTAATACTATATTGAAATAACCATACCTGTCCATACAATTATGTGTCACCTATCCAAATTTATCCATGGAAATCCACTAGTACTAGGGAAAAACCACACACAAGTTCCATTACCCAGAGCACCACTAATCTCTAGTACCACTAGGGAACCACTTCGACCAAGTATCAATTATGAAAATCCTATTGATCTCCCTTAAAAGGGAAAACCATCATATTGATAGGCACTCGAGAGACTGATTCAAGTTACACCAACTTCACTATATCTAACATGAGATAAAATTTCTCAGTAATAAGATATCCTAAGTTAGTAGCCATTATCCATACCTCCACCAGATCACCCATTTTCCAATACAACAGAGAATATTCCAATTGATCTCACTATCCTCAATATGAAAGTCATGAAATGACCACTATGGTTAGATATAATAGAGGTATATATCATCAAAGATGAAGAAAAAATCTATGATTATAAGGAAAAAACAAGCTTGAGACATCATTCTGGTCCTGTATTGTGTCATATTCACTTATCAATATGAAATTATTAAAGCATCGAGTAAGTAATTCATACACCATATTTGTCTAGATCTATGGATGAGTCTTCATTACATAAAGGAAACATAATTACCTTACATAGAATACGTGAATAAAATTAATAAAATAGGAAAAAAATCATCATCAAATTAACTTATATTCCCTTTTAGTGTCCATGAATTGAATTTGGGAAGACAAATTGGATATCTCTAATGGAAATTTCTTAATGATTAATGGACTATACATTAATTTATTACTAACACTCCCTCGAATGTATGCATCAGAGGGTGGGGTGAATAAAGAGAACTGCATTTCACTATGTTCCCTAGTTAGTAGATTCCTATAAGAATGGTTTTATGAAACATTATCACTTTAGTACAGGTTTTAAACCCAATATATATACACACTTTAAATTTTATTAAATATACCCTTGTTATATAAAAATCCAATAAAATATAATCTTGATGGGAACAAGCCATCAAGATACTCCTACATTAAGTGTATGAAAATGCAAAACATGATTTTTGTTTGAGAAAAATAAAATTCACAGCTAATGGAATGCCCTCAATGGAGAATATATCACATTCATAATATAAATTGTATTCATACCATGCCCAAACAAAATCATAAAAAAACAAAATGGTGTTAGAAGTGGTCACAATAGAAGAAATATAGAAGAAACCCAAAACTGTAGGATTGAGTGAATTAATACCAACATCAATACCTTAGGGATTATCAAATCCTTGACATCTTTAATATTTCATGATGGAAAAACGAAGTATTCTCCAACCTATAAGGATGTGGAATTATTATCACAACCTCATCCCACTCCATGGAAATTAATATTTTCTATATTGGGATAAAAACCATAAGAAAGTACTTAACAATTTCCTCCATTGTGTGAAAAATATTTCTCTATAGGTAAAATATTCAATAGTGTTTATAAAGACTCTCTCAAGATCAAAAATCATAAATCAATTTTCGGTGAGCATTAGAAGGATAAGGAATAGACTTGTAAAGTATGTAGAATGAAACATTCTTCCATGAAAGTGAAGACCAAAGATATTTATGACTTAACTCTTGGTAGATATTCAAGAGATGAAAAATATACTTACCCTTATGATAAGAATATGGGTATATCTTCATGCTTGGAATTAGTTAATGTCATCAACATCAATCCCATCAATGATTTAAAGCATGATTCTGATACATAAGTATAGGGTACAAAAGTTTTTATCCAAATATTTTGTTACACAAAAATGATAAAATTTTTTGAGAGCCTATCATCATAGACAAGCTCGAAGTTTGATAATTCCCTATAATATTTAGTAACCACCACCCTTGTGGGGGCGGCTCCACCCGGGGGTGGCACGGCGAGGGTGGTTCATCCTAGGGTGGCGCTGTGAGGGCGGTTCGGCCCGGGGTGACATGCAGCGGCCGAGGCTGCGGGCGGCTGCATCATTGCCTTCGTCGCCTTCATCATCTTCATCCATTGCAAAGAACACACAATTCAACACAAGAATTACAGAGAGGAGGATCCATGTTAGTTTGGCCTGCACTCTCTGCATTAGAGCGGTAGCAAGCATCTATTATAATTTAATCACAAGAATATTAAAAACAGGTAAGGGAAGACAATTCAAACACCCTCTTTTCAAGCATCCACAATTTAATAATTCCCAATCTCACAAAATAAAAACATTCATGCATCAATCTAAAATAGAGAGTTGATCCGCGTTCGTAGTTTTTGAAGAGAGGAAAATGGGGATATAAAAATCACTTATAAATAAGCCCCTACCTCAGGTTGTTTGTTGACGTCGACGAGGAGGGAAGAAGGTGAAGTTGTCGATGATCGTCTCATTCGCCACACACCTCCAATCCCGGGAATGTGTGTCGGTTCATCATCATTGAAGATGTCCCACATCGGAAGAAGTCCCGAGGAAGAAGGTTGAAGTCAGCGTTCTTCATCGGTGGAGCATTCTTCATTGGAGGACATTCTCCCAAGTTCTCCAATGCTCTGTATTTTTCCAAGCCTTTTCTCCAAGTGCTCTACCAACCCTTCTCCCAATAAAGGAATAGCCAATATAAATTAAATTATGATTTAATAATTCAATTTGAATTGGCACATTAATTCAAGAGGTGTTGGCATAATAAATGTTGGAGGAGTTGTAGAGGCTCCCCCACATTTAATAAGAAGTTTGAGGGTTTCTCCATTAAAGGGGAGTTCAAGGGGGTTTAGGCCTCGGGTGGTCCCCTCCACCATAACCTCTCATGGGAGGTCAGGTTCGGGTGGTCCCAAAATCAATAACCACTCATGGGAGGTTTTTAGTTCAGTGATCCCCACCTGCAAAATTTCCACATGGGGTTTTCAAAATAAAAATAAAATAAAATGTTTCACACTTTATTTTATTTTATTCTTTTCATGAAAAAACCCCAAAATTTAACTTTCACCCTCAACCCAATATTGTTGAGATGAATGTATTTTTAAGAGAATATCGGTGCTGCGCATTCAACGGTGTCCTCAAATTTCAATTCTGAGCACCAGGTCAAAAGTTACAAAACTCCTCTTGCGCGTTTACTGAGTGTACCTGAAAAAATGTTCAGAAAATTATTAACAGTCACCCTCACCCCATGCCGGTCGAGGTTAGGCTCTGCCCAAGTGAAACAGGACCCAAAGAACCCAATGGTAGTCTCAGATTTCCAATATGAGTTACCGTTTAAAAGTTATGTATTTTACAATAAAATAATTTTCACTTAATTATTTTATTCACGGCCAAAAACAAACATTCACTGGTGGCCAGTGCCGGCCAAAGTTAGTATCTTCTTAAATAAAGCATGGCCTCACAAGTTCAGCAGTGGTCTCAGATTTTCAATCTGATCTATCCTTTGGGAGTTATAAGCATTTGAAAAATAATATAATTTATTTAATTATTTTATTTACGATTATTCCATTTTTGGGTTTTCTCACAGGAGGTCTGCGCTGACCAAACTTAAGTCGCTCCTAGGGTAAACCTGTTATTTTGAACACAATGGTGCCCTTAGATTTTTGATCCAGGAAACTGTTTAAGAGTTATTCTACTTTTTCAGGAAAACTGCTTACGCGCGCTAATTAAAGCGTAACAAAATCTTCGACGGATCATTCTGAGCACTCTGGGGCTCGAAATCACGCGCCGTTAGATTTCAAGGTCTTGTAAGAATTCCATATAATTAAAAAAAATTATACGGAATTTCTGGGAAATTACACCATTTCCCAAAACCATCCTTCTGTTGCAACTGCCCCGCCTATCTTAGAACCTCTACCTATGGCTCAAGATCATCTTGACCCTCAGTGGAATAATCCAAACTCTCATGGGCCCTATCTAGAAAAACTACATATCCAACTTTCTAATTCTCTACTAGAGTTCATCTAGGTCGGATCACACTAAATACCAAATTCCATGGTAAATAACAACAATAATATTCTTATATATATATATTGAAAATAGAGAAATATATAATAAGTAGTGAATATCACCGCCCTTACACTTCCATACCAAACCTACATCACATATCATATGGCCTCATGGCCCCTTACCAACACAAATCAGAGTTAGGTATCAGATATCATGCATATCATAGATTATTTGCCTTGGGTTTATGAGTAGAATTCTAACAAGAAGCTATATAGGAAAACAATATTTTTTTGACATTTTAAAAAACTCAACCCTTTACTTTTTTCCTCTCTAACCATTTTAGAGTTAGGACTAGACAAACCATATACACAAGATCATATATCATCTCATCGGGAACCACAAACCTGGGCTGGCTATGTAACACCCCGAGATTTTATGAAAAATATTCTTTTTAATTTCACTAATGTCTTGTGTTGTACGCTACACCAAAAGGAGCTTGCACAAAACGCATCCGTGATTTTCCTTGCATTACACGCAATCCCGACCTTCCTCGATAGCGTGTGTAGTACGCAATAACGAGTTTCACTAAACAACAACATGCTATTAAAATATTATTAAAACTAGCCGTTATGAATAGTAATAACCACTTTTTGAAATTTTGTAATTTTATTTTTCAAAATGGAATTCATTTTTGAATTCCTAATATCGAAATTAGCTTAGGGTGAAATTTTGGTGATTTTCGGATAACTTTCATATTTTGATGAATAGTGAAAATTACTAAATTTTAATTAAAAACAACTTTTTCAATCGAAATAATTAATAGTGATAAATTATTAATTTGATTGGTTTTAAAGTATATTTAGAATATATTTTTACAATTTAATACAATGATGGTCATTGGATGTAATTTCACATTTAAACCAGACATAAACAAGTGTCAATCTTTTGATAGTTATTATCTCTTAAGAACACGCTATTTGTTTTGACGACAGAAATTAATTTTTAAATTAATTAATGCAACTAATATGTTTTGAATTTGGTAAAATAGAAATAATTTTTGAGTTCATAATATCAAATATATCTTAGGCCTAATTTTTGGTATTTTTCTGAAAACTTTCAATTTTTGATGAATAGTGAAACCACTAAGTGGTAGTTAAAAAAAACTGAATTGTTCATAAAACTTAATTTTACCGCTTCTCTGAGTGGAATTTCAAAAATCCGAGAGACACGGTTGATGTCAGTAAGTAAAATGTGGTTCAATGAGATGAAAATAATTTTTTGGTGAATAGTAACTTTTTACTTTTTTTACCACGGTTAAAAGTAAATAGGGTAATTATGGGTAGAAATGATATTATTATTACCCTAACACATGTCCTAATTCTATTGGACAAGTGTAATTAGAACAAAAACAAACTTAGGAATAAAATATGACCATTTATGCCCACTTGGATTAGATTAGGACATTTATTATTAATTTATTTAAAGAAGGGTTAAAAGAGTTAAAATCAAAGTTTATTTACTACAACATTTTTAATATGAGGTTATACATAAGATAAATTCGACTATAAATATTCATTAGAAAGATAAAAAAATTTCCTACATAATTGTATTTTATTTGTAATTTTTAGACATTAAATTATATAATTTATTTATGACACAATGATGATGCAGTAATTATCTTATTAATAAAATATTGACATAATTGATGTTATAAATACCCAAATAAATATAATTTGAGACTTTTGATGAATTACACTAATTTTATAGGTTAATATGACATGTTATTATTGATTTAATTAACTTTTTTCGAACTTATAATTCTGTTATGATTTTCACAAAAATAAATTACTAAATAGTTTCAAAATTGACATAATATAGTTTTTAAAAAAAATATTATATTATTAATTGTTATTTTATTACTAAAAATCTAAGGTTCGGCCAAATGACTTAAATAAGGTTATATATATTAATAATAAACAATTTGGGGTTCGTTTGGCTTCTTATAGTAAGTTTATTAACCTTATAGTGTAAGAACACAGGAAGACACGGTAAAAGTAAAAATTATTTAACTTAATGATAAGGTTAAAATAGGAACCTAAACTTGTATGAATTCTATTGGATGAGATTATTTAGACCCATACACACCTTAGACTCTAAATAAATCAATTTGGAGCTATTTAAAACCGAAATTGACTTTATAATAAAATAATATTTTTAGTTATTCCAAAGGTGCCCCTCTCCTCCCTTATAAAAGGGCACCTCCTCCCTCTCTTCCTCACAAAACTTTGAGCCTTCAAGCTCGGACAACCCCTGCCCAATTCTCCTCTCCACTTCCCTAGCAACATCCTAGAGGTTATGGTCTTCCTCAAAGACCAATTTTAGTGCCCTAAAAGAAGGTATCAAAGAAGCACTTCAAAGAAGAGGTAATGTCCGTTACCGATTCTTTCATCTTTATTTCTTCTTCCACTTCTTCTTCTTTAGTTGTTTCATTATTAAGTAATAACATCAGTATCACTCATATACTGATATGTTATTATAAGTATGAAACAACCCTATTTCACCATCTATCCATCCTACGGAAAAAGAAATCACCGCGCGTGCGTACGTACGGAATACCGTCTCCACACCGTGGTGTAATCTGTTTTCCACCACCACCTTACTTGGATGGGTATAATGGTTTAAATAATGACTATATATTACTATTATAATGTGATATTGATTCTGAAATAGTATACATATACTCCAATATAATTCCACGATCATAGGAATGATATCATCACTCATGCGTACGTACGGAATACCGTCTCCACGATGTGATGCGACTCGTTCTACATGATCTTCATTTCATAATGATTATATAAATGAATTGAATTGAATGAATATGATATATATTACAATAATACCATTCTTGAAATAAGGTATCTATAACCTAAAGAAAAGAATTAGAATTTATTCGACAAAACACGCATAAGAACAAAAAGTTATAAACACCCGAATAACAAGTAGCAATGAAATATTACTACTAAGAAGCTAAGAATATGACCATATATGATATCAGAAAAATAAGTATGATTCTGGAATAAGTCAATAACATTATTTAAATCATTATACAGGAGGTTCGGACACTTACAAAGCAAGTCGGACCTAAGGTAAGGGAAATATCACAATCACATTTTTATCCGAGATTGTTTATACTTTTAAATTTACTAGGGTGTATTTTATCATCCACATCCATGTTTCCTCAACATGTAATATTATTTCTATTCACCTACAATTTTTTAAATCCTATTTTACCCTTCGGTGAGTTTTTAGTAAAAGATATGAAAGGAATCTTTTGTCCTTTCTCGTACGAGGTACTTTTTTTACTTTTCCGACAAAAGTACGAGAAGAATGTTTTTTTAACTTATACGGCATGAATGGATTTTTAAAAAATTATTTCCAAGAAGCTTACTTTACAAGTTTTCAATTTTATTTTTAATCAACTTCTTTTAGTTTAAAGTTTTATGACATGTTAAGAAAGGAAAAATGTTTTTAAAGAAAGGATATTTTCCTCAAGAATTCATTTCAAGTGTTTTTTTTTTCAAAACTATTTTCCATCTAAGATGAAGTTATTTGATATGTATGTTTCAAGTAAAATGTCTCTATGATTTAAATGGTTTCAATTTTCTTATGATGAAATGATATCAATTGTTTATGGATTATGATGGCACGATGTTTAAGAATCCCATTTTATTACATGGGTTATGCAATGATGTATGATTTATGATTTTGTGGCTCACATAAGAATTGTATAATTATGAGATGGGTGGGACCTATATCTCCCTCCAATTCATTGGGTAAAGATTTTATATCTCATGAGATAGACATGGCTGGAACGGTAGGTTATACCTGTTCAGTGAAACAGGACTGAAACGAGGGTGACTTGGTTCAGAAAGGTACTTTGTCCACTAAGATAGTCTTGGAAATGAGTCTTGACTAACAAGAAATGATTCTCTATGATTATGTTTGAATGCCACAAAGTTTCATGTTTTAAGTTATGATTATTGTGATTACATTTCACTGCCATGATTTAACCCATGTTATGAAATTATGATCTCTTTTGCAGGTTAAGATTTCCAAAAGTTATGTGCTTATGTATATGATGTGATTGATATTTCTTTTGTTTACCCTTACTAAGCATTTGAGCTCACCCTTTTATGTTTTCTTTTCCCCAGGATATAAAGAAAGGTTTTAGGTAAAAAAAGGAAGATCTTTATGGGATATGTTGAAGATCTTTCACTAGGATTAGAAGATTATATTCCGAGTTTCCAAAGACACTAAACTATTATGATCCTTGTGTGTGTGTTTTTGTTATGTACTAAGTATTCTGAAAATGTAATGTAATGTCAATGTACGTCAAGCTTCGGGTCTCTACAGTTGGTATCAGAGGAAAGGTTTAGTCAACCTTTGGAAACTAGGATGCGAAAACGTTAGTAAGATCCCTAGAGATATTTCTAAGGTATGTCTAGGGATGTCCCTAAGGTTAAGTATACGTATAGGTTATAGTACTAGAATTACGCTAACGATCACAGAATTAAACCTAAGATGTTAGATATTGAAGGTACTCCCCCTTTATTATGTGGTTTTCCCTAGCATGATTTTTTCCTCTCACACTATTCTTTTTGGGTTTTAGACGATGGCTGGAACCCGAAGGAACCGTGTTGATCAATGCAATGGACAATGCAATGATTTTCCTCTTGAACAAACAAATGTTATGGGAGATGGAGTGCAAAATCTTATTCCTATACTTACACAAGCTATGAATCATTCTGGACTTCCAAATGATCAGAGAGGGGAACAATATTCTATTGAGTCCTTCATGAGGCAACGTGCACCTTCTTTCAGTGGGTCTTCTGATCCACTTGTTGCTGAACAATGTATCAGTACCACTGAAAAGATATTTTCAGTTCTTCAATGTTCTGAACATGATAAAGTCATCTTAGCAGTATATCGTTTGGAAGGTGAAGCTGATCAATGGTGGAATCTTATCAAGAATACGAGGCCAAGAGATGAAATTGAGTCCATAGAATGGGACGAGTTCAAGAACTTGTTTTTCAGTAAGTACTTCCCTCGTATTCTTCGAACGAAGATGGAAAAGGAGTTTCTTGAGCTGAAGCAGAAGGATGATGAATATGTTGGTATATACGAAGCAAATTTTACAAGACATGCAAGGTATGCATCTGGCATTATCATCCAACCTGAAAGTAAAGTTGATCGATTTTTCAGTGGCTTAAAACCAAGTCTTCAAAGGGCATTATCTATAAGAGACTTCAGTAGCTATGAATAAATTGTGCGTTGTGCTATGAAGGTAGAAATGGAAGTTGGTGTTACATATCCATCTGATGGTTTTGAAAAGAAACGAAAGATGGAGTTCAAGAAGAAATCTCAGAATAATGGTGAAAAGAAAATGAATGTTTCCTTATGCTCAAAGTGTGGAAAGAAGCATGGTGGAGATTGTCTTAAAGGGACTAGAAAATGTTTTAAGTGTGGAAAATAAGGTCATCGAGCAGCTGAGTGTCGAAGTAATGGAAAAAAGGTTTCTAATGATGTGAACAAAGCAAACACTTTAGAGAACGCACCACCAACACTTCAATGCTTCAAGTGCAAGGAAATGGGGCATTATGCTAATAAATGCCCTAATCCAAGGGTTAGTGATGATCAACATGAGCAACCACTTAAGGCAAAGGACAAAGGGAAGTCACATGCGATCACTATTGGCGATGTTGAATATGACAATGATGTGGTGGAATGATTAAGTGTTTATTCCAAAATAATGTTGTATATAGTATCGTGGAATATTGGAATATTTATATTTTGGTCTATTGTATTTTTCAATAATTTTATGGTACCAGTAACCATGGAAAGTGATTGTGATATTTTTGGAAAAAGAATGATATGCGCATAATGAAGGGAAACGAGAAAATGAAATATTTGACAGTATTCATGAGCTCATGATTGATATAAGGACTAAGTGATATCATGGTTTGAGTATATAGAATTTTGAGGATTTTGGTATGTGGAAAGTGTTAACTTTTATCTACATTCATGTTTTCACTAAGGCTCAATGTGTATTCAAGAGAATACATGATTAATGACTTTGAATATTTGCAATGTGACCAACAAAACATATCTTATGATATATGGGGATCAACGATGGTATTAAATCTCTGGTAATCGTTTTCACTATGTTATGAGAGTGGACTGCAGTATTATGGATAAGCCTAAATATTGGAATGGATTATGTTGGACATAAGTTAGTATTGTTTAAGGATATATGTTTTTTCGATATTATTTATGGGATGTTATAGTTTTAGAAAAAGGACAACCTGCAGGACGGGCGACAACCCATCGCGTCGGACAAGGCTGTGGGAATCGAACCCACAACCGAAGTGCAACTGGCCTTTATCGCCTACCACTGACCTACAGGAAGTCCCTGTTTAATAGAAACTAGTTTTATTATATTAAGCAGTATGATATATGAAGTATAAGTCCATTTTAGGAACCATATATGATTAATCTCACTATAGAATGACTTATGTATATTTAATAACTTTTTATAACCTTTTGTTTGAGACAGATGGAATGACCCGTCATTCTATCACATGATCTGCTAACACTTCACAAATAACAAATTCAACTTCATTTATTTAAGAGATGAAGTGGAAATTGTTCAAGGCATGAACAACAGTGAGATTGTACCAAAATAAAGTAAGTATTTATTCTAATTCAAATTCTTCAACTATAGGGAAACGATCTTGAAAACCAAAAATGTTGTCTTAGTGCTCTTATATCTGATTAATCGGATGGTACCTTATATCATCACAAATTTATGGATTTGTGATTGTTGGATTTTCCATAGCCATGTTCTCTACCACTCTCCATCAGAACATGATGGTTAGATTTTTCTTCCATATCCATATTTTCACCTATGTGGAAACCCAGTGATTAGTTTATTTGGGTAACCGTTACGTTTCATACTTTTGTTTTTAAAGATTGGTTTTGGTATTCCTTTCTACGATGTGGGTTTCTATTAAAGAAACATTCGAATAGTAAACCATTTATAACCCCGACGAATTTCGAGGGCAAAATTCATTTTAAGGGGGGTAGAATGTAACACCCTGAGATTTTATGAAAAATATTCTTTTTAATTTCACTAACGTCTTGTGTTGTACGCTACACCAAAAGGAGCTTGCACAACACGCATAATTTATTTTCCTTGCATTACACGCAATCACGACCTTCCTCGATAGCGTGTGTAGTACGCAATAACGAGTTTCACTAAACAACAATATGCTATTAAAATATTATTAAAACTAGCCGTTATGAATAGTAATAACCACTTTTTGAAATTTTGTAATTTTATTTTTCAAAATAGAATTCATTTTTGGATTCGTAATATCGAAATTAGCTTAGGGTGAAATTTTGGTGATTTTCGGATAACTTTCATATTTTGATGAATAGTGAAAATTACTAAATTTTAATTAAAAACAACTTTTTCAATCGAAATAATTAATAGTGATAAATTATTAATTTGAGTGGTTTTAAATTATATTTAGAATATATTTTTACAATTTAATACAATGATGGTCATTGGATGTAATTTCACATTTAAACCAGACATAAACAAGTGTCAATCTTTTGATAGTTATTATCTCTTAAGAACACGCTATTTGTTTTGACGATGAGAATTAATTTTTAAATTAATTAATGCAACTGATATGTTTTGAATTTGGTAAAATAGAAATCATTTTTGAGTTCATAATATCAAATATAGCTTAGGCCTAATTTTTTGTATTATTCTGAAAACTTTCAATTTTTGATGAATAGTGAAACCACTAAGTGGTAGTTAAAAAAAACTGAATTGTTCATAAAACTTAATTTTACCACTTCTGTGAGTGGAATTTCAAAAATCCGAGAGACACGGTTGATGTCAGTAAGTAAAATGTGGTTCAATGAGATGAAAATAATTTATTGGTGAATAGTAACTTTTTACTTTTTTTACCACGGTTAAAAGTAAATAGGGTAATTATGGGTAGAAATGATATTATTATTACCCTAACACATTTCCTAATTCTATTGGACAAGTTTAATTCAACCAAAAACAAACTTAGGAATAAAATATGACCATTTAGGCCCACATGGATTAGATTAGGACATTTATTATTAATTTATTTAAAGAAGGGTTAAAAGAGTTAAAATCAAAGTTTATTTACTAAAACATTTTTAATATGGTGTTATACATAAGATAAATTAGACTATAAATATTCATTAGAAAGATAAAACTATTTCCTACATAATTGTATTTTATTTTTATTTTTTAGACATTAAATAATTTAATTTATTTATGACACAACGATGATGCAGTAATTATCTTATTAATAAAATATTGACATAATTGATGTTATAAATACCCAAATAAATATAATTTGAGACTTTTTTATGAATTAAACTAATTTTCTAGGTTAATATGACATGTTATTATTGATTTAATTAACTTCTTTTGAACTTATAATTCTGTTATGATTTTCACAAAAATCAATTACTAAATAGTGTCAAAATTGACATAATATAGTTTTTAAAACAAATATTATATTATTAATTGTTATTTTATTCCTAAAAATCTAAGGTTCGTCCAAATGACTTAGATAAGGTTATATATATTAATAATAAACAATTTGGGGTTCTTTTGGCTTCTTATAGTATGTTTATTAACCTTATAGTGTAAGAACACAAGAAGACATGGTAAAAGTAAAAATTATTTAACTTAATGATAAGGTTAAAATAGGAACCTAAACTTGTATAAATTCTATTGGATGAGAGTATTTCGACCCATACCCACCTTATCCTTGAAATAAATTAATTTGGAGCTATTTAAAACGGACCTTGACTTTATAATAAAATAATATTTTTAGTTATTCCAAAGGTGCCCCTCTCCTCCCTTATAAAAGGGCACCTCCTCCCTCTCTTCCTCACACAACTTTGAGCCTTCAATCTCGGCCAAACCCTGCCCAATTCTCCTCTCCACTTCCCTAGAAACATCCTAGAGGTTCTGGTCTTCCTCAAAGACCAATTTTAGTGCCCTAAAAGAAGGTCTCAAAGAAGCACTTCAAAGAAGAGGTAATGTCTGTTACCGATTCTTTCATCTTTATTTCTTTTTCCACTTCTTCTTCTTTAGTTGTTTCATTATGAAGTAATAACATCAGTATCAATAATATACTGATATGTTATTATAAGTATGAAACAACCCTATTTCACCATCTATCCATCCTACGGAAAAAGAAATCACCGCGCGTGCGTACGTACGGAATACCGTCTCCACGCCGTGGTGTAATCTGTTTTCCACCACCACCATACTTGGATGGGTATAATGGTGTAAATAATGACTATATATGACTATTATAAAGTGATATTGATTCTAAAATAGTATACCTATACTCCAATACAATTCCACGATCATAGGAACGATATCATCACTCGTGCGTACGTACAGAATACCGTCTCCACGATGTGATGTGACTCGTTCTACATGATCTTCATTTAATAATGATTATATAAATGAATTGAATTGAATGAATATGATATATATTACACTAATAACATTATGTAAATGAGGTATCTATAACCTAAAGAAAAGAATAAGAATTTATTCGACAAAACACGCATAAGAACAAAAAGTTATAAACACCCGGATAACAAGTAGCAATGAAATATTATTACTAAGAAGCTAAGAATATGACCATATATGATATCATAAAAATAAGTATGATTATGTAATTAGTCAATAACATTATTTAAATCATTATACAGGAGGTTCAGACACTTACAAAGCAAGTCGGACCTAAGGTAAGGGAAATATCACAATCTCATTTTTATCTGAGATTGTTTATACTTTGAAATTTACTAGGGTGTATTTTATCATCCACATCCATGTTTCCTCAATATGTAATATTATTTCTACTCAACTACAATTGTATAAATCCTATTTTACCCTTCGGTGAGTTTTTAGTAAAAGATATGAAAGGAATATTTTGTCGTTTCTCGTACGAGGTACTTTTTTTACTTTTCCGACAAAAGTACGAGAAGAATGTTTTTTTAACTTATACGGCATGAATGGATTTTTAAAACATTATTTCCAGGAAGCTTCCTTTACAAGTTTTCAAGTTTATTTTTAATCAAATTCTTTTAGTTTAAAGTTTTATGACATGTTAAGAAAGGAAAGATGTTTTTAAAGAAAGTATATTTTTCTCAAGAATTCATTTCAAGTGTTTTTTTTCAAAACTATTTTCCATATAAGATGACGTTATTTGATATGTATGTTTCAAGTAAAATGTCTCTATGATTTAAATGGTTTCAATTTTCTTATGATGAAATGATATAAATTGTTTATGGATTATGATGGCATGATGTTTAAGAATCCCATTTTATTACATGGGTTATGCAATGATGTATGATTTATGATTTTGTGGCTCACATAAGAATGGTATAATTATGAGATGGGTGGGACCTATATCTCCCTCCAATGAATTGGGTAAAGATATTATATCTCATGAGATAGACATGGCTGGAACGGTAGGTTATACCGGTTCAGTGAAACAGGACTGAAACGAGGGTGACTCTGTTCAGAAAGGGACTTTGTCCACTAAGATAGTCTTGAAAATGAGTCTTGACTAACAAGAAATGATTCTCTATGATTATGTGTGAATTCCACAAAGTTTCATGTTTTAAGTTATGATTATTGTGATTAAATTTCACTTCCATGATTTACCCCATGTTATGAAATTATGATCTCTTTTGCAGGTTAGGATTTCCAAAAGTTATGTGCTTATGTATATGATGTGATTGATATTTCTTTGGTTGAACCTTACTGAGCATTTGAGCTCACCCTTTTATGTTTTCTTTTCCCCAGGATATAAAGAAAGGTTTTAGGTAAAAAAAGGAAGATCTTTATGGGAGATGTTGAATATCTTTCACCAGTATTAGAAGATTATATTCCGAGTTTCCAAAGACACTAAACTATTATGATCCTTGTGTGTCTGTTTTTGTTATGTACTAAGTATTTCGCAAATGTAATGTAATTTCAATGTACGTCAAGCTTTGGGTCTCTACAGGCTAAGTAGAATGCCACTAAAAATATATCGAGGAAAACACTGTTTATATTTTTATTGACAATTTAAATAGCCCAATCCCTTTTTTTGTATTATAGGTTCTAAAAAACAGTCATAGGAATATACACATATGATATGAGCCTATGTACATACCATGATACATAAATAAACCTCCCTTTTTATACCGGGCATAGAGTCAAAATTCCACAAGCCAGTAACATCACACACAAGTATGCCACTAGAGATGTAAATCAATAAAATATAAAATCGAACATCCTAACATCAATTTCACACCTTTAAATACTTGGTATATCCACCATGTATGGGGATTCAAGCACTCAATCATGATCTCTTTACCTAGTTTTAACTAGATCATAGTCTCTGATATATCATATCCCAAATAAGTTAACAAAAGGAGAAATTAATACCATTTGTAACCAGATGAACATGATTACCATTTTATACCTAGGTATTGTAATGATACAAGGAAACACAAAAAAGGAACCTCTTTTGATACCAATTGTAATGACCTGAGCTGAGAGACGCTTAACTGATGCTCTAGGATGGAGGGCCACTGGGCCTTAGACACTCCTCCCTATATGCCAAAGTCTATCAACTAACAATTTGGGTATAATTAGGTTATATTAGGGAGAATATTCCCACTAGATATTATAATAACAAAGGTCATATAGAACCATCATAATGGAAGAAATGAAAAAACTATGTGAAAGTGATAAATAAAATAGGGGAAATAACAAGACAAAATCATACAATTAGATACATGCCAGATAATGTATACATTTAAAATAGTCATACAAAAATATACATGAACACTCATCCATGTACTATGATATAAATATATACTCAAAAACGCCAAAAAATAACTCTAGACCGATGAAAATAACCACCATGGTCCATCAGCTATCCATCTCATGCACCTATGCATCCCTCATCACTAAGGTTCAGAGCATGATACTGACCCCTTACATGATCTCAAAACCATAAAGTCTACACACATCCTAAGGGTACTATGTAGGGTGTGAATATAAACATAGTACACCACTACCAATATGTGACTATCTTACATAAATATTTATACAAGTGTATGCATATGTAAATAAATAGCTACTACACTCATTCATAAATTACATAACCCACCTTACTCATGCTCAAAATCCATGAGGAATAATTTACCTACTTCAACCAATACCGGAGTGGAATGATGTGTCCATGGTTAGTTGTACCATAATAACCTCAGTATCTCATAAGCAAACATTTCATCTGACACCTCATTCAATATGATACTATATACTCCACATATCAAGTAATACTGCTGTCCCAATGGAAGACCATATAAATACATCACATGACCCTCAGAATTCCCCTTAAATAATAATTGTTGACTCAAACACCTGACATCGCAAGTCATGGAATGGTCATTCCTTCAATAAATAATAAATCACTACTAGATCAACAACCCGATGATTCGAGGCATGACAAGATTTTCCCTCCCATAATCCTTTCCCATTGGCCATCAATTTCATGGGGAGCCTCATACCCCATTCGATAGTCTCCCTCATCATTAACCATGGATTTCTATAGTGAGAACCCCCTCTATAACTAATGGTCAACACCATCCCCTAAGATTATAATTTTATAGAGTCCAAAATCCATAATGAGTGGTCAACATTACCTCAACTGAGTCCCCATTTGTGTGCACATGACCCCAACGACACTATTGTCCAATAACAGTGAGTGAAAACCACAAAAATTTCCCAATCCAAAGCAACTAGAAACCCTGTTTCCATATGCGAACCTCGTCACCCAATTTCCTCAACTTGATGATGACATCACCTCAATTCCATTGATCGTCATCACCCCATGTAATCTGAGCGACACCCAACACATTCCCACATAAACAATTTAGTTGTATCACAATATAATTAATTAAATTAAGGTAATTGACATGACCTTACCAACTATCTAAAATCCCCAAACCTAGATTAACATAATTTAAGATGAAAGATCACGCCCATCAACATCTCACCATATCAATTAAATGATTTAAAATAAAACATTAATTTATTATGGTTTTCACCCAGAAAACCCACATATTCATATTTACGTATGCATCCCATATCATGTATATATTTAAATAGAAATCTATGAACCACCTACCCTAGGATTGTAAGTGATCAATCATTGAATACTTTCCTTTAATAAGAGCCTAAATGATAGATATCACGATTTTATAAAAATGACCTAGAAATAGGGGAAATGATTTTAGATGGAAATAACATTCCAAACAATAAGATAAATGAATAATAAAATCATGAGGAAGCACATCATTACCACTAGCTATCAAATGTACCTGACAATGATCGAATAAGAGCTCAAATGAGGGATTTTCAAAGGAACATAGGAAATGAAGAATGGAATCTCCATAGATTGAGGGAGGTACATGAATGGGAGATGAAAAAATGGGAGAAATAAATAGAAAGGAGGGGTAGTTTTTTAATATCACACTTTTTAATGAACCACGCAATTAGGCCACACAGTTTGGCTAACCGTGCCTCAACTATGAGGTGACACAATCCAAAAGGAACCCCCTTCAAAAATGGGTTGAATAGTTTAGCTATATGGTTTGGATAACCATGTTCTAATATTGTGAATACACTACCTAAGTGGAACTAAGTGTGCAGGTTAAGCCACACAGTTTTTCAAACCATGCATAGCCCATGCATACCCTCTGTAATTTATTGCAGGTACATCGCATGATTTTCTAGCCACCTCATATAGTTTTTTCTAACTATTATCTAGTTAAAATATGCCACATTATTTGGGCCTCATGATTAGAGATAACCATGTACCATATTTGTGCCCAATTATATGCCTCTCAAACATTGGTTCTTGATGTTCGATAATATCAAAACCAAACTAGACCTTCGAGACACTTATCGGGCCTTAAACCCCATATAAAAAAAATGTACTAACTCATTGTAATTTTCAGGATTATGCCTCTAAATCTCAATTCAAAAGTTTCCCATCCACCAAACATAAAAGATAAAATTTACCCAGAAATTAATACTTATTAAATAACCTAGTAAGTTACATGAAGGACCCAGGTTACCCTATCAATTGGTGCAAAGGTGCAAGGGTAGTTACACGGTTGGCACACGACTTGCCTAACTATGCATTGTAACCATGAATTATTGATGGAGCTCTTGTAAGTAGCCACACACAGGCTATGACTAGTTTGATTAACCATGCTCTTAGCCATGAAAGGGGGTGTCCCTTTGGATTGTGTGATCACCCAGTTGGTGCACAATTTTCTGAACTACGTGGCTCTTTAAAAAAAACTAAAAACATCAAGTCCCCTATCTCTTTTATCTTTTCCTCTTCCTTTTTTCCTTCATTTATCCCATGCAATGAAACCACTCTAGATCCTCCCTTGGCCTCCTCCTAGGATTTGATGGATATCCTTTATTCAGGATCATAATCGATCACTGCCAATCGTTTTTTATATCCCTTGGATAGTCTATGATTCCACTTCATTTTTTCTCTATTTACATTGTTGTATCAGATACTATTTCCATGCGATCTCAAATGACCTATTTTTTGGGCATTGATTTATTATTTAAATTTATATCATTCTAGATCAAATAAAATCTTGGTATTGGATATGTGAAACATACTAAGTATGAGGTAGGTGTTATATATGATTTTCCATTAAAGTTGTGCAATTTATAAAATACACCATTGTGTCACATGTTAAACTTTCCACACATTGCTTATAAAATGTGAAATACCTTAAATTAGATCCTTATACTATAACCTTGATGTTATTAGGCACATATAATTGATTGGAGGTTGATTAATCACCCCAAAAAACACTTAATGTGAGTTTGAGTAAATGTTAATAAATATCATTGGTTGTGTTGTGACTAAAACACCCTATGGGTGTGTTGAACCCACCACTTGTTAGTGGAAGTTATATTTGAATGAAATAAAATTTTAAATGGTATAATACCATATTTTGGACCTTAATAATTTATGTATGTAATTATTGATTAAATCAATTTAATTTTATTGAGACATGTATTTAAACATGTCCTTCTTTATTACTTTTAAATGAAGCGATCATGAAAAATCGTGTTGTATGACATGTACTTTTTTCATGGACATTGCCTATATCATAAAATTAAAATGTTTAGGATAACATCCTTTGGATTATGTTAATTTATTAATGGTAATTACTTTCAATTTACTTGGTGTATATAGTTTTAAATTTTTCTTAAAATAAATGTTTATTAATAACTCAATTCACCCCCTATTGAGTTTCTCACTTTGACCAACATTTGGTATCAATAGTTTTTCAAATATTTTTTCCAACTGTGATTTAGTTGTCTTTTAAATATCTTGAATTTATTTTATTTATTAATTTAATTAATTATATATAATAACAGACAATAAGGATTAGATAAAAATTTTCCTACTTTTTTTAATTGCACAAAATATTATTAGTGGAAAATTAAAATTAAAATGCATCTTGAAATCTTGGGTTTTGAAATATAAACATTCATTGAATAAAACTTTTAATTACTGAAAACTACTATAGTTACTTGGAGTGATCCTAATAAACCAACTTATAATAATAATTATAAATACATGAATGCTTTATATTATTCATTTGGATGTTTATAATTTATTAGAATTTTTTCTTATACTACTGAATTTGATGTTTGGTATACTTTAGATGCTTCTCATGAAGGAACTTATAATGTTAAATAAATGCACTTGAATAATTATACTATTAAATAACATAATTTTCAAATGAAACTTGATGAACATATTTTTGATATGTATCTCGGGTTTAATGATATTGTGGACATAATGAATTCATTGGGGAAACCTGTTTCAGAAAAAGATTAAGTGATGCGCTTGTTGAGGTGCTACCAAAAAGATGGAGATGAACTTCAGGGTTAATCCAATAATCACGTGATGTATGTAAGTTTCATATTAAGTAGATTATATAAAACACCATTAAGTATGATGAGGAACTCAAAGTAAATAGAGAAGAAGATGATGAACCAAAAAGTAATTATTTAGCCTTCAAAACCACTACTTCAAAACAAAGAAGAGAATATCAAAGATAATAGTTCAAGTGATAAAGAGTCACTTGTTGAAAGTGATGAATAAATGGGCCACTTGGATAGAAGATTTATAAATTTTTACAATAGTAATAAGTTATAAAATATATAGAGATGAAAACAATCATGAAAACATGTATAATGAAGAAATTTTATAATATTTTAATTTGTTAAAAGTTACCTTTAATGAACTCAAAGATAAATAAAACATTTTAAAGAAGCGAAATTCCTTGACTGTTAGTTTTAAAACTAATCTCAATATAGAAAAAGATAAAAAATGTAACATCCATGACCCGGAAGCCACTAAACCGGTGCTCCGAGCCGGGTGGTTACATGACCTTAAGCGTGACTCCCCATACGCAAAAGGCTGCCGACTAGTAGCGGGGGTCTATGGTGTCAAGTGGGGAGAATATACCCCCCTTTTTATCAGAGTAAGAACAACATAAATAAACCAGATAGAGGAAAAAATAACCAATAACAAGGAACATTTATAACAACCATTTCCAATAATAAATATTCCCTATCATACTACAAGTGCAAAAGTGGAAACAATCCCAAAATAAAGACAACGGACAAAATCCCCAAAATGGTCATGACTCCAAGTCTAGATCCTCCACCAAGTGCTACCCATGTCCACTCTGCTATCTAGCAAGGACACTTTCCCTTGTACCGACTTGCAAACATGAAGTCTACTCGGGTACCCAATGACGGCCCGAGCAGGGGGTGAGTACAACTCAGTAGGCCACCACCAACGGTGTATACAAAAAATCCATTCTAAATAGGCAGTGCATGCAAAAGGAAAAATGAATGATAAATTCCAAGTAATTAATTAAGGTTCCATCAACCAGTTTAGAGCCAAGCTATTGCCACATCCATTACCGTTCATTACACACCCATTATCACTATTTACCATTTCATCACATTTACATGGGTTAATCACATACATTATGTTACATGGGTCTAAGGCCAATAATCACCTTCAAGAGGGTAAGCACATCGTTATCCTATATCACTAGGACTAACTCCCTCATAGAAACCATAACCTCACCTCGAAGCCTCCGTCCGGGTGGATGCAACCGTTAGGAGAATAGACCCTCAGTCCCCTTTCCTAACCCGTGCATTTAGAGTGGAGTTTAGAACCTCAGTCTTCACTCAACCTGTGGGTGTAGATCCTCAAGTCATACCCCACTCTACGAATCCATGTACACATGATTATATATATAAGTAACCATAAACCATTCAAACCATTGCCCTTCGGCAAACACTTTTCACAAAAAACCACATGGGAAACCACATCATGCCTTAACCCATTAACACATTACCAATTCACATCATTTAACCATTCACCCAGTTCCCATGTGTTATTACTATCTCACTAAGCATTCAAAATTAAACCCATAATCTATCCCATTATGGTCTTTAATCTGTTTACACATTAACCCATTTAACCCGTTCATCATTCCCATGAATCAACCATTTAACCCATTCCACTTTAACCCTTAGGTTATTTACAAGTCTAGGTGCATCACCTAACTTCTATTCTGAGTTTAACTAATCATACCAACATTTTTATCAATGGATCTACAATTCATTACAACAAGGTCACTTGTTTGATAACAATCCTGAAACCTGGGAAAAGCCGCCACATCTCATGGATGGCCCTAATTAGGTCAAGACAATCCCAACACATCCCATGGGGATCGTGAGGGTCCCATTTACCATTTTAAACACCAATATTACAAAACATTCCTAGGTTATTCAAAACATAACCAAGGGAAGACAAGAACACAAGTAAACATGCCCAAAACCCTAAATAACCATGGGATATCACTTATAGACCACCTACCTCAAAACCACGGTTGAACGCACCCTCAATAGAGTCCTTAAACCTCAATCCAACCAACGTTTGGAGCTTCAACCTCAAACTCACCCAAAAGATAGGGTTTTAGGGTTTTGGAACAAGAGGGAGAGAGGGTACTAACCCTAAACCAAAAAGAGAAGCAATGATGAGGTTAGCCTTACCCGGAGCTTCGATCCACAACCAACAACACCAAAAATGCCTTAAAATCGAAGGAGTTTGATCTCTTGAAGTCCTTGGGAGTTTTGGTTCATGCCTAAGGTGAATAGAGGAGGAAGAGTGTAAAATTCCAAGTGGGGTTTAAAAAGCCCGGAGTGGAAATTTTGTAAATTTCCCCAACTTTAAGTGGCCACATGGTTTGGAATACCGTGCTCAAACTATACACATGCCACTGCCTAGAGGAGGAGGAGTCACACAGTTTATCTGCACAGTTTGGAAAACCGTGTGCAAACTGTGCACTCGCTTTTGTCCAGAGGAGGGAGGGTCGCACGGTTTCTCCTAGGCAGGACGCACAGTTTGGCTGACCATGCGCAGGCTGTGCGCCTTGGTCTTCTCTACCCAGACTTCCCTTCTTCCATGCCCTGAGCCCCCGGAGCACCCCCAAGGCCTCTCACACTTTCAATAAACCTTTTAAAGTCCCAAAAGAAAGGGTTTCACCTAGAAAACAACAAAAACATACCTTTCCAAAAACTAGGATCTTACAACCTCCCCACCTTATGACAGATCGTCCTCGAGCTGAGGTTCCAAACCTCATTGATCCACCGAGGAGAAGAGTTCGGGCCACTGAGCCCACATATCCAATTACCGCTCCCAAGTTTCTTCCTGAACTATCCCATGCTGCCATAGTACTTGCACTAATGGCACAAACTTTCCTCGCAAGACCTTTTCACTACGATCCACCATACGAACCAGATACTCCTCAAAGGGTGCATCGGCCTCAAGCTCCACATCCTCAATATCAACCACGTGAGATGGGTCAGGGTGATACCATCAAAGCTGCGACACATGAAACACATCATGGATCCCACCATAATGCTATGGAAGAGACAAT
The DNA here is from genome assembly GCA_963277665.1 of Viscum album. Classification (NCBI taxonomy): domain Eukaryota; kingdom Viridiplantae; phylum Streptophyta; class Magnoliopsida; order Santalales; family Viscaceae; genus Viscum; species Viscum album. The sequence goes on along the minus strand of OY728141.1, from coordinate 1,606,560,389 downwards.
CAGTAAGCCACTGGTCCGATCCTCTCCACAATCTCAAAAGGTCGCACATACCTGGGTACCAACTTATCCTGCTTTCGAATTCGTCGGTGACCCAACCTTGACGACACCTGAAGGATCACTTTGTCACCGACCTCAAACTGAAGAGGTCTAAGCCTCCGATCTACATATGACTGCTGCCTATGATGAGCTGTAGCAATCCACTTTATGATCAACTTAACTCTGTCTGAAGTCTCCTGCACGAGACTTGGCCCCAACAACTCAGATTCACCAACCTCTAGCCAACACAACAGAGATCTACATGGTCTCCCATAAAGCCCCTCAAATGGTTCCATATGAATCATATCCTGACAAATGTTGTTGTTTCCAAACTCAACCAACGATAGGTGGTTCTCCCAAGAACCACCAAAGTCCAAGACCCAAGATCTTAACATGTATTCCAACACTTGGATCGTACGTTCCGACCACCCATCGATCTGTGGGTGGAAATCCGTACTCAGAAATACCTGTGTACCAAGCGCCTTTTGCAACCATTGCCAGAAACGTGATGTGAAACGCAGATATCGGTCCAAAACTATGGTTCACGGCACCCCATTAAACCACACTATTTACCAAACATATAGTTCACCCAACTGGTCGACTGTAAAGGTATCCTTAATCGGTAATAAATGAGCCACTTTTGTTAACCAATCCACAACCACCCAGATAGCATCATTCTTCCGTGGCATCCTCAGAATACCCATGACAAAATCCATCGTTACATCATCCCACTTCCATTCCAGAATGGTAAATGGATGCAACAAACCACCTTGGCGTTGATGCTCAGCCTTCACCTGCTGGAATGTAAGACACCGTGCCACAAAGCCCGCAACTTCCTTATTCATTCCAGACCACCAAAACTACCTTCGAAGAACACAGTACATCTTGGTCAGACCAGGATGCACTTCCCACTTCGATGTATGGAACTCACGCATCAACTCCTCACATTTACATTCTGGAAAAACCACACAATCACGAACGCAAACAAAACCATCCTCATCGACGACCCAACTAGAAGGTAGCTCCCCACCTTTAAGCTTTTACTTCATTATCAAACACTCAGGATCATCAAGCTGACCTTCCTTAACTTGACTCAGGAGCGTCGACTCCATCATTAAGGAAGCAAAAGTGACCTGAACACTCTCCTCCTGCACCTCTAGGTGCATCTCTGTAAACAAAGCCATCACCTTCCACTCAGTGCTGGACTCCTGAACCATCTGATTCTGAACCTTCCTGCTCAGAGCATCAACAACATTGTTTCCCTTTCCTGGAATGTACACTAACCCAAATTCAAAATACTGGAGATATTCAACCCATATTTACAGCTGAAGATTCAGATCCCACTGTGAGAAGATGTACTTTAAACTCTTATGGTCGGTAAACATGGTAAATCGTTCTCGCAACAGATAGTGCCTCCAGCACTTCAAAGTGCACACTACTGCAGCCAACTCAAGATTATGAGTGGGATAATTCCGTTCATGGGGTCTCAAATACCTTGAAATGTAATCCACCACCCACTCATATTGCATCAACATAGCCCCAAGTCCGATTCGGGATGCATCACAAAACATGATGTACTTCTTACCCGACATAGGTAAGATCAATATAGGTGCGGTCGTCAACCGATTCTTAAACTCTTGAAAGAAATTATCACAAGCCTCAGACCACTCGAACCTGATTCCTTTCTTGGTCAAGCCTGAGAGTGGTGCTGCCAAGCGAGAGAAATCCTGGATGAACCTTCGGTAAAACCTAGCCAATCCCAGAAAACTTCGAACATCAAAAATGCTCTTGGGCTTCTCCCAAGATAAAACTTCCTGAACTTTCTCTGGATCCACTAACACACCTTCCTCCGAGATGATGTGACCCAGAAAGTGTACCTAACCTATCCAGAATTGATACTTGGATAGCTTGGCGTATCGCCAGTGCTCTCTTATCGTACCCAAGATGATGCCAAGATGATGGGCATGATCATCGTGAGTTTTTGAGTACACTAAGATATCGTCAACAAATAAAACCAAAAACCGATCTATATAGGGATGAAAGATCTGGTTCATCAAATCCATAAACACTGCAAGTGCATTGGTCAAGCCGAAAGGCATTACCACAAACTCAAACAACCTGTACCGACTCCGGAAAGAGGTCTGCGGTACATCAGAAGACCTCACCCTCAACTGGTGATAACCTGACTTCAGATAAATTTTAGAGAACACTGATGCACCCTTCAACTGATCAAATAGGTCATCAATTCTAGGAAAAGGGTACCGATTCATCACTGTCATCTGATTCAACCTCCGATAGTCAACACACAACCTCAACAACCCATCGTCCTTCTTTACAAAAAGCACTAGAGATCCCCAAGGAGACATACTAGGATGGATAAAACCCCTACCACCTAAGTCCTCAAGATAAACCTTCAGTTCCTTGAGTTCTGTTAGAGCCTTTCGGTATGTTAGAATAGAAACTGGCTCCGCTCCCGGAAGTAACTCGATTGTGAACTCAACATCCCTCCCAGGGGGTAACCCTGAGAAATCCTAAGGAAACACGTCCTGAAACCGATCCACCACAGGTGGGAAAACATATTTCTTCCCTCTTTCATCATCATCAAGCATGAGACATGCCACTCGAGCTGCGAGTCCACTCAACCGCTGACCAAACGGTCCTGTACGACCTACTCGAACATCCCATTCACCATGGCAGACATAAGTGTCACCCTCAAGTGACCTGAACGATACTCTGTGACGGTAACAGTCTATGTCCACCCTATACAACACCAACCAATCCATTCCTAGTATTAGGTCAAACCCTGACATCTCTAGAATGAAAAAGTCCCATAGAAAATGATACCCACCAACTTCCAAGGCACATCCCTTGAACTGCTTGATATCCTCAACCCGCACCCCCAACATAGTGTCAATTGACATCACCCCACACACCCCCTACACAGGTAAACCTAGTGCTACAACTAGTTGAGCAGAGATAAAAGAGTGTGTGTCACCTATGTCAAACAAATCAATAGAAAAAGTAAAAGCCATAAGGATTGTTCCTTGAACAGTCGACGGCCTGGCCTCGCCATCACCCGGTGCAAACTGATTTTCCTGAAGCTACCCTACCCATCTACCCTGGGCTCCAGCCTGAGTACTCAGCACCACACTACCCTGCTGGCGTGAGCGATCTTTCCCCAGATTTCCACATCCACTGCCCCTGCCAGTATGGCCCGTGGAGCTCCAATTTCCTGCCTGATATGGGGCAACTGATCCCCTTCCCATATTCGGTACCTGCCTTCCACCATCATACTCTCCCACCTGCTGAGGTTTCCTGCAGAACTTCTGCACATGTCCTATCTGGCTGCACCAACGACACTCAACTGGAGGTCGAGGACACTGACCACGCATATGCCCCGACCATCCACACTGATAGCAGAACACCCGATTTCCACTCCGAGTGGCTAACCCTCTTTTCCATCCACTTTGCAAACTTATTTCATGTTGTGATCTCTCATGGCGTCACTTCCGAACTTTGGTAGTTGCACCACTCGTCTGCCCCACCGTCACCACAAGCCCACTACCCAAAGTTCCCTTCAGGTTTCCTTCCGATATCAGTGCCTGATCTACTACCTCTGCGAACCTCTTCATGTGGAAGATGTTTACTTGATACCTAATTTCATGTCTCAGCCCATCCTGAAAACACCATTCTACTGTTGCCTCATCCCCTACTAACACTAGGAAGAAGCGTCTCAAATCAGTGAAGCAACTAGCATAGTCCATCACTAATAGCGATCCCTGAGCCAGGCTTATAAACTCTGTAGCCCGCTCCTTCCTAAAAGTCTCTCGGTAAAAATGCTCCAGAAACGTTTCTTGAAAGGGTTTCCATGACATTCCATCAACCTACTCGATTTGGGCATGAATTTCCCACCAATGCCTAGCTTGGCCCCGCAACATATAAGCGGCCAGCTTTACTCACTTTTCAACGAGGGTCTCTAGATGATCCAATATCATCTGGACAGACTCTAACTAGAACTCCACTGCCTATAGCCCACCCTCTTCGGTGAACGTCGTAGGGTGCTACAGCTGAAACTCTTTGGTTTGCTCAAACATACTCGGTGCAACCCGCCCTGGGTCCCGATCCATCATCTGGATAAGGCAAGTCATGTTCTCTTGGAACTGGTCATCTATAACTTCATTGATTGCCACATTTTCTTGCTCCTCTACTAGAGGAGTGTTCTCAGCAATACCCTCTCATTGCCCAATTGGTAACCGACGTCATGGTGGCATTTATCTACAATGCCAAGCACGAGTTTTAGCACACATACCATAAACATTCACGACTCCACCAAAATCTCTTTACTAGCTACAACAACCAACTTTTCATATGCTAACCCAACAACATTTTTTTTCCAACTTGTTTCAAACCCTATTACTCCATTAAACGTCATTTACCCACCTGTTTTATTTCATTCTTCTCATTATTTCTTGGTTTCATGAAATTCATGATGCAACCTATTTTTCGGCCTCACACACCCACCCCATTCATGTTTCTAATACAATGAATGTCACCTATCTCCCTAGGTGCTTACAATGATGCATGAATGCAAATCCTCATGCTGTTAAGGCCATGAGACAAAATTCATAAAAAAATCATATCAAACCACATGTGCATCACCCAGTGGTGAAATATCATCAACTGTAACATCAAACAACCAAGAACATCATTTCCCACTCAAGGTGACTTGTGTTTTCCCCCGTACCTGGGTTAGCTACTCCCAAGCACGAGCTCATTACGAAGGACCGAATCATCTAAACCTTGGATACCAATCCAAAATAACAAGGCCTCAGAGAAGGTAAAGAAATACCTCCTCTAATACCACTTTGTAACATCCCTGACCCGGAAGCCACTAAAACGGTGCTCTGAGTCGGGTGGTTACATGACCTTAAGTGCGCCTCCCCATACGTCAAAGGCAGCTGACTAGCAGTGAGGGTCTATGGTGTCAAGTGGGGAGACTATACCCCATTTTTATCAGAGTAAGCAGAACAGAAATAAACCAGATAGAAAAAACAATAACCAATAACAAGGAACATTTATAATAACCATTTCCAGTCATAAATATGCCATGTCATACTACAAGTGAAAAAGTGGACATAACCACAAAATAAAGACAACGGACAAAATCCCCAAAATGGTCCCGACTCCAAGTCCAGATCCTCCACCAAGTGCTACCCATGTCCACTCAGCTATCTAGCAAGGACCCACGCCCTTTTCCGGACCTACAAACATGAAGTATGCTCAGGTACCCAACGACGGCCCGAGCAGGGTGTGAGTACAACTCAGTAGGCCACCACCAACGGTGTCTACAAACAATCCAGTATAAACAGGCAGTGCATGAAAAAGGAAAAATGAATGATAAATGCCAAGTAATTAATTAAGGTGCCATCAACCAGTTCAGGGCCAATCCATTTCCACTTCCATTACCATTCCTTACACACCCATTATCACCATTTACCATTTCATCACATTTCCATGGGTTAATCACATACATTATGTTACATGGGTCTAAGGCCAACGATCACCTGCAAGAGGGTAAACACATCGTTATCCTATCTTACTAGGACTAACTCCCTCATAGCAACCATAACCTCACCTCGAAGCCTCAGTCCGGGTGGATGCAACCGTTAGGAGAATAGACCCTCATTCCCCTTTCGTAACTCGTGCATTTAGGGTAGAGTTTAGAACCTCAGTCTTCACTCGACCCATGGGTGTAGATCCTCAAGTAATACCCCACTCTACAAAGCCATGTGCACATTCTTATATATATAAGTAACCATCAACCATTCAAACCATTTAACTTCAGTAAACACTTTTCACAAAAAACCCACATGGGAAACCACATCATTCCTTAACCCATTAACTCATTACCAATTCACATCATTTAACCATTCACCCAATTCCCATGTGTTATTCCTATCTCACTAAGAATTCAACATTAAACCCATAATCTATCTCATTATGGTCTTTAATCAGTTTACAAATAAACCCATTTAACCCATTCATCATTCCCATGAATCAACCATTTAACCCATTCCACTTTGACCCTTAGGTTATTCCCAAGTCTAGGTGCATCACCTAACTTCTATATTGAGTTTAATACATCATACCAACATTTTTATCAAGGGCTCTACAATTCATTACAACAGGGTCACTTGTTTAATAACAATTCTGAAACCCGGGAAAATCCGGCACATCTCATGGATTGCCCTAATTAGGTCAAGAAAATCCCAACACACCCCACAGGGATCTGGAGGGTCCCATTTACCATTCTACACACCAATATTATGAAACATGCCTAGGTTATTCAAAACATAACCAAGGGAAGACCAGAACACAAGTAAACATGCACAAAACACTAAATAACCATGGGATATCACTTGTAGACCACCTACCTCGAAACCGCGGTTAAACGTACCCTCAATCGAGTCCTTAGACCTCAATCCAACCAACCTTTGGAGATTCAACCTAAAACTCACCCAGAATATAGGGTTTTATGGTTTCAGAACAATAGGTATAGAGGGTACTAACCCTAAATCAAAAAGAGAAGCAAGGATGAGGTTAGCCTTACCCGGAGCTTCGATCCGCAACCAACGACACCAAAAACACCTTAGATTCGAAGGAGTTTGATCTCTGGAAGTCCTTGGGAGGTTTGGTTCGTGCCTAAGGTGAAGAGAAGAAGAAGAGAGAAAAATACCGAGTGGGGTTTAAATTCCCAGAGTGGCAATTTTGTAAATTTTCCCAACTTTAAGTGGCCGCACGATTTGTCCGCACAGTTTGGAAAACCATGCGCAAACTGTGTGCATGCCACTGCCCGGAGGTGGAGGAGTCACATGGTTTAGCCGCACGGTTTGGCAAACCGTCCACAAACTGTGCACTCGCTTCTGTCCAGAGGAGGGAGGGTAGCACGGTTTTGCCTGGGCAAGCCGCATGGTTTGGCTGACCGTGCGCAGGCCGTGCGCCTTGGTCTACTCTGCCCAGACTTCCCCTCTTCCCTGCCTCGAGCCCCCGGGGCACCCCCAAGGCCCCTCACACTTTCAAAAAACCTTTTAAATTCCCAAAAGCAAGGGTTTCACCTAGAACACAACAAAAACATACCTTTCCAAAAATTGGGATCTTACAACCTCCCCACCTTATGACGGCTCATCCTCGAGACATGGTTCCAAACCTCATTGATCCACCGAGGAGAAGAGTTCGGGCCACTGAGCCCGCATATCCAATTCCCGCTCCCAGGTTTCTTCCTAAAATTTCCCATTCTGCCATAGTACTCGCACTAATGGAATAACCTTGCCTCACAAGACCTTTTCACTACGATCCACCACATGAACCAGATGCTCCTCAAAGGATGCATCAACCTCAAGCTCCACATCCTCAATATCAACCACGTGAGATGGGTCAGGGTGATACCGTCAGAGCTATGACACGTGAAACACATCATACATCTCACCATACCGCTATGGAATAGACAATTGGTAAGCCACTAGTCCTATCCTCTCTACAATCTGAAAAGGTCCCACATACATGGGCGCTAACTTACCCTGCTTCCGAATCCGTCGGTGACCCAACCTTGGAGACACCCGAAGGAGAACTTTTTCACCCACCTCAAACTCAAGAGGTATACGCCTCCAATTTGCATACGACTTCTGCCTACTCTAAGCCGTAACCATCTTCTTCCTGATCCACTTAACTCTCTCTGAAGTCTCCTGCATGAGACTTGGCCCCAATAACTCAGATTCACCAAACTCTAGCCAACACAACGGAGATCTACATGGTCTCCCATAAAGTGCCTCAAACGGTGCCATCTGAATCGTAGCCTGAAAAATGTTGTTGTATTCAAACTCAACCAATGATAGGTTCTTCTCCCAAGAACCACCAAAGTCCAAGACACATGCTCTTAACATGTCTTCCAACACTTGGATCGTATGTTTTGACTGCCCGCCCGTCTTCGGGTGGAAATACATACTCAAGAATACCTGCGTACCAAGTGCCTTCTGCAACCCTTTCTAGAAACGTGATGTGAAACATAGATCTCAGTCTGAAACTATGGTTCATGACACCCCATGCAACCACACTATTTCCGGAACATACAGTTCACCCAACTGGTCAACTGTAAAGGTCTCCTGAAACGGAAAGAAATGAGCCACTTTTTTTAACCGATCCACAACCACCCAGATTGCATCATTCTTTCGTGGCGTCCTCGAAATCCCCACGACAAAATCCATCATTACATCATCTAAATTCCATTCCGGAATGGGAAATGGATGCAACAAACCACCTGGGCGTTGATGCTTGGCCTTCACCTGATGACAAGTAAGACACCGTGCCACAAATACCGCAACTTCCTTCTTCATTCTAGGCCACCAAAACTGCCTTTGGAGATCACGGTAAATATTGGTCAATCCAGGATGCACTGCCCACTTCGATATATGGAACTCATGCATCAACTCTCCCCGTTTACATTCTAGCACAACCACATGATCACGAACGCAAAAAACACCATCCTCACCGATGGACCAACCAAAAGGTAACTCCCCACATTTAAGATTTTATTTCATCATCAAACACTTAGGATCATAAAGATGACCTTTTTTAACTTGACTCAGGAGCGTCGACTCCATTGTTAAGGAAGAAAGAGTGACCTGACCACTCTCCTCCTGCACCTCTAGGTGCATCTCTGCAAACAAAGCCATCACCTTCCACTCGGTGCTGGACTTCTGAACCATCTGATTCTGAACCTTCCTACTCAGATCATCAGCAACATTGTTTCCCTTTCCTGGCATGTACACCAACCTGATGTCAAAAGACTAGAGATATTCAACCCATCCTCACTGCCGAAGATTCAGATCCTGCTGTGAGAAGATGTACTTTAAACTCTTATGGTCGGTAAACATGGTAAATCGTTCTCCCAACATATAGTTCCTCCAGCACTTCAAAGCACACACTAATGCATCCAACTCAAGGTCATGAGTGGGATAATTCTGCTCATGGGGTCTCAACTACCTTGACCCATAAGCCACCACCCACTCATCTTGCATCAACACAACCCCAAGTCCGATTCCAGACGCATCACAAAACACAATGTACTTCTTACCTGACTCAGGTAAGATCAATATAGGTGCGGTCATCAACTGCTTCTTCAACTCTTTAAAGGAGTTCTCACAAGCCTCAGACCACTCGGACCTAATTCCTTTATTTGTCAAGCCTGATAGTGGTGTTTCCAAGCGAGATAAATCCTGGATGAACCTTCGGTAATACCCAGCCAAACCCAGAAAACTCGGAACATCAGAAATGCTCTTGGGCTGCTCCCAAGATACAACTGCCTTAACTTTCTCTAGATCCACTGACACACCTACCTCCGAGATGATGTGACCTAGAAAGTGTACCTCACATATCCAGAATTGACACTTGGGTATCTTTGCGTATAGCCGGTGCTCTCTTAGCGTACCCAAGACGATGTCAAGATGTTGGGCATGATCGTCGTGAGTTTTTATAACGACCCATACTTTACATACATTGTTATTTCTACAAAATTGAAGCACAATTATTACAACATATAACAAAACCATGAAAGGACCGTATAGGTATAGTGTCTTTAAAAACTGGGAAACATAATAAACGGATTCATAAATCATCTACATTATCTCCCTTTTATTTTATCATATCTAGAGTCCCTTTTGGAATATCTTACTTAATACGCTTCTTCCTGACCTGGGGAAAATAAAACATACAAAATGGTGAGCTCAAATGCTCAGTAAGGGTATAAAAGGAAATATCAATCACATAATATTCATAAGAACATATCATTTTGGAAATCTTAATCTGCAAAAGAGATCATAATTTCATAACATGGGATAAGTTATATTAGTGAAATGTAATCCCAATAATCATAACATAAAACATGAAACTTAATGGAATACACACATAATCATAGAGAATAATTTCTTAGTAGTCAAGACTCATTTCTAGGACTATCTTAGCAGACAAAGTCCATTTCTGAACTGAGTTCACTCCTCATTTCAGTCTGGTATCACTAAACCGGTTTAACCTGCCATTCTAGCCATGTCTATCTCATGAGATATAAATCTTTACCCAATGCATTGTAGGGAGACATATGTCCCACCCATCTCATAATGATACCATTCTTATGTGTTCCACAAGATCATAAATCATACATCATAGCATAACCCATGTAATAAAAATGGGATTCTTAAACGTCATTCCATCATTACATAATCCATATAAGATAAAGGACATCATAAAAATAATTCCATAATAACATAATCAAATCAATGTAAAAATAGGGATAGAAACAGAAACCTATATTATCTTATATGGTAAATAATTTTGATAAAACACTTGAACTTCATTCTTGAGGAAAATATCCTTTCTACTTCAAAAACATTTTTCCTTTCTTAACATGTCATAAAATTTTAAACTAAAAGAAGTTAATTAAAAATAAACTTGAAAACATGTAAATAATATTAATGGAAATAATGTTCTAAAAATCCATTCATGCCGTATAAGTTAATGAAAAACATTCTTCTCGTACTTTGGCTGGAAAAGTCAAAAAAGTACCTCATACTAAAAACGACAAAATATTCCTTTCATATCTTTTACTAAAAACTCACCAAAGGGTAAAATTGGATTTAAATAATTTTAAGAGGATTGAAATAATATTACATATTGATGGAACATGGATGTGGATGATAAATATTCCCCAGTAAATTCTGAAGCATAAACAATCTCGGATAAAAATGAGATTGGGTGATTTTCCCTTACCTTAGGTCCGATTTGCTTCGTACGTGTCCGAAACTCCTGTATAATGATTTAAATAATGTTATTGACTTATTATATAATCTTAATCATTGTTATTATATCATATATGGTCATATTCTTAGCTTCTTATTAGTAATATTTCATTGCTACTTGTTATTCGGGTGTTTATTGCTTTTTTGTTCTTATGCGTGTTTTGTCGAATAAATTATTATTCTTCATTTTAGGTTATAGATAAAACATTTCCATAATGGTATTAGTGTAATATATATCATATTTATTCATTCAATTCATTTATATAATCATTATGCAATGAAGATCATGTAGAACGAGTCACATCACATCGTGGAGACGGTAGGCCGTACGTACGCACGAGCGATGATATCGTTCCCATGATCGTGGAATTGTATTTAAGTGTATGTATACTATATTAGAATCAATATCAATTTAAAATAATCATATATAGTTATTATTTACACCATTATACCCATCCAATTAAGGTGGTGGTGGAAAACAGATTACACCACGGCGTGGAGACGGTATTCCGTACGTACGCACGCACGATGATTTCATTTTCATTAGGATGGATAAAAGGTGAAATAGGTTTTTTTTCATATTTATAATAACATATAAGTATATGAGTGATACTGATGTTATTACTTCATAATTAAACAACTAAAGAAGAAGAAGTAGAAGAAGAAATAAAGTTGAAAGAATCAGTAATGGACATTACCTCTTCTTTGAAGAGCCTCTTATTAACCTCCTCTTAGGGCACTAAAGATGGTATTTGAAGAAGTCCAGGACCTCTAGGATGTTTCTAGGGAAGTTTAGAAGGGAAATGGGAAGGTTTTGGCCGAGCATGAAGGCTCAAAGTTTTGTAAATAGGAGATGGAGGAGGTGCCCTTTTATAAGGGAGGAGAGGGGCACTTTAGAAAATACTTAAAATATTATTTTATAATAAAGTCATATTCGGTTTTTAATAGTTCTAAATTTATTTATTTAGAAGATAAGGTGGGTATGGGTCAAAATCCCCTTAACCAATAGATTTTATACAAGTTTATGTTACTATTTTAACCTTATCATTTAGATTTAACTCTAAGTTAAATAATTTAACTTTTACTGTGTGTTCTTGTTTTCTTACACTATATGGTTAATAAACTTACTATAACAAGCCAAACGAACCCCAAGTGGTTCATTATTAATATATATAACCTTACCTTAGTTATTTGTATGATCCTTAGATTCTTAGGAATAAAATAACAATTAATAATATAATATTTGTTTTAAAAACTATTTTATGTCAATTTTGACACTATTTGGTATTTGATTTTTGTGAAACTAATAACAACATGATTGTTTCGAACAAAGTTAATTAAATCAATACTAATATGTCATATTAACCTATAAAATTATTTTAATTCATGAAAAGACTCAAATAACATTTATTTGGGTATTTATAATATCAATTATGTTAATATTTCTTTAATAATGTAATTACTGCATCATCATTGTGTCCTAAATAAATTATATTATTTAAAGTCTAAAAATTATAAATAAAGTACCATTATGTAGGAAATATTTTTAGATTTTTAATGAATATTTATAGTCTAATATATCTTATTTATATCCCTGTATTAAAAATGTTTTAGTTATTAAACATTGATTTTAACTATTTTGACTCTTCTTGAAATAAAATAATATTAAATGTCCTCATCTAATCAAAGTGGACATAAACGGTAATATGTTATTCCTAAGGTTGTTTTTGGTCGAATTAAACTTATCCAATAGAATTAGGACATGTGTTAGGGTAATAATAATAGCATTTTTACCCTTAATTACCCTATTTACATTTAACTGTGGTAAATAAAAGTAAAAAGTTACTATTCACCAAAAAATATTTTTATCTTATTGAACCAAATTTTACTTCTTGATATTAACCGTGTCTCTCTGATTTTTAAAATTCCACTCACAAAAGCGGTAAAATTAACTTTTATGTAAATTTTTAAACTCTCCTAGGAGGTGGGTAAAAGGCGGTGAAAAGTTCAATAAAATTTTTATATATCTAAAATTATTATAAAATGAATCCAATGAATTAATTTGAACTTATATAGGTATTATGTATCTATTTTGACCTAAAAAAAGTTTAAATAAAATAAATAATTATTTAAATAAAAAGTCTGTTTTTAAATAGTAACCTAGTGTTTTCACTATTCATCAAAAATTGAAAGTTTTCAGAAAAATACCAAAAATTCACCCTAGGCTAATTTCGATATTATGAATCCAAAAATGAATTCTATTTTGACAGATAAAATTTATAAAATTTCAAAAAGTGGGTATTACTATTCATAACGGCTAGTTTTAATAATACTTTAATAGCATATCGTTCTTTAGTGAAACTTGGTATTGCGTATAACGCAAGCGATCGAGGAAGGTCGCGATTGCATGTAAAGTAAGCCAAGATGGTGTTGTGTGTAGTGAAATATTCCTTTGATATTAACATAAAAACAAAATATTTCTCATGAAAATCTCAGGTGTTACAGTTTTCGAGTACACTAAGATATCGTCAACAAAGACATCCACAAACTGATCTAGATAGGGATGAAAGATCTGGTTCATCATATCCGTAAACACTTCTGGTGCATTGGTCAAGCTGAAAGGCATTACCACAAACTCAAACAACCCGTACCGACTTCGGAAAGCGGTCCACCGTATGTCATAAGACCTCACCCTCAACTGGTGATAACCCGACCTCAGATCAATTTTAGAGAACACTGATGCACCCCTCAACTGATCAAACAGGTCATCAATTCTAGGAAGAGGGTACCTATTCTTCACTTTCATGTGATTAAACCTCAGATAGTCAACACAAAACCTCAACAACCCATCAGACTTCTTTGCAAAAAGCACTGGAGATCCCCAAGGAGACATACTAGGACAGATAAACCCCTTATGCTCCAACTCCTCAAGCTGAACCTTCAGTTCCTAGAGTTCTGCTGGGTCCATTCGGTATGTTGGAATAGAAACTGGCTTCGCTCCCAGCAGCAACTCGATTGTGAACTCAACATCCCTCTCAGAGGGTAACCCCGAGAAATCCTCAAGAAACACGTCCTGAAACCAATCCACCATAGGAGGGAAAACAGACTACTTCCCTCTTTCATCATCATCAATCATGAGACATTCCACTTGAGCCACGAGTCCACTCAACCGCTGACCAAACGGTCCTACATGACCTACTCAAACATCTCATTTTCCATGGTACACATAAGCGTCACCCTCAAGAGACTTGAAAGATACTATGCAATGGTAACAGTCTCTGTGCACCCGATACAACACCAACCAATCCATTCCAAGGATTAGGTCAAACTCTGACATCTTGAGAATGAAAAAGTCCCACAGAAAATGATACCCACCAACTTCCAAGGCACATCCCTTGCACTGGTTGATATCCTCAACCCGCACCCCCAATGGAGTGTCAATTAACATCACCCCACACTCCCCCTCCACAGGTAAACCCAGTGCTACAACTAGTTGAGCAGAGATAAAAGAAGGTGTGACACCTTTGTCAAACAACGCAATAGGAAAAGTAGAAGCCACAAGGATCATAACTCAAATAGTCGACGGCCCAACCTCACCATCACCTGGCACAAACTGAGCTTCCTGAAGCAGCCCTGCCCCTCTACCCTGGGCTCCAGCCTAAGTAGTTTGCACCACACTACCCTAATGGAGTGAGCGATCTTGCCCCGGAGTTTCACGTCCACCACCCCTGCCAGTACAGCCTGTGGAGCTCCAAATGCCTACCGAATATGGGGAAACTGATCCCCTTCCTGTATCCGGTACCTAACTTCCACCATAATACTTGCCCACATACTGAGGTTTCCTGCAGAACTTCTGTACATGTCCCATCTGGCCGCACGAACGGCACTCGACTGGAGGTCAAGGACACTAACCACACATATGCCCCGACCTACCAAAATAATAGCAGAACACCTGATTTCCACTCCAAGATGTTGACCCACTCTTCCATCCACTTTTCACACTTCCTCCATGCTTTGAGCTCTCATGGTGTCTCTTCCGACCTTCGGTATCTGCACCACTCGTCTGCCCCACCGGCACCACAAGCCCACTACCCGAAGCTCCCTTCAGGTTTTCTTATGAGATCAATGCCTGATCTACTAACTCTACTAACCTCTTCAAGCGAAATATGTTTACTTGAGACCTAATTTCATGTATGATCCCATCCTGGAAACGCCTTGCTTCTGCTACCTCATCCCCTGCTAACACTGGGATGAAGCATCTCAAACCAGTGAAGTGACTATCATAGTCCATCACTGATAGAGATCCCTGAGTCAGGCTCATAAACTCTGTAGCCCGCTCCTACCTCGAAGTCTCTGGGTAGAAATGCTTCATAAACTTTTTCTGAAAGTCTTTCGACGACATTCCCTCAACCGGCTCGATTTGGGCCTGAATGTCCCACCAACACCTAGCCTGGCCCCGCAACATATAAGTGGACAGCTTTACTCGATTTTCAATGGGGGTCTCTAGATGATCTAGTATCATCTGGACATACTCTAACAAGAACTCCACTGCCTCTATCCCACCCTCTCCGGTGAAAGTCGGAGGGTGCTGCAACTGGAACTTTCTGGTCAGCTCAAACATACTCGGTGCAACCCGCCCAGGGTCCTGATCCATCATCTATATAAGGCGAGTCAAGTTCTCTCAGAACTGGTCTTCTCTACCTTCATTAATCACCACATTTTCTTTCTCCTCTACTGGAGGTGTGTTCTCAGCAATACCCTCTCGTTGACCAACTATTAACCAACGTCGTGGTGGAATTTCTCTATAATGCCAAGCACGAGTTTAAGCACACATACCATAAACATTCATGACTCCACCAAAAGCTCTTTACTAGCTACAACAACCCACTTTTCATATGCTAACCCAACAAATTTTTTTTTACAAATTATTTCAAACCCTATTACTTCATTAAACTTCATTTACCCTCTTGTTTTATTTCATTCGTCTCATTATTTCTTGGTTTCATGAAATGCATGATGCACCCTATTTTTCCACCTCACACACCCACCCCGTGCGTGTGTCTAATACAATGCATGTCACCTATCTCCCTAGGTGCTTACAATGATGCATGAATGAAAATACTCGTGCCATTAAGGCCACAAGTGAGACTTCATAAAACAATCACATCAAACAATATGTGCATCACCCAGTGGTGAAATATCATCAACTATAACATCACGCAACCAAGAACATCATTTTCCACCAAGGGTGACTTGGGTTTTCCCCCGTACTTGGGTCAGCTACTCCCAAGCATGAGCTCATTACCATGGACCGACACATCTAACCCTTGGCTACCAATTCTAAATAATAAGACCTAAGAGAAGGAGAAGAAAGACCTCCTATGATACCACTTTCTAACATCCCCGACCTGGAAGCCACGAAACCGGTGCTCCGAGCCGGATGGTTACATGACCTTAAGTGCACCTCCCCGTATGCCAAAGGCTGCCGACTAGCAGCGAGGGTCTATGTTGTCAAGTGGGGATACTATACCCCCTTTTTATCAGAGTAAGGACAACAAAAATAAACCAAATATAGGAAACAATAACCGATAATGAGGAACATGTATAACAACCATTTCCAATAATAAATATTCCATCTCATACTACAAGTGCAAAAGTGGACACAACCCCAAAATAAAGACAATGACAAAAATCCACAAATTGGTCCCGAATCCAAGTCTGGATCCTCCACCAAGTGCTACCCATGTCCAATCAGCTATCTAGCAAGGACCCTTGCCCTTTCCCTGACCTGAAAACATGAAGTCTTCTCGGGTACCCAACGACGGCCAGAGCAGGGTGTGAGTACAACTCAGTAGGCCACCACCAATAGTGTCTACAAAATATCCAATATAAATAGGTAGTGCATGCAAAAGAAAAAATGAATGATAAATGAAAAGTAATTAATTAAGGTGCCATCAACCATTTTAGAGCCAAGCCATTTCCACTTCCATTACCGTTCATTACACACCCATTATCACCATTTACCATTTCATCATATTTCCATGGGTTAATAACATACATTATGTTACATGGTTCTAAGGCCAAAAATCACATGCAAGAGGGTAAACACATCGTTATCCTATCTCACTTAGACTAACTCCCTCATAGAAACCATAACCTCACCTCGAAACCTCAGTCCGAGTGGATGCAACCGTTAGGAGAATAGACCCTCAGTCCCCTTTCCTAACCCGTGCATTTAGGGTGGAGTTTAGAACCTCAGTCTTCACTTGACCCATGGGCGTAGATCCTCAAGTCATACCCCACTCTATGAAGCCATGTGCACATGCTTATATATATAAGTAACCATAAACCATTCAAACCATTTCCCTTCGGTAAACACTTTTCACAACAACCCACATGGGAAACCACATCATGCCTTAACCCATTAACACATTACCTATTCACATCATTTAACCATTCACCCAATTCCCATGTGTTATGCCTATCTCACTAAGCATTCAACATTAAACCCATAATCTATCCCATTATGGTATTTAATTAGTTTACACATTATCCCATTTAACCCGTTCATCATTCCCATGAATCAACCATTTAACCCATTCCACTTTAACCCTTAAGTTATTTACAAGTCTAGGTGCATCACCTAACTTCTATTCTGAGTTTAACTGATCAAACCCACATTTTTATCAAGGTCTCTACAATTCATTACAATAAGGTCACTTGTTTAATAACAATCCCAAAACCCAGGAAAAGCCGACACATCTCATGGATGACCCTAATTAGGTCAAGACAATCCCAACACATCCCACGAGGATCGTGATGGTACCATTTACCATTTTAAACACCAATATTACCAAACATTCTTAGGTTATTCAAAACATAACCAATGTAAGACAAGAACACAAGTAAACATGCACAAAACCCTAAATAACCATGGGATATCACTTGTAGAACACCTACCTCAAAACCGTGATTGAAGGAACCCTCAATCAAGTCCTTAGACCTCAATACAACCAACCTTTGAAGCTTAAACCTGAAACTCACCCAAAAGATATGGTTTTAGGGTTTCAGAACAAGAGGGAGAGAGGGTACTAACCCTAAACCAAAAAGAGAATCAAAGATGAGGTTAGCCTTACCCGAAGCATCGATCTGCAACCAACGACACCAAAAACATCTTTAAATTGAAGGAGTTTGATCTCTTTAAGTCCTTGGGATGTTTCATTCATGCCTAAGGTGAAGAGATGAGGAAGAGAGGAAAATCACGAGTGGGGTTTAAGAAGCCCGGAGTGGCAATTTTGTAAATTTTCCCAACATTAAGTGAACACATAGTTTGTCCGCACGGTTTGGAAAACCGTGCACATGACACTGCCCAGAGGAAGAGGAGTCACACAGTTTAGATGCACGGTTTGGAAAACCCTGCGAAAACCATGAACTCACTTCTGTCTAGAGGAGGGATGGTCGCACGGTTTCACCTGGGCAGGCCGCACGATTAGGCTGACCGTGCGCAGGCCGTGCGCCTTGGTCTGCTCTGCCCAGACTTCCCTTATTCCATGCCCCGAGCCCTCGAAGCACCCCCAAGGCCTCTTACACTTTCAAGAAACCTTTTAAAGTCCCAAAAGAAAGTGCTTCACCTTGAAAAAAACAAAAACATACCTTTCCAAAAACCGGGATCTTACAAAAAATGACCAGTTTATAAAAGTGAACAACGAGTTAAAATTAACTAATGAGAAGTTAAATTAATACAAGGAAAGATTTAAAAATGGGAGAAATAATCTTACTCAAATTCTTGGAAAATATACTTCTCTCAAGTATACTACACGAATAGGCTATCAAAATTGAAAAAAAAGGATCCTTAAAAATAATTTTATTCAAGGTTCCAATTTTACAAATTCTACTAATTTTTTTATTCTTATAGACCTAATAGGGTTTTTATTTCTAAAATTAGAAAATATACTTTTATAAAACTTATTAAGATATTATGGTTTCTTAAATATTTGATTACTTATGTTTTTCGACCCAAGAATATTTGGTTACCAAATTCATTTTTGGTATAAAATTTGTTTTGTTGGATACCTTCATGAAAAATCTAATAATAACAAATGGTATCTAGATAGTGGATCTTCCATACACATGACATGAGACTATTTAGTTTTCATGGACATAATTAAGGCTGATTATAAGGACCCAGCCTTATTTCATACATAATCTTGAGTTTATTTAAGAAAACACTTCCTTTTACGTTGAGGATCTTTTCAAGTTTAGAGATTTAGATAATTAGGACAAACCATTCATATCATTACACATTGTTACAGAGTGGATACCATAAAAACAGTTTCCATTTTTCACAATATAAAAAATATTAAAACTTAAAACAAGACTCCTTGAAAATTATTCAACATTTAATGTGTCTTCATTCCTTGTATTACACATCCATTAACCTGTGAAAAAGAACTTAAAAACTTGGTATGATCACAAAGCTCAGTAAGGGATGAAAAAGGAAGGAAAGAGCACATTAGTCCATGAATACTCGTAACGTATGAAAACATTTTCAGAAGACATGATTGTCACTCATATATACTTAATTTGTGTAACATGAGATTAACACAATATCCAAACAAAACATGAGAATATAAATATAATCATAGAGGTATCTTAGGGCATTACTTACATAATCTTGTAACCATTCTTTGCTACCTTATAATTTGTAACCCACACGACTACCTTACTTTGTGTAACCATCGCAGTTACACTTGGAGTAACCATATGGCCGACCTCCAACTTACTCATAACCAATGCATTAGATGGAAATATATGTCCCACCATTAATCATAAATAATTCCCAAGAACCATAACATAATCATACAACATGAATAATTCCATAAAAACATTACTTTGGAATTTCGTAAAACCGAATTTAAAAAGGGGATTTTTAAAGAAAAGACCCTTATAAATGTCATAAAATTGAAGAGAGACTTAATAGAGTGGATGAGGTATGTATATATACTGTAAATACACATAATAAAACATAATATAAATATAACCCATCACAAAAACAATTTAAATAGAACATAAATAATTAAGTATAAGGTTAACCCAAAGAATGGAAATCGGGTTAAGAATTACCTTACCTCGGGTTTGTCTTACTTCCAACTTGTTTAAAACTCCTATATAATGGTTAAAATAGTGTTATTAATATTTTAAAGAAACATTTTCATGTTTATAACATCTTATATGACCATTTAATAACATATTTTCACCCTTAATTGTTAGTATTTTGGTTTTGGTTGAATTCTTTACATGATTTTATGATTGGTTCATGGTGGACATTCTTGTCGATTGGAAGTCAAACTACAGAATTTGAATGAAGTAGTATTTTCATATAACCAGTAAAATAAATTATTCAATTTAAAATTTTTAATTCTTACATGAGAATGATTCATAAGTTAGTACATTAATGATGTTCGTTTAGATCCTTTTAGTGGTTCTTTGATAATCACAACCTTGTTTTGTATTATAAATTTGGGCCATGAGTACAAAATAATTCTAGAACCATGGGTGAGTAATAAAAAATACATTATAACCTGTTTCAACCATATAAATGGTTTCATGACCATACTTGAAATAATTAATGGAAATTGAAATCACATCGTCCATGATGTCGATAATTCGACATAAACAGACAATGTTTTAATTCTTTAAATAAGTGGGATAGGAGAAGACTAATGATGAGTATTTTTTTCATAAACATAATAACATAAATATTATACATGGTTTCTGGAGATTTCATGCCTCTTGGGTAAGGAGATATGAAGAAAGAATAAGGAAGGAACTCAGAATAAAAGAAAAAGTGAGAAATCTCTTACAAAAATTCGGCAGCCTAACGACTACACAACATGGTTTTAGAAAATATTAAAAAGATAGGGGAAAAGTTTCACCCATACCGAAATGAATAATAATATATAGAAGATCTAAGATAAGAAGTAAATAAGAACATGGTATGGAAACTTGAAAATTATACCACATAAAAGAGAATTTGAAAGGAAAAAGAAAGAAATTGATAATTTTCTTACCTTGTAGAGTAACCCTTAGAACTTTAAGGTTGGGACCTTGGGGGCTTGATGAAACCTTGGAAGGACTACTATAAAGGTAAGGATTCCATATCATCATTGAGGTATAATTGGGAATGAATTAAATGAAGGGAAGAGTTGGTATTTATAGAAAAAGTGAGGGATTATTTTAATAATTTTCAAGGGACACCTCATGAGTGGTATTTACAAAACCATGGGCTTGCCCATGGTATTTTACCACGGTATAAGACACTTGGGACACATCACATGTTATTTAACTATAAAAAAGTCGACCGGATTTATGAAATCATTATTATATATTTAATTATGTTATTAATACACTGAAACAAAAAACTGTATTTTTTACTATTCACCGAAAAATCAACTGTTTCAGAAAAATTCCCAAAATTCACCCTAACCATTTATCGATGTGTAGATTTCAAAAATGAAGTCCATTTTTTGAAAATAATTTTCTAAATATTATTAATTTAATTTTTAAATAAAATCTTACTTAATTCAAAAATTAACAATTCTAATTCTGTAACAACTTCTATATCATAATGAAAAATTAACCTAGATGATATTAAATTAAATACTTAATAAAATAAAATAATAATAAAAGTTAATATTAATTAGGGTAAAATCACTATTCACAAGGGTATGTTACTATATATCAAAAAAAACAAGTTGGTTCCAAAAGACTCCAAATAACATACTGAACACAATTGTAGATGACTGTTTCTTGAAATTCAGAACAAAGATGTAGAAAAGTTGTGTTTTAAAGGCTAATTAAAAATATCTATTAAAAAAAAGTTCCATGCATTTCTATTTATTTTTATAAAAACATGAGGTGTTACATTATCCCCAGCTTCTTGAAATTGTGTCCTCGCAATTTTCTTTACTTATTAAAAAAATGAGAGTATTTTTCCCTCATTGAATTTTTAGACTCCCATGTTGCTTTTTCAACCATGTGGTTTCTCCAAAAAACCTTTACCTAGTGGATTAACTTATTTTTCAATACCTATTCTCTTTGATCAAGAATCTTAATCGGTTTCTCTTCATAAGAAAGGTTCACTTCTAGCAGAACTGCTTCTGGGATTAAGACATGTGATGAATCTAGCACATACTTCCTCAACATCGAAACATGAAAAACATAGTGTACCTGAAATAAACTCAGAGGAAAAGCTACACGGTATGAAATTGTTCCAACTTTATCAAATATTTCAAAAGGACCGATGAACCGTGGACTTATCTTTCATTTCTTACCAAAACACATCACACTTTTCCAAGGAGATTCTTTAAGGAAAACATGGTCACCTACCTCAAAAGAGAAATCTTTCCTTCTATTGTTTGCATAACTTTTCTGCCTTCTCTAAGCTATCCTCATGTGCCGCTGGATCATAATCACTTTCTCAGCCACTTTTTCAACTAATTCTGGACCCATCAACTTTTTTCACCAATTTCATCCCAAAACACTGGAGTCTGACACCGCTTTCCATTCAAGGCCTCAAAAGGTGTCATCTAAATACTGGAATGAAAACTGTTATTATAAGAAAACTCAACTAAAGAAAGATGTTGATCCCAACTTCCCTAATAGTCCATCAAACAAGCTCGAATCATATCCTCTAAAGTTTGAATCGTTCGTTCTGACTGCCCATATGATTGAGGATGAAAATCTGTACTAAAATTTAACTCTTTTCTCAACGACATCTGAAGTCCCTTCCAAAAGATATAAGTGAACCTAGGATCTCAGTCAGATACAATGAAAAGAGGAACTCCATGTAACCAGATAATCTCCTTGAGGTACAATCGAGAAATCTAATCCAAAGACATTGTATCTCGAATTGATAGAAAATGTGCATACTTTGTTATCCGATCAAAAATAACCCAAATAACATTGTTACCTAAAGAAGTTTGGTAGTACCACCACAAAGTCCATGGATACATTCTCTCATTTCCAATTGGGCACTAGAAAAGGCTAAAGCATCCCCTTTGGTAACTGCCACTCTACTTTAACCTATTGACATGTCAAACATTTCATGGTAAAATCAGCAATATCTCTTTTTATTCCATCCCACCAATAATACCCCCAAAGGTCTCTGTACATCTTAGTACTACCATGATGAACAGAAAATGGAGAACTATAAGCTTCACGCAACAATTCGTTCTTCAACTGGGAATCACAAGTCACACACAAATTTTTTTCCAAATATTAAAACACAATATTTATCAAGATTAAATTTTGGAAACTTACCCATTTTGACCAATTCTACCTTTTTCTATAGCTCATGGTCTTCCTTGTGTGCTTTCTTAATTCTGTCTGACAAAGAAGACTACACTGAAACCGGAAACAAAACAGATTTATTCCCTACACCAACAACTTCTATGCCAAAATTAATCAAATTCTTAATCAAGGGATCATGTTTCAAACATAGCATGGTTAATGATGCATAATGTTTCCGACTTAAGGAATCCACAACTTTGTTTGCTTTTCCAGGATGGTAATTGATCGTGCAGTCATAATCCTTTATCAGTTCTAGCCATCTTCTCTGCCTCATGTTTAATTCCTTCTGAGTGAATATATACTTTAGAATTTTATGGTTAGTATATATTTGACATTTGGTTCCATATATATGATGCCTCCTTTTTTAATAAAAAACTACAACTTCCAATTCCAAATCATGTGAGGGATAATTTATCTCATGAGGTTTAAGTTGTCTCGAAGCATAGGCAATTACTTGATCATTCTGCATCAAAACACAACCAAGTCCCTTCAAAGAAGCATCACTGTAGATGACAAAATCACCATTCTGGGAAGGTAAGGCCAAAACTGGAGCATTTTCCAATCTCTTCTTCAGTTCCTAAAAATAAACATCACATTCCACTTTCCAAAAAAATTTAACCCCTTTCTGTGTTAACTTAGTTATCGGGCTAGATAACCGTGCAAAGTTCTTAACAAACCATCGGTAATAACTTGATAAGCCTAGAAAACTACGAATCTCTATAACATTTGTGGGTCTTGGAAATTCATCAACTACTTTTGTTTTGGAAGGATCAACTGTTATTCCATCCTTATTTACAATGTTCCCAAGAAAAGAAATCTGTTGCAACCAAAAATCACACTTTCTGAATTTTTCATATAGTTTCTTTTCTATTAATGTTTGTAAAACAACCCTTGGATATTTTTCATACTCCTCTTTATTTTTAGAAAATACCAGAATGTCAAAAATAAATACAACCACAAATTTATCCAAGAACTCATTAAATACTCTATTAATAAGATTCACGAATACAGCATGTGCATTAGTTAATCCAAACAGCATAAAAACAAATTCATAATGCCCATATCTAGTACAAAAGGTTGTTTTCAAGATGTCATCTTCCTTCACCTTCAGCTGATGGTATCTGTATCTCAAGTCAATATTGGAAAAGTACTGAGCTCCCTGGAGCTGATCAAACAAGTCATCAATATGAGGAAAAGGATACTTGTTTTTAACAGTGATGTTATTCAAAGCTATGTAATCAATGCAAAGTATCATGGAACCATCTTTCTTTTTAACAAAAAAACAGGGGCTACCCATGGTGAAGTGCTAGGACGAATGAAGCCTTTGTCAAGCAAATCCTACAACTGATTTTTCAATTCAAGAAGTTCTATTGGATCCATACGATATAGGGGTTCTGAAATTGGCTTTTCATTAGGAACTATGTCAATTGTGAATTCGACTTCTCGATCAGGTATTACACTGGGTAACTCATCAGGAAAAACATCAATGTATTCATTTACCACTAGCACATCATTAATTTGAATAGTTCCATTGGTTTCAACAATATGAGAAAGATAACTTTCATTTCCATATTTCAATAGTTTCTCAGCTTCCTGATATGTTATCAATTGTATGGGTTCATTCTTTTATACAAACTGAAACTCTTTCTAAAAAAAACTTCTTTAGCTCTATAGTCAATATTAGCATGATAATCAGAAATCCAGTCCATTCTCAGAATAACATCAAACTCGACTAAGGGTAAAACAACAAGGTTTGCAGGTACAGTCTTTCCACAGAACACAATAGAAAGATTATTATAATTACTCTGTGCTATAACATTTCCCCATAGTGTTTTAACAACAATTTCAGGTCTCATTTGTTGAGGTGATATTTCCAATTTACCAGAAAATTTCTCAGAGATGAAAGAATGTGTAGACCCCGTATCAAACAAAACTTTAGAAAAATCTAAGTGAACGAACAAAGTACCTGATACAAATTCATTGGATGGCTCGAAATCTACTGACGTAGTCACTAAGGATCTCACTACACCTTTCTGTTTGTAGTATGGCTTCTTTGCATCATTTGGATCTCTCTTTGGGCAGAAATTTGTATAATGACCCATATCACCGCATTTAAAACACTTTACAGTCTACTTTTCAGGATAATTATTTGGATCATTTTCATTACAATCTCGGGCCATATGTCCAAACTTACCACATTTGAAACACTTCCCAGTTCTACTAAGACATTCACTAGGGTTCTTCTTTCCACACTTTTCACAAACTAGAAAATGGATTTTCTTATCATCAGGTTTCTTTGGTTGTTTCTTACCCATTGCTTGCCAACTGGACCTCTTCTTATATTTATTTCCAAAATGCACATGATCATCATCAAACTCCATCTCTACCCTCTCAGCACATCAGACAAGTTTCTCATAACTTTTTAATTCACGGGAGTCCAATTCCCTTCGATACCTTGGATTCAATCCTGAGTAAAAGCGGTTGATTTTTCTATCAAGATCCAGAATAAGATTTGGAGCATACCTTGCCAGTCAAGTGAAGTTTTCTTCATACACAGCCACTAAATCTTCCTACTACTATTTCAATTCAAGGAATTTCTTCTTCATTCTAAGTCAAACCACCTTACGAAAATATTTTTAAAGGAAAAGTCTTTTAAATTCATCCCACTCTAAGGAATCAAAATCCTCTCTACCCCTGATATTCTTTACCATTGACCACAACTGATCAGCTTCCCCTTCAAAATGATAAATGGTAAGACTTACCTTTTGATTGTCTGAACATCCCATAACATCAAATATCTTTTCAAGGTCGTTGATCCATCCTTCAGCTGCTACTGGGTCAGAAGATCCATTGAATGCAGGAGGATGTTGTCTCATAAAATGTTCCACTACTGTCATGTTTCATTGTGTTACCTCTATTGGTTATCTTGCATGGATGCCACCAACATTTATTTCCTGCGTTAGCTGAGCCATTACTATCACAAACTGCTCAGTTCCAATCCCTACCATTCTGGGCTGTAGTTCTGGAAGGATGTCATTTTGTCAGTGCATCTCCTCTTCAGTATCCCTGTTTCTTCTGTGGAAAACCATTATGAACAAACACGTCTTAGATAAAGCAACATGGTAATCTTTAAATTCTATAACAAATTAAACATAGTGTGAAAATCATTTATGGTATTCTATTAACATTACCCTAACCCCTAAAGTTATCTAAACCATCCTCTGATACCAACTATAAGGACCCGAACATATTTCATAAATAATTATGAGTTTAGTTAAGAAAAAACTTCCTTTTACATTGTGGATCTTTTCAAGTTGATATCTTTATAGAATTAGGACAAAACATTCATATCAATACACATTGTTACAGAGTGGATACCATAAAAATAGTTTCTATTTTTCTCAATATATAAAACATTAAAACTTAAAACAAGAAATCTTGACAATTATTAAAAATTTAATGTGTATTCCTTCCTTGTATTACACATCCATTAACCTATGAAAAATCATTTAAAAACTTAGTATGAGCACAAATCTCAGTAAGGGATGAAAAAGGAAGGAAAGAGCACATTAGTCCATGAATACTTGTAATGTATGAAAACATTTTCAGAAGACATGCTTGTAACTCATATATACTTAATTTGTGTAACATGAGATTCACACAAGATCCATACAAAACATGAGAACTTAAATATAATCATAGAGGTATCTTGTGGAATTACTTACATAATCTTCTAACCATTCTTGGCTACCTTATAATTTGTAACCCACACGACTACCTTACTTTGTGTAACCATCACAGTTACATTTGGAGTAACCATACAGATGACCTCCAACTTACTCATTCCCAATGCTTTGGAGGGAAATATAGGTCCCAAACTTCATCATAAATAATTCCAAATAACCAAAACATAATCATACAACATGAATAATTCCATAAAAACATTACTTTGGAATTTTGTAAAACCGAATTTAAAAAGAAGATTTTTAAAGAAAACCCCCTTATAAATTTTATAAAACTGAATAGGGACTTAATAGAGTTGATGGAGTATGTATATATACTATAAATAAACATAATAAAACATAATATAAATAGAACCCATCACTCAAACAATTTAAATAGCACATAAATAATGAAGTATAAGGTTAACCTAAAGAATGGAAATCGGGTTAAGAATTACCTTACCTCGGGTTTTTCTTATTACCAACTTGTTTAAACCTACTGTATAATGGTTAAAAGAGTGTTATTAATATTTTAAAGAAACATGTTCATGTTTATAACATCTTATATGATCATTTAATAACATCTTTTCACCCTTAATTGTTAGTATTTTGGTTTTGGTTGAATTCTTTACATGATTTCGATGATTGGTTGATGTTGGACATTCTTGTCGATTGGAAGTGAAACTCCAGAATTGGAATAGAGTAGTATTTTCATATAACTAGTAACAATAATTATTCCATTTAACATTTTGAATTCTTACATGAGAATGATTCATAAGTTAGAACATTAATGAGGATCGTTTAGATCCTTTTAGTGGTTCTTTGATAGTCACAACCTTGTTTTGTCTTATAAATTAGAACCACGAGTAAAAAATAATTCCAGAACCATGGGTGAGTTTTAATAAATATATTATAACCATATAAATGGTTTCATGACCACACTTGAATGAATTAATGGAAATTGAAATCACATCGTCCACGATGTCGATAATTCGACATAAACGGACAATGTTTTTATTCTTTAAATAAGTGGGAGGGGAGAAGACTAATGATAAGTATTTGTTTTCATAAACATGATAAAATAAATACTATAAATGGTTTTTTGAGATTTCATGCCTCTTGGGTAAGGAGATATGAATAAATAATAATGAAGGAACTCAAAATAAAAGAAAAAGTGAGAAATCTCTTAGAAAAAATCGACAGCCTAACGGCTACACAACATGGTTTTAGAAAATATTAAAAAGATAGGGGACAAGGGTAAACCATACAGAAATGAATAATAATATAGAGAATATCAACGATAATAAGGAAATAATAACATGGTATGGAAACTTGAAAATTATACCACATAAAAGAGAATTTGAAAGGAAAAAGAAAGAAATTTATAATTTTCTTACCTTGTAGAGTAACCCTGAGAACTTGAAGGTTGGGACCTTGGGGGCTTGATGAAACCATTTAAGGACTACTATGAAGGTAAGGATTCCATATAATCATTGAGGGAGAATTGGGAATGAATTAAATGAAGGTAAGAGTTGGTATTTATAGGAAAATTGAGGGATTATTTTAATAATTTTCAAGGGACACATCATGAGTGGTATTTACAAAACCATGGGCTTGCCCATGGTATTTTCCCATGGTATAAGCCACTTTGGACACCTCAAATTTTATTTAACTATAAAAAAGTCGACCATATTTATGAAATCATTATTATATAATTAATGATGTCATTAATACACCGAAACTAAAAACTGTATTTTTTACTATTCACCGAAAAATCATCTGTTTCAGAAAAATTCCCAAAATTCACCCTAACCAATAATCGACGTGTAGATTTCAAAAATTAATTCCATTTTTTGAAAATAATTTTCTAAATATTATTAATTTAATTTTTAAATAAAATCATACTTAATTCAAAAATTAACAATTCTAATTCTGTAACTACTTCTATATCACAATGAAAAATTAACCTAGATTCTGTTAACTTAAAGACTTAATAAAATAAAATAAAAATAAAATTTACTATTAATTAGGGTCATATCACTATTCATATTACTATTCATAAAAGTATGTTACTATTCACCAAAAAACATGTTGGTTCCAATAGACTCCAAATAGCTGAACATAATTGTAGATGAAAGTTTCTTGAAATAAAGAACAAAGAAGTAGAAAAGTTATGTTTTAAAGGCTAATTAAAAATATATATTAAAAACAAATTTCCATGCATTTCTATTTATTTCTAGAATAACATGGGGTCTTAAATTGATGGTGGACATGTCACTTTTTTGTGGTAATTCCAAATAAAAAAATATTGGACTTGGTCAAATTGGTAACTCCAACACTATTTTAATTTCTAAAGTTTTATTTATATATGGATTAAAATATTATATAATTAGAATATCATTGATATGTGATTATGATTTTCTTTTTAGATTTGAAAATAATGTCTGTAATTTTTTTATGCTAAAAATTATTTAGTTTTTACTACATTAAGAAATAAAAATTTATATGATGTTAATTTATATTCATTAATATTTCAGAATATTTCTTGTGTAAGTGAATTTCATGAAGAATCTTGTCTTTGGAATAAAATACTAGGAAATTAAAATATTCATTCACTTATAAAACTAATTAGGAATGGTTTAGTCAAATATCTAGCTAAACTATAATTCGCAAAAGCTAGAGTCTGTAACCCATGTCAAAACGGGAAACAACACAAAATCTCTTTCAAATAAAATAAAGATGTATCAAATTCTCAACCCCTAGATCTGGTTCACATGGACTTGTTTGGAAGTTCAAGAATTTATAGCTTAAATGAGAAGAATTGTGTTTATGTTATAGTAGATGAATATTTTAGGTATACTTGGGTATTCTTTCTAGCTCAAAAAAGTGAAGCTTCATCCAATTTTACCAAGTATGCTAAATATATAAGAATTATTAGTGTACTTAAAATTAAAAAAATAAGAAGTTATAATGGATTTAAGTTTGGAAATCAATATTTTGAATCATTTTTCATAGAAAATGGATATAATTATAACTTTTATACTCCTAGGACCCCACAACATAAGGATGTAGTATAAAGGAGAAATAAAAACCTTTATGAAATTATTTGGACCATGCTCCATGAACATGAATTACCTATTTATTTTGGGGAAGATGATATAAATAGAAATTGTTACATAATCAGAATAGTTTTAATGCTAATAATAATCTTAAAAAAATTTCTTCAAAGTGTGATGAAGGAATTTTCCTTGGATATTAAACATATAGTAAATTATATAGGGCATTTAATAAGAGGAAAAATATTGTAGAGGAATATATTCATGTCAAATTTGACATAGTAGATCCATATGATCCTGAGAACCCTCTACTGAACTTTGAAGATTATCTATCAAATCCGAATATGAATTCCAAACATTCTGAATTTTTTGTGAAAAAAAATCATCAAGTTCCAAGGAATAACCTAAACATAAAATTGAACCTTTTGTAGACAATGATATAACCAATACTTATTTTAATAGAACCATTAGGACTCGTGGATACCATCATTTTGATGTTTTAGTTGGAGATATAGATAGAGGAATACACACTAGAGATTCTCTTAGAAATTAGGTTGAACATCAAGATTTATTGTCACAGATTGAACCTAAGAACAAAAATGATGCAATTAATGATGGATTTTGGGTAATGTAAATATAGGGAGAAATTAATAAATTTTAAATAAACAGAGTTTTGGAACTAGTTGTTAGACCTAAATACACTTTGACCATTGGTAGTAAGTGGGTATTTAGAAAAAAAGTTGACGAGTTAGGCACTATAGACTGAAATAAAGCTAGATCCATTTCACAAGGATATATTCTAGAAAAGGGTATTGAATATGAGGAAATCTTTTCACCAGTGGATATACTTGAAGGAATTAGATTATTTATTTCCTATGAAGAACATTTGGATTTCAAACTATATCAAATGGATGTCAGGAGTGAATTATTAAATTATTATATAGTTGATGATATTTTTGTTGAAAACACCCTAGATTTAAAAAAAATTCATTTTTCAAATCATGTTTTTAAATTAACAAAAACATTATATAGTTTAAAACAAAATCCTAGATCTTTTTATTATAGGACTATATCTATTATGATTTCTAAAGTTTTTTTAAAAGGAATAGATGATCTTAATCTTTTTTATAAAAATATTTACAAAAAATGTTTTAGTGGTTCAAATTTATTTTGAAGATTTTATTTTTGGATTTTCTAAAAATTATTTTTGTACTAATTTTTCAAAAATTATTCAATGTGAATTTGAAATGAGTCTAATGGGAGAACATAAATTATTTCTTGGTTTTCAAATTTTTCAAAATAAATATGGAATTATTTTAAATCAAACTAATTACACTAAAGAACTTATAAAACATTTTGGTTTGGAAAACAAGAAAAGTAGTGATCCTCCCATGAGTACCACCTGTAAGATAGATCTTGATGAAAATAAAAAGCTATTGGATCAAACCAATTATAGAGGTAAGATTGGAAGCATCCTATAATTAACTACTATCTAACTATATATTATGTTTAGTGTATGTATGTGTTCCAATTTTCATGAAAATCTAGAAGTGTCTCATTTACTTGATAATTTTTAAATACCTCAAATGTAAAACCAATTTAGGACTATTACATCCTAGAGGAAAAGAATTTGATTTGGTGAGTTATTTAGCCACATACTTTGGTAGTTTCAACTTAGATAGAAAAAGAACCTATGGAAGATGTCACCTTTTTTGTAAATCCACTAGTTTTGTAGTGTAGTAAAAAAGAAAAAATCTATTTCACTATCAACTGGTGAAGATGAATACCAAGCTGCATGAAGTTTTTGTACACAAATTTTGTGGATAAAACACACTTTACTATATTATAAATATTAATTTAGACTTTACTTATAAATTGTCACAACACAAGTGAGATAAATATTTTTAATAATACTTTATCTCATTATAGGACAAAACATAGTGATGTAAGACATCAATTTTTGAGTGATCATTTTCAAAAATGTGATATAACTCTTGAATTCATAGGATCTAAATATTAGCTTGTTGATATTTTTACAAAGCCTTTGAATTCTAAGAGTTTAAACTATTTCAATAATGAACTAGTTATGATAAAATTCAGTTAATCCTTTATCTTCAAATTTACCACTATTCAATGATCCACCATTGTGTAATCCACCATTGGTTGATCAACCATTGGATGATCCACCATTGGAAGATCAACCATTGGAAGATACATTATTTGAGATCCAACATTGGAAGATCAAACTTTGTAAGATCCACCATTGGAGAACCACCATTGGAAGATCCACCACTATAGATCTACCATTGGATGATCCACCGTTAAGAGATCCATCATTGAGTGATCTATTGATTGAGTCTCTGTTTTTATATACTATCAATCCTATTTTCTATGATTAATTATTTATTAGAGTCATATATGTATAATTTATTATATTTATTATTTTAAATACCTAAATGATAAAATCAAACTTAAATCTAATTTTGGAACACTATCACTCACACCTACTATTTGAAACTTTCAACTTCCATTCTCTCATGACCTTCAATATTCTTCAGGCTCATCCTTCACCTTTTGATTTAGTGAAATGGTAATAGTGAAGATCCCCTTAGTTTCTTCTTGAGAAGGATCATATCCTATGAAGAGATCTATTGGAGAATCAATCCATGCTATAGTTGAACCAAAGAATCCTTAGCCTGAGACTTGAGTAGTTATTGTAAAGAAAGAGAAAAATGAAGATTGGATGATTTCAAGTAAGTATTTAGTGATGAAGGTGAATCAAGACTAAGGATGGATAAAATGGTTTTCAAGGAATGATATACCATTCCTTGCTAGGCTGGTTCACCAATTTGACTGGTATACAAAGTATATATTTGGTGAGAATAAAGATGTCATTCAAAGTATGATTGATAGAAAGAGGTTATATTTTATTCATAAGAATGGGAAAGATACATAAATTTACCTCACTAATGTATCTATGATTACTATCAAGGTTATACACCAAGTGATATTGAGCTATTTTTTTATGAGTATGCAATACTAGAGTTAACTGTAAATGGTACAGTGAGAAGACCTGCTACTAAAAATCTTGATGGCGAGTGTCAGGTTTTTTTTAAAATTATCCAGCACATGATATGTCCCACGAAAGGTAATTTTGGCATGATGAGGTACCGATATGTATTTGTTTTATTCCTTATGAAAATATAGTATAAAATAAATATTTATAGATATGTTATTATATACATGATGCAGATGAGAAATACCTCATCCAGATCAAACTCTTTAATTTATCCTATTCTGATATAAGCTATGCTTAAATCCAAGGGATTGGCAGATGAGAATGAAGAAGCATAAGTAAAATGTGGTGATTTTTGATTAAGAAAATTTACATATAAGAGGGTGAATGTTAGATAGAATTTAGGGATGATGAAATGGGTTATGGACAATGAAAATATTTATGAGTATTTTAATTCTGTGGAGCAGCCTACCAGACCTAAGGATATAGTTAAACCTGTCTTAGAACCAGATGTGGTTTGGTTTTATTCTGATGAGGAAGTGGAAGAAGAAGGATCTGAGGTTGATGAAGAAGTTTTTATTTTAGTTGAGGAAGGGAGTGACGTATATGTGTTCAAGATTCAATAAGTTTCTTATGGAGATGTTATCCCTTATGTTTCTGTTCCTAAAAAGGTGATCTTATTAAGTGAAGGTAAAGAAGAAGAGACTAAAGTCACAGGTGGAGAAAAAGTTCATAATTCTTATAAAACCTTAATATAAATAGTGTAAGTGTCTGATGGTTCAAAATAATCACAACTTGAAAATTTATTATTTGTGATGAGTCATTTTTTACGGGGTCTCATCATAAATGTCCTATTGCTGTAAACAAAATATCAAAAATAGTTTTTTGTAACATCCCATCGCAAAAAATATATTTTATGACAATAAGGTATCCCATCACAAATTACTTTTCCAGTATATAAAAAATATTTTTTTCCATGAGAAGATTGACCCGTCGCAAAAAACTAAAAAACATAAAAAAATAAAAAATAAAAAAATATTCACAACAATATAAAAACACACTATATAAAACTATAAATATGTTAAACAATAAAAATATTACAAAAAAATATGTTCATTTAAATGTTTATCAGAATAAATGTCACAAAAAAAAACACAAATCATTGAGGGGGAGGGTCATATGGAGGAGGTGGTGGAGGGAATTCTATCCTTATACCCCAAGCCAGCCATCGCTTTTACTCCATCGTCTGATTGTGCTACCACTCCTTCCATTAACACATATCCTCCTATTGCTGCTACAAATTTCAATAGATCTCTTCTTTCTCCATAAATATTCTCTCTATAAGCTCACCCAGAGCTTGAAAATTCTTCTCATACCATGAGGTAGATGAAGAATACTCACCACGATCTACCCTTGGTCTAGATGAAGACATCACTGTGGTACATAATAACTCCCACGCATCAATCAAGAGCCGATACCAAAAACTCAGCCTTTCTCAAAGGTGTAATAAGTAACCTTCAACCATGATATTTCATTAAATCCTACTACACTGGTTATCTAATCCTCATTCTCTTCCTAACTCTCATCTTGTTTTTGATAAGTCATAACCTCATATGAATTCTTTGATTTAAATTTAAAATTAAAATAGTTAAAATATCATTTTCAATTAATTTTTGAACTTAAAAAAATTATACTGACCAAAATATGATGCCAGTGACTACCTGCAATCTCTCTAGTGATAGGATCATTTTACATCCTCTTATAAATTTCAAACACCATAATATCTTGATGTTCAAATACCTATATGAGTATAAAATAAACAGTACACATTTAATGTTATATAAATTATTAAAAAAAGTTCTTATGATATGTCATAAATGCATACTAAATGTACAAATATGATCTTGATGCCTCACCTCAAGCCTCCCCCAGTACTACCGACCTAATGATGCTCTCCTATAAAAACTATCTTTCATACAATACGGACATAATCCATACCAATCCTAAGATGAGATGTAATATGGACGGTGGGTGCATCAAGACTGATCAAAATTGATGACTCCCACATTATGCATGGTTTTAATCCTCATATTGTTCAAAAAATAATGGCAATGCTCATGCATACAGACCTCCTAGGCCTCCCAGATAAAGATCCACATGCTATTATCAATGAGATACCATAAAATAGACAAATAATTAATAATATCACGTTAATAATTAGATAAATTCCAAAATAACTATTATTTATTTATGTATCATCCAATGATCAAACATGAAGTGCCAGACATCAATGATATTCTGTTCCCATATCACCCATGTTCCATAAAAATAATTCTACAATATAGCACTCCCATTTCCAAAAAATTTATATGAAAATATGTGAATAATAATAATAATCAAATAATTAGTATATAAATAAATTAACAATAATTAATGAAATCTAACTTAAATAAACAACTAAACATACCTCTGCTTGCGGGATCGATCTCAAGATGTAGACATCACTCAGGGATAGGGTTAAGAATAATCAATATCATAGAACCATGACCCCTCTAAGTTGACATTGAACCACCAGTTTCCAGAGGGTCAAATATTGAAGCATCAGGATCATCACCAGGTAGTGCGGCATCATGTAACCCACAAAATATATTAGATAAATGGTCATCATCATATATCTAAAATATGAAATGATTATTTTTACCAAATAACTGGAAACAATTATTATTTATATATATTATATAATTGTAACTATTTTTTAATTCTGTCAATATTCATCTTCGTCCTTATATTAATATATGACGGTGTAAATTTCATCATATTCATCATCAGTATAATCAATTTCCATAGGATTTTAAGGTTCATCATCTCTTTATATTTCAAATTCATTTGTTACATCAATAATAACATCATCAACATCAAAACATAACTATGGGGTGTCAATATCAAAATTTATGTCACTTTGTTGAAAAGATGGATTTGGAGTTGTCTCTTGAAAAATTCAAATTCCATGCACTTCAGTGGAACCAAATTCACTTCAGATAAATTTATTTTCATAATATTTTATTTTTATTATGCTCCACCAATTACTTAACTCTATTGAAGTAGAAAATTAATTTTCATAATAAATTTGATGTGCTTAATGAGGAAATAAATACTGTTTATTTACTACAAGTAGGTTTTTATATTTAATATTAATGATTACATGGCATGGATTAACACAAAAGACTCTATCAGTATCTAACCAATGATATTTAAACATTATTACATAATTTTTTCCCAGATAACATAGTTCAATTATTTCTTGAAGCATTCCATTAAATTGAACTTCACTTTCAATATGATGATATCCTCTCAAGTAAACACAACTGTTCATTATTTTTTTGATTCCCCATATGCATGTGTATGAAATTTAAACCATTAACCACATATACATTATAATATTTAACCATTTTAGATGGTGGGTTACTCAATATAGACAATAAATTATCAATTTTATCAGCATTTTGAGATACCAAAAAATTTGAAAAAAATTTGTCAATATAATAATTAATAAGTTGATTTTATATTATAAACAATAAATAATTTACTTTAATAGTTTTTGAAACCAATAGAAAAAATTATTTTGAGGTGTTATTCAAGAGAAGATGCTATAATTTGTGGAAACCATTTCGGGATATGATTATCATATAATCTACAAATAAAATAATATTAATTTACTTTTAAAAATAGTATAGAATAAGTGATAGTAGAACTCCCTATACAAATGTTTTTTTATTCATAGTTGATAAAAACATATGTATGAGCCCCATGAAGCTCATCATATGAAACTAATCATTTATAAACTCCACCAAATCCAAGTTTGGGATGATTAAAAACTAATAATTTATTGTTCATTTTATTGTCAAAATTTCCCTCATTATAGACAATTTAGTTATGTTTTTATGGATATTTATATTGAAAATAATGAGAGTAGAAAAAATAAATTTCTAACTACAAATATTCTTATGAAACTGATCCATCAACTGATGATTTGTCAATACAGTTTTCTTCAATTTCTCTATGAATATATCATATGGGTACATCCCTCGAAACTGTACCAACCCTCCACATTTTTCATTAAAGGAAAAATGTAAAATCAAATTTTCTATTTAATTAAAGAAAGATGGAGATTTTTTTCCCAATTTATATACAATTAAAACAAAATATAATTACATTCAAATTAGTGCATCATATTCTATTGTCACCAAAAAAATTTCTCTAAAAATATATCATATTTTTGTTAGTTTATCCAAAATCATAGAATTAAACAAACCACTAAATACAACTGGTAGAATTATTTCCATTATAACATGACAGTCATGAATTTTTAATTTGAAAATGTGAACATTTCTGACACATCTAGAAAAATTGAAAACATAACCATCTAGAATCCACAAATATACAATCCACAGACAAAATAATAAATTATTTTCTTTGGAAACTATATAAGATGATTTTTTCTTCATTAAATTCTATGATATGTCATTTTCAAATAGTCTAGGTTCTGGGCGCTTGCAAATTTGGGCAAGATCTAGTCATACCTTTACATTATCTTTGGTCTTACCAAGTGTGTCCAAAACGGTATAAAATATACTATCAAAATAGTTATTTTTAATATGAATGAAATCCAACATGAAACAAACCAAAAAATAATACCAATATAGAATATCCCAAAAAATTTTGTTTTACCAAATTGTGTTCTTTACCTAAGCCATCTATTTTTTGTTGGGTTATAGTCAGCCTAAAGGTAATGAGAGGTAATGAAGAGACAATATATCTTAACTCAACACCTGATATCATTATTGGAGGTCCATATATTTTAATAGTACCTTTTCTGAAATGATATTTGTTCGTCCAAAAATTATGATCTATAGGAAGAAATATTTGATGATAGTCAAAAAAATAGGGTATTATTCCATTGAAAATCATACACAATTTGTTGTCACTTATACAATATGAACATGATTTTGGACCATGTTTACTTCATCTAGATAACATTTCATATGCTAGGAAGTCACTAATTTTCCACATTAATGTATATTTCATTAGAAAATATTGTTTCGCAACAATATAATATATAATAAAACCATTACTTAAAAATATTTTTAACTCATCAATCAATGGATTCAAATAAACATCAATATTATTTTTTTGGATGTCCTAGAATTAATAAGGTCAAGAAGATATATAAATTATTCATCAAAATCCAAGGAGGTAAATTGTACGGAGTTATAAATATTTTCCAATAAGAATATTGACTATAATAATAACTAAATGGACAAAAACCATCAATAGAAATATTCAATCGCATTTTTTAGGCTTATGAAGTAAAATACAAATTCTTTTGGTCAATTTTTTGTCATAGATAACCATCACAAGGATGATTTAATCTTTTACTGATTTAAATATTGGTTTTATTCTATGACATCATTCAAACTATGTTCTAAGACATGAATAATGGCTGAAATATAGGTGTAAGCAAGAAATACCTCAGTTTTTTTACAAGAATGAATCCAGACTTCCCTAGTTGAGCCTCTTTGTACCTTGATTGTCCATATGTTGGACAACTAACTAACGACTCATTTTCACCATAACATAAGATGTAATCATTTGAATAATCATGAATCTTATGATAATCAAGACCCAAATTATGAACCAACCTCTTGATATCTAAGAAATTGGTAGGAAACTCATTTAGTTTAGGTAACAGTGCTTTAACCAAATAGAATATCTAATCAAATCAACTATTTGGAATTCCATTATCTGATTTAATATCCATAAATTTTGTAACCACTTTAAATTTTATGATCTTACAACTAGGATATAAGGTATCCCCAGCACACTTCAAAAACTCATAAAATTGAGCTGTTTCCAACTAAAAATTTAAATAAATATCATCCCATGTTTTAGTTAGTTGAAAAGACAGACCAACCACATCATGTACTAAATTTGGAAACTGTGATAGATCTAAAACCAACTTATTAGTATCTTCTCCAGAAGTAAATTCACCATGTTAAAACCAAAAAACATAATATTTTTGAAAACCAAAACACATTATATGATCCCCAATGTTGAAAAATGTGTCAAACCTTATTAGATTACATTTCTTACATGAACACATAATTTTCCCTTCTAAATAAAAATCATACTTTGACGATTCAAATGATAAAAAATCTTCAGTACCCACAATATATACATGAATTATACTAGAAGCATTTGGATTCTTATAATGATTTATCCAATCATGTGATCATGTAATAAAGATTTTGGTCGATTTTCTTATTCCACATTTCTCTAAAAAATATAAAATAAATTTTTTATGATTAATTTGATATGAGAAAAGGATCATCCAAAAAAGAGTAGAAATTAAAAAATTATACCTTACCTATAGATATTATCAATTTTATCTATTTACTGATGACTTTTACTAATTAGTGTTTTTTACTAATTATCAATAATTATAGCTAATTATAATGATATAAATCTTTTGACACTGTCAATGTAGACACGATTTATACAAGAATAATTTATATTCTTCTGATGATTTATCAAATCATGATCTCATAATATAAAATGTGCTCTATTTCCCTAGTCCATAAAAATCCAAAAAATTTAAAAAAAATTATTATTTTAATTATATAAATAGTTAAAAATGCAATATGGTATTTAAAAAAATTGGGTTTTGAGCATATTAATGTATTTTTTTTATTAATTTATAATTTTTTACAATTTAGTATAAATTCACCATTAATGAGGGTAAATTAATTTTTTTTTAAAATTAATTAAAATTAGTATAAAGTAATATAAAGTAATAAAATATATTAATAAATACTAAAAAGGCATAAATCATAGAATTTCCAATCATTAGGCCATTAGAAATTACTAATTTATGTCAACCAATCATGCACAAATTTGTTATTGCTCATAACCTAAAAATTGACAACCTATTTCATTTTAAATTTAATAGTAATTTATAATAATTTATATTATTTAATAGTAATTTATAGTTATTTTTTAAAAAATTTCTCATGTATACTAATTTTTTTAGTTTATAACAATTTATTTTAAATTATATGAATTTATAAATTTTTCTATAATTTATGATAATTTATACTACATGAAGGAAACTTTATGAAAATTTATACTGATCTATACTAATTTATAATAATTCAAATAATTTTTTTATAGATGTATATAAATTTATAATAATTTAAGCTCATTTTTTAATTTATAATAATTTTTATTAATATTTACCTATTTTTTGTTAATTTATAATAATTTATACTAATATATAAAAATTTTAATCGATTTATAATAATTTAATATTATTTCTATTAATTTTTATTAATTTAAACAATTTTTTTAAACTCAGTCAATTTTTTTTAAATTTACAAATTTTACACAATATATAGTATTTTAAATTAATTTGTACTTATTAATTCTATTTTTTATTAATTATAGTAATTATTACTAAAAACCACTAATTACCACCAATTATTGCTAATCACCATGAATTATTTCTAATTACCACTAAATTAGTACTATTTGTCTTGAATTATTACTATTTAACAATAAATTTTTGTAAATTACTGATATTTTTTTTTTCAATTATCACTATTTTTTAGTAATTACCAAATTTTTTGTATAATTTAATATAAAGTAATAAAATATATTATAAAGTACTGAAAAGTTGTAAATCATAGAATTTTCAGTATTCAGGTCATGAAAAATGACCAATTTGAGTCTACTCTATCCAAATTTGTTATCAATCATGACCTAAAAATTGATAACCTATTTCAATTTCACTTTTATAGTAATTTATAATAATTTATATTATTTCCTAGTAATCTATAATAAATTATACTAATATAAAATATTTTTATTAATTTATGAAAAAATTATATGATTAATTTTTTTATTAATTTATCATAATTTATATTAATTTTTACAATTTATATCAATTTTTTTGTAAATTATATCAATTCACTAATTTTTTTAGTTTATAATAATTTATTATTAATTAATTACAAATTTTGAATAATTTTTATTAGTTTATAACAATTTATTACTAATATTTACTAATTACCACTACTTAATACTAATTAGCACTAATTTCTAATAATTACCACTAATTATTACTAATTAATTCTAATTATTACTAATTACTGCTAATTATTATTAATTACTGCCAATTATTAGTAATTACAGCTAATTATTACTAATTACCACTAATTATTACTAATTACCATTACTTATTACTGATTACCACTAATTATTACTAATTACTGCTAATCATTACTAATTACCACTAATTATTACTGATTACAACTAATTTTTAATAATTATTGTGATTTACCATCAAATTTTCCTAATTACTTTTAATATTCCTTAATTATAGCATTTTAATGTTAATTTTTACTAATTTACCTATATTTTTTTAAATTTTTTTAATTATTGGGATTTATTTCTTATTTTTACTATTTTTTAATAATTAATGCTATTTTTTAATAATTATTGTGATTTATCACTAATTTTACTATTTATTGCTAATTTGTACTAATTATTGTTAATTTTTACTAATTATAGTGATTTAATGTTTATTTTTACTAGACTTTACTAATTACCCATATTTTTTACTAATTACCACTAATTTTTAATAATTATAGTGATTTACTATTAAGTTTTAAGAATGAAAGCTAATTTTTACTAATTATAATGATTTAACGTTATTTTTTACTAATTAATTCTAATTTATCGGTAATTTTTACTAATTATCTTGATTTACCATTAATTTTTACAAATCACTACTAATTTTTACGAATTATACTAGTTTTTAGATAATTTTTACTAATTTGTACTAATCACTACTATTTGTTTACTAATTATTAGTCATTTACACTAATTTTCACTATTTTTTAGTAATTTTCACTAAATTTTACTAACTTTTACTAATCACCGATATTTTTTACTTATTTTTAGTCATTTCCACTAATTTATAATAATTACAGTATTTTACAAAGAATTTTTACTAATTATTGCTTATTTTTACTATTTTTTAGTAATTACCCCAAATTTAAAAAATAATAGTGATTTATGGATAATTTTTACTAATTGCTGTTAATTTTAACTAATTATCATGATTTAACATTCATTTTTAATATTGTTTACTATTTACCACTATTTTTAACCAATTTTTACTAATAATGTTAATTTTTAAAAGTTATAGTGATTTACAATTAATTTTTACTACTTACTGCTATTTTTTACTAATTTTATTGTTCTAACGTTCATTTTTCCTAATTAATGTATTTTATTAAAAGTTAATATAAATAATTATTACTTATTACTAAGATCTATAAATTATTACTAAGTTCTATTAATTAATACTATTTATTCATCAATTATAAGTAATTACTATTAATAACACCGACTTATTAATAATTATAACTAATTATTGCTAATAAAAACTATTTACTTTTAATTTAAAACATTAATACTAATTAAAACTTAATATTTCTAATTTAAAATAACTAGTACAAATTATAAGTAATTACTTCTAATTATAAACATTGACTTTTAATTAAGTCTAATTACTATTTACTAATAATATTATATTCTAATATATCATAAAATAAACAAAATAAAAATTAAAAATAATACATAAATACCTCCAAAATGAAGCTTTTGTGTGATGTGAAACTCAAGATTTCATTCCCTGTAAGAATTTAAACTTCTAATTGAAAAATTGAAGAGAATATAAGGAAAGTTGAGCAGAGGAGAGCTCAAATGGAGGACAAATGAAAAAAAATCAGGGGGGTATATATAGGTTAGTTTAGTTGTGATGAGAATCCTACCGCAAATAGTAGCCACCATAAACAAGTGAGGCAGTGGTTAAAAAGTTATTTTTGATTGGTACCCGTCGCAAATACTCATATACCAAAAGGGTATTTGTGACAATTCATGAATTTCCATCACAAATAACGATAAATAACGAAAGTTGTATGTGATGCAAACCATTTACCATCACAAATAACTATAAAAGAAGAATGGTATTTGTGACAAGAACCTACACCTGTCGCAAATACCCTTTCATTCGTTGTGGTGGGAAGCCACACCAAAAGTATGAGTGAAGAGAACCTTTTGACTTTGTAAATAATTCTCTTGCATGGACTATTTTCAAGGGGTGATAGGCCCATCAAAACAACCGGTTTTTCTCATAGTGATGGGAATGGTGATGGACCTCATGAATCATAAGGTATAGATGATGATGATGATACTGTTGAGAAGGAACAATTACATCCATCTCTTATTGTTTCAGTTTCATATAGGTCTATAGATATAGATAGAACATGTTCTATTCGGCCTATTGATGATGATGCCTATGTTAGAGGTGATCCTAGAGCATTTGTTAAGGGGGCAGAATCCCCAAGTTCTTTCAGTTAATGATCAGTTCATAGAGATGAACCTTCTTCCACAGTTGAGGATGGATCTGCATCCAAGGGGGAGCAATATCTTGGTTCCAAGTTACTAGGAATCTCTTACCCTGATTCAAATAGTGAGTGTGAAAGTGATGATGATCATATCAGTACACCAGAGCATGGTGGACCTTCCATCACAGTTGTAAGAAGAGATCCTAAGGGATCTTAAATTGAGAGGATTGATGAAGCTAGTCAGTTGGTAGGTTTTCCTTATGATACTCCTTCTACTGAATCATGCATATGCTATTTTGCCTAGTTTTGAGAGGGATCCTTCACCTTTACCATCTATTCCTTACATTCCTTAAGATTTTGTTACTAGAGATGATTTGGACGCTTTTAGAGTGCGGTTGATCCCCAATTTCAATGATGTTTTTAGATCCCAATCTTCTAGAGGAACACAATTCATTGAAGCTGATATGAGGAACATATTTGAGTTAATCTTCTTTTACATTCAATCCAAGATGATTTTGAATATTCAAGAAGTTGATATTTAGAATTGAATATTGGATAATGAGACGGTATCCATGGAGTCTATCATGGAGTATATGAGAGCTAATTTTTTCTTCTGGATAGAAATCCCTTCTAGAGAGGTTAGATACCATACCACCTATTGTTGCTTCTACATCCACTGATCCTACTCTCTCTTCTTTTATTATTGAGATGAGCAGAGCCATTGTTAGAGAGGAGTTTCATTCCATCTTGGGTGTCCTCACTTCATCTCATTTGGAGGAATTTTGAAAAATTGG
Organism: Viscum album; assembly: GCA_963277665.1. Lineage (NCBI taxonomy): Eukaryota > Viridiplantae > Streptophyta > Magnoliopsida > Santalales > Viscaceae > Viscum > Viscum album. The sequence continues at coordinate 1,606,516,098 of OY728141.1, read as the reverse complement.
ATAGTATGGTGATCATATCTATAAATTGGTAAGGGGGTGTTTGAATGAATCTCAAAGTGATATGGAAACTATCACTATGGTATGAAAATACTAAATTTCCATAATTTATACCATGCATGAGCTGAATTACAATTTTAAATTTCTTACTAGGAACTTATGAATTCCACCAATGACTAGGGCCTTCAAGAAACAAGTGAATTGGATTAAAGTCTTGGCCCCTCTTCTCAAACTGTTTATGGATGAGGACTTCTTCACTATGATAGAGAGAGGTGGAAACATCATAATGTATTTTCTAAATTTGATAAATCATTTTTTGTTTGTTTATGGGACTATAGTAGTGGAACCCAAATCCATTCATATGTTTTCTCTCACCTTTTCACCATATTATGCACCTCTGCCTCCTCATTTCCATCCATTTAGCATGTCACCAGCTGAAGCAGTTCGTCACCTCAAGACAGTTGTGATCTATGAGATTACTACCACTACCTCTTCCCCCTACACCTTTATATTTGTGACACCTATCTCTGGTAAAGGAAAAGATCCAGTTAACCATACATCCCATTAAGATGAGAGTAATTCTTAATAGGATTATTCTTTTATAGGTGTTGGGTTGTCTTTTCCCCTATATTACTTTTTGAACTGTAATCTCATGAATTTTTTATTTAATTAAGCATTTATGTTATTCTACCTTAGTTCTTTCTTTATCTTGTCTATATAATCTTATATTTATTTTATAATACCAAAAGGGGGATAAATGTTTGGATTACATAGTATATTTACATTTTTAATTTTGTTTTAAAATTTATTTTTAAACTTAGTATCCCACATTAGCAATTTGAACTGTTAAGTAAACCCTTACTTTTTATATTATTCTATACTTACGTCAGTATTTTTTTAAACATGGTTATAAAATGACATGATTTTTTAAGATCAAAAAGTTATATATTGTTGGTACCTTCTTATTTTAATGATCAAAAATCATGATTATTATGTTTATAATAATATTTTGTTTTATGATCGTACATATTTTTGTGAATAAATCTAGATAAGTACAGATCTACCGTTAGTTTGAAAAGATCTATCATTATAAGTGATAAACTACTATTAGTTCAATATGATCTACCATTGAATTAAATCTACCCCCAAACTCTACTGGGAATGGATCAATTATTGAGTAAATCCACCATTAGTTCAACAGATCTACCACTAGTTCAATAGATCCACCGTTAGTTTAGGAAATATCTAATGGTGCAATTCATTTACCACTGAGCAAGATTTACTAATGAACTTCATCTCTCACTGAACAAGATCTACCAGTAATCCCACTCTACCACCAGACTCGATCTACCTACGAACCAGATCTTTCATCAGATCAAATCTACCTTCATATAATATACCATTGGTTAGATATACCATTAGTTCATATAATCTACCATTGGTCTATGCTACCTTCAAAGATAATATACCGTTAGTTTTCTACCATTCCTATTTTGAATCTCATTTAAATTTAATTCCTCCAATGGATAGTTTAAATATTTAAATTCATTCAAGACCCTTTTGGATTTATTAATCATTATTCTTAAACCACTCCACAGATTCCTTGAAGGATAAACCAGAGTTTCCTAATTTAGTTCTCAGTATGAGGATCCATGATATCTTTATTAATATTATTTAATGGATAATTATACCTGTAGAGATATTTATTTTATAGAAATTCCTCGCATGTGATAATGATACATGTTGGTGTGAATTTTTGGAACATATAGTACAATAAGAACCTTTATACACTATATATAGGATGTGATTTTTTTTAGAACTTTAATAGGATTAAAACATAATGATTTTTCTAGAATCTACAATACTATGTTTTCTCTCACCTTTTAAATAACTTGTTTGAGTTACATTACAAGACATATTCAAGGAATTTTGAACAACTAAAGCATCATAGAAAAATCTACACCATCTTTTCTTATTTCTAATATTTTTCTACCTTTGTTTATGCTTTAATTTTGAGCAGTCTGTTGTATAACTCTATTTATTTGTATACTTTATCTCTTGTGCCTAAAATGGAGAATTCTTAACACACTCTCCAAAATTTATCTATTTTTAATACCCATAGAAACTATGTAAGAGGTTTTGTGTGACATGTTTACTCCTTTTCTTCCCATGAATTTACTATAAAAGAGCATTTGTTCCTAGAAATGCCATGTGCTGCAAACTATAAAACCTGATCCTGGTTGAGGATCTTATTATTGCTATAATAATCTTCTTTGGATCAAGTGATTTTCAAGTACAGGGTATTAAGTCTCAACTTGAGACTAATCCCACTATTTTATTCTGTTGTGTGTTTTTAGTTTTGTTTTTGTATTTCAAAATCAAAACTACATTTACTATTTTAATCTATAAATAAAACATTATTTTGATAGTTAGTCTTAACATGTGTTTATATAAAGTGTTTGATTAAGTAATTTTGTCTCAATATTAAATTGGTTTCAAATATTATTTTAATTGAACTATAATCCTTCTTTGAGAAATTTTATAAAAGATCAAACTTATATAATCTTACTATTTTTATTAACTGGGTATTTTTAATTATCTTGGGGTATTTAGTTTTAAATCTTTTTAACAAAATTTTATATTAGTTAGACAATTATACCCCTCTTGAGTTATTGAATCTGAACAATATATATATATATATATATATATATATATATATATCATTTAAATCATTTACAAAGAGTTATTTTTTTAATTTATTGAGGTAAAATGAATTTGTGTGCATAAAAATAGTTTTTTTTAGAAAAATACTTCCTTTATTTTTAAATCCTTTTTTATTTTCATTTCTAATTATTTATTGACCAAATAATATTTTTTATTTTTTTAAACCATATATTTTTATAATTTATTTAATCTTATTCATACTCTCTATTCTAACATCTTGGAGACAACTGTCATATTAAATAATAATATTTTTATAGTATGTCGCATTTTGTTAAAACTCAGTGTTACATGTAATGAAATCGAAAATCAGTGCTGGGTGTAACCAAAAATATCAAAAATATTAAATTTATTTGAAAAATAATTCCACAAAATTTTGGGGTGTTACATGTCTCATGTTTATCCTTATACCATGTTTAGGTAATTATTTAGAATTCTTAAATATTTACTATGGTTGGTTGACAATTTTCATTCCCATCTATATGCTTTTCTGAAGTGAAAATTTGGTATGCCAACCTGTATAACATGCTTATGTGATTGACTAACTTGTTAATAAACACTATGATTATGTAGTAATTTTCCACGAGTACTGTATTCATTTCATGCAATAACATTCCTTATTATGGAGTGATATATAATTTTTTATTAAGGTGCCTCTATCAACCTAAATGATATTTTAGTGTATAGCTTGATGGTGGAACCTTAACTAACCAATTATGACATGTTTGATCCATGAACCATTGGTTTCAGGGGATGAAATGTTTGTGGTTTCAATTAAATGTGTGCCAAATGAAAATTTTAAAGTGTATGGGCCTTTATAACTGGAAATAGGGACCCATATAATTTATTCAACATATATGAACTTGTTATATTCTGAAATCAAAGGTAAAAACCTTATTTTAGTTACATGAATTCTAATTATAACTTATAAAGATAAGTAACATTATAGTTTGGGAATGTTAATGAATCTTACTGAACCACGATATGTATTTAATTTTATTCTTATAGAAAATAGTCACCTTTAAATGAACATATAAAATTGAAATTTATGAAGGCTAGTATCTTCATAACTCTAGAATAACAACTCATGTAACTAAATACTTATATACTCCACTCATCACTTATAGGTTATTTTTAGCATCATATTCCTATGAGATAAACCCAAAAAGGGTTTGATAAATATTTAATAAATAAAATGTTATTGGGTTACACATAAATGAGATTACAAATTTAATATATAAGGAACAACCTTAACAAATTGGGAATAAATTCCCATATAACTGGACCCATATTGAAATGAGTTGACCCTAGTCGGTCGATTAATTTTTTATATGCACTGGTACATAAACCCATGGGTGGTATACTTATGTTACATTGAATGGTTACTTAAAGTGTCAATATCCACTTATATAATGTTTCATACCAATTTATGGTGGAATCTTACTTGACCAAACCCATTAAATTGGTAAAATACCTTTTATCTACTTTTTAAGATTTTATCATAAGATAGATAGTTAATTAAAATGATAGACACAACAAAAATATTGCCTTCCCCTATAACTTAAAATTGAAATTTTCTTTATCAATCCTAGATGTGAGTAATTATGTCCAAATAGTGGTTAAAAATAAATTATTAGATAATTTTCCTATAGTGATGCATGGTACCAGCTAAATAAAATACTAAGTGAAATTATAAGATGATTTTCTTTATCACTGGTACATGGTGTTGGATATACTTTGAGATTATTTAATTTTTATAATAAATGTGAAATTTATGGGGTGGGGGTGGTGAATTAAATCAATTTGGTTATGCCATTAATGAAGAATCCCCATGTAAGTGTTACATTATAATTTTCATGAGAGATGATTTGAATGGGAATATTCACATTGATCATAGTTTTCAGCGGAACATTCTTATTACTTTTACATAAAGGATATGTGGTAGAGACTATTGACCATTTAGTTATGACTTTAGTTTAATGGTATAATATCTATACATTAGTGAGGGGTTAACCGATGAGGTAGTGCCGTTGGAGATAGGAAAATAGTAGTGTTTTGAGATGAGATTCTATGAATGGTAGGTGTCATCCATTTGATTAGTTTGAGTCCATTTTAACTCTTAGATAATGAAACAATAACCTAGGAAAGATGGGAGGTATCCTAGTAATTTGAACCTCAAAGGGGGTATTACCATATATGGATACCTAGTGAGAGTCAGCTATTTATACTTCAATATTGACATTGTGACCGTCCAAGGAGAACTCCCTTATGTAGATGATCAGAGAGGATCAAGCCTTATATGACGATGTTTGTAAATAGATTTCATTATAACTAGGATGATAAAAATTTACCCTCATAGTTTAATGATTCCTTACCTACCTTTATATTTACATCATTAGAGAGTTTTTAGAGGCACAATAAATGTTATGTAATAGATTACGTTAAGTGGGATATGGTTTTCATATGAGAGACCATAAGGCTAGGTGGGAGACCTAGAAACCCTAAATTCTTGACTTAAAACCTAATGGGTCAGTGACATTTTTTTTTAGGGAAACCCATGAGATATGTTGGATTAGGAAATACATTTTTCTTAGAGGATAAGGGTTTATCATTGCACTCTTTTTTAGAACAATGCACCGGAAGTGTTTGTGTTTTGTTATTTAGTTATGGTTATGACTATAATTTTCAAGAAATCACCTATATTGATCATGTATCAAAACTGACATTGATGGGAAGGATTATTTAGGTGCATGTCCCTATTTACCAATGGTTTTTCATTTATGATTTAATTTCTAAAATTACATCATGATACAGGAGGTCACTCAATAAATCATGGAACACGTGTGGTTCCTAATTTTGAAGAGGACTTCCTAGGGAGCTCCCAATGTGTTAATATTGACATGAAAAGTACTATAGTTAGCTAGAATTATTGATGAACAACTCACAAGGGAATTATTTAGGTCTTGAATCATGTAATATGGGATGTACACTCACAATGTATGACAAATTTCGTTCACACCAGTATTACCTGATATTTTTTGATGTATAATGTTGGTGAGAGTCCGGGTATGGGTTGAGGACTAAAAGTTTAAAATTTGACACTTGGGAGATTCAAATCCTAGATCTCTGGGTTAATTTAAAGAAGTTACCACGATAAGGGATAATTTGACTTTAAATTTGGTACCATGAGATGGTTGACCCATGCTTGATCTTGGACACACATTGTTGAGATATGTGGTTTCAATAATTGTTAAATGTATAGTACAACCTATTTTTACATGAGTGTGAATCAGAGAGAGAGATACATACCATTTTATGAATATTAATATACTCTTTGTTTAGAGGTTACCATGTCCAATATATAGACATCATCTAGAGTAAACTGAGGGAGAATTAACCATATACTGATATACTTAATTATATTCTTCTATTTTTTTGAAAAAAATCCTAGGGAGTTATGGTCAAGGAGTGGTTAAAAGTCAATCCACAATGTGGGAAGTAAAATTTTGGCATTTTGAGTTCGAGGAACCTTGTTTTGATCTGAATTTAAGAAAATAGCATGAGAAACATTCTTGGGAAGTGTGAATGGGTGATGGGTGACTTTAATGTTAGTACTATATTATGAGAGGGTACTTAGCCTTGCCAGTTATTGTGTTTGAGGATGGATGGGCATGCGCTATGGTAATTGGTAATTCACTTCATTGGTGTGATATTGGGGATGCTCCTAAGTGAGAAGTGGGATGTCTATTATTGGTGTCATAAAATCATGTGGAAAGGTTTATATGACCTCAAGACCAGTTTTATGATGGTAGTTTTGGTAACTGTATGCCGTTTAATAAATGGAACAATGTAAAAAATGATTTCTCATTAATTTCTGGGTATGGGTTCAAATATAGACTTGGGAGAATTCTAAGTGTGGGCGTTAGACCTAGAATTGCTTATGAATACCTAGAGGTTTTGGATTTGGTATGTTCCAATGCATATGTTATAATACGACGATGGTTTCAAATAGGGGATAGTTCATCCAGGTGATGTCATTGGGAGTTAGTTACAAGCTTTAGTGAGTGTTATTAGAATGATCTTGCTGCACCTTGGGATAAGGCTTTGGATTTGGTTTTGGTAATTTTTCAGCTATATAGGTTGATCATTTCTATGGTAGTCAACTTTAGGTGGTTCAACATGAATTTATTCTAAGATTTTGTTGTATTTGGTTAGAAGATATGTTAGAAAATCCTTTGAGATGAAACTTGTTAACTTTAATGGTCAGACATGGGGTTTTCAAGGAAAAACAAGTATGAACATTATGGGTTAGGTCGATTAGAGTTTGACCATTTTGATCAAATCGAGGATCGATGGTAGTGTTCTCACATGTGATCAATCAAAGGTGTTGATAGAATCATTAGGATACTGATGGATTTATTCTTTAAGAAATTCCATTGGTGGGAGAACCATGGTTTAAAATTGGCCATTTAAGACTCGAACTTATATTGGGGAGCATCATAGAATGGTTGATGAGAAGATACAACTGCATTCTCATGTCTTGTGATAGATGGCCTCAGGTAAACACCATCTGAGTTTTTCTTTGATGGTTACAATTATTGGCTCAAGTTTTATTATCTTCATCACTGTATGATTAAAGTGATAGTTGGAGGCGTGTTAACATGTATAAATAGAACATGACCGTTTCATTTAGGAAATACCAACCTAAGTAAGTTGGGTGATTTTTTTTCATTATTCCCTAAGGATTATAGTGGATGATAAGTTATTATGTGGGGATGTTATAGCATCCCATATTTTGGAGTGGGTCAAAATCTCTAAAGGATTTTGAACTATTCATTTAAACTATGGAAAATTTTTTGAATTGATATTTATAATGAGATTTTGGGTGTTGGAACCATATAAACATGATGTTTTAGATGGGTTTTAAGGCTTGGTAGGTTCTTTGGAAGTTTATATGAGTTTTAGAAGCATTAGTATTTGAAAAATTTATTTAAGGGGAAATAAGCTAGGCCACACGGTTTGTGCCCAGTTAGTGATAACCGTACACAAAAAACCATGTGATTCTTTTTTTCAAGGAAATATTTTTTTAGATTGTGTAATGTGACCAGTAAACTATATGAATTGGTGTAGAGGTTCAAGTGTATTCACATGGGTTTTTCATAGATTTTATAACCATGCATTGTAACCGTGTGGGATGTATAGAGATCATAATAGTGACCATGCATAGGATACACAAGATTTGATTTATAGTATACCTAGACATTCTAGTAGGGGGGGGGGGGGTTTCCTAGGTATAGTGGTACCACAAAGTTAGCATGTGGTTTTACAAATAGTATATACATACCATGAATATCTTTAAAGGGGATTAAAAGACCATTTTACTTTATCTTCTTTATCTTTTCCTCTCCCCTCATTTCCCTCATTTATCCCATGTTAAGAAGCTCAAGCTCCTCCCTAGGCCTCTACCTAGGATTCAATGGATTTATTTCCTTAGGGTTCATAATCAGTCACTTTTTGTTGCATTAGATAGCCCTCAGTTAATCTAAGATTCATATTCCTTATTTTTTTCATTTACCTACCGCATCAGATATTGTTTATTTGTTATCTAATTTTCCATATATTAAGAGTGTCTATCAATTATTGTAATTTATCTCATTCCTACTCCAATAAAATCACAATATTGGATGAGTGAAGCATCTTAATCATGTGGTAGGTGGTCAATATTATTTCCATTAAAGTTGAGTCATTTATAAAATGCATCATTTTACTTTACATAAAAAATTCTTCATATTGATTATAAAATGTAAAATTCATTAAATTAGATCCATAAGCCACAACATTGACGCTCTTACACCCCTTGAATTTTTTGGAGGTTAATGCCTCATACTGAACCACCATTTAAGGTGAGTTCAATTAAATTCTAATAACCTTGATTGGTTTTCATGTGTCAAAACCAACTAGTTTGTTTTTTAAAATTACCATTTGTTAGTGGAAGTTATATTTGAATGAAATGAAATTTTAAATTCATGAATACCATCTATTGGACCTTAATAATTTATAAATATAATTTATGATTAAATCAATTGAATTATATTGAGTCATGTATGGAAACATTGCCCTCTATAATACATTTAAATGAATTTATAAATGAAACATACATGATAAATTGTGTTGTATGGCATGTAATTTACTCATGGAATTTGTCTATATCTTAAATGTAAAATGGATGGGTGAAAATCCCTTGGAATACATTAAATTATTAAAGGTAATGAATTTTATTATTATTAGTAGATCATGGATATTTGTTTTTTTTCATGGTTAAGGGAAGTGTTGGACATGACGCTTTACACTCCCTTGACATAAGACTTTGGGAATGGAATGCCTTATACTTTATTGAGACATTGAGCATGGAATACCTTATCATTTATTTAGACATTGGGCATGGAATACCTTATCATATATTGGGACATTGGAAATGGAATCTCATATCACTTATTGAGACATTGGGCATTGAATCCCTTATCATTTATTAAGACATTGGGCATCATTTCCCTTATTATTCATTGAGATCATTAGGTATAACATCCCTTGGTTAAAGTTTGATACTTGTATGATATCCTTATGAGGATGGATGGATCTTAAGCCTTAGGTCATCTACATTTCATGTATACCTATATATAAATCTTTATGTATATATATATAATGGCATGTACATAGATATTCCATATTTGGATGAAGTAGGTACAGTCTGGAAGATGTTCCATGGGAAACCCGACAAGACATGTGTATTATTTTATTCATTACACTACTCATATTTATACATGTACACTACTTCATTTTTTTATACATATACTGAATTATCATTATACACCATTAGTGGTGGCCTATTAAGTTTTACTCAAATCCTGTTCGGGTCACTGCTGGGTACTTGGATAGATCTCTTGACTTCAGGTTATGACATGGCTTGTGTTTCTTTCCATTTATTACTACGTACTAGGAAATTACATGGATTTAGGGTTTTAGATTGTACATATGCTTTATACAAGAGTTGCATTTTTTTCTTTTTTTATTTATTCCCTTTGTCTATCTATCCTTGTAATACGCACCTTTGGTATGTTTTCAACTTTTATTATGACTCAGTATATTCATGCATAGATTTTAATTTGGAACTAGTTGGGTAATATAGTTATTATCATCTTCCACCATTTATATTATTCATTTATTAATTTTTTATTACTGATCTAGAGAGTATAGTCTCCCCACTATACCTCCATTAGACCATCACTATTAGTTGGAAGTCTCTAACATGCGGGGAGGTGTGCTTGATGTCATGTGACCAACAAGCTCAGGGCACTATTTTAGTGGCTCCTAGGTCAGAATATTACACCACAAACTTCTAAGGGTTGGTCTTATAAGAATAGGAGAAATATTTTTAATAAGATAATAACATATGAAGATGAACTTATGACAATGACCAAGCCGGTTAAAACCCTCTCATACTTTACGCCCCCGATATTGGGACGATGGGAACCACCCCACCAAATGGTTCATCAGGAACCAACCCAATAAATAGAATCCTCACTAGAAAAAGAGTATCAATATAGTTTTGTCAATGAAATTAACTTGGAAGATCCCTTCTCTGATGTAGAAGATATATAAGATCCTAAATGACCCTCTAATAAACAAGGAGAAGGGGAAAGAGGCCACTAAGTATTATGGGGTTAAGGAAGAAGATGTCTATATGTATATTGAAATTCAGGTCACATCCCTAATGAGACCATATATGCTACTAAGACCCAGAGGCATTCACTCCATTGGGCCTAGGGGGAATACTTGTCTACTCCTAAGTCACCTAGGGCTTATTTAGGCCCAATAATATTGGAGGACTGATTGAAAAGTCAAAATTTACCCTTTAAAAATCAAAATGTTGTAAGTCCAGATTAGAATAACTCATGGATTAAGAAGATACCTTCAAATAATGATCACATAAAGTAGTCACTAACATATAAAACTTCAACACCAAAGCCCCAAAAAAGATAAAATCCTTATATATAGAAACATATGAATATATCTCAAAATTATGACATATTGAAATATATGGACATCATTCCAGATAAGATTTTATTTATCAATGAAATTTATTTTTCAAATAATCTTTAAGAATTACTTTTTAAGGATCTCTTAAGCCTTAAAGATTTTAAAGATGATGTTACTACTACTGAAATGTATTGTGAAAATACCAATCCTATTGAGTGAAATGAAGTTATATCCTTCACAGAGAAAGATAGGAATACTAGAATATAAGGAAATATAAATCCCATATACATATCTAAAAATATCAACAACATTGACATTCATTGATCCCTTATTGAGAATAGTTCCAGATTTAACCTCATATTGGTCTAGATTCTTTGATGATTAGGCTATAGTGAAAAATAATTGTCTCCCTCTACCTTGAAAATACACAACTATGAAAAAAGTGAGAAAAATAATATTTGATGAATCAAGAACATGTCCAAATATGGGAACCTTATATCTAATTATGAGTTTATGGTTGGTCACTAGGAAATGGATTTCAATGCCACATTAGGAATACTGTGGCTCCATTCCCACATGGTATTATGTTCAACATACCACTAGTTTATCACGGATATGCCATATTACTACATGGTGATGGTTCCTCCATTGAATACCTAAAATATCAATACATATATATAGTATTATATCAAAGTAGATGTCAACTGAACCACGACCCCCAATATTCTAGAGATAACCCCTATCAATCTATCCCATGAACTTGATGAAGACTATATATTACCCATTAATCAAATAGAGGAAATCAATATATACATATATAAGGATTAATAAATCTATAAAAAAATATACATTAGAGGATAAATAATTTTATCACCTTTCTATCATATGATATCTAGGATCAAGTCCCAATAGAACAAGAACCTCTGATAGAGAGGAAGAATGTCACTCTATTATTTTTGATCAATCTCATTCCTCAGTATCTCAATACGATGTTTGTCCTGAATTATCTTCATCCCTAGTAAACAAAACTATGAACATTTGAATAAGTGGATATGAATCCCAAGAGAAGAATGAATTCTTAAGGTTTAGGAATGTTTACATTTTTCTTCATGATATTGGTCACACCAACAAAATCTAGTGGCACCGAAGCTGGCTTAGATCTTAGCAAGGAAGATGGCTCCCCAAATGAAAATTATAAAAATATGTATCTTATATATAAGGATAAAATTTCATCACTATATTAATCATATAATTCTCCACACATAATTAATATTAATCAGATATTACCTTATGAAATATCTTGAATCTCAGAATGTCTATACTTATTCTGATCTAGGTGATTGTGGAGAAGAGGGAGAGCATATCCAGAGTTACCCCAACAAAAATGCTCATACATCACTACTCTCAGGATTTGAATAAACCTCCCCATAATTAATAGAGGATAAAAATTCCCCTTCATTTTCTATTGGTTCTGAAATAATCCCTTCTTCACCTTGTTCCATTGAAATTTAAATAGAGGATAAAGAGGAAGAAGAACTTTGATATTTCCCTCCCATGTTTGAGGAAGGAATCCTCACCAAAATTAATGATCTCCAACATTTTAATATATGTAATAATAAGACTCGATACCCACCTTTATCAGTTACACCATGTCCCCTAAAGAAAAAAGATACAAATATTTTATTCTTGAATTAGTATCAGAATGTTTTCACATGGAATTTTATTAAAATTCATGGACTTAATCTAGATATGGAAACCCATCATTTAGTTTTTATGGAAGATAACCATGGATAAAATAGGTACCTAGGTGAATTAATTTGACTCATGATTATAAGGTGGAAGGTGAAGTTGAAAATCTCATCAAAGAAAACTTCATTTGGGAAGTTTAATACATGAAATGGATTTCTAATATTTTCCATACTAAGAAGAAGAGCAGTAAGAGCAGTGTTTGCATAAAATTTTAGGATCTCAACCATCATTAAACAAAAGATGAATTTATAGTAAAAATCATTAAAATTATTATATGAACCCTTTAAAACATGATTTTATTGTAAAAATATGAAGTTTTATTGTATTTATAGTATATTATAACAACATTATGGTTATACATGAGAAAAATAAAGTGATCCTTAATATGCCAACTCCTAAAAATATCAAAGAGTTGTTAAGGATTCAGGGACACCGAACCTAAATTTGGTACTTCATAAAGAACCTTGTAGTAATGTGCCTATCCTTTAACAAGATCATGAAAAATGGATTCAACTATCATTGGGATGAATATATTCAGGAATATTTTGACAATATCAAGAAATACCTCTCAAGACTACCATTATTAATTCCTCTAGTAGAAGGAAATCCACACATTATATAGGTGGTGGATTTGGAGGTATCACTAGTTGAATTTATCACATAGAGAAATGTTACTGGAAAAGAACATGGTCACTAAGATTTTATAAGAACCATGTTTGACACTGAGACTCAATATTCTGACATTGAGAAGAGTCACCTTACACAAATCCTCATGGTTTAAAAATTGAGACACTACATGAAGTATCATGCGTTCCTTCTTGTATCTCTTATTGATCAACTAAAATATATCGTGAATCATCTGATGTTGACTAGATATTTGGCATGGTTTTTGGTAATTCTATAGAAGTTTGACATTTAGTTCATACCATAAAATAAAGTCAAAGTAAAAGCATCAAAAGTGTTTCTCACAGAACGTACTACATAAAAAAGTATTCTAGTCGACAAAAAATTACTTGATAAAGTGGCATTGCCAATTCATGACACTACCCAGATATGAGAAATGTATTTTAAATTTTCTTCCAAGATTACAAATAGGATAAATATGGATAACCTAGAACTCAAAATATTTAGATGGGGAATTTTTATCATCTCTCCTGCAAAGGACATTCTACCATATTAGTTTCTTTTTTCAGAAGTCTGCCCCAATAATGAAGCAGACTATTATGCTCTCTTTATAAACTTAGAATTGGATCTTTAGGAGCTAGTTTCTTGATTAAATGTTAAGGGTGATATAGAGTTAGCTATCAATAAAATTAATGAAATATATTCTCTTAAGAAAGAATATTTAATCCCCATGATCGATTATATATAAGGGTTTATGGAATAATTCCAATATGAGACAACACTATCCCCTATCCCATGTTTAAAAAAATTCATAAAGACACATTTGATAATGAATCCATAACCCTGGAAGATCCAGACTGAGAGAAAATAGCCATCGGTATTTCATATTATAGGGTAGTGTTCCCGTTCATTGGTCGTGACATATAAGAGATCAATGAGATACACACTACTCCAAAACAAGAAAGACTGATAGCCTCACTAAATTTTAACTCCATGGGATGTATGTTCCTGATATTGGACTATCTCTAAAGTAGAATTCTTCTTTTATATTGAGATAAAAACCAGAAAATTCAATGACAATTAGTAAAATTAATTCTTTATGATGATCCATATTCTTATAAAATACTTTATAAACAAGGATTTAATGGAGTTCTAATCATATTTAATGAAGGAGGATAGACCCTAAAAATTATTGAAGAGGTGATTTTGGTGCTTATCAATCTAGGACCATGATCTCCCATCATATTCGATAGATTGGACACTTCTGGCTATCAATAACCTAGGATTTCATTGAACTCACCAAGAAATGTCATGATTGTTAGATACATGCTAATTTCATTCATCAAACCCCAGATTTACTATATAATACTAAGTATTCTTTGTCATTGTCCATATGTGGAATAGATTTAATAGGGCCGTATATCTTATAAATATCTATACAGTTCAAGTAGATTATTAATTCCACTCACTTATTCACCAAATAGTTTGGGATATATCCCTCAAGTAATCCATAATTAAGGATAACCTAAACTTTGTGAAGTCAAATATCATTCAAAGATATGGTATCCCTCATAAAATATTGAGGGAAAATGGCACCAACTTCTTCTCTTCCTAGTTAAAGAGGTTGTATTAGCAATATAAAATTCAATCAAACCACTCATCCTATTTCGATATAGTGACAAATAGACATATTTAAGATTTTAATAATACTCTATCTAATATACTCTAGAATATTGTGGATAATGAAAAAAATTATTTTCCTAATAAACTTCAGTGTGCTTTTTGGGATTATCAAACCACAACCCATGATTCCACACAAGTGACCCCATATTCACTTGTATACAGGATAGTGTTAGTCTTTCCTATTAAGGTAAAAACTTCCATTGATTTCTGTTTTAATTTATAACTAGTTGTCTGAATATGAATTGTTTTTAAGTGTATGGATGATTTATACTGACTCTATGAGTGGATAATTTTAACCTTACACAATATGTAGGTATATCAAAACCATGTTTTATTAGCTTTAAATAATAAATTTCAACTATGTTCATTCCTCCAATGAGAGATGGTATTGGTTGTCAAAACTCCAATGAAACCTGTGAAAAAGACTTCAAAGATCAAAAAATAGAAGGAACTTATATCATACCTAAGGTTTACTCTAATGAATTCTATTCCTTGGTTATAATTGATAGAGCACATATCACATTAGACAACAATACAAGGTTTCTAAAAAATTACATTGCATAAATTTCACATTGGTTCATGGAAATAAATGCAATGAGATGTTAAAATACATGGAAGAAGTCCTAGTTGTAATAATTTAAACTACAAAACATAACATTCTAGTCTTACTATATAAAACTATATGAGATCATTCTATTTTCATGACATAAAACTAAGAAACAACATCCTCACCATATAAGATCACTCTACATGGTCACCATTGTCACTAAAAGATATTAAAATACATAGTAACCATCCTAGTTGAATGATTCAAAACGACATGACAACATCCTCGCGATATGATGTTAAAATACAAGGCTACTTCCCTTACTATATACATTAACATATATAGTAAAAATCTTAGTCACATGAAAATAAATTATATGAAAACTACACAACAGATGCCAAACCATGTGGTATATATTGAAATACCCCTATCATGAACTATATTGTGGTGAGATTAATCAGACAATTTTATTTTGTTTCCCAAACCAAGCATGACTCACATGAGCTTAAAATTCTTGGCTGATCATTCCATTTAGCATGACTAACAGCATAGTTACTAAAAAATGGGGAACAATATGGTCCATCCTACATGGTAATACAGTTATTAGAGAAAACTATTCTATATGGGCTAATTTACTTACATGAGATCCAAATATATATAGTATCCATTGGTTCATAATCTTTCCATGCCCAAGGATATTAATACCGTAATACCCCATAATTTTAGAATATTTACCCCTTAAAAATTTGATTTGTTCGATAACTCATTATGTATGAAACACAAAACATTAGTGAATAGATCATTACCAATAAAAAAATATAATAAATTATTAGATATTTAAATGAAAGTATTTTATTAAAATGGGTCAAATTCAATTAATAAAATACAATTGATTATGAAGAGACTATTTTGAACTATTTTTTAAAATCTTGTATTTTTGTTAAATTTAAAAATTTTGAGAAAATGATAATAATAAAATGTACGGATAAAATTAAAAAAATTACTATTCAAATAAATAAATAACAGTTATATAATGAATAATAAAATATAAGGAATGTTAATTTAATTATTCATGACTAAATAAAAATGTTTTTTTTAAAACATTGTTTTATTTGTATACTATATATGTTTAATTTGAAAGATAAAAACATAAATTTTAGAATTTTAATTTGAATTTTTTTTTAATTCATCATTAAAAAATTATTATAATTTTATTTTTTATATTTTTTTTGAAATTGTTGATTTTTTGAGTTAATAGTAAAAAATACTAATTTGGAAAATGATGTCATTTTTTGACATTATCATGATATAAGAATGAATTTATAGTTTATGAAACATTATTTCAATACCAAATATATATTTAGTTAGTAATATAACTTATTTAAGAATAAAATTATGAAATTATAAATCTACATTTTACATTTAGGAAATTTAAGCAATGTATTTTTTCAAATAAAAATTATTTTTGTTTATTCTGTTTTAAAAAAGTATTCTAAAAGAACCATTAAATTTTGGTTTGTTTTTAAATTAAAATAATTTTTATTTTTAAATTAATTCCATTTATTTCATGTGAATCAAAATTATACTTTATTTTGGTGTAAAATAATTTTATGCTTAAAAAGGATAGTTTTCTAAAAACTGGTTTTTAATTTATTTTGTGAACTTATTTTAAAATAATTTTTACAAATAATGGAAATTGAATCTCAGAAAATGAAATACGTATTTCGAATAATAATATTAAATTTTTTTAATGAGGTAAATTTCATATTTTAGTCATAGTGAACAGTTACTACTATAAATATCTTGTTTTCAGAGTAAAGGTTTCTAGGATTAACTGAGGGTGGGGGGGGGGATTAACTAAGAGATAAGGATTAAAATACCACTTAAAAATATCAAAATTCGATTTAATGAGTTGATTTAGACTATTATATTATATTTTAAATTGGACTAAATTGGACCCGCTTTCCATGAGGAGGACATTATTATATTTTAAAGTTCTTAATAATTAAAAGGGTGACACTCCTCTCACTTATAAAAGGGAACCTCCTATCATCACTTATACACACCACTTGAGATCATTATACCAACTTATATTTATGAAAATACCTTCCCAAATATCCTCCCCATATCCTAGATATTTGTTTCTTCCAAAAGACCTATTCACAAAGCCATAATGTGTTTTTTAGTGGAGATTATCCCTGAAAGAGGTATATGTTCTTATCGAACCTTTTCAAATTTAATTCTACTTAAAATTCCTATAAGTATTATATAACTATAATAAAATAATTTAATCATTATATTTACAATAATTAATATTTTTATGTTAATGTTATAACCATTTTCTATATCCTTTCTATTTAATGGAAAATGTAAACTTCGCTTATGAGTATGTGCAGACTACCACCTCTATAAAGTTATGTAATTCATTTTTCATAATTACACATTAAAGATGATTATATATATATACACATGTAATTAATATATATTATATTTATAGCATAATTATGATTTTTTAAAGATAAATTATAAATTAACTTTCTTTCTTTCTATCCTTTAAAAAATGAAATCATCACCCAAGAATATGTACGAATTACCATATCCACGATGTGATGTGATTCAATTTTAATCACCACCTTACATGGATGATTATAAAAATTAATATAATGAATAAATATTATATTTATAACATGATTAATATTCTTTAAAATTGATATTATCATTATATAATAACATTTTATTACTCATTCAATCACTATTTCTTGTTTTTATTTTGCTCAATTTTACCACCTATATGGATATTGTTATAATGTTTATATCATGAATGATTAAGGTATGTTATTAACTAGTAATATTATGTAATAATGCCTAATTAATTTTTTTTCATAATTATTGAGTGTTAATATTCATAAATATATTTACCTATAAATTTAATTCTTTTATTAAGTTCTATAATCACTGGAAAAGGGAATTTTTAAGCGTTCCATGTGAACCCTTAACATAAGTTATATAAAAAGATAATTAAATTAAATAACTATGTAAAACTTATGATTTAGATATTTATAAAAAAATTTGAGATGATTAAACCATGATCAATGTGCATGGAATAAAACCTTATAATCATAACTTGCATGGAAACCTAAATAGTTAACATAAATATATTGATTTTAAAAAAGAATTCCTATTATGTGGATTGTAATAAATTATAAGGGAATGATATAAAATAATATAAGTATGGATGTGGTTCTGTTATATATGTATAAAATTCTAAATTTATTATACAATAGGTTAGAATGTGTTTGACCAATCAGAGATCTAAGGTATGCGAATTTCTAACTCAATTTATTTTCGTTGGGTAATATCACTTATAAATTAATTATGTTATGAAGAGATCATGTGTGTTAGGACATCTGATTGTTTATGTTTTATTTCCATGTGTTTTATATGGATTTAAATTTTTCTCCAAATAATTGTTTCATTTATATATTCCAATATAAAATTTTATGTATCATTGTAAGGGTTTCCTCATCTCAATTTTCCTTTGTTGATATATATTATATATTCACCACCTTATTTATTTTGTGTGGTGAATATTCTAACCAGGAATGTATTTTTTGATTATTCTAATAAAAATTATGGGGATATACAATATATATAAATATAAGGCTCTATCTTTCATAAGCTTTTGATTCAATGATTACTAAACATGTAAGAGTTTATGTTACAATACCACTTTTTATAGAGATTTTAATGTATTAATTTCCATTATAGAAAATTAAATATTATTTATCTATTAAATTCCATCTATTTTATTCTCCATAAGTTATTTGTAGGATTTTAAAAATAAGGAAAATATTTTTCTAATAAAATATGATCTTATTTATCTTCTTTTGGTCAATACTCTTTCAAATACATGTCCATGTTCTTCAAAATGTTTTACAGAAGTTTGTAACAATATATAAAGTCTAATAATGGAATTTTATAATACTATTGAATTTATTTATAAACTATTAAATGGAATATTTTCAAATATTTTCCATATGAATCACATTTTAATTTTAACAAAAGTGTGAAAATAATTTTTTCATTTTAATGTATACAATATGAATAGATTTTTCCACCATCAAGTCCTTTATTTAGCATGAATATTACTTTATAAGTTTGAACGAGTTATCAAAGAATATTACATCTACATTTTTTTGGGAATTTTTATTTTAAAAAAACCACTAAAAGAAAAGAATATTTTCCATTGTTTTTAAAATATATTTCAATTGATTTTATGAAATTAATTTTCAACTATGAAAAATACTTTAAGGTCTCTTATACTTAACTAGAGAGATGCTATAATAATAATATCCTCTTTCTTTATTTTGATGGATTTTGATGATGTTTCATAAAATCTCTCATGAAATGTTTTTATTTATATAGAATATTAAGTGAATATAAATCCATAATTGTTTTCTCTGATGGAACACATATCTATAGTCCATCATTATTATATGGGTGGGTAAATTATATACCTCTAATGCATTGGTTAAAGGTGTTATATATCATTATATTACTAATGTATTCTCTATAATATCTCGATCTAACCCATTATATTGGGTAGAGAAAAGGTTCCATTGACCTTAGGTGAAGTTCCCCTGAACACCAAAGGATGGAAATAAATTCCAAGGGCATAATAAAATTTTGGGAGATTATTTACCCTCATATACAGACAAAAACTATAAAATATAGTAGATAAATTAATTAAAAGACACTATATGATGCATGAATGTATCCAAATAGGACTCAATATCCAATATAACTGAACAATATCAGAGCAGTGGTATAATACATTAAAAAACAGGAAACCAAGAATATAAATAAATACATGAATCAAGGTATCAAGGTGGAACCAATATAGACACAAGGACTTGAAGAACTATCAAGACCTATCTCCAAGAACCATGAACACAACATTATGATTTTCCAGCAGTGAAGTATGAGATCTTCCCATTACTGTTATCATGATAAATAGATTCTGTATATGAATTAAGGTGTATATATAGAGGTGAGTATATTAAATAAATAGGTAATCCCAAAGACTTTTAATTCATGCCACTAATACAGGAACAAGTTAACTCAAAATTTTATATAAAAAAGTAGAAAGAGATAAAAAAAAGTTTTACCAAAATTCTAAAATAATGAACCATGTAAACAATAATTTCCATAATACATACCCAATCAATAACCCACACACACCCATTAAGGAATACTTCCTTTGAACAATCCTAACTCATGAGTGGGAACCTATCCTTTCAGAATCAAGTCATAACTTGGACATAGAACAATGTTCCCCCTCAGCATTGATGACCATGTTTAAACCAGAAAGTCTATATATATATACTACAGGAAATCACACCATCCATGTGTGTACAACAATATCACTCCTAATATTTTATAAATAACATAATTTTCCTCTAGCATATAATAAAACATTTTTTGGGAGATACGAACTATTTTATAGTTTAAAATCTATAAAACATATATTTTTTCCTACAAGAACTCAATAAAGTTTTCCATAAAAAAGTCACAAGAATTCATTTTATAAATCCAAGCCTTCAAGTTCTCATAGAAAGTGGGGAGATAGATAGAATCCAAAAACCTCAAAACTTTTCATTCTTGAAGAATCCCATAATGATCTAGGTATATCAAATTCCCTCCTTCCTTTCCCTCAATAGATCACAAATCCTTCTCATCCAAAAATGACCCAAACCCAAGATCCAGGCATGATAGCCTCATTTTAGAGTTTCATTTGAGAAAAAATGTGGAGATCAAGAATAAGAAATATAAATAGAGTTCTTAACTTTGATTTATTAGATTCAATGATCTAATATTCATCAAAATTGGGATTCCTAAGGAATAATATCACTAAAATTACATAGAGGAGGGTTTAAGTTTAGGATCCTATGAAAAGGGAGAAATAATGAGGGTTATGGGAGAGTTTTGGGTTAAAAATTCAATTCTTTGATTTAATTAATGTCATAGAACGATTGAGATGAATTATTTAGAAAAAAAAGTTCCATCCATGTGAATTACCACTACCTTATAATTTTTCAAGATTCATGGTTACCATATGGTTTTACCAAACCATGCCCTAACTATACACCTACATAGAGATCATCTCCTTACTTCGCACAATTTCCTAGTGAATCAATATGGGTTTTCCTAATCATGATCAAACCATGCACCAAAAAAATACCTATTAAACAATCCAAAACCATCCAAAATATTCTAAAGACAAAACCAAATCATTATATAACTCAAAATAAATGAATAAATAGTGAATAATTTCAAACCAGGGGTGTTACATTCTCTCTAACATTGGGCTTTCCATCCTTAGAAAGCTGAAGATTAGTGGTTATTTAAAATATCTGTCAAAATTTCTCCAATATGAATTTATTTTATTCCTATGTATCATCTTGAATATTACTAAGTTTCCAAAATAACTAAACTAGAGGAATTCATTTTATATAAAAGACTTTATCTTTTCTATCCATGATATTAATTAGTTCATGGAAAAATATAGAATCTGGCTCAATTGTGACATGATACCATCAAATCACTTGGATAGGACTGAGTATATACTTAATTTATATACATTAAATACATTATTAATAAATATGAATCTTGGTGGTAAAGACAACCAATAATCCACATCACTAATTCATTCAATTATCTCAAAATGTTTGATGCATCTAGGATAAAACTTTCCTCAATTTCCCAAATTATGATGTCCAAGCCTAGGAGAGAGTTTGAAAAATATAAGATCACCCATGAAAATAGAAAATGCATGAAGATGATGATATATATATGATTTATTAAGTCTATTTTTTATTTCCATTCATTTCCTAATAATATGAATCTTCTTAGCTATCTTATAAAAAAAGACTAGTTTTAATTAGTGAATTTTATCCTATTTCTACATAAGAAAGAGAATATAAACATGGGTGGTGGTAAAATTCCTCAAACATATTCATATATATAATTTCTTGATAACTATTATTATATAAAAAACTTTAGTAAGTAAAAATGATATTTGCATGAACCACAAAATCCATAACACAAGTTCAAAGAATATCTTCCAATGATTGGATAGTATGTTTTGAATATCCATCCATTTGGTAATGATATACCATGATCATGGTCAATTGGGTTCCATGGGATCATTCTAAGGACTACAAAAACTTTGAGGTGAATCTGGGGTCTCTGTCAGATATAATAAAAATTGACACTCCACGTAATTTTACTACTTATTGGATATAGAGTTTTTCCAATTCTTCTTCCATATAAGACTATTGAATTAGAATGAAGTGTGATGAATTGGTGATTCATACCAAAATCACTAAAATAACATCATGATTCCAAAAGTTCCATAATATATTGGTGAAAAAGTCTACAAAAGTCTTCTCCCATTTCCACAAAAGTATGGGAATTGAATGTAACATACCAGTTATTAATTGGTGTTTATCTTTTATCTATTGGAAGGTGAGATATTGAAAAACATAATCAAATATCTTCTTATTTATGCTAGAATAAAAAAAATTAGCTTTGATTTACTTTTAAATTTTCTAAATACCTAGATAAAAATCCCATTTAGAATGGTGACATGAAGAATAGAGTTGTTCATGGAATGAAAAAGGAATGATAATCCGGTCTTGAAAGCACACCATAGAGTTATCGTCTACTATCTAACCTTCAATGGTCTCTACACCATTGATGTTTTACCTAGTGGTAAGTAAATCATGATCTGATCATTGAGACTACTCGAATAGATTAATGTAATTAGGAGAAAGCATGATTAGAAGGATAGATTAATCTGTATTGTGTTCTAAACATTATAGATGCATGTTAGTGATTATACTCATTAATTTACATTGGTAATGTGTTTCCCATACTACTTAGTTATATAAATTATGACTTAAGGAATCAACCACTTAATTTAATTTTGGGGGGTTATGCATCAAATCTAATTCAAACATATAAATATACTCCATCCAACATCTTTGACTCAAGTTCAAGACTATCTGAGAAAAGTTATGCTTAAAGATATTATGATCAGTGAAAATAATGAACATTCTGTTGAAGTGATAGTGTCACCAGGAATTTAATGCTTGGACTAAATTATTCAACTCTAGATTATACATTAGATAGTTCTTTTCATGTGTTTTCAATTTCCTCAATTAATAAGATACGATATGGTCTCTTTCCAAAAAAACACAACACAACCCTGATCCATATGAATCAAAAAATATCATATAACCCTATATTTTTTTTCTAGAAATATAAGGATAGTGGTGTTGTAAGCTTAGATTTAAGATATTTTAAGGATTATTGATAGTCATCATTAAATGAGAATGAAATAAAATTTCTTTACAATACATCCATAGGAGAAATGAGCCTTCATAAATCCTAGAAAAATCATCGATAATAATATTCTAATCCCAAAAAATTTTATATATAAAATAAATTATTAGGTGGTTTCCATGAAATAAATACTGTCATTTTCATAGGGTCAACTGAGATTTCTTTTTCAAAAATGGAATACCTGATGAAAATAACTTATTAAATCTAGAGGTAATTCTTATAGAATTTCACATAAAGTGGATGATCACACAATGTACTCAATATAATCTCTAAATACATATCATGATCATTTTTGGCTTGAAAATAAACTAAGATATATTTAATAAATACAATGAAAAATGAGTCCAGGTACATATATAATATATGGTTTATAAAATCCACAAAAACTGTAGGTGCATTATTGAGGCCAAAGGGAATACACAAGTATTCATAGTGACCATATCAGTCGATTTTTTTTTGGAATATCATCATTACAAAATCATAGTTGGTGGTACCCTAAGAATAGATAAATTTAAAAAAAAACATGGAATCATTTAATTGATCAAAAAATATTCAATTCGGGGAATAAGGTATCAATTATCTATCATAACTTGATTCAATATTTAATATTAGATATATAATTGAATAAAACCAACTGTTCTCTTTATAAATAAAAATAAATCTTTCCAAGGTGATGTACCTAGTCTGATAAATCATTTGATTTCAAATTATTCTAGTTTTATTTTCAACTCTAAAAATTCTATTGGTGGCATTATATATGATGTAAATGAAATAAGATTTGTCCCCAGAAGGAGATCAATTAAAAATTACACTTCCATTTCTGGTAGCAAACTAGTGATTTTTTTGGAAAACATTATGATACTAATCTACAATGGTAGGAAAATATCTAGTCATTATTTCATTAATATTCCCCAAGGTTACTATTGAAAACTAATGATAGATACTTCAAACTTTTAATTATAAATTTATTTATATTTTAATATTCAAATACCAATCCCCTTTAAAGAGATGTGACAATCTATAAAGAGTGGAAAAATTTACCCCCCAAAACATATGTATCGATATGAGATTTGAAAGATACAATCTAGTATATTACTAGGATTAAATAAAATATTTCTATTTCTAGAACAAAAAATTTCCAAAAAACTAAATTTCATCAATGGTTATATAAAATGATACACACTTAAATATCTTACACTATTATTTCCCAAAATTTGTTTGAATCTGGATCATATGTGGAATCATTTCCATACTCAAACCCATTTGATTTACCACATGAGAAGAAATGAATGAATGGGATGAACCTATATTTAACAATAATTGCATAAGTGTAGATTTTATAAGGATGGTACCTCACAACATATAGGGGCCTAATTGTAACTCTATGACCATATTCTAAGCAATATATATATACTTACTAACTTCTTCTAATTAATCCTTCTTTTCATAATGAGGTTGTATCAGTTGAGGTGTTTGGGTGTTTCTAGAATCACCATGACTTACTCAGTTCTGGGATTGAGAACTATTTTTATGTGATCATCCTTTCTAGGATTGATATGTATGAGAGGTAGTAAAGTTACTCCCACTGGCTGACTTAAGATCATTATTCTGGAGGTGGTTCTATACAATTCACTTTATGTTATTCAATAAATTATACTAGAATCATCCTATATTGTTGTTGTATTGTGAAGGAAAAGTATCTACTCCCATGGAATGATTCTCTAATACCTTGATTCCTTGGGAGTAGGTCTCTATATTTCGCATTATTCTAACACTAGATTTACCACTCATGTCTACACATATAAAATAATTTCCTCCACCATCACTTCAAATGATGTCCTTTTCCACCATTATCACTATATATACCATTTCTATATAATCATCAATATGGAACATGAATAACTTCAAGATAATGTCTAGTTGTAGTTTGGATTAAAATATATACACCTTTAGGTATTCACTGGTTGCCACTTCTGGAGAAAAATAAATTATGTTCAAAAACATAGTTGCAAATTCCACTATTGATAATTTTTTTTACTTCAAACTAAAGAAATATATCATTTTATTTACTTTAAAGGTATGCTGATATAATTTGTTATTAAATAATTACTAAAATTTATACTAATTAAGGACTTGTTCACATTTACCTTTAACAAATAAATCCTCCTATGTTAGTTTAATATCCTATAACACGTATACTATTAGTCTCACCTTAATATTGGTTGGGGTTATAAGGGAATCAAAAATTCTATTTCTTCAAACAATCCATGCCTTTTCTTGTTATGGTCCCAAATATTCATGAAATATTGGTGGGATTTTCATATGAAATCATAATGAATAGTCTACATGGAATGGTTTCTCAGTTTGATTACATCCATATAATGGTTGGAATGCTTGTACAATTATTTGAACAAGCTACTATTTTACTTATAGATTGGGTTGAACCACATTATTACCTACCTATTATTATGGAGTTATAGGCCTTCTAACTGGTTCCATATCTCTAATTTCATCATAAAATTTTCACTTAGTCACTACATAACTGAATTATTAGGTTATTCCAAATCATAATAATATTAATCATCATAATACATTTCCAACTGTGATTAAATGAAATATGAACGATACAGTCATATTGAGAAGTTTTCTTACAAATTTTTGATATTGTGAACTCATCAGCTATACCCATGTTGACGAGTTGGTGGAAGTCCTATAAGTATTTTAAGAACTTTTTTTTTGTACTTTGACCACCTTGGTAACTTGATGTTTGGTATAAAAGATTCAATATATTCATTCTTTTTTATATACATTTCAAGTTCAGACATATCTTATCTATAGTTCTACTATCCTGGCTAAAAAACAGAATAAACTCATACAATTTATAAAATCATGACCCTGGCCCATTGTATTGGGTAGAGCCAAGGTTCCATTGACCTAAGGTGACATTTCCCTAGACACCAAATAATAGAAATAAATTCCAAGGTAATAATAAAACATTGGAGGACAAGTTTCCCTTAATAACATACACAACCTCTAAAATACAATGGGGAAAATAATGGAAAGACACTATATAATACATGAAAGTAAAAAATACAACTAAATATCCAAAATAAATGAACAATATCAAACTAACATAATAATATTCTAGAAAATAGGAAACCAAAAATCAAAATCCATGCAAGATTCAGGGTACCAATGTAACAAACAAGTTTTATTAAAATATTCCTCCTTGAATATATACTATGCTTGACGGCTTCTCTACACACAATTCAAAACCCAAATAGACCAAAACACATTTTATTAAAAAGTATATAAACCACTATAAGGTATCCATTTAATAAGAGGTTATAAATAGTTGTAACCACTTTATGAAATAAAGTTTACATTGGAAATAGATTCAACACAGTGCAGCTAAGAAACTAAAAAAAGTCATTTGAAAAATATATTTTAAAAAAATTATATTTTTCAAGTATGATATATATTTTCATTAATAATATATTAACACTATCATAATTAATAACTTATTGTAAATAATGATAGTAATAGTTAGTATACTGAAAATTATTTTTTCTATAAAAGTTATCTTTCAATATATTTTATGATTCAATTTAAATGTAAAATTATAAATTTTAGGATGTGAATTTGAAAAAATTGACTTCATTTTTTACTTATAATGTAAATATTAACTTAATATTATTTTTATATATTTTTATAATTTTTTTGGGTGAATTGTAAAATATAATGTTTTTACTGATACTTCGAATTTTATGCCATTATTTGTATATAAGTATGACCTATAAATTTATGAATACTTTTAGTAATAAAATATGTGTTTTATAATTTACATTATAGATTTTAATATATTTATTATATTTTACAAACCTTTGATTGATATTTTTCAACTCAAGTGACAATTTTCTCAAAAATTATTTTGATATACAATATATATTTATTATATTAAAATTATATTTTAACACGTTTGGAAATTTAATTATAAAAATAGATTTAAAATTTAAAATTATTAGGTCCGAACTATATAATAAAGACCATTATATTTTTAGGAATAAATATTTAGTTACATTAGTTAAAAACTAGTTACCATAGTAAAGGCTAAAATAGAAAATTTAATAATTCAAGGTTTAATGGGATTGAAACATGTTTAAAGATTGTGAAAAAAACATGTTTGAGGAAATATAAACCTTATATATTTCTTAACATATTATTTCTCAAATTTTTGAGCCACTTTATATAAGGGTGATTTTCCATTATTTAAATCTTAAGGGTGTTTACTAAAAATTCCATCCCTTTTCATGTATAAAATGGGATCTCATCTCCTCACTTCCCCACACACCAAAACCCCATTAGTTCAACCAAAATTTTTTCCAAAAATCTCCTAAACCATTTTATCCACCTACAATTGATTTAGGTCTTCTTAAAATACCATACCTTGAGGACTTTACCTCCTTTGTAAAGGAGATAAACTAATAAGTGAGGTATAAGTTAATAATCTCTCTTTCTCATTTCTATTTAATTTTTGTGCACTCCATCTTATTAAAATTATATTAAAATATCTTAAAATAATAAAATAAGTATCCATGGTATACTTATATTTTACTAAAATTATGGTATAATCCTTAACCACATTTACCATTTTCCATTAACAAAAAATAAAAATGTGAATCATATGTGTGTGCGGACTACCAATTATATAAATAAATGAGTTTATTTTTCATTACCAACATTCATGTATAGTTCTAATAAAAAGTTTAAATTTTTAATATTGTTTTTATGATATGAATAGGGTTATTTTAATACAAATTTAATATCCTTTTAATGATATGAATGGTAAACAATCATTATAGAATTCACCATCAAAAATAAGAAAACCAGGAGAAAAACAATTTTTTCATACTATATAATTGTTTCGTACCCAATAGTTATTTAAATATTTATTTATAATTATTATTTATCATACTAATAAACACTGAATGTTACCATTATGTTACTCTTGTGATGATATGGCAACTTAATCACCTCATAATCATCCATTAATAATATTATATTCTTGTTTGGGTCGACTTGACCACCTACTTGAACAATTCTATGAAATCACATCTTGGATGATTATGAAAACGTAATTAATTGTTAAATATGATATAAATTTTTAAATAATGAGTTATTTTTCAAGCATTATATCAATATTTAATTCATTAACTATGAAAACATCCTTTTAGGTTAAAAATCATTGAAATGTGCTCGTTCTCAATTTCATCTTCTAGGGTAAAGACTAATTCACTTATGAAAGGAAAAAATTCATAAATATTTATAAATAAATAATTAATATAAATTTAATGATATTTTAATTATGAAAAATGAAATAATAATAGATAAAAACACCAATCTTACAAAACTAGAACAAGTAGTAAAAATTATAAACACACGATGTGGAAAAATAGGTAAAAACTAACAAATATAAATATAGAGAGAAATTATATATGAAAAGTTTAAATTTAAATAAATATGAGTAAGGTAATGAAATAGGTGATTAAAATTTTTATACTTATGATAAAATAAGTTAAATAGATTTTTTGTAAGTCAAGGGTCATAGTAAGGGACTTTAATAACTAAAATCTATTTCTTTGAGTTATATGGTTTCTTTTGAACATTAACATTCAATATTATATTTATTATTTAATTTACCATTTAATATGATATTAAATATTATATATCTATATAAAATTTATATTTTTCTTCAAGATTACTTATCAATCATTCTCTTATATAAATGTATGGTGTTATTGTGAATAAACCTCTTTCTCTTAATTGGTTATTTGTTACAAGTCCATACTTTCACTTACTACCAATGTCCTCATTTCATGTTTTCAAATCCATGTATGTACCAATTTATATGATATATATACTTTCATTTATCACTTTTATAATATATGTTTTATTACTTTTTTTATTTTAGTTTTCAATAAAATTATTTGAAAATATAAAAAAAGTGCATTTTCTTTTAAAATCATATGGTTTATTTTCAACTCTGCATTTACTATAGAAATAATTTATGTCCTTTTTTGAGGCTCCATTATTGGATATTATTTTTAAAATTAAAATATTCCAAATGTTTTCACTTTAATACTTTAGAAAATGACTTAAAAAATTATTTATAACTCCATTCTTTTTAAAAATGTCAAAAAATGTTTTCTAAAATATCATTTCATGATTTTACTTTAGTGTACCTCTTTATCTCAAGGGATATACATTCTGTGAGGTTATTTTTTATGATCCACCCTTTAAAAGATTTTTTCAAGTGCCTATTTGGTCAATTTAATTTGGTATCATCAATATAGTTTATATGGTTATTTATGTGATACATTTTGAAATTTACTATGAAACCCTTTCTTATTCATGGGTTTTAATAATGTGATGATTGGATTTATTTATGTGGAACACATATATATAGATAATCTTTAAGTGATGGGTGAGACTGATATATTCCTCCAATTATTTGGTTAATGATTTTCATTTTTTGAGATAATGTTGAAATAAGAGTGATGCTCGATCCAAAATGGGAAACATGTAGGGATTCCTGACCAACTATGGGAAATAGTTAAGGATGACCAATCCATTGTGCGAAACATATGGTGATAGTTGATCCACTATGTTAGGTTTAATATGTTTATATTTTTTCCATATGATTCTTTAACATGATACAATACTATACTCCATGGATAATGATTCATGTATCGTGTTTTTCACATCCTTCATAACATGTTATAAATTTGATCATATGGGATTACAAATTATTTGATCATACCAATGAATATTTTTTACAATTCCATGTTATTTAAATCAGATACTTCTCACTTTTTTATGTTTTTTATATTCGTATGATCTCACCCTATGTAACATATTGATATGTTTAAAATTTTTCTTACTGATCATTTTAGATCACTCTTTTCTTAGGTTTTAATTTTCCAAGTTGTAAGGATGAGTTTAACTTGTGGGTTGTTTAGAAGAATATCTTGTATGATGAAGTTATGGGGTGATGTTCATAAGTGTTTTAATATAAGTTAACTATGTATATGGTATCTAAAAACACTAAAACTATTGTTTAAAAATATGTTGAGTTTACTATGTAATTTAATGTTTTTAATTATGGAAATGAGGTAGAATAAATTCATATTTATCTTGGTTCACTACAACTAAGGTGGAACCACTCGAAACACTAGGACTCAACAAACTACTAATCTACATCTCTATCAACCATGCCTGCAACGTCATGGTGCTCTACTAATGAAGTATGAGATTTTATCCTTACCTATATCATGATAAAAAATGTCCACATACACACCAAGTTGTATATATAGGGGGTGAATATATATAATTAGTAAAAAATCTACAAGACTTCCAAAACATGATACTAAGAGATGAACAAGTTAGCTTATAGTTTTACACAAAATAGGAGAAAGAGATAACAAAGTACTTTTACCAAAATTCTTGTAAATAGTTGGGGTCTTGGATTGTGGTAACACACCCCGTTATCCTGCACCAAAATACTAGGATAAAATCCTAGTGAAACACCAATATTTAGGGTGGGTTTATTTCATTCGTGATAAAGGAGAGTGTGTTGATGTGGTGCAATTATTTGGTGGCTATCCATGATGGAGGGTGATAGGTCCACAACATTGGTGATGGATTAGGATGATGGTTATTCGAGGGGGATTTGATTGGTGTTATGCCTTGATGGTGAAGGATAATGTCATGACTCATCCCTCGGGGCCCATGTCTTGACTACCCCAAGACCGCCTCCCGATGTCTAGGGGCTAGCGACTAGTGCCGAAGGCATAAACCTGCAAATGGGAGGCATTATCTCGGATACCTTTACGCACATGCAAACCCAACCAAGAACCAACTCACAAGAAAAGATATAGTATACCACTCAGATGAAACTGGGTACAGTCACAACTGAAAGTAAGTGGGACAGAATACAAACCCCAAAAGAACGTACTGAAAGAAAAAAAGTACAAGAGTGCTCTAATGTCCATCTGTAGAAAACCCCACCTGATCGTAGCAGTTGTGTAGCTACTGGAAGCCGATGGAGTACATCTCGTCTTTTGATTTTCACTGTGTCCCTCCTGGTACAACGCCACCAAGTCCATCATTGAAGTGTCGATCGTCTTCATGAGACACGACACACATGTGGGCAAGGCCTATGCAGGGGGTGAGTAACACTGAACTCAGTAGGGACCCCCAAAACAATAAGGAAATACCACACATCAAACTAGAAGTATAACACGAATCAAAAGTACACAACACAAGTCAGATCACACAAAGTATTACTTTAGGTCAAGGATAGAAGGATCAACATAGCGTCGAACTCCTCATCTACAGGAGAAATCCTCCTTTAACGAGTATCATGGGCCTACCAGGTCACACAGAGCCACTTCCCACTAACCTTGGACTGCTATGGTACTCATCTCTAATGGGTACCATGGGAATTCTAGGTCACACAGAGCCGCTTCCCACTGTGGGCCTTCTGGGTCACACAGAGCCACTTCCCACCAACCTTGGACTGCTGTGGTACTCATCTCTGATGGGTACCGTGGGCATGCCGGGTCACACAGAGGTACTTCCCACTATGGGCCTGCTTGGTCACACAGAGCTTCTTACCACCTTTGCTGGATGAAGGTACGCATCCTTGATGGGTACCATTGTCATTTTGAGTCACATAGAACCACTTCCCACTGTGGGGTTGCTGGTTCACATAGATCCTCTTCCAACTGGGCAAGTCGTCGAGTCTTAAGGAGTCCAAAGTCATCAGTCTTCAAGTCTCAGTCAGCCACATGTCTTCGTACATATTATTCTTGGTAGAACCACTCCAAAATCCACTTTTTGTATCTTGATATCCATTTAAGTCACTGAAAATTATTCCAAAAGATCTTTCTCCTCAAGAGAGTCCCACTTCCGCAAATGGATCGTCAATCAGATGCATGGTTTGCAAGATACAGGCGTTTTAGTGATGAGGGCCCAGTTGGATTTGTGTTTGATCTAACATGGACGTACCTTAACATTATGAAAAACTCAAGTGTAGTATTTAAAAAGGACTGTCTTGTCCTATGGATCCCGACACCATAGACAGTTCATCAAATGGACGTTCAGTTTAGAGGTTAGGGATCATTTTCTGTAACTGGTCGGTACTCGGTACGGGTCCCATCTACCCAGGTGGGACCACCCCAACCCAGTTTGACTTGGGCCGGTTCAGATTGATCTATGTCGATCCGGCCCGACTTGGGTCTAACCTGACCCGAGTCAACTCGACCCACTGGGCCAGCACAGTGGTGGCCACTAGCCTTGCGACGTGGGTTTCTAGGGACACCCGAACATGGCGTGTCTGGTTAGGGTTGACATAGCATGAAGTTGCGTCAGCGGGTCAACCCACAGGGGGTTTACCCAACGCGGTTCCATGTGGCGCCGCGGGTCACTCCATGTCGCGGCCGATGGGCCGCGGCTTCGCAACCGGGCACGCTGCTGGTGCGCGCTCCGTCCTCCGGCCACCAGTCAAACCAGCGACCCCTAATTCTACCACGACTGATGCTGGCCACGGACCTGCTGCCACATGGGAGTGTCACCGGGGGTGCGCCCCACCCTTGTTCTTCTGCCGACCCGGGCGGCTGTCAGACATTTTGTCGGGCCGCCAGTCATGCACTGGTGGGCAGTTTCCTGTTCTGTCTGTGCCTACAGCCTCCTGGGATCTTTTTATCCACTGCGGTAGGCCCTGATACGACTTTACTCAGACATCAAATTAGGTGATCACAATCAACGCACAGATAGAGGGGCTTGGTATTTGTTTGTGTCAGCACCCGTCCTCCGTTTTAAAGATAAATCCAGGGGTTTTGGGGAAAATTTGTTCAACCAGATTTCATGCCTTAATTTTAATCCCGACCCCAACAATAAAACACACCCTCCCGTATATATATCAAATAACAAATTAACTTTTTAATGAGTTGATCCGTTATTATCATTTTAGAAAAGGATTACAGGGGAAAAAAAAACCAAAACCACCCGTACCTTGGAAAACTGATGGAGAACATCTGCGCTTGAATGGGTCTCAATGTTCTTTGTTCCTGCAACATGATTCCAACAATTCCTCTTGTACATAGTTCTTCAGTTCGGGGTTTCGGTGTCGCTCATCACCGCTCGATGAAACCGTCTCCATCCTCCAAGGGCTTGGAGTCTTGGAACTGCTTCAGTAATTCGTTTCTTGGAGATGGTGTGCCAATACCTCTCCCCAATCTCCATATAAATAGGAGATGTGAGGGTAAGTAATGACGTTGGGAATTAATGGGAGCTCATTAATTAGGAAGGTTCCTATTTTCCCCAATGTTTCTATTACTTAGATTGTAGGGTCAATCCATTCAATGGATTGACACATCATTGGTCCCATATCCACTTTTCTGTTGGAGGATAAGATAGAAACAAAATAAAATAATAAAGTTATTTTATTTTCTTTCTTTTAAAAAGTCAAAAAAATAAAATTTTCTTCAGACCTGCTGTGTTCAAAGAAAAACCTCCCTTAAGCGAATTCCGATGTTGTGGATCCAATGATTCCCTCAGATTTTTAATACAAGCACCGGTTCAAAAGTTATAAAACATCACTTGCATGTTTACTAAACGTACCTTAAAAAATGTTTAAAAATTAATTCCGAGCACACTGGGCCTCAGAATCATGCATTGTCAATTTTCTTAGACTCCTAATAATTTCATATAAAAATAATTACATGGAAAATCCAGGTCTCTACATTCTCCCCACCATAGGAATTTTCATCCCCAAAAGCTACAACATATTATAAGAAAATAAATGGGTGTACTGAGCACAAATTAGAGCCTCCTGCCCCCATGTAATCTCCTGGAGGTTTCTACACTACCAGTGAATGTGCACCAGAGGTATTGATCGCCCTTGAAGGACTTTCTCCTGTCAATCCTCAATCTTCATTGGAACTTTCATAAACATCACCCCATTATTGTTGTCCAACTCACCGTGGTCGATGATGTGAGGTGGTTCATGAATGTACCTCTTCAGCTGGGATATGTGGAAGGCATCGTGCTCCCTCTCCAATTTTGGTGGCATTTCCAGGCAGTAAGCCACCTTAGAAACCCTCCAAAGTATCATAAATGGTACGATAAACCTCGGTGATAACTTTCCACCACGACCAAATCTATGTAGCCCCCATCGAGGGGAGACTCAAAATAATACGTGGTCCCCCTTATGGAACTCCAAAGGTATCTATCTATTATCAGCATAAGACTTCTGCCTACTCTGTGTAGTCTTCATTCACTCCTTGATAATATGCACATTCTCAGTAGTAGCCCATACCAACTCTGGACTCATAAGTGCTGACTCCCCTGGGTCTGTACAGCATAGAGGTGATCTGTAAGGTCGATCATACAAGGCCTTGAATGGTTCCATAAAGATGGTGGAGTGATCACTGTTGTTGTATGTGGACTCCACCAAGGGCAAGTGATCCTCCCATGTATAGCCAAAATTTAGGGTGCAAGCACAAAGAATGTCCTCTGGTTTCTGAATGGTCCACTCTGTCTGACCATCCGTTTAAGGATGAAGGGCGGTGCTCAAACGTTGTTGAGTCCCGAATGCCCCCTGTAATCCTTTACACAACTGAGAAGTAAAACGTGTGTTATGGTCATAGACGATCATCAATGTCACCCCATGGAGTCACAAAATCTCCTGTACATAGGGGCATCCCAAGCCCTCTACTGATCCATTCTCTCTGATAGGTAGGAAGTGGGCCGACTTGGTGAGTCAGTCAACGATCACCTAGATGGAATCATGTACCCTGAACATACGTGGAAGCCCCGTCACAATGTCCATGGAGATTCCATCCCACTTCCACTCTGGAACCTCTAGTGGCTGAGTTAATCCTGTTGGGACTTGGTGGTTTCCCTTCACTTGCTGCCAAGTGAGGCATCGAGAAACAAACTCTGCCACTACTTTCTTCATCTTTGGCCACCAGTGCTGATGCTTGAGGTCTTGGTACATCTTTACCACACAAGGATGTACCGCTAGAGGGGACATATGGAACACCCTCAACACCTCCTATCGTAGCCCCATTGGTACCATGGTATATCCTCTGAAGAGAATGAAATGATCACCACCTTCAGAAAATCCATCAAGTGACTGTCCTGAGGATATCTAGGCATGTCGAGCCTCGTAGTAAATGTCCCCAAGCTACGCCTCCTTGACTCATTGAAGGAGTGGGGGAGTGACTGTCAAAGACTAGAGGTAAGCTGCTCCATCTCTATCTATGAAGGATATCAGTATCGTGGCTAGCTGATTTGTTGCCTCATTTAGAAACTATAGGCCAGACCTCCTACTGAGTGCATCTTCTACCACGTTTCTCTTCCCAGGAGTATAGAATATCTCAAATTCATAGTCCTGGAGGAACTCCATCCATTTCCTTTGTCTCAGATTCATGTCCTTCTAAGATAAGATATACCTGAGACTCTTGTGATCAAAGTAGACTATAAAAGGTTCCCCCATTAGGGAATGTCACCACAGCTTCAAGGCGAAGACCACTGCTGCAAACCCTAGGTCATGTGTAGAAAAGTTCTTCTCATGTTGTCTCAACTATCATGGCCCGTAAGTGATCACTGCACTCTCCTGCATTAGGACACACCCAATTCCGGTCCCTAATGTGTCATAGTAGACTATGTACCCAACCCCCTCTTCAGGTAGCCTCAAGATGAGATAACTCTTCAATCTCTACCTCATCTCCTGAAAACATCGCTGACATCTCTATGTCCACATGAAGGGATGTCCCTTCTTCATCAATGCTGATAAGGGTTCCACAACTCTGTAGAAGTAGAGTACAAATCTCTGGAAGTATCCAGCCAAACCTAGGTAACTCTGCACCTCAGTCACACTCTTGGGTGGCTCCCAAGGAAGAAAAACATCTATCTTCGATGGATCCACTGCAACTCCAGCCTCCAAGATAATGTGTACCAGAAAGTGGACCTCTTGTATCCAGAATTGGCTCTTTGAGAGCTTACAATAAAGATGGTTCTCTTAGAGTGTACCTAGAATTATCTGCAGATAATAGGCATGATCCTCCTCTATCACTGAGTATATCAGGATGTTGTCGATGAAGACTACCATAAAGAGATTGAGGTATGGCTGGAAGATCCTGTTCATGAGTCCCATAAACAGTACATGGGAATTGGCCACGCCGAATGTAATAACCAAGAACTCATAGTGGTCATACCGACATCTGAAGGCCATCTTCTGCACATCCTTATCTCATACTCTGAGCTGATGATAGCCTGATCTGAGGGCTATCATTGAAAACCAATGATCTCCCTTCAGCTGATCGAAAATATCATCAATCCTCATAAGTGGATACTTGTTCTTCACGGTCACCTAGTTCAGGCATCGATAGTCCACATAGAGTCTCAAACTCCCGTCTTCCTTCTTGGTGAACAAAATCGGGGCTTACCATGGAGAAAAACTGGGTCTTATGAACCCCTTCCCCTGAAAGTCCTCCAACTGTACCAGTAACTCAAGAAACTCTACGGTATCCATCCGATATGCTGGTGTAGATATCAGTGTCTTCCAAAGGTACATGTCGATGTAAAATTATACCTCTCTGTGTGGAGGTAGTCCCAAAACATCATCAAGAAAAACATCGGTATACTGGTCCACCACTACAGGATATCTCAAACTCTCAAAATCAACTGCCCCGAGGGTAAGGCCAGCCAACTAATGTGTGATTGACTGCACCCTCCTTTGGGTAAGCTCATCCTGTGCTGCAAAGGGTCCCTTCTTGGTAGTGAAGGAAAACCTGGTCCCATCCGTGCAGACACACCACACTTTTAACCTAATACAATCAATCTGAGTATGGACTGTGGATAACTAGTCCATACCCAAAATGACGTCATAAGGCCTCAACACCGCTACTAGAAGATCCTAGCCGAAGATCTTACTTCCTAGAGTTAGCTCACACTACCGGCACTAGAGTATAATCGTCGAATCCGCTCCCATAGGTGTCTCTAGTAGTAAGGATCGAGACAACGACTCCACTAGAATATCCGAGCTCCGAACAAGGGCCGTGACAATAAAAGAGTGACTAGAACCTATGTCTATAAGTACTACAACTAAGGTGGAGTAGACACAGATCATACCTCTAATCATCTCTGGAGCACCGTGGTCATAGGGCTCAGCTGCCTGGAGATGAGCTCTCCCCTGTCCACCTGCTCCATGTGGTCGGGGTGGACTGCCTGGAGGTGGTGGCTATAGAACCTCGAATCTCCGGCCACCACCTGCTGCATGAAGAGCTCCTCTGCCATGTACGCCTACTGCCTACGGTTATCCCTGATCGAATCTCTGCCTCTGACTCAGTAGTCCCTCGACCTCATGATGATCATCAGTAGAGTGGGTTGGACAGTCACGAGCCATGTGGCCATACCCACCCCATGAGTAGCACTATATGTCTCCCTGCTGAATCCATCTGGACTTGGAGCCTCGTACCGCCGACCCGGATCCCTAGGGTCGCCCCTGAAAAGTCCTGTCTCGCTTGGTCCCACATGCCTAATGCATGTTGCCTACTATAGACTCTACTGCCTGGGGTCTGTTTGCGGCTCTAGCTATTGGCGCCTGCTCTATCAAGAAGTCCTCCACTAGAAGGGCGCACTCCAGTACCCCAGTCTGAGTGGGGATGCTGGGGGTGACCACTGAAGCCCTGATCTCCCTCCTAAGCCCCTACTCAAAGGATCGAGCCCTGACTAAAGGCTCTTGAACCATATTCGTGCAGTAGCAGGAAAGCTCAGTGAACCTTACCGAGTACTTGACCACTGACATGCTGCCCTGCTGAAGGTGAAGCAGCTCATCAATATACACAAAGCATAACATCGCAGGAAAAAACTTCTCCCAAAGAAGCCTTTCAAATTCAACCAAAGTTATGGTCACCTCATCGTTATCTTGGATGGTAAAACTCTACCATCTCCCAGATAATCCCTACAAAAGGCTCACCTCCAAGATCTCCATCTGGTCGGGCGGTGTCCTCACTAAGCGGAAGACCCACGTCACGACCTCTAGCCAGTCCTTACTGACTCGAGGATCTGTCTCTCCCTTGAACTTGGGAGGTCTCTGCCTATGAAACTCATGTTGGGTGTTGACCCTACAAACATCCTCCTCGGGAACAACCGATATCAGGGGCTAACCATCAGGTCGTAGTAGCACTGGGGAACTACCCGATGGGGCCATCTCAAAAAATGGCCCTAGGATGGATGCCTCGTCATTGGGAGGGATGTCCTTACACATCTGAATACTTTCTGGTCATCCTTGTGGAGGAATCCTAAGATAAATGAAGTTGTGCCATAGTTAGAACATTATACCTCTTGATCTGACTTTCATTCGAAATCACAAAACAAAAACGCAACCAGTATTTTTGTGCATTGTGCCAAAAAGTATGACTCAAGGTTCCAGTGTATGGATACGTCGGCCGCCGCACCAACCCTGGACTCCCTAAACCTGAATGTCGGACTCACAACACTTAACATTGTTGCTTTAAAACAAAAACACAGACTCTTGGTCACTGAGGTAGAACCGACCACTTTTGATACCACTTTTTCATGACCCGTCCCCGAGGGCCCATGCCGTGACTACCCTAAGACCGACTCCCGAAGGCTAGGGACTGCTGACTAGAGTCGAAGGTGTAAACCTGCAAGTGGGAGGAATTTTACTGGATACCCGTACGCACACACAAACCCATCCAAGTACCAAATCACAAGAAAAGAGATAGTATACCACTAAGAGGAAATTGAGTACAGTCACAACTGAAAGTAAGTGTGCCAAAATACAAACCCCAAAAGAAAG
Source organism: Viscum album (assembly GCA_963277665.1). Classification (NCBI taxonomy): domain Eukaryota; kingdom Viridiplantae; phylum Streptophyta; class Magnoliopsida; order Santalales; family Viscaceae; genus Viscum; species Viscum album. The sequence goes on along the minus strand of OY728141.1, from coordinate 1,606,476,442 downwards.
TACTGAAAGTAGTAAATTACAAGAGTGCTCTAATGACCATCCACAACAAACCCCACCTGATCGTAGGAGTAGTGTAGATACTGGAAGCTGAGGGAGAAAACCTCGTCTGTCAAATGTCACTGTGGCCTGCTTGGTCCAACAACAACAAGTCTGTTGTCAATGCGTCGATCGTATGCACAGGACATGAAACACACATGGGCAAGGCCCGTGCAGAAAGTGAGTAACACTAAAATCACTAGGAACCCATAAAACAACAAGGAAGGACCACACAACAAACTAGATGTATATACCGAAGAAAAAGTACACAACACAAGTCATATCACACCATATATGACTTTAGGTCAAGGATAGAAGGATCAACATATCGCCGAACTCCTCCTCTGACGAGTATCATGGGCCTTCCGGGTCACATAGAGCCTCTTCCCCATAACCTTGGACTATTTTGGTACTCATCCCTGATGGGTACATTGGGCATGTCAGGCCACACAGATCTTCTTCCCACCGTGGTCCAGATGGGTCACACAAAGACACTTCCCACCATGGTCCTACTGGGTCACAAAGATCCACTTCCCGTCTTGTTCGGACTGAGGTACGCATCCTTGATGGGTCCCATGGGCATGATGGATGGCACAGAGCTGCTTCCCACCATGGTCCTTCTGGGTCACACAAAGCCGCTTCCCACTAGGCTAGTCGTCAAGTTATAAGGAGTCCAAAGTCTTCAGTCTTCAGGTCTCAGTCAGCCACAGGGATTCATACATAGTTTTCTTGGGAGAACCGCTCCAAAATCCACTTGTTGTATCTTTGTATCCATGGAAGTCACCACACTGTATTCCAAAAGATATATATCCTTAAGAGAGTCCTAATGATGAAAACAACTGATTAATCAGATAAACAGTTTGTAAGTTAGGGCTTGTTTTTGTAACCAGTCGGTATTGGGTCCGGGTCCCGTCTGCCCTAGTTGGACCAGACCAACTAGGTTAGGCATGGGCTAGTCCAGATCGATTTTTATCGACTAGCCCAAATTGGGTCTGAATCGACCCGGTTCAACCCAGCCTGACCTGGTAGGTCTGTGGGTCGGCCCATTGGGCAGCGGGTCGGTTCGCTGGGCCAGCCCGGTGGTTCCACCCGTTTGGTGGTGCGGGCCGCCAGGGACACCCGGATGCGGCGTGTTCGGTTAGGGATGATGTGGTGTGAAGGCACTTCATCATGTCAAACATTTAGGGGTTGACCCAACGCAATGCAACGTGGCTCCTCAGGTCCCTTCATGCCACATCCCACGGGCCACGACATTGCCGCCGGGTGCACCGCTGGTGTGTTCCCCGTCCTCCAGCAGCCGGTCGAACCGACGACCCATGATTCCGCTGTGGCCGATGCTGGCCGCAACCCTACTGCTACGTGGGTGCATCCCAACCCTATTCTGACACCACCCCGGGTGGTGGAAAGAACTTCCACCGGGCACGCAGCCGGCGCTGCCGCCACATCCCCGGCGCCTTCGGCGACGACATGATGTTCGTCAGGCCGGCCATCAAACACTAGTGGCCCGTTTCCTGTGTTGTATGTGCATGCAGACTCCTGGGATTATGTTCTCCACCACAGTAGGCCCCAATCTGGCTTCTCATCTACTTCAAATTGGGCGATCACAATGAACGCACAAACAGAGCGGCTTGGGCCATATTCATGTCGGCCCGCGCCCTCCGCGTTAGAGTTAAATTCGAGGGTTTCAGGGGAAAGTTTTTCAATTGGTTTTCATTCCTTAATTTCAATACTGATCCTAACAATAAAACATACCCTCCCACATAGATGTTGAATAACAGATCAATTTGTTCATGTGCTGATCCATTCTTATCATTTTAGAAAAGAATTACGGGGAAAACCAAAAAATAATCAACACCACCCCTACCTTGGAAAATTGATGGAGAACGTCTGCACTTGAAGAGGTATCGATGTTCTTCAATCCCGCAATAGGATTCCAACTATGCCACTTGTACATCATTTTTCAGTTTGAGGTTTTGGTGTCGGTCATCACCTCTCGATGGAACTGTCTCCTTCCTCCAAGGGCTTGGCGTCTTGGCACTCCTTTAGCACTTTATTTCTTGGTTAAGCTATGCCGTTACCTCTCCCTAAGATCCATATAAATAAGAGAGGGGAGGGTATGTAACGACGTTGGGAATTAATGGGATCTCATTAATTAGGAAGCATCCTCGTTTGCCCAACATTGATGTTACTTAGATTGGAGCGTCAAGCCATTCAATGGCTTACCAAATTGCTAGTCCGATCTCATCTTGTTCGTTGGAGGATAAGTTAGAAACAAAAAAAATAATGTTATTTTTTTAAAAAAGTCAAAACTTAACATTTTCCCCAGACCTACAGCGGTCAAAGAAAAGCCTCCCTTAAGCGAATCTCGACACTGCAGATCCAACAGTGCCCTCATATTTTTAATCCGAGCACTGGTTCAAAAGTTAGAAAATTCCACTCGTGCATTTACTAAACATACCTTAAAAAAAGTTTAAAAAATAATTATGGTCACACCGGGCCTCGAAATCACACACCGTCAATTTTATTAAACATGTAATAATTCCATATAAAAAATTTACAAGGAAAATTTGGGTCTTTACAGAGAATCATCCAACAGGGCATCAGTAGTGGGCTATTGGGTGTCGATGTTGGGAATTACAATGAAGCAATGATAGTGAAAGGTAGTGGTGCTTGATGACAGATCAATGATCCTCATCGAAGGTAGTAACAACTTCATCAAAGATGGCAGCTCAACTGGTCGATGAATGGATTTTCATAGTGGGTTTGTTATAGTAGCTAGTGTAGATGATGGTAAAAGGAATCATGCCTCTTATGTGCAGATCTAGATAGGGCTTCAAAGCAATGTACCCAAATTTATTGGGATTCAAAATTGGAATAACTATAAGGTGTGACATCCACCATCTATTCCACGAACATTGCAACTCTATATGGGAAAATGTTTTCTATGAATCCATTCAAGGTTGGTAGTTGGTTAATTGTACAAAATTATGTTGGGGAGGTTTTATTTTATGTGATTTCCAGTCTTTAGGGCATTTAGGGCCATGTATTAGGCCATATTCCAACCAGGCATATGGGTCATGTAAGGTTCCCCCTTAACCCAATTTAAAAGGGGATTATCCAGAGATCAATAAGAAAGTAAGGCCTTAGGGATTTCATATAAGATAAAATTATAGTGAAATAAATCATGTAAACAATAATTTCTATAAGTAATACCCAATCCAAAACTCACAAACCCACACATGAATTAATCCTTTGAATAATCCTAACTCATAAGCACAAATCCTATACTTACATACTCAAGCACACTTGGATATGAAATGATGTGCCCCATCAACATCGAAATCCATGTAAAAACCAACTAGGACCCATATATATTCAATAAGAACTCATTAAAACCATGTGTATAAAAAAGTATCACACATGATATTTTATAAATAAAATAGTTTTACTATATCATTTTATTTTACATGTTATGGGAGACACCGATGATTTCATATTTTAAAAACAATAAAGCATAAAAGGTTTTCCAATAATATTTTAATAAGGTTTTACTTGAAATGGAACTAACATTCAATTTATAAATCGAAGCCTTAAAATTCTAATATAAAGTAGAAGAGAGATAGAACCCACCTACCTCAAATAGTTTCTATTATCGAATAATTGGACAACGATCTTGGTAGATTTGGGTTCTTACTTCCTTTCCTTCAATAAATAATAAAACCATCTCTTAAAAACCCAATGAAAACCCTATATTTGGGCTTGAAAACCCCATTCCCTAGTTTTGTTTTAGCTAGAAATGAGGATATCTATAAGAGTAATGTGAAATTGAATTTATACCATTGATTTTCTAGACCCAAAACTCGAAGATTCATCATAATTGGTCTCTGGAAGGAATAAGATTTCCAAAGTTTCCTAGAAGAGGGATGAGGTTAGAGAAATTAAGACAAGGGAGAAATAATGAGGGTTTGAAGGGGTTCCGAGTTATAAAACTATTTTTTGGATTTAGTTAATTTCATAACATGGTTAGGACACCCAATTTGTAAAATCACGTGCCAACCAAGAAGCTTCCCACTGCCTTGGAATTTTCCAAGTCACTTGGTTACTGGATGGTTTGGATAGACCATGCACCAACCATGTGCCTACCCAAAGATCACCTCTTTACCTTATACAGTTTTACTTAACCATGAACCCTTAAAAACCACACCAAAACATTCTAAACCCATCCAGAAACTTCCTAGGACTACAATCAATCATAATATAGCTCTGAATACACAATAAAATCGAAAATCACCTCAAACTAGGGGTGTTAAATGCTGATAATAATGCTCAATACAATATACTAGGGGATGATAGTAATAACGTTTGATTAAATATATTAAGGGATACTAGTAATAATGACCGATCCATTATAATAAAGGATTTTGGTGATTCTTCTTGATCTATTATGATATGGAATGATGGTGATGATTCCCAATACATTATGTTATGTGATCCTAGAAGTGATTCCTGATCAACAATGTTATTATTTCCCATTATTATGTTTATTCCACATTCTTATCTTATTCCAGATGGTTATTTTATGTTTTTCATGGATCCTGATAATGGTTTTGTTTTAATAACCACAATTATTATTTTGAAGAATTTTATTCCATGACACTCAAGTTGTAATATATGTTCTTATGGGTTTGATTCTATTAGGTTATGAACATGATTATATTCTCACACCATTTTGATCATCATATGATCACTTAAGATCATCGATTTATAATTCCTTTATTTACTCATACTGATCATTTGAGCAAACCCTTATTATGTTTCCATTTTCATAGGTTATAAGGAATGGTATTAAGTAAGATATTCTTAGAAGGGTATCATGTGTGGATAATTTTTTAGAAGATGATTTAGACTTATTATGAAATAATAAGCCCTTTTTATAATTGGTAAAATTACCATTTGATATTTTTCAACCCGATTCACATAATACCATGGTGGTTGATGAGATGGCATGACAGACAGTCACCAATTGTCCATTATTATGAAGTGTTCCATGCTAGGTATGATGTCCTCGGACGGTCTCCAACGGGTTTATTCATGGAGTCAAAAACACCCAACGACCCTTGTATGCATGATTCATGGATATTATTTCCAAAGGTAGGCACTCGGAGGATGATTATTTGGACAATGACACTTAAGGACTCCATTGGTCGAGAGGATGGGAGGTCGAGCTCATCACACCCTTTTGAGTGGTGGAATTATTGCATACTCTAGGAATATCTTATAGATTTAATCATTGTTTATATATTTTTGAATCCTTTATTTTTTCCCAAGAATGTGTCTGTAGGTTACCCCTAGGTTGAAATATTAACCATATATATTCATGGGTCAAGAATTTCTGATAAAACACTAGTTTAAGCTGTATGATGAGGCACTCTAGAGTTTATCTTCATCTAGCGGGAATAAAAGTTGTTTAGATACCAGGATTGAACCCATAATATGGGATTATTTTGTATCCTCATGAGAGGAATATGAACCCACATATTTTAGTTTAAGTTGGTTATTATACCACAAAGTATTCCCTATTTGTGGGGGGCATGATTAGGCTTTAACCTTTAAAAAGGTTCTCCTTTGAGCTCAGGCCTTTAGACAGGCATCCTACATATCCTATTTGGGGTAGGAATCAGAGTTCTCGTTTTTAATTTGGGATGGGGATTATGTGTGGAAGCTTCCCACATGAGCTCAGGCATTCAAAATGATGTCCTACATATTATAGTTAAAGAATGAATTAGAGTACTTGTATTTCATTGGGGTGGTGTGGATGTTGTGATCATCTCTAACGTCTAAGCCCACATGAGTCATGCATAGCGTGAGAAACAAGAGGAAGCTGTAGATATGAAAAACCACACACTTTCCCTTATCCTCTGATGGAACTAGAATACAAAGATAGAAGAGTTTGTGAATACTAACCCTAAGGGAGAGAGAGGGTATTTTAATGTGCCAACTCTCACCTATGTTGATATCCGAGATAGTCACATCTGGTGATCTATCTAGACACATCCCAAGCCAGGGTGAAGAGGAGAATGGTCTCCCCTTAACATAAGAAGGTGAGGGACTTACCTCAGTGGGAGTGTCTTATGGAATATCATATTGGGTTATACTACAGTTTAAAGTCATATAGCGTGGACGATGATTAAATGAAGTGTAATATTGTTGGTATGTTATGACATGCCTCAAACATGAGAGGGAAGGAACATGTAAACCATGATTCTAGAGGATTTTAGATCAGGAGAAATGATAGAAGGCATGGAAGCCATTATGGAATAAAGAGGTAGGAAAGGACTCTCTTGAGGTTGAATTTGTCTCTGTTTAACATGCATTTTTTGTGGGAAATGTATGCAGGGACGTTAGGGTATTGTGCACATTTTCAAATAGAGGTGTCCCCAGGTCACCAAAATTCCATTTCCAATGGCCGAGGATGTTTATGAAGATCCTAAATCACCCAATATACTATAGTTTAAATTCATATAGCTTAAATGATGACGTCACAATTCAATGATGTGCTGTAGGGAATAATACCATAAAGTTTAATTTCATGTGGTCAGGAAAAAAACTCATAGTTTAAGGTCATAGAGTTTGGACCATTTTTAAAAAAAACCACGATTAACTAGAGGACAATCAGTTCTGGATGTTATGACATGCCTCGAATATGATAGGGAAGGAATTTGTAAAACATGATTCTAGAGGATCTCGGACCAAGAGAAATGATATGAAGCATAGAATACATTGGGTGTATGGAGGTTGGAAAATCCTATCCTAAGGAAGAATTTTTCTATTGTTGACATGCCTTTTTTGTGGGAATATTATGGAAATCTACTAAGGAATTGTGTCAATAGTCAGGAAATGGTGTCCTCAGGATACTGGCCATCCATTTCCAATGGTTGTGGAGGTTTATGAAGATCTAAGAAGACCTTGGGACATAGAGTTTGATGAATAAAAAGGGCATGTTTGAGCATACAAGAAACAATCAGACAACAATTGTTTATAGAGTTATAGATCAACCTAGAATAGGAGGCATGTGAATGCGTTTTGGGAGCATCATGGGGAGTAGGTCGGATCATAGTATTTAAGGGATAATTGTTGGGGTTGAATAAGGGTGAAAAAAATGTCGTTGACCTGACCTGAAAATTTTACAATGAGACTCTCCATTTTTCATGGGGGTCAGTGATGGTAGAAAAGAGACCGACCTAGAGGGCTATGACTAGAGTCTGAAATTGATACTGAGTAGGGGTGTAGGGGCATAGCCCCCATAGTTTGGACCAGTGGAAATGAACTATTTTGCATATAAGGTTGTCCGCGTAGGAGCTGGACATGTACTGTTCCCACATAGGAGCATCAATATAAGAGCTAGCAGTGAACTGTGATGTCCGCATAAGAGCGTCCGTGTACTATTTGCTGAAAAGGGTCATTGGGAACTGTTTCCCATATAGAAGATGACCATGAAATAATGATTTCTACATTTGAGAATCCCCGTTATGCTGGTCATGAATGATCTAGTCATAAACCGTTCTGTCTTTATAGGACTTGGCTAGGAATTGTTTCCCATATAGGGTCTTCCGTGAACCATTCTCCGTAAAGGGTCATCTGTGAACCATTTTTTATATTCATTTTTGGGGTCAGAAAACGATTCCTCGATTATATGAATGAAATTTGCTCTGCATATTATATTCTGTAGAGGGTCTTCCACATATGGTTTGTTTGTTAGAGTTCCATAAAGTTACACCAACATATGGTTCATGGGATGGAGTCTGCGAACTTCTTTAGGAGTGGTAGAAATTTCTTCCGCACCCATAATCTTTTATCCATGAGTCACCCCCTTTTCACCCACTCTATTAACTCTTACAGCCATATTTTTGACCCCCATAGGATTTATTTATAGAGAAGATTAGTGGGTTATAAGCCTTATTTTATAGAATCCTATGGAGAGCTCTTTGATCAATGGATGGATTTTTCAGAAAGGGAATCATTTTAGGGCACTGGGGATGCCACCTCATCCCAAAAACAACATAGTTTGTAGGGGAAATTCATACACAGGGATGGAAATCTTTGACTCAATTTCACAAACAACACTGTTCATGGGGGACTCACACCATTCTTCATTTATTCCATGAATATTCGGGTTCACTGGTCAATGCCTTGTAGTCCAGGGTTTCTTGGGATGTCTACTTACTGTTTGGTTCTGGGGAAATACCATCCACATACCATTCTTGGATGTTAGTACACAGACCACTTTGGTCCTTTTATAAAGTTGATTTCTTCAACATTCTTCATCATTTTATTTCTATCCTTTTTCAACTTCGATGGAATTTTATTCATCTTGAATGGGAAATTTTCAAGACCTTACATGATGATAATTACATAGGTCTGTCTAAGTAAATTTTTTTTACAAATTTTCCAGAACTATAAACCTAAAATTTTATTAGGTATGTAAGTCTCTCATTATTTTTTATTTACATTATAATTATGGAAGTTTAAGTATGGGTCTCTTAGGTCGGTATTAGAAAAACAATTTCTTAGATGTTAGGATGTTTTAGAATGTTTTTAGCACTCCATTTGAATTCATGGGTTTGATACTATCTTAGTTGGTATCAGAGCTGGGTCTAGACTAATTTATAGGTTTTGATGTTATAAGATGCAGATATTTTTAGTTTTTTTGATACCATAAAGGGTTAATTAGTATAAGGATGATCATAAGTTTAAATCCATGGATAACCTTTTAAGATTTTTTATTATGGGATTTAACAAGTTTAATGATGTTCTAAAGTTTTTAAATAGATGATTAAGGTATATTTATCACATAGGTTTAAAATGTGATTTAGTGTGAATGTTATTTGGAAAGAATGTTATTGGGGAAATAAGTTTAAGGCACACATATATCCTATAGGGTTAATACATTCTTTGATGTTGAAGTAATCAAGATTAATTCTAGAAAAATGTTATTATATCTTGGTATCATATGTTTTATATTATAGATAATCATGTAATTGAAAAGTTATTGGTGGTTAAAGATATTTTGGAAGAATTTAACTATATTTTTGGTAATATTATAGGAATTAAGGTGAATGATTTTTTTTGGGAAGTATGGGATTTTGTGTCTAAAATTTTGATATTATTTGAGGAATAAAGATTGAATTAAAATTTAGGAGAATATATGATTTTATTATGGAAATTCAAGTTATTTTGGGAAAATATTAGTTTATTTTGGAGAACTTATGATTAAGGCATGAATATTTTATTATTTGTCTTTATTATTGGTTAATGTTGGTTGGATATTAGTGTTATATTTATTTTGAAAGATTATGTGATTAATTTTTTAGTTTTGAATTTGTCAAAGAATATTTTGAATACTTATGATTTATGATGAAATTTGGGTGTTTTTATCTAGATCTTAGAGATTAATGTATTATTTCTTAATATTAAGGATTATTAATTATCTTTACATATTCTAATAATTAAGATTTGAGTAAAGTTCTAAAGTTATGTGGATTAAATTGTTATCCCTTTTTTGGATCTTATAATCCATTAAAATTGGATTTTACTACTTTAGGAGTGAAAAAATCATCCAAGTTATTTATCATTTATAATATAAAGATGAATTATAGATATGAAACTAATCAAAAAGCAACAAAAGGATGAAATTATTCTTATAGAAAAGAAAAAACATAATATATTTTCCCAGATTCCATATCTTTTTGGTAAAATAATTCCTCAACTCAGTTAAGATGAAGATAAATCTATCAAGTATTTTGTGTAAAATATCATTTAGCTATCAAGCTATGCCTTTAAAACTCGTTCAAAAGTGTTTGTCCTATAATGATACATTTGTTTGAAATATTTAAATATGAAAATATAATTTTCCTAGTAGTGGCATAGAAATTAATTAGAATGATAAAATATACATCATATTTTATTACTATGTCATGATACATTACATATTGTAAATGATAAATAAAATTTTTAGGGAATAATTAATTTAATGTGAAGAATTTGACACCCGGAGATTTTAAAATATTTCCTCTTCAATAAATTTCATATGCTATTTTTTTTGTAATTCATGAAACACCAAAATAAATTGGAAAATTATTTATTACTATAAAAAATGGAATATATTATTATATAGTTAAATTAAATGACCTTGTAAAAAGGGGTCAAATTCACTTAATAAAATACAATTGATTCTAAAAAGACTCTTCTGAACTATTTTTCTGAATTATGAATTTTTGTTAAACATAATAATTTTGAGAAAATGATATCAATAAAATGAATTCATAAAATTAAGATAATGATTATTCAAATAAATTAATAACATTAATATAATTATTAATCAACTATAAGTAATGTTAATTAAATTATTCAGGACTAAATAATAATTTTTTGTTTAAAAAAATGGTTTATTTGTATACTATATATGTTTTTTTTGAAATATTAAATATCAAATTTTATAATTTTAATTTTAAAAAATTAAATTCATTTTTTAATTCCTCATTTCGAAATTATCTAAAGTTTAATTTTTTTAGATTTTATAAAATAGTTAATTTTTGGGTGAATATTAAAAAAGGCCAATTTTAAAAATACTATAATTTTATGATATTATCATGATATAAGAATGAATTAGATGTTTATGAAACCTTTTTTAGAAAAAATATATATTTAATAATCAATTTAATTCATTTAAAAATAAAAATTTTATCCTAGATTTTTTTTGACATTTATAAAATCTATATAATATTTTTATTCAAATAAAAACTAATTTTGGTAATTCTCTATTAATTAAGTATTAAAAAAAATATTTTTTGTATGGTTTTGGTTTTAATGTGAAATAATTACCCTTTTATTAATCACAATTTAATTAATTCAATTAGAATCAATATCATTATTTATTTTTTTTGTAAAATGTTTTTTATTCTTAGAAGGGGAATTTATCTTAAAATAGGCTTTTATTGCATTTTGAAAACTTATTTTAAAATTAATTTCTTAAAATTATGTAAATTAAATATTAATAAATTTATTAAATATTTTTAATCACCATATTCAAATTTGGTAGTGAGGAAATTTTCTTTTTTTAGTCAAAATTAATATTTTCCATGGTAGAAAGTTTCTTACTATGGTAAGGGTTAAAAGGATTAACATGGTGGTTAAAATAAGAGATAAGACTTCAAATATTACTTAAACATGTATAAATTTTATTTAAAGAGTGTATTTTGGATATAAATTATCATATCATATAATTTTCACTTAAAGGCATCCAGTTTCCATGAGAAATACATTTATTATATTTTAATGTTATTAATATTTATAAGGGTGTCACTCCACTCACTTATAAAAGGGAATTTCTTCTCCTCACATATCAACACACTTGAGCTCATTGTCTTCAGTAATATCTACCCAAAATAACTTCCCAACTCTCCTTAACACTTATTATATACTCTATTCTTCCAAAAAAACCCATATAAGAATCCTTAAGGTTTTTTTCGAAAGAGACTATCCAAGAAAGAGGAATATGTTATTACCAACCTTTTTCATGTTTTTTTCATCATAAAAATACATTAAATCTTCTATAACCATTTTTACATAATTAAATAAGTTTATTTACTATATTTAAATATTTTTATGTTAATTTTAAAATCATTTTTCGAATCAATTTATTTTCATCAACACCTATAATGGGTGGTTATATAGATACATTTTATGAATATATATATGTATATATAATATGTAACTTAATTATGATAAATTATTATTCTGTTAATATAAATTATTATTTACCTTCTTTTCCTTCTATCCGTTGATAAATAAAAACATCACCCATGCGTATATACATACTACCATCTTCACAAAGTGATGTGATCCATTTTTCCTCATTTCTTTACACATATGATTATAAGAAAGAATATAATAAAAAATATTATATTTATAACATTATTAATATTACATAAAAGCGATATTATCATTATACAATAACATTTTCTTACTCATTTAATCATTATAACACATGTCTTGGTCGGTTTTACCACATACATGAACATTGTTATAGTGTTTATGTCATGAATGATTAAGGAATTTTATGTATTGTTAATATTATTAAATAATTGTGAATTTAATATTTTTTATAATCATGTTGTGTTAATATTGAAAAGTGTATATACCTATAAATTCATTTATTTTGTTATATTCAATAATCACTAAAAGATGATATTTTTAACCATTCCATCAAACCTGTTAACATAGGTTCCATAAAGTGATTATGAAACTTCATAAATATGTAAAAATAATTCTATAATTTGTTTTTCACATTCTATAGGTTATTAAACCATGAATAATGTACAGGGACTTGAACCTTCAAATAAGAAATTGTGCGAAAAATTTAATAATTAACAAAAAACATTAATTTTAATAAAGAATTACTATTAAGTGGAATGTAAGAAATTATAAGTTAATTATATAATGTAAGATAATTATGGTTATGTTTATGTTATATATGTATAATAAGTATAAATTTATTCTAAAGGATGTTATAATGTATTCAACCAAGTGGAGGTCGGAGGTAGGGGGATTTTTAATTCAATTTCTTTTCATTGAGTTATATAACCTATTTATTGATTATGTTGTGTAGAGACAATGTGTGTGATAAAACATGATTTTTTATATTGTATTTTATATAATTATATATATATATTATTATTTTTCAAATAATAATTTCATTGGTGGATTCTTATTTCAAATGTTATAAATCTTCGCAAGGGTTTCCTCATCTCAATTTTCCTTCATTGAGATATGTTATACATTCACAACATTATTTATTTTTTGTGGTGTATATTATACCCATGTACTTATTTTATGATTATCTTCACAAAAATTATGGGGATTTATGAATCCATCAAAGGTTAAAACTTGTATGATGTTTTGATTCAAAGATTACCAAAGCATTAGGGGTATATGTTATATTCTCACTTTTCATCAGGATTGTTTATGTTTAAATTTAAATTGTGAAAAATTATATTTTACATAACTATTAAATCTAATATATTTTTTATACACTATTTATTTTATGTTTTTAATGTATTAGTACCATTTTTATCTCATTGGTTCTTAAAAAGGTTGAAAGGGAATTTTCATGAAAAGTTGACCTAGTTTCTCATCTTTTGGATGAAAATCTTTATCCTATCTATATTTTTGAAATTGTTTATGGATTTTTTACCTATAATTAATTTTTTGATATATTTATTTTATACTAACTTTTAATTTCATTTAAAATAATTAAAAGGAATCATTTTAATTGTTTTCCAAAAGAATCACTTTTGAAATTTTACAAATGTGTAAAAAGAATGTATTCATTTTAATATATAAAAATCAAGGGATTTTACTACCATTATTTCCTGTATTAATCATAAATATTCCTTTAAATATTTACTCTAATTTTCAAATAAATTTCTATTCCCATTGTTTGAGGAATTTTTAGTTTTCAAAAGTTACCAAAAGAAAAGGATATTTTCCCCTTTTTTTCAAAGCATATTTCAAATGATTTTATAAAAGTAATTTTTAAAATTTTCAATATCTATATAGGATTTTTAGGATTCAGGGAGGATATTATCTAATGATACCATAAAACTTATTTCTATGTATTATTTATGATTATTAATTATGAAAGTTTTCATGAAACCTATTTCTTTCCGTGGGTTAATTAAATGATAATAGAATCCCAAATGTTATGTTCTTGTGGAAAAAATATGTATAGTTTCTAATTGTGTGATGAGTGGGTCCATTATAGACCTATAATTAATTGGGTAAATGTATTATTTCTCATGATGTTACTAAGGATTTATGGTAATAATTACTGATCTAAAATACTAAGGGATGCTTGTAATTATTCCGGATCTAATATACTAAGGGATACTAGTAATAATACCTGATTCATTACACTAAGGGTTATGGTGATGCTGCATAATCCATTATGATATAGTATTTTGATGATTATTCCTATTATATTATATTATGGGATTCTGTAAGTAATTTATGATCCTTAATTTTATGAATTTCTATTCTTATATTTATTCTACATTCTTATGTTATACCATATGGTTATGTTATGTTTTTCATGGATCATGATAATGGTTTTGTTTCAATACCCATGATTTATTTTATAAAGATTTTATGACATAACCCTTACATTGTGAGATATATTCTTTAGGGTTTTATTCTCTATTGTTATTAATTTGATTATATTCTAATACCCTTATGATCATGGTATGATCACTTATGATCTCCAATTGCTAATGCCTGTGTTTATCTTTATTGATCATTTGAGATCACCATTATTATGTTTCAATTTACCCAGGTTATAAAGAATGATATTATATAATATATTCCTATAATGGAATCATTTGTGGATAATTTTTAGGAGATATTAAAGGCATATTATAAAATAATATGTTCTTTATATAATGGGAAAATGTCCATTTGATGAGAAAGACGTGGAATTTTCTAAGTACTTTTTTTGCTAATTATTTATAAAAAAATCTTAAAAAAGTATTGGGTATGTATGTCACTTAGTATTTATTATTAATATTACAATTATTAAAGTTAATTTTTGGTCTATTAAACTGATATCAAATCCAGTATGTGATAAAGAATGTTTTTAGCACTGGAATCATGTGTGAAGGTCTCAAGAAATAGCATTTGGTATCATATCATGGTTTAGATAAATTTTAGGTTAGAATGTTATAAAATGATGATACTTTTGAATTTTTCGATACCATAAATGTTTAATAAGTCTAAGGTTAGTCATAATTTTAAAGGCATAGATACACTTTTTAGGTTTTACATGATTGGATTTTGAGTAAATTAATTATGTTTTGGATCTATTTTAAATAGATTATTAAGGTATATGTAACCATTAATGTTTAAAATGTGATTTAGTGTTAAGTATATTTGGGAAGAATGTTACCAGGGATATAAGTTGAAAGTTACGCATAACCTTTAGGGTTAATAAGTTTTTTTTGATATTGATGTAATTATGGTGTATTTGAAATAATGGTTATTATATTTTGGGAACATATTTTTTATAGTATAAATAACCATGGTATTGAAAAATTATTTTTTATTAAGTTGTTAAATATTTTTTATGAGGTATATATGTTTCTTATATATAAATGTTAAGTTGATTTTGGAAGAAAATTTAATCAAATTTATTTGATTTTTTGGCTCTTTAATTTGACCTAGAATATTTCGAAGATTTTTGATTTATGATGAAATTTGGGTGTTTTTAGTGAGGTTCTAGAGATTAATGTATTATTTATTCATATGATAGTTTATTCATTATCTTTACTTATGCTAACCATTTTGGTACTAGTAAATGTATAAATATAGGATGAATAAATTTACACCACTTTTATAGATATTATGATCAGTTAAAAGTTAATTTTTATGTTTCAATCATGAAAAATTATTCATAGTTATTTATCATTTATAATATAATGATGAATTAGAGATATAAATTATCTCAAAATAAAACCAAATGATGAGACTGTACTTATGTAAATGAAATGAATCATGTAAGAATATTTTATCTTATTCCCCGTATTGAAGGAAAAATAATTCCGAAATTCATGTAAAAGGAAAATAAATCTATAAAGTGTTATGTGGAAAATATCTCATAGCTTTCAAGGTATGATTTTTGAAATTCATTCAAGATATTGAGTCTTATAATGATACATACTTGGTTTTAGAAATATTTTATTTATAAATACTATGTTTCCTAATAGTTACTTAGAAATTAATTATCATGATAAAATATACATCATATGTTATTAATATGTCTTGATAAACTATTCATAGTATGTGATAAATAAAATCATGAGGGAATAAATTATTATAGGGGGTAGAATGTAACACCCAGAGATTTTGGATTATTTACTTTTTAATAAACTTGATGTGACTCATAGATTGTGATTCAAGAAACACAAAACTTAAAATAAAAATGCTTTACTAATATGAAAAATAGAATACATTATTAGATATTTAAATGAAATAAATTGGTAAAAGGGGTAAAATTCACTTAATAAAATATAATCAATTTCAAAGAGACTATTTTGAATTGTTTATCTGAATTAATTTTTTTTAAATTTAATACTTTTTAGAAAATGATATCAATAAAATATAATGATAAAATTAAATAAATGATTAGTAAAATAAATTAATAATAACCATAGGTTGATTAATAAACTAAATATTAATTTAATTAATCACGACTAAACAAAAATGTTTTGTTTAAAAAAATTATCTTGATTCTACATCAATTTTTTAAAGATAAAATTATAAAATTTAAAATTTTATTTTGATAAAATGTGATCTATTTTTGAATTCTTCATGTTAAAATTATCTAAGATTAATTTTTGAAAATTTTCCAAAATAGTTGATTTTTTGAGTGAATATTAAAAAAATACTGATTTTGAAAATATAATCATTTAATTACATTATTATGATGTAAGAATGAATTGAAAGTTTAAAATAATTTTTTATACAATTAATATATATTTAATAATTTATATAATTAATTATAAAATTTAATTGTAAACATGGAAATCAATGTTTTACATTTAAGAAATCTTAGAAATGTTTTTATTCAAATAAAAACAAATTTCGGTCCTTCTCTTTTTATCAAGTAGTCACTAGGTTCCATTCAGTTTTGATTTGTTTTTAATTTTGATTAATTCTATTATACTAAAAATAATTTTTTTAATTCTATGGGAATCAACATTACACTTTATTATGGTGTAAAAATTATTTTCTTGCTTAAAAGGAAATTAATCTAAAAAATATTTTTCATTAAATTTAATAAACTTATTTAAAAATTAATTTTTACCACTTATATAAATTTAATCTTACAAAATTAATTCCATATTTGGAATCAGAATATTAAAATGTGTTAATGTGGTCAATTTCATTTCTAAGTCATAATGAATAGTTACCATGGTAAATTTGTTTTCCAAAGTATAGTTCAACAGTGTTAATAAAGGGTTAAACAAAGAGATAAAGATTCAAATAGTAAATAAAATTTTTAAAATTTGATTTTATGAGTGTATTTATACCATAAAATATCCAATAATATTAATTTGACTAAATTTGATACACTTTCCTTGAGAAATACATTTATTATATTTCAAAGCTCTTAATATTTACAAGGAAACTACTCCCCTAACATATAAAATGAAACCTTCTCTCCTCACTTATCCATAAAAATTGAGCACCTTTTCTTGAACAATTTTAAAATCCTTATTAGCATAGGTTGTGAAAATTAGGGGAAATTTCAAGCAGAGGAGTGGAAGAAGCTATTACTGTTAGAGGGATATGATGTTGAAGTAAGATCTTCTATGAAGAAGATATACCGCTAGTGAAGAATAATGATACTATGAAGAAGTTTAGCGGTTATACCTCAAAAGGGATCCGACTATTACTATCACTTTAGTGAATAGTAGATGATACTAACATTTCATATGCTATTGTGAAGCACTTGGGTGCTGCTACTCTGACATTTCTCAAGATCAATGCTACCATTACTGAATTAATAGAGATAGAAGCTATTAATGCATGATATAATGATTAAATATTAAAGGAAAGAAATGGTTAAAATTTATGATCTTCTATGATGAGATGATCTACCATAGTCTTATGGTGATACCCTAAAGGGGGAGCGACATTTTTTTACACGATGTGTTGCTACTATCACTACAATGAGAATAAGTATGAGCTACTTTCACGTGGATGATAAGTACTTTCATGGTTGAGTGGTTCATTCATGGATAATCAAGGGAGATGGTGTTGAACGATGAATTGTGATACCAGTAGTTTCTATGAGAAGATGATGTTTAAATCTCATGTGCTTCTTGTCATTTAAGATTAAAATTATCCCTGTAAATCAAATGAACTATGAGCCTTTTGTGACTAAGTTTTAATTCAATAACATCATATTATTCATAATTATCATGCATGTAAGATATATATTTAATTTATCAAGGTTATGAACCTCATACCCATATGAAAATGAATTAAAAACACCCATGTCGTCCTCAGTTCATTCCTTGAAGGTCCGACCATAATGAACGATGCGTGATAAATCCTTGAGAAGCTCAAGGTAGAAAATGATGCTACTGGATGGTTCGAATGATCTAGATTCATTGGATTGAAAAATAGGTGGTTTTATGCATCATAAAAAATTTATAGACAGTGTAGTGCCTCCTATGTCCCATATCATATTATCTCCTTGTTAAGACATTCTATATTAAACAAAATATTCCCACAGTTTTTTCAAGTGGCATTGGGGTTGACATCTAGATACACTTACACACACACATATGGGGAGGGATAACCTACGCTCTCCCATGTGAATACCTCTGTGCACACCTCGAAAGTTCCATACATGCCTGTTGTCTTCTTCTTTCCTTATGTAGGAACTCAACTTCACCCATGGCTCCATGGATAGTCCCTTGGATTAGCTCTCCCATGGGGTTGACTTGTGGGTCACCTATAAGGATGATGGGCTATCCCTTGTAGGATTTTCATAGTTGGAAATATTTTTTACTATAATTCCACTAAGAAATACTTAGTAAAATAACATAAACCAAAATCTTAAGATTTAAATTTTAATAGTGTCATTAATCATTTCAAAAAATAATTTTTTAAATTAAAAATGATTGCATTTTTAAACAATTTGAATTTAATTAAATGTGAAGAAATTTTAGATTATAAAAAAACTAATAAATTATTAATACACATGGTCAAACACCAATAGATATTAAAAAACATAGTGCATACCATCACATGAACTTAAACTACATCACTCAAACTTCATGGGTTTTGATTCCTTTCATTTAGGATATATAAGACACCCTCTATATGTTCAAACCAACATAATACAATATTCAAATCCATCCTCCTAGGTTTATATTCCTTATGAATCCTTTTAATTATTTCCTCACCATTTCACATTCCCTATAAGTTTGGATATCCCCTAAATAGATCATACATCCGATGAAGTTATACCCCCTTCCCAGAAATCCATATTATCTCTAGTAATTATCATATCTTTATCATTGGTCGATATTCCTAATGAGAAGATCCTCCACCCAAAGAGATATACTCACTTTGGATTGTCACCAAATCCAACCCCATTAGGATATATTCCCTTTAAGGTTAGGTAGAAAATTCCACTCAGGCATAAGTCCTACAGTAACCATCACTGCGAAACTTTCACACAATCATCCTTACCACATGGTGTTGAAATACATGGATCACTTTATGTGTCTCATTAAATGAAACTGAACTACATAGGTTATAATTCCTTTTCATGAGGATTTATAGGAATTCCATTTCATGGGCTTGATCCTGACACCATCTACACCTACTGATCCCTTGTATGGTGATAAACTCTAGAGCACCCAACTATGTGGATTTAAACTATTATACCTTAACATTAATCATTATTAATTATTAAATAAAAAATATGGAGAATATATAATACATATAAATTTTCACATCAATGGATATTAATGTCCAACTATTGGAACATGGGTAACTAGTCCCAGACAGATACTTTGGAATGGTTCATGAAAATGTTTTAAATATATAATAGACTATTATAGAAGGTAATAATTCACTAAAAAAGGTATCTTAATCCAAAAATAACACCCTATTAACCAACACACATCCTGAATAATTTTTGTAAGAACACACCATATATTTATTTCCTCTAGAAAAAAGGTCTTTAGTGATATTCATGACAAATTGTCATGGATATGGGAGTGCGTCAGAGTTTCCCATTGGAAACAGTGGTGTAATGAATAATTTGAGTTTGGTTATGTAGTTGTGGCTATGTTATCGTTTTCTTAATGTGTTTATATAGATATAGAAGGGATGTGAGTTCTAGGATTTGTTTCTTTTATATGTGAGCGAGAATAGATTAGTGGGGAAGTGGGTACAAGTCACCTTATTAAGACATATTTTTCTTAATTTTTATAATACACTACATGCATGAAGTTTTCTCTAGATAGTCTTTGTGTGGTTGTCTTGTGATTGAATTTTGGACAGGTGATGAGTTGGTACAATTTCTTGTTCACAAAGGCTTTAGTATGATTGATACACATTTATATGTGTGAGTTTGGGAATGAACTTATTGAGTATACTTGTATTCTCACCCATATATTCTATATCCTAATTTTATAGATTTATAGGATAGATTTTGTGATTGGGGTAATAATTACGTTCTCATAATGTGTAGAACATTTGAGTTGGAGTTATTGTCATATGAGTTTTTTAGAACCCTGGTTGTTTCATTTACTAGATGAATTTGAAAGGAAAACATTAATAAATATAAAAAAGTGGGTTCCCAAAAAGGTATTTTATAAAATAAATTCCAAAAATAGTTTAAAACCCAAAATATATAATGGGATTACCGTTAATTTTCTAATGTGGTTTCAGTATTATGAAAAATTATATAGTAAAACATTCAATGAAGAATAAATCAAAGAGAGATAATTGAGAGGTAGGGATATAGGGGGGGGGAGCTAAGAATGATGTTCAATTCCTCTCCAATGTGATTAACAAAATTTGTATCCTTATTTACGTATATTTGTTCAAAAAAAATGAAACCCCTTGGTGCAATCTATGCTTCATTCTCCCCTTATATACACCCAGGTTCTCTCTCGAGTTATTTTTTTACAATTCCTCTTCCCCTATATATATTATAAAAGTATCACTTTATATTTAAATTTATAATATACTTATTTCTAAATATTTACTTATAAAATTTAAGATCAAAATTTCAACTCAATATTCATGCACATACTCGAAGTTTCCATAACGATATATATAATATTTGTTTATGAATTTTTTCTACTTAACCATTCAATAAAACTTAGGTTTTTCTAAACTTTTTTAATTTTAATAATTTTAAATTTCTTTTAGAGTAATTTTTTTTTATTTTAGTAAAAGTTGGTTTGTTATTCCACATAATTAGAATAACTACATATTATATATATTTATCGAAATGACTATTGTTTCATATTATATAATTATAAAATATATTATAGAGATAATTTTTATATGATAAAAGGTTTTAAAAAATAGAATTTGGGAATGTGATACACCTATCATATATTAAGAATTTATAAAATTAAATAAACATGTCATTTAAAATCTAATAGAATGATTCTAGATCTGAAAATAAAAAAACATCAATGGGATCAGGTAACTCAGAGCTCAAATTATGAGTACCTAAATCTCAACTCTCACACGACTAGAGGGTAAATGCGTATTATAAATTGTATCATATTAGATATTTTACACCACTACTTTATCAAAAATTCAATTCAAAAGTTTTGATAGATATATTACAATAAATTTCATCCTGAAACATTTTAAAATAAGAAAGTAATTAGTACATATTTTATTTAAAATTAATATAAAATATTGAACAAGAAAATGATCACCTAAAATGGGTCATTCATGTAAGATGAAACACTACCTACCTATTTGGATTACATAGGTTCGATCATTTTTTTTGGTATAGTTGAAGGAGACTTTGAAATAATTAATTTTGTTGACTCATCAATTTATATTTCTCATTTAATTTTATTCTCCATGGTGTACACAATAAACTTTAATTCCCTAACTTCACTCTTTTATTTCATCTACAACCATGTTCTTTTGAATTAGTATCTAGTTAAGACTCAAAAATATATACCATTAACATCAATATAATGTGATGGATACGGAAATGCTATCAGTAATATGTTTTATTCACCTATAATGTGACGACTCAAACTTTATAAGAACCAATCTGGGCTAGTGATGTGACTAGTCATGACCCCCAAAATCTAAATTCAACAGACAAACAGTTGAAGACTAAATTCAATTCTAGAAAAAAATCATATAAAAACATAGAAATTTAAATAATCCTTATAAAAAACACATAAAAATCCCAAAAGTATGAATTAATTAGAAATAAATAATCAATAAGAATCGAAATGTAAAAAAAATATATGAATGTCATAAAATATCATATATACCGAAGTAAATAGTGATAAAACAACCATAAACCATAACTTATAATATAACTCATGTGTGAATAAAATAAAATAAAAAGACTCAAAAAATAATAATTCTCTTGGAACTTATGCTAATAATGTCAAATCTTTATCCAACACATGATTATAAACATGAAAACAAACACACACACATATAGATGAATGAGCATAAAACTACCTTACATGATCCTCCCTTGGATCCTCATGTGACTACATGAGTAGAGAATACAAATGAAACTATGAGAAAAATAGATAACAAATAGTATAAAATAGCCATCTGATGGTATTTTCATAACACTAATAGTATAATATCTCAATATTTAAAAAATAATAGTATTTTCAATAGTATATAAAACACACCACACTGATATTATACTAACCAAGGAATATTATTATTTAAACATGATTTTTATAACCTCTCCATTTAATTAGTGGGTATAAATAGTATTGATTTCATTATGATATATATATATATATATATATATCTAAATTTCCAACCCAATACAAATTTATTGACCAATTCTTATGAATTTATCACTTATTCTTTAGTAAAGTTATTTTATGCTTCAAAAATACATTTTCTTCATAAATGATTTTTATTCCGTTTTGTGAGTTCATGTTATTATTATTTTTGGAACTTATAAGAACTTTATTTGATAATGGATATCATTTTAGAAATCATTATATTATAATTATCTTAGGTTTAAATTTTATAATTTTTTTAAAAGATATAGTTTATAGTGAATAGTTAAAAATACCATTTTTTTGTAAGTGTCATTTCTTTTTATTGAAAAGCCCAAATACTCTTTTCATTTTATTTCAAAGATAAATAATTTTTAATTAATTAGATATAATATAGTTAATTAAATTTTTACCTTCATTATACTTTATTTTGGTATATGTTTATTTTAGGGCTCAAAAATGCATTTTTATAAAAACTATTTTTTATTACATTCACACATATATATTAAAATTTATTTCAGATCCATCAATAAATTTAATATTGAAAATTTTATTCCCTATTTGGAATTATTAGGTCCATATTTGGTAAATATTTCCCTTTTAGTTTTGTCCATTTCAAATAGTAACCTTAGTAAATAATTGTTAACTCGGCAACGGTTAATCAGACAATTAAGGTTAAAAATTTTCTGATAAGGTCTAAAAATGGCTCTAAAAATTGCCTTTAATATATTTTAGGATGGAGGATTGAATATGATCATCCAAGATTCTAATTTATGTCTTTACGTATGCCATTTTTCTTTTAAAATTACTTATGTATTATTTTAAATAAATATAAAGTAAAAAATGTCTCTCTCTCTTGTATTTCATATCTATAAATTTTTTTGACAAGGATGAAAAAATTATGTATAGTTATAAATTATTTTTTGAAAGAAAAATTATTTTTTTATCATGGTAATTTATTTTTAATTTTTAATGTTGATATAATCACCTTAAATTATTACGCAACATATCCACAATGCTTGTGCAAACAGTAATAAAATCAATTAAATGATTTTAAAAACTCTAAAAGTAATATTTTTTTGGTGATTTAAATTATAAGATAAAGATAATATATAATATATGAGTTAAAGGTTTGTATTATAATTAAATTATATTCATGTAGTTTTCAAAGTCAAATAATGTGAATAGTTCTTAAAATGACATTAATAATATTTTATGTTAAATAAAATTTTATAATTTTTTTTTAAAAATTACAAAGATCCTACAAAAGAAAAATTAGGATTATAAATAGTATAAAATATCATAATTTTTCTCTTTATGAGATATTTTTTACCTTTTAATTAAAATTATGACCCTTTAATATTGGAAAAGTCATTACAATAGTTAAAGTTAAAATTGGTTAACCGACGGGTTAGTCCAAAAATAAGGTCTAAAATTATATCAAAACCAATAAAAATTTGATTTGCTAATTATATTAAGACCATATTCTAATTATATTATAATACATGTAATTTTGGGACCATTTTTCATGAGTTATAAACATATTATATTATAATATTTCATGTATTTAGGAAAATATCATTATTAATATTTTACAATAAAAAATATTTTATTAAATGATTTAAAATTACTAAAAAACCTATATTTAGTAAATTAAATGATATAAAGTTTAAAATATCATCAATAATAAATTTAATCATAATTTTTTCCTTTCAAAGTAACATTATTGACCTATAGAGAGTAAACATTAACATCACAGTAATTGTCGAAAGGGTCAATATGGGGATACAACAAAGAGATAAGGGTGAAAATTTCACCTAAAATTGTAAAAAAATATTTTATTATATGACTTAGAACCATAATGATCATATATTATAATTTTATCTATTTTTATCCACATTATAATTAAAATTAATTTATATTAATTTAATACTTTAAGAAATTCCAAGAATGCTCCTCCCCTCATTTATAAAAGGAAACCCACACTCCTATTCTATACACAATTAAAGTTCCATTTGATTCATATATTAAAGACCTAAATAAATTCACAATATCCCTCCCTAAATTCTATAGGTATTATTTTGGGCATAATAAGAGGGATTAATGTTTAATTAAAAAGTTATTGTCTAAGGAAGCAGTATATCTTTTAACCGTTTTTTGTTTTATTTATTCTTATAACTCCTTCAAATATTCTTCAAACATGCTGAAATAATTACACTATTATCTTTCATATACTGAGATTTTTTATGTAAAAGACATAATCTATATCAATCCATATTTTATATTAAATGGGGAACATTAACATTGTCCATGCGTACGTGTAGACTACCACCTCCACAAAGCGATGCGTTTTGTTTTCCATTACCACCTCTCATGATTGGTTATACTAATAGATTTAATGTATATATATGATAATAATGATATATTTATCATTATATAAAATTAATATATCATATATTTCATTAAATTTCCATTAATTGAAAATGATAATGCAATTCTTATGTACGTGTGGATTACCACATCCCCGAAGTGATGTGATTAATTTTTAACCACTAAATAAAATAAATGGTATATATAAGTGTATTTTAAGAAATAATATATTATATATGATATAATTATAAATCTTTAAATATAAAATAATACAATCCTTCTTTATATCATGATCTCTAAAAAAAGGAAACGTTACTCATGAAAACGTATGACCCACTGTCTCCATGACTGTAACATAGTTCATTTTTCATAACTATATTTCATGGGTTGTTTTAAAAGAATAAATTAAATATAAAAATGATAATTATTTAAGGATTATTATTCTGGATATTATGTAATAATTATCTCTATTACCATATTCAACTTACCAAAGAAATTTTGGACACATGAACCTAATATCGTCAAAACAACTGATGTGGACATAATTGATTAAGTAATTTTATACAACATGGTAACAAATAAAATTAAAGGAATAATAAAAAATATAAATTTTATTAATAAAGTAAATAATTTATATAATATTATTATTTATGAAGATAAATAATTAATGTGATGATTCAGACTTGAGTTAAGGGACATTTTAACTGAAAACCTCATTTTACATGTTTTAAAAATTTATTTACAAAATAATTTTATTCCATTTGCATATTAATAAATTTATTTTATTAATTTATTTATATGGACATAAATTCATTATAAAGGATATTTTATTTTTATTTTTAATTTATATCAAATGTTTTAAAAATGATTTTTATTTTATTTTATATGGAATGTTTTGACTTTCATTACAAAAGAAAAAATAAATGTTTTATTTTAACATATATGATGCCAACACATTTTTATACCACCATAATAATTATTTGATTATTTTATTATTTTTCAATATTGAAATATTTATTTAAATAAAAACCCTCTTTCCCTTTTGTTATAGGTATTCTGGTCTTGAAAATGAGGTTTTTAAAGGAAAGGGTATTTCGATATCCGAATGCATTTTGTATATGGTATCAAAATTAGTTTTTATGGGTTTATGATAAAAACATGAAAGTTTAATTAATTTTTCTTCGTGATATTCTACTTGAGAATTATAGATGATGATGGGTGAGCCTGATACAACTTATACAATGGGAAATCCCCATACATATTATATGATGGATCAGCCTGATATAGTTTATACAATGGGTGAGCTACATTATAGTTTTCAAATTAATTGGGAGATGTTACTTATCTACAAAGAAAATAAATAGGGAGTTAACTGCGGTGGTTTCTCCTATGGATTTAACTATACTCTAGTTATTTCTAATATGAGTTTACCACATGGAATGAATATAATAATTTAATATACCAAAATGGGTTTCTATTTAATTTTTATGTGGTTTAAATATTTTATTTGAGAAAAAGTGCGTTGTTTTCATGTGGATATAATTTATTTCATATGATCAAAAAATATTTTGGTAAAGTTCAAAATTCTATGGGTTTTTATTTTTTTCACTGGACTAATGTATTTCTTACTATTTTATACATTACTGATATTTTTTTTCTCATCCCATGTTTTTAATTATTTTTCGTAGGGTTTAAGGATTTTTTGGAACAAGGAAGAAGTCATGTTGAAAATCATAATGAATTGTTTTGAAAGAAAATGTGGTTTATTTTAAAAGTTTTGTCTTGTGAAAAAATGGATACTAAGAGGAAGTTTCAAAAGTAAAATTTATGGGTTTTTTATGTAAGATTTATATCATAATTCATTATAACTATAAACCTAAAAATATCCTTAAAATAAAATAAAGTAATTTTATTATAAATATTAAATTTATAGATTGTTTAAGGTTAGGTATTTATAGTTGGTATTAGAGTAATGTTTTAGATAACTTTTTATATTAGGATGTTTTCATGTGAGGTTACCTTAAGAGTTATTAATACCATCATGGGTTTATAAATTTAAGGTTGATTATAATTTCAAAGGTATATAATCCACTTTCTAGGTTTTATGTGATTCCTTTTTAAGACTACTAAGTGTATTTTGGGAGACATTTATGGTAGTAAAATCATTAGTTTTAGTATGAAATTTAGTGAAAGGTTTATTTTAAAAATAAATCCTTTTATTTTGTAGACATAAGTTTGAAGGTTTTGATAACCTATATGTTTTATATGATCATTGATTTTGAAGTAATTATGGGTTATTAAAATTTGGGGAAATATGTTTTATCATATAGATAACTATGGGATTTTATTTGGGTAATAAATGTTGAATTATATTTTAGAATCATATATGATTTTAATGATGAATTATGAAAATTAAGGTTATTTATTAAATTGTGTATCATTTCTTATATTTTATATGATTAAGTCATATACATTTTTGGTATGAGAATTTAATAGTGATATATATTATATGGAGATAAATTTAAAATTATCCTGGAAGAAAAAATGATCAAATAATTTAAATTTGGGTTTCAATATTAGTCCAAAATATTTTAAATAATTATAAGGAATTTTATTTATATAATTATTTATTTTAAACTTTGGGCATTACTATTTAATTTTGGAGATTAATGTACTATTTTGTTATATAAAGGTTTATTAATTTTTATAATTATCATAAATTTTGCGAACTATTTTGGTTTCGGATAATGTATAAATATAAAAGGAATATATTTTTATCCTTTTATGGAATTATGTGATCCATTTTAAGTTGAATTTAGTGCTTTAGGCATGAAAAAATCATCTGGAATACTCATTGTTTGGAGAAAAATATGACAATTTTCTAGAAATTGATCGAAAGATGAAATTATAATTTTCAAGTAAGTATATTTTCTTATGATATTTTTTTAGATAGAAAAGGAAATCATTAACTATAGAAAAAAATATATTTAAAAAAATGCAATCCTATTACATTCCTTTATAACGAATCATTATCCTTTTTGACACCCCATGATTTATGGTTTTATGGTTATTAACTTTATCATGATAATTCACCTTCTTGTGATCAATTATCTTTGTCACTATATATCATTATTTGGACATTACATTTTTCTTCCATGTTTATATTTTCACATCACACTAGTGTTTTCCTATTTGGAAACCTAATAATGCGTTATTATAAATTACCTTAATACTTTTCATGACCCGAACCATGTCGGGGTTCGAGCCGCAACTACCCAAAGCTCTCCACCATAGGCTAGGGGTGGTGACAATCATCGAAAAACTTATCCTAAATGTAAGGAATTTTCCTAAGTACTTATATGAACACACCCAACCATATCAATTCATAATTGTGGAGGAATAATAATAATAATAAGATGGAATAACTATAAATTAATCCAAGAATGCATAGCCTATATGGTGTACAAGTGTATGATTGTGAAAAATGAAAGGTAAAGGGTAAAAATACAAGCCCAACCAAAAATATGTCCCAAAATGATTGAAATAAAAAAGTAAACTACTAAAAGATCCCAACTTCTAATCTCTAAGACATGACCACCATATGTAATCTATAGTACCTAGTATCCCTAAGATCTTCTGAAGTCACCATCGACCTATTTTTCTTCTATAAAAGACATGACATGTGTGTGAAAATCCTATGAAGGGGTGAGAATATATATACCCAGTAGGACACCCATAAAACAAAAGTGGGATAATTAAGAGATAAAAAAGGAAAGGAAAGATAGAAAATAGTAAACATGTGCATGATATGGTGAAATATAATAGCTCAACCCAAGAAAGAGAAAGATATAATTTCCCCATCCAAACACAAAGGGGTTAAAATGATCTGTAGATTAAATACATTATGAGTCTTTTCCACATATATCAGGATAATAGAACCATCCAACCATGAAAAGCTAAACATAGAAATCACATGACATACCCTAATCATCTTCTCCTCTCATGGAAAGAGAGTAACCAAATCAAAGGTGTTCATATAGAATAATATATATATTCTTAGTCAAAATAATACAAATGATAGAGAGTAAGGGGTTATATATCTCACAAATCATCCTAGGAAGAAGAGTCTTTCACAGTTCCAAAATTCCAACAACGATACACAACATCTCATGTGTCTATCCAGAAGTAGCTGCTCAAGTTTAGCCACACCTCGTCACCATGCCGTAAAGTCAAAGGGATAAAAATCTAGGTAAAGGACCCAATCCTTGGTACAATATAAGGTTACCAATCAGAAATTTTTGAGGACACACTACCCAACTCTAATAAAGAGTAACAATCTATAGTAATTTAGGACCCACTCGCTAGATCTACTCAGGGGCACCACTCAGTAGTCAACAAGGACCCACTGGACAGTTCTACTGGAGGGTACCACTTAGTATTCATCAAGGACCCACTGGCCATCTCTAATGGAGGGTACCACTTAGTAGTCGTTGAAGACCCACTGCCCAGCTCTACTAAAGGGTACCACATGGTAGTCATGAAGGACTCCCTTCCCATCTCTAATGGAGGGTACCACATGGTAGTCCTTGAGGAACCACTACCCAAATCTACTGGAGGGTACCACTCGGTAGTCATTGAGGACCCACTGCTCAAATCTATAGGAGGGTACCACTAGGTAGTCATCAAGGACTCACTTCCCAGCTCTACTGGAGGGTACCACTTGGTAGTCATTAAGGAACCATTGAGGGTACCACTCGATAGACCTCAAGGAATAACTACCTAACTCTACTGGAGGGTACCACTTGTAATGTCTATGTTGATCCTGGGTGATCACTTCCATCATCAAGCATTTACTTATAAAGTGTCATTCCCAAAACATTTCACATTGTATACCAAATTCCACAACTGAGGGAACCATCACATTCTATCCAGAAAACCAGTCAGGGTAGGCTATTAGTGGTCTAAAATCCCAGTTCAAATGAATGAGATATAGAACATTTAATTTTTTTAAAAGGAACCAAGGGGTGCATGACATGTGAGGGGAACCACATGAAGTGTGGTCCCACTCCACTAATAGACAATTTACTTGACCAACACATGGCCCCCAACCCATGTAGGAGTATACACTGTGAAGGTGGAATACACAACGTGTCCAGACTAACTAGGACTGGGTCATGTCCTTCTGTTCATGCTCATGTACATGACCCTATGTCTATGTAATTTGGTTCATGAAAAGTTGCTTCACACAGGGTTCCACCCATGTGACTGACCTATGTCCATGTACTCCCACACAGAGTCCTTCCCTTGTGACTCATATCACAACTCAAACAGTTTGGGATTAGGTAAACATCGTGTAAGAGGACTACATTCGAGGACATCATTTTGATTTGTTGAAACCCAAGCCTCCATAACCAGGGGGATACACATCATGAGATTATCCATGTACATGATGTGTAGTTGGGTTTTCTCCCAGATTCTCAAACTCACATTCTACTAACCTATTACATCCATTCCACTATAACTCACACCTTGATTCCTCTCAAAATCATCATATCTATAGTTTTCAGCCATCATTCTCCAAAAACCAGATTCCATCATTCCTTAGTGGTGCGTTGTTCATCCTGCTTGCCTCATTCCCTTTCGAT
Organism: Viscum album; assembly: GCA_963277665.1. Lineage (NCBI taxonomy): Eukaryota > Viridiplantae > Streptophyta > Magnoliopsida > Santalales > Viscaceae > Viscum > Viscum album. The sequence continues at coordinate 1,606,445,796 of OY728141.1, read as the reverse complement.
GTTGATGATTTGATCATCGATCATTGAAAATAGCTTCCATGCCTAAAAAATCCTATATATAACTTTATTTCATCAATTCACTTCTCTATCATTGTTTCTTTATGGTTTTGGGGGTCTGATCGGGCTTAGTACTGCCAATGTAAAACCGGGACTATGGGGTCCAATCACTGATGAACGTAAAGAAATCAAGGGGGTAATGTAGGAAAAAATTGTTTAATAATCGATAGCAAGTGTTCTTGGAAAATTTATCAACAATGGGGAAAATAGGGTTATAAAACAATTCAAATTAATTATGTTTCTTTACAAGGGAACATGAAATTGGCCACAATTTGTGCAAATCAAAGAACATGGATCAATATGTTAAATATATTTAATCAAAGAGGTCATAAACCACAAATTGGTGAGTAATATTTGGATATAGGACCATTCTTCAATAGAGAACACATCTACTAACTATTGAAAGAAGTTTTTGCATTCTTTGCATCCCGATGTACTCCGATCTAGAGTTTCATCATCATTCGAGGTGATTTGAAAACGAAAGGTGGAAGGAGAAGCCCTCAACAGATCCCAATATTGAGAATCTAACCCTAGTTGAATCTCCATGATAATATATTTATAAAAATTTCATTTATGTAAAAAATGAATTATTTATTTAATTAAATAATTAAATAATCCACTGAACATACCACCAATGAGCGAGGGATCTTAACACATTACACTAGTATATTTTAGGTCAAACCTAGGGAAAAAAATGAATTCCGAACTCAACCACGGTCGTGGATTTTTGATCTGAGCTTCTGTTTAAGATTTATCTCATTTTATTTAATAAACAATACACATGAAATTTAAAATATATTTTATATTTTTATAAAATTAATTCCTAGAAAACCGGGTCTTAGAATCACACTTCATCTCAATGCACAGATCTAGAAATATATATATAAATATTTCAAAGTCCTACAAGGAAAAAACCAAGTATCTAAATCATTCAATACTTCAATGTTTTCCCCCAAAAATAAAAACTAAAAAAAACAACTTGAGATATTGATCTAGTTTTTGGATCTCCACTCCCTGATACCTTGGAAGTCAGACGACTTCATGAGTCGGTAAAATATCACCCAAATAGAATCATGAACCTTTAATTTTCATTTAATATACATAAAAAATACATGGATATGACATCCCAATTCCACTCTAGGATCTCAAGGGGATACAAAATACCTATTATAACTTGGTGCATAATGTTCAATTATTGATAGGTGAGGCACCGAGGGATGAAATCAGCTACACTTAATCTCATAACAGACCAGAAAAACTATTTCTAATGGTCTTTGTACATCTTCCCCACACTGGGATGTATAGTTATGGGAAAAGTGTGTGACTATCGCATCACCTCCTCCCTCGTCATGACAAGAACCATTGTCTATCCTTATAAAAAGAAGACACGATTACCTCTTTCATAATATCCATATGGTGATTCACATGTAGATATCTAATCATGTAAGACCTAATAGTCAATATCTTCCAGGTGGGACTCTCTCACTCTCTTGTTAAGTTGATGAGTCAACAACATGAACTGTAGAAAAGATGTACCCTCAGGCTCCACCAGGGTAAGATGTAGGGAGGTTAACTGCTCTGAAGCCTCACACACCAAGATATCCTTAAACATCATGATAAGGTAATCTACTAGAATGTTTCCCTTCCATAGAGTATGGAATATCTAGAAGTCATAGTTTTGTAAAAACTCCAATCAGTTCCACTATCTTTGGTTTAGGTATCTATATGTGAGGATGTACTTTATAATTTTACAGTCATATTAAACTACAATGAACTCCCCCAAAAGGTAGTGCCTATACATCCTTAGGGTGAAGACTACCACTACCAGATCTAGGTCATGGGTTGCATAGTTTTATTCATGGGGTATCAAATGACTTGACCCATATGTGATAAATACCAACCACTGCATCAACATGAAGCCAAGCCCAGATCATGAGGCATGACAATACATTATGTACTCCACAATCTCTTATGATTGTCTCAATATAGAAGCACTCATCATCCTCAACCTAAACTCCTTAAAGGCCTTCCAAAAATGTTTAGACCAGATAAACAACTACCCTTTCTATGTGAAGATGGTCAAAGGTACTCTGATCTTGGATAAGTCTGCCACAAACCTCATGTAGTACCACTCCAAGATAAGAAATCCCTTCACCTTTGACATTCTCTTGGGTGGATCCCAAGAAATATCTATATTGATCTTATCTAGGTCCATGGATAAACCTTGCCCAGGAATGAAATGCCCTAGAAAGTGAACCTCTTGAATCTAGAACTAGAACTTCGAGGCCTTTCTATAATGTTGGTCCTCTTGAAGAAAATTGATGACCATCCTTAAGTGATATTTATTATTCTCCTATGATGTAGAGTAGAAGAGTACATCATTGATGAAGATAAAAAAATGATCCAAGTATGGAAAGAAGACCCAGTTCATCAATGTCATAAACATGATGGAGACATTCTTCATACCAAAGGGAATAAATAGGAACAAATAATGTTTTTTACGACATCATAATGAAAACATGGGAATATAAGCCTCATGAACACTAAAATGGTGGTAGCAAAATCAAATATCGATCTTCTAGAACTATTTTGTTCCTCAAAACTAGTCAAATTGGTCATAAATATTTGGTAAGGGGTACTTGTTCTTTATCTTTTCCTATTTTAGGTGATGATAATCCACATAAATCCATAAGCCCCCATCTACTTTTTTCATAAAAAGACAAGAGCCTCCCATGGGGACACAAAGGGTCTGGCGAAACATTTCACTCTCAGGTCCTAAAAATGCAACCTAAGCTCCCGAATCTTGGTAGGGGCCATCTAATATAACGCCAAATATATTAGAGTGGTGATGGGATGATAGTTGATAAAACATCCATCTTCTACTATGGAGGTAGTCTTAGAACATCATCGGGGAATATTTCTATATAATCCTCCACAATTGAAGGAAACTAGATGCCTAAAGAGCCAACTACACCAAGAGATATACCCTCTAACTTATGGCCGATGAGTTATTGTATCCTTCTCATAGAACCCACTTGTCCCACCATGAGATATATCTCGCCTGAATAGGATAATATCTTCTCATCAGTATGAAGGAATCTGACTCATCTATAGTGACATTAAATCTTGGATCAGACTATGGAAAACCAAGCCACACTAAATATAATTTCATCGGGCTCTATTTTGAGGACCCAAAGGTCCCACATGAACGTCTATCTAGAAAGTGATAGATCGCACTATTGGTAGATAAACGGTGTAGAAGGAGTGTTCCTTGTAGGATATTGAAGGTGAAGCTACTGGGATACTGTCTATAATGAGATCCCTAACTCTCCCACAAGGATTATAGATATAAAAAAATGAATAGAACATGTTTCTACTAATACTATGTCAAAAGTATAATAATCCTAGATCATACCTCTAATCATCTCATGCGTTGTGGGATCATAAACCTCCAAATCCAACAACTATCTATGGATCTATCCACAAACTCCCTAATCTAGATGTTGGATTCTTGGAGGTGGTAGTGGAAGGATATCATATTCTGTTCCACCAACCATAGCTCCTCATTCTCATGTTCTAGATCCACCTCCCATGGAACCACCCTTCCCTTGACTCGAATATCTCTGATCATGGTGCTTCCTATGTGTTGGTAGTTCACCAGCTACCTTCCTATGATCCTTATCTTGTCTGGATGGGTAATCAATCACAATGTATCCATACTCATCATAATCATATCACTAACATTCACCAGGCTTACCTGGTTCTCTATGATATCTCTATACCATACGACCATGCGCCTGAGTTTTCTCATGAAAGGGTCTCTTATGTCGATATCTCACCGACTGGAACCTACTAGCTATTTCAGAAAACTCATCTCTATGATACCTACTACTAGATCCATCTTCCTAGAGATTTCTGATATAAATATCTCTATCTCTAGTGCCCTATCATCACCTTGACATAGGTGGGGATGCACTAGGGCACCATGCTGGCACATATCTCCCTACAAAGTCCATGCCCAAAATTCTATGATCATATGTATCCATCACGGTTCCTGTCACAGGAGTATCGAGAAAGGTATGAAAACTTCACTGTGTACTCGTACACCATTATCCCTCCTTGTTGTAGCTCAAGTAGCTCCTAAATATGAACTGAGCGCAAATAGGAGGGGTGGTACTCATCATGAAACAACTGCTAGAATTCGGTCCACGAGAGTGTCGAATCATCATGCATCTGCATAACAAGGCTCCACCAACTCCCAAATTCTCTAGAGAAAAGGATTGTTTTCAAAGAAACCATCTGAACCATCATGGTCTAAAAAATCCTAATGATATGGATTACTGACTCTAGATAATCCTTTTCCGCCTGAGGATTTGGATTGCCATAGAACCTCAATGTCCTCTGGCACTATAACTCATAGAGCACACTAAGACTATGTGTTTTCTCAGCCTTCTCTACTATGATGATATGTTTCTAGACTGGTAGAGGTGCTGATACCTTCCCACATGGAGGGGGAATCTCACTAGATGGACCCTAAAATGAGGCCTCATCACTCATAGAATTTTCATCATGATCCGTAACTAATATCCGGGCTGGATATCATTACAGAGGAATCTTGAATGTTATAAATATGTACCATGGTCAAATTAGCAAATATATATAACCACAATGGGGATATGACTTAAGAAGGATAATCAAACACTCAATCATATATGATGCATGTACCATTTATCGATATAACCAATGTATTGGCATACTAAGTCGACAAGAAGGTATTCAAGGTTCTGGTGAATTGATATGTCAACTACCCACACCATAACTAGATTCCCTAGCCTAAGAGCCACGCTCAAGACAATTTGAAACTATTTCACTAAACCCATCCAAATCCTCACAAGGAGACTAATCTAGAAAATTTACCAAGTAATGAACTACTTTAATACCAATATTTCGTGACCTAACCCAAGTTGGGGATCGATATTCAACTACCACAAGTCCACCTCCATAGGCTAGGCAGTGGCAACAAGTTGTGAAATGAATATTCTAGAAGGGAGGCCTTTTACTAAGTATATGTATGAACACACCTAACCATGTCAGTTCAGAACTGAAGAGAAATAATAATAATAATAAGATATAATAGTTAGAAATTAAACCCAACATGAATAACCTCTAGGGTGTACAAGAGTACAACAGTGAAAAACGAAAGATAAGGGGAAAAATAAATTCCCAACCAAAAATATTTTGCAACCTCATGGAACTGAAAAAGTAAACTGCTAAGAGAGACTAGGATATGATATCTAAGCTATGACCACCATACGTGGTCCACAACACCCAATATCCCTAAGCTCCTCTAAAGTCACCACTGGCTTTTCCATCATCTACATAAGACTCGACATGTGTGGGAATATACCATGCATGGGTGATCATATATATACCCAATATAAAACCCCTAAAGTTTAAGGAGGAGTATTTAGAGATACAGAATGAAAGGAAATATAGTATATACTAAACAAAATTAAGATAAGGTGAAGAAAACATCTCAACCCAAGAAATAAAAAGAGAGAGTAACCTCATCCAAGAACAAGGGGCTCAATATGATGATTAAGTGAACTAAACGTTGAGTACTTTCCATATATAGTAGGAGATCAGACTCATCCAATCATGAGAATCTAAAAACATAAAGCACATGACATACACCACATGTATTTGACTCCCATAGAAAGAGAGTAACCAAGTCCAAGGTTTTGATATAAAATAATATATATATATATATATATATATATATTTGATCAGTCAAAAGAATCCCAAATGAGAGAGTAAGTGGATCTTCACATCACAGCTCAACCTAGGATGAAGTTCCACCCACAGTTCCAAAATTCCAATAATAATGCCCATAATCTCATGTGTTTTTCCGAAGTAACAACTCAAGCCCAACAACACCTCATAACTTTTCCACATATTCAAGGGGATAAAACTATAGGTAAAAGAACCCATGCCCTAGTAAAATTGGATGATAACGATGCCCAAATTTACTGGAGGGTACCACTTGGTAGTCGTCGATGACCCACTTTCCAGCTCTACTAGAGGGTACCACTTAGAATTCCTCTGGTGATCCTGCACGATCACTCCCACTATCGAGTGTCTCTTAACCAAGATTTATTCATGGAAAATTTCATCGTATATCGAAAAATCCACAACTGGAGGAACCATCACATTATACATGAAAAAACACTTGGGATATGTTACTTACGATAAAAAATTTGAGTTCAAATGAAAGATATATGAAACCATGAGGTTTCTTAAAATGGAAATGAGGGGTACATGATGTGTGAGAGGACCCACATGGTGTTTGGTCCCACTCCACCACCTATCTATATACCTTAAAAACATAATACTCGTAGCCCATGTAGTAGTACATGCTGTGCAGCAGGACTACATGATGTGTCTAGATTAACTGGGATCGGGCAATGTTCTTCTGGTTGCATCCATGTACATGACCTTATGTCCATTTACATTAATACATGATGTGCTACTTGGCATAGGGTGATTATCATGTGACCTGATCAGGTCTATGTACTTTGATACGGAGTCGTGTTCTTAGCCGTGTACTCCCACAAAGGGTCCTTCATGTGTGACTCATCACATGAATCATTCACCCTAGGATGAGGAACATGACGTGTATGTTTACTACATACTGTTCTACCCTTTGGATTACCCTACACCCTAGCCACCACAACCAAGGGGATAGATGCCGTGTGTTCATCACTATAAATGGTGTGTAGTCAGGTGTTCTCCAGATTATTATATCTTCCTTCCACAACACAATTTCAAAAATTCCTTCATAGATCCCACTTTTTTTCTCCTGAAATCATTGGATCTAGGCTAGATCTATTATTTCCATCCATAGTTCACTAGAAATCATATTTTATCATTCATCAGTGGGGTTTCTTCCATCCCACATGCCTAATTTCCTTAAATTGTTGAAGATTTTATCATCGATCATTGAAAATAATTCTTCTATGCCTTGCAACAATGCTATATCTAACCTTATTTCATCGATCCAGTCCTCTATCGTCATGTTTTTGTAGTTTTGGGGGTCTGATCAAGCTCTGTATCACCCGTCAATATTGATCTAGGACCACATGGTACAATCCATGAATAATACAAAGAAATCGAGGGGGAAGATCACATGAACAATTGTTTAAGGATTAAAGCCCAACGCTCATCACCAATTTATCAAGAATTGGGAAACCAAGGTTAGAAAACAATTTAAATTAATTAAGTTTCTGTACACGAGAACATGAAATTGGACTTAATTGGCATAGATCCAAGTACATGGATCGATCTTTATAATTTATTTAATCAAAGAGGGAATAAACCAAAAATTGATGAGACCTACATGGAGGTTGGATCATTATTTGTCAAAGAACGCATCTGCCAATGATTGAAGGAAGTATTTGTGTTCGTTGCATCATGATCTACTCTGATTCGTAGTTTTTTCATCGTCTAAGGTGATTTAATAATGAGTGATGGAAGGATAATACCTCATCATGTCCTTGGATTATTAGGCTAACTATGGGTGATTTTTTATGGTAGTATATTTATTAATATTTTTAAGGTAAAAAATGAATGAATGAATGAATGAATTAATCCACTGAACTTACCAACAAAAGAGGGGTCAAAATTCCCCATGAAGAAATATTTTAGGTCATAACTAGGGTAAAAAATGCATTTCAGACTCAACCATGGTCTTATATTTTTGATCCAAGCTTCCATTGAATAGTTATCCCATTTTCATTAAGAAACTGCATGTGTGAAATTTAAAATATATTTAATATTTTTATAAAATTAATTTTGGGAACAATGAGGCTCATTATTTCATGTTTTATCAGTTTCTAGCTATTATAATATATATAAATATTTAAAATTCTTACAACGTAAAACCAAGGTCTCTACAATACTTATCCTTCCATCTTTTTAAGAGGATGTTTTATTAACCCATTTTATGATGTGAGATTTCAACAAAAAAGTAATCAAATGTCAAACTATTGATTACCAAGATCAACATAAAATTTTGAGGACATAATTTATTAGGGTGTGGGGGTGAATTAATATCCTGAGGATTTTGAAAATAAAATTATGTTTGATAGTGCATACAACACTAACATCGAGTTTAAATGAAATATAAAATATTATTATTTAAATATGACCACTATAAAATAACTGTTGAATTAGTGGTTATAAATACTATTGATTGTATTTTTAAATATATATAAATTTACTAATCAATAAAAATTTATGGATTAATTATTATGAAATAATCACAGAAAGACCAATAAAGTTATTTTATGCTTCAAAAATACATTTTCTTCAAAAATAATACTTATTTCTCTTTGTGAGGGAATATTATTAATATATTTTTTGGAACTAGTATAAATTTTATTTGAGAAAAATGATATCATTTTTAAAATTATAATATAAAAATTAACTTAGTGTTCAATTTTTTTACTTTTATGAAAAGATTTATTTTTTAGTGAATAGTTTAAAATACATATTTCTATATAATTATTATTCTCTTTTATTAAGAAGTACCATTATTATTTTAATTTAATTTATATGTAAAATAAATATTATTTTATTTAATATAATATAATTAATTATATTTCAATCATTATTATATTTTATTTTTGTGTATGTTCATTTTTTGGCTCAAAAACAAATTTTCCTAAAAACTATTTTTCTGTTGAATTTTATTATTTTATATTAAAATTGATTTATTACACTACAATAATTTGAATCTAAAAAAATTGATTCAATATTTGGAATTATTAGGACCAAATTTGGTAGATATCTCCCTTTTATTTTTTGTTTATTTTGAATAGTAACCTTAACAAATATTTTCCACCTCATTAAGGGTAAACCAAGTATTAAGGTTAAAAATATTAAGATAAGGACTAAAATTAAATTAAAACATGAATTTAATAAATTTTATGAGTGGATATAAACCATCCTCATCCAATTTTCGAATTCATGAATTTTTTTTGTCATTTTTCTTTGACTAATATTTATATATTATTTTAAGTAAATATAAAGTAATAAATTTCACTCTCTTTTAATATCTATAAAATTTATTGACCTGGATAAAGTCTGTTTTTTTCATTCTTAAATGGTTATTTTAAATATAAATTATTTTTATTCATAGTGTTAATTTATTTTTAATTATTAATGAGCAAATAATTACATTAAATTCTTATGCAACTCCAACACAGTGCCTGTGCAAGTAGTAAAAAAAATAATTAAATGAATTTAAAAACATTAAAGGAAATATTTTTTGGGTGAGTAAAAAGTTTTCCACTAATTTTAAAGATAAATATAATATATTATACATGTGTTAAATATTTATATTCATATCTAAATTCCTTCATGTTTTTTAAAAGAAAAATTATGTGAACAGTTCTTAAAATGACATTAGTTTCATTTTATGTTAAATAATACTTTAATTTTTTTAAAGTTATAAAAATATTAAAATATGTGATTTAAGATTATAAATGGTATAAAATGTCATAAATATTCCATTTATGAGACAAATTTCACCTTAAAAGATAATTATAACCATTTACTATTGAAAAAGTCATTACTGTAACTAAGGTTAAAATTGGATAACTGATGGGATAATAAAATATATATGGTCTAAAATGCTATTAAAACATATAAAAAGGTATTGGTTAATTATATTAAGACTATATAATTCATATATTATAATAAATGTCTTTTTGGAACCATTTTACATGAGTTAGACACATATTATATTATAAAATTCCATGTAGTTCTAAAAATGACATTAACGATATTTTATAATAAAAAATATTTTATCAAATGATTTAAAATTCCTAAAAATCCAAATTTTATTCAATTTAATTATATATTGTTAAAAATATAGTTCAATTACCATTTATGTGAAATTAATCCTTTTATAGTAACTTTTTTGACTACTAAATTGTAAAAAATAATGATATCACAGTAATTGGCAAAGGGGGTTAACGAGGGTTAAAACAAGGATATAAGGGTGAAAACATCACATGAAATTTTAAATTTTTATTTTTTAGAGTATTAAAACCCATAATTATCCTATATTATAATAATGTCTATTTTGATCCACTTGATCTTGAAAATTAATTTATCTTAATTTTATACTTTAAGAAATTCTAAGAATGCCCCTTCCCCCATTTATCAAAGGGACCCCCTATACTATCCTCTAAACACTCATAGAGTCATTTGGTTCAACCAAAACTCACCTAAATAGCTTAATAACCTCCCTACACACATTATAGAGGTTTTAGTTTTGGCATAGTTGAACCTTATAGGGATTGATGTGTAAGGAAAAGAAGATTGTCCAAAGAAGAGGTATATCTATTAACCAAATGTTTTAGTTTCATTTCTTCTTCTACCTCCATAAAATATTCTAAAAAATATGAAATAATAATAATGTTTTAAAATATACCAATATGTCTTTATGTTAATGTAATAATCTATATCTATTTCATATTTCATCAAATGGGGAATGAAAAAATTTGTGTGTATGTGTGGACTACATCATCAACAAAGTGATGTGTTTCATTTTCCATAACTGCCTCTCATGGATGGTTATAATGATGGATTTAATGTATATATCTGATATTAATGAAATATTTTTAATTCTATAAAATTAACATATCACCTATTTCCTTTTATTTCTATTCAGTGAAAAATTATAATGTTATTCTTGTGTACGTGTTGATTACCACCTCCACAGAGCATTGTGATTAATTTTTAATTATCATATCACATGGATGGAATATATAATTGAATTTAAAGAAATTATATGGTATTTATGATATAAATATAATTCTATTAAGATAACATAATAATTACCTTCTTCTCATCTTAATCATTGAAAAATGGAAATGTTACTCATGCGTATGTACAACCTACCATCTCCATGACTGTATTGTAGTTAAATTTTCATGATCACATTTCATGTTTGTTTTTAAAAATATAATTTATTTATATAAATGATAATTATTTAAATATTATTATTTGAGAGATTATTTAATAATGACCTCTTCGACTATAGTCAACTTACCAAAGGCATTTTAGACACATCGACCGAATGAAGTCAAAACATCTGATGTGAACATAATTAATTAAGTAATTTTATGTAATATGATAATTAATAGAAGAAAAGGTATAATGAACTTGAAAAAAACTCACAAGTAAGTAAATTATTAACATAATTTTATTATTCAGGAGGATAAATATTTTATGTGTTGATATAGACTCAATGTAAGCGACACTTTAACTTCGAAACTCATTTTAACTGTTCTAAAGATTTATTTCAAAATCATTTTATTACATGAAAATATTATTAAAATTATAATATGAAATTATTTATATGAATATAAGTCAATTATAAAGGAAATTTGAAGTTTATTTTTAATTTATTTAAAACTTTTTCCAAAGGAAACTTTTTACGTATTTTTATGGAACATTGTGATTTTCATTACAAAAGGAAAAATGGGAGGATTTTATTTAACATATATGCCATCAACAGATTTTCCTACTGCCAAAAATATTATTCAATGTTTTTATTCCTTTATAATATTTCATGTTTTCTTTATATAAAAACCCTCTTTCCCATTTATTCTAGGTATTTTAGTTTTAAAAATGTGTTTTTTGAAATGAAATGGTATTTTAATATCCGAATGTGTTTTACATATGGGTCAAAAGATATTTTCAAGGGTTTTATAATAAAAATATACTGTCATAAATTTCTTTATTCATGATATGTTACTAGAGTTTTATATATGTTTAATGGTGATCCTAATAATTATTATAAAATTTGTGATCCTGAAGTATCTTATATGATGGGTGATCCTCATTATAGCCCTCCGGTACATTGGGTAATATTTTTTATCATCAAAGGAAAGGAGGGAGTTAACTGGGGTGGTTTCTCCTATGTATTTAATTGGGATCTAGTAATTTATCACACGAGTTTAACATGATTTAGGAATATAATTCTCTAATATTAATATGATCCAATTTACATATATGGGTTTTTATTTTCTATTTATAGTATTTAGTGGTTTTATTTGAGAAAAAAATTGTTTTTTCATGTGGATATTATTTATTCCATACATTGAAAAAATATTTTAATAAACGTAATCATTTTATGGGTTTATTGTTGGTCATTGGACTAAAAACTTTATTACTTTTATGTCCTGTACTAATATTTTTATGATCATTCCATGTTTTTAAATATTTTTTATAGGGTTTAAGGAATAATTTGTATAAATAAGAATTCAAGTTAAAATTCATAATTATTTTTTAGGAAATAAAACATGTTTCTTTTTAGGAGTCTTGTATTGTTAGAAAAATTGACAATAAGAGAATGTTTTTAACTTGTAATGTATGAATTGTTTAGGTCATAATTATGACTTAATTATCTAAAACTATAAAAATTATAAGATCCTCTAAATGAAGGAAAGTGGATTCTTTTCTAACAATTCAATTTATTGATTGTTTGAGGTCGAGTTGTTATAAACTCTACCGAATAACTCAATGCATGAATACTCCCTAAATCAGATGATAAACATGAATACAATAACTCATCCAAAAATATTGTAATAAAACCCCATGTACTAATTACCATTTTCTATTTTAATGAATACATAGAGGTAATGTTTGGAAAAATCATTTCACTTATCTCAAATAATTTTAAAAAAGGAATGGAAAAATATCATATTAAGTTTATAAAAAATTGCTTCAATAGTAGTGTAGTTAGAAGCTTTATCAATAATTAAACTAAGCTAAAACAATATGAAGATGATAATTATTGTTATTTATCAAGGAAATTTCCATGAAATAAAACTTCATAATATAAAAATCAAAGGTTCCTTCATGAAAATGGGTCCACAAAACATTGATAATTCACTATGTGGTGGAGGTAATTAATGTATTCACTTAATTTTACATTTATACTTAAAATAAACTTTAAAAATAGTCAAATTGAATGATATAATAACTATACATAGACCACAAAATCTCTGAGGAACTAATATATAATGCACACTAGATTTTTTATGAGGTTCACCACTCAAAATGAGCTGCTACATCTTTGTTATGATCTAGAATCACACGTGATCATATAATATACTTGATTAAACTTTTTGGTTATTTAAATTGGGGATTATCCTTGAACTAGTGATAAAAAATGAATCTCCCAACATGTTTATTGTTCTCTCACATAAAAAAATACACAGAAATAAAAATATAACAAGAGATACTTCACCCAAAGAAGACTTCCATCAAGTTGTTATTGGGATTTTTTCCATTTTTATCATTCTTATTATTCTTGTCCTTTTTATTCTATATTTTCTATACATTACCTTTACATAAAATCTATATATATCTCCAAATCCTCTGATGATTTTCACTTTCAAAACAGCAAATACCATTCCTTTCACAACAAATTTAAATTCCAATTTCAAATTTAAGTGAGTAACTTACATTTAACCATTATTTACACATTTATATACATTAGATCTATTCAAGACTTGTAACCACCCTTGGATATGATTGAATGGATTAAAGGATGAAGTTGTATTATAAATTGAATAACGAAGTGGGATACATCAGTAAAAAACTCAAACTCTTGACATTCTTCATCACCAAAACATGTTTTAATTCACCACAACTTGTTGAAATCCATTTCAATTCAAAAAATTTGAAATTATCTAAAATAAATATCAAAATGAACGTCTAATATTTCATGGTATGTGTAAATACAATTTCAATTTCAACTCTAAAGCATTATTCCTTTCACATTGTCATAGTTTCCATTCATTATTTTATACATGAATTTTTCATTCAAATTGTAACATATACCATGAAATAATATTCCCTATTTCAATCTCTAGATAAGAACTACATTTCCTACCAAGACCTTTCATTTCCTTGGGTATAAACATATTGAAATTTAAACTTTACCCAAAATGGAATCAATTATTTAACAACGATATAGTTGATGTTGTTTCAATTCCCACATACAGAACTTGAGAGTCTCCTTATTATTTCTCACTATTTATCTTCTTATCATTATTTATAACTTTTCACCACATCTACATTCCACAATATGGTGATCTAAAACCATTTCATATGGGGAATATTTAAAATAGAAGAACCAAAAAAACACTTATTTTTGGGATGAACTTTCCATTTTTATCCACTACAACTTTTTCTCCATTGCACCATATTATAATTAATACTTCTTATTTAGAACATGAGATTCCAAAATGAATGTTTCCTAGGAATAAAGGATGTTTTTCTTCCTAGGATAAAACTAAACTCATTTTGGATATAGTCACGATGTAGTGAGGCCACCTCCACTTCATTATAATCCAAAAATTACCTCCAAAGTTCTTCTTATCACTTTCAATAAATCTTAAACCTCTTAAAGAACTTCATCTCACTTGAAACAAGATGAATCAACTAATATTTAATATGATTCATGTAACAACTAATGTTTTGAAAAAAAATCCAATAATAAAGTCATTAAATCATATTCAATTTATCTTCACCTCATAACCGCCCCCTTTGAAAAACATATATTTTTGGGATTCCTTCACCATATTAATGTTTCTAGTGTTATGTTTCTGGGGCCTACAACGAAAGCCTGTGGGCTGGGGATTTTAAAATTTTCATCTGTGAGATGACAGAACTTGTCGTCGCCGACGATCCGAGCCCCGGAGAGGTCCGAGGATCTCGCATAGATTGTAAAGAGCAAAAAATTAAAAAGAAAACATACCCATTTCAGATATGAAGCTGTTGTCGACCACAACTTGTCGCCAACAATCATTGCACGAAGGATCCATAGCAGGATCCCTCTAGATTGTCCACACACACTTCAGAAATCCATAGGAATGCTGATCATCGAACTCCGGGTGCTAGCGCGGCGATCCGACGATATATTTGACATTCCAATGATCACCGCATCATTGATCTTGAGATGTGTGAGGAGAAACTAAATCTGAGCTCGGATTGAGATCTTCTGTCTCTAGAGAGCAGGAGGAGAGAGAGGCTCTGGCCAACTCGACATGAAGAGTTTTTGCGCTTGAGCCCCTCTCTTCTATTTATAGAGGATTGTAGAAATTACCTGGTTGGGTTCTTCGGACCTCGTTAATTCCACGTCTAATAAATAAATAACTATGATGAATTAAAACTGCATCAATATTATTTATTTATTTTATCACATAATTTTAGTATATATATATATAATATATTACGTGATAAAATCCGAGCCATTTAACTCGAGTCGTTGTCCCGCATAATATTAAACGAACCTTAAATATTAAAATAATATTTATTCGATTAATATTTTCTCATATTTACTAAACTCATAAATAAATTAAATGAATTCAATCCCAAATATTTGTAACTTGAATATTAATGAATTTATTTAATTCTTTTGGCGATCGACAACATGGACAACGCTTGGACCCTCGTGGCGGGGCCCACTATATCCATATTCCTATTCCACTGAATAGGTGCGGATTCTTGAATACGCTATTGTGAGACCCTCTAGACCCTTATCTCGGTAGTAGTGAATAAAATTCACAGACCAAGAACGGGGTCTAGCAACCCGTCATGGCCCCTAAAGAGATAAGGATTATCATTGCAACGACTACCATCCTACGAACCCTGACTATGTACTATAGTCTCTTTGTCATTAAATATCTAATAAAGTAGGATGCACTCTTATGTCGTCATCCTTATCTTGATTTATTATTTGTTGATCTATCCGGATGGATTTACCTTTCTACTACTTTGGCCAAAGACTTATGAAGGCGGAACCATCCTGATTAACCAGGCCTGAGATATACAACTTCCTAAACATGTAAGCGACAAATTCTTTCTTGTCCATTCAACCAACGTCATACTACCAACGACGCACCCAACACAAACTACCTCTCCACGACATTACTGCCATGTTTTTCACCTTGCATTAAAGCACATAATTAAATGATATACATTGGTAATGGTCTCAAGTCAAGAGACCAATACACATGTCAATATATAGGAACAATAAATGACACCCAAAACATGTGGTGTTCCTATTGGCGGGTCTGTCCTCATGATCTCACTACTAGAGATCACCAAGTGTGAAATTCATGAGAAGAAGTCTCAATGCTTATGAGCCCCCATCACCTAATAGTCATACATCTACTATGTCCAGTCAGTAATATGTATCTAGACTATAAAACATATATTTAAGATCAATGTCATTGTATCTTGAGGTTCTCATTATAGACTGGGATCTGCTACAACCTCTTGACATGACAATTTACATTTGGACATTACCAATATTATAGTGGATGTAGAAAAGTCTACACTATAATGGTAATATATCGTCACACATATCTAACTGCACACATGATACAGTAATCAAAAGTACTACATAGTTGGGTCTAGGGAACCCACTATTTCTACACTCCCACTTGCACTAGAGCCAACTTGTTAACTAAAATTTTTAGCTAATCCCATGTTAAATACCATGCTTCTCCTGATTAATGGCTTTAACTACTGGGCCTTCCACCTTTTCGCCATGAGGCATATCTGCTATATGTGACCTCAACGACTTGAGTAAAACTTCTCAAGATAAGGTATCTCTGATTATATTACTTTTGTCCATTTTCATAACTTGACAACTTGGCTAGTAAGAATATCATAATTCTCATTATGATAATACTTTTCTCTCTATGTGTGAATCCAAGAATTCGAACAAATTTCTGTGATTTATAACTGCTTCTTAGCTGCCTTAGAAGCTGCAACATACTCGGTATTTGTAGGTATGGCTACCACAAGCTTTTATGAGCAGGACTCGCTCATCTCCTTTGCCTAACTGCGATACTAGATCAAATTGATCTAAGGATTACTAGTATGTATCCCACCATAACTAGTATACCTTCCTCTCCTTATTTCTGGTACATATCATTTGTACTTTCTGAAGTATAAGATGATAGTTCTGACTACATCACTTGCAGTGCTTCTGGAAATAATTGATATCTACCTATAATAAATTATATCTCGGTAGTATCAATTATTGTACATATTATGGAATATGTGATTGTTCCATCGCTAAAGCATATGGAATGAATTCACAACTTTAATCTCTACACTTTCTCTGAACATGTTAACCTAGATGGATTAAGCCATGTGACATAGGCAACAATTCTGAACATGAATTGTTCCAACTTTTATTTTCCTATACAATGTCACTATATGTACGATTGACTAGGACAAAGCATCCTTTGGATCTACCTCAGTGGATCATATTCCTTATAACTTAGGTTTCTACTTGAAGTCAATCATTGGAGAATTTCTTTTAACCCGATCTTATCTAACTGTAAGATCAAAATCTATTTTCCATATGTTGCCGAACATATTTCACATGGAAAACATTGGTGCTCCCAATAACCTTTGGTAGACACACGACAAAGATTCATTTATAATTAATGCTCTAAGATCTTGTTTCTTACTGGATTTCTGTAAGTTGCAACCCTTATTGGCATTATTTGATGTCATCATCTCATTCTGGTTGCGTCGTATAGACACCTTCCACGAAAGATGATCTTGACATCCAATAACCAATAAAATGATCATAGAAGTTCAGCTATAACAACTAAAATTCTAATAGATTTAGGCGTACCGACATGGTATAACCAATCGAGCCTTATTGGTACCATACTTATACCATCCATGTATCATTTCATTTGAATACCCACCGCAATATTCAATTTGTAAGCCCCTTTGCAATTTGATACATGGAATCAATTACTGAATTTTAGTTGATCTTGTTAATCCTAGCTCATTGCCATATACTACATAATTGTAGGATTAATTATTTTCAATGAATAATATATCACCGACCATGGTGAATATAAAACCATCACCATGGTTTCATTCTTCCTACGCAGTATGTGTCTCTGGAACATTCCTATTCCATACGTACTTGTAGAACTTGTTCCCTATGCCAACTATTTGTGCATCACGAGCATCGACTAAGTCCAAGTCAATTCATCTCCGACTATCTCTAATAAATATGTGCACCCTTGTATATAAATTTAGTCTAATACTTGACTACATCTTTTCTATCGTAGGGATTTAGGTAATATCTTAAGCAACTGTTAGGATAATTATCTTAGATGCACAACGTGTTTAACTTGATGCAGGTTTGTTTAAATCCCATCAAACTCTTTGCATCTAAACACGTCCTATGACATATTGGATTTTCCATCATACTATGAATTGTATGATATCCATTTTTCAATTTAGTTTCTATATTGGTTATGGGTTTAAGCCATTATTTGCAAAGCACATCATGAAATATAATGAAAGTTTCTACAGGTTGTAACATTGATACAACTTACATCATAACATTGATGTATAACATATGTGTTTATGAATTGATCCACGCTACCTGTTTTTTGACCAATGTTAATATGTAAGACTTATTATTGATCCTCCTTATGAACATCAATATAGTGATGTTGATAAGGTAACATGCATTTAGGAACTACTCCACGCTATATTATCATGATCGATGATTGCTTGGTCAAGATATTCTTCGGCCTATCGATCCAAAGAAAATCATATCTTCTGAACAAAATTATACTTCACTATTCCTTAATGACTTAAAAGAAACTTATGAAGTATATTTACCTCTTGCTTTATTTGGAATAGTTCACACTATCTTGTTGAACAAACCTCAGAAAGCTTTGTGGAATACCATTATTTCTAAAGGTTTCTTTGTCTAAACTGAGGGTGTCAATAATACCATAGGTGTTTAGCTATGCCGAGCCTAAATACTATACTGGGTATATAGTTGACATCCAATTTTAGTTTTACTTGACAAATAATCACATTTCCATAACTGGGTTGGTCTTACATTTTATATTCATCACGTATTGCCATTGATTCAAATATAAGTGAACTATTTATTGAGTATGTTACCATAAACAACATTCATTCCAAAACATGGAATAATGTCTCATCATGTCCAAATGGGAACATGAGATAAATGTTTTTGGTTATACTCCACAACTTGTTCAATTTGAATCAATCACTTGGCAACTAGAGGCTATGTGTTTCTTCCCACTGACTTAGGAATCACCCTTTCACAATTGCTTGAAGAAGACACTTTACTTCTAGTAATGTTTCTCGACATACATGGTTATTGTATTTAAATACATATATATGAGAATCATATTGTATTTTAATACCCAAGAAGTATAAAATAAAACGATACTTTTATTTGCGGAATATAAACTGAATGAGAATCGGGTACTTGTTTATTGTATTTTTGTTTTTAAACTTCCATAAATTTATTTAAATATGTGATGCAAACAACATCCTGTTAAATAACCAACCACCTTTCATTGAAGGACATGATGAAGGTGTCTTTGGCGTAACTTTCCATAAGCCTTTTCACCTTATCATTCAATGTATTCACCATAAGAATAAAACATGGCATTATCTCCAATATTCTTATTACTTGGTGAATGTTACCTTAAAGGTAATGAAGTAATTACTCTATACCGTTCGTTTGTATGCTTAAACAAAACAAGAGTAATTGGGTGTAAAAGGTATAAGAAATGGGATAACATGAAATATTGTGAACTATCTTTCACTTTACACAAACCAAGTGCGACCATCACTTTCAAATCTTGCTTCACTTTCTCCTCAAAAGGATCTTGGAGATGAGACTTCATGTGATCATCATCAAATTCTTGATGTAGAGACCACAACTAACATCAGAATATGATGACAGAATTATGATAGAACCATCATATGCGTTATTCATGAATCTCTTGAAAGAAATTTTACACCCTTGCTTCCTGAGGTGGCTTAACAGGTTGGGACACAAGCACCTTGAATCTCTATTGTTGTGGAAATGTGCACAAGCGCCTATACTACACTTGGAATTTCATATAAGTTTGGACATTAACATTGTCTATCTTTTATCGCAGATTTATTATGGTATTGATTGCCATTATCTACAAATATACTTTAGTAGGTTGTAGTTTTATGTGATTACCTAATGTGACATTACTGATTATTTAATCATTAAATTTCTCCCACTAATTTTTCGAATTCAAGGAACCCTCTGTACTAGAATCGGAATACTCTTGAGTATTCTAGTGGAAAGGATCCCTGAACCTCCCTCATAGTCTACAAGCTATGGCTACGCCACTACTCAGAGGGTCCAAGGTAGGCTTTTGGTTGGCCAACCGCATTAACTCGCGGTTCCTTGATATGTTGAGTGAAGTCCCAGGTTCAAAAATCATTTACTAATTTACTCAATGCTTGCCTCTAAAATTACATCAATCTAGATAAGTCTATTTAATTTCTATAATTTTAGTTATGTCGACCCAACACACGAATAAGAACTCCCCAGTAGTAAGAGGCACCCTCAGCTGATGCACGAACCGGCACCTCGGACATCCAGTTTTGTTCATACTCGAATGATGGAAGGCTGTTTGTGACTTAATATTTTCTTTGAGGGTTTTATTGGTTTCTCTCGAAGAATGTGATATATTTTTATTAAACATGTTCATCTATATTTTTGCACTCACAACTGAACTTTAATAGAAAAACATACACCGCTTCTTTATGCATTTTATTATCTATTATTTTATATATTTTTCCCGTTGTTCAAAAATGCATAAAATAATAAATAAATTCATAAAGGAAAACTATTACTCGACTGGTATTGAGCATCTAAACGTCCTAAGGGGCATCATACCTGTGTCAAAACTTGAGACTAAATGCATCTCTACCCGTGTTGTATGTCTGCTTCTAATATGGAGCATCGCCTCTTCTTGGCGGAGTCCACGTCACGTCTTGGAGTACTATCTCGTCTTGGCGTGGTCCACGTGTCATCCTGCATTGTCTTGATCAACGTGCTCTGCCTCGTCTTTGCGGGGTCCACGTCGTTTGTCTTTGCATCGTCTCCGTCTGTGATACAAGAATACTCACGCGCATGCGAGGGGGACTGTTGTATAAATGTACATAAAATCAACTGGACACGTAAGACCTTATACATTTTAACCGAAAAATAAACGATGTGCAGACCGTCTATTAATTAATTACACACATCACACACAATTTAAATAATTAATTAAATAAATAATTAAAAGTAGACATTCTAGGGTCGGTGCTCAAGACCAGTAGTCGGGTATAAAGTATTGCGCAATAAAAAATTAAAATTCATAAATAAGTATGAGGGTTATTAAATTAATTGAATTAATAAATTCAAATAATTTAATTAATTATCGGTCATGTAATTAATTTAATTTTAATAGTTAAAATTAAATTAATTAATTAATTAATTTAATTACAAAAATTAAATAAATTTTAACCTATGGTATTAAAATTTATTTCACTACAATTAATATATTAATTAATTTGATTAACTAACTTAATTAATTATATTAATTGATTTAACTTAACCCGAGGGGTAACCTGCCCTCTAGGAGGATTGGATGACGACCGGGTGACCTTGGCTAGGATGTTCCTGGAGAGGAGCCGAGGCGGGCGGCTGGTCGCAGCTGCGCTGCCTGTACATGTGCTGGGCGAGTTCGCGCGCGGGTCCAGGGACGGTCGAATAAGAGCGTGCCTGGTGGGAGCAGGCTGAGCAGCAGCCCTTGGTATAGGAGGTGATTGGCGGCATTGTCCGTAGGGAGAGCGGCAGGTGACGGGGTCTAGGCAGGCGGTTCCCGCAATTGTGCGTCGCGTCGGAGGAGCCGTTGTGCGGTGCTTCATGCGCCGCACCTAGTTCTTCACAAGTAGAATGGGGAGGGTGGCTCGCTGTGCATAAGCTGGTGCGGCGGCAGCTGAGGGTATGGCCGAAGCTGGCACAAGTGGTGCCTGGCTGTGCGCGGTGGCCTGGGGTACCTTAGGAGTGGTCGCGCTGGTCTGCAGGGAGAGGGACGGCAGGCTGCTGGGCGCTGCACCGTGCGGGTCCGCATGGAGAGGGGGAGACAGTTGGTCGAGCCGGCTGTGTGGTGTGCAGAGCACGAGTGCGGCACTGTCAGGGTGAGGGGTCCGATCGGACCCCTGCTGGTGGCACCGAGGAGGTGGGGCAGCGAGCTGGGAAGGGGGCTCGGCTTACTGCAGAGTCAAAGGGGTGTGGCGGCCCCTAGGCTGGGCGTCGTGCTGGGGTGGTGTCCCGGGGAGAGAGGGGCGCGACACTACAGTGCGCTGCGTTGGTGCAGTGTCCCGGCGGCACTGCAGTGCGCCGCGCAGGGTGAGGGAGGGGGTCTGCTCGGACCCCCTGCAACTTCACCTTTTTTTGTCTGCTCTTCCACACGCAGAAGAAAAAAACGAGTCCCCCTTTTAATTTGTTTTAAAATTTTTTTAAAGGCTTGACCCGTTGGGTCAAGTAATCTCTTATCTATTTTTTATTAACATTTCTAAAGGCTATAATTATCGTTTATGTATATAATAATAATAAATTATTATATTAATATAAAAATTTTATTATTATTATTATAAAAATATTTGAAATTTTAATACCTGTGCTCATACCGAAAATGCGATCCGTTCCAAAAATTTCAAATGGTCATATCTTGGCCGTTTGAAATCGGATCAGCGCACGGTTTGAACAGTTGTGACCGATTTCGTACCCTCTACTTAATTTTATAAAAATTAATTTTTTTGGCTCATAAAATATACATGAATCTCTCTGATACCACTGTTATGTTTATGTGGCCCGCAGCGGAAGCTGATGGGCCGAGGATTTTAAAATTTTAATCAGTGAGATGATAGAACTTGTGGTTGTCGATGATTCGAGCCCCAGAGAGGTCCGAGGATCTCGTGGAGATTGTAAAGAGAACAAAATTAAAAAGAAAACTTACCCGTTTCAGATCTGAAGCTGTTGTCGACCACAACTTGTCACCGACGATCATTGCACTAAGGATCCATAGTAGGATCCCTCTAGATCGTCCACACACACTTCAAAAATCCTCAGAAATTCCGATCATCGAACTTCGGGTGCTAGCGCGGAGATCCGATGATATATTCGACGTTCCGACGATCACCGCATCGTCAATCTTGCGATGTGTGAGGAGAAACTCGACCTGCGATTGGATCAAGAGCTTCTCTCTCTAGAGAGCAGGAGGATAGAGAGGCTCTGTCCAAATTGACATGAATATTTTTTTCACATGAGCCCCTCTCCTCTATTTATAGCGGACTGTGGAAATTACCCGGTTGGGATCCCCGACCACTGTTAATTCCATATCCACTAAACAAATAACTATGATGACTTAAAACAGCATCAATATTATTTATTTATTTTATCACATACTTGTATTATATATATAATATATTATGTGATAAAATCCGATCCATTTAACTCGACTCATTGCCCCGCTTAATATTAAACAAACCTTGAATATTAAAATAATATTTGATTGATTAATATTTTATCGAATTTGCTGAACTCGTAAATACATTAAATAAATTTAATCCCCATATTCATAACTTGAATATTAATGAATTTACTTAATTCTTTTAGTGATCGACAATATGGAAAATGCTCGGACCCTTGTGACGGGGCCCACTATGTCCATATCCCTATTCTACTAAATAGGTGCGGATTCTTGAATACGCTGTTGTGTGTGACCCTCTAGACCCTTATCTCAATAGTAGTGAATAAAATTCATAGACCAAGAGCGGGGTATAGCAACCCGTCATGGTCCCTAAAGAATAATGATAGTCATTTCAACGACTACCATCCCACGAACACTGACTGTGTACTATAGTATCTTTGTCATTAAATATCTCATAAAGTTGGATGCACTCTTGTGCCATCGTCCTTATATTGATTTATTATTTGTTGATCCATTAGGATGGATTTTCCTTTCTACTGCTTTGGCCAAAGACTTATAAAGGCAGCACCATCCTGATCAACCAGTCCTGATATATACAACTTCCTAAACTTGGAAGCGACAAATTCTTTCTTGACCATTCAACCAATGGCATACCACCAACGATGCACCCAATACTAACTACTTCGCTACGACATTACTTCCATAGTTTTCGCCTTGCATTAAAGTATGTTATTAAATGATATACATTGGTAATGGTCTCAACTTAGTAGAACAATACACATGTCTATAGATAGGAACAACCAATGACACCCAAAACATGTGGTGTTTCTATTGGCGGGCCTATACTCATGATCTCACTACTAGAGACCACCAGGTAAGAACATCATGAGAAGAAGTCTCAATGCTTATGATCCCCCAACACCTGATAGTCAGACATCTACTATGTCCAGTAATTAATATGTATCTAGACTATAGAACATATATTTAAGATCAATGTCATTGTATCTCGAGGTTCTCATTATAGCCTGGGATCTGCTACAACCTCTTGACACGACAATTAACCTTTGGACATTACCATTATTATAGTGGATGAAGAAAAGTCTGCACTATAATGGTAATATATCATCACACATATCTAAATATACACATGATACAGTAATCAAAAGTACTACATAGTTGGGTTTAGTGCACCCACTATTTCGACATCTAGTTATCAATAAACTCTATCAACTTAGTCTCAACAGTACCCCCTTTGGATTTTGTTTCCAAACATCAAATTTAAATAACCAATAGATCTATCAATTTTTTTGACTATTGAACATAAATTATCCCTTAAACGCATCGATAAATCATCATTCATTCATTCATTAAAAATTACTATAGTATATAAGAACTATAAATAATAATACCAAATTTTTCTATTAGGTTAACTCATATCCAGTTCTTCCACAACTCCATTCACAACTTGAACATTCATAATTCTTTATAACTATCATTACATGATCCAAAAAAAATTTCTATACACATGCTCAACCAAAATCATTAGAATAGATCTCACACTGATGTAAAACACACACACATACACACACACACACACAATAAATTCACATTGTTACCCTTTTTAAAAAATTCCTGAAATATATTCTTCCCATGAAGAAAAAATATATTATTTGAATTTATATTTTCCAACAACCAAATTATAAAAAAATAAAAATAGAAGATGAGAGTATATGGAATCACTATAACTTATCCTTGAATATATTGAGGATGAAATCATATCATCAACCTAATTTTATGAAATGAATCCATTGGAAATGTTTTAGTGAATACATTTATAATTTTCTCCTAGTTTGGAACAAAATACACATTCAAAACTCATTTCTCCACGAAATATTTGATATTGTGGTAGTTGATATCAGTTTTTATTGAAATCTAATGCTGAACTAGATTTATTTATTTATTAATGGAACATTTATTATCACATATCATAAAAAATGATAATTTCACATTCTCCTTAAGATATTAAAATTGATTCTTCATATACATCATCTCTTGAGTTAAAAAAACATATTCCATCTCAATAGTACTCATGGTCACGAAAATTTTCTTCTTTTCATTCCATGGAACATAACTTTCTCCAAAATTGAAATATATATTGGATTTTAGTCTTTTATCATCGAAATTGTTATCCCAATCTCCACCTATATAACCAAATAGATCTAGTATTTCCTTTTCATCAAATGTAAATCTATAAATCACTATGCCTTTGATGTATCTCATGATAATCTTTACAAAAATGAGATGGATTATTATATCATAATTTTAAATTTAGCATATAGTGTAACAATATACACTAGATATATACATGAAGCAATCTATTATTGAAATCTCTCAATAAGTGTTCTAAAATTTCTTAACACAATTTTCTCTATATATTAAACAATTTATAGATTGGTTCCCACTAAAATTAATATAGAAACAGTATGGGTTTTGGGGGATCATCCAATGATCATATATAGTGAAAATAACCCTTGATTTTCCTAATTTATATTCAACTACTCAATGTGATATAAAAAATGAAGAACAAAACTAGTCCTACCCAATGTGATACTACCTCTATATCTTTTTATTGATGTTTAATGTAAATAACTCTAGTTGAATGCAATGATTCCTAAATCCATATATGATACACCATCCTTGGATTCTCATTCTCATTGAGTGGATCCTAAACCTACCAAAGGGGTGATAGATCCTTCTTATGAAGTTGAATGGAAGTTTAGGTAGGAGTAAAGATTCATTTTTTTCTATAAATTTCAATCAACAAGGTAGTTTATAGAAGGGGTCAAATACATGTATTTCCACCCCTAATTTAATAAAGTGTTCCTAGAGCGTTAGTTTCTATCACATAGAATCTGAGCGTTTCATCCAATTGCAGTGTTATATTCAATGAACACATCATCAAAAGGTTTTAGTATTTAATGAAATTAATAAATCAATCAAATAAATTTATAATAGATGATAAAATTATAAGAATAAGTGGATGAATTTATGCATGAAATATCACATATTTCACTCCAATATTGTTCTTTGATGACATTATATCATAACCTATGATATAAGACTTTTTTTATTATATCACCCCTTAAAATCATGAAATATAATTAAATATTAAATACCCATGATTTTATTTATTTCCTAAAAAATCATTTGAATCCTCCATTTTAAACTTTTATAGAAGTTATCATGCCTAATACTCTAGAGAAAATAAAATATGATCCTTGTCTGGAGAAATTTGGAAGCTCAAGAAATTATTCATCACTCCAGGCATGTATATCTCAAAAATATTCATAATATCCTAATAATACTCCTTATAAACACACTATTCACTTACAATAAATATTAGATATTTCTTTATCTTCTTTTATGTATAGATTTCTATTCACTCTTCCCTTATTGAATTCCAATTATTTAAAAAAAGTGTATAACTGGGAATATTAATATATTTGGGATTTTTTACCCATATATGGAATTTTTTAGATTTTAAACATATCTATCATATTCTATAAACATAAATATTTCATATTTATCAGTTTAAACATCCTCTTCTATCTATGCATTTAAGAATGATGACTTGAAATCCATTTGTAATTTCTTTTATTATCTTTCTACGGTGATAGAAAGAAATATTCTAATGGAATCTAGCCTATATAATAGTGAAAAATTCTCATCAATATCAATTTCATCAACCTACAAGTATCCTTTTAAAGAAAGTTTATCCTTTTTTTCATCACCTATCATTTTAAATTAAATTTATTACAAAACACACACCTTGTTGCAATAAATTTTTTATTAGTAAGATTCAATACCATTTCTCATGTATCACTCTCGTCAATCTGGTCAAACTCCTCATTCATAACATCAATCCACTCTAAATATTATAAAGCTTCATTCACATATTTGGAATAAACCTAAAAAAATGAGGTATGTGTTACTATCCTAAAAGTTATCCTAGTTTGAATCATCCAAACTTAATCACCAATGATGTTATGGAACTCTAACTACTTTGTCATCCTTGTATGGTTTGAAAAAGGTTGTTATTAATAACTATAAATGGATTAAGTTTCACCTTCAACCACATTTTTTTATGAAATCCAATTATTTTTTTAAAATTTATCCTAATACTTAAAAAATTATTATTCATTATATTTACTTATGAATTTATCTTCATGACATGTAAATTTATTTTTGGATTGTTCCAACACATTCACATTATAATTATTCATAATATCATATTTATTTTCTTTACTAATTATAACCTCTTTAATTTAGAGGATATGCAAGGAACATAGATTCAAATCATCTTTTCTAAAACTTCTCTATGTTTTCACCAGTCAATTTGAAAATTCAAGGGAAGAAAAATACCCTAAAGTATTTTAATCTCAGATTCTTCTTATAATAAATATATTATTATATCATATTTTAGTTAGGTCATTACATTTTTTTTGAATATGAATCAATGTTTTAATATATTTCTTATATAGAAATCAAGAAGTATCACACTCTTCTAATATTATGTGACCCATTTCCACTAATCTCCAATTATTCCACTCTACGACAACTATTTTTTTTATATATGGTGCACTAAATTCAAGTTGAATAATTTGAATTTTAATATATTCTTTGAAATTTCTATTTATATCATCAATAATGTTTTCATTCTATAACTAATATAAGAAGAAACTATACCTCATTTTCGACAGTTCTTTTAAAACCATTATACATCTTTAAGTCCTCAAAATTATAATTCACAAACATAATGAATGTAATATGAATGAATTCATCAATAAAATAAATGCAAATATTATATCAATTTTTTTATTTCTTCCTAATAAACCCATAAATATATAAATGAATGAGATCTAATAGGTGGGATGTTTAGATCTCCACTTTTTTGTGTAAATAATTAATAATCTTCCCATTTTAACATATAATGAGCATATAATTTCTTTACCACTTTAACATAGTCACATCATGAATATTTTTTCACTAGTAAATATTTCTCAAATTATTTTGATCAATATGGATAAGTATTCAATTCCATAATTGATTTTTTTCCATCAAGATCAAGTAAGATGAATTTTCAGCATCATCAACCTAAAAAAAGTTTCCCTGATATTGATGAATTATTGTAAATAAACATAAATAATTCAAAATTTTCAAAAAAATTCATCTTTAGTAAATGAAAAATCTTTAATTCATCACAATGTTGATACATTATTAGTATGTTTTGTTCGTTCATGAATTAACTGTTCTTCAATTTTAGCTCATCCTCTCTTATAACTGCCAGTCCAACTCTTTTTATCTTTAGTGAACCATCATTGACTAAGGTCATTAATCCTTCATTTCACTTCTCAAAATATTTTAAGAGATTTTAACATCCATTCATATGTGAATATCATCCACTATCTAAAATTTAAGATCCCTGTTTCTGGAAGGGTATGTTTTCATTATGTTTTGGTTGAATCCCTTGTTTCGGGATTCAAGGGATGTATTCTGAAAGTATGAGCGGTCTTGGGGGTGTTTCGGGGGCTCAGGGAATTAAAGAAAGGAAAGTTGGGCAAGACAAGCCTGGGAAAACAGCCTGCACATGGCCAGGGAAAACTTTGCGGCCTGCCCAGGTAAACCATGCAACCCTCATCCTCCTGATAGTTGCATGCACATGATTTTCACATGGTTTGTCAAACCATGCGGCTAAACCGTGTGTCCTCTTAAATTTGGGAAAAATTACAAAATTTCCACCCTTGGATTTTAAGATTCCACTCGGGTTTTCTTCTCCATTCCTCCCACTTCACCCTAGGAACGAATCAGATCTCCCAAGAGCTCCAAGACGTCGATCTCCCTCATTTCTAAGGCGTTTTTGGTGCCGTTGGATGCGAATTGAATCTCCAGGTAAGGCTAATCCCATCCTTGATTTTCTTTTTGGTTTAGGATTTTTATCATCTCTCACTCTTGTTCTAAAGCTCTAAAACCCTATCTTTTGGGTGAGTTCTAGGTTGAAGTTCCAATGGATGGTCGGATTGAGGTCTAAAGACTCGATTGAGTGTGTGTTAAACCACAATTTCGAGGTAGGTGGTCTACAAACAATATCCCATATTTTTGTGGTGGATTTATGCATGTGTGGCTTTGGTCATGGTTTCCTTTTGATGAGCTTTGATTAACCTGGATGCGTTTGGTATAAAGGATGCTTAAAAATGGTATATGGGAACCCTCACGATCCCCATGGGATGCATTGAGAATTACTTGACCTAATTGGGGCCATCCATGGGATCAGACGACTTTTACCGGGCTTAGAGATTGTTATGAAACAGGTTACCTTGTTGTAGTAAATGGTAGAGCCCTTGAAGAATATGTTGGCATGATTGGTTGAACTTGGAATAAAAGATAGGTTATGCACCAAGACTTGGCAATAACCTAAAGGTTATATGGTATGGGGGTGAATGGTTGATTCATGGAAATGGTGAATGGGTTAAATGGGTTAATGTGTAAACTGATTAAATCCCATAACGGGACAGGTTATGGGTTCAGTGTTTAATGCTTAGTGAGAAAGGCATAACACATGGGAATTGGTTGAATGGTTAAATGATGTGAAATAGTAATGTGTTAATGGATTAAGGCATAACATGAATTCTCGTGTGGTTTGTTGTGAATGGTGTTTGTCAAAGGGAAATGGTATGGTGGGTTGATGATTACTTATAAATATAAGCATGTGAAAATGGCTTCGTAGAGTGGGGAATGACTTGGGGATCTACGCCCAAAGGTCGAGTGAAGATCGACGCTTTGAACTCCACCCTAAATGCACGAGTTAGGAATGGTGACTAATGATCTTTTCTCCAAACGGTTGCATCCACCCGGACTGAGGCTTTGAGGTGAGGATATGGTTGCTATGATGGGGGTAGTTCTAGTGAGATAGGATAACGATGTGTTTACCCTATTTCATGTGATTGTTGGCCTTAGACCCATGTAACATAATGTATGTGATTAACCCATGGAAATGGGACGAAATGGTATGTGGTGATAATTGGTGTGAAATGAATGGTAATGGAAGTGGCAATGGATTTGACTCTGAACTGGTTAATGAAACCTTAAATAATTACATGGAAATTATCATTTATATCTCTTTTTCATGCACTACCTATTCATACTGGATATTTTGTAGACACCGTTGGTGGTGGCCTACTGAGTTTTACTCACACCCTGCTCGGGCCGCCATTGGGTACCTAAGAAGACTTCATGTTTTCAGGTCAGGATAAGGGAAAGGGTCCTTTATAGATAGTTGAGTGGACATGGGTAGCACTTGGTGGAGGATCCAGACTTGGAGTCGAGACCATTTTGGGGATTTTTGTTGTTGTCTTTATTTTGGGATTTTGTTCACTTTTGCACTTGTAGTAGGACATGCAATATTTATTGTTGGAAATGGTTGTTATTCATGTTCCTTGCTTATTGATTATTATTTCTGCTATTGTTTTATTTTTGTTGTGGATTAATCTGATAAAAATGGGGTATAGTCTCCCCAATTGACCATAAAGACCCCCGCTTCTAGTCGGAAGCCTTTGGCGTACGAGGAGGCGCGCTTAAGGTTATGTAACTACTGGGATCTGAGCACCGGTTTAATGGCTTCTGGATCCGGGATGTTACAAAGTGGTATCAGATGAGGTCTTTCTATTCCTTCTCTGAGGTCTTGTTATTTGGGATAGGTTTCCAGGGGTTAAGATGTGTCAGGCCTTGGTAGATGAGCTCGTGCTTGGGAGTAGCTAACCCATGTATGAGAGAAAACCCATGTCACCCTAGGTGGGAAATGTTGTTCTTGGTTGTGTGTTGTTACAGTTGATGATATTTCACCATTCGGTGATGCGCATGTGGTTTGATGTGACTGTTTTATGATATTTGGATCGTGGACCTAACAACACGAGGATTTTCACTCATGCATCATTGTAGGCACCTAGAGAGATAGGTGACATGCATTGTGTTATTCACACGCATGGGGTGGGTGTGTGAGGCGGGAAAGTAGGGTGCATCATGCATTTCATGAAACCAAGAAATAATGAGAAGAAGGAAATAAAACAAGTGGGTAAATGATGTTTAATGAAATATAAGAGTTTGAAATGAAGTGGAAAATGTTTTTGTAAAATGTTGCGTGAGTCTAGTGGTAGTGCATGGTTGTTTACCCCATGTGGACCATGGCACATGGTAGGGATGGTTGGGGCGGTAAATTTGAGGTGTTAATGTAGTTGAATTATTGCATAAAAATTGGTTGTTGTATCTAGTAAAGAGCTGTTTGATGATGTCGTTAATGTTTACGGTATGCGTGATAAATCTCGTGCTTGGAAATGTAGAGAGATGCCACCATGACGTCGGTTACCAGTTTGGAAATGAGAGGATGTTGCTGAGAACACTCCTCTGGTAGAAGAGAACGATGATGTGGTGATCAATGAAGGTAGAGAAGACCAGTTCTGGGAGAAAATGGCTCACCTTATATAGATGATGGATCGGGACCCAGGGCGGGTTTCCCCGAGTATGTTTGAGCTGACCAGGGAGTTCTAGCTACAACACCCACCGATCTTCAACGAAGAGGGTGGGCTAGAGGCAGCAGAGTTCTGGTTAGAGTTTGTCCAGACGATATCGGATCATCTGGAGACCCCTGTTGAAAAGTGAGTAAAGCTGGCCGTTTATATGTTGCAGGGCCAGGAAAGGCATTGGTGGGGCATTCAGGCTCAGACCGAGCAGGCTGAGGGGATGTCGTGGAAGGTTTTCCAGGAGAAGTTTTTGGAGAATTTCTACCCAGAGACTTTGAGGAAGGATTAGGATGTAGAGATTATGAGCCTGACTCAGGGATCACTATTGGTGATGGACTATGCTAGTCTCTTCACTGATTTGCGATGCTTTGTCCCAGTGTTAGCATGGAATGGGGTAACAGTAGTAAGGCGTTTCCAGGAAGGGTTGAGACATGAGATCAAGTCTCAAGTAAATATCTTCTTCTTGAAGAGGTTTGCAGATGTGATGGATCGGGCAGTCATCTCTAAAGGGAACCTGAAGGGAGCTTCAGGTGGTGGGCTTGTCGTGCCAGCTGGGCGGACAAGTGGTGCATCTTCTGAAGGTTAGAAGTGCCATTTGGAAAGTTTCCAGTAAGGTAGCCAGAAGAGAGGGTCAACCTCTTAGAGTGGGAACCAGGTGTTCTGTTATTAGTGAGGTAGGCCGGGGCCTATGCGTGGTCAGTTTCCTCGACCCCTAGTTGAGTGTCGTTCATGCGGCATGAAGCGGCATGTGTAGTGGTTCTGTAGGAACCCTCAACAGGCGGGTGAGCCTGATAATGAAAAGCAGGTACTGGGTATAGGAAGGGGTTCCGTTTCCCCGTATCAGGCATGCAGTTGGAGCTCCACCGGCCGTACTGGTAGGGGTGGTGGACGTGGAACTATAGGGAAAGATCGCTCATGCCTGTAGGGAAATATGGCGTAGGGTTCTCAGGCTAGATACCAGGGTAGACGGGCATGTCCACTTTAGGAAGTTTAGTTTGCGCCTGGTGATGGCGAGGCCAGACCGTCAACTGTTTGAGGTATGATCCTTATAGCTTTTACATTTTCTAGTGTGTTTTTTGACACATGTTCCACACACTCTTTTGTTTTTTCTGAACTTGTGGTAGTGTTGGTTTTACCTGTGGAGGGGGTGTGTGAAGTTATATCAATTGACACCCCATTGGGGGGTGCGGGTTGAGGATATCATGAAGTGCAAGGGATGTGCCTTGGAAGTTGGTGGGTATCATTTTCTTTGGGGCTTGTTTGTTCTCAAGATTTCAGGGTTTGACCTAATCTTGGGAATGGATTGGTTTGTGTTTTATTGGGCACACATAGACTGTTATCATCGTAGAGTATCACTCAGGTCTCTTGAGGGTGACACTTATTTCCACCATGGCGAATGGGATGTTCGAGCAGGGTGTGCGGGGTCGTATTGTCAACAGATGAGTGGACTCACAGCTCAAGTGGAATGTCTCATGCTTGATAATTCTGAGGGGGGGGGGGAACAATCTAATTTTCCTCCCATGTTGGATCGGTTTCAAGTTGTGTTTCTTGAGGATTTCTCGGGGTTACCACCCAAGAGGGATGTCGAGCTCACGATCGAGTTGCTGCCAGGAGCGGAGCTATATTCTATTCCTCCATAACGAATGGACCCGGAAGAACTCCAAGAACTGAAGGTTTAGCTTGAGGAGTTGGAGCGTAAGGGGTTTATCCATCCTAGTACATCTCCTTGGGGATCTCCCGTACTTTTTGCAAAGAAGGTCGATGGGTTGTTGGAGCTATGTGTTGACTATCAAAAGTTGAATCAGATGATGATAATGAATCAGTATCCTATTCCTAGAATTGATGACCTGTTTGATCAGTTTAGGGATGCATCAGTGTTCTCTAAGATTGATCTGAGGTCAGTTTATCACCAGATGAGGGTGAGGTCTTCTGAAGTCCCACTAACAGCTTTCTGGAGTCGTTATGAGTTGTTTGAGTTTGTGGTAATTCCTTTCAGCTTGACCAATGCACTGGTGGTGTTTATGGATTTGATGAACCAAATATTTCATCTCTATATAGATCAGTTTGTGACGGTCTTTCTTGATGATATCTTAGTGTACTGGAAAACTCAAGATGAGTATGTCAAACATCTTGACATCTTCTTGGGTATGCTAGGAGAGCATCAGCTATACGCTAAGCTATCAAAGTGTCAATTCTGGATAGGTGAGGTGCATTTTCTGGGTCACATCATCTCGGAGGCAGGTGTGTCAGTGGACCCAGAGAAAGTGCAGGCAATTGTGTTTTGGGAGCAGCCCAAGAGTGTTTCTGATGTTCAGAGTTTTCTGGGATTGGCCGGGTATTACCAAAGGTTCATTTATGATTTCTATCACATGGAAACACCACTCTCAGGCTTGACCAAGAAAGGAATTAGGTTCGAGTGGTTTGAGGCTTGTGAGAATGCCTTTCAAGAGTTGATGAAGCGGTTGAAGACCACACCTATCTTGATCTTACCTGAGCTGGGTAAGAAGTACATCATGTTTTGTGATGCATCCAAAGTTAGACTTGGGGCTGTGTTGATGCAGGATGAGCGATTTGTGGCTTTTGGTTCAAGGCAGTTGAGACCCCATGAGCAGAACTATCGCACTCATGACCTATAGTTGGTTGCAGTGGTGTACGCCTTGAAGTGCTAGAGGCACTATCTGTTGGGAGAACGATTTACTGTGTTTACCAACCATAAGAGTTTAAAGTACATCTTCCCACAATGGGATCTAAACCTTTGACAGTGAGGATGGGTTGAATATCACCAGTTTTTTGACTTTGATTTGGTGTACATGCGAGGAAATGGAAACAATGTTGCTGATGCTCTGAGCAGGATGTTTCAGAATCATGTGGTTCAGGAGTCCAGCAACGAGTGGAAGGTGATATCTTTGTTTGCAGAGATGCACTTGGAGGTGCAATATGAGAGTGTTCAGGTCACTCTTGCTTCCTTAATGATGGATTTGATGATTTTGAGTCGAGTTAAGGACGGTCATCTTGATGATCCCGAGTGTTTGATCATGAAGGAAAATCTTAAAGGTGGGGGGCCACCTTCTGGTTGGGCCGTCGGCGTGGAAGGTTTTGTTCGTGTTCGTGATCGTGTGGTTGTGGCAAAGTGTATGCGGGGAGAGTTGATGCGTGAGTTCCATGAATCAAAGTAGGAAGTGAATCCTGGTTTTACCAAGATGTATCGTGATCTCCGAAGGCATTTTCGGTGGCTTGGAATGAAGAAAGAAGTTGCGAGTTTTGTGGCACGGTGCCTTACCTGTCAGCAGGTAAAGGCCAAGAATCAATGCCCAGGTGGTTTATTACATCCATTGACCATTCCAGAATTGAAGTGGGATGATGTAACAATGGAATTCATCGTGGGTATTCTGAGGACGCCACGAAAGAATGATGAAATTTGGGTGGTTGTGGATTAGTTAATGAAAGTGTCTCATTTCTTATCGATTCGGGAGACCTTTACAGTCGACCAGTTGGGTGATCTGTATGTTAGGGAAATAGTGCAGTTGCATGGTGTTCCATGGACCATAGTTTCAGACCGAGATTCACATTT
The DNA here is from genome assembly GCA_963277665.1 of Viscum album. NCBI lineage: Eukaryota > Viridiplantae > Streptophyta > Magnoliopsida > Santalales > Viscaceae > Viscum > Viscum album. Next base: position 1,606,410,172 of record OY728141.1, on the reverse strand, counting down.
CATGTCGTGTTTCTGGCAAGGTTTGTAGAAGACGCATGGTACACAGGTGTTTTTGAGTACGACTTCCCACCCACAGACGGATGGGTAGTCGGAGCGTACGATCCAAGTGTTGGAAGATATGTTAAGTGATTGTGTCTTGGACTTTGGTGGTTCTTGGGATAGGAACCTATCGTTAGTTAATTTTTATTACAACAATAGTATTCAGGCTACGATTCAGATGACACCATTTGAGGCACTCTATGGGAGGCCATTTAGATTTCCGTTGTGTTGGCTAGAGGCCGGTGAATCTGAGTTTTTGGGGCCAAGTCTCGTGTAGGAGACTTCAGAGAGAGTTATGTTGATTAGTAATTAGATGGTTATGGCTCAGAGTAGGCAGAAGTCATATACAAATTGTAGGAAGAGACCTCTTGGGTTTGCGATGGGTGATAAAGTGTTCCTTCGGGTGTCGCCAAGGTTTGGTCACCGTTGAATTCAAAAGCAGGGTAAGTTGGCACCTAGGTATGTGGGACCTTTTGATATTGTGGAGAGGATCAGACTAGTGGCTTACTGATTGGCTCTTCCATAGCGGTATGGTGGGATGCAAGATGTGTTTCATGTGTCACAACTTCGACGGTATCACCCTGACTCATCTCACATGTTAGATGTGGAGGCTGTGGAGCTTGAGGATGATGCGTCCTTTGAGAAGCATCCCGTTTGTGTGGTGGATCATTGTGAAAAGGTATTGCAAGTCAAGTTTGTGCCATTAGTTTGAGTACTATAGCAGCATGGGAAAGTTCAAGAAGAAACTTGGGAGAGGGAATCGGATATGCGAGCTCAGTGGCCTGAACTCTTCTCTTCGGTGGATCAATGAGGCTTGGAAACTCGGATCGAGGACGAGCCGTTATAAGGTGGGGAGGTTGTAAGATCCCGGTTTTTGGAAGGGTATGTTTTCATTATTTTTTTGGTTGAATCCCTTGTTTCAGGATTCAAGGTATGTCTTCTGAAAGTATGAGAGGTCTTGGAAGTGTTTCGGGGGCTCGAGGCACGAAAGGAAGGAAAGCTGGGAAAGAAAAGACTGGGCACACGACCTGCGCACGACCAGGGAAAACTATGAGGCATACCCATGTAAACTATGAAACCCTCATCCTCTAGATAGTATCATGTGCATGGTTTGCGCACGGTTTGTCAAACTGTTTAGCTAAACCATGCAGCCTCTTAATGTTGAGAAAAATTACAAAATTTCCACCCTGGGATTTTAAGAACACACTTGGGTTTTCCTCTCTATTCATCCCTCTTCACCCTAGGAATGAACCAAATCACCCAAGAGCTCCAAGAGGTTGATCTCCCTCATTTCTAAGGAGTTTTTTGTGCCTTTGGATGTGGATCAAAGATCCGGGTAAGGCTAATCCCATCCTTGGTTCTCTTTTTGGTTTAGGGTGTGTATATTATCTCCCTCTCGTTTTAAAGCTCTAAACCCTATCTTTTAGGTGAGTTCTAGGTTGAAGTTCCAAAGGCTGGTCAGATTGAAGTCTAAGGACTCGATTGAGTGTGCGTTCAACTACGATTTTGAGTTTGGTGGTCTAAAAACATTATCCCAAAGTTTTATGGTGGATTTATGCATGTGTGGCTTTGCTCATGGTTTCCTTTTGATGATCTTTGATCAACCTAGATGCATTTGGTATAAAGGATGCTTAAAATGGTAGATGGTAACCCTCACAATCCCCATGGGATGTGTTGATAATGACTTGACCTAATTGGGGCCATCCATGGGATGTTCCGGCTTTTCCCTGGCTTAGGGATTGTTATTAAACAAGTGACCCTATTGTAATAAATGGTAGAGCCCTTGAAGAATGTGTTGGCATGATTGGATGAACTTGGAATAGAATTTAGGTGATGCTCCTAGACTTGGAAATAACCTAAAGGTTATATGGTATGGGTTGAATGGTTGATTCATGGAAATGATGAACTGGTTAAATGGGTTAATGTTTAAACTGATTAAAGACCATAACGGGATAGGTTATGGGTTCAGTGTTGAATGCTTAGTGAGATAGGCATAACACATGGGAATTGGGATAATGGTTAAATGATTTGAAATTGTAATGTGTTAATTGGTTAAGGCATAATGTGAATTCTAGTGTGGTTTGTTGTTAATGGTTTTTATCAAAGGGAAATAGTATGGTGGGTTGATGGTTACTTATAAATATAAGAATGTGAACATGGCTTGGTAGAGTGGGGTATGACTTGTGGATCTACTCCCATGGGTCGAGTGAAGACTGACGCTCTGAACTCCACCCTAAATGCACGGGTTAGGAATGGGGACTGATGATGTTTTTTCCTAACGGTTGAATCCACTTGGACAAAGGCATCTATGTGAGGATATGGTTGCTTTGAGGGGGTTAGTCCTTGTGAGATAAGATAATTATGTGTTTACACTCTTGCATGTGATTGTTCTTCTTAGACCCATGTAACATAATGTTTGTGATTAACCCATGGAAATGTGATGAAATGGTAAGTGGTTATAATTGGTGTGAAATGAATGTTAATGGAAGTGGAAATGGATTTGGCTCTGAACTGGTTAATGGAACCTTAAATAATTACTTGGAAATTATCATTTATATTTCTTTTTAATGGATTACCTATTCATACTGGATATTTTGTAGACACCATTGGTGGTGGCCTACTGAGTTGTACTCACACCCTGCTCGTGCTGCCATTGGGTACCCGAGCAGACTTCATGTTTGCAGGCCAGGAGAAAGGCAAGGGTCCTTTCTAGATAGTTGAGTGGACATGGGTAGCACTTGGTGGAGGATCAAGACTTGGAGTCGGGACCATTTTGGGGATTTTGGTCATTGTCTTTATTTTGGGCTTTTGTTCACTTTTTTACTTATAGTAGGACATGGCATATTTATTTTTTGAAATGGTTGTTATACATGTTGCTTTCTTATTGATTATTATTTCCGCTATTGGTTTATTTCTGTTGTGGCTTACTCTGATAAAAAGGGGGTATAGTCTCCCCACTTGACCATAAAGACCCCCGCTGCTAGTCGAAAGCCTTTGGCATATGGGGAGCCGTGCTTAAGGTTATGTAACTACCCAACTCGGAGCACTAGTTTAATGGATTCCGGGTCGGGTACATTAGATAAAATCCATGGATGTTTTTTTGTGATGCTTTAAGTTCCACTTAAACATCAAATTATGTTTCCATACATTTCTATTTTTTCTGGATATTTTTTTGATTATTTTAATTCCTAATTAGTTGGGAAGATACTATAGTGGGATAAAATTAATAACAAATACTTGGGTTGTCACACCTTCCACAATATTCATCTAATTATTTGGATTTGTTTTCAATTTCTAGTCCATAATTTTCATATTTTTTTAAACTTTCCATTTTTATTTGTTTTAATCCCCTTCAATCTCTACCTCCCATATCTTCTAGGTTCATAGTAATATTTAAAATTCAACTAACATATCCATTCTATATAATCAAATCATCCACAATAATATCTATAGCCATAAAATTATTCTTTAAATTTGAAAAATTATTGCTACCTAGAAGTAATAACAAGTTATTATTCCACCTTTTGACCATATATATTGGATCTTCTTTTTCAAACCAAAATTATTATAGAATAAAAAAATTAAATTATTTATTATAGTTTTTTATTAAACTCTTTGAATCATAATTTATAATATATTTCTCTTTTAAGTTAGAATTCCTCGTATGTAAAGATTTGTTTTAATTGTATTCTTTGTAAAAAAAAATTCCACTCTATGCACTTGTATCATTGTATCTACCTCTTAAATCATCTTCTTATTTGATATTTCTATTAATTATTGAAAATAATTATAATAATTGGAATTTAGTTATTTCAACTGATTCTCTACTTCCATATATTTTTTTAAAATAGAGTCAAGTTATTATTCCTTTTCATTAACCTACTCTTTTTTACAATATTTTAATCCTCATTATTGAGTAACTTCTTCATGTTATCAATTTAATTTATTAAATGTAACTGGTTTTCAACATGAATGGTACCACTGTTACTTGATTGTTGACCGTATTTATTTAGATTCTTATTCTCAATTTTTAATTTTTAAAATTTTAAAATAAATTATTTGAGATATTACTTCAACATGAACTCTATTTTTGTTTTTTCTTCACTTCCATAATTATTTTTCTCATCGCTAGTTAACTTTTCTTTATTCACTTTCAATACCAAAGAATTTTCACCAACCTCATTGTAAATTTCAACATCCTCTTTATCCTCACAAGTATTTCCATCTTTAAACTTTGATAAGAAATTTATATTATTAGGTATAGAAAACTTCTTACCTTTACCCTTTTAAGAAATCCTTAACTTGTAAGAATTTGAAGTTTTTTTCATTAATGAAATCTTCAAATCATTATCCCCATATTCACAATAATATTCTTCCTTCAATTTTGAAATTTTTTATATAAAATTAAAAATAGGTACACATTTTAAATATGTGGTTCCAAGATTCCCATGATACCTTCCTTTTTCTATTACCAGACTTCTTGAAATTAATTACATGAGTTTTTAAAATTTCATTTCAATATTTTATTCTTCTTAAGAAACTTTTTCACATTTAAAAACTTATTTCCTTCTCTCATCTTATTTCAAATATTTGTAGAATATTTCCTAATCAGTATTACTATTATTCTTGATAACACTCCCTTTCCTCATTTCATATGTAATCAAAATTTAATATAAATCATCCAACAGATTTTTATCTTAATCACGGTCTTAATGTTTAAAAAAAATGTACTAAAGTTATTCAGAAAGACATAATGAATCTTCTTACTGCCATAGAAGCATGAAAACACTCACCAAAATGTATGATAGTTCTCAAAATTTCATTAAAACTAGAGAATAATTAACCCAATATTTCATCATCATTAATCTTGAGATATTTATATTTGAATCTTGAAACTTGTATCTTTTATTGATTCACTTTATCATTACCTTTATAAATGTTTTAAAATTTATTTCAAATTCATTTTCTATTGGAATCTATTTAAATTTAAAAAAATCAATTTTTTCAAAGAGATGAAATGATGGAACTATTAGCATGACCATAATTCTCTATATTCTTAATGTAAAATGATTTATTTACAAAACCCTTATCACAAGGTCTAAAATTATTCGTAGAATCCTATAATACATCCAAAATTATTGGAAAAATATATTGAAATACCCAATATTTTTATATATAATAATTTTTCTCATTATAAGTGAGAATCCCCTTGTTTTTTACTAAATTAATGTGATATATATTAAATATAGAAATTTTGACCATGAAACATTAAACATAAAGGATTCATTTTCTAAAAAATTTTCAAATATATGATTCTTTTTTGAAAGGAATCACAAATCTCTAATACTACATGAAAAGGGGACTATATGAAAAGTGAAAATTCACTGGGAGGAAATGAATTAACTTCCTTTTACATTTATCCTTTAAACAGACTTCAATACCTATTAAAGTGAAAAAAATTCATTATACACAAAGCACAAAAACAATTAGGTACAAACACAATATACACAATTGATTTTTTAGATGCCTCAATACTAAAAATGATTAGTCACATCCGAGGAATGATTCATAATCACCATTGATCATATGATTCAATAGATTCAACATGTTGGATAAAATGATAAGGGATTATATTTGAAATCATGATACAAACTGGGACACCTTATATTTGTAATGTTCTCCCACACAAACAAATATATATAATATGAAATATAAAAATAAGAAAATATTCACCCAAATATACTTCTATCATGTTTTTATTTTGATTATTATCTTTTATCTTTTTATCCTTCTCTATTCTTTATGAATTGATTTTTCACACACTCTCAATATATCTTCTTCTCCTAAAATTATCTATATTTCCACAATATTGAGAACTATTTCTCTAACACTAATTTAGAATTATATATTAAAATTTATGTAATTAATTTTTTTTACCATTCCTAATTCATTTCAAGAAATGATATCTATCGATATCTTCAAGTAACCTCTCAATATGATTGATGGGATTAAAAAAATTATTTAGAGTATCCCATGAATGATCAAGTGGGACACATTAGAAAAAAAACTAAAAAATTTATACATTATTTATTACCATGACATTCTGGAATTCACCACAACATTTTGTAATCCATTTTAGTTCAAACAATCCATAATACTATAAATACATTCTTAAAACACTCAACAAAGATTCACCATGACATGTATAAATACCATTTAAGTTTTAATTCAAGAGAATTATACCTTGTTCCATGACATAATCTCCATTAATAATTTAAAAAATAAATTTTTATTTTAAACCATGACATGTACCATGGAATAATCTTGAATGTTTGAATATCTAGATGATAACCACTATTTGAACTAGGTTTTTTCAGTTCCATGTCTATATACCTCTATGTGTTTTATCTTTACTCAAAACAGACACAAATATCTAACCATGAAGGAGATGATGTTGTTTTGGTTTCCAAACACATACCTTGAGAGTAACTATATTATGTATCATAATTTTCTTCTCCTTGCTATTTAAAAATTTAGATCATGTATACATCCCATGGAATAGTGAGCTAACTAAGTTTCATATTGGAAATTTCATAAATTATAAAATCATCATAAAAACTCATTTCCAAGATGAACTTCCCATTTTTTCCACTACAGAGTGTTCTTCACTATAGAAAAATATAGTTGGGACTTCTTAAAAATAACACAACATGAAAAAATTATTTTTTCCTGAGTAGAGATGTTTTTTTATTCACATACTATCACTAAACCCACTTTGGATCTTTATATGACATAGTGAGACCACATTCACTTAATTATACTCTAAAATATCCTCCAACATTATTTATATAAACTCCATTCAATCATAAAACTCATAATAAACTTTATCTAACATAAAATAACTTGAATAAAATGATATTTAATATAATTAAAATAATAACTAATTTTTTGAAAATAAAATCCAACACAAAGTCAATAAATCATATCCACTCGATCATTACTTCATTAAACTCCTACTTTAACAAACATATGTTATTAGGTCTCCTTAACCCTCTCAACATTTATAGGTCTCTACCAAATCCTTCAACTTTGTCTCAATATTTCAAAGGAAAAAGAAATAAATTTATAAATAATGAAGACAATGAATATTTTCTCCAAAAATGTATGAAAGAGAGAGTGATGATAGTGAAAATTAACATGATTGATCACATAGTTGTCATGGTGAGAAATTATTGATCAGTAATGTGAATGAAGAGAATATCTATATTGATGAATGAAAAAGAGAAATATACTTGGAATTTATACTAAAATGATAATTTAATGAGTTTATTTTCAAGATCTGTAAATTAGAGAAATATAATAATATTATTGTAAAGGTAAATCAAACATAAAATGATTTTAGTAAAAAAAAATATTAAAGGGAGTTAATATTAGTGAAATAAGTTAAAGGTATAAATTTATCACTTTCTGAAGTCAAGAAGATGAATATTTCATTGGAGGATAAAATCAATGAAAAAGAAAATTTACTTGAAATTACTCAACATAAATTATTGGTGTCTAAAATTAATTTTAAAAAGATTATGTTTCATTATAAAAAATGTGTTTAAAAAGTCGGTTAGGGTTCAAATGGAAGTGATAAGACATAAAAAACTAGAAATATTGATGACCATATTAATCATCAAACCATAATTCTATACGTTCAAAATGGATTGAAGTTAAGATGAAAAAGTCTTGATATAATTTAAAATGTTAAGAGATAAAGTGTGTAACATCAAAATACAATGTACCAAAATACAAAAATATTAATTTAAATTTATATTTTTCTATAAAATATGAATATAATGTTTAGAGAAATGTGTCTACATGGTTGTGTGGTAAGTTTAAAACATCTCTTTATTTTTATTCAATGAAATAAGTCAATAGTAATGACCAAATAAGAAGAAAACAATAGGTATTTCAAAGTATAAGAAGTGTAGAATGTAGAATAAAACTTTGTTTTTATATCTATTATTGGTGTTGTGGTGGTTTCAATCACATGGAAGGGATTTTTTTTCAATTGTATAAATTTAAACGACTTAAAAACGCATAGAAGTTTTGAGTTAATGAAGATGAAACCCACTTCAAGAAAACATGTTATAACAAGGAGAACCAATTTCAATTACTGAATGATCATTATAGAAGGTGTGAGTAATTTTGTCATTATGTGGTGTATTTATGCACTATCATACCATCTCATTTTAATGTGAATAAATAATTCTATAATTTTTAGAAGAATAATAAAAGAAATTATATCATGTACATTTTTGAAGCTTCACTAAATTAAATAAAAAAGGATGAACCTTGGATACTGAATAATGGTTGTTCATATCACATTAAAACTTATAAAGAGTTTTTAGAGGTGAATATTTGGTTCTATTATATTTATATATGATACATATCTCATAATAAAATGTTTTTTCACAATAGATATTGATGAAAAAAGGTTAAAATCCAAGAAAAATTCATTTTTTGATTGTTTAAACACAACTTACTTATTGTTTCTTAGATCTGCGGTCAAGGAAATTAAGTGAACTTTTAGAAGGATTAATTTTTGGTGAATCATTTAAAATTTAATATTATTTTGAAAAATTGAAAAAATATATATTTTTTATTTCAATTGGTATATGTTGAAAACTCATTGTATTTGAGGTTGAAGGAGGAACATGATTTGTGGCATCATAGATTTGGTTATATAGAAAAATAAAATTGAATATATTGACTCATGAAAATGAAGTTCTAGATGATTATATAATAATTAAAATAATTGAATATATTTATTTTATATGTTTAAAAGGGAAATACATAATTATTTGTGTAACAGCCCCAATTTGGTTCACCTACTCAATGATTGAGCCAGAGCATCAGACACCTAAAGCACACCTCGTTGTATTCCTGAGGCTACTACCCAATAATGAGGGTTGATGTATAATAGGGAGATATTATACCCTCTCAAGTATAGATAACTATAAATTACAATAGAATCCATAATATTCACAATAATAATATTATAAATGTAGAATATGTACATCACAAGGAAGGAATGACCATAATAAGATAACATATACCATGCTATAAAGAATGATCTATTATAATGTCACATGAGTTATAAAAAAATAAAAAAGATCACCCACACGATTATCACATACAACATGGTCCAAAAATTAAAAAATTAATGGAGATATCTACAAAACTAGTCATGATTCCTAGTTGGGTCCTATCTCCCAACTCCGACAATTCAACATGGATCATCCATCCATTATAGGGATTTTTCCCTTACCTATTTCAAAAGTCATGAAATCTTCCTACACACCAATATTCCCATTTAGAGTGTGATTTTAACTATGTAGGTTAGTACTAATTAAATTTCTTAAAAAATCATAATACACATGCGCATTCTTATAGTGATATTCCAGTAATAATAAAATAGTAATAATAACTACAAATGGCACAACCTTGAGTGATCAAGAAGGCACTAATAGAGTGACCATACATGACTCATCTAGTTCCATAATGTCTTTAAATATCACAAAAAATTATAAGTCCAATAGGATAGTATATTCCCAATATTTTTAGGATTTCATCCCATAGGTTTCATGACCACCATGTATAAAAATGGAAAGATGATGGGATATGTGGCCCCATGTCTATAATAGTATCATCCCTAAGGCATCTCAACCTAAAATGATAACAATTCAAGGAAAAGGGGAGTGACAACCCCATTCCAATAATGGCCTTATGTCCGAGGCATATTGACCATCACATATTTATGTAAGGGAAAAGTTGAAGGCGACACGTGGTTATATGATATCAGCCATAATGAATATTTATCCAAACCCTATATAATATAAGTCCAATGGGAAAGTTAACCATGGATATAATGATCTCATCCCACATGTATCATGACCAATACATATCAATATGAATACAAAGGAGAAAGGTGACCCATTTCTATAATGGTTACACCCTCTAAGAATCTCAACTCCTAATCAAGATAATTGCAAGACTAATGGTAAAGGAGACCGGGGTTTATAATTATCTCAAACCCTATGTGTCTTGATCCCATATCATATCAAAGTAAAGGTAAAGGTAAATGTTTCCCTATGACTATAATTATCATATGTCAATAACATGTTTATCTATCTCATAATAATATGAAAACCATAGGACCGGTGACCCCATTTCCATAATGATATCATCCCTATGTCATCTCGAACTCGATATATTAACACGAGGATAAAGTATAAAGGTTTACCCTATCTATATCAGTCTTAAATTATATGTATCTTGAAATAATCCAATTTACCCATAGTGGTTTAAAATGAAATAAGTGTCATAAAATAATTAAGGTTTGGAATATCATCCATAACCTATATAATCTAAATTAGGTCAGTCATCACATACCAAACCCCTCACATTGTCTCCCACAAGGCATGGTCCCCTATGAATAAATAAATATAAAAGAGGGTGTATCTCATCACTTACACATTCCATAAATCAAATGTGTCAATATAATAACCCATAATCTTAATAAGAGGTCAAACTCTTCCAAAATATAGGGTATGAACACATATAATATGTAAAAAATTGGGTACCATATACTTAAAAAGGTCTAATATACCATAGAATAACTCAAAGGGAACCCCATTAGGGACTGATTATAAAATTAAACACACATTAATTTAACTCTAGGGACATTCGTGGACATTTAATTAATACGAAACACATGGAGGTTCAATCATTTACCTAAAAATCATTACCCTACTCATACATGGTCATGAGAAACAGTTTTGATATGTTTTAGGCCAACTACATATGATTGACATAATCACATCTCATGTGTAGCATGAAAAAACATATAAAATAAAAGAAAATATTAGGAGTCTCCTACCTGAAAATATTAGAAGCCCACTCTCTGAGGATCCTAAAACGAATCATCACTAATAGATGGTTTTTCTAAAATATGAAAACCCCTAAATCAGGGAATAACTAGTAAAAAAGGCCAAAAAAACATGGCAAACTGAGTATATATTTTAGAAGAGTGATAACCTTACCCCAAGTTTTATACCAGGATATATGAGACTAATCTTAGAGTTTAAATGGAGTATATTTAACCATAGGAGATGAATAATGAAGGTGAGATGTGAGGGAGGTCATGTTTTTGAGTTAGGATAAAATGAGGCAGTCTCAATTAGTATAAATTTTAATCAATCGATTAATTTTTTAAAACTACTTAGGTACCCATTAAGTACCAGGTCCCCTATCACTGGGTACCTACCTTGGGGTCACCATCCACCTAATCCCCCAAGGGGATACCCCCTCTCTTATAAGTAAATTTGGTACCTAGTTATTCCGTGAGGTACTTCATGTTGTCTATCACAAGATAAAAACTCCCCACATCAAGTCTAACTTCTCATAAACTTACCCCCAACCTCTAACAACTCCTATAATATCATAGAACTATCATAATACACATGGTTTGAAAAAAATTTAAACAAATTCATACCTTAGGACAGGGAGGTTGTTACTACATTCCCACCATATAGTACATCATCCTTAATATACATCATTGTGTGTCACTGGGAAACAAATTTCTGTTACTATTCTTTCATATCAACCTCCTACTCCCAAGTATCCTCATGGACATGCATGTGCAGCCATTGCAAGAATACCAGAGGTAACATATTCCTATATATAATCTTTTTACTTTGGTCTACTATATGGATTAGTCATTTCTATAATGATTCATCAACGTCCAGCTCAATATCATTGATATTGAACACATGAGAAGGGTTGAAGTTGTATATCCCGAGCTAAGATACATAAAACACATTGTGCATTGAATTTTTTTACATAATCCCTAAAAAGTATACCAGAGTAATAATCCTCTAGAAAACCTCTAATAACCCCCACATAATTCTGCTATAGATTCCCCTATCTCCAAATACGTTGGTGTGTCAATAAAATTGATATTCTCAAGAAAACATAATCACCTAACTCAAAATCCATATGATAGTGTCACCAGTTAACATATAAATGTTTCCAACTTTGGGAAGTATCCAACCTCATCAGAATCAATCCAATATAATCTAATAAAATTTTAATGAGACCTATCCTAAAATAGAATACCCCTATCTATAACCAGCATAGAGGTGATCAATATAACCTACAATATAAGGCCTCAAAAGTTTCCATCAAAATTGATTCCTTATAACTATTATTATAAGAAGAAATATACTAAAGTGAAATGAATGTCCCATGAATAGATGGAATCCAAGATGCATTCCCATAATATGTCCTCCAATATCCTAATCATAAGATGAGGCTAGATATCAGTCTAAGGATGGTCTGTTGTTATTAAATTCACCTGTGTATAAGTTACCTACAAAAATAATGACATTAATGATATTTAAATAAATAATTTTGATCTAAAATGATAATTTTGGTCACATAATGTAGTCAAACTATCTCTTAGACATAAAAATTACAAAAGCTCATCAATTGACTTGTTCTCCCTATTCCATAAAAGATTCATGGAATTCATTAACTAGAAAAAAATAACCAATACTTTATATCTACCTTAGTGTGAACTCAAGAAACCAATAAAAAATATATTTTTACATCATCCCATTTCCACTCAAGAATGGGAAATGGAGGAATGAGACTTGTGGGCCTATGAATCTCATCATTCACCCATTGAAATGTGTGACATCATATAAGAAATCCCATAATATCCTTCTTCATCCCAGGACACCAATAAAACATGTTGATGTTGTGATTCATCTTGGTAGGACTTAGTTGAACATACCACATTGATATATATGAATCCTATATCAACTCCTTTTGAATTCCCATGGGGAACACAACTCATCCTTAAACATATAATATCATATCATTATCTTGGGAACAATCTGGTGGTGACTTTGAAATTTATATATTGTCACCCATAACTATATAATCCGAGTTAGAAAACTTACTCTCTATTACCCTCTTTATGAGTAAAGAGGTATTGAAAAAGGATAACATAGTTTATATTCCATGAGACTTCTGAACATTGATATAAATCTCAGTGAAGATTCTCTTTATATTCCACTCATTATTGACATTCTGCACCATCTTCACTTGAGTCTTCCATCTCAAAACATCATTCTATACATTTCCATCCCTAAAAGTATATAATATCTCAAAGTAAAATGATTGGATATTATAGACCTAGATCTACTGCTGAAGGTTTGTGTTACACAATTAAAATATATGCCTAATTCTCTTATGGTTATCATATACAAAAAAGTCCCACTGAATAGGTAGTGATGCAACATATCAGTGTAGTAACCACAACTATTAGCTCTAGATACTAAGGTGGGTAATTATGATCATATAACATTAACTACCTATATCTATAATAAACCATATAATAATCCAACATACAAAGATATCGAAGACCAACCCATGACATATTATAGTACAGGGTATAATCCTTACCTGAATTAGGTAAGGTTATAATTATCATAGAATTAAAACTAGCCTTATGCTTTTATAAGGCTCTCTCAAAAGGATAAGACCACTCAATCCTTTTACCTACTTGTTTAGTGTCATCACAAGATCATCAAATAAATAAAATTATAAAATAAATCCTATGTGGTAGTCTATCAATCCCAAGAAGTTATTCATCTCAAGGAAATTCTTGGTTTTCTCTCGAGAAACAACATCCTAAACCTTTCTAGGGTCCACTGATATACCAGTATCTAATATAACATGCCCTATGAAGAGAACATCATTGATCTTAAAATGACACTTTGAGAGACTAGAATATATATGATGAAATCACATTGGGGTTAATAGAACCACCAAATGCCTAACATAACCCCATAGTGATTAGGAGTATACTAAAATAAAATCAATATATAAAATCACAAATGAATCAATATTTGGGTTGAAGAACTGATTCATTAGGTATGTTAAAACATCCTGTGAATTAATTAAATGAAATGGAATAATACACAACTCATATAGGATATATATTATCCTGAAATAAGTGTGAGGAACATTAGAATGTCTCACACCACACTGGTTGTATCCCCATCTCAAATTAATCTTAGAGAACCACATGGATTCCCTCAACTAGATGAATAAATCATCTTTATGAAGGAGAGGATGCTAGTTCTTAACCATCACCATGTCTAGACTGTAGAAATCAAAACATAACTGCAAAAAACCATCTTTCTTTTTAGAGAGTATGAATGAAAAAACCCAAAGGAATATTATTGGGTGAATAAATAACTTCACCTAAAGGTCCTCTAGTTGAAATGTTATCTTTCTAAGATTTATAGGATGTATGTGAGGAAGGATTGGTTATGAGACTCATATATGTAATCTATTCAATTTTAAAACTATCCTCACTATTGGGTGTAATGATTGAGAAATCCACAAAAAATTTCATCGAACTAATAAAAAATATTAAGTAATATAGACAGTTATGTCTCCTCATCTCCCAGAACAATTCTAGAATATGGGCTAAAATCATCCCCAGACACTGATTGTCAGGTCCCGAATGGATTTCTTGTAAATTATAATCTCCAAAAAAGGTATAAAAATTAACCTTAGTAGATATGAATAATACCCTTCTGTTATAATATTTTATGTGTGATTGATACTAGGATAACCAGTCCTTCATAAGTTTCACATAAAAAATACATATATAAAATATAATGAAATACCAAAGAAACCTATACTCATTGATCAATATATCACACTCTGAATATCTCTAAATACCTTTGGATCACACCCACATAGTCATAAAAATAGTGATCACATTATATAGATACTCTACACTCTGTCATAGATCATCAACCATCTGAGCAGATATAAATGAGTGTGATGTACCTGTATAAAATAAAAATTATGATAGGGTATATTATACTAGAATCATACCTAGAAAAATTTATAGCCCTACACTATAATTAGTAGGATTCAGATCAATAGCATGAATCTAGATTTCCCTTGAGCCTTTACCTTGGATTCATGTTGACTAATTACCTAGAGGATCACCACTTTGTTTCCTCTACTAACCCTAAGAATAACACACTAATTTATACCCAGACTAACTAAAAGTACCCTAATTACCACACTTTGGCAAGATTCATGATCTGAATTCTAATACTAGATCTTCTGAATCACCATGACCATTTCAAGTCTTAGAATAACTCTGAAAATGTGTTGCAAACATTCCATCTATCCTCATATTCAACACTCTACTAGTGATTTCTTGAACTACTGTCAGGTATAAAATATAATACCTCACTAATAACCTATAGGAGGAGCCCTCCCATGTGATAAAAAGGTAAATCCATGGATTTGACAAGACTTACCACCATTACCTTGGTAAGAATCATCATATTATCATTTCTTGATAACGAAATACCCAGTCCTAGATGTAGAATATGAGACAAACTAACCTATCATAGCTCCACCAACCAGGTTCCTCTAAAAAATGAGGCTTTGGTTTACCATTATAGAAAATGAATCTAGGAGGAAATGTTTAGATTAAACCCTATAAAATGGTTCAAAACATCTTTGAAAAGGTGAACACTGACAATATAATTATCTTCCAGCATCAAAACAAACAAAAATAAATTGATAAAATGAGCAATTCAGTCCAACATTAACATGACCCTCTGAATGAGATAAGTGAAATCTTGACCTTAATCAACCCTCAGTATATCAAGATGTAACTGATCAAAGAAAAAATCATGAAATTTCTTCTAGGATAGCCTTGATATTCCAAAACTAGGACATAACACTAGAGATTTATTGGTCCTTGAAGAATATACATAAAAATAATCACCTAGAACATAAGGGGTGTTCAAAATGGTAAAAACCAAACATGCATAGAATTACCCAAGAACTTTATGGCCTATGTTCCACCCACTTCAGTAAATATAGGTGGAAGTTATATCTAAAAATATATAATTAGGTGTCCCATAGAAGGCTCGCCTCTCAAATCTTCTCATCCAATAGAATATATAATGTTAATAATACTCTTTTAGGATTATGATCAATAGCCAGTCTCAATTAAATAAGTTTATTTGGATAAACCACATGTGGGTCATATTCATAAAAACCATCCTGAAACTTAAAAAGCTATCATAATGATTACATGTGACTACAATGCTAAATGATTGACTTATAAGCACATTTCTATGATAGGTCTTGATATCAAAGATAAGATAAGAAGTAATAGATAGTATATTCTATTATGTTATACAGATACCCGGGTATACAAGGTCCTCACATAAATCAGGTTCTCTCTCTATCCCCAACTACCATCTCTCAGGGGTATACATCAAGATACATATATGATCCACATAATCAACTATAAAATAGTAATAACATAACCTAAACATCATCCTTTTAAAGTATAATTTCAACATTAATTTATATAGGAAAACACTATATTTTCTACTGACATTTAAATAATTTAATACTTTATAATAATTAGGTTTCTCAACCATAATAATGAACAAAAACGTAATGTAAATTCTATGCTCAAAAAATGATGCATAAATGAATTCCATATCTCCAAATTTGGTAAAATTATAAAACCACAAACCATAAATAATACATTATATTTCTTGTAAATCTCATATTGTAATACCAAAAAACAAAGAACAACTATCCCATTCCTAGTAACTTAGATTTACCTATACATGTGTTAGAAACTCTCAGGAAAAAGGTATATTCCAAGATTAAAAAACATCTTACCTCCAACTGTGATGAATAAATAGAAATAAAAAATTACACAAGGGTTTAGTTCTACTTTGTAACATCCTCAAACATGTTTCCCACCACCATGACCTAACAAGAGTGTCAAATACCTCAACTATACCTCCCCATATTCCATAGGTTATAAATTGGTGACTAGGGTATATATATGAAATGGGGAGAATATACCCCCTCTATTACAGCTACTCATAAATCATTATAAAATCAATCATATTAATAGTAATGATAATATAAAAGTAGAATATAAACATTACAATGAAGGGATAACCATAAAAAGATAAAAATATACCATACTATATAAAACAGATATAATTTAATTCCATACAAGTCATATATAAATATAAAAGTTATCTTAAGGGTTGCTCATATGCAAAATTGACCAAAAATAAGAAAATTGAGACATGTACAAGATTGGTCCTGAAACCTTACCCATTCTCATCTTCCAAATCCAACCATGAAACCCAAATCATACATCTATTACAATTCCCTTTCCATTATTTATTTCATGAATCGTGAAATATACACAAGCATTGGGATTCCCATGTAGTGTGTGAGTATAACTTAGTAATCCTCCATCAATGGTTCCTCTAAAAAAATCCATAATATAAAGGTGCATGCTCATAGTGATATGCAGGTAATAATAACCAAACAATAATAATAATAAATTTCATGTTCTTAGGTGCTCAAGAAGCCACATATGGAGTGAAAATAATGTCATTAACTGATTATGGAATGTCTCTGAACATATCATAATAAAACCATATGACCAATATGGAAATAATTTTCAATTCCTATATGTTTTTCTACCCATAAGCTTCATGACCAAAATATATAAAAATATAAAGATAATGGTACAAGGAAACCCATGTCTATATTGGTCACATCCCTATTTAATCTTGGAAAAAACTTGTAAAAATATAAGAAAAATAGGAGAGATGTCCCCACATTAGTATGAATCTCATCTCTTAGTCGTCTTGATCCTTATAAAATCATATAAGGAAAAATGGGAAGACAATCCCTTCCTACATAATCTCAACCCTAAGGAATCGTTATCCTAGCTCAAAATAATATAGGACTAATGGGAAAGTGGGGAAGGTCTATAAAAATCTCAACCTATAGGTATTTCCATAACTTTATATCAATATAATTACAAAGGATAATGGAAGACCCTATCTATAATGGCCTCACCCTATAGGAATCTCGACCCCTAATTAGGATAATAGTAAGTGACATGTTCCTATCATGGGGTATGGAAAAAAATTATTTCCTAAGCTAAAATGCATAATAGTGGTTAACATGAGATGTATCTAGAGAGGTGCACAAAAAAAATCAATTTTTTCAATTTAAACTAGAGAAATAAGATGTTGTTTCAATTTGTGACTATTTAAAAAAATATGTAAAAAGTGAAAAAATAAATTGAAAAAAATTATACAAGAAGGGTGATTAGGTGGGGATCATTTATACAATTGTAACACTATCCTAGTTCCAAGTTATACAATCCTCCTCTACTAATCCAATTAAAGTGAGATTCCATAACCACTTCCTATGAATACCTTATAAAAATGGTGTTATTGAGAATAATCCTTGACAAAATATCATCTTGGTCTAACATAATTACTATGTCAAAGCTAGTTTTATATAAAACCCTAAATTGATTTAGGAAATACTCAATCGAGTCTTATTTATCCTAAGCAATAAATAATGTCCACTACCCCTCCTACCTATATTGACGATCTTCATGTACTTCACCACAAATCCAAGCTCAATTATATTATATATAAACCAAAACCTAGTTAATGTAGATAATTATAATTGAACAAATCATACAAAATAATAGAATGTAAAACCAAATATGATCATACTTGATAAGAAAAACAGCTATTCGAATATTTAAACCATCTTAAAAGAAGAATGAAAATTATTGTATTCCATAAAGTACATGAACTCAAGAATTATAAAAATAGAACCTACCCTTCATTAATAAATCACAATTTTACCCCATAATGTGAAGGATAACCTATATTAATGGGTAAGAAGAAGGCTTTACAAAACTAAGAAGAAGAGAAAAGAAGAATTAAAAATTTCTTCTCTAGAATCTATATGTTATAAGTTTTCAACATTTATACCCACAAGTCTCACATATATAAGTTTAATAACATGAAAAAATAAATCCTAAAACTAATTCCACAATTTATACCAATATTGAAAAATTTATGCCAGAAATACAAAAGATCGAGAAAATAGTTAAAAATATAGATTTAAGAAATTTTGACATTTAAGATCTAAACATCCATAAAATTAATATATGATGCAATTTATATCATATTGATAAATTAATTAGGATTAAATAATTTTAATACACATAAAATATAATGGAAATATTAGCTCTATCAATTTCACCACACTTAGAATTTGGTCTTCTGAATAGGTAAGAATCAAAATAAAATTAAATAAAATTTAAAACACATACCCATGAGATCCACCAATTCAACATCAATAAAAAAGATTCCATATATCATAAAAAATAATTATTTCATTCCTTTCATTAAGATCATTCAATATATTTCCACTTCATCTATCCTCTCATTCATATAACACACTTACCTCACATGAATTTCTCTCATCACAAAAATGTTAATTTTCAAAAAGAATTTTCTCATCCAAATTAAAGAAAGAATAACCAATGGAATGATAAATTACTAAATCTACACCTGACTAAAGTTAAGAACATGTTTTTATCATTAAAAAATTTTATAGGTGTTCAATGGCTTTCAGATGGTAGGTTTTAGATGTCAAAAATTCTGAGGCAAAATAAAGAGTGTTTGGATCTTTTTGGAGAAAAATTAAAAGATTATAATTTTAAATCAAGTATTATCTCCTCATCACTCCCATTAGTTTAAAATAATCTCCAATTATCAAGAAAAATATATAGGAAATGTACAACACTCAAAATTTTAGCAACATAAATGATATATATATTTTCTACCATCTTTAACACAAAATATTTTCTTTCAAAATTATACTCTTGAAAAGCTCCATAAAAGAAATTTTGTTATTGGAATAAAATTTTAAGTAGAAAATTCAAATCATAAGAGTTTTTTTTTCAATGAAAATTAGTAACAAATGATTTTTCACACCATGAAATATCTTCCCCCCATAATTAAGTTCAACATGATCATGAAATTTCACATCCAAAGAAGGTTGGATAGGGAAAATTAGATTGTATTGTGGCTAACATAATAAGTTTTCATGGATAATAAATGATATTAAGATTATATTCACTAGAAAGAATATAATAAAAATGATTCTATTAAAAATGGTACTTTTAATACCAAATAACTTCCTCAATCATTTAAAACACTAGTACCTAAAACTATCATTTTTTGATAAAATAATTCAATTTTTTTTTTAAAGAAAGCATTAATTGATTCTCTTAATAAATGAGGTGAATGTAAATAATATGATAAAAAGGGTTCAAAAAAATCATCGTAAGGTGAATTTTAAAGATAAATACAATGATATGTGGAATGAGATTCAATAATTATAGGTCATATCATGAAATTATAAATTTTTTGAACATTAAACAAACTAATTTTCAACATTCATTTTTTGGTCTCACTGTATTTATTTGTTTAATAATTAAAATAGTTATAAAAAATGAAAAATATAATAATTTGAGCTCAAAAGTTTCAAAATCACACAGAAATTAAAAAATAAATACAAAAAAAATTAGAAAATTCACAAAATTTTGTAAAATATAAATTAAAATATCCTATATTAAAAAGTTTCGTTTACCTGAACATAAATAATATATTTCCCTCAATGAATATAAGTTGACTTAGAATTAAAGATGATTTATAATTGAATAAAAATAATAAATTATGTTTTATGTAGATTTACGACCTTACTTATTGGGAGTATAACATTGAACTAATCTCTTAAGTGCTACACATTGAAAACCCACAAGAAAAAAATAAAACAAAACACAAGAAATTTATTAAAAGAAAAGAAAATATAAATATAACAATTAAGTAAAATAAAATAATTATAGATCATGGTTTAACCTCCCCCCCCAACCAAGTGGACCCTTGGTTTTGATGGGCCCCATATGAGAAGTTCTAGTGGATTAACCCTAATTTGACGGTGGGTAGAGTTTCTTTGATTAAAACTAGTAAAAATTATTTATAGTTCTATTCTCTTAACACTAGATATAAATGAACCCATAGATAATGTATATAAAATACACCCCATGTAAATTAGATACACCTTTCATTGAGGGGGTAGGAAAAATAATTGGTCCACTTCATTATTAGTTTCCACTTTAACAACCTATTCTTTGTTCTCTAGTGATTTCTTTAGGAATGATGCATAAATAAAACTATCAGTTTGAAACCCTGAGTTTAATTATATTTGAATAAAATTAAATGATGAATATTCAATATTAAAATCTTCCCCTTTAAAGTAATTTACTTCTCCTCATGGACTCCATCTAAAAAATGTTCAATATGATTGGGGACCTCCAGAGGTTCCTCAGAAGGTGAATATTATTTTTTCTTCTTCTTCATATAAATAAAATAATAGATGAATGAATCTGAAAATTAAAAATAATGAGAGGTGTTACTCAATTAAGTTTCAACAAAATTATATTAGATTGTGTTCAAGAAAAGATCATCTCCTTGAGTTGGTTAAACTTACAATTCTTCTCAAGTGGATAGTTCCTTTAAATTTTGGGTGGTGGAGATGGAGGTGTGCTATCAAGATTATATATTTTTCTTCAAATTCAGACACTTGGATGGTTTCTTCTTTTTTCAAGGATAAGGTGATATATAAATGTGCCATATTTTCTTCTTTTTTAGATACTGGGAGATAATGTTGTACTTTATATTCATTCTAATATTCATCCAAATATTATTGATCTCCCACACATACCTCAGTAGGAATGTGTTCTTCATGAATATCCTCCAATAATGGTTGAGAGATATAGAATGGGACTTTACGTATATCCTCCTTTACCTAGTTATTTTATATAGATTTAAAGTTGATTAGGGAAATCAATTCCACCACTACCTCAAGGTCGAGCTTCTCTTGATACTCATGGTATATTTGTTCCATTTTTCTATTCAACTAATGTATCTCCTCTTTAGTATATTAAAAAAATATTTTGTACAATTTTCAACCACTTTTTCTTGATGTTTCATTTGTGGGATTTATTGAAAAAAATTTGGGGGAAATAAGGAAGAGTCTTTTTATGCCTCGACCATTTGATGATAAAATTATTAGAAGTACTCATGGAGTTCAGTTAATTATTTTTCTACTTATTCTCCTTAAGGTTTTAGATAAGCTCCATTAATTAATGTTGTATGATGAGTTAGCTTTGATCTCCCTTGATCTATTTAACAAATAAATCAACACAATCTTTCATAGACCATGGTGAGTATTTTTTTTGATTTTTTATTTTAAATTTATTTTTAGAAAATATATTTTTAATTTTATTATTGGTTTTATTTCCACATAAATTAAAAAAAGTTTTGACATGTGATTTTCATGGGTTGTGGGAAAAAAATTATCTCCTATATAAAAGTGTAGTATAGTTGTTAACCTAGGATGTCTCCAAAAAGGATTTCACAATAATAAACTTTATCACTTTAAGTTAAATAAAGAAGGGGTTGTTTTTAGTTGTGATTATTTGAAAACAAAAGTAAATAAATAAAACAAGATACTGAAAAATGTAAAATGATATGGTTATAAAGTCAGTATTAATTTTCTAATTTCAGTATTATCTTAGTTCAAAGTTATCCAATAATCTTCAGCTAATCTAATTAAAGTGAGATTCCAAAATCTCTTCCATTAAATTCCATGTTCAAATGATGATGTTGATAACAAACCCCTACAAAATATTATCTTGGTCTACCCTCCTTTATTTGTGTGATAGGGTTTCATTGAACACCAAAAATTAACTTAGGAAAATTCCTGATAGTGCCTTATTTATCTCAAACAATCAATAATATCCACTACCCCTCCCACACATACTGATGATCATTGAGTACTTCACCACTAAACCATAGTCTATTATATCACATAAAAACTAAACCTGATGGAGGTAGAAGATTATCATTAAACAAATTAATAGCTATAACTTAAATTAATACCAAATATGATCGTTCTTGATTATAAAAATTTCTATATGAATATTGAAACCAAATGAACAAAATAAATAAATACATTTTACTCAATGAAATGTAGGAACTCAATCATTATAAAAATAGAACTCCCCTTACCCAAAAAATCATAATTTTACCCCTCCATGTGAAGTGTAATCTAAAAGAAGGGGGAAGAATGAGGCATTACAATACTAATAAGAAAAAAATGAAGAGAAAAAATTTTTCTTCTTCAAAATATGTTCATCATAATTTTTCTACATTTATACCCACCAAAGAGATGAAAATCTCCAAGATTAATTATTAATAGTATTTTTGGAATTTTTTTTCTTTCTACCCAAAAAATTAAAAGCCTATGGACATGTGTACAAAAGATGTTCCCTAATTATTGAATCTATCTTTTTCTAGATGGATATATTCTTCATCTTTTTCCACTATGATGCATGAGACATCTTCATTAATGAGATAAAATCTCCATAAAAGTTAATATAAACATTATAATTAGAGTCCTATTTCATATACAAATGGAATCACCTAATTTGGATACATGTATTAATAAATATGCCTTTTTTTTTGACAAAATAAATATGCCTTATTTAATGAGGAAAGGTTAATTTTATTAGGAAAAAGGTTTTTCACATTGACCAATTTATTTGGGCCTTATGAAGTTTGAATTAAAACTGGGTTAAATTGAATAAGTTTAATTACACAAAAAAAAATAATTCTAAAAAATAATAATTCCTTTATTTGGATTAATATTTTAAAATTGATTCTTGAAATACATAAGTGAAAAAAATACATAAAATTCCATTATTAAGAAATATTTAAAATTTTCACAAAAAACATCCCTAAATTCCAAAAAATTATGAAATTCATATCAAATTGATATATTTTTGAGGATTAAATCATAGTAATAAACATAAAAAATAGTGTAAATATTATCTCTATCAATAATCCCAATTGAAAAGGTAGCGTGGGTTTAAATTTATCTCATCCATCAAGTATCTCTATCCCAGCTCATATCAATGTAAATATAATGGGAAATTAAACCCCACGCCTTTGATAATACATGATCAATCGAATCGTGATATGTATTATAATAATTCAAAGACCATGGGAGTGTTAGAAACATTTCCATAATGATCTCAAACTTAAATAATTATTTTATTGATATATTAATATGAAGTCTAAAGGGAATGGAAACCCCTATTTGTATTAGCCTCAACCTATAGGTATATTTACCCCTTCTATTTAACCCTTAATGAATTATATTGTAATAATATTAACTAATAAATTAATGTTTTTAATAACATATAACACCTTTATATTCCAAACAAGATCATCCCTCACATACTAAACCCCTCACATTGTCTCTCCCAAGGTATGAACCCCTTGGAACCACTTAATTTATTGCAGGGTGTCTCTTAACTCTTATACATTCCAAATAAGATAAAGTGTCTATATAACAACCCAAAAGCTCCTTAAGAAGGAAAACCCAAGAACACTCTAGGGTATTCACACATATTTTTTGTCGACTTGAGGATAATGGTCACCTGATAAGGTCTATTATAACATAATGTAATTTAAAGTGTGTTATATTAGGGTTTGAGTATAAAATTAATCACTTTAATCCAAGTCCATGGACAATGATAAACATGTAAAAAATGCAAAGGGGGGGGGGGGTCCATAATGGACCTAAAAATCCATACCCTACATATATTGGATTAATATAAATAAGTATATTTTAGGTCAAGTTCACACGGTATGTGTGACAACATATCACGTGTCACCTGAAAACATGTATAAAATCATGGGAAATATTAAGTAAAAATTAACTTGATATATTAGAATCTCACTCATAGTGAATCATTAAAAGAATCATCTCCAACTGATGGTTTTCCAAAAATATGATTATAAATCTAAAATTAGTTCATAACCAACAAAGAATGAGAAAACAACATGAAAAACCAATAATAGATGAGAGATAAGTTATATCCTTACTTCAATAAATATTTCAGGATAAATGAAACAAATATTAGAGCTTGAATAGAGGAGATATAGCCTTAGGAGGTTGAGAAGTAGGGTAAGAAGAAATTGAGGGGGTCACATTTAATATAAATTTTAATCAATTAATAAAAATAAATTAATTTTATTAAATAAACCACCCAAGTACCCGCCGAGTATCCAATACCATACTGGATAACAACCCTAGAGTCATTAGTCACTTTCTGGACCCATTAGGAAAACCCCTTTCGTCCAAGTACATTGGGAACTCAGTATAAGACATGAGTTAACTAATATAGTCTATCACAAAATAAAAATTTCTTGTACCAAGTTTCACTTCCCAATAATTGGCTCGTACCTTCACATACAACTCTAATGGAAAAAACCATCAAAATAAAAATGGTATGAGAAAAGTTAAAAAAATTAATTCTTTAGGATAACCAATTTTTTCAATTTAAATAATAATGTAGTTATTAAAATGAATCAGCCCTTAAAATTGATTCACTAAAATATTTGATGATCAGTGAAGCATAAATTAACACATGGAGATAAATAATATATCTTATTAATTCATGATTACAATCAAATCAAATGTATTATGTTTATTTCATATAATAATGATACTCTAAAAAGGTATACATGTTTCAAAAGTATTATAGAGAAAAAATATAATTATAATGTAAAGAAGTTCATATCGGATAACGGAGAAGAGTATACGAGAATAAATATTGATGTATACTTATAGAAATATAATATTAAACATGAATATAGGCACCAGACACCCCATAAAAATGGTTTTATTAGAGGAATAAAAGAAGGGTAATGGAGATTACATCACCATATTGGATGATCATGGAATGTCTCACTATGTTTGAGGTAGGAAATTAGATAATAAATTATTTCAAAAAATTGGAAACTATTTCATTAAAATTAAAACATGTATCTATATAATATATAATATAGGAATATTCATAGTTATAATTAATTCAGGGTATTTGGAAGCTCTTTTATAATCTATGTGAAAGGTACAAACTTGAGTAAATTTAAGAATCATGTATTTTATGAGATATTTTTTGTTTATTCGTAAAATAGAAGAGGATATTACTATTATAATAAATAATTATGAAATATTTTTTATATCTCTAATTTGAATGTGTTTTAAAATTATTTTTATGAGTGTTTAGATAAAAATATTCATGAATTAGTTTAAGAAAAAAGTAATTATCCAATAAAAAATAAATCTATAATTTTAGAATACATTGGAATGTTTTGTGAAGAATGATGTGAGAATGATGAATCAAATGTTTCAAGTGAAGAGAAAAATGAACTTTAGTTCATCCAAGGATGAGAAAATATGTGTAGGCTCAAAATTTCATTATTAATCAAAATTAAATTTTTTGAAAATTGGGATATTTTTCTAAACCATCCCATAGATCTTTGATTTATCAAGTTAAATTTATGGATATAAATAAATTATTGAAGCATCATAAGTGTATTTCAATGACAAATAAAGAGTTAAATTAGATAAAAAATAACACATGAGTAAAAAAATAACACACGAGTGTTAGTCATTATACAAAATAATAATAATGTTATTAAAAGAGAATGGGTATTCTGTAATTAAAATAATAAAATCATTGGAGTGACAAAGAGCGTCATGTGACTGGTTTATAAGGGATACTATAAATCTGAATGAGTTTACTTTAATGAGATATTTTGTAGCACACTAAATTTTTATGAACATTTTTTTGAATAAATTTATTTTCTTTGATGTTGTGTTTTGAAATATACACTAAGTTAAACTTTCTCTATATGTTATACCAAGTTAAGATTCCACTACATATAACACCTAATTTTCTTGTGTTACATGGAACACTAAATTTCTTTGAATTTATTATTATTATTATTATTATTATTATTATTGTTATTTAAACATAATAGTTATAACATAGAAATTAAACACAGTGATATTAACAATAATAACTAATTTTTAAATTTTATATATATTGGTTTCATATAAATAAAACATATTGATAATAAGACATACAATTTTTAGTAAAGTCTGTATATGTTTGAAAATACTATTTTCTAAAAAGAAATGCTTTTTATGTACTTCTACGTAAAATAATAATATTGATATTAGAAAATTTTATAAATTCAATTTTATAAAATAAAACTAATTTTGAATTCATAATGAAAAAATTATATTAGGGTTATTTTTGGATATTTTTCTTAAGAAACATTATTTTTGGATGAATAGTGAAAATACTAAATTTTAATTGAAAACTTATTTTTCATATAATTTATTTCTATAGTTAAATTATATTTTATGTTGGTTTTAATGTCAAAATTGATCAATAATAAATCTATTAATCCAATTTAGGTCAATATAATAATTTTGATATTTAATTTAGACATAAAATCTTAATGAACATTTGAACATTATCACTTTAAAGACCCACTTTCTCACCACGTTTGCGGGATTAAAATCAAACATAATTTTGTGCTTCTATGAACTGAATTTCAAAAAATGTAAATAAATGGGTTTAATAATTATAATATTTATATTCTAATAAGATCAAATTAATTTTTGACCATAAATATTATTGAAAGTGATTAAAATTAATTACAGAGATTAAGGTAAAATTAAGCTTAAGAAGGGACTAAACCTTAAACTTAAGGGACTAAATGACCTATAAAATTGTAAAAAACATTTTTGATGGACATATTTAGTCTATAAACCTTCCATTATTGAGATTTTTGGGGGTTTTATTACTTTTTTTTTGAACAAACGTTGGTATACCTAACTTGTTTTCAAAAATACCATGTGTGTCCCCTCCCTCCCTTATAAAAGGATACGACATCCCCCCTTATCCAAACCTCTAAAAACACTTAATTTTGGACAAAATATACCCAATTAAATTCCCAAAATCCCCCCTTATAATTATAATCCTCCCTTTGGGCATAAATCTAACCAAGTAATCCCTTTGGTGCAAACCAAAAGGAGTTACCTAAAGAATAGGTAACATCCTTAAACTCCTTTCATTTATTTTCTCTCTCCTCTACCACAATTATTCTTATTACATGAATAAATCGCAGCCTCATTATCCTAAATATATTAATATGTTGTCATTATAAGGGTTATACCTACACTTACACACAGTTCCATCTAATGGGTAACGAACTTATCATTATTGTGTAAGGTGAACTACCGCCTCACGAAATGATGTTGTTCGTTTTTCAATTACCACCTCTCATTGTTGGGAATTATGATGGAAACTATATTTTTATATGATATATATGATATATATGATATATATTACATATTTATGACTTTTAAATTATTATATAACAAATACTTACATGCTTTCCATTTTCGGTAAATATGATAATTTCGTTTAAATAAGTGTGGACTACGGCCTGATCAAAGAGATATAATTCATTCCCACACTACATGGAATGTATTAAGTATGATTTTAGTGAAATTATATTGCATATATGATATAATAATGATAATTTTATGATATTTTATATACATATATGTCATTACTTCCTTTCTTTTAATATGAAAAATAAAATGGAAACAACATTCATGTGTATGTATGACCTACTGTCTCCATGAACGATGTACTACATTTCATATTTCGATATTATATAGATTATTATAAATAAATATATCCTAAATACACATGATATTTATATAATTTTTTACATTCTCTAAATCATTATATAAAAATTATGACAAAAAATATAACAAATCAAGAAAAATGTATAAAAAACCTAGATAATACCCTAAGTGAATCCATAACATATAATCATTAATAAGAAATTAAAATACTTTCATAATCAAACCATATATGGTATTAGATACAATAATATTTTCATTTAAAATATTTATAATAAACATATATTTATTATACATAATTTTTATACGAGTACAAAGAGAGTCAAGACATTAGGCAAGGGGATTTCTAGTCTCAGTTTTATTTTTGTTACATTTACAACTTATTAACCACACATTTATTTTGTGTGGTGTATATAATGAATATTAATATGTTATATAATTTTTATACTTAAATTTATGGGTATTTATATATCAATTTTATGATCTATTAGCCATGGGGTTTATATTTTAAAATTTATCAAATCTGTAAATTAGTTTAGTTTCAATTTTCTTTCTTTGAGATAGATTCCTTGAACTTCAAAAACCATTTTCTCAAAAAAGTTTTCAGAATATTATTTTAATATCATTTTCAAGGAAAATTTATATTAAAAATGTTTTATGGTTTTCAAGATTCTTTTATAAGTTTTAAAATAATTTTCAAAGAAATGGTTTTCAAAAATATTATCAAGATTCCTTTTCAGAGAAACGGTTTTAATAAATATTTTCAAGAATAAATTTCAAATAAATGGATTTAAAAGTATTTTCATGTTTCTTTTACTTGTTTTAAATGAAAATGTTTTTCAAAATATTTTCTAGTATCTATTTTTTGTCTTGAAAGAAAAATGTTTTCAAAAATGTTTTTTGTTTTAAAATAATTTTTTTAATAAGAAAGGATATTTTCCTCAAGAAAAGTTTTTAAAAGGATCACCCCAAAATATTTTACATCTAAGATGATATCCATAGTTTTTACTAATGATTTCTAGAGAAATGATCTAAAATTTCCATTCATGTTCTTTCTCTGAATGGTTTATCTTTGTATTGACCGATGTTTATGAAACCCATTTCTATTTCATAGGTTATATGTTTATGAAACTCAATTATTCAAGGGGTTATATTCTTATGAAACCTGCTTATTTTCACGAGTTATATTCTTTTGAAACCTGATTATTTTCATGGGTTATAATTTGATTAAATGATTATGAAATCTAAATATTTTTTATAGGTTATGATGTGATGAAATGTTTATGATACCCATTTCATTCCAGGGGTTATGATATGATGTTTATGAAACTCATCTATTTTTATGGTTCATGATATGATGAAAGTTTTATTAACTTATGGAACATGTATTAATGGATTTATTAAGTGATGGGTGAGACCTATATCTACCTCAAATGCATTGGGTAAATATCTATACCTCATGAGATAATGATTGGAATAAAGTCAAAGTTCTTGATCCACTATGGGAATATGGGGAATCCTAATCCCTTATAAGGAAAGGGATGTGGTAAAGGATGGTGGTGTGGCACACCTAATAGATGTAGTCAGCATGAAAATGGAAGATAGGGAAACCAAATCCACAATGGGAAGATGGGTAAACCCGATCCCTTACAAGGAAAGGATTGTGACTAGGGATGGTGGTGTGCCTTGACTAGTATGTGTAGTCCCCATTAAGTTCCCTGATAAGTTCTATAAATTATTCTTGACCTATAAGGAAATTTATTAAAATTTTATGTGTATACCAAAATTCTATGTTTTATTCCTATTTTATGATTTCATGGATTATGCTCTTGTTTTCCTTATGATTCATGTTTTATAAACTACCAATATTTATTCCATGATTCTTGTTTATGATCTTTGATATACAAGTTATAATATTCTAATGTCATGATCACATTCTCATTCCCTTATGCTCATGTTTATGCTTACATATCTCCCTTGTTTAACCTTACAAAGAATATGAGCTCACCCATTTTTATTTTTCCTTCCTTAGGATATAAAGATATGAATTAAGTAGGATGATTCAAAGAAGGTTGAAAGTCAGGAATAACCTATTGGGAGATAATGTAACTCAATTATGTACCCATGTTTGTGTTATAATGTTTCAAAGGCACTAAAAAAATGTGGTGTTTGGGAATCTTTTTGTGTAATGTATTAAGTATTCTACAAAATTGATGTAATGTTAATGTTTGAAAAGTGTGGGTCTCAATAGTTGGTATTAGAGTGATGTTTTAGTTAACCTTTTAAAACCAGGATGATAAAAATTTAGTGATAAACCTAAGTAAATGCCTAAGGGAATCTATAAATATGAGGAAAAGTGTAGGAAAATATCCTCAAATTTTGGAAATGGATAGAGTGAGTGGTTTCCTAGAAATACATCCCTGTCTGGATACTAAAAGTGGAAATGGTTCTAACATAGATGTACCTAGGAGTAACATCTATAATAAATTGTGTCCAACCTAACTCGATCGTAACCTAGTACAAGACAACCAGCCTTAATGCACACCTAGTTTGACACTCCTGGGGGATAAGCATTAGGATTTCACATACTCTTTATAAACCATCATGAAGGATTTAAAAATAAGATGGCAATGTATAACCTAGGATAAATATAGGGTGTTATAGATTAATGAATTTATTGTAATTTAGACATCATCTAAGTGGTTTTGCATTATTATGTGTTTCCTCACTATGAAAATTGTTTCTTACTCTATGTTTTGTATTTTTATTCAATGGATAGATCCTGAAGGAGCCACATTAATGGTGATTGTGATAGGAAATGAAATGAATGTTCTACTGAGCATCTAAATGACATGGGAATTTGAATGAAAAAACTCAATGTTATGCTCAAATAGATTTCTCTAGATATGAATCATGTTGAGATTAAAAATAATAAATGGAGGGAACAATGTTTTGTTGAGTCCTTCATGAGGAAACATCCACCTTATTTCATTGAGTCTTCTGATTCCCTTGTTGCTGAAAATTGGATCAGTACCAATGAAAAGATATTCTCTATTATGAACTTTTCATACCATGATAAATTCATTCTAGATATTTATTGGTAATAAGGTGAATCATACAAGTGGCGGAATCTAATCAAGGATATGTGGAATCAAGAAAAAATTGAATTCATGGATTGGGATGAGTTTCAAGATTTTAGTTTTCAATAATTAATTTCATAGTGCTCTTATTACAAAGACGGAAAATGAGTTCCTTGAGTTGAAATAAAAGGATGATGAATCCTTTTGTACCTATGAGGATAATTTTACTAGGCTTACAAGGTATGCTTCTGAAACTATCATCCAACCTGAAAGAATGGTTTATATGTTCTTCAGTTTTTTAATGCCAAGTATCATAAGGGCATTTCCCATAAGATAATTGAGTATCTAAAAAGAGATTGTGTTTTTTAAAATCAAAGTTGAAATGGAGGTTGGGTTTGCATATCAGTATCATGGTTTTATTAAGAAAATAAAGATAATGTTCAAAGAAAAATCTAAAAACCATGAAGAGAAAAATGTGAGCCTTCCTTTATGCTCTCTGTGTGGAAGGAAGTGTGGAGGGAATTGTATTATGGGGTATAATAGATGTTTTATGTGTAGAAGGGCGGTCCATAAAGAAATTGATTGCTGCACTGATGGGAAGAAGGTGGATACTGATGAAAATAGAGGAAACACTACATAGATTGCACCTCCCACACTTCAATGCTTTTGGTGTAAGAAGAATGAGAATTATTCTAACTAGTTCCCAAACAAAAGAGTTGAGGATAATGATCGGAATCAGAAACCACTTAAACCAAGGGAAAAAGGTAAATCTCATGTGATCATTGTTTCTGAGGAGGAGTGCGATAACGTTGTGGTGAAGGGTACACTTAATAACCACTCTAGAAATGATAATATATTATTTGATTTTGGATCAACCTACTATTTCATATCTGAAGAATTTTATAAGGGTATTAGTTTCCACCAAAAAGATTATATGTAGAATTAGTAGTGAAATATCCTATTGGTACAATGATTTTATCTCAAGTATATGATTCCTATATGTTTGATGTTTTGTGGGAATGTTCTTCCTACATATCATGTCATTATTTCTTTGGTTGAATTTGATGTCATCCAAGGTATATATTGACATTATATACATAAATCCCACATCAATTGATGAGGAAGGGAAGTTATGTTTGATATTTCAAACCAACCTATAATTGTTTGTCAATTTGATTGTAATTATGAACTTCCTTTGGATATTATATCTAGTGTATGGGTATTAATTCTCATTAAAAATTCATGCTTGTCTAAAATGGCTATAGAGAAACTCAACATTGTTAATATGCCGATTTTTTGGTAATTTTTGGATGGGTTATCATAAGATTTTCCTAGTATTCCACTAGAATGTGATGTTTAGTTCTAAATAGAACTCGTACCTAGTTCTACAACAATTTTAAATACTCCCTATATAATGGAACTAATTGAGTTTCAAGAATTGGAGAATAAACTCCAGGAAACATTAATAAAGGATTCATTTTCCCATGTCTGTCTCCTTGGGGTGCACCTTTTCTCTTTATTAAAATAAAATAGGGACTAATGAGACTCTGTGTTGGTTATCGGGAGTTAAAAAAATCATGATCAAGAACAAGTATCATATTCCTCATATTTATGACATTTTTGATCAATTGCACAGAGCCCAATAATTTTCCATGTTTTACTTTTATTCTAGATATCATCAATTGTGGGTTAAGAAAGAGTATATACCCAATAAAAAACTATGTAAAAGTTATGGACACTATGAATATATAGTGATTCTTTTTCTTCTTAATAATTCTCCTACTATTTTCAGGTATTTTATGAATAGAGTATTTAAATATTACCTCGATCAGTTTGTGATAGTCTTTATAGATGACATTCTTATCTATTTAAAGAGTAAGTAAGATCGTGGATACCACTTGATATTTTTACGAAATACCTTGAGGAGGGATAAATTGTATTAAAAATTTATGAAGTGTGAATTTATACTGCAAAAGGTATCATTTTTGGGTCACATAATCACAATATATGGTATAGAAGTATATCTATCAATGACGAAGGCTATTAAATGATGGCCAAGACTAACCACTGTGACTAAGATTCAGAGATTTTTGGGTTTAACTGGATATTTTTGATGGTTTTTCAATAATTTATAAGGAATATAAAATCCTCTCACCAAGTTAACTCCAAAGGGTGATAGGTTCATCTAGATAGATGAATGTGAGGAAAATTTCAAGGATCTAAATAGAATGTTGGTCAGTGTAACTATGCTTACATTACCCTATAGCGGAGAAGGGTTTTTAATCTATAGTGATGCATCCAAGAAGGGATTGGGATGTGTTATTATTCATAATAACATGGTTATCACTTATGCCTCATGATATTTTAATATCAATGTGAAAAAATTACCCAACTCATGATTTAGAGTTAGAAGAAGTATTTTTTGCATTAAATATATGGAGGCATTATCTTTATAGAAAAAAGTGTGATATGTATAATTATCACAATGTTCTAAAACATGTATTCAAATAGAAAGAGTAGAACATGAACAAGAGTAGATGGTTAGAGCTAATAAAATATTATGATTTCACAACATATTACCACCTTAATAAAGAGAATAATATGGTCGATGCTTTGAGTTGAAATGATCATGCTAGGTTATCCATGATGAGGATTGAAAAAGATCCTTTTTTTGGATTTTCAAAGGATGGATTTGTAAATCTTGAAGGATGGGAAATTGTTTTATCTTGATCATTAGAATTTTCAGCCCTATATCCTTGTAAAGATCAAAGATGTGTAAAATGAAGATGTAAAGCTGAAAAATATAGTTAGAGATGTCCCTAAGTTTAAAATTAATCAGGATTAAATGATAAGGTTTAGAAATCATTTGTGTGTTCTTTCAATAAAAAATTTGAAAACATATCTGTTGGAGAAAAATCATAGTTATTAATTTTCTATTCTTCATGGAGTTAAAAATATGTATAGATAATTAAAAGAATACTTCTGGTGGGATGTAAAAAGAGGGATATCATTGAGTTTGTATCTCAGTTATTGGTATTCCAACATGTTAAGGAAGAAAGAAAAAATATAATTGGATGTTGCATCCATTACCCATACCAGAATAGAAATTGGAGAACATCACTATGGATTTTGTCATTGGACTCCCCAAAACCTATAAATGTTTGAATGCTATATGGTTGGTATTCAATCACCTTACTAAGTCATCAAAATTCATCTCTATCAGATAATACTTCTCTCTAGATAAACATTATAGGATATATATTAAGGAATTTGTAAGGTTTCATAGAGTAACACATTATATTGTATCTGACTAGGATCCAAGTTTTACCTCAATATTATGGAAAAACCTTTATTAAGAAGTTGATACAGAATGGAGTTTCATCACTACTTATCATCCTCATAGGGATGGATTTTATAAAAGAAAAATTCAAACCCTAGAGGATATATTGAGATCTTGTTCATTTGATTTAAAAGGTAGTTGAGATAAACACCTTTATCTAGTTAATTTTTCTTACCATGATAGATTTAACTCAATAATTTATATAGATCCTTATGAATCTCTTCAGGGGAAGAAATGTAGATATCCAACTTGATGGGATAAATTTGGAGAAATAAAGCTATTAGGAACTGAGATAGCTGAATAAATGGT
This sequence comes from Viscum album, assembly GCA_963277665.1. NCBI lineage: Eukaryota > Viridiplantae > Streptophyta > Magnoliopsida > Santalales > Viscaceae > Viscum > Viscum album. The sequence goes on along the minus strand of OY728141.1, from coordinate 1,606,374,799 downwards.
CGATAAGGTTAGATCTGTTGATAAGTATATCAAGGAAACTCAAATTTGAGAGAAAAGTTATGTTAATACCCATAAATGTGACCTAGAATTTGAAGTTGTTGAGATGGTGTTTCTACAATTCTCTCCCTTAAAAAATTTTATTAGGTTCAGGAAGAAATGGAAACTAATACCTAGGTATATTGGCCCCTTTGAGATTTTTGATCATATCATAATGGTAGCCTATATATTGGAACTTCATCCCAATATCTCTCAAGTCCACAATGTGTTCCATGTATCTCTACTGATGAAGTACATACCTAACCCTTCACATGTACTAAACTCAGTGTTCATACCATTGGAGTATGATATTTCTTATGGAGAACAACCAATTGAAAATATGGATTGTACAAAGAATATTCTAAGAAACAATACCACTCACATGGTAAAAGTTATATAGAGAAAACACAAGTTATAGGAAGCTATGTGGGAACTTGAGTATATTATGATATAGAATTATCCTAATTTTTTTTATCAGAATAATGAATTTTGAGGGTGAAATTCATTTTAAGGGGGGGTAGAATGTAACACCCTGAGTTTTTTTTAAAATTTTGTTCGAATAAATTAATTTTATTTGATGTCATGTGTTTTATTCTACACTAATTCAACCTTTTTTTAAATTCTATACCAATTTTAGTTTTCACTACACGCAACACTGACTTTTCTTGCGTTACACGCAACACTAAATTTCTACAAAACACATTTTTTATTATAATTATGTAAATGGGATAGTTATAAACAAGTTATTAAAAATATTAATATGATTAGTAATAAATAATTTCTAAATATTATTTCTAATGGTTTTATATAAATAAAACATATTTATTATCATATATACAATTTTTATTAAATGTTTATATGTTTTAAAATTCTATTTTATTAAAAGAACTACATTTTATGTTCTTCTGCTTAAAATAATAAAATTAATTTTATAAACTTTTAGAAATATTATTTGATAAAATAATATTCATTTTTGTGTCCAAAATTTCAAAACTATATTTGGCGGATTTTTTGATATTTTTCTAAGAAACATCATTTTTTAGATGAATAGTGAAAAATATTAAATTTTAATTCAAAACTAATTTTTCGTATAATTTATGTAAATGTCAAAATTATATTTTATGTATTATTTAAATTCAGAATATATCAATTATATATCCATTAATTCAATTTAGTTAGTTGGAAACATATTTATATTTAATTTAGATATAAAAGCTTACTAAACATTTGAACATTCTCACTTTAAAAACCCGCTTTCTCACCACATCAGTGGGATTAACATTAAACTTAACATTGCCACTTATGTGAAATGAATGTAAAAAAAGACATATTCAGTTTTAATTATTATATTATTTTTAGTCTAATAAAATCAACTCAATTTTTGACCAAATTAATTAGTGAAAGTGATTAAAATTAATTACAACTATTAAGGTGAAATAAAGTTTAACATAGGACTAAACCTTAAACATAAGGTCAAAATGACCTATAAACTTATCAGAACACCCATTTTATGGCCATATTTCGTCCATAAACATTAAATTATAGAGTTTTATTGATTTTATATGACTTTTTTAGGTAAAAAAGTGGGTGCACCTTACTTGTTTTAAAAAATTCCAAGTGTGTCCCCTCCGTCCCTTATAAAAGGTCACCACCTATATCCTTTATTCACACATATATATACACTTAATTTTAGATAATCTATACACAATTAACTTTATAAAATCCCTCCCTTCCACTTTTAATCCACCCTTTGGGAAGAAATGAAACCAAGGAAGCCCTTTTTTGCAAGCCAAATGGAGTTACCCAAAGAAGAGGTGACATCCTTCCTCAAGCTCCTTTCATTTATTTTCTTTATCCACTACCGAAATTATTATTATTTCAATAATAAATAATAGAATAATTATCCTAAATATACCAAGATTTTGTTTACGAAAAGTGTTTAGACTACACTAGTAGTCACTTCTATCTAATGGGTAATGAACTTACTATTCTTGTGTATGGATAACTACCACCTCACAAAACAATGTTGTTCATTTTTCATTTACCACATCTCATTGTAGGGAATTATAATAGATACTATATTTTTATATGATATATATGATATGTGTGATATATATAATATTTATGATACATATTATTTATTTATTCTTCTTTATTTATTATATGACACATACCTACACGATTTCCATTTTTGTATAAATACTATAATTTCATTTGGGGAAGTGTGGACTACCGCCACATCAAAATGATGCGATTCGTTCACACAATACATGGAATATAATAATTATGTGTTTAGTTAAATTATATTATATATATTATATAATAATTCTACATTAATGATATCATATATATAAATATATGTCATTACTTTCTTTCTTTTGATATTAGAAAGAAAAATGGAAACAGTGTTCATGCGTACGTACGACCTACTGTCTCCATGAACGATGTATTCCATTTCATATTTATATATTACTTAGGTTATTATATATACCTATATAATTAATATACATGATATTTAAATCATTTTTTACATTATTTAAATCATTATATAAGTATGAGGACAAAAAATATAACAAATTAAGACACATGAAAAAAAAGATGATATTACTTGAAGAAAAACCATAACTTGGAATCATTAACAAGTGGGTAATATAAAGTCATAATGAAACCATATATGCTATTATATATAATAATATGGATGTTTAAAATATTTATAATAATATTATATTTATCATACAAGACTTTTTTACGAGTACTAAGAGAGTCAGGACATAAGTTAAGGGGATTTCTAGTCCCACTTTTATTTCTGTGAGATTTACGCATTATTCACCAATAATTTATTTTTTTAGTGTATATACATTCCATGAATATATTATATGATTTTTATACATAAATTTATGGTTATTTATATATCCATTTGATGATATCCCTTTCATGGGGTTCATATTTCAAAAGTTACCAATTCGGTAAAGTTGTTTTGTCTCAATTTTCCTTCTTTGAGACACACGCCATGAACTTAAAAAACCATTTTCTAAAAAATGTCTTAGAAATATATATTTTAAGATAATTTTCAAAGAAAAATGATTTTAAAAATGTTTTATGGTTTTCAATAAATCTTTATAAGTTTTCAATGTTTTTTAAAGTGATGGTTTTCAAAAATGTTTTCAAGCTTCCTTTTCCAAGAAATGATTTTCAAAAATGTTTTCAATCTTGCTTTTCAAAGAAATTGATTTCAAAAAAGTTTCATGTTTCATTTATATGTTTTCAATTAAAATGGTTTTCAAAGTATTTTTAAGTTTCCATTTAATGTTTTTAAGGAAAAAGGTTTTCAAAAGTGTTTATGTTTTAAAATCATTTTTTAAAGAAAAATGATATTTTCCTCAATAGTAGTTTTTAAAAGGATATTCCCAAATTATTTTCCATCTATTATGACCTCCATATATGTTAATCATGAATTTATAGGAAGTTATATAATGGTTTCATTCATTTTATTTCTCTGAATAGTTTATGTTCTATTTATATGATGTTTATGAAACTCATTTCTTTTTCACGGGTTATATGCTTATGAAACCCGCTTCTTTTAATAGGGTATATGCTTATGAAACCCACTTATTTTCATGGGTTATATTATTATGAAACCCAATCCTTTTCATGGGTTATGATTTTATGAAATTATTATGAAACCTATCTATTTTCTATAGGTTATGATGTGAGGAGATGTTTATGATACCCATTTCATTTCATGGGTTATGATTTGATGTTTATGAAACCCATCTATTTTTATGGGTCATGATGTGATTAAAGTTTTATTATATTGTGGAACATGTATTAACGATTTAAATATGTTATTTTTGGGACATATATCTCTCTCTAATTCATTGGGTAAATATTTTTATCTCATGAGATAATTATGGGAATCAAGTCAATAAGCTTTATCCACTATAGAAAGATGGGGAAACTAGATCCCTTACAAGGAAAGGACTGTAATTGGGGATGGTGGTGTTTCTAGACTAGTAGGTATATTCACCTTGAATATGTAAGATAGGGAAACCATATTCACCATGGGAATATGGTGAAACCTGATCCTATATTGGAAGATAGGGAAATGTGATCCCTTACAAGGAAATGAATGCGACTGGGGATGTTGGTGTGTCCCGCCCTGTGGGTGTAATCTCCATGAAGATCCCTAATAAGTTATTGAAATTTTTCTTGTCTTATAGGGAATTATATTACATTTTTATGTGTATTCTAAAATTCCATGTCTTATTCTTATATTATTCTTTCATGGCTTTTGATATTGTTTCCCGTATGATTCATGTCTTGTGAACTTCCAACCTTTATGTCATTATTCATGTTTATAACCTTTTATATGTATGGTATGATCTTATAATGTCATGATCACACTCTCATACCATTCTTATCATGTTTATGCTTACATATATCCCTTATTTACCCTTACTTATCATCTTAGCTCACCTCTTTTTATGTCTTCTTTTCTATGATATAAAGATATGTATTATGTATGATGAGTTTAAGAAGTGTTCTAGTCATGAAGAACCAAGTTGGTGATAATGTATCTCACTTATGTACTAGTGTTTATATTAAAATTTTTCCCAAGTTAATGGACCAATATAGTCTTTGGTAATCTGTCTATGTAATGTATTAAGTATTCTGAAAAAAGTGATGTAATGTTAATGTATGAAAAGAGAGGGTCGCTGTATATTTTCTCTTATATAAAGGCTTGAAACCATAAACATATTTATTTTTATATCCACTCAAGTGAGATATAATATATTTTATATGGATTCAAACTCTGATATTCTGAATGGAGTACTTGAAGAATATGTCTAAATTGATCAATGTGATTGGTTTTTTTGATGATGTTGTAAATGTGTGTAAGTTAAAAATAGATTTTTGTAGTTTGAATCAAGCCACATGATCTTGGTACTAAAATAAGGACACATATTTATAGTCAATTTAATTTATAAATGATGTTTTTTAAGAGTTTCTTACTTGGATGAAGAAGTAGTTTGAGATTTTAATACTTGGAGAAATGCGATATTTCTTAGGTGTATGAATTACTCAAGAAAATGATCTTATTTTTATTTCACAAGATAAAGATTCTCAATTAAAAATTAAGGAATATTTAATGGAATAATATAGGGTTTTTTCACTCTAACAGTACTGAGAAAAATTCCAAGGATAGTGAAGGTAAATAAGATATCCAAATTGAGTACAAAAAACTCATCAGAGTTTTACTCTATTTGTTTGCATCAAGATAGAAATAATTGAAACTTTTATATTTTTATTTTTTGATAATCCCTCTTTTTAACCTGAGTTAAGAGGGATCTATTACATGATCCAAAGGAATAGGGAATTACATGACCCAAAGGCCCAAAACATGATCCAAAGGCCTAAAGACCCCACTACACCAGAACTACCCCTCCTTAACATCTTATTCAAGGATAGTTCCTAGCTCCCCACCTCGCATGGATTATCATCTATAATTTCCCCATATATATATGCATGATTCTTGGAACTATTGGAATAGTTTTTTATATACATCTCTTTATTTCCAATCCACTTAGCTTCACTCTGGTGGCTGCTACGTTCTCATATTCCTCCTATGGGGAATGATCCTATGCTGTCAAACCTATCTACTTCATGGATCAGAGGCCATGTGTATTAAAGAACCATTGATATCATGTAATAACTTAACTTTAAGGATTTTGGTGTCCCAGAGGACCTTTGACCATAATCCCCTATAGCTCGAAATTTCAAATCTATAGCTCATAGGCCGAATTTGTGTCAATAGTTCCAATGATGTAGTAATTTCTATATTAACTCAAAAAATACACCCCTTCCCAAATTTTACTTGAGTCATTTGGATGAAAAGTATAAACCTATACCACTCAAATACTTTCTCATTAACGATTAACATAGGATATGATATAATCTATAGTATCTTGTTATGTAATTAATATCAAAGTACACCTAAGGCATCTCATCTGGTTGTTGCTAAGAGAATCCTAATTTATATCAAAGGCACTAATGATTATGGGTTGATATATTACAAAAAAAATAACACTTGATATTTTTGGATTTATTGATATTTATTTTGATAGAGGTATTGATAATCAAAAGTAAAAATTAATTATAGTGTTTATCTTAGGAGAAAAATGTGTGTGTTGACATTTGAAGAATTAGAATTTTGTAACTTTGAGTGAAACATAAGTAAAGTTTGTGGTTTTGAATCAAGTAATGACTAAATTTATGTGGATGAATAATTTGTTAGAAGAATTCATTGTTGAAATAGAGTTTCATTTACTAATAGGATAAAACAATTATGGTGTTGCTAACTTATCAAATAAATTAGTTCAATACTATAGATCAAAGTATATGGGAATAAAGTACCAATTTATAGAATAAAAGTTGAAACAAGAAATCATGAAGCAAGAGTTTATTCCTAAAAAGGTTAAAAGTAGATGATGTTTTTAAAAAACCATAACCTAAATCTATATTTTAGAAATTGAGGTTGATGATGTATGTTTAACCTCATATCCATCAATGTTTATGCATAAATTCCATCCTCTTCTATATTATTTTTTATTTTTATTTTTTTAAAGGGATAGATAAAGTTAATGAATTTAGTGTATTTTTATTTAACCTAAAAATATAATAGAATATATTCAAGGGGAGAAGTTTAAAGGGATGGATGCAAATTTACTATGCACATTGGTGTTTTTTATGAAGCTATAAGTACTATATATGTGATTTGTTTGTACAAAATGTGTGTTTTTGTGTGTTGGAATCTATGAGTTCATTTTTAATGTGTGTGTATTTTAAAAAAGTGAACTATTTTGATGTGTTCTTTTATTTAGTCTGAAAGAAATCTATTAAAAACATATAAAGGGGTTTTTAGAAAAAGTTGATGAGAATATATATGAAAGAGATATAAAAAATATAGTTGGTAAACAATTTATTTTTATAAAGGATAATAAAGTGATTAATGTGATATTTTATTTATGTATTGCATTGGGAATTTATTTTAGTTATTTTTGATTCTTACACCAAGTCCACTTACATAGGATTATAATTTACTAATAAAAATATAATTACTAAGGGTAATATAATATGTTAGTGAACTCATCGTGTTTTTTCATAGTCGAAGAGTTATTTTTGTATATAAAAAGTTTCTCATTTGATAATAAAATTGGTAAAAGATTTTTACTTATTGACTTGGTATAATTTCATAAAATAAAATGGAAGTTTAAAAAATTATAGTATTGTGTGGAATGTTTCATTATTTGGTTTCCAAGAAAATCCCAAGGGTATGATTGTTGAATATCATTTATTATCATATTTAATGAAGTAGTAATTGGAATTAAAAATATTGTGTTAAATTAGGTCTTGTATTTGAATCAATACATGGTATTTAATTATGTTGCGTTTTTATGAAATCAAAAAATTTCCCAAATTTCCCAATTGTTTGATAAACATGTTAGAGTAATTCCTATAAATTGTTTAACCTAATTTTAAGTGTTAAAGAGGAGTTTGATGAAATTTTAGAGATTTGAGATAAATCATTACATGGTTATGTTAATTATTTTGTAATATTTTTATGTATGTTATATAAATTTTTTAATCTAACTATCATGTTATAATGTAAATTACAATGACAAGATATATTGGTTCAAGATAAAGATTCTTGGGATGGTCAAAATGATATATAAATCATGCCCTAATGGAATATCATGATTTAGTTTTTCTCACATTAGATGTTACTATTAGGATATTTTATCATGGTTTGAAGGATTTTATTTTGGAATTTTGGTTATATGTTCATGAACGATTAATATTGTACTAAAACTCAATGCCATGATGAAAAGTGGTGTTTGTTTATTTGATGAAATGAAATGAAAAAAGCATGGATTTAATTTAATAATAAATAAGAGGAAACTATTATTTCAGAATGAAATATAGTATGTCATAAAAATTAGAATTATATTTGTTTTTTAAAGATTTTTATTTTAAATGTTTTGTAATTTCTAGAATTATACCACGATTTTTGAGAATTCTATATATATTTCATTTTTTTAGAATTTGTGTCGTGGTGTTGAATGATGTTTTTTAGAAATTTGTACAGGCCTCTAAAGAAGTAAATCAAACTATTAAAAGGTATATGTAAGAGATAATAATATTTTTAATATTATAAAATTATTTTATAAACTCTTTTAAATTAATAACTCCTGTTTTGATGCTGGTGATTTTACTTTAATGGATTAAGTGGTCTATTTTGGGTTTTTATAAATATTATGATAATATTATTTATATTTGAAGCCCATAATAGGATTATATCAGAGTATTAAGTGATGAATAATTGAAAATAAGTAGTTTTAGTGAAAAGAAGAAGTGATCAAATAAGATCATCCCTAATAATTTGACTTATAGTGAATTTCACATATGTGTGGTAGAACATGAAAAGAGTTGGGAGAAATTAATTATAATAAGTGAAATATTATAATATACTCATTTGTATTCACTAGATTTTTATTGTGAATTGTTTTTCCATTGGTGTTTCCTGGTCATATCTAGGATATAACCATCCTTGTTTGATCAATGAAATTTGTTAATGATTATTTCCTACCTATTAATTTTATTTACTATGATTTTTAAAAAAGTTAAAAATCATGTAAACATAATCTAATTGATAATTATAGTCTAAAAATAGGTTTATAAAATTAATATAATATAAAAAAATCAATGTTTTGTCCCCTTTTTAAGTGAATCCAATATGATATTGTCAACCAAAAACTCATCAAATTAGTTCTTAAAATGGGATTTGATAAAGATTATTGTAGGTGACCTCAAAACTTTCTTATGGTTTAATTATGGATTTATTTTTAAATTTTTATTTAGTGATTTTTATTTTTATAAAATAACCTAAATTTATATCTAAGGTGTTAAAATTTTAATAAAATTAAACATATAAGTCATTATTTCTATATTAAATATTTTTCAAAGACTAACATGATTTTTGAATTTGTATATCTACGAATTACTCAATTAGGATTTTAATTTTATTAAGGAATATTTTTCTAATAATATGTAAATGAATTTACTCGTATAGAAAATGGTTTTGTTGACTAAATTATCCATGTGATTTATTAATGTAATTAAGTTATAATTGTTCTTTATTATGATGTGTTCTGGTAATAAATAAGTTATAATACTGTTAAATGTAATTTTTACTTAAATTTAAATGCTAAATAAATATTGGTTGATATATAATGATGATGTGAAGGTGTTATATCTATTTATATGCTATTCTATGAATTATCATGGTATTTCTATGATCTTAATTAATCCATGGATAATATTGATTTTATTAGGTATGTTATTTCAACTATGAGGTGAAATTATAGGAGTTATATTATGATCTCAATGAGGTATTTCTATAGTAAATTTTATTCCATTTATATTAGATACTTAATAGATACTCCCAACAATTTATACTTTTTAATAACTTTTGAAAAAGGCAAGACTGTGCATTATGGTGTTCAGATAAAAAACAATAATAATGTATGTTTATTAATTTGGTTTTTAAAATAATGAAAAAAAATTCATATGGTATTTCACAATTATGTATGTTTAGTCATTATTTCTTGAGTTATGTTTTGGTCCATTTAGTTATATAATATTGAGTTTTACTCATTCTATACATGCACACATCTCATTCACAAGAAAATTTCATGTCTTGTGATACAAGTAAAATAAATGACCCAATTGTAGATGGATAAGACTTGTGTAGTTGGATGAGGATATTGAAATCAAGTGTTGGGGAGTGTCTGAGGCTCATTCTATGAGAGATTGAGTTTTATTTTTTCTTATTATTTTATAATGGGTTTTAATTTGATATCTCATTAATATACTGGGTATTTTACGATGTATGACTACTTAAGATTACATACATATTGATAAGTTATATATTTTTTAGGTTGAGATGTTTTGTTTTGTTTCCATTTTACCAATTTTTAAATATATTTCATCTTTCATTATATTATTAGAGGGTAAATCATCCCTAATTATTTTAATATACCATTAGAGATAGTCTTCAGCCTCTATAAATTGATGGATGTTCTTGAATCGATATGGTTCCTAACCTCAATTTCACAATTGTGCTAGTGTAGGATGTCACACTACTCACATGTTGTACATTTTCACAAAATAAACCATAATAATGTGTTGTGGTTTACTTAAAAAATAATTTCACTAAAAATATCAAACTCTCATAATAAATTACACTAGTCGTAAACTTGTTCAACCTAGAACTATAATTACAACCATTTTTTACTCAATCAAAAACATATGAGATTATTATAATCCAAGATAAATTTACTTCCATGATATGATCTCAATAAATTTTTAGCATCATCATTATTACATCATCAAACCTCATATTTTAATATCCAATTTGAGGACTTTATACTATCATGGCAAGGAAAACTTGATATTAGTATCATCAATGGAAATTGAAAAAAATGGTTCCCACACTAACTAAAATATCAAAGGGTATTTATACACCTTACTATGTCCAAAATAGTTATCAAAATTCTTGTGAAATCAAATCATCCCACCCTACACCAAGGCATGATTAAGACCTTTAGAATCTCAATATTGGAACCTGATAAGAATCATATATTTTCATCATATTATATGAATCTACATGAATGAAACCAAACCAGAATAATACATAAAACATGATGATACATCAATTTATAATTTCAAAAAACTATTATTATAGAAATTGGTCTGAAAAATACACAAACATTTTACTTTTATTTGAAACAATTTTTTAATCTTCAATAATTTCTTATTTTTGTTAATATATATCCCAAAATAAATTCTTTAAATATTTAACACTATTAGATTAAACCATAGAATTATTATAAATCATGTTTCCATAAAAAATAAATAATAATATCACCCATTTGAAGAAATTATTAAAAAAAATTAAAAAAATTCAGGAACAACGAAACAAAACAAAACACATTTTACAATTTTACCACTGATCTAAAAAACACTAAATAAAATAATCATAAACTATATATCGAAAAATTTATTATTTATATTTATTAAAATTTTATTTATGATACATTTATTTTAAGAAAAATAAAGATTTTTTTTCTAAATGATATTTAAGAATTTTAAAACATTATTTTATTCAAAATAATTAATTAAATTAATTTTTACTCACATTGATAATTATATAGTTCACATAATTAATATATAAAATAAAATTTAAGTAGTTATATAATCAAAATTAATTAATTTCATAGATAAATGTGTAATTAATCTTCTGAATGAAATAATAACAAAGAGTAATAATAGATCATAAAAAAATATTGCCATCAATCATCTCTATGGTATATATGTTCATTTTTTATCTTGGGAGAGCTATTAGAGTGGATTTAATGAATTACTTAGGTGATCATAAGATTATTAAGTATATGTTAAGGGTAAAACAATAATTTTTTAAAAAATATCTTTCATGATTATGCATACTTAAGTGATCAAAAAATGAAATTATATTATAATGATACATGAATTACTACCAACGATAAATAATATATTCTAAGATTGATGTCATGAAAAAATTTTAATTTTTAATTTCATAATATGAGAAAAAATTTAATTTTCTCTTGAAGTTTTAAATCACAAAAATACCTCTTGGTATCTAAAATAAATTGAAAATAATTTTTTATGTATCTATAAGAATTATTTATTTTAAATATTATCTAGTTGGTTAGTTTATAATAAAGAAAATATAGATTTATATCATTTTTTTCCACATATAGAGAAATAAAACTTTCATTAGGTGCGTAATGAGTGGATATTAACTCCTCTCCCAAAAATTATTTTAATAAAACATTAATTTGTTAAGAGAAGGAGTATTTTTAGGTTTTTATATCTTTATCAAGAAAGGATGGTTGAAAACAATATTACATTTAAGGATATAATTCAATACTTAAGGTAAAAATTGAAAAAAAAATGAAATGATTATATAGAATGAGGAAACATCTTAAAGGTTCTTAATATGTTTGGATTCTTGTAAAATTTCTGAAATTTATATTTTATATTCTTTTATCTTTATGGTTTAATATTTCCTTGATGGGAAAAAATTATATAAGATCATGACCTTTCATTGAGGTGTGTTTGAATTTAATTTTGTTTAAAGTAATTTTAAAATAGTTAATTAAATATTTATCAGGAGTAGGGAAGGTCTCATGAGTGTCCCGATGGTTTGGGACATGGATGGAGGAAAAAAGTGGGCCATTTAGCGCATGATGCATGATTAATGCACAATTTGGACTAAAAATGTGTTAGGACTATGTGCCCTAGAGAATGGAGGTGAAATATTTTTAAACCATGTAAGGGGAGTCTGGAATCGATGTTCCCTTGGATATATATTGCCTCATGGCCTATGAATGATTTTACAAGCTATGCCGGATCTGTAGAAAACCATGTGACATGTGTGTCTCTTTGATAGAGGAGCCTACACTATTGGCCCAAGGTTTGGAAAATCATGCGATCAAATCATGTGACACATTAAAAATGGGAAAATGGATATTTTCCTCATAATATTTATAAATTTTTATCCAATTTCCATCCCCATTTCTCCTCCAATTACATATGGTGTAAATCATGATCTTCTATCTCATACACGAATCAATATTCTTCATTTCATAGGCTTTTAAGGTACCATTTTTTGAAAATTAAAGATCTGGGTAAGTCTATAAGACTAATTTCTTTTATTTTTTGGAAGAATATTTTGTTATTTATTCCTCTTAATCTAAATCTCATAAACCCTACTTTTTATAAGGTGTCCTTATATTTGGTGTTAGTGGTTGTTTTAGTTCAAATCAAGGGCCAAGGTTAGGTGAGTTCTTGTGTATAATCATATGGTAGGTGGTCAAATATATTTCTCCCATATTATTCATTTTACCCTTGTGTATATGGTTGTTCTAATGGGATTTCTTCAATAATATTTATGTATTAGACTATGAAAAGTAAATTGGGACTTTAATTTAGGTGTGAGACCCTTCACAAACCTTGTCGGGTCCATGGATGATTTTGAGACCAGGCTAATGGATACCCATGGGGTGTTCTAATCTCATGAAAAAGATTTAATGAAATGATAAGTGATGTAATTTAGAGTCTGTAAGAGTAAAACAATAATACTTTTTGTTTTACTTGTTAGGATGACATAAAGGGATGCTTGGCCTAACATTGTATGTAAATTTGTTGTGATATGATGATTAGAGTTAATGGGAAATGGGTAAAGAGGTATGTTCAGGTTAGTAAATGTTTTCTAAGAAAATTAAATTGTTGAGTTTAACGAATAACTTTTTTAATTATGGAATTGGGACATATAGATTGAGTGTGGTGGATTATAGGATTAAATTAATGTTTTAATGGTTTCACCCAGGAAGAAAAGGTCAGGTATATTAGATATTGAGAATTTTGGAATGATGAAATGGTTATCGATGATGTACATGATAGTTTCGACCCATGGGTATGGATTTGGATATCTTGATCCTTATCATTAATATAGGATTTGTACAAATACAATTTTTTATCTTTGACATAATATGATGGACATGAAACTATTTATTTGTGGTTGGGGTGTTCGAATGATTATTCAAGAACTAAGAGTATTTAATTTTGAATTTTTAAATGGTTCAATATTCTTTTATTCCAATAATTTAAATGTTTAATAAATGAATTATTATGATCAAAATGTTTAACCCAAAGATCAATAACTATTTTTGAGAAACAAGTATCATTTATTGCAATGTTTATCTGTTACTTCATACTATTGAATACATTATAATTTTTATTGTATTGGACTTTGATTTAGACTCCATTGTTGGTGGCCTACAGAGTTATACTCACATCCTTATTATACCACTAATGGTACCCAAGTAGACCTCATGTTTTAATGTTTGTATAAGGGAAAGATTAACATGATAGATTATTGACTTGGGATGGATAATGGATGAGGGAACTAGACTTGATGTCGAGAACCGATTTGGGGTTTATTTGTGTCTTTATTTTTAGTCTTCCTATGACATATGACACTAGTATGAAATGAAATATTTACTATATTGGTTTGTTAGTACTTCCCCAGTTTGGAAATGTTACATGTGATTTATGGTTATTGCTTACTATTGGATTCTGTTTATTATCTTGATTTACACTGTTGGTTTACTCTAGTAATGAGGGTATAGTATCCACATGAATCTCATTATACCCTTGCTGATAGTCAAAACCCTATACTATATGGGGATTCATTCTTGAGGTCATGTAATGAATTGGTTCAAGGTACTAGTTTAGTGTCACTCGGGTTAGGACGTTACAAAGTTGTATTAGAAAAGTTTTTATCTATTAATTTACTATTTGGGAAATGTATATTGAAAATTAATATGTATTGGGCCTTGGTAATTAGCTCATGCATGAGAGTAGATAACCCATGTGTGGAGGAAAACCCACATTCTTCTGCTGGGATTAGTATTCTTGATGTTTTCTTGTTACTGTCAGTTTTTATTTCACCTTGGTTGAATCATTTATTGTGTGTTATTATTGTTTTCTAGGATTTTACTCATGGGCCGGTATGGTTCATGGTTTTTTTATGCAAGAATCATTTTAGGAACATAGCTATTTAAGTGATATGCATCATGTTAGGAACACATGTAAGAGAATTTTTGGTTGGGTTGTGGGAAGTGAAATGATTTTCTATTCCTTTTATGTTTCAAATAAATGATACCTAATATGTAGAGACCCGTATCTTGATATACATGGACATTAGATTACTTTTGCGGAATACTTGGTACATAACAAAAACACACACACAAGGATCGTAATAGTTTAGTGTCTTTGGAAACTCGGAACATAATCTTCTAATCGTGGTGAAAGATCTTTCAATATCTCCCATAAAGATCTTCCCTTTTTTTTTACCTAAAACCATTCTTTATTTCCTGGGGAAAAGAAAACATAAAAGGGTGAGCTCAAATGCTCAGAAAGGGCAAATAAAGGAAATAAAAATCATATCATATCTTTTTGAAAATCATAACCTGCAAAAGAGATCATAATATCTTAACATGGAATAAATCATAGAAGTGAAAATGAGATCCCCATAATCATAACATAAAACTTGAAACTTTGTGGCATGCACACATAATCATGGAAAATCATTTCTTGTTAGTCATGACTCATTGCCAAGACTATCTTAGTGGACAAAGTCCCTTTCTGAACCGAGTTCACTCCTCATTTCAGTCCTGTATCACTGAACCGAAATAACCTTCCGTTCCAGCCATGTCTATCTCATGAGATATAAAATCTTTACCCAATGCATTGGAGGGAGATATAGGTCCCACCCATCTTATAATGAATCCTTTCTTATGTGTGCCACATAATCATAAATCATACATCATCGCATAACACATATAAAAATGGGATTCTTGAAACATCATGACATCATAAAAAAATTCATATAAGATAAAGGAATTCATAAAATTATTTCCATCACAACATAATCAAACCAATGTAATAATAGGGATAAAAATAGAACCCTTTTATTATCTTAGATGGAAAATAATTTTGATAAAATACTTGAACTCCATTCTTGAGGAAAATATCCTTTCTACTTCAAAAAAACACTTTTACTTTCTTAAAATTTCATACAATTTTAAACTAAAAGAAGTTGATTAAAAATAAACTTGAATACTTGTAAAGGAAATTTTTTGGAAATAATGTTTTAAGAATCCATTCATGCCGTATAAGTAAAAAAAAACATTCTTCGTACTTTTGTCGGAAAAGTCAAAAAGTACCTCGTACGAAAAACGACAAAAGATTCCTTTCATACATATTACTAAAAACTCACCGAAGGGTAAAAATGGATTTAAACAATTGTAGGTGGATGGAAATAATATTACATATTGATGAAACATGGATGTTGATGATAAAATACACCCCAGTAAGTATTTACGAATAAACAATCTCGGATAAAAAATGAGATTGTGATATTTCCCTTACCTTAGGTCCGACTTGCTTTGTACGTGTCCGAACCTCCTGTATAATGATTTAAATCATGTTATTGACTTATTCCAGAATCATATTCATTGTTATTATATCATATATGGTCCACTTATGACTTTATATTACCCGTTCTTTTGTAAATTCATGTTAAAGTAGCGTTTTGGGTAAAATCGTCTCATTTGTCGTTCGTGTTTTTAACTTGTAATTATTAATATGATTACTTGGATAAGGATTACTTATATCCAGAATGTAAAACATGATTTATATACAATATATATTCATAATATACATATATATAATATATTGATAAATGGAATGAGATACACCGTTCATGGAGACGGTAGTCCGTACGTACGCATGAACGCTGTTTTCGTTTCCTTATTGAATTGAATGAAATTAAGTAGATGACATACATATAAATATAAATAAATCCAGTATCATTATTATGTCATATATTTCATTAGTACTTAATATATATACTTTATAATCATTCATGAATGGTTAATCATTGAGAATGAATCTCATCGCGTCTTGGAGACGGTAGTCCGTACGTACGCACGAGCGATGATATCGTTCCCATGGTCGTGGAATTGTGTTGAAGTGTTTGTATACTATTTCAGTATCAATATCAATTTATAATAATCACTAATTAAACCATTATACCCATCCAATTAATGTGGTGGCGGAAAATAGATTACACCACGGCGTGGAGACGGTATTCCGTACGTACGCACGCGCGGTGATTTCCTTTTTCCGTAGGATGGATAGATAGTGAAATAGGGTTATTTCATACTTATAATAACATATCAGTATATGAGTGATACTGATGTTATTACTTCATAATGAAACAACCTAATAAGAAGAAGTGGAAGAAGAAATAAGAAAGAATTGGTAACGGTAATTACCTCTTCTTTGAAGCGCCTCTTTGAGACCTCCTCTTAGGGCACTTAAATTGGTCTTTGAGGAAGACCAGAACATCTAGGATTATTCTAGGGAAGTGAATAAGGGATTTTGTCCGGGGTTGGCCGAGCTTGAGTGCTCAATTTGGTGTTAGGAGGAGGGGGAGGAGGTGTCCTTTTATAAGGGAGGAGAGGGGCACCTTTGGAATTCTTAAAAATATTAATTTATAATAAATCTAACCCCACTTAAAAACCTCCAAAAATGACTCATATTCGAAGATTATATTATATAGGGTTGTAATCTCATTAACCAATAAAATTTAGACATGTTTGGATCTTATTTTAAACCTTATCATTTTGATTTATCCTTATTTAATCTATTTAAGTTTATTTGTGGTAATAAAATTCTAAATTTTAAATTATAACAAATAATTACTTATTTGTTGTGAATTTTCCATAATTGTTTACTTTATAACATTATAGACCATATAAATATAAATTTCTAATTTTTTAAATATTTTTGTGATTTTTAAACAATTTTATAATATGTTATTTTTGTAAAATAACAATAGTGTCAATTTTGACACTATTCATTTATTTGAATTTAAATAAAATATATACAGAAGATATGTTGGAACTAAAAGCTCTAATATATTAATAAAAGGTCATATGTATCTATAAAATTAGTGTATCACATTAAATAGTTCATATAATATTTATTTTATTATTTTCAAAACCATTTATTTGGTTTATCTCTTAATAAAATAATTACTACATCATTTTTGTATAATTATTTAATATACATATTTGTTGTATAAAAATTTAAAATAAAATCCTATTATGAAGATAAATATATTACCTTTCACAATAAAACTTTTACTCGAATTTATAATCTTAAAATCACAATATTAAAATTGTTATATTTATTAAATTATGAAGTTGACAACTTTGGCATCATTTAAAATAAAATAATATAAGTGTCATAATAGCTTGTATAAGGCTCCAAAAGGTCAAATATTCGACCATTGGATGATTATAGTTTCCATTTACATGACCAATAAGTTTTGGTCAGGGTTTTGTGCCTTTTATGGTCACTATTAGTTTAATAAAAACTATATTCTTGATTTTTCACTAGATAAATAATTTTTGCATCACTATTGTGTCACAATTAATGATAATTATTTAATCCCAAAAAATTCTAAATAAATTCTCATGATGTAGATAATTTTGTTATCTTTCTGGAGACTATTCATGTTCGAAATTTTATGATGTTTATCACTAATTTAAAATTATTATACTTATAAGCTTTAAGAGAGTGACATGTTGTCACTTTCTTTGGTTTTAATAATAATTAAGTTATTTTCATGGACAAATGTCCATTAAATTATTCTAATCCGACCCTTAGGTGATATGGGTCGACTTTTAGTCATCCAATAGGATTTTGACATTTGTTAGGGTAATTTTAAAATATTATATTTACCCTTAATTATCCGATTTACCTTTAACTATGGTAAATAAAATTTACCGTAGTTACTATTTATAATTCCCAAAAATAAAAAGTAGATTATTAACATAATTTGGACCCACTGATTCCAAATATGGAATCCATTTTTTAAAATTCCATACATAGAAGTTGCAGAAATTAAATTAAAATTAATCCCGTTGTCGAATAAAAACGGGTTTTTGTTTAAAACATTGCAAAAGATTGAATTGATTTAACCTATGAATTCAAGGTAAAATCAATGCTAATAACATACATTATATTAAATGGTAAAAATATATTCTATTTATACTTTAAAACCATTCAATATTATAATTTAACGACATAAGATATTATGATGAAAAAAGTTGTTTTTAATTAAAATATAGCGTGTTTTTACTATTCATTAAAATATGAAAGTTATCGAAAAATTATCAAAACTTTATCTAATGTAAATTTTTACATCCTGATTCAAAATAAGAATTTTCTTTTGTCAAATTGAACATATAAACATGTCAAAACCCAGATTTAAAGTGGGTGCACCATCAAAAGGCGACAAAACTGCATTTTTTTAAAAATACTTATTTTACCCGAAAAATTTATTCTGTTCTTATACCATGTTCTAGAAATGTGTAAGATGAATAATAATGTTATAAAATTCAAAATTTAGTTAATAATATTCATAACGGCTAGTTCATGACAATATTATAATAATATAACATTGTTTATTAAAACCCGGTATTGCGTACAACACACGCTATTGAGGAAGGTCGCGATTGCGTGTAATGCAAGCCAAGTCAGGGTTGCGTGTTATGAAAGAATCCTTCAATGTTTCGTATAACAGAATCCAACCATATTTCATTTATACATTTAATATATATATATATATATATACCCAATGTTGCGTAGAATAACTATTATCAAAATTTTGTGTAACACGGTCCAAGAATAGTGTTGCGTATACTGCAAGCTAATACGGTGTTGCATATAGCGCAAGGTAATCTTGGTGTAGAATACAACATAAGACATTAATGAAATTAAAATAAAATTTTTCATAAAATCTCAGGGTGTTACATTCTACCCCCCTTAAAATGAATTTCGCCCTCGAAATTCGTCGGGGTTATAAATGGTTTACTATTTGAAAGTTTCTTTGATAGAAACCCACATCGTAAAAAGTAATACCCAAAATTATCTTTAAAAAACAAAAGTATGAAACGTAACGGTTACCCAAATAAACTAATCACTGGGTTTCCACATAGGTGAAAATATGGATATGGAAGAGAAATCTAACCATCATGTTCTGATGGAGAGTGGTAGAGAACATGGCTATGGAAAAGCTAGCAATCACAAAGCCATAAATTTGTGATGATCTAGGGTACGATCTGATTCATCGGATATAAGGGCACTAGGACAACATTTTTGGTTTTCAAGATCATTTCCCTAAAGTTTAAAATTTTAATTACAATAAATACTTACTTTATTTTGGTACAATCTCACTATTGTTCGTGCCTTGAACAATTTCCACTTCATCTCTTAAATAAATGAAGTTGAATTTGTTATTCGTGTAGTGTTAGCAGATCATGTGATAGAATGACGGGTCATTCCATCTGTCTCAAACAAAAGGTTAGCAAAAATTATATACATAAGTCGATCTATAGTGAGATTAATCATATATGGTTCCTAAAATGAACTTATACTTCACATATCATACTGCTTAATATAATAAAACTAGTTTTCTACTAAACAGGGACTTCATGTAGGTCAGTGGTAGGCGATAAAGGCCAGTCGCACTTCAGTTGTGGGTTCGATTCCCACAGCCTTGTCCGAAGCGATGGGCTGTCGCTCGTCCTGCAGGTTGTCCTTTTTCTAAAACTACATTACTATAACATCACATAAATAATATCAAAAAAAAGTTCTATACTTAAACAATACTAACTTATGATTAACATAATCCATTACAATCTTTAGGCTTGTCTAAAATACTTTGGTCCAAGCTCATAGTATAAAGAAAAATGATTACTTGAAATGTCGCCAACCAAGCATGTAAATACCATCATTTATCCCCCATATATCTTGTTGGTCACATTCCAATCATGTGAATACTTTAATGATGTATTCTCTTGAAAAATATGAATACCCATTAAACCTTAGTGAAAACATGAGTGCTGTCAAAAGTTAACTCTTTCCACATACCGAAATCCAAAAATTCTATATACTCAAACCATGATATAACCTTCTCCTTATATCAGTCATGAGCTCATGAATACTATCAAACATTTTATTTTCTCCTTATCCCTTCATTATGCGCATATCATCTACATTCCAAAAATATCTGAATAACCTTTCATGGATACTGGTAACATTAATCAGACAACACTGTAACAATCCTTACATGTCTCTTTATTCCATAGTGCCATGAGATTACTTATATAACATTACACATGATAAACATGTAATCATTCCACTACATTCTTAAACCATTGACCGAGCTTCAACAATTCTTTCATCTCACATATCATTTGTAGTCTCTTCATCATCATCCACATAAATACTACCCATATGACCATACTGATTCTCTTCATGAGTCTTTCCCTTAAGGAATTTGTTTTCATAATGCCCATACATTCCATATTTAAAATACTTAACCATTTTTGATGTCGTAGCAATACCATTATCCTCATCTATGTTGTTAACTGAACCTTTTCCTTTGCATTTACTTGCTTTGTGTCCTTCTTTTCCACACCCAAAGCATCTTCCAGTTCCTTTGAAACATTATCCTTGATGCCTCTTCCCACATGATTTACATAGGAGAAATTGAACTTTCTTTCCTCTATGATCATCATGAAACTCCATCTTTCTCTTATTAGCCGAGTCAGGAAACTTACCAAATTTTAATTATTGATCATATTATGAGATTGCTGATTCGGCATAATGATGTTTGGACATCCAAATACCATTTCATTTGGTTGCTCATGAAGAATATCATTCCATTGTCCATCATATCCTCCATTATTGTGAATCACCTTGTTTCCAGCCATTTTCTAAAACCCAAAAAGAATAGTGTGAGAGGCAAAAATCATGCTAGGGAAAACAACATAATAAAGGGGAAGTACCTTCAATATCTAACATCTTAGGTTAAATTCTAAGATCATTATCGTAGTTCTAGGACTATATCCTATACGTATACTTATCCTTAGGGGCATCCCTAGACATACCTTAGAAATATCTCTAGGGATCTCACTAACGTTTTCGCATCCTAGTTTCCAAAGGTTGACTAAACCTTTCCTCTGATACCAAATGTAGAGACCCGTATCTTGACATACATGGACATTACATTACTTTTTCGGAATACTTGGTACATAACAAAAACACACACACAAGGATCGTAATAGTTTAGTGTCTTTGGAAACTCGGAACATAATCTTCTAATCGTGGTGAAAGATCTTTCAATATCTCCCATAAAGATCTTCCGTTTTTTTTACCTAAAACCATTCTTTATTTCCTGGGGAAAAGAAAACATAAAAGGGTGAGCTCAAATGCTCATCAAGGGCAAATAAAGGAAATAAAAATCATATCATATCTTTTTGAAAATCATAACCTGCAAAAGAGATCATAATATCTTAACATGGAATAAATCATAGAAGTGAAAATGAGATCCCCATAATCATAACATAAAAGTTGAAACTTTGTGGCATGCACACATAATCATGGAAAATCATTTCTTGTTAGTCATGACTCATTTCCAAGACTATCTTAGTGGACAAAGTCCCTTTCTGAACCGAGTTCACTCCTCGTTTCAGTCCTGTATCACTGAACCGAAATAACCTTCCGTTCCAGCCATGTCTATCTCATGAGATATAAAATCTTTACCCAATGCATTGGAGGGAGATATAGGTCCCACCCATCTTATAATGAATCCTTTCTTATGTGTGCCACATAATCATAAATCATACATCATCGCATAACACATATAAAAATGGGATTCTTGAAACATCATGACATCATAAAACAATTGATATAAGATAAAGGAATTCATAAAGGTATTTCCATCACTACATAATCAAACCAATGTAATAATAGGGATAAAAACATAACCCTTTTATTATCTTATATGGAAAATAATTTTGATAAAATACTTGAACTCCATTCTTGAGGAAAATATCCTTTCTACTTCAAAAAAACTCTTTTCCTTTCTTAAAATGTCATACAATTTTAAACTAAAAGAAGTTGATTAAAAATAAACTTGAATACTTGTAAAGGAAATTTTTTGGAAATAATGTTTTAAGAATCAATGCATGCCGTATAAGTAAAAAAAAAACATTCTTCGTACTTTTGTCGGAAAAGTCAAAAAGTACCTCGTACGAAAAACGACAAAAGATTCCTTTCATACATATTACTAAAAACTCACCGAAGGGTAAAAATGGATTTAAACAATTGTAGGTGGATGGAAATAATATTACATATTGATGAAACATGGATGTGGATGATAAAATACACCCCAGTAAGTACTTACGAATAAACAATCTCGGATAAAAAATGAGATTGTGATATTTCCCTTACCTTAGGTCTGACTTGCTTTGTACGTGTCCGAACCTCCTGTATAATGATTTAAATCATGTTATTGACTTATTCCAGAATCATATTCATTGTTATTATATCATATATGGTCCACTTATGACTTTATATTACCCGTTCTTTTGTAAATTCATGTTAAAGTAGCGTTTTGGGTAAAATCGTCTCATTTGTCATTCGTGTTTTTAACTTGTAATTATTAATATGATTACTTGGATCATGATTACTTATATCCAGAATGTAAAACATGATTTATATACAATATATATTCATAATATACATATATATAATATATTGATAAATGGAATGAGATACACTGTTCATGGAGACGGTAGTCCGTACGTACGCATGAACGCTGTTTTCGTTTCCTTATTGAATTGAATGAAATTAAGTAGATGACATACATATAAATATAAATAAATCCAGTATCATTATTATGTCATATATTTCATTAGTACTTATTATATATACTTTATAATCATTCATGAATGGTTAATCATTGAGAATGAATCTCATCGCGTCGTGGAGACGGTAGTCCGTACGTACGCACGAGCGATGATATCGTTCCCATGGTCGTGGAATTGTGTTGAAGTGTTTGTATACTATTTCAGTATCAATATCAATTTATAATAATAACTAATTAAACCATTATACCCATCCAATTAATGTGGTGGCGGAAAATAGATTACACCACGGCGTGGAGACGGTATTCCGTACGTACGCACGCGAGGTGATTTCCTTTTTCCATAGGATGGATAGATGGTGAAATAGGGTTATTTAATACTTATAATAACATATCAGTATATGAGTGATACTGATGTTATTACTTCATAATTAAACAACCTAATAAGAAGAAGTGGAAGAAGAAATAAAGATGAAAGAATTGGTAACGGTAATTACCTCTTCTTTGAAGCGCCTCTTTGAGACCTCCTCTTAGGGCACTAAAATTGGTCTTTGAGGAAGACCAGAACCTCTAGGATTATTCTAGGGAAGTGAATAAGGGATTTTGGCAGGGGTTGGCCGAGATTGAGTGCTCAATTTGATGTGAGGAGGAGGGGGAGGAGGTGTCCTTTTATAAGGGAGGAGAGGGGCACCTTTGGAATTCCTAAAAATATTAATTTATAATAAATCTAACCCCACTTAAAAACCTCCAAAAATGACTCATATTCTAAGATTATATTAGATAGGGTTGTAATCTCATTAACCAATAAAATTTAGACATGTTTGGATCTTATTTTAAACCATATCATTTTGATTTATCCTCATTTAATCTATTTAAGTTTATTTGTGGTAATAAAATTCTAAATTTTAAATTATAACAAATAATTACTTATTTGTTGTGAATTTTCCATAATTGTTTACTTTATAACATTATATACCATATAAATATAAATTTGTAATTTTTTAAATATTTTTGTGATTTTTAAACAATTTTATAATATGTTATTTTTGTAAAATAACAATAGTGTCAATTTTGACACTATTCATTTATTTGAATTTAAATAAAATATATATAGAAGATATGTTGGAACTAAAAGCTCTAATATATTAATAAAAGGTCATATGTATCTATAAAATTAGTGTATTACATTAAATAGTTCATATAATATTTATTTTATTATTTTCAAAACCATTTATTTGGTTTATCTCTTAATAAAATAATTACTACATCATTTTTGTATAATTATTTAATATACTTATTTGTTGTATAAAAATTTAAAATAAAATCCTATTATAAAGATAAATATATTACCTTTCACAATAATACTTTTACTCGAATTTATCATCTTAAAATCACAATATTTAAATTGTTATATTTATTAAATTATGAAGTTGACAACTTTGGCATCATTTAAAATAAAATAATATAAGTGTCATAATAGCTTGTATAAGGCTCCAAAAGGTCACATATTCGACCATTGGATTATTATAGTTTCCATTTACATGAACAATAAGTTTTGGTCAGGGTTTTGTGCCTTTTATGGTCACTATTAGTTTAATAAAAACTATATTCTTGATTTTTCACTAGATAAATAATTTCTGCATCACTATTGTGTCACAATTAATGATAATTATTTAATCCCAAAAAATTCTAAATAAATTCTCATGATGTAGATAATTTTGTTAGCTTTCTGGATACTATTCATGTTCGAAATTATATGATGTTTATCACTAATTTAAAATTATTATACTTATAAGATTTAAGAGAGTGACATGTTGTCACTTTCTTTGGTTTTAATAATAATTAAGTTATTTTCATGGAAAAATGTCCATTAAATGATTCTAATCCGACCCTTAGGTGATATGGGTCGACTTTTAGTCATCCAATAAGATTTTGACATTTGTTAGGGTAATTTTAAAATATTATATTTACCCTTAATTACCCGATTTACCTTTAACTATGGAAAAACAATTTTACCGTAGTTACTATTTATAATTCCCAAAAATAAAAAGTAGCTTATTAACATAATTTGGACCCACTGATTCCAAATATGGAATCCATTTTTTAAAATTCCATACACAGAAGTTGCAGAAATTAGATTAAAATTAATCCCGTTGTCGAATAAAAACGGGTTTTTGTTTAAAACATTGCAAAAGATTGAATTGATTTAACCTATGAATTCAAGGTAAAATCAATGATAATGACATACATTATATTAAATGGTAAAAATATATTCTATTTATACTTTAAAACCATTCAATATTATAATTTAACGACATAAGATATTACGATGAAAAAAGTTGTTTTTAATTAAAATATAGCGTGTTTTTACTATTCATTAAAATATGAAAGTTATCGGAAAATTATAAAAAACTTTATCTAATGTAAATTTTTACATCTTGATTCAAAATAAGAATTTTCTTTTTTCAAATTGAACATATAAACATGTCAAAAACCAGATTTAAAGTGGGTGCGCCATCAAAAGGCGACAAAACTGCATTTTTTGAAAAATACTTATTTTACCCGAAAAATTTATTCTGTTCTTATACCATGTTCTAGAAATGTGTAAGATGAATAATAATGTTATAAAATTCAAAATTTAGTTAATACTATTCATAACTGCTAGTTCATGACAATATTATAATAATATAACATTGTTTATTAAAACCCGGTATTGCGTACAACACACGCTATCGAGGAAGGTCGCGATTGCGTGTAATGCAAGCCAAGTCAGGGTTGCGTGTTATGAAAGAATACTTCAATGTTTCGTATAACAGAATCCAACCATATTTCATTTATACATTTAATATATATATATATATATACCCAATGTTGCGTAGAATAACTATTATCAAAATTGTGTGTAACACGGTCCAAGAATAGTGTTGCGTATACTGCAAGCTAATACGGTGTTGCATATAGCGCAAGGTAATCTTGGTGTAGAATACAACATAAGACATTAATGAAATTAAAATAATATTTTTCATAAAATCTCGGGGTGTTACATAATAAATATTGTGAAATTACTTTAAATTGAAATATGTTAATTGAAATAGCAAATTTATAATAAGATGTAGGTTTTAAGGATGATAATAGGGATAATGTTAATATTATAAATTGAAATATGTAAAGTAAAAAAGGATAAAACAAAATCAAACCTAATATATGTAAAATATGGAAGTTTTTTTTACCTTGAGTTAGTAGTGGCCCAAGATAGACATGGTTTAGGATAGTGATAATGTTATATTTTTCACCCATTAGGATGGTGTATGTTGGGTAGTTTTTTATTCCTAATTTTGTACCCTATTTTTTATATTGTGAAATAAATTGTTATGTTCCTAGAAACATGTGTTTCAAATTTTAGATAGATTCCACCATGATTTCATTTAACAATAGGTTAAAAGGAATAAAATTTAGAGGATTCACCTTTCATAGCAGGACAAGAACCCTCATTGGTTCTTGGAAATATGGGGAAGAGAAATTCCATGATAACTTTTATCGTTTTATGAAGTTCGTTGAGAGGGACCTAGGGTTGGCTACACTAAGTATGTTTGATCTAATTAGGGAGTTCCTACTATTTCACTCTCTGATATTCATTAGAGATGGTGGTCCTGAAGAATTTATGTTCTATATTGAGTGTATCCAAATTATTTTGGATCACTTGGAGACTCCTCTAGATAAGTGGGTCAATTTAGAATCATACATGCTATGAGGATCAGAAAGGAAATTCTGGGATATTTAGGTGTAGGTTAAGGAGTTGGAGGGAATGTAAAGAAATGATTTCAAAGAAAGGTTTATAGATAATTTCAACCCAGAGTTTCTAAGGTAGGAGAGAGTTGCAAAATTTATGTGTTCGACCTAGGGGAATATGTTAGTGATTAATTATTCTATATATTTCACTAAAATTCATCATTTTTTTCTTACATTAGTTGGGGATGATATAGTTGTGAAGAAACATCTTCAAGATAGACTTTTACATTAGATCAAGTCCCATGTGAATATATTCCATTTGAAGTGGTCTATTGATGTAGTGAATAAAGATCATATTTTTTAGAGGAACGTGAGGGAGGCTTCTAGTTCTAGATATTATGGATCAACTTGGTGATATGTTAGTGTTTCCTTCAATATTATAAAGTTATGTTGTTGGAGTTTTTTCTAAGGTGGTTGTGATTAGAACAACCTTGGGAGAGGATCGACCACTTAGGGTACTGGTCAGGTTCTTTTCTTTCAGTGAGGAACGACTGGTCACATGTAATGTTAGTTTGTTCAATTACTAGTGGAGTTCTGATTTTGAGCTAGGATGGGACACCAATATAGGTTATGAATGAACCCCTAGCTTATGAATTGTGAGGGAGGACCTAAGCTGATACAGAGTACCGACATGGGATCAAATAACCCATATTTGTTTGGAAGTTGGAGTTGTACTAGCTATACTAGTTGGGGTTGAGTTTGAGGTAATTAATGTAAAGATAATCTATATCATCATATTAGTATAGCACATGAGACCTAGACATTAATTAAAGGTAGAGGGATAGGTCAGCTACAAGCAGTTCTGCCTGCACCAGCTAGTAGTGAGTCTAGGAAATTACCTATCTGAGGTATGATCCCTATAGAATATATAATTACATATAATTTATTTGGTACCCGACCCTATCATTATTTTATACATTCTTAGTTTTTTAATTCTTTGTTCCTGGTGGTGGAGTATATGTTTGGGTTCATTTCAATGAACACACCATTGGGGGGTGCGATCAAAGGGTATCCATTATTCTTGGGAGTATACCCTAGAGATTGGTGGATACCATCTCTTTTGGGAATTTTTCATGCTTGAGATGTTAGGTTTTGATATAATTTTGGGAATTTACTTATTGGTTTCATATCAATATCATATTTATTGTTACTATATGAGAGTAACATTTACATCTACTAAGGGTAATGTCTATGTTCACCACAAAGAATGTGATATGTAGGCAGGTCATGTAGGGACAATTCATTAGTGATTGGGTGATATCACATCCTAGGTTTCAAGTCTAATTCATGACATTGAGTGACTACAACATGATGTCCTCCCCTTGTAATGTATTTTTTTCAGGACATGTTTTTCTGAGAAATTTTTATAGTTTTCACGTAAGACGGAAATTCAGTTTACGATTGAGTTGATGCATAAACCTACACTAGTTTCTATTCCAACTTATATAATAACACTAACAGAGCTTTTGGAGCTCAAAACTAAATTGGAGGATTCAGAGTATAAAGGCTTTGTCCATCTGAGTATTTCACCTTAGGGATCTCCATTTTTATTTTCTAATAGGGAAAAAAGAACATTTCTATTATGTGTCGATTATTGGAAGTTAAACCAGATCATTACTAAGATCGAATATCCTATTCATTATTTGGATGATCATTTTTAACAATTGAAGGGTACTTGTGTGTTCTCCAAGATTTATTTAAGGTCAGGGTATCATCATCTAAGAGTGAGACCTTTTTATATACAACAAAATGGTTTTAGAAGAATTTATGGTTTATATGATTTCATTGTGATGCCATTTGGGTTGATTAATGATCATGTTGTGTTTATGGAATTGATTAGTTGAATATTTCAACCATATTTGGATTAATTTGTGGTTTTCTATTGATGATATCTTGGTGTACTCCTAGACTCATAGTGATCATTCCAAACATCTTGACATCATCCAAAGTACACTAAGAGGGTATAGAATTTATGCTAAGATATATAAGTGTCATTTATATATTGACAAGGTACATTACTTGGGTCAC
Organism: Viscum album; assembly: GCA_963277665.1. Taxonomy (NCBI): domain Eukaryota; kingdom Viridiplantae; phylum Streptophyta; class Magnoliopsida; order Santalales; family Viscaceae; genus Viscum; species Viscum album. Next base: position 1,606,345,494 of record OY728141.1, on the reverse strand, counting down.
ATAATATTGAAGTACAATTTTTCCATGGACCTAAAAAAAGTTTAGGTGATTGTTTTTTTGGAGCATCCCAAGAACATTTTTGATATATTAATATTTTTTTGGGTTGGAGAGTTACAATTAAAGGTTCTTCAATGAGTTTTCTCTATTAGAATCACCACTATCCATCTTTTCCATGAAGGGTCTAAAGATTGAGTGGTTTGGGGAATGTGATAATGGTTTCTCGATGCTAAAGTGGTCCTTGACCACATCACCAATTATGATCTTTCCTAACCCTAGTAAGGAGTACACTTTTTATTGTGATACATCTAGTATTATGCGTGGGGTCGTGTTGATTCAAGGAGATTGAGTCATGATCTATGGATAAAAACATTTGAGGCCACATGAATGAAACTACCCTATACATGATCTCAATTTAGTAGCATTGGATTATTCCTTGAAGTGTTTGAAGCATTACCTTCTTGGTGAGAGATTGACAGTTTATACTGATCATAAGAGCCTCAAATATATATTTTCCCAAAATTATTTAAATCTTCAACAATGGATATGGGTTTAATACTTGTAATTATATGATTTGGTATATCTTATATGAAAGGGAATGTAAATAGTGGTGTGTATTCCTTGAGATGAAATATGTATAATTATGAAATCCAAGTGTCTAGTTTCGACTAAAAGATAATGGACTTGTTCATTGAGATTCATATCGCTGTTCAAGATGAGGGGAAGCATATGACCCATGTGTGTTTATTTTTTGATCTCTATCTTCTAATCCAGATCAAGGGAATGAATTATAAGGATCTGAAATGGATTTAATTGAGGGTCATATTTGATGGTGGAAATCCATATCCTAACTGGACCGTTGATGACGATGAGATTTTCTATGTTCATGGTCATATTATCATGCTTAGTTGTATTCATAAGGAGTTTATGTGTGAGTTTAATTCCTTGAAATGGGTGGTGTGCCTTATCTTGACCAAAATGTACCATGATATTTGTAGATATTATTAGTATATAGGAATAAAAAAGGCAATCCTAAGTTTCATGACACGATGCAACACCTTTAGACATGTGAATACTAAGAATCCGAATCCCATTGGTCTATTTCAACCATTTACTATTTTGAAATATAAGTGGTATGATTTTATGATGATTTTTTTTATTATTAGAAAGTATTTATTGGAAAATAATGTTATTTGGGTGATTTTGGATCGTTTTACAAAACTAGCACATTTTGTACTGATCAAGGAGACATTCACCATCAATATGTTGAGAGACTTGTGTAATAATGTGATACTGTGGTTGTATGGGGTCCCATGTGGTATTATTTTAAATAAAGACCCCTATTTTAATTCAAGATTCAGGAAAGGCTTTCATAAGGTGCTTGATACTTAGGTGTTTTTTAGTACTACCTTTCACCCAATGATGAATGGTTAATCAGACCATACTATACCAGTGTTAAAGGACATACTGAGAGCATACATCCTAGACTTCATTAATACTTAGTAAAAATATCTAGAGCTTTTGGAGTTCACTTATAACTATATTTATCAAGAGACTATTCAGATGGAACCATGCAAGGTGCTCTATGGTAGGCCTTGTAGATCACCCTTGTGTTGTCTTGAAGTGAGAGAATAAGAGTTTTTGGGGTCAAGTATCATATAGAAGATGTCAACACATGTTCATTTGGTCTAGATTCACATGGATATGGCCTAGATTAGACAAAATTACTATATTTATCAACATATTTGACCTCTTTATTTTATAGTGGGTGACTATGTGTTCCTTCGGGTGTTGATAATATTGGGTAACCATCATATTTAAAAATTGGGAATGTCTTCATCCATGTATGTGGGGATATTTGATATTGTGGAGAGGATTAAACTAGTAGCATATGGATTTTCTCTCCTATAGTGGTATATTTATATTCATGATGTTTTTCATATGTCACAACATCAACATTATCAACCCAACCCATATTTTTTGATTGATGTTGATGATGTTGAGTTTGAGACTGATGAATCCTTTGAGGAGTATATTATTCATATTAAGGATCATGGTGAGGAAAAATTTCAGGGTAAGAATATGAATTTAGTAAAAGTATATTGGAAACATATCCATGTTTAGGAGGAAACATGGGATTGGGAAGATAATATATGGGCCTAGTGGCCCAATCGTTTTACCTTAGAGGGTTAGTGATCCTTGGGAGAGCAGCTTGAGGATGATCTATTATAAGGTAGAAATGTTTCGAGATCATAACCTTTTGATGATGTGTGTTTCATTTTAATTATTATTAAAATCTTTTGAAAATTGTTAATAAAATGTTTCTTAGGGTCAAGAAAATTCCCATGAGGAACCTAAGGGTTCGGTACATGAAAAGAGGGAAAAGGGGGACCATCTAGTACATGGTGCATGGTTAGTACTAACCCTGCACTAGGACCATGACACATATAGGGTGGAGGTGAAAATTTTGTAAAATATGCAAGGTAAGCTTGGAAACTTGGTGTCCTTATAAATATCTAGTTGTACATCCTCCACATGGTTTTCCAAATCATGCAGGATCCCTAGAAAATCAAGTGACCTATGCCTCTCTTGGACAAAGTAGGATACAAATTTGGCACATGGTTTGGAAAAATGCATGGCTAAACAGTGAAACTCATTTAAAGTGGAAAAATGACAATTTTCCCCCATATATTTATATGGTTTCACTAAATTTTCATCCCCATTTCTCCTCTAGAAACTGATGGTGTGAACTAGGATCTACCATCTCTTATAATGATAAATATTCATCATTTTTTAGGAATTTATGTTATCGTTTAGTGTGATTTTATTCTCCAAGTAAGCCTTCATAGGAACCTTCTATTTTATGAAAAAAATACTTGTATGGTTGTTCCTATACATTTGATGCTCATAAAACCTATTTTCTATAGGGAATCATTTGCTTTGTTGTTATTGAATATTTTAGTTTAAATCAAGGCTCTTCGTTGGGAAAGTGATTATTTATGAGCATGAGGTAGGTGGCCTTCAAACTTTCTACCACAGTATTGATTTTATATTTTTTGTATGTGGTTGTGATAATGCACTGGCTTACTATGATTTTATGTATTAAACTAAGTAAATTTTGGCATCTAATTGGTGTTTCAAACCCTTCACTGACCCCATCTAGTCCACAGATGGTTTTGATATCGAGTACATGTATACCTATGGGGTACACAAATATCTTGAAAGTTATTTAATGAAATGATAAATGATGAAATTGAGATTCTATGAGAGTAAAATGGTTGTAATTGTTTTCTGACAAGTTAGAATAACTTAAAGGACCACTTGGATTAACATGGTAAGTAAATTTATTATGATATGATAATGATAGTTAATAATAAATTGGTAAGGTGGTTTTTTCACATTAATAAATATTTTTAAGAACATTTATGTGTTGGGATAAATGAATAAATGGTTTAAGTATGGAACTGGGAAGAATATTTTGAGTATGATGAACCATGGGAATAAATGAATGTTTTAATGGGTGAAAACATGGAGAAAAGGGCAATTATATTGGACCATGAGAATTGTGGAATGATAAAATGGTTATCGATAATGGGCATGAGGGTTCCAACACAGGGGTAAGGATGTTTGACATGATTCTATTTATCCTTGATATAGGATGTCCATAAATGATGGTTGAAATTCTTAACTTTATATGATAGAAATGATTCCCCATAATTTGGGCTCATGCATTGGCATGACAATCCAAGAACTAAGAGAAATTGATTTTGGAATTGGTAAATGGTACAATGTTCTTTGGATCCAATAATTTAAATAGTCAATAAATTCCATCTTTTGATTAAAGTGTTTAACCATATGATTGTTAAATATTATTGTTAAAAAAATTTCATTTATTTTAAAATTTATTTATTCCTTCATACTAATACATACAATGTATTTATTGTTAGAATGGATATTGGTTTAGATATCATTGGTGGTGACCTATAGAGCTGTACTCACACCCTTCTTGGTAGGTCGATGGTACCCGAGCATACCTCTTGTTTTGAGTTTCAAATAAGGGTTATGGCCTCGTGATAGATTGTTAAATTGGGACGGAGCATGGATTAGTGAACCATAATTGATGTCAAGACCTTATTTGGGGATTTTTAGCATGTATTTATTTTTAGTCTTCTTGTGACGTGTGACAATTTTATGACATGACATATTTACTTTATTTTTTTGTACTTCCCCTATTTGGGAATGTGAAATTTTATTTATGGTCATTGATTATTATTTCATGCTATTTCTTATCTTGATTTACATTATTACTTTACTCTATAAAATACTATTTAGTCTCCCCAGGTATCTCATTAGAAAACCACTAATAGTTTAAATCCTATGGCATATGGGGAGGTGTGCATGAGGCCATTTAACAAAAAATATTGGGGTAACAATTTAGTGGTGCTCAGTTCCAGACATTAAAAATTCAGTTTCTTTAAGTTAGTTAGAGGCATTAATAAACGGGTTCTTTTTTCTTAAACACTATTTATTCATTATTAGAAATATTTATATAGAAATTTAAATGTTTTTTATGACCCACATTGTTATAGGTTGTGAAATTCAGTGGGAGTCTGAATTTTCTGTCTTGAAATAAAGGATGTTTAAAGAATTGTGATTAAAATAATGATTCAAAGGGTTGTAATGTCTCAAGGAGAAGTTTTTAAGTGTGTTATAAGGCACAAATGATAGTTTAGGTGATTCAATAAATGTTAGAGTGGGGTCAGGGTGATCCCTATTCTGATTATTACTACTGGTTATTCATCATGCCATAAAAAGTAATGGCCACACCATACTGAGGGGTAGGTTGACAGATCACATTGTGTCTAAGGAGGTTGCATGGTGTGGAGGTAGCTTTTCATTATGTGACTAGTGGGTTTCATGGCATGGTGGTTTTTATGGGATTTTATCTAAGGAAAATATATTACGTATGGATATCACATTATGGATGAGAGTGGAATGATAATATGAGTATCCTTATGTAATATTTTATAAAATCTTATATATAGGGTTGGAAAATCTATTGTATTGCCTTTGTGATATCCTTACAAGAAAGGAAGTCACATCGTGGACCTTGATCCATGTTGTGGAGTCTAGTACAAGGGGAGGTGTCATGGTGTGGAGCATAGAGGCTATGGTCATAAAGGGGAATCCATTCCATGGAGGGTAGAGTCGACACCATGGAGGTAAGGACCTCATATTTTGGTTCTTACTAAGGGAGCTATGACATGTTATGATTTGAGGGGTTTTGTAATAATGTATTTTTACACTATTTTTTTATTTCTACCTAGGGAAGTTTTGACATGTTTTTCCAAGAGGGGACACACTATAAGGGGTCATCAGTAAAAAGATATATGCTATGACACTTACGGTTAAACCATGATGGATCCATTTTCCATTTTTAAATTATAAATATATTATTTATTTTATGTTCACCCCTTCAAAATTTAGGAAAATTAGAGAATCAATATAGGCCATTTTAGCTAGATCCCTCTCCCTTTATTCCACCATATTACTCCCTTCAGGAGGTTTGATTCTTGGATATTTCCTAGAATGATTCAGGGTGAGTTATTCCACTTTTTACCTAAATTATTATTTCCCACCATTTTCAATTGAACTTAGTCTCATGGTCTATAATTTTTGTGACTATTTCACCAGAGCATGGTGCAAATAGTGTTGATTTTATAAGAATTTATTTCAGTATGGATAGAGAAGATCTTAAAGGGATGAATTGATAAGGTATTATGTGATTTTAATGATATGGAATTTCCATGTTACTTTTTTGGTGAATTTTCTTATTTTGTTAAAATTTAACAATAAATTATAAATTTTTGAAATTAAATATTTAGATGTATGACTTGAGATAGGGATTTAGCTGATGGTATGATCTTGGATGCGGTATGAATGGTCTTGGACTAGGATTGGTGAAACATTAGAAGGATGGTAAATTTGGGTTTGATATGACAACCCTGCTTTTTATTACAACTTAAACATGATTTATTACATAAAACTTCACTTGATACAACAAAGAAGATCGAGAGGTTTATTGTCTTAGGGGATTAGGATCATTACATAAAAACTTAATAAAAGAAATACAATATCTTTATTTAAAACATCCTTTACATTACCACTACATTCCTTCGTACTTAGCATTGCATGGGATAACCTGAGGACATGCATAAGAAAATGGTGAGCTATAAAGCCCAGTAAGGGATTAAAAATGGAATAACATGAAAAGTACAATACATGTTAGACAATAGTAATATCAATAGAGAATAAGAAAAACATGAACATAAAGGCATGATAAAGCATGATAATCATAACCTGGAAATGTGGCAACAACACTTAACATGGAATTAGCATGAGCCAAGGCTCATTACACGTGGATCATGAGTAAATCATCATTGCACATAAAGCACGAGTAAACCATTATTTCACTTGAATTAGAATGATTCAACACTCATTGCACATGACGTATCATGATACTATACTTTACCCAATGCATTGGAGCGCTATAAGGGCACACTCTTCTTAAACATTTCATTTCATGCATAAGTGTGCCACATGGATTCATAAAACATAATCATTTATTCCAAGATAAAGGAATGTGGAATTCATACATGAAACTTTAAAATCAATAAGTAAATATGCATAAAGTTTAATACCCTTGATGGGGAAATGGGCATGGTATTCACTACACAATGACATTGGCTTAGAAAATCAGTGCGATTTCGACAACGTAACGACGTGACATAAGAATTCATAAAAAAATTTGATTAGAGACAAAGGGGTTCCTCGTCATATTTACATGTAATGGACAGTAAGGGGGTCATTTAGATACATGTCCCAACAATTGTAATGGAATTTAGATTCATGATACAAAAGTATTGCTTGAATGTAAAAGAGGAGAGAGAAGTTCCTTTCAGAATTTCAACATAGTAACAGGTGTACATGGGAGGCATTTAATGAGAGATAAAGGGTCTCCCATCATTCAAACATAAAGTGGGAAGTATGATGGAGGTGCTAAACCATACCCAAACATTTATAATTGAAATTAAAAGGGCAAAACAACTTAATGAAAATTGGACAAAAATGAGAAATGAAGAAAAAACCCTTACTTGGAAGTGTGCTTCCAAAGGCTAGAGAGAGGCTTGTGAGAGGCTTCCTAGGAGCTTGGGGAACCTTGGGAGGATTCTAGAGAGAGTAGGTCAGAGTTTGGACGAACTCCAATGTCTTTTAGTGAGGAGTAAGTGGGAGCTTCGGTGGGTTTATATAGGAAAGGTGAGGGAAATCTTTATTATTTAGGTTTGGGACCCCTTATATTAAATTAATCCAAACCACAAACCATCCCATGGTTTTTGCCCATGGTTTTTGGAAAAGGGAATAGGAAAAAAATATTTTATAAGGCCAAAGTCCGAACTTCTTAAAATAATAAGGTTTCTTATGTGGAGGTGAGTCACACTCCCATGGAAATTAATTTAAAAAGGCAAAGTGTTGAATATGTCTTGTGGGGTCCATTAATGCATTGAAAAGTAAGTCAACCAAACCCAAAATCACATTATTTTACCTTTAAAAAATATATTGTCTGAACATAAGGATTATAGTATTTTATTACATCACTATTGGGTCATTATGATGTCATAAAACACATTATATATTTAAACGGTATTTAATTTTTACCCAAAAATTTGACTGTCTCAGAAAATTATGAAAAATTCACCGTTGGATAATTTCGACGTCCTGATTCTAGAAATAAAATTTGTTTTATCTAAATAATTTTCTAAATATTTTAATTTTTACTATTAAAATAAAAACCAACATTTATCGAAAATTCACGGGTTTTGACAGAAATGGCTTTCCAACCATAATAAAAATTTTAATTGCATTCAAAAAATTATAAGATCATTTATATTTAATAAAAAAATATTTTAATAATAATATTATTATTTTATTAAAATATTATTTAATTCAAAAATCCATTAATTTAATAAAATAGATTTCTTAATTAAATAATAACTAAAAACACCATTTTTACTTTAAAAACTATTTACAATGTATCAAAAATGACTAGAAATTATGTTCATTATTATATACAAAAATAATGTACATGAACATAGTACTACTTATTTGTTACATACCCCTTAAAAAAGCCACATAAGACCTAAGGGTAAGGTGTGTGATGGTGACAGACTCTTGGGGTAGCTCAGATAACATCGCTCGAGTTGTAATTTCAATCAACTTCCACTTTTCATGTAGACGGTCATGTTCGAGCTTAACATGATGAAGCTTAGCTTTGTCTTGGTCAAGGGAGAAGCCCTAGGACGCCACCTCTTTTTCGAGCTCCGACAAATGGGCTTAGTATGGGGCAATTCTACTGGATGAGGCCATCACTTCCTTTGTCTGAGTAAATTGGTTTGGTTAAAATCCTATATTTATACTAATCATGTGATCACTATTCAATGTCTATAAAAGTAACAATCACAATTCTTATCATAAAACCAATGTAGTTGACATTTTATAAATTTTTTTATATAAAATACATTTAATAAGATCAAGAGTGATTTTCCATTAATGAAACTTTGGGTCATTACAATATTCCCCCCTTAAGAAATTTCACCCACAAAATTTTCCTTTTACCACACTAAATAAGATGTGGGTAACTCATCTTCATCACTTCCTCTAATTCCCAAGTTGCTTCTTCAAACTTGTGGTTTCTCCACAACACCTTGACGAGTGGCATTGTCTTATTTCGTAGCACTTTTTCTCTATGATCTATGATCTTCACTGGTTGCTCCTCATAAGAAAGATCGTCTTACAAATATACAACCCTAGAAGAGAGTACATGTGAAGGGTCCGGTATGTACTTCCTTAAGAGGGATATATGAAAGACATCATGTACATTGGCCATAGTAGGCAGAAGTGAAAGTCGATAGGCCACAGCCCCGACACGATCAAGAATCTCGAAGGGGCCGATGTACCTTAGAATTAACTTCCATTTCTTTCCAAACCTCATTAAATTATTCCATGGAGATATGCGTAGAAAAACCATGTCTCCAAATTTAAACTCAAGGTCTCATTGACGATTATCTGCATAACTCTTCTGTCGACTCTGGGATGCCTTGATATGCTGCTGAATGGTTTCCAACTTCTCCACTATTTCTCGACCATTTCTGGTCCAAGAAGCTTACGTTCACCGAACTCATCCAAACATGCCAGTGTTCTGAACCTTTTCCCATACAGGGCTTCATATGGTGCCATTTGGATGCTCAAGTGGAAACTGTTATTATAAGAGAACTCAACTAGAGGAAGATGTTTATCCCATCCTCCTTTAAAGTCCATTGAGTATGCTCTCAACATATCCTCAAGTGTTTGGATAGTCCGCTTGGATTGGCCATCAGTTTGAGGATGATAGGCCGTACTAAAGTTTAGTTCAGTATTCAGAGCATGTTGAAGACTCATCCAAAACTTAGAGGTGAATCTTTGATCTCGGTCGGACATAATAGATAGTGGTACTCCATGCAACCTTACCACTTCTCTGATATATATCCGTTCCAGTTGATCCAATGAGAAATCCTCCCAAATAGTAATGAAGTGTGCAGTCTTTGTAAGATGATCCACAACAACCCATATTAAATTGTTGCCTTTGGATGTCCTCGAAAGTCCGGTGATGAAGTCCATGGTGATGTTTTCCCATTTCCATTCTGGTATGGTAAATGTTTGCATCATCCCCTTAGACTTCTACCTCTATGCCTTCACTTGCTGACACACCATGCACTTTGATGTATATTAAGCAATCTCCTTCTTCATATTATCCCACCAAAAGTTTTCTCGGAGATCTCGATACATCTTTGTGCTCCCTGGGTGGATAGAGAAATTTGAACTATGTGCATCATCCAAAAGTTCATTATTCATCTCCGGACTTGATGGAACACATAGTCTTTTCCCAAACTACACAATTCCTTCTTCATTAACATTAAACTCTGAGGATTTCCCTTTTTCGATAGCTCCCACTTTTTCTTGAATTCCCACATCATCCTTTAGAGCATCTGTTAACCTTTCCAAAAGAGACGTTTGAATAATCATTTGTGAAAGGATTGATAATGTTCCATTCTTTATGATTCCCATGTCTATCTTCATCAAGTCTAAGAAGATTGGATCCTTCTCAATTCTCATCATAGATAGAATCACTGGATCCTTTCTACTTAGGGCATCTGCCACCTTGTTCGCTTTCCCAGGGTGGTAATGTATTGAACAGTCATAATCCTTGATGAGCTCTATCCATATTCTCTAGAGCATATTGAGTTCTTTCTGTGTGAATATATATTTAGGACTCTTGTGGTCAGTATATATCTCACATTTCTCTCCATAGAGATAATGCCGCCATATTTTCAAGGCAAAGATCACTGCCGCCAACTCCAGATCATGCGTTAGATAGTTTCGCTCATGGATTTTTAATTTCCATGCGGGAAAGGATATAAATTTATAATTTTGCATCATCACACAGCCTAATCCCTTCTTTAAAGCATCACTGAAAACAACAAAAAGTTCCCCACTTGTGGGTAATGTGAGCACGGTCACAGTGATAAGACTCCTTTTCAACTCTTTAAAGCTTTCTTCGCATTCATCACTCCAAGAAAACTTTACTCCCTTTCGAGTTATCTTGGTAAGAGGGTTGGACAATTGTGAGAAATTTCTCACAAATCGTCAATAATATCTAGATAACCCCAAGAAGCTATGGATATCTGTTACTGATGTTGGCCTCGTCCATCCCTCAATTGCATCTGTTTTGGAGGGGTCTACAGATATACCATTGCTTGTGATGATATGGCCCAAGAATGATACCTCCTTCAACCAGAACTCACACTTGCTATACTTTTCATAGAGCTTCTCCTTGCGCAAGGTCTATAGTACAATTTTTAAATGCTCCTCATGATACTCCTTGGTTTTAGAGTATATTAGAATATCATCTATAAAGACTACCACAAATTTGTCAAGGTAATATCTAAAGACTCTATTCATCAAGTCCATGAATATTTCTGGAGCATTGGTGAGTCCGAAAGGCATTACTATGAATTTATAGTGCCCGTACCTAGTACGAAAAGCAGTCTTGGGGACATCTTCCTTCTTCACCCTTACTTGATAATATCCCGACCGCAAATCCACCTTGGAGAAGTATTGTTCTCCATGCAGCTAATCAAACAAGTCACCGATTCTTGGGAGAGGATACTTGTTCTTTATTGTGATTTTGTTAAGTTCACGATAATCGATGCAAAGCTGCATTGACCCATCCTTCTTATTGACGAAGAGGACTGGTGCACCCCATGGTGAAGCACTAGGGCATATAAACCCTTTATCCAGATTCTCCTATAGTTGTTTCCTCAGATCTTCAAGCTCTACAATAGCCATTATATATGGAGTCTTGGATATTGGTATCACCCCAGGTATAAGTTCAATTGAGAACTCAACATCTCTTCTTGGAGGAAGACCAGACAGTTCCTCGGGAAATACTTCATCGAATTCCCTCACAATAGGCATTTCTTCAAGGACGGTTTCTTCCTTGGAATCAATCATCTAAACCAGATACGCATGCTCAGAAGGCATTAATATCCATGCTTGAGATGATGGAGCCAAAGGAGATTCATCTTCCTCATGACACTTGTAAATAATCGGGGGTTGATTTTCCATATGGAGTGTAATTTCCCTCTCCCTACAATTTATGTTGGCTCTATATAAGGAAAGCCAATCCATGCCAAGAATTGCATCAAATTCCGCCAGAGGGAGTATGACGAGGTTCATCGGGAAATTCAATCCTCAGACTATAACAGGGGATGACTTATATTCATGGGATGAAATGATTATCCCATTTTCCGTACTCACCGACATCTTTACTTCCATGATTTGTGGTGGTGCTGGGATTGTTCTACTAAACTTTCGAGATATAAAATAATGTGTAGAATCTGAATAAAAAAGTACGTTCACTATTCTTGAATGAATAACTGGCGTACCTGTCACCACTTCGTTGTTGGGGTTTACTTCAGCAGAAGTGATGGAAAAATCTCTTCCTTTCTACCTTGGAGGTTGGTGGTTGTCTCCGAAACCCCTTGGATTAGGGCACTGATTAGAAAAATGACCCTATTCTTTGAATTTGTAACATTGAACAACACGTTGAGGTTCGAACATAGTGTTCCTCTCCTCTGTCACAGTCGTGGGTCTTTCATGCTGACAGTTAATAGCTAGGTGCCCTTCTCTTTCACACCTTAAGCATTTCCTCGTCCCCTTAAGGAAATTTATAGGGTGCTTCTTTCCGCACTTTTAGAAAGTGGGGTACTGGATCTTCTTAGCACCGTTGGATTTATCCATCAGCCCACCAGCATTGAAGTCCACCTTATGATTCTTGTCCCCATGATACCCTTGTGATTACCCAATCTATGTTTCTACCTTGAGGGAACATCGGACAATTTCCTCATAGATTTCGAAGTCATGGATCACTAATGCTTTCCAAAAGCTAGGCTTCAACCCACCAAAGAAGCGGTCAACCTTGAATTCGAGGGTAACGACAAAGCCGGAAGTGTATCGTGCAAGACTTGTGAAGTTTTCATCGTACACTCCAATAGATTCTTCATCTTTTTTCTTGAGGGAAAGGAAGACCCTTTCCATCTTAAGCCGGAGGGTTCATGGAAAATATTTATCAAAAAACATCTTCTGGAAGTACTTCCATTCCAATGCCTCGATCTCCTCCTCGGGCATCATATTTTTGATCAACATCCACCATTGATCAGCTTCACCCTCCATACGATAAGCCGCCAGGAGAACCTTCTCTTGTTCAGAACATTGGAGGATGGAGAATATCTTTTCAACGGAGTTGATCCATTATTCAGTGATTATGGGATCAGATGATCCACTAAAAGAAGGAGGGCTTTGTCTCATGAAGCTATCGATAGAGACTTTTTCTTTCTTAGGGGGGTTGAACGTTCCTATTGACCTGTGTTTCTATTCAAAACTTTAGTTATCTGAGATAGAAGCATGACAAAGTTCACGATTCCTGCTCCCATTGGATTTGGCATCTCATTAGTACAATCATCACACTGATCTTCACATCAGTTGTTAGCCCGATTCCTCCTATTACCAGCCATTAGCTGGAATAAAAGGAATGTTAGGGGTAACACATAAAGGGTAATACAAAGACAAAAGTTGATGACTTATAAATAAACATTTGTTTCCTTAACTCATGAGTCTATAGGCTTTAATCTAGGCTTTTCATGATCTACTTTCTAACATATATTCTTAGGGGATTTTTTTTAATTTCCTTAATAAGGGTTCATACTAAGCCTGCGAATTTATCAAAACATATCCCCTGGGAGTGTCGTAACCAAGAGTGCAGCAAGGCCCGTTGTCGTGCACCAGTTCCCGTTCGAGTCTAGCTCAAAGCGGTGTTTTCAAGTTTTACCCCTAGGATACATCTGTGCCAGAGCCGCCTCTACCTGTTCATATCCAGACAGGGATGTATTTGTTTGATAAACCACTTACTTAGTACTTACCAAAACATAGGTATGTTCTTATTATACTTAGTCTTGTATCTAAGGCTTTAATATGGGTTCCTAATGTCAAAAATAACTAAACCTATCCTCTAATACCAACTATGACAACCCTTCTTTTTATTACAACTTAAACATGATTTATTACATAAAACATCACTTGATACAACAAATAAGATCGAGAGGTTTAGTGTCTTTGGGTCTTAGGATCATTACATAAAAACTTAAAACATGAAATACAACATCTTTATTTAAAACTTCCTTTACATGATCACTACATTCCTTCGTACTTAGCATTGCATGGGATAACCTGAGGACATGCATAAGAAAAGGGTGAGCTATAAATCCCAGTAAGGGAGTACACATGGAATAAAATGAGGAGTACAATACATGTTAGACAATAGGAATATAAATATAGCATAAGAAAAACATGAACATAAAGGCATGAGAAAGCATGATAATCATAACATGGAAATGGGGCAACAACACTTAACATGGAATTAGCATGAGCCAAGGCTCATCGCACATGGAGAATGAGTAAATCCTCATTGCACATAAATCACGAGGAAAGCCTCGTTGCACTTGAATTATAATGAGTCAAAACTCATTTCACATGACGTATCATGATACTATACTTTACCTAAGGCATTGGAGCGCTATAAGGGTGCACCCTTCTTAAACATTTCATTTCATGCATAAGTGGGCCACATGGATCATAAAACATGGATTCATAAAACATAATAATTTATTCCACGACAAAGGAATGTGGAATTCATACATGAAACTTTAAAATCAATAAGTAAATTTTCATAAAGGTGAATTCCCTTGATAGAGAAATGGGCATGGTATTCAGTACACAATGACATTGGCTTAGAAAATCGGTGCGATTTCAGCAGCGTAACGGCGTGACATAAGAATTCATAAAAATGGTTGATGAGAGAGAAAGTGGTTCCACATCATATTTACATGTAATGTAAAGTAAAGAGGTTATATGGATACATTTCCCAACAATTGTAATTGAATTTAGATTCATGATACAAAATTATTGCTTGATTGTAAAAGAGGAGGGAGAAGTTCATTTTGGAATTTCGGCATAGTAACAGGTGTACATGGGAGGAATTTAATGAGAGATAAAAGGTCTCCAATCATCCAAAAATAAATAGGGAAGTGTGAGGGAGGTGAAAAACCATACACCAACATTTATAATTGAAATTAAAAGGGTAAAACAACTTAAAAAAATTGGACAAAAATGAGAAAGGAAGAAAAAACTGTTACTTGGAAGTGTGCTTCCAAAGGCTAGAGAGAGGATTGTGAGAGGATTATTCAGAGATTGGGGAACCTTTGGAGGATTATAGAGAGAGTAGGTCAGATGTTGGACTAACTCCAAGGGCTTTTAGTGAGGAGGAAGTGGGAGCTTGGGTGTGTTTATAAAGGAAAGGTGAGGGAATTCTTTATTATTTAGGTTTGGGACCCCTTATATTAAATTAATCCAAACCACAAACCATGCCATGGTTTTTCCCATGGTTTTTGGAAAAGGGAAGAGGAGAAAAATATTTTATAAGGCCAAAGTACGAACTTCTTATAATAATAAGTTTGCTTATGTGGAGGGGAGTCACACTCCCGTGGAAATTAATTTAAAAATGAAAAGTGTTGAATATGTCTTGAGAGGTCCATTAATGCTTTGAAAAGTATGTCAAACAAACCCAAAATCACATTATTTTAATGTTAAAACATATATTGGCCGAACAGAAAGATTATAGTATTTTATTACATCACTATTGGGTCATTATGATGTCATAAAACACATTATATATTTAAACGGTATTTAATTTTTACCCAAAAATTTGACTGTCTCAAAAAATTATAAAAAATTCACCGTTGGATAATTTCGATGTCCTGATTCTAGAAAAAACAATTATTTTATCTAAATAAATTTCTAAATATGTTAATTTTCACTATTAAAATAAAAACCGACATTTATAAAAAATTCACAGGTTTTGACAGAAATGGATTTCAAACCGTAATAAAAATTTTAATTGCATTCATAAAATTATAAGATCATTTATATTTAATAAAAATAATAATTTAATAAAAATAATATTTAATTCAAAAATACCTTAATTTAATAAAATAGATTTCTTAATTAAATAATAACTAAAAACACCATTTGTACTTTAAAAAGTATTTACAATGTATCAAAAATGACTAGAAATTATATTCATTATTATATAAAAATATAATGTACATGAACATAGTACTACTTATTTGTTACATAACCACTTAAAACAGTCGCATAATTCCTAAGGGTAAGGTGTGCGATGGTGACAGACTCTTGGTGTGGCTCGGATAACATCGCTTGAGTGGTAATTTCAATCAACTTCCACTTTTCCCATAAACGGTCATGTTCGAGCTTGACATGATAAAGCTCAGCTTAGGCTTGGTCAAGGGAAAAGCCCAAAGATTCCACCTTTTTTCCGATCTCTGACAAATGGGCTTCGTATTGGGAAATTCTAATGGATGAGGCCATCACTTCCTTTGTCTGAGTAAATTGGATTTGTTAAAGTCCTATATTTATACTAATCATGTGATCACTGTTCAATGAATATAAAAGTAACGATCACAATTCTTATCATAAAACCAATGAAGTTGAACTTTTATAAAAACAGTTTATATAAAGAGACATTTAATAAGATCAAGAGGTATTTTCCATTAATGAAACTTTGGGTCGTTACAGTTGAGGTGGTTGGTTCCTTTATTAAAAATCCATATGCTTGTTTATGAATGATTATGGATGTCTGCATTGATAAATGGGACTAGGAAAATGAGTAGGGAATAAGAGAAATCTGGGTAACCCGTATTATGATATTGGGCCTTTGAGAGCTAGAGATAGGGATCTGGTGAAATTTAGTTATTTTGGGATCCCTTGGAGACTATGTTTCTAATGGGTGGAGGTTCTAGTTATGTTTAAGAGAATACTTTTATATATCTCAAGATCTAGGATGAGATGTGGGTATCCAAGGTTAGATTTCATAGGATAGTTGGAAATGGCATGATAGGACAAGGCCTAATAATGATAGATGAGAATATCATACATCTAAAAAATATTGAGGAACACTCTTGAGTGTGGATTTTAGTTTTAGTATTTTTTATGAGCAGGATATGTACATTATGACTTGATGTAGTGTGACATTGAGGTATTCCTTCTGAAAATGGGGTTGAGAGATCTCTTCTATGAAATGATAGATAGAAACCTGAAAAAAGTTGTTATAATTATTGGATGACTTAACATAGATATTTCAAAGGCTTAGTGTGAGTTTTCTTAAGATAGTCCCTATTTAGTGGGGTTGGGATATTGTATAAGATATAGATGAGGTTTTAGATCAACTAGTTAAAGATAAAGTAAGATAGAGCCTATGGGATGAGATAACTCTATAGAGTAATGGATTGGGATTTTTGTTGATGTGTAGTGATCAAGTTGGGTCTGGATGGCCTAGTGGGTGACCTTATGGGTGAGGTGAGGATTCCAAGACAATTTACATGTTGTACTTTTTTAATAGAGACGATATTGAGTAAATCAGCCCATAATTCTAGGTGGACCCTGAGACATGATTTAAATTGGGAGTTTGGTCATGAGTGACTAGAACCCTAGTAATGAGCTAAATAGATTGTGATATTAGTTGTGATGTCCTATTTTTGGTTTCATATGTGTTCTTGGTGTGTATTTTTGTACCATATGATCAGATTAGACATTGGGAAAACCTTAAGGGGGAATATTGGGAACTAATATGATGACGTGAAACCTCTTCTAAGAGGGGTTGGTTTGGGTACTTATTATGGATTCCCCTGGGTGGGTATATGATATATGAGTAGATTTTAAAAAGAGAGTATACCCCAGCATGTATGGGATGAGATACCATGGTGGGGAAGTTTTCCCACATGATAGGATGAGATTATGGGGTGGAAAACTCTTCCCCCGAATATGATATGTGGTATTATGGGAATGACAATTATCCCCCCTCCCCCAATTATTTATTGTAATATATATTAGGTGGGGGGACTTATCTCCCAAATAAGTTAAATAAGGATATATAGAGTAATATCTATTTCTCCATCTTTGAGATATTTATAGTCATGGGTGGGGCACCATTCTATAATGGGTGAATGTTATATAAGGTCATGAGATATGATATGGACTCCTATGGGTGGTGATGTGACATTCTCAAAGACATTCCACTCTTGCTAAATCAAGAATGGTTGGCTTTCATGATGTAATTATTAGTACTTGATGACTAGATTCACATTCTTATATGTTTATGTATTTATATTTATATTTCTCATTCATACACATCTATATGAAAATGTATATTAGAGGAACTTGCTAAGACACTACTACAATTTATTTATCACACCCTGCATGAGCACAATAGTAAGTATGAAGTCCCTATGTTCAATTGTAGGTTGAGCATAGATTGTATGGAACACCATTCATAGGGTGTGAAAAATATTATTTTTATCTTTCCTAGTGCATCATAGTTTCTGGCCATGATCATCTCTATTGAGGATATTTTATATTCAGTCACTAACAAATTCTTATTCACTTATTATATTTTTGTGTTTTTATATTTATGTAAAAAATAGGAAAAAATTGAGGGTTGAGAATTGGAATTCATGACTAGATAGAAACGTTCATATAAAAATATAAATAGAAAGAATTTAACATTAAAGAGAATGGTCCTATGGGTTGGATACTTGGGTTCCTTCATTATTGATTATTTTTTTTCAAAATTATATTTAATATTATATCACATTTTACAAAGATTAATAATACTTATTTTGATTGTGAAATTTAGTATGCTAATAAGATCTCTTTGGCTCATCAAACCTCACCTCCTTCAATGGCCTAGAATAATGAACACACTTAAATCAAGAGTGTGACACCTTCCAAGACTTAGATATATCATATTTTGTTTCATCCCTCAATATAATTCAACTATAACATATATATTTAATTCCTAAGATAAAGGATGTAATAATGATTTCGTAGAGATTAAAATGAGTTTTATAGTCTTACCAAGGAGTGGTGGATGATTATTGAGCCAATCCAAATCACTTATCTCTATCTCTCTCACCATAAATAGAAAATAAATGTGAATAATTATTAAGTGAGAATTTAGTAATACTAGGAAAAAATTTCCAAAAGATAATCCTTATATTAGTCACTTGCCATCATGAGTATATGAGAACATGATGAAGAAAGAGGAAGGAAAAAATGAGAGAAAAATAAAGATTGAAATTAGAGATTGGTAGAGATAAGTATATTAAAATCATTCAAAACGATAAATGTGGAATAAAAGAGGAATAAAATTCATAAGAAAATTTAAGCTAAAATAAAATAAAATCATCCTCAATCAAACCAAACTCCCATATATTTGAACTACCTTTTCTAATGAATTATTCATCTTTATTTATATGAAATTTATTAACCTCTTTAAAAAGTGAGAAAATATTTTATTCAAGTGAGCATAAATCTTATGTTTAAAGGGATCATATTCATTACTCACTTCCTTTTAAAGATCTTGGGAGATCATATATTTGAATACATGGTGACTGTGAAAGATACAACATGAATTCCCCTTAATTGTCCTTTATCACATGAATGACTTGCATGAAAGTTTTTTTATGTGGTGTGATATTATCATATGTACCAACCTCTTCAGTAGTGTTTTATAAATCTTCCTAGTGAGGTTTCGAGATCTTATCCATCACATGAATGAGTGTTTAAATTCATATAGAATCTTTATAGAGTATTGTTATTGTCTAAACTTTCCCTGTCCCTCCTCGTAAATTCACGACATATTATTCCCTCATAGTTTAATATCTTGATCACCTATATTGACTCTATGGGTTTAACGTTGGTGACAAATGTGGTTAGAATTCCTTAACATGAAATCCCGTTTAGTTAAAATGGAGGAATCATTCTTACAAGTATACGATTAAGTTCATATAGAAATCTTGATACTAAGGCATTGGTTTCATGGTATTCTAATAGTGGTGTGGGTGTGTAAATTCTTCACAGAGGATATTATTACCAGTGTTGAGATTCTATGTTCATCCATAGAGATCTTCGGTTGATATAGTTGTGTGAAAAGTTGGATTCACTATTCTTCACTGATATACACAGTCATTTTTAGTGTGGTGATGAACATGGTTGGAATGATAACTCTTGAATATTTATTGAGAAGATGATGCATGACACTTTAATTTAAGAATAGATGATTTAAAAATGTGAACAGTTCCTAGGTGGAGAAATTACACATCAGATATTCAAGGGGAGAGGTCTTTTTTATCTTACATGGAATGAAAATAAATCCCCCCAAAAATCTAGTTGTGTCTCCCTACCCCTATGATTTTTCATGATGAACCACATGTGATTCTCACCTTCACCAAATGTTAACCTATGTTGGGTTCTTCTCCTTGATCACCAATTTTAGTTTCCTTGGTTGAGGTTGGTTAGATGCCTCTGAGTGGATGGCCATGATCTATTGGGGTTCTTATCTCTAATTGAGCCTATTTTCTATAAATTGAATATAAAATCCATCCTTAAATATTTATCCCAGATGAAAAATTTATAAAGGAATTATTATTTTAGTGAAATGGGGTTTCATTTTTAGGAGGTGTTCAGATTATGGGGAAAATATCATGATTACATTGGTGAAAGAATTCATTCTTATGTATTATAAAAATATTTAATGCCTTGATGAATCTGATACTCCATCATTTTCTAAAAACCAAGGAACTACTATAAGACTTTTTTTATTTATAATAATGATATATTTCCACTTTTTTCTAATTCTTTCACTGGGCCAAGATTTCACATGAGATATAAATCCTTAGATTGTTCATGATATTATGGCCCCACATTCTCGCTTTCCAAAGATGGTCAACCTTCCACCATTGCGGATGGTAGTGTTAGCACCTAGATCAAAATGGGTTGATGGGATTTTAGGTCTTCCTTCAATAGATTACTACTTGGATTCCATCACATAGTTTATATCTCACTTACATATCTAAGATATATTCACGAATCTCATTCCTAAATCGATATTTCAGCGGACACTGGTTAATTATGATTCTTGCTACTATGAAATGGAGACTAATTATTATTGGAGTAGATGACTTAATATGGAATGTTGGGGATCTATAAATATGTTCCTCATTTGAGGTTACGATGTAATATTATGCCCATGAGATAAAAAATATCAAGTAAAAAACCAAAGGAATCCCATGATTTTAATGAGGAATCTTACACTTGATGTGTAAGGAAACCTAGGCTCATTTCCTAGGGCATTATTTTCTCACCACATAAGGTTGAATACATTTTTTATGTGAGGAATTTGACACTTGTCACACCAGGAAACTTATTCTTCAGACATAATGACTCATTGGCTCTTCACCTAGGGAATATTGTGCTAATCACACATGGTAAGAATATTAGGCTCATCACATAAGGAGAAGGTGAAGAGATTCTATGATTGCCACATAAGGTATTTAATTATCATCACATGAGGTAGAATCTTAGTCTAATCACCTAATTAGAGGAATAATATATCATATGATCATTGTATAGGATCCTTCGTCTAATTACATAAGGTTTCCTAATATTATCACCTAGTGATGAGTTTTTAATGCATCAGGTGGGGTCAATGGTTTAAAGCTGACTTAGGGTAGTTCTAGATATGCTCATAACATATGATTCAATCACATATTTAGAGTCTGGTCAGGATGGTTCCATATATGTTCTTCATGTATGGTTTAGTTCATAGGAATAAAGTTGCGTGAGGGAGTTCCCACTTATTCTCATCAAGTATGGGTTAGATCACATGTTTAAATTTGACTAAGGGTAGTTCCACATATTCTCATCATATATGGGTTGATCACATATTTTGAGCTTAGTGGGGGATAGTCTCACATATTCTTTTTACATATGGGTTGGTTTCTAGGTTTAAATTTGAGTAAGTTTGGTCTGGTATATGCTCATCATTTATGTGTTGGTCACATATTTAGAGTCCAGTGGGGACGATCCTAAATACTCATGTAACATTTGGGCCAATTCAAAGTTTTAAAGTTGATTGAGTGTAGTATCACATAAAATCATCATATATTGTTCATTAACATATTTATATTCCAATGGGGATTTTCCTTCATATCATTTTTATTTATAGGTCACTCACAGGTTAACATCATATAATGACTCCAAATCCCAATGGAGACGTTCAGTTAATATGGTTAGGGGTTAAATATACTCTAAAAAGATAACTAGGCTTTGGAGTCACCTCCTCATGAGGGGTATATGGAATGATTGTAATGACACTATTGTTTGGGAGATGGTAAGATCATATTATACTTTCCATCTAATTAATTCTACTATTTATGGTAAATAAGGTTATCAGGAAGTTGATATTGAACCTCATAGAGACATCCTACATATCATACTTTGGGAAATAATCAAAACCCATGTAGTTTGAGTGTATAGTTTAAGTTATTGTAATATTATTATACTATGTGGTTTAATTCCATGTGGTATAGATTTTTTCATCATTAAAGGATGTGATGGTAAGGGATGGTTTGGGGCTCACACATTGAAACAACTCAAAAAGGGGGGATCACCACTTTCTTATCACACGAGGCATCCTGTGTTTATCACATGGGAAAACATGGGTTCTATATATAGGGCATCCTATATTTGTCATATATGGTAGGGATATATTTTAACATCTTTTTCTAAGGTCATATTCATGCTATTTAACATCTTTTGACCAATACGTTATTATAATTAGTTTATTTTCAAACATGTTGGGTGAATTGTGTGGGGTCGTAATCTTTATTCTTCCCATTCCCATTTAATATGGTAGGATTGAAGGATACAAGGATCATATAAATTCTTATTTAAGGGGGGGGAGAATTTGTAGTATCTCTCAATGATTCTATGGTTGTGGATTTTGTATCCACTGCCCACATGCCTTTGGAGGAAAATATGTGTAATCATTTACCATTTTAAGATAAATATATGAGGCCTAACATTAGTGTGCATATTATTAGGATAAATAAGAAAAGATATTTCCCTTCCCATTACAGGTGTAAAGGACTTGGTCATAAGGTTCTATAATACCAGTTTTTTGTACAAAATTTTTATTAGTAAGCCTTGATTGAATTGATGAAGGACCCATTAGCATTGAACTTTCACAGAATTATGTTTGGAATAAGGAGGCATTGATTGGGGATCCCCAAAGTCTGGTTTTTGTAACATTATATTTGTAAAATTGGATAGAGTTTCATGAGCTATGTGAATTAGAAAAATATGAGTACATGGATGGTTAATGTCAGGTTTTATTGGGTATTGTAAAAAACAATGAGTTGTGTGATAGTTTTTTCATTTTCATGATCTATATACTTAATTAATGAAAGCTTCATGAAATATTCTCTTCTAAAGGTTAATTTAATTAAGGTCCTATATGAGTAATTTTGTTCAAATTTGTCACCTATGAGAATCCATGGGATTCACAGGCTTTGCAAAATCGTAGAATAACAGGTTACATAATAAAAGATTGTGACCCTTAAACTTCCATAGTCCTATCCTAAAAAATGTAGGGGTGATTTTTTATTTATATAAATTTCATAACATGGAAGGCTTTGGATCATGGAACTCCCTATGGATCATGAAAAATTAATTACCTCACACAAGTATGGGATAAGTGAAACATTTTTTCTCTGTTTATCATCACTATAGTTACATTAAATGTCAGCCTTTCTTTATTAGTGGGTAGCCTAAAAATGTGTCAAGATTATACATTTGACATCTCATTTCTCATGTAAATGTGAGTTGCATTAGATTTTGGGAGTTTCATAAACTACTAAGAATTTACACAATGTTCTCCCCTTTACACAATAATTTCTCTTGAGGGATATTTCCTCCATATTTTTTTATTTATAATGTTTCTTAATTTCTTAGGCATATATTTTTAGTGCCAAAAAATCCCCTCCTTAGAATAAGATCGGGTGGGGACTCAGATGATTGAATTTTTAGTGAAATGCTATGTTCTCAACCTAATCCTTCTGTCTCAGGAAAATCAACATAGGTTCACACAAATTAGTTTCACAATTATTACTACATGAGGTTGACCAATGAATATAAAGAGGGTAAGGGTCCCTAGAATGGACCATGAGATATCATGAAGGAGTGAAGACTTCACTTTTCATGAAACTATTACAAAAACCCATACATTTGTATTTTTGTAACTATAACTTATGTGAAACAAACTATAACATGATTGTTTTTGAAAACTAGTATCCTTCCATACACTAATAGGATATTTCATGAAGTGGATATAAGTTAAGAGAAATAGTTGTAACTTGCATAATACGATCCAAAGTTTCAAAATTTGGAGTTAAGAACTTCCATAACACTACTCAAATGGTTGAAAGAACTATTGAGGTTGTTCTACTACTATTTCACTGAATATAGAAGAAAAAAATGGATGATAAAACTAAGATCTCTTGGTTTATGAGAGTTGAGTTAAGAATTTGGGTTCTTCCGTTCCTAATTATAGAGGTGAAACAAGATTATCTTCTAAGAAATTGGATACTGCTATATGTTTTCGGTTTATTTGATGATTTTATCCTTCCTAATTCATAAATATACACTTGAATATAGTAAATTTTGAATCAAAGTGAGATTAATTCATGGTTTATAGCTACCTCTAGTCATGTGGGGATAAAGCACAACCTTAATACTATCTCAAATCTTAGTAACTCGACTAGGAATGATACTGGTGAATTATCATCAGCCAAGGTGTTCCCACCCCATTATTTGAGTATCATCCAAGAAGGAATCTATGATAACCATATGGGATGATATGAATACTAGGACATATGATCATGTATAAAGTTCACAGATGAGTGGGACTAGGCATACTAGGTTCACACACCTACATGGATTTTAAATTAGGGTTATGCCAAGTGGTGTTGTACAAGGCAATGTGAGCATCTCAGTTCTATATGTATCATCATCCAGATATTCATCTAGCATTAATGAGTAGGAGGTTAGAACACACAAACTCTTTCTACCTCCATCATGGAACGTTAGGGTCAAATTATGGGATCTCAACCACATCAATGGGATACCCTTTATCTAATTCATGTATAATGAATTCCTCCCATAACCCAGTACATTGGTAGACATGACGTTGAAAATAGTTCTAGCGAGGGTGATGTTGGACTATCTTATGGGGATTTATTAACATAATCAAACACTTCATATTGATGTTTTATTCAAGATGTGGCTCAACATTTTCCTATGTTTACCCTAGAAGAATATTATAGGGTGACCAAAATAATTCCTTGGGGCTTAGCATCACTTGAGGGGTGATTCATAATGGATCATCCTTGAGAAAGAAAAATATGAGGAGTTGGGCTATAGTGTAATGGAGGAATGACACCTAGAAGTTATTTTCATGATGTTCTTGGTGAAACTCATGAGTGGATGGTTGCTTCTAGTAATGGATGTGTACATGAGGGTGTCAATGAGAATGATGATGATAGAAATAATATTGGTAAACAATAATTAGATCAATTTTTTCGTCCCCATTATGGTAATTATATATGATTATTTTGATAATTTCAGTAAGGGGTATATTTCCTAGTGAATATTTAGATCCTTCCAGTTCTTGTATAGATGGGTTTTAGTACATTTCAGAAGATAAAAGTTTCAAAACCCCATATACCCTCTATATAATGCGTTCATACTATTGTGCATCAACATAATTACAGTTAATTTAGTGAAAATTAATGACATATGGGTGGGGGATTGGATTAGTGACCTCAAAAATTTCAAGTTCCATCACTTTTATAACCAGGGTGAGGAAATGAAAAAACAATAGCAGGGAACTCCCAAACATTGATCATTTTTCTAGTCATCTATAAGTAAGATGATGGTCATACAGATCAACAACAACACCTATTATGATCCTCAAATACCATCCTTGTTCTCCTAGTAGTTTGGTTATAGTAAATTCCTATCACCACAGGTGTACATGTGAGTTTTTACATAAAGGAATGAAAGAGATAATATTTTCATTATTTTAATATGAATTTAAATTATTTAAACCTTATAAATTTTATCAATTTAAGTTTCTATGGATATATTTTGGATTGGTGGTGTGTTTTGAGAAAATATGTTTTTTTTAAATTCTAGAATTTTTATAGAATTTTATCACAAGGGTGTTTTGGGAATAAAATATAAAATATTAATCAAATTTAAATTATTTTTTTGATTCCTTGATATATGTTCTTAAAATTTTTATTCAAAAGGAATATATGATTTGACCATCTTGAGCCCCAAAAAAATTAGTCAGGTTGAAAAGTAGTTTGGGCGGACAGGGTGTACCCTTTCTCCATAACTAAAGCATAAATTAGGCTTCAAACATTAAATTGAGGTTATTACACCTGAAATGGAATGATGAAACATATACTAATTTCTAAAATTAATTTGAGTTTGTTTTGCACTATTCAATGGGGACATTGGATGTTATAAATTTTAAAAAGAATTCTAGAATTCTCAGCTGGAAAAAGTCCATCTTAGTATAAATTCCAAAAACACCGTAGCCTGGTGACCAATTAATTTGAAATTTGGATGTTAATGAAAAATAAATTTATGAAAAAATTTTATGAAGGATAAAATGTGTGAATTTTCAACTTAATGAGTTACAAACACACAATGTTTCAGAGGAAATATTTTGTCCTATAAAAAAGAGGAGATATTCTCCTTCCCAAATCATCCCATTTCACACCATTCCATTACATATGAGGCACCAAGGAGGAGATCTCCACTGAGGGAGGATGGATGAAAATCTACCCCCTTTCTTCTTTTTCATTTATTTTTTTTTCTTTATTTTTGTTTCAGTTTTTAAATGTATTTTATATTTCTAATAAATTCATGCATTATTTTTTATTTTAGTGTCCACCCATCAACCCTCTTTTATTCTCTAACTTTTATCATTATTTTCTTCTTCTTATCTTATGACCATGAACTATAGTACTCATGATCATGAGTAAATGACCTGAGGAATATCCCAATGGAGTAATAAGGTTCTTAAAAATAAGACCATGTTTTATATCTTCTTTGAGTTAATTATATGGATAATTTATAGTGGGTGTAAACCTCACTGCACTTGTCAAAGGTTTAACTTCTTAATCTACAACCACTTTCCCT
The DNA here is from genome assembly GCA_963277665.1 of Viscum album. Classification (NCBI taxonomy): domain Eukaryota; kingdom Viridiplantae; phylum Streptophyta; class Magnoliopsida; order Santalales; family Viscaceae; genus Viscum; species Viscum album. Next base: position 1,606,318,659 of record OY728141.1, on the reverse strand, counting down.
CGATTGAGGTGGTGGATGGAGTGTGTGCTTATTAATTTCCAAGTATACTTCTCATTCATAACCGGGGTAGATTGAGGTGTGAAAAAAATATTATGGAGTGTTTCAATAAGAATATTTGATGCTGATTAATGAAGGAGATCTCTAAAAGTTCTCTTGGGAGAACTTTCTTTCTTTACTAATTCCATCATATTTAAGCATTTCATATTATTTAGAATTTAATTTTTCATTTCATTTAATTTATTAAATTATATTTACTAAAAAATATATAACACAACAAGAATAATTAGTTCTTAGATGAATTATATTAAATAAGTAAACAAATTAAGAATTCTCTTTAAGTGAGATGACCCTCGTCAACCACTATACTGCACTAGGAAAAAATAGAAATTTTCTTTTACCACACCCCAAGATAGGCATGCGTAAAAATTGGCACCATTTATAGGGAGGAAATATATAATTTACTTATCTTTTTATATTTTTAAATTTTAGATAGATTTTCATTTTTTTTAAAACACCAAAAATCCAATAAAAAATCCATGATGAATCTAAATTACAATTACTATGCATGAGATGACTACTCACAGGTGCAACAATGTCAAGAGGAATCTATTTTAGAGTAAAACATGGATCATGTGAATGAACATAAAAATTACATAGAAGTAATAAAGGGTAAAATAGAAAGGATAATCGAATATGTCCATACTACCTAGGAGAAACCCGGCCCTGAGCTAGAACAAGAACCTATGGTGGCGGTGGAAGAAATTCACCACTCGTTATTGAAATTGAATAACCAAAGGATGTGAATATAGAGGTTCTTAGAGATTCATTTTTCCTCACTAAACTATTTCAAGGAGATATATATGGAAATGAAGTCCCTAATGAGCGACATGTGTGAGATCAACATGTTCTGGATAAATTTTAGAATAAATTTTATGAACTAATAGGTCTGTATAAATCTTGAAAAGAAGAATAGCTACTGCAATTACATATCTCTCTAGCCTTGGAATAAGAAGAAACCACCCAAGAGGTGGAATTTGAAGAATATATGGAGGATCCCGACTACCTTCCTCCATCTAGTAAAGATTGAATCTAAGTGGCACTTTCAATTGAAGTGGTGATTAAATATGGACCAACTCAAAGAGATGATACATTCTTGAACTCAAATTATTTTAATTTTATTCAAACTAATTTTAGTATAACTCTTAATTTTTTTTAATTTTCATATTTAGATAAATTTTATTATTCCACAGAGGAAGATTATGAAAAAGAATATGCACGTGTTGAAGAAAACAAGGAGATACCTGGAGATGTTGAACATTTACCAGAGAGAGTATAAGAAGAGATCCCAGTGGATCTTCCTAAAGAACCAAATCTAAAATCTTCCTACATTAAAATATTTGATTTTGAAATTAATACTTAAAATTTATGTTTTGAATCTCCCTTTGATTATTATTTTCTTGCATCAAATCTAGACCAACCACTGGATTTTGATAAAGATGTTGAAAAAGTAGAACCAAACGATGAGAAGTTTCCATACTTCATCTTACCCCTACCATGCAATATGTACCACATTGTGAAGAGGGTGGATCTAGTGTACTATATACATAGAGTCCCCCTCAATAGATAATATGAATTGGATTCTGGGAAAATCCACATGTGGTGGTTCATTTCAATAAATCCCTAACCACCAGTAGATTATGTATAACAACTGGTACTACCCTATGAAGGTAATAAAAATTCAGGGCCCACTTAGGGGATAGTACCAAGAGTTATCCTTTACTTTATTTCTAGTAATTTCATTTTCAATATTATGAATTTTGATTTCAAATTTATTCTTAGGAATTAGTCTAGCATGAAACCCTCTTCCTCATATATTATTAATATTTAATAACATGATCCTTGTGATTAATTGAGTTGTTTTCTTATATAGCTTCATTATGGAAAAAGGAATCCTCAAGAAGTGGAAGAGAAGGACTAAGCTTCATGGTAAAAAGAGTTCATTTTTATTTTTTAAACTTTTAAACACCTTACATTTCTTTGGTCCAAAACATTTTTTGATATTTAATGATAATAATTACATTCCCACACTTTAATTAATTCTTTTCATGACTTATCTAGGAGGCATGAGTTTCTTAGGAATCTAGTGATTCCATGTTTTAGATTTTAATGTTAATGAAATTGAATGACTAAAATTAATAATTAAATTTTTAAAATGAAGCATGGATATTGGAATGAAGGATCAAGATTCTATGAAACTATTTAATTCATGTAAATGAAATTTCCTAACCATTTTTCTTGATTTCAATTTATAAAATTCATGTGAATTGATTTTTTATTATTAATCATGTGTTGAGTGAATTTATAATATAATATATCTCATTACTAAGAATATTTCTAGACCATGTAATTCATATTTATATTGATAATATTTCTTGGGTGATCATGGGATATGTCACCAGCCAAAAAATGTATTGAAACTTGTCAAAACTATGATAGTGAAAAAACACATTTAAAATGATTGAAACATCTTTTTGAAAACCATTATCCTTAAATAACACCTTTACATCAATATTTATTTAGTAAATAGAAACCATGAATGACCGTTATAGGGATGACCCATATTACAAGCCATTTTTTTCCATTCCTACAGTAATCTTGGTATTTTCATGATATTTTAAATATAAAGTGTGGGGGAGAAAAGAATCATGATGAAAGGAATGATATATATTATAATGAAGAAGTGTGGGGGTGATATTTTGGTAATGATAAATTTCATTTGTTTCATTCATTGTACTCTTTATTGTTTTTGAACTATTGAATAAAAAAATTAAAAATTCAAAAGAACCAAAAAATGATAAAAATGGGTTGTTATTTGGCGGAAAAATCACCACTTCTAGACTTATTCTTTTTATCATATGTCGTTAGGTCGCGTATTTGAGGTTTATTTTAAATAATAAATTTAAAAAAGAAAAAATTGAAAAGGTTAATTGAAAAAAATTATAAATGTAAAAAAAAATATTCCAGAGGGTGAACAAATCATTCATTAAGCATAGTTTGATCATGATCTTACATTGAGTTTGGGGAAGTTGGAGTTTATTCTTTCAAGGGTAGAACTTCATTAAACTTTTATTTTTCATATCTTGTATTGTACTTAATATATAAACCTCATACTAGATACTTAATGTTTAAAGACATCAAATCCTACCAGCCTTATGCCTCAGAGTCATTTGAACCTTTATTGCAAGTCCTTATGATTTGATGTGCCTTTTGTATTTACAGAGTATATAAAGTAGTTAATTTAAAATCCTATGGAAAATTAAACGGTTATCATAATATGATCATCACTTTACTTTATTTTTATCCTGAGAGATGAGAGGAAAGATTCAAAGGTGAAGTAAAACATGTTGTGTCATATTTAATAGTAATAAATTGAGAAGATTGAATGAATGAAAGGATAAGTTCCATCATTTTTAATAGTAGAAAAGTAAAATACATAAATTCATTATTTATCTGAAAAATGACAAATTAAATTGATCTTTTATATGGATTTTTTAATGTTTTTTTACATTGAAAATTTTTCAATTTTATTACTTTGGAATTTTAATATTGTTAACATTAGTGTCATCTGAATTCCATGTTGAGATTTTATGCTTGAGGACAAGCATGAATTAAATGTGGGATAATTGATAGAGATAATATTTTTCTTCATTTTCATATGAATTTAAAATATTTAAACCATCCAAATTTTATCAAATTGAGCTTATATGGATCAATTTTTGATTTATGGTGTGTTTTGAGAAAAAAATGTAAAAATTAGTCAATTTTGGATTTTTTTTCAGATTTTTATCACAAGGTTATTTTGTGAATAAAATTTAAAATATTACTCTAATTTAAATGATTTTTTGTTTTATTCCATGATATATGTTATTAAAATTTTTATTCAATAAGAATATATGGTTTGATTATCTTGAGCCCTGAAAAAAATAAATCATGTTGGAATTCTTTTTGAGGAGACAACATGGACCCCACTTTTGTAACAATAGAATAAATCAGGCTACACTGCTACAATTTAGGTTATTCCACCCAAAATATAATTAAGAAAAATATACGCATTTCTATAACAAATTTGAGAGAGTTTTTCAGTGTTTAAGGGTGAAATTGGATGTTATACATTTAAAGAATAATTCTGGAATTCTCATCCAGAAATAGTCTATATCAGTAAAAATTCCATAACTTCTTAGTCTTGTGGCCACTTAAGCTAACATTTTGAGGGTGAATGAAAAATAAATTTATGAAGAACTTTTATTAAGGATGAAATGTGTGAATATTCCATTTAATTAGTCACAAATGTGCAATTTTTCAGAGGAAAAATTCAGGCCTATAAAAGGAGGAGAGGCTCTCCTTTCCAAATCATCCAATTCCACTTCAATACATTACATCCAAGGCACCAAGGAAGAGATATCTACCGATGGAGGACAGAAAAAAATCTACCCCATTATTATTTTTCATTTATTTATTTTTTCTTTATTTTTTGTTTTAGTTATCAATTGTAATTTAGATTTCTACTAAATTCATGCATTGTTTTTATTTTTTTGTTCACCCATCAACCGTCTTTTATTCTCTAAATGTTCTTCTTCTTTTATTCTTTTATTCTTCTCATATTACCAATGTGTACTCTAATAATCATGATCATGAGTAACTGAACTATGGAATATCTCGAGGGAGTAATCAGGTTCTTGAACATGATACAATGTTTTTGAACTTATTTGTGTTAATTATAAGGATAATTGATAGTTATTTTAATCCTTATTGTGGTTGTATAATGTTTAACTTTTTAATCTAGAACCATTTTCCCTCGATTGAGAAGGTGGATGGAGTGTCTCTTGGTGATCACTAAGTATAATTTTTATTCATAATCAGGGTAGATTGAGGTGTGCACACATACAATGAAGTGTGTTCACTATGAATATTTGAAGCTAGTAAATGAAGGTGCTCCCTAAACGTTCTGTCGATATAACTTCCTTTATTAACTAATTGTATTCTTTTTAAGCATTTCATATTATTTAGAATTTAATTTTTCCTTTCATTTACTTTCTTAATTTCCATTTACTACATAAAACATAAAAAAACAACAATAGTTATTTCTTAGGTGAATTATATTAAGTAGGTAAACAAACAGAGAAATATCCTCAAGTGAGAAAACCCTGGTCAGCCACTATACTGAATTAGGAAAACATATAAATTTACTTTTACCATTCCCCATGATAGGTGTGTGTGAAGGAAACCAACCATTCTGTGACAACTCTAGGTAATTATCAATGAGAAGGGATTAGGGGATCTGGTCGTGCTACCTCCATCCAATGATATCATTGGTATAATATATGATTATGAAAATAGTTAGGTTATATAATACAGAAGTGAAATATTATGATGAGGTGTGAACCAAGTAGATATATTAATGGAAGCCTTGGGGAAACAAGGATGAAGGAGGTATTCTATCATAAGCACTCACCAAGAAATTGGAAGAGAATATATGAGAGATAAGGTATCTATTTGGAGATCCAAAATGTTCCTCATTCATTATTTAGTTAGGGCTATTGAAGATCATGCTCCTAGAGGTAAGGGGATCCCAAGTAAGTGCACGTGAGAGAAATCTTAAAGCTTTGGTGGTGACTTTAGTAGGTTTAATATGATTCATGGAATTCCTTTAGGGTGTGTGACCTAGATTGGAGGTGGGGTCATTTGGCATGTTGTCATCACTATAAGAGAGCCCATTTGGAAAAGTAATATTGATGGGGAAATTAAAACTCTAGGGAAGAAAGTGTGTAAACAAAATGATAATCTCTAAGAGATATTTGAGAACCCTAGGATTACACTAACGTACATTGAGCATACCTATGGGGTGTACAAAGTTTATGGGATTCTCAAACTATAAGGGACATAAGAAGGTTCTCACCACACCTTAAGGTAACCAAATCAACTCCCAGGGCTATAGATTTTAAGGTCACTTGGCTTGGACCAATGGGGGATACCAATTTATGTTCATGAATCTTGGACCAGGGGTGATGTGATCTGAACAACACTAGGAATATAAAAAACCTGCTATAAATTGGTGGAACCAATTTCAATATAGAAGATCTCTAGGGGAAATTTAATTAAATTTATGTTCATGAATTTGAACCCAATGTGGGTTTTTCTATAACATAAAAGAGATAGATAACCTAGTGTTAATTGGAATTCTAATGAAAATGTAGATTAAACCTAGTAGACACACAAAAATTTAAAGTTCATGATGCATTGACCATATTGGAGCTTGAGTTTTAGGGGCATATTTTTTATAACATTTTTTTATGGGTGTAACACCTCCATAGTGTGGTAGAAGGCACTAATTTATGAAAAAGGAGTTCTAGGAAGTAAAATAAGGTGGATGAGAAATAATACATGCAGTTAAGACAAGGATAAGGGATCTAGGCCTCACAACATATCTTGTGAAATGGGAATCAAACCACACATAGTTATCTAATATATTGCAGTGGGGGAAAAACATTTAAAAATTAGAAAATAAATTCTACTCAGATCTGATTCATACACAAAAGGGGTTCAGAATGGAATGGGTTCTCCTATGAAAAAGAAAGGATTATGCCTTATAGGAATCATTAGAAGTCTCATAACTAGGAAATATAAAGTAATTGGGAATATAGTCTATGTCTGTGTCCAAAATGGGGAATCTTGATGAAACTACATATTTTGTAATATGGAAATCAATCTAGTCATAATTTTGAAGGACGGTTTGGTGGGTTTCCAACACTGAAAAGGGAAATACTCCCAAGTTAGGACCTAATGGCATCGTAATGTTTTAAGTTGCGTGATATGGACTACACCATGTAGTTTATAATCTTATAAAAATGATGTTGGTCATATAGTTTAATATTATACAATGAGGATGAAAAGGTGGGTTTCAATATTTTAAGTTCATATATCATTGACCAATAGGGGAGAGGTAGTTAGTGTGGCATGGAAAGGCAATATAATCTTTACTTGAATGGATGGAGATATATTATCCATTCATATACAAACATACTTAGAATAAAATGTACGAAGTTTAAGATTATGATGCTTAGAAAAGGGGTGATACCAGTTCAAGGTCATGTTAGTTAGACCAAATTCACACATTTTAAGGTTATGATGTGTGGAACAACTGCACTTTCTTGATGTTTATGATGCATGGAACCAATGTTTTTGTGAGGGAGTTAATGAGGGAAAAAAAGAAATACAAACCTAATTTAAAGGGAGGGTGAAAGAGGACCAACACCTCAAAAAAATCCTTATAATAGAATGCACATAGTTCAAGTCCATGATTCATAGAATATCGAGTGCTACTAGTTTAAGGTCATTGAGTGTGTACAAAATGGTTTTATCTTTTTATGGTCATAGATCATGTACCAATGGGGGTGATGCAATCTATCAAACTAGTTAATAGTAAACCTGTCATGAATATAGGGACAAATGGACTCAGAAGGATCCTTACTAGAATATGTTTTCCCATTGAAGGAGGTTCACATAGTTTAAGGTCATGATCTATGGAAAATGGAGGTGTTGTGTAGTTTAAATTCATATAGGTAGGATTAAGGGGGAATGAAATATAGTTTATAGTCACACAACCCAAACTAAAAGTAAGTAATCCCATGTGGCATGAATATTAAAGAAACACTTGATGTGAATAGAGAATCAAAATCAATATAGATAGCCTTGTAAGGTATAAATCATTGTTTGAGGTTAGGTAACTTGGACTAAGAGTGAGACCATCTTTGTAGAGTTAGTTGAAGGAAGAACCCAATGTAAAGTTAGGGTTTGGAGTTAGAATATAGAGTCTCAGAAGAGGGGGAAGTAATATATAAAATATATAGTTATACTACCAGGACTAGAAGGGATCCCCATCCATAAACATGATGTGTCTCAATCATATAGGTAAATAATCCATTAAAATTACTAATCCCATGTGAGTTGTTACTGGTGTGGGAAATAAGGAGTAGAAAAAGATTTTACATGCCTCGTGATAGGGCAGAATATGGGTGGTAATATTAGGTTTATAATGAATCATTGACTATTGGAGTGTCCCAAAAAAAAAGAAGGTTGGTGGAGGAAAGGGCTCACAAGACCAAGTTTCTTTATCAATGTGTGAAAATGAATGAGTGGGTTAATACCGATGGAATTGGACACCCCTAGAACAAATGATAAGTGGATGTATTAAATAATTAATTTTGGGATTTGGATAATAAAAATAAGTGAAATGTTTTTTAGGTATGATTTTTGACCATCTATTTTAAATAAAGGTTCTACTATCTAACTATCATTAATAGATGAGAGAAAAGTTTTAGATAACCCATTGACCATTTTAAACATATTAGAACCATCATGTTACATTAGAGGTCCTCTGAGTAATGTGTTCAGGATGTAATGTAGGAATATTTGGAATTGTTCTATCACCTTATGGGAGATTATTTAGATTTAGAGGGTGATGGGGATCCATATCTAGGAAGTTATAAAGTATGGGGTGAACTAAAGGAATATCCAAGTAGATTCCAACACCTTAGGTTCTACATCGACTTTCATTGAGAACACTAAGGAGGTATATTTGAATAGGTAATCATTAAACTCTAATTTTTAAAGGGTGTGTTGTATCACTATCAAGTGATAGAAAATAACCCAATATAAGGTTATTGATCATTAAGACAGAATGAGGATAATGATATTCCAATGGTAATGGTGGAAACATCTAATCCCATGATAAGATATTTGGTAATACCTATATATCTTATGGGATATGAATCAAGACACACGTAGTTCTCGAAACTGGTTTAGTAGGAGGATAGTCTCCAAAAGGAGGTTGTTTTTCACATGAGTGATAATGATGAGTCGTTCTCTGATTTAAATGTTGTATAGTAAAAAATTATCTATTAATTTTAGGTTTGTTAATCTTGGACCAATGGTTTCTTTAGTTTAATATTTTACAACCAAGACATTTATCACAGAGTTTAACATTATATGGTGAGTATGAGAGAGAAAATAGTTCAATGTCACGATTCTAGGACTGCACCGTGTAGTTTAACATCTTATAATGAGGATGTAAGGGTTTTTTATAGGGTTTAAATTCATATAGCTTTAAATAAGTCCTATAATATCCCATGTATCACAAAGGAGAGTTTGGAGATCTAATAATAGAAGAGGATTCTTAAAAGGGTACAAAGTGGGAGAGAGGTGTGCTCTACATTTTTTCTGAACCAGTGGGTTAATCAAGAATAGATAGAATTTTTCTATGGATTGATGATGAATTCAACAAGCTTTGAACCTCTTCCATTTTTACTCTAAAATTTTCCTAGGTCATTGAGGGGTGATTTGGTGAGTAGAGGATTGACTTTTTCCCAGGCCCCTAATTGTGGGATTTCAGTCTGACAAGTCATTGTTACTCTTTCCTTAGGAAGTTTAGGGTCATTCTAGTTGGACTATAGTGGGTTATTTTTTAAATGCACAAAACATTGAACAAATATTGTGATACTAATTTAAGGTCTTGGATATTAGACTAACAAGATGTTCCTTTTTAAAGGCATACAACCAAAATTAAAACTCTATTAAGGGGAATTTTGAGGCACAAATGGTAATATTACTCAATTCGAATGGAGGGAAAAAGATGCAGAGTGTAATGAAAATGTATTTAGGATCGAAAGGAATAGAGTTTAAGGTTATATGATTAGACCAATAGAATGATTCTATTTTATAGTAATGGTGTGTGGGCCACTAGTTTTTTGAGGGATTTCATGAGGCATGAAGTATAAAATGAACCCATAATGAACATAGGGAGACATATGGTAGTTCTATAAAAACATCCCCAGAATGGAATTCAAATAGTTTATAGTTGCAGTGTTTTGACCATGGGAGAGGTGTTTGTACACCATCGGGTGTGGGAAAAAATTACATGAATGGACAAATTAAATATTAGTATGGATAGCCTCAAAACAGAAATAAATGGGGGTTATTCAGTTTAAGAACCTGCTTCTATGAACATTGGAGCACCCTACTTGGAAATGAAATGTGTTTAGACCATGTGGGGGAATAATCCATTAAGACCCCTAATCCCATGTATTTCATGATCTATAAGGGAAAAAATTAGTAATAGGAGACTACCCATGTCATATGAGAGTTCATAATAGGGGTAAATTGAAGTCATCTTAGGAAGTTCCCCACAAGGTAGAGTCATTCCATCAAAATGTACGAATGTTTAAAGGGGTAATATTGAGGGTTTTAAAGCTCCACATGAATGAAAGAGGGTGAATGGGAAGAAAAAAGGACCTCTAAAATTTGGATCACTCAATGGGGGTGTTAAATGGGTGGGGGATTACTGATGAACACATTTAGGGAATTGGTTCCACCACTGAATGGTTAAGGAGAAGGTGAACAATTTTGGTTCAATTGCTAACTTTTTTTACCATGTTTGGATTTCCATTCATTACTGATAAATCTTTTAGATAATATTCCCTGGACTAGAGGTAGGAATATTTTGTGTTTTTCCATCACCAATATGGATCCATTTGGATATGGAGGATTTTGGGGATTTAAATGAGGAAAACCTGAAGTTTAGATATAAACTAAAGGGGTGCTAAAATAGAGTCTAATACTCTAGGTGGTACACCATCATGTGATCTACAACATTGATGGGGCGTATCAGTGAGTGAGAGTCGATAATATTCCGAAAAGGGGGAATCAACCTAAGTTCATGATAGAAAAAGAATCCTGATGGATGCGTCATAATCACTAAGACAAGATAAAATTTTATAAATGGAATCAAAATATGGTCCCAAGATAAAACATAAATATGTATCTATATATACCATAATATAAATCAAACCATATGTAGTTCTTTATGGTAGTGAAATAGGAGGCTGAAATCAAAATATTTGTTTCCCTCTCGAGTGAGGAATAAATCACGCTTCTAAAGTTTAAATATCATTAAAAAAAGTTATCTATGTTCTTTAAATTATTTTATCTTATACCTGTAACATCCCAAGTAAATAAAGAATAAAGAATTTTCATATTTATTAATATTTACGAATTAAATATTAATTTTATTTTAAAGGGGTTGCTATGTTCGATAGCGTACCCGATACGCAATGATGAGTTTTTTTGAAATGTACGTAGCACACTAGTAATAAAATAATATTACTTTAAATGTTAGTTAACAAGTAGTCGTTGTACTAGAGGGAATGGATAGAAATAACTAAAATATTATTAGATATGTTTTTAAATGTTTATACATTTACCCAATAAAAGATAAAAGCTTAAAATACGGAAAGAGTTCAATTTTACGGGTATATATACTCTAATTTTCACTAAAGGTTCACTTATCACCTTTTGACGGTGAACCGTCATTAAATATAGTTTGATCACTCTTATACTTTATTTTGGACCAAATATAACTCTTCTTTAGAATCGGGACATCAAAATTTACTTTGTGTAAATTTTTGGTACCTTTCTGTTAAAGTTCATTTTTTTATGAATAGTGTAAAATGTTGTATTTTAATTCAAAACCTCTTTTTAATCTAATTTATTTATATGATTAGATTATCTTTTGAATTGGTTTTAAAGTTAAATTATTAAATATTTTTACTATTAAATCCAATAGTGGTCATTGGAATCAATTTCACTTTGAAATTGGACTTAAACTGGTGTCAATCTTTTGATACTTATTGTTTCACAAAAACATGCTATTTGTCATGACAATGGGAATTAATTATTAAATTAATTAATTTGACTTATATGTTTTGAATTTTGTAAAATGGACTTCATTTTTGAATTCAAAATATCAAATATAGCTTAGGGTGAATTTTTGGTAATTTTCTGAAAAAACTTCAATTTTTGATGAATAGTGAAACCACTAAGTGGTAATCAAGCAAACTGATTTTTCAGTTAAATGAAAGTTTACCACTAATGTGTATTGAATTTTGAAAATCCGACATACATGGTTGTCATTAAGAATTAAAATGTGGTTCAATGAGATTAAAATAATTTTTTGGTGAATAGTAACTTTTTTTCATTAATCGCGATTAGAGGTAATTAGTGTAGTTTAAGGTAAAAATGGTATTATAAGAATGTGAAAACACCATTACACTTGTCTTACACCTATTGGGTGAGTCATGGCCGACCAAGACAATCCATGGGCCAACTTGGGGACCCCATGGAGCCACTTCAGTTGGAAAATGACATTAATATATTTTTATTTAATGTTAAAGTGAAAATGACACTAAGATAAATTGTTTTACTAAAATAAATTTTGAGTGGGGTTATACAAGTCCCAATTTTGATTATAAATATTCATTGGAAAGCTAAAAAGATTTCATACATCATATTATTTTTTTTATAATTTTTAGACATTACATAAATTAAATTATATATGACATAATAATGATGCAGCGATGACATCATTATTTGACGATTTAAATAAAATGGAAAGATAATGTAAAATCTATGAACTACACATGTCCAAAACCAATTGGATGGGTGGATTTCGAACCCTTATCCCCTTATCCACGAATTATATCAATGTGGGACCTTTTAAAACCGAAACACATTTTAAAATAAAGTAATATTTCATTACTTTCCAAAAGTGCCCCTCCTCTCCTCTTATAAAAGGCCACCACCTCTACCCCATTTCACACACTTCTCAAGCCTTTGGCTAGGCCAACCCCTGACCAATTACTCTCTCCACATCCCTATCCTCATCCTAGAGGATTCCCTTTGGTCATAATCCTTTCAAAGGAATCCTTTATGCTCAAATCAAAAGGGAGTTACACTTTTAAAGGTAATTCATTCTCTCTTGTCCATTTGTTTTATTTTGCTTCTCCAACCCTCTAAACTCTTTTTTATTTACTTCTTTTGTAACAACAACAGTATCTTCAATATACTAGGATGTTTTTATAATATTTATTTGAGCTACACTCTCACACAACTACATAAAATGGTTAAATAACATACGGTTTCCGTGGATGGCGAAATTCTGCCTCCCGAAATGATGATTGTTCAATACTCATTTAACACCTTCAAGGGTGGCCATTATGATGTCACTATTTTTATATATGATATATAATATGTTTATGTTTTCTTTAAGTTTCTGTATTTTTCATTTTTGGCATACCTTTATGGTTTCCATTATGGGTAAACACGATATCTTTATTTAAGGAAGTGCGGACTACTGCCCCCTAAAAGTGATGTGATTCGTTAATGCCATATGTGGGACGTGTAAAGGATGGATTTAAAGTTATTATATATGATGTTATACTGGAATTATAATATACCTCTATATCATTATTATTTCTTTCCATTAAAGTATGAGATAGAAATGAAAGTAGCGTTCATGCGTACGTACGGCTTACCGTCTCCATGAACGGTGCATTTCATTTCTTATCCCCAAATGTAATGTACTATTAAAATTACATGTGTATAATGTATATATATAATTAATGATATATCTAAATGATGAATATAATTCTGGAATTAAAATATACATACCTCTCATTTAGTTTTAATTCCATTAATATGACAAAGAAATGAAAGTAGCGTTCATGCGTACGTACGGCTTACCGTCTCCATGAACGGTGCATTTCATTTCTTACCTCTAAATGATTACGTAATATTATAAATACATTTATATTCTGGATATATATGATATATATGATATCCAAATCATGAATTTCATTCTGGATATAAAGAACTTTTGACCACACGAACAACATGTAATTGTAAGAAGTCAACTTTCGACTTAAGAACCAAATATTGACAAAACAAACATTATTAACTTAAATGGTTACATAATGTTTATAACATGGAAATAAGTAATATAAAAAGAATAATGAATTTTAAAAAGGTTCTTAATCAAGTATAAATTAACTCAAGTTTATTATTCAGGACGTTAAAGAACGATCGAGTCAAGTCGGACCCAAGGTAAGGGACTTCGTCTCAATCTCCTTTCATTGAGGCATATTTCGTTTTATACACAACGTTCTTTTATACGGTGTATAAACCCCTTTGACTTTTAATTTTATAAAAAAGGAATCTTTTTCTTCGAAGCGTTTTACTAAACGACAAAAATGAATGTTTTTTTAACGTACGCGGTGACAATGACTTTTTCCGCCGCCACGAGTATTATTTGGTCTTTGGCTTCCTCAACAAGCCATAATGTTTTTAGAATAAAATAAATACCATATACTCTTTTATGTATTTTGGTATTGAAAATGGTTTTGAAAAAGGATTCTATTATGTCAATATATTTATGATATATTGTGATTGAAATGTGGAAATGTTTTCATTCCTTTATAATTGTTTTATGTTTTATGATTTTATACTGGTACTTGGACATTTTAACGGGTGGTTACGTTATAAACCATATGACGGGTGGTGCCGCGAATACCAGGACGGGTGGTTACGTTATAACCTCCAATGCATTGGGTATGGAAGTCGGCCGTATGGCTATTCCATTAAGTATGTATGGAAATTGGCCGTATGGCTATTCCATTAAGTGATATGTGTGGAAGTCAACCGTATGGTTATTCCACTTAAGTATGTTTATGTCCCAAGTTACCTTTATATATTCTATGTGTTCTTTATATGGGTTTTATGGTAATCCTTTGGTTACAAAAAGGTAAGTAATGATACTTTATTCAGTGAAGATTTTTTTTACTACTTCATGAAGGTGAAGGTATTACTTTGATATAGTATACATGGTTTACTTGATGTTTGAAAAACTAACAGTTTTCATTCTTTTTGTATCCCTTACTGAGATTTTTATGCTCACCCCAAGTTTTTCGAAATGTTTTTCACAGGACTTAAAGTGGAATAAGGTTAAGGATGGGATCAAGGGAATGTCATGCTATATAAAACATGGAACTAGAAATGTTTCTTTCAAGAGTTTTTTTTATTATGGAAACTTAGTATAAGTGACTACTTTGTAATCTTTTGAGATGTAATAGTTATGTTCTAATTCTCTAAAACTCTAAACCTGAAAAGATCCTCGACGTGAATTATTCATTTAATTCAATATTAAGTAAGGTTTAAGTCTGGGGCCTTATAGTTGGTATCAGAGGACGGTTTAGACAACTTTAGGAGTTAGAAAAGTGTTAAATTATAATATGATTGAAATGATATAGAATTTACGGATTACCATGTTGCTTCGCCTAAGATATTTCTATGTTCAGAATGGTTTTCCGCAGAGTAAACAAAGAAGCTATGTTGGGACGACATCAGGAGGAAGATAACCTTCCAAATCAGCAACCTGAGATGGTTGGAATCGGAACTGAACAGTTTGTTGCAGTGATGGCACAGTTGACTCAGGCTATAAATGGTGTTGGTATCCATGCACGAGATCAGCCAGATCAACCGCTGAGGAACATGTCAGTGGTGGAACATTTCATGAGGCAACATCCCCCATCATTCAGAGGATCATCTGACCTTGTGCAAGATGAAGGGTGGATTAAAGCACTGGAGAAGATTTTTGATGTCATGGGGTGTTCAGAACATCAAAAGGTTAGTCTTGCTGTTTACCGTTTTGAAGGTGAAGCTGATCAGTGGTGGTCGATGGTGAAAAATATAAGGGATAGTGATGGGATTTAGGATCTTCACTGGGACGAATTCAAAGGTATGTTTCTTGAGAAATATTTTCCTAAGGTGGTTCGTATTAGGATGGAAAAACAGTTCCTAGAATTGAGGCAGGAGGATGACTCAGTGGCTACTTATGAAGAAAAGTTCACTCGATTGGAAAGGTATGCTCCAAACTTCATACGAGATCTTGATAGTAAAATAAACCGTTTTTACTCAGGGTTAAAGCCAAAGTATCGAAGGGATTTAGCTTCTCGTGAGTTCAAAAGTTATGAAAAACTTTTTCGATGTGTGGAGAAGGTGGAAATGGAGTTTGCCGATGATCAAGTGTTCTTTGACAAACAACAGAATAAGAGGTCTAGTTGGCAGGCAAAGGGGAAGAATTTATCAAAGAAGCAAGGAGGTAAGAAAACCAAATATCCATCCTGTGAGAAGTGTGGTAAAATGCATCCTAGAGAATGTTTATCCAAGTCTGTTAAGTGCTTTCGGTGTGGTAAGTCTGGTCATATTGCTCGTAACTGTAAGGAAGATGATCAAGCAGGAAATGAAAAGCCGACGATAAGATGTTTTAAGTGTAATGAAATTGGTCATTATGCAAACGAGTGTCCAACGAAGAACTCAACTGGGGGAATGCAGCTAGACTACAAGCAGAAAGGGGTGGTAAAATCATTTGCAACAACTTCAGCAGATGTTGGGCCATCGAATGAAGTGGTATCAGCTCCAGGGAGCTCAGTATTTTTCGAAGATTGACTTGAGGTCGGGGTACCATCAGTTGAAAGTAAAAGAAGCAGACATTCCGAAGACTGCGTTCCGTACTAGATATGGCCATTATGAATTTGTAGTTATTCCTTTTGGGTTAACCAATGCACCTGCTGTATTCATGGAATTTATGAATAAAATTTTCCATGAGTTCTTGGATAAGTTTGTGTTTGTGTTTTGAGGTTTGTGAAGAGGTTATGTGTGCCTTGTAATTCGCAGTTGAAGAATGAGTTGTTATATGAGGCTCATAGTTCCCTGTTTTCAGTTCATCCTGGCAGTACTAAGATGTACAAAGATATGTGGGAGTATTACTGGTAGTATGGAATAAAAAGAGACATTGCTGATTTTACTGTGAAGTGTTTGACATGTCAACAGGTTAAAGTAGAGCAGCAGTTACCGAAAGGGATGCTTCAGCCTTTACCAGTGCCTGAGTGGAAATGGGAAAACATATCCATGGACTTTGTTGTGGGATTACCAAGGACATCTCGAGGTAATAATGCAATCTGGGTTATTGTTGATCGTTTGACCAAATATGCTCATTTCTTTTCTATACGAGATACTTTCTCTCTTGATCAAATTTCCCGTTTGTATCTTAAAGAGATAGTCAGGTTACATGGAGTTCCTCTCTCCATTGTATCGGATCGTGATCCCAGGTTTACTTCTAACTTTTGGAAAGGCCTTCAGAAGTCGTTGGGTATTGAATTAAATTTTAGTACAGCTTTTCATCCTCAATCAGATGGGCAGTCAGAACGAACAATTCAGACATTGGAGGATATGCTACGAGCTTGTTCGATGGATTATCAGGGAAGTTGGGACCAACATATTTCTTTGGTTGAATTTTCATATAATAACAGTTTTCATTCCAGTATACAGATAGCACCATTTTAGGCATTATATGGGAAGCGGTGTCGAACTACAGCTTTTTGGAATGAAGTGGGTGAAAGGAAGCTGATGGGACCAGAATTGGTAGAAGAGATGGCAGAAAAAGTTCAGTTGATTTAGAAAACATATGAGAACAGCTCAGAGCAGGCAGAAGAGTTATGCGGATAACCGGAGGAAGGATCTATCTTTCGAGGTAGGTGATCATGTTTTTCTCAAGGTTTCTCCTTGGAAAAGTGTGATGAGATTTGGTAAGAAAGGAAAGTTGAGTCCAAGTTTTATTGGACCATATGAAATTCTGGAGAGAGTTGGATCAGTTGCATACCGGGTGGCTTTACCTCCGAGTTTATCTCAGGTACACAATGTTTTTCATGTTTCAATGTTGAGAAAGTATACGCCAGATCCATCTCATGTTTTGAGTCTAGAGGTAGTTTAGCTGGAAGGGAACCTATCTTATGAGGAACAACCGGTCCAGATTCTTGACCACAGGGAGCAAGTGTTACGGAATAAGGTGATTCATCAGGTAAAGGTTTTGTGGAAAAACCATGTGATTTAAGAGGCAACGTGGGAATCTGAAAATTCTATGAGGGATAAATACCCCCACTTATTTTGATAAGTGAATAAAATTGCGAGGACGCAATTCCCAAAAGGGGGGAAGGATGTAACATCCCAGGTAAATAAAGAATAGAGAATTTTCATATTTATTAATATTTATGAATTAAATATTAATTTTATTTTAAAGGGGTTACTATGTTCGATAGCGTACCCGATACGCAACGATGAGTTTTTTTGAAACTTACGTAGCACACTAGTAATAAAATAATATTACTTTAAATGTTAGTTAACAAGTAGCCGTTGTACTAGTGGGAATGGATAGAAATAACTAAAATATGATTAGATATGTTTTTAAATGTTTATACATTTACCCAATAAAAGATAAAAGCTTAAAATACGGAAAGAGTTCAATATTACGGGTATATATACTCTAATTTTCACTAAAGGTTCACTTATCACCTTTTGACGGTGAACCGTCATTAAATATAGTTTTGATCACTCTTATACTTTATTTTGGACCAAATATAACTCTTCTTTAGAATCGGGACATCAAAATTTACTTTGTGTAAATTTTTGGTACCTTTCTGTTAAAGTTCATTTTTTTATGAATAGTGTAAAATGTTGTATTTTAATTCAAAACCTCTTTTTAATATAATTTATTTATATGATTAGATTACCTTTTGAATTGGTTTTAAAGTGAAATTAGAAAATATTTTTACCATTAAATCCAATAGTGGTCATTGGAATCAATTTCACTTTGAAATTGGACTTAAACTGGTGTCAATCTTTTGATACTTATTGTTTCACAAAAACACGCTATTTGTCATGACAGCGGGAATTAATTATTAAATTAATTAATTTGACTTATATGTTTTGAATTTTGTAAAATGGACTTCATTTTTGAATTCGGAATATCAAATATAGCTTAGGGTGAATTTTTGGTAATTTTCTGAAAAACTTCAATTTTTGATGAATAGTGAAACCACTAAGTGGTAATCAAGCAAACTGATTTTTCAGTTAAATGAAAGTTTACCACTAATGTGTATTGAATTTTTAAAATCCGACATACATGGTTGTCATTAAGAATTAAAATGTGGTTCAATGAGATTAAAATAATTTTTTGGTGAATAGTAACTTTTTTTCATTAATCACGATTAGAGGTAATTAGTGTAGTTTAAGGTAAAAATTGTATTATAAGAATGTGAAAACACCATGACACTTGTCCTACACCTATTGGGTGAGTCATGGCCGACCAAGACAAGCCATGGTCCAACTTGGGGACCCCATGGAGCCACTTTAGTTGGAAAATGACATTAATATATTTTTATTTAATGTTAAAGTGAAAATGACACTAACATAAATTGTTTTACTAAAATAATTTTCGAGTGGGGTTATACAACTCCCAATTTTGATTATAAATAGTCATTGGAAAGATAAACAGATTTCGTACATCGTAGTATTTTTTTATAATTTTTAGACATTAAATAAATTAAATTATATATGACATAATAATGATGCAGCGATGACATCATTATTTGACGATTTAAATAAAATGGAAAGATAATGTAAAATCTATGAACTACACATGTCCAAAACCAATTGTATGGGTGGATTTCGAACCCTTATCACCTTATCCACGAAGTATATCAATGTGGGTCCTTTTAAAACCGAAACACATTTTCAAATAAAGTAATATTTCCTTACGTTCCAAAAGTGCCCCTCCTCTCCTCTTATAAAAGGCCCCCACCTCTACCCCATTTCACACACTTATCAAGCCTTTGGCTAGGCCAACCCCTGCCCAATTACTCTCTCCACATCCCTATCCTCATCCTAGAGGATTCCCTTTGGGAAGAATCCTTTCAAAAGAAGCCTTTAGGCTCAAATCAAAAGGGAGTTACACTTTTAAAGGTAATTCATTCTCTCTTGTTCATTTGTTTTATTTTGCTTCTCCAACCCTCTAAAATCTTTTTATTTACTTATTTTGTAACAACAACAGTATCTTCAATATACTAGGATGTTTTTATTATATTTATTTGAGCTACACTCTCACACAACTACATCAAATGGTTAAAGAACATACGGTTTCCGTGGATGGCGAAATTCTGCCTCCCGAAACGATGATTGTTCAATACTCATTTAACACCTTCAAGGGTGGCCATTATGATGTCACTATTTTTATATATGATATATAATATGTTTATGTTTTCTTTAAGTTTCTGTATTTTTCATTTTTGGCATACCTTTATGGTTTCCATTATGGGTAAACACGATATCTTCATTTATGGAAGTGCGGACTACTGCCCCCTAAAAGTGATGTGATTCGTTAATGCCATATGTGGGACGTGTAAAGGATGGATTCAAAGTTATTATATATGATTTTATACTGGAATTATAATATACCTCTATATAATTATTATTTCTTTCCATTAAAGTATGAGATAGAAATGAAAGTAGCGTTCATGCGTACGTACGGCTTACCGTCTCCATGAACGGTGCATTTCATTTCTTGTCCCCAAATGTAATGTACTATTAAAATTACATGTATATAATGTATATATATAATTAATGATATATCTAAATGATGAATATAATTCTGGAATTAAAATATACATACCTCTCATTTAGTTTTAATTCCATTAATATGACAAAGAAATGAAAGTAGCGTTCATGCGTACGTACGGCTTACCGTCTCCATGAACGGTGCATTTCATTTCTTACCTCTAAATGATTATGTAATATTATAAATACATGTATATGCTGGATATATATGATATATATGATATCCAAATCAGGAATTTCATTCTGGATATAAAGAACTTTTGACCACACGAACAACATGTAATTGTAAGAAGTCAACTTTCGACTTAAGAACCAAATATTGAGAAAACAAACATTATTAACTTAAATGGTTACATAATGTTTATAACATGGCAATAAGTGATATAAAAAGAATAATGAACTTTAAAAAGGTTCTTAATCAAGTATAAATTAACTCAAGTTTATTATTCAGGACGTTAAAGAACGATCGAGTCATGTCGGACCCAAGGTAAGGGACTTCGTCTCAATCTCCTTTCATTGAGGCATATTTTGTTTTATACACAACGTTCTTTTATACGGTGTATAAACCCCTTTGACTTTTACTTTTATAAAAAAGGAATCTTTTTCTAAGAAGCATTTTACTAAACGACAAAAAGGAATGTTTTTTTAACGTACGCGATGACAATGACTTTTTCCGCCGCCGCGAGTATTATTTGGTCTTTGGCTTCCTCAACAAGCCGTAATGGTTTTAGAATAAAATAAATACCATATACTCTTTTATGTATTTTGGTATTGAAAATGGTTTTGAAAAAGGATTCTATTATGTCAATATATTTATGATATATTGTGATTGAAATGTGGAAATGTTATCATTCCTTTATATTGGTTTTATGTTTTATGATTTTATACTGGTACTTGGACATTTTAACGGGTGGTTACGTTATAAACCATATGACGGGTGGTGCCGTGAATACCAGGACGGGTGGTTACGTTATAACCTCCAATGCATTGGGTATGGAAGTCGGCCGTATGGCTATTCCATTAAGTATGTATGCAAATTGGTCGTATGGCTATTCCATTAAGTGATATGTGTGGAAGTCAACCGTATGGTTATTCTACTTAAGTATGTTTATGTCCCAAGTTACCTTTATATATTCTATGTGTTCTTTATATGGGTTTTATGGTAATCCTTTGGTTACAAAAAGGTAAGTAATGATACTTTATTCAGTGAAGATTTTTTTTTACTACTTCATGAAGGTGAAGGTATTACTTTGATATAGTATACATGGTTTACTTGATGTTTGAAAAACTAACAGTTTTCATTCTTTTTGTATCCCTTACTGAGCTTTTTATGCTCACCCCAAGTTTTTCGAAATGTTTTTCACAGGACTTAAAGTGGAATAAGGTCAAGGATGGGATCAAGGGAATGTCATGCTATATAAAACATGGAACTAGACATGTTTCTTTCAAGAGTTTTTTTATTATTATGGAAACTTAGTATAAGTGACTACTTTGTAATCTTTTGAGATGTAATAGTTATGTTCTAATTCTCTAAAACTCTAAACCTGAAAAGATCCTAGACGTGAATTATTTATTTAATTCAATATTAAGTAAGGTTTAAGGCTGGGGCCTTATAATACCTAGATGTTATGTTTTTTATATTCATAGATCTTAGAGTCTATGTCATACAATTTAATATCACATGACATGGAAATTTATCACACAATTTAACATCATATGGTGAGTAAAAAATGATATATAATTTAATTTCATATAGCTTGGACTATATGTCCTACAATATAACATCACATGTACAGTAAACTAAAAACAGGGTTTAATATTTTATGGTGAGGATTAATTACTATGTTGTTTACGTTCATACATCTAGGATTTTATATCATACAATTTAACATTATGTGACCAGGAAATTGAACATGAAATTTAACTGTATATGGTGAGGTT
This sequence comes from Viscum album, assembly GCA_963277665.1. Taxonomy (NCBI): domain Eukaryota; kingdom Viridiplantae; phylum Streptophyta; class Magnoliopsida; order Santalales; family Viscaceae; genus Viscum; species Viscum album. Next base: position 1,606,296,324 of record OY728141.1, on the reverse strand, counting down.
GAAATTTTATGTAGTTTAAATTCATATGGATATGACTATATGTAGTATAGTTTAATGTCACATGACCAGGATGTTGAACACATTGTTTAACATCGTATGGTGAAGATAGGATGATATTTAGTTTCATGTTATACTTCTATGATTATATATTATATAATTTAATGTAATGTGGAAAGGATGTTGGGAACATATATAGATTAATGAAATTTATTTCTTCATGAGCCTTTAATTTGTGGTAGGTGAGATGAACTCCCTATCTTTGGTGATCAATAAGTATACACCCCTAGAATAGACCTCAAGAAAGTTGAATGTGACCTACTATTTGGGATCCTTCTTTGGTGGTTTCTTCCAAGGTATCATTGGTGTTCTCAATTCCAATACCAAGTCAACCTAGATGAAATAATGAATTTAATAATTCTTGTTGAATCCACATGCCACAAGGTTTTTATGGACCTCAAGGTTGTATAATTCTTGGATCATGTTCTCGTCATCATCTTCCAATTTGGAAAAGTAGAATTGGAACCTTTTTTATAAGGTTAATTGGCTATATAAAACTATTTATAGTGATTGAAGTTAAACCTCAATGGGAAGAAATACTTTCCCCCCCTATAATATGGATTATGGAGTTTCTTGGGTGGAATATTGAGTCATCATCCGACATGCCCATAAGTCATTGAAGACATTTTCTGGATAACTCTATTTGTCTAGGTACACCATATTCTACAAAATGTTAAAGAGGGTCTTATTGAACACATGGATCTATCTATTTTCATGTGTGTGGTAGCATGAAGTATGATTAACCCAAATTATATCATTATCATATATCTTATTCATCTCTATGTCTTGTAGGTTGATCTCATTTTTCGTGATAATAGTACGAGGGATCCCAAATTGATGGATAATATGGGACTTGATGAACTCGACCATGGATCAAGTACTTAACACTTTGAGGGGGATGGATTCTGTAACAGCCTAAGATTTTGTGATTTTTTCCAAATATATTTAGTATTTTGATATTATATGTTTCATGAAACACTTATTTGTTCTTTTGTTACATATAATATTAATTTTGGCTTCTATTACACAAAATTTTGAGCTTAGGTTGTGTTACAGAGAACCCCATGTTTAAATCAAACATAACAAACATTTAAATATTATTATTTAATATAATAGTTATCAACTAGATGTTGGAATGGGGGGGGGGGGGGTATTTATTGGATTAACTAAATTATTAAAATAGGTTTTAAACATGTCTATATTCTTAATTATTTTGTGAGTAGTTAATTAAAAATGAAAATACAACCCTTTTGATAATAAAAGGAAATCTTTTCCATAAAAACTATTTTTATGTGCACAAGTGTGTTTCATCAATAAATTAACCAAATAAATTTTGTTTTATTATTTAGGATAAGTTTTTATATTATATATTAAATAAAAATTTTAACATTCATCATATAATTTATTTAGATAAGAGTAAAGAATAAATATAATATTATGCTTAAAAACTGTATTTTTTGAAAAATTAGTTTTGTCTCCTTTTTAGGACACAATTATTTTAAAACTAAAATTTTACTATTTTATAAAATTCATTTGATAAAATAAAGATAATTTTTAAATAATAATATAAAAATTTTCTTAGGGGGAATTTTTTGGATTTTTTTGAAAAGTTTCATTTTTCAAAGAATAGTGAAAAATAATGAAAATTTAATTGGAAGCTGCCTTTTTTATAATTTATTAATAAATTTAAAATATATGATTTACTAGTTTTAAACTAAAATTAGTAAAATTTTATATACATTAATCCAATTTGGTAAATTGGAATCAATTTCATATTGATTTTGGATATAAAAACATATCAAACTTTTGAACACTTTCTCTTAAAAAATACTTGATATCTCATCGTGTCTGTGAAAATAATTTTAAATTATTTTTTTTGAAACTTTTATTAATTGAAATTCTAAAAAAGTATTAAATATTTGGAATAATAATAATTTATAATTTATAATAAGTTCAACTTATTTTTTACCAAAATTAATAGTAATACAATAAAAATTAATTACCTCGGTTAAAGTAAAAATGGGTTTACTAAGGGTTTGAAGTAGAATGATAAGAGTGAAAATTACATAAAATATCATATAAATTTTATTTAAGGGTATTATTTCAAAATTTTAAATCAAATTATATTTAATATGGTAATTAATTTCCAATTTCCTCTGAGTATGACCCATATAATAAGTAAAGTAAAGAAAAAGACAAGAAAGATATTTTTATTACATTTAATTTCTATAAAGCTTCGGGATAGGTAACAAAATATGGTTAGGTTGTAAATATTATTTTGAAATATTAATGATTTATGTATTTTCATAATAATATATTTTTTAGTTATATATATGAATTAGTTAACTAAAATCTTTATGAAATTCCAACACATTAATAATTTATTTTATAAATAAAATAAAATAACTGATACTAAAAATAATAAAAGTGAAGTTAATTGAATGAATTATTATGTTCCATTAATATTTAGATGAATATATCATGTAAAAAATGTTTTAAAATAATATATTATTATTCCATTATTTAATTTAAGTATGTTTTCATTTAAATTAAATAAATAATGTTAGATTTTATATTAATGTCATTTTATAATAAATGCTATTTTATTAATTTTTTTAAAATTACATGACATTTTTTCTTATGTAATGTGATTTTAACATTTTAATAAATAAAAAATTTGGTCCATTAATGGAAAAAGTTTTCTATTAAAATTATTATATTAACCATTAAATTGTAAAAACTCATTTAGCGTAGTTAATGTTAAAGCAGCGTTTTTAGGCATTAGTTGCGCTTGTGTTAAAATTAATTTCCAAAAAACATAGGATTTATATTTTATAAATTATATAAAATATTTATAATAATTTGGAACATATTATCTAATAATTATGACTCTAATTAAGTCTTAAATGATAAACATCCATGGTTAGAATACTTGTTTTTCTAGTAAAAAATCAAAAAGTAAAAAAATAGGGAAACCTATAAGTTAATGAAACAAATGTTTAGAACATGTGTTATATTGTGTTATGGAGATTTTTATGGACCATATAATCCCAAAAACTCATTTATTATCAATCCTGGATCCAATTGAGGTAATATTTACCTCCCAATAGTGCATACTTTTGAGTATTTACATGAATTCCACTCCTCCTCAACTATAAAATGGAACTCACTATCATCACTTCTTCACCCGTCTAAAGCCATTTGGATGGACTAATATCTACCCAAATTACTTATAAAACTCTATTAACTCATCCTAGAAACATTATTTGGGTCTTAAATCTATCCTTTTAAGGTTTTAGTGAAATCCTAAGGAGGATGCCTAAAGTAGAGGCAACGTTCATCAATTTTCATGTTTGTTTTATTTCATCCACAAAACCATTTAATTATTTTTATATAATGATTATATTTTAAAATAAGAATATTACTTATATTTATATGTTTTTTATGACAAGGTAATGGCCTAAAATCTTCTCCACTTGCATAAAATGGGTTATGAGATTATCGTTCATGTGTAAGGCGGACTACCTCCTCACGAACTAATGTAAATCATTTTTTAATTACAACCTATCAAGGCTAGTAATAATGGTGGTTTCATTTTTATTATATGATATTTAATATTTTTATTATATTATTATTATTCAATAATATTTATACAACACATACCTTTATGTTTTCCTTTTTTTAAGAATATGATAACGTCGTTCATGTGTACGGTAGACTACTACCTCACGAAGAAATGTGATTCGTTCAATATTTATATGGAATGTATTTTTGAGGAGTTTAATTATAATATGTGATATATATGAAATAAAAATTAGTATATAATGATAATATATCATATAATTTATTTCTTTCATTTTGAAAAGAAAATAGAAACAATTTTCATGTGTATGTACGACCTACCATCTCTTTGAACAATGTATTTAATTTTCTATTTATATATTTTATATATTATTATAAATAAATATTAAATGATTTTATATGGTATTTATATAATTTTTATCATTATTGATTTTATGAAATAATTTTTAATTTTATAAGACCAAAAATATAACCAATCAAAACTTTTATGAAAAGAAAAGCGGTTGTCACCTGAAACATAATTTTAACATGGAATCGTTAATAAATGGGTAACAAAAGGTCCTAAAGAATAATATATATAATGATATATATGAATATTATTATTTAATAGATGTATAATAATCTTATATTTATTATAAATTAGGTTTTAATGCATATAGAGTAAATCAAGACTTAAGGTAAATTATTTTCATCACACTTTTTTACTTCTATGAGACACATGTGATGTTCACCACTTATTTTATATATGTGGTGTATATAATGAGCATGAATTTATTTTATTATAATTATCATAAAATTTATTAGTGTTGAAATATACCTTTTAGGACCTCTCTTTCTTGGGGTTACAGTTTTAATGTTACCAACACAATAAGAGATTTTTGTTTTAATTTACCTTCTTTGAGACGTATGTTATGTTATGCACCTATATTCCTTTATGAGGTGTATATACATACCCTATGACAAGAAATAATAGGAGTTTATTTATATTCATGATATGTTATGTTCCATTTTATTCCATTCGTTCATGGGGTTTATAATTCAATGTTACCAAAGTATTAAATATTTCAAGTTACAACCTCATCATTTATTAGGATTATTTATGATTATGTCTTAGATAATGATATATCATGTTAAAACACTAAATAATTCTAATTAAATTTATTATCCTATTTTTATTCATGATATCTTCAAGTAATGGTTCGATTTTTACACTCTTTGTTATTAGTAAAATTAAGTAATTTTTTTAAGAAAATATAACTTTATTTCACTCTTTGGTCAGAAATTTGTTTTATTCCAAAATGATGTTTTCCCAAAAAGTTTCTAAAAAAGTGTTTTTTAAATTTTCTTTTATGATAATTTTCAAGGAAAATTATTTTGAAAATGTTTTATCTTTTAAATAGTGTTTTTAATGGTTTTCAATTATTCCTTTATTAGTTTTCAAGGTTATTTTCAAAGAAAACATTTTTCAATATGTTTTCTGATTAGTATTTTTAATGTGGAAAGGATATTTTACGCATAAAAACTTCTTAAATTATATTTAAATACTATTTTTCATCTAAAATGGAATCTTTTAGTGTTACCTACTCCTTAATGTGGATATGATCTAATGATACTATTCATATTCTTTCTCTCAATTGTTTATGTTTTGATGGAGTGATGTGTATCAAGCCGGTTTCTATTCTAAGGTTTATAACATGATAAAATGGTAATGAAGCCCACTTATTTTCATGGGTTATTATATTATTAATTTTTTTTGAAATTATTATTTTTTCTATAGGTTATGAAATGGGAAAAATTTTATGGTACCCATTTCATATCATGGGTTATGATATAATGAATATTTTTGATATTATGGATCAAATAAATATGGGTTTCATTATCTGAAATGTGAGACCTATATATCCTGAAAATTCATTTGGAAAATATTTTATATCTCTTGATATAGACATAACTAGAATGGTAAGTGATCATGGTTCAGTAATATAGGGAAAGAATGGGGAGTGATCCTAGTTGACTAATACATTGATGGAATAAGGAGTAAACTTAGCTCAATAAAGCACTTTGTCTACTATGATATGAATAGTAGTAAGGCTTGAATAATATGAAAATTATTTTATATTATTATGTGTATGCTATAGATTCCATGTCTTATTCTCACATGGATCATGTTCTTTGATTCCTTTATGATTCATGTCTTATGAACTTCCAATCTTGATGCCACAACTTCTGATTATGATCATTGATATGCAAGGTATGTTTTTCAAATGTTATTCCCATGTTCTCACACCATTATGTTCATGTTATTCTTACATATCTCCCTTATTTACCGTTACATTGAATCTAATCTCACAATTTCTTATGGTTCTTTTCCCCAATTTATGAAAAAAGGTTTTAAGTAGGAGTACTAAAGTGTAAGATCTTTAGGGGGGATATTAAAGATATTTCCCTAGATTAGAAAATTGTGTTCCAAGATTCTGAAAGAACTAAAATATTATTTTCCTTGGGCATAAATTTTTTTAATGTACTGAATATTCATCTAAAAAGATTCAATATCCATATATGAAAATCATGGGTTGTTATAGTTTGTATCAGAGCGAAGGTTTTGTTAACCTATGGAAACTAAGATGTGAAATATATTGTGAGATCCCAAGGGATATTTCAAATTATATATCGGAGGGTGTATTTATGTATAAGTCTAAGTATGAGTTAATTTTTAGGAAAATTTCCTCAAATTTCAGTAAAGGATAGAGTGTGTGGTTTTGAAGAAATTGTATCCCAGTATGGGTACTATAAGTGGATGTGGATCTAACATAGATGTACCTATGTGTAAAAACTCTAGAAATACTTTATTGATCTAGAATCAGTTAAGAATTGGTGCATGATAAATGGAATTTCTTCACAATTGGTTTGACACTCATGGGTGATATTCTTCAGAAATTCATAAACTCTTTATGAACCACCATAAAGGATTTAAATGGATTGTGACTATGAATGGCCTTCGTTAAGCCTATGTTTTCATAGATTTAATATAATGTGTCATGATTTAGACATATTATAAGTTATTTTTCATGATTATTTAATTTTCCTCTATGATAAGTGTTTCTCACACTATGTTTTTTAATTTTAGTTAATGGTGGGAGCCAAAAGGAATTGGGTTAATATTGAATGTGATGTAAATTATTTTGTTGAGAAATCAAATGGGATGATGACAGGAGTGGAGAACCTTGTTATTATAACTAATAAGTTTCCAGAGAACATGATAAACTGCATGTACCTTAAAAACTCTCATAATCACCAAATAATATAAGGACAGAGTTCACTGAGAGTTTGGGTAGTGGAATCCATGGAGGAAAAATATTAATTTTGAAATGACTTGAGAATGTGGGAAGAAACACCCAATTGGATGTATTAGAGGAACATGAATATGAATTGAATGTGGAAAAGAAATACAAAAATAAAGTAACTACCAAGGAAAAATAAAGAGTTTGATTAACATAATAGATGGAAATATTAGTCTATATAAGGTATTATCAATGGATGAATACCTTAAATGTGGAAAGTATGTCCATTATCAAAATCAATGTAATTGAGGGAAATATTGTGAAGAAAATCAACATGGTTGTATGAGTAATGGTTATATTGCTGATGATGAAGATACTATAAATGAAATATTAAATTAAAAAAGGGTTATGGAATAAGATGAAAAATATTAGATAATTTTCTTGAGATGGAAGTGGGATGATTAATGTATTTATACATTGGAATTCTAATATTATGTTATAAAAAACATGAAATATAAAAATATTGTTCAGTATAAGTTTCTTATGAAGGATTTTAAAGAATAAGTTGAATGATGTTGATGGACAAGAAAATTGTATTAATCGCAATGTGATATTCAAGGAAAACACATGGTTAAGGCAAATATAACCCTTAAGTATTTCAAGATGTTGAGATAATAATATTGGGATAAATAGATGATTGATTTGGATAACATAAATTTGATAGTATTGACTACCTTGGAACTGATTAATTATTTGTTCAAAAAGTGTTTTATACTATCATAGAAGGAGTTTAAAACATTTTTAGATTTAAGGAATATATCTAATAATCTATGTTCAATGTAAGGAAAAAAGAATCATTTATTTTTTAAATATGGTTTTATGGTTATTTATATTATTATCAAATTTCAAAAGAATACATGATGAAGGTATTCACATGTTTGGTATATGACAATATATATGTACTTTATGATATTTAGGGGATCAATGTTAATTTTTTTTTGAGAAATTTAGTGACCTTATTTATAATGTTTGGAATTTTTATCTTTTATAAGTTCCAAAAGCATTAAAAAATTATGAAATAGTTTATGTTGAAATTTGAATGAGGTCTTAGAGATTAATTTATTATTTCTATATATGAATATTTATATATATTATATAATATGTTCCAACCATTTTTTTTGATTATAACTAAAGATAGAATAAATGAATTATCATTATATATATAGATATTACGATCCATTAGTGATTAAGGTTAAAAATTTATCTTTATTTCTTAGAGTAAGATATGAAGTGGAAATCGATCAGGGCACAACAATAAGGTGACATTGTGCGAATGAAATGGAATGAAATCATGTAAGTATTTATTCTCATGAAAATTATTCAACATTAGGAATAGGGTACTAAAAATAAATTTTATCCTATTTTCATAGTTTTTGATGATATCAATGACATTTTTCACCCCTATTTGTTTCACTGATTTTTGATAATTAACTTTCCCCTAAACATGTTCTCTATCACTCTTTATCAGTATTTTGGTGTTATGTTTATCTTCTATGTTTATGATTTCACTTCCCACCTATATTCTCCTATATGAAAACTTAATATAAATTATTCTCAATGAAATTCACATATAACTTTCCTTTTTCAAGAGTTTGTTTTATAAACCATTTTTATGGTTTGGGTTTCTATGAAAGGAGATTTCAAGTATTAAACCTTTAATGTGTGAGATGAATTTTGAGGGAAAATTCATTTTAAGGGGGGTAAAAGTAACACCCCAATATTTTTATGAATTTTGCTTTCAAATTTTTTAAGCCTTTGATATTTTATGTTACATTAAAAACTGATTTTATCTTTAATTATACATAATACTATGCTTGTTTTGTCTTACACACAATTTCATGTTTATCGTATGTTAGACGCAACACTGAGTTCAAATAAAACATTACATAAAATTTAAATATTATTATTTAATATAATAGTTGTCAAATATTCATTAGAATAGATGGTATGAATAAGATTAAATAAATTATTAAAATATGGTTTACACATGTTTATATAATTAATTAGGAGTGGAAATAAAACCATTTAGAAAATAAAAGGAAATATTTTTTTGAAAATTCTATTTCTGCACAAAAGTATGTTTTATTAACAAATTAACCAAATCAATTTTTTTTAATAATTTTAAAAAAATTTATATATTAAATATTCAATGAAATTTTTAACATTAAAATTTTATGTTATCTAAATAAGAGATAAGAATAAATCTAATATTAGGCTTAAAACATTATTTTTATAAAAAGTAGTTTTGTCACCTTTTAATAGAACACTTATTTAAAAACCAAATTTTTCCAATTTTGTAAAATTGTTTTGATAAAATAAAATTTATTTGGATATTTCAATATCAAAATTTTTTTAGAGTGAATTTTTGGGATTTTTATAAAAAGTTTCATTTTTTGATGGATAGTAAAAAATACTGAAATTTAATTGAAAAATGATTTTTTTTAATTAATTTAAAATGTCAAATTATATTTTAAATGTATATAAATTAAAAATAATTAAATTTTATATCCATTAATATAATTCAGATAATTTTAATCAATTTGATATTTAATATTTTTATAAAAACATTTCAAACTTTCTAACTTTTTCTCATAAAATACTCGCTTTCTCATCGCGTTGGTGTGATTATTTTTAAAATAATTTTATAAATTTTTGTAAATGGAATATGTAAAAATGGATTCCATATTTTTAAAAATAATTCATAATTTATAATAATTTCAGCTTATCTTTTGACCAAAACGAATTGAGAATCCAATAAAAATCAATTGCTTCGATTAAACTAAAAATTAGTTTACCTTGTGTTAAACTATAATAATAAGAGTGAAAATGACAAAAAAAATATCTAAATCTTACATAAAGAGTTTATTTCAACCCTGGACATTAAATTATATTAAATATGGTAATTCCTTACAACTTCCCCTTGAATATGACCCATATAATAAGTTTAGTAAAGAATAAGACAAAAAATATACCTTTCTTACTTTTAATTTCTATAAATATTTGTGATAGGGAAAAAAGGATGGTTAGGTTATACATATAATATTGAAATATACATTATTTATTATTAACATAATAATTTATCTTTAATTTTTAGGGATTAAATAGTTACTTAAAATGCTTAAGAAATTCAATCATTGAAATTATTTAGTTAATATAAAATAAAATATCTGATACTGAAAATAATAAAAGCGAAGCTAATCAAATGAATTATTATGTTCAATTATTTTTTTATATGAATATAAAATTTTAAATAGGTGAAAAAAATATTATATTTAAATTCCATTATTGTATTGATATACATTTTTAATTTAAATTAAACAAATATTTCAAAAATCACATTAATGTCATTTTATAATAAATTATATTTTATTAATTTATTTAAAATTAGTATAAAAAATATTTTATTTCAAGTGATTTATAAATTTTAATAAATTTCAACTATATTATATTAATTTACCATTTTTTCTATTATAATTTTTATATTGTCCGTTAAATAGTAAGACTTGCTATCAGAGTTAAGGTTAAAATGGTGTTTTTGTGTGTTAATTGCACTTGTGTTAAAATAAATTTCCAAAACACATAAGATTTATATTTTATAAATTACATATAATATTTATAATCATTGGTTTCAAATTATCTAATAATCCTCACTCTTATTTAGTCTCAAAGGATAAATTACCACGGTTAGAGCACTAGTTGCCTCAGTAAAAAACCAAAATTGTAAAAATAGGAAAACATAGAAGTTAAGGAACAAAATGATTAAAAAAGCGTTCAATTTTTTTTTAGAGGTGTGAATAGACCATATCATTCGACCAACTTATTAATTATAAATCTAAGATCCACTTGAGGTAAGGTTGACCTCCCAATAGTGAATACTTTTGAGTATTTATAAGAATGCCAGTACTCCTCAACTATAAAACGACACTCAGTATCCTCACTTATTCACACCTCTAAAGACATTTTTATTGAAAATTATCTACAAAAATAAATTCCCAAATTCCCTCCCATCATCAATGATACCTTATTTTTGGAATAAATATATCCTTTTAAGGCTTTAGTCCAAACCTAATGAGGATACCTGAAGAAGAGATAATGATCATCAATAAAACTATTTATTTATTTATTTCTCAAAAAAATTAATTATTTTTATTTAATTATTATATAATAAATTTTTTATATAAAATATACTCTGATGTTTTTATTATAAGGTCACAATCTAAAATAATACTGACTTCCATTAGATGGGTTATGAAATCCTCATTCGTGCATAAGGTAAGATACCGCCTCACGAACCAATGTCATTCATTTTTTCCATACAACATATCAAGGGTGGTCATAATGGTAGTTTTATTGTTCATATATGATACATAAGATATATGTTATGTTATTATAATTCTGTAATTTTTATATTACACATACCATTATGCTTTACATTTTCTAGGAATACGATAACATCATTCGCGTGTACTGTAGATTACTGCCTCACGAATCGATGTGATTCGTTCATTATTTACATGGAATTTATTATGTATGAAATTAATAAAAAAATGTCATAGAAATTAAATAAAAAAATATTCTATAATAATAATATATCATATATGTTTATTTTCTTAAATCTAATAAAAAAATGGAAATAACGTTCATGTGTACATATAGCCTACTATCTCCATGATTGGTGTATTTCATTTACTATTTCTATCTTTTATAGATTATTATAAATACATATATAACTATTATATTAGGTATTTATATAATGTTTATCCTTATGGTGATTATTAAATCATGATTAAGTTAGAGGACCAAAAATATAACAAATCAAAACTTTTATGAAAAGCAAAGCAGTTATTACTCAAAATATAACGTCAACATGGAATTGTTAATACAAAGGTAATAAAAGCTTATAAGAAAATAATATATGGAATGATATATATAAATATTATTATCTAATAATTTTATAATAAATTTATATATATAAAACATGATGTTTGAACATGTACAAAGAAATTCATGACTCATGGTTAAGGATTTCTGTCTCAGTTTTTACTTCAATGAGACACATGGAATGTTCCACACCTATTTTTTCTATATGGTGTGTATAATTCCCACAAATTGATTTTATTATTATTCTAATAAAAATTATTATTTTTTTACAAATCCATTTTAGGATACCTCTTTCATGGGATTATGTTTTTAGAGTTACCAAAGTGATAAGTGATTTTTGTATCAATTTTTCATTTTTGAGATGTACATTATGCTATGCATCTGTATTACCTTAATAGGTGTCTATACATAAGATTTTAAATGTAATACAATTAATTTATTTATCCTAGTGATATTTTATGTTCCATTTTATGTTATCCCTTCATAGGTATTATGATTCAATATTATCTAAGTCGTAAATATTTAATGTTACTATCTAACTATTTATCAGGATTTTTTATGATTAAGTCCTATATGATGAAATATTATGTTACACCTCAAAATAATTATCATGAATTTTATTATACTTTGGTTATTAATTATATATTCAATTAATGGTAAAATTTTTTCCAGTTTTATTAATTAGTATAATTAAGAAAATGTTTTTAAGAAAATATGAATTTATTTAACTCTTCGGTCTGAAATTTTTTTATTCTAAAACCATGTTTTATAAAAAAAATTATGAATTTATTCGTTAAATGATATTTTAATATTATTTTAATGGATTTTATTTGACATTTTTTTATGTTTTGAATATTTTTATAAGTGATTTTTAAAGATACAATTATAAATTTTTAGGGTTATTTCAAAATAAAATTATTTTAAAAATGTTTTATGTTTTAAAAATTGTTTTCAAAGTGAAAATAATATTTTACTTAAGAAATATTTTTAATTATTTTTCAGAATTATTTTTCATCTAAGATGACATCCACTGTTGTTACCTATTCATTACGGGGGATATAATCTAAGGATACCATTCATATTCTTTCTCTAAATGGTTTATGTTCTGATGAAATGATGTTTAGGAAGCCCATTTATATCCCAAAACAATATTGCGATAAATTATCGTGAAATTTACTTCTTTTTATAGGTTATTCTATTATTAAATGATTAAGAAACATTTTTCTTTTCTATATGGTATGATATGATGAAAATTTTATAATCCCCATTTCATTTCGTGGGTAATGATATAGTGAATGCATATGATCTTGTGGAACACATAAATATGGTTTTAATTATGTGATGGGTGGGAATTATATCTACCTACAATGAATTGGGGAATATTTATATATCTCATTAGATAGAAAGTACTCAAATGGGAAGTGAACCCTGTTCAGTAATACAAGACTAGAATGTGGAGTGAATTTGGTTATGTAATGGACTTTGTATGCTATGATGGTCTTGCAAGTGATCATTGAATAATATATAAATGATTTTATATGATTATTTATATATTAGAAATTCCATGTCTTATGATCTCATGGATCATGATATTTGATTCCCTTATGACTCTTGTCTTATGAATTTCCATCCTTGATTCCACGACTCATGATTATGATCTTTAATATACATGGCACATTTTTCAAATATTATTCTCATGTTCTCATACACTTATGTTCATGTTATAATTACATATCTTCCTTGTTTTACATTAATAAGAATATGAGCATAGATTTTATTATGTTTTATTTCCCAAGGTTATGAATAAATGTTTTAAGTGGGAGTACTAAAGGGTAAGATCTTTATGGGATACATTAATAATATTTCACTATAAAATATTATTTTACAATTTTATAAAGTCACAAAACTATTATGGTCCTTGGGTATGTAATTTTTTAATTAGTTGAATAGTAATATAAAAAGATGAAATATCCATGTATGAAAAGAATGAGTTATCATAGATTAACCACATTATTAGAAGAATTCTATGGAAGTATGGATAAACCATCATTGTCATGTTCTCACCAATAGATAGGATACCATGATACTCAATACCCATAAAGTGAAGGGAAAAAATATTTGGTTGCATGGAGAAGATATCATGGATAATTAATGAAGTTTTAATGAATCTATAATTAATAAAAATTGGTAGTTAATTCCATGTAGTTACAAAGTATATTGGGCTAGGAAATCGCAAACATTGAATCTAATAAGAGAGCTATAATCCTGAATGATAAGGCCCACATAACCTGGCATGAAACTCTTGTAAATCCTATGATATTTCATTTAACTGTATATAATGGAGAATAATTATTTTTAAATCCTATCCTTTATAGGATATTATTGGATTTGGTTCTGTCATAGAGGAAAATATTCACTGTTTATCAATGGTTCTACTCATGCTCAACCTAGTTTGATAGAATGGTTCTCTAATAGTGATACTCAATGAGGGGATTCTGCCATTCAGATACTTCATCTACCATAATATAATTTGAGTTCCCAATGGTTAATTATTAGAAAAAAATTTATTCACCTCCTAAATATCTTTACTATGAATAGTCGGGGTGACCACTTTTTGATGTACCACATCGATGAAAAGACCATCATAGTTTATCTCTATATGGGGTGTGTCAAAGATCAATAAGCCACCTGCTCAATCGTTTTGGGATTATGGGAAATAATTCACCTTTTGATCATAGATGAACTAGGATATCGACACATAGGTGCGCTAAGGTAAAGGGAAAATAACATGTTTTCTGGTAGTATTGTCACCTTTGATTGATTTAATTATTAGATCTAATTCAACTTTTATACACAACTGTGGGGCCTCAATCTGGAATGATATCTTGAGACCGTTGATGGGTGCTTTGTAATAAACCTCTTGATTCATAATCATTCTAAAAATTGGAATATTTACATCATAAGGGTCTTAGAGGGTATGATTAAAACAAATATAAAGATAACTTTATTGAGTTTGGGGTAATTGATCCATCTATCGTTTGGTTTATAATATGAACCACTGAAGTATATCTAATAATAAAACATTATGTAATCAATGGAGTGGATAGATTTATCTGATATTTCGATGTCCAAGGGAAAATATTAAGAGGTTTGGTGTTCTAAAAAGAAATATACTAGCTTTTGGTCCTTGATAGCCTTCTGAGGGATAGACCAAATGTTCAACTATTGAAGGATTACTTCCCCCCATGTCAACCATATAGTTAATGTGGGGTATTTTAAGATTTGTTTAGTAAATAAGATAAAACTTCTGGTGATCAAGATAATGTCACATATTTTGTACCATGAAGACCATGGTGAGGCAGTTCTTCTCAATAATAGAATATTTTATCTCAATATAGAGAAGCATAAGACTGAGATAATATAGAATGTAATACATTAATTTGTTGTTACATTGTTCTAAGTGGGTGACAAGGTATTTCTCCATGGTGATCACATTAATGAATAAAGTATTCCTTCTTGTAAGTGGAATTATAACTAGATGACATAAAAGATACTACATGATGTTGTCGAATGCAGCATGAAATTCATTATCCCATTGATAAGTGGTTAATTTATTTATCATATTAGAGAGGGTATTATAGTTTTCTTCAATATTGGATATAAAATTTTATATATAGGCTATATGTTCATAGAGACACCAAACTTCTTAGATATTGTCTATAGGATACATGTTACTGGTAAATGTGATCTTTTTTGAGTTGATCTTGATTCCTCCACATGAAATAATGAACCCAGGAAACATTCCATAGGTTACCCTAAATTCACACTTCAATGGATTCATATTTAGGGGGTGGGAATGGAGTATAAAAAATACTTGATATCCCTAATATGGTCTTATAATTTGTGGGATTCGACAAAAAATCCTTCTATATAGCACTCCTCCAGTGTTCCAAGGAGTGGCATGAAGATGTGATACATGGAACACTAATATAACACTCTGGAATTATTTTAGATGAAGGGAATCACACTATAGTAAAAATTTTCCTAAGGTTCTCTAATAGTAGTGACTACTTCATATTTGGGATGCATATGGATTTTAAATCATTTTGTGATCAGGAAAGGGATGTCATCCTTTGGAAAATAGCAATTAAAGTACAAAAAGTCACTGTAGAATGTAATTTGTTTATTATTCCCTATGAATAGGATGCTATTATCTAGCCATTTGAGATACTAAACTCCCCTAAAAATGTTGGTGTTGATCTACTTGTCAACTTTTGTGTCAACCGTGGCACCATGGGAGGAATAAATTTTCATGGGCATCTATTTGAATCCATGATGGACAATAGCAATGCTTAGATTGTATATGGTAACCTGGGTGTTAATACTTGAAATATCCTTTTAACTACATGTGAATATTTCATGGCGGTGATCCAAGAACACAGTATATTTATGTTTCTCATCAAGATACATAATAAAATTGACCAGTGTTAACCTAAGATCTTTCTTAGTGTTGAGGTTCATCTGTATTAGTTTATCAGTTATTTTGGTGAATCCTTATTTAATAATATAAGGCGTTTTCCCAGATCCTCTTCGTTATAAGCATTTATACTAGAGGGAGGAGTCAATTCCTTTGGCATAGGATACTATGGGGTCATATTGTCTTCCTATGTGGGAGAAGAATACATATATGTGGGTTTATTTCCACTAGATATATTGAGACCAAGGTGACAAAGGTTGATGACCCAATCTCATACGACCTTCATAAGTGGGGTATACTCTTTTTGTAAAAATAATAATGCTCGGTCTTCTAAAAATGGGTCAACACACCCTATGAAAGGCATGATGTTCACATAGGTTGAAAGGTATGGATGGAACATTCTGGTAAGTGATGTGGATATGAAATCTATTCTTCAGAGGAACCTATCCTTTATATAATTTGAGATGATATAATAACACTCTTTTATTTGGGATAATGGAATGGTTCCTAAGATTTGGAGTTATTTCTACAAGATATTTAATCATAAGGAAAAAATTGTCTTTTATAACCTCCTATGGATTTGTAGAGGTAGATTTCAGGTCCTTGGGATCATTGAAACAATTGTACATCATCAACCTAGGGTTATTTACCCTCCTTATAGTTCTCATCATCTAGATAGCAGGATTCATAGGAGTCAAAATGAGAAGCATCATGATTAATTACCCCTACTAGACCATTGAATGAGTATTTTACATGGTGATGATACAAAGATGGGACTATATTATAAAGGTAATTACAAGGACTTCTCTATAAATAGATTTTGGTACTATCTTGAGAGATAATCCTGAAATCCGTATTTGATGCTGAATTTCCAAAAATGGGTCTTCAGTTGAATCTTGTCAGATGGTTTTTGTTCAATCTTTTCATGTATTTTTATTATTATGTTATAACATGTTAAATCATCCTCATTACGACCTATCTTATGGAGTGTCCAATATTTGATGGGGATGACCCCAAATACATGAAAATATTGAGAGTGTATGTTCCACTAAATGATGGAACCCCTATCCTACCCACTAAAATTCCTCATTTTTCTATTCCTCATCATGATAGTCTTTGGTAGAATCTTCCTCAGTTTTGAACTATAATGTTCACTACGTATCCATTATGTGGTCCTCATGCAACTCCTTTAATAGGAGAAGTGAATCAAAGACTGAAATACAAGATATAATGTTGTTCAGATGATTGAGGACATCATAATTATGAGATAGGGTTATATTTAAGCTTTTTTGTGGTCTCTCCTTGATAATAAGCATGGTGGTACTAACTAGTTGAGGTGATTGGGTTTGACTGGTACCGACTACTTTTTTTATCAGTTTTATAGTTGATGCTAATAACTAGTGAATGTATGTGGCTAATCCTTGGATTTCTATGGCTGAGACAAATGGAGAACCAACCAAATATGCTATGGGGGGGGGGGGAACTGGAAGATGTTTCCATTGAGGGATTCTCTTTTTGTTCATTGAAAAAAACTTTTTATCTTGCCTTAGTGGCATAGAATGCACTATTTGGTATATATCCTTGGGTATTTTATTTATTGAATGGAATTTCCTTTTTCTTTAATAACATCAACCATAAATTTCTAAATAAATCAATTTACGTGCTTCATTTCCAAAATCCTCATAGAGATCCATCAACCTAATGGAAGTAACAGAGGAAGATTCATGTTCTTTATCGAAATAATCTTTCAATATTGGGAACCTTCTCTCAATGTAGGGGGAATTAAGTCCATGAGAGTGAAAACCAACTTAAGCACTAGTGAAGGTTCTTTATTTTCCTTACACTATTAGTGCTAACACTTTCAATACTTGGAAGGCTTTGATACTGATGGGGTAGAAGAAGGTGATGAGATGGATATGAGGGCAAATAGTTAATTTAATCAGCTATGAATTATCCAATGGAAACTAATAACCATCTTTTGGGTTATCCAACCATAAAAATTCATTGAATCTCGATTAGAGACATTCTTTTATTCCCTATCATATTTATCATCACCAAGGGTGGATGAAACCTACACTACATATTCTAGAGGATAAACCAATTATATTATTCCATGGTCAACTTGATATAGGATGAAATTATTGAAGATAAATTATTCCTTAATGATATGTCCATGGAACTTGTGGTTAGGGAAATAGTTGGGACATTTCTTCAGGTCATAAACCTATGAATTCTTGATTTCCGAAAACATGAATATGTTTTTTAGAGAACATAGGGAGATTATTGGGACATAGTCTTATTTAATGGAAGATACCCTATTATTTCACACATCAAATAGTGTTATAGGTGTTTGTCCTTGGATTTGGGCTTCGGTAATATTCTCTTACTGAGGCTATTTTCGATAAGGCCTGTTCAATAGGTCTACTTGAATAAAAATTGGTTGAGGGGATGGAGTACATTATACCATATAAATTTACTCTCTCATGTTATTCTATTCCAGTATAGGAGGAGATAATTTGAGAGACCATTTCTTGGTCAACAAAATGGATTTCATGAGGTGCATAGATCTCTTAGTAAATTCCATATTCTTCTTGGATATTTCTGGGATATGAGTGTCTGAACTAGATTATTCTAAAAATTATCCATACACATACCAAATAAATTCTCATAGAGAATATATACATAGAGGTATTATATTAACCACTTCTATAAAGAAATGAAATTAGTGACACACTTGTTATTTCAATATTTGAATTTGGAGAGTTCTAATATACCCATCCTAGGTAAGGTGGATCTGAAAATATAAAGGAGCTAGCAACAATGATCCTCTAAATTGGTGATTGATCTTTATGACATCAATCTATACTAGAAAAAGGTAGGTCCTTCCAAGTTAATGAAAAATAATTAGATCTTATAGTATTAATTTTTCTTTAGAGTCCCAACATTGGTTCACATAAAGAAGAAAAAATGAAAAGTTTTACTATACTTCAGTTGTTCTATTGAAGGAGGAACAACTTAGGTTTCCAAAATCCAGGGGTGGAGCGGTGTGTTTTCACCAATAATGGATATCACTTCTTCTCATTTTGAACTGAGTCTAGATACATCTTAATAGACTCAAGGTGAGTAGTTACAGTACATATCACATAATCTTGGGAAGCATCATCATGCATATTCCCTTGAAGGTTGGTCAACACTTGAAGTCGACCGTCCATGATCGAATGATATAAAATCATGTTGATCCACCGTTGAAGGAACCATGAGGAACATTAGGATATTTATTGAATGATAATATGAACTATATTTTACCAAAGTTAGATTAATAGAATCACTAACTTTGGTTATTGTAAATCAGCCAAGGACTATCAGTTATTGAGGCTCTGATGGGAGCATGATAGGATCATCTAAACATATTCTCTTTTAGGGTAGTAACTTTCAATGAATACAGGTTTTAGTCTCTTGTAAACATATATATTTTTGAGAAGAGTAAAAATTATGATATCATATTTTTTCCTTTATAATTATCATGAATAGAAGTGGATTTATTAATTCATTTAACATTCTCCAGGTGATTAAAAATAGTTAGAGGTGCCTTCGTAGGACTATTGAGACATATAACCTAGCTCTAAATTCAGGTACGAACACCTATCGTATAATTTTCCTAAAACTATGGATCTTATACCTAATACACCTCATTACTATCCTTATACTCTTTTTAAATAGAATAATTGACTATAATGATGTTTACTATAACATTGGTTGTTGATGAAGAGTTTTTTTCACCAATGGGAAGATTTTATTGAGGGAATTATTGTTGCTATGGATGAATTGATGGGAAATATACTACCCCCAAATCCCGATTTTCTACATATTGTGATTCCTATTACATCATTAGATATAGAATCGTGATACTTCCATTATGGGGTTTCTAGATACTCTAGTGGTACCCATATAAATTAGGGTATTGAGCCACTAGTAGAGTTATGACATTGACCTTTCAGAATTTCTGGTGGATGTTCAAGAGGATCCTATGACTTCATAATTCTTTCATCTAAATCTCTTAAAGATGGTCAAAACATTACAATATATTCTACTAAAGGTGTTATCCATGATTCTCAGAAACATCCTTTATAATGGGGAATTATAGGATTAAAGGTGGCCAAAACACAATCGATAACATGTCTACAAACAATCTTTCCCATAATCTTTCTTCCCCCTACTCCTTATCAAGAGGTTAATCATGTTCTTCATCACCCTAAGCCTCCATATGTGACAACTATAAATATAGGGGGAGTGACACATATCTACTCCATCGTTGGTCCTTCAGTTGAAGAGGCATCACATGATAGATTATTTTCCAAAATAAAAGATTTTCCTCTAGTGGTGACGTAATCTTCAAAACCATATCCATGTTGGATAGAGGGACTGAGACCTTTTTCTATTGAGGGAGTTCATAGAGAACCCATCGATTGAATGAATTATGATCCCCATTATAGAGTTCTATAATATAATAAATGTATCCACCACCTATAGGGTTTCGTTAAGAGATACTAAAAGATAATTAAATTAGGTATGGATGCACAATGATCCCCTAAAAGAAAGTAAAACTTCCTCCACATGTGATTACTTGCACAAGGAATTTAGAAACTTGTGAAAATTATCCTTAGGGATGGTCATATTAGCTGATGGGTGACTACCCCCAACTATGGTGGTGAGGATGGGATCCTCTCTCTAGAATCATCTATCTTCCTAAATTCTGGGATATCAAGGGTAACATGGTGGTGGTTCCCCATTTTTTATAATCTTGTGATGTTATTAGAGTTCCTTGATTATAACATTTTGAGATTCATGGGGACCTCTTCAATATGATTTGTAGTTCGAACCATGGGAATGACCTCCACAGTATTCAGTAGCCCCTATTCCATTAGGAGGCACATTAGTGAATTAAAGTTATTCATAATGGGGAGGAACTCGACATCAGTTGGTTATGGTACAAGTATTCAAGAGAGTCAACCCAACACACCTAGTGGGTGGTTTGGGTCTCAAACCCAACATAGAGAAAACTTCTCCCTATGTTTTGGTGAGAATGGTAGAGGATATTTCAATGGTGGTAGAGGTGATATGATCCATACAAGTGGTTTTGTGTCAGGATAGGCCAGAATAATCCCCTCAATGTGAGTTTTATGTAGTTTTAACTTGATCAAGATGACTAGGGTTCAAATAAACATTTTTATCTATTAGTGGGGCCTCACTAAACTTTCAGTGATGCTAAGTTGTGGGATCCATACATAGAAACTCCCTTATGGTGGGTATGCCAATAATATATTAAACATCCTCTACCTCCTTATTGTAAGAGAGAGATTTGATAGATATTTCTTGGGAGTGACTCACAAAAAAATTAGTAGTGTTGACAAGGGATTTCCCCTTTCATGAAATTTGATGGTGGTAGAAGCGGTGTCAAATTTTGCCCAAAAGTCGTCATGAGGTATTACCTAAGTGGGGATAACTTCGTCCATTCATAAATAAGTAGAATGGGGAATCGATTAACTTCTTCTAGAGGATTTTAGATGGAGAGTTAGAGCCAGGAAGCATGAATTTGTTGGATAGGTTCCAATCACAACTAAATAATTTGTATATGAGGCTACTATGTGGTTAGATATTCTAACCCCATTTCCATTAGTGGAAGGTGGGGCACCTAACTAAACCTATTTAGTAGATGGTGTCCTACTGGAAAATACAAGAAAAATATCAACACATGTATGAAGAAAGTGATGGCTAATATACCTATCATTACTCATCCTCTCCCAAGTGAGGGATAAGGGATTCAAATTAATGATTTATAGAATTTAAAATACCAAATGATCATCATATTCTCTATATTGAAGACTATGAGATTCATGTTAGGTCTACCATTTTGTTTTTAGAAACGTTTTCTAGGGTACAAATTAATATGAGATCTACACCCTTGGGCTGGTCATGACAGGTGGCCTTATATTCCCCCTTTCAAAATGTTAGTGGCCTTCCACCATCGAGGGTGACGATTTCTTCTCCTTGATCGAAATGAGATGATGGGATATATAATATTAATTCCATGGATTCCTCCTTGGAGTCAGTTTCCTACTATATATATCACATATAAATATAATATATCTTTTTGAATCTCGGTCCCAACTCCATATTCCAATGGACATCAGTTAATTTTGTTTCATAGTTTCGTGAAAAGGTGGATACCTATGATTAATGATGATGATTTTGTTGGTCATTTTGATAATTAGTCAATATCTTCCTCATGTGAGGTAGTTAGGGTATATCATTCTCATGACATAAGTATTCTTAGGTATAAAACGTAATGAATCCCATGATTGTTACTAGAAAATTTGTGTTCGATGCATAAGGCATCCTAGGATCGTTGCCTAGGGTATACTGTGCTTGTCACACAAGAAATTCCAAATTTTTTATATGAGGAATAAATTTCTAATCACACTATGAAACATATACTCGACATATAAGGCTTCATATGATCATCACATAGGGAATCATGTTCTCATAACATAAGGTAAGAATCTTAGACTCGTCACCTATGGAAGGGGTAGAGAGATACTATACTCTTAACATGTTATTATTATGATCATCACATATAGAATCATATTATAATCACCTAAGGTTGTATCTTAGGTTCATATCCTAAGTAGATAGATAGAAGATATTATGCTCATCACATAGGTTCCTCAGGATCATCACCTTAGGATCCCTAGGCTCACCACTTGGGGTTTTGTTTTCGATGCATCAGGTGGGTTATAGGTTCAAATTTTAGTGAAGGTGGTCCAAAATATTTTTTTTCATGTATGTACCAATAAAATATTGAGATTTCAATGGGGACAGTGCCACAGATTCTAATCCCATATAGTTCAGTTCACAGGTTTAATGTTGAGTGAGGTAGGTCCCATGTATTCTTTTTTTGTATGGGTTAGTAACATATTTAGAGTCTAGTAGGGATGGTTCCATACACACTTATTATGTATGTGTCATTTTTAAATTTAATTCCAAGTGAGGGAGATTCTAAATACACTCGTTGTGTATGGGTTAGGCACATATTTAGTGTCTAGTGTGGATGGTCCCACATACACTCCTCATGTACGGGTTAGTTACATATTTAGTGTCTAGGGGGGTTATCCCATATGCGCTATTCGTGTATGGTTTGGTCACATATTTAGAGTCTAATTAGGATGGTCCCATATAAGATCATGAAATTTAGGTAATCATATGTGAACATCCAATGGTGAAGCCAAAGGCCTATAGGGGCTTTGAGATGGTATGGTGAGGGATTCATTAATCTATAGAAATATGACCGGGCTTCAGAATTACCTCATCCTGAGGGGTGGATTGAGTGGTGTTAGTGGAAATGTTATTTTGGAGATAGAAAATCATATTGGTATTGTCACCCAAGGAAGCCCATTATTTAGGGGAACCAAATTTAAAAATATGTTGAGATTGAACCTCATAGAGGCATTAGATATATCCTAATTGAGATATGAATCAAAACCCAAATTTTTTTAGTGTACAACTTAAAGTCCTGCAACAGGACCTCACCCAAAATTTTAATATTATACGGAAAGAATGTGAGTATCTTTAATGAAAGAAAAAATATGGTATAATAAGGGTCTTACACATTAAAGCTACTCTATAAATGGGTGTATCATCCAGTTCCCATGGCATGATGAATTTTATGTTCATCACATGGGGTATCTTAGAATCATCACAAAGGAAATATTATGTCTTTCACATGGGGTTGGGATATAGTTTAATGTCTTATTCTAAGAAAATTGTCATGAAGTTTAATACCATGTTACCAAGATGTTATGTTAGGTAGATTATTATCATTAAACTCAGATTAATTGTGTGAGGATTCAACATTAATATTAAAATTACTTATTATTATGGAAGGATAAAAGTATATAAGGATACTACACATTCAAATTGATGGAGAAATGTATACCCTCCCTCAATGATTCGATGGTTGGGGCTTATATATCCACGGTGCAGGTACCTTTAGAGGTAAAACAGTGTGGAAATTTCTCATTTGAGACATCATTATGAAGGCCTGGTCTGAGAGTAACTATTATTAGAATAATAAGGAAAATATACTACCCCAAATAATATTTGTGCAAAGGTCTTGGGATAAGGGTCCCTGATATTAGTCGTTCATATGGAATTTTCACTATTAATCCTGAATCAAATGGATGAAGGTACCGTGAGCACTAAACTTTCACATTATTATGATTGGTAGATGGGGACATCGAATGACATCCCCTAGAGTCTGGTTCATGAAACTCCAATGTTGTGTGAATGGATGGAGTTGTGTAATATATGGGATCTAGAACAAGAAAAATGCATGGATGGATAAGGTAGGTTTTTTCATAATTTTGGGTGTTGCTCAAAATTTTGAGTTGCACAAAGGGTATTAAATTACATCGAACTATGATCTTAAACTATGAAATTTTGGTGAAATAATATCAAAAAAATTAAATGCAATTAATAACCTATATGGTGAATTTTGAACAAGTTTCTCTCCCTTATGAATACATTGGATTCTCTAGTTATATGAATTCAGGGAAAAATGGTTTTCGTGATCTGAGATTGTGTTGTACCCACAAGGTACTTTTATGAGAGAAAACCTATGGGGTGAATACAGGTGTAAAACTCAATTTTAAACCAATGTAACTGTAAAAATCTTACCATCCTAACAAATTTTAATCACACTTATTATTAGGGTCACTCTTGTTCTCACATATTACATGATGTTACAATTAAATAGTGCACTTAGTTTAGCCTTATTTAGATAATATTGACGACTTCTAAATCCAAAAACACTAATTATTATCCTATAGAAAATAAGACAAGAAATCTCACAAGTCAATTTAATTTTACTTGGTTCACCTTATGTTTATGAATCACACATTGACATTGTGTCGATGTGACAAAATCTAGTAATATTCACTAGTCTTGTGCATATAATGATTTGGATTTTTTCACTCAATTCTAGGACCACTACCTATATAATATTCAGTTATCGGCTCACTAACACAAAATGGTAACTCCTATTTTCTTCTCCCTTTGCACACTACTTCATGAGGGGATTATTTTTGGATCATAGGCCAATACATGTCTTCACTGTCTGATAGTTGATGCAATTATTAGTTCCCATTGATCTTCAATGTCATCTTTCAAAAGCTATTTGTGAATGTAACCAATATAGTAGATTATCCTTCCATGTTGAACAAGTCTTGAAGGAATATCTCATTTGTAAAGATCTAAAATAAGTACCAATTTCTTTTTGTTCAATGAAACTTAACAGTTTCATATAATCTTTTCAATACTTTTGTAAAAATTTACTCTTATTAAGAAGACTTCATACTTTTATGAAAATAAATGTATTTTAAAAAACTCACAACCTTTCATGAAGATTTCTAAACCTTCATGAAACCCCTCGGTCAAATTTATTAGGTTTATTTCTTCACAGAATATATTTACTTATGAATCATTCTCATAATAAAAACATTCAGAAATCTATTTCATGAATTCGGATCATTTGGATCATTAACAAGTCTGATTACTATAGATCGAAGTGGTAGAGACCTATTTATAGTCATTTATTCCCTTCATGAAACATTATCTCTCACCAATTCATTTTTTTGAAACTCTTCATACATGTTTTCAAAACTCTCTGTCTTTGAAAAATATCAAAGAAATCTTCCATTCATAATATTTCTCATAATTTCCTAACATACCACCTTTTATCCATTCATGAAAATTATTGTAATACTGAAACTTGACTCATTTTTCTTTTTCAGTAGAAAATTATTTCTCGAAACATTCTTTCATCAATATCCAAAAATTCATGGCACAAAAATTCCAATAAATCAATTATTTTTCCATATTTTCATGAGGTAGTCCTGGAAATGGATCTTTCATAAAACGTTTCCATTCCTCTATATTCTTTGGGCCCAAAAATTTGGTAAAATCTAGGAAATGATGCCACATTGTACATAAAATTATCTATACCACTTCTAGAGCTTCAATAACTAATCATTAATATTTGTTAACATTTATGGTCAATAATCGCTCTAGAACTTCAAATTTGACCTTTCCATGATGAAACACGGTTTGGGTGCTCCTCTTTCTCTGATAGCTTCAACCATTCTTTTTGTATATTATGATCTACATTTCAAGCTCCTGCATTACTTCATAAACTCTTCCACTTTACCTCTATCAGAAACATCACCATCTCATGAATTCTTTAACATGTTGATTATCATATCCAATGTGCTTTACCACACCATGTCAATGGAAACACTTCCCCCAATACACCAACTCACCAGGGTTGATAATGATAGGTTTGATAATGAATACAACACAAAAACTAAGGAAATAAAAATTCTCATTAGTGTCTAATATAGTGTGACCCTTAATCTTACAAAGGTCCATCCCTATAAATAGGGTAAATTCTATAATTATAGGCATTTAATCTTACAGAAGGCACATGATCATGAAACAACCTATAGATCACATAAAATTTACTAGCTTACATAAGTAAAATAGAAGTGTGGTATTCCTCCCATAGATCATGAAAGTATATTTGTGTGAGATAATTGTAATTACATAATGAATTATTGGAAAAAAAATGTATGAAAATTATACATTTGATATCATATTACTTTCAAAACAATGAGTTTCATGAATTTTAAGAAGTTGTGTGAACTACTAAGAAGTTTCTTTGAGTTCTAACATTTATTTATAAATTTATTCAGAGGGTAATTTTCTCCACTAGTTGTTATTATCCACACTTATTAATGCATCAAGAATTAATTTTTTCTCTAACACATATTTTAACATATATTCATTTCAATTTCTTAAAAAAAACTTTATCTATAGAAAATAATCATTAAAACACCCAAAATTAAATATTGTATTTATTATAATAATTGTAAATTTGGATAAAATGATTAAAAATTTAGCTTTAATTTTTCTAATTGATCCCAAAATACTCCTATAACATAATTATTTGATAATTACCCTCAAAACATGAATATGGTGGGTTTTAAATCCTTAAAATATCATGTAAAATTAATGAAAAAATGATCTATATCAATTTCATCACACATAAAAATTATACTCTTGAGAAATTATATATACTGAAGACAATTCAGATTTATCAAGATATAAATGATATAAATTTTCAATTCAGACAACAAAAGTAATTTCATGCCTTCTAAATGGATTTAAATTACATATTTCCTCACTAAATCATAAAAATTCATTCACTATTTTTCTAATTCTCATGAATTTTTTTACTTACTTACCAAAATTTATATCTCTCTTTACTCAAGGATTTCAAAATCGAGCTTTCCCCATTCTTAAAAGCATACAGGATTTCCATAGTCTTGATTATTTCATAGAATTTTCACTTCATTTAAGTAATAAAAATGTTTCAATCATGAGTACTTTACCGAGTTAGTTCTGAGACTAAAGGGTTGGTAGGTTTTAAATTCTAAAAAACTCAAATGGAGAAGGATGAGGCTTGGCTTTAAAATGATGTAAAATGCACGAAATAGTTTAAAATTTATAATTGATCTTCAACCACTTAAATTTTGAGAATATTTAACATTAAACACCTCCTTTATTTGTTAGGTAGTCCACACCTTGTAATTTTCAATATTAATAATATATTTCTTCCTATTTCCCCCCTTGCATGGAATTTTGTCACCTTGAATTTAGATAAATTGTTTTTTTAAGAAAAATCTATTTTTTAGGGAAAGAGATATATTTTTCAATCTTCAAGATTTGCTCAAATCTGAGACCATATTTTATTGAAATCTTAGTCAACCTTTAAACCTTTTAGTATTTATTTTTTTTCACAAAATAGTATTAGTAATAATGTATAACTCAAAAAAAATAGTTTCAAGTATTGTTTCTTTCAAAATAGTGTACAAATCATCTTATTCTTCCACCACACTAGAGTTTAACATTATTCATGAAATTACCTCTAGAGAAAGGTATATATTAATAAATGGCCTGTAATATGTTTTACTAGTAAGGAATTTCATGGATATATGGCGATTAATAAAATAGTTATAAGTAAGTGAATGATTTAAAATATAGTTCATTGTTAAAATAGACTTTCAAAATTGTTCTTCAATAATATTAACATAAATTATTTACTATAAAATGATTGAATATGAGAAAAACTAAAAGTTATAAATTTCAAAATATGTCTCAAGACACTCATTGAAAATGATAAATGAAATTAATGTAAAAAGCAAGTTTGATATCCTATAAAGTTGGGATAAATTTTCATTATAGATATCACTAGTGAACACGAGTTTCACTTTTAATCACACTTACATAAAAAAATAATAACAAAAATAAAGAAAAAAAAATTCAATTTTATTAATTATTTAAAACTTTATAAATTTAAATCAATCATTTTTTATTTAAAAATTCCATGATGGTCTCAATTTTACAAAATTATTCAATAAAGCTCTAAAGTCACTAAAAATTAATGAAAAATAAAAAATAAAGAAAAAACATGAAAATTTTAAAAAGATAAGTATTATTAACCCAAACCATATGTTACACTATACATTAAAGCTCAATAACAAGCCCAAAATATTGTAAATGATTTAAAAAATTTAAAACACAAAAAAAACATAATTTTTTATTACAAAAGTAGCTTTGAGGTGATCTTATAACAACTTCTTACTATAGACTTACAAGAAAAATAGAAAACATGAGAAATACATTGTAAGTAAAAGAAAAAGAAAGAGAAAAAGAAATTAAAAGAGAAAGGAAAGATCTAGGAATTCACACCCAAGTGGGTACTAGGGTTTTACTACCCCTAGATAGATAGTTCTAGTGGTTATCCAAAATCTGATAGTAGATTATGTTTCTTAGAGATAAACCACAATAAGTTGTTTTATCTAGATATATTCATATTTTAATTCTTATTGAGGTCCCCATGGAACAAGTATAACAGGTTGATTATTACAACCTATGATTTTATAGTATGTATATTCTTAAATAAATTCAATTTATTTGATAACATATATTTCACACAACGCCAATATTAAACGAATTGTGATATACTATTAAATATTAACATGACCATTGAAATAATAATGTAACTATTAGGAATATTAAACTAGCCATTATAATAATAAACTCTACAATTAAATTATAAATAAAATTTAGGTATATCTTAAATGAAAATATGAGATACTTATATCATGGAATTAGAAAATAAATGTTTTATAAATGATAAATTAAGTGTTGGTATTTTTTTGAAACGTAAATGTTTATTTAAAATTTTATAATTAATATGTTGATTTAAAAGAAAATTTATTTTCAAAAAATATATACATAAATATATATTTTTTTATTATAATTATAGGATAATTTCATGAGACCATAAATATTTTTTCAAGTTGTCAGAAAATCAATTATAATTTTAAAATCGATATTTTTTGAATAAATGATGATTCTAATTAGAAATTAAATTTATCATATTTATAATTCTTTTTTTATAAAATATATTCCATTTGGAAAATATACATTTTGAAAAAAAATTCGGGTGAATTTTTTGGGATTTTTCTAAAATTGTTGCATATTTAGTGAAGAGTAAATTACAGTAATTTGTGATATTTAACATTTTAATCCAAATTCATGAATTATTGAGTAATGTATAATGTAATAAAACATTATTTGTAACTCATATGGATTTATTTTACTTATTCATAAGAATCAATACTATTAATAGTCTTGAGGAAAAATAAAAAATAAAAGAATAAAATAATCAAAACAACCCTCTCCTACCACTATTAATACCACCCCTTCTCCTCACATCTTTTAAGACTTGAGTCTTGCTAATATTATACCCAATTACTCTCTCAAGACTCTTCCACACATATTGGTATTTCGGGTCTCACCAAAAGGCCATTTCAAAGTCTCTTAATGAGGTTACCAAGGAAAAAATATTAGAAAGGTAAAATATTTCACCTTTCTCTTTTAATTTATTTTATTTTCTTATCCTCTCCTCACCTCCCATATACAATGTGGAATAGTAACTAAAGTGCTATATATATATACATACTAGAATTATATTTTTATAATATAATATCAGTCATATAATCTCTTATTCTCTACTTTTATTTCAAAAAATTAAAATATTGTCCGTGATGTGACGATTCACCGACTTCATAGATGAAAAGTTTACATTTTCCATTACCTCCTTCAAGGCTAGTCATAAAATAATTTTTATTGGTTAAACAGATTATTATATGTTTATTAACACTTATTTAATTTTCTATAACTAGTATATAAATATAATATTAGAAAAAATGATACCAATTCATGATGGTTCTAAAAACAACAAAAATATACTAATCATTTTTCATTAATGTTTTGTCTAATGAATCATCCTTATTTTAAAAAATTAAAATAAACAAGGGAACATTTATATTTATGAAATTTAATTAGTTACATATAATTTTACTTCAAAAAAATTATTCTAATTTGACAGGAACTTCTATAATTATACACAAGCGAACCGATCCTGAAACCATAAAACGAACGCTCCCCAAATAATGAAATTAAACATTAAATGTATTCAAAATGACCATAAATGAACTTAATAAAATTATAATAAATCAAATATATTTTTAATAACTTATGAATTATATAATTAATGAATCTTATTTTGTTATCTAGTACATTAATTATAAGTGAAGAATGCTTTCGGACATAGTGTATGGGTTTTCTCATCTCACTTTTACTTCTATGAGATATGCCTTATTCACCACTTATTTATTTTGTGTGGTGTATATATACTTCCCTTTGATATATAATAAAATTAATTTCATTATCTTCATGGTATTAAATTATTAATTTGAACATTATTACATTTATGGGGCATAATATTCAAGTGATTACAAACTGGTAAAGGATTTCTTAACTCAATTCTCATTCACTAGGTAAAACTTCAATTACGTGTAAAGTGAAATTTGATTATATTATGTTTTATTTAAACTTTTTTATGTGGATTTATAGTTATTAGAAATAATATATTCTTTTTATTAATGATATGTTCCTTTTATGGGACTTCGTTTCAATTTTCTTTCATTGAGGAATATTTTTGAAGTTATGCACCTATTTTCTTTTCCATGTTAAATATACTCACCCTTTTATTTCTAATAATAATTATTTGTAAATTTAATTAAATATACATAATCATTAAACTATGAATATGATTATTTCTTAAATCGTATATCAATTTTTTAGATGGTGACTACTTTGAAATTTATTTTATTATCTGAGGAAATAATGTAAAATATGCATCATTCACTAAATATGAATATTTGTTGATATGTCATATTGATTCATGAATTAAATCAATCATTTAAATATTTTATAATTACATTGGAAATGAATACATGGGTAGAACATAGTTATAGATATCCCCTCGATGCATCGGTAGTATCATGAGATGAAAAAGTTTTCCAAATTAAATTAAGGTTTTACCCATAATGATTAAATTGTATTATGAAGGGTATTAATGGTAAATGTATTATTATTCATGACATCATGGAATCCAAATTATTAATAATTTAATTAATTAATATTTCAATATTTATTATCCAGGATATATTGACTATGATATTATTTTTGGATTAATATTGTTCTCAATTTATTGATTAAATGGATTTTGTTTCCAATCACTTACATTGCCATAATGATTACATATTATCTGATCACTACAGATTTTTTTTTATTAATTGACATTTATTTTGATATCATATAACTTTCCATGTTGATTATGTTTCATTTATTGTTGATACATGAAAGCTTCCACTGTATTTAACCCTTACTAAGCATATGTGATCACCTTTTTATTTGTTCTCCTTTCCCCATGTTACAAATACAAAATTATTTAATGAGTTCAAGGATGAATTTAATTTCCTTTATTATGTTTTATATTTGATTTCAAATGTAATAAGGCTAGCATGTCTGTATATAGTTCTTAAATTCTACTAAATTGATCGGTCCTTTGTGATTCGAATCTTATATCTATGCCAATGTAATAATGTAAGGCACTAGCTTCAAGCTAATCAGACCTGGGTTATTATAGTCTGTATCATACCAAGTTGAGAATAAATATTGGGAACTATAATTTAAAATAATAATAACCAATATGAGAACTATGATAATTCATTATAGTGTTTAAAAACTTTTAACATTAAAATAATGTTTGTTTTGTGGCTTAGTTCTTATGATGACTATGGAATGAATCATTGTGTGCCATTATTTAGTGATGGATCCTAATGGAATGAAATTAATCAATAGCCAAAGACAATTTCAGGATTTCCCCACTAAGAAATCCAAAACAGTTGGTTTTAGAGCTGATCAGATCATGACCATATTAATAAATCTTACTCGGGATCTATAAAATAACCATGAAAAACCTATGTTGGATCATTTCATGTGGCCTAAGCCCCCATATTTTAGTAGGACTACTAATAAGATGGTAGATGAGAAATGAATAAAGTTCCTTAAAAATATATTTCTAGCATTGGGATGCAATGAATATGAAAATTAATACTTGAAGTTTATTGTCTCAAGGGATATGTTGATCAATGGTGGTCACTGATTTAGAATACTAAAGAGTAAGGTGAAATAGAAGGCATGTAATGGAGAAAATTTAAAGAAAAAATATTTTAAAAATATTTACCTCATTATAAATTAACTGAAATGAAGAAAAAATTCATTCTCTTAAAGAAAAAGGAAGAAGAGAGTGTTAAAGAGTATGAGATACCTTTATAAGACCATCCTAGAATGCTATAGATTAAAACGCGATTCAGAAAAAATATTGATCATTTTTCTGAATGTCCAAAGACAAGTATATAAAGTGAATTGGATAATCAAGTGAATTCAAGATAAAAAGATGGAATCCAAGAACCATGAGAAAGGTAAATTACCAAATAAGAATAATGGAATGAATAATTTTCAATATTATGAAAATTATGGGAAGTAACATCTGGGGAAATGTATGAAGGGTGCTGGAGTGTGTTACAAGTGAGAATAAAAAGGGAATCTATATAATGAGTGAAAGGGAAACAAACTAATGATAGATAGTGCTTCAACTACACTTAAATTGGGTCATTATTAAAACAAATATCCCAAGCGCCATTGGTAATCTACCATAGAAGAGTACAATGGGATATGGCCCAACATATATGATCACTATAGCTGAGGTAGTATCACCCAATGATGTGGTAGCAAGTATATTAATCATATCTTCAAATTTAACCAATTCTTTAGTTTATTCCAGATCATCTCACTCTTTTATATCTACCCAATTTTCCATGAGAATTAGATATGTCCATTTTTATTTAATAAGGGTATTGTTAGTCAAAAATCTTAAGTGAAGTCTCATTTCAATAAATATGTGTCAAGATATCCCCATTATGACACATAAACATGATTTATTTTATAAATTTACCATTGTACATATGGGATATTTTGATATAATCCATGGTATGGACTAGATTTCAAAATATAATGTGAAATTTTTTTGCAAAAAGAAGAAAATTATGATTTATTTGGAATATGTAGAATCCCTTATATTTGGAGAAGAAAATTCATCATATGATTGTTATCTAGATCCACCTTGAGTTCCTATACAAAATTATACTCTTGGTTCAGAACATAAAATAACATCTAGGGATAAATAAGATAATTTTAAAATCTTGGTTGTACATATTATATTGGAATAAATTGATGTATTTACTAAGGAATTAATTAGAACCCCTCTATAATGTGATGTTTAATTTTCCATTGATTTATTCCCTGATGTAAGACCAATATCAAAGGCTCCCTATAAAATAGACACAATGGAATTAGTGGAGTTGAATAAAAATCTAGATTATTTGATTAATAAGGGATTTATTCCACTTAGTGTTTCTCTATAGGGAGCCCCCATTCTCATTGTTATGAAGAAATATAGATCCATGAGTTTGTTCCATGACTATAGAGAAATCAATGTTTTTACAAAAAAGAAAAAGTATTTTATGGCTCGTATTGATGATTTATTCGATCAACTTCATGGAGCTTAATATTTTTCAAAGACTGAACTTCATTCTGGGTATCATTAATTTCGAGTTAGGAAGGAAGATATTTGAAGAAACCTTTTAGGAAGAGATATGGCCATTTAGAGTTTACATTAATTCTATTGGGATTAACTAATGGACACTCTATTTTTATAGATATGATTAATAGAATATTTGAGATATATATTGATGATGTTTTTGTGGTATTAATTGATGGTATTATGGTATATTCGAAAACATATAAAGACAATGAGAATCACTTGCAGATAATTATTAAGACTATCAAAAGGAAAGAGTTATATGGTAAGCTTAACAAGTGTGAATGTTAGCTTTAGGATATTTCTTTTCTTGACCATATTGTCTCTATGTATGGAATCTAAATTTAGCCTATAAATTCCATGTCATTCCATGAATGTACTATGTCAATAAACATAACTGAGGTACTTAGTTTTAGTTG
This sequence comes from Viscum album, assembly GCA_963277665.1. Classification (NCBI taxonomy): domain Eukaryota; kingdom Viridiplantae; phylum Streptophyta; class Magnoliopsida; order Santalales; family Viscaceae; genus Viscum; species Viscum album. The sequence goes on along the minus strand of OY728141.1, from coordinate 1,606,261,374 downwards.
TTTAAGCAGTTACTATAGATGTTTCATTCAGAATTTTTCTTGATTGGATAACCCATTAAACTAGATCACATGTAAAGTGGTTAAGTTCATATGGACAAAATAATTAGAAGAATGTTTTCATGAATTTAAAAGATGATTAGTAGATGATAAAATTTTGAATATAACATTATTTAATAATGGGTTTGTGATATAAAATGATGCATCAAAGAAAGAAATGGTTTGTGTCATTATAAAAAATGATAATGTTATTTCATATGCATCAAGAAAATTGATGATTCGTGAACAAAATCATCCAAATCATGATCTGGAGTTCTCACCTGTAATATTATCTCTGAATATATGGAGAAAATATATCTATGGTGAAACAAATATGATATAAATGGATCAATTTTTTTAAATGCATCTTTATATATAAAGAACTGAACATTAGGAAAATACGATGGCTTGAGTTTCTCACATATTATAATTTCTCAATACAGTACCACCAATGAATAGAAAATAAGGAATTTGATTTATTGAGTAGGAAATATCATATAGTTTTATCTAATATTAGGATTTATGGAGATCCAATGTTCATGGATTTAATAAATATTTATATTATAATTGTTATGTAAGTGAAAAAAACACTCCTTTTTCAAATGATTTCTAAACCATCTTTACTAGAGAATATAAAAGGTTCTCAATCCAATGATGAGAATTTTCAATAGAAAATTAAAACCACTAAGGATGCAAAATTGGAATACTTCATGTATGAGGTTGAAATTTTCAAATTTTTAAGGAGGTGATGTGTTCCATCAATATCTTAGATAAAAAAATAACTATTTGATGATTCACATAGCTCAAACTTCTCTATACACCCCGGAAGTACAATGATGTATTGACGTTTGAAGAAACATTTTTGGTGAAATAAAATGATGTGAGAATATTCATACTATGTGTCAAGATGCATATTTTTTCAATAACATTAGGCTTAGAGACAACTTATTAAAGGATTCATGAAAATTATACCTATTCATATCTATAAGTGTGATGAAATTATGGTGAACCTTACCATAGGACTACTAAATACCCCCATAGAGAATGGTGTGATATGGGTTATTGATGATCATATTACTAAATTAGCACATTTTCTTGATATCTGATAATATTCACCTATTGAAAACCAAGTAAAACCTTATATTAATTATGTTTTAATACTTAATAGTGTACGTCTATTGATTTTACTTGATTGAGATCACTGTTTTACATAAAAATTTAGGAAGAGTCTTTATAAGGCTTTGGATACTATGATATATTTGAATACTACTTATCACCCTCAAACTAAAAGATAGTCTAAAAGTACTATTCAAACATTCAAAGACATGTTTATATCATTATCACTTGACCTTAATGGTATGAAAGACCAATATTTACCTTTGGTAGAGTTTTCCTATAATAATAGTTTCCATTCAATTATTCAAATGGCCATATATGTAGCATTATATGGAAAGAGATGTCGTACTACAAATTTCTAGGATGAAGTTTGTGAAAGGAAACTTATAGGACTATAACATATTTAAGAGAAAAACAAAAAGGAAAATACTATTTATGATTATATTAAATCATCTCAAAGTAGGAAAATGAGTTTTGCAGACAACCAAAGAAAGGATTTAGAATTTCGTGTGGGTGATCATTTGTTTCTGAAATTATCTCCATGGAAGGGTGTCATAAGGTCTGATAAGAATGATAAAATAATCCCTAGATACATCGTAGAATTTTAAATTCTTGAAATAATTGTAGTTGTAGCTTACCTATTAGAAATGAAACCATGTCTCCCCAATGTTCATGATGTTTTCCACATATCATTATTAAGGAAGTACATGCCAGAACCAATGCATGTACTCACCTATGAAGAAATAGAACTGGAACCTAATTTTTCTATCTATTTCGATCCTATCAAGTTTCTTAACACTAGAAATATAGTATTGAGAAATCAGAAAACTATATTGGTAAAGGTTCTTTGGAGAAACCATAAATGGAAGAAGCAATATCAGAACCTGAAGATATTATGAAGAAGAACCACCCTCATCTACATAGAAGGTAATATTCATGAACAATTTTGAGGCCAATTTTTTTGAATGAGGGATGAATACAACACCCCATGATTTTATGGTATGTTTCTTCTTAAATAAATTAACTTTATTCAATAGATTATGTTACACGCAACACTGATCTAAAATGAACCGTGATATACTATTAAATATTAACATGTCCATTGGAATATTAATGTAACCATTAGGAATAGTATACTTTCCATTAGAATAATAACCTCACCTATGAAAGTATAAATAAAATTTAGGAATCTCATAAATGAAAATATGATATATTTATATCATAGAATATGTAAATAAATGTAATAAAAATTATAAATTAAGTGTTTGTAATTTTTGTGAAATATAAATCATTATTTACAATTTTATAATTAATATAATGATTTAAAATAAAATTTATTTTCATAAAATTGATTCCCAAATTCATTTTTTTATTATAATTATAAGAAAATTTTACGAGACCATAAATAATTTTTCAAACTGTCATAAAATCAGTTATAAATTTGAAATTTGTATTTTTTGGAAAATGATGATTTTAATTAGATATTAAATTTATCATACATAGAAAATTATTTTCTAAAAATGGATTGAAATTTTAAAATATACACAATATAAAATGTAAAGGGTGAATTTTTAGGTTTTTTTAAAATAGTTGAATATTTGGTGAATAGTGAAATACGACAATTTATGGTATTTAGTATTTTAAGTCAAAGACATGAATTTTTGAGTCATAAATGATTTAATAATCCATTTTTTCAAAATAATATGGACAACATATTTTACTTAGTCACAAGAACCAACATTATTTATAGTCCTGATACAAAATAATAAAAAATTGAATAAAATAATAAAAAATACCTCTCTCCTCCCACTATAAATAGAACCCCTCACCACCCCTTATCCTCACACCTTCAAAGAATTTAATCTTAATAATATTTTAACCAATTAATATCTAAATAATCTTCTCCATGTAGTGGTATTTTTTGTCTCACCAAAATAGAATTTCCAAGTTCCGTAAGGAGGTTCCCAAGGAGATGATATTCGAGAGGTAAAATCCTCTTTCTTTCTCTTAATTTATCTTTTTTTATTATTCTAAACTCACATACCCTATCTAAAGTGGAATGTTAAAAATAGTATGATATATATAAATTAATTTTATTATGATAATTGAATATCCATCAACAAATCTCATATCCTCTCCTTTTAATTCTAAAAATGAAAACATCGTCTACAACATGTAGATTCACGACCTTCGTGGATGAAGAGTTTTCATTTTCCATTACCACCTTAAAGTTAGGTAATAAAACCATTTATGTGGTTGAAAATGATTAATATATATGTATTAAAATTAATTTAATTTTTTATAACCATTATATAAACAAAAAATTATATAAAATGATACTCGTTCCAGATGGTCGTAAAAATGGGAAAAATAAACTAATAAATTTTGAATAAACTTTTATCTAATGAATCATCATCATTTCAAAAAATAAAATGATATATGGGACCATTTAAAGTCATAAATCTAATTAATTTCATATAATTTTATTTTTGTATAATTATTTCAACCGGACATGATCTTATATAATTATACACAAGCGAGCCAATCCTAAAAACATGAAATGAATGCTCATGGAACAACAAAATTAAACATTATAACACATCAATGTGGCCATAAATGAACTTAATAAAATTATAATAAATAAAATATATGCTTAATAATTAATTAATTAATTAATTTAAGAATCATATTTTATTATCCAGGATATTAAGTACAAGTGCAGAATACTTTCAGATATAAGGTTATGGGTTTCTCATGTCACTTTTACTTCTATTAGATATTTCTTATTCACCAGTTATTTCTTGTGTGTGTTGTATGTATACTATCCACTGATATATAATATAATTAGTTTCATCATCTTCACCGTATTAAATGATTCATTTGATAATTATTTCATTTATGCAACATACAGTTCGAATGATTACAAAGTTGTTCGGGATTTATTAACTCAATTTTCATTCATTAGGATAAACTTATATTATTTTTAAAAATTAAAATTATTATATAATGTTTTATTAAATTTTTTATATGTATTTATAGTGAATACACATAATCTATTCATTTTATTAATTATATGTTCCTTTTATGGGACTTTGTCTCAATTTTCATTCGTTGAGACATATATTTGATGTTATGAATATATTTTCATTTAAAAGGTGTATATACCAGACCTTTTACTTATGATAATAATTAATTGATTATTTTATTAGATATCCATATTTCTTATATCATGGATATGATTATTTCCTAAACTATATAACAATTTTTTCTACAATGTTTACTTTTAAAGTTGTTTGATTAGTTGGGAAAATAATGTCAAATCTGCATCTTTCACTCAATATGAATATTTCATGACAACACATAGTGAATCATGAATAAAATTTATCATATATATATTTTATGAATTATTTGGACAATAAGACATGGTGTGGGCCAGTTATAGATATCCCGTCGATGCATTAGTAATCTCATGAAATGAAAAGGTTGGCCAAATTATAAGAGTTTTTAACCATAATGATTAAACCATATTTGAAAGGTATTGACATTAAAGGTACCATGATTCCCGAGATCATGATGTCCAAATTATTAAGCATTTACTTAATAAAGATTTTAGTAATTATAATCCATGATACTTTCAAAATGATATTATCCATGGATTTAGATTATGCTCAAGTTATTGATAAAATGGATTTGGTTTCTAATAGTTTACATTTTCATAATGATTATGCCTTACCATATAATTATTGATTTTTTTTTATTAATTGGTATGTATTTCAATTTCATACATCATTCCATGTTGATCATGTTTCATTTATTATTGCTTCCTAAAATCTCCCATTGTATTTAACCCTTACTAAGAATCTGAGATAACCCTTTTATTTCCTCTCCTTTCCCCAGGTTATGAAGATGAAATTAGTTAATGAGTTTAAGGACGAATTTATTTTCCTTTGTTATGTTTGGTATTTGATTTCCAATGTAACAAGGGTATTTTTATGTATCTATTTCTTCAATAATGCTAAATTGATTGGTACTTTGGGATTTGAATCTTTTATCTATGCCAATGTAATAAATTAAGTCACCGGCTATGGACTACTAGGGTCCAGGCCTTTACATTGATCTACATAAAAATAATATATTACTTGAATAGTTGGTGTAATATAAAATATGGGTCATCCTATGTTTCTTCAACCATATTTTACTTGGATACATTTTTATCATCCAAGGATTTCTCATGAAGTGTTGTACAAAAATAAATTCATCAAGGGGGATATAAAAGAAACAATAATGTTGAATGATATGAAAATAAGATGAATCAATATTGGAATCTACCCCTTCAAAGTAGATATCTTATGACTTCAAATATTCAGAATAAACCATTTAAAATTTTTCTCTTACTCCCTCTATTTAATTTTAAATAAATTAATGGAGCTTCTAGTATTCCTCATCAGGTGAATTTTCATCTTTATCTTAATTCTCTAAATAAACCCATGAGTTGGATCAATCTGAAAAATCAAATAAATATAAGGTAATTATAAATTCAATTTTAATAAAATTTAATGAAAATGAGTTCATGAATAAATTATCTCTCATAATTGGTTCATATTTAAATTTATTCTTTATTTCCCAATTCCCCTTTTAGTTGATTTTGACTGATGGAAGTAGGTAGTCAATATTCTCTACCTTTTCTTTAATTTTCACCACTTTAGTGGTGTATTATTAAAAATTTAGAGAAAGATACAAAGGTTATGATTGTTATTATTAATATCTTGGAGGATGGGATGACAAGTAAATACTTAAAAATTCATCCAAAAGTTATTAATCTCCCAAAAGTGTATCAGTAGGAAATTTTTCTTTATGAATACCCTTTTTCTAAGGCTATGTGAGGTCTGGTAGTCTTTCTTTAAGCAATTACTTCTTGGCCTATTTATAATTTTTCATAGAAAATATGAGTGGGGAAATATATTCCTCCACCTTTTCTAGGTATTTTTATCTTTTTTTAGATGCAAGGAGGTATTCATCTATCCATTTTATTTAGTTCCTAATATTCTATAAGTATTCAAAAATTTCTTACGACTAGACTCTTTCTTCATTATAATCTTCTTATTCTGCTTTTAGTTCCTGAGAGTTGTTTGTCTATGGAAAAAATTCAAAATTCAAAATCATTATGAATAGATATATTTTATCTTTTTAATAAAAAATTTATTTTATTTACAAAAAAATATAAAGTGAAAGTATACATTATTCCCCAACAACGATTCTATATTTTAAGACACATATCATGGGGTGTGAAAAATATTATTTATATTTTTTTTAGTACAGTATTTTGGTTGACTAGGGTCATCTCTCATGAGGAGATTTCATATTCAATAACTAACTTTTTATAATTCACTTATTATATCATTGGGATTTTATATTTATGAAAAAATATAAAAAAATGGGGGTTAAGATTCATAATGAAAGACTAGAAAAAAACATGCATATTAAAATATAGATAGAATGAAGTTAACAAGAAAGAACTTGGTTATAGGGTATGGCTAATAGGGTTCCTTTGTTATTAATTATCTATTATCTAAATTATATTTGATAGTTCATATATTCACACATGGACAACATCACCATTCATTGATTGTGAGTTTTATCTTTCCTTGGATATCTCTTCAAAAAACTGAACTTCAACTCCTCCAATGGTTAGGAATAATGAACACAACTCAATCGATATCACAAAACCTTCTAAGTCTTGTCTCTGTAATATATCATTTCATCTCCCAAACATACTCAACTCCATTTTATGAATATAATTCCCAAGAGAAGGGATAGAATGGTGATTTGTATGAGACTAAAATTATTTCAACAATCATGCTAATAAGTGGTGGGAAATATCTAAAAAACATATATAAATTATTTATCTCTCTATATATAAATAGAAAATAAATGTGAATGATTATAAAGTGAGCATTTTGGAATACTCAAAAAACCTCTCCCAAGGCCAAGCCTCAAGTTAGTAACTCACCATTATAGGTGTAAGAGATCATAGTATAGAATGATGACTCGAAATAAAATGAGAGTAAAATAATGATATAAATGATATAAAGAGATTTATTATAATCATGGAAAGTACAAAATACCAAATGTAAAATAACTAAAAAACAAAAGAAAATAAATCTAAAATGAAGTAAAAATTCCCCCAAACAAACTAGGATCTCATTTATAAACTCCCCCTAAAATAAATTCTCCTTCTTTATTTATAGGTTTCAGGGTATTCTATTTTAAAATAATGATAATATTTTCTTCAACTATGTATAAATTTCATGGTCAAAGGGATGACATTACTTCTTCTATTTATTCTAAAGATCTATTAATATCTTAAATTTGAACATCTATTGACTATGTAATAAATTTAATGGATTACCCACAATTATAGTTCACCTCACACATGACATGAATGATAGTTTATGAATGTGGTGTGATCTAATTGTCTGTGTAAATATCTTTAGAAATGTATTATCCATCTTCACAATGTGGTGAAAAACATAAATCTATCACATGTAAAGGAATTTATATTCTCAAAGAATATTTACAAAGAATTGGAAATCCTGTATTGAGTTTCCAGATTTATAATTTCTGGTCTGAGAAATCATGTTCCTTTATCTTAGAACAACTAAAACTCATATCTATTTTTAATTGGTTCTACTATGGAATTGATGTAAGTTTAAATTCCCAAAATAAATATTTCCTATAATTTAAATGGAAGACTCATTATTATAGTGATATCCTTTAGTTCATATAGGTAACCCAAGAATTCTTATGTATTTCATGGTGTTCCATAGGACATAAAGGTGTATAAATTATTTATAGAGGATCATCTTGAAAGTGTTGAGTTTTCTTGTTCATCTATACTAATTTATGGTCTTTATAGTGGAGTGAGGAGTAGAATTTTGGATTCTTCACTAGTATCCATGGTGATTTTCAACATAGTGATGAACTTGGTAGGTGTGTGAAACATAAAACATAGATGTATTAGACAATGATTGGCAGTGCTATTTGAGTGTATGTTATTCTAAATGTGAACAGTTCCCATTTGGAAAAATCCCACATTAGTGTTTTAGGGGGGGGGGTATTTATCATACATGGAATGATATACAACCATCGAACAAATTCAGTGGATCTTTCACACACCTAAGTTAAATAATTATGACCCATGTATAGGTTATCACCTCTTACCATTATTAACCCATGATAGATTCCTCTCCTTGATTACCCATGTTAGGTATGTTGGTTGAGGTTCTTCAGCTACTCCTGGGTGAATGAACTCATTCTCTTGGAGCTCTTGGCTTGTTTTAAGACTAATTTTTTATAAATTGAATGTAAAATACCTCAATATAGATATCTCCCACATGAAAAATTCCTAAATTAATGATGATTATACTGAAAGGGGGTTTCATGGTTATAAAGGAAATATTATTCTTATGGGGAAAAGATAATTCTTATGGTGGTGGGAGAAGTCATTCTTACATAGAATAAAAATCTTGAATATGTTGGTGAATAAAATCCCACATCCTTTATTCAAAAACTAAGGAACTCCTACAGGACATAGTGATTTCTACATATTCTAGATTTTTAATTTTAAAATAGAAGCATTTTTATTTCTACAAATTAAAACTCATCCGCATGAAATAATCATACAAAAAAGTACACTTCTAATAATTCCAAAAACATATAAAACAATAAAAAATCAAGATTATGTTTTTTTAAAATTAAACTCAAAATAATACTATAATTTAAAAATGTGATAATTTCTATCAAAAAATATATTTGGTGGGATTTAAATCACTAAAATATCATGAAAAATTAATGTAAAAATGATTTTTATCATTATTCTCTATATTGGTTTGGGGAAACTTCACTGGGATTAGGAATTGAAGATAAAGTAAGTCCTAGGGATGGTAGTATAGCCTCATTATATTTTTGTTTTATTTTTCCTATTTATATATGTGATTAACCCAAATGGTGATTTATTATGATGAATATTTTTCTGAAAACATTTCATTTGTTATATTATGGATATGATTTATTTATTTGTTATACTGTGATCATTTTTTAATGATATTTGATTATTTATTTTTTATTTCTGGTTATGATAACATGTGAATAGTCTTTATAATGTTTATTTTAGGACCTATCCACTAGTTACTAACCTTTTTAATATGGGAATCCATGCTCGAAGTCATGTGGCACTCCATCCGGTACACTGATGTTTAGGCTCAAGAGGGGGTTTCAAAAAGTGGTATTAGAGTATATTTCCTTTTGTATTAATTTCTGAGATATGGTAAATAGGGAATATGTATGTTTATAACAAACTAGGATAATATTACATGGTTATTACATATTTTTAGATTAACATTCATTACATTTCACCAACACATGCCTAAATACCATATTAGTTTTGTGCCATTATTAACTTGGAACACATTCCTCTAATTTGGTAAAAGATCTTCAACACCCCCCATAAATATATTCTCCTTTAGTATTCCTACCTAAAATATTTATTTATATCCTAGGGAAAAGAAACAAAAGAAAAGTGTGAGCTCAAATACTCATTAAGTGTAAATATGTGTGATATTAATCATTTCCTAATCATAAGACAAAAGAACATAAATAAAACCTTTGAAAATCATATTGTGCGTATCGAAGATCATGATATCATGTTATTGAATAAATCATAGAAGTTTATAAAGAATCAAAGATCATATTACATGAGAGAATAATATAATAAATAGTTTTTTAGTGTACACATAAGCGTATAAAATTATTTATATATTAGTTAAGGCCCATTGTTAAGACCATCATAATGAACAAAGTCCTTTACTGAATTGAGTTTCGTCCTCGTTCCAACCCTGTATTACTGAATGTAGTTTACTACACATTCCATCCCTATCTATCCCATGAGATATAAATATTTAATCAACGTACTGGAGGGAGATATAGGTCCCACCCGTCACATAATGAAAAACGTACATATTTGTTCCACAAGAATATATTTCATTCATATAAACCAGAAAAAGAAATCGGTTTCATAAACATCATTCCATCATAACATAACCCATGGAAAATAAACGAGATTTATAAATATCATAACATCATAATCAGAAAACAACCATTGAAAAAATATGGATAATATCCTTGAAAAAAATTATCCTTAGTAAATCATAAGTAACATCAAATAATGATATCATAGATGAAAAATAATTTTGAAAGATCACTGGAAACAATTATTTGGGAAAATATTATTTTTTCTTGAAAACACTTTTTTTAAAATGATTCACAATTTTAAAAGAAAATATTTCCTTTCAAAATAACCTTGTAATCTTGTAAGGGGATATTTATGGAATTAATAAGCCATAAATGCAGAAAAATTCATTCATTTCATTTAAGATAAAAAACATTCTTTTTGTACTTTTTTCAAAAAATTCAGAAAGCACCTTATTAAGAAAATGACAAAAAGATTGCTTTCAAATCATTTAGTAAAAATTGACAAATTTGATAAAATGAATTTAAAAATTTTAGATAAATAATAGTTTTTTTTAATTTTTTTATGAAACATTGAAATGTAAGATAAATATTCCCCAATAAATACTTACATATTTACAGTCCTGGATTATAATGAGATCATGAAGCTAACCCTTAATTTAGGTCTTATTTCCTTAATGTGTATATGAATTTACTGAATAATGGTGTAAATAATTCTATTAACTTATTACAAAACCATGTTCTTATTTATGATATTATATACGATCATATTATATAATCTTATCACCCATTATTAATAATATTTTATTATTACTCTTCTTTTGGGTGTTAACCGCTTCTTTTTCCTATACATATTTTATTATATAAGTACCATTTTATATGGATAGGATGTATTTCCATAATTTATAGAATTATATTAATTTAATATATATCATATTTATTCATTATGTAAATTTATATAATCATTCATGAATGGTGAATACGGAAAACGAATCACATCACATCATGGACATGGTAGGTCGTATGTACGAATGTGTGATGGTATCATTATTTTAATGGTTAAAGGGTAAGGAATTGAATGGTATATTTTTTTTTCAGAATCAATATCATTTATCAATTATCACAAATATATATTATTTCTATCATTATACACATATAGACAATATAGTGAGGAAAAACATACACCACGATGTGGAGATGGTAAGTTATACATACGCACACGTGGAGATTTTGTTTTTTATAGGATGGATAAAATGTGGAATATGGTTGTTCCATAATAATAATAACATATAAGTATATAGGTTATACTATAGTTATTACTTTATAATGAAAACAACACATGAAGAGGAAGTAAAAGATGAAATAATCTTGAAAGAGTCGGTAAAGACGATTACATCTTCTTTGGAGAAATTTCTTAAGTTATCCTCTTATGGACACTGATGATGGTCTTTTTGAAATACAATAAATTCTAAAATTTGTCTAAGATAATCTATAAGAGAAATTTTTATGGGATTTATGAGCTTTAAGGCTCAATGTTATGTGAATATGTGGGGGAGGAGGTGCCCTTTTATAATTGAGGTGATGGACACTTTTAGAATTTATGAAAATATTAATTTATAATAAATTCCATATCAATCCAAATAACTAAAAAATTACATTTATTTATAGATAATATGATATAATGTCTTAATATCATGAAATATATATTTTGTATAATTATTTTTTATTATTTTAAACCTTTTAATTTTGGTTAAACCTTAGTAAACCTATTTTAATTTGATGTACACTAACATCTTTTTGAATATTAAAAGGTTGTGATTTTTACTTATAGGATATAAATTAAATCATAAAAGAACCATTTATAAAATTTTAGACCATGTTATATATATTTTTTATTTTTAATTATGTTTTATTATTTTAAACTAATTTAATAAAATATTTTTTTTTATAAAATTTCATTATTGTTAATCTGACACTATTTATTTAATTTAACTTTAAATACTTAAAGTTAAATGAAAATTTAGAATCTAAATCTTGAAAACCACTCTAAAATATCATACGGATCTATAAAATTTATTTCACACATTAAATCTTTCAAATTATTTTAAAATTAATATTTTTAAATTAATTTACTTTTTTTATCTTAATTAAATAAATAATGTATTAGTATAGCACAAGCATTTAAGGTAATTGTATTATTTATAATATATATATATATAATTAGAATAATTTAATTAAGATAAAAATTTACTTTTAGTTTCCTTCATATCTTCATTTTTCTTTATGATAAAACATAAAAGATATTAAATAAAAAGAGAGTGACATTTTGTAACTATCTTTGATTTAAATAATATATAAGTCATTTTAATGGAAAAGTTTCAATTAAATAACTTCAACTAAAGTATAAGATGATAATGATATAATTTTATTTATTAAAAAAATTTGGACATGTTTTGGTCAAATTTATAACCTTATCATTTTGTTTTAACAACTATTTATCCACTTTAACACTTAATTGGATAATATAAATTTTTACTCTTGGTGGGTTAATATAGTTTCTATAATATTCCAAAAATCAATAATTGGATCATGGATGAAATTTTAAAAAATTTACTAAATATTTTGATGAATTTAATATTTTTCAAAATTTTATATCATTTAATAAAATATTATTTAATTTAAACTATTATTAATTTCAATTTTGATACTATTCATTACTTTGAATTTTATAAATATGAACAGAAGAATATAAATTAGTAAAAACTATTTTATTATACCACTAAAATATTTAGTTATTTTATAAAATTCTTGGTTTACATTATTTATGTGAAAATATATTTATTTCAATACCTTTAATATTATTTATTTGATATTTCCTTTAATAAAAAAATTATTGTATTTATGTTGTGTGTGAAATTAAGGTATTTATTTCTTTACTACAAATTATAAATAAATTTCCATGATATAGATAAATATTTTATATTTCCAAATATTATTTATTTTTTAATATATTTTCTCATTAATTCTATATTATAAATATTAAACTTATAAAAATTAAGAGTGGGGAATTTTTTCAGTTTCAGTGATTTTAATATTATCTAAGTCATTCTAATAGACAAGTTTTGATTAAATAATTCAATTTAGAATCTTATGTATTAAAGTTCAAAATAATTTCAACCAAAAAAATATTTGCATGTTTTAGAGTCATTTTATAGTATTAATAATTTTATTTTTATCCAAAATTACCCAATTTATCATTTATCACGATACCAAAATTTACCCTGGTTACTATTCGTATTGGTCAAAATAAAAGGGATCTAAAAAATAATTTTTTATATTTTGAATCTAAATTTTTCATCCATTTTTTAAAATTCCAAAAATATAATTTGTATAATTTAATTTAAAATAAAATTGGTAACAATCAATGAAAACCAGTTTTTAGAAAAAAATTGCATTTTAAAACATAAAATGTTTTTATAATAATTTCATTGAAAAAATCCTTTTTGAAAACCATAATTGGATTAAAATAAACAAATTATATTTTAAAACTAATCTAGAACATAATTTTACCTTTTAAATACTTTAAAAAAAATAGTTTCCAATAAATATCTGTATTTTCATTATTAATCATAAGATAATTTTATTTTATAAAATTCCAAAAATTCACACTAATATAATTTTGAAATTACTATTTTAAAAATGTTTTTTTTTCAAATATAATTTATAAAATCACCAAAATTTTGTTCTAAAATAGTCGTTCCATTAAAATGTGATAAAACTACCTTTAGATTAATACGAATTTTAAGCATAATACATAATTTATTATTTCTTTAAATACATAGGATTAATATTAAATACTAGATTTAATATTTTATAAATATAATCAACCCATAGTTATTTTTTATTTATCGGTACAAAAATACTTATGCAAAATAAAATAGTTTTTTCTGGAAAAAACATTTGATTTTATATTCAAATGTGTTTTTATTTTAATTTATTATTAATTTGTCACTAATTAATGAATTATATATACATATTTAAATAATATTTTTATAATTCCATTAATCCTATTTAAACCCTCCTTTCAAAAGACAAGGTTATAATTGTCTATATTAAATAATTATAGTATAAAATGATGTTTTTTAGAAAATTAGTATTGTGTGTAACACATGGTAAGCTGATGTTGCATATAGTGCAAGCTAACATGGTGTAGAGTGAAATTAAAGCTATCAAATTATATATTTCATAAAAATCTCATGGTGTTACATTCAATACCCCTGAAATTGTTTTTTCACTCAATTTTTTTGGGTTAACAAGGGTTTAATAATTGAATGTTTTTTCATTGAAACCCACTTTATAAAAATGAATACTTAAAATGGAATGTTGGAAAAATAACCATTACACAAATTATCTCATAACTAGGGTTGCACATGGGAGAACATAGGTGGAAAATGAAAACATGACGATGGAAAAGAAATATAACTATCATGTTTTGATGGAGAGTGATAGAGAATATGGTTGGGATAATGTTAACTACAAAAAATCCATGACGTTTTACTGATATAATAGACCATTTGATTCATGAGAAAAAATGTATTAGGATAACATTTTTGGGTTCAAGATCCTTTCCCTAATTTGAATAATTTTCAAGAGAATAAATGCTTACCTGATTTCATTAAATTTCATAGGCAAAGTCTCATTATATCATTGTGTCCTAATCAATTTCCACTTCATCTCTTATTCTACAAAATAAAGGTGAATTTTTCATTCTCGAAGCATTAGTAGATCATGAGATCGACAAATGGAATGATAGGATATTCCATCTATATTTAATTAACATCACTACAAAAAAGGTTAACATAAGTTATCCAATATGAAAAAATTCTCATATGGATATATAATAATTTAATATCTAAAACCTCATCCAAATTTCAATATAAAAAATTTCATAACTAAAATCCATTATTTTCAAAATAAGGTCACTAAATTAACAAAATAAACTTATCCTTTAGTCTCAAAAAACCATAATGTAGTTACTAATTTCCATGTACCAAACATTTTAAGAAAATTATCATGTATTCTCTTGAAATATGGTAACAAATTGAATTATCATAAAACCATAGAAAAACATTAATGTTTTCAAAAATTAACTCTTCCCCATACTATAAATCTAAAAATTATATAAACCCAATCTCAGATATCATAAACCACTTTGTTATCATTTCATTCCCAAGGTCATTAATATTGTCCCATTTATTTTTTCATAATCAAACGTCTCTTTATTTCATTATCTCAACATCATGCACATATTAAGGGTTACCCTTCTCTTAATCTCATGTTCTCTAAAAATAACATCATACCCCCTCATTTACTTTTGATGGTTACTAGTACCATTCAATATATGATTTTAAATCCTTAATAAAAAACTACAGTGGACCAATCCTTATATGTTTCATTATTCCGTAATACCATAAACATTATGTTTGAATCCCATTATATAAAAACTTAATCATTCCACCAGTTTAGTGTCAAACTCCACATTTCCAATAGTGATAGCATGTGATTTACCTTTTCTTTTGGATTTAAGAGGTTGCTGACATTGATCATCATCTATTTTACTAATATTTGGACACTATTTAGCATAATGCACATTTTCCTTTTACGTGAAACATTGAAGTGTGGGTTGTGAATTCTGTGCAACCTTTTAATCATTATATATCTTTTTCTCATCACTTAAATAGTCAACTTCATGATAACCTTCTTTCCCACACATAAAAAATTTACCATTCCCTTTAAGAAACGTTCCTCTTTGTTTATTTCTATACTTTGAGCATAAAGAAAATATAATCTTTTTTTTTCTCCATAGTTTTTATTATTTTCTTTAAAATCAACTTTTATTTTCTTATCAAAACCATGAAATTGATGCATAAATTCAACCTCCATTTCCCCCTTGATGGAATATCATGCAATTTTTTGCATTGCTACTAATTTCCCTTATGGATAATTTTTTTATAAGACTTGGTTTTAAGACACTTAATAATCGATAAAACATAACATAATGTTGTATGATAGTTCTAAAATATTACCTTGAAATTCTTGTAAAATTTTCCTCATTGGTACTAATGGATTCATCATTATTTTTATTAAGATCAGGAAACCCTTTCACCATATTTTTATGAAGAATACTAGGAAATTACTAATCAAAAAAATAAGTCATTTTACTCATCCCATTCCATGGAGTCAATTAAATCATCTTGCATCAAATTCCTGATAAGATTTCATCATTGATCTGCTTCAACTTCATAATGATAGACTACCATAAGTAATATCTCATGTTATGAACATTGGAAAACCAAAAATTTCTTTTTAGTGTTACAAATTAATTTCTCAACCACTAGTGGATCATAATACCCACTGAAGGAAGGTGGATGTTTAATCATCATAGACTCAATGGAATGGTCTTTCCTCATTATATGATTTGGAATTCTAGTATTATTCATATATTGAGAATGTAATGTGAGAATAGATTAATATTTTTCATTCTATCTCCCATAAAATTTGGTTTATCAGGAGTACAATCACTTCATTTCCCATCGTATTTATGATTAACATAGTTCTTTCAGGTTCTAGCCATTTACTAAAACTAGAAGTATTGCATGAGTAACACTAATCATAGCTAAGAAAAAACATAATTAAGGGAAATTAATTTCTATCTATAACATATTAGGTTTAATTATAGGTTATACATGATCATGAACAAATTTCTAGGATTGTAACCTACACATAAACCTATCATTATGGATATTACTAAGGTTTTATCATCTTAGTTTCTAGTGGTTGATTAAACCTTTTCCATGATACAAATTATAATGACCCAGAATATTTATACATGGACATTACATCTTTTTTATGATTATTTATTACATTCCTTAAAAATCCCAAATATTGTATTAGGTTAGTCTCTTTAAAAACATGGACCAAATTATTATAATTTTGTGGAAGATCTACAACATCTCCCATAAAGATCTTTCCCTTTATTATTCATACCTAAAAACATTCTTTATATCCTACGGAAAATAAACATAAGAAATGGGTGAGATAAGATGCTCAGTAAGGGTAAACAAGGAAGATATCAATAATATCATAATCATAAGACAATATTTCATTAACAACACAATTTAAAATCATATCTTTCATATCAAATATCATGATGTCATATCATAGAATAAATCATAGAAATTCATAAGGATTCAAAAACATATTCCATGAGAGTATAAAATACGAAATGGAATTTGTGAAATACACATAAGAATAGAAAATCATTACATTATTATTAAAGTATCACTTACAAGACCATCATAATTAACTAATTCCTTTACTTAGCCGATTTCACTCCTCATTCCAACCCTGTATTACTGAACTGAGTTTACTGCCCATTCCATTTTTTTCTATCTCATGAGATATTAATATTTACCCAATACATTGAAGGGAGATATAGGTACCACCCATCAAATAATTAAAACCATACATATATGTTACACAGGAACATAATTCATTTATAGAACACATAAAAAGAAATTGATTTCATAAACATCATTCCATCATAACAAAACCCATGGAAAAGAAATGGGTTTCATAAACACCATTCCATCATAAAAATAAAAAAATATAAATAATTGGGATAATATCCTTGAAAAAAATCTCCCCAATAAATAATATGTAACATAAAATAAAGTAATCATAGTTGGAAAATAATTTTAAAAGATCACTTGAAATAATTCATATGGAAAATATCATTTATTTATTGAAAAAAAATTCTTTTTTGAAAATCATAATAAAAAAACAATATGTATGAAAATAACCTTGTAAGATTGTATGTGAATCTTTAAGGAATTAATATGTCAGGAAATAAAAAAAATCCATTCATGCTATATAAGGTAAAAAAATTATTCTCAAACTTTTTTCGAAAAATGTCAAAAATACCTCATTAGAAAAGCGACAAAATCATTCCTTTCAAAGCCTTTAGTAAAAATTCACACATGGGTAATTATTAATTTAAAAATATTAGGATAATATTAAAAACATTTTGGATTTTTTTTAAAACATGGATATGGTAGCTAAATATTTCCTAATAAATACTTATTTATAATCAATCCAAGATTATAATGAGATCGTTAAAATAACCATTACCTTAGGTCTGATTTTCATCCTGCATATTTTAAGCTCTTGTATAATGGTTTTAATAATTTTATTAAATTATTTTATAACCATATTCGCATTTATTTTATCATTTATGATCCTATTATATCATATTATAACCCATTTGTTAATAATATATTATTTTTACGCTTTTTTCGGGTGTCTACTACTTCATTTTCCTGTGCATATTTTGTCATATAAGTCTCAGTTATTAAGAATAAGATATAATTACATAACATATTTTATGATATTAAGGTAATATATATCATATTTATTCATTATATACATTTATAAAATCATTATTGAATGGTGAATACAGAAAATGAATCGCATTTCATTATAGAGACAGTAGGATGTACAAACCCACATGTGATGGTACCATTCCTTTAATTATAGAAGGGAAAGGAAGAAGATGGTGTGTATATATAAAATTAGAATTAATATAAATTCAAAATCATCCTATATATATATATATATTCTATATTATACCCTTCAAAATAATGTAGTGGTGAAAAATGTATTACACGATAATGTGGATATGAAAATTCGTATGGATGCACGTGTGGTGCTTTTGTTTTTAATGGGATGGATAAAAAAAGAAATATGTTTTTTCCATAAAAATAATTAAATAATATTATATATTTGATAAATGATTTATTACTTTAATTAGAAACAACACATGAATAGGATGTAGAAGATGAAATAATCATTAAAGAGTCAGAAATGATGATTACCTCTTCTTTGGAGAACATCATTTAGATATCCTCTTATAGACATTAAATTTGGTCTTTTGAGAAGAAACAAATATCTATAAGGGGTATAAGGAATCAAATAAGGTAAATTTTCATGGTATGTTTGAGCATGAAGGCTTAGTGTGATGTGATGAACTACGGGAGGAGGTTCCATTTTTTAATTGAGGTGAAGGAAACTTTTGGAATTTTTAAAAATATTAATTTATAATAAATTCAATATCCATATAGCTACCTCAAAAATTCCATTTATTAGAATATGATATGATAAATGTTTTTAAAATCATCAAAAAATATAGTTTAGACATGTTTTGGAATTATGTTAAACCTTATCATTTTGGTTAACCCTTAGTAGGTAACGAATTTTTCAATATTAAAAGGTTTTAATGTTTAATTATTTGATGTTAATTAAATCATAAATTTACCATTTATAAACTTTTAAGACCTTATTATAATTTTAATTTATTTTTAAATATGTTTTTTGATTTTAAATAATTTAATAAAATGTTATTTTTATAAAATATCATTAGTGTAAATTTTGTAGGACCCCTGGACACCCTGAGAGGGGTGGGGTGAATTAGGGTTTCAACGTTTTCTTTTAAACTAATGGATATTGTTCCAATATTGGTTGGAACTAGTTTAACATGTATGATGGATATAAGAATCAATCAAACATTCACATGAAAAGAGATGACACAACACTTTTTACTTGGTTCACCACTAAGGGCTACATCCAAAGAGCATACGCCAACAGGTTGTCTGTCGTACCAAATTTTACTATTCTTCACTAGTTGTGGATTACAAAGGTTCAGGAACATTCCACCTATCCCAGGATCACTACCTTTACAACTTTTCAGGGTTAGCCCACTGCGTCCCTCGGGTCACTCCCATTGAATCCCCCTGGCTCACTACCTTTGGTGAAGTCTCAGTCAGTTTATAGACGTGAAGGTCTCTTCAATAGATTTGCATTGAAGCCTTTTCCTCTTCTTAGCACAAGACTCTTCTTGCATCGAAGTCCAGAAATGATGATCTTGAGCACACTGAACCACTAATCCAGATAATTAGAAAGTGAAAACAGGTTACACAGATGATTTCACGGAGCACCTACCCTTTGTCTGCAAGTTTACACTTTTGTGCGCAATACATGATTTTTTCACGGAAAAATATTTCACACAACTTCATCTGTTTACGCGCAACTCAGAATTTTTCGTGCAGCTCGAATTTTTTGCGTTAATTAGCCTTTTTCTCACACCTTAGAATTTTTCATGCAACTGCCTTTACGGGAACCGTTTACATGCATCAGCACTCGAATCTTCTCTAAGTCTTCAGTTGTATGGAATGAGGGGGGTCACCTCTTATTTATAAGTGT
Organism: Viscum album; assembly: GCA_963277665.1. Lineage (NCBI taxonomy): Eukaryota > Viridiplantae > Streptophyta > Magnoliopsida > Santalales > Viscaceae > Viscum > Viscum album. The sequence goes on along the minus strand of OY728141.1, from coordinate 1,606,240,878 downwards.
CTCTGACCCCTGCGCGAAAACCCCCTATGGCATGAAAAAACTCTCATTTGGCGCATTATATTTCACACAAGTACCATTTTCCCCAGACATCTTTAGATTTTTCACGCAACCCATGCCTTTTCCATTTTTCGACATTCTGATTCTGAAACACTATTTGCGCGAAAAACCTCACTCCACTATTTCTCACACCATGCTGTTTTTCACGCAAAACATACCAATTTCATGCACAGACCACTTATTTCGTGCACCACTTCTTCATTGTGCACACCTCCTTTTTCGAACAACCCAAGTCTTCATTTTCGTATTTTGAGGCCCAAAAATTTGGCAATCACTGGAGAACAACACCACCTTCAATACTGTTGCCTACTTGAACTGTATGATCACTTTACTGGCACACATTCTAAACTTCCAGTAAGGATTGACAACAAACACAAACCATACTCCAATTCATGAATAGAACAGCCATGGTTCCAACAAATTTGAAACTATTTATTTAATTTAACTTCAAATACATAAATTAAAAGAGGAAATTAGAATATAATTCTATAAAAACATTGTAATATTTCATATGGATATGTAAAATTTATTTTATACATTAAATATATCAAATTATATCAAAATTAATATTTTTAATATCATTTATAATATTTTTCAGTAAATTAATTAAATACTATATTAGTATAGAAAAAGAATTTAAGTTAATTATATTAATTATAAAAATTTAAAATAAATTTATATAATGAAAATAAATTCATTAAAATCAAAATAGACTTTTATTTTTGTTCATATATTGATTTTTTATCTATGTGAATACATTAAAATATATTAAATATAAATAAAGTGACATTTTGTAACAATCTTTGATATAAATAATATAAGTCATTTTCATGGAAATATTTCAATTAAATAACTCAATTTATTTTAAAAGGATATAATTGTAGAATATTATTCATTAAATAATTTTTTTCATGTTTTTAATGGTTATAACCTTATTATTTTGTTTTAGCACTTATTTAACAACTTTAACTCTTACCTAGAAAACATGATTTTTTTCGAGGGTTAATATATTCACTATATAATACCAAAAGACCTATAATTTGTTCATGGGTGAAATTTTGAACATTATAATAATATATTTTCTAAATTATATATTTTTTACAATTTTATACCATTTAATGAAATATTTTTTATTTTAAAATATTTTTAGTGTCAATTTTTATAATATTCATCACTAAGACTTTTAAAAATATCAAAAAAATAAGATAAATTCCACAAAAATGTTTTATTATATCCATAAAATATCAACATCCAATATAAAATTCTTAGGTGACATTATTTATGTTAAATTATATTTACTTTAATATTTTTAGTTTCTGTTATTTGATATTTTTAATAATAAAATAATTACCGCATCAGTGTTGTGTGAGAAATTATGGAAATTATTTCATAATTTAAAATTATAAATAAATTTACATGATATGTATAAATATTTTTTATTTAAAAATACTATTTGTTTTCGAATATATCTTCTGGTTAACTCTATCTTAAAAATATTAGACTTATAAAAGTTAAGAGTGTGATATTTTTTCAATTTCATTAATTTTTATAACATCTAATTCATTTTCATTAAAAATTTTCCATTAAATAATTAAATTTAAAATCATAGGTGTAAAGGGTCGAACTAATTTCATCAAATAATTTTCTTCCATGTTTTTGAGTCATTCAATATTCTATCCTTTTATTTTTAACATAAATTCCCCAATTTACCATTTAGAGTGGTAAAAAAATTTACTATGGTTTCTATTCATATTGGATGAAAATAAAAGGGAACAAATCACTAAATTTTAACATTGTAAATCTAAATTTGGAATCCATTTTTTAAAATTCAATACATATAATTTGTATAATTTTATTTAAAATAAAACATGTAAAACGCCATGAAACCCGTTGTTTGAAAAAATATCTTTTAAAATATTAAATGTTTTTATAATAATTTCATGGATAAAATCCTTTTCAAAAAACATAATGGGATAAAAATTAACTAATTAAAATTTAATATCAATTCAAAACATAATTTTATCTTGTAAATAATTTAAAAGATAATATAGTTTCCAATATAAAATCATTATTTTCACTCTTCTTCAAAAGAAGAAACTTTTTAAAAAATACCAAAAATTAACCCTGAGTAATTTTTGACACTACTATTTCCAAATTTAAATTTATTTTTTCAAATATAATTCATAAAAGTTAAAAAATACAGTTCTAAAATACATGTACTATTAAAAGGTGATTAAAATGACTTTAGGAAAATAAAGTTCCTATGTACAAAAATGGATTTATTATAGCTAGAAAACATATAGGATGGATGTTAAATATAAGATTAAATATTTTATAAATATAATATAATAATATTTATTTTTTTATTTATCGGTAATTTTTTTTTCAAAATTTAATGGGTTTTTAGAAGAAAAGATATATATAATTTTATATTTAAAGGGGTTTAAATTTCATTTATAAATAATTGTTCACCAAAGAATTAATTATATATACATTTGTAAATAGTATTTTTATAATTAATTTAATAGAATTTAAACACTTCATTCTATAGTTAAAAAATTTCTTGTTTAAATAATTAGAATATAAAATGATGATTTATAGAAACTCAGTGTTGCATGTATCACAATAAAAACTGCTGTTGCATATAGCGCAAGACTGAAATGGTGTAGCATGAAATAAAAGCTATCAGATTATCTATTTTATAAAAATATCTGGGTGTGACAATGTTTTATAACTTGTGATGGACCTTATGAATATGATTCATGATCACCTTTCTAGTTGAAATTATAGGTTATGAGGGTTATTATATTGTTGTCTTTTATTTTTACGGTTAATGTTGAGATATTTATTAAATCATGGTGTGTATTTTAAAATATTTATTTATGGTTTTGGTTATTATCCTATAGTGAAATAGGATTTAATTATTGTAACATAAGATTCATATGATATTTTTATGATTATGCATGATTGATTTCACTAACAACCAAGGGTTGAGTTGTTTAAATTTTCAATAATAACTTATATTGTGTTTTCCTATATAAATTTTGGGGGTAATTTAACTTGATATAACTTCATTATTTTCTTTTTGATAGATGTTCATATGGATCTTGAGATAAAATGATCTACAAAAATAGCTATATAGTCCCTGCATGTAAGGGATGTATAGTAACCCTTAGTGGGTTGGTGTTGGCATTGGATACCTTGGAGGTGATTTGAGGATGGGTACAAGTTTCCCTAAGGATGCAGATACCCCTAATAGGGATGAGAAAAGTAATGTTTGTCGGGACTATATAGTATTTTGTTGGAACTTTTGTGCATTTTTATTTTTTTATCAATAATAGTTAATTCATGAGTTATGAGGTTATTTAAATGAATAATATTATAATATAGTGTGTGAATGTTTCTATAAAAATGGATAAGTCTCAATTGTATAAGATTTATTAGACTCATTCCATAAGATTCATTACATATATGATTTTGAAAAATAAAAAAGGCATTATTCTGTTATATTCGTTGGACCCATTCCATAAGAATCATTTCACTCTGGAGTTGGAAAATAGAGAATTATAGAGTTCCCTAGTGGTTTTCTAGAGTTCTATATGGATCATACGACATTCCACAAGAGCTTTCAGAGGAGATTATATGTGTCATTTTTATCTCAGATTGTAAGATGTTGAATTGGTCAAGAGGGGTTTGAAATTAATCAATTTATAAAATTTTAAGATTGTGTCAGAGTTAAAGTAATTATGTAGTGGAAAATAACAACATGAAAATACATTTTCATATAGTAGTCTGTATTAAAATTATATTACATAAAATCACCACACATTTTTATCCTTGAGAGTAATGAAACCCACAAATATTGAAAAATTTTATTAGAGGTCGCAACCCAATAAAACAACAATTTATAGTGGAGGCATGACCAATACAACTAGAATTTAAATGGGGAGTCACAACTCATTACAATATCTTTTTAAACTAAAGTCAAAACCCAAATTTCCCTACCTTATTCGACCTATAGACATAGCCAAAGACCTACCTTATTTGCGCATGGTGGCACAACCCAATGTACATTTTATAGGGTTAATATAACCCAACCAATCCATTTTTTTTAAAGAAAAGGCATAGTGTAATTTTGACACACATAGGAAATAGATATAAAGAATACAACACCATAAAATAAGTTTAGATAGTGAAATTATGAATGATGGGGAAGAGGAAAACATGATCTCTTTGGAAATGTGGAAATTCACAATTGAGTTCATCCAAATAAATCACATAGTAAGTGTAGAAAGATCATATGTAGAACAATCTATATCAAAACTGATTATTTACACTAGTTTTGTCAAAGTCTTTTTATGGTTTTTATTAATGCATATATTATATGAAAAATAATATATGCATGCATATTAGTTATAGTTTTTCTTTTCCCAAAACATTAACTAGATCATTATCTTTCTAGAAATAATGAACTACTTCATAGTTAAAAGTATCTTTTTATAATATATAAAAATAAAGAAATTGTATGGATAAAATAATTAATGTATTCAATGAATTAAAGAAAAATTATAGATTAAAAAACACCCTTTAAATATTTATTAATAATAATGCTTAAATAATTTTTTATAAAAATAAAAAATAAATTCAAAATTTTTATTTACTGATGTATATATACATAGTAAATATTAAACATGATTTTACCTTGTGATGGAAATTTAATTATATATAAAACACACCTAATTTAATTTTCACATGATCGAAATAATTAATAAGTTATTGTAGAAAAAAATAAACTATGGGAAAAAATATGAATATGCAATGGAATGAAACATAAAAAAATAAGAAAAACATAAAATATTTTGTGTGTTTTTTTTAAAATTGTATTGTGTAAGACTTTTAAAATGGAAAGTCTTTGAATTTCATAAGAATTTATATTTCACATAATACATTATATCCCATAAGAATTTTATAGCCCATAAGTCTTACCTTATCACAAGACATTACATTCCCTAATAATTCCTTAATATATATTATATGACATTAAAACCCATGCCATACTTTTCCTTTTACTTAAAAATAAACTTCATAAGACTTTTTATAAGTGTTTTACTCTCATAAAAATTCTATAAGACTTTATATGACATAATAATTTCAAAATAATTGTGTAAGACACAAAAAGTTATTAATATTATGAAAAAAATCAAAGAATAAGACTCTAATAATATGTAGAAAAATAGTTTTATAGATAACAGAGAGAATAAAATATAAAGAAAAATTAATTACTAAATAATAAACCATTATAATTTTATTAATAATTAAATAATGATTGAAACACCATTATTTTATTTTAAAATAATTGAAAGATTCAAAAATCTTGTTTGAGGTAATAAAATGGTGAGAATTACATAATTATAAAATAATTAAAAAATTTATAAGGTTCCACTCAATAATCTCATTGTTTGGGATAATTATAAAACAAATTATTTTATAAAAAAAATTAACCCCTTTTTTGAATAATCAAAAATGTTAAATTAATTTTGTTTTAGAATACCCCTACTTTTTTGTATTAAAGTAAAATTTGTGTAAACTAAAATAAAAAATATATTTCCATTTTAAAACATTAAAAACAAGAGAGAATTTCTTCTTGCATTAAAAACTATAAAAAAATTTAACTCCTTTTAAAAAATAGTTAAAATTCCCCCTATTGAATACTTTTAAAAATCTAAAAGGTTTTATGAAACATTTAAAATATTCAAAGAATTATAAAAGTATTTTTAATGAATTAAAAAGTAACAAAAATGATTAAATATTACAGCAGACTAGATAATAACCATATATTTAATACTCATAGGCAATAAAAAATATTCTTCAAAGGATCCATGAAAAAACTTAAGAATTATAAAATACTAGGAAATATAAAATAAATAAATAATATTTCCTTAAAAAATATCAAATTTAACTTTCTCAAACCTTGTTTCACCCAAAAGTATTATAAATATATCCTCTAATTATTCATTAGTTTGAACATATTTCAAACAAATTTGTCATTTTTGAACATGATCTATAATAAAATCATATCTAACTTCATTATGCATAGTTCTATAGTGATGAAAAGGATTATTAAAATAGTTGATATTAGATTAGTTATCACACAAAACATGAAACTTATCAAGATAAACACATATGTATATTAATGTTACCTTAATCTATAAATATGGATTACAACAACCTGTAGTAGTCATATTGTCTTTTTCATCTATAGATAAAGCAATTGAAAGTTGGTTCTTTGAACACTAAGAAACCAAATTACTTCCTAAAAAGTTACACATTCAACTAGTACATTTCTATAAATATTAGAACCTCCAAATTCAGAGTAATAAGAATTTTTTAATTGAAAATATGTTCTACTGGGATAGAATATACTAAGGTTTAATAAATATTTAACATATTTAATAATACTTTTGACAGCTTTCATTTTACATTCCTTAGGGTCATCTTGAAATATAACACATAAACATGCACTAAACATAAAATATGGTATATAAGTAGTTAAATACAATTATATACCACTCATTCCTATAAAAACTTATTACCCATTCATTTTCCACCTTTATCATAGTATAATTTTCAATAATTAATCATGAGGTTATTTTAACATTTACTTGAGTCATGTTCAAACCTTTTAAATAACCCTTTAGTATATTTAGAATTATTTAGGAAAATTCTATAACATCTTTGAGAAATTTCAAATATAAGAAAGAATTTTAATTCTCCCATTAGTCTCTTGGAAAATTTAAAAGTTACAGAATTTGATAATTATTTTCAATGTACTTCACTTGAAGATCCAAAAATAATACCATCTACACAAATTTGAGAATTCCAAAATATTTTTACAATTATTATTAATAAATAAAATTTTGTTTACTTTTCCATTAGAAAAACTATTTTTATAAAATAAATTGATATATATTTTCATACCACGACCTAGGTTATTTTGTAAGTATATAAAGTGCATGAGAGAGTTTTAAAACTTGTTCAAGTTTCTTCTTATTCTAAAAACATAGGGGAAATTTCACATAATCCTATTCATATATTAAACAATTAAGACAATCACTTTTAATATCCATTTAATATTATTTAAATCCATTAATAATTATATAATCTGGTAAAATTATATTAGCTTCTAATCTAGAAACTTGTGAGAAATAAAAATCATAATATATATATTCTTCTTAACAATAACCATGAGAATATAATATATCCATATTTCTTATAATTGTTCTATATCTATCATGTTTATCCCAAAAATATATATTTAGTTCAATTGTTTTATCATTATGCTTCAACCAAAGTCTAAATTTTTTTTCTATAAAATTTGTTTAGTTATTATTTTATTTATAATATCCATTTATAATAATAAAAATATATGTAAATATATTTATGAATGAAATATGAAATAAAATATTAATAATATGAAATATTCTCAAATAATTTTTGGTTTTAACTTTTGATTCAATATTACCAATAATTATATCTGTAGTAATATCTTTAAATTTTTTATAATATATCTCATGTGGGTGATCCTAATTCATAGTAGGTTTATTTAATTATAAATTTTCTTCTTCTCAAAATTTTAAGTCAATAACATCTCTTTCAATATTATCAAAGTCAACATCATTTTCTCTTTATGAATTGACATTAAATTTAACATGAATATACTCTTCACCAACCATAGTTATTTTTTTATAGAATCTATATAAGTAAATGACCTTTAAGTATCCTAAAAGTATTACTTCATTATATTGGGCATTAAAATTATTTAATGAATCTTTAGTATCAAGGATAAAAACTTTTCTACAAAATACACTACAATATTAAAATTTCAATTTTCTTCCCTTCCATAATTTTTAATGAGTTTTATTTATAAAAGGCCTTAAAATATTTTTATTAGAAATATATAGTTTTTTATTTTCATATTCTTCTCAAAATTAGTTTGGTGTTTTAAATTCTTTAAACATTATTTAAAAAGTTTATTGTAAATTCGTTTTTTCATTCAACTACACCATTTTGTTAGGGTGTTATAAGGTGATAAATTGTTATGAAAGTAACCATTTTATTCAAGGAAACCTGTTTAAATTCATGATTTAAAAACTCACTTAATACATCAATTTTAATTGAAAAAGTTAGATATATTATCTCATTTCTAACCAATATAAAATAAGAAAAAAATTATAATAAAGTTTTAGATTTTTTACCAAGAAAATAAATCCATGTGAATCTACTAATGTCATCTACAATAAAAAAAAATAATTCTAATTACCAATACTTAATGTTTGTATAGTTCTAAATTAAACTTTATGAAATGAGTCTAAAATTCTGTCTATTTTTTACTTAATTTATAGAAGTTAAAGATTCTTTTTTTATTTAACTTTCATGCAGGTATCACGCATGTGATATATGCCAAGATTTAACTCGGGATTCTATATTCACTTTTAATGTTTGTAAAACTTTTATATCATCCTAAAAAACATTATATTTTAATAAGTTAGTTCAAAAAAATTCATATAGTAAATAATATATTTTTCGTTGTTATAAAATATAACAGATTCATATTTAAACACAACACACTTTTTTTCTTGAAATTTAACCAATATACCATCATCACATAATTTATAAAGACTTATTATATTATGTTTTAATACATTAACATATATAATTTTAGAAATAATAATAGATTTTTAAATCCCAAAATCCCAAAATCATTTCACCTTACCTTTTATGTTGTTATTGGAAATCACATTACCTAGTTCAAAACTATTGATTGATAAGAAGTTTGATGAATGTATTGAAATTTTTATAGATTATCAAGTATCCGTGAACCAAGTACCCTTATTGATACTTCCAATACATATTTTCTACAATTTCAGTTTAAAGACAGTTTTGGTACCCCTAAAGATTTGGGTCTAATAAGGTTAGAAATACTTTTCTTAGGCACAAAAACACATATTAAACATTTATTAATATATAATATTGATGAAAAATATTTATAAACTAGAGATTTTTTATATCCAATAGATTGTGAAAATATTAGTGAACATTCAATTGAATTATGGCCTTTTATTCCACATTTTAAACATGTGAATGTTGAACCAATTCCTTTAGATTTTTTTCATAAATAAAATATTGTTTATTTTCAGTAATTGATTATAATTTCCAATTATATTCTTATTATAATTTATTATTTCTATATTAATTATTTTATAATATATTTCTCTTCCTTGAAAAAATATATATACTATATTTAGAATGTTTAATTACATTTTAATCCTTTTATTTTACTTTTGAGAGGTTTAAAAGTAATCCAATAATCCCCTAAAATTATTTTCTTCAACTTCATTGTTTTTATAAAAAAATATCTTGGATTTTCAATTTCAACATTTTGTTTCTTATTATCTTAAGAATGTATCTTGTTTTATTTAAAATTATTTTGAATCTTTTATCTTTGTTCCTTGTATTAATTAGAATCTTTAATAACAACATTTGGTGTTCTTTCAATTTCATTAAGTAAATCATTATGAATAGTTTATTTAGAATTATAATCACTCAAATCACAATCCGAATCACTAATCGGATTTATTGAAGCCATGAGACAAATTTACCAATTATTTTTCTATTCTAGATTCATCACTATAATCTGAATACTTTTTACAGATCCAACTAGTTAAATAGCCTCTTTAATCTTTCTTTTTTTACCCTCTTTTTATTTCCTTTTAACTTTGGGAATTTATGTTTGATATTTTATTTTATTCAACATTCCTATTAGATTACTTTAGGATCATTATTTGATAAAACATTACCTTTTATACTCCCTTTATGATCATTTCCTATATAAACCCTTCTAGTTATTGTACAATATTCTTTATTTATTTGGTATATTACTTTTGAAACTTGAAAACCCTCATCTCTATCTCTTACCTATAACTCATAATTAAATGAGTATGCAGTTACATTCATTCTTTTCAAAAATAATAACCACATATTTTTGTTACTTCTTCATTAGAAATATTTTTATGTTTTAATTCATATTACAACAACAAAAAAATGAGCTCATCAATAGTATATTCTTTTAAATTATTTCCTTAATCGATAACAAAAAATTTATCATTACATTTCTTAAGTAATTATCTAAGTTCCATTTCAAAAAGGAAAATATTGTCAAAGTATTCTTCTAAATAATTCACACTATTTTTAATGCTAATAAATTAATGGAACATTTAATTTTATATTTATTCATTAATCATGTTAAATATTGATATTAAACACTAAGAATCCCAACTTTAGTTATTATTGATATGTCCAATGGATTAGATATAGACACATGAGATGGGGTGAAGCAGGTGTGGACTATTAGTTACCAAATTCCAATTCTATTTTAAGTAATTTACCCCTTATAATTTGTACCTATATTATTTTTTAGAAAAATAATGGATCTAAAAATGTATGCTAATCACATATACCAAATTAAATATAGGAAATAAAGAAAAGGATAGAATGTAGTATCTTTAGAGGGTTCAACCCATTTTAGGAAACCTGCTCTGTAACATGATTAATTATTTACCCCAATAATAGATTCCTTTATCAACTATGAATACAATTAAATGCAATGAGTCATCATGACTCCAATGTATTCCCCACCTTAACACTCCTTCTCATAGTGAATATGATTTGTCCAACTTCCTACTAGTTTCAAAAAGTCAAACTATGATCTTATTGTTTACCTAGAGTCGCACTCCATCCACAACTTTTCTAACATGTACATACAAGTTTTACTTTTAGTCTATTTGATGTAATTATCTTATCATCACATAATTACACTATATCTTTAAGATAAAATATCTTTAATCACTATAGAGTCTTTTAATGTCGTCTTATAAGTAGCTAAACTTAATATAACTCAATATCTAATCCAATACAATATTTATAGATATTATATAGAACCTGGTGACCTGGATTTCTCAACTCAGACTCAATATCGTATGTTATTCATAAATCTAGAATCTCATCAACATTTGAAAATATTGACATGTTAGATATGAATATAAATGAAATAATAAATATTCCCTTTATCCATCTTCTCAACTTCATCAATAATGGAAGTCACATGACCCTCTTCTTTCTTCATATTTAGTACCCATATGATCAATATTTTTAAATATATGATCAATATAATCTTCTTCTACTTCTTCATTAAGAGTTATTATATTCTTTACTATGGGATCAAGATCTTTGAATACCTGGACAACTCGTACACTCATTTCCTCTTGACTATCCTTAATTTTCGATTTTCATACATTGATCTCCAAAAAATATAAAATACATATATATATATATATATTCATATAGAAAACAATTTCCCAATTTCATTTACATGATATAATTTATCATTTCTATCAATGTTTTATACATGGGTGTCTCTCATGGTCTAGATATTCTTTTTTCCTCTTCAATATTTGTCTCCTATAACTTTATAGGAATACCCCTATTCTATTTTACTATCATTTTCTACATGACTAAATAAGTATTATATCCTTTATAAAGTGGTATCATGTATATATTACTTCTAAAAATGAACTCCCAGGTGATTCAAATGTATTAAATAACCATAGATTTATAGAATTATATAGTAATAGTATTTGAAAGTAAGGAATATTTCTTCATAGAATGAATGATTTAATATAATATATATATAGAATAATTATGAATTTATAAACACCAACTATCATATAATCTTCAATATTAATCATCTCATCCAGTTTGAATGAAGTTGACTTGTAATATTTACAAAATTAAAGAATAATTTTTTTATCTCTAAATTTATTTCCTTGTTTAAAGAATTTATAATCTAGAATTACTTTATTGTTAGCGTATTTATTTTATATAAACACATCACAACATTGGTCTTATTAAAATTATCATTAAATATTAGAATTTAATTTATCCATCTTGGTTCACAACTATTTTTGTGATATTTTAATCAATGAGGATCATTTTTATTATTTACTTATTTATTTCTACACTTTGATAACAAATGATGAATTTCAAATATTCTGATTTGAAATTACAAATATATAATAATGATCTAATAAATATTATATCTCTTAATATTCACCAAATAATAGCTTGGATAATGGTTCTTTAAAGAATCATAATTTTTAGAAAATGAAAAAATTAATTGGTCATTTTTTCATGTGATTTCTTTCATTTGAAATTAATTCTAATTTTTTATTTCATCATGTATAATTATATGATTTTTGAAATGGAATGAGTTAATATGACCAATATAAGTCATATGTGATCTTTATAAGTCATATTCTATCTCCCTGAAGTCATACGTGCCTCTATAGAAAAAATTGTACACCCTTTATAGAATATATACATTCAAAATCCATAAGTAATATGAACAAAATCGAAATCTCACACTAAAGCTTGAAAAATTCATACACCAGATCAAAGTTATACAGTGTTCTGGAATAAAGTCATACACCCTCTTTATAAAACACTCATATTGAGAGAACTTATTCTTACACCCACTACATTCTTACAATAAAATTCATACACTAAATTCTTACGTTGGAACAAATGAAATTCATATAAATTTCTTTAAAGACTTACATGTAATTATAATTATTATAGGTTATAATATGATGTCATACAAACTGGTTTATAAGTCTTATAAAACAGGATTTATTCATCTTTTACTTTAACTCCAAAATTCAATTTTCTTTAAAATATATCAAGGTTGCTCCTATTTAACACAAAGCTTACAAAACTCTTCAAATCGGCTCAAAATTCTTAGGTAATTTAGAAAAATTTCTCAAAACACTTAAACCACATTCCCAAATACATTCAACATATTAAATACCTAAGTTAGCTTATTTATATGAAATCCACATCATCTGAATTTGAGGTTCACTTTAGACTCTTAAAATACTACATTTAAGTGAATTATTTACCAAAATCAGCATGATTGATGATGGAAACTCCCTTAATTTTTTCTCTATCACTTTGGGTCCTGAATCTCTGAAATCATATTACTTTTAACTCTATTAATGATATATTCTTAAAGATGATCACCCAACTAGCACTTTACCCTTATTCACAATGTTTTTGAAAACACTCATCTCTTTATTGTATGTGTTTAACATGAGGACCAACCCAAAAAAACATTCAATTCTTGGGGATTCTCACCAAGCATTAACCCCTTCCAAATTTCGTTTCAAATATAAGTGTTTTATCCTTTTAATGTTCAATGAAAGAAACATAGACTTATATTGTTTTTACTTTACAACTCTAGTAAAAACCAATTGATGAAAAATGATGAAATATCTATATAATATATTTGGGAACTTTAATCTCCCAATATGAATTTTGTTTCAATAAAAATTAATATTATCATGTAAATGTTTCATTACTCCCTATTAATGAAAAATAAATTCAAATGAGGAATGTTGTTATCTATCGTATAGAAACTATAGAGCATGTTGAAATTCTCTTATCCCCTTGTTGTTCTCTTCCTTTCATGAGAGAAGGATATCACAATAGGTTTATTTTCAATGATCGTTTATTAAGTCATCTATAATTATACATAGTATCACTCAACATAGAAAACAAGAATGATTTTAACAAAGCATCAAATCTATCCATATACATTCCTCATTGTGGTACCAACTCATAATTTACTTCATTGGGGATGAAAAAATTGATTTTAAGTATTTTTCAAGAACATTTACTTATCGTTACAATATACATAAAAATATATTCAAGTGAATGTTTTTTCTCACCACTATTGTTATATTGTCACTAAACTTTGATAATATACCAATCATAAATTTAAATAGTGTTAAAAGAGTGAAAATAAAACCCTAAAATTCATATTTTTTTGAGGATAACTGTAATTCTATATTCATGTGAAAAAATAAATATTTAGTAGTCTGATATTCTTTTATATCTCCCTCTCAATTAATTTTCTCCACACTTAGGGGGGATTCGAACCCCCGAAACCCTGGTTTGTAGCCACATGCTCTAATCCTCTGAGCTACAGGCCCCGTCTCCACTGGGTCTGTTCCCGGTAGTACCCTCCCTCAACTCACCCCTTTCCTCTCCCCAGCCATTTCCATTTCGGGTTAAGAAGATGTGAAAGTTCTCTATAGACTATAGAGAATTCACAATAGAAGTTTTTTTCTAGAAATAAACACTAATAAATTATGATAGTATTTGATGTCTGATTCCAATTAAAAAAACCATGATTGATCATTATTAAATTTTTCATGTGGTTTAAAAATTAAGATTGTAAACCTATATTGGTATATCACCTCTAATTCCCTTTGAGAAATAGTATACTGATATGGGAATGAGGTGATATTTCATAAGATCCTTAGTTGTAGAAGTAGGGATGAGACTTTCTTCTCAAAACAAACAACTTCTTCTTTTTAACTCTAACACTTTGAGAACTGTTCATGATAATTTTTCTTTTATCTTTCCATATTTTAGTATATTTTATAATAATGGATTGATTTTCTTTTTGAATGCATTTCCTAGCGAAAATGGTCATATTTTCCTTATAAATCAAGAAACTTTAATTATTTTCTACCTATTCAAACTTCATATATTATTCTTTATGACCTAGCTATATTATTTACATATCTTCAGATATATTATTAGGATCTTTTTTTTAGACTCCTTAAAAGATTATTTCTTGGTATATAGAGTCATTTGTTCCTTCCCTTTATATCTTATCAGGTTTTTTTGACCAGGAATTCATGTCGTACATATGATAGTACTATGACCTTCATTATTACACCTTCCACACACACATTAATTATCCTTTTAGTTACCCATCTTATGAATAATCACATACACTTATTTAAGGGTGGAAACCACCGATCCAATTTGACTATCTCTTTCCTGAACGATTTCCATTTTTTTTAAATATTTCTACCTTGTTTATTAAATTTCATTGAGATATTGAAATGGTTCATTATATGGATTTCATTACCAGATCACAAGAATATATAACTTATGGTGATATCTCCTTTCGCATTCTTGACTAACTTCTTGAGAGGAATATGATATGCTATCTACTTCAGTGATTTATCTCTAAAGGTACACAATCTTCAAGTTTTCTTGTATTTCATTGGATATTGGTGTCTCTTTATTTCATTATCATAAAAATTTTTCTTGGTAGATATATACCACCACTCTTTAATATAGTGAACACTTTTTTTAAATAATCATATAACTTATCAGATAACTCAAATTTATTCTTTAGAAATAAAATTATATTCATCCATGAAAACTTATTTTCCATAGTAGTTATTTTTCTAAATTTAACTTTTATAACCCTTTTCATACCTTTTATAAATTCCATAAGTAGATATATTATGAAAATAGTCCATGAACATATTCCCAATCCTCTCACAGGACCATCAATTTCCAATAAATATCATTCTCTTTATTTTTATAGCAATATATCTAGATTTTTGAGCTTTATACTATGGGGTGGAAACCCCAAAATTTGGGAATCTATTTAAGGATATTTTATTCTTAAAAATTCCCACTTCCACATTTAACATAATTGAGGGGTTTTAACACATTTCTATCTAAATATGTGTCTATGTTTTTATTTCAATCCTAGATTAGCATGTTGGAACCGCGGTTGTTCTCTGTTGGAAATGGGTTTTGATTTGTGTTTGTTTTTAATCCTCTCATGGAAGACCAATGGATGATTAGAGAGATTTCAAGGAAAGGGATAATAAAGTTGAATCTAAAAGTAGTATTAAGAATGGTGTTATGTCCTAGTGTTTACCAAATATTTGGGGTCTAAAATTTGGAGAATGGAAAGCATTGAAAAAAGTGTTTTTCTTTTGAAGGCCTTATGAAAACATGTAAATGGATTGGGTTTTGCAGATATGGGTTTCATGAAGTGTGTTTGATGAAGAAATGATTATTATGATAGTAATATTCATGATTAAGAGAAATAGAGCATTATGAGTGAGCATCACGATGATGTAAAGGTTTCGACAGAAGCTCTATGATTACGATAAAAGGACCATCATGGCGGTGCACAAGTTGTTTTGACAGAAGGATTCACAACTATGATGAGCATTGTGAATGAAGAATTTCATTGAAGCATTACGAAGGTAGGAATGCCGGAGGAAGGTTTTTGACCGATATTGAAATTGATCTGGAGATGGTGGATCTTCATAGCTACCTGAGCCTATAAATAAGAGGGTACCCCTCTTCATTTGTGATGAAATTTTTAGAGAAAATCTGAAATCACTATGATTTTGTGAAGTAAGGGGTGCTCCATGAAACTGGTTTTTTATGCGATCTTGTGCTTTAAAAAAATACTATTTTTTTCTTAACAAAATTCAATGCTACTATGTATTGTGTGATTTGAAAATATGGGACGTTCCACATTGGCTCAGTGAGCTTCATGAATAAGTGGGATTTATGATAGTAGGTTGTTTCGTGAAGGTAGGGGTGCTTTGAAAAGAAGTGAGGTTTGCAATGAAGTGAGCTCTGTGATGGAGTGAGCTCTAAGAAGGAGTGAGATTCGTGAAGGATATTTTCAAAAGGCATTTTTTGAATCTTAGGTTTATGTGTTCATGGATTTTATTGTACATAAAATCAGGTCTATGGTTCAAGTAGAGTCTCAATCTATTTCAAGGAAAAATATTTTAATGAAAATATATTGAAGTGACATTCATTTCGATAAACTAAGTTTTAATTATCTTAGATAAGTGAGCAAGGGATAGTTAATGTAGGTGTTTTGAGGGATTCATTGGGTTATCCCATAATTCATGTAAAGGCAGTGTTCCTGGCACAGAGTGACTGTGTGTAAACTTTTTGTATTCTATAACTAGTAAATATTTGTGGATTTTGGTATGACCGACACACTGTTGGTGTATTCTCCTTGGACATAGCCCTTAGTGGTGAACCAAGTAAAAGTATTGGGACATATCTTTTCATGTGAATGTTTTATTGCTGATCATATCCATTATATAGGTTTAACGAGTTCCAACCAACATGGGAACAAGATCCATCATAATAGAAGAAAAAAATTTCACCCTGATTCATGAATCCCCTCTTAGAGTGTGTTGTGGTCCTACATAGAAAGTTAAAGTCCATTAGTAGAACTACAATTTTTAGTAATGTGGGATGCCATATTCCATGAGTCAGTAGTTGATGTTTCTTTAGAATATCTCAGGACTTGTTTTTTATTACTTTTTTTATTTTTAAATTAATAAAATATATGAACTTGAGTGGTGACACACTTCTTCTCAACAACTTGTGAATTCATATATTGAGTTTCCATGTTTTTTAATTTAATATCCAACTCAAAACATATCAAGTTTAAGAGTTCTCTTCATAATTAACTAATTTCAAATTTCATTCCCATTCATATGTTTTCATTTGAATTTATTCCCCATGTATCTTGCTACTTTCTTTTATTGTTTTATCAAGATTATTTATCTTCTTTGATTTAACATCTAGTTGTGCATCCTTGACACTCATATACAAATTATGTATCTTTTCTAATGAATGGATTAATTCTATAACTATAAATTTAAACAAATCCTTCTCACAAACTATTATTTGAAAATATTCAATATCATTAAAATATATTTCATTAAAAAGGTGAGAAAATTCCATCCTTTTCTCTCACATTTTTGGTGAGTTTGGTTCATATGACAACCTTTTTAGGAAATTCATCTTTCATAACATCAAATTCACTTTCATGATATGATTTTTAATTATTTACTTCATTAGTATGAGAAAATATATATGAAACACCTTCATTTGAAACTTTCATTATATAACCATTATCTTTAAAACAATATCCATGAAGTGATTTATCGATGAACTCATCTTCTTCATATCTCAAAATTTATTCATTAAAGGAATAAAAAATAGTTTTATTAATCCTTTTTCCATTATAGGTACCTTTATGTAATGGTTGATCTTATTAAATCTTGGAATTATTCCTTGGTTTATTTTATTATATTCTTTTTCTATTTTTCAATGCCTTTATCAATAATTCAAATTCAGTATTAGCAGGAATATAAGTAGGTTTTCTTCATCTGAGGATCTTATTCAAATATAGACTTTATTGTTTTAGATAAAAATAACAGGTAATAAAAAACTCAAATGAAATCATAGGTAACCTTTTCTATGATACTAGTGGAGATGACTGGTACATCATATAAAGACACTAAAGAGGGGGGATGAATTAAATTTTGCCTATTTTTTTTAACAAACTCCAATTATATTTTTACATTTTTACCCCATTGTAATGTGTACATTTACGATCTCTTAAGATAATATTGGATTTTATTTGTGATTAAAAATTACATATACCATATGAAATGAAAGAAAGAAAGTAAATTATAGAGAATACCATTTTGATGAGGTTTAGCCTTTATGTAGGAAACCAGGTCCATATCATCAATGGTTATTCACTATAATCATATATTCTTTTATCAAATAAAAACCAATGTGAATACAATGAGTCTTAAAGAATATGTAGTGCTTCACATATCAACATTTCTTTTCATAGTGAATGAAATTTATCAAAATGTCCACCAATGTCTCAAAGTCACATTGTGATCTCCATGAATACCAAGAAGAACAATGGAAACAAAGTTTCACATATTTTATATAAAAGTGTTCATTTTAGTCCCTTTTATATAGATCTATAATCATCTTTGGATTAGACTACATCTATAAGATCTTATATCCTTATTTACTAAAAGTTATTTGAAATATTTATGGTATAAAACTAAATTTCATATAACTCATTATATGTTCCCATATTTTATTCATACATATTTCACAAAACCTTTTCACGTAGCATTATCAACTCAAACTTCAATGCATGTGATATTCAAAAATCTAGAATCTCCTCAATCTTTGAATGTCTCGACATTGAAGATATGAAATGATACAAAACTATCAGCCTTTAATATCTTTTTAATATCAACTTATGTAATAATGGATGTGAGAAGATCCTATTACTATTTTATCTTTGATACTTAGATGATCAATATTCTTTAACATGGAATTAGCATCATATTTTTCCACTTATTCTTTAAGAGTTCTTTAATTCATTTATATTCATGTTCTTATTATACATGAACAACTCACCCACTCAATCCATAATATCTATAATTAATTTTCTATTTCCTACATAAGTCACCAGTAAATATATTTTATATATATTTTTATATTGAAAATCCCTTTAAAAATTTATTCCCATAATATACTTTCTTTATTTTATCACTTTTTTGTATTTGGGTGACTCCCACAATCACGATTTACTTTAACCTTCTAAATAGCTATATATTGCAACTTTATATGAATATCCCATTTTTATTTTACTAAATTTTTTTATCTTGGCCAAATAAGTCTTCTATAATTATCTACAGCATGATAGACTAACTCCTTATCCTTAAAATAAACTCACAATAGATTTTTTTTTCAATATTCATAATTTTACATAATTATATGGAAATAGAATTTAAAAGCTTTTCTTCTATCTTTACATCATCAATTATTCAATATACAATCTAAATAGATTTTTCATGAATCTGTAAATACCTATCAATATCCTATCTTCAATATTCATCATCTCATATAGCTTTAATCACATAGACTTTTGATATTTAGAAAATTGAAGAAAAAATTTTTTATGTTAAAATTTAATTTTTCATTTACATATCTGATAATATATAATGAAATCTTTTTGAGAATATTTATTTTTCTAGAAAATCATCCCATTATTGAACTTCTTAAAATTATCCATTTATATTGATATCTAATTTATCCATCTTAGATAACTGTTATTTTTATGACGTTTCAATAAAAAAGGTTCAGTTCTAGTATCTATTGATTTATTTATCAATTTAAATCATAAATCATGAATTTTCAATTTTTTTATTTTAAATTCCAAGATATAGAATAGTGAATTTCTCAATTATATCTCTCTTCATTTTCCTCAAATCATAACTTGGATAATGTCTCATCATACCATGATGATGTTTAAAACATGATATAACAACTTCAAATTTATCTCAAGTGATTTTTTTATTTAGAAATTAATTCTATAATTTTTTTATCCAACATAATTCTTGATGTTTTTAAATGGAAAGAAGTAATATTCTTATAAAAAGTAAAATTTAATATTTATCAGTCATAATCTAGATCCCTATAGTCATAAAAACCTCACCAAAAAAAGTAATATACTCTACCAAGAAATATTATACAGAAATATAATAATTCATAAATCATGCATCAATGTGTCATAGTAAATCCTGAAAAAGTCTTATATTAGTTCAAAACCATATTCTTGTATCAACTACATAAAACATATGTGTCAGGAAAATAAAATTTTACACATAATAAATTCTGCTAAGAAAATTCATACACTCTAGATATTATATACACTAGAACAAATGGAAGTCATATACATTTCATTAATGTCTTAAAAAAATTCTTACAGGATATCATCAAAAAATATATATACAGCTTTATATTTATTACAAAATAATAAATATCCATATTTCATAAGAATATAAATGTATATTTCTTTAAAATAAATCAGGGTCATTCTAATTAAACTCAGTGCTTACTAAACTCTTTAAATAATCTCAAAACACTTAGGAAATTTATTAAATGTTTTCAAACAACTTCAAAATCATTCCTAAAGTCTTATAACACATTAAATACTCATGTTTTAGTATTTCTATGAACATTAATACCATTGAATTTTGGATTCAGAATGGCCTCTTCCAAAACCTTCATCCAACATCATTTATTCTAAAAACTCCATGGATGTTTTCTCTACCACTTTACGTCATAAATCTCCAAAATAATATAGATTTAAACATTGTTAATGATATATTATTTATTTTTTTTCACTTATTCAACATTTCAACATTACCGTTAATGTTTTAAATAACACTCTACTCTTTAGTATATTTATTTCACATGAGAACCATCATAACCAAATATCTAATTTCAGGGGATCCTCACTAGGTATCCAACTCTTTTAAAACCCTTTAACAACATAAATGGTTTATCCTTTGAATTTATAATTATAGAAACTCTATCTTACATTGAATTTCTTTTAAAAATCTAGTGACAAATAATTGAATAAAATAGCTCTATAATCTATTGGGGTACTTCAATTTTTGATTTATCTATTCCATAATGACAAAATTATAATATCATATAAATATCACATATAGTTTTACATTATGATATATGACTAAATACATTTCTTATAATTTCACAATAAAAAATATTCATCATTATATAGTCTAATACATAAGTAACTGCATAAGTACCAATCAAGGTATTTCAATCAGTTTAGGATAACTTGTATAATTTTAACACAATTCTCTAGGGTTCAATGATAAGATGATTTAGGAATTATTTTATTCTATCATAACAATAGACATAGTGAGTATAATCAAATAATGGTGGTCTTTGAGGAATCCAACAATCATTAGAACCAGTACCTATCATCTCAAATTCATCTTTTCCCTTTAATGGTTAAGTCTATGAAAAAGGTAAGAATTAGAATATATATATATATATTACAAGTATAATTATCATTTGAAGGGTTTAGATATGATAAAAGTTGTTTTTACTAGATATTAATATTGTTGAAAACTCAAGAGGGCGTGAATTGGTCAATTTATTAAAGTTTATGATTATATTAGTGTTTAAGTAATTATATATGGGAAAATAAAAATATTAAAAGAATTTAATATAATAGTTCATAAAAAAAGTGATCCTATATATACTCTTCATTACTTTATATCTTAGATAAGAACAGAACCCATTAATAAACTAACTTTTTATGAGGTGTAACAACTCAATTATAACTGCCTTTTTTTGTAGAGGAACAACAAATACCACCAAACTTTTAATGGGTAGTCACAACCCATTAAAATTTATTTTTGAACGAGGAGACACAACCAAAATATCTTTACCTATTTCAATATATATTTTCAAATCAATACCTACCTTTTGTACACACAGAGGCACAATCCATTGTAACTTTTATAGGGGTGATATAACTCGGTCAGTCTTATTTTTGAAGGAAAATCTTAAACCAACTTAAAAAAAGGAAATAAATAGGAAGAAAACAACATCATAGAAACTTGTTTATATAGAAAAATTCAATTTTTTTAGGAAGAGGCAGCTTTGATCTCCTTGGTAGTTTTTAATTTCAAGATTTCACTCATCAAAATTAATTTCACACTAATTGTATAAATATAACATATACAGTACTCAACATTTACACTGATTGTTTTTATTGTTTCTATCAAACTATTTTTATAGATTTTTTACATGCATATCATCTTTCAAAAACAATATATATTAACATTGTCATTGTAGTTTTTATTTTCCCAAAGCACCAGTCATAACTTTCTCTTTCAAAAAACTATAAACTACTTAAAAGTTAGATATGACTTTTGATAATACTCAAAAATAAAATAGTTATATTGATAAAATCATTAAAATAATTAATGGAGGAATAATAAACTATATAAAGAAATACACCCTGTAAATATGTATTAATAATCATCTTTATGTAATTTTTTTTGTTCCAAGATAAATACACTCAATAGCATTCCTCAAATACCAAAAAAATTAAACTTCTGAATTTACTACTTTAAATATATAGCATTAATATTAAACATGCTTCGTCCCTCATGATTGAAATTTAATTCTATAAAAAATATTTATAATTTAATTTTATAGAATCAAAATAACTAATAAACAGTTATAGAAAAAATATATCATGGAAAACAAGAAATATGAATATATAGTGGATCAAAATATAAAAAAAGAAAAGAATATAGTATTTTGAGTTTTTTTAAAACAAACCATATTGAGTAAGACATTTAAAATCATAAGTCTTTGAATTTCATTATAATTCATATTTTATGTAATAATTTATGTCCCATATGACTACATATTTTATAGGACTTTATATCTATAAGACTTTTCTATTTCGCAAGTCTTTGAATGTAACAACCAAACCTCCAGAAGACCATTCTCGGTGGTTACATTATTACAATGGAACTAGATACAAGGAATCACATCCAAAAATAATGAATAGTCTATATGTCTTGGTAAACTAGATACATACCTGATTCTAAAATTACATTGGGAATATTGAAATATAAAACCAAGTGAATGTAAATATTCAACATCCATTAACACATTTAAAGGTTTATTCTTCTTATCATGGGGAAAGGAAAAAAAATAAGGGTTAGATAAAATTATTACTAAGGGTTATGTACAATGGAATTTATCATGGGTAAATTCAAAATAACAAATATTAGAAGGTAAATAACTAAAAATTCAAGTCATTTAATTAATAACTTGATCTTGAAATACATCAATAGATAATTTAAATGTAGTAAAATTCTGGATAATAATAATTGAGTTCAAAATTAAAGAAATGTATAATGTTGGAAATCAGGACATTTTAATTCATGATATCTCAACCATTAAGGACTTGTGACAAAGTAGTTTAAACTATGGGTATATATACAAAAAAAACATTTAAATTTTTTCGAACAGATTTCTCTCAAGATCCTAGTTGATGCGTACAATAGATACATAATTATAAGACCCACTCATAACATGATGTACAATTCATTCCTCATATATTAAATGAAAATTTTAATTTATAAATAATATTCATTGTCAATAAATGTTCATATTGAATGTATAACATGGAATGTTAATATATCCCCAGTCAATCAAATAACATTCAAAGTAAAACATTGTATGAATAAATGGTATAAGGTTAAAGAAAACAATAATATCCAAGATTCAATGAATATGGATACTTAAGTTAAATCTAATGTAAAATGAAATATGACCAAAATAATGTAAATATTTGTAAGATAAAGTTAAGAATCCCAAGATTAATAAGAGGTAAAAGATAACCATTAATTCATTAGAAATATAGGTTTTGTATTGAAACCATGTCTTTGTTAAATAAAGAAAATGAAAGGAAAATATTAAAATAATATTTCATTAAAGTGTTTTATTAGAAAAACCATTGAAAACTTATATAAGAAGCTAATACCATAAAATAGTTATGGTGGTGGGAAATTCCATTAACATCATATACGTTAAAAAACATTCTATTTGACTTTTTATAAATAAAGTTGAAAACAACCCTTTTATAAAACATTTAAATATTCCTTTAAAACATTTTAAAAGGTGTAGTAAAATTTAAAAATATATTTAATAAATCATTTTCATAATAAAATTAAATTTTTACTAAATTTTTTAAAAATATATACATGGAAAAAATTATACTTGACCGAAAGAGAAATAATATCACCTTTTCATTTAAATATTGATTTTCTTGATTCAAGTTATAAAGAGAAGAAATGTTTTAATGAAATATATAAACTCTTAAAATATCTAGTGGAAAAGAAAATATATGAGTTTCATTGAAGTTTAAATTATAATAATCCATCAATTTGAAATATAAGCAATCATAGAAAATGAGATTTGTAAAAATAATTTCTTACCTATTTTATAACATTCAAATTAAGACCCCTTGCAATAATAAACATAAATTAAAACATTAATAATCATTAATAAATATGTTTTCATATTAAATGAATTAAATGTTTGTATATACACACACAAAAATAAATAGGTTCAAAATACATAATATGTATCATTGGTGTGGAAATTGAGACGAAATGCCTTACAATGATCATATAGTTGAAATGAGAATTATTTAATTAATAGATTACATGTAATAAAATGTAAATAAACAAAAATTTAGTGCAAATAAAACATAAAATAAATTCATTTCACACATAATAATTAAATTATATAATCAATAAATAAGTTATATAACCCAATGAAATGAGATTGAGTTAAGAAGCCCATTGTCATTTTGAGACATTCATATAAAATTCACTTCATTGAAATAATTTGAATTGTGACATAAAATAACATGAAATATGAATTATTCATTACATAACATGTAAAATGGTATTATATACACTATAATAAATAAATTAGCTACATAACATTAAAATATGCCTCAATAAAAGAAATTTGAGGAAAAAAACATTGCATGGATCATACCATTGAAGTGATAATTAATAAATTAAGTTATTATGTTTAAAAATGGTAAATCCACATAAAAAGTTTAAATAAAACATAATACAATAATAGTTAATTACAGTTATAATCATGACATAACTTAGTCAATGAGGTAGAAGTATAACCCAATGAATTAAAATTGAGTTATGAAACCTCTTACCACTTGGTATATTTTGAATCATATCCCCATGAAACAATTAAATTAAAAGTAAACTTTAAATACTATGAATATAAATTTATTCATGATAGAGAACATCAAAGGTTTTTTATATACACCACACAAAAGAAACAAGTGGTGAATCTGACATATGTCTCACATGAGTAAAAGTGATATGATAAGTTCCATTTCCTTTGTAAGTTATATTAACCTCATATATAATAAATTTATATTTATAATAATTACATAAAAACATAACAAAATATATATAATATCATATATTATCCATTTATAGAATTTTATCACTCATTTGTTAATAATTAATTATTTTTATCATTATTTTGGGTGTTAAGTAATTTTTTTTATGTATGTTTTGATTTGGAAATTTTGTTCCTTGTATATTTCTCATGGTTTCATAATCTACATAATTTTTTCTAGGATATAAATATAATTTATATTAAATATAAATATAAATATATCTATTTATAGTCATATATATATAGACAATATAATTACACCATTTATAGAGACGATAGGTCATACGTACACAAGAATGATGTTTTCAATTTTCGATGGATGGAATGAAAAAATGGTAGATGATAATTAAAATTTACCTAATAATTATTATATCACATATATTCATTAAATATATCCTTGTTACTATCCATGTAAATTTGAAATGAAAAATGGATCACATCACTTCATGGAAGTGGTAGTCCAAACGTACGCATGAACGACATTATAATTTTCTAACAGATGAGAAGGTAAGAAGATAGATATTATATCATAATTTAAGAAGCATAATTATGTCAAAAATTTCATTTTTTTTCATTATTTACATATTTACAACCATCCATGTAATGTGGTGATAGAAAACAAATTACACCGCTATGTGGAGATAGTAAGCCATACATACACACAAGTGATGCATTTCACTTTTCATAAGATAGAAGTGTGATATCATTATATAAATATCATAAAAATATATTAGTATATTTTTAACACTAGATTAATTATTTTAGTATGGGTAAAAAAAATTTATAATATTTTTAAGAATAAATAATGTTTAAAGAGTTGGTAAAGACAATTACCTCTACCTTGACTTGCAAAAAAAAGATGATTACCTCTTCTATGATATACTTCCTTTAGATATCATCTTAATGGACTTAGGGTTGGTAATTTTAAAATTTCATAACCACTATAAATTGGATAAGGATTTGTACAAAATAAATTTGTATGGTTTGGTCGATATAGGTTTCTCAGTGTGGTAAAAAAATAGAGAAGGGGTGTCCTTTTGTAAATGAGGGGAGGGACATTCTTCGAATTTCTTAATGTATAAAGTTAATATAAATTATTTTTCATCTCCAAATGTACCCAAATTGATAAATTCAAATATAATTTTATCATGAGTCTAAATATTAAGATATCATAAAATTTATACAAGTTCATGTTATGTTTTCACCGTTATCTCTTCGTTTTATCCCCCAATTATCCCTTTTGTCAATTAACGCAATATAAAAGTTTTCTACCCTTTAAGGGAAAATAATGTCCCTATAAAAGAATAATTAGCTCATAAATGGCCAAGGTATGAAATTTTAGGCCATATATTACCCCTTTTTATAGTCGAAAATTTTATGATTTTTAAATAATTTAATAAAATATTATTTTCATAAAATTCATTTAATGTCATTTTTAACATTATTCTTTTAATTTGACGTCAAATCACAAATTCAAAGATGAAATTAAAATATAATAATTTTAAAAAATCATTAATATAATTTATTTACCAATATAATTCATTTAATATTATAATTAATCTAAATTATATTACTTTTAGTATTTTTAAATACACTTATTTTATTTTTCAATTAATTGAATAAATATAGCATCAGTGTAGTTTAAGAACTTCCGATAATTATTCAACAACTAAAAATTAAAAATAATTTATCATGATAGAAAACCAATTATATTAAAAATAATATCATAGATTCATTCTTAACATATTCTTATCCATATATGAATATATAAAATATGTTAAAAACAAGAGAGTTGTATTTTGGAATTTTCTTTACTTAAAAAAATATAAATTTCATTACCAATATCAAATGAAACTAAAATTACATATATTTTAATTTTACATGGATATATCCAAATTAAGCTGATAAAATAAAATAAATTAATGTTTTTGGTATATTTTTAATTCCATATCACAATACCTTTAACATTAATTACTTGATTTACCCGTTACTGATGTGATAAATTTTACAACAGTTACTGTTCAAAATGCCTAAAAATGAAAGATACATATTCAAAAAATTAAAGCCTATTAATTTAAAATATGGTATCCTTTTTTAATATTAATTTTTATAAGTGGAAGAAAATAATTTCGATATAAATATGTAAAACACAACAACAAAATATTTTAAAAAATGATTTTAAGATAAAAAATTAACTTATATCAAATTCAAAAATAAAATTGATTCAAAAAATATTATTTAAAATTTAATTTATAATATTTTTAATCAATAAAAAATCCTAAATATAATTAAAAATTTAAATTATTTGATTTACAGAAAATAAATGACACTATTTGAAAAAAATCTGTATTTTCACTATTCAATGAAAAAAATCATTTTAGAAAAATCCTAGAATTTCAATATAAGATAAATTTTGAATTATTATTTTAAAAAGAATATATTTTATCAATTATTTTTTACAAAAAATTATAGAAACTCATTGTAATAATTGCTAACAAGAAGCAATAAATACCATATTTTGAAGAAAACATATTTTATAAAATAAGAAGTATTTACTAAAAATTAAGTTCTTTTTTATTAATATTTAATGAATAAATTTCTAAATAGTAGGTAATTTATATATATAAATATATATATTTCATAATATGTTTAATAATATTCTTATTCTTCAATTCAATGGATAGTTTATAATGGTCATATTTAAATAATAATATTCTATGGTTCGTTTATGCTCAGTGTTGCATGTTATATACGCTATTGAATAGAGTTTTTTAATATATTGGGTTTTAAATTACACCCCTTAAATAAATTTCATATTGTAATTTTAAATTGTTTCTGGTAATCAATAATTTGACAATTTATAATTCCTTAGTGGAAAATCCAAATCCTAAAAAGGGATAATAAAACTTCCTCTTAAAAAGAGGGAAAGAGAAATATTAAGGTTATATGGAATAACAAAAAACATGATTTAAAAATAGTATAACATTAGTGGGGAGTGAAAATTTGGACATGAATAAGGGAAATAATTCCCAAGTACTAATATAGAATGCTATATAACATGGTTATGATAAAGTTAATGACCATAAAATCATAAATATGTGATGGCGGAAAAGACCATCGATTCATCGAGAATGATCATAGTTATAATACCTTGAGATTTTATGATATATTTTGTTTCAAATAAATTTAATATTATTAATATTTTTTGTTATATATAAAATCGAGTTTAACTTGGGTTATATGAAACACTGTGTTTAGCTTACGTTAAATGAAAAACTGAGTTTAAACTAAACATGACATAATATTAAAATATAATTATTTAATTTGAGAGTTATCACCTATCAATTTTAATATACTGTATGAATAATATTAAATAAATTATTAAAATATATGGTTTACACATATATATAAAATTATTCCTTTAGTGACAACTTAATTAGAAATGAAAATAAGAACTATTTGAATATAAATGGAATATTTTTCTAAAATACTATTTTTATACACACAAACCCATTTAATCACAATATATTAAAAAAACCATTTTTTTGAATTATTTTAATTAAAATTTTATATTATATATTCAATACAATGTTTAAAATTCATATTTTATTTTTTTAAAGATAAGAGATATGAATAAATCCAATTTTATGCATAAAAATTGTATTTTTCTAAAAAGAAATTTTGTGGCCTTTTGTGCACTAATTTTAATTGAATAAGGTTTTATAAAATTTATTTGAAAAAATAACTTTATTTTTTAAACAATAATTCCATATTTATTTTAGAGATATTTTGTAAGACCTTTCTCATAAAAAATAATTTTTCAGTAGGTGAGCTGCATTTTTTACTCAAATTAATGTCAATTTAAAAAAAAGTTGCACTTTGAGTCATGTTGGTCACACCATGTGCCTAATTGAGGTAAGGATAATTATTACACATCCAAAATGTCTTATGGGTCATTTTTAGTATGTATCAAAACAATCCGAACGTGTTTACTCATTTTTGAGTTCATCACTTGTCTTTTTTTACTAAAATATCATTATAAACTAAAAATACCCACTTAGACTCGTACCAATAACATCATGTATCTGTTTAATGTGAGAATTACTTCTATACGTAAAAATGAATTATTAATAAATTTTTTAAATTATCAAGAAAATTTGAGAGGGTTTTCTTTTTTTTATTATGTGACATTTTTTGAACTAAACTGTCGATTTTAAACTGTTAATGGACACATTAAGTCATACTAAGTATATAATTAATAATATTAAGGTATATATAATTACTAAATTTTACAAATGAATTATGTATAATTTACTTAATGTATTAAAATAATCTAAATGTGTTTTCTCAGTTTTGAGTAGGGTGATTTTCCTTTTTATTAAAATCGATGTCATTTTTAAATAAAAAGATGCACTTGGTGTCATACCAGTCACACCGTGAATAAAATTGATGTAAAACTGATTCTTATGCATCTAAAATGACTTAGGGATCATTTTACTAAAGTATCAAAATAATCTGAATTCATTTTCTTGGTTTTGAGTAGGTCATTTGTCCTTTTTACTAAAATTAATGTAATTTTTAAATAAAAAGTTGCATATGGAGTTATACCAGTCACACTATGTGTAATATTGTGGTATGATAGATTCTTACATGTATTGAATAACTTATGAATCATTTTATAAATTATAAAAACAATATATATGTATTTTATTAGTTCTGGGTAGGTTTGTTTTACTTTTTATGAAAATTGATGTCATTTTTAAATTGAATGATGAACTTGGAGTCATACCAGACACACTGGGTGTCAGATTGAAGTAAAAATGACTCATATAGATCTAAAATGACTTATAAATCGTTTTATTAAAGTATGGTGATAATATAATTTCATTTTCTTGGAATTGAGTAGATCAGTTGTCCTTTTTATTAAAATTGATGTTAATTTTAAACAAAATGAAACACTTGGAGTCACATTGGTCCCATAGCGTGTCCGATTGAGGTATGATTGATTCCAACACATATAAAATGACTTATGGGTCATTTTTATAATGTATTAAAACAATCCAAATGTGTGTTTCTCAGTTTTCAGTATACCACTTGTTTTTTTACTAAAATGTCATTTTAAACTAGAAACACACACTTTGACCTACACTGATCACATCGTGTATCAGTTTAATATGAGACCAATACATACACATCAAAAAAAAATACTTCTAAATATATTTCCAAAAATATCAAGAAAATCTAAGAATGTTTTCTTTGTTTTTATTGAGTTACATTTTTTGAACTAAACTATTGATTTAAAATTGATAACGGACACATTGAGTCATAACTGTCACATTGTGCATCAAATTGAGGTGCAACTGATTCCTAAACATATGAAATGACTTACGAACTATTATGCTAAAGTATGAAAACAATCAGAGTATTTTTTATTGGTTTTGAGTATGTCATTTTTCCTTTTTACTAAAATAAATATCAATCTTAAATAAAAAGAAACATTTGGAGTCATACCAGTCGCACTGTGTATCGGATTTAGGTATGGATGATTCCTATACATTTCAAAGCCTCAAAACAATCCTAACTAACAATGTTACCACATTTCCATTGTATTTTTATGTCAAACTAATAGCACATCATATTCAATCAATGTCCATAGCTTAAAAACCTTTCTCGTTGTTGAAAGGAATAAGAGTAGAGACTTTCAACAATGAGAAAGTGTTTTAAGCTAAAAATATCAAATCAAAATGTAGTGTTGGTAGGTCTACAAATAAAGTTAATGAAAATGGAAAACATGGTAACATTTATAAAAAAAATTATTTTATCTCTTTGTGGATTATTTTAGATAGTTGAAATCAAAATATGGCCTCCTAAAATATCTTTGAAAAAAACTAAATAAGTATTAGATAAAAATTATAAGGAAATTAACTTATAAATAATAGATAAAATGATGACAAAATTATTTAAATAAGAAGTATGAATTCACATTTTCTTGATGTTTGTATACATTTTTGAAACATTTCCTTATTTTCATTATCTAAGTTGGTGGCTCTAAGCCTAATCCCTCATGAGCATGAGCATAATCGAACAAACCACCGCAACTCGAAAAAAAATCTACTTGTAGAAGAAAAAATTTATTATAAGAGTTATAATGAAAATAAATAAATTAAATATAAATATGAAACAATACATTAATTCTATGGATAATTATTTTACAATGTAAACATTGTTGACCATAGGGATATATCGACGGTAAAGAAATAAGGATGATAAAAAAACAAATAGATCTCACTAAACAATTAATTAATAAGTGGGGAGGATGACGAGAAAATAAGATACATTTAATTGATTCTTTGAATCATTCGTTAGAATGAAATTATCTGTTATTGGGTTCATAAAATATTGATTTTTTATAATAAATAAATAAATACACATAAGATATTCATTATCAAAGGTGAATGCCTCTCATTTGTGAGAATTACATGGATTCTAATTAGAGATTACTAATGATGGAACCAAAAGAAAATGTAAAATATTGATATTTTTTTAGATGTATTAATTTAAAAAAACATAGTTTTTATTAGATGTGTGATGAAAGAAATAATTTGATTTTTAAGAAGTATTAATTTGTGGGTTATAATTTCAAAGATGGATATATTCTTATCAACTGAATGAAATAAAAGAAAGGATGAAATCAATCAATAAAATGTCATTGGTGATCAGAATGTTTTGGTGGAAACTAGAAGGAGTAAGAATTTACAAAAAACATCATTTTTTCCAATAAGAGCCTAAACCATTTGAATAGGCTGATAAAGATGATAAATGGATCAAATCTATGCATGAGGAGTTTGATCTGAATTAGAACAATGTGACATGATGATCTTGATCTGAATAAGACCAATTAAGGCTTATTTTGGATCATGTTGTTGCATATATTATTCCAAAAAATGTCCATTTGATTAAAAAAACATGAGTTTTATAGTTAATTTTTTCCCTAATTCTGTAAAAATCATAATATAAAAGGTTATGGTAATGTATTGTAAAGAAACATTTTTTTATTTCATGTAATTGAGATTGCCACATTTGTGGGGAAATATATTACCACTATAAGTAAATAAAA
Organism: Viscum album; assembly: GCA_963277665.1. NCBI lineage: Eukaryota > Viridiplantae > Streptophyta > Magnoliopsida > Santalales > Viscaceae > Viscum > Viscum album. The sequence continues at coordinate 1,606,208,072 of OY728141.1, read as the reverse complement.
ATGGATTTATGTTTATGTCAGTAATCTATAAAATTCAATAGAATTAAGAATCTATAGTGAACATAGAATACCATTAATTTATAAAATCCAAACTAATAAAGTTGATTTGAAGTGGGATTTTAAAGGTGTAATTATTTTATCCATGAAAAATATTTTTTATTTCAAAAAATAGATTATATTAAAAGTTATTTATTAAATTTACATCAATCAATGTTAAAATTTTATTTTATCAAAATTAGTTAAATCTGTTGGCATAAGATTTACTCTTGAATAATTTAAAATATTCTTTAATTTTTTAATAATAGAAACATTTTCTCATTAAATAAGTTACTTTTCAAGGAAAATATAAAATTTACAAAACTTTTGATCAATCTTAAAGGATTGAGTACAATAAATTCTATTAAAAAATATACTCTTCTTATACACTATATAATGAAACAAATTTTTTTCTAGAAACACCAGGATGCTATGATTTTTCCTAGAAAATTACTCATTGTAATTTTTTATTTTCTAACAATATTTCACCATCCAAAATTAAAATAGAAATTACATTTTATCTCAAAATTAGTTTTTTGTGTATGATATAGTCCTAGGATTATATAAAATTAAACCTCCTTGTGTTTTCTTTTTATATAATTTAAGTCATATTATTTAAATTCATATTAAAATATTTCAAAAATAAAAACTGAAAACATTATAGTTTTCAACAAGTATTTAAATAAATATGACAACAAATCAAACATATATAATGTTTTTTCTCATTTGATTTTACAGATGTAGCAAAATAATTTGATTATTACATTGCATAAGTGACCCCTAAATCTATTTAGACTCATGAAATAGTTCACATTCATCCTAAATAAATCCATTAAATTTACACCATATTTCAGGGCTCATTGTCAAAGGGAAAAATTTCATGAAAAATCATTATATAGTTGTTCCCATTTTTCATATACTTCATCATCCATTTTTGAAGCAACTTCTAGAATTACCTTTCAAATAGATAGAGATAACCCAATAATTTTGTTCCCCCTAACTCAACCCTATCAATTATAATTATTGCATCACATAATGTACTTTCACAATGATGTCAGATATTTTATCATCCAAGTGATTTGAAATGTAACATTCCAAACCAATGATAGTAACAACTACTATCTGGTTGAATTTTTTAAAATTTTATTATAATAAAGAGGTATATTTCATGGAATATAGGTATTGGGAGCCTATTATACCTCACAGAAACATGAACCAACATTGGGTTTGATATATTTCAAGTCTCACAATACCAATGTTGTCCTAAGGATACCCACATGATATTTGTGAACACAATACATCAATATATATAAAAAACAATGAATATGGGGTTATTATATTATAGGATAATTAACCTAGAAATGTTAGGAAAAGCAGATGTGGGATGAGATGGTTTAGTGGATAATTGAGGGAATTTAGAGAGATCAAAAATCCTAGATTTCGTTTGATCCATGGTTTCATTCAACCCTTGAATATATTGAGACTTGGATTTGAGCCTTGGAATAATTGGAGACTTGGTTCTGGAATAAAAGCGACCATGGATTTGACAATAAGGAGCACTTGTAGCATGTTGCTTCCAAATAGAGCTTTGAATATCACAAATTGGTCTGCAATGGTTAGGGTTTTGAAAATAGGTTGGGAAACTTTTATTAGAGCCTTAAAAAAGCACTGATAAAGATACCTTTTATCAGTGGTAAGTTAATAAGCACTGATAAAATGAATCTTTATCTGCGATTTTTAGTGATGATAAAGATAGATATTTATCATCACTTAAAAGAACTGATAAATACTTATAATACTTAAATTTTTTTTTATAAAAGTATAATTATTATATATAATTATAATACTTATAACATAACTTTTTATAAAATAATAATTTTAAAATTCATGGAATATAAATTTTTGTATTCATTATTTTATAAATAATTTTTTTATATAATATTTTTATAATTATATAATTATATATATATTTATATAACATAGTAAATATATTCATTATGTAAATAAATTTATTATAATTAAATAATTAATTATTTATAATTATATAAAAAAAATTTTAAAAAATATTATTTATTTATTTGTAATTATATATGTATAAAAATAGTAAATATAAATTTGTAAATATATTTATTTGTGATTATTTTTTACAAATATATTTTTTAACATTATTAATGAATATTTAATCTTAAGTTCATGCATATTTAAAATGAGTAAAATTGATTAATTAAAATTGATTATAATATACTGAAAATTTGGAAAAGCTTGACTAATATAAAAAATTCAAAATATAGATATATATTAAAATAAATATGAATACATATTGAATATATTAAAATATATTAAATAAATATATATATATATAATAAATATTATAAATTGATTAAATTCCCAAAAATATATTTTTGTGTGTGTGTATGCATATAAAAATGCATTAATTACGTTCATGTGAAATCAATATAATACATTTGAACTACATTATAAATTGAAAAATCAAATGACATTCAATTATGTCCCTTACACGATGTAATTAGTTAGTATTTTTAATTCATATTAATTTTTTTATTATAAACCATTATTCGCTATATAGATTACTATTTAATGTAAAGAATAAATAATATTTTTTTATTATATAAATCATTTTTATATACATTAATATATATTTATATATTTAATATATTTCTATATATTTAATATATTCTATTTTTTAACATTATCAACAATCATATAATTGATAAAATGTTTAATATTTTTCTCAATTTACATATTTTTAATTTTAATTTGTTTTATTTTAATTATATATATATATATATATTTAATACATACTATTTTTTAGTATTTATAATTTATATATAGTATAATGAATTTATTAATTTTTATCAATAATTATTTAACTAATAAACTTTGTAATATTATTTTTAATAACCTCATTTATTATTTTTTATTTATTCAGACATTTATCAGTGCTAAGAAAGTTCTGATAAATAATTTCTTCATGAGTCCTAAAAAAATAGCACTGATAAAGGGTACCCTTTATTAGATCTAAAAATAAAGTTCTCATAAAGGTTTCCCTTTATCCATACGTAAACTTAAGTGCTGATAAAGTATACCCATTTTCATCACTAAAAATAAAGCGTAGATAAAGGAACACTTTATCAGCACTAAAAAGCACTAGTAAAGGGTTAAATTTATCAACACTTTTTTTGAACAGATAAAGATGCAATTTATCTACTCTTTTTTCTAGCACAGATAAATTCCAGTACTATTTAATGCTTGTTTTTTAGTATTTAATAATAAGTTCAGGTCATGATATCTCTTGATCATTGAGTGTAGATAATGAATTTTTAGGCCATACTTTTCACTAGAATGATAGATTGTCTCCATTTAGAATGGTAAATTTTGGATAAATATATCACCATATCTACTTATGTGTGGGATTATAGATTCATATGATTTTATTATCACCATAAAAAATTTATTTCAAGTACCATTTCAATGGAAGGCATTTGTTTATCCTTTTAAACCTGAGAAACATATATTTAACTCTGGAAAACCTGGATTTATATAATGAATGTACATTAACAAGTATTTAATACATATTAATTTTGTTAAATTAGTATAATATGTAAACATCTAATCATTAAAAGCATTCCCATGTGGTGTATTTCATTAGATGAAATTTTCAATTATACATGAAATGTATAAATTAAAATTTAAAAATTAATAAAATTACATAACTAATTCCAATATATTATATTCCTTAAAAATCACAATTCAGTTCCTCAATCATCAAAATTATTTGGTTCATTTCAAGTTTCAAGTGGAAATATTTTATCTAATGTGAGATGTATAGAATAATAATAATTTTAATATAAATTTTGGATCACATTTGTGTAGGTGAACCTAATAGTTATATTCTTAAAGTGTCATAATTAAATTTTTATATAAATGGTTTATAAAAATATTTGTTCAATATAAATCTCCAATATTTTGTAATTTCTAAAATTAACATGAATTTTTTACCTGAATTTCCGTGTCATAAGAGATGATCATATCCAAGTTAATTCATGATAAAATATAGATCTTGTCCTAATAAAAACTTATGAGAGTAGGGGATGCATGTTTATTAAGTTATTGTTTAATAAAATTAGTTATTTAATATTTGTAAAAATGCTACTTATCTGATATAATTTTTTTTAGATTACCCATGTAAAAACGCCAAAAACATCAACTTGTCTATATGGTCAATCATTGAGAAATAAATGGTTATGTAAAGAAATTGGTATTGATTCCATTATGAGGGAAAATAATTCTTATATAAAGCATAAAAATATAATTTTAGATATTTTTAAACTCATGTTTATTTCCATGAATTTTATGATTTAATTGAAATATGACTACATATAAATAATTAATATTATTAAAAATTTAATGTGTCTCAATCATTAATAAGATCATCATGAAATTTATTTAGTGACTACGGAACTCTTTTTATATAAGGCGAATGAAGAGAAACTTTTATCCCCTCATAATTTTAATATGATCAATTAATCCAATGACTATGACAGGCACGAGTCTCTACAAAGGCCTATTCTATCCATATATTTTTCCTAGTAATCATTTTTACATATGCATATTTAATTCATTATTAACTATAACATGACTAATTTTAATTTTTTTAATTAATGTACTCTTTATATTAAGGATAAAAGAGCATAGTGTATGAGGTTCTGCATCATACACCAAGTTAATGGTTAAAATGAGAATGGGTGTGTAACAAATCAATAAGAAGATAAAACTAAATAGAAATTATAATGTCACTCCTTTTGCATCAAAATTTATGGGTGATCTTTCAACGGGAAATATTTTTAATTCCAAAACATTGGGTAGTAGAGTGTAATTTTATAGTATAAATGAACAATATAGAAATAATCATAGTGAGTCAACATCAATAATATACATTATAAAAAGATATTAATAATTCTGATTCATGGGTATTAAATTGAAAATGTACTTCAAAAGTCTTTTAGAATGTGAATAAAATCATGGAAAAAATATATTTATTGAATGGCTAAGTATATTTTTATGCTAGAAATTTATTTCTGATTAATGTTCTTTATGTACACATATATGACCAATGTTTACCTAGTTCTTAGCATTTAAAACATTATAATTGTTGTTATGTTACATTTATAAATACTAATATTATATTTTTCCTTTATCTAGAAAAATACATGGTTTTTTATAATAAAAGTCACGTGTTTATCTTTTTGTTTTAATGAAATGAGTTATAGTTATAATAATTAAATTGATTGTTATATTAATATACCTTAATTATCTATAATATAAGAAATAATATGATCAATTTAATGATATGAATTATAGTAACAATTAGAATTATTTCCTAGGACATAAAAAGTAAGAAATCAATTAAATACGTATTTTTGACACCATTAGATTATGAATCATTTGATATGTGTGAGTCTTATTTATTAGGGATATGTATGAGGTTGATTTTTTTTAAATGAAGATTAACTAGTGAACTATTGGGTTCCATACATATAGATTTGTTTATATCAATGACTACACAATAAGGATGTGGTTTCTGGTACTTAATAACCTTTATTGGTGTCATTAGAAGGTACAGTTACATGTTTTAAATGAAATACAGTTTCATAAACATTGGTATTATAAAAAAGTAATAAAAAAAGACAAATAAAACTTATAATAAGTATTAAAGGTTTATTATAATATTAAGGTAGTGAATACTTAAGTAAATATTTTATAAACTATTTGATAGAGTGTTGTATAATATAATCAATTAACCATAACTAAAAAAATATAATTTAACAGTGTGCCTAAAATAGAAATTTAATTTTTTCATTTTTTTTCAATAATGAGTATGCTTCACTTTCTTATTTATTTATAGGGTAATAATTTATAAAAAAAATCATTCCAATTTAGTATTATTTGTTATAATTAAACTCAAAATCCACTATAGAATATATGCATTTGGTGGTATAACAATTTTTATGAGGACTTGGGATTAGGAATCCTTTGGAAATGTTTAATATCTAAAGAAACTCAACCATAAATTTAACAAGTGTCTGTTTATTGGATATCCTAAAGAAATAATGAGAAATTAATTTTATATTAAATTAGTAAATAAAGTTTTTACAGAACAATATTATATATTCTTATAAAATTATTTCATCTATAAAAGGAATTGTGTGAGTAAGATTGATCTAGGTGAATTTCAATACAAAAAACATGTATTATATATAAGATGGAATATGCGATGGTTTCAAAAAAAAAGTTTTAAAATTTGAATTATAAAATAATACATAATAACTAAGAAGGTTTTATAGTTTTATTCAGAATCCAAATATTTTTATATTTCTTATAGTTGATCAAGATAAATTAGTATTTATAGAATATGAATCGACCACCTACAAGGATATCATCGTGAGTTATGACCCTGAGTAATTTTTAGAAGTCATGAAGTATAACATAGAGTATATATACAATAACCAATTTGGGAACATGGTTAATCTATTTGATGGGTTAATACCCATAGAGTGAAATTGGATTTCCAAAAAGAAATGTAACATTGGTGTAGAGTGACTACCCATAAATTATGTATAGAATATAAAATTTAGAAAAATATTCATAGAATTAACTATAAAAAAATATTTTCATCATTATTTTTCATTTAATTCATTAATTTTCTTGTACCCATAATTTCATAATATTATTATAAGGTATATGAAATAGTATATATAATTATATTCTTTAATAAGAAATTATTTAATCATCTATACATGAAACAACTCAAAGGTTTTGAAAATCATAATGATGTTACTATGGTGCCCAAGATGTAGTGATCAATTTATGGATTCAATCGATATTCTCATAGTTGTAATAGTCATTTTTATGAATATTCTAATGATTTTTATGTATAAAAATTTAATAAACATATTTTCTATAAAAAAATATTTTGGGGAGTTTGATCTATTTCTAGTATTATATGTATTTGACATACCACTAATGAAAAATGATATCTAGTTCTATAGTCATTATATTATTAATTTGGAAAGTGATATAAAATGATGGAAATGGGTCAAAATCATAAATACCTGGTATTAATATCTATAGATATAGTCAAAAAATGTTCTTATTCTCATTTAAAAAAATTATATTATTAAAGTGATAAAGAGGTTTTGCAATAATAATTGTAAGAAGAGTTATTTGATATTTTAATATGGTAATGGTTTTATAAATTATTGGTGAACTTATATATATTTATAAAAGAAACCAATGTGTAATATATCATATGGTTTAATTATATGGTATATCACATATGTCATGCAGTTCACTCAATTCGATGTTAATTATGGTTTAACTATTATAAGTAGATTCAAATCAAACCTAGGTGAAAGTTATTAAGTTTTAATTGATAAATTAATTTGGTAAATTATAATAACTAATGATTTATTATTGGTATAAAATGTTTAATAATAACTCATTGTAAAATTCTAAAATAATTATAGTTTCCAAACCGATAATGTTGATTTTAGATCTCTGACATGGTTTGTGTTTTTCCTGGATGATGGAGTTATAAGCTAGAATAGTTCAATATAGTAATTTATGTAAATTTTATAATGGAATCAGACTACATTGAAACATTATATATGGATACGGAACATTTTTTATTAATAAGTTTATCACTAAACTAAGGGTTGTAGCTAGCATAGTGTCATTTTTTGATAAAACCACCCGACGAGCATTAATGGTCTTGAAACAAATTAATATGATAAATAAATCCATCAATTTTAAAAAATTAACCTATAATCAATGAAAAAAAATTCAATTCATGTATGTCAAAAACTATACATAGTATATGGGTAGGGGTAATTCCACCAACCATGTAGGATTCCCTATTTTTCCTCTACTCCACTTAATGGAATTGTTAAATGTGCATGAAAATGAAATGTATATGGGTGTTATTAAACCCAAATCAATATTTGATAAATAATAATTATAAAAATATAAATATATAAAAAATAATTATTACAATATAAATTTATCAAAATGAATAGAAAACAAAAAAGAAAACTATAACTCACACGCCTAAGTGAGGCCACTCAAGCATCTCAAATGATATAAATACTCAAACCCAATAATGAATGTGGAATGAAAAAATAAATATTAAAAAAGTCATAATACATTATTTAGGAAGTATTTAACACAGTAGAGTCCCAAAATAAAATAAAAATGATATGATATATGGTGAAACAAGACACAAAAAGGGGATAAAAAGAGCCAGACCAGCCAAAACCATGCTCATCCGATGCATATGCCAGTGATACCAAAATAAAATCTTGATCAACCAATGAATATACCCCAATATTCTAATAATGACCAACCATGGGTCTTTCTTCCAATGGATTCATAGTGATCTCTCTCACTCCACTAAATTTTAAGTGTATCATGGTCATGGTCTATACATGGACCCCTAAGAAAATTGAAAATTCTATTTTGAGCAATACAGTACAAATATTAAGTCTCTTAAGAGTGGGACACCCTTAATACATTATAAATCTTAACATCTTAACTATTTTTATTTTTATAATAGTTAATGCTACTATCTATAAAAGGATCAATAAATAATAAATAAACTTCTAAATGAATTCAACCTCAAACCAATTAAACTAAACACTTATCATTATACTCATAAAAATTAAAACGTAACCCAATATCCCACCTCAATACCCAAGTACAAATAAACAATTAAATTCCATCCGAAACATCCAAAAAAATCAAAGAAAATAATTATAATCTCTTAATGAAATAAAAGTATAATCCAATATAAAAATTAATAATCAAAACCCATGAAAATGTATCTAAGGAAACCTATGAATAGGAAACTCATTACCAATGAAAACAACCATATATAAGGACTGAAAAACCATTAAGTGAACATATATTCTCACCAAATAATTTACCTATAGTTACCAAGAATATTAGAGATCAAACTATATCAATATCATATAAATATAAGGTCCTCTGGTTTCTTTACATGGTTTACCAACTATGTGTATAATTATGTGACACCTAGTATCCCAAAATTTACAACAATCATAGTTATTGTTAATAGTTTCAAAATTACGCATCTGACCATGAACCCCCTAAAAAAGTTTCAAAAAAAAATCATTTCCAAAATTATCCGATGAAAATCGTAATAAAAATTTAAAATACTACCCAAAATACATGACGAATCACTCTAATTTCAATCTTAAACTCATTATACTAAGTAATACCACATAGAATTATCTTTCAAAGTTTTACATTATGGAGAACACTCTAATGTTCCTTAAATTAATTAATCATCTAATTCAATGAGTCTAAAATTACAAATAAAAACACAATTCACCTCATAGAACCCAAGAAAAAATTGACTACCAACCTCACATGGTTAAAAAAATCACACAATTGAGGAAATCCAAACAAGTCATAAAAACCCCAAAATATATCCCAAGTCACAACCAAAAACCTTTTAGCCAAAAAATAATAATAATCTAAGAGAATCCATAAAATATCCATTTACATTAATTTATAAAATAAAATCTAAATTAATCACATACTAACTCCTATTTTATCCAAAAGGGTGGGCTAAAATTAATAGATTTTTTAAAATCAACTCCATCTTATAATTTAATAAATCAATACAAAAATATATCATAAATATTCAAAAAAATATTTTTTATTACTAAAGAAAATATGTGATTCAAAACTCATCTCAAAAAATTATATTTAGTAGAAAAACAAATCTAATGTTTAGAATATATTTAAAATAATACATTCATAAACAATAAAATTTCAATAATTGAAGATCATTTAAAAATTTGGATAAATATAAAACGAAATTATAAATCATGTCAAACCATATTTTTAGATAAATTCAAAATTTTAATTAAAAAAGCTTTATATAAAAACAACTAATTTTTTTATTTAAATAAAACTCACATTTTCCCATAAAACACATTATCACATTTAAAATTACTTTATTTAACTATATTTATTTAACAATACAACTCATTCGAAAATAAAATTCCATATATTTAAAAATATAAAGGAAATATATTTATAAATACGAAACAATTAATTTTTATGTTATTTATCCCAATAACCCATAAATGGGACCATTAATAGTCTTCTAATTGGGACACTACCATACTAAAAATTTAGCCAAAGTTATATCATATTTTGGTGAATTTAAAACTTGTATAATTTTTAAATCATCTTATAGGACATTGAAAATATTAAAGACATAATAAGTATCAACTAGGACACTTCTCAAAATCGATCATATTTAAATAATTGTTAAAACCCACTAAAAATAACCAATCATCAAAGATTTATCAAGACAACCCATGTAGAGAGTGGTCATCTACCATATAGAACATACCTAAATTAATTACCTAAATATATGAACTTAGAATAGTCACATGATATTTAAGAATCCTAAATCCATATTTTCTATCAAATATATATCTAATAAAATAAAAAAATGACATAAATCAAGGAAATAATCATTAAGTGGTTTCACATAAACATCTACATTGAAAATAATATATGAATACATTATAAATACATCATCTTTTAACTATTTTAAATATCATTATGACTTGGGACGTTTTATACATGATCTAGAAAAACCGTTACACTAAATCTATAAATCCACAAAGAGTAATTTCAAAAAATTGAGGGGGAAGAAGAAATAAAGAGAAAGAATATATCTCACATTAGTTTTAACAAATAAGATTCATTAAATCCTTCTACTAAGGCTCAAAATAAAAGGATTCAGATGGTAGTAGTTTCATGGGTTGCAGAATGAAGAAAGAAAGAAGTGAGAGTGGGAAATAAATTTTAATATAATTATCCCAATCCATATAATCATTTAAAATAGTTTCAAAACTATATGGATAATCATTTTTTGTGCATTGTCTCTTATAAAGAAGGATTCATAGTTTATGGAATAGTTTACCAGCCATGCATCAAACTATACACAAACAGATAACCTCTATTTAAAGTTCATCCACCTGCATGACCCCAAATACCGTAAAAATTCTAAGAAAACATCTCAAAGTTAATTTTAGTTATATATAAACTTCTAGAATAATCGAAATTACCATTTATGTCCTTCAACCTAAATATGAATTTTTTTTCTTTAGAAAACTACCACTTCACTTTATTTAAAAATATAATTTAATTAATTTCTAAAACATATCCTAGAAAAGAAAAACTAAAAAAACACCTCAACTATTTCTAGATATAAAACATTTAAAACTAATATCTATACATAGATCCTTACATATATTTAATCATTATCCTTCCAAAATCATTTAAATTCTAAAAAAGTACATATTCCACCCCTAAAAACTCAAATACTCATATCTATAATTCACGATGAACAAATTTATCAATGTATCTCAACTCATGTGCCTCATATTATGGAACTCTTCTATATAATATTTCATTTACCCCATCCTATTAGTATATTAACACGTTGGGCAAACCCTAAGAAAATAATTTCAATCAGGGATCTCTGTGCCCCAATAATAAAAATCAATACAAAAGAGTCCCTACAAAACAATTCTTTAAAAAAATAAAGGAAAATATTTCAAAAAATCATTTTCCAAATTTATAAATACTTTGAAAAACAATAATGTACCCTAAAACCAATCAAGTATTTTTTTAAACACCTTAGTAACCTGAGGGTTTTAATTTAAACACTCCCTTTTCTATTTTTTATAACTCACGCTAATTGAAAACATCCATTTGTTAGATTTAAAAATCAAAATAAATATTTCTTAAACGTTCAAAAATCCATAAATTTTATCACATTACTTCAATTTTAAATTTCAAAAAATAATGGCCTTATAAACTAATCCCTAGAAAATAAACATAGAATTTAATTTAAACTAACTGAAAATACTAAGAAATATTTATTCCTAAAATTATAAAATTTTCATAATTTTAAAAACTGAAATACATAGCTCTATTTTTAAAAAAAGTCATAGTAAAAATTATCCATGTGAAACCAAACAAGCCTATACTTCCACTATCATAATGCATCAATAAATGTAAAATTGGTTCCCTATCAATCCCTAGACTAACTTTTCAGTCTTTTTCTTCCAACATTGATATTTATAAACTATTTTATTACTCATAAATTTTGTTTATACTCCCACTAAGAAACGTTTCCTAGTAAATATGTTCTTAACAATGGTTATACTAGGTAGTTACTCAAACAAAATAATTTTCAAGCCCTGAAAATCTATTTCCACTTGTAACTAAATTAATTCCCAATAATACTTACTCAATGACCAAATTTTTTAATATCATTATAACACCCTGATATTTTAATGAAATGGATTATCTAATATCTTGTATTACACACTACACCATGTTAATATTTCTCTATATGAAACAACATCACAGCTTGTGTTACACGCAATACTGAGTTACTACAAAATATCATTTTATATTGTAATTATTTAAAGAAGAAAATTTTAATCTATCTATTAGAATGGAGTGTTTAAACTAGATTAACTGAATTATGAAAATAATTTTGAAAATTTTATATATAATTATTTCTTTAGTGACCGATTAATTACAAGTTAAACTAAAAACCCTTTTAATTATAATTGGAAAAATTCATTCCTGAAAAACAATTTAATTTTTCATAAGTTTTTTTTGTACCGATAAATAAATAAATAACTTATGTTGGATAATATTTATAAAATATTCAATCTAATATTTAACATTCTTTCTATGTGTTTTCTCTACATAATAAATAATGTTTTATGCTTCAGAATTATATTTATCTAAAGACAGTGTTATCAGCTTTTAATGATGCACCTACTATATAAATAAATTTTGGAAAATTTTAAATTATATTTTAAAAAATAATCATTATTTTTTAAATCATAATTTCAAAATTATATAAAGGATAATTTTTGGTATTTTGCAAAAAAGTTTCACCTTTTCATGAATAGTGAAAACACTAATTTTTATTTAAAATTTTATTTTCATTTAATGTATGTAAAAGGTAAAATTATGTTATGGATTATTTTTAAATTAAAATTAGTTCATTTTAATGGAATGATGGTTTTTTAAAATTATTTTATCCATGAAATTACTACAAAAACATTTTATGTTTTAAAAGGAATTTTTTTTTCAAAAAATGGGTTTTTATGGCAATTTACAGGTTTTATTTTATATTAAATTCTTCAAATTATGTGTTTTTAATTTTTAAAAATTTATGTCAAATATATATTAATAATTTCAAAATTTAGTGAGTAGGAATAATTTATTTTTTGGAAAACAAAAATAGTAACCAATGTAAATTTTGTTACCACGATAAAGGGTAAATTGGGTAATTTAGGTTAAAAATAAAATGATAAAGACTATAAAATGACTCTAATACATGAAAAAATATTATTAGATGAAAATAATTACACACATAACAGATGATGATCAATATTAAGTTGTTTAATTGATTCTTTTCTATGAAAAAGACTTACAAAATATTTAAATCAAAGAAAGACATAAAATGTGACTTAATTTATCTTAAATATCTCTTATTTGTCCACATTAGAAAAAAGATATGTTATGAAAGAATATAACTTTAACTTTTTATACCAATAAACAAAATTTCAATATAAAAATTTATTTTTGGATTTTTGGGCCACTTAGATGAGATTATCATATTTATAATGTTTTATTTATTAATAATTTAAATATGACACATTCATTGTTTAAATACTATATCCTTTTTAATATAGTGTTACCCAAAAAATATATTTGATTATAAATAATTTTATGAAATAGATAATTTTTATATTCATCATGGTGTTTTATTTATAAATTTTAATGAATAGTTTTTTATATTAAATAATTATACAATGCTGATGTAGTTATATTAGTATTAATGGAAATATCAAATAAATGTTCTTAAAAATATTGAAATAAATATAATTTGAGATAATTAATGTGATAGAAGAATTTTATATATGACCTTTACTTGATAGGTATATAATAAAATATTTTCTTATAATTTAACTTATTATCTTTATATTTTTAGTAATCCATGTAATGAATAGTATCAAAGTTGACACTAATGATATTTTATAAAAATATTATTTTATTTTGTTATTTTAATATCATAAAAATATTTAAAAATACAAAAATAATTATAATATGGGATAAAATATTATAATTTATTCATGTATGGTCTAATATACAGGAAATACATCAAAATTACATTCTTTTAATATTAAAATTTTCGTTACTTTATATTAAATTATAATAGGTTAACTAAGGGTGAATCAAAATAATAAGGTTTAAAATAATAATAAAATTGTAAAAAATATATTGGTTGATGATATTAAAACCTTATTTCATCTTATATTATAATTAATGAAATTTTGGAGGTATTTGGATTGAGAATGAATTTATTTTAAATTAATATTTTTAGAAATTCCAAAAGATCCCTTCACCTCAATTATAAAAGGGAACCTCCAACCTCACTTATTCACATCACATTGAACCTTTACTATCAATAATAAACTTCCAATTTATCTTCTAAAACTACCTTTTCACATTATAGTTGTTATGGTCTTCCCAAAAGACCATATTTACTGTCCCTATGAGGATTTCTAAAGTAAGGTCTTCAAATAAGAGGTAATCGTCTTCACCTACTCTTTCTAGAATATTTCATATTATAATTTCTATTTATGTGTTATTTTTATTATAAATTAATAACTATAGTATGACATATATATATATATATTATGATTATTTAAAAACCATATTATATATTTTACCCATCTTACAAAAAAAGCACTAGGTATTCATATATACGACTTACCATCTTCACACAATGGTGTAATATGTATTTAATCACTATTTTTTAGATGATTATAATGATGAAAATAATATATATGTGACAATTATAACTTGGTATTGATTCTAAAAAAATACCATTCACTTATTTACCATTTTACCATTAAAATAATGATATCATCACTCATGTGAACGTATGGCTTACTGTCTCCAAGACACGAAGCAATTAATTTTCTATATTCACCATTTAATAAAGATTATAGAAATGTATATAATGAAAAATTATGATATATATTGAATTAATTTCATTATTTAAATGATGTAACAATATCCTATTCACAAAAAATTGTTATTTATATGAAAACATATGCCTAGGAAAATTAAGTTAGTAACACTTGAAAGATGAGTAATTAAAAAATATTATTAACAAACAGGTTATAAGATGATATAAGGGGATCATATATAATATCATAAATATGAATATGGTTCTGTAATAATTTAATAATATTCTTTAAACCATTATAAAATAGTTTTATATACGCATAAAGGAAATTAGACCTAAGTCGAGGGTTAATTTCACGATCTCATTATAATCAAGGATGATTTATACCTAAGTACTTATTGGGGGATATTTATCTTCCATGTCCATGTATCATAAAAATGATGTACAAATTTTTTTAATATTATCCTAAAATTGCTTAATTCATTTTTACCCATTTGTTAATTTCTACTAAATTGTCTGAAAGGAAACATTTTTTTTAAAAAAATTCCTTACATTGTTATTTTTTCAAAAAAAGTATGATAATAATTTTTTTAACATATAAGGAATGAATGATTTTTTTTGCTTTCATGAAAACATAATGCATTAAATCTTTACTTACATCCTTAAAAATTTATTTTCAAATAAAATTTTTTCTTTTAAAATTGTGCATCATTTTAAGAATAGAAAACATTTTCAAGAACAAAAGATAGTTTCGTCAAGAATTATTTCAGATAATATTTAAAAATTATTTTACATATATGTAAGCATTATTTGATGTTATTGATGAGTTAATATGGATATTTTTTTCAAGGATACTATCCCTATTATATCTATTTTTTTATGTTTATGTTGTAATGGTATTTATCAAACCAATTTATTTTCCATGGGTTATGTTACAATGGAATGATATTTATGAAACCCATTTATTAATATGGGTTCTATGAATGAATTATTTTCTTGTAGAACAGATATTTATGTTTATCATTATGTGATGGGTGGTACCTATATCTCTCTCTAATTCATTGGGTAAATATTTATATCCCATTATATATATGAGAATTAATTGGGTAGTAAACTCATTTCAGTAATAAATGGATGGAATAAGAAATGAACTCAGTCCAGTAAAAGAATTTTTCCACTATGATGGTCTTGGCAATGAACCTTGACTAATAGGGAAATATATTTTTATGCTTATATGTGTGCCAAAAATTCCATTTCATATGTTATACTCTTATGTAATATGTTCTTTGATTATCTATGAAATTCTATGATTTATTCCATGATATATATCATGATCTTTAATACGTAGGATACAATTTTCAAATGTTCTGTTTATGTTCCTTTGAATTATGATTATGATATGATTGATATCTCTATTATTTAACCTCACTAAGAATCTGAGTTCACAATTTTCTTATGTTTATTTTCCCTAGTATATAAAGAAAGGTATTAAGAATAATGTGTAAAAAAATGATCTAGTTAAAAAGAAATAAGTAGGAGATGGTGTAGATATTTTACGAATCAGTTGTCTATGCTTCCTAGTTTTCAAAGAAACAAATCCTATATGGTTTTTACATGGTTTTATTATGTTATGCAATGAATATTAATATATATAAATTTAATATCCATGTATTAAAAGCCTAGGTCATTATATTTGGTATCATAATTTAGTTTTAGTTAACCTTTAGAATATATGATGAGAAAACCTTAGTAAAATCTATAAGGATACATCTATGTATAGGATAAAATCCTAGAGTGTTGGTGACGATTGAGAATAACCTAGGATAGAATATTAGGTGTCCATAACTAAAATTTTATATGAAATTTCCCATTATTATGTGGTTTTACTATATTGGTTAGTGTTTCTCACACTGTGATTTTTGGTTTTAGTTAATGGATGGAACCCAAAGAAACTTCTTTAAGGTTGAATGTGATGGGAATTTCAATTATATCCCTCCTAAGAAACTTATTAATATGGGAAATGGAATGAAAAATATGTTTTCTATGCTCAAAAAACATTCCCAAGATACAAATCAAACTTTACTTCCAAATTAACTAAGGAGGGAACAAAAATTCCATTGAGTCTTTTATTAGGCGGCCTCCAACTTCTTTAAGTGGGTCTTCTGATCCACTAGTGGCTAAGAAATGACTAAATTCTATTGAAAATATATTTTTGTTTCTCCAATGTTTAGAACACGATGTAATTTTTTTGATCTATAATTTGAGAGGATAAGAATATCAATGGTGGAATATTTTTAAGAATATAAGGCAACATGATGATATTGACTCCATGGAATGGGATGAGTTTAAGAACATATTTTCCAATAAGTGATTTTCTCATATTATTCATACAAAGATAGAGAATTAGTTCCTTGAGATTAAGCAAGAGGATGATGAATATGTTGGTATATATGGGTAAAATTTCACAATGCTTGAGAGGTAAACTTATAGAGTTATCATTAAACCTGAGAGTAAAGTTCATAGATTCTTTAATGTCTTAAAACCAAGTATATGGAGGGATTTATCTATAAGGGGTTCAATAGTTATGAGTAAATAGTTTTATTTGATCTCATATTTGAGATGGAAATTAGTTTCACCCATAAATCTTAGGGGTTTGATAAGAAGAGATAAATGGAATTCAATGGAATATCTAAAAACCATAGTGAAAAGAAGTTGATCATTCCATTATGCTCAATGTATGGGAAGAAACATGGAAGATACTCTCTTAAGGGGACTAATAAGTATTTTATGTGTGGGAAAAAAGTTCATTGGGAAATTGAATTACAAAGTGATGGGAAAAGGATAGTTAATGATACGAATAGAGAAAAGGCTACTCAGAATATACCTCCCACACTTCAATGCTTCAATTTCAAGGAAAATGGTAATTATTATAGACAATGCCAAAATATAACGGTTTTTTGATGATTATAAAAATAAAAAAACTCTTAATTACAAGGAAAAAATAAAATTACATGTGATAACTATTGGGATTATAGAGTATGACAACGAAGTGGTGGAATGATTGGGTGTTTATATAATGTAATTCAAGAATAATGTTTATGTTATTACTGAATAATGAAACATATAATCATTGGTCTAATTTAGTTTTTTTAAAGGATTTGAAAGCATATGATGAATGGTACTAGTAACAATGAAATGTGATTTTGGTGGTATGATGATATTTTTGGAGAACAGAATATTAAGGGATGGATCACCCCTAATATGTGTGTGATGTTGGGATAATGAAATAAATAGATGCATGACTGTGATAAAATAAATTAGATATTAATTATGAAATTGAAACTAATATGGTAACAAAGTGGTTTATGATATCATGGATTGAGTATATTGAATTTTTATATTTATGGTATGAGGAAAGAGTTAATTTTTGAAAGCATGCAATTTTTTACTATGATTTTATAGTAATTCAATTTATTACCATATTTCAATTGAATACATAATAATGGCCTTAAAATTTTTGGTGTATGACAATTAATATCTATGTTAATATGGTTGAAAAATAAATTATAATCTGATTTTAGAAATTTAGATACCTTATTTTGAAAATATTTAATTTTAATCAAGAATTTTTTTATGTTGAAATTTAGATGAGGTTTTATATATTAAATTATTATCTATCCATATAAGTATTTATTCATATTGGATAAATAAGGTTAATCTATATTGTTTTTATGTTAGCTAAAGACATATGGAATGACCTATCATGCCATTTGTGGATCTCAAGGTCTCCTAATTCTTATGGAATGAAAAATTCACCTTCACTTCTTAGAAAAAAAATATGAAGTGGAAATTGATCATGGAATAATGAAATAATGAGATTGTACCTATGAAATGTAATGAAATCATGTAAGTATTTATTCTCATGAAAATTCATCAACTCTAGAGAAAGGATCTTGAAACCAAAAAATTTATCCTAATACTTCATTTTTTGATGAATCAAATTGTCCCTTAGATCATCACAAATTTAGGGCATTGGGACTATTAAATTTATCCTAACCATATTCCGAAGTAATATCCATCAGAACGTGATAGTTATATTTCTCCTACATTTATATGTTTTCACTTTCCACCTATGTTCTCCAATTTGGAACCATATTTATAAGTTACTTTGGGTAATCGTTATGTTTCAAACATTCCCTTTTTTAAAGGGTGTTTTAGTATTCATTTTTATGATGTGGGTTTATATAAAATAAACTTTCAATTCTTAAAATTTTGATAACCTAGATGAATTTAAATGGATAAATTTATTTAAGTGTTGTAGAACGTAATACAGAGATTTTATTATGAAATAGAAAATTTTATTGTTTTTATTACATGATACATCAAGTTAAGCTTATGCTACATGAAACACCCACTTAGTTTTTATTACATGCAACACTGAGTTTCTAAAAAACCAAAGTTTATATTGTATTTATTTAAATAAGACAATTTTAACCTAGTTGTTAGAATGGAAGTTTTAAACAGGATTAATTGAATTATGAAAATATTGTTTACAAATGAATAAAAAATTAATATTTTTGTGGCCAATTAATTATAACTGAAAATAAAAACCCTTTTGAATATAAAAGGAAATCTTTTTTTTTTGTGAAAAACTATTTAATTTTTCACATAATTTTTTTGTACCAATAAATAAACAAATATCTATTGTTGGATTATATTTATAAAACATTCAATACAATATTTAACAGGCATAGTTTGTGTTTTTTAGACCTAATAAATCTAGTTTTATGGTTAATTTTTTTATTTTTTTCCTAGAGACTATTTTTTCTCTATTTAATTTCACACCTATTTTAGAACTAAATTTTATAAATTTTTTAAATTATATTTGAAAAAATAAACATCATTTTTTAAATTTGAATGTCAAAATTAATTCAATTTAAATTTTTGGAATTTTTCTAAAAATTTTCAACTTTTTATGAATAATGAAAATACTAATTTTATTTTAAAAAAAGACTTTAATTTAATTTCTTTAAATGGTAAAATTATTTTTTAGGTTAGTTTAAAATTTAAATTAGTTCATTTTAATCTAATTATGGTTTTCGAAAATGATTTTACCTATAAAAACAATGATATGTATTTCACACTAACACGATATTTATTACATAAGATTACACTTATAAAAACATGGAAGATCAAGAGATCTGGTGTGTTTCATAATTTGGTACGTTGCATAAGAATTTAAAATAAGAAAACCATCATCATTATTGAAAAATTACATAACATGATCTCACTTAAAACATCATGGGATAACCTTGGTACATACATAAGAAAGGTGTGATCAATAAAGACTAGTAAGGAAATAAAAATGGGATAACATGAAAAGAATAATACATATTAGACAATAGGAAAATAAATGGGTTATAAATAGTAGGAATCATAAACATTAACAATGATACATGATGTAGCATGATAATCATAATGCAAACATGGGAGATGAGACAACAAATTAAAACACTACATCATAAACTAGAATCAAGTATAAGTGCTAAGACGTCATGATGGAAAAAAATTCATATAGGAATCAGGTTCACTCCATATCCCAACATGACGTCTCATGAGACTAAACATTACCCATTGCTTTAGAGTGATATATAATTCTGGGTCAACCTTTCAATTTCATTTCATTATCATTCTTAAGTGTGCCACATAAATCATACAACCTGGAATAATTTTTCATAAAATTTTATTCCACAATCAAGGAGTGTGGAATAAATACATGTAATTCAACAATAAAATATCTATAAGTTCATAGAGGTCAACACCCTTGATTGTAATTGGGTATGGGTATTCACTACACATATTTCTGGCCTGCAATCTCATGGTGAAATTTCTACTGCATAACGGGGGAACATAAATGTTCATAGAAGAGATTAATGAGAGACAAAGGGGTATATCCTAATTTATAAATCATATGGTTAGTATGGGGGATGTGTAAAAACACATACCAACATTAGGAAATGAAAATTAATGTGAATAAAATGAATAATATTCATGAATAATGGGGAGAAAGAGAGGATCCCTAACATTATTGTGTGACACCAAATGCTTGGTATAATATTTTTGAGATATTGGGGGAATATTGGGAGGACTCTAGAGAGGGGGGTTCTGAGTAATTATATTATGAATTGAGTTTTATTGAATATAAGTTGTAGCTTTGGTGGATTTATATAGGAAAATATAGATGAATTCTTTATTATTTCTCAAACTTAGGTTTGGTACTCTATATAATAATGTAACCAAAATCGCAAACCTTGATATAGTTTTTACTCATGGTTTCTACCAAATAGAAGTGTTTTTAATTATTTTATGTGTTAAAGGTCATAAATTAATAAAACAATTCCATTTCTTATATGGAATTGATTCATAGTCTAAAAGAAATGATTTTAAAAACTTAAGATATATAATATTTTATGGAGGATTCATAATGGATTTATAAAATAAATAAAATGAACATAAACCAAAATTATTTTAAATTTATAACATATATTTTTTTGTGGATACATTTTATATTGTTTTTTACTTTACTTTTGAGTTATTATTATGTAATAATACAAACTGTATATTTATAAAGTATTTAAATTTTACTAGAAAATTCGACTATCTCAAAAAATTATGGAAAATTCACTATTGTATAATTTCAAAGTTATGATTCCAAAAATAATATTCCTTTTACGAAAATAATTTTCTAAATATTTTAATTTTCACTTTTAAAATAAATTTACATTTATTAATAAATGTTGGGTTTTTTGATGATAACACTTTTTAAACCCCTATAAAAATAACATTTTATATCAAAAAAATTATATGATAATTTATATTCAATAAAAATTATTTAATAATAATATTTCATTAAAATATTATTTATTTAACAAATCCATTAATTCATCAAAATAAATTCCTTCATTGAATTTGAATATTATCCAAAAATATTGTTTGTGTTTTATTGTATAAAAAACAAGTTATATAGTAACATTAATAGGGTGAAAATGTATTCATTATTACATAAAAATAATGTACATACTAATATTTATAGGTTCATGATACATATCATTTTAATACACCATAAAACTCCCTAAGATTAAGGTGTGAAATAGCGAAACTTTCATGGGGGGGGGTCGGCGTACATGGTTTGGTCTGTGATCTCGATGAGCTTAAACTTCTCACATAAATGGTCTAACTCATGTTTAAGTTTTTGTATATCATCCTAGGATTGCTCAAGCAAAATAACATAGATTCAATCTCCCTCATAATCTCTAATAAATGGGCTTCATAGGGTATCATCCCATTGGTTTAGGTTGTCACTTCCTTTTTCTCTTCCAATTGGATTTGTTAAAACCATATATTTATACTAAAAATGTGGTCACAATCCAATGACAATATTATCAGGGGTAAAGATGATTATAATTCATCTAAATCCAATAGTATATAATAAAACCAATGGAGTGTATTTATATTCTTTAAATGCATTACATAATAATACATTTAATTAATTCACAAGGAAACTTTTATTTACAATAGTTCAGGTAATTACAATATCCCCCCTTTAAGTAATTTTACCCACAAAATTTTATTTTCCCATAATAAAACAGATAAGGGAAGTTCTATTTCATGAACTCTTTTGATTTCCACGTCTCGTCTTCAAACATGTTGTTTTTTCATATCACTTTGACAAGGTGTGTTGTCTTATTTTGTAGAGATTTTTCTATATGATCTAAAATCTCCACTGACTAGTCCTCATAATAATGGTTATTATATAATAGTACAACATATGAATTTATTACATGTGAGGGGTCTAGTATATAATTTCTACAGAGGGATACATATAATATATCATGTAATTTAGAAAATTTAGGTGGGACTGTTAGCAGGTAGGCCATCACTCCTATGCGATCAAGGATCTTAAAGCGACTGAGGTTTCTTGGACTATTGTTTCCATTCATCCCAAATCTCATGAATTTATTGCATTGAGATATAAGGAGGAATACCAAGTCTCAAACACCAAACTCTAGGTCTGATCGATTATTTTCAATATATTTATTTTTTTGGCTTTGAGAAACCTTGATGTGATGATGAATGGTCTTAACCTTTTCCACCATTTCCTAGCCCATTTTAGAACCATGAAATTTCCATTGCGCAACTTTATACCAGCATACAAGTGTTCTTACCACTTCACATAAAGTTATTCATAGTGATCCATTTGGATGCTCATGTTGAAACTCTTATTGTAAGGGAACTTTACCAGAGGAATATATTGGTCTCATACTCCATTGAATTCAATTGATAATGATCTCAACATTTCCTAAAGTGTCTAGATAGTCCACTCAGATTGGGAATAAGTTTGAGGGTGATAGGGCATTCCAATGTTTATCTCAGTGTTTAGATATTGTTAAAGACTTTTCTAAAATAATGAAGAGAATCTTGGATCTCGATCAGATATAATTAATAGTGGTACTCCAAACAACCTCACCACTTATTTGATGTATATCTGTTCATATTGATGCAGTGAGAAGTCCTCTTGTATCACAAATAAGTGTGAATTATTTGTATGATTATCAACCACAAACCATGTAGAATTACTCCCTCTTGATATATTTAGAAAACCATTGAAAAGTTTCATGGTGATGTTTTCCATTTTTAATGTAGATATGTTTAATGGTTGTATCATACCCTTAGATTTTTTTCTTTCTGACTTCACTTGCTAACATACAATACATATTCAGTTATGCTCTATAATCTCTTTATTTTTATTGTCCCACTAATAGTATTCTCATATATTTCGATATGTATTTGTAATTCCAGGATTGATAGAGAAGGTTGAACTTTGTTTACCATTAAACAACTCGTTCATTAACTCAATATTTTATGGTACACATAGTCATGAACCAAATATTAAAACTACTTCTTTATTAAAATTTAACTCTAAGGATTTCCCTTTCTTTATAGTTTTTACTTTCTTCTGAATTCCTACTTCATTTCTCTGAAAATCCTTTAACCTATCCCAGAGGGATGGTTGAGAAATTATTTTTCAAAGGATTGATGATGTTCCTTCCTTCATGATTACCATTTACATCATATTCAAGTCTAAGGAGATTGGATCCTTCTCAATTCTCATCAATGAAAGAATTTTTGGATCAATTATACTTATATAATCAACCACTTTATTTTTTTTACTGGGATAGTAGTGTATAGATCATTCATTGTCCTTGATCAGCTCTAACCATATTCATTTGAGCATATTCAGAACTTTCTATATAAATATATACTTGAGGATTTTGTGATCAATATATATTTCACACTTCTCCCCAAAAAGATAATGTTTCCATATTTTAAAAGTTAATATCATTATATCCAACTTCAGATCATGCGTTGGGTAGTCCTATTCAAGAACATTCAACTTCTTAAACCACAGTCTTTGTCTTTTTCATCTTCCATTAACAAACAACCAAATCCTTTCTTCAAATCATCACTGAATACTATGAAAGGGTCTACACTTATGGGTAGTGTAAGAACAAGTGTAGTGATGAGACTCTTTTTTAGATCATTAATCTCACTTCACATTCATAATTCCAAGAAAACATGGCTCTATTTGGAATTATCTAGGTTACGGTGTTTGAGAATCAAGGGGGATTTCCCAAAAATCGATGATAATACCCATTAACTCTAAGGAAACTATGGATATATATCATATATGTTGTCCTTGGCCATCTTTAAATTTATTATGTTTTTGAAGGGCCTACCAATATCCCATTGCTTATGATGCTATTCCCCAAGAATGAGGTTTCCTTCAATAAGAACTCGTATTTGTTGTACTTGGAATAAAGATTACCATTTCACAAGGTCTTTAGCATATTGCCCTTATACTGCTCATGATCCTGCTTGGTTATGAAGAATATTAGAATATCATCTATAACGACTACCAAAAATTTGTATATGTAGTCTCTAAAGGCTCTATTCATCATGTCTATTATGATCTCTGGATTATTAGTGATTTTGAAAAGAATCACTATGACCTCATAGCACCCGTACATTGTATGAAAAGAAGTTTTGGGGATATCCTCCTTTATTAACCTAACTTGGTAATATCCCAACCATATATCCACCTTGTAGAATTATATTACTACACATAGATGATCAAAAAATTGACTAATATATGGGATAAGACACTTGTTCTTTATCACTATATTTTTGAACTCATGTTAATCAATGTAAATATACATTGACCAATTCTTCTTCTAGAAAAAGAGGACTAGTGAGAACCATGGTGAAGTACTTGGACATATGAACCCTTAATCCCTATCTTCCTATAGTTCTTACCTAATACCCTCAAGTTCCAAAATAGTCATTCTAAAAAAAGTATTATATAATGTCAACTCCCCATGTATAAGATTTATTGAAAATTTAACCTCTAGGATTGGAGGAAAACCGACAAATTACTCAATAAATACATCAACATATTCCCTCACAATAGTCATGTCTTCTAGGATGGTTTATTCCTTAGAATCGATCATTTGAGAAAGATACACTTTCTCATAGGGAAATAATATCCACGCATGAGATATTGGTTCTAAATAAGATTTATCCTCCTCCTTGCACTTATGCAGAATCGGGGGCCAATTCTCAATATGGAGAGTTATTTCCTTCTCATAAATTTTTTTGTTTTATTAATATAAGGAATACCAATCCATAACATAAATTTCATCAAATTATACCATAGGTAGTATGAAAAGGTTCTTTTAAAATTTCTTCCTTGAAATTTTGATAGGAGAGTAGTTATATACTTGGGATGCAATAATTTCCTCATTTTTCATTTTCACCAACAACTCTACTTTTATTCTTTTTAGTGGTGTTTGAATATTTCTACTAAAATTTCATGATATGAATGAATGTGTAGGACTAGAATCAAAAAGTATGTTCACTATTCTTGAATAAATAACTATCGTACCTATCACCACTTTATAGTTGGGATCCACTATAACGACCCATACTTTACATACATTGTTAATACTTCAAAATTGAAACATACTTATTACAACATATAACAAAACCACGAAAGGACCGTATAGGTATAGTGTCTTTAAAAAATGGGAAACATAAACAACTGGTTCATAAAGCATCTACATTGTCTCCCATTTATTTCATTATATCTATAGTCCCTTTTGGCATATCTTACTTAATAACATTCTTCCTGACTTGGGGAAAGAAAACATACAAAAGGGTGAGATCAAATGCTCAGTAAGGGTAAACAAAAGAAATATCAATCACATTGTATACATAAGCACATAACTTTTGGAAATCTTAACCTGCAAAAGAGATCATAATTTCATAACATGGGATAAATCATGGAAGTGAAATGTAATCACAATAATCATAACTTAAAACATGAAACTTTGTGGCATACACACATAATCATAGAGAATCATTTATTGTTAGTCAAGACTCATTGCCAAGACTATCTTAGTGGACAAAGTCCCTTTCTGAACTGAGTCACCCTCGTATCCGTCTTGTTTCACTGAACCGGTATAACCTACCATTCTAGCCATGTCTATCTCATGAGATATAAAATATTTACCCAATG
This sequence comes from Viscum album, assembly GCA_963277665.1. Lineage (NCBI taxonomy): Eukaryota > Viridiplantae > Streptophyta > Magnoliopsida > Santalales > Viscaceae > Viscum > Viscum album. Next base: position 1,606,181,271 of record OY728141.1, on the reverse strand, counting down.
CATTGGAGGGAGATATTGGTCCCACCCATCTCATAATGATACCATTCTTATGTGTGCCACAAAATCAAAAATCATACATCATTTCATAACCCATGTAGTAAAAATGGGATTCTTAAACAACATGACATCATAAAACAATTCATATAAGATAAAGGAATTCACAAAAATAATTCCATCACAAAATAATCAAATCAATGTAATAATAGGGATAGAAAAAGAACCCTATTTTATCTTAGATGGAAAATAATTTTGATAAAACACTTGAACTCCATTCTTGAGGAAAATATCCTTTCTACTTCAAAAACACTTTTCCTTTCTTAACATGTCATAAAATTCTAAACTAAAAGAAGTTGATTAAATATAAACTTTAAAACTTGTAAAGGAAGCTTCTTTGAAATAATATTTTAAAAATCCATTCATGCCGTATATGTTAAAAAAACATTCTTCTCGTACTTTTGTCGGAAAAGTCAAAAAGTACCTCGTACGAAAAATGACAAAAGATTCCTTTCATATCTTTTAATAAAAACTCACCGAAGGGTAAAATAGGATTTAAAAAATTTTAGGAGGCTGGAAATAATATTACATATTGAGGAAACATAGATGTGGATGATAAAATACACCCCAGTAAATACCAAAGTATAAACAATCTCAGATAAAAATGAGATTGTGATATTTCCCTTACCTTAGGTCCATTTTGCTTCGTAAGTGTCTGAAGCTCCTGTATAATGATTTAAATAATTTTATTGACTTATTCCAGAATCATACATATTTTTATGATATCATATATGGTCATATTCTTAGCTTCTTAGTAGTAAAATTTCATTGCTACTTGTTATTCGGGTGTTTATAATTTTTTGTTCTTATGTGTGTCTTGTCGAATAAATTCTTATTCTTATCTTTAGGTTATAGATACCTCATTTCCAGAATGGTATTAGTGTAATATATATCATATTCATTCATTAAATTCATTTATATAATCATTATGAAATGAATATCATGTAGAACGAGTCGCATCACATCGTGGAGACGATATTCCGTACGTACGCACGAGTGATGATATCGTTCCTATGATCGTGGAATTGTATTAGAGTGTATGTATACTATTTAAGAATCATTATTACTTTATAATAGTCATATATAGTCATTATTTACACCATTATACCCATCCAAATAAGGTGGTGGTGGAAAATAGATTACACCACGGCGTGGAGACGGTATTCCGTACATATGCATGTGCGGTGATTTCTTTTTCCGTAGGATGGATAGATGGTGAAATAGGGTTGTTTCATACTTATAATAACATATCAGTATATGAGTGATACTGATGTTATTACATCATAATGAAAAAACTAAAGAAGAAGAAGTGGAAGAAGAAATAAAGATGAAAGAATCGGTAACAGACATTACCTCTTCTTTGAAGTGCTTCTTTGAGACCTTCTTTTAGGGCACTAAAATTTGTCTTTGAAGAAGACCAGGACCTCTAGGATGTCTCTAGGGAAGTTGAGAGGAGGAATTGGCAGGGGTTGGCCGAGCTGGAAGGCTCAAAGTGGTGTGAGGAAGAGGGAGAGGAGGTTCCCTTTTATAAGGGAGGAGAGGGGCACCTTTGGGAAAACTAAAAATATTATTTTATTATAAAGTCAAGTTCGGTTTTAAATAGCTCCAAATTTATATATTTCGAATCTAAGGTTGGGATGGGTCGAAATCCTCTCATCCAATATAATTTAGACAAGTTTAGGTTCCTATTTAAACCTTATCATTTAGATTTAACATTAAGTTAAATAATTTTACTTTTACCGTGTCTTCTTGTGTTCTTATACTATAAGGTTAATAAACTTACTATAAGCAGTCAAATGAACCCCAAGTTGTTTATTATTAATATATATAACCTTATCTAAGTCATTTGGCCGAACCTTAGATTTTAGGAATAAAATAACAAGTACTAATATAATATTTGTTTTAAAAACTATTTTATGTCAATTTTGACACTATTTAGTAATTGATTTTTGTGAAAATCATAACAGAATGATTAGTTCGAAAAAAATTAATTAAATCAATACTAAAATTTCATATTAACCTAGAAAATTAGTGGAATTCATAAAAAGTCTCAAATTACATTTATTTTGGTGTTTATAACATTAATTATCTCAATATTTCATTAATAAGATAATTACTGCATCATCTTTGTGTCATAAATAAATTAAATTATTTAATGTCTAAAAATTAAAAATAATATACCATTATGTAGGAAATATTTTTATCCTTTAATTAATATTTACAGTCGAATTTATCTTATGTATAACCCCATATTAAAAATTATTTACTTATTAAACGTTGATTTTAACTATTTTAACCCTTCTTTAAATAAATTAATAATAAATGTCCTAATATAATCCAAGTGGGCCTAAATGGTCATGTTTTATTACTAAGTCTATTTTTGGTAGAATTACACTTGTAAAATAGAATTAGGACATTTGTTAGGGTAATAATAATATCATCTTTACCCGTAATTACCCTATTTTCTTTTAACTGTGGTAAAAAAAAGTAAAAAGTTACTATTCACCAAAAAATTATTTTCATCTCATTGAACCACATTTTATATACTGACATCAACCGTGTCTCTCGGATTTTTGAAATTCCACTCACAGAAGCGGTAAAATTAAGTTTTATGAAAAATTCAGTTTTTTAACTACCACTTAGTGGTTTCACTATTCATCAAAAATTGAAAGTTTTCAGAAAAATACCAAAATTTCACCCTAGGATAGTTTCGATATTCCGAATCCAAAAATGAAGTCCATTTTGAATAATAAAATTTATAAAATTTCAAAAAGTGGTTATTACTATTCATAACGGCTAGTTTTAATAATATTTCAATAGCATATCGTTGTTTAGTGAAACTCGGTATTGCGTACGACGCAAGCTATCGAGGAAGGTCGCGATTTCGTGTAAAGAAAGCCAAGCAAGTGTTGTGTAGAAAAATATTCTTTGATGATTTATATAACATAAAAGTCATGGTTGTTACATCCACCTCAGCGACTGTGAAAGAAAAAGCTTTCCCTTTCTACCTTGGATTTTGATGGTTGTCTCTAATAACCCTTAGATTTTTTCATTGGATTGAAAATTTTCGTGGTTCTTTTCAGTTTTAGAAATGAAAAATTCCATGGAGGATGAGTAGAGAATTACTCTCCTCAAATTCATTAATGGGTTTCTCCTATTAGAAATTGTTATCTAGGTTTACTTTATTCCCACACATAAATCATTTACTCACCCAAATTTTAAAATTTTAGGGGTTCTTCTTTCTGCACCATTGACATGTGGGATGTTGAAACTTTTTGGCACCATTATATTTATCTATCAGACTTCCAGAATTAAACTCCACTTTCCGCTTCTTATCCCTATCATGCCCTTGTGATTTTTTGATATCCATCTCGACTTTGAGGGAACACTAGAAAATTTTCTCATAGCTATCAAATTCACAGATATCTAGTACTATTCATAGACCATGTTTTAATCCACCAAATAAGTGTTCAACCTTACATTAGGGGGTAACAAAAAATTGAAAGGAGTATCGTGAATGTATTCTGATGTTAATCTCATACAACTCGATATACTCACTATCATTTTTCTTGAGTGAAAGTAAATATCCTTCCATTTTAAGGTCAAGAGTGTGATGAAAATATTTATCAAAAAACATTTTATGGAATTTCTTCCACTTCATAACTTCAATATCTTCCTTAGGATTTGTATTCTTGATCAATGACTATCACGAACTAGATCTGGTCTCCGTCAAAATCGGCACCAAACCTAGCCCATGGAAATACCTGAAGGGAATTCCCAATCCCCACAGGCTATCAAAAGTTCTTGTGAATCACAAAATGGAAATTGGGAATGATTTACAAGAGTTTATAAGCATAAAATAGAAAACTAATCCAATATTACAAGTCTAGATTTTTTTAAAAGAACTATCTTTTACAAAAATTCAGAATTTAATTACATAATTTGAAAAAATTATCAAATACTATAATCAATGGGGAAAGAAAAAATAGATATCCCAAGAACCTCCCAATGGTAAGGGGCTTCGGCTTCACACCATCTTCATGACACTACTCCAAAAAGGACCACTAGAATCCCAAACCGCTAGCACAAAAAGTTTTTCCCAAACCTACAAAAAAAGAACCAAGTCTACTTACAATAAAAGGTGTATGTAGTGTGTGATAGAAATCCTTGTAGTATTACACCACTAAAGTATTACATGTCATAAACATTCAAAGACAAAAAGCATGCAAGTTTATATAACATGAAATTCTAATAAGAATTTTAAAAGATGCAACTTTATATAAAAATAGATTTCGAGTGGACTATTTTAAAAGAAATCAACACTTCCAAATATAATGAAAAAGGTACTGAATTTTCCAACCAAAAATACCATATATCGATGGTAAGAATAAATTATCTAATGAGAACAAGAGACAAGAAATAACTCATAGGCACTAGCTCACTTTGGATCCCAGGTACCTTGTATCTTGGTGAATGTAACCATAAAAATATATGTTCTCGTGCACACGAGCCACTAGTAGGGATCATACACATAACCTAGTGGTCCCCCAAACAAAATAATAATCATCAGCATAGTTTAGTAATTGTTTTCATCATCAATATTTCCACGTGAAACTAAGGCCAAACCCCGCAGGATCACAAGCTTACTAGTACACGTCAATCCACCCAGATACCCGGGTTTTCCCTCTTCTTCTCAAAAAGGTTCCAAAAGCCATGAAATCAAATTTTTATATACAAATACCACTTCCAAGTCACACACATACCAAACTACCCACACACATGTCACACAATCCCCTTTATCATTCAAATTCATTTTGAGTTCATACTCACACCAAAACAACCCACATCACATTCACATCTCTTTCACACTTCAGTAAATCCTTTAGTGATTTTTATAATTCATTTCCAAGATGATACACATCACATAAAATCCTACACACCCATGTCACATAATAACCTTTTTTACCTTCAAATTATTTTTATCATCATACTCACACGAAACATCCCACAAACAAGTTTTGCACCCACATCACAATTTAAGGAATCATCTTGACAAATTACATACATTCTCAAAAATTTTGACATCAAAATTGGCCACACTATCATTAAAAAACTCATTTTTAGTAAATAAACGCACAAAAACAATACATAAAAATCATTTGCACACTTTGTGTAACTCATTAAACAATTTAGAATTTTCATAGAACACTTTTAAGGAGCATGATAAGGTTTTGCACCAAAAACCCAATCCAAAACACTTTTTTAGACCCAAAATCACACCAAGACCCTACCAAAGTAGAATTGTAAGCTCATAAAACATTTAGTAAACCACTTTCATATGTTATAAAATTAAACCAAACATTACCACAGGGGTTACACATGGAAAACACCCAATTTGAAGCAAAAGTGAAACTATAAAATTTACGAAATAACAAACTCCATCAAAAATGGTTTTTCACAATAAAAAAAGAGTTAAGAATATTATAAAAGTATAAATGAATAATATATAAATCATATTAGTATTCATACATATGTAATCACCTACCTTCTTTGTCGAAACCCTCAAATCTTGGGGTGAAACATCAACTGCATCACCGCCGCACCACAAGGATGTGAAAAGAAACCTTAAAACTCAATATTAGACTAAAAAACACAAAGCCAGAGCATTGTTATGAAGCCCTAGCTGCTGGAGAAGAGAAAATTCAAGAAAAATATTTAAAATAAAAAGAATATGGGAGAAATCAAAGATGGAAGCAGTTATATGAAGAGAACATGAAGTTTCCCACTCAAAACCCATTAAAAATGAGTTCCAAGTGAGGTTTTGGGATCATGGAGACCTCCCATGGCTGATACGGTTGAAATGGAGAATAAATGGGAAGAATTCGGTCTATTATAGACGGGTAAATTTGGAATTCCGAAAAGACATTTAATGAGCTAGACACCATTCACTTTTTGGCTGTACAATTTAGTAAACTGTGCGGACAATTCGTGTGGACTATTCTAGCCACCTAAAAAGTGTTGTTTTACCTATAATTTTAGGGGGTCTAAGGGGAAACTAAGAGGGAATGATAGGCCAATGATAGGGGACAAAAATTTACAAAACAATGCACTCTTTTCACCCCAAAACTCATCCAACTCATGGGTAAAAACTACATAAACAACATACCCCACAAATGGTGCCACTAGGATTGTCACAAATCCAACTCCAAAACATCACAATAGGAGGCCAAGTACCATAAAATACCCCCAAGACTAAGGTTATATATTAAAAACACAATAGAAACCAAAATTTCAAACCCAGAACACCTGGAAACCAAGGGAATGCTTAAAATCAAAATAGGATTTGAAACAAAGCATGGAATCAAAAATCGAGGTGTGAAAATTCTCCCCACCATTAAAAATTCATCCCCTGAAAATCCACAGTAAGGAAAAAAGGAAAAACCAAACCCAACTGATAAACAAATATGTACTCCTTTTCCAAGTCTCTTCCACCCCCAAAAGGCCAAAACACATCCAGTGATCAATTAAGGATGGAATACTCTCACAAACCAAAACATACACCACTTTCTTGAAACAATCTATCAAATTTAGAATTTATACCTAAAGAAAACTCCTTTAACACTATCAGAAAAACCCTCAAGTAATTAACCTGAATGAGAAGAAAACAACAAATAGAGTCACCACTACCTTGATTTAACTAAACTGTTGGGCTCCCTCCACTCCAAATGTTTACCCAAGGAAGGTGTTGGTAGTTAGGTAGATTTGAATGAGACTACCTACTTCCAAGCCTTGATCGAGGATAAACATGAGTTACTAGTAATTTTAGACACAAATGGGCTCCCCACCATAATAGACAACTTAAATTTTTCCTAAGACAAAATTAGGACACCAACAAGGGGAGGCCCGAACAAACTCCCCAGTAGATGGGGTATAATTCCATTAGAACTTTCCTAAAGATCATACATAAGACTCATAGTGGGTCTAGCAATGATAAGAACCAACTATCTTAACTGACCAGAATGGGTTGGCACAGAAATACCCCAAAATTTAAAGAGTTGGGACATCTGTATGGTTAGTTTTCACGGTTTGGGAAACCATACGCTAACTATGTGGATCCCTCTATCTGCATGGTTTTCTGGGGCATGGTTACTACTAACCATGTGAAAACCGTGTTCTCAATCAATATATAAAAAATTAAAACTTTTCCCCAAAAACACAATGGAAACCAGGGAGGAAAGGAATGACATTGGGCAATAACATGGACATGAGGTCCTCCCACCTCTTTCCATCGAACGGGAACAACAAAAGCACGATGACGACACCAGAGGTTTAAACTCTTCCCATATTTCATACTGAGGATAAGACTTTGGACAAGGGTTTGAATGACCCTGGTACTTCCCCTGACTACGCGCCAACTTCACTCTGAGACCTATGGATGGATCTCAAATGATTGAAGCATCTTCAGCCTTTAGTTAGGCCTTGGGAAACCCCCTTAATGGAACTTCTCCTTTGAGTTCCATGAAAATTATACCCTAATCTCAAATGGGTTCACTGAGACATAATACATTCCAAACTCACTTTACGCTAATCTGGCATTTCACTAAAATAGGTGCGTATAAGATGCACACACATAACCCCTATTTTCTTCACATGAGAAAAAGAAATATGAAAGCATATATGGAAACACCTTCCTCTAAAATAGAGGATTTTTATGTTTTTATGAGGGAGACATAGTCTCAACATAATAGATACTCCTAGAGGATTTCATGACCTTCACTTTTACAGTCAAATGAGCACACGACATCAAAAGGTGTCATCGAACATGACCATTGCAACTGATATGAATAGGACAATTAGATGGACCTTATACCAAGCCCCCAACAACACACAATTCCCACAAGTGGACATAACATCCTCTCATGACCATATTTCCCACATTGTTGGTTTAATGTGAACCCATACTTCAAAGATACTACAAGGGACCCAAAGGCCCACTTAGACACCATCCACACTAACAACCCCAGATTACATTCACCTTCAAAGAATCAGGTAACTTAAAAAACTAACGTCTCTTACAACCTTCCATGAGCACTCTCCCACTACAAGAGGATCCGAAAAACCAAGAAAGGAAATGGTGTAGACTCAATCTCTAAATATCAAGAAGAATATTCCTTATATTGATTAACTATAGGTTATTCCAATACATAAACAATCTACGACTCACTTCAGTTGTGCACTAACCCTTAATTGGGGTGTACCTTATCCAACGAGAGAACCGAAGGACCTGAATAAGATGGTACATTGGTAAAAAAAAGATAAAAATCATATACAAACATATTAAGTAAAACACCATAAATCAATCCTAAAAAATTTCTTATAAGCGACCACTAACCGTCCCTTCAACCCAACTTACCAAAGAAAAATGAACCCAAAACACCATTCAAACAAGAGGGGTTCTTGGACTGAAAACATCCCACAATAAAAACAATTTAAAAAACACATAAGACACACCATACCAAACAAGTCATCAATACATCATGTTTTACTTTAAAATCGTCTCTTTGAAATAAAAAACGGTTCAACAGTTAGCATATCCACTAATGGTACCCCATGGGCCTCACACATGCATGTTTTCGTGCCACACCAGGCACCCTCCTCATATCCATACCGAAACTCATCCAGTCATTCCATTAACTATCAATCATCCCATGTAACCCCATGAATGTGTTCAATCAAAGAAATACCAAAGGTTAAAACAAAAATTCTTTCTAATTTTCAAAACCATAACATTTAACCAATCCTTCTTTTTATCGAGATGGCTAACCACAAAATCAAAATCTCAATTTACAGATTACAAAACATTCAAGAAAGGCACAACCATTCATATAATAAATCAATTCCAATTCATTGAAATCAATTTCAAAACATCTCATCCCATTAAAACACCCTTAAATAGTTTAGAAAACTATATTGGGAACACTTTTTCAAAACTAACATTAACATAGTTCCTGCTTTCAAAAGATGTGTAAACACACCATTTTCCTGTTCAAAAAACTCTGAATATTCAGTTCCACCATTTCAAAAATCAAACCAATCTCCCTTTATTAGTAAATTACATCGAGAAAAAATTACTCTTATTAAAAATGTGTCATTTTTTCTTTAAAACTGAACTTATAGGATTTCAAAACTATAGGACACAAGACACTGCGAGAGGAAACTAGTTTGGGTGGGTGACGTGGAAATATGGTTGGCGGCCATATGCCAATCACTTCACCCTCACCAAGAGTTTTCTAGGGATATATACCTGGCTCCACATGGCTTTATAGGCCCTGTGATCCCACTGACACCATTAACCCAACACTCTATTCATTTCCCCTAATCATTATCAAACCAAGAAAACCAATGGTCTCAGATAAATCCCTTAATGAGGTGTGTTGGCCAGGCACACAACCCATAATTTGAATCTCATTTACCAAAAATCATATCTCTAGACTATCCTAACTCTTCCCCAAATAACATAACGCAATGAGAGAGAACCTCATTTGATACCATTTTTTCACAAACTAGATCTACTCCCCATCAAAACCAGCACCAAACCCACCCCATGGAAGAACTCGAAGGGAATTCCCAATCCACAAGGGCTGGCACAAGATCCTGGGTATCACAAAATAGTAATTGGGAATGATTTACCTGACTTTTTAAACATAAAACAGCAAACCAATCCAATATTACAAATTTGGATTTTTCAAAACAAACCATCTTTTACAGAAATTCCGATTTAAATTACATAATTTAAAAAAATTCACAAATACTATAACTAATGTGGAGACCCAAAATAGAATGCCCCAGAGCCTCATCATAGATATGGGCACCCCCCTCAAGCTAACTTTACGACACTGCTCTAAAAATTACCGCTAGAATCACAAACCACTGGCACTAAAAGTTTTAACAAAACGTACAACAAAAGAACCAAGTATAATTACACCCAAAGGTGTAAGTAGGTTGAGATACAAAGCCTAGTAGGATTTCACCAATAAATTATTCCATGTGATAAACATTCAAATATAAAAATATTTAATGTTTTCATAAAATGAAATGATAATAAGAATTTTAAAATATGCAACTTTAAATAAAAACAGAGTTCAAGTAGGCTATTTTAAAATAAATCAACACCTACTAATAGAATGAAAATGGTACTGAATTTTTGATCCAAACATACCATATGCCGATGGTAATAATAAAGTATCTAATTAGCCTAATCAATAAGAAATAACCCCTAGGAACTAGCTCATTGTGGGTCCTAGGTACCTCATATATTGGTGAAAGTAACTAGACAAATATATGTTCTCGTACACACCAGCCACTAGTAGGGATAATACCCACAACCTAGTGGCCCCCCAACATCATCATCATCATCATAGTTTAGTAATTTTTTTCGTCGTCAATCATAATATGTAAAACTGAGGCCAAACCCCACGAGATCACTAGCATACCAGTACACGTCCACCCACCTAGATACCCAGGTGTTCCCTCTTGTGATCAACAAAGTTCCACAAGACATGAAATAAAATTTTCACATTAAAATAACACTTCCAATTCACACACACACAAAACATCCCACACAGATGTCACACAATCCTCTTTTTCATTCAAATTCATTTTGAGTTCATAATCACACCAAAACAGCCCACAACACGTTCACATCTCTTTCAAACTTTAGTAAATCTTTTCAACATTTTTATAAAACACTCCCAAGTTGATGTGCATCAAATAAAAACCCAAAAACACATATCAAATAATAACCCTTTTACCTTTAAATTCATTTCATCATCATACTCACACAAAACATCACACAAACATGTTTTCCACCCATATAACAATTTAATAAATCATCATGAAAAATTAAAAACATTCTGAAAACATTTAACATCACAACTAGACACTTTATCATTAAAAACTCATTTTAGAATATACAAAAACCAAAATATTACATAAAAATCCTTTTCAAAATTTTTTATCTCATTAAACCATTAAGAATTTTTATAAAACACTTTCATGAAGCGTGAAAAGTTTTTGCACCTAAAACCCATTAAAAAACACTTTTCTAGACCCAAAAGCACACCAAGACCCTACTAAAGTAGAATTTTCAACCCAAAAAAATTAATAATCCACTTTTGTATGTTATAAAATTAAACCAAACATTACTATAATGGTTTCAAATGGAAAACACCCAATTTGAATCAAAAGTGAAACTATAAAATTAACTCCATCAAAAATGGTTTTTTTTTCACAACAAAAAAAGAGTGATGAAAATGATAAAAATATAAAGGAAGAAGTGAAACTCATCATAGGATTATTACACATGGGATAACCTAACTTTTGTGTCAAAACCCTCAAATCATGGTGAAAAACATCAACTGCACCACCACTGCACCACAAGGAAGTGAAAAGCTACCTAAAACCTAAATATTATACCAAGAAACTCAATGACAAACCCTAGTTAAGAATCATTAGCTGATGGATAATAGTAAATTCAAGAAAAGAAAAGAAAACCAAAGGAAGAGGGGTGAAATCAAAGATATAATCACTCACTTGAAGATAAATTTATGTTTCAACATCAAAAAACCATTCAGAAATGAGTTCCAAGGGAGGTTTGGGGTGCTTGGATACCTCCCATGGCTGCTATGGTTGAAATGGACAATAAATGGGAAGATTTGGGTTTATTCCTAAAGGGAAAAATTGGAATTCCAAAAAATATTTTTAATGAGATGGACACCTTAATTGGTTTGGATGCACGGTTTAGTAAACCATGAGGCAAACCGTGCGGCCTATTATGGCCACCCAAAAAGGGTTATTTTTCCTTCAATTTCAGTGGGGTACAAGGGGGAAACCAATATGGAAGGATAGTCCAAGTACAGGGGAGAAAAATTCACAAAACAAAGCACTGTTTTCACCCATGAAATCTTTCAACTTATGGGTACAAACTACCTCAACAACATACCCCAAAAATGGTGCCACTAGAAGTGTCACAATCCAACTCCAAAACACCACAACCTCATACCATCAATTTAAAAAAATAGGAGGCCAAGTACCATACACTACCCTCAAGACTAAAGTAATAGATCAAGAACACATGAGACACCAAAATTTCAAACCCAAAACACTTGAAAACTAGGAGATTGCTAATAACCAAAAGAGGATTTGAAACAATGTGTGGAATCGAAAATCCAGGTGTGAAAATGACCAACACTAATTATCTTATCAATCCATATAATAAAAAACTAGCAGTCCTTTAACACATTCACAACATTGAATGATAGTGATGTTCTTCTCAATGGATTTTATCCATTGTTTTGGGAATAAGGGATTAGATAATCTATTGAAATTCGTAGGCCTTTGTCACATAAAGGAATCAATTACTTGTTACTATTTCTTTGGGGGATTCAGGAGCTCCTCTTGATACAGGTTTCTGTTAATATAATAAGTTAGCTGAGAGAGTATCATCACATATATTTTTGTTTCCACTCCTGTCCGGTTGGGAATATCATTGAATAAGTAATCACATTTCATGTCACATTGATTGTTTATCCAATTCCTCCAATTTCCATTCATTATCTAGAATAAAGGGGAAGTTAGGGGTGATTATTTTTAAACTATTAATCCCATAAATGGTAATTCAATTATATTAAAGGTATAACCTATAAATTATATTTCTTTAATTAACATATGAATTTCTAGGCTTTAATCTATGTTATCCATTATATATTTCCTAACATATACTATTATGGGTATTTTTTTTATTCTCATAATAATGGTTCATAATTATATTATGAATTTACATAAGCATATCTTCTGAGAGTATAAAACTAGGTGAATAGTAAGTCTCATTGTCATATACTATGTTACACCAAGTTAGGCCCTAATACACCTTTTCATTTTTGTTACTCCTAGATACATCTATTCCAGAACCACGTCTACATGTAGTATCCATCCAGGAATGTATATGCTTGATAAAACACCTACTCTATACTAACAAAAATTTAGGAATGTGTTCTTATACATATTATTATCCCTACGGATTTCTCTAGAGTTTTTTAATCATAATCCAAAAAATACCTAAACTTTTACTTTGATACCAATTATAACAACACTGCTCTTAATTTCACATTAATAAATTAATTATTACATAAAGTTTCACTTAATAGAAACTAAGATATTGATAATTTTAGTGTCTTTGGGAATTAGGTACATTAAATAACAATTTGAAACTGAAAAAACATCATCTTTATTGAAAACATTCTTAACATGCTCACACTTAAAATTACAAGGGATAACTCAGCGACATACATTGGAAAGGGGTGAGCTATAAAGCCCAATAAGGGAATAAACATGGTATAAAATGAAGATAATAGTACATATTATACAATAGGAATATTAATGGGTAATAAAAAGACTAGGAATCATAAACATGAACAATGAGATATAATGTATCATGATAATCATAAAGACAACATGGGAGAAGTTGAAACAACATAAAACACTACATCATAAACATATGTCAAGGATAAATTCCAAGACATTATGGTAGAAGCGTCCCTTAAAATAATTAGGATCACTCCTTATCCCAACATGATGTCTCATGAGACTAAACATTACCCAATTCATTGGAGTGCTATATAATTTTGGGCACACCCGTCACATTCATTTCATTCTCATTATTTGGTGTGTCACATAAATCATAAAACATGGAATCATTTTTCATCAAAATTTAATCCATAATTAAGTAATGGTTAATACATATGTGCATTTACTTAATAAAATATTTATAAGTGCATAAATGTGAACACCCTTGACAGAAATTGGGTATTGTTATTCACTACACATTTTTTGGGCATGGAATCCTACAATTAAATTTGGGCAGTATAATAAGGGAATATAAATGTTCATGGGAGGGATTAATTAGAGTCAAATGGATATATATTCATTTATAAATCATAAGTTAAGTATGGGGGATGTGGAAGAACACACCCGAAAATTATGAATTGAAAATAAAATGTCATAAAATGAATAATAATCTTGAATAAAGGGGAGAAAGAGAGGATCCCCTACTTTAGGGTGTGACACCAAATGCTTCGATGGAGATTTTTAAGAGATTGGGGTCACTTTAAGAGGACTCTAGAGAGGGAAGGTAAGATTAAGGTTGTTTTAAAGGGTGTTTTAGTGAAGGTAAATGGGAGATTTGGTGGGTTTATATTGGAAAGTAGAAAAGAATTCTTTATTACTTCTCAAACTTAGGTTTTGGACTCTATATAATAAAATAACCAAAACCCCAAAACATACCATGTTTTTGCCTATTTTTTCTACCAAATGGAAGTTTATTTCACTATTTCATAATAAAACGGGTGTAAATTAAAAAATATATTTCTATTTCTTATGTGTAAGTGAGTCATACTCTTAAAGAAATGATTTTTAAACCTTAATATATATTTAATGTTTTGGAGGATTCATAATGGATTTTAAAAATAAATAAAATAACCATAAAACCACATTATTTTAAATTTAAAACATATATTTGGTAATTTATATCCTTTATAGTATTTATTACAACACGTTTTGGTCATTATGACATCATAATACACACTTTATATTTATATAATATTTATTTTTTACCCAAAAATTACACTATCTTAGAAAATTATGAAAAATTAACCAATTGATAATTTCAAAATTATTATTCCAAAAAATTATTCAATTTATGAAAATAATTTTATAAATATGTGAATTTCTACTTTTAAAATAAAATTGAAAATTATTAAAAAATGTTTGGTATTTTGGCAATAAGAATTTTCAAACCCTTAAAAAATTACATTTGACTTCATAAAATTTATATGATCATTTATATTTAATAAAAATATTTAATAATATTATTTTTTAAAATATTATTTAATTCAAAAATCAATTAATTAATCAAAATTAATTTCTTAATTAAATTTTAGTATTATCTAAAAATATTGTTTTGGTTTTATTTTATCAAAAACAATTATAAAGTAATAATAATAGGATGAAAATATATTAATTATTCTATATCATATAATTTAAAGACTCATATTACTATGTTCATGATAGATATCTCTTTAATACACCAGAAAATTCCCCAAGAGTAAGGTGTGCAACAATGATACTTTCATGGGGTGGTTCAACATAAATGGTTTTGGTGGTGATCTTGTTGAGCTTGAGCATAGCCTATGAATGGTCGTACTCAGGCTTAATTTGTCGGATCATAGCTTTGGCTTGGTCAAGGGAAATGCCCAGAGATGATATCTACCTTAGGAGGCCCAATAAATGGGCTTCATAGGGTATGATCATACTGGTTGAGTCAATCACTTCCTTTGACTATGTCTATTAGATTTTTTAAAATCCCATATTTATACTAACCATATGATCACTGTTCAACAGTTATATTATCAATGATAAAGATTCTTATTGGGAATTTAAATACAATAGTATTTAATAAAAACAAAGGAGTGCATGTGTTTTATATAAAAATATTACAAAATATGAAATTTAATTAAATCATAAGGGAAATTTTGTTTATAATATTTTGGGTGTTTAAATTATCCCTAAAATTATTATAAAAAAGTTTTATGTTTTAAATGGGAATTTTGTTTTGAAAAACTGGTTTTCATGACGTTTTATTGTTTTTATTTTAAATTAAATTCTACAATTTTGGTGTTTTGAATTTGGAAATATGGATGAATTTTTTTTATTAAGATTTTTAAAATTTAGTGAGTAGGTCCCTTTTATTTTTGGGCTATATGAATAGTAACCATGTTAAATTTTGTTACCACGGTAATGGGTAAATTGGTAATTTAGGTTAAAATTAAAATGATAAAGTGTATAAAATGACCATAACACATGTAATAAATTTAGTGGATGAAGATAATTCTACCATTAACAAATGATAAATGAAATTAATTTTTTTTAATGGACACTTGTCCAAGAAAATGTCTTATATAATATTTAAATAAAAGAAAGTCACAAAATGTCAGTTTCTTTGTTTTAAATACCCCTTATGTGTCCACATGTGAAAAAATATATGTTATGAATGAATATAAATTTAAATTTATAACTTAATAAACATATTTTAATGATTAAAAATTATTTTTGACTTTTTAGGCCAATTAGATCAGATTATCATATTCATAATATTTTATTTAATAATGATTTAAATATTTCACAATCATGTTTTAATAATATATCATTTTTAATACTATTTTCTACAACATATATATTTGATTGAAATACTATTCATAAATTTATATGATTTATATTCATTATAATTTTTTTTTATATTTAGTGAAAAATTAGTATAGTAAGTAATTACACAACACTGATGTAGTCATTAATTTATTAGTGGAAATATCAAATAATTTTTATTAAAAATATTAAAATAAATATAATTTTAGATAACTAATATGATACATTATTTTTATATAAGATCTTGACCTGATAGGGATATAATAAGACATTTTTTTCAATGTTAAATTTTTATCTTAATATTTTTAAAAATCCATGTAATGAATAGTGTCAAAATTGACACTAATAATATTTTATCAAAATAGTATTTTATTAAATTATTTAAAAATCATAAAAAATATTTAAAAATAAAAAATAATTATATTATGGTCTAATATTTTATAAATTTTCCATTTATTGTATAATTTATCTAAATAACTAAATATTACAACCTTTTAATATTAAAAGATTTATTACCATAGTTAAAATTAAAATAGGTCAACTAAGGGATAATAAAAATGATAAGGTTTAAAATAATACCAAAAATTGTCAAAAATATATTTATTAATTTTATTACAACATTATCTCATATTATATAATAATAAATATAATTTTTGAGGTATTTTTATTGATATTGAATTGTTTATAAATTAATATTTCCAAAAGGTTCAAAAGTACCCTTCACCTCAATTATAATTTGCACCTCCACACTCAATTATTCACATCAAATTTAGCCTTAAATTTCAACCATATCCTGTAAATTTATCTTATAAATATTCCTATAACATTATAGAGGTTATGGTATTCTCAAAAGACCAACTTTAGTGTCCCTAAGAGGAGATGTAATGGAAGTTCTTTAAAGATGATATAATCATCTTTATTGACTCTTTCAAGATTATTTCATCTTCTACTTCCTCTTCATGTGTTGTTTAAATTATAAATTAAAAAATATTGTATAACCTATATATTGAGACATTATTAAGATTATGGAACAACCATATTCCACCATTGACCCATCATATAAAAAACAAAAGCCCAACACGTGTGTAAGTATAGCTTACCATCTCCATGCACGGGTGTAATCTGTTTTTCATAACTACTTTATTTGGATGGGTACAATGATTGAAATAATATATATATATATATATATATATATGATAATTATAACTTGATTTTGATTCTTAAAAAAAATCACCCACTTACATTCCCTTTTACCATTAAAGTAATAATATCATCGCTCGTGTGTACGTACGATCTACTTTCTCCATGACACGATGCGATTCATTTTCCATATTCATTGTTCAATAATGATTATATAAATTTATATAATGATTAAATATGAAAAAATATTACTTTAATATCATTATATAAATTATTAAACTAGATCCAATTCACAAGAACCATGACTTATACAACAAAATATGCATAGAAAAATGACACAATTAACACCCAAAATAAGAGTAATAATAAAATATTATTAATGAGGGATAAGATGACATAAGATTATCATATATGATATCATAAATATGAATATGGTTCTGGAATAATTTAATAAAATTATTTAAACCATTATACAA
Source organism: Viscum album (assembly GCA_963277665.1). NCBI lineage: Eukaryota > Viridiplantae > Streptophyta > Magnoliopsida > Santalales > Viscaceae > Viscum > Viscum album. Next base: position 1,606,163,344 of record OY728141.1, on the reverse strand, counting down.
GTGTTTCATATATGCACAAAAGAAATTATATCTAAGGTCAGGGTTAATTTCACGATCTCATTATAATCCAGGATTTGTTATACATAAGTATTTATTAAGGAATATTTATCTTCCATGTCCATGTTTCATAAAAATGTTATAAAAGATATTTTTACTAATCTCCTAAAACTTTTAATGTAATTTTCACCCATTTTTTAATTTTTACTAAATGGGTTGAAATGAATCTTCTTGTCATTTTTCGAACAAGGTACTTCAAGACTTTTTCTGAAAAAGTACGAGAAAAATATTTTTAAAAAATATACATAATGAACTGATTTTTTCTAATTTTATGATTTCTTAATTATTTAAAGATTATATTATAAACATAAAAGGTTATGTTCAATGAATAAATGTTTCTTTTTAAAATTGTGCATCTTTTTATGAAAATAAAATGTTTTCTTGCAGAAATGATATTTTCCTCAAGAATTATTTCAAGTGATAATTCATAATTAATTACCTTATATGATAACATTATTTTATGTTACTTATGCTTTACTAGGGATATTTTTTTTCAAGTATATTATCTATATTCTTTCTAGGTTTGTTTTATTTTTATGATTTAATTTTATTTATGAACCCCATTTCTTTTCCATGGGTTGTGTTATAATGGAATGAGGTTTGTGAAACCCATTTATTTTTATGGGTTTTATGGATGAATTACATTATTATGGAAAACTAATATATGATTTTCATTGTGTGATGGGTGGGACCTATATCACCCTCCAATGCATTGGTAAAATATTTATATCTCAAGTAATATATATGAATGAAATGGTTTGTAAACTTAGTTCACTAATATAGGGCTCTGATGAGGAGTAGACTAGGTTCAGTAAAGGACTTTTTCCACTATGATGGTCTTGGAAATGAGAATTTACTAATAATTAAATGAATTTATATGCCTATATTTGCACCTCAAATTCCCTTTCATATGTTATTATCTCATAGAAAATGTTATTTAATTCTTTATGAACTTATATGATTTATTCCCTGACATGATATCATGATATTTAATATGTTGTATATGATTTTAAAATATTCTATTTATGTTGTTTTTTCTTATGACTATGATATGATTTATATCTACCTTGTTTATACTTAATGAGAATCTAAGATCACCATTTTATTATGTTTCTTTAACCCTAGATATGAATAAAGGTATTAAGTAAGACATGTAAAAAGGGATCTAGTAAAGAAGAAATAAGTGAGATATGATGTATATGTGTTATGAATCAGTTGTTTGTGTTTCATATTTTTCAAAGAAACCAAACCTATACTATTTTATAATGGTTTTTTAATTCTATACAATAAATAGTATTCTATTTAGATGTAATATATATGTATGAAAATTTTGGTCTGATATTGTCATGGACTAATTACCATACTTTATACATGATCCAAATCATAAATGGGCATAAATTTCACCTACTAATATTCTAAAGGTTTTCAACAATAAGTGAGGGTTAAACCCTATACTCTGAGAGACTATTCCCTTAATTCCAAAAATTGATACCATAAGAAAACATAATATCTAAATTATAGTATAAATGAATTTTAATACCTTGAATAAAATTAATAGACAAGTAAAATAATGGTCAAGACTATATTGGTTAATATATTACAGAAAAATAATTACATACAAAACATGACCTCCATCCAAACTCAATATAAGTTTTTATAAAGAACTGTCCATCCTAGCACTACACACCATGATATGTTAATCCATAATGGTCAACACATAAACCTATAATCAATTAATATGGTTTACATATGTACACTAAAAACAACACAAAGTACATAGGTAGGGGCTAGTCTACATAACTTATAGGATTCCCCGCTATCATCCACTTATTTGTGTGGATGGGATAAATGTACATGAAATTGCAATGTTTATAAGTGTCACTGAACCTATATTAATATATGATAAATAATAATTATCATCATAGAAATCCATGAAAAATATTATTACAACATAAAAATGAAAAAATCAATAAATGGGAAAACCAAACCCTTGTGCCTCAATAAGACCTGACATTCATCTCAAGAAAGAAAATTACTCAAACGTGATTCATAATATGAATGCCTCAAAAAAATGTTAACACCAAAATCATATAACATTAATTATGAAGGAATAACCATATTAGTGTCCAAAATTTTGATAAGTATGAAATTAAATATAGAGATATAAGGGGTATATAAATAGATAATAAAGTTCCAAAACACTTATAATGGGACTTATTGCATGCTTATGTCAGTGCTATCCTTATAGAATCATTCATATCCCATGAAAAAAACATAGTGTGATAATAATGATCTCTCATGGAGATGGATCCAAATAGACAAATGGAAATATATTTTGCTCGACCTAAACATAAGTGTTTCACATCCTTGGTCTTCAGTAGTCCCTTAAGAGATGATAAAACGTTTACATGATCATTATAGTAAAAAAATAAATTATACCAAAAGTGTAACACCCTTCCCACCATTTATATTTTACCCCAAAAAATATTATATATCCAAAAAAAGTTGAGGCCTACCACCTATATGAGGATCAAGAAAGAATTAGTAAATTTTCCACTGTATATAGCTTTAAAATAATTAATCACGATTCCCATTATTGGCTCATTAAAATTAAAATTTCATCAAACATATTGCATAGATATCAAAGGCTAAATAAAAAAGACATTTTTAGACATAAGTACCATGAATAGTTAAATAAAAGGATCGTAATAGTCCAATCAAATAATGTTAGACCCCAAAAAACCAAGGTGAAAATCTCACTCACCAATGTTTATATGGATATCCATGAATTGAAAACAGATTACCAAATACTTAATCCATTTAAAAAACCCAAAACCAAATAAATAAATACCATATTCTCATTAAATAATTATCTAATAGTGACCAAGAATTTTTGATATCAAATGAGATCAAGACCATAAATATTTAATTTTTTATAGTTTGTTCACCTATTTTACTAATTGTTTCACACATAGTATTCCAAAATTTGCTGCAATCATAGTTGGAAATTTTTATATCCAACCACAAAACCTATAAAATTTTATTTTATAGTATATAATTTGCAAAATTATCCTAAAGACACATCGAGTAACTTTAAAACAGATCAATTCAATGAAAATGTATGATTAATAAATCTTTTTTCAATTTAAACCTACTCTATTAAGTCATACCACATAAAATTATATTTCAAGGTTTATTTTTATCAAATTATAATTAAAATAAAGTAAATAAATAAATAGAAAACTAATAAAAAACTAAAATTACATCCTCTATATTTGGGATGCCTGTCCAATTTACGTTACTTTCCATAAGCTATAATTGACTACCTAACCTCACAATATTAAATAATTAACACCATAGTGAAAAAACATGAAATAAAATCCCATAACCATATTAAAAGTCATAACAAAAAACCATAGAACCTTAAAATAATTATAATGAAAGAGAATATGTACCAAAAATATATTTCCACTTTCATTTATAAAAACCCAAAAATGAATCACATTTTCATAAAAACACAATTTTATCAAAAATGGCATCAAAACAAAAAACTCATTTAAAATAAAAAACCCTATAATTTAATAAATCAAATATAACATAATTCAAAATAATCAAAAATGATTATTTCCATTAAAAATATGTTACTAAAAAGTCATATCAAAAAATTAAATTTACCATAAAAACACTTCTAACATTTGAAATTCATTTAAAATGCTACGGGCATATATAACCACATTTCAATAATCAAAACTCAGCTAAAATTTTTAAATCATATCAAAAAATTATAAACCCTGTTAACCTATAATTAAAGAAAAATTATAAAATTTTATTAAAAAACATTTATATAGAAAAAAAATTATTTATTTTAATGAAACTCACATTTAAACATTGAACAAATTTTCAAATTTTCAAGTTATTTATGTTGTTATATTAATTTAAAAAAACCCATGAATAAATCCAATTAAACATAATTAAAAACCAAAAGTAAATATATTTATAAACTCAAAAAATAATCTTATATGTTTTTATCATACTAGCACAGAAAGAGAACCAATAATGATTAACTGATAAACATAATTTATACAAATAACTTTACCATGATTTATATAACTAAATAGACTAAAATATCATAATTCTTGTTTTTTGATGATTTTTTTGAGAGTATATATTTTTAAAAAAATTATAGTAGTTATTAATATTTTAAAGAAGGAAAAAAATATTATAATATATATTTTTATGACATGGTTATTTTGTGGTGAATAAATCTGAAAATCTAAAAAAATACGATTTGAAGATTTCATGCTATACTAGAATTTCCATGTATGAGTGAAATTTTTAGATTAATTAAGATAATACTTTATCATGATGTCTTTTCCATTGAAATAGTTACTTTACAAACCATTAAACATATACATTCCTTAATAAAGGCATGCTTTAATAAAAAGGGGATGATAGAAAAAGCTACACTGAATCCATTATGTTGTAATTTCATACCTATTATATTTTAACAATTTATAAATGATGATATGAGATTTGAATCATGTCCAAATACATTATAAGGATTATTTAATGATTTATAGAGACTTGAAGAAATTTTAAGATTACTTTTCAATGACAAGAATTACACCATAATGAGAAAGACATACATAGTAAAAAGAATAAATGAAGGAAGGTTGGTAGAGAAAATATAAAGGAATATATGAAGACTCATTAATTTTGTTGAAATATATAGTGTTATATAGATATTTAATGAGTTTTACAATTTTTAATAATTTTTATTTTTAGGTAGACCTTAGAAACTGATGTTTCTCAGGAGAGTTAGTATATCTAGCACTTTGGTGTGGAAGTCCCAAATTAAAATTTTCTAATATGTGAATTTATCTGATTTTCTTGAGCAATACCCTTCATATTTTATAATTATTTCTTGTTTTAAAGATCCTTTGATATTAAATTTTTAGAAAATATTAATTATATATCATTAATGGTTGTGTGGTAACCTTAATGGATTGTAAATTAAGAGTATGATTATGGGAATAAATTTAATGATTGAGTTTTTGTCACGAACTAGATCAGGTTGCCATCCAAACTATCACCTGAACCAGTACATGGAAATACCTAGAGGGCTTTCCCTATCCCCATGAGATGGAAAAATTGACCGGGTATCATAAAAAATCTGTTAGAGATGATTTACTTGAGTTTAAAAACATTAACCAACTAATAATAAAAAATAAACTGAATCTGAAAATTCACACAAAACAAGCCTTTAATAAAATTCATAATTGGAATACATAGTTTAAAAAAACCCAAGATGTACACAACTCAAATTTCGTAGAATGTCTAACTCATTAACCAGCACACGGAAATGGTACATCACCCCCAAACCATCTCCACAACATTTCACCTGGAAAAGAAGCTTAAAAACCAAACCGCCATCTTTAAGGACCTTTCCCTTACCTATGTAAAACATTATAAAGTATAATTACACCGAAAGGTGTAAGTAGGGCATGATAATAATCCCAATATAATTCCACCCAAACATTCCTTGTGATAAATATATTTAGAAAAAAAAGCTTTCATGTTTTTATAAACAAGAAATTCTAGAACAATTTCAAAAAGGTGAAACTTTTAATGAAAACAGTTTTCAAGAGGTAAAAATTGAAGAATGTACACTTTCAAATAAAACAAACATTATACTAAATTTTCCAACAAAACGCACCATATTCTGATGGGAAGTACAATATAACCAATGTGAACTTGTCATGGGAACACCCCTATACACTAGATAGTTGTGGGGCCATAGTTATATCATATTTAGGTGTATAATTTACCATAAACAATATCATTCTCATGCATGATGCACTAGGAGAGGAAATTCCAATGTCCTAGTGGTCCCCAAAAATCATCAAAGTTTAGTTAGTGTTGTCATCGTAAAACATTCTAAGTGAAATAGGGATGACACCACTTCCGGATCACTAGTATACTAGTCCTAGTTTGCCCACCTAGTTACCCTGGTTTCCCTCTTTGTTCTAAAACAAGTTCCATATTCTATAAAACACCATTTGAACATAATAATACCATTTATGAATCATTCAAACAGAAAACATTACCAAACATGTTTTTCACCCTTTCTGTAACTCAATAAACCATTTAAAATTTTCATAAGACAATTTGAAGAAGTAAAACAAGGCTTTTCACACAAAATTCATTTCTAAATGAACTTTCAATGCCAAATGCACCTTAATACCATTCCAAAACAGAATTGGAATCCATAAAAACATTTTATAAACAATTTTCATATATATTATAAAATTACGTCAAATGATACCACATTATTTACACATGAAAATCACACAATTTAAAGAAAAAATTCAACTTTAGAAACAAATTCTTTACCAATTATATCAAAAATAATTTTCGCACCACAATCAATTTGGTATGAAACAGGCTAGGATGGGAAATAAAGCAAGCTAAATCATAAAATAATTCTTACACATGGAAATACCTACCTTAGATGTAAAAAATCCAAAATCATTTTGTGAAATTTCCACCACACCACCGCCACACCACAAAAGGATGAGAAAATACCCTAATCTATGATATTCAACCAAAAAACAAAAAATATACCCTATGAACGAAACCCAAGTTTCTAAACCACCACCGCACCAAAAGGGGATGAAAACGAACCCTAATCCAAAAAAAATTTGCACCAAAAACATGATTTTTAAATACAATAAGAATTTCATTTAAAAAATAAAATTTTCATATATAGACATAAATTTTCATAAAAATTAATTTAAATTTAGAATCAGTACATTAAAATTATCTAATGGTGAATTTTTCATAGTTTTTTGAGATAGTAAATTTTTTAGGTATATATTAAAATATGGTATGGATATATGGTTAGTATTATTAATTCATTATGATGTATAAATTATGTAATAATTAATATTGTTGAATATTAAATAAATTTAATTTAATTTATGAAAATTAATAATTTTATTGTATTAAAATAAATTTCCTAACCAATAATGGACTTTCCAAAGTCTAAAATGGAAAAGCTAGCTTTAAAAACAATTCTCTATGAATAATGTATTTTCAATTGCCAAATTATTATATATAAAATTATTTTGGTTCTTAAAAAAACGAATTTATAAATTCATATCATAAATGTCAAAACTCAAGGATTAAAACTATAGGTAATACAATGGTTTGGGATTCCCCCGACCAAAGATTGTCAGTGCCTAAAATAAAAAATTCATAAAAAATCCCCCCTCATTTTATATAAGTATACATACATCTCCCCATTTCACATCACTCAAAAATTAGTTATCATAGTACACTTATCTTTTTCAGTCTCAAGAGTCCCTCCAAGGTGTTCTTAAGGTTCAAATAAATTCTTTATTATTTTTTTATAAGCTACTTTGTAAGGTAAGGGATCATAAGTTATTCACTTTTTTATGTGTGTAATCCTATCCAATTAATTTTTATTTCAATGTGGAATATTATTATATTTAATTTATAAATGTTTATTACTATATTATCAAACTAGAGATCACTATTTCACTCTCATTATAACACCTTAATAAGATATTAAAATGCTTAAACATTCCCTTAGTTATAAAATCCACTATCAAAATCCCTACATATTTCATGTATTTACGGTATCATAAATGTATTATTTCTAAGAGGCCATATTTTTCTAATTAGGTATAATTAAAATGTATATACTGGAGATTTTATCAGATCCCCAGTAGATTAACTTCAGTTATGGGATAATTTCACCCTTTACATCAATCCATATTGACCTAAAAGTATTTCCTAGAGGAGATTGTATATGACTAATTCATATCAAATATGTGTGACACATACTCTTCATTTTTAGAGGGGTTTTTCTATTATTTATTTAGGATCATACTATTTCAAGCTATTGTATTCAATGACTATCTTCTATTGATATCCTTGTACCATGAATGTACCCAAAATTATTACTTCATTATCATTCCTTTGATAGGGGCACTTTCCATTGCATTATCAATATCCCATATTTTCTAATTTTATTGTTTGATATTTACCTAGATAGCCATATTATTCCATTAAATAGGGAGATATTTATATTACTTATATCTATTATTGTAACACCCCTGGTAAATAAAGAATATGATTTTTTTATATTTATCCATATTTGTGAATAAAATGTTAATATTAATTTAAAGGGAATGCTGTGCTCGATGACGTACCCAATATGCAACAACGAGTTTCTTGGAAATCTTACGTTTCACTATAATAATAAAATAATATTATTTTAAATAGTAGTTAACTCCTAGCCATTGTAATGGCGGGAATGAACAGAACTAAATAAAAAATTATTATATATGTTTTTCAAATATTTTTTCTTTTATCTAATAAATTGTAGAGGCTTAAAAAGCGAATGAATCCAATTTTAAGCATAAATATTCTAATATTCTTTTAAAGGACATTTAACCACCTTTTGATGGTGAACCCTTTTTAAATCCACCTGTTGACAATTTTATATGTTATATTGGACCAAATAAAATCCTTCTTTAGAATCGGGATATCAAAATTTACTTTGTGTAGTTTTTTGTTATTTATTTTTGATAAAGTCCATTTTTAATGAAATAGTGAAAAATGTTGTATTTTAATTCAAAACCTATTTTTAATCTAATTTATTTATATGATTATATCATCTTTTGAATTGGTTTTAAATTGAAATTAGAATATATTTTTACCATTTAATCCAATGGTGGTCATTGGAATTAATTTTACTTTGAAATTGGACTTAAACTAGTGTTAATCTTTTAATAGATATTGTTTCTTAAAAACACGCTATTTGTTTTGACAGCGGGAATTAAGTATTAAATTAATTAATGCAACTTATATTTTCTTAATTTTGTAAAATAGACATCATTTTTTAATTCGGAATGTCAAATATAGCTTAGGGTGAATTTTTCGTATTTTTCTGAAAAAACATCAATTTTTGATGAATAGTGAAACCACTAAGGGGTAGTTAAAAAACCGATTTTTTATTTAAATAAAACTTTACCACTTCTGTGATTTGAATTTCAGAAATCCGACATACATGGTTTTCATTAGGATGTAAAATTTGGTTCAATGGGATTAATTTTTTTTGGTGAATAATAACTTTTATGTTTTATTAATCGCAATTAAAGGTAAATAGTGTAATTTAAGGTAAAGATAATGTTATAATAATATGAAATGACATTTACACATCTCATAACCTTATTGGAAGAGTCATGGACAACCAAGAAAATCCATGGGTCAACTTGGGGACCCCATGGAGCCACATTGGTTGGAAAATGACATTAATAACTTTTTATTTAAAGTTAAAATAAAAATGTCACAAACATGTATTGTTTTACTATAACAATTTTTACATGGGGTTATATAAGTCATATTTTTTACTATAAATATTCATTAAAAATCTAAAAAAATTCCTATATCATGATATTTTTTTATAATTTTTAGACATTAAATAAATTAATTTATTTATGACATCATGATGATGCAGCGATTACCTCATTAATGAACGATTTAAATAAAATGAAAATATAATGTAAAATATCAGACTTACACTTGTCAAAAACCTATTGAATGGGCGTATTTCGACCCCTTATCACCTTATCCTATAAATATATAATTTTGGGACCTTTTATATTCGAAAATCATTTTATAATAAAGTATCTTTTCAATACTTTCCAAGTGTGCCCCTCCTCCCTCTTATAAAAGGCCCCCACCTCTACCCTCCTTACCTACACATCTCAAACCATTGGCTCGGCCAAAATCTAATAATTTTATCTCACCAAATCCCAAACATCATCATGTATTCCTTCCCTTTGGCAGAATACTCTTTAAAATACCCTTTTTGTTCAAACCAAGGGGAGTTACCCGATTTAAAGGTAAAGTCCTCTCTAATGTTATTTTGTTTTATTTTGCTTCTCCAACCCCTAAACTATTTTTATTCCTTTATTTTGTAAAAACAACAGTATCTACAATATACTAGTATGTTTTTATGATAAGTATTAGAGCTACACTTACACTCACCTCCGTCTAATGGTTAAAGAACATACTGTTTCTGTGGATGGCGAATTACTGCCTCACGAAACAATGATTGTTCTATCTTCTCCTACCACCTATCAGAGTGGCCATTATGATGGAATTATATTTATTTATGATATATATCATATTTATTTTTTATCTATTTTTCTTTATTTTACATTTAAAACACGCCTTTATGATTTTCTTGTTGTGAAAATGCGATAATTTCATTTGAGGAAGTGTGGACTACCTCCCCCTCAAGTGATGCGACTCGTCCATGCAATACATGGAATGTATAAATAATGAAATTAATTAACTAATTTGGCCTATACAACATATATATTATAATGGAATTATAATATATATATATATATATATCTAATTTAGTTTTAATTCCATTAATGGGACAAAGAAATGAAAGTAGCGTTCATGCGTACGTACGACCTACTGTCTCCGTGAATGGTGCATTTCATTTTTTATCTCCAAATGTTATGTAATAGTGTAAAATGAATATATACTGGATATATATGATATTTAAATCATTAATACTATTATGTAGATGGTGTAATTATAACTACATGGACAATTCTTTTCAAACAAGTTCATTTTTGACTCATGTACCGAATATTGATAAAAAACCTCTGATATGAACTGACACAATTAACTAATTATTATAACATTATAATATGTTATATGAATTGAATAATAAAATTTAATGGAGGTCTGTAAGAAATTATTAATTTACCAATGTTTATTATTCAGGAATATAAAGAAACGAACAAGACAAGTCAGACTTGAGGTAAGGGATCCTACCATTCTCTTTCTTTTTAAGTACTCTATTTTATGCCATTTCTTTTAAGATCCTTTTTCTTATGTTCGGCGATGTTATTTTATATAAATGTTACTCTAATTTTTATGTTAATATGATGAGAGACCCTATTTGATCTCAGCAATCCATTTTTGAATGTTTTAAGTGGTGCCGTTAGGCTGCCGAAATTTCGTAAGAGACTTTTTATCTCACTTGGTCTTTCCATGAGATTCATGATACATTTGCCACTATTTCCTTTTGTGTGGTGTATGTACTTCCAAAGATTGTATTATTTGTGTAATATACTTCAATTTATGGTTATTTACATCTGCATTTTATGATTCTTCTTTCATGGGGTGTACGTTTCGAAAGTTACCCAAGTCGGTAAGGAAACCTTTCACCCTCCAAATTTTAAAAGACGTGTTTTTATTTTGTCTTTTAAATTAAATCTTCTTATGTTGGGATATGTTCTTATATATCCTTATTGATGTAAGTTTTATTTCCAATTGATGATATTCCCTTTATCCCTCTCATCAACTCTTTTTCTAAAATTTTATGTGACGTCGTTAGGCTATCGAATTTTAACAAGGGAACTTCTTAACCCAATTTCAATTCTTTAGGTTAAACCTCTATTTCTTGATTTCTTCATGCTATGCCTATGTGTGGATTCAATCTGATTGTTTTACAATTATAATAAAATTATATTAGGTGTATTTATATTTGTCACACATAATCATGTCATTTCTTTATCCTTGCTCCAATGGCACGATCCTTGATTGGGATTACATCTCAATTTCTTCTCATTGAGACATTTATTAATGATATGAAATTTTATTCTTTTATAAAGTGTATATACAGCACCTTTTACATTCCTTATATATATTATGTCTATACTAAAATCATTTAAATGTTCTGAAAATGGTCAACTTTCTTGTGGCTTATAATTTAAATGTTCAAAATGGAAAAGGTCTCTTTTATTAAAACATTGTTTTAAATGGTTTTAAAGATTTATTCTTTTAACCATTTATCATCCATGTCCATGTATTAAAAATGGTTATAGTGATTTATTTATAGGGTAATTAATGTTTTAAAACCCATTCCAATGTTTTGAAGTGGTATGGGACACTTTGATTCTAAAATCTATTTTAAATGTCTTCTTTTATTGTATAAAGGGATATTTCTCTCATAGAGTTTTAATGATTTTATTAGTTGTTTTAATAGCATGATGTGATCTCTTTTGATTGAAATGTGGAAATTTTGTGTTTTGTTTATGCATGTTTTAAGTGTTATGATTATGTTATGGTTCTTGGGCAATGTTTATGAAATCGGGTGATTCCGTGATAAACTAAGGGTGGGTGAGACCGAGATAGTTCTCCAATGCATTGGGTAACGCGAATGAGTTAAACGCTAAGGTTTCTTTGAAGATATTTAGGGAATATACTGTGGTGGGTATTCCAAATGTAACCATGAGGGTTACTCCCTACATAAGAATGTTATGAATGCCTCAAGTTACCTTTACGTCTTATGATTTCTATGAGTTATTCATAAATCTTATGATTTCATGAGGTATGTTAAAGGGCTTATGTTTTAAGAGTAAAGTATGATTTCATTGATTCTTTGTATACATGGACTAGTGTTTTCTTTCCATATTTTTATATCCCTTACTGAGCCTTTTATGGTCATCCCATGTTTTTGAAATGTTTTCCACATGACTTAAAGGTGAATAGGGTCAAGGATGGGATCAAGGAAAGACATGCAATCTAAAACATGGAACTAGAAATCATTATTTTTAAGATTTTTTTATTTTATGGAAACTGAGTAGAAGTGTCTACTTTGTAATCTTGTGAGATGTAATAGTTATGTCCTAATTCTCTAAAACTCTAAACCTGAAAAGATCCTTAATGGGAATTATTCATTTAATTCAAGATTATGTAATGTTTTAAGGTCGGGTCCTTATAGTTGGTATCAGAGAACAGTTTAGATAACTTTAGGGGTTAGAGTGTTGTTTAAGAATAAGTGACAAGTTGTGTATAACCACAATGGTTAGTATATTAGATGGAGTCATTGTTATTTTTGAAAGTTGGAATGATTTTGAGATAACATGGATAAGTATATCATAGTGTTTATCTTCCTCATTAGTATATGATGATTTTTTTAATATACTCACACTGACATTTTTGGTTTTAGTAAATGGATAGATCTAGTAGGCACCAAAGTGACAATGGGTTTGAAGGAAACTGTAGTGGTTATCTGATTAAGAGATTGGATGAAATGGGGGATTCAATGACGAATCTCATGGTTATTCTAAACCAACTATCAAGGAGTCATGATTATCCACTTGAACCTTGGTGAGTTCTCCGATGAATCATGTATGAGAGAACCATCTCGGTGTGGAAGTTCAGGTAATAATTATAATGGTAACCATTAGGTTTTATATGATCCTTACTTTTGAGGTAATTATAGGTTACTATATGATGCAAGATAAAGGGCATGAGGTAAAATTGAGGTTAAATTATGTTATGGTTATTTTTGTAGATTTTATCTCTTTTTGGGGAATGTTTTAAGAATTATATAGTTTTGGAAAAAGGTACAACACACAGACTGTGTGACAACCCATCGCGTCGGACCAAGTTGCGGGAATCAAACCCACAACCAAAGTGCAACTGGTATTTATCGCCTTCCACTCGACTACGTGAAGTCCCTGGTTAGTATGACAAATTATTTTTAGTTATATGATTTTATTAATCAAGAATAAGTTGATTTTGGGTTATCTATAGAAACAATTGACCTATCATAGAGGATATGTGATTAGGCTAATTACTTTTTAGTATGAGACTTTAATAGTAACTGATGTTCTTTGGAGATAAATGTTAAGATTTCCCTTGGAAGACTATGTGATTAAATCCTTCAGAGATTTGGGTTTCAATCTTAGGTTGGTTTATTTTTGATAAATTTTAAGCGAAATTTTGTATTGAAAGGTCTTTGTTGAACTTTGGGTTGTTTGAAAAATTATGGAGATTATGAGTGGTTTTTCTTCTTGTGAAAGATTATCTTTTTTTGGGATTATCTTATCTTATAAAAACAAATTTGGTTTTTGTTAATGTCTAAAAACATGTGAAATATATATTTCATCTTTTGTGAGTTATGTGTTTCCCTCAATGTATATTATAGCACTAATAATGTGAACAAGTCATCCTGAATACTCATTGTTTTGAAAAAATATGAGTTTGTGTTGGAAATATAGTAAAAGATGAAGCCTACATGACATGTAAGTTTGTTTCCATAAGTTTCAGTTAACCTCATAAATAAATTCCTCAATGAAAAGTAACTTAAAACAAAAATGTTGTTTGTTAATTTTTCCTACTGGGGAGTCAAATACCATTTAACCCATCACAAGTTTGTGATTTTCTGGTGGTTAACTTTCTCCTAAACATGTTTTCTATCACTATCCATCAGAACATGACCCTTTGTTTTTTTCTTCCATATCCATGTTTTCATGGAATTCTAGTATGGGTTAACTCGTGTGACCTTTGAACTTCTCTTTCATTATTTTAAAGTGATAGTTTTACCGACTCTTGTTCTGATGTGGGACTTTTAATGAAGTTTCAGAGCCCAATTTTAAAATTGTGAGGACGCAATTTCCAAAAGGGGGGAAGGATGTAACACCCCAGGTAAATAAAGAATGTGAAATTTTTATATTTATCCATATTTTTGAATAAAATGTTAATATTAATTTAAAGGGAACACTATGCTTGATGGAGTGCCCAATGCGCAACAACGAGTTTCTTGGAAATCTTACGTTGCACTCTAATAATAAAATAATATTATTTTAAATGGTTGTTAACAACTAGCCATTGTAATGGAGGGAATGAAAATAACTAAATAAAAAATTATTATATATGTTTTTCATATATTTTTACTTTTATCCAATAAATGTTAGAGGCTTAAAATGCGAATGAATCCAATTTTAAATGTAAATATTCTAATATTCATTAAAAGGTTGATCAACAACCTTTTGATGGTGAACCCTTTTTAAATCCACTTCTTGACAATTCTATATGTTATATTGGACCAAATAAAATCCTTATTTAGAATTAGGATATCAATATTTACTTTGTGAAGGTTTTGTTTATTTTTTTTGATAAAGTCCATTTTTAATGAATAAGTGAAAAATGTAGTATTTTAATTCAAAACAACTTTTTAATCTTATTTATTTATAAATATGATTAGATAATATTTTGAATTGTTTTTAAAGTGAAATTAGAATATATTTTTACCATTTAATCCAATGGTGGTTATTGTAATTAATTTCACTTTGAAATTGGACTTAAACTAGTGTAAATCTTGTAATAGATATTATTTCTTAAAAACATGCTATTTGTTTTGACAGTGGGAATTAATTATTAAATTAATTAATGAAACTTATATGTTTTGAATTTTTTAAAATAGAAATCATTTTTTTAATTCGAAATATCAAATATATCTTAGGGTGAATTTTTGGTATTTGTTTTGAAAAACTTCAATTTTTGAGGAATAGTGAAACCCCTAAGTTGTAGTTGAAAAACTGATTTTTTGTTTAAATTAAACTTTACCACTTCTGTGATTTGAATTTCAAAAATCGGACATACATGTTTTTCATTAGGATGTAAAATGTGGTTCAATGGGATTAAAATAATTTTTTGGTGAATATTAACTTTTAAGTTTTATTAATCGCGATTAAAGTTAATTAGTGTAATTTAGGGTAAAGATAATGTATAAATAATATGAAATGACCTTGAAAGATGTCCTAACCTTATTGGATGAGTCATTGAAGACCAATAAAATCTATGGGTTAACTTGGGGACCCCATAGAGCCACTTTGTTGGGAAAATGACATTAATAACTTTTTATTTAAAGTTAAAATAAAAATGTCACAAACATGTATTATTTTACTAAAACAATTTTTACGTTGGGTTATACAAGTTATATTTTGGACTATAAATATTCATTAGAAATATAAAAATATTTCCTACATCATGATATTTTTTTTATAATTTTTAGAAATTAAATAAATTCATTTATTTATGACATCATGATAATGCAGCGATTACCTCATCAATGAAGGATTTAAATAAAATGAAAAGACCATGTAAAATATAAGACTTACACTTGTCAAAAACCTATTGGATTGGTGGATTTAGAACCCTTATCACATTATCCTCTAAATATATAATTGTGGGACCTTTGATATCTGAAAATCATTTTATAATAAAGTATCTTTTCAAGACATTCCAAGAGTGCCCCTCCTCCCTCTTATAAAAGGCCCCCACCTATACCCTCCTTACCCACACCTCTCAAGCCTTTGAATCGGCCTAACAATGATAATTTTATCTCTCTAAATACCTACCTTAATCATATAAGCCTTCCATTAGGCAGAAAACTCTTCAAGAAACCCTTTTGGTTCAAACCAAGGGGAGTTACCCGATTTAAAGGTAAAGTCCTCTCTAATGTTCTTTTGTTTTATTTTGCTTATCCGACCCCCTAAACTATTTTTATTCCTTTTTTTGTAACAAACATAGTATCTCAAATATACTAGGATGTTATTATGAGAAGGATTCTATCTACACATACACACACCATCGTCTAATGGTTAAAGAACATACTAATTTTGTGGATGGAAAATTACTACCTCACGAAACGATGACTGTTCTATATTTTCCTACCACTTCTCATAGTGGAAATTATGATGGAACTATATTTATTTATGATATATATTATATTTATTTCCTATATATTATTCTTTATTCTACATTTAAAACATAACTTTATTCTTTTCATGTTGTGCAAATGTGATAATTTCATTTGAGGAAGTATGGACTGCCGCCCCCTCAAGTGATGCGACTCGTCCAGGAAATACATGGAATTTAAAAAGAATGAAATTAATGAACTAATGTGACCTATATACAATATATATTATACTGGAATTAATATATATATATATATATATATATATAACTCATTTATTTTTAATTCCATTAATGAGACAAATAAATGAAAGTAGCGTTCATGCGTACGTACGACCTACCGTCTCCATGAATGGTGCATTTCATTTTTTATCTCCATATGTTATGGAATAGTATAAAATGAATATATCATATATATATATGATATTTAAATCATTAATACTATTCTGGATATGGTGTAATTATAACAACATGGACAATTCTTTTCAAACAAGTTCATGTTTTACTCATGTACCGAACATCGACAAAAAAAGTCTGATATGAACTCACATAATTAACTAATTATTATAATTTTATAATATGTGATATTAATTGAATAATAAACTTTAAATGAGGTTCTTAAGAGATTATTAATTGAACAAAGTTTATTATTCATGAATATAATGAAACGAACAAGACAAGTCAGACTTGAGGTAAGGGATCCTACCATTCTCTTTATTTTTAAGTACTCTATTTTATGTCATTTCCTTTAAGCTCCTTTTTCTTATGTGGGGGGATGTTATTTTATATTAATATTACTATAATTTTTATGTTAATATGATGAGAGAACCTATTTTATCTCATCAATCCATTTTTTAATGTTTTAAGTGGTGGCGTTAGGCTGCCGAAATTTCGTAAAGGACTTTTTATCTGACAACGTGTTTCCGTGAGATTCATGCTACATCCACTATTTCCTTTTTAGTGGTGTATATACTGCACATTATTGTATTATTTGTGTAATATAAATTAATTTATGGTTATTTAAATCCTCATTGTATGATCCTTCTTTCATGGGGGGTACGTTTCGAAAGTTACCCAAGTCAGTAAGGGAACCTTTCACCATCCTAATTTTAAAAGACTTGTTTTTGTTTTTTCTTTTAAAATACATATTCTTATATTGGGATATGTTATTGTATATCCTTATTTATGTAAATTTTATGTCCATGTGATGAGATACCCTTTATCCCTCTCATCAACTCTTTTTCTAATATTTTATGTAACGCCGTTAGGTTATCGAATTTTTACAAGGGAACTTCTTAACCCAATTTCAATCCTTTGGGTTAAACCACTACTTCTTGATTTTGTCATGATATGAATATGTGTGGATTGCATATGATTTTTTTACACTGACTATGCACTTATATTTTTTGTATTTATATTTGTCACACATAATCAGGTCATTTCTTTATCCTTGCTCTAATGGCATGATCCTTGATTGGGATTACATCTCAATTTCTTCTCATTAAGACATCTCTTAATGATATACACTTTTATTATTTTATAAAGTGTTTATACAACCACTTTGACATTCCTTAGCTATATTATTTTTATACTATAGTCATTTAAATGTTTTGAAAATGGTCTAATTTCTTGTGGCTTATAATTTAATTGTTCAAAATGGAAAAGGACTCTTTTATTAAAACATTGTTTTAAATGGTTTTAAAGATTTATTCTTTTAAAAAAAATTCATCCATGTCCATGTTTTAAAAATGCTTTTAAGGATTTTTTATAGGGACATGAATGTTTTTATACCCTTTCAAAATTTTCGAAGTGGTGTGGGACACTTTGATTCTAAAATCTCTTTTATATGTCTTCTTTTATTTTATAGTGGGATATTTATCTCATAGAGTTTTAATGATTTTATAAGATGTTTAAATATCATGATGTAATCTCTTGTGATTGAAATGTGTAAATGTTATGTTTCTTTTAGGTATGTTTTATGTGTTATTATTATGTTATGGTTCTTGGGAAATGTTTATGAAATCGGGTGGTTCCGTGATAAACTAAGGACAGGTGAGCCCGAGATAGCTCTCTAATGCATTGGGTAACGTGAAGGAGTTAAACGCTAAGGATTCTACGAAGAGATTTAGGGAATATACTGTGGTGAGTATTCCAAATGTAACCATGAGGGTTACTCCCTACATAAGAATGCTATGAATTCCTCAAGTTACCTTTACGTCTTATGATTTCTATGAGTTATTCATAAATCTTATGATTTCATGAGGTATGTTAAAGTGATTATGTTTTAAGAGTAAAGTATGATTTCATTGATTCTTATGTATACATGAACTAGTGTTTTCTTTAAATATTTTTATATCCCTTACTGAGCCTTTTATTCTCATCAGATGTTTTTGAAATGTTTTCCACATGAATTAAAGGTGAATAGGGTCAAGGATGGGATCAAGGAAAGACATGATATCTAAAACATGGAACTAGAAATGTTTATTTTTATTTTTTTTATTTTATGGAAACTGAGTATAAGTGTCTACTTTGTAATCTTGTGAGATGTAATAGTTATGACCTAATTCACTAAAACTCTAAACTTGAAAAAATCCCCAATGTGAATTATTCATTTAATTCAAGATTATGTAATGCTTTAAGGTTGGGTCTTTATAGTTGGTATCAGAGGTTGGTTTAGATAATTTTAGAGGTTAGAGTGTTGTTTAAGCATAAGTGAAAAGTTGTGTATAACCACAATGGTTAGTATATTAGATGGAGTCATTGTTATTTTTGAAAGTTGGAATGATTTTGAGATAACTTGGATAAGTATATATTAGTGTTTATCTTCCTCGTTAGTACATGATGATTTTGTTAATATACTCACACTGACATTTTTGGTTTTTGTAAATGGATGGATCTAGCAGGCACCAAAGTGACAATGGGTTTGAAAGAAACTGTGGCGGTTCATTGATTAAGAGACTGGATGGAATGGGGGATTCAATGAGTAATATCATGGTTATTCTAAACCAACTATCAAGGAGTCATGATTAACCACTTGAACCTTGGTGATTTATCTAATGAATCATGTATGAGAGAACCAACTCGATGTAGAAGTTCAGGTAATAATTATAATGGTAACCATTAGGGTTTATATGATCCTTACTTTTGAGGCAGAGTTAGGAGAGCAGAATGAGGTGGTGCACATCGTAACATGCTACAACCACCTGCCTTAGTTATCCCCTCCAGGCTCAGGGAGCTGGAGGTCGGAGGAAGAGTGCGGCTGCATGCGGTCAAGGAGTGTGACCCAATGGATCTAAAAATGATTCAAGTGACTGTCTGCGTCCACTACTATATGCTGTAGTAACAGACGTCGATATGAATCATTCCTTGCTTTCACAAATCTTGTCCCAGACCTAGAGTTTCTGGTAAGACGTGGACTTGACCCTCACGTCTGGAGATACCTTGGGAGGAGACTCAATAATCACACTTACGCCGATGGTGTGGTTAGACCCTCGAGGTGAGAGTTTCGGATGGAATCTCTTTGTGGAAGCATTGAGGCCTTACGACGTTGGTTGGAGTATGGACTGGGCAATCACAGTTCATACACAAATTGATGGTATTAGGCAATAATGGTTGTGGTTTAACTATGACTTCGGGATGGGTTTTCCTTGGTCGGCGAAAACGAAACCCCATGCAGTATAGGATAAACTCATGCTCAGGAGGGTGCGACCGATCACTCTTGAGTCGGCCAACCTTACCCTCGTGGTAGTAGTCATTTTGAGTTTCAGTTCTAATAGGAATTGGAGGCCTCATGAGTTCGAGAATGACGATCACGTCCTTATACGGGTCTCACCTCGACGAGGTTTACAGAGATGTGGCCAAGGCGGCAAGTTATCTCCGAGGTTCAACGGACCTTTCTAGGTCCTCAGCTGGGTAGGCGGGGTGGTTTACCGCTTGACTCATCCACCTCAGTTGCACCAGGTGCACGATGACTTCCACATATCTCAACTGAGGAGATATGTGCTCAACCCTTCACATACCATCGACCATGGGGAGTTGGACGATGGCAATGTGGTGACTTTCACGGAGGTTCCAGTGGGTATTGGAGATCAATAGGAGATGATCCTTCGAGGAAGGTCGATTCCTCGGGTGCACTTTCTCTAGCATTACGGGAACCTCCAGGTGAGTACATGGGAGCAGAAGGCTCAGATGCATGCTGAGTACAGCTTTTGTAACCCTAGTTTGTGTTAAAGCTTTACGAGGACGTAAAGGCCTGAGGTGGGAGTGATGTAAAGACCTGAAAATTTCAAGGGAATTTTTTTTCTAAATTTTCTATGGGATTTTACAAGAATGCAGTTTCTGACGGCGCCTGATTCCGAGGCCTGGTGTGCCCGGAATCATTTTCTGAAGTTTGGCTCGGTTACGTTCAGTGAACGAATGAGTGGGATTTTCTAACATTTGAACCAGTGCTCGGAATCAAATTCCGAGGGCACCGATGGAATCGCAGCGCCGATATTTGCTTAGAAACGCCTTTTCCTGAGTTGTGTTTGCTCGGGTGTGGTTTTTAAATTTTTAGGGTTAAGTTAAGAAATAAAATAAAGTGGTTTGACAACTTTATTTTTATTTCACTTAAAGCCACTTAAAAGCCACTTAAATCCACTCAAGCTAAGTTGAAGCGGATAGGGTGCAATCCAAAATATCCTACCCTCTTGGTAGGATATTTGTGAGGTGCGGCCCGCACGAGCCTCACCATTTTTTTTCGTCTAAGTAACACACCCGCGAAAACCCCTCTTTAATGAATGTCAATCGTGCGTTTTTCTTGTTAAGAAATGCCCCAATTAATTGGGCGATTAAATTATTACAATTAATTCAACGAATTAATTGTTCGTTTCTTATCTTTTGAATTTCAAAAGCTTAGGTCAATAATAAAATAAGGGTTGAAATTATTTTATTTAGTTGGACTTGTGGCGTGGAAAGAATTTGGAGGAAAGCCTTCTTCTTCGACGAAGAACGCGAAGAACGCGAAGAACGCTCCGACCTCCGACGAAGAATGCCAAACCCTCAGAGATCGACGACGCGACGCCGTGTACCGCGACGTCAACGACGCTTCTTCTACGACGCTCCTTCCGCGATACTTTTCTTCCACGACGAGAAAATCTGCGACGAACCCTCGCTCGACGATGCTTGAGGTAGGTAATTGTTTTGTGAATATTAATAAACCCCATATTACTTCCTTTTAAATCTAAGAATGCAGTTCAACTAAATATTAAGTTGGTCCGCGAAGATTATTTTGCGGGTTGGGATTATTGTTATGATTCTTTTTATTTAAGAGGTTGTAGGGGATTGTCTTACTTTATTTTGTTCGAGATTACTCCCTTGATTTTTATTCTTCTTGAATATGTCCAACTGGTATCGTTTAATGAGAGGGGTCCGGTCCGCACAAACATGGCCGACCCACCTCCTTTTTCCATGTTGGATTTCTTTGTGGTTTGGTACGGGAAGGCATGGTGTCGTCGCACCACGTGGAATCATGCGACAAGGAAATGCGCGGCGCCGTCGCGTCGCGTCGTGAAAAACAAAAAAGGGCACGACACCGTTGCGCCGCGTCGGAGAAACCCGAAGACATCCACTGACGGAGTCGGGCCACGGCGAAGGAGCTCAGCGCCAATGCGTCGCGCCGGAGAACCAGGAAGATGGCACATTTTGTTAATTGACGTGCAGATTGACGATTGATGACATAACGGGGCTGAAATTTATTTTTGAAGCTTGAGAAGTAAAGTACGAGACCCGAGATGAACATCGGCTCAGACGGTTTTGAAAACGGACCACCGGAGCAACTCCGGTGGCCCGCGGAAACACCCGGAGGTGTGGGTTGCCTGCGCGGCGCCGCCGGAAGAATTGGCAGTGGCGTTGCGCCGCCGCGCTCAATTAACGGCGAGGGGCGGGCCGCGCACACCCCCCGCACCCCGACTTCGGCTCGGCCATGCCGAGCCGCAGCTGGCCGGGCCGGGCCGGGCCGGGTCCAGTCGGGTCGGACCCGGTTCGGGCCGACCCATGGGGGGTCGGGTCGGGTCGGTCCGGGCCCAGACCCCCCATTTTCGGACCACTTTCAGTCAAATGACAATATCTTGGGCTGCGGACCTCTGATCGACGCACCGTGAGTTGCGTAGCAATCCTTGGAACGAGACGGTCTTTTCGGTATATTAAACTCAAGTTTTCGGAGAACTTTGGGTTTGGACGGGTTGGTTCGTACACGAAACCAACCAGGCCCTCGGAGTGGAAATGCTTATATCTTGAGCTCCAGACATCTTATTGACGTGCCGTCACTTTTGTCTTACTCCGCTCGAGGTTTGGATGCCGTCAGAGTGCAGTCGGGTTGGTTCGCTCACGAAATCCAACCGGGCCCCTGGAACAAAAAAGCCAATAACTCACAGACCGGGCGTCCGATTGACGCGCCGTCTGTCTCGTTGAATTACACTAGATTTGACGGAAATTTTGGCATACTTCGCCTGGGTTTTGGTTGTTGTTGGATAGTGGCCGGTTGGATTGAACCCAAAATTCAACCGGGCCCCTAGATCAGGAAAGCTGATATATTTCAGACAGGACGTCAGTTTGACGAACAGTCAGCAGCGTTGATGATCACGTTGTGAAACGGTCCCTATGAGTATACCCTATGAGAGTTCGGGGTACAATTGAGATACAGCTGGGATTGGTTCGCTAACGAAACCAACCGGGCCCCTGGGACGAAAAGGCTAGTAACTCACAGACAGGGCGTCCGATTGACGCGCCGTCTGTTGCGTTGAGACCCCTATGAAGAGGCAGTCCTTTGAGATACTTCTTTGTGAGACTTTCAGATACTTGGAGTACCGACTTGTAGCTCGTGGAGCAGACCCTCCCAGAGACGAGCGTGTGGAGTACGGAGACTGTGTAGCCTACTGAGACCTGACGACTGCTTGACCGACTTGACTTGGAGTGAGTCGACTAGCCCAGTGGACGGCGCACTAATTTCTGAGGTGCAGACCCATGGCAGACGTAGCACTACCTGTGTGACAGTGCAGACCCGCGGTACTCATCCGGAGAGTACCTCAGCAGGCTACTAGGGGGTGTGCACTACTGTGTTTGGGTGGCGGACCCCGGCGGGAAGCACTACTGTGTTTGGGTGGCTGTACCGTGGTACTCGACAGGAGGAGTACCTCAGCAGTCTTAGGTTAGTGAGCAGTACCTCATAGTCGTGACAGGACCACTGTACACTCCAGAGATGGAGCTCTTCAGCAGTTACGGTTTCGATAATGAAAATCCTGGTTTGAGCTGAGTCTATGACCTTTGTGTTTCCTCATGATTGAGATGGGTTATTTGATAACTTAGGTATATGTATGGGCATATACCTGGGTAGTGGTTATATGTTGATTTCACAATCCTTGTGTTTCCTCATGATTGAGATGGGTTACTTGATAACTTAGGTATATGTATGGGCATGTACCTAAGTAGAGGTTATCTGTTGAGATCTTCTTTGTGGTTATCCTTGTTGGTTTTTGTGAGACCTTGAGGGTCTCGGGATCCCTACTGAGTATCGTTATACTCACCCATGCACAGGCTATGCCCGCACCTCGTTGTGTTGGTTGCAGATGACGACAGTGCTGATGAAGGCCGAGTGTTCGAGGACTGGATGGTACCCGGAGGTGGACTACATGACGAGTCAGTACCCGGAGGTGGACTTCACGATGAGACGACACTCGGAGGAGGTTGATGGGCGAGAGAGTTGTGGAAGCTATTTATACCTACCCTTCAGGTAGAATCCGTTGTGGACGATCTAGAAGTTGTGCCACTTGTACCTACCCTTCCGGTAGGATCCGAGGAGGACGACCCAGGAGTTTCTTCCTTTCTTCCAGCTATTTGTCTTTTTCTGTTGTAATTTCGTTCAGTTTTAGTTGTACTCTCAGTTGGGTTTGTATTCTGGCCCATTTACTTTTCTGCACTTTCTTTTGTACTTAGTGTTTTACTTCCGGTTTTACTCTGTGGTGTATTGTTTACTTTTATAAAGGCAATGCCTTCCCAGTTATCAGGATTTACGCCTTTGGTGCTAGTGACCAGCCCCTGGCCTATGGAAGGTGGGCTTGGGGTAGTAATGGAACGGGCCCCGAGGACGGGTCGTGACATGTCCTACCCTTATTTTATGAGTCATGGACGACCAATAAAATCCATGGGTCAACTTGGGTACCCCATGGAGCCACTTTGGTATGAAAATGACATTAAAAACATTTTATTTAAAGTTAAAATAAAAATGTCACAAACATGTATTGTTTTACTAAAAAATTTACATGGGGTTATACAAGTCATATTTTTTACTATAAATGTTTATTAGAATGATAAAATGATTTCCTACATCATGATAGTTTTTTTATAATTTTTAGACATTTAATAAATTAATTTATTTATGACACCATGATGATGCAGCGATTACCTCATTAATGAACGATTTAAATAAAATGAAAATATAATGTAAAATCTAAGACTTACATTTGTCAAAAACCTATTGGATGGATGAATTTAGAACCCTTATCAACTTATCCTATAAATATCTAATTTTGGGACCTTTGATATCCGAAAATAATTTTATAATAAAGTATCTTTTCAAGACATTCTGAGAGTGCCCCTCCTCCCTCTTATAAAAGGTCCCCACCTCTACCCTCCATACCCACACATCTCAAGCCATTTTATTGGACAAACTCTGATAATTTTATCTCTATACATACCTAACTTCATCATAGAATCCTTCCCTTAGGGATAAATCTCTTCAAAAAACCCTTTAGGTTCAATCCAAGGGGATTTACCCGATTTAAAGGTAATGTCCTCTCTAATGTTCTTTTGTATTATTTTTCTTCTCCACCCACCTAAACTATTTTTATTCCTTTAGTTTGTAACAAAACCAGTATATAAAATATACTAGGATGTTTTTATTAGAAGTAATCTAGCTACACTTACACACACCTATGTCAAATGGTTAAAGAACATACTGTTTCTGTGGATGGTGAATTACTGCCTACCGAAACGATGATTGTTCTATATTCTTCTACCACCTCTCATGGTGTCCATTATTTTGTAAATATATTTATTTCCTATCTGGGATTATTTATTTTTCATTTAAAATAGACCTTTATGCTTTTCATGTTGTGAAAATGTGATAATTTCATTTGAGGAAGTGTGGACTACCGCCCCCTCAAGTGATGCGACTCATCCATGCAATACATGGAATGTATAAAGAATAAAATTAATGATCTAATGTTACCTATATAAGATATATATTACACTAGAAATATAATATATATATATATATCATTTAGTTTTAATTCCATTAATGGGACAAAGAAATGAAAGTAGCATTCATGCGTACGTACGACCTACCATGTCCATAAACGGTGCATTTCATTTTTTATATCCAAATGTTATGGAATAGTATAAAATGAATATATAAAGTATATATATGATATTTAAATCATCAATAAAATTTTGGACATTGAGTAATTATAACTAAATGGACAATTCTTTTCAAACAAGTTCATTTTTGACTCATGTACCGAACATCGACAAAAAATGTCTGATATGAACTCACATAATTAACTAATTATTATAACATTATAATATGTGATATGAATTGAATAATAAACATTAATGGAAGTAATTAAGAAATTAGTAATTAACCAAAGATTATTATTCAGGAATATAAATAAATGAACAAGACAAGTCAGACTTGAGGTAAGGGATCCTACTATTCTCTTTCTTTTAAAGTACTCTATTTTAAGTCATTTCATTTAAGATCTTTTTTCTTATTTTGGGGGATGTTATTTATTATTCATATTACTATAATTTTTATGTTAATATTCTGAGAGACCCTATTTGATCTCATCAATCCATTTTTGAAAGTTTTAAGTAGCGCCGTTAGGCTGCCAAAATTTCGAAAGGGACTTTTTATCTCACTTTGTGTTTCCGTGAGATTCATGCTACATTTGCCACTATTTCATTTTGTGTGGTGTAACTACTTCCTAATTTTTAAAGACTTGTTTTTGTTTTATCTTCTAAATTAAATATTCTTATGTTGGGATATGTTCTTATATATCTTTATTGATGTAAATTTTATGTCCAAGTGATGAGATAACCTTTATCTGTATCATCAACTCTTTTCCTAAAATTTGATGTGACGTCATTAGGATATCGAATTTTTACAAGGGAACTTCTTAACCCAATTTCAATTCTTTGGTTTAAAACTCTAATTCTTGATTTTGTCGTGCTATGAATATGTGTGGATTACATCTGATTGTTTTACATTGAGTATACACATATAGTTGGTGTATTTATATTTGTCACACATAATCATGTCATTTATTTATTCTTTCTCTAATGGCATGATCCTTGATTAGGATTACATCTCAATTTATTCTCATTGAGACATTTCTTAATGATATGAACTTTTATTCTTTTATAAAGTGTATATACAGACCCTTTGACATTCCTTATCTATATTACATCTATAATAAAGTCATTTAAATGTTTTTAAAATGGTCTACTTTCTTGTGGCTTATAATTTAAATGTTCAAAATAGAAAAGGACTCTTTTATTAAAACATTGTTTTAAATGGTTTTAAAGATTTATTATTTTAAACCTTTATCATCCATGTACATGTTTTAAAAATGGTTTTAAGGATTTATTTATAGGGACATGAATGTTTTAAAACCCTTTCAAAAGATTCAAAGTGGTATGGGACACTTTGATTATAAAATATCTTTTAAATGTCTTCATTTATTGTGTAAAGGGATATTTCTCTCATGGAGTTTTAATGATTTTATTAGATGTTTTAATATCATGATGTGATCTTTTGTGATTCAAATTGGGGAATTTTATGTTTCTTTTATGCATGTTTTAAGTGTTAGGATTATTTTATTGTTCTTTGTAAATTTTTATGAAATCGGGTGGTTCCGTGATAAACTAAGGGCGGGTGATCCTGAGATAGCTTTCCAATGCATTGGGTAACGCGAAGGAGTTAAACACTAAGGTTTATCCAAATATATTTAGGGAATATACTATGGTGGGTATTCCAAATGTAACCATGAGGGTGACTCCCTGCAAAAGAATGTTATGAATGCCTCCAGTTACCTTTACGTTGTATGATTTCTATGAGTTATTCATAAATATTATGATTTCATGAGGTATGTTAAAGTGATTATGTTTTAAGAGTGAAGTATGATTTCATTGATTCTTATGTATACATGGAGTAGTGTTTTCTTTCCATATTTTTATATCCCTTACTGAGCCTTTTATGCTCATCCCATGTTTTTGAAATGTTTTCCACAGGACATAAAAAGGTGAATAGGGTCAAGTATGGGATCCAGGAAAGACATGCTATCTAAAACATGGAACTAGAAATGTTTATTTTTAAGATTTTTTTTAATTTATGGAAACTGAGTAGAAGTGTCTACTTTGTAATCTTCTAAGATGTAATATTTATGTCGTAATTCTCTAAAACTCTAAATCTAAAAATATCCTCAATGTGAATTATTCATTTAATTCAAGATTATGTAATTTTTTAAGGTCGTGCCCATATAGTTGGTATCAGAGGTCGGTTTAGATAACTTTAGAGGTTAGAGTGTTGTTTAAGCGTAAGTGAAAAGTTGTGTATAACCACAATGGTTAGTATATTAGATGGAGTCATTGTTATTTTTGAAAGCTGGAATGACTTTGAGATAACTTGGATAAGTATATATTTCTGTTTATCTTCCTCATTAGTACATGATGATTTTGTTAATATACTCACACTGACATTTTTTGTTTTAGTAAATGGATGGATCTAGCAGTTACCAAAGTGACAATGGGTGTGAAGGAAACTGTGGCGGTTCTTTGATTAGGAGACTTGACGAAATGGGGGATTCAATGAGGAATCTCATGGTTATTCTAAACCAACTATCAAGGAGTCATGATTAACCACTTGAAACTTGGTGAGTTCTCCAATGCATCAGGTACGATAGAACCAACTTGATGTGGAAGTTCCTGTAATAATAATAATTGTAACCGTTAAGGTAGATATGATCTTTACTTTTGATGTAATTATGGGTAACTATATGATGGAAGTTGAAATGCATGAGGTAAAATTGAGGTTAAATTATGTTATGGTTATTTTTTAAGATTTTATCCCTTTTTGGAGAATGTTTTAGGAATTATATTATTTTGGAAAAATGGACAACACGTAGACCATGTGACAACCCAACGCGTCAGACCAAGCTGCGGGAATCGAACCCATAACCAAAGTGCAACTGGTATTTATTGCCTACCACTGGACTACGTGATGTCCCTGGTTAGTATGAAAAATTCTTTTTAGTTAGATGATTTTATGAATCAAGAATAAGTTGATTTTAGGTTATCTATGGAAAAGATTCACCTATCATGGAGGATATGTGATTAGGCTAATTACTTTTCAGTATGAGACTTTAAGAGTAACTGATGTTCTTTGGAGATAATTGTTAAGATTTACCTTGGAAGATTATACGATTAAATCCTTCAGATATTTGGGTTTCAATCTTAATTTGGTTTATTTTTGTTGAGTTTTAAGGGAAATTTTGTATTGAATGGTCTTTGTTGAACTTTAGGTTGTTTGAAAAATTTTGGAGATTAAGAGTAGTTTTTCTTCTTTTGAATGTTTATCTTTTTTTGGGATTATCTAATATTAATAAAAAAAATGTTTCTTGTTAAGGTCTAAAAACATGGTAAATATATAGTTCATCTTTTTTTAGTTATGTGATTCTCTCAAAGTTTATTATAGTGCTCTTAATGTGAACAAGTAATCCTAAATACTCATTGTTTGGAGAAAATAAGAGTTTGTGTTGGAACTCTAGTGAAAGATGAATCCTACATGACAAGTAAGTTTTTTTACTTAAGTTTAAGTTAAGCTCATAAATAAATTCCTCAATGAAAAGTAACTTAAAACAAAAATCTTGTCTGTTAATTTTTTCTACTGGGGAATAAAATACCGTTTAACCAATCAAAAGTTTGTGATTTTCTGGTGGTTAACTTTATCCTAAACATGTTTTCTATCACTCTCCATCAGAACATGACCCTTTGTTTTTTTCTTCCAGATCCTTGTTTTCATGGAATCCTAGTATGGGTTAACTCGTATGACCTTTGAACTTCGCTTTATTTATTTTAAATAGATAGTTTTACTGACTCGTGTTCTGATGTGGGACTTTCAATGAAGTTTCCGAGCCCAATTTTAAAATTGTGAGGATGAAATTCCAAAAAGGGGGGAAGGATGTAACATGCCAGGTAAATAAAGAATATGACATTTTTATATTTATCCATTTTTTTGAATAAAATTTTAATATTAATTTAAAGGGAACACTTTTCTCGATGGCATACCCAATACGCAACAACAAGTTTCTTGGAAATCTTACATATCACTCTAATAATAAAATAATATTATTTTAAATGGTAGTTAATTTCTAGGCATTTTAATGGTGGGAATGAACAGAAATAACTACAAAATGATTATATATGTTTGTCAAATATTCTTACTTTTATCCAATAAATTTTATAGGCTTAAAATGTGAATGAATCCAATTTTAAGCGTAAATATTCTTATATTCTTTAAAAGGATGATTAACTGCCTTTTGATGGAGAATCCTTTTTAAATACACTTGTTGAAAATTTTATATGTTATATTGGACCAAATAAAATCCTTATTTAGAATCGGGATATCAAAATTTACTTTGTGTATGTTTTTGTTATTTTTTTGATAAAGTCCATTTTTAATGAATAAGTGAAAAATGTTGTATTTTAATTTAAAACCTATTTTTAATCTAATTTATTTATATGATTAGACAATATTTTGAATTGGTTTTAAAGAGAAATTGAAATATATTTTTACCATTTAATACAATGGTGGTCATTGTAATTAATTTCACTTTGAAATTGGTGTTAAACTAGTGTCAATCTTTTAATAGATATTGTTTCTTAAAAACACGCTATTTGTTTTGAAAGCAGGAATTTATTATTTAATTAATTAATGAAACTTATATGTTTTCAATTTTGTAAAATAGACATCATTTTTGAATTCAGAATATCAAATATAGCTTAGGGTGATTTTTTGGTATTTTTCTAAAAAACATCATTTTTTGATGAACAGTGAAACCCCTAAATGGTAGTTAAAAAACTGATTTTTCATTTAAATGAAACTTTACCACTTCTATGATTTAAATTTCAAAAATCCAACATACATGGTTTCCATTAGGATGTAAAATGTTGTTCGGTGGGATTAAAATAATTTTTTGGTGAATAGTAACCTTTAAGTTTTATTAATCGCGGTTAAAGGTAATTAGTGTAATTTAAGGTAAAGTTAATGTTATAAAAATATGAAATAACCTTGAAACATGTCCTACCCTTATTTTATGAGTCATGGAAGACCAATACAATCCATGGGTTAACTTGGGGTCCCCATGGATCAACTTTGGTATGAAAATGACATTAATAACTTTTTATTTAAAGTTAAAATAAAAATGTCACAAACATGTATTGTTTTACTGAACCAATTTTTACATGGGGTTATAAAAGTAATATTTTTAACTATAAATATTAATTGTAAATATAAAAAGATTTCTTACATCATGATATTTTTTTTATAATTTTTATACATTAAATAAATTAATTTATTTATGACACAATGATGATGCAGCGATTACCTCATTAATGAACGATTTAAATAAAATGAAAAGATAATGTAAAATATAAGACTTACACTTGTCAAAAACCAATTGGATGGGTGGGTTTCAAACCCTTATCACATTATCCTAAAAATATATATTTTTGGGACCTTTGATATCTGAAAATCATTTTATAATAAAGTATCTTTTTAAGACTTTCCAAGAGTGCCCCTCCTCCCTCTTATAAAACGCCCCCACCTCTACCCTCCTTACCCACACTTCTCAAGAAATTGGATCGTCCAAAATCTAATAATTTTATCTCTAAACATCCCTAAATTCATCATATAAGCGTTCCCTTAGGAATAAAGCTCTTCAATAAACCCTTTTGTTTCAAACCAAGGGGAGTTACCCGATTTAAAGGTAAAGTCCTCTCTAATGTTATTTTGTTTTATTTTGCTTCTTCAACCCTCTAAACTATTTTTATTATTTTATTTTGTAGGAACACCAGTATCTCAAATATACTAGGATGTTGTTATGAGAATTATTCTAGCTACACTTACACACACCTCCGTCTAATGGTTAAATAACATACTGTTTCTGTGGATGGCGAATTACTGCCTCACAAAATGATGATTGCTCTATATTCTCCTACCACCTCCCATGGTGTCCATTATGATGGAACTATATTTATTTACGATATATATTATATTTATTTCCTATATATTCTTCTGTAGTATAAATTTAAAACATAACTTTATGCTTTTCATGTTGTGCAAATGAGATAATTTCATTTGAGGATGTGTGGACAACCACCCCCTCAAGTGATGCGACTCATCCATGCAATACATGGAATGTATAAAGAATCAAATTAATGAACTAATGTGACCTATATAACATATATATTATAATTTAATGATAATATATATATATATATATATATATATATATCATTTATATTTAATTCCATTAATGGGACAAAGAAATGAAAGTAGCGTTCATGCGTACGTACGGCCTACCATCTCCATGAATGGTGCATTTCATTTTTTATCTCCAAATGTTATGGAATAGTATAAAATGAAAATATACTAGATATATATGATATTTAAATCATTAATACTATTCTTTAGATGGTATAATTATAACTACAAGGACAATTCTTTTCAAACATTTTCATTTTTGACTCATGTACCGATCATCGACAAAAAACGTCTGATATGAACTCACATAATTAACAAATTATAATAACATTATAATATGTGATATGAATTGAATAATAAACCTTAAAGGAGTTCCCTAAGCAATTATTAATTGACCAAAGTTTATTATTCATGAATATAATGAAACTAACAAGACAAGTCTGACTTGAGGTAAGGGATCCTACCATTCTCTTTCTTTTTAAGTACTCTATTTTATGT
This sequence comes from Viscum album, assembly GCA_963277665.1. Taxonomy (NCBI): domain Eukaryota; kingdom Viridiplantae; phylum Streptophyta; class Magnoliopsida; order Santalales; family Viscaceae; genus Viscum; species Viscum album. Next base: position 1,606,130,607 of record OY728141.1, on the reverse strand, counting down.
AATTTCTTTTAATATACTTTTTATTTTGATGGGGATGTTATTTTATATTCCTATTACTATAATTTTTATGTTAATATTATGAGAGACCCTATTAAATCTCATCAATCCATTTTTGAATGTTTTAAGTGGCGCCGCTAGGCTGCCGAAATTTCATAAGGGACTTTTTATCTCACTTTGTGTTTCCGTGAGATTCATGATACATTTTCCACTATTTACTTTTGTGTGGTGTATGTACTGAACATGATATTGTTAGTTATGTAATATAATTTTATTTATGGGTATTTATATCTTCATTTTATGATCCTTTTTCATGGGGTGTACGTTTCGAAAGTTACCCATGTCGGTAAGGGAACCATTCACCCTCCAAATTTTAAAAGACTTGTTTTTGTTTTGTATTTTAAATTACATATTCTTATGTTGGGATATGTTCTTATATATCCTTATTGATTTAAGTTTTATGTCCAAGTGATAAGATACCCTTTATCCCTCTCATGAACCCTTTTTCTAAAATTTTATGTGACGCCGTTAGGGTATGGAATTTTTACAAGGGAACTTCTTAACCCTATTTCAATTCTTTGGGTTAAACCTCTACTTATTGATTTTGTCGTGCTATGAATATGTGTGGATTACATCTGACTATTTTACACTTAGTATACACTTATATTTGGTGTATTTATATTTTTCACACATAATCATTTAATTTCTTTATCCTTGCTCTAATGGAATGATCCTTGATTGGGATTACATCTCAATTTCTTCTCATTGAGATATTTCTTAATGATATGCACTTTTATTCTTTTATAAAGTGTATATACTTCCCCTTTAAAATTATTTATCTATATTATGTCTATACTAAAGTCAATTAAATGTTTTTAAAATGTGCTACTTTCTTATGGCTCAAAATTTAAATGTTCAAAATGGAAAAAAAATCTTTTATTAAAACATTGTTTTAAATGGTTTTAAAGATTTATTATTTTAAACATTTATCATCCATGACCATGTTTTAAAAATGGTTTTAAGGATTTATTTATAGGGACATGAATATTTCAAAACCCTCTCAAAATTTTTGAAGTGGTATGGGACACTTAGATTCAAAAATCTCTTTTAAATGTCTTCTTTTATTGTATAAATGGATATTTCCCTCATAGAGTTTTAATGATTTTATTAGATGTTTTAATATCATGATGCGATCTATTGTGATTGAAATGTGGAAATTTTATGTTTCTTTTATGCATGTTTTAAGTGTTATGATTATTTTATGGTTCATGCGAAATGTTTATGAAATCGGGTGGTTCCGTGATAAACTAAGGTCGGGTGAGCCCGAGATAGCTCTCCAATGCATTGGGTAACGCGAAGGAGTTAAACACTAAGAATTCTCTGATAATATTTAGGGAATATACTGTGGTGGGTATTCCAAACGTAACCATGAGGGTTACTCCCTGCATAAGATTGTTATGAATGCCTCAAGTTACCTTTACATCTTATGATTTCTATGAGTTATTCATAAATCATATGATTTCATGAGGTATGTTAATGTTATAATGTTTTAAGAGTAAAGTTTGATTTCATTGATTATTATGTATACATGGAGTAGTGTTTTCATTCCATATTTTTATATCCCTTACTGAGCCTTTAATGCTCATCCAATGTTTTTGAAATGTTTTCCATAGGACTTAAAGAAGAATAGGGTCAAGGATGGGATCAAGGAAAGACATGCTATCCAAAACATGGAACTAGAAATGTTTAATTTTAATATTTTTTTTATTTTATGGAAACTGAGAAAAAGTGTCTACTTTGTAATCTTGTGAGATGTAATTGTTATGTCCTAATTCTCTAAAACTATAAACCTGCAAAGATCGTTAATATGAATTATTCATTTAATTCATGATTATATAATGTTTTAAGTCCAGGTCTTTATAGTTGGTATGAGAGGTCAGTTTAGATAACTTTAGATGTTAGAGTGTTGTTTAATCATAAGTGAAAAGTTGTGTATAACCACAATGGGTAGTATATTAGATGGATTCATTGTTATTTTTGAAAGATGGAATGATTTTGAGATAACTTGGATAAGTATATCATAGTGCTTGTCTTCCTCATTAGTACATGATGATTTTGTTAATATACTCACACTGACATTTTTGGTTTTAGTAAATGGATGGATCGAGTAGGAACCAAAGTGATAATGGGTTTGAAGGAAACTGTGGCGGTTCTTTGATTAATAGACTGGAAAAAATGGGGGATTTAATGAGAAATATTGTGTTTATTCTAAAACAACTATCAAGGAGTCATGATTAACCACTTGAAACGTGGCGAGTTCTCTGATGCATCATGTACGAGAGAACCAACTCGATGTGGAAGTTCAGGTAATAATTATATTGGTAATCATTAGGGTTTATATGATCCTTACTTTTGAGGTAATTATGGGTTACTATATGATGGAAGATGAAAGGCATGAGGTAAAATTGAGGTTAAATTATGTAATGGTTATTTTTGATGATTTTATCTGTTTTGAGGGAATTTTTGAAGAATTATATAGTTTTGAAAAGATGGACAATACGCAGACCGTGTGACAACCCTTCGTGTCGTACCAAGCGGCGGTAATCGAACCCACAACCAATGTGCAACTGGTATTTATCACCTACCACTGGACTACGTGAAGTCTCTGGTTAGTATGAAAAATTCTATTTAGTTAGATGATTTTATGAATCAAGAATAAGTTCATTTTGGGTTATCTATTGAAATGACAGACCTATCATAGAGGATATGTGATCAGGTTAATTACTTTTTAGTATGTGACTTTAAGAGTAACTGATGTTCTTTGGAGATAAATGCTAATATTTACCTTGGAAGACTATGTGATTAAATCATTCTGAGATTTGGGTTTCAATATTATGTTGGTTTATTTTTGATGAATTTTTATGGAAATTTTGTATTGAATAGTCTTTGTTGAACATTTTGTTGTTTGACAAATTTTGGAGATTAAGAGTAGTTTTTCTTCTTGGAAAAGATTATCCTCCTTTGGGATTATCTGATATTATGCGAACAAATTTGGTTTTTGTTAAGGTCTAAAGACATGGGAAATATATAGTTCATCTTTTGTGAGTAATTTCATTCTCTCAAAGTTTATTATAGCGCTCTTAATCTGAACAACTCATCCTGAATACTCATTGTTTGGAGAAAATATGAGTTTGCGTTGGAAATCTAGTAAAAGATGAAGTCTGCATGAAAAGTTATTCTGTTTCCATAAGTTTCAGTTATGCTCATAAATAAATTCCTCAATTAAAAGTAACTTAAAACAAAAATGTTTTCCGTAAATTTTTCCTACTAGGGAATAAAATACCATTTAACCCATCACAAGTATTTATTTTCTGGTGGTTAACTTTCTCCTAAACATGTTTTCTATCACTCCCCATCAGAACATAACCCTTTGCTTTTTTCTTCCATATCTATGTTTACATGGAATCCTAGTATGGCTTAACTCATGTGACCTTTTTACTTCTCTTTCTTTATTTTAAATTGATAGTTCTACCGACTCTTGTTCTGATGTGGGACTTTCAATGAAGATTCTGAGCCCAATTTTAAAATTGTGAGGATGCAATTCTCAAAAGGGGAGAAGGATGTAACACCCCATGTAAATAAAGAATATGAAATTTTTATATTTATCCATATTTGTGAATAAAATTTTAATATTAATTTAAAGGGAACGCTATGCTCGATGGCGTACCCAATACACAATAATGAGTTTCTTGGAAATCTTACGTTGCACTCTAATAATAAAATAAAATTATTTTAAATAGTAGTTAACGCCTAGTCGTTTTAATGGCAGGAATGAAAATAAATAACTACAAAATGATTATATATGTTTTTCAAATATTTTTACTTTTATCCAATAAATGTTAGAGGCTTAAAATGCGAATGAATCCAATTTTAAGCATAAATATTCTAATATTCTTTAAAAGGTCGATTAACCGCCTTTTGATGGAGAACCCTTTTTAAATCCACTTGTTGACAATTTTATATGTTATATTGGACCAAATAAAATCCTTCTTTAGAATCGGAATATCAAAATTTACTTTGTGAAGGATTTTGTTATTTTTTTTTTGATAAAGTTCATTTTTAATGAATAAGTGAAAAATGTTGTATTTTAATTCAAAACATCTTTTTAATCTAATTTATTTATATGATTAGATAATCTTTTGAATTGGTTTTAAAGTGAAATTAGAATATATTTTTACCATTTAATCCAATGGTGGTCATTGTAATTAATTTCAATTTGATATTGGACTTAAACTATTGTCAATCTTTTAATAGATATTGATTCTGAAAAACACGCTATTTGTTTTGATAGCAGGAATTAATTATTAAATTAATTAATGAAAATTATATGTTTTTAATTTTTTAAAATAGAAATAATTTTTTAATTTGGAGTATAAAATATATCTTAGGGTGAATTTTTGGTATTTTTCTGAAAAACATCAATTTTTGATGAATAGTGAAACCCCTAAGTGGTAGTTAAAAAACTAATTTTTCATTTAAATGAAACTTTACCACTTCTGTGATTTTAATTTAAAATATACGATATACATGGTTGTCATTAGGATGTAAAATGTGGTTCAATGAGATTAAAATAATTTTTTGGTTAATAGTAAATTTTATGTTTTATTAATCACGATTAAAGGTAATTAGTGTAATGTTAGGTAAAGATAATGTCATAATAAAATGAAATGGCCTTGAAACATGTCCTACCCTTATTGTATGAGTCATGGCCGACCAATACAATACATGGGCAACTTGGGGACCCCATGGAGACACTTTTGTTGTAAAATGACAATAATAACTTTTTATTTAAAGTTAAAATAAAAATGTCACAAACATGTATTGTTTTACTAAAATAATTTTTACATGGGGTCATAAAAGTTATATTTTTATCTAAAACTATTCATTAGAAATATAAAAATATTTCCTACATCATTATATTTGTTTTATAAATTTTAGACATTAAATAAATTAATTTATTTATGACACAATGATGATGCATCGATTACCTCATTAATGAATTATTTAAATAAAATGAAAAGATTGTGTAAAATATAAGACTTAAATTTGTAAAAAACCTATTTTATGGGTGGATTTCTAACCCTTATCACATTATTCTCTAAATATATATTTTTGGGACCTTTGATATCTGAAAATCATTTTATAATAAAGTATCTTTTCACTACTTTCCAAGAGTGCCCCTCCTCCCTCTTATAAAATGCCACCACATCTACCCTCCTTAATCACACCACTCAAGCCATTGGCTCGGCCTAAATATGATAATTTTATCTCTCCACATACCTAAATTCATCATAGAATCCTTACCTGAGGCAGAAAGCTCTTCAATAAACCCTTTTGGGTCAAACCAAGGGGAGTTACCCGATTTAAAGGTAAAGCCCTATCTAATGTTCTTTTGTTTTATTTTGCTTCTCCAACACCCTAAAATAGTTTTATACATTTATTTTGAAACAACACCATTATCTCCAATATAATAGGATTCTGTTTTGAGAAGTATTCGATCTACACTTACACACACCTCCGTTTAATGATTAAAGAACATACTCTTTCTTTGGATGGTGAATTACTGCCCCACGAAACAATGATTGTTCTATCTTCTCCTACCACCTCTCATGGTGGCCAATCTGATGGAACTATATTTATTTATGATATATATTATATTTATTTCCTATCAATTATTCTATATTTTATATTTAAAATATACCTTTATGCTTTGGATGTTATGCAAATGCGATAATTTTATTTGAGGAAATGTGGACTACCGCCCCCTTAAGTGATGCGACTCGTCCATGAAATACGTGGAATGTATAAAGAATGAAATTAATTAAATAATGTGACCTATATAACATATATATTATACTGGAATTATAATATATATATATATATATATATATATATCTCATTTAGTATTAATTTCATTAATGGGACAAAGAAATTAAAGTAGCGTTCATGCGTACGTACGACATACCATCTCCATGAACGATGCATTTCATTTTTTATCTAGAAATGTTATGTAATAGTATAAAATGAATATATAATGGATATATATGATATTTAAATCATCAATACTATTCTGGATATGGTCTAATTATAACTACATGTACAATTCTTTTTGAACAAGTTCATTTTTGACTAATGTACCGAACATCGACAAAAAACGTCTGATATGAACTCACATAATTATCTAATTATTATAACATTATAATATGTGATATTAATTTAATAATAAACATTAAAGGAGGTACTTAAGATATTAGTAATTGACCAAAGATTATTATTCAGGAATATAAAGAAATGAACAAGACAAGTCAGACTTGAGGTAAGGGATCATACCATTCTCTTTTTTTAAGTACTCTATTTTATGTCATTTCTTTTTAGATCCTTTTTCTTATGTCGGGGGATGTTATTTTATATTATTCTTACTAAAAGTTTTATTTTAATTTGATTATATACCCTATTTTATCTCATCAATCCATTTTTTAAAGTTTTAAGTGGTGCCGTTAGGCTACCGAAATTTCCTAAGAGACTTTTTATCTCACTTTGTGTTTCTGTGAGATTCATGCTACATTTGCCACTATTTCCTTATGTGTGGTGTATTTACTTCCCATTATACTACTCTTTGTGTAATATAATTAAATTTATGTGTATTTACATCTTCATTGTATGATCCTTCTTTCATGGGGTGTACGTTTCGAATGTTACCCAAGTCGGTAAGGGAACCTTTCACCCTCCTAATTTTAAAAGACTTGTTTTTGTTTTGTCTTTTAAATTAAATATTATTATGTTGGGATATGTTATTATATATCCTTATTGATGTAACTTTTATGTCAATGCGATAATATAACCTTTATCCCTATCATCAACTCTTTTTCTAAAATTTGATGTGACGTCGTTATGCTATCGAATTTTCGCAAGGGAACTTCTTAACCCAATTTCAATTCTTTGGGTTAAACCTCTACTTGTTGATTTTGTCATGATATGAATATGTGTGGATTACATATGATTGGTTTACACTGAGTATCCAATTTTATTTGGTGTATTTATATTTTTTACACATAATCGTTTCATTTCTTTATCCTTGCTCTAATGTCATGATCCTTGATTGGGATTACATCTCAATTTATTCTCATTGAGACATTTCTTAATGATATACACTTTTATTCTTTTATAAAGTGTATATACATCCCCTTTGAAATTAATTATCTATATTATGTCTATAATAACGTCATTTAAATGTTTTGAAAATGGTCTACTTTCTTGTGGCTTATAATTTAAATGTTCAAAATGGAAAATCACTCTTCTATTAAAACATTGTTTTAAATAGTTTTAAAGATTTATTCTTCTAAACATTTATCATCCATGTACATGTTTTAAAAATTGTTTTAAGGATTTATTTATAGGGACATGAATGTTTTAAAACCCGTTCAAAAGTTTCTACGTGGTATGGGACACTTTGATTATAAAATCTATTTTTAATGTCTTCTTTTATTATATAAAGGCATATTTATCTCATAGAGTTTTAATGATTTTATTAGATGTTTTAATATCATGATGTGATCTCTTGTGATCTAAATGTGTAAATTTTATGTTTCTTTTATACATGTTTTAAGTTTTATGATTATGTTATGGTTCTTGGGAAATGTTTATGAAATCGGGTGGTTCCGTGATAAACTAAGGGCGGGTGAGCCTGAGATAGCTCTCCAATGCATTGGGTAATGCGAAGGAGTTAAACGCTAATGTTTCTCTAAAGATATTTAGGGAATATACTGTGGTGGGTATTCCAAACGTAACCATGAGGGTTACTCCCTACATAATAATTTTATGAATGCCTCAAGTTACCTTTACGTCTTATGATTTCTATGATTTATTCCTAAATATTATGATTTCATGAGGTATGTTAAAGTTCTTATGTTTTAAGAGTAAAGTATGATTTAATTTATTCTTATATATACATGGACTAGTGTTTTCTTTCCATATTTGTATATCCCTTACTGAACCTTTTATGCGCATCCCATGTTTTTGAAATGTTTTCCATAGGAATTAAAGGTGAATAGGGTCAAGGATAGGATCTAGGAAATACATGCTATCTAAAACATGGAACTAGAAATTTTTATTTTTAAGATTTTTTTTTATTTTATGGAAACTGAGTAGAAGTGTTTACTTTGTAATATTGTGAGATGTAATAGTTATGTACTAAATCTCTAAAACTCTAAACCTGAAAAGATCCTCAATGAGAATTATTCATTTAATTCAAGATTATGTAATGTTTTATGGTCGGGTCCTTATAGTTGGTATCAAAGGTCAGTTTAGATAACTTTAGAGGTTAGAGTGTAGTTTAAGCATAAGTGACAAGTTGTGTATAACCACAATGGTTAGTATATTAGATGGAGTCATTGTTATTTTTGAAAGTTGGAATGATTTTGAGATATCTTAGATAAGTATATCAATCTTCCTCATTAGTACATGATGATTTTGTTAATATACTCACACTGACATTTTTGGTTTTAGTAAATAGATAGATCTAGAAGGAACCAAAGGGACAATGGGTTTAAATGAAACTGTGGCGGTTCTTTGATTAAGAGACCGGATGAAATGGTGGATTCAATGAGGAATCTCATGGTTATTCTAAACCAACTATCAAGGAGTTATGATTAACCACTTGAACCTTGGTGAGTTCTCTGATGCATCATGTACGAGAGAACCAACTTGATGTGGAAGTTCAGGTAATTATTATAATGGTAACCATTAGGGTTTATATGATCCTTACTTTTGAGGTAATTATGGGTTACTATATGATGGAAGATGAAAGGAAAGAGGTAAAATTGGGGTTAAATTATGTAATGGTTATTTTTGAAGATTTTATCTCTTTTTGGGGAATATTGTAAGAATTATATAGTTTTGAAAAAAATTACAACACGCAGACTGTGTGACAACCCGTCACGTCAGACCAAGCTGCGGGAATCAAACCCACAACAAATGTGAAACTGGTATTTATCACTTACCACAAAACAACATGAAGTCCCTGGTTAGTATGACAAATTCTTTTTAGTTAGACGATTTTATTAATCACGATTAAGTTGATTCTGGGTTATTTATGGAAACGATTGACCAATCATGGAGGATATGTGATTAGGTTAATTACTTTTCAGTATGAGACTTTAAGTGTAATTGATGTTCTTTGGAGATAAATGTTAAGATTTACCTTGGAAGACTATGCGATTAAATCCTTCAGATATTTGGGTTTCAATATTAGGTTGGTTTATTTTTGATGAATTTTATGGGAAATTTTGAATTGAATGGTCTTTGTTGAACTTTGGGTTGTTTGAAAAATTTTGGAGATCAAGAGTAGTTTTTCTTCTTGTGAAATATTATCTTTTTTTGGGATTATCTGATCTTATACAAACAAATTCGGTTTTTGTTACGGTCTAAAGACATGGGAAATATATAGTTCATCTTTTGTGAGTTATGTGATTCTCTCGAAGTATATTATAGAGCTCTTAATGTGAATAAGTCATCCTGAATACTCATTGTTTGGAGAAAATATGAGTTTGTGTTGGAAATCTAGTAAAAAATGAAGCCTACATGACAAGTAAGTCTTTTTCCTTAAGTTCCAATTAAGCTCATAAATAAATTCCTCAATGAAAAGTAACTTAAAACAAAAATGATGTTTGTTAATTTTTCTTACTGGGGAATCAAATACCGTTTAACCCATCACATGTTTGTGATTTTTTGGTGGTTAACATTTTCCTAAACATGTTTTCTATCACTCTCCATTAGATCATGACCCTTTTTTTATTCCATATCCATGTTTTCATGGAATCCTAGTATGGGTTAACTCGTGTGACCTTTGTACTTCTCATTCTTTATTTTAAAGTGATAGTTTTACCGACTCTTGTTCCGATGTGGGACTTTCAATGAAGTTTCTGACACCAATTTTAAAATTACAAGGACGCAATTCCCAAAATGTGGGAATGATGTAACACCCCAGGTAAATAAAGAATATGAAATTTTTATTTTTATCTATATTTGTGAATAAAATGTTAATATTAATTTAAATGCAACACTATGCTCGATGGCATACCCAATACGCAACAACGAGTTTCTTGGAAATCTTACGTCGCACTCTAAAAATAAAATAATATTATTTTAAATGGTAGTTAACTCCTAGCCGTTGTAATGGCGGGAATGAACAGAACTAACTACAAAATGATTATATATGTTTGTCAAATATTTTTACTTTTATCCAATAAATGTTTGAGGCTCAAAATGCGAATGAATCCAATTTTAAGCGTAAATATTCTAATATTCTTTAAAAGGACGATTAACCGCTTTTTGATGGAGAACCCTTTTTAAATCCAATTTTTGAAAATTTTATATTTTATATTGGACCAAATAAAATCCTTCTTTAGAATATTGATATCAAAATTTACATTGTGTAGGTTTTTGTTATTTTTTTGATAAAGTCCATTTTTAATGAATAAGTGAAAACTGTTGTATTTTAATTCAAAACCACTTTTTAAACTAATTTATTTATATGATTAGATAATATTTTTAATTAGTTTTAAAGTGAAATTAGAATATATTTTTACCATTTATTCAAATTTTGGTAATTGAAATTAATTTCAATTTGAAATTGGACTTAAACTAGTGTCAATCTTTTAATAGATATTGTTTCATTAAAACATGCTATTTGTTTTGACAATGGGAATTAATTATTAAATTAATTAATGAAACTTATATGTTTTTAATTTTTTAAAATTGACATCATTTTTTAATTCGAAATATCAAATATAGCTTAGGGTGAATTTTTGGTATTTTTCTGAAGAAATTCAATTTTTGATGAATAGTGAAACCCCAAAGTGGTAGTTAAAAAACTGATTTTTCGTTTAAATGAAACTTTACCACTTCTGTTATTTTAATTTAAGAAATCCAACATACATTTTTGTCATTAGGATGTAAAATATGGTTCAATGGGATTAAAATATATTTTTTTGGTGAATAGTAACTTTTATGTTTTATTAATTGCGATTAAAGTTACTTAGTGTAATTTAAGGTAAAGATAATGTTATAATAATATAAAATGTCATTGAAACATGTCATACTCTTGTTGGATGAGTACGTTCCGACCAATAAAATCCATTGGTCAACTTTGGGACCCCATGGATCCACTTTGGTAGAAAAATGACATTAATAACTTTTTATTTAAAGTTAAAATAATAATTTCACAAACATGTATTGTTTTACTAAAAAAAGTTTTACATGGGGTTATACAAGTCATATTTTTGACTATAAATATTCATTAGAAATATAAATATATTTCCTATATCATGATATTTGTTTTATAATTTTTAGACATTAAATAAATAAATTAATTTACGACACCTTGATGATGCAGCGATTACCTCATTAATGAACGATTTAAATAAAATGAAAATATAATATAAAATATAAGACTTACACTTGTAAAAAACCTATTGGATGGGTGGATTTATAACCCTTGTCAACTTATCCTCTAAATATATAATTTTGGGTCCTTTGATATCTGAAAATCATTTTATAATAAAGTATCTTTTCAAGACTTTCCAAGAGTGCCCCTCCTCCCTCTTATAAAAGGCCCCCACATCTACCCTCCTTACCCACACCCCTCAAGCCATTATATCGGTCAAAATCTGATAATATTATCTCTCCACATCCTTACCTTAATCATAGAAATCTTACCTTAGGTAGAAATCTCTTTAAAAAACCCTTTTGGTTCAAACCAAGGGGAGTTACCCGATTTAAAGGTAATGTCCTCTCTAATATTCTTTTGTTTTATTTTTGCTTCTACAACCACCTAAACTATTTTTATACCTTTATTTTGTAACAAAAACATTATATACAATATAATAGGATGTTTTTATGATAAATATTTGAGCTAAACTTACACACACCTCCATCTAATGGTTAAAGAACATACTGTTTCTGTGGATGACGAATTACTGCCTCAGGAAACGATGATCGTTCTATCTTCTCCGAAAACCTCTCATGGTGTCCATTTTGATGGAAATATTTTTATTTATGATATATATTATATTTAATTCCTACTTATGATTCTTTATTTTACATTTAAAACATACCTCTATGCTTTTCAGGTTTTTCAAATGCGATAATTTCATTTGAGGAAGTGTGGACTACCGCCCCTCAAGTGATGTGACTCGTCCATGCAATACATGGAATGTATAAAGAATGAAATTGATGAACTAATGTGACCTATATAAAATATATATTATAATGGAATTATAATATATATATCTCTCTTATTTAGTTTTAATTCCATTAATGGGACAAAGAAATGAAAGTAGCGTTCATGCGTACGTACGGCCTACCGTCCCTACGAACGGTGCATTTCATTTTTTATCTCGAAATGTTATGGAATAGTATAAAATGAATATATACTAGATATATATGATATTTAAATCATTAATAATATTTTTTAGATGGTGTAATTATAACTACATGGACAATTCTTTTCCAAGAAGTTCATTTTTGTCTCAAGTACCGAACATCGACACAAAACGTCTGATATGAACTCACATAATTAACGAATTATTATAACATTATAATATGTGACATGAATATAATAATAAACTTTAAAGGATTTTATTAAGAAATTATTAATTTACTAATGTTTATTATTCAAAAATATAATGAAACGAACAAGAGAAGTCTGACTTGAGGTAAGGGATCCTACCATTCTCTTTCTTTTTAAGCACTCTATTTTATGCCAATTCTTTTAAGATCCTTTTTCTTATGTTGGGGGATGTTATTTTATATTACTATTACTATAATTTTTATGTTAATATGATGAGAGACCCTATTTTATATCATCAATTCATTTTTGAATGTTTTAAGTGGCGCCATTAGGCTGCCGAAATTTCGTAAGGGACTTTTTATCTCACTTTGTGTTTCTGTGAGATTCATGAAACATTTGACACTATTTCCTTTTGTGTGTTGTATGTACTGACCATGATTTTATTCTTTGTGTAATATAATTTAATTTATGTGTAGTTACATCTTTATTGTATTATCCTTCTTTCATGGGGTGTACGTTTCGAAAGTTACCCAAGTTGGTAAGGGAACCTTTCACCCTCCTAATTTTAAAAGACTTGTTTTTGTTTTGTCTTTTAAATTACATCTTATTATTTTGGGATATGTTCTTATATATCCTTATTGATGTAAATTTTATTTCCATGTGATGAGATACCCTTTATCCCTCTCATCATCTATTTTTCTAAAATTTGATGTGACGCCGTTAGGCTATCAAATTTTTACAATGGAACTTCTTAACCCAATTTCAATTCTTTGGGTTAAACCTCTACTTATTGATTTTGTCGTGCTATGAATATGTGTGGATTAAATCTGATTGTTTTACACTGAGTATCCACTTATATTTGGTGTATCTATATTTTTCACACATAGTCATGTCATTTCATTATCCTTGGTCTAATAGCATGATCCTTGATTTGGATAATATCTCAATTTATTCTCATTGGGACATTTCTTAATGATACAGACTTTTATTCTTTAATAATGTGTATATATATCCCCTTTTACATTCATTATCTATATTATATCTATACTAAAGTAATCTAAATGTTTTGAAAATGGTCTACTTTCTTGTGGGTTATAAATTAAATGTTCAAAATGTTAAATCACTCTTTTATTAAAAAATTATTTTAAATGGTTTTAAAGATTTATTTTTTTAAACATTTATCATCCATTTCCATGTTTTAAAAATGGTTTTAAGGATTTATTTATAGGCACATGAATTTTTTTAAAACCATTAAAAAGTTTCTAAGTGGTATGGGACACTTTGATTCTAAAATCTCTTTTAAATGTCTTCTTTTATTGTATAAAGTGTTATTTCCCTCATAGAGTTTTAATGATTTTATTAGATGTTTTAATATCCCGATGTGATCTCTTGTGATTGAAATGTGGGAATTTTATGTTTATTTTATGCATGTTTTAAGTGTTATGATTAAGTTATGGTTCATGGGAAATGTTTATGAAATTGGGTGGTTCCGTGATAAACTAAGGGCGGGTGATCCCAAGATAGCTCTCCAATGCATTGGGTAATGTGAAGGAGTTAAACTCTAAGATTTCCCCGAAGAGATTTATGGAATATACTGTGGTGGGTATTCCAAATGTAACCATGAGGGTTACTCCAAACATAATAACTTTATGAATGCCTCAAGTTAACTTTACGTCTTATGATTTCTATGAGTTATTCATAAATCTTATGATTTCATGAGGTATGTTAAAGTGATTATGTTTTAAGAGTAAAGTATGATTTCATTGATTCTTATGTATACATATACTAGTGTTTTCTTCCTATATTTTTATAACCCTTGCTGATCCTTTTATGCTCATCCCATGTTTTTGAAATGTTTTCCACTTGACTTAAAGGTGAATAGGGTCAAGGATGGGATCAAGGAAAGACATGTTATCTAAAACATGGAACTAGAAATCATTATTTTTAAATATTGTTTTATTTTATGGAAACTGAGTAGAGGTGTATACTTTGTAATATTGTGAGATGTAATAGTTATGTCATAATTATATATAACTCTAAACCTGAAAATATCCTCAATGTGAATTATTCATTTAATTCAAGACTTTGTAATGTTTTAAGGCTGGGTCCTTATAGTTGGTATCAGAGGTCAGTTTAGATAACTTTAGAGGTTATAGTGTTGTTTAAGCATAATTAACAAGTTGTGTGTAACCACAATGGTTAGTATATTAGATGGAGTCATTGTTATTTTTGAAAGTTGGAATGATTTTGAGATAACTTTGATAAGTATATCTTAGTGTTTATTTTCCTCATTAGTACATGATGATTTTGTTAATATACTCACACTGACATTTTTGGTTTTAGTAAATGGATGGATCTAGTAGGCACCAAAGTGACAATGGGTTTGAAGGAAACTGTGGAAGTTCTCTGATTAAGAGACTGGATGAAATGGGGGATTCAATGAGGAATCTTGTGGTTATTCTAAACCAACTATTAAAAAGTCATGATTAACTACTTGAACCTTGGTGAGTTCTCTGATGCATCATGTACAAGAGAACCAAATCGATGTGGAAGTTCAGGTAATAATTATAATGGTAACCATTAGGGTTTATATGATTCTTACTTTTGAGATAATTATGGGTTACTATATGATGGAAGATGAAAGGAATGAGGTAAAATTGAGGTTAAATTATGTTATGGTTATTTTTGAAGATTTTATCTATTTTTGCGGGAATTTTTAAGAATTATATAGTTTTGGAAAAAGGGACACCATGTAGACTGTGTGACAACCCGTCGCATCAGACCAATCTGTGGGAGTCGAACCCACAACCAAAGTGCAACTACTTTTGTCGCCTACCACTAGACTACGTGAAGTCCCTGGTTGTTATGACAAATTCTTTTTAGTTAGATGATTTTATGAATCAAGAATAAGTTGATTTTGGGTTATCTATGGAAACGATTTACCTATCATGGAGGATATGTGACAAGGGTAATTACTTTTCAGTATGATACTTTAAGAGTAAATGATGTTCTTTGGAGATAAATGTTAAGATTTACCTTGGAAGACCATGCGATTAAATCCTTCATAGATATGGGTTTCAATATTTGGTTGGTTTATTTTTGATTAATTTTAACGGAAATTTTGTATTTAATGATATTTGTTGAACTTTGGTTTGTTTGAAAAATTTTGGAGATCAAGAGTAGTTTTTGTTCTTGTGAAAGATTATCTTTTTTTATGATTATATTATCTTATACAAACAAATTTGGTTTTTGTTAAGGTCTAAAGACATGGGAAATATATAGTTCATCTTTTGTGAGTAATGTGATTCTATCAAAGTTTATTATAGTGATCTTAATGTGAACAAGTCATCCTGAATAATCATTGTTCGGAGAAAATATGAGTTTGTGTTGGAAATCTAGTAAAAGATGAAGCCTACATGACAAGTAAGTTTGTTTCCTTAAGTTTCAGTTAAGCTCATAAATATATTCTTTAATGAAAAGTAACTTAAAACAAAAATGTTGTCTGTTAATTTTTCCTACTGGGGAATCAAATACCGTTTAACCCATCACAATTTTGTGATTTTCTGGTGGTTAACTTTCTCCTAAACATGTTTTCTATCACTCTCCATCAGAACATGACCCTTTGTTTTTTTCTTCCATATCCATGTTTTCATGGAATCCTAGTATGGGTTAACTCGTGTGACCTTTTTACTTTGATTTATTTATTTTAAAGTGATAGTTTTACCGACTCTTGTTCCGATGTGGGACTTTCAATGAAGTTTTCGAGCCCAATTTTAAAATTGCGAGGACGCAATTCCTAAAAGGGAGGAAGGATGTAACACCCCAGGTAAATAAAGAATATTACATTTTTATATTTATCCATATTTGTGAATAAAATGTTAATATTAATTTAAAGGTAACTCTATGCTCGATGGCGTACCCAATACGCAACAACGAGTTTCTTGCAAATCTTACATTGCACTCTAATAATAAAATTATATTATTTTAAAGGGTAGTTAACGCCTAGCCATTGTAATGGTTGGAATGATAATAACTAACTAAAAATTATTATATATGTTTTTCAAATATTTTTTCTTTTATCCAATAAATGTTAGAAGCTTAAAATGCAAATTAATCCAATTTTAAGCGTAAATATTCTTATATTCTTCAAAAAGTCGATTAACCGCCTTTTGATGGCGTACCCTTTTTAAATCTACTTTTTGAAAATTTTATAGGTTATATTGGACCAAATAAAATCATTCTTTAGAATTGGGATATCAAAATTTACTTTGTGTTGGTCTTTGTTATTTTTTTTGATAAAGTCCATTTTTATTGAATAAGTGAAAAATGTTATATTTTACTTAAAAACCTCTTTTTTAATATAATTTATGTATATGATTAGATCATCTTTTCAATTGGTTTTAAAGTTAAATTAGAATATATTTTTACCATTTAATCCAATGGTGGTTATTGAAATTAATTTCACTTTGAAATTGGACTTAAACTAGTGTCAATCTTTTAATAGATATTATTTCTTAAAAACACGCTATCTATTTTGACAGCGGGAATTAATTACTAAATTAATTAATTCAACTTATATGTTTTGAATTTTTTAAAATAGACTTCATTTTTTAATTTGGAATATCAAATATTTCTTAGGGTGAATTTTTTGTATTTTTCTGAAAAACATCAATTTTTGATGAATATTGAAACCCCTAAGTGGTAGTTAAAAAACAATTTTTTTGTTTAAATGAAACATTAGCACTTTTGTGATTTGAATTTAAAAAATCCGACATACATGGTTGTCATTAAAATGTAAAATGTGGTTCAATGAGATGAAAATAATTTTTTGACGAATAGTAACTTTTATGTTTTATTAGTCGCTATTAAAGGTAATTAGTGTACTTTAAGGTAAAGATAATGTTATAATAATATGTAATGACCTTGAAACATGTACCAACCTTATTGGATGAGTCATGGATGACCAAGGAAATCCATTGGTCAACTTGGGGACCCCATGGAGCTACTTTTCTAGGAAAATGACATTAATAACTTTTTATTTAAAGTTTAAATAAAAATGTCACAAACATGTGTTGTTTTACTAACACAATTTTTACATGGGGTTATATAAGTCATATTTTTTACTATAAATATTCATTATAAATATAATAATATTTCCTACATCATGATATATTTTTATAATTTTTAGAAATTATATAAATTTATTTATTTATGACACCATGATTATGCAGCAATTACCTCATTAATGAAAGATTTAAATAAAATGAAAAGATAATGTAAAATCTAAGACTTAAACTTGTCAAAAACCTGTTTTATGGGTGTATTTATAACCCTTATCACCTTATCCTCTAAATATATAATTTTGGGACCTTTGATATTCGAAAATCATTTTATAATAAAGTATCTTTTCAAGACTTTCCAAGAGTGCCCCTCCTCCCTCTTATAAAAGGCCCCCACCTCTACCCTCATTAACCACACCTATAAAGCCATTGGCTCAGCCAAACTCTGATAATTTTATCTCTCCCCATCCCTAAATTCATCATAGAATCCTTACCTTAGGCAGAAATCTCTTCAAGAAACCATTTTGGTTCAAACCAAGGGGAGTTAACCGATTTAAAGGTAAAGTCCTCTCTAGTGTTCTTTTGTATTATTTTGCTTCTCCAACCCTCTATACTATTTTTATTCCATTATTTTGTAAAAAAAAGTATCTCCAATACACTAGGATGTATTTATAATAATGGTTCGAGCTACACTTGCACACACCTCCATCTAATGGTTAAAGAACATACTGTTTCTGTGGATGTCAAATTACTGCCTCACGAAATAATGATTGTTCTATCTTCTCCTACCATATCTCATGGTGTACATTATTATGGAACTATATTTATTTATGATATATATTATATTTATTTCCTATATATTCTTATGTATTTTACATTTAAAACATACCTTTATGATTTTCATGTTGTGCAAATGTGATAATTTCATTTGAGGAAGTGTGGACTACCACACCCTCAAGTGATGCGACTCGTCCATGTGATACATGGAATGTATAAAGAATGAAATTAATGAAATAATGTGACCTATATATCATATATATTATACTGGAATTATAATATATATATATATATATATCATTTATTTTTAATTCCATTAATGGGACAAAGAAATGAAAGTAGCGTTCATGCGTACGTACAGCCTACCGTCTCCATGAATGGTGAATTTCATTTTTTATCTCCAAATGTTATGAAATATTATAAGATGAATATATACCAGATATATATGATATTTAAATCATTAATACTATTCTGGAGATGGTGTAATTATATCTACATGGACAATTCTTTTCAAACAAGTTCATTTTTGACTCATGTACCGAACATCGACAAAAAACATCTGATATGAACTCACATAATTAACTAATTATTATAACATTATAATATGTGATATTAATTTAATAATAAACTTTAAATGATGTCCTTAAAAAATTATTAATTGACCAATGTTTAATATTCAGGAATATAAATAAATGAACAAGACAAGTCGGACTTGAGGTAAGGGATCCTACCATTCTCTTTCTTTTTAAGTACACTATTTTATGTCATTTCTTTTAAGCTAATTTTTCTTTTGATGGGGGATGTTATTTTATATTCCTCTTACTATAAGTTTTATTTTAATACGATGAGATTCCCTATTTGATCTCATCAATCCATTTTTGAAAGTTTTAAGTGGCGTCGTTAGGCTGCCGAAATTTCGTAAGGGACTTTTTATCTCACTTTGTGTTTCCGTCAGATTCATGCTTCATTTTCCCCTATTTCCTTTTTTGTGGTGTATGTAGTGGCCATGATTGTATTATTTGTGTAATATACATTAATTTATGGGTATTTACATCTTCATTGTATGATCCTTCTTTCATGGGGTGTATGTTTTGAATGTTACCCAAGTCGGTAAGGGAACCTTTCACCCTCATAATTTTAAAAGACTCGTTTTTGTTTTTCCTTTTAAATTACATCTTCTTATGTTGGGACATGTTCTTATATATCCTTATTGATGTAAATTTTATGTCCATGTGGTGATATACCCTTTATCCCTCTCATTAACTCTTTTTATAGAATTTGATGTGACACTGTTAGGCTATCGAATTTTTACAAGGGAACTTCTTAACCCAATTTAAATTCTTTGGGTTAAACCTCTACTTCTTTATTTTTTCGTGCTATGAATATGTGTGGATTACATCTGACTATTTTACACTGATTATCCACTTATATTTGGTGTATTTATATTTTTCACACATAATCATGTCATTTCTTTATCCTTTCTCTAATGGCATGATCCTTGATTGGGATTACATCTCAATTTCTTCTCATTGAGACATTTCTTAATGATATGCACTTTTATTCTTTTATAAAGTGTATATACAGACCCTTTTAAATTCCTTATCTATATTATGTCTATACTAAATTCATTTAAATGTTTTTAAAATGGTCTACTTTCTTGTGGCTTATAATTTAATTGTTCAAAATGGAAAAGGGATCTTTTTCTTAAAACATTGATTTAAATGGTTTTAACGATTTATTCTTTTAAAAATTTATCATCCATGTCCATGTTTTAAAAATGGTTTTAAGGATTTATTTATAGGGACATGAATTTTTTAAAACCCTTTCAAAAGTTTTGAAGTGTTATGGGACACTTTGATTCAAAAATCTCTTTTAAATGTCATCTTTTATTGTATAAAGAGATATTTATTTAATAGAGTTTTAATGATTTTATTAGATGTTTTAATATCATGATGTGATCTCTTGTGATTGAAATGTGGAAATTTTATGTTTCCTTTATGCATTTTTTAAGTGTTATGATTATGTTATGGTTCTTGGGAAATGTTTATGAAATCGGGTGGTTCCGTGATAAACTAAGGGCGGGTGAGCCCGAGATTGCTCTCTAATGCATTGGGTAACGCGAAGGGGTTAAACTCTAAGGTTTCTCTGAAGAGATTTAGGGAATATACTGTGGTAGGTATTCCAAACTTAGCCATGAGGGTTACTCCCTACATAATATTGTTATGAATGCCCAAGTTACCTTTACGTCTTATGATTTCAATGAGTTATTCATAAATCTTATGATTTCATGAGGTATGTTAATGTGCTTATGTTTTAAGAGTAAAGTATGATTTCATTGATTCTTATGTATACATGGACTAGGGTATTATTTCAATATTTTTATTTCCCTTACTGAGCCTTTTATGCTCATCCCAAGTTTTTGAAATGTTTTCCACAAGACATAATGGTGAATGGGGTCAAGGATGTGATCAAGGAAAGACATGCTATCTAAAAATGGAAGTATAAATTTTTATTTTTTAGGTTTTTTTATTTTATAGAAACTGAGTAGAAGTTTCTACTTGGTAATCTTGTGAGATGTAATAGTTATGTCGAAATTCTCTAAAACTCTAAACATAAAAAGATACTCAATGTGAATTATTCATTTAATTCAAGATTATGTAATGTTTTAAGGCCAGGTCCTTATAATTATATATATGAATAACTAATTGATTATGTATGAGGTTTCCCAAGGAATATTATGATACGTATTGTTGAGTCATTATTTTCATATGATGTATGCATTGGAAATATTATGTAATGGGTGGGGCATAGAATTATATAGCACCCCTAATGCATTGTAAGTATCATGATATAAACTGACATGGGTATTTGGTGTATTTCTACCAATTTTTATATGATTCATTAGTCAAGAACTTGATAGTACATCTATGATGTCTAACACTATGCAATCCATCACCATAATTTAGTTATTATTAACCACGTGGTAATTTATATCCATTCAGATAATATACATGGATTTATTGTTTTCAAGAAATAATTTATTATGGCATAGTTTTATTATTTATGTTTTTTATATTATATATACCATTTTTATTTCATGTTACCTTCCAATGTATGTTATCTCGTACTGAGAATCTAATATTACCCTTTTATATTATTTTCCATTTCCCAATAATACAATTAATATTACAATATGTAACGATAATTAAATAAAGTAGAACTAATAATTCATTTATCTATTAAAATTATTTATTTGATGTCTCCCATGTAATTTAATATTCATTTATGATTATTGTCTTATAAGACTACTAAAATTGCAGATATTTTTTATTCTGATCTATGTCTTCAACAAAATTTTAATAAAATAATCACCATCTAGGATATGAGAGTAAATATTTTTATAGTTGGTATCAGATAATGTTTAGTAGAAATATTAGAAAATATATTTGAAAGAACACAGTTTTAGAAATGAACACTATGAAAAACCGTTAGTAAATTCTATAAGTTTTTCTATAATAGATATAATAGTCGAATTAAATTTAAAATAAATGAATAGTAATTATATATTATGGTTCATAATTTATAGTGTTATTTATTATTTAATTTATTATATACCATTTTTTATAAATAGATCCTAATTAAAGGATTAGAAATAGTGACAATGCATATAATCAATTTTGGGATTTACCTCCTGATAAAGTTAATGAGGTTAGTGTTGGAGAAAAGTATATTATTAAAATATTACATAATTTAACTCATGTTATAAAAAATAACCTTTCCTATATAGAAAATCTTATATTCTCTCCATAATTTACAACAATATTGGAAAATTTCATGAGGACTAAAACATTTATCTTTAAATGGAACCAGTAATCAGTTCTTGGAAAAGTAGTGGATTTAGACCATAGAGAAGATACTCCTTTCTTTAGAAT
This sequence comes from Viscum album, assembly GCA_963277665.1. Taxonomy (NCBI): domain Eukaryota; kingdom Viridiplantae; phylum Streptophyta; class Magnoliopsida; order Santalales; family Viscaceae; genus Viscum; species Viscum album. The sequence goes on along the minus strand of OY728141.1, from coordinate 1,606,108,213 downwards.
GTATTGAAAGGGATAATATTTTAATGGTTGTATATTGTCTAAGGAGATATGTTGATTAATATTTTTCTTTAATTAAAAACACAAACAAGGAGGATGAGATAAAAAAATTGAGTGGAATGATTTTATAGTAATATTACTTGATTAGTATTTCCCAAGAGAGAAAATAAATGACATGGAAAAGAAATTGTTTCATTTAAATTAAAATAAGGATGAATTAATTTTTTATTATGAAGATAACATTAAAAGGTTAGTAATAATACTTTAGATTATGTACACAACCATGAAACCAAGATTGATCACTTATTTTATGGACTAAAAAAATGTATTGAAGGGGAATTACTCTCTTAAACATTTGTATCTTATGAGGGATGGTGATAAGTTACAATTAGATAAGGAAATAGTATTAAATGTATTATATTTTTTATGTAAAGTAAGAGAATAAGAGGGGAGTTGAGTACCATGTGGGGATAAATATTGAAAAGGAGAATAAGGGAAGTGTATAATTCTCAACATTTATTAGTTATGGATAGGAACATCCTAGGGAGTGTTTTAAGAGATTGAAAGTTTTATTTAAGTGAATAGATAAAGGACGTAAATTTCATGATTGTAAGGGAAAGAGACAATCCACTAATTTCCAACCATTCAATTCCAAGGTGATGAGACACTATTCAAATCAATTCAAAAGTTTCAAGTGAATCTATACTAAAAGATTCCAAGGGAGTAAGGTCAGGATTATCCACTCACAATGATGGAAGATGATATCCCAAATGATGTTATAATAGGTATTTTGATCGTAAAATCAAATTTAGTGAATACATTATTTGATTTTTGATCTATGGACTCATTCATATATTTCATGCTATCTAATAACATTAAATCATCCTCTCACGTACTAAATAAGTAGTTTCCTATTAAAAATCCCAATGGAAATATTTTAGAAACAAATGTATAATTTTATGACTCTATTAAAATTAATGAGGGTTCATTAGTTTCAAACCTATTTATTATACCAATTTTTGGATTTCACATAATTCTTAGGATGAATTGTATTTTAAATATAATGCAAGAATTTAGTTTCTTGATAAAGAGACTAAAATAATTGAGTTTAGAATATATTCCCTTATTTTCAAAGGAGAGACTTCGTTACCAAAGTATTTTATAGGACCACCACCTATGGCTCATATTAATGATATTATTATAGAATATAAAGTAATGGATGATAATTCTATTCTAATAATAGAGGATATATCTATTTTATAAGATTATATTGATATATTTACTACGTAATTACCAGGATATCCACCTAATAATGGATTTGAATTTTCCATCAATATCATACTTGATGTATTGCCTATATTTAATCCTCCCAATAGAATAACTTTGGTAAAATTTGATGGATTAAAGTAGAAACTATAAAAATTTTGTGATAAGGAATTTATATGACCTAATGTTTTAACATTGGGTGATCTTGTCTAATTTGTGAAGAAAAAGGAAGGGTATATGAGGCTATGCATTAACTATTGGGAAATAAATTAAAATACCATTAAGAACAAGTATCCTTCATCCTTCATTGATGATATGTTTGATCAACTTAAAGTGTCTTAGTAATTCTCTAATATTGATCTTTATTTATGTTATCATCAATTAAAAGAAAAGTATTATGTACCGAAAAGATAATTTAACGCAAATTATGGAAATAAAAATCTCACAATAATCTCATTTTTATTAACAAATACTCCATCCTTGTTTATGGATATTATAAATATAGTATTAAAGGATTAACTTAATAAATTGTTTTGGAATTTATTGAAGATATCATGATATACTCTAAGTGTTATGAAGATCATGAATATTATTTATATATTTTTCTTGATACTCTAAGATATAATAATATATATGGTAAATTATGTGTGTTTTAATTTTGGATTTGATATGTTTATTTTATTAGTTATACTTTCTCCAAGGATAGAATATCATTTGGTCCTTTAAAGATGAAGGTGGTTAAATAATTTCCCAAACCAATAAATATAACAAAGTTAAATAGTTTCTAGGGCTTAACTAGTTACTATTAATTATTTTTTAAAAAAATTTCATGATTTGAAAATCATTTAACCAAGTTGACATGTAAATAGATAAAATTAATATGGTTAAAAGAATGTGAATATATATTTGAAGAAACAATGAATATATTAATCGGTCCATTAGTATTAACCTTGCAATCCGGAAATAAAGTATTTATAATATACAGTGATGCATCAAAGGAAGGTATATAGTGTTCCCTTATGTAAAATAATAGAGTTTTTTCTTATGTATCAATGAAATTAAAACCCCATGAACAAGACTATATAACACACTATCTTGAATTGTAAGTTGAAATATTTTCTTTGAATGTGTAGAGACGCTATATTTATAGTGAATGATGTTATATAAAAATATAGATTAGATGTGTTAAAAGTGTATATTCACACAAATAGATATTAACATGAGAAAAATGAGATGGCTAGAACTTGTCAAAAATAGTTATTTATGAATAAACTTCCACCCATGGAAGGTAAATAAGTTGGAATATGCATTAAGTGGAAAGGATCATGGAGTTTTATCCATGATGAGGATAGAGAAGGATCCAATATTCAAGGATTTAGAAAATGTCGACATGGAAATTTTTATTAAAGAGGAAACATCATCCCCTTTTCAAGTAATTTCCCAACCATAATTACATAGGTAGATAAATGAGTCCTAATAGGATGAAAAAGATCTATGAAATGATGTTAAAGATAGAGAATCTGGGATACTTAATAGATTTATTTATAAATATAGGATTTTGATGTTTGAGAAGAGTCTATATCTTCCACAAGTAATTCAGCTAAAGATATAATTTCTAGTTTCATATAAAATCCCAAATTTCTCTATACATCATAGTAACACAAATATGTACATAGATTTAAGATACAATTTCTAGTGGGACAACATGAATTGAAAGATGGAGGACTATGTGTTGAGATGCTTAGTATGGAAGTGTGTAAAATATAAGAGACAAATTATAAATGGTTTAATTAAATGTCTCCCTATATCAATATAGAAAGGGGAAAATATTATAATGGAATTTGTTACTGGAATTACCAAGGTGTATAAGATGAATGATGTTATATGGTTCATTGTGGACCGTGTTTCCAAGTCTTTACATTTCCTAATAGTAAGGGAATATCTACCACTTGAGTGTATTTCATGACATTACATAATTTAATTTTTAAGACTTCATGGTTCACCTATATCAACTATATCTATTTGTAGCGCTCATTAAATATTAAAATATTAGAGGTGATGTCAGAAATATCAGATCTTTGAGATACACCTAAGAAATAATTATCATCATAAAATCAATGTTCTGTTTGGAAGGACAATACAAAATAAATATACTTTAAGGTCTTGTTTACTCAACTTACAAGTTGAATAAGACCATTAACCACATCTTGTTAAATTTTCATACAATAATAGATTTCATTAGAATATACCAATGGAACCATGTGAGGCCTTGTACTAGAAAGGATGTTATACTCCTAGTTGTTGGGATGTAGTTGGGGGGAAAGAATCTATTATGTCTAGAACATGTTGAGGAGAAAACTGGGAAATTGTGATCCATTTAAAATAATATCAAGATGGATCAAATAATGTAGATAATATATAATTATTATCATAAGAAGGACTTGAGATTTCATGTAGTGGATCACAACTTCCAGAAGGTGTCACCATGGATGTGAGTTATAATGTTTTGTTTGAAGGGGGAGGTAAGTCCAAGGCCTAATAGTCCTTTTATGTTTTTGGAGAGAATTTAGTTATGGTTAATCAATTGGATTTACTACCCAACCCCTTTAATGTGATCGAAATATTTTATATCTCATTGTTAAGGAAGTCTAATCCATACCAAAATGTACTCATCACTAAAGAAATTATGATAGATTATAACTTATACTATAATAAAGAGGCCATATTGATTTTTGATACTAGATATAAAGTGTTGTTGAGTTAGTAAAATATCCTATAAAAAGGTACCCTAAAAGATTCATAGGATGGAATAAGAAACATGGGAACCTGAGGAAGAAATTTGGAAGAAATAACTTCATTTGATCATGAATTAATATTTTCCTAAAATTTCAACAATGAAATTATTTAAGGGGAAAGAAAGTAAGACACTATAAATGAGAATAATAAATAATCATATTATTATAATCACATGAAATTTTCTTATATAATCACATTAAAATAGACACTAAAAAATTTCTTTCACAATAACAACTCTAACTTGAGATAAAGAATGTATACGAATATAAGTCACAAGTATAATCTTTAATCATAGAGGATTATACTATAAAACAGAAAATATAAAAAAATTATATTATGAAGAAAACAATAATAAATGGAATAGATAGGGTATAATAACTAATATAGGGACATGAATTATTTTATATGTTAGAACAATGTTTATATATTATAAGTAATATGATCTTTGGAAGAGTAAGCAGATTATTGGAATCAAGTAGTTAGGAATCAAGGATATTATAATAGTAATGTAACTATAATAAATTTAAGTTTCAAATAATGTTTATGAAATCATTTGGCAATAGTTTAATAAATAATTATTATTAATTTTTATTTAATAATGAATGTGAATTAGTGTACACATAAAATATTTATTATGAAAATAAGAATTATAAAAATGAGTTTTTTAAATTTTTGTTCGAATATATTGATTTTGTATTACATAAAGAGTTTTATTTAATATATAAATTTCTCTTATATGGAATATAATTTTCATAAAAAGGAATTTAAATTTGGAATCATTGTATTGAAATTATCAATTAGTGAATTTTTCATATTTTTTAGAGACAATTTTTTGAATAAATAATAAAATACTATATAAATAAATTTAGTTAGGTGGAACCCATCCCTATAATATATATACTAATGATAATACTTAGAGATGGTTTGGAGGTGGTAGTATTACAAACTATCTCTTAGGCATAATCTCCCCCTCTCATTCTTTTTTTTCATCTGGTTATTTCCTTTATTGACCATCCCCACTCTCCTACTTCTATTATGGTTTTCTCTACCTATGGTGTTCCCTTATGTGATTCCACATAATGTAATATAGTCTGCAGATTATTCCCACTTACTTCCATGCTTGGATTTTTTATTATCCATAATCATTGTGATTTTAATCCCATGGTAATTCCCTTTATGAGGTCTTTGTTGTTTTTATTTCACTATTTTACTCACCCTTGTTAATTACTATGAATTTTTATTATTGTCCACCAATTTGGTTTTTCCTTTTAATCAAATAGTTTAGATTCTATCCTAGTATAGTGATACCATCTTAAAAAAACTAGCATCCCCTATCTGGTGTTGTCTCTAGTTATTATGGTTGAGAATTACATCCCTAAGCGTTATTAACTCATTATGGTTCCTGGATATTGATTGGATCTATAGTTACTATCTTTAGAGCATGATGGTTTAATATTTTTCATTTAGGAGTTTCATCGATGATCCTAGTATGAGATTCCCTATGGATGGTTTGTATGACCTGTATCCTTCACCTTCGAATTCTAGTATCATGTTTGGATTAATTATACATTAGTGGTGGAAATGTGTATGTTATCAGTAATGGTGGTGGTGGTGGCTGGTCTATGCTATTGGCGATGATACATCAGTTTTCCGGTGTAAAGGTTTTATATGGTGTTGTTCTCTGACATGAGGGTTTTTGTGGTGTTAGACAATTCACAGTGATGAGTTTATATCAGGTAGCATACAACATTGAGTGGTGTGTCGACCTAAGGCTTGATGTGTCACTGATAGGAAACTTACTGTGGAATATGACCTCAGAAGGTATGAGTTTGTAGGTTCAGTTACCTGTTATAGAATTTAAAAATTGGTTTTTAGTACTATGTTTGTTATGTAATCTATATGTTGTAATGGTGACTATATTCATCTTGATTTTTCAATCATGGGTCATCATGTTTAGTTCTAACTCTACCATAAAATTAGTTTTTCTAAAATACCAAAAACTGGATTTAGATTTTACACATAAATAGTGAGTATAAAAACTTCATTATTATGTAAAAAAGATATAAAAATTAATATTATTGAATCATTAAAAAAATTATAAAAAATTTTATTTTAATTAATTAATATACATTTTTAAACATTTAATATACTTTCCAAAGTCTAAAAGATAAAATCACAATTTAAAAAATTATTTTTAAATAAAATTATTTTCTATGGCCATAATAATATAAAAAAATTGAGTTTAGTTCCACAACATAAAAATTCTGAAAACCAAGACATAAAGGGAAAAACCCTCAGGTAAGCCCTGGGATCATTTTTTGGATTCCTTCTAAATTATTAGTGGAATTTTTTTGGTTATCAGTAATGCTGATGATGGTGGTTGGTCTACGCTAATTTGACGATAAATTATCCTTCTAGTGTAAATATTTTGGATGGTTTTGTTCACTAACTTGATGGTTTTATGGTATTATATAATCAACACTGATTAGGTTCTATTGGGTAACATACAAACTTGAGTGGTGTGTGTACACAAGGATTGATGTATCGTTGATAGGTGACCTCAAGCAGCATACCGCCTCAGATGGCATGAGGGACTAGGTCTGGTTACCTATTATTGAAGTTAAAAATTAATTGTTAGTACTATATTTGTTATGTAATATATATTTTTTAATGGTGACTATGATCATCTTCATTATTAATTTGTGGGACAACCTTTTCAGTTTTGAATCAACTATAAAATTGGTGTTTGTAAAATACCAAAAAATATATTTATATGGTATACACAAATGGTAAGTATATGGACTTCATTATTATTTAAAAATGATATAATAATTAATATTATTGAAAAATTAATAAAAAAACATGTTTATTTATTAAAATAATGTATTTTATGGAATTAATATAAATTTCTAAACCTTTAATATACTTCCCAAAGTCTAAAAGGGAAATTAAGGTTTTGGAGAAATTATATTTGAATAATATTATTTTCTATGGCCAAAATATTATATAAAAATTTAGTTAATTTATTTAACATAAATATTCCTAAAACCAAGACTTAAATGTCAAAAACCCTAGGTAAGAAAATGGGTTTTCATTTTTTACAACCAATATTTCTAAGGCCTAAATTCCAAAATTAATATATAAAATTACTTCTAATTTTCTATAAATACCCACCCATCTTCTCATTCATATATACTCCAAAACTATTGATCTTGGTTTTCCTCTCATTTTCTCTCTCAGGTAACCCTCTAAGATATTCTTAGGATTCTTAGTTTTTATTAATTATTTTTGGATAATATACTTTGCAAGGTACAGTTTCTTAATCTCTTATATTCTTTTATTTGTATAATCCTTTCAAATTCAATCAAATTTCAATTGGAAATTTAATAATAAATTTTTTAAATTAATTATTTTATTATTAATTATATATAATTATTCTCTCCTATTATACCACCTTTATAATACATTATAATTTTTAAACATTCCCATATCCATAAGAATCATTATCCAAATCCCTACATATATCATGTATTTTTTGTAATATGGATGTATTATTTATAATAGGTTGGATTTATTTAATGATGCATGATAGAAACATATTTTGTGGAGCCATGTTAGCTACCAAGTGTATTAAACTCCTTTTCTTCACATGTTAACTTTTTCTAACAATGTTTGTCAACCTATAAGTCTTTACATAAGAAATATTTATATCACAAATGCGTATCAAATATTTTTGGAACATACTTATAATTAGTAGGGAGGATTCTTATATCCATTTTTGGTCTCCTACCTTTTAATACAATTATATTTAATGACTATTTTCTATTGACATATTTATTCCACAAATGTAACATATAATTTTATTTAATTATCATTACTTCGATAAGGGTACTTTCCATTGCATTCTGAATATCCTATAGTTTCTAATTTGATTATTGAATATTCATCAAGATAGCCATGTTTTTCAATTAATTGGGGAAATATTGATATTCTATATATACATTTTATATATATAGATAACTAATTTATTAATTATCTTTGATTATATAGGGGTTCTTTATGTAACACTATGATATGTATTTTTTATCCATTTTTCCATATTATGGGTTCATTGGATTTTCTATGTGATAGGTGGTACATGGAATTATATAACCCCTCAATGAATCTATAGATTTTATGATACAAACTAGTGTAGGTATTTGGAATATGAATAACCATGTATATATATGATGTCTTGATCAAGGGATTTATGGTATAGTTATGATTCCCATAAGTATTCATTCCATCACTATGACTCAATTATTGTTACCATGTGATTGTAAATTTCCATTATTATACTATCCATATAGGTATTATGCTCACTTTATCATTTATTATGTTGTCATTTGAATATTTATATCTACCATATTATATATGTCATATTTATTTTATGTTCTCTTCTATTGTATGTTATCTTTTACTGACTATCTGAACTCACCCTTTGAATTATTTCCCATTTCCCTAGGAAACTATCAATGTTACTATGTGTGACTTATGAATAATAAAGGATAATTAATCATGTTTTCATGTATTAATATGATAAATTTTTTGTTTCCTATGTAATTTAATGTTAATTTATGTATCTAGTCTGTGGAGAGAACCAAACTGTTGGATCATGTGTATTAAGATCATTGTATTTTGTACCATTGTAATACAATAACAATTTGATATGGATTAATGGAATCAATTTTTTTACCCTCACACCATGGCGTAATATTTTTTATTAAATTATACATCTTTTATGTTTCCTTACAACCCATTGTGGGATTAGGTTTTGATGTCATGGTTAGAGAAGACTGAATGAAAAATACACCAACCAAGGTATAAAAATCTTAAATAAACTTATAAGAAACATTTTTAAGAGGTAAGGAGAATGAGTCCCTCCAAGATTAAGAATTATCCAAGTGGATGAGAACAATAATTTGAGATCCAATGTGTAAATCACAACTAAGAAATTAAAGGTGATTCTAGCTATTCAATATATTGATGTGCCGCCTAAACCAAAAACACTTTCATATTAAATATGTGGAACACCACATCTATTTCAAGATTTATAATTCATAATAAAGGATTAATAAATTTAATAAGTGAATTTTTTTTGGTAAAAATGACCTCATATTTTCTTTAATAATTAGTATGGAGTAAAATTTAGGCCATCCACCCAAAAACAGGGATAAAATCAATAAGTAGGTAAAGTTTCACCCATTCATAAGCTCCACCAATTTTTCCCCAACAAAAGAAATGTAATAACAAAACTGTGAAATAATTTTAACACCTTATACATCAAATGAATTAAAAACATCCATTACTAAAATAATTTCCACAACAATATAGAGAGGATAAAACCTCTTTTGAGTTAGCGGTAACCCAATAAATTAAGAAAATTGATTAATATATTTCTCAGATGGATATAAAAATGTAAAACAATAAGAAAACTTGAACAAACACTAAAATTTTAAAAATAAAATTAAACACAATTATATATATATTTTTAAAGATAATTTTGAGAGACCAATTGGTATATTACTAAGTAACATCAAAGTTCAAAGGGATACAGAAAAGTTAATAATATTGAGAAGTGGACATGAATTAATGTACAATTAACCCCCAAGGGAGTAGGAGGATGAAAAAAAGGTTTGGAGTAATAAATTATGGAAAATGATGTGTTAAAGAAAAATAAAGTTGGTTAATATAGATACAATAAGAACTAAAACGATACATCAAATAAACCCAATGTATAGCCTTATTAGCCACCACATGCTTTTAAGGTGAGTATATTCCATGGAAATTAAAATCTCAATAAAATAAGTGCATGGAAGTTATTAAATAGACATTCCTTAAATTTTTATTTACCAAGGAAATACCATAAATGTTAGTGTATACCAGGTTCCTCAATGAACTACAATCAAAAAAAAATTGCAAGTGGTCTGTCTAAGGGAGGAATGTTTATTTGTGGTTTAGGGAAAGATCCTACCTAGAATTCATGATTTGGGTAATTTATCCATCTAATGTACCATTTAATAATTTAATTCCAAGATACTAATTTTTCATTTAGGTTTAAATTTCAACCTAATACCATTAAAATTTTCTATGAAACATGGCCTAAGTAATCCAAGTCCCATAATAGTTTTCCAACAACTTGAAGACCAATCCATGGAGTGCCCAATTAGAATAATTTATGAAATATTGGTTATGATATGAAAGTTTATCTTCCCCAATAAAATTATTATATCAGATTTAGAAGAAGTAGGAGAGTAGATAATCATCATTGGTTAGATAATCCAAGTAACGAGAAGAGATTTTAATAATGTGAATCAAGGATGGTTTATTTTCTGGGTGGGGGAGGATAAATTCACTTTTAACTTGATGAAAATTGTAAAAGAATAGATATGAGAGTGAGAATTTACAAACAATAATTACAACTGAAGAATAATATGGACTTCTCAAGATTTAGTTCTATGAAGAGATGAACTTAATGGGACTATATAATGCTAAATTAGACAGTAAATAAGACTAGAGTGAAAATTATGAACCTGAAAAAGAAGACAATGCAGTGGAATACCCATTAAAGTAATTTTTATTATAATTGATTCCATAGATTTTGAAACCACTCAAATTAGAGCTAAATAAACTCTTGTGTCATCTAAGGTGATCATTAATGGGAGATGGTGATGAAATAATGGGGATTTTTAGTGATAAAATATTAACGGAACCATTACCCAATCCTGTTAAATCACTAAATAAAAAATAAAAATGAAATATATCTGATTATCACTATTATTAAAGGTATTATCCCTTCCCTTTACACTAATAATGTGATACTTAAGGAAGCATAAAACCAACTAAAAACTGAAATGAATTTTTACACCTCATATAAATGAATTAGTAAAGAGTGAGGGCTTAAATATAGAGATTATGTAGCCTATATAAGATATTAAATGGTTATTCCCCCTCAAAGATATTCCCAATAAGGGAGGAATGATAGTTGTAAATAGGGATGATCATCTGACATATATTGGACCAGTGGTGGGTTGGAAATTCATTATTGACTATGGGAAACTGAATGTTGCAACAACAAAGGATCACTTTATCCCTCCCTTAATTAATAAAATGTTGGAGAGATTATATATGAAACAATATTTTTTTTCCTAATATATACTCCGGATAAAATCATATTATAGGGTCCCTAGAAGATCTAAGTAAAAATATATTCACATTAACCAATAGAAATTTGACCTTTTGATGAATATAATTTGGAATATATAATAAAACTTCAACTTGTTAACAATGTATGAAATATATCTTTCATGGAAAATTGAAATATGTTTTAAAAGTATTACTGTATTAATTCAACATTTATGGAAAATATTTTCAATTGTTACTCTAGAAACTTGATATTATTTTATAGATATTTTAGGACATATGAGTTGGGAGAAATGTTATTTTATGGTTAAAAATGGTATCATTATTAGAAATTAAATATCAATTGATGGGAATAATGTTTATATTTCGAAAATAAATTTGATAATAGATTTTACAGAATCTATGATGGTGAGGAAGATGTATATATTTTTTGGGTCATACCAGTTTTTATTGGATATTTATTAATAATTTTTCAAAAACATCATCCTCTAACCTATATATATTAGTAAAATAAGTACTATTTTAATTTTATAATGAGTCTAAAGAAGGATTTAGAATGCGGAATATGAGGGTAATCATCATTCATATTAGGAGGAACCTTTTGAGGTCATGTGTGACGTAGGTGACTATGCTATTGAAGAAGTGTTCAGATAAATATTAGATGAAAATTTAATGATAGAGTATTATACCAGAAGGAATCTTACATGGACATAATTCAACTCCACTATAATGCATAAAGGGATACTTTTATGTCATTTAATTTTAATAAATTTATACAATGTATTCTTCTCTATGAATTGGTTTTCTATACTAATCATGTGATGTTGAAATACCTAATGAATAATAAATATAGTAAATAGTTATTAATTCAGTGGATCTCAATATTATATGGATTCTATATTGACATATGTGATAAGAAAAAATTATAAAAAATTATATAAAATTATCTCTTGAGGATGAAATCATAACACTTTATTGGAGATAAATAAGTGTAATTGAGGATGAAGTTTTGGATGAATACTTGTTTTATTAAAGCTTAAGACAATTACATGGTTCGAAGGCATCAAATTATTTTTTAATGATGGATGAATTTAACCAAATTTGAAATATAAATTGAGGAAAACTTTCATAGAGGATTTTTAAAACTACTTTTGGGATGATCTTTATAATTCAGTCAATATGGTGATAGGATAATCCATCAGTGTGTACATGATTCTTAAATATAAACAATACTAATTTTTTTCACTACTCTAATGTATAAGGGAAACATGAAACATATAGTGAATACGATTTTATATATTGGATTATTTTATGATGCACTTGATTGATATATAAGGAGTTATGTGGTAGTTTGTGACTACTTCCAAAGAATAGAAAAATATTTTCATAAATGATGGGATATAATATTACCTCTTTAGTGTTTTGAGGTTTTTTAGATTTAGGAAATTTATTTCATGTACCCAATTTTCAATTCCAATGGTCACACATACAATTTAGTATGTATTGATTACAAGTCAAAATTGGTTGAGGTGGAAGCCACCTCAACCAATATAGTAAAGTTTGTAACAAATGTCCTATAGAAAAATATAGTTTCAAGGTTTTTATTTCTCAAAATGTTAATCTAATATAGGGGGAAATATTTCAAAAACTATTTATTGTGGGTAACTTTTGGGAATTATGGAGTTTTACATAATAAAATCACTCCTAACCACCCTTAATTGACTAGAAAAGTCGAACTCTAAAACTGAAATATTAAATAAATTATAGAGAAAATAGTAAATGCAAGCATGGGGGTTGGTAAAAGAAACATGATGATTATTTTAAAACCAATAAAAAACATAATAATAACTATTTGGAATGTCTCCATTACACTTGTGGAATGGGAAACCATGAAACATTATACTTTAACTCTTATACATGTCTTGTTGGGCCATAAAAGATATTAATTAGGGATAAGATGATGTTACAATGAATGAGATGCAGGAGCTTAATGAGATTGAAGAAATTAGGACGGAAGTATTTAAAGATCACACCAAATAAAAGAAGAATAAAAAATATTTCTTAAAGACCCAAATTTATCATAAATAAATATTTCATCTTAATATATGAATATTCATTACATAACATAACAATCTGTTCCAGAATCATTTAGGTTTAGTGTCTTTTAGAAACTTGGGCAGAAAAAATTGATCCCTAAGTGAGCTATGTCATCTCCCATTATGTCCTTCATAACAATTACCCATACTATATATATCATAAATAACACCTTTCATCAAAACCTAAGGGAATTAAACATAATGAAGGGTGATCTCAGATGCTCTGTAAGGGTAAACAAGGGATATATAAACATATCATGAGAATAAGGGTATGAGAACATGATAAAAACATTTTATAACTATAGCCTACATATTATGGATCATAGTCTTGAGTCATGAAATAAACATTTTCAGTTTTTAAGACATAAATAAAAAGGTAATAAAAGAATACAAACCATGAGAATATAACAATGGCATAAGGAATATATATTTTTTCATATACGTATGCATATATAATTTTATATCAAGGATACCCACTAAGACATTCATAACATGTTATGATTAGGATAACCTTATATGTACCCTATCTTAGAATTTTTATAGCATATTGTTCAACCTTTGATCTCATATAATAGTAATCATTACCCAATTTATTGGAGTGAGATATTGGTCCCAACCATCACATAATTCAAACACTTGTGTGCCACAATATCAAAAATTATTTATCATAACATAAAAAATAGAATGGAAATGTGTTTCATAATTGTAACATCTATAAATTATAAAATAAGAAAATTTTATTCGATAGTGTATGTGACATGCAACACCGATCTTAAACAACCCATGAAATATAATTTTGTAAATTTAATCTCTTCAAAAGATTATAGAATAAGAAACCTCGAGTTGAAGTGAATCATAAAATTGTATTCCTAGAAGTTAAGCTAGTGGGTATGAATATTTAAAAAATTATGAAAATTGCGGTTATCTATTGTTTATAAATAAAATAAGAATCACTTAAAAGAAAAAATATTTATTTTTAAAAAAAAACTATATTTTCTAAAAGATGGTTTCATCTTTCTTTGTGGACATAATTTAAAATTGTTTTCTAAAACGTTTAGAAAATTTATTTGAAAAAATAAAATTTATTTTTAAATAATCATATTAAAATTATCGTAGTGTGAATTTTTGGGATATTTCTAAAATATTTTATTTTTCAATGAAAAGTTGAAAATACTGAATTTATTTGAAAAATTCCATTTCATTTAATTTATTTATAATTTTAGATATATTTTTAATTTTAGTTAAAGTAAAATTTGTTCAATTATATATATATTAATCAAATTTTGGTAATTTTAATAATCTTCATATTGAATTTTTATAATAAAAAGTTTTAAAATATTTGAATATTATCTCTTAGAAAACATGCTTTCTTATCGCATCTAAGAGATTTGTTTTAAATTATAATTTTCCATTTATATGAGATAAATTTGTAAAGATATAATACATATTTAGAATAATCAAGATTTATGTGATCTAACAATTTCAAAATAATATTTTACTATAATTAATAGTAAAATAGTAATAATTATTTACCACAATTAAGGAAACATTATATTAATTAGAGGACTAAACTAAGAAGATAATGGTTAAAAATGACCTAACAACATGTACAAACCCCATTTTATACCCATATTTCGATCTTATATCTTAAATTTCCAATATTGGTTGATTTTCTAATGATAAGAATGTGGTTATGATTGAACATTTTCAAAAAGTTACAAGTTTTTCACTTACCTCACTTGTTAAAGGGAATCCCTTCTCCTCTCGACTTCACACCTTAAAACCCTTTTTTAGATAATAACTAACTATTTCAATTTCCAAATTAACCTCCTATAATTTTAGAATCATTTTGTTTGGTATTAATCAACCCAATGAAGTATTTTGGTGCTAACCTAAACAGGATACCAGTATAAGAGTTAACATTCTTCAATGAGTGTTTTCATTTTATTTTTTCTCCACCTCATTCAATTAATATTAAACCATAATTATATAAATAATCAATATATTCCTTATAATTTTTTTATTATAATTTCATGACCTAAAACAATTTCCCTTTCCATCTAATGAGTTATGAAATCATTATTCGCATGTTCAACATACTACCGCCTCACGAACCTATGTCACCCATTATTCCATTACCACCTATCATGTTTGAATATAATGATAGATATAAAGAATATATAAGATATTTATAATATAATTATACCCATGGATTAATTATATTATATATACATTTTTTTACTTTCCATTTCATAGGGGATATAATAATTTCACTCCGGTGTATGGAGAACTACTGCCTCACGAAACGATTTGATTTGTTTTTCACTAACGCTTAACATGGATGGGGGTAAGGATAAATTTAATTAATATATGTAATATAAATGAAATAATTATAATATTAATGAAATATTTATCATTATTAAATAATATTAAATCATATTATTATTCTCACACTAAAACTGTAAAACATTTCTCGAGTACGTGTGGACTATTAGCTTCCTGAAGCAATGTGACTCTCTTTTCATCACCTCACCACACATATGATATATATATATATATCTATGTGTGTGTGAGTTTATTTAAATAAATAATATTATATTTATGATATTATTATCATTATATAAATAAAAAATATTACTTAACTTCTTTTCACGATGATCATTGAAAAATGGAAAACTTACTCATGTGTACATATGACCTACAATCTGTATGACCTTAACAAAGAAAATATTTCAAAATCATATTTCAGGATTGGTTTTAAAGATAAAATTTATGTAAATATAAAATAATTATATCATTTTTATTCATATATAGATGATTGAAATATATAGTATAAGCAAGAATCAGATCTTTCAGTACAAACATGCATGAGAAAACATGGTAGTTAACAACCGACACAATGTAAATAATGAAAGATTTTTAATAAATGAGTGATTATATGTTATAAAAGGGTAATATAAGATATTAAAAATTTTGATGTGGTTTTTTAATAAGTTAATAAATTTTTTAGAACCACTATAATAGAGATTATAGATTTTTCAACCAAACAAAAATGTGGGGTAAGAGTTATCTTAACCCAATTTCCATTTACTGGGATAAACTTCTACTTCATTGATTATTTAATTATAATATTATGTGTATAATGAAATTATATTATTTAATGTTTTACTTCAACTTATTTTATGTGTATTTAAATTTAATACACTTTACAAATTCATCAATGAATCCCCACCTCAAAGATATGATCTTTGGAAGGGACTTTGCCTCAATTTACCAGCGTTGAGACATACTGTAATGTTATAAACCTAATTAATTTTATATGGTGTATATACTACCCCTTTGACATGTAATATCACGATTCATTAAAAATTTATGGAATTTTATGTTTCAATTTGAAATATTTTTTCAATGGGTAATTAACTTGAATGTTAGAAAGTAGAAGAAACTTTCATAACTCAATTTCTTTTTATTAGGTTATATTAAGTCTTCATTGTATTTGGTATTCTATGGTTAATTTTTTATTAAATTTTGACTAATTTTTTATGTATAAAAAAATTATTTGGATTTACATTTGAAACACATAATATATTTATTTTTTATGTTTGACATCATCATTATAATCTTTGCAAGTTTTTACTTTACAATCTAAATTTAATCTAGATTATTGATACATAAATTTCCATTGAAGGAAATTATTTGATCACTTATTAATAATGCATTTAATTATAGTCTATTATGGTTATTCATAAAACATTTCAAGTAATTGTACCATTTATTCAATCTTTGGTATATAAAATTACGAAAAATATGGTTTAATGAAATCTGACTTCATTTCAATTTTCGGTCGGAAACCTTTTTCATCAAAAACGATGTTTTATAAAAGTGCTTCAAAATTTTTAACACTTTTTCTAAATTATTTAATTTTTTTAAAAGATGTTTTTAATGGAATATTCTGGTAATTTTTAAATAATTCCAATTTGGATTTTATCAAAAAAGTAAAAGGAATAATTATTTTAACATACTCAACACGTATAGAATCTCCATCTTCTATAACCACTAAATGTTTAAAAACATCCTATATAACTTTAAAATTCTATTTTCAATGAAAATAATTTTCAAAATGTTTCTTTGAACTTTTATTTTTCAAAAGTTTTTTTAAAATTGAAAATAATATTTTTTTCTAAAATATTTTTAATGGTCATTATATGTTATTTCTATTCATCCTTAGAAGAACCCTATATTTTATATGTACTATAAAAAGGATATGTTGTATTGATACCATATGAGTTCTCCCTCTATATTTTTATGATTATTTTGACCAAGTATAGTATTAACATTCACTTTCATGATTAAATTTTTAGGCAATACATTTCCATTTAAATGTTAATTTTCATGTGACTATTGAACATTACATTTCCTCTAAATATCCATATTTGTTATCATGTATATTTTGATTATTTAAAATTTATATCTTTTCTACATATGTTGATCTGTACTGAAATTTATTTTTTATTTAGGGAAATAGTTTTTAAATATATATTATTTAATCAATATTGATAATTGATGATAAAGAACATTTTATATGAATTTAATTTTTTATTTGATATATGAGGAATGCTTTGGAGATGGAAGACATGGATGTGACTTGATTATAGATAGACCATTGATGCATTGGTTGTATCATTGGATGAATTAGTTGGCTAGCCTTAGATAAATGAATTTCTACCCATTAGTTTTAAATTTTCTTCATGTTATATCTTGATGGTAGGGGTATCTTGTTCCTTGGAAACAAAACTTTCAATAATTAAATATTTCCTTCATTAAGTATTCAGTTGTTATTATCAATGATATTTTCTCAATGATATTATCTCTTTATACATTTCATTATCAGTTATTGATTAAATTTCATGTTTTTCCGTTATTTAAATTTATATATTGATTTTTCTTTATCCAATTACGATATTAATGTTATTGATTAAATAGAATGTGATTTCATTTATTTATAATGTCATATTTATTATTCTTATTGATTTATTGTTTCTTTCGTTGTAATTAACCCAAACTAGGAAGTTGATATCCCCCTTATTTTTATATTCCTAGGAATCCCTAAATCATACTACTGATGATATGTAAGAATATGATAAAGGTAATAATGATATTCTACAAAAAAATTATAATTTGTGTATAAAATTTAATATGGGAATAATGTATGTATCTAGTTTTCCTAAACTACTAAACTATTCAGTCCTTATTGGTGAGATTCCTTATATCTTATGACAATGTATTAATGAAAGAATTGTCCCTAGGATACTGTGGTCAGAGTCACTAAATTTGGTATCAGATGAAGTTTAATAGAAACATTGGGAACTATATTTAGAAAAACATTAATTTTAGAACATAAACTTATGATATCCATTGATGATAACCATAGTAGAACATCAAAAAAAATTTGGTAAGGAAAAAATTATGAGTTTTTTCTTGAAATACATCCTTGTACAGACACTACAAGTGGAAGTGGTTCTGACAAAGTTATAACTTGATGTAATAACCTTAAAATTGGAAAATTAGGATTGATCTGATCATCACCTGGTTCCTGCAAACGGTCCTTACTATGTACCTGGTTTGACACTCCTAGAGGATATCCTTCAGATAATTCACATTTTCATTACAAACCATTATTGAGGATTTGAATATATGATTACAATGAATAACCAAGTTCAAACCTAATGGGTCATATATTAAAAATAATGTATCATAATCTAAACATACTATAAACAATTATAATATTTCCCAGAGAAATTATTGTTGCTCACAATATGTTCTTTGGTTATATTTAATGTCTGGAACTTGAATGAATCATGTTAACATTGAATATAGAGGACAAGGTAGTGACTATGATAAACAAAATGGGATGATTAATATAGTGAAATATAATGTGATTATACCTAATTAGTTTTACAAATATTTGATTAACAACATAAAAAATAACCAACACCCAGACTCACCAAATAACAGAAGGATGAAGTTCCCCAAGATCTCAAGTGATAGAGAATATAGAGAAAATAAGTCTTGATTTACATCATGTAAGAAATATAGAAGAATAAACCCAAGAAAACATCTTGATGGAAAAGGAAAATGCATTATGTGTGTAAGTTAAGGGAATAAATAAAATAATTTATAAGAAAAAATGAAGAGTATGATAGAATAGAAATAAATATTATCATTGGAATATATTTATAGTTCATTCTATTAAAAGTGTAGAACTTAGGAATTATCTGACTCAATTATTTATTCTAAAGTATAATCCTCAGACCATGTAAGGAATAATGTTGAAATAAAATGGATGATGTATTTATGTATTGGGATTTATGAATTAAATTATAAAAGTATATTTTTTACCAATGGTATTTTGGTTATAAGAATCATGGAACATTTAAGGATTGTGTAAATTTTTAAATAAAATGCGTATTAATTTACTTAATAGTTATAGATACCATCATAGGTTATGATTTTAGTATTGATAATAGGTTCAAAGTCATAAACACACCTTTTTAGGTTTTATATGATGTAATTTTACAATGATTTATGATATTATTTGGAAAAAAAATTGGTAATACAACCCATTGTTTTATTATTAAACACTAAAATAGGATAATATTAATTTTTAATATATATAATATTCATGTTCTTAATTATTCATAAACACCATTTTAGTTCATTTTACACTTTGAACATCATTTCACATTATGATTGTAATTCTTTGTAAACATGCACTATTACTTGGTATGTATTTAAACACCTCCTAAAAAACAAGAATTTTATTTATTTTATTTTTATATTTAATTTTCAGGTTTTTCATTACATTGGAAAAAAATTCATAATTTTGGATCACTTGAATATTCACATTAGAAGACCACCAATGTTAGCCTTGAACAAACAACATTTTCGGTGAAGTGAACTGGACAACAGCCCAAAACAAATACTATAAAGGGAAATATACAAGCCCAATGCTTCTAAAAATCGAATTTAAGATAGATTACATCAAGGGGAACATTTAATTAAATAGTGAACAAAGATAATTATTTGTTTTTAATGGTGTTACAAGCGGCCCAAGTTGGAGATAAAATTCTGGGCCAGATTCTGCGGTCCAGAAAACAAGCCCACCATTTCGATAATATCTCGAAAACCAGAATTCCATTTGGGATGAAATTTTACAAGAGGTTAGGATATATCTGTCCCTATATTTTATTCATATATTTACCACCATATTTCAGCCACCTAAATGTAATTTAGATGCGTCTATTTGGTGGATGCAATCTGACTGCCACTTCGAGTCAAGGATAAACAAGTCCACTCTCCCTTACTTTCCACCACCCTAGGCCAACCACAATCAAGTGCGATGTTTTGTACTATTGGGAGATCTACCCATTACTCTTTAGATGCCTATTTAAGACAATAGTGGTGATGTAGTTGATAATATTTTGAGAATAGTTTCATTTTAATTTTATGCTACCAAATTGATGTTGTAATCGCATTCCTTCAATTGTAAGTTCTTGAATTACCTTAGCTTCTTCATAAAAGCTCTTAATATTCTGTTTTTATATTCTTCTTCTTATCAATTTTATACCTTTTCCTCAAGGTGTGAACTTGTTCACACCAAATCTTGTGAGATTATCACACAATGGTGGAGTGATATTTATTTCATTGTTTTTTTAACTTCTACAATTCCTCGCTAATGAGTCTACTTCTTGCTTATATTGAAAACATAGGATCAATGGGGGGATAAAATACTTATGGGTTGATCCAAGGGAGTAGAAATGGGATGGATTTTATGTTATTTATCACTCCATTAATCTATAATTACTTCTTTTAAATTAGATTTTTTGATGATTTTAAAACTTCTTCATCCTTATAGAATAAATGCCACACACTTCAAGTGCTAACATAAAGCTTTACCTTGGAGTGGTCATAACCATGATACTTCAAGTCTATAGGTGATTAGTATTAAAGTTTTTTGGTATGAACTAGTGAGTGATGAAGTATTTTTATCTCCTTGAATAAACTAATATCAAATATAAGAAATTGAAATCGCTAAAGAGGAATTTCATCTAATCCACCCCTTGTAATAACCTATGATCAACCCTTATTTTAAATTGAATTCACCTAAATCTGTTCA
Organism: Viscum album; assembly: GCA_963277665.1. Taxonomy (NCBI): domain Eukaryota; kingdom Viridiplantae; phylum Streptophyta; class Magnoliopsida; order Santalales; family Viscaceae; genus Viscum; species Viscum album. Next base: position 1,606,086,700 of record OY728141.1, on the reverse strand, counting down.
TTATAATTAAAAACCATCTAAAATCAACCCAATTTGGACACTTCATAGCCAAAAACAATACATATAATGTACATTTCTATAGGTTTCTTCTTAGGTCTCTGAGGATTCGACAACCCAAGCTAAACTAGAAGCGACCAGTTAACCCTAAAATCGTGGGTAAATTTGGGAGAGACCAGTTTAGTATTTGTTTTAGTGAAAACTATATTCGAGGAATAATGTATTTACATTTTATAGACATTATTTTAATGTTATTGATACCATCTTGGTTAATATGATCTTTAATGACATTGTAATAATAGTTAAATAAGATTGTTAGATTTTTTAAAATAATAATAATAACAATAAATTGTATTTAAAACCATAGTAAATAGGCTATTTAATGATTTGTTTTATTTCAAGTACAACAAAAATATTTCTTGGGAATGTTATAGGAATTATATTAATATTGTTTTAGAAAAAGGACATCCTACATGATGGGTGATAACCCATAAAATTTGATAATGTTATGAGGATTAAACCCATGACCAAAGGAAGATAAGGGTTTAGCACCTAACTTTGGGTTGTGTGATATCTTGGATAATATGCCATTAGTGAAATGATTTGATAGATAAATATTAATGATCAAATAGTGGTGTATTTATTATGGTTTATAGATTAATTTATTTTATTGGATAACTTGTTCTAACCATATTCATTTTAGAAAATAGTTAGAGACATATGAATAGACTTTTCACTCTTTTATTGATATTATGAAACTTTCAAAGTAAATTTTAGACCTTCAAGAATAAAAAATTAAATTTTGGATATTCATTTATTGGAGTAAGCGATTAAATGTAAATTTATTGAAGAACAACCAAAGGATGAATGTGTACTTATGAAATAGAAATGTATCAACTTAGTATGTTTCTTTATATTATTATACAGTAAAAGAATTCCAAAACATTAGGAAAAAGATATTGAAATAATATTTTATCATATTATCATAATTTATGATGATATCAATGAATTTTTCACACCTATTTTATTTACGTTTTTAGGTCCTTAACTTTCCATTGATCATTCACTTTTTTGTGATAAATTCCCTCAATCATACTATATAATTATTTATTATTTTATTCTATGTCCAAATATTCACTCCCATCAATGTTATCTTTATTTGAAACCTAGTCATGTATTATTCGATATAACATTTTTTACTTCCAATTATATCTTATTAAGAAAATATATTATTAACCCTTTTGCGATGTGGGTTTTTAAATAATCGTATCTCCAATTATCCAACTCTTGATTGGTGAGATCAAGTTTAAATTTTGAGGAAACAATTTATTTAAGTTAGAAATAATTTAACACCCCAAAATACTTAAATGATAACATTTTATTTGATAACATATGTGATAGGAAACATCAGTCTTAAATAACCAATGAAATATATTTCTTTAAATTTAACCTCTTCAATAGGTTACAAAACACGCAACCCTAAGTCAAAGAAAACTATAATATCTTATAACTACTCTTTAAATTAGAATATATGAATATTAATAAATAAATTATGAAAATGATGGTTATTTATTAATTATACATAATATAAAAATCATTTAAAATAAAAATAAATGTTTTCTAAAAAAACTGAATTTTTCTAAAAGTCTGTTTAGTCACACTTTGCTTACATAATTTAAAATAATTTTTTTTACCACTTTTTGAAAATATATTTGAAAAAAAATATTTTCAAAATAATAAAATAAAAATTATCATATGGTTAAATTTTTTTAATTTTTTAAAATATTTATTTTTTCAATGATTAGTAAAAAATACATAATTTTAATTGAAAATTATCTTTTTTTTAATTATTTATAATGTTAAATTATATTTTAAATTGGATTTAAATTTAAGTTAATTAAATAATATATATTAATCATATTTAGGTAATTTAGATCATTTTGCTATTGAATTTGGATAAAAATACATTATAAAATTTTGAACATTCTTTCTATAAAAACACGCTTTCTCATCGCGTTTGCAGGATTAATTTTAAATGAAATGTTGAAAAAAAAATTAATTTAATTTATAAAAATGGACTCCATATTTGGAATGAAAATAAATTATATCATGTAATATAGTCAATTTAAATTTTAAACATAATAAATGTTAAAAACAGTAAAAATTACTTACTACATTTAAGGTAAAAAATAGATTTATCATGGGTATACTAAAAAGATAAGGGTTAAAAATGACCAACTGACTTTTCAGACACACAATGTATGTATTTATTTAAATATTATCTATTATAGTATTTATAATGGACCATTTTGGAGGATTTTAGAATGTTAATAATGTTGGTGTGATTTAATCTTTTCAAAAAAATACAAGTGTTCCACTCTCTTCAAATATAAATGAAAACTCCCTCTCCTCTCCATTTCCCACCTTAAACACTTTTTTGTTCAACCATTAATAGAAAACATAACTTCCCAAATTTCCTCCTATAATCCTATCAGACTTATTTTTTTAATAAATCCAACCTAGAAATATTTTGGTGTAAACCTAAGGAGGATACCCGAAGAAGAGGTAACATTCTTCAACAAGTGTTTTTTATTTCATTCTCCACCTCCTTCAATTATTGTTAAACAAAAATTATATAATAACCTTAGTTTATTCAATATAATGGGATTTTTTTATAATAATTTCATTACCTAACACCATATCCACTTCCATAAAATGGGTTATAAAATCATCATTTGTGTTTACGGTGGACTACCACCTCATGAACTGATGTCATAAGTTTTTCCGTTACACCCTCTCACAGTTTGGTGCGATGATGTAAATAAATCCTATATATGATATATATAACATAATTATAACTATTTATCCATGATATCATATATAAAATTTTTATCTACATTCCATAGGGGGTACAATAACGGTTCTCATCTGTATGGTCGACTACCACCACGTGATGGATATGATTCATTTTTCACAAACGCTTTAAATGGGAGGTGACAATGAAAAATTTAATTAATATATGGGATATGAATTAAATAATTATTATATTAATTACATATTTGTAATTATTAAAGGATAATATATCATTATATTTCTTAATCTAAAATATGATAACGTCGCTCGTGTGTATGTGTAATGCTGCCTTCATGAGACGATGTGACTCTTTTCCTCACAACACCACACAAATGATATATATATATATATAATTAATATGTTATTTATGAAATTATTATCATTATAGAATTAAAACAAATTCCTTACCTTCTATACATGATGATCACTAAAAAATGTAAACGTTACTTAGGTATACATACAACCTAACATCTCCATTATCCTAACATAATCCATTTTTCATAACCATATTTTATGATCATTTTTAAAGTTACAATTGATGTAATAATATGATAATTATATAATTATTTTTATTATTATTGAGATTATATAGCTACAAAATATGTGAAAGTATTGGATCATTCATAATGAAACACGCATGAGAAAACATGAAAATTAACACCTGAAACAATGAAAATGATGATAGATTATTAACATATAGGTGAAAATATGTTATAAAAGGATCACATATGATATTAGAAATATTAATATGGCTCTATAATAAGTTAATAACTTGTTTAAAACCACTTTATATGATGTAAAATCACATTCCAAGAAAATAAAGAGTGAGGTAAGGGACTTCTTAACTCGATTACCATTCAGTGGGTTAAAATTCAACTTTATTAATTATTTCAAGACAAAATTATGTTTGTAATGAAATTTTATTATTCTATGTTGTATTAAAACTTGTATTATGTAGATTTATATTTTATAAAAATAATAAATTCATTGATTAATCCACACATCAATGATATGATCTTTGTAAGGGACTTTATCTCAATTTACCTTCATCGTGGCATATTGTAATGTTATGCATTGTATTACATTTATATTGGGCATATAATACCCCATTTTCATGTAATATCATGATTCATTAATATTTTATATTATTTATGTTTCAATTTGAAATATTTAAACAATTGGTGTTTAAATTAATTTTACTAAGTGGTAAAGATTTTCATAACTCAATTTATTTTAATTAGGTTATATTACTTCTTCATTGTCTCTGACATTATATGGTTATGTGTGCATCAAATTTTGACTAAATTATGTTTCATATACTTTTTTATGTGGATTTACATTTTATACACATAATAAATTCATTGGTTAATTTTCACTTCAACGTTGTGATCTTTTCTAGTGTTTACTTCACAATTTTATTTTAATCAAGATTTATTTTACTTGAATTTTTATTGAAGGAAATTATTTGATAATATTTTTAAAATACTTTAAATTTTATTATACTATAGTTATTAATTATACTTTTTAAGTAAATGTTCGATTTTCGACTCTTTGGTACCAACAATGATTTAGAAATTGTTTTATTGAAATTCAACTACATTTCTCTCTTTAATCAAAAAATGATTTTTACCAAAACCATATTTTCTAAAAATATTTTAAAAAAAATAACCATTTTTAAAAATGATTTATTTTTTAAAAAATATTTGTAAATTAATCTTCATGTCATTTTCAAATCATGTCATTTTTTTTATTTTATCAAAAGAGTGAATGTAATATTTATTTTAATTTAATCACCATGTATAGAATTTCCATAAATCATGACCACTCAATGTTTCAAAACCTCCTTTATATATTTTAAAGATTATTTAAAACAAAAATTATTTTCAAAATATTTTTCTGAAATTTTAGTTTTAAAATTTTATTTTCAAAATGAAAATGATTTTTTCCTAAAGGATATTTTTAAATATATTTTTATAGTATTTCTGTTCATCAATAACAACATCCCTTTATTTTACATATACTACACCAGGGAAATGTTTTATTGATACTATAGAAACCTATACTCTAGAATCTCAGAGCTGGTACCTCAAACCATTACATTGGAATAATATACATGGAAATAGAATCACAATGTACAGAATAATTTAGTATTCTTTGTAAACTAGATACAAACATGTTTCTTGTATTACATGTTAACACAAAAATTACAACATAATTTTTTTCTCAATAATAACTTTATTCCAAATAGTATATCCTTGCATATATTTATTTGTAAAATTCATGTATTTCTAGGGAATGGTAAAAAATAATGGTGGGCTCAAATACTCAGTACGGCATAAGTATTTATGAATCTATCATGAATCAATAAGCATATTAAACATGGAAAGTTAAATAACTGAGAACACATTCCATTTAAATAACTACATAAAGCATAATCAATTTAGAAAGGTAAATAACTTAGCATACATTCCATTTAAATAAAACACTGAGAATGAGATTCATCCATAGATAATGTCAAAGTGAATATATCATGGATAAATAATAATAAAAATAACTGAATTTTGAATTAAGGTAGTTCTTAAGTTTTTGACTCCATGGATGAGATATATGAAAACATATAATATCAGGACCTTTCACAAGACAATTCAAAACTAAAATTAGAAATCCATTCAATTTGGATAGCTAATTTTTCTTATGAGAACCTATCAATGCATCAAGGGGATATATAAAGTTTGGAAACCACCCATCACTATCAGTGCAAAGAATTATTCATATATCGATAAAATAAATTTCATTAAAAATGATGTTTATTTTCATAAAATATCCATATTGAGTTAAGGATATAGATTTATTAGTATTTCCTCAGTTATTCAAATAAATTTAAAATTAAAACACCATATATATAAGTGGTATATTTTTTAATAAATAATAATATCCATGAAAAATGGTTTGGATAATAATAGGAAATTCAATGTCTAGTAAATGTTTCAAGGGAACTAAAAAATAAATAAAGTAAGTGAATACTATACATGGTTAAAATAATCCAAAACCATCCATATAGAGAATAATTATGGTATCAATGTGACATACACCAATTATAGTGATAATAAGGGTTATTTTGGTCCATAAAATAAAAATATATTTAAAAACATTTTTGAGAAAAATTTAAATTTAATTTTGAAAAAAAAATTAAAATACTTTTCACTGAAAATCACATATAAAAACATTTTATTTTGAAAATATAATTGTAAAATTACAAAAAAAAATAGTTAATGAAATAACAGTGGGTAATTCCATATGAAGTAATATGAATATTCATTTTACATTGTAAAAAAGATTTGGAAATTGATTTGTTCAGAAAATGATAAGAAGATTAATTTGAAAATTTTTATAAAATGAAATGTGGATAAAAATTTATTTTAACAAACAGTTTTTAAAAGTATAAAGAAAAAAAAATTGAAATCATTTTTAGAAAAAAAATTTAGTAATGAAACATATTTTTGGCCAAAGAGATAATTGAAGTCGGATTTTGAAAACATTTTATAAAATGTTATAAGTACCATATAGTGGGAAATGACATGTTTTATAGAATATAATAATGAATTACAAAATGATAATAAAATAAATGGTTTCATTAATAAAATATCAAACGATTTCCTTTAATGGGAATTTAGGTGTAAACAATCCCAAATAAAATTATATTTTAAAGAAAGCCCTTTAAAAGACCATAATGTTGAAGTAAGAATACACTAATGAATCGATTATGTGTATCAACTGTAAATACACATAAAATTTTAGGAAATAAAAAAATATATAATCAAAATTAATTATGCACATAATTATATAATATAGATGACAACGAATATGTAATATAACTCAATGAAAAGAAATCAAGTTATGAAATTCTTTAACACTTGGTACCTCTTAATTCAAATCCCCTTAGATGAAATAATTCAAATTAAAAGCTAAAAGCCATGAATAACAAATTATTAATGATATTACATATCAAATGGGTAGTGTATACACCATATAAAATAAGTTAGGTGTATAACATTACAATATGACTCAATGAAATGAAATGGAGACAGAATCCATTATAATTGTGGTAACATCTTAATCAAAATTCCAGAAAGTAATAATAATTAAATTAAACATTTAAATACCATGAATATAAAATAATTTATGATATAATATATCAAAATAGCAATTATATACACCAAAAAAATAATGAAGTGGTGAATATGACATTTATCTCACAGATGTAAAAAGTGAGATGAAAATCCATTACCTTATACTTCCTTTTGGTTGAATGTTATTAAACATAATTTATAATGATCTTAAGAATGTTAATAACTTATTTAAAACCCATAATAATGTTTATAATTTCATATATTATCCTTTTATAACATCTTATAACTTTTTTGTTAATAATCTTTCATTATTTTCATTGTTTCAGATGTTAATTGCAATTTTTTTCGAATATGATTTGACTTTTTATTTTTTTTCACATTAATTAGATAATTATTTAATATTCTCAATAATGTAAACCATTATATGTATAATATATATATATATATATTCAGTATATATGTATTTATATTAATCCATAAATTTGGAGATATGTAATGAAATACACCATTCATGGAGATGGTAGGTCATATGTAAACATAACCATTGTTTCCATTGTACTCTTGTATTTAAAGAATGAAAATTAAATTATATATATGAATATTATAATAAAATAATAACAATTTTAATATATATATTTTATATTTTTAATAAAATCATCCTTAGCACATTCCATGTAAAGCATGAACAAATCACATCACTTTGAGGAGCTGGTAGTCCACACATCCATAAATGATGTTATCATATTCCAAAAAAAATTGAAAGCAAGAAGTTATGTGTTATATAATAATTAAATAATAATAAATACATCATAAATATCATAAAAGATTTATATAAACTATTAAAAAGTCATTATTCCCAACATTGAATGGTTGTGATGGAAGAATGAATGATATATGTTCTCAAGGCGGTAGTCCACCGTACACATGAATGATGATTGCATATCCCATTTTATGGATGCATATTAATTTTAAGTCATTAAAATATAATAAATACATGTAATTATTTTTAATATATTTATGTTATTATATAATCTCGATATAATAATTGTTGAAGGAGTAGATAAATAAATAAAACAGAAGTTCTCATTGGGTAAATACATTTGGTTTAGAACAAAAGTATTACTTTGTTATATTTATGAGAAAACTAAGGATTATATGAATAGGTAAAGGAATTTGGTAGTATATTATGTTAGCAGTTTTATGATCTAAATGGATGGAGAGGTGTTAATTGGTGATGGGATCAGTGGCCTTTTATAGTGGAGGAGTAGTGGACTTTTTTTAAATACCAAAATATAATCACTATTGGAAGGTCTCCCTTATATAATTGTCCACAAAAATTGAACCTAATTATATAAAAGATGGTATATGGTTTGAATATGTCCAGAAAATGGGTTTTAGACAAGTATATATCTTTTTTTCCCTTAATAATAAAGTTTAGCTGCTAATTAAATTCATTTTTACTTTATTCATTGTAATTGTTTTTAATTGTTTTCAAGAATATTTTTGGTCAAAAACTAAGTTGAACTTACTAAAAATTAAAAATTATTATAATTAAAAATATTGAATCCATTTTTCTAAATTCAAATCATATATGTGGCATAATTTAATTTAAATTTTCTCTTATAGACGTAATGACAAAGAGTGTTTTCAAAGAAAAAATGAACAAAGGTTTGAAATGTTTTTATATCCTAATACATTATGAAATTAATTATAATTAAATAAATTATATTAATATATTTATAATTTATATATTTTTACATTAAACCCATTTGAAAATATAATTTAACATTATAAATTATTTAGATAAAAAGATAGTTTTCAATTAAAATTCTCTATTTTTCACAATTCCTCAAAAAATGAATTTTCTCATAAAAATACAATAAATTCACCCAAAAATAATTTTTACATTAATATTATTAAAGTGAAGTTTATTTTTTCTAATATTACTTATAAAATCATCCAAATTATTTTTAAAACAATTGCACCATTAAAAGGTAGAAAAACCTCCTTCAGAAAAATATAGTTTTTTGTGCATATAAATGGATGTATTAAAATCTTATGACTATAAAATCCTTTGAATGAATATAAAAAATATTTGGTTGAATATATAATATATATATATTAAATAAATAACATTCACTATTATTAATTAATTTAATTTATTAAGAAAAATTCCATCGGATTCATAAAAATAGTTTTTTATAAAAACATTTCCTATATATTCAATTGGTTTTTTAATTCATTTATATTAAATTGGTAACCAATGTATTTAAAATTATATTTTCATAAGTTATTTATTCTTATTCATAAACTAAAATTTAATGGCTATGAGACATTTTATAATAATCATATATATAGTATTTGGTAATACTCAGTCTTGCATGTAACACAAGCCTCCTAAGGAACTTGTTGATCCACATAACACAAGGTAAAGTCAGTGTTACGTGTAGATAAATCTATATAATATATTAAATTTTTCTAAAATATTAAATATATCATAAATTCATGGGATTTTATATTCCTTTATAATCTTGGTGTGGTGTCTCATATATGTTATTGATCAAAATTCTATTCTTTTTGAATTTTTAGTGTGTTTCCTTCTCCCTACCTTAAATAAATTGCACCCTCACAATTTAACTCGATCATGGTAATAAGTTGTTTTATAATTTAAAATTACATCACTAAAATCACACATATTGATAATTGTTGTTAAAACAACCTCTTCATAATAGATATTCAGAATTAAAAAAGTCATATGGAACAACACATAACTTGGATTCCAAGTAGGAGAACATTAATGGAAAGTGACCATATGGTCTTAGGGGAAAGGAATAAATAATTATATAGATTTATTGATTTAATTTAACAAAAATAATTTAATTTTCAAAGTACATTCATAGGCCTAAAAAATATAAAATTCTGATGATTTAAAAGACCATCGGTTTAATCAAAATTCAGGTATTATGATAACATTTATTTAGATAATTTTCCAATATGTTATGTGTTTTTTTACATCCTAAGTATATAAGGAAATATAATAACATGAAATATTTATATTTCATTTATTTAATTTATTCCTTTGACTATTATCTGTTCAATTTAAATTTATCTCTTCACTCAAGGAAATGAAAACCCGAAATTTTTTGTGTGAAGCACTAAAATTTAATTTTTAAAGTTTATAAGATACATAAAAGAGATAAAAGTATTTAGATCATCTCTTAATACATTCAAAAAACCAATATGGATTATATATTATTCTCTAAAACAAAAAATTAATACAATGGTTTAATCATTAATATTTGTTCATCAAATTTTTTAACTAAATACAATGACATATTAACTAGGACATCGTGTAGGCTAGGGGTAGGTGTGAAACCCTTATTACCCATCGATCATGGGTTCAAGAACCTCCATCTTTCAAGATGTGATGGGTTTTTAACTAGCATATGGGTTTCCTTTTTTATAAACAACATAACACATATAATGTTTTCAAAAAAATAATAGGCATCCTTGAAATGAAATTAATCATTCAATAACCTTTTTACTAGAGTTTTTAATATAACATATTTTTTATAGAGTTTAATAATATTATTTGTATATCACCCCTAAATTTTATCAATACCTTTAAATTTATGTTTATAAAATGTAAAATAATTATTCCCCAATTAAATTTTCCACTAAATCTTATACTTTACTTAAATTATTCCAATGTTTCCTTAATCTTTGTAGCATCTTGTAACATAAAACCAAAAAATAGTTGTTTAAGTCATTGATCTTATTTTCAATATTAAAATTAGTAATACATGATGGTATCCAAAAATATTATGCTAGTCAATACAAAAATAATTATTAAATTTAACAAAATCCTTATATGTTTAGTGATTCTTGTAACCAAAATAATTTTGGTAAAAGACTTCGACAAATTATTTCATGAATCAAAATACATTAGTAATTCATCAATCATATTTCAAATTATGCCCTTACATGGTCTAGGGGTTACCCTTTAGAATATTTCATTGACTCGGTCAATTCCTTGGTTCCCCGCATTTAAGGAAACAAACTATAAATAGATCATAAGAATGAAATTTATTTTATTCCATTGTACTCTTCATTTTTCGTCTAAAATTATTTTCTTGATGTCCTTATTTTCTACACATAAATAATTTCCACATTAAATTGAGACACTTTTATAGGTCTATACTTATAATTTTCTTGCATGATAGAAACCATGCCTTCTTCTCTCTATGGTCCCCACCACTCTTACTCTTAGAAAACCCTTGCCTTCTCTTCTTTGGTGGGTCTGGGAGTTGGTTAAGGTATATATTGTTAATCATATTTCATGAAAACTTATTACTCATAATCATGATATATTTCAATCTTATAAAAATATAATTTGGTTGTTCATTATCACCATCTTATCCTTCATCCTTAATGTTAACATGATTTCTTTGGGTTCTATCCATTGACTAAACTAGAAAATATAGTGTCAGTAAAAATAATCATATTGATGAAAACTTATAATCATTTATAGGACATCTAAATAATGACACCTTATTTTCAATATAAAATTCCTTATTTTTGACCTAGGTTATTAATTATCATCATTTATTCAAATCCTTCATAGTGGTTTGTAATGAAAATGTGAATTATCTTAAGCATATCCCCAAGGAGTGACTAAATAGGTTTTTAGTGAGGAACATTGTCATGTACCAGGTTATACTCAAGTCAATCCCAAAACACCAATTTTGGAGTTATTACACCTAGGTATATCTATTTCAGAACAATGTCCACTTTTAGTATCTAGACATGGTTTTATTACAATAAATACCCCCACAATCTCTACCATACCAAAATTATAGTATGTTATTCTATACTTATCCTCATATTATATCTTAGGGTTATGTTCTCTAATGCATATTTACCTATATGAAGTTTCCACGTTTCCTACTAAAATTACTATGATACAAAATATAGTGACTCGTACACCAGAATCCCTAATTCGGTGCCTAATACCCTTACATTAGCATAATATATAAGGAAATTGCTTCCCAAAGGACCAAATAGTTTAGTAGTCTTGGAAAACTGGACATATACATGAGCCTTGTACTATAAGTGAATACAAAAATTAGAACATATTTATTTTCTAATAATAACAATATTCCATCAATTATATCATTTCATATCTTTCTTAGTACACTTCACAGAATCCTGGGGAAAGGAATGAAAATTAGTGTGAGATCAAATGATCAGTAAGGGTTAATTACAGCGCAGTATATCTTGAATCAATAAGAATAATCCACATGGAATGTTAAATAACTAAGAACACATACCATTTCAATAATTGGATAGGGAATAATAAATATGGAAAGGTAAATAATAGAGCATAGATTCCATTTAAATAATAAACTATGAATGAAATGCAACCATAGATATTGTTAAAGAGAAGATCTCATGGATAAATAATTATAATAACAACTATTTTATAAATGAAGTCAATGCTTAATTGTTGGGTGTTTTGTCTGAGGCATATTAAAACCTATACTATCAAGTCCTTTCATAATAAAATTTAAAACTAAAGGTAAAAAAATATTTAATTTGGCCAACTGATTTTTCTCATGAGAACACATTGATGTAACAAGAGGATATATAAAGTCTGATCCCCACCCACCACTACCAGTCTAAAGTATTCCTCATATATTGAATAATCAATTTAATTAATAAAAAAATATATGTATCTTTAAATATCCTTATTGAGTAATGTATATGAAATTTTCAATATTTCCACACTCAATAAAATAAATTTAAAAGTAAAAAACTATATATAAACCAATGAATTATGACCATAGAGAGAAATGAATTTGGATATAAAAAACATTTTAAAAACATTTTTATTATTGAAGAGTAAAAAATGGTACTTTTAATTAAAAATACACATTAATAACAAGAGGGAAATAAAATTAAAGTGTTTATTAATCAATATAAAATTTTTTGTTTAATTTAAATTCTAGTGTATACAATTTGGATTAAAAGGAGATTGTAATGTAAACCCTTGAAAATACTATAATGTTAAAGTGAGAATCACCAAATGAATAGATTTTTTATACCATATGTAAAAACACATAAAATAAGTGGAATAAAAAATAGATATTATAAATTAATTATACTTAAAACCATATAATATTCACGGTAATGAAGAGGTAATATAACTCAATGAAAACAAATTGAGCTATGAAATTCATTACCACTTTGTAACTATTAATTAAAATAACCTTAGATGAAATAATTAAAATTGAAACTTATAATACCATGAATAATGAATTATTAATAATATTAAAATTTAAATGGGTACTGTATAAACCATATAAAATATGTTAGCTGTAAAATATTAGAATATGCCCCAATGAAATGATATTGAGACAGAATCCCTTATAATTGTGGTAACATAAGAATTAAAATCTCAAAAAGTAATAATCATAAAATGAAACATTTAAATAACATAAATATATAAAAATTCCTGATATAATATTTCAAAAGTTTAAGTATATTCACCACAAAAAATTTGTATGTGGTTAATATGACATTTATCTCACAGAAGTAAAAAAGTGAGATGAAAATCCCTCAACTTATGCTTCCATTTGGTTGAATGTTCTTAAAACTTATATATAATGTTTTAAAGAATGTTAATAAGTTATTAATAAATGATAATAATTTTTAAAATATCATATATGGTCCTTTTATAACACCTCATCGAACTTTTGTTAATAATGTTTCATTTTTTTCATTAATTCAGGTGTTATTAGCTTTATTTTTCAAGTATGTTTTTACTTGTTATTTTTTGTTCCTATTACTTAGATAATTATTTATTAATTTCCATAAAGTAAACCATGATTTAAACATAATATATATTGATTATATATTTATTTATAGAAATCCATAAAATTTTGATATAGGAAATGAAATACATCATTCATGGAGACGGTAGGTCATACGTACGCATGAATGTTGTTTCCAATTTCTGGTCATATTAAAAGAATGAAAAGTAAATTGTACATATGTGTATTATAATTAAATTATATTTTTTTAATCATATATATATATATATATTATTTTTATAAAAGTAATTTTTAATATATTCAATGTAAATCATGAATGAATCATGCTGCTTTGAGGAGGTGGTATTCCACATTACCACACACGATGTTATCGTAGTCCCGCAAAATAGAAATCATGAAGGAATGTGTAATATAATATTTATATAATCATAATGAAATCATGAATATCATATATATATATATATATATTATAAAATATAAATACATCATTATTCACAACCATTAAAGGTGGTAATGGAAGAATGATCGACATCGATTCGTGAGGCAGTAGTCCACCGTACACATGGACGATGCTTGTGTATCCAATTTGATAGAATTGTGTGATGTTTTAGGTTATAATATTATAATAACAATATATAAGTATATTCATGATACTTATTTTTTTATATAATCATGATATAATAATATTTTGATAAGTATATAATGAAATAAAACAAAAGTGTTAATTAAATAATGTTACCTCTTCTTTGGGTAACTCCTTTTGGGTTATGCCAAAAGTCTTCCTTGGTGGCATTTATTCCCAAATTTATACTCATAGGATAAGGGTATGGAATTTGGAAATTTATTTGGTTATGGTTTTTATGTGCCAAATGGCTTGATAGGTGTGATGAAATGAGGGGGATGAGTGCCCTTTTATAGTGGAGGAGTAGTGATATTATTATAAATATCAAATTATAAGCACTATTGGGAGGTCTCCCATAAATAATGTTCCTAAAATAATTAAAAAAAAATTATATAAATATGGTATATTATATAAAAATTTCTATACAATGGGGTTTTTACAAGTTTTTATATCATTTTAACACTTTAGATTAAGTTTTAACCACTAAGAAAACTCATTTTTACCTTATTTATGGTAATTAATTTTTATTATTTCAAATAATATTTTTTGTAAAAAACATTTTACCCTAGAATAAATTATAAATTATTCTAATTATAAATATGTAATATATTTTTCCAAATTCAAATAATATACGTGTCAAAATTTAATTTAAAATTTTTCCCATAGACATAACGACAAATTGGGTTTTTAAAGTAAAAATGATCAAATATTTCAAATATTTTTCTATAAAATTTCAATATGAAATTAATTTGAATGACATAATTTTTATTCATATATTTATAATTGATATATTTTTACATTAAAATCAATTCAAAATATAATTTAACATTATAAATTATTTATATAAAAAGTCAGTTTTCAATTAAAATTCATCATTCTTTACTATTAATAAAAAATGTAACTTATCATAAAATAACAAAAAAACCCTAAAATAATTTCCATATAATCATTTATAAAAGTAAGTTTATTTTTTAGAACATAATATATACAAGTATAAAAATTTATGTTTAAAATAATTCCTTTATTAAAAGGCGGCAAAACTATCTTTTGAAAAATATAGCTTTTATGTATAAAATTAAATTTACTCTTATCTTATCCCTATAAAATATTTTGGATGTATGTACAATATGTTTTATTGAATAAATATTATATATATTTAACTAATATCATTAGATAATAGTAATTAATTAAATATATTAAGAAAAATTCCTTTGGAAGCATACATAATAGTTTTTTTATAAAAACATTTCCAATATATTCAATTTGTTTTTATATTCATTTCTATTTAATTGGTAACCAATGGATTTAAAAATATATTATCATAAGTCAGTTCATCCCATTAATAACCACCAATTTAATAGATATGTGATATTTAATAATATTATTATTAATAGTATTCAGTAAAACATGGTCTTGCGTGGACCACAAGACTTTTAAGGAACTTTCTATTTCATGTAACACATGATAAATTCGGTTTTGCGTTTAGATAAAGCTCAAGAATACATTTAATTTATTTAAAATTTTAAAAATATTATGAATTCTTGGGATGTTATATTCCCTTTTATGAATTCTGTTTCATTTCATACATGTTATTGAACAAAATGTTTTTCATTTATAATTTTTAGCGTGTTATAAACACCGTTATTATTCTCTCTCTAGATGGTTTATGGTTATTTTCACCAATGATAGTATTGATATTAATTTCCTTGATTCATTTTTGTAGTGAATGAATTTCCCTTAAAATTTTATATTTCATGTGATCATTGGAGAATTAATTTCCCTTAAATATCCATGTTTTTTATCAGGGATATGTTTATTGTTTAAAGTATATATCATTTTAAAATACAATGTACTATATTGAATGTTATTTTTTTATTTGGAAAAATATTGATAAATATTTATTATTTAATCAATACAAATATTTGATAAAAAGTGTAGAGACCCAAAGATTGACATACATGGATATTACATTACTTTTGCGGAATACTTAATACATAACAAAAAATATACACACAAGAACCGTAATAGTTTAGTGTCTTTGAAAACTTGGAATGTAATCTTCTAATCTTGGTAAAAGATCTTCAATATCTCCCATAAAGATCTTCCCTTTTTTACCTAAAACCTTTCTTTATATCCTGGGGAAAATAAAACATATAAAGGGTGAGCACAAATGCTCTGTAACGGTATGTATAGAGAAAATAAAACAAACGATATACATTTCAACTTCAAAACATGAACATAATATTTAAACAACAAATTCTTGAGAAATGACATAAAACATGGCAGTACATAAGGAATAAATCATAATGTAACATCAATCATGATAAAATGGCATGGGGATAAAACATGTAATTGTGGAAAAACATTAAGCACCTGATATTATTTTCATAGTAGACAAGGCATTGCTAGCAATACCATCTTAGTGGACCAAGTCCCTTTCTGAATCGAGTTCACTCTTCAATCTAGTCCTGTAACATTGAACCAGATTAACTTACCATTCCATCCATGTCTATATCATGAGATATAAATCTTTACCAAATTTATTGGAGGAAGATATAGGTTCCACCCATCTCATAATTAAATAATTCTTACTTGTACCGCAACATAATCATAAATCATTCATCATAACCCAAAAAAATTAAAATGGGTTTCATAAACATCATACCATCATAAAATAATCCATAATAAATGGATATCATATCATCATAAGAAATTTGAAACCATATAAATCATAGAGACATTATACTTGAAACATACACATATGAAATAATGTCATCTTAGATGGAAAATGGTTTTGATAAAGCACTTGAAATGAATTCTTGAGGAACATATCCATTCTTCTTGAAAATCACTTTATTTTCAAAAAAGTACATTAAATTTTAAATTAAAAGTATTTATTTGAAAATAGTCATGAAATATTGTATAGTAAGCTTCAGGAAAATAAGTCATTATGAAAATGTAAAAATCTGTTCATGCCGCATAAGTTAAAAAACATTCTTCTCATACATTTGGCGGAAAAGTCCAAATGTTCTTCATGTGGTAAATAAAGTAAGATTCCTTTCATAACATGTGGTAAAATTAAGAAATGGGTAAAAAGGACTATAAACATACTTAAAAACATATTTAAAAAACATGGTCATGTATGATAACAATAACCCCAGTAAATACTTACGAATAAACAATTTCGGATAAGAACGAGATTGGAATAGTTATCCCTTACCTTAGGTCCGATATGCTTCATACGTATCCGAACCTCATGTATAATGATATAAATAATGTAATTGACTTATTACAGAATCATATTCATTGTTATGATATCCTATATGGTTCACTTATGACTTTATATTAACCATTCTTTTGTAAATTCCTTGTTAAAAAGCGTTTTGGGTAAAATCATTTCATTTTTCATCCGTGTTTTGACTTGTAATTATTCATATGATTACTTAGATCTTGATTACTTAATTACAGAATATAAAACATGATTTATATACAATATATATTCATAATATGCATATATATAATAGATTGATAAATGGAAAGAAATACACCGTTCATTGAGACGGTAAGCCATACGTACGCATGAATGCTGTTTTCGTTTCATTATTGAATTGAGTGGAATTAAGTAGATGAAATAAATATATATACATAAATACAGTAGCATTATTATGTCATATATTTCATGATAACTTATTATATATACTATATAATCATTCTTGAATTGTTAACCTGGAAAATGAATCTCATCGCATCGTGGAGACGGAAATCCGTACGTACGCACGAGCGATGATATCGTTCCCCTATTTATTGAATGGAATTGGAGTGGATGATATAATATATTAGAATCAGTATTATGTTATAATAATCATAAATAGTTATTCTTTAAACCATTATAGCCATCCATGTAAGGTGGTGGTGGAAACCAGATTACACCATGGCATGGAGACGGTATTTTGTACGTACGCACGCGCGGTGATTTCGTTTTCCGTATGATGGATAGAAGGTGAATTAGGGTTGTTTAATATTTATAATAACATATCAGTATATTATTAATACTGATTTTATTACTTTATAATGAAACAACTGAAGAATAATAGGTAGAAGAAGAAATAAATTTGAAGGAATCAGTAACAGATATTACCTCTTCTTCGACACGCCTCTTTGAAACCTCCTCTTAGGGCACTAATATTAGTCTTTGAACAAGACCAGTACCTCTAGGATGTTTATAGGGAAGTGGAGAAGAGAAATGGGCAGAGGTTGGCCGAGATTAAAGGCTCAAAATGGTGTGAGGATGAGAGGGAGGAGGTGCCCTTTTATAAGGGAGGAGAGGGTCACCTTTGGAATTATAAGAAATATTAATTTATAATAAATTCCAACCCTGCTTAAAAACCTCCAAAATTACTAAAATCAGAATATTAGATGAGATAGGGTTGTAATATCATCAACCAATAAAATTTATACATGTTTTGAATTTAATTTAAACATTATCAACTTGATTTGTCCTTATTTAATCTATTTAATTTTATTTGTGGTAATGAGATTCTAAATTGTAAATTGTTATAAATAATTACTTATGTGTTGTGAATTTTCCATAATTAGATAATTTATGAAATTGGTGACCTTATAAATTTTAATTTATAATTTTGAAATATTTTTTTAATTTTTAAACAATTTTATATTATGTTATTTTTATAAAATAACAATAGTGTCAATTTTGACACTATTCATTTATTTGAATTTAAATAAAATCCTCATAAAAAATATGTTCGAACTAAAAGATTTAATATATTCATAACATGTCATATGTATCTATTAAATTAGCAGAGCACATTAAATAGTTCATATAATATTTATTTCAATATTTTTGAAACCTTTTATTTGGTATATCTCTTAATAAAATAATTACTACAACATTTTTGTATAATTATTTAATATACATATGTTTTCATAAAAATTTAAAATAAAATACTATGATTAATATAAATATAATAACTTTCATAATAATATTCTTACTTGAATTTATCATCTTAAAATCACCACATTTAAATTTATAAATTTATTAAATTATGAAGGTGACATCTTTGACATCATTTAAAATAAAATGATATAAATGTCATAATCGGTTTTATAAGGCTCAAAATTGTCCACCAATCGACCCATTGATTATTAGGGTATATATATACTCGACCAATAATTCCTGGTCAAGTTTCAGGTCCTTTTCATAGGTATTGTTATTTTAATAAAAACTATATCATTGATTTTTCACTAAATAAACAATTTCTGTATCACTATTGTGTCCCCATTAATGAAAATTATTTAATCCCTAAAAATTATAAATAAATTTTCATTATGTAGATAATTTATCTATATTTCTAGAGATAATTCATGGTCGAATTTTCATGAAGTTTATCACTAAATTAAAATTATAATACTTATAAGGTTTAAGAGAGTGACATGTTTTCACTTTCTATGGTTTTAATAATAATTATTTTATTTCATGGTCAAAAGTCTGTGAAATGAATCTAGTATGACACTTAGGTGATATGGGTAAACTTTTATTCATCTAATAGTATTTTTTCAAGTGTTAGGATAATTTTATAATCTTATTTTTACCCTTAATTACCAGATTTACCTTTAACTGTAGTAAATAAAAATTACCGTAGTTACTATTCATAAAATCAAAAAAATAAAAGTAACCTATTAACATAATTTTGACCTAATGAATTCAAATATAGAATCATTTTTTCAAATTTCAAAACACATAAGTTGCAGTAATTAATTTAAAATTAATATCATTGTTAAGAAAATGGATTTTAAAAGTTAAAACATTACAAAACATTGAAATGTTTTTACTTATGAATTCATTGTAAAATTAATGGTAATGACATAAATTATATTAAATGGTAAAAATATATTCAATTTATACTTTAAAATAATTCAATATTATAATTTTATCATATAAATTATTACGATGAAAAAAGTTGTTTTTAATTAAAATATAGTGTGTTTTTACTATTCATTAAAATATAAAAGTTATTAGAATAATATGAAAAATTTATCCAAAGTAAATTTTTATATCATGATTCCAAATAAGAATTTTATTTTGTAAAAATGAACTTATAAAAATGTAAAAAACTAGATTTAATGTGGGTGTGCCATCAAAAGGCGGCAAAACTACATTTTTTTTGAAAAACACTCATTTTACCCAAAAAAATTATTTTGTTCACATACCATATTATAGAAAATGTGTAAGATGAAATTATAATGTTATAGAATTAAAAATGTAGTTAATAATATTCATAAAGGCTAGTTCATAATAATATTATACCCATATATCATTGCTTAGTGAAACGTGGTATTACATACAACACACGCTATCGAGGAAGGTCGTGATTACGTGTAATGAATGTCAAGTCAGGGTTACGTGTAGTGCAAGACTCTTTTGTTGTTGAATAAAACATAATCCAACCATATTTCATTTATACAATGAATATATATATATATACACACACACCCTAAGTTGCGTAGAATAAATGCTATCAAATGAACTTGAATTTGTGTGTCAAACGATCCAAGAATAGTGTTGCTTATAGCGCAAGATAATCTTGGTGTAGAGTAAAATAGAAAATAATAAATATATTACAAAGAATATATCTCATAAAATCTATGGGTGTTACATTCTACCCCACTTAAAATGAATTTCTCCCTTGAAATTCGTCGGGGTTATAAATGGTTTATTACATGAGAGTTTCTTTCATAGGATCCCACATCGTAAAAAGGAATACCAAAACTTTTCTTTAAAAAATAAAGTATGAAACATAATGGATACCCAAATTAACTAATCACTGGGTTTCTACATAGCAATACATAGGTAAAAATATGGATATGGAAGAGAAATCTAACCATCAAGTTATGATGGAGAGTGGTAGAGGACATGGCTATGATAAAGCCAACAGTCACAAAGCCATAAATTTGTTATGATCTAAGGAACGATCTGATTGATCCGATATGAGGGCAGTAGGAAAAAAATTTTAGTTTTCAAGATCATTTCCCTAAAGTTGAAGAATTTGAATTATAATAAATACTTAATTTATTTCGATATAATCTCACCATTGTTTGTGCCTTGAACAATTTCCACTTCATCTCTTAATGAAATGAAGTTGAATTTGTCATTCGTGAAGTGTTAGCAAATCATGTGATAAAATTATGGGTCATTCCGTCTATCTCAATAAAAATGTTAGCAATTGTTATATACATATGTCCATCTATGGTGAGATTAATAGTATTTCATTCCAAAAAATGGACTTATACTTCATCTATCATAGCGCTTAATAAAATAAAACTAGTTTTTACTAACCAGGGACTTCCTGTAGGCCAGTGGTAGGTAATAAAGGTCTATCACACATTGGTTGTGGGTTGATTCTCGCAACCTTGTTCGACGCGATGGGTTTTCACTCATCCTATGGGTTGTCCTTTTTCTAAAACTATAACTTTCCATAAATAATATCGAAAAACATGTTCTATCCTTAAATAATACTATTTTATGCCCAACAAAATCCATTCTAATCTTTAGTCTTATCCAAAATACATCTATCCAATCTCATAGTATAATGAAAATGATTACTGCATAGGTCATATACCAAACATGTGAATACCATCTTTTCTCTCCCATATATCATAAGATATATCTTGTTGGTCATATTACAAACATGTGAATACCTTAATCATGTATTCTTTTGAAACATGAATTACCATAAAACCTTAGCAAAAACATGAATGCTGTCAAATGTTAACTCATCCCACATACCAAAATCCCATAATTTATATATACTCAAACCATGATATCACTATGTCCTTATATCAGTCATGAGCTCATGAATACTATCAAACATTTTATTTTCTCTATATCCATTAATTATGCACATATAATCTTCTTTCCAAAATATTTGAATCACTTTTCATGGTTACCAGTACCATATAATTATTAAAAACCACAATAAACCATTACACAGATATTCCAATGTTCCATAATTACTATAAATGAGATTCCACAACATTATTTTGGAATCCATTTACATAAACACAAAATCATTCCACCACATTTTTGTCATAATCAACATTTCTAATAGTGATCGCATATGACTTCCCTTTTTGGCTTTTCCTTATGTGGTTGCTCACATTGATCATCATTAACCCTTGGATTAGGGAATTGATTTGCATAATGCCCCATTTCCTTGCACTTGAAGCATTGAAGTGTTGGTGGTGCGTTCTCTGCAGTCTTTTCTTTATTCATATCATTAGCAACCCTTTTTCCATTACTTCGACACTCCACTGCTCGATGAACTTCTTTTCCACACATGAAACATTTTCTAGTACCTTTTAGGCAATCTCCACCATGCTTCTTTTCACACTTTGAGCATAAAGTAACATTCATCTTTATTTCACCATTGTTCTGAGATTTTTCCCTGAACTCCATCTTTCGTTTCTTGTAAAACCATGAGATGGATATGTAACACCAATTTCCTATTCTACCTTGATAGCACAACACACAATTTCCTCATAGATACTGAAGTCTCTTATAGATAATTCCCTTTCGAAGACTTGGTTTTAATCTACATAAGAATTGATCAACTTTACTTTCAAGTTGAATGATAAATCTAGATGCATACCTTTCAAGCCTTGTAAAATTCGCCTCGTATATACCAACAGATTCATCATCCTTTTGGTTAAGTTTAGGAAACTCCTTCTCCATATTTGTTCGAAGAAAACAAGGGAAGTACATATTGATTAATAGGTTCTTGAACTCGTCCCATTTCATGGACTCAATTTCATCTCTTTGCCTCGTATTCTTGACAAGATTCCACCATTGATCAGCATCACATTCTAAATGATATACTGCTAAGATGAATTTATCATGCTCAGAACATTGTATAACTAAAAATATCTTTTCAGTGTTTCTGATCCATTATTCAGCCACTAATGGATCAGAATACCTGCTGAATGAAGGTGGAAACTGCCTCATGAAGGATTCAATAGAATGTTGCACCTTTCTCTTCTCATTTGGAAGTCCATAATGATTCATAGATTGTGTAAGTATAGAAATAATATTGTGCACTCCATCTCCCATAACAATGGTTTTTTATAAGGAAAATCATTGCATCTTCCATTACATTGATCAACACGGTTCCTTTGGGTTCCATCCATCGTCTAAATCAAAAAAATGAATAGCGTGAGGAAAACATCATGATTGGGAAAACATCATAATAATGGGGGAGTACCTTAAATATTTCAAGTAAAAGTAACATTTATTCAATATTTGGTATATGAAATTACTAAAAATATGGTTTAATGAAATCTAACTTCATTTCTCTTTTCGATAGGAATCCTTTTTCATAAAAAACCATGTTTTATAAATGTGCTTCCAAAATTTTTAACACTTTTTCTAAATTATTTAATTTTTTTAAAAGAATTTTTTAATGGAATATTCTTGTAATTTTTTAAAAATGCCAATTTGGATTTTATCAAAAAAGTAAAAGGAATAATTATTTTAACATACTCAACACGTATAGAATCTCCATATTCAATAACCAATAAATGTTTAAAAACATCCTATATAACTTTCAAATTCTAATTTCAAGGAGAATTATTTTCAAAATGTTTCTATGAACTTTTATTTTTCAAAAGTTTTTTTTAATTGAAAATAATATTTTTTTCTAAAATATTTTTAATGGTCATTTTATGTTATTTCTATTCATCCTTTTAAGAACCCTATATTCTATATGTACTATAAAAAGTTTATATTGTATTGATACCATCTGAGTTCTCCCTCTATATTTTTATGATTATTTTGACCAAGTATAGTATTACCATTCACTTTCATGATTAAATTTTTAGGCAATACATTTCCATTTAAATGATAATTTTCATGTGACTATTGAACATTAAATTTCCTCTAAATATCCATCTTTGTTATCGTGTATATTTTTATTATTTAAAATTTATATCTTTTCTACATATGCGGATCTGTACTGAAATTAATTTTTTATCTAGGGATATAGTTTTTAAATATGTATTATTTAATCAATATTGATAATTGATGATAAAGAACATTTTATATGAATTTAATTGATTATTTGATATAAGAGGAATGCTTTGGACATGAAAGACATGGATGTGACTTGATTATAGATAGACCCTTAATGCATTGGTTGTATCATTGGATGAATTAGTTGGCTAGCCTTAGATAAATGAATTTCTAACCATTAGTTTTAAATTTTCTTCATGTTAGATCTTGATGGTAGGGGTATCTTGTTCCTTGGAAACAAAACATTCAATAATTAAATATTTCCTTTATTAAGTATTCAGTTATTATTATCAATGCTATTTCTTCAATGATATTATCTCTGTATGCATTTCATTACCAGTTATAGATTAAATGCCATGTGTTTTCCGTTATTTACATTTAAATATTGATTATTCCTTATCCAATTATGATATTAATGTTATTGATTAAATAGAATGTGATTTTAGTTATTTATCATGTCATATTTATTATTATTATTGATTCATTTTTTCTTTCGTTGTAATTAACCCTAACTAGGCAGTTGATCTCCCCCTTATTTTTCTATTCCTAAGAATCCCTAAATCATACTACAGATTATATGTAAGAATCTTATAGAAGTAATAATGACATTCTCCAAAAAAATTATAATTTGTGTATAAAATTTAATATGGGAATAATGTATGTATCTAGTTTACCAAGACTACTAAACTATTCAGTCCTTCTGGGTGAGATTACTTGTATCTTATGCCAATGTATTAATGAAGGAATTGTCTCTAGGATACTATGGTCAGAGTCACTAAATTTGGTATCAGATGAAGTTTAATAGAAACATTGGGAACTATATTTAGAAAAACATTAATTATAGAACATAACCTTATGATATCTATTGAGGATAACCATAGAAGAACAACGAATTTTTTTTGGTAAGGAAACAATTGTGTGATTTTTCTAGAAATACATCCTTGTACAAATACTATAAGTGGAAGTGGTTCTGACACAGTGGTAACTTGAGGTAATAATGTTAAAATTGGAAAATTAGGATTGATCTGATCATCACCAGGTGCTTGAAAACGGTCCTTACTATGTACCTGGTTTGACACTCCCAGAGGATATCCTTCAGATAAATCACATTTTCATTACAAACCATTATAAAGGATTTGAATATATGATTACAATGAATAACTAAGTTCAAACCTAAGGGGTCATATATTAAAAATAATGTATCATAATCTAAACATACTATAAACAATTATAATATTTCCCGCTGAAATTATTATTGCTCACAATATGTTCTTTGGTTATATTTAATGTCTGGAACATGAATGAATCATGTTAACATTGAATATAGAGGACAAGGTAGTGAATATGAGAAACAAAATGGGATGATTACTGGAGTGAAATATAATGTTATTATACCTAATTAGTTTTCCAAATATATGATTAACAACATAAAACTTAACCAACACCCGGACCCACCAAATAAGAGAAGCATGAAGCTCACCAAGACCTTGAGTGATAGAGAATATAGAGAAAATAAGTCTTGATTTACATAATGTAATAAATATAGAAGAAGAAACCCAAGAAAACAGCATGATTAAAACGGAAAATTCATTATGTGTGTAAGGTAAGGGAATAAATAAAATAATTTATAAGAAAAAATGAAGAGTATGATAGAATAGAAATAAATCTTATCCTTGGAATCTATTTATAGGTAATTCTCTTAAAAGTATAGAACCTTGGAATTATCTGATTCAATTCTTTATTCTAAAGGATAATCCTCAGACCATGTAAGGAATAATGTGGAAATAAAATGGATTATGTAGTTATGTATTGGGATTTAAGAATTAAATTATAAAAGTACATTTTTTACCAATGGTATTTTGGTTATAAGATCATGGAACATTTAAGGATTGTGTGAAATTTTTAAAGAAAATTTGTATTCATTTACTTAAGAGTTATAGATACCATCATAGGTTATGATTTTAGTATTGATCATAGGTTCAAAGTCATAAACACACCTTTTTAGGTTTTATATGATGTAATTTTACATTGATTTATGATATTATTTTGAAAAAAAATTTGTTAATACAACCCATTGTTTTATTATTAGACACTGAAATAGGATAATATTAATTTTTAATATATATATAATATACATGTGCTAAATTATTCATAAACACCATTTTAGTTCATTTTACACTTTGAACATCATTTCACATTATGATTGTAATTCTTTGTAAACGTGCACTATTACTTAGTACGTATTTAAACACCGCCTAAAATAAAAGAATTTTATTCATTTTATTTTTATATTTAATTTTCAGGGTTTTCATTACATTGGGAACAATTCAAAATTTTGGAGCACTTGAATATTCACATTGGAAGACCACCAAAGTTGGCCTTGAACAAACAACATTCTGGGTGAAGTGAACTGGACAACAGCCCAAAACAACTACTATAGAGGGAAATATTCAAGCCCAATGATTCTAAAAATTTAAATTAAGATATAGTACATTAAGGGGAACATTTCATTAAATAGTGAACAAAGGTAATTATGGGGTTTTAATGGTGTTACAAGCGGCCCAAGTTGGAGATAAAATTCTGGGCCAGATTCTGCGGCCCAGAAAACAAGCCCACCATTTCGATAATATCTTGAATACCAGAATTCCATTTAGGATGAAATTTTACTGGATGTTAGGATATATCCATCCCTATATTTTATTTATATATTTACAACTCTAATTCGGCAATATAAAGGTCATTTAGATGCGTCTGTTTGGTGGATGCAAGCTGACTGCCACTTCGAGTCAAGGATAAATAAGTCCACTCTCCCTTACATTCCACCACCCTAGGCCAACCACAATCAAGTGGGATG
The DNA here is from genome assembly GCA_963277665.1 of Viscum album. Lineage (NCBI taxonomy): Eukaryota > Viridiplantae > Streptophyta > Magnoliopsida > Santalales > Viscaceae > Viscum > Viscum album. Next base: position 1,606,059,330 of record OY728141.1, on the reverse strand, counting down.
TATTGTACTGTTGGGAGATCTACCCATTACTCTTTAGATGCCTATTTAAGGCAATGTAGGTGAATTAGTTGATAATATTTTGAGATTTGTTTCATTTTAATGTTATTCTACCAAATTGATGTTGTAATCGCATTCCTTCAAATGTATGTTCTTGAATTACCATAGCATCTTTACAAAATATCTTCATATTTTGTTTTTATATTATTCTTCTTATCACTTTGATACCGTTTACTCAAGGTGTGAACTTTTTCACACCAAATCTTGTGAGATTATCACACAATGGTGGAGTGATCGTTATTTCATTTTTTTTAACTTTTCCAATTCCTACCTCATGAGTCTACTTCTTGCTTCTATTGAAACCATAGGATCAATGGAGGGATAAACCACTTAGGTGTTGATACAAGGGAGTAGAAAGGGGATGGATTTTATGTTATTTAATACTCCATTAATCTATAATCGCTTCTTTTAAATTATATTTTTTGATGATTTTAAAACTTCTTCATCCTTATAGATTAAATGCCACACACTTCAAGTGCTAACACAAAGCTTTACCTTAGAGTTCTCATAACCATGATACATCATGTCTATAGGTGATTATTATTAATGTTTGTTGGTATGAACTAGTGAGTTATGATTTTTTTATCTCCTTGAATAAACTTATCTCAAATATAAGAAATTGAAATCGCTAAAGAAGAATTTCATCTAATCCACCCCTTGTAATAACCTATGATCAACCCTTATTTTAAATTGAATTCACCTAAATCTATTTGTAATAATTAAAAACCATCTAAAATCAACCCAATTTTTCCACTTCATAGCCAAAAACAATCCATATAATGTACGTTTCTAAAGGTTTCTTCTTAGTTCTTTGAGGAACCGACAGCCCAAGCTAAACTACAAGCGACCGGTTAACCATAAAATCATGGGTAAATTTGGGAGAGACTAGTTTAGTATTTGTTTTAGTAAAAAATTTATTTTAGGTATAATGTATTTACATTTTATAGACATTAGTTTAATGTTATTGATACCATCTTGGTTAATATGATCATTAATGACATTGTAATAATAGGTAAATATGATTATTAGATTTGCTAAAATAATAATAATAACAATAAATTGTATTTAAAACCATAGTAAAATGGTTATTTAATGATTTATTTTATTTCAAGTACAACAATCATATTTTTTGGGAATGTTATAAGAATTATATTAATATAGTTTTAGAAAAAGGACAACCTACATGATGGGTGATAACCCATCAAATTTGATAAAGTTATGAGGATTGAACCCATGACCAAAGGAAGATAAGCGTTTAGAACCTAACTTTTGGTTGTGTGATATCTTAGATAATATTCCATTAGTTAAATGATTTGATAGATAAATATTAATGATGAAATAGTGGTGTTATTCTTATGTTTATAGATTAATTTATTTTATTGGATAACTTGTTCTAACCATATTCAATTCAGAAAATAGTTAGAGACATATGAATAGACTTTTCACTCTTTTATTGATATTATGAAACTTTCAATGTGAATTTTAGACCTTCAAGCATAAAAAAATTAGTTTTTGGATATTCATTTATTGGTGTAAGCGATTAAATGGAAATTTATTGAAGAACAACCAAAGGATGAATGTGTACTTATGAAATATCAACTTAGTATGTTTATTTATATTATTATAAAGTAAAAGAATACTAAAACATTAGGAAAAAGATATTGAAATATTATTTTATCATATTATCATATTTTATGATGATATCATTAACCTTTTGACACCTATTTTATTTACATTTTTAGGTCCTTAACTTTCCATTGATCATTCACTTTTTTGTAATCAATTCCCTTAATCATACTCTATAATTATTTATTATTTTATTCTATGTCCAAATATTTACTCCCGTCAATGTTATATTTATTAGAAACCTGTTCATGTATTATTCGATATAACATTTTTACTTCCAATTCTCTCTTATTAAGATAATATTTTATTAACCCTTTTGCGATGTGGGTTTTTAAATAATCGTATCTCCAATTATCAAACTCTTGATTGGTGAGATCAAGTTTAAATTTTGAGGACACAATTTATTTAAGTTAGAAATAATGTAACAACCCAAAAATACTTAAGTAATAACATTTTATTTGATATCATATGTGATAGGTAACATCAGGCTTAAATAACCAAGGAAATATATTTCTTTAAATTTAAACTCTCCATAGGTTACAAAACACGCAAACCTAAGTCAAAGAAAACTATAATATCGTATAACTACTAATAAAATTAGAATATATGAATATTAATAATTGAATTATGAAAATTATGGTTATTTATTAATTATAAATAATACAAGAATCATTTAGAAAAAAAATGTTTTCTAATAAAACAAAATTTTTCTAAAAGACAGTTTAGTCACACTTTTCTTACATAATTTAAAATAATTTTTTACCACTTTTAGAAAATATATTTGAACAAAAATATTTTTGAAATAATCAAATAAAAATTATCTTATGGTTAAATTTTTTGTATTTTTTAAAATATTTATTTTTTCAATGATTAGTAAAAAATACAGAATTTTAATTGAAAATTATCTTTTTGTTTAAATTATTTATAATGTTAAATTATATATTTCATTGGATTTAAATTTAAATTAATTAAAAAATATATATTAATCATATTTAGGTAATTTAGATCATTTTTCTATTTAATTTGGATATAAATACATTATAAAATTTTGAACATTCTTTCTATAAAAACACGATTTCTCATCGCGTTTGTAGGATTTATTTTAAATTAATTGTTGAAAATAATATATAATTTAATTTATAAAAATGGACTCTTTATTTGGAATTATAATAATTTATATCATGTAATATGGTCAATTTAAATGTTTACCATAATAAATGTTAAAAACTGTAAAAATTACTTACTACATTTAAGGTAAAAAATGGATTTATCAGGGGTAAACTAAAAAGATAAGGGTTAAAAATGACCTAATGACTTTTCAAACACACAATATATGTATTTACTTAAATAGTATCTATTATAGTATTTATAATGGACCATTTTGGAGGATTTTATAATGGTAATAATGTTGATGTGATTTAATCTTTTCAAAAAAATACAAGTGTTCCACTCTCTTCAGATATAAATGGGAACTCCCTCTCCTCTCCATTTCCCACCTTAATCCCCTTTTGGTTCAACCATTAATAGAAAACATAACTTCCCAAATTTCCTCCTATAATCCTGTCAGACTTATTTTTTGAATAAATTCATCCTAGGAATGATTTTGGTGCAAACTTAAGGAGGATACCCGAAGAAGAAGTAACATTCTTCAATAGGTGTTTTTTATTTCATTCTCCACCTCCTTCAATTCTTGTTAAAAAAAACTGATATAATAACCTCATTATATTCAATATAATGGGATTTGTTTATAATAATTTAATTACCTAACACCATATCCACTTCCATAAAATAAGTTTTAAAATCATCATTTTTGTTTATGGTGGACTACCGCCTCACGAACTGATGTCATAAGTTTTTCTGTTACCCCCTCTCACAGTTTGGTGCGACAATGTAAATAAATAATATATATGATATATATAACATAATTATAATTATTTATCCATGATATCAGATATTAAATTTTGATTTACATTCCATAGGGGGTACAATAACGTTTCTCATCTGCATGGTCGACTACCACCACGTGATGGATATGATTCATTTTTCACTAACGCTTTATATGGAAGGTGACAATGAAAAATTTAATTAATATATGGGATATGAATGAAATAAGTATTATATTAATTACATATTTATAATTATTAAAGGATAATATATCATTATATTTCTTAATCTAAAATATCATAACATTGCTCGTGTGTATATGTATTACCGCCTTCATGAGACGATGTGACTCTTTTCCTCACCACACCAGACAAATGATATATATATATATATATATATATAATTATATATGTTATTTATGAAATTATTATCATTATAGAAGTACAAAAAATTCCTTACCTTCTTTACCAGATGATCACTGAAAAATGTAAACGTTACTTAGGTATACATACAACCTAACGTCTCCATGATCCTAACATAATCCATTTTTCATAACCATATTTCATGATCATTTTTAAAGTTACAATTGATGTAAAAATATGATAATTATTTAATTATTTTTATTAATATTGAGATTATATAACTACATAATATGTGAAAGTATTGGATCATTAATAATGAAACACGCATGAGAAAACATGACAATTAACACCTGAAATAATGAAAATGATGATAGATTTTTTAGAGATGGGTGATAATATGTTATAAAAGGATCACATAAGATATTATAAATATTAATATGTCTCTATAATAAGTTAATAACTTGTTTACAACCACTATATAGGATGTAAAATCACATTCCAAGAAAATAAAGAGTGAGGTAAGGGGCTTCTTAACTCGATTACCATTTAGTGGGTTAAAATTCAACTTTATTAATTATTTCAAGCCAAAATTATGTTTGTAATGAAATTTCATTATTTTATGTTGTATTAAAACTTGTATTATGTAGATTTATATAAAATAAAAATAATAAATTCATTGATTAATCCACACATCAGTGATATGATCTTTGTAGGAGACTTCATCTCAAGTTACCTTCATTGTGGCATATTGTAATGTTATGCACTGAATTACATTTATATTGTGAATATAATGCCCCATTTACATGTAATATCATGATTCATTAATATTTTATATTATTTATGTTTCCATTTGAAATATTTAAACAATTGGTGTTTGACTTAAAGTTACTAAGTGGAAATGATTTTCATAACTCAATTTATTTTAATTAGGTTATATTACTTCATCATTGTCTCTGACATTATACGGTTATGTGTGCATCAAATTTTGACTAAATTATGTTTTATATACTTTTTTATGTGTATTTACATTTTATACCCATAATAAATTCATTGGTTAATTTTCACTTCTATATTGTGATCTTTTCTAGGGTTTACATCACAATTTCATTTTAATCAGGATTTATTTTACTTGAATTTCCATTGAAGGAAATTATTTGATCATTTTTTTAAAAACCATTTCATTTTATTATAATATAGTTATTAATTATACTTTTTAAGTAATTGTTCCATTTTCGACTCTTTAGTACCTACAATGATTTAGAAATTGTTTTATTGAAATTAAACTACATTTCTCTCTTTAATCAAAAAACGATTTCTACCAAAACCATATTTTCTAAAAATATTTTAAAAAAACTAACCATTTTTAAAAATTATTTATTATTTAAAAAATATTTGTAAAATAATATTCATGTCACTTTTTTTGGAAAATGACATTAATAACTTTTTATTTAAAGTTAAAATAAAAATGTCACAAACATGTATTGTTTTACTAAAACAATTTTTGCATGGGGTTATACAAGTCATATTTTTTACTATAAATATTCATTAGAAAGATAAAAATATTTCCTATATCGTGATATTTGTTTTATAATTTTTAGACATTAAATAAATTTATTTATTTATGACACAATGATGATGCAACAATTACCTCATTAATGAACGATTTAAATAAAATGAAATGATAATGTAAAATATAAGACTTACATTTGTAAAAAACCTATTTGATGGGTGGATTTATAACCCTTATCACCTTATTCTATAAATATATAATTTTTGGAACTTTGATATCCGAAAATCATTTTATAAAAAAGTATATTTTCAATACATTCCAAGAGTGCCCCTCCTCCCTCTTATAAAAGGCCACCACATCTACCCTCCTTAACCACACCTCTCAAGACATTGGCTCGTCCTAACTCTAATATTTTATCTCTAAACATACCTATATTCATCATAGAAGCCTTACCTTAGGCAGAAATCTCTCCAAGAAACCCTTTTGGTTCAAACCAAGGGGAGTTACCCGATTTAAATGTAAAGTCCTCTCTAATGTTCTTTTGTTTTATTTTGCTTCTCCAACACCCTAAATTATTATTATTCATTTATTTTGTAAAAACACCATTATCTACAATATACTAGAATTCTGTTTTGAGAAGGATTTTATCTAAACTTACACACACCTCCGTCTAATGATTAAAGAACATACTATTTCTGTGGATGACGAATTACTGTCTCACGAAACAATGATTGTTCTATCTTCTCCTACCACCTCTCTTGGTGTCCATTATGATGGCACTATATTTATTTATGATATATATTATATTTATTTTATATAAATGATTATTTATTTTACATTTAAAATATACCTTTATTCTTTGCATGTTGTGTAAATGTGATAATTTCATTTGAGGAAGTGTGGACTACCGCCACCTCAGGTGATGCGACTCGTCCATGAAACACATGGAATGTATAAAGAATGAAATTAATGAAAAAATTTGACCTATATACCATATATATTATAATGGAATTATAATATATATATATATATCTCATTTATTTTTAATTCCATTAATGGGACAAAGAAATTAAAGTAGCATTCATGCGTACGTATGTCATAACATCTGTATGAACGATGCATTTCATTTTTTATCTCAAAATGTTATGGAATAGTATAAAATGAATATATACTGGATATATATTATATTTAAATCATCAATACTATTCTGGAGATGGTTTAATTATAACTACATGGAAAATTGTTTTCAAAAAAGTTCATTTTTGACTGATGTACCGAACATCGACAAAAAACGTCTGATATGAACTAACATAATTATCTAATTATTATAACATTATAATATGTGATATTAATTGAATAATAAACTTTAAAGGAGGTCCTGAAGTAATTAGTAATTTACCAAAGTCTATTAGTCAGGAATATAAAGAAATGAATAAGACAAGTCATACTTGAGGTAAGGGATCCTACCATTCTATTTCTTTTTATGTACTCTATTTTATGTCATTTCTTTTATCCCCTTTTTCTTATGTTTGGGGATGTTATTTTATATTCCTCATACTACATGTTTTATTTCAATATTATTAGAGACCCTATTTGATCTCAGCAATACATTTTTGAAAGTTTTAACTGGCATCGTTAGGCTGTCGAAATTTCATAAGGGACTTTTTATCTCACTTTGTGTTTCCATGAGATTCATGCTATATTTTACACTGTTTCCTTATTTGTGGTGTATGTACTGACCATGATTGTATTATTTGTCTAATATACTTCAATTTATGTGTATTCACATCTTCATTGTATGATCCTTCTTTCATGGGGTGTATGTTTCGAAAGTTACCCAAGTCTTTATGGGAACCTTTCACCCTCCTAATTTTAAAAGACTTGTTTTTGTTTTGTCTTTTAAATTACATATTCTTATGTTGGGATATGTTCTTATATATTCTTTTTGATGTAACTTTTATTTCAAAGCGATGAGATACCCTTTATCCCTATCATCATCTCTTTTTCTAAAACTTGATGTGACACCGTTAGGCTATAGAATTTTTAAAAGGGAACGTCTTAAACCAATTCCAATTCTTTGTGTTAAAGCTCTAATTGTTGATTTTGTCATTCTATGAATATGTGTAGACTAAATCATATTGTTTTACACTGAGTATCCAATTTTATTTGGTGTATTTATATTTTTCACACATAATCATGTCATTTCTTTATCCTTGCTCTAATGGCTTGATCCTTGATTGGGATTACATCTCAATTTCTTCTCATTGAGACATTTCTTAATGATATGCACTTTTATTATTTTATAAAGTGTATATAAAGCCCCTTTGAAATTACATATCAATATTATGTCTATACTAAATTCATTTAAATGTTTTGAAAATGGTCTACTTTCTTGTGGATTATAATTTAAATGTTCAAAATAGAAAATGACTCTTTTTTTAAAACATTATTTTAAATGGATTTAAAGATTTATTCTTTTATAAATTTACCATCCATGTACTTGTTTTAAAAATGTTTTTAAGGATTTATTTATAGGGACCTGAATGTTTTAAAAGCTTTTCAAAAGTTTCGAAGTGGTATGGGAGACTTTGATTCTAAAATCTCTTTTAAATGTCTTCTTTTATTGTATAAAGGGATATTTAGCTCATAGAGTTTTAATGATTTTATTATATGTCTTAATATCATTACTTGATCTCTTGTGATTGAAATGTGTAAATTTTATGTTTCTTTTATGCATGTTTTAAGTGTTATGATTATGTTATGGTTCTTGGGCAATGTTTTTGAAATCGGGTGGTTCTGTGATAAACTAATAGCGGGTGAGCCCGAGATAGATCTCCAATGCATTGGGTAATGTGGAGGAGTTAAACGCTAAGGTTTCTCTGAAGAGATTTAGGGAATATACTGTGGTGGGTATTCCAGATGTAACCATGAGGGTTACTCTCTACATAAGAATGTTATTAATGCCTCAAGTTACCTTTACGTCTTATGATTTCTATGATTTATTACTAAATCTTATGATTTCATGAGGTATGTTAAAGTTATTTTTTTTAAGAGTAAAGTATGATTTCATTGATTCTTATGTATACATGTACTAGTGTTTTCTTTCCATATTTTTATATCCCTTACTGAACCTTTTATGCACATCCCAAGTTTTTGAAATATTTTCCATAGGACTTAAAGGTGAATTGGGTCAAGGATGGGATCCAGGAAATACATGCTATCTAAAACATGGAACTAGAAATGTTTATTTTTAAGATTTATTTTATTTTATGGAAACTCAGTAGAAGTGTCTACTTTTTAATCTTGTGAGATGTAATAGTTATGTCCTAATTCTCTAAAAATCTAAACCTGAAAAGATCCTCAAGGTGAATTATTCATTTAATTCAAGATTATGTAATGTTTTGTGGTCGGGTCCTTATAGTTGGTATTAGAGGTCAGCTTAGATAACATTAGACGTTAGAGTGTAGTTTATGCATAAGTGACAAGTTGTGTATAACAACAATGGTTTGTATATTATATGGAGTCATTGTTATTTTTCAAAGTTGGAATGATTTTGAGAAAACATAGATAAGTATATCTTAGTGTTTATCTTCCTCATTAGTACATGATGATTTTGTTAATATTCTCACACTGACATTTTTGGTTTTAGTAAATAGATGGATCTATCAGGCACCAAAGTGACAATGGGTTTGAAGGAAATTGTGGCGGTTCTTTGATTAAGAGACTGGATGAAATGGGGGATTCAATGAGGAATCTCGTGGTTATTCTAAACCAACTATCAAGGAGTCATGATTAACAACTTCAACCTTGGAGGGTTCTTTGATGCATCATGTACGAGAGAACCAACTCGATGTGGAAGTTCAGGGAATAATTATAATGGTTACCATTAGGGTTTATATGATCCTTACTTTTGAGGTAATTATGGGTTACTATATGATGGAAGATGAAAGGCATGAGGTAAAATTGAGGTTAAATTATGTAATGGTTATTTTTGATGATTTTATCTCTTTTTGGGGAATGTTTTAAGAATTATATAGTTTTGGAAAAATGGACAACACGCAGACTCTGTGACAACCCATCGTGTCTGACCAAGCTGCCGGAATCAAACCCACAACCAATGTTCAACTGGTATTTATCGCTTACCACAGGACTACATGAAGTCCCTTGTTAGTATGAAAAATTATTTTTAGTTAGATGATTATATGAATCAAGAATAAGTTGATTTTGGGTTATCTATGGAAACTATTGACCAATCATGGAGGATATGTGATTAGGTTAATTACATTTCAGTATGAGACTTTAAGTGTAACTGATGTTCTTTGGAGATAAATGTTAAGATTTACCTTGGAAGACTGTGCGATTAAATCCTTCAGATATTTGGGTTTCAATATTAGGTTGGTTTATTTTTGATGAATTTTAAGGGAAATTTTGTATTGAATGGTCTTTGTTGAACTTTGGGTTGTTTGACAAATTTTGGAGATCAAGAGTAGTTTTTCTTCTTGTGACAGATTATCTTTTTTTGGGATTATCTGATCTTATACAAACAAATTTGGGTTTTGTTACGGTCTAAAGACATGGGAAATATATAGTTCATCTTTTTTGAGTTATGTGATTTTCTCAAAGTTAATTATATCACTCTTAATGTGAACAAGTCATCCTAAATACTCATTGTTTGGTGAAAATATGAGTTTGTGTTGGAAATCTAGCAAAAGATGAATCCTACATGACAAGTAAGTTTGTTTCCTTAAGTTTAAATTAAGCTCATAAATAAATTACTCAATGAAAAGTAACTTAAAACAAAAATGATGTCTGTTAATTTTTCCTACTGGGGAATCAAATACCATTTAACCCATCACAATTCTGTGATTTTCTGGTGGTTAACTTTCTCCTAAACATGTTTTCTATCACTCTCCATCAGAACATGACCCTTTATTTTTTTCTTCCATTTCCATGTTTTCATAGAATCCTAGTATGGGTTAACTCGTGTGACCTTTTTACATCGCTTTATTTATTTTAAAGTGATAGTTTTACTGACTCTTGTTCCGATGTGGGACATTCAATGATGTTTCCGAGCCCAATTTTAAAATTGCGAGGACGCAATTCCCAAAATGGGGGAGGATGTAACACCCCTGGTAAATAAAGAATATGACATTTTTATATTTATCCATATTTGGGAATAAAATGTTAATATTAATTTAATGTCAACACTATGCTCGATGGCGTACCCAATACGCAACAACGAGTTTCTTCGAAATCTTATGTCGCACTCTCATAATAAAATAATATTATTTTAAATGGTAGTTAGTGCCTAGCCATTGTAATGGCGGGAATGAACAAAACTAACTACAAAATATTTATATATGTTTGTCAAATATTTTTACTTTTATCCAATAAATGTTAGAGGCTCAAAATGCGAATGAATCCAATTTTAAGCGTAAATATTCTAATATTCTTTAAAAGGTTGATTAACCACCTTTTGATGGCGAACCCTTTTTAAATCCACTTGTTGACAATTTTATATTTTATATTGGACCAAATAAAATTCTTCTTTATAATCGTGATATAATAATTTACTTTGTGTAGGTTTTTGTTAATTTTTTTGATAAAGTCCATTTTTAATGAATAAGTGAAAAATGTGGTATTTTAATTCAAAACCTTTTTTAATCTTATTTATTTATATGATTAGATCATCTTTTCAATTTTTTTTAAAGTGAAATTAGAATATATTTTTACCATTTATTCCAATTGTGGTAATTGGAATTAATTTCACTATGAAATTGGACTTAAACTAGGGTCAATCTTTTAATAGATATTGTTTCTTAAAAACACGCTATTTGTTTTGAAAATGGAAATTAATTATTAAATTAATTAATGAAACTTATATGTTTTTAATTTTTTAAAATAGACATAATTTTTGAATTCGTAATATCAAATATAGCTTAGGGTGAATTTTTGGTATTTTTCTGAAAAAATTCAATTTTTGATGAATAGTGAAACCCCTAAGTGGTAGTTAAAAAACTGATTTTTCATTTAAATGAAACTTTACCACTTATGTGATTTGAATGTAAGAAATCCAACATACATGTTTGTCATTATGATGTAAAATATGGTTCAATGAGATTACAATAATTTTTTGGTGAATAGTAACTTTAAAGTTTTATTAATCGTGATTAAAGGTACATAGTGTAATTTAAGGTAAAGATAATGTTATAATAATATGAAATGTCATTGACCCATGTCCAACTCTTATTCGATGATTAATGTCTGACCAAGACAATCCATGGGTCAACTTGGGGACCCCATGGATCCACATTGGTAGGAAAATGAAACTAATGACTTTTTATTTAAAGTTAAAATAATAATGTCACAAACATGTATTATTTTACTAAAACAATTTTTACATGGGGTTATACAAGTAATATTTTTGACTATAAATATTCATTATAAATATAAAAATATTTCCAACATAATGATATTTGTTTTATAATTTTTAAACATTAAATAAGTTAATTAATTTATGACACCTTGATGATGCAGCGATTACCTCATTAATGAACGATTTAAATAAAATGAAAAGATAATGTAAAATGTAAGACATACAATTGTCAAAAACCTATTGGATGGGTGGATTTCGAACCCTTATCACCTTATCCTCTAAATATATAATTTTGGGACCTTTGATATCTGAGAATCATTTTATAATAATGTATCTTTTCAAGACTTTCCAAGAGTTCCCCTCCTCCCTCTTATAAAAGGCCCCCACCTCTACCCTCCTTACCCACACCTCTCAAGACATTGGCTTAGACAAACTCTGATAATATTATCTCTCCAAATCCCTACCTTAATCATAGAATCCTTCTCTTAGGCAGAAATCTATTCAAGAAACCCTTTTGGTTCAACCCAAGGGGAGTTACCTGATTTAAAGGTAATGTCCTCTCTAATGTTCTTTTGTTTTATTTTGCTTCTCCAACCCACAAAAATATTTTTATTCCTTTATTTTGTAACAAAAACAGTATATACAATATACTAGGATGTTGTTATGAGAAATATTTGAGCTACACTTACACAAACCTCCTTCTAATGGTTAAAGAACATACTCTTTCTGTGGATGGCGAATTACTGCCTCACGAAATGATGATCGTTCTATCTTCTCCTACCGCCTCTCATGGTGGCCATTATGATGGAACTATATTTATTTACTATCTATGCTTCTGTATTTTACATTTAAATCATACCTTTATGCTTTTCATGTTTTTCAAATGCGATAATTTCATTTGAGGAAGTGTGGACTACTGCCCCCTTAAGTGATGTGACTCGTCCATAAAAAACATGGAATGTATAAAGAATGAAATTAATGAACTAATGTGACTTATATAACATATATATTATACTGTAATTATAATATATATATCTCTCTCATTTATTTTTAATTCCATTAATGGGACAAAGAAATGAAAGTAACGTTCATGCGTATGTACGGCCTACCGTCCCTATGAACGATGCATTTCATTTTTTATCTCCAAATGTTATGGAATAGTATAAAATGAATATATACTGGATATATATGATATTTAAATCATTAATACTATTATGGAGATTGTTTAATTATAACTAAATGGTAAATTCTTTTCCAACAAGTTCATTTTTGAGTCATGTACTGAACATAGACAAAAAACGTCTGATATGAACTCACATAATTAACTAATTATTATAACATTATAATATGTGATATGAATTGAATAATAAAATTTAAATGTTTTACTTAATAAATTAGTAATTGAATAATGTTTATTATTCAGGAATATATTGTAATGAACAAGACAAGTCTGAATTGAGGTAAGGGATCCTACCATTCTCTTTCTTTTTAAGCACTCTATTTTATGTCAATTCTTTTAAGATCCTTTTTCTTATGTTGGTGGATGGTATTTTATATTCCTATTACTATAATTTTTATGTTAATATTATTAGAGACCCTATTTGATCTCATAAATCTATTTTTGAAAGTTTTAAGTGGTGCCATTAGGCTGCCGAAATTTCGTAAGGGACTTTTTATCTCACTTTGTGTTTCTGTGAGATTCATGATACATTTGGCACTATTTACTTTTGTGTGGTGTATGTACTGAAAATGATTGTATTATTAGTGTAATATAATTTAATTTATGGGTATTTACATCTTAATTGTATGATTCTTCTTTCATGGGGTGTACGTTTCGAATGTTACCCAAGTAGGTAAGGGAACCTTTCACCCTCCTAATTTTAAAAGACCTGTTTTTGTTTTGTCTTTTAAATTACATCTTATTATGTTGGGATATGTTCTTATATATCCTTATTGATGTAAATTTTATGTCCATGTGATGAGATACCCTTTATCCCTCTCATCAACTCTTTTTCTAAAATTTTATTTGATGCCGTTAGGCTATCGAATTTTTACAAGGAAACTTCTTAACACAATTTCAATTCTTTGGGTTAAACCTGTACTTCTTGATTTTTTCATGCTATGAATATGTGTGGATTAATTCTGATTGTTTTACACTTAGTATCCACTTATATTTGGTGTATTTATATTGGTCACACATAATCATGTCATTTCTTTATCCTTGCTCTAATAGCATGATCCTTGATTGGGATTATATCTCAATTTCTTCTCATTGAGACATTTCTTAATGATATGGAATTTTCTTATTTTATAAAGTGTATATACAGCCCCTTTCACATTCCTTATCTACATTATATCTATACTAAAGTAACTTAAATGTTTTGAAAATGGTCTAATTTCTTGTCGATTATAATTTAAATGTTCAAAATGGAAAAGGACTCTTTTATTATAACATTGTTTTAAATGGTTTTAGAGATTTATTTTTTAAACATTTATCATCCATTTCCATGTTTTAAAAATGTTTTTAAGGATTTATTTATAGGTAAATGAATTTTTTAAAACCCTTTCAAAAGTTATTAAGTGGTATGGGACACTTTTATTCTAAAATATCTTTTAAATGTATACTTTTATTGTATAAAGTGTTATTTCTCTCATAGAGTTTTAATGATTTTATTATATGTTTTAATATCTTGATGTGATGTCTGGTGATTGAAGTGTGGAAATTTTATTTTTCTTTTATGCATGTTTTAAGTATTATGATTATGTTATGGTTCTTGGGAAATGTTTATGAAATTGGGTGGTTCCGTGATAAAATAAGGCCAGGTGAGCCCAAGATAGCTCTCCAATGCATTGGTTAATGCGAAGGAGTTAAGCTCTAAGGTTTCTCCGAAGAGATTTAGGGAATATACTGTGGTGGGTATTCCAAATGTAACCATGAGGGTTACTCCCAACATAATAATTTTATGAATGGCTCATGTTACCTTTACATCTTATGATTTATATGAGTTATTCATAAATCTTATGATTTCATGAGGTATGTTAAAGTGCTTATGTTTTAAGAGTAAAGTATGATTTCATTTATTATTATGTGTACTTGGAATAGTGTTTTCTTTCCATATTTTTATATCCCTTACGAAGCCTTTTATGCTCATCCCAAGTTTTTTAAATGTTTTCCACAAGACTTAAAGGTGAATAGGGTCAAGTATGGGATCATGGAAAGACATGTTATCTAAAAAATGGAACTAGAAATGTTTATTTTTAAGATTTTTTAATTTTATGGAAACTTAGTAGAAGTGTCTACTTTGTAATCTTGTGAGATGTAATAGTTATGTCATAATTCTCTAAAACTCTAAACCTAAAAAGATACTCAATGTGAATTATTAATTTAATTAAAGACTATGTAATGTTTTAAGGATGGGTCCTTATATTTGGTATTAGAGGTCGGTTTAGATAACTTTAGAGGTTAGAGTGTTGTTTAAGCATAAGTGACAAGTTGTGTATAACCAAAATGGTCAGTATATTAGATGGATTCATTTTTATTTTTGAATGTTTGAATGATTTTGAGATAACTTTGATAAGTATATCTTAGTGTTTATCTTCTTCATGAGTACATGATGATTTTGTTAATATACTTACCCTGACATTTTTGGTTTTAGTAAATGGATGGATCTAGCAGGCACCAAAGTGACAATGGGTTTGAAGGAAACTATGGCAGTTCTCTGATTAAGAGACTAGATGAAATGGGGGATTTATTGAGGAATCCCGTGGTTATTCTAAACCAACTATCAAGGAGTCATGATTAACCACTTGAACCTTGGTGAGTTATTTGATGTATCATGTACGAGAGAACGAACTCGATGTGGAAGTTTAGGTAATAATAATAATGGTAACCATTAGGTTTTATATGATCCTTACTTTTGAGGTAATTATGGGTTACTATATGATGGAAGATGAAAGGCATGATGTAAAATTGATGTTAAATTATGTTATTGTTATTTTGGAAGATTTTATCTCTTTTTGGGGAATGTTTTAAGAATTATATAGTTTTGAAAATAGGGACACCATGTAGACCGTGTGACAACCCGTCACGTCGGACCAAGCTGTGGGAATCGAACCCACAACCAATGTGCAACTGGTATTTATCTCTTACCACTAGACTACGTGAAGTACCTAGTTAATATGAAAAATTATTTTTAGTTAGATGATTTTATGAATAAAAAATAAGTTGATTTGGGGTTATATATGGAAACGATTGACCTATCATGGAGGATATGTGACTAGGCTAATTACTTTTCAGTATGAGACTTTAAGAGTAACACTACTGGAAAATGGGTCTATACCCACGGTTCTGGAAAAAACCGTGGGTATAGGGTACCCTATACCCACGGTTTTGAGGAACCGTGGGTATAGGGCTAGTATGGGACCCTATACCCACGGTTTCATAAAACCGTGGGTATAGGTGACCTATACCCACGGTTTTTTCCAAAACCGTGGGTATAGTATTTCTTGAAGACCTATACCCACGGTTCTGAAAAACCGTGGGTATATGTGTATTTTTTTTGAAGACCTATACCCACGGTTTTGGCCAAAACCGTGGGTATAGGTCATTTTTCGAAGATCTATACCCACGGTTTTGAAAAACCGTGGGTATTGGAAAATTTTTTTGAAGACCTATACCCACGGTTTGGAAAACCGTGGGTATAGCTTTCCCGGGTTAAAGCGGGAATGAAAATTTAGGCGGGAAATGGAAAACAAATTGGCGGGAAAAAAAAATTTCATGTTCTGTTTTAATATATTTAAAAAGATATAAATATGTTTCAATAAACTGCTTCTACGTTGGTTGGAATGTGGCTTCGTTCATAGGCCTTCGGTCGCCTGATCAAATCACCGTTGAAACATATTTTTATAATATATTATAATTATCAATATATATAGACATATGCAATAAAAAAATAACAAAATTCAAATAGGTCGGTTGGTTAGCGTCGTTCGTCTTCCTTTGACAAGTCCGGTGTTCGAATCTCGCCAGACGGGTTTTTTAATCCTGCCGCGTATATATTAATATATTTAATAAACTGTTAGCTTATATAGTAAAACAAAATGTAGCCCAGTTGGGCAGCGTGCAGTATCTCTCGGCGGAGACAGCGGTTCGAACCCCACCTGCGGCGGAATTTTTTAATTTAAATTCTTCTAATCCCACGGTTTAAGAACCGTGGGCTTTGATGTGTGCCATGTGTACCCTTCATTGACACGCTGTAAACACACCTATACCCACGGTTCAACCAAACCGTGGGTATAGGTCAAGACCCCTATCCCGACGCCATTCAGCCGCACGGTTCCCAGAACCGTGGGTATAGCCTATACCCACGGTTTTGGGGGCTATACCCACGGTTTTGAACCGTGGGTATAGCCTGTTTTTCCAGTAGTGTAACTGATGTTCTTTGGAGATAAATGTTACGATTTAACTTGGAAGACTATGCGATTAAATCCTTCAGAGATATGGGTTTCAATATTTGGTTGGTTTATTTTTGATGAATTTTAAGGGAAATTTTTTATTGAATGATCTTTGTTGAACTTTGGGTTGTTTGACAAATTTTAAAGATCAAGAGTAGTTTTTCTTCTTGTGAAAGATTATATTTTTTTGTGATTATCTGATCTTATACAAAAAAATTTGGTTTTTGTTAAGGTATAATGACATGGGAAATATATAGTTCATCTTTTTTGAGTAATGTTATTCTCTCAATGTTTATTATAGCGCCCTTAATGTGAACAAGTCATCCTGAATACTCATTGTTTGGAGAAAATATGAGTTTGTGTTAGAAATCTAGTAAAAGATGAATCCTACATGACAAGTAAGTTTGTTTCCTTAAGTTTCAGTTAAGCTCATAAATAAATTCCTTAATTAAAAGTAACTTAAAATAAAAATGTTGTCGGTTAATTTTTTCTATTGGGGAATCAAATACCATTTAACCCATCACAAGTTTGTGATTTTCTGGTGGTTAACATTCTCCTAAACATGTTTTCTATCACTCTCCATCAGAATATGACCCTTTGTTTTTTTCTTCCATATCCATGTTTTCATGGAATCCTAGTATGGGTTAACTCGTGTGACCTTTTTACTTCGCTTTATTTATTTTAAAGTGATAGTTTTACCAACTCTTGTTCTGATGTGGGACATTCAATGAAGTTTCCGAGCCCAATTTTAAAATTGGGAGGACGCAATTCCTAAAAGGGGGGAAGGAGGTATGACAACCCTGCTTTTTATTACAACTTAAACATGCTTTATTACATAAAACTTCACTTGATACAACAAAGAAGATCGAGAGGTTTAGTGTCTTTGGGGCTTAGGATCATTACATAAAAACTTTAAACTTGAAATACAACATCCTTATTGAAAACGTCCTTTACATGACCACTACATTCCTTCGTACTTAGCATTGCATGGGATAACCTGAGGACATGCATAAGAAAAGGGTGAGCTATAAAGCCCAGTAAGGGAGTACATAAATAATAACATGAGATGTACAATACATGTTAGGCAATAGGCATATCAATAGAGCATAAGAGAGACATGAACATAAAGGCATGATAAAGCATGATAATCATAACATGGAAATGTGGCAACAACACTTAACATTGAATTAGCATGAGCCAAGGCTCATTGCACATGAAGCATGAGTAAACCCTCATTGCACTTGAAGCACGAGTAAACCCTCGTTGCACTTGAATTAGCATGAGTCAGCACTCATTGCACATGACGTATCATGATACTATACATTACCCAATGCATTGGAGCGCTATAAAGGGCGCACCCTTCTTAAACATTTCATTTCGTGCATAAGTGTGCCACATGGATCATAAAACATGGATTCATAAAACATTATCATTTCTCCCACGATAAAGGAATGTGGAATTAATACATGAAACTTTACAATCAATATGTATATGTGCATAAACGTGAATACCCTTGATGGAGAAATGGGCATGGTATTCACTACACAAAGACATTGGCTTAGAAAATCGGTGAGATTTCGGCAGCGTAACGGCGTGACATAAGAATTCATAAAAAAGGTTGATGAGAGAGAAAGGGGTTCCTCGTCATATTTACATGTAATGGACAGTAAGGAGATCATATATATACATGTCCCAACAATAGAAATGGAATTTAGATTCATGATACAAAAGTATTGCTTGAATGTAAAAGAAGAGAGAGAAGTTCCTTTCGGAATTTCGGCCTAGTAACGGGTGTACATGGGAGGCATTTAATGAGAGATAAAGGGTTCTCCCATCATTCAAACAATAAGAGGGCAGTATGGGGGAGGTGTGAAACCATACCCCCAACATTCATAATTGAAAAAAGGGAAATACAACTTAAAGAAAATTGACAAAAAAATGAGAAAGGAAGAAAACCCCTTACTTGGAAGTGTGCTTCCAAAGGCTAGAGAGAGGCTTGTGAGAGGCTTCTTGGGAGCTTGGGGCGCCTTGAGAGGATTCTAGAGAGAGTAGGGCAGAGGTTGGACGAACTTCAAGGGCTTTGGGTGAGGATGAAGTGGGAGCTTGGGTGGGTTTATATAGGAAAGGTGAGAGAATTCTTTATTATTTAGGTTTGGGACCCCTTATATTAAAATAATCCAAACCACAAACCATCCCATGGTATTTGCCCATGGTTTCTGGAAAAGGAGAGAGGAAAACAATATTTTACAAGGCCAAGGTCCGAACTTATTAAAAAATTAGGGTTGCTTATGTGGAGGTGAGTCACACTCCCATGGAAATTAATTTAAAAAGGCAAAGTGTTGAATAAGTCCTGAGGGCTCCATTAATGCTTTGAAAAGTGAGTCAAACAAACCCAAAACCTAATTATTTTAATGATAAAACACATATTGGCCGAACATAAGGATTATGGTATTTTATTACATCACCATTGGGTCATTATGATGTCATAAAACACATTATATATTTAAATGGTATTTAATTTTTACCCAAAAATTTGATTGTCTCAGAAAATTATGAAAAATTCACCGTTGGATAATTTCGACGTCCTGATTCCAAAAATAATATTTATTTTATCTAAATAATTTTCTAAATATGTGAATTTTTACTTTTAAAATAAAAACCGACATTTATAAAAAAATTCACGGGTTTTGACAGAAATGGCTTTCAAACCTTAATAAAAATTTTAATTGCATTCATAAAATTATAAGATCATTTATATTTAATAAAAATTAATTTAATATTAATAATAATATTTTATTAAAATATTATTTAATTCAAAAATCCTTTAATTTAATAAAATATAATTCTTAATTATATAATAACTAAAAACACCGTTTGTACTTTAAAAAACTAATTACAATGTATCAAAAATGACTAGAAATTATACTCATTATTATATACAAAAATAATGTACATGAACATGGTGCTACTTATTTGTTACATAACCCCTTAAAATAGCCGCATAAGACCTAAGGGTAAGGTGTGCGATGGTGACAGACTCTTGGGGTTGCTCAGATAACATTGCTCGAGTGGTAATCTCTATCAACTTCCATTTTTCCCGTAGACGATCACGTTCGAGCTTGACTTGATGAAGCTCAGCTTGGGCTTGGTCAAGGGCAAAGCCCAAAGATGCCACCTCCTTTCCGAGCTCCGACAAATGGGCTTCGTAAGGGGAAATTCTACTGGATGAGGCCATCGCTTCCTTTGTCTGAGTAGAAAATTGGTTCGTTAAAGCCATATATTTAAACTACCCAGATGATCACTGTTCAACGGCTATAAAAGTAACAGTCACAAATCTTAACGTTAAACTAAAGAAGTTGACATCTTATAAAAAAATAAAGAAACATTTAACTGGATCAAGAGGGATTTTCCATTAATGAAATTTTGGGTCGTTACAACATTCCCCCCTTAAGAAATTTCGCCCTCGAACTTTTCCTTTTCCCACACTAAAACAAATGTGGGTAACTTAGCTTCATCATATCCTCCGACTCCCAAGTTGCTTTTTCAAACTTGTGGTTTCTCCACAACACCTTGACGAGGGGCATTGTCTTATTTCGTAGAACTTTTTCTCTACGATCCAAGATCTTCACTGGTTGCTCCTCATAAGAAAGATCGTCTTCTAATTGCACCACCTCAGAAGAGAGTACATGTGAAGGGTCTGGTATGTACTTCCTTAAGAGGGATACATGGAAGACATCATGCACCTTGGCCATAGTAGGTGGAAGTGCTAGTCGATAGGCCACAACCCCAACACGATCAAGAATCTCGAAGGGGCCGATGTACCTTGGACTTAACTTCCCATTCTTTCCAAACCTCATGACCTTCTTCCACGGAGATATGCGTAAAAACACCATGTCTCCGACTTTAAACTCAAGGTCTCGTCGGCGATTATCTGCATAACTCTTCTCTCGACTTTGGGCTGCCTTGATATGCTGCTGAATGGTTTTCACCTTCTCCACCATTTCTTCGACCATTTCTGGTCCAAGCAGCTTACGTTCGCCGACCTCATCCCAACATGCCGGTGTTCTACACCTTTTCCCATACAGGGCTTCATATGGTGCCATTTGGATGCTCGAGTGGAAACTATTATTATAAGAGAACTCAACTAGAGGAAGATGTTGATCCCATCCTCCTTTAAAGTCCATTGAGCACGCTCTCAACATATCCTCAAGTGTTTGGATAGTCCGCTCAGATTGGCCATCAGTTTGAGGATGATAGGCCGTACTGAAGTTCAGTTCAGTATTCAGAGCATGTTGAAGACTCTTCCAAAACTTAGAGGTAAATCTTGGATCTCGGTCAGACACAATAGATAGTGGTACTCCATGAAACCGTACCACTTCCCTGATATATATCTGTGCCAGTTGATCCAAAGAGAAATCCTCTCGAATAGCAATGAAGTGTGCAGTCTTTGTAAGACGATCCACAATAACCCAGATTGCATTGTTGCTTTTGGATGTCCTTGGAAGTCCAGTGACGAAGTCCATGGTGATGTTCTCCCATTTCCATTCTGGTATGGGCAATGGTTGCATCATCCCCTTAGACTTCTCCCTCTCTGCCTTCACTTGCTGACACACCAGGCACTTTGATGTATATTCGGCGATCTCCTTCTTCATATTATCCCACCAAAAGTTTTCTCGGAGATCTCGATACATCTTTGTGCTCCCTGGGTGAATAGAGAAATTTTAACTACATGCATCATCCAAAAGTTCCTTCTTCAGCTCCGAACTTGATGGGACACATAGTCTTTTCTCAAACCACACAATTCCTTCTTCATTAACATTAAACTCTGAGGATTTTCCCTTTTTGATAGCTTCCACTTTTTCTTGGATTCTCGCATTATCCTTTTGAGTATCCTTTAACCTTTCCAAAAGATATGGTTGAGCAATCATTTGTGAAAGGATTGATGATGTTCCCTTCTTTATGATTCCCACGTCCATCTTCATCAAGTCTAAGAAGATTGGATCCTTCTCAATTCTCATCATTGATAGAATTACTGGATCCTTTCTACTTAGGGCATCTGCCACCTTGTTCGCCTTCCCAGGGTGGTAATGTATTGAACAGTCATAATCCTTTATGAGCTCTATCCATCTTTTCTGGCGCATATTAAGCTCTTTCTGTGTGAATATATATTTAATACACTTGTGGTCAGTATATATCTCACATTTCTCTCTATAGAGATAATGCCGCCAGATTTTCAAGGCAAAGATCACCGCCGCCAACTCCAGATCATGCGTTGGATAGTTTCGCTCATGGATTTTCAACTGTCTTGAGGCATAGGATATCACTTTATCATTCTGCATCAGCACACATCCTAAGCCCTTCTTCGAAGCATCACTGAATACCACAAAAAGCTCCCCACATGTGGGTAAAGTGAGCACAGGTGCAGTGATAAGCCTCCTTTTCAACTCCTTGAAGCTTTCTTCGCATTCATCACTCCAAGAAAACTTTACTCCCTTTCGAGTTAGCTTGGTAAGAGGGTTGGACAATCGTGAGAAGTTTCTCACAAATCGTCGATAATATCCAGCTAACCACAAGAAGCTACGGATATCAGTTACTGATGTTGGCCTCGGCCATCCCTCAATTGCATCTGTTTTGGAGGGGTCCACAGATATCCCATTGCTTGTGATGATATGGCCCAAGAATGAGACCTCCTTCAACCAGAACTCACACTTGCTGTACTTGGCATAGAGCTTCTCCTTGCGCAAAGTCTTCAGTACATTTCTTAAATGCTCCTCATGGTCCTCCTTGGTTTTGGAGTATATTAGAATATCATCTATAAATACTACCACAAATTTATCTAGGTAATCTCTAAAGACTCTATTCATCAAGTCCATGAATATTGCTGGAGCATTGGTGAGTCCAAAATGAATTACTATGAATTCATAGTGCCCGTACCTTGTACGAAAAGCAGTCTTGGGGATATCTTCCTTCTTCACCCTTACTTGAAAATATCCCGACCGCAAGTCGACCTTGGAGAAATATTGTGCTCCACGCAGCTGATCAAACAAGTCATCGATTCTTGGGAGAGGATACTTGTTCTTTATCGTGATTTTATTAAGTTCACGATAATCGATGCAAAGCCGCATTGACCCATCCTTCTTCTTGACGAAGAGGACTGGTGCACCCCATGGTGATGCACTTGGGCGTATAAACCCTTTATCCAGATTGTCCTGTAGTTGTTTCTTCAGTTCTTCAAGCTCAACCACAGCCATTCTATATGGAGTCTTGGATATTGGTAGCGCCCCAGGTATAAGTTCAATTGAGAACTCAATATCTCTTCTTGGAGGGAGACCAGGAAGTTCCTAGGGAAATATTTCAGAGAATTCCCTCACAATAGGCATTTCTTCACGGGTGGTTTCTTCCTTGGACTCAATCATCTGAGCCAGATATGCGTGCTCATAAGGCAGTAATATCCATGCTTGAGATGATGGATCTAAAAGAGATTAATCTTCCTCCTGACACTTGTAAAGTATCGGGGTTCGATTCTCCATATGGAGTGTGATTTCCCTCTCCCGACAATTTATGTTGGCTCTATATAAGGAAAGCCAATCCATGCCAAGAATTGCATCAAATTCCACCAAAGGGAGTATGATGAGGTTCGCCGGGAAATTCAATCCACAGATTATAACAGGGGAGGACTTATACTCATGGGATGCAATGATTGCCCCATTTACCGTACTCACCGACATCTTTACTTCCATGATTTGGGGTGGTGCAGGGATTGTTCTACTAAACTTTTGAGATATAAAAGAATGCGTAGAACCTGAATCAAAAAGTACGTTCGCTATTCTTGAATGAATAACTAGCGTACCTGTCACCACTTCGTTGTCGGGGTTCACTTCGGCAGAAGTGATGGCAAAAGCTCTTCCTTTCTGTCTTGGAGGTTGTTGATTGCCTCCGATAACCCTTGGATTAGGGCACTGATTCGCAAAATGACCCGGTTCTTTGCATTTGAAGCATTGAACAACGCGTTGAGGTTCGAACAGAGCGTTCCTCCCCTCCGTCGCAGCCGCGGGTCCTTCTTGCTGACAGTTAACAGCTAGGTTCCCTTCTCTTCCACACTTAAAGCATTTTCTTGTCCCCCTAAGGCAATTTCCAGGGTGCTTCTTTCCACACTTTTGGCAAGTGGGGTGCTGGAATTTCTTAGCGCCGTTGGATTTATCCATCGGACCACCAGCATTGAAGTCCACCTTCCGCTTCTTGTCCCCATGATACCCCTGTGATTCTCCGATCTCCATTTCAACCTTGAGGGCACATCGGACAATTTCCTCATAGCTGTCGAAGTCACGGATCGCTAATGCTTTCCGCAAGCTAGGCTTCAGCCCACCAAAGAAGCGGTCAACCTTGCATTCGGGGGTAACGACAAAGCCGGAAGTGTATCGTGCAAGACTTGTGAAGTTTGCCTCGTACGCTCCCACAGATTCCTCATCTTTCTGCTTGAGGGAAAGGAAGTCTCTTTCCATCTTAAGACGGAGGGTGTGTGGAAAATATTTATCGAAAAACATCTTCCGGAATACCTTCCATTCCAAAGCCTCGATCTCCTCCTCAGGCTTCGTATTTTTGATCAACGTCCACCATTGATCAGCTTCACCCTCCATACGATAAGCCGCCAGGAGAACCTTCTCTTTTTCAGAGCATTGGAGGATGGAGAATATCTTTTCAATGGAGTTGATCCATTGTTCAGAAATCGTGGGATCGGATGATCCACTAAAAGTAGGAGGCCTTTGTCTCATGAAGATTTAAATAGCGACTTGTTCTTTCTTAGGGGGGGTTGAACGTTCCTCTTGACCAGTGTTTCTATTCAAAACTTGAGTTAGCTGAGAGACAAGCGTGACAAAGTTCGCGATTCCCGCTCCCATTGGATTGGGCATCTCATAAGTACAATCATCACACTGATCTTCACAACGGTTGTTAGCCCGAGTTCTCCTATTACCGGCCATTGTCTGGAATAAAAGGAAAGTTAGGGGTAACACATAAAGGGTAATCCAAAGACAAAAGTTTATGAATTATAAATAAACTTTAATCTCTTTAACTCATGAGTCTATAGGATTCAATCCAGGCTTTTCATGATCTTCCTTCTAACATATATTCTTAGGGGCATTTTTCCCTTAATAAGGGTTCATACTAAGATTGTGAATTTATCAAAACATATCCCCCGGGAGTGTCGTAACCAAGAGTGCAGCAAGGCCTGTTTTCGTGCACCAGTTCCCGTTCGAGTCTAGCTCAAAGCGGTGTTTTCTGGTTTTACCCCTAGGATACATCTGTGCCAGAGCCGCCTCTACCTGCTCGTATCCAGACAGGGATGTATTTGTTTGATAAAACACTTACTTAGTATTTACCAAAACTTAGGGATGTTTTTATTATGCTTAGTCTTGTATCTAAGGCTTTACTAGGGTTTCCTAATCCCAAAAATAACTAAACCTATCCTTTGATACCAACTATGACAACCCTTCTTTTTATTACAACTTAAACATGCTTTATTACATAAAACTTCACTTGATACAACAAAGAAGATCTAGAGGTTTAGTGTCTTTGGGGATTAGGATCATTACATAAAAACTTTAAACTTGAAATACAACATCCTTATTGAAAACTTCCTTTACATGACCACTACATTCCTTCGTACTTAGCATTGCATGGGATAACCTGAGGACATGCATAAGAAAGGGGTGAGCTATAAAGCCCAGTAAGGGAGTACATAATGAATAACATGAGGAGTACAATACATGTTAGGCAATAGGCATATCAATAGAGAATAAGAGAGACATGAACATAAAGGCATGATAAATCATGATAATCATAACATGGAAATGTGGCAACAACACTTAACATTGAATTAGCATGAGCCAAGGCTCATTGCACATGGAGCATGAGTAAACCCTCATTGCACTTGAAACACGAGTAAACCCTCGTTGCACTTGAATTAGCATGAGTCAAAACTCATTGCACATGACGTATCATGATACTATACTTTACCCAATGCATTGGAGCGCTATAAAGGGCGCACCCTTCTTAAACATTTCATTTCATGCATAAGTGTGCCACATGGATCATAAAACATGGATTCATAAAACATAATCATTTCTCCCACGATAAAGGAATGTGGAATTCATACATGAAACTTTACAATAAATATGTATATGTGCATAAAGGTGAATACCCTTGATGGAGAAATGGGCATGGTATTCACTACACAAAGACATTGGCTTAGAAAATCGGTGAGATTTCGGCAGCGTAACGGCGTGACATAAGAATTCATAAAAAAGGTTGATGAGAGAGAAAGTGATTCCTCATCATATTTACATGTAATGGACATTAAGGAGATCATATATATACATGTCCCAACAATAGAAATGGAATTTAGATTCATGATACAAAAGTATTGCTTGAATGTAAAAGAAGAGAGAGAAGTTCCTTTCGGAATTTCGGCCTAGTAACGGGTGTACATGGGAGGCATTTAATGAGAGAGAAAGGGTTCTCCCATCATTCAAACAATAAGAGGGCAGTATGGGGGAGGTGTGAAACCATACCCCCAACATTCATAATTGAAAAAAGGGAAATACAACTTAAAGAAAATTGACAAAAAAATGAGAAAGGAAGAAAACCCCTTACTTGGAAGTGTGCTTCCAAAGGCTAGAGAGATGCTTGTGAGAGGCTTCTTGGGAGCTTGGGGCACCTTGAGAGGATTCTAGAGAGAGTAGGGCAGAGGTTGGACGAACTTCAAGGGCTTTGGGTGAGGAGGAAGTGGGAGCTTGGGTGGGTTTATATAGGAAAGGTGAGAGAATTCTTTATTATTTTGGTTTGGGACCCCTTATATTAAAATAATCCAAACCACAAACCATCCCATGGTATTTGCCTATGGTTTCTGGAAAAGGAGAGAGGAAAACAATATTTTACAAGGCCAAGGTCCGAAATTATTAAAAACTTAGGGTTTCTTATGTGGAGGTGAGTCACACTCCCATGGAAATTAATTTAAAAAGGCAAAGTGTTGAATAAGTCCTGAGGGCTCCATTAATGCTTTGAAAAGTGAGTCAAACAAACCCAAAACCTCATTATTTTAATGATAAAACACATATTGGCCGAACATAAGGATTATGGTATTTTATTACATCACCATTGGGTCATTATGATGTCATAAAACACATTATATATTTAAATGGTATTTAATTTTTACCCAAAAATTTGACTGTCTCAGAAAATTATGAAAAATTCACCGTTGGATAATTTCGACGTCCTGATTCCAAAAATAATATTTATTTTATCTAAATAATTTTCTAAATATGTGAATTTTTACTTTTAAAATAAAAACCGACATTTATAAAAAAATTCACGGGTTTTGACAGAAATGGCTTTCAAACCTTAATAAAAATTTTAATTGCATTCATAAAATTATAAGATCATTTATATTTAATAAAAATTAATTTAATATTAATAATAATATTTTATTAAAATATTATTTAATTCAAAAATCCTTTAATTTAATAAAATATAATTCTTAATTAAATAATAACTAAAAACACCGTTTCTACTTTAAAAAACTAATTACAATGTATCAAAAATGACTAGAAATTATACTCATTATTATATACAAAAATAATGTACATGAACATGGTGCTACTTATTTGTTACATAACCCCTTAAAATAGCCGCATAAGACCTAAGGGTAAGGTGTGCGATGGTGACAGACTCTTGGGGTTGCTCGGATAACATTGCTCGAGTGGTAATCTCTATCAACTTCCATTTTTCCCGTAGACGATCACGTTCGAGCTTGACTAGATGAAGCTCAGCTTGGGCTTGGTCAAGGGCAAAGCCCAAAGATGCCACCTCCTTTCCGAGCTCCGACAAATGGGCTTCGTAAGGGGCAATTCTACTGGATGAGGCCATCGCTTCCTTTGTCTGAGTAGAAAATTGGTTCGTTAAAGCCTTATATTTAAACTACCCAGATGATCACTGTTCAACGACTATAAAAGTAACGGTCACAATTCTTAACGTTAAACTAAAGAAGTTGACATCTTATAAAAACATAAAGAAACATTTAACTGGATCAAGAGGGATTTTCCATTAATGAAATTTTGGGTCGTTACAGGACGTAACACCCGAGGTAAATAAATAATATGAAATTTTTATATTTATCCATATTTGTGAATAAAATTTTAATATTAATTTAAAGGTAACGCTATGCTCGATGGCGTACCCAATACGCAACAACGAGTTTCTTGGAAATCTTATATTGCACTCTAATAATAAAATTATATTATTTTAAATGGTAGTTAACTTCTAGCCATTGTAATGGCAGGAATGAACAGAACTAACTAAAAAATGATTATATATGTTTTTCAGATATTTTTTTATTTATCCAATAAACGAGAGAGGCTTAAAATGCGAATTAATCCAATTTTAAGCGTAAATATTCTTATATTCTTTAAAAGGTCGATTAACCGCCTTTTGATGGTGTACCCTTTTTAAATCCACTTGTTGAGAATTTTATATGTTATATTGGACCAAATAAAATACTTCTTTAGAATTGGGATATCAAAATTTACATTGTGTTGGTTTTTGTTATTTTTTTTTGATAAAGTCCATTTTTAATGAATAAGTGAAAAATGTTGTATTTTACTTCAAAACCTCTTTTTAATATAATTTATTTTTATGATTATATCATATTTTGAATTGGTTTTAAAATGAAATTAGAATATATTTTTACCATTTAATCCAGTGGTGGTCACTGGAATTAATTTCACTTTGAAATTGGACTTAAACTAGTGTCAATCTTTTAAGAGATATTGTTTCTTAAAAACACGCTATTTGTTTTGACAGCGGGAATTAATTATTAAATTAATTAATTCAACTTATATGTTTTGAATTTCGTAAAATAAACATCATTTTTGAATTTTTAATACCAAATATTTCTTAGGGTGAATTTTTAATATTTTTCTGAAAAACTTCAATTTTTGATGAATAGTGAAACCCCTAAGTGGTTGTTAAAAAACTGATTTTTCATTTAAATGAAACATTACCACTTTTGTGATTTGAATTTCAAAAATCCAACATAAATGGTTTTCATTAAGGTGTAAAATGATGTTCAATGGGATTAAAATAATTTTTGGGTGAATAGTAACTTTTAAGTTTTATTAATCGCTATTAAAGGTAATTAGTGTAATTTAAGGTAAAGATAATGTTATAATAATATGAAATGACCTTGACACATGTCCTACCCTTATTGGATGAGTCATCGACGACCAAGACAATCCATGGGTCAACTTGGGGACCCCATGGATCCACTTTGGTAGGAAAATGACTTTAATAACTCTTTATTTAAAGTTAAAATAAAAATGTCACAAACATGTATTGTTTTACTAAAACAATTTTCACATGGGGTTACATAAGTCATATTTTTTGCTATAAACATTAATTATAAATATAAAACAATTTCCTACATCATGATATTTTTTTTATAATTTTTAAAAATTAAATAAATTTTTTTATTTATGACACCATGATGATGCAGTGATCACCTCATTAATGAACGATTTAAATAAAATGAAAAGATAATGTAAAATCTAAGACTTAAACTTTTCAAAAACCTATTCTATGGGTGAATTTAGAACCCTTATCACCTTATCCTATAAATATATAATTTTGGGACCTTTGATTTCCAAAAATCATTTTATAATAGAGTATCTTTTCAAGACCTTCCAAGAGTGCCCCTCCTCCCTCTTATAAAAGTCCCACACCTCTACCCTCATTAACCACACCTCTAAAGCCATTGGCTCGGCCAAAATATGATACTTTTATCTCTCCACTTTCCTAAATTCATCATAGAAGCCTTACCTTAGGTAGAAATCTCTTCAAGAAACCCTTTTGGTTCAAACAAAGTGGAGTTACCCGATTTAAAGGTAAAGTCCTCTCTAATGTTCATTTGTTTTATTTTGATTCTCCAACCCCCTAAAATATTTTTATTCCATTATTTTGTAAAAAAAGGTATCTCCAATATACTAGGATGTTGTTATGAGAATTATTCGAGCTACACTTACACACACCTCCGTCTAATGGTTAATGAACATACTGTTTCTGTGGATGGCGAATTACTATCTCGCGAAATAATGATTGTTATATCTTCTCCTACCACATATCATGGTGGAAATTATGATGGAACTATATTTATTTATGATATATATTATATTTATTTCCTATATATTCTTATGTATTTTACATTTTAAACATACCTTTATGATTTTCATGTTGTGCAAATGTGACAATTTCATTTGAAGAAGTGTGAACTACCGCCCCCTCAAGTGATGCGACTCGTCCATGCAATACATGGAATGTATAAAGAATGAAATTAATGAACTAATGTGACCTATATAAAATATATTTATACTGGAATTATAATATATATATATATATCATTTATTTTTAATTCCATTAATGGGACAAAGAAATGAAAGTAGCGTTCATGCGTACGTACAACCTAACGTCTCCATGAACGGTGCATTTAATTTTTTATCTAAATTTTTTTTGGAATAGTATAAAATGAATATATACTGGATATATATGATATTTAAATCATTAATACTATTCTGGAGAAGGTTTAATTATATCTACATGGACAATTCCTTTCAAACAAGTTCATTTTTGACTCATGTACCGAACATCGACAAAAAACGTCTGATATGAACTCACATAATTAACTAATTACTATAACATTATAAAATGTGGTATTAATTGAATAATAAACATTAAAGGAGTTACATACGAAATTAGTAATTGACCAAAGTTTAATATTCTGGAATATAAAGAAACGAACAAGACAAGTCGGACTTGAGGTAAGGGATCCTACTATTCTCTTTCGTTTTAAGTACACTATTTTATGTCATTTATTTTAATCTCATTTTTATTATGATGGGGGATGTTATTTTATATTACTATTACTATAAGTTTTATGTTAATATGATTAGAGTCCCTATTTGATCTCATCAATCCATTTTTGAATGTTTTAAGTGGTGTCGTTAGGCTGCCGAAATTTCGTAAGGGACTTTTTATCTCACTTTGTGTTTCCGTCAGATTCATGCTACATTTGCCACTATTTCCTTTTGTGTGGTTTATTTACTTCCCATGATTGTATTATTTTTGTAATATAAATTAATTTATGGTTATTTACATCTTCATTTTATGATCCTTCTTTCATGGGGTGTACGTTTCGAAAGTTACCCAAGTCGGTAAGGGAACCTTTCACCCTCTTAATTTTAAAAGACTTGTTTTTGTTTTGTCTTTTAAATTACATCTCCTTATGTTGGGATATGTTCTTATATATACTTATTGATGTAAATTTTATGTCCAAGTGATGAGATACCCTTTTTCACTCTCATCAACTCTTTTTCAAGAATTTGATGTGACGTCGTTAGGCTATCGAATTTTTACAATGGAACTTCTTAACCCAATTTAAATTCTTTGGGTTAAACCTCTACTTCTTGATTTTGTCATGCTATGAATATGTGTGGATTACATATGATTTTTTTACACTGAGTATCCACTTATATTTGGAATATTTATATTTTTCACACATAATCATGTCATTTCTTTATCCTTTCTCTAATGGCATGATCCTTGATTGGGATTACTTCTCAATTTCTTCTCATTGAGACATTTCTTAATGATATGCACTTTTATTCTTTTATAAAGTGTATATACAGACCCTTTTAAATTCCTTATCTATATTATGTCTATACTATATTCATTTAAATGTTTTGAAAATGGTATACTTTCTTGTGGCTTATAATTTAAATGTTCAAAATGGAAAATGGCCCTTTTATTAAAACATTGTTTTAAATGGTTTTAATGATTTATTCTTTTAAAAATTTATCATCCATGTCCATGTTTTAAAAATGGTTTTAAGGATTTATTTATAGGGACATTAATGTTTTAAAACCCTTTAAATAGTTTCAAAGTGGTATGGGACACTTTGATTCTAAAATCTCTTTGAAATGGAATCTTTTATTGTATAAAGGGATATTTCTTTAATAGAGTTTTAATGATTTTATTATATGTTTTAATATCATGATGTGATCTCTTTTACTGATCCTTTTATGCTCATCCCAAGTTTTTTAAATGTTTTCCACAGGACTTAATGGTGATTGCGGTCAAGGATGGGATCAAGGAAAGACATGCTATCTAAAACATGGAACTAGAAATGTTTATTTTTAAGATTTTTATTTTATTTTATAGAAACTGAGTAGAAGTGTCTACTTGGTAATCTTGTGAGATGTAATAGTTATGTCTTAATTCTCTAAAACTCTAAACCTAAAAAGATACTCAATGTGAATTATTCACTTAATTCAAGATTATGTAATGTTTTAAGGCCGTGTCCTTATAATTATATATATGAATAACTAATTGATTATTTATGAGGTTCCCCGTGGAATATGATGATATGTATTGTTGAGTCATTATTTTCATATGATGTATGCATTGGAAATATTATGTAATGGGTGGGGCATAGAATTATATATCACCCCTAATGCATCGTAAGTATCATGATTTAAACTGACATGGGTATTTGGTGTATTTCTACCCATTTTTATATGATTCATTAGTCAAGAACTTGATAGTACATATATGATGTCTAACACTATGCAATCCATCACCATAATTCAGTTATTATTAACCACGTGGTTATTTATTTCCATTTGGATAATATATATGGATTTATTCTTCTCAAGAAATCATTTATTATGGCATAGTTTTATAATTTATCCTTTTTATATTATATATTCCATGTTTATTTCATGTTACCTTCCAATGTATATTATCTCGTACTGAGCATCTGATATTACCCTTTAATATTATTTTCCATTTCCCCTGAATACAATTAATATTACTATATGTGACCATAATTAAAATAAATTAGAACTAATAATTCATTTATCTATTGAAATTATTTATTTGATGTTTCCCATGTAATTTAACATTCATTTATGAATATAGTCTTCTAAGACTACTAAAATTTTAGATATTTTATATTGTGATCTATGTCTTCAACAACATTTTAATAAAATAATCACCATCTTGGCTATGAGAGTAAATATTTTTATAGATGGTATCAGAGAATGTTTAGTAGAAATATTAGAAAATATATTTGAAAGAACAGAGTTTGAGAAAAGAACACTATGAAAAACCGTTAGTAAATTCTATAAGTTTTTCTATAATAGATAGAACAGTAGAATTAAATTTATAATTAATGAATATTAATTATATATTATGGTTAATAATTTATAGTTTTATTTATTATTTAATTTAGTATATACAATTTTTTATAAATAAATCCTAATTAAGGGAATAGAAATAGTGACAATGCATATAATCAATTTTGGGATTTACCTCCTCATAAAGTTAATGAGGTTGGTTTTAGAGAAGAGTATATTATTAAAATACTACATAATTTAAATCATGTTATAAAAAATAACCTTTCCTATATAGAAAATCTTATATTCTCTACATAATTTACAACAACATTGGAAAATTTCATGAGGACTAAAACATTTATCTTTAAATGGAACCACTAATTAGTTCTTAGAAAAGTAGTGGATTAAGACCATAGAGAAGATACTCCTTTCTTTATAATGTATTGAAAGGGAAATTTTTTTAATGGTTGTATATTGTCTAAGGAGATATGTTGATTAATATTTTTCTTTAATTAATAACCCAAACAAAAAGGATGAGATAAAAAAATGGAGTGGAATGATTTTATAGTAATATTCCTTGATTAGTATTTCCCAAGAGAGAAAATAAATGACATGGAAAAGAAATTGTTTCATTTAAATCAAAAAAAGGAAGAATTAATTTTTGATTATAAAGATAACATTACAAGGTTAGTAAGAATACTTTAGATTATGTACACAACCATGAAACCAAGATTGATCACTTATTTTATGGACTAATGGAAAGTATGGAAGGGGAATTACTCTCTTAAACATTTTTATCTTTCGAGGAATGGTGATAATTTACAATTAGTTAAGGAAATATTATTAAATGTAATATATTTTTGATTTAAAGTAAGAGAATAAGAGGAGAGTTGAGTACCATGTGGGGATAAATATTGAAAAGGAGAATAAGGGAAGTGTATAATTATCAACATGTATTAGTTATGGATAGGAACATCCTAGGGAGTGTTTTAAGAGATTGAATGTTTTATTTAAGTGAATAGATAAAGGACGTAAATTTTATGAGTATAAGGGAAAGAGACAATCCATTAATTTCTAACCATTCAATTCCAAGGTGATGATAAACTATTCAAATCAATTAAAAAGTTTCAAGTTAATCTATACTAAAAGATTCCAAGGGAGTAAGGTCGGGCTTATCCACTCACAACGATGGAAGATGATATCCCAAATGATGTTATAATAGGTATTTTGATCTTAAAATAAAATTTATTGAATACATTATTTGATTTTGGATATATGGACACATTCATATATTTCATGCTTTCTAATAACATTAAATCATCCTCTAATGTACTAAATAATTATTTTCCTATTAAAAATCCCAATGGAAATCTTTTAGAAACAAATGTATATTTTTATGACTCTATTAAAATGAATGTGGGTTCATTAGTTTCAAACCTATTTATTATACCAATGTTTGGATTTCACATAATGGTTAGGATGAATTTTATTTTAAAGTATAATGCAAGAATTTAGTTCCTTGATAAGGAGACTAAAATAATTGAGTCTAGAATATATTCCCCTGTTTTCAAAGGAGAGACTTCATTACCAATGTATTTTATAGAACCACCACCTATGGCTCATATTAGTGAGATTATTATAGAATATAAAGTAATGGATGATAATTCTATTCTAAAAATAGAGGATATATATATTTTATAGGATTATATATTTACTAAGTAATTACCAGGGTATCCACCTAATAATGGATTTGAATTTTCCATCAATATCATACTTGATGTAATGCCTATATTTAATCCTCCCAAAAGAATAACTTTGGTAAAATTTGATGGATTAAAGTAGAAACTATAAAACTTTTGTGATAGGAATTCATATGACCTGGTGTTTTAACTTTGGGTGATATTGTCTAATTTCTGAAGAAAAAGGATGGGTCTATGAGGATATGCATTAACTATTGGGAAATAAATTAAAATACCATTAATAACAAGTATCCTTCGTCCATCATTGATGATATGTTTGATCAACTTAAAGTGTCTTAGTAATTCTCAAATATTGATCTTTATTTATGTTATCATCAATTAAAAGTAAAGTATGATATACCGAAAACATAATTTAACGCAAATTATGGAAATAACAAGCTCACAATAATCCAATTTTTATTAAAAAATAGACCATCCTTGTTTATAGATATTATAAATATAGTATTCAAGGATTAACTTAATAAATATTTTTGTAATTTATTGAAGATATCATGATATAGTCTAAGTGTTATGAAGATCATGAATACTATTTATATATTTTTCTTGAGAATCTAAGATATAATAATATATATGGTAAATTATGTGTGTTTAAATTTTGGATTTGATATGATTATTTTATTAGTTATATTTTTTCCAAGGATAGAATATCATTTGGTCCTTTAAAGATAAAGGTGGTTAAATAATTTCCCAAACCAATAAATATAACAAAGTAAAATAGTTTCTAGGGCTTAACTAGTTACTATTAATAATTTTTAAAAACTATTTCATGATTTGAAAATCATTTAACCAAGTTGACATGTAAATAGATCAAATTCATATGGTTAAAATAATGTGAATATAGTTTTGAAGAAACAAGTAATATATTAATCGACCCATTAGTATTAACCTTACCATCTGGAAATAAAGTATTTATAATATACAGTGACGCATTAAAGGTAGGTATAGAGTGTTCCCTTATGTAAAATAATAGAGTTTTTTCTTATGTATCAAAGAAATTAAAACCCTATGAACAAGACTATATAACACACGGTCTTGAATTTAAGTTGAAATATTTTCTTTGAATGTGTAGAGATGCTATATATATAGTGAAAGATGTTATATATATATATATATATATAGATTAGATGTGTTAAAAGTGTATATTCACACAAATAGATATTATCATGAGAAAAATGAGATGGCTAGAACTTGTAAAAAATAGTTATTAATGAATAAACTTCAACCCATGGAAGGTAAATAAGTTGGAAGATGCATTAAGTGGAAATTATCATGGAGTTTTATCCATGATGAGGATAGAGAAGGATCCAATATTCAAGGATTTAGAAATTTCGACATGGAAATTGTTATGAAAGAGGAAACATCATCCATTTTTCAAGTAATTTCCCAACCATCATTACATAGGTAGATAAATGAGTCCTAATAGGATGAAAAAGATCTATAAAATAATGTTAAATCCATAGAATGTGGGATACTTAATACATTTATTTATAAATATAGGATTTTGAAGTTTGGGAAGAGTCTATATCTTCCACAAGTACTTTAGCTAAAGATGTAATTTCTAGTTTCATATAAAATCCCAAATTTCTCTATACATCATAGCAACACAAATATGTACATATATTTAAGAGAAAATTTTTGGTGGGACAACATGAATTGAAAGATTGATGACTATGTGTTGAGATGCTTGGTATGGGAGCGTGTAAAATATAAGAGACAAATTATAAAGGGTTTCATTAAATCTCTCCCTATATCAATATAGAAAGGGGAAAATATTATAATGGAATTTGTTACCGGAATTACCAAGGTTTCTAAGATTAATGATGTTATATGGTTCATTGTGGACCGTGTTTCCAAGTCTTTACATTTCCTAATAGTAATGGAAGATATACCACTTGAGTGTATTTCATGACATTATATAATTAAATTTTTGAGACTTCATGGTTCACCTATATCAACTGTATCTAATTGTAACAGTCATTAAATATTAAAATATTATAGGTGATGTCAGAAATCTCAGATCTTTGACATACACCTAAGAACTACTTATCATCCTAAAATAAATGTGAAGTTTGGAAGGACAATTCAAAAAAAAGACACTTTATGGTCTTGTTCACTCAACTTACAAGTTAAATAAGACCATTATCAACATCTTGTTAAATTTTCATACAATAATAGATTTCATTAGAATATACAAATGGAACCATGTGAGGCCTCGTACTGGAAAAGATGTTATACTCCTAGTTGTTGGGATGATGTTGGAAGGAAAGAAACTATTATGTCTCAGACATGTTGAGGAGAAAACTGGGAAATTGTGATCCATTTAAAATCATATAAAGATGGATCAAAGAATATAGAAAATATATAATTATTAACATAGGATGGACTTGAGATTTCATGTAGTGGATCACATCTTCTTGAAAGTGACACCATGGATGCGAGTTATAATGTTTGGTTAGAAGGGTGAGGTAAGTCCAAGGCCTAATTGTCCTTTTATGTTTTTTTGGAGAGAATTGAGTTATGGTTAATCAATTGGATTTACTACCCATCCCCTTTAAAGTGATCAAAATATTTTATATCTCATTGTTAAGGAAGTGTATTCCATACCAAAATGTACTCATCACTAAAGAAATTTTAATAGATTATAACTTATACTATAATAAAGAGGCTATATAGATTTTTTATACTAGATATAAAGTGTTGTTGAGTTAGTAAAATAGCCTATAAAAAGGTACTCTAAAAGATTAATAAGATGGAATAAGAAACATGGGTACCAGAGGAAGAAATTTGGAAGAAATAACTTCATTTGATCATGAATTAATATTTTCCTAAAATTTCAACAATGAAATTATTTAAGGGGAAAGAATGTAAGTTACTATAAATGACTATAATAAATAAACATATTATTATAATCACATGAAATTTTCTTATATAATCACATTAAAATACACACTAAAAAATTTCTTTCACAATAACAACTCTAACTTGAGATAAAGAATGTATAAGAATATAAGGCACAACTATAATCTTTAATCATAGAGGATTATACTATAAAACAGGAAATATAAAAAAACATATATTATGAAGAAAACAATAAGAAATAGAATATATAGGGTATAGTAACTAATATAAGGACATGAAATATTTTATATGTTAGAACAATGTTTATATATAATAAGTAATATGATCATTGGAAGAGTAAGCTGATTATTGGAATCAAGTAGTTAGGAATTGAGGATATTGCAATAGTAATGTAACTATAATACATTTAAGTTTCCAATAATGTTTAGAAAATAATTTTTCAATAGTATAATTAATAATAATTATTAATTTATATTTACTAATGAATATGAATTAGAGTACACAAAAAAGATTTATTATGAAAATAAGAATTATAAAAATGAGTTTTTTAATTTTTGTTCGAATATATTGATTTTGGATTACACAAAGAGTTTTATTTAATATATAAATTTCTCATATATGGAATATAATTTTCATAAAAAGGAATTTAAATTTGGAATTATTGTATTGAAATTATCAATTAGTGAATTTTTCATATTTTTTAGAGACAATTTTTTGAATAAATAATAAAATACTATATAAATAAATTTGGTTAGGTGGAACCTATCCCTCTAATATATATACTAATGATAATCATTAGAGATGGTTTGTATGGGGTAGTATTACAAACTTCCTCTTAGTCATAATATCCCCCTCTCATTCTTTTTATTCTTCTGGTTATTCCATCTATTGACCATCCCCACTCTCCTACTTCAATTATGGTTTTCTCTACCTATGGTGTTCCCTTATGTGATTCCCCATAATTTAATATAGTATGCAGATTTTTTCCACTTACTTCCATGCTTGGATTTTTTATTATCCATATTCATTGTGATTTTAATCCCATGGTATTTCCCTTTATGATGTGTTTGTTATTTTTATTTCACCATTTTACTCACCCTCGTTAATTCCAATGAATTTTTATTATTGACCCTCAATTTGGTTTTTCCTTTTACTCAGATAGTTTAGATTCTATACTAGTATAGTGATACCATATTAGACCAACTAGTGTCCCCTATCTGGTGTTGTCTCTAGTTATTATGGTTTAGAATTACATCCCTAAGCGTTATTGACTCATTATGGTTCATGGATATTGATTGGATCTACAGTTACTATCTTTAGTCCATCATGGTTTAATATTTTTCATTTAGAAGTTTAATTGATGATCCTAGTATGATATTCCCCATGGATGGTTTGTATGACCTATATTCTTTACCTTCGAATTCTAGTATCATGTTTGGATTCATTATACATTAGTGGTGGAAATGTATATGTTATCAGTAATGGTGGTGGTGGTGGTTGGTCTATGCTATCGGCGATGATACATCAGTTTTCAGGTGTAAAGGTTTTAGATGGTTTTGTTCTCTGACATGAAGGTTTTGTGGTGTTAGACAATTGACAGTGATGAGTTTATATCAGGTAGCATACAACCTTGGGTGGTGTGTCGATGCAAGGCTTGATGTGTCACTGATAGGAAACTTACTGTGGAATATGACCTTAGAAGTTATGAGTTTGTAGGTTCAGTTACCTGTTATAGAATTTAAAAATTGGTTTTTAGTACTATGTGTGTTATGTAATCTGTATGTTGTATTGTTGACTATGTTCATCTTGATTTTTCAATCACGGGTCATCATGTTTAGTTCGGACTCTGCCATAAAATTAGTTTATCTAAAATACCAAAAAATGGATTTAGATTTTACACATAAATAGTGAGTATAAAGACTTCATTATTTTTTTAAAAAGATATAAAAATTAATATTATTGAATCATAAAAAAATTTATAAAAAAATTTATTTTAATTAATTAATATACATTTTAAAACATTTAATATACTTTCCAAAGTCTAAAAAATAAAATCACAATTTTAAAAATTATTTTTAAATAAAATTATTTTCTATGGCTACAAAAATATAAAAAAATTGAGTTTAGTTCCACAACATAAAAAATTATGAAAGCCAAGACATAAGGGTAAAAAACCTCAAGTAAGCCCTGGGATCATTTTTTGGATTCTTTCTAAATTATTAGTGGAAATTTGTTGGTTATCAGTAATGCTGATGATGGTGATTGGTCTACGCTATTAGTGACGATAAATTATCTTTCTAGTGTAAATATTTTAGATGGTTTAGTTAACTAACTTGATGGTTTTTGTGGTATTATATAATCAACACTGATTAGGTTCTATTGGGTAATATACAAACTTGAGTGGTGTGTGTACATAAGGATTTATGTATCGTTGATAGGTGACCTCAAGCAGCATACCGCCTCAGATGGCATGAAAGAGTAGGTCCGGTTATCTATTTTTGAAGTTAAAAATTGGTTTTTAGTACTATATTTGTTATTTAATATATATTTTTTAATATTGACTATGATAATCTTCATTATTAATTTGTGGGAAAACCTTTTCAGTTTTTAATCAACTATAAAATTGGTGTTTGTAAAATACCAAAAAACAGATTTATATGGTATACACAAATGGTAAGTATATGGACTTTATTCTTATGTAAAAATGATATAATAATTAATATTATTGACAAAGTAATAAAAAACATGTTAATTTATTAAAATAATGTATTTTATGGAATTAATATAAATTTATAAACCTTTAATATACATTCCAAAGTCTAAAAGGGAAATTAAGGTTTTGGAAAAATTATATTTGAATAATATTATTTTCTATGGAAAAAATATTAATCTAAAAATTTAGTTAAGTTATTTAACATAAATATTCCTAAAACCAAGACTTAAATGTCAAAAACCATAGGTAAGAAAATGGGTTTTCATTTCTTACAACCAATATTTCTAAGGCCTAAAATCCAAAATTAATAAATAAAAATACTTCTAATCTTCTATAAATACTGACCCATCATCTCATTGATATATACTCCAAAACTATTGAGCTTGGTTTTCCTCTCATTTTCTCTCTCAGGTAACCCTCTAAGATGTTCTTAGGATTCTTAGTTTTTATTAATTATTTTTGGAGAATATACTTTTCAAGGTACGATTTCTTAATCTCTTATATTCCTTTATTTGTATAATCTTTTCAAATTCATTCAAATTTCAATTGGAAATTTAATAATATTTTTTAAAATTTATTATTTTATTATTAATTATATATAATTATTCTCTCCTATTATACAACCTTTATAATACATTATAATTTTTAAACATTCCCTTATCCATAAGCTTCATTATCCAAATCCCTACACATATCATGTATTTTTTGTAATATGGATGTATTACTTATAATAGGTTGGATTTATTTAATGATGGATGATAGAAACATATTTTGTGGAGCCTTGTTAGGTACCAAGTGTATAAAACTCATTTTCTTCACATGTTCACTTTTTCTAAAAATGTTTGTCAACCTTTAAGTCTTTACATAAGAAATATTTATATCCCAAATGCATATCAAATATTTTTGGAACATACTTCTAATTAGTAGGGAGGATTATTATATCCATTTTTGGTCTCAAACCTTTTAATAA
This sequence comes from Viscum album, assembly GCA_963277665.1. Classification (NCBI taxonomy): domain Eukaryota; kingdom Viridiplantae; phylum Streptophyta; class Magnoliopsida; order Santalales; family Viscaceae; genus Viscum; species Viscum album. The sequence goes on along the minus strand of OY728141.1, from coordinate 1,606,017,539 downwards.
AATTATATTAAATGACTATTTTCTATTCACATATTTATTCCATAAAAGTAAGCTATAATTTTATTTAATTATTATTAATTCGATATGGGTACTTTCCATTGCATTCAGAATATCCTATAGTTTCTAACTTGATTATTGAATATTCATCAAGATAGCCATGCTGTTCAATTAATTGGAAAAATATTGATATTATATATATACATTTTATATATATAGATAAGTAATTTTTAATTTTCATTGATTATATAGGGGTTCTTTATGTAACATTATGATATGTATTTTTTATCCATTATTTCCATATTATGGGTGCATTGGATTTTCTATGTGTTAGGTGGTACATGGATATATATAACCCCTCAATGAATCTATAGATTTTATGATACAAACTATTGTGGTTATTTGGAATATGAATAACCATGTATATATGATGTCTTGATCAAGGCATTTATGGTATAGTTATGATTCCCAGAATTATACATTCCATCACTATGATTCAATTATTGTTACCATGTGATTATAAATTTCCATTATTATACTATCTATAGAGGTATTATTCTCAGTTTATCATGTATTATGTTTTCATTTGAATATTTATATCTACCATATTATATATGTCATATTTATTTTATATTCGTTTCTATTTTGTGTTATCTCTTACTGAGTATCTGAACTCACCCTTTTTATTATTTCACATTTCCCTAGAAAACTATCAATGTTACTATGTGTGACTTATGAATAATAAAGAATTATTAATCATTTTTTCATGTATTAATATGATAAATTTTTTGTTTCCTATGTAATTTAATGTTAATTTGTGTATCTAGTCTCTGGAGACAACCAAACTGTGGGATCATGTATATTAAGATCATTGTATTTTTTACCATTGTAGTACAATAACAACTTGATATGGGTTAATGGAATCAATTTTTTTACCCTCACACCATGGCGTAATATTTTTTATTAAATTATACATCTTTTACGTTGCCTTACAACCTAATGTGGGATTAGTTTTTGATGTCATGGTCAGAGAAGACCGAATGAAAAATATGGTAACCAAGGTATAAAAAATCTTAAATAAACTTATAAGAAAATTTTTTAATAGGTACGGAGAATGAGTCCCTCCAAGATTAAGAATTATCCAAGTGGATGAGAACAATAATTTGAGATCCAATGTGTAAATCACAACTAAGAAATTAAAGGTTATTCTAGCTATTCAAAATATTGATGTGTCGCCTAAACCAAAAACACTTTCATATTAAATATGTGGAACACCACATCTATTGCAAGATTTATAATTCATAATAAATGATTAATGAATTTAATAAGTGATTTTTTTTGGTAAAAATGACCTCATATTTTCTTTCATAATTATTATGGAGTAAAATTTAGGTCATCCACCCAAACACAGGGAGAAAATCAATAAGTAGGTAAAGTTTCACCCATTCATAAGCTGTACCAATTTTTCCCCAACAAAAGAAATGTAATCACAAAATTGTGAAACAATTCCAAAACCTTATACATCAAATGAATTGAAAACATCCATTACTAAAATAATTTCAACAACAAGACTGAGAGGATAAAACCTCTTTTGAGTTAGTGGTAAACCAATAAATTAAGAAAATTGATTAATATATTTCTCATATGGATATAAAAATGTAAAACAATAATAAACCATGAACAACCACTAATGTACCATTGAATAATTTAATTCCAAGATATTAATTTTTCATTTATGTTTAAATTTCAACCTAATACCATTAAAATTTTCAATGAAACATGGCCTAGTAATCCAAATCCCACAATAGTTTCCCAAAAACTAGAAGACCAATCCACGGAGTGCCCAATTGGAATAATTTATGAAATATTGGTTATGTTATGAAATTTTATCTTCTCCAATAAAATTATTATATCAGATTTAGAAGAAGTTGGAGAGTAGCTAGTCATCATTGGTTAGATAATACTTGTAACGAGAAGATATTTTAAGAACATGAATCAAGGATGGTTTATTTTCTGGGTGGGGGAGGATAAATTCACTTTTAACTTGATGAAAATTGTAAAAGAATAGATATGAGAGTGAGAATTTACAAACTATAATTACTACTGAAGAATAATATGGACTTCTCAAGATTTAGTTCTAAGAAGAGATGAACTTAATGGGACTACATAATGCTAAATTAGACAGTAAATATTACTAGAGTGGAAATTTTGAACCTGAAAAGGAAGACAATGCAGTGGAATACCCTTTAAAGTAATTTTTATTATAATTGATTCCATAGATTTTGAAACCACTCAAAATAGAGCTAAATAAACTCTTGTTTCATCTAAGGTGATCATTATTGGGAGATGGTGATGAACTAATGGGGATTTATAGTGATAAAATATTAAAGGAACCATAACCCCATCTTGTTAAATCAATAAATAAAAAATAAAAATGAAATATATCTGATTATCAATATTATTAAAGGTATTATCCCTTCCCTTTACACTAATAATGTGATATTTAAGGAAGCATAAAACCAACTAAAAAACTGAAATGAATTTTTACAACTCATATAAAGGAATTAATAAAGAATAAGGGCTTAAATATAGAGATAATGTAGCCTATATAATATATTAAATGGTTATTACCCCTTAAAGATATTCCTAATAAGGGACGAATGATAGTAGTAAATAGGGATGATCATCCGATATATACTGGACCAATGGTGGGTTGGACATTATTTATTGATTATAGGAAACTGAATGTTGCAACAACAAAGGATCACTTTATCCCTCCCTTAATTAATAAAATGTTGGAGAGATTATATATGAAACAATATTTTTTTTCGTGATATATACTCTGGATAAAATCATATTATAGGGTCCCTAGAGGATCTAAGTAAAAATATATTCACATTAACAAATAGAAATTTTACCTTTTGATGAATATAATTTGGAATATATAATAAACCATCAACTTTTTAACAGTGTATGAAATATATCGTTCATGGAAAATTGAAATAAGTTTTAAAAGTATTACTGGATTAATTCAACATTTATGGAAAATATTTTCAATTGTTACTCTATAACCTTGATATTATTTTATATATATTTTAGGACATATGAGTTGGGAGAGATGTTATTTAATGGTTAACAACGGTATCATTATTAGAAGTTAAATATCAATTGATGGGATTAATGTTTATATTTCGAAAATAAATTTGATAATAGATTTTACAGAATCTATGATGGTGAGGAAGACCTATATATTTTTTGGGTTATACTAGTTTTTATTGGATATTTATTAATAATTTTTCAAAAACATCGTCCTCTAACCTATATATATTAGTAAAATAAGTACTATTTTAATTTGATAATGAGTCTAAAGAAGGATTTGGAATGTGGAATATGGGGGTAATCATCATTCATATTAGGAGGAACCTTTTGAGGTCATGTGTGACGTAGGTGACAATGCTATTGAAGAAGTGTTTGGATAAATATTAGATGAAAATTTAATGATAGAGTATTATACCAGAAGTAATCTTACATGGACACAATTCAACTCCACTATAATGCATAAAGGGATACTTTTATTTAATTTAATTTTAATAAATTTATACCATGTATTATTATTCTCTATGAATTGGTTTTCTATACTAATCATGTGATGTTGAAATACTTAATGAATAATAAATATAGTAAATAATTATTAATTCAATGGATCTCATTATTATAGGGATTCTATATTGACATATGTGATAAGAAAAAATTATAAAATTTTATATAAAATTATCTCTTGAGGATGAAATCATCACACTTTATTGGAGATAAATAAGTGTAATTGAGGATGAATTTTTGGATGAATCCTTGTTTTATTAAAGCTTAAGACAAGTACATGGTTCAAAGGAATCAAAGTTTTTTTAATGATGGATAAATTTAACCAAATTTGAAATATAAATTGAGGAAAAGTGTCATAGATGATTTTTGAAACTACTTTTGGGATGATCTTTATTATTCAATCAATATGGTGATAGGATAATCCATCAGTGTGTACATGATTTTTAAATATAAACAATACTAATTTTTTTTCACTCCTCTCTTGTATAAAGGAAACATGAAACATATAGTGAATAAGATTTTATATATTGGATTATTTTATGATGCACTTTATTGATATATAAAGAGCTATGTGGTAGTTTCTGACTACTTCCAAAGAATAGATGAATATTTTCATAAAGGATCAGATATAATATTACCTCTATAGTGTTTTGAGGTATTTTAGATTTAGGGAATTGATTTCATGTACCCAATTTTCAATTCAAATGGTCGCACATACATTTTAGTATGTATTGAATACAAGTCAAAATTGGTTGATGTGGAAGCCACCTCAACCAATATAGTAAAGTTTGTAACAAATGTCCTTTAGAAAAATATAGTTTCAAGGTTTTTATTTCTCAAAATGTTAATCCAATATTGGGGAAAATATTTCAAAAACTATTTATTATGGGTAATGTTTCGGAATTATGGAGTTTTATATAATAAAATCACTCCTAACCACCCTTAATTGACTAGAAAAGTTGAAATCTAAAACTAAAATATTATAAAAATAATAGAGAAAAGAGTAAATGAAAGCATGGGGGGTTGGTAAAAGAAACATGATGATTATTTTAAAACCAATAAAAACATAATAAGAACTATTTGGAATGTCTCCATTACACTTGGGGAATGGGAAACCCTGAAACATTATACTGTAACTCTTCTGCATGTCTTGTTGGGCCATAAAAGCTATTAATTAGAGATTGGATAAAGTTATAATGAATCATATGCATGAGCTTAATGAGATTGAAGAAATCAGGATGGATGTATTTGAAGATACCACCAAATAAAAGAAGAAAAAAATATGTCTTAAAACCCAAATTTATCGTAAATAAATATTTCATCTTAATATATGAATATTCATTACATAACATAACAATCTGTTCCGAAATCATTTAGGTTTAGTGTCTTTTGGAAACATGGGCAGAAAAAATTGATCCCTAAGTGAGCTATGTCATCTCCCATTATGTTCTTCATAATAATCACCCATACTATATATATCATAAATATTACCTTTCATCAAAACCAAAGGAAATTAAACATAATAAAGGGAGATCTCAGATGCTCTGTAAGGGTAAACAAGGGATATATAAACTTATCGTGAGTATAAGGGTATGAGAACCTGATAATCACATTTTATAAATGTAGCCTACATATTATGGATCATAATCTTGAGTCATGAAATAAACATTTTCTGTTTGTAAGACATAAATAAAAAGGTAATAAAAGAATACAAACCATGAGAATATAACAATGGCATAAGGAATATATATTTTTTTCATATACATATGCATGTATAATTTTATATCAATGATACCCACTAAGACATTCATAACATGTTAGGATTAGGATAACCTTATATGTACCCTATCTTAGAATTTTTATAGCCTATTGTTCAACCTTTGATCTCATGTAATAGTAATCATTACCCAATTTATTGGAGTGAGATATAGGTCCCACCCAACATATAATTCAAACACTTGTGTGCCACAATATCAAAAATTATTTATCATAACATTAAACATATAACAGAAATGTGTTTCATAATTGTAACATCTATAAATTATTAAATAAGAACATTTTATTTGATAGTGTATGTGACACGCAACACCGAGCTTAGTCAACCCATGAAATACAATTTTGTAAATTTAATCTCTTCAAAAGATTACAGAATAAGAAACCTCGATTCGAAGTGAATCATAATATTGTGTTCCTAGAAGTTAAGCTAGTGAGTATGAATATTAAAAAAATTATGAAGATTGTGGTTATCTATTTTTTATAGATAAAATAAGAATCACTTGAAAGAAAAAAATATTTTTTTTGAGAAAAAAACTGTATTTTCTAAAAGACGGTTTTGTCTCTCTTTGTGGATATAATTTAAAATTATTCTCTAAAATGTTTAGAAAATTTATTTGAAAAAATAAACTTTATTTTTAAATAATCATATTAAAATTATCGTAGGGTGAATTTTTGTGATATTTCTAAAATATTTTATTTTTAAATGAAAAGTTGAAAATACTAAATTTATTTTAAAAATTATACTTCATTTAATTTATTTATAACTTTAGTTATATTTTTAGTTTTAGTTAAAGTAAAATATGTTCAATTATATATATATTAATCAAATTTTGGTAATTTCAATAGCTTTCATATTGAATTTTTATAATAAAAAGTTTTAAAATATTTGAATATTCTCTCTTAAAAAATATGCTTTCTTATCGCATCTAAGAGATTAGTTTTAAATTATAATTTTCCATTTATATGAGTGAAATTTGTAAATATATAATACATATTTTGAATAATCAAGATTTATATGATCTAATAATTTCAACATAATATTTTACTGTAATTAATAGTAAAATAGTAATAATTATTTACCACAATTAAAGAAACACTATATTAACTAGAGGACTAAACTAAGAAGTTAAGGGTTTAAAATGACCTAAAAACTTGTCCAAACCCCATTTTATACCCATATTTCGACCTTATATATTAAATTTTCAATATTGGTTGATTTTATCATGATAAGAATGTGGGTATGATTGAACATTTTCAAAAAATTACATGTTTGTCACTCACCTTACTTGTAAAAGGGAACCCCTTCTCCTCTCCACTTCACACCTTAAACCCTTTTTTAGATAATAACTAACTATATAACTTCCCAAATTAACCTCCTATAATTTTAGAATCATTATTTTTGGTATTAATCAAAACAATGAAGTATTTTGGTGCTAACCTAATCAGGATACCAGTATAAGAGTTAAAATTCATAAATGAGTGTTTTCATTTTATTTTTTCTCCACCTCATTCAATTATTATTAAAACATAATTATATAAATAATCAGTATATTACTTATAATTTATTTTTTTATGATAATTTCATGACCTAAAACAATTTCCCTTTCCATCTAATGTGTTATGAAATCATTATTCGCATGTTCAACTTACTACCGCCTCACGAACCTATGTCACTCATTATTCCATTACCACCTATCATGTTTAGATATAATGAGGGATATAAAGAATATATATGAAATTTATAATATAATTATACCCATGGATTAATCATATTATATATACATTTATTTACTTTCCATTTCCTAGGGGATACAATAATTTCACTCCTGCGTATGGAGAACTACTGCCTCGCGAAATGATTTGATTTGTTTTTCACTAACGCTTAACATGGATGGAGATAAAGATAAATTTAATTAATATATGTAATATAAATGAAATAATTATCATATTAATGACATATTTATCATTATTAAATAATTTTATATCATATTATTATTCTCATACTGAAACATTAAATCATTTCTCGAGTACGTGTGGACTATTAGCTTCATGAAGCAATGTGACTCTCTTTTCATCACCACACCACACATATGATATATATATATATATATATATATATATATATGTGTGTGTGTGTGTGAGTGTATTTAAATAAATAATATTATATTTATGATATTATTATCATTATATAAATAAAATTTTTTACTTAACATCTTTTCAAAATGATCATTGAAAAATGGAAAAGTTACTCATGTGTACATATGACCTACCATCTCTATGACCTTAACAAAGAAAATATTTCATAATCATATTTCAGGATTGGTTTTAAAGATAAAATTTATGTAAATATATAATAATTGTATCATTTTTATTATTATATAGATGATTGAACTATATAGTATACGCAAGAATCAGATCTTTCAGGACAAAACATGCATGAGAAAACATAGTAGTTAACAACCAACACAATGTAAATAATGAAAGATTATTAATAAATTAGTTATTATATGTTATAAAAGTATAATATAAGATATTAAAAAAAATTATGTGGTTTTATTAATATGTTAATAACTTTTTTAGAACCACTATAATGGAGATTAAAGCTTTTTCAACCCAACAAAAATGTGAGGTAAGAGTTACCTTAACCCAATTTTCATTTACTGGGTTAAACTTCTACTTCATTGATTATGTTATTATAATATTATGTGTGTAATGAAATTATATTATTTTATGTTTTATTTCCACTTATTTAATGTGTATTTAAATTTGATACACTTTACAAATTCATCAATGAATCCCCACCTCAAAGATATGATCTTTGGAAGGGACTTTGCCTCAATTTACAATCGTTGAGCCATACTGTAATGTGATAAACATAATTAATTTTAAATGGTGTATATACTACCCCTTTGACATGTAATATCACGATTCATTAAAAATTTATGGAATTTTAAGTTTCAATTTGAAATATTTTTTCAATGGGTAATTAACTTTAAAGTTATCAAGTAGAAGAAACTTTCATAACTCAATTTCTTTTTATTGGGTTGTATTAAGTCTTCATTGTATTTGGTATTCTATGGTTATTTGTGTATTAAATTTTGACTAATTTGTTATGTATAAAAAAATTATTTGGATTTACATTTGAAACACATAATTTATTGATTTTTTAATTTTGACTTCATCATTATAATCTTTGCAAGGGTTTACTTTACAATATCAATTTATTTTAGATTATTTATACTAAAATTTACATTGAAGGAAATTATTTCATCACTTATTAATAATACATTTAATTTTTTTTTCTCTTATGTTTATTCATAAAACATTTCATGTAATAGTACCATTAATTCAATCTTTGGTATATAAAATTACTAAAAATATGGTTTAATGAAATCTGACTTCATTTCGCTTTTCGGTTGGAAACCTTTTTCATAAAAACCATGTATTATAAAAGTGTTTCCAAAATTTTTAACACTTTTTCTAAATTATTATATTTTTTTAATATAAGTTTTTAATGGAATATTCTTGTAATTTTTAAATAATTCCAATTTGGATTTTATCAAAAAAGTAAAAGGAATAATTATTTTAACATACTCAACACGTATAGAATCTCCATCTTCCATAACCACTAAAAGTTTAAAAACATCCTATATAACTTTAAAATTCTATTTTCAAAGAAAATTATTTTCAAAATGTTTCTATGAAATTTTATTTTTCAAAAGTTATTTTAAATTGAAAATAATATTTTTTTTCTAAAATATTTTTAATGGTCATTTTATGTTATTTATATTAATCCTTATAAGAACCCTATATTTTATATGTACTACAAAAAGGATATGTTGTATTGATACCATCTGAGTTCTCCCTCTATATTTTTATGATTATTTTGACCAAGTATAGTATTAACATTCAATTTCATGATTAAATTTTTTGGCAATACATTTCCATTTAAATGATAATTTTCATGTGACTATTGAACATTAAATTTCCTCTAAATATCCATATTTTTTATCATGTATATTTTTATTATTTAAAATTTATATCTTTTCTACATATGTTGATCTGTACTGAAATTAATTTTTTATCTAGGGAAATAGTTTTTAAATAAGTATTATTTAATCAATATTGATAATTGATGATAGATTATAGAGAACATTTTATATGAATTTAATTGATTATTTGATATATGAGGAATGATTTGGACATGGAAGGCATGGATGTGACTTGATTATAGAAAGACCCTTGATGCATTGGTTGTATCATTGGAAGAATTATTTGGCTAGCCTTAGATAAATGAATTTCTACCCATTAGTTTAAAAATTTTCTTCATGTTAGATCTTGATGGTAGGGGTATCTTGTTCCGTGGAAACAAAACATTCAATAATTAAATATTCCTTCATTAAGTATTCAGTTATTATTATCAATGTTATTTCCTCAATGTTATTATCTCAGTATGCATTTCATTATCAGTTATTGATTAAATGTCATGTGTTTTCCATTATTTACATTTATATATTGATTATTCCTTATCTAATTACGATATTAATGTTATTGATTAAATAGAATGTGATTTCAGTTATTTATCATGTCATATTTATTATTCTTATTGATTCATTGTTTCTTTCGTTGTAATTAACCCTAACTACGAATTTGATCTCCCCCTTATTTTTCTATTCCTAAGAATCCGTAAATCATACTACGGATTATATGTAATAATCTGATAGAGGTAATAATGATATTCTCCAAAAAAATTATAATTTGTGAATAAAATTTAATATGGGAATAATGTATGTATCTAGTTTACCAAGACTACTAAACTATTCAGTCCTTCTTGGTGATATTCCTTGTATCTTATGCCAATGTATTAATGAAGGAATTTCCTCTAGGCTACTATGGTCAGAGTCACTAAATTTGGTATCAGATGAAGTTTAATAGAAACATTGGGAATTATATTTAGAAAAACATTTATTATAGAACATAACCTTATGATATCCATTGAGGATAACCATAGAAGAACATCGAAATTTTTTTTGAAAGGAAAACAATTATGTTTTTTTTCTAGAAATACATCCGTGTACAGATACTACAAGTGGAAGTGGTTCTAACACAGTGGTAACTTGAGGTAATAACCTTAAAATTGGAAAATTAGGATTGATCTGATCAACACCTGGTGCTTGAAAATGGTCCTTACTATTTACCTGGTTTGACACTCCCAGAGGATATCCTTTAGATAAATCACATTTTCATTACAAACCATTATGAATGATTTGAATATATGATTATAATGAATAACCAAGTTCAAACCTAAGGGGTCATATATTAAAAATAATATATCATAATCTAAACATACTATAAACAATTATAATATTTCCCTGTGAAATTATTGTTGCTCACAATATGTTATTTGGTTATATTTAAGGTCTGGAACTTGAATGAATCACGTTAACATTGAATATAGAGGACAAGGTAGTGAATATTAGAAACAAAATTGGATGATCACTGGAGTGAAATATAATGTTATTATACCTAATTAGTTTTCCAAATATAGGATTAACAACATAAAACTTAACCAACACCCAGACTAACCAAATAAGAGAAGGATGAAGTTCACCAAGATCTCTAGTGATAGAGAATATAGTGAAAATAAGTCTTGATTTACATCATGTAAGAAATATAGAAGAAGAAACCCAAGAAAACATCTTTGATGGAAAAGGAAAATTCATTATGTGTGTAAGGTAAGGGAATAAATAAAATAATTTATAAGAAAAAATGAAGAGTATGATAGAATAGAAATAAATCTTATCCTTGGAATCTATTTATTGGTCATTCTCTTAAAAGTGTAGAACCTTGGAATTATCTGATTCAATTCTTTATTCTAAAGGATAATCGTCAGACTATGGAAGGAATAATGTGGAAATAAAATGGATGATGTAGTTATGTATTGGGATTTAAGAATTAAATTATAAAAGTATATTTTTTACCAATGGTATTTTGGTTATAAGAATCCTAGAACATTTAAGGATTGTGTTAAATTTATAAAGAAAATGTTTATTCATTTACTTAAGAGTTATAGATACCATCATAGGTTATGATTTTAGTATTGATCATAGGTTCGAAGTCATAAACACACCTTTTTAGGTTTTATATGATGTAACTTTTACAATGATTTATGATATTATTTGGAAAAAAAAATTGTTAATACAACCCATTGTTTTATTATTAGACACTGAAATAGGATAATATTAATTTTTAATATATATAATATTCATGTGCATAATTATTCATAGACACTATTTTAGTTCATTTTACACTTTGAACATCATTTCACATTATGATTGTAATTCTTTGTAAACATGCACTATTACTTGGTACACATTTAAACACCTCCTAAAATACTGGAATTTTATTTATTTTATTTTTATATTTAATTTTCAGGTTTTTCATTACATTGGGAACAATTCATAATTTTGGAGCACTTGAATATTCACATTGGAAGACCACCAAAGTAGGCATTGAACAAACAACATTCTGGGTGAAGTGAACTGGACAATAGCCCAAAACAACTACTATAGAGGGAAATATACACGCCAAATGCTTCTAAAAATTGAAATTTAGATATAGTAAATCAAGGGGACCATTTCATTAAATAGTGAACAAAGCTAATTATGGAGTTTTAATGGTTTTACAAGCGGCCCAAGTTGGAGATAAAATTCTGGGCCAGATTCTGCGGCCCAGAACACAAGCCCACCATTTCGATAATATCTCAAAAACCAGAATTCCATTTAGGATGAAATTTTACTGGATGTTAGGATATATCTGTCCCTCTATTTTATTCATATATTTACCACTCTAATTTGGCCATCTAAAGGACATTTAGATTCATCTGTTTGGTGGATACAAGCTGACTGCCACTTCGAGTCAAGGATAAACAAGTCCGCTCTCCCTTACATTCCACCACCCTAGGCCAACCACAATCAAGTGGGATGTTTTGTACAGTTGGGAGATCTACCCATTACTCTTAAGATGCCTATTTAAAGAAATGTTGGTGAAGTAGTTGATAATATTTTGATATTTGTTTCATTTTAATGTTATTCTACCAAATTGATATTGTAATCGCATTCCTTCAATTGTAAGTTCTTGAATTACCTTAGCTTCTTTACAAAAGCTCTTCATATTATGTTTTTATATTCTTCTTCTTATCACTTTGATACAGTTTACTCAAGGTGTGAACTTGTTCACACCAAAACTTGTGAGATTATCACACAACGGTGGAGTGATCGTTATTTCATTGTTTTTTTAACTTCTCCAATTCCTCCCTCATGAGTCTACTTCTTGTTACTATTGAAACCATAGGATAAATGGAGGGATAAACCACTTAGGGTTTGATCCAATGGAGTAGAAAGGGGATGGATTTGAAGTTATTTAATACTCCATTAATCTATAATCACTTATTTTAAATTATATTTTTTTTGATGATTTTAAAACTTCTTCATCCTTATAGAATAAATGCCACACACTTCAAGTTCTAACACAAATCTTTACCTTGGAGTGATAATAACCATTATACTTCAAGTCTATAGGTGTTAGTAATAAAGTTTTTTGGTATGAACTAGTGAGTTATGATGTTTTTTTATCTCCTTGAATAAACTAATCTCAATTATAAGAAATTGAAATCGCTAAAGAGGAATTTCATCTAATCCACCCCTTCTAATAAACTATGATCAACCCTTATTTTAAATTGAATTAATCTAAATCTGTTTGTAATAATTAAAAAAAATCTAAAATCAACCCAATTTGTCCACTTAATATCCAAAAAAAATCCATATAATGTACATTTCTATAAGTTTCTTCTTAGGTCTCTGAGGATTCGACAACCCAAGCCAAACTACAAGCGTCCGGTTAACCCTAAAATCATCACTAAATTAGGGATAGACCAGTTTAGTATTTTTTTTAGTGAAAAATGTATTTGAGGAATAATGTATTTACATTTTATATACATTAGTTTAATGTTATTAATACCATCTTGGTTAATATGATCATTAATGACATTGTAATAATAGTTAAATATGATTATTAGATTTTTTAAAATAATAATAATAACAATAAATTGTATTTAAAACCATAGTAAAAAGGTTATTTAATGATTTATTTTTTTTCAAGTACAACAATCATATTTTTTTGGAATGTTATAGAAATTATATTAATATAGTTTTGGAAAAATGACAACCTACATGATGGGTGATAACCCATCAAATTTTATAAGGTTATGAGGATTGAACCCATGACTAAATGAAGATAAGGGTTTAGCACCTACCTTTGGGTTGTGTGATATCTTGGATAATATGCCATTAGTGAAATGATTTGATAGATAAATATTAATGATGAAATAGTGGTGTTATTATTATGGTTTATAGATTAATTTATTTTATTAGATTACTTGTTCTAACCATATACATTTTAGAAAATTGTTAGGGACATATGAATAGACTTTTCACTCTTTTATTGATATTATGAAACATTAAAAGTGAATTTTAGACCTTCAAGCATAAAAAAATTAACTTTTGGATATTCATTTATTGGAGTAAGTGATTAAATGGAAATTTATTGAAGAAAAACCAAAGGATGAATGTGTACTTATGAAATAGAAATGTATCAACTTAGTATGTTTCTTTATATTATTATAAAGTAAAATAATTCCAAAAAATTAGGAAAAAGATATTGAAATAATATTTTATCATATTATCATAATTTATGATGTTATCAATGACCTTTTCACACCTATTTTCTTTACATTTTTAGGTCCCTAACATTCCATTTATCATTCACTTTTTTGTGATCAATTCCCTCAATCATACTCTATAATTATTTATTATTTTATTCTATGTCCAAATATTCACTCGCATAAATGTTATCTTTATTAGAAACCTAGTCATTTATTATTCGATATAACATTTTTACTTCCAATTCTCTCTTATTAAGATAATATATTATTAACCCTTTTGCGATGTGGGTTTTTAAATAATCGTATCTCCAATTATCAAACTCTTGATTGATGAGATAAAGTTTAAATTTTGAGGATACAATTTATTTAAGTTAGAAATAACGTAACAACCCAAAAATACTTAAATAATAACATTTTATTTGATATCAAATGTGATAGGCAACATCAGGATTAAATAACCAAGGAAATATATTTCTTTAAATTTAACCTCTTCAATAGGTTACAAAACACACAACCCTAAGTCAAAGAAAACTATAATGTCATATAACTACTCATTAAATTAGAATATATGAATATTAATAATTAAATTATGAAAATTATGGTTATTTATTAATTATATATAATACAAGAATAATTTAAAAGAAAAATAAATGTTTTCTAAAAAACCTAAGTTTTTCTAAAAGACTGTTTAGTCACACTTTGCTTACATAATTTAAAATAAATTTTTTACCACTTTTAGAAAATATATTTGAAAAAAAATGTTTTTTAAATAATCAAATAAAAATTATCTTATGCTTATAATTTTTAAATTTTTTAAAATATTTATTTTTTCAATGATTAGTAAAAAATACAGAATTTTAATTGAAAATTATCTTTTTGATTAAATTATTTACAATGTTAAATTATATTTTACATTGGATTTAAATTTAAATTAATTAAATAAAATATAATAATCATATTTAGGTAATTTAGATCATTTTTCTATTAAATTTGGATATAAATACATTATAAAAATTTTGAACATTCTTTCTATTAAAACACGCTTTCTCATCGTGTTTGTAGGATTAATTTTAAATTAAATGTTGAAAATAAAATTTAATTTAATTTGTAAAAATCGACTCCATATTTGGAATGATAATAATTTATATCATGTAATATGGTCAATTTAAATTTTTTCCATAATAAATGTTAAAAATAGTAAAAATTACTTACTACATTTAAGGTAAAAATGGATTTATCGGGTGTAAACTAAAAAGATAAGGGTTTAAAATGACCTACTGACTTTTCAGACACACAATATATGTATTTATTTAAATATTATCTATTATAGTATTTATAATGGACCATTTTGGAGGATTTTAGAATGGTAATAATGTTGGTGTGATTTAATCTTTTAAAAGAATATAAGTGTTCCGCTCTCTTCAGATATAAATGGGAACTCCCTCTCCTCTCCATTTCCCACCTTAAACACCTTTTGGTTCAACCATTAATAGAAAACATAACTTCCCAAATTTCCTACTATAATCCTATAAGACTTATTTTTTGAATAAATCCAACCTAGGAAAGATTTTGGTGCAAACCTAAGAAGGATACCCGAAGAAGAGGTAACATTCTTCAACAGGTGTTTTTTATTTCATTCTCCACCTCCTTCAATTCTTGTTAAAAAAAACTAATACAATAACCTCAATATATTCAATATAATAGGATTTTTTATTATAATTTCATTACCTAACACCATATCCAATTCTATAAAATGGGTTATAAAATCATCATTTTTGTTTACGGTGGACTACCGCCTCACGAACTGATGTCATAAGTATTTCTGTTACATCCTCTCAGAGTTTAGTGCGACGATGTAAATAAATCATATATATGATATATATAAAATAATTATAACTATTTATACATGATATCATATATATAATTTTGATCTACATTTCATAGGGGGTACAATAACGTTTCTCATCTGTGTGGTCGACTACCACCACGTGATGGATATGATTCATTTTTCAGTAACGCTTTAAATGGAAGGTTACAATGAAAAATATAATTATTATATGGGATATGAATGAAATAATTATTATATTAATTACATATTTATAATTATTAAAGTATAATATATCATTATATTTATTAATCTAAAATATTATAATGTCGCTCGTGTGTATGTGTAATACCGCCTTCGTAAGACGATGTGACTCTTTTTCTCTCCACACCACACAAATGATATATATATATATATAATTAATATGTTATTTATGAAATTATTATCATTATAGAAGTACAACAAATTCCTTACCTTTTTTACATGATTATCACTGAAAAATGTAAACGTTACTTAGGTATACATACAACCTAACGTCTCCATGATCCTAACATACTCCATTTTTCATAACCATATTTCATGATCATTTTTAAAGTTAAAATTGATGTAAAAATATGATAATTATATAATTATTTTTATTATTATTGAGATTATATAACTACACAATATGTGAATGTATTGGATCATTCATAATGAAACACACATGAAAAAACATGACAATTAACACCTAAAACAATGAAAATGATGATAGATTATTAACAGATGGGTGATAATATGTTATAAAAGAAGCACATAAGATATTAGAAATATTAATATGGCTCTATAATAAGTTAATAACTTGTTTAAAACCACTATATAGGATGTAAAATCACATTCCAAGAAAATAAAGAGTGAGGTAAGGGACTTCTTAACTCGATTACCATTCAGTGGGTTAAAATTCAACTTTATTAATTATTTCAAAACAAAATTATGTTTGTAATGAAATTTTATTATTTTATGTTGTATTAAAACTTGTATTATTTAGATTTATATTTTATAAAAATAATAAATTCATTGATTAATCCACACATCAATGATATGATCTTTGAAAGGGACTTCATCTCAATTTACCTTCATTGTGGCATATTGTAATGTTATGCACTGAATTACATTTATATTGTGAATATAATACCCCATTTCCATGTAATATCATGATTCATTAATATTTTATATTTTTTATGTTTCAATTTGAAATATTTAAACAATTGGTGTTTGACATAAAGTTACTAAGTGGTAAATATTTTCATAACTCAATTTATTTTAATTATGTTATATTACATCTTCATTGTCTCTGACATTATACGGTTATGTGTGCATGAAATTTTGACTAAATTATTTTTTATATACTTTTTTATGTGGATTTAAATTTTATACACATAATAAATTCATTGGTTAATTTTCACTTCAACATTGTGATCTTTTCTAGGGTTTACATCACAATTTCATTTTAATCGGGATTTATTTTACTTGAATTTCCATTGAAGGAAATTTTTTGATCAATTTTTTAAAAACCATATAATTTTATTATACTATAGTTATTAATTATACTTTTTAAGTAATTGTTCCATTTTCTACTCTTTGGTACCTACAATGATATAGAAATTGTTTTATTGAAATTCAACTACATTTCTCTCTTTAATCAAAAAATGCTTTCTACCAAAACCATGTTTTCTAAAAATATTTAAAAAAAATTAACAATTTTTAAAAATTAAATATTATTTAAAAAAAAAATTTAAATTAATCTTCATGTCACTTTTGTTGGAAAATTACCTTAATAAATTTGTATTTAAAGTTAAAATAAAAATGTCACAAACATGTATTGTTTTACTAAAACAATTTTTACATGGTGTTATACAAGTCATATATTTGACTATAAATATTCATTAGAAAGAAAAAAATATTTCCTACATCATGATATTTCTTTTATAATTTTTGGAAATTATATAAATTAATTTATTTATGACACAATGATGATGCAGTAATTACCTCTTTAATGAACGATATAAATAAAATAAAAAGGTAATGTAAAATATAAGACATACATTTGTCAAAAACTTATTGTATGGGTGGATTTATAACCCTTATCACCTTATTCTCTAAATATATAATTTTGGGACCTTTTATATCCGAAAATCATTTTATAATAAAGTATCTTTTCAATACTTTCCAAGAGTGCCCCTCCTCCCTCTTATAAAAGGTCACCACATCTACCCTCCTTAACCACACCTCTCAAGCCATTGGCTCATCCAAACTCTGATAAATTTATCTCCCCACATACCTAACTTCATCATAGAAGCATTACCTTAGGCAGAAAGCTCTTCAAGAAACCCTTTTGGTTCAAACCAAGGGGAGTTACCCAATTTAAAGGTAAAGTCCTCTCTAATGTTCTCTTTTTTATTTTGCTTCTCCAACACCCTAAACTATTTTTTATTCTTTTATTTTTTAACAACAGAAGTATCTCTAATATACTAGGATGCTGTTTTGATAACTATTTTATCTACACTTACACACACCACCGTCAAATGTATAAAGAACATACTATTTCTGTGGATGGTGAATTACTGCCTCAGGAAACAATGATTGTTCTATCTTCTCCTACCACCTCTCATGGTGTCCATTATGATGGAACTATATTTATTTTTGATATATATTATATTTATTTCCTATAAATTCTTATGTATTTTACATTTAAAATATACCTTTATGCTTTTGATGTTGTGAAAATGCGATAATTTCATTTGAGGAAGTGTGGACTACCGCCCCTTCAGGTGATGCGACTCGTCCATGAAATACATGGAATGTATAAAGAATGAAATTAATGAACTAATGTGAACTATATAACATATATATTATACTGGAATTATAATATATATATATATATATATATATATATATCATTTAGTTTTAATTCCATTAATGGGACAAAGAAATTAAAGTAGCGTTCATGCGTACGTACGACATACCGTCTCCATGAACGATGCATTTCATTTTTTATCTCTAAATGTTATGGAATAGTATAAAATGAATATATACTGGATATATATGATATTTAAATCATCAATACTATTCTGGAGATGGTTTAATTATAACTACATGGAAAATTCTTTTCAAAGAAGTTCATTTTTGACTGATGTACCGAACATAAAAAAACGTCTAATATGAACTCACATAATTATCTAATTATTATAACATTATAGTAAGTGATATTAATTGAAAAATAAACATTAAAGGAGGTACTTAAGAAATTAGTAATTGAACAAAGTTTATTATTCAGGAATATAAAGAAACGAACAAGACAAGTCATACTTGAGGTAAGGGATCCTACCATTCTATTTCTTTTTAAGTACTCTATTTTATGTCATTTCTTTTTTTCTCCTTTTTCTTATGTTTGGGGATGTTATTTTATATTCCTCTTTCTACAAGTTTTATTTTAATATTATGAGAGACCCTATTTGATCTCATCAATCCATTTTTTAAAGTTTTAAGTGGTGTCGTTAGGCTGCCGAAATTTCATAAAGGACTTTTTATCTCACTTTGTGTTTCTGTGAGATTCATGCTACATTTTCCACTATTTCCTTATTTTTGGTGTATTTAATGACCATGATTGTATTATTTGTGTAATAAACTTCAATTTATGTGTATTTACATCTTCATTGTATAATCCTTCTTTCATGGGGTGTATGTTTCGAATGTTACCCAAGTCGGTATAGGAACCTTTCACCCTCCTAATTTTAAAAGTCTTGTTTTTGTTTTTTCTTTTAAATTATATATTATTATGTTGGGATATTTTCTTATATATCCTTATTGATGTAACTTTTATGTCAAACTGATGAGATACCCTTTATCCCTCTCACCATCTCTTATTCTAAAATTTGATGTGACGTCGTTACACTATAGAATGTTTACAAGGGAACTTCTTAACCCAATTTAAATTCTTTGGGTTAAACCTCTACTTGTTGATTTTGTCATGATATGAATATGTGTGGATTAAATCTAATTGTTTTACACTGAGTATCCAGTTTAATTTGGTTTATTTATATTTTTCACACATAATCATGTTATTTCTTTATCCTTGCTCTAATGGCATGATCCTTGATTGGAATTACATCTCAATTTCTTCTCATTGAGACATTTATTAATGATATGCACTTTTATTCTTTTATAATGTGTATATAAATCCCCTTTTAAATTACTTATATATATTATGTCTATACTAAATTCATTTAAATGTTTTGAAAATGGTCTACTTTCATGTGGCTTATAATCTAAATTTGCAAAATGGAAAATGACTCTTTTATTAAAACATTGTTTTCAATGGTTTTAACGATTTATTCTTGTAAACATTTATCATCCATGTTCATGTTTTAAAAATGGTTTTAAGGATTTATTTATAGGGACATGAATGTTTTAAAATCCTTTCAAAAGTTTTGAATTGGTATGGGAGACTTTGATTCTAAAATCTCTTTTAAATGTCTTCTTTTATTGTATAAAGGGATATTTATCTCATAGAGTTTTAATGATTTTATTAGATGTTTTGATATCATGATGTGTTCTATTTTGATTTAAATGTGTAAATTTTATGTTTCTTTGATGCATGTTTTAAGTGTTATGATTATGTTATGGCTCTTTGGAAATGTTTATGAAATCGGGTGGTTCCATGATAAAATAAGGGCGGGTGAGCCCGAGATAGCTCTCCAATGCATTGGGTAATGCGAAGGAGTTAAACGCTAAGGTTTCTCTGAAGAGATTTAGGGAATATACTGTGGTGGGTATTCCAAATGTAACCATGAGGGTTACTCCCTACATAATAATGTTATGAGTGCCTCAAGTTACCTTTATGTCTTATGATTTCTATGACTTATTACTAAATCTTATGATTTCATGAGGTATGTTAAAGTTATTTTTTTTAAGAGTAAAGTATGATTTCATTGATTCTTATGTATACATAGACTGGTGTTTTCTTTCCATATTTTTATATCCCTTACTGAACCTTTTATGCACATATCAAGTTTTTTTAACTTTTTCTATAGGACTTAAAGGTGAATAGGGTCAAGGATGGGATCCAGGAAATACATGCTATCTAAAACATGGAATTAGAAATGTTTATTTTTAAGATTTTTTTATTTTTTGGAAACTGAGTAGAAGTGTCTACTTTGTAATCTTGTTAGATGTAATAGTTATGTCCTAATTCTCTAAAACTCTAAACCTGAAAAGATCCTCAATGTGAATTATTCATTTAATTCAAGATTATGTAATGTTTTATGGTTAGGTCCTTATAGTTGGTATCAGAGGTCTGTTTAGATAACTTTAGAGGTTAGAGTGTAGTTTAAGCATAAGTGACAAGTTGTGTATAACCACAATGGTTAGTATATTAGATGGAGTCATTGTTATTTTTGAAAGTTGGAATGATTTTGAGATAACAAATATAAGTATACCTTAGTGTTTATCTTCCTCATTAGTACATGATGATTTTGTTAACATACTCACAATGACTTTTTTTGGTTTTAGTAAATAGATGGATCTAGCAGGCACCAAAGTGAAAATGGGTTTGAAGGAAACTGTGGCGGTTCTTTGATTAAGAGACTGGATGAAATGGGGGATTCAATGAGGAATCTAGTGGTTATTCTAAACCAACTATCAAGGAGTCATGATTAACTACTTGAATCTTGGTGAGTTCTCTGATGCATCATGTACGAGAGAACCAACTCGATGTGGAAGTTTAGGTAATAATTATAATGGTTACCATTAGGGTTTATATAATCCTTACTTTTGAGGTAATTATGGGTTACTATATGATGGAAGATGAAAGGCATGAGGTAAAATTGATGTTAAATTATTTAATGGTTATTTTTGAAGATTTTATCCCTTTTTGGGGAATGCTTTAAGAATTATATAGTTTTGGAAAAATGGAAAACACACAGACTATGTGACAACCCGTCGCGTCGGACCCAACTGCGGGAATCGAACCCACAACCAATGTGCAACTGGTATTTATCGCTTACCACAGGACTACATGAAGTCCCGGGTTAGTATGACAAATTATTTTTAGTTAGATGATTTTATGAATCAAGAATAAGTTTATTTTGGGTTTTCTATGGAAATGATTGACCTATCATGGAGGATATGTGATTTGGTTAATTACTTTTCAGTATGAGACTTTAAGTGTAACTGATGTTCTTTAGAGATAAATGTTAAGATTTACCTTGGAAGACTATGCGATTAAATCTTTTGGATATTTGGGTTTCAATATTATGTTGGTTTATTTTTGATTAATTTTAAGGGAAATTTTGTATTGAATGGTCGTTGTTGAACTTTGGGTTGTTTGACAAATTTTAGAGATCAAGAGTAGTTTTTCTTCTTGTGAAAGATTATCTTTTTTTCGGATTATCTGATCTTATACAAACAAATTTGGATTTTGTTACAGTCTAAAGACATGGGAAATATATAGTTCATCTTTTGTGAGTTATGTGATTCTCTCTAAGTTTATTATAGCGCTCTTAATGTGAACAAGTCATCATGAATACTAATTTTTTGGTGAAAATACGAGTTTGTGTTGTAAATCTAGTAAAAGATGAATCCTAGATGAAAAGTAAGTTTGTTTCCTTTAGTTTAAATTAAGCTCATAAATAAATTCCCCAATGAAAAGTAACTTAAAACAAAAATTATGTCTGTTATTTTTTCCTACTGGGGAATCAAATACCGTTTAACCCATCACATGTTTGTGATTTTCTGGTGGTTAACTTTCTCCTAAACATGTTTCTATCACTCTCCATCAGAACATGACCATTTGTTTTTTTCTTCCATATCCATTTTTTCATGGAATCCTAGTATGGGTTAACTCGTGTGACCTTTTTTACTGTGCTTTCTTTATTTTAATGTGATAGTTTTACCAACTCTTGTTCCGATGTGGGACTTCCAATGCAGTTTCCGAGCCCAATTTTAAAATTGCGAGGACGCAATTCCCATAATGGGGGAAGGATGTAACACCTAAGGTAAAAAAGAATATGAAATTTCTGTATTTATCCATATTTGTGAATAAAATTTTAATATTAATTTGAAGGGAACACTATGCTCAATGGCGTACCCAAGACGCAACAATGAGTTTCATCGAAATCTTACGTCGCACTCTAATAATAAAATAATATTATTTTAAATGGTAGTTAACGCCTAGCCATTGTAATGGAAGGAATGAACAGAACTAACTACAAAATGAATATATATTTTTGTAAAATATTTTTACTTTTATCCAATAAATGTTAGAGGCTCAAAATGCGAATGAATCCAATTTTAAGCGTAAATTTTCTAATATTCTTTAAAAGATCGATTAACCGCCTTTTGATGGCGAACCCTTTTTAAATAAACTTGTTGACAATTTTATATGTTATATTGGACCAAATAAAATTCTTCTTTAGAATCTTGATATCAAAATTTACTTTGTATAGGTTTTTGTTATTTTTTTTTGATAAAGTCCATTTTTAATGAATAAGTGAAAAATGTTGTATTTTAATTCAAAAACTTTTTTTAATATAATTTATTTATATGATTAGATGAAAATCTGAATTGTTTTTAAAGTGAAATTAGAATATATTTTTACCATTTATTCCAATTGCGGTAATTGGAATTAATTTCACTTTGAAATTGGACTTAAACTAGTGTCAATCGTTTAATAGATATTGTTTCTTAAAGACACGCTATTTGTTTTGACAATGGGAATTAATTATTAAATTAATTAATGAAAGTTATATGTTTTGAATTTTTTAAAATAGACATAATTTTTTAATTCTGAATATCAAATATAGCTTAGGGTGAATTTTTGGTATTTTTCTGAAAAAATTCAATTTTTGATGAATAGTGAAACCCCTAAGTGGTAGTTAAAAAACTGATTTTTCATTTAAATGAAACTTTACCACTTCTGTGATTTGAATTTAAGAAATCCAACACACATGTTTTTCATTAGGATGTAAAATATGGTTCAATGGGATTAAAATAATTTTTTGGTGAATAATAGCTTTTAAGTTTTATTAATCGAGATTAAAGGTACTTAGTGTAATTTAAGGTAAAGATAATGTTATAATAATATGAAATGTCATTGACACATGTCCAACTTTTATTGGATGAGTAATTTCCGACCAAGACAACCAATGGGTCAACTTGGGGACCCAATGGATCCACATTGGTAGGAAAATGACATTAATAACTTTTTATTTAAAGTTAAAATAATAATGTCACAAACATGTATTGTTTTACTAAAACAATTTTTACATGGGGTTATAAAGTCAAATTTTTTACTATAAATATTCATTATAAATATAAAAATATTTCCTACATCATGATATTTGTTTTATAATTTTTAGACATTAAATAAATTAATTAATTTATGACACCTTGATGATGCAGCGATTACCTCATTAATGAACGATTTAAATAAAATGAAAAGATAATTTAAAATATAAGACATACACTTGTCAAAAACCTATTAGATGGGTTAATTTCGAACTCTCATCACCTTATCCTCTAAATATATAATTTTGGGACCTTTGATATCCGAAAATCATTTTATAATAAAGTAACTTTTCAAGACTTTCCAAGAGTGCCCCTCCTCCCTCTTATAAAAGGCCCCCACCTCTACCCTCCTTAAACACACCTCTCAAGCCATTGGCTTTGCCAAAATCTGATAATATTATCTCTCCACATCCCTACCTTAATCATAGAATCCTTCCCTTAGTCATAAATCTCTTCAAGAATCCCTTTTGGTTCAACCCAAGGGGAGTTACCCGATTTAATGGTAAAGTCCTCTCTATTGTTCTTTTGTTTTATTTTTCTTCTCCAACCCCCTAAACTATTTTAATTAATTTATTTTGTAACAAAAATAGTATCTAAAATTTAATAGTATGTTTTTAAGAGAAATATTAGACCTACACTTACAAACACCTCCGTCTAATGGTTAAAGAACATACTCTTTCTATGGATGGAGAATTACTGCCTCACGAAATGATGACCGTTCTATCTTATCCTACAACCTCTCATGGTGGCCATTATGATGGAACTATATTTATATTTGGTATATATTATATTTATTTCATATATATTCTTCATTATTTTACATTTAAATCATACCTTTATTCTTTTCATGTTTTGCAAATGCGATAATTTCATTTGAGGAAGTGTGGACTACCGCCCCCTCAAGTGATGTGACTCGTCCATGCAATAAATGGAATGTATAAAGAATGAAATTAAGTAACTAATGTGACCTATATAACATATATATTATACTGTATTTATAATATATATATATATATATCATTTAGTTTTAATTCCATTAATGGGACAAAGAAATGAAAGTAGTGTTCATGCGAACGTATGGCCTACCGTCCTTATGAACGGTGCATTTCATTTTTTATCTCCAAATGTTATGGAATAGTATAAAATGAATATATACTGGATATATATGATATTTAAATCATTAATACTATTCTGGAGAATGTTTAATTATAACTACATGGGCAATTCTTTTCCAACAAGTTCATTTCTGACTCATGTACCGAACATCAAAAAAAAATGTCTGATTTGAACTCACATAATTAACTAATTATTATAACATTATAATATGTGATATGAATTGAATAATAAACATTACATGATTTACATAAGAAATTAGTAATTTAATAATGTTTAATATTCCGGAATATAATGAAATGAACAAGACAAGTCTGACTTGAGGTAAGGGATCCTACCATTCTCTTTCTTTTTAAGCAGTCTATTTTATGTCAATTCTTTTAAGATCATGTTTCTTATGTTGGGGGATGTTATTTTATATTCCTATCACTATAATTTTTATTTTAATATGATGAGAGACACTATTTTATCTCATTAATCCATTTTTGAAAGTTTTAAGTGGCACCATTAGGCTGCCAAAATTTCGTAAGTGACTTTTTATCTCACTTTGTGTTTCTGTGAGATTCATGATACATTTGCCACTATTTCCTTTTTTGTGGTGTATGTACTTCCAATGATTGTATTATTTGTGTAATATACTTTAATGCATGGGTATTTACATCTTAATTGTATGATCCTTCTTTCATGGGGTGTACGTTTCGAAAGTTACCCAAGTCGGTAAGGGAACCTTTCACCCATCAAATTTTAAAAGACTTATTTTTGTTTTGTCTTTTAAATTACATCTTATTATTTTGGGATATGTTCTTATATATCCTTATTGATGTAAATTTTATGTCCATGTGATGAGATACCCTTTATCCCTCTCATCAACTCTTTTTCTAAAATTTGATGTGACGTCGTTAGGCTATCGAATTTTTACAAGGGAACATCTTAACCCAATTTCAATTCTTTGGGTTAAACCTATACTTCTTGATTTTTTCGTTCTATAAATATTTGTTGATTAATTATGATTGTTTTACACTGATTATCCACTTATATTTGGTGTATTTATATTTTTCACGCATAATCATGTCATTTCTTTATCCTTACTCTAATAGCATGATCCTTGATTGGGATTATATCTCAATTTCTTCACATTGAGACATTTCTTAATGATATGGACTTTTATTCTTTTATAATGTGTATATAAAGCCCCATTTAAATTCTTTATCTATATTATATCTATACTAATGTAATTTAAATGTTTTGAAAATGGTCTACTTTCTTGTGGCTTATATTTTAAATGTTCAAAATGGAAAAGGACTCTTTTATTAAAACATTGTTTTAAATGGTTTTAAATATTTATTTTTTTAAACATTTATCATCCATTTCCATGTTTTAAAAATGGTTTTAAGGATTTATTTCTAGGTACATGAATGTTTTAAAACCCTTTCGAATGTTTCTATGTGGTATGGGACACTTTGATTCTAAAATCTCTTTTAAATGTCTTCTTTTATTGTATAAAGTGTCATTTCTCTCATAGAGTTTTAATGATTTTATTAGATGTTTTAATATCATGATGTGATCTCTTGTGATTGAAATGTGGAAATTTTATGTTTATTTTAAACATGTTTTAAGTGTTATGATTATGTTATGGTTCTTGGGAAATGTTTATGAAATCGGGTGGTTCCGTGATAAAATAAGGGCAGGTGAGCCCAAGATAGCTCTCCAATGCATTGGGTAATGTGAAGGAGTTAAACTCTAAGGTTTCTCCAAAGAGATTTAGGGAATATACTATGGTGGGTATTTCAAATGTAACCATGAGGGTTACTCCCAACATAATAATTTTATTAATTCCTCAAGTTACCTTTACATCTTATGATTTCTATGAGTTATTCATAAATCTTATGATTTCATGAGGTATGTTAAAGTGATTATGATTTAAGAGTAAAGTATGATTTCATTGATTATTATGTATACATGGACTAGTTTTTTCTTTCCATATTTTTATATCCCTTACTAAGCCTTTTATGCTCATCCCATGTTTTTGAAATGGTTTCCACATGACTTAAAGGTGAATAGAGTCAGGTATGGGATCAAGGAAAGACATGTTATCTAAAACATGGAACTAGAAATGTTTATTTTTAAGATTTTTTTTTATTTTATGGAAACTGAGTAGAAATTTCTACTTTATAATCTTGTGAGATGTAATAGTTATGTCATAATTCTCTAAAACTCTAAACCTGAAAAGATCCTCAATGTGAATTATTCATTTAATTAAAGACTATGTAATGTTTTAAGGACGGGTCTTTATAGTCTGTATTAGAGGTCTGTTTAGATAACTTTAGAGGTTAGAGTGTTGTTTAAGCATAAGTGACAAGTTGTGTATAACCACAATGGTCAGTATATTAGATTGATTTATTGTTATTTTTGAATGATGGAATGATTTTGAGATAACTTTGATAAGTTTATCTTAGCGTTTATCTTCTTCATTAGTACATGATGATTTTGTTAATATACTCACACTGAAATTTTTCGTCTTAGTAAATGGATGGATCTAGCAGGAACCAAAGTGACAATGGGTTTGAAGGAAACTATGGCAGTTCTCTGATTAAGAGACTGGATGAAATGGGGGATTCAATGAGGAATCTCGTGGTTATTCTAAACCGACTATAAAGGAGTCATGATTAACCACTTGAACCTTGGTGAGTTCTCTGATGCATCATGTACGAGAGAACCAACTCGATGTGGATGTTTAGGTAATAATTATAATGGTAACCATTAGGTTTTATATGATCCTTACTTTTGAGGT
Source organism: Viscum album (assembly GCA_963277665.1). Classification (NCBI taxonomy): domain Eukaryota; kingdom Viridiplantae; phylum Streptophyta; class Magnoliopsida; order Santalales; family Viscaceae; genus Viscum; species Viscum album. The sequence continues at coordinate 1,605,989,393 of OY728141.1, read as the reverse complement.
AATTATGGGTTACTATATGATGGAAGATGAAAGGCATGAGGTAACATTGAAGTTAAATTATGTTATGGTTATTTTTGAAGATTTTATCTCTTTTGGGGAATGTTTTAAAAATTATATAGTTTTGGAAAAAGGGACACCGTGTAGACCGTGTGACAACCCATCGCGTCAGACCAAGTTGTGGGAATTGAACCCACAACCAAAGTGCAACGGGTATTTATCGCCTACCACTAGACTACGTGAAGTAACTAGTTATTACGACAAATTCTTTTTAGTTAGATGATTTTCAGAATAAAGAATAAGTTGATTTGGGGTTATCTATGGAAACGATTGACCTATCATGGAGGATATGTGACTAGGCTATTTACTTTTCAGTATGTGACTTTAAGAGTAACTGATGTTCTTTGGAGATAAATGTTAAGATTTACCTTGGAAGACTATGTTATTAAATCCTTCAGAGAAATGGGTTTCAATATTTGGTAGGTTTATTTTTGATGATTTTTAAGTGAAATTTTGTATTGAATGATCTTTGTTGAACTTTGGGTTGTTTGACAAATTTTAAAGATCAAGAGTAGTTTTTCTTCTTGTGAAAGATTATCTTTTTTTTTGTGATTATTTGATCTTATACAAACAAATTTGGTTTCTGTTATGGTCTAAAGACATGGGAAATACATATTTCATCTTTTTTGAGTAATGTGATTCTCTCGAATTTTATTATAGCGCTCTTAATGTGAACAAGTCATCATGAATACTCATTGTTCGGAGAAAATATAAGTTTGTGTTGGAAATCTAGTAAAAGATGAAGCCTACATGACAAGTAAGTTTTTTCCCTTAAGATTCAGTTAAGCTCATAAATAAATTCCGTAATGAAAAGTAACTTAAAATAGAAATGTTGTCTGTTAATTTTTCCTACTGGGGAATCAAATACCGTTTAACCCATCACAAGTTTGTGATTTTCTAGTGGTTAACTTTATCCTAAACATGTTTTCTATCACTCCCCATCAGAACATGAAACTTTGTTTTTTTCTTCCATATCCATGTTTTCATGGAATCCTAGTATGGGTTAACTCTTGTTACCTTTGTACTTCGCTTTATTTATTTTAAAGTGATAGTTTAACCCACTCTTGTTCTGATGTGGGACTTTCAATGATGTTTCCAAGCCCAATTTTAAAATTGCGAGGACGCAATTCCTAAAAGGGGGGAAGGATGTGACCCCCCAGGTAAATAAAGAATATGAAATTTTTATATTTATCCATATTTGTGAATAAAATGTTAATATTAATTTAAATGGAATGCTATGCTCGATGGCGTACCCAATACGCAACAACGAGTTTCTTGGAAATCTTATATTGCACTCAAATAATAAAATTATATTATTTTAAATGGTAGTTAACGCCTAGACTGTAACAACACGAGATTTTATAAGATAATTTTTTTTTAATTTCATTCATATCTTCTATTGTACGACACACCAAGATTATCTTGCGCTATACGCAATACTGTATTAGCTTGCAGTATACGCAATCACGACCTTCCTCGATAGCGTGTCTTATACGCAATACCGGGTTTTACTAAACAATGATATATTATTATAATATTGTTATAAACTAGCCGTTATGAATAATGTTAACTAAATTTTGAATTTTATAACATTATTATTCATCTTACACATTTCTAGAACATGGTATAAGAACAAAATAAAATTTTCGGGTAAAATAAGTATTTTTCAAAAAATGCAGTTTTGCCGCCTTTTGATGGCGCACCCACATTAAATCTAGTTTTTGACATTTTTATATGTTCAATTTGACAAAATAAAATTCTTATTTTGAATCAGGATATAATAATTTACATTAGATAAAGTTTTGATATTTTTCCGATAACTTTCATATTTTAATGAATAGTAAAAACACGCTATATTTAAATTAAAAACAACTTTTTTCATCGTAATATATTATGTGGTTAATGTATAATATTGAATGGTTTTAAAGTATAAATAGAATATATTTTTACCATTTAATATAATATATGTCATTAGCATTGATTTTACCTTGAATTCTTAGGTTAAATCAATTCAATCTTTTGCAATGTTTTAAAGAAAAACCCGTTTTCTTTCGACAATGAGATTAATTTTAATTTAATTTATGCATCTTTTGTGTATTTAATTTGGAAAAATGGATTCCATATTTGTAATCAGTGGGTCCAAATTATGTTAATAAGCTACTTTTTATTTTTGGGCATTGTGAATAGTAACTACTATAAATTTTATTTACTATAGTTAAAGGTAAATCGGGTAATTAAGGGTAAATATAAGATTATAAAATTACCCTAACACTTGGGAAAATCCTATTGGATGGCTAAAAGTAGACCCATATAAACTAAGGGTCGGATTAGATTCATTTTATGGACTTTTTTCCATGAAAATAATTTAATTATTATTAAAACCAAAGAATGTGACAACATGTCACTTTCTTAAATCTTATAAGTATAATAATTTTAATTTAGTGATAAACTTCATGAAACTGCGAACATGAATAGTATCAAGAAAGATAATACAATTATCTATATCATATGAATTTATTTAGAATTTTAAGGGATTAAATAATTATCATTTATTATGACACAAAGATGATGGAGTAATTGTCTTATTAATGAAATATTGACATAATTGATGTCATAAATGCCCCAATAAATGTAATTTGAGACTTTTTATGACTTACATTAATATTCTAGGTTAATATGACATGTTATTGTTGATATAAGAAACTTTGTTCGAACTTATCATTCTGTTATGAATTTCATAAAAATCATGTACCAAATAGTGTCAAAATTGACATAATTTAGTTTTTAAAACAAATATTATAGTATTAATTGTTATTTAATTCCTAAAAATATAAGGTTCGTCCAAATGACTTAGATAAGGATAGATATATTAATAATAAACAACTTGGGGTTTTTTTGGCTTGTTCTGGTATGTTTATTAACCATATAGTGTAAGAAAAAAAAAGACACGGTAAAAGTTAAATTATTTAACTTAGAGTTAAATCTAATTGATAAGGTTACAATAATAACCTAAACTTGTATAAATCCTATTGGATGAGAGGATTTCGACCCATACCCACTTTATTTTCGAAATAAGACCCTTTTTAACCATTATAAACCGAATTTGACTTTAATAAAAAATAATATTTTGAGATTTTTCTAAGGTGCCCCTCTCCTCCCTTATAAAAGGGCACCTCCTCCCTCTCCTCCTCACACCAATTTGAGCATTCAAGCTCGGCAAACCCCTGAAAAAATCTCTTCCCCACTTCCCTAGTATCATCCTAGAGGTCCTGGTCTTCTTCAAAGACCATCCTTAGTTCTTTAAGTGGAGATTAAGTAAAGGCGCGTCAAAAAGAGGTAATATCCATTACCGATCTTTTTCAATTTCTTTCTTCTTCAACTACTTCTTATTTAGTTGTTACATGGTAAAGTAATAACATCATTATTTCTTATATAATGGTATGTTATTATGAAACAACTCTAATTAACCTTCTATCCGTCCTACGGAAAAAGGAAATCACCGCGCCTGTGTACGTACGAAATACCATCTCCACGACGCGTTGAGATTCATTATCCATGTTAACCATTCCAGAATGATTATAAAGTATATATAATGAATAATAATGAAATATATGACATGGTAAATCTACTGGATTTATGTATATAAATATTTATGTCATCTACTTACTTACATTCAAGACAATAAGGAAAGGAAAACAGTGTTCATGCGTACGTACGGACTACCGTCTCCATAAACGATTGTTTCATTTAATTTATCTATCTATTATATATATATATACTGAATATATATGATATATAAATCATGTTTTATATTCTGGAAGTATGTAAATCATGATATAAGTAATAATAATTTCAAGAACAACAAGTCCAAACACCTATGATAAATAAAACGATTTTACCCAAAACACTTCTTTAACATGGAATTTACAAAAGAACGGGTAATATAAAGTCATAAGTGAACCATATATGATATCATAACAATGAATATGATTCTATAATAAGTTAATGACATTATTTAAATCATTATACAGGAGTTTTGGATACGTACAAAGCATATCAGACATAAGGTAAGGGAAATATCACAATCTCATTTTTATCTGAGATTGTTTATACTTTGGTATTTACTGGGGTGTATTTTATCATCCACATCCATGTTTCCTCAATATGTAATATTATTTCCATCCACCTAAAATTATTTAAATCCAATTTTACCCTTCAGTGAGTTTTTGGTAAAAGATATGAAAGTAATCTTTTGTCGTTTTTCATACGAGGTACTTTTTGACTTTTCCGACAAAAGTACGAGAAGAATGTTTTTTTTAACTTATACGGCATGAATGGATTTTTAAAACATTATTTCCAAAAATATTCCATTACAATTTTTTATGTTTATTTTTAATCAACTTCTTTTAGTTTAAAATTGTATGACATGTTAAGAAAGGAAAAGTGTTTTTGAAGTAGAAAGGATATTTTCCTCAAGAATGAAGTTCAAGTGTTTTATCAAAATTATTTTCCATCTAAGATAATAAAGGGTTATGTTTTTATCCCTATTATTACATTGATTTGATTATGTTGTGATGGAATTATTTTTATGAATTCCTTTATCGTATATGAATTGTTTTATGATGTCATGATGTTTAAGATTCCCATTTTTATTACATGGGTTATGCAATGATGCATGGTTTATGATTTTGTGGCACGCATAATAATGGTATCATTATGAGATGGGTGGGACCTATATCTACCTCCAATGCATTGGGTAAAGATTTTATATCTCATGAGATAGACATGGCTAGAACGGTAGGTTATACCGGTTCAGTGAAACATGGCTGAAACGAGGGTGACTCGGTTCAGAAATGGACTTTGTCCACTAAGATAGTCTTGGCAATGAGTCTTGACTAATAAGATATGATTCTCTATGATTATGTGTGTATGACAAAAAGTTTCATGTTTTAAGTTATGATTATTGGGATTACATTTCACTTCTATGATTTATCCCATGTTATGATATTATGATCTCTTTTGCAGGTTAAGATTTCCAAAAGTTATGTTCTTATGTATATGATGTGATTGATATTTCTTTTGTTTACCCTTACTGAGCATTTGAGCTCACCCTTTTATGTTTTATTTTCCCCAGGATATAAAGAAATGTTTTAGGTAAAAAAAGGGAAGATCTTTATGGGAGACGTTGAAGATCTTTCACCATGATTAGAAGATTACGTTCCGAGTTTCCAAAGACACTAAACTATTACGGTCCTTGTGTGTGTGTTTTTGTTATGTACTAAGTATTCCGAAAAAGTAATGTAATGTCTATGTACATTAAGCTTCGGGTCTCTACAGTTGGTATCAGTTGAAAGGTTTAGTCAACCTTTGGAAACTAGGATGCGAAAACGTTAGTGAGATCCCTATAGATATTACTAAGGTATGTCTAGGGATGTCCCTAAGGATAAGTATACATATAGGATATAGTTCTAGAACTACGGTAACGATCTTAGAATTTAACCTAAGATGTTAGATATTAAGGGTACTCCCCCTTTACTATGTTGTTTTCCCTAGCATTATGTTTTCCTCTCACACTATTCTTTTTGGGTTTTAGACGATGGCTGGAACCCGAAGGAACCGCGTTGATAACTGTAATGGACAATGCAATGATTTTCCTCCTGAACAAACAAGTGTTATGGGAGATGGAGTGGAAAATCTTATTGCTATACTTACACAAGCTATGAATCATTCTGGACTTCCAAATGAGCAGAGAAGGGAACAATATTCTATTGAGTCCTTCATGAGGCAACGTACACCTTCTTTCAGTGGGTCTTCTGATCCACTTGTTGCTGAAAAATGGATCAGTACCACTGAAAATATATTTTCAGTTCTTCAATGTTCTGAACATGATAAAGTCATCTTAGCAGTATATCGTTTGGAAGGTGAAGCTGATCAATGGTGGAATATTATCAAGAATACGAGGCCAAGAGATGAAATTGAGTCCATGGAATGGGACGAGTTCAAGAACTTGTTTTTCAGTAAGTACTTCCCTCGTATTCTTCGAACAAAGATGGAAAAGGAGTTTCTTGAGCTGAAGCAGAAGGATGATGAATCTGTTGGTATATACGAAGCGAATTTTACAAGACTTACAAGGTATGCATCTGGCATTATCATCCAACCTGAAAGTAAAGTTGATCGATTTTTCAGTGGCTTAATACCAAGTCTTCGAAGGGAATTAGCTATAAGAGACTTCAGTAGCTATGAAGAAATTGTATGTTGTGATATCAAGGTAGAAATGGAAGTTGGTGTCACATTTCCATCTCATGGTTTTGATAAGAAACGAAAGATGGAGTTGAAGGAAAAATCTCAGAATAATGGTGGAAAGAAGATGAATGTTTCCTTATGCACAAAGTGTGGAAATAAGCATGGTGGAGATTGTCTTAAAGGGACTAGAAAATGTTTTAAGTGTGGAAAAGAAGGTCATCGAGCAGCTGAGTGTCGAAGTAAGGGAAAAAGGGTTTCTAATTATGTGAATAAAGAAAACACTGCAGAGAATGCACCACCAACACTTCAATGCTTCAAGTGCAAGAAAATGGGGCATTATGCTAATAAATGCCCTAATCCAAGGGTTAGTGATGATCGACATGAGCAACCGCTTAAGGGAAAGGACAAAGGGAAGTCACATGCGATCACTATTAGCGATGTTGAATATGACAACGATGTGGTGGAATGATTAAGTGTTTATGTAATGGGATTCCAAAATAATGTTGTATCACGGAGTATTGGAATATTTATGTATTGGTCTAATGTGGTATTAAAAGTGATTGAGATATTTTTGAAAATAAGATGATATGCTCATAATGAAGGGAAAACGAGAAAATGAAATGTTTAACAGCATTCATGATCTCATGATTGATATAAGGACTAAGTGATATCATGGTTTGAGTATATAGAATTTTGAGGATTTAGGTATGTGTAAAGTGTTAACTTTTAACTGCATTCATGTTTTCACTAAGGTTTAATGGGTATTCAGTTTTCAAGAGAATACATCATTAAGGTATTCACATGATTGGATTGTGACCAACAAGATATATGGGGGATAAATGATGGTATTCACATGCTTGGTTGACGACATTTCAAGTTATCATTTTCTTTATACTATGATCTTGGACTGAAGTATTTTAGATAAGCCTAAATATTGGAATGGATTATGTTGGAAATATGCTAAGTATTGTTTAAGGATAGAACTTTTTTCTATATTACTGATGGGATTTTATAGTAATATAGTTTTAGAAAAAGGACACCCTGCAGGACGGGCAACAACCCATCACGTCAGACAAGGCTGTCGGAATCGAACCCACAACTGAAATGCAACTGGCCTTTTTTGCCTACCACTGGCCTACAGGAATTCCATGTATAGTAGAAACTAGTTTTATTATATTAAGCAGTATAAGTCCATTTTAGGAACTATATATGATTAATCTCACTATAGATTGACTTATTTATTTTTTGATAACTTTTCTAACCTTTTGTTTTAGATAGATGGAATGACCCATCATTCTATCAAATGATCTGCTAACACATCACGAATGACAAGTTCAACATCAGAGATGAAGTGGAAATTGTCCAAAGAACGACAAACATTGAGACTATACCAAAATCAAAAAAGTATTTCTTCTAATTCCAATTTCATCAACTTTAGGGAAATGATCTTGAAAACCAAAAATGTTGTCCTAGTGCTCTTATATCTGATGAATCAGATGGTACCTTAGATCATCACAAATTTATGGCTTTGTGATTGCTGGCTTTTCCATAGCCATGTTCTCTACCACTCTCCATCAGAACATGGCTGTTAGATTTCTCTTCAGTGTCCATATTTTCTCCTATAGGGAAACCCAGTGATGAGTTCATTTGGGTAACCATTATATTTCATACTTTAGTTTTTAAAGTTCAGTTTTGGTATTTCTTTTTACGATGTGGGTTTTTATGAATAGTAAACTATTTATACCCCTGATGAATTTCGAGGGCGAAATTCATTTTAAGGGGGGTAGAATGTAACAACCCAAGATTTTATAAGATACATTCTTTTTAATTTCATTCATATCTTCTATTTTACGACACACCAAGATTATCTTGCGCTATACTCAACACTATATTAGCTTGCAGTATACGCAATCGCGACCTTCCTTAATAGCGTGTCTTATACGCAATATCGAGTTTTACTAAACAACGATATATTATTATAATATTGTTATGAACTAGCCGTTATGAAATGTGTTGACTAAATTTTGAATTTTATAACATTATTATTCATCTTACACATTTCTAGAACATGGTATAAGAACAAAATAAATTTTTCGGGTAAAATAAGTATTTTTAAAAAAATGAAGTTTTGCCGCCTTTTGATGGCGCACCCACTTTAAATCTAGTTTTTGACATGTTTATATGTTCAATTTGACAAAATAAAATTCTTCTTTTGAATCAGGATATAACAATTTACATTAGATAAGCTTTTGATATTTTTCCGAAAACTTTCATATTTTAATGAATAGTAAAAACACGTTATATTTTAATTAAAAACATCTTTTTTCATCGTAATATCTTATGTGGTTAAATTATAATATTTAATGGTTTTAAAATGTAAATAGAATATATTTTTACCATTTAATATAATTTTTTTCATTAGCATTGATTTTACCTTGAATTCGTAGGTTAAATCAATTCAATCTTTTGCAATGTTTTAAAGAAAAACCCGTTTTCTTTCGACAACGAGATTAACGTTAATTTAATTTATGAATCTTTTGTGTATTGAATTTGGAAAAATGGATTCCATATTTGGAATCAGTGGGTCCAAATTATGTTAATAAGCTACTTTTTATTTTTGGCCATTGTGAATAGTAACTACGGTAAAATTTATTTACTATAGTTAAAGGTAAATCTGGTAATTAAGGGTAAATATAAGATTATAAAATTACCCTAAAACTTGGAAAAATCTTTTTGGATGGATAAAGGTAGACCCATATAACCTAAGTGTCTGATTAGATTCATTTTATGGACTTTTTTCCATGAAAATAATTTAATTATTATTAAAACCAAAGAATGTGACAACATGGAACTTTCTTAAATCTTATAAGTATAATAATTTTAATTTAGTGATAAAATTCATGAAACATCAAACATGAATAGTATCCAGAAAGCTAATACAATTATCTACATCATAGGAATTTATTTAGTATTTTTAGGGATAAAATAATTATCATTTATTATGACACAAAGATGATGCAGTAATTGTCTTATTAATGAAATATTGACATAATTGATGTTATAAATGCCCAAATAAATGTAATTTGAGACTTTATATGACTTAAATTAATTTTATAGGTTAATATGACTTGTTATTGTTGGTATAAGTAACTTTTTTAGAACGTATCATTCTGTTATGAATTTCATAAAAATCATGTACCAAATAGTGTCAAAATTGACATAAATCAGTTTTTAAAACAAATATTATATTATTAATTGTTATTTAATTCATAAAAATCTACAGTTCGGCCAAATGACTTATATAATGATATATATATTAATAATAAACAACTTGGGGTTTTTTTGTCTTGTTATGGTAAGTTTATTAACCATATAGTGTAAGAAAACAAAAAAGACACGGTAAAAGTTAAATTATTTAACTTAGAGTTATATCTAATTGATAAGGTTAAAATAATAACCTAAACTTGTCTAAATCCTATTGGATGAGAGGATTTCGACCCATCTCCACTTTATCTTCGAAATAAGACCCTTTGAAACCATTATAAACCTAATTTGACCTTAATATAAAATAATATTTTGAGATTTTCCTAAGGTGCCCCTCTCCTCCCTTATAAAAGGGCACCTCCTCCCTCTCCTCCTCACACCAATTTGAGAATTAAAGCTCGGCCAACCCCTGAAAACATCTATTCTCCACTTCCCTAGTATCATCCTATAGGTCCTGGTCTTCTTCAAAGACAATCCTTAGTTCCTTAAGTGGAGGTTAAGTGAAGGCACGTCAAAAAGAGGTAATATCCATTACCGATCTTTTTCAATTTCTTTCTTCTTCATCTTCTTCTTCTTTAGTTGTTTCATGGTAAAGTAATAACATCATTATTTATTATATACTGATATGTTATTATGAAACAACTGTAATTAACCTTCTATCCGTCCTACGGAAAAAGGAAATCACCGCGCGTGCGTACGTACGGAATACCGTCTCCACGACGCGATGAGATTCATTATCCATGTTAACCATTCCAGAATGATTATAAAGTATATATAATGATTAATAATAAAATATATGACATGGTAAATCTACTGGATTTATGTATATATATTTATGTCATCTACTTACTTCCATTGAAGACAATAAGGAAAGGAAAATAGCGTTGATGCGTACGTACGGACTACCGTCTCCATGAACGGTGTGTTTCATTTCATTTATCTATCTATTATATTTATATATATATACTGAATATATATGATATATAAATCATGTTTTATATTCTGTAAGTAAGTAAATCATGATATAAGTAATAATAATGTCAAGAACAACAAGTCCAAACACCTACGATAAATAAAATGATTTTACCCAAAACACTTCTTTAACATGGAATTTACAAAAGAACGGGTAATATAAAGTCATAAGTGAACCATATATGATATCATAACAATGAATAAGATTCTGTAATAAGTTAATGACATTATTTAAATCATTATACAGGAGGTTCAGAAACGTACAAATCATATCGTACATAAGGTAAGGGAAATATCACAATCTCATTTTTATCCGAGATTGTTTGTACTTTGGTATTTACTGGGGTGTATTTTATCATCCACATCCATGTTTCCTCAATATGTAATATTATTTCCATCCACATAAAATTGTTTAAATCCAATTTTACCTTTTAGTGAGTTTTTGGTAAAAGATATGAAAGTAATCTTTTGTCATTTTTCATACGAGGTACTTTTTGACTTTTCCGACAAAAGTACGAGAAGAATGTTTTTTAACTTATATGTCATGAATGGATTTTTAAAACATTATTTCCAAAAATATTACTTTACAAGTTTTAAAGTTTATTTTTAATCAAATTCTTTTAGTTTAAAATTGAATGACATGTTAAGAAAGGAAAAGTGTTTTTGAAGTAGAAAGGATATTTTCCTCAAGAATGAAGTTCAAGTGTTTTATCAAAACTTTTTTCCATCTAAGATAATAAAGGGTTCTATTTTTATCCCTATTATTACATTGATTTGATTATGTTGTGATGGAATTATTTTCATGAATTCCTTTTTCGTATATGAATTGTTTTATGATGTCATGATGTTTAAGATTCCCATTTTTATTACATGGGTTACGCAATGATGTATGGTTTATGATTTTGTGGCACGCATAACAATGGTATCATTATGAGATGGGTGGGACATATATCTCCCTCCAATGCATTGGGTAAAGATTTTATATCTCATGATATAGACATGGCTGGAACGGTAGGTTATACCAGTTCAGTGAAACCGGACTGAAACGAGGGTGACTCGGTTCGGAAATGGACTTTGTCCACTAAGACAGTCTTGGCAATGAGTCTTGACTAATAAGATATGATTCTCTATGATTATGTGTGTATGCCACAAAGGTTCATGTTTTAAGTTATGATTATTAGTATTACATTTCACTTCTATGATTTATCCCATGTTATGATATTATGATCTCTTTTGCATGTTAGGATTTCCAAAAGTTATGTTCTTATGTATATGATGTGATTGATATTTCTTTTGTTTACCCTTACTGAGCATTTGAGCTCACCCTTTTATGTTTTCTTTTCCCCAGGATATAAAGAATGGTTTTAGGTAAAAAAAATGGAATATATTTATGGGATATGTTGAAGATCATTCACCATGATTAGAAGATTACATTCCGAGTTTCCAAAGACACTAAACTATTACGGTCCTTTTGTGTGTGTTTTTGTTATATACTAAGTATTCTGCAAAAATAATGTAATGTCTACGTACGTTAAGCTTAGGGTCTCTACATAGACATTGTAATTGATGGAATGAATAGAACAAACTAAAAAATGATTATATATGTTTTTCAAATATTTTTTCTTTTGTCCAATAAATGTTATAGGCTTAAAATGGGAATGAATCCAATTTTAAGCGTAAATATTCTAATATTCTTTAAAAGTTCGATTAATCGCCTTTTGATGGTGTGCCATTTTTAAATCCACTTGTTGAAAATTTTATATGTTATATTGGACAAAATAAAATCCTTATTTAGAATCGGGATATCAAAATTTACTTTGTGTTGGTTTTTGTTATTTTTTTTTGATAAAGTCCATTTTTAATGAATAAGTGAAAAATGTTGTATTTTACTTCAATGAATCTTTTTAATATAATTTATTTATATGATTAGATCATATTTTGAATTGGTTTTAAAGTGAAATTAGAATATATTTTTACCATTTAATCTAGTGGTGGTTATTGGAATTAATTTCACTTTGAAATTGGACTTAAAATACTGTCAATCTTTTAAGAGATATTGTTTCTTAAAAACACGCTATTTGTTTTGACAGACGGAATTAATTATTTAATTAATTAATTCATATTATTTGTTTTGAATTTTGTAAAATAGACATCATTTTTCAATTTGGAATATCAAATATTTTTTAGGGTGAATTTTTTGTATTTTTCTGAAAAACTTCAATTTTTGATGAATAGTGAAACCCCTAAGTGGTAGTTAAAAACTAATTTTTCATTTAAATGAATCTTTACCACTTCTGTGATTTGAATTTCAAAAATCCGACATACGTGGTTTTCATTAAGAAGTAAAATGTTGTTCAATGGGATGAAAATAAGTTTTTGGTGAATAGTAACTTTTAAGTCTTATTAATCGTTATTAAAGGTAATTAATGTAATTTAGGGTAATGATAATGTTATAATAAAATGAAATGACCTTGACACATGTTCTACCCTTATTGGATGATTCATGGACTACCAAGACAATCCATGGGTCAACATGGGGACCCCATGGAGCCACTTTGGTTGAAAAATGACATTAATAACTTTTTATTTAAAGTTAAAATAAAAATGTCACAAACATGTATTGTTTTACTAAAACAATTTTTACATGGGGTTATATAAGTCATATTTTTTACTATAAACATTCATTATAAATATAAAAAAATTTCCTACATCATGATATTTCTTTTATAATTTTTAGAAATTAAATAAATTTATTTATTTATGACACCATGATGATGCAGCGATTACCTCATTAATGAACGATTTAAATAAAATGAAAAGATAATGTAAAATCTAAGACTTACACTTGTCAAAAACCTAATTTATGGGTGTATTTCGAACCGTTATCACCTTATCCTCTAAATCTATATTTTTGGGACCTTTGATATCCGAAAATCATTTTATAATAAAGTATCTTTTCGAGACTTTCCCAGAGTGCTCCTCCCCCCTCTTATAAAAGGCCCCCACCTCTACCCTCATTAACCACACATATAAAGCCATTGGATCGGCCAAAATCTGATAATTTTTTCTCTAAATTTTCCTAAATTCATCATATAATCCTTACCGTAGGCAGAAAGCTCTTCAAGAAACCCTTTTGGTTCAAACCAAGTGGAGTTACCCGATTTAAAGGTGAAGTCCTCTCTAATGTTCTTTTGTTTTATTTTGCTTCTCCAACCCCCTAAAATATTTTTATTCCATTATTTTGTAACAAAAAAAGTATCTCCAATATACTAGGATGTTGTTATGAGAATTATTCTAGCTACACTTACACACACCTCCGTCTAATGGTAAAAGAACATACTATTTCTGTTGATGGCGAATTACTGCCTCATGAAATAATGATTGTTTTATCTTCTCCTACCACATCTCATGGTGGAAATGATGATGGATCTATATTTATTTATGATATATATTATATTTATTTCCTATATATTCTTATGTAATTTTCATTTAAAACATACATTTATGATTTTCATGTTGTGAAAATGAGATAATTTCATTTGAGGAAGTGTGGACTACCGCCCCTCAAGTGATGTGACTCGTCCATGCAATACATGGAATGTATAAAGAATGAAATTAATGAACTAATGTGACCTATATAACATATATATTATACTGGAATTATAATATATATATATATATATGATTTAGTATTAATTCCATTAATGGGACAAAGAAATGAAAGTAGCGTTCATGCGTACGTACAGCCTACCGTCTCTATGAACGGTGCATTTAATTTTTTATCTCAAAATGTTATGGAATTTTATAAAATGAATATATACTGGATATATATGATATTTAAATCATTAATAATATTCTGGACATGGTATAATTTTATCTACATGGACAATTCTTTTCAAACAAGTTCATTTTTGACTCATGTACCGAACATCGAAAAAAAACGTCTGATATGAACTCAAATAATTAACTAATTACTATAACATTAAAATATGTGATATGAATTGAATAATAAACTTTAAAGGATTTACTTGCGATATTAGTAATTGACCAAAGTTTAATATTTCGGAATATAAAGAAACGAACAAGACAAGTCGGACTTGAGGTAAGGGATCCTACCATTCTCTTTCTTTTTAAGTACACTATTTTATGTCATTTATTTTAAGATATTTTTTATTATGATGGGGGATTTTATTTTATATTACTCTTAATATAATTTTTATGTTAATATTATTAGAGTCCCTATTTGATCTCATCAATCCATTTTTGAAAGTTTTAAGTGGCGCCGTTAGGCTGCCGAAATTTCGTAAGAGACTTTTTATCTCACTTTGTGTTTCCGTCAGATTCATGCTACATTTGCCACTATTTCCTTTTGTGTGGTGTATTTACTTCCCATGATTCAATTATTTGTGTAATATACTTTAATTTATGTGTTTTTACATCTTCATTGTATGATCCTTCTTTCATGGGGTGTACTTTTGAAAAGTTACCCAAGTCGGTAAGGGAACCTTTCACCCTCTAAATTTTAAAAGACTTGTTTTTGTTTTGTCTTTTAAATTACATATTATTATGTTGGGATATGTTATTATATATCCTTATTGATGTAAATTTTATTTCCGAGTGATTAGATACCATTTATACCTCTCATCAACTCTTTTTCTAGAATTTGATGTGACGCTGTTAGGCTATCAAATTTTTACAAGGGAACTTCTTAACCCAATTTAAATTCTTTGGGTTAAACCAATACTTCTTGATTTTTCCTTGATATGAATATGTGTGGATTACATATGATTGTTTTACACTGAGTATCCACTTATATTTTGTGTATTTATATTTTTCACACATAATCATGTCATTTCTTTATCCTTTCTCTAATGGCTTGATCCTTGATTGGGATTACATCTCAATTTCTTCTCATTGAGACATTTCTTAATGATATGCACTTTTATTCTTTTATAAAGTGTATATACAGAACCTTTTACATTCTTTATCTATATTATGTATATACTAAATTCATTTAAATGTTTTGAAAATGGTCTACTTTCTTGTGGCTTATAATTTAAATGTTCAAAATTGAAAAGGGCTCTTTTATTAAAACGTTGTTTTAAATGGTTTTAATGATTTATTCATTTAAACATTTTTCATCCATGTCCATGTTCTAAAAAATGTTTTAAGGATTTATTTATAGGGAAATTAATGTTTTAAAACCCTTTCAAAAGTTTCGAAGTGGTATGGGACACTTTTATTCTAAAATCTATTTTAAATGTCATCTTTTATTGTATAAAGGGATATTTCTTTAATATAGTTTTAATGATTTTATTAGATGTTTTAATATCATGATGCGATCTCTTGTGATTGAAATGTGGAAATTTTATGTTTATTTTATGGATTTTCTATGTGTTATGATTATGTTTTGTTTCTTGGGAAATGTTTATGAAATTAGGTGGCTCCATGATAAAATAAGGGCGGGTGAGCCCTAGATTTCTCTCCACTGCATTGGGTAACGTGAAGGGGTTAAACTCTAAGGTTTTTCTGAAGAGATTTAGGGAATATACTGTGGTGGGTATTCCAAATGTAACAATGAGGGTTACTCTCTACATAAGATTGTTATGAATGCCTCAAGATACCCTTATGTCTTATGATTTCTATGAGTTATTCATAAATCTTATGATTTCATGAGATATGTTAAAGTGCTTATGTTTTAAGTGTAAAGTATGATTTCATTGATTCTTATGTATACATGGACTAGTGTATTATTTCCAAATTTTTATATCCCTTACTGAGCCTTTTATGCCCATCCCATGTTTTTGAAATGTTTTCCACAGGACTTAATGGTGAATGGGGTCAAGGATTGGATCAAGGAAAGACATGTTATCTAAAACATGGTACTAGAAATGTTTATTTATGAGATTTTTTTTATTTTATAGAAACTGAGTAGAAGTGTCTACTTGGTAATCTTGTGAGATGTAATAGTTATGTCCTAATTCTCTAAAACTCTAAACCTAAAAAGATACTCAATGTGAATTATTCGTTTAATTCAAGATTATGTAATTTTTTAAGGTTGTGTCCTTATAATTATATATATGAACAACTAATTGATTATGTATGAGGTTCCCCATGGAATATTATTATATTTATTGTTGAGTCATTATTTTCATTTAATGTATGAATTGGAAATATTATGTAATGGGTGGGGAATAGAATTATATAGCACACCTAATGCATCGTAAGTATCATGATATAAACTGACATGGGTATTTGGTGTATTTCTACACATTTTTATATGATTCATTAGTCAAGAACTTGATAGTACATCTATTATTTATAACACTATGCAATCCATCACCATAGTTCAGTTATTATTAACCACGTGGTTATTTATTTCCATTTGGATAATATATATGGATTTATTCTTCTCAAGAAATCATTTATTATGGCATAGTTTTATTATTTGTCCTTTTTATATTATATATACCATGTTTATTTCATGTTACCTTCTAATGTATATTATCTTGTACTGAGAATCTGATATTACCCTTTTATATTATTTTCCATTTCCCAAGAATACAATTAATATTACTATATGTGACCATAATAAAAATAAAGTAGAACTAATAATTCATTTATCTATTAAAATTATTTATTTGATGTTTCCCATGTAATTTAACACTAGTTTATGAATATAGTCTTCTAATACTACTAAAATTGTAGATATTTTGTATTGTGATCTATGTCATCAACAAAATTTTAATAAAATAATCACTATCTAGGCTATGAGAGTCAATATTTTTATAGTTGGTATCAGAGAATGTTTAGTATAAATATTAGAAAATATATTTTAAAGAATAGAGTTTTAGAAAAGAAAACTATGAAAATCCGTTAGTAAATTCTATATGTTTTTCTATAATAGATAGAACAGTAGAATTAAATTTATAATAAATTAATAGTAATTATATATTATGGTTAATAATTTATAGTTTTATTTATTATTTAATTTAGTATATAACATTTTTTATAAATAGATCCTAATTAAAGGAATAGAAATAGTGACAATGCATATAATCAATTTTGGGATTTACCTCATGATAATGTTAATGAGGACGGTGTTGGAGAAGAGTATATTATTAAAATACTACATAATTTAACTCATGTTATAAAAAATAACCTTTCCTATATAGAACATCTTATATTCTCTCCATAATTTACAACAACTTTGGAAAATTTCATGGGGACTAAAACATTTATCTTTAAATTGAACTACTAATCAGTTCTTAGAAAAGTAGTGGATTTAGACCATAGAGAAGATACTCCTTTCTTTAGATTGTATTGAAAGGGAAAATTTTTTAATGGTTGTATATTTTCTAAGGAGATATGTTGATTAATATTTTTCTTTAATTAAAAACAAAAACAAGGAGGATGAGATAAAAAACCTGGAGTGGAATGATTTTATAGTAATATTCCTTGATAATTACTTCCCAAGAGAGAAAATAAATTACATGGAAAAGAAATTGTTTCATTTAAATCAAAATAAGGAAGAATTAATTTTTGATTATAAAGATAACATTACAAGGTTAGTAAGAATACTTTCGATTATGTACACAACCATGAAACCAAGATTGATCACTTCTTTTATGGACTAAAGGAAAGTATTGAAGGGGAATTACTCTCTTAAACATTTGTATCTTATGAGGGATGGTGATAAGTTACAATTAGATAAGTAAATAGTATTAAATGTATTATATTTTTGATGTAAAGTAAGAGAATACAAGGATAGTTGAGTACCATGTGGGGATAAATATTGAAAAGGAGAATAAGGGAAGTGTATAATTCTCAACATGTATTAGTTATGGATAGGAACATCCTAGGGAGTATTTTAAGAGATTGAAAGTTTTATTTATGTGAATAGATAAAGGACATAAATTTCATGAGTGTAAGGGAAAGAGACAATCCACTAATTTCCAACCATTCAATTCCAAGGTGATGAGACACAATTCAAATAGATTCAATAGTTTCATGTGAATCTATACTAAAAGATTCCATGGGAGTAAGGTCGGGATTATCCACTCACAATTATGGAAGATGGTATCCCAAATGATGTTATAATAGGTATTTTGATCATTAAATCAAATTTATTGAATACATTATTTGATTTTGGATTTATGGACCCGTTCATTTATTTCATGCTTTATAATAACATTAAATCATCCTCCGATGTAATATATAAGTAGATTCCTATTAAAAATCCCAATGGAAATCTTTTAGAAACAAATGTATATTTTTATGACTCTATTAAAATGAATGAGGGTTCATTAGTTTCAAACCTATTTATTATACCAATGTTGGGGTTTAACATAATGCTTAGGATGAATTGTATTTTAAAGTATAATGCAAGAATTTAGTTTCTTGATAAGGAGACTAAAATAATTGAGTCTAGAATATATTCCCTTGTTTTCAAAGGAGAGACTTCGTTACCAAAGTATTTTATAGATCCACCACCTATGCCTCATATTAATGAGATTATTATAGAATATAAAGTAATGTATGATAATTCTATTCTAATAATAGAGGATATATCTATTTTATAAGATTATATTGATATATTTACTAAGTAATTACCAGGGTATCCACCTAATAATGGACTTTAATTTTCCATTAATATCATACTTGATGTAATGCCTATATTTAATCCTCCAAATAGAATAACTTTGGTAAAATTTGATGGATTAAAGTAGAAACTATAAAACTTTTGTGATAAGGAATTCATATGACCTAGTGTTTTAACTTTTTGTGATCTTGTCTAATTTGTGAAGAAAAAGGATGGGTCTATGAGGCTATGCATTAACTATTTGGAAATAAATTAAAATACCATTATGAACAAGTATCCTTCACCCTTCATTGATGATATGTTTGATCAACTTAAAGTGTCTTAGTAATTCTCAAATATTGATCTTTATTTATGTTATCATCAATTAAAAGAAAAGTATGATATATCGAAAACATAATTTAACTCAAATTATGGAAATAAAAAGCTCACAATAATCCCATTTTTTTTAAACAAAATACACCATCCTTGTTTATGGATATTATAAATATAGTATTCAAGGATTAACTTAATAAATATTTTTGGAATTTATTGAAGATATCATGATATACTCTAAGTGTTATGAAGATCATGAATACTCTTTATATATTTTTCTTGAGACTCTAAGATATAATAATATATATGGTAAATTATGTGTGTTTCAATTTTGGATTTGATATGTTTATTTTTTTTAGTTATATTTTTTCCAAGGATAGAATATCATTTGATCCTTTAAAGATGAATGTGGTTAAATAATTTCCCAAACCAATAAATATAACAAGGTTAAATAGTTTCTAGGGCTTAACTAGTAACTATTAATGATTTTTTTAAAAAAATTCATGATTTTATAATCATTTAACCAAGTTGACATGTAAATAGATCAAATTCATATGGTTAAAATAATGTGAATATAGTTTTGAAGAAACAGTGAATATATTAATCAACCCATTAGTATTAACCTTACCATCTAGAAATAAAGTATTTATAATATATAGTGATGCATCAAATGAAGGTATAGAGTGTTCCCTTATGTAAAATAATAGAGTTTTTTCTTATGTATCAAAGAAATTAAAACCCTATGAACAAGACTATATAACACACGATCTTTAATTGTAAGTTGAAATATTTTCTTTGAATGTGTAGAGATGCTATATTTATAGTGAAAGATGTTATATATATATATAGATTATATGTGTTAAAAGTGTATATTCACACAAATAGATATTATCATGAGAAAAATTAGATGGCTAGAACTTGTCAAAAATAGTTATTTATGAATAAACTTCCACCCATGGAAGGTAAAAAAGTTGGAAGATGCATTAAGTGGAAATGATCATGGAGTTTTATCCATGATGAGGATAGAGAAGGATCCAATATTCAAGGATTTAAAAATGTCGACATGGAAATTATTATGAAAGAGGAAACATCATCCCTTTTTCAAGTAATTTACCAACCATCATAACATAGGTAGATAAATGAGTCCTAATAGGATGAAAAAGATCTATAAAATAATATTAAATCTAGAGAATGTGGGATACTTAGTAGATTTATTTATATATATAGGATTTTGAAGTTTGGGAAGAGCCTATATCTTCTACAAGTACTTTAGCAAAAGATGTAATTTCTAGTTTCATATAAAATCCCAAATTTGTCCATACATCATAGCAACACAAATATGTACATTGATTTAAGAGAAAATTTCGGGTGGGACAACATGAATTGAAATATTGATGACTATGTGTTGAGACGATTGGTATGGAAGCGTGTAAAATATATGATATAAATTATAAAGGGTTTCATTAAATGTCTCCCTATATCAATATAGAAAGGGGAAAATATTATAATGGAATTTGTTACTGGAATTACCAAGGTGTCTAAGATGAATGATGTTATATGGTTCATTGTGGACCTTGTTTCCAAGTCGTTACATTTCCTAATAGTAAGGGAAGATCTACCACTTGAGTGTATCTCATGACATTATATAATATAATTTTAGAGACATCATGGTTCATCTATATCAACTGTATCTAATTGTAACACTCATTAAATAATAAAATATTAGAGGTGATGTCAAAAATAACATATCTTTGAGATACACCTAAGAAATACTTATCATCATAAAATAAATGTGCAGTTTGGAAGGAAAATCCAAAAAAAAAAACACTTTAAGGTCTTGTTCACTCAACTTACAAGTTGAATAAGGCCATTATCCACATATTTTTAAATTTTCATACAATAATAGATTTCATTATAATATACAAATGGAACCATGTGAGGCCTTGTACTGGAAAGGATGTTATACTCCTAGTTGTTGGGATGATGTTGGGGGGAAATAAACTATTATGTCTAGAAAATGTTGAGGAGAAAACTGTGAAATTGTGATCCATTTAAAATAATATCAATATGGATCAAAGAATATAGAAAATATATAATGATTATCATAGGAAGGACTTGAGATTTCATGTAGTGGATCACATCTTCTTGAAAGTTTCACCATGGATGTCAGTTATAATGTTTGGTTAGAAGGGGGAGGTAAGTCCAAGGCCTAATTGTCCTTTTATGTTTTTGGAGAGAATTGAGTTATGGTTAATCAATTGTATTTACTACCCAACCCCTTTAAAGTGATCGACAGATTTTATATCTCATTGTTAAGTAAGTGTATTCCACACCAAAATTTACTCATCACTACAGAAATTATGATAGATTATAACTTATACTATAATAAAGAGGCCATATAGATTTTTTATAATAGATATAAAGTGTTGTTGAGTTAGTAAAATAGCCTATAAAGAGGTACTCTAAAAGATTAATAAGATGGAATAAGAAACATGGGAACCTGAGGAAGAAATTTGGAAGAAATAACTTCATTTGATCATGAATAAATATTTTCCTAAAATTTCAACAATGAAATTATTTAAGGGAAAAGAATGCAAGACACTATAAATGACTATAATAAATAAAAATATTATTATAATCACATGAAATTTTCTTATATAATCACATTAAAATACACACTAAAAAATTTCTTTCACAATAACAACTCTAACTTGAGATAAAAAATGTATACGAATATAAGGCACAACTATAATCTTTAATCATAGAGGATTATACTATAAAACAGAAAATATAAAAAAAAATGTTATGAAGAAAATAATAAGAAATGGAATAGATAGGGTATAGTAACTAATATAAGGACATGAATTATCTTATATGTTAGAACAATGTTTATATATTATAAGTAATATGATCATTGGAAGAGTAAGCTGATTATTGGAATCAAGTAGTTAGGAATCAAGGATATTGAAATAGTAATGTAACTATAATACATTTAAGTTTCCAATAATGTTTAGAAAATCATTTGGCAATAGTATAATTAATAATTATTATTAATTTATATTTAATAATGAATATGAATGAGAGTACACAAAAAAGATTTATTATGAAAATAAGAATTATAAAAATGAGTTTTTTAAATTTTTGTTCTAATATATTGATTTTGGTTTACACAAAAAGTTTAATTTAATATATAAATTTCTCATATATGGAGTATAATTTTCATAAAAAGGAATTTAAATTTGGAATCATTGTATTGAAATTAACAATTAGTGAATTTTTAATATTTTTTAGAGACAGTTTTTTGAATAAATAATAAAATACTATAAAAATAAATTTGGTTAGTTGGAACCTCTCCTTATAATATATATACTAATGATACTCATTAGAGATGGTTTGGATGGGGTAGTATTACAAACTACCTCTTAGTCATAATCTCCCCCTCTCATTCTTTTTATTCTTCTAGTTATTCCCTCTATTGACCATCCCCACTCTCCTACTTCTATTATGGTTTTCTCTACCTATAGTGTTACTTTATGTGATTCCCCATAATATAATATAGTCTGCAGATTTTTCCCACTTACTTCAATGCTTGGATTTTTTATTATCCATGTTCATCATGATTTTAATCCCATCCTATTTCCCTTTCTGTGGTCTTTGTTATTTTTATTTCACCATTTTACTCACCCTCGTTAATTCCTATGAATTTTTATTATTTTCCCCCAATTTGGTTTTTCCTTTTACACAGATAGTTTAGATTCTATCATAGTATAGTGATACCATCTTATACTAACTAGCGTCCCCTATCTAGTGTTGTCTCTAGTTATTATGGTTGAGAATTACATCCCTAAGCGTTATTGACTCATTATGGTTCCTGGATATTGATTGAATGTACAATTACTATCTTTAGTGCATCATGGTTTAATATTTTTCATTTATGAGTTTCATCGATGATCCTAGTATGATATTCCCCATGGATGGTTTGTATGACCTGTATCCTTCACCTTCGAATTCTAGTATCATGTATGGATTCATTATATATTAGTGGTGGAAATTTGTATGTTATCAGTAATGGTGGTGGTGGTGGCTGGTCTATGCTATCAGCGATGATACATCAATTTTCCGGTGAAAAGGTTTTAGATGGTGTTGTTCTATGACATGAAGGTTTTTGTGGTGTTAGACAATTGACAGTGATTAGTTTATATAAGGAAGCATACAACCATGGATGGTGTGTCGACGCATGGCTTGATGTGTCACTGATAGGAAACTTATTGTGGAATATGACATCAGAAGGTACAAGTTTGTAGGTTCTATTACTTGTTATAGAATTTAAAAATTGGTTTTTAGTACTATGTTTGTTATGTAATCTGTATGTTGTAATGGTGACTATGTTTATCTTGATTTTTCAATCATGGGTCATCATGTTTAGTTCGAACTCTACCATAAAATTAGTTTTTCTAAAATACCAAAAAATGGATTTAGATTTTACACATAAACAGTGAGTATAAAGACTTCATTATTATGTAAAAAATATATAAAAATTAATATTATTGAATCATTAAAAAAAATTATAAAAAATTGATTTTAATTAATTAATATAAATTTTTAAACATTTAATATACTTTCCAATGTCTAAAATATAAAATCACAATTTAAATAATTATTTTTAAATAATATTATTTTCTATGGCTACAATAATTTAAAAAAATTGAGTTTAGTTCCACAACATAAAAATTCTGAAAACCAAGACATAAGGGTAAAAACCCTCAGGTAAGCCCTCGGATCATTTTTTGGATTCTTTCTAAATTATTAGTGGAAATTTGTTGGTTATCAGTAATGCTGATGATGGTGGTTGGTCTACGCTATTAGTGACGATAAATTATCTTTCTAGTGTAAATATTTTGGATGGTGTTGTTAACTAACATGATGGTTTTTGTGTATTATATAATCAACACTGATTAGGTTCTATTGGGTAATATACAAACTTGAGTGGTGTGTGTACATAAGGATTGATGTATCGTTGATAGGTGACCTCAAGCAGTATACCGCCTCAGATGGCATGAGGGAGTAGGTCCAGTTACCTATTTTTGAAGTTAAAAATTGGTTGTTAGTACTATATTTGTTATGTAATATATATTTTTTTATGGTGACTATGATCATCTTCATTATTAATTTGTGGGATAACCTTTTCTGTTTTGAATCAACTATAAAATTGGTGTTTGTAAAATACCAAAAAAATAGATTTATATGGTATATACAAATGGTAAGTATATGGACTCCATTATTATGTAAAAATGATATAATAATTATTATTATTGACAAATTAATAAAAAAACATGTTAATTTATTAAAATAATGTATTTTATGGAATTAATATAAATTTCTAAAACTTTAATATACTTTCCAAAGTCTAAAAGGGAAATTAAAAGTTTTGGAAAAATTATATTTGAATAATAATATTTTCTATGACCAAAATATTAATCTAAAAATTTAGTTAAGTTATTTAACATAAATATTCCTAAAACCAATACTTAAATGTCAAAAACCCTAGGTAATAAATTGGGTTTTCATTTTTTACAACCAATATTTTTTAAGGCCTCAAATCCAAAATTAATAAATAAAAATACTTCTAATTTTCTATAAATACCACCCATCATCTCATTCATATATACTCCAAAACTATTGAGCTTGGTTTTCCTCTCATTTTCTCTCTCAGGTAACCCTCTAAGATGTTCTTAGGATTCTTTTTATTATTATTTATTTTTGGAGAATATACTTTGCAAGGTACGATTTCTTAATCTCTTATATTCTTTTATTTGTATAATCCTTCCAAATTCATTCAAATTTCAATTGGAAATTTAATAATATTTTTTTTAATTAATTATTTTATTATTAATTATATATAATTATTCTCTCCTATTATAACACCTTTATAATAAATTATAATGCTTAAACATTCCCATATCCATAATCTTCATTATCCAAATCTCTACATATATCATGTATTTTTTGTAATATGGATGTATTATTTATAATAGGTCAGATTTATTTAATTATGGATGATAGAGACATATTTGGTGGAGCCTTATTAGGTACCAAGTGTATTAAACTCCTTTTCTTTACATGTTCACTTTTTCTAACACTGTTTCTCAACCTATAAGTCTTTACATAAGAAATATTTATATCCCAAATGCATATCAAATATTTTTGGAACATACTTCTAATTAGTAGGGAGGATTATTATATCCATTTTTGGTCTCATACCTTTTAATACAATTATATTAAATGACTATTTTCTATTGACATATTTATTCCATAAAAGTAACCTATAATTTTATTTAATTATCATTACTTCGATAAGGGTACTTTCCATTGCATTCTTAATATCCTATAGTTTCTAATTTTATTATTGAATATTCATCAAGATAGCCATGTTGTTAAATTAATTGGTAAAATAGTGATATTCTATATATACATTTTTTATATATAGATAACTAATTTATTAATTATCTTTGATTATATAGGGTTTCTTTATGTAACACTATGATATGTATTTTTATCCATTATTTCCATATTATGGGTGCATTGGATTTTCTATGTGATAGGTGGTACATGGAATTATATAACCCCTCAATGAATCTATAGATTTTATGATACAAACTAGTGTGGGTATTTGGAATATGAATAACCATGTATATATGATGTCTTGATCAAGGTATTTATGGTATTGTTATGATTCCCAGAAGTATGCATTCCATCAGTATGATTCAATTATTATTACCATGTGATTATAAATTTCCATTATTATACTATCCATAGAGGTATTATTCTCGGTTTATCATTTATTATGTTTTCATTTGAATATTTATATCTACCATATTATATAAGACATATTTATTGTATGCTCGCTTCTATTGTGTGTACTGAGTATCTGAACTCACCCTTTGTATTATTTCCCATTTGCCTAGGAAACTATCAATGTTACTATGTGTGACTTATGAATAATAAAGAATAATTAATCAAGTTTTCATATATTAATATGATAAATTTTTTGTTTCCTATGTAATTTAATCTTCATTTATGTATCTAGTATCTGGAGACAACCAAACTGTTGGATCATGTATATTAAGATCATTGTATTTTGTACCATTGTAATACAATAACAATTTGATATGGGTTAACGGAATCAATTTTTTTACCCTCACACCATGGCGTATTATTTTTTATTAAATTATACATCTTTTACGTTGCCTTACAACCCAATGTGGGATTAGTTTTTGATGTCATGTTCAGAGAAGACCGAATGAAAAATACACCAACCAAGGTATAAAAAATCTTAAATAAACTTATAAGAAACATTTTTAAGAGGTAAGGAGAATGATTCCCTCCAATATTAAGAATTATCCAAGTGGATGAGAACAATAATTTGAGATCCAATGTGTAAATCACAACTAAGAAATTAAAGGTGATTCTAGCTATTCAAAATATTGATGTGCCGCCTAAACCAAAAACACTTTCATATTATATATGTGGAACACCACATCTATTTCATGATTTATAATTCATAATAAATTATTAATAAATGTAATAATTGATTTTTTTTTGAAAAAATGACCTCATATTTTCTTTCATAATTTGTATGGAGTAAAATTTAGGCCATCCACCCAAAAACAGGGATAAAATCAATAAGTAGGTAAAGTTTCACTCATTCATAAGCTCTACCAATTTTTCCCCAACAAAAGAAATTTAATCACAAAATTGTGAAACAATTCCAACACCTTATACATCAAATTAATTGAAAACATCCATTACTAAAATAATTTCAACAACAAGATAGAGAGGATAAAACCTCTTTTGAGTTATTGGTAACACAATAAATTATGAAAATTGATTAATATATTTCTCAGATGGATATAAAAATATAAAACAATAAAAAACCTTGAACAACCACTAAAATTTTAAAAATAAAATTAAACACAATTTTTTATATATTTTTAAAGATAATTTTTAGAGACCAACTGGTATATTACTAAGTAACATCAAATTTTGAAGGGATATAGAAAAGTTAATAATATTTAGAAGTGGACATGAATTAATGTAAAATGAACCCACATGGGAGTAGGAGGATGAAAAAATAAGGTGTGGAGTAATAAAGTAAGGAAAATGATGTGTCAAAGAAAAATAATGTTGGTTGATATAGATACAATAAGAACTAAAAATGATACATCAAATAAACCCAATGTATAGCCTTATTAGCCACCACTTTCTTTTAAGGTGAGGATATTCCATGGAAATGTCAAATATCAATAAAATAAGGTCAAGGAAGTGATTAAATATCCATTCCGTAAATTTTTATTTACCAAGGAAATACCATAAATGTTAGTGTATACTAGGTTCCTCAAAGAACTACAATCAAAAAAATAAAAAATAAAAAAAATTGAGAGTGGTCTATCTAAGTGAGGAATGTTTAGTTGTGGTTTGGGGAATGATCCTACATAGAATTCATGATTTGGGTAATTTATCCATTTAATGTACCATTGAATAATTTAATTCCAATATATTAATTTTTAATTTAGGTTTAAATTTCAACCTAATTCCATTAAATTTTTCTATGAAACATGGCCTAAGTAATCCAAATCCCACGATAGTTTCCCAAAAACTAGAAGACCAATCCACGGAGTGCCCAATTGGAATAATTTATGAAATATTGGTTATGATATGAAAGTTTATCTTCCCCAATAAAATTATTATATATGATTTAGAATAAGTAGGAGAGTAGCTAATCGTCATTGGTTATATAATCCTTGTAACGAGAAGAGATTTTAATAATGTGAATCAAGGATGGTTTATTTTCTGTGTGGGGGAGGATAAATTCACTTTTAACATGATGAAAATTGTAAAAGAATATATATGAGAGTGAGAATTTACAAACTATAATTACTACTGAATAATAATATGGACTTCTCAAGATTTAGTTCTAAGAATAGATGAACTTAATGAGACTATATAATGCTAAATTAGACAGTAAATAAGACTAGAGTGGAAATTTTGAAACTAAAAAGGAAGACAATGCAGTGGAATACCCATTAAAGTAATTTTTATTATAATTGATTCCATAGATTTTGAAACCACTCAAATTAGAGATAAAAAAACTCTTGTGTCATCTAAGGCGATCATTATTGTGAGATGGTGATGAAATAATGGAGATTTATAGTGATAAAATATTACAGGAACCATAACCCCATCTTGTTAAATCACTAAATAAAAAATAACAATGAAATATATCTGATTATCAATATTATTAAAGGTATTATCCCTTCTCTTTACACTAATAATGTGATACTTAAGGAAGAATAAAACCAACTAAAAAACCACAATGATTTTTTACACCTCATATAAAGGAATTAGTAAAGAATGAGTGCTTAAATATAGAGATCATGTAGCCGATATAAGATATTAAATGGTTATTCCCCCTCAATGATATTCTTAATAAGGGAGGAATGATAGTTGTAAATAGGGATGATCATTCGATATATACCGGACCAATGGTGGGTTGGACATTATTTATTGATTATAGGAAACTGAATGTTTCAACAAAAATGGATCACTTTATCCCTCCCTTAATTAATAAAATGTTGGAGAGATTATATATGAAACAATATTATTTTTTTCGTGATATATACTCTGGATAAAATCATATTATAGGGTCCCTAGAGGATCTAAGTAAAACTATATTAACATTAACCAATAGAAATTTGAACTTTTGATGAATATAATTTGGAATATATAATAAACCTATAACTTTTTAACGGTGCATGAAATATATCTTTCATGGAAAATTGAAATAAGTTTTAAAAGTATTACTAGATTAATTCAACATTTATGGAAAATATTTTCAATTGTTACTGTAGAACCTTGATATTATTTTATAGATATTTTAGGACATATGAGTTGGGAGATATGTTATTTTATGGTTAAAAATGGTATCATTATTAGAAATTAAATATCAATTGATGGGATTAATGTTTATATTTTGGAAATAAATTTGATAATCGATTTTACAGAATCTATGATGGTGAGGAAGATGTATATATTTTTTGGGTCATACTAGTTTTTATTGGATATTTATTAATAATTTTTCAAAAACATCGTCCTCTAACCTATATATATTAGTAAAATAAGTACTATTTTAATTTGATAATGAGTCTAAAGAAGGATTTGGAATGAAAAATATGAGGGTAATAATCATTCATATTAGGAGGAACCTTTTGAGGTCATGTGTGATGTAGGTGACTACGCTATTGAAGAAGTGTTTAGATAAATATTAGATGAAAATTTAATGATAGAGTATTATACCAGAAGGAATATTACATGGACACAATTCAACTCCACTATAATGCATAAAGAGATACTTTTATGTTATTTAATTTTAATAAATTTATACCACATATTCTTCTCTATGAATTGGTTTTCTATACTAATCATGTGATGTTGAAATACTTAATGAATAATAAATATAGTAAATAATTATTAATTTAGTGGATCTCATTATTATAGGGATTCTATATTGACATATGTGATAAGAAAAAATTATAAAATTATATATAAAATTATCTCTTGAGGATGAAATCATCACAATTTATTGGAGATAAATAAGTGTAATTGAGGATGAATTTTTGGATGAATACTTGTTTTATTAAAGCATAAGACAAGTACATGGTTCAAAGGCATCATAGTTTTTTTAATGATGGATAAATATAACCAAATTTGAAATATAAATTGAGGAAATGTTTCATAGAGGATTTTTAAAACTACTTTTGGGATGATCATTATTATTCAATCAATATGGTGATAGGATAATCCATCAGTGTGTACATGATTTTTAAATATAAAACTTACTAATTTTTTTCACTCCTCTCCTATATAAGGGAAACATGAAACATATAGTGAATAAGATTTTATAGATTTGATTATTTTATGATGCACTTGATTGATATATAAGGATCTATGTGGTAGTTTGTGACTACTTCCAAAGAATAGAAAAATATTTTCTTAAAGGATGGGATATAATATTACCTCTTTAGAGTTTTTAGGTATTTTAGATTTAGGGAATTGATTTCATGTGCCCAATTTTTAATTCAAATGGTCGCACATACATTTTATTATGTATGGATTACATGTCAAAATTGGTTGATGTGGAAGCCACCTCAACCAATATAGTAAAGTTTTTAACAAATTTCCTATAGAAAAATATAGTTTCAAGGTTTTTATTTCTCAAAATGTTAATCCAATATAGAAGAAAATATATCAAAAACTATTTATTGTGGGTAATTTTTGGGAATTATGGAGTTTTATATAATAAAATTACTCCTAACCACCCTTAATTGACTAGAAAAGTTGAACTCTAAAACTGAAATATTAAAGAAATAATAGAGAAAATAGTAAATGCAAGCATGCAGAGTTGGTAAAAGAAACATGATGATTATTTTAAAACCAATAAAAACATAATAATAACTATTTGGAATGTCTCCATTACACTTGGGGAATGGGAAACCATGAAACATTATAATGTAACTCTTCTGCATTTCTTGTTGGGCCATAAACGCTATTAATTAGAGATAGGATGAAGTTATAATGAATCAGATGCTGGAGCTTAATGAGATTGGAGAAATCAGGATGGAAGTATTTGAAGATACCACCAAATAAAAGAAGAAAAATAATATGTCTTAAAGACCAAAATTTATCATAAATAAATATTTCATCTTAATATATGAATATTCATTACATAACATAACAATGTGTTCTAGAATCATTTAGGTTTAGTGTCTTTTGGAAACTTGGGCAGAAATAATTGATCCCTAAGTGAGCTATGTCATCTCCCATTATGTTCTTCATAACAATCACCCATACTATATATATCATAAATAATACCTTTCATCGAAACCAAAGGAAATTAAACATAATAAAGGGAGATCTCAGATGCTCTGTAAGGGTAAACAAGGGATATATAAACTTATCATGAGAATAAGGGTATGAGAACATGATAATAACATTTTATAACTATATCCTACATATTATGGATCATAATCTTGAGTCATGAAATAAATATTTTTTGTTTTTAAGACATAAATAAAAAGGCAATAAAAGAATACAAACCATGAGAATATAACAATGGCATAAAGAATGTATATTTTTTCATATATGTATGCATATATAATTTTATATCAAGGATACCCACTAAGACATTCTTAACATGTTAGGATTAGGATAACCTTATATGTACCCTATCTTAGAATTTTTATAGCCTATTGTTCAACCTTTGATCTCATATAATAGTAATCATTACCCAATTTATTAAAGTGAGATATAGGTCCCACCCATCACATAATTCAAACACTTGTGTGCCACAATATCAAAAATTATTTATCATAACACAAACCATAGAATGGAAATGTGTTTCATAATTGTAACATCTGTAAATTATAAAAAAAATAATATTTTATTCCATAGTGTATGTGACATGAAACACCGAGCTTAAATAACCCATGAAATATAATTTTGTAAATTTAATCTCTTCAAAAGATTACAGAATAAGAAACCTCAAGTCGAAGTGAACCATAATATTGTATTCCTAGAAGTTAATCTAGTGGGTATTAATATTTAAAAAATTATGAAAATTGTTGTTATCTATTGTTTATAGATAAAATAACAATCCCTTAAAAGAAAAAAGATTTTTTTAGGAAAAAACTATATTTTCTAAAAGACTGTTTCGTCTCTCTTTGTGGACATAATTTAAAATTATTTTCTAAAACGTTTAAAAAATTATTTGAAAAAATAAACTTTATTTTTAAATCATCATATTAAAATTATCGTAGGGTGAATTTTTGGGATATTTCTAAAATATTTTATTTTTCAATGAAAAGTTGAAAATACTGAATTTACTTGAAAAATTCCATTCCATTTAATTTATTTATAACATTAGTTATATTTTTAATTTTAGTTAAAGTAAATTTTTTTCAATTATATATATATTAATCAAATGTTGGTAATTTTAATAATCTTCATATTGAATTTTTATAATAAAAAGCTTTAAAATCATTGAATATTATCTCTTAAAAAACATGCTTACTTATCACATCTAAGAGATTTGTTTTAAATTATAATTTTCCATTTATATGAGTGAAATTTGTAAAGATATAATCCATATTTGGAATAATTAGGATTTATATGATCTAATAATTTCAACATAATATTTCACTATAATTAATAGTAAAATAGTAATAATTATTTACCACAATTCATGAAACATTATGTTAACTAAAGGACTAAACTAAGAAGATAAGGGTTAAAAATGACTTAACAACATGTACAAACCCCATTTTGTACCCATATTTCGACCTTATATCATAAATTTTCAATATTCGTTGATTTTCTCATGATAAGAATGTGGGTATGATTGAACATTTTCAAAAAGTTATAAGTTTGTCACTCACCTCACTTGTAAAAGGGAATCCCTTCTCTTCTCCACTTCACACCTTAAAACCCTTTTTTAGATAATAACTAACTATAGAACTTCTGAAATTAACCTCCTATAATTTTAGAATCATTATGTTTGGTATTAATTAAACCAATGAAGTA
Organism: Viscum album; assembly: GCA_963277665.1. NCBI lineage: Eukaryota > Viridiplantae > Streptophyta > Magnoliopsida > Santalales > Viscaceae > Viscum > Viscum album. The sequence continues at coordinate 1,605,956,308 of OY728141.1, read as the reverse complement.
TTTTGGTGCTAACCTAAACAGGATACCAGTATAAGAGTTAACATTTTTCAATGAGTGTTTTCATTTTATTTTTTCTCCACATCATTCAATTATTATTAAACCATAATTATATAAATAATCAGTATATTCCTTATAATTTATTTATTTTTATTATAATTTCATGACCTAAAACAATTTTCCTTTCCATCTAATGAGTTATGAAATCATTATTTGCATGTTCAACATACTACCGCCTCACGAACCTATGTCACTCATTATTCCATTACCACCTATCATGTTTGGATATAATGATAGATATAAAGAATATATATGATATTTATATTATAAATATACCCATAGATTAATTATATTATATATACATTTATTTACTTTCCATTTCATAGGGGATACAATAATTTCACTCCTGCGTATGGAGAACTACTGGCTCATGAAACGATTTGATTTGTTTTTCACAAACGCTTAACATGGATGGTGATAAAGATAAATTTAATTAATATATGTAATATAAAAGAAAAAATTATAATATTAATGAAATATTTATCATTATTAAATAATATTATATCATATTATTATTCTCACACCGAAACATTAAAACATTTCTCGAGTACGTGTGGACTATCAGCTCCACGAAGCAATGTGACTCTCTTTTCATCACCTCACCACACATATGATATATATATATATATATGTGTGTGTGTGTGAGAGAGAGAGAGAGTGTATTTAAATAAATAATATTATATTTATGATATTATTATCATTATATAAATAAAAAATATTACTTAACTTCTTTTTCATGATGATCATCGAAAAATGGAAAAGTTACTCATGTATACATATGACCTACCATCTGTATGACCATAACAAAGAAAATAATTCATAATAATATTTCAGGATTGGTTTTAAAGATAAAATTTTTGTAAATATAAAATAATTATATCATTTTTATTATTATATAGATGATTCAACTATATAGTATACGCAAGAATCTGATCTTTCAGGATAAAACATGCATGAGAAAACAAGGTAGTTAACAACTGAAACAATGTAAATAATGACAGATTATTCATAAATGAGTGATTATATGTTATAAAAGGATAATATAAGATATTAAAAAAAAATTATGTGGTTTTTTAATAAGTTAATAACTTTTTTAGAACCACTATAATGGAGATTAAAGCTTTTCAACAAAACAAAAATGTGAGCTAAGAGTTATCATAACCCAATTTCCATTTACTAGGTTAAATATCTACTTCATTGATTATTTCATTATAATATTATGTGTGTAACGAAATTATATTATTTTATGTTTTATTTACACTTATTTTATGTTTATTTAAATTTGATACACTTTACAAATTCATCAATGAATCCCCACCTCAAATATATGATCTTTGGAAGGGACTTTGCCTCAATTTACCATCGTTGAGCCATACTGTAATGTTATAAACTTAATTACTTTTATATGGTGTATATACTACCCCTTTGACATGTAATATCACAATTCATTAAAAATTAATGGAATTTTAAGTTTCAATTTGAAATATTTTTTCAATGGGTAATTGACTTGAAAGTTAGCAAGTAGAAGAAACTTTCATAACTCAATTTCTTTTTATTGGGTTTTATTAATTCTTCATTGTATTTGGTATTCTATGGTTATTTGTGTATTAAATTTTGACGAATTTGTTATGTATAAAAAATTATTTGGATTTACATTTGAAACACATAATTTATTGATTTTTTAAGTTTGACTTCATCATTATAATCTTTGCAAGGGTTTACTTTAAAATCTCAATTTAATCTAGATTATTTATACTTAAATTTCCATTGAAGGAAATTATTTGATCACTTATTAATAATAATTAAATTTTATTCTCTTATGGTTATTCATAAAACATTTCAAGTAATAGTACCATTTATTCAATCTTTGATATGTAAAATTACTTAAAATATGGTTTAATGAAATCTGACATCATTTCACATTTCGGTCGGAAACCTTTTTCATCAAAAACCATGTTTTATAAAAGTGCTTCCAAAATTTTTAACACTTTTTCTAAATTATTTAATTTTTTTAAAAGAAGTTTCTAATAGAATATTCTTGTAATTTTTAAATAATTCCAATTTGGATTTTATCAAAAAAGTAAAAGGAATAATTATTTTAACATACTCAACACATATAGAATATCCATCTTCCATAACCACTAAATGTTTAAAAACATCCTATATAACTTTAAAAGTCTATTTTCAAAGAAAATTCTTTTCAAAATGTTTCTATGAACTTTTATTTTTCAAAAGTTTTTTTAAAATTGAAAATAATACTTTTTTATAAAGTATTTTTAATGGTCATTTTATGTTATTTCTATTCATCCTTAGAAGAACCCTATATTTTATATATACTATAAAAATGATATGTTGTATTAATACCATCTGAGTTATCCCTCTATATTTTTATGATTATTTTGACCAAGTATAGTATTAACATTCACTTTCATGATTAAATTTTTAGGCAAAACATTTCCATTTAAATGTTAATTTTCATGTGACTATTGAACATTAAATTTCCTCTAAATATCCATATTTGTTATCATGTATATTTTTATTATTTAAAATTTATATCTTTTCTACATATGCTGACCTGTACTGAAATTAATTTTTTATCTAGGGAAATAGTTTTTAAATATGTATTATTTAATCAATATTGATAATTGATGATAAAGAACATTTTATATGAATTTAATTGATTATTTGATATATGAGGAATGATTTGGACATGGAAGACATGGATGTGACTTGATTATAGATAGACCATTGATGCATTGGTTGTATCATTGGATGAATTAGTTGGCTATCCTTAGATAAATTAATTTCTACCCATTAGTTTTAAATTTTCTTCATGTTAGATCTTGATGGTAGGGGTATCTTGTTCCTTGGAAACAAAACTTTCAATAATTAAATATTTCATTCATTAAGTATTCAATTATTATTATCAATGCTATTTCCTCAATGATATTATCTCTGTATACATTTCATTATTATTTATTGATTAAATTTCATGTGTTTTCCGTTATTTACATTTACATATTGATTATTTTTTATCCAATTACGATATTAATGTTATTGATTAAATAGAATGTGATTTCATTTATTTATCATGTCATATTTATTATTATTATTGATTCATTGTTTCTTTCGTTGTAATTAACCCTAACTAGGAAGTTGATCTCCCCCTTATTTTTATATTCCTAGGAATCCCTAAATCATACTACGGATGATATGTAAGAATCTGATAGAGGTAATAATGATATTCTCCAACAAAAAATTATAATTTGTGTATAAAATTTAATATGGGAATAATGTATGTATCTAGTTTACCAAGACTAATAAACCATTCAGTCCTTCTGGGTGAGATTCCTTGTATCTTAAGCCAATGTATTAATGAAGTAATTGTCTCTAGGCTACTATGGTCAGAGTCACTAAATTTGGTATCAGATGAAGTTTAATAGAAACATTGGGAACTATATTGAGAAAAAAATTAATTATAGAACATAACCTTATGATATCCATTGAGTATAACCATAGAAGAACATCGAAATTTTTTTGGTAAGGAAAATTTATGTGTTTTTTCTAGAAATACATCCTTGTATAGATACTACAAGTGGAAGTGGTTCTGACAAAGTTGTAACTTGAGGTAATAACCTTAAAATTGGAAAATTAAGATTGATCTAATCATCACCTGGTGCCTGAAAACAGTCCTTACTTTGTACCTCGTTTGACACTCCCAGAGGATATCCTTCAGACAATTCAAATTTTCATTACAAACCATTATAAAGGATTTGAATATATGATTACAATGAATAACCAAGTTCAAACTTTAGGGGTCATATATTAAATATAATGTATCATAATATAATCATACTATAAACAATTATAATATTACCCAGTGAAATTATTGTTGCTCACAATATGTTCTTTGGTTATATTTAATGTCTAGAACTTGAATGAATCACGTTAACATTGAATATAAAGGACAAGGTAGTGATTTTGAGAAACAAAATGGGATGATTACTGGAGTGAAATATAATGTTATTATACCTAATTAGTTTTCCAAATATTTGATTAACAACATAAAACTTATCCAACACCCAGACTCACCAAATAAGAGAAGGATGAAGTTCACCAAGATCTCGAGTGATAGAGAATATAGAAAAAATAAGTCTTGAATTACATCATGTAAGAAATATAGAATAATAAACCAAAGAAAACATCTTTATGGAAACGGAAAATGCATTATGTGTGTACGGTAAGGGAATAAATAAAATAATTTATAAGAAAAAATGAAGAGTATGATAGAATAGATATAAATATTATCATTGGAATTTATTTATAGTTCATTCTCTTAAAAGTGTAGAACCTAGGAATTATCTGATTCAATTATTTATTCTAAAGGATAATCCTCAGACCATGGAAGGAATAATGTGAAAATAAAATCGATGATGTAGTTATTTATTGGGATTTAAGAATTAAATTATAAAAGTATATTTTTTACCAATGGTATTTTGGTTATAAGAATCATGGAACATTTAAGGATTATGTTAAATTTTTAAAGAAAATGTTTATTCATTTACATAATAGTTAAAGATACCATCATAGGTTTTGATTATAGTATTGATAATAGGTTCAAAGTCATAAACACACCTTTTTAGGTTTTATATGATGTAATTTTACAATGATTTATGATATTATTTGGAAAAAAATTGGTAATACAACCAATTGTTTTATTATAATACACTGAAATAGGATAATATTAATTTTTAATATATATATATTATTCATGTGATTAATTATTCATAAACACCATTTTAGTTCATTTTACACTTTGAACATCATTTCACATTATGATTATAATTCTTTGTAAACATGCACTATTACTTGGTATGTATTTAAACACCTCATAAAATACAGGAATTTTATTTATTTTATTTTTATATTTAATTTTCAGGTTTTTACTTACATTTGGAACAATTCACAATTTTGGAGCACTTGAATATTCACATTGTAAGACCACCAAAGTTGGCCTTGAACAAACAACATTCTGGGTGAAGTGAAGTGGACAACAACCCAAAACAAATACTATACAGGGAAATATACAAGCCCAATTCTTCTAAAAATTGAATTTAAGATAGATTACATCAAGGGGAACATTTCATTAAATATTGAACAATTCTAATTATGGGGTTTTAATGTTGTTACAAGCAGCCCAAGTTGGAGATAAAATTCTGGGCCAGAATCTGTGGCCCAGAAAACAGGCCCACCATTTCAATAATATCTCGAAAACCAGAATTCCATTTAGGATGATATTTTATAAGAGGTTAGGATATATCCGTACCTATATTTTATTCATATATATACCACTCTATTTTGGCCATCTAAAGGTCATTTAGATGAATTTGTTTGGTGGATGCAAGCTAACTGCCACTTCGAGTCAAGGATAAACAAGTCCACTCTCCCTTACTTTCCACCACCCTAGGCCAACCACAATCAAGTGGGACGTTTTGTACTATTGGGAGATCTACCCATTACACTTTAGATTCCTATTTAAGGAAATGGTGGTGAAGTAGTTTATAATATTTTGATATTTGTTTCATTTTAATGTTATGCTACCAAATTGATGTTGTAATCGCATTCCTTCAATTGTAAGTTCTTGAATTACCTTAGCTTCATCATAAAAGATCTTCATATTCTGTTTTTATATTATTCTTCTTATCACTTCTATACCTTTTCCTCAAGGTCTGAACTAGTTCACACCAAATCTTGTGATATTATCACACAACGGTGGAGTGATCGTTATTTCATTGTTTTTTTAACTTCTCCAATTCCTCCCTCATGAGTCTAATTCTTACTTATATTGAAACCATAGGATCAATGGAGGGATAAAACACATATGGGTTGATCCAAGGGAGTATAAAGGGGATGGATTTTATGTTATGTATCACTCCATTAATCTATAATCACTTCTTTTAAATTAGATTTTTTTGATGATTTTAAAACTTCTTCATCCTTATAGAATAAATGCCACACACTTTAAGTGCTAACATAAAGCTTTACCTTATAGTGCTCATAACCATGATACTTCAAGTCTATAGGTGATTAGTATTAAATTTTTTGGTATGAACTAGTGAGTTATGAAGTTTTCTTATCTCCTTGAATAAGATAATGTCAAATATAAGAAATTGAAATCGCTAAAGAGGAATTTCATCTAATCTACCCCTTGTAATAACCTATGATCAACAGTTATTTTAAATTGAATTCACCTAAATATGTTCATTATAATTGAAACCCCTCTAAAATAAACCCAATTTGTCCACTTCATATCCAAAAACAATCCATATAATGTACGTTTCTATAGGTTTCTTCTTAGGTCTCTGAGGATTCGACAACCCAAGCTAAACTACAAGCGACCGGTTAACCCTAAAATCATGGGTAAATTTCAGAGAGACCAGTTTATTATTTGTTTTAGTGAAAAATATATTTTAGGAATAATGTATTTACATTTTATAGACATTAGTTTAATTTTATTGACACCATATTGGTTAATATGATCATTAATGACAATGTAATAATAGTTAAATAAGATTATTAGATTTTTTAAAATAATAATAACAATAAATTGTATTTAAAACCATAGTACAAAGGTTATTTAATGATATATTTTATTTCAAGTACAACAATAATATTTTTTGGTAATGTTATAGGAATTATATTAATAATGTTTTAGAAAAAGGACAACCTACATGATGGGATATAACCCATCAAATATGATAATGTTATGATGATTGAACCCATGACCAAAAGAAGATAAGGGTTTAGCACCTAACTTTGGGTTGTGTGATATCTTGGATAATATGCCATTAGTGGAATGATATGATAGATAAATATTAATGATGAAATAGTAGTGCTATTATTATGGTTTATATATTAATTTATTTTATTGGATAACTTGTTCTAACCATATTCATTTTGGAAAAATGTTAGAGATATATGAGTAGACTTTTCACTCTTTTATTGATATTATGAAACTTTCAAAGTGAATTTTAGACCTTCAAGCATAAAAAAATTAATTTTTGGATATTCATTTATTGGAGTAAGAGATTAAATGGGAATTTATTGAAGAACAACCAAAGGATAAATGTGTACTTATGAAATAGAAATGTATCAACTAAGTATGTTTCTTTATACTATTATACAGTAAAATAATTCCAAAACATTAGGAAAAAGATATTGAAATAATTTTTTATCATATTATCATAATTTAAGATGATATCAATGACCTTTTCATGCCTATTTTATTTAGGTTTTTTGGTCATTACCTTTCCATTGATCATTCACTTTTTTGTGATCAATTCCCTCAATCATACTATATAATTATTTATTATTTTATTCTATGTCCAAATATTCACGCCCATCAATGTTATATTTATTAGAAATCTGGTCATGTATTATTCGATATAACATTTTTACTTCCAATTCTCTCTTATTAGGAAAATATTTTATTAACCCTTTTTCGATGTGGGTTTTTAAATAATCGTATCTCCAATTATCAAACTCTTGATTGGTGAGATCAAGTTTAAATTTTGAGGACACAATTTATTTAACTTAGAAATAATGTAATACACCAAAAATACTTAAATAATAAAATTTTATTTGATATCATATATGATAGGAAACATCAGGCTTAAATAACCAAGGAAATATATTTATTTAAATTTAACCTCTTCAATAGGTTACAAAACATGCAACCCTAAGTCAAAGAAAACAATAATATCATATAACTACTCATTAAATTAGAATATGTGAATATTAATAAATAAATTATGAAAATTATGGTTATTTATTAATTATACATAATATAAGAATCATTTAAAAAAAATAAATGTTTTCTAAAAAAACTAAATTTCTCTAAAAGACTGTTTAGTCATACTTTGCTTACATAATTTAAAATAATTTTTTTTACCACTTTCAGAAAATATATTTGAAAAAAATTTTTTGAAATAATAAAATAAAAATTATCTTATGGTTAAATTTTTTGAATTTTTTAAAATATTTATTTTTTCAATGATTAGTAAAAAATATAGAATTTTAATTGAAAATTATCTTTTTGTTTAAATTAATTATAATGTTAAATTATATTTTAAATTGGATTTAAATTTAAATTAATTAAATAATATATATTAATCATATTTAGGTAATTTAGATCATTTTTCTATTGATTTTGGATATAAATACATTATAAAATTTTGAACATTCTTTCTATAAAAACACACTTTCTCATCGCGTTTGCAGGATTAATTTTAAATTAAATGTTGAAAAAAATAATTTAATTTATAAAAATGGACTCCATATTTGGAATGATAATAATTTATATCATGTAATATGGTCAATTTAAATTTTTACCATAATAAATGTTAAAAACAGTAAAAATTACTTACTACATTTAAGGTAAAAAATGGATTTATCGAGGGTAAACTAAAAAGATAAGGGTTAAAAATGACCTACTGACTTTTCAGACACACAATGTATGTATTTATTTAAATATTATCTATTATGGTATTTATAATGGACCATTTTGGAGGATTTTAGAATGGAAATAATTTTGGTGTGATTTAATCTTTTCAAAAAAATACAGGTGTTCCACTCTCTTCAAATATAAATGGGAACTCCCTCTCCTCTCCATTTCCCACCTTAAACCCTTTTTGGTTCAACCATTAATAGAAATCATAACTTCCCAAATTTCCTCCTATAATCCTATCAGACTTATTTTTTTAATAAATCCAACCTCGAAATGATTTTGGTGCAAACCTAAGGAGGATACCCGAAGAAGAGGTAACATTATTCAACAAGTGTTTTTTATTTCATTCTCCACCTCCTTCAATTCTTATTAAACAAAACTGATATAATAACCTCAGTATATTCAATATAATGGGATTTTCTTTATAATAATTTCATTACCTAACACCATATCCACTTCCATAAAATGGGTTATAAAATCATCATTTGTGTTTACGGTGGACTACCGCCTCACGAACTGATGTCATAAGTTTTTCCATTACCCTCTCTCACAGTTTGGTGCGATGATGTAAATAAATCATATATATGATATATATAACATAATTATAACTATTTATCCAGGATATCATATATAAATTTTTTATCTACATTACATAGGGGGTACAATAACGTTTCTCATATGTATGGTCGACTACCACCACATGATGGATATGATTCATTTTTCACTAACGCTTTAAATGGAAGGTGACAATGAAAAATTTAATTAATATATGGGATATGAATGAAATAATTATTATATTAATTACATATTTATAAATATTAAAGGATAATATATCATAATATTTCTTAATCTAAAATATGATAACGTCGCTCGTATGTATGTGTAATACTGCCTTCATGAGACGATGTGACTCTTTTCCTCACCACACCACACAAATGATATATATATATATATATAATTAATATGTTATTTATGAAATTATTATCATTATATAAGTAAAACAAATTCCTTACCTTCTTTAAATGATGATCACTGAAAAATGTAAACGTTTCTTAGGTATACATACAACCTAACATCTTCATGATCATAATATAATCCATTTTTCATAACCATATTTCATGATCCTTTTTAAAGATACAGTTGATGTAAAAATATGATAATTATATAATTATTTTTATTATTATTGAGATTATATGACTACATAATATGTGAAAGTATTGGATTGTTCATAATGAAACACGCATGATAAAACATGATAATTAACACCTGAAACAATGAAAATGATGATAGATTATGAACAGATGGGTGATAATATGTTATAAAAGGATCACATAAGATATTAGAAATATTAATATGGCTCTATAATAAGTTAATAACTTGTTTAAAACCACTATAAACGATGTAAAATCACATTCCAAGAAAATAAAGAGTGAGGTAAGGGACTTCTTAACTCGATCACCATTCAGTGGGTTAAAATTAAACATTATTAATTATTTCAAGCCAAAATTATGTTTGTAATGAAATTTTATTATTCTATGTTGTATTAAAACTTGTATTATGTAGATTTATATTTAATAAAAATAATAAATTCATTGATTAATCCACACATCAATGATATGCTCTTTGTAAGGGACTTCATCTAAATTTACCTTCATTGTGGAATATTGTAATGTTATACACTGAATTACATTTATATTGTGCATATAATACCCCATTTCCATGTAATATCATGATTCATTAATATTTTATATTATTTATGTTTCATTTTGAAATATTTAAACAAATGGTTTTTGACATAAAGTTACTAAGTGGTAAAGATTTTCATAACTCAATTTATTTTAATTAGGTTATATTACTTCTGCATTGTCTCTGACATTATACGGTTATGTGTGCATCAAATTTTGACTAAATTATGTTTCATATACCTTTTTATGTGGAATTACATTTTATACACATAAAAATTCATTGGTTAATTTTCACTTCCACATTGTGTTCTTTTCTAGGGTTTACTTCACGATTTCATTTTAATCGGGATTTATTTTACTTGAATTTCTATTGAAGGAAATTATTTGATCATTTTTTTTAAAACCATTTTATTTTATTATACTATAGTTATAAATTATAATTTTTAAGTAATTGTTCCATTTTAGACTCTTTGGTACCTACAATGATTTAGAAATTGTTTTATTGAAATTCAACTACATTTCTCTCTTTAATCAAAAAAATCTTTCTACGAAAACCATGTTTTCTAAAAATATTTTAAAAAAATTAACCATTTTTAAAAACTATTTTTTTTAAAACAAATATTTGTAAATTAATCTTCATGTCATTTTCAAATCAAGTCATTTTTTTTGATTTTATCAAAAGAGTGAATGTAATGTTTATTTTAATTCAATCACCATATATAGAATTTCCATAAATCATGACCACTCAATGTTTCAAAACCTCCATTATAAATATTAAAGATTATTTAGAAAGAAAATTATTTTCAAAATATTTTTCGGAAATTTTAGTTTTAAATTTTTATTTTCAAAATGAAAAGGATTTTTTCCTAAAGGATATTTTTAAATATATCATTATAGTATTTCTGTTCATCAATAACAACATCCCTTTATTTTACATATAATACACTAGGGAAATGTTTTATTGATACTGTAGAAACCTATACTCTAGAATCTCATAGCTGGTACCTCAAACCATTACATTGGAATAAGATACATGGAAATAGAATCCAAAAGTACAGAATAATTTAGTAGTCTTTGTAAACTAGACACATACATGTTTCATGTATTACATGTTAACACAAAAATTACAACATAATTTTTTCTCAGTAATAACTTTATTCCAAATAGTATATCCTTGCATATATTTATTTGTAAAGTTCACGTATTTCTCGGGAATGGTAAAAAATAATGGTGGGCTCAAATACTCAGTACGGGTTAAGTATTTATGAATCTATCATGAATCAATAAGCATAATAAACATGTAAAGTTAAAGAACTAAGAACACATTCCATTTAAATAACTACATACGACATAATCAATTTGGAAAGGTAAATAGATTAGCATACATTACATTTAAATAAAAAACTGAGAATGAGATTCATCCATAGATAATGTCAAAGTGAATATATCATGGATAAATAATAATAAAAATAATTTACTTTTGAATTAAGGTAGTGCTTAAGTGTTAGACTCCATGTATGAGATATATGAAAACATATACTATTAAGACCTTTCACAAGATAGTTCAAAACTAAAATTAGAAATCAGTTCAATTTGGATAGCTAATTTTTCTCATGAGAACCTATCAATGCATTACGGGGATATATAAAGTTTGGACACCACCCATCACTATCAGTGCAAATAATTATTCATATATCGATAAAATAAATTTAATTAAAAACGATGTTTCTTATCATAAAATATCCATATTGAGTTAAGGATATATATTTATTAGTATTTCTTCAGTTATTCAAATAAATTTAAAATTAAAACACCATATATAAATGGTATATTGTTTAATAAATTATAATATCCATGAAAAATTGTTTGGATAATAATAAGAAATTCAATGTCTAGTGAATATTTCAAGGGGACTAAAAAAATGAATAAATTAAGTGAATACTATCTTTGGTTAAAATAATCCAAAACCATCCATACAGAGAATAATTATGGTATCAATGTGACATACACCCATTATAGTGATAATAAGGGTTATTTTGGTCCATAAAATAAAAATATATTTAAAAACATTTTTGAGAAAAATATAATTTTAATTTTGAAAAAAAAAATTAAAATACTTTTCATTGAAAATCACATATAAAAACATTTTATTTGAAAATATAATTGTAAAATTACAAAAAAAATCTTTAATGAAATAACAGTGGGTAATTCCATATGAGGTAATATGTATATTCATTTTACATTGTAGAAAAGATTTGGAAATTGATTTGTTCGGAAAATGATAAGAAGATTAATTTGAGAATTTTTATAAAATGAAATGTGGATAAAAATTTATTCTAATAAACTATTTTTAAAAGTATAAAGAAAAAATTTTTGAAATCATTTTTTGAAAACATTATTGTGTAATGAAACAGATTTATGGCCAAAGAGAAAATTGAAGTCGGATTTTGAAAACATTTTTTAAAACGTTATAAGTACCATAAAGTGGGAAATGACATGTTTTATAGAAAATAATAATGAATTACAAGAGGATAATAAAATAAATGGTTTCATTAATAAAATATCAAACGATTTCCTTTAATGGAAATTTAGGTGTAAACAATCCCAAATAAAATTAGATTGTAAAGTAAGCCCTTTAAAAGGCCATAATATTGAAGTGAGAATACATTAATGAATCGATTATGTTTATCAACTGTAAATACACATACAATTTTAGGAAATAAAAAAATATATAGTAAAAAATCATTATGCACATAATTATATAATATTAGTGACAATGAAGATTTAATATAACTCAATGAAAAGAAATCAAGTTATAAAATTATTTACCACTTGGTACCTCTTAATTCAAATACTCTTAGATGAAATAATTCAAATTAAAATATAAAAACCATGAATAACAAATTATTAATGATATTAAATATCAAATCAGTAGTGTATACACCATATAAAAGAAGTTATGTGTATAACATTACAATATGCCTCAATGAAATGAAATGGAGACAGAATCCATCATAATTGTGGAAACATCTTAATCAAAATTCCAAAAAGTAATAATAATTAAATTAAACATTTAAATACCATGACTATAAAATAATTTATGATATAATATATCCTAATAGGAATTATATACACCAAAAAATATGTAAGTGGTGAATATGACATTTATCTCACAGATGTAAAAAGTGAGATGAAAATCCATTACCTTACACTTCCTTTTGGTTGAATGTTATTAAACATCATTTATAATGATCTTAATAATGTTAATAACTTATTTAAAACCCATAATAATGTTTATAATTTCATATATTATCCTTTTATAACATCTTATCACCTGTTTGTTAATAATCTTTCATTATTTTCATTGTTTCGGATGTTAATTGCAATGTTTTTCGAGTATGATTTGACTTTTTATTTTTTTCACATTAATTAGATCATTATTTCATAATCCCAATAATTTAAACCATGATATGTATAATATATATATATATATATTCAGTATATATGTATTTATATTAATCCATAAATTTGGAGATATGTAATGAAATACACCATTCATGGGGACGGTAGGTCATATGTACACATAACCATTGTTTCCATTGTACTCTTGTATTAAAATAATGAAAAGTAAATTATATATATGCATATTATAATAAAATAATAACAATTTTAATATATATATTTCATATTTTTAATAAAATCATCCTTAGAACATTCCATGTAAAGCATGAACAAATCACATCACATTGAGGAGCTAGTAGTCCACACATCCATAAATGATGTTATCATATTCCAAAAAAAATTGAAAGCAAGAAGTTATGTGTTATATAATAATTAAATAAGAATAAATACATCATAAATATCATAAAAAATATATATAAACTATTAAAAAGTCATTATTCCCAACATTGAATGGTTGTAATGGAAGAATGAATGATATATGTTCGCAAGGCGGTAGTCCACCGTACACATGAATGATGATTGCATATCCCATTTGATGGATGCATATTAATTTTTAGTCATAAAAATATAATAAATACATGTAATTATATTTAATATATTTATTTTATTATATAATCTCGCTATAAAAATTGTTGAAGGAGTAGATAAATAAATAAAACAGAAGTGCTCATTAGGTAAATACATTTGGTTTAGACCAAAAGTATTACATTGTTATCTTTATGAGAAAACTGAGGATTATTAGAATAGGATAAGGAATTTGGTAGTTTATTAGGTTATTATTTTTCTGATCTAAAAGGCTGGAGAGGTGTTAATAGGTGATGGGATCAGTAGCCTTTTATAGTGGAGGAGGAGTGGAATTTTTTTAAATACCAAAATATAATCACTATTGGAAGGTCTCCCTTATATAATTGTCCACAAATAATGAACCTAACTATATAAAAGATGGTATATGGTTTTAATATGTCCATAAAATGGGTTTCAGACAAGTATATATATTTTTTTCCCTTAAGATTAATGTTTAGCTGCTAATTAAATTCATTTTTACCTTATTCATTGTAATAGATTTTAATTGTTTTCAAGAATATTTTTGGTCAAAAACTATGTTGAACTTACTAAAAATTAAAACTTATTCTAATTAAAAATATTGAATCCATTTTTCTAAATTCAAATCATATATGTGGCATAATTTAATCTAAATTTTCTCCTATAGACGTAATGAAAAAGAATGTTTTTAAAGTAAAAATGAACAAAGGTTTGAAATGTTTTTATGTCCAAATACATTATGAAATTAATTATAATTAAAGAAATTATATTAATATATTTATAATGTATATATTTTTACATTAATCCCAGTTGAAAATATAATTTAACATTATAAATTATTTAGACAAAAAGATAGTTTTCAATTAAAATTCTGTATTTTTCACAATTCCTCAAAAAATAAATTTTCTCATAAAACTAAAATACATTCCACAAAAAATAATTTTTACATTAATATTTTGAAAGCGAAGTTTATTTTTTCTAATATAATTTATAAAATCATCCAAATTATTTTTAAAACAATTACACCATTAAAAGGTAGAAAAATCTCCTTTAGAAAAATAATGTTTTTTATGTAAATAAATGGATGTTTAAAATATTATGCCTATAAAATCATTTGAATTAATGTAAAAAATATTTGGTTGAATATATAATATATATACTAAATAAATAACATTCACTATTATTAATTAATTTAATTTATTATGAAAAATTTCTTTCGGATGCATAAAAATAGTTGTTTATCAAAACATTTCCTATATATTCAATTGGTTTTTTAATTCATTTATATTTAATTGGTAACCAATGTATTTAAAATTATATTTTCATAAGTTATTTATTCTTATTCTTAAACTAAAATTTAATTTCTAGGAGACATTTTATAATAATCATATAAATAGTATTTGGTAATACTCAGTCCTGCATGTAACACAAGCCTTCAAAGGAACTTGTTGATGCACATAACATAAGCTAAAGTCAGTGTTACGTGTAGATAAATCTATATAATATATTAAAATTTTCTAAAATAGTAAATATATCATAAATTCTTTGGATTTTATATTCCATTATAATCTTGGTGTGGTGTTTCATATATGTTATTGATCAAAATTTTATTCTTTTAGAATTTTCATTGTGTTGCCTTCTCCCCACCTTAAAGAAATTGCACCCTCACAATTTAACTCGATCATGGTAATAAGTTGTTTTATAATTTAGAGTTACATCACTAAAATCACATATATTGATAATTTTTGTTAAAAAATCCTCTTCATAATAGATATTCAGAATTAAAAAAGTCATATGAAACAACACATAACTTGGATTCCAAGTAGGAGAACTTTAATGGAAAGTGACCATATGGTCTTAGGGGAAAGGAATAAATAATTATAGAGAGTGATTGATTTAATTTAACAAAAATAATTTAATTTTCATATTAAATTCATGGGCCTACAAAATATAAACATATGATGATTTAAAAGACCATCGGTTTAATCAAAATTCAGGTATTATGATAACATTTTTTTAGATAATTTTCCAAATGGTATATGTTTTTTTACATCCTAAGTATATAAGGAAATATAATTTCTTGAAATATTTATATTTCATTAATGTAATTTATTCCTTTCACTATGATTTGTTAAATTTTAAATTTATCCCTTAACTCAAGGAAAGGAAAACCCAACATTTTTTGTGCGAAGCACTAAAATTTAATTTTTAAAGTTTATAAGATACATAAAAGAGATAAAAGTATTTAGCTCATATATAAATATATTCCAAAAACCAATATGGATTATATATTATTCTCTAAAACAAAAAATTAATACAATGGTTTCATCATTAATATTTATTCATCAAATTGTTTAACTAAATACAATGACATATTAACTAGGACATCGTGTAGGCTAGGGGTAGGTGTGAAACCCTTATTACCCATCGATCATGGGTTCAATAACCTCCATCATTCTAGATATGATGGGTTTTTAACTAGAATATGGGTTTCCTTTTTTATAAACAACATAACACATATAATGTTTTCAAAAAAATAATAGGCATCCTTGAAATGAAATTAATCATTCAAAAACCTTTTTACTAGAGTTTTTAATATAACTTTTTTTTATAGAGTATAATAATATTATTTGTATATCACCCCTACATTTAATTAATAACTTTAAACTTATGTTTATAAAATGTAAAATAATTCTTCCCCAATTAAATTTTCCACTAAATCATATACTTTCCTTAAATTATTCCAATGTTTCCTTAATCTTTGCATAATCTCATAACATAAAACCCAAAAATAGATTTTTAAGTCATTGATCTTATTTTCAATATTAAAATCAGTAATCCATGATGGTATCCAAAAATATTATGCTAGTTAATACAAATATAATTATAAAATTTAACAAAATCCTTATATGTTTAGTGATTCTTGTAACCAAAATATTGTTGGTAAAAGACTTCGACAAATAATATCATGAATCAAAATACATTATTACTTCATCAATCATATTTATAATTGTTTCCTTACTTGGTCTAGGGGTTACCCTTTAGAATATTTCATTGACTCGGGCAATTCCCAGGTTCCCCGCATTTAAGGAAACAAACTATAAATAGATCATAAGAATGAAATTTATTTTATTCCATTGTACTCTTCATTTCTCGTCTAAAATTATTTTCTTGATGTCCTTATTTTCTACACATAAATAATTTCCACAGTAAATTGAGACACTTTTATAGGTCTATACTTACAATTTTCTTGAATGATAGAAACCATGACTTCTTCTCTTTATGGTCCCCACCACTCTTACTCTTAGAAAACCCTTGCCTTCTCTTCTTTGGTGAGTCCTGGAGTTAGTTAAGGTATATATTGCTAATCATATTTGAAGAAAACTTATTAGTCATAATCATGATATATTTCAATCTTATAAACATCTAATTTGGTTTTTCATTATCACCATCTTATCCTTCATCCTTAATGTTAACATGATTTTTTTGGGTTCTGGCCATTGACTAATCTAGAAAATATAGTGTGAGTAAAAATAATCATATTGATGAAAACTTATAATCATTTATAGGACATCTAAATAATGACACCTTATTTTCAATATAAAATTCCTTATTTTTGACCTAGGTTATTAATTGTCATCATCTATTCAAATCCTTCATAGTGGTTTGTAATGAAAATGTGAATTATCTTAAGCATATCCCCAAGAAGTGTCTAAATAGGTTTTTAGTGAGGCACATTGTCATGTACCATGTTATACTCAAGTCAATCCCAAAACACCAATTTTGGAGTTATTACACCCAGGTATATCTGTTTCAGAACAATGTCCACTTTTAGTATCTAGACATGGTTTTATTAAAATAAATACCCCCACAATATCTACCATACCAAAATTATAGGATGTTATTCTATACATATCATAATATTATATCTTAGGGTTATGTTCTCTAATGAATATTTACCTATATGTAGTTTCCACATTTCCTACTAAAATTACTATGATACAAAATATAGTGACTCGTACACCAGAATCCCAAATTTGGTGCCTAATACCCTTACATTAGCATAATATATAAGGAAATCGCATCCCAAAGGACCGAATAGTTTAGTAGTCTTGGAAAAATGGACACATACATGAGCCTTGTACTATAAGTGAAGACAAAAATTAGAACGTAATTATTTTCTAATAATAACAATATTCCATCAAGTATATCATTTCATATCATTCTTAGTAAACTTCACCGAATCTTGGGGAAAGGATTGAAAATTAGTGTGAGATCAAATGATCAGTAAGGGTTAATTACAGCGCAAGATATCTTGAATCAATAAGAATAATCCACATGGAAAGGTAAATAAGTAAGAACATATACCATTTCAATACTTTGATAGGGAATAATCAATATGGAAAGTTAAATAATAGAGCATAGATTCCATTTAAATAATAAACTATGAATGAAATGCATCCATAGATATTGTTAAAGAGAAGATCTCGTGGATAAATAGTTATAATAATCACTGAATTATAAAAGAAGGCAATGATTAATTGTTGGGTGATATGTCTGAGTCATATTAAAACCTATACCATCAAGTCCTTTAATAATAAAATTTAAAACTAAAGGTAAAAAAATATTTAATTTGGCCAACTGCTTTTTCTCAGGAGAACACATTGATGCAACAAGAGGCTATATAAAGTCTGATCCCCACCCATCACTACCAGTCTAAATCATTCCTCATATATTGAATAATCAATTTAATTAATAAAAAAATTTCCTTATCTTCAAATATCCTTATTGAGTAATGTATATGAAATTTTCAATATTTCCCCACTCAATCAGATAAATCTAAAAGTAAAAAACCATATATAAACCAATGAATTATGACCATAGAGAGAAATGAATTTGGATATAACAAACATTTTAACCTACAATAAATTATAAATAATTCTAATTAAAAATATGTAATCTATTTTTCCAAATTCAAATAAAATATGTGTCAAAATTTAATTTAAAATTTGCCCCATATACATAATGAGAAAGTGGGGTTTTAATGTAAAAATGATCAAATATTTCAAATATTTTTCTATAAAATTTCAGTATGAAATAAATTTAAATGACATAAATTGTATTCATATATTTATAATTGATATATTTTAACATTAAAATCAATTCAAAATATAATTTAACATTTTAAATTATTTATATAAAAAGTCAGTTTTCAATTAAAATTCATCATTCTTTACTATTAATAAAAAAATGTAACTTATCATAAAATAACAAAAAAATAACCCTAAAATAATTTCAATATAATAATTTATATAAGTAAGTTTATTTTTTAGAATATAATTTATATAAGTATAAAAATTTATCTTTAAAACAATTCCTTCATTAAAAGGCATAAAAACTGTCTTTTGAAAAATATTGCTTTTTATGTGTACAATTAAATTTACTCTTATCTTATCCCTATAAAATATTTTGGATGTATGTAAAATATGTTTTATTGAATATATATTATATATATTTCACTAATATCATTATATAATAGTAATTAATTAAATATATTAGGAAAAATTTCTTTGGAAGCATACATAATAGTTTTTATATAAAAACATTTCCAATATACTCAATTTGTTTTTATATTCATTTCTATTTAATTGGTAACCAATGGGTTTAAAAATATATTATCATAAGTTAGTTCATTCCATTCATAACCACCAATTTAATATATATGTGATATTTAATAATATTATTATTAATAGTATTCAGTAAAACATGGTCTTGCGTGGAACACAAGACTTTTAAGGAACTTTCTATTTCATGTAACACATGAAAAATTCAGTGTTGTGTTTAGATAAAGCTCAAGAATACATTTAATTTATTTAAAATTTTAAAAATATTATGAATTCGTGGTATGTTATATGCCATTTTAGGATTTCTATGGCATTTCATACATGTTATTGATGAAAATGTTATTCATTTATAATTTTCAATGTGTTATAAACACCGTTATTATTCTCCCTCTAGATAGTTTACGGTTATTTTCACCAATGATAGTATTGAAATTAATTTTCTTGATTCATTTTTGTAGTGAATGAATTTTCCTTGAAATTTTATATTTCATGTGATCATTGGAGAATTAATTTCCCTTAAATATCCATGTTTTTTTATCAAGGATATGTTTATTGTTTAAACTATATATCATTTCAACATACAGTGTACTATATTGAATGTTATTTTTTTATTTGGAAAAATATTGATAAATATGTATTATTTAATCAATAAAAATATTTGATGAAAATTGTAGAGACCCAAAGCTTGACATACATGGACATTACATTACTTTTGCGGAATACTTAATACATAACAAAAATAGACACACAAGGACCGTAATAGTTTACTGTCTTTGGAAACCTGGAACATAATCTTCTAATCTTGGTGAAAGATCTTCAACATCTCCCATAAAGATCTTCCCTTTTTTACCTAAAACCTTTCTTTATATCCTGTGGAAAATAAATCATATAAAGGGTGATCTCAAATTCTCATTAAGGGTAAGTATGGAGAAAATATAACAAACAATATACATTTGAACTTCAAAACATGAACATAATATTTAAACATCAAATTCTTGAGAAATTACATAAAAATGGCAGTAAACAAGGAATAAATCATAATGGAACATCAATCATGATAAAATGGAATGGTAATAAAACATGTAATTGTGGAAAAACATTAAGCAGATGATATGATTTTCATAGTAGCCAAGGCATTGTTGCCAAGACCATCTTAGTGGACCAAGTCTCTTTATGAATCGAGTTCACTCCTCGTTCCCGTCCTGTAACATTCAACCGGATTAACTTACCACTCCATCCATGTCTATACCATGAGATATAAATCTTTACCAAATTCATTTGAGGGAGATATAGGTCCCACCCATCTCATAATGAAATAATTCTTACTTGTGCCGCAACATAAACATAAATCATTCATCATAACCCAAAAAAATTAAAATGGGTTTCGTAAACATCATCCCATCATAAAATAATCCATAAAAAATGGATATCATATCATCATAAGAAAAGTGAAACCATATAAATCATAGAGACATTATACTTTAAACATACACATATGAAATAATGTAATCTTATATGGAAAATGATTTTGAGAAAGCACTTGAAATGAATTCTTGAGGAACATATCCATTCTTCTTCAAAATCATTTTCATTTCACAAAATACCATTAAATTTTAAAAGAAAAGGATTTTGTTGAAAATAGTCATGAAATCATGTAGAGTAAGCTTCATGAAAATGAGGCGTTATGAAACCGTAAAAATCTGTTCATGTCGTATAAGTTAAAAAAACATTCTTCTCGTACTTTTGCCGAAAAAGTCAAAAAGTTCCTCATGTGGTAAAAAAAGTAAGTTTCCATTCATAACCTGTGGAAAAAATTAAGAAATGGGTAAAAAGGACTATAAAAATACATAAAAACATTTTTAGAAAACATGGTCATGGATGATAACAATAACCCCAGTAAATACTTACGAATAAACAATCTCGGATAAGAACGAGATTGGAATAGTTATCCCTTACCTTAGGTCCGATATGCTTCGTACGTATCTGAACCTCATGTATAATGATATATATAATGTCATTGAATTATTATAGAATCATATTCATTGTTATGATATCATATATGGTTCACTTATGACTTTATATTAACCATTCTTTTGTAAATTCCTTGTTAAAGTGCATTTTGGGTAAAATCATTACATTTTTCATCTGTGTTTTGACTTTTAATTATTCATATGATTACTTAGATAATGATTAATTAATTCCAGAATATAAAACATGATTTATATATAATATATATTCAGAATATACATATATATAATAGATCGATAAATGGAAAGAAATACACCGTTCATGGAGACGGTAAGCCGTACGTACGCATGAATGCTGTTTTCGTTTCCTTATTGATTTGAGTGGAATTAAGTAGATGAACTAAATATATATTCATAAATCTAGTAGTATTATTATGTCATATATTTCATGATTACTTATTATATATACTTTATAATCATTCTTGAATTGTTAACATGGAAAATGAATCTCATCGCTTCATGGAGATGGTAATCCATACGTACGCACAAGCGATGATATCGTTTCACTATTTATTGAATGGAATTGGAGTGGATGATATAATATATTAGAATAAATATTATGTTATAATAATCATATATAGTTATTCTTTACACCATTATACCCATCCAAGTAATGTGGTGGTGGAAACCAGATTACACCATGGCGTGGAGACGGTATTCTGTACATACGCACGCGCGATGATTTAGTTTTCCATAGGATGGATAGATTGTGAATTAGGGTTGTTTAATATTTATAATAACATATCAGTAAATGAGTAATACTGATGTTATTACTTCATAATGAAACAACTAAATAAGAAGAGGTAGAAGAAGAAATAAATTTCAAAGAATCGGTAACGGATATTACCTCTTCTTCGACACGCCTCTTTGAAACCTCCTATTAGGGCACTAAGATTGGTCTTTGAAGAAGACCAGTACCTCTAGGATGTTTCTAGGGAAGTGGATAAGCGAAATGGTCAGATGTTGGCCGAGATTAAAGGCTCAAAATGGTGTGAGGAGGAGAGGGAGGAGGTGCCCTTTTATAAGGGAGGAGAGGGTTACCTTTGGAATTATAAGAAATATTAATTTATAATAAATTCCAACCCTGCTTAAAAAACTCCAAAATTACTCAAATCCAAATATTAGATGATATAGGGTTGTAATATCATCAACCAATAAAATTTATACATGTTTTGAATTTAATTTAAACATTATCAACTTGATTTATACTTATTTAATCTGTTTAATTTTATTTGTGGTAATAAGATTCTACATTTTAAATGGTTATAAATAATTACTTATGTGTTGTTAATTGTCCATGATTAGATAATTTATGAAATTGGTGACCTTATAAATTTTAATTTATAATTTTGAAATATTTGTTTAATTTTTGAACAATTTTATATTATGTTATTTTTATAAAATAACAATAGTGTAAATTTTGACACTATTCATTTATTTGAATTTAAATAAAATCCTCATAAAAAATATGTTCGAACTAAAAGTTTTAATATATTCATAACCCACCATATGTATCTATTAAATTAGCGGAGAACATTAAATAGTTCGGATAATATTTATTTCAATATTTTGAAAACCTTTTATTTGGTATATCTCTTAATAAAATAATTACTACAACATTTTGTATAATTATTTAATATACACATTTGATGCATATAAATTTAAAATGAAATCCTATGATGAATATAAATATAATAACTTTCATAATAATATTCTTACTTGAATTTATCATCTTAAAATCACAACATTTAAATTGTTATTTTTATTAAATTATGAAGGTGACATCTTTGACATCATTTAAAATAAAATAATATAAATGTCATAATCGGTTTTATAGGGCTCCAAATGGTCCACAAATCGATCCATTGATTATTAGGGTATACATATACTCGACCAATAATTTCTGGTCAAGTTTGGGGTCCTTTTCATAGGTATTGTTATTTTAATAAAAACTATATTATTGATTTTTCACTAAATAAACAATTTCTGTATCACTATTGTGTCCCCATTAATGACAATTATTTAATCCCTAAAAATTCAAAATAAATTTTCATTATGTATATAATTTATTTATATTTCTGGAGATAATTCTTGTTCGAATTTTCATGAAGTTTATCACTAAATTAAAATTATTATACGTATAAGGTTTAAGAGAGTGACATGTTTTCACTTTCTATGGTTTTAATAATAATAATTTTATTTCATGGTAAAAAGACTATGAAATGAATCTAGTATGACCCTTAGGTGATATGGGTTAACTTTTATTCATCCAATATGATTTTGGCAAGTGTTAGGGTAATTTTATAATCTTATTTTTACCCTTAATTACCAGATTTACCTTTAACTGTAATAAATAAAAATTACCGTAGTTACTATTCATAATATCAAAAAAATAAAATAACCTATTAACATAATTTTGACCTACTGAAATCTAATATGGAATCCTTTTTTCAAAATTCAAAACACATAAGTTTCAGTAATAAATTTAAAATTAATCTCGTTGTTAAGAAAATGGGTTTTAAAAGTTAAAACATTACAAAAGATTGAAATGTTTTTACTTATGAATTCAATGTAAAATTAATGGTAATGAAATAAATTATATTAAATGGTAAAAATATATTTCATTTATTATTTAAAATCATTAAATATTATAATTTAACCATATAAATTATTACGATGAAAAAAGTTGTTTTTAATTAAAATATAGCGTGTTTTTACTATTCATTAAAATATGAAAGTTATTAGAATAATATTAAAAATTTATCCAAAGTAAATTTTTATATCATGATTCCAAATAAGAATTTTATTTTGTCCAATTGAACTTATAAAAATTTCAAAAACTAGATTTAAAGTGGGTGTTCCATTAAAAGGTGGCAAAACTACATTTTTTAGAAAAATACTCATTTTACCCGAAAAATTTATTTTGTTCACATACCATGTTCTAGAAAATGTGTAAGATGAAATAAAAATGTTATAACATTCAAAATTTAGTTAATACAATTCATAAAGGCTAGTTCATAATAATATTATAACCATATATCGTTGTTTAGTGAAACCTGGTATTGCGTACAACACATGCTATCGAGGAAGGTCGCGATTGCGTGTAATACAAGACAAGTCAGGGTTACGTGTTGTGCAAGACTCCTTTGTTGTTGTATATAACATAATCTAACCATATTTCATTTATACAATGAATATATATATATATACACACACACTCTCTCTCTATGTTGCATAGAATAACTGCTATCAAACGAACTTGAAATTGTGTGTAACACGATCCAAGAATAGTGTTGCTTTTAACACAAGATAATGTTGGTGTAGCTTAAAACAAAAAATATGAAAGATATTAAAAAGAATATATCTCATAAAATCTCTGGGTGTTACAATCTACCACCCTTAAAATGAATTTCGCACTTGAAATTCGTCGGGGTTATTAATGGTTTATTGCATGAGAGTTTCTTTCATAGAAAACCACATCGTAAAAAGGAATACCAAAACTTTTCTTTAAAAAATAAAGTATGAAACATAATGGTTACCCAAATTAACTAATCACTGGGTTTCTATATAGGATTACATAGTTGAAAATTTGGATATTGAAGAGAAATCTAACCATCAAGTTCTGATGGAAATTGGTAGAGGACATGGCTATGATAAAGCCAACAGTCACAAAGCCATAAATTTGTTATGATCTAAGGGACCATCTAATTCATCCTATATGAGGGCACTAGGACAACATTTTTGGTTGTCAAGATCATTTCCCTAATGTTGAAGATTTTGAATTAGAATAAATACTTACTTTATTTCGATATAATCTCACCAGTGTTCCTGCCTTGAACATTTTCCACTTCATCTCTTAAAGAAATGAAGTTGAATTTGTCATTCGTGAAGTGTTAGCAGATCATGTGATAAAATGATGGATCATTCCATCTATCTCAATAAAAATGTTAGCAATTTTTATATACATAAGTCCATCTATGGTGAGATTAATCGTATTTCATTCCAAAAAAATGGACTTATACTTCATCGATCATAGAGCTTAGTAAAGTAAAACTAGTTTTTACTAACCAGGGACTTCCTGTAGGCCAGTGGTAGGTAATAAAGGTCTGTCTCACTTTGGTTGTGGGTTCGATTCTCGCAACCTTGTTCAACGCGATGGGTTGTCGCTCATCCTATGGGTTGTAATTTTTCTAAAACTATAACATTCCAGAAATAATATCGAAAAACAAGTTCTATCCTTAAATAATACTATTTTATGCCCAACATAATCCATTACAATCTTTAGTCTTACCCAAAATACACTTATCCAATCTCATAGTATAATGAAAATGATTACTATAGAGGTCATATACCAAACATGTGAATACCATCTTTTATCTTCCATATATCATAAGATATATCTTGTTGGTCATATTACAAACATGTGAATACCTTAATCATGTATTCTTTTGAAACATGAATTACCATAAAACCTTAGCAAAAACATGAGTGATGTCAAATGTTAACTCATTCCACATACCAAAATCCCAAAATTTATATATACTCAAACCATGATATCACTTTGTCCTTATATCAGTCATGAGCTCATTAATACTATCAAACATTTTATTTTATCTATATCCCTTAATTATGCACATATCATCTGCTTTCCAAAATATTTAAATCACTTTTCATGGTTACCGATACCATATAATTATTAAAACCCACAATAAACCATTACTTAGATATTCCAATGTTCCATAATTACTATAAATGAGATTCCACAACATTATTTTGGAATCCCTTTACATAAACACAAAATCATTCCACCACATTTTTTTCATAATCAACATTGCTAATAGTGATCACATATGACTTCCCTTTGTCCTTTTCCTTATATGGTTTCTCACATTGATCATCATTAACCCTTGGATTAGGACATTGATTAGCATAATGCACCATTTCCTTGCACTTGAATCATTGAAGTGTTGGTGGTGCGTTCTCTATAGTCTTTTCATTATTCATATCATTAGCAACCCTTTTTCCATTACTTCGACACTCCACTGCTCGATGACCTTCTTTTCCACACTTGAAACATTTTCTAGTACCTTTTAGGAAATCTCCATCATGTTTCTTTCCACATTTTGAGCATAAAGTAACATTCATCTTCTATTCACCATTGTTCTGAGATTTTTCCTTGAACTCCATCTTTCATTTCTTGTCAAAACCATGAGATGGATATGTAACACCAATTTCCTATTCTACCTTGATAGCACAACACACAGTTTCCTCATAGATACTGAAGTCTCTTATAGATAATTCCTTTCGAGGACTTGGTTTTATTCTACTTAAGAATCGATCAACTTTACTTTTAGGTTGAATGATAAATCTAGATGCATACCTTTCAAGCCTTGTAAAATTCGCCTCGTATATACCAACAGATTCATCATCCTTTCGGTTAAGTTTAGGAAACTCCTTCTCCATCTTTGTTCAAAGAATACAAGGGAAGTACTTATTAAAAAATAAGTTCTTGAACTCGTCCCATTTCATGGACTCAACTTCATCTCTTTGCCTTGTATTCTTGATAAGATTCCACCATTGATCACCATCACCTTCCAAACGATGTACTGCTAAGATGAATTTATCATGCTCAAAACATTGTATAACTGACAATATCTTTTCAGTGGTACTGATCCATTATTCAGCCACTAATGGATCAGAATACCCGCTGAATGATGGTGGACGCTGCCTCATGAAGGATTGAACAGAATGTTTCTCCTTTCTCTGCTCATTTGGAAGTCCATAATGATTCATAGCTTGTGTAAGTATAGAAATAATATTGTGCACTCCATATCCCATAACATTGGTTTTTTCAGGAGGATAATCATTGCATCTTCCATTACATTGATCAACATGGGTCCTTCAAGTTCCATCCATCGTCTAAAACCCAAACAGAATAGCGTGAGGCAAACATCATGATTGGGAAAACAACATAATAATGGGGGAGTACCTTAACATCCTAGGTTTAATTCTAATATCGTTACCATAATTCTAGGACTATAAGCTATACTTATACTTAGCCTTAGGTACATCCCTAGACATACCTTCGAAATATTTCTAGGGATCTCACTAAATTTCTCGCATCCTAGTTTCCAAAGGTTGACTAAACCTTTCCTTTAATACCAACTGTAGAGACCCAAAGCTTGACGTACATGGACATTACATTACTTTGGCATAATACTTAATATATAACAAAAACAAACACACAAGGACCGTAATAGTTTAGTGTCTTTGGAAACTTGGATCATAATCTTCTAATCTTAGTAAAAGATCTTTAACATATCCCATAAATATCTTCCCATTTTTTACCTAAAACCTTTCTTTATATCCTGGGGAAAATAAAACATATAATGGGTGAGCTCAAATGCTTAGTAAGGGTAATTATGGAGAAAATAAAACAAACCATATACATTTGAACTTCAAAACATGAACATAATATTTTAACTTCAAATTCTTGAGAAATGACATAAAACATGGAAGTACATAAGGCATAGATCATAATGAAACATCAATCATGATAAAATGGCATGGAAATAAAACATGGAATTGTGTAAAAACATTAATCACATGATATTATTTCCATAGTAGCCAAGTTATTTCTTCCAAGACCATATTAGTGGACAAAGTCCCTTTCTGAATCGAGTTCACTCCTCGTTCATGTCCTGTATCACTGAACCAGATTAACTTACCATTCTAGTCATGTATATCTCATGAGATTTCAATATTTACCCAATTAATTGGAGAGAGATATAGGTCCTACCCATCACATAAGGAAATCATTCTTACTTGTGCCACAACATAAAAATAAATCATTCATCATAACCCAAAAAAATATAAATGGGTTTCAGAAACATCATCCCATCATAACATAATCCATAAAAAAATGTATATCATATCATCATAAGAAAATTGAAACCATATAAATCATAGAGACATTATACTTGAAACATACACATATGAAATAATGTCATCTTAGATGGGAAATGGTTTTGATAAAGTACTTGAAATGAATTCTTGAGGAACATATCCTTTCTTCTTGAAAATCATTTTCTTTTCACAAAATGACATTCAATTTTAAAAGAAAATTATTTTGATGAAAATAGTCATGAAATATTGTAGAGTAAGATTCATGAAAATAAGGCGTTATGAAACTGTAAAAATATGTTCATGTCGTATAAGTTAAAATAACATCCTTCTCATAATTTTTCCAGAAAAGTCAAAAAGTTCCTCCTGTGGTAAAAAAACTGAGATTCCTTTCATAACATGTGGTAAAATTAAAAAATGGGTAAAAAGGACTATAAAAATACATGAAAACATTTTTATAAAACATGGGCATTGATGATAACAATAACCCAGTAAATACTTACGAATAAACAATCTCTGATAAGAACGGGATTGGAATAGTTATCCCTTACCTTAGGTCTGATATGATTCGTACATATCCAAAACTCATGTATAATGACTTAAATAATGTCATTTACTTATTATAGAATCATATTTCTTGTTATTATATCATATATGGTTCACTTATGACTTTATATTACCCGTTCTTTTGTAAATTCCATGTTAAAGAGCATTTTGGGTAAAATTGTTTCATTTGTCGTCCGTGTTTTGACTTGTAATTATTCATATGATTACCTAGATCATGAATAATTAATTCCAGAATATATAACTTGATTTATATATAATATATATTCAGAATATACATATATATAATCGATCGATAAATGGAAAGAAATACACTGTTCATGGAGACGGTAGGTCGTACGTACGCATGAACGATGTTTTCGTTTCCTTATTGAATTGAATGGAATTAAGTAGATGACATAAATATATATATACATAAATTAATTAGCATTATTATGTCATATATTTCATTATTACTTATTATATATACTATATAATCATTCTTTAATTGTTAACATGGAAAATGAATCTCATCGCGGGGTGGAGACGGTAATCCGTACGTACGCACGAGCGATGATATCATTCCAATATTTATTGAATGTAATTGGAGTGGATGATATAATATCATAGAATAAGTATGATGTTATAATAATCATATATAGTTATTTTTTACACCATTATACCAATCCGAGTAAGGTGGTGGTGGAAAGCAGATTACACCACGGCGTGGAGACGGTATTCCGTACGTACGCACGCGTGGTGATTTCGTTTTCCGTAGGATGGATAGAAGGTGAATTAGGGTTTTTTAATATTTATAATGATATTAATATTGATGTTATTACTTCATAATTAAACAACTAACGAAGAATAAGTAGAAGAAGAAATATATTGAAAGAATTGGTAACAGATATTACCTCTTCTTCATCACGCCTCTTTGAATCCACCTCTTAGGGAACTAAGATTGGTCTTTTAAGAGGACCAGGACCTCTAGGATGTTTCTAGGGAAGTGGAGAAGAGAAATGGGTAGAGGTTGGCCGAGATTCAAGGCTCAAAATGGTGTGAGGAGGAGAGGGAGGAGGTGCCCTTTTATAAGGGAGGAGAGGGGCACCTTTGGAATTATAAGAAATATTAATTTATAATAAATTCCAAACCCAATTAAAAACATCCAATATTACTCAAATATAAATATTAGAGGAGATATGGTTGTAATATCATTAAAAAAAATTAGACATGTTTTGAATTTATTTTAAACATTATCAACTTGATTTATCCTTGTTTAATCTATTTAATTTTATTTGTGGTAATAAGATTCTAAATTTTAAATTGTCATAAATAATTACTTATGTGTTCTAAATTGTCCATAATTGGATAATTTATTAAATATTTTACCATATAAATTTTAATTTATAATTTTTAAATATTTTTCTAATTTTTAAATAATTTTATATTATGTTATTTTTATAAAATAACAATAGTGTCAATTTTGACACTATTCATTTATTTGAATTTAAATAAAATCCTCACAGAAGATATATTCAATATAAAAGATTTAATAAATTCATAACATGTAATATTTATCTAGAAAATTAGTTAAGAACATTAAATAGTTCATATAATATTTATTTCAATATTTTTAAAACCTTTTATTTGGTATATCTCTTAATAAAATAATTACTATAACATTTTTGTATAATTATTTAATATACATCTTTGTTGCATAAAAATTTAAAATGAAATCCTATGATAAATATAAATATAATACCTTTTATAATAATATTCTTACTTGAATTTATCATCTTAAAATCACAACATTTAAATTTTTATATTTATTAAATTATGAAGATGACATCTTTGACATCATTTAAAATAAAATAATATAAATGTCATAATCGATTTTATAAGGCTCCAAATGGTCCATAAATAGACACTTGTATGATTAGGGTATATATATACTCTAAAAATAATGTTTAGTCAAGTTTATGGTCCTTTTGATTGGTATTGTTATTTTAATAAAAACTATATTATTGATTTTTCACTAAATAAACAATTTCTGCATCACTATGGTGTCACCATTAATGAAATTTATATAATCCACATAAATTTTAAATAAATTCTCATTATGTAGATAATTTTGTTAGCTTTCTGGAGACTATTCATTTTCAATGATTCATGAAGTTTATCACTAAATTAAAATTAATATACTTATAAGATTTAAGAGAGTGACATGTTGTCACTTTCTTTGGTTTTAATAATAATTATATTATTTCATGGTCAAAAGCCCATGAAATGAATTTACTCTGACCCTTAGGTGATTTGAGTCAACTTTTATTCATCAAATAGGATTTTGGAAAGTGTTTTTATAATTTTATAATCTCATTTTTACCCTTAATTATCAGATTTACCTTTAACTATAGTAAAAAAAATTACCATAGTTACTATTCATAATATCAAAAAACTAAATGTAACCTATTAACATATTTTGGACCCAATGAATTCAAATATGGAATCAATTTTTCAAAATTCAAAACATAGAAGTTGCATTAATTAATTTAAAATTAATCCCGTTGTTATGAAAATGGGTTTTAAAAGTTAAACCACTACAAAAGATTGAAATGTTTTTATCTATGAATTCAATGTAAAATTAATGGTAATGACATACATTATATTAAATGGTAAAAAATATATTTAATTTATAATTTAAAATCATTCAATATTATAATTTAACCATATAAATTATTATGATGAAAAAAGTTGTTTTTAATTAAAATATAGTGTGTTTTTACTATTCATTAATATATGAAAGTTATAAGAATAATAGGAAAAATGTATCCAAAGTAAATTTTTATATCCTGAATCCAAAGAAGAATTTTATTTTGTCAAATTGAACTTATAAACATGTCAGAAACTATATATAATGTAGGTGTGCCATCAATAGGTGGCAAAACTGTATTTTTTTGAAAAATACTCATTTCACCCGAAAAATTTCTTTTGTTCAAATACCATGTTCTAGAAAATGTGTAAAATGAAATAATAATGTTATAACATTAAAAATTTAGTTAATAATATCCATAAAGGATAGTTCATAATAATATTATAACCATATATCGTTGTTTAGTGAAACCTGGTACTACATACAACACATGCTATCGAGGAAGGTCACGATTGCGTGTAATGCAAGCCAAGTCAGGGTTGCGTGTAGTGAAAGATTCCTTTGTTGTTGCTTATAACAGAATCCAACCATTTTTCATTTATAAATTGAATATATATATATACACTCAATTTTGTATAGAATAACTACTATCAAAGGAATTTGAAATTGTGTGTAACACGATCCAAGAATAGTATTGCGTATAGGGCAAGATAATCTTGGTGTAGCGTAAAACAGAAGATATGAAAGATATTAAAAAGAATATATCTAATAAAATATCAGGGTGTTACAAAAAGGAACATTTTTTATGAATCTAATAGAGTATGATATATATAAGGAATGATTTTCACATGCATGACATGGGTTGGGTCTGGTTATAGATGGCTCGTCAATGAATCAGTAGTCTCTTGGAAAGAATCAGTTGATAGCCTTAGTAAAATGGGGTTGTACCCCTCAGTTTTTAAAAAAACATGATTATGGATCTTGATGATAGAGGTATGATGTTCCTAAGAAACATGATGTCGACTAATTAAGTATTTCCTTCATTAAGAATTCAATTATTATTATCCATGATCTTTTCATAATTATATTATCTCTGGAAGAATTTCATTCTAATTTATTTATTAAATGTCATGTGTTTTGAATAATTTACATTTCTATAATTATTATACATTATCAAGTTATTATAGTCATTTTATTGGTTAAATTACATGTGTTTTTAGTTATTTACCTTTCTATATTGATTATGTTTATTTATTCATGATTTATTTTAATATACTTTAACTTTTATAGAATTTAAGATGAACCTTATTTTTTTACCTTTCCTAGAAATCCATGATGTGTACTAATAAATATATACAAGAATATGTTAGAGGTAATAAAAATATTCTCAAAAGAAAATTAAGTTTTAATTTTTGTATTCAAATGTAATATGGGAATCATGTATGTATGTAGTTTACCATGACTACAAATCTATTTGATCCGTTGGAATGTGATTCCTTGAATATTATGTCAATGTATTAAAGTAGAAACCAACTTAGATATGATGGGGTTAGGGTCAGTACAATAACCATAACATAATCATAAACATAAATGATCCAAAAACAATAATAAGGATGGTAAAATTGAATCATGTCTTTAAAAAACCTTAAGCAATATTAAAGGTTATCATTTTAGATGGAAAATGATTTTGAAATTTATCATAGAACATTTAATGAGGTAAATAACCTTTTCATTTTCAGAATCACATTTTCAAAATCACATTTTTAAAAATTAATATTCTGAAAACATTTTAAAAATCATTTTTTAAATTACCTTTGAATCTTAAAATGAAACCTTCAAATCAGATAAATGTTATGATGTCGGTAAATTTTGTTCATCTTCCCCACATTAAGACAAATATTCCTTTCAAATTTTTGATAAAAGAAAAATAAACCTTATTTGGAAAATGGCATTAAGATTCATTTCAAAACATTTTTAAAAATTAAAACATGGATAAAAATTTATTTTAAAAATCATCGGAATTTTTTTTTAAAAAATGTTTTTATAAAACATGAACTTGTAAGACAAATGGTTTTAAACCAAAGAGATATATAATGTAGATTTTCCTTAAAAACATTCTCATTCATTTTATATAATGAAGAGACGAAAAAAGTATAGTATTACATGAAAAATTTACCAACAACCAAAGAAAAATAAAATAAATGTGTTTATTGAAAGATATATCAAAATATTTTGTCATTGGAAGTATAATCATAAACAATCCTAACAAACAATGACATTGAAACATAAATTATTTACCTCTTTGTTAACATTTTTATCATAATACCCATGAATGAATAAAATAAAGTTAAAATTTTAAATATCATGAAAATTTGTTTATTCATTCTATATCATGTAAAAGGGGATGTATATACATGGCATAAAATAAGGTAGGTTTATAATAGAACTAATGTCCCAAAGAAGAAAGATTGAGACAAAAATACCATTCTTTAAGTCTTGAATTTATTCATACACTTTAAAACATATTTCATAACGAATATAAAACTATTATAAATATATTAATGAACCATAATTATATATACCATACCATATATGATTTACTTATGACCTTTTATTACAAATTTATTAATAATTCCATATTAATGTCACATTTCAGGAAAAAACTAGGTTGTTTTTCATGTGTGTTTTGATTTTTGATTTTTGGTCCTCTTACTTTGACCGTGGTTCCACCATCTCAAAATTTTTAACCATGATTGAAATATAATATATATTGAATATATATGTATTTATAGTAATCCAAAAAATTTAGAGATAGAAAATTAAATTCACCATCCATGGAGATGATAGGTCTTACGTACATATGAATGGTGTTTCCATTTCCATGATATATTGAAATAAATAAAGGTGAATAATATATTAAAATTTAATAATAAATTTTTTATATATATATAACATAATTTTATTAAACCCAATATTATTGCATTCAATGTGATGCGTGAATGAATCACATTGCTTTGTGGGGAGGTTGTCTGTCGTATGCACGAGAACATTATTGTATTCCCATAGAATGGAGAGTAATAAGGTTTATGTGATATAATAATTTAGAAAATGACAATATTATTTTAAATATAATATATAAATATTATATTATACAATATATCTAGCTGTAACAATAGGTTATTGAAAATAAATACATCAGTTCATGTAGCGGTAGTCCACCGTACACATGATTAACAATTTTGTTTCCCATTTGAGGGGGGAGGATATGGTTGTTGGTTATTACATTAAACTTAAAACAACTCAATTTATTTAATATAATTAGTATATTATATCATCATGGTTTAATAATAATTGAGATATGTGGATAAATAAATAAAACAAAACACTCGGTTAAGGATGTTGTCTCTTCTCTGAACATCTTCTTTTGGTTTTCATCAATATCCTTCCAAGGTAGGATTTATAAAAAACTATGACTTATAGAATTATAATAGGAAAGTTAGAAATTTATTTAGGTAGTTATTATCACATTTCTATGTCATTGGTACCATTGCAAATATTCTTTTAAATCCTTAATAAAAATTATATAGAACAATACTTATATATTCAATGATTCATATAACATAATTTTGGAAATCCCATACACAAACACTTCAATCATTCCACTTAATTATTAAAAGTATATCTAGGATTCAATATCTTATTAAATAATACCTCTTTCCTACTGTATAAAATATGAATCATGTCTTAACATTAATAAAAAAAATTTATCCATAATTATTATCTTTAACACAATAAATAATATTATAATAACCCATACATTTTATATTACAATTATATTCTCTTCATCATTTTCATTATAACCATTACTCATAAAAACTTGTTGGTTTTATTTGCAATCTTTCCCCATAGGATATCCATTTGCATAAATCCAATATTTTATACATTTATAAAATTCAAAAATTGATAACACCTTAGGGAGACCATTTTTATCATCCATTATAGTAAAAAAAATTCATTTTTAGTTAGAAATTACTAGATTTGTATCCTGGTTTTCTACACTCAAAACAACATCACATTCTATTGAGGAATTTCTTTGAGTGATTATTCCCACATTCATAACATGTATAAAACTGAATCTTCTTTCCTCCATGGTCTCCACCACCTGAGCTCTCAATGTATTATATCCACCTCTTCATTTTTGTTTCTATATAATGCCTCTTATTTTTTCATGTATTATTTTTAAAAATTATATGGAATAAATTTCAGACCATGTGTTGAGGTTTAGTGTGATTCTGAAGCCCGGTGCGCCCAAAATAAATGTATGAATAATATGAAAATATTAAATAGCACATGTGTACAATTTTCTAAAAAAAGGTTAATAACTTCTATATGAGTTCCTAGATCAGATATCCAGGGGAACCATTTCATTTAAAGCAACTATTTTACCCTAGGAGCGACCTAACATCGGCAAGAATGGATCCACATTGAAAAGTAGTTTTTGGTGTTTTAATAAATAAAATAAAATTAGAATTTATTTTATTTTAATATTTTACAATGAAATTTATTTTAAATTATCATTTAACCAGGGATATGGGGTTATTCTCATAACCATGTAATTTCCTAGAGACTCTGGAGGGAACCCTAGAGAACAATCTTGACAACAAATGACGATGGAGCTTAGATCAGAGATCAATATATGCTTCTTTTGATGGATCTTGCCAATGGTTAAAACATAATGATTGGTCCTCTTCAGTGAACGATCCAAACTCAAGTTAGAATGATGTTATTTGGATTTATATTTCCACATTATTAGATTCAATAATGAGCAAGTTCCAGCCAACAAACA
Organism: Viscum album; assembly: GCA_963277665.1. Classification (NCBI taxonomy): domain Eukaryota; kingdom Viridiplantae; phylum Streptophyta; class Magnoliopsida; order Santalales; family Viscaceae; genus Viscum; species Viscum album. The sequence continues at coordinate 1,605,919,462 of OY728141.1, read as the reverse complement.
GGTCGATCCATGATTCACTCATTCTTATAGGATGGGCTTAAACTGCTGGATTTATAGGGTTGATTTTTTATTTGATTTGTTAATAATTTTTATGGGAATAGATCAAGACCTAAATCAAAAATAGTTGAGGTATGTTCCTTAGGTTTTTTTACTTGTGCATATTTATTCACTCTCATATGTTCATCATGTTATTCGTTCTTTATAGATTATGAAAGGATGATAGTTGCACCTCTGTTTAATGATGTAACGATACGAAATTGAAGATCCAACATCGGGAAAACAAAGAATATGTGATCAGAAAATAGGGATGGTAATATCAAATCAATTTTTGACATAGCATTCTTCGAACAATTTTCATGCAGGTGATAAGAATAAGTTTTCAGAGCCGATTGAATCCCCGAAACCCACCGATTCCATATTGCATCAGTGAGATGAACTCTGATCTCTAGTTTCAATGAGAATGGAGTATTTAATCAAACACTTGAGGATAATTAGAGGAACACAAAATAATAATAATGGTTCTAGAAATTTGCGATCAACACGGAATGTAACCCGGGGTTACATGGCTTGTAGCCCCCACTCAATGGCAACTAGGGTTTCCAGAGGTAGTAAAGTGTCACACGGTGTGTGGTCCCTATCACATGGTATGTGGACCTTCCCCGATACTTGGTGTGTATCTTGAGATATATAAAGGAGCGGTAGTGATTAAATGGTTTTCCTACATAGCTTATATGCCACCATATGGCTTGGCCCAGACCGGTTACACAGGTTATCTTGTGTACTGGTACACTGGTAGGTGGAAATGGGGTGACACTATGTACTGGAACATGTTTAGAGTATATGAGTGGACCTCGAATGGAATAACACTACATGTGACACTTCTACAAGGTGTGTACTCATATTCTACACGACATGTTCTAAATAAAATGGGTCATTGTACATGAGAAGTACCATGGGGTCAAGGGATAAAAAGTTTGACCCTACTACACATCGTTTACCCCTTCCTATATGGCTTGAATATATTTTCCACCCTATCATGGACAAGATTCATTGTGGTTCATTCCCTTGATCATTTTCGAGAAGGCTGATGCATATAATTTTATGCTCATATGATTATGATCCCTTAAGTTGGACCCTCTGGATAGAGTTGTTGGATTCCCATATGAGAGGCCCGAAGCAGGATCACCTATTCATAATTGGGGCCCTAGGTACAGTCTTTGGTATTGAAATGACCAACTTCACTAGGCGTCAATTATTTACTTGGTAAGTTAATCCATACGGATTTTTTGTTCAACCCCATGGCCCTGGTTGTGATCCTCATCTGTGGTATTGTACCTCTCTTTAGATCTACCAGCTTATCTCTCTCATAATGGTTTCCGACAAAGAATACATCTATAATAGACTTCATCAGTACTATCAGACTTCAGAGTGTGTTCTCTTGGATGAGTGCTTCATAGAATCTTTGAACTAGATCCCTAGTGTTGGTATGATGTAGTCGTGACTTGCCCATAGACTGTGTTTCTTGGATTAAGTATATCTGGATATTCTTGTTATGTATATTGTAGACATATATTGTGTAGAGATAAAGATATCTTCCATTTTTTTATTTCATTGTGGTTTCAAGGTGTCCTAATGAGAATTTTTATAATCACCCCTATATGGGATTTTTCTACATATGTCGTATCTTGTGTAAATGAGAAACATTTTGTTGGATTCCATGGAGGACTAGGACCAGATAGAGTATTGTGATTTAAGGCAGGTTGAGGTGTTCCTATGACATTGAGCAGTAGTCCTAATAACTATTTTTTTAATAGGTTAGACTCTATAGCTTACAAACTGTTTATTTTGATGGGATTTTATCCTGGTCCGATTTACTTTACTTCATATTAATTTCCTATCATACTCAAATTGGGATAGAGGTGTATTTAGTTTCTTTGTGGTTTTTATATTTCAGAATTTGTGGGATTAGAGATGTGTGTGTGCATATAGATATAGAGGAAATTCCTCCCATGTTAGTGATATGCCTAATCGGTGCTAGTCACTAGCCCATGGCCTATTGGAGGTAGGTTTGGGGAGTCGTAACACAGGCCCCTCTAGGACGGGTTGTGACAGTCTGAAAGTTAGTTGAGGTTCCGGTTGTTAATCATATATCATTATAGCTTGTTATGAATAATCAAAATATCCTTCACTCAATTCGCTACTGTATTTGTTTTCTCATCAATGCATTATCTTTATCATTCAACATTAACCTAGTTCCATCCAGTTATCTCTATTTAATAAAACCAAAAATTATAGTGTGATAAACACTAATCATCGCAGAAAAACACATAATCATGAAATATGATTTATAGGATATCTAAATCATGACATCGTGTTTTCAATCTGTGGCACCCTAGGATTAACCTATTACATCCATGATCATAATATATTTAAATCCTCAATAATGGTTTATAAATAAAATGTGGATTAACCAAATCATATCCCCCAAGAGTTTCCAACTAGTTGTGTAACAAAGAATGTTGTCATGCATCAGGTGACAATCAAGTCATCTCGATTCACCCTTTTGGAGTTATTACCCTAGTTAACTCTATTCCAGAGCCACATCCATTTATAGTATCTAGAAATTGATTTATTTTTAGGAAAACCACATAATCTATTTCTTACAAAAACATTATGACGTTATCATATACTTAGACTTACCCCTATGGACTTCACTAATTTCTTTCTAATATGAATTTCTAAATGTTAACTAAACATTTCTCTAATACTAAATTTAATGAACCAAACATATCATAGATGAATATCACATCTTAATAGATTAATATTGATTACATAAACTAGAAATCCACTCCAAAATTATTTAGGTCTAGTTCCATTAGACACATAGACACATTCAAAAAATTGTCCATAAGTGAGCCGCATCATCTCCCACTATATTATTCATAACTATAACCCTTATTAGACATATCATATAAAATAACATTCACCATAACCTGGGAAAAAATAAAACATGATAAAGAGAAAACTTAGATGCTCATTAATTGTTAAAAATTGAGATATAAACATATCATGATCATAAGGTTATGAGAAACATGAGAATAACTTTTGAAAATCATACCCTGCATATAATAGATAGTAAACAAGAGTCATGGAATAAATCATGGAAGTTCATAAGACATGAAAATTAATGGAATAAAAGAACAAAAACCATGAGAAAATAACATTGGAATAAGTCATGTATTTGTGGCATGTATTTGTGGCATATACAAATACATATAAAATCTTCTTTCAAAGCTACTCAACAAGACCATCATAACATGTTATTCTTTGGATAACCTCATGTATAACCTATTTTTTTATTGGTATATCCTCCCATGTACCGTTTGAAATCATATAACATTAATAATAATCCAATGCACTGGATGGATATTTAGGTCCTACCCATAACACAATCCATGTATTTATGTTCCACAAAATCATAAATAATTCATCATAACATAACCCATAGAAATGAAATGGGTTTCATAACCATGTCTTTAACATAATAATAAATCATTCATAGAATTAATATGTATGGTGAAATTGTATCATATCCCTATAAAATCTTATGTAACATCAAAGGTTATCATATTATATGGAAAGTAATTTTGAAATATAACTTGGAACATTTATTGAGGAAAATATCCTTTTCATTTTTTAAATCTAATTTTCAAAAATGAATGTTTAAAATAAAAATTTACTTTGAAAATTAACTTTTAAACTTATATATTAATATTCAATGCAAATAATGGTCATGATTTTAGGAAATTATGTCCATGTCGTACACGTTATGACAAATATTTCTTTCACATTTTATGTAAAATCCAAATAGGCCTTGTTTGGAAAATGGAATAAAGATTTATTTTGAAACATTTTGTAAAATTAAAATTTGGGTAGAAAATTATTTTAAGAATAATAGGATAAAATATTTTTTAAAACATTTTAAGATAACATGAATATGGAAGAGAAAGGTTTTTTGACCAAAAATAAAGATACAATAAATTTTCCTTAAGAATATTTTCTAAATAATTTTAAGTACCAAAGGGAGGAAAAATGGTTTATTACATGAAAATTTATCTAATAACCAGAGTAAAATAAAATAAATGACATTATTTGGAGATATATTATAATATTTCATCATTATAATCACAATAATAATCAATCTTGATAAACAATGAAATTGAAAATAAATTCCTTACCACTTTGGTAAAATTATTATTTTAAGACCCATAAAAGAATAATATCAAATGAAACATTCAAATATAATTAAAATAAGTATATTCATGATATAAAATTAAAAAGGTTCATTATATACACCTCATAAAAGAAGATAGGTTCATAAGTTAACTAATGTCACAAAGATGAAAAATTCAGACCAAAATCTCTTACATTTAGTCTCAAATACCTTCGTACACATTAACACAAACTATATAATAAATATAGGTTTATTATAAATATATTATAATATATATATATATATATCATACCATATGTTATTTACTTTTACCCTTTTTTATATTTATTAACAATTTGATGTTAAATTCACATTTTAGGCAATAACTCCTCTAATTTTCATCAATGTATTGATTTGTTATTTTTGGTCCTTATATTGACTTTGGTCCTATAATATCTAGTATTTTGACCAAGATATTAATATAATACATATTCAACATATATTTATTTATATTAATCCATAAAATTTAGAGATATAAAATAAAATACACCATTCATAGGGACGGTAGGTTGTATATACGCATGAATGTTATTTTAATTTCCCCACAAGGTTGATAGAAATAAAGTTAATCAATATATTAAATTTAAATAAGAATTGTTATTTCAAATATATCAGATATTTTCATTAAAACTATTTATATTACCTTTCATTTAAAGTGTGAACAAATCACATAACATCATGAGGTGGAAGTTCGTCGTACACATAGTGATGTTTTTGTATTTCCATATAATGGAAATTAAGATTATATATGTGATATATTAATTCCAAAAGTATAATAATATCATATATATCATAGATAAAAATTATATATTTCATTATGTATAGTCATGAAAAGTGGTGACCGAAAAAGAATTACATCTGTTCGTGAGGTGGTAGTTCGTCGTACACACAGTCAACAGTTTTATTTCCCATTTGAGGTAGGAGGAGATAGTTTTAGTTTATCACCTTAAAATTAAAATATATAATTATATGTAATATATTTAATTTTTTATATTAAAATGGTTTAATAATAATTTAAATAGGTGTAGGAATAAATAAAATAAGATGCTCGGTTTGGGATGTTACCTCTTCTTTAGACAAATTTTTTAGGTTTTCACCAAAATCCATCCAATGATGGATTTATGAAAAATATATGGTTTATATTATGATAATAGGAAATTAGGGAAGGTATTTGGGTATATATTTTCTGAACCAAATGGTTTTGGAAGTGTAAATAGAATAATATATGTGGTGGCCTTTTATAAGTGAGGTGAGTGGAATAATTGTAATTTTTAAATAGAAATAGGTTTAATAACAGTTTTAACATAATAAAATCTATAAAATGGGATATTATATTACCTTATATGTTATAAGTTATAAATATGAACATCCATTTAGTTTTTTACAAGTTTAAATTTCATTTTACCCATTATAATTTTTATTTTAACCCCTGGTAAACTCATTTTCACCTTAATCATGGATATTAATTTTTACTATTATTTCTATTAATGTTTTTAAAAACATTAACAAGAACTTATAAGATTATATAATTTATTATAATTTAAAATAAGGAATCTATTTTATTAAATTAAACACATATAATTGGGAAATTTTAATTTAAAATTAATTGTAGTGTCGCGATGAAAAATGATTTTCCAAACAAAAAAGTCTTAAAAGTTGAAAATGTTTTAACATGAAAATTTAGTATTAAATTTATTAGAATAAAAATAATTGTATTAAGATATATAATTGAACTAGCTTTACTTTTAAATCCTTCTTAAAATAATTTTTATGTTTTTAAATACTTTAAAATAAATTCCAATTCTTACTAAAAATTTGTATTCTTCACTATTCATCAAAAAATCTATCTTCTCAGAAAATTATCACAAATTAACTCCAATATAATTTTTAAATTATAATATATTAAATTATGTTTATTTTTAAATTGTTAAATTTTTAATAATTAGGTTTAATTTTTTTTTGGAAAAGGTGACAAAACTGTTTTTATGAAAAATATAGTTTTAAAGCGTAAAAGTCAACTTATTCTCATCTATTATCTAGAAAAAAATATAATAAAGTATGTTAAAATTTTTATTGAATATATAATATATAAATTTAATGAAAATAATTCACCAAAATTTATTTGTTTAGTTTATTTATTAAAAACCTGGTTTTTGTGCATAAAAATCGTTTTTCAGAAAAAAGACATCCTTTATTTTCAATTTTTTTCTTTTCATTTATAATTTCTTTTTCACTAAGGAATTAAATTTTTATACATATGTAAACCTTATATTTTTATACTTTAGTTAATCATATTCATTCCCACAATTCCAATAGCTATGTGAAAACTATCATATTAAAGAATAATATTTTAATAGTATGTCATGGTTCCTTTAAACTCAATAGTTCTTGTAACAAAATATATACATAGTGTTGCATGTGATAGAAGACAAAATTAGTGTTTTTTTTAATTCAAGACAAAATTTATTTTACATGTAACACAAAGTATTAAATAATTTAATTTATTTGAGAAAATATTGCACAAAATTTTAGGGTGTTACATATGTGGAATGAATTAGATATTATTAAGAAGGAGCTGTACTTAAGAGACAGGCTACCTTTTTGATTCGTGATTATGTTTCTTTATAAGGAATATCAATAAAATATTCATGGACCTCTTCATTATGAGAAAAATTTTTCTACGTAGACTGTTAATGATCAAAGGAATTAAGAACCCTCATTAAAGGAGGATGGACAATGTTTAAAGTACATACTTTAAAATTCTAATTTTTCATGAACCTTATCCTTAATTGTTTTTAATAAAATTAGTTAGATAAAAATTTTCCATTAAATAAGGATTTTTTGTTGAGTAAACCTACATATGTTTCAATAATTATTAATTCTATAAAGTTTCATTAATTTTAGGGAATTATGTTAACAGATTTAGTCTAGATTTATAATTTTTATGACTTAACTGATAGCTCATCTAGCTTCTCATAAAATCCCTCCAAATTTCTCCTTTGATGAGTAAGAATGAAGTAAATAAGAATTAATAATGTTAGAAAGCATAGAAATAATAAAAGGATGTGTTATTTAAAAATTTTAAAAATCAATACATAATAATTTCTATTTTATCATTATCCTTTTAACCTAACATTTTCCTAAATTCAGTCATTGTATGACGCCACTCATTAGGCCACAATGAGTGAGATAAAATTTCTAACATAGAACTAAAAAAATCACGGTGTCACATTATGCTATAATACCCCCGGTAATAAAGAATGATATATACATAGAGAAATTATACTCCTATATTGTGTTATAACAAAAAACCCAGTAGTACCAAACAAAAATCAATAAAATTAAGGGGCAATGTCATGTCACAATTCCACCCAAGAATAAAGAGGTGAATTTTTCTAGTGATAAAGATAGCATTAAATCATAGATAATTGATATAAAATAATATAAATAATTAATAAAAATGATTTGTAGGGTCCACTCTATGCCACAACCAGCCCCTATAAAATTAAAAGGACTAGAAAAATATTGAATTATGACCTTGGCCAATGTCACAATCATCAAGGAATAAGGATGATCCCTGTCCAAAAATATATTATGGTAAAATCAATACATTAAAAGTGAATATAAAAATATCCTAAAGGAAATATAAGGGAAAATCATATTCCTATATCATGATATAATTATTTACCCATAATGAACATCATTTCACCCTAATTTCTCAAAATTCTATAGAAAATGGAGGATTTTAATTTGATGGAATTCGATTACATTATAATATTATTTTTATTTCATTATGAATATTATTTCCAAAATATTGTGAAGTTACATGATAAAATTATAATAATTTTTCTGTATCATTAAAAAATTTAAAATTATGTGGCTTTGTATTGATAAATCAGGATAAAATGTTTTACCACTATGCTTTAATGTTTGAAATTAGTTTCAAATATATTAAAAAATTATACATTTTTTATAGCTCTATCTTGGAAGATATTACTCTTTTCACTCCTCTCCCATGATCCTAAACTGATCTATTCTCTTTTAGTCACTTTATCCACTATGTTATCCCTTCATAACCTCATTATTAATGGTTAAAACCCATCAACTCATTAATTTAGCATCAACCATTTCCTTCATTCCCAAACCTCACAAAGTTTATTAAGTTTTTACTAAAACCAAAATACCTCCTAATTAACCGTTATCAACACCAACAAAACAAACCTTAATAACTATTAAAACCACATTAATACACCTCCCAAAAATGGGACATAATAAATTAGTCGCTAATACCTCTACGAGGAAGAAACCATCTAAACACCTGACCAAAATATAATTATTCCTTAAAATAAGTAGAATTAAAATATTATTCCACCAAAATATTCAACCTATATCTCGGTAAAAAGGACCAAACTATTTTTAATTGTTCCTTTAGAAAAAATGATTCCATTTTCAATATATGTACTTTAATATCAAATTTTACCCCAATAGGAAGTGAAAAGGGTCTTAAAAGAAGATAACAGATAGTAAGATCCTAGACATGGACACTATGGATAGGATTTTTGTTGATGTGAAAATACTTGAGTACATAATGGTATTGTTTACAGATCAAAGTTTATCAGTGTATGAGGGAGATTATCATGTGCTCACATTGGTGTTTATATTCACCTTTGAGTATGTTATTATAGATTTATATTTAAGAATTTATAAGTAATATTTGAATTTATCTTTTACTAATTTTAGTGTTGGATTGGGAATATAAATAAATGATTTTTTTAATAACAGAGCTTACCCTATATTAGTAATGGATTAATGGAAAGGTTTATCATTCTATAAGTGGGAAGATTTAATATCTAGAAATACCATTTCCTATAACCTGATAAAGACTATGAATACCTAGAAAAAAAGATATCTACTTTATATACCTCTATAAAAACACACATTAATGTAAATAAATGAGAAATATATATTGTTTTCAATCCCCATGTCGTATGATCTATTGAGAATGGGTGAATAAGTGGTTACTTTTTATGAATATTTTTTTAATTTATCCATTGTGGCCAGTTAGAGCCACGATTACTCATTATTTGATATCTCACATTTCCTATATGTGAACAATTGAAAGAACTAAAATTAACATAAGGATTTTAACATGGTTCAAATTCAATGAGAACGTCGACACTACTGTAGATCATGCTAAATTTAGTGTTGGCTTTTATCAGTGATTTTTTCTATCACTCATAAAAGAACCACCTTTGTCAACATATTTAAATAGAAAAGATAAAATCTGGCACTGAATTTATAAAGATCTATACTAGTGTGTGGTTTTTAATTTACTCGAATACTTGTATAAATTTTCATTATATTTTAAGTTCATTCATTTTTTTCATATAGTAAAAGTGGGACTTAAAATAATGAGGGATTGAAGATATAACTGGAAATTTAATTTGAATTAAAAAAAAGTTTTTGTAAAAGGTAGCAACTAATTCAACCCTCCATATCATTGTTTAATCTGAACTAGGGATCTATAAGTGATACTAGAGGCAAAGGTTCCCTCTATTGTATTTTCAACATTTGAAGTTGTTCATTAAAAATATATTAATTTCACTATTAAACTTATAAGGACGTGTAGTTTTAGATAATTTTTATCTATTTAAAATCAGAACTAAATTTCTTATAAGACTCTAATTAATATGAAAAGGAATGAGAAAAATATTAATAAGAAGATTAACATCTTGAAAAGAATGTAAATTAATTATTCACCCCCTCCAAGAAATGATGAAGTGAGAAATTAAATTTTTTGAGATGAAAAATTTGTCATTTCAACAACTAAAGACATAGAAAACATTATTAACTCTATGATATTGGGGGATTAATGTGATAATGAGGTGTGTGTTAATTTATGTTAAAAAATTCCTAAAGATAATACAAGAAATAGTGGAATTTATAACATGCCAATTCATTTTTCAATTGATATGTTAAAGGATATGTTGAATTTTTTTCTCAAAGATGTTTTTTTTATTATATATTATATTTATGAGAACATGAAAAATTAAATCACTTTAATTGAGGTTGTATATAAATAAATTAAGTAGATATTGAATAAAAATTTCAACACTTTGAAAATATATCCATACAAGTTAGAGTAACTAAATTATAATATGGAGAGATTAAAATAAAATACTAAATAATTGAAGAAAAGTATCTCAAGACAATTCAAGATAATGATAGGTATACTAAAAAGTTTGAGAGAAGGATCCATGTATTGGAAGAAAATATGAAAAATAGCATTGATATCAATAATCCTCAATTGGATATCAAATCTATGAGAGTAAAAGATCTTGAATCATAGTTAAAATAAAAGGTTGCATTGCATGAATTCGATAATGAGAATATAAGGAAGGGATGTGGAGATAAATTTTTCAATCTTTAAAAGGGTCATATTAAGACTTCAAAATCAAAGAAGTAGATTGTTTTAGACACACATTGATCTTTAAAGGATTCTACTGACAAAATACCTCTATAATATTACAAGAATATCATTACATTACCTAATGGTGTCTCTCAAGAATATATAAATATAGAGGTAACATTTACATCTCAAGGTAATAATTTTTGTAAATATATTTTTACAAAAAGTATAGTTTCATATAAAAATAAAGTAAAAATACAGAGGATGAGAAATGAAAAGGATATTTACCCATGTCTATAGTGAAAAAAATATATGTGTAACTTGGTTACATTAGAATATACCAAAATGTGGTAAAGAATACCCAAAAACATTATACTAATTATGTTTGAAATTATGGTCAACATACTAAAGATAAAGAATGTAAATATTTGTGGGTCAGTGTTGGTGATATAACAAATTAAGGCATTGCATATCATATTTTTATTATATTCCCTTAAATGATAAATAAAAAATGATTCCTATTCCATGGGGGATCAAGATGGTTAATATGTAATAATAATTGAAAAATAATAATATGTTTACATCAAATAAAATCAATGATCTTAAGGATTTCTATGACATTAGCAGAGGTGGGGGTCATAAAAGTGATGCATGTAAATCTCAAAATTTATCAAGAGATAATGTGAAGAAAATACCAAATAAGAAATTATAATTATCCATTGGTATAAATATAAATAATGTCGAAAAAAGTATTACTCCCATAATGTTTTAGAAGAAGTAATCCTTGGAAATCAAGATGAATAAAAATCTATTTCGAAAATAATTTAAATATGATTATCAATAAGAGTGTTACATATCATAATAAAGATGTGAATAAATACACTCACGGAATTCAATGTTGAAACTCCTATAATGCTACCAATAACCCCAAATATATACTTGTATTTGTGCAATAGATTTGGATAGAAAAATAATGTCATAATAAGTATAAGAAAATTCTTATAAAAAAGGTAAAAAGAATATTCCATATAAATAAGATGAATTTCATGAGAGGTTATCAAAAAATGAAAAATATTTTGTTAGAGAAGTTATATGTGGTAGGTTTAACATGGATAGATACACTAATATATTGTGTTCAACATAAATTATAGTCCAATAAGTTTTATTAAAAAGTATGAAAGCTTAACCAATGGATAAAAGTGTATCCAAATATATTTTGAAGATGCAGTCCACACAAAATGAAATCAAAGAAGTGATGAGTTACATGTTGACTAAATAAAAATAAAATCTAAAGATCATATGTAAAAGAATAAAGAATGGATAAAGTAGAGAAACATGGTTGAAAATAAAATATAAACCCTGTTGTTCACACTCAAGATAAAGAATACCCACTATATTCCATTAATCATTATATATTGTATTTATTCTTATAATATACGGAATTGAATCTGAAGTAAGTTTGTGGGGGGGGAGTTCCAGTAAAGTATTAAAAATGATTCAATTAACACTAAATATTAAAAATGATATTGATATCATCCTAGATTAATCTTATAATTTGGTCTTCTAAAGATAATCAATTAAAGAATATCAACCTTGATAATGATGTGAAAGTATTAAACAATGTACAACTATATATTAAAGATCCATTTTGATTTATTATCTATATTAAAACATACTATAATTCATTATTAAGAATTTTCTCCACTATTAAGATGTTGAGGACTGTTTCCCTTGAGGGGTACAAAAATGAATGTTCAAATCTTCTAGAATTATTTGACTCATGAAAATATCAACATTCTAGAAGGTTATTACTTGAAAATATCATTGAAGAGGTATGAATTATTTATCAATAATCCTTAATAAAAATAATATTCTAAATAAAAGTGGGATAAAATGTTGTTTTTCAAGACATGAAAAATTAAAGGATGAATAAGTGAAAAATTTATTATAAAATCATATTATTTGTACTTGAATGTTTTAATATGTTTAGTTAAGTGAGTGTGAGAGTTTTAGGTTTATGATTTTTTATTTCAATTGGTATCAGATACGTAGAAAACTTTGGTCATTTAATGAAACTGGAAAGGGGGATTTTATTGTGACCAAATAAAATTATCATGTTCTCTAAAGTGACTGCGACATGGGACTAACTACCCTACTTCTTGGTAGCAGGGTGTCAATAAATGAACAATGGTTGTCACATCATGAAACTTAATAATAAGTCCCACATCAAGGCATGAGTAGGTTTGGGCATGTAATATAAGTCCAATTAATCTATATCACCATCACATGGAATTTATAATTATGGGTGATTTTCCGGGGGTTGGATCCCTATGGTAACTCTAGAAAAAAAGTCACGAGGTAGTGAGACAAAGAGGAATATATTGGGGTCCTAAAAGGGTAGTTTAGGGAAGCATAATGTATTGATTTAAAAATCGACAATCCATGGTCCAAAATTGAAAATGGAAAAGCTATTTCCTCAAGACTATAAGGTCCTAATAAATAATAAAAAGGTAAAGATCATGGTTAAAAAAAATTACATATCTAGAAAAAAACATAGGAGTACTTTAGCCTTTATTTTCACTTAACTCATTAGGTAATGTGTGGTTTATTGAACAACCTATATTAATGTAGATAGGGTATAAATAAAATAACTGAAAAATTAATGCATAGTGAAAAGAGTATACATTCACCAAGGTGAGGATGTGGCAGATGAGTTATATTTTCATGGCACCTCTCACCCTCAACCAACTCCCACATTAAAAAACAAACCTACCCCAATTACAGCATATCCTGCACTATTAGTTCCTTAGAATAAGAGGTATCATTTTATTGATAATACCTTGGTATAAATTATGATACTTCAATAAAATTTATTTATAAGGTTACATATTCCATTTAGACCATCCCTTTTTCCACCCTATTCCACTAACCCGACCCAACCTCATTTCATATAGATACCATATTTTCAGCCATCACACTTTAACATTGAGGCAATCCTTACCACTACACCTTTATTATATATATCACAAGGTCTACCCCAAATTTACCCTATATCCCATATCAACTATATCATTATCACCTCTCTAATATAGGCTACTATATATTCATTAGTTTAGTGATAGAACATGTTGGAAGAGAAATATAGAAAGGGGAGGGAAATGTTGGTGATAACACTAATAGAGGTTCTTATTATATTACCAATAGTGAGACATAAGGTCTACATCTTGATTAGAAATAATTTTATCTAAATTGATATCCTTATCGATGATGAAATACATGAGTAGCCTCTGGGTGTGGTTATTGAGGTAAAATCCACTTCACAAATAGTCACCACAACCCTTTCCACCACTTTAATTTCATGTACTAATATACTTAAGTTAGTTGATCATGAGAGTATCACTATCACTTTATTTTATTAAAAGGATGTCATAGGATTTAGTGACCCTAGTCTCCAACAAAAGATATCCATTATGATTTCTATACATATTTTACTAGGATAGGAAGAGGATGTTCATTTATAGAGGGATCAATCATTAGAAGAGTAATAGTCAATGACTAAAGTACCAATGCCTGAGAGTAAAAAGATGTGTGGTAAATATTATCAAGAAGACCCTTTACGGCCTTTGAGCATATTTTTTTGGTAGTGTGGATCACTTTTGACATTTTTTCCCTACTTCATGTCAGGGTTGTTTTTTATTTTAAGTCAATTGCTTATCATGTATTGTACAAAGATGAAGAAATATATAATAACAACATATTTCTTCATTCTAATTAATTATTGGGTATTCTTCATACATTATAAAACATAATTAATTTAGAAATTATTAATTTAAAAAATAATAAATGAATTTTGAACACTAAAATTTCAAAAAATGAAAAGAAATTAAAGAAAATTTAGTCCATTTCAATTCAATGATAAAGTGAAAAATTCATAAATATATATTGAACAATTTTTATTTCTTTATATTATATTAATTATATTACATTATTCAGTTTCATAAAATATTTTTGGTAACCCATACGCCATGGATAAAAGTTAGGGTGAATCATTAATCGAGGAATCGAATAGGATAATTAGACCCAAATGAAAGGTTTGTTACATTATTTTTATAAGATACATCATCATTTTGGAGATTTATTTTTCTACATTGGAAAATTTTGATTGATTATAAGAATAATTGTTAAAGATATGTGTGAAAATTATTGGAATTAATGTGATTATTCAAATTTTCAGTTGTTCTAATGTAATTATAATTATGATATTTATTATTATCATTAATTATTAGAAATTTACATTATATAGATTCAATATTTTTATTAATTTCCAATGAAGTTGTGAAATAATTTAAATTCCCATTCCTGAGTGGTATAATAAAATATTTTAACATATTATTTCTTAGTACCTCGTTTTTTGAGAGATTATTAGGACATGTAAAGTATTATAACATGATTTATTTATTTCTTGAAGTTATAATGTTTAATAATTATTAAAATTTTAAGTAAATTTCTATTATTATAAGCTCATTAAACATCTATACCTCCCTTTCATATATCCTTTTATTAATCCCTTTAAAAATATAGACAATTTTATAGGATATCCACATTATAGGACTATTTTTCCCACCCAACTCTTTGTATTTCTATGTAATTATAATTAAAAAAGTGTGGGGGAAGCATCTAATTTATTGATTTTGATTGTGTTGGAGTTGTTGGAGTGTATCCTTTCCCCTTATTATTATGTTTAAAATTAAAAATTATTTGTTTTATTTATAACTTCTAACATGAGTTAGATTAAAGGATTATTTATTTGAATCTTGTAATTCTTTTATTAGAAAATAATAATGTTAAATTTATCTACTTGTTATTTAATTAATTAATTTATTATTTTTTAATCATTAATTATTTATATTATTTCATTTTATTATTATTCTAGTTATATTTTGTTCTAATTTTATGTTCCATAGTAGAATATTTCTGTTTTTAAGGTTTTTAATTTTTAGAAGAGAACTATTATGATTTTTTTTACCTTATACAGGTTTTGAAACACTTAAAAAATATAAATCTTCCTATGTCTAAAGTATTATGTGATTTCTAAAGTATGGAAAATTATAGAGTCTTATAAATATAGAAATTTTTATAAGTAGAATGTCTTATGGAATGTTTTATAAGAAACATTGGCTTACCTAATAGCAAAGTATTATGAGGAAATCAAGTCTTACAAGATATAGAAGTCCTAAAAACTATCAGTTTATTATGAATTATAAACTCTTACATGAAATATAAATTACTACATGGAATAATGTTCTTACATGGTAATAAGTATTACAGGATATCATATTTATAAAAAATAAAAATTATTATAAAAATATAGATGTATAATAATATTTTATCACTTAAGAGATATAATATCCTATAAAAATATAAAGCCTTATGGAATATGAAAGTATTTAAAAATTAAATTTATTACATGTTACATAATAATAATAAAAATTCTAATCACATATTTAATTAAAATTTTATTTTGAAAAATATCTTTATTACAATTATTTATTTACTTTTTGTAATATAGAACCTAATTACACTATATGTTTTTCATTCAGTGATTTAGTTATTACAATACAAGAACAATATATAAAAATGTTATATGAGAATTTCAAGTGCATTAAATGGAAAATAAATTGTGGATCACTTTCTAGAAAATCGTCATATGATTATGATGATTTTTAAAAAATATTTTAATAAATTTGAAGTATTTTTCTATTTTAAAATTACTTCCATGATTGTTGTTTCCGAAATGATTAACTAATGCTCTAATTTTGTATGAAAAGAAAGTTCTTATACATTTATAACATTGTGAAAACATTTTTGTGATAAATTTTGATTGAAATACTTATGATTAACCACTCTATTTCAAACTAATTTAAAACTTCATCATCCTATACATACATAATTTCATATTTTATTCTTGTTTTATGGTTCTATAACTTCATTATTAATTTTTGTGTCTATTAACTTCTATTTTAATATTTTACATTCAAAAGCATAACATTTTTGGTTATACCACCATTAAAAGGTGTGTTTGTATTGTGTTTCTAGGGTGAAAAGGAACGTCTTTGGGTTGCGATTATAGGATAACAAATATAGGATCTAATGGTTTTTAAATCCCCATTAAAATTTAGGTGTTTTTTCAATTGTAACTCTATTAGAAAATACCAATTCTAGTTGGGTTTAGACTCCCCTGAAAGCATGAGTATATTTAGGGGTGTTATTTATCTCAGGGATATAAATAATTTTAGAGTATATGTTGGATAACTTTGATAAGAACTACTATAAAAATTATTATTTTATTATTTTATTTCCTATTTCTTAAATAATTTTAACTATGATATAATATTTATAATTTAATAATCTAGTGAATCCCTCCCCCCCCCCATAGTGTATTCACTCATAGCACTATCTCGATAGAAAATTTGTATTAGAGTATGAACCATACATGTTTACTTTTCCCTACTTTAAAGGTTTTTCTTCTTGGTTATATATATATATATATATATATTTATTTATGTATGTATTTGTTTTTAATAAAATTGTATAATTAATCATCAAATAGAAAATATCATTTAAGATGGTAGGTTTAAATTTTAATGATGTTTTGAATCCTCAAAGACCTCCCTTCCTTGATGGAAATGACTATGGATATTGGTAGTAGGGAATTGAATATTTAATCAAACATCTAATTTTTTATCATTAGAATATCATGGAAAACCGATATTAATTATCTAAAACCATCCCTAAATAATTTATTGGTAATGATTTCCTCGTTTATTTTTTGAATTATAATGTAATGAATATTTTATATTATGCTAATAATAGAATGTTTTAGGCATATATCCTATTGTAAAACATCTCATGATATTTAGATAATTATACTAATCTTACACTATATAATTGACATGTTAAATATAAAAAACTTTTGATATTGATAGAAGAATATCAAGACATCAAAATGGGTGCAGAAGAATCTATAAATTAAATGTTCTATCGATTTACATGAATAGTAAATGGAATGAGTTATTTAATAAAAGAATTGGAAAATAAATATAATATTTAAGAGAACATATATTTTTATAAAATAAATAACTTTATAAATGTTTGTTATTGATGAAATTAATAACTTCAAAGAATAAATAATTGATGAATTTATTTTTTTCATTACAGTAATATTAACTGAAAATTATAAATATTATTGATGAAGAAATTATTAATAGAAATAAGTCTTATTTTAACTAATTTTTTTTTCTAATTCTTAATTTTATGATTATTTATTATGGGTAAGTGAAAAAGATTAATTTTTAAAAGTATAAAAATTAACTTACAAAAGAAATAAATGTTACACTATAAGGAATAAGATGTATTATCCTAGATAAGATCACAAACGAAGGAAAAAATGAAATAGTATTTTGATTCCATGTATGTAATTTTTTGTGAGTGCAGAAGAAAATGACATATCAAACCTAAATTCATGATACTAAATAATTAATGAAATAATGAGAAGAGGTATTGAATAGCTAGTAGGAATAACAATAATAATTTAGGTTCTAGCGATAAATATAGAATAAAAAGAGAATCAGAAAACTTCTCTATTATGGATTCATTAGTGTGACACCCTCATTTAATTGATATTTATTAATTTATATTATTTCAAATTAATTTTTATCTAAATATTTTTTTTATCCTCAGGATTTGAATTTTAATATTTTTATATCATAGGTTGTGCACGATTAAGAATAAATGTGTAGCAACGATGGATTAGGGTTTTTAAGGGGACAATTCTATTTGTAATGATTTATTCATAGATATTTAGACCATGTGTGGTCCTTATATGATCTATTTGGGTCTAGTTTCTGTAGGTAGTGTGGGATTTAAGGTTACCACAAAGTTTGGTAAACCGTACAAGTTTCCCAGAATATTTTTTTAAAATTTTATATACTTTCAGTTAATGAAAATTAAGAGAAGTCCCAAAATTAATTCTCATCTACTCCTCTATTAAACAAACTATTATAGGGATATCCCCTCATTTGATTCACTCCCCTCCTCCCCTCCTCCGTATCTACTCACTTTTTCTCTCAATTTCAAATGATTTCTTCCTAGGTAATGGTTTTATCTTCTACATTTCCTTCGTTTCCCTCTTTTTACCTTTCATTTTACCTTATCCTATTATGGTGTGTAATTTTTCCAAACCCTAAGGTTTTTGTATTGGGTTATTTTTTATTTATTTTTAATTTACAGGGTGTGTTTCACCCTCTCTTTTTTTGGGGTTTCTTCCATAAAATGTAGCACACTCTAGCTCAATTTCCATATATTTCAGGAAGGTTTCTCTGTTCAAATCCATTTTATAACATTTTTTTGAGATTTATTGTCTATATAAATTATTTTTATGATTTTATAAACATATTTTATGCTCATAGTAGTCTTGATTCCTTATTTAAATAGATTTTTCACTTTAAAGGGGCTTAGGTTTCATAAAAAGTGCTTGCAAAATTACCTAAGTGGATTGTTTAAAATGATTTGGGTGTTTTAAAATATATATTAGGGTTTTTTAATGAAAGAAAATTTATATAATTGGTTTTAATTGGATTTAAAATTATTCAAATTCATTACCTAAACATAAATCACAAGCCATGTGTTAGTTTAAATGGTTATTTGTCTTTTCTAAATGGATTAAAATGTTTTAAAATTTTAATTCATATTGGTTTCACTTATAAAATGGTTGTGATTTATTTTAAAGGATTGTTTTATAAAAATAAATGAGTTATTACTCTTTTTAAAATATTTTCTGACCACGGGTCTTGTGGTGTTTTGAAAAATACCTTTAAAAAGAATATATGTTTTTTTGTAAAAGGGGCTCTCAGAACCCTTTGGTTTCTTTGAAAGAAGATTATTTATTTATAAGATGATTTTTTGTAAGGAGTTGGATTTCTAAATCTACTTTCATATTATGGTGTGATAATTTAACTTCTAATATATTCTTGAAATGTGCTTTTTATGTGGGGAAAAAATTGCTCAATGTCATATGATATTTTGAGAAATCCTTGTTGTAACGTTATGTGGAATGGTTATATAAGTGTGTGAGATACTCTTTGAGTCTCAATTATTTACTTTTACTATTTTGGGATGTTACCCAATTGGTGGGATTCTTTATACTGACATGCATATTGGGATATCAATACTTGGATATGTGATTGGGTTTGTTGCTCATGAGGTTGTAAGAGGTTAGGTCCGGGTGATTTTAAAGGTTGTATACTTTTTATGAATTATTATTTATTTATCACCCAAAATTGACATATAATGAGAGTCATAAGGATATAGTATATGGATTGTGTCATGAAAAACCCTATTGGAGATATTGGGTTGACTAAATAGTGTTTTCTGGGTACTTTTAGATGGTTAGATCATAAGGGGTAGAATTCACTAATGTGATCTAATTTTTATCCCTTAATGGATAAGGGGATCTTGGAATGTTTATTTACAAGTTAGTTTTATGTGAATACAGAGGATGTTGATAGATTCAGTAGTTTCTTCCTAGGTTCCTTATCACTAGTTCAGGTCATTTATTTCTGGATCCTAGGAATTTTTAACATGATACTAGGTCCCTTTTATAAAACATTAAGGTATATTATTTTATGATTGAATTATATTCCCCTAGATTGATTAATTATATTAGCACATTTATTTAGTTATGTTTATTTAATGATTTGACTCTCCTGTGTTATTTGTGTATCACCTTGTGTGTTTTTTGTTTCATTTTACATTCAAATAAGATGTTTCTATAAGGTTTAAAAGTGAATTTTATAATGGAAAATGATTTTATTATATTAAAATAGTTTTTAAGAAAATATTTTCATTGATTTTTTTATTAAAATTGGTTTTTATGAGATGCTTGGGAAAGAGAGAAAATAAGTTATTTGGGTTTTTATCCATGTCATAAAGGTACTATTAACTTGGATTAAATTTTTTATTTAGAATATTTAATATTCATTTATTTTATTTTATAAAAAGGGGTCATTTTTTGAAGATATTCATGTGTCATGTTATTTGGATTTTTTTATAAATAATGTGAAACCCTATTTTCACCTTAGGTTAAAATAAATATTTTATAAACTATTTTACTAAGCATTTAACATTATTTTATTTGGTGGTGTTACTAAGTATTTTTATGATCCTTAATATCCACATTTCAACTTTAGGGTTGGAATTTATCTTTTGACCACTTTTTGAGCATTGATTGACATGGGGATCTAAGGATAGTTGTTTATTTTATTACATTGGGTAAGTAGGCTCTTTTTCTTATTTTAATTAAATTATTTAATATTTAATATATATTTTGGTGGATGAATAAAAGTCATTTGGAGGTGGATATAAATCATTTTATAGGGGTGGGGCACTAGGGTGAGAGAAAGTATTATTTATTTATTTTTCTTTAATGATTTATATCCATTTTTTTCATCCATTTTTTGTTATTTGTATATTTCTTTTGATTTGATTATGGCATCAAAATACAAATTATTAATTGATCATGTTGTATTTCACAGAGAAAATTAATTATGCTTTAACTCTGATTGTTGGGAGAAATAATTCCTAAGTTTATTTCAAGGATTCCCCTACACTAGTTTTTAGCCTATGGGGATCAAGAACACCCTTCAAACCAATGGGGAGGTGGTTTGGGTGTAAGTTCATATGACATCCTGAGGTGGTTCATTAGAAATGGTATCAAAGGGTGGGTTATTTTTGTAATAGGAACCTATGATATTTTAATAGTTCCCTTCTTATTACTTTTTTCTTGGTGATATCATGTCATACTTGTTATCGAGACTCATTAGGTTGGTTATTATTAGGATCTTCATCACCATCAATCATGGTGATTCCAATGTTTCTAGGGGAAGTGGAATTTGAATTTTGAATTTGAAATTTTTTTGTACTAACCATTTCTTGTATGTTTATTCTTATTGTAATAGTTAGGTATTCCTTAAGGGATAAACTATATTTTGGGATGGGTATTGAAAGTAGATCGATGGAATGAGGTTGGTTTTCATAGCCTGATAAACTAAGTAATTGAACAAAATCTCGATCTTGAAAACATTATAGGGATAATTAAATGACTCGAACGTGGCCCATAAAACAAATTGGTCGATTTATGAATGGGTTTACATCTTATTTATCTTATTATTTAGACCACTCTAGAGAGATCCCTGATATTTAAGTACAAGTCAATTTAGTCTTTATGACATATTGATGGTGTGAATTTGGCTTTAATAGATTTGTGGTTTTCCTCCTTTTTGTTTTTTTTTGTTATGTAAGTTTATTGTTTTGAAAAAATAAGGCTTTTATGGAAAAAAAATTTGGTTTGAAATGAATTATTCAGGCATTTTTATAAAATGGATTTAAATTTTATAAAAGAATTCTAGTGTGTAAATCAATCCTCCAGTCTTTTTTATAAAATGAAGTTGGTTTTCTAGATAAGTTTGGGAATTTTTTTTCTCTAAATAGATAGATTTAGTTTTTCAGAATATGTTTTTGTTTAAATCCCATTGGACGTATAATTATAAATGAATTTGGAACATACTTGGGGATTTTAAAAAATTATTCTTTTCATTTAATGAAAGTGAAACAAAAATGTTTTGAAAATGATATAAAGAATGAGATTTGAGATACTTATATGGATTCTTTTTTTATAAAATAATTAGTGGATTTCATAACTATGTGAATGTTTTTTGGAATTCCCTTATGGAATTTGAGTTTTAAAAGAGACAAAAAAATTCATAGTGTTTGGGTGCTTTTAAAAGCATGTGTGTTTTGGAAAAATGTATTTTATTCCCCTGTAAATTTAGTTGTTTTTAAGGAAATGACATTTTTATCATGTGAGTTTCCCTATTTTCTTAGTGTTTTGGATTTGTTCCTTCATGTGGGTTGGGACCATTTATGTTGATTTGGTAAACAACACAAAGTTTTATCTATGTTTTTTATATTAGTATACCTCCCAAAAGATGCATGAGTAAAGAAGAGTTTATATGCTTAGGAGTATCTCTTACCCTGATTTTTCATCTTGTTCTAACAACCCATAGAATATCGAGATAAATAATTTTCAAATTCATTAATTATTTTTTATCGAGACATAATTATTATAAGAATATTGGGTAAAATTTCATTCAAAAAGAAAAAGTATTTATTTCATACTAAATTGGGTTTTCAGGAATTTTATGGTTATATTAAAAATACTTAAATTTAAATTATATAATAAAAATTTGAAAAAATGAAATTAATTTTTAATTTTATCATGTAAAAATTATCATATGATGATTTTTTTAGAATTATCTGAGAAGTTTGATATTACGATGAATAATAAAAAATAATAATTTTTATTTTATTTTAATGTATTTACGAAGTCATATTCTATTTTTATCAGTTTTAAAATATCATATGTTCCTTTTGATATACATTAATTTGATATAAAAACATTTTTATACTTAAAAGATAATTTTTCTGAAAAAAATAACTCTTTTTCATCACATTTTTTTATGATTAAATTAATTTATTACACTTCGTAAAATTGAATCATAATAAATGGATACCATATATGAAATTTGGATATCCAAATTTGGAAAGTAGGTTACATTATTTTTTTATTCATTATGAATAATAACCTTAGTAAAATTTTATCACTAATGTAAGGGTAAATTGGGTAATTAAGGTTAAAAATATGATAACGACTACAAATTACTATAACACCATATTTTATTTCATTATATGATTCTATTTTCTCTATAATCTTCTGAAATTTAAAAATAGGACATTTTTTCCATTTATCATTAATTTTGACCTTTATAGTATTTATATAAAAGAAAATAAAAAAAATGTCACTCTATAATTGTTAATATCTATCATATTTTGTGAAAGAGATAAAAATAATATATTCTAAGTTCTAAATTTTATATTAAATTTAATTTAATTTCTATCATAGTAATTTATTTCTAATTTTTAGAGTTGAAATAATTACCTTTAATACTAACACAATGCTGACATAGTATTTATTCAATTAATAAGCAAAGTAAATTATTTTAAAAACATTAAAATTAATATAATTTGAATGAATAATAATGTTACATGATTTTTTTTAAAATACAACATTTTATGGATCTTTGAAAGGATTATACTCAAATATATTTTCTTCTATGTTTTTTTCAAGACAATTTAAATGAATAGCTCTAAAAATGATATTAATGATGTTTTATAATACATAATGTTTTACTAAATGATTTGAAATTCATAAGAATATTATCCTATATAAAGGGAATTTAACATGGTTTATATTATCAAACATGGTCCATTTATTTCTATTTTTCCTTTTATAGTAAATTTCTTGACTCCATTATTGTAAAAAACATTGATACCTCGGTAAGTGTCAAAAAGATTAAAGAGGGTTTAAAAAAATAAATAAGAATGAAAACATATTATAATCCTATAAAAATTTAATTCTATAATATTTTTAGAACCATACACTTCCTTTGTATTAATTATATTAGTTTGGATCCTTTTTTCTATAAAACATAATTTATATTAGTTTTAAATTTTAAGTAATTCTATAGTACTCATCCCCTCACCTATAAAAGCAATCTTCATCTACTCTCTTATTCACACTTAAAAACCCCTGAGTTTCATACAATAACTTCTAAAACCCCTTCCTTACATTCCTCACCATGTCCTAGAGGATTTGTTTTCAGAAAACTAACCTAGAAATTTTTTCATTGTAAAATTTAACAGGTCATCTGATGAAGTTGTATAGTTCTTAACAATGGATTTTCATTTTATTTCGTCTTGTACCTACTTAAAATATTATTAAAACATGATGAAATTATAACTCCAATATATTTCATATTATAATATTTTTTTATGTTAATCTAACAACCTATATCTATCTCATAATTCGTTAAATGGAAAATAAAACCACCATTCAAGTGTGCAGAGGACTATCACCATGCAAACCAATGCAATTTTCTTCAATCATAACCTCCCAGAAATATTTATGATGATGTAATTAATGAAAATATATGATACTAATAACATATTTGTCCTTATAAAAATTCAATATATCATATATTTTCTAACTATTACATTCATTGAAAAATGATAATGTCACATGTGCATACGTGCTTATTACCACCTCAAAAAAGTAATGGGATTCATTTTTCATGATCACATAACATGAATATTATATATAAGTTTATTTTAATAAATAATATGATATTTATGATATAATTGTCCTAATTTAAAGATAAAATAATACTTTCCTTCTTTCCATCATGATTGTTGAAAAATGGAAACATTACTCATGCGTATGTATGACCTACCATCTCTGTGATTATAACATAGTTTTTTTCATAACCATAATACATAGTTTATATTAAAATAATAATTTATATATATATAAATTATAATTATTTCATGCTTATTATTCTGTAAATGATGAAATAATGACCCCTTTCACCATATTCAACCTACTAATTTCATTTTGGATATACGAGATGAATATCGTCAAAACATATGATGTGAACTTAATTGATTAAGTAATTTATTGTAACATGGTCAATGAAATAATAAACATGAACATGGTTCTTAAAAAATTAATTAATTATCATAATTTTATTATTTTTGAATATAAGTAATGAATGTGATGATTGTCACTCGTGGTAATGGATATTTTACTTTAAAACCCTTATTTTTAATATTTTAAAGGTTTATTTTATAAAGAATTTCTTATATACCAATATCCCTAAAAATATTTTCCTGATGTATTTATATAGACATTAAATAATTAAAAATGAAATTTTATATTACTTTTGACTTTCTTTAAAAAGTTTTTAAAAATAATCTCTTTAAGTATATTATATTGAATGATTTTACAAAATGACAAAAGGAATGTTCTATTTTAACTTATATGGTGGAAATTGTTTTTCTCATTACCAAAACTGTTAATTTATGATTGGATTAATTTATAAGATTTCATTTTTTCATCAAAGAAAATTCCATTTTTCCTTTGTTTTGATTATTTTTAAATAATGTTTTAAATGGAATGGATATTTGAAAATCCAAAATTGTTTTTCTTATGGGTTAAAAGAATATTTTTATGAGTGTAATTTGGAAAATTTTTATATTTTAAGTTTTATGATTATGTTACAGTTCTTGTTCATTATTTATGATAATGGGTAGTACTATTATAAATCAAGGATGGTTGATTTAGTTATAAACTAAGGATGGGTGGGTCTGTTATATCCCTCCAATGCATTAGGTAATAATTATGTTGTACATATTCTACATTGGTTATTCCACTTGTAAGATTGATATGACAATGATTTTACATGTTACCTACATGATTTATATTTTATTTATTTGGTTTTTATGTAAATATTATCATTTCACAAGGTAATAAAATGATTATATTTTTAAAAAAATGTAAATGTTACTTCTTAAGGGTGAAATGTGTAACATTTTAAAAACATTATCAGCTTTTCATGATTATGAACAAAGCTCTATGAGATATGTTTCCATTATTATGTATTATGAAATGTTTTATGAAAATATTTTGGAATAGAATATTCTTTTTTCATTAAGAATATATTTTTTTGAGTACAATATTTATTTTGAAAAAGGAAATTCTTTATATTTATTTATGAGTCAATGGGTTTCTTTATTTCTTTTTATGTACCATAATGGGATTTTTAAACTCATCCCATGTTTTAAAATGTTTTTCATATGGTTTTAAAATGTTTTTATTGGTTTTCAAGGATTATTAGGGACAATGATGAGTTCCATATGAAAATTTTGAAGGTATATATTGAAAAGAAAAAATTATATATTATGAAATTATAATTTTTTATAAAAATAGATACTAAGTAAACATTTCCACTTTGTGATTTAAAATTTATTTATATATGGGTGGTGGCCTAATTCCCAAAAAATATTAAATCATAAGGATCCTCTAATGTAAGATAAGTAACAGTTGACTTAAAACTCATGCTTATGTAATGTTTAAGTTCATATCCTTATAATTGGTGTTAGAGGAAAGTTTTTGATAACTTTAGAGTTTATGATAGAGTTAATTGAATACCCTTGATATATTATACATTATGGATAAGTTGAAATGATATAGAATTTGAATATTAACATTTTCTTCATCTAATCTATTTATGTTCGTAATGGTTTTTTAGAGGAAATAGGGAAGTAAAATTAGGAAGCCATCAAGAGGAAAATATCCTTCCAAATTAGTATCCACGAACTGTTGGAATTGGAACAAAGTAAATTTTTATAGTGATGGATCAGTTAACATAGGCTATAAAATTTGGTTGTATCCAAGTTATAGAGAAATTTCATTTACCACATATGAACATGTCGATAGTTGATCATTTCATGAAAGAGTACTCCCTCACTTTTTATAGAACTTCAGATAAAGTGGCAGTTGGGTGATGGATTAATGATCTCATAAAAGATATTTGAAGCCATGTATTTTTAGAAAATCAATATTCAACTCTTCAATTTTATCATTTTGAAGGTGAAGCTGAATAATTATGGTCTTTTTTCAAGATTACTAGAGAGAAATAAGAACTTGATGCCATGGTATATGACTCATTTTAGAATCTTCTCCTAATGAAATATTTCCATTATATTTTTTTAATTATGATGGAGAAAATTTTATTATAAATTAGTCAAAAAGTTAAATATTTAGTATCCTAATTTTATATAATGCCAAAAAAAATCAAAATGAAAACTATATTGAATAGCATATAGAGAACACAACACCAATCTTAATCTTACCATTAAATATTATTATCTAAATATGTTTGTTATAACCTAGACATTAAATTAGTGAGTCTAAATAGAATTAACTTTATTATAAAAATAAATATAATGGTCCAACTAAATATAAATTTATAGAAAAAATATTAAAAAATAAGCACTCAACTTTTAATAAAAATATTTTATTCTATAAAAAATATGTTTCCATCAAAAATGTTTTTTATTTATTTTTGTTACAAAATATTATAATTAATTTATTATCCTTTTAGAAAATTTATTTTTAAAAATTAAAAATAATAAATATAATATGAAAATTAACCTAGGGTTAATTTTTTCTAATTTTTATGAAATGAATCATTTTTCAGTGAATAGTGAAAATTATCGATTTTGAAATAATGTGATTTATTTTCACTAAATAAATTAATTTTAAAGTTAATTATATTATAAATGCTCTATTAAAGTTACATATATGAACCATTTTATCTATAATAATCTAATTAATATCATTTAAATCATCAATTTTCATGATTTTGGTATTAGTATATTTTTATGCTTAAAAACACGGTTTTCTGCAAACTGTTTTTAAGTTCCCAAATGTTATCTATAGAAACCCATGATTCTAATATATTGATATTGAATCATTTTAGATTAATAATGATATCATTAAAAATTACATGCCCGAGGACCATAATAGTTTAGTGTCTTTGGAAACTTCAAACACAATCTTCTAACTTTATGAAAGATCTTCAATGTTTCCCACAAATATATTCTCATTTAGTATTCATACTTAAAATAATTATTCATAACATCGGAAAAGAAAACATAAAAAAGGGTGATCTCATATTCTCATTGATGGGAAAAAAGTTTATACTTATGACTAACAGGAATATAAGGTTATTTTCATGACCCCCTCCATCCAAAGATACTGCAATGAGGGGAGAGAGATAATGACCCCCCTCCCTCCCCGAGTCCCACCTTCAGTAGGCCCCATGATGGAGGATAGAATCAAGGGTAGAAAAAATCTTATGATATGGGAGGCATTGACCTCTATAATAATACTATATTGGGATATAATATGGATCATCCAAAAATAACCCAAATACATAATATAAAAGTAATTCAAAACCATCTCACATGCATGTATAAAGAGATCTGATACAGATAAAAGTCACTTAAGTAAATACCTCAAAGAAAAGATAAAGCATCGAAATAGGAATTTTCAAGTATCAAAGCTATAAATGTCCAGCATTGTCTACAAAGTCCTCCTGTAAACCTAAAAATAGTTTTATATACGTAGAGTGAGAAAACAAGTATACTTAGAAGAAAAACCAAAGTCTCTTGTGCACATGTAAGAGAATCATACTAATTCACATGTGATAATATAACAGAACTAAACAGCACCTATCAAGGTATACTAACCATCCAAACCTCACCAAGAAACTCTCACTAAATATCCCAAACCAAGTAATATAATATAATATGTATCACATCGATAAGGGTATCCCGCACCACTTTCCCATTGGTATGCTACTCTCACACCCAATGTTGTATGTCCTAGAGCTCCCATCTATTTCATATACCACACCTACCCATAAGTGTAGTCACATCACACCATGACCTAAGACACTTGGTCTCACCACTCCACAAGCACGACTACATCACACCTCACCTGAAGACACTAGGGATACCACCCCACAAGCATGGTGATGTATCTCTTGAAAACACCACCGCCATCACACCTTGACCGAAGAAACATAGGCTATCACAACAACCATATAATGCACTAATATTTCTCTATCCATCATATCCAGTGCAATGACTACCTCTCCTAGAAGAGATAATAGGAAACTGTGAGTACCCATCCATATGTATTCCTCACTGGATGTTGAGAAAAATACCCCCACATGACTATACGGGTGTCAAC
The DNA here is from genome assembly GCA_963277665.1 of Viscum album. Lineage (NCBI taxonomy): Eukaryota > Viridiplantae > Streptophyta > Magnoliopsida > Santalales > Viscaceae > Viscum > Viscum album. Next base: position 1,605,890,008 of record OY728141.1, on the reverse strand, counting down.
ACATAGTGCTTGATGTGCATGGGGTGATTATAGAAACTAAAAGAATATAAAATTAAATATATAATATCAAAAAATCTAGCCTAGCCTATGGGTTTCCAAATAATTGAACAAACTCATATCATCATCACTTTTTTTAACCACCTCTAAATGTGTTATACCACAAAAGAATTCACAACCCCACTCCACATTTCCAACCAATTCAATTTAATCATTAAATTATTTTCATTAATTTTCATCAACCATATTTAATCATAAAAACCATAATTTAATTATTAATTTTCAATTTTCACCCTATTAACCAGACCAACCCAATCCATTTAAAACATTATCAAACAATTATTTATTTATTCCATCACTACTTGGGCATATATCATAAAGAAACCACCACATCACCAACCCAAAATCATACCCAAACAAACCACCTCACCGCCTCAAAATAATGAACAAAGAAACCACCTCACCACACAAAAGGAACATCCTAACAAACCACCACCCTACCCCAAAATCATGGAAAAAACCACCTCACAACCCTAAAAGCTGGACCAAACAAACCACCTTACCTCCCAAAAAGCACAGAACATGAACCATCCCCATATCACCCAGCCACACATCTTCATCCCACTAGCATGACCACACTTCACAACACATAAATATAATTTTCCAGATTTAAAAGTGGTATTTCATCACAGTTCACATTATTTTAGGGGCATTATCACACAATACATAATCCTATAGAACCCATTTTATTAGAAAAATATAATTGGTTAGTCAATTTCCATTTTAGGGTGGTGTCACAATAATCAGAACAAAATTAGAAATCTCAACACATATAACCTACTCACACAAAACCTCTAACACCAACATTTTTTGATTAAGTATCAAGACTATACAATTCACAATATCATAAAAACAATAAAACTAAAAAAACATGTGAATCAACCCCCATTTTACCCATCAATCTCAATTTAACTTGTTCTTTATCTTTAATTAATATAGAATAACCATAACCTATAAGTAAATATACGAAATTTCCTCCCAAATGATATATAATAAATAGAAATGAGGGATTCCCTACCTTAAAAAAGCTTTTTCGACTCGCTGCACACCATATGGTGAAAAGGAACACCTGAAAACCACAACTGCACCATGAGAAAAAACTGATCAACCAACATCACAACATAATACCATCAAAACGAAACCAAAAACACACCCCATTACATAAAAACATCACCGAATTCAATCCAAATGATAGGAATGAAAGAAAAAATACCATAAAAATGGAAGGTCTTACCACAGATTGGAAATGAACAACCACTAGGACCAACAGATCGAAGAGGGTGGAGTTGAGCTTTAAGAACTCCTCTGGGAGCCTAGGTTTCTTCCAAAATTAGTGGAAGAAGAATTCACCACTGAATTAATTAAAATTATACTGGAAATAACTTTTAAAACAATACTGCATTGAGGATTTACATGATATGTAATCCTTTTTCACATCATGTAATCATCAGGGTTTGGTTTCACGAAAAAAATGCATCACCTTTTTATTATTTGACCCCAAAAATAAATAAATCAGGAACTAGACATGAAAAAGTCATGAACCACCATTGCACGTCATGTAATACACTTATACAATCTTTATTTTTTATAATGGTTCTTCTCTACCTCTAGCTTCCACTGAAAATCTCCTAGAACCTCTGTAGAGACCCGTATCCTGACGTACATAGACTTTACATTACTTTTGCGGAATACTTAGTACATAACAAAAACACACACACAAGGATCGTAATAGTTTAGTGTCTTTGGAAACTCGGAACGTAATCTTCTAATCCTGGTGAAAGATCTTCAATATCTCCCATAAAGATCTTCCCTTTTTTTTTCTTACCTAAAACCTTTCTTTATATCCTGGGGAAAAGAAAACATAAAAGGGTGAGCTCAAATGCTCAGTAAGGGTATACAAAAGAAATAAAAATCATATCATATCTTTTTGAAAATCATAACCTGCAAAAGAGATCATAATATCTTAACATGGAAAAAATCATAGAAGTGAAAATGAGATCACTATAATCATAACATGAAACTTGAAACTTTGTGGCATGCACACATAATCATGGAAAATCATTTCTTGTTAGTCATGACTCATTGCCAAGACTATCTTAGTGGACAAAGTCCCTTTCTGAATCGAGTAACCCTCGTTTCAGTCCTGTTTCACTGAACCGGTATAACCTACCATTCCAGCCATGTCTATCTCATGAGATATAAAATCTTTACCCAATGCATTGGAGGGAGATATAGGTCCCACCCATCTCATAATGATACCATTCTTATGTGTGCCACAAAATCATAAATCATACATCATTGCATAACCCATGTAATAAAAATGGGATTCTTAAACAACATGACATCATAAAACCATTCATATAAGATAAAGGAATTCATAAACATAATTCCATCACAACATAGTCAAATCAATGTAAAAATATGGATAGAAACAGAACCCTTTATTACCTTAGATGGAAAATAATTTTGATAAAACACTTGAAATGAATTCTTGAGGAAAATATCCTTTCTTCTTCAAAATCAATTTCTTTTCACAAAACATCATACAATTTTAAAAGAAAGAGATTTTATTAAAAATAGTCATGAAATATTTTGGAGGAAGGTTCATGAAAATAAGGCTTTATAAAACCGTAAAAATCCGTTCGTGCCGTATAAGTAAAAAAAACATTCTTCTCGTACTTTTGTCGGAAAAGTCAAAAAGTACCTCGTACGAAAAACGAAAAAAGATTCCTTTCATATCCTTTACTAAAAACTCATAGAAGGGTAAAATTGGATTTAAACAATTGTAGGTGGATGGAAATATTATTACATATTGAGGGAACATGGATGTGGATGATAAAATAAACCCCAGTAAATACCAATGTATAAACAATCTCAGATAAAAATGAGATTGTGATATTTCCCTTACCTTAGGTCCGACTTGCTTTGTAAGTGTCCGAACCTCCTGTATAATGATTTAAATCATGTTATTGACTTATTACAGAATCATATTCATTGTTATGATATCATATATGGTTCACTTATTACATTATATTACCCATTCTTTTGTAAATTCCATGTTAAAGAAGCGTTTTGGGTAAAATCGTTTCATTTATCGTAGGTGTTTTGACTTGTTGTTCTTGACATCATTATTATTTATATCATGATTTACTTACTTCCAGAATATAAAATATGATTTGTATATCATATATATTCATTATATATATATAAATAATAGGTAGATAAATAAAATGAAAAACACCGTTCATGGAGACGGTAGTCCGTACGTACGCATGAACGCTGTTTTTCTTTCCTTATTGTCTTGAAATGGAAGTAAGTAGATGACATACATATGTATATATACATAAATCCAGTAGCTTTATAATGTCATATATTTCATTATTATTTCTTATATATACATTATAATCATTCTTAAATGGTTAACATGGAGAATGAATCTCATCGCGTCGTGGAGACGGTAGTCCGTACGTACGCACGAGCGATGATATCATTTCTATAAATATTGAATTGAATTGGAGTGGATTATAAAATATATCAGAATCAATATGATGTTGTAATAACTATGTATAGTTATTCTTTACACCATTATACCCATCCATGTAAGGTGGCGGTGGAAAATAGATTACACCACGGCGTGGAGACGGTATTCCGTACGTACGCACGCGCGGTGATTTCTTTTTCCGTAGGATGGATAGATGGTGAAATAGGGTTGTTTCATACTTATAATAACATATCAGTATATGAGTGATACTGATGTTATTACTTCATAATGAAACAACCTAAGAAGAAGAAGTGGAAGAAGAAATAAAGATGAAAGAATTGGTAATGGTAATTACCTCTTCTTCGAAGTGCCTCTTTGAGACCTCCTCTTAGGGCACTAGAATTGGTCTTTGAGGAAGACCAGAACCTCTAGGATGTTTCTAGGGAAGTGGAGAAGGTATTTTTTCAGGGGTTGGCCGAGCTTGAGTGCTCAAATTGGTGTGAGGAGGAGGGGGAGTAGGTGTCCTTTTATAAGGGAGGAGAGGGGCACCTTAGGAATTCTTAAAAATATTAATTTATAATAAATCTAACCCCACTTAAAAACCTCCAAAAATGACTCATATTCGAAGATTAGATGAGATAGGGTTGTAATCTCATCAACCAATTAAATTTAGACATGTTTGGATATCATTTTAAACCTTATCAATTAGATTTAACTCTAAGTTAAATAATTTAACTTTTACCGTGTCTTTTTGTTTTCTTTCACTATATGGTTAATAAACTTACTATAACATGCCAAACGAACCCCAAATTGTTTATTATTAATATATATATCCTTATCTAAGTCATTTGGCCGAACCTTAGATTTTTAGGAATAAAATAACAATTAATAATATAATATTTGATTTAAAAACTATTTTGTGTCAATTTTGACACTATTTGATATATGATTTTTGTGAAAGTCATAACAGAATTATATGTTCGAACCAAGTTTATTAAATCAACATTAATATATCATAGTAACCTAGAAAATTAGTGGAATTCATAAAAAATCTCAAATTACATTTATTTTGGTGTTTATAACATCAATTATGTCAATATTTCATTAATAAGATAATTACTGTATCATCGTTGTGTCATAAATAAATTAAATTATTTGATGTCTAAAAATTAAAAATAAAATACCATAATGTAGGAAATCTTTTTAGCTTTCTAATGAATATTTATAGTCGAATTTATCTTATGTATAACCCCATATTAAAAATGATTTACTTATTAAACTTTGATTTTAACTATTTTAACCCTTCTTTAAATAAATTAATAATAAAAGTCCTAATCTAATCCAAGTGGGCCTAAATGGTCATATTTTATTCCTAAGTTTGTTTTTGGTCGAATTACACTTGTCCAATAGAATTAGGACATGTGTTAGGGTAATAGTAATATCATATTTACCCTTAGTTACCCTATTTACTATTAACCGCGGTAAAAAAAAGTAAAAAGTTACTATTCACCAAAAATTATTTTCATCTCATTGAACCACATTTTAGTCCTTGATATTAACCGTGTCTCTCGGATTTTCGAAATTCCATTCACAGAAGGGGTAAAATTAAGTTTTATGCAAAATTCAGTTTTTAACCTACCACTTAGTGGTTTCACTATTCATCAAAAATTGAAAGTTTTCAGAAAAATGCCAAAATTTCATCCTAAGCTATATTTCATATTCCGAATTCAAAAATGAAGTCTATTTTACCAAATTCATAACATAGAAGTTGAATTAATTAATTTTATAATTAAATCCCGCTATTAAAACAAATAGCGTGTTTTTACGAAACAATATCTATCAAAAGATTGACACTTGTTTATGTCTGGTTTAAATGTGAAATTACGTCCAATGACCAACATTGTATTAAATTGTAAAAATATATTCTAAATATACTTTAAAACCACTCAAATTAATAATTTATCACTATTAATTATTTCGATTAAAAAAGTTGTTTTTAATTATAATTTAATAATTTTCACTATTCATCAGAATATGAAAGTTATCCGAAATGTACCAAAATTTCACCTTAGGCTAAATTCGATACTCCGAATCCAAAAATGAAATCCATTTTGAAAAATAAAATTTACAAAATTTCAAAAAGTGGTTATTACTATTCATAACGGCTAGTTTTAATAGCATTTCGCTGTTTAGTGAAACTCGTTATTGCGTACTACACACACTATCGAGGAAGGTTGCGATTGCGTGTAATGTAAGGAAAGTCAAGGATGCGTGTTGTGCAAGATCCTTTTGGTGTAGCGTACAACACAAGACATTAATAAAATTAAAAAGAATATTTTTCATAAAATCTTGGGCTGTTACATTCTACCCCCCTTAAAATGAATTTCGCCCTCGAAATTCGTCGGGGTTATAAATGGTTTTCTATTCGAAAGTTTCCCACATCGTAAAAAGGAATACCAAAACATGGCTTTAAAAACTAAAGTATGAAATGTAACGATTACCCAAATAAACTAATTGTTGGGTTTCCACATAGGTAAAAATATGGATATGGAAGAAAAATCTAACCATCATGTTCTGATGGAGAGTGGTAGAGAACATGGCTATGGAAAAGCCAAAAATCACAAATCCATAAATTTGTGATGATATAAGGTACCATCTGATTCCTCAGGTATAAGATCACTAGGACAACATTTTTGGTTTTCAAGATCATTTCCCTAAAGTTGAAAATTTGAATTAGAATAAATACTTACTTTATTTTGGTACAATCTCACTGTTGTTCGTGCCTTGAACAGTTTCCACTTCATCTCTTAAATAAATGAAGTTGAATTTGTTATTCGTGAAGTGTTAGCAGATAATGTGATAGAATGACGGGTCATTCCATCTGTCTCAAACAAAAGGTTAGCAAAAATTATATACATAAGTCGATCTATAGTGAGATTAATCATATATGGTTCCTAAAATGGGCTTATACTTCATATATCATACTGCTTAATATAATAACACTAGTTTCTACTAAACAGGGACTTCCTGTAGGTCATTGGTAGGCGATAAAGGCCAGTCGCACTTCGGTTGTGGGTTCGATTCCTACAGCCTTGTCCGAAGCGATGGGCTGTCGCCCGTCCTGCAGGTTGTCCTTTTTATAAAACTATATTACTATAACATCCCATCAATAATATCGAAAAAACTTCTATCCTTAAACAATACTAACTTATGTCCAACATAATCCAGTCTAATCTTTAGGCTTATAATACTGCAGTCCACTCTCATAATATAGTGACAACGATTAGCAGAGATTTAATACTGTCGTTGATCTCCACATATCATAAGATATGTCTTGTTGGTCACATTCCAAACATTCAAAGTCCTTAATCGTGTATTCTCTTGAATACCTTAGTGAAAACATGAGTGCAGTTAAAAGTTAACACTTTCCACATACCAAAATCCTCAAAATTCTATATACTCAAACCATGATATCACTTAGTCCTTATATCAATCATGAGCTCATGAATACTATTAAACATTTCATTTTCTCGTCTTCATTATGCGCATATCATCTTATTTCCAAAAAATATCTCAATCACTTTGAATACCACATCAATAAATATTGCAATACTCAATGATACAACATTATCCCATTACATAAACACTTAATCATTCCACCACATCGTTGTCATATTCAACATTGCCAATAGTGATCGCATGTGATTTCCCTTTGTCCTTTGCCTTCAGTGGTTGCTCATGTTGATCATCACTAACCCTTGGATTAGGGAAATTATTAGCATAATGCCCCATTTCCTTGCACTTGAAGCATTGAAGTGTTGGCGGTGCGTTCTCTGCAGTGTTTGCTTTATTCACATCATTAGAAACCCTTTTTCCATTACTTCGACACTCAGCTGCTCGATGACCTTCTTTTCCACACTTAAAACATTTTCTAGTCCCTTTAAGACAATCTCCATCATGCTTCTTTCCACACTTAGTGCATAAGGAAACATTCATCTTCTTTTCACCATTATTCTGAGATTTCTCCTTGAACTCCATCTTTCGTTTCTTGTCAAAACCATGAGATGGATATGTAACACCAACTTCCATTTCTACCTTGATAGCACAACGCAAAATTTCTTCATAGCTACTGAAGTCTCTTATAGCTAATGCCCTTCGAAGACTTGGTTTTAAGCCACAGAAAAATCGATCAACTTTACTTTCAGGTTGGATGATAATTCCAGAAGCATACCTTGCAAGTCTTGTAAAATTTTCTTCATAGGTACCAACAGATTCATCGTCCCTTTGCTTCAGTTCAAGAAATTCTTTCTCCATCTTTGTTCGAAGAATACGAGGGAAGTACTTACTGAAAAACAAGTTCTTGAACTCGTCCCATTCCATGGACTCAATTTCATCTCTTGGCCTCGTATTCTTGATAAGATTCCACCATTGATCAGCTTCACCTTCCAAACGATATACTGCTAAGATGACTTTATCATGATCAGAACATTGAAGAACTGAAAATATCTTTTCAGTAGTACTGATCCATTGTTCAGCCACAAGTGGATCAGAAGACCCACTGAAAGAAGGTGGACGTTGCCTCATGAAGGACTCAATAGAATATTGTTCCCTTCTCTGCTCATTTGGAAGTCCAGAATGATTCATAGCTTGTGTAAGTATAGCAATAAGATTTTGCACTCCATCTCCCATAACATTTGTTTGTTCAGGAGGGCAATCATTGCATTGTCCATTGCATTGATCAACACGGTTCCTTCGGGTTCCAGCCATCGTCTAAAACCCAAAAAGAATAGTGTGAGAGGAAAAAAATCATGATAGGGAAAACATCATAATAAAGGGGGAGTACCTTCAATATCCAACATCTTAGGTTTAATTCTATGATCGTTAGCGTAATTCTATTACTATAACCTGTACGTATACTTATCCCTAGGGACATCCCTAGACATACCTTAGAAATATCTCTAGGGATCTCACTAACGTTTTCGCATCCTAGTTTCCAAAGGTTGACTAAACCTTTCCTCTGATACCAACTGTAGAGACCTGAAGCTTATCGTACATGGACTTTACATTACTTTTGCGGAATACTTAGTACATAACAAAAACACACACACAAGGATCGTAATAGTTTAGTGTCTTTGGAAACTCGGAACGTAATCTTCTAATCCTGGTGAAAGATCTTCAATATCTCCCATAAAGATCTTCCATTTTTTTTCTTACCTAAAACCTTTCTTTATATCCTGGGGAAAAGAAAACATAAAAGGGTGAGCTCAAATGCTCAGTAAGGGTATACAAAAGAAATAAAAATCATATCATATCTTTTTGAAAATCATAACCTGCAAAAGAGATCATAATATCTTAACATGGAAAAAATCATAGAAGTGAAAATGAGATCACTATAATCATAACATGAAACTTGAAACTTTGTGGCATGCACACATAATCATGGAAAATCATTTCTTGTTAGTCATGACTCATTGCCAAGACTATCTTAGTGGACAAAGTCCCTTTCTGAATCGAGTAACCCTCGTTTCAGTCATGTTTCACTGAACCGGTATAACCTACCATTCCAGCCATGTCTATCTCATGAGATATAAAATCTTTACCCAATGCATTGGAGGGAGATATAGGTCCCACCCATCTCATAATGATACCATTCTTATGTGTGCCACAAAATCATAAATCATACATCATTGCATAACCCATGTAATAAAAATGGGATTCTTAAACAACATGACATCATAAAACCATTCATATAAGATAAAGGAATTCATAAACATAATTCCATCACAACATAGTCAAATCAATGTAAAAATATGGATAGAAACAGAACCCTTTATTATCTTAGATGGAAAATAATTTTGATAAAACACTTGAAATGAATTCTTGAGGAAAATATCCTTTCTTCTTCAAAATCAATTTCTTTTCACAAAACATCATACAATTTTAAAAGAAAGAGATTTTATTAAAAATAGTCATGAAATATTTTGGAGGAAGGTTCATGAAAATAAGGCTTTATAAAACCGTAAAAATCCGTTCGTGCCGTATAAGTAAAAAAAAACATTCTTCTCGTACTTTTGTCGGAAAAGTCAAAAAGTACCTCGTACGAAAAACGAAAAAAGATTCCTTTCATATCCTTTACTAAAAACTCATAGAAGGGTAAAATTGGATTTAAACAATTGTAGGTGGATGGAAATAATATTACATATTGAGGGAACATGGATGTGGATGATAAAATAAACCCCAGTAAATACCAAAGTATAAACAATCTCAGATAAAAATGAGATTGTGATATTTCCCTTACCTTAGGTCCGACTTGCTTTGTAAGTGTCCGAACCTCCTGTATAATGATTTAAATCATGTTATTGACTTATTACAGAATCATATTCATTGTTATGATATCATATATGGTTCACTTATTACATTATATTACCCATTCTTTTGTAAATTCCATGTTAAAGAAGCGTTTTGGGTAAAATCGTTTCATTTATCGTAGGTGTTTTGACTTGTTGTTCTTGACATCATTATTATTTATATCATGATTTACTTACTTCCAGAATATAAAATATGATTTTTATATCATATATATTCAGTATATATATATAAATAATAGGTAGATAAATAAAATGAAAAACACCGTTCATGGAGACGGTAGTCCGTACGTACGCATGAACGCTGTTTTTCTTTCCTTATTGTCTTGAAATGGAAGTAAGTAGATGACATACATATGTATATATACATAAATCCAGTAGCTTTATAATTTCATATATTTCATTATTATTTCTTATATATACATTATAATCATTCTTAAATGGTTAACATGGAGAATGAATCCCATCGCGTCGTGGAGACGGTAGTCCGTACGTACGCACGAGCGATGATATCATTTCTATAAATATTGAATTGAATTGGAGTGGATTATACAATATATCAGAATCAATATGATGTTGTAATAACTATGTATAGTTATTCTTTACACCATTATACCCATCCATGTAAGGTGGCGGTGGAAAATAGATTACACCACGGCGTGGAGACGGTATTCCGTACGTACGCACGCGCGGTGATTTCTTTTTCCGTAGGATGGATAGATGGTGAAATAGGGTTGTTTCATACTTATAATAACATATCAGTATATGAGTGATACTGATGTTATTACTTCATAATGAAACAACCTAAGAAGAAGAAGTGGAAGAAGAAATAAAGATGAAAGAATTGGTAATGGTAATTACCTCTTCTTCGAAGTGCCTCTTTGAGACCTCCTCTTAGGGCACTAGAATTGGTCTTTGAGGAAGACCAGAACCTCTAGGATGTTTCTAGGGAAGTGGAGAAGGTATTTTTTCAGGGGTTGGCCGAGCTTGAGTGCTAAAATTGGTGTGAGGAGGAGGGGGAGTAGGTGTCCTTTTATAAGGGAGGAGAGGGGCACCTTAGGAATTCTTAAAAATATTAATTTATAATAAATCTAACCCCACTTAAAAACCTCCAAAAATGACTCATATTCGAAGATTAGATGAGATAGGGTTGTAATCTCATCAACCAATTAAATTTAGACATGTTTGGATATCATTTTAAACCTTATCAATTAGATTTAACTCTAAGTTAAATAATTTAACTTTTACCGTGTCTTTTTGTTTTCTTTCACTATATGGTTAATAAACTTACTATAACATGCCAAACGAACCCCAAATTGTTTATTATTAATATATATATCCTTATCTAAGTCATTTGGCCGAACCTTAGATTTTTAGGAATAAAATAACAATTAATAATATAATATTTGATTTAAAAACTATTTTGTGTCAATTTTGACACTATTTGATATATGATTTTTGTGAAAGTCATAACAGAATTATATGTTCGAACCAAGTTTATTAAATCAACATTAATATATCATAGTAACCTATAAAATTAGTGTAATTCATAAAAAATCTCAAATTACATTTATTTTGGTGTTTATAACATCAATTATGTCAATATTTCATTAATAAGATAATTATTGTATCATCGTTGTGTCATAAATAAATTAAATTATTTGATGTCTAAAAATTAAAAATAAAATACCATAATGTAGGAAATCTTTTTAGCTTTCTAATGAATATTTATAGTCGAATTTATCTTATGTATAACCCCATATTAAAAATGATTTACTTATTAAACTTTGATTTTAACTATTTTAACCCTTCTTTAAATAAATTAATAATAAAAGTCCTAATCTAATCCAAGTGGGCCTAAATGGTCATATTTTATTCCTAAGTTTGTTTTTGGTCGAATTACACTTGTCCAATAGAATTAGGACATGTGTTAGGGTAATAGTAATATCATATTTACCCTTAGTTACCCTATTTACTATTAACCGCGGTAAAAAAAAGTAAAAAGTTACTATTCACCAAAAATTATTTTCATCTCATTGAACCACATTTTAGTCCTTGATATTAACCGTGTCTCTCGGATTTTCGAAATTCCATTCACAGAAGGGGTAAAATTAAGTTTTATGCAAAATTCAGTTTTTAACCTACCACTTAGTGGTTTCACTATTCATCAAAAATTGAAAGTTTTCAGAAAAATGCCAAAATTTCATCCTAAGCTATATTTCATATTCCGAATTCAAAAATGAAGTCTATTTTACCAAATTCATAACATAGAAGTTGAATTAATTAATTTTATAATTAAATCCCGCTATTAAAACAAATAGCGTGTTTTTACGAAACAATATCTATCAAAAGATTGACACTTGTTTATGTCTGGTTTAAATGTGAAATTACGTCCAATGACCAACATTGTATTAAATTGTAAAAATATATTCTAAATATACTTTAAAACCACTCAAATTAATAATTTATCACTATTAATTATTTCGATTAAAAAAGTTGTTTTTAATTATAATTTAGTAATTTTCACTATTCATCAGAATATGAAAGTTATCCGAAATGTACCAAAATTTCACCTTAGGCTAAATTCGATACTCCGAATCCAAAAATGAAATCCATTTTGAAAAATAAAATTTACAAAATTTCAAAAAGTGGTTATTACTATTCATAACGGCTAGTTTTAATAGCATATCGCTGTTTAGTGAAACTCGTTATTGCGTACTACACACACTATCGAGGAAGGTTGCGATTGCGTGTAATGTAAGGCAAGTCAAGGATGCGTGTTGTGCAAGCTCCTTTTGGTGTAGCGTACAACACAAGACATTAATAAAATTAAAAAGAATATTTTTCATAAAATCTTGGGCTGTTACAACCTCCCTCAATCACCTCCAACAACCAAAACTGGAAAAAGAAACATGCTAGGAAGGCACAAAACATTACATTAGATACCCCTCAAACAATTCTCTCCCATGAGAATCCAAAACCAAGCCCAAAAGAAAATATTTCTGAACAAGCACCCCGTGAGATACCTCTCAAGGGTCACATCATACCCTCAAACACTACCACCATCAAAAAAACCATCCCAAATGACCATAAAACACACAGCACAACCACAAGTCACATCCTCTCACACAATCATTGAAAACCCATAGAAATATCCATCTATACCAAACCAAAAACTACAACAACCAACAGAGCACACCATCCAGAACACATGAATCATTAAATTCCATCTTCCATATCAAGATAATATCTGCTTTGGGTGGCATTGACTTACCCACATGGATTTAATGTAATAGAATTTAATGTGTGTTTATTTGGAATAGGGTCACTCCCTTTTAATATTTCATAACTTTATCACACATCATAACACACACATAAAAATCCAAGGAAAATATCTCCTCATATAAAATAATAAGATCTCAAACATGACAACACAAGGTAAGAAAAATCAAAGAAAAACTAAAAAACTCATGGTACTGGGAACACATATATGTCTCTCACTCCCAAGAACTCTCCTAAATGACACCATGACTCCAAAAAAACATGAACCAAATAAATATTTTTTCCATGCAGTGCCTTCTCTTGGTGATTCTATATCTCTACTAGTCATTCCAAAAATATCATGTTTTCATCGATATATAACTCTCCCCAGTCAATGACATGGGATTCATCATGATGATACCAATGAATCAGAGATACATGAAAGACATTTTGGATCTTACCCAACCATGGTGGAAACACCAACCAATATTCCACTTTGCTAACTCGCCCCAACACCATCAAGGGACCAAAAACCTGGGGGAAATCATACTCCCTTTTCCAAACCTCCACTTCTCACATCGAGGGGAAACCTTCAAAAACATGTGGTCTCAAATCTAAAACTCGAAAATGTTATATACATTATACTTATTTCGTTCCTATGCTACTTCCATCCTCTGAAAAACAAGATAAACTTGATATATTTTTCTCTGCACCACATCGGGACCAAGAATGGTTATCTCCCCAACCTATGTCTATTACAATGGAGAAAAACATGGTCTCCCATAAAAAACAACAAATTGTGACATAATAATGCAATATTAATTGCCATTTTTATAATAAAACTCCACAAAGATAAGGTTTCATACCAAAGATCCACCATAGTTGAAGAAACACACCAACAACATATCCACCAACATCTGGATATTCTCTTCTTTCCATCTATCTGGGGTTGGAAAGTAGTATAGAGGTGTAACTGGGTGATAAAAGCATACACTAATCCCCTATAAATATGTGAGGTAAAATGTGTGTCCTAATCTGAGACAATGTACCTTGGAACTCCATGAAACCATACCACCTTGTCCACATAAATCTTATCCAAATAATCTATTGTGCTCGACCACTTGATTGGAAATAAGTGGGATGATTTTGTGAATCGGTCCACGGACACCCAGATAGCATCAAAACCTACTTTATTTTTGGGTAATTTGATGATGAAATCCATTTATATTTCTTCCCATTTCCACTCAAAAACATCCAAATACTACAAAAAACTACCAAGAACATGATGATCAACATTTACCTACTAGAAAACCAAGCAGTTTTCCACAAACTTGGGCACTTCATGATTTATCTCGGGCCAACAAAACTAAATCCTCAGGCCATGATACATCTTGTAAACTCTTGGGTGTACCCTTAAAGGTGAATTATGAAACCGATGGAGGACTCCCCCATATATTTATACTGGAAAAAACAACCTTCCACGTAACGAAATCTAGTTTTGACCATCTTCTTACCATACATTTTGAGAATCACCATGGCCAAAACTAGCATGTATCATCTATGACTCTGAGTCTCCCCACTAAGATTACTCCACCTTCTTCATCAGAGAATATTGCATTGTCATCTAAAATAAATAGCCTCTACCACCATCTAATCTATAATCTAAGTGAAAGGATACAAACTCCTCAATTTCTCTCCAGGCATCCCCAGACTCTCGAACAACACCCTTCCATGAATTTCTACTCATTGTATCGGCCAAAACATTCCCTTTTCCTAAGGTGTTGGACATATCAAAATCATAATACTAAATAATCTCCATCTACATCAGCTTATTCAAGTTCAAATCGTGCTGGGAAAATATATACCTCAAACACTACTGATCTGTGAAGACATCAAATCCCTCCCCAATGAAGTAATGCTACCACAACTTGAGTGAAAACATAACTGATTATAGCTCTAGATAATGGGTGGAATAATTAAAATCATGGGGATGTATATTACTAGACCCATAAGTTATCACCTCCTACTATGACATCATCATATATCCCAACCCTATATAGGAAACATCAAAAAAACATCAAACATCACCCCTTCCTCAAGAAACCAGAGCATTGGATCACTAAAAAACATCCCCTTTAGATAACCGAACACCATATAGAACTGAACAATCCACACAAAAACATGGTCTTTTCAGATAAATGTTGTCAATTTGGCTTCAAATTGATATAAATTGGGTAAAAAACTCAAATAATAGTCTTCATGACCAAGAAAACTATGAACCTATTCCATGTCCATGCATGCTTATCATGAAACAACTAATTCAAACTTCGATTGGTATACTTATACACCCATATAAGACACTGCATTCCGGAGGAAATTCACCTCTCATTTCTATAACTTTAAATTGGAAAACATTCCATAGATATGGTGTCGTCGAAGAACATGGAATACATTTGTGAGATTCTTGACATGCTTCTCCTCTAGCTTCGAGTATATTAAGATATCATCAATGAATATAACGATGAACTGATCTAGGAACACACAGAACATGGAGTTTATAACACCCATGCACATGGATAGCATGTTCATAACACCAAATGGAATGAATAAAAACTCAGAGTTCTCATACTTTCAACTAAAAGAATTCTTTAGGATATCTCCCTCAATCACCCCCAATTTTTGATATCTAGACCACAAATCAATCATATGAAACCAATTTTCCCATATAATCTAGTAAAAAAGATATTCTATCCTTGGAAGAGGTTAATATTTTTTGATTTCCACTTGATTCATCTTTTGGAATTCATATACACAACATTATACTACCATCCTTCTTCCTGGTGAACAAAACACGAGCACCCCACATCGACACATTGGGTTGGATAAAACCCTTCTGCATTAGATCATCTATAAGATCCTAGACATTTTGAAGGTATGTACTTGTTTAAATTTTTTGTTTTAGTACCTTAAATTTGGATATATAAATGTTTAATTGGTGTTCGAGGAGGTGCATAGTTGTTTTGATGGATCGAGAAAAAAAATAAATGGGAGATTGGGACCTTTATACATTTTTAATAGTTTTCACATGGTTAGTGAAAACCATGAGAGGGGGAATTCAAAGTGTGAAACATTGGATAGAGGTTTCTCGCACTATTAGTGAAAGAAATTCCAAACCATGTAGGAATTTCTAGGTAACCGTGTGGATTAACCCCTCTTAGGAAGAGGCTGGTTCATGGTTGGCGCATGATTGGGAAAACCATACGGCCAAATCATGCACCCTATAAAAAAATTAAAAAATTATGAAACTCCCCCCTCATTATTTTAATATCATTAGCTTATTTATTCCTTATTTATCCCCTTCTAAACCCCAGTGATGACCCAAAATCTCCAAATCTTACAAAGGATCATTCTCCTTTGATTCAAGGATATTTGGAGAAATTTTTGTTGTGAATAAATGCTCTGGGTGAGTCTAATTTTCCTCCTTTTCTCTTTTCTAGTTTAGGGATTTCAGGTTTGTTATTATTCATATAAAATCTAAAAAACCTATTTTCCAGTGGATCCTAGGTTGGGACATTAAGGGGTTCTTGAATCTAGATATAAGGCTATGAATAAGCATGTAGTTGTCTTCAGATTCGAGGATGGTAGTCTACAAGTTATATCCCATAGTCATTATATTGATTAGTGCATTAATTGTTGTGTGTTTTCATTTTTCTTGTTGTGATTTTAATGTTCAAAGTAATATTTGGTAAATGTGGTTATTCAAATGAGGACTTGAACCCCTCACGAATCCCATGGGGTGCATTGAGGTTGACTATACCAATTTAGGGGCACCCTTAGAGTGCTCCAATGACTCCGAACATATAAAATGATAATGATGAGACTAGAAATTATTTTTTATAAGGTATATCCTATGAATAATTTGTTGGTATTTTAGTTTTAATTAAAAATGGAGAATGAATAGTATGTATAGATGTTGGTAATGCAATAAGGGTTTGTTTGGATTTACATGAATTGAGTTAGTTATCATAATGAAAGTTGTGAGAATTGATTCATGAAATGTACATAAAATTCATAAGAGGGTTAATACATATGAAATAGTGAACACTTTTAATGAGTAAATGATAGTGAGTTTACAAGTGTATCCAATGTAGTGAATGGATAAATAATAACATGGGCATTGCTTAGGGGAATGTTGGGTACAAACATGAGGCTCTATTCCCATGGGACATGTTCGAGTTAGGGTCTAAACCCCACCCCTAGAATGCATGAGTTAGGGATTTTGACTGGGGCTCTATGCCCCTAATGGTTGCATTGGATGAAAATACTAGGACTAAGGTTCCAATGTAAGTGTGATGTATTTTTTATCATGTTTTTTCCTAGTGGAAAGATGTGGTTAAACTTATCCCCTTATGCATAGTTATTTGTCTTCTTATTCCATTATATAAATGAAGTAAATTCCTAGTCTACAAGACATGTATTGAAAATAAACTTAGTAGTGAAGAGGCAATAACAGGTGTAAATTATAATAGTAAAGGGTAATGGATTAATTGAATATTCTTACATAATGGATCGTGAGTTATATTTTGTTTACATTTTCATCTATTTACCTCTTTCATTCACTATTTTTTTATACTAGATATTTTGTAGAAACTATTGGTGGTGGCCTACTATGTTGTAATCACACCTTTCTCAGGTCGTCATTAGGTACCTGAGCAGTTTTCATCGTTTTAGGTGAGGACAAGGGAAAAGGACCTATGCTAGAGAGTTGAGTTGGGATTGGAATGTGCATAGAGAAGGATCCACACAGTGAGTGAGGAACTATTTTGGGTATTTATCTATTCCTATTTATTTTAGGTTTCCTTGACATTTGGAACTATTAGCATGACATTACATGTTTACTTTTTAGTTGAGATTTTACCCTATTTGGAAATGGATATAATGCAGGTTTCTGATTTATTGTTTATTGATTAAATTATTTCATATGTTATCTGATATGGATTATTATGGAAAAAAGGGTATAGTATCCCCACTTGTTATATTATACCCTTGGCTCTATTCAGAAACCTCTAATGTAAGTGGAGGCATACTTGAGGTCATGTGGAGACCTGGCCTAGGGCACCAGTTTACTGGCTCCCCAGTTAGGGATGTTACAAATTGGTATCAAAGTGGTTCTATTCTGTGTTCATATTATTTGGGATGGTAGATGAGGAATTATTATTTTTTGGTCATTTTCAATGATTTCATTCTTAGGAGTATCTAACCAATGTGTGAGGGAATACCCAAGTCACCCAGAGTGTGATTGTCCTTTTTGTTGTGTGTTGTTATAGTCGAATGATATTTCCCCATTTTGTGATTAAATTATTGTCTGATGTGACTATTTTATGATATTTTTCTTGTGGCCAGGATGACATGAGGTTGTTCATTGATCCATCATTTTAGGAACCTAGGGTTATAGGTAGCATAAATCAAAATAGGCACACATGCGATGGGTGTGTGGGACATGAAGGGAATGATCCATTTTACCTTCTTGAAAATTTGAAGAAATTTTAATCTAATGAAGATGATATAAATGGGTGAAATATAAAGAAGAAAAAGGAATGGTTAAATAATTATTCTTAATTAAGGGTTATGAATGTATTAAAATGTTGGTTGTAACAAATTGTGAAACGGAAAATGGGTCTAAAAGGAAATATTTTTCTTGTGAATGTGGAAATGGTATAAATAGAGTCTAATAAAGGACTTATGACTATCTATGCTGATTTATCTCATATTTACATGACCCATGGTGGGTTTGGTAAGGGGTATTGTTCTAGATGTTATGATGTTATTTGGGATAGTGTGTACGAAATGAGTTGTTAAAGATTAGTGGAAAGACTTATATTATGAGATTGTAGAAGCTTAATGTTATATGTTCTAAGACCCATTCTTGGAATTTTAGGAAGATTCCACAATGTTAACATGTTCCATTTGGGTGATAGAAGGATGTGTCTAAAAAATCTCCTCTAAATATGGAGCAATAGAACCTGGTGAATTAGGGTAATAGGGGAGAAAATAAGTTTCACGACAAATTTTTTCATTTTATGAAAATTATGGAATGAAACCCAGGGTGGTTTGTGTTGAGCATGTTTGATATGGCTATAAAATTTCAACTAAAACACCCTCTACATTTTGATGGAGATGGTGGGCCTAAGGTAGCCAAATTCTTGATAGAGTCCATAAAGAAAATCCTTGACCATCTAAAGACTCCTCCTGAGAAGAGAGTCAAGTTAGAGGCTTATATTTTGATAGGGAATACAAAATGATGGTGGGATATCTTAGTTTAGAATGAGAAACCAGAGGTTAAGTCGTGGAAGGGATTCCAAGAAAATTTTCTATAACACTTCTACCCGATGACCTTGAGGCAGTAGAATGCTTTAGAGTTTATTATTTTGACTCAGGGGACTATAACAGTGATCGATTATGATATCCATTTCACCAACTTGCAACTTTTTGTTCCAACATTGGTAGGGGATGAGGTAGTAATTAGTAGGGGATTCCAAGATAGAATTAGATAAGATAATAAGTCCTAGGTGAATATATTTTGTTTAAGGAGGTTTACTGAAGTAGTAGATTAGGCGCTTATTTAAGAAGTAAATCCCAAGGATTCCCCTAGTAATGGGTGTGTAGTTTGAATTGGGTGATCTAGTGGTGTGGCTTTAGATGGTAGGAATTTCCACATTGAGGGATTTCATTATTGAAGTGGAGGAAAGGGCATCCATAAAAGAGAACCAGTCTTTCACAGTAGTGATCAGGTTTTTACTATATTTGTGGTAAGCTAGGATATATATGTGGTTAGTTTCCTCGACCAAGGTTGAGTTTTGGGCATGTGAAAGGTTGGGGAATGTGCAGAGGTTCTATATAAACTCTCAATAGGCGTGTACTGATAGAGGACCGATTCCAGTACAAAGTGCAGTTTGGGGATTAGTTACCCTTTATATGGTAGGTAGCTGGAGTTCTACTAGTCGTATTGGTCTAGGTGGTGGGTGTGGTGCTTTAGGGTGTGAGCATCCATACCAATAGGAAAGTGTGGCATAATGAAATCAGAAAAAATTACAAGATAGAGTAATGAGTTAGCTTTATGTAGTTCATTCTACACCTATAGGTGGCAATGATGGACCATGGACTATTTGAGGTACAATTCTTGTGGCCTCTACAATTTAGAGATCTTTATTTGATGTTGGTTCCTCACATTCATTTATTTTAGCACATTTTTTTATTTGGTTAGGCCTAAAATTGGATATATTGTGTGGGATCATATTTATTGATACACCACTAGGGGTGGGAGTATAAAATATGAGGCATTGTAATGGGTGTGCTCTTGAAATTGGTGGGCATCATTTCCTGTGGGATTTATATGTTCTTGAGATGTTAGGTTTTGATCTGATTTTGGGGATAGTCTGGCTAGTGAAATATCAAACCATGATTTACTATTATATTTATAGGTAACATTCACATCTCTTAAGGAAGACATGTATTTCCATCACAGTGAATTGGGATGTTTGGGGTAGGCTGTAAAGGGCCAGTTTGTCAACAATTGGGTGATCTCACATCCCAAGTGTCTTGTCTCGTGCTTGATAATGGGGAAGTGGAGTAATTCATATTTCCTCTGGTGGTTGATGAGTTTCAGGATATATTTCATGGGTATTTCTTGGGGTTTCCACCTAATAGGTATATTGAGTTCATGATATAGTTGTTATCGGGGGAAGAACCAATTTCCATTCCTCTATATAGAATGGAACCAAAAATACTCTAGGAGTATAAAACATAGATGGAGGAATTGGAAAACAAATGGTTTATTTATCCCTTTACATCACCTTGTTATATCTGATGTTTTTTTACAAGAAATATAATGGGACATTAAAACCATGTGTCGATTAAAGGAAGCCAGATCACTCAATGGTAGACCATGTAGATTCAGTTGATTTGGAAATGCATTGAAATAGCTCTAAGTAGATAGAAGTCATATAAAAATAATTGTTGTTGGTCCCTTGAGATTATGGTGGGTGATCTTGTGTTTCTTCAAGTGTCACCATGGTTGGGTCACTATCGAATTTGGATGAAGGGAAATTTAACAACTCGTTTTGTGGTGTTGTTTGATTTTATGGAGACGATCAGACCAGTGGTTCACCGATTGGATCTCTTATAGTGATATAATGGTATTCATGGTGTTTTTAATATGTCATAGCTTCAATAGTATCACCCAAACCCATCTCATGTAATTGATGTTGAGGATATTCACATTGAGGATGATGCATCCTTTTAGGAGCATTCAGTTTGTTTTTAAGATCATAGTGATAATGTCCTATGGTGAAATGCCATGCCATTGATTCGAGTTATATGGAATCATGATATTGTTCATGAGGAAACTTGTGATAGATATTAAAATATGCGGGCACATTAGGCTGATCACTTTGCTTTGGAAGCTCGGTGAAGCTTGGAAGTGTGGCATGAGGATGATCTCTTACAAGGTGGTGAGGTTGTAAGATATCATGAATTTTGAATTTATTTTATTTTTTAAATTTTGGTTTTAATCACATAAATTTGGTTAACTAAATGTAAACTGGGGGTATGAGGATGTTAAGGGGTGTTTTGGGG
The DNA here is from genome assembly GCA_963277665.1 of Viscum album. Taxonomy (NCBI): domain Eukaryota; kingdom Viridiplantae; phylum Streptophyta; class Magnoliopsida; order Santalales; family Viscaceae; genus Viscum; species Viscum album. Next base: position 1,605,868,210 of record OY728141.1, on the reverse strand, counting down.
ACTCGGGACATGAAAGATAGGGGAAACCACTATGCATGTTGTACGGGTTTTTCATGATAGTACAAACCATGGGAGGGGAATGATTAACCCTAAAAAATTGGATAAAGCCTTCTCACACAGTTGGTGCATGGTTTTTCAAACCATATATGCCTTCCTAGGTAACCATGTGGCTCAACCTCTCTTGGGAAGATGTTGGTACATGGTTGGCGCACAGTTTGGAAAACTGTAGAGCCAAACCATGTGACCCATTAAAAAGTGTACAATTATGAAACTTCCCCCTTGGGATTTTAAGTTCATTACATGATTACATACCAATTTCTTCTCATATCAATCATTATGATGAATAAAACTTTCCCAAGATTCTAAGGTATCATTATCCTTTGATTTTAGGTTGTTTGGAACATCGTTGGTTGCAAATCGAAGCTCTAGGTGAGTTTAATATTCCTCTTGCTACTCTTTCCTATATTAGGTATTGCAGGTTTTTTCTTATTCTTCTGAAATCCTTAAACAATTTTTTTTCAATGGATCTTAGGTTTGGTATTAAAGGGGTGCTTGAATCCAAATTTAAGGATAAGACTAAGCATGTGATTGTCTTCGGATTCTAGGTAGGTGGTCTATAAGTTATATCACATAATATTTATGTTGATTTTTAATTTTATGGTTGTGTGTTTGCTTTATTGTTATTGTGTATTAAATGTTATTAGTAAGATTTGGAATATTTTGTTTTTTAAATGAGGATTTAAACACCTCAAGACCCCCATGGGGTGCATTGAGGTTGACTATACCAATTTAGGGTCCACCAATGACTTGAAACATGTAAAATGTTAATTGTAATCCAAGAAATTATTTTTGAAAAGGTCGATCCCATGATGAATATATTGTCACAATAGATTGAATTAAAAAGTATAAATGAATAGTTGTGTCTAGATTTTACTAATGGTATAATGGTTTGTTTGGTTTAACATGAATAGATTTAGTTGTAATAAAGGAAGTTGTGCTATGTGATTTATGAAATGTACTTTAAATGCATTAGAGGGTTAATGAATATAAAATTGTGAACACATTTAATGGGTAATTGGTGGAGAAATTTAAAGTGTGTCAAATGTGATATGAGTTATAATCGAATCTCATAAATGGGTTAATTCATGGAAAATGAATGGGTTAAATGGGTTAGGCTATGTAAATGGTAATGGGATTAATGGGTTAAGGCAGAAGGGTGTTTTAAGTGATAAATGAAATGTGAAATGGGATTGTTATGTGTCATGGATTATGTATGGGTTGTGATATGGTATATGTTGTAAATGGATAAATAATCATGTGAACATGGATTGGTGGTATGTGGGGTACTAATTTTAGGTTCTATGGCCATGGGTTGGGTTAGAATGAGGCTGTAAACCCTACCACTAGAATTCATGGGTTAGGGAGTCAAACTAAGGTGCTATTCCCCGAATGGTTGCATTGGATGAAAATACATAGATTGAGGATCCTAGATAAGTGTGATGTATTTTTTATCATATGTTTATCTCTAATGAGAGAGGGGATCTAAATTATCCTCTTATTCATAGTGATTTATCTACATTGGATATTATGTAAATGAAATAAATGACTAGTCCATAGAACATGTAATGAAAATGAACTTAGTAGTGAAGTGGGCATAACTAATGGAAATAGAAATAGTAAAGGGAAATGGACTAAGTTAATATTCTTACCAAATGTATATCAAGTATACTTTTGTTTATATTTTCATCTAGTTACTTCTTGCTTAAACAATCTATTTAGATTAGATATTTTTAGATACTTTTTTTCGTGGCCTACTATGTTGTACTCACACCCTTCTTGGGCTGCCATTGTATACTTAAGTAGAGTTCACGATTTCATGTCAGGACAAGGGAAAATGGCCTATTCTAAAGAATTGTGTTGAGATTAGGATATCCATGCAAGAGGATCTGGACATGGAGTTATAACCAGTTTTTGGGATTTACCTGTTTCTATTTTTTTTGGGTTTCCTTAACTTTTGGCACTGTTAGCATAACATGAAATATTTACTTTTTTATTGTGATTGTACCCTATTTGTAAAAGGTTGGTAATGATTTTTTTGGATATATTTTTTATCTCTTACTTTATTTCATATGTTATCTATTGTGGTTTACTCTGATAAAGAGGGAATAGTCTCCCCACTTGATATATTAGAGCCTCTCCACTAGTCATATACCTCTGGTGTACAGGGAGGCATGCTTCAGGTCATGTGGTGACTCAGACTAGGGCACCAGTTTAGTGGCTCATAGTTTGAGGATGTTACATCATCTATCAAAATCCTCAACTCTCACAACTCATATGGTTCTATTTGAAAAAGTCCTATCAAAACTGAATATGTGTTGAGTTGCAATTCTATCTGAAACTCAACATCCCAACCATGGGGTAGCATCAATAAATACACCAAAAAAACATCTAGGAACTCCCTAATGACCATGAGAACCTCTACCATATTAGTGTCTACTGATTCCTCTGAACACTATGCCAAAAAGGAATAAGGGGATCTACAAACCGACTTCCCACCTAACAACCCCGCTCACCAATGAAAACCACACATCAGCCAACCATATCTAGAAAAATGAATATCCTTTTAAAGAAGATGATAACATTGCATATGAAATATAACTAGTTGATGCCGATGATGACATTGGATGGCTACATCTGTAGTAAGAAAATATATCTATGGGACTTAGGTGTCACCATCATGAATCTACACCCTCGAAACACATCAAAAAAGTTGGTATGGCCTCCTATAGAAATATTCAACATTAGGGAAATGAGATTTATTTATACATATAGTCCAAGATCATGGGATAAAGTGGGTGAAACAAAGTAGTGACAAGCACCTTAATAAAATGATCATAACTAAACAAAATGATCGTAACTTTTATGATCTCCATCCCCTCATGAACTGCTACCTATACTGTATGAAACTGACCATGATCATCTCCTCTAACTCTTAGTAGATGAAAACCTCTACGGCCACACTCAGGTCTTGGTCCTTGAAAGTGAGGAACATCCTGGGGTTTTCCTCTAATTTCTCCATATCTCCTTAACAGAGCAAAAAACAATCGCCCATGCTGCTAAAACAGTCTCACTGAAAACTACTACAAAGGTTGGTGCTGGACATGTACACCTCCACCAAAATGATCTTGAGGAACCACTGGGAAGTGTTTATGGAAATGGCCATGATACTCACAACCAAAATAAACTGGAAGAAAAATCTTAGTAAAAGCACAAAAACCACTAGCCCTATAAGGTCGAAAAAGAATATTACACTCCCTACAAGTCAAAAACACAAAGGTCCTTGTGCCTGAGTCCTACCATGGAAAATTGTTCTCCTTGAGGAACCCTGATAGTTCCCCTCCCATGGAAAACCTCCTTCTGAATTCATATACTCAATAAAATCTTCCTTCTTTTGAACCTCAGGATATTTCAGTAACATAAAAGGAGAAAGTGTATACTGTATAGAAGGGATAATTGCATTCTCAATATGTCTATCACAAGAATCCTCATCTAGAAAAATATATAGGAAAAACTGAAAAAGGTCATTGAACATGATTCCTAGATCCCAAATTAACATGATCCTTTTTTGAATAGAAATAATCTTCATCCTCTTTAATTCCTTCATAGATGATGAAAGGAACTCCTCCCAGAACTCCTTTTGGATGTAGACCCACAAAACATCTACCTCCATACGCTCTCCCAGATACAACATCTACCACTGATGCATGTATTCTCACATCTGACTAACTACCAAAGTTACCCAGTACTCTATAAGGGACCAGATAAAACATGAAGTGATCACAACCTCCCTTATCCATCTCTATATCTCCACATATAAGATAGTTCTTTCATACTTCCCCAAATCTTGTCACTAAAAAGCATGAAATGCCTCTGTCACTGATCATCCTCCACAATTGGATCAACCCTATGAAGATCAATTATATTAGCTTGTGGAACCTTAAATTACTGATCCACATGTGAATGAAGAACATGATCCACAGATGAAATAAAATCAAGGAACTTCTTAATCCTGATACTGTGGAATTTTTATTAAAATTCATTTTTACTCATTTAATTAATTTTTTTATCCCATTCAACATTCCTAAAACAACCCAATTAAAATAAGAATAGAAGTCATCATGATTCATGTACCACCCCTAGGTCTCTACCCAAAAAAATAGTCCACCTCACTTGGTAGTTCAATAAGATCAGAGTCTGTACACTGGATCACGGGGGCATACAATCCCATGTCATAGTCAGTCTACCTGTACTATTTAACACAACAAGGTCAATTGGCATTATTTCCATACCACCCCATGCAATAATCAGTGTGCCTAACTCCAAACTCCATCTTATAAATCAAACACTCCTCCAATTACTCTCTGTCAAAACCCCCTCCCTCCAAAAACACCACAATAAGGGGGAGAGGTAATAACCCTCGAGTCCCACCTCTAGTACGCCTTAGGTTGTAGACTAGCATCGAGGGTATAAAAAATATCATGATATGGGAGGAATTACCCTCTATAATAATATGGTATCAAGAGATAAAATGGATCATCCATAAATAAATACATGATTTAATATAAAATAATTCTGAAACCATCCCAAATGAATGTATAAATTTAACTGATACAGATAAAATTATCTAAAGTAAATACAAAAAAGTAAATCTAAATTATAGACACAAAAACTATCAAGGATCCAAACTAGTAATTTCCATAAAGGTCCACATAGTCCTCCTAGAAACCTGAAAATACTTTTATATACATATGGTGAGCATAAAAGTATACTCTATAGAAAAACCAAAGTCCTTATTGAACATGTTAAAGAATAATATTAATGAACCTATGAGAAAATAGTAGAACCAAACTATACCTATTAATGTATAACAACCATCCCAACATGACCAATGCATTCTCACCAAATAAAACAAACTATGTATTATAATATAATATAAATCACATTTATGAAGAAACCTAACACCACTTTTCCACTAGTATTCATTTCTCACACCTAATGTCATACATCATGGTTCTCCCATCTCTTATTTATACCACACCACCCCACAAGCATGGTCACAACACACCATGCCTGAAGACACCTGATCTCACCAACCCACAAACACATCCACATCACACCTCACTCAAAGACACCTAGGCTACCACCACACAAGACCAGTCATGTCTAGCCTAAAAACACCTGGGCCGTCACAACTCACCCGAAGAAAACATGGGCTATCACAACTACCATCTAATGCACTAGCAAGCCTCTTTCCATCACATATTATGTTGTCACGAACCAGATCTGGTCGCCAAAAAAACTGGCACCCAACCCAATCCATGGAAAGTCCTAAAGGGCATTCCTTATCCCCACGGGCTGAAAAAACTTCCCGAGTATGATAAATAAAGGGTTGGGGAGGATTTACCTAATTATAGAATCAAAAAACAACCAATAATAACAGATAAACTGAATCTGAAAATTTATAACCAAAAGAACATTAAATAAAATTCATAATTTGATTACAAGGATTATAAAAAATCTCAAAGAGTACTATAATGGATGAAATCCAAAAATAACATCCCAAAAACGACCTCATAGTAAGGGGCAACGCCCTCAGGACATTTCTACGACACCGCATCAAGAAGGACCACTAGTAATCTGAACCACTGGTTCAAAGGGCTTTACCCAAACCTGGAATAAACATTATCAAGTCTACTTACACCAAATGGTGTAAGTAGGGTGTGTCCCTAAGTCGGATAAGATTCCACCCAAAAAGATTCCTTGTGATTAACATTTTAATACCCAAATCTTTCTATTTTTATAAAAAAGTATGGTAGTAAAAATTTCAAAGAGATGCCACCTTAAAATGAAAATAGTTTTCAAGAGGGACACATTAAACAATGTACACATTCAAATAAAACACACATGCTACTAAATTTTATAGAAAAACACACAGTATTCCAATAGTAAGTACAATAAATCTAATGATCAATAGTCATAAGAACACCCCTAGGAACTAACTAGATATGGGGCCCTAGGTACATCATATCTAAGTGTAAAAGTTACCATAACACATATTCATCTCATGCACAATCCATTAATATGGGAAAAACAAATTTCTTAGTGGTCCTCAAACACCATAATAGTTTAGTTAGCATTTTTTTCATCAATATTCCAAAGTGAAACAGGGACAAAACCACTACCAGTTCACTAGAATACTTATCCAAGTCCACCCCTAGATACCCGGGTTTCCCTCTTTACGATAAATCATTTTCCACGTGTTATTAAATACATTTTGCACATGAAAAATGAATTTCCCAATCATACACACACCAAACATCCCACACACATGTCACAAAATACCTTTTTCACATTCAAATTCATTTTAACATCAGGATCACACCAAAACATCCCACAAATATCTCTATCACCTTTCACAAAATTTAATAAATTGTTTCAACAATTTATTAAATGTTATCAAAATGTTTTACACCAAAAATCATCACTTAAAATTTCAAAACCCCATTTTAAGAACATATACCTACCAAAATAGTACACAAACATGTTTTTCACCCTTTTTGTTACTCAATAAATCATTTAAACTTTTCGTAAAACACTTTCATGAAGTATAATTTGGTTCTTCGTATAAAACCCATTAAAACCCCTACTATTAACGGAATAATCACATCAAGACCCTATTAAACCAAATTTGGAATCCCTATAAACATTTAATAAACCACTTTCATATGTTATAAGATTACATCAAATGATACCACAAGAGTTACACTTCAAAAACACACAATTTCAAGAAAAAAATGAAACTTTAAAATTCAACTCCTAACAAATGCCACAAAAAATGGTTGTCACACAACACACAACATACGAGGAACATGATAAATAAGTAAATAAAGAAAATATAACTAATAAAATAATGGTTACACATGTAATCACCTATCTTTGATGTTAAAAACCCTAAATTATTGTGTGAAACTTTAAACGCACAACCACCACACCAAAAGGGAATTAAAACAATACTAAACCAAGAAGGTTACACCCAAAACCCAAGGTTAAACCCTAGGGAAAAACCCTAGGGTCTAGAAACTTTGAAATTAAATAAAGATTTGGAGAAAACCTAAGAGTAGGGAAGAAACTAGGGTGAAAATCACTTACTTTCATGATTTTTAATTTTCCCCACCAAATCCCCCTTAAAAAATGAGTTCTATGGGAACTTGAGGAAGCATGAAAACCCCTTATGGATGCTAGGGTAGAATAGGGGAATAAAGGGGCGCATTTTGGATTAATCTTGAAAGGTAAAATTAGAATAACATAAATGAATTTAATGTGTTGGACACTGTGCATGGTTTGGCTTCATGTTTTATTAAACCTTGCGTCCAAACCATGAGGCCTTTTCTATCCACCCAAAAACATTCTATTTTTCTCCAAATTCAAGGGGGAACAAGTGGAATTAAATGGGAACTTAAGGGGGGTTCAAGTGGAACCTAAGAATGGAAATATAGGCCAAGGAATGGAAGAAAAATATTCCCCATAAATTTCAAACCTGTCACACTTGACACCTAAGAAAATGAAAAAGGACTAGAAGGAAGTGAAAACTAAAAATCGGGGTGTGATAATTCTCCCCGCCATAAAGATTTCCACCATCATAAAGCCATAGTAAGATCATATTAAAAAAACCCGAATATTATTTCTAAGATAAAATTGGGGGTTCCCAATGAAAAGGAAACAAGGACACTGTTAGCAAGAGAAGAGGGCTATGAGCTAACTCAAGAGGCCAAGACGGACTCCCCCGGTAAGGGTCACCCGCCCCCAAAATCTAAAAAACATGTAGTTGATCAAACATAGGAAAATATACTCTCACCAACCAAAACATAAAACACTTTATTGAAATGAGAAACCATAATTAAACCACATCCTAATATAAAAAAACTTAACCACTACCAGATGATGCTCATGTAATTTACCTAAAACAAGCAACGAATTCTAATGAGGTTACCACAACCTTACTTCAATGAAACTATTGGACATAATCAAATCCTAATGTTTAACCCAAGGATGATGTTGGTGTTTAGATAACTCTGAATAAGACTACCTACCTCCAATCCAAAACTAAAGACAAAATCGAGTTACTGATATGAGGACACCCAAGTCGACTCCCTCCTATAAGAGATAACTTAATTTTCTGAGACAAAACTGAGACAGCAATAGGGGAGGCCCAAATGAACTCCCTGCCATAAGGGATAGACTAACATTAGACTAATTCCAGAACTACCTACATGAGACCCATGGTGTGTCTCGACACCATAAGAACCAACCATCTTAACCAAATATCACGGGCCGACACGAAAATACCACATAATACTCAATCCCCACTACAGGGGGGTTAATCAATGAAACCCAAACCAACAAGGACATTATTTGCCTCACCACTCCCATGAACATTACCATATTTGGGTGAGTACTACCAAAACTGAGATCGGATAGAGCCTACAAGGTTATTCATACATGAACAACCATATATAGAGTTGCACCCATAAGGGTTTAAGCATTTGGGGTTGAGAAAACAAAACCACCCCACTACCTAATAACCAAGGGGGTAATTTGCCACCAATACAGATTAGAACCCTATGTTATAGGGTCCACACATCATTTTACACCACACCAGACCACATGGAATGAAACCGCCACATAAAAACCTCAAACTATCTCCACATCTTGAACTGGAGACATAAGTTAATCTAAGATCCCTTATACCCCTGGTTTTCCTTACTATGCCCCAAATTCACTCTGGGACCTATAGTTGGAGCTCAGATGATTGAAGCGTCTCCAACCTCATAGTCAAGCACTAAAACCCCAGAACCAAACTTCTTCTTCTGGTGCCACAAGAAACTACACCATGATCCAATAACATAAACAAACACAAAACATCCCGGAAACCGCTTACCTTTTCATGGAACCTTCACCAAGATAGGGACATAGAAGATGAACATGAATAACCTCTTTCAGCTAGTGTAAGAAATAGTAGAAGTAAAAATACATTGAATACACATTCACTCAGAACATGGAATTCTAAGATTCTCAGAAGAGAGACACACATTCATTTAAGAAGAATCCCTCAAAAGGTTCTGCAACATCCACCTTTTCCCTTAAAATCAAACACAACACAATAAGACACCACCAAACATGACCCTTTAAATTGGCAGAGACATATCCAAAAAGTGTAACCTTGAAAAAATTTCCATGTATCATGGGGTTACTGCAAGAAACCATTACAACTTTGAACGAAAAAAATTTCCACACTAGTGGATAACATGAACCATTTCTTCGATGATACTAATGAAATACCCAAATTCCCATTAGGATTTCATCCGATAATGATAAACCCAGAAGGATTTCACCTGCCTTACTGGAAATCCCTTTTACCAATTCCAAAGAAAACCTATACACCCAATAGTGTCAAACTTCATATTTGACGATTCAAGAAACTCAATAAACCATGAATCTTTTCAACTCCTTTCATATCCACACTTCTGATGTGAGAGGAACTAAATAATCCAAAAAATAATAGAGGTAAAATCAACCCTAAAACCTGGGAAGAGATTCCATATTTTGATCAACTGTAGGACCTTACAACTATGAACCAACCATGGACACACTGAAATCGTGCATTATCTCTTTATGGGGGTGTACCTTAGCCAACAAGAAAACCCAAGGGCCTAAAAAATCTGGTCCTTCAATCAAAATTCATGGCAAACCAGATCCAAATATATTAGTGGAACCACCATAAAGGCTTATTGAAACACTCTTCAAATGATTCTACTGACCAACACTTTAACCCAACTTATCGATGAAGCAAAAACCTAAAGTATCGTTGAAATATTAGGGAAAATTGAACTCAAAACATCCCAGAACAACAATCCCAAAAGAACATAAAACACACCAACCAAACCAAAGTTTTCAAAACATCAAATTTTCCTTAAAAATCATTTCTTTGAAAGTAAATGGGGTTAGTGGTTATAGAATTTACTATTCGTACCCCATGGGCCTCAAACATGCTTGTTTCCATGCCACACCTGGAACCATCCACATATCCATGCCGACACTCAACCAACCATGCCATTAAAAATAAATCTTCCCATGTAAATCGATCTATGTGGTCACTCATGTAAATACCAAAGGATAAATCAAAAAATCTTTCCATTTTTGAAAACCAAGACATTCAACTAACACGTCCCTTTTTTCTCAAAACCGTTATCCACATATCGAAAACCAATTCAAAACATAAAAACATTTTTATCAAATCACAAACCATTCAAATAAAAACACTCTTTCAGTTCATACATATTTATTTTGAAACATCTCATCAGATTTCAAAACAATTTTGATTTTATGACAAACTCCAGTTCATCAACACCCATTTAATTAAGGCTTATCTCATCATATTTAAAACATTGTTCCAATAATTCAAAAAACATTTCAAATAATCATTATATACAAAATAAAAATCCTTCTTCAAACCCAACACATAAATTCCAAAACACTTCTTTCAATTTAAAACACTTTTCAACAGTTCAGATAATTTTATTTGAAACTGATTTTCAAAACCCACTTTAACATAAATAATACTTTTAACAGAGTTGTAAATACAGAAATTACCATTTCAAAACAATTATGAAAATTCATTTCCACCCTTTGAGAATTCAACCATTTCTTTTTTACAGGAAAATAATTTCACAAAATTCACATTTCTTAAAACCATGTCATTTTTACTTTAAGCCCATGTTTCCACGATTCCAAAAAAAAAGAGAGACAAGACAGTGAGAGAAGAAATTAGTATAGGTGGGTAGCTTAGATATATGGTTGGCAGCCATACGCTAATAAATGAACCATCACAGAGAGTGTTCTGGGACAATATCTCCTACTCCAAATGTATTTCTTGTCCTTGTGGGCTCACTAATACCATTGAACCAACCCTCTTTTCATTCCCCCAATCATCAATAAAAAATGAGAACAAAAGAACTCAGATAAAATCCAACTTCCCCTGGTGACTTAAATCACATCACAAGGTTTGATATATAAGCACACTACTTGTAATCAGACTATCATGTCCCAAAAAATCCAGCTACGTTCTACCCAGAATCTTTCCGAAAATAACATGACCCTAAAAGAGCAAACAAGCTCTGATACCGTTTTGTCAAGAACTAGATCTGGTCTCCATAAAAACCAGCACCTAACCCGGTCTTAGAAAGAACTGAAGGGAATTACCTATCCCTATAGGCTGTCACAAGTTCCTATGTATGATAAATAATTATTTAGGATAACTTTCCCAATTTAATAATCACAAAACAGCCAACAAGAATAGAAAAACTGAATTAGAAAATTTCCAACCAAACTAACATTAAATAAAATTCATAATTGGATTAAAATGTATTTAAAAAATCCCAAAGACTACCACAATGGAAGAAATACAACATTACATCCCAAGACACACCTCTTGTAATGGAGGTAATGCCCTCATGACATATCCATGACACCGCATCAAGAAGAACCCCTAGTAAACCGAACAACCGGTTTTAAGAGCTTTACCCAAACCTGTGACAAACATTACGATGTATACTTACACCAAAAGGTGTAAGTAGTGTTTGATCCTAAGACTAATAGAATTCCACCCAAAAATATTTCTTGTGATAAAAATTTTAAGACAAAAAGCTCGCAAGTTTTACAAACAAGAATTCTAGCAACAATTTTAAAGAGACGCAACCTTAAAATGAAAATAATATTCAAGAGGGATACTTTAAATAATGTAAAATTTTAAATAAAAACACATAATACTAATTTTTTTGGAAAAACAAACCATATTATGATAGTAATTTCAATAAATCCAATGATCACTAGTCACAACAACACCCCTAGGTACTAGATAGTTGGGGGTCCCTAGGTACATCGCATCTCAGTGTAAAAGTAACCATAACACATATCCATCTTGTGCACGAGCCTCTAGGAGGGGAATCCCCAATGTCCTAGTGGTCCCCAAACATCATCATAGTTTAGTTAGCATTATCATATTCAATATTTCTATGTGAAATAGGGATAAAACAACTACCAGATAACTAGCATAATAATCCTAGTCCTCTCACTTAGATATCGGGGTTTCCCTCTTTCTTCTCAATCATGTTCCACAAGTTATCAAATACACTTTATACATGAAAATTCTATTTCTAAATCAAACACACACCAAAAATCACACACAAATGTCACATTATAAACTTTTTCACTTGAAAATTAATTTTAACATCATGCTCACACCAAAAAAAAATCCCACAAACATATCTCTCACCATTATCACAATTTAAGAAATCATTTCAACAATTTATAAAAATTATCAAAAATTTTGACATAGAAAATCATCAAATACTCTTTAAAACCCAATTTTAGGAACATATACCCACCAAAAGAGTAAACAAACATGTTTTTCACCCATTATGAAACTCAATAAATCATTTAAACTATTCATAAAACACTCTCAAGATGTATAACTTATTTTTTCATAGAAAACTCAATGAAAACCTTCGTTCAATGAAAACATCACATCAAAACCCTACCAAATCAAAATATTTATCCATATAAACATTTAATAAACCACTTTCATATTTTATAAGATGACCTAAAATGATACCATAAGAGTTAAACATGAAAAACTCACAATTTCATGCATAAAGAAAAATTTAAAATTAAATGCTTAAGCAATTCCACCAAAAATGGTACTCACGCCACACAAAACATATGAGGAACATGTTAAATAAGTAAATAAATAAAATATAACTCATAAAAGAATTATTAAACATGGAATCACCATCCTTGGATGCCAAAACCCTAAATTTTTGTGTGAAACATCAACTGCACCACTGCCACCCCACAAGGGAATGAAAACAAACCTAAGATAAGAAGATTACACCCAAACCCCCGTGGATAAACCCTAAGGATAAAACCATAGGTTCTGGAAACTTATAAATTCAAAAAATATTGGGAGAAACCCTAAGAGAAAGGAAGAAACTAGGGACAAACTCACTTACTTGCATGATTTTGAAGTTTCCCAACAAAATCACCCTTCAAAAATGAGTTTCATGCAATCTTGGGGAACCGTGAAGACCTCCCATAGCTGCTAGGGTCGAATGGGGGAAGAAAGGGGTGCATTTGGTTTAATCCCAAAAGGGAAAAATTGGAATAACATACAAAAAATTAATTTGTTAGACATTGTACATAGTTTGGCAGCACAGTTTAGTAAATCATGTGTCCAAACAATGTGGCCTATTCTGTCCACCCAAAAACATTCCATTGTTTCTCCAAATTCATGGGGAACCTAGAGGATTCAAGGGGAACTCAGAGGGGGTTAAAGGGGAACCTGGGGAGGGAAAGATAGGACAAGGAAATGAAGAAAAGATACCCCAAAATTTTAAACCTGTCACACCCGACTCCCGAGGAAAACAACAAGAACAAGAACGTAGTAAAAACACAAAACATGAGTGTGAATTATGCAATACCAACCACTCTTATAAGAGAGAGTGGGAAAGAGTGGGTACCCAACCATCTATACTCCTCACTAGATGTCAGAAAAAACACCCATGTAGGTGTCGGTACATAGTGCTTGATGTGGGTGGGGTGTATATAGAAATCTCAAGAATATACAAGTATATATATATATAATATCAAACACTCAAGCCCAATATATGGGTTCAAAAAAACAACCAACTAAAAACACCATCACTTTTTCTTCCACCACTAAATGCCTAATAGAGTACAAAAAGTCACAACCCCATTCCACATTTCCAACCAATTCCATTTAATCATTCATTTATTTTCATTATTTAGAGTAAAAAAACATTCAATCACACAATCTATCATTTAATTATTCATTTACAATTTTCACCACATTAACACATACAACCCAATGTATTCCAAACATTATCAAATAATTTATTTATCTCATCACTACTATGTCATCTAGCACAAAGAAACCACCACCTCACTGCCCCAAAATCATGAATAAACAAACCAAATCTCTTCCCTAAAAGCATGAGAAAGACCTCCTCTCTTCCCCAAATATCACGTCCAAACAAACCACCTCACCTCCCCAAAAGCATGACCAAAGAAACCACCTCACCACCCCAAAATCATGGACAATAAAACCACCTATCTACCCTAAAAGAAAAACCAAATAAACTAAAAAACCATCTCAAAACCATGGAACTCGAACCATTATTCCCACATTCCACAACCTCACATTTCTGTCCCAAAATTATTGCCACATGTCACAAAAAAACCAGATAATTTTACTAATTTACATGGGGGATTTTATAACATTTAACTTTATTTTATGTGTGTTATTACACAAGACATAATCCTAGGGTAAATATTTCATTAGAAAAATATAATTGGTAAATGAATTTCCATTTTTTGTCGGTATAAAAAAATAACAACCAAAGCAACAATCTGAGCATATATATCCTGCACAAATAATGCCTCCAATGACAAAAAAATTCAACATGGAATAAAGCCTATACAATTCATAATAAGCCTGTAAAAACATGCGAATCAAACCCCTTTTTCCCTTTAATTTAAATTTAACAAGTTATTTATCTTTAATTAAGATTTAATAACCATAATCCATAGGTAAAAAAAATCAAAGACCTACTTCATGATACACAATAATGATAAATGAGGGATTCCATACCTTAAAGAATGTTTGGTGAATCATCTTGTACCATATGATGAATAAGAACACTAATAAACCATAACCGCACCACGATAAAACATGGATAAACCTACACCACAACCCAAGACCATTAAAACACAACCCAACACACATCACAAACCATAATGATATTTCTATAGAAAATCTCCAGGATAAGAGCAGAACAAAATCTACTATGAATAATAAAGGGATTACTACGAATTGAAAACAAATGACCACTGGTACAAACAGATCAAAGATGGAGGAATAGGGATAGAAAAACTCCTCAGGATGCCTAGGGTTCTCTTAAAATGATAGGAAGAAGATTCCATAGATGAATGGATGAATATTCATCTGGAAATAACATTAAAGACTACACTACATTGGATATTTACATGACGTGTGACCCCCTTTCACGTTAAGTAATCCTTGGGATTTGGTTTCAATAAAAAAAATCCCCTTTATATTATTTAACCCAAAAACTCTACACATTGTGAACCATCCCGGAACTAACTATTAACCACCATTATAAATTTTCTAATATACTTAAATGGTATGTATTTCCTATAATAGTTCTTCTTCCCCTTCTATCTTACACTAAAAAACTTCTGGATCCTCCCCCAAACACCTCCAACAACCAAAACTAGAAATGTAATGGGCTGAGAGGTCATAAAACATTACAGGTATGAGAACATGAACATAACATTTGAATATCACAGACTTAATATCAAGGATAATACACATTATTCATGGAATACATATTTATTGATTATAAGTCATGAATCATAAGGTAATTATGAGCATAATCCATGAGCGCATAACATAGTAATAAGGCATGGAATAGTGGAAGACATATAAAGATATGAAATGTGTTCCAAAGTAGTTAGGGTTTACTGCCAATGATATATTAGTGAAATGGGATTACTCCCAACAATATCTTATTAGTCAAGTATCACTCCAAGTACCATCTTAGTATTCATGGTTCACTCTCAAGACCATATTTGTAGACAAAATCCCTTACTGGACTGGATTCATCCCCCCTTCCAAACACATATATCTAATGAGATATAAATATGTACATAATTTTTTGGAGGGATATATAGTCCCCACCCATCCCATAATGAAATCATACATACATGCGCCATAAGATAATACAATATTCCTAATGTCATGACCAGTAATAAGAGATGGGTTTCATAAACATCATTTCATGATCCATGAAATGAAATTAGTATCATATACATTTCATCATATCAGAACCTATGGAAAAGAGATAGTTTTTATAATTATTTTATCATAGAACAACCTATAGATGGAAGAGGGTTTCATACGAATTTTATCATGGTATAACCTGTGGAAGAGAAATGAGTTTCCTAAACAACTTTTCATATTATACATAAACCATTCAATAATAATAATAATAGTTTTCTTGGATCATATCCTCAATAAATAAGAAACTATATCAAATTATTTCATCATATATAGAGATATATTCGTAAATATCACTAGGATTATTTCTTAGGAAAATTATCCTATTTTTAAAAAAATCATTTTTAAGACGTAAAAAATTTAAAAAATATATTTATTCTTAAAAAAACATTGAAAAATTTTCAAGTAATATTTTAAAATCATTTAAAACCTTTTTTAATAAAAATATCCTTTCTTATTTGAAAAAATATTTTAAAACTAAAAATAGTGTCTAAACATTTTTCTTCAAAAATAACCTTAAAAACTTTTAAATAAAGATTTGAAAACAATTTTGAAATTTTTTTAAAACATTAAAAAATGAAATCATTTTTCATTAAAATTATCATAAAAGTTAATTGAAAAAATTTATTTTTTAGAAGACATGGTTTTTGAATAAAACATATTTCCAACTGAAGAGAAAAATATGGTCATCTTTTTAAAAAAACAGTTAATTAGTTTTCTTAAGTAAAAAATTTGGAAAACACAAAATTAATTAAATATATCATGAATAACGATAGGAAAATAAAATCCATGATAACTATTGATATAAGTATCATAAAATATCTTCAGTGGAATCATAATCATAAACAATCCTGATAAATGATAAGATTATAGAAATAAACTCTTACCACTTCGGTAACATAGAATCATAAACCCCATGAAGGAATGAAATAAGATGAAACTTAAAATATCATGATAATGAAAAAATTCATGATATTAATTTTCAAATTATATGTGTATACTTCTTATAAATTACTATAGGTGCATAACATAACATGCATCACAAAGAAGACAAATTGAGATAAAACCCCCTTACCTCACAGGTAACATTTTAACTATAAAACCCAAGATATAAAGATACTAAAATTGATATTTTAATCCTAATAATTCTCAATATAAAAATTGTAAAATATATCTATGGTAATTATACACACCACATACCAGAAATAGGTGGTGAACATGGCATGCATATCAAAGAAAATAAAAGTGGGATGAAAATACATTACCTTAAGTATTTACTTATGTTGTAATCATTCAATGTCATTGTATAATAAATATAATTTTTTATAAATATAATATAGAACCATATCCATGTATGTAACAATATATATTACCCATTTCTTATCAATTCCATGTTAATGTCACATTTTGGGTAATAACTGTTTTGTTTTTCGTATATCTTTTGAATTATTATTTTTGATCTTCTTACATAGATCATGATTTCTTCATTTCTAGAAAGTAAACCATGAAATAGATATAATAAATATTCAGTATATATATATTTATAATAATCTATAAAATATATAAATATTAAAAGAAATACATTGTTCATGGAGACAGTAGGTCATACGTACGCATGAACATTTTTTCGTTTTCGTGCCATATTGAAAGAGAGAAAATAAAATTATATATATATATATATATTATCATTAAAATATTATTATTAATTAATATATAAAGAATATTTCTATTAAACCCATCATTAATACATTCCTTGTAAAATGTGAATGAATCAGATCGCTTCGTGAGGTAGTAGTCCAATGTACACACAAGCGACATTATCGTATTCTCAAAAATTGAATATCACAAAGGTATGTGTTATAAAGCAATTATACAAGTATAAAGATATAATAAATATCATATATGTCGTATATATCATATATATCATATATAAATTATTTTTCCATCATTATGCTCAACCTTAAGAGGTGAAAATTGAAAAAATAATTACATCGGTTTGCGATGTGTTAATCTTTTGTACACATGAAGGATGATTTCATATCCCATTTTATGGAATTGTTTTTTATTCTAGTCACACCCTTGATATAAAATTACATCAGTATATTTAAGATATTCAAGTTATTATATAATATTTATATAAAAATAAATTAATTAGGTTGAGGAATAAATAAATAAAAATTTTTCATTGATGAACGTTGCATATTATTAAGATATCACCTCTTGGTTTGCACCAAATGACTTAATTGGTTGTATTTATTCCCTAATTTAGTGTAACGACCCAAACTTTTATTAATGAAAATTCATATTAATCTAATTAAATGTATTA
The DNA here is from genome assembly GCA_963277665.1 of Viscum album. NCBI lineage: Eukaryota > Viridiplantae > Streptophyta > Magnoliopsida > Santalales > Viscaceae > Viscum > Viscum album. Next base: position 1,605,849,890 of record OY728141.1, on the reverse strand, counting down.
TTATGAAAAATAGATATATAAAACATATGAACTTCCTTGATTTTATGTTTTTGGATTTTAAATTACCATTAAGAATTGTTAACATTGCTAATATAGTCTTTGAATAGTGATCACATGATTAGTATAAATATAGGGGTTTAACAAATCCAATTTACTACAAAAAAGGATGTGATGGCCTCCTCTAGTAGAATTACTATATAAAAATCTCATCCATCAGAGCTCACAAAGGAGGTAGAATCACTGGGCATCACTCTGGACCAAGCCCAAGTCTAGCTTCAACATGTTAAGCTTGAACAGAATCGCTTATGGGAGAAGTAGAAGTTAATAGAGATTACCACCCGAGAAATGTTCTCTAAGACACCCCAAGAGTCTGTCACCATCACACACCTTAACCTTATGTCTTATGAGGGTATTATAAGGGTTTATGTAACAATACCTTAGAATAATGGTTATGGGAATTATTTTTTTATAATAAATAATAAACATTCATTTTATTATTGTTACTTTGTAAATGGGTTTTAAAGCACAAATAGTATTTTTAGATAATATTTAAATTCAATTAAGAAATCTATTTTGATGAATTAATGGATTTTATAATAAAATAACAATTTAATAAAATATTATATCTAAATTAATTTTTATTAAATATAAATTATTGTATAATTTTTATGAATATAATTGTAATTTTTATTAAGGTTTGAAAACCATTTATTTCAAAACCCAATGAATTTTTAATAAATGTTAGTTTTTATTTTAAAATTTAAAATTCACATATTTATAAAATTATTTAGATAAAATGAATATTATTTTTGGAATCAGTATATTGAAATTATCCAATGTTTATTTTTTCATAATTTTCTGAGACAGTCGAATCTTTGGGTAAAAATTAAATACCATTTAAATATATAATGTATTTTATGACATCATAATGACCCAATAGTGATGTAATAAAATAAAATGAATTTTTTATTCGTCCAATATAATTTTCAACATTAAAATAATGTGATTTTATATTTTTTTATTAATTTTACAATCCCTTTATGGACCATCCAAGACTTATAAAATATTTTAACATTTTTAAATGATATCTTTGAGAGTGTAACTCATATCCAAATAAGAAAGCCTAATATTTTATTATGTTCATCCATTGGTCTTATAAAATATTTTTTTCCACTCCACTTTTTAAAACAACATGGGAATAAACCATGGTATGGTTTGTGTTTTCGATTAGTTTAATGTGTAGTGTCCAAAACATAAATAATAATAAATTCCCTATCCTTTCATATATAAACCCACTCTATCTCCCATTCCTCTTCACTCAAACCATTTGGAGATCGACCAAACTCTTTCCTCCTCTATCAAGAATCATACCAAGGCACCCCAAGCTCCCAATAATCCTCTCCCGAGCCTCTCCTAATCCTTTGGGATCACACTTCCAAGTAAGGGATCCTTACTTTCCTTCCATACTTATTTATGTCCTTGTTTCCTTATATTGTTATTCCATTTTATTTTTAATTAAAAATGTTGCGGAATAATTTATCACCTCTCATTTACTTTCCTCCTTATGTTTTAATAATGATATACACCCTTTATCTATCTTTAATACCTCCCATGTACACTTGTTACCAAGCTAAAATTTCGCAAGGGGTTTCTCTCTCCTCATTACATTCAAGAAATTCTTTAATATTATCTCTCTAATTCCATTACATATGTTGTGATATTATGTTACCTAACCAAATTTATTTCCACTTAATTTAAAAATTATGATAGACCCTTTTCTCTCTCATCAACCCATTTTATGATTTCTTTTTGATGTCGTTATGCTGCCGAAGTTACACCAACATTTCCATGCGAAAATCATCATGTAAGTGAATACCATACCCATTTCTCTATCAATGGTATTCACCTTTATGAACATGTACTTTATGATTGAGGATTTACATTTATTTATTCCAAATGTTATATTATTGGGATAATTTATGATGTTTAATGAATCCATTTTGTATGATCTATGTGGTACACTTATACATGAAATGAAATGATTAAGAAGGGTGCATCCTTATAGATCTCCAATGCATTGGGTAATGTTTAGTATCATGATACACCATGTGAAATGAGGTTTTACTCATGATAATTCAAGTATAATGAGGGTTTACTCATGCTAATTCTAGTGAAATGAGTGTTTACTCATGCTCCATGTGCAATGAGCCTTAGATCATGCTAATATCATGTTAAATGTTGTTGCCACATTTCCATGTTAATATAGTCATGATATATCATGACTTTATGTTCATGTTTATCCTATGCTACATTGATATTACTATTTCCTAACATATATTTTATCCTACATGTTATGCCTTGTTTACTCCCTTACTGGGCTTTATATATCACCCTTTTCTTATACATGTTATCAGGTTGTCCCATGCAATGCAAAGTACGAAGGAATGTTGTTGTCATGAAAACGGATTTTTCAATAAAGATGTTGAATTTTATGTTCTAAGTTGTTATTTATTGTTACTAATTTTCCATGAAACTAGACCTATCGATCCTCAGAGTTGTATTAAGTGCATGTTTATGTAATAAAGCATGTTTAAATGTGTAATAAAGAACATAGTTGTTATAGTAAGGATTCTAGGATAAATGTTATATACCTGAGGACCATAATGGTTTAGTATATTTGGAAAATTGGAACACAATATTCTAAATTAGTAAAAGATCTTCATTGTTTCCCACAAAGATCTTACCATTTTGTACTCATATATAAAATTTTTCTTATAAACATGGTAAAAGGAATATTAAGAAAGGGTGATTCCAAATTCTATTAATGGTAAATATAAGAGATAAATTATCATAACATGATTATAAGGGTATGAGAACATTATTATTACATTTAAAGATCATAACCTACATATAATAGTTCATACACATGATTTAAGGAATCAATATTGGTAGATGATAAGATATGAATCATAAGCTAATCAGGAGCATAATCTATGACATCATAACCTAGGAATAAGAAATGGAATTGTTAAAGACAAATAAACATATGAAATGATTTTCATAGTAGTCAAGGATCACATTCAAGGCTATATTAGTGGAATTGGTTCACTCTCCAATCCATTTTAGTAGTAAAGGTTCACTCCCAATACTATCTTAGTATTTAGGCTTTACTCCCAAGATCAACTTAGTAGTCAAGGATCCCTCCAAAGACCATATTAGTGGAAAAAGTCCCTTACTGAATTTGTTTCACTCTCCATTCCATCCAAGTTTATCTGATGAGATATAAATCATTACCCAATGCACTAGAGGGAGATATTGGTCCCACCTATCACATACCGAAATAATACATATGTGTTTCATAATATAATAAAGCATTCATCATATCATGACAAATAAAATGAGATTGGTTTCATTAACATCACATCATAAATCATGAAATGAAATTAGTATCATAAACTTTCATCATACCATAACCTATGAAAAAGAGACAGGTTTTGTAATCAATTATTTAAATAATAATCTGTGAAAGGAATTAAGTTCCATAAGCATTTAATCATAGTATAACCCATGGAAGAGAAAAGTTTTTCAAAATTAAATTTTCATCATAAACATAAACCATTAAAAGAAATAATAATAATGGTTTCCTGGGATCATATACCCATTAAATCATAAACTATATCAATGTATTTAATCTTAGATAGAGAAGAATTTCTAATTATCACTTGGAACATTTCTTAAGGGAAATAACCTTTCTTTAAAAATCATTTTCATATGTAAAACATTCTCAAAATTAATCTCTTTAAAAATCTGTTTGAAAACTTATAAAGTAATGTTTAATAATTATATTAAACATTTTTTGGGGAAAATATCATTTCTTATTTGAAAATATCTCTTTAAAACATAAAACATTTCAAAAACCTTTTTCATCAAAAATTACCATGAGAACTTATAAAGAAATGTTTGAAAACCATTTTAATTTTTTTTCTAAATAAATATTTTTTTAAATTATTTTACTTGAAAATGAAATTAATTTTTTTTAAACATTTTTAGAATGCATGTTCTTTTAATAATACATATTTATGGCTGAAGAGAGAAATATTGATGGATTTTATTAAAAGTATTTTATTATTTGTCTTATGTAAAAAAGAGTGGAAAATGGTACCATTACTAGACGATATCAAGAATAACTAGTCTAAAAGATAATTTATCATAATTATTGAGATATGGATTATAATATTTCATTAGTGGAACTATAATCATAATCAATCTAGATAAACGATGATATTGTAATAATAATCTTATACCACTTAGTAACATTGAATCATAAAACCCATGAATGAATAACAAAAAATAAAAAATAAAATATTTTGGGATTAAAAAATTCATGATATTACATTTCAAAGGGGTTGTATATACACCTCATGATATAATATAGGTGCATAACTTAAGTTATGTCTAAAATAAGGAAAATTGAGATGAAACCCTCTTACTGTGTTGGTAACATTTTAACCATAAACCCAATGAAATAAATATCAGAAAACTAATAAGTAAATCCCAATAATTATAATTATAATAATAATAAAATAAATCCATGCTTATTATGGACACAACATACAAGAATTATGTGGTAATCATGCCTTGTGTCTCACAAAAAATAATGGTGAGAAGGAAATCCCTTACCTTAAGTCTTGACTTCAAATGTACTCATCCAATATTCATATATAATAAATATAAGTTGATTATAAATCTACCATAGAACCATATTCATATATATGATACCATATATTATTTTATTATGAATTTTTATTACCTTTTTATTAATAATTCCATGTTAAAGTTACATTTTGGGTAGTAGCCACTTTGTTTTTTGTATATGCTTTTGTCTTTTTATTTTTGGTAATCTTACTTTGATCAAGATTTTCTCATTAAAATAATGTAAAACATGATATAAATTTTATATATATTCTGTATATCTATATTTATAATAATCTATAAATTATATAAATTATAAATGAAATACATAATTCATGGAGAAAGTAGGTCTTACGTACACATGAATGTTGTTTTTGTTTTATTACCTTATTGAAAAAAAGAAAAGTAAATGATATACATATATTACCATTTTGGTAGATGATTATTTTATATATATCACATATTTCTATTAAACCCATCCTTAAGACATTATATTTAAAATGTGAACTTATCACATCACTTCACGAGGCGGTAGTCCACTATACACATGAACGACATTATTGTATTCTCACAAAATTGAAATTATGGAGGTATCTATTGTAAAATAAATCAAGAAGCATAAATATATAATAAATATCATATATACCATATTTAAATAGAATTTAAATCATTATTTCCAACCCTAATAGATTTTAATTAAAAAACGAACAACATCAGTTCATGAGGTGGTAGTCTTCCATTCACACGGAAGATGACTTTGTAGCCCGTTTTATGGAAGTTTGTCTGATTTTAGGTCATTAACTTAAAATAAAAAACATATAACTACAATTAACATGATTATTTTATTATATAGTATTTATATTAAAATAAATTATGTGGTTTTAGGAAGAAATAAAACAAAAATTTTGTTGATTAATGTTTCCTCTTCTTCGAGTATCTCCCTTAATTTTCCACAAAAGGAATTCCTTGGTGAAATTTATGCCCAATGTATGCCTTATATGATGATTTTAAGGAATTTTTGAAGTTATTTCTATGTTTTTATTCAATCCAAATCTCTTTAGAGGTTTGAAGAATGGGGGAGAGTGAGTAACCTTTTATAGTCGAGGAGGTGTGACATTCTTATAAATACTCATAAGTATTTACTATTGGGAGGTCTTAATTACCTCATGTGGCTCCAAAATTGGATAATAATAGATTATAGGGTATATTTGGTTGAGAAACACCTCTAAAACATAAAAATAAATGAAATATTTCAAATTGTATTCTGCAATATCTATGATTCTCAATTTTTAACATTTTGGTTTTTATTCAGGTAACTAATTTTCAATCATAGGTAATTTATCCATTAGGAAAAATTAAAGTGTAAATTATTAATACATTTATTCCCAATGATTCTAAAATATTATATCTAATTTATAAAAAAATCTCTTATGTGTTTGAGGTTAAGTTTAATAGAAGCACACGTAATGCGCAAAAACAATGCTTCAACCCTAACCGCATTTACAATGTTTTTAATATTTAGTGATCAATATGTTCATTATAAAAGATAAATTGGACGATGAACAGACCATATATTATAATTATTAACTTTGAAATTTTTTTAATATTACAGTTTTTAGTAATTTTAAATCATATAATAAAATATCATTTGTTATAAAATAATATTAAAGTTAGTTTTAACATTATTTATTTAATTTGAATTTAAAAATATCAATAAAATATAGTAATTTAAATATTTCAAGTTCAAAAAACTAAAAATGAAATTTTAATATAAAAAATTTATGGAATTCTAAAATTCATTCAATTTTCTTCACTTTTAATATTTTTAGTATCACTTATTTTAGTTAATTATTAACTAAATAATTACTAGGTTGACATCTATTAAGAATTAAAAGAAAGAGATTCATCTTTAAAAAGTTAAAAAAATTATAATGATAGAAAAAACCAATTTATATTTGAAAATTATATACATAAACAAACATATGATATATTTCCCCTTATTCCAAATATTTATAAAAATTCAAAATAACAAAATAATCATTTTTGTATTTTTCCTTACTTAACTTATTATATGGATCAATTTCCTGAAATAATATCCCAATAACTCATATAAATATATCCTAATGTGTTAGGTGTATAAAAATTTACATCCAACAGGTTTTTGGATAAATATTTAGGTCATTTTACACCTTATATTCCAATTCTAACCACTAGGTTGACTTGTTTTTACCTTAATCACTCTAATTAATTTTAACAGTTTTCACCAATAACATTGTTAAAAACTTAATTTATCCATATTATACATTATAATATATTATAATTAATGATATGGACTCATTATTCAAAATTAGATCCACATAAATTTAAAAAAAAATTAAAAATAATCATGTAGGTGGGATGAGACAAATATTTTTTAAAGTGCAAAATTTTCAAAATTTTGAAATGGTTTTATATCCAAATTAAATGTGAAATATATTTAAATTAACAAAGTGGGATTTATTGATACATAATATAAATAATTATACTTTAAACCAAATTAATAAAATAATTTAACTATAAAATTAAATTTGAAAAAAGGCAGTTTCCAATTAAAATTTAGTATTTTTCACTATTCATCAAAAAATGACACTTTTGGGAAAAGAATAAAAAAATTCACTCTAATATAATTTTTACATTATGATTTTAAAAATTAAGTTTACTTTATCATATAAGATTTATAAATGTGTCAAAATTATATTTAAAATTATCAAGTCATTAAAAGGTGGTAAAACTACCTTTTAGAAAAATATGTCTTTTTATGCAAAAAATTGGATTTATTCTTTTATTTTGACTAGAAAACACATTATTTTAATTTTTAGTATTTTAATGAATAAATAATTTATAAATTTCATATAAAAAATCATCAGAAGTTTTTTCTTTAATTAATTGAGACATAACGTGTTTGGGTATAGAAAAATAATTTGTCATAAATGGAATTTCATTATTTTTAAAGAGTTCATACATTCATTTATAATTAATTTATCTCTAAAGAATTAATTTTATAAACATTAATAAACTAAATTTTCATTATTTAGTTAATCATTTTCATACCATACATTCCAATATCAAGGTGATAACTATAATAATTTTTTAATAGTATATTATAGTTTGGTAAAACTCATACATACATGTAATGAAAGGTATCAATATAAATCAGTATTGCATGCATCATAAGATAAACTTACTATTTTTTGTTTCAAAAATTTAACATGGTTTAGAGTGCAATGTAATCCATCAATGAATTTTAATTTACTCTAAATAATAATAATTCATAAAAACTCAGGGTGTTAAATTATTCATTTTAATTAATTATTATAAACCATAATAATGAATTTTTTTAATTAAATTCATATATGATAAGTCTATTTATATGAATGTAAACTCATATAATATTTATTTCTATTTATATATTTAATATTATATCATCTATTTCTTTAAAAATACATTTTCTTGAAAAATTGTTTTCTAACAGGTCTTGTAGGTTTAATTTTAAATTGATTTCTATAAATTCTAGGATTTGAATTTGGTTAAATGGATTGAATATTTGGTATTAGGATAACTATTATTTGGTAATAAATTTAACATAATTATTGTCATATTGAATTATAAAATAGTAAAAAAAATATTTATCATGGTGATAAACTAAAATTATAAAAGTGAATAACCATAGAGGTAAATAGAATAAGATGTTTAAAAAATTATTTTTGAATGTTGGAGGTGTGTATCAACCATATCACACATAAAAACAATTTCTATCAATTTTTGAGGAAATTATCTAGAGAGGTACTTCACATTATTGAATAGTTTTAATTATTTAGAAAAATTTCACTCCCTCTCACTTATGAAAGGTGCCTTCTCTCTTCTCCTTTTCTCCCTTGAAAGAGCCATATTTTTTATAAAATAACATCCCAAATAACTTATGTACTTCCCTCTATGGGTATTAATGTTATTTTTTATCATAAATACAATCTAAAATTGTGTTGGGTTTGATCCTAAAGTTGTGTTCCAAAGAATAAGTATCATTCTTAAGCAAGCATATTTGATTTAATTACTATTCCACCTACTTGATGATTACTCAATCACGCTGATATAATAAAATCAATATTTCATATATAATTATGTTTTATTATTAAAATAGAATAACTTACACCCCTTTCATCTTCCATAAAATGGGAAACAAAATCATCCTTCATGTTTATGATGAACTAACTCCTCACAAACTGTTGTAATTCAGTTTCCATCATCACCTCTCATGGCTGTTCATGATAATAGATTTAATTTGTATATATAATTATTATTACATATTAATATTTCTTCAATGTTAATATATCTTATACTTTTTTACTTTACCATCCATTGAAAAATTATAAAATAATTCTTGTTTACAGAGGACTACTACCTCATGAAGGGATGTGATGCATTTTTTTATTGCTATAAAACATGTATGGTATATTAAATAATATCATATTTATGACATAATTGACATTCTAGAAATATAAAATAACACTTAAATTATTTTCATCATGATTATTAAAATTTTTAAATGTTACACATGTGTAGATATAGCGAACCATCTCCATGATAGTAATGTACTTCATTTTTCATAACCATAAATCTGGGCAATTTTTAAAATAAAATTGATGTATAAAAATGTTAATTATTTCATGATTATTATTTTAGAGAAGATGAAAAAATGACCATGTTGACTACAGTCAATACAAAAATTTCATTTTGAATTTATAAATTGAATTTCTTCAAAACACATGATCTTCACATAAATGATTAAGTAATTAAATATTTAATAAAAATAAATTCGTTAAATATTAGTGATTATATGGAAACAATACTTTTACTTACATTATTGTTATATAATTTTTAAGATTAACAACATAATAGAGATACAAACCAGAATCCAATGGCTTATTATCTTGAGAAAATTAAGACCACACATCACTTATTCTAAATAAAACATAAAAATATATTTAAAACCATATTCTTTATCCTTATAAATCTCATTTTATCCTTACTACATGTATTCACCTGAGGATATATTTCAAAGAAATGGTTGAGCTAAAATCCGAGTAAGAGGATGAATAAAGGGAATAAATCAACATAAACTGTGTGATTATAGTCATCATAACAAAAACATAAGAATAATATCATCATCAACATCATGAGGGAAACAATGGATATAGGAATGGAAGATTTCAATTCATAAAAATGAAACTTCATGTCATAATGGTCAAATACCGCACATAGTTGTAAACCAAGATGGCATCGTGTTCACACATAACATATTTTCATAACCATAAAATCATGATTGTGTAAAAATATAGCATCATTTAAATGTATAATACACATTATCTCATGATATATATTACATCAATCAATGCATTATAGGTCTATATAATTCTAGCCCATACATCACGTCATAATATTTTCATAATCATGCGTGAACATTGAACATATTACAATCATAATCGTGAATTAACCCAAGGAAATGATTTTGGTTCATAAAGATTTCAATAATTATTATTTTATGAATAAACTTGGTTTTATAAATGAAAAATTAAAAAAACATATTTGTTAAATAATTTCCATTCTTGAGCGAGGAAGAAACATCTTAAGAGGATTCTAAGATGTGTTTTTTAAAGAGATGTTATTTTGGAAAACAATTTTGTTATAAAATCATGTATTAAACATGTATATCCATAAAAATTAAAGGTACTAACAATTAAATGATATTTAGGGAACATTATATTACTATTCATACCAAATATTTCATGAAAGTGGGATAACCCAAAGAAAATGAGTTGGGTTTGAGGATTCCCTTACTTTATGTATGAATGTGGTGTGAACTTGCACTTAATATCCTGGATAGTAAAATCAGATTAATTAATTTCTAAATTAAGAAACTTTCATACATGTGTTTTATTTATTATAATTTTGTTATATAATTTTATGGAAATTTATAGGAGTTTTAGTGTTCAATTTTGTTATTCTAATAGTCTTTGTTTTAATAGTTTTATGGTCGGTTCACTTGTATATAATTATGGAAGTTATTTTTCAAATGAGAATATTTATCCAAATGCAAAATTATATGGTATTAATGAAATGTCATTTTTTTAAATGGACCCATGTATCATTTGGTTTTCGGTTATGGGGATGATTCATTTGATAAAATGTTAATGATAAATATTTGGATTATTTTTGGTGTTTTTTCATTCATCACAAACTAGTTTCATTTTATTTGATATTATATCTATATATTTATTCCATAAAATGAAAAAAATGATAATATTTATATTAAAATATTATTTAATCATAATAATATTTTCATTACCATCCTTAAAGGCGGTAATGGAAAAAAACTCGTTGTCCATGATGGCAGTGAATCGATATATGACAGACGATGTTTTATTTTTTTGAATAAAAGGAGAAGAGAAGATATTTGATGATGGATATTACATTAAAAAATAAAATTCTAGCATATATATAACAATAGATTTATCTAGCCACTTTGGATTTGAGAGGTGAGTATAGGATAAGAAAATAAAATAAATTAAAAGAGATGGATTGAGGATTTTACATCTTGAATGTTGTCTCCGTGCTAACCTCCATAAGGAATGTGGGATTGGTATTGTTTTGAGAAAAGTATCTATTTGATGTGGGGCAAAGGATTTGGAATTTAATTGGGAAGAATATTAACAAGATACAAGTCTTAGAAGGTGTGAGGAGATGGGGTGGTGAGAGGTGGTATTTATAAGGGAAGGAGAGGGGTAATTTTGATTATTTTATTAATTTATTAATTATTTTGGATAAATATTATAAATAGTGTTGATCCCTATAACTAAATATAGTAAATGGTTTAGTAGAGTTCAATCAAATGGTTTATTACATCATTCATGACACCAAGATTCATGTATTTATCTTATAATGTTAAATATCGTAAATTATTGTATTTCATTATTCACCATAATTTCAACTATTTTAGAAAAATAAAAAACAAAATTACCCAAAATTTCTTTCAGCGTGTATATTACAGTAATGGAATTAATTTTATTAAAATAATTTTCTAAATATATAAATTTAATTATAAATAAAATCATCATTCATCTAAAAAATATTGATTCTAATATTATATTCAATTTTAAGTCCCTTTGAAAATTTAATTAAGGCCTCATAAATTTTTTTAATAATTATAATACCACAAAATATTATTTTATGAATCTCTTTTATGAAAATATTTTTTTTACAATTAGTATATTAATTCATAAATTGTAAATGAATATTTAGATTTCAAAAAAATACAAACACATAATTTAGAGTTTTTAAAACATTTGTTTACTTATATAATAATATAATTATATGATATTTTAATTTATATAGATACCAAAATTTTATTTATACTTTCATATTTGAGGTTATTATTCTAATGGTTGGATTACTATTCCTAATGGTCAGATTACTATTCCAACGGTCAGGTTACTATTCTAATGGTATATGTTTCTTCATTCTTATTAAGACCTATTATTTCATTCATTATTCTTTAAATATTATTTTATACCAAGGTTATATATATACTTTCATATTTAAAATTAATATTTTGTTATTAACAATATGTTTTATTTCTACAACGTTTTTCATGAGTTCGTGCATTCTAGTGGATCGAGAAGATCCAAATTTTCATATTCTTATTATCTTGTTTTTTATTTTTTTCCCTATATAATATATGGAATTATTACTAGTTTTTATACTGACTAATATATCATTTATGTTAATAATTATTTTTTTTGGTTTCTCTATGTGATGTATGTGTTTTTTGATATAATCATAATAATGTAAATTATACTGATAAAATTTTGTGTCATTACATTCTTCTAACCTTATGAAATTTTATCCTCTAAATTTCTTTTTTACATTCTAACGTATAAATATGTGAGGGTATTTCTTCTTCATTTCCTCATTCAATTATAATGTCTCCACTTCATACTAATGTTTCCTCCAGAACACTTTGAAAAGGTGATTCATCCTGTTGTGTGGGACTTTTTCTTTATGGTCTATGATCTTTATTGGTTGCTCCTCATATGAGGGGTTGTTCCCCAATTATACCAACTTCAGATTCAGTACATGTGTGGGGTTAGGTATATAATTCCTTAAGATACTTTCATGGATCACATCATGAACTTGTGCTATATTTGGTGTAAGTTCTAGGTGATAGGTCACTGAACCTATGTGATCAATGATCTCAAAGGGGCCAATGCACCTTAGGATAACCTTCCCTTTGTCACCAAGTCACATGACTCTCTTCCATGGATATATTCAAAGGAAAAAATTTATCTCTAACATCGAACTGCCAGTCCCTTTGATGGTTTTTAGCATAGCTATTTTTTAAACTCTGAGAATATTTTATATGTTGTATGATGTCTTGAACCTTCTTGGTCATCTCTTTCAAAATATTGGATCCAAAATGATTTTATTCACTAACTTTATCCTAACTAGTTGGAGTTCTACATTGCTTCCCATATAGAGCTTCATATAGAGCCATTCGAATGCTCGAGTGGAATCTATTGTTATATAATAACTCAACTGATAAGATATGTTGATCCCATCCACATTTTATCTCCATTTAGTAGGCTCATAGAATATCATTGAGGTTATAAAATGTCTTTTTAGGTTGGCCAATAGTTTGGGGGTGAAAGTGCATGTTGAAATTTAATTCATCACCCAAATCATGTTGAATACTTCTCCAGAATTTAGATGTGAACCATGGATCATGATAAAATATGATTAACTGTGGAATCCAATACAGCCTCACCACTTCCTTCACAAATATATTGGCAATATGTTCAAGTGATAAATCTTCTCGAATAGAAATAGAGTGGGTATTCTTGGTGAGTAGATCCACCACAGCCCATATTGCATTGTTTCATTTGGTTATATTTTGGAAAACAGTTATGAATCCCATAACGATACTATCCGATTTCCATGTGGGTATTGGCAATGATCGAATCACCCCTTTGGTCTTTTTTCACTCTACGTTATCTTTCTAACATACCAAACATTTTGAGATATACTCTACAATATCCTTCTTCATGTCATCCCACTATAAGGGCTCTCTAAGATCATGGTACATCTTTGTACTTATAGGATGGGTAGAGAAAGGTGGATTATGTTCATTATCCAATATCTATTTCATTACATCAGGTGATGTTGGAATATGAATCCTCAAACAAAACTGAATCATTGAATCCTCATTGATATGGAAATCATGTAGCTTCACTTCCTTTATAGATTTCACATTATTTTGTAGCTTTAGATCATTCCTCTATGTATCCTTGATCTTATCTTAGATAGATGGTTCGTAAATAATTTTTTAAAGGTTCGATGTATTCACCTCCATTATGATTTCCAAATCCATCCATTTCATATCAATTAATATAGGTTTTTTCTCCATTTTAATCATGGATAATGTTGTATGTTCTTTTCTGATAAGGGAATCATCTACCTTGTTTACCTTTCCTAGGTGGTAATGAATTGAGAAATCATAGTCCTTGATTATCTATAACCATATTATTTGATTCATGTTGAGATCCTTCTATGTGAATATATAATTTAGACTATTATAATCAATATATATGTCACACTTCTCACCATAGATGTAGTGCCACCACATTTTCAAGGAAAATATAATAGAATCTAGCTCTAGATCATTTTTTGAGTATCTTTTCTCATAGATCATAAACTACCATGAGGGTTAGGATATCACTTTATTATTCTGTATGAGTACACAACCCAATCCTTTCTTATAATAATCACTATATATCAAAAAAATTCTGCACTTGTTGGTAGTGTGAGTAAAAGTGTAGTTATTAGCTATTCTAGATCTCCCAAAAATATTTCCTCACATTATTCCATCAAGAAATACTTTACCCCAATCTATGTTAACTTAGTTATCGATATATACAATCATTATAAATTTCTCCCAAAATTTTGGTATTACCTTGCTAAGAGAGGAAAATTATGAATTTCTGCGACACTAGTTGGACTGTGTGATTCCTAAATTTTATTTTTTTTGAAAGGTTTATATAAATTCCTTTATATGTGACCACATCCCCCAAAAATGTGACATACCACATCCAAAAGTCACACTTGGTGAACTTAGTAGACAATTTATCCTTCATTAATGTCACCAGCACAATCCTTATATGTTATTCATATTCCTCCTTTATCATGGATTAAATGAGAATATCATTGATAAACTCTACCAAAAAAATTTCATGACAGTTTAAAAATCACTATTCATAAAATCCATGATGATTTCAGAGGAATTAGTAAGTCCAAATGGAATCACTAGGAACTCATAGTGCCTATACCTTGTATTGAAAGTGGTATTCTAAATATATTCATTATACACCTTCATTTAATGATATCCATAATAAATATCAACCTTTAAGAAATAATATGATCCTCATAGTTGATCGAACGAGTCATAAATCCTTAAAAGATGATACTTTTCCATTATGATGATCTTATTGAGTTCCCAGTAATAAAAAAATAGCTGCATTTATCCATCCATTTTTTATGAAGAGCATTAGATCACCCCATGATGATACACTAGGGAGTATAAACCCTTTTCCTAAATGCTCTTGCAACTTCTTCGTTAACTCTTCCAGTTCGATCAAGGCCACCCAATAGAGAAATTTTTATATTGCAGTGGCTCTCAGTATCAGAACTATTGATAACTCTACCTCACTATCTGGTGGAAGTCTATGTAATAATATGGGAAATACATTAGTGTATTCCCTAAAAATAGGGATTTCCTCAAGGTTAATACCTTCCTTTGACTCAAAATTTGGGTAAGGTATGATTCTTCATAGGGTATCAACACCCATAGTGTTGAGGTATTTTATATGTGATATTCATGATCTTCTTTTCTTTTTATATGATCATGGGTGGTTTTGGAATATGAAATTTGATTTCCTTTTCCCAATAGATGATGTGGGATCTATATTATAAGATCCAATCCATTCCCAATATAGTATTGAATTCCACCAAGGGTAGGATTATGAGAATCTCTTGAAGAGTTCTCCCACATATGATAACATGATAAGAATTGAACACTTAGGTTTCAATGATTGTACAACTAGGTGTTTTTAAAGATACATATACTTCAAGATATTAGGGCTCTGATTCAAGAGTTTTAGAAAACTTTCAAGATATAAAGGAATTCATAGGATCATAATCAAATAAAACTTTTTTCCATTCATCAGTAAATATAAAGTGTACCTTTTATGACTTCATTTTCTTTCTCTGCTTCAGTGTTAGTGATTTAATAAGATTTCCCTTGATCATTTGGAATTGGAAGGTGGCTAATGCTGATTACCCTCAATGTCCTATGGTTTTTTGCACTAGCTTGTATAGTTCCATTGATCACAATAGTTAAATCATTGAACCATTGGTGGTGATCTCTTTTACCCCCATTACATTGTCCATTTTCTTCATATCTATTCGAAATTCATGAGTATGTTGGCCTTATCTCCCACACATATAGAATTTCCTTGTATTTTTATGTTAGCTCCCATGATTCTTCTTCCCCAATTTTCGACATGTAGGTGGTTGAGATTGCTTTCCACATTTATCATTTTATCCTCCATCTTGAAACTCTATATTTCATTTCCTATCACCATACCTATGGGGCCATTCTCCAAACTCTATATCTACTTTTAGAGACATCAAACCACTTCTTTATTACTCTCAATGTCTCATATAGATGAATCCTTTTGAAGGTTTGGTCTTAAACCACAAAACAATATATCTATTTTTATATCATTATTGATAACAAAACCAAATTTGTATCCTGAAAACCTTGTGATGTTTTCTTTCTTAGTCATGATATATTCAAATTTCTTTTTCTTTGGATCTATAAATTATCTCTATATATTTGTATGGTGAGTTAAATAAAATTACTTATTAATAAATACTTTCTTAAATTCATCCCACTCCATCTATTCTATTTCATCCCTTAGATTGGTGTTATTTATCAATGCCTACCATTGATTGGGTTCTCTATATAAATGATATATGGATATAGTCACATTCTCCTTCTCAGAACAGTGGAGCATAGAAAAGATATTTTCCATTGATTTAACCCACATTTCTGCAATAATTTGATCGATAGATCCACTAAATGTCAATGGTCATTACTCCATAAAGTACTCAATGTCTAGTTTCTCCTCCTTTGATTAAGAAGAACATTTTTCATAGTTCAAGTTATTACTCATGTTCTAGAACAATTGGGTAAGTATTTACATGAAATTTTTAACTCCACCTCCCAAGGTATTGGGGATTATTTTGGAAAATAGTTTCATTGTATATCGCATGCATTTTTGTCTTGGTTTCTCTTGGTTCCCACCATGTTCTAAAATATAAAGGGATTGAACAAAATGTATGTCAAAAAATCATGAATAAATAATTTATTATTTTGTGCAATTAACTCTAAAAGAACATCTTATGGGATCTCCATGTTTAGCATTTATCTAAAACAAATATTATTATATGACTCCATATACTTATTCTTATCCTAAGGGTTTCTACTAATGATATCAAATCCTAATTCCCAAACTAACTAAACTGTTATCTGATACTGACTATAGTGACCCTACTTTTTCTTACATAACTATTATGTCATTTTTAAGATAAACAAAAAAAATATAGATATCAACCCGGATCTAAAGGTTTAGTATATTGGAAAAATTAGGACCATACATCACTTATCCATAATAAAACATACATATTTATTTAAAATATTCTTCTTTATCCTTCTAAATATAATGTTATCCATAGTACATGTAGTCATCAAAGGATGTACTTCAATGAAAGGTTTGAGCTATATTCCCATTAAGAGGATAAATGAGGGACATGAATCAATATAACATGGGTTATTTTAATCATAATCATCACAACATAATAATAAGCTCATCATAAAAATCATGAGGGAAATAATGGATAATTTCATGCAACATCAAAATGTATAAAAATAAAACATCATGTCATAGTTTTCAAATACCACACATAGTTGTGAACAAATATAACATCAGGTTCAAATATAAAACATGTGCATAATCATAACATAATAATCATGAAAAAATATTTCATCATGTCATTTCATAATAAAACTTATCTCATGCGATATATAACAGTACCCAATGAATTAGAGGGCTATATAATTTATGTCCAACCTAACATATCATAATACTTACATAATCTTACATGCAACATATAACATATTACAATCATAGGCATGAATTAACCCACAGAAAGGAATGGGTTTCATAAGAATTTCATTAATCAAGATTTCATGAATAAACATGGGGTTATATATTAAAAAGGGAAAAAATATTTTGTATAAGAATCATCATTCTTGAGAGAAGAAGAAACAACTCATGAGAATTCAAGGATGTTTTTTGGGAAGAAGAGTTATTTTGGAAAATCTTTTTATTTTTTTTTAAAAAAATCAAGTAATAAACATGTATATCCCCAAAAAGAAAAGTTAATAATAATGAAATGATATTTAAGTAACTTAATATTAGTATTCATAACAAATATTTTGTAAAAGTGGGATAACCCAAAGAAAATGAGTTGGGTTCAAGAATCCCCTTACCTTATGTCTGAATGCATTTTGTACTTGCACTTAATATCTTGGATAATAAACGTGGATTCATTAATTACTAAATAAAAAAACTATTATAGTTTTATTTTATTTATTATATTTTCAATATATATATTTTGTTTATTTTAGTGAATTATATAGATCAATTTTGTTCTTCCAAGAACATTTGTTTTCATGGTTTAATGATCGGTTCACTTGTATATAAATATGTAAGTTATTTTTAAAATGATAATAATTATCCATAAGTGAAATTATATGGTATTAATGCACTTACATATGATTAACTAGTCCCATATATCATATTTTTTTCTGGTATAAGGATTATTCATTTGATAAAATATTAATGATAAATGTTCTATTTATTTTTGGTGTTTTTTTATATTCACAAACTAGTTTTGTTTTATTTGATATTATGTAAATATATTAGTTCCAGAAAATGAAACAAGTTATAATATGTATATTAATATCTTATTTAACTGTAATAATTATTTCATTACCAGCATTTAAGGTGGTAATTGAAAACATAAACACATTAGTCCACGGAGGCGGTGAATCATCAAATCATGGACAATGTTTTAATTTTTGAAATAAAAGGATAAGAGAATATATTTGATGATAAATATTCAATTAACACAATAAAATTAATTTTTATATATTATAATATAGTTTTCATTCCAATTTGGATAGGGGAGTTGAGGAGAGAATAAGGGAAAAATATTAAAATAGATGGATTGAGGATTTAACCTCTTGAATGTTGTCTCCTTGAGAACCACCTTAAGGCACTTGGGTTTGGACTCTTGTAGAGACCAGAAGGTCTTGAAAATGGGGAATTGGGTTGGGAAGGGAATTGGGTATAATATTTACAAAGTAAAGGTCTTAGAATGTGTGAGGAGAAGGGTTGGTGAGAGGGGTGTTTTTGATTATCTTATTCAATTTTTTATTATTTTGGCTTAAGAATATAAGTAGTGTTGATGTATATGACTAAATATTGTAAGTGGTTCATGAGATTTTTAAACAATGGTTGATTTCATCATTTATTACACCAATATTCACGTATCTTTCATGTAATATTAAATGCCGTAAATTATTGTATTTCACTATTCACCAAAATTTCAACTATTGTTGAAAAATTCAAAAAATTCATCCAAAATATTTTTCAACGTGTAAATTTCAGAAATGGACTCTATTTTATGAAAATAATTTTATAAATATAAAACTTTTAATTTTTAATAAAATCATCATTTATTCAAAAAATATTGATTTTAATATTATTATAGATTTTATGACCCTTTTAAAAATTAATTATGGTCAAATAAAATTTAATTATAATTTTAATACAACAAAATATTAATTTACAAATATAATTCATAAAAATAAATTTTCTTTTAAATCACTATATTAATTATTAAAGTTTAAAAAAGCATTTATGTATCACAAAATTTACAACACTTAATTTATCATTTTTAATACAACTATTCTCTTATACCATGATATAATTATATAATATTTTCATTTATAATGATACCTAAATTTTATTAATACTTTCATTGGGGAGGTTACTATTCTTACTGTCAGATTACTATTCATAACAGTCAAATTACTATTCCAATGTTCATGTTACTATTCCAATGGTATAGGTTCCTTAATTATTATTAAAACATATTATTTCATTCATTATTAATTCATTTATATTTTTTATTGAGGTTATATATATAATTTAATATTTAAAATTAATATTTTATTATTAACATTATGTTTTATTTCTACATCTTTTCTCCATGAGTGTGGTTATTTTAGTGGATCGAGCATATCCCATTTTTTTTATTCTTATTATCAAATTTTCTATGTGTTGTTCTACTATAATATATGGAATTATAATTAGTTTTTTTGGACTAATTATTCATTTATGAGAATATTTTTTTGTTGGTTTCTCTATGTGATATATGTGTTTTATGACATAATCATAAAAAGGGAAATTAAATTGATAAAATTTTTGGGTTGTTACAAATTAATCCTGGAAAATATTCTTAATAAAAAAATAATTGATATAAGTTTCTCATACAAGAGATAAAGTACGTACACAACAAGTTCCAACTCAAGCTATGGGATTTATAGCCTCTATTTTATTTCATGGATACTTATACCATATTTACTGATTGTTTTTTGTGTTGTATTTACTTTTTAGTTAACATGTTATATCACGAAACTCCATATTTTCATGATATTTAATGTTTTATTCGGTGTAACTCTTCCATATATCTTAAAATTAAAAAGTTACCAATGTGGTAATGGATTTTATTTTTTAAAACCCGATCTTTAAATATTTCCCTTAAAACCCATTTTTTCCAAGTCCATGTTCTTCTAAGTGTTTCATGAAAATTCTTATTTATGATTCAATGTTTTACAAAGGTAATTTTTTTACCATATTTTACTTTCATTAAAAAAATTTAAAAGGAATCATTTTTTGGATTTATGTAGGGATCACTTTAATTTAAAAACCTTGTTTAAAATAATTTAAATATTTGTTTTCTATATATTTTTATTCTATGTCCATGTTTTTTTAATTATTTTAGGGATGTATTTATATGTTAATAAATTAATTATAAAGGAATTATCAGGTCAATTTTTACTATATTTCAATGTTTTTAAAATCGAATATTTTTATTGAATGTTTTAACATTCTTTATAGATGACAAAAAAATTTATATTTTAATGTATATGATGATAATGACTTTTCACGTTACCATAACAATTATTGGATATTTAAATTTCTTTATAATATTCCATGTCTTCTTCAAAGAAAAATAATATTTCACTTTGTTCAATGTATTTTCAAAAATCATTTTAAATGCGATGGATATTATGATTTCAAGAAATGTTTTTATTATGGGTGTATTGGATATCTCTAAACCATCCTTTTCTTTAGGTTATGACTATTCTCTTTCTAAATCACATTTAGTCTATCATTAAAGTTATGGAATTAATATAAATTATTTATATACTTCTATCACATATATACCTAGCTTGTTATCCCTTCCTTTGATGGGGTAATACATTCATTATGTTCATTACTCAAATACATGCACTTTGAAATTTACTAAGATTATGATATTTCAAAAGATTATAAGACCCATTTTATTTACATGGGTAATTATAATGTTATTCCTTATGATTTATTTTATTTGGGGTGTACATAAATCATGAATATGTTATGATGGGTGCACCCATATAGCACCTTAATTCATTGGGAAAAGATTTAGTCTTTATGAGAAATCATGTATGGGATTAGGGAGTAAACCTAATCCATTATGGGACTTTTTCAACCATGTTATATTGTCTAGGATGTTTAACTTGACTCATTTTTATGTCATGTCATATGTTTCATAAAAATTTCATATGATTCCATTATTTTATAAAATCATTTTCTTTATGTCATGCTTCCACGTGATTACTCACATTCATTTTCTTTTATAATATCATGTTATACCTTATAATCACACGATATATTTTTTTATCATGTTTATTCCCCTAATAGAATTTTTTCTCACCCCTTTATTTTATTTATTCCTCGTGTTATACTATGACATTTTAGGAGCTCAAAGAGATTTTGGATCTCACTATAGAGAAATAATAAATAATGTTTTATGTTTTATTTTCTTATAATGTATCAAGAACCTAGTCTTCCAAAGAAACTATGCATAATTATATCTGGGTTGCAATTAATGTATTTTATGTTATAAATCATGTACTAATACGTGTATAAGTAATGGGTCACTATTGTTTTTATCAGATTAATGTCCAGTTATTTTTAGATATTAATACTAGAAAACTTTAGTGATAACCCTATAGATAAGTATAAGGATAAGACTAAGAATAAGAAAATATCCTAGAATTTTAGTGAAGTATAGAGAGATCGGGTTATAATAAAATACATGATTTTCTAGATACTACAAGTGGGTGTGGTTTGGGAATAGATGTACCTAGGGTTAATAACCCTAAAAGGGCACATTGATCTAGAATCGATCATCACCAGGTATACGGAAATATTTCCTTTTACACACCATGTTTGACACTCCCATGGGATATACATTGGAAATTCACAAAACTCTTTACAAACCATTATGATTGACTTAAAAAAAATTTAGGTTAGAAAAGCTAATATGAAACATATCATGGATAATAATTACTAAAACTTATAAAATCATATGTTAGTATATAGTTTTAATTTATAAATTTTTCCTTCAAGGATTATAATTTTCCCCTATGTATGTTAATGCATTATAATCATGTTTATTTTATTCTTCTTAGTTAATGGTATGAAATATGAGAATTCATTTCAACAACCAATATGATGGTAAATGTAATTATTTCCCTAACGAGATGTATAACATAATGGGAATGGAAGTTAGACATACTAGGATCATTACAAATGAGATGTCCTTAATTAAAATTAACATCAAGAACATTGTAAAGTTTCAAAACATATAAAAGAGTAAAAGGATGTAATCTCATGGAAGTTCAAGTGTTAAATATGATAAATAAATTCATATTCAATTTCCTACATGAAAAAAATGTGGGAAGTGGCACTGGGGAAAAAGTATTAGAGAAACTAAAATATTCTTTATGTATGAAAAAGGATGGCATAAATTAGCTAATTTAAAATAAAAATGAAGAGTTTGGATAGTAAGAAACATGAAAAAAAATGTTATGTCTAAGGCACCAAAAATAGTTCAATTTCATAGATGTGGAGAACTTGGTCATCATCCAATTCAATGACCAATCCAAGTACCAATTCTTAAGGGACTATGTTATTAAAATCATTTATCTTAAATGATTTAATTTTTTGTGTATTTCTACTCAAAAATCATGTTGTTGAATAATTTTTAACAATTTTATTCTGGATATAAAATTCATTAAACTCATAAGTACTATTCTATAGTAGTTTTGCATTATGGATTTTCAAGAATAAACTTAATGGTACTAATAACATAAAATGTTTATTTAAAAATAAGGTGATATTTTATGGAAAAAACACATGATTGAGTAAAAGTTAAACTTTAATATTTTCTTGATATTGAGGTAATTATAGTAAAAATTATTTATTAATTGTGGAAAACAATGATTTGGATAGAAAACCATTGAGGTTAAAAAATTTATTATTTAATAAGTAATGTTATATTTGATTTTTTTCATAATATCATTGAGAATGTTATAAAATCAAGTTGAGTTATGAATATGATTATCACTTTTTCCTATATTTTTATAAAAAGAGAAACTTATGAATAGGGAGACAACCCATCGCGTCCAGAAATGTCATGGGGCTTGAACCCACAATCAAAGGGTGATAATGGTCCACAAATGTCCACTAGCCTACATGATTTAATGGTTAGTTTGACATAATTTTTACTTAATCAATTTTACAGATTAATATTATATTGATTTTTGGGAACATATTTTAGGATCAAATCATTTTGAATTTTTAGGATTTTTAGGTGATTAATGATATTTATAGAAATGTTTCATTGGGATAAAGTTTATATTACCATTTGGTATAACATGTTATTTAACATGAAATACTTGTTGGGAAGAAGATAATTAAAATTTTTAATGTTGAGGTTATTCAGAATGTAAGTTTATTTTTTTATGTAATGATTTAAGTCAAGCTTTTTATTGGGAGATTAATATTAATTTTTATACAGTTTGGATGTTATCTAATATTTTCGTAAAGATTTCAGTTTTGGTTAACATTTAATATAGGAGGAATATATTTTTATTCTTGTTTGGATTATGTGATCTATTAAGTGTTTATTTTAGTGTTTATGGAATGAAAATTCATCTTCAATACACATTGTTTGGAGAAACAAATTAGATGGTGGTGAAAAATGATTAAAGGATGAAATTAAAATTTTCATGTAATAATATTTTTTATGTTCTTATTCTAGATGGTAAAAGGATCCCTCGACATTATGAAAAGAATATTGAAATAAAAAAGTTATTCATTTTCAATAAATATATGGTCTACTATCTTATAAAAATGAATTATAATATTATCTAGTAAATAGATATTCTTTATAAATATATTTTTTCACTTACCACTAATATTATCTAATTTGGAAACCTAGTTATTTTTTGGTCTTTGTATTTTCCTTTTCCCCATTTCAAGATGAAGTTTTAATATCCCTTTTTACAATGTGGGATTTCAACAAAGGTACTTTAAAATTCCAAGACCTTAACTACTAATCACATTTCAAATTTTAGGGAATCAATTTATTTAATGGGGGAAGAATATAACTCCTCAATATTTTTTAAAAAATAAAACTATGTTTGATAGTATATACAATACGCAACACCTATCTTGAACAAATAATAAAATATTATTATTTATACATGTTTTTTTAACCTATATGTTAAATTGGAAGGTATGAATAATATTAAGTGATTTATTAAAAATTAATAATTTTTCTACTCAATATAATGTTATTGATGAATTAGGAATAAATAGTAACTCAATTTTAACAAAGATATTTTATTCGTTAAAAAAATATGTTTCCTTCTAAAATGCTTTTTATTTGTTTTTGTGAGAAAATATTATAATTAATTTATTGAGATTTTAGAAGTGTTATTATATATTATTTTTAAATCATAATTTCAAAATTAAATTATGGTGAAATATTGGGATTTTATTGAAATGCTTGCTTTTTCATTAAATAATAAAAATTGTCGATTATTCAAATATTGTCGTTTCATTTCATTATATCAACTAACTTAAATGCTAAATTATAAAATGGATTTTTAATTAAAGTACAATTTGAAAAAATTTATTTATAATAATATATTTAATTTCATTTCAATGTTCAATTTTCATGATTTTGGTATAAGTTTATTTTTATGTCTAAAAACATGATTTTCATCAAACAGTTTTTCATTGCATAAAGTTTATCCATTTTATTTAATTAAAATAACCTATGGTAAATAAATATTTACAATAAATTAATATAATATATATCTATTTATATGAATTTAAATTCATATAAATATTTTTTAAATCATAGAGTTATCATAAGATCATCTATTTCTTGACAAATGCTTTTCATGAAAAATAATTTTTTGACATGTATTATGGGTTTAATTTTAAATTTAATTCTTCTACTTTTGTGATTGAAATTTGATAAATTATATTAAAAATTTTTAATAATAATTATTTATATTATTAAATTATTTTATCTTAATTTTATTCATAATGAGTTGTAAAAATAGTAAAAAAACTAGTTATTGTGGTGAAAAACTAAAATGGTAAGAGTAAGTAACCTTTGAGTTAAATGAAATAACATGTTCAAAAAAATATTTTCTAATGATATAGGTTTTTATTATCCATATCACCCATCTATTCCATTATTTATCCAATTTATATCACTCTTATTTGTAATGACTTCCCATTATTGTATAGTTTTTTCATATTTTTAAAATTGTCACTCCCTATCACTTATAAAAGGAAACCTAATCTCCTCTCATTTTCACATAGAAAAATTGATGTGGTTCAGATAGTACATAAACAAATAATTCCTTAATTCCCTCTCCACACCATATATTCCTTTTTTATCATAAATCCAATCTTGGAATGATTTGGGTATGATCCTAAAAAGGTGGCCTGAAGAAGAGGTATCATTCTTAACCGAGCATATTTGTTTCGTTTCTTCTTCCACCTCCTTAAAATATTAATAAATCATGATGATATAATAAAATATTTATCTCTAATGTACTAATATGTTATTATTTTAATTAAATAACCTACATCCATATCCTCTTTCATTGAATGGGAAACAAAACCACCATTCGAGTGTACGAAGAACTACTGCCTAAAAAACTGATCTAAATAATTTTCCATCATCTCCTCTCATTATTTTTTATGATTATAGATTTATTTTTTATATATTATATTCATGAAACATTAATTATTATGTGTAAATAATATATCATATACTTTCTTACCTTAACATATTTTGAAAAAATGATAGTGTCATTCATGTGTACAGTGGAATACCACCTCCTAAAGTGATGTGATTCATTTTTTATTAACACATCACATGGATGGTAAATGTAGGTGTATTTTAATAAATAATATTATATATATTATATAATTATAATTATTTTAATATAAAATAACACTTACATTATTTTCAGCATGATAGTTGACAAATGGAAATATTGCACATGTATACGAATGACCTATCATCTCCATGATTGTAACATAGTTAATTTTTCATAAGAAAAATTCATTATTACTTTTAAAAGTATAATTTAGGTATAAAAATTATAATTATTTCATGATTAATATCCTTTATATTATTTATGAATGATCAAATTTGACCATGGAACAAACCAATGTTGTATTGAATTTATAAACTGAACATCCTTAAAACAACTAATGTGGACATAACTGATTAAGTAATTAAATATGTAATTAAAATTAATGAAGTAAATAGTTTAATTATAAGTCATTAAACCAGAAAATTATTCTTAAGAAACCAATTAATTGATAAAATTTTATTTTATAGGATAGAAAAGATGTACACGATAAGTCTGGACTTGAGGTAAGGGATTTATAGTCTCGCTTTTATTTCAGGGAGACTTTTACAATATTCAACACTTGTTATTTTGTGTGGTGTATATACTATCCCTATAAAATTTTATATCATCAACCTCATTATTTTATGGATATTAAAATTTTCATTTTATGTAACTCTTTTATGGGGATTACCATTCAAAACCTAGAATAGTGGTAAGTGTTACACCCCATGTTTTTATGGATTGTTTTTTTAATAAATTAAAATTCTTTTATGGCTTTAATTTAAAGCTACGCCATGTTAATATATATTTATACACATTATAAGGATTAAATTTTTCTACACACAAAACATTTTTAAGGTGACGATACCCATAACACTATTTTTGGCTTGTGTTGCACACAATACCATGTTCCTTTAACAGCTTGTGTTACATGCAAGAATGAGTTTTACCAAACTACAATATACTATTAATAATAATATTAAAATATAATTATAGTTATCACCTAGTAAGTGGAATGGATTTTTTGGAAAATATTAATTATATTATGAAAATATGGTTTACATATGTATATAAGATGAATTATTTGGTGAAAAATGAACTATAAATGAAAATAAAAATCCTATTGCTAATATTGGAAATCATTTGCTGGAATACTATTTTGATAAATTGATTAAACAACTTTTATGATAAATTTTAATTATATATATATATTAAATCTACAACTTAATATTAATCTTATGTGTTTTCTACACAAGATATAGAACCAATTTTACGCATCAAGAGATGTGTTTTTCTAAATATTAATTTCTCATATTTTTAATGGCGGGCCAATTTTAAATCTAATTTCTAACAGTTTTATAAATTATATTGGAAAATTTAAAATTTATTTTTTAAATAATAATTTCATAATTATCTTAGGGTGAATTTTTAATATATATTATTTAGAAGATTCATTTTTTGATGAATAGTAAAAAATACTGAATGTTAATTGAATATTGAATTTTTCATCTAATTTATTTATATATTTAAATTATATTTTAAATTTGTTTTAAAGTATAATTAGCTTAATTATACAAAAATAAATCCAATTTAGGTTATTGGAATCAATTTCACAATGAAACGATATATAAAAACATTTTAATCTTTTGAACATTTGAACATTAAAAACTCGTTGTTTCATCCCATTTATAAGATTAATTTAAAATTACATTCTTATACTTATGTACATGGAATTTGGAAAAATGGATTCTATATTTGGTATCATAATAATTTATAACTTCTATTAATATCAAGTTAGTTTTTTACAAAAAAATATTAGTGAATGTAATTAAAATTAATTACAATAATTAAGGTAAATGTGATTTCACTTAGTGGTTAAACATTATTCTTAAGGGGACAAATGACCTTGAAACTTGTAAAAAATCAATTTTATTAAAATATTCCAACCATTTACCCCATTTTATCAAAAAAATGTAGCATTATTTAAGGAACATGATTTAAGGTAGACCACTCAATAGTGTTTACCTTTTTATATTTACTAGAATGCCACTCTTTATCCACTATATAAAGGCACTCACTCCATTTACTTATACACACATCTAAAGCATTTCATAACATTAACATATAATTATTAATAAATGGGTAATAAAAGGTAATAATGATATCATATATGGTATGATATAAATTAATATAGTTCGGTGATATATGTATAATAAAATTATATTTATTATATATAAATTTTGGACATGTATGACAAGAGTCAAGACTTATTCGAGGGAATTTCATCTCACTTTTTATATCTGGGAGATACATTCCATATTTACCTCTAGATTGTTTTATGTGGTGTATATACTAACCTATGACATTTTATATCATAAATTTACTTCATTTCATGATATTTAAATGTTTAATTGATTTTATTCTTTCGCGGGGCTCATGATTCAATATTTACTCAAGTAGAAAGGGGATTTCTAGTCTCACATTTATTTCTACGAGACTTATGTCATATTCACTACTCATTTATTAATTGTGGAGTATATACTTAACTATGATATTTTATATAATGAATTTAATTTATTTAATGGTATTAAAATTTCAAATTTCTGTTATTCATTCATATATCTCATGATTCAAATGAAACTCATGTAGTAAGGGATTTCCATCTCGCTTTTTTACTTTTGTGATACACATGTCATATTCATCTCCTATTCCATATATATAATTTATATACTTCACCTGGATTTATTTTATGATTAATAAACATAAAATTATTTTTATTTATGTATCCATTTAGGTATCTCTCTTTCATGTGGTTTATGGTTCAAAACTTATCAACTCGGTAAAGTAGTTTATCTCAATTTTTCATCGTTGAGACACATGTTATGTTATTTACCTATATTATTTTACAAGGTGTGTATATAAACCATTTTACATGTTATATAATCATTATCATTATTTTAATAATATTCTATGTTTCATGTAATGTTATTCTTTCATGTGGATTATGATTTAAATCTACCAAAGTGGTAAGAGTTTATTACTACAATCTCATCCTTTATCATAATTATTTATGATTATGATTATAGTAATGAAGTTTTATGATCCATATCTCAATAATTCTCAAGAATGTTATTTTCATCTGGTAATTCATGATATCAAAATTTAATGGTTCCATTTTAACAATCTTTGGTACTTAAGATAATTAATAAAAATATTTTATAAAATATGACATTATTTCTTTTTTCAGTAATAAATCCATTCTAATTCAAAAACCATGTTTTATAAAAATGTTTTAATTTTGTTTTCAATTACCTTTTAAAAATGTTCTAGGAAAGGTATTTTTTTAAAAAAAATTGTAGTTTAAAATTTTTTAAAAATGTTTTTAAAATCTTCTTTTATATGTTTTCAATGTTATTTTCAAATACAAATGTTTTTTTGTGGGAAGGATACTTTCCTTAAGAAATGAAATAAATGATACTTTCAAAATTTCATTACATATAACATTACATACCTTGGTTTTACCTATATTTTATGGTGGTTATGATATAAGGATACCATTCTTATTCTCTCTCTGAATGGTTTATCTTTTAATGGAATGATATTTATGAACCCTATTTCTTTTCGATGATTCAGTCATATTCCTAAGAGATTGTTATGAAACTCATTTATTTACCAGGAGTTAACAATTTATCAAATATATAGACAATAAATCCTATTCTTTTCCATGGTTTAATTATATTATGACAGAATAGTTTTTTATGTGTTTTCATGATGATATAATAGTTATTTTTATATAATTCATGTTGTGGTTCATGGACATTGATGATTCAATGGGGTGGCTGAGGTAGAATTGTGTAATCCCATTAAAAATTATATTATGGGGTGGCCTAGATAGAATCAAGTAATGTAATTATAGATTATATGATGGGGTGTCCCAGATATAACTATATTATATAATGTAGTGGCCCAGATAGTTTTGTGTAAGCTCTTTACAACTTATATGATGGGGTGGACTAGATTGATTAAGGTAATCCCCTTACAACTTATATTATTTGGTAGCATTGATAGATTCGAATAATATTGATACAACTTATATTATGGGGTGGAACAGATAGCACTTCAATTCATTGGGTAATTATTTATTTATCATGAGATAAACGTGGCTGAAATAGTCAGTTAACCTAGTTTAGTAAAGTATTTGTCCACAAATATTGTCTTGGGAGTGAACCTTGAATACTGAAATGGTTTTGGGAATACAAATTGACTACAATGATGGTATTGAGAGTAAAAATTGACTACTAATATGGTTTGGAGAGTTAACCCATCCCACTGAGATATACATGGAAGTAATCCTTGAC
This sequence comes from Viscum album, assembly GCA_963277665.1. Taxonomy (NCBI): domain Eukaryota; kingdom Viridiplantae; phylum Streptophyta; class Magnoliopsida; order Santalales; family Viscaceae; genus Viscum; species Viscum album. The sequence goes on along the minus strand of OY728141.1, from coordinate 1,605,819,062 downwards.
TACTATGGAAATCATTTTATAGGTTTATGTGTCTACTATAATTTCATGTTTTATACTTACGTTATCCTTAGATGGATTATACTATTTGTTTCTATTATTATTCACATCTTATAAACTACCAATATTTATTCCATGACTCAAAATTATTATCATTGATATGTCAGGTTTGATCTTATAATTTTATACTCATGTTCTCATTATCTTATGCTCATGATTATGATTATGCATCTCCATCATTTATCGCTATTGGGAATCTGATCTCACCCTTTCTAATGTTTCTTTTCCTTGGGTTATAAAAGAATGGTTTTAAGTATAAGTACTAAAAGGGGAATATCTTAAAGTGGGATGTTGAATATCTTTCACTAATTTAGAAGATTATGTTTCCATGGTTCCAAATATAATAAAATATTTCAGTCCTCAGGCATGTACTTTTGTAATGTGAAAAGTATTCATGTAAAATGATGTAATATCCATGTATGTTAAGCCTGGGATTCTATAGTTGGTTTTAAAAGGAAGGCTTAGTCAACCTATGGAAACTATTATGAGAACACTTTAGTTATATATCTAGGTATACTTCTAAGGATATATCTATGGATGTCTTTAAGGATAAATCTAAGAATAAGATTAAGTATAGAAAAATATCATGGAATTTTGGTAAAGGATTGAGGGAGTGGTTTCCAGGTAATTAAATCCTTGTCTAGATACTACAAGTGTATGTTCTTCTAGCACATATTTACATAGGAATTACAATCCTAAAAACATCTTATTGAGCTTGAATCAATTGGGAATTGGTGCACAACAATGGGCCTTGATGCACACCGGGTTTGGAACTCCTACGAGAAATGCCTTAGAAATTGATAAAATATTTAAGAATTTCATTAAGGGATTTAAATATATTATGTATATGAATTACATAAATCAATCTCAATGTTTCATATATTTAAGAGAATTTATCATAATTTAGACACCCTATAAGTGATTTTTTCATGAGTATTTGGGTTTCTACTATTATTAATGTTTCTCAAGATATGATTTCTGGTTTTAATAAATGGATGGAACCAGAAGGAATCATGTAAATACATAATCTAATGGAAAACTTAGTGATAATGAGAAACAAAATTGGATGGTAACTGGAGAGAAATATATTATCATTATTCCTAATCTTCTATCCTGTTATGTGATTAACAATGTGAGATTCATTGAGATTATTAATGCATAGAATAATATGAGGATTGGATTTTATGAAATTATATGTGGGAATTAACATCAAAGAAAAAACATTAGTCTTCTTTCATTTCAAGAAAAGGGAAGAAAACCTTAGAGGAATGACTTAAATAGATGGTAATATGTTATCTATGGGGAAAGAGGGTCATAGAGTGACAAATTTTTGAGGAGTTCAATGTATTATTTGTAGAGAACATGGGAATTAACCAACTCAATGCCATAACCTAAGAATTTACTTATAAACCAAGGAATGACCTATTCCATGTCAATCATTGAAATAGAAGGATTTAAGTATTTATGTTTTTTGATTCCAGATTTGAGAAATATATAAGGATTGTTTAGTATAATTTTTTTTAGGGATTTTAAAGAATATGTTCAATGGTATTTATTACCTAGAACGCTAATTTAATGGAAAGATTTTATTTTCTAGAAAACAAATGATTATGGTAAGGTACCCTTTAATATATTCTAAATACACAGATATTGATGTTTAGTATGGATAAATAGATGATCGACATGGATAAATTAAATTTGATAGTTTTGATGACCTCATAAATGATAAATGAATTGTTAAAAAAGTTCGGTTTTCTATCACAGATGGATATTATGACATTTTTTCATTTAAAAAATATATCCAATGACCATTGGAATAAGAAATAAATCATGTTTCCAATTAGTATTTATGGTAATTCATGTTTTTACCATATTTCATGAGAAGAAATTATAAAGGTACTCACATGTTTGGTATGTGACAAAAAATAAATTTTTTATAATATATGGGGATCAATGTTAATATCATTTTTATAACTTTAGTGACCTTTTTTCTATTGTTTTTTATTTTCATCTTTTGGAATGGTTATAAGGTTAAGAATTTATTGAATGGTTATGCTAAACTTTGAATAAAGTTTTAGATAATAAATTATTACTTAACCATATTAAGGTATTTGAAAATTGGATAACCTGTTGTAACCATTTTTTCCTTGATAGACGGAATGACGTATCATTCTATTTATGGATATTATGATCTGTTAGTACTTCAGGGATAAAAAATTCACCCTCCTTTCCTAGAGAAATATATGAAGTGTAAATTTATCAAATTACAACCAATGGGTTATATTATGATTATAAAATTCAATGAAATCAATTAATTATATCTCCTTATGAACATTTTTCAACATTAGTAAAAGGATCTTGGAAGAAAAATGTTATCTGAGAAACTTCATTTCTGATGAATAAAATGGTCCCTTATATCATTATAGATTTATGGATATTTATCATTAACTTTCTATCAATCACCCAATTTCTTTTGATCATTTATCATTATCACTATATATAACTAATTATTATTTTATTCCATGTACAAATCTTCACTTATGTTCTCTTATGTGGAAACCTAGTTATGAATTACTTTGGGTAACTTCTATGTTTCCACCTTTCTCTATTTAAAATAATTTTTAGTTTTTGTTTTTATCATGTTTGTTTCTATAAAAATAGATTGAAATTATTAAAACTTTAATAAACCATAAGAATTTTGAGTGAAAATTTCATTTTAAGGGGGGTATAATTTAACACCCTGACTTTTGATGAATTATTATTTATTGAATAAATTTAAATTATTTCATGGCTTTCATTATAGGATACACCATGTTAATATTTCTTTACACATATACAAAATGTTATATTTATCAACATGCAACACTGAGTTGAGGTTGCAATACATGGAACACTATATTTTTCTTGTGTTACATACAATACCATATTCCTTTGAAATCTTGTGTTACACGCAAGACAGAGTTTTACTAAACTACAATACTCTATTAATAGTATAATTGAAATTTTATTATAGTTATAACCTACCCATTGGAATGGTAATTATGAATAATATTAGTTAAATTATAAAAATATTTTTAGCACATGTATATAAGATGAATTCATTAGTGACCAATTTACTAGAAATGAAAATAAAAACCTTTTAAAAATATAAGAAATCATTTGCTGGAAAAATATTTTTATAAATTAATTAAACTAATTTGATGAATTATTTTAATTATATACATATTATCTTAAATAAACTATTTAATATTTATCTTATGTGTTTTCTAGACAAGAGATAAGAATATATCATATTTCACACATCAAGAGATGTATTTTTCTAAAAGGCAATTTTATCACATTTTAATGGCGCACAAATTTTAAATATAATTTTTAAAATTTTATGAATTATATTTGAAATAATTAACATTTTTTTTAAATTATAACATAAAATTTATCATAGGGTGTGTTTTTGGTATTTTTCTAAGAAGTTTCATTTTTTGATGAACAATGAGAATAATGAATTTTAATTTAAAACTCACTTTTCATAAAATATATTTATATAGTTAAATTAAATTTTAAATTGGTTTTAAATTATATTTAGTTCAATTATACATAAATAAATCCAATTAAGTCATTTTAATCAATTTTATATTGAAATTTTTTATAAAAACATTTAAATCTTTTTAACTTTTTACTTTAAAAAACATGTTGTTTCATCCCGTCCTTGGGATTAATATTAAATTAAATTACAAAAATTTTGTGATTGGGATTTGGAAAAATAGATTCCATATTAAGAATCATAAAAATTTATAATATATATTAATTTCAATATATTTTTTGACAATAAATTATTAGTGAATGTAATTAAAATTAATTTCAACAATTAAGGTAAAAATAGGTTTACTTAGTGGTTAAACTTTAATCTTAAGGATCCAAATAACCTAGAAACTTATCCAAAACACATTTACTAGCCATATTTATACCATTTATCAAATTGGATATAGAATTTACCATTATATTAGGCACATTATTCAAGATATACCTTTCAAAATTTTTTACCTTTTAATATTTACTAGAATGCAACTCCTCCTCCAGTATATAAGGGCACTCAACACCCCCACTTATTCACAAAACAAAATAATTTTGTTTCATAACATACCTTACCAAATAAGCTCCAAAAATCACTCCTATCATTAAATAATACTCACTATGGGAAAAAATAAATCCAAGGAAGTCCATTCGTGCAGACCAAAAGGAGTTGAGCAAAAAGACGCAACATTATTCAATGGGTACTTTTGTTTTAATTGTTTTTACACCCATTCAATTATTATTATTCCATGGTTATATAATAATATAATTATCCACATTATACTGATATGTTTTTATGTTATGGGTTATATATGAACCAACACACACTTCCATCAAATGGGATACACAATCATCATTTGTGTGTATGGAGGACAACTGCCACACGAACCATTGTCATTCATTCTTCCATTACCAACTCTCAAAGATGGTAATAATGATATACGTACTATTTTCAAATGATTTTTATGATTTTTATTTTTTATTTTTTCTTATTTAATTATTATATACAGCATACCTTTATGATTTCCATTTTCGGTAATATGATAACATCATTTGTGGATGTATAGACTATAACCTCCTAAAAGTGATGTAATTAATTCACACTTTACAGGGAATGTATTAATGATGGGTTTATTAAAAATATGTGATATTTATGAAATAATAATTATACTATAATGATAATATATATATATATATATTCATACATCATTTACTTTTCTTTCATTCAATACGATAAGAAAATGGAAGCAATATTGATCCGTATGTACAACCTACTATCTCTAGGAATCGTATTTTTCATTTACAATTTCTATATTTTATAGATTATTATAAATACATATATAATGATTATATATGATTTTAATTTCATTTTTTATATTATATCAATAAGTAAATCATGATCAAAATAACAGGACTAAGAGTGAAAAGTCAAAACACCTACTAAAAACAAAGCAGTTATTACCCGAAACGTAACTTTAACCTGGAATTGTTAATAAAAGGGTAATAAAAGGCCATAATAAAATTATATATGGTATGATATAAATGAATATGGTTTTATGATATATTTATAATAAACTTATATTTATTATACATGAGGTTTGAACATGTTCTATGAGAGTTAAGACTTAAGGTAAGGGAGTTTCATCTCACTTTTTATATCTCTAGCATATATGCCATATTTAGGACTCGATTCATTTATATGGTGTATATACTTCCCTAGGAGAATTTATATCATTTATTTCATTTAATTAATGATATTAAAGTTTCAATAGATGTTATTCTTTAATGGGTATCATGATTCAAAATTTACTCAAGTAGTAATGGGACTTCTAGACTCGCTTTTATTTTTATGAGGCTTATACCATATTCCCCAATTCTTAATTTTGTACGAAGTATTTACTACCCTTAAAAATTTTATATCTTGAATTTCATTTATTTTATTATATTAAGTTATTATATTGATTATATTCATCCGTATAACTCACAAATCTAGCAACCCTGACCTGATTATCCACCCAAACAGTGTTATTGGGTCATGTTCCACTGGCCTTAAGCGCAACTCCCCAAATACCAAAGGTTTTAGAATATAAAAAGGATTTAAAGAGGGAGATTAGGGGGAATATACCATCCTGGAATAGATATAATCATTTAATGAGTATAATTATATAACATGTAGTGGAAATAAAGACTCAACAGACTCAAACCTAACCCAACAAAGGTAGAAGAACAGTCAATATAAATAAATAGTAGAAGCATAATTGAATGAAACAGCTGAAAATAAAGAAACATAACAAAAATACCAATTTTAGTAACTAAACAAAACATGTATAAATAGTTGGTCATAAAATACAATTAGAAGTAAATAAGGGGTCTCCTATAGATGACCAAAATACAATACATATATAGGCATGCTGAAATGAAAACAAAAAAAGAGTAAAAATCCTACTGAGGCAAGACCTCAAGGTCCTATGACAACATCCTTGCTAAAAATCTACTAAGTTATAAATCCAAAAGATGGTCTCTATACTGAATTTAAATACATATAGCCTATAAATTTCATGAAGGGAATGTGTAAGGTGTGAGAATGAGTCTTAGTAAGATACCACCTAAGGGTTCATACCAAACATAAGTGTTTAAGAAGGTGTGAACTATAATAAATTAATTATTAGAATATGCGTAAAATAAACATGGACTTCCTTGGTTCTCAACAACCACCAAGGACCATAACCTTCCCTATCCACCGCTAGGATCACTATAGATGAGAGGATCCTTAGCCCATAGCCCAAGGTATCCCCTAATGTCATATAGCCTAGGTGAACCCTTAGGTTCCACCTCCAAATAATCAACCTGGAACCTCATGCATCTTTACACCTTATGTCAAAAAAAAATCACTGATGTCCCAAAAGCATCCCAAGAAAAAGTTAATAGGTCCCTCAAACCCCTGCTCAAAATCACATGTCATCTCGAAGCCCAATGTCTGGATACATAGTGATATCTTTCCTCAAACCAAACCCATTATTGTCTCATAGTATGACATCCCAAGAAATGGAAAACATTTTTCTCTAAAATATTCATGGCCCAACGACCTCTATATAGTGAGCCTCATCCCCCAACTTTTATCCTCAATGCTATCAAATTATGTATCCTCACCATCCATATGTCTTTCTATGGTAAGAACCCCCCCCCCAAAAAAAATTTCTAAGCCGCATAACCAGGGGCCTTTACCCACATGAGTAGTAAAAAAATGTCATTATTGTGTCCTTATGTGTGTACATGACTCAAATTGGTGCTTTTTTCCATCACGGGTGAGTGGAAATCACCAAAATAGTACATAATACACATCCAATCAGCACCATGTGCCTATGAGACCATGTTTCTCAACTCTGATAGCCATTCCACTTAAATATCTCAGGTCGTGCCCATATCCTAAATACATTTTTGTCTCAAGTCGACGTCCATGATGCCCAATCTTGTGGCCAACATCACTAAAGTAACCCAATCCAAGCCCAACCAGATAATCTCATTACCACAATCTTGTTGGCCACGCCGCCCCAATTCCTCGTGCCATGCACATCATGATCCCAAGGATCACATCACATGAAATACAAGCATTTAATATATATATATATAATTCAATCAATTCACTTTAACAAATAAATTAAATTTAATATGATTTAATTTCACAATTAAATAAAAAAACAATTCAATGAAATTGAATTGAATAATTAAAAAATTAAAAAATTCCATTTTGATATAAACAAATCCATCATCCAAAGAACCCAAAGATAAATGGCCTCTAACATATCATCTCTTATATAAAAATATTTTGATAATGCCCAAAGATATCCTTTATGGTCATACACTAAATTTAATATCATGAAATAGGTCCTCGCTGAACTACCCATTGGCATGCTAAAAGACGCACCCCCAACAGTTCGAAAAAAAAACAAAGAAAGGAATGAACCAACTACCTTGGACATGTAGACATAATAAGCTACCAAATTAGTCTCTAACTCCAATTGGTTTTGATGAAATCAGAGTTTCTGTAAAATTCCCTGAAAATAGGTTAAAATGACTCCAAAGGATTTAGCACTCCATGAGGTGAGATCAAAATTAAAGGGAAGCATGGGTGAGGGAAGCCTTACCGAGACAGTTCCAATGCACATGATGGATCTAAAAATGAATTAAAAATGATGGAGGAAGATCAATCCCTTGGAGGGGAATAAAGTTACACCTCCCTCTAATGTGTGTGTGACCAAGGAGGAGGAAAGGGAGAAAGAAGCAGTAAAAGGAAAAATAGAAGAGGGAAAAATACTAAAATCACCCCCTATAAATAGGTTTCAGAGTTATCTCACATAGTTCTCCAAATTGTGCGCAAACCATGAAAGATACAATGCGTGGGTACTACTTAAGTGGCACTACTCATGTGACATTCTGCACAGTTTTCTCTAACCATGGGAAAACCTTTCATAAGACAATGAAAAAACTTCATAAAATGTCATACATCCAACCACCCCACATACATAGTTTTACCCATGTTGTGTTCAGTACAAATATGGGCCGCATGGAAAGTTGGAAGTGGCTGCACAATTCCCCCCATACCTTGTTCCTTGACCTGCAACTTCAAAAACAGAACTTTCGAACTTTGAAAATCCTGAAACCCTTCTGAACACATGATGCATTGGATGAACTACTAAACCCATCCAAAAACATTACATTATATTGAGGAACCTCTCGTAATTGAGTTTTGAATCCCAAAAAAAGAAAAAGGCATACCTGATATTTGATGACATTAAAAAAAGGAGACAATTTTGACCCGATTCAAAAACCTGAGACATTACAATATCCCAACCTTAACATAGCTCATCCTCAGGTAATCAAAAAAACATGGAAATGGTACTAAAAAACCCATCAAGATAAAACTAGTCTGTATTACCCCTGTCTCAAGGGAATAGGTCAACTACCTCATGGGTGGGCTCCCCACCTTATGATTTACCTACCCCAATCTATCCCAACCAAAACTCAAATCAAACATATGATCCAATTACCAATTTATTGGCTGAAAATTCCTCCCATGATGCATCATCACACCTAAATTGCATCAGGTTATCTCATTTCATACCAGACACCCAATAGCATCCCACACCGCATCGGTGCCATCCTCATTCCCATGTCACACATAGTACCAATGAGGCTCCACATCTCCATAGACTCTCAAAAAATCCCAATTCTTCACACCTCAATCAAATAACACCCCAAAATAGTGCACAAATTCCTCACATCTTAGGTAACCGCATCTAGTTGATTCCTTGATGCCAAACACCTCATAAATCACACATCTATTTGATGATTAAACACAGAACTTGGTGCCTCTCACCTCATATATATATATATAAGGTATCTGATATACTTCCATCCTACAAACCAGCAACTAGTCAGCCCATAATTACATCATGTTCACCTCATTCACCCAAAACATATATTCCTCAATAGGGCATGACAAAGGAAAACAAAACATATGGATACACCCATGGTGTACCTCTGACCGTCATCGGCTCACCAACCTTCTTAGGCCCCGAAAACTCTAAGGAATTCACTTAGATTGAAGCCCAAATTCCTACAACCTAAACTCCCTGGGGTGCTGCACCAATCACTGACCACTAACACCACTAATGGGACCCATTGTCTTTGCCTCATCCACTGTGTCTACCTGAATCTCAGCTACCCTTACCTGGTATTGATCCTGAACCGATCTCAAAGCACTGATTTTTTTCTGGTCCCTGATTACCGATTGTCTGAGGAGGCTTCCTACAGAACCTCTTGAGATTACCAACCTTCCCACATGACAAAAACTCAATCAGAGTCCACCCAAACTGAATCCAAACCTGACTTAGATTCCCATACTAAAAGAAAAAATATAGAGGGCCCACTTTGAAGAGGTCTCGATGAGTCATTATCTGGACTACCCTACTATAACTCATCCCTAGCTCACTTCCTACTATCTAAAGTGTCCCTATTGAAATCACGAAAAGCTGATTCCAGGATCAAGGATGTCTTATCCATCAATTTTTCCTCTTCTATGGGTGACTGGTTCACCACCTTTGATAATGATTCCAAGCTAAATATGTTTACCTACACCTGAATGGTGTGTTGTAAACCATCATTGAAGTGCCTCACCCTCGAGGTTTTGTTGTTCACTATACTATGTGTAAAGAAATATTGTTCAGTGAAAATCATTGTATAGTTAATGATGGACATTTCATCCTACTGAAGGATGAAGAACTAATAATATCTATCCTTATCTTAGTATCTTTGAAAAGAAATGCTCAAATATCCTTGATTCAAAATCCTTCCAGGATAGTCCCTCATGTCTATCTGCCTATGCATTCACATCCCACCAGTTCTTAGGTAGTCCTCTAAGCATGTATGTCTCCAAAATTACCCTACACCCTATAGGAATCTCTAGATTCTCAAAGATCATATTCATACATTCAATCCAATTCTCAAGAACCTATGTACCACCCCCACACTGAAAAATTAGTAGGTGTTGCAACAAGAACATCTGAGTATGATAATCCATGGAGGGATCTACCCCCTGAGCACCCCTATTGATCCTATGAAACACATTCACCAGTCAGTCCATGAGCTATTCTTCCAACCATAACCCAAAAGCAGTCATGTCTGTAAGGTTCCCTGCCTACCATGGAACCTAAACCTAAGCATATACCTATGGATTTACCTATAACTCATACTCTTCCTAACTCTCAAGAGACTTAAATTAATTGTTCTCCTATGGCATTAATCCATCACCTTCCTGATGCTCCATCTGATCCATCTAGGTGGAACCCACTGAATTCCATCAACATGGTCAAAAATCCCGTATATAAAATATATATATATATATATAATGTAGATAGGGAAATTATTAATTGGAAGTGCATCCTCACTACCCTTAGACATTAATTTCGCAACAATTCCACTCAGTATCCTAGCCCCATGGACTCCTCACCTACCCTCAGTAGAGCCAAGTATCAAAATTCTTCAGGCAACACCTGTCTTGACAACCAATGTTGCCTCAAACCTAAATCCTAATTGCTCCACCTAGTGATGAAATCACTGCATGCAATATCACCTACCTACTCCAATAAGAGCCAAAACCATTTCACATATCACAATCCATTTAATATAATGGAACAAGAATATTTTAAATTTAAACATCCTACAATGTTCCTAAAAAATCTTAAACAATCATATCATATCAAACATAAAAAACACACCTTTACTTACCGGTACAAGGTTCTATATCTCACTCCTTTCCATACCAGTCCAAAGGATTGCAAGTCATAACATTTAAAACTTCACATACAAATAATACCACTCAATTTGGAAATCATATAAAATATAAACTGAGAAAAATAGAACATCATTTACGACCCCATGTAACATGGTTTGTCCCTCATACCTAGGGATGAAAGCACCCAAGCACAAGTTATAAACCCATTTTTTGACAACATCTTAGTATTCATTATACCATAACCCAAATTGAAAGAATATTATAAAAGAAAGAAAATAAATCTTGATCTCATTAGTAGATATCCTTACACTGCTACTAAATCCTAGTTAAGAACTATTTTGATACCACTTATAGCATCCCTGGCCTAATTAGAAACCCAAAAAGTGCTATCGGGATAGGTTCCACTAGCCTTAGGCACACCTCCCCAAACTCCAAAGGCTACCGACTAGAAGTAAGGGTGTAAAGTGGGAATGTGGGCAGGATATACCATCATGGAAGAGATGTAATCACGGTCTATGTATAAATATATAACATGCAATGGAAATAAAGACTCATCTGACTCAAACCAGACACACCAAAGGCTAAATCATAGTCAATATCAATAAATTATAGATGAATAATTAAATAAAACAATGTAAAATAAAGTAACATGCCAAACATACCACTTCTAGTTACTAAAAAAACATATATACATGGTAGGTCATAAAATTCAATAATTAGTGCAAAGGGGTTTCCCATTGCTGACCACATTATAATATATATATATAGGAATGCTAAAATAGAAAATAAAAAATAGTAAAACATCATGTGAGGTAACACCTCAAGTTACTATGCCAACATTCATTCCAAATAGCTACTGAGGTCCATCTCTTGACGTTGATCCCTTACCTAGACATTAAACATAAATTTTACATGCATCCCAAAGGTCTCGTGTAGGGTGTGATAGTGAGTCTCAGTAGGATACCACCCTATAATTCATAGCAAACATAATTATTTAAGCATGTGTGAACTATAATAAATAAATAATTATAAAATGTGTAAAATAAAAATAGACTTCCATTGCTTCCAATAGCCACCATGAATCCATCACTTGCCTTGGCCAATGTTGGAATCACGGATGTATAGAGTATCCTTGGCCCATGGACCAAGGTATCCAATAATTTCATATAGCCCAGTTGAACCCTTAGTATCCAATTATAATTTAGAAGCATCAAACCTCATGCCTCCTCACAGCTCATGTCACAAACAAATCACTAACGTCCCAATGGCACATCTAAAAAAAGTAACCACTCCCCCAGACCCCTGCTCGAAACCAACCATCATCTCAAAGCCCAATGTTTGGAGAAACAACGATATATATCCCCAAATCATAGCCATTATCATCTCATAGAATGATATCCTATTAAATAGAGGTCTCCATCCTATAAAACAATCTATGCCCAAAAACCTCCAGATAGTGTTCTTCATCCCCCAACTAATTGCCTCAATGTTATCAACCGAAGGCTCATCACCTTCCACATGGATTTCTAAAACAAGAACCCCCATCAAAATTTCCTAATCCACACTACTAGGAACCTATAATCACATGAGTGGTAAAAACCACCTCATCATAGAGTCCTCATTTGTTCACATGACTCTAATTGGTGCTTTTTCCATCATAGGTGAGTGGAAATCACTAAAATAGTTCCTAGACACATCCAACCAGAACCTCATTCCCCTAAGACCACTTTACTCAGGTTAGATGGCCATGCCATCCAATTATCCCTGGACTTTCTCATATCCTGAAGTCCTTTCTGTCTTAATCGTATATCTATGAAGCCTAATATTGTGATCAATATCACTCAAGTAATATGCCAAGCCCAACCAGATGATCTCATCGCCTCAATCCTGATGGCCACACCACTCTAATTTCTCAGGGCATGCCCATCAAGATATGAAGTATCGCATCACATGCAATACAATAATACAATATTTATAATTCAATAAATTCACTTAGCCAATAAATTCAATTTAATAAAATTAAAGTTCACAATTAAATAAACAAAACAATTCAATAAAATTGAATTCAATAACTAAAACCGAATAAACTATTCCATTTTGATATAAAAAAATCCCCTGACTAAACCACCCAAGTAGTGATGGCCTATAACCAGCCTATCTTGTATAATGAGGGTTAGGGAATTCAAATGACTTTCCATATAGTCATATGCTCAATTTAATATCAATAAATAGGGTATCTTTCCACTACTTATAAGCGTGATAAAAGTCACACCCCATGAAAAGTCTAAAAAACACAAATAAATGTATAAATAATCTACCCTAGAATCATAGATGTGGGTATATATAGTATTATGTTTTAAATCCAAGCAATTTGGAATAAATCATAGTTTTCATCGAATGCTCTGAAAATATAGTAAAATTGATCAGATGGATTTATCACCCCTTTAGTTGAGATAAAAACAAGAGGGAAACGTGTGTGATGAAAACCATACTGAGATGATTCAAATGCACACGACATATCTAAAAATGGATCTAAAATTAAGGATGGAAATCAGTACATATGGGGAAAAATTGGTGTCTCCAACTACTGTGTGCGTGATCAAGGAGGAATAAAGGGAGAAAGAAAAAAGTAAATAGGAAAAATAAAATAGGGGAAAACTATAAAATCAACCCTTACAAATAGGTTGAAGGGTTTTGAAAATAGTTCACAAACATTATGGTGATACGGTTCATGGGTACTACCTAAGTGATGTTACCCATGTGGAATTCTACATGTTTTGCTCTAACCATGCACAAACCATGGAGAAACCTCTCTAAAAACATTATAAAAGGCCACACAGTCTTGCATTACACACGTATTGCTTCCGCCAAACCATGCTTAATAAAATATGGTCAACACGGTAAGCTATAAGTGGCTTAATTGTTTTCCACTAACCATGATTCTTGACATGTGACTTCAAAAAAAGGTGTTCGGGCCTCTGACACTCCCAAAACCCTTCTGAACACCAAAGGATTCAACTAAACCCCATAACCCATCCAAAAACGTGATATTGAGTTGAGGAAACTCTTGGAATTGAGTTATGTTGATTGAAAAATAGAAAGTAATACACACTAATTGAAAAAACACAAAATAGGAGAAAATTTTTACCCAATTAAAAAACCTAGGATGTTATAATGATTCAAAAGTTACCCAAGTAGTAATTGATTCCTATAATACTTTTTTACTTCCATGAGACACATGCCATTTTCACCACATATTCCTTATAGGTGGTGTATATACATCCCATGAATGTATTTTATGACACCTCTACAAAAAAAAATTATTATTTAGATATCCATTGGAGGATCTCTCTTCCTTGGGGTTTACAGTTTAAAAGTTACCAAATCAATAATGTATTTTAGCCTCATTTTTTCTTCTTTGAGACACTTGTTATGTTATACAATTAAATGATTTTACAATGTGTATATGATTAAACTTTGACATGTTATATCATTTTTATCATTTTTTCCTGATATTATAAGTTTCATGTAGTGTAATTATTTAATGGTGATTATTATTCAAATTTACCAATGTGGTAAGAGTTTATTTCTAAAATCTAATCGACTATAGGGATTGTTTATGATTTTTCTCCATTAATAGAATATTATTATCCATCTCTCAATAATTCGCATGAATTCTATAATCCTATTTTCATTCATAATACTTTCTTGTAATGGTTCTATTTTTACACCCTTTGGTAATTAATATAATTAATAAAATGTTTTTAATAAAATATAACTTTATTTCTCTTTTTGGTCAGAAATCAGTTTTCATTTAAAAATAATGTTTTCTAAAATTATTTTAAATTATCTTCTAATAAAACTTATATGGAAAAATATTTAAAAATAAATGTTTTCAAAAGTAATTAATATGGTTTTTAAATATTCCTTCATTATTTTTCAAGGAAATTTTTAGAGGAAAAGGTTTTAAAAGTGGAAAGGATACTTTTCTCAAGAAATGCTAAAATGATCATTTCAAAATTATTTTCCATAAAAGATTATATAAGTTGGTGTTACCTATTCCTTTTGGTGGATAAGATCCAAGGATAACATTCATATTATTTCTTTGAAAGGTTTATGTTTTGATATCATGATGTTTATGGAACACATTTATTTACTAGGGGTTAATTATGTTCCAAAGAGATTTTCATTAAACCCATTTCATTACCATGGGTTAATCATGTTTCAAAGAGATTAATATTAAACTCATTTAATTTCCATGGGTTAATCAGGCTATTAAAGAATACTATTTATGAGTTTTTATGATGATATGAATGATCTTTTTATATTATTTAGGTTGTGGTTTATGGTCATTACTTATACAATAGGGTATACTAGATTTCAATGGGTAAGCCTATTACCTCTTTTATAATGGGGTGGCCCTGTTAGCTTCGAATAATCCTATTATAGCTTATATGGTGGGGTGGAAAATATAGAATATTATAAGCCTATTACAACTTATATGATTAGGTGGTCTATATAGTTCTAGGTAAGCTCATTACATCTTATATGATGGGATGGCCCAGATAGCACTGGGTAAGCACGTTACATCTTATACAATGGGGTGACTAATATAGCACTGGGTAAGAAAATTATTTCATATACGATGGGGTGGCCTAGACAGAACACTAATTCATTGGTCCAAGATGTATATATCATGATATAAACATGGTTGGAATGGGGAGTGAACCTAGTTTGGTAAGGGACTTTGTTCGTTGAGATAGTCTTGAGAGTTAAAATTAATTACTAATATAGTCTTAAGAGTGAAACTTGAATATAATTATTGTGTTGGGAGTGAACCTTGACTACTAAGATGGTTTGGAGAGTTAACCAATTGCACTAATATAGCCTTTAAAGTAACCCATGACTACTATAGAAATAATTTTCTCTATTTATGTGTATACCATAATTTCATGAATTATACCTTTGTTATGCTCACATGGATTATGATCTTTGATTCCTTTATAATTCTTGTCTTATGAACTACTGATCTATATTCCATGGCTCAAAATTCCGATCTTTGATCTACAATGTATGATCTTATAATTTTATACTCATGTTCTCATATCCTCATGTTCATAATTATGATAATGTATCTCCATCATTTACCGTTATGATTTCTTATTTTTTCTTTCCTCAGGTTATGAAGAAAGGTTTTAAGTAGAAGAGTTAAAAGGGATTGTCTTCAATGGAGATATTTAAGATCTTTTACCAAGTTATATTATTATGTTTGTATTCTTCCAAATACACTAACTTGTTACATTCCTCAATAATTTACCTTTTTAATGTGAAAAAAAATCATATAAAATGATGTATTATCCATGAATGTTAAGCATAGATCTCTATAGTATGTTATTTTCTATTAAAAAATCATCCTTTAAAGTTTCAATTAAAACTCATATTTTCCATGCCCACGAGCTTCTAAATGTTTCAAAAAAAATTGTATTTATGCCTCAATGATTGAAGAATTTAATTTTTACCATATTTTACATTATTTAAAATGTTTGTAAAGGAATATTTTTAAGGATTTATGTAAGGGATAATTTACTTGAAAACACTCATTTAAAATATTTTAGATATTTATTTTCTAAATATTTTTTTCCCATGTCTATATTTTGGAGTTTATTTTATTGATGTAGTTATAAGTACATAAAGTAATTGTAAACTATATTTTATGTTAATTTTTTAATTCATTAAATGTTTATCAGAATTAGTCATTTTATGAAATGTTTTGAATTCTTTACAAAAGAAAAAAATGAATTTTATTATTTAACATATACAACAACTATGAATTTTCTCACATCCATAGTCATTATTGAATATTTGAATTTATTTATATGCTTCCTTGTTTTCATCAAATAAAGAGCCTCTTTCTCTTTATTCTAAGTATATTCAAAAAGCGTTTTTAATGGAATATAAATTATTATGTCTATAAATATCTTTCTTATGGGTGTAAGGGTTCTCTGTAAACTACCATTTTCTCCACGTTATGATCATTATCTCTCTTACTCACCTTCTCAATCTCATTAATGTTATATATTGTTACTAAATTATGTATATATTTCTCTCACATACATACCAAAATTTTTATACCTTCCTTTAATGGGATAATACACCCCATATGTTCATTTATAAAATTCCATCATTATAAAATTTCTTTTGATTAAGATATGTGGAAAGATTATGAAAAACATTTTCTTTACCTTGGTAGTAATTATCTTACGCCTTATGATTGATTTTGTTTGGTGTCACATTTAAATCATGAAAATTTTATGATTGGTGCACCCAAATATGGATTCATTGTATTGGGTACGTCATTAGTCTCATGAGACATCATGTATGGGATTAGGGAGTAAACACAATCCACTGTGGGACTTTCACACCATGTGATATTATCTGGCCAGTTATCCTTGACTCATGTTTACGTCATGTTATATGTTTCTTCCATGTTTCCTATGATTATATGATCTTATGATTCCATGTTATTTATGTTATCATTCCATGTAATTACTCATGTTCCGTCTCTTTTATGATATAATGTTATACATTTGACTCACAAATTATATTTTCTTATTATTTTTATTCCCTTAATGAGATTTTTATCTTACCCTACTCTTTTATGTAATCCCCAGGTTATCCTACATAGGATTTAGTGCTCAAACAGTTTTAAGATATCTCACTAATGATAAAAATACCAGATTTTTTATTTTAGTTTATTTTGATATATCATGAAACTAGTCTTCTAAAGACACTAGGCCTCAGGATATTTGGTTTGTAATTAATGGATTTTTATGTTAAAAATCATGTAATATTATGAGTAAAATTCATGGGTCACTATATATGAAGAAAATTATACAAGATTATCTATGTAAATATAAAATTTCATTCAGGACCTTAACCATAATATTATTATATTTTAATCAGAATTGAGACCATGTTTATAAATATATTTAGATACTTTATATTTTAAAATTTATAAGAACGTTGTTTGTTAGGATGAGAAATTTGAGATGGAGATTTCTAACACTTATATTCCTCAAGATGAAAAAATTAATAATTGGTATATATAGAAGATAATGGGGAATAATCCATCAACAATATATGAATATAATAAAAACAAGTTTTTATTTTGTGATGGATGTGTAAAAATCACCATGGGGAATGAATTTTGAAATATGGGAAATTCTTCTGATGTGGTAATTTTGGTAATATGGCCCATGATTACAGAAAAAAGTATATTATTAGTGGTAAGATTAATTTTTATAAGAATTTAGGGAGATTTTTTAATTTAAATGAGTTAGGAAATTTTGTTATTGTGTGTTTAAAGTTAGTTTGTTAGGGTGGAAATGATTATTACTTAAAGTAAAAATGTTTTCCCAAAATAATTTTCTACTAATATAGATGATGTTGGGGAATCTAATGAAGTGGTGAAAGGTATGTTACTAGTTTATTATAATTATTTCAATTCCATGTTTGGCTCTGGATCTTGACATTCCATTATTTCTAATAAATATTCAATTCAAATTGGATAATCACCTTGTAAAAAGAAGATAATACTATTCGTGTAAAATCTAGTTGGAAATATTAAAGCAACCAATATTTATAGGAATATTATTATTTTTTAGTGGGATGGTCTTTATTCCAAATCTTATTGAGATTTCTATATTATACTTTGATGTTATTTTGGGTATGAATTAGCTTTTAGTTTCTCATGATAAGATAGATTTTAGAGATAATAATGTTTTATTCAATGATCGCATACCATTGATAACATACCAAGAATCTATTAAATTAATTAGAGATGGTTATGAAATTTATAAATCTCATGTTATTGAAATAAATATATTTTTTATATTAGCGATATTCGAGTAGTGAATAAATTTATTGATGTATTTCCTATTGATTTTCCAAGTGTTATTTTGGATCGGGAGGTTGAATTTAAAGTTAAATTAGGGCCTAATATTAAGATTCTTTCAAACCCTCATAATCAAATGGCTCAAGTAAAACTTTTTAAATTGAAAAATAAATTGAAATAGTTTCTATATAAATTATGCATTAATCCTATCACTTTACCATGGGGAGATCCTATTTTATTTGTTAAAAATAAATATGGTTCAATGATAATTTTCTATGATTATAGAGTCTTGAGTAACATCACTATTAATAAAAAGTATTCATTTCCTCATATCAATGATTTATTTGAAAATATACATAGAGCATAGTAGTTTTCAATGATTGATCTCATGTTAGGGTACCATCAGTTGAAGGTGAATGAGTAATATATTTCAAAGACAATGCTTTGGACTAGATACAGTTATTATGATTTTTAGGTATTCCCTTTGGGTTTTATAATTCACTTGTTATAATCATGGATCATATTAATAGAGTTTTCCATGATTATTTTTAAAAACATTTGTTTGTGTTTATTGATGATATATTGGTATATTATAAAATTCATGTGGATCATGAATGATTATAATGGATTGTTTTGAAACCCTTAAAATAAAAGAAACTCTTTGGAAAATTTAGTAAGTGTGGATTTCGATTAAAAAAAATTGATTTCCAAGGGAATATTTTTCATAAATATGGATTAAATATTGAACCTGTTAAAAATAACGTTTTTTATGAATGTATAAGATAGAAAAATTTTGATGTGATTTATAGTTTTCTTGGTTTAGCCGGTTAAAATTGGTAGTTTTTCGAAAAAATGTCTCAATTATCTATCTCATTGAATAAGTTGACTACAAATAAACATAAATTAATCTGGATGAAATAATTTGATGGTCACTTTTAGGAATAAAAAATAAT
The DNA here is from genome assembly GCA_963277665.1 of Viscum album. Classification (NCBI taxonomy): domain Eukaryota; kingdom Viridiplantae; phylum Streptophyta; class Magnoliopsida; order Santalales; family Viscaceae; genus Viscum; species Viscum album. The sequence continues at coordinate 1,605,799,294 of OY728141.1, read as the reverse complement.
ATTGTTTAATTCATCAATTTTGGTCCTACCCTCTATAAATTGTGATTTTTCATCTATAGTGATGATTCATTGAATGGACTTATTTGTGTTTTGATACAGAATGATCTGATAATTTATTATGCTACATTTCAACTAAAAACTCATGAGTTAAATTATCCTACACATGATCTAGAATTATCTTTTTATATTTAAATATTTTGAGGCATCATTTATATAGAGTAAAGTGTTAAATATATACTGATCATAATATTTTTAAATATATATCCACTCAAAAAGAGTTTAACATGAGGCTGAGAGGATGACTGGAAGTGATTAAGGATTATAACTATATTATTTATTAATATAATATAAAATCAAACAAATTAGTTGATGCTTTGAGTTTGAAAAATAATTCTACATTAACCATATCATGTTTGAAACATGGACCTTTTGTTTATTTGATGAATTTTTGCCTAGAAATTTTACATGCAGGAACTTCCTCAATATTCTTTTAGGTTTTAGTACAATAATATCTATCATAAATAATAATGGATGCTTAGAAAGAGGGTCATGTTTTATAGGAAATGGAAGAATATATTAGGAAGGGTAAGTTTCAAGAGTTTAATATTGATAATAAAATGTGTATCTAATATGGAAAAATATTGTGTTTTTTTGTGATTTCTAGTTGAAGAGAGAATTTATGAGTCAATCTCATAGTTACCTATTTTCTATTCATCATAAAACCCCTAATATATATAGAGAAATTTTAGAGTATTATCAGTGGGATGAAATGAAAAGAGATATTACATACTTTACCAAGAAATGTTTGACTTGTCAATAGGTTAAAAAAGAATGACTATTTCTGAAGGGGTTTCTTCAACCTTTTCTGGTGTTGGAGTGGAAATGTGAAAATATATCCATGAATTACATGGTGGTATTACCAAATACATCTCATGGTAATAACACGATTTGGGTTTTTTTATTGATTAACAAAATATGCACATCTCGTTCCCATATGAGATATTGTGTCTTTATATAAGATTTATTAACAATATATCAAGGATATAGACACGTTACATATATTTACCTCTCTATTTTATATGATTATGATCCTAGAATCACTTGTAATTTATAAAAAAATTAATTCAGACGTCATTGGGAACTGAATTAAATTTTAATACAGCCTTTCATCCTATATTTGGTATACAATCTGAGCGAGCAGTTCAGGCATTATAAGGCATGATTTTTTCTTGTTCAAAAAATTACCAGGGATTTTGGGATCAACGTATTTTATTATTTGAGATTTTATAGAATAAAATTATTTATTATAGAATGAAGATTGAACCTTTTGAGGCATTATATATAAAAAAGTGACTCGATCCTACTTTTTGTTATGAATTAGGTAATAGAATGTTTTTGGGACTATAATTAGTTGAGAAAATGGTTAATAAGGTAAATAGGATTCAAAAACATATGAGGATGTCCCGGATATGGTAAAAATGTTATACGGGTCACTAGAGGAAAGATCTTTTTTTAAGGTATGTCATCATGATTGTTTTAATGTATCTTCATGGAAAATTGTTTTGTGTTTTAGTAAAAAAGGAAGATAAGGTCAATATTTATGGGAAAATATGATATCCTAGAGAAAGTTGGATTAGTTACCGACTGAGTGGACTTTCCATTGATTTTATCTTAGGTACATAACGTATTTCATGTTTTGATGTTAAGAAAAAATGTTTCAGATTCATCTTATCTTTTCATCCCTGATGTACTTCAGTAGGAAGATAAACTTTATTATGAGGAAACATTAGTACATATTCTTGACCATAGTTATAAATTGTCTTGGAATAAATTAATTCAACATGTTAAGGTTTAATGAAAAATCCATATGGTTGACGAACTAACATGGGAATCCAAAAATACTATGAGGTAAAGATATCCCAACTTGTTTAATAAATGAATAAAATTACAAAGATTAAATTTAAAAAATGGGGGAAGAATGTATCAACCTGAGAAATTTCAATATAAATCATTTTCATTTTAATTAATTATTTTTTATGGATTTATAATTATTATAATAATATTAGATATTTTCAGTAAAAAATGGAAAAAACATTATTTCTAACCAAATTGGGTTTTCATGCATTATATGATTTTATTTAAAATACTTATTTTTTATTTATAGAATTTAAATTTGAAAAAATTAAATTCATTTTAAATTTTAGTTTTTCTAAATTGTCTTAGGATTAATTTTTATGAATTTTCTAAAAGGTTTTATTTTTCAACAAATTGTGAAAAATATTGATTTTTTATTTAAAATTATCCCGAAATTAATATTAAATTTTTATTAGTTTCAAAACTTCATTAGTTTTTTTATATAATTTAATTTTACATAAAAACATATTATAGTGAAAAGTAATTTTTTTCGAAAAAAATCATTTTTCTTCACTTTTTTCATTTTAACATTAAATTATTTTATGAAACTTCTAGAAATTTTATAATTAAAAATTTATTACATATTCAGAATTATGAGGTCCAAATTTAGTAAATATAATGCTTTTATTTTCGGTCATTATTAGTAGTTACCTTTGTAAATTTTTATCAATGTGGTAAGGATAAATCCGGTAATTAAGGCTAAAAATAATATGATAAGGACTAAAAAATAAACCTAAAATTTACCTTTATTTTATTTTATGAGTCTATTTTTTCCATAATCGTCATAAAATCTAAAATATGACATTTTTTCATTTATCCTTGATTTTTACTTTTATAATATTTATTTTAAGGATAAAGTCAAAAATGTCACTCAATTATTTTTAATGTCTATAATATTGTGTGATTGGGATTTAAAAAATTATGAAATGGTATAAATTATTATTTAAAATATAAATAAAAATTTTTTCATATAAATTTTTTTCTAATTTTTAGTGATAAAATAATTACCTTTAATTCACAGAAAATGCAAACACTTTTTTTCAATTAAAATAAAAATAAAATAAATGATTTAAAATGTTAAAAGTAAAATAATTTTAATGAATTACTCTGTTCCAAATTTTTTTAGACAAATATAACATACTATATATTTATTAAATTATTATATTTTAATTCATTTTCTATCATGTTTTTTCAATGTCATATTAAGTAAATAGTTTCAAAAATAACATTAATCATATTTTATAAAAAATAATCTTTAATTAAATGATTTAAAGTTCATAAAAACACTTTTCCTTAGACAAGTGAATGGGATATGATTTTAAATATAAACCATGGTCAATTTATGGGCCACTTTTCCATTTATACTAACTTTCATGACTTATTTATCATAAACATTGATATCATGATAAATATCAAAGGGGTTAATGGGGGTTAAAACAAATAGGTAAGGGTGAAATCATAATATAAACTTGTACAAATTTTATTGTATGATATTATTCTGAACCATATTCATCCTATATTAAAATTATATTACATTTCATCCTTTTCCATGAAAATTAATTTATATTAATTTAATATTTTATGAAATTCCAAGAGTGTCTCTCCCTCATTTATAGAAGGGAACATACTATCCTCTATTGTTATGATCCGTCCCCCGGGGCCCATGCCATGACTACCCCAATCCCACCTCCAATAGGCCAGGTTTTGAAGACTAACACGGAGTAGGCATATCCCAAAAATGTGATGAATTTTTCTATGTACTAGTACACATGCACCCATATCCAATCCCAAAAGTGTGGAACTAAAAACACTAAGTAATCAAAAATTCGCACCACTAAGATACCAAAAATAGAGTATGATAATACAAAAACTACAATGTAAACAAGGACATAAATCAATCCCAACCAAAATGAGAACGATATGATAAACTCATCCGTAGAAAACCCTACATGAAGGGTAGGTATAGAAACAGTTGTCTAAAGTTTCTAAAGAAAACCTTGTCTATCTGGACACTCTCAAAGCACCACCTAGTCTCAGTCCACAAAGGACTCCAAAAAAGTGTTGATCATCTACACAAGACATGACACATGCAGGCATAGCCCATCCAGAGGTGGGTAAAATAATACTTAGTAGGCACCCTAAAACCACAAAGGTAAACCGCTAAAAAAGTCACTAATTATACCAAAAAGGAAACACAATAAGTACGACAAAAAAGAAACATGATAATTTCACCATAATAGAAACACATGATGTACAATCAATATAGTCATCTCACATAGCTATGAGTTTAAAGGATGAAGTGAATGGATTCTAGTTTTAATACAAAAATATCATAATCATTATGACACAAGAATTATCAATTAAAAATGGAGCATCAATGGTGCATGAAGAATCAATGGTGCACAGAATGTTGATGGCGCATCGGGCGTCGGTGACACATGAAGCGTCAATGGAAGATAGAGAGTTGGTGGTGCTCGGAATAGAGATGGTTCCCAAGATGGTGATGGAGTACAGAGCTTCGATGGATCACTAAGCATCAATGGTACATGGAGCACTGATGGCGCACATAGTATCTATGGATCATGCATCCCCCAAGTCACATAGTAACCAAGATCACATATTCACAACTAGTCGCATGGTTTTTCTTGTATCGTGTTTGTTCTCGGAGAACCCACTACTCAAGCCATTAGGTAATAAACCAACATAAAAAACTCATTTATATTATCTCAAAAAGATAATCTTGTCTCAGGGGTCCCAACACCGAAAACGTCGAATCAAACGGACACACATTGTGAAAGATATGACCAATTTAGTAAAAAGGAGTTAGGTCCAGATTGGGTCTGATCCAACCCTTTCTGGATGACCTGACCCAACCCAATTCGTCCAACCCAACATGACCTGGTCAATCTAGGCCTGCCCAAACTGGCCTTGCTCGATAGGCTGTTGGGCCATTGAAGCTACTCGGTTTGCCCAGCCCGTCCCACCGCATATAGGCTGGCTCCATCAGTGTGCCACTCGATTGTGTGCTCCCGGTCAACATGGATGGAACCGCATTTTGTCCCACTAGTCCCACATGACTGCTGCCATAGGGTCCTCCTCTGATGAGGCCTCTGAGCCATGTCCCACCGCAGCAGCCACAATAGCCTCCTACAGCGGCACTCTTCCACCGCCCGCGGCCTGCACCGTCGTGGGCTCCTCCTATGGTGTGGTCCCACTAGACAACGGTTGTGCACGCCGTCGGAACTCAGCCTCCCTCCAGGCCGCATGCTTACCTCTCTGCCGGCCACCCTTCCAGTAGTCCACCATTCATTGCACCCCCCACCATGAGCTACCTCCCACCTGTTGTGCTTCAATTGCACCACTACAGTGCGGTTGTGGATCAATACATTCAGTCTGATATAATTGCGCCATGGATTGTGGGAACAACTATTGAGTATTCACGTAGGGTTTAAAAGGGAAAATAATGTATGAAGAACATGATAGATTTAGGGGGGGAATTAAGTACATGAACACCCAAATAATGGATCATGGCCATGTTTTTTCACCCTTTATCCATTCATGTTAGCAAGATCATGAAGAAACCCACAAAATAATAATCACCAAGATCTATTCCCTTTAATCCCAAAATAATTATACCTGCCACAATAATAATAGAACCACCGATCAATATGTTTTTTGGTTGGTCCGAGTTTATTGTTTGATTATAAGAAGGGTAAAATAAATCACTAAGATATCAACACCCTACCTCAATGATTTTATCTTTCACTGAAAAAGAACGGAACTCCCTTTCATCATCGATCCTTGATGCACCGGCATTCTTCGTTGTGAGAGAGCTTCCTTCCCCTTTCCTCAGGGAAATTCTAGGGTTTTAATGATAACCTTGAATTATTCTGACATGGATTATTAAAAATAAAAACTTCCACTGTGTCAACACGTAACATCCAATAAAATATATTTTTTATTAAATATTTTAATTATGATTATGTCCAAAAACAATCTTCCATCCTCAACCCGCATTGGTCAAGGATGGCCCCCTCCTAAGGAAAACACACCATTACTAAATCAACAGTGGTATTTTATTTCTAATCTGACTTACCTTTTATGAGTTATTAGGATTTCAAAATAAAATAATTTTTATTTTATTATTTTATTTATGGTTACACCCCCGGTAACTTTTTCTACAGATGATTCACACCAAAAAATTATAGGTTGTACCTAGGGTAAATCTACTACTATGAGCTCAATGACTCCCATGTATTTCTTATCTAGGAACTTATTTAAGAGTTATCTCGGTATTTTATAAATGTCTCACATGCATGCTATTAAAAACTTAATATTTTTTAAACAATAGTTTTAGGAACCCTAGGCCTCGAAATCGCATTCCATCTCATCACCTTCCCTTGTAATATTTCTAAATGATTTATAAAAATAAAATCCGGAAAATATGAGTCATTAAATTATCCACACCTTCGTCCTTTACATCACTGAAATCCAAAACAAGGGATACACAACAAAATGATGAGGGTACTGAGCACGAATATGAGCCTCCCGCTCCGAAGTGCTCTCATAAAGATTCCTATGTTTCCACTGAACAAACTCTAGAGGAATAAACCACCCACAAAAGGATCCACTCCTATCGATCCTCTATCTTCACTGGGTATTTTGAAAAATTCTCTCCATCGTCAATCTCTAGCTCACCCCAGTCAATGACATGTAATGGTTCATGCACATACTTCCTCATCTACGACACATGAAAAACAACATGCACTCAATGCAAATACGAGGTTAGGTCAAGGTGGTACATCACCTCAAAAACTCTACCCAAAATATGAAAAGGGTCAATGTATATCAAATATAACATGCCTCCCCAGACAAATCTCCGCAATCCCTGTCAAGGTGAGACCTGAAGGAACACATGGTCTCCCTCCTTGAACTCCAAATTCCTCCACCTCTTGTCAACATATGACTTTTGTCAAATTTTTATAGTCATAAACTGCTCCTAGATGATTTTCACCTTCTCTGTGGTAGCTCATACTAACTCTGGATGCATGAGTGTTGACTCTCTTGGGTCTGTACAGCACAGTGGTGACCTATGTGGCCACCAGTACAAGGCTTATAATTGTTCCATACTAATGGTTGAGTGGTATATATTTCTATATGAAAACTCCAACAACGTTTTTTGGTCCTTCAAACTATGGAAAAAGTCTAGGATGAAATCATGTAGCATGTCCTCTAGAACCTATATGGTTCTTTCTGTCTGGCCATCCATCTAGGGATGAAACACCGTGATCAAGCACAACTATGTCTGAAACTCCTCCTAAAATTCCTTCCGAAATAGATATGTAATGAGAGTATCACAATCATATATGATCATTTATGACAATCCATGAAGTAAAACTATCTCCTATATGTAGATGCATCCCAATCTCTCTAATGAACCCTACTCATAGATCGATAGGAAGTGGGCCAACTTGGTGAGTCATTCAATGATCATCCAGATGGTATCATGCCCATGGATATGTGTGGTATACATTTAATTAAGTCCATCTATATCCCATCCCACTTACACTATGTCACCTTAAGGGGTTGGGTCAAACCTGATGGAACCTGGTGCTCAGACTTCACTGGTTAACAAGTGATTCATTGAGAAATGAACTATGTCACCATCTTCTTCATCCCAGGCCACCAGAACTGATGTCAGAGGTCTTGATACAACTTTTAAACTCCTGGATGTACCACCAATGGGATGGTATGAAAATTCATCAAGACCTCCTCCCACAACGTCACTAGCACTATTGTGCTTCCACTAAAGAGAATGACGTGCTTCACACCTTTTGAATATCCATCAGGGGAATACCCCATGGACATCTGAGCACATGTAGTCTCACATTCGATATCTCCAAGATGTGCCTCCCTTACTCTATGTAAGAGTGGAGGGTAAACTACCATCGAATGGAGATAACATACTTCATTTATATCCACAAAGGATATCTGTATTGAGGATAACTACTCAGATGACTCACTCACCAACTACAAGATGGATCTCCTACTGAGAGCATATTCCACTATGTTCCCCTTCCCTTGAGTATAAAAATTTTAAATTTATAGTGAGGAACTTGATACATCATCCCTATCTCATGTGCATATCCTTCATAGAGAAGATATATTTGATACTTTGTGGACATAGTAGATGGTAAATGGTTTTCCCATAAAGTAGTGTTGCCACATCGTCAATGCGAAGACTACTACTTCTAGCTCAAGATCATGGTTCACGTAGTTCTTCTCACACTACCTTAATTGGAATGAAACATAGGTAATAAATGATTTCCCATGCATTAGGACACAACCAATCCTAGTCCCTAATGCATCTCAGAATACCACATATTCAACACCCTTCTCCGGTAATCTCAAGATGGGAGCACTCATCAACATATAACTCAGATCCTCAAAGCACTACTATCACATATCTATCCAAACAAAAGGTTTACCCTTACATGTCAAGGTTATCAAAGGTTCTTCTATTCTTGAAAATTTGGGTACAAAACTCTGATATTACCCATCCAAATCCATGAAACTCCACACCTTTGTAACACTCTTATGTGGCTCCCATGCAAGCACAGCTTCAATATTCACCGGATCTACTTCCACTCTAGCCTCTAAAATGACGTTTCCTAGAAAGTGGACCTCTCAAATCTATAACTAACAATCATATATATTCTCATAAATTTAGTTCTCATGGAATATGTCCGAGACCGACATCAAGTGTATCGTGTCCTCCACCTCGGATTCTAAGTACACGAGGATGTCATCAATGAAGACCACGATGAAATGGTCTAAGTAAGGCTGTAAGATCCTACTCATAAGCCCAATAAAAACTTACAAGGTTTTTTTCATGCTAAATTAAATCACTATGTACTCATAGTGGTCATACCAACATCTTATGGTTCCCTTTAGTAAATCCTAGTCTTGTACATGAAACTGATGATAACCATATCTGAAGTCTATCTTTGATAATGACCTTGATCCCATAAACTGATCGAATATGTATTCAATCCTCTAATTTGGATACTTATTTTTCACATTCACCGTGTTCAAGAACCAAAATTCCACACATAACCTCAATCTATTATCTTCCTTCTTGACAAACAAAACCTGGGCTACCCAAGGTGAAACACTAGGTCTTACAAAGCCGTTCCTCTAAAAGTTCTCCAACTGTACCCTCAACTCATAAAGCTCCATGGTAGCCATATGATATGAAGGTTTAGATATTTCTATCATACCATAGTATAGATCAATCAATAATTATACCTCCCTGTGAGGAGGTAATCATAGAACATCTTTGGGAAAGAAATCTTCGTACTCATCCACCACTATAGAAAACTGAGGACTCGTCTCATCTACTGCACTGAGGGTCATTCTAGCCAACTGGTGTGTGATCAGTTTAACCCTCTTATGTGTGAGTCCATATTCTGATTCTTGGGATTCATTTTCACCGAAAAAGGAAAAACCGGTCCCATCTCCACGGACACACCACACTATGCACCTAAAATAGTCAATTTGGGCCTGAACTACAGATAACTAGTCCATACCAAGAATGATTTCATTTGGCCTCGATGATGCCACCAAGAGATACAACCAAAAACTCTCACCCACATGAGTAAGGGAAAACTATATTCACTAGTTTTTTATCATCAAATCTCCTTTAGTAGGAGTCTCTAAGCATATAGATCAAGTCAATTGTTTCACTAGAATCTCTGTGTCTCAAACAAGGTTCATAATGAGAAAGGAGTGACCAGAACATGTATCTATAAAAACTTAATCTAGGGTGGAAAATAAATAGGTCATACCTATAATCATATATACTTCACTGAGGTCATAGGCCTCCATCACTTGAAGCTATCCCCGTCCCTATCCACCAACTCCCTAAGCCTGTGGCAGACCACCTGAGGGTGGTGGTGGTGGTACATTGAACCTTCGACCACCTCCTACAGCTAGTCCATCTCCTCTTACACATCATCCACTTGGAAGAACACCCTGTTTTTACCTTCACCACTACCTCAGTGATCCCTCAACTACTTATTGATCATCCGTACAATGATTCAGGCAGTCTCGAGCCATGTGTCCCCGACCACCACACAAGTAGCACATCCTATCCTTCAATTGAATTGCTATGTCATGGGATTATTCCACTACTGACCCCATGCCCTAGGGTCATCTCCTTAAGTATTTGTTCCACTTGGATCTAAGCATTGTTTTTTGGATACTTATTGCCGAAGATTCAGCTACTTGATTCTCCGTGGTATCTCTCACTACCGGTTTTTTCACTACAAGAAATATCTATACTAGAATAGCTCACTCCAGTACCCCATAATATGTAGGAATGATAAGTGATATCATAGATTCATTTATATTCTAGAGTATTCCATTCATTAAGGTCCGAGACTTGAAGAACATGCCCTACACTATATCCATGTAGTAACGAGAAAGAATTGTAAACCTCACTCATTACTCAGCTATTGTCTGGCAACCCTTCTGCAGATACAACAGCTTTTGTATATACACGGAGTGTAATGTCAATGGAAATAACTCCTCTCTAATGAGATTCTTGAAGTCTATCCAATTGAGGGTCATATCCTTATTCATTTGGATCAAAAAGCTCCACCATATCCCCACTGATTCATGTAGATGACTTGTGGAAAAGATTGCCATCTAGTCGAGAGGCATCCTCACTAGGTGGAAGACGCATGTAATCACCTCCATCCGATCCTCATCTGCCTGGGGGTCTGGATCACCCCTAAACCTAGGGGGTTCTTCCTGTAGAACTCATGCAATTCACTCAACCTATGTGCATCCTCTACCTGTAATTTTTGTAGTAACTACTTCTCTATGAGAAGTGGTATCTCTATTACAGTACCTGCAAGTTTTATATCAGATAATGGCCCCTATTATGATAAATTATCACTAGGAGGATCATCCTCATGATCGAACATCGGAATCCTGGATGTATGTCTACAAGGAGGCATCTTGAAATAGATCATGACATACCACACTCAATAGAGTATACATGGTGAGCTGACACTAACTCAAGGACACAAAAACACATTCAATCCTATATGATCCTTGTGCCATTTATTTTCTCTGCCACTAGTGTTTTCATGTATCAAGTTGAAAAAATGAATTTAGGTTCCTAGTGAATGGATAAGTCAGCCACTACACAAACACTGGGGTCCCTGGTCTGAAATCGAAACTCGAAACCCTTAACATTGTTGCCTCAAACCAATTTCATAGACTCTTGGTTTTTTAGGTAGAACCAAAATCTATTTTATTCTTCTATATCATAACCCTTCTCCCAGGACCCATGACATGACTACCCCAGGCCCGCCTCCAATATCACGGGGGCTGGTGAATAGTACTGAGTAGGCATATCCCACAAATGGGAGGAATTTTCATAAGTACCTATACACACACACCCATCTCCAATACCAAAAGTTCCGAATTGAAAATAATAATTAAATAAGAATGAATACCACTAATATACAAACAAATGAATAAGAGAGTACAAAAAACTCAAAAGTAAACAGGGCTATAATACATTCCCAACCAAAAGGAAAAGTACAACCTTCTAGAACTCATCCGCAGAAAACCCTACTTGAAGGGTAGGTAGAGAAACAGCTGTCATAAGTCACTAAATCACTCCTCGTTTTTCATGCCTCTATCTAAGCACTACCTGGTCCTAGTCCACCAAGTACATCTTCATAGTGTTAATAATTTTTACAATACATGACACATGCAAGAATATCCTATGCAGGGGTGAGTAAAAAAATACTCAGTAGGGACCCCAAAACCATAAAGGTACACCACTTAGAAATACACAAAGTATACCACAAAGGAAACACATGAAGTATGCCAAAAATTAAACAAAAAAAGTACACCACAAAGGGAACACACGAAGTATAGTCAATATGGTCAGTTCACATAGATACGAATCTAATGTACGAAGGGAAGGGTTTCCAGTTGTAGTCTGAAAATCTCTCAGTCTCCATGACACTAGATGTGTCGATGGCGCAAGGAGAATCGATGGCACTTGGAGCGTTGACAAAACAAGGAGCATTAATGGAATACAGAGAATTGGTGGATCACATAGCTTCAATGGAATACATAGCATCGGTGGCGCCCAGAGTAGTGATGCCTCTCGGGACATCGATGACACAAGGAGAATCGATGGCCCTGGAGCATCGATGGTTCACAGAGCATCGATGGTGTACGTAGCATTACTGGCGCATGGATAATATATGGTTCGCGGATCACGATGGTTAATGGAGCATAAATGGTTAATTCATCCCCCAAGACACATAGTCAGCAAGATCACATAGTCATAGCCAGCCACACGATTCTACTTGTAGCGTGTTTGTTCTCAGAGAACCTACTCTTCAAGCCATCAGGTCATAAAAAAACATCCCAAAAAACTAAATTCGAGTTTCTCAAAAGGACCTTTTCATTGTAAGGGTTCCAAAACTGTAAATGTATCTTCAAACTAACACATATTTTGAAATATATAACCAATTTTGTAAAATTTGGTATGGTCCAGTTTGGGTCCGACCCACCCCAGTTCGGCCAACCCAACCTGACTCGGTCGGTTTGGCTCGACCCATTGGGCCACTAGACCGAGGCTTGTTGGGACACATTTTCCATACCACTAGGCCGCTGGAGTGGCCCAGTTTTCCCAGAATGGTCCACCGCATGTGTCCCAACTCCTTTAACGCATGCCTCAGTCGTGCACTCCTGGTTAATGCAGCCACAAAGTTCAACTCAGATGGCACCACTTCCCATCCTCTGGTCCTATGGGCCTACTTCCATGGGGTCCTCCTCTGAAGTGGAATCTGAGCCGCGTCCCTCCAATGTCACCATTGTGACTTCCGTCCATAGTCGGCAGTGTGCGTTGTGGTGTATTCCACCTCTGGCGCGGTCCTGCTAGAACGTGGCTATGTGCCCGGTCAAAACTCGTCCTCCCACCGGGACACATGCTTCCCTTACCACCAGCCACCCTGGTAGAGGCTGTCTATATGTCATGACCTCCTTCCTGAGTCTATAACATTATATTGCACTCTCATCTCACCTCTACAATTCCATCACATATCACTACCTTCAGTCTCAGATCGCTGCACCATGGATCATGGGTTCAATGGTCAATAATTTTTGTAGGGCTTCAACGTTCGAAGAACATAAGATGAAAATGATAGATTTAGGGGGGATTAAGAATATGAACATAAAAATAATGGATCTTGGTCGTGTTCATCTAAACTTCATCCATTCATGTTATAATGATCACAAAGAAACCAACAGCAGAATAATCACCATGATCTATTCCCTTTAATATGTAATAATTATCCCTCCCACTAGAACAATTGAACCATGGATCAACCTATTCGCGGGTCAGTCTGAGTTCATCATTTGATTATAAGAAGGGGAAAATAAATCATGTAGAGATCAACACCCAACCTCTATAATTGGATCAGCCATTGAAAATGAATAGAGGAACTTGTCATCATCGATCCTCGATACACCGATGTTCATCGCCCGGAGAGAGCTTCCTTATCCTTACCTCATGGGAATTTTAGGGTTATGAATATAGCCTTGAATTCCAATAACTTGGATTATTAAAATGGAAAACTACTACTATGTCAACATGTAACATCCAATAAAATATTTTTTACTAAATATTTTAAATAATCATATGTACAAAAACTAACTTCCACCCTCAACCCGTGTAGGTCAAGGTTAAGCCCCGCCTAAGGAAAACACCCCCTTATGAACACAACTGTGGTCTTAGATTTCCAATCCGAGTTACCATTTATGATTTAATTGGATTTAAAAATAAAATAATTTGTATTAAATTATTTTATTTACAGTTATTCCCCTGGTGAATTTTTCTACAGATGACCCATTCCGACCAATGTTATGTTGTGCCTAAGGTAAAGACACTGGTTTAAGATCAACGGTGCCCTTAGATTTCTAATCAATGAACTTGTTTTAGAGTTATTTCACTTTTTTAAAAAATTTTCACACATGTTCTATTAAAAACATAACATTCTTCAAACAATCATTTTGGGCACCTCGGGCCTCCAAATCGCTTGTCGTCTTAGTGAATGGTCTCATAATTTTCCCAAATAATTTCTAAAATTAAAATCAGAAAAATACAAGTCATTAAAATTTTTATTCACACATAAAAATCCTTTTTATTTAGAAAATCCCTACCCAAATACCATCCTTAAATCCCTCCCCATTTATTAGAGGATTTTTTATCAGAAAACCAACCTAAGGATAATTTTTTTGTAAACTTGAGGGGGTTTTCCAAAGAGGAGGTCTAGCTATTAACCAAGAATTTTCAATCTATTTCTTCTTCTATCACCATAAAATATTCTTCAAATGTTATTAAATAATATCACTAGTATCTTCAATATAATGAGTTATTTTTATATTAATCACATAAACTATATCCATATCATCTTCTATCAAATGGGAAATGAACCCATTGTTCGTGTTTATGTAGGACTACCACTCAACAAACTGATGTAATTTGTTTTCCATCATCTCCTGATGTGCATAGATTTTTATAAAATTTTTATGATTTTTAACTTAGTTTTAATTAAATATTTTAACTGTTTTTAGTTTTTTTAATTTATTTCTATAGTTTTGTAGTGTTTTTGTTATTTTTTTTAATTTTTAGCTAATTATATATTACTATTAGTTATTTATTATTATTATATTTTTATACTTTATTAGAATCTAATATCTAACACATTTATTACTTTTATTAGTTTAATTAATATTAGTTTTTTACTAGTTTATTTTATAATTATTATTTTATTATTAATGATATTAATTTGTTATATTAGTGTTACATATTATTGTATATCAATTATTATTAGTAGTTTTAATTATATTATTTTTAATTTTTTTATTTTCTTATTATTATTATACTACTATTTATTAGTTCTATTTTTACTATATTATTATTTTTATAATTCTATTTTTGCCTAATTATATTTATATTCTAACTTTATTTTAAAAATTTATCTAATTATATGTATATTTATTTATTTATATATATATAAAGTTATTATTATTTTTTATTTTTTATTTTTATTCTATATTTATTTTAAAATATTTTTATAGAATTCTAATATTACTTTTTACTATTATTCCAAATATTTTTATTATTATTTATCACATTAGATAATAAGAGTTTTAAAATCTTAAATTTTAATTTGATTCAATTTTTTTGTCCTTAGTTGATTATATACAGTGCAGAGCCCTTCTTCTTCATATCTACTAGGAGGAAAAAACAAACAAGGGAGGTGATATCCTCCTCCATCTCCTTTACATGAATCTTTATCCCTACTATTATGTACCTCCATCAATATCCTCTTCCTTCTACAATACCAGGTAGTCATCTTGCTACAACACACCCACATCACACCTCCTCTCACGAAGCAATAGGCCGACATCACTCTCACCTACTGCGCACCTGGAGGACTCCACCATGTGGTTATTCTCTTTTATTATAGTGAATCACATGCATTTATATCCTCTATACATCTTCGCACCCCACATGCATTCCTAAACGACCATCCCCACCTATGTACAACACTATTGGTTTCCCTTCCTTACTCCTCTTACTCACTATACACCAAACTAGCCTTCACCTTAGTCCAACTGTAGAATCCCGACCTAGGTGTAACACACTAGTTCCCTAGTATGGTTGGTTACATGAACTAAAGTCTTCCTCCTCATACACCTGAGTCTTTCAACTAGCAGCGAGAGTCTAATATCAGTCATCGGGAGACTATACTGTCTTTATCAAAGTATCACAACTACAATAATAAATAATAATAACCAAAACATATAACAAATAACCAAAACGTACCAATATCACATGACAAACAAAATTGGAAATAATTTATCCAACAATTAAATATTAGATATTTGACTCCTAATATGTGTTAAGTGTCAAAATTCAAACCAAAAAGTAAATACACTACAATTCCCCCAAAAAGATCTCAAAACCAAGTTAGGTTCCCTTATACATGCTCCATCCAAAATTCACCATCAATCCTAGGGCCTTTTTCCATATCCTTTCTTGAAAATATTTAGTCTCTTATGGTACAAATTAGGTATCCCAATTATGGTGTCAGTACAACTTAGTAGGCCACCAAAAATGGTTTTTAAAGAAATATCTAGTAAAAAATAGTGTATTTAGTTGTATAAAGATTAAAATACAGGAATTAATGTAAAAAAATACATTTATTCAATTACTCTTTATTTAACCACAGAGACCCATAGGTTCTTTGAGACACTCGAACCCTCAATACCTATTTCAGACCATTTCGGAGTCTAAAATTTATAAAAATACCATGGTTTTCATTTATCATTTCATTTCACATTATATCACGGCCAATTAAAACCATTGTCTAATGCCAAATCATGGGTGTAGAATATTGTGTATAGAACCCCATGGGTATTTGGAGCCTCAATCCCTATCCCACACCTCAATAATCACTTGGGTATTCAGAACCTCATTCCTTATCCCATACTCACTATCTCATAATGTTATTTGGAGCCTCATTCCCTGTCCCATGCCTTGTTTATCATATATGGGTATTTGGAGCCTCATTCTATGTACCACACCTCGTTCATCACCTATGGTAATTTGGATCCTTAGTCCGTGTATCGCACTTGTATATCACAAAATCACATAGATATCACATATATCACATCATTCATGGTTAATCAACATTAACCCTTTTGATCAATATTTTACATCCTGGCATACCGTTAAAATAATCCCAACCAACATGGGTCTTCAATTTAATCACATGGAATAACATGAACAAAACACCATTAATCCATTTATCAACACTTAACTATATAAACAATTAATTAGTTAACTAATTAATTAATTTAATTTCACAATTCAAATATCCCATTAATTAATTAACCAATTAATTAATCCAATTTCACAATCCCAATATCCCATTAATTAATTCAGAAATTAATAAATCCAATTCCAAAATCCCAATATCTCATTAATTAGTTCACCAATTAGTTATTCAAATTACAACATTTTAATATCCCATTAATTAATTGAATAATTAATTATTCTAATTCCACAATCCCAATATACCATTAATTATTTCACTGATTAGTTAATCCAATTTCACCAAACCCTTAATTAATTAATTAAATTTAAGAAACTGAATTTTAAAATGTTCACTATAAATTACGTGATTACATACACATAATCGAAATCAAGACTTCAAGATTTGATTAATAGACATCCTACCTCAAGATCTTTGACAAATGATCACTAATGAAAATTCATAATTGAAGCAGAACAACCATGTTCCTAATGAAGGATGATATCTATATCCAAAACCTAGATCCAATATCAAAAAAATAAAGATCCAATAAATCTATATCTATATTCACCATCAATAGAGTAAATATTCCCCTTAAAGGAGGAAAGAATGATGACAGAGTGAGAGGAAAACACATACTCAAATAGGTTAAGATCCATCAATAGATCTTTGATTTTCCAAGAAAAAAGGATGAAAAGCCTTGGAATCCATTCAAGATCCTCTAAAATGAGAGAAAGCTTTTTAGGGTTGAGCTAGGGGATTTAGGGATATAGGATGGGGGGTTCATGAATTATTATGTAAATTTTCAGGGGTTTTTAATCCTACATGCATAGTTTCCTATATGGGGAACGTGGTTTACCCTAAATGTGCACCCTAACCATGTTCCTCACCTGGGGGTGTCGTACAGTTAATCATAAGAGGACACATGTTTCGAAATACTATGTGTCAGCCATGTGAATCCCCTATGTCTGGATTCACTCAATTTTATGGGTTGGGTTCATGGATTGGGAAAACCATACGCCAACTGTGTACTTCCCCACTTCCATCCAAAATTCTCTAATTTTCACCCAAGATCACCCATGGTAAATCTAAATCAAAAAGGTACTCACAATAAGACCAATGAGTACCGGTAAACCACCGTGAGAAATATCCAGAGAAGGTTAGGACCAAACAATATCCCCAACTTATTATAGCTCATCCTCAAGGTGGACTCCCAAACATCTCAAAGATTCTAAGGTAAAAAAGATCTTTACATTGAGCTCACATATCTGTTTCTCTCCCCAATTTTTTCTCGTGAACATGACCATGTTTCCACAATACATGAACTATCTTCATGGTCATTATCACCAAAACATTATCATTGTGATCTAAAAAATCTATCATATTCTCTTTAAATCACACATCAATCTCAAGCTCAACAACATCCTCAATGAAAATATGATAAGGTTCTAGGTGATACCGTTGTAGTTGGGACACATAAAAAACATTATGCATAGAACTATGCCACTTTAGAAGAGCCAATTGGTATGACACAAGCCCAATTCTCTCCACAGCCTCAAATAGTTCAACAAACCTGGGTTCCATCTTTCCCCATTTTTAAATCATGTGGTCACTTAATATTGTATACACCCGAAGGAACACACAATCATCCTCTAAAATATCTAGGGTTTATCAATATCTATCAGCCTACAACTTCTATAAAATTTGATCCATATCCATATGCTTCTAAATTAGTTGAACCTGTTATGACGTCTGCAGCATGAGACTCAGTCCAAAAAACTCTAAATCACCTAACTCCATCCAACGTAGATGTGATATGCATGGACTACCATAAATATCAACATATTCTTCCATATTTATTATTTATTGATAAATTATGTTATAGGTGAACTCAATGAGGTCTATGTGATTCTACCATACCCCACTGAAGTCAAGAACACATATTTGTATCATATCCTCAAGCACCTATCTAGTATGTTATGATGGCCCATCTATTTTTTGGTGGAATTATAAACTCAATAAAATAAGTGTACCAAGAATATTCTATATGCACTTCTAGAACTGTAATGTAAAACATGAGTCAGGATTTGAAACAATGCTTTATGGAACCCTATGTAGATAGACTATATCTCAGATATACAAGTATCCCAACTAGTCCATTGATAAATTCTTTCATTCCAATAGTAAATTAACTACCTTTTTAAACTGTTCTAAAATCACCCAAATAACATCATTATTCTGAGGTATCCTCACGAGACCCACCACAATGTATATGTTAACATCATCCTAATTTTATTCTATAATTAGCAGTGACTATATAAAACACCTTGTCATTGATGCTCATCCTTCACCTTTTGATAGGTGAAGAATCATGTTACAACCCTAATTGTCTTCTTTTTTATGCCCAACCACCAAAACAATCTTTGTAGGTCATTGTACATTTTGGTCACACCTAGATGAACCTCCCACTTAAAGGCGTAAAATTCATGAATTAGCTCCTCTTTTAGGCTCATAGTTACAAAAAACTCATTCCACATAGATGATATCATCTTCATATATGTTCCAATCAAAATGTGGCTCTCTAACTTCAAGGATTTTTCTCAAGTCCAAACACTCTGGATCAACATAATTTTTGTCTCTCATGCTTCTCAAAAGTGTAGACTTAAATAAAAATTATGCGATATTTATCTATTCCTAAATCTCTTGAACCATAAAAATCATATCAACTGGTAATGTCTTCATTTTTTCCTCAAAACTAGACTATTGAAGTATCTGAGCTTCATTTTTCCCTCTCAAAGTATTAGAAACATAGTTTCCCATACCAAGAATAAATTATAGCTCAAAATAAAATGAATTCATATACTCTACACACCTCTTCTTCAGAAGATTCATATCCTATTGTAAAAATGTATACTTAAATATATTATGATCTATATACATAGTAAATGTCCTTCCCAAAAGACAATGTCACTACCATGTCAATGAAAAAACCATTGTATCCAACTTGAGGTCATGCATAGGGTAATTCCATCCATGTGGCCTCAACTGTCAAGACCCATATGCCATAACTCGATCTCCTAACATCAATGCTCTAATACCTATCCCATAATAATGAAAAAACATCTTATACTCCTCACCTAGATTGGGCAGGATCAAGATTGTTTTTGTTTTAAAACTCTTCTTCAACTCCTTCAAAGCATTCTCATATGCTCCAGACCATTTAGTGTTCAATCCTGTCTTGTTCAATCCCAAAATGGTTCTTCCAAAAGGGAAAAGTATTTAATGAACCTCAAATAATATCATGATAACCCCTGAAATCTACAGATATCAAAAATATTCTTAGCATGCTCCCAAGAAACAACTAACTAAACTTCATTTGGATCAATGGACACACCTTCCTCTGAGATGATGTGACCTAATAAGTGTACTTGATCAATCCTGAATTGAGACTTAGATATCTTGGTGTATATATGATGCTCCCTCAATGTAATTATAATTATGTAAATATGTTGGAAATGATCATCATGAGTCATGGAGTACACTACGATTTCATCCAAAAAAATTACCGCAAACTGATCCATGTACGGGAGGAAGATTTTGTTCATCAAGGCCATAAACACTTATGGTTCATTCACAAACCCATACCGAATCACAAAAAAACTCATATAGGATATACGCACTTCTAAAATAAGTACTCAGTATATCAAAAGGATGAAATCTAAGCTAATGATACCCTGATCTCAAGTCAATCTGGGATAAAATACAAGCTCCCCTCAACTGGTCAAATATATCATCAATACATGGAAGAGTATACTAGTTCTTGACACACCTATGGTTCAAATTTTGGTAATCAACACATAATCGCAGATTATCTTAATCCTTTTTAAGGAAAATAACTGGTGAACCCTAAGGAAACAAAGTCAGAATGATAAAACACTTATTCATCAAATCTCCTAACTGAGCCTTTAACTCTTTATGTCATGTTGGTTCCATGATGTATGGTGGAATAGGAACTGGAACTTCTCTCAGCCTGAGTCAATTGTAAACTCTTCATTTCTCTCAGGTGTAAGCCTTGATAATTCATCAGGAAACACATCTTGAAACTTGTCCATGATGGATGGAAATTTATCATGATTTACACCCTCATGATCGAGAATAATACTATCAACCTGAGTTATGATCTCCCCCGGTTTTTGGTGAATTAAACATTCTCAACCTGCCTAGATATCCTATTCTCCATGGTGAATATATTTTTCACCCTCAGGAAAATTAAACATAACTCTCATGTGGTAAAAATATGTGTTGGCTCGGTATTATACTAATAAATCCATACTCATAATAAGGTCAAATCCTTTCATGTCAATGATGTAATAATCCCAACTGAAATGATACTCTCAGCCTCAAGAGAACACCATTACACAAGAAGATGTCTCTTGATAGTAACCGAAAGGTGTATCTATCATCAAAACTCTACTCATGAACTCAACTTCTAGGCTTAAAACATTCAAAAAATTTCTAGATATAAAGTAATTGAGAGACATCAGTATCAAATAAAGTACAAGAAAGTGCAGAAGATAAATGAATAGTACATCTAATTGTTGATGGTCCAGCCTCGCTATCCATAAGTATAGGAATAATTGCATGAAAATATATTTCACCTCTTCTAAGTGATACAATTTGAGTCCCCTAAATTTTACCACCCAACTATACATGCACTTGTTCCTAGAATCACCACATCTACTACCTAAACTGTCATGGCTAACATAACTCCATCTACAAGACTAATATAGTGTAGAAGATACCCTTCCCGCATTATGGTTCTATAAAGATGTTCCATCACTACCCATATATCATGGGTTCATATAGAACCTCTATAGATGTCCCATCCTTCCACAGGTTTTTCACGGTAACTATGGTATAGGACAATGTCTTAGATAGTGGCACATACTACCACACTTGTGGAAAAGTACTCAGGTAATATCCTGAATAACTGATCCTTCCCACTATCCACTATTCATTCCAATGGTTTGATCAGCATTATCATAACTATGCTTCCTACGCTCAAAAGACTTACCATCTAATTTACCAGTAGAAACTACCTATCATCCACTAGAATCATCCTTAAGGTTCTGATCTGGTATGAGAGCCTGATCCCCTACTTCAAAAAACTATTTTCAATTGAAATATATTAACTTCGGAATTAATATAATATTTAAGCCCATCCTAGAAATTTCTTTCCATGGCTATATTGTCCACTTCTAATACTTTTAAAATTAATTTAAAGTTAGTAATGCAACCATCATTATCCATAATAATGCTACTCCCCTATGTCAACCCTATAAACCCAGCTTGTCTTTCTTACCTCAATGTATATGGATAAAAGTTCTCCAAGAACTTATCAAAAAAGTACTTCCATAACATATAATAAACATGTCTAGTCCAATCATGAACATACTAAAAGAACTTCACTAATCCTCATAACATGTAAGTAGCCAACTTGACCCTTTTCTTAGTAGGAGTCTCGAAATGGTAGAGTATAGTATGGATGGACTCAATCCAGAAGTCTGTTTCCTCAAGTCCACCCACTCAAGTGAAAGTTGGAGGGTGATGTAACTAAAAATCCTTTTTTAGGTTAGACATACACTTTAGAACCTAATCCAGGCCTCTCTCCATAAACTTCTTGAATCAAGTAAAGTTATCTCAGAAATTATCTCTGACTTCCTCACCCAACACAATCAGTGACTCTGGTTCCACTATTGGATGATCATATCCTACCCTGTCTGCCCATCATTCTCTCAAAAAAAGTTTTCATAGAGTTTTATATTTATAATTACAAAAAAATCTTCTTAGGACACCTAGAAAAACATTAACATATTTTCATAAGAGGGATTCAAAATCATCCACAATAATCCATTTCCCCCAAACCCCACCACACAGTAAAAACCAAGGTGTTATCACTACTCTTAACCATCCTACATATAGGTCATGGTTAACAGAGGCTAAACTCATTTTCATTTCTCAACATTCTCATTAGACACCCATTTTCCACATTTTACATCAGTTTACAATTTTCCTGTTCATACTAGGCACCATTTTTAGTTCAATTAAATAAGAAATGAAGAACAATTCAATTTCATAATTTACCTATAACATATTTTCCCCTATGTTTCTAAAATTATTCATGTCACAAAATAATCATGATATACTAGAATGATTCATGAATACTCAAATCTCATGTCATACTAGGCCATGAGTCAAATAATATAAAAACTAAGAAATAATAATCACATCACATAATAATTTCATTAATCTAGGTCAAATAGAATCAACTATAACAAAACACATCAACAAGAATAATAACACATTGGGTACTTGGATTTTACCCTCGTACATGGGTTAGTTAATCCCATGTAGGGTATCTTAACCAAGGCCTAACTCACCATATTCTTCTTTCTACCTTTCCCAAAATGTAATAAAAAAGAAAATAAAAGAAATGTATCTTTGAAAACACTTTGTAACATCCCATCCCAAGTGAAACACACTGGTGCCCCTAGCCGGTCAATTACATGACCTCAAGTGTAAATTCTCGTATGCTAGAGGTTATTGAATATCATTGAGGGACTAATATCAATCATGGGGAGACTGTAGATTTTTTTTATAAAAGTATCACAATAGTAGAAATAAGAAAGAATTTCCAAAAGATATACCCAATAACCACACCATATAAGTATCACTTGATGAAAAAATAGTAAATACTATTTTTAAAACTAAATAGTAGATATGTCTTTCCAAATATGTGTCAAGTGTCAAAACTAAAACCCAAAATTAAAGACATATATATTTCCCCCAAACAGGTCTGTAGACCATGTCGGGTTCCCTCATCCATGCTCTATCCCGACTCAACCATCTTAAATAGTTCCTTTTCCCTTATGTTGTCATGTAAACATGAATTCTAATCAGCGACCGATCAGGTATCCTAAGTAGGGTGTGATTACAACTCAATAGGCCACCACCAACTGCGTCTAAAGGAATATCCACTTAATGACAATGTATGTAGTTGTATAAAGATTAAAATACAAGTAATAACGTAAAAAAATTACATTTTTTCAATTATAATTTATTTAACCACATAGTCCCATGGGTTCCTAATGACACCCGAACCCTCAATACCTGCTTCGGCCCTTGATGCAGTATAAACATTAACATTATACCATGTTTTTCAATTATCATTTCATTTCAAATTATATCATGGCCAATTGGAACCATAGTCCAATTCTAACTCATGTGCATAACATTTCATTCCTAGCACCCTGTGGGTATTTGGAGCCTTAATCTCTATCTCACACCTAAATATAAAATATGTATTTAGAGCCACAATCCCTATCACATACTAGCTATCTCCTATGGGTATTAGGAGCCTCAATATTATTTCCACACCTCATTTATCACCTATAGGTATTAGGAGCCTCAATCCATGTCCTAAACCTACATTATGACATAGGGGTATTTGGATCCTCAGTATGTGTCCCACACTCATATATCACATAATCACTCATGTACCACATATACTAGATCAATCAAAGTTAATATAAATTTACCCTTTTCATCAATATTTCATATCATGGAATAGAATTATAATTAAAACAAAAAACATGGTTTTTCAATTTAATCACACAGAATAATATGAACAAAACACTATTAACCCATTTATCAAAATTTAACCATATAACCCATTAATTAATTCACCAATTAATTATTAAAATTACACAATTCCAATATCCCATTAATTAATTCAATAGTTAATTAATCGAATTCCTCAATCCCAAAATCCCATTAATTAATTCACCAATTAATTAATCCAATTCCACAATCTTAATATCCCGTTAATTAATTAACTAATTAGTAAATCCAATACCACAATCCCAATATCCCATTAATTAATTCACCAATTAATTAATCCAATTCAACAATTCCAATGTCCCATTAATTAATTCAATAAATAATTAATCCAATTTTACCAAAACCTTAATTCATTAATTAACCAAATTAATTAATTCAATTTAAGAATCTCAATTTTTAAAAATTCAATAGAAATTCTAAAAATACATACACAAAATTGAAATCAAGACTTTTTTATTTGAATAATAGACCACCTACCTAAAGATCATAAAAAAAACTCACCAATAGAAATTCTCAATTGAGGTGGGACAACCACGGTTATGACCATGGATGGGATCTAGATACAAAAAATTGATCCAAGATCAAATGAATCAGGAACCAATAAACCTAGACCTAGATTCATCATTAGTAGAGGAAAAATCCCCTCAAAGGGTGATAGAAAGATGAGAGAGTGAGAGGTAACCAGATGCCCAGAGAGGTGCAGATCCATTTAAGAACGGACATTGAGAAGACTTGAAATTAGTACAGGAACCTCCAAAATGAAAGAAAAATGTTTCAGGGTCAAGATAGGGGTTTAAGGATATAATATAGGGGTTCAGAAACTTTTATGTCAATTTTCATGGGTTTAAAATCCCACACGCACAGTTTCCTGTACAGGGCACACGATTTTCCCTAACTGTGTACCCTAACCATGCACCTAACCTAGGGGTGTCTCATGGTTACTCCTAAAAGGGTGCATAGTTTTACAAACTCTTCACCAATCATGTGAATCTGCTCTGTTTGGGTTTACAAAATTTCCTAGGTTGGGGAAACTATTTGGGAAAACTGTGTGCCAACCATGTGTTTCCCCACTTCCTAACAAAATTCCTTAAGTTTCACCAAAGAGCAGACAAGTTAAACCCCAATAAAAAAGGTACTCAATAAAAGATACAATATTACCTATAAAAAAATGATATATCTTTCCAAAAGGTTGTGACCTTACTCCAGTAGTACACCACCATGGTAGTAGGAACCCGTAGCAACCCACAAATACCCCCCCCCCCCGCACAGAACTGATCATGCACCTCCCACTATAAAAAACAAGTGGAGGAATTCTATAACTCCAATATAAGGCCTCACCCACTATACTTAACTAGATACACACCCTCCTCATATAGAATCCATACCAACGAAAACCCCGATGTGCTTCTTCTTATCTGTTATGCCTCATGGTTAGTGCGATATTGTAGGTGGTTAGTCGTTAGATCAACGGTGGTTTGGGTGCAGCACCAACACATAAAATGAGGTTATATTTTTTATTCAGATATCGATGGGTGGAAAGTGATTTTCATTCTAAGAGAGAACACTAATCTGATCATTTTTTCAGCGACATGCGCCGATCATTTTTTGTTATTGTGATGATATGTGAAGTACTTATTTTTAAGATGTGATAATCTTAGATGACCTATGGTATTCCTATCACCGACAAAAAAAAGTGATACTTTATGTATTTATTTTTAATTTGATGTTTGTTCTATGGTTGTATAACATTATTGGTGACAGAGTTGTGATGAACGTGATGGTAATTGCATGCATTTAATTTACATTTATGTTTAATTCCTTTTTAAATTAATTAATTTTAATTGGATTTTTATTTAATTAATTATATCTTCCTTTGAATAAATTATCATTTAGAGTCTGAACATATGTTTGGGTGCTTATTCATGTGATAACTAATAAGTAATCACGAATGGGAGATTATCCAAGAATTAATTTTTTTGGAATTTTGTCACACCCCCGAGAGAATCTTAAATCTCATGTAATCGAATTCTGAATAAATAAATATATTAATTGAGAAATTGAATATTTTATGTGTATTATTATTTAAAATTTTAGGAGTGATACTTAATCAGTGATATCATGTGAGAAAAACTGGCGTCGATAGATACTTAGACTTTGTGTAAAATGTGTTGTGGTATTTCACCAAGTAATTTAGTGCTATAGTGATGAAAAAATTATTCTCTAAACCATAGAAGGATATGTCGAATGATTTTTGTGAAAATTATAATATTTTATAACATTATATATGGATATATTATATTGTTTTAATTAAAAATAGAATCAAAGGTGTTTGAATAAATAAATATTCAAATGTGGAAATTAAATAATTGGCATTGCATGCCTGTGAACCAACATCACAACTCTGACATTTTCTTCTCTTATTATTTTTCTCCATAGATTTATTAAGTTAAATTATTTGATTTTATTTATTTAATTATTCATTTTTTAATATATATTTTTACTTTTCTAAATTTTTTAGTTGTTTATCACTTTAAAAAACTCATCACCAGGATCATTCTTCCAAAAGGATATTCCCATTTTATTCATAATAATCTATGTGTTTCAACCATATTTTCTACTTCTACATTAGTTAGGAGGTTAAAAAAATTAAAATGTCATGTTCTACGAAGTTCTCACCAAATATTTGGTGCTATTTTAGATAGAATTATAGCATAACAAGTTCTTTAAAAAGAGATATTTAGGTCAAAAAAATTAAAAAATTAAATGAAAACAATAAAAAAATATCAGTTTAATACTCTGGTAATTTTTCTTTAAATAAATATTAAGATACCCAGAAGATATTAATGGAATGGTCAGAACTATACAACTACAATCAACACCCACCCAACATTCCCACATCTCATGGTAAGAAGTCTAATTATTCTCTATTAATGATTTCGCCAGGTATTTCTATTTATTTTAATGATTATTATTCTATTCAGTATTATGATCCATATGAAAATCCTTCACCATATTCTATTAATATTTCTTACCCACCATTTGATCATTTTAAAAGTAAAATAATTCCTAAAAATTTAGAACTTGATAATCCTTGTGTAATAAATGATTAAACAATTTATCACATGTTTCATTATACTATCAATGAGAAAATTATGATGTTTTAACTTCAAGTTAAATGTAATACAAAATTGACTTACTCAATTAAAGATCTAGAAAATAAAATAACTCATCTTTTCTAGATATTTTCCTAACTACCTTCTGAAGATCTTATCCAGAAAAAATATTTTGAGGGGAGTATAGTAGAGGTTCTAATTCAACAACATAAATTTCTTGATTTTGAGGATGAGACTGCTTTTATTGAACCTCTTTCTTATAATACCATTGATGGATCCACTCAATATAAATTTACTTCTTCAAATAGAATCACATTTCAAGAATATGAGAGCTTATTCCTCCACCCTATTGAACATAAAGGTCCCTAAAAATGCAATTCCATGTTGTCCATATTCAGTGAGTTCAAAATCCATCCATCCCAAAGTGAAATAGGATGAATTCAATGTTTATCAAATTACACCTTTTGAGGATGAATATTACATTTAAATGGGGCCCTTCATTACTAAGATAAATTCATAATTGATCCAAGACAATGTGAATTTCCACATGCAAGAGAACATCACTTTAAAAGACATTGAATCATCACTTTTTGAAACTCTTTGTTTGTCTCATTTTTTTTTCAGAAAGGAGACATACTAAAATTTATGGAGTCATAAAATGAGTCCTCAATAGTGTAAGAGAACACTCATAATTTTATATAAATAATGGAAGAATTAGATTTCCTAGAGGATCCTGATTTCAGGGTGCCATATGTACCAACAAAGAAATATGTCAAGGGACGTATATAAAAGAATTTTTAAAGAGATTTAATTCTTGACATAGTATAGTCATATTTTTTAATTGAAACATCATCGCTTACTATATTCATCGAGGTTAAAAAATCACTTGAAATACCCACAAATTCTAGCAATAATCTTGACCTTGATACAATCAATAAAACTTTAGAGCATGAATTGAGATAGAAATTAATGTATTTCCTTATTCTAGTGGTTGGTGGTGAAAAGAAATTCGGATACATCATCAAACCAAATACTACATTCAAGGATTTGATGGGTAAAATCTGACTCTGGAAATATTCTTGTAAAGGAATTTATTCTCTTGTTTAAATCCAAAAATATATTTTTCTTGATCATCATGATGATTCCATTTGAAAAAAAATCAATTATTTAACGAGTATTTCTTTAGATGATATATATTAATTCACTTATGAACTAGGATATTTTCATTTCATTCCACCCATACATTTTTCTAACAAGTTTTTATTGATATTTTTAACATCTTCCAGGATAATTTCATTTTCAGAAAATGAATTCCACACTTATACTAAAAAAGAAGCAGATGAATGGTATAAATTTGAGTTTAATATTGGTAGAGTTTCACTAATGTCTTATTAAATAATAAGTAAACATAGTTATCAATGGAAGGAAACACATAATTATTTTATTTTTCTATCACTATTTTTAGTTTTATTTTATTTTTGTTTTTTTAGTTAATAAAATGGCATGTATTTACTGCAATCTGTTTTCATCTGGTACTACAGTATAGGAGATTTCATATTATATATTTTTATCATCCACATTCTTTTTATTATAGTGTGAATTCTTTAATATGATGTGGGTATATTCTATCTGGGGGTATATTTTATAGGTATATCATTTTTGGAC
Source organism: Viscum album (assembly GCA_963277665.1). NCBI lineage: Eukaryota > Viridiplantae > Streptophyta > Magnoliopsida > Santalales > Viscaceae > Viscum > Viscum album. Next base: position 1,605,770,004 of record OY728141.1, on the reverse strand, counting down.
CTTCATTAGATATAGACAACTTTTTTGCATATATCTACATTTACCTAGGGAAGTGATTTATATTCTTTCATACCACTTTTATCCATGGGTAGTTTGAGAACATGATTATTATTCAGAATTAATTGATCCTTGATCTCATTACTTAGATGATTTTTTATATTATTTCATGCTTCGAAAATGTTTTTTTGGAAACTTGTATATTTTTTAGACACTTATTTTCACTCATGGTTATTAATGCAATCCAATATTATATATCTATACCTATATTGAATATAGCCCATTTTTTATCATATAATGTTTCTATTTTTCTTGAGGGAATCTCTGACATATTATGTCTTGTAGAACATGTCATGTTTGTCTTTCAAAGTGACAAGACCTTTGAAAGTTACCCGAAAATGACTCAGGCATCTATTTGATTTATTTAGTACCTTTGAACCACTGATCCACCAAAACATTTTCCCCATATTTTAGCCCTTAGAATCCAGTAATAAACCATTTTTATGATGATACCATTGCTGATACACTTCCCTGTCCATTTCTTGAATATTTTCAAGTTGACTTTCAATCTTAGTGCGGGGGATAGATTTATTCATGGAGATCATTGTTTGAGGGGTAGTAGTAATTTGATGCACATAAATTGAAATTATCTCATCTTGATCATATTTTCTATATTCAAGAGTGTCCACATTAATTATATGTATTTTTATATGGTAATTTAGATTCTTTCTTGTTCCAAAATTGAGTACTTTTGTGGTCATTATGTTGTAACCCTCGATTTTTGTGATACCTGTAATAGTGATGTTCCATTACTCCAGGATCTATATAGTTTTTAATATGTCATAAAATCACTTAGATGATACAGGTTACAATCTACTTGTGTTCCATTTCTTGGGATATTGTCTTATTTAGATTTCAGGGGGTTTTGGGAGTTGTTACTCATTTGTTTACCTATCTATTATGTTTGAGTGAGGTTTTTCCTTAAAAAATAAAAAAACATATTTTTGAGAGAGGAATTAGATTTTCATATGCTTGGGGAAATGTAAAATATTATGTTTGGGGGCGTGATTTTGATGGATACATTTTTATTGACACTTATCATGCATTTATCTCAAGATTCAACCCTCTTTTTTCTAAAAATTATCACAATTTAAGACCCACCATCCTACAACATCAGAGAAATTTAGAGATAATGTGTAGTCCTGTAGATTGGTGTTTATTTTGATTTCCAATTTTTCAAATTTGAAAATCATAGAAATCCTATGGTAAACATGCATGTTTATGAGAATTGAGTAATGCTTTAGTCAATTTTTTTGAGTAATGAGAGTGATATCGAGGTAGGTGGCATGATTCCTGAGTACACGTACTAGTTTTGGAAAGAATGCGAGTGGAAGGGAAATTGTTTTTGAAAATTAGAATTTCTAATGAAGCATGATATTTTTTGGGTAAAATAGATCAACATTTTTTGAACTTATAATTTTTATTTTCTAATTTTTCTATGGGTCCACTTGGGTATTTTTTCAGATTTGTTTTCCTAGGAGTGAAAAAACTTAAGTATGGGGGATTTGACACGCATGGATTTTTCTAACATTTTTATGATTATCTAAATTTTTTTATATTAAATATTTTAAACATTTTTAGAGTTTTTAGTTTATTTTAATATTTTTGAATTTTTTTTGTTATTTTTTTGTAATTTTTTGCTAATTATATATTAATATCAGTTACTTATTATTATTTTTAGTTTTTATACTTTACTAAAAATTAATATCTATCACATTTATTATTTTTAGTTGTTTAATTAATATCATTTTTTATTATTTTATTACTATTATTTTTATAATTAATTATTTTAATTTGTTATATTAATATTAAATATTATTGTAAATAATTTAATATTTATAGTGTTAATAATATTGTTATTAATTTTTTTAGTTTATTATTATTATTATACTAGCATTTATTGGTATTTTTTTTATTATATTATTATTTGTATGATTATAAGTTTGACTAAATATATTTATATTTTAACTATATTATATAAATTTTCCTAATTATATATGCATGTATATTTATATATAACATTATCATTTTGTTATTATTATTACTCTATAATTAGTTTAATATATTTTTATATAATTATAATATTACTTTTTATTATTATTTCTATTATTATTATTATTATTATTATTTAGCACTTCAGATAATTAGAGTATTAAAATCTTAAATTCGAGTTTGATTTGGTTTTGGTTTTTTATTCCTCAGTAGATCGTATAAACAGAGAATATGCTACATTGATCTTCATATTTATTAGGATGTGAAAACCCTAGTATGGGAGTTGGAGGACTCCTCCATCTCTTTTCCCTACATCGTGATTCCTTCTGTTCCACACCTCCATGACTAGCCTCCACCTTCAATAACACTAGGTGGTTGTCTCGTGGAAGCACACCCACTTCACACCTCCTCCTCTCACGAAGTAACCAGTTAACGTCACCCCCACCTCATGCACATCAGGTGCTTATTCCTTCTCTTGTAGTGTGTGACACACAGTCGCCTCCTCCCAATATCTCTACACCCCATAGGCGCACCTATGCTGTCATCCTCTCTACACACACAAAATATGGCCACTCATCCTGCCTCCTCTTGGTCATTGCACACCCAACCAGCCTCTACCCTACTCTATAAGTGCATTACCAGGGAAACAGGTACCTGCATCAACCCACCAATTCCTCACACCCTACACACAACCGATCACACACCTCCCCATAAAAAAACCAGTGGTGTCCTTTTATTCCTCTATGGTAAGGCCTTACCCTCTGCACACCACCATACTTATACCCTCCTCTTAAATAATCTATCCCGACGACACCCCTGGTGATTACTCTTGTTTGTTTCAACTCTGGGAGGATGTTATATTATATGTTGTCAATTATTAGTGTAGTAATGGTTCATGTGTAGCATAAACATGTGCACAGAGGTTCTTTTTTTATTTGTAGATCGATGGGTAGTGAGTTCTTTTCACTACAGGAGTGAACACTGATCTGGACATTTTTTAATGATTCACACTGATCTTTTTCCATTAATAAGGATATTTGAATATTGTTTATTTTTATGTTGTGATCATATGTGGCAGCTTATGGTGGTCTTCACATCAACACAAACATAATGACATTATTTATTTATTTTTCTTTTCACATTTTCATTATAGTTGGCTAAAATAATTTGTGTCATAGTTTTGATGAAGGTGGCGTAAATTTCATGCCTTTAATTTTTTTCCACATTTGATTCATTATTAAATTAAATAATTTTAATTGGATGTTTATTTGATTAATTATATCTATGTTTCAATTAATTGTCATTCATTGTCTTCACACATGATTTGGTGCTCGTTCATGTCATATCTAATAAGTAAACATGGGTGGGAGATCATTAGAGAATTTATTTTGTTTGAAATTTGGTCATGTGCATTAGAAAATCATAAATTTCACATGGGAAAAATCTAAAGAAATAAATATATTTATTGAAAAAGTAATGTTTCTATATGCATTCTCCTTAAAAATTTCATAAGTGATACTTACTCATTGATTTCAAGTGAAAAAACATAACACCGATAAATAATTTGACTCTATGAAAAATTGGTTATGGTATTTCACCATGTGATTTAGTCCTACAATAAGTCATAAATAATTCATTAGACTTGAGAATGAAATTATGGATGATTTTTGTAAAACATAGAATACTATCTAACATTAGAGAATGACACTTCATAGTATTTTAATTAAATTTGGAATTGGTGATTATTTAATAAATAAATATATAGATGTGGGAATTAAGTAATAATCATTACATTCACGTTAATGGACATTAAAACTCTGACACTTCCATCCCCCTATTTTTCTCTGAAGATTAATTATTTTCAATTAGATAATTTTAGTTAATTTAGTTAATTGTTTTTAAATAATTTTTTTTTTTTAGAATTTTTAGTTATTTATCACATTAAAAAACTATTCCACCTGATAATTCTTCCAAAAGGATATTCTGAGTGTCTATGCACATTCTCTCTGTGTTTTGACCTTGCTCACCACTTCTATAGTAGTTTGTAGGTTAAAAGAATTTCAAATTTGATGCGTTGTGACACGCATACCACCTCCTCTTAAGGATAATTATGATTATGGATTTAATGTATATTTTTGGTATTTATGGAATATTTTTCATTCTGGAAAACTAATATATCATACATTTTCTTACCTTTCCATTCATTTAAAAGTCTTTTGTGTGTACGTTTTGATTACCACTACCACAATGTGATATGATTCGTTATTCATGAACGGATCACCTGAATATTATATATAAGTTTTTATTATGAAATAATAAGATATTTATTATATAATTAACATTATATAAATATAAAATAATATTTACCATATTTCCATCAAGATAATTGAAAAAATGTAAATGTTACTCATGCATACGTACGACCTACCATCTTCATGATCGTAATGTAGTTCATTTTTCATAACCATAATTCATGGTTGATTTTAAAAGTATAATTTATATATATAAATGATAATTATATCAATAATATTAATTTTTAAATGATTAAATAATGAAATATTTGACAATAGTCAATCTATCGAGGTCATTTTGGACATATGCGCCGAATATCATCAAAATGTATGATGTGAAATTAATTGAATTAGTAATTGACTATAACATGGTAAAATAAATAATAAAAATGATAATGGTTCTTAAGAAACTAAATAATTAACTTGAGTTTGCAGTTTTTTAAGATGACGAATTTATGTGATGAGTTTCAGTCAAGGTAATGGACACTTTACATTTTTAAAAATATTTTTAATGTTTTAGAGGTTTATTTTGAAAATATTTTTATTCAATACACATATTTTGAAAATTATTTTATTGTTATATTTATATGTACATTAATGAATTAAAATGAAATTTAATGTCACTTTTGTACTTTCTTTTAAATGTATTCAAAAGGAATCATTTTATGTATTTTATACAAATCATTTTTACAAAAATACTAATGAAATATTTTATTTTAATGTATACATCATCAATGGTTTTTCTCGTTCCTATAACCAGAATTTGATGTTTGGATAACTTAACAAGGTGTCATGTTTTAATAAAATAAAAACACTCCTTTACTTTATTCTACATATTTTTAGATTTTTTTTAAATAGAATGGATATTTCAAAATATCAAAAAAATTCTTATGGGTGAAAATAATATTTTTATGATTGTAAAATTAAATATTACACGCTTTTATGTGTCATAATTATATTATGGTACTTTTGAATTTTTTGTGATTATAGCTGGTTCCGTTACAAACTAAGGATGGTTGGTTCCATTATAAACCATGTATGGGTGAGTTCATGATATCCCTCTAATGCATTGGGTAAGAGTTATATTTGAAGTTTACCATATTGGTTATTTCTTTTGTAAGAGTGATTATAAGAATGATTTAAAAATGAAGTACCAAGTTACCAACATAATTTATCAATGATTTATAATAATTTTACATAAATATTATGATTTCACAAGGTATGATAACGAACTTATCTTTAAAGTAAATTATATTCTACTAATTAAGGTTGAAATGTATAACATTTTAAATAATTATTTCTCAGTTTTTCATGATCACATAGATGTTATTATCTCTTTTATTATTTAATTAATATTTCTTATGAAATGGTTTAAGAAAATATTTGGGCAAATAATTTAATGTCTTGAGTAATTAATTTTTTTTGAAACAAAAGTTTATTTTAAAAAATGTCGATTTTTATAAGTACTGATGAACCAATGTTCTTCTTTATTTTTTATATACCTTACCAAGATATTATTTCTCATCCAAATTTTTAAAATGTTTTTCATATGGTTTTAAAGATAAGTAGAGATAGGGATGAGTTCAAGATAAAAATTTTGAAGATATTTTATGAAACAAAATTTTTATTTCATAAAATTTTTATTTTGTGTGAAAAATGGGTACTAAGTATAAGTGTCCACTTTGGGATGTAATATATATTTATGTAATGGAGATGGATTAATTTTATAAACAATCTACACTATAAATATCCTCATATACAATAGGGCGAATTCTTAACTTAAAACTCAATATTATGTAGTGTTTATGGTTAAGTATTTATAGTTTCCTAGAATGAAAGTGAGGTGGAATGTTTTGTTTTCATTTTGGTGGTATAGTAGTGGGTTTCTAATCAGCATTGTTTGGGAAACTAGTCTTGGTGAACCTTGGATATTTAATTGGGTGAATTGATAATTATCAATCTAATTGACCTTTTGGGTCAAATATTTAATGTGGGATGATGGTTTATCATTAGGATTCATGTTTGCTGAGTTTAGATCCTCTTATCTTTGAGTTTTATTTTTTTATTGGTTTCTATTTTATGTGTGATTTAGGATTTTGGATTGGTGTATTTACCTATGGTACTTTTTTAGAAGTTACTGATTGGATTTTTTCATTCCTCTCTCTCTTTGTGAGTTATGTGGTATTTTTTGGTAATGTTGGCCTAATGGTGAGGGCATTACATGTGTTTCTGTTTGTTTTTTGGACATGGGATGGCATTGGGTTAGTGATTCTGGTGGCTAAGACCATTATAGAACTATTTGAGGTTATTCACTTACCAATGTCAGATTATATTGGGTTAGGCTCACTATGTTAGGGTATCCTATGGGTGAGGCCCAAGTTTTCCCCATTTTATCCTGGTTGTTGTACATATTTTGGTTCCATGTTGATTATTTGTTTGAGGCATGTGTTTGATATCTACCTAATTTAGGGGTCTTGGAGATGTGATGGTTTTGTTGACTTGGTTCCAAGATTTTTTTTTTGTTTTGGGTGTTTTTCGTTGGGGTTTAATTTGGAAACCTGATCTTAGGATCTTGGATGTTACTTGGCTTTAGCATCCTTTAAGTGTTTCTTTGATCTTGTTTCCTTTTGGGAGATGTGCACATAACAAATGTTTTTGGTTAGTGTAATGTTATGGTATCTCTTAAGGGTTGAGGAATCATATTTATCTTGGTGACACTCCCATTTTAGGAGTGATATTTTGAGGCTTCACCATTTATATCAATAGTAAATTGTGGGGGACCTTAATTAAGTATCACTTCGTTTAAAGATTCCTATGATATGATCATGAATGATTCTAATTTAAAGAATTTATCATTTATTGAAGAATTTTTTTAGATATTTTGGGGATGGATCATGTTTACTCATTTTTGATTTTATGATTCCTTGGGCTATACCTAACACTTTGAACTTATTTCAATGAGTGATGAATATTCCTCTTGCCTATTACCTATAGATTTAATAGTGATTTTCTAGGTGAAAGGTATAATTTTGAGGATAATTAGGGAACCTACTTATCACTGGTATTTTTATTTTATATTATTTTATATTAATTTTTTAATAATTAATTTTTTTTAGGGCCCAATATTTTAATTTTAAAATTTTAATAGCTTTTGTAGTGTGCACATGTTGTGCATGGTTAGGACTAACTGTGTGAAAACCATACATGAGGGTATATTAAAGAGATTATCTCATTTTTCATGGATAATGACTGACTAGATAGACCCTGTTGGGTCCTGGGACAAACCATATATGGTAATTTTGTATGGACAGTGTGGGACACATGGTCACCACATGGTTTGGTAAATATTGTGGGTAAACCATGTGAGTATCCCAGAATAGTTATTTTAAAATTTTACACATTTATCTTAATGAAAAATAAAATAAAACCTTTCATTAATTTACCTATCCTCTTCCACATAACATACCATCCCAGGGAGAGTGAACACCCTGAGTTTTTATGATTTTTTTTCAAATAAATTAATGTTATTTGATGGCCTTTAATGCACACTAAGTTAATCTTGTGCTACACGTAACACTGAGTTTAGATTTCGATACACGCAACATTTTTTTCTGATTTTACACATAATACCAAGAATATATTATGTTATAAAAAACACTGAACTTAAATTATGTTACAAGAAACTCCGAGAATATCTTGCATTACTTGCAACACAATGTTTAAATAAAAGGTTACATATTATTAAAATATTATATTTAACACATAGTCATTCCAATTAAAGCTATGAAAAGGATTAAATAAATTATGAAAATATGGTTTATTCATGTTATGAAATGGATTATATGGTAAATAATTTATTATAAATGAATGTATGAACTATTTAGAAATAAATAAATTCATTTTCTGAAAAACTATTTTTCTTTCACAAAAATGTTTTATCTAAATAAATTAAAAAACCACTTTTGATTACTAGTTTTAATTAAAATTTTATATTATATACTTAATAATCTATTTAATATTTATCTTATATTTTTTCTAGAGAATAGATAAGAATAAATCCAATTTTACACATAAATAAATGTATTTTTTTAAAACGGCGTTTTTCCACCTTTTAATGGTACAATTCTTTTAAAAATTATTTTTATACATTAGGAAATTCAGTTTAATAAAATATAATTCGTTTTTATAATTTTAACATCATATTTTCTTACGGTAAATTTTTTGGATTTTTTTGGAAAAAATTCATTTTTTGATGAAAAGTGAAAAATACTAATATTTAATTAAAACCTACATTTTTGTTCAAATTATTTATATAGTTAAATTAAATTTTAAATTTTTTTGAAGTATAACTATGTAAATGAAACATATATTAAATCTTATTTAGTTAAATTTTGTTAATTTCATATTGAAATTGGATATAAAAACTTTTGAACATTTTAATTTTAAAAACACGCTTTCTCGTCATCTCTGTGAGATTATTTTTAAATTAAATTCTTTCACATCTATGGATGGAATTAAAAAAATTAATTACATATTTGTAATTATAATAATTTATATTTTATAATATGTTTAACATAATTTGGAACATAATTATTATCGAGAATCGTTAAAATTAATTAAAACTATTATGGTTAAAATGGGGTTTGGTGCATTATGTATATTTTATTAAAATTAACAATACAAACACATAATATATTTATTTAAGTAATTTGAAATAATATTTAGAATTAGTGAGTGTAAATTATAATGTAAATATCTTTTTATTTATAATATTAATGGAAATTTTACCCAGGCGAATAAAAATTCACAATTTACCTTGGTAAAAACTATAAAGATAAAATTGAGTAAACTTAAAGACTAAAGAATAAATTTATAAAAAAAAATTATTTATTTATTGTATTGGAGGTATTTATTGACCAAGTAATTTTTACCCTACATTACTATTCTTTTTTGGAGGAACGTGAGGTAAGGAAGACCTCCCAACATTTATACTCATGGGTCTTTACAAGAATATCACTTCTAATTCATTATAAAAGGGAATTCAATCTCTCCACTTATTCCCACCTCTCAAAAAATTTGGCTTAAAATACCCTACCAAAATCACCTAACAAAATTTCTCCACTCATCCTATAATCCTTAATTTGGGTAGAAATCCAACTTTATAATTCATTTGGTGTAAACCAAAAAGAGATACCGTAAAAAGATGTAATGTTCATCAACAGATGTTTTTGAATTATTTATTCCACAAACCCCTTCAATTATTTTTATATAATGAATATATAATAATATAATAATCATAAATATATTTATAAGATATTATTTTATGTTTACTACCTATAATAACAAACACTTCCATCAAATGGGCTATGAAATCATTGTTTGTGTGTATGGAGAACTACCTCATTGCGAACTGATGTCGTTCATATTTAAATTAACATATCTTAAGTTTGTAATAATGATAAAAATTATATTTATATATGATATATATGGTTTTTATGATGTATTTATTCTTTTTTAATTATTATATAACATGTAGCTTCATGATTTTTATTTTTTGAGTGTACGATAACGTCGTTTGTGTGTACAGTGAACTGTTGTCTCATGAAGTGATGTGAATTATTCTTGTTTACATGGAATTTTTTAAGGATATTTTTAATATAAATATGTGATATATATAACATAATAATCCCACTATAATTATAATATATATATATATATATTATTTACTTTTCTTTTATTCAATAAGATAAAAAAATGGAAACAACATTCTTGTGTGTGTGTGACCTACCGTCTCCATGAATTGTGTATTTCATTTACTATTTTTATCTTGTATATATTATTATAAATACATATATAATGAATATATATTATATTTATATCATGTTTTAAATTATTTAAATTTATAGATCATTATCAAAGAAGATGGAAAAATAATAATAAGTCAACAAATATATGAAAAACAAAGATGTTAATACCCAAAACGTAACTTTAACATGGAATTGTTAATAAATGGGTAATATAAAGTCCTAAAAAAATTATATAAATGGTATGATATATATGAATATCTTTATTTAATATACATATTGTAAACTTATATTTACTATATAGGAGGTTATAATAGGCATGAAGGAATTAAAGACTTAAGGTAAGGGATTTTTGTTGCACTTTTTACTTTCATGAGACAAATGTCATATTCACCACATATTTATTTTATGTTTTGAATATAATTCCCACAAATTAATTTTATGATAATTATAATTATTTTTATTTTTATTTAAATATACATTTTATGATCTCTCTTTCACGGTTTTAACAATTCCAATGTTTCCAAATTAGTAAGATATTTTTATCTCAATTTTCCTTCATTGAGATGTACGTTATGTTATGAACATATATTATTTCATGAGGTGTATATACAGCCCCTTTCACATGTAATTTCAAGAATATATTCTTACTCATTAAAATTTTTTTTATGTTATTACATTATGGGGTTTAGGATTCAAGGTTACCAAATCTATAAGAATTTTATGTTACAATCCACTATTTATTAGAATTGTTTATGATCAAGTCTCTAATGTTGAAATATCATGATCTACCTCTCAAATATTATCATGAATTTTATTATACTTTTTTTAATCATGATATATTCAAGTAATGGTAAAATTTTCTCTCTCTTTACTACTTAATATAATTAATAAAATATTTTTAAGAAAATCACACTTTATTTCTCTCTTCGATCGAAAATATTTTTTCTTCCAAAACAATGTTTTCTAAAAATATTTTCAATTTTTTTTAATTTTATTTTAAGATCATTTTGAAGGAAAAATATTTTTAATTTTTTTTCTTTTAAAAAGTGATTTCAATTAATTTCAAATATTTATTTATAAGTTTTGACATTTATTTTTAAATAAAAATGTTTTCAAAATGTTTTTTGTTTGAAAAAGTTTTTTAAAAGAGAAAAAGGATATTTTCATCAAGAAATGTTTTAAATTATACTTTAAAAATTATTTTCCATCTAAGAACACATCTATCAGTGTTACATATTCCTTACAGGGGATATGATTCAATGATAACATTCATATTATTTCTACAAATGGTTTATGTTTTTATAAAATGATGTTTATGGAACAAATTTATTTTCCACAGTTCAATCTTGTTCCAAATATATTATTATAAAACTCATTTATTTTCCATGGGTTAATCAGGTTATGAAAGAATACTGATTGTTTTTATGAGTTGTTATGATGATATACAAGCTCTTTGATCTTTATTCATGTAGTGGTTCTTAGAAATTTATTATTTTATGGGGTTCCCTAGATAGAACCTGGTAAATCCATTAAAATTTATATAATGGGTAATCCTAGATAGTGATGGGTATGCTCATTATAACATAAAAGATGGGGCATCCCAAATAGCACCAATTAAGCTTGTTATAATTTATACAATGGGAAAACCTATATAGCATCGGGTAATCCCATTATATAATACATGACTGGTGCTACCATATAGTGCTTCAATTAATTTAGTAATGATAAATTTCACTTGATCTAAGAGGGAACATGGGTTTTTAGCCTTATCCCAAGGACGAGGGTATATGGGTGATTAGCCCAAGCCCAAAGATGATGGTACACAGGTGATTATCCCAAGCCTAAATATGAGGGTACATGGGTGGACTGACCAAGCCCAAATATGAGGGTATATGGGTGGTCATCCCAGAACCAAATCATGTATATGGATTCTTATCCCATTCTAGAATAAAGGTTACGCAGATTATCATCCCAATCCCAATGCAGGTACATAGGTGTTTAGACCAATCCTAACATGTTATGAACATCTTGATGGGTATCCTTGACATAATATTTTTATGATTATATGTAGGCCATATATTCTATTCTTATTCCAATGTTATGTTATAATGGATCATTTTATTTGATAATATTATTGATAATTTCTTATGATCTTTCAATCTATAATTTATGGCTCATTTGATCTTTGATATGCACGGTATGATCTTAAAATGTTGTTTTCGTGTTCTCATACCCTTATGTTCACATTATTCTTACATATCTTCCTTATTTACGCTTACAAAGAATCTAAGATCATCATTTGTTATGTTTTCTTAACCCAGGTTATGAAGAAATGTTATAAGTAGGAGTACTAAATTTGATGATCTTTGTAGTAAACATTAAAGATCTTTCACCAAGTTAGAAGATTGTGTTCCAATTTTCCAAATACATTTAACTATTATAGTCCTAGAGCATGTTTTTATATAATGTATTTAATATTCATCTAAAAATATGTAATATCCATGTATGTTAATCCTGGGTTTCTATAGTTATTATCAAAGGAAATGTTTAGTTTACCTTTGGAAACTAGGATTAGAAAACATTAGTGATATCCCAAGTGATAAAATTAAAGATATGGGTAGCGGTGTCTCTAAGTATAAGTATCAGTATGGGTCAATGTTTATGAAAATTTCATGGAACTTTGGTAAATTATTGAGAGAGTGGTTTCCAAAAAAATTACACACCTTCTAGATACTACAAGTGGATGTGGTTCTATCACATATGCACATAGGGCTTACAACCCTAAACACATCGTATTGAGATAGACTTGATCAAGAATTAGCACACGGTAACGGTCCTTAATACACGCCTATTATAACTCTCTTAAGGGATATTCTTTGTAAATTAAAAAAATCTTTATGAAGCATCATGATGGATCTAAATAGTTGATGACTATGAATGACATAGGATAAACCTAATGTGTCATAGATTAAAAAGGAGGTGTTATGATTTAGAAATTATGTAATTGTTTCTTCATGATTATGTGGATCTACACTATTTTTAGTATTTCTCAAATTATTCTTTCTAGTTTTATTCTATTACATGAACCATAAGAAACTATGTTATCATTGAATGTGATGAACAATTCACTAATGAACTGCCAAGTGGAATGATGACAGAGGTGAATGATATTGTTCCCAATTTGTCTTCATGGAACATCATTAATAACATTAACCTTGACCAACTCTTGGGATTACCAAAGAATATAATGATAGATTTAACTGAGAGTTTTGGTAATGGATATCATGGAGAAAAGAAGATTCAGTTTCCTATATTCCTAAACTTTTCAAATAAGTATCAAGGAAATTGCTTGAATGGAATTGGGAGGTTCATTAAATGTGAAAAGGAAAATCATAAATCCCAAGAATTTAGAATTGTTATTAATGGTTCATTTAATGAAATATATTTTATGAGGAGGCCAACTAATGAACCACATATACTCTGGTGTTTTGAGATTAAGCATTTTGGGCATTATGAAAATCACTCTCCTAAAAGGAAAGATCGTGAAGAGAATATTCAAGGTTGTAATATTATTGGTTTCTTAGATAAATATGAAGAGACTATGAATGAAATAAAAGGTAAATATGTATTAAGGAATAATATCATGAATTCTAGTTAATATTTTCAGATGGAAGTTGTGTGATTTAATTATTTTAGTATTGGGATTCGTGAATTATGAAACATATAAGGATTGTTTTCTATAAGTTTTTAATTAAGGATATAAAAGAATATGTCGAATTCCACTGATTTCCTTTAAAATTTATTTAATTTAATGGTTATATATTATGAAATAAAATGTGATTAAGGGATGTTATAACTTAATATATTCCAAATGTTAAAAAAATGGTGTTTAGTTTGGATGAAGAGATTTTGGATGATAATAAAGTAAATAGGATAGTACTAATTACCTTTGAATAGATTAATGATTTGTTGAAAAACTAGATTATTATATCCCTCATTGAGTTTAAAAAAATTGGATTTAAGGAATATAAACAATTATATATTCTATATGTAAGGAATGAAAAAGCATTTACAATTTTACGGTAATTCAGGTAATTACCATGTTTCAAGAGAATACATGATTTATGTATTCACATGTCAGTTATATTTAAATAATGATCTACATTATGATATATTGGGGACTAATTTTAATCTGATATTGAGAAATTTAGTGAGATTAATACCAAAAAAATGTGTTTTCATCTTTCATAAGGTTTAAATGGTTAACTATTTATGAAATGGTTTATGATGAACTTTGAATTAGGTTTTTTAAATTAATGTATTATTTATCCATAAGAATATTTATGCATATTGGACAGCCTATGATAACCATTTTATTTTCATGATATCTAAATATATAAATAATTAATTACCATTCTATTTATGGATAATATGATTCATTAGTACTTTAGGAAAAAAATTAACCTTCATTTCTTGGAGTAAGATATGAAGTGGAAATTGATCAAGGCACAACCAGAAATAGAGACTGTGATTATGAAATGGAATGAAATTAAGTAAGTATATATTATAATGAAAATTATTCATCATTATTAAAAGGTTCTTTAAAAAAAATTCATGTTATAATAATTTTTTATTATATCAATTACCTTTTCAAGCCTCGTTAGTTTATGGATTTGTGATCACTAAATTTCTATTGACTATGTTTTATATCACTCCCCATCTATATTTGAGTGTTATTTTTCTCTTCCCTATCAATTTTCTCACTTTCCACCTATGTATCCATATTTTTAAACCTAGTTTTGAGTTACTTTGGGTAATCATTATGCTTCCAACATTCCCTTTTTAAATGAATATTTAATATTCTTTTTTATGATGTGGGTTTCTATGAATGTAAATTTCAAGTATTAAAATATTTAAGACCCAGACGAATTTATAGGTAAAATATATTTTAAGGGGGTTAGAATGTAACACCACAAGATTTTATGATTTATTATTTTTTGAAAAAATTAAAATTATTTGATGGCTTGTATTCCATGCTACACCATGTTAATCTTGCTTTATACACAATACCAAGTTAAGCCTGTGCTATATGTAACAATGAGTTTAGATTTCAATACATAAAACAATGAGTTTGGATTATGTTACACAAAATACCAATTTTATATTTTTGTACACACAACATCAATCTTATATTTCATTACACACAACAATGTTCTTAGCTTGTGTTACACACAACACTGATTTTAAACGAAACATGCCATTTTATTAAAATATTATATTTATCACCTAGTCATTAGAATGGAGGTTATGAAAAGGATTAACTAAATTTTTAAACTAATATTTATGAATGTTTATAAAGCTAAATATTTTTTAACTAATTAATTTTAAATAAAACTAATAACTATTTGAAAATAATGAAACTTCTTTTTTTGAAAAACTATTTTTCTATGAAAATACACATTTTATCATAATAAATTAAAAACCACAAATTAGATGAATGATTTTAATGAAATATATATATTATATATTCAATATAATATTTAACATTTTTGTTATGTGTTTTTTAGTTAAGATTTAAGAATAAATTCAATTTTATGCATAAAAAGATGGAATTTTCTAAAAGGCAGTTTTAACTCCATTTAATGGTGTTCTTATATTAAAAAGAAATTTTGTAACTTCTATAAATTATATTTAATTAAAATTGATGTAATATTTTAATTAATAAAGTAAAAATTATCTAAGGGTTAATATTTTGGATTATTCTAAAAAAATCACGTTTTTATAAATAGATAAAAACACAGAATTTTAATTGAAAGCTGTATTTTTATTTGAATTATTTATTGAGTTATATAATATTTTAAATTGGTTTTAATGAATAATTAGATAAATTATAATTATATTAATAAAATTTAGGCCATTTTAATAAATTTAATACTGAAATTGGATTTAAAAACTTTGTAAACTTTGGAATATTTTCATTTTAAAAACCCACTGTCTCGCCACGTCTTCGGGATTAATTTTTAATTAAATTATGAAACTTCAATGAATGGAATTTAGGAAAATGGATTAAATATTTTGAATAATCATGTTTTTTATTTTATAATAACTTAAATCTAATTTTTAACATAATTATTATTTAAAAAAATTAAAATTAATTAACACTATTAAGCTTAAAACGAAGTTTTGGGCATTACATGTGTTTGTATTAAAATTAATCATATAGATGCATAGGATTTTTATTTAATGAATTATTTTTAATATTTAGAATCAGGGGGTAATAATTATATAATAAATCTCTTTTTAATTATAATATTAATGGATAAATTAGCTTGGTGAATAAAAAGATACAAGTTACCTTGGTAAAAACTCTAAGGACAATGTTGAGGAATCATAAATACTAAGAAATAACTTGATAAAAATGTATTTAATTTGTTGGGTGAAGGTATTTCTAGAACAATTATCCACCCTCTTAAATTATTTTTCTATTTTTGACTAACATTATATAATGGAGACCTCCCAATAGTGAATACTTTTTTGTATTTTCATGAATTCCACTCCTCCTCCATTATAAAAGGTCATTCACCCTCCCCACTTATTCAAACCAATTATTAAATTTCTATCAACCAGGAGTTACCAAAATCACTTCCCAACTTACCTCTTGTCATTCTAGAATCCTTAATTTTGGTATAAATTCAACTTAGTACGTCATTTGGTACAAATCAATAGGCGATACTCGAAGAAGAGGTAATGTCCATTAATGAAAATTTTTGTATTATTTCTTCCTTAGACCCCTTAAATTCATTTTATATCATGATAATATAATAACATAAGTACCTAAAATAAACTCATATCTTGTTATGTTAAGTTTATGACTTAAAATAACACGTACTTCCATAAAATGGGCTATTAAATCATCATTCGTGTGTATGGAGGACTACCACCTTGTGAACCAATGTCATTCACTTTACCATTACCACCTATTAAGGTTAGGAATAATAATGTTCATGATATTTATATTATATATATATATATATATGATATTCAGGATTTATTTATTATTTTTAAATTATTATATAACACATATCTTCATTCTTTACATTTTGTGAGAATACGACAATGCCATTCGTGTGTATGGCAGACTACCACCTTGCAAAGACATGTAATTCATTTACGCATTACATGGAAAGTATTAAAGATTATTTTAATATAATTATGTAATATATATGACTTAATAATGCTTCTGTAATGATAATATATGAATATATATCATTTACTTTTCTTTCATTCAAAACAACAAGAAAATGGAAACAACATTCATTTGAATGTATGGCCTATTGTCTCTATGAACGGTGTATTTTATTTATTATTTCTATATTTTATATATTATTATAAATACATTTATACTGAATATATAAGATATTTATATCATTGATCAAATTATTTAAATGATTAAATCATGATCAAAGTGAGAGGACCAAAAATAACAATTCAAAGCATATATAAAAAATAAAGTAGTTATTACTAGAAATGTAACTTTTACAAGGAATTGTTAATAGAGGGTAATATAAAGTGATAATAAAATAATTTATGTTATGATATATATTATGGTGGTTCTATAAGATATTTATAATAAACTTATATTTATTATACCTGAGTTTTGAATGTGTATGAAGGAATTCATGCCTTAAGGTAAGGGATTTTCCTATGAATTTTTACTTATGTGAGACAAATATCAAATTCACCAACTATTTATTTTATGTGTTATATATACTTCCCATGAAATTATTTTATGACTAATATATTTATAATTATTTTTATTTAAATATCCATTTTATGATCTTTCTTTCAAGGGGTTTACAGTTCAAAAGTTACCAAATCAGGAAGATATTTGTGTCTCAGTTTTCCTTCATTGAGAAGAATGTTATGTTATGCACCTTTATTATTTCATGAGGTGTATATAAATTTTACTACCCATGGTTTCTATTTTTTAACCATTTATTTGTGTTTTTATGGATATAATTTTTAAGGGGGTTTTTTGGGAGAGTTTGGTGATCTTTCAATAAGGTTTGGGGGATAAAGGAGAGGTGCATGGGTTGCACACGGTTTATCCAAACTATGTGAAAATCCTAGGAGAAATGGTATGGAATAGTAGGTTTGAGGAATATAGATTCAACACGGTGTGTGAATGGTTAAGGATACCGTGTGAGGATGTTTTGTGAGGGTCTTTATAAATATTAGCTAACACATAGTTAGTGCACATTTTATCTAACTTTTCAAACTAACCATGCATATGGTTAAGTTGAGATCCTAAAAAAGTGTATCTCACACATTTTTTTGCCTCTAAAATGCTCATTTTTCTCCTAAGAAACCCTAAATCATTATTTCTCTTCCCTGAAGATATTATAACCTCTCCCAAGTGATTTTGAGTTAATCTGAAGGCTTTCATGGGTGATTCAAAGTCGGATTCTTGAGGTATGTGATAATTATTCATAGTTCTTGATCGGTTTCTTAGATATAATTAGTTATACATCTCATATATTCTTGTTTTCTCATATCTACACTTATTACAGGTAGATCTACGAGTCTTTATCCCAAATAAGTTGAGATCTTGTCTTGATCTTTCTAGTAGAAGAGATCTAGGGTGGTTCTGTAAGGAATCGACCTGTTTTTCTTGATCATTCTTCATATGTTGTAAAGTTTCATCAAAACCTTTATGGTAGGTGGATTCAATATCATATCCTCTTCTATAATGTGTTGGATTAATTTAAAATTGAATTATTTAAATGAAATTCATTGTGAAAATCATGGAATAAATCTTTTTTAGTTGTGATTTATGGTTTTGTTGAAATTGTGTAATATTAGTGATTTTTTGGGTAAAATGATTTAATTTATTGAATTGAAAAAGGTAATTTTAAATTATGGATTTTTATGAATTTATAAATGGTTTGTTTGAAAATGAGTTTTCAATAAAAATGTGTTTTATTTAAATATTTTTTATAAAAAAATTGTTTTTCAATAATGGGTTTTTTAATAGGTTTGTGTATAATGGTTGTGTGTGTGTGTTCATATGAATTTGGGATGGATAACAGTTAGGAATTTACCCCATTATTAACTGGATGGATATGTTTCAGGTCTCTCCCCCTGTGAAATCTCATTTGGGTTGGATTTGGGTAAGAAGTCTCCCCATCATTTTGGGATGGATAAGGGTCAGGGCTTTCCCCCTCATCTAGGTTACATGCATCGTCAGATGCATGGAAAAGTGGAATTGAATAATTACACTAAAAGGATAATAAAAAATGGTTTTAAAGCCTTATTTAGTTATTTTTAAGAAAAATTAACTTTCTGGAAAACAAAATTCAATTAAACTTGTTTATTTTTAGTTGCAAATTGTCTTGGAACCTGTTTATATTTAGTTACAAACTATATTAGAAAATTGTTTTATATAAAATATTTTATATAATCATTTCTAAATATTATATCCTAGTGGAATGAGTTGGTAATTAATTGGGGAAAACCTACTATGTTTTGTACTCACCTATAATTTGTAACTTTGGTGATTTTGCATATGGTATCTTCTAGGACATGGGAAAAGGTAATGTATCACATGTTTTTAGCACAACTTCATGATACATGGGTTGTTTTTTGATCTTGGAGCATGAATCTATGGGAGCATGGACTCTTATGGTCTTCTTGGAGTTTTTATTTTTTTATCCACTTTTTACTATGTTTTTTATTTGGTCTTCTACTATTTAAAACTTTGAAATTGGTTTGATATGAAAATTGTAGTTGGGTTAGATTTCTTTTGTTCATGCATCACTTAGTAAAAGGTTTGGTTATGCTTTGTATGTTTAATGGTTTTATTATTAATGGGTAAATCACCCCAACTTTTATTTGAAACCCTTAGGCATTTATTTCTATCCTTTGGTGTCTTGGGGATGTTGCATAAGGCTAAGTAATGACTCATTTTATTCTTAAAACAATGAGAATTAGCGGGTCATTTCAAATGGTATCAGCTTGTTTGGTCCTTACCTAAAAATTAGTTTGTAGTGTCCTAGGTATTGTGTTGAAATTAATTCTTTTCTATTCCTTAGGTTGGAAAATTATAAAGGAGTATGATTGTAGAAACTTGAAATACATATCATAAAAGGACATAACTAACCCTTTTATGATGAACTTCATGTTACCAGAAGTTGCGTACATAAGTGTTTGGGGATACTTATAGGATCTGGAAATCTCATTATCATGGATTTATCCAATGAGATGAGCATGTCATGCATTAGAGGAATGAATTACAACTAGTAGTGTATACATCATTTGGAGTAATGATTCATGTGTGTAAAAGTTTTGATATTTTAAAGAGTATGAAATCTTTTTTCATAGAATTTTTTTTGAAAAAGGATATGGTTATGGAATTTTTAAAATGCTTTTATTTTCACGAGCAAGAATTTTTTTTAAATGGTTGAATTTGAAAAAGGTTGTTTTTTTTTTGAAATAAACATTGTTATAATTGATGTGATAGAATTTTAAACACTAATCCATCAGTTTCTAGAGATTAAGACTGAGAGAGTTAGTTTTTTTTAGCAAATGAAACTCAGTAGGTGTCGTAGAAACCAACTGGAAGAAGATACAGAGAACGTGGTTTCACCTGAGCCATAGGTGAATGAAGATCTGGTTCAAAGCATCATCCTTGAATTTTAGACCATGGATATGGTGAACCGGAGGGATGATCCAAGGCATGTGTACTATTATATCCAGTTCATGATGCATAATCCACCCATATTCCGGGGTGATTCTAAACCCGAGAAGGAGGAGGTGTGGCTCAGTAGTATGAATCATAACTTCGAGTTCATCGGCACACTGGTGGAGATAAAGGCCAATCTTGCAATATATATGCTTAAGGATCTTTCACGCCCATGGTTGGAACTAGTATTTAATTCTAAAGTGGATCAAGGCCTTTCTTGGGTGGATTTTGAGGATTTTTTTAATAAACAATTCAATCCTCACATGTTCAAGATCCATACGATTATAGAATTATTTAGTATTGAGAAGGATAATCCCTCTATCACAAATTATGTAGATGAATTCATAAATTTATCACACTATTCACTATAAGTTTTGGTGTGTACGTCTTTGAAATCACACATCATCGAATCAGGGTTAATGTAGGAAATTCGATTGAAGATTTTAGTGCAATGTATTAGTGATTATATAGAGATGGTGAATAGAGAAGTGGTAGATTAGTGAGACACCTCATGAGCTATGGGAGGAGGAATTATGATGATCCCTACTAGAAATAGTAGAAACCCCAATGTTGGGTGCAAGAGAAAGATACATACCTATTCTCAAGGTGGGAGTGGGAATTAGAATCCCACAGCTGGATCAGTAAATCTTCCTCCACGAAGAAAGAGCCAAGAGGGATGAAACCAATGCGGTTCCTTTTACAATATAAAGAGTTAGGTTACAACACCACTAAGATCATTCCATAATTGCAATTAGATGGGACACCTTAAGTGCTTTTGTCATAGTGCTCCGAGTTCAGGTGCTCGAGACACTTCTCTGGCATCGCAAACATCGTATGACTCAATAAGAAAAGGCTAGTAGAACCAGTCTTTTCAGAGGAGAAAATATATAAATGCTAATTTTTGGAATACCATGAATCCACAGTAAGGGAAATCTCATCAAGGAAATAAAGAGATGAGTGCAGTGACGAATCAACTGTATTGAGTTGAGTAGATAATTTTTTTATGATCAAGATGGACCATCTACAGTGAGAGGTATGATTTTTTGAAATATACCTTCTTGAAATTACTGTTTGATACCATTGCATCACATTCCTTCATTTCTTCTCTTGTTGTTGAAATTGTATGTTTAAAACATTAAATGATTCCCTCTGTGATAAAATTAAAATCTTCTCTCAGTGAAAGAAAATGCAAATCCTTCGTGTGTAAAGCATGTGCTATAATGGTTTATGGAGCTAAAATGAAACGAGACTTCTCAATGTTGGAGATGAATGTGTATGATTTAATCCTAGTATGTATTGGCTAACAATGTGTAAGGCTCAAATCGACTATTATATAATGATATTTAGTTTCATGACTGAGGATGGCATCAAGAATCTCTTCAAAGGAGAGATGGTTATAAAAAGGGTGTAACTAGATTGTTGGAACCAGTGGTGGGAACGATATCTTACCAGTTGGGGATGTTGACTTTGTAATCGATAGAAGAGATCTGAAATGTCAGTTTTCTAGCAGTGGTGGATCAATTTCTAGATGGCTTTCCTGATAACTACTCAGGGTTACCACCTATAAGTGATGTGGAGTTTATGATTGATCTCATTACGGGGACCAGTCCTATTTCCCTCCCATCTTATAGGATGGCACCAATAGAGTTAAGGGAATTGAATGCGCAGATGGTGGAGTTGGAAAGAAAGGGTTTCATTCGGCCCAGTACATCTTTGTGGTCAGCCCCTGTCTTGTTCGTGAAGAAATCCAATGGAACTCTTTGGTTATGCATCGATTATCATAAGCTTACCGAAGTTAAGATAACGAATCGGTATCCACTTCCTTGCATTGATGATTTGTTTGATCAATTTAGGGGAGCTCAATGGTTATCTAAATTTGACTTGTGATCAAGATATCATCAATTTCAAGTTCATAAGGAAGATATTCCAAATATAGCTTTCAAAAATGTATATGGACACTATGAATATGTATTCACACCTTTTAGTCTTACTAATGCACCAACAGTCTTCATAGATTTGATGAATCATATATTTAAGCAATATCTGGACTCTTTTGTTGTGGTGTTTGTAGATGACATATTGGTGTATTCAAAGATTAGGGCTAAGCATGAGGAACACCTAGTGGTAGTGTTACAAATCTTGAGAGATCACCATTTTTATGACAAACTATCTGTGTGTGATTTTTGGATACAGGAGGTAGGCTTTCATGGCCATGTGATTTCCCAAAAAGGTATTTTAGTGCATCCTAAAAATACAAAAGCTATAATATCGTGGCCACCGCCGAAGAATGACTTTGAGATATGAAGTTCTCTTTGTCTATTTGGTTATTACCGATGCTTTTTGTGTGACTTACAGTGGATCGCCTCACCAATGTAATCTTTGAAAAAGAAGAATGCTCCATTCCAATGGACAGAGGAATGGAAGAAGTCTTTCCTGGAGCTGAATTTTTTTATTAATTCAGCACATATCTTGATTTTTCTGAATTCAGGATGGGGATATGTGGTGTATGGTGATTCTTCGGGATTAGGGTTAGGTTGTGTTCTTATGAAAGGATACCATGTTATGGTTTTTGGTTCAAGGAAGTTGAGATTTCATGAGAATAATTACCCAAAAAGACTTAGAATTAGTATTATTCATTCATTCCTTGAGGACTTGGCATCATTATCTCTTTGGTGAGAAATTAACTGTGTTAACATATCATAAAATCTTGAAACTCATTTTATCATAGAGAGATTTAAAAATAAGAAAAACGATATGGGCGGAGTATCTCCAGATGTTTTACTTTGACTTGATGTATACACTGTGAAAATATAATTTGGTGGAAGATGCATTGAGAAGAAATTCATATGCTTAGTTGGGAAAAGAATCTTCAGATGAATTCCAGTTGATGTTGGTCCTAGACTACATGCATGTTGAATGTGAATACCAATGTGATTTTGTAGTTTTCATTCAGATATGCTTGTTCCTAATTTGGTAAATATGGTCAAAGAGGTACAAACATCTAATGAAAAATGCATACTTATGAGTTCAAAACTCAATGGTGGGGAGACCATTGAGGGATGGAAACTTAATGTGAGTTTATTTTTTTGGTTCAGAGATCGTAGGGTTGTACCTATGACTTTTAAAAAAAACTACTTCCTATTTACCACAATTCAATATGGGGTGTACATCCAGGTACACAGAATATGTACAAGGAATTAAAGGTGATGTTTTGGTGGAGTAGTATGAAAAGGAAGGTGGCCGAGTTTTCTTATGGTTATTAACTTGTCAGCAGGTTAAAGAAGAGCATCAATGACTAGTAGGTATGTTGTAATCATTACCAATTCCAATGTGGAAATGGAATTATATAGTTATGTATTTTGTTATAGGTCTCCCAAGAACAGTCCATAAACATGATTCCATATGGGTGATGGTGGATCGTCTTATAAAGTCATCCCATTTCATTAAAATTCTTGAAACTCATATGGTGGAGGATCTGTCTTAAATCAGTATCCAAGAAGTGGTAAAGAGGCATGGCATACCAGTTTAAATAATCTCAGATACAGATCTAAGATTCCCATCTGATTTCTATAAATCCTTATAGAAATCCCTTGTCACTCAATTAAATATGAGCATGGCGTATCATCCTTAGACATATGGTCAATCTGACAAGAAGATATTGTAAGACCCTGGGAAACCCTGAGAGGGGAAGGGTGAATCAAGGTGATAAATTTTTCTTTTAAAAACAAGGATCGTATTCCCATGTTGGTAGGAACTAGTTAAAACTGTATGATGGATATGATCAGCAATGAAACATTCACATTCAAAGAGATGACACAATAATTTTTACTTGGTTCACCGCTAAGGGCTACGTCCAATGAGAATACTCTGACAAGTTTCCAGTCATAACAAATTTCACTATTATTTACTAGATGTTGATTAAAAAGGTTTGGGCACAGTCACTCTGTCCCAGGCTCACTCCTTTTACAAAAGATCAGGGGTAGCTCACTACGTCCCTCGGGTTACTCCCATTGACTCTCCCTGGCTCACTGCCTTTGGTGAAGTCACACTCAGTTTATAGACATGAAGGTCTCTTCATCATTACTAATGAGTACATCCTATGTTTTATGTAGATTCTCTTTTTTATTCCAACTTTCACCCATAGACAAATCTCACTTTCACCGAGGGTACCGAGCAATCTCCCAAATTTCTCACAGCTCAAAAACACTATCGTGCTTCTTTACTACATGGCGCGCTAGTCACTTGCGCATCACAAATTCGACGTGCAAGTGTCACCAAACCACTTGCATGACACCCCCTTCTTCAAATCCAAACTTGTGCGACTCACCATCTTTTTCTCCCAAACCACCTTGGATGCGCAACCAATAACTGGCGAGCAACTTCTACTTGCACGACCAAACTACCACTTGCGTGACTACAACACTTGCGCGATTGGAGCTCAGAAAAACTCTAAGTCTTGAACTTCATTGCAAATGAGGAGGGGTGTTCCTCTATTTATAGGCAAACTGGACACTCTACACTGTGGTGTGCAATACTCCTCTTGGAACTCATGTTTCGGTGCGCAACTCCAACCGCCCTAGCATCTATCGCACTACTCACTTGCGCGACTAAACCATGACTTGCACAACCCTATTTCCTTTTCCATATTTGGAAGTTCTGATCTTGAAAAACATAGGATGCACAACTTTCCCATTCTCCTAGGCACTAGCGCGCAAGTCCTTTCTCAGTTCGCAAGTCACTTGTGCGACACATATCTGGCACGCAAGTCCCTTTCCCAAAAACACTGTTTTCCCCTTCTATCAATTTTGAGTTCCAGAAATTTGGAAAACACTGGATAATGGTGCCACCTTCAATATTGTAATCTACTTAACCTATATGAGCACTTTTCTGGAACACATTCTGAACTTCCTCTGAGGATTGACAACAAACACAAACCATACTCCAATTCATGCATATGATGACCATGGTTCCAACAATCTCCCCTTTGGGTTTTTTGGAAATCAGAAAATAAATTCAATAGATCACCATCCACATGCAAACAAAAAAACTCAAGAATCAACTCATCCAACACTCTAAGTCTATGTGAGCAATGCTCGATGTAGAAAACAAGAGAGAAATCTTGAATTGGGTTCTCGTCCAATGTATTCCTTCCCATCATATCACCGAAACTGAATTCTCAATGTGTCACAAAAGCATTACATGCCTGAATTCCTGAATTTATTCCTTTCTCCCCCATTGATAATAAAGACAAAGACCAGTAATTGTTCATTATTCATCTCAAACCACACTTTCCTTATATAGTATCTCCCCCACAAACCTGCATCACATCCATAAACAGATTAAAAACAATTAACATAATTGGGGAGAGGGGATTTTTGTAACCTTGTTATGCACTGGGAGGTGGGTGAACACCAAGGTTCAACCGATGCTTCTCAAACACAGCCGTTGACAGTGGATTGGTCAGGATATTAGCCACTTGCTCATCAGTTCCAACATGATCCATTCTAATCACGCCTTGTTCAACTTTATCTTTGATAAAGTGATACCTAATTTCAATATGTTTTGTATGATAATGTTGTACCAGATTCTTCATAAGATCAATTGCACTATTGTTATCACAGTAAATCACCATTGGTTGCTTCACCTCATCACCAATATCTGTTAATTATTGCTTCATCCATAGTAGTTGAGTGCATGCCTTTGTGGCGAAGATATACTCAGCTTAATCAGTACTTGGAGAAGTACTTTCTTATTTCTTGCTCAACCATCCAACACATTTATTCCCAATGTAGAATGCTCCACCACTGGTGGACTTTATTTCCACTACATCGCCAGCCCCAGTCAGCATAAGAAAATGATGATAATCCACTATATCTTCCTGCAACAAAGTATAATCCACAATTGTGAGTACCCTGAATATACCTAATGATTCTTTTTACTGTTGTCATATATTCCTCCTTTGGATTACTCTAAAAGCAGGATGCTAGATAGGTTGCATAGACAATATCTGGCCATGTAGCTGTTAGGTATAGTAGGCTCCCAATTATCCTCCTGTACATAGTGGGTTCTACAGATGCCACATCCTCATGCTTTCCATGTTTGGTTCCAACTGCAATTGGAGTTGATATTGGTTTGGAGTCTTGCATATTAAACGTCTTCAACATCTCTCTTGCATACATTTCTTGAGAAATGAAGTGTAATCCTTATTTTGAATCACCTGTAGCCCCAAGAAATATGTGAACTTTTCAATCATAGACATTTTAAATTCTGATTTCATGTGATTGGAAAACTCATCTGCTGATTTTTGTCTACTACCACCAAATTTGATATCATCAATGTAGGCTAGAACCATGAATTGATCTTTTGGATAATTCTTCACATATAGATTGTGATCTACTCTTCATCTTTTGAATTCCATCTTCTTCAGATAAGTATCTCATCAGGAGTACCACGCCCGTGGTGCCTGTTTCAAGCCATAATGTGATTTCTTTAGTTTGCAGACCCTGGTTTCATCAGTACCAAGAAGAAAACACACTAGTTGTTCAATGTCGACTTCTTCTTAGAGTAGACCATTTAAGAATGCCGTCTTGACATCCATTTGATATAATTTATATCCACTTTGGAGAGACATGGCAAGGAATAGCCTGATCGACTCTAGTCTAGCCACTAGAGAAAAGGTTTCTTCAACATCAATACCTTTAATCTGGGAATATCCCTTACATACAAGTCGATCCTTGTTTTTAATAACACTTACATGCTCATAAAACTTGTTCTTGAAGATCTATTTTGTACCAATCACATTGTGATATTTGGGTCTCTAGACAAGATTCCATGTTTGATTCTTGTCAATCTGATCTAACTCTTCATTCATATATTTCACCAAAGATTCATCCTTTGAAACTTCTTTGAATGAGGATGGATCCACAACTGACAGAAATGCAGACTGTGTGTTATTTCGCATCCTCCTTGTTCGAGTGGGTGCACTCCTGTCCCCAATTATGTTAGATGGATCAATCTCAGCTCTATGATTTCTCCTATTCGGTTCAGTTGCATTCTCTCTAGCCACAGTTTCTTCTTCAGATTCTACTTCTGAGTCAACATCATGATGTAACTAATTAGTGTTTTTTACGGCTTCCTCTATTTATGTATTTTTATTTTCTCCTCATTCACTTTTTTCCTCACTTTCTATCACATCAACATATGAAGTCCTTGAAGCATTTGTAGTTTTCTATTTGATTATCTTAACATCATTGTTTTCTATAATCTTTCCTAATCACTTGTAGGTTTTGATGTTCATTGGATACCCATGAAAAATTCCTTCATCATCATTTTCACCAAACTTCCCTTGATTTACTTCTTTATTCTGGATGAACCATTAGCTTCCAGAAACATGAAAGTATTTCAAAAAAGTCTTCCTTCCGTGACAAAATTCATATGGTCTCTTAGTTTATACCATATAAAGCCCTATTAAACTCTAAATGTGCATTGAAGATTCAACATCTTCTTTCCAGTAATGGCGAGAGATAACAATCTCAATCAGTATAGTCTTGGCCATATTGTTGACCTGTCGATTCCAATGCTCAACAACCCCATTTTGTTGTGGAGTTCTCACAGTAGCTACCTCATGATGTATTCCATTTTTTCTATGTAATTTTTAAACTCAATGGACATGTATTACCCTCCATTATCAGATCGCAAGAACATTTATTGTCCTTCCAGTATCATTCTAGGCAATCTGGCGATAAGTTTTCATACAATATAGTACTTGTCGCTTCCTGTGAATCCCCATTACACAGGCCATTCTACTATAATAATAAATAAAAAGGACAAAGTACATTTCTCCATGAGTTCTGGAAACATTTACCAGCCCACATATATCTGTATGAATTAGATCAAGAATACTGGATTCCCTTTTCTTCTTCGGTTGATATGAACTTCAGACCAGCTTCCGATGAATGCAAGCATCACAAGATTTTTTGCGCTCACACTTCAGTTTGGGAATGCCCATGACAATCCTCAATTTTTATATTTTCTCCATGTCTTGTTGATTGATGTGTCCTAGTCTCCAATGCAACAAATTGTTTTCTTCTTTAGTATTCATGTAACAAACATTTTTTTTACTATCAACCTGATACAAGTTGCCTTCTGTTCTGTATACCTTCATAAGTGAATTTCTTGTCTTTCCCTTGATAGTGCAGCCTTTCTCATCATCGAACTTTCTTAAGCACTGAGAGGCAATGCGACCAACTTTGCCACAATGAAAGCAAGCTAGAGGTAACTTCCCTTTGAATTTACCTTTTCCCTTATGGAACTTCTTTGAAATGAGAGAAATAATTTCTTTTTTCTTCATCATCGTCACCACTACTATATTTTGAGATTTTCAGTTACTCAATGGATTTGAACACCATTTCCTTGCTCACTCGAGTCGTAGAATCTTCTGGTTTGACTCTCATTTCATATTCCACCAGACTGCTCAATAGATCGTCCATAGAAAGTTTGTAAGGATCTCTTTCCTCAAGGGATGGCACCTTTTCATTGTACAGGGGTGGAAGTCTTCATAGTATTTTATTTATAATGTCAATGTCTTTGATTATTTCTCCTAGGCCCCAAATTTCTCCAACCAATTCAGTAATTCTATTGAAGAAGGAGTCAGCATTCTCATCAGGATGCATCTTCAGATCATCGAATATATTGTGAAGCACTTGTAATTTCTCCTCCTTCACTTTGTTATCTTCTTCATAAATATTTTCATGTTTATCCCACATGTACTTTGTAGAGGTGTAACTCATCACTTTTAGATAAATATGATGAGAAAGGGCTACGGTGAGAGCATTCTGTGCTTTAGCATCTGCATCGGAAATTTTTCTATCTACATCAGTCATATTCAGTCCCGTTGAATCAGAAACATTAATACCTTGCACAATGGAAAACAGAACTTCCATTTTAAGGGATCTTAGATGAGATCTCATTCTGTTCTTCCAAATGTGAAAATTACGTCCATCAAAGAGGGGGACTCCCCTAACACTGGTTGAATTTTCCATGACGGCAAAGGATAGATCTAACACCGGCAAACCTTCCTATGATACCACTTGTAGGACCCTGGGACACCCTAAGAGGGGAAGGGTGAATTAGGGTGATAGATTTTTCTTTTAAAAACAACGATCTTATTCCCACGTTGGTAGGAACTTATTAAACTTGTATGATGGATATGATTAACAATGAAACATTCACATGCAAAGAGATGACATAACAATTTTTACTTAGTTCACTGCTATGGGTTACGTCTAAGGAGAATACGTCGAAAAGTTGTTGGTCGTACCAAATTCCTATATTCTTCACTAGATGTGTATAAGGTTTGGGAAAAGTCACTCTATCCCAGGCTCACAACGTTTACAAAGGATCAGGGGTAGCTCACTGCCTCCCTCGGGTCACTCCCGTTGACTCCCCCTGGCTCACTGCCTTCAGTGAAGTCACACTCAGTTTATAGACATGAAGGTCACTTTGTCATTTCTAATGAGTACATCTTCTGTTGTATGTAGATGTTTTTTTGAAGTCCAACTTTCACTCGTAGACAAATCTCACTTTGCACCAAGGATACGGGGAAATATCCAAACATTCTCACAACTCAAAAACACTGTTTCACTTCTTTAATTCGTGGAGCGCAAGTCACCTGCTCGGAAAACATTTGGTGCGCAAGTGTCACCAAACCACTTGCGGGACACCTCCTTCTTCAACTCAAAAATTGCACGACTCACCGTCTTTTTCACCCAAACCACCTTGGACACACAACCAAAAATTGGTGCGCAACTTCTACTTGCGTGACCAAACTACCACTTGTGTTACTACAACACTTGCGTGATTGGAGCTCAGAACATCTATATTTCTAGAACTTATTTTCAAATGAGGAGGGGTGGTCCTCAATTTATATGAAAACTGGACACCCTGCGCAGTGGTGTGCAAGCCTCCTCTCGGCACGTAGGTTCTGGTGCACAACTCCAACCGCCCTAGCCTCTGTCAAACTACTCACTTGTGCGACCAAACCAATACTTGTGTGACCCTCTTTCCTTTTTCATATTTTGAAGTTATGATCTTGAAATACATATGACACACAACTTTCAAATCCTCCTAGGCACCAGCGCGCAAGTCCTTTCTCGGTGCGCAAGTCACCTGCGCGACACATATCCAGCTCGCAAGTCCCTTTACCAAAAACACTGTTTTCCCCTTCTTCCAATTTTGAGGTCCAGAAATTTGGAAAACACTGGATAATGGTGCAACCTTCAATACTGTTATCTGCTTGACCTCTATGAGCACTTTGTTGGCACACATTCTGAACTTCCTCTGAGGATTGAAAAAAACACAAACAATACTCCAATTCATGCATAGATGACCATGGTTCCAACATATATAGATGTTGGAAGACATTTTGCACTAGTACAAAAACCTTTTTTTACGTCGGTTTTTTTTGCTTTTTAACGTCGGTTTTTAGGCGACGTTTTTGCGTGCGACGTTAAAAATATGCTTTTTTACGTCGGTTATTTAATAACCGACGTAAAAAATGGTGTTTTATGGTTTTTAACATCGGTTTTTAAAAAACCGACGTGAAATACATTCTGGGAATCGCCTTAAGAATCCATTTTTTACGTCAGTTTATAAAAAAACCGACGTTAAAACCCCATTTTTTACGTCGGTTATTTAATAACCGATGTTAAAAGGTGTTTTCAACATCGTTTATTAAATAAAGGGTGTAAAAAATGTTTACCATCTTGTATAAAATTTACGAAGCTTTCATTTGATAGGTCATAGATCTTAAACGGAGTTACGGATCCAAAATTATGACCAACAGAAGTTTGATATTTTTTTCAAGGATAGATTGAATGAGGAAACCATAGCTTCATCTTAGAAATAATTTTTGAATCTGTAGGGGGATTTGTAGTTTTAACATGATATAAACAATAATCCATCATTATAATAAATTAATAATCGTTATGTTAATGTTATATCAATCTAGGAAATTACTCATAGAAAATATAAATCATGGGAAAATAATTATAAATACCATAACGAGGTCGCAGAAAAAAGAAATCGTTGATTGAAGTGGAAGATCAAACAAGTTGATTCGGTGAAACGATGTTGGTTTAATGAAATGATCGTAAAATGGTATATTAATTAAGAAAAAAAATTATATAAAACCCAAATCGTCGATATATGATTAAACATACCTTGACGAGATCGCGGAAAGAAGAAATAATTGATTCACATTGAAGATCAAACGAGTCGATTTGGGGGAACGATAATGGTTGAAATAAATGATATTTAAATTATTATATGTGTATAATAGAAACATATAATTGTTATGCTAAGAGAAAATTCGGTATTAAAAATTTTAGGCGGCAATTCAAAATTTCGATCCCGCGATATAAAAAAATTGAAATTCCGCGTACGCGGGATACTAAAATTATATGTCACGTCGGTTTCATGATACCCGACGTGAATCGATATTAAAATTTACACTTATTTTTTCAGGTCATTTATTCAATAACTGACGTGAAAAATCCATATTCTTCACTTTTTCACGTCGGTTATTAAATAACCGACGTGAAAAATAGATTTTTATGACTTTTTCACGTCTGTTATTTAATAACCGACATTAAAATCGATTTTTCATGTCGGTTATTTAATAACCGACATGAAAAAAAAATTACAAAGATGTAGTTCATTTCCAGAGATTTAATTTGACAGCTCATGGAGCTCAAACGGAGTTACGGATTAAAAGTTATGGCCTTCTGAAGTTGATCATCTCTAAACAATGTCTTAAGGAAGGCCAACTTCTGAAGGTCATAACTTTTAATCCGTAACTCTGTTTGACCTCCATGACCTGTCAAATTAAATCTTGGGAAATGAAATAAATTTTTATAATGTTTTTCAAGTCAGTTATCAAATAACCGACGTGAAAAATCTAGTTTAATGTCGGCTATTAAATAACCGGCGTTAAAAAGTCATAAAAATTGATTTTTCACGTCGGTTATTTAATAACTGATGTGAAAAATATACGAAAATTTTAATATATTTTTATGGAAATGGATTTTTCCCATCGGTTATTAAATAACCGACGTGGAAAAGTTATGTACATTGATTTTACACGTCGGTTATATAATAACCAACGTGAAAAATTAGCAAAAATGTATTTTGACGTCAGTTATATAATAACCGATGTGAAAAATCAATTTTTAGATATATTCATGTCGGTTCTAAAAAGCCGACGTGAAAAAGGGCGTTGTAAAAAAAGGTTTTTGTACTAGTGTTTTGGGCTCGTGTAATAGATTTTGGTGTCTTGTGGGAGGATAAGTTACCCTTAATGGAGTTATCATATAATAACAGTTATCAGTTCTTCATACATAAGGATATGTTTGAAGCATTATATAGGTGTCCATATATTTCTCCACTATGTTGGGTGGAAATAGGTAAAACTCCACTAGTCAGGCTTAGCCATGTCCACGAATAAATAGATACAATTCAGCTAATTAAAAATAAGATGGAGATGGCTTAGATTCATCAAAAATCTTTTGTGGGTCATCGTCAATGGTCTATGTCATTTGTTGTTAGTGATCATGTGTTCTTGAGGATCTCTCCAAGGCTTGGACATCGTCATTTTGGAAAGTAGTTAATGTTATCTCCTTGATACATTTTCCCTTTTGAGATACTGGAGTTGGTTGGAGAGGTGGCATATCAGTTGGCATTACCACCATTGTTCAGTTTGGTGCATAATGTGTTCCACATATCTCAGTTGAAAAAGTATCAGCCTAATACTGACCATGTGATCAAATGGGGTCATATTGACCTAGATCTAAATGCTTTGTTGGTACATATCAGAGTGTGGATAGTTGATTGGAAAGAGAAAGTCTTGGGTGGTAAAATCAACACTCTAGTCCAGGTTCTATGGAAGCATGGTCAGATTCATGAAGAGACTTGGGAATATGAGAAGGAAATAAAATATCAATGACTACAAATTTTTCTGGGAAATGATGGTTTTATAATTTATAAGGATGGAAAGACAAATGGTGGGGAGAATGTAGTACCCCCATTTTCTCATATATAACCATTTCTTTGTATTTTTATGGGTATAAAGGATAAGGGGGAATGTTGGGAGAGTTTGGTGAACTGTAAATAAGTTTTGGGGGCTAAAGGAGAGGTGAATGGGATGTACATAGTTTATCAAAACTGAGCGGAAATACTAGGAGAAACTATGATAAATAGCAGGTTTGAGGTAGATAGATTTGGAACAGTTTGTGCACGGTTAAGGAGACCATACAAGGAGGCCAAGTGAGGGTCTTTCAAGATAGTAGTTAATGCACGGTTAGTGCACAGTTTTTCTTACCATGTTAACTAATCGTGCACATGGTTATAGTGATATCCTAGAAAGTGTATCTCATATATTTTGACTCTAAACTAATTGATTTTTCTCTTAATCATCCCTAACTTGGGATTTCTCTTCTTTAAAGATAGGATAACCTCTCCCAAGTGATTTGTATTTAATCTAAACTCTTCCCTTTGTGATTCAAAGACGTATTCATAAGGGGTTTGATCGTTCTTCATCGTTCTCGACCATTTTCTTATATCTACTTAGATCTACTTCTCTTATCTTCTTGGTTTCTCTGATCTACACCTGTTATGGGTAGATATATGAGTGTTTATTATAAATAAGTTGATATTTCGTGTTGATCTTGCTAGGATAATAGATCTAAAGAAGTTCTATGTATAATCGACCTGGTTTTCATGATCATTCTTCATCCGTTGTCAAGTTTCGTCAAAACCATTGGGGTTGGTGGCTTTAATCTCGTCTTATCTTGCTATAATTGTTTTTATTAGTTTCAAATTGGATTATTTGAATGAAATTTATTGTTAAAAGCATGGAAGAAATATTCTTTAGTGATGATTTATGGTTTCGGTGAAATTGTGTAATATTGGTGATTTGTTGGGAAAAATGATTTGATTTTTGGAATTTAAAATGGTAATTTTAAATTATATATTTGTATAAATTTCTAAATGGTTTCTTGGGAAATTTGTTTTCAATAAAAATGGGTTTTATTAAAATGGTTTTTATAAAGAAATTGGTTCTCAAAAAAGGGTTTTTGGCATAGGTTTAGGCATAATGGTCGTCTGTGTGTTCATATTCATTCAAGGTGGATAAGGGTTAAGATTCTCCCCCATCATTAATGGAATGTATAAGGGTTAGGTCTCTCCCCCTTCAAATATCATTTGGGTCAAATTTGGGAAAGAATTCTCCCCCGTCATTATGGGATGGATATGGTTTAGGGTTTTCCCCTCCTATAGGTTACATGAATGGTCAGATGTGTGGATAAGTGGAATTGAATAAATATTCTAAAAGTATATTGAGAAATGGTTTTAAATCATTTTTAGTTTTTTATGGAAAAATAAATTTCGGTAAAATTGGTTTCAATTTCACTTGTTTATTTTTTGTTACAAATGTTTTTGGGAACCTGTTTATATTTACTAAAAAAATATTTTCGAAAATTGTTTTATATAAACTATATTATATAATTTTTGTGAACTAATATATCATAGTGGGGGAGTAGGGAAGTCATTGGGGAAAACGTACTATGTTTTATATTCACACCCACTTTGGTACATTGGTACATTTTTAGATGCTATCTTCCAGGACATAAGCAAAGGTAAAGTATCACATGTTTTTATCACCACTTTGTGATACATGGGATGTTTGGTGATCTTAGGGAATGAATATAGGGGAGCATGGAGTCTTATGGTCTTGATGGAGTCTTTAGTTTTTTATCCACTATTTACTCTAATAATTGTTTGTTCTTCCACTGTTGCACACTTTGAAAGTGGTTTGATATGAATATTATAGTTGAGTTAGCTTTATTTTTTTCATTCATCATTTATTGAAAATTTTGGTTATGTTTTTTTAGTTAAATTGTTTTATTATTAAAGGTTAAATCACCCCACACTTGTATTTAAAACCCTTCAGCATTTATTGCTAGCCTTTGGCATCTTGGGGATGTCGCTGGAGGCCATGTAATGACTTGTTGTATTCTCAAGACAATGAGAACTAGCGATTCATTACATAAACCCCCTATAAAATTTAATATCTTGAATAAATTCTTTCTCATGATATTTTAAGTTTTATTTTATTTTATTCCTTCATGGGTATTAGGATTCAAGGTTACTATTGGTGTTACTTTTATGTTACAGTCTCACCATTTATCAGAATTGTTTATGACCATGTCGCCAATGTTGAAATCTCATGATATATCTCTAAATAAATCTCATGAATTTTATTATTCTCAATTTATTCAACATATATTCATGTAATTGTACCATTTTAAACTATTATTTTCCTAATATATTTAATATTTTTTTAAGAAAATTTATCTTTGTTTCTCTCTTTGGTAGGAAATATATTTTCCTCTTAAATAATGTTTTCTAAAAATTATCTTCAAAAATGTGTTTAAATTATATATTAGTATAATTTTCAAAGAAAATTATTTTTAAAATTTTTTATGTTTTTAAATGTTTTTTAAATTATTTTCAAAAATTCTTTTATAAATTTTCAAGGTGAGTTTCAAAAAAAATGTTTTCAAAATGTTTTTATTTTTAAAAATGAGTTTTCAAAGTGGATATTATATTTTACTCAAGAAATGTTTTAAATGATACATTAAATATTATTTTCCATCTAATAAGATAACCTTTATTGTTACCTATTTTTTATGGGGGATATGATCCAAGGATACCATTCATATTCTTTCCTTGAATGGTTTATGTTTTGATGGAATGCTGTTTATGGAACCCATTTCTCTTACACATGTCAATCGTGTTCCCAAGAGATTTTTATTAAACCTATTTATTTTCTATGGGTTAATCATGGTTCAATTATATTAGCATTAACCTAATTTCCTTTCCATGGGTTAATAAGGTTATGAAATAATAATTATTGTTTTTATGAGAATTTATGATGAAATCTATGCTCTTTGTAATTTATTAGTTTTGTGGTTAATAGAAATTGATTATATGATGGGGTGGCCATGATAGCACTGGGTAATCAAATTATAGGTTATTTTATGGGGTGAACCAAATAGTGCTGGGTAAACCTATTATAGCTTATATGATGGGGCAGACCCAATATCTCTAGGTAAGCCCATTACATGTTATATGATGGGGCAGCCCCAATAGCACCTTATGATCCCTTTATAGCCTACATGATGGGTGTTATTAGATAGTTATTCAATGCATTGGGTAATGGGAACTACCGTATGATATTAGATTGTAAATGGGTGTTTAGCCCATGCCCAAAGAATAGGGTACATGGGTGATTAACTCAATCCCAGATATAAGGGTACATGGGTGATTAGCCCAAGCCTAAATATGAGGGTGCACGAGTGGATATCCCATGACCCAAAATGATGGTATATGAGTGGTCATACCAAACCCAAAGAAATTTTATGGGTGTTTAACCAATGCCAAAAAAATAGGGTACACAAGTGGTCAGCCTAATCCCAAAGTACGTACATGGGTGGTTAGCCAAATCCTATCATTTAATGAACGTCTTGGTGGGTAGTCGTGACATACGATTTCCTATAATTATATGTATTCCATAGATTCCATGTCTTTTGTCGATGTTATTCCATAATTTAACATTTTATTTGATTATATTATGATTCATTTATTATGATTTTAAAATAATTATTCAATGAATCATCAATATGATATTTAATATGCATGGAATTCCCTTCAATTTTTATTCTTATGTTATCATAATCTTAAGTTCATGTTATGCTTACATATCTCCTTTACATACCCTTATTAATAATATGATCTCACCATTTATTATCTTTATTTTATCTAAGTTATAAAGAATAGTTTTCTATAGCATCCCACCTTTTTTGTCAAATAAACATTCATTACATTATACAAAACTGGGGATCTTTAAGGTTTAGTGTCATGGAAACCAGGAACATAATACATGAAACAAATAAAACATTCTTCTTAAAAACATGAAAGTATTATCCTTATGTTCATAATATGTTCATTACTGAATCTCATAACCTGGGGACATACATCAAAAGAAAGGGTGAGCAGAAGGCCCAGTAAGGGAAACAAGGGGAAACATTTAACATGTGAACTTGAGATACATCAACAATGTCATGAAAAAGAACTTTAAGGCATGATAAAGAAATCATGAGGCATATCATAATAAAAATAATGTTTTTCATAACTTGAATATGTGGCTACAAAATTTAACAAATACAATCATTTCCGTTTCACCAAGGTCCATCCCCAAGGAGTCAATAAAAATTACCAAGGTTATTCATCAAAGTATTAGTCTAAATGGTCATCTCTAGAGATTAAGTCTTTACCCAATACATTAGAGCGCTATCAGGTTGAACCCTTAAATTTTTCTTTATCATCATGTGAGACAAGTATATCATCATTAATCATTTCATCAACAACCCATATAGCATAAAAGAAATGGGTTTCATTTCATAATCATAATGTTTTAAAAACTACTTTAAAGACATGATCTTTGTGTCACTTTAAAACCCACAGAAAAGGAAGGTGGGTCTCATGTATGTAAATCATAGAATTTAAAATAGAACAACTTGGTATATATGTGAATACCACTATATAAGAGAGATCTTTGAGTATTCACTTAATAAAATAAAAGAACTTTAGAAAAGAGAGAGACATTTTGAGACGAAAATTCTACAGCATAACGGCTATGTTACGAGGTTTTAGAAAACATTGAAAAGAGAGGGGACATTGGTCACCCACTCATAAATGATCCATAAAATAGTAGGGGAACAGAATATAGATTATTTAAGGACATGTTAATGAAATTTTAATGGCATTCCATTTGAAATGAAAAACATGGAAGGAAGACAAAAATTAGATTTCTCTTATGAAAATCCGGCAGCCTAACGACGTCACTTAAACTTCAACCAAAAATGAATTGACAAGATAAAATAGGGTCTCTCATAATATGAACATAATATTTCAGTATGATAGATATAGATATCATACCCCAACATAATAAAAAGGAACTTGAAAGACTTGACATGAAAATAGATCTTGAAAACGAGAAGGGTGAAAGAATCCCTTAAAAATTCGGCAGCCTAACGGCGCCACATAAAACTTCATAATATTGAATTGAAGAGATCAAATAGGGTACCTCATCATATGAACATAAAATTTCAGTATGATAGATATATATATCATACCCCAACATAAAAATTGACTTTAAATACTTGACAAGAAAATAGATCTTTGAAAAATGAGAAAGGTGAACGAGTCCCTTAAAAATTCGGCAGCCTAACGGCGCCACTTAAAACTTACAAATACTGAATTGAAGAGATCAAATATGGTCTCTCATCATATGAACATAAAATTTCAGTATGATAGATATAGAGATATTACCGCAACAAAAATAAAAAGGAACTTTAAATACTTCACATGAAAATAAATCTTTGAAAAATGAGAAAGGTGAGCGAGTCCCTTAAAAATTCGGCAGCCTCATGGCGCCACTTAAAACTTCAAAATACTGAATTATAGAGATAAAATAGGTTCTCTCATCATATGAAAATAAAATTTCAGTATGATAGATATAGAGATCATACCCCAACAAAATAAAAAATAACTTGAATGACTTGACATGAAAATAGATCTTGAAAATGATAAGGGTGAAAGAATCCCTTAAAAATTCAGCAGCCTAACGGCGCCACTTTAACATTCTAAAAATTAAATGATGAGAGAAAGAGGTGGTATCTCATCATATGAACATGAAAAGGTAATTAAGATGAATATAAAAGAACATCTTTCAACATAATATCATGGAGCATAAAAGAAATGACATAAAAGATATTACTCAAAAAGAAAGAGAGCGGTCAGATCCCTTACATTAAAACATATCTCTTAAAACTCAAAGGATGGAACCTTGAGGGCTTGGGGGCACCTTGAGAGGACTCCTTGGGAGGTAATGAGACTAGAGCTTCGTTGGGGGAGAGTTGGGAGTGAGAACTAAATGAGTAAATGGTGGGTATTTAAAGGGAATGTGAGGGGACAAGGCATTAATGACCAAAGGACACCTCACAAGTGGTTTTCTCAAAACCATGGGCTCTCCCATTGTATTTCCCATAGATTTAGGCCACATGGGGCCCCCCATACAATATTTCATCACCTTTGGTTGGACAACCATTAAAATATCTCATGAAATCATCATGACACAGTTATGATGTCATTAAACATACCGAAACCCTAAAACTGTATTTTTATTATTCACTGAAAATTCAACTTTCTCAGAAAAATACCAAAATTTCACCTTAAAAAATATCAATGCTCTGATTTCAAAAATGAACTCCATTCTAAAAAAATAATTTTCTAAATATTTTTAATTTAATTTTAAATAAATACACTATTCACTGAAAATTCATTTTTTTCAGAAAAATCCCCAAAAATTACCTTAACATAATATCGATGCTCTGAGTTCAAAAATTAAGTCCATTTAAAAAAAATTTCTAAATATTTTTAATTTAATTTTTAATTAAAAAACACTATTCACTCGAAAAAACGAATACTTGACTAATAATTTCTGAAACAATTATTTACCTATTTTATTGAATCTCATTACTTAATCAAGGTTCCTAGATTATATTAATACCTTTTTAAGTGAGATTACTAATCCATTTGGTCACATTACTAATCCTAAGCATAAAATCACTATTCATAATTTACTGTTCATCAAAAATTAAGTTGATCTTATTAGATTCTAAATTTCATACTGAACATAATTGTAGAAGACCATTTTTTGAAAATCATTACACATTTTTAATTGTTTAAGGTTTACAGAAACATTTTTAAAAAAAATATCCTTTCTCTAAAATTCACCAAAAATATGCATACTATATTTATTCGGACATTTGAAAAATCATAAACTTCATCATAAGAAGAAATCAAAATTTTTATTTAAAACAAAGGATTACACAAGGCAGTTATGGTCTCCTTACATAGCCCCTTATTACACCAGCATAGGACCTAAGTGTAAGGTGTGCTAAGGTGAGATAATCTGAGGGAGGCTCGGCCAACATCGCACAAGTAGTAATATCTATTAGTTTTAACTTCTCGCGAAGGCGATTCCATTCTAGCTTCACACGATTAAGTTTAGCTTGGGTTTGGTCCATAGAAAAGCCCAATGGTGCTACATCTTTCCCAAGTTATGTTAAATGGGCTTCGATCGGTCCAAGACTACTGGGTGAGACCATCGAATCTTCTTTCTATATTAATTAACCAAGATCACTTGTATTTAGAGACAAAAGTCCAACATTCAGTTTTCAACGGTCATACTGACTAACGGTCACATAATAGTCAAAACCCAATAGTCTCATTTTAATTATACTCATGTTATCAAATGAAACAGTTTTGTTGAGTATGAAAAATAAAATAACACACAAAATTAGGAAACAAGATTTATTCAAAATTTCAGGTCATAACAATCTTCCCCCCTTAAGAAATTGTGTCCTCGCAATTTTTAAAATTGGGTTTTGAAATTTCATTGAAAGTCCCACATCGGAAATAGAGTCTGTAACACTATTACTTTAAAAGGAAGAAAAGGAAGTACAAAGGCCACCCGAGTTAACCCATACTAGGATTCCATGTAGAAAAACATGGATATGGAAGAAAAAACAAAGGGTCATGTTCTGAGGGAGAGTGGTAGAAAACA
The DNA here is from genome assembly GCA_963277665.1 of Viscum album. Taxonomy (NCBI): domain Eukaryota; kingdom Viridiplantae; phylum Streptophyta; class Magnoliopsida; order Santalales; family Viscaceae; genus Viscum; species Viscum album. The sequence continues at coordinate 1,605,728,370 of OY728141.1, read as the reverse complement.
TGATTAGGAGAAAGTTAACAATAAGAAAATCACAAACTTATGATGTGTATAAACGGTCTTTGATTACCCAGTAGGAAACATCAACAGACAACATTTTTGTTTTACGTTCCTTTTCATAGTTTTAAGGAATTCATTTACTACATAGAATAAAAACATAAGGAAATATACCTAGCTTCAAGTAGAGTTTCATCCTTTAATAAGTTTCTACCAAAACTAATCTTTTCTCCAAACGATGAGCATTCAAAACTACTTGGTCTCATCAGAGCACAAGAATCATCTTATAGAGAATCACATAATCCACCAATGATTAACTATCTATTTCTTATATCTTTAAACATTATCCCAAAAACAGAAAGGGTAAGATAAAACAACTCTTCCAAAATAATTAACCCCAAAGGAAGGGAAACTACTTTAAATATTCAAAGTTCCACGGTACTACCCAAAGTTCATCATAAGCCATTCCGTAAATAACTGCCCTTAAAAATACTCAAAATAAACCAAACTAAGATTGAAACCCAAATACAAGAAGGATTTGATAACATAGTCTTCTAAGGTAAACTTTATCATTCATCTCCAAACAACATCAACCACTCCTAACATCTTATAACAAAAGTAACTAACCTAAACATATTTAACCTAAGATAGGTTAACCATTTCCATAAGTAACCTAAATTATTATAAGTATACCTTAAATTCGTCGATTCTTCAAAATATAAGTCAACCTTTACTCCTCATAGAAAATATTGTAGTAATCTATTTACCTCGATCAAATAGGGTTCCCAAAATAGTGAACGTCTTCCAAAATAATAATCATCTTTTAATCCCCTAATCATCTCTGTCATATTAATACGGAAATCATCACATTTCCTATCACATTGGTTGTTGGGACATGTTCTTCAATTTCCCGCCATTAACTAAGAAAAGAAAGTACAATTCGGGGCTTAAATACTTATCCAATAATCATGAAAAGGAACTTAAAGAATATAAGGATAACTTGTAGAAGAAAAGTATACCCTAACTTGTGATCCCATAGGTTCCAATATAGGTTATCCATGATCATATATTCTTATGTGAATATTTATTTTATTTTATCTTTGTTCCTTTAATAATGGTTCATACTAAGGTTATGAATTTACCAAAGCATATCCCCCAGGAGTGTCGTAACCAAGAGTGCAGAAAGGCCCGTTGTCGTGTACCAGTTCTCGTTTGAGTCTAGCTCAAAGTGGTGTTTTCGGGTTTTACCCCTTTGTACATCTGTGCCAGAGCCACCTCTACCTACTCGTATCCAGACAAGGATGTATTTTCTTGGCAACCACTTACTCAATACACACCAAAATACCAGGAAGATTTCCTATATTTATACTTTTCTATAGGGTTATTCCTAAAGTTTTCATATCCTAATTTCCACAAATAACTAAACAATCCTTTGATACCAACTATAGCATCCCGCCTTTTTGTCACATAAACTTTCATTAAATTTTACAAAACTGAGGATCTTTAAATTTTAGTGTCTTTGAAACCAGGAACATAATACATGAAACAAAAAAACATTATTCTTAAACACTTGAAAGGATTCTCCTTATGTTCATCCTAGGTTCATTACTGAATCTCATAACCTGGGAACATACATCAAAAGAAAGGGTGAGAAGAAGGCCCAGTAAGGGAAACAAGGGGAAACAATTTAACATGTGAACTTGAGATACATCAACAATGTCATGAAAAAGAACTTTAAGGCATGAGAAAGAAATCATGAGGAATATCATAATAAAAATAACGTTTTTCATAACTTGAAGATGTGGCTACAACATTTAACAAAGACAATCATTTTTAGTTCACCAAGGTCCATCCCCAAGGTGTCAATAAAAATTACCAAGGTTATTTACCATGGTATCAGTCTAAATGGTCATCTCTAGAGATTAAGTCTTTACCCAATGCATTGGAGCGCTATCAGGGTGAACCCTTAAATTTGTATTTATCATAATGTGATCCAAATATAACATCATAAATAATTTCATAAACAACCTATATGGAATAAAATAAATTGGTTTCATTTCATAATCATAATGTTTTAAAAACTGCTTTAAAGACATGATCTTTGTGTCACTTTAAAACCCACAGAAAAGGAAGGTGGGTCTCATGTATGTAAATCCCAGAATTTAAAATAGAACAACTTGGTATATATGTGAATACCCCTATAGAAGATAGAGCTTTGAGTATTCACTTAATAAAACAAAAGAACTTTAGAAAAAGGGAGAGACATTTTGAGACGAAAATTCTGCAGCATAACGGCTATGTTACGAGGTTTTAAAAAACATTGAAAAGAGAGGAGACATGGGTCACCCACTCATAAATGATCCATAAAATAGTAGGGGAACAAAATATAAAAGATTTAATAAAATTTTAATGAAATTTGAAGGACATACCATTTGAAATGAAAAACATGGAAGGAAGACAAAAATTAGATTTATCTTATGAAGATCTGGCAGCCTAACGACATCATTTAAACATCAACCAAAAATGAATTTACAAGATCAAATAGGGTCTCTAATCATATGAACATCATATTTCAGTATAATAGATATAGATATCAAACCCCAAAATAATAAAAAGGAACTTGAAAGACTTGACATGAAAATAGATCTTGAAAACGAGAAGGGTGAAAGAATCCCTTAAAAATTCGGCAGCCTAACGGCACCACTTAAAAATTCAAAATACTGAATTGAAGAGATAAAATAGGGTATCTCATCATATGAACATAAAATATCAGTATGATAGATATATATATCATACCCCAACATAAAAATTAACTTGAAAGACTTGACATGAAAATAGATCTTTGAAAAATGAGAAAGGTGAACGAGTCCCTTCAAAATTCGGCAGCCTAACGGCGCCACTTAAAACTTCAAAATACTAAATTGAAGAGATAAAATAGGGTCTCTCATCATATGAACATAAAATTTCAGTATGATAGATATATAGAACATACCCCAACAAAATAAAAAGGAACTTGAAAGACTTGACATGAAAATAGATCTTTGAAAAATGAGAAAGGTGAATGAGCCCCTAAAAAATTCGGCAGCCTAACGGCGCCACTTAAAACTTAAAAATATTGAATTTAAGATAACAAATAGGGTCGCTCATCATATGAACATAAAATTTTAGTATGATAGATATAGAGATCATACCCCAACAAAATAAAAAGTAACTTGAAAGACTTGACATGAAAATAGATCTTGAAAACTAGAAGGGTGAAAGAATCCCTTAAAAATTCGGCATCCTAACAGCGCCACTTTAACATTCTTAAAATAAAATGATGAGATAAAGAGGGGGTATCTCATAAAATTAACATGAAAAGGGAATTATGATGAATATAAAAGAACATACTTCAACATAAGAGCGTGGAGCATAAAATAAATGACATAAAAAGATTACTCAAAAAGAAAGAGAGGTCGGATCCCTTACCTTAAAACGTTTCTCTTAAAACTCAAAGGTTGGGACCTTGAGGGATTGGGGGAACCTTGATAAGACTCCTTGGGAGGTAATGAGACCAGAGATTCGTTGGGGGAGATTTGTGAGTGAAAACTAAAGGAGTAATGAGTGGGTATTTATTAGGAATGGGAGGGGACAAGGCATTAATGGCCAAGGGACACCTCACAAGTGGTTTTCTCAAAACCATGGGCTCTCCCATTGTATTTACCATGGAGTTAGGCCAAATGGGGCCCCCATACAATAAATCATCACCTTTGGTCGGAAAACCCTTAAAATATCTCATGACATCATCATGACACAGTTATGATGTCATTAAACATACCGAAACCCTAAAACTTATTTTTACTATTCACTGAAAATTCAACTTTCTCAGAAAAATCTCAAAATTTAACCTTAAAAAAAATTAATGCGCTAATTTCAAAAATGAACTCCATTTTATAAAAATAATTTTCTAAATATTTTTAATTTAATTTTTAAATAAATACACTATTCACCGAAAATTCATTTTTTTCAGAAAAATCCCCAAAAATTTCCTTAATATAATATCGATGCTCTGAGTTCAAAAATGAAGTAAATTTTATAAAAATAATTTTCTAAATATTTTTAATTTAATTTTTAATTAAAAAACATTATTCACCCGAAAAAACTAATACTTGACTAATAAATTCTGAAACAGTTATTTACCTATTTTATTGAATCTCATTACTTAATCAAGGTTCCTAGATTATATTAATACTTTCTTTAAGTGATATTACTAATCCATTTGGTCACATTACTAATCCTAACCATAAAATCACTATTCATAATTTACTATTCATCAAAAATTAAGTTGATCTTATTAGATTCTGAATTTCGTACTGAACATAATTGTAGAAGACTATTTTTTGAAAATAATTACACATTTTTAATTATTTAAGGTTTACATAAACATTTTTTTTAAATATCCTTTCTCTAAAATTCACCAAAAATATGCATACTATATTTACCCGGACATTTGAAAATTCATAAACTTCATCATAAGAAGAAATCAAAAATTTTATTTAAAACAAAGGATTACACATGACAGTTATGGTCTCCTTACATAGACCCTTATTACACCAGCATAGGACCTAAGTGTAAGGTGTGCTAAGGTGATAGAATCTGAGGGAGGCTCGGCCAACATCGCCTGAGTAGTAATTTCTATCAGTTGGAACTTCTCACGAAGGCAATTCCGTTCTATCTTCACACGATGAAGTTCGGCTTGGGTTTGGTCCACATCAAAGCCCAGTGGTGCTACCTCCTTCCCAAGTTCTGTTAGATGGGCTTTGATCGGTCCAAGACTACTGGGTGAGGCCATCGAATCTTCTTTCTATATTAATTAACCAAGATCACTTGTATTTAGAGACAAAAGTCGCAACATTAAGTTTTCAATGGTCATACTGACTAACGATCATATAATATTCAAAACCCAACAGTCTCATATTAGTTATACTCATGTTATCAAATTAAATAGTTTTGTTAAGTCTGAAAAATAAAATAACACACAAAATTAGGAAACAAGATTTATTCAAAATTTCGGGTCGTTACATTTTCAGTAGGATAACCAATTGGTAAGATATTTGTCGGAAACATTGAAGATATTTCACCATGTTAGAATGTTATGTTATGGGTTTATAAATAAACTAATCTATTATATTCCTCATACATGTTTATTTTTAATGTAAATAATATTCATCTAAAAATATGTAATATCCGATTATATTAAGCATGGTTCACTATAGAGATCCCCAAATTCTTTCCACTCTCCTCCTCCTCTCCTCTATGTATTTTCCATATTCCTCTTGATTTCATATATGATCTTCATAGGTAAGAGTTTCATCATCTTCATTACCTTATTTTCTCTCTCTTATTTCCCATACCTTTCCCTATAACCTCTTATGGTGTGTGGTTGGATGAACCTTAGGGGTTCCAGGCTGGATGAGTTTTTATGTTTTCATTATTTCTATGGATTATGTCATCCTCTTCTTAATTGTTTGGGTGTCAGCCATCAAATGAGACACATTCCAACTCGATTTTCATTAATTTGAAGTAGGAATCTACATAGAAATTCTATGTCTAACATATTCTTGGATTATATAAGTGTTTAAATGACTTCTTATGATTTTAAAAAGATATTTCAAGACTGTAGTAGTCTTTAATCATCGTCTAAATGTATTTTATGCTTGTTATGGGCTTAGGCCGCATTATAAGTGATTAAAAAATTTATTGACTGTCTATTTTAAAATGATTTTGGTGATTTAAAATATATCTTGGGGTTTTACATGTAACATGAATTCCAGAATTGGTTTTAATTGTATTTTAATCGATTTAAATACTTTTTGTGTACTTAAGTTTCATGCCAAGTGTAGGTTTAAATGCCTGTTTATATTTCTTAAAGTGATTTAAATGCTTTAAAATTTTAATTGATTTCGATTATACTTCTAAAATAGATTTAATTTCATTGACTGGTTTTTATAAAAGGAATAGTGTTGTTCCTCTTTTGAAAAAAATTTGAGACTATGGATCTCAAGATGTTTTGAAAAAGGCTTTTAGAAAAGGAATATGTATTTTTGTGAAAAGGGTGATTAGCATCATTTGGTTTCATTGAAAGAAGTTAATTTATTTAAAAATTAAAATTTTTTTAAAATAGTTTTATTTACAAATAAACTTTTAAAGTATGGTGTGATAATTTGTCTTTCAAAGGATTCTTGAAAAGTGGTTTCTAATTGGGGTGAAAATGTAACAGTGTCCTGATATCCTTTATGAAAGATGGTTTGGGACATTATGTTAAATGGTTTTATAAGTGTGTGATACCCTCTTTGAACCTCACTTATTTAAAATTCATATTTTTTTAGGATCTCATGGGGTTTTTATTTATATTTACATGTATATTATGATGGTTATGATTGGATATGTTATTGGGGTTGTTTCTAATGAGGGTTTAGGAGGTGAGGTGTGAGTCTTTTTAAATGATTTATACTTGTTATGTGTGATTTTTTAGTGATAAACTCTACATAACATGTCATGGGATTCTTAGGGATATAGTATATGACCCATGTGAGGGAAAACCCTAATGAATACAATATATCAACTAAAGAGCATTTTTGGGCTACTCCGATATAGTTAGACCGAAAGGGGTGGTAGGCCTCTATTCCAACAAACTTCTTTTTATCCTATGGTGGATAAGGGCCTATGGGGATTTTCATTTCAAGTTAGGTCAATGGGAATACCAGGTATATTGATTTGTTTAGTGGTTTTGTTCTTGGTTCCTTTTCTCCAATTCGTGTCTTTTATTACTGGATCATAGAGACATTTCCCAGGATATTAGGTCCTTTTTAGGACACTTTAGGGTATTTTGTTTTATGAGTAGATTGTATTCACCATGCTTGAATGAGTATATTATAAATATTGTTTGGTTGTGTTTCCTTGATGACTTAGTTACCAAATGTGATTTTTTATCGCATTTTGTGTGTGTGTGTGTGTTTTGGTTTACATATAAATGGTTTATTTTTATAATTTTTGAAAGTTTGGTTTATGAAGGTAAATGGTTTAATTTTCTTAAAAGTGTTTTCAAGAAATGGTTTACCTTGAAATTTTTTATGAAAAGGGGTTTTCATGAGATTATTGGAAAAGAGTTACAAAAAGTTATTTGGGCAATACTTCATAATTTAGAGGCATAATTTCCTGGGATTAAAATTTTAATTTAAAATATTTAATCATCATTGTTTTCATTTTATAAAAATTGATGGTTATTTTTATGATAACCCATATTTTAGTACACCTTAATTCATAATTTATTTTATAAAAATAAACATAATACAATAACCAAATATCATGAGGCCTAGTGTCTTTTGGAAGTTAGATACATAGAAAAATAACTTGAAAAATGGGTATAACAACATTATTTAAAAACTCTAAAACATTACACTATATTCCATTGATCTTATAATACTATAAATAATAACCTTGGGATGTACATAAAAAGGGGGAGAGATATAAATCTCAGAAATGGAATTATCAATGAATAACATGATGAAATATATACATGTGTGTCAAGAGGTATATCAAGGTGACATAAAGGGGGTGAGAATCATAAACATAAACCTTGAAGCATGATACCAGATCATAATATAAAGGTTATAAAAGGAATATGGAAACAACATAAAAGATAACCTCAGAAGAATAATTCTAGAATAACCATAGATATATCATAACCATGTGTGCTTAGGATTACCTCTTATGCACTATACATGGAATATCATGAGATAAAAAACATTTCCCAAGGAATTAGAGGGCAAAATAATTTTGGGCCAACCTGTCACATTCCTATCATTTACATGCATTTGTGTGCCACATGGATCAAACAACATAAGAACATATTTCATCACTTTTAATACCATGATTAAGGAGTTTTGGTTATATACATGGACATACCCAATAAATGAAGTGTAGTTGAATCTAGGTGAAAAAAATTGAGTGGAAATGGATATAAGTATTCATAATACAAAAGTTTGGAACATAAAATCATCAGATAACTTCGATAGCATAATGTTTGTACATAAAGGTCCATATAAGGCGTTAATGAGAGTGAAAGGTGTTTTATTATTACATGGGAATCATAAATATAGTACATGGTATGTGTTGAAACCCATTAAAACATGAAAAATTGGAAATAAAAAGTCTTACTATAAAGATAGTAATCAAAATAAAAATGATGAAGAAAGGATTCCTTACATTGAGAGGGCACTTCTAAATTCTTGGGAGAAATTATTAATAGATTAGGAACACCTTGGGATGGATTTAAAAAAGTATAGTGAAAGAAAATTCATGAATAACGGGTTTTTATTAAAGATGAGTAGGATTATTAGTGTGTATTTTTAGAAAAAATGGGGGGAATTATTTATTAATTTATAAAATTTTGTTTTGGACTCTATACAATTTAAATAATAAAAACCGAAAAGATTCCAATGGTTCTTCCCATGGATTATTATAAAGAAGAGTTTTTTACAATATTTTATAAGACCAAGAACCTAAATCCTTAAAATAATATTTTTGACGATGTCCAAGTTAGTCTTGTTCATAAATACTTTATTTTAGAAACATAAAATATAATATTTGTTATGAAGGATTCATTAAAGGGTTATAAATTTAATCAAATAACATAAAAACACATTATTTTAATGTTAAAAATGATATTTTTCATGGATAAACTTTATAGAATTTATCACATCTATTTTGGTCTATTATGTTATCATAATACAGACCATATATTTATACCATAATTAATTTTTACCTGAAAAATTGAATGGTTCCGAAAATTATAAAAAAAAATCACTATTGAATAATTTCGACATGTTGATTTCAAAAATGATATTTATTTTTTCAAACTAATTTTTTAATATAGTGATTTTCATTGTTAAATAAAAATACTTATTAAATGAGAAATAATAGTTTTTATAATAATAATAACTTTTTAAACCATAAAAAACTTATATTGGACTTCATTAAATTATATTAACATTTATATTTAAATTAATATTATTTAATAATAATATTTTATTAAAATTTATTTTATTTAAAAAACTATTTAAATTTTCAAAAGAGTGTCTTAATTGAGGTTATATATTTCCCAAAAAAAACAATTTTTATATCCTTGTATCAATATCCCTTTGTTTATCAAACACATTATATAATCATCTATAATGAAATGAAAAAAAGGGATAAATATAATAATTATTTTATTAAAAATATATTCAAATTCATAATACTATATTCTAGATACATAACCCCCTATTACAGCAGTGTATTCACTAAAGATAAGGTGTGTGATATTAACACTTACTTAGGGTGGTTAAGAAAACATGGTTTGGTTCATGAACTCAATAAGCATGAACTAGTCATGTAAATATATTTTCTTATGATTTATTTATTCAGTATCGACTTTGACATAGTCAATGGAAAATCCCAATGATGTCGTCTCCCTCAGAATCTCTGATAAATGGTCTTTATGGGGTATAATCCTTCTAGTTAAGGCCATCACATATTTCATCTATGTTAGTTAGATTTTATCATCACCCTGAATATATAATAATCATAATGTTTACTATAAAATGGTTATATTATCAACAATTATGAATCTTGATGGTATTTTAACTTCTATAGGATATAACTTATAATGATTCAAAATTAAAAAAGTAGTGCATGTTCTTTTTATAACTTCGTAACTTAATAATGAATTTATTTATTTGTAATGGTAATTTCATTTATATAACTTTAGGTTACTACATTATTACCACATTCAAAAATTACACAATGAAAATTTTATTTCATACACTAAAATATATGAGGGTATTTATATTTTATCACCTATATGGGTTCATATGTTTCTTAAAACTTATGGTTCCTCCAAAATACTTTGACCAGATAAGTTATCTTACATCATAGAACATTATCTCTATTGTCTAATTTCTTCAATGAATACTACTTGTATGAAAGATAACTCTCCAATGGTACCACCTATATATTTTTTAAATGTGAGGGGACTAGTATGTACTTCCTCAAGATAGATATATGGAACACATAATGTACATAAGATAGTTTATGTTAGAGTTCCAGTTGATAGGTCATAGCTCTGATGCGATCAATGATCTAAAAGTGGTTGATTTATCTTGCACTAAGTCTTCCCTTATTCCCAAAACTCATGAATTTCTTCCACGGATATATACAAAGGAACACCTTATCTTGGACATCAAAATTCATGTCTCATAGATGATTGTCTTTATATCATCTCTATTGAATTTTCACAAATTTTATATGACGTTGAATAGTATAAAACATCTCTATAATCTCTTACATAAGATCAAACCCCATTAGTTTCTTCTCTCAATCATTATCCCAGTATGTTGGTATAACACACCTGAATGTTAAAGGGATAAATGTCAAAATTTTACTACCGATTTCAACAAGGTGTACCTTTGTTTTTGGGAACCTAACTAACTAGATTTCCATAGTTAATTGTATATGTACAGGAATAGTGTTCATGATGGGTGACCTCCTAGGAAGTTTCTCAGGGTGTGTCCAAGTGAGCAAAAAGCACACCAAAAAGAACATGTGTTGTCCAATGGGGATATCCATTAGTAAGATGATCTGTTCTGGAATGTGGGTAGTCCCCGATCAAGGGACCATATGTAAGTGAGGAAAATGGTGGTTCATGGAAGTCTAAGACTCAATGTCCATGTTAAGGTGTGATGTCTATGATATCAGCAGGTCCCATTTATTACATTTATAATAGAGAGATACCGATCCAGAACTGCAGTGGCACCGCCCGAGTTGAAATTTAGAGCCCGTAACAGGGATTTTGTGCTCTAAAGTGGGGTTGAATATAACGCCCCAAAATGTTAATGGTTTAACAGGTTAAATGTTACTAATCATGTCAACAATGTGAACCTTATTTTCAAGATCCTACCTGATTATAAGTCCATAGTTACAAATTCTTGGCCTAGTGTAGTGGATGGGATGGGTTCCCTCTTGGGATGTTTCTTCGGGTGTCTGTGAGTGATAAAAAAGAAAAATAGAAAGAACATGTGTTAGATTATGGTGAAATTCATTAGTCTAATGATCTATTCAGGAATGTGGATGGGATCCGGGTAGTGGACCATGTGTCTGTGGAGAATTTGGTGGTTCCTATTGGGCCATGACTTGATGACCTTGTTAAAGAGGGGTGTATGTGTTGTCAACATGACTAGGTTGTTATGGTTATGGTTTTACAACTATTCCATACATATCCTCATAAGGTACCAATTGAATGATATAATAGAAATAATTTTTATATGAGAACTCCTCTATAGGAAGGTGTTTTTACCAACGTCGTTGGAAATTTGTTGACCATGATTTCATTATATCCTATAGAGTTTTAATTGTTCTATTATACTGACTATCCATCTGAGTGTGATAAAAAGTACTGAAACTCTTCCCTATATCAAAGACATGATTAAGGCTTATCTAGAACCTCAATTTAAACCTTGGATCTCAATCAGATACAATGGAGAGTGGAACTCCATGAAGTCTTACCATTTACCTTATGTATATCTTAGCAATTTGGTCAAGGGAGAAATATTTCTTTATATAAATGGAATGCATTGACTTTCTAATGTGTTCTAATACCACCCAAATTACATTATAAACTTTAGATGTCTTAAGGAGTCCTATGGAAAAATCCATTGTTATGTTTTCCTATTTTCAAAATATTTTGGGAAATAGTTGTATCATACCCTTAGACTTCGTTCATTTAGTCATGACTTATTGGCATACCAAGCATGAAAATAAAAATTCTTAAATCTTATAATTCATTTTATCTCACCATAAGTTTTTATTCATATCTCTATACATCTTAATGATTCCATGATGAATAGATAAAGTTGTTTTATGCGCATAATCCAGAGGTTCAATATTTAGTTCTAGTTTTTATGGTACACATATCTGGGTTTGAAACCTTATCACTCCATATTTAGCAATGTTGAACTCTAAAATATTTGTTACCTTTTTATGTAACTTCTAATTGCCTTTTTGGGCCTCTTTGATCCTCTAAATAATGGATAGTTTATCATTTATCTAATCAAGGTAGGATAGAGATTCATTTATTATTTCCTTTCCTATCCTTTTCATTTTCAAAAATATTGGGTCCATTTTAATCCTCATCATGGATAGGATTGTGGGAACTTTTTTACTTGGAGTTTCTTCCACCTTGTTGACATTCCCATGATTGTAATGGATTGAACAAACACAATCATTGATCAGCTCTATATACTTTCATAGGAGAATATTGGGATATTTTTTAATATATAATTTAGTATTTTATGATCCTTATATATGTCATACATTTCATCATATAGATATTATCACCAAATATTTAATGTAAAGATCATTGTAGCTAATTAAAAATCATGTTTTGGGTAGTGTAGCTCATGGATATTTAAATAGAATTAGGAGTAGGTTGTCACTTTTTCATATTTTATGTGTACAAAACCCATTCATTTTTTATATGCATCATTACAGATTGAAAATTCTTCCCTGTTAGTGAGTAATGGGATTACAAGTGTGGTGATTATCCAAATTAGTAACTATTTAAATCTCTCCTCACATTCATCAGTTTAAAAAAATGTGACTTCCTTACATGTTATCATAGTTAGTGGGATTAAATATCATAAGAACATTTACAAAAATTGATGATAGTACCCAGCTCATCTAAGAAAACTATGTATTTTCATCATAGATTTTGTTATAGGACATCCATCATTTGCCTTGGTTTTTGAAGGATCATCATATATCCATTTTCTATTGATAAAATTTCCCCATAAATGTTACTTATTCCATCAAAAAATCATATTTACTATACTTATCAAATATATTTACCTTTTCCAAGACCTTGATTAAAACAAATCAAATTCTCTTTATATTCCTTGTTTCTTTTATACTAGATAAAAAAACATCTATATAGTCTACAATAAATTTGACAAGGTAATCCTGAAAGACTATATTCATCAAGTTCATGAACATAGTTCTATATTATTGAGTCCAAATGGAATCACTATGATCTCATAGTGCCCATACCCTGTATGAAATGCATTCTTGGGTATTTCCTATTTTTTACATTTACTTGATAATATCATAAATAAATATCCACCTTGGAGAAGTATCGGCCTCCAAATATATGAATCATAAAATCATCTATCTATGGAAGAGGATACATAATCTTTATCATGATCATTTTGATATCATGATAATAAATACATAGGTTTATTGAGCCAAACATATTCTTAATGAAAAGGACTGGTGCACCCTGTAATGATGAAATTTGGAATATAAACCCTTTATCCAGATTCTATTATAGTTGCTTCTTTAGCTCTTTAATTTCAGTAGTGGACATTTTATATGAAGTCTTGGATATTGAAAAATCTTAGAGTATAAGTTTTATTAAGAACTCAACCTCCCCTCTATGAGTAATACTAGAAAATTCTTCAGGAAACACATCAGTGAATTCCCTTACAATGGGAATGTCATCAAAGATGATATTTTACTTAGTATTAATCATTTGATCTATATACATTTTCTTATAAAGAAAATGATATCCTTTTTTGATATGATGATGCAAAATATATTCATCCTCCTCCTTTCACTTTTGTAGAATCATAGGGTGATTTGTGATATAGAGGATGACTTTATTGTCTCATTAATTTAAATAAAATATATAAAAGTAAACCCAATCCATTCCCAGAATAGCATCAAATTATGTTAAAGGGAGTATCATATGGTTTATTAAGAAATTAAACCCAAAAATTATGATAGAGTATTAGTTATAGGATTGGGATATGGTAATTGAACCATTTTTCATCTTTATAGATAACTCAACATCCCTATTTTCTTGATGTTTTTGAATAGTTATAATAAATTTTAGTGATATGAAATAATTCATAGAACTATATCCATATATGACATTTGAAGTTCATGAATAGATGATAATACTACCTTTCACTTTTTTATTCTGGTTCTAATCATTTACTTCATCCAAAATAAGACTTGGGATGAGATTTTAAAAACTATTAATCATATGAAATGGAAACTATGAACATTTAGTAGATAACTCATAAATCACATTTATTCATTAACCTATGAGTTTCTAGGTTTCATTTTAAATTATCCATGCTCTATTTCCCAACGTAAATTTTTATAAGAATTTTTATTTCCTACATAATAGTTTATAGAGATCCTGTCAATTTATCAAATCATGTCCCCTGGGATTGTCAAACATTGTGTATAAGAGTGCCTCTTTGTCCTATACCAAGTGTCGATCGAGTTAAATCCCAATGCACCCTTTTTAAGATTATTACCACACGGTACAACTATTCCAGAGCCTCATCCACTAGAAGTATCAAGAAAAGTATTTTTTTCTTTGAAACCACTTAATCTATATAATAAAAAAAATTAGGGATGTTTTCCTTTGTTTAGTCTTATTCCAAAGGATTTCACTAAGGTTTTCTAATCTTAATTCCCAAAAAAATAGCTATACTTTTATATAATACCAATGATGATAACCCATATTGTAATACACCTTAATTAATGATTATTACAAAAATTTACACATAATACAATCCTAGAGGATTGTGAGGCCTAGAGTCTTTAGGAAATTAGGTACATAGAATAATAACATGAAATATGGAAAAAACAATATTATTTAAAAACTCAAAAACATGAAACTATATTAAATCATTCTTAAAATACTACACATGATAACCTGGGACCATACATAAGAATGGGATGATATATAAATCTAATTAAGGGAATAATCAATGCCTAACATGATGAAAATAATACATGTGAGTCAAGAGGTATATCTAGGTGATATAAAAGGGGTTATAATCATTAACACAAACATCGAAGCATGATATAAGATGATAACATCAAGGAAACATAAGGAATGTGGAAAAAAATATTAAACATGGAATCATAAGCATAAGTTAGAGATAACCATTAAGATATCACATCATAGTGTTCTTAGGATAATCTCTTGTTCACCATACATGTAATCTCATTAGGTTAGAACATTAATAAATTAATTATAGGGATATCTAATTTTTGGCCCACTTATTACATTCACATCATGTATATGCATTTGTGTTCCACATATATTATACAACATAAGAACAAATTTTGTCACTAAAATTACATGATTAATGACCATATATTGAATACATGGAATTCATAATCAATGATGTATAGTTAAATCTCTTTACATAACCTTGATTTTAAATAGTTATGGGTAATCACAATACAAAATTTTGGCATGGAAAATCATGGGATAATTTTAGAAGCATAATGGGTGTACATATAGGTTCATGAAAGGGGTTAATAAGAGTGAAAGGTGTTCTATCATTACATGGTGTTCATAAGGACATCAAAATGGATGTCTAAAAAATTTACAATATAGAAAATTTGAAATAAAAAGTCTTAGTACAAAAAGAGTACTTGAAATGAAAAGGGAGATGATATAATCCCTTACTCTGAGAGGGAGCCTCTAAAAGCTTGGAGGGAGTCTCATAAGAGCTTGGTATAACCTTATAAGGGATCATCATCATCATCATCTATTATTTATATTACCTTTGAAGAGTACAAGACCCGTAGGAAACCCAGGCCTATGGAGTCCTATAATAATGGAGTCCAAGGGAATCCCCTCATACCAGGTTCACCCCCTCAGGTTTTAGGAAAGAGATGCTATTGAGACAGGTAACTTTGAATGTTTGATCTTCCTGGGAAGCAAGATGGTCCTCTGCTTTATTCCCCTCCCACCACGTGTGTGTGAAATTCATGTTGTTGTTAATGAGATCTTGGCACTTCCTGATGGTGTATTTAATTGACCATGGAATGGAACCTTTCTCATGAAAGGAGTCATGAACAACCATAGAGTCGGTTTACACCTGGGATAGCCTGATACTCTGTTGCATGTAGAGGGAGATACTTGTCAAAACCACCTTTGCCTTGACCTGGAGGAAGTTTCCATTATCATAGTGATTCATTAAGGATAAAACTACACTGCCGATTTAGTCCCTAACCAATCCTCCTCCGCAGATGACACTCAAGATACAGGACCAATCCATTTTAGGCTTGAACCCATATGATGGAGGGATTAATCACACCTAGTTTCCCTAAGTCATGGAGTAGGTGAAAGTTTTTGTTAAGGGAATTTCTAGAATCCAAAGCAAGGGATCATCTTTGTAGCTGCTGATGAAGGGCACCCAATCAGTCAGTAAGTTCCAGGTTCTTGAAATGATGGTTCTCCCTAATGAAGGGATCCCCTTGTACCTTGACTGATTCCTTGCTTTCCATAGGATCCAGCACCCTACATTGAATATCACTACTCTTGACATTCTTTCAATACTGACATTGTCAGTTCCCTCGAACCATCGCTCTAGGAAGGATGTATCATTGGAATCCCATGAGCGATAAGCAGTAAACTGGCCAAAATATTCCCACACTGCACGTACCCATTCTCCATCAAAGAATATGTTGTGCGTACTTTCCTCCCTTTTACTCATGATATAGTGGAAGCACAACACCATGCTTATGATTATCCTTTTGATGTTAGCATATGAGAGAATAGTGTGATTTATGACTCTCCATTTTAGGAAGTTATATTTCATGGGTTTTTTTTTTGCACCACACGATGTCGTTCAAACTGTCACTATGAGCCTATGTATTACCTAAATGACTGAAGTCCCTCAAATTAAATCTCCATGAAGATGATGGAGTGAAGATACATTGATATTCCTCGGAGTTTGAGGGGATGAGGTCAAAAATCTTCTGCAACGTTTCATCCAGGACTAACCTAGTGAAACGAGGATGAAGGCAGGCATCTTTAGAGAAGATTGTGGGAGCAGGACAGCCAGGGTATCCGATCACTTCCCTATCCCAGTTATGTTTCCAAAACAGAATACTCCTCTTATAAAGACCCATACTTTACATACATTGTTATTACTTCAGAATTGAATCACACTTATTACAACATATAACAAAACCATGAAAGGATCGTATAGGTATAGTGTCTTTAGAAACTGGGAAACATAAACAACTGGTTCATAAAGCATCTACTTTGCCTCCCATTTATTTCATCATATCTAGAGTCCCTTTTGGCATATTCTACTTAATAACCTTCTTCTTGACCTGGGGAAATTAAACATACAACAGGGTGAGCTCAAATGATCAGTAAGGGTAAACAAAAGAAATATCAATCACATCATATACATAAGCACATAACTTTTGTAAATCATAACCTGCAAAAGAGATCTTAATTTCATAACATGGGGTAAATCATAGTAGTGAAATGTAATCCCAATAATCATAACTTAAAACATGAAACTTAGTGGCATACACACATAATCATAGAGAATCATTTCTTATTAGTCAAGACTCATTTCCAAGACTATCTTAGTTGATAAAGTCCATTTCTGAACCGAGTTACCCTCATTTCATTCCTGCTTCACTAAACCGGTATAACCTACCGTTCCAGCCATGTCTATCTCATGAGATATAAAATCCTTACCCAATGCATTGGAGGGAGATATAGGTCCCACCCATCTCATAATGATACCATTCTTATGTGTTCCAAAAAATCATAAACCATACATCATTGCATAACCCATGTAATAAAAATGGGAATCTTAAACATCATGACATCATAAAACTATTCATATACGATAAAGGAATTCATAAAAATAATTCCATCACAACATAATCAAATCAATGTAATAATAGGGATAAAAACAGAACCCTTTATTATCATAGAGGGAAAATAATGTTGATAAAACACTTGAACTTCATTCTTGAGGAAAATATCCTTTCTACTTCAAAAACACTTTTCCTTTCTTAACATGTCATACAATTTTAAACTAAAAGAATTTGATTAAAATTAAACTTGAAAACTTGTAAAGGAATATTTTTGGAAATAATTTTTTAAAAATCCATTCATGCCGTATAAGTTAAAAAACATTCTTCGTACTTTTGTCGGAAAAGTCAAAAAGTACCTCATATGAAAAATGACAAAAGATTCCTTTCATATCTTTTACTAAAAACTTACCGAAGGGTAAAATTGGATTTAAAAAATTGTAGATGGATGGAAATAATATTACATATTGAGGAAACATGGATGTGGATGATAAAATACACCCCAGTAAATGCCAAAGTATAAACAATCTTGGATAAAAATGAGATTGTGATATTTCCCTTACCTTAGGTCCGATTTTCCTCGTAAGTGTCTAAACCTCCTGTATAATGATTTAAATAATGTTATTGACTTATTAGAGAATCATAAATATTGTTATGATATCATATATGGTCATATTCTTAGTTTCATGGTAGTAATATTTCATTGCTACTTGTTATTCGGGTGTTTATAACTTTTTGTTCTTATGCGTGTTTTGTCGAATAAATTCTTATTCTTATATTTAGGTTATAGATACATCATTTTCAGAATGTTATTAATGTACTATATATCATATTTATTCACTCAATTCATTTATGTAATCATTATTCAATGAAAATCATGTAGAACGAGTCGCATCACATCGTGGAGACGGTATTCCGTACGTACACACGAGCGATGATATCGTTCCCATTATCATGGAATTGTATTGGAGTGTATGTATACTATTTCAGAATCAATATCACTTCACAATAGTCATATATAGTCATTATTTACACCATTATACCCATCCAAGTAAGGTGGTGGTGGAAAATAGATTACACCACAGCATGGAGACGGTATTCCGTACGTACGCACGCGCGGTGATTTCATTTTTCGTAGGATGGATAGATGGTGAAATAGGGTTGTTTCAAACATATAATAACATATCAGTATATGAGTGACACTTATTTTATTACTTCATAATGAAACAACTAAAGAAGAATAAGTGGAAGAAGAAATAAAGATGAAAGAATCGGTAACAGACATTACATCTTCTTTGAAGTGCTTCTTTGAGACCTTCTTTTAGGGCACTAAAATTGGTCTTTGAAGAAGACCTGGACCTCTAGGATGTCTCTAGGGAAGTGGAGAGGATAAAGTTTCAGGGTTTGTACAAACTTTAAGGCTCAAAGTGGTGTGAGGAAGAGAGGGAGGAGGTGCCCTTTTATAAGGGAGGAGAGGGGCACCTTTGGAATAACTAAAAATATTATTTTATTATAAAGTCATGTTCGGTTTTAAATAGCTACAAATATATTTATTTTGAAGCTGAGGTGGGGATGGGTATAAATCCTATCATCCAATAGAATTTAGACAAGATTAGGTTCCTATTTTAACCTTATCATTTAGATTTAACATTAAGTTAAATAATTTTACTTTTACCGTGTCTTCTTGTGTTCTTATACTATAAGGTTAATAAACTTACTATAACCAGCCAAACGAACCCCAAGTTGTTTATTATTAATATATATAACCTTATATAAGTCATTTGGCCGAACCTTATATTTTTATGAATAAAATAACAATTACTAATATAATATTTGTTTTAAAAACTATTTTATGTCAATTTTGACACTATTTAGTAATTAATTTTTGTGAAAATCATAACAGAATGATTAGTTCGAAAAAAGTTAATTAAATCAATACTAACATGTCATATTAATCTAGAAAATTAGTGGAATCCATAAAAAGTGTCAAATTACATTTATTTTGGTGTTTATAACATCAATTATGTCAATATTTCATTAATAAGTTAATTACTACATCATATTTGTGTCATAAATAAATTATATTATTTAATGTCTAAAAATTACAAATAAAATACCATTATGTAGGAAATATTTTTATATTTCTAATGAATATTTATAGTCTAATTTATCTTATGTATAACCCGATATTAAAAATGATTTAGTTATTAAACTTTGATTTTAACTATTTTAACCCTTCTCTAAATAAATTAATAATAATTGTCCAAATCTAATCCAAGTGGGCCTAAATGGTCATATTTTATTCCTAAGTTTGTTTTTGGTCGAATTAAACTTGTCCAATAGAATTAGGACATGTGTTAGGGTAATAATAATATCATTTTTACCCTTGATTACCCTACTTACTTTTAACCGTGGTAAAAAAAGTAAAAAGTTACTATTCACCAAAACATTATTTTCATCTCATTGAATCACATTTTACTTACTAGAATCAACCGTGTCTCTCGGATTTTCGAAATTCCACTCACAGAAGCGGTAAAATTATGTTTTATGAAAAGTTCAGTTTTTTTAACTACCACTTAGTGGTTTCACTATTCATCAAAAATTGAAAGTTTTCAGAAAAATACCAAAATTTTACCCTAGGCTAATTTCGATATTCCAAATCCAAAAATGAAGTCCATTTTAAAAAATAAAATTTATAAAATTTCAAAAAGTGGTTATTACTATTCTTAACAGCTAGTTTTAATAATATTTTAATAGCATATCATTGTTTAGTGAAACTCGGTATTGCGTACGACAAAAGATATCGAGGAAGGTCGTGATTTCGTGTAAAGCCAGCCAAGCAAGTGTTGTGTAGAAAAAGGTTCCTTTGATGATTTATATAACATAAAAGTCTCTGGTGTTACATTCTACCCCCCTTAAAATGAATTTTGCCCTCGAAATTCGTCACTTTGTAACAAACAGATGAGGATACCTCTCCCTCATCATATCCTCAAGCTCCCATGTAGCTTCTTCTAATTGGTGGTTCCGCCATAAAACTTTCACCAATCGAGTGGTCTTGTTTCGTAGGACTTTTTCGCTACGATCCAGAATCTCTATCGGTTGTTCTTCATAAAAAAAGATCTTGCTCTAGTGGTACAACTTCTGAGCTGAGTACATTTGAAGGATCAGGTATGTACTTTCTCAGGAGAGATACATGGAACACATCGTGAACTTGAGAGAGATTCGGTGGAAGCGCCAATTGGTAAGCTACCTTCCCAACACGATCCAGTATTTCGAAAGGACCGATATATCTAGGACTCAACTTCCCCTTCTTTCCAAATCTCATAACCCTCTTCTAGGGAGATATTCGTAAGAACACTTTATCACCCACTTCAAACTCTAGGTCTTTTCTTCAGTTGTCGGCATAGTTTTTCTGTCGACTCTGAGCTGATCTTATGTGTTGTTGAATAGATCTGACCTTTTCTTCCATTTCATCAACGAGATCAGGTCCTAATAGCTTTCTTTCCCCAACTTCATCCCAGCAAGTTGGAGTCCAGTATTTCATTCCATAGAGAGCTTCATAAGGAGTCATCTGAATAATGGAGTGAAAGCTATTGTTATAAGAAAATTCCACAAAAGGTAGGTGTTGATCCCAACCACCTTTGAAATCCATAGAGCAATCTCTCAACATATCTTCTAGAGTTTGAATTCTTCTCTCAGACTGACCGTCTGTCTGAGGATGATAAGCAGTGCTGAAACTCAACTCTGTATCCAGAGCATGCTGAAGACTTCGCCAAAACTTTGAGGTAAACCTCGGATCCCGATCAGATATAATAGAAAGTGGTACTCCATGCAATCTTACCACTTCCTTTACATATATCCTGGCAAGCTGATCCAGAGAGAAATCCTCTCTAATAGCAATGAAGTGTGCAGACTTTGTAAGACGATCAACTATGACCCAGATAGCATTATTACCTTTGGATGTTTTAGGAAGTCCTGTGACAAAGTCCATAGTGATGTTTTCCCATTTCCATTCGGGTATGGGTAAAGGTTGTAACATCCCATTAGACTTCTGTCTCTCAGCTTTAACTTGTTGACAAACCAAGCATCGAGAGACATATTCAGAAACATCTCTTTTCATGCCATCCCACTAGAAGTACTCTTTCAGGTCCCTATACATCTTCGTGCTTCCAGGATGAATAGAGAATGAAGAACTATGAGCCTCATCTAGCAGCTCCTTCTTTACTTCGAGGATAGGTGGAACACAAACCCAATTCCTGAACATTATTATCCCATCACAAAAAAGGATGAATTCAGGAACATTTCTCACCTTCTTTTGTAACTCGACATCTTCTTTCTGTGCCTCTTTAATCTTCACATGTATAGATGGTTAAACATTCATTTGAGAAAGATAATATTTTCCCCCTTTCATTATAATTCCAAGATCCATCCTTTGTAAATCCATAAATATTGGATCTTTTGTGATCCTCATCATGGATAGACTAGCATGGTCTTGTCGACTTAATGCATCTGCCACCTTGTTTGCTTTCCCAGGGTGGTAATGAATTGGCCAGTCGTAATCCTTAATCAGCTCCAACCATCTTCTTTGGCGCATATTCAGCTCCTTTTGTGTGAAAATATACTTTAAACTTTTATGATCAGTATAAATATCACACCTTTCACCATAAAGGTAATGCCTCCAAATCTTTGATGCAAAGATTACCACAGCTAACTCCAAATCATGAGTTGGGTAATTTTGCTCATGTATTTTCAACTGTCGTGAGGCATAAGCTATCACCATATCATTTTGCATAAGAACACACCCCAATCCCTTCTTGGATGCATCACTATAGATCACAAACCATTCTCCACTACAAGGTAGTGTGAGCACAGGTGCACTGGATAACCTTGTTTTCAACTCCTTGAAATTCTCTTCACATTCCTTCGTCCAAACAAACTTAACTCCTTTCCGAGTCAACTTGGTGAGTGGATTAGATAATCATGAAAAATCTTTCACAAAACATCGATAATATCCAGCCAAACCAAGAAAACTTCGGATCTCAGTTACTATTGTTGGTCTCGACCATCTTTTGATAACCTCTGTTTTTGCTGGAACCACAGATATCCCCTCTTTTGAGATTATGTGAACCAAAAATGAAACTTTTTGAAGCCAAAATTCACACTTGGTAAATTTTGCATAAATCTTCTCCTTTCTCAGGGTCTTCAATATAATTATCAAGTGATCTTCATGTTCTTCCTTGCTCTTTGAATAGACAAGAATATCATCTATAAAGACTACCATAAATTGATCAAGATAGTCTCTAAAGACTCCATTCATCAGATCCATGATGATAGCAGGGGAATTATTAAGACCAAATGGCATCACTATAAATTCATAGTGTCCATACCTTGTACGGAAAGCCATCTTTGGTATATCCTCTCTTTTGACCCTTAATTGATGATACCCTGAATGAAGATCAATCTTGGAAAAGTATTGAGCTACTTATAGTTGGTAAAATAAGTCATCAATGCGTGGGAGAGGATATTTGTTCTTGATAGTGACCTTGTTAAGTTCTCGATAATCAATGCAGAGTCTCATTGATCCATCTTTCTTCTTAACAAATAGAATAGGTTCTCCCCAAGGTGACGCACTAGGGAGTATGAACCCCTTATCAAGATTCTCTTGGAGTTGCTTCTTGAATTCCTGCAACTCAATTGGGTCTATTCTATAAGGTTTCTTTGAAATAGGAAAAGCACCCAGTACGAGTTCTATTGAAAACTCAACTTCACGATTCGGTGGAAGACCCGGTAATTCATCTGGAAAGACATCATCAAACTCCTGTACAATGGGAATATTCTTAATCATGAGTTTCTCACCATCCATTTGAGACAAATAACCTTCATTTAGTGGAATCAAGACCCATAAGATGGAAGGAATTTCCACTGGAAGGTCATGTTCATCCTTGTATCGATAGACGATCATAGATTGATCTGGAATATGAAATGTGACTTCCCTTCTTTGGTAATTGATATGAGCTCCATGTGTAGAAAGCCAATCCCTACCAAGAATCACATCAAATTCCACAATAGGAAGGATCACAAGATTTGTAGGAAGCACTTTCCCACAATCTTCGATCAGAGAATAATTATAAACTTTTGATGCGACTGTTGTGCCATTAGGTGTTGTCATAGCTAACTCAACATCGAATTGTTGAGGTAATACGGTGATACCCTTAGAAAATTCTTCAGAAATAAAGGAGTGGGTGGATCCATAATCAAATAAAACATTTGCTACTTTAGAGTGGATGGTAAGTGTACCTTTCACCACATCGTTATCGTACTCCACATCGCTGATAGAAATTGCATGTGACTTTCCTTTATCTTTAGCCTTAAGAGTTTGTTGACGTCAACCATCATCATCAACCCTTGGATTAGGGAATTTATTGGCATAATGTCTCATCTCCTTGCACTTGAATCATTGAAGTGTAGTAGGTTCATTCTGTGTATCCCTTCCTTTGTTTTCATCATTAGACATCTTCTTCCCATCATCGCGGCATTCAAATGCCCGATGACCTTCCTTTCCACATTTGAAACATTTACTTGTCCCATTAAGACAACTCCCTCCATGTTTCTTTCCACACTTTGAGCATAAGGGAACGCCCATATTCTTTTCAGTGTGCTCTTTATATTTTCCTTTGAATTTCATGTTCCTCTTCTTATCAAACCCATATGACTGATGGGTTACTCCAATCTCCATCTCAACTTTGAGAGCACATCGAACGATTTCCTCGTAGCTATTGAAGTCCCTTATGGCTAAGGCCCTTCGAAGACTTGGTTTTAAGCCACTAAAGAATCGATCGATCTTACTCTCGGGTTGGATAATAATACCAGAAGCATACCTAGAAAGTCTTGTAAAATTTGCTTCATAGGTACCAACAGATTCATCATTATTTTGCTTCAGTTCAAGAAACTCTTTCTCCATCTTTGTTCGGAGAATATGAGGGAAGTACTTATTGAAAAATAAGTTATTGAACTCGTCCCATTCCATGGACTCAATTTCATCCATTTACCACGTATTCTTAATAAGATTACACCATTGATCAACATCACCTTCTAAACGATACACTGCTAAGATGACTTTATCATGCTCAGAACATTGTAGAACTGAGAATATCTTTTCAGTAGTACTAATCCATTGTTCAGCAACTAATGGATCAGTAGACCCGCTGAATGAAGGTGGACGCTGTCTCATGAAGGATTCAATAAAATGTTGCTCCTTCCTTTTCTCATTTGGATGTCCTGCATGATTCATCGCTTGAGAAAGTTGTGTGAGCATGGCTACAAGATTTTTCATTCCAGGTCCCAAAACATTTGGTTGCTCAGGGGGACAATCATTGCATTGCCCGTCGCATTCCGCCTTAACACGGTTCCTTCGGGTTCCATCCATTGACTAAAACCAAGAAGAATAATGTGAGAAACACTAATTATAATAGGAAAACCACATAATCAAGAATAAAATTTCACACTTAAGGTCTTATCCTAGGTTATTCATGGCAATTTCTAAAACACTAAGATTGTGTTCTATGCTTAGACTTATCCTTAGGGTTCTTACTAAGGATTTGACATCCTAGTTTCCTAAGGATGACTATACCTTTCCTCTGATACCAACTATAATGACCCATACTTTACATACATTGTTATTACTTCAGAATTGAAGCACACTTATTACAACATATAACAAAACCAAGAAAGGACCGTATAGGTATAGTGTCTTTAGAAACTGGGAAACATAACCAAATGGTTCATAAAGCATCTACTTTGCCTCCCATTTATTTCATCATATCTAGAGTCCCTTTTTGGCATATTGTACTTAATAACCTTCTTCTTGACCTGGGGAAATAAAACATACAAAAGGGTGAGCTCAAATGCTCATTAAGGGTAAAAAAAAGAAATATCAATCACATCATATACATAAGCTCGTAACTTTTGGAAATATTAACCTGCAAAAGAGATCTTAATTTCATAACATGGGGTAAATCATAGTAGTGAAATATAATCCCAATAATCATAACATAAAACATGAAACTTTGTGGCATACACACATAATCATAGAGAATCATTTCTTATTAGTCAAGACTCATTGCCAAGACTATCTTAGTGGACAAGTTCCATTTCTGAACTGAGTTACCCTCGTTTCAGTCCTGCTTCACTGAACCGGAATAACCTACTGTTACATCCATGTCTATCTCATGAGATATAAAATCCTTACCCAATGTATTGGAGGGAGATATAGGTCCCACCCATCTCATAATGGTATCATTATTATGCGTTCCACAAAATCATAAACCATACATCATTGCATAACCCATGTAATAAAAATGGGAATCTTAAACATCATGACATCATAAAACAATTCATATACGATAAAAGAATTCATAAAAATAATTCAATCACAACATAATAAAATCAATGTAATAATAGGGATAAAAATAGAACCTTTATTATCTTAGATGGAAAATAATTTTGATAAAACACTTGAACTTCATTCTTGAGGAAAATATCCTTTCAACTTCAAAAACACTTTTCCTTTCTTAACATGTCATACAATTTTAAACTAAAAAAAGTTGATTAAAAATAAACTTGAAAACTTTTAAATGAATCTTTTTGGAAATAATGTTTTAAAAATCCATTCATGTCGTATAATTTAAAAAAAACATTCTTCGTACTTTTGTCGGAAAAGTCAAAAAGTACATCGTATGAAAAATGACAAAAGATTCCTTTCATATCTTTTACTAAAAACTTAACGAAGGGTAAAATTAGATTTAAACAATTTTAGGTGGATGGAAATAATATTACATATCAAGGAAACATGGATGTGGATGATAAAATACAACCCAGTAAATGCCAAAGTATAAACAATCTCGGATAAAAATGAGATTGTGATATTTCCCTTACCTTACGTCCGATTTGCCACGTAAGTGTCCAAACCTCCTGTATAATGATTTAAATAATGTTATTGACTTATTACAGAATCATAATTATTGTCATGATATCATATATGGTCATATTATTAGTTTCTTGGTAGTAATATTTCATTGCTACTTGTTATTCGGGTGTTTATAACTTTTTGTTCTTATGTGTGTTTTATCGAATAAATTCTTATTCTTCTCTTTAGGTTATAGATACATCATTTACGTAATGGTATTAATGTACTATATATCATATTTATTCACTCAATTCATTTATGTAATCATTATTCAATGAAAATCATGTAGAACGAGTCGCATCACATCATGGAGACGGTATTCCGTACGTACGCACGAGCGATGATATCGTTCCCATGATCGTGGAATTGTATTGGAGTGTATGTATACTATTTAAGAATCAATATCACTTTACAATAGTAATATATAGTCATTATTTACACCATTATACCCATCCAAGTAAGGTGGTGGTGGAAAATAGATTACACCACAGCGTGGAGACGGTATTCCGTACATACGCACGCGCGGTGATTTCTTTTTCCGTAGGATGGATAGATGGTGAAATAGGGTTGTTTCATAATTATAATAACATATAAGTATATGAGTGAAACTGATGTTATTACTTCATAATGAAACAACTAAATAATAAGAAGTGGAAGAAGAAATAAAGATGAAAGAATCGGTAACAGACATTACCTCTTCTTTGAAGTGCTTCTTTGAGACCTTCTTTTAGGGCACTAAAATTGGTCTTTGAAGAAGTCCAGGACCTCTAGGATGTCTCTAGGGAAGTGTAGATGAGAACTTGGTAGGGGTTGGACGAGCTTGAAGGCTCAAAGTGGTGTGAGTAAGAGAGGGAGGAGGTTCCCTTTTATAAGGGAGGAGAGGGGCACCTTTGGAATAACTAAAAATATTATTTTATTATAAAGTCAAGTTCGGTTTTAAATAGCTCCAAATTGATTAATTTCGAAGCTAAGGTGGGGATGGGTCGAAAGCCTTTCATCCAATATAATTTAGACATGTTTAGGTTCCTATTTTAACCTTATCATTTAGATTTAACATTAAGTTAAATAATTTTACTTTTACCGTGTCTTCTTGTGTTCTTATACTATAAGGTTAATAAACTTACTATAAGCAGACAAAAGAACCCCAAGTTGTTTATTATTAATATATATAACCTTATCTATGTTATTTGGCCGAACCTTAGATTTTTAGGAATAAAATATCAATTACTAATATAATATTTGTTTTAAAAACTATTTTATGTCAATTTTGACACTATTTAGTAATTAATTTTTGTGAAAATCATAACAGAATTATCAGTTAGAAAAAAGCTAATTAAATAAATACTAACATGTCATATTAATCTAGAAAATTATTGGAGTTCATAAAAAGTGTAAAATTACATTTATTTTGGTGTTTATAACATCAATTATGTCAATATTTCATTAATAAGTTAATTACCGCATCATTTTGTGTCATAAATAAATTAAATTATTTAATGTCTAAAAATTAAAAATAAATTACAATTATGTAGGAAATAGTTTTATCTTTCTAATGAATATTTTTAGTTTAATTTATCTTATGTATAACCCCATATTAAAAATTATTTAGTTATTAAACTTTGATTTTAACTATTTTAACCCTTCTTTAAATAAATTAATAATAAATGTCCAAATCTAATCCAAGTGGTCCTAAATGGTCATATTTTATTACTAAGTTTGTTTTTGGTCGAATTAAACTTGTACAATAGAATTAGGACATGTTTTAGGGTAATAATAATATAATTGTTACCCTTAATTACCCTATTTACTTTTAACCATGGTAAAAAAAGTAAAAAGTTACTATTCACCAAAAAACTATTTTCATCTCATTGAACCACATTTTACTTACTGACATCAACCGTGTATCTCAGATTTTTGAAATTCCACTCACAGAAGCGGTAAAATTAAGTTTTATGAAAAGCTCAGTTTTTTTAACTACCACTTAGTGGTTTCACTATTCATCAAAAATTGAAAGTTTTCAGAAAAATACCAAAATTTTACCCTAGGCTAATTTCGATATTCCGAATCCAAAAATGAAGTCCATTTTGAAAAATAAAATTTATAAAATTTCAAAAAGTGTTTATTACTATTCATAACGGCTAGTTTAAATAATATTTTAATAGCATATCGTTGTTTAGTGAAACTCGGTATTGCGTACGACGCAAGCTATCGAGGAAGGTCGTGATTTCGTATAAAGAAAGCCAAGAAAGTTTTGTGTAGAAAAAGATTCCTTTGATGATTTTTATAACATAAAAGTCTCGGGTGTTATACCTCTCTCCTATGATCCATTTCTAATTTTGACAAATAGACAGAAGAAGGCGACATATGGAGGACCAGAGGGGGATCCTTACTTGGGCTCATTGTGCTCATTCCCACTTAGACATCGAGCCATGATTCTTCCCCATAGATAATTCTCTTCAATCAACCCTCACACTAGTTTTTCATTCATACATAGTATAGATCCTTCTAAACTTTTCACTTTGACCCCTCCATCATAGATTGGTCTCGCCATCCTCTCCCACGATACCCATAGTCTTCTCCCCTCGGACTGAGTATCCCATATGAAACCTGATATAATTTTTTCAATGGTTTTAATGACCCCCTTTTGGACTTTGGTGGAAGCCATGGAAGGAATTGGGATTTCTGTTATAACATTGTTGATCAAAGCAATCTGACCCTTGAAGGACATAAAATTGTTTTTTCAGTTGATCACATGTCCTGCAATCTTGCTCACCACCCGATCATAGTCCTGTATTCTTTTCCTACCACAGGATAGAGGGCTGCTAATGTATTCCATTAGAAAAGATCCCCATTTCATCCCTAACCTATTACTCAAATGCTTCATTCTCCTATCATCACATTTGTTAGACATATACAAGCATCTTTTGTCTTTGATGATCACTTAGCCACTTCAGCAATAGTATTCCACCAGAATTCTATTGATACCCCGCATCGACCTCTTCCCAGCATTCATGAAAATAATTGTGTCATCAAAAAACATCATATGGGAGGATATTGGGAGGTTTAGTCTCTTTTAGTAGGGCGGAATGGCTCCATTGACAATGCCTCAGTTGATCATATGGATGAATGGGTCCTGAACCAGGATGAATATACTGGGAGGGATGGGATCCCCTTGTCGAAGATGTCAAAATGCCTTAAAGAAACTGTGGTTTCTCCCCATTAAAGATACATCCATCCATTATGAGCTATAAAAACGAAAGAGGAGATCACATGCCAAAGTTGAGAACCCCATGCGGGCGAGTACCCTATTGATGTAGCCCGATTCCACTCGATCATATGCATTATTCATGTCCAGTTTAATTTCTATGTTAGAGCCATGGGTTTTGGTTTTGAAGTCCTGCAGCATCTCCTGCGATAATGCGATAGCCCTTGAATTGTCCGGCCTCTTACAAAGTCACATTGTTCAAGGGAGACCCACTAGGGTATAAGCTCAGAAAGCCTAGCATTAAGAATACTAGCCAATATCTTGTAATGGAAATTGCATAATCATACAGGTCTGCAGTGACTAAGAGAGTATGGATCCTTGATCTTAGGGATGAGCACCAAATAATTAGCACATGCCACCTATGGAAGACCATCGTCGCGAAAGAAGTCTTGGATTGTAGTGATGATATCCTATTTAAAAACTTCCCAATATTCCCTGTTAAATGATCCTGGGAAGATGTTGGGGCCCAGAGTGCTCTCTGGGATAAGCCTCATCATGGCATTGTAAACCTCCTTCTCCACTGGGATTCCTTTCAGTGCTTCGTTATCATGGACCAAGACTAGGGTGGGAACTTCTCCTTAGAATTCCTCACCCCTACCAGATATCCATTTGCCATGGTTGTGCTTGGGCCAACCAAGACATATTTGAAGAATTTTTTCACCATATCCCCAACCACATCCCCATAGTCAGTATATGATTCATCCTCCAAAACAATATTTGGCTTGATAGGCCTTCTCTTCTCCTTTATGTAAGCATGGAAATAGGTAGTATTATTGTCACCTTCACGAAGCCATTTGATCTTTGATCTCTCCCTTGCATTGCGTACCTAGGCAAGGATCAAGTCGTCCAAACCACTCTTCTTATCACAGAGCTTGGTGAAAATGGAATCATCTCAATCCTCCTCCGGACTGGATTCCAAACTCTCCACATCCCTTTTAAGCTCCTCTATATTCTGGTCACTAAGAGGGATATCCCTTTACCACTACTGAAACCCCTTCATTAACCTCCTCGGCTTGTTCTGAATGGCCACCCAAGTGTGCCCTTGGATCGAGTCCCCCCATATCTCCGTCACCAGCTGATGATAACCCGGTACACCACACCACTAACTCATAAACTTGAATCTTTCTTGAGTTTCCTATCTTGGAGACAAAGAGAGAAGAAGTGGGGAATGATCAGAGATCTCGTGAACCAGGTGACTCACTTTGGTGTATGGAAACATAGAGATATCATGGATATTAGCGAGACACCAGTCCATCTAACTCCCACACCGTCTGGTACCTTTTTGGTTGTTGCACCAAGTGAATCGGTCGCCCGAGTAGCCCATATCCATTAGTCATTTTCTAGCCATGAACTGGACAAAGTCACGAATGGCCTTCTGAGGGAATTACCCTCTCCCCTTCTTCTCTGCTAGTTTAGAAACCATGTTGAATTCACCCCCAATGATCCAAGCCTCATCACCAGGGTCAAACTCACTAAGATCGTGCCACATGACCTCCCGCATTTGTGGATCACATATACCGTAGACAAAGGTCACCAAAAAATTTCTCATTCCTTGATTCACCCTTGTCATGATGTCTTGGTCCCCTACTTTAACCAAGACAAATGAAGTATCCCTGCTCTAGAAAATCCATATGTTCTTGTTGATGGGGTCGGCATGCATGGATTCATGCATCTGCATCCTTTGGGAAAACTAGAAAATTTTCTCCAGGTTCTATTCGTGTTCGAGTATGGCTAAAATCTGAGTCTTTCCCTTTGTAGAGAGGGAGATGGAGATAAAATACCTGATCAATGTTTTCGGATTAAATATGGG
Organism: Viscum album; assembly: GCA_963277665.1. Taxonomy (NCBI): domain Eukaryota; kingdom Viridiplantae; phylum Streptophyta; class Magnoliopsida; order Santalales; family Viscaceae; genus Viscum; species Viscum album. The sequence continues at coordinate 1,605,696,609 of OY728141.1, read as the reverse complement.
TGGTAGTAGTAGTGGGTACTTATAAAAAAAGAGAAGGGAATTATTTATTAATTTCTAAACTTATGTTTTGGACTTTATATGATAAAATAATAAAACCAAAAAAACCCATAGTTTTTTCCCATGGTTTCTACCAAAGAAGAGTGGTTTTAAATATTTTATAATTCCATGAATAGAAATATTTAAAAAAATACAATTTGTGATGTGAAAGTGAATCATGTTTATAAAGAATTGATTTTAAACCCTTAAAATGTTATATGGGTTTTTTTGGGTTCCTTAAAGGATTATAAAATTAAAAAAAATAACTTCAGAAACACTTTATTTTTAACAGGAAATATGATTCTGGTTGTGGATACTCTTTATATAATTTATTACAAAACTTTTTGGCTATTATGATTTCATAATATTGATGGTATATTTATACAGTATTTAATATTTATCTAAAAATTTGTTCGTCATAAAAAATTACGAAAAAATCACCATTATATAATTCAAAAATGTTGATTTCAAAAATAATATTTATTTTATCCAATTAATTTCATTAATATGAGAAATTTATGTTTTAAATAAAACTATGTATTTACTAAAAAAATTAGTTTTTTTAATTACATTGGACTTTATTATATTATATTATAATATATATTGAAATAAATATTATTTAATAATAATATTTTATTAAAATAAAATTTATTTCATTAATTATTGAAATTCTCAAAAGATTGTCTTATTTGAGAGTATATATTTCCTAAAAATACAATTTTTATTTCCTTATATCAAAATACAATTTTTATAAAACTCATTATATAATCATTTATTAATAAATAATAAAATTGGTTAAATATAATAATTATTTTATTAAAAAATATTCAAATTCATACAACTAGGATCTAAATACATAATCTCTTATTATATCAGTGTTCACCCTAAGGTTACGGTGTGAGATGGTGGCACTTTATTGGGGGGTTCAGATAACAAGGTTTGTGCCATGATCTCGATAAGATTACAATTATATCGTAAATAGTTTCACTCATTCTTTAGTTTTTAAATCTCATCTTAGGATTTTTCAAGGTAAATTTGAATTTATTTCATCTCACTCATAAGATATAACAAATGGGATTCATAGGGTAAAATATTACTAGTCGAGTCCATCACTTCATTCTTCTATGTCGATTGGATTTTATCATCACCCTCAATATATATTATTCATAATGGTCGTTATAAAATGGATATATTTTCAATGTTTATGATGCTTAATTGTATTTTAAATAAAAATATATATAAATTATAATGGTCCAAAATAACAAAATTAGTGCATATTTTTTCTATAACTTCATTACATAATAAGATATTTCTTCATTTGGAAGGAAAATTTAATTTATAAAAATTCAATTCATTAGAGTTTGAAAATGTTTTTGTAGAATATTATTTGGATATTTTTTATAAAGCACATGAACCCCTATTTTTCATATGATATTTAAACAAACAATTTATAAAATATTTTACTAAGTTATTTACATAGTTTCAATGGTTGGTAACCCATTGATTATTTTTATACTCATGCTTATTCACATTTTAGTCTCATGTTTATGATTTAAATTTTGAAAACTCTATGATAATGGATTGACAAAGGGATCTAAGTAAGTTTTTTACTTTATAATATCATCCAAATATGCCATTTTAAATTATTAGTGTTTCATTATATCTACTAGTGACTAAAAAAAGGCATCTAGAGGTGGTTATACATCATTTTATTGGGGAGGTAGACTATAGTGAATGATGGGATTTTTTTGTTTATAATGATTTACTAAATGATATTTTTTATATATATTATCTACTATTTATTTATTTCTTCCTATTTTATTTTGGGACGGATGTATAATTTATGGATCAGCCATTCTATATTTTCTAGAGAAATTTTATTATTCTTTTACTATAATTATTAGGTAAAATCATTCCCTACTGTAAAACTGTGATTCCCAAGATCTAGTTTCTAGACAATGGGGGCTGAGAACACCCTTCAAGCCATTAGTGAGCAAGGCCAGGTGACGATTGGAATAGAATCCTATAATGATTTATTAAAATTATATAAATTTATTTTTTCTTATTATGATTATAATGAATATTATTCTGAAAATTCAACTGTTGATGAGTTATATAGATATTGAAAGATTACAGAATGAAATAATTAAAAAAATTAACTCTAAAAGAAACATAAAAGGAAGAATAATATGAATTTTTAGGAAAGTGATATTCATTGTAATTAAAAAAGGAATATTAAAGAATAAAATTATAGGTAAAATAAAAAATTATAATAAAAAGAAAGATCATGAAACAAAGTTAAAAATATTAAGTGATAACATAGATATTTATCAAAAAGAAAATGAAAGGATTGAAAAGGAAATTTGATTTTTCAAGAATAATATACCCACATATGTTTACAGAAGATAATGTTTTGATAAAATGATGAATATGAATAAAATATAAAAATAATATTGGACTTGGATATGATCAACAATTACCAAAATGGGAAAAACATTATTTATAAAAAAAATTAAAGGAAATATTACAATTATTACATGTTTTAGATATCGGAGGAAAATTCATTAAGTAAATGTTATTTAAGATTCCAATAGTATTTGGTACACAAAAAATATTTAACTTATAAATTTTTATTATTATGATTAACGATGAATAAAATTATGGTATTTTTTGGGTTCCCAAAAAATAATTTACTAATCCCATTTGACCCAAAGTAGCATGGGTACCAAAAATATAATATAACTTATTTTATTTAAAATTATCCTTGTAAGTTTCAAAAAATAATTATGGTACATGGAAAGTGGTTTCACAAGAAATATTACTAGAGATCCATAAAATTTCATATTATACAATATATGTGATGGAGGCATAGTGAATTTTGGAGAAAACTAAAAAGGAATGGTAAATGTGTATAGAGAAATTGATTTTTATAAATATGATATTATTTCAAAAGTTTAGTATTTTAAAGGTTCAAAAAACAATCAAATTATAATTTTTTAGTTATATAATTAAGGTATGTTTGTTAATTTTAAAAATAAAAAAAGTGTTGTTTATAAATATTAATCTATTTTGTTTTATAGTAATTTAAAAGATAATATTTATCCACTAATTTTTCTAAAATAATGGGTCATAAGGTTAAATGTTTAATATTGTATGTTCATAAAACATTTGACGGAATATTATGCTTAGTAAAGATAAATTTAAAATATAACACAATCTAACTAGGAATTAATAAGACCAGTAGAAACTCAAGTTAAAACTTGAAAATAATCACATTTTTTATTAATAGCGACCCATACTTCTCATACATAGATATCACATCATAATATATAAATATTCATTACATAAAAAAATGACCCATGCTAGAATTGTATAGGTCTAGTGCCCTTAGAAACTTGGATATATAAACATCTGCTTCATAAGAGTTCTAAATCATCTATCACATATTTCTTTATAACTAGATCCATTTTTATACAGATCATACATAAAACCTTTATTCATACCCTATGGAAAGGAATCATAAGAAAGGGTGAGCTATGGTGCTTAGTAAGGGTAAAAAATGATACCAATGATCACATAAGCATAACATGAAAATATGGGTATGAGAACATGATCATAACATTTGAAAACTATACCTTTCATATAAAATATCATACACTTGAGTCATGGCATAAATCTTTTCAGTTCAAGAAAACATAGATCATAAAGTAATTAAATAATATGATCCATGAGAGCATAACATAGGAATAAGACATGGATTTACAGCATACACAAAATAATAGAAAATCATTTCCTCAGTAGTCAGGTTCATTTTCAAAACTGTCATAGTGAAATGAATTAACTCCCCAAACCATCGTAGTAGCAAAGGTTTACTCTGAAGACTATCATAGTGGAAAAATTTTCTTATTGAACCACATTCACTCCCTATTCATGTCCTATTTATATGATGAGATATCAATATTTATCCAATACATTGGATAGATATATAGGTCCCACACATCACATAATGAAATTCATACATATATGGGACATAATATCATAAAATTTTCAACATATCATAGCCCATGAAAAGTAAATGGGTTTCATAATCATTTCAACATACCATAACCCAGAGAAAAGAAGCAGGTTTCATAAACATTTCAACATTTTTTAATAGGTAAACCCTTGTAAAGTGAATGGGTTTCATAAAAATCTTATCATCAAAAACAAAAACCATCCATTGAAAGAATAAGGATAGTATCATTGGATCGTATTTCTATTTATGCTTAAGTAACATCAATGTTTGTTATCTTATATGGAAAATGGTTTTGAAATATCCCTTAGAAAATTTGTTGAGGAAAATATCCTTTCCATTTTCAAATAACTTACATAAAATATTAAAAAATTAATGTTAAAAAAATTTCTTGAAAATACCCTTGTAAGCTTGTAAAGGAAGCTTTAAAACATTGATTTTTCATGATGTTGAGAAATACCATTCATGTTATACATGTTAAAACGAATATTACTTTCACATTTTTGGAAAAACTACAAAATTACCATGATTTGTAAATGAAAATATTATTGTTTTTAAACCATTTGTTAAAAAATTAAACGTGAATAAAAATTTCATTAAACAACCATCGTACAATATTAAAAAAGTTCTTTAAAACAATTTTTGAAAAACATGGTCATGAAATAAATAATATTTTTGACTTAAGAGAGAAACAAAGTCAATTTTTCTTAATAAAAATTTTTGGTATCTTTAATAAGAGAGGAAAATGAAATGAAAACATATATTCCTAATAAATAAATATAGTATAATAAAATACATGAGTTTATTGATAGATTTATCATAATATTTCATCATCGTAATCTTAATCCTAAATAATCTTGATAGACATTGAGATTATAACATTAATATTTTACCACATTGGAAAATATTGAATCATAAACCCAGTGAAATAAATAAACTTATATGGATTTTTCTATCCCATAAATTTTTTGATAATGATCATAAAATAAATTCATGGGAAGTACATACTCCTCACAAAATAAATATGTGCAGAATATGGCATATGTCCTAGAGAAATAAAAGTGAACCAAAAATCCCTTACTTCAAGTATCAAATTTCATAAAACATGTTTGAACCATTTTTATAGTAAATATATGTTTATTATGGATATATTAAAGAAACATATTAATATATATCAGACCATATATTATTTACTTGCATCCTTTCATTGCCATTTATTAATAATTCCTTTATAAAATCAGGTTTCAGGTAATAACTATTTTGTTTTTCATGTTGGTTTTTGTTTGGTATTTTTGGTCCTTTTACATTGATCATGGTTCAATAATAACCAGAATTCTAATCATGATATATATATTATATATAATTATTATATATTTATATATAATAATCCATAAAATTTTGATATTGAAAATGAATTACACCATTTACGGAGACGATAGGTCGTACATATGCATAAACATTGTTTCCATTTTATTGATGGATGGAATGAGTAAAAATTAAATAATATACCAAGTTTATAGAATAATTTTTATTTTATATATAACATATATATATTAAATATATCTCTATTTATATTCACTTCAAAATGAATTGAAAACATATCATACCGCTTCGTGGAGACGGTATTCCACACATAAGCACTAGTGATGTTATCAGTTTCCAAAAGATTTGAAGGTAAGAAGGTAGATGTGATATTATAATTCATAAATTATAATTATTTCATAAATAAAAAATAAATATATAAAATCCATAATTAGTTTCATTCGTGATAGACAATGATAGAAAACTAATTACATCGGTTCCCGAGGTGGTAGTTTGTCATACACACGATTGACAATTTTTGTTTCCCATTTAATGAATGATGATATGGATGTTGTTTATTATAATAACTTAACAATATATTAGTATATAAGATATATAGATGTTATTATTTCATTATATTTGAATAATATTTGAAGGATTTGGAAGAAGAAAGAAAACCAAAATGCATGGTTAATAACTTTACCTCTTCTTGAGAGAGTCTCTCTTGGTTTGTACCTAAACCATTAAGAAGATGATTTGATAATAAAAATAATCCCATTGAGATGTGGTTATAGAATTAATTAAGATATTTGGACATGTATAGGGTAAAATAAAAGGCTTTTTTAGTGTAAATAATATAGTATAGGGTGTTCCCTTTAATAAGTGGGGGAGAGGACACATTTGGGAGTTTTGAAAATAAAAACATATACCCGCATATTAAAAATTAAAAAGGATCTAAAATGGATAATTATAAAAACATAAATGAGATAAGGTCAAAATATGGTCATATAATAGTAATTTTACATGTTTTTAGGTTATTTTAGCCCTTATTATTCTAGTTTAACCATCGGTAAACTTGTTTTAATCCTAAATGTGATAATTTATTTTTACTATTTATTTTCATAAAAAATTAAGTTGAAACTATTATATAATATTAATTACGGTGATTAAAAATATTGAATCCATTTTTCTGAATTCCATTCGAATAAGTAGAAAAATTTAATTTAAAATTAAACCCACAAACATGATAAAAAGTGATTTTATAAAGATAGAATTTTGATAAGCATAGAATGTTTTAATATAAAAAATTATCATGAATGTCATGACCTGACACAATGGGGCATGACCCATGAATACCCAAAACCCACATTTAATAGGTCAATGGCTGGAAACCAAAAAGTAGTTATATCCCATAAATGGGAGACATTATCTTGATGTACCTATACACACACACTCACACACATCTCAACGCCCACGAAATGATAAAATGTAAAAAAACTAAAACTAATGCACGCATACATCTATAATCATTCAATAGAGTTTGATGGTAAAGAACTGGAAGTGGAAAAGGGCCAAATACACGCCCATTCAAAACTATAAAGATTATAACCTGTTCCAAGGGTGAGGAATAAAATCAAATGAAAACTCTTATAAAAAACATAGGTCTATCAAACCCAATCTAAACTCCACATACATTGCATCCTCCCATGATACCGTTAAAAGGGATGTCATCTATATAAGATATGACATTTGAGGATAGATCCAATGAAAGGGTGTTCATAAAAATTCCTAGTTAGAAACCCTAAAAACACTTAACATTAGAAATATTATATATTCATCTCACTAAAATGATATGAAAATTGAGAAATAATAAAAGAAGCACCCAGATATGCTCATGAAGGACACACCAATAGGTGGTGACAACCAATTTCCAACCATAGGATTCTACATGAAGAAATTTTTATTCCAAGAGAACCCACTCCATGAGACATGATATCATCAAATACACTCATCCGGGAGGTTAAGAACATTAATCCCTATCCATGAAAGCTCATTGGTCTCAGAAGACCATTGTACTCAGATAGGGGGTCACGCCTAGGAGCTCTGGGAGACACCACAAATCGAAATTTGGATCAACCCACTATATAGGGGATCACATTACAATTGTAAAAGTTAACTTTAATAATATATAATTCTATATGGATGATCAATTCCCTACTCAAGTAGTTCATGTAGAGTTCACAAACATTACTTAGTTTATAAAGATGATAAAGGATCATACTTTAGTTTAACGAAGGGACACCATGAACTCTATCTAATATTAATCCACTAGAGTGGATCTCAATCTACATATAAGTATGTAATTTCACACACTAACCTCTAGGGTAAGGACCAATGGGAAAACCAATCAACTAAAAATGGACTTAACTAAAGATATGAAGAACTTCAAGATTTCTCTATGGGATTACATGGTGTGTAAGTAGAGCTCCCTCTATACCTTGCTCAACCAAGTTATTCCCATGTGGTGATGCCTCACATGACATGAAAATATCCTCATAAAAAGAATTTAAGTAGAGTAAAATATATATAGATATCACTTGACACCATTCTTGTGTTTCCTGGTTGTTCCCATGTATCGTTGGTCTTGTCGTGTACACCTAGTCATGTCCATGTTGGAGTACACGACATGTCCAAGCTTGTGTGCTCCTAAATGTGTTCGTGTTCCCTTGGAGGTACATTAATAGACTCCAAGTAATATATCACATAGAGTGTGGCCCATTAATATGGTGTGTGATATTTAAATTCATAATAAACCATAGCACTACCGCCAGGGGGTCCCATAAGGCATGTAATCCTGAAATACACATCGTGTATCACGAGATTTTCCATATTCATAGGGATCTTCCTCTGCATTACCTTATGCATCACTAAAGCCACTACTCTCACCATAATTCATATATCCTAGGTCAACCAACACATATATTCATCACTAATTGGGATTTGGGTCCCTGATCTACTCATAAAACAATCTATCAAGCCATCCATCACTCCACATCAAAAATAAGAAAAATGAGAACTAAAAATCAATCTGATCCACCTCCGATCATTCATAACCATTATCACACATTGATCTCACCATTGATCATGAACAACACTTGTGTTATCAATCCTTCATGCTGAATAATGATCACACAATGATCTAATACCGAGTATTCTTTGAACCACAGGCCAAAGGAATTTCTTGTGATGAATGTGTAAAGAAACGAGGGAGGAACCCATAATCCATAAAATTTGGGGAGAAAACCTCAATGTTTATTTTCTTGAACATAATCTATTTTCATATATATATATATATATATATATATGAAAAAAGAGGAAAAAATTAACAAATAAAATCCATCAATTTATTCTATTATCGATGCACGAATCAATTCTATTCATGGAATTTCTCTGTATTTAACAAAGATAAAAGAACATGATTTTCATTCTAAAATCAAACATCCTACTCAGATTTTGGATTGATCATTGATGAATAATGGTTCTCTATTTTTTATTTTGATCATATTCAAAAACTTTGATGGTGCAATGACCCACGATCCTGGTTTGATCCATCATCATTCACAAAGAATTCTCTCCTCCAATGGTCTCTAGGTATCCAGGGATTATAATAAAACACTAAGACAAACTCCATAGACATTTATTTAAAGAGTAAGTAGTTCTATACATCAAATAAAATAAATTAAATCACTTAATTAATTTATTTTATTAATTTTCTGACCATGAAAACTTTTTCACAAACATCTTGCATCAAAAAAGTTAATGTCACACCTATGGTAAACTCATGCTTTGAACTCAACGATGACCTAAGATGTCAAGTTCAAGCCTCTATTTATAAGTTATTTTACTTTTTTATAAAAACTACATTAATGTGACTTTAATCTACTTAATATACTTTAGAAAATAATTTTGGGCACTGTAAGCCTTGGAATTACCATTGTCTTAGTTCATGGTCTTGAAAATATTACAAGATATATTCCATGAATTAACACAGAAAATATAGGGACATTAAATTCTCCCCACTGTAGGGATCTACGTCCCAAAAATCCAAAAAAACTCTACACAATGAGATGTGGGTATTGATCATTCATTTGGGTCTAACAATCCCGGGCTCTCTCCTGAGGATTCTTGTGCTACCACCAAACACATACCCAATGAATCACTCACCCACAAAGGATCCTCTCATACTAATCCTCGATCTCCATCGGGTATACTATAAAGGAATCCCCATCCTTGGTTTCCAGATCACCCCAATTGATAACATGTGATGGGTTATACACATACCTCGTCAGCTATGACATGTTGAAGACGCCATGTACCCGGTCCAATTATGGCGGTAGAGATAAGTGGTATTCCACCTCACCAACACTATGTAGTATCTAGAAAGGGTTAATGAATATGAAATATATCTTTCCACACCAACCTGTAAAGACCCGGAAATTTCAAGTAATTTTTTTTCATAATTTATTTTGAATTTTATGAGTGTGCAGTTTCTGACGGCACCTGATTCCGAGGCTCGGTGTGCCCGGAATCAATTTCTGAAGTTTAGCTTCGGTACGTTCAGTGAATGAACGAGCAGGTTTTTCTTACTTTTGATCCGGTTCTCAGAATTGAAATCTGAGGGCACCGATGGAACCGCAGCGCTGGTAATTGCTTATGAGGACCTTTCCCGGAGGTGCGTTTTCTCGGGAGGAGTTGATAAAAGTTGAGGATTAAATGTGAAGGAAATAAAATTGTGGTACAATTGTATTTTCTATATCTAAGTGGTTATATCCTAAGTGAGGGAGTTGGGGTGGGACACACTAGTTCCTAACTTCTATTGTTAGGATATTTGTGAGGTGGGGCCCACATGAGCCCCACCCCTTCACATTCCCCATAACCCCTTAAAAACTCTCCATTAAACCTCCTTTGTAATTAAGTGTGTGACTTCTCTTCTTCCTACATCCCCTCAATAAACCATGCCAACACTTATTCAATTAATTGAATTAAGTATTTGAATTTTGTAATTTGAACCCATGGCATGTTATAATAAAATAAGATGAGCTTATTTTATTTTTGGGTTAGTTTTGTTGTGTTGAGAAATGGGAGGAGAGTGCTCTAGCTTTGGAAGAACTTCCTCTTCTCGAAAGAACATCTCCACTTCGACGAAGAACATCAACTTGGTGGTTCTAGTTTTCTTTATCCTCTTCTTCCTTCGTGACAAGGAAGGAGACGCCGACAATGACGGAAACGATGCCAACGTCCTTGATGCTTCACAACCGCACACCTTCTTCGAGGTAGGGGTTGATTCTTCGTTCGAGTACTATTTAACGATATTTGTTGTTAAATTATTGGCCACTTGTTATCGATATAACGGGAGGAGATCAGACAACACAAACATGGCCAATCCTCCTCCCCTTTTATAGTTGATCTTCATAGTGTCTTGAAACGAAGGCGATGCGGTGTCGTTGCACCGCGAAGGGATGATGAAGACCATGGCTGGAGTGGGCCACGGCGATGGTGTGCGGAACCGTCACGCCATGTCGGTGAGTCCAAAGGAAGTCGTGGCCAAGAACGGGCCACGACGGTTCGGCAGGAGGTGGTCGGCCAAGCCGGCCTCCGGCATTCCAGGAAGCGGGACCCCCCGCGGGTCCCGTGTGGCTCAACTGGCCTGCCATAATGGCCGTCCATTTCCAAGAAGAACGGGGGTTTGAACCCCCTGGCCATCACACAAGGGCGGACCCCATGAGTCCGCCATTTCGAGATAATGGGGCGACGCCCCCTTCGCATCCCGCTCGGCCACGAGACGAGCGCCCAACCACGGGTCGGACCCCCAGTGTCGGGCCGGACCGCCAGCGCCAGCCGGGCCGTGCCAGCTGGGCCGGGCCAAGCCGTGCCCAACCGGGATGGACCACGCCCAACTTGGCCGAACCCGGACTTGGGTCAGGTCGACCCAGTTCGGGCCGACCCAGGGGGTATTGGGTCGGGTCGAACCGAGCCTAGACCCCCTATTTTCGGACCATTTTCACTTAAATGGCCATACTTGAGTTGTGGACCTCCGATCGATGCATCTTCAGTTGTGTGGGATTCCTTGTATCGACACGTTTGTTTAGGTATATTACAATCAAGGTTTTGGAAAACTTTGGGTACAGCCAGGTCGGTCCGAACACGAAACCAACCGGGTCCTCGGAGCGGAAATGCTTATAACTTGAGTTCTGGACATCCGATTGGCGTGCCGTCGAATATGTTGGATTCCTCTTGATGAGAGAAAACTTTTGGAATACTTCACCTGAGGTTTTGACGTAGTTGGAGTAAGGCTGGGTTGGATAGTACCCGAAATCCAACTAGGCCCCTAGAACGGAAAAGCTGATAACTTTCAGACTAAACGTTCGTTTGACGAACCGTCAGTGGTGTTGGTAATCACATTGAGAAACGGTCCCTATGAGTACACCCTATGAGAGTTCTAGGTACAGATGAGATATAGTCGGGATGGTTCATACACGAAACAAACTGGGACCCTAGGAAGAAAAGGCTAATAACACACAAACCGGGCATCTGATTGGCGCGCCGTCTTTTGTGTTGAGATTCCTATAACATGGCAGACCTTTGGGATACTTCTTCATGGGACTTTTTGATACTTGGAGTATTGACCAGTAGCTCATGGAGCGTACCCTCCCAGTGACGAGAGAGCGGAGTGTAGAGATCTGGTAGCTGGATGAGACTTGACGACTGCTGATCGATCGACTCGGAGTGACTCGGATAGCCCAGTGGGGAGCGCTTGGTTGTAGCGGTAGACCCACAGCGGAGGAGCGCTTGTTTGTAGTGGCAGAACCATGGTACTCTACGGAAGGAGTACCTCTGTAGGCTATGAGGGGGTGCTCTTGGTTGTAGCAGTAGACCCATGGTGGGAAGCGCTTGGTTGTAGCATCAGGCCCACAGTACTTGATAGGTGGAGTACATCAGCAGTCCAAGGATAGTGGGAAGCTCTTGGTTGTAGCAGCAGGCCCACTGTACTAGATAGAGGAGGAGTTCTCCAGCATCTGTGGTTTCGACATCATGAATAAAATCCTGGTTTGAGCTAAGGCAATGACGTTTGTGTATACCTGATGATTGTGATGGGTTACTTGATAACTTAGGTATATGTATGGGAAAATACCTAAGTTGTGGTTATCTTTTGATTTAATATATGTGTGATACCTCATGATTGAGATGAGGTACTTGATAACTTAGGTATAATTACGGGCTTATAACTAAGTATGGTTTATCTGTTTAGATCCTTCTTTATGGTTATCCTTGTTGGATTTAGTGAGACCTTGAGGGTCTCGGGGTCCCTTCTATGTGTCATTATACTCACCCATGCACGAGCTATGCCCGCACATCGTTGTGTTGGATGCAGACGACGGATAGCGCTAACGGAGGCCGAGTGTTCGAGGACTGGATGGTACCCGGAGGTGGACCTCACGACGAGTCGGTACCCAGAGGTGGACCCCACGACAAGACAATATCCGAAGGAGGACTTCACAATGAGACGGTACTCGGAGGAGGTTGACAGATGAGAGATCTGAGGAGGCTATTTGTACCTACCCTTCAGGTAGGATCCATGGTGGATGATCCAGGAGCTATGCTATCTATACCTACCCTTCAGGTAGGATCCGAGGTGGATAACCCTGTAGCTGCTTCTATCTTCCAGTTTTTTGTCTTTTTTTTGTATCTATACTTTTCAGTTGGGTTTGTATTCTGGCACATTTACTTATTAGCACTTTATTTTGTACTTAGTGTTTTAGTTCTGCTTGTACTCTGTGGTGTTTGTTTACTTTTATAAAGGCAATGCCTTCCCTTTTTATCAGGATTTACGCCTTTGGTGCTAGTCGCCAGCCCCTAGCCTATAGAAGGTGGGCTTGGGGTGGTCACAGCACGGGCCCCGAGGACGAGTCGTGACACAACCAAATATATATAATCCAAATTGAGGTGAAACCCATATAAACACATGGTCTCCCTCCTTGAACTCCAAAGACCTTAGTTGTCTATTCGCATAGGACTTTTGACAGCTCTATTTAGTCCTCATCCACTCGTGGATGATATAAACCATCTATATAGTGTCTTGAACCAACTCAGGGACTATAAGTGATGACTCCCCTAGATTGTTCCCACAAGTGGTGGCCAGTAGGGTCTCCCATACAAGGCCTCGAATGGTGTCATACCAATTGTGGAATGATAGTTGTTTTTTTATGAAAACTTCACCAAGGGTAGATGATACTCCCAAATATGGACAAATTCCAACATGCAAACCTACAAAATTTCCTCTAAGAACTGAATTTTTCACTTAGTATAGTCATCAGTCTTGGGGTTAAAATCCATAATCAAATGCAGATAAGTCCCAAAATACTCTTGTAATCACTTCCATAACTGAGATGTGAAGTGAGAATCAGAGTTAGAAAATATTTTTGAGGGAACTCAATGAAGTCAGACTATCTCATGCACATAAGGGTTCCCCAATATCTCTACTTAACTCTGCTCTTGAATGGCTAGTTAGTGGGGCAACGTGGTGAGTTATTATATGATCACACAAATGGAAATTTTCCCCCTAAACATACATGGTAACCCCATCATAGATCCCATGGATATTTCATCCCACTTCCAATATGTAACCTTAAGGGTTTGGGCTATACCCATTAGAACATGGTTCTCATCCTTAAATTACTGAGAAGTAAAGAATCGAGAGACAAACTCAGCTACAAAAATCTTCATGTATATCCACCAAAACTGATGCCTTAGGTCCTAGTATATCTTTTCCAAACTTGTATGTAAATATAAAGGGGTTGTATGAAACCCCTGAATTACCTCTACTCACAACTTCAATGGTACCATCGTGCATGATCTAAAAATAATGACATGCTCACCACCTTTAGAAATTTCATCAGGATCATGTCCAGTGGATATCAGAGTAGGTAGGGTCTCATAGTCAGTTTCTCTAAGATTTAGCTCACTGAATCAACGTAAAATTATAGGGGTAAAAACCATAGATTGGAGTGAATATTATCCATACACAACCTCAAAGGATAACTGTAATGAGGCCAAATACTCTAATGCATAACTCTTAAACTGTGAATAAGATCTCTTGCTGAGAGAATCTACTACCACATTCCCCTTCTCGGGAGTATAGAAAATCTAAAATTCATAATCCTAGAGTAAATCTATCCATAAACTCTATCCCAAGTTATTATTCTTATGAGATAAGATATACATGAGACTCTTGTGGTCATAATATACAATAAACTACTCACCCATCATGTTGTTTTGCTGCATATTTATTGAAAACACTACCATTGCTAACTCAAGATTGTGTTTCACGTAGTCCAGATCATGTAGAATCAACTAACATGAACCATAGGAAATCACCACCTATCTATTCATTAGAACAAAACCAATCCCAGTTCCTACTGCATCACAGAACACTATATACTTGTTACCCTCCTCTAGAAATCTCAAGATGGGAGCACTCGTCAATCTCTACCCAACTCATGAAAAGTCTTTTGGAACCTCTCCATCTACATGAAAGGATGTACCTTTTAGGTAAAAGTGCTCATAGAAGCTAATATTCTAAAGAAATTAGGTATGAATTTCCAATAATACCCTACCAACCGAAGGAAACTTCACACCTTGGTAACACTCTTGGGTGGTTCTCAAGAAAGCACTACCTCAACCTTCACCGGGTCTATTGGCACTCCTACCTCTGAGATGATGTGTTATAGAAATTCAACCCCATGAATCCAAGAATGAAACTTTGATAGATTCCCATAAATTTTTTTCTCTCAGAGTGTGCCCAATACCATCCTCAAGTGTCTTACATGCTTCTCCTCAGATTCTATGTACACTAGGATATCATTGATTAAGAATACCTTAGACCTTTCTAAGAAAGGATGAAACATCTGGATCATGAGTCCAATGAAAAGTAATGGGGCGTTCATAATGCCAAATGGAATATCCAAGTACACATACTGATCAAAGAGACATTTGAATATCATCTTCTATATATCCTCATCTCATGCTCATAACTGAGGATAGCCTGATCTGTGTTAAAACATTGAAAACCATCATTCCCCTCTCAAATAATAAAAGAGATAAGTAATCCTATATAGTGGATATTTATTCCTCACTCTCACCTAGTTAAAATTTCGATAGTCTACACATACCCTCAAGCTCCTATCCACCTTCTTGGTGAATAACACAGGGGATACCTAGGGTGAAACACTCAGTCTAACAAACATTTTCCTCTGCAAGTCCTCAAACTTCGCCCTCATCTTTGAATTCTCTAAAGGAGACATCTGATATACTGGTTTATATATCGGGACTACCTTGGATGGTAGATTAATATAGAATTCTATCTCTTAGTGGGGAGGTAAACCTAGAACATCCTTGAGAAAGACGCCTTCAAACTCCTCCACCATTATAAGGAACTAATAACACATAACATCCATTTGGCCAAGGGTCATTCTATCTAAATGAAGAGTAATTGGTTGAACCCACATATGCATGATTTTATCCTAATATTCCCATGTTTACTTTTCACCTACAACGGAAAACATGTTCTCATCGCTATAGACACATCACATCATCCACCTGAAGTATTCTATATAGGAATGAACTGTAGATAACCAGTTCATACATAATATGATGTTGTGAGGACTCATCGATGATACAAAGTGATCCCAATAAAAACACTTACCAACAAGAGATATATTGAACTATCAACATAATTTTTTAATCTCTAAGTCACCTCTTGTTAGAGTCTCAAAATACAAGGGTCAACCCAATAGCTCAACCAGAATCTCTAATTATCAAGACTAATATGTGAGAATAAAGTAATAAATAGAACCTATTTATATTAGTACTACATATAAGGTATAAAACACACAAGTCATACCTAGTATCATCCCTATATAGTTTGGATCATAATCCTTGGCCACCTAAAACTATCCTTGCCCCTATCCTCCAACTCCCTGAGCCAAGCGTTGACCACCAGAGGGTGGTGGTGGAATCAAATCGAAGCATCTACCACCTCCAACTACTCTACAAGCTCCTCTTCCATGTCTTCATCCCTATGTGTTATTATTATCATTCTACTACCTCTGTCTCAGGGGACCATCCACCATTTTCCTATCAATTGTACGATGGGTCATAAAATCTCATGTAATATGTCTTATTTCGGCACATGAGTAGCACCACCTCTCCATGAGATTATTAGACCCATCCTGTAAGTGATGAACTATAAAACCTATATCCTCTGACCTCCTCGTATAATTCCTTGGATGTTCAGATCCCTGAGATTGATGTTGTATCCCAATTGTTAAAGTATCTGCCCCTATGATCACACTTCTGGCAACCACTGTCTCTATCTTCTCAACCTAGAAAATCTCATCCACCAATGAATTATCTAGAACCCCAGCATAATTAGTAATGCACATTGGTTTAATGCTAGATTTAATATCTATACGCATTCCTCACATGAAATTTGAATCTCAAAGGAGCTTATCATGAAGCATGTCCATTGAGTACCTATAGATCTTGGTGAAGCTCAATGAATACTCATACATTTTCATATTTCCCTACCGGAGCTACATAATCTCATGGATGAATACAGCCCTTATAATAGCTAGAGAGAATTCATCTCCAAAAAAGAAACTCAAACTCTAATCATGCTAGAGTAACCTCACCATATGACTTGGCCACTAAACCCCACCATCATCTTGCATAAACTTAATGAAGGATCATTGTCAGAACTACCATATAATATGCTGGTGTCCTAACAAGGTGGAGAACTCATGTCATCATCTTAAACTAGTCCTCAACTGTATGTGGTTATGGATCACCTGGTATCCTAGGAGGGCACTTCCTCTAGAACTCATGTAGTGCACAAAACCTGCGCACATCCTCAGTTGGAACTACTAGCACTAGCTGCTACTCAATGGATGGTAGTATATATAGTAAACCACATGTAGGTGGTATCTCTAGTATGGGCCCCTGTACTAAAGCCTTGTCACTCAGAAGATCATCATCATTATAACATAGTGGGATCCTGTCTTGCTATCATCATGGGAGCATCCTAATAAAAAAAATAAGTTATACTGTGGTAAAAGAGTATGTATGGGGAATTGACTCAGGAAGGAAATGGAAAACACAACTCATTCCTATATGATCCATGTACCATAGTGTTTCCTTAAAATAATTTATATATGTACCAAGAAGAAAGGAATGGGATTAGAGTCCTGGTGTATGGATAAATTGGTCGGCACACCAAAACTTGAGTCTCAGGACTGATATTCGAACTCAAAACACAAAACACAGTTTCACTAAACCAATTTCACTGACTCAGTTCCTAATGTATAACCTTCTCTGATACCACTTTGTCATGACGTGGCCCAGTAGGGTCCAACCCATGACAACCCCAAGCCTACCTTCAATAGTCTAGGGGCTAGATACCTCCACCAAGTAAGCATATCCCACAAATGGGAGGCATTGGCCTAATTTACCTATACAAATGCACACATATCAAATCCTACACAGTTTTGAAATGTTAAAAAAACTAACACAAATTACTGACTACATTTATAATCCCATAATAGAGTATGATATTAATGTACTGAAATAGAAAATAGGGCTAAATACAATCCCAACCAAAATGGTAAAGAGTCGAACCTTCTCCAAGGTAGAGGAATAAAATTAAATGAAAACTCTGAGAAACCACCTCAGTCTTTCAAGATCAATCTAACATCTGCATGTCCTGCCTCTTCCCAAGAAACTATCAAAAGTGTTATCATCGGCATAAGACATGAAATATGTGGCAAAAGCCTATATAGGGGAGAGTATAAAAATACCTGGTAATAACCCTTGAAAACACTAAACACGAAGCATCAAGTATAATCAATTCAATACAAGGATATGAAAATCAATGAATAATAATTGAAACACCCATGTATAATCAATAAGGACATTGTGCCACCAAGCGGTCACAACAAATTTCTATCCATAGTATTCTTCTCGAGATAAACCACATTCTGGGAGAATCCACTCTATAATCCATGATATCCTCAAAGACACACATCAAATAGGCCAATTTCATTGGGCCCCACCAAAGAAAGCTCTGTTGTCTAAGAATACCCCATGTACTTACATAGGGGTCATGCCCAAGACCATTGGGGGACACCATGAACCCAAACCTGTATTAACCTACATCATAGGGGATCATATTCCAATGATACCTGTGAACCCTATCGATACAAACTATTATATGGGGGGTGAATGTCTTGTGCAAGGAGGTCACGCCGATTCCACAAAACTCACCTAGGGTATAAAGATGATAGAGGATCACATTCGAGTCTCATGGATGGAATCCAAAAAATCTATCTTAGCCTCATTGTCTAGAGGGGATCACAATCTGTAGCTAAGGGTCTAATTACACACTATAACTATGTGGGTAAGAACTAAGGGAAAACCACTCAACCAACACTTTTCTAAACTGAAGAGATGAATATATTCAAGTAGACTCTAAGGGAGCACATAGCATATAAGTAGAGGACACATTGTGTCTTGCTGAATATTGATCTTTCCATGTGGTTCTACCTTGCACAACATGTATATATTCACATATACATCATATAAGTAGAGTACACATCATGTAGAGATTTCTAAATACCTTTCCTGTGATTCCTGGTCATACATGTGTACCTCTAGTTGTGAAGTGTACACCTGGTTGTGTCTGTGTCACAATACATAGTGTTTCAGAGCCCATATACTCATGGACATGTCTATTAACCCTCTAAGGTACAAACGAAGCCTCTAGGGTAAGGATCACATAGCATGTGACCTGGTCACATGGTGTGTGATATTTAACTTCCGAGAAA
The DNA here is from genome assembly GCA_963277665.1 of Viscum album. Classification (NCBI taxonomy): domain Eukaryota; kingdom Viridiplantae; phylum Streptophyta; class Magnoliopsida; order Santalales; family Viscaceae; genus Viscum; species Viscum album. The sequence goes on along the minus strand of OY728141.1, from coordinate 1,605,677,322 downwards.
ACCCTATCTTTACAACCAGGGGGTCCCACATGGTGTGTTACCCTAAAATACATGCCGTGTATCATGGAATTTTTTATATTTGTTAGTACCTTCATATACATTTTCATTCACATAATTTGAGCAACAAAACTTACTATAATTAACATATTCGGGATCAGACAACCCATGGTATCATTTCTATCTAGGATTCAGGTCCCCGATCTTCTATGAAAACATCCTTATATCCAGATATCACTATGTATCAAAACTAAAAATAATGAGAACTACAAATCTGTATGATCCACCTTCAATAATTCTCAACTATAATCACACCTTGATCACATGATAAATCATGAACTGCACCTATAGTATCATTCCATTATGCTAAATAATGATCTCATAATGATTGAATCTTGGGTATCAATCAAACCACAGTACAATGGAATTTTCTATGATAAACGTGAGAAGAAAGAAGGGAGAAAAACATAATCCATAAAACATGAGAAATGAACCTTGGCCTTTGTATATTAAACATAGATTTTCTATCATAGATTTAGATTAATGAAGTAGAAAACAAACACAAAGGACAAATAAACACCATCAATTTAATCAATTTTTGATGTTTGAATCAATTATATTTGTGAAATTGATCTGGTTCAACCAGGATAAATGAATGGGATAGAAATTATCAAATAAAAAATTCTACCTAGATCATGGATCGATCATTGATGAAGAACATTTTTGCATTATCATCCTTGATGAGATCCATGTACTCTTTTAGCATAATTGTCCACGATCTTGATATGATCCATCATCATTCTCCAAGAATGATCTCCTAGAAAAGTCTTTGGGTCTCCAATGTTTAGCTTCCAACACTAACACGATCTTCATAGACATTAATTTAAAGAGGAAGCATGGTTTCTGAATTGAATAAAATAAATTAAATCCTTTAATTACTTTTTTTTAATTCTAAACCCATTAAAATTTCATCATAAATGCCACACTCTGTCAAATATTATATCGTTCTTAGGGAAAAATTCATTCTATAAACTCAACGGCATCCTTAGATTTTCAATCTGTGTCTCTAGTAAGATTTTATTCCACTTTTTTATGAAAATTGTGTGTGCATGTATTTAATATATTTACTATATTTCAAAAAATAATTTTTGGAACACTAGACCTTGGAATCACATGTAGTCTTAGTTCCTAGTCTTGAAAGTATTACTAGATATATTCCAAGACATTACATGAAAAATAAGGATCTTATAATGAATTTGATTCAAATTACCTAAATTGTACTAATAATAGCATAATTGATATAATTTTACTATTTATTTTTTTTAAATACAAAACTTTTTAAATTATTTAAAAAAATGGTGGTTTTTATTAAAAATCAGTATTTTACTATTCATCAAAAAATTAATTTTTTCAGTGAATTATAAAAATTTCTCCCTAAGATAACTTTGACATATCAATTCAAATAATACCATTAATTTTTTAAAATAAATTTACTAAAAATATCAAAAATCAATTTTTTTTATTTCTTCACAAAAATCATTGAAAATAATTTTTTGAGAAGAAATGTATTTTTGAGGTATATAAAGACATTACCAAATTTTAATTATATCATTATCATTATATTTTTCTTTACCTAAAACCAGTGTACTTAATTTTCAAAATTTGGTCATTCTTATTCATACCATCATGTTTAACAGCTATGTTATGGCATTAATGTTTGAATAAAAGTATATTGCAATTCATTAGAACTCAGTGTTACATGTAACACAAGATATCAATGAAATTAAATTTATTTTAAATATATTTATATATATCATAAAATATCAGGGTGTTACATTATACCCCCATTAAAATGAATTTCCCACTCTAAATTCTATCACTCTGATAAAAATAATTGATCATAATTCTTCCTAATCATAGCCTTTGGATCCCATGTAGATTCCTCATGTTAGTGGTTTTTCAATAAAATCATGACCAATTGAGCAGTCTTGTTTTGTAGAACATTCTATCTATAATCCAGAATCTACAACAATTGTTCTTTGTAGGAAATATAATAATATATAAGCATTGCCTTTAAGTTCAGTAAATGTGAAGGATCAAGTATTCACTTCCTTAAGAGAGATACATTGATCACTTCATGGACTTTATAGAAGTTATATGGAGGTTCTAGAAGATAATAAATCATCCCTACTTTATCAATAATCCTAAATGGTCCAATATCGCTTGGTATTATCTTTCATTTCTTCCCAAATCTCATAACCTTACTCCATTGAGAAATTTGTAGGGATTCCTTCTAACTAGATTCAAACTCTAGATCACACAAATGATTCTATGAATAACTTTTATACTATTGGACAAAAATTTGTTAAGGTAACATGCAGAATTTTTGTATTGGTTGTGTTTGTTGACAATGCAGGTTTCCATGGTGAATTGTCGAGTTCTAGAGATATTGTTGACAATCCATGTTGACAAAGAACCATGACAATGGAATGGATGATTTGGAGGTGGTACAAAAAGAACAGATACAAGGTGGCGTCATTTCCCAGTGTTTTCCAAATTTTTGGGGTCCAAAATTTCAAGTTTGGAGAGCATCGTGAAAATAGGATCTCCTTGAAGATCTAATTTTAATATGGTAAAGGCATGCGTTTCGTGAAGATAGAATTGATGGATTGGATTTCGTGAAGACTAGAAGAAATATTAGTGGTGATTCTTTGTGATTATAATGAGCTTAACAAATGATAGTGTTGAAGAGAAGTATAAGGGAGCTTCACAGCGGTGGTGCGAATTAACTGACGGAATGCTCCGCGACTATGACGAGCTCCGCGGTTTTGAGAGAATTTTGGCGGGAACAACGAAGCTTCACGTTTTGTGATGACATGGCATTGAATTCATATGGAAGGTTCGAGGGTTGGTTGAATATCCTATAAATAGGCCTAAACCCCATCGACATAAGTAGAGAGTTTTTGAAAAAAAATTATTTGCTCTCGACTCGTGAAGGAAGTTCATGAAGGCAGTATGCTTCACGAAAGAAGAGCTTCGCGGCGGCTAATCTAGCTCGGGGACATTTGCGAGCTCTGCATTGGATCAGTGATCATTGTGAGGGAAGTCGCTTTGTGATGACTTGAGCTATGCGAGAGTGCTTTGGGAGAGTACTTCGCGAAAAGGTAGGTGCATCGTGAAGGCTTGTTTGAGCTTCGCGAAATTAGTAGCCTCACAAAGTAGGGTGTTTTATGAAGTTGTTTCCAATGTAAGTTGCCGAGTGTTTAGGGGAAAAGGGGTATTCATCAGTGGATGAACTTTGAACTTCAATAGGGAATCTATAAATAGTTGAGGATGCATGATTTCAGGTAAATGAAGAGACCTACAGGTCTATAAACTGTGAGTGGATCTTCTAAAAAAGTAGTGAGATCACTTCAGTTGAGAGAGCAGTGAGTTCTCAAATTGTGAGTGGTTGTAAACTAGGAGGGATAGTGAGTCCACTTAGAACTTGTAAATAGTAGTACGCTTATAGTGGAATTGGTACATCAACACACTGTTGGTGTATGCTCCTTGGACGTAGCCCAGTGAGGGTGAACCAAGTAAAAATCTATGTGTCCTATGCATGCTTTAAGTTTTATTCATACTCAGCATCGAGAAGAAGAGAGAAGAGGGTTTTGTCTAATAGAAAAACAAGATCAAAAGAGACAGTTGTTTTAATCTTTCATACCCTGATTCACCCTCCCCCCCTCTCAGGGTATCTATCCTAGTAGACCTAACAATTGGTATCAGAGGGAAAGGTTAATATCAGTGTTTCTCTCTCAAATGGAGGTCACTAATCATAAAGGGATTCTGATCTTTTACGGGAACAATTTCTAGCTATGGAAGAATCGTATGTAACACTACTTCCGATCATTAGGAATGGATGTGTTCACAACAGCAATGTATGACATAAAATCTAAAATTAATAGTGGTTCATTATCAGAAGCTGAGCATAGAGGATTGGATTCTGATGCCAAAGGAATTAATGCCTTAGAGGGAGCCCTATCCAATCCAATCTATACAATGGTGATGTCATGAAAAACTTCACATGCCATGTGGGAAAAGCTATTGAATATATATAAAGGGGATACAATGGTTAGAGAGGCAAAGCTGCAAGTGTTGTGGAACAAGTATGAAGATCTGATAATGAACCTGAATGAGTCTGTTGATGCATTCTTCGATAGGGTAAATGTTTTAGTGGAAGACATGCGTGGTCTTGGAGAAGTTATTGAAGACATAAAGATTGTGAAGCACATTTTGAGGAAACTTACACCTCATTTCAATCCGAAAATTTCAGTATTGGAAGATAAATACATGAAAGAGCTTACATTGGATAATATACACAGCACTCTTGTTGCATATTAAATTTGAAATGATGATAATGATGTTGTGGAAAAGTGTAAATCCAAAGAGGTGGAATTCAAGGGCATGAAGAAGCTCACTATTAAAGATTCTCATAAAGAAGAAGAGATAGATAAGGTGATTTCGTTCCTCTCCTCAAACCTCTAAAGAGGAAAAGTAATGTTTAAATGGAAACTTCCACTTTATTGTTTTCGATGTGGAAAGGTTGGACATCTTGCATCAAGATGCCCTAAAAAGTTCCAAGAAGATGATGATGTTGATGAAATTGAAATTCCCAAGAAGAATTCTTCAGCCTATAGGAAACGCAAGAAACAGTTCAAGAGATATTTTTTTAAAAAGAAGAACCTTCTTTAAAAATAATGTGATATTTCAGCTGAATCTGAGATTGAAGAGGTAAAAGAGATAGAGAACTGTAGAGATCATGGACAAAATGATATGGTGGCAGTTGTTGGTAGTTCTCTGAAAAATAATGAAACATAAGCTGATGAATAAGAATAAGAAGTTGATGGAAGAGTTGATATGCAAGCTGAGTTAGAGGCTTCTCTTGAGAAGATAGCTATTTGGGGAGCCCAAACAAAGAATTCCAACAAAGTTGTTTGTGACGCAAAACTCTATATGCAACAGCAGGAGGAAGGGAAGTCTGAGTTGATGGATGAAATTGCGAAACTCAAATCATCAATGCCAGAGGACTCAGAATCAATTAGTGAGTATAAAATCTAGATTGAAGAACAGAAAAGGGAGATCGATTTTTTGAATTAAATAAGGAAAGATCAAATCAAACGTATTGAAGAAATTTAAGGAGAAGTTGTTCATTTGTGGAAAAAGGTTGAGGATCATGAAAAACTCTTGAATCCTACTGGGACATCAGGAAAGCTGATCACTTGAAAAACTGAGAAGTTGAAAGCAGAAAATAATGATTTAGCATAAAAGAAGCATCAACTATGTTCAGATTCTAAGATCGATGGGGGGCTTGATCGAAAACAAAAAGCTGTGAAAATTGAGGTCTGACCTCAAACACCCACTCCAATATTGAAGGTTGATTTGGGCACAAGGAAGAATTAGAATATTCTAAGATCCCAAGGGGAAAATCATAGTGCTTAAGTAACACAAAGGAATTCACCTCATATCAGGTGCTATTGTTGTGGAAAGATGGGGAATTCATAGTATGTGTGTTCCATAGCCAAGAGATACCAAAAGCCACAAGAACAAAAGTGGAAGCAAAATAGAGAACGGTTCTCCAGAACATATTTTGAAGGACACTGTTTCTGGTGCAGAGGATTTGGGCACAAGGAAATGTATTGTACTTCGACCATATAGAGGAATGTGCCAAAGGAGAATCCAAATGTTCTCAAGTAGAAGATCAATGAACCAACAGGTGAGTTAAAAATGAAAAACATATTTTCAGCTTTTTAAGATGAAGCTTATCCATCGTACTCTGAGAAAGATCAGAAGTCTCAATCCATTACAAGCATGAAGGCAAAAATATGGACCGAGAAGAAAAATGATGAGAAGGCATTGGTGGCAGAAATTTCCCTTAAAGAATCAGATCACTCTAGTGTGTAGATCCTTGACAGCAGTTTCACATCTCACATGATAGATAATAAAGATCTTGTTACAGGTGTAAAATATGGCAAAGAAGGAGTTGTCAAGTTTGGAAACGATGAAGTCCTGAAGATAATTGGCTCAGGAAAGGCCATGTTTGGGGGCAAATAGATGAGCCGTGCTGATGTCTTAGTAGTAGAACGCCTCAGTCACAATTTTCTCAGCGTCAGTCAACTATGTGACTCAGGACATTCTATAAGGTTTACTAAGAAGGTCTTTATCATCAATGGAAGAGATGGGACAATGGTTCTATAGTGAAAAAGGACAAAGGGAAATCTCTACGTGGTAAGTGGAGAAGAATATATGTGTGTTTTGTTGAGAGAGGAAGAAAACTAGTTGTGGCATAAATGACTTGGTCATCTATGCCAACCATCCATAGAAGATCCGGTAAACTATGATGCAGAAAGAGACCTCCCAAATCAATATTGTTATCGTACTCACATGTGTGATGCATGCCAATAAGGGAAACTCATCAGAAAGATGTATAAATCAAAAGAAAATAATTTAACAAGAGTGCTTGAATTAGTGATTGCTAGTGGATGTGGGCCTATCACACCAAGAGCAATTGACATAAAAAGGTACTATGTTATTTTCATTGATGACTATAGTAGAATGGCATGGGTATTTTTTATTTCCCATAAGTCCGATGTGTTCAGCTGCTTAAAACAATACCAAAGGGAGAGCGAAGGATGTTTGGAAAGAAAATTCTGAAGTTTCGTACTGATAATGGTATGGAATTCACAAATACTCTAGTGGAAGACTATCTCATGCAACATGGGATAAGGCATCAAAATTCCTCAGTGAGAACTCCACAATTGAATGGAGTGGTTGAAAGGAGAAATCGGATTATCAACAACATGGCTAGAATGATGCTCATAGAGAAATACCTCGTAGAGAAATGTGGGAAGGAAACAGTTTTGACATCAGTTTAGATTTCTAACAGGGATTTGTTGTGTCCAAAGGAATGAAAGACTCTGTATGAGATGTGGTATTGAAAGAATAAAACAGTGAAACAATTTCGAATATTTGGAAGTAAGTGCTTCATCCTCGACAAGGAGAAACATAGGAAATTTTAGTCACGTAGAGATGAGGGTATATTCTTGGCTATTCAGGAAAAAGAAAAGCATACAAATGCTTTAACAAAAGGTTGGAAAAAGTAGCTGAGTGTAATGATGTCACTATTGTAGAGAATTATTAGAGTTTTCAATAGCACAGTGAACAATTTCCAGATGAAAGCGATGAGGAGGAAAGTACCATAGGAGGACTAGAAGTGGCTGATGCTGATTCAAAAGAAGATACTGATGATGAGCGTGAAGAAGAAAAATATGTATCTACACATAAGCTAAGGTGTCGAGCTGAAATTGACATGCAAAATATCATTGGTGCTCAATCAGCTTTTGTTCAGACAAGAAGAATGAAGTCACTGTAGTAGATATACTTCTTATCTTAGGTAGAGCCTAAATGATTTTCTAATGCATCTGGAGATAAAAAAGGGGCTCAGGACAGGAATGAAGAGCTAGAACATATTGAGAAGAATTAGACGTGAGAGATTTTTTTGTGGCTAGAAGATAAGAATGTCATTGAGACTAAATGGGTCTATCGCAACAAGATGAATGAATATGGAATAGTGATTCGGAAAAAATCATGACTACTGTTCAAGGGATACTCCTCGATAGAGGGAATAGATATTGTGATACATTTTCATTGGTCACGAGACTAGAGACAATCAGATTGTTTCTAGACATTGCAGTGCAACGGGAGTAAAAAGGTTTCCAGATGGATATCGAATCATCATTTTTGAACGGGGTTCTAGAGAAAAAGCTTTATATTGAGTAGCCAGGTGGTTTTCTCATTCATGAGGACGAGAACAAGGTTTTCAGACTGAATAATGCATTGTATAGGCTGAAACAAGCACCAAGAGCATGGTACTCATGGCTCAACCAGTACATGAAGAAGCGTGGTTTCCAGTGTGGAGGAGTTTATTATAATCTCAATTTCTACAACAATAGTAATCAAAGTATTATGGTCCTATTTTTTGTTTATGACATAATATTTGGTGGATCAGATGAAGCTCGGTGCAGACAGTTCTCCAAATTCACGAAAAGTGAGTTCAAAATTTCAATTATTGGAGAGATAACATTTTCCTTTTGACTACAGTTGACACAAGGAAGGAATGGAACATTCATTTATCAATCCAAATATTCCAAGGAGGTTTTGAGAAGATTTAGATTGGAAAATTCCTAGGATATGAAGACTCCATTTAATACTCAAATGAAACTGTCCAAAAAAGATAATGGAAAGGTAGTTAATATCACAGAATATAGGAAAATTATTGGGAGTTTACTGTACCTGATAGCGACGAGACATGATATTGTTTTCACCACCTACCAAGGAGTACGATATCAAAGAATTCCCAATTAAATCCACATGGTTTCAGTAAAAAATAATTCGGTTTGTCAAGGGAACTATGGACTTCGGATTTATGTATAATGGAAAATCTTAGATAGTGTTATTGGGATATACTGATGCAGATTGGGATGGTTCAGTGGATGATAAGAAATCAACGTCAGGAGGTGCATTCTATCTTGGTGGCTTGTGTGTTTCTTGGATAAGAAAGAAGCAAGATTGTATTTCATTGAGAACTACAGAATCTTAATATATTACCACCACTCAAGCTTGCACACAGTTATTGTGGATGAAGCAGCATCTTGATGATATGGGCATTGAAGTGAAGTCTCTGATCGGAATCTAGTGCAGTAACACAAGTGCTATAAATCTTAGAAAAAATCCCATCCATCACTCAAGGACAAAGCACATTGAGATGAAGTATCATTTTATTAAGGAGAAGGTTGAGCAAGTAATTGTGAAGTTGGAGTATGTGCCTACAGAACTACAGGTTGCAGACATTTTGAAAAAGGACTTGCCCAAGGAAGCGTTTGAAAGGCATCGACTAGAATTGGGAGTTCAGTCGACTCCCCGCACTTAAAAGAGTGTGGATGTGGAACCCCCCTCTCCCTGAGGTATGGTGTATTTTTCTATACTATGATAATATTTTTTCTTTCCAATGTCACCAACCCCATAGGAGTGCCCTTTTGGGTTCATTGGCAAAGGGGGATAAATAATGACTTCTCAAGGGGAAGAAACAGTGGCTAATGAGGGAGAAAAAGTCTTTGTTAAAGACACGAGGAGAAGCTAACAGCTGTAGAAATGCGATAGGGGAGAGCAATGAGATAGGTGGAGAGTTTTAAATATGATTCTAGTAGAAGTGATCAATCAATGAATAGATATCACGACAACTTAGGATCGTGATAAAAGTAGAACAGTGACGTTGGAAAGGTGTGAGAAGGTTTCCAGCTTTCACCAATTGGTATCAGTGTGGTGTCAACAATTGGATTCGTTGATTATCTTTGCCTAGAGGTAGGTGTTGATCTCAAAACCTTTGAAATATATAAAAAATATCTCATCATATCTGCTAGGGTTTTAATATTTCTATCATACTATTTACATATCTAATGATGATATACGGTACAGAATCTTAATTCTATATCATGTTCTTACTAAATTATTATCTAGAACTTTGAGGTAAACATAATATCCTGGTTAGACACAATAAAATGGGGTACTCCATGAACCCTTACCACTTCATTAATGTATATTTGGAAAATATGATCCAGATATAAATATTATTTTATAGTGATAAAGTGTGATGAATTTATAGTGATTGACTACAAATAAATAACATTTTGACTTTTAGATGTTATGGGGTGTCCGATGACAAAATCTATGGGGTTGTTTTCTCATTTATATTATGCTATTGGTAATGGTTGTAACATACCATTATAAATATATTTCTCAGCCTTAACTTACTAATGTACTAAGGACTGAGATACAAACTCTATAATATATTTTCTCATTCCATCCCACCATAAATACTCTTTCAAATCTCTATAAATATTTGTACTTCTAGTTTGAATATAGAATGAAGGACTATGATAATCTTATAACAACATATTCTTCAAATATGTTATTAACAGGAATAATATATAGTTCATGAACCTTATCATACCATTATAATCATGATTATACTTTGGAACATTTAAGGCATTCTTATATTGTTTTACATTTTCCTTCTGTTCCACTTTAATCATTACATGGAGAGATGGATAAACACTTATTTGAGAAAGATATAATTTATCCCCTTCCTTTAATATTTAAATAACAATACTTTTCACATCAAGAAATATTGGATATTTTTTTATCTACATCATTGGTATGTTGGCATGATCCTTTTGACTCAAATCATCAGCCACCTTGTTTATTTTCCCATGGTGGTTATGTATTGAGTAATCATAATCCATAATAAGTTCTAACTATCATATCTAGAACATATAAAACTCCTTCAATGTGAGTATATACTTTGAACTATTATGATCAGTATTATATCACACATTTCTCCATAAAAATAATTTATCTAAATCAATAATGTAAAAATTACCATATCTAACTAAAAATCTAGAGTTGAGTAATTATTTTCATGAACCTTTAATTGTCAAGAGGAATAATATATCACTATATCATTATATATGAGAACAAATATTATTTAATTATTTAGTACATAACTATATATTATAAACCCTTCTCTACTATAGGGTAATTTAAGCACAAGGTCCTTGAATAACGTTCTCTTTATCTTATTGAAATTTTCCATGCTTTCATCTATCCAGATGAACTTTTCCCCCTTCTAAGATAGCTTAGTGATTAGATTGGATAGTCACTAGTGTATAATACGTTTTTTAACATCACTATTTTTTATGTCGGTTATATATAACTGATGTAAAAATCTGTGATTTGTGATTTTTTTCATCGGTTATAAAATAACCGACATAAAAAATACTGAGATTAAATTTTTTACGTCGGTTATAAATTAACTGACTTAACAAACCAACATGCGGCATTTTTTATGTCGGTTATAAAATAACTGATGTAAAAAAATGAGTTATCAAATGACTTTTTTAGGTCGGTTATTTCATAACCGACGTAAAAAAAAGCTACAATTGAGGCGTTTTTGACGTCGGTTAACCCAACCTGCAGAATTTATTTCATAGATTATATTATAACTAATGTAAAACAAAAAAACATGGTAGTTTTAAAGTCAATTATAAAATAACCAATGTAAAAACTGTGGTTTTTGATGTGTTTTTTACATCGGTAATAGAATAACCGACGTAAAAAACCAACACGCGGCTTTTTTTACGTTGGTTATAAAATAACCGACGTAAAAAATGTGGTATATGATACATTTATAACATCGGTTATTATAATAACCAATGTTATAAATGTAATAAATTAGTTTATAATGTCATTTATTAAATAACCGATGTTAAAAAACATTTAAAAAAAATTCATGCCCTATGGATTGTCTTTTCTGATTTTTCGATCAACAGGCCTGCGACTCATCTCTCTCGTGCGGAAAACCTAGATTCGACTCTTCGATCTCGTTTTGTTAAACTCATTTTTCCATCATTGATTATCATCTTTACTCTCCTCGAATCTATCATCTCCACTCACGACACTCAAGTAAGCCTCCCACAACTTTATTTCATTCATTTTTTTCCCAGATAGTCTATATTTACGTTTTGCAATTTTTTGTTTAAACTAGGTAATATTTTTCAATTTTGAACCATCTTACCTCATTTTTCCATCATCATCTTATTTATTATCACCAGATCTATTATATCGACTCAAAATATTCAAGTAAGCCTCACCTACTTCTATTTCATTTGTTTTTGTTTCGCAGATACCCTAAATTTATGGTAATATTTGTTGTCCTTGACAACTAATGATCTCATTCACCTATATTACTGCAATTTATATCTAAACCATTGTGATAAACCCATTCTGTGTAATGGTGTGATTTATTTTATATGTATATATGGTTTTTCATGGTGGAATGATTGTTTTGGATCTTGGTTGTTTCTATTTTGGGTATCAGTTTTTGTTTTTCCATAAACTATTTACGTCTCTTATTCTCGTGGACTATTATAAGTCTTCATATGATATTAAAACCCGATTTATTGAACAATAGAGAATTTTAGACTAGTAGGAGATATAGTTCATGGTTCTCATTTTGAATTCTGGCATGATACCAAAACTAGTAGCTTAAGGTTAAAATCCCTAGATATGCCAAAACTAGTAGCTTGAGGTTAAAATACCATGGTTCTAGGGGCTGTCCAGAGGGTTGGGGGTTGTCCAAGGGGTTGGGGGATATCAAAAAGGTAAGGGGCCGTCCAGGGTGTCAATAGAGGTCGGGGGGGGGGGGGGACAGTCCATGGGTGTGGGGGGGGGGGGGTCTAAGGGGGTGGGGGTGTTGAAGGCGCGGGGGCTGTCCAAGGGGGTGGGGGCCTGTCCAGACGGTTTGGGGGTTGTCCGGGGGGTGGGGGCTATCCAGAGGGTCGGGGTGTCCAGGGGGTGTCTAAGGGGGTAGGGGTGAAGGGTGGTGTCCAGGAGGGGTGGGGTGTCCAAGGGGGTGGGGTGCTATCTAGAGGGGTGGGGGATGTCTAGGGGGTGGGGGCTGTCTAGAGGGGTGGGGGCTGTTCAAGGGGGTGGTGGAGTCTAGGGGGTTTTTAAGGGGTGGGGTGGTGTCTAGAGGGTTCAGGGGGTTTTCCAGAGGGTTGGGGTGTCTAGGGTGTCCATGGGGGTGGGGGGGGGGGGGGTGGCAGTCCAGGGGTGTGGGGGCGGGGGTGTCAAAGGGGGTGGGGGCTGTCCAAGGGGGTGGGGGCCTATCCAGAGGGTTTGGGGAGTTGTCCGGGGGGTGGGGGTTGTCCAGAGGGTTGGGGTGTCCAGGGGGTGTCCACGGGGGTAGGGGGTGGTGGGTGGGGGTGGTGTCTAGGAGGGGTGGGGGTGTCCATGGGGGGTTGTCCAAGATGGTGGTGGTGTCCAGGGGTTGTCCAAGGGGGTGGGGGTGGTGTCCAGAGGGTTCGAGGGGTTGTCCAGAGGGTTGGGGGTGTCCATGGTGTCCAAGGAGGTGGGGGGTCCAAGGGGGTGGGGATGTCTAAGGGGGTGGGGCTGTCCAAGGTGGTGGGGGCCTATCCAGAGGGCTTGGGGGTTGTCTAGGGGGGGGGATGTGTATAGGGTTGGGGTGTCCAAGGGGGTAGGAGGTGGGTGGTGGTGTCTAAGAGGGGTGGGGTGTCCAGGGGGTGGGGTGTCTAGGGGGGCTTTCCAGGGGGTGGGGGTGGTGTCCTGAGGGGTGCTGGTTTTCCAAGGGTGTGGTGGTGTCCAGGGGGTGTCCAAGGGGGTGGGGGTGGTGTCCAGGGGTGGGGGGCTTTCCAAGGGGGTGGTGGTGTCCAGGGGGTGTTTATGGGGGTGGGGGTGGTGTCCAGGGGGTGTCTATGGAGGTGGGGGTGGTGCCCAGAGGGTGGGGGGATTGCCCAAGGGGTCGTGGTGTATAAGGGGTGTCCAAGGGGGTGGGGGATAAGTTTCAGTTGGGATTGACTATTGCATCGTGGTTTGTGAGATTATGACATGATGATTGTATTGTTTCATGGATATTAGTGTTGCAATATGATTCTATTTGGTAATATATATTCTGAACAGTCATCGACTATGAGAAACTTATGGGTTATGGGGGAGACCATGTCGTGGTTTTCAAATATTTGTAGTTATCTTGACCCCATTGTGTCATGATGATTGGGTTTACATTGTTATTTTATCCATCTATGTTTTTATTTTAAATTTGATTTGATTCTCAGGTTTACTCCATTTTCACCAATTTTATATCAAACATTGGAGGCCCCATGGTTTTCATTGATTCCACGGAATTTAAAACTATAATATCTAACTATATTTTCTTTTTAAAATCATATGCAAACATATTTTTTAAAATATGCTTAGATTTGTTTTATATTTAAAAATTGTTTTACATTCAAATTATGACTTTTTTCATAAAAACATATATTTTTCTTATCTTAAAAAGATGTATAATTTTGATATTTGTTATAGGTAATAATGAGTCAAAGTTGGATTAAGGAAAATCTAATGAGAAATTAATACGAGGAAGGTGTTGATGCCTTTTTAAAATTCACTAAAAGAAATGTTCCAACTACTGAAATTTTTTTCTGTCCATGCCTGAAATGATTGAATTTGAATAAGTTGAAAAGTAGAGAGATAAAATATCATCTGATTTTTCATGGTTTTAATCCGAGTTATAGCCCTTGGATTTGGCATGGTGAAACTAGAAGGAATGTCACTGATGATTATGATTTGCAAGATGGTGACCCTGATGGAATTGAAGAAATGATTCACGATATTACAGCGGCACAAATTGAGATAGAACTGATCGTTTCACGTCTATATGGTGATGCTGAAAAACCATTTTATCCTGGTTGTACAGATTTTACAGTTTTTTGGTGGTGTTAAGATAGATTAACCTAAAGGTGAAACATGGATGGAGTGGCAGAAGTTTTACAGAGCTTCTTCAATTGATGAAAGAAATTCTTTCAAAAGATAATGATATTAAAGATTCACATTATAAGGCCAAGAAAATATTATTCCTGATGGGATTGGGATACAAGAAAATACATGCCTGTCTGAATGATTGTATGATATATAGGAAAGAATATGAATTTCTGTCAGAGTGTCCTAAATGTGGGACATCACGGTATAAGGTGAAAGAAAAATCACAGGCTGATGTAGAGATTACAAAGATCTCTTCAAAGTTATTTTGGCATATTTCTATAATTCATCATTTCAAATGTTTATTTGCTAATTCACATGATGAAAAAAGGCTAAGATGGCATGATGATGAGCGGTTATGTAATGGAAAAATATGTCATCCAGCTTATTTTCCACAATGGAAGATAATTGATGAGAAGTATCCTACATTTGGAAATGAAATTAGAAATTTCATACTAGGGTTGTGCTCAGATGGAATGAATCCATACCAGACCCTCAGTAGCACACATAGTTCCTGGCCTATTTTATTGGTAATTTACAACCTCTCTCTTGAAGATTGTATAAAGTGCAAATATGTCATGTTGAGTATAATGATCTCTATTCTGAAGCAACCTAGCAATGATATTGATGTTTTATTGTCACCGTTGATTGATGATTTGAAACTTTTATGGGAGGATAGTATTAGGGTGTATGATTCTTATAAAATGGGATATTTTCAACTGCATGCAGTGCTTTTTTCACTATAAATGACTTCCCAGCATATGTAAATTTTTCTGGATACAATGTTAAAGGGCATAAAGCATTTCCAATTTGTGAACAACAGATGTCATATTGTCAATTACATCATGGGAGGAAAACAGTGTACATGGGTCATCGAATGTTTTTGCATATAGATAACTCTTATAGAAGACTAAAAAAGGCATTCAATGGCCTAAAAGAATTTGATATTTCTCCAAAACCTTTATCCCTTGATCTGTATTTTGAGAGGGTGAAAAACCTTGATGTGACATTGGGAAAGACACAAAAATCTGGTAATGATAGAGATATTTGGAAGAAAAGGTCAATATTTTTTGAGCTACCATATTGGAGATATCATGAAGTTGAACATAATATTGATGTCATACACGTAGAGAAGAATATATGTGATAGTTTGATTGGAAAATTGTTAGATATTAAATAAAAGACAAAATATGGGTTGAATGCAAGATTAGACTTACTATCAATAGGAATACGTTTGGAGTTAGCTCCCACTCTTAATGGAAGATGAACATTTCTTCCCTCGGTTTGTCATACATTATCGAAGAGGGAGAAAATTATCTTTTGTTAGTGTCTTCATGATATCAAAGTTCCTCAATGTTATTCTTCAAATGTAAAAAAATTTGGCTCATTGAAGGACTTGAAGTTGATTGGTATGAAATCTCATGATTGTCATTCCAAGATGCAATAACTTCTACCAGTTTCATTATGTGGAATACTACCTATATATGTCAGAAAGACTATAATAAAGTTGTGTTATTTTTTCAATTCAATTTGTAATAAGGTGATTGATGTGAATACTTTTAATATTTTGGAAAATGATGCAATTTTTATACTTTGTCAATTGGAAATGTATTTTCCTCCAACTTTTTTTGATATAATGGTGCATTTAATGATTCATCTAGTCTGAGAAATAAATCATTGTGGACCTGTATATCTTCGTTGGATGTATCCTTTTGAAAGGTATATCAAAATATTAAATGGGTATGTTAATAATCCATATCGACCTGAAGCCTCCATTATTGAAAAGTATATTTCTGAGGAGGTTGCAGAGTTTTTTACGAGCTACTTGGATACGGCGCAACACATAGGTTTGCCTCTATCTCACCATGAACGAGTTAATAATGAGGGAAAGGGGATTTGTGGCTTGAGAGTCAAATCTTTGTCAGCTGAACAGATAGAGAATTTTGAATCATACATCTTGAATAACATTGTTGATGTTCAACAGTATATCACATTACATATTCATGAGTTTAAACAATGTCATCCAAATAATAAAGAAATGTGGATTTTGAATGTGCACAAAAAAACATTTTTGTCATGGTTTAAAAAGACCTTGCTTGGTAGATCAGATGTATCAGAGACATTAAAGTGGATAGTGGGTGGTCTAGGTTTAAATGTGATAACATGGTCTGTTTATGACATCAATGGCTATACATTTCATACGAATGCTCAGGACAACAGAAGTGCAGTTCAGAATAGTGGTGTATTGGTGTTTACAGAAGCAATGCATTTTTCGAGTGTTAAGAGAAAAAACCCAATTTCTACATCAAGTGCATATTATAGAGTGATTAAAGACATTTGGGAGGTGGATTAATTTAAAATTAATGTTCCTATATTTAACTGTAAATGGTTTATCGGTAACAATAGTGTCAGAGATGATGAATTTGGAATGACAGTTTTTAATCTGAATAGATTGGCAGACACAACTGATTATTTTATAATGGAAACACATGCAAAATAAATTTTCTATGTAGTAGATCAATCATATATGTAGTGGGCTATTGTTTTACAAGGGATAAAACAATATGTTTGTGAGGATGAAGTTGATGAAGATGCTGATTTATGTGAGATCCCTACTTTCATGGAAAGATTAACAGAACATAATTATGAACATGTTGAATACATGGTTTTTTCTATAAGGAATGATCACAATGAAGGAATTTGGGAAAACAGTCCATTTTTACATTCCTAAAATTACAGGTAACTTTTTTTTTCTTTTTTACATTTACTATTTTCATAAAATTGTAGATATTGTAAGTTTTTTATTTATTAAAACATGTATTAAAACAAAATAAGTATAAGTTTTTTTTTTGTTTTATTTCTGTTTAGTTTACTTTATCATTTTTACCATTACATTAATTATATATCTATTGTTTTTGTTCAATTACAATTAGTTTACCATGTTTACTAGGTTTACCATGTTTTATTTTTGTTTAGTTTACTTTTTCACGATTACCATTACATATATTACATATCTATTATTTTTTTCAGTGACAATTACATTACCATGTTTACTATGTTTACCAGGTTTACAATTTTTACCATGTTTACCATCTTTACCATCTTTACCATCTTTACCATTGTTTAACATGCTTACCATATTAACCATGTTTACTATTACGTAACTTAGTACAATTTTCTATTTTCTGATTATAGTATTATTTAAATATTTGAATTTTTATATTTTTGAACTAATGTTTGTTTTTTTGATTTGAAGGATAATGAAAGATCAATTAGTTTATCAGCCACATGATTCTGGAGATGAGCATATTGGTCATACCTCTGGGGAGGAACATTCACATGCTCCTCTTGATGTTCCCCAATCTTCCTCATGTGATCCCATTACTTCAAAGAGTTCAAGAGTTGGTAAATGTGGGTGCACACGTTTACCAAAATTTTCACTTGCCCGTACGCAGGATCAGAGGATACTCATTGGCATTGATGAGTACGATATTCCTAGAGTTCCAAATGCAAAAGATTTTAAGAGTTTTGTATCCACTCAGGGTAAGAGAAAAGTAACCATTTTGTATGATGACTGGAGAAGTGTGGACAAAGAGATAATCTCTCAGTTTTGGGAGATGATTTTGGTAATATCTTTTGTTATTGTTTGCATATTATTTAAATGTTTCTAGTATATATAATATGTATAACCTATTATTTATCAGATGACATTTGATATTACTGACACTGGAGGAGTCAGGAAGAAATGCTTATAGATGGCTTGAAGGAGATGGAGGGATTTCAAATCAACCCTCACATCTGATTTCATTTATGGTCATAGGAGTCATGAAAATCCATGTCGTATAAATCCCTTTATAGATGAAGACACATGGAGATATTTTGTTGAAATTAGAAGAAAAGAATCATTTTGGGTAAGTCCAATGTAATCTTTTATAAGATTTCTTATATAAATGATCTTATTACTGTTTTGTTAATGATTTTTTATTTTTAATTTACAGTAAACAAGGAAATATCATCAGGAGATCCAATCTAAAAATGTATACCCTCATAGTTTATCTCGTAGAGGGTACACATTATTGGAAGAACAAATGATGGAGGAAAAATTAAAAAAAAACTAAGAGTTGAGTCTTGAAGCTCTCGAGAGGTGGCCCCTCCATCCCCTCCATCTAGACATGAAAAATGGAAGAGAGATCAGATGGGACAAAAAGTGCAATATCATTCGGAACATTCATGAATCTTATCCGAGAGGATTGTAAGATATCTATTTTATTTATTTACGTTAACTATTTTATTCATATAATTTCAATCATTACAGAAATTTTCAATTAATTAATACAGTATTCTCCTGAGGAGAAGAGATTTCAGGGGATATTTACAGCTCCTGGGAGGCAAGATATTTTATCTGCAGCATTGGGAAAGCCAGAACATCATGGTCATGTATGAGGATATCTGATAGGTGTATCAGTAAGAAAATGGTTTCCATGTTCCTCAACAACTTATGTTGAGGGTGTTTATAAAAAAAATAGAATCCTTGGAGGTTGTAGTACATAATATAAATGTGAAGATAGATGAAAAGATTAGAGAATCGGTATAGTCTATGTTTTCAAACATGAAAAGACAATTTCAGAATGTATCTCCCACTCCTCCACCTTCCCTTGCAGGCCCCATTATTTATCTTCTGCCTCCGTCAGTAGCTCCCACTCCCCTACCTCAGCCCGCAGACCCCATTTTTTATCCTACTCCTCCACCGCAGCTTCCTACTTATTGCGAGTTGTATGTTGATGATCCTCAACATCATATAGTTGCATATGGATTGGTATATTGTATAGGAGATACAGTTCATCATCAACAATTAGAGGTAGAGAATCAGAGGGTCATTATACAGGATATTATAGATAGATCACCTTGAGTACCATTACCTATAGATGAGGTGACAACAGTTGGACATAGTATTGGACATTTTTTAATTTGGCCATCCAGACTTCTTCGACTCATTACCATAGAGGAATGTATGTTATATCTTCTATTTTATTTTATTTTATTTATTAAAGTTGTTTTATCATTTGAAAAATAATATATTTTTCTATTTATTTTTACATGAATACTTCAAAGGTAAAGAAATACTATATAGACAACAACAAAGAGAAATGGATATGACATCAGATATAGATTCAAGTGGTTTTGACAGATTTTCAAGATATTAAAATTTTTTGGCGGATCATTATGAGTTTCCAATGGAAGCTAATGTTTGTGTACGTGCAATAACTGTGTGGATTATGAAAGCTTATATCATAGAGATCGTTACTGGAGATAATTTGAACATCAACATGGTACAAATTTTTCCATGTAAGTATTAAAACCTTTTCCCTGTGTTATATTTATTAAAAATGTATACTTATGTCTGTTTTGTGTTAGGTGTCTTTTTAACATTTGTGAGAAGAATGAACAGACAGATGTATATGGGTTCATGGACCCCCATTTGATTTCTCCTGAAGCATGTTCATTGGATGAGGAACAAAGAATGGTTTATATTGCTGAAAGACTTGAACAGAATATAGTCTCACAATGTTGAATGATGCGTTTTTGTGAGAGTTATGAAACACATATCTCTGAAAGAGTTCATTATTTTTTTAACATAAAAACCCACTAACCTTAAATTTTTTTTATTAGTGATCATTGAATGTTAGGAGTTTTTTCCCAAGGGATAAGACACTTTATTGGATATGCTTTGTCCATGGTGATGTGCAGGAAATTTTTATGAAAATTGTGGAAAAGTAAGTTTCAATTTCTCAATAGTTTTCTATATTATAATGAATTTTAAATTTATCCCATTCGTATTATTTTATAACAAGGGATGGGTCTACTTTCAAAAAAACATGATGAAACAGAGTGCGAAGATCAAATATGTAAATGTAAAGGTAAATATTCATTTGTAATTTGTACTATTTGATTTATTATATACAAATAATATATTGAATTTACACTCATTAAAACATAATTGTCATGAACAACAAGGCCTCATCGAATGCAGATATTATATGTTAAGATTTATGTATGAAATAATAACAACTGGGACAGTTGTCAACTTTTACCTGGTAAGATTTCCTTTTAAACATTGACATAATATTTCATTTGATTTATTCATTATACACATTAACTACTACCATTTTAATTTGTAGTTATTTGACGACCTTTAACCCTATAGTGTTGAAGACGTCAAACACTTACTAGTGGAATGGTCAAATTATTTTACCGGTTCGATTTATTTTTAGTTGTTTGAAGTGTAAAATGTAATTTTGAATATTGTCATTGTAATTGTGTATTTGGTAGTCGTTTAGGTTGGATTTAGTTTTTTTTAAGTTGACATTCTATGTTTTGAATGTTATATATGTTAATGTTTAATTTTGCTATACTTCTTGTTTTGGTCTACTTATGATGGTTTTTCTTGTATGGATTCCGGTCTAGGGGGAGGGGTACCAAGGGTGTGGGGGTGTTTAATGTGGTGGGGGTATCCAGGGGTGTGAGAGGGTTGTCCGGTGGGGTTGGGGTATCCTGGGTGTCCATGATAGTGGGGGGAAGTCTAGTGGGTGGGAGCATTTCCTAGAGGGTGGAAGGGTTGTCTAGGGAAGTGGGGGTTGTCCAAGGGGTATCCTTGGGTGTGGGGGTGTCCTGTGGGGTGAGGGGGATTTCCAGGGGTGTGGGAGGGCTGTCTAGTGGGGTGGGGGTCCAGGGTGTCTATGGTGATGGAGGGGGGGGGGTCAGTCTAGGGGGTGGGAGAGGAGGCGCCGCCATCCCTCAGGGGGCTGAATGTCAGTGGAAGGTACTCATCACTCCCACATGTGAACCATTTTGAGATCTCAAGCTTCGCATGTGAGAGTGATGAGTACCTTCTGGTGGCATGCCCCCTGAGGGATGGTGGCACCTCCTCTCCCAACACTAGCTATCCATGGGTTGTCCAGGGGCTATCCAGGGGGTGGGGGCAATCCAGAGGTGTCCAGGGGGTGGTGGGGTAGTCCAGGGTTGTGGGGGGTGTCCAGGAGAGTGGGGAGTTGTCTAGGGGTTTTGGGGGTTGTCCAGGGGGTAGGGGAAGTCCAGGGGTGTGGGGGTGTTGTGGGGGTTGTCCTGTGGGGTGAGGGGGTTCTGGTCAGTTTTTAGTAACTTTTTGGTTTGATTTAGGGGCGTGGGAGGGCTGTCTAGGGGTGTGGGAGTGATGTCCAGGGGTGGGGGTATATAGGAAGGTGGTGGATTTCCAGGGGTGGTGGTGATGTCCAGGGGTGTGGGGAGTGTCCAGGGGTGTGGTGGGGGTAGTCTAGTGGGGTGAGGGGGTTGTGCTCTATTTTTGGTAACTTTTTGGTCTTGTTTCAGGGGTATGGGAGGGAAATCCAGGGGTGTGGGAGTGCTGTCCAGGGGGTGGGGGTATACATAAGGGTGGGGGTGGGGGGTTTACAGGGGTGTGGGGGGCTGTCCAGGGGGTGGTGGGGATGTCCAGAGGTGTTTCGGGATGTCCAGGGGGTCGGGGGCAGTCCAGAGGTGTAGGGGGGTGTCCAAGGGTGTGGTGGGGGTTGTCCAGTGGGGTGAGGAGGGATGTCTAGGGGTGTGGTGGGGGGATGTCTAGTGGGGTAAGGGGGGATGTCCAAGGGGTGGTGGGGGGCTATCCAGTGGGGTAAGTTTAAAATTTTTTCAATGTAAATTCTTAGTTTTTATTTGGTTCTTGTTTTGGTCAACTTCTATTTTTCTAGTACGAATTCTTGGTTTGGTTTCTGGTTGTTTATGGGGAGAGTGGAGGAATGCTTTCTATTTAAAAAAATGGTTTATCATGTTAGTTATTTAATAACCGATGTGATAAACACCCCCCCCCACCGCATTGGTTTATCACATCGGTTATTTAATAACCTACATGATAAACCATTTTCCAAGAGTTTATAACGTCAGTTATTTAATAACCAATGTGATAAACTATTTTCCAGGTGTTTATCACGTCGGTTATTAAATAACCGATGTGACAAACACCCACCCCCACTGGTTTATCATGTCGGTTATTTAATAACTGACGTGATAAACCCTCCCCCTGGTTTATCACGTCAGTTATTAAATAACCGACCTGATAAACCCTTGAAAAATGGTTTATCATGTTGATTATTTAATAACCGACGTGATAAACCATTTTCCAGACTTTTATCACGTCGGTTATTTAATAACTGAGGTGATAAACACTCCCCGCACTGGTTTATCACGTCGGATATTACATAACCGACGTGATAAACCCACCCCTCATGTTGGTTATTTAATAACTGACGTGATAAAAGCCTGGGAAATGGTTTATCAGGTTGGTTATTTAATAACTGACGTGATAAACACCACAATGTTATTTTTTATGTCGGTTTTTAAATAACCGATGTAAAATAAAATATTTATAACGTCGTTTGTATTAACGTCGGCTAAAAACCAACATAAAAATTAAAAATTAATCGATATAAATGAAGTTTTTTTCACTAGTGAGTTGTGATAAATTCTCTAAAAACCATCAATAATATCCAATCAAACCAAGAAAACTTCAAATATCAGTCACAATGGCTGGTTTGATCCAATGCTCAACAACCACTTTCTTTAATGGATCCACTAATATACCCTCTCTTGAGATTATATAAACCAAAATTGATACTCTTTTAGCCCAAATTAACACTTATTAAATTTTTTATACGGATTATCCTTATTTAAGAGATTTATCACAATCCTAATATTATCTTCATGATATTCATTTTTCTTTGAACATATAATATTATCATCTATAAATACCACCACAAATTGATCAAGATAATCTATAAAGACTCTATTCATCAAATCCCTAAAGATAATGGGGGAATTAGTAATACAAAATTTCATCACTATATAATCATATTGTCCATCCGTTTTATGAAATTATGTCTTGGTTTTGTCCTCTTTTTTACCCTCAATTGATGTTATCCACAACAAATTACAATCTTAGAAAATTGTTGATCTCTGTATGGTTGATCAAACAAGTCAGTAATATAGAGTAGGGGACAACAGTTCTTGATTTTGATCATGTTAAGTTCCCAATAATCAATTAAAAATTACATTGATCAATATTTCTTCATAACAAAAATAATTTGTGCACCCTATGGTGACAGACTTGGATGAATAAATCCCTTCTCAAGATTCACTTGGAGCTACTTATTTAATTCCTATAACTCAATCAGGGCCATTCCATAGGGTGTATTTGAAATAAGCATTGTACAATGTTTGAGTTCTATTAATAACTCAACTTCACATTTATTTGGATTACTAGGAAACTCTTTTGAAAATAAAAAAACTCACACAATGGTCATATCATCAATGTTGAGTCTCTCCCCAACCATCTAAGATAAAAACCATTTTTAAATGGATTCAAGACCCATATAATGGATTTGATTTCCATTGTAAGTTTATATTTATCATTACACTGATATTCGATCATATATTTGTTTATAATATCAAATTTTTCTTCCCATACCTATAAATTTATATCTAATTTATATAGAGAAAGTCAATAAATGCCTAAAATAACATCAAATCTAATCAGGGGAAGAATAATGATATTTTTAGGAATCATATTTCCACAAACTTTAACAAGATATGAATCATATACATGATATGCGATCATCATACCATTAGGGAATTTAACTTATAATTCATAATATAATATTTTAAGTGGTATTATGATTCCCTTTCCAAATTTGTAAGATATAAAAGAGTGAGTAGATCTAGAATCAAATAACACATTAGTGTATCTAGAGAGGATGATAAGTGTACCTTTTGCTATGCCATTATCATATCATATATCAGAAATAGTGATTTCATGAGATTTTCCTTTTTTCACCTAGATTAAGAGGTTTATGATGTTGTTCATCATCATTAACCTTTGGATTTGAGACCTGTTTAGCATAATTCTCATACTTCTTTCATTTGAAACACTAGAGTGTGGGTGGTACATTATATGGATATTTCTCTCTATTCAAATTACTAACAAAAATTTTCTCATTACATCGGAATTTATTCACTCAATGACCATTATTTCTATAATTAAAACATTTAGTAATCCCATTAAGACAATTTACTCCATGTTTCCTTCCACACTTCAAGCATGAAATAAATTTTATCATATTCTCTCCATAGTTTTTAGAGTTTTCATTGAATTTCATCTTTCCTTTGTTATCAAAATAATAAGATTAATCAGTGACTCTAATTTCAATTTCAAACTTGAAAATATATCAAATGATTTATTTGTAACTACTGAATTACCTTATGGGTAATGACATATAGAGACTTGTTTTTAAGCCATTGATGAATTGATAAACCACACTTTCAAGTTGGATGATAATTCATTAAGAATACCTCATAAGTCTTGTAAAATGTAAATCATAGGAACTAAAAATTCATCATCTTTCTTATTAAGTTTAATTAATTACTTATAATTTTTTTATGAAGAATCAAATAAAATTAATTATTGATAAAAAATATCCTAAATTCATCCTACTCAATAAAGACAATTTTTTCTTTTTTACTCCATATTCTGGATAGGTTTCCACCATTGATCTTCTTCACTTTTAAATAATAGACAAAAAAAATGACTTTTCATGTTTTGAAAACTAGAGAATTAACTATATCTTTTTAGTGGTATTGATTTATTTCATAGTAAATAGTGTATTAATGGAACCACTAATATAATATGGATGTTTCCTCATGAGGTACTCAAAAAAATTGTTCCCGCCTTCTCTCATTTGAAACCTACACATAATTCATAGCTTGAGAAAGTTTTGTGAGCATATAATGGATATTTTCCATTCCGTATTCCATAAAATTTGGTCTCTAAGGAGGAAAGTAAATGAATTTTCTATAACATTTATCATTAATAAGGATCCTTTGAGTTCTTTCCATTTACTAAAACTAAAAAAATATATTTTTAGAAACAATAATCATAGTGGGGATCCACATAATCATGAAAAATCACATATATGTCGTCTAAATATGGACACATTCTTTTCAATATATGACAATTTAGGCTTATCCTAGGACATTCATCATCATTACTAAAATTCTCCATGATGGTTCATAAATATTTTTTTATTTTACAAAACATATCCCCCATGAGTTTCAAATTAGGTGTGCATTACAGAATACTGTCATTTACCAGGCGATGATCAAGTATAATCCCAATTAACCCTTTTAGGAGTTATCACCCCTAGTTACAACTATTCAAAATCCAAATATACTTGTAATATCTAGAAAAGGATGCAATTTCTTGGAAACCACTTTCTATATCCATCACCGAAATTCGAGGACATTTTCCTATACTTTAAATTATCCTTATACATATACCTATGAATATCACTAATTTTTTCTTATATTAGTTTCCAAAGGTTGATTAAACCTTTATATGACACCAACTATAATGACCCATACTTTTCATACATAGATATCATTTCCTAATAGATGAATATTCATTACATAACAAAATGATCCACACTAGAATCATATAGTTCTAGTTCCTTCAGAAACATGGATACATAAAAAACTTGTTCATAAGAGTTCTACATCATCTACCAAATATTGATTCCTAATAATAACCCTTATTATAAATATAATATATTAAAAATTTAATCATACCCTAAGGAAAGGAAACATAACAAAATGGCGAGCTCTGATGCTCTGTAATAGTATACATGAGAGATATCAATGATTACATAATCATAGAATGATAATATGGGTATTAGAACATTAAAATAACATTTAAATACCATACCCTTTATATCAAAGATTATAACCGTTATTTGTGGAGTTAATAATGTAATTTCAAAAGATGTGAATCAAAAAGGGATTGAAGAACATGAGCTACGGGAGCATAACATAGGCATAAGACATGGATTTTTCTCATAAACATAATTATAGAAAATAATTTCCTTAGTAGAAAATGATAATTTCAAAAAAAACCATAGTAGAATAGGTTCACTCCCCAAAATATTTTAGTATTAAAGGTTCACTCACAAGACTATCATAATGGAAAAAGGTTCTTTCTAAACATGGTTCGCTCCCCATTCCAATCTTGTTTATCTCATGAGATATAAGTATTTATCCAATGCCTGAGAGAGAGATATAGGTCCCACCCATAACATAATTAAATTCATATATATATGTTCCATAGGATAAAAAATCATTCATCATATCATAACCTATGAAAAAATTGGTTTTGTAATCATTTCACCATAGCATAACTAATATAAAACAAATAGGTTTTATAAACATTTCATCATATCATAACAAGTGGACAATGGATGAGTTTCCTAAAAATATTATCATCATAAATATAAAACATATATATAAAAAATAAATATGGTATCATTGGATCATATCCCTAGTAAATCTTATGTAACATAAAAGTATGTCATCTAAAATGGAAAATGATTTTGAAAGATCACTTGGAAAATTTCATGAGGAAAATGTACTTTCTAATTTGAAATCCCTTATTAAAAAAAACAATATCAAATATTGAAGAAAAAAAATTCTTTGAAAATAACCTTTGAATTTTTTTAAGTAATATTTAAATCATTGATTGGTCATAATGATTAGAAATAACATTCATGTCGTACACGTTAAAATGAAGATTCCTTTCACATTTATTGTAAAATTCAAAAATTCCTTATTTAGAAAATAAAATTAACATTACTTTTATAAAAAAAAGTAAACCATGGGTAAAAATGTATTTAAAAATTTATTATTCAATAGTAAAATCATTCATTAAAACACTATTAGAAAACATAGGCATGGAAGAAAAAGGATTTTCGACAGAAGGGAGAAATAAAGTTGATTTTTATTAAAAAAATATTTTGGTATATTTAATCCTTTAGGAGAGGAAAATGAAAGGAAACATGTATTATAAAAAAATAACCAGAGTAAAATTAAATACATGAGTTTATTAAGAGGTATATTATAAGATTCCATCATAAGAAACTTAATCATTAAATATACCAAAAAATGTTGAGATTGTAACATAAAACTTTTACCACTTGTAACTTTTGAATCACAAGAACCATGAAATAAAAAACAATATATGGATATATATTACTCATAATTTTTATTATATTATCCATAAAATATATTCATTGGTATATACACAACAAATAAAATAAATAAGTGCTGAATATGGAATTTGTCCCACATAAATAATAGTGAGACGAAAATCTATTACCTCAAGTCTCACATTTATTCATACACTTTCAAAAATCATCTATAATAAATATATTTATGTTATTAATTTTTTAGAGAAATATATTCATATATATAATACCATATATCATTTACTTATGTAATTTTTTTACCTATTTGTTAATATTTCCCTATTGAAATCTTGTTTCAAGTAATAACCACTTCGTTTTTCATATATGTTTTTGATTTAGTATTTTCAGTACTTTTACATTGATCATGGTTCTATAATATCGATAATTTTAATCATTATATATGTATTTATATTAATCTGTAAAATTTAGAGATATAAAATGAATTACATAATTTATAGAGATGTTAGACTGTATGTACACATGAATGTTGATTCCATTTTCTCGACAGATGGAATGAAAGAATGGTAAATAATATATCACATTTAAAGAATAATTTTTATAAAATGAATATCATATATATTCATTAAATCAATCCTTATTACCATTTATTTTTAAATAAAATGAAAAACATATCACATTGCTTCGTGGAGGCGGTAATCCAGACGTACACACGAGCGATGTTATCATTTTACAATGGATTGGGAGGTAAGATGATATATGTGATATTATAATTAAATAAGTATAATTATTTCACTAATATCATATAAATATTTTAAATACATTATTATATATATATTCATGAGACGTATTGATGGAAAACGAATCACATCGGGTAGTGAGACATTAGTTCGCCATATAAACGGTCGACGGTTTCATTTACCATTTTATGGAAGAGGATATAGATAATTTATATGAAACTAATATAATAAAATCTCACTATATTCTATATATTTGTGTTATTATATCATCACAGTTGAATAAAATTTTAAGGTGGTGGAATAAGAAAGAAAACAAAATTCATGGTTAATAATTATACCTCTTCTTCAGATAGCTTCTTTAGGTTTATGCATAAATTGACTTTAGGAGGGTTTTCTAATAATAATAAGGAATATATGATGTGGGGATGGAATTAATTTATCTATTTAGGAATTTATCGGCTGAAAAAATGCTTTGGAAGTGTATATAGGAGTGGAGAGCGGGTTACCTTTTATAAGTTGGGGGAGGAGACACTTGGAATTTTTGAAAAGAAAAATGAATACCATGTTTTACACATTCCAAAAGGATCCAAAATGTATAATTATAAAGTATAATATGATATAAGGTTTAAATGTGGTCATAAAATAGGAATTTTACTAGTTTCTAAGTCATTTTATCCCTTATATTTTTAGTTTAACCCCCAGTAAAACTGTTATAACCTTAACCGCGATAATTAATTTTTCTTCTTTTCACTATTAACTTTGAAAAAAAATAAATTGATTATATTATATATTATAAATTATTCCTATTTCAAATATTGAATCTATTTTTCTCAATTCCATTAAAATAAGGAAAAAAAATTTAATTTTAAATTAAACTCATAGATGTGATGAAAAATCAGTTTTCTTAAGGAATTTTTTTTATAAGTATATAATGTTTTATGATAAAAAAACATGGATTTGACTACAATAAAAAAATTGGATTAATAATTACATAATTGAACTAAATTTAATTTTTTAACATTTTTAAACAAGGTGGAGCTTTGTAATTTTTTTAAATGAAAAGGCATTTTTTTAATAAAATTAGTATTTTCCAATATTCATCAAAAAATAATTTATTTCAAAAAATTCTTAAAAATTCACACGAAGATAATTATGAATTTTGATTCCAAAAAATAATTTAATTTTTTCAAATAAAATTTCTAAAATTTTTAAAAATAAATTT
This sequence comes from Viscum album, assembly GCA_963277665.1. Lineage (NCBI taxonomy): Eukaryota > Viridiplantae > Streptophyta > Magnoliopsida > Santalales > Viscaceae > Viscum > Viscum album. The sequence continues at coordinate 1,605,647,860 of OY728141.1, read as the reverse complement.
TATTATTTTTTACAAAAAAAGTAATGTAAATCATTTTTTTCAGAAGAAATATATTTTTGAAGTATATAAAGACTTTACGAAAAATTAAGTACATGTTTACAAATATATTTTACTTACATAAAACTATTATAATTAATTTCAAAATTTTATTTTTTTATATTCATATCACCAAGTTAAGGACTATTTTATGATGGTAATTTTTAAAAAATTGTATATTATGGTTCATTAAAACATGGTGTTGTGTGTATTGAAATATATTGAAGAAATTAATTTTTTTTGAAAAAAAATCATAAAATATTTAGGTGTTTCATGATTCATGAATGAATGGAAAACATCACAAAGTAACTTTTTAATCTATCAAAGATGTTAATACTATAATACCTCTCCAAATGGTATATTTATACTTATTTTTCCTGGTTCAAACATCATGTCATTGTTGTAATATGTACATTTTTTCAATTTTTAATGAGTTTTGTAGATTCATGAGGGTTTATTTCCTTATAAATAAAAGTGGAACCATTTATAAGTTTTGTATTATTTTATACTAGTTCAAAATAAGACAGGTTATTTAATTTTATCTATTAGAAGTGATATAAGAGTTGAATTTATAAATATTTAATTTGAAATGTTTTGGGAGAAAATACTTATTTTTAAAAAAATTCAACCCTTAAAATACACAAAAAAATGGTGTAGTTAAAAGTAAAAATAATACTATATAAGAAATGGATGAAAATGTGTTATTTAAATAAAGTATTCCTAAATATTATTTTGTATAAGCTATGAATATAGCTTGTTTCATTTATAATAGAAATATTTGAAGACCAATTTTAAGGAAAACACCTTATGAACTATGGAAGGAAACAAAACCTAAAGTTGGATATTTTATATTTTTTTATTGTAAATTTTGTATCCTTAATACTAAATATATTATAGATAAATTTGATGAAAGTTGTGATGAATTTATTTATTATGATATTTTAATATTGGTAAATCTTATATAGTCTATAATAAATAATTTTGGTTTTTGAGGAATATATTCATTATAAGTTTAATGAAAAATATTTAAAAAATAAATCATCTAATGAAATTCATATTGATGAATATTTGAGATATTCTAATTTAAGATAAATTCAATATCATGATTTGAATGAACCTATTGAGTGGGGTATCACCCTAATGAAGGATATTGTAAATATCATTAAGGTCATCCAATCGATAGATTTATTAGAGATGATAAGTCTATAGTTCATACTAAAAACTTATTAAATAATTTTTTTTCTCGTGATTCTTTTATCTCTGATTTTGTTTCAAGTAATTTTTCAAAAAAATTAAAATATTCCAATTAGATTTTAGCATTGCAAGATAAAATAAATCATTTTTCTATAAATAATATTTTTCATTAAGTTTAACCCCATAAAAGTTAAAAAATTATTGATACTAAAAAGATATTTATAGATAAAGTTGATAAATATTTTAAAATTATTATAAATAAATCTATATTAGTTGATTAAGGTTATTTTTATGAAGAATATAGTTATTTTGATGAGACACTTTCACTTTCTTTTAGATTAGTATTTATTATAATTTTATTATCTTAATCTACTCATCATTAGTTAAAGATATATCATATGGATATAAAAATAAATTTTATAAATTGCCTTATTTATAAAGAAATTTATATAAATTAGCCCATGGTTTTTTAATAAGAAAAGAAACCCGATCATGATTTAAAACATTCAAAAGATCTATATGGATATAAACAGGCTTGTGAAGCATGGGATAAAAGATTTTTTCAATTTCAAAATATATTTTCATAATTAAAATTTATATTTTCAATATTATTTTTGGATCCTTAGTGAATTTATTTATTATTAATTTTGAGATTTAATGAATTCTGAATTTGACATGAGTATTATGGTGGAATTGAAATTCGTTTTAATAATTCAAATATTTCAAAGGAATGATGGAATTTATCTTAATTAATGTATGTATTCTAATGATTTAGTTAAATGATTTGTGCTTTATTCCAATAAAATTTAAAACACCTTTATGAGTATAGATTTTAAATTGGATATATATATTTCTATAAAATATATTGATAATAAACTTTATAGAGGAAAGACTCTTAGTTTTCTATATTTATCTACTTCTAGACTGAATTTGATGTTTACTACATGCATGTGTTCTATATTTCAAGTTGACCCCATGGAATTTCTCTTGAAATATATTAAAAGAAATATTGAATATGTTAACAATTATTTAAATACTGATTTATTTTATCCAAGAAGAGCTTCATTTGGAATGAAAAGTTATTCTGATCCTAACTTCAGAGGATAGAAATTTTATAGGAAAAAAAACACGAGTGGTATGTGTCACTTCTCAAAAAACAAAATTAGTTTCTTGGATTTCAATGATATAATTATGAATTTATTTATCTATAGTTGAATAAAAATATATTACTGCTAATAGATGTTGTGGTCAGTGTTTATGGATTAGATATACTTTGCCTAATTTTTACATTCATTGTGAAAAAAATTTATTATATGTGATAATCCATATTTTATTTAAGTTTATAAGAATTATATGTGATATTCTAGAACTAATAATATTTAAGTGAGATATAAATTTATTATAGATCATGTGCCTACAAGAGAAACCTCTTTGGAATATGTTTCTATATATTATGACATATTTACTAAATATTTAGATTTAGATCAGTTTGGGGAGATTAAATATGAACATAGTGTTATGGAAGTATGATATAAATCTATTATGTACTGGGGTAGATTCATTTTATTACTCTTTATCAAAGCTCTAACTATTTTCATGGTTCCTTTGAAATAAATTTGTTATATAAGTTTTTTAAGAGATTATACTCACTGTTATAAGATGACATTTTCTAGTAAGTTATCATTTTTTAATCTTATTTATTTTATTAATTTCTTCTAAATTTAGGGGTAATTTTATATTTATATATACTAAACTATGAAAAATAAAAATATTTTTTAAATATTTTTTAATATATTTTCTTAAATCTATTTTTAAATCTTATTTAAATATTAAAATTTTAGTTTTAAATCTGTTTAAACTCATGTTTCCTTGTTTAATATTTTAAATTTTAACGAGAAATTTATTATATTTTTAAATAAATTGTTAAATAAAATGTAAAATGTTCTATTTATTTCAATTTAATCAAGAAAATGTTTATTTAAAAATGGATTTTTTTGAAAACTAGTTTCTTAACTTTTTTTCCAAAATGGGGGAGAATTTTTTATGTTTTCTTGGTTTTTTAATTATAAAAAAGTTGATATATTTTTAGATATTATAGGGTATCCTTGATCTATATTCAATATGTTTTGTTATTTAAAAAATACTCACTTTATTTATTCCCTCTAACATTAGTTAAAATAATGGATTCCCTTATTTTATTCTTGCATTTCTTGTGGAAGAAAATAATGGTGTTAAATTTATTTGTTTATTATTTAATTAATTATTTTTTTATTAATTATTTATTAAATATTTATATTATTTCTTATTATTATTATCCTGATTATATTTTTTCTAACACTAGGTTGGTGATTGTAATATTTTTGTTTTGAAAGTTTTGAATTTTTAACAAAGGAAAAGTCTTATGAATTTTTTTAAAGTCACACATGAGTTTTGAGATTATTGGAAAGAAAATCATATAAAGTTTAAAGTATTATGTGTTTTCTAAATCCTTGATAAGTACAAAGTCTTACAAAGATGGAAATGTTTCTAAGTTATAAGTCTTACATAATGTTATATTAGAAATTAAAACTTACAAAATATCAAATTATTATAAGGAAATTATGTCTTATGAGATTTAAAAGTCTTACAAACAATAAATTTCTTTAAAACTATGATGTCTTATGAAAACTATAAAGTCTTATGAGATATAAAATGTGGTATGAGATAAGATGTATTATGGGATATGAAAGACGTATAAAATTATAAGACTTATAAAGATATTGATATCTTATGAGATTTAATGTCTTATTATATTTAAGGACATATGAAAATATAGGCTTATGGAAAATGAAATTATTACAAAGTTAATTGACTTGTTAAATATAGAATAAATATAAATTTTATAATATTAATAAGAATTAATATTTTATTTATTTTAAATAATTTATCTTGTTTATTCTTATTAATTTTACTATTGTAATGTTGAATATTATTAGATTATTGGTTTCTCATTTTTTATATTATTTTAGTATATACAAGGATATGATTTAATGAGATTAAATACGGATTTCACATTTATAAAATCGAGATTAAATCATGGATTAAAATGTGTAAAATCATCAAATGATTATGAAGCTTTTTGAAAGATGATTTGACCAAATCTAGAGTTATTCATTATATTCCAAATTACTTTTAAGATTTCTTATTTATAAAAGAATAACCACTTTGATTGGATTTTTTAAGTTACAATGTGTGGATAAATTTCTATAAATAGTTACAAATATGAACAATTATCTAGGTGTTCATAGAAGTTGACTTATGATACATTGATAATATTCTGATAAAACTATGGTGATACATTTGGTTAGACATTATGGAAAAGAACTAATCTATACCAAAGAGATTGGAAGCTACCTCTACTTTAATGTTCATAATTTCAATATTTTATTCTCTTTTTGGGGTGTTGTAACTTCATTGTTTATTTTATGTGCATTAACTATTGTTTTATGCATTTTAATTTAGTATACGAACATATTTGGTTATACCACCATTAAAAGGTGTGTTTGGGTTATACCTCTTGGGTGAAAAAGGAAGGTATTTAGATTGAAAAGATTTGGTTGTAAGGGATTTTAATTATCTATTAAAATTTTGTTGTTGTGTTGGTTTTTCCTCCATTGAAAAGGTTAGGTTATAATTGTGATGTAACTCTACTAAAAAATTAGTTATTTTAATGAGTTTTATTTCTCTTAAGGAAAGATACAAGTAAAGAGTAAACATATGATCTTTTTCATCTAAACTACTATAAAATTTTTTATATTTATATTTTATTTATACTTCTTAAAAAAATTAACTCTAATATAATTTTTAAAATTTTATAAACTAGTCAATTTACCCTAACCCCCTATTATTCATTTAGCTATATAAATATTTGGATAAATATATTGCGATGAAAGGAGTCTTGAGAAGGGGAGAATTTGATAATTTTTTTATCAGTTATAGGAGAGAGGTTTTCAAATCATCTTTCATTATGTTTTCATAAATATCTATTAAAAAAAGAAAATTTTAAGAAAAGGGGCCAAATATTACATTTTGTTAATTATTTTTTTCTAAGCCTATGATTTGAAAAAAATAGGGTTAAAAGTGTTGATATGGCTAAATTTATTTAAAAAAATTTCATAATGGATTGGTATTTTTATTATGATTGAATTTTAAATCTTATATTCTACTTAATATTTGAACCTTCACTTTGTGACTTTTTTTATTTTCATATTAATTTTCCACAAAAACATAACCTCATATCTAAATTTGATCAAATTACCTCATTATTAGTGTGATTTAATATTTTATTGTGGAGATTTAGTAACCTTAAAATCATATGGTTAGAATGCATGTACTTATTTATTGAGTATAGATCCATTTGAATGATACTCGAGTGATAAGTGAAATGATTTTTCAATAAGGTATATCAAAATTGAACATGGATAACAATGAAAGGTTAATTAATTTATGTGAAAATAAGAGGAGTTTAGAATTAGATTCATAAGGGAGGTGAGATTGATCACTCTAAATTAGATAAGTTTTATGTCAATATATTATTCCTCTATTCATCCCTAGGGTTTCCATCCTCTGGAATTGGTTATACCAGAAATACCTCCCCCTATAGAGAAGGATAAAGGAAATGAATATAATTTTATATATAAATATGGACCCCCCATACACACACATACAAATATTACCCCCTTTAACTAACCTGAAGATTCTCCCCACCTTCCCTCATATCAGGTTAAGCCTAAAGGTCCCTCGATATAATAATTGATCTTTTTCACTTCCAATCTACACTATAGAATTCAAAGAATCATATTCCTATACAATCTACCCTTTGTTGTTATTTTAATCAGTGTAGAACTTTTTTGATGTAATTAATAGATTCATCACTGAACATTGGTGACATTATACTCATGCATTGGTTAGATTACTCAATGAGAAAAAAATTATTCACTTTTAACATGAATATAATAGGTTTTTTTTCTAGTGACCCATGGTATATCAAATATTTCTATTTTTCCTACTCATATATTCTTTTAGAATTCATATGTATCATTACCCTGATACTTCAGTGATTTGTATTCTTCTTCCAAGTTTACCAATTTCTATCCAAAATCCCTCCATTATTCATATGATCAGAAACCTCATAGGTTTCTTCCTTTTTTTATATCTCAATAACCAAGTGTAATGTTATCCCATTGAGCCATGATTCTTTGTTGAGGTAGATATTTTGACACCACCCCCCATTGGATTATGTCTGGAGTGAAATTTAGGGAGATTACCATAAGAAACCTATTCACTATGAGTGATGAACTAATTTTTACCACCTACTACCATCATGGGAAATTAGAACAGGGTTATCATTGTAGGGGTAGTTTTCCTCTTGAGGAAGAATCTCTCGATTAGGTTGAGTCTTTATAATAATGAGTTATATATTGGATGACAAGAATGTGGATGGTGGCCCTAAATCATAATATGGATGGTGATGAAAATGAGACTATGAATACATATTGATCATATCAGGTAGGTAAATCTTGGTATGAGGGAATATGAAACTCTTATGTTGGAATGATGAATTAGGCGCCTCACTTGCTAATGGAATCTTTTTCCAAATCCCCTTTTGTTGAGTCTAGGTATGTAAGATATGTGGATAATTTTCCTTTAACTAGATTTCAATATGTCTACCACTAAGGAATGTGGAGTCAAGGAACTATAAGTTCTAGTCCATTTAGATATTAACATAAGATAGATAAATAATCTTATCTAAGAGACCTCTTATGTAATGGAAAATAATAACAAGTTTACAAAGATGAGTGATGTTGTGATGTACATAGTTTATGGGTGGAATATTGTAATGGTAATATATATAGGGCAAAATTACTAGGTAGTAAGTATGGATGGTAATGATTTAGAAAAACGATATGAAACTTGTATAGGTTTAATTAAGAGAAAGGAAGAGGTACAAGTGAAATAATAATATTGATCCACTACCAATAAAGTAAGGAAGACAGTAGTGGACTCTGAAGGCTTCACCAAGCATGTGAAGTGGTTATAGGCACAGAATAACTATTCATCATCACCCAAGAGGCCAATTAAAAATCTTCTAGTAAAAGATCATTTATAAAATATAAGGTCCAAGGTGTATTTAAATAAACATTAAAATATCAATAAATAAAATCATACCTGAAGGTTATAAGCCTAAATTCAATATGTGGGGGCGTGAAAAATAAGTAATAGGGGATTTGTTCAATTTTCCAATGACCTTCTAGTAAAATGAAATATTTGTACCATCATTTTTGCTAGGATTCAATAGAGTAATGTTATATAGCCTATATCAATATTGCATTGATATAAGTGGAAAATACTAGATTGGATAAGGATAAATATCCTCATGGAAAATATGAAGAATACAGGCAGTGGATCGAAAAATAGCTTGATTATTTTTTTTCATGAATTTGATCATTAAATATTCCTTAATGATGACTACATAGTGGTTGTGTAACTCATAATCTCTAACATTTAGGATAAATTGTGGATTTATAATATTCCTGATATCAAGGACTTATCCTGTAAATACTAGAGTGGCCACTCTAGTTCAAATATTAATGAGGATGTTTGATGGATATTTTTTTCATAAAAATGAGGACCTTAATTTCAATATAACATTTTACTATAGTTTATGTCACAAAAAATAATTAATATTTCATGTTTCCTATTTTTTATATTTCTTATAAAAATGGGGATTTTGGTAGAATTTGGAGAATTTTCAAAAATTATATTGATTAAAAGTATAAAACAAAACATAAATTCATATTATTATGATGGGGTCATTTTTGGTAGAATAAATATAAAAAAACTGAAATATTTAGTGTAAGGATTTCATATTATGCCATTATGGACTTATATGAGTGGAATTTTTGAAAACTGGTGGATAAAATATTCCACTATATGGTTGTAACCTTTGTGCCATGTATTTAAAATGCTATTGAACTCAAATATTCAACAAAATAATATAACTAAAAAAATGTGATAATGGGTAGGGCTATAGTGAATAAATCACAATGCAATGTCATATTTTACTGAAAATTTCAAAAAAAATATTATAAATAGAAATTTCATGTTCAAGGGGGAAAAGAAATATCATGGAGAATGAATATAATACAAATTTCAAATGTTATAACAATTTTTTCATACCCATTTAGATATAAAGATATTAAATTAAAATCATGGCCAAAGACATTGGGGGGATTGTGAAATTATTTCTTGATACTTAAATATATCAAAAGATTATGAAACAAAAACAAACATTATTCCATGATAAAAAAGACATGCAATTCAAAATAAGAGATAAAGTAATTTCCATAGAGATAATATAAGAGATGTTATAGAGATAAATTGATTATGACACAATAAATAGTTTGGTTTCATGATTTCATATGTAGTATAAATTTAATATAAATTTTTAATATTTATGGATAATTATGACAATTTTTATATTTTTGGGAGATTTTGGTCATCTAGAACATGGGCATTGAAGTATTTATTAATGTTTTACTAAAAGTTAATTTCTATAATTTTCTTGAGTGATCTCCTCATTCTTTTATTTCTTATTTCATGATTTATGGATCCCTTGTGATGAATTTTTCATTTATGGTTGATTCTCTATCATTCGTGGGTGAGTAATCACCTTAAGGGATGGTAAATATGGAGTATGGGAATGGGTATATATTGAATTATTGAGTTTTATTATGAATTAGTTTTTTAAATTTAATATTTTATAGAAACGGAATATTTATCACATTCTATCATTAATTTTTTTTAAATTCAATATGAGATGAAACCCATTATGATAGAGAGGAACTTTTTTTATGAATGCATACGTTCTACTTATTTTTATTTTATGATTGGATTTTAATGCATCTTAATGTGAGTGTATTTTTTTCATAAAAAGGGGAAATTATTATGATAGTATTAATATAAGTTTATAAAGTGGCTTTTAATCTTATGATAATATTGCAACCAATAAATTCACTTTCAGTAATAAGTACATCAAATCATATTTTTATAAAAACTAACATTTAAAATTAATTTACATTCTCTAATTTGTTTTATAAAATTTTATTATTGATATGTTCTTATGTTGTTATCAATAACAAATTTCAATCCCAAATTTGTAGAATTCACATTGATGAGTTTTTCTGTTTGGTGTTTATGGATATTTTATCTTACCAATGAATTAAATACAGAATAAAAACAAAAATATTTAATTATTATTATTATGTTTTGGGGTCCTGATTTATAAATTTATAAACCTTCACATTGTCCTTGGAATTGATGATTCTTAGGGTAGATCATCAATCAGTTAAGACACCACAAAATAAACCATTTATCCTATGAAATATCATCTTTTAGTGACTTTTGAACCATTTTAGGCTATATCCCATTTTATAAGACCTTAAAACACCTCAAGACATAATTATCAATCATTAACACACATTAAAATATAAATTACATTTAAATAATAACCAAAACCCATGAAATTTTTCCATTATCACACATTTATCAAAAAAAATCATAAATAGAGAGTCTGTGTGCCTTATAAAACATCTAAAAATTTATTACTCACATCCATGAACATATAAAGCTCATAATAAACCTAATAAGATTAAAGACTCGATTTTCATTAATGAAAGATCTGATAAAATCTATAAATCAATATACCTTGAAAACTCATGATCTGGTCAAATTCAATCCTAAAAGAAATATGTATATATATATATATATAATATATGAGAAAAGTCAAGGGTTATAAGGGATTATTACATAAATGAAAAAATTAAATATAAGGGACCTCACATTGGATGTAATGATTAATGACATAGAAATTGAACTACCAAGGATCTAAATAAAAGGATATATGAGGGTGGGGTTTCATAGATCATGGAAGAATGAAAATAAGAATAAAAAGAAAAGAGGTAGTGAGAAAAAATATTTTAAAACACTCAACATGAGTCACATGATTAGTGTGCATGGTTTAGAAATATTTTTGTAATCATGTTTCACTCATTATCTCATCCAAATAAGGATATATTGTTTATATAATGGTTTATTACCTATTTAATGTCCAGTAATATTCATTTCACCATCATAGATTAAAATAATACACCTAAAAGATCATTTCAATCATATATCAGCATCTAAACTCATTCAAATTACCATTTAACCCATTAAAAGAAAACATGAAAAATATATTCACAAATAAACCACATCACCTTACTAAAATGTCTAATTTAATTATTTTCAAAACAATTGGTTTTTACATAGTGTATCTCATTGAAATTTATAATGAAAAAAATAAAGCATTGCAATTAAATCTAAGAATCCATAATATCACTATAAATCCAAGAAAATTATTTAAAAATGATATATAATTATATATATTATCAAGAAATGTTATATAAGTATGTGTTTGTTAACTATAGATATAAACATATTATATTCACTAATAAAATCATTAGTTTAGAAAACAAATAAAGAAATTTAAATTTTTTTGGTTATTATCTGCACATGAGACTAGATTTTATAAGTGTGTTTTTAGGTTTAAGTGTTATGAATATATTCCTGTGATGTTAGCATAGAATCATTATTTTAACATCCATTACTTTATAGAAATTAATTTTATAATTCATTTATATTTTCATTATTTTCATATATTATATGATATAATAATAAACCCCTTGTACGAATGTACACTAAGTATCCATAATCAATAAATATCATGGGAATGATTGGATTTTAATGATATGTTTGTATTATTATGAGTAGTGGAAATAAGAAATTAAAATTTTCACTCATGGGAATAATTCAAATAACTTGTACACCATATTGATCCACTTTGAGTAAAATAAATACAATATTATATATAAATATATATATTCCATTACTATTACTTGTGGAATATAATATATAGTGTTCTTGTGACCAAAATTAGTCAAGGTGATCTATATGTGAACTATCATAATTGAAATTGATCTTATTCCATTCATGGTAATAGGTTAAATAGGGTATGGTTTTGTATGATACCAATCATAAGAAATATTTTTTATAACTAACATAAGATTTTACACTCATATAATAAGTTTATATCTTAAGGCCTTCAATTTAATGAGACTAAATAAATTAATAGTCATACTTAAAGTAATAACATGTGATTTATTTATATAATTTATTCAATATACTTAGGAAATTGATAATTAATGATTTAGTCAATGAAATATTTAAAGGTCCCAAGCTTCGTGTTTAAACTAGATGTCATAGACAATGGTATTATATTAGTATATATATAGTTGATATGAAAACATGACTAAAATAATCTATATTTAATAAGATTATAATGTTACTAGATATTACTCTTTTTTATGGTAGTGGTTTTAGAATTCATAATCACTACCAATTATTAGAGGGCCTCAAGGTTATAATATATTTTATATGAAATAACATTCATTTTTAGAGAAAATTATTTGTAAAAAAATTAAATTTTCTTATAAGGGTGTTTTATATATAGTAAAATAAAAGAGTTTTGGTTTTTATTTCACTTATTTTCAAAAGTAATATGAAATTATATTATAATATCATTGGTTTAATTATGTATTTAATGCAAGTGCTATATTTTAACACCCTTAGATTTTATATGTAATACTTTTAAATAAATTTCAAGTATTCAATATCCTTCTTTACACACAACCCTGAGTATAAATCAACCATGATGTATTATGGCCTTTATAACCTATTCATTATACTGGAGAGTATGAATTGGATTAACCATATTATGAAATATATGTAGCAACCCTAACCCCAGTAACTAAGATTTGTTGAATGCTTTATTAAATGGGTATAAGATACAAGGAATCACATCCTAAATAACTGGATAGTTTAGTAGTCTTGGTAAACTAGATACATACAATATTCCCTTATTAAATTTGAATACAAAATTACAACAAATTTTTTTTCAAGAATTATCATTTTTCCCTCTAGCATATTTGTGTATATAATTCATAGTATGCTTCATGAATTACTAAGAAACGAAATGAAATAAGGGTGATCTTAAATAATCATTAATTAATAAGTATAATGGAAGAAATCATAGATAAATAATCATAATAAACATAGAAAGATAAATAACTAAACACACATTTCATGAAATAAATAAAAATTAAAATTAATTTCATCCAAGGATATTATCAATGAAAAAATGTCATGGATAATAATTAATATGGATAGGTAAATAACTAAAAACACATGCCATTTAATCAGTAACTAAGAATGAAATGCATCCAGAGATAAAATAATTATAAATATATTATGGATAATGGTAACTTAATTCTTAATTAATGATAAACATAATAATTGGATTTCATATTTCCCAGGAATATGATACATCAACCATCAAGATCTATCCTCAAGATATTTTGATATTTATGGGTAGAAACCCATTTAACTAATGCTAGCCTAACGATTCTTTCCATTAAAATATTGATGCATTGAGGGAATATCTATAACTTGGCCCTTAACTATGTATTTTTTGTCAAAATAATTATTTATATATCAAATAATTTATTTAATTCATAAAAAGTGTGTCTTATCATCAAATATTTTATTGAGTAAAGAATATTACTTTATCAATATTTCCCAAGATGATTAAAGGAATTAAAATATAGAACATGACATGTATAAATGATATACTATTTAAATAATAAAAAAATACATGATAAATAATATGGATATTTAGGTGTAATTTAATTTCAAATGATCAATGGAAAGTGAAAATTTCATGGGAAGTTATTGAAGGTAAAAATGAATCAGGTAAATGAATGTCAATACTATCATTGGTCAAAATAATCATGAACCATCCAAAGGGTGAATAAGTATGTTATAAATACAACAAATACCTAGTTCTTTATATATAAAATGAAAGTTTTGGGTTGTTTGTGATTATAAATACCATTCAAATATCTTTGAAAAAAAATTCTTTAATAAAATATCCTTTTCATTTTGAAAATCACTTTTTAAAATATAAAACTTTATGGAAATCCTTTTATTTGAAAGAAAACATTCAAAATAAAAGTATTTTTAAAATATTAGGAAAAAATTATTTTAGAAAAAAACTTGTAAAATTTTAAAGGATTCATTAAAATAAATTATGTTCATGTTAGTGGGTAATTCCATAAATGTCGAACAAGTTAAAAAACATTCTTTTCTCACTATAAAAATTTTAGAAAATTTACTTGTTTGGAAAAAAACAATAATATTCCTCTAAAAACATTTTTTAAAAAGGTAAAATGGGTAAAACTTTCTTTGATAAATCATTTTTGAAAGGTTAAAAACATTTTTAGAAAACATGGTTTTGGGAGAAAATAGATTACTAACTGAAGATAGAAATAAAGTTTGATTTTATTGAAAACATTTTATCAATTATTTGAAGTACCAAAGAGTGGGAAATTGGTAATATTACATGAAAATATAATTAATAACAATATTAAAATAAAATTAAATGGTTTTATTTATACAATGATAAAATAATTTATTTTAACTGATGTTCAATAATAAACAATCTAGATTGAAATGAGATTGAGAAGTAAACCCTTACAATGATCATAATGTTAAAGTGAGAATTAATAAATGAATTGATTATGTGTATCAAATTTAAATCCACATAAAAAAATTGGAAGTACAACATAATAAAATTAAAAGTTATTATACACATAATTTTATATTATCAATGATAATGAAGAATTAATATAACCCAATGAAAAGAAATTGAGTTATGAATTTTTTTACCACTTGGTAATTTTAAATTCAAATACCCTTGGATAGAATAATTAAAATTGAAACTTAAAATACCACGATTTATTAAAGAATCATGATATAACATATTAAGGGTTATTATATACACCATATAATATAAATTAGGAGCATAATATTACAATATGGATCATTGAAATGAAATTGAGGTGAAATATATTACCCCACACTTCGTTTTAGTTGAAAATTATTTAAGATAATATATAGTGACTTTAAACATTTTATTATCTTATATCATAACCATATTAATATTTATGATATCATATAAGATCTATTTATTAAATCTTATCACCCGTTCGTTAATTATCTTTCATTATTTTAATTTTTCTGGGTGTTAATTGTCTTGTTTTTTTATACATGTTTCAATATGAAATATTTGGTTCCTACACATATTTTTTAGTTATATCACCTAAATAATAATAATAAAAATTAAATAATTATCATAATTATATATCAATTAAACTTTTAATATCAATTATAAAATATATTTTTGAGAAATTAAGTACATTATAATCATGGAGACGTTAGGTCATATGCATGCATGAGTAACATTTACATTTTCCAGTAATCATCATGGAATGAGGTTAAGTGATATTTTATATTCCTAGAATCATAATAATATCATATATATAATATTATTTATTTTAATATACTTATATATATCATCCATGTGGTGTGGTGATGAAAATGGAGTCACATCGCTTCGTGAAGGCAATAGTCCAAATGTACACGTACGATGTTATCATCTTTTAGTGTAAGAAGGAAAATGATGTATATTATCATTTTAGAATGATAAATATGTAATTAATATCATAATTATTTCATTTACATCTTATATAATCATTAAATTTATCATTATCACCTCTCTTTTAAGGAATTAGTGAAGGAAAAATCACTTCGCTTCGTGAGGCGGTAGTTTTCTATACACTTGAGTGACATTATCATATTTCCCATGGAATGGAATGTAAAAAAGGTATATATATGATATAATGACTCTATAGGTAAAATTATTTTATAAATATCATATATATATATATATATACATTTTATCTTTCATCATACCCAACCATGAGAGGCGGTAATGGAAAAACGAATGACATCGGTTCGCGAGGCACTAGTCCACCATACACATGAATGATGATTTTGTATCCCATTTGATGGGATTAGAGGTGGTTGTAGAGCACTAAATTAATCTAAAAAAATATGAATATCATTAATATGTTAAGGTTATTAAATATTAATTATTTAATAATAATTTAAGTATGTTGAGGAAGAAAAAAAATAAAAATACTCATTGAAGAACATTACCTCTTGTTCGGGTATCCTCCTTGGGTTTGCACCAAAGGCCCTCCTATGTTTTATTTATACCCAAAATAAGGATTATAATAATATAGGATGGTATTTGGGAATGTATTTTTGTATTTATTGTCTAGAACAAAAGTTTTTTAAGTTGTGAAGAAGAGAAGATAGGGGTGGCCATTTATAGGTGAGGTGAGTGGCACCCTTGTAATTTTTGAAAAGATTCAATCATACCTATGTTTTTATCATGCCACAAGCCTAAAAAATGGTCCATTATAGAACATATAAGAGATAATGTATATATATGGGCATAAAATGGGGTTTTTAAAAGTTTTTGGGTAATTTTTAACCCTTATATTCATATTTTCCACCCCCACCCCCTCAGTAAATCATTTTTTACATTAACCACAATAAATATTTTTTACTCTTTTCACTGTTAATTTTAGTAAAAAAATTAATTTTACCTTATTATAAATTATAAATAGTTCTTATTCCAAATATCTAATAAATTATCAAAATTTAATTCCCATAAGTCACAAAATTTAATTTAAAATTAATCCTGGAGACGCAACGAGAAAGCGGGTTTTTAAAGAGAAAATGTTCAAAAATTTATAAAACTTTAAAATAAAATTTATATATGAAAATAATTAAAATGACCTAAATTGGATTAAATGAAACATAATTAAATTTGTTTTACTTTAAAATTAATAAATATTATAATTTATCTTTATAAATAATTTAAATGAAAATAAAATTATCAATTAAAATTTTGTATTATTCATTATTCATCGAAAAATGAAATATTTCATAAAAATCCCTAAAAATCACCCTATGTTAATTTTGATATGATTACTTTAAAAATAAAGCCTATTTTATAAAACATTTTTTCTAAAACTTTTAAAAATTAATTTTAAATTATGTGTTCAAATCATGACGAATCTGTCTTTTAGAAAAATACATTTTTTCAGAAAATATTTTTTTTATTTTCAATGATTCTTATTTTACAAATAATCAATAGATAACTAATAAATGTGTTAAAAATATATAGTTTTTCATAATTTATTTTATCCTATTCATTATTTTCATTCCAATATCTATGCATTATATTAAATGCTAATGTAAATAGTATATTGTTGTTTTGTAAAACTCGATCTTGCATGTAATGAAAGATATAGAAGAAAATCATTACTGAATGTAATTAAATATAACTCAATGTTATGTTTAATTAAATATATTTAATATATGATATTTATTTAAAAATAAATAAATATTAAAGTCTCGGGCAGTTGTATTTTCTTCTAATCTTGGAGTTTTATGTCGTATATGCCATCGAATACAAAGTTCTTATATTAGAATTTTGGGGTGTTATATTCTCCCCACCATAAATAAATTACATCCTAACAATTAAAACTAGATCTTAGTAATAAAGGTTTTGATACTTGAAAATATTCTTTTTGAAAACCCACATCATAAAAAATATTAAATAAATCCTCTTAATGAGAGAGAGAGGGAAGTAAGCATATGGAAATGGATGAAAACAGTAAATAATTATAGAGAGTTTTGGAGGTCATCAATCACAATCAAGTGAATGATAAATATAAATATAAGTACCTCAAAACCATAAATCTATAATGATTTAAAAGACCATCTGATTCATCAGATATGAATGTAATAGGATAAAATTTTTGTTTCAAGATCATTTTCCTAAAGTTGAAGAATTATTTTAATGTATAAGAATTTAAGGAAATATATTTATTTGATATCATTATATTTCTCAAGAATAATATCATCCTATTGAGTGGTTTGATCAATTTCCAATATATCACTTTAATCCAAGAAACGAATATCAAAAAATGAATTTTTTATTCCTAAATAACTAAAATTCAATTTTAATGGATTGTAATATCAATAAAATAGAGACAAGCATTTATGTATATCTCTAAATACTTTCCAAAACCAATATGGTTATAATAATTTATCAAATTTAATACATTAATCTATAAACCTCAAAAGTAACATCATTGGTTCATAATTAATATTTATTCATCAAATAGGTTAACTTAAAACAATGACATATTAACTTGGAAATTTCATTGTCTAGTGGTAGGTACTAAACTGTTATCATCCTTTCGGTCATGGGTTGAAGCCCCACATCCTTACATGATGTGATGGGTTGTCATCATTCATGAAGGTTTTCCTTTTTATAAACTATATTAATATAATTCCTTTAATATTTACAAAAAAAATATTATACATCATTGAAATAAAATCAACCCATAAATATACTTTTTCATAATCTTTTCAATAAAACTTTTTTAAATTATAATGATATTATTTAACTAATAGTACAATGTAATTAATGATCATATTCACCAAAAATGTTCTCAATACCTCTAAACTTATGTTCATAAAATGAAAAGGAATTATTGTTTGGATAATATATTCACTAAAACATATACTGAACCAATGGGTTATATTCCCCTAAATGTTTTTCAACAAATATCATTAATCTTTGAAAAATCCCATTACATAATACCTAAAAAATAATTTTTAATACTTTAAACTTATGATAAATATTAAACTCATAAACCCATGACAGTATCCATAAATATTATGTTAATGAAGATAAATATTCTTCTAAAATTTAACATAATCCTTAGATGATTCGTGATTCTTATAAGCAAAATACGATTGGTAAAATACTTCTTCAATTTAATTCATGAATAACAATATATAAATACTTCAACCATTTTATCTCAACATATATCCTTCCTTTTTATAGGGTTTAAACTTTAAAAAGAGGGTATTCAATTGGATAATTTCTAAGTTTCTCACATTTGACACATTAAACTATAATTGGATCCCTAGGATGTGATTTATTTATTTCTATTATTATAATGACCACATATTTTCTTACATAACTACTACATAATTTTAAAGATAAACAAAAAAATAAAGATACTAATCCAAGAAAAAAAAGATTAGTGTATTAGGAAAATTAGGCTCATACATAACTTGTAAATAATAAAACATAAACATTTATTTGAATCCTTCCAATTTATCCTTTTAAACCTCACATTTTTATTAGTACATTTAATTACCTAAGGATATATATCAAATAAAGGGGTGATCTAAAATCCCAGTAAGAGGATGAATAAGGGAAATTATTCAATATAACATGGGTGAGAATAATCTTTATCATCATATCATATGAATAGTATTATAATAAAAATCCTGAAGGAAAAATATATATTAAATGCATGGAATGTGGAAATGAATAAAAATGAAACATTATTTCATAGTGGTCAAATGACACACATATTTTTGAAAAAATATAACATCTTGTTAGAGCATAACACTTGTTCATGACCAAAAAATAGTCTTTGTGAACAAATATAGAATCATGTTCACACATAATACACATTATCACATAAGATACATCACATTAAACAATTAATTTGAGGTCTATATAATTCCAGGCCTACCCGTTATATCATAATATTTACATAATCATATATTCCACATGGAACGTATAACAATCATAGTCATGAAAAAACCCATGGACAGGCATGGTTTTCATAATGATTTGATAAATAATACATTCATGAGTAGAATTTTGGGATCCCAAATTAAAAAGAGAGATCATAATTTGTAATAAAAGATCAGTTTTCTTTGGATATGAAACAACATATGAGGAGTCTATGATTTATTTTGGAAAGAAAAATCATTTTGGAAAATTATAGTATTTGGATTAAAAAATCAAGATGGAAACACATATATCCCCAAAATAAAAATTTAATGAAAATGAAATTCTGTTTAAGGAACATTAAAGGAATATCCATACTAAAATTGGTGTCAAATATGGAAAACCTAAGGAATGGGATTTGGGTTCGAGAATCCCATTAGCTTAAATCCCTCTTCACTTTATTGCTTTTCCACCTCCTAAATAATAAAAAAATATTTATTAAAAAATTAAAACATTAGTGAATTATATTAATTTTTACCATTATTTATTATTTATTATCATTTTATTATTTTTCTTAATATCCTTGGTAATATGGTAGTCATTTTTATAACATGTTTTACTTAAAAAAAATTGTTCTGCCTTGATTTCACTATTTTTTGTTAAATGTAAAATATACATTAGTATAATTAATTCAAGAAGATTATAATAAATATAATTAAATTTTAATATGTTATATATAATTCATAATATCCATCCATGATGATATTGATAAGTTTTGATATAGCAATGTCTCCGTAAGTTGTTAACCATCCTTTGAAAGGACATTGTTGGGAGAGAAGGAAAGAGAGTTTTCAAGTTTATATATATAATAAATATTATAATTAAAGTATGTTAAAATAATTAATATAATTTTAAATTATTAACTAATTAATCTTATAAAGTTTGGTTTTGAATGGGGTGGTGAAAAAGAAAGATAATAATAAAAAGAAAAAGAAAAGAAAGTTGATCGATACTTAATCCTCGATGTAGCTTCTCTTGTATGAAACTAAAACTCCCTTGATGTTTGGAGTTGTATTTCTCTAGAGCATCAATAAGGATTATAAAGGAGATTTATAGGAAGTATTTTGGTAGAGTTTATGCATTGGAAATGTAAGAATGTGGTTCTTCTTTGAGGTATGGATACTTACTTTTCATTAATTCTGAGTTTAAATGTTAAAATATGGCCTAGTATGAATTCCATTTGAGGGTATAGAGGTATAAAGAGTGTATGTTACTAGTTTGGAGCTTGGGGCCCAAGTTTGGGGTGAAATTTACTGACACTCAATTAGTGAAATCCATGCCAGTTGGGCTGCATGACCATGCAGTCAGGTCTACAATTTTGATAGTGGGTTTTGGCAAGGTTTGCACATGGTTAGTTAAACCATACGAGCTAACCATGAGGGTGACCCTTCCCTATAGCTAACCATACATTATTGGCACATAATTTTTCAAACCATGAACCTAATACATGAAACCCTTATATTTTGGGTAAAATAACCATTTTAAAAATAAAATTATATTAAACCAAAAAAATAATTTTACTCTCCCTCCCACACAACAACTTCACTATTTCAAAGCTCCTCTTTAAACATATTATAGGAATTAAAAGATCATATCTTTTCAGGATTATAATCAAGTGTCTCTCATCTATTACGATCGACATCATTTATTTCTCAATTCATTTTTAGATGTTCTTCATTTTTTATGGATATCAGTTGCGTTATTTAGGTGTAAGAGAATTTTCCATATTATTTGTTTCTTCTTTGGTTATTTGATTTTCTTCTTATCTAAGTTGAATTAGGAGTTGATACTAGATGATAAATCAACTATATACCTAAGTTAGGTGATCTCATTACTTATACTAAATTCAAGATGTTTATATATATCATTGTGTAGCACCCCCAATTTATAGGTGTCGCCCTGAAATGAAATTAAATCCTTGAGTTGCTAGGAATGGCCTATGTAATTAAATAGTCTTTTTAATAATTTTCTATATGTTTAATACCTTGGAATATGTACCACCCCTTTGGTTGTGTTAGTTAAATTGAACTAGACGACCATGGGTGGATCTTGGAAATGAATACCTTTAGGTGTTCCTATTTACCCCCCTTTCCTTGGGATATGAAGTGTAAAATGAATTATAAATAAAATTGATGAATTGGCCAATGAATTAAATTGTGAATTGAATTGAAATATAAATTTTTAATTGTATATTGAAATTATTAAAGGAATTTATGGTTGACCAAGACCCTAGGATCTTGCATTGAGTTTCTTGTTTAATATTAAATTGATCTTTATAAGAAAATTCCTATGTGATTTTGATTTAAGCCAAGCCTTATAAGATTGTCCAAGGCTATGAGTTAGCTTTCAAGGTGAGATTAAATTGGGGTATCATTGGATGTGAACTTGATATGTTTAAATTAATTTTACTAAATGCTTTGAAATAGTTGTATGATTATATGACTTGAATGATACATGGATTCATATGAGAATAAAATTGATGGAATTGATTAGCTTGAACCTTAATTATGCTTGAGTGATACTTGGACTCCCTAGTGTAATTCCATATATGGACTCTGAGGCTTGACTATTATTTGTAAAGTGATACATGGATTCATATGAGAATTTCTTGGAAAAACTCAAAGGGAATTTGATTATTATGCCATGGGTGATACTTGGGGCAGACCTTAGTGGACCTTCAGGGATGGAATAAAATGGAAGGGATTTTATATCACACCTAGAAAAATACCTGGGTTCTTGAGGATCACCATGGATGGGATTGTAGGGTGTCGGTTATATTACACCTAGATTGAGACTTGGATTCCAAATTAGGAATTCCAAGGATAGACTCAGGTTTTGAATTAAATTATAAATGAAATGGTTTATATGACGCATATTCTAATCCAAAGCACAATTTTGGATTCGGTGTTGTTATGTTTTATGTATGTCCTATTTATGAATCCTTTGATTAGGTTTTCACCACGGGTGAGGTTGGGCTACGTTTCAAGTCTCGATACTCAATTATTAAATTAAATTGAATTATTAATTGAACATTATTGTAATTGAAAAAGTCATAACTATTAAATCATAGGATTATATTTTAAATGAAATTGGTTATAAATGAGAACCCACACTTATAGGATGTTTACCTTTTAGTAATTCCTTTACTTGTGATATTTTTTAGAAACACTATTGTAATAAATGTTCACTAAATTATTGGAACCTACATTGGGTGCTTTCCTACTGGGATTATATATCAACCCCTATTTGGGACACCTTTGGGTATGATGATAGATTATATGATTTCAAGTATGGATAATGTAAATTGTCGTACTATAAGTTTTTTATTAGTGCATAGGATTATGGGATCATGGGACTAAGGTGAGGCTTATGATGATAGTTGGATAATTTTGTTCTTTTTTTACTTTTGTTCCATATATTTTACACCACCTATATATACATGTTCTTTCGAATTAATTTAAAACATATGACATATATTACAATAATTATCATCATCATTGTATATGATCCTCCTTTGGTTTCTTATATATTTCTGTTATTGATCTATTGTCAATATGTTTTACTGCTTCCTCTAACTATATGTTATTGATATTATACTATCCTATAATCTAGTGATGAGGGAATAATCTCCCCATGGAAACACCTAGGCCATAACTACTAGTTGTTAGCCTCTAGCGTTTGGGGAGATGAACTTGTGTACATGTGTCCAACAAGGATCGATGAACTATTTAGTGACATCCAGGTTGGGACATTACAAAGTTGTATCAGAAGATTTATTTTCTATTTTTCGTTACTACTTGGTGATAATAGATAGGGATAAAGAAGTTAATGCAGTTTGTTAATGAGTTTTTTTAGGCGTAGCTAACCCATTTATAGGAAAAATCCCAATTTCCTTGAATTAAATTATTGTTTCCTTGATTTTGATTATTACAGTTAATATGATTCTACAGATGGGTGATTCACTTAAATTATGATATTATTGATAATATTATTTGGGGTTATATTCTATTTAAATATAATGAGATGAGAGTATTAAATATTATTCATCATTTTAGGCACTTTCTCGGAATCACATGTCATGCATTATGCAATGTCATTTTGGATGCATTACTTATTTCATGCTGTTGTGATAAGTTTTTTGATAGGCGTGCCTATAGTTGTGATAGATTTTGTGTAGTTGATAAAGAATGTTATTCCATATTTCAGTTCATTAAATGTATGGGCCCCTATGTACTAGAAATTAATTCACCTTTTGTTTAAACTATATAAAGTGAACTTGATATGGTTTGGATAATATGGTCACCACAATTTGGTTCATGAGGTGTTATGGGCCCTCATGGATTTGGACTTGCTTAGACATTCGTTAACCCATTTTTAATAAATAAATGATGGAAATTAAATTGATATGTATATTAAATAAATTGAAATGATAAAGTGGACATGGAAATAGATACGTGACCTAGACTTGCATTTTGAGTGCTAAAGAGGTGGTGTCTCTAGTGGTTTTAGGTGGATGATCTTTTTACAGTCCTGGATTTAGGAGTAGGTTTCATGGTATGACATTGTTTTAAGAGTTTTTTGACATGTCCTATGACTTTTAGATATGAAATTTAATGCTTATATTTTTTGAGTCATGCGATTGGCTTCAAAAAAATTCCATAACTGGCCCAGGTAGGTTAGTTTGGTTATGTTATTTTGAGATGACTTATTAATGGTTTTTATAAACATTATAATTAAACAACTACTATTTGGTTGCTTTTTGAAGGACCCAGGTTGGTTTAATGGGACCCTCTTAGGTCTCCTTATCTTAAAAAATTATAAAATATTTTATTTTGACACATTTCTTAACTATGAATAAATTTAAATAAATGGTTAATGATTTAAAAAGGAATTTTGATAAGACATTGTTGTTTTTCTTTGATGTGTTCATCAAATCTGGTACCAAGTTATTTTTATAGTTGGTTCTTGATGTTATATTTAAAATCTTTGAAATTTTTAAATATTAAATTTGAATTAATGTAATAATTTTAACAATGGAATTGAAGTGGTGTTGTTCATTAATCCATCATGTAATTGTCGTTTAAACATTCCATTGAGTTTCCTTGGAATAGAATTGTGATCATTTCCTGTATATTGTTTCCTTATTCTTATTGGCTTAAGTAAGAGGCTCTTAATACTAGTGAATTTTTTAGGCATGAACTCATTATGGGTTGACACTTTATGTTTTTTAAGGGGATTTCCTGAGGTAGGTATCACCCTAGAGCTTATTTTCCTTGCTGAATGTTGTGGGTTTCTATTTTTTGGTGTTGTTCTAGTTTCATTGTCCCATGTAGGACTCTTAGTTTGTTTATGAAACCCTTGTTTGAATGGGTGGTTATGGTATCCTTAACCTTTATTATGTGTGTAAGGATTGGGTAATTCTTGGTTTTAGTAAATTAGACGTGCTTATGGCATGGTCAGCCATTTAGTAGGTCACATGAACCTATTCTTTTATATAGTGATAGAAGACTTGATATGTCATCATCTCGTTTAATGGTCGTATGAGAAATAATACTCTATGTAAAATATAATTTAATGACTACCTGCTATTTGGATACATAGAGAGGAAAACCTACGGACATTATTGGGGATAGTCATCTTGTTTCTAAAACCTCAGGGTATTGTGCATTCATATACGCAGTACCATCGTGTTGTTAAATGGTATAATGAACCGGTTGAGTTTGATGAAATTATTGAGCCTTTATCTGTTAAGTATATACTAAGTCATCTCCCAAGTAGAGTGACCTAGTAATTAAAGTAATCAATATCTTCCCAATTCTTGGGATGACTTCCAAGATAATCGGGTGTTCTAATATGCTGGTCAGGTTGGTTTTGGTTTTCATTCCAAATTTCTTGATATATTGTGAGTGTGAATCAGAGGAGTGTCACATGTGTATTTTGGTTGAATTTTATCTAGCGCTCTAATTAGTGGCTACTTTGTTTCATATTTCAATGACTAGGACACTCTTGAGGTGGGTAGAGTATTTTTAATTATATTGAATGTCTAAGTGCTTTATCAGAAGCATGAAAATAATGCGGTTGTCTGGGTATGAAACCCTTAAGTAATATCATTAGTCATGTATGGACTTTGGTCATAAGGATTTAATGATAAAAAGATGCCTCAGATGGTAAAGGTATGTGATTGATTTTTTAAAATGAATCATCAAGGGAATCTAAGATTCTTTCAAAGGAATTAGACCATTAATGGTTTGACTAATCTTCTTGGAAATCTTTAGTAACCTACTAGTGTTCCCTTGTTTTGAGATGAGAATGTACCCTATATTTATGTCATACTTGAAGCACTAAGAAAACATTTGTCTTACACAATGCTAATGTTTTGAATACTATTGCAATTTTCTGGGTAGTTTTCTCAGTATTGCATGTTGTTGCATGGTTCTTATTGAGGAACGGTTAGTACTAAGTGAGACCATGGGTTCCCAAGTTGGAATATATTGGATGGAATCTTTCACACTTTCCATTTTCCTCTAACTTGAACACTAGGTAGATACTTGTATGGGATCATTTAGTTTTTTTAAGTGGACGTATTGTACTAGTACCAACGTCTCACTTGTAAACATGGTGTGTGGACTACCTAGGGTTAGTTCCTTGGACACTAGTTTAATGAATTTGAGGTTAAAAAAGACTCATGTTTGGAAAATATGCGATGTTTATAAAGGGAAAAGAATCTAGTGGTTTGTATCTAAGTTACCCCCTTTTCGTGTTGATGCACGACAATTTGAAATGGTCATGTGATGTTTTGACCAAGAAACATCATTAGAAGTCAAGAATAGACTTCGGTGGACATGTTCATGGTAAATTCAAGATTATTTGGAAGAAGGTGTTTAGATTTAGTATGTAATATGTTGGTCATCTAAGTAGATCTATTTAAGAATAGTCATCCCAAGTGGCAGGACTCTTTATCTTTGTTGTTCAATGTCTCCGCTCATAAGGAACTGGTTTTAACATGTTTCTAGATTGAGGCAGGTTTGGTAAAAAGGTAGGTAGTGTCTTTTAGGAATACTTGTGCAACTAGTTTCAATTTGGTTGATTGTTATTTGACCATTCCATTACATTGAGGTTCCCAATATGAACATAGATGTATTTGGGTTTTGCAATTTTAATAAGTCGCACTAGGAGAATCTCTACAACACTTATTACTGTGGTTTGTATGGAAATTCCAATAGTGGAGGTACCATGGCTCAGAATTAGACCATTTTTTGATAAACTACATGGTGGGGAGAACCATTGGATAGATTTATAAATAGAATACGATGTTATCATGTCTCTAGATAAATATACTCTCCAGTACTGGTTTCCATGTCTGAAAATATAAGTGGATGGTTTTTTTATGAGGTGTTCCCCCTGTAGTAGGTGAAGGTGGAACACCAGTGACCATCCAAACTTTTATAGAAACTACCCATTCTTTTGTGCAAATAGAATTATGTCTTAATGGATTTCATGACTATTTTATTGAGGGGTCCTCAAGGTAATGATGTTGTTTGGGTTTTTGTTGACAGGATCATGAAGGTTTCTCATTTATTTCCAATCATGGAGTCCTTCGATGTTGATAATATTGGATGTTATATATCTGTGAGATAGTATGACTCTACAATGTCCCTAAAACTATCATATTAGATAGGTATCAAATTATTTCTCATTTCTAGTAGAGTTTGCAGAGGGTTTTGGTTACACAGGTGCGTCTAAGAACAACATACCACCCTCAGACCGATGGGATGTTAGAGAGTATGATACAAGTGTTTAGGTACATGATGTGATAATGTGTCCTAGATTTTGGGGGGATATTGAGAGAGTTGTATACCCCCAATTGAGTTCTCTTAAAAAAATAGCTTTTAGGATACGTTTCATATGGTTCGTTATGAGGATTTGTATGGTAGGACATGCGGATAACCCCTTTGTTTGTTATAGGTAGGAGAGGAATCTATGATTAGACCTCATATTGATCAAGAGACCATAGAACATGTTTAGTTGATTTGGAAGTATATGGATATTGTGTCGTATCATCAAAAAATATCACATCAATCATTATAGATGGCCATTAGAGTTTGAGGTGCGGATCAGGTTTTCTTGCATCTTTCATTAAGACTGGGACATATAAGAATTAGAAGACAAGGTAAGATTTCACCGTGGTATGTTAGGACAGTCATGATTCTGAAGAGATTCAGTCCGATAGCCTATCGATTTTAGTTACCTCATAAGTATGAATCCATGTATGAAAACTTCCATGTTTATTCGCTACGACACTGTTATTCAAACTTATATCATGACTTCCATACTAAGGAGGTTGAGTTACATGTGGATACATTCTTTTAGGAGAATCTGGTATATATTGTGTATCATATCAATAAAGTTTCTCCAAGGCCAGTCAATTCATTTAGTATGGAGGTTATGGAATAATAGTAGAGTGCAAGATGAGACCTATGAGTAAGAGGCCGATGTATGGTCATAGTGGTCAGAGTTATTCTAAGATAATTATTCACCACCCTTGAAAGGGAAATTCATGGATGAATTTCTTTAAGGGGGAATCTTGTAAGAACCCTGTTATTATTTGAGGTATGTATCCTTACATTCCATCAATTCTCAATTTAAATGTTAAAATCAGTCCTAATATGAATTCCCTTTGAGAGTATGGAGGTATCAAGAGTGTCCAAGGATTCTTTGGATCCTAGAACCCATTTTTGGGTTAAATGGCCTAGAGAACGACTAGTTCAAGCTAGGTTAGATGGGTCGCATGACTGTGAAGCTAGGTTTTCAATATAGACAATGGGTTTTGGCACAGTTTTTGCAGGTTAGTCAAACTAGATGAGGTAACCATATGGGTTCTCCTTTCCTACAGCTGATTGTGCATGGTTGGACCATGGTTTTTCAAACCATGTGCTAAAACCAAGAGACCCAGATATTTTGGTTAAAATGAACATTATACCCTTAAAATTATATTAAACCAAAAACTAATTTCACTCCCCCTAATACACAGTATCCACACCATTTAGAATCTCCTATTTTAGCCTATTCTAGGAATCAAGAGATCTACTTAGTCCAGACTCTAATTCAAGTGCTACTCATCTCATTGGATTTATATCAGTTAGTCCTCAATTTATTTTTAGACGTTATTTATTCTTATGCATATTGGATACTCTATTTATGTGCAAGATAATTTTCCCTATTATTAGTTTTTTATCCATTATTCAATTTTATCCTAATATGAGTGGAATCATGAGCTAATACTAGAGGTGCTATCAACTACGAACCTAAGGAAGGTGGTATCATGCCTTTCACTTAAAGTTGAGATGTTTATATATGATGTCGTTCCGCACACGCAATTTCTGAGCATCACTATAGAATGAAATTAAATCCTTGATTTTCTAGGAATGGACTATATAATTAAAGAGGCTTGTTTATTATTTTCTATAGGTTGAATACCTTGAAATAGTAACCACCCCTTTGGGTGTGTTGATTAAATTTAACTGGACCACCATAGGTGGCTCTTGGAAATAGATACCTTTAGTAGTGCCTATTTACCCACTTTCTTTATGATGTTAATTGTTAAATGAATTGTAAATAAAATTGATGAATTGGTTATTGAATTGAATTGTTATTTGAATTGTAATATGAATTGTGAGTTATATATTGAAATGATTAAATGAAGGTATGGGTGACCAAAACCCTTGTCTGTTACCATGATTTTCTTGTTTAATCTTGAATTTATATTTATAAAGAAATTCCCATTTCAGTTAGATTTTGTCCAATCCTTCTAGGATTGGATAATTCTTTGAGTCACCTTTCTAGTTGAGATTGAATTGGGATGCCCTTAGTGATAACCTTGACATGTATAAATGAATTTGATTAAATGGTTTGAATTTGTTATATGATTATATTTATTAGGTAATACATTGATTAATATGATAATTCCATGGATATACCATATTGTCATGAACCCTGCTTATGCTTAATTGATACTTGGAATCCCTAGTGAACTACCAAGGATTAACTCTGATGCTTAATTGTAATATTTAGAGTGATATATAGATTCATTTGAGAATTTCATGGATATACTCAAAGGGAATTTGATCATTATTCAATGGTGGATACTTGGGATCCCCTTAGTGAACCACCAATAATGGAATCAAATGGTGGGGATGTTATACCACACCTAGAGTGATACCTTGGTTCTTGAGGATCACTATAGATGGGCTTATAGGGTGTTGGTTATATTACACCTAGAGTGATACTTGGATTCAAACATAGGAATTCCAAGGATGCGCTCATGTTGTGAATTTAATTATAAATTAAATGGTTTATATGACGTGCCTTCCAAGACAAATCACAAGCTTTGATTCCATCTTGTTATATTTTAGGGGTTTCCTTTTTAGGAATCCTTTAATCATGTTATTTCTATGGGGGACGTCGATCTATGTTTCGGTTCTCAAGACTCATTTTCTAAATGAAATTGAATCATTAATTGAACATGCTTATAAATGACATAGGTCAAACTCTTAAAACAGACAATTTCCTTTTAAATGAAATTGGTTATAAATGAGAACATACACTTATAAGATTTTCACTTTTGAGTACATCCTTTACTTGTTATATTTTTTCCTACACACTATTGTTGTATATATTCACTGACTGATTGAAATATAACCTTGGGTAGTTTCCTACTAGGATTATATCTCAAATCATGTTTGGGAGACCTTTGGGTACCTAAAAAGATTATTTCACAACGGGTATGGATAAGGGAAAGTTTCCAAATATTGCTTCTTGATTGGTGCTTAGGATAAAGGGAGCATGGGACCAAGATGAGGCTTGCGATGCTAGCTGGACACTTTTGGTATTTTTGTACTTTTGTTCCATGTGTTGTGAAACTACTATGTATACATGTTTTGGATGATTAATTAAAGACATATGACATGTATCATCATCAGCATCATCATTGTATATGAACTTCCATTAGTTTTGTTATGTATTTTACTATTGATCCATTTTTTGTATGTTTCACTACTTCTGATACCTATTTTTTACTGATATTGTACTATTTAACACTCTGGTGATGAGAGAATGGTCTCCCCATGGACACACCTAGGCCCTCAGTGCTAGTCGGCAACCTCTGGTGTTTAGGGATATTCACTTTTGGCCATGTGGCCAACCGAGCTCAGGGAACTATTGAGTGGCATCCGAGTTTGGGATGTTACAGGAAAGTGAAGGATTAATGGTTTTCCAAGGGTAGGGAGTGGTGTTATTTATACTTGAAGAGAAAGGTATTTTTAGAATAAAATTATAAATAAAATAATATATCAAAGGTAAAACATGTAATAGAAAAATATTGACATTTCAAACCATATATAAAAATAATATAATAAATTTTAATACTTTTAACCTCTTTATAGTTTGAATTCCATATTTTATTAAAAAGTAAAGTGTAAAAAAAATAAAAAACTGTAATTTTAAGGGATAACTTTTGAATTTTGGTTTTGGAAACTACTTTTTAGGTTTTGAATTTATGTTTATTTTATCTTAATAAATAATTTATGGAATTAAATATATCATCTCCAAAATACAAGTTCTAGAATTATTTATCTCATTATTACATCAATAATGATGTAATTTAAGATACACTAGTTATCTAAAAAAACTATAGTTTTACTATTCATCTAAAAATTGAAGTGTTTTATAAAATTACCAAAAAAATACCCCTTGAACAATTTTGACATTCTAATTTAAAAAAAATCTATTCATTTTATCAAAATAAATTTCTAACATAGTTACTTTTAATTTTTAATATAAAATTTTTGATCTTTACAAAATACTTTAAAATCTAGTTTATTATAAATGTGCTTATTTTCTATTTGAGTTTCTGAATCATGATATTTATTTTTTTATATTATAATATTTAAATTTACATAAATTAATTAGGATAAATATTTTTTATAATAAAGTTTATTATTTTGAGGTAAAATCACTATTACAATGGTTAGTTTAATATTCTCAACAGTTAGTTTACTATTCCCAGTGGTCAAGTTATTGTTACAATGGTCACATTACTATTACAATGGTCACATTACTATTATAATAGTCAAATTACCTCATATAAATACCTTTACTTTCCTTTATTCTTTATTCAACTCAATTATTATCAAGGTTTTATATTTCAATTTTCTATAATGTAGTTTGGTTTACTAATATTTGTTTTATCCTATATAGTATTGGTGGTGGGTGTGATGATTCTTGTAGATTATGGTGATCCATATTTTTCCAATTTAGATTTTCTATTTTATATTTTTTTTCCATTTGTAATGTTTGGAATTTTGATTAGTTTCATTATTGATTAATGTAACATTATTTATTAGTGAAATAATGTTATTGTAGGTTTCCATATATTTTTTATGTGTATAATATTATATAGTATAATACAAAACACATTTATTTGGTAAAAAAATATTACTAATAATAATTGGGTCATTACATTCCTCCCCCTTTAGAAATCTCATCCCCAAAATTTCAACTCATATTCTCGGTTTAGAATAGATGAGGGTACTTCAATTTCATTTTTCCCTCTAGTTCCCATGTCAAATATTTATAATTATGGCTCCTTAGCAACAATATGGTAAGGGGAATTGTATTGTTCCATATAACTATGTATCTACGGTCTAAGATCTTCACTGGTTTCCCTTCATATGAGAGTTCATTCCCCAATTTTACTACCTATGAATTCAATACATGTTAGGGGTCGAGTAGGTACTTCCTCATGAGAGATACCTAGAACACATCGTAAAAACGATCTATACTTGGAGGAATTTCAATCTTATAGGCCACTTCTCGTATGAGATCAAGGTTCTCAAAGGGTCCAATATACCTTAGGTTAAGCTTATCTTTCATTCCAAACTGCATGACTCTCTTCCGTAATGATATTTGAACGGAAAAATTTTCTCCAACATCAATATCCAAGTCTATTCAATTATTGTAAACATAATTATTTTGATAAATTGGATAAACTTTTATATGTTTTTTGGTGGTTTTAAAATTCACTATCATCTATTTTACAATAATATTCCCATGTAGCTTTCACTCCCCGGCTTCATCCCAATAGGATAGAGTTATACGTTGCTTCTCATATAGAG
The DNA here is from genome assembly GCA_963277665.1 of Viscum album. Classification (NCBI taxonomy): domain Eukaryota; kingdom Viridiplantae; phylum Streptophyta; class Magnoliopsida; order Santalales; family Viscaceae; genus Viscum; species Viscum album. The sequence continues at coordinate 1,605,615,748 of OY728141.1, read as the reverse complement.
CTTCATATGGATCCATTTCAATACTCAAGTGAAAGATATTATTATATGAGAACTCGACCAATGGGAGATTTTGATATCACCCACCTTTGATTTACATTGTTCAGGCTCCTATAATTTCTTCTATCATTTGAAAAATCCTTTCATATTGGACATCAGTTTGGGGGTGATAGGCCATGATAAAATAAAATTCAGTACTCAAATCATGTTGAAAAATTGTCCAAAATTTAGATGTGAACCTTGGATCACAATTAGAGATGATCAAAAGTGGAACCCATGAAGCCTCACCACTTCCATCACATATATCCTGTAAATTTGTTCAAGTGAGAAATCTTCCCAAATAACAATTAAGTTATAAGTCTTGGTGAGTCGATCCAAAAAAAACCCTTATTGCATTATTTCCTTTGGATTTATTCAGGAGACTAGTGACAAAGTCCATATTGAAATTCTCCATTTTCCACATGGGTATAGGAAATGGTTTTTTCACACCATTGGATTTATGTTTCTCTACTTTAATATTCTTACAGACCAAAAAAACATAAGAAATATGCCGCAATATCCTTCTTCTTGTTGTCCCACCAGAAGTGATCTCAATGATCATGGTACATCTATGTACATGCAATATGGATAGAGAAAGGTGATTTATATGCATTATACAATATCTCTTTTTTTATAGAATCCTTGACCTAATTATTCACTATAAAAGTGCTATCGGGATGGGTTATACTAGCCTTAGGTGCACCTCCCTAAAAGCTAAAGGCTACTGACTAGAAACAAGGGTGTAAATTTGTATAGTGGGGAGGATATACCCTATGGTAAGGATTGTATAATATTCTGAGTAATAATATATAACATGTGGTTGAATAAATAAGACTTGGCAGACTCGAACCAGACCCTCCATTGGAGGAATCATATTCAATATCAATTAAATAGAGGAAGTAATAAATAATAGTGGCAAGAAAGTAAACAGATTAGTATTCCAGCAAACCACTTATAGTAACTAAATAGAACAAGAATGCATTTCATAATAATTATTACAGGTCAATATACAAAACAGGTGCTAATGGCTAACAAATAGTAGATATATACATAAAAATCATATTGATACATGAGAGTAAACTAAAATATAATTGATAAAAGGAAAACTCAAATTGGAATGACCTTATGGTACCATGACAAACTCCTTGCAAGTAGCTACTAAGGTCTAGATTTCAATCCTGATACATTACCAAAATGTAAATTCATAAAGTCTACATGCATCTCAAAGGACCCACATAGAGTGTGAGACAAATCTGAGTAGGGTACCACCCAATGTTGAGTACCAAGAATATGTGTTTAAGAAGGAATGATATAATAAACAAATAAAACATGTAAATGAATTTTAAAGGAAACAAATAACTTCTATTATGCTCAAAATCCTCCATGAAGTGTCACCTACTTTGACCAAATCCAAAATCTCAGAAGTGATGAGGGTCAGTGCACCATATCCCCAGGCAATCCCAATGTCATAACCTAGGTGAACCATCAGGCTCCACCAACATCAGGTTAACCAAAACCAAATGCCTCCTAACATCTCATGTGTCAAAAAGTATATACATCCTGAGGGAATTCCCAAGAAATATAATCTAGTCCCTTGGATCCCTTCTTGAAATAACACATCCACTTAAATATCGAAAATTAGAGGCCCAACGATACCTACCCTCTAAAAAATATTCTGGAACATGGACTCCATCATGGAGAGCCTCATCCGCCAAAAAATATCATCAATTATATCAAAAAAAGGCTTCTCACATTCCATGTGGATTTCTATAGAAAGTACCCATAAACCATAATTACTAATCTGAAACTACCAGGGGCCTCTACCCACATTAGTGGTCAAAACCACCTCATCAACAGAGTAATCTTGTGTGAACATGACTCAATTTGATGCTTTTTCCATCACGGGTGAATAGGAATCACAAATACATAACCTAAGACACATCAATGTTGGTAGTCCATGACCTTATGACCATGTCTCTCAAATATGATGTACTTTTCATCCCAATATCATGGTCCATGACTAACTTTATGGCCTCTCTGACTCAAACGATGCCCTTGATGCCCAATCATATGGTCAAACCACTCAAAATATCGGGGCCAAGTCCAACCAGTGACCACCATCACTCAATCCTGATGACCCAACAACCTCAACCTCAGACCAAGCCCATCACAACCCCTTAGGTCCAAATAGATCATTTCACAAGAAAATAATATATATATATAATTTAATTTAAACCATAAATTAAATTTAATAATATTGAATAGAATAGCTAGAAAATCATAACCATTTAATTTAAAGGACTTGAATGCCACAATTATAATTAACTAAACAAATTCAATTAAAAAAATAAATTTAATGGGTTGGAACCCCCATCCAAAACACCCAAAAGAGCGATGGTCTCTCACCCAACCTTTCTCAAGAGAAAGAGGAATTAGGCAGGCTCAATGGCATCCCATGGGTCACAAAATAATTTTAATATGAAGAAACATATATAATTAGGTCCTGCTCAAAATACCCAAATGTGTGCTAAAATACGCACCACTAAAACATCCGCAAAAATACAATACAATATATGAACCACCTACCTTAGAATCATAGATATAGAAATATCTAATATCAAGATCCAATTTGAATTAGATTGGCATAGAACTGAGTTTCTATTAAAAACCATAACATTAGGTCAGATGGAAATAGTGGGGCATGAGGTGAAAGATAAACAAAGAAGAGGGGAGGTTGAGGTTATCCTTACTTCTATCACACTAACACACCCTATGGATTTGAAATCAGACCACTGATGGAGGATAGGGATTAAAATCTATCAGAGGAGAGGTGGAGTAAGTTTCCTCCGGTTGTGTGCATGATAAGGGTAATAAATGGGGTATAAAGAGGAAAAAATAAAAAGGAGAAAACATAAAATCATCATGTATAGGCTGCATGGTTTATCAACATGGTTTTCCTAACCGTAGGGTAACTGTGCATGATATAGTGTTGAGGTAATGCCTATTTGATAGTACCTATGTGACCTTCTGCATGTTTTTCTCTAACCGTACACAAACTATAACGACCCAAAGTTTTATTAATTGAAATTACCTTATTATAATTATGACTTATAGTATAATCACATAATATTATGTTTATAACACAATACAAACTCTATAAGTGAAGAATAAGTGAAATAAATGTTATCTTTAGATGTCAAGGAACATATAGCAATAGTAACTTGACCTTTGAATAGTAATGTGACTGTTATGAATATTGAACCAGCCAATGTAATAGTAACATCTCCAATTAAATTATAAATTAAATTTATCTTTTTATAAGTGACAATATAGTAAAATTATATCATAGTATAAGTAAATAATTATTTTAAAAATTATTAATAAGGTGTTGGTATTTTTATAAGTCATTAATATTTAATTAAAATTTCATGATTAATTTAATAATTTATCTAAAAATTTAGTTTCATTAAATGTATTCACAAATTAATATTTTGATTCAAAGATAATTTTATGTAACCCTAAGTAATTTTTCAAAGTGTTAGAAAAGCAGTTTTAAATTTAAAATTTGTATTTTTCAAGTAAATTGTAATTTTAATTAAATATTAAATTAATCAGATTTAGAAATTTATTTTTGAAAAATGGAGTTCAGTTTTGTATTATTCACATTGAAAAAAAAATTAAGGTGATTTTTTGGAATTTTTTTGAAATACTTCAATTTTCAGGTGAATAGTAAAAATACATTTGTTTCACATAACCGGTATATCTTAAATTGCATCATTCCTAATGTAATGATGACATAAACTTTATAGAACATTTTATTCAGACATTTTATTTTTAATTTCATAAATGGATCCTTAAAATACAATAAACTCAATTTCTAAACCTAAAAAGAACTTTCCAAAACCAAAAGTCAAACAGTGATTCCTTAAAAATCATTTTCTCTTTCTTTTCACTTCCTTTTAATAAATTATTGAATTATAATTATAAAAAAAAGTAAAGACTAAAAATTATTATATTATATTAATATATGATTTGTTTTGTCAAAAAACTACTATTACAAGTCTTACGTTTGATGTATTATTTTATTTAATATTTTATTCTAAAAACACACCCTCCTCAAGTATAAATAAACCCACTCCCTTCCATTGGAAAACCATTCCTATCATCCATTTATAAGCCTAATAAATTCCCAAATTCTCTCTATCAAGCCTATTATAATACTTAGGGCCATTTCTCATCCCTCAAACTCTAATCACTAAGGAATTTATAGTTTCATGCAAGAGGAGCTACACCGAGGAGAGTAAGACTCTATAAATCTTCTCTCTTTTCTTCCAATTTTTTTTAGTTTACCCTATCACTTTCAAAAACATATGCTAAAAAAAGGATTATACAGTAATATAAAATTATATTAATGATGTTAAACTACTTTAATTTTCATATTAATGAAAATTATAAATGTCATACATCCCTTTCCCGCACTATCGACAACATCCCGTTAAAGTTCAGTTAACCATCTACAGAGACATTGCCAAGATAATTATTATAACACATTCATGTATGGAAAAAATAAGTTATATATAACATATTAATATAAAATTACATTTATTATCTTATTCTGGAACTAATTATAGTAATTTATAAATTAACATTTAATAAAAAGTCAAATCGTCGCAAGACTAGAATTTTTTAAGTAAAATATAATATCAAAATGCTTCAAATTCCTCAAAAAAATTTATGAAATAAAATAAAATGAATATAACTGATAATTTTTTTTATAAAATGACTATAATTCACTTTTAAACCTTTTTTTTAATAAACATTAATTTATTATTCATGAGGCACAGAAGAGATGAAATTAAGCGTAAATTAAGGTAAGGGGACCTCCCCATTTCACTTTTATTCAAGATTGTCCTCTATGTTATGTCATTCTACGTGTGATACCTAATGATTGGGGTATCATTTAACACCTCCCCCATACTATCATCATGATTTATAAGTGATGAGAAACCTCATTCTCTCTCATTAAATATCTCTTAAGTACACCTGACACCATGCCGATAATCCATAAGGAATTATACCTGAACCACTTTTACTCCTTCGGGTTGATCTATCTTTCTTTTTACCCTAATTAAGTTGTATTATCTTTTTATGTAAAAATTATAAATACTATTTATATACCCCAAACTCATTTTCCAAGATCCATTCCTCATTCTATTGTAGGGATATACATGTTTTTAAGTGATTCCAACCTCGATACTTCCTCATAAGCAATCTTGTTTCAAGAGAACTTCCCAAATTTTTACCCAATTTCAAGAAAACTATATCCTCTATTTTCAGCCACCATTGTATTTATAAAATCAGTCTTTTTATTATGAAAATATTCTTGTTTAACTTCTGGTTTTATATAAAATATTGTTCCCTTTTCTATTTTGAAAGCTCTATAGTATTTTCCTTAAAACCGCACAAAAATATTTTAACGCTAAGGTTTCTCAAATAAATTTTTTTATATGTTGTCACTTCTGTTTAATAGCACATAAAATTTTATATTCTTATTTTACCTTATAAACATCCATGTATCTTCTAATCCCTTTCTTTCATGGACACTTTCATGTTACACCCATTGGTTATACTTTATGTCATGATTGTGGTACCAATTCTTTCCATGAATAAATCTTATGTTTATGAAAGATTGATTATGTATGATTATTTATGTAGAAATCATGTTATGAAAACTATGATGGGTGCACCCAGATAGCACTCCAATGCATTGGCTAAAATTAACTCTCATGAGATGTTATGTGCAACGATCTTGGTGGTTAGCCTTGGCTTGTGCTGCTATGGGAAATGAGATTGGCAGTTATCCTTGACCTATACTACTATGGGAAATGGGATTGAAAGTTAGCCTTGACTCATACTAAAGACATGTTTTATGTTTCGTCCACATTTATATGCTTCCATTTTTATATGATCCCATGTTTACATGTTATGATTTCAAATGTTCCATGATTTTGGTATCATTATGTCGTGCCTCCTAACTCATGTTCTTAAGCATTATTCTTATGTTCATTCCCTTACTGGGCTTTTTAGCTCATCCCTTTTTTTATGTTATCCCCAGGTTATCCTATGAATATTTAAGGGCTCAAAGGAAGTTAGGATCTCCTTATAAATATTAAATAAAGAAGTTTTTTTAGTCCCATGTTTATGTATTATATACATAGTCTTCCAAGACACAAGATTTAACAATCCTTGGCTTTAATATAATGTATAATTATGCTCAAAATTATGTAATTCTATATGTAAAAGGTTAGGGTCCCTAGAGTTGGTATCAGAGGATTGTATAGTTATTTTTGGAGATTAAGAATATATAAACTTAGTGATAAACTTAAGGATGACACTAAGTATAAGAAAAAATCCTTAAATTTTTGTGAGTGTTGAGTAAGTGGTTTATTAAGAAAATATATCACTATCTTGATACGAGTAGGTGGAGGCAGCTCTAGCGTAATGTAACTAGGGGTAAAATATGAAAACACCACTTTGAGCTAGACTTGAACTCGAACCGGTGAATTACAATGGGGCTTACTGTACTCTTGGTTATGACACTCCTGGGGGATATTCATTGGTAAATTCTTGAGCTTAGTACAAACCATTACAAAGGAAAACAATCACATAAGAATATAAGATATGAAATAGATCGAGTATAACCTATATTTAAACCTAAGGAATCACAAGTTAGGATATACTTGCCCTTTACAATTTTATCCTTTTATGTTCAAAGTTTCCTTTTTATGCTCAATAGCTAAGTATTAAATCCCTCAAATTATACTTTCTTTTATTATTTAATGGTGGGAAATAGAAGAACACGTGCCAACAACCAATGTGATATTCAATGTGAATATTTCCCTAATGATATGCCTAATATGAAGGAAATGGGTGATCAAAATTTCATGACAGTACTTGCTCAGATGGCTCAAGTTATGAATAAAAACATGAATCATGTGGAACACCCTCCTCCTCCAAGGAAAGAGAAAGTTTATGTAGAATTCTTCATGCAGAAAAGGCCTCCCATGTTTAGTGGATCTTCTGATCCCCTCCTCATGGAAAAGTTGATTAACTCCATTGAAAAGATATTCTCCGTTATCCAGTGCTCGGAAGAAGAGAAAGTTGTACTGGTGGTCTATCATTTTAATGGGGAATCTAATCAGGGATGGAAACTGATCAATAATATAAAGTCCCAAGAAGAAATTGATTTCATGGATTGGGAGGAATTGAAGAGGATGTTTTTTAATAAATATTTTCCTCAAACTCTCCACCTCAAGATAGAAAGAGAGTTCCTCAAACTCAGGAAGAAGGAAGATGAGCCCAACGGGGTATATGAAGCAATCTTTACAAGGATTGAAAGGTACACCTTTGGCTTTCTCATGAACATCGAAATCAAGGTGGATCACTTATTTAGTGGACTAAATCCAAGTCTATGAAAATCATTGGCAGTTAAAGACTTCAACAACTATGAGAAAATTGTTTCTTGTTACTTGATGGTTGAAATGGATATTGGAGACTCTCAGTGGTATTTTGGGACCGATGACAAGAAGAAAAAAATGGAAAACAACATGGGTGGTTCAAAAAAAATACCATGATAGAAAGATGCCCGAATATCCAACATGTATAATTTTTGGGAAGAAGCATCCTGGGAACTATCTAAAGGGAACTAAGAATTGCTTCAAATATGGAAATATGGGAAATCTGACCAAGAACTAATGAAGGGATATGAATAATCCCACTAATATGGAAGAAAGGAATATGGTTTACATCAACTCTCAGCCTGTAGTGCAATGTTACAACTATAAGGAGCATGTGAATTATGAGAACAATTTCCCTAAGACAAGGGTTGTCAAAGTAAATCAACAACAACCTTTAAGGAAACATGGAAGGGCTTATTCTATCACTACTAATTAGGTGTATCTGAACAATGATGTGGTGAAAGGTACTCTAGTTATTCATTCAAGAATAGAAAATGTACAATTTTATTATGGTTCTATGTATTCTTTTATATCTTGAAAGTTTAGTAGAACTATTCTAACACCACCTCAAAATTTGGAGGACATGTTTTCTATTAGAATAGAGAATGGTGCAATTATTACATCCATGGTATATAACTCTTCCCCAGTTAATGTTTTTCAACTGAACCCACCAGTAAATCTTTTCTTACTTCCTTTGGTGGAGTATAATGATATTCTGAGAATGGATTGACTATCTTTGTACAATGCCAACATCAACTGTCCAGAAAGTGAGATCACTCTTCACATCTTGAAGCATCCTCTGATTCTTCAAAAGTGTTAGGAGGAAGATGAATCTCTTTTAGAATCACCATCTCAAGTGTGGATATTACTTTCTTCTGAGCAACAATATCTATACCAAATGATTGAGACAAAGGAGATAATCATTCTTGAGGACAAGCCCATCAAGAGGGATTACACTGATGTATTCTCTAAAGAGTTTCATAGTCTTCCTTCTGAACTAGAGGTTGAGTTCTCAATCGAACTTATTCTTGGATCTCAACCTATATCAAAGACACATTATATAATGGCCACTGTAGATCTAGAAGAGTTGAAGAAGCAGTTACATGAAAATATGAAGAAGGGTTTTATACGCCCGAGTGCTTCACCATGGGGTATTCCAGTCCTATTCATCATGAAGATGGATATATAAATGCTCCTCAACATTGATTATTGTGAGCTCAATAAAATCATGATAAAGAACAGGTATCACCTTCCTTGGATAGATAACTTGTTTTATTAGCTTCACAGGGCCAGTTATTTCTCTAAGGTGGACCTTCGGTTAGGATATCACCAATTAAAGGGGAGGAAGGAAGATATTCTCAAGACTGCCTTTCAAACGAGGTATGGACACTATGAGTTCATAGTGAGGGAATTTGGACCCACTAATGCTCCAGAAATTTTCATGGATTTAATGAATAGATTCTTTAGAGATTACCTTAATAAATATTTGGTTGTCTTTATCGATGATATTCTGATATTCTTTAAGGGCAAGGAGGAACATGAGGAGCATTTCAATATTGTGTTAAAGACTTTGCGAAGGGAGAATTTTTTTGCAAGTTATAGTAAATGTGAGTTCTGTATGAAGGAATATCATTCTTGGGGAATTTTATCACCATTAAAGGGATATCTTTGGAACCTTCCAAGACAAAGGTAATTAAAGAGTGTCCCATGCCAACATTTTTAACAGAGATCTGAAACTTTCTGAGACTAGATGGGTATTATCGATGATTTTTTAATATATTCTCACGATTTTAAAACCCAATCACCAAGATGACATGAAAGGGAGAAAATTTTGTTTGGACATACGAATTTGAAGACTGTTTTAAGGAGTTGAAAAAAGTGGATTATCACTGCACCACTACTCACATTCCCAATAAGTGGATAACTCTTTTTGGTGTACAGTGATGATTCAAATATGGGATTAGGTTGTGTGATATTAAAAAAATGATAAAGTGATATAGTATGCCTCAAGGAAGCTAAAAATCCATGAGAAAAACTATCTTACACATGATTTGGAGTTGGTGGTAGTGATCTTTGTGTTAAAAATCTATATGTATTATCTCTATGGGGAGAAGTGTGAGATATATACTGACCACAATAGTCTCAAATATATATTCACAAAAAAAAAGAACATAATATACTCCAGAAAAAATAGATAAATATCTTTATGGATTATGACTGCTCAATCCACTACAATCCTAGTAAAGAGAATAAGGTGGCAGATGCTCTAAGTAGAAAGGATCATGTGTCTTTATCAATGATAAGAATTGAAAAGGATACAATCTTCTTAGATTTGCAGGGGATGGATATGGGAATCGTTAAGGGAGGAACATCATCAATCCTTCCTCAAATGATTTCTCAACCATCTGTCATGGAGAAAACAAAGGATTCTTAAAGAAAACATATGGAAATTCTGAAAAGGGTGTAAGCTATCAGAAATGGGAAATCCCTTGAGTTTATTATTGATAAGGAACGAGTTGTAAGATTTGGGACATAATTATGTGTACCATATGACCCAGAGATAAAGAAGGAGCTTTTGAATGAAGCACATAGCTTGACCTTATCTATTCACCCAGGAAGCACAAAGATGAATCGAGATCTTCGAGAAAACTTTTCGGGGGACAATATGAAAAGGTAGATTACTGAATATAAATCAATGTTCCTCGTATGTCATCAAGTGAAGTCTAAGAGGAAAAAGTCTAAGGGGGTGACATAACCACTTCCCATACCAACATCAAAGTGGGAGAACATTACCATGTACTTTTTCACTATACTTCCAAGGACATCTAAAGGAAACAATTCTATATGGGTCCTTTCAGAATTTCTTATGAAGACATCTCACTTTATCGAAATTCAAGAGGTATTATTATTGGATCAACTTGCATGAATTTATATCAAATAAGTGGTATGTATTTATGGAGTACCACTATCTATTGTATCCAATCGTGATCCTAGATTCACCTTGAAGTTCTAGAAAAGTATCTAATATTCTTTAAGCATTGAAATGAAATTTAGTATAGCCTATCATTCTCAAACTGATGTCTAATCATAGAGAACTATTCAAACAGTGGATAATATGTTGATAGCATATTCTATAGACTTCATAAGATGATGGGAATAACATCTTCCACTGGTTTAATTCTCCTACAACAAAATTTTTCACTCGAGCATCCGAATGGCACCATATGAGGACCTTTATGGGAAAAGGTGAATAAAACCGACATGTTGGGATGAATTCGGTGAGCGTAAACTGCTAGGACCTAAAATGGTTGAAGAAATAGTGGAGAAGGTGAAAACCATTCAGCAGCACATTAGGGTAGCCCAAAGTCACCAAAAGAGTTATGAAGACAACCATCGACAAGACGTTGAGTTAAAAGTTAGATACATGGTATTTCTCTGTATATCTTCATGGAAGAAGTTCATGATATTTGGGAAGAAAGGAAATCTAAGTCCCATGTACATCATCCCCTTCGATATCCTTGATCGAAGCGGAACTGTGACCTATCGAATGGCACTTCCACCTACCATGTCGAAAGTACATGATGTCTTCCATGTATCCCTCTTATGGAAGTACATATCAGATCCTTTACATGTACTCTCCACATAGGTGGTATAGTTGGAGGATGATATTTTTTATGAGTAGCAACCAATAAAGATATTGGATCGTAGAGATAAAGTTCTACGTAACAAGACTACTCACCGGGTCAAGGTACTATGGAGGAATCATATGTACGAATAGGAAACATGGGAACTAGAGGAGGCAATGAAGGAAAAGTACCTACACCTGTTTATGGCCTAGAATGAAAAAAAATCAAGGGTGAAATTTCATGAGGGGGAAGAATGTAATGACCCAAAGTTTTATCAATTGAAATTCCCTTCTTATAATTATGCCTTATAGTATAATCACATAATATTACTTTTAGAACACAATACAAACTCTATATGGGAAGAATATGTTAAATTAAAGGTATCTTTAGAAGTTAAGGAACATATAGTAATAGTAACATGACCTTCGGAATATTAATGTGACCCTTATGAATAATGAGCCAGTCAAAGTAATAGTAACCTCTCGAATTAAATTATAAATAAATTTTACCATTTTATACGTTACAATATGGTATAATTTTATCATATTATAAGTAAATAAATATTTTAAAAATTATTAATAAGGTGTTGGTATTTTTATAAGTTAGAAATATTTAATTAAAATTTTATGATTAATTTAATAATTCAAATAAAAAATTATTTTCATTAAATGTATTCATAATTTAATATTTTGATTCTAGGATAATTTTATGTGACCTTAAGTAATTTTTCAAAGTGTTCAAAGAGTAGTTTTAAATTTAATTTTTTTATTTTTCAAGTAAATTTTGATTTTAATTAAATATTAAATTAATCATATTTAGAATTTTTTTTTTGAAAAATGGAGTTCAATTTTTATTCAATACATCGAAAAATGGTTAGGGTGATTTTTTGGTAATTTTCTGAAATACTTTAATTTTTGGGTGAATAGTAAAAATACAATTTTTTCACATAACTAGTATATCATAAGTTGCATCATTCATGATATAGTGGTGACATAAAATTTCAAGAACATTAGATTCAGGCATGTTATATTTAATTTCATAAATAGATCCTTAAAATACAATAAACTCAATTTCTAATCCTTAAAAGAACTTTCCAAAACCAAAAGTCAAAAAGTGATTCCTTAAAAATCATTTTCACTTTCTTTTCACTTTCCTTCTAATAAAATAATGAATTCGAATTATAAAATATGATTTAAATTCTAAAATAAATTATATTATAATAATATATGTTTTATGTTTTCAAAAAACTACTATTACAAGTCTAACATTGGATATTTTATTTTATTTTATTTTTTATTCTAAAAACACCCCCTCCTTAAGTACAAATAACTCCTCTCCCTCCCCTTGGAAAATCATTCCTATAATCCATTTCTAAGACTAATCTCTGACCAAATTCTCCCTCCCAATCCTATTATAATACTTAAGGACTTTATTGATCCCTTCAAATCCAATCACCAAGGATGTTATAGTTTCATGAAAGAGGAGCTACACCGAGGAGAGAGTAAGACTCTATTAAAGCTTCTCTCTTTTCTTCCACTTTTTTTTATCTTTTACCATATTCTTTTCAAAAAAATATGCTACAAAATTTATTATACAATATGTTAACATTTTATTAATGATGTTAACCAACTGTAATTTTATTATTAATGAAAAATATAAATTTCATAATTCCTTTTCCCGTACTATCGACAACGTCCCGTTAAAGGTCGGTTAACAATCTATGGAGACGTTGCCAAGATAATTATTATAACACCTCCATTTATGGAAAATATAAGTTATATATAATATAAAAATATCAAATTACATGTATTCTATGCTTATGGAACTAATTATACTAATTTATAAATTTACATTTAATAAAAAGTGAAATCGTCGCAATATTGGAATTTTTTAAGTAAAATATGATATCAAAATGCTTCAAATTAATCAATGAAATTTATGAAATAAAATCCAATGAATATATTTGATAAATATTTTTTTTAAATTACTATAATTAACTTTTATATCTTTGTTTTAATAAACATAAATTAATTATTCAAGAGGCACAGAAAAGACGAAATTAAGTGGAAATTAAGGTAAGGGATCCTCCCCATTTCACTTTTATTCAAGATTTTCCTCTATGTTATGTCATTTTATGTGTGATGAATAATAATGGGGAATTATTTCTAACCTCCCACATAATTCCATCATGATTTATAGGTTATGAGAAACCCCGTTCTCTCTCATGAAATCTCTCTTAAGTACACCTGATACCATGGAAAGAATTTGTAAGAAATTCTACCTGAACTGCCTTCACTCTTTTGGGTTGATCTATCTTTATTTTTAGCCAAATCAAGTTGTATTTTATTTTTATTTAAAACTTATAAATAATTTTTATATGCTCCAAACTCTTTTTCCAAGATCAATCCCTTATTATATTTCGGGGATATACACGTTTTTAAGTGATTCCCACCTCGATACTTCCCGATAAGCAATCTTGTTTTTAAGGGAACTTCCCAAATTTTTACCCAATTTAAAGTACACTATATTCTATGTTTTAAGACAATATTTTATTAATAAAATTAGTCTTTTTATTATGAAAACATTCTTGGTTAATTTATGTTTTTTTATAAAAGATGTTTCTCTTCTCTATTTTGAAATCTCTATAGTATTTTCCTTAAAACCACGCAAAAAATATTTAATGCTAAGGTTTCTCAAATACATTTTTTATATTTTGTCACTTATTTTTGACATAAAATACAATTTTATATTCCTATTTTACCTTATTAACTTCTATGTATATTCTAATCCATTTATTTTATGGACACTTTAATGTTACGCCTATTGGTTATGCTTTATGTCATGATTGTGGTACCCAATTCTTTCCATGGGTAACCCTTATGTTTATACAAGATTGATTTTATATGATTATTTATGTGGAAATAATTTTCATGAAAAGAAATATGGTTGCACCTAGATATCACTCCAATTCATTGGGTAAAGTTAAGTATCATGAGATTCAATGTGCAACGGTCTTGGTGGTTTGCCTTGGATTATGCTGCTATGGGAAATGGGATTGGTAGTTAGCCTTGACCCATACTACTATGGGAAAAAGGATTTAAGGTAAGACTTTACTCATAATAAAGATATGTTTTATATTTCTGCCACATTTATTTGATTCTATGTTTATATTATCCCATGTTTATATGTTATGATTTCATATGTTCCATGCTTTTTGTATCATTATTCCATGCCTCCTAACTCATGTGCTTAAGCTTTATTCTTACGTTCCTTCCCTTATAGGGATTTTTAGATCATCCCCTTGTTCATGTTATCCCCAGGTTGTTCTATGCAGATGTAAGGGCTCAAAGGAAGTTAAGAGCTATTTATGAAGATCAAATAAAGAATTTTTTTAGCCCCTTGTTTATGTATTATGTACCTAGTATTCCAAGACAATAGACTTAACGATCCTTAGCTTGTACTCTGATGTATAATTATGCTCAAAATTATGTAATGTTATATGTAAAAGGATAGGGTATCTATACAAACCATGAAACATCCTTTGAAACAACTACAGACACCCACATATAACCATGTTCCTTCCTCACATGGTTTACGCAAACCATGTGGATGTTCAAAACTGGGCCACATGGTTACCTAGAAGGGTCTGCACAGTTTACCCTAAACCATAGGATCTGTCTTTCTATTCCAAAATAGTCTATTTGGCCTCTAAGGCTCCCAAAACCTAACCAAAACACTCCGGGAACTCTCTATGCCTCCAAAACAAAGCTAAATAATGATATAAAGCTGATGGAACTCTTGTAATTGAGTTCTAAACGTTAGTTTAGAAAATAGCATAGCCACTATTTCAAAAATTTAAAACAGGAGAGGTTTTCAACCCAACTCAAAAAATGGGATGTTATAATATCCCCACCTTATAATAGCTCATCTCCAAGCTATAAAATTGGACAAGGATATGGTATCAAACATACCCATCTCATTCAAATAAAACATGGACTACCCTGGTCTAAAGGGTATTGGTCAGTTAACTCAAGGGATCACCATCATAAGAATTTACAAACCCAGTCACATCTGAACTATAACGCAAATCACACAAAATTTCAATGACTAATTCCCAGATCCATTGACTTACCAATACGATTGTCACTCCTACACCTCACCGGGTGCTCATGTGCCATTCCAGACACCCAATAACATCATGTACTGCATCAGTGCCCACCTCAATCTCATGTAAAAAATGGAACTATGATGTCTTTCATCTCAAGATATGATAAAATAAATCACAATTACTCATACCTCAATCAAGTAATGTTTTACATTGATTCCTAGATGCCTAGAACCTCAAATAAGATTCACATCTCTGTGATGCTCCTGATTCCATGACATCCCAAAAGTCTTACATTCAATGATACTCAATATGAAAAAACATAATCCCCCACACCTCATATCTATATAACACATCTAATATTATGAAAACCTATTGACCACCGTCTGGTTAGTCTATTAGTACATATCATGCAACTAGTACACCCAATACAGACATGCTTCAATAGGCCATTCCAGAATGGGCATGCCACAATAGGCCATTCCAGAATAGACATGCCACAATAGGTCATGCCAAAAGAAAAAATGTATATTCATAGAAATTCCCATGAAGTACCTCTGACTATTGTTGGATCACCATACCACTTAGCCCCTGGAATCTCCATGGCGTTCACCTCACTTGAAGCATGACTTTATGAAGCCTGAACTTCCTACGGTTCTTCTCCGGCCACCAACCACTGACCCCAATGTTGGGTCCCACTATCTTTTCCACAACCTCCACCTACAACTGAAACTTACCTACCCTTTCATGGTACCAATCTTGAACCTACCTTAGACGCCTGATTCTATCCGTGAACCTGATTGTCAACTGAACATGAATTCCTCCTGCAGAACATCTCGATATGTCCAACCTTCCCACATGACCAACAATCTTTTGGAGGCCACTCGCATTGAGTCCAAACATGTCCTGGAAACCCACAAAAAAATAAAACTATGAGGGATCCACCATGAGGTAGTTTTTTCAAGTCCTTGGCCTGACCTCCATGCTAGAACTTGTCCCAAACTCATTTAATTCCATTGTAAGCGTCACTAATAAAATCAAATAAACCACTTCCCATTTCACATAAGACATATCCCTGAGGTTTCCCTTTGATATGAGATCCTGGTTCATGGTTTCAGATAATGAGGCCAATATAAATATTTTTACTTTCACCCGAATGGTGTTTCATAAACCATCCCTGAAGCACCTCACCCTGGAGGTGTCGTCGCACACCATATCATGTGAAAAGTGAGACAATTCGGTGAATGTCTCTACATAGTCCATGATGGAAATGTCTCCCTACTGAAGGCTCATGGAATCTCTATACCTTTCTTCCCTCCATGTTTCTGGTAGAAAATGATAGAAGAATCTAGCCTCAAAATCCTTACAGGCCAAACAATCCGGTCTAACAGCCTAAACTTGCACATCCCACCAGTGTTTAGCTAGACCTCTAAAAATGTATATCACCAGATTCACCCTCCATCCTGGAGGTATCTAGAGCTACTCAAAGTGAATTTGCATGCTATTGACCCATTTCTCATCAACAGGCATTCCACCCTCACCCTAAAAAATTGGTGGGTGCTATGATTGGAACTCCCGCATCATATATGCCATCGATGGTTCTGCTTCTAGAGCACCCTGGTCGATGCCCTAGAGAACATTTATTAGGCTCGATTGGATATTCTCATAAAGACACATCCCAAACACTATCATGTATAGTAGCTTCTCTTCCTATACTAGATTTTAAACCTAATCCTGTACCTATTGCTCATGCTCTTCCTGACCCTTAGGGATTTGAACCTACTTGTGCCCTAACGACACCATGTACTCACCTACCTGATGCTCCATCTCAGCTGACTAGGAGGAACCCTTTGAATACCATAAAATTGTTGGATATCCTATATCCTATATATATATATATAACAAAAATAGAGAAATAAGTAAATGGAAGAGTGATATCAATACCCTTACCCCTCCCCATTGCAACCATGCCATGCGTTGTCCTGGCCTCATGGCCTCCTTACCCGCCTTCAATAGATCCAAATATCAATATAATCCATGGGCCTCCCTCGTCTTGACAACCATCATTTCCTTAATCTGGAAACCAATTCACACAATCCTGGTGATCAAAATCACATCAACCATAGGACCTGCCTGCTCCTATAAGACAAAGGTTCATTTCACATCACATTCCATTTTATGTATATATAAAAAAATGGCATATAACATTTCATATATCAAAGGAATCCTATCATGTAATTTCACATTTTTTACAAGGAATTTGATATTTATCACATGGTATAAACACTTTACAAATCATATATGAAATTATAAAATTGAAATTCCCTAAAATGTGTCTATCAAAATCCAACAAGCAACAAATCATCATCACACCATTCTATAATAGTCCAAGGTTCCAAATTATTCCTTACCTCATGAAGTCAAGGGATACATATCATAACCAATAACATTACATTTAATGGGATCCACCAAGTTGAAAATCATATAAATCATAACTGAGAAAAACATAATAACATATCTCGCCTTAGGAAACTTGGTTTGTCCCTCATACCTGGGGCTGCAAGAACCCAACAACAAGTTATAAACCCAGTTAAAAAAACACCTAGTATCAAATATACCATAAAACAAATAATAATACCAAGAAAAGAGGTAAAATAAACTCCATTGATAACGTTTTTATCATCCCCAAACTAATTAGCCACCCGAAAAGTGATATCGGGATGAGTACCACTGGCCTTAGGCACACCTCCCCTAATGCCAAAGGTTTATGACTAGTAGTGAGAGTGTAAACAGGTATAGTGGGGAGGATATAACCTATGGGAAAGATAATATACTAGTAATATTAATAATATATAGAATACAGTGGAATAAATAAGACTCAGTGGACTCAAACCAATCCTGCCATTGATGGAAGCACATTCAATATCAATTAAATAGTGGAAGTAATAAATAAAGGATCAGTAGAAAGTAAACAGAGTAGCATTCCATCAAAACCACATGTAGCAACTAAAAATAATAATAATTTATTTTATAACAAGTCTTATATGTCAATATACAAATGGGGTTTCAATGAATAACAAATAGTAGCTATATACGTAATAAGCATGCTAATACAAGAGAGTAAAATAAAACAGAACTAATAAAAGGAAAAATACAACTGATACACCCTCAATGTCCCTTTACAGAAACATTTCAAGAAGCTACTAAAGTTGATCTCTTAAGGCCGATCCTTTAGTAGAATGTAAATTCATAAAGTCTACATGCATCCCGAAGGACCCATGAAAGGTGTGAGATGAATCTCAGAAGGGTACCACCCAATGGTACGTTCCAAGAATATGTGTTTAGTAAGGCATTACAAAATAAATAAATAAAGGATCTAAATGAATTTGTAATGAAAAAACAACTTATCTAGTGCTCAACAACAACAAATAAGTGTCACCTTCTTTCTATAATGCTAGAATCTCAGAGGTGAATAGTTCCCTTAGCCCATTGTATAAGGTAACCCTGATGTCATTACCTTGGTGAACCCTCAGGTTCCACCACCATCAAGTAACCCATCACCCAGTGCCTTTTGGAACCTCTAGTCTCAACAAGTACAAATGTACTGAAAACAAACCTATGGAATACAATTCAGTCCCTTGGACCCCTACTTGAAATCAAACATCGACTCAAATCCTTAAAAATGGAGGCGCAATGATACCTTTCCAGAAATAAATAATGAGGCCCACGAACATTGTCACTATGAGACCCAACCCCCAACTGACAACCTCAATGCTATCAACTGAAATCTCTTCACCTTCCTTGTGGATTTATTTGGAAAAAATCCCCAACCTATAATTTCCTTAGATGCAACTACTGGGGGCCTCTACCTACATGATTGGTCAAAACCACCTCATCAATAGAGTCAAAATGTGTGCACACAACTCAATTCAGTGCTTTAGCCATCACGGGTGAGTGAAAGTCTCCAATATATAACCTAAGCCACATCAACACTGGAACCTCTTTCCCCTACAACAATGTTTCTCAAATCTAATGGCCTTTTCATCCTAATATCATGGCTCATTCCCAACCTGATAGCCTCACCACCTCAAAAAAATATCCTCGACACCCAATCATTTGGTCAAATCACTCAAGAAATCTAGGCCAATCCCAACCGGTGATCAACATCACTCAATCCCGATGGCCAAACCACCTCAACCTCAGTCCCAACTCATCAAAACCCCTTAGGTTAAAATAGATCATTACACAAGCAAACAATATATATATATATATTACTTTAAATAGGTGATTAAATTTAATAATATTAAATTTCATAGCTAAAAAACAAAACAATTTAATTTAGAGGACTTTAATGCCTCAAATAGGATTAACCAAACCAATTCAATTAAAACAAATCAAATTTAAAGGGTTGGCACCCCCGGCCAAAATACCCCAAGGAGAAACAGCCTCTAGCTTGTCATTTCTCAAGGAAAAATGGAATTGGGCATGCCCAATATCATCCCATAGGATACATGATCATTTTAATATGAAGAAACATATATAATTGGGTCCTGCTCAAAATACCCAAAAGTATGCTAAAATACACACCACCACAACATCCACAATAATAAAAAACAAGATATGTACCACCTACCTTAGACTCATTGATGTAGGCACATATGATATAAATATCCAACTAAAAGAGGATTGGAGTAGGTATGAGTTTCCTTTAAAAGCCCTGAAATTGGATCGTAAGAAAATAGTGGTACATGAGGTGAAAGATAAAAAATTAATAGCGGAGAGTGAGTTTATCCTTACCAATATGAATCCAACACACCTGGAAGATCTGAAATTGAACCATTAATGGATGATTTGGATCAAAATCCACCATAGGAGAGGAGGAGGAGGTTTCCTCCTGCTTTACGCGTGACAAGGGAGAAGAAAGGTAGAGAAATAGAAAAAAATAAAAAATAGAAATAATTAAAATAACACCCTATATAGGTTGCATGGTTTATCCTCACAATTTTCCAAACTGTACTTTAATCATGCGTGCTATAGTGTTGAGGTACTACCTTTGTGGCAGTACCTATGTGGCCTTCTAAAAAGTTTTCTCAAACTGTGTGCAAAACATGAAAAAGCCTCTATAATAACTATAGACACCCATGAATAACTAAGTTCCCTCCTTTTGGGATTTACACAAACCTTGTGAATGTTCAAAATTGGGATGGACAGTTACTTGGAAGGGTCCACACAGTTTACCCTGAACTATGTGCCTTGACCTTCTATTCAAGAACAACCCATTCGGCCTATATTTCTCCCAAAACCTAACCAAAATACTATATTCACTATCCAAGACTCTAAACTAAACAAAAAAATTATATAAACCTTATATAACTCTCATAATTGATTTCTGATCATCGTTTTAGAAAATGGCATTTCCACTATTTCAAAAACATAAAACAGGAGAGGTTTTTGACCTGAATCAAAAAACTTAGATGTTAAATTATTTATCTTAAGTGATTAAGGAACAAAAATCCTCATTCCAAAATAAATCACATCATCCTCATTGATGTGGAAATCATGTATCTTCTATTTCTTTATTGCTTTTATCATCTTTTGTAGCTCTAGATCATCCCTTTATAACTTTTTTATCTTATCTTTGATATATGGTTGGGTGTTCCTTTGACCAATGTAGTATGTATCCCATACCATTATGATTTCATGATCTATACCTTTTGTATCCAAGAATATAGGGACTTTTTCAATCTTCATGGATAGATTAGCAGGTTCTTTTCTTCAAATAGCATTAGTTACCTTGTTCGCCTTTCCCATATCGTAGTGAATAGAGAAACCATAGTTCTTGATTAGATCTACCCATATTCTTTGATGCATGTTGAGCTCCTTCTATGTGAATATATACTTTATAATCTTATGATCAGTATATATATTTCACTAATCTTCATAGAGGTGGTGCTTCTAAATATTCTGAGAAAATATCATAACTCTTAATTCCAAAACATGTTTCGGGTAGTTTTTCTCATGGAACTTCAATATTCATGAGGCACATGATATCAAATTATCATTACTCATGATTACAAAACCCAATATATTCTTCAAAGCTTCATCATATATCCAAAATCCTTCTCCACAATTTGGTAGTGTGAGTACATGTACAATGATTAGCCTCTTATTGAGATCTATAATGATTTCCTCACATTATTCCACTCAGAGATGATTTACCACATTCTATGTTAACTTTGTTAGTGGGCTAGATAATCATGAGAAATTTCTCAAAAAACATTGTTAGTACCCAGATAATTCAAGAAAACTATGGATTTCTATGACACTAGTGGTTTTGGGTCATTCTTTAATTTATTTTGACTTTGAAGGGTCTACATAAATCCACTCACTTATTATCATGTTCCCCAAGAATACTGTTTTCCACATCCAAAAGTCACACATTTTAAACATAGAATACATTTTATCCTTATTTAATTCCACCAAAACAATCCTTAGATTATATTCATGTTATTATTTACTCTTTTAGTAAATGATAATATCATCTATAATGAGTACCAAAAATTTATCAAGATGGTCTCTAATGAATCTATTCATCAAATCCATAAATGTTTTAGGGGAATTAGAAAGTCTGAATGGAATCACTATAAACCCATAGTACCCATAACTTGTAAAAAATTAGTATTTTTAATATATTCCTTATTCACCTTTATTTGATGATATCTATAATGAATATACACCATTGAGAAGACATAAACTCCTCATATTTTATTGAAAAATTAAACAATCCTTGGAAGAGGATACCTGTTCTGTATGGTTATATTTTTTAGCTCCTCGTAATTGATACAGATCCACATTGATTCATCATTTTTCTTTAATAATATCAATGGAACACACCCAGTCGATTCACTAGGGAATATGAATGCTTTTGCCGAATTCTCTTACAACTTCTTTTTTAACTCCTCCAATTTGATCGGGGTTATCCTATAAAGGAGTATTGATATAGGTGTAGCTATGGGTATGATATGTATTTAAAAATCTACCTCATGATCTATGGTAATTCCATGTACTCTTCATGAAATGCATCAGGGTATTCCCTAACAATGGGAATTTTCTATAGGTTGATATCTTTAATTGATTGAACCATTTAGGTGAGGTATTCTTCTTCATAATGTATCAAAACCCACACCATTAATGGATTTTCCAAAGGAGATTCATGATATTCCTTAAATTCACAGAGGATCATTGGATAGTTCATAATATTAAAATAGATTTCTTTTTCCCAATATTTGATGTGTGCTCTATATAATGGGATCCAATCCATGCTCATTATAGCATCGAATTCCACCAAGGGAAGTATTATGTGATTCACTAGAATAATCTTTCAATGGATCATTATAGGATAAGAGTCTAACACTTGGGTTGCAATGATTGCACCCATAAGTGTTTATATAAATATCCCTACTTTGAGGTATTGCGGATTCAATTCAATAGTTCTAGAAAACATGTAGGATATAAAGGAATGTGTAGAACTATAATCAAATAAATATTTTTCCATTATTGATTAAAAATGATCTATACCTTGTAAAAAATTATTTTCATGATCCACTTAAACTGTAGTAAGGGAATAATCTTCCACTTTCTCCTTTTACTTTGGTGGTTGTTGATATTGATTACCATCAAGGACCCATGGTTTACTGCATTAGCTTGCATAGTTCCATTCCCCCCTATATTTTAAGCATTGAACCATGGGTGGTCAATTAGTAGGTTCCTTAATTTACTCCATCATGTTGGTAGCATTCTTCATGTCTCTTCATCATTCATAAGCTTAGTGGCTTTACCTCCCATACTTGAAAATTTTCCTTCTTATTTTTATGTAATTATCATAATGCTTCTTCCAATATTTTTGACATGTGGGTAGTTGGATCATCTTTCCTCATTTTCCATTTGACCCACCAGCTTAAAAATCCATTCTTCTCTTCTTATCTCTAAAACCATGGGACCATTATCCAAAATCCATCTCTACTTTGAGATAACATGAAACCACTTATTAATAACTTACAATGTCTCATATAGATTGATCCTTTTTATGGTGTGGTTTTAAACTAATACAGAATCTATCTATTTTTCTATCAATATTGATAAAAAGCATGAGACATATCTTGTTATCCTTGTGAATTTTTCCTTGTAATCTATGATAGATTCAACTTCCTTTTGTTTCAGATCTATTAATTCTCTCTCCTTATTTTTTCAAAGAGTTTAAGATAAATACTAGGTAATAAATATTTTCATAAATTCTTCCCACTCCATCCCTCCCATTTCATCATTTGGATTAGTGTTCTTTATAAATTCCCACCATTGGTCAGCTTCTCTATCTAAACTATAATTATAAATATTTGGCTTTTCCTTCTCAAAATAGTAGTTAAAATAAAATATCTTCTCATTTGAATAAACCCACTATTCCATAACAAGGGGATTTTAAGTTTTACTAAATTTCAGTGGTCATTTCCACATAAATGACTCAATTCATAGTTGAACCTTCTTGTGTGAGGGGGTAAGTTTCACATGGTTCAGTTTATTATTCATAGCCTAAGACAGTTGGGTAATAATTTTCATGAAGTTTTGAACTCCACCTCCCATGGAATTGGGGGTGTTTTCTTGGAAATCATTGCATTTTCCCCCACATGGGTTGTTGGATTGGTTTCTCTTGGTTCCCACCATTTTCTAAATAATTTTTTTAACAAAGTGTAATTCAACAAAGAATGAATAAATAATTTATTCTCTTTTAAGTTAACTTTAAAGGAATGTATTATGATATCCCTATGTGTATCCTTTTTATAAAACAAAGTTTATTGGATATTTACATATAATTAGATTTATCTTAAGGGGTTTCAATAACATTCTATAATCCTAATTCCAAAATTTATTAAACTATGATCTGATAAAAACTATAGGGACCCTAATTTTTCTTATATGACTATTACATAATTTTTATGACAAACAACATAATAGAGATAAAAATATCATATCAAAAGGTTTAAGGTCTTGGGAAATTAAGATCATACATAACTTGTACAAAATAAAACATAAACATTTATTTAAATCCTTCTTATTTATCCTTTAAAAATATCACATTCTTCTTAGTGCATGTAATCACCTGGGGATATACATAAAAGATATGGGTGATCTAAAATACCTGTAAGAGGATGAATAATGGACAAGAATCAATATAAAATAGGTGAACATAATCATCATAATCATATCATAAGAATATTATCATCATAAATATCTTGATGGAAACATGTGATAATGGAATGTAATGTGTCAATTCATAAAAATGGAACATCGTGTCATAATGGTCAAATACCACACATATTTGTTAAAAAATCTAGATTCATGTCAAAACATAACACATGTTTGTAATCATAACATCTTCTTTGTGAAAAAATATCAAATTATGTTCATCAAAAATACAAATTATATAATGAGATGCATCATATTAACCAACGCATTGGATGAATATATAATTTCGGTCCCACCCATTACATCATAATATTTATATAATCATGTGTTTTGCATGGAATGTATAACAATTGCAGTCATTAAATAACCAATGGAAATGAATGGTTTTCATAAGGGTTTAAAAAATCATACAGTAATGAATAAACATTCGGGATCCAAAATGAAAAAGGGATATTATAATTTTTAATAAAAGTTCATTTTTCTTTGGATATGAAAAAACAATTGAGGAGTCAAATATTTGTTTTGGAAGGAAAAAATTCATTACAGAAAATTGTAGTATTTGGCTTAAAAAATCAAGGTGGAAACATGTATATCCATGAAAGAAAAAGGGAAAAATGATGAAATTAAATTTAAGGAAAATTAAAGGAATATCCAAACTGAAATTGGTGTGAATTATTGAAACCCCAAGGGAAGGGAGTTCAGTTTAAGAATCCACTTACCTTAAATCCTGCTTTATTTTTTCTCTTTTTCACCTCCTAAATAATAGACCTAGATTTATTGAAACCTTGATCCAGAAGTGAATTATTGTATTTTTTACCACTATTTATCAATTATATTCATTTTATTATTTTTATTAATTACTTTTTTATAGGGTAGTCATTTTGATACCATGTTATACTTAAAAATTTCCCATTTTACATTAATTTAGCAATTTTGTTAAATGTAAATTATACATTAGTATAAAAAATTCAATAAGCTTATAATACATATAATTAAATTTTTTTATGTTATATATAATTCATAATATCTATTAATGATGATTATTATAAGTGTTGACATGGAAATGTCTCCATAGGTGGTTAATCAACCTTTGACAGGACATTGTTCGAAGGGAGGGAAAAAGAATTTTGAAATTTATATATATAGAAAATATGGTACTTATAGTATTTTAACATAATTAATATAATTTTAAATTACCTATAATTATTTTTATAAGGTTTTTTTTGAATGGAGTGAAAAAAAGATAAGAAGAAGAATAATAAGAAAAAAGAAAAGTCAATCATTGCATACTTAATCCTCCATGTAACTTCACTTGTACGACACTAAAACTCTGTTGATGTTCTGAGTTATATTTCTATAGAATTTCTCTAAGGATACTAAGGGGTTTTAGAGGAATTATTTTTTATAGGTTAGGCATTATAATATGGGGGATGAGTGATTTTCTAAGGGGAGGGTGTGGGGTAATTTATACTTGAAGAGAGGGGTATTTTTAGAATAAAATATTAAGTAAAATAATATATCAAAGGTAAACCATGTAATTGTACATTTTTAAAATTATATATAATATATAAATATAATATAATGGGTTTCAATACATTAACCCTATTTATATATCTAATTCTTTATTTTATTAAAAATGAATGTGGAAAAAAAGAAAAATCGTTATTTTAAGGGATCACTTTTGAATTTATGTTTTGGAAACTTCTTTTTAGATTTTAAATTTTTTATTTATTTTAATGACTAATTTTTTAAATTAAATATATAATTATTGAACCACAAGTTCTAAAAAGTAGTATGTCTTTATTAAATCTTGAATTATGTAATTTAAGATACACCGGTTATATGAAAAACTATATTTTTACTATTCACCTGAAAATTGAAGTATTTTAGAAAATTACCAAAAAAATAACCCTTGGAGAATTTTGATATGATAATTTAAAAATGATATTGATTTTATCAAAACAAAATTCTAATATTGTTATTTTAAATTTTTAATATAAAAATTATGATTTTTACGAAATACTTTAAAATATTATTTATTAAAAGTGTGCTTATATTTCTTTGAGTTTTTTAATCATGATATTTTTTTTGAATTATAATATTTATATTTGTATAAAATAATTATGATAAATATTATTCATATAAAAATTTATTATTTTGAGGAAATATTATTATTCCAATGGTCATGTTAGTATTCCCTACTGTTAGGTTACTATTTCCAACAGTTATGTTACTATTCTAATAGTCACATTACTATTCCAACTATCACAAAACCATTACAACAATCACATTACCTCCTAAAAATACTTATACTTTCCTTCATTCATTATGAAATTCTATTCCTCTTGAGGTTCAATATTTCTATTTTCTATAATGTTTCTTGGTTTACTAATATTTTATTTATTATCTATAGTTTTGGTAGTGTGGGAGATGATTCCAATAGATTAAAAAGATCCATATTTTCTCATTTTAGCTTTTATATTTTATATTTTTTTTCAAATTGTGATGCTTTTAATTTTAATTAGTTTCATTGCTAATTAAAATAATAGTATTTATTAATGAAATAATTTTTTTTGTTTCCCTATATTTTGTATGTGTGTAATATTATATAACATAATATAACACACATTTATTCTAGAATAAAGTATTACTAATAAGAACTAGGTCCTTAAAATTATACTCTTTATTTTTCCTCAAAAAATATTTTATTTATGACCTTCTTTTTCACACATAAAACATTTCCCCTTCCTTTAAGACACTTTTTTTCAATATAATACACCTTATGTTTCATTGATATAATATATTTAAATAATTCATAATGGTTTGTAAATAAAATGGGAATTATCCTAAGTATATACCTCAGGAGTGTAAAACTAGGTGTGCATTAATTCTCATTATCATATACTAGGTGAAAATTAGGTCCAGCCTAATGTGCCCTTTTTAGAGTTATTACCCCTAGGTACATTTGTACCCAAACCATTTGTACTTGTAGTGTCCATACAGAGACTCATTGTTATAAAACACCACATAATTTATTCCCTACTGGAACATTAGGATATTATTCTATTTTTATCCTCCAGGTATATCATAGGGTTATATTCCTTAATCAACATTTTACTTAATCTAATTACCAAAGTTTTTACTAAATTTCATCTAATACCAACTGTAGCAACCCTGGCCCTATTAACCTAGAGTAGATGCCTACTTTTTTAAATTATCATAAGATACAAGGAATCACATAAAAAAGAACCGAATAGTTTAGTAATATTGGTAAACTAGATACATACATGATTCCAATATTTCATTTGAATAAAAAAATTACAACATTTTTTTTCTAGAATTATCATTATTCCCTCTAACATATTCTTTTATATATTTCATATTAAACTTCATGGATTTCACTAAAAGGAAACAAAATAAGGGAAATCTCAAATTCTCAATAATGGTTATATACAGTGGAAGAAATCATAGGTCAATAACTATAATAAGAATGAAAAGGTAAATTACTAAAAAAATGTTCCATATAATTAATAAAATAATAAGAAATTGTATCCAAAAATAATATCAATGCAAATGTATCATGGATAATAATTTATATGGTAAGGTAAATTACAAAGAAAATCCATTTAATAAATAACATTACTATAATAATTGAATAATCATAATTAATATGCCATGGTAAATAACTAAAAACACATTCCATTTAAGAAATAATAGAGAATGAAATGAAACCAGAAATAATATCATTTTGAAAATATCATGGATAAGAATAACTAAATTTTTAATGAAGGATATAATTAATTATTGGACATCATGTTTCCCAGGAATAGGATAATTCTACCATCAATATCTATCCTCAAGAAAGTTTAAAACTATTGGGTGGAAACACATTTAACTAAGGTTATCCAACTGATTCATCCCATTAGGAAACCAATTCATTGAGGGGATATATATAATTAGGCTCCACCTTTGAATTGCATGTCCAAATATTTTTTCATATATATAATAATCAATATAATTCAATAAATTATTCCTTATCATATAGTATTTGTATATAGAAATGATATATGGGTTGAACAATAAACATATACTTGATAAAAAATATATATATTTAGAAGAAATTAAATATCTAAGGATCCCAGGAAAGTGAACATTTCAAGGGAAAGTTATAGACTAAAAAAATGAATCAAGTAAGAGAATGTCAATACTTTCCTTGGTTAAAATAAATATAAACCTTCTGCAAGGATAATAAGGATTGTATCAATACAAAATATCCCTAGTGTAGTATATTTAAAATGAGTGGTTTTTATTTTGGATGAATATATATATCATAATAATATTTTTAAAAATAAATTCTTGAGAAAAATATCATTTTCATTGTGAAAATCACTTTTAAAACATAAAACATTTTGAAAATCCATTTCTTTGAAAATAAATTTTAAATACAAATAATTTCACGAATATTAGAAAAACAATTCTTTAAAAATAACCTTCTAAAATCAAAAAGGAATAATCAAAGAAATGATGGTTATATCGGTGGGTAATTCACTATATGTTATACAGTGAAAAATAACATTCCTTTTTCACTATAAAATGGTTAGATAAGTGCCTTGTTCGAAAAAAGGCAAGAAGATTTCTTTAAAATCATTTTTTAAAACAAATGGGTAAAATTTTCTTCAATAAATTATTTTTAAAATGTTAAAAAAACTTTTTTTTTAGAAAACATGATTTGGGAAGAAAATGGTTTTCTAATCGAGGAGAGAAATGAATTTGGATGCTGTTAAAAACGTTTTATTAATTATTTAAAGCACCAAATAGTGGAAAACTGGTACAATTAATTGAAATTATCATGAATAAATAGATTAGAAGAAAATTAAATGGGCTTATTTATACAATTATCAAATAATTCCCTTCAATGTAAATTCAAGAATAAAAAATCATGATTAGAATAATATTGATAAGTCAGCCCTTATAATGATCATAAATTTGAAGTAAGAATTAATAAATGAATCTATTCTATGTATCAATTGAAAATAAACATATTTTTTTTGAAATACAACATAATTTATTCAAATGTTTTAAACACATAATCATATAATATCAATGATAATAAATAAGTAATATAACCCAATCAAAAGAAACTGAGCATTGAAATTCTTTACTACTTGGTAATTTTCAAGTCAAATCCTTATGGAAGAAATGATTTTAAGTAAAAGATAAAATACTAGGAATTATTAATTAATCATGATATAACATTTAAATGTGGAATTATATATACCATATAAAAGAAATTATGTGCATAAACTTACAATATGCCTCAATGAAATGAAATTGAGACGAAGTCTCTTACCTTACACTTCCATTTGGTAAAAAATGATTTAACATCCTCTATAGATGTTTTAAACATATTATTAACATATAACAGAACCATATTAATACTGAAAATAGCATATGTGATCCTTTTATAACATATTACCACTTGTTCCTTAATTATATATCATTATTTTCATTGTTTCAGGTGTTAATTGCCTTGTTTTCTCATGTGTGTTTCATCATGAATGATCTGGTTCTTACACATATTATATAGTTATATCATCTAAAGAAAAATAATAATGTAATAATTATCATATTTATATATCAACTATACTTTTAAAACCTATCATGGAATACGGTTTTAATAAATGATGTACGTTACGACCATTGAGATGGTAGGTCGTACGTGCACATAATTAACGTTTCCATTTTCGAATGATTATCATGGAAAAAAGTTAACTAATATATTATCTTTTCAGAATTATTATAATAACATATATATCTTATTATTTCTTTAAATATATTTATATATATCATCCATGTGTTGTGGTGATGAAAAGGTAGTTACATCGCTTCATGAAGGCGGTAGTCCACATGTACATGAATGATATTATCATCTTTTGATGTAAGAAGGAAAATGGTTAATATTATTTTTTAAAAATGATAAATATTTCATTAATATCATAATTTTTTCATTTATATAACATATAATCATTAAATTTATCCTTATCACCTTCCATGTAGAGTGTTAGTGAAAGATGAATAACATCGCTTCGTGAGGCTATAGTCTGTCATACACACGAGTAACGTTATCGTATCACCTAGTAAATAGAAAGAAAAAAATGGTATATATGATATAATGACATAATATGTATAATTATTTTATAAATATCATATCTATATATACACTTTATATCTATCATCAAACCCAACTGTGATAGGTGTTAAGGGAAAAACTGAATGACATTGTTTCGTATGATAGGAGTCTGTCGTACACATGAATGGTGATTTTGTTACCCATTTGATGGAAGTGTAATTTTTTTAGGTCATAAACTTAATGTAATAAAATCTTAGAATATTTTTGATACTGATATTATTATATCATCATGTTTTAGTAATAATTTATGTAGGTGGAGGAAGAAAAAAAAATAAAAAACAATCATTGAAGAATGTTACCTATTCTTCAGGTATCCTCCTCAGGTTTTCACCAAAGCCCTACCTAGGTCAGATATATACCAACATTTAAGATTATAGGATTATATGAGGGATTTTGGGAAGGTATTCTGGTATTTCTATACTGAACAAAAATGTTTTGGATGTGTGAAGAAGAGAGGATATGGGGTGGCCTTTTATAGGTGAGGTGAGTGTCACACTTGTAATTTTCGAAAATATTCAATCATAGCCATGTTTTAATCATTACACAAGCATAAAAATGCTCTATTATAGATAATATGGGATATTAGGTGGAAATATTCTCATAAAATGTGTTTTTTACAAGTTTTTGGGTCACATTTAACCATTATTTTATTTGGTAAACCCCTTAGTAAATCCATTTTTACCTTAACTGTGGTAAATAATTTTTACTGTTTTAACTATTCAGTTTGTTAAAAAGTTATAATGAACTTATTAGATATTAAATTTTTTTCTAATAATAAATATGGAAACTATTTTTTTAAATTCAATACACATAATTAAAAAAATTTAATTTAAAATTGATTTTGCATACATAGCGACAATGTGGGTTTTTAAAGACAAAATGTTCAAAATTTTACAATGTTTTTATATAAAAATTCAATAAAAAGATTATTAATATTACCTAAATTGGATTAACAGATTATAATTGAACTAATTTTACTTTAAAACCAATTAAAAATATAATTTACCTTTAGAAACAATTTAAATTAAAAAAGCAGTTTTCAATTAAAATTTAGTATTTTTAACTATTCATCAAAAAATGAAGTATTTTAGAAAAATCAAAAAATAATAATTGTAGGATAAATTATATATTATTATTTCAAAAATTATGTTTACTTTTTAAATAAATTATCTAAAAGGGGCAAAAAATAATTTTAAATTATTTGTTCAAATCACGAAATATCTGGCTTTTAGAAAAATATATTTTTTCAGAAAATATTTTTTTTATTTTAAATGTTTATTATTTTGTTACTAATAAATAGATAACTAATAAATTCTTTAAACTACATATTATCATAGTTTATTTAATCTTATTCATACCTTCCATTTCAAGGGCTAAGCGATACATTAAATAATATTGATAATAGTATTTTATTGTTCTGTAAAACTCTATCTTGGGTGTAACAAAAACTATTGAAGAAACTCATCACTGCATGTAACACATGCTAAATTAGTGTTTCATGTAATTAAATCAACTTAAGTGATTTAATTTATTTAAAAATTAATATATTTTAATGTCTCAGGGTGTTATATTTTCTTCTAAGATTGATCTTGTATGTCACA
Organism: Viscum album; assembly: GCA_963277665.1. Taxonomy (NCBI): domain Eukaryota; kingdom Viridiplantae; phylum Streptophyta; class Magnoliopsida; order Santalales; family Viscaceae; genus Viscum; species Viscum album. The sequence continues at coordinate 1,605,583,433 of OY728141.1, read as the reverse complement.
AACACTATCAAATATAATGTTATTCTTTTATAATTTTAGGGTAATACAATATATATAGAAATTTTTTAATTAACTAAAATTTATTGATTAATTACTATGAAATAATCATTAAATTTTACTAAAACTATCTTATGATTAAAATACCCATTTCTTCTAAAGAAATGTATTTTTCTAGGTATTATAAATTTCTATATAATAAAATATATTTATCACTATTTAAAAGTGATTTTAATGAAATTTGTTAGTAATATATGAATTATAATTCATAAATTAGTTATTTAATGGTTAGGAATGAAGATATAATCATTTGAAGTAAATGATTATTTTTTTCATAAAACTTTTTTTATGTGCGTAATGTGTTATTATATTAATAAGTTAAATAAATTACTATTTATTTATGATGCTAAAGAAACTTATAGAATATAAAATCAATAAAATATTTTTATATTCATCTAATAGTTTTTAAAATGTAAATAATGATGGTAAACTCAGTTTTATTCTTAAAAATGATTTATTCTAAAAAATCATTTTGTTACGTTTTGTGTGTTTATTTTAAAAATTATTTTATTCAAATTATATAAATTTAATTTGGTAAATTGGATTCAATATTTGGAAACATAATTTCAAAAAAAATTAATTATTCCACTTTCATTTTTGTCATAATTAATTTTAAAAATGATAAAAATTTGTTACCATGGTTAAGGTTAAAACGAGTTTACAGGGGGTTAAACTAAGAGATAAGGGTTCAAATTCTACTTAAAACTATCTAAATATTATTTTTGAAGTTATTTATACCTTATTTTATCTTAAATTTTAGTTATAGTCTATTCTTTCACTTTCACATGGAAGTAACCATATATTATTTAAATATTTTAATTACATGTCTGCCCCCCCACTTGTAAAAGGAAAACTTTTCTCCTACATTATTAAAAAACTATTAGCATTATATATCAGCCAAGACCTATCCAAAAAACATAATATATTTCTTAAATTCATTATTGAGCTTATTTTATTACCTTTAGATCATCATTTTTAGGCTTAAGGTGTAATACAAAGTAGGTCTCTCAAAAAACGGGTAACCCTCTTACCCGAGTCTTTCAAAAATTATTTTTTCTCATAATAACTATAAATATATTTTATTCATCCTAAAATAATGACTATAGTATCATAAATATTATAATATGTTATTATTATTATGGTAAAACCATTTTACACCTCCTTTCCATCAAATGGAAAATTAAAATATCGTTTTTTCTAACATGTGGACTCCCCCACCCATGTAGCGATATGATTCATTTTTCTATCACTATATTTAATGGTTGGTTATTATGATGAATTGAATGTTTATATATTAAATTTATGACATAATTATTCTTATATAATAATAATATATTATATAACAAATTACCTTCCAATCTTTTCGAAAACAATAACATCACTTATGCATGCGTGCAGACTACCACCTCCATAAAGAGATGTGATTTGTTTTTCATTTCTGATTTACATGGATGGTAATGAGGATAAATTTAATGAATATATATGATATTTTTTATATTCCTGTGGTTATTTTATGTTGAATTATTATTTACCTTTCTTTCATTCAATCCATCAAAAAGTGGAAACATTACTCGTGCATACGTAGAGACTACCATCTCCATGAAGTGATGTAATTCATTTTTTTCACCAATTAATATGAATGGTTTTAAAAATTTATATGTTTAAATATAATAATTATTAAATTATTAATGTTCTATATATTATATTACAATGATAAAATTTTAAGGTCTATAGTTTTCGAACTGAAACATACATAAAAAATTAGTTAACACCCGAAATGATAATGATAATGAAATATTGTTAATGAACGAGTGATAATATATTATAAGTAAACCTTATATGGTATTATATGTTATAATATTGATTCTTTATATGATTATGAGAAATTTAAACTTATTATATATGAGGTTAGAGAACTTACAAAGAAATTTTGACTCTAGGTAAGGGTTTATCATCCCACTTTTGTTTCTGTGATACCTATGCCATATTCACCACATGTATCTTTCATGTAGTGTATACAATACCACTATGATATTTTATATAATTAATCACTTTATATTCATGGTATTTAAATATTCATTTAAATTTATTTCTTTCATGGATTTTATGTCTCAGAAGTTACCAAAGAAGAAAGGGTTTTATGTTGTAATATCACTTTTTACCAATATTTTTTATGCTTAAATTTATGATGATAAAAGTATATAATATATATCAAAAAAATATTTTTTGTTTTATTAGACTCTAGAAATTTATATATATTACAATTTTTCCTTTAATTTTCCTCTCTCTAAGTACTCAATGTTTGAAAGAATGTTTTTAAAGATAAAATATGTTGTTTCTCTATTTATTTAGAAATATTTTTCTTCCATGACCATTTTTTATTTGAAATGTTTTCAAGAATGTTTTTAATATTATAAAAAATAAATTAGTGTAATTTTTATCCATGTTTTAATTTTTATAAAAAAATGAATCCTCTTATCATTTTCCAAATGAGATACTTTTTACTAAAGGTGTGAATTGAATATTTTTTTAACATTTATTACGAGAATGGATTTTCCCACTATCATGACTATTATATTCATTCAAGATTCCTTAATAAGTTTCCATGGTTATCTTCAAATAATTTTTTTCCCTAAATAGTTTGAAAAAAATTAGATCTTAAGTAAGTTATTTCTAAATAAAAATTTATATTTTCACTAAAGATTCTTATCACACACTAACCCCTATTTTTGGTCTTTTTAATTAATTTTTCTATATTTTAAATAAAATTTATGGTTTGAGTTGAATCTTGAATGAGATTTTCCAGTATTTTCAAAAAAAAGTGCACATTTTAAAGTTGAATTCGTTGGGTTCACAGGTAGAGCGCGTTTTGGAATCCCCATACAGCTTCACCCAGACAACTATGTGATCCGCCTATCTCTGAAAAATTAAAATGAGTAAAGTTTGTAATTTTCTTTTTTTATTTAAAATTTTTATTGTTGCTAATAATTTTACAATTATTATTAAAATGAAATGAATATTTTCAACATTTTTATTTTTCCCGTTATGACTATTGTTATTATTATTAAAAACATCATTAATATTGTCATAATTATTAAAGATGTTATTAATGTTATTATCATTAAGAATGAAGCAATCATTAATAAATATTTTCAATATTATATTATTATTAAAGATCTTTTGTTGTTAAGATTATTATTTTTATCATTTTTTTATTTTTTTATTATTATTATGAGCATTATTATTATTATAATTATCATTATTATTATTATTATTATAGATTATTGTTTTAGTATTTTTATTTGTTTTATTTTATTATTTTCTTTCTTCTGTTATTTTTCTTTCTTGTCTCTTTCTTTTCCTCTCCCCTAACCATATGTGCTCCTCCCCGTAGTTCTCCTCTCCTTCTTCCTCATGATGAGTAGGTCACCCCCACTGTTACTCTGGTTTTGGGAACCGCTACCCTCTCTACCTCTTTCCCTTATCCTAGTGCCACCCTCATTACTCACCTCTCCTTCTCTGTATAGCGCACCTCCACCCCAGCCCTGCACCCACTGTCCGCGCACTCCAGCACCACCCGTGTCTCCCTTAACCTGTCTCCCTCTAGTCAGGTACCCACCATCCAGTCACCTCTCCTTCTCTTCTTGGTCGATGTCCTACTCAACGGTAGTGCAACCCACTCGGCCGAACCTATCCCAAAAGATCCCTCCTCTAGCTGCCTCATCGGCACTGAACCTCCCTTTGGTGGTGCGGACAACCTCCAACCGACCCGTAATCCCCCCTCTGTTGACCCATTTCTTCCTCGGTTGGTGTATAATGATTTTTTCCATTACTCAATTTCTCCATTTTATGGTTTAATACTAAAAATTGATGGTTCTGTATTGATTTCTAGGGTTTTTTTGGTTTCTCACTGGTGCAGTTGAGGTGTGAATGGTGTTTCACACCAATTTCATGGTTTTTTTCATCGGTCAAGGTGGGTTTCCCGTTTCACAAATCTTATTGAATTAAATTTCACTTGTTTCTTGTATTTCACATTGTTTTTTATAATTAACCGGTGAATTACAATGTCTAGAATAATTTATGTTATGTGCAATTGGTTGGAAATTATTTTTCCATGTAAAATTTGGTATATTGTGTGTGTAATGTTTTTCTTTGTATTTCCTACAAGTATGTTATATGTTTGAATAAATTATTAAATTAAGAAACTATTGCGAATAAAAATTTTAAACAGTCTTGGTTCTCAGTTAGACTTAAAGAGAGGGTTTTGGGTGTGTTTTGGACGTAAAAGCCTTGCGATGTTATTTAAAATTGTTTTATAAACTTTTAACTTGTTTATTAAATATTATATGTGGTGCGGATTATGTTTTGGAAATATTTTTAGGATCACTTGATTTCAAAAGTGGACTTTTGGATTAAGGTTATTAAAGCTTTGTGTGTATGGTTTCAAAATGGATTTTTGACATGTGGTGTATTTTTATTAAGTTGTTCAATTAGTTTATTCAATGGTGAAAGTGGTGAGTATTCTATTTTGGATTGTGGAGGATGTGAATTTTATCATAAAGAGGGTTTTGAAGGGTTTTTTGGGTGTGTTAAGATATTATAAACTTTTTGAAAATTATTTCATAAATTTTTATGTGGTTTAGAAAATAATGTAGATGGTGTGAGTTGTGTTTTGAAAACAAGTCGAGGTGGTTCTTTTGAACTATTTGTTTATTTATATTGTTTTAAGTTCATGTGTATATATTTTAGTTGTTGTGTGTTTCTTGCAGTGTGTTGGAGTGTTAACCACATGATACTACAGTTATCGGCTTGCACGTTCTTGTGCGCATGTACAAGGCATGTCGCGTCATTGTGTTTGGACTGCGCGTCGAGGTAGGTACCCCACTGCACATGTCATTATATTTAGAATTTATTATTTTATTTTTATTTCATTAATTTTAAATAAATGGTAAATAATATTAGATAAATAGTTTTAGAATAAATGTTTGTTGTGAAGTTTCCTCTTTTTTCTTGATTTTTATGAGAATGTTATTAATGTTTGCATGCTAAGTATTGATAAAATGCCCCATTTTCCTTTGTGATTTTGTCTTAGTTTCAAAATAATGATTTGGGTTTCTTAAATGGGAATCCAATTGGATTATTGGTTTTAAAAGTGGTGTGTGTTGGTTCTTCTGAAAATAGGATGGTGTTGAGTGGTTGGTTAAGGCTCATTTGGCACTTTAATAAAATAAATAATTTTTAAAACTATCTTTTCAATGATTCAGGGGTGATCTTGTTGTGTACGTCGATTGTGTGGGTTGTTGTGTGTTATGTTTGTGCATCGTGAGTGGTTACTTTATTTACATTGTTGACTCACCCATCTTTTCATTTATTACTCGACATGGGAACCTGATATAGTAAGTGAATTTTCTATGAACGACTATTGCACTAGTTTAAATTATGCACTCGTTAGTGAGCCATAACAGGGCATACTCTGTTAATATTATTTATATGGGATTGGGCCCCTTAACCAGGCCAGGTAGGGTGACGTTCGGGCATTAGGGCGTTATGATGTCATTGAGTAGGGAAGGCCTTCAGGACGAGTCACACTTATAGTACGTCCTGGATATTTCATGAGATCCTAGGTTCTACCCATGTTTTCCTTGGATATTATTGGTATGTGGTGGATGATTGCGGTGCTTAGTTTTTTTTCGGCCCCCATGTGCTACTTTTCCATTTTCCGTATCATTTTTTGTGCGTGTGTATGGTTTTCCTCTTGTTTAATAACTAAAATTTGGATTTTAAATTGTTCACAAAAATTTCTTTAAAATATAATGCAACTCTTTCCTTTAAACCATAAACCTGCTTTAAATTGAAATGATCAATGTACTATTACTTTCTTTAGAAATGAAGGCATGGATGAAAACTCATATTTTATATAATGTAGTTCAAACTTGAAATTATTAAAATTATTTATTTAATGGTAGTTCTTTGGGAGTAGATTATTGGGCATGCCTATTGAGTTTTAATACTCACACCCATAGTGTTTTCCTATTTTTAGTTATTGTTGGATGTTCAACTTGTGTTTGTTCAATGTGGGCAAGTTTTGGTTGTTATTTGGATAGGGACTCTCAGGGTCATCAAGAGTTTTTGGTGTGGTCAGGTTAGTGTGTTTTGTTGGTTGTTCTTTCTTTTTTGTGTCATTTATTCTATTTTTGTTCTAATTTTTTTACATTATTTATTTTCATTGGGTAAAACTAGTACCATTCATTCTCTATTGATGCCCTAGAACTTGTCTCCAGCCCGAGAGGATCTAGAATGCCTCTGAGGCCTTGCTGTGGATCGGATCGGGTGACCGGTTCAAGGTGGACCTAGGTTGGTTCATGAAAAAATAGTATCAGGGTAGGCCCTTATTATTTGGGGTGTCAGGTAGCTTGGTGATTAGGTGTGTCGAGACTTGAGAGTTAAGTGTGGGAAGGAAGTAATGAACCCATTCCCATCTTAAGCCTTGAGTTTCAAGGGGTAGTCTGGGATTTGAATTTTTCTTTTTCTAGGTCAGTGTGGATAAAGGATGACAAAGGTAGTGATCCGATGTTACGCGATGAGCTTTCATAGAGTAGAGACCCATGTACAGCCCGATTGCACGGTTCAAGATACTTCATGTGGTGGATTCTCTATTAGAGTATGGTCTGTTAAGCCATGTTACCGTGTTGGCATAGGCACTAGTCCCTTATTTTTTTGGAATTTTTGAAGTGAGTTATGTTTGGGATTAATTTTGACAGACTTGAGTGGATTTCAAGAATGAAAATAGTTCATAGAAAAGGGGGGTTTCAAAATGGAATGTAGTTTTGGAGTGGAAGGTGGGTTTGAAATGTAAATTATCTTTTTTTAATGGAATGTGTAGTTTCAAAGGGAAAAAATGGGAGGTGTTTTGGAAGTTGTTTCGGGATCTTGGTAACACTTTTTGGAATGTGATTCAGAAAAATGTTTGGGAATTTGGAAATGTATTTCTTTAATGATAAGTCACATTTTCAAATTGGTTGAGAATTTTTTCTTTACATTGAATGATATGTTTTGAAAATGAAATGTGTTTTGAATTGACCCTTGGTATTCCTATGAGGTATCACATATATAGAGGTACGCATATAGAACATGGACAATTTCTTGTATTTGGGGATAGGTGTGTGAGCTAGCATAAGGGTATATGTATATGTGAGACTTCATATAATACCAATGGTTGATATTTATGTTATTGTTTTTTGAAAAATAGTTTTCAAAAAGGTAATTTAAATATTTTTGAAAACTGAGTGAGGAATTGTTTAGTGTTCTCTTTTCGTGTTTAGTATCCTTTTTCGTGGGTTCTTGGTTTTGACATTCTAAATTTTGGTCAGAATGGTGGTTTGAGTTTGAGACTTATATTATTATTGAAATGTGTAATTTTTATTTATGATGCATTTTGATTTATATTTTTTCCCCTTGTTTTCGATTATGCTCCCAAAAAATGCCCCAGAGGTTTCTAGTGAGTCTCTTATAGTAGTTGGTTCTACCCAGACTCTTATCAGAGTGTTGGAATTGAATTATTTTTTTTTGTCTGTCTTCCATGGTGATCATGATCTATTAAAGGTGGTGGACTGGCTTGGTGAAATATTTGGTGTTTTCAAGTTATTGGGAACTCCCAAAGCTATGAGATTATGTGCTGGTTCAGGTTCATTTCAGGGTTCGAAATTGGATTGATGGAAGGAGATGATCCCAATGTCATTTCATGATGATATGTCTTGAAAGGTGTTTAATACCACTTTAATTTGATGGTTTCACTAGAAAGAATCTGGGCATCTGTGCCTATAGCCTTTAGCGACCGCCATTGGTGGTCTCTAAAGGGGGTATTAGCGACCGCCAATGGCGGCCGCTAATACCGATAAAAAATGAGCGGGATTTTTCCCTCTTGTGTTGTCTTCTTGGTGGGTTTCCCGCTGTAATATTGAAGCCATATTCAATTTCCACCTCCGTCGCCCCGCCGCCACCACTAGTCACCCCATCAGCACCCTTATCACCCACTGTTGTGAAAAAAACTTTTAAAACCGGCCCCCGTCGTTCCACCAACATCCAACCACCACCCCTCATCCACCGATAGTGTACTGCAGTTCACTTCGACCACCGTGGATCCGTCATGGCTGACGGTCGAAGCTCCATGGTCCCCCCCCATCCCCCCCGCATCACTCTTCACCCTTTTCCACTATCCACATGTGTCCCCCGCGTCTGAAATGCTGTGTTTTCGAGGGGACCTTTAGCAGCCGCCAATGGCGGTCTCTATTGGTCTTTACCGATAGGCCAAATGCGACCGCCAAAAGTGGTCACTGAGCGGCCACTAAAAGCCTTTAGCGACCGCTTTTGGTGGTCGCCAAAGCCCTTTATTGTAGTAGTGTTTATACCTATGGAGGTGAAATCTAGGAAATTGGAAGAACTACTGAGTGTCCAGCAATGCCAACAAGCAGTGAATGCCTATGTGGGGTATTTCAAGGGGTTTATTACCTTCCCTCCATAGGTAGTGTCACAGAATCAGTAAAAAAAATTCTTATATGGGGTCTTAATCCAGGGTTCAAGGACCGATTCTTTTTGGTTTTTGGTAAGGTTCCCCATATGGTGATTCTCCTTATGTCATGGCCGGTTTGGGTACTTTAAGTCTTCTTGTCATTATCCTCTGAAGGCTTTCTGTCAGTGGGGCCATTTTGGACAATTGGAGAGGTTATGTTAGAGGCATTTTCAGAAGGGGTCTCTACTAGAGGTTGTCAACTCCTAACTGTGGGGCAACAGATTCTTCAAGACATCAGAGCTCTATCAACCTGTCTCTGAGTGAAGCTTTTCACGCAGTCAGGAGTCGTTGGGTGTGGGGAAACATGGTCTAACTTTTGTCTTCAGTGCTGAAATAGGGGCGGTTTAAATTTCTCTATTATATCTCCCTCATCATTTAAGGTTCCATTTTTCTCTAATAGGTGTAGAGTTCTCATTTCCTCATTTTGGTCTTTTTTCATTGAATACCCCACTTTGGTTGTAATAAGGTGTGGTGATATCGTTTTCTTGTAATTCAAGTAGTTGTGCCTCCTCAAATGTGACCCATTTTTGTATTAGTATGTTCTCATTTTGCAGATGCTCATCTATTGTGGAAATGATGAGTCATAGTTCAGTTCATTATTTGGTGAAATTCTTTTGAGGGTTCTCTTGTGTGTTAGTGGTTTCTGGTTTGGGATGGATGTTGTGTTAGCCTAAGCTGTTCGGCTCTTGCATGGTGGGGATACCCACCATTAATCTTTTTGTGCCTTCTTCGAGAGTTGGTTTGTTTGGGAGTTTTGTTCTATGTTGGAAGTTTCTTCTTTGGATCATGTTTGTAGTTATAGAGTTAGCCCGTGCTGAGATTCTCAATGTTGGTTGTGCTAGTCAGGTTCTTAAGGTGGGGAGAACCCTCCTCATTTCTTGATGGATCTTCTCATTGGAGTTCACCATATAGATTGTTGGGTGTGACTCGTAGAGTGAAAAGTCACAATGAGTTCATGATTTTGTTGGCCTCATTCTTTTTTGAACTTGAGTTTGATTCCTCGTTTGGCTGGGTGACTTTCTGGGGGAAGAATGGTTTTTTGGTGGGGAGAATTGTCACATCCGGACCCATGTTTTTGGCCTTTTTAATTACGTTATGGATTCTAAAAAATTTTAGAGTCTTAGGTTGAATTCCAAATTATATTTTGGAGTTTTTCCAAAAAAGTGTGGGTTTTTTAGTTGACGCCGCTAGGCCCATGTGCAGAGCGCATTTTGGAAACCCTGTGGAGCTTCGCCCACACAATTGCGCGATCCTCCTATCATCAAAAAAATTAAAATGAGTAATTCTTGAAATTTTTTTATGTTATTTAAAAATTTTATTATTGCTAATAATTTTATAATTATTATTAAAATGAAATGAATATATTTATCATTTCTGTTTTTACCATTATGACTATTATTATTAATAGTATTAAAAAGTTTCATTAATATTGTCATAATTATTAAAGATGTTATTCATGTAATTATCATTAAGAATTAATCAATTGTTAATAAATATTTTTAATATTATATTATTTTTATTAATGATTTATGGTTGTTAAGATTATTATTTTTATCATTTTTATACTTGTTTTATTATTATTATGAGAATTATTATTATTATAATTTTCAATATTATTATTAGTATAGAATAAAGTTTTAGTTTTTTTCTTTTTTTTTTCTTTTTTTTTTACTTCTCTTATTTTTATTTTTTCTCTCTTTCTTTCCCTCTCCCCAAACCCTACATGCTCCTCTTTATAGCACTCCTCTCCTTCTTCCCCATTGCAAACAGGCTGACCCCCACTGTTACCCTGGTTCTAGGTGCCACCAACCTCTATGACTCTTTCACCTGTCCTGGCACTACCCTCATTCCTCACATATCCTTCTCTACATAGTGCGCCTCCACCATATCCTTGCATCCATTGAATGCATGACCTAGTGCCACCCATGCCTCCCTCAGCCTGCCTCCCTCCAGCCGCACACCCATTGTTCGGTCACTTCACCTTCTCTTCACAGCCTCTCTCTTGCTCATCAGCGGTGTAGCTACCTTGACCAACCCTATCCCAATAGCTCCATCCTTCAACCACCTCATCGGTGTCGGAAATCCCTCTAATCGCGCAGACAACCACCAACCGACCAGTAATCCCCCCTCCAACAAGTCGTTTCTTCCCCGGTTGTTGTGTACTGATTTTTTTTCTTACATTATTTCCCCATTTTAGTGTTTAATTCTAAAAATGTATGGTTCAATATTTATTTCTAGGGGTTTTTTGGTTTCTCGCTGGTGTGGTTGAGGTGGATATGGTGTTTCACACCAATTTCAGGGTGTTTTTCATCAGTTGAGGTGGTTTTCCCCTTGCACAAATATTCTTGATTTAAGTTTCACATGTTTCTTGTATTTCTTATTGTTTTTTATAATTAATTTTTGACTTAAAATTTCTAGAATAATTTATTTTATGTGCAATTGGTAGGAAATGAGTTTTCCATGTCAAATTTGGTATATTGTGTGTGTGCAAAGTTTTTCTTTGTATTTACTTCAAGTAGTTTGTATGTATGAATAAATTATTAAATTAATAAACTACTGTAAATCACAATTTCAAATAGTATTGGTTTGCGGTTGGACTTAAAGCAAGGGTTTTTGGGTGTGTTTTTGACGTAAAAGCCTTGAGATGTTATTTAAAATTATTTTATAAAATTTTAACTGGTTTATTAAATATTATATGTGGTGTGGATTATGTTTTGGAAATATTTTGAGGTGCACTTGATTTCAAAAGTATACTTTTGGTTTAAGGTTTTTAAAGTGGTGTGTGTATGGTTTCAAAATGGATTTTTGAAGTGTGGTGTATTTTTATTAAGTTGTTCAATTAGTTTATTAAAAGGTTCTAGTGTTTCATATTCTATTCAGGAATGTTGAGTATGTGAATTTGATCATAAAAGAGGGTTTTGAAGGGGTTTTGGGTGTTTAAAAATATGAGATACATTTTGAAATTTTTTTTTATAAATTTTAAAGTGGTTTAGTAAATAATGTAGATGGTGTGAGTTTTGTTTTGAAAACATGTCGAGGTGGTTATTTTGCAGTGTTTGTTTGTTTGCATTGTTTTAAATCTTTGTTTATATATTTTAGTTTTTATGTGTTTGTTGCAGTGCGTTGGTGAGGTAACCCCACGATACTGTGGTTACAGGTTTGTACGTGCTTGTGCGCCTATGCGAGGCATGTCACATCATTGTGTTTAGATTATGACTCAAGGTAGGTCCCCCACTACACTTTCCATCATATTTGGAATTTATTAATTTCTTCTTATTTCATTAATTTTAAATAAATGGTAAATAATATTAGATAATTAGTTTTAGAATAAATGGTTGTTTTGTATTTTCCTCTTTGTTATTGATTTGGGTGAGAATTTATATTAAAGTTTTCATATTAAGTGTTGATTAAATGCCCCATTGGACTTTGTAATTATGTTGTAGTTTCAAAATGGTGACTTGGGTTTATTAAATGGGTTCCAAGGGGATTTAGGGATTTAAAAGTTGTGTGTGTTGTTTCTTATGAAAATGGGTTGGTGTTGATTGGTTGGTTAAGTCCTGTTAAGCACTTTATTAAAATAAATTATTTTAAGAACTCTCTTTGGAGTAATTCGGGGGTGATCTTGTTGTGTATTTTGATTATTTGGGTTGTTGTGTGTGATGGTAGTGCATCGTGAGTGATTACTTGATTGATTTTGTTGACTCTCCACTCTTTTAATTTAGTACTTGGTGTGGGAACCGAACATAGTAAGTGAATTTCCTATCAACGATTGATGCACTAGTTTATATTATGCACTGGCTAGTGGCCCATAGCTGGGGATACTCTGTTATTATTATTAATATGGGATTAGTCCCCTCGACTAGGCCAAGTAGGGAAATGGTCAGGAATTAGGTCATTATGATGTCTTTATGTAAGGAATTCCTTCAAGAGAAGTCACTTGTATTGTACATTCTGGATTTTTCACGAGCTCTTAGGTTCTACCCATATTCTCTCTGGAAATTTTTGGTATGTGGGGGATGATTGTGGTTCTAGGTTTGGTTGATGGCCCCTGTGTTCCACTTTTCCATTTTTCTTATTGTGTGTTGTGTGTGTATATCGTTTTTCTCTTGTTTAACAACTAAAATTTATATTTTAATTTTTTTTTGAAAATGTATTTAAAATGTAATGCATATTTTTCCATAAAAACTTAAACATGATTTAAATTGAAAACAGCAATCGAATGTTACTTTCTTTATAAATGAAAGCTTGTGTGAAAACTCAAATTTTATATAATTTAGTTCAAACTTGAAATTAGTAAAATTATTTATTTAATGGTAGTGCTTTGGGAGTAGATTGTTGGGCACACCTACTGAGTTTTAATACTCACACCTACATTGTTTTCCTATTTTTAGTTTTTGTTGTAAGTTTTAATCAAGATTGTTCACCATGGGTGAGTGTTTGTTGTAGTTTTGAGAGTGACTCTCAGAGTCATGAGGAGTTTTGGTCGTGATCAGGTTAGTTTGTATTATTGGTTGTTCTTTCTTTTTTATGTCATTTATTCTCTTTGTGTTCTACTATTTCTGCTGCTTTATTTATTTTCATTGGGAGAAACCATTCCCATTTATTCTATGTTGATTCCCTGGAGCTTGTCGCCATCCTGAGAGGATCGAGAAATCCTCTCGGGCCTTGCTAGAGATCGGCTCAGGTGATCGGTTCAGGGTCGACCCAGATTGGTTCATGAAAATTATAAATAATTTTTTATGGTATTATGATTTATGAAAAATATCCATTTATGTTACATATACTTCACTAGGGATATGATCAAATATTATAATATTTATTCTTTCTATGGATGGTTATTTATTATGATGAAAAAAATATTGTATAAACCTATTTTATTTTCCATAAGTTAATATAGGTTGAAATGATAAATGTTATTTATGATCTTTTGGTATACATATGATTGTATTATAATTATGTGATGGGTGGGTCTGTAATAGAACTCCAATTAATTGGGTAATGATTAATGTTTTTTAGCTCAAAGGGTACATGGGAGGATAACCTAATCCCAAATGTGTTAGAGTTAGTGTACCAGAACTAACTATTTTTATTTTTATTACATGTACATTCTATGTATTGAATATTAATAAAACTTATTATTATATATTGTTCATTATTCAATATGTCTCTAATGTAATAATGTGCTAGAGTATACATCACATTGATAAGGTCATTGCAGTTCCTCGCTATGATTAGAACATTGAAGATCTATGATGATATTCTTAAATAATTTTTTGTGTTTAGATAATAGACTATGATGGGAAATATATTAAATAGACTATAAAGTGTGAGTAATCATAAGAATATGATTATTCGTCTCATGAAGTTTTTAATTGTTAATCTCTAAGATATGACATTGTGAGAACAGACCCACCAGTAGGAATTCTGTATGTTGTGGTGCCATTGGATATTCTTATCTACAAGCATGTGTAATGGTTCTTATAATTTTAGATTATTATTAATTCATGTTAGGACTCACACAATTAGATTTATTTCATAAATCATGATGAAAAAAATTCACAGGGAAGTTGGATACATTGGTTGTGTCACGAGTGAAATTTTTATTAATGGATAATTCAGGGAAGTATTTTTCACTTATATATTTATTGAAGTTGATATATTAGATCTTTGATTGAAATAGAATTTCCTCCCTAAATTCCATGTCCATGGTGTTACAATGTGTTTATTTCAAATAGTCAAATAAATATGTACTGAGAAAAAATGTTGGTGACACAGATGTGCAACCTCCTTGTTGAGATATTATGAAAAGGGGATTATATTACAGAGTGCGTGTTTGTATGTGATTTTTTTAATAGTGACATTGAGTTATTTCTCTTGGGTGACCTGAACCATTTATAAATATTAATCTTGGAATTTCCAATGAAAAATAATCATATAGGGTTACACACTATGTGTTTTAGATGATCTCGACTAAATTCTATTTGAATTTAATTAACTTTATATATGTTATTATCAAGACTAAGAGATAATTTTATTATGTTTTTATTGATCACAAATATTTATTGATGAAAAAAATATTTAAATTAAATATTTATTCTGATGCTCAATAAATTCTAGAGGAGTTTGAATAGACCAAGACCGTGTCTAGTGAAAAATATTAAATAACAAGATGGTAAAATTATATTTTTTATTGCGCAAGTTGGAATGCACCACAAAATGACAATATTATTATTATTATTATTATGTATAATGAGGGTTATTAAACGTTATTATATTATTTAAGTGTCAGCATGAAATTGAATAATTATTTTCACCAAAACCCTAGATCTATAAATAGATGGTTATATATATTGTATAGTGTGTTCAATAGGAAAATAAAAAATCGATAATTTTTGTAGAAAAATAATTCTCTCCTGACTCCTCCTTTACTCACCCTATCATGAGTGATAAATTTAATATGCATTCCTTCAAGATCGAAGGATGAGTGATCAACATGAATAATATAAGACAACTGCTTCACTACACTAGCACTTAGAGATCAATTAACATTACTCATAGATCAAAGGATCACATGTGGAACATTTCTAGAGAGATTATATCCTTAGAACCTCATAGTGAAATAAAGAAAATCAAAACTGGTCTTTTCTGATGATAAACATTCACGTCTAAGAAAGATCCTAAGCCCATGTATTCATTTATTACATATCGAAAAAAATAATTATAAATTTGGCATGCAAGATTCTCGCTTAGGGTTTCTGGAATAGATATATTAAAATAAATTTTAAAATATCTCCCACCACCTCACGCTTCCACTATGTTGGGAACCATCAATTGGTATCATAACGATCACATTTAAATTTTTAATTATTTATTTGATTATTGATCCATATGCAATAATGGTTGAATTTTAATTTAATATTTTTAATTATTTATTTTTATTTGAATTAATATGTTATAAATATATTAATTATATTTGTTCAGTATTTAATTTTCTTAAAGTTATATGAACATATGAAGAACAACCATAGATTCTATAGGGAACTGACATTTTGTTTAAATAAGGGAGGGTTACATGGCATGTACTTGGAGTACATGGAATGTACTCTAGTACGCTTCACCTGGTCATGTCGTGAGATACATGGAATTCCACATAGTTATTATATGTGATGTGTGTCATGTGTTAAATGTCCAACATAGTACATAGTTTCCAGATTGCATGTTTTTTATTGGTGTATGCATCATGTCGTCTGTATGGGTTAGCGATGTAAATCATGTAATCAATTTGGAAATTATATGTGGTAAAACCACATGATACTGAAAACCTAGAGCATTTATGATATGCATGATGTGTATGTGGTGCACAC
The DNA here is from genome assembly GCA_963277665.1 of Viscum album. NCBI lineage: Eukaryota > Viridiplantae > Streptophyta > Magnoliopsida > Santalales > Viscaceae > Viscum > Viscum album. The sequence goes on along the minus strand of OY728141.1, from coordinate 1,605,567,443 downwards.
AGTGTATAGTTCATCAATTCTCATGTTTGAGATGCATTCCATTTTATTTGGACAAACATCATTAGAGATACATGGAGTATAGCAGGAGTGAACACGTTGTATAGTGTCTTTACCAAGAAAATGATGAGTCTTTTAGTGGGTTGTACATGCACGTGTAATTTGAATCATATTACATGTGGCTAGTCTGTACATTTCATGTATTCATCTAAGATACATACCAAAGACCCATGTGATTATCTCAAGCACATGACAATAAAATTAAGATCATGTAGATAGTATGTACACACCGAATAGTCAGACATATTCAACATTCCAAAGCCCCAAGTGTGTGACCAAGTTACATGACTATAAAGGTACATAGTTTGTATCTATTTGGTACACTCTGGGTAGTCTACCAAGTATTAGAAGAATTAAATTACATTAAATTGAAAATTTTGGAAATAAATCCTTATTGTTTTAATTGGAACTTTTAGTGTTTGAAATTTTTATAGGGGTTTTAAGTGATTTCAAATTATTGATTAATTTACTATAATAAATATGAGAGTATTGGTTTAACTATTTAATTTCCATTATTTTTTTTACAATGGTTATCTATAAGAGGATTTGGATGGTCATAAATATGAAAGAGAATTAAATAATTAAGGCAAGCCTATTTATTTTAATAATAAATAACGAATAAAGAATTTAATGCTATCCATTTACTTTTACATATATATTGCATGTATGACCATTCATGAGCTTGACCAAGACTAGTGTTTTTTTTATATTTATTTAATTTAATTTATTGCATCAGTTTGAAATTATTTATTATTAAATTAAATTTTATGGCATGTGATTTATCCCTCCCTCAATTATTATATAGGACATTTGTGTCTAAGGATATTTATGTAATCCCCCTTTTACTAAACCTCTAGTTCACCTTACATAAATTTTAGTTCTAAATATATGTAATCAATGTATTATCCCAAGGATTTTAGAGGTGGTTGAAGATGGAACCATAATGATGCCAACTCAGGTGATACACAAGTGGATAGGTGGAATTATATAACTCATTCCAAAACTGAAAATATGAGTTATTTCCCCTAGGTCCAAGGTATATTTAATGTCCATTCATTTAAATAAACATTAGATAAATCACATGAATGGTTAATTTAATTATTTATTTATTTTTATCTATGCAATTATTTATTCTATCGATGCAGGGCCATGGTCGTATAAATAAAGGAATTAATTTGAAAAGACAAAAATTAAATAAATGAATTATGCATAAATTTTATATCTGTCTTGGTTAATTAATTAAGTAAAATGCACTTAATTTATATTGATCCCTTAATTACATGATTGGGAATGAAACCATAGAAATAAGTGTAGTGCATGTACAAAGTCTGTACACTTTCATTTATCAGGGAGTTCTCATGAGGGTTTTGGGTTGACTTAACCAAACCTTTATTAAGATTAATGGCCAAAATATATTCAATAAAAATTTATAGGCATGTTTTGTTGAAATATAAATCAATATTTTAGGATAGGGGAATATATTCAATGGATCACAGAGCTGCAATCCATCAATTGGAAAGACCACCTACCCGATTCCTTTGTTATGGATTTCATGGCTAATATATAGATCATTAAGAAAAGTGATGGGAATCTCTACCACTATAATTTCATAAGAAACTACAAATTATGATTTCAATGGTTAGGGCTATTGGGACTTGATAAAATAGTGGTACAATTAATAAAATCAGTTAATTTTTTATTTATCAAATAATTTTTAATCAAGAAAAGTACTAATAATATAACCTTTTAATTGTATAATAAAATATCAAGCTCTTTATCTGCACTATCCCTATGATCAATATTGGATAAAGACTACCTCTTAACTAGAAGTAACTTCCAGTTGTGGTTTAGATGCCTTTGGGTTGTTCTACACCATGAACTGAAATATTACATATCGAAATCCTCAATGCCTAAACCTTCTACCAAAGAGGCAAGTGATGAAAAAATCATAGTTAATGAAAAACATTTTAGAGACGTGGTATACATTCAATGTTTGACATTTTTTCTTTGTCTAGTGAACCCATGAAGTCTAATGAAAATATAGATGTGTATAACATACTTAATCACCTATGTGGTCTTTACTATGAGAGATATAGACATGAACAATTTGACATTTTGAAGGAACTCTTTTAGAGAAATCTTATAGAGGTTTCTCTATCTAGGCCTCACTTATTCAAGATCAGTTGCAACATTGAGCTCCTAGAGTTTATAGGGTTTAAATTACATAAATAAATGGGTGCCAATATCAATCTAGAAACACTTCTTAATAGATTTTCTATCTTTTTTGTAAATTTTAATAAGAATACAATTTATAAGTATCTTCTAGATTTTCTTACTATCCTTCTCTAAGTAGATAAGGATACAAAACATGAAAATCCTTCTGTCCTTATGGTGAAAAAAGGGAAAGGATGATTGAAGTGATTTAAGTTGAAATCTTCCTCAAAATCTTCCAAGATGAAGAAGAACAAGGTGAATGTAGGGGAATATGATGTTGTATTATTAAAATGTGGAAAGAAGGGACACTAGAATAAAAGCAGCACCCAACCAATTAAGTAATAGTAAGGATAATGTGAATTTGTTATCAATTGAAATTTATTTTTTCCTATAAATAGGGTATTACATACAAGTTTTGGTTCTCATATATGTATTCAAATATGAGAACCAATTAGATTCATAAATATTGACAAAGGGGAGGAATATCTTCAAGAATACAATAGGGATAAAATTTATACTATATCTGTTGAGGATTATCGCCTCACATTTCCAACTATAATAATCAAGGTTTTAAAAGGTTTTTATTATGTTCCATCTATTACCAAAAACATTATATCTATATCCAGACTAGATATGGATGGATTTATTTTCATGTTCTAAAATAAATGTTTTTTATTTTATAAATATATAATTTTTTAGGGTAAGGAACATTTAAATAACATTCTTTATGTGTTGGATTACATGAACCAAGTAATGGAAATCAACAGAAAAGTTACTTCACATGACTTATACCAAACCCAACTTAGGTATCATTGGGTAGGTCATGTAAATGAAAAACTTAGGAATAAATTACTTCAAGATAGATATTTGGATTATTTTTAACTAAAACCACTTGGTGTATGTCTCACATGTTTATAAGGAAAAATGAACAAATCCCTATTTAGTGGGAAAGGTGAAAGAGTTAAAGAGATTCTTGAATTAGTTCATACAAATGTGTGTGGACCAGTTACTGTTAAAAAAACGGGTGGGTAATCATACTTTATAAATTTTACTGATGATTTTATTAGATATGGATTTGTATACTTAATGAGGTATAAGTTATATTCTATTAAAAAATTCAGGGAATACAATACTAAATTTCAGAACCAACTTGGTAAGAATATTAAGAGAATATGATCAAACCACGGTAGATAATATCTTAATCAAAACATCATTGATTATTTACAGAATATTAGGATACTATCTCAAATCACTCTTACTTATACGCTTTAGTGGAATGGTGTAAGATAACTAGGGAACTCTACATTGTTAAACACGGTGAGATCAATGATGAGTCTTGTGATTATTCCATTATCCTTTAAGGATATGCATTAAAAACAGAATCATATGTACTAAACTATGTTCCAACTAAAGAAATAGATAGTATACCATATCAATTATGTAGTGGAAAGAAACTTGTGTTTTATTACATACATGGGTGGGGTTGTGAAGCATTTTAAGGCATCTTCAGGTAATAAGGTTTCACCCTTAGGAACAAATTGTATCTTTATATGATATACCAAAGTAACAAATCGAACTACCTATAAAATCATTTAGATAAAAGGGTTTTAGTTGATAAAAATCCCACATTTCTTGAAAAGGATATTATCTCTAAAATTGATAGTAGGAATGAGATAGGTTTTGATGGATATCAGGCTTAAGATTTATAAGAATTTCAATAGTAAAAAATTCCAAAAATCACTATAGAAGAAGAAGTTGTTCGAGAGACAGAAGTAATATGTAAGAGTACTAGAGCTGTTAGATAACAAGAATGGTATGATTTTATAGTCACCAAAGATGGTGACTCGTTATTATTTTATAATAATGATCTTATATCCTAAAAGTAATCAGTAAGTGGAACATATATTTCTAAGTAATAAGAATATATGAATTATGAAATGGATTCCATGTACCAAAATCATGTTTGGATTTTAGTAGATCCTCTATTGGATGTAAATATCATTGGTTGTAACTGGGTAATCAAGAAGAAACTAGTCATAGAAGGAAAAGTAAGTACCTATAAGGCATGACTGGTTGCAAAAGGTTTTAAATAATGGCAAGTTATTTACTGTGATGAAAACTTTTCACAAGTTTCAATGCTTAAATCCATAATAATTCTACTTTCCATTGCATCTTACCATGACTATGATATTTGGAAAAATGGATTTTAAAACAACCTTCCTTAATGGAAACTTTTAACAAGATGTCTATATGAAACAAACTGAAGGGTTTGGGACTCCAAAGGATGCCAACAAGATATGAAATTTGAAAAAAAAAATCCATTTATATATTAAAGAATGAATCTACATCATGGAAAAATAATTCTGATGAATCTATAACAGAATTTGGTTTTATAAAGAATGAGTGTCAGCCTTGTGTCTACAAATGGTTTAATGGGAGTGCAGTCATTTTCTTCTTAGTATATGCTGATGACATGTTACTCATTGGAAATGAAATACCAATCTTACAGTATATTAAGGCATTATTGAATAAATTATTCTCTATGAATGACTTGGGTGAGGTATCATATATTCTTGGGATCAATATTGATTGTGATAAATCCAATATGTTGGTTGGCCTCAACCAAAGTATTTAAATTGAAAAGATACTAAAGATGTTTGGTATGGAATAATCCAAGAGGGGATTTTTTCTAGAATCACATGGAAATAATATTTCCAAGAAAATATGTCCTTGTACACATTAGGGAGTAAATATAATGGAAAGGATTATATACAAATTAGAGATTAGGTTGGTCATGTATGATATGTTGTGTACTAGGAGAGATGTAGATTATGTATTAAGTGCAATAGGAAGCTATCAATATGATCCAGATGACCTCCAGTGAATGATAGTTAAGACTATCCTTAAGTATCTAAGGTGTATTAAGGATATTTTTCTAGTTTATAGAGGAGATTGTGAAATTTTCATCAAAGTATATACATATTCCTATTTCCAAACTGATGAAGATGATATGAATTCATAAATGGGATATATAATCCCTTTAAATAGATGTGTTGTGATTTGGAAGATCTCAAACTAGGTTGTGGTTATAGATTTTATAGTAAAGCTTGAGTATATTGCACCTTCGAAGGTGGATAAACAATCATTTTGGTTTCAATGGTTCATCCAAGATCTTGTTGTGGTACCTATCGGTAATGATCTTATCACAACCTACTTTGATAACACTGCAGTGATGGATCTCGAAAAAAATCTAAGGTCACATCAACATATAAAGTACATACTTGGGAAGTATCATCTCTTTAGAAATTTTTTTCAAATATTTTAAGTTAAAGTGAGAATTATTCCCATAGAAGATGGCATGGAAGACCCAATGACTAAATCCTTAACTCATTAGAAACATGATTATCCTATGAGGTCTAGTAGACTAAAATTCATAGGCAGTTGGATTTTTTCCAAGTGGGAGTTTGTTGGATTTTGTTTCATGGGACCAACTTGTTTTAATTTGATTACATTTATATTATATGTATTGAATATTAATAAAACTTACTATAACATATTGTTCATTGTTCTTTATAAATATAATGTAATAATTTTTTAGATTATACGTCACATTGATATGATCATAGTAGTTCCCCACTATAATGAGATCCTTGAAGTACTATGATAATATTCTTAAATAATGTTTTATAGTTGAATAACATTCTATTATGGTACACATAGTACATAGACTATCTGGTGTGAGTAATCATAAGAATATGATGTTTCTTCTCATGAATTTTTCACTTGTTAATCTCTAAGATTAAAGATTATAAGAACATACCCTCTAGTATGAATTCCACAAGTTTTGGAGTCATTGGATATTCTTATATTTGAGTGTGTGTAATGGTCATTAGACACTATTATTATTATCAATTCATGTTAATAATCATGTACATAGATTTATTTTGTAAACCAAGATGATAAAAGTTCATGTTGAAGTTAGATACAATGGGGGAATCATTAGTGACATGTCACTAATGGATAATTTGAGGAAGGATTTGTCCCTTCCATCTTTATGGAAGTTGATATCTTTTCTCTTTGATTGGAATAGAATTATTACCCCAAATTACATGTCCATGATGTAACAAATTTTTTCATTCAGATTGAAAAATAAAGATGTGTTGACCAAATAGGTTAACAACAAATATGTGAAACCTTCTTGATGAGATATTGAAAAAATGATTATATTACATAGTGAGTGTTCATATGTGGTTGTCATCATCGCAACATTATGTTATTTCTATTGGGTTCCTTGACCCTTTTCTGGACATAATATTAGACTTTAGTCATGCCCACCAAATGTCAATGACAAATAGTCCTAGAGGGTTACACACTAAGTGTTTCTAATGACCTTTATTAAATTATATTTGAATTTAATTAATTGAATAAATATTATTTTCAAGGTCGGGGGATAATTATATTCATGTTTTATTGATCTAAAATATTTAGTGGTAAATATAATATTTAAATTAAATATTTATTTAAATTTTTAACAAATTCAAGAGGAGTTTGAACAGCTCAAGACCGTGTCCATTGACAAATATTAAATAAAAATATGGTTAACTAATATTTGTTATTCTGAAATTTGGTGCATTACAAAAAATATTATTATTATTATTATTATTCATGGGGTTTATTAAAGTTTAGTATAATATTTAAGGCTCAATAAGAAATTGAATAATTATTTTTAACTAAATCCTAAATCCATAAATAGATAGTTATGTCTATTGTGTAGTGTGTGAAATCCAAAAATAAAAAATAAAAAATTGTTTCAGATAAAAAATTCTCTCTCAACTCCTCCTATCAACCTCTCAAGAATAATAATTGTAAGAGATTCCTTAAATACTTAATGATGAGTGATCAACACAAATAATGCAAGACAATCACTTTGGCATGCTTACACTCAGAGACTGATTGGCAATACTCGATAATCAAAATAACACATATGGATCACCTCTAGATGGATTTTATCCTTGGATAATCACAACACAATGAAGACAATCCAAAAGGGTATTTTCAGATAATCATCACTCACATAAAATAAAGATCCTAGGCCTAGGTATTAGTTTCTTCCATATCTAAATAAATTAATTATAAATTTGATGTGCAAGATCCTCACTTGTGTTTTTTATTATAGAAATGTTAAATGAAATTTTAATATATCGCCTACCACCACATGATTATTCTACACCTAGAACCATAAAAAAGAGTGTACATGGGAGGTTATCTCAGGACATAAGCATGTACATGGGTGGTTATCCCAAGATTAACATTTAATGGATTTTGTAACATCCTGACCCAAGTTCCACAAACCGATACCCCAATCCAGTCAATCACATGACCTCAGGAATGCCTACTTATATGCTAGAGGCTTCCAACTAGTAGTGATGATCTAATATTGATCATGGATAGACTATACCCTCATTATCAATACAGTAAAACAATGTAAATAAATAAGAACAACCAAATGATATAGCTAATAATCAAACAAAACTTGTATCACATAATGACCAAAATAGGAAATGCAATACCCAAAAATAAACATAATATATTTCAGGAAAAATATGTTTCAAGTTTTAATATGTAAAACTAAACATAAATAAAGACACTAAAAACTAATAATCATTACTAAAATCATGTTTGGTTCCCTCATCCATGGTCCATCCCAAATAATCAATCTAACACAAGGCTCTTTCCCTTATCCTATCCTGAAAACATGAAGTCTATTTGTGTACCGATCAGGTAGCCCAAGAAGGGTGTGAGTACAACTCAATAGGCCACCACCAAGGGCATCTAAAACAATATAAAATGAATAACAGTGTATTTAGGTGTATAAAGAATAAAATGAAATCAATAAAGTAAGCTTTTTTTATATTTTCAATTATTCTTTATTTAACCACATTATCCCCCATCTTTCTATGGACACCCAAACCCGAAATACTAGCTTTTTCCCATACAGAATTTTGAACCAAATCACATAGGTAAATGTCATAATTCCTCATTCTCATGGTCTTTCATTATCCATTAAATTTCAAATCATATCATGAATGATTGGAATCATAGTCCAATGCCAACATTTTGGGACTAGGTCTCCATGTCTAGCACCCTCTGGGTATTTAAAGCATCATTCTATGTCCCATAGACAATTTAACACTATGGTCTTTTGAAGTTTCAGTACATGTCCGAAACACATATATAAAAATCAATCAGTTATGGAATTTTGAAGCATCATTCCATGTCCCACACATATATATCACAAGATCACATATATCACAATATCAAACATAACAGAATTCAATAAACATCAAGGTTAAGCATCATTAATCTTCTTTTAAAAAATTATAATAATGAGGTGCCAATTAAATTATCAATTCAATATTTTTTAATCTCTTTAATTGTTTATAATAATATACCCAATTTACCATTAACCCATTTATCAACATTTGATCATCTAATACATTAACCCATTTATCACATGGAAATTAAATTAAATAAATTAAATCATAAATGCAATTTCCCAATCATAGAAATTAAAATTTTCACAATTACATACAACTAGTTAAATCAAGACTATGGGATTTGAAATTTTGGCCACAAACCTCAAGATTGATGATGAACACTCACTAATATAAATCCCCAATTGAAGTGGAACAACCAAGATCATGAAAAATAAAGAGATCTAGATTAAAACCCTAGATCCAAGATCAAAAAAATTATGATCCATCAAACCTAGATCTAAACCCATAACCAATAGAGTAAAATCATCCCCTTTTTATCATGAAAGAGAGACAAGAGAGGGGAAACTACACGTTATGAGAATCTCTTTCCAAGAGAGGTGCAAATCCATCAATGGATCTTCGATTCATCAATAATGGATGTTAGAAGGACTTGGTATCTATCTAAGATCCCAAAAAATGATAGAGATTGGTTTAGTGTTGAGTTGGGTTAACTTAGGGTGAATTTTAGGGGTTCAGAAATTTTAAATCTATTTTTCTGGGGTTGAAATTTCTATGCTAATGGTTTCATGCTTGGGGAACACAGTTTTCCCTTACCATGCACCAAACCATTCGCCTCTTCCTTGGGGTCTCATTATTACTACTAATAGGGTGCATGGTTTTCTAAACTATGTGTCAATTATGAAATCCTCCTCACCTTGGGTTTGCATGGATAGTTAGGGCAAGGCATATGGTTTTCCCAAACGATGTGCCAATTGTGCACTACCAAAAACCCCTAAAAAACTTTAAAATTTCACCCAAACACACCCAAGAGAAAACCCAAACAATATAAACTCAAAACAAGGAAAAATAATTCCTAAAAAATAGACTGAGATATATCTTGAAAAGGTCAGGGTCTTATAATATCCCCGCCTTATAATAGCTCTTCCTCAAGTTGTACTCCCAAGAATCTCCAAGATTCTGAGGTAAAAAGACTGGGTCACTGAGCTTGTATATCTCTCTCTCTCCCATGTTTCCTCCTAAACAAAACTATGCTTTCACAATACATGAACTATAATCATGGTCATTCCTCATAACACCTTCTCACTAAAATCGAACACACGTATTGAATGCTCTTTAAAGGACGCATCGGTCTCCAGCTCAACATCATCAATATTAATAACACCAGAAGGTTCGGGGTGATACCGCTGAAGTTGTGACACATGAAAAACATCATGCATAACATTATATCTCTATGGAATATCCAATTGGAATGTCTTCGGCCTGACTTTCTCCACAAAAAAAAATAGTCTAAAAAAATTAGGGGTCAACATTCCTTGCCTATGTATCCGAAAGTGACATAATCTAGGAAGAACTGGAAGGAATACACGATCCCCCTCTGCAGACTCAAGGGGTTATAGATGTATATTAGCATAGGGATTCTTCCTACTCAGAGATATAGACATACATTTCTGATTTATCTAAACCCTCTCCAATGTCTCCTGAACGAGACTCGGTACCAATTAATATTACTCACCTACCTCTATCCAGCAAAGAGGTGACCTACATATCCTATCATATATAGCATTGTATGGTACCCTTTGTATAGTTTCCTGATAAATATTGTTATAGGAGAACTCCAGAAATGTTAGGAGATTCTCCCAATACCCACCAAAGTCTAGGGAACACACTCAAAGCATATTCTTAGGCACTTTAATTGTACGTTTCAACTTACCATATCTCTGTGGGTGGAATGTCGTACTTAGTAAAACCTATATACAATGTGAATTCATTAATCCCTATCAGAAGCATGAAGTAAAATGTGATTCATGGTATGAAACAATACCCCAGGTCACCCCGTTTAGATGAGATATTTCCCAAATGTACAAATATCCCAACTAGTCCACTGAGAAATACTCCCGTATAGGAAATAAATGCACTACCTTAGTCAACTGGTCCACAATCACCCAAATAGAATCATTCTTCTAAGGTGTCCTCAGAAGACCCACCACAAAGCCCATAGTAACATCATCCAACAATCATTATAGAATTGGAAACGAATGTATTAAACACCTAGAAAATTAATGTTCGCCCTTCACCTGTTGATAGGTGTAGCATCATGTCACGAACCTTGAAATCTATATTTTCATGTCTGGCCACCAATATTTTCATTGTAGGTCACATTACATTTTGCTCAAACCCGAATTTACCACCCACTTCAAGTCATAAAATTCCCATATCATCTCCTCCCACATGCTCGTAGGCATAACAACACAATTCCTAACATAGATGATCTTGTCCCCATATATGGTCTAATAGGAAGGTGACTCCCTACCTTCAAGGTTTTCCCTTTGGACATGTAAAGACCAGGATTTTTCCATGTAATTTTTTTTAATTAAATGGAAATATTACGAGTCCGTGAAAATTGACAGTGCATGATTCTGAGGCCATGTGTGCCTGGAATGAATTTCTAAACTTTTTTTAGGTACATTCAGCAAACACGTGAGTGATATTTTGTAACTTTTCAACCAATGCTCGAAATTGAAATCCGAGGGCACTGTTGAACTGACACTGCCAATATTCGCTTAAGGAGACCTTCACCTCAACCACAGTAGGTCGAGGGTGAAAGTTAGTTTTCTTGATTTTCATGGGAGAGTTAAGATAATAAAAAATAAAATAAAACAACAACTTTTATTTTATTTCTTGAAACCTCCATTTTGAATACTTGGTGGTAGGGACCACCCGAACTCCCCTTTAATGTGAGTTAACCCTTGGAATTACCCTAGTTAATGTTCCAAATTTAATTTAATTAATGTTCAAACTTTAATTGAATTAATAATCATAACTCAATTAATGTTATCTCCTCGCCCTTTTGGTTGGGATGGTTGTCAAAGGGAGGAGCTTTGGAGAACTCGGAAAAGACATCCTCCAATGAAGAACATACCTCTGACTAGAACGATGCTCGTGCCCAAATCAGAAGCATCTTGCAGGTGCAACGAATTCCGACATCACCATCATCATCTTCCTCCCCAAAACACCTCCAACGGACGATCGAGGTAGGGGTTTTATTTAAATCGTTCTTCCTGGTTTTTACGTTGATTCCAATCCTCTTGAATGGCCTACTACATATTTAATATGGAGGGTGCGGGCCACAAAAACATGGCCCAATTCCTCTTCAATTTTCTTCGTTAGTTGACATGCTCACGGTCGGATCGACGGATTGAGTGGTACCGAAGGAGGTTGTAGCATGTCGGTCACGGTGGAGGAAATTTGCGGCCGACACCTGGCCGACTGTGTGGAGGTAGGGCAACGTGCGTCCATGCCGCCAGAGCAGAAGACTGTGGCCTCTTGGCCGTGGAGGAGGCCTAAGGGTGTTCGACACCCATCCGGCCTCGGAGGATAGTGGCGTTGTCGCGCCGTTGGGAGGAGGACAGCTTGGGAATCCATCCGGCCGCATCACACCAAGCGGGACCCCTCCAGTGTGTCTCGCATGCCAGCAGAGCGACCAAACGGACCTTGGGCCATTCAGGTGACCTGGGGGTGCCTCCCCTCCCAGGTGGTGGTTAGGGTGGACCCCACCACAAGGTTCCACCTCAATCAAAGGCTGCATCACGGGCCACCCAGCGGGCCGTTCAAGCGGGTCGTGCCCAGTGGGCCGAGCTTTTCCCTTCGCATGCTGGGCCAGATCCGAATTTGTTCGGTTCAATCCAGGTCAGGTCAGGTTGGATCAGACCGGACCCAGGCCCATCTGGACCATGTTACCCCTTTGTGGACATATCTTGAGAACTGATCATGTTGTCGATCGCGTCAAATTAGTTGTTTAATTTTAACTAGAATTTATGCAGTATAGCAGCAACACTAGGTCGTCTCTCGACGGAGCCTTAGATCATTAATTTAAAAAGAGGATTTTTATAATGAAAGTAGAAGGTGAATGAAGTTTGTTAAAACTTGGGGGTTTGATGATTAAAGATGAAAATAGAAAATGAAAGCGATAAAACAATGTAGAGATTAATAGATTTAATTAAGCATGATCAACCTGGGGTACTCTCATGATGTTTATCCTTCATCGCTTCATGATATAGGGTTATGATATTTTAATCCCTGGTTTGTAACACCTAGAACCCGAATTTTACTATGTTTATACTAGGATACCTCCTAGGGTTCAGTCAAAAACACACAATGACTCACCGGAAACCGCCGATGATTGGGTGAATTGTGTTTCACTTCATAACCAAAACCCACCAAGGAAACACACGAAATACTCAATGCGCTATCCAGGTTTGTATGTTATTTCTTTGTGATACCATGACATAAATATACATTCCCTTGGTAGTGCTTTTTTTAGTTCAATTGGCCAATATGAACCACACAAACACCGCAATTGAAAGGGGGAAAAGAAAGTGGTGAACGGTGTTTGAAACATCACATGAATGGGTACCCCCAAACATGATCATATGAGTTGAGCATGACATAACAGTACATAACTCATTAAAATAAGAATAGATAATGATTAAAAACAATACAACAACCTAGAATTCAGAATATCATTCAAATATTACAAACATGAAGCTTGGGATTTACATCACGTTCCTCCTCGGGTGATCACAAGGGGTTTAGGAACCCATGGGAGAGGAGGAAGAGAATGATGTTGGGATAGAACTTCTCATAGCCTCTAAAACTTCTAGGATTGTTGAGAAGAATCCTTAGGGGCTCCAAAATGGCAGTACCTTGCCTTTTGGCTGAACTTCTAAATGGGGTGCCCAAGGCGTCTCTTTATAGCCAAAATGGGAAGTGGTTTTGGGCACCCAGATTTTGATAAACCACATGGAGAAAGGTTTTAGGATATTAGAAAGTCTAATATCCCTTTTGAAAAAACTGGAAAGTTGTATCCCCACATCTTATCTATCACCACCGAATGTTTGGCACCATTTGGACTAATACATCTCGAGATATTGATAAAATACAGAACGCCACTTTTGACTTTGTGCATATTTGGTGGCTTGGACATATTAGTTAGAATGTCCCACATAGAAGCCGAATCAGGATTGGGTTCCTCAATATGGAATGTATACTATTATATTTTGGATAGGTACCCAAAATTTCATCCCATTTGAATTCACGAATTTCACGTAATATTCAAAACAGTGGACACATGTCCATGGATCCATGCAATTTTGGCCCATTTTTATTCCACTTCATCAATGGTCCTCCAAATCACCTCCACCTACATTGAAATAATACAAACAAGTAACATTTCCCATTATAATATTGATTAACATTAATTAATTTATTCAAACATAAGGTGCAATTTATTATTATATTTGGAATATTCATTACAAAATTAGTTTAAAATAGCGGTGTAAGGGTGGAATACAATAGTGAATTGTGGTACGATCACACCCCCACACCTAAACATTTGCACTTCTGGGAAAAGTCATATATCTGAATAAAATGATGAAAATATATATTCCCAAAATCATGAAGATTTAATATTTGAGGAAATTTTAATTAAAGTAATGTGATCAATGCACGAACCACACCATGGAGTTCTTCCTAGTGAAAATAGAAAAAGATGTCTCATAAATAATATCATAGTGAAATTCAAAAAGATTCATGATTCCAAATTGATAAAGGAATTCAGAAGTCAACCATGAAACTAACTCTCCGTGTGTGGGGCTGAAAACCATTCTATGCTATTCTTTCCACTTGCTATCCTCTAAATATAGGTTATTTTAACATTTTTCATCTTAAATGATTTTTCCACCGAACCTACCCTACATCCTTTGTAATCATATTTCAAGACCCACTAATTTAAGTATTACCAGAAGTCAAACCATAAGCTCCTGAACACGATATCTCCATATGTTACACATTTCACCACTCCCCTCATTTATTATATTTTTTTGAGTTGCAATTGGAACAAATATCATACTCATATGTCAACCCTTGCTTGATCTTCTCAAGACAATAATTGGAATAGTTATAACAAGATCAAAGTTTGAGGAGGAGTGGTTTTTGACCTGCCCAATAAACAACCTTTTTTTAGGGTATACAACAGTCGGACATTAGGTACACACGCATAGGTCAATCTAGTACAGTAATGAAACAGATCGGATAAGGAACGAACGTATAAAAATATCATTTAAAGCTGAAAAATATTAACCCAACATATATTTACCTTATATTAAGTAATAAATAATCACACTCTATGGTTTAGTGTGAAAATTTGTGGAGATATAGTGACATTGTTTTCCCAAAAACTACTCACACAAGGGGCATCAATCATCTCAAAGGTGTCACATAGATACAACCATTTATATCATTGACAGAAAACCAATTCACTAAAAAAGAAAATCACTCCTTGATGTTAAATTCATAAAAATATTCCTTTTAGAATTCGTTATGGTATTTTTACTTCCCCCCCTTTATGGTCACTAAATCATTAAACTTCGAAATTGTTAATGGGGAAAAATGAAAATACCATAAAGAAGGCTAAAAAGAGAAGAAAGGAGAAAATGATGAAAATTCCTAACTAACCTAGGAATGTATCCACCCGCCCACACCTAGAATGTGCAGTGTCCTCACTGAAATAATTGATAATGTGAGAAGGAAGGATAAAACCTGGGGTGTTTTATTGGTATGATGAGTTGAGAAGGTGGATCTCCTCCACCAGATTCTTCATAAAATCCTCATAGAAGTGTTTAAGTCTCTTCCCATTAACGGTAAGACTTTGTCCACTCTACTCATGCAAAATCTGTATTACACCAAAAGGGTAAACATTAGTAATAGTATAAGGACCGACCCATCAAAAATGAAGCTTACCTGGGAGGAGCTTAATCCTGGAATTGTACATGAGGACCTTCTCAACAATATGAAACTTCCTCTAATGAATCATCCCATTATGGATTTCCTTTTTCCTTTCTTTGTATATTCAAGAGTTCTCATATGCATCACGCCAAATTTCTTCTAACTCCTGAATCTGCAACTTCCTATGCTCACCTGCATCTGAGAGATTCATATTACATTGCTTAACAGCCCAATATGCATGGTGTTCTACCTCCACCGGAAGGTGAAAATACTTTCCAAACACAATCCTATATGGTGACATTCTGATCAGGGTTTTAAAAGTAGTATGGTACGGCCAAAGTGCATCATCTAAGCGCAAACTCCAATCTTTCCAATTGGGTTGTACCGTTTTCTCCAAGATTCTCTTAACTTCCCGATTTCAAATTTCCGCTTGTCTGTTAGTCTGGGGATGATATGCAGTGGAGACATTATGAACAACCCCATACTTATGAAGAAAGTTCTTCATGTTACGATTTCAAAAATGTGAACCCTGATCACTAATGATGAATCTTGGTAGACCGAACCTACTGAAATTTGGGACCTCAAAAAATCAACAACAACTCGAGAGCCATCGGTCCTAGTAGCCTTTGCTTCCACCCATTTAGAATCATAGTCAACAGCAAGTAATATGTACAAAAATCCAAATGAATTTGGAAACGTCCCCATGAAATCAATGTCCAATGCATCGAAGATTTCACAGAATAACATGGGCTATTGGGGCATTACATTCCTCTTGAAGATATTCCCTGTGAATTGACATCGAGTACATGATTTACAAAACCTATGGGAATCTCTATAAAATTTTGGACAATATAATTCCAAGTCAAGGACCTTTCGAGAAGTACGTTGAAATCCAAAGTGTCCCCCACAATCCAGTGTGTGGCAGAAGCTCAAAACTGAGGTGAACTCATGGTCAAGGACACACCTACGAACAACCTGGTCACTATAGATCCTCCAAAAATATGGGTCATCCCAAATGTACCATCAAGAATCATGTTTAAGTCTCTAGTATTGTGAAGTGATAAAATCATTGGGGACCCTAGATGTTACTAGAAAATTCACAATGTCCACATACCAGGGGGTAAGGTCCATAACATCACAAAGCTCTCATAAGGGAAGAATTCTCCAATGGGGAGAGGTGAGTCTACATGATGGTCCAGTGGTGGGGAGATCCTAATAATGTGGTCAGCTACCACATTTTCCACTCCTCTCTTATCTCTAATCTCAAGTTCAAACTCCTGGAGGAGGAGCATCCACCGAATGAGGTGGGGCTTAGCTTCATGTTTCTTAAGGGGAAACCGAATGGCAGCATGATCAGAAAAGACAATGATTTTTGACCCAATGAGATAGGATCGGAACTTTTCCATGGAAAACACAATAGAAAGTTGTTCTTTTTCAGTGGTTGTGTAGTTCGACTGGGTAGGGTCAAGGGTACGTGAGGCATATGTAATGTCATGAGGGGACTTCTCAACAATTTGTGATAAAACTTCCCCAACTACAAAGTCAGAGGCATCACACATAATCTCTACGAGCAGATCCCACCTTGGTGGTTGGATGATGGGAGGTGATTTGAGACTTATTTTTAGTGAATTGAAAGCATCCTCAAAAGTTTTATCAAAAAAAAATTCATAATCCTTTTGTAATAATCATGATAAGGGAAGTGAGATCTTACTAAAGTCTTTAATGAATCGGTGGTAAAAACCAGCATGACCCAAGAAAGACCACACCTCACAAACACATTTTGGATATGGAAGGGGTGAGATTAATTCAATTTTAGATATATCGACTTGAATTACCTTATTTGAAATGATATTTCCAAGAACTATCCGCCGCTCAACCATGAAATGAAATTTTTCATAATTTAAAACAAGATCTTTTTCAATGCAGTGACGGAGGACAAAACCTAGGTTTTCCTAACAATCATCAAAATAAGAACCATAAACCATGAAATAATCCATAAATACATCCATAAAACTCTCAAGGTACTCATAAAAAATACTGAACATACATCGTTGAAATGTATCAGGAGCATTACATAGGCGAAAAGGTATTCTTCTGTATGAAAATGTGATGAATGGACAGGTATGTGGTCTTTTCTTGATCCTTAGGGGCTATATGGATTTGGAAGTAACCTGAATATCCATCAAGGAAACAATAATGGGACTTACCAGCAAGTCGTTCTAACATTTGGTCAATGAATGGTAAAGTAAAGTGGTCCTTCTGTGTGGCTTGATTCAGTCAACGATAGTCAATACAGACTCACCAACTATTTTGCACACGCATTGGAACCAATTCATTCCTTTCATTTCACACAACTGTTATTCCTGTTTTTTTATTCACAATTTGAACTCGGCTAACCCATTTAATTATTAGATATAGGATAAATGATCTCAGTAGTAAGTAATTTACTGACTTCCAATTTTACTACTTCAAGGAGAGTGGGATTCAACCGGCGTCGAGCCTGCCTTATAGACTTAGCCTCATCATCCAAAAGTATATGGTTCATACAAATAGATGGAATAATACCAAGAATATCAGCCAATGTCCATTTTGTTTCCTTTTTACACTCTCTCAAAAGATCAAACAGTTTTGATTCCTGCTGTTGAGAGAAGTTATTGGCAATAATGATGGGAAATGGGTCAATAACCTCAAGATAGGCATATTTTAAATTTGATGGAAGTGGTTTTAATTCCAACACTGGGGGGTTTTGGATTGAGAGAGTGGATTTAGGGGGAGTGAGGTCCATGAAACTCTCTATCTGCTCATGTTTATTCTCAATGGAAAGAGAATATATTTAAATGAGATTTGCAGAATCATCGATAGTTATGGGTACCTTAGAATAAACACACTCATCAATTAAAGGTCAAAATTTACATTATTCTGAACCCACACAACATTCAAAAGAAGAACTAAAACTCAAATCATCCATGGGTTAATAAGAGGAATATAAATCAGAGGATGGGTCGAGGACAGAATTTTGTGTGTGTTTGTCATTAGAGTGAACTTCCATCGAATAGATAGGAAGAGTGGAGTGCTCTTCAACAGGGTGTTTCATAGCCTCAAGGATGTTAAAACTTACCTTTTCTCCACCAAACTCCATGGACAACGTACCATTGTGAACGTTGATGATCGTCTTTGCTGTTTTGAGGAATGGCCTCCCAAGTATGGGAGGGGAATTTCCTTACTCCGAATGGCCCGAAGGCCTTATTTTTTCTATTATTATGATTAATCCCCCTTTTAAGGGTTTTAGGGGAACCCGAACATGACTCGTAGGCCCAGGGTACAAGGCCCAACAAACTCGTAATACATGACCCGAAGGCCCAGAGGCATACCATGCCCAATACATGACCCTTAGGCCCAGCCCACTTGAACTAAACCTCCCCATATTTCTATATCATTGATCACCTAGATCTTCACCTTGCATTGCTGATCAGCTAGCATTGCCCTGTACAAAGCTGCACAGTGCCTGGTCCCGATGGCGGTTGCCATACCCTCTCATTCTTCCAATCCGGTTATCTCTTCATCTAGTGGCTGCTACTCATGTTGCTCTGATCCTCTTCTGGGAAATGTTCTGTGTGAACTGGGCTACTCCATGGTCTACGTGACCCGAAGGCCCTGTGGCCCGAAGGCCTTTGATGACCCGAAGTCCCTGGAGACCCGTATGCACAAACCGGTGGCCTGAAAGCCCAAATCGGGTGAATAGTTCCATTGCTATTGTACCGAATAGTAAATGCTACAGTACTGCTACAGTAACCCCGAAATTTTCCTCCACCCAGTTTTGAACCTGGGTCTCTTGGATGCCATACAGGAGCCCTTACCTCTCGGGTACGGGCTTGTTGGCAGTGGAGTTTAGAGGGGCATGTCCTTGGGTTCGGGTATCTTCCATCTCAAGAATGTAAAAGTCTGCAGGGAAGATGAGATTCTTAACTTTTATGAGGACATCCTCGACCACTCCTGATGGGTGTGTTGTGCTTCGGTTCGTAAGTTGCACGAAAATGCATGTTGGTTTAATCTCTCCAACTTGCAAAGAAGTATACACGGATTGAGGCATTACATTAATAGAAACTCTTAAGTCTAGCATAGCATCATAAAAGAAGGTCTCCCCTATGGCACAAGGTATCATGAATGTGCCCGGATCCTTGCATTTGGTTGGCATTGCTGGTTGAATCAAGGTCGAGACATTCCTTCCCATGTTGACTCTCTCATTCCCCTTCAGCCTCCTTCTATTGGTGCAAAGCTCTTTAAGAAATTTGTCATATCTAGGGATTTGTTTAAATGTATCTAATAAAGGAATGTTAACTTGAACCTTTTTAAATGTTTCCATTATTTATTTTATCAATCTCATTATCAAAATTCTTCATAGATTTAGAGAATCATTGAGGGAAAGTAAGAGGAATGTATTGTTCATTTGAATCATCAATGACAATTAGATTACCATTTTTGTCTTGTTTTTCATTACATGAAATTTTTTAGGGTTGGGAAAGAGAGTTTTCATGAGTGGGACATACCTTCTATGCAGAATCGGTAGAATGGGAAACCTCTTTACCACTATGAAGTGTAACTGCACTACATTACCTTTGTCCTTAAAATTGGAAATGGGTTGGGATGGTAGTTGTCCATAACCTTGCATCTTAAACTCCCTGATGGTGTTTTCCAATTTTCCCACTTGAGTTCGCAGGTCTTGAATAAATGATTGTGTGGTTTTTTGGAACTGGAGGTTCTGGGTTGCCATTTTCTTCACCATATCTTCAAGGCTTGGTTCATACTTGAGAGGAGGAGGATTTTTTTGAGATTTTGAAGGATAAGAAGGTTTCAAACCTTGGCCTTATTGAAACTAGTTCTGCTTGGGGTAGCTTAAGTTTCCTCTTTGTCGGTATTGTGGTTTTGCATGCCACCGAGGGTTTGGATTTGGCCTAAATGGTTCTTGCTTGAACAGTGGTGCTTGTTGGAATGGACGCCCAGGGAACACTTTATCCAAGACTCATGAATCCTGAAGTTGTGGGAACTGGTCAGAAAAATGAGTATTATCAGAACAAATACCACAATGTAATGGAAAGGGAGGAGAGTGTGAGTTACCTTCCGCTTGAGCTAAATGCCTTAGAATGGTATTCATCTCATAAAGTTTATTATCTACCTTTTGTTCTAGGGATGAATGACTTACCTCTTGAACTCCTTGGGTTGGTGCAATAGCTTGTGTACCAAATTGTTGTTCATTTTGAGCCATGTTGGATATTAAGTCACAAGTGGAAGAAGGAGTTTTATCAACTAGGGAACCACCAGCTGCAGCATCAATCATTCCACGATCCATGGGGATAAGTCCCTCATAGAATTACTTGATTAATAGTTGTTCACTAATCTAGTGGGGGGGCAGCTTGAACAAAGTCTTTTGAATCTCTCCCAGTATTCATGAAGGGTCTCTCCTTGTGATTGCCTAATTCCACAGATTTCTTTCCTAATTGATGTCGTTCTAGAGGCAGGGAATAAATTCTCTAAAAAGATTCTTTTATGTTCATTCCATCCCCCAATTGTGGTGGGAAAATATTATAGCCAATCTTTGGATACACCATCAAGGGAGAAATGGAAGGTCCTAAACTTGGTTAAGTCCTCGATCACATTTTGGGGTTTCATGGTTGATCAGACTATATGAAACTCTTTAAGATGTTTGTGAGTGTTCTCACTGGGAAGACCATGAAATTTAGGAAGAAGGTGGATGAGACCAGATCTCAGCTCAAAGTTGGCTACTTCCTCAGGATATTTGATGTACGCAGGTTGGTACTCCACATCAGGGGTGGTCAGTTCTTTTAAAGTTCAATTATTTGTAGCCATGTTTTTTTGGGTTTGATTGGGTTCAATTTTGTATTGTTTTAGAACCACTTGAGGTTCCAAAAGGGGTTCCTCAATGTTACTTGATTTACCTTCTCTAGATGTCTTGATTTGAGTGTGAAGTGACTTTTCAATTTCGGGGTCAAATTCAAGTAGTGTTGCTTTACCAGATCGGGTCATGCAAATAATTTGTGAAGTTTTTTTTTGAATATGGATAGGATCACTTAAGAAGGGTGAAAAGATAATATAATGTTATAATACAGAATTATAGAGAGGGATATGGAGAAGAACAAGAGAGAGAGAGAGAGAAAGAACACACAAAAAACAACAAAGAATAAAGACAAAACCCAAAACAAAAACAATCAAATGGGGGTGGGGTATTTAAAAGTGTACTAATTAAAAAGTAAAATAACTAAATAAAAGGAAATAAAGAAAAAAATGATCTTGGATCCCCAGAAACGGTGTCAAAATATGATCGTGTTGTTGAACACATCAAATTAGTTGTTTAATTTTGAGTAGAATTTATGCAGTATAGTAGAAACCCTAGGTCGTCTCTCAACGGAGCCATAGATCATTAATTTAAAAATAGTATTTTTATTATGAAAGTAAAAGGTGAATTATGTTTTCTAAAACTTGGGGGTTTGATGATTAAAGATGAAAATAGAAAATGAAAGCGATAAAATAATGTTGAGATTAACAGAATTAATTAACCATGATCAACCCGGGGTACTCTCATGATGTTTATCCTTCATCACTTCATGATATAGGGTTATGATATTTTAATAACTTTTTTGTAACACCTAGAACCATAATTTCACTGAGTTTATACTAGGATACCTCCTACGGTTCAGTCGAAAACACACAATGATTCACCGGACACCGCTGATGATTGGGTGAATTGTGTTTGACTTCATAACTGAAATTCACCACGGAAACACATGAAAAACTCAATGTGCTTTCCAGGTTTGTATGTTATTTCTTTGTGATACCATGACATAAATTTACATGGCCTTGATAGGTCTTTTGTGATTTAAATTGACCAATATGAACCACACAAACACCGCAATTGAAAGGGGGAAAGAAAGTGGTGAATGGTGTGTGAAACATCACATGAATGGGTACCCCCAAACATGATCATATGAGTTGAGCATGACACACTAGTAAATAACTAAATAAATTAAAAATAGATTATGATGAAAAACAACACAATAACGTGAAATTCAAATTATCATTCAAATATTACAAACACGAAGCCTGGGATTTACATCACTTTCCTCCCCGGGTGATCACAATGGGTTTAGAAACCCATGGGAGAGGAGGAAGAGAATGATGTTGGGGTAGAACTTCCTATAGGCTCCAGAACTACTAGAGATGTTGAGAAGACTCCTTGTGGGCTCCAAAATGTTAGCACCTTGCCTCTTGGCCGAACTTCTAAATGGGGTGCTCAAGGTGTCTTTTTATAGCAAAAATGGGAAGTGGTTTTGGGCACCCATATTTTGATAAACCATTTGGAGAAAGGTTTTCGGCTATTATAAAGTCGAATCTCCCTTTTTAAAAAACTGGAAAGTTGTATCCCCACGTCTTATATATCATCATCGAACGTTTGGCACCATTTGGACAAATACAGCTCGAGATATTGATAAAATACAGAACGCCACTTTTGGCATTGTGTATATTTTGTGTCTTGGACAGATTAGTTTGGATTCCCCCCATAGAAACCGAATTAGGATTGTGTTCCATAATATGAAATGTATCCTATTATATTTTTGACAGGACCAAAAAATTTCAGCCCATTTGGATGCACGTCTTTTGCGTAATATTCAAAATAGTGGACTCATGTCCATGGATCCATGCAATTTTGGCCCATTTTTCTTCCACTTCATCAAGGGTCCTCCAAATCACCTCCACCTACATTGAAATAATAAAAACAAGTAACATTTCCCATTAAAATATTGATTAACATTAATTAATTTATTCAAACATGAAGTTAAATTTATTATTATATTTAGAATATTCATTACAAAACTAGTTTAAAACAGCGGTGTAAGGGTGGAATAAAATAGTGAATCGTGGTACGATCAAGAACCGGGTGTCCGTTTGACGAACCGTCTATGGAATCAGGATCCTTAGACCAAGATGGTCCTTTTGGTATACTCTACATGAGTTTTGCATAAATTTGGAGTGCGAACGGGTTGGATCGAACCCAAATCCAACCAGGCCCTCAGAACAGAAATGTTAATAACTTACAGACCGGGCGTCCGATTGACGTGTCATCAGTTGTGTTGGGTCCCTTATGAAATGTTGGACCTTTGGGATACTTATTCACGGTAATTAATGGTAGTTGAAGTATCGGCTGATTTCTTGATGATCGGAACCTCTCGGAATCAAGCATGCTTAGTGCGGGAACCCTACGGCTGGTTGTACTTGAAGAATCTTCAAATCATGTGTGGGTCAGTGCTCAGCAATCCTATGTGGGTTAGCACATACTGATCCTATGTGGGTTAGAACTTATTTATCCTATGTGGGTCATCGCATACCGATCATGTGTGGGTCATCTGTAGATCCTGTGTGGGTCAACAGCAGATCTTCTCGACAAAGTAAGATGATCTAACAATACAGCTAATCATCTATACATCTGTACTTAAGTTATACCTGGTGAGAGATGAGTCTTTACCTTTGTGGTACACTTCTGTGTGGTGATAACTTTGTGGTATTCTTCTATGTGGCGTTACCTTCATGGTACTTATCTTCGTGGTGAAACCTATGTGTTATTCTTCGGTGTGGCGTTACCTTTGTGGTATTTACCTTTGTGGTGTTACCTTCATGGTATTCTTTACTTTATGGAATAGTAGAGATTTTTGGTAAAGAGTAGGGCCTTGTGTTTCCTCATAAATGAGATGGGTATATATTATAACATAGGAATATTTATGGGAATATACCTAAGTAGGTTTGACTGTTGTTTCGTGATATCTGTTTATAGTATTTCATGGTGGTATATTCTTTGTGGATTTTGAGAGACCTTTGGGGGTCTCGTGGTCCTTAATAAGTATCGTTATACTCACCTATCCACATGTTATGCCCGCACCTTGCTGTGTATTGTGCATATGACGGACAACGCTGACTGACGACAAGGGTACCAGGACTGGAGGCTACTCAGAGGTGGACCTTAGAAGAGGCGTACTACAGAGACGACCGTTAGAGAGATGTACCTACCCTTCAGGTAGGATCCTTGGTGTCTATTCACAGGATATATTTTTTAGTTTTACTTGTACTTTAATATTGGGATTGTATTCTAAGCCTTTTACTTACTTTACTCACTTTATTTTCTATATAGTTTACCTTGTGCTTGTATTTTTCTATGTTCTTGGTTTGAGTGAGTTTTCAGGTTTAAAAGGAAATGTCTTCCCAGTTTTATGGATATGTCTTTCTGGGGCTAGTCGCCAGCCCCTGGCCTATGGAAGGCAGTCTTAGGGTAGTCACGAAATGGGCCTCGGGGGATGGGTCATGAAAAATGGGTATCATAGGAGTTCGGTTCAACTGAAGAACTATGACTCTGATATTTTGAATTGGGAATAGTATTAAGTGTGATGACTGTGGTTTCTAGTTTGGGGAATCCAGTGTTGGTGCAGCAGCTGAATTATCCAAACACTAGGACCCTAAATTCTGACTTTCGACTCAGTGCACGAAAACATTGATTGTGTGTGTGCCTTTGAAAAGTTTTCTTTGTGAACTCTTTGAGTCAGCTCACCAGGTATAAATTATTGACCGTGGCGCACCTATTTCATTTAAATATGCCTCTATGCAGACATACAACTAGGGTTATAGGTAGAGTACATGATGATATCCCACCGAGGGACTAGGCTTTGGTGCAGGGCCCCCTTACGGCAGTTGTACCATCGGGTGGTGTACCAGAAGCACCACTACCCATTGGGTAGCCGATGCCACCAGCTCCAGTAGAAGAGGGTGCATGACACTTGAGCGTGTTTCATGAGTTCCAGTGCTAGAGGCCACCGAGGTTCTAGGGTGAGACAGATCCACAGGCGGCTAAGGACTAGCTGGAGGTCGTGGTTAGAGTTTTCCGACTAGTAGGGACACCAGTTGATCTCATGGTGATCCTTGTCCCCAGTCTTCTTCAGGAAGTAGTGGGTAGATGGTGGATCTTGATGTCCTAGGTTCATGATGAGGTAACTCTCATCTGGTCGGACTTCGAGATCTTTTTTTGGGTAGAGTTTGTCCCGGCGACCTTACGCTCTATGCGTATATAAGAGCTTCTCCACTTGTAGAAGGGTAGCATGATTGCGGCTCAATATTAAGTGAGGTCCACCGACCTCTCACGATACTCCACTTACATGGTGTGGGAACCTTTCTTCAGGCCCTGGACCATTGAGTAGGGGCACATATGGGATACTAGAGCCTCAATGATTTCTCTCAGTATCCTGACTTAGGCGGGGGTGTTAGAGAAATCACTCTTAGTGGAGAGCTTCCTTGTTGAGCAGTCACCTACAGCAAGACTCACCACTGGATGACACATAGCAGATTCATCTACAGCTAGTAGCAGACAGATGCCGCAGAGGTCCAAGAGGACCAGACCTATGGGTTGACGACTGCAAGATATTAGTTCGGTTGTGCGGGGCTCTGGAGATAGAGTAGGACAGGTGAGGAACAGGCAGTGTTAATCATGCGGCGGGAAGGGTCACATGGCTCATGACTGCCCAACCCGTTGTATGGATGACCAACAGACGGTCGAAGGACTACTTGGGCAGAGGAAAATATTTGATCGAGGAGGTCCGTAGGCAGGAGGTGGATGTGGCAGAGGAGTAGGTCATGCAACAGGCGGTTGGCGGCGATTTTAGGTTCTACTACCACCACCTCCAGGTGGTCTACCCCGACCACAGGGATCAGGTGGAAAGGAATGAGCTCAACTCCAAGCAGTCGAGGCCTGTGACCACAGCCCTGATTTGGAGCTCAGAGATTCCAGTGGAACCGTTGGCTCGATCCTTACGGCTAGAGACTCATACGGGAGAGGATTCGATGAATATGCACTAGTGACAGAAGTGTGATATTACTCTAGGAGGTGAGAGATTTGGCTGGGAACTTCTAGAAGTGGTGCCGAGGCCTTACGACATCATCTTGGGTATGAACTAGTTATCCACAGTCCCTGCTCAGATCGACTGTATTTGGTGCAAAGTGCAGTGTGTCTTTACGGACGGGACCAGGTTTTCCTTCACCGGCGAGAAGGGAACCTTTGTAGCCCAGGATGGACTTACATAGAGGAGGGTGCAGCCGATCCTACATCAGTTGGATAGCCTTACCCTTGGAGCAGTTGATGTTGAGATTCTTAGCTATCCTGTAGTGGTGGTCCAGTACGTTGATGTTTTCCTTAACGATGTTCTGGGTCTACCTCCTCATAGAGAGGTGGACTTTTATATCGACTTGAACCTCGAGACGACATCGATATCTACACCAGCATATCGGATGGCTCCCGTGGAGATTTGAGAGTTGCGCTTACAACTAGAGGACTTGCAAAGAAATTGGTTCATTAGGCCCAGTGTTTCTCTATGGGAAACCCTAATTTTGTTCGCCAAGAAGGAGAATGGGAGTTTGAGACTCAAGGTGGACTATTGACACCTGAACCAGGTGACCGTGAAGAACAAGTACCCACTCCAGAGGATTGATGATCTTTTTTATTAGCTGAAGGGAGCACATTGGTTTTTGAAGATAGACCTCAGATCAGGCTATCACCAGCTCAAGGTATGAGATGGGGATGTGTATAAAACGACCTTCATATGTTGGTATGGCCATTACGAGTTATTGGTTATGCCATTCTGAATGACCAACACCCCAACATTGTTCATGATACTCATGAACAAGATCTTCTAGACATATCTTGACCTCTTTTTGGTAGTCTTCATCAACGACATCTTGATATAATCATCCACAGAGAAGGATCATGCCTATCATCTCTAGATTGTTATGGACACACTCCTAGATCACCGGCTTTATGGTAAGCTCTCAAAGTGCTAGTTATGGATCCGAGAGGTTCAATTTCTGGGAAACGTCATCTTGGAGGCTAGAGTTGCGATGGGTCCAGCCCAGAATGACGATTTTCTGGCTTGGGATCCACCCAGGAGTGTGATGGAGGTGCGTAGTTTTTTGGGTTTGTCCAGTTACTACTGGAGGTTTGTGCCTGACTTTTCCAGAGTAGTAGCACCCTTATCAACGTTGAAGAAGAAGGTGCAAACCTTTGTGTGGTTGGATAGATGATAGAATAGTTTCTTGGAGATGATACAGTGACTGAAGAGTGCCCCCATCTTGAGGTTACCGTAGGAGGGAATTGGGTACGTAGTCTACTGCAATGGATCAGGGATCGGGCTTGGATTTGTCCTGATGCGGGAGTGAGTAGTGATCACCTATGGTTCTCGATAGCTGAGACAACATGAGCATAACTACACTACCCATGACCCGGAGTTAGTAGTAGTGGTCTTCACCTTGAAGATGTGGTGACATTACTTGATGGGTGAATGTTTTACAGTCTACTCTGATCACAAGAGTCCCAGGTATATCCTCTCTCAGAAGGACCTGAACCTGAGACAACGACATTTTTTTGAGTTCCTCCAGGACTATGACTATGAGATATTCTATACTCTTGGGAAGGGGAATGTAGTAGTAGATTCACTTAGCAGGAGATCTGGTATACAATTGCTAATTGAGGCAACAGAGAAGTTGGCCACTTTGTGGATATCCTACATGGATCGTGATGGAGCAGCTTATCTTCAGTCTCTAACAGTTACTCCCCCACTCCATCAGCGAGTCAGGGAGGCGCATCTTGGGGACACTGACTGTGAGTCTCAACATGCTCAGATATACATAGGATAGGCACCTAATGGATTTTTTGAAGATGGGGAGCACATCATTCTCTTCAAAGGACGTACTATGGTACTGGTGGCACTACGGGAGGAAGTGTTGAGGGAGTTACTTATATCACCTCTAGTGCTACATCCAAAAATGGAGAATATGTACTAGGACCTCCAGCTTCAGCACTGGGGGCCGGGAATGAAGAAAGCAGTGGTAGAGTATGTCTCATGGTGCCTCACTTGTCAGCAAGTGAAGGCAGAGCACCAGGTTCCATCAAGCATAGTTCAGCCACTAGAGGTTCCAGAGTGGAAGTGAGATGGGATTTCCAAGGACTTCCTGTTAGTATTTCCATGCATGTCCAAGGGACATGATTCCATTTGGGTGATCGTTGACCGACTCACCAAGTCATCCCACTTCCTACCTATCAGAGAGCAGAGATCAGTAGAGGTCTTGGGATGCCTCTTTGTGCAGAAGATTATATGACTTCATGGGGTTCCATCTATGATTTTATCTTCTCATGATGAACCTTTTACTTCCTGGATTTGGAAGAAAGATGGTTGGATAGAGCGGACCATTCAAACCCTTGAGGATATGATACATGCTTGTGTCCTTGATTTTAGCTGTAGCCGGGAGGATCACTTTCCATTAGTGGAGTTCAGATACAAAAACATTTATCACTCCACTATTGGTATCGAACCATTCAAGGAATTTTACGGTCAAACATGAAGATCACCTCTATGATGGACTGACCTAGGGGAGTCTGCACTCGTGGTACTAGAGATGGTATGGGCTACAACAGAGAAGGTGCAGAACATCCAGAAGTAGATGAAGACTGCACATAGCAGGCAGAAATCTTATGCTGACTAGAGATGGAGACCTCTGGAGTTCGACGATGGTGACCATGTCTTTATATGGGTCTCACCTCGACGAGGTTTGTGGATATTTGGATGGGGCAGAAAGTTATCTCTGAGTTTCATCGGACCCTTTTAGGTCCACATCAGAGTTGGCGAGGTGGCATACCACTTATCTCTTCCCCCTCAGTTGCACCGGGTGGATGGCTTTTTCCACGTATCCCATCTGAGGAGATATGTACATGATCATTGGAACATCATTGAATAGGGAGAGCTGGACATCGACGATAGGGAGACTTTTTCAGAGGTTCCAATGGAGATTGAGAATCAATAAGAGTAGGTTCATTGTGGGTGGTTGATACCTCTAGTGCGCGTACGTAGGAAGCACGGGAAACTCTAGGAGAGAACATGGGAGTGGGAGGCTCAGATTCGAGCTCAGTACCCCAACTTGTTTCTCTAGTTTGTGTTGTGGCTTTCACCGACACAAATCCCTGAGGTGGGGAGAATATAAATTCTCGGATTTTTTCATTTAATTTTTTTAATTAAATGGAAATATTAAAAGTTCGTGAAAATTGAAGGTCCATGATTCTGAGGCCCGGTGTTCCTGGAATGAATTTCTGAACTTTTTAGGTACATTCAGTAAATGCACAAGTGGTATTCTGTAACTTTTGAAAAGGTGCTCAGAATTGAAATCCAAGGGCACTGTTGAACTTACAGTGATGATATTCTCTTAAGGAGACCTTCACCTCCACCACAGTAGGTCAAGGATGAAAGATAGTTTTCCAGATTTTCGTGGGAGAGTTAAATGAATAAAAAATAAAATAAAACAACAAATTTTATTTTATTTTCATGAAACCTCCATTTTGAATACTTGGTGATGGGGACTACCCGAACTCCCCTTTAATGTGAGTTAACCCTTGGAATTCCCCAATTTAATGTGCCAAATTTTATAAAATAATGTGCCAACTTTAATTGAATTAATAATATTAACTCAATTTAAGTTGGATCCTCACCCTTTTGGTTGGGATCGTTGGCAAGGGGAGAGCTTTGGTGAACATGGAAGTACATCCTCTAATGAAGAACGAACCTCCGACGTGGACGATGCTTAAGCCCGAATCGGAAATGTCTTGTGAGAGTGACGAATGCTAATGTCACCATCATCATCTTCCTCCTCATGAAACCTCCAACGGAAAATCGAGGTAAGGGTTTTGTTTAAATTGTTCATTGAGATTTTTATGTTTATTCCAATCCTCTTGAACCGCCTGATATCAATTTAACATGGAGGGTTCACATCGTCCTTGTCGCAAGGATGGTCAAGTTTACATTTATAAAGACCCAAGATATAGCATAGTGGATAACCTCAGGGTCGCTCTCAAGGAAGCAGTGTCGAGAGCCTAAGTGGTCTAATCCGAAAATCTTTTTGTATTTTTAAATACTTTGAAAACATAAAAACACACTCCTAAGGAATCACTAATCAGTGATGAAGAGCACATTGGATGTGGAATAGTGATGAACAGATGAGAAACAGATATGGATAAATGCAAAAACAAATAGACACAGGACAAAAATAAGAAAAGAAAACAGGCGCCAACATAACACAAGACACAAAACAAACAAAAGACACCAAGACAGAGAAGACAAAAGATAGCGAGAACAAGGCTAGACCCAGGTTAATTCACCCTCAACTCCATATCCTAGATCAACCTAAGAAATTTATCAACAATTATTAAATTCCCACAATGCATGATCGATATCTCGGATCACACACCAATCTCGCCTAGAAATTAAACACTCAAATATAGAATTTCTTCGATGCTCAAGCATTCCTCCGAACTGTAAGGTGATTCACTCAGCAAAGTCATTCTGTAAAGAATTTCTCACAAGATAGAATGATTCCACTGAGATCATAAAATTGCACAACCAATATTGATTCTTAGTTCGAGAAATAAAGACAGGAAGGGGAAAATAAATAAAGAAAGAGAGTAGCGGTCGTCCTGTGCAAGATCTCGCTCTCGCTAAATCTAACTCATAGTCACGATCTACCAAGTCGAATAAAAAGAACGTGATCGCATTAATGTGAAGATCTCCAGAATGTGTTGGGTTTCATAAACTCGATCTATCCCTACATGTTAGATCTCCATTTCTGGAGATTGGAGAACACAACACGAAATGAGGATGAATAAACAACACAAACACAAATGAAACAAACATCACAATTCAATTAAATAAACATGCAACACAATGAGAGTATTTAAAGACTCAACATAAAACACCAGAACCAGAGCAGCGGGAGGATGGATGAAATGGAGGAGTGGGGACCCGTCTTCAGGTCGAAGACGAGTTCCAGTCCGATGAAGTGTTATGGAATGGTGTACGAACGGTGGTGGAGTCTCCTCCACCACTACTGAATGATCCCCCCGGGTCCTCTGCTCTGGCCCTTGTCCCTTGACTCAGAGAGGATTTGTGTGTCCTCTTCTTTTTAGATGAAAAACAGAAAACTAAACTGACAGGCAGTAGATCCACGTGGTGTGTCTTTGAATGCACTCGTCACCAACTCTCGACTGAACTCCCTGTGAGTGTATCCAATTACCCCGCAATAAACTCGTGAATATTATCGCGACATTTCCCACAAACAACTTCTTTTAATCCCTACAAGTATGAGTGACTCCCCCTGCACAGAACAAGAGAAAAACCAAAAACAAGTTAAACATATAAAAAGAAACTAAAAAAAACTGTATATTAATTTTATTACTTAGATTAGTTATATCTATAATACTTAATATTATTAATACTAAAATATGTAAATATAATTATTATTATTATTATGTATATTATTATGACATATTAATAATATATAAAATCTTATAAACAATTATTAATATAACTATAATTATTATTGTATTATAATTAATATATATATATACACTATATTATGTGTTATATCACATGTTATATATATAGTGTATTATATATATTATGGTGTTATTAAAATAATTAGCTTAATATTATAATTATAATAAAGTAGAAAAAAATGGCTGGATTTGGGGGGGGGATTGGTTAGTGCGGCGTGGAAGAGAAGGGGGAAAAAGGGTTCGGCCCTGGGGAAGAAGACGACACTTCAGGGTTTCGCCAATATCATGGAGGCAAGGAGGGTGTCGCCGGTGAGTGGGGAGACGCAGGGGTCGGGGGTCTTCAGTTGAAGGCACAGCAGCAGGGGACTCTGGCTGGTTTGGTGCAAATGAGAGGGTGGAGCCGAAGGGTATGGTGTGGCTTCAGCAGGTGGATGGCGGTGGTTCTCGGCCGAAAGGGTGGAGTGCGGCGAGGTGAGGAAGTGAGCAGGGGCTGACGGGCAAGGTGCGGGAAAGTGGCGTTGGCGTGAGGGATTCAGGTATGGAGACGAAGGCCGAGGAAGAGAGGGGTTCGGCGCAGGTAGCTCTCGGTTCACGGTGCAGGTGAGGAGTCTGGACCGAGGTGTGGTGATGCGAGGCAGGGAAGGGTGAAATGTGGCGCAAGGGTTCAGATGAGGTAGGGGATTGGGTATCAGTAGCTGGGTGTATTAGTAGCGGAGCTACTGGTAGAGGGGTTTGCAGCTACTGGTAGAGGAGGTTTGTGGCTACTGGTATAGGATGTTTGTAGCTACTGGTAGAGGATGTTTGGATTTGTGAGAGCTGTATCAGTAGACTATATCGGTGGGATGGAGGGTATCGGTGAGGATTAGTAGCTACTGGTAGAGGAGGTATAGATTTTCAGCTACTGGTAGAGGATTAACAGCTACTGGTAAAGGGGGTAACAGTGAGGTATACTGCGTATCAGTGAGAATGGGTGTAACGGTAGACTTAGTGTATCAGTGAGGTAAGTCGCAGTGAGAATTGTATAATGGTGGAATGTATCAGTAGGTTGTGTATCGGTAGCAAGGTTGCTGATAGGGAGGGTCAATGTGCGACCACAACACCTGCGAATCAAATAAGTAAAAATAATTTAATAAAATAATTTAATAAAACAAAAAATAAATAAATTAATAAATTAAATTAAATTAAATAGAATTAAATTAAAAACAAAAAGTTAAATAAAATAAAATTAATGAAACTTTATTTAAAAAATTGAATTAATTTGGGTTAAAATTTATAAACATACATAATAAAAGAACTAATTAAAAATATTTACAATTACTCGCTTAAATTAATTAACCAATTAATTAAGGAACTAATTAAATTAAAGAATAAAAATATTAATCGAATAAAATTAAATTGTTAAAACTAATTAAATTATTAAAAGACTAAATAAAAAGAGTTATTTATTTTCAATTTAAAGAATAAGGCATTAATTAATTTAATAAATGAATCAATAAACTAACTAGAATAAAAATAAAAGAATAAATAAATAAAAGTCTAATTTTCACGACTCATTTAAATTTTATAATTATTTAAAATGACACTAAAGCACATTAAAACACTTGTTTTAAACAAAAAATTGATTATTTTACACAGAAAAGTGCAAAAACACAACAAATATCAATTATTTAATAAAAGCAACATTTTAATATAAAAAAGTCAATAAAAATACACAAAAGATGTGGAAAAGAGTGCAAAAACACTTCCACATCAAACTAACCCACACTTAAAGCCTTGTTTGTCCTCAAACAAATACATTCCCTTGAATTTAAAATAGAAATATAATTTGTGAGTTTCAGCTCAAAAAGTGCATGACTAAACTTAAAAATCCAGATGGACAAGACCAAACAATGAGTCGGGTTTTTCAAAGGTGTTAAAAAAATGTTGTCCTTACTAGATTCAAAAGCCCACTGGATTTCAAGAGCTTCACAAACTCAAACACTGTCAAGTATGTCATACCTCCTATGTGTATTCATTAATTGTCCTACTTCACCTTCCAATTCAAATTCAAATTCAAGGAGTGTTAACAGGGTATATGAAGTGGAATTCAAAACATAACCTAGTGCACCTTCCATTCTCACCTTCCCCCAGGTTCCAGAAATTAAATTCCATTAAATTGATCACTTTATTGATTCAACCCAAATGAAAATTAACCAAGTCAATTGCTCCCTTCTTCATCTGGGTTCAAAATTCCCCTCACATTAATGAGTTCATTTTTGACAAGGGCACTTTATTTTACTTTTTCCCAGCCATATTTCATGTGCAGAGCACTATGCATATCACTTATTAAGATTGAAATTGGCTTCATTTATTCACAGAAATGCACCCAATGCACCTTGTCTCAGATACTCACCATGGGATCCCATTTTCCCATTTTACTCCAGTTACAAAGGACTTAATTAATAATTATTCTAATTGACTTCCTAAAGTGATTGAATGTTACTTTATAAAAAATGTGAGTCCCCTAGGAACTAGTGGGAACTTCAAGTTATCCTATTCCATGATCATCACTCCAGAAAACCTATCCTGTCATACTTCCATCCTCAGTTTTTAAACAGACAGATCCATAGAGACAATGAACAATTGCACTCAGTAATCGTTCATACTTAACAGTTTCTGAATAAATGCCTCTATCAACATCCAGAAAACAGTTATCTACTAAACAAGACAAAAATTAATTACCATTGAGCCTCTAATGACCATCATGTGATGAAAGAATTTGAAAAATTTTGAAGGAATTTTGAACCATTTTTTTTGAAAAAAAATGAAAAAAATTTGACCATTTTTTTAAACCACCACAAACTTGGGTTCAAGAAGGGGGAATTTAACATGACACTAAAATGACCCCTCTCCCCTACACTTGAAACCCAACATTGTCCCCAATGTTGAATTTCAAGGTGGGAGATAAAATAGTTCAATATTGATGGACAGTTCAGCTTAAATAGGATATGGAGGGGTATCAATGAAGTTCAAAAAATTTCTTTGCCACAAAAAAAGTGAAAGAAAATAACAAAAAGCAAAAGAAAAACAAAAAATACCAACCCCACCGACCATCACTAGACACCAAGTACATTTATATTCCTAAAATGTTCATGCTTTGAATTTTTGTGAGCAGACAAAATATTTTAACAAGTTACTTCAAATAGTAGCATGTTTAGCAATGATGTGCTGCAGCAGCATAATGAAATTGGAAGCAATGGGTGCAAGCAGGTTCTAAAAATCAGCTCAAAATAATTTTTCAACTAAGTAGATATTAGCATGTTAACACCCAAACAAAAAACACAGTCAAAGAGTTTCAAACCCAGTGGGCAGACCCCAACACTTAATTCATAGCAGCACACAAAATGAATGAGCAGTTTGAAACAACTTGTAGAATTAAAAAAGTACTTCCGTAACTGGAAGATTTAATTCATTTTGTTTAATGTCTCCCTTTATTTTCCTTGTTCATGAACTCTGGATTCTTCAGTTTTTCACCTACATGATGAAATAATTTAACATTAGTGTTCAAGATTTAAATCTCAAATAAAAAGAAACTATAGAGTGTGAGTTAGGGAGTTTTATCCATGCTCTTCAGTGAGATGGCCCTCTGAGACTTGAATGATAGCCACATGGAATCTACTGCCTATTTTTTTCTTAACAAAACAACACTCATCTTAAAAACAACATGAAAAAAAACCAGGAAATTAAAGAGGATAATCCTGGGATAACCCCCCCGGGGGTGCTGTATTTTGACTATCCACAGCTGGATAGTCCTCAGATCAACCCTAGTTGGATGGGGGATTTAACTTCTTGGTAAGGAAATGGTGCCAAAATTTGACGTACGTCCTTGTCGCAAGGACGGTCAAGTTTAAATTTATAAAGACCGAAAATATAGCATAGTGGCTAACCTCGGGGTCACTCTCAAAGAAGCAGTGTCGAGAGCATAAGTGGTCTGATCCAAAAAATATTTTTGTATTTTTAAATACTTTGAAAACATAAAAACACAACACCTAAGAAATTACTAATCAGTGCTGAAGAGCACAGTGGAGGGGGGAACAATAATGAAAAATTGAATAACACAGAAACACAGGACAAAACCAGAGAAAGAAAGTAGGCGCGGATAGAACACAAGACACATAACAAACAGATGACTCCTTTACAAGAAAATAGTCAGAGAGACAAAGGTCAGACCCAAGTTAATTCACCCTTTTCTCTCTGTCCTAGATCAAATTAATAAATTTATTGACAATTCTCTACTTCGCTCAGTGCATGAACGATGTCTCAGGTCACACACCAATCTCGCCTAGAAATTGAACACTCAAGCATCGAAGTTCTTCAATACTTATGTGTTCCTCCAAATTGCAAGGTGACTCACCCAGTAAAGTCATTCTGGAAATAATTTATCACAATCCAGAATGATTCCACTAAGATCATCACATCGTACAACTGATCTTGATTCTCAGTTCGAGAAATCAAGATAGAAAGGGGAAAAGAAATTAATCAAGAAAGTAGCTAATCGTCCTGTGCAAGATCTCACTCTCGCTCAATCAAACTCACAGTCGCGATCTACCAAGGAGAATAAAAATAAACATGATTGCATTAATGTGCAGATCTCCAGATTTCATTGGGTTTCATAAACTGGATCCTGTCGCACAAATTAGATCTCCATTTCTGGAGATTTGAGATCGTAACATGAGATGAGAAATAATGAACGACACAAAAAATTAAACATAACAAACATCACAATTCTAATTATAAAATATTCAAAACTATGATTGTATTTACAGACTCAACATAAAACACCAGAAATAGAGTAGCGGAGGAGAGGTGGAGAATGGAGGAGCAGGGACTTGCCTCCCAGTCAAAGACGGTCTGAGTCCATGAGATGGGGAAGGAATGGATGTATGAATCAGGTGGAGTCTCCCCCCGCTGTGGAATGGTTCCCTCCATTGAGTACTCTGCTTTGGCCTCTGGTCTTCCTTTTCCATTGAGGAGTTTTTCATCCTCTTATTTAGGGACGAAAAGAAAACTAAACTAAATAGGTAGCAGATCCACGTGGCGCGTCTTTGACTGCGCTCGTCACCAGCTCTCGAGTGAACTCCCTGTGAGTGTATCCAATTCCCCCACAATGAACTCGCGAATATTCTTGCGACATTTCCCACTAACAACTTCATTTAATCCCCGCATGTACGAGTGACTCCCCCTGCACAGAAAAAGAGAAAAACAAAAAACAAGTTAAACATATAAAAAGAAACTATAAAAACTATATATTAATTTTATTACATAGATTATTTATATCTATAATAATTAATATTATTAATACCATTATATATAAATATAACATATATTATCATGATATAAAAGAAATTAATATAAGATTATATTATTTTACTAATATAACTATTATTATTGTATAGTATATGATATATATATATATATATATTATAATATATATATTATATAATATGATATAATAGAATAAAAGTGAAAACTAAACTAACAAAATAACAGATGAAAAAAAGGGGTCGGGTTTGAGTGGCACAGGGAGTGGAGAGAAATGGGGAGTCAGATGTTCAAGGAAGAGGGTTGGATCGAGGCGGTGTCGGATGCAGAAAGGGATGTGGCGGTTCTGAGGGGTTTAGCTCTGGGAAGAGGAGGCGACGGGGGGTCGGGTGGAGGCTTGCGGCGCATTTATGGTGAAGTAGGAGGTGGGCTTGGGTAGTGGAGACGAGGCAAGGCAGGTTCGGTTTGGTTCATGGCTACGGAGAGGTGAAGTGTACAGCGGCTGGAAAATGAAAGACAATGAGGCTTAGGGTTTAAGGAAGATTTGTCAAGTAGCGCAGGACAGAAGATAGAGGGGCGGCGCGATGGTGTTTGAGTGATGCGGGGTGGTGAGGTCGGGTGGAAGGGAAGGAGCGTGCACTGTGAATCCATGAGTTCAATGGGATTCAGTGATTTAGAATTTGATGTTTAATCGCTAAAATTTGTTAAATTTTTCTTCTGTGGTTTTTATTTTCAATTTGATTGTTTTAATTTCGCTGCTTCAATTTGTTTTGTGGGAATTTGATGCTATTGGATTATGTGTGGGTGTCGTGGGCTGTTGGAACGGAGGTGTGGAAGGGAAGGAGCGACTTTGCTGTGAGGGATTGTGGCGGTGTGAGGCGAGGTCTGGGACGAGGTGGAAGGCAAAATGAAGGGGAAGAGGGTTTTGGTGTTTCTGAGATGGAGGCAGGGGAGGCTGAGGTTGTTCCAGCAGGGTGTGCGGAGGATTCTGGTGGTTCGAGTGAGAATCGATGGTACCGACGAGGAATAGAGGTATCAGTGAGGATTGGCAGCTACTGGTAGAGGAGTTATAGATTTACAGCTACTGGTAGAGGATTAATAGCTACTGGTAGAGTGGGGTGAGGATGGATGAGCGGTGCATCAGTAGACTGGGCTACTAGTAGAGGGGTAACAGTGAGGTATGGTGCGTATCAGTGAGAATGGGTGTAACGGTAGACTTAGTGTATCAGTGAGGTATGTAGCAGTGAGAATTGTATAATGGTGGACTATATCGGTAGGCTGTGTATCAGTGAGGATTTGCGTATCAGTAGCAAGGTTGCTGATGGGGAGGGTCAACGTGCGACCGCAACACCTGCGAATCAAACAGAGAAAATTAAATTAATAAAATAATTTAATAAAACTAAAAAATAAATAAATCAATAAAAAAATTAAATAAATAGAATAAAATTAAAAACACAAAGTTAAGTAAAATAAAATTAATGAAACTTTATTTAAACAATTGAATTAATTTGGGATAAAATTTATAAATAGACATAATTAAAAAAAATTAAAATTTTTTCTATTACTTGCTTAAATTAATTAACCAATTAATTAAAGAACTAATCAGATTAAAGAATAAAAATATTAAATGAATAAAATTAAATTGTTAAAACTAATTAAATTATTAAATGACTATAAATAAAATGAGTTATTTATTTACAATTTCAAGATTAAGGCATTAATTAATTTAATAAATGAATTAATAAACTAACTAGAATGAAAAATTATAAAAATAAAAGAATAAACAAATAAAAGTTTAATTGACAAGACTAAGTTAATTTAAGACTTATTTAAAATGACACTAAAGCACATTAAAACACAAGTTTTAAACTAAAATTGATTATTTTACACAGCAAAGTCCAAAAACACAACAATTGTCAATTATTTAATAAAAAACTACATTTTATTATAAAAAAGTCAATCGAAAATACAAAAAGGATGTGGAAAAGAGTGTAAAAACACTGCCACATCAAACTCCCCCACACTTAAAGCCTTGTTTGTCCTCAAACAAATACATTCCATAGATTTTAAAACAGAAATATGATTGAGAAGTTCAGTTCAAAACAAAGTGCATGACTAAACTTTAACACCCAGAGGATCAAGACCAACAGTGAGTCAGGTTTTTCAAGGGTATTCAAAAATGATGTCCTGCCTAGCTTCAAAAGCCCACTAGAAGTCAAGATCTTTAAAACTCATACACTGTCAAGTATGTCATGCCTCCTATGTGTAATCATTAACTGTCCTACTTCACCTTCTAATTCAAGTTATAATGAAATGAGTGTTGACTGGTTAGATGCAGTGGAATTCAATCTTAACCAAGGGCACCTTCCATTCTCACCTTCCTCCAGGTTCCAGAAATTAAAGTCCATTAAATTGATCACTTTATTGATTCAACTCAAATGAAAATTAACCAAGTAAATTGGTCCCTTCTTCATCTGGGTTCAAAATTATCCTCACCTTAATGTGTTCATTTTTGATAAGGGCACTTTATTTTACTTTTTCCCAACCATATTCCATGTGCAGAGCACTGTGCATAACACTTATTAAAATTGAAATTGGCTTTATTTATTCACAGAAATGCACCCAATGCACCTTGTATTAGATACTCACTGCGGGATCCCATTTTCCCATTTTACTCCAATTACAAAGGACTTAATTAATAATCAATCAAGTTGGCTTCCTAAAGTGATTGAATATTATTTAATAAAAATGTGAGTTCCTTGGGTTCTAGTGATAACATCAACTTACCCCAAGTCACGATCCTTACTTCACAAAACCTATCATTTCATACTCTCATCCTCAGTTCCTAAATAGACAGATCCATAGACATAGTGAACAATTGCACTCAGTAATCATTCATACTTAACAGTTTCTGACTAAGTGTTACTCTCAACATCCAGCAAACACTTATCCACTAAACAGGACATAAATGAAGTACCATTGAACCTCCAATGACCATAAAATGATGAAAGAATTTTGATTCTTTTAAGGAATTTTGAACCATTTTTTTGAAAAAAATGAAAAAATTTGACCATTTTTTAAACAAACACAAACTCCGGTTCAAGAAGGGGGAATTCAACATGACACTAGAATTACCCCTCTACCCCACACTTAAAACCTAATATTGTCCCAAATGTTGAATCTCAAGGTGGGAGACAGTTGAAGTACAAAACAGATAGACATTTCAGCTTAAAAATGATATGGAGGGGTATCAATGAAGTTCAAAATGTTTCTTTTCCACAAAAAAGTGAATGAAAATAAAAACAAAAACAGAAGAGCCTGACCCCACCAACCATCACCAGTAACCAAGTACACTATATTACTAAATAATTCATTATTTGAATGTTTAAAGAGTAGATAAAAGATTTTATCAATGGACCTGAAATAATAGCATGATTAACAATAACGTGCAGCAGCAGCTCAATGAAGTTGAAAGCAATGGGTGCAAGCAGGTTTTACAAATCAGCTCAAAATAATTTTCAACTCTCTAGATACTAGTAGTTAAACACCCATGTAATAAAACACAGTCATTCCTCATGGATTAGGAGGAAGTCCCCCACACTTAGTTCACAAGAGCATACAATAAAAATCTGAAGAGTAATACATTGCAGTGTAAAACAACACTCCCCTGAATGTGAAGCTTCTGAAATTTACAAATGTCTTCCTTTTATTTCCATGTGCATGAACTCTGGCTTCTCCAGTTTTTCACCTACATGATGAAAAAGTATAACATTAGTGTTCAAGATTTTATGTTTAAATAAAAAGCAACCACATAGTATGAGTTTGGGAGTTTTATCCATTAATCCAGTGTACTCTTGTTCTGGGACTTGAATGATATCCACGTGGAATCTACTGCCTGTTTATTGTCCTAAAAAACAACACTCAAATTAAAAACAACATTAAAAAGAGAAACTAAAGTAGGAAATTAAAAGGGGTAATCCTGGGATAACCCCCCAAGGGGTGCTGTAGTATGGATGTCCACAGCTGGACAGTCCTCGGATCAACCCCAGTCAGATGGGGGATTTAACTTCTTACATAAGAACCACCAGGTGTGATTCCTTCCAACTTTAGTCACTTTCCATCTTTGGAGTACCCCATGTGCAGCTTCAACCACAGTCCCCTCCTTGGCAATGAGGTACTTCATGTTGAATAGTGGAGGGGAGAACAAGATATAGGGGTAATTCCCCTCTATTTCTTCTTGAGGTTGAGTGTGCACAAGTTGTACTGTTGGAAAACTTAGATGTGACTTGTATTCTGGTTCATTCCAATAAATTATTTTATCTTGATAAAAAAGTACTTTTTCAACATCCACTTTTAAACTTGTGCACATCTCCAAAAAATCCTTTTCAAAAATAACTCCCAATTTGGAAGTGTTATCCAGGATTGGGAGTTCCATTAATTCTTCCGTAGATGCTACCAAAACTTCCTCACTCTCCAGGAAATCACAACGGTATATTGCATATTCAATATCTGCACAAGGAGCATCACAGTGTACAATAGTTTCAAAAAAATAAAAAACAAGTTCTTATAAGGTGAATTCAACTCCCTAAAGTGATGTAGTTTGTTTATCCTGGTTAAGCCATGATCCTGGAAAAATGTCTGTGGTAGGAGGAAGGTAGTCAACCTCCTCCAACCTTTCTTTGAAATAGATGATGTCTGATGTGGTGTCTTCCAAGAAAAATTTTAGGATGTCATGTGGTGAGTCGTCCGGTGAAAATAAGGAAAATAATTAGAAACTTCAGTACAAAAAATATCATTGACAGAAGTACAGGAAATAAAATGATCCCTTTGTGTATGTCTAGCTTCTTTGAGGTCTTCACGTCCCAAATCCTGCCATCTCTTGAAAACGGATGGGGGAAGCAGCTCATTAAAATCCAGCAGCATTTCAGAAGGTTCTCAAGGCTCAAAAATAGTCCTCTCAAGCTTCTTGTCACTCCTTCTATGTCCACTTTCCTTTCTTCTCAGTTTCTTTAAAGAAGGGGGAACTTCGGTGTCTTGTTGGGGGACTTCCATGCTCAGATCCTCTGGAGCCAAGTAATTAGGTCCAAGGAATTACCTGATCCTTTTTGCAGCTAGTGAATCTTTCTTGGTGGGTTGATTCCCCTCTTGACCCCTCATAATTCGATTGAATCGGTATGAATATTGTTGTTTGGTCTCATGTGTTACAACCTTTGTCGCTTCTGAGGGGTCTCCTACTGGTTGGCTTTGTAGCCAAAATCGGAATAAGTCAACATCCTCATATAATTATTGCACATTAGAGAAATTAAACAAATAATTTTCAGCAAAAGAGAACATAGTAGCCATTTTTTTCTATAATTTTTTTATTTTTAATTTTAAAATGAAAAATTGTAAAAACCACTAAGACGCTCGTTGCTTCCCCAGAAACGGTGCCAAAATTTGATGTCCATCCTTGTTGTGAGGACGGTCAAGTTTACATTTATAAATACCCACGATATAGCACAGTGGCTAACCTCGG
This sequence comes from Viscum album, assembly GCA_963277665.1. NCBI lineage: Eukaryota > Viridiplantae > Streptophyta > Magnoliopsida > Santalales > Viscaceae > Viscum > Viscum album. Next base: position 1,605,524,656 of record OY728141.1, on the reverse strand, counting down.
GGTCGCTCTCAAGGAAGCAGTGTCAAGAGCCTAAGTGGTATGTTCCAAAAATCTTTTTGTATTTTTAAATACATTGATAACATAAAAACACACTCCTAAGGAATCACTAATCAGTGCTGAAGAGCACAGTGGATGTGAAATAGTGATGAACAGATTAGAAACAGAGATGGAGAAGTGAAAAAAAGAGACACAGGACAAAACTAAGAAAAGAAAACAAGCGCAGACACAACACAAGACACAGAACAAACAAAAGAGACCAAGACACAAAAGACAAAAGACAGTGAGAACAAGGCTAGACCCAGGTTATTTCACCCTCAACTCCATATCCTGGATCAACCTAAGAAATTGATCAACAATTCTTAAATTCACACAGTGCATGATCTATGTCTCAGATCACACACCAATCTCGCCTAGAAATTAAACACTCAAACATAGAATTTCTTCCATGCTCAAGCATTCCTCCGAACTGCAAGGTGATTCACTCATCAAAGTTATTCTGTAAATAATTTTTCACAAGATAGGATGATTCCACTGAGATCATCTAATTGCACAACCAATATTGATTCTCAGTTCAAGAAATCAAGACAGTAAGGGGAAAATAAATTAAGCAAGAGAGTAGCGATCATCCTGTGCAAGATCTCTCTCTCGCAAAATCTTACTCACAGTCACGATCTACCAAGGAGAATAAAAAGAATGTGATTGAATTAATGTGAAGATCTCCAGATCATGTCGGGTTTCATAAACTCGATCTAACCCCGCAAGTTAGATAACCATTTCTAGAGATTGGAGATCACAACACGAAACACGGATGAATAAACAACACAAACACAAATTAAAGAAACATCACAATTCAATTAACTAAAGATGAAACACAACGAGAGTATTTATAGACTCAACATAAAACACTAGAAATAGAGTAGTGGGAGGATGGATGAAATGGAGGAGCAGGGACCCGTCTTCAGGTCTAAGACGATTTCCAGTCGGATGAAGTGGTATGGCATGGTGCACAAACGGTGGTGGAGTCTCATCCACACTGCTGAATGATCCCCCCCGGGTACTCTGCTCTGGCCCTCAACCCTTGAATCAGAGAGGAGTTGTGTTTCCTCTTATTTTTAGATGAAAAATAGAAAACTAAACTAACAGGCATCAGATACACGTGGCGGATCTTTGACTACGCTCGTCACCATCTCTCGACTGAACTCCCTGTGAGTGTATCCAATTCCCCCTCAACGAACTCGCGAATATTCACGCAACATTTCCCACGAACAACTTATTTTAATCCCCACAAGCATGAGTGACTCTCCCTGCATGGAACAAGAGAAAAACCAAAAACAAGTTAAACATATAAAAAGAAACTAAAAAAACTATATAGTAATGTTATTACATAGATTAGTTATATCTATAATATTAAATATTATTAATACTAAAATATGTAAATATAACTATTAGTATTATTATGTATATTATTATGAAATATTAATAATATATAAAAGCTTATAAACAATTATTAATACAACTATAATTATTATTGTATTATAATTGATATATATATATATATATACTATATTATGTGTTATATCACATGTTAAATATATAGTGTATTATATATATTATGGTGTTATTAAAATAATTAGCTTAATATTATAATTGTAATAAAGAAGAAAAAAATGGATGGATTTGGGGGGGGGGGGAATTGGTTCGTGCGGCGTGGAAGAGAAGGGAAAAAAGGGTTTGGCCCTGGGGAAGGCGACGAAACATCAGGGTTTTTCCAAGATCATGGCGGCAAGGCGGGTGTCGCTGGTGAGTGGGGAGATGCAGGGGTCGGGGGTCTTCGGTTTAAGGTGCAACAACAAGGGACTCCGGCTGGTTTTGCGCAAATGAGGGGGGGAGCCGAGGGGTATGGTGCGGCATCAGCAGGTGGATCGTGGTGGGTCTTGGCTGAAAGGGTGGAGTGCGACGAGGTGAAGAAGCAAGCAGGGGCTGACGTCCTAGGTGCGGGCAACTAGCGCCGACGGGAGGGCTTCGGGTATGGAGACGAAGGCCGAGGAAGAGAGGGGTGTGGCGCAGGTAGCTCTCGGCTCACGGCGCAGGTGAGGAGGAGTTCGGACCGGGTTGTGGTGATGCGAGGTAGGGACGGGTGAAATTCGGTTTGAAGGTTCGGATGAGGCAAGGGATTGGGTATCAGTAGCTGGGTGTATCAGTAGCTGAGCTACTGGTAGACGGTTTTGCAGCTACTGGTAGAGGAGGTTTGTAGCTACTGGTAGAGGATATTTGTAGCTACTAGTAGAGGATGTTTGGATTTGTGAGAGTTGTATCAGTAGACTATATCGGTGGGCAGGAGGGTATCAGTGAGGATTGGTAGCTACTGGTAGAGGAGGTATATATTTTCAGCTACTAGTAGAGGATTAACAGCTACTGGTAGAGGGGGTAATAATGAGGTATGTTGCGTTTCAATGAGAATGGGTGTAATGGTAGACTTAGCATATTAGTGAGGTAAGTAGCAGTGAGAATTGTATAATGGTGGACTGTACCGGTAGGCTGTGTATCGGTAGAAAGGTTGCTGATAGGGAGGGTCAACGCGCGACCTCAACACCTGCGAATCAAACAAAGAAAATTAAATTAATAAAATAATTTAATAAAACTAAAAAATAAATAAATCAATAAATAAATTAAATTAAATAGAATAAAATTAAAAACACAAAGTTAAGTAAAATAAAATTAATGAAACTTTATTTAAACAATTGAATTAATTTGGGTTAACATTTATAAACAGACATAATTAAAGATAAAATTTAAAAATTTACAATTACTTGATTAAATTAATTATCCAATTAATTAAGGAGCTAATTAAATTAAAGAATAAAAATATTAAGCGAATAAAATTAAATTGTTAAAACTAATTAAATTATTAAACAACTAAAAACAAAAAGATTTATTTATTTACAATTTAAAGAATAAGGCGATAATTAATTTAATAAATGAATCAATAAACTAACTAGAATAAAAATAAAAGAATAAATAAATAAAAGTCTAATTCGCACGACTTATTTAAATTTTTTAATTATTTAAAATGACACTAAAGCACATTAAAACACTTCTTTTAAAAAATTGATTATTTTACACAGCAAAGTGCAAAAACACAACAATTATCCATTATTTAATAAAAGAAACGTTTTAATATAAAAAATTCAACAAAAAATACACAAAAGATGTGGAAAAGAGTGCAAAAACACCGCCACATCAAGGGTGCGGGCCCCATGAACACGACCCGATTCCTTTGCAATTTTTTTGTTGATTGGCATGTTTGCGGGCAGATCGACGGATTGAGCGATACCGAAGGAGGTCACAGACCATTGGCCACGGTAGAGGAATCTGGCAGCTGGCACTCGACCGGTCGCATGGAGGTAGGCCGGTGTGTGTCAGTGCCGTCAGATGAGTAGGTGGCCGCGGCCCGTCGGCCACAGAGGAGCAGGGTGGCGGCCGGCATGTCGGCTGGCCGCTTGGCTGTGGTGGAGGCAGAAGGGCTGCCGGGAATCTGGCCAACCGCATCGCATTGAGCGGGACCCCTCCGCTAGGTCCCACATTCTAGTAGAGAGACCGAATGGCCCTTGGGCCATTCGGGTGACCTGGCGAGGTGCCTCCCCTCCCGGGTGGCGGCTAGGGTGGACCCCACCACAAGGGGCCACCCCAGCCGCGGGTTGCACCACGAGCCGTCCCGTTTGTGAGTCAGGCTGGACCACGGCCCAGCGGGTCAGGCCCGTTGTGGCCCAGGCCAACCAGGCCGAACCTGGACCAGGTTGGTTTGACCCGAATCAGGTCGGGTTTTCCCTGGCCGGTTCGGTCTGACCGGGTCAGACTGGACCCGGCTCATTTGGACTAGTTACGCCTTTGTGGCCATATCTTGATAACTGAGCATCTGTTTAATGAACCATATACAACACTAGTATCCTTAGATCGAGATGGTCCTTTTGGTATACTCCACTTGAGTTTTGGATAAAGTTGGAGTACGGTCGGGTTGGATCGAGCTCAAATCCAACTGGGCCCTCGGAACGGAAACACTAATAACTTACAGACCGGGCGTCCAATTGACATGTCGTCAGTTGCGTTGGGTCCCTTATGAAATGATGGACCTTTGGGATACTTCTTAGTGGGAATTAGTGGTAGTTGAATTATCTAATGATGGATTGAGGATTAAAACCTCCTGGAATCAAGCATGCTTAGTGCGGGAACGATGCGGTTGGCTGTACTTGAAGAATAATCAGATCATGTGTGGGTCAGTGCTCAGTGATCTTATGTGGGTCAGCGCATACCGATCCGGTGTGGGTCAGATCTCAGTGATCATGTGTGGGTCTGTGCATACCGATGTTGTGTGGGTCATATTCAGATCATTTATGGGTCATATAAGATTCTGTGTGGGTCAACAGTAGATCTTCTCGACAAAGTAAGATAATCTAACAATATAGCTAATCATCTATACTTCCATACTTATGTTATACCTGGTGTGAGAAGAGTCTTTACCTTTGTGGTACACTTCTGTGTGGTGATACCGTTTTGGTATTCTTCTGTGTGGCATTACCTTCATAGTACTTACCTTCATGATAATACCTATTTGGTATTCTTCTCAGTGGAGTTACCTTTGTGGTACTTAACTTTGTGGTGTTACCTTCAAGGTATTCTTTCCTTCATGTAAAATTTTATCTTTTGGCTAAAGAGTTGGGCCTTGTGTTTTCTCATAAATGAGATGGGTATACTTGATAACTTAGGTATATGTATGGGCATATACCTAAGTAGGGTTTATTATTGTTTCGTGCTTTTTGTTTGTAGTATTGATTGGTGGTATATCCTTTGTGGATTTTGAGAGTCCTTTGGCGGTCTCGGGGTCCCTATTGTGTATTGTTATACCCACCCCTGCACGGGATACACCCACAAATTGTTGTGTCTTGTGTAGACGACAGACAATAATGACTAAGGAAAAGGGTACCAGGACTGGAGGCTGCTCGGAGGTGGACCTTAGATGAGGCGTACTGCCGAGATGACCGTTTCAGAGTTGTACCTACCCTTTCAGTAGGATCCTTGGCAGGTGTTCACAGGAGATGTTTTTCAGTTTTACTTGTACTTTCCTATTGGTCTTTTATTCTGGACCCTTTACTTATTGTACTCACTCTATTCACTGTATAGTTTACCTTGTGCTTGTATCTTGTTGTGTGATTGGTTTTAGTGAGTTCGTAGGTTGAAAAGGCAATTCTTTCCTGGTTTTAGGGTTACGCCTTTTCGGTGATAGTCGCCATCCCTTGGCCTATGGAAGGCGGGCTTGGGGTAGTCATGGCACGGGCCCCGGGGGATAGGTTGTGATAGGACTAAACATTCTGGATCCTGATACTATATCTCCCTGATCCAACTCAAATGTGTAGAATCCACTAAAACTGATTTAAAATCTGGCATCTTTTATATCTCCTAAACCACAAAATTCATCTCAACCAGTAAATTCCTCATCTTCCACTCATCACTAGACTCTTGAACTTCTTGATTCTGAGTTTTACTTTTTTTGGAATCATTAACATTGTTTCCCTTCTTTGTAGTATATGATAGCTCAAAATAAAATGGTTTTATATACTCAACCTACCTCTATTGTTGGATATTCAAATCTCATTGCAAAAATATGTACTTTAATCTCTTATGTTTAGTATAAATAGTGGAATTTTTTCCCAAAATTTAATGTTACCAACACTTGAAAGCATAAAATGTTGCAGATAATTGAAGGTCATGTGTTGGGTAGTTCTATTCATGTGGTCTCAACTATCGATACCCATATTCCATAAATCAATCCTTCACCCTAGCACACTAGTGACAGGTCACACAAGTAAGGTCCTGTGTAATTGATCCTTCACCCTAGCCACTCTGCCTTCCACTACTATGGTAAAAATTCTCTTAATAATACTTCCTACTCTTGAAAGTCATATCTCCTAACCATTCAGTAGAAATCACTTTTCCACTATCGGAAGCCTCCTTCAGATTCCCCTTTGAAATGAGAACCAAATTCACCACTTATGGAAACTTGTTCATCCTGCAAATATTCACCTAGGATTTAATTTTGAATTTAATCCCATCCTAAAATATCCTTGTCTAAGTAGCCTCATATTCTTCCAATTCTAGAAAAAAGAATTGAAAGCCTATAAAGTTACTAGCATAGTCCATCACATACATATTCTGCTAAGTAAACCTCATAAATTCAGCTAATATCTCCTTCTTGAGAATCTCAGGTTAAAAGTTCTTTAATAAATTTCATTGAATGTCCTTAAACTCCAAATTTTCTATCTATACACCCTGAGTCTAGACATCCCACCAATTCTCTTCTTGACCACATAACATGTAATCATCCAATTTGACTATTTTATTAGTATAAGTCTCAAAGTGGTCTAGTATTGTTAGGATAGACTCAATTCGGAACGTAGTTACCTCAGGTCCACCCTCTCTGGTAAACATCAGAAGGTGATGAAACTAAAACTCCCTTGTCAGGTTAGATATACTATTTACATCCCACCATGTGTTTCTTTCCATAAACTGCATGAACCAAGTAAATTTCTCTAAAATATTATCTCCAACATCCTCACTCTACACTATTGGTTCCTCATGTTCCACGGCTGAGGATCATTTCCAGCCATAACCTCCAATTGTCCTCTCAACAAGCATTTTCATGGAGGCATATCTCTACAATTCCAAATGCATGTCTCTAGACACCTAACACAACTTTAACACATTTAACAAGAGGGTTTCACAAAATCCATCACAAGTCATTCCCCCAAACCCTGCCACATGGTCAAAACTGATGTATTATCACTACCCTTGACCATCCTATATCATGGTCTTTATTAACAAGGGTAAACACATTCACATTATTCATTTTTCTTATTAGACACCCATTTCTCACATTTTTCTTCATTTCAATATTCTCAATTCATATTAAGAACCTATTTCATTTTAAAAAATATAGGCAAAGAAAATTATTTTCATTTAAACGACTTACCAAAAAACCTTTTTTTCTCATGTGTACCTAAAATGATGTATGTCAGAAAATAATCCCAAGTGCCTAGAATGATACAAGAATACACAAATCTCATGAAATAATGGGCCACCAACCAAATATCAAAAAATATCAAAAACAATAATCACATCCCACAATTTGAGCATCACATGAGGTGAAAAACAATCCAACTATAACAACACACATAAATAACAACAATCCCACCCTAGGTACTTGTCTTTTACCCTGGTACATGGGTTATCTACTCTCAGGAATGATTTATTTTCCAAGGACCAAGCTATATTATTCTCCCATATAACTTTACTAAATAGTAAGTAATAAATAAAAAAATGTCTTTTGATACCACTTTTTAACATCCCAACCTAGGTGTTGCACACTGATGCCCCAATCTGGTCAATCACATGACCACAGGTGAAACTATTTGAATTCCATAGGATGCCAACTAATAGAGAGGGTCTAATATTGATTAGGGGGGGGGATATAACCTATTTATCAAAGTAGAAAAAAAATAACCAAATGAGATAACCAAAATAGAAAATATAATAACCAAAACTAAACAAGAGATATTTTAGTCCAAATACTTGTCACGTTTCAATATAAAAAATTCCAAAGTAAATAAAGACCCTGAAAACTCCCAATAGGTTCCCGAATGATGTTTGGTTCCCTCATTTATGCTCCATACCAAATCATCCATATAACATTGGGATCATTCTATCATCATGTCTTGTATTCATGAAGTCTATTCGAGTACAAATTAGGTATCCCAAGGAGGGTGTCAGTATAACTTAGTAGGCTACCACCAAAATCATCTAAAATAATATCAAGTTAATAACAATGTATGAAGTTGTATGAATAATAATATAAAAGAAATAAAGTAAGAAGTTTGTGTATTTAAAATTATTATTTATTTAACCACATAAACCTTCAGGTTCCTGAGGACACTGAAAACCTCAATACCAACTTCATCCTATGCTAGAGTATGAACCAAATCACATAGGTAAATACAAAATTCATTATAATCATGGTCTTTATTATGAATTCAATTTCAATTAATATCCTGGATAATTGGAGCCATAGTCCAATGCCAACGTTTTGGGCCATGAACGCCATGTCTAGAACCCCATGGGTATTTGAATCATAAGTATGTGTCCCATAACCCATTTATCACTATGGTAATTTGAAGCATCATTCCATGTCCCACACACATATATTAATCATTCGCTTATGTGCTTCCGAAGCATCAGTCCATGTCCCACACATGTATATCACAACATCACACATATCACAATATCACATGTATCACAATTTCATAAACATCATGGTTAATCATCATTAACCATATTTTCAAAAAATTCTCTTCATGGTGTACCAATTAAATTATGAATTCAATATTGGTTAATCCTTTTAATCACATGGAATAATATAACCAATTCACCATTAAACCGTTTATCAATATTTAATCATCTGACCCATTAACCCATTTAGGTTAATCCAACCACCTCAGAATACTCATTGTCAAATAATTCGTGATCAAATTAATTGAAAAATTACAAAATCCCAATATCCCATCAATTTCACAATCACAATATTCCCTTAATCAATTAACCAATTAATTAATCCAATTCAACCAATTTCAATTTCCAAAATTTAGACCAAATAATTATCATATATAAATTAAATTAAATCAATTAAATATTCAATAAAATTTCCGAATCATGGAAATTTTAAATTTTATAATTACATTAACATAATTAAATTAAGGTTATGGGATTTTTAATTTAGACCACATACCTGAAGATTGATGATGAATGCTTTGCAATAGAAATCCCCAATTGAAGCGAAACAACCAGTATCACGGTGAAGAATGAGATCTATAATTTAATCCTAGATCTAAGATAAAAATAATTAAGATCAATCAAAACTAGATCTAAACCCATCACCAATCAAGGAAAACCATCCCATTTTATCCAGAAATAGAGGTGAGAGGGAGAGGAAACCACATAGGATGATAATCACCTTCCAAGAGAGGTGAAGATCTATCAGCATATATTCAAGTCCTCAATAAAAGTGGTTGTAAGGCCTTCAAATTAGTTTGGGAGCCTCCAAAAATGAGAGACATTGGTTTAGAGTCGAGTTGGTTCGACTTAGGGTGAATTCTGGGGGTTTGGGAATTTTTAATATAATTTCTACGGGTTTAAATTTATGTGTTCATGGTTTCTAACTCGAGGCACATAGTTTTCCCTAAATTTGTGCTCAACCACACACCTCTCCCCATGGGGTTTCATGGTTACTAATAAGAGGGTGAATGGTTTTCCAAACCATGCGCCAACCGAGCAATCATCCTCTATCTATGGTTGCACAATTTACTACGGTAGGGATCACAGTTTGGTAAAACTGTCTGAAAACCATACATTTCACTCAAATTCACTCAAGATAAAACCCAAATAAGATATACTCAAAAAACACAGAAGAGTACCTAAAAAAATCTCGATACATCTCTAGAAAAGGTCAGGATCTTATAATGTCTTTATAGGTAACCTTGACATAAGATTTCTACTATTTTTATTATGCCACACTTTTTATACTACTCTATATTACATGTTTTTATTCTTATGATATGATCTAATAGGTTAAGATATTTGATTCCTCTAGGATTCATGCCTTGTGAACTGCCTAATCCTTATGCCATGATTATGATTAATGAATTATTGGTTGTGATTTTAAAATATTAATCTTGTGTTCTCATACATTTATGCTCATGATATTATTATATATGATCATTAATTAATATAAACCATGTTTACCCTCATTGAGTATATGATCTCATTCTTTCTTATGTTTTCCTTCCTTGGATTATAAAGAAAAGTTTTAAATAGGGTATGTCAAATAAGTTGACAGTGTGAGAATAAATTTTTGGGAGATGTTAATGATATTTCATAATATAATATCATTCTGTATCTAATCTCAAAATAAACAAAACAAATACTATCCTCATGTGTTTATAAATATGATATTGATTGAATATTCATCTAAAATGACATTATATTTATGTATTTAATGCCCGGGTCTCCTATGTTAGTATCAGAGGAGGGTTTGATTAATTTTAGATATTAGGATTATAAAAATTTAGTGATAACACTTAGGATAGGACTACCTATGGGAGAACATCATACATTATAGTAAATAAAGAAGTTTGGTTTTACTATAAAATATATCCTTGTCTACATACCAGAAAATAGATGTGGTGTTGGAACAGATGCATTTAGGGGTAACAAATATTAAAGGGGTGGGTAGGGTATTAACTCGATCTTCACTGGTGCATGATGAGTGGGACTAAGAATAAACACTTAGCTAGAAACACTTTGGGTATATTCATAGTTTAAGTCACACTTTATTTATGAACAGTTATAAAGGATTTGAATAGATAATGACCATGGATGGCCTAGGTTAAACCTACGGTGTCATAGATTGGAAAGAAATTGTCATGATTTAGACATCCTATGAATTATTTTTCATGGTTATATGATTTATCACTATGATTATTATTGCTCACACTATGATTTTTTGTTTTCGTCAATATATAGAACCCAAAGGAATCATGTTAACACAGAATGTAAAGGGAAATGCAATGATTATACTCATGAGTAACCAAATGAAACGAGAGATAGTGTAATGACCTAGATTTTTTTCCAAACTAATTTCCCTTCTTATAATTATTTTATATAGTATAAATTACATAAATCACATAAATAACCTAATAAAAATATTATTTTCAGAAATTAATAATGAAATAAGGGGTATTTATAGAAATTAATGAACATATACTAATGGAATAGTAACTTGACTGTTGGAATAGTAATTTGACCATTAGAAAGAGTAAACCTACCAATATAATCAATAAAATCTAGGTATCTTATGAATGAAAATATAATATATTTATATCATGGAATAAGTAAATAAATTTTTTAAAAATGTTAAATTAATTATTAGTATTTTTGAGAAATGTAAATATTTATTTACAATTTGATAATTAATATAATTTTTAAAAAATAATTTTATATAATAGATTCATAAATAAATATTTTTTGTCTTATTATTAGGAGATAATTTTATGAGATATTAATTAATTTTTCAAAGTATCCTAAAATCAGTTATAATTTTAAAATCAGTATTTCTGTAATAAATGATGATTTTAATTAGAAATTAAATTTCTCATATTTAGAAAATTATTTTCCTAAAATGGAGTCCATTTTTAAAATCTTAATATTTAAAAATGGTTTGGGTAAAGTTTAAGGATTTTTTCAAAATTAGTTGAATTTTGGATGAATAGTAAAATATGGTAATTTTTGGTATTTAACATTAAAAGTAAATAAATGAATTTTTGAGTCATGTTTGAGTCATGTATGATTTAATTTTATATTATATCTAACTCATGTGATCTATTTAATATACTTAGTCACATGAATAAACATTATTGATAGTATTGATAAAAAATAATAAACAAATGAATAAAATAATCAAAAACACCTCTCGCCTCCCACTATAAATAACACCCCTCACTGCCTATTCTACTAAAAAATTATAAGCCTTATAGATTGATTATATTCTGAAAAATCTCTATCATTGACCACTTCCCCATGTTATGGTCTTTCTGGTCTCACCAAAATATCATTTTCAAGTGCCTTAAGAAGGTTCTCAAGGAGTCGATACTCAAGAGGCAAAACCCTCCCTCTTTCTCTTTTGAGTTTTTTCTTTTCTTATCCTTCCCTCACCTCACTTATCCCAAGTAACATGATAATTAAATTATCATATATATAGTTTAATTTTGTTATTTTAATGTAATATCCATAATCAAATCTTTTCTCCTCTCCTTTTATTCTAAAAATTAAAACATCATTCACAATTCGTCAATTCACTACCTTCATGGATGACGAGTTTTCATTTTTCAATAATCCCTTCAAGGATGGTCATAGAACCAATTTTATAGTTAATATATATTATAATATGTGTATTAAAACTTATTTTATGTTATGAAACCAATATATATACATAATATTAAATAATAAAACAAAAATAGTTCATGATGATCAAAGAACTGCCAAAATAAACTAATCATTTTTCATTAACGTTTCACCTAATGAATCACTATCATGTATGAAAAAATATTATATATGGAACCAATTAAATTTATATAATTTAATTATTACCATATATTTCCAAATCTTGTGTTTTTCTTCCATTTGACAAGAACTCCCATAATTAAACTCAAGGGAACCAGTCATAAAATCATTAAACAAATGCTCCAGAATGATGAAATTGAATCTTATAACTCATAAAAAAGTCCATAAATGAAATTAATATAATAAAATAAATAAAATACATTTATAATATGTTCTAATTAATTAATTAATGGATCTTATATTATTACATAGGACATTGAGTGCATGTGTAGAACACATTTAGACATAAGGTAAGAGATTCTCTCTGAACCCCCATTTTTTTCCTTCGAGTTGCGATTTATCTCTCTTTACCCTAATTTAATTATTAATTATTATTATTAAATCCTCCAAATTAAAATTTTTGTGTCCCAAAAATATGTACCTTTATCAATTATTCTTTCTTTTATGGGGAAATACATGTTTTATAATGTTCCCTTTTCAATTCCTCCCAATAAGAAAACCTGATTAAAGAAAACATCCTAATTTCATACCCATTTCCAAGTACAATCCATAATATATTTTAAGATGAAGATATTTTTATAAAATCACTCTTTTAACATGAAAAACTATATTAGTTAATTTATGGTTTTATGAGAACAATTATTTCTTTTTTCTCTTTAAATACTCATTTATATTTTCCCTAAACCACACTAAAGTGGATAATTTCTAAAAGTTTCTAAAACACTGTTTTTTAAATATTTTCACTTATGTTGGACATAATTTATCATTATATATGCCTAATTTTCCCTTATTAATGTCACATGTATGATTTTAATCCATTATTTTATGTACACCGTTATGTTATTCCCATTGAATATGCCTTATGACATGATTACAATACCCATTTCTTTCCATGGGTAACCCTTATATTAATTCCTTATGTTTGATTCTTCAGGTGGAACAAATATACATGAACATGTTATTGTGGGTGAAACCAGATAGATCTAAAATTAATTTTGGATTGTTTATTTTAATGAGACGTCATGTTGGGATAGGGAGTAACCCTAATTTCTTTATGGGACTTTGTCTACCATGTGATATAGTCTTGGAAGTTATTATTGACTCATGTTTATGTAATTTTATATATTATTGCCACAATTATATGTTTCATGAATACATTATCCCATGTTCTATATTTTATGATTCCATATGTTTATTTATGTATCATTCCTTTTTATTTCATCATGTTATGCCTTCTAACCCATGTTCTATGCTTTATTTATATATTTATTCCCTTATTGATATTTTTAGCTCATCCCTTTGGTCTATGTATTTCCCCTGATATCATATGTAGATGTAATATCTTAAAGAAAGTTAGTAGCTCATTATGAATCATTAATATAATGATGTTTTATTCTATTTCTATATTTTCAGTTTTATGTACCAAATAATTCAAAGACACTATAATTTATAATCTTTGGTCTATATTTTATGGTTAATTATACTTAAAATAATTTAATAATATAGGAGAAGTCTATGGATGATATATTTTGTATCATATCATGGTCTATTTACATTTTTAGGTATGGAATAGAACATTTTAGTATGAACTGTATGGAAATTTATATCACCATGGATACCTTAGATTGAAACATAAGGAATCACAAGATGGGATATAATTTACATTTAAAAGATTAACCATAGGTAAACAGAATAATTGTTCCAACAGACAATGTAATAATAAATGTCTTGATTATAGTAATGAAATTCCAATTATTATGGGAATAGTAGTTACAAAATTCATAACGGTATTTGCTGAACTGACTCAAGTTATGAATAATAACTTGAATTTTTGGAAATCCATCATTATCCTAAGAAAGAAGAATTTTCAATTGAATATTTTATGTGAAAAAAGGACTCCCATATTTAGAGTATATTCTAACCATATCATCATAGAATAATGGATTTACTTTATAAGATGATATTTTATTTACTTAAATTCTCATAAAATGGAAAAGTTATACTGGGGATCTATTATTTTAATGGGGAAGCTGATCAGTGGTGGACACTAATAAAAAATACAATGTCTAAAGATGAAATCAATTACATGGAATGGAAAGATTTCAAGAACATGTTTTAAATAAATATTTTACCCAAACTATCCATCTTAATTTGGAAAGGGAGTTCCTCAGACTAAATAAAAAGGAAGACGAGTCTAGCAAGGTATATGAGGAAAACTTTACAAGTCATTAATGATACACCTATATCTTTATCATGAAAAATGAAAGCAAGGTGGGTCTATTCTTTAACAGAGAAATGTTGTGTTTATAAAAATAACTGGTGTTCTGAGACTTTGAAAACTATGAGGATATTTTTCATTATTCCCTTAAGGTTGAAATAGAGATCAGAGACTCTCAATGGTCTCATGGTCTTAGAGATAAAAAGCTAAAAATTTGGTTTAATATGGTAGTATCAATAGATAAATATCATGATGGAAATAAAACCCAACATCCCACATTTCAAAAGTGTGGGAAGAATCATCCTAGGAACTGCCTAAGGGGAACCATAAGATGCTTCAAATATAGAAAAGAAGGTAATATAGCTAATAATTGTTGAAGGGACGTGAAGAATACCACTAATGTGGAAGAATAAAGAAAGGTTTTGAAAAAAATAGTCCTATATATTAGTGTTTAAACTACAAGGAAAATGGGAATTATGTGATCCAATTCCCTAAGCGAGGGGTTGTTAAAGGAAATCAACGACAACCACTAAGACAATAAGGGAATATGTTATCACTACTACTGAGGTGGAGCCTAAAAATAATGTGGTAATAGGTACACTGGTTATTCATGAAAGAATAGAAAACATATTGTTGGATTATTGTTCTACACATTATTTTATATATTGAAATTTTAGTAGAACTATTAAAACACCACATCAGAATATAGAGGTTGATTTACCTTTATGAACAAAAAATTGTTAAATTATTGCACCCAAACTATAAAACTTATCCTCAATTAATTTTTGTGGACTGTGCCTCCTAGAAAATATTGTTTTGCTTATTTTGTTGTAGTTTGATTCTATATTTGGTAGGTAATGTCTATCTTTATAAAAATACAACATAAAATATTGGTAAAGGGATATGACACTTCACATCTTAGGGAATCCTTTAATTATGTACAAGTGTAAGGAGGAGGATGAATATCATTCAAAATAATCATCTCAATTTTTGATATTATTTCATTATGATCAATAATATCTAGCTCAAATTATTGAGACAAAATAGATAATCATGATTGAAGACAAGCCCATTACGAGGGACGACACTGATGTGTTCCCTGAATAAATACTTGGTCTTCCTCCTAACTGAGAGGTTGAGTTCTTAATTTAACTTATTACTGGATCTTTTCCTATGTAAAATAGACTTTATAGAATGGTGACCATTGAGTTAGAGGAACTAAAGAAGAAATTACAAGAGAATTTGGACAATGGTTTTATACGCCCAAGTGTATCACCATGGGGAACACAGGTCATATTCGTCAAGAATAAGTATGGATTGATGCGCCTATTCATTTATTATCATGAACTCCAAAAAATACTGATAAAGAACAAGTAATCCTTTCCAAGTATATATTACTTTCTAGATCCACTGTATTGGGTCAATTATTTATTTAAGGTTGACCTTCGGTGAGGACATCACCAATTAAATATGAAGAAGGAAGATATTCCCAAGAATAAATTTCGAACAAGTTATGGAAACTATGAGTTCATAGTGATGCCCTTTTGACTCACTAATGGTCCAAAAAAATTCATGGAATTAATGAATATAATATTTACATATTACCATGACAAATTTGTGGTAGTACTTATTGATGATATTATGATATAATCCAATAGAAAGGAGGAATATGTGGAGCATTTGAATATTATTCTAAAGACCTTTCAAAGGGAGAAACTCTATGAAAAGTACAGTAAATGTGAGTTCTTAATTACGTATCATTCTTTGGGCATGTTATTACCAACAAAGGAATATTTTTAGACTCTTCCACGATAATGGAAGTTGAAGAGTGGACCAGGACAATATCTGTAATAGAGATCTATAGTTTCATTGGTATATCTCGGTATTACCCAAGATTTTTGAAGAAATTATCATGATTATCAAACCCACTAACCAATCTAAATAGTAAGGGAGTAAATCTTATCTAGACTAGTGAATATGAAAACTGCTTCAAAGATTTGAAAATGAGGCTTATCACTACACCAGTACTCACACTACTTAAAAGTGGGGAACTCTTTATGTTATATAATGATTCTTAAAAGAAGTTATTAGGTTTTGTACTGATTCAAAATGATAAAGTGATAGACTATACCTCAAGGTAGTTGAAAGTTCATGGGAAAAACTATCCCACACATGATCTGGATTGTGTAGCTTTGATATTTGTGTTAATCATATGGTGGTATTCTCTCTATGGGGAGAATTTTGAGATATATACTAATCTTAAGAGCATCAAATATATATTCACATTGAATGGGATTAATATACACCAATTAAGATGGCTATATCTCACGAAGTATTACAACTACTCAATCAACTACCATCCTAGTAAATAAAAAAATGTGGAGAATTCTCTAAGTATAAAAGAACCAAAAACATTATCAATGATGATAATTGATAAGGATACAATATTCTTAGTCCTACAAAGTATAGACATGGGAATAATTAAGTAAGGAACATAATCAATCCTTTCTCAAATTATTTTTCAACTATACCTCATGGATAAAATAAATGATGCTAGAAAAAATGATGAGGAGATTCAGAAAAAGGTGGAAGGTATCAAAAATAGGAAATCCTTGAAGATTAAATTTGATGAGGAAGGAGTCATAATATTTGGGTCATGACTATGTGTGCCATAAAATCTAGAGATAAAGAAAGAGCTTCTTAATAACACACATAGCTCACATTTCTATATTCACCTAGTAAGGAAAAAGATGTATCAAGATATCTGAGAGAACTATTTGTGGGGAAATATAAATAAGGAGATCATTGAATATACATGAAAGTTCTTGTTATTTTAGGAATTGAATAATGGAAGGAAAATTTATAAGGGAATGATAAAACCATTACCTATACCAATATGGAAATTGGAAAACATCATTATATACTTTTTCACTAGAAATTAAAATACATTCAGAGGAAATAATGATATATGGGTCATTATGGATTGTCTTACAGTGATATCTATCTTTTTCAAAATTTGAGAGGACTTCTCACTTAATCAAATTGCATGGATATACATCAGATAAGTGGTGAGGCTGTATGGAGTACCACTACCGATTATATCTGATCAAGATCTGAGACTCACCTACAAGTTTTTTAAAATTCTCCAATATTCTCTAAACACTGATTGCAACTTCTATATGTATTATCATCCTCAAACTTATGGAAAATATTAGAGTAATATTCATACACTATAAGAAATGTTGATATAATGTTCTATGAAATTCAACGGAGGATAGAAACAATATCTACCTCTGGTTATGTTTTCTTACAATAATAGTTTCCACTCAAGAATACAAAAGGCTCAGTATGAAGAAATTTATGGAAAAAGATATAGAGAATTGGAATGTTGGGATAATTTAGTGAAAAAAATATTATAGGACCTAAAATGGCTGAATAAATGGTAGAAAAGGTGAAAACCATTTAACATCATATCTGGGCTACCAAAATTCAACAGAAGAGATATACAGATAAATGTCAATAGGACCTAAAGTTTATGGTTTGAGACATGATAATCCTCCACATATCTCCATGAAATAGGGTCATGATATTTGGGAAGAAATTAAAGTAGAGTCCTAGGTACATCAACACCTTTAAGATTCTTGATTGTTTCAGAGTTTTTGTAAAGACTCAGAATTTCCATGTAATTTTTTTTAATTAAATGGGAATTTTATGAGCCCGCGAAAATTTACGATATGATTCAAAGGCTCGGAGTGCCCGGAATGAATTTCTGAACATTTTTTCAGGTGTGTATAGTAAACATGAGAGCAGGTTTTTGTAACTTTGGAACTGATGCTCAGAATTGAAATCTGAGGGCACCGTTGAACTCGCAACACTGGTATTCTCTTAAAGAGACTCTCACCTAGATGACAGTTGGTCAAGGGTAAAAGTTAATTTTTGGGTTTTTCGTGAATGAATAAAATAAAATAAAGTTTTGTAACATTTTATTTTATTTTTCTTTGGAACACCCCATGTAGATGTTGAGAGGTGGGGACCACCAGAAGTAAACCTCCAAACTTGAAGTCTAGTGGTGGGGACCACCCGAGACTTAAACCCCCTTGAACTTCCCTCTTAATGGGGAGAAAACTCTTGATCTTCCCCCATTTTAAATTTTTCCAACACGATTCATTAATTGGGACAATAAATTATGCCAACATGCCAACATAATTAATCTACTTAATTTAATTATATGGGAACCTCTTTGTTTGGGGAGGATTCTTGGTTGGTGAAGTAGATCCTTGGTGGAAGAAAGTTCTCCAATAAAGAACACCAACGAAGAACGCCATCGAAGAAATTTCTTCGAAAATCAAGGAAGATGACGATGTATTAGCCCATCATCAAAGCATGGTTTTGGAAGCAACAATCGTTGGCACCCCCTCCACATTCTTTGACTTCTTTCTCATGCCAACGACAAGGAACAATCGGGGTAGGGTTTTTGTTGTGTGATTATAGATTTCCCATGTTCCTCCCTTCTAAACAATGAGCGGATGATTTCTTTTTCTGCGAGTTGGGAATTATCATTGTATGTTGGTTGTTTGAATTTATTCCCCTTGGCCGTTCTAGATAATTCATCTTAAATCCAAAAAGTGTTTATAGGCACTTGATACCGCTCTAACACGGAGGGTGTGGGCCAAAAAAACATGGCCCCACCGCTCTGTCATTCTTCTTCGAAATGTATTCCTCACGATGGTGATGGCGACTGGTGCCAGCGTTTGGCACCGGTCGAACTCGAGAACTGCGGCTGACACCATGGTTGGCTACGACGAAGGTGAAAATGGAGAGCAGTCAGACAAGTCGGTCGTTGGTGAAGACGTCGATACAATGACACTAACCCAAAGCTCTACCGCCCCACGACACCATCGTGCTGCCCGTGGCCCCGCTGTGCCACCCGTGGCCCTGCCACGCCACCCAGCGGCCTTATGTGCTACCTGCGGCCTCGCTATCTGTAGGGACCCAAAGCATGATGTACAAGGACATTACATTACTTTTTCGGAATACTTAATACATTAAAAAAACAGAAACACAAGGACCGTAATATTTCAGTGTCTTTGGAAACTCAGAATATAATCTTCTAATCATGGTGAAAGATCTTCAACATCTCCTATAAAGATCTTCCCCTTTTGTTTTCTTACCTAAAACATTTCTTTAAATCCTGGGGAAAAGAAAACATAAAAAGGGTGAGCTCAAATGCTCAGTATGGTTAAGCATATAGAAAATAAATCAAACCATATATATTTAAACTTAAAAACATGAACATAATGTTTAAACATAAGATCTTGAGAAATGACATAAAACATGCCAGTACATAAGGCATAGATCATAATAGAACATCAATAATGATAAAATAGCATGGGAATAAAACTTGTAATTATGGAAAAAAATTAATCACATGATATGATTTCTATAATAGCCAAGGCATTGCTGCCAAGACCATCTTAGTGGACAAAGTCCCTTTCTGAATTGAGTTCACTCCTCGTTCCAGTCCTATATCACTGAACCGGATTAACCTACCATTCCATCCATATCTATCTCATGAGATAAAAATCTTTACCCAATGCATTTTACGGAGATATAGGTCCCACACATCGCATAATGAAATCATTCTTTCGTGTACCATAAAATAAACATACATCATTCATAATAACCCAACGAATAAAATGGGTTTCATAAACATCATTCCATCGTAACATAATCCATATAAAACAAATGGATATCATTTCAACATAATAGAAGTGAAATCATATAAATCATAGAGACATTATACTTGAAACATACATATATGAAATAATTTCATCTTAGATGAAAAATGGTTTTGATAAAGCACTTGAAATAAATTCTTGAGGAAAATATCCTTTCTTCTTGAAAATCATTTTCTTTTCACAAAATTCCATTCAATTTTAAAAGAAAAGTATTTTGTTAAAAATAGTCATGAAATCTTGTAGAGTAAGATTCATGAAAATAAGGCGTTATGAAACAATAAAAATCTTTTCATGTCGTATAAGTTAAAAAAAACATTCTTCTCGTACTTTTGATGGAAAAGTCAAAAAGTACCTCTTATGGTAAACAAAAAAAATATTCCTTACATACCATGTATTAAAAGTCAAAAATGGGTAAAAAGGACTTTAAACAGACATGAAAACATTTTTATAAAACTTGGACATGGTTGATAAATATAACCCCAGTAAATACTTACGTATAATCCATCTTGGATAGAAAAAAATTCAGATTGTAACATTGTCCCTTATAAGGGAGGAGAGGGGCACCTTTGGAATTGTAAGAAATATTAATTTATAATAAATTCCACACCCACATAAAAAAATCCAAAATAACTCAAATCTAAATATTATATGAGATAGGGTAGTAATCTCAACAACCAATAAAATTTAGACAAGTTGGGAATTTATTTTTAACATTATCAACATGATTTATCCTTATTTAATCTATTTAATTTTATTTGTGGTAATAAGATTCTAATTTTTAAATTGTTATAAATAATTACTTATGTGTTGTAAATTGTCTATAATTGGATAATTTATGAAATTTTAGACCATATAAATTTCAATTCATAATTTTTAAATATTTTTTGGATTTTTAAACAATTTTATAATATGTTATTTTTATAAAATAACAATACTGTCAATTTTGACAGTATTCATTTATTTTAATTTTAAGAAAATCAAAACAAAGGATATATTCTAAAAAATATATTTCATAGATTTTTAACATGTCAAATTTGTCTATAAAATTTGTGGAGCACATTAAATAGTTAATATAATATTTATTTTAATATTTTTAAAATCATTTATTTGGTATATCTCTTAATAAAATCATTAGTACATCATTTTTGTATAATTATTTAATATACTTATATCTTGCATAAAAATTAAAAATAAAATCCTATGATGAATATAAATCTCATATATTTCATAATAATACTTTTACTAGAATTTATCATCTTAAAATCACAACATGTAAATTGTTATATTTATTAAATTATGAAGGTGACAACTTTGGAATCATTTAAAATAAAATAATATAAGTGTCATAATCGCCTTTATAAGGATCCAAATGGTCAAACATTCGGCCAGTGAATTATTAGGGTGTATATATACACCACAATTAAGTTTGTTTCCAGATTTTTGGGCCTTTTGATATGCATTACTATTTCAATAAAAACTATATTATTGATTTTTCACTAAATAAATAGTTCATGCATCATTAATGTATAAGATAATAAGTTAATTAAATAACACTTAAAAATTACAAATAAATTACAATGATAAAGAAAAATATTTTAGATTTCAAATGAGTATTTATAACTGAATTTATATCATGTATAACCTTATATTAAAAATAGTTTCATTATTAAATTTTGAGTGAGACATATTTCACTTTCCTTTAAATAAAATAAACTAAAGGTCATAATCAAATACAAGTAAGTTCCAATGGATTCCATTTTGACCAAAATATTCCATAAGATGAAATATAATCATCCAGTTATATTAAGATAAGTGTTAGGGTAATTTTATAATATTATATTTACCCTCAATTACCCGATTTACCTTCAACTATGGTAAATAAAATTTACCGTATTTACTATTCATAGTTCCCAAAAAATAAAAGTAGCCTATTAACATAATTTGGACCTACAGATTCCAAATATGGAATCAATTTTTCCTAATTCAAAACACAGAATTTGCAGTAGTTAATTTTAAATTAATCCTGCTATTAAGAAAATGACTTTTAAAAGTTAAAACATTTCAAAAGATTGAAATGATTTTACCTACAAATTCAATGTAAAATAAATGCTAATGACATACATTATATTAAATGGTAAAAATATATTATATTTGTACTTTAAAAACATTAAATATTATAATTTAACCATATAAATTATTACGGTGGAAAAAGTTGTTTTTAATTAAAATATAGCGTGTTTTTACTATTCATTAAAAAATTAACGTTATCAGATTAATATGAAAATTTTGTCCAAAGTAAATTTTAATATCTTGATTCCAAATAAGAATTTTATTTTTTCAAATTTAACTTATAAACATGTCAAAAACTTTATTTAAAGTCGGTGTTCCATCAAAAGGCGGCAAAACTGCATTTTTTTAAAAATACTTATTTTACCCAAAAAAATTATTTTGTTCTTATACCATGCTCTAGAAAATGTGTAAGATGAATAATAATGTTATAAAATTCAAAATTTAGTTAAAAATATTCATAACGGCTAGTTCATAATAATATATCGTTGTTTAGTGAAACCCAGTATTGCATACAACACACGCTATCGAGGAAGGTCGCGATCGCAAGCCAAGTCAGGGTTGCGTGTAGTACAAGACTCCTTTATTGTTGCGTATAACAAAATCCAACCATATTTCATTTATACATTGAATATATATGTATATATACACTCAATGTTGCATTGAATAATTACTATCAAACAAACTTGAAATTTTTTTTAAGACGATCCAAGATTAGTGTTGCGTATATTGCAAGCTAATACGGTGTTGCGTATATCTCAAGATAATCTTGGTGTATCGTACATCAGAAGATATGAAACAAATTAAAAAGAATATATCTTATAAGATTTCGGCGTGTTACACTACCCATCGTCCCTACTTGCTGCCCAATAGCCCTTCGCGGCCCCGCGGCCTCACCGCCCAGCGACCCTCTGCAGCCCCCTCATGGCCTTCGTGCCCCTCGCGGCCCCCACGACCACTCGCGACCCTCATGGACTCTGCGACCTCCGGCACCCCGTGGGCCGCTACCTAGGCTGGGCCGCCCAGTATGGTTCGGTTCGACCCGAACCAGGCCGGCCCAGGCTGGGTCGGACCAGGTCGGACCGGACCCGAATCCACTTCGACCCGAAACGTTCTTTTGGCCATAACTTTGGCATCGGGCGTCTGTTTGATGAACAGTCGGCAGCGTTGGAAACCTTAGAGCAAGACGGTCCCTTTGGTATACCTGGCTAGAGTTTTGGATAATGTTGGGGAATGGTCTGGTTGTATCAAGCATGAATCCAACCTGGCCCTTGGGACAAAATGGCTAATAACTTACAGACTGGGCATTCGATTGACGCATTGTCTATTGCATTGAGACCCCTATGATGTGGTGGTCCTTTGAGATACTTCTTCTTGATACATCATGGTAGTTGGAGTATCGAATAGTGTCTTGTGGAGAGGACACTCTTGGAGACATGTGAGTGTAGTGCGGGAATCCTGTAGCTGGATGTGACGTGAAGAATGAAGAGCGATCTTGTGTGGGTCCGCACCAAGCGATCCTGTGTGGGTCATCACCTAGAGATATTGTGTGGATCAGCACTGAGCAATATTGTATGGATCAGCACCATGCGATCCTGTGTGGGTCAACATCAAGTGATCCTGTGTGGGTCAGCAGCAGAGCCTCTTAACAGAGTTAGATGATTCAATAGTTACATCCAATCATCTCTACTACTATACTAATGTTATACCTGGTGTGAGCTGAGTTCGTACCTAAGTGGTACTTTCCTTTGTGGTAATACCTTGGTGGTATTCTTCAGTGTTTCATACCTATGTGGTACTTACCTTTGTGGTATTCCTTCCTTTATGGAACAGTTGAACTTTCCACTTTTGGGTTGGACCTAGTGTTTCCTCATGAATGATATTGGTATACTTGATAATTTTGATATATGTATGGGAATAAACCTAAGTAGGGTTGACATTTGATTTCATTCTTTGTGGTTTATCCTTTGTGTATTTTGTGAAACCTTGAGGGTCTCGAGGTCCCTACTGAGTATCATTATACTCAACCATGCATGGGCTATGCCTGCACCTTGTTGTGTTTGCGGCAGATGATGGACACCGTTGATCGAGGCTGAGGGTACCGGGACTAGATGGTTCCCAGAGGTGGACCATACGACCAGTTGGTACGTTGAGGAGACAGGTGGACGTGGAGTGCTGAGGAGGCGATCTATACCTACCCTTCAGGTAGGAAACTCAAAGGACGACCCAGTAGTTGCTTTCCTTTTTCTTCAGCTGTATTGTATTTTAGTTGTACTTGTACCTTTACTGGTGGGCTTGTATTCTACCCCCTTATACATTCAACACTCTTTTTGTTATATAGTTTACTTGTTGTTCGTATATTTCTTTGTTCTTGGTTGCATGTGTTTACATGTTATAAAGGCAATGCCTTTCCATTTTTAGGGATTACTCCTTTAGGTTCTAGTCGCCAGCCCTTGGCCTATGGAAGGCGGGCTTGGGGTAGTCATAGCACGGGCCCTGGGAGATGGGTCATGAAAAATTCGTATCAGAGGAGTGGGTTCTACCATAGAACATAGGACTCTGATATTTTTAATGGAAATAGTGTTAATTGTAGTAAGTGTAGTTATCAGTTTAGGGAATCAAGTGTTGGTGAGGAGGCTGATGTATCCATACAGCAGGACCCGGACTTCTGATTTCTAACTCAGTGCACGAAAACACTGATTGAGTGTGTGTTTTGAAGACTCTTCTTTGTAAACTCTTTCAGTCATCTCACCAGGTATAACTTATTGACCGTGGTGCACCTGTTTCATTTCAGGATGCCTCCACACAGACAACCAACTAGGGTTCTGAGAGTATTACACACTGATAGCCCCCCGAGTGACGAGGCCTCGGTGTAGGGCCCTCTTCCAGTAGAGGCACCAGTGGTACCATTACCTGTTGGTCCACCGATGCCACCAGCCCCAGCAGTAGATATTGCACGCTGATCGAGAAAGTTGCACAAGTTCTAGCACAATAGGCCACCCAGGTTTAGGGGAGAGACAGACCCACAGGTGGATGAGGATTTGCTGCAGACCGTGGTGAGAGTTTTCTGACTGGTAAGAACACCATCTGATCTCATGGTGATCCTTGCTGCCAGCCTTCTACAGGAAACAGTAAGAAGATGGTGGATCTTGATGCTTCAGGCTCACGATGAGGTGATGCTTCTCTGGGAAGACTTCGAGAGCCTATTTCAGGAATAGTTTTTCCCAACGACTCTTGGCGTAGTGTGCATACATGAGCTTCTTCATATGCAGTAGGGCATCATGACTATGGCTCAGTACTCAGCGAGGTTCATTGAACTCTCACGCTACTCCACTAATATGGTGCGAGACCCATTCTTTAGGGCCCGGACCATCGAGAAGGGGCTCAGGAGAGAGATCAGGGATTCGATGATCTCACTCAGTATCCCGATGCAGGCAGGGGTGTTAAAGCGTGCCCTCTTAGTAGAGAGTTTCCATGCGGAGTAGTCGCCAGCAGCGAGAACCAACACTAGTCGTCACGTACTGGAGTCTTCTGCAGCTGGCAGTAGACAGATGTAGCATAGGTCCAAGAGGACCATACCTACAGGTGAACAACTGCAGGATTCAATTTCGGTTGTACGGGGCACCCAAGGTAGAGCCAGTCATGCCAGGAGCGAGCAGTGTTACGCATACAGTGGGTAGGGTCACATGGCTTGTGACTATCTGACCCGTTGTACATATGATCAGTATACGGTCGAAGTACCACCCAGGTAGAGATAGAGGTTCGACTGAGGAGGTCTATAGGGAGAAGGTGGACGTGGAAGAGGAGCTGGCCATGGAGTTGGTGATGGGCGACGATTTGAGATGTTACCGCCACCACCACCAGGAGGTCCAACCCGACCGTAGGGAGTATGTGGATAGGGGTGAGCTCAGCTCTAGGCAGTTGAGTCCTATGATCACGACACTCTAGAGATGATTCTAGGTATGATATTTGTCTAATCCACCTTAGCTACAATACTTATAGACACAGTTTCAGTCATTATTTTATTTCCACTTCCATCGTTCAGAGCTCGGAGATTCTGATGGAGTCTTTGGATCGATCCTTATGGATAGAGACTCCTACGGGAGATGATTCAAAGATTATGCACTAGTTCTGGCAGTACGAGCTTACTCTAGGAGGTGAGAGCTTAAGCTGGGATCTCCTAGTAGTGGTGTCGTGGCCTTACGATGTCAACTTGGGTATGAAATGGTTATCTACAGTCCATTCTTAGATCGACTGTATTAGATGCAAAGTGTGGTTTGTCTGCATGGATGGGACCGGGTTTACCTTCACCGGAAAGAAGGGATCCTTTGCAGCATAAGATGGACTTACTCAGAGGAGGGTGCAACTGATCACTCATTAGTTGGATAGCCTTACCCTTAGAGCGGTTGATGTGGAGAGTCCAATCTATCCTGTAGTGCTGGACTAGTATCCAGATGTCTTCCCTAATGATGTTTCAGGACTACCACATCATAGATAGGTGGACTTTTACATTGACTTGTACCATAGGAAGACACTGATATCTACACCAGCGTATCAAATGGCTCTCGCGGAGCTTTGTGAGTTATGGGTACAGTTAGAGGACATGTAGGGGAATGGATTCATTCGCCCTAGTGTTTCACCTTGGGCAGCCCCGATTTTGTTTTCCAAGAATGCAGATGGGATCTTGAGATTTTTTTTTGATTATCGGCGCCTAAATTAGGTGACCTTGAAGAACAAGTACCAACTCCCGAGGATTGACGATCTCTTTGATTAGCTGAAGGGAGAACGGTGGTCCTTGAAGATAGACCTCAGATTAGGCTATCACCAACTCAAATTACAAGATGAGGATGTACAGAACACGACCTTCAGGTGTCAGTATGACCATTAAGAGTTTTTGTTCATGCCATTAGGCATGAACAACGCTACAACAATGTTCATGGGACTCATGAATAGGATCTTTCAGTC
Source organism: Viscum album (assembly GCA_963277665.1). Classification (NCBI taxonomy): domain Eukaryota; kingdom Viridiplantae; phylum Streptophyta; class Magnoliopsida; order Santalales; family Viscaceae; genus Viscum; species Viscum album. Next base: position 1,605,497,446 of record OY728141.1, on the reverse strand, counting down.
ATACCTTGATCAATTTGTAGTAGTCTTCATCTACGACATTATGATCTACTCAACTACTGAGGAGGAGCATTCCTACTATTTGTAGGTAGTTCTGGACACACTCCAAGAGCACCATCTTTATGGTAAGCTCTCGAAGTGCAACTTCTAGATCCGAGAGGTTCACTTTCTGGGACATGTCATCTTGGAGGATGGAGTTTCTGTGGATCTAGCAAAGATTGAGGTGGTACTTTCTTGGGAGCCACCCAGGAATGTGCTGGACATACGAAGTTTCCTAGGTTTGGTCGGATACTACCGGAGATTTGTTCTAGATTTCTCCAGAGTTGCAGCACCACTATCAGCATTGAAAAAGAAGGCTCAACCCTTCGTGTGGTCATAGAGATGCCAGTGGAGTTTTTAGGAGCTGAGGAAAAGGCTGACTAGTGCCCCCATCTTGAGGTTTCTGGAGGAGGGTGTTGGGTACGTAGTCTACTACAATGCATCAAGGACCAGACTCAGATGTGTCCTGATGGAGGAGTGAGCAGTGATTGCATATGGTTCTTGATAGCTGATATAGCATGAGAAGAACTATTCTACCAATGACCTGGAGTTAGCGACAGTGGTCTTCTCCTTGAAGATGTGGTGACACTATATGATGGGCGAATGTTTTACAGTATACTTTGATCACAAGAGTTTCAGGTATATCTTCTCTTAGAAGGACCTGAACTTGAGACAATGATGTTGGATTGAGTTCCTCTAGGACTATGACTTTGAGATAGTCTATACTCTTGGGAAGAGGAATGTCGTAGCAGATGCACTCAGTAGAAGATCTGGAATACAGCTGCTAGGTGAGGCAACGAAGCAGCTGTCCGCTTGGCAGATATCCTTTGTGGATCGAGATGAAGAAGCTTTTCTTCAGTCTCTTACAGTCACTCCCCCACTTCTTCAGCGAGTCAGGGAAGCTCAACATGGGGATACTGACTGAGTGGCACGACGTGCTCATATATCCACAGGACAAGAACCTAATGGATTTTCTGAAGGAGGGGAGCATGTCATTCTCTTTAGAGGATGTACCATGGTACCAGTGTCACATTAGGATGAAGTTTTGAGGGAGTTCCACACGTCCCCTCTAGCGGTACATCCAGGAGTGGCGAAGATGTACCAGGATCTCTAATAACAACACTAGTGGCCAGGAATAAATAAAGCAGTAGTAGAGTTTATCTCTCGGTGCCTCAATTGTCAGCAAGTGAAAGAGGATCATCAGGAACCAGTAGGCTTGGTTCAACCTTTATAGGTCCCATAGTGGAAGTGGGATGGGATATCCATGGACTTCGTGATAGGACATCCATGTACATCTAGAGGTCATGGCTCTATCTAGGTGATCGTCGACCGACTCACCAAGTTGGCCCACAACTTTCCAATCAGAGAGCATGGTTTAGTAGAGAGCTTGGGACGCCTCTATGTGTAGAAGATTGTGCGGATATATGGAGTACCATCGATGATTATCTCTGATTGTGATACACATTTAACTTCCTGATTATGGAAGGGTTACAGGAGGCTTTCGGGATGTAGCATCATTTGAGCACCACCTTCCATCCTCAGACGGATGGACAGACTGAGCGGACCATTCAGACCCATGAGGACATGGTGCGTGCTTGTGTCCTCAACTTCGATCGCAGTTGGGATAATCACTTGCCTTTGGTGGAGTTTTCGTACAACAACAGATATCACTCCACCATTGGGATGACACCTTTTGAGGTGTTTTATGGGTGACCTTGCAGATCACCTTTATGCTGGACTGGCCTAGGGGAGTCCGTAGTTGTGGGACCAGAGATGGTACGGGCTACCAAAGAGAAGTTGAAAATCATCCAAGAGAAGATGAAGATTGTACAGAGTAGGCATAAGTCCTATGCCGACAGGATACGGAGACCTCTAGAGTTCGAGGATGGTGACGACGTCTTTCTACAGGTCTCACCTCGACGAGGTTTGCAGAGATTTGTTCAAGGTGGAAAGTTATGTCTGAGGTTCATTGGACCTTTTTAGGTCCTCAGTAGAGTTGGCAAGGTGTCTTACTGCTTAGCTCTTCCCCCTCAATTGCATCATGTGCATGCAACTTCCACGTATCCCAGCTGAGGAGATACGTGCATGACCCTTCTCACATCATCGACCACAGTGAGCTGGATGTCAACGATGGGGTGACTTTTACGGAGGTTCCAGTGGAGATTGAGGATCGATAGGAGTGGGTCCTTTGTGGGCGGTCAATACTGTAACACCCGAGATTTTTATGAGTAATATTTTGTTTTTATATATCATCAAAGAAATCTTTCACTACATACTAGCTTGGCTTACTTTACACGCAATCGCGACCTTCCTCGATAGCTTGCGTCGTACGCAATACCGAGTTTCACTAAACAACGATATGCTATTAAAATATTATTAAAACTAGCCATTATGAATAGTAATAACCACTTTTTGAAATTTTATAAATATTATTTTTCAAAATGGACTTCATTTTTGGATTCGGAATACCGAACTTAGCCTACGGTGAAATTTTGGTATTTTTCTGAAAACTTTCAATTTTTGATGAATAGTGAAACCACTAAGTGGTAGGTTAAAAACTGAATTTTGCATAAAACTTAATTTTACCGCTTTTGTGAGTCGAATTTCGAAAATCCGTCAGACACGGTTGATATCAGTAAGTAAAATGTGGTTCAATGAAATAAAAATAATTTTTTGGTGAATAGTAACTTTTTACTTTTTTTACCACGGTTAATAGTAAATAGGGGTAAATATGATATTACTATTACCCTAACACATGTCCTAATTCTATTGGATAAGTGTAATTCGACCAAAAACAACCTTATGAATAAAATATGACCATTTAGGCCCACTTGGGTTAGATTAGGACATTTATTATTAATTTATTTAAAGAAGGGTTAAAATAGTTAAAATCAAAGATTAATAAGTAAATAATTTTTAATATGGGGTTATACATAAGATAAATTCGACTATAAATATTCATTAGAAAGCTAAAAAGATTTCATACATAATGGTATTTTATTTATAATTTTTAGACATTAAATAATTTAATTTATTAATGACACAATTATGATGCAGTAATTATCTTATTTATGAAATATTGACATAATTGATGTTATAAACACCAAAATAAATGTAATTTGAGACTTTTTATGAATTCCACTAATTTTATAGGTTACTAAGATATATTAGTGTTGATTTAATAAACTTTTTTTGAACATATAATTTTGTTATGACTTTCACAAAAATCATATATCAAATAGTGTCAAAATTGATACAAAATAGTTTTTAAATCAAATATTATATTATTAATTGTTATTTTATTCCTAAAAATATACGGTTTGGCCAAATGACTTAGATAAGGATATATATATTAATAATAAATAATTTGGGGTTCTTTTGGCATATTATAGTAAGTGTATTAACCATATAGTGAAAGAAAACAAAAAGACACGGTAAATGTTAAATTATTTAACTTAGAGTTAAATCTAATTGATAATGTTAAAATAATACCATAAACTTGTCTAAATCCTATTGGTTGATAGTATTTTGACCCATACCCACTTTATCTTGGAAATAAGACCCTTTGGAACCATTATAAACCGATTTTGACTTTAATATAAAATAATATTTTGAGATATTCCTAAGGTGCCCCTCTCCTCCCTTATAAAAGGGCACCTCCTCCCCCCCTCCTCACACCAATTTGAGAACTCAAGCTCGGAAAAACCCTGCCATTTTCTCCTCTCCACTTCCCTATAATAATCCTAGAGGTCCTGGTCTTATTCAAAGACCAATCTTAGTTTCCTAAGTGGAGGATTCAAAGAAGCGTTCCAAAGAAGAGGTAATATCCATTACCGATCTTTTCAATTTCTTTCTTCTTCAACTTCTTCTTATTTAGTTGTTTCATGGTAAAGTAATAACATAAGTATTACTTACATACTGATATGTTATTATAAATATGAAACAACCCTAATTCGCCTTCTATCCATCCTACGGAAAAATGAAATCACCGCACGTGCGTACGTACGGAATACCGTCTCCATGCTGTGGTGTAATCTATTTTCCACCATCACCTTACAAGGATGGGTATAATGGTGTAATGAGTAACTATTTATGATTATTATAAAGTAATATTGATACTGAAATAATATATATATACTCCAATACAATTCCACGATCATAGGAACGATATCATCACTCGTGCGTACGTACGGAATACCGTCTCCACGATATGAAGCGACTCGTTCTACATGATCATCATTACATAGTAATTATATAAATGAATTGAATGAATAAATATGATATATGTTACACTAATACCATTCTTGATATAAGGTATCTATAACCTTAAAAGAAGAATAAGAATTTATTCGGCAAAACACGCATAAGAACAAAAGGCAATAAAGACCCGAGTAACAAGTAACAATGAAATATTACTAACAAGAAGCTAAGAATATGACCATATATGATATAATATCAATATTTATGATTCTGGAATAAGTCAATAACATTATTTAAACCATTATACAGGAGCTTAGAACACGTACAAAGCAAATCGGACCTAAGGTAAGGGAAATATCACAATCTCATTTTTATCCGAGATTGTTTATACTTTGAAATTTACTGGGGTGTATTTTATCATCCATATCCATGTTTCCTCAATATGTAATATTATTTCCATCCACCTACAATTGTTTAAAACCTATTTTACCCTTTGGTGAGTTTTTAGTAAAATATATGAAAGGAATCTTTTGTCGTTTTTCGTACGAGGTACATTTTGACTTTTCCGACAAAAGTACAAAAAGAATGTTTTTTTTAACTTATACGGGATGAATGGATTTTTAAAACATTATTTACAAGAAGCTTCCTTTACAAGTTTTCAAGTTTATTTTTAATCAACTTCTTTTAGTTTAAAATTGTATGACATGTTAAGAAAGGAAAAGTGTTTTTCAAGTAGAAAGGATATTTTCCTCAAGAATGAAGTTCAAGTGTTTTATCAAAATTATTTTCCATCTAAGATAACAAAGGGTTCTGTTTTTATCCCTATTATTACATTGATTTGATTGTGTTGTGATGGAATTATTTTTATGAATTCCTTTATCGTATATGAATTGTTTTATGATGTCATGATGTTTAAGATTCCCATTTTTATTACATGGGTTATGCAATGATGTATGGTTTATGATTTTGTGGCACACATAAGAATGGCATCATTACGAGATGGGTGGGACCTATATCTCCCTCCAATGCATTGGGTAAAGATTTTATATCTCATGAGATAGACATGGCTGGAACGGTAGGTTATACCGGTTCAGTGAAACAGGACTGGAAAGAGGGTGACTCGGTTCAGAAAGGGAATTTGTCCACTAAGATAGTCTTGGCAATGAGTCATGACTAACAAGAAATGATTTTCCATGATTATGTGTGCATGCCACAAAGTTTCAAGTTTCATGTTATGATTATGGGGATCTCAATTTCACTTCTATGATTTATTCCATGTTAAGATATTATGATCTCTTTTGCAGGATATGATTTTCAAAAAGATATGATATGATTTTTATTTCCTTTATTTGCCCTTGCTGAGCATTTGAGCTCACCCTTTTATGTTTTCTTTTCCCCAGGTCAGGAAGATGGATATTAAGTAGAATATTCTAAAAGGGACCCTAGATATGATGAAATAAATGGGAGACACTGTAGAAGATTTATGAACCAGTTGTTTATGTTTCACAGTTTCTAAAGACACTATACCTATACGGTCCTTTGTGGTTTTGTCATATGTTGTAATAAGTGTGCTTCAATTTTTAAGTATTAACAATGTATGTAAAGTATGGGTCGTTATAGTTGGTATCAGAGGAAAGGTATAGTCAACCTTTGGAAACTAGGATGTGAAAGTCTTAGTAAGAACCCTAAGGATAAGTCTAAGAATAGAACACAATCTTAGTGTTTTAGAAATGGCCATGAATACCCTAGGATAAGACCTTAAGTGTGAAATTTTATCCTTTATTATGTGGTTTTCCTATTATAATTAGTGTTGCTCACACTATTCTTCTTGGTTTTAGTCAATGGCTGGAACCCGAAAGAACCGTGTTAATGCGGAATGCGATGGGAAATGCAATGATTGTCCCCCTGAGCAACCAAACGATATGGGAGCTGGAATGCAAAATCTTGTAGCCATGCTCACACAACTTTCTCAAGCTATGAATCATGCAGGACATCCAAACGAGCAAAGGAAGGAGCAACATTCTGTCGAATCCTTCATAAGGTAGCGTCCACCTTCTTTCAGCGGGTCTATTGATACATTAGTTGCTGAACAATGGATTAGTACTACTGAAAAGATATTTTCAGTTCTTCAATGTTCTGAACATGATAAAGTCATCCTAGCAGTGTATCGTTTGGAAGGAGATGCTGATCAATGGTGGAATCTTATTAAGAATATGAGGCAAAGGGATGAAATTGAGTCTATGGAATAGGACGAGTTCAAGAACTTATTTTTCAATAAGTACATCCCTCGTATTCTCCAAACAAAGATGGAGAAAGATTTTCTTGAACTGAAGCAAAGGGATGATTAATCTTTTGGTACATATGAAGCAAATTTTACAAGACTTGCAAGGTACGCTTCTGGTATTATTATCCAACCTGAGAGTAAGATCGATCGATTCTTTAGTGGCTTAAAACCAAGTCTTCGAAGGGCGTTATCCATAAGGGACTTCAATAGCTACGAGGAAATCGTTCGATGTGCTCTCAAAGTCGAGATGGAGATTGGAGTAACCCATCAGTCACATGGGTTTGATAAGAAGAGGAAGATGGAATTCAAAGGAAAATCTAAAGAGCACACTGAAAAGAAGATGAGCTTTCCCTTATGCTCAAAGTGTGGAAAGAAACATGGAGGGAGCTATCTTAAAGGGAGTAAATGTTTCAAATGTGGAAAGGAAGGTCATCGGGCATTTGAATGCCGCGATAATGGGAAGAAGATGTCTAATGATGCAAACAAAGGAAGGGATACACAGAATAAACCTACTACACTTCAATGTTTCAAGTGCTAGGAGATGGGGCATTATGCCAATCAATGCCCAAATCCAAGGGTTGATGATGATGGTCGACGTCAACAAAATCTTAAGGCTAAAGACAAAGGAAATTCACATGCAATTTCTATCAGCGATGTGGAGTACGATAACGAAGTGGTGAAAGGTACACTTACCATCCACTCTAAAGAAGCAAATGTTTTATTTGATTCTGGATCCACCCACTATTTTATTTCTAAAGAATTTTCTAAGGGTATCACCGTATTACCTCAACAATTAGATGTTGAGTTAGCTGTGACAACACCTAATGGCACAACAGTCTCATCAAAAGTTTATAATTCTTCTCCGATCGAAGTTTGTGGGAAAATGCTTCCTGCAAATCATGTGATCCTTCCTTTAGTGGAATTTGATGTGATTCTTGGCATGGATTGGCTTTCTCTACATGGAGCTCATATCAATTTCCAAAGAAGGGAAGTCACATTTCGTATTCCAGATCAATCTATGATCGTCTATCGATGCAAGGATGAATATAACCTTCCAGTGGAAATTCCTTCCATCTTATGGGTCTTGATTCCACTAAATGAAGGTTATTTATCTCAAATGGTTGGTGAGAAACTTATGATTAATAATATTCCCATCATACAGGAGTTTGATGATGTCTTTCCGGAGGAATTACCGGGTCTTCCACCAAATCGTGAAGTTGAGTTTTCAATAGAACTCGTACCGGGTGCTTTGCCTATTTCAAAGACACCTTATAGAATGGCCCCAATTGAGTTGCAGGAATTGAAAAAGCAACTCCAAGAGAATCTTGATAAGTGATTCATACGCCCTAGTGCGTCACCTTGGGGAGCACCTGTTCTATTTGTTAAGAAGAAAGATGGATCAATGAGACTTTGCATTGATTATTGAGAACTTAACAAGATCACTATCAAGAACAAATATTCTCTCCCACGCATTGATGACTTATTTGACCAACTACGCAGAGCTCAATACTTTTCCAAGATTGATCTTCGTTCAGGGTATCGTCAATTAAGGGTCAAAAGGGAGGATATACCAAAGACGGATTTCCGTACAAGGTATGGACACTATGGATTTATAGTGATGCCATTTGGCTTCAAAAATTTGCATTTTTGGGTCACATAATCTCAAAAGAGGGGATATCTGTGGATCCATCAAAAACAGAGGTTATCGAAAGATGGTCAAGACCAACAACAGTAACTGAGATCCGAAGTTTTCTTGGTTTGGCTGGATATTATCGACGTTTTGTAAAATATTTTTCACGATTATCTAATCCACTCACCAAGTTGACTCGGAAACGAGTTAAGTTTGTTTGGACAGAGGAATGTGAAGAGAATTTCAAGGAGTTGAAAAGAAGGTTATCCAGTGCACCTGTGCTCACACTGCCTTGTAGTGGAGAAAGGTTTTTGATCTACAGTGATGCATCCAAGAAGGGATTGGGGTGTGTTCTTATGCAAAATGATATGGTGATAGCTTATGCCTCACGACAGTTAAAAATCCATGAGCAAAATTACCCAACACATGATTTGGAGTTGGTTGTGGTAATCTTTTCATTAAAGATTTGGAGGCATTACCTTTATGGTGAAAGGTGTGATATTTATACTGATCATAAAAGTTTAAAGTATATTTTCACACAAAAGGAGTTGAATGTGCGTCAAAGAAGATGGTTGGAGCTGATTAAGGATTATGACTGCTCAATCCATTACCACCCTGGGAAAGCAAACAAGGTGGCAGATGCATTAAGTCGACAAGAACATGCTAGTTTATCCATGATGAGGATCACAAAAGATCCAATATTTATGGATTTACAAAGGATGGATCACGGAATTATAATGGAAGGGGAAGAATCTTATCTTTCTCAAATGAATGTTCAACCATCTATACATGTGGAGATTAAAGAGGCACAGAAAGAAGATGTAGAGTTACAAAAAATGTGAGAAATGTTCCTGAATTCAACCTTGATTGTGATGGGATAATAAAGTTCAGGAATCGGGTTTGTGTTCCTTCCATCCCCGAATTAAAGAAGGAGCTGCTGGATGAGGCTCATAGTTCTTCATTCTCTATTCATCCTGGAAGCACGAAGATGTATAGGGACCTGAAAGAGTACTTCTGGTGGGATGGCATGAAAAGAGATGTTGCTGAATATGTCTCTCGATGCTTGGTTTGTCAACAAGTTAAAGCTGAGAGACAGAAGTATAAGGGGATGTTACAACCATTACCCATACCCGAATGGAAATGGGAAAACATCACTATGGACTTTGTCACAGGACTTCCTAAAACATCCAAAGACAATAATGCTACCTGCGTCATAGTTGATCGTCTTACAAAGTCTGCACACTTCATTGCTATTAGAGAGGATTTCTCTCTAGATCAGCTTGCCAGGATATATGTAAAGGAAGTGGTAAGATTGCATGGAGTACCACTTTCTATTATATCTGAGCGGGATCCGAGATTTACCTCGAAGTTCTGGCGAAGTCTTCAGCATACTCTGGATACAGAGTTGAGTTTCATCATTGCTTATCATCCCCAGACAGACGGTCAGTCTCAGAGAACAATTCAAACCCTAGAAGATATGTTGAGAGCTTCCTCTATAGATTCCAAAGGAGGTTGGGATCAACACCTACCTTTGGTGGAATTTTCTTATAATAATATCTTTCACTCCAGTATTTAGATGGATCCTTATGAATCTCTCTATGGAAATAAATTCAGGACTCCAACTTGCTGGGATGAAGTTGGGGAAAGAAAGCTATTAGGACCTGATCTCGTTGATGAAATGGCAGAAAAGGTCAGATCTATTCAACAACACATAAGAGCAGCTCAGAGTCGACAGAAAAGTTATGCCGACAACCGAAGAAAAGACCTAGAGTTTGAAGTGGGTGATAAAGTGTTCTTACGAATATCTCCCTGGAAGAGGGTTATGAGATTTGGAAAGAAGGGGAAGTTGAGCCCTAGATATATCGGTCCTTTCGAAATACTGGATCGTGTTGGAAAGGTAGATTACCGATTGGCGCTTCCACCAAATATCTCTCAAGTTCACGATGTGTTCCATGTATCTCTCCTGAGAAAGTACATACCTGATCCTTCACATGTACTCAGCTCAGAAGTTGTACCGCTGGAGCAAGATCTTTCTTATGAAGAACAACCGATAGAGATTCTGGATCGTAGTGAAAAAGTCATACGAAACAAGACCACTCGATTGGTGAAAGTTTTATGGAGGAACCACCAACTTGAAGAAGCTACATGGGAGCTTGAGGATATGATGAGGGAGAAGTATCCTCATCTGTTTGTTACAAAGTGACGAATTTCGAGGGCGAAATTCTTTTTAAGGGGGGTAGAATGTAACACCCGAGATTTTTATGAGTAATATTTTGTTTTTATATATCATCAAAGGAATCTTTCACTACATACTAGCTTGGCTTACTTTACACGCAATCGCGACCTTCCTCGATAGCTTGTGTCGTACGCAATACCGAGTTTCACTAAACAACGATATGCTATTAAAATATTATTAAAACTAGCCGTTATGAATAGTAATAACCACTTTTTGAAATTTTATAAATTTTATTTTTCAAAATGGACTTCATTTTTGGATTCGGAATACCGAAATTAGCCTAGGCTGAAATTTTGGTATTTTTCTGAAAACTTTCAATTTTTGATGAATAGTGAAACCACTAAGTGGTAGGTTAAAAACTGAATTTTGCATAAAACATAATTTTACCGCTTCTGTGAGTGGAATTTTGAAAATCCGACAGACACGGTTGATATTAGTAAGTAAAATGTGGTTCAATGAGATAAAAATAATTTTTTGGTGAATAGTAACTTTTTACTTTTTTTACCTCGATTAATAGTAAATAGGGGTAAATATGATATTACTATTACCCTAACACATGTCCTAATTCTATTGGATAATTGTAATTCGACCAAAAACAACCTTATGAATAAAATATGACCATTTAGGCCCACTTGGGTTAGATTATGACATTTATTATTAATTTATTTAAAGAAGGGTTAAAATAGTTAAAATCAAAGTTTAATAAGTAAATAATTTTTAATATAGGGTTATACATAAGATAAATTCGACTATAAATATTCATTAGAAATCTAAATATATTTCCTACATAATGGTATTTTATTTATAATTTTTAGACATTAAATAATCTAATTTATTTATGACACAATTATGATGCTGTAATTATCTTATTTATGAAATATTGACATAATTGATGTTATAAACACCAAAATAAATGTAATTTGAGACTTTTTATGAATTACACTAATTTTATAGGTTACTATGATATATTAGTGTTGATTTAATCAACTTGGTTTGAACATATAATTCTGTTATGACTTTCACAAAAATCATATATCAAATAGTGTCAAAATTGACACAAAATAGTTTTTAAATAAAATATTATATTATTAATTGTTATTTTATTCCTAAAAATATAAGGTTCGGCCAAATGACTTAGATAAGGATATATATATTAATAATAAATAATTTGGGGTTCGTTTGGCATATTATAGTAAGTGTATTAACCATATAGTGAAAGAAAACAAAAAGACACGGTAAAAGTTAAATTATTTAACTTAGAGTTAAATCTAATTTATAAGGTTAAAATAATACCATAAACTTGTCTAAATCCTATTGTTTGATAGGATTTCGACCCATCCCCACTTTAGCTTCGAAATAATACCCTTTGAAACCATTATAAACCGATTTTGACTTTAATATAAAATAATATTTTGAGATATTCCTAAGGTGCCCCTCTCCTCCTTTATAAAAGGGCACCTCCTCCCCCTCCTCCTCACACCAATTTGAGCACTCAATCTCGGCCAACCCCTGCCATTTTCTCCTATACACTTCCCTAGAATAATCCTAGAGGTCCTGGTCTTCTTCAAAGACCAATCTTAGTTCCCTAAGTGGAGGATTCAAAGAAGCGTTCCAAAGAAGAGGTAATATCCATTACCGATCTTTTCAATTTCTTTCTTCTTCAACTTCTTCTTCTTTAGTTGTTTCATGGTAACGTAATAACATCAGTATTACTTACATACTTATATGTTATTATAAATATGAAACAACCCTAATTCACCTTCTATCCATCCTACGGAAAAATGAAATCACCGCGCGTGCGTACGTACGAAAGACCGTCTCCACGCCGTGGTGTAATCTATTTTCCACCATCACCTTACAAGGATGGGTATAATGGTGTAATGAGTAACTATTTATTATTATTATAAAGTAATATTGATACTGAAATAATATATATATACTCCAATACAATTCCACGATCATAGGAACGATATCATCACTCGTGCGTACGTACGGAATACCGTCTCCACGATGTGAAGCGACTCGTTCTACATGATCATCATTACATAGTAATTATATAAATGAATTGAATGAATAAATATGATATATGTTACACTAATACCATTCTGGATATAAGGTATCTGTAAACTTAAAAGAATAATAAGAATTTATTCGGCAAAACACGCATAAGAACAAAAGGCAATAAAGACCCGAGTAACAATTAACAATGAAATATTACTAACAAGAAGCTAAGAATATGAACATATATGATATAATATCAATATGTATGATTCTGGAATAAGTCAATAACATTATTTAAACCATTATACAGGATCTTCGGACACGTACAAAGCAAATCGGACCTAAGGTAAGGGAAATATCACAATCTCATTTTTATCCGAGATTGTTTATACATTGAAATTTACTGGGGTGTATTTTATCATCCATATCCATGTTTCCTCAATATGTAATATTATTTCCATCCACCTACAATTTTTTAAAACCTATTTTACCCTTTGGTGAGTTTTTAGTAAAATATATTAAAGGAATCTTTTGTCGTTTTTCGTACGAGGTACATTTTGACTTTTCCGACAAAAGTACGAAAAGAATGTTTTTTTAACTTATACGGGATGAATGGATTTTTAAAACATTATTTACAAAAAGCTTACTTTACAAGTTTTCAAGTTTATTTTTAATCAACTTCTTTTAGTTTAAAATTGTATGACATGTTAAGAAAGGAAAACTGTTTTTGAAGTATAAAGGATATTTTCCTCAAGAATGATGTTCAAGTGTTTTATCAAAATTATTTTCCATCTAAGATAATAAAGGGTTCTGTTTTTATCCCTATTATTACATTGATTTGATTGTGTTGTGATGGAATTATTTTTATGAATTCCTTTATCGTATATGAATTGTTTTATGATGTCATGATGTTTAAGATTCCCATTTTTATTACATGGGTTATGCAATGATGTATGGTTTAAGATTTTGTGGCACACATAAGAATGGTATCATTATGAGATGGGTGGGACCTATATCTCCCTCCAATGCATTGGGTAAAGATTTTATATCTCATGAGATAGACATGGCTGGAATGGTAGGTTATACCGGTTCAGTGAAACAGGACTGGAACGAGGGTGACTCGGTTCAGAAAGGGACTTTGTCCACTAAGATAGTCTTGGCAATGAGACATGACTAACAAGAAATGATTTTCCATGATTATGTGTGCATGCCACAAAGTTTCAAGTTTCATGTTATGATTATGGGGATCTCATTTTCACTTCTATGATTTATTCCATGTTAAGATATTATGATCTCTTTTGCAGGATATGATTTTCAAAAAGATATGATATGATTTTTATTTCCTTTATTTGCCCTTGCTGAGCATTTGAGCTCACCCTTTTATGTTTTCTTTTCCCCAGGTCAGGAAGATGGATATTAAGTAGAATATTCTAAAAGGGACCCTAGATATGATGAAATAAATGGGAGAAACTGTAGAAGATTTATGAACCAGTTGTTTATGTTTCACAGTTTCTAAAGACACTATACCTATACGGTCCTTTGTGGTTTTGTCATATGTTGTAATAAGTGTGCTTCAATTTTGAAGTATTAACAATGTATGTAAAGTATGGGTCATTATAAATACCTCTAGTGCGCATTCACTGACAGCACGAGAACCTCCAGGAGAGAACATGGGATCAGGAGGCTTAGATTCATGCTTAGTACCCACACTTGTTTTCTTAGTTTTTTGATGTGGCTTACGGGGACGTAAAGCTCAGTGGTGGGGAGAATGTAAAGACTCAGAATTTCCATGTAATTTTTTTTAATTAAATGGGAATTTTAAAAGTTTTCAAAAATTTATAGTGCATGATTGCGAGGCCCGGAGTGCCTGGAATGAATTTATGAACATTTTTCAGGTACGTTCTGTAAACGTGCGAGCGGGTTTTTTGTGAATTTTGAACCGGTGCTCAGAATTGAAATCCAAGGGCATCGTTGAACTCGCATCACCAGTATTCGCTTAAGGATACTTTCACTTCGACGACAGTCGGTTGAGGATGAAAGTTAATTTTTGGGTTTTGCGTGAAAGAATAAAATAAAATAAAATTTTGTAACATTTTATTTTATTTTTCTTTGGAACTCCCCATGCGGATGTTGAGAGGTGGGTACTGCCATAAGTAAACCTCCCAACTTGAAGTCGGGTGGTGGGGATGACCCAAGACTTAAACCCCCCTGAAATTCCCTCTTAAGGGGGAGAAAACTCTTGATCTTCCCCCATTTTAAAATTTTCCAACACCATTCATTTATTGGGACAATCAATTATTCCAACATAATTAATCTACTTAGTTTAATTATATTGGAACCTCTTTGTTTGGGGAGGATTTTTGGTTAGCGAAGGAGATCCTTAGTGGAAGAAAGTTCTCCAATGAATAATGCCAATGAAGAACACCATCGAAGAATGTTCTTCGGAAATCAAGGAAGAGGACGACGTATGAGCTCTTCATCGAAGAGTCATTTCAAAAGCAACGGTTGTTGGCACCCCCTTTTCCTTATTCAACTTCTTTCTCGCACCAACTACAAGGAACAATCAGGGTAGGGTTTTTATTGCGTGATTATTGATTTTCCGTGTTCCTCCCTTCTAAACAATGAGCAGATGATTTATTTTTCTTTGGGATGGGAATTATCATTGTAGGGTGGTTGTTTGAATTTCATTCCCTTACCCATTCTAGATAATTCATCATAAAATAAGGAAGTGTTTATAGCTGCTTGCTATCGCTCTAACGCGGAGGGTGCAGACCAAACAAACATGGCCCGACCCCTCCGTCGTTCTTCTTGGATGTGTGTTCTTCGCGATGGTGACGGTGACTGGTGTCGGAATTTGGAACTGCTGTAACTCGAGAACCATGGACGACCGCGATGAAGGTGAAAATGGAGAGCGGCAGGACAAGCAGGCCGCTAGTGAAGACGACGACGCAATGATGCCGCCACGTGGCATCGCTGCCCCGTGGCCCCACCGTACCGCCCGCAGCCCCGTCGCACCACCCAATGGACTTCTGTGTTGCCCATGGCCTTGTTGTCCTGTGAAACTTCACACCATCCAGCAACACTCCGCGGCCCCGTAGCCTCGCCCCCCAGTGACCCTCTGTGGCCCACTCATGGCCTTTGTGCCCCTCGTGGCCCCCGCGGCCGCTCACGGCCCTCACGGACTCTGGGACCTCCACCACCCCATGGGCCGCTGCCTAGGCTGGGCCACCCAGCGTGGGCCAGGTAAACCCGAACCGGGTTGGCCCTGGCTAGGTTGGACCAGGTCAGACCAGAACCAGACCCACTTCGACCTCAAACGTTCTTTTGGCCATATCTTTGGCACCGGGCGTCTGTTTGACGAACCATCAGTGGAACTGGAAACCTTGTAGCGATACTGTCCCTTTGGTATACCCCACTAGAGTTTGGGATAAATTTGGGTAATGGTTGGGTTGGATCGAGCACAAATCCAACTAGTCCATCAGGACAAAATGGCTAATAACTTACAGACCGGGCGTCCGATTGACGCGCTATCTATTGCGTTGATACCCCTATGACATGGAGGCCCTTTGAGATACTTCTTCATGAGACTTCGTGGTAGTTGGAGTATCGAACATTGTCTTGTGGAGAGGACCCTCCAGGAGACAAGCGATCATAGTGCGGGAACCCTGTAGCTGGCTGTGATGTGAAGAATGAAGAGTGATCCTGTGTGGGTAAGCACTGAGTGATCCTGTATGGTTCAACACGTAGAAATCTTGTATGGGTCAGCACCGAGCGATCCTGTATGGGTCAGAACCTAGAAATCTAGTGTGGGTCAGCAGTAGAAGCCTCTTAATATAGTAAGATGATTCAATAGTTACATCTAATCATCTCTATTACTTTACTAATGTTATATCTAGTTTGAGTTGAGTTCGTACCTGAGCAGTACTTTCCTTTGGGGTAATACATTGGTGGTATTCTTTTGTGTGTCGTACCTGTGTGGTACTTACCTTCATGGTATTTCTTCCTTTGTGGAACAGTTGAGCTTTGTGATTTTGGGTTGGACATAGTGTTTCCTCAGGATTGACATGGGTATACTTGATAACTTTGGTATATGTATGGGCATATACCTAAGTAGGGTTGACAGTTGATATCTTCTTTTATGGTTTATCCTTTGTGGATTTTGTGACACCATGAGGATCTTGGGGTCCCTACTGAGTATCATTATACTCAACCATGAATGGGATATACCCACACTTTGTGGTGTTTGGTGCAGACGACGGACAACGTTGATCAAGGATGAGGTTACCGGGACTGAATGGTGGATGGAGGTGGACCATACGGAATGTTGGTACGTAGAGGAGACAGGTGGACGTGGAGTGTTGAGGAGGTGATCTATACCTACCCTTCAGGTAGGAACTTCAGAGGAAAAACCAGTAGCTTCTTTCCTTTTTCTTAAGATGTATTGTATTTCAGTTGTACTTGTACCTTTACTATTGGGCTTGTATTCCTTCCCCTTCTACTTTCAGCACACTTTTTGTTTTATAGTTACATGTTGTTTGTATCCTGATTTATGCTTGGTTGCATGTTTTTACATGTTATAAAGGAAATTCCTTCCCATTTTGAGTGATTACGCCTTTTGGTGCTAGTCTCCAGCCCCTGGCCTATGGAAGGTGGGCTTGGGGTAGTCACGACACAGGCCCTAGGAGAAGGATCATAAAAAATTGGTATCCGAGGAGTCAGTTCTATTGTAGAACATAGGGCTCTGATCTTTTTAACAAAAATAGTGTTAAGTGTAGTGAGTGTGGTTATCATTTTAGGAAATCTAATGTTGGTGAGGCGACCGAAGTATCCATACACAAGGATCCTGACTTTTGATTTCTGACTCAGTGCACTAAAACACTGATTACGTGTGTGTTTTGAAAAGTCTTCTTAGTGAACTCTTTGAGTCAGCTCACTAGGTATAACTTATTGATCATGGCATACCTTTTTCATCTCAGTATGCCTCTATGTAGACAGCTATCTATGTTTCCGAGAGTTTTATGGACTGATAGCCCACCAAGTGACGCGGCCTAAATGTAGGGCCCTCTTCTGGTAAAGCCACTAGCGGAGGCACCAACGGTACCATTACCCGTTGGGCCAGTGATGCCACCAACCCCAACAGTAGCGAGTTCACACCGCTTGAGCATGTTGCACGAGTTCAAGACTTAGAGGCCACTCAGTTTCAGGGGTGAGATGGACCCATAGGCGGCTGAGGATTGGTTGTAGGCCATGGTGAGAGTTTTCCAACTGGTAGGGACACCATCTGATCTCATGGTGATCCTTTCTTCTAGACTTCTACACGCAGCAGTAAGCAGATGGTGGAGGTTGATGCTTTAGGCTCATGAAGAGGTGTTGATTCTCTCGGAAGACTTTAAGAGCCTTTTTCGAGCAGAGTTTGTCCCAACAACTCTTTGCGCAGTGCACACACAAGAGCTTCTTCATCTGCAGTTGGGAAGCATGACTATGACTCAGTACTCAGCGAGGTTCACTGACCTCTCACTCTACTCTACATATATGGTGCGGGACCCATTCATTAGGGCCCAAACCTTCAAGTAGGGACTCAAGCGAGAGATCAAGCCTTCGATGATCTCACTCAGCATCCCGACACAAGAGGGTGTGTTAGAGAGAGCCCTCTTAGTGGAGAGTTTCCTTGCTAAGCAGTCACCAGCAGTGAGACCCAACACCAGTCGTCACGTAGCAGAGTCTTCTTTATCTTACATCAGACAGATGTCACATAGGACCAAGAGGACCAGACCTACATTTGGACGACCACATGATTCAGGGCTTGTTGTGTGGGGCACCCAAAGTAGAGTCGGTCATTCCAGGAGCGGGAAGTGTTACGAATGCGGTTGGTAGGTTCACATGCCTCGTGATTGTCTGGCCCACCATACAGATGATCAGCAAACGGTTGAAGGACTGCCCAGGCATAGACAGAGGTTCGACTGAGGAGGTCCTCAGGGAGAATGCGGATGTGGAAGAGGATCTTTCTGTGTAGCTGGTGATGGGAAACAATTTGAGATGTTACTTCCACCACCACCAAGAGGTCCACCTCGACCGCATGGAGCAGGTGGACAGGGGCGAGCTCAACTCTAGGCAGCTGAGGCCTACGATCACGGCTCTCTTGAGATGATTTGAGGTACGATCTTTTTCGACTCCACCTTAGCTGTAGTACTTATAGACACAGTTGTCAGTCATTATTTTATTTCCACTGCCCTGATTCAGAGCTCGGATATTTAGACGGAGTCGTTGGCTCGATCCTTATGGCTAGATACTTCTATGGGAGCAGATTCGATGATTACGCACTGGTGCCGACATTCTGAGCTTACTCTAGGATGTGAGAGCTTCAGCTGGGATCTCCTAGTAGCGGCGTTGAGGCCTTACGATGTCATATTGGGTATGGACTACTTATCTACAGTCCATGCTCATATCGACTGTATTAGGTGCAAAGTGCAGTGTGTCCGCATTGATGGGACCAGGTTTACCTTCACCGGTGAGAAGGGAGCCTTTGCAGCACAAGATGGACTTACCCAGAGGAGGGTGCAGCCGATCACTCATTTGTTGGCTAGCCTAACCCTCAGAGCGGTTGATGTGGAGAGTCCAAGAAATCTTGTAGTGGTGGACCAATACACGGATGTCTTCCCTGATGATGTTTCGGGTCTACCTCCTCACACAGAGGTGGACTTTTACAATGAATTGTACCCCTGTAGGACACTGATATCTACACCAGCGTATCAGATGGCTCTCATGGAGCTTCGTGAGCTGCGGGTACAGCTAGAGGACTTATAGGGGAAGGGATTCATTTGGCCCAGTGTTTCACCTAGGTCAGCCCCGATTTTGTTTTCCAAGAAGGTGGATGGGAGCTTGAGGCTATTTGTTGATTACCAGCGCCTGAATCAGGTGACCGTGAAGAAGAAGTTCCTACTCCCGAGGATTGATGATCTCTTTGATTAGCTGAAGTGAGAATGGTGGTTCTCGAAGATAGGCCTCAGATTTGGCTATAACCAGCTCAGAGTACAAGATGACGATGTACAGAAGACAACCTTCAGGTGTCAGTACGGACATTTCGAGTTTTTGTTCATGTCGTTCAGCATGACCAACGCTCTCGTAGTGTTCATGGGACTCATGAACGGGATCTTTCAGCCACACCTTGATCACTTTGTAGCAATCTTCATCAATGAAATTCTGATCTACTCGACTATTGAGGAGGAGCATGCCTACCATTTTCAAGTAGTACTAGACACACTCTGAGAGCACCAACTTTATGTTAAGCTCTTGAAGTGCCAGTTATGGATCCAAGAGGTTCACTTTCTGGGACATGTCATCTTGGAGGCTGGAGTTGCATTGGATCTAGTAAAGATTGAGGTGGTACTTGCTTGGGAGCCACCTAGGAGTGTGACGGACGTACAGAGTTTCCTGGGTTTGGACAGATACTACTGGAGATCTGTTCCAGATTTCTCCAGAGTTGCAGAACCACTATTATCATTGAAAAAGAAGGGGCAACCCTTTGTGTGGTTGGAGAGATGCCAGTAGAGTTTTCAGGATCTGATTCAAAGGCTGACTAGTGCCCCAATATTAAGGTTTCTGGAGGAGGGTGATGGGTATGTAGTCTACTACGATGCATCAGGGACCGGACTCAGATGTGTCCTGATACAGGAGTGAGCAATGATCAAATATTGTTCTCGACAGCTGAGACAACATGAGAAGAACTATGTTACCCATGACCTGGAGTTAGCAGCAGTGGTCTTCACCTTGAAGATGTGGCGACACTATCTGATGGGTGAACATTTTACAGTCTAATCTGATCACAAGAGTCTCAATTATATCTTCTCTCAGAAGGAATTGAACCCGAGACAACGAAATTGGATTTATTTCCTCTAGGACTATGACTTTGAGATAGTCTATACTCCTGGGAAGGGGAATGTTGTATCAGATGCACTCAGCAAAAGATATGGTATACAGCTGTTAGGTGAGGCGACGGAGTAGCTGGACACTTTGAAAATATCCTTTGTGGATTGAGATAGAGTAGCTTTTCGTTAGTCACTTATAGTCACTCACCCACTTCATCAGCAAGTTAAGGAGGGACAATGTGGGGACACGAACTGTGAGGCATGACGTGCTCAGATATCCACAGGACAAGAATCTGATAGATTTTATGAAGTTGGGGAGCACGTCATTCTCTTTAGAAGACGTACCATGGTACCAATGTCACTTAAGGAGGAATTGTTGAGGGTGTTCCACACATCCCCTCTAGAGGTACATCCAAGAGTGGTGAAGATATACCAGGATCTTTAACAATAGCACTGGTGTCTGGGAATGAAGAAAGCAGTAGCAGAGTTTTTCTCTTGGTGCCTCAATTGTTAGTAGGTGAAGGAGGAGCATCAAGTACCACCAGGCTTGGTTCAGCCTTTAGAGGAATCACAGTGGATGTGGGATGGGATATCCATGGACTTTGTGACAAGAAATCCATGTAAATCTAGAGTTCATGGATTTATCTAGGAGATCGTCGACTGACTCACCATGTTGGCCCACTTCCTACTGATCATAGTGTAGGGTTCAGTAGAGAGCTTTGGATGCCTCTATGTGCAGAAGATTGTACGGATGCATGGAGTACCCTCGACTATTTTCTCTGATCGTGATACACATTTCACTTCCTGACTATGGAAGGGGTTGTAGGAGGCTTTCGGGACACAACTTTGTTTGAGCACCACCTTCCATCCTCAGACGGTTGGCCAGACTGAGCAGACCATTCAGACCCTCAAGGATATGTTTCATGCTTGTGTCCTCAGCTTCGGTCACAGATAGGAGGATCAATTACCTTTGGTTGAGTTTTCATACAACAACAGATATCACTCTACCATTGGGATGACACCTTATGAGGTGTTTTACGAGCGACCTTGCAGATCACCTTTGTGCTGGACTGACCTTGGGGAGTCATCACTAGTGGGACCAGAGATGGTATGGGATACCAAAGAGAAGGTGTAGATCATCCATAAGTAGATGAAGATTGCACAGAGCAGGCAGAAGTTCTATGCCGACAGGAGACGGAGACCACTAGAGTTCAAGGATGGTGACCATGTCTTTCTACGGGTCTCACCTAGACGAGGTTTGCGAAGATTTGGCTGAGGCGGAAATTTTTCTCCAAAGTTCAACATACCTTTTTAGGTCCTCAGAAGAGTTGGCAAGGTGGATTACCTCTTAGATATTCCCCCTCAATTGCAACAGGTTCATGACAACTTCCACGTATCCCAGCTGATGAGATACATGCATGAACCTTCTCACACCATCGACCACGAAGTGTTGGATGTCGATGATGGGGATAATTTTACAGAGGTTCCAGTGGAGATTGAGGATCAACAGGAGTAGGTCCTTTGTGGGCAGTCGATACCTCTAGTGCGCATTCGTTGGCAGCATAGGAACCTCTAGGAGAGCATATGGGAGCGGGAGGATCAGATTTGTGCTTAGTACCCCCACTTGTTTTCCTAGATTTGTGATGTGGATTATGGGTACGTAAAGCCCTATAGTGGGGAGAATGTAAAGACCCAAAATTTCCATGTAATTTTTTTTAATTAAATGGGAATTTTACGCATCCAAAAAAATCTACGACGCATGATTCCGAGGCCCGGAGTGCCCAGAATGAATTTCTAAACTTTTTTCAGGTATGTTCAGTAAACGTGCGAGCGGGTTTTTGTAACTTTTGAACCGGTGCTTGGATTTGAAATCTGAGGGCACCGTTGAACTCGCAGAACCAATACTCTCTTAAGGATACTTTCACCTCGATGACAGTTGGTCAAGGGTGAAAGTTAATTTTTGGGTTTTTTGTGAAAGAATAAAATAAAATAAAATTATGTAACATTTTATTTTATTTTTCTTTGGAACATCCCATATGGATGTTGAGAGGTGGGGACCACCAGAAGTAAACCTCCCATCATGAAGTCTGGTGGTGGGGACTACCTGAGACTTAAACCCCCTTGAACTTCCCTCTTAATGGGGAGAAAAGTCTTGATCTTCCCCCATTGTAAATTTTTCCAACATTATTCATTAATTGGGCCAATTAATTATGACATTATGCCAACATAATTAATATACTTAATTTAATTATATTGGTACCACTTTATTTGGGGAGGATGTTTGGTTGGCAAAGGAGTTCCATGGTGGAAGAAAGTTCTCCAATGAAGAACGCCATCGAAGAATGTTTTTTAGAAATCAAGGAAGAGGAAGACATACGAGCCCATCATAGAAGCATGGTTTTAGAAGAAATGATTGTTGTCACCCCTCCACCTTCTTTGACATCTTTGTCTCGCCAACAACAATGAACAATAAAGGTAGGGTTTTTATTGTGTGATTATGGATTTCCCATGTTGCTCCCTTCTAAACAATGAGTGGATGATTTCTTTTTCTATGGGTTGGGAATTATCATTGTAGGGTGGTTAATTGAATTTCATCACCTTACCCATTCTAGATGATTCATCGTAAAATCAGGAAGTGTTTATAGCCACTTGCTATCACCCTAACGCGGAGGGTGCGGGCCAAACAAACATGGCCCGAACCCTCTGCCATTCTTCTTGGATGTCTGTTCTTTGCAACGGTGAAGGAAACTGGTGTCGGAATTTGGCACCGATGGAACTCAAGAACCGCGGCCGACACCATGGCTGGCCAAGACAAAGGCGACAACAGAGAGTCGCCGGACAAGCCGACCGCTAGCGAAAATGAAGGTGCAACAACGTGGCCCTGCGGATCCACCACCCGCGGCCTCGCTGCGCTGCCCGATGCCTTGCCGTCCCACAACCCTCCACGCCCCCCAGCGGCCCATCGTGGCCCCCTCGCGGCCTCCGCACCGCTCGTGCCCCTAGCGGCCCCCGCGGCTGATCACGGCCCTCGCGACCTCCGCCGCCCCATTGGGAACTTCTCGGGCTGGTCCCAGTGGGTCGGGCCAGGTTGAATCGAATTGGATCGGCCCAGGCTGGGTTGGGTGGGGTCGGTCCGACCCGGTTTGACCGGACCCTGGCCCACTTTGATGCCATATGTTCTTTTGCCCATAACTTTGGCACCAGGCGTCCATTTTATGAATTGTAAATGGCGCTGGAAATATTTGAACAGGACGGTCCCTTTGGTATACCCCACTGGCATTTTAGATAAAGTTGGGGAATGGTAGGGTTGGATCGAACATGAATCCAACCAGTCCCTTAGGACAAAAAGACTAATAACTTACAGACCATGCATCTAGTTGACGCACCATATGTTGTGTTGAGACCCTTATGATGTGGAGGTCCTTGGAGATACTTATTCATGAGACTTCATGGCAGTTGGAGTATCGACCAGTGGATTGTGGAGCGGACCCTCTCGGAGACAAGAGAGCATAGTGTGGGAACCCTGTAGCTGGCTGTTACATTAAGAATGAAGAGTGATCTTGTGTGGGTCATCACCAAGAGATCCTATGTGGGTCAGCACCTAGCGATCATGTGTGGGTCAGCACCGAGTGATCCTGTGTGGGTCAGCACTGAACGATCGTGTGTGGGTCATCACCGAGTGATCCTGTGTGGGTCATCTCCTAGAGATCCTGTGTGGGTCAGCACCGAGCGATCTTGTGTGGGTAAGCACCGAGCGATCTTGTGTGGGTCCGCACCAGAGCCTATTAAAAGAGTAAGATGATTCAATAGTTACATATAATCATCTATACTACTATAATAAAGTTATACCTAGTGTTAGCTGAGTTTGTACCTAAGCGATACTTTCCTTTGTGGTAATACCTTGGTGGTATTCTTCTATGTGTCGTACATGTGTGGTACTTACCTTCATTGTATTCCTTCATTTGTGGAATAGTTGAGCTTTGGGATTTTGGGTTGGACCTAGTGTTTCCTCATGATTGATATGGGTATACTTGATAACTTAGGTATATGTATGGGCACATACCTAAGTAGGGTTGACAGTTGATTTCATCCTTTGTGGTTTATCCTTTGTGGATTTTGTGAGACCTTGAGGGTATTGGGGTCCCTACTGAGTGTTGTTATACTAACCCGTGTATGGGTTATGCCCGCATCTTGTTGTATTTGGTGCGGACGACGAACACTGTTGATCGAGGATGAGGGTACTGGGACTGTACGGTGCCCGGAGGTGGACCATACAGCGTGTCGGTATGCAGAGGAGACAGGTGGACATGGAGTACTGAGGAGGTGATCTGTACCTACCCTTCAGGTAGGAACCTCAGAGGATGACCCAGTAGTTGCTTTCCTTTTTCTTCAGTTGTATTGTATTTCAGTTGTACTTGTACCTTTACTATTGGTCTTGTATTCCGACCCCTTCTACTTTCATCACTCTTTTTGTTATAAAGTTTAATTTTTGTTCATATATTGCTTTGTTCTTGGTTGTGTGTGTTTACAGGTTATAAAGGAAATGCCTTCCCAGTTTTAGGGATTACACATTTTTGTGCTAGTTGACAGCCCCTGGCCTATGGAAGGCAGGCTTGGTGTAGTCACGACATGGGCCCCGGGGGATGGGTCATGACAGTTGTGGCCTATCGAATATCACTTCCACCTGCCATGTCTCAAGTACATGATAGATTCCACATATCCATCTTGAGGATGTACTTACCATATCACTCACAAGTACTGAATCTAGAGGCGGCACAACTAGATAATGACCTATCATATTAATATCATATGGTTAAGATCTT
The DNA here is from genome assembly GCA_963277665.1 of Viscum album. Classification (NCBI taxonomy): domain Eukaryota; kingdom Viridiplantae; phylum Streptophyta; class Magnoliopsida; order Santalales; family Viscaceae; genus Viscum; species Viscum album. The sequence continues at coordinate 1,605,472,371 of OY728141.1, read as the reverse complement.
TGTCACAACATGTCCTAGTGGGGCCCACACCGTGTCTCCCCAAGACCTCCTCCAATATGCCAGGGGCTGGTGACTAGCACCGAGTAGGAATATCACTAACATGGGAGGCATTGCCTATGTACCTGTACACATGCACACATCTCCAAGCCCACAAATTCCGAAACGTAAAAACCACTAAGGATTAAAAATCCATGCATATAGCTAAACCCAACCAACAGAGTATGACAGAATGTAAAATAATGAAATTAAACTAGGGCAGAATACATGCCCAGAAAAAACAAGAGTCTGCAAACTAAAAAGTCCAACCTATAAACACAGAGAGGTATTGGGACTACTGCTCGTAGCCTTAAGAACACCTCGTCCTGTAGGGAACTCAGAAAGCTTGGTCCGGTCCTGGTCTTCCATGGACTCAGTCAAAAGGTTGGTTGTCTGTACAAGACATGACACGTGCAAGAAAAGCCCCTCTAGGGGTGAGTATAATAATACTCAGTAGAGGACCCCAAAAACCCACAAAGCAATACACAAAGTAAAGATACAGTCATCACTACACAATATATGTCTACCGAACATATAACAAGAGAAACAAAATCCAGATATACTCAAAACCTAGACCCATAGTCTAGAGACAAGTCACATAACCACATACCCACACTAGGGATTCAATTAGAAGATTCCATGAAGCACTCATCCGGTAGAACTCACTCCACAAGTCTAATAGCTCTGATAACATTTGTCAGAGAAGTATCGTTCATCGGGAAAGGTCACAAGAGATAGATATATTCATTTCAGGAGAACACACTCCTGAGTGGGAAAAGATCATGATACACAGTTGAGGATCATTTCTAGGGCCTTGGAAAATACCACGACTCATCTGGATTCACCTGCTAATTAGAGTATCAGTGCCCTGTGGGGACAGTCACGTCAATACCTGACTCTAATTAGGGTCAATAATGGATATAGGATCTCATTCTGCACCTCTCAGAGGGATACCTGACTCTATCTTGGATTGTCTTACTAAAGGGATCATACTCCTGTGGATGGAAAGGTTACCTAACCTTCAAAGGAATGAAAAAAAGGGACACTAACCTAAATGAAACATGACCAATATACGGTGGACAAGGAGATCAATCCACATAATGATAAGTAAATGGTGTGTAGGAGTGTCACACGTTGTGTCTTCTAACCATGGGTGTATCCCATGTACAATGGCCTGTGTCGTAATTCTCATCATGCAAAACGTAACCTAACGGTGTATAGAAAGGATCACACACCGTGTTAAAGTATTTGGGGTCTTCTCCATGCACGATGGTTGTGTTCCTGTTCATGGCCTCAACCCATGTATTTCAACCATTGTAATCAACACATGGGTTGACCCGCACTACTGGCCTTGTATGGAAATGTGGTGGGGTACATGGGTTGTACTCCACCCTGTGTCTGTGTATTGCCTATGATACACACTGAGTCCCATGTAAGGACCCACATGCCGTGTTTTTTTGGAGAACACACTGTGTCATTGCTTCATGCACCACAGAACCCTAGCCACCACTTAGCCAGACCTACATGTCATGTTCTTCGGGATACACGCCATGTGTTCTGGAAATTTATAGAATCGCAAAACTCTGCCGTCGTGCCTTGGGTGAAGCTCGATCTTTGTTATGACAATCTGTTTGCCACGAAAATCCAGATTTTAGGTCACTCCAACATCCCAAAGCTGTCTCCATTGTTTTTGGGCCTCCAATCGGCCCCAAAAATGTATATCGATCCACCAGCGTGAAGAACGCTCAAAGAACGATATCTCCCAATCTGAGCTGATTCTTCATCCTCCATCCTCATCGCACCTCCGCTAGGTCATTTCGATGTCGATTCTCCAATTTGGGATCGTTGTGTTGCGAAATAAACATGCAACGATCCGTTGTTCGTCGCCCCGTGAAGAAAACAAAGAACACAAAGAAAGAGGAAGGAAAATCCAACAAAACAAAATGAATAATGAACCTCCATCGTCGTTTGTCATGGCGTTGATACACTAGAGTTAGAAGGATTAAACAAGGAGAATAAAAACAAAAGCCAAAAATTATCACAATTCAATTTCCTGAATCAAACATCGAAAGAAATGGAATGAATAATAACCCTCCCGCAAGAACGCACGATCCGCAGATCAACATGTTCGTGGGTTGATCTGTGTTCATCATTAAATCCAAAAACGGGGAAAAGAATAATTGAAATAACAACCCCTACCTCAATCTGGTTTAAGAAAAATCTTTGCATCACATTCATTGGTGAGGTTCGTCGGATCCAAGATGCGCCGATCGATTGCATCGTCATCGTCCGCCAACGGGTTCTCCTCCAAAGCTCCAAGAGGCTCTCTCTAAATTCACAGGGTTAGGAGGATAACCCTCAAAACTCTCCATAGGAAGGTACTTATATGGGATGATTAGTTCCCTGTGAAAAAAGGAAACACTTTATAAAAAAATAAATTATTAATTTATTTTATTTCTATTAAAACATCCAAAAACTAACTCTTGTAGTAGACCCGCACTGGTTGATGTTAGGACCCTACTAAGGTAAATTAACCACTCTAAATGCAACGGTACCCTCAAATTTATGATCTGGGAACCCATTTAAAAGTTATTCTACTTTTTTAGGAAACCTCTCATGTGTGCTGTTTAATGTTTAATTTATTTCAAACATTTATTCCGGGCACTCCGGGCCTCAGAATCGGACGCCGTCGAAAGGCCTAGTCTGAAAAAAATTCCATATAATATTTAAAAAATAATATTACATGGAAAATATAAGACCTTGCACTCTCCCAACTTTGGGTCTTTGCATCCTCGAAAATCCAAAACAAAGGTTACTCAGAAAGATGTGGGTACTGGGAACAGATCTAAGCCTCCTGCTCCCATGTGCTCTCCTGACGATTATCATGTTGTCATCGGATGTGAACCAAAGGAATAGATTTCCCATCAAGGACCCTCTCTTGCCGATCTTCAATCACTACCGGTTACTTGTTAAAGGTCACTCCATCATTGATGTCCATCTCCCCCCTATTCGATGGCGTGAGATGGGTCATGCACGTACCTCCTTAGCTACAAAACGTGGAATACATCGTGTACCTAGTGAAACTATGGTGGTAGAGATAGGTATTACACCACCTCTCCAACTCTATGTAGTACCTGAAAAATTCTGATAAACCTTGAAGATAGCTTTTTTCCCTGAACAAATCTCTATAATCCTTGTTGAGGTGAGACCTGAAGGAAGACGTGGTCTCCCTCCTTGAACTCTAGAGATCTTCATCATCTATTAGCAGAAGACTTTTGTCATCTTTGCACAGTCTTCATCCGCTCTCAGATGATCTGCACCTTCTCGATGGTAGCTCACACCAGCTTTGGACCCATAAGTGCTAACTCTTTGGGGTTGGTCCAGCAAAGCAGTGACCGACAGGGTCTCCCATACAAAACCTCTAATGGTGTTATACCAATGGTGGAGTGGTAGCTATTTTTGTACAGAAAATTCCACCAGTGGTAGGTGGTCCTCCCAAATACAACCAAAGTCCAAGATATAGGCCCACAACATATCCTCTAGAACCTTAATGGTCCTCTCATTTTGATCATCTGTCTGGGGAAGGAATGCTGTGCTCAAACGTAGTTGAGTCCCGAAAGCCTCATGTAATCCCTTCCACAACTGGGATGTGAAGCGGTTGTCTCGATCCGAGACTATTGTCAAAGGGATGCCATGAAGCCGAACTATCTCCTGAACATAGAGGCGTCCTAGGCTCTCTATGGAACTCTGCTCCCTAATATCTAGGAAGTGGGCTGACTTGGTGAGTCAGTCAAAGACCAGCAAGATGGAATCATGCCCCTTGGAAATCCGTGGTAAGATTGTCATGAAGTCCATTGATATTCCATCCCACTTCCACTCTTAAACATCTAGGGGGTGAGCCAATCCTGTTGGAACCTAGTGCTCAGCCTTCACCTGCTGGCATGTAAGGCATCGAGAAACGAACTCTACTATTGCCTTCTTTAGGCCTGACCACAAAAACTGTCATCGGAGATCTTGGAACATTTTTTCCACTTCAGGATGTACCTCCAAGGGGGATGTATGAAACTCCTTCAAGACCTCCTCCTGCAACACCACTGGTACAAAAGTGCATCCTCTAAAGAGAACTATGTACTCCCCACCTTGAGAATATCCATCCGGGGAATGCCTTGATGATAACTGAGCATGTGAAGCCTCACAGTCAGAATCCCTAAGATGTGCCTCCCTAAATTGCTATAAGAGTGGAGGGGTGACAACCATCGACTAATGGTAAGCTGCATCCTCTCTATCCACGAAGGATAACTATAATGAGGCCAACTGCTCTATCGCCTCACTCAACATCTGTGACCTTGATCTCATGATAAGAGCATATGTCACCTTTTTCACGTTCCCAGGAGTATAGACTATCATGAAATCATAGTCCTAGAAGAAACTCTGGCCAACACCTCTATCTCAGATTCAAATCCTTCTACGAGAAGATGTACTTGAGGTTCTTGTGGTCATAGTAGATGACGAACCACTCGCCCATAAGGTAGTGTTACCGCATATTTAAAGTGAATACTACCACTACCAGCTCAAGATCATGGGTTTCATAGTTCTGGTCATGTGGCCAAAGATGGTGCGAACCATAAGCAATCGCTTCCTATTTCTACATCAGGACATAGCCAAGCCTGGTCCCCAATGCATCGCAAAAAACTACATACTCGACGCCATCCCCCAGCAATCTCAAAATTGGGTCAATCTTCAAACTTCGCCTCAATTGCTTGAAATCCTGCTAGAACTTATTCATACACATGAAGGGTTTCCCCTTCCAGATCAATTCTATCATCGGTGTTGATATCTGAGAGAAATCAGGAATGAATCTCTGGTAATATTCAACTAACCCAAGGAATCTCTGCACCTTTTTCACGTTCCGAGGTGGATCCCATGCTACCACTACCTCCACCTTGGCTGGATCCATAGCTACTCCATCTACTAAGATGGCATGTCCCAAAAATTGCACCTCTAAAATCCAGAACTGGCACTTAGAGAGCTTCCCATAAATTTGATGCTCTCAGAGTACGTCTAGAACCATGCACAGGTGTCTCGCATGCTCCTCCTCTAACACCGAGTACACAAGGATGTATTCGATGAAGACCACTATGAACCAGTCTAAATATTACTAGACGATCTGGTTCACAAGTACCATGACCACAGTGGGGGTTTTTGTCACGCCGAAAGGCATCAACAAGTACTCATTGTGACCATAGAGGCATCTGAAAGCCATCTTTGGTATATCCTCACCTCGTACTCGTAACTGGTGGTAACCTGACCAAAGGTCAGCCTTCGAGAACCACTATGCCCCTCTCTGATGATTGAAGAGTTCTTCAATCCTCAGTAGTGGATACTTGTTCTTCACCATCTCCTGGTTCAGGTGCTGGTAATCCATGCACAACCTCAAACTCTCATCTTTCTTCTTGAAAAAAAATGGGGGCAGGCTAGGGAGAAACATTAGGTCTTACGAAACCCTTACTTTGAAAACCCTCCAACTGCACCCTCAGCACACAAACCTCTACGAGAGCCATCTGATATGATAGTGAGGAAATAGGTGACATCCTAGGGTGTAAGTCGATGCATAAGTCGATCTCCCGTTGGGGAGGTAATCCTGGAACATGTTTAGGAAAGATTTCCTTATACTCTACCACTACTACTGTGAAATGGAATCTCACAACATCTACTGATTAGAGGGTAAGGCTAGCTAACTCATGATTGATTGGATGTACCCTAATATTAATGAGCCCATTTTATGATGTCTGGGTCTCCCTTTCACCGTCCAGTAAAAACCTTGTCCCATAACTATGGACACACCACACTTTTCTCCTAAAGCAGTCAATCTGGGCATGAACAAAAGATAGCTAATCCATAATGATAATGACATTGTAAGGCCTCGAGGCTTCCACAAAGAGGTTCTAACCGAAAATCTCACCTCCAAGGGTAAGATCACACTCTCTGTAAGCATGATCATCGATTCTCCTCTCATAGGTTTCTCCAAGAGTAAGGGTTGAGTCAACAACTCTACTAGAATCTCAAGGTTTCACACAAGACATGTGGTGACCAAGGAATGATTGGAACCTCTGTCTATAAGTATGGAAGATAAAGTATAGAAGACACAGATCGTACCTCGGATCATCCCTGGAGTCCCTGGGTCATACGCCTCAACCACATGCATTTTTCCCCGTCCCTTTCCCCCAATTCCCTAAGCCTGGTGCGGACCTCCTGGGGCTAATGGTGGAAGTAGATTGAAGCTTCTTCTGTCACCTTCAGCTCTCCCTACTCCTCTGCTATGTCCACCACCTGAAGGGTCTGTATGCTCCACTCTCTTCCTCTACCTCGGTGGTTTATCCACCACCTCCCTATCAGCAGCTCGACGGGTCAGAAAATCTCTAGAAATTTGTCCCCTACCATTTCACGAGTAGCATCGCCTCTCCCTAGGCTAACTAGATCAAGCCTGAGAGCACCAGACTGCCAAACCCCTGTCCTAGGTCCTCCTGTGATGTCGCCCATATCTTTATCCTTGTGCCTGAAATTGGCTCCCTGTTTTCAAGGACTCTGCACCTATCTGCCTAATGCTGACTGTCATCGGTTGTCTCTACTCTTCTAAGAAGTCGTTGATCACCAAGGCTCGCTCGAGCACTCTAGCATAAGTCGAGATGCATAGAGGCACAACACTAGCTCAGATATCCCATCGCATACCTTGCTCAAACGTTAGAGATCTGATGTATTGATCCCTAACCATATCCATCGAGTACATGGTGAAGTTGGTGAACTTCGATGAATAGTCACCCACCATAAAAATACCCTGCTAGAGTTGAAGAAGCTCCTGGATATGCACCTCTCTCAGTGTAACTGGGGAGAAATCCTCCCTAAAGAGTTGCTCAAACTCTGTCCATGAAAGAGTCTCCTCATCGTGATTCTGCGTGGGCATACTCCACCATCATCCCACTAAACCCAAGAGAAGGCTTTCTAATAGGATAACCATCTAGTCTGCTGGTGTCCTCATGAGACGGAAAACACTTTCCACCACCTCAAGCCAGCCCTAAGCCACCTGAGGGTCGGCCTCACCTCAGAAATTGATGGGTCTCTATCTCTAGAACTCATGGAGAGCGCTCAGCCTGCGCCCCTCATCTATTACTACTGTAGGTACCACGGGCCACTCCGCTGGTCGTGGTATAGCAGGTGCACCACCTGGAGCTGACACCTGGGGAACCGGTCCCTGTATCAAAGCCACTTCACTGAGGGGGTCGTCCCCATGATCACGCTATTGAATTCCAGCGGGTATTCACCACGGAGGCATCCTGTAATGAAACAATATGTACCATGTATAATGAGTATATCTGGATAGATGACACAAAAGACATAGAAAAAACAACCCATTACTATATGATTCATGTACCATTCTTTTATTTCCCAGTAACTAGTGTTTTCATATACTGTGTTGAAAAGAAGGTTATTAGAGTCCTGATGTATGGATACATCGTCTGCCTGCACCAACACTGGAGTCTCTGGCCTGAAAGTCGAGCTCAAAACACTTAACACAGTTTCCCCAAACCAAAATCATTGACTCTTGGTTCTAAGGTAGAACTGACCACCTCTTATACCACTCTGTCATGACCCGTCCAAGTGGGGCTCGCATCGCGACACCCCAAGCTCGCCTCCAATGGGCCAGGGGATGGTGACTAGCACTGAGTAGGTATATCACTAACAAGGGAGGCATTGCCTAAGTACCTATATACATGTACACATCTCCAATACCACTGATTCTAAAATGTAAAAACCACTAAGGAATAAAAATTCACGCATACAGCTAAACCTAACCAATAGAGTATGACAGAAATTAAAATACTAAATGAAAACTGGTCCAGAATACAATCGTACCATAAACAAGAGTCTTCAAACTACAAATCCTAACCTATAAACACAAAGAGGTACTGGGACTACAGATCATAGCCATAGGAACACCTCAGCCTATAGGGAACTCAGAAAGATCGGCATGGTCCTAGTCTACCATGGACTCTGTCAAAAGGTGGCTCATCTACACAAGACACGACACGTGCGGGAAAAGACGGTGTAGGGGTGAGTATAACAATACTCAGTAGAGGACCTCAAAAACCACAATTCAATATATGAAGTAAAGGTACAATCAACACTACACAGTATATGTCTACTGAAAATATAACAAGAGAAACTCAATCCAGATATACTCAAAACCTAGACTCATAGTCTAGAGACAAGTCACAAAACCACATACCCATGCTATGGATTTAGTTCAATGATTCTATAAAGAAATCATTCGGTAGAACTCACTCCACGAGTCTCATATCTCTAATAACATTTGTCCGAGAAGTATCATTCATTGAGAAAGGTCACAGGAGATAGATACAATCATTCTGGGAGAAAATGATCTTGAGTGGGAAAATATCACAATACATAGATGATGATCAGTTCTAGTGCCTTGGAAGATACTACGAATCATCTAGATTCACCTGCTAAGTAAAGGATCAGTGCCCTGTGGGGATAGTCACGTCAATACCTGACTCTACCTAGGGTCAATAATGGATAGAGGATCTCGCTTCGGGCCTCTCGTAAGGATACCTGACTCCATCTCGGAAAGTCCTGCTGAAGGGATCATACTCCGGTGGATGAAAATGATACATTGCCTTTAGGGGAAGTATCAAAAGTAGCACTAAACCAAAAAAACATTCCCAATGTACGGTGGACAAGGAGATGAATCCATGTACTGAGAAGTACATGACATGTAGTAGTGTCACATGCTGTGTATTCTGACCACGGGTACTGCCCGTGTACAATGGCCCATGTCATAAGGCTCATCATGAAAAATGTAACTACACGGAGTGTAAAAAGGATCACATGCCATGTTAATGTATCTAGGGTCTGATCCATGTACATTGGTCATGTGCCCGTACATGGCCTCAACCCATGTATGCCAACTTGTGTAATCGGCACACGGGGTGACCCGCACTACTGGCATCGTATAGTCATGTGGTGGGGTACACACCATGTAATCCACCCCATGTCCGTTTATTTCCTAGGATACACACCGAGTCTCATTTAAGGACCCATATGTTGTTTTATTTGGAGAACAAACCATGTCATCGCTTCACGCACCACAGAACCCTAGCTGCCAATTATCTGTTCTTTGGGATACACACCATGTGTTCTATAAATTTCTAGAATCGTCAACCTCTACTGTCACACCTTGGGTGAAGCCAGATCTTTGTTATGAAGTTCATTTTTTCCACTAAACTCCAGATTCCAGGTCGCCCCGATGTCCCAAAGTCATCTCTATTGTTTTTGGGCTTCCGATCGGCCCCGAAAATGTGTATCGATCCACCCACGTGAAGAACGCTCAAAGAATGGTCTCTCCCAATATGAGTTGATTCATCATCTGCCATTATCTTCTAACCTCTTCAAGGTCATTTCGATGTCGATTATCTAATTCAGGATCATTTCTTTTCAAAACGAATGTGCAACGATCCGTTGTTCGTCACCCCTCAAAGAAAACAAAGAACACGAAGAAAGGGGAAGGAAAATCCAACAAACCAAAATGAGGAATGAAACTCCACCATCATTCATCACGGAGTTGATCCACTTCAGTTAGAAGGATTAAAAAAGTTGAATCAAAATAAAATCCAACAATTATCTTAATTAAATTTCACAAATCAAACCCCGAAAGAAACAAAAATAATAATAACCCTCCTGCAAGAATGTGTGATCCACGAATCAACATGTTTAGTGGTTGATCCGCATTCATCATTAAATAGAAAAATAGGGAAAAGAAGAATCAAAATAAAAACCCCTACCTCGATCCGATTGAATAACGATCACCGCGTCATGTTCATTGGTGAGGTTCTTCGGATTCGAGATGCATCGATCGATTACGTCGTCATCGTTCTCCAACGGGTTCTCCTCCAAAGCTCTGAGAGGCTCTCTCTCAATTTATAGGGTTATGGGGCTAACCCTTTGAACTTTACATAAGCATGTAATTATAGGGTATGATTAGGTCACTGTGCAAAAAGGAAACACTTTAAATAAAATAAATTATTAATTTATTTTATTTTCATTAAAACGTCCAAAAACTAACTCTTACAGCCGACCCGATTCGGTTGATGTTAGGCCCCGCCTAAGGTAAAGTCGCCGCTCTGAACACAATGGTGCCCTCAGATATCTGATCCGGGCACCTATTTGAAAGTTATTACAATTTTTTAGGAAAACTTCTTGTGTGCACTGTTTAAAGTTTAATTTATTTCAAACATTTATTTCCGGCACTCTAGGGCTCAGAATCACATGACGTCGAAACGTCTTGTCTCAAAATAATTCCATATAATATTTTTTGAAAATAATATACAGAAAATCTAAGACATTAAAATATTGGACTATAGATATAAATTTATACGCAATAAGACTACTAACCTGTTCAAATTACTATGGTGGAACTATAAGCATGAAGAGGTGACATGGAAACCATAGGAAGCAATGAAGTAGAAGTACTCCCACCTGTTTTCAACTTACAATTTAAAATGAAATTTTGAGGGAGAAATTTCATAAGGGGGAATAATGTATTGACCCATAGTATTTATCAATATAATTTCTCTTCTTATAATTATTTTATATATTATAAAACACATAAATTACACAGAGAGTATAATACAAACATTATTTCATAAATTTAGAATGAAATAATTAGTATTTATAGAAATTAAGGAACCCATACCAATGTAATAGTAACTTGATCATTGGGATTATAATGTGAGTATTATATATTGTAAATTGGTTAACATAATATATAATTTTTTTTTATATTAATAATGAAAATACAATATATTTATATCATGAAATAAGTTAATAATGTTTTTAAAAATTATAAATTAAGTATTATTATTTCTGTGAAACGTAAATGTTTATTTATAATTTTATAATTCATAGAATGTTTTAAAAGAAAATTTATTTTCATAAAATATATTAATAAATTAATATTTTTTTATTATGATTATATTATAAATTTATGAGACCTTTATTAATTTTTTGAGGTGTTATAAAATCAGCTGTAATTTTAAAATAAATTTATTTGAAATAAATGATGATTTTAATTAATAATTAAATTTCGAATATTTATAAAAAAAATTATAAAATGGGGCCTATTTTTAAATCTACACATAGAAAAAAATTGGGTGAATTTTTGGGATTTTTCTAAAATAGTTGATTTTTGGGGGAATAGTGAAATACAATAATTTAGAGTATTTAACATTATAAGTAAATAAATGAATTTTTTTCATGTTTGAGTCATGCATAATGTAAGTGGCCATTATCTAAAACTGAAATGCTCTATTTACTGTACATAGTCACAATAATTAACACTATTGATAGTCTTGAGCTAAAATAATAAAGTGATGAATAAAATAATCAAAAACACCCCTCTCCTCCCACTATAAATACCACCCCTCACCACCTCTTCTTATCACTCGTTTTAAGCCCTTGATATTTATTATATTCTTCAAAAATCCTCTCCCAAACCTCTTTCCAATGTTCTAGTCTTATTGTTCTCACCAAAAGTCCATCTTAAAGTTCCTTAAGGAGGTTCTCAAAGAGACAATACTCAAAAGGTAAAACCCTCTCTCTTTATCTTTTAATTTATTTTATTTTCTTACCCTTTCACCAAATCCCTTATACAAAGTAACATGATAACTCCATTATCATATATATAGTTTAATTTTATTGTGTTAATGGAATATTCATCATTAAATATCTCCTCATCTACTTTTGTTCTAAAAATGAAAACATCATCTATGAGGTATCGATTCACCACCTTCATGGACAATGATTTTTCATTTTTCATTATTTCCTTAAAGGATAGTCATAAAACCATATTATTGATTTAGATATATTATAATATGTGTATTAAAACTCATTTTCTATAAAAAATATATATACATAATATTAAATAATAAAATAAAAGTAGTTTGTGACAATCAAAGAACCGCCAAAATAAACTAATCATTTTTCATTAACATTTCACCCAATGAATATTTTTCATATTGAACCATTCAAATTTATAGAATTTAATTAATACAATATAGTTCTAGATCTGGATTTATTCTTCCATTTTACAAGAATTCCAATAATTAAACTCAATGGATCCAATCATAAAATCATGAAATAAAAGCTCCCAGGACGATGAAATTGAATTTATAACTCGTCAAAAAATCCATAAATGAACTTGATAAAATTATAATAAATCAAATACACATATAATGGGTTATTAATTAATTAATTAATGTATCTAATTTATTATCTAGGATATTAATTGAAATTACAGAACACATACAGACATAAGGTAGGGGATTCTTTCTAAACCCCCATTTTTCTATAGGGTTATGCTTTTCCTCTCTTTAACCCAATGTAATTATTAATTATTCTTATTAAATCATTAAAAATTATTCTTTTATATCCCAAATAAATTTACTTATCTCAATTCTTCTTTCTTTTATGAGTTTCCCTTTTCAATTCCTCCCGATAAGCAATCCCGATTAAAAGAAACTTCTCAATTTCTTACCCATTTTCACGTACACTCCAGAATCCATTTTAATCCACCAATATTTTTATAAAATAACTATTTTTGGAATGAAAAATATCTTAGTTCATTTCTAGTTTTATGTAAACACTTATTCCATTTTCCTCTTTAAATTTACTTTTATATTTTCCCTTAAATCTCACTAAAGTGGATCATTTCTAAATGTTTCTTAAAAACTATTTTTACATGTTTTCACTTCATTTGGAAAAAAATTATCATTATTTTTTCCTAATTTTCCCTTATGAATGTCCATGTATGATTTATATCCATTATTTCATGGAAAACTCTATGATATTCCCATTGGTTGTGGCTTATGACAAGATTACGATTCCCAATTATTTTCATGGGAAACCCTTATGTTTATTATTTATGTTTGAATATTCATGTGGCGCACATATGCATGAAAATGTTATGATGGGTGTGACCAGATAACTCTCCAATTAATTGGGTAATTTTTATTCACATGGGATGTCATGTAAGGTTATGGAGTAACCCTAATTCCATTATGGGACTTTGTCCACCATGTGATAGTCTTTGTAGGTAGCCTTAAATCATGTTTATGTCATGTTATATATTGTTTCCATAGTCCTATGTTTCCATGACTACATAATCCCATGATCAATATGTTATGATTCCATATGTTTATTAATGTTCCATGCTATTTTATGTCATCATTTTATGCCTTCTAATCCATATTCTATGATTTATTTCTATGTTTATTCCCTTATTGGGATTGTTAGCTCATCCATTTTGTCTACGTATTCCTTACGTTATCCTATGGAAATTTAAGAGTTCAAAAGAAGTTAGGAGATCATTATGGATGATTAATATATTAAAATGTTCTATTTCTATTTTTTCAGTTTTATGTACCTAATCATCCAAATACACTAGACTTTACCATAGTTGGTTTGTATTTGATTTTTAATTATGCTTTAAATCATATAATAATATGTGAAAAATTATAGGGCTACTATAGATAGAATGAAAAATTTTATGATTATTTCTAACAAGGTATCTTGATATATAATTAAAACCCTCAACATGGTTGAGTTTCCTAACACACATAATAAGAGAAATTTTGAATTTTATAGGATTTAAATTGATGAAGAATATATAATAAATATCACTAAACTTGGTACATTTCATTAATTTTGGAATAAGAACCCCTGGAAATGTATAAAAGTAATAATAATATGTTTTATATATGTAAAAAAGGGAATAATGTAAATGATTTTCAAGTAAAAATGATGATCTCAATGGAGGGAAACAAAGTAAATCCTAAGGTACTATTTATTATTCAACGTCTTATATGCAGAGAACTTGTGAATTATTTGAGTCAATTCCAAACTCCAATGGATAACTCCTAGTACAAGGATTGTCTTCTTCTATATGAATAATTAAAGTGGATTGTGATGGTTACGACACAGTTATCCTCTACTATAGAGTTTATAATTTTGTGTTAAATTTTTTAATAATGTTCCCTATGAAAATATTATTATTCATCCTTAAGTTTAATTTGATATGATTTTTATAAATGGTTAGATCTAATATATTTCAAATAAATTTCTAGAATAAGGAAGCAACATTATATATTCCAAAATTAACCTATGATCATCTATTTGTGTGAGAAAAAATAAAATATTCCAATGGAAATTTCTTATATATTATGGGTCTTTATTAATATTCATAAACTTTTTTTAGAACTAATGGTTGGGTATAAATTATACATTGAATATTTTCCTATTATATGAGACTTTGTTATGTCTTTCCTAATGAATTTCCTAGTATTCCATTTAATTGTGAAGTTGGGTTTTCAATATAACTCATACATGGTGCTACAACTATTTCAAATACTCCATATATAATAGCCCCTATTGAGTTTCAACAATTGAAGAAACAACTCTAGGAGAATCTAGATAAGCGATTCATCTAGAAAAATTCATCACCATTGGGAGATTCTATTTTTTAGTTAAGAATAAATATCGACCAATGTAAAGATGCATTGATTATCATGAACATTGAAATATAATGATTTTGAATATGTATTTTTTTCATTTATTGATTATTTTTTGATCAATAATGAAGATATCAATACTTCTCAAATATTTACCTTCATTATAGATACAATATATTAAAGGTCAAAAGTTAAGACATACCTAAGTCAACCTTTTATATGAGGTATAGACACTATGAATTTATAGGTATGGAATTCGGACTTACTAATTCCCCCTTTATTGATTTAATTATTATATTTTTTATAGATTTCCTCAATCAATTTTTGATAATCTTTATATATGATATTCTTATATACTCTAACAGTAAGGAAGAGCATGAAGATCAATTAAAAATTGTGTTTAATACCTTGGGGTAAGGGAAACTATCTTCAAAAGTCAACAAGTTTAAACTATGGTTATAAAATGTATCATTCTTGTCACATATGATTATAATAAAGGGTATATAAATAGATCCTTCTAAGACATAAGTCATTGAACATTGTCCCAAACCAACCATTGTGACTAAGATCCGTAGTTTTCTTGGATTGTATGGATATTATCAATTATTTGTATATAATTTCTCATTGATATATAATTCAGTAACCAAGATAACATGTAAGGAATTCAAGTTCATTTGGATGTAAGAATTTGAAGAAAAAAGAGGTGAAGTGAAGGATGGTCAGTTCACCTATACTCACACTTCCCTTTAGTGAAAATGGGTTTGTGATTTTTAGTGATGCATCAAAGAAGGGAATGTGATGTTTTATTATGTAAAATTATATATTTATTACATATTCATGATTATAATTTAATGTTCATTAGAAAAATTACCTAAATCGTGATTTAGAGTTAGTTGTGGTAATTTTCTCATTGAAGATATAGAGGAATTATCTACATTGTGAAATATTTGATATCTATATTATTCCTAAAATGTTGAAGTATATATTCAAACAGAAAGAGTTAAATATGTCCCAAAGTATATGGTTATAATTGACTAAATATTATGATGAATTAATAGATTAACACCTTCGTAAGGATAAAATATTGAATGATTATTTAATTCAAAATGATCAAGCGAGTTTATCTATGATGAGGATCACAAAATATCTCATATTTATGGATTTTAAAGTGATAAAACTTGAAATGTTTTATGAAGAAGATAAATATTATCTTAATCAAATGATTTTTCAACCATTTATCAATGTGAAGATTAAATAGGTTTATAAGGAAGATGTAGATCTATAAAAGAAGGTAATAATTGTTCTTGAGTTCAATCATGATTGTGATGTAATGATAAAGTTTAAGAACAAATTATGTGTACCTATTATACCAGAATTGAAGAATGATTTGTTGGATTAAGATCATAAATAATAATTCTCTATTAATAATTTAATTAGAAATATGTATAGGTACCTTAAGAAGAATTTTTTGGTAAGATAATATGAATAGAGATATTGTAGAGTATACATCTCAGTGCTTGGTATGGAAACAATTTAAGGTTGAGTAGAATTAGTATAAGAAGATGTTACAACCATTACCTATACCTATATGTAAATTAGAGAACATATCCATGGACTTCATCATTGGAATCCAAAGAAATCTAAAGGGAATAATGATATTTTGGATGTATTTCATTTCTTTATAAATTCATCACATTTAATTACTATCAGATAATATTTCTCTCTTGATCATTTTTCCTAAATCTACATTAATAAAGTGGAAAGATTACATAGAGTATTGTGTTCCATTGTATCTAATCGATTTTCAAGGTTTACCTCAAGTTAAAAATAAGTATTCAGTAATATATAGATACATATTTGTGTTTTATTACAACATATCATCCTTAAAAAAATGTTCATCCTAAGATATCCATTAAAACCCTAGAGGATATGTTAAGATCTATTTCTCTATATTTCAAAGGTTTTTGGGATAAAAACCTTCCTATTGCCAAATTTTATAATAAAAATAGCTTTCACACGAGTATTTAGATGTCTCCTTATGAATCCATCTATGCAAATAAGTGAAAAACTCTGATATGTTTAGATTAAGTTAAAGAAAAAAAATCTATTAGGACCTAAACTAAATAATAAAATGGTAGAGAAGGTTAGATCCATTTAGAATCACATCAATGAAACTCAGAGTGGACATAAGAGTTATGATGAAAATTATTAGTGAGATCTATAATTTTATGTTTTTGAGAAATTATTTCTATGAATTTCTAAATGAAATAATTTTATGAGATTCAAAAATAACAGAATTTTGGTCCCTAGGTATATTGGACACTTTTTGATTCTTGATCGAATAGAGACATAATCTTATCCCTTGGAATTTCCACTGAACCTCTCTCACGTTCAAGATTTGGTCTATGTATATATTTTGAGGAAGTATAAACCTAATACATCACATGTACTAAATTTAGAGATTTTATTAAGGTATCATGGTCATTACTATTAAGAAAAACCAATATAAATATTGGATTATATAGATAAAGTTATATAGAACAAGACTGCACAGTCAGTTAAAGTTTGTTAGAGGAATTAGAAATTCATGTAAGCGATTTGGGAACCTGGGAATGTGATGAAGTAGAAGTATCCTTATTTGTTTTCATCAAATTAATGGACTTTTAAGTGTAAAATTAATTTTAATTGGGGTATACTGTAACACCCTAATATTTTATTTGTATTCTTTTGAAATAAATTTGATGCATTAAACATATTTATTTATATTCAATCTCAATTCTAAATAAACCATGGTATATTGTGGAATTTATAACCTAGTAATTGGATTGGTGGGTATGATTAGAATTAACCACATTAGGTATAGTACCGAAAAACTGTGCAGTACTGTAGCAGGTACTGTAGCGGGAACTGTAGCAGACACTGTTTGGCACTGTAGTAGCCGGGAATATGCCCCCGTTTGGGCCTTCGGGCCACTAATTTGGTCCCTGAGTCCTGTAAGGCCTTCGGGTCACCCATGCCTTTGGGTCAGTAATGCCTTTGGGCCACCTCAAGGCCTTCGGGCCACCTTAAGTGCAGATGAATACCAGACAACCTACAAGGAACAAGCTCTACAAGGAGGATGAGCAAGGAGCTTTCACCACAGCAGAAGCTAACGAATTGCAAGAATGAGAGGGTATGGCACCTGCCATCGGGACAAGACTGTGCATGCACAGGAATGCCTAGATGAACATTCATGCAAAGGTGGAGATCTGATTTCACAATGAAGATGCTGGGGAGGATCAGTTCTAATTAGTTAGTCTAGGTTGTATGTAATTATTGAAGACTATGGGGAATGAATTCCTCTAAGGCCTACGGTCCATGTAGTAGTTACGCCTACGAGCCTTGTAAGGGTTCCACCTAACCCCTTGAAAGGTGGATTATCAAAATCAATAAAAAATGAAGGCCTTAGGGCCATTGGAGGTAAGAGGGGTTAGGGGTGTGTCATGATAAGTCATTGGGGTATAGATCTGAACTTGTGGCTAATAAAGTTATAGGTGTTCTTCCAATTATCTATTGAGGGACACCAGACATCTGGTGGGCTTGGTAGTGGATAAAATAATCTTTTATAGCATTAATTTGATCTATGGGACTCCATCGGCCCACCAGTGATCTGTATAGTTGCTACTACCTTGCTGCAGTAGCCACTAGATAAATAGTGTGCCTCCACTAGCTCCCTAGTGGAACCAATTTGGGATGGATTAGTAAGGGTAATATCATACTTTATTACCAATGAAACCCCAATTTTATTTCTTTTTCCTCCCATATCAACCTAAAATTGATCTGCTCAAACTTGGGGACTCTCTTTAGATGTCTCTGGCTCTTAGAACATGAATTCTTGGAAACTTGAAGTGCCGACCAAGTTGTGATCCTCTCTTGGTATGCATAATTTTTTTGATCTTGGATCCCATTTTTCTTTATATTCCTATTACCCAAATACTATGAAAAAATTAGGAATTTATTGGATCTAGGTTCCTAATTATGTTTCCTTTAGATCTATTATGGAATTGTGGGTTCTTATCTGAATCACCGATATTTTTGTTTTGTTGTTTGAGAATTGTGGTAGTAATTGATTTATTTTGATTTATTCATTTTATAAATTTAATATTTAGATAATATTTGTTATTAATTCATGATTTAGGATCCTTCCCTTATTCTTAATATCCTTGGTTCTTCTTGCCTTATGGTTTCTTCATATAGGTTTATTTTCAAAGTGTTTCAAGGTAGGTGGTTTCATGAATTAGATTTATTATACAAACTTTGTTTTCTCACTCCTTGAATTTGGTTTCTAAAATATTGGTAAAACGTGATTTATGGATTTATCTTGAAAATGGAGTTTGTAATGGTTTTAGAAGAATGACTTGTGAATTTTTTTTGGTTTTGGTTATAGTTTTCAAAATTAATTTCTTTCATTGGTGTTATTATCCCAAATGGTTATAAATCACGATTGTTTGATTCCAAAGATGTCATTCCCTTTGAATGACTTTAATATAGTAAACATGATTATGTCCAATAATGTGACATGGATCCATCCTCATGGAATAACTCATACCCCCTAGAACTATTCTACTAAGTTAATTTTTGCAATAGGTTTCCAAATTTGTGCTAAGGAGAAACTCTTGGGAATGAACTCATACCCCCTAGACATGTTCTACTACAGTAATGTGCACACCCAATGGTCTACCAATCACATAAACAGTATGAGGATCCTCCCTAACCTAGAATTTATATTAACCTAAGGGCTAGTTTTCCATGTTGATTATCTTAGAAATATATGTTTGGAATGTTTAGAGAAATGCTTTGAAAACTTGGCATAATGGAATGTTTTACAAACCATGAAAAGGTGTGATTTTACATGTTTTATATTAAATTTTATAAATATTATATCATGAATTTTCTTTATTTCTCAAGAATAATTCATTTATTTTATATATTTTTCTTATGAAAAACGTCGTGGGATCCTACTGGGCTTGTTTTTCTCTCACCTTGAATACACCTTTGGGTGTATGTAGATCTTATATTGCATATTGAGGGTAAGGGAAAGGCACTACTGTGTGGTAGTAGGTTTTTTTATTAGGTTTTGGGAGTCTGGTGGTGACTATACATCAAATGGATATGGGTTTTTAATGTATTTGTACCATGGTTTGGGTTTGTGCTTTTTTTAACTCTTATTTATCTTAATTTTGTCTCTTTATATTGTGGGATTCTTTTGGAATACTAAAATTATATATATTCATGATATCCTATTTTATGTTATTATGTGGACACAATGTTCCCAAAGGTATATCTTGATTCCCAGGTGCAAGTCGTCAGCCCGTGGGGAACGATAATGCCCTATAGGCCATGTCATATTTGGTTCAGGTCTCGGTAGATGGGAAATATGGGTTAGTTCATGACATGAAATTTATTTAATATATTTTCAACCAGATATTTTAACATTAATATAATATTTTTTTCAATTCAACTAATGATGGTAAACTATTTTTTATGTTAAAAATTTTATTTTCTAAAAAAATGGATTTTCTTACGTTTTGTAAGTTTATTTTGAAAATAATTTTTTCCACTTATAGAAATTGAATTAGATAAAATGAATTTAATATTTATAATATTCATTTCCAAATTTGGTAATTTTTCCAATTTTTTTTAATATTCAGATAGTTTAAAATAACACTCTGTTTGATAGTGTATTCAACGTGCAACACCGAGCTTAAAGGAAACATGAAATATTATTATTAAAATGTTATATATATAACCTAATTATTTAATTGGTCTATTTATATAGGATTAAACACATTATAAAATATATATATATATAACCTAATCAAAAAAAATATTTATTAATTCTTAGTAAATGAGAGTTCAATTTTTTAGTAAATTCATTTCATGCTTCCAAAATATGTTTTCTTCAAAAATGGTTTTATTGATTTTTGTGAGGGAATATTATAATTAATTAATGGAAAATTTAAAAATTAAATTTTATAAAAATGTTATCATTTTTGAAATCAGCATATCAAAATTATTTTAGAGTGAAATTTTGGGATTTTTCCTGAAAAGATTGATTTTTCAGTGAATAGTGAAATATATATATTTTGGTAAAACTATCATTTATTTTCATTAAATAAAGTAATTTAAAGTTCCATTTGACATTAAACTAACATAATTATAATATATTTTGAAATAATATAATTAATTACATAGGAATCATCATTATACCTGATTTTGGTATAGGTTTTGTTTGGCATAAAATGCATTTTCCTAAAAATGGTTTTACATCATGTTTTATTGGATTAATTTCAAATTAATTTTTGTCACTTTAG
Source organism: Viscum album (assembly GCA_963277665.1). Classification (NCBI taxonomy): domain Eukaryota; kingdom Viridiplantae; phylum Streptophyta; class Magnoliopsida; order Santalales; family Viscaceae; genus Viscum; species Viscum album. Next base: position 1,605,451,403 of record OY728141.1, on the reverse strand, counting down.
TGAATTGAATATTTAAAAATGTATTAAATATCTAGAATCATGATTTTTAAATTTATTAAATATTTCCCTCTTATTTTTGGTTAATATGAATACTAACCATAGTAAATATTTGTCTCCTTGATAAGAGAAAATTGGGTAATTAAGGTTGGAAATTATATGATAAGGACTGAAAATAACTCTAACACTTTCCTTTAATCTATTTTATGAGTTTCTTTCGACTTTAATAATCCAATATTCTAATTTTTTGGAAATTTTGTACTGTTTTTCATTTAAAATGACATATATTATTTTTAGTAAATATAAAGTCAAAAATTTAACTCTTCTATGTTTAATATCTATAAAATTTTATAATAGGGATAAAAATAGCTTATGTTAAGTTATAAAAAGTTATTTTAAATATAGATTATTTTTTTATCATTTTAATTTATTTTTTTTATTAATGGTGTAATTACCTTAAATTCTTATGCAACACTGACACAATGCTTGTGCAAGCTGTAAAAAATAAAGTAAATTATTTTAAAAACTCTAAAAGTAATATTTTTTGGATGTTTCAAAGTGTTACATTAATTTTTAAGATAGATATTACATATTTTATATGTGTAAAAGTTTTATATTCAAATTTATTTTATACCATGTTTATTTTTAATTCAACTTAATTCAATAGTTCCAAAAAATGACATTAATGATATTTTATAATAAAAATTATTTTATTAAACAATTTATCATTTTTAAAAATAATATATTAATACAATTAAATTTTATATTTCTTATAAAATAAAAAATATTTCATTTTTTCTCTTTTCCTTTTATAGTAACTTTCTTGACCCCCAAAGAGTAAAAAACATTGTTTTCATGGTAATTGCAAAAGGGTTAACGGGGGTTAAAACTAAGAGATAAGGTTAAAAACATAACCAAAACTTGTAAAACTTTTATTATAAGAGATTATTTAAACCAATAAGAATATTATATTTGTGTTATATAATTTTTGATCCATTTTTCTATAATTTTAATTTATATTAATTTAATACTTTAAGTAATTCTAAGAGTGCCACTCCCCTCATTAATAAAAGGGAACCTCTAGTCTTATTTTATTATCACTTCAATAGCTATTTTTTTTATCCAATAATAGACCAAATACATCCCTAACATCAATTTAAAGGTTTTATAGGACTTATTTTTTTAATTATACCAACATTATAATTATTAAGGAGCAAAGAAAATGTTGTTGTCTGAAGAAGGGGTATAGTTATTAATTGATCATTTTAATTTTATTTCTTATTATAAATACATAAAATCTTATTTAACCATGATGAAATAATAATACAAATATATAAAAAATAATAATATATTATAATGTTAATTTAATAACCTAGATCAATCTTATTCTTCCATTAAATGGGAAATGAATCCATTTTTCATGTGTACAGTGGACTCCCGCCTCATGAACAAATGTAATTTATTTTCCATCAACAGCTCTCACAAATGGTTATAATGATGAATTAAATATATATATATATATATATATATATGTGGAATTAATGAAATAATTAATATTATTTAAATATAATATATCATTGATTTTCTTAACATTCCATCTATTGAAAAATGATAATGCCATTTGTGCATATGTATGGATTACCACCACCAAGAAGCAATGTGATTTGTTTATCATAACCACGTCACATGGTTACAATATATAATTTTATTTAAATAAAGTATAGGATATTTATGATATAAAAATAATTATTTAATGATAAAATAATGCTTACCTTATTTCTCTCATGTTCATTAAAAAATGGAAATGTTACTCATGCGTGTGTACGACCTACAGTCACTATGATTGTAAGTAAGCTAATTTTTCATAACCATATTTAATAGTTAGTTTTAAAATTTTAATTAATGTATAAAAATGAAAATTATTTCATGATTATTATTCTGAAGAAGATGTAACAATGACCACTTTGACCATGGTTAACATACCAAAGTCATTTTTATGTTATGAACTCAATATCCTTAAAATACTCGACACCGACTTAACCAATTAAGTAATTAAATATATCATTGAAATAAATAGAATAAATAGTTTAATGATGAATTAATATTTCATATAAATTTTATTAAGAAAATAAATAATTTATAAATTTTTATTATACAGTATTTAAAGGGCATAAATGGAAAGTCTACATTTGAGGTAAGGCATTTCATCTCAATTTTCCTTTATTGAGGTGTTCTTTAATGTTATCCTACTAGCTTATTTTATATTTTTTATATATTTAAATATTATAAGTTATATCATGAATCCTTCATAATTCATGATATTTTTATTTTCAATTCAAATTATTTCATTCAAATTTAGTTTACTTGAAAGTTACCAAGTTATAATGGATTTATTAACTTAATTTCCCCTAATTGTGTCATACTTCTACTTCAATAACTTTTTTATGACATTATTATGTGTGAATTAAACTCTAAATGTTTTTGTTTTTCATTTAAAATTATTTAATTTTTATTTTCATATGTTCACATAATCACATCATGTATTAATTATCACTTAAAAAGTTATGATATCTTCAAGGGTTTTCTTTATCTCAATATTGTTTTCCTGAGACATGTTTCATGTTGTACACAATGATTTCCTTGTATGGTGTACTTACTTCCTCATGAATGAATTTGAAATAATAATTTATGAAATTAATGGGATTTAAATAGCTATATTATACTATTTCATTCAATTACTTTTGATAAAAAAGTTACTAAAGTGGTAAAGGATTTATGTTATAATCTTCTTTCATTTCAATATTGTTTATGTTCAAGGTTCATTTGGGGGGAATCAAATGCTCATATTTTTTAATCAATATCTATTTTATTATAATCTAGCTATAAATGTAGTTTACATGTTTTATTTCTATTTATTCTCTTATTTACTAAATTAATATCAATAATTTTTTGTTTTGTGATACTTATTATATATATTTTAAATAAATTAGGAATCTTTCTCTTCCATACCCATGTTTTATAAAAAAAATTCAACCATATTTTTTTATAAAAATAAATTACTTCATAGAGATATTTTACATTATCTTTTACCTTATTTTAAAAGGTTATAAAATTAAATTCCTTAATGTTTTTCACATGGGAAACGTTTGACTTTATTTATAGAAGTTTGAAAATAATGTTTATTTTTAACATTTATGACATGAATAGATTTTATCATTGTAAAAAGTGTTATTATCTTTAAATATCCCTTTATAATGTTTGAATTTTATTTAAAAAAAAATAGTCCCAAAATATTTTTTAATATTAAGTTTATAAAAGTTATTTTCAAATTTGAAAGGGTATGTTCCTCAATGATATTTTTATTGATTTTTTATGGTATTTATATTCATCAATAGCAATGAACATTGATGTTGATTATGATCCATTAAGGTTATGTTATAATTATACTATCCATATTATTTCTCTAGATGGTTTAATATATTTTTATGGAACCCATTTCTTTTCAATGTAAAATCAATCTATGAAAGAACAATGGTTATTGTTATGTTGAAAAATTCAAGATTTCTTGTTTTATGATTTTGTTATGGTTATTAGACATTGTTTATGATGATGGGTGAGATTGATATAGCTCAAGATGATGGTTGATCCTGATATATTTTGTGATGATGGGTGAGCCTGATATATATCTCTGAGGCATTTGGTAATGATTATGTTCTCCAGATAATTAGGATGGAAGTTGATTGTATTGGTTATTCCACTTATAAAGGTTTTTGTAACGGTTATATGAACATAAAATTATAATATACCAATACATTTTATTTATTCTTATTACAAGTTTTTAATGTTTCCTTTGATCAATATTGACATCACATGGCTCATGATTATTGATTTCTAAGACTCTTTCCTTTTTTAAATCAGTATTCTATATCACATGTTTTGTGATCCAGGTTTTTTTGGGTATGGATTCTATTATTTTATATTCGTACAATTTGATTATGTCATCACGCCCTTATGTTTATTTAATTCTCACTGATGAAATTTAAAAGTTAATTCTTATGTTTAACCTTACTAGTCATTTGATCTCTTGGAATTAACTATGTTATGCCTAAGAAGGTTACTAGATGGGAAAAACTTATTTAGACATGATGTAGATTTTTATGAACTAGTTTTTAGTATATCTAATTTTTTATGTAAGTGTTATTCTTCATTATATAAAACAATAAACCTAAAATATCTTTTAGAATGTCAGGGGTCATATAATTTAGTTTTATGTTATATATTTTTAAGGGTAAAAGTTTGGCCACATTTATTTTTATTGATTCTATAAATGTGAAGATTATGTTTTATCATCAAATATGGGAGTGAAGGTTTGATGACATTACATTTAGAAACATAGGGAAGTTTTAGTTAAATTTAGAGATTATAAATATTTAATGTGAGGCTAAACTAATAGTTATAGATATTTTCATGGGTTTATAAGTTTAAGGATGATTATACGTTCAAAGTCATAGACACCCCTTTTGAGGTTTTAAGTGATGGTATTTTGAGGTGATTAATGATATTTTGGGAGATGTTAGGTTGGTTTGAGTTATATGAAAACCTTATGTTTAACATGAATAATTATTTATAAAGAATACTATTATATTTTTAGAGATGTATATTGAATGATATGAGACAAATTTTGAGGCTAAAGAATTATTTAATGTTGAGGTTATTGAGGTTAATTGGGATATAGAGTTATTTATTTTTGTAATGATTTATTTTTAACATTTGGTGTTATTTTTGAACTCTATATATTGATGTATTATTTATTCATATGAAGGTTTATTCATTTAGAGTATTAAATTAACTTTTACTAACCATTTCATCTTTGGTTAATATCTAAAAATATGAGGAATAATTTTTTATCCTTTTTGTAGATTATGTAATCCATTGGAAGTTTATTTTAGTGCATCAAGCATTAAAAATTCATCTTGAATACTCATTGTTTAGATCAAAATATGAGATTGAGGTGGAAATTGATTAAATAATGAAATTATAATTTTAAAGTAAGTATATTTCATTACGTTCTTACTCAAGATGGTAATTTAATTACTCAATAGTAGTAAAATGAGCTTGAAATAGATATATTATCCTTTTACCTCCATTTATAATGAATCTATTGTCTTTTTAACACCTCTTTAATTTATGGTTTGTGGTCATTGTCTTTATCCTGATGATTCACTTTCTTGTGATCAATGTTCTATATGACCCTCCATTATTATTTGTACATTAAATTTTCCATCCATTTATATATTTTCACTTCCCACTAATGTTTTCATATTTGGAAACATATTATCTGTTGTTCTAGAAGATCATCATATTTCACTTTCCCTCTTTTAAAGAATAATTTTCATTAAATCTTTTTACAATATGGGATTTCAAAAAACTGTATTTTCAAATGTCAAACCCTTGATTATTGAGATCACATTAAAATTAATGGGATGTAATTTATTTAAGGGAAAAAATTTAACATCAATATATTTCAAAATAATTCTATGTTCAATAGCATATTAAACACACAACACTGATCTTAAATGAACCATGAAATATTAATATTTAAATTTTATAATTATAAACTAGTTGTTAAATTGGTGGGTTTTAATTGAATTAACCCCATTATAATATATATATATATAACTCAATATATATTTATTGATTAATTATTATGAAATTATTACTCAATTTTTTAGTAAATTCATATTATGCTTCAAGATTGTGTTTTCTTCAAAAATGGGTTTTATTAATTTTTGTGAGAGAATATTATAATTAATTTCTGAATTTTTTATAAAATTTATTTGATAAAAATGTTAAAAAAATTTAATTCATCATATCAAAATTATATTAGTGTGAAATTTTGTAATTTTTCTGAAAAAGATTGATTTTTCAATGAATAGTGAAACATACTGATTTTTATAGAACTAACATTTTCTTATTAAAAAAAAGTAATTAAAACTTCCTAATTTATATTTATGTAATATAATTATTCTTTAATTATAAATAATATAATTAATTATATTTTAATAATCATTATAACAAATTTTTGTATAAGATTATTTTAAGGTGTAAAAACACATTTTTCTAAAAACTATTTTCTATTAGATTTTGGGGGACTAATTTTAAATAAAATTCAACCATTTATATGAATTAATTTTTGAAAAATGTATTCAAATTTTATAATTAATTGGACCAAGTTTTTTAAATACTTTGAATTTATTTTTCTAATATGAATAGTAACTCTAGTAAATATTTATCACCTTGATAAGAGTAAATCTGGTGATTAAGGTTAAAAATAAAATGATAAGGACTAAAAATAATTCTAACACTTTCCTTTAATATATATTTTGAGTTTATTTATACTATATTAATCCAATATTTTAATTTTCTGAAATTTCTTACCATTTTTCTTCGAAAATGACTTATATATTATTTTAGGTAAATATAAAGTAAAAAAATTCCCTTTCTTTATTTTAATATCTATAAAATTTTGTGATAGAAATTAAAACAACTTATGTTCAGTAATAAATTTTTATTTTAAATATAAATATTTTTTTATAATTTTATTCTATTTTTAATTTTTATTCATGGTCTAATTACCTTAAATTATTATACAACACCAACACAATGCTTGTGCAAGTAGTAGAAAAATCAAGTAAATGATTTTAAAAACTCGAAAAGTAAATTTTTTTGGGTGAGTTAAAGCGTTAAATGAATTTTTAATATAAATATAACATATTAAGTATTTTTTAAAAGGTTTATATTTTAGTTCATTTTCTTTCATTTAATTTTCAAATTCAAATAAAATTAATAGTTCCAAAAATGACATTAATGATATTTTATTAGAAACAATATTTTATTAACTCACTTAAAATTAATAAAAACCCTATATTAAATCAATTAAATTTTATTTGGTTTAAAATATCAACCAAGGCCTATTTTATGGTCCCTTGATCTTTTATGTAACATTCTTGACCAATAAAGAGTAAAAAACGTTGATTTTATAGTAATTGTCAAAATAGTTAATGGGGGTTAAAACTAAGGTATAAGGGTAAAAAATGATCAAAAACTTGTCCAAATTTATTTAAGAGATTATTTATACTCACCATTATCCAATATTATAATAATATAATTTAATATCCATTTATTCATGAAAATTAATTTATATTAATTTAATAATTTAAGTAATTCCAAGAGTTCTCATCCACTCACTTATAAAAGGGAACAACCTGTCCTCTTTTCTTCACACTTCAAGAACTATTTGGATCAGTAAATACCCACCCAAATACCTTCTTAATATCTATTTACATGTTTTAAATTTCTTATTTTGATAATAATACCATCTTTAGAGGTCTTAAGGTGTAAAGAAAAAGAAGTTGTTTGGAGAAGAGATACAGCTCTTAACTGAGCATTTTCATTTTATTTACTATTATAACTCCTTAAAATATCATTCAATAATGATAAAATAGTAATACTAGTACATTCCAGAAAATTATGTTATCATGTTAATTTAATAATCTATATCCATCTCATTCTATCATCAATTGGGAAATGAATCCATCATTCGTGTGTATGGAAGACTACCACCTCTTCAACTGATGTAATTCATTTTCCATCACCACCTCTCATGGATTGTTTTAATGATACATTTATTATGTATATATATATATGATATTAATTAATGAAATTTCATTATATAAATATAATATATCATCTATCGTTTGAAAAATGATAACATCGTTCGTGTATACATGTGGATTACCGCCTCTACAAAGTTATGTGATTTAATTTTCATAACCACATCACATGTTTACTATATATAAGTGTATTTACAGAAATTATATGATACATATGATATAATAATTATTCTTTAAAGGTAAAATAATACTTTCTATCTTTCTCTTATGTTCGTTGAAAAATAAAAACATTAATATTGTATAAATACAACTTATTGTCTCCATGATTATAAAGCAATTTGTTTTTTCATAAAAATATTTCATATTTATAATTAAAAGTATAATTAATTTATAAAAAATTAATTATTAAATTATTATTATTTTGGAGATTATTTAATAGTTTCCTCTTTGACCATAGTGAACATACCAAAGTCATTTTGAATTTATGAACTGAGTATCCTAAAAATACCTAACATTGACTTAATCGATTAAGTAATTAAATATTTAATTTATATAAATAAAATAAATTGTTTAATGTATAATTATTAAGCCTCATAAATTTTCCTAATAATTTAAAATATTGATACAGTTTTATTATACTAGAGTTAAATAGAATTCATGGAAAGTCTGGAGTTAAGGTAAGGTATTTTGTCTCAATTTTCTTTCATTGAGGCATATTTTAATATTATGGGACTAATTTATTTTATATGGTGTGTATGCTTTAATTTTTCATGTTATATAATGAATCCTTAATACTTTATGGTATTTTAATTTTTAATTCAAATTATTTCATCCAAATGGATTTGACATGAATTTTACCAAGTGATAAGGGATTTCTTATCTCAATTTCCATTCATTGTGTTATACTTCTACTTCATAAAAAATTTAATTTCATGATTATGTGTGAATTTATCTATAGATATTTTTATTATATATTTAGATATGTTTTATTCTGATTTAATTATGTGCACATAATCACTTCCGGGATTAATTATCACTTCAAAAGTTATGATATTTTTAATAATTTTCTTTCTCTCAATCTCATTTTCCTAGGACATGTTTCATGTCATGAACAATGAATTTATTATATGGTTTTCTTACCTAATCATGAATTAATTTTTACATATTAATTAATGAAATTATTGGAATTTAAATATCTATCTCATACTCTTTCTTTCAGTAACTTTTTATTTGAATGTTACTAAAATGGTAAAGGCTTTATGTTACAATCTCTGTTTATTTTGAGATTTTTTATATTAAAGGTTCATTTGTGGGAAGTAACAACCTATTATTTTCATGAACCACATAAATTTTATTATACATTAGTTATAAATATGGTTTAATTTTTTAATTTCCATTTCTTCCCTTCTTGATTAATGAAATATCAATAATGTTTTTTTGAGTGATATTCATATTATATATTTTTTTAAGTAGAGAATTTTCTCTCCAATATAAGTTTTTTTATAAAATGTTTTCAAACATGTTCTTCTCTAAACAAAAATTATTTAATAATGTTATTTTACATGATGATTTACCTTCTTTTAAAAGGTTTTAAAAGGGAATTTCTTAATGTTTCTACCTAGGTCACTTTTGACTCTATTTAAAAAAGTATGAAAAGAATTTTTATTTTATCATTTACAACATAAATGGATTTTCTCCTCAGCATGACCATTTTTTACTTTGAATCTCCATTTACAAGTTTAAAAGTTTATTTTAAAAAATATTTTCCAGATTATTTTGTGAATTTTTATTTTTTTAAAGTGATTTTCAAATATAAAGGGTATTTTTCTCAAGAACAATTTAATTATATTTTTTATGGTATTTATATTCATAAATAAGATCAATCCTTGATATTACTTATGATCCACTCGAAAAATGTTGTAATGATACAATCATTATTCATTATTTTTATGGATTATGATATTTTCATATAACTCATTTTGTTTAATGATTGAATCAAGATATAAAAGAATAATGGTGATAATTATGTTAAAAAATAATGGCTTTTATGTGTTATTAATATGTTATGGTTTTTGGATATTATTTATGATAATGGGTGATCCCGATATAGATCATGATGTTGGGTGTACCTGAAATATCTTATTTTGAGGGGTGATCCCAATATAGCTTTTCAATACATAGGGTAATGATTATGTTCTATAGATAATTATTATGGAAGTTGTCCATATTTTTTATTATTCTTTTAAGGATTCTATGAAGTTAATGTTCCATGATAATAACATGTTTTATTTATATTTTCTGTGTGTTTTTAATGTTTCCTTTGATCAAGATTAATATCACATGGCTCATGATTATTGATTCGTATGAATATTTCCTTTGTTAAATATTAATGTCATGTCACATGTTTTATAATCTAGGTTTTTATAGGTATAAATTCTATTATGTTATGCTCGTACAATTTTATTATGTCATCATACCCTTATACTAATCTAATTATCACTATTAACATTAAATTGTTAATTTTTATGTTTACCCTTATTGAGAATTTGATCTCACCCTTCATATGTTTCCTTTTCCTTGATTTGTGAAGAAAGTATTTAAGTATGTTATTCCAAATAAGGTCAATTTACATAAAGAACTTAGTGGTAAAAAAATAGATTTTTATGATCTATTTTTTATATATAAAAGTTGTTATGTAAATTTTATCCTAATTATTTAAAACTCTAAAAATAAAAGGTCCTTAGATATGTAAGTGATCAAATACTTCAGTTTGATGTTATATATTTTGAAGGTTGGGGAGTATTACTGGTGCTATGGTGATACAAGTTAATTCATCGGCTTCAGGTGATGACACTAGAGGAGTTGCTAGTATGATGAAGCATGATCTGGAATGTTATTCGGGTTGTTTGGAGTTTCAAGGTGATGCAGAGGCCTCAGGTGAGGGAATTACTGGAGCTTATGTTTTTAATGCCTATGTAGAAGTTCAATTTTAGGTTGAGGGAGTTCCCAAGATTCTTAGTGTTGGTTCTTATGCGAAGGCGGTCTAGTCAAATTTTGGAGGACTGGATGTGGCCACTAAGAATCCAATCAGATCAAGTATTAGAAGAGAAGTGTTTGATATTGATCTTGGCAATCATTTTAAGGGTTTGACTAATGAAGATACAATGCATGAGGTTAAAACCAATCAGATAAAATACCCTATGGATGGGTAATAGGCTCAGGGGAACAAGACTAGTGATAGGTATAGGAGGGGAATCCATAAAGAGCATAAAGATTGCTCATATTTTCTACCTCCCATGGAGACACGATCAGTGAATAAATTAAAATCCAATTAGATTGAAAGTGATGTTCTTGATCAACACTTAGAATTACTTATGATTTTGGACAAATAAACAGTTGAATAAGTGTTTTTCATAATTCTACTGAAGAAGAAGCTACTAGAGTAATGAGAAGGTCATTGAGGATGAATCTTAATAAGGAACAGTATAACAGGATCAATAGGAAGGACTTGATTTTAATAAAGGGATTTAACAATGGGAAGATCAACCTTGAGGAGTAAATTCATACTTGGGACAAATTAAAATTAAGACTTGAGGATCTCTTAATAGATGAACCAGAAATTCAGGTACCCAATATCCTGGAAACTATTAAGGGAGCCAAAATCTGGTCATCTTAAATTGTCTTTTAATGGTTTTTCTATTTCCTTTTGTGTCTGAACCCATGGTTTCTCACTTTTTCCTAAAATGTGTTTGGAAATAGAAAATTAATTTTCAATCATTCAATTGGGTCATGTTAATTTGTATCAAATTCATAAATGTAAATATTATGTTTTAGTACCAAATTTGAGAGTGTTAGTTTGGGGATGTTATACTTTGTATCATAGAAAAGGTTTATTTAAATTTTTTAGATTAATAAATTTTAATCGGATTTTAACTTAAAGGTGATGGATAAAATCATGGGGTTATAAGTTTAAGGTTTATCATATGTTCAAAGGCTTAGATTCCCCCTTTGAGGTTTTAAGTGATGGTATTTTGAGGTAATTAATGATGTTTTGGGATTCATTTTACTGGGCTAAGTTATATGTAACCATTAGTTTTAACATGGAGGATTACTTTGGAATAATACTATTAAATTTTTTAGGATGTGTGTTGAATGTTATGTGATAACTTTTTAGGATAAAACATTCTTTAATGTTGTGGTTATTGAGGTCAATTGAGATATAGTGTAATTTTTTTATGGAATGATATATGTTGAACCTTTAGTGTTATTTTTTAATTTTGTGGATTTATGTATTATTATTTCATATTATGGTTGATTAGTTTTGGAAATTATCTTAAATTTTCCTAAACACTTAATTTTTAGTTAATATATAAAAACATGAGGAATAGTTTTCTATCCTTTTGTGGATTATGTGATCAATTAAAAGCTTATTTTAGTTCTTCGGATATGAAAAAAATCCTCTCGAATAATCACCTTATATTAATCATTTAAACACTTATTACTCTTAAATAAATATTAATCATGTCAATTATTTTGTTACTAAATATTTAATAAGACCCTAATTACAACTATGAGATAAGATGGTTTTAAATTAAACACACATAACACATAAAAATTGTTTTAAAATAAAATATGGTTTTTAAACTTTTAAATTATGAATATGATATCTTTTTTATGGTTTATTATTTTAATAATAGTAATTTATTTATTATAAAAAACAAATTTTATGTGGATTTAAAAGCATTCAAAAATAAAATTTCACTATCAAAATGTTTCATTAAAATAAACAAATAAAAAAACTTTTAAAATTATAATAAAATTTTTCTAAAGTCCTAAAATGTTAAAAATTTATTTATTAGTTCAAAATAATATTTTAGAAATCATAATTATATCCTTAAAATATTAATTTCTTTAATTGAAATATTTTATAAAATTTAGGCCTTTAATGTATATTAATAATGTGATAAAATCCAATGTTTTAGAGAAAAACTATATTTTTAAATATTCACATAAAAATTTATTATATTAGAAAAATATTAAAAATAAATCCTATGTTAATTTTTTTTGAGGGATTTGAAAATTAATTTTACTTTATCAAGTTTAAATTCTAAATTTTTGTATACTTAGATTTTTTATATAGAAAATGGATTTTATTAAAAATAACATTTTCAATATTAACTCATCTTAATTACTTAGGTTATAAAGGTAACAAATATTAATCACTTTTCATGTTTTTTTATTATATAATTATTAATAATTTATTTTTAATATATTGTGGTTTGATTATGTTGGGTGTACCATATGACAAAAGTGACAGAATATAGTATGCATTTTAAAAGATCCAAAATCTATAATAATTGAATTATATTCCGTTAAATAAATTTCATCCTCACATTTTCTTACAAATACATTAATTAAGGATGCCAAAGAAAGATATAAATGACTTTATTTAAAATTTAAAATGAAAGTTCTACATTAATATCTTATCTAAAACTAGAAGACAAATCTTTTTCTTATATTAATAAAATTCATGATTTATTTTTCCTCAGCTGCTAGATAAATTATATCCTCCATTTTAACAAAAAAAACTATAGTTCCATTGAGGTTTCCCCCAGTCTGTTTCTTCTCATATTTTTAACAAGAAGTAAATTGTATCTTTTTTTATTTATCATCTTCATCGCCCAAATTTTCACAAAACATCACCCTTCTCTTCTTTGGTGTGATATTTAATTCAACTATTTTAACTTTTTTAATAATAATTCATGATAGGTAATTTGGAATAATAACAATATTTTTAACCTCTATTTTTTTTCCAATATATTTCAATTTGGTATAATCACCATATTTTTTATTGCATCCATTGATAGCATGGTTCCTTATTTCTCTATCCATTACTTTAAAAAAAATAGGGATGAGAATACTTAAATTAGTAAATATAAAAAGGAAAATCTATGATATTATAATAAATAATTCTTAAATTATTTACATTCCCTAAATTATGAGTCTTTAACTTCAATATAACTTGTCCAAATTCATTTTACTATCATCTTCTCAAATATAGTAAAATTCCATAAAAGAATGTGTTGAAATTATTCTTAATGGTTTGTAGAGAGAATATGAATTAACAAAGGAATATTCTTCTGGAGTTTCTATCCATGTGTGTAGTTAGGTACCATTAAATATGCACTAAAATGGTGATCAAGATATACACGACCAACTCTTTTCATGGTTGTTACCCCTAGATGCATCTGTACAAAAACCTCATAGACATGCCTATATCTAAAAGGGGTTTAATTACTCATAAAACCACAAAATATATACTTTACAAAAAACTCAATATTTTCTCTAATATATATACTTATTATTTAGTTTTTCACTATGGTTATATAATCATTTTCCCCAAACAACATAAGATATTTAACATTTCCATACTAATGTTTTATTTATACCATTGAAACTAAGATAATCCTTGACTCATAAAACCTTTATTTCATTCCTAAATCTTAAATAAACCTCAACTAATATCATCTTAACATCTAAATATATCCGAAAATTGCTCTAATACTAACTGTAGAACCCCATGAACCTACGCTCGTAGATATGGTGATGGAAATTCATAAATCATAACACTTCCTTTGATACACATCTATGATTATAATATCTATATCAAATTTACAATCCAATGACATTTTAGTTTAGAGTTTTAGAGAATTAGAACAAATCACAGACTAGTAAATATAAATTATTCTCATGAAATGGTCATTATTACACTATTTAAGAAGCTAATAAATCTATAAGAAGTCTTCAAAGTCTCCTATAAATTCTTCAAACAAGATAATATTTGAGGTTTTACATACTTAATAATTTCTTTCATAACCTGGGGAAATATAAACAATATAATGTGTTTAGTTTAAATTCCCAGTAAGGTTAAGCATAATAATAAAGCTTAACATAAGAGATATGAATCATAACATGATATTATAAATAGGATTATCATAATCACGGAATAATGGAATAAATAGATATTATCATATGTAGATGTATTAAATAATGATCATATCATAAGAGCATAGACTCATAGAAATGTGGTGATAGCATAAACATGACATTATAACCATAAGTTAAGGCTCCCTAACTTGTTAACATAACTTAGTTGAATAGGCTAACTACTCAAGCACCATAGTTGGCTAGGCCTACTGCCCACACACCATGATATCCCATGAAATGGAAACATTAACCAATACAATAGAGGGATATATAATTTTAGATACACCCATCACATAATGAAAATAATATATATGTGTGCTGCATGGTTTCAATAAATTTATCATGAAAACTCAGGAAATAAAATATATTTTATATTCTTTTCAAGTGGTTCCTTAAGAAATCATTCCTGAATTCATTAAAAAACATTACATGATAAAACTATGGAAAATAAATCTGTATCTAGTGACTTTAATAATCATTATAGGTAAATACCACTCCACAAATATGATTGTGCATATGGTATTTACACCATATAAGAAATATATATACATTTTTTAAAATAATTTCCCTAATAAATAAATGTTTTATGCATCTAAGAGAATATCCATCAATCAAGTAATCGAATACAGGGAATTAAAAATAGAAGGTAATTTGATGTAAATAATGCCTATCAAAGTGGATGATAAGGAAAGAAAAAGTAATTTATAGATAATACTATAGATTTAAAGGAAAATTTCATAAACCATCCAGATAAAAAAGGTAGATGGTATCAATTAAAGAATACCCTTGATCAAGCATACTATATAGATGAACAAAAATCTTAGAAGTAGTAAGAAAATTGATTTGAAAAGAAGAATTTCCATTTTACTTTGAAAAAATTGAAAAATAAATATTTTAATAAACCATGAGAATTAGAACTTTCTTTTTTAACTTGTAATTATGGAGAGTAAGTCTCTTATAAAACAAAAAAAAAGTTATTAGAAAGACACATTTACATGGAAATACGTAAAAGAGACTCCTTCCATCAAAAAAGGCCCATATGGAAAGTGATAAAAACATTTTATTTTAAAATATTTTTTAATAAATTCAATTTACTTGAAAGTAACCATAAAAAAATTAAAGAAAGAAGTTTTATGGAGACCTTCTATTTTATTTCAAAAATCTTTCATTACTTGGTACAATATTTAATAATACAACGGATCATTTATGTTTTAGTGTATTGGAGATTAAAAAAATAATACATGAAAAATATAAACATTATTATAATTCACTTAAAATTATTCTTTATAGGTTCAAACTATGTTACTTTTACATAATCTCATATCTTGTGGAAACACATCAAAGAAATAGGTGATTGTAAATCCCAGTAAGGGAATAAACAAAAGACATACTTAACATGTGACCACGAGGTATATTAATAATGAATTTTAATATGAACATGAGGCATATAATAAATTAAATAAAATGAATCATCATATAGAAATTTATCTACAATATAAAAATGATAAATTTATGAGCATATCACCATAGTTTCTCCCCAGGGTGTCATAAATCATAATTACTATGGTTTTCACCAAGGTATCATAAAACATTTCACTTCTAGAGTTTAATTATTTAACCAATGAATTATAATAATATAATTTCATGCCTTTCATATTTATTAATTCGTGTGATCTACATCGATTATAATAAATCATTTTTCAATAACCTAGGGATAATAAAGAATGGGTTTTGTATAAAATCATTAAATGCATAAGCACTTAAAAACATTAATGTTACATTATTTTTAACCTATTAGAAGGGAATGTGATTTTAATACATATAAATCCAAAATAAATATGCTAGTCTTACATTTAGGTGAATATCACTGGAAAAGGAAGTCATTTGGGTATTCAAAATATTATAATTTTTCATGTAAAAGAGAGAAATTCAAGAAATTAACTTGGCAGCATGCCAATACACAACATGGATTTTAGGTAGAGCATAATTGGAGAGAAAGAAGTTATCCCACTGGTAAAACACTATTTTTTAATTAAATTAATAATTAAAGGTTTTGGGTAATAATGAAGTTCAAAATTTATAATAGATACCATAAACAAGGTTCTTGAATAGAAAATTAGTGGAGGAGAATTCCCTTACCTTGAATATTTGCTTCTTAAAACTTGAGGAAGGAACCATGATACCTTAAAGAAATATTGTAGGGACTCTTTGTGAGTAAAAATGACCAGAAATTATATATTAAGTGATTTGGAGTGGATATTAAAGGTAGTATGGGTGGTATTTATACTTGAGGAGGAGTTCTTTTTAATGGATTAAATATTTATTTTTTTATTTTATAAGCCAATCACTTGTTTGTGAGATGAATTATAAACACTTTTTGTACTATTAATGAGTAATATAAGGTGGGGGATTTTAAAATCATTACAAAATAAAAACTTACCTTCCAACCAACCTAATTAATGCACACAAATCAAAAATAAGTTTTATCTTAAAAATCCAATTTTGGGTTCCAAAAATTTAAAGGATAAATCTATGAATTAAAATTATTTTTTTAAATTAATTTTTTATAATAATTAAATGAAATTTTTACTTAATAATATGTTTCATAAATTTTGGATCATTTACACATAATAATGAATTGATAAATTTTTAGTGCTTATAAAATGCTTATTTTCACCTTTTAACCAAAAATAAATTTTGTTAGAAAATTACCCAACATTTTCCTTAGACTAATTTTGATGTGATGAGTCCAAAAATAAAATATATCATATCAAAAAATTCTTTAAATATTATAATTTTAACTTCTAAAAAAATTAGTTATTTAAAATTAAAAAAATTTATATTGTTGTAAGCACTCTGGCCATCATAAAAATCACTTGGGTATTTGTTAAAATATACAATCATTTAAATAATGTTTTTGAAGATTATTCCATGAATTAATTTTTTTTTAAACACTTACATTTATCAAAAAAAATACTGTTAATAGAATATATTTATTGTATCTAACATTACAATTTTAGTTATATTATAAAAAAAATCTCAATAGTCACTTTAATACATCTACGTAACTAATAATAATAATAACCAACTATCTTCTTTACTTATTGTATTAATTTAGAATGGTCATATACCTAATAATCAAAATTTATATATACAAAATGGATACATTTATTTAATATTTATTCATGCTTTATTCTATGATATACTGGGATTTGATGTATTTCCACTAAAATTTGGAATTTAAAACTCAAAGGAGGAATGCTAGAAAAATGAAAAAAAATCAACATTACATGTCATGAAATGTATATTCACGATGTGTATTCCTAGATCATAATACCTTACAACCTATTTACAATCCATGAATCCTATTGACATGATTTTAACCAAGTATATAATGTGAATCACATTTTCACATCATGAAATATTTGAAGTATAGCCCCAATAAACATACATGAAGTGATCTCATTACATTACATTAAAAGATTGAAACCCCAATCCTAATATATATAATTTCCATAAAATCCATGAGTCCATTATCTTTAAAAAAATTTGAGTGTCTTAAGTACACAATGTTAAACCCAATTAAAATTAATTAAAATATCATAATATAAGTCACTTAAATAAGTTACACGACTTGAATATTTTACACGTCATAAAACTCTCAACACTATAAATATGTGAGCACCCATTGAAGAAAAAAAATATCTTCAAAATATGATATAATTTTCCATTTCTTCTCCATTTATTTTTTTATTTCATTCAAATTTAGTTTTATTGAATTAATTTTCTATTTTAATCATTCTATGGTTACTACTTATCATTCCAAGACTCATTCTTTTTCATGTTGTTTTTCTGAAATTTTAATCTAATTATGATTGTCATTCAACTTCATTTATTTCTTCATTCTTCATTGTTCATTCATTCACATTAATATTTTAATTATTTTATATGGTTTCAAATTTAGATTTAATTTATTTAGGTGGTTTAATTATTGTGTCAAGCATGTTTCATGTTTCCCAAATTTTGATAGAAACCATTATGTGTGGTTAATACACTTATGGTTATGGGTCGAGAGTAAGGGTGACTTTAAACATAATAAATATCTAAATTGAAACCTTACAACCCTATGGATAGTAACTAGATAAAAACATTTATCCCATACTTTTTCACAACCCTCAACATCAGATGGTTAATTGAACAACCCTGAACTAGATGGAGTTAAGCAAGCTAGGAACAATAGATTGGGATAATTTATGCCTTTAATCCAATATTACAGCACCTTGGTTTTTTATAATTAATAGACCTAGTAATATTTGTATCTTAGGAAGATCCCATTAGTTTGACCATAACCAATTGGGGACCTTTTCACCAATTCACAACCTAAGCCATAGGTTTATGTTGTGCTAGATTTTGGATTAATATTTTTCCTAAACCCTGAAAATAACCCTAATCCCTTCCTGTTAGTATGATTTAAACCATAAATACATAGTTTTAGAAAACTTTAAAAAAAAAATATCATGAGGACTCCTTCCACACGGTTCTTATCACTAGGTTGTCTTCCTACTAGCTATCCATGGGGGTTTGATTTCACACAACCATAATGATATGCCTTAGTTGCTGAGTTTAATTTGGGATATTATAAATTCTAATCTAATAAAAACTCGTGCGTAATCAAAGATGAAATATAGACTGATCAAATTTAGGCACTATTTTTAGGGATAGTTTTGCCTTGGCATAGTATCCTTTGGTGCAAACCTTGTATTACCTAACCCCCTTTTTTTCTTTCACCCTTTATTTTTAAAAAATTTCACACATGGAATAACACTTGTGTTTTCTCTTCTTCAACCTAGTGCATGCATCAGGGCCCTTTGACCCATTCAAGTATCATTGACATTCAAGAACCACTTTCTTTTAATCCTAAGATAGAAAGATACATATCTTCATGTTGATGCTCAAGTATGGATGAATATAATAACCTTATTTTGGATAACCCCCAAAACCTCTAATATATGACTTCAGGACATCAAGGATAGTGACCATCACTGTAGGAGCACACCATCATGGACTATGGCTTGTTTTACATTAGTGGTGTTACACCCATCATTATATTCCATCATATCTATTCACACATTTTTGAAATTATACATGTACTTATCTATATAATCTAGAACATGCAGCAATTTAGTGGACTTCAAAGCGTATATCCTCATGAACGCATCTCAAATTTCTTAGATATATAATACACCTTTGTAAATAAATTAATATAATCTGATGCCATCATAATTCATGTCTTACCTTTATAATTGTGTGACTAATCCATGGATTGTATCAAAATAAAATATATCAAGACTTTGGATGATTTAGAAAAAATTTATTGGATAAATACTTCCCACCAGCATGAGCCTAAAAGTTAAGTAATGAAATACAAAATTTCACACAAAGAGGTGGAGAATCATCCTAGGAAGACTTGGACTATTTTAAGGAGTTATCCCATAAGTTCCCACATCACAAACTTGATGTGTGGATACAACTGCAAAATTTTTATCAAGGACTTCAATCAGCTACACGCACTATTATAGATATTGTCTCTAATAGAAGGCTCATGATCAAGACACCCAAAGTTAGTAGAGAAATGTTAGATGATATTTTCCCCAACTACAGTATATGATAGAGTGATACAAGACCACCCCAATGTCAAATCCATAAAGTATAAGATAATACCAGCATAGAATCCCAGGATTAATCCCCTAAAAAAATATTTAATCCTTTCTGCTACCTACTACACCCCCTTCCTTTATTATAGACATTCAAGAATGAGAAATGTGCAATGACCCACGCCCATATCATGATTGTAGAGAAGGTATGGAGGAATATCAAATCCAGTATTATCAATAGTAGTAATATCATTAGAGACCGTATTAGCAATGGAAACAACCCATCCAATGTTTTTATCAACAAATGAGTGGTTAGGAACCACCATGGAATCGGGGACCACCTGGGTACCCATTGTGGATTCCATCTCCTTAATCGTAACAAAAATTTCAACAACAACCTTTTAACCAAGATATTAACAATAGTAGTTTCTGTAAGCTCCAATAAGGAAGTAACAAAAATACCCACCTTTGTAATCAAATATAGAAAACCTATTCAACACATTTGTGTAAAAATAAGATCAGAAGATAACTACCCAAAATACTAAAATGAAAAACCAAAGGGATTCCCTATGAAACATTGAGCACCAAGTTAGGAATATATTTAAAATGTTATCAGATTTATTATTGAGAACATTTCCTGGTAATACTAACAAACATAAATGAGATGAGGATAGATTTGTGGTTATTAGGAGTGTATGAGAGGTAAATTTACAAAAAACATGCATAGGTGAGGAAGACAAAATAAAAGATCCTAAAACACAAGATTCAATCATCAATAATGATAACAATAATAACTCACAATAATATATCCATGAGATAAATCTAAAATTAGACCATCTTGAAAAAGAATAAGTTTATGTGGCATTTCCACTATATAAACCCCCTCCACCCATTCCAAAGAGGATGATACAAGGTAATAATGAGGGTTAGTATAAAATTTTTTAAGATATGTTTAATCAATTACACATCAATTTTCCATTTTCATAGGACATTTATTAGATGATTTATTATGCCAAGTATTTGAAGGACTTTCTCTTAAAAAATAAAAATGGAAGACTTGAGACTCATCTCCTTAAATAAATGATACTCTGTAGTTATTAAGTGAAATATTCCACAAAAAATGTAAGACCTTGGAAGTTTCTCTATTCCTTGCACTATAAGGACATGAAATTTTAGAATATCTTTGTGAGATCTTGGGGAAAGTATCTATATCATACCCACGAGTGCCTTTAGAAATCTATGGATTGAAGAATTGAAACCAATAAGAGCGTCACTTCAACTGGATGATTGTTCATTCAAGTACCCTCAAGGAATTATCAAGGAAATTTTGGTTAAGGTTGGTAATTTTATATTTCAGAATAATTTTCTTATCCTGGATATGGAAGAAGAAGGTGATATTCCTATAATTCTATAAAAATCATTTATCACCAATGGGAAAGTGTTTATTGATGTAAATCAAGGAAGGTTGATATTCATAATTAGTGAATAACAAGTTGTTTTCCACTTAGTGAAATATATAAATAAATTAAAAGATTCATTGTGTTGTCAAGAAATATTACTTACTGATAAGAATGATGATTATATGACCAATAAGGAAAATAGATATATCCTTTCCCAATATAAAGATAAATATATAGATCATGAGGACAAGATTTACATTGAACCTCTGATGAGGGATACCTTATTTGAATTGAATATTTTATATCTCTCGATAATAAATTAATTGCTAACTAAGAGGCATGCCAAGATAGGGTTGATAGGTTAGATTAGAAATTTGGAAAGTTCTATAATTCTGGAAAAACTTTATAGGTTTTTAAACAATTAAAAAAGATTGAATCATGTAAATAATACATAATGTGGAAATTTTGGGGTCAAAAAAAATCAAAATTTCACTTCATATATTATTTAAACCACATGAAAATGTTGAATAATATATTTAATCTATGATTTAGGGTTCACGGTCGACCCCCCCCCCCCACCTCCACTACCACACGAAGCTCCTATACTCCTGAATACCAGCCTCCCTTTCCTCCACCATTTGACCACCGACAATCCTCCTATCCTCTACTACTTAATCATTCTTCCCCATTCATCCTTCCTCTACTCATTCATCCACTCATCATGGATTGTACCAGAAACATCAAATGCTTGAATGGAGGTGATGATCCCCTGTCTTCCAAGAGACCGGTGCTCTTACCTTCATTGTCACCAATATATCCCACCCCCTCACCTTCCGTATTGGTTTATACCACCCCATCCACCTACAACTAGTCTAAGGATTCATTTAGACCATTATAAGGTGTTTCCCACACCTTCTCTTGATCCTATGCCTCAATTTATTTTTCCTTAAGCAGAAATTCCAGTATATCCAACTATAGGATAAGCTTATGAGGACCAACAATACCCTGTACCTAGCCATTATTGAGGATATCTACAGGCATGTGGAGGTTATCAATATTATGGGAAGACTGTACCTCTATAGAATCAATGAGGTACATGAGTAGACATGTCAGGAGATGTTTTTATTGTTCTTGTCCATGTTGGAGATTGATGTGGTGTATGTCACCTTTCGAATTGGTGGAAGGCCTTTGGAGCTCACACTATGAGACTTTGGTGTTGGCATCAATATCTACACTAAATATTTTATTACTTCCCCTACCTACTCTTACATGCAGTTGGACCAGGACAAGGAAGATGTGGTGAGGTGATTTCCATTGATCGGACAGGACCCCCAAACCCCCCATGATCCATACACAGTGAAGAGAACAAGGATGAAGGGTTTCACTCTATAGATTCTACAATGAAATTTATATTATGTGTGGCTAGCTATAAAATATTCCCATGGTAGAATCAATTAGACCAAGATTATAATCATTACCTCTACCATGGGAAGCCCTTAAATCAACATTACCTACTAGTTTTCATTATACTACCAGTCCTAGGTGTGTTATGCTCATGGTACCTTGATGGAAGACAGCTTCATCACCCATCTTTCCCATCGTCTCGACATATTTGATAATGCTTAGCCTCTTTCCTCACTTGAGAATATGGTGTTGATCGACCTCATCATGCTCCACAAGATAAGAATATTAATGAAGATTTAGGGGAGATACTAGTGGGAACCTGAGTACATCCACAACACTATTGAGGCCCAATCTCACCACGCCCTTGAACCAAACTTTGACTTGACTACTCATTCCCTAGCACCAGCTCTATCCCATGAATACCTTTCATCTCCTAACCTTGTTGTAACCCCAGCACCCTCCTCTACTCCTTAAACCCATGATTCCACCTGCACACCACCATCATCCACTACTATAGCTTTGTCACCTACCACCACTACACCCCCACTCTCTACCACCACTAAACCAACCCCACCCATGCCATCTAACATTTTTTCTATTATATGGTCTAATTTTTTTAACTAGTGACTAATTTTCAATCACTTCCACATCACATTCACCAAGCCATAATAATTCACCACCCCCACTTCACCACTATCCCTTACATTTACGGCTAATATAGACCTCACTTCATTATATATTCTTATACAAACTTTTTCCTAGGTCAGCCGACCACCAGAGCTAACGACTGAGCCAACTTCCAGTACCACAAAACCAACTATGGTGGTTGATCCTCCTCCTTCTTCCTCTATAGATGAGATAGAATTAGTAGGGTAGATTCAAGAACCCACTGTTTGGGAGGGGAATCCTGATGCAGATAGCAGAAATATAGCCTACACTATTTCATTTTTCTCTATTACCTCTCCTCTATTGTACACTATTTTGGGTGTCTTTTTTTGTATTCTTATTATATCCAATGTTCCCTAATGTATCAATTATCATATCTATAGATGTGACATAGTTCTGAATACAATTATTGATTTCATTTTCTCATTTTTACTTTTTAGTTATTTATCCATGTCTATACATACTACTCCATCCATGGTTTTTTATGAGACTTTCAGGATACCATATAGCCTCCTACATGGAATATATCAGTGTCTACCAAACATATAGTACCATCTTGAGGATATATAGATATAAAGTGTATAGGATCTCCCTCCATAATTTGCACATAATTTATAGCTACCATATAAGCATTTTGTTTGACCCATTCCTGAGATGGTTCACCCTGCCAAACTCCCCCATGATCTAAAAAACACTACCACCATTTCTTGTATAAGGAAGAAAATATCTGATCCAATGGAAAATACTAACTGATCTTTTTTCCGTCTGTCAAGTTGAATACATCGTTTTTAGCACTTTATGGGAGTCAAACCATACTTTTTTCTTTGTTTTCATTGGGTTTCATAGGACCTTTGTTTTTTTATTTTCTTTTATTTTATATACATTATTAATACAAAACATTATTATAGCATATTCATTAATTTATTTGAGATGATTTCTCTTACTATTAACTGTGTTCACCTTTCCATGTTTCTACTTACATCTTGGTTAACCCTTGTGTACTAGTGGTTTATCTAGTGTAGGTATTTTTCTTCTAACATTTTTTCAGGTAGCACAATTTCCCATAACCACCAAAAAATTTCCCCCATGGCATGACTTTCATTACAGGGATCTCAAGATTATCTATTTTAAATTCATAAATTTTCATTTTATTTCTATTTATGTTTATATTGATATCTCTCCCATTTGTCTTTCCATAACAGTATGGACATTGTTTCATTTTAAGTGTGAGACAATACGTATTGAGTTTCATTATCTGTACACTTTAATTTTTTTATATTTTCATTATTCTAGGAGACATTTTTTATTTATATCATTTTTTAACATGAAAAATCATTACATCAATTTAAATTAGGGAGATATTTTAGTTGGATATTATTGATATCCATTTTTATTCCAATTTATATTTTTATCATGATTTCTAAGTTGAGTGATTTAATTCTAATTCTAGATTCTTGAAATTTCTTTTGATTGACTTATTACTAGATATATTACCTTGAATGATTTTGTATTACTTTATATAATCCCATTCATGAGGGGATTATATACCTACATTTTCATATTCTTTTCTGTTTATATTTCTTAAGAGATACGTGGGGAATGTAAACCTATCAAAACATGTATTGAAATATTATCAATTATATGAATGAATAAATACACTATTAAAATGACCGATGAAATATTTTTTAATCCAATTATACTAATTCCCACATGTACATCTATCCTTATTCAGCCCATAGTTTCCATTAGTAACCTTGTTATGATGGAACTGTTTCTATTCAATTATCCCCTCTTACACTACTCTTGGTGATATACATGATTTTATTTTTAATAAGTGTTGGGGAATTTTCATCTTTTCCATACACATTATGTTAATACTAAGGATATTTATGGTGTCATTTTCACTAGATTTATATCACATGGTTCATGATTACCTTCTAAAAAATTATGCATACCATGTTCTTATATATATATATGGGTTTTGTATTAGTAAGGTCAAAATAACGATTACAAAACCGATGAATCTTATGATGGATCATATGTGGTAAGGCGGTGGATGTGAGATTTATTCTAGACATGACTTTAAAACAATAAATTAATTGAAAAAAAGAGGGACAAAAATAAGGACAAATTATTTATGTTTTCTTGACATATTCATGAACACACTTTGATATATTTAGATCATGAGGAAATTTTTGTTTAGGAGAATTTTATTTACTACATTGTTCATAATCATCATAAATTATACTTGAGAGATTAACCTCCTTTTAGAGATTCATTTTTACTATCCACCCACCGACTCATAAACATAGAGTCATTTGAACCTTATTTCTTTATCCATCATAATTAATTTTGTATTTACCTTTTCAAAGTGGATATGGTGAAACCAACTCAAGATTATGGTTAGGAACAAGAATTCAAGGTATGAACATAACTCCAGTTTTATTTTACCTGGAGTGATGAGAGAAAATTAATTGTTAGATAAATTGAAAAATGGGTATAGATTCTGAGAAAGAATTGAGAAATTATAATTAAGGGGAGAAAATAGTATGAATAATGAACTTAGCTATGAGGAATGAGTGATTTTCTTGGAATTATTGATTCTGTAGGAATTACTTTTTCTTATTACACTTAGTTTTATTTTCTTGTTTGTAATTCATGTTTCTTATTTAAAAATTTTTTGATTTGGAATCGTTGTTGATATTATTTTTTCTTCAGGAGAAGAAATTGTTCAAGTGTGGGATAATTTGATAGGGTGAATATATATATATATAATGGATAAATTTATTTAATATTTTATCATGATTTATTTGAAAATACATTGGGTTTTTATGTGTTTTTAGAGGAATTTTGAATTGAAGACTCAAAGGAGAAATACTGGAAAAATGAAAAAATTCAACATTACATGTCGTGAAACACAGATTTGTGATGTGTATTCCCATAGAAGCCCACCCACTAGCCAATTTGCATTCCGTAAATCCAATTTACATGATGTGAACCAAATACATGACATGAATCACATTTAAAAATTATGAAATTTTTGAAGTCTAATCCTCATGAAAATACATGATGTGAACTCATGACACATTATAAAAAATTTTGAAACATAAATCTCATCAAAATACAGGCTATGAAATCCATGAGATCCAATATCTTCAAATATATTTGTGGATATAAATTTTACAATTTGAAACCCAATTACACATTGTTAAAGTCTCAGAGAACAAGTCACTTAAGGAAGTTATAGAAAATAAATAATTTACATGTCATCAAACTATTGACTCTATAAATATGTGATCTCCCTTCGGTGGAAAGAAATAGCTTATACAATCATTGTAATTTTTTCCTTTCTTCTCCATTTATTTTATAGTCTCATTAAAAATTCGTTTTATTTGTTTATTTTCCTATTTTAATCATCCATTTTTACTACTTAATTTTCCAAGGCTTCTTCTTTAGTGTGTTGTTGTTACAATATTTGAATCCAATTTTGATTTCCATTCAACTTAATTTGTTTCTTCGTTCTTCATTTTTCATTCATTCAAGTTAATATTTGATTTATTTTATATGGTCTTAATTGTATATTTAATTTATTTGAGTTTTTTAATTATAATTTCAATCATTTTTACTATTTCACTACTTTTGACTAATATCTTCATATGTGGATAATCCTATTAGGGTTAGGGGTCAAGAGTAAGGGTGGGTTTAAATCTAATGAATCTATAAATAAAATTTTTGTAACCCTATATCTAGTAACTAGGATGAAAACAGTTTTTTATCCCATTGATTTTCATAACCCTAACTATGGGAGGTGTAATTAAAAGACCATGACCTAGTTGGATTTGATTAAGCTAGGACAAATAGCTTTTGATACTTTTTACCTTGAATCCAAGATTACTACACCTAGGTATTGGATTTTTTTTTGACCAATGAATAGTTACATCTTAGGTAGATCCAATTGGTTTGACCATAACCAATTGGTGACCATTTCATTACTTTGTATCCTAATACATAAGTTTATCCCAAGCTATATTTAGGATTACACTTTTTCCTAAACCCCGAAAATGACCTTGATCTCTTATATTTAATATTATTTAAACCCAAGATACATAGTTTTAGTAAACCCAAAATAAAGAGAGATTTTGATAAATCCTTACACATGGTTATTATCACTAGGTTTCCTACCTGTTGGTTATCCCTATGGGTTTAACCCCAAACTTCCATTGTACTATAAATTAGTAGCTGAGTGTAGTTTTGGATAAAATAAATTCTAATCTAGTCAATATCCACACATAATCCACTATGTCATGTGGGTCGGTCAATAACCCTATGAAAACACCATTATTCTCTCAACATCATTCACTACATCACTAACAAAATTTATTACACATTATTTGATAATTTAAATTGTTTTCCTAATTCTTATATTTATTTTTATGATCCTTATGGTAGGGTTATCTTCTTATGGTAATTCAAACCATTAGAGTTTTTTAGTGTATATATGATTCTTCCTAGTGTATATTATTTTAATTTTTCACGTTGCATTATTATATATCTATGCATGATTGTAATGTTATTAAAAATATAATATTATTTTTATGTGATTTTATTGTATAATATAATAAAAATATTGATAGGAAATAGTTACTTTATTTAAATAATAATTTTTTTAAGGTTGATACATTCTTCCCCCCTTAAAAAGAATTTTTTTCCTTGAATTTTTTGTCCAACCTAAAATGGTCTAATATACCTCAGATTTAGTTTCCCCCTATCATATTAAAATTTTGAAACTGGTTAGAAAAGTGACCAATCCATCCACGCTTAATGAAATTCTTCACCAGAAGTATTTGAACTACATTTAGATTCTTATCAACATTAAGGGGTTGTGTGTTTTCATTACCGAGATATTTTGAAGTAATTTTTAAAGCCTTAAAATATTTATATAACATACCACTTCCTTAATGAAAATTCCTTGAATGTATTTTCCCACATTTTTTTCACAAGGGATGTTATAGTTTATTCCATTCCTTTTCTTGGTCAGGGTCCTTTCCAAAGTTTTGATACATCCTTTTCTTTTTATAATTCTTCCCATCAGACCATTGGGAATATTTAAACTTCATTTAAACATTGATATCACATCATATTATCTCTTAATAACTCCCAACATCTTATATTTCAAATGTTTTCCATATATAGGATCTTAGTCTTCTAAATAATTTATCTATCTTCCTATAAAAATCTATGACAAAGCTTGAATCATAACGTACAATCCTTGTAATGTTAATCTCATAATTCCCCACTGATTAAATTTATATTTATTTCAACTCAATGAATACCTTATACATTTTGGTCTAGAGTGTATGAGTAAAATACTTACTGAAAAACACTTTTTAGAAGTCTTCCCATTCATTGGCTTCTACCTCATTCATTTTCTTTATGTTCTTGATCAATATCCACCACTATCAAACTTCTCCCACTAAGTGATATACTACCAATATAACTTTTCTAGCTAGAAAAAATGGATTAAAAAAGTATATTTTATATAGTAACAATCCATTTCTATTTTATTAGTGGATCATAAGTTCCATTGAAAACATGTGTTCATTGATGCACGAAGGATTCAACTATTGGTTTTTCTTTCTTAAGTGAATTCAGATGATCCATATGGTTTAGGTTGTTTTTCATGTTATGAGTTGACTAATTCATCATAATGATCATCTTGAAGTTTTTATATTTATCTCACACTATATAAGGATGTTCATCATCATTTTTTCTATTATGTTCATTGTTTACACGAGTAATTCAATTTCCTACCATTTTTTCAAGAAGGAAAAAAACCTAAGTGAAAAATTTGTTACTATTGGTAATCTTAAAATAATAATTTTAAAGGAAATATTAATCCTAAAATTTTATAATATCATGCTTCTATGATGATATATATCAATCTTAATAAAAATGTTACAATATATATATATATATATATATATATATATAATTCAATTTTAGTTCATAAAAATACTTTGATAAATAAAGTAAATTCCATAAGAATATCAAACCAGGTGTGAAGTAAGTTCTATTTTTAAGCACCGGGTGATAATTAATTCAAGACAAAAGCACCCTTTTGGGGTTATTACCCCTAGGTACATCCTTTCATGAGAAACATCCACTTGTAGTATCCAGACAGGGATTTCATTTCCTAGAAAGAAATAATTTTATACTTCACCAAAATTTAAGGATTCTTTAATAAATTTAGACTTTTATTTAGGGGTTATACTAAGGTTTTTCTAGTACTAATTTCCATATAAAAATAAACTATCATTTGATACCAAATATGGTAACCTGCATTTATATTTCATAAAACTTTCATTACATGGTAAAACATTTAATAATAAAGAGGATCTTTTTAGGTTTAATGTCTTGGAAATTAGAAACATAATACATGAAAAACATAAAAACCCTATAATACTCTATAAATTCTTCATCATATGTTTATACCAATTTAATTTTATTGTATATCATTTCTTGGGGACATACGTCAAAGAAAGGGGTGACTATAAATCCCAGTAATTGAATAAACAAAAGAGATACTTAACATGTGACCATGAGTCATATCAATAAGGCATGATAATTTGAACTTGAGGCATATAATAATATAATGAATATGAATAATAATATATAAAAGTGGATACAACATAAAAATGATTCATTTATAAGCTTATCACCATGGTTTATCATTGGGGTGTCATAAATCATAATTACCAAGGTTATTCACCAAGGTATCATAAAACATGTCATCTATAGAGATTGATTTTTTACCTAATAAATTATAGTTCTATTAGGGAACAAACTTCACATGTATTAATTCATATGAGACCCATCTATTATAATAAACCATTTCTTTAATAACTTAAGGATTATAAACAATAGGTTCTATATAAAATCATTGAGTTGATAAGTGTTTAAAAAATGAAAATTAATTCATTTTTAAAACACAAGATGGGAATATGGTTTAATAAATGTAAATAAAAATCAGTAATTTGTGTTTACATCTTGTTAAATACCTATGTAAAATTAAGTTGTTTAGATATTCACAATATTATAATTTCTCATGTAAAAGAGAGAAATTCAATAAATGAATTTAGTAGCATGATGGTACACAACATGAATTTTAGGGAGTTATTAATGAGATGGAAAGAAGGTTTAAAATTGGTAAAAAAAATATTTTGGAGGTAAATTAATAATCAAAAGTGTTATGGAAGAATTAAATTCATCTTTTTGAAGAGATACCATAAATGAGGTTCTTGAATGGAAAATAAGAATAGGAGAATTCTCTTACCTTGAGGATTTTATTCCTAAAATTTTAGGATGAAACCTTGAGACCTTGAGGGAACCTTTTAGGGACATATTGGGTGGTTAAATGGCCGTAAATTAATGATTAAGGTATTTTTAGTGGATATTAAAGGGATTATGGGTGGTATTTACATTTGATGAGTTGTGGGTTTTAAAGTTTTAAATATTGGTTATTTTATTATATAAGCCAACCACTTGTGGATGGAATGAATTATAATCAATTTTATAAAATAATAATGAGTCATAGAGGGGTTTTTACATTAAAATCATTACAAAAATGAAAGTTACCATCTAACCAAACCATTTAGTGGGCACAAACTAAAAATAATTTTTATACTAAAAACCCAATAATTAGTTCCAAAAAAGTAAAATATGAATTTATAAATTTAAATTATTGTTTTTAAATTATTTTTCTATACTTATTATATGAAATTCTAATTCAATGAAATTATTAATCAATTTTTAAATCATATTCATATAATAATGATTTCATAAATTCATTATTCTCATAAAATGGTAATTTTCACTTTTTCACTAAAAAATCTAATTTTTCATAAAATTACCAAAAATTAACCCTAGGATAATTTTGATGTGATGAGTCCAAAAATTAAATTTATTTTATCAAAATAATTATATAAATATGATAATTTAAACTTTAACATAAAAAACCTTATTTATTGAAAATTCATAATTTTTGTACCATAGTAAACATTCTGACGATTATAAAAATTACATAGGGATTTAGTTAAAATATAAAATCATTTAAAAAGTGTTTTATAATAATATTACATGAAATTAATTTTATTTAAAACTTATATATTTATCATGAAAAAGTTTTTAAGGGAATTTATTGATTTTATCTAATAATGCAATTTTAGTTATATTATAAAATAATCTCAACGGTCACTTAAATGCATCTATGTAGCCAAAAATAATAATGATCAACTACCTTATTGAATAATTTAAATAATTTTTATTGGTCATACATCCCTATTAAAACACTATCATTTTATATTCGTCATTAACTACTTCACAAATAATGGTTCTTACACATCATTTAAGAATGTTACTTTTTTACCTAATGCTTAACTTTATTTTTACAATATTTATGGATGGGGAAATAATTTTAGGGGAATAAAAACATATGGAATTTGTTTTATTGAATATAATATTTTTTTCAAGTGTATATCCTTTTACTCTTCCTCATTGTATTAGACTATATTTTCACATGATGTGTAATGTACTTATGAAATGTAAAATTATTTATATGTGATTATATTGTAAAATATACTAAAAATTTATTAATAGGTAATAGTTCCTTTATTTAAAGAATAATATTTTTTAGGTTGTTATAATTTTAGAAAATTTTAAAACATTTTTTATAATAAAACATTTTAAAAAATGTGTCAGGCATAAATCATTTAAAGTATATTAAAACTTTTTCATAATACCCACATGGTAAAAAGGATGATAAAACCGTTAACTTATAATAGGTTAAAGGAATTATAAAAGGAGTTTTCGAGATTATATAAAATAATTTTGATAATTAGAACATGGATATGAAAGAAAAAAATATATTGGAATATATATGAGTTAGTCTTATCGATGACATGCTTTTATTTGAGGAACTGTTTCATATAAGGATAGTATATTAATTAAGAGTGTTAATAACAATATATTAAAATTAAATAAATTATTTGAAAATATAATGATAATAAAAAGATACTTGGAAGATCCAAATCAAGAAGCGATTTCACGACTCATGGGAAAAATCACTCAAGTCGACAAAACAATTATGACTTGAGTAACATTTTAATCAAAACCCTTTAAGGTAAAGAGATTGATAATGAAATTAAAATACCATGAATAAAATATTATACATGATAATATAAAAATTAGGTTTCACATTCACTATATAATAGTAAATTGGTTCATAAATTAAAATGTGTCTCAATAAAGGGAGTTTGAGACAAAAATGCATTCCCTTATTTACCTTCTTAGTTGATAACACTATAAATAATTGTAAAACAACCATAACTATCTTAAAAAAATATTTTATAATATTAATCATCTAAATAACCCTTTTATATAATTCATTTATAATTATTCACTTTGAATATAGTGGTTCATTATAGTTTATTTTTAATGACAATTGTTAAAACTTTTAATTATTTGGGACATGATTTTTAATGTTAATTTTGATCCTTGATATTTGAAACGAATTTCATAATTCCTAGGTTACATATGTTTCTTTAATATACCAGAAATGTTGATCCAGAGGCAAGCCTCTGACCATTTATTAATAAAAGAAAATCACAACAGGTACGAGAAGTCCAGAACAACTACATATCATAGAAATCATACCCATCACCACCCCCTTTAGAGACAAAGTCCTCTGCTTTATCTGTTTCCCACTCCGAGTTTTCATAGTGTCTAAGAACTTTGGCATATTTCCTTCTAAGATGTAGCTTTTCCAAGGTGAGAAACTCCTTTGAAGATTGCATAGCCTAGCTTTTCCTCCCAACAGAAGATCTAGTGAACACTGGCCTGGGAAGGTAAGAGTAGTCTTTCTTTGTTCTTCACCGTGGTGGGGCATTCTTAGCACCTTCCTCCCCTTGCACCTTCATCCTTGCACCCTGGACAACATTGCTGTAAGAACGTTATACTACGCCACTATTATTTTCCCTATCGCTATCTGAGATAACAACCCATTCTATCAAAATATTCACCTCTCGATAACTATCCTCTGAACCATAAACCTGTTGAACCTGATTTTTGACATAAATTATAGTAGGACATTGTGGTCGATCCATCAGTTCCATCACACCTTCCCCGGTTGCAGCATTCAGTGGCTCAGTAACAGACCTCAAGAGACTACCATCTTACCACACATCGGCCTCCTTGTCATGAAGCATCCCCTCATTCTCCATTGGATCAACACAAGTCGGACTTTCTGGCACAGAAACCTCCACAGCCCCAACTGCATCACAGCTCACTCCCTGCAAAAGAACTAGATCCTACTGCTCTCCCACCACTGCAATGCCAGCACCCTCCTCCTAAGATCCCAGCTCCACTTCCTTACCATCCACTATATATGCATTTACAAGGCCCAGTTCATGGTTTAAGTGATCAAAAACCTTATTAACCATCAGATTTCGTGGCCTATGCTCTATCTTTTTCATAGAAATCCTCTGAACTGTGTTCTCAAGACCGGACACAACATCCTCAGCCACAACATTAACAAAACCTCCCACCTGGATGCCCAACAACTCATGATCAAAAGCTTGTTGGTTGACCCTGGAAGAAGAAGCAGCAAAGGGATCTCTCATCGTGCCACCCGTCCAAACCACCACTTCCTTTCCAGAAAACCTCCCACTTCCAGATTTAGGCAACGTTAGGGGATGTTTATCAACCCGCACTTCCACTGATTTATCCCTGTCTTGACATCTAAAATCCTTTTTGTTCCAATCTGCAGACCCAGAAAAAGGAGGCTCGGCACCTGGCTGTTTCCTTGTGAACTGCGTCTTATTGCACACTCGGTGAGCCTGAATCTTATCTGCAACAATCCTCTCCTGCTCCTTCGTTTTTCCTTTGGGTTCACCCCGCCTGCAGACAGCACTCGAATGACCTAATTGCCGAAAAGAATAACAGTACTCCACCCAATGCTCAAAGACCACTGGTTGCTTTCACCTGATCTCCTCGCCAGCTTCAATCCACACAAACTCAATTAGAGCCTTTAAAACATCCACCTCCACACAGATTCGGGGGTTTACTAGATAATAAACTGCAGCAGTACGTGAATCAACTCAAAGGAAACGTCCAACCAAATTCCCTAACATACGAAGAATTGCTGGGTTCTGGAAGGGGAGAGGGAGATGAGGATGACTTACCCATAGAGGAACCATAGTAGAATCAGTATTCATATAAAAGTTAGAGCTCCACCAAGACAGGTGAAATCCGCATCCACCGCACCTCCTGGGGAAAAGGCCAGAGCGCGAGCAAGATCCTCCGAAGATGGACATCGCACCATAAAATGATTTCTACCCAACAGACTGACAACCGCCCTATCCCGCATCCCCCAAGAATTGAAAACGAACCTATCAAATTCATCCATCGAAGGTCTCCTATTTCTTTAATATATATATATTCCTTTATTATTTATAATATTCTTGTTTTATCACAAGATATTTTTAATTACAACCCATGAAGATGAAGTTGGAAACAAATTTTTTTCGACAGTTGTTAATGAATGGAGATGATATATTATTAACATGAATAGATATTAATATTATGACTCAAGAATATTTAAAACATGTTTAACACATTATACTTAAATTTTATTAATATTATATAAAATTAATTAATCATTAACTATATAAATTTTACAATATCACTTAAGTAGTCTGTAAACCAACCAAAATAAAAGCATGTCGTAATGATCAAATGAATTAGAATGTGTTATTACATAGTATTAATATAAAATTTACAGAATATTATAAATTTAATATATATCATATATCTTAATAAAATACATTTTTAAAATGATTAAGGATGGGTGGTGTTTATAGATGAAATTCATCATTTTTAGAGGTGGTAGTTTGCACATACACATGATTAATGAACCCATTTCTCAATAAATGGATGGAGTGAAGGTATATGAAAATTTATAATTAATAATTATAATAATGTTATAAAAATTATATTATTTCATTAATTACACTTTTAGTTCCATTAATGTTGGTTGGTTAAGTGAAATAATACACATCATTTATAGAGGTGGCAGTCCGCACATGCACATGATTAATGATCTCATTTCTTAACGATTGGACGGAATGATGGTAAATGTAAAAGGTTATAATTTCATAATTATATAAGTGAAATAAAAAAACAATTATTCATAAAAAAATCCTTTATACCATAACCAATAGTTTATGATGAAAAACAAACTGCATCGTGTCATGGAGGCTATAGTCCACACATACGCGCAATTAATGTGTTTTTTTTCTTATAAGATGATTTGAAATGAATAAATAATTGATATAAAATTAATATAATGAAATTTTATTATATATATTATAATTAATTCATTATATTAATAATTTTATGGAATATTAGAAAGATTAAAATTATAAAAAATGCTAAGAGGAGAGTATTTATCATGTCATGAACATTGATTTTCCATTGAATCATCCTTGGAAATGAATGGTTTATGAAAATTAAGGGAGTAAAAGGATATGGTTTATGGGGAAGTGTTATATGATGAAAAAATGGGAGGATTTTCACCAAACAATTCTAATGGATTGGGTTTTAAAAAAGGTTTGTAAATGGACCCTTTTATGATAGAAGGTAAGTGATTTTCCCATGGAAAAAATGTTAAGGCGTAAGAATGGAATAAAGTGAACTTTAGCTGAGTTAGGTAAAGTAAAGTTGGTGAGAAAAGTATATAGGAATTTAAAACCTAAAAAATTATTTTTAAAAGGTCTGAAGGCCAAGATAATTCATGAAAATTTGATCCACCATAGATTAGTCATTTAAACACTCATTACTCTTAATTAAATATTAATCATGTCAATTGTTTGATCACTAAAAATAAATGTAAAAAATTATTACTAAACTTATAAATAATGATTCCAAATTTAGCTTATATTTAACTTAATTATTTTCAAAAATATGATAAAATATTATTTTAAATTAAACACAGAGAACACATAAAAAAATTTAAATAAAAGAGTATTTTTAGACTTTAAAATTATATATAAGATAAATTTTTTATGCTTACTAATTTTCAAGAAACTAATTTATTTATAAAAAAATTATGTGACTTTAAAAAAATTCAATCCTTGATTTCACCCATATAAGAAATAGTTAAAGGAAACAAAAAATAATAATTCTTAAATTCTTATAAAATGTTTCTTAAGTCCTAAAATAGTTAAAATATAATTTATAAATTCAAAATAATAGAAAATATTTAATAATTATACCCTAAAAATATATATTTGATCAATTAAAATATTTTATAAAATTTTAGGCCTTTCACATATACTGATAATGTGATAAAAGTCAATATTTTGGAAAAACAATTTTTCACTATTCATATCAAAACTAATTATTTTAGAAAAATATCAAAAATACATATTAAGCTTTTTTTTGATGGATTAAAATATTAATTTTAATTTACCAAATTAAAATTAAAAATTTGAAAACTTATCATTCTTGAAAATAAAATACATAATATAAATAAAAAAACATTTATTGAAAATAACCTTCTGAATATTAACTCCTGTTAATTATTTACCTTTTAAAGGTAAAAACTATTAATGGTTTACCATATTAGTGTTTATTATATATTTATTATTAATTTATTATTAATATTTTTTTGTTTTAGTTTATTGGGTGTAACATGTGACACAAGTTATAAAACATAGTATATATTTAAAAGGATCCAAAATCCTAGGTTGTTACATTCTACCTCCCTTAAATAAATTTCATAGTTATAATTTTTTAAAAATACATTAATTAATGATTTAAAAAATAGAGACATTATTTAAGATAAATTTGAAAATGAAATTACTATATTAATATCTTAAGTAAAACTAGAATACAAATCTTCTTCCTTTATCGAGTTAATTGCATGCTTTATTTTCTCTTAGTATCTAGATGCTTTGTGTCCTCCTTTTCCACACATAAAACATAATCTTGTTCCTTTGAGATAATCCCTAGTGTGTTTCTTCTCACATTTTTTATATGAAGTAAATTTTATCTTTTTTCCTTCATTATCTTTATCGCTCAAAATTTCAAAAGTCTCAATCTTTATCTTCTTTGGCGTGATAGGGAATTAAACTATGTTCACATTATTAATAATAATTCATGATAGTTGATTAATAATAACAATATAATATTTAACCCTAGTTCTTATCCCAATATATTTTAATTCAGGAAAATCACTATATTTTCCATTTTATCCATTGTTAGCATGGTTCTTTATTTCTCTAACAATTACTTTTAAAAAATAGGGATGAGAATACTTAAATTAGTAAATGTAAAAAAGGGAAAACCATGATATTATAATAAATAATTGATAAATTATGTTCATACCCTAAATTATGAGTCTTTAGAATTAATATACATTATCTAAGGTCATTTTACTATTAGTTTCCCTAATAGAGTTAACTTCCATAAAATAATGTGTTCAAATTCTTTGTAATGGTTTGTAAAGAGAATGTGGATCAAATAAATAATATCACTTGGGTGTGTATTTCTAGTTGTTTTGTTATAAACCATTAACCATTCACTAAAATGATGAACAAGGTATACTTTTCCAACTCTTTTTGAGATGTTACCCCTATATTCATTTATTCCAAAACTATGTCCACTAACCAATATCTAGATAGGGAATTAATTGTTGTGAAACCTCATGATCTCAACTTTACCAAAATTTTAGGAGGTTCTCATATACTTAGACTTATGCATAGGTTTTTCACTAAAGCTCTCATATCATAATCCCCAAACAACATAAGATATTCAAGACATACAACCTAAAGGTTTATTTTATACCTTTGAAACTAAAATAATCTTTAACTTAGTAACCCTTGATTTCATTCCAAGATCTTAAATCAACCTCAACCTATAAAGTTATCTAAACACTACTCTAATACCAACTATATATCCTAAGGGCCCATGCTTTGGGATTAGGTGATGAAAACACACAACTTATAACACTATATTTGATACTTATCAATGATTAAAATATTTGTATCAAATTTACATTCAAGGACCTTTTAGTTTAGAGTTTTATTGAATTAAGAAAAATCCATAACTAATAACACCTAAGTATTATCATTAAATGGAAAAATAATTCCTGTATATAAGAAGATAATAAGTTCATAATGGGTCCTCAACATCACGTATAAATTCTCCATTCAATATACTCTTCTAGGAATATCATATTTAGTACATTATTTTATAACCTGGGGAAATGGGAACATATGAAAGGGGTGAGATCAAACACTTAGTAAGGGGAAACATAAGAATAAATAACAATATGAGATATGTGAGGAATAACATGATATCACAATGAGGATGGTCAAAATCAAGTAAGCATTGAATAAAGAGAAGATATCATACATAATGGGATAAGAAATGGAAATAACATAATATCATGAATCATTGGAATGTGGTTGAAAAAACATGAAATCATAAGAAAAGTCCAAGGCTCCCAACCTTGTTATCATAAAAAATTTGGCTGTTCTAACTTCCCATGTACCATAGTTGGCTAGTCCTACTGCCCACACAGCATGATATAACTTGAAATAGAAACATTACCTAATTTATTAGAGGGATATATAATTTTGTTCCCACCAATTACTTAATAAAAATCATATATATGTGTTTCACATGGTTTCAATCAACATAGCATAAAAACCCATGGAATTAAAATGGGTTTTATATTCATTTCAGGTGGTTCCCTAAGAAAGCATTCATGAATTAATCAATAAGCATGACATTACAAAATCATGGAAAATAAAAGGGTATCCAATTACATTAATCATAATTCTAGGTAAATATCAATAAAAAAATATAATTATTCATATTGTGTATGTATCATATAGAAAATCAATATGTAGTTTAGATAAGAGTTTCCTCAATCAATCTATGTATTGGGAATATAGTTTAATACCCTTCAATAAATCAATAGAACATAGAGAATTCACTAATGAAGAGAATTTGAATAAAATCATGCCTATACAAGTGGATAATTAGAAAATAAAAAAATCAGTGATGGATTATACCATATATGAAAAGGATAATTTCATAAGACATCCAAATAAAGAAGGTGGATGGTATCATTTAAAGAATACCCTTGATAAATAATACGATATAGCTTAAGAATGCTCTTATAATAATTAAAAAATATTTTAAAACAAGGATTTATTTTTTCCTTTGGAGACATTTGAAAATGAATATTTTATTAAACCATGGGAATTATAATTAATTTTTTTGAAAACATGAAAGCGTAGAGAGTAAGTCTCTTAGAAATTAAAAAAGTTTGAGGAATGATATATTAAAATGAAAAAATTTAAAAGATATTCCTTCCATAGAAAATAAACCACGTGGAAATAAAAAGAAATATTTATGTTAAAACATTTTTAAATAAATTCAATATAGTTTAGAATAACCTTAAATTAATTTTTAAATAAGTAATTTTATAATATTTTAAAACATTACTTTAAAAGAAAAAAATCAGGTGATTTTTTTTTAAATCCCATTAAAAACATTTACTGAAATCCACATAATAAAAATGATGAAGAAACCTTTAATTAATAAGAGTTAAAAGAAAGTATGAAGGTCACTTGAAACACTATATAAAATAATTTCAATTGGTAAAAAATGGAAATAGAAGAAAAATATTCATTAGAAATCATAGTATTTATTCTTATAAAAATCTTGATTTTATTTGAGGAATAATTTCATCAAAGGGGGATAAATTAATGAATATAATTAATATCCATAGAGAAAAAATAAATATAAATTTTAAAAAAAAATTATGAAAAAGAGACTTGAAAGATCAAAATCAAGAAAAGATTTCATAACTCATAAGAAAAAGGACTTGAGTTGAGAAACCAATTATCACTTAAGTAACATTTTAATGAAAACCATTAAATATAATTAACTTAAAATACTATGAATAAAATATAATTCATGATAATATAAAAATTATCCATCAAATTCACCATATAATATTAAATTTTTTCATAAATTAAAATGTATCTCAATAAAGAGAGTTTGAGATAAAAATCCCTCCCCTTACTTCCCCACTTAGTTGAACACACTATAAATTCCTATAATAAAAACATAACTATATTTATCATATATTTCATAGCTTTATTCATATTTATAACCCTTTTATATAATTTCTTTTTAATTATAAATATGAATATATTGGTTCACTATAACTTATGTTTAACGTTGGGTGTTAACACTTTTACTTCTCTTGTGCATACTTTTTAATTTTAATATTGATCCCTCATATTTGATACCATTTTCCTTATTCCTAGATTTACTATGGATTTTTAATATATATACCATTATTATCTATATTATTACACTTTCATCCCATGATAGTTTTAATTACGA
Organism: Viscum album; assembly: GCA_963277665.1. Classification (NCBI taxonomy): domain Eukaryota; kingdom Viridiplantae; phylum Streptophyta; class Magnoliopsida; order Santalales; family Viscaceae; genus Viscum; species Viscum album. The sequence continues at coordinate 1,605,410,141 of OY728141.1, read as the reverse complement.
CTCTTGATGATGAAGCCAAAGACAAACTTGTTTCATGATTTTTTTATAAATAGACATGATAAATTATTAACATGTTTAGATATTAATATTATAACTCTATAACCATTAAATAATATTTAATAACTTATTATTACATTTCATTAATATTATATAAAATTTTTTAATCATTCACAATATAAATATTACAACCTCACTTATGTAAGAGGTAAACCGACCAAAACAAAAGTGTGTTGTAATGATCAAATGAGTAAGAAAGTGTTGTTACAAAATATTAAAATAACATTTAAAAAATCTTATAAAACTAATATTTATCATATATGCTCATCAAATACATTATTATAACCATTAATTATGGGTGTTTTTGACAAATGAAATTCGTCGTTTGTAGAGGTGATAGTCCGCATGTACGCATGATTAACAAACCCGTTTTTCATTGAATCAAAAAAGTGGTGGTAAATAAAAATTTATCATTTCATAATGATAATAATGTTTTAAACATAAAATTATTTCATTAATTACAATTTTAGTTTCATCCATGTTTTTTTGTTAACTGAAATAAGACATCTCATTCATTGAGGCAGAAGTATGCACATACGCATAATTAACAATCTAATTCCTTAACGAAAGGACAAAATGAAGGTAAACATAAATATTTATAATTTCATAATTTTATAAGTAAAATAAATAAAATAATAATTCATAAAACTCTTCATTGATACCATCCTAATATATCTTGATGAAAAATGAATTGCATCATGTCGTGGAGGTGTTAGTCCACACATACACACGATTGATGTATTTTTTCTCCATAGTGGATACTATGGAATGAATTAATAAATGATACTACATTAATATAATGAAATTTAAGTATATATATGATATAAAATTCATAATATTAACAATTTTAGGGAATATTAATAATAAAAAAATCAAAAAGTAAGACTAAGAGGAGAGTAATACTCACATTATAAACTTTTATTTTCCTTGTAATTATATTTGGAAATGAATGGATTATTTTAATTAAGGGTGGAAAAGTAATATGGTTCATGTTAGGGGTTATATGATCAACCAATTATTATATTTTCACCAATTAATTTTAATTTATGGGAGTGTAAAGAAGCAGTGCAAGTGGTTCCCTTTATAAGTGAAGGAAAGAGACTTTTACATGGAAAAGAATGTTAATTAAGGGGAAAGAATGGGATTTCATGAAAGTTAGGTGAAGGAATATTAGTAATAAATGTCGGTAATACATTAAAATATAAATAAAATTATTTCAATAAGTTCTAAAGGTTATGTTAATTTATAAAAATATGATCCACCTAATATTATTCATTTAAACACCTTTTACTCTCAATTAAATAATAATCATGTTAATTATTTTATTAACAAAAATATAAGCTTAACTTTATTAATAATTTTTTACATGATGATTCAAAATTTGGGTTTTATTTAAACTAATTAATTTAAAAAATATGAGAAAATATTATTTTAAATTAAACACACATAACAAATAAAAAAAATTAAATAAAAGAGTATTTTTAATATTTAATCTTATGTATAAGATAAATTTTTCATGGTTAATAATTTTCATTATAGTAATTGATTTATTATAAAACAAATAAATGTTATGTAGCATTAAAATAAATACAAAACCAAATTTCCCAATGAAATTTTTTCATGAGAATAAAAAAATGAAAGCATTTTTTAAATTCTTATAAAATGTTTTTTATGTCTTAAAATTTTAAAAATTGAATTTATAAGTTCAAAATATTACTTTAGATTTAATAATTATAATATTAATATAAATATTAGATAATTTTTTTAAAAAAAATTTAGGACTTTAACATTATGACAACCCATATATTTTATACACTTTATTTAATGATCTATTACATAAGGACACACTTAATATATTCCCTGAAGATCGAGAGGCGTAGTGTCTTTGGTAGATTAGATACATGAAATAATAACTTGGAACATGAATATAACATCATTATTTAAAACTATATAACACGCCCTTAAATTATATTGATCCCTTAATACTACATGTGATAACCTGGTGACGTACATAAGAAAGCGGTGAGTTATAAAGCCCAGTATGGAAATAATCAAAGAATAACAAGATGAAAGTAATACATGTGATTAAATAGGAATATCAAGGTGTAATAAAGGGGTGATAATAATAAACTTTAACATAAAATCATGAAATATTATGATAAAATCATGGAAACATAGGAATATGATAATGACATAAAACATGAGATCATAAGCATGAGTCAATACTAACCGCTGAGACATCATAACATGGGGTGATTTGAAAAACCTCCCATTTACCATACATGGTATCTGATGAGATAAAAATATTACCCATTGCAATGGAGTTTTATATAATTCTAGGATCACCCATCATATTCATATTATATACAAGCATTGGTGTGTCACATAAATCATACAATATAAGAACATCTTTCATAAATTTTAATCCTATGATTATGGAGTTTGGGTTACATACATAAAAGTCCCCAATCAAGTAATGATAGTAATACGTATGTTAATAACCTTGAGTGGAGGTGGGGGTTGGTATTCAAAAAATAAAATTTTCGCATGGAAATTCATGGGATAATTTTGGCAGCATAATGGGTGTATATAAAGCTTCATGGACGAGTTTTATGAGAGTGAACTGTGGATTATCATTACTTGGAAATCATAAGTACAATAAATGGATGCGTAAAAACTCATTACAACATGAAAAGTTGTAAATAAAAATGCTTAGTACAAATAAAGTACTATAATAAAAAGGGATGAGTAGATAATCCCTTAACATGAGAGGGCGCTTATAAAATATTTGAATAATATTCTTAAGAGATTTGAAACACCTGGTGAGGTATTTAGAAACGTATAGGGAGTGGAAATTCATTATAAATGGGTTTTGAGTGTATTGGAGTGGGATATTGGGTGGGTATTTATAGTAAAATAGGGGAATTCTTTATTAAATTCTAAACATTGGTTTTTGATTCTATATAATAAAATAATTAAAGCAGAAAACTATCTGAAAGTTTTTTACAATGCTTTCCAAAAAAGTGGATTTACTTTAAATATTTTATATGGTCATGAACCAAACATATTAAAATAATACCATTGATGATGTGGAAGTGATTCATGTCCATAAACAATTGATTTTAAAACCATAAAATATAATATAGGATTTAGAGGAATCGTTATAGGATATTAAAATTAATCAATTAACTTCAAAAAAATTATTTTAAATTTAAAATATTTATTTTAGCATAGATTCCTTTTATATAATTTATTACATAACATTCAAGTTATTATGATGTCATAATATAGACCATATACTTATACCGTATTTAATTTTTACCCTAAAATTCAACTATTTCAGAAAATTATGAAAACATCACCATTTATAAATTTAGATGGTCTAGTTTCAAAAATAATGTTTATTTTATAAAAATTAAATAATAAATATCATAATCATAAAATTTAAATTATAATCCCTATTTATTGACATTTACTATTTTTTAGGATGCAAACAACTTTCTAAACCTTATAAAAATTAAATTCTACTTAATTAAATTACATTATAATTTATATTTCAATAAATATTACTTAATTAAAATATTTTATTAAAATATTATTTATCTTAAAATTTCATAAATTTATCAAAAAATTTGTCTTAATAGAAACTATATATTTTAAGAAAATAAAATTTTGATTTCTTCATATCAAAATATAATTTTTATCAGACTCCTTATATTATAATTTATAAATTAATAATAGATATGGATAAATATAATCATCATTTTATTTAAAAAAATAATATATACAAATTTATACTACTAGGGTCTAGATATGTAACCCCTTATGACACTAGTATATGCCCTAACGGTAAGGTATGTGATGGTGGTACTTTCTTAGAGTGGTTCAGTAAACATGGTTTGGGTCATGATATCGATAATCATGAACTTATCACATAAATAGTTCAATTAAAGATTTAGTTTATGAATCTAAACTTGGGATTTGTCATTGTAAAATCCCAATGATGTCATCTCCCTTGAAAGCTCAGTTAAATGGGCTTTATTGAGTATGATCCTATTGATTGAGGTCATAGATTCTTCCATCTATGTCAGTTAGACTTTATTCGAACCCTTAATATAATAATCTTAATGGTCACTATAAAACAGTTATATTATGAACGTTTAATATTCATAAAATTATTTTAGATTTGACATGCTATATTTTATAATGGTCTAAAATAACCAAATTATTGCATGCGTTTTATATAACTATATTAATTATTGAGGAATTTATTCATTCAAAATAGAATTTCATTTATAAAAGTTTGGTTAATTACATTCTTCCCACCTTTATAAATTTCATTCTTGAATTTTTATTTCATACACAAAAATAGATTAGGGTACTTCTTTTTCATTTCCACTTCTAGTTCCCATGTTTCTTTGTCAAACTTGTTGTTCCGCCACATTACTTTTACCAGGTGAGTATTATTGTTCCATATAACTTTGTCTCTGTGATCTCATTTCTTCATCAAATTCTCCTTGTATGAAAGATCTTTCTCCAAAGGTACCACCTCTAGATTGTGTACATGTGAGTGGTTAGCTATGTACTTCCTCGAGTGGGATATATAGAACTTGTTATCTACTTGATATAGGATACATGAGAGTGCTAGTTGACAATCCACATATCTGATGCAATCAAGGATCTCAAATAGACCTAGGTATCTAGGAATAATGTTTCCCTTCATCCCAAACATCAGGAATTTCTTCCATTATTATATATAAAGGGACACTTTATCTCTAACCTTAAACTAAAAGTTTCATCAATGATTTTAGGCATAAATTTTCTGTCAAATTTGTGTGGATTTTATATAACTTTTAAAGTTTTAAAACTTCTCTATAATCTATTTGATAAGATAAAATTCCATAATATTTCTCTCTCCAACATTATCCCAACATGTTGGAGTCCAACACCTCTTCCCAAATAGAGCCTCATCAGGTTCCATTTGAATGTTATAATAGAAACTAGTGTTACATGAGAACTCTACTAGGGGAATTCATTGATCCCAACATCCTTGTAAATCTATTTAAAATTATTTTAACATATCCTCTAGAGTGAACGGTTCTCTCATACGAACCATGCATATGAGTATGAAAAGAAAAACTGAAACTTATCTCTGTATCCAGTGCTTACTAAAGGATTCACCAGAACCTTAAGGTAATCCTTAGATCTCGATCAGATAAAATAGAGAGTGGTGATCCATATATTCTTACTACTTCCCTTGTGTATAACTTATTAAGTTGGTCAAGAGAGAAATATTTCTTGATAACAATGAAATTTGATGACTTTATAAGGTGATTGACTACCATAAATATGATGTTATTTCTTTTAGATATCCTGGGTAGTTTTAAGATGAAATCCATGGTTTTGTTTTTCTATTTCCATAAGTGTATAAGAAATTATTTCATTATATGCTTAGACTTATGACATTCAACCTTGACTTTTTGGAATACCAAGCATTAATATGGAAATTATAAGATCTACCTCTTTATGTTATCCCACCATAGGTTTTGATTTAGATTTCTATACATCTTAGTGCTTCCTAGATGAATAGTGAATGATGGGCTATGTGCATCATCCAAACATTCTATATTAAACTCTAGTTTTGATGGGACACATATTCAGGTTCCAAACCATATAACTCTATCTTTAGAAAAGTTAAACTCTTGAATATTCATATTTATTTGTTATAAATCCCCATCATTTTTTGGGTCTCCCTAAACCTTTTAATAATATATGGTTGAGTAGTTATTTGAAAAATTTAGGATGAATATCTGTTTATGATTCCCATGTCCATCATTTGCGTGGTCAAGAAGATTAGATCCATTTAAAACTTCAACATGGATAAGATAATTGGATCCTTTCTACTCAGATCATCTACCACTTTTATCACCTTCCCAAAATGGTAATGGATTGAACAATAATAATCCTTGATCAGCTCTATCCACCTTCATTGGAACATATTGATCTACTTTGTGTGAATATATACATGAGGATTTTATTATCCATATATATGTCACACCTCTCCCAATATTGATAATTTCACTAAATATTCAATGTAAATAATACTATAGACAAATACAAATCATGAATTGGGTAGTTCTACTCATTGATCTTTAATTATAAGAAGTAATAGGCTATCACTTTTCCATATTTCATGAGTAAAAAACCCAATCCTTTTTTAATACATTATTAAATATCACAAATCCATCCTTATTGGTGGGTAATTTGAGAAAATGTGCAATTATTAGCCTCTTTTTAACCCTTTAAATATCTTATCACATTTATAAGTTCAAATAGAATTCACTCCCTTACTAGTTAGCTTAGTTATTGGGCTTGAAAATCTTGATAATTTTTTCACAAATAAATAATAGTACTTAGATAATACAAGAAAACAATGCATCTATATTACATATTTTGTTCTATTCCAACCTTAAATTTCCTCTATTTTCTAAGGATCAGATATTTCCTTTTGTTATTGATAAAAAGCCCCATAAATTTTACTTGATCCATTTAAAACGTGAGTTTTATATATTTTTCATAAAACTCATCATTTCACAAGGTATTAAATAAAGTATCCAAATTCTCCTCATGTTTCTTTTTCTTTTGAATTAGATAAGAATATCATCTATAAACACTACCACAAATTTTTCAAGTTAATCCCTAAACTCTCTATTTATTAAGTCTATAATGATAGTTGGAGGATTAGTGAGTCTGAATGAAATCACTATGAACTCATAGTGCTCGTAACTTATACATAAAGTAGTCATAGGGATATACTACTTCTTTACCTTCAATTAATAATATCCTGATTGAAGATCCAACTTAGAGAAGTAGAGGCCTCCACATTTTTTATCAAACAATTCATAAATATGTAAAAGATTATACTTTTTATTTATCATGATTTTTTTGATCTCATGATAATAAATGAAGCGGTGCATTGACCCATCCTTATTCTTGATGAAAAGGACCAGTGCACCCCCACAATAAAACACTTGAGCATATAAAATATTTATACAAATTCTCTTATGGTTTCTTATTTAACTCTTCAAGTTAAATAGTGTCCATACTAAATGGACTCTTGGATATTATAAAATCTTTTCATATGATTTTTATTGAGAATTCAACCTCTCAGTTTAGAGGAAGACTAGTAAATTATTTGGGAAACACATCAACATATTCCATTACAATGGTAATATCATCAAGGATAAAATTTTCCTTAGCTAAATCATTTTAACTAGATGTGCTTACTTATAAGGAAATGATATACATTCTTAGGATAATAATTCCAAATGAGATTAATCCTTATCCTTGTACTTGTATAAAATCAAAGGGTGATTTTTAAATAAAGTTGGTGATTTTCTTCTCCTAGTAACTTATGTTAACTCTATACAAGGAAATCCAATTCATACATGAAATTTCCTCAAATTATGACAAAGGGAGTATAACAAGATTCCATGGGATGATCAGCCCAAAAATTTGGATTGGAGAGAAGTTATATAATTGGGATGAAATAATTGATCCATTTTTTAATTTTTACAAGTATCTCCACTAACATGTTTTGAGGTTGTGTTTAAATAGTTAATAAACTTACGCGATATTAAACAATGCATAGAACTAGAATAAAATACAAAATTCACTATAATTGAATAAATAACTACTGTACCTATCACCAAATAATTATTGGTATCCACCTCAATAGTTTTGATGTAATAATTTTTCACTTTATCCCTAGTACATGTATGTTTTTTTCATCATTTATTATTGACAACACTTAGCTTAGGGCATTGATTTTCCCAGTTTCTTTATTCCTTGTAGTTGAAACAATGGACAAAAAGTTGAGGGTTTAATGGAGAATTCCTTTATTCTATCACATTGGTGGGATTATCTAGTGGACATTATCTATCTAGGTTACATTACTTCCTACACATAAATTATTTCTTTATCCCATTTAAGAAATTTCATTGATACTTCTACCAACACTTTTTATAAGTGGGATATTGGGATTTCTTTCCACTGTGAGATTTCTCCATCCCTTCCCCAGAATGAAAATCCAATCTTAAATTCCTATCTCATAACCCATAAGACCCTTGATATTAACTGATATCTATTTCAACTTTGAAGTAACATTGAAAAATTTCCTCACAGTTATCAATGTCTTGAATTTCCAAAGCTTTCTATTGATTCTACTTTATCCCACTAAAGAAGTTCCCATATTTAATTGCAGTGTCAATGAAAAATACATAGGTGTATCCTGAAAGTATTATAAATTTTACACTTTACAACCTTATGGATTCATCGTCATTTATTCAAGGATAAGGAAATATATATCCATTTTAAGTTAGAAAGTTTAAGGAAAATATTTATTAATTACATTTTCTAGAGTTCTTTCCACTCCACCAATTTGATATCTTCTTTAGGCTTCGTATTTTTTATCTGCATCCACCATTGATCATCTTCTCCCTCCATATGAAAAAAAACTAACATGAAAATCTATTTATCATTGCATTGAAGGATATAGAATATATTTTTAATATATTTGATCTATTGTTCAGTGATTAATGGATCATAAGATCCACTAAAAGGCGTAGGTCCTTATCATATAAAAGCCTCGATTTCAACATTATCTTTCTTAAGGGGAGTGGGTTTTTCTTCATAATCAATTTTATGTTAGAAAATTTATTTAATTAAGTAAGTATTGTTATGAAGTTCTAAAATCCTACTCCCATTGGGTTGTACATCTTATTTTGGAATTCATCACATTTTCCATCAAATTGGTTGTTAACTCGGTTCCTTTTATTTCCATCCATTCACTAAAATAAAAGAAATTTTGGGATGATAATTTTAAAATTATTACACAAATAAAATGTAAAGAATGAACATTAATGGAATAACTCATAAATAAGAAACATTAATTAACTAATGAATTTCTAGGTTTCAATCTAAGTTATCCATGGTCTATTTCTTAACATAAAATTTTATGGGCATTTTTGTTCCCTTTAAAATTATTTTTAAAGAGCTTGTAAATTTACCGAAGCATATACCATGGGAGTGTCAAACCAGGTGTGTAGAAAGACCTATTTTTCTTGCACCATGTGAAAATTGAATTAATACTCAATACACCATTTTCATGGTTATTATCCCTAAGTGCAACTATGTCAGTGTCATATCCACTTATAGTATATATAAAAGGATTTTATTTCCTAAAAACCAGTTAATCTATATTTCACCAAAATTGAGGGATGTTTTCCTATGTTTAAGCTTATATCTAAGGATTTTACTAAGGTTTTATAATCCTAATACCCAAAAATAAATATACTTTCTTTTCATACCAACTATGAAAACCCATATCTTTTATACACTATATTTTGTGATTTATCAGAACAAGGCACACTTAATACATTCCAAAAATATTGAGTGACCTAGTTTATTTGAGAAATTGGATATATAGAACAATAAATTAGAATAGGAATAAAAAAACATTATTTAAAAAATTTATAACGTGCCCCTAAATTTCATTGAACTTCAAATATTGTATAGGATAACATGGGGATATACATAAGAAAGGGGTGAGTTATAACACCCACTAAAGGAATAATAAAATAATAACATGATAAAAGTAATACATGTGATTAAATATATATATCAAAGTGAAAAAACGGGTGAGTGTTAAAATATGAACATCAAAGCTTGATATAACATGTTAACATCAATAAAACATTGTAATTTGGAAACAACATAAAACAAGATATCGTAAGCATAAGTCAAGGATAACCACCAAGACATAAAGACACGGAGTTCTAAGTATAATCGCACTTTTACCATAAATGGTATCTCATGAGATAAATATTTTAACAAATAATTTGGAGGGATGTATAATTATGGTCCCACCAATCAAATTTATATCATATGCATGGATTTTGTTCCACATATATCATACTACATAAGAACATATTTCATCAATTTTAATCCCAATATTAAGGAGTGTGAGTTAAATTCACATAAGTCCCCAATAAATAAAGGATGGGTGAATCTAAGAGAATACCCTTGGGTGGAAGTGGGGATGGGTATTCACAACATAATGGTTTGTTATGGAAAATCACATGATAATTTTAGCAACATAAAAGATGTTCATAAAGGTTTATGTAAGGGATTCATGATAGTGAAATATAGAACCTCGTTTCTTAGTAATCATAAGGATATTAAAGGGATATTTAAAAACATATTACAACTTGAAAAATAAAAAATAAATAAAGTATTAGTATAAATAAAGTATATGGATAAAAGGGATGATAATAGAATCTCTTACCTTGATAAGGCACTTTTAAAAGCTTAGGAAGAGCTTCTTAAAAGATTCAGAACACATTAAAAGGGATTAATATAGGGATAGATAGAGGTAAAAAGTGTTAAATGTGTTTTGAGTGAAGAGGGTTGGGAGATTGGGTGAGTATATATAGAACAAGATAAGGGAATTATTTATTAATTTTCAAACATAAGTTTTGGACTCTATATAATAAAACTATCAAAAACACAAACTTTTTCATAGTTTTTTTCATAGTTTCTTCCAAATAAGAGTAAATTTTAATATTTTATAAGTCAAATAACCAATAATATTAAAAAAATACTATTGCTGATTTGGAACTGAGTCATGTTCATAAAATATTGATTTTAAGACTTATATAATATAGGTTTTGGAAGATTCATTAAAGGATTATAAAAATAATCAAATAACATAAAAAATTATTTTAAAGGTGATATATATATTTGGTCATGGATTCATTTTATAGAATTTATTACATCACTTTTGGGATATTATGACATCATAATATAGACTGTATATTTATACATATTTATTTTTTACCAAAAAAATTTACTATTTTAGAAAATTATGAAAAATTCACCACTATCCCATTTCAAAGTACTTATTTCAAAAAATATATATTTATTTTACCAAATAATTTTTTAAATATGATAATTTTCACTTTTAAATAAAAATCTTTATTTACTTAAAAACAATCATTTTATGACATGAATAACTTTCTGATCCTTATAAAAATTACATTGCACTTCATTAAATTATACTATCATTTATATTTAAATAAATATTATTTAATATGAATATTTGTTAAAATAAAATTTATTTACAACATTATTCAATTTATCAAAAAGAGTGTCTTAATGGAAACTATATATTTCCCAAATATACAATTTTGATTTCTTCCTGTCAAATTCATATTTTTATCAAACTCATAATATAATAATTTATGAATCAATAATAAAAAGTGATAAATATAATCATTATTTTATTTATAAAAATTATTATTTCTAGAGTCTAGATACATAACCCCTTATTACATTAACATACTCCCTAAGGGTACGGTGTGTGATGGTGATAGTTTATAGAGTGGTTTAACGAACATGGTTAGGGATGCGATCTTGGTAAGCTAGAACTTATCCCAAAAATAGTTTCGATCAAGCATTAGTTATTGAATCTCATCTTTGGTTTAGTCAAGGGTAAATCCTAATGATACCATATCCCTCAGAAGATCTAATAAATTTCCGTCATATGGTATGATCCTACTGTTCAAGTCCATCACTTCTTTTGTCTATGTAAATTAGACTTTATCATAACTCTTAATATATAAATATTAATAATAATTATACAATGGATATATTATCAATGATTAATATACCTAATGGTTTTTTAAATTTAATGGCCTATATTCTATAATGCTCCAAAATAAACAAAGTAGTGGATGTGTTTTATATAAATATATTAATTAATAAAGCATTTATTCATTCCAAAGGGAATTACATTTATAAAAGTTTATGTTGTTACACAAATATACTGATAATTTGATAAATGAAAATGCTTTGGAAAAAAACTGTGCTATTTTTATTCATATAAAAATCAATTATTTTATAAAAAACTCAAAAATATATAATAATCTAATTTTGTTATGAGGAATTAAAAAATGAATTTTACTTTATCAAATTTGAATTCTTAAATTTGTAAACATTGTTTTTTAGAATAAAATATATAATATAAAAAAAATAAATTTTATTGAAAATAACCTTTTCAATACTAACTCATATTAATTATTTACCTTCTAAGGGTAACAACTAATAATGGTTTACTATATTAGTGTTTATTATATATTTATTAATTAAATATTCTTAATATGTTGGGATTTTTTTATATTGGGTGTTGCATGTGATATAAGTTATTGAATATAGTACATATTTTAAAGGATACAAAATCTCAGGCCATTATATTCTACCCCATGTAAATAAATTATTTCCCTATAATTTTTTACAAATAGATTTATTATGGATGTAAAAAAAAATATTTACACAACTTAAGATAAAATTTAAAATGAAATGTTTACATTAATATCTTAAGTAAGTAGTTGCAAGATTACCTGAGTGGTAAAGAATCCCTATAATCCTACATCAGTGCAAGTTTCAAAACTAGGTGGGAGATAATTTCAACAAATAATATAGCAGGTACTGTAACAGAATTATATCACTATATTAGTTCTTGAACCGTAGCAGGGTACTATAGCATATTATTGTAGCAGCAGTACTATCCATCCTAAATGGGCTTCCAGACCAAAAAAATGGGCCTACAGGCCATAGGTCATCCATCCTATAATGAGTGGTCATTCAGGACACAAGGGCCTTTAGGACATGAATAATTCATGTTAGACCACATGGGAGCAGGTCTAAGAAGAGGATTCAGATCAATAAGTTGCCCCTAGTAGAGCTGAACATATTGGAATAATGAGAGGGTATGGCAGTCACAATCAGTAACAAAAACTACACGGATTTTTATAGAGAAATGCTAGCTAATCAGTCATAGGAGGTGGGGATATATGCCATTAATGAAGATGATATTGGGGAGGGTAATTTCTAGTGTAGTTGGGTCTTTGGGACTTTAATTCATGTATTGGTCCCTATTCCTTTCTGTCTACGGGTCATGTAAGGGTTTCGTCTCAGCCTAATTAAAAAAGGGATTATTTGAAAAATAAACAGATTTGTGATTTGAAGTAATCTATTAAGTAAAACTAGAAGAAAAATATTATTCCCCTATCAGGTTAACTAAATACTTTATTTTACCTCAGTAGCAAGATTCATTATATCCTACTTTTCCACACATAAAACATTTTCAAGTTCTTTTGAGACATTCCCCAGTGTGTTTCTTCCCAGATTTCTAACCTGATGGAATTGTATCCTTTTTACTTCATTATCTTCATCATGTGAATTTTCAAATGAATCCATACTTCTATTATTTGTTTTTATAGGGAATTCAACTATTTTCAATTTTTGATAATAAATCATTATAGTTAATTTAGTATATTAACAAAAAAATTCATATCCCAATAGATTATGGGTTATGAAATTCTCCACATTGTAACAACCCATAATTTATTAATAATATTTATTTATTTAATAATATTTCTTATATTATATAGAACTATAATCATGAAACACATATTAAAATGAATGAAACTTTATTTCATTATTTAATAACTCTTCATTAGTCTAAAAATAAACCCCTAAAATTCCAAATATTGTAATAGGAAAAAATTTAAATAAGAATAATAGAATGGAAAATTTTGGATCATTCCAATCTGCTAGAATCATCTCCCCCAAAAATAACACCATAGAAAATAAAAATAATATTAGTAAACTAATCACCATCATAGAAAATAAAAATATAGAACCATGGAAGGAATTTTAGTGGATGTTTAATAAAAGAATAAATATGTATTTATAGGAGGTAATATGACTATTGGAATAGTATCATAACTATTGATAATAATGACATAACTATTTGGAATAGTGACATGATCATTAGAAAAGTAATTTTCACTCAAAATAATAAAATTCGATATTAATAATATTTATCATGAGAAATTTAAGAAATTATATATATATTATAATTCCAAAAAATAAATAGTAAGATTAAAAATATAAGCATTCGTTTTAAAAAAATGTATTTTATTTTATTTTTTGAAAGTCATAATTTTTATATTAAAAATAAAAAAATAATTTCCAAGGCTTTAAAAAGAATTACAATTTTTTATAATGTACAAAATACACAAAAACGAGCCTAAACGAACCGCAAAATAATATTATTTAAATGTGATTGTTATAACCTTGTCATTAAATTGGTGAGTATGAATAGGATTAACTAATTTTTTTAATATAGATAAATTTTCTAATAAATAAAAATATATTGATTAATTTTTTAGAAATAAGAACTAAATGTTTTAAAAAATCATTTTATTCTTCAAAAACATGTTTTCTTAAAAAATGATTTTCCTTGTTTTTTTTATTTAATATTATATTTATTTTTTGGAAGTTTTAGATATTTAATTTGAGAAAATAAATAATTTTTTTGAAATAAGTATATCAAAATTATCTTTTTGTGAAATTTTGATATTTTTAAAAAAGATTGATTTTTCAATGAATAGTAACAAATAAATATTTTTAATGAAAACTAAATTTTCTTTTAATTTATTTAAAAATTAAAATTCTATTTTAGATTAGTTTTAAAATTTAATTAGTTAATTTTTATTTAAAATTATCCAATTATGTGTTTTTAAAGGAATAATATACTTTAATTTATTATAAAAACCTTTTTTATTTAAAAGTGTATTATTTTGAAAAAAATTATCACGTTCTTCCTGTTTAATTTTAAATTAAATTATGTCACTTATGCATTTTGAATTTTGAAAAATTGATTCAATATTTTTAATCATTAAATCACTTTTTTAAAAATATTTTCCTTTTATTTTTTTCTAATTTGAATAGTAATCATAGTAATTTTTATTACCACGGTAAAGCATAAATCAAATAATTAAAGGTTAAAAATAATACGACAAGGACTATAAAATGACCCTAACACTTTCTTTAATTTTATTAGATGAACCTAACTCATCCATAATCATCCATTATTTTTTTATATGGAATTTTTTTCTATTCAGGTGTGATTATGAACTTTATAATATTTTATGTAAAGAAAAGTCAAAAATGTCACACTCTTGTTTTTAATAACTATAATATTTTTTACATGAGGATAAATTGAAAATATATTTAGTTATAAATATTAATTTGAAATATATATTATTTTTATTCATAATTATAATTTATTTTATGTATTAGTGAATAAATAATTACCTTAAATGCTTACACAATGATTATACAGAGATTATTCAATTAATGGAAAAATAAAAAAATATGATATAAAAAACATTAAAATAAATATAATTTGAGATAATTAATGTAATAAAAGAATCATATAAATGAGTATAATAGGTTTGGTATGTATTAAAATATTATAATTTTTAATTTCATTTATTTTTCCTAATGTTATTAAAATCAAATTAATGAAAAGTTCTAAAAATTTGTATTAATGATATTTTATAATAAATAGTATTTTGTTAAATGATATGAAATTACTATAAATATTATAATAATATAATTAATTAGAATATGGTTAATAATTTCAACTATGGCTAATTTATGGACCAATTATCCATTTATAGTAACTATCTTGACCCTCAAAGTGTAAAAAAACATATTGTCATGGTAAGTGTGAAAAGGGATAATGGGAGTTAAAACCAAATGATATGGGTAAAAATGTGATCTAAACTTATCCAAAATTTATTTAATGTGATTTTTTGACTCATAATCATATTAGATTATAATATTATCCATTTTTATCCATTTATAGATTAAAATTCATTTATATTAAATTAATATTTTTAGTAAATTCCAAGAGTGCCCATCCTTTCTCTTACAAAGTGAAATGTCTTATTCTATTTACTTAACAGTTCACACTTCTTTGTTTTATTGTTTTGTGATCATTTATTTTCTTGTAATCAATCATTTATTATGATCAATGATTTCTATCACTATTCATCATTATTTAGAAATTATGATTTTATTACATGTCTATATTTTCACTTACCACTAATGTTTTCTTATCTGGAATCCTAGTTATGTGTTACTCAAGATGGCCTTCATACTTCCCTTTTCCTCTTTTAATGTGTATGTTTTATTTTCCCTTTTTATGATGTGGGATTTCAACAATAGTATTTTAAAATTTTGAACATTTATTATTGATATTGTGTTCAAAATCATAGGGATTCAATTTCTTAAATTGGGGGAGAATTTAACATTCTAATATTTTAAAAATAATGACTATGTTCGATAGCATACAAAATATGCAACACCAAGCATAAACGAACTACAAAATATTATTATTTAAATGTGATATTTATAACCTATCCATTAAATTGGTGGATATGATTAGGATTAAATATTTTTTAAAATATATATAAAGGTTTTAATTAATACAAAAATATTGATTAATTATTAAGAAATAAATACTCTTTTTTTAGTAAAGTTGTTTTATTCTTCAAAAATATTTTTTATTTAAAAATTATTTTTCTTGTTTTTTGTGAGTGGATATAATAATTATTTTTTGTAAATTTTAGAAATTTTTTATGATAAAATAAATATAATTTTTAAAATTAACATATAAAAATAATCTTCTAGTGAAATTTTCTTATTTTTTCTAAAAATATAGATTTTTCACTGAATAGTAAAAATATACTAATCTTTATTAAAAACTATAGTTTCTTTAGTAGTATTTAAAAAGAAAAATCCTATTTTGGATTAGTTTTATAATTTTATTAGTTCAATTTATATTAAAATAATCTAATTATGGTTTTTTAAATGAAATTTATACTTGAGTTTAGTATAAAAACATTTTATTTTTAAAATATACATCTTTTTTAAAACCCATTATTCATTGCATTTTTTTAGTTTTATTTTATATTAAATTCTACCACTTATGTGTTTTTAATTTTAAAAAACATATTCCATGTTTGGAATTAAGAAATAAAAATTTTATAAATAGGTCCCATTTATTTTTTTCAATGTAACACCCTGTAATTATAAATTAATAATATTTTATTTGATAACATATGTCACACCCAACCCCAATCTTAAACAACCCATGAAATATATTTCTTTAAATTTAAGCTCTTCGATAGCTTGCAGAATATACAACCTTAATTCTAAATAAATCTTAATATATTATACCATTATAAATTATCCATTTTATTTGTGGGTATGAATAGTATCAACTAATTATGAAAATTATGGTTATCTTTTGATTAGAAATAATATAAGAATCATTTAAAAGAAAACTGAATTTCATATAAAAAATTATTTTTTCTAAAAGATGGTTTAGTGATGATTTTAATACATAATTTAAAATTAATTTTTAAAACTTTTATAAAATTCAATTTTGATATCATAATCTCAAAATTATCATAGGGTGAATTTTTGGGATTTTTCTAAAGTATTTTATTTTTCAATGAATAGTGAAAATACTGAATTTTAATCTGAAAATTTCATTTTTAATTATTTATATAGTAAAATTGAATTTTGAACAGGTTTAAAAGTAAAATTAGTTCAATTATATATCAATTAATTAAATTTAGGTCACTTGAATGATTCTCATTTCAAATTTTGATATAAAAACTTTCTAAACTTTTGAACAGTTTCTCTTTAAAAACTCGTTTTCTCATCGCATATGTGGGATTAATTTTTAATTAAAATTTTCAAATTATGTGAATTTAATTTTAAAAAATGGAATTTATGTTTGGAATCATGATAATTTATAATTTCTAATAAGGACAACTTAATTTTAGACCAAAATGAATAGTGAAAATGGTAAAAACTAATTACCAAGGTTATGGTAAATGTGGATTTATTGTGGGGTTAAACTAAAAAGATAAGTGTAAAAATGACCAACCATTTATCCAAAACCCATTGGATGGAAATAATTCAAACATATATCTTCTAGGTTTTATAATGTTTAATTTTTTAGGATTTTGGCAAGATAAAAATGTAAGTATGATTGAATCTTTTCAAAATTTAAAAGTATGCCACTCACCTAACCTATAAGATGTCACCCCATATCCTCTCTTCTTCATACCTTCACGCCTTTTTGGTTCATCCAGAACCTATCCAAATCCTTTCCCAAATTACCTACTCTCTTTCTAGAAGCCTTATTTTGGGCATAAATCTTACCCAGGAAGGCCTTTGGTGCAAACCCAAGAAGGATACCTGAAGAGGAGGTATTGTTATTCAATGAGAAATTTTATTTTATATATTCCTCCATCTCATTAAATTATTATTAAAACATTATTATTTAATAATTATAGTATATTAAATATAATTATATGTTTTTATGTTAATTTAATTACCTATTACAACCTTTACTTCTACAAAATTGGTTAAGAAATCGTTGTTTATGTGTATGGTGCACTACCGTCTCACGAACTGATGTTATTCATTTTTCCATTACCACCTATCACAGTTGGGTATGATCATGGATATAAATTATATATATGATAGTTATAATATAATTATACCTCTTTATTCATTATATCAAATATACCTTTTTACATTTCATTTTGTATGTGATACGATAATGTTGCTTGTGTATACTGTGGACTACAGCCTCGCGAAGTGATGTGATATGTCATTCACTAATGAATTACAAAGAAGGTGATAATGATAAATTTAATGATAATATATGATATAAATTAAATAATTATTATATTAATGAAATATTTATCATTTTTAAAAGATAATATATATCATTTTACTTCTTACCTTTTCACTCAATGAAAGATGATAACGTCATTCTTGAACATGTGGACTACCACCTTTACGAAAAAATGTGACTCTCTTTTCATCACCACTCTACATGGATTATATAAATAATTATATTTAAATAAATAAAATTATATTTATTATACTCTGATCATTCTATAAAATATAAAATATTACTCACCTCCTTTCCATAATGATCATTGAAAATGGAAACGTTACTCATGCATACGTACAACCTCCCTTCTTTATGATCGTAATATAATTCATTTATCAAAAAAATCATGATTGGTATTAAAAGTATACTAGATTTAAAAATATCATTATTATTTTTTTATTATTATTTTTAGATGATGAATTTGTATAATATTCATAAGAACTAGAAATTTTCTAATGAATAACGAATGAGAAAACAAGGAAATTAACACCCGAAACAATGAGAATAATGAAATATTATTAACAAATAAGTGATAAAATGTTATAAAAGGTTTATATATGATATTTTAAATATTAATATGATTATAGAATAAGTAAATAACATTTTTTTAAAACACTATACAAGTTTTTAAATCATGTTCTCCCAAAAGGAAGCATGAGGTAAGGGATTTCGTCTCAATTTCATTTCATTGAGGCATATTGTAATGTTATTCACCTAATTTATTTTATATCATATATATATATATTAACCCTTAGAAATTTTATATTATGATTCATTAATAATTAATGTTAATTTAAGTTTAAATTTGAATTATTTCATTCAATCATATTTTACATGAAAATTACCAAGTGGTAAAGAATTTCATAACTCAATTTCATTTCATTTGGTTATATTATATCTTTTTTATTGTTGATATTCTAAGATTATGTGTATAATGAATCTTAATTATCTTATGTTTTATATCCTCTTATTTTATGTGGTTTTGAATTTAATAAACATGGATAATTAATTGATTAATTATCACTTCAATGTTATGATCATTGTAAGGGTTTATTTCACAATGTCATTCTAATAAAGATTGTTTATACTTGAATTTCAGTTGAAGGAAATTATTTGGTAATTTTCAAAATATAACTATTTAATATACTTATACTCTAGTTATTCATGGTATTGTCAAGTAATATTACCATTTCTTTACTCTTTGGTACTTAAAATAACTCCTCTAAATCCTTTTTTTAATTTTCAAAATATCCACATTGAGGCTATGTGGGAACCCATAAAAACTGCATTTGAACCACACAAAACACCCCAAAATATCACATTAAAAATTCAAATTTTAAAATCCATAAATAGAAACACCCTTGAGCCCTACGCCTTACACAAATCAAGGAAGCACGCCGCTTGATCCATCATCATCACCTTTGTTCTTAAAGTTCATATTGACACCATCCTCACCGAAATCATCGCACCATTCCAAAATCACCAGAACATCACCCAAGTCGCACCATCATAGAACCCCATTAAGGGCACCACAGAATCCATGATCCAAAAAAACTGATTATCCATTGCTTTATCAACATCTTCAACACTGGTAAGAGAAACTCTCTGGAAACAACAGTCTGACAAAAACAAAAATACCACACACCGAACCATCAATACGAACAATTCTAACAAACATCCATGAAACCAAGAATTAATCACCTACATGGTCATAATTTATTTGAAGATTCTATTATAATTTTACAAGTTTATTTTTAAATAATATATTTTTTTTAATATTATATAAATTCATAGTTTTTAAAATTGGTTTTCAAAGAAAAGGATTTTCAAAATGTTTCATGTTTAAAAAAGTGATTTTCAAAATGAAAAGAATATTTTCCTAAATAATGTTTTTAATGGTATTTTTATGGTATTTCTATTTATCAATTAAAAAAAGCTTCATTTTACATATACTACACTAGGATTATATTTTATTGATACCATCTTTATTCTCCCTCTAGATGGTTTATGATTATTTTGACCAAGGATGGTATTGACATTCACGTACTTGATTAATTTTTTTAGTCAATAACTTTCCCTTAAAATGTTCACTTTTCTGTGATAATGAGGAATTAAAATTCCTAAAAATATCCATATTATTTATAATTTATATGTTTATTTTGTAGATAGTATATCATTTCTACATATGATGTTATACATTGAAAGTAATTTGTGTATCTGGGAAAATATTGATGCATCCATATTCTTTACTCAATATATATATTTGATGATAAGGAACATTTTTTATGAATTAAATTAGTTATTCAATATATGAGTAATTCTTTGGGCATGAAAGACATAGGTGAGGACAATTATGTTGGAGTTAGTGCCCCAAAAACAACTTTTTTATACATTATGATAACCTGTATTCATTTTTTTGAGTATTAATAAACTTATTATCACATCATGATTGTAATTATATATTACATAATATGTGATAATGTACCTAGAGTAGTTGTCTCACTAAAAGGATATTATAGTTCCCCACTATGATGAGAACCCAGAACTTCTATGACTATATTCTTGAATATTTGTTTTATAGATAGATGATATCATTTGTGGGACACATATGATACAGTCTATCAAGGGTGGAGAATATTAGGACTTGGAGGAACATTCTCATGGTGAAACCCATGGTAATATCTAGTAGGATATTTTGAGACTGAGACCCCCCAATAAGAAATAAACATTTATATTTTTCATTATATGTTCCTATCTGTGGATGTGTATATTGTTCCTTACACTTTAAGATTGTTATTTAACAAATAATTAGTCATTATTCAAAGTCTGATAAATACCATGGATGAATGGAAGACTGAGTTTAATGTGCTGGTGAAAAAATAATAAATAATAAATATTATCTTATTAAATAATATGTAATTTTAATTCGCATGTTAAGTGCATTTTGAGAGTTATTATTATTATTATTATTTGATATGGGGTTTTCTCTAGGATTAAATATATATTTAATGGAACTTGTGAAATTATTTTATTTTAACCCTAGAGATTTATAAATTCAGTTATGTTATTTTTTTATTAGAACAATTCATTTGTTTGGGTTGTGCACAACGGAATTGAAGAATTATCTCAAGCCCTTGATATCTATCTTCTCCAAGAATGATCTCAATAACTGAGAGAAATATTTCTCCACTAGATCAAGGAGAATACTTTGGATGTGGTTATTTAAGAGATAAAAGGTGGATTATTCATGTGCAAGGATATACTGTACTATCACCTAGAGAAAATAGAGGTATGAGATCTCTAATTATTTTGTTACAACTAAGCTTGGAGAGTCTGCACCAGCTGGGCCTCATTTAGTCCATCTTATTAGCTATGTTGAATGATTATACATCTTAAGGATTAAATTACTAGATGAGTTGCGTACAGATCTCATACTTTCATCACTTCCCAAAACCTTCTCTAGTTTCATTATTAATTAAAATATGAGTAATAATGAGAAGAGTATTTCAGAACTTCTGACCTTGATTCGCCAAGTGGATAAGGACATGGGACATGATAAACCCACAATCCTTATGGTGAATAAGAAATGAATGAATAAGGAAAAGGGTCCCAAGACCTATAAAAATTCTAAATCTCCCAAGTATCATCCTTCAAATAAGGGGAAGATATAAGGACAGGGCAAGGAAATGGGGGAATTATGTTTTTCATGTGGCAAGTCTGACCACTGGAATAGGAACTTCACCTATAAGTAAGGGGATATTAAAGTTGTGTTCATTATCGAGTGAAATCTTTGAATATATACACATTGGGCATTACATACAGCTTGTGGTGCTTACATTTGTATCAAAATGTTAGAACCAAGTATATTTCTAAATATTTCTAAAGGAGAGTTGGATCTAAGAGATGTTAATAGTGTGAGGCTGGCTACCATGTCCATTAGTAACTACCACCTTTCATTGCCAATGGGAATGATTTTTGTTTTGAAATATTTTTATTATGTACCTACAGTTACCAAGAACAAAATTTCTATATCATGCCAAGATGTATATGATTTTATTTTTATGTTTTTTAATAAAAGTTTTTTCTTTTATAAGGAAAACATATGTCATGGTATGGCCCATTTAAATCATAGTATTTATTTATTTAATTATGAAAACCAAGTATTAGAAATAAATAATGAATAATGTTCACAAGAATCATATAACACCCATCTATGGCATCATTGTATTGGTCATGTAAATGAGAAGCATTAGAAAAAGCTTAATCAAGATGGTTATTTAGACTCATTTTAGATAAAACCACTCAAAATATGTCATGATTGTTTACCGGGAAAATGACTAGAGAACCATTCGATGGATAAGGTGAAAGGGCCACAGAGCTTCTAGGATTGGTACACACAGATGTGTATGACCCATTTTTAGTAGATGCTAGAGGTGGATATCATTATTTCATAACTTTTACTGATGAATTTATTAGATATGGCTATGTCTACTTTATTAGGTATAAGTATAATTCCTTTGAGAAATTTAAGGAATTCAAGAATGAAGTAGAGAATCAAATTGATAAGGAAATAAATAACCTTCGATCATATCGAGGTACTGAATATCTTAACCAAGAGTTCATTAACCCTTTATGGGAGTTTGTGATTATATCTCAACTAAATACACATTACACACCACAGTGGAATAGTGTTAGTTAAAGGAGGAACCAAACCATGTTAGACATGGTAAGGTCAATTATGAGTCATGCAGATCTTTAATTATTCTTTTGGGGATATGCATTAAAACTATAGAATGCACTTTAAACTTATTACCAACTAAAGAATAAAATAGAATTCCCTTGAAGCTATGGAGTGGAAAGAAACTCTTCTTGTAACATTCACATTTATGGGGTTGCGAAAAATTTGTTAAGGACTTCTCAAGAAACAAACTAGTACCCCAGAGCGTGATGTTTATCTTCATATGTTATCCCAAGGAAACAAAGGGATACTACCTATAAAACCCCTCAGACATGAAAGTTACTATCACAATACAAGCCATGTTTATTGATAGGGAGAACATCCTCAAAAATATAGTGGGAGAACGATTGACTTCAATGAATATTTTTCTCAAGATACAAAATATTTGGTATAGGAACAGATTCAACAGGTCCCCCTGGAAGAAGTAGTTCCTGAAACACAAGTACTACATAGGATTGTAATAGAGGTAAGAGAAATAGAGAGATATGGTTTTCTAGTCCTCAAGGATGGTGACTCATTATTGGTTCAAAATGGTGAACCTATCCCTTAAAAGGATGTTGTAGAGAGATAATAATATTCATGATGGAAAGAAGCCATTAATACTAAAATGAATTCCATGTATCAGAATGAAGTTTGGGTTCTGGTTGATCAACAAGTTGATATAATACATGTCACATGCAAATGGGTATTCAAGAAAACTAGACATATAAGGTAAAGTAAATACCTATAAATTAAGGCTAGAGGCTAAAGGGTTTAAACAATGTCAAGGAATTAACTATAATGAAACATTTTCACTAGTTTCTATGTTTAAATACATCATAATTCAACATTATATAGAATATTACCGTGACTATGAGGTTTGGAAGGATATAAAAACTAAATTACTTAATGGGGATCTTTAGGAAGATGTTTATATAACACAAACAGAAGGGTTTTCCAAGTGATTCAAAAATTATTTTCAATTTTTGTAGAATCGTTTATGGATTGAAGAAAGCATCCAAGTCCTGGAACATTATATTTGATGAATCCATAAAAGAATTTGGTTTCATTAATAACAAATGTGAGTCATGTGTTTATAAGAGGTTTAGTGGGAATGTGTTCATTATCCCATTAGTATATGTTGATGACATATTCCTTATTAGAAATGATATACCAATCTTACAGTTTATTAAGGACTAATTAAACAAGTGTTTCTCCATAAAGGACTTAGGTGAAACAACCTATATTCTAGGGATCAAGATCATTCATGATAGATCCAAGAGGGTTATTGGAGTAAGTCATAGTACATATATTGACCAGATACTAAAGAGATTTAGTATGAAATAATACCATAGTGTATTTTTTTCATTGTCGCATGTTTTACATCTTTCTAAGAAAATTTTTCCTAAGACACAACATGAAAAAGATAGAATGAGTAATATCCCATATGATTTGGAGGTAAGATCAATAATGTTTTCCAGGTTATGTACTAGACTTGATGTTGCTTATTCACTAAGCATGGTAGGAAGATATCAAACAGATCTAGGAGAACATCATTGGTCTATTATTAAGGATATCCTTAAGTATCTGAGAAGAAATAAGGATATTTTATAGGTGTGTGGTGGAGATGAGGTGCTGATTGTTAGAGGTTATACTGAAGACACATTTTATACATATCATAATGATTTGAATTCTCAATTAAGATATATTTTCTATCTCAATGGAGGAGTTGTGATCTGGAATATTTCAAAGCAGGTAGTTGTCATTGATTCTATAGCAAAGTCTGAGTATATAGAAGCTTATAGTGCTTCCAAGGAATCCATTTGGATTCATAACTTTTCGCAAGATATTTATGTGGTATAAATCAGTAAATACCCTATCAAATTGTATTATGATAATACTATAGTGGTGGATCTTGAAAAAGATCCAAGGTCACACCAAAAGCCAAATCATATACTATAAAAGTATCACCTCTTGATGGATTTATATCAGAGGGGTGAATTTGTAGTGAGAAGAGTACCCACTGAAGAGAATGTGGAGGACCCCTTTACTAGAGGCCTATCTAAATAGAAGCATGAGTATCATGTGAGAGCTAGAGGACTAAAGGTTGTTAGTATTTGGATCTTATTCAAGTGATAGTTTGTTAGAGTTGGTTCCCTAGAACAAACTTCTTTATACTTTATGATAACTTGTATTCATTTTTTTTAATATTAATAAATTTATTGTCACATCCTGATTGTTATTATGCATAATATATGTGATAATTTCCCTGGTGTAGTTTTCAAACTAAATGTTAATAGTATTTACCTGATATGATGAGAACCCAAAAGTGCTAAAACTATATTTTTCAATATATGCTCTATAGTTGGATGATATCATTTTAGGGGGAAATGATATAAGATATCTGGGGTGGGGAATTTTAGTAATTTGAGGCACCTTCTCATGGTGTACTCCCTTGGTAATATCCATTAATATATTATAATAATGAGACCCACTAGTAGGAAATCCACATTTATATGTGTCATTGGATATTCATATCTATGGAAATTTGTATTGGTCCTTATACTTTAAGAGTATTGTTAATGAGTATTATAAGTTGCATAATTTGATGTATTTATGAAAACTGTGATGACATATGTTCATGTTGTGGTAGGATATGTTGGGTGCATCACTAGTAATATTTCATTAATGAATAATGTGAGAAAGGATTTATCCCTTCTATTTTTAATGGAAGTTTATATCTAAGGCCCTTTGATGGAAATGATATAGCTTAAATAAATACATGACCATGGTATTCTATAAGAATGTTCTATTTCCAAAAATTCAAATAAAGAGACCTCGAGAATATAGGTTGATGGAAATAGCATGAAACCTCCTTGATTTGAGATGTCATGATAAAGGGATTATATTACAGAGTTAGCATCTGTATGAGTTATCATGTCATTGCGGCATTAACTTCTTTCTCTATCTATGCCTTGGCATGTTTCTAGACACTAACCTTGGACTTTAGGCTACTTCACCTAATGACACTAATAAAGAAGCCTAAAGGGTCACACACACAAATTGTATCTAGAATCTTAGTTAAATAATATATTATTATTTATTATTTAACAAGTTGAATAAATATTATTCTCAGATGTGGTTTAATAAATATTCATGTTTTCTTGATATAATTTATTTCACCACCAGTTATTTGATAAAATATAATGTGATCAGGATATTTAATAAATATTTATTTTCTATTTAGTGAATATAATATTTATTTAATTATTAGCAAATAATGAATTGATATTTATTTAATAAATAAATAGTCATTATTTAGGGTTTGATAAATAACATGGAGGAATGGTGGACTAAGTTTAATGGTCAGGTGAGAAAATAATATATATTTAATATTATTTGATTAAATAATATTTAATTTTAATTCGCATTTTAAGAACGTATTGATAAATATTATTATTATTATTATTATTTGACATGGGGTTTTCTCTATGATTAAATAAATAATTAAGGGTACTTGTGCAATTATTTTATTTTAACCCTAGCGATATATAAACCCAGTTATGTTATTTTATCATTAGAATAATTCATTTGATTGGGTTGTGCACAACAAAATTGGATAATTCTATCAATCCATTAGGATCTATCTTCTCCAAGAATTCTCTTAAGAACCAAGAACAATATTCCTCCACCAGATAAAGGATAATGTTTTGGAAGCGGTTATCAAAGTGATAAAAGGTGGTTGATGCAAGTGCAAAGATCTAGAATACTAGCACCTGGAGATTCCTTTAGTGATGTTTGGAGATCCATGGAACATTTTTGGATCACTGTTATATATAATCCTCACTTTATTTCTATGAGGTAATGACACAACAATGTAGATCTATTTCCATATTCATCAACGAAGAAATAATTCCATCAAAGATAATTCTTAATTAAATAAATTAATTATAAATAATATCTCATGATCCTCCCTCTAGTTCCAGTGTAAATTCTATTATTAGATTCTTTGATTTAATTATATTAATCATGATGTTCAACATTGTGTTAAATCTCAAATTAATCATCTATCATGGAAAAAAGAAGTGTTGGGCATCGCCCATTGCACGATTCTATTACGCACAGAACCTATAGATTATAGCCCCTCACTGAACCGATAATCTCATGATACAAATCAGTTTTCTATACTTAGTTAAATGGGTTTCTACACATTAGTTTTATATTTTCTTGGGGATTGATCTTAACGATGAAGGTATCATGCGCCTGGGAAACATGACGTCCAATGATTAAGTATTTCCTTTATTTAGAATTCATTTATTATTATCCATGATATTTTCACAATGGTATTATCTCTGTATAAATTTCATGCTTAGTTATTGATTAAATGGAATGTGTTTTCTATTATTTAACTTTTTATATTGATTATTTCTTATCTAGTTATAATAGTCATGTTATTGATTAAATGGAATGTTTTTTTAGTTATTTACCTTTTTATATTGATTATGCTTACTAATTCATGATTTCTTTTGTTGTACTTAACCCTTACTGAGTATTTCAGTTTACCCTTATTTTTTTCCTTTCTTAGGAATCCATGAATTTTACTATGAAATATACACAAGAATATGTTATAGATAATAATGATGTTCTTAAAAAAATATTTTATAATTTTTGTATTCAAATGTAATACAAGACTCTTGTATATATCCAGTTTAGAAAGACTACTAAACTTTTCAGTGTTTTAGGATAATCTTCCTTATATCTTATGTCAATGTATTAAATCAAGAACTAGTTCTGGGATACTGGGGTCGAGGTCACTATAGTCAGTATGATTATTAACCAAAGTAATTTGTATTACCATGGTAAAAGGTAAATCATGTAATTAAGGGTAAAAATAAATATAATAAGGACTATAAAATGACCATAAAACTTGAATTAATTTTATTTAATGAGTCTATGTCATTCATACTCATCCAATATTTGGTTATATGGACTTTTTTTATTTGGGTGTGATTGTGACCATTATAATATTCTAAGTAATGAAAAGTAAAGAAAGACACACTCGTGTTTTTATAACTATAATATTTTTAACATAGGGATAGAAAGAAGATATGTTTTATTATAAATATTTATTTCACATATAGATTATTTAAATTCATCATTATAAATTTTTTTTATTTTTTAGTAAAAAAATAATTACCTTTCATTCTTAGACAAAGCTGACGTACTGGTTATTCAATTAATTTAAAAATCAAATAAATGATATTAAAAATATTAAAACAAAAACAATTTGAGATAATTAATGTGATCCATGAATTCACTAGATTAATATAAATCATTTGGGATGTAATAAAATATTTTTTTTAT
This sequence comes from Viscum album, assembly GCA_963277665.1. Lineage (NCBI taxonomy): Eukaryota > Viridiplantae > Streptophyta > Magnoliopsida > Santalales > Viscaceae > Viscum > Viscum album. Next base: position 1,605,381,330 of record OY728141.1, on the reverse strand, counting down.
AATTTAATTTGTTTTCTTGATGATATTAAAATCAATGTAATTAATTGTTCTAAAAATTTACATTAATGATATTTTATAATAAATAATATTTTATTAAATGATATAAAATTACAAAAAAACATATATTCATCCAATTGGTTATTATATTTTTTTATATTGTCAACCATGTTCCATTTATGATCTTTTTTTTATTTATAGTAAATATCTTGACCATCAAAGTGTAAAAACATTTTTGTCACGGTAAGTGTGACAAGGGTTAACAAGGGGTTAAACCAAAGTATAAGTGAAAAAAATTGATATAAACTTTTCAAAAAAAAATATTTGATGAGATTTTATAAAGTCATTATCATCTTATAATTAAATATTATAAATTTTGATCCATTTTTATATAAAAAATAATTTATATTAAATTAATATTTTAATAAATTCTGAGAGTGTCCCTCCTCTCTCTTATAGAAGGATAGCTCTTCTTATCTTTACTTCACACTTCAAAACCCATTTTTGTTGACCAAAATCTTCCCAAATACGTTAATAAAATCCCTATTCATGTTATAGATGCTATATTTATAGAATAATACCAAACATAGTGGTCTTAAGGTGTTAATAAAAAAAGGTTTCCCAAAGAAGAGGTATTGTTCTTAATCGAGAGTTTTTATTTTATTTCTTCTTTCACCTACTTAAAATCTTACTTAACCATGATTATATAATATCGTCTGTATCTTATATATATTTAGATGTTATTTTGTTAATTTAAAAACCTATATCAATCTTTAAACTTCATAAAATGAGAAATTAGTTCATCATTCGTACGTATGGTGGACAACCACCTCACAGATTGATATAGTTTATTTTCCATCAACACCGATCTTGGATAGTTATAATGATGGAATTAATATTTATATATTATATTAATGAAATATTTATCATTATTAAAGGATAATATATTACTTACTTTCTTACCATTCCTTTTTCATAAAAATGATAATGGCGTTCATGCATATGTGTGGACTACCACCTCCATGAAGTGATGTGATTCGTTATTCATCACCATGTCACATGGATGATTTATATAAGTATATTTAGATAATTAATTTGATATTTATGATATAATTACCATTATTTATAGATAAATAATACTTAATTTATTACTATAATGATCTTTGAAAAATCGAAACGTTACTCATGCATTTGTAGGGCCTATCATCTCCATGAATGTAACGTAGTTCATTTTTCATAACCATATTTATTTTTTGGTTTTAAAATTATAGTTTTTGTATAAAATTATAATTATTTTATAACTATTATTCTATATATGATTAAATAAGGATCACTTTTACCTTATTCAACTGACTGAATTCACTTTGAAATTATCGACTGAACATCCTCAAAACACCTAATATGGACTTAACTAATTAAGTTATTAAATATGTCATTAAAATAAATCAAAAATATGGTTTAAAGATATAATATTAGTCCATTAAAATTATATTAATAAATTAAATAATTTATATAAGTCTATTATATTAGTGTTGAAGAAAATATATAGAAATTCTGGACTCGAGGTAAGGGATTTCGTCTCAATTTTCATTCATTAAGGAATATTTTATTGTTATACACCTAATTTATTTTATATGGTACACATAATGTCGTTTTTTACATATTATATCATGAATATTTAATACCTAATGATATTTTATGTTGAAATTTAAATTATTTTACCCAATGGGATTTGACTAGAAAGCTTCTAACAGGTAGAGGGTTTCTTAACTCAATTTCCCTTCATTGAGTTATAACTCATTTTCATTGACTTTTTCATTCCATGATTATGTGTGAATCAATATTTAATTTTTTTTCCCATATCTTCAATTTTTTAGGTTTTACATTTTTTACAAATAATCTCTCAAATTATTAATTCTCAATTTAATGATATGATATTTGTAAGGGTTATTCTTCTCAAAATATATTTCTTTGGGTCCTACATTTATGATATGACCATATATTATTTTATGAGGTGTATTTACTAAAAATGTGACATGTTATATCATGAATATTCTTATTTTAATGATATTAAAAGTTTCATTTTATTTTATTTTTTCATGTGACTTATGATTGAAGTGTTACCAAAGTGGAAAAGGCTTTACGTTACAAACTCTTTTCTTTTCAGGATTGTTTATGTTCAAGGTTCCTTGGGGAAATCATATGATCTAATTTTATTGAAATACATATATTTTATTCTTATCTATTTATGAATGTGGTTCACATTTTTAATTTCAATTTCCTCCCTTATGAATTAAAGAAACATCATGAAAGGTTTTTTAATTGATATTGATATGGTATCTTTTTAGATTGGGAATGTTTCTTTTCTATATCCATGTTATCTAAAAAAATTTAAAAAAAATTCTTTTATAAAAATAAATTATTTCCTAAAGCTATTTCACATGGTTTTTAACATGCTTTTTAATGGTTTTAAAATGGAAATTTATTTACATTTTCCAAATGTGTCACTTTGGAATACTTTTAGAAAATGATTGAAAATAGTGTTTATTTTTATCATCTATAACATGAAAATTTTAACCACCATGACTATTATTTTATTTGAAAGTTGCTTTAAAATTTTCCTAGGTTATTTTCAAATAAAATCATATCCCTAGTATTTTTTAAATTTTTATAAAATATTAATCCAAGAAAAGGGTATTTTCTATTATTTTAAATGAAAATGTTTAAATATTATTTTAAAGGTATTCTCATCTAGGTTAAAATTATATAATGATTTCTCTATTCCACTAAGAATTTTATCTTAAAATTACATCCGTTTTCTTTCTCTCAATGACTTACGATAATTATTTTAAAGATATTTTTAGGAAATATATTTATTTTTAGGGGTTAATATAGCTATAGTGGTTGTTGTTTTTAGGGGCGTTATATTGAAAAGTTAAATTCTCTAAATTATGTATTCACATATAGTTCTTTTATATTGTTTACGAAGGGTTTAGCCTCATAATAACTCATGTATGATCCTAATATGTTGTATACGATGGATGCAAACAGATAGTGCCTCGATGTATTTGGTAGTGATTATGTTCTCTAGTGTAAGATCCCGGCCAATTTTGGTGTTATCTCAGGAATAATTTCAAGTAATTTTTGTTTTTACATAATTACCTTTAATGTGAGTTGTAACTTAGGGTGTATTTGTGTTTATTATTGGAATATTTTTTATAAAAGGGGCATTTCACAATTAGCGCATGCTTTCTACAAACCATACGGCTATCTAAGAGAAATCGTTTGCTCTCTGGTATTTTGAGGTAGTGGATTCAACCTAATTATAGCATGGTTTTGGAGGATGTGTCCGGAAACCATTCAAGATCCACCTTGAATTAGTGGTTAATTCATGGTTAGCGCAATGTTTGGATAACTGTGCAATTAAACCATGCATCAGACAACAATGAGATCCTAAAATTGTGTATCTCACTCATTTTACATTTTAATGACCTATTTATTCTCTTATGCAACCCTAACTATTGATTTTACTTTAATAAGGGTAAATAAAGGTTCTAAAATTGACCTGAATGGATTCTAAGTCTATCAGACCTCTGTTCTTCGATATTGAAATCTGGAATCAAAGATCCGCTCTTCACCCAGTAAGTGGATCTCATCCCAATGCATTTCCATTTCATTATCCTCTATTTATTTAATATTTTTATGGAAGATATACTATATTTATTTGGATATGGAACACCCTAAGCTTCTATGGTACACTTATCTTTGAATAATGCAATAATATTTCATTGTATGCACCTTTGAGTTCAAACACACCACGACCAATCAAACTAGCTGTTATGAATAGTAATGCCTACCTTTTAAAATTTAATAAATTTTATTTTATAAAATGGACTTCATTTTTGAATTCAGAATATCGAAATTATCTTAGGGTGAATTTTTGAAATTTTTCTGAAAACTTTCAATTTTTGATGAATAATGAAAAACACTGAGTTATTGTTTAAACTGAATTTTTATTTAAATATTTATTTATTTTATTTAAATTTATTTTAGGTCAAAATAGATATATAATACCTATATAAGTTCAATTTAATTCATTGTAGTCATTTTATAATAATTTTAGATATATAAAATTTTATTGAACTTTTTACCGTCTTTTACCCGCCTCCAAGGAGCATTTGAAAATTTGTATAAAATTTCATTTTACCGCTTTTGTGAGTTGGATTTAAAAAATTAAAGAGGCATGGTTGACATAAGTAAGTAAAATTTGGTTCAATAAGATGAAAATAATTTTTGGTGAATGATAACTTTTGACTTTTATTTACCACGGTTAAAAGTAAATAGGGTAATTAATGGTAAAAATGATATTATAATTACCCTAATACATGTCATAATTATATTGGATAAGTTTAAATATACCATAAACAACCTTAGGAATAAAATATTATCCTTTTGGTCCCCTTGGATTAGATTAGGACATTTATTTTTATTTTACTTAAAGAAGAGTTAAAAGTGTTAAATTCAAGTTTTCATAACTAAAACATTTTTAATATAGAGTTATAAATAAGATAAATTAGACTATAAATATTCATTAGAAATATAAAAATATTTCCTACATAATGGTATTTTATTTATAATTTTTAGACATTAAATAATTAAATTTATTTATGACATAATGATGATGGAGTAATTACCTTATTAATGAAAAATTAAAATAATTGATATTATAAATATCCAAATAAATGTAATTTGAGACTTTTGATGAATTACACTAATTTTATAGGTTAATATGACATGTTAGGGTTTATTAATTGATTTTTTTTAAGTAATCATTCTGTTATTATTTTAACAAAAACAAAATACCAAATAGTGTCAAAATTGACATAAAAGAGTTTTTAAAACAAATATTATATTATTAAATGATATAAAAGCCCTAAAAATATAAGGTTCAGTAAAAGGAATTATATAAAGATATATATGTCATTAATTAACCACTTGGGGTTTTCTTGGAATTTATAGTAATTTTATTAACCAATTATTATAATAATACAAGAATACATGGTAAAAGTTAAACTATATAACTAAGAGTTAAACCTAAAAGATAAGGTTGATATGGTAACCTAAACTTGTATAAAACCTATTTTTTTAGAGTAATTCAAACCATAACCACCTAACACTCGAAATAAATTCATTTTGAGCCATTAAACCTAATATTATTGTATAATAAAATAATATTTCAAACTTTTCCAAAATTGACCCTCACCTCCCTTATAAAAGGGAACTTCCCCTTCTCTCAAAATCACACCTACAAATCAATTTACCTCGGCCAAACCCTACCCAAATATCCTCCCAACTTTCCTCACTTCAACATAGAGGCCTTTGTTTTATTATAAATCCAACGTAATGATCCCTTTTTGATCAACTCAAAAGGAATCACTCGAAGAACAGGTAAATGTTTCATAATCTCTTTCAAGTTATTTTCTTCTTCCACATCCTATTTATTTGTTGTTTCCATTCTAAAATAATAAATCCAGTATCTTATATATAATTTTATGTTATTATAAATTTTTTACAACCATATTCATTATTCTATTAATCATATGAATGAGAAAGTCACCATACATGCATATGTACAGATTACCGTCTCCACGAACGCAATTAGATTCATTTCCCAATCGTAATCATTCAAGAATAATTTTCATTTGAAGATTAAAAATATTTTTTAAATAACATAATATCATTCTGGATATGAATTAAATACATCCTATCCATAACAAACATGACTTATGTAACAAAACATATAAAGGAAAATGAATCAGTTAACACCTGAAATGACGATAATACTAAAATATTATTAACAAAGCAATATTAGAATATAATATATGATATCATATTTATGTATGAGATTCTTTTAGAATTTAATAACAATGATTTACCTATTATACATGAGGTTAACTTTCCCTCAACGAAGTAAAAGTACAAGGTAAGGGTTAATTTCACAATCTCTTTATTATCTAAGGTTTTTTTTACGTAAGTATCTACTGGGACCTCTTTATCATCCACATACATGTTTCCTAAAAATGTATTTCAAAACAGTTTTAATATTTCATATACTATGGGTTAAAGTCATTTATATCCTTGTTTTACTTTTTATAAGATATTTATAAAGGAATATTTCCGTCATTTTCCAAACAAGGTTCTTTACGACCTTTTTGATAAAATTAAGGAAAGAATGTTTGTTTAACTTATAAAGTGGGTGCAACTATTTTTCACCATTATAACACCTTCAAATATTCCCTTAAAATATTATAATAATATTTCCAAAATAAATGTTTTATTTTATAATTATGTTAATTTTAAATGGTTTCAAAATAGAAAGAGGTTTTTCTTTCAAATAGTTTTCATTTCATCTATGTCAATATCATTTGATGTATTTTAAACTTGTTTGAAGCTGATTTATTATGATACAAATATTCCATATTTTATTTAAGGTTTTGTGATATTCTTGACTATAGATGTGTTATTTTTATACCATTCATGGTTTATGGATAAAGTATTGAAATTTCATATGGTAGTTTTAATATGAATGTTTATGTTATGTTTAAACCTTTTCATATGAGGAATGCATTGGACTTAGTAAGTTATAGGTGGATCCCACTATAGATCATCGATGCATCGGTAGGTCTCATGATACAAACTAGTGTCTTGGAACATGGCCTTGACAAAATCTTATTTGTAGTCTTGGCACAAGGCCTTGACTATTTGGTAATGAAGGCTGGCATTATGCATTCCATCATTATGAATTTGGCTATTGATATTGCATGTGATTATTCAACCAGTAGAATATCCATGTGAATAAGTAAATGGAATTATTTTTATTTATATTTTCCATATTATGATGAATTTTAAGTTTAAAATGATTTTTTTAGTCTTATACATTTCCTTAAATTTTTATACTTATTTTTGAAAGTTTCCACTATATTGTTATCCTTACTGAGCATCTGAGCTCACCCCTTTTTATGTTTTATTTTTTCCAAGATGCAAAGAATTATATTATGACTCATCTACAGGGATAGTCTAAGGGTTATGAGTGTGGTATATGGGGACAATGTTATTGTTTTTTTCATTTTATAATGTAATGTAAAACTTATTAATGTATCTAGTACTTCTAAGGCTACTAAACCGATCGGTCATTCGAGACTTTATCTTTTGTGATCATGAAAATGTTATGTAATAATGCACTGACTCTGGGTAACTAGGTTTGGGGTGTTACATTTGGTATCAGAGGAAGTTTAGTACAAACCTAGGAAAATAGATTTAGAAAAACTCTGATTAGAGCATGTTATCCTAAGATAGACTTTGAGGATTAGTATAGAAGAACTTATTAGAATTTTGGTAATGTGGATATTTTGTGTATTTTCCAAGAAATACATCCCTGTATGGATATGAGCAGGAAGAGGCAGCTCTTGCATAGATGTACCTAGGAGTGAAAACTCTGAAAAGGAGTTTCGGACATGACACGGGGTATCCTGGTACATGACAATGGGCCTTGCTGTACTCTTGGTTACAACACTCCCGGGGGATATGCTTAGGATAATTCACATTTTATTTACAAACCATTATGAAGGATTTATGAGTACATACATCTTCAATGAATTTTTTTTATGATTATGGATTATATCCATAAACTGTTCAATTTATGTTAAGTATGTTATATGTTTGGAATTATGTACAATGATTCATAAAATAATATAGTGTATAACATTGTTTATAAATGAAGCCTAGTGGAAGGAATGGAAACCATATCAACACACGTACTCCATGTAGGTATTTTCCTACTAATCGAGATATTTATAGTGGAGTTGGTGATGCAACTAGCGCTGATTATCTTATCACCATACTAGGTCAACTCACTCAAGTTATGAATAATAACCTCACCTGTATGGAGCACCCTAATCCAAAATGCGGAGGATCAATGTTAGACTGCTTCATGAGGCAACAACCACCAACATTCAATGGGACTACAAATCCATTTTTATCTGAGCAATGGATAAGTTCCTTAGAAAAAATATTTCATGCTTTAGGGAGTAGTGAAAGGGAAAAATTTGTCATGTCAGTTTATCGCCTCACAGGAGATGTAGATCAATGGTGGTAATTGATTCAAAACAAAAAGGAAGATGAAGAAGTATCAAATATGGAATGGATAGAGTTTAAAGATATTTTCTTAAAAAAATACTTTCTTTGTGACCATCGAGCGGATATAGAAATAAAATTTCTGAATCTGAGGTAGATAGAGGATGAGAATGTCGCAAAGTATGAGGCTAACTTTACAAGGTTACTAAGGCATGAAAAAAATTATATACATAACCCAAGGAGTAATATTGATCGATTCTTTGATGGGTTTAAACAATTTTTTCATCAAGAATTAGTCTTACAATCCTTCTTGTCATATGAAGATATAGTCTTATGTGCTATCAAGATAGAAAAAGAATTCTCTAAGTCTTATGACTTTAATGAAAAGCAAGGGAATAAGAGATCTGTTGAACACTCTAGAAATGAAAATAATGAGATGAAGAGAAAAATTTAATATCCATCATGTGGTAAATGTGGGAAGAAGCACCCCGGTACTTTCCTGAAGGGAATGGGAGTCAGTTACATGTGTGGTGAAAAATTCCACCAAGCTAGTGATTGCAAGGGGAGAAAGTGGCTATCAATGTTGAATGCTACAATTGTAAATAAAGGGGGAATTATGAAAATTAATTTCCTAAGCACTAAGGAAACTTACCTCAAAAAAGGCCAAGGTACCAAGGCCAAGATTATGTGATCACTACTGCTGAGTTTGAAGCTCCGAAAGACATGGTGCCAGGTAATTTAATGGTTTCTTAAATTTTATCCAATGTTTTATTTGATTCTAGATCATCACATTATTTCATATCTTTCCAATTTTCTAAGAAAATTATATATTTCCAAATTTATTTAACAAGATAGTTGTTAGTAAAAACTTCTAAGTGTGGTATCATTGCAATAAATTTTTGTCAATCAGTTCCCATTAAGGCATATAAACATTATTTATCTATTGATCTCATTTTCATACCCATGATTGAACTTAATATAATCCTCGGTATGGATTGGATTTCAGACCATGATGCAAAAATTTAATATAAGAAGAAGGAGGTTACAATTTTCAATGATGATAAAGAGTACTTTATTTTTTAGAGCAAAAACGTCACCATCTGATTTTTATCTAGATCCACACCTAGTAGCTCTACTAAATTCAATTATTGGGGAGGAAGAAAATTAAATAATTGTGGGTGAGGAAAGAAATGTTAAAATATAAGATGCACCTATTGTGTAAGAATATATTGATGTGTTTCAAGAAGATTTACCTGGACATCCTCCAGAATGAGAAATTGAGTTTTCCATTGATTTAATTCTAGGTTCAAGGCCCATATCAAAGACCCCTTATAGAATGGCCATTGTGGAATTAGTTGAACTAAAGAAAAAACTAGATGAATTGAGTAATAAGGTATTTATTCACTCTAGTGTTTCTCCATGGGGATCCCCTATTATTTTTGTTAAGAAGAAGGATGTATCTATGAGGTTGTGCATTGACTACAGAGAGATCAATTCTATACTAATAAAGAACAAGTATCCCCTACCTCGCATTGATGATATATTCGACCAACTTCATGGAGCTCAATATTTTTCAAAGATTGACCTTTGATATAGATATCATAAGTTGTGTGTGAATAAGGAAGACATTCCAAAGACGATATTTCGTACCAGGTACGGGCATTACATGTTTACAGTAATGCCTTTTGGGCTGACTAATGAACCCTATGTTTTCATGGATCGAATGAACATAGTTTTCAAAGAATATCTTGATGGATTTTTAGTGGTATTTATTGGTGATATCTTGGTATACTCTAAAATCTACAAAGATCATGAAAATCACTTGCGCATTATCTTAAAGACTCATAGAAGAAATGAATTTTATGGGAAGTTTAGCATGTGTGAATTTTGGATTCAGGAGATTTCTTTTCTTGGCCATATTGTCTCTAAGGATGGGATATATGTTGATCCTTCTAAGACAAAGGCAATCCAAGAATGGTTAGCATTGACAAGTATAACCGAGGCACATATTTTTATTGGTTTAGTAGGTTATTATCGGTACTTCATCCAGAATTTTGCCTGATTGGATAACCCATTAACCAAGATCACTCGTAAAGGGGTTAAATTTGTTTGTACAAAAGAGTGTGAAGAATGTTTTGAAGAACTGAAGAGAATATTAGTCAATGATCCTATCTTGACTCTACCATCGGGGAATAATGGGTTTGTTATTTATAGTGATGCTTCAAATAAAGGACTTGGTTGTGTCCTTATGCAGAATGATAGAGTCATTACCTATGCATCATGGAAGCTAAAAAATCATGAACAAACTATCTCACTCATTATCTTGAGTCAAAAGCTGTAATATTTGCTCTGAAGATATGGAGGTATTATATCTATGGTGAAAAATTTGATATTTATACTAATCACAAGAGTTTGAAGTATATTTTCTCACAAAAAGAACTCAACATGAGGCAAAGGCGATGGCATGAACTACTCAAAGATTGTTATTTCACTATACACTACCACCTGAGGAAGGTAAATAAGGTGGAAGATGCTTTGAGAAGAAAAGATCATGGAGTTTTGACCAGGATGAGAATTGAAAAGGATCCCATATACATGGATCTAGTAAATATGGACATGGGAATAACCATGGAAGGTGAAACATCAAGAATTTTTCAAATGGATGCTAAACCATCTTTACTAGAAAGGATAAAAAGTTCTTAGAATGATGATGAGGAGTTTCAAAAGAAAATTAAAGCTGTGAAAGATGGGAGATTGATCGAATTCATATATGAAGATGGGATTTTGAAATTTGGGAAGAGGCTTTGTGTTCCTTATATACCTGATCTAAAAAGGGAATTGTTGGATGATGCTTATTGATCCAATTTCTCTATACACCTTGGTAGTACTAAGATGTATAGATATTTGAAGGAACATTTTTGGTGGGACAACATGAGGATAGAGATTATTTATTTTGTGTCGAGATGTATGGTTTGTCAACAAGTGAAAGCTGGAAGACAACATTCTAGATGAGTCATGCAACCACTTTCTATACTTGGGTGGAAATGGGATGATATTATGATGGAATTTTTTATGGGACTACCAAATACTCCTTGAAGGAATGATGTAATATGGGTCATTATTGATCGTATTATGAATTCAACACATTTTCTAGCTATAAGAGAAGATTTACCGCTTAAGCGATTATCAAGACTATATATTAATGAAGTTATAAGACTTCATAGAGTACCCCTATCGATTATTCCTGATTGTGATCCCCATTTTATATCAAGATTCTGAAAAATTATTCAGAAGGACTTGGATACTGAACTTCGTTTGAGTACTTCCGACCACCCTCAAACTGATGGAAAATCAAAACAGTCTATTCCAACCTTAGAAGACATGTTGATATCTTGCTCACTTGACATTCAAGGTGTGTGGGATCAGTATTTACCCCTGGTAGAATTTTCCTATAAAAATATCTTCCATTCAAGTATTCAAATGGCACCATATGAAGAGTTATACGGAAAGAGATGTCACACACCAACTTGTTGGGATGATGTTGGTGAAAGAAAAATTGCAGGACCAGAACTTGTTGAAGGAAACAATGGAAAAGGTGAATGTTTTCCAAACCCACATCAAAGTATCTCAAAGTAATAAAAAGAACTGTGCCTATAACCGAAGGAAGGATTTGGAATTTCTGGTAGGAGATCATGTTTTCTTGAAAGTATCTCCATGGAAGGGAGTTATACGTTTCGATAAGAAGGGTAAATTAAGTCCCAGGTACATCAGACCATTTAAAATTCTAAAACTAATTGGGGTTGTATCTTACCATTTGGCAATTCCGCCAAGTCTCTCCAAAGTCCATGATGCTTTCCACGTATCACTGTTGAGAAAATACATGCCTGACCCAATGCATGTACTCACCTATGGAGAAATAGAACTGGAACCCGATCTGTCTTATTGTGAAGAGATTTTCCAGATTCTGGATACTAGAGAACAAGTGTTGAGAAACCAGACGACTCGTGTGGTAAAATTTCTATGGAGAAATCATAAGATGGAAGAGGCGATGTGGGAACCCAAGGAATGTATGATGAAGAACCACCTGAGTCTTTTTATGCAGTTATATTCTAGAAATTTTGGGGATAAAATTACTTGAAGGGAGAAGAATGTAAGACCCCAAGCTTCCATGGTATGCTTCCCTTTGAATAATGCAATAAGTTTTCGTTGTACACAACTTCGTGTTCTAACACAACACGACCAATAAAACTAGTCGTTATGAATATTAATACCCACTTTTTAAAATTTTATAAATTTTATTTTTTAAATGGGCTTCATTTTTGAATTCAGAATATCGAGATTATCTTAGGGTGAATTTTTGGTATTTTTCTGAAAACATTCAATTTTTTATGAATAGTGAAAAACATTGAGTTATTGTTTAAACCAAATTTTTATATAAATAACTATTTATTTTATTTAAATTTATTTTACGTAAAAATAGATTCATAATACAGATATAAGTTCAATGTAATTCATTGGAGTCATTTTATAATAAGTTTATATATATGTAATTTTATTAAACTTTTTACCGTCTTTTACCCACCTCCTAGGAGCATTTGAAAATTTGTATAAAACTTATTTTTAGTAATTTTTTGAGTTGAATTTAAAAAATTTGAAAGACACATTTGACATCATTAAGTAAAATTTGGTTCAATAAGATGAAAATAATTTTTAGTGAATAGTAACTTTTGACTTTATTTACCACGGTTAAAAGTAAATAGGGTAATTAAAGGTAAAAATTATATTATAATCACCCTAACACATGTCCTAATTCTATTGGATAAGGTTAATTCAACCAAAAACAGCCTTATGAATAAAATATGATCCTTTTGGTCCACTTGGATTATATTAGGACATTTATTATTGTTTTATTTAAAGAAGAGTTAAAAGTTTTAAATTCAAGTTTTCATAACTAAAACATTTTTAATATAGGGTTATACATAAGATAAATTAGACTATAAATATTAATTAGAAAGGTAAAAAGATTTCCTACATAATTTTATTTTACTTATAATTTTTAGAAATTAAATAATTAAATTTATTTATGACACAATGATGATGCAGTAATTACATTATTAATGAAAAATTAAAATAATTGATATTATAAATATCCAAATAAATGTAATTTGAGACTTTTGATGAATTCCACTAATTTTATAGGTTAGTATGACATGTTAGGGTTGATTAATTGATTTTTTTTAAAGTAATAATGTTGTTATGACTTTAACAAAAACAAAATACCAAGTAGTGTCAAAATTGACATAGAAGAGTTTTTAAAACAAATATTATATTATTAAATGATATAATAGCTATAAAAATATAAGGTTTTCTCAAAGGACATAAATAAATATATTTATGTCATTAATTATCCACTTTCAGTTCTCTAGGAATTTTATAGTAAGTTTATTAACCAATTATTATAATAATACAAGAATATATGGTAAAAGTTAAACTATTTAACTAAGAGTTAAACCTAAAAGATAAGGTTAATATGGAAACCTATAATTGTCTAAAAACTATTGGTTTAAATTAATTTGACCCATAACCAACTAAGTCTCGAAATAAATTTATTTTGATCCATTAGAAACTTAATATTATTGTATAATAAAATAATATTTCAAACTTTTCCTAAAGTGACCCTCACCTCTCTTATAAAAGGGAACTTCCCCTTCTCTCAAAATCACACCTCCAAAGCCATTTGGCTCAGCCAAAACCTACCCAAATATCCTCCCAAATGCCCTCAATTTAACCTAGAGTCCTTAGTTTGATCAGAAATCCAACCTAAGGAGCCCTTTTTGATCAACTCAAAACGAATCACCCGAAGAAGAGGTAAATATTTCATTACCTCTTTCAAGTACTTTTCTTCTTAAACTTCCTCTTTCTTTGTTGTTTCCATTATAAAATAATAAATAAAGTATATTCTATATACTATGATGTTATTGTAAAAATTTTACAACCATATTGATTATTCTATCCATCATATGAATGAAAAATTCACCATATGTGCGTATGTACGGATTAGCGTCTCCACCAACGCGATAAGATTCATTTCCCCATCATAATAATTCAAGAATAATTTTCATTTTATGATTAAATATAATATTTAAATAACCTAATATCATTCTATATATGAATCACACGCATCTTATCCATAAAAAACATGACTTACGTAACAAAACATATAAAGGAAAACGAATTAGTTAACACCTGAAATGACTATAATACTAAAATATTGTTAACAAAGCAATATTAGAAGAACATATATGATGTCATATCTATGTATGTGGTTAGTTTATAATTTAATAAAAATTATTTAACTATTATACAGGATGTTAATGTACCCTCATCCAAGGAAAAGTACAAGTTAAGAGTTAATTTCACAATCTCTTTATTATTCGAGGTTGTTTTTACGTAAGTATCTACTGGAACCTCTTTATCATCCACATACATGTTTCTTAAAAATGTATTTCAAAACATTTTTACTATTTTCTAGACTATGGGTTAAAGTCATTTATACCCTTTTTTGACTTTTTATAAGATGTTTATAAAGGAATCTTTCTGTCATTTTCCAAACAAGGTCCTTTAAGACCTTTTCGACAAAATTAAGGAAGAATGGCTTTTTAACTTATACGGTGGGTGCAGCTATATTCCACCATTATGAAACCTTCAAATATTCCCTTAAAATATTATAATAATATTTCCAAAATGAATTTTTTATTTTATAATTATGTTACTTTTAAATGGTTTCAAAATAGAAAGATGTATTTCTTTTAAATAGTTTTCATTTCATCTATGTCAACATCCTTTGATGGATTTTAAACTTGTTTGAAGTTGATTTATTATGATACAAATCTTCCATATTGTATTGAATTTTTTGTGATATGTTTGACTATGGACGTGTTTTTTTTATACCATTCATGGTTTATGGATAAATTATTGACATTTTGTATGCTATTTTTAATATGAATGTTTATGTAATTTTTAAACCTTTTCATATGAGGAATGAATTAGATTTATTAAGTAATGGGTGGAGCCCAATATAGCTCCTCGATGCATTGGTTGGTCTCATGAGAAAAACTAGTGTCTTGGAACAAGGTCTTGACAAAATCTTATTTGTAGTCTTGGAATAAGGCCTCAATTATGTGGTTATGAATTCTGGCATTATGCATTCCATCATTATGAATTTGGCTATTGATATTGCATGTGATTATTTGACTAGTAGAATATCCATGTGAATGAGTAAATGGAATTATTTTGATTTATATTTTCCATATTATGATGAAGTTTAAGTTTAAAATGATTTTGTTTTAGTCTTATACATTGCCATATATGTTTATTCTTATTTGTGAAAGTTTTTCTATATTGTTATCCTTATTGAGCATCTGAGCACACCCCTTTCTATGTTTTATTTTTTCCAGGATATGAAGAAGTATATTATGATTGATCTGCAGGGATAGTCTAAGGGTTATGAGTGTGTTCTATGGAGACCATGTTATTGTATTTTTTTCATTTTATAATGTAATGTAAAACTTATGAATGTATCTAGTACTTCCAATGCTACTAAACTGATTGGTCTTTCGAGACTTGATCTTTTGTGATCATGAAAATGTTATGTAATAATTCACTAACTCTGGGAAACTAGGGTTGGGGTGTTACAAGATATAAACCTATTTGGTGAGATCTAGAACAAATATTGTAGATCTAGATCGATATTGAATAGATCTTAATATCTTGGTTTTTGGTCTAGGTATTTAGATCCATAACTCATATCTACATCATTGCACTGCTCAGATTTTGGGGATTTCCATTAAGTGATATCCATCAACTAATCAAGGTAGGTGTTATAATACCAAATTCCCATAGTCATGCATTTTATTCATGTATGAAAATTTGTATAATTTCTAAAATTCTTTAGCAATTGATTCTTAAATTAGGTAAACTAGGTTGACAAATTGATTTATCAAATATTTGTTGAACTTAATTATTTTTTGAATAATTGATCATGAGAATAATGGGAATCCCTATTAGATAGTAAATTTGGGAAGTTGATTAATAGATTAAGGTATTTTAGTCTAAATAAGTAATCATGGTATTAATTATGAGATATCAAAATGGCTAAGTTGAGATAATTAATTGTTAATTAATTATAGAAAATTAATTATGGGATGTGAATTGTGATATCAGTTAATTAATTAATTAATAAATTAATGTGATTGATGAATTTAGTTAATGGTTTTGTTAATTAATAGATTTTATGTATTTAACTAATTGATGAATTAGTAAGATAATTGATGTGGATAATTAATTGATGAATTAATTATGTGTTTAATAATGGGTACATGGTCATTCTAAATTAATAAGTATAAATGGTAACACGGTCATCATACTTATGAGTAAGAGAATAGGAAAATGGTCATTCTAATGAGAAGTATATATGGTAACATGGTCATTATACATAGGAGTAAGAGAATGGAAACATGATCATTCTATTTAGGAGTAAGTGTGGTAACATGGTCATTTTATTTATGTGATTTGATATAGGTAACTTTGGAAATGTGGCTTTTAAAAGTGGAATTAAAGAATGGAAATAATGGAACTCTGATTAATGGCTTCGCATGATATTATTCTAACTTAATCATGAGTACAATCAGCTACTGAGATATCATAGTACCTTTGAACACTTTGATCTTTGGTAAAAATAAGGTATTAAGATATGATATTACCTGGGGAAGAATTCAGGCTCTAGCATGAGATGAAGCTATTATTGAGGTACGAGTATCCTTGGGAACCCTAGAGTTAATATATTTAGATAAGAATAAATTATAATGTAATAAATGGTTACTTATGAATTTTACTTATTTCTTATAGAACTGCATACACTATCTTTTGACTGGACTTTTTTTAGACATTGTTGGTGGTGGAATACAAAGTTATACTCACACCCTACATAGGATTCCTTATTGGTAATCAAATAGATTACATTTTTGGAGGACTGGATAAGGGAAAAGGACCTGGGGTGGATTGCTGATTTGGGATGGAGCTTGGATGAGGGGACCAGACATGGTTCGTAACCTACTTGGGGAGTCGTAGTGTCTATAATTTTAGTTACATTATAGACACTTGACACTTATATTGGCATAGAATATTTTACATTTCTTTTGAGTATTGTATTTTCTATTTGGTTATCTTTTTACATGATTATTTTTCTAGTTATATTTGTTTATGTGTTTGTTTGTTTATTTCTATTGGTGTTTTACTCTGATAAATGAGGGTTCAGCCTCCACATGAATGACTTACCGGACCCTAGTTTCTAGTCGATATCCTCTAGAATATGGGGAGGTGTTCTTGAGGTCATGTAATGAATCATATCGGAGAATTGTCATGTGGTTCCTGGGTCGGGACATCACAAAGTGGTATCAGAGTTCTAGTTTTATTTCTTCTTATTTTGTATTACTATTTTGGGAAAGGTAGACAGGAGACTAAGAAGATTCGGGGAATGGTAATGAGCTTGTTCAGGGGAGCCACAAACTCATGTATGGGGGGAAACCTGAGTACCCAGGGTGGCATTTTTGTTATTGTTGTTTTTTGTTACAATTGAATATTATTTCACTTTGGGTGAGGCACTTATGTTGTGATGTGATTATTATTTCTTGAATTATTGAATATTTATTCTTGTCCAAAAATAGCAAGAGAATTGAGTTTTCATGCATCATTCTAGGCACTCAGGATTATTTTGTGACATGTATCATCTTAGGAACGCACAGCAAAATGGGTTATGGGTAAGTTGTTGAACTTGAACTATTTTCCTAGTTGTGAAATTAAAATAAAAATAGTGCCTAACATGAATTGAGTAGTATTTTAAGATGATGAAAAATGTAAATAATTGGGTGTCTAAATGAGAATATTGATTATGATGGTGTGTTTACCCTTGTTAACCAAAACCTAGGTGTAGGATGGTTAAGGGTAGTGATATTGCCTCAATTTTGATTGTGTGGCGAGGTGGGGGGGAAATACTTTTTTTGATTATTCATATTGCGTAAATGTTATAAGGTTTTGTTAAGAGACCTGAGATGCGTGTTTAGCATTGTAGACAGTATGCATCCATGGCGCTTGTTGAGGGGACGGTAAAGAGGCTTTCCAAGGAAATGTTTTCCAATTAGGGAGCTGAAGGAACCAATCGTGCCAGCTAAAGATGAAGGGGAGAAGTTTCAGAAGAACTTTTCTTAGTTCATTCAATTCTTGGAAAGAGAACCAGGGAGAGTTCTGAAAAGTATGTCGGAGTTGACAAGGGAGTTTGAATTACAACACCCTCTAACTTTTACTGTAGAGGGTTGACCTAAGGGAGCTGAATTCTGGGTTGAGTCCATAGAGTCAATAATTGACCATTTGGAGAGTCTAACAGAGAGGAGGGTCAAGTTGGCTGCTTATATGCTACTGGGATCAGTGAAGCATTGGTGGGACGTTCAGGTGAAAAATGGATAGACTGCTAGTATGTTATGTAAGGACTTATTGGAGAGGTTCTTGGAGAAATTTTATCTAGAGACACTGAGATAAGAGAAATCTACATATTTCATGCATATTACATAGGGGAGAATGTTAGTGATTGAATATGATATACGCTACATAGATCTATAATGCTTTGATCCAACGTTAGCAGGAGATGAGGAATCTATGAAGAAATGTTTCCAGGATGGAGTTAAGTGTGATATTAAGTCCTAGGTGAATATCTTTAGGCTGAAGAAGTTTACAGAAGTAGTGGATCATGCTCTCATAGTTAAAGGGGCCCTAAGGGAGGATTCCAATGATGGACAGGTAGTTGTTTCTGGATGATCAGGAGGCGTGACTTTCGAGAGTAAGAAGCGTCATTATGATAAATTTAGTCATGGAAGTGAGAAGCAGAGTACATAGATAGGAGGGTCGGTTGGATAGGACCTTACTAGCATGATCTTTCATCAGTGTGGTAGGTCAAGACACTATCGCCGATGCTATTCTCGACCACTAGTAGAGTGTCAATATTGTATCAATATGGGACATCTACAGAAGTTCTATTGGTCACAGCAACATACTATTACTAAAGAAGAAGACGTGTAGTTGAAACATACTATACAGGTGATTGAGGATATGCTATGGGAATGTGTGCTTGACTTCAGTTGATCTTGGGAAAAGCATTTGGTTTTAGTGGAGTTTTCCTATAATAGTAGTTATCAGGTAACTATAAAGATGGAACCATATGAGGCTCTTTATGGTATTCCATGTAGATCAAAACTATGCTGGATGGAGGCTGGTGAGTCCGAGTTATTAGGACTGAGTCTCATGCAGGATACATCAGAGTATGTATAGTTGATTCAGAAATGTATGGATACAGCTCAAAGTAGGCAAAAGTCATATGTTTATAGATTAAGATGACCCATAGAGTTTACATAGGGTTATCATGTATTCCTTTGGGTGTCTCCTAAGTTGGTTCACCATGGGATATAGAGGAAGGGAAAGTTGGCACCCAGTTTTATTGAACTATTTGTGATAGTGGATTGAATTGTTCCGATGGCGTACCTATTGGCTCTTCCATAGAGTTACAGCGCTATGAATGATGTCTTCCATGTGTCACAAAAACAGTGGTATCATACTGAACCTTCACATGTGATCAATGTATATGAGTTTGACCTTGAGATAGATGTGTCCTTTGAGAAACATTCGATTCATGTGTTGGATCATAGTGAGAAAGTGTTGCAGGGAAAGACCAAGCTGATAGTTTATGTGTTATGGAAACATGGATGTGTACAAGAGGAAACATGGTAAAGAGAAAAAAATATAAGGGATCAATGGAATATATCCTATGTTTATTTGGATCTAAACCTATTTGGTGATATCTAGATCTAATATTGTATATCTAGATCTATATTGAATAGATATTGATATCTTGGTTTTTGGTCTAGGGATTTAGATCCGAAACTCATATCTATGTTATTGTGCTACACGAATTTTTGGGATTTCCATTGAGTTAACATCCATAAAAAATTGAGGTAGGTGGTCTAAAACCTAATTCCCATAGTCATGAATTTTATGTGTGTATGAAAATTTAAATAATTTCTAGGATTATTTATAAATTGATTCCTAAATTGGGTTAACTAGGTTAACCAATTAATTTATCGAATATTTGGTGAACTAAATAATTGTTTGAGTAATTGATCATGATAATAAGTGGTATCCCTGTTAGATAATTAATTTGATAATTTTATTATGAGATTTATGGATTTTAATATACATAATTAATTAGGTGATTAATTATAAGATATTGAATTAGTTAAGTTGTGATAATTAATTGTTAATTAATTATTTGTTTTGAGATTATGATCTTGATAATAAATTGTGGGATTAATTATGAAGATATTAGATTTAGAATGAGATAATTAATTCTGAAAATTAATTATGGGATGTGATTTTTGATATCAGTTAATTAATTAATTAATGGGATTTATGCATTTAGTTAATGGTTTTTTTAACTAATGGATTTGATGTAATTAACTAATTATTGAATTAATAAGGGAATTTATGTGGTTATTAATTGATGAATTAATTATGTGTTTAAGAATGGGAACATGGTCATTCTAAATTGATAAGTACAAATGATAACATGGTCATCATACTTATGAGTAATAGAATTGTAACTTGGTCATTCCAATGTGAAGTATACATGGTAACATGGTGTAAGAACCCTGATCTTCTTTTTCAGGTATGCCTTCTTTTCTAGTTGTTTTTTAGGAAAAAGGATTTTCTGGAAATTTTCGAAGTACATGTCATGTACGCAGTTATCACGGGTATCCATGTACACAGTTATCACGGGTAGCCATGTGCTGGTCGGGTAACGGCCACACACACGACCGTGTGGGGGTGACCTGGAGGCCGCCTAAAGCAGAGTACGGAAACGGAAAGTACACATCATGTACTTCCAAAATACACACTGTGTATTTTATTTTTTTCATTAAATAGATCGGGGTCGCGTCTAATTGGAAAAACGGCCTTCTTATTGACCTAGTTTGTTCAAGAGAGAATCGTGTAGCTGCGAATCTTATCTGAACTCCGAAGTCGCTATCTGTTCTCTGAATCGATCGATGTCGATTGCATTGGGATTTCCTCGGTAGACTCCTCCTTCTTCTTGAGCTGCGTTTCATAATTCCTTCTCTTTATCAAGTTATCTCTGGTTGAACGTTTTAGACATTTTTGTATATCTTTGGCATTATAAGGTTATTCAAGCCCTGAGATTCAAGAATATTGATCTTTCAATTCTGAGGTAGGTGGTTTGTTCCATTCGGATGAAAGTATTTGAGTTATATGTGCAAAATCGCCAATACACATGAACAGGGTATTGTGTGTTTACTGTTTTATTCCTATTGTTTGCTTTCTATACTTGTATTCTTGAGTATATGTTAATTGAATATGAATAGGCTTAATTTATATGATTTAGAAGTGTTTTCCTATGCATTATTGTTTGTTTTGACCATTTGGTCTAGTTTGCATGTTAGGTTGCTGTTTACTTCCCATGCCTAGTATTATAGGATGAAGTGTTTGTTCTGACCTGCTGAGATCTTATAGACTATTTAGCCAAGTAGTTTTTGAGGTTTACTTTGGCTGTTACATGCTGCTATGCTTGCTTGACATACACATGTTCGTGAGAACCTGGTGTATAGACCATAGGGAGAATGGACCAAAAGGCTTCTCCAGAGTGTCTTTATAACTTACGATGTGAGACCACAGGGGAATTAACATTGAGTGCTTCCTCAGAGTGTATGTAGTTTCTCAACGTGGGAAACAGGGGGAATTGACGTTGAGTGCTTCCCCAGAGCGCATTTAGTACCGATATGAGACTATAAGAGAAATTGATGGTGAGTTATTTCTCAGAGAGTCTATGTTTAAGCTGAACCAAAGGGGTTATACTGAGTGTACTGCCTAGAGGGTTGCTTGTATTGCTAGGTAGGATTAGAGGGGATAGGTTGTGAGTACTTCCCAGAGGTTTACCTGTTGTGTTATCTTCTTTGTTGTTTCTAGGTAGGACCAAAGGGGATAGGTTGTGATTACTTCCCAGTGGGTTACCTATTGTGATTATTTTTCTTACATGATATGTGGTTATTTGAATTATTGAAACTGTGGGAATTGATTACCTTGTGAACATCCTTGTTTACTGCATTATTTTCATATTACCTTCCATATACTCACTAACTATTAGGCACAGATCTCGGGGTGGTTGCCTACTATGATTTATTCTCACACCCTATTTGGGCCAAGCTTTTGGGTCCAAACAGATTATATTGTTGTAGGTATAGAAAAGGGAAATCACCCTTCTACTTCAGGTGCTTGATTTTCTATGGAGTTGGAGAGCATGGGACCAAGCTGAGGCTTGCGATGATGAGGGGATTTTATTGCTTTTCTTTTTTACTTTGGCTAAGTACTGTTTGTGTTCCAGCATTTTGATTTGTTTGGATGCTTTTATAGACATATGTATCATGTATCATCTATATATATGTGTGTTCTCTAGTTTATTATATTTCATCCTTCCTCTGTTTACTTTTGTATGGATTATTACTACTTCCGCTATTTCCATTTTTTACTTCTTCTATGTTACTCTACCAATGAGGGTATAGTTTCCCTATTATCAAAACAAAGGCCCTTGCTTCTAGTCGACAGCCTCTGGCATTCGGGGAAATGCGCTTGAGGCCATGTGACCAACCGGGTATGGGGCGTCTTTGGGTGGCTTCCGGAACTGGGACGTTAAAAAGTGGTATCAAAGGACTTTCTTTTCTCTTGACTTATTATTTGGAGGCTTATCCAGGGATAGGAAGCAATAGGTACTTAGTAATAAGCTATGCCCAAGAGTAGGTAACCCGTGTATAGGAAAAATCCAATTTTACTCGTATAGTGAATGTTTTATGGTTTTGAAATTTTATAGTTGATTTCATTTTCACTATTGGGTGAATCACATGTTTTGTGTTGTTATTGTTGATATGATTGAGGTTCTATTTCTGTCACAACCTGATGAGATGAGGGTATTCCATCTCACGCATCATATAGGCACTTGTTATAAATCACATGCTATGCATTCTTTCCATGCCATTTAGGGTGCATTAGCAATTGAATGTTATTGTGATAGGTGTTATTCTAGATATTCATGCTGTTGTGATTGATGATTTGATAGAATACCTATTGTTTGATAGAGTATTGTTTTGCGTAAGGTTTTTCTTGAATGAACACCAAAATTTGGTTCTTGAGGTGTTATGGGTCCTTGTGGACCATAATTTGGTGGATCATTGCACTGTTATCCTTGTTATAACATGTTTAAAATTCCAAGATTTGATTCTTGGGGAGTATGGGCCCTTACATATTGGAATTTGGCACTTTAAGGTACGTTTTAGCATTTTTCTAGGCTCTGGAGTAGTTCCTGAGGCTTAATATTTGAAAAAACCCAGAATACACACTGTGTAGTCTTGACTACACACCATGTGTTCTTTTGTTTGGGAAGAAACTATTTTTCTTAAGTACACACCATTTAATTTATGTATACATCGTGGTCTCTAACCGTGTCACTGGCCATGTGGGCTATGACACGGGGTTGAGAAATCTTTGGAAAACATGCCATGTACATGATTCACACACCATGTGTTTAGAACCTATGTCCTCCCATGTGACTAACAACACGGACTGATAAATCTTAAGAGATACATGTCGTGTCATCCTTGAACAGGTCGTTTAGTGTAATTTTGGGATATGTCCATGTAACTAACAACACGGGTTGGTGAAATCCTCCAAGTACACATCATGTCTGTCTGAAACACACCGTGTAGTGTGAGCCGTATAGCCAGCCATGTCACTAACAACACTGGTAGTAAAGGTTCATCTAGTACACGTTGTGTTTGGAACTAACACTCCATGTAGTCTCGTTCTAAGGAGAATTTTGTGGCTTAGCCATGTAAGAGAGCTCGGGCAGGGAAGAAGAATTCAGGTACATGTCTTGTAGTGGAAATACACGTCGTGTATCCATGTTTTGTTAAACTTAAAAGCTTTCTTTCTCTTGTTCACTTATTATGATTATCATTTTTAGTCCTTGATGATCTTGATCTAAGGTGTACGTTTGACCTTGCAGAGTCATTCCACCATGATGTCCTCTTGTTTTACACCAGTTTCTAGGTGGTTATCAGACATCGGACATGGCTGATCAGGGACTACCTACAGATCCTCCATTTGTTCTAGTCTTGGAACCAGCAGTTATACCTGACACAGGTGTCGATGCATAGTTTAGGGAGGGATTTATAAGTATGATGTCGATCTTTCAGGGGAAACTGTCTCCTGCCCCATCGATGGAAGAATTGATGTGGGTTTTTAGCAGCAGCATCCTCCCACCTTTTTAGAGGATAGAGTACCCCAGGCTGCAGAGTCATGGCTAGAATCCACGCTGACGATCTTCGAGCATATGGAGACGCCTCTAGAGAGAAGGTTCAAGCTATATACGTACATGCTATGGGATTTTTCCAAGAGATGGTGGGATGTGATCTCACAAGTGGTACATCTATGGGTTATGACTTGGGAGGAGTTCTAGTGAATCTTCTATGACTACTTCTATCCAGAGACCTTGAGGGCTGATCGATCTTGAGAGTTCATGAGTCTAGAGTAGGGTACTATTTCATTTATGGAGTATTCCTCTTGCTTCACTGAGGTTCATCATATTACACCCTTCCTAGGGGGAGATGGTTTTTTCCTAGAATAGAATTTTGAGTATGGTCTCTGATAGGACATCTGATCATAGGTGAATATCTTCAAGATAACTTCTATCAATTCTATAGTCAACCAGGCACTGATTACAGAGTGAAATCTGAGGGATTCTGGAGCTGTGGGCCAAGGCAGTTCAACATCCAGAGTTAGTGCTTCTCTGGCTGATAGCAAGAAGCGTCGTAGGGAGATTATGTGTGGAGACCCGAGTAGGCGGGATGCACCTTTAGGTAGCCAGGTGGTATGCTACTAGTGTGGGAAGAGTGGGCATATGAGGACACATTTCCCAAGATACCCAGTGGAGTGCCGATCTTGCAGCAAGATGGTTCATCTTCAGTGCTTTTGTCAGATCTTCTCACCAGCAACTGGTGACAGGCATTCTTATATGACTCCTCATTCAGGAGCAGCGCCACCAGTTTCTCATCAGTCAGGGAACTGGAGTTCTTCTGGCCATTTAGGTCGAGGTGGAGGTCATGGCTTTGGTAGCCAGTCACCAGGCTTTTAATGATAGTAGGGTGGATTAGTTCAGGGTAGTCAGGCAGTTTCTGAAGGTCGTAGTACCATCCAGACTCTTGTAGTGGAGCATACCCAGCAGGAGCAGGATCCCGGACCTTCCATAGTTCGAGGTAGTATTTTAGTTGCCTTAGTTTTAGCTTCTTCTCTTTTCGATACAGGGGATTCCCATAGCTTTATATTTGTTTCTGTTTTTGAGATCCTTGGGCTCTGTATCTTCTCTTCTGCTGATGTTTTGACACTGAACACTCTGTTGGGGACAAGAACGTTTAGTGTGCAACCGTGTAAGGAGTTCTCTTAGAGGTTGGTGGGTGTCACTTCGTTTGGGATCTCTATGTCTTAGAGATTATAGGTTATGATGTCATTCTCGGAATGGACTGGTTAGTCCCCTTCCAGGAAATCATTGATTGTTATCTCCGTATAGTGAGCTTCACATCACTAGAAGGTAGATCGTTTCTTCATAGGGGAGAATGGGATGTCCAGGCGGGTAGAGCCAGACCCGATCGTCGTGGGTTGGGAGGATTTATAGCCCATATTGCTAGTCTATATCTTGATGACCAAGGGACTTTACAAATGAACATTCCTCTAGTGGTGGATCATTTTAGGGATGTCTTTACAGAGTAATTTTCAGGTTTTCCTTCGAAGTGAGAGTTGGACTTTTCGATTGAGCTCGTTCCAGGAGTAGCACCAGTGTTTATCCCTCTTTATAGGATGGATACACCAAAGTTGCAGGAGCTCAAGAAGCAGTTGGAGGAGTTATAGGAAAAGGGTTTCATCTGACCTAGTAATTTTCCTTACGGTGCGTCCATCCTGTTTTCAAAGAAGGCAGATGGTACCCTCAGGCTTTGCGTCGATTATCATAAGCTGAACCAGCTGACGATCAAGAACTGATATCCCATAACAAGGATTGATGATCTCTTTGATCAAATTTGAGGAGCCCAAGTGTTCTCAAAGATTTACATGTGGTCCGGTTACCATTAGTTTCATGTTAGACCATCTGATATACCTCTTACAGCTTTCCGGATAGGGTATGGTCTATATGAGTATATGGTTATGTCGTTCGGTCTCACGAACATACTTGTAGTTTTCATGGCACTGATGAACCAAGTGATCCATCCATACTTGTATTCTTTCATGGTGGTCTTCTTAGATGATATCTTGGTGTACTCTCACACTCGACATGACCATGCCACCCATCTTGAGATCGTTTTGAGTACACTGATATATAATCAGTTATATTTTAAGCTCTCAAAATTCCACTTCTGGATAGAAAAGATTCACTTCTTGGGTCATGTTATCTCAGATACATGAGTATCATTGGACCTAGAGAAAGTGAGGGAAGTAATTTCCTAGGAGAATCTGAAGAAATTCTTTGAGGTACGAATTTTTCTAGGGTTGGTTGGATACTACAGATGCTTCATACAGGACTTTTCACACTTAGCAGTGCCACTAACGGGTTTGAATAAGAAGGGTGAAATTTTCTTATGGTCAGATTCTTGTGATTCATCCTTTCAGGAGATGAAAGAGAGGTTGACTTCATCACTGATACTAGTTTTTCCAGAACCGAGCAGGAGCTATACTATGTACTGTGATGCTTCAGGTATCGGTCTGGGAGTTGTGATTATGTAGGGAGAAGGAGTCATTGTGTATGGTTCTCGGCAGTTGAGACCACATGAGAGGAATTGCCTGACGCATGATCTTGAGTTGGTTTCCGTTGTTCATGCCTTACAATTTTGAAGAAATTATCTTCTAGGAGAACATTTTGTGGTTTTCATAGACCACAAAAGTCTCAAGTATATCTTCACTCAGCATGAACTGAATTTGAGATAGAGAAGGTTGGTTGAGTACCTTTAGTCTTTTGACTTAGAGCTTGCCTATATGCCTGGGAAAGGAAATGCAGTGGCTGATGCATTGAGCAGGAGGACACAGATATAGGCAATTCAAGAGGCCAGTAGTGAGTGGAAGCTTATGGATCTGTTCTCTAAGATGCATTTGAAGGTTCACGATATATAGGGGTAGACTTTTCTTTCTTTTTTATCTGTTACCTCTACTCTTCTTGATTGATTGTGAATGAGGCATCTATCAGATTCTGAAGGCAGAGTCCTATGGGAAAGTTTGTCAAGAGAGAACCCTATTCCTGGATAGACCATTGGTGAGGATGAGATCTTTCATTTCTAGGGGTGCGTATGGTTGCCAGCAAACATATGCGAGGAGATGATGTGGGACATTCATTCCTTAGTTTGGGCAGTTCATCCTGGTGTCACCAAAATGTATTTTGATCTACACCGTCTGTATTGGTGGCTAGTTATGAAGAGAGATGTTGATAGTTTTCCCATGAGGTGTTCCACTTGTCAGCAGGTGATGACGAAGCACCAATGACCAACAAGGATTTTTTAGCAGTTACCCATTCCCGAGTGGAAGTAGAATGACATCATGATGGATTTCGTGACAGGTTTACCGAGGTCACCTCGAGGGAATGATGCACTTTGGGTTTTCATTGACAGACTCATGAAGGATTCTCACTTTTTTCTGATTAAGGAGAACTGCAGTGTTGATGAGTTGGGACGGTTGTACATCCGAGAGATTTTATGTCTGTATGGGGTTCCAAACTCCACTGTTTTAGACAAGAATGCATGCTTTACTTCTAGGGTCTAGAAGGGATTGCAGAAAGCGTTGGGTATAAAGGTGATTTTGAGTACATATTACCATCCCTAGATAGATGACCAGTCTAAGCATACGATTCAGGTGCTTGAGGACATTCTCCAAGCATGCATTCTAGATTATGGAGGTTCTTGGGAGAAGTATATACATCTTGTGGATTTTTCCTATAATAATAGTTTTCAATAAACTATTCCAATGACGCCTTATGAGTCTTTGTATGGTAGGCCATGCAGATTAACCTTATGTTGGTTGGAGCTAGGAGAGGAAGCTATGTTGGGACCTCATCTTGTCCAGGAGACTACAGAGTAGATAGAGTTGATTCGGAAAAGGATAGCTACTATGCAGTCTCGACAGAAGTCTTATGTTGATCAGTGGAGACGAACTCTAGTGTTTGAGGTCAGGGATTAGGTTTTCCTGCGTGTCACAATGAGGTTGGGACACATAAGGATTAGAAGATAAGCTAAGATTTCACCAATGTATGTTGGTCCATTTGAGGTGTTGGATAGAGGTGGGATGGTTTCCTATCGGTAGTAGTTACCTCATAGGTACCAAGCTATGCATGTTTTCTTCTACATTGCTCAGCTTCGATGTTACTTCTCAGACCCGTCTCATGTCTTCCAACCTGAGGAGGTTGAATTGGAAGTGGATGCATCATTTGAGGAGAATCCTATCCGAATTGTTGATCACAGTACAAAGGTTATTCAGGGTCAGTATGTTCCTCTGGTACGATTGTTATGGTAGCACGGGTGAGTACAGGACGAGACTTGGGAGAGGGAGGCTGATATACGATCATAGTGGCCAGATATGTTCAAGGTTTCTTCTTTTACAATGCCTTTCTAGGAAATTCGGGGATGAATTTATTTAAGGGGAGAAGTTCGTAAGAACCTGGATCTTCTTTTTCAGGTATGTCTTCTTTTCTTGTTGTTTTTTAGGAAAAGGGGTTTTTCTATAAATTTTTGAAGTACACGTCGTGTACTTAGTTACCGTGGGCAGCCGTGTGCTGGCCCTGTAACAGCCACACACACAACCGTGTGGGGGT
Source organism: Viscum album (assembly GCA_963277665.1). Lineage (NCBI taxonomy): Eukaryota > Viridiplantae > Streptophyta > Magnoliopsida > Santalales > Viscaceae > Viscum > Viscum album. The sequence goes on along the minus strand of OY728141.1, from coordinate 1,605,352,193 downwards.
GACCTGGAGGCTGCCTAAAGCAGAGTATGGAAATGAAAAGTACATGCCATGTACTTTCAAATTACACGCCGTGTATTTTATTTTTATTTTTTCCATTAAATTGACCAAGGTCGCGTCTGATTGGATGAAAAACCTTCTTCTCGACCTAGTTCATCCTAAAGAGAACCATACGACCACGAATATTCTCTGAGCCCTTGAGTCGTCATCCATTCTCTGAATTTATCTCCATCAATTGTGTTGGGATTTCCTCAGTAAACTCTTCCATCTTCTTGAGCATCGTTTCATGATTCCATCTCTTTATCAAGTTATCTTTGGTTGAACTTTTTAGATGTTTTTGTAGATCTTTGGTGTTTTAAGGTGATTCAAGCCCTGAGATTCAATTATATCGATCTTCCAACACCGAGGTAGGTGGTTTGTGCCTTTCTATTGAAATTATTCGAGTTATATGTGAAAAATTTCTAATACCCATGAACGGGGTATTGCGTGTTCTCTATTTTAGCCCTATTGGTTTTTTGATATGCTTGTATGCCTGAGTAGAGGTCAATTGAATATGAATAGGGTTAATTTCTATGCTTTGTAAGTTTTTCCTATGCATTATTGTTTTTTTTACTGTTTGGTAAAGTTTTAATGTTAGGTTGTTGTTTACTTCTCATGCTTAGTATTATAGGATGGAGTGTTTTCTCTGACTTAATGAGATATTGTAGACTGTTTAGCCAAGTAGTTCTTGAGGTTTACTTTTTCTGTTGCACACCACTATGCTTTCTTGACATACACAAGGTCATGAGAACCTGGTGTATAGACCATAGGGATAATGGGAATAAGGGATTCTCCAGAGTGTCTTTATAACTTAAGATGTGAGACCACATGGGGAATTGACATTGAGTGCTTCCTCAAAGTGTTTGTAGTTCCTCAACGTGGGCCAAATGTGGAATTTACATTGAGTGCTTCCCTAGAGTTCCATTAGTACTGATACGAGACAATTGGGGAAATTGACGGTGAGTACTTTCCCAGAGAGTCTATGCTTAAGTTGAACCAGAGGGGTCAGACTGAGTGTACTTCCCATAGGGTTTCTTGTGTTGCTAAGTAGGACAAGAGGGGATAGGCTGTGAGTACTTCCCAGAGAGTTACTTGTTGTGTTATATTCTTGGTTGTTTCTAAGTAATACCAGAGGGGATAGGCTGTGTGTACTTATAATAAGGTTACCTATTGTGATTATTGTGCTTACTTGATATTTGGTTATTTGAATGCTTGAAACTGTGGGAATTGTTTACCTTGTGTACCTCCTTGTTTACTGCATTATTTTCTTATTACCTGGAATATACTCACTAATTGTTAGGCACAGATCTCAGGGTGGTTGCCTACTGAGATTTATTCTTACAACCTGTTTGGTCCATGATTTTGGGCCCAACTAGATTATATTGTTTCAGGTATATATAAGGGAAAGTCCCTTTCTACTTCAGGTGCTTGATTTTCTGTGGAGTTGGAGAGCATGGGACCAAGCTGAGGCTTGCGATGCTGAGGGTTTGTTATTGATTTTCTTTTGTACTTTGTCTTAGTAATGTTTGTGTTCCCGCATTGTGATTTTTTTGGATTCATTACTAGACATATGTATCATGCATCATCTATATATATGTGTGCTCCAGTTTATTATATTTCAGTCTTCCGTTGTTTACTTTTGTATGTATTATTACTACTTCTACTATTGTCATTTGTTTACTTCTTCTATGTTACTCTGCAAATGAGGGCATAGTTTCCCCATTATCACACCCAAGGCCCTCGCTACTAGTCAGCAGCCTCTGGCATTCGGGGAAATGTGCTTGAGGCCATGTGACCAACCAGGTATGGGGCGTCTTTGGGTGGCTTCTGGAACCGGGATGTTACACATGGTCATTATACTTTGGAGTAAGAGAATGGGAACACGGTCATTATATTGAGGAGTAAGCATGGTAACATGGTCATCTTACTTACATGATTTGATATGGGTAACTTATGAAATGTATATTTTAAAAGTGGAATTAAATCATGGAAATAATGGCACTCTGAGTAATGGATTCACAAAATATTATTCGAACTCGAGAATGATTCAAATCTGGTGTTCAGATATCATAGTACCTTTTTAAACTTTGATCTTCGTCAATAATCAAGTATTAAGATATGATATTACCTAGGGAATACTTCAAGATCTGGAACGAGACAAAGCTAATATTGAGGAACTGGTCTCCTTGGGTAACCTAGAGTTAATATAGTTAGAGAATAATAAATGATAATGTAATAACTAGTTATTTATGAATTGTATTTATTTCTTATAGAATTTCAGACACTATGTTTTGACTAAACTTGTTTTAGAAACCATTGGAGGTGGCCTACTAAATTGTACTCAAACCTTACTCGGTATTTCTGGTCATTACCCGAATAGATTATATTGTTGTAAAATAGGATAAGGGAAAAGTCACTAGGATGGATTGTTTATTTGGGAGGGAGTTTCGATGAGGGGACTAAACATGGTTCGGAACCCTCTTGGGGAGTCATAGTGTCTTTAATTTTAGTTTCATTATTGACACTTGACACTTATATTGGTATAACATGTCTTCCCTTTCATTTGAGTATTGTATTTCCTATTTGGTTATCTTGTGACATGAGTATTTTGCTAGTTATATATTCTTCTGCGTTTATTTATTTATTTTTACTAGTGTTTTATGCTGATAAATGAGGGTATAGTCTTCCCATGAATAACTTACCAGACCCTCACTTCTAGTCGGCATCCTCTAACATATGGGGAGGCATGCTTGAGGTCAAGTAGCAAACTGGCTCCGGGCACCGTCGTGTGGTTCCCGGGTCAGGACTTTACATTTGGAGAATTATATTATAAGTATACCATATGGTTATTCCAATTAAAAGGGTTCTGTAAGGTTTTTTTGATGATGATGTCCCAAGTTACCAACATGATTTATTAATGCTTTCTATGAGTTATAAATATTTCCTTTGATCAAGGTTGAAATTACATTTTCCTGATTATTTATTTTTATGAATATTTTCCTATGGTAAAGTTTTATTCCATGTTTCATGATTGATGATCCAGGTATTGATTAGTATAAATTATTTTATGTTATACTCATGCACTTTGAATATTTTGTTATACCCTTGTTCTCATCATCCTCAAACTAATGGAATTAAATTTTTAAAAATTATGTTTCCATTTCTCTAGGATATGAATAATAATGAAATGTATTTTGTGAATATAAAGGTTTCATGTGTGGTTACTTTTATGGGGGAAGTCGAAGACTAAATATAAAATATGACTGAGACTTTACATTTGGATAATTATATTATAAGTATACCATATGGTTATTCCAATTAAAAGGGTTATGTAAGGTTTTTTTGATGATGATGTCCCAAGTTACCAACATGATTTATTAATGCTTTCTATGGGTTATAAATATTTACATTGATCAAGGTTGAAATAACATTTTCCTAATTATTTATTTTTATGAATATTTTCCTATGGTAAAGTTTTATTCCATGTTTCATGATTGATGATCCAGGTATTGATTAGTATAAATTCTTTTATGTTATACTCATGCACTTTGAATATTTCATTATACCCTTGTTCTCATCATACTCAAACTAATGGAATTAAATTTTAAAAAATTATGTTTCCATTTCTCTAGGATATGAATAATAATGAAATGTATTTTTTGAATATAAAGGTTTCATGTGTGGTTACTTTTATGGGGGAAGTCGAAGACTAAATATAAAATATGAAAAGATGGGTATAGTGGGAGAAATACTCTATTGAAGTCATGAGTGTTGTTTATGTAAGAGTTTATCCTAATTATCAAAAACTATAAACCTAAAAAATAATTGGGTATATAATTGATCCAATATTTCCCTTTTATTTTTTATGTTTTGGATGTAAGAAATTGTAACACCCCGAGATTTTATGAAAAATATTCTTTTTAATTTCACTAATGTCTTGTGTTGTACGCTACACCAAAAGGAGCTTGCACAACACGCATCCTTGATTTTCCTTGCATTACACGCAATTGCGACCTTCCTCGATAGCGTGTGTAGTACGCAATAACGAGTTTCACTAAACAACAATATGCTATTAAAATATTATTAAAACTAGCCGTTATGAATAGTAATAACCAATTTTTGAAATTTTGAAATTTTATTTTTCAAAATGGAATTCATTTTTGGATTCGTAACATCGAAATTAGCTTAGGGTGAAATTTTGGTGATTTTCAGATAACTTTCATATTTTGATGAATAGTGAAAATTACTAAATTTTAATTAAAAACAAATTTTTCAATCTAAATAATTAATAGTGATAAACTATTAATTTTAGTGGTTTTAAAGTATATTTAGAATATATTTTTACAATTTAATACAATGTTGGTCATTGGATGTAATTTCACATTTAAACCAGTTATAAACAAGTGTCAATCTTTTGATAGTTATTATCTCTTAAAAACACGCCTTTTGTTTTGACGACGGGAATTAATTTTTAAATTAATTAATGCAACTGATATGTCTTGAATTTGGTAAAATAGAAATCATTTTTGAGTTCATAATATCAAATATAGCTTAGGCCTAATTTTTGGTATTTTTCTGAAAACTTTCAATTTTTGATGAATAGTGAAACCACTAAGTGGTAGTTAAAAAACTGAATTTTTCATAAAACTTAATTTTACCGCTTCTGTGAGTGGAATTTCAAAAATCCGAGAGACACGGTTGATGTCAGTAAGTATAATGTGGTTCAATGAGATGAAAATAATTTTTTGGTGAATAGTAACTTTTTACTTTTTTTTACCACGGTTAAAAGTAAATAGGGTAATTAAGGGTAGAAATGATATCATTATTACCCTAACACATGCCCTAATTCTATTGTACAAGTTTAATTCGACCAAAAACAAACTTATAAATAAAATATGACCATTTAGTCCCACTTGGATTAGATTAGGACATTTATTATTAATTTATTTAAAGAAGGGTGAAAAGAGTTAAAATCAAAGTTTATTTACTAAAACATTTTTAATATGTGGTTATACATAAGATAAATTATACTATAAATATTAATTATAAAGCTAAAAATATTTCCTACATAATGGTATATTATTTGTAATTTTTAGAAATTAAATAATTTAATTTATTTATGACACAACGATGATGCAGTAATTATCTTATTAATGAAATATTGACATAATTGATGTTATAAATACCCAAATAAATATAATTTGAGACTTTTTATAAATTCCACTAATTTTCTAGGTTAATAAGACATGTTAGTATTGATTTAATTAACTTTTTTAGAACTTATAATTCTGTTATGATTTTCACAAAAATCAATTACTAAATAGTGTCAAAATTGACATAAAATAGTTTTTAAAACAAATATATTATTATTAATTGTTATTTTATTCCTAAAAATATAAGGTTCGTCCAAATGACTTAGATAAAGTTATATATATTAATAATAAACAACTTGGGGTTAGTTTGGCTTATTATAGTAAGTTTATTAACCTTATAGTGTAAGAACACAAGAAGACACGGTAAAAGTAAAATTATTTAACTTAATGTTAAATCTAAATGATAAGGTTAAAATAGGAACCTAAACTTGTCTAAATTCTATTATATGAGATTATTTCGACCCATCCCCACCTTCGCCTCAAAATAAATCAATTTAGAGCTATTTAAAACCGAACTTGACTTTATAATAAAATAATATTTTTAGTTATTCCAAAGGTGCCCCTCTCCTCCCTTATAAAAGGGCACCTCCTCCCTCTATTCCTCACACAACTTTGAGCCTTCAAGCTCGGCCAACCCCTGACCAATTCTCCTCTCAACTTCCCTAGCAACATCCTAGAGGTTCTGGTCTTCCTCATAGACTAATTTTAGTGCCCTAAAAGAAGGTCTCAAAGAAGCACTTCAAAGAAGAGGTAATGTCTGTTACCGATTCTTTCATCTTTATTTCTTCTTCCACTTCTTCTTCTTTAGTTTTTTCATTATGAAGTAATAACATAAGTATCACTCATATACTGATATGTTATTATATGTATGAAACAACCCTATTTCACCATCTATCCATCCTACGGAAAAAGAAATCACCACGCGTGCGTACGTACGGAATACCGTCTCCACGCTGTGGTGTAATATGTTTTCAACCACCACCATACTTGGATGGGTATAATGGTGTAAATAATGACTATATATGACTATTATAAAGTTATATTGATTCTGAAATAGTATACATATACTCCAATACAATTCCACGATCATAGGAATGATATCATCACTTGTGCGTACGTACGGAATACCGTCTCCACGATGTGATGCGACTCGTTCTAAATGATCTTCATTTCATAATGATTATATAAATGAATTGAATTGAATGAATATGATATATATTACACTAATACCATTCTGTAAATGAGGTATCTATAACCTAAAGAAAATAATAAGAATTTATTCGACAAAACACGCATAAGAACAAAAATTTATAAACACCAGAATAACAAGTAGCAATGAAATATTACTACTGAGAAGCTAAGAATATGACCATATATTATATCATAAAAATAAGTATGATTCTGGAATAATTCAATAACATTATTTAAATCATTATAAAGGAGGTTCGGACACTTACAAAGCAAGTCGGACCTAAGGTAAGGGAAATATCACACTCTCATTTTTATCCGAGATTGTTTATTCGTAAGTATTTACTGGGGTGTATTTTATCATCCACATCCATGTTTCATCAATATGTAATATTATTTCCATCCACCTAAAATTGTTTAAATTCATTTTTACACTTCGGTGAGTTTTTATTAAAAGATATGAAAGGAATATTTTTTCATTTTTTGTACGAGGTACTTTTTGACTTTTCCGACAAAAGTATTAAGAATGTTTTTTTTAACTTATACGGCATGAATGGATTTTTAAAACATTATTTCCAAGAAGCTTCCATTACAAGGTTTCATGTTTATTTTTAATAAACTTATTTTAGTTTAAAATTGTACGACATGTTAAGAAAGGAAAAGTGTTTTTGAAGCAGAAAGGATATTTTCCTCAAGAATGGAGTTCAAGTGTTTTATCAAAATTATTTTCCATATAAGATAATAAAGGGTTCTATTTTTTTTATCCCTATTGATTTGATTATGTTGTGATGGAATTATATTTTTATGAATTCTTTTATCTTATATGAATTGTTTTATGATATCACGATGTTTAAGATTCCCATTTTTATTACATGTGTTATGCAATGATGTATGATTTATGATTTTGTGGAACACATAAGAATGGTATCATTATGAGATGGGTGGGACCTCTATCTCCCTCCATTACATTGGATAAATATTTTATATCTCATGATATAGACATGGCTGGAACGGTAGGTTATACTGGTTCAGTGAAACAGGACTGAAACGAGGGTGACTCGGTTCAAAAATGTACTTTGTCCACTATGATAGTCTTGGCAATGAGTCTTGACTAATAAGATATGATTCTCTATGATTATGTGTGAATGCCACAAAGTTTCATGTTTTAAGTTATGATTATTGTGATTACATTTCACTGCCATGATTTACCCCAGGTTATGAAATTATGATCTATTTTGCGTGTTAAGATTTCCAAAAGTTATGTTCTTATGTATATGATGTGATTGATATTTCTTTTGTTTACCCTTACTAAGAATTTGAGCTCACCCTTTTATGTTTTCTTTTCCCCAGGATATAAAGAAAGTTTTTAGGTAAAAAAAAGGAAGATCTTTATGGAAGATGTTGAAGATCTTTCACCAGGATTAGAAGATTATATTATGAGTTTCCAAAGACACTAAACTATTACAATCCTTGTGTGTGTGTTTTTGTTATGTACTAAGTATTCTGCAAATGTAATGTAATGTCAATGTACGTCAAGCTTCGGGTCTCTACAGTTGGTATCAGAGGAAAGGTTTAGTCAACCTTTGGAAACTAGGATGCGAGAACTTTAATGAGATCCCTAGAGATATTTCTAAGGTATGTCTAGGGATGTTTCTAAGGTTATGTATACATATAGGTTATAGTACTAGAATTATGCTAACGATTATAGAATTAAACCTAAGATGTTAGATATTGAAGGTACTCCCCCTTTATTATGTTGTTTTCCCTAGCATGATTTTTTCCTCTCACACTATTCTTTTTGGGTTTTAGACGATGGCTGGAACCCGAAGGAACCGTGTTGATAAATGAAATGGACAATGCAATGATTGCCCTCTTGAACAAAAAAATGTTATGGTAGATGGAGTGCAAAATCTTATTGCTATACTTACACAAGCTATGAATCATTCTGGACTTCCAAATGAGCAGAGAAGGGAACAATATTCTGTTGAGTCCTTCATGAGGCAATGTCCACCTTCTTTCAGTGTGTCTTCTGATCCACTTGTTGCTGAACAATGGATTAGTACCACTGAAAAGATATTTTTAGTTCTTCAATGTCCTGAACATGATAAAGTCATCTTAGCAGTATATCGTTTGGAAGGTGAAGCTGATCAATGGTGGAATCTTATCAAGAATACGAGGCCAAGAGATGAAATTGAGTCCATGGAATGGGATGAGTTCAAGAACTTATTTTTCAGTAAGTACTTCCCTCGTATTCTTCGAACGAAGATGGAAAAAGAGTTTCTTGAGCTGAAGCAGAAGGATGATGAATCTGTTGGTATATACGAAGCGAATTTTACAAGACTTGCAAGGTATGCATCTGGCATTATCATCCAACCTGAAAGTAAAGTTGATCGATTTTTCAGTGGCTTAAAACCAAGTCTTCGAAGGGCATTAGCTATAAGAGACTTAAGTAGCTATGAAGAAATTGTGCGTTGTTCTATGAAGGTAGAAATAGAAGTTGGTGTTACGTATCCATCTCATGGTTTTGAAAAGAAACGAAAGATGGAGTTCAAGGAGAAATCTCAGAATAATGGTGAAAAGAAAATGAATGTTTCCTTATGCTCAAAGTGTGGAAAGAAGCATGGTGGAGATTGTCTTAAAGGGACTAGAAAATGTTTTAAGTGTGGAAAAGAAGGTCATCGAGCAGCTGAGTGTCAAAGTAATGGAAAAAGGGTTTCTAATGATGTGAACAAAGCAAACACTGCAAAGAACGCACCACCAACACTTCAATGCTTCAAGTGCAAGGAAATGGGGCATTATGCTAATAAATTCCCTAATCCAAGGGTTAGTGATGATCAACATGAGCAACCACTTAAGGAAAAGGACAAAGGGAAGTCACATGCGATCACTATTGGCGATGTTGAATATGACAACAATGTGGTGGAATTATTTAGTGTTTATTCCAAAATAATGTTGTATATAGTATCGTGGAATATTGGAATATTTATGTTTTGGACTATTGTGGTTTTCAATAATTTTATGGTACCGGTAACCATGAAAAGTGATTGAGACATTTTTGGTAAACAGATGATATGAGCATAATGAAGGGATAAGAAGATAATGAGATATTTTATTGTATTCATGAGCTCATGATTGATATAAGGACTAAGTGATATCATGGTTTGAGTATATATAATTTTGAGGATTTTGGTATGTGGAAAGTGTTAACTTTTAACTACATTCATGTTTTCACTAAGGTTCAATGGGTATTCATTCTTCAAGAGAATACATGATTAAGGTATTCACATGTTTGTAATGTGACCAACAAGATATATCTTATGATATATGGAGGATAAATGATGGCATTCACGTGATTATTCTGTGACATTTTAAGTAATAATTTTCTTTATACTATGAGCTTGGACCGAAGTATTTTAGATAAGCCTAAAGATTAGAATGGATTATGTTGGACATAAGTTAGTATTGTTTAAGGATAGAAGTTTTTTCGATATTATTGATGGGATGTTATTGTTTTATAAAAAGGACAACCTGCGGGATGGGCGGCACCCCATCGCGTCGGACAAGGCTGTGGGAATCGAACCCACAACCGAAGTGCGACTGGCCTTTATCGCCTACCATTGACCTACAGAAAGTCCCTGTTTAGTAGAAACTAGTTTTATTATATTAATCAGTATGATATATGAAGTATAAGTCCATTTTAGTAACCATATATGATTAATCCCACTATAGAATGACTTATGTATATTTAATAACTTTTGTTAACCTTTTGTTTGAGACAGATGGAATGACCCGTCATTCTATCACATGATCTGCTAACACTTCACGAATAACAAATTCAACTTCATTTATTTAGTATATGAAGTGGAAATTGTTCAAGGCACGAACAACAGTGAGATCATACCAAAATAAAGTAAGTATTTATTCTAATTCAAATTCTTCAACTTTAGGGAAACGATCTTGAAAACCAAAAATGTTGTCCTAGTGCTCTTATATCTGATTAATCAGATGGTACCTTAGATCATCACAAATTTATGGATTTGTGATTGTTGGCTTTTCCATAGCCATGTTCTCTACCACTCTCCATCAGAACATGATGGTTAGATTTTTCTTCCATATCCATATTTTCACCTATGTGGAAACCCAGTGATTAGTTTATTTGGGTAACCGTTACATTTCATACTTTCGTTTTTAAAGATTGGTTTTGGTATTCCTTTTTACGATGTGGGTTTCTATTAAAGAAACTTTCTAATAGTAAACCATCTATAACCCCGATGAATTTCGAGGGTGAAATTCATTTTAAGGGGGGTAGAATTTAACACCCCGAGATTTTATGAAAAATATTCTTTTTAATTTCACTAATGTCTTGTGTTGTACGCTACACCAAAAGGAGCTTGCACAACATGCATCCTTGATTTTCCTTGCATTACACGCAATCGCGACCTTCCTCGATAGCGTGTGTAGTACGCAATAACGAGTTTCACTAAAAAACAATATGCTATTAAAATATTATTAAAACTAGCCATTATTAATAGTAATAACCACTTTTTGAAATTTTGTAATTTTATTTTTCAAAATGGAATTCATTTTTAGATTCGTAATATCGAAATTAGCTTAGGGTGAAATTTTGATGATTTTCGGATAACTTTCATATTTTGATGAATAGTGAAAATTACTAAATTTTAATTAAAAACAACTTTTTCAATCGAAATAATTAATAGTGATAAATTATTAATTTTAGTGGTTTTAAAGTATATTTAGAATATATTTTTACAATTTAATACAATGTTGGTCATTGGATGTAATTTCACATTTAAACCAGTTATAAACAAGTGTCAATCTTTTGATAGTTATTATCTCTTAAAAACACGCCTTTTGTTTTGACGACGGGAATTAATTTTTAAATTAATTAATGCAAATGATATGTTTTGAATTTGGTAAAATAGAAATCATTTTTGAGTTCATAATATCAAATATAGCTTAGGCCTAATTTTTGGTATTTTTCTGAAAACTTTCAATTTTTGATGAATAGTGAAACCACTAAGTGGTAGTTAAAAAACTGAATTTTTCATAAAACTTAATTTTACCGCTTCTGTGAGTGGAATTTCAAAAATCCGAGAGACACGGTAGATGTCAGTAAGTAAAATATGGTTCAATGAGATGAAAATAATTTTTTGGTGAATAGTAACTTTTTACTTTTTTTTACCACGGTTAAAAGTAAATAGGGTAATTAAGGGTAGAAATGATATCATTATTACCCTAACACATGTCCTAATTCTATTGGACAAGTGTAATTCGACCAAAAACAAACTTAGAAATAAAATATGACCATTTAGTCCCACTTGGATTAGATTAGGACATTTATTATTAATTTATTTAAAGAAGGGTTAAAAGAGTTAAAATCAAAGTTTATTTACAAAAAAAAATTAATATGGGGTTATACATAAGATAAATTCGACTATAAATATTAATTAGAAAGATAAAAATATTTCCTACATAATGGTATTTTATTTTTAATTTTTAGACCTTAAATAATTTAATTTATTTATGACACAACGATGATACAGTAATTATCTTATTAATGAAATATTGACATAATTGATGTTATAAATACCCAAATAAATATAATTTTAGACTTTTTATGAATTACACTAATTTTCTAGGTGAATAGGAAATGTTAGTATTGATTTAATTAACTTTTTTAGAACTTATCATTCTGTTATGATTTTCACAAAAATCAATTACTAAATAGTGTCAAAATTGACATAAAATAGTTTTTAAAACAAATATATTATTATTAATTGTTATTTTATTCCTAAAAATCTAAGGTTCAGCCAAATGACTTAGATAAGGTTATATATATTAATAATAAACATCTTGGGGTTCGTTTGGCTTATTATAGTATGTTTATTAACCTTATAGTGTAAGAACACAAGAAGACACGGTGAAAGTAAAATTATTTAACTTAATGTTAAATCTAAATGATAAGGTTAAATAGGAACCTAAACTTGTATAAATTCTATTGGATGAGAGGATTTAGACCCCTCCCCACCTTAGCCTCGAAATAAATCAATTTGGAGCTATTTAAAACCGAACTTGACTTTATAATAAAATAATATTTTTGGTTATTCCAAAGGTGCCCCTCTCCTCCCTTATAAAAGGGCACCTCCTCCCTCTCTTCCTCACACAACATTGAGCCTTCAAGCTCGGCCAAACCCTGCACAATTCTCCTCTCCACTTCCCTAGAAACATCCTAGAGGTTCTGGTCTTCCTCAAAGACCAATTTTAGTGCCCTAAAACAAGGTCTCAAAGAAGCACTTCAAAGAAGAGGTAATGCCCGTTACCGATTCTTTCATCTTTATTTCTTCTTCCACTTCTTCTTCTTTATTTGTTTCATTATGAAGTAATAACATCAGTATCACTAATATACTGATATGTTATTATATGTATGAAACAACCCTATTTCACCATCTATCCATCCTACGGAAAAAGAAATCACCATGCGTGCGTACGTACGGAATACCGTCTCCACGCTGTGGTGTAATCTGTTTTCCACCACCACCTTACTTGTATGGGTATAATGGTGTCAATAATGACTATATATGACTATTATAAAGTGATATTGATTCTGAAATAGTATACATATACTCCAATACAATTCCACGATCATAGGAACGATATCATCACTTGTGCGTACGTACGGAATACCGTCTCCACGATGTGATTCGACTCGTTCTACATGATCTTCATTTCATAATGATTATATAGATGAATTGAATTGAATTAATATGATATATATTACACTAATACCATTCTGTAAATGAGTTATCTATAACCTAAAGAAAAGAATAAGAATTTATTCGACAAAACACGCATAAGAACAAAAAGTTATAAACACCCGAATAACAAGTAGCAATGAAATATTACTACTGAGAAGCTAAGAATATGACCATATATGATATCATAAAAATAAGTATGATTCTGGAATAAGTCAATAACATTATTTAAATCATTATACAGGAGGTTCAGACACTTACAAAGCAAGTCGGACCTAAGTTAAGGGAAATATCACAATCTCATTTTTATCCGAGATTGTTTATTCGTAAGTATTTACTGGGGTGTATTTTATCATCCACATCCATGTTTCATCAATATGTAATATTATTTCCATCCACCTACAATTGTTTAAATTCATTTTTACCCTTTGGTGAGTTTTTAGTAAAAGATATGAAAGGAATCTTTTTTCTTTTTTCGTACGAGGTACTTTTTGACTTTTCTGACAAAAGTATGAAGAATGTTTTTTTTAACTTATACGGCATGAAAGGATTTTTAAAAAATTATTTCCAAGAATATTCCATTACAAGTTTTCAAGTTTATTTTTAATCAACTTCTTTTAGTTTAAAATTGTATGACATGTTAAGAAAGGAAAAGTGTTTTTGAAGCAGAAAAGATATTTTCCTCAAGAATGGAGTTCAAGTGTTTTATCAAAATTATTTTCCATCTAAGATAATAAAGGGTTCTATTTTTTTATCCCTATTGATTTGATTATGTTGTGATGGAATTATATTTTTATGAATTCCTTTATCTTATATGAATTGTTTTATGATATCACGATGTTTAAGATTACCATTTTTATTACATGGGTTATGAAATGATGTATGATTTATGATTTTGTGGCACACATAAGAATGGTATCATTATGAGATGTGTGGGACCTATATCTCCCTCCAATGCATTGGGTAAAGATTATATATCTCATGAGATAGACATGGATGGAATGGTAGGTTATACCGGTTCAGTGAAACAGGACTGAAACGAGGGTGACTCGGTTCAGAAATGGACTTTGTCCACTAAGATAGTCTTGGCAATGAGTCTTGACTAATAAGATATGATTCTCTATGATTATGTGTGAATGCCACAAAGTTTCATGTTTTAAGTTATGATTATTGTGATTACATTTCACTGCCATGATTTACCCAATGTTATGAAATTATGATCTCTTTTGCGGGTTAAGATTTCCAAAAGTTATGTTCTTATGTATATGATGTGATTGATATTTCTTTTGTTTACCCTTACTGAGCATTTGAGCTCACCCTTTTATGTTTTCATTTCCCTAGGATATAAAGAAAGGTTTTAGGTAAAAAAAGGAAGATCTTTATGGGAGATGTTGAAGATCTTTCACCAGGATTAGAAGATTATATTCCGAGTTTCCAAAGACACTAAACTATTACGATCCTTGTGTGTGTGTTTTTGTTATTTACTAAGTATTCTGAAAATGTAATGTAATGTCAATGTACATCAAGCTTCGGGTCTCTACAGAAATTGGGTCTCATTTATCAGTATCAAAGCTAGAAATGTAAATTTTATGTTTTTTTCAATAGATCTAGGAGTGCGCGTTCGTGGATATTAAATAAAATTACCCTTTTTAGAAAAATATTTTTGATAAAATTAATTATATATTTGGAATAAACATTTCTAAATTGACTAAGGTTAATTTTTTGGTAATTTTCTTAAATACTTCAATTTTTAGTGAATAGTGAATATAATGTTTTTGAAATACTGTGTGTTTTATAACATAATGATGATGAAATAATGACTTAATAAATTTTTAATTAGTTATTTCATACCAAAATATATTAAATAAGATAACTAGTTCATTTAAAACATTAAACTTAATTTTCAAATGTAAAAATCATTTTTCAAAGTATAAAGTAAAAAAACTATTTCATTAAAATAACAATTATTAATTTTTTCCCACTTTACTTTTGATTAAACTAATAAATTTGAATTATAAGGTGTCTGAAAGTATTAAAATAATTTTATTTAATTCATTTATATTTTATAATTTCAAAAATGTTACTATTCAAAGTTTTACCTTGATATTATATTTTATTCAATATTTTATACTAAAATGAACATCTCTTTAAGTATAAATAAATATTCTCCCTTCCCTTGGAAAATTACTCCTCCCTCTCTTAACAAAGATAAATATCTACCAAAATTTCCTACCTTAATCCCCTTATAATACCTAGGGATATTCTAGACTAAACCAACTCCAATAATCAAAGGAATTTATTGTCATAGAGAAGAAGAAACACCGAGAAGAGGGTCAGTTTTAATCAATTATTTCTTTCTTTTTTCTCTTCACTTCCTATTTTTATATATCACTTTAAAACCAAAATCTTATAAGGTTAATTAAGTAGTATTTTAACATTGTATTAAGGATTTTAACCTACTGTAATTATTTAATTTATGGAATATTAAAGTGTTGTACTTCTCCTTTCCCCATTTTTGACAATATCCTGTAAAAGGTTAGTTAATCTCTTATAAAGACATTTCCAACCCTCTACGTATCACAACTATTGTGTATGTTTATAATAAATTATTTATAATATAAAAGTAATAATGATATGTATTTATAATATTTTTTAGTTAATCTTAATAACATATAAATAGAAATTAAGCAAGATCATTAAATCGAAGAAAGATGATAAATTTTAAGGAAAGTATCATGTCAATATGTTTCACCTAAAATATTGTAAATTAGGAAATATAATCCAATTATTGTAATTGATAATTTTTTATAAAAATTAACATAATTAAATTTTGGTTCCATATTTTAATAAACCTAATTATACTACTCATGAGGTGGAAAAGGATGAAATAAAGTGGGATTTAAGGAAAATAAACTCTCCTCTTCTTCTTTTCTATTTAAGTACCTATTTTTAATTATCCATATAAATGTGTAATTACATTACTTAGACACAATTTTATTTATCCCATAAATTCGACAATATTTTTTTATCAATGATAGACTATTATTCCCTCTCATTATATGATTTCCTTAATCCATGTTGTATACCATCATGTTATTGAATTAATTTCATGAATTTATTTATTTTACATGAAATATTTTTATATAGTGAATACCCAAACCCATTTACTAATCATGGGTATTTACCTAGATGAAAAAATATTTTATTGATTCAATGACTTACATGTATAAAACCCATATTTCATTTACATGGGTTAAAAATGATGTAATATTCAAGCCTTTAATCACTTATATAATCAATGATTTTTTATGAAACTCGTTCTTCATTTTACATAGATTATTGATGAAATGTGTTATTATGATATTTATAGAGCATATAAATTAATGCGTATGAAGGGTTCACCCTAATATTTCTATAATTAATTGGGAAAATAATTAATCCCTAAATATGACATGTATTACAATACCTTGGTGAATAAAATTTGTAATTCTAATATATGACACCTTGGTGATATGATTATGAATGTCTCAATTTTATGTTCTAGAAAAATTTCCATTTTATTTATCATGTACTTCTAATTATTCTATCATGTTAAGCCTCATTTATTATCCATGATGATCATTTATCTTCCATTGCCTTTGTTTATCCCTCACTGCTCTTTATGCTCACCCCTTTCTCTAAAAGTATGTCCCCAAGATATGAGATGTAGTAAAAGTAACTTAGGATAAACCTATGAAGAAGTATTTAAAGTGTATTAGAATGTTTTTTATGTTATTCATGTATTAAATTTCTAATTTATAATAAACTAGAACATAAAATATCATGTGTGTTGTTAAGTGTTGTACCATGTAATGAAATCTTTATGTCTTAAAAAGGTGGGATGAAAAACACATTGTCAAATTCATCCAATGTTATCTTGTTTCCTTCTATCTTTATCAATTACTTTTAAAAAATAGGTAAGATAATATATAAATTAGAAAATTTATAAAGGTAAACTATGATATAATAAGAAATAATTCATGAATGATGTGCATACTTAACTTATGATTATTTAGTTTCAATCTAGGTTATAAAAGGTCATTTTACTATTAGTTTCACTAATTTAGTAAACTTACATTAAATCATATTTTAAAATTATACATAATAGTTTGTAAAGTGAACATGAATTATCCCCATCATATCCCTCAAGAGTATCTGTCCTGGTGTGCAGTTAGGGCTCATTCACAATGCACCAGAATGATGATAAATATATAACAAACTAACTCTTTTTGGGGTTGTTACCATTAGATGCATCTATGATAAATTCATTTCCACCTTCTAGTATCAAGATAGGGATTTAATTGTTGGGAAAACCACACAATCTCTAATTTGCCAAATTTTTAGGAGTTTCCCCTATAATTAGACTTATGCCTTGGATTTTTACTAAATCTCCCTTATCATAATCCTTAAACAACATAAGATATTCAACCCTTAAAATATAAATGTTTATATATACCATTTAAACTAAGATCATCCTTAACTTACAAAATATTTATTTCACTCCTAAATCTTAAATTATCCATAACCAATATCATCATAACAACTAAAGTTATCTAAACACTACTCTAATACCAACTGTAGCACCCCCCAGACCTTCTCTCTTAGATCAATTACCAAAAACACATGACTTATAACAATGGATTTGATACACATCTATGATTATAAAATATATATCAAATTTTCAGTCTAAAGACCTTTTAGTTTATATTTTTAGAGAATTGGGACAAATCACCAACTAATAAATCTCAATTACTCTCATAAAATGGAAATTTTTCCACTCTATAAGAAGCTAATAAATCAATAATGAGTATTCAATGCCACCCATAAATTCTTCACACAAGATACACTTTTATACATATAATACTAAATACTTTCTTTCATAACCGGGGGAAATGGAAACATAATAAATGGGTGATATCAAACAATATGAAAGGGTAAAAAAATAATAAATCATAACATGATAGATGTGAGAAATAACATTATATCATAATGAGTATGATCACAAGAATCGAAGTATAGAATAAATAAAAGATATATTATTTACATGTATTAAACAATGATCATAAAATAATATCATGGATTCAAATAAATTTAGTGAAGACATAAAAATAACATTATAATCATAATTCAGGGCTCCATACATTGTTAACATAACATAATTTTCTTGGATAACTACCCATGTACCATAGTTGGATAGGATCAATGCCCATGCACTATGATATCTCATGATATAAAAACATTACCCATTTAGTTATAGGGATATATAATTTTTTTATAACCCATCACATAATGAAAATAATACATATGTGTGACACATGGTTTCAATCAACATATCATAAAAACTCATGGAAATAAAATTGGTTTTATATTCTTTTTAAGTGCTTCCCCAATGAATCATTCAAAAATTCATCAATAATATGGCATGATAAACCCATGTAAAATAAATGGGTATCCAATGACCATAATGAAAATTATAACTAAATGACACTCAAAAAATATGATTACACATATGTTATTTACAGCATATAGGAAATGTATATATGGTTTATACAATAATTTATAAAATAAATTGGTGTAATAGGAATCTTGGTGAGAAACCTTCAATCATGTAATGAAATATAGGGAATTCACAGAGGAAGGGAATTAGAATTAAAGAATACTTATACTAGTGGATGATAAGAAAGTGCAGAGTAAGTGATAAATAATACTATAGATATAAAGGATAATTTCATAAGCTTTATAGATAAATAAAGAGGATGGTATCGTTTAAAGAATACACTTGATCAAGCATACGGCATAGGTGAAGAAAACTCTTAGAAGAATTAATAAAATTACTTTAAAAATAATAATTTCCATTATCCTTTGAAAACGTTTAAGAAATTAATATTTTATTAAAAATAATAATAATAATTTTTTTTAAACTAATAAGCATAGATATAAAGTCTCTTAGAAAATGATAAAGGCAGTGGAAATATATGTCCACAAATAAACATGTAAAATAGATTCCTTAAATCAAAATGAATTATGAGGAAAGTGATAAAAATATTTCCTTTTAAAAAAATATTATCTAAATCTAATGTATTTTTAAATAACCTTAAAATAATTTTCAAAGTATTCATTTTGGATCATTTTAAAATATTACTTTAGAAGAATTTTTTTGACGACTATTCATGAAGAAAATGTGTAAAGTACATTAAAAACATTTAGTGAAACCCACATAGTAAAAAGGATGATAAAACCATTCATTGATAAGTGGTGAAGGTAAGTATTAATTTATCTTTCAATATTATAGAAAATATTTTTTATAATTAAAACATGGATATAGAACAAAAATATCCAATGGAATGTATTAGAGTTATTCTTGTCAACATCATGCTTTTATTTGAGGAAGCGTTTCATAAAAGGTGATGATATAAATAAATAGAATTAATATACCTAAATAAATATAAAATATAACATTTTAAAATATAATGGTGTGAAAAAAAATACTTGGAAGATCAAAATCATGAAGATATTTTACAACTCACGGGAAAAAGGACTTGAGTCGAGAAAACAATTATGACTTGAGTAATATTTTAATAAAAACCCTTGAAGTATAAAGTGATAATTAATGAACTTAAAATACCATTAATTTAGGATAATTTATGATAATATAACTATTAGTTAGAATATTCACCATATAATAGTAAATTCATGCATAAAGTAAAATGTGCCTGAATAAAAAGAGTTTTCCAAAATAATCCATAACCTAATTTCCATTACTAGTTCATTACCTTCTAGATTCCTATAAAACAACCATAAATATATTAATTATATATTTAAAAAATTTTATAATATATATAACCCTTTTATATAATTCATATATAATTATTGAATATGAATATAGTGGTTTATTATAGCTTATTCTTAATGTTAGGTGTCAACACTTTTAATTGTCCTACACATGCTTTGTAATGATAATGTTGGTACTTGATATTTGATACAAATTTAATCATTCCTAGATTACCTATGGTTATAAAATATATATCCCATTATTAATATTTTTAATATTCCACTTTAATCCTATTATATTTTTAATTACGACTCTTGAATATGAATTTCAAGACAAACTTGTTTCAATAGTTTTCAGTGAAAGGGGGTGATATATTATTAACATGTTTAAATATTAATATTGTAGCTCTAGAAAATTTAAAAATATTTAATAAAATATTATTAAATTTCACTAAAATTATATAACATTCCTTAATCATTCTCTATATAAATATTACAACATCGCTTAAGTAGGCAGTAAACCGACCAAAACAAAAGCATGTTGTAATGATCGAATGAGTAAGAAATTTATATTACATAATGTTAATATAACATTTAAATAAAGTTATACAAGTAATATATATCATATATCTTCATAAAATCCACTATTATAACAATTAATTTTTGTTATTGTTGACAAATGGAGTTTTTTATTCGTGGAGGTGGTAGTCTGCACGTAAGCACGATTAACAAACCCATTTCTCAATGAATGGAATAAATTATGATATATGAAAATTTATCATTTAATAATTATAATAATTTTATAAACATAGTATTAGTTCATTAATTAAACTTTTAATTCCATCCATGTTAGGTGGTTAAATGAAATAGGACACATCGATCATGAAGTTGGTAGTCTGTACATACACATGATTAACAATCTCATTCCATACGGAATGGGTGGAATAAAGGTAAATGTAAAAGGTAATAATTTATGAATTTTATATGTGACATGAAAACATACTTTTTCATCAAACACATACTTTATACCATATATAAGATGTGGTGATGAAAAACTAAATGCATCGTGTCGTGAAAGTGGTAGTCCCCACATAAGCATGATCAATGCATTTTTTTTCTTAGAGAATTATATGGAATGAATGAATAATTTATATTATATTAATATAATGATAGTTTAGTATATATATTATACTAAATTCATTATATTAAAAATTTTAATAAATATTAGGAAGAGTAAAATTAAAAAGAAATACTAATAAGAGAGTAATATCCATGTCGAGAACATTGGTTTTCCTCGGAATTGTCCTTGGAAACAAATAGATTATGATAATTAATAGTGGAAAAAGGATATTATTCTTGGGATAGGGATCTAGGATGAAAAATATGCATATTTTTACTAAGTAATTGGAATTGATGGGTCTGTAAATTAGGGTTGTAAGTGTTACCATTTATAAATGAAGGGAATAGACTTTTCTTTGGAAAATAATATTAAAGGGTAAGAAATGAATGGAATTAAATTTAGGTTATTTAGGCGAATTAAAGTTGGTAGTACATGTAGGTAAGACTTTAAGACATAATAAATGATTTCTAAAATCTCTAAAGTTCATGTTAATTTAGGAAAATTCAAGCCACCTTAAATTAGTCATTTGAACACTTATTACTCTTAATTAAATATCAATCATCTCAATTATTTTATTATTAAAAATATAAGTATAACCTTACTAAAATAATCATGATAGTTTCGAATTTGGGACTAATTAATTCTTGAAATATGAGAAAATATGATTTTAAATTAAATACACATAAATATTTTTTTTAAATAAAATAGTGTTTTTGAACATTAATCTTATGTATAAGATAAAGTTTTTATGGTTACTAATTTTCATTATATTAATTGATTTTTTATAAAAAAATAATATTATGTTTCTTTAAAATAAATAAAAACTCCAATTTTACCATGAAAAGGTTTATTTAAAAGAAAAAAATGAAAATAGTTTTTAAATTCTAATAAAATGTTTCTTAATTACAAAAATATTAAAAATATAATTTATAAGTTCAAAATAAAATTTTATATTCCTTAATTATATTCTTAAAATATATATGTTATCAATTAAAATAATTTATAAAATATTAGGCCTTGAACATATACTTATAATGTGATAAAAGAAATCATTTTGACAAATATTACATTTTTCACTATTCACCAAAAAATTGATTATTTTAGAAGAATTTTAAAAATGCTTCCTAAGATAATTTTTTTATGAGGAATTAAAAAATTAATTTTTAAATTAAAAAATTTTAAATTTTAAATTTTTAAACAAATATTTTTTAAAATAAATTATATAATATGAATAAAAATATTTTATTGAAAATAACCTTTTCAATATTAACTCATATTAATTATTTACCTTATAAAGGTAATAAATATTATTCTTTTCCCATATTAATTATTATTATATATTTATTAATAATTTATTATTAATATATTTTGGTTTTTATATGTTGATTGTAGTGTGTGACACAAGTTATAAGACAAATTATCTATTTTAAAGAACCCAAAATCTCAGGTTGTTACATTTGACCCCCTTAAATAAATTTCATCCTCACAATTTTTTATAAATAAATTTATTAATGATGTCAAAAAAATATAGAAATGAATTAATATTAAATTTTAAATTAAATTTATACACTAATATATTAATTAAAACTAAAATATAGTTCTTATTCCTCTATCGAGTTAACTAAATGCTTCATTTTCCCTCAATAGCTAGATGATTTATATCCTCCTTTTATACACATAAATAATTTTATAGTTCCTTTGATACATTCACTAATGTGTTTCTTTACAAATTTTTAACATGGTGTAAATTTTATATTTTCTCCCTTCATCATTTTCATCACCTAATGTTTCATGACACTCTATCCTTCTCTTATTTGGTGTGATAGTGAATTCAACTATGTTCACTTTTTTAATCATAATTAATGATAGTTTATTTGGAATAATAATAATATTTTTAACCCCAATTCTCATTCCAATATATTTTAGGTCAGGACAGTCATTGAAGTGTCCCTTACATCAATTTTTATCTTGATTCCTTATTTATCCATCCATTACTTTAAAATAATTATGGATGAGAATACTTAAATTAGTAAATTTACAAATTCAAAACTATGAGCTTAGAATAAATAATTTATAAATGATGTGAATACACTAACTTATGTGTCTTTAGCTTCAATCTATGTTATTCAAGGTCATTTTACTATTAGGTTCTCTAATTTATTAAATTCCATAAAATATTATTTTCAAATTATTTATAATGGTTTGTAATGAGAACATGAATTAAACCAATCATATCCCTTGAGAGTGTATATCTAGGTGCATAGTTACAGCTCATTCATCATGCACTAAAATGATGATCAAGATATACCTGAACAACTCTTGTTGGGGTTGTCACCAATAGATTCAGGTAACACCCCAATATTTCTTGAATTATTTTTTACAAATAAATCTAATCTTTTAAATATTTTTCATTACACACAACACTGAGTTTATCTTGCATTACATGTAACACCGCTTTTAAATGAAATGTTATATACTATTAAAATCTTATTATTTAATATGATAGTTATCACCTAGCCATTGGAATAATGTTTATGAATAGTGTTAAATAAATTATTAAAATATACGGTTCACACATATTTATATTATGAATTATTTAGTTTTTAATGAATTATAAATGAAAAAAAATATATTTGAAAATAAATGAAATTTCACTTAAAAACTATTTTTATGCGCACAAATATATATCACCTAAATGAATTAAAAAAATAACTTTTTATAAATTATTTTAATTCAATATTTATATTAAATATTCTATCAAATTATTATCATTCTTCTTATGTTCTTTCTAGACAAGTGATAAGAATAAAACCAATTTTATACTTAAAATTGTATTTTTTTTAAACGGTAGTTTTATCACCTTTTTCACACTAAATTAAAATTAATTTTTTAAAATTTTAAATAATTTATTTTAAAAATAAAAAATCATTTTTTAATCGTCATTTCAAAATTATCTTGGATTTAATTTTTGATAATTTTCTAAAAAGATAAATTGTTCGATGAATAGTGAAAATACTAGTTTTTATTCCAATTTTTATTTTATTTTAAATAATTTAAAAACATAAAAATTATTTTGAATATTGTTTTAAATTTAAAATTATTTAAATTATATTTCTATTAATCCCATTTATTTAATTATAATCAATTTAATATTTAATTTTGATATAAAAACTTTTTAACATTTGAACATTTTCTCTTTGGAAAACTGTTTTCTCATCGCACCTGCAGGTTTAATTTTAAATTAAATTTTGATAATTATAAGAATATATTTTGTAAAAATTCATTAAATATTTTTAATAATTATTATTTATATTTTCTATTAAGTTCATCTTAAATTTTTATCATTATTAATAGTAAAATCAGTAAAAATTAATTACCATAGTTAAGGTGAAAATGGGTTATCAAGGGTTAAACTAAAATGTTAAGGGTTAAAATGACCAATAAAATTATCCAACACCCATTTTATAGAAATATTTATACCTTATAACATATAATGTTATATAATTTCCCATTTTGGATCCATTTTTAGAGTGAAAACATGGATACAACTTTTTCTTTTCAAAAATTTCAAATGTGCCACTCACCTCACTTATAGAAGGCCATCACATCTCCTCTCTTATTAAAATTTCAAAAACCCATTGTTTGGGTAAATAAATAACTAAATAGATTCCTTATTTACATTCTCTCATTCTATAATCATTATTTTATTCATAAATCTATCCTAATAATCCATTTGGTGCAAACTAAAAAAAGTTGTCTGAAGAAGAGGTAACGTCCCTAAATGAGCCTTTTAATTTATTTCTTCCACCACCTCCTTAAATTATTATTAAAACATGATGATATAATAACCTAATTATATTCCATATAATTATATTTTATATTTTAATGTAATAACCTAAATTATTCTCCTCTTCTATCAAATGGGATATAAAATCATCATTCGCGTGTATGGTGGACAAACACCTCGCAAACCATTGTTATTAGTTTTCCATCACCACCTCTAAAATATGGATATAAGGATGTATTTATTTTTTATATATAATATTTATGATATTATTATACCTATATAATTATAATACAACATCTACCTCATTACATTGAAACTCCATGGAAGATAATAACATTACTCATGTGTTTGGTGAATGACTGCCTCGTGAACTGATGTGATGTGTTTTTCATTTCTATTTTACTTGGATGGTAATAGGGATATATTAAACAAATATATTTGACATTGGTAACATATTTATAATTTTGGAATTATTATATCAAATATACCTCCTTAATTTCCATTCTTTGTTAGTACGATAACGTCGCTCATGTGTAAAGTGGACTACTACCTCATGAAATGATGTGATTCATTCTTCATTTATGATTTAAATGGAAGTTAATAAGGATAGGTTTAAATAATAAAAATTGATATATATATATAATACATATTATTCCATAATGGTAATATATTATTTACTTTTCCTTCTTTTAATCCATTGATAAAATGGAAACAATGTTCATGCGTACATACGACATACTGTCTCTATAAAAAGTGTATTAAATTTTCTATATCTAAATTTTATGGATTAATATAAATAAATATATTATAATTATATAAATTTTAAAATTTTAGATATGGTGGAACAACGATCAAATTAAGAGGATCGAAAATAAAAAAATCAAAACATATACAAAAAACAAAGTGGTTATTATCTGAAACATGATCTTAACACGGAATTGTTAATAAACTAGTAATAAAATGTCATAAGTAAATAATATATGATATGATATACATAATTATGGTTCTTTAATATACTTATAATAAACTTATACTTATTATAAAATATATTCAAATGTGTATGAAAGAAGTCAAGACTTAAGGTAAGGGATTTCTAGTCTCTCTTTTATTTTTGGGAGATATATGATAATTCACCACTTGTTTCTTTTGTTTGTTGTATATAATGCACCTTTTACATGTTATATAATAAATCTACTTGTTTTAATTATATTTAATTTTTTATTTGATATTATTATTTATTTTAGATTTCAATTCAAAAAATTACTAAAGTGGTAAGTGATTTTTGTCTCAAATTACCTTTTTGAGACATATGTTAGGTTATGCACCTATATTTTTTATGAGGTGTTTATATATCCCATTTTACATGTATTATCATGAATTTATTTTATATTTTGATATTTTAATTTAAATTTAAGGTTATTATTTCATGGCGCCTATGATTCAACGTTACCAAAGTGGTGATGGTTTTATGGTACAATCTCATCGTTTATCAGGATTCTTTATGTGTATGATTCTGATAATGAAATATTTTGATACATCCCTCAATAAATTCATGAATTTTCTTATCATCTGGTTATGTCATGAGAGAAAACTATTTCCCTTAATTTTCCTCTCTTTATGAACTCAAGATTCAAAAAGAATTTTTTCATTAAACCGACATTATTTCTCTCTTTGGTCAAAAAACCCTTTTTCTTACATATCCTTGTTTTCTAGATTTTTTTACAATAAATGTTTTAACATTTTCAGAAATATTTATTAAAGACATTTTTACCCATTTTTTATTTTTATAAATTGTTTTAAAAAGATTATTTATGTCAATTTCAAAAAACAATGCCCATTTGGCTTTTACCAAAAATGTGAAAGGAATATATTTTTTAACATGTAAGATATGAATGGTATTTTCCAAAATCATGGAAAACTCATTAACTTAAATATTATTTTGTACTTTTATAATATTATTTTCATATAAAAGGATTAGCAAAATGTTTTATGAATTTTTTAGTTTTAACAAAATTAATTTTCAAAATGGAAATGATATTTTCTTTAAGAAATGTTAAAGCTTCTTTTATAAGTTTCCAAATTTAATTTTAAAGAAAAGGATTTTGAAAATGTTTTATGTTTTAAAAAGTATTTTTCAAAGTGGAAAGGATATTTTCCTTGAGAAATGTTCCAAGGTATATTTGAAAATAATTTTCCATCTAAGATTAAATCCTTTGATGTTACTTATGATTTACTAGGGATATGATGAATGAATCCCATTATTATTCTTTATCTGGATGGTTTATGGTGATAATATGTTTATAAATCCCATTTATCTTATATAGGTTATACCATGATAAAATTTTTATGAGTCCTGATTCTTTTTCCATGGTTTGTGATTTGATGAAATTATGAAATTACTGTGAAACCTTTTTATTTTCCACTTCTTATGTTATAATAAAATATTTATGAATCCTATTTATTTTCATGGGTTCTGATATGAGGAATGTTTTATTATCTTTTGGATCACGTATGTATGATTTTCATTATATGATGGTGGTAATGTTATAACCATGGATTGAAGTTATGTTATAACCATGTATAGTAGTTATGTTATAACCAAGGATGGTGGTTACATTGTAACCAAGATGGGCAGGACCTATATCTCCCTCCAATGTATTGGGTAAAGATTGATACCTCATGAGATAAACAAGACTAGAATGGGGAGTGGACCTAGTTCAGTAAGGGACTCTTCCCACTATAATAGTCTTGGGAGTGAACTTTGACTAAAATTATGGTTTTTGTAGTGAACCCATTCCACTATAATAGTCTTGGAAATTATACTTGAACTACTAAGTAAATGGTTCTCTATTGTTATGTTTATTCCATAAATCTATGAATTAATCCTATTTTATGTTCTCATGGTTCATGTTATTTTATTCCATTATGATTCATGTCTTATGAACTTCCAAGATTCATTCCATGACTCATTTTTATGATATATGATATGTGGGGTATGGTTTTAGAATGTTATTATCATGTTATCATAACCTTATGATCATAAAATGTTGATATATCCCTTTTAAATACTTATTGAGCATCTGAGCTCACCCTTTATTATTTTTCCTTTCCCTAGGTTATGATTAAAGTTATTGTGTGTCACATGTATAATAAGGGTTATAGTTATAAAGAACATAGTGGTATATTATTTAACTCCCTTGTGTATTAGTTCTTTACATGTCTATGTTTCCAAATTCACTAGACCTAAATGATTCTAGTGTGTATTGTTATGTTATGTAATAAATATTCATATTTTAAGATATAATATTTGTATATGAGAAGTTTTGGTCTTTAAAATTCATATGTTCCAAAAATAAATCCCTATTATTAAAACAATATAGGGATTTAAACCTTGGGAAAACTGTACAATCTCTATTTTACCAAAATTTCAAGACTTCCTCATATAATTAGACTTATGCCTATGGTTTTCACTAAACTTATCTTATCATAATCCTCAAATTACATATGATATTCAACACTTCCAACCTAATGGTTTATCTATACCATTGAAACTAATATCATCCTTAACTCATCAACACTTGATTTAATTCATAAATATTAAATCATCTTTAACTAATATCATCTTAACCTATAAAGTTATCTAAACCCTGATCTGATATCATTTTTAACACCCCCAGACCCACACTCTTGGATTCATTACCAAAAATACATAACTTATAACACTTTCTTTGATGCACATCTATTATTACAATATATTCCTCAAATTTACAATACAAGGATCTTTTAGTTTAGAGTTTTAGGGAATTATGAAAAATCATTAACTATTAGATTTCAATTATTCTCATCAAATGGTAATTTTTTACTATATAAGAAGTTAATAAATTCATAATGAGTCTTAAACATCACCTATAAATTCTCCACATAGGATAATATTCTAGGATTAGCATACTTAATATATTCTTTCATATCCTGGGGAAATGGAAACATAAAAAATAGGTGAGCTCAAATGTAGAGTATGGGTAAAGATAATAATAAATCATAACATGAGATACTTGAGTCATAACATGATATCATAATGAGGATGATCATAAACATGGAAGCATGTAATAAATAGATCATATAATATATACATAAATTAAATAATTATCACAACATAAGAGAATGGTATCAAAGGAATTTGATGAAAATATAAACCTAAAATCATAACCATAAGTCAAGGATCCCTTCCCTATTAACATAACATAGTTTCCTCAGCTAACTGATCATGCACCATAGTTTTCTAGGATCATTTCCCACACATCATGATATCTCATGAGATGAAAAATTTCCCAATTCATTGGAGGGATATATAATTTTGTCCCATCTATAATGTAATTGAAATCATATATATTTATTCCACATGGTTTCAACAAATATATCATAAAAACCCAAGTAAGTGAAATGGTATTTATGTTCTTTCAAATGGTTCCCTAAAGAAGTATTCCAGAATTAATCAATAAACCTGAAATGATAAACCTATGACTAAAAAATGGGTCTCTAATTAATTTATGATTCATTGTAGGTAAATACCACTTAACAAAGATGATTACACATATGGTATTTACACAAATAGAAAATGGATATATGGTTTATAAAATAGTTTCCTCAATAAATCGATGTATTAGTAATCGAGGTGAAAATACTTTACTAAAGTAATGTAATATAGGGAATTGGAATTAAACCATTCCTATACAATTTAATGATTTTGGAAATAAAAAATCAATGATGGATCATACCACAAACGTTGAATAAAATTTCATAAGTTGTCCAGATAAAGAATTTGGATGTTATCATTTGAAGAATACCCTTGATCAAGTATACTATATAGATGAAGAACACTCTTAGATGAATTTCTAAATTTTCTTTAAAAATAATAATTTCCATTTTTCTTTGAAAACATTTAAAAAGAATGTTTTATTAATCCATGAAAATAATTCATTTCCATTTTGAAAACTTGAAATCATTGAGATGAAATCTCTTATAAACTGATAAAGGATTCATAAAGATATATTCATGTAAAAATGTGTAAAAGAGATTTATTCCATAAAAAATGTCCCATTTAGAATATGATAAAAATATTTTCTCTTTATAAATTTTTAATTAAAGTCAGGATAGTTGAAAATAACCTAAAAATAATTTAGAAATGATTCATTTTGAATCATTTTAAAAATTACTTTTGAATTTTTTTTGAAACCAAATAGCAAGGAAAAATTTTAAAGTCTATTAAAAACTTTTAGTGACACCCACATCATAAAACGTGTGATAAAAACTTTGTTTTATATGAATTTAAAGGACATATTAAGGTCACATGAAAAAATTTAGAAAATTATTTCGATAGGTAAAACATGGATATATAAGAAAAATATCCATTGGAAAGTATATGAGTTATTCTTATAAACATAATGATTTTATTTGAGGAAGTGTTTCGTCAAAGGGGAAGATATTAATGAATAGAAGTAATATCCCCAGATAAAAAACAAATCTACCATTTTAAAATATTATTGTAGGAAAAAGAGACTTTTGAGATCAAAATCAAAAATATATTTCATAACACATGGTAAAAATGATTTGAGTCAAGAAAACAATTATGACTTGATTAACATTTTAATCAAAACCCTTAAAGGATAGAGATTTATAATGAGATTAAAATAGCATGAATAAAATATAATTTAATATAACATAACAATTAGTAATTATATTCACCATATAATCATAAATTGGTGCATAAATCAAATAGGACTCAACAAAGGGATTTTGAGACAAAAAACACTTACCCTATTTACCGGTTTAGTTGATCACACTATAAATTCCTATAAAACAATAATATATATCTTAGTAATATATTTTAAAACCTTATTCATCTAAATAACCCTTTTATACACTTAATTTATAATTAATTGTGATGAAATATAGTGGTTTATTTTAACTTATTTTTAATATCGGGTGTTAACACTTTCAATTGTCTTGCACTTGCTCTGTAATGTTAATATTGATCTGTGATATTTGATATAAATTTTTTCATTCCAATATTACTTATGATTAGATAATATACATCCCATGATTATTTATAATGTTTTAGGGTTTTAATTATGACTCTTGAATATGAAGCCAAAGGAAAACTGGTTTCAAAATTTTTTAACGAGAAGAGATGATATATTATTCACATGTTTAGATATTAATATTATAACTCTAGAAAATTTAAAACATAATTAATAACTTATTATTTCATTTCATTAATATTATATAACATTCCTTAATAATTCACTATATAAATATTACAACATCGCTTAAGTAGACGGTAAATCGACCAAAATAAGAGTATGTCGTAATGATTGAATGAGTAAGAAAGTGATATTACATAATGTCAATATAAAATTTGTAGAAGATTATAAATTTAATATATATCATATAATTTCATAGAATAAATTATTAGAACCATTAATTATGGGTGGTGTTAACAAATGAAATTCATTATTCGTAGAGGCGGTAGTCCATACGTACACATGATTAACGATCCCATTACTCAATGAATGGATGGAATGGAGGTATATGAAAATTTATTATTCAATAATTATAATAATATTATAAAAATAATATTAGTTCATTAGTTATACTTTTATTTCTATCCATTTTATTTTATTAAGTAAGATAAGACACGTTATTCATGGCGGTGGTAGTTCGCACATAGGCATGATTAATGATCTCATTCCTTAATGAATAAATGGAATGAAAATAAATGTAAAAGGTGAAAATTTCATAATTTTATAAGTTACATAAAAATATAATTAATCATCAAAAATATCCTTGATATTTTCCATAATATGTGGTTATGAAGAACAAAATTCATAGTTTCATAGAGGTGGTAGTCTACACATATACACAATCGATGCATTTGTTTTTCTTAGAAGTAGCTAAAAATGAATAAATAATTTTTATTTAATTAATATAATTAAATTTAAGAATATATATTAAATAAATTCATTATATTAATGATTTTAATAAATATTTAAAAGTTTAAATTTAAAATAAAGACTAAGAGGTGAGTGACACTCACGTCAGGAACATTGATTTTCCTTGAAATTATCCTTGGAAATAAAGGGATTATAATAATTAAGGGTGGAAAAATTATATGGATAATGTAAAATGGTTCTAGGATGAAAAAATGGGAATATTTACACAAATTAATTCAAATGTATGGGCATATAAAGAAAGGTTGTAAATGCTCCCTTTTATTAGTGAAGGGAAGGAACTTTTCCATGGAAAAGAATGTTAAGTAAGGGGTAAGAATAGAATTACTTGAATTTTAAGTAATTTTGGTTATGTAAGGTTAGTAATACATGTATTTGAGACTTTAAAACCTAAAAAATGATTTATATAGGATCTAAAGTTCAAGTTAATTTAGAAATGTTTTATCCCCTTAGATTAGATATTTAAACACTTATTACAATAAATTAAATATATAGTCATGTAAATTATTTTACTAATAAAAATATAAGTAGACCCTTATAATTAATTTAAATATTATGATTACAAATTTTGGCTCCATTTAATCTAATTAATTTCACAAATATGAGAAAAAATGATTTTAAATTAAACACACGTAACACATAAAATTTATTTCTAAATAAAAGATTGTTTTCAAATATTAAACTTAGGTATATGATAAATTTTTTTATGGTTACTAATTTTAATTAGAATAGTTTATCTATTATAAAAAAATAATGTTATGTGTCTTTAAGATTAATCCAAACCCAAATTTTACCATGAAAACTTTTAATTAAAAGAAACAAATGAAGATAGTTTTTAAATTCTAATAAAATGTTACTTATGTCCTAAAATATTAAAAATAGATTTTATAAGTTCAAAATAATATTTCATATTTCATAATTATTCACCTAAAATATATATTTTATCAATTAAAATATTTTACAAAATTTTATGCATTTCACTTATACTGGTAATTTGTTAAAAAAACGTTATTTTGGAAAAAACTGTATTTTTCACTATTTACTTAAAAATTAATTATTTTAGAAAAATCTCAAAAATATATTATAATATAATTTTTTTGTGAGGAATTTTAAAATTAGTTTTAATTTATTTAATTTAAATTCTAAAAATTTTAAACTTATATTTTTCAAAAGAAAATATATAATATAAAGAAAACAACTTTTATTAAAAATATCCTTTTTAATATTAACTAATATTAATTATTTACCTTCTAAAGGTAAAAAATATTAATAGTTTACCATATTAGTTTTTTTATAGATTTACTAATAATTTATTCTTACTATTTTGTGGTTTTTTTATGTTGGGTATAGTGTGTGACACATGTTATATAACATTCTATGTATATTAAAGGATCCAAAATATCGAGTCATTACAAATAGTCTTTAATCAAATCCAATCTTCACCTTTGGTGTGTATTCAAATTTTTATGTCTAAATATATAATTAAAGATTTTATGATCAGTATATATATATATACATCACACCATTCACCATATAAATAATGCCTCCATATTTTCAATGTAAAAATTATTGATACCAAATCCAAATCATGAGTTGGGTAATTTTTCTCTTGAACATTGAATTATTATAAGGCATATTATACCACCATATTGTTATGTATAAGAAAACATATCTATTCATTCTTAATTATGTCACTGTATATCACAAACCCTTCTCCACTTCTAGGTTTTGTAAGCACTAGTGCACTGACTAACCTTTACTTTGGATCCTTGAAATTTTATTTACATTGATTTTTTCAAAGTAACTTGGATACTTTCCAAATAAACATGGTTATTATATTTGATAATAATGCTAAATTTCTCAAAACCCATTGTTAATATCCATCCAAAATAATAAAACTATGGATTTTGGTCACTATCATTAGTCTGGTCCATTGTTTAATAACTTATGTCTTAAAAGAATCCACATATATACCCTCACTTATGATCAAATGACCTAAGAATAATAATTACTATAGCCACAATTCACACTTGATAAATTTGGAATATATTTTATCCTTCCTCAATTTCATTAAAATAATCCTAAAATAATATTTATGCGCTTCCTTTCCCTTTTAAAATATAATAATATCATCTATAAATACTAATATATATTGATTAATGTTATCTCTAAATATTATATTCATTATATCCTTGAAGATAGTGGGGGAGTCGGTAAGTCCAAATGGCATCACTATAATCTCATAGTGATCATACCTTGTATGGAAGGTTGTCTTGGGTATATCTTACTTATTAGCCCTCAATTAATGATATCTAGAATGGAGTCCAATATTTGAAAGTTATTTATATATGTGAAGTTGATTAAAAAATTCATCATTATGAGGTAGTGGATACTTATTCATGATAGTTCTCTTGTTAATTTATAAATAATCAATGAAAATATGCATTAAACCATATTTATCTTTAAAAAATTAATAGGTCCACCTCATGGTGACGAACTAGAGTGTATAAATCCCTTATATATATTTTCTTGGATTTACTTATTTAATTATTATTGCAATTGATTCCATTCTATAAGGATTATAGGAAATTGGTATAACACCAAGTATGATATATATTAAAACCTCAAATTCATTATTTGGTGGATGCCAAGGAAAATATTTAGAAAATACATTGACATATTCTTGAATAATAAGACTATCTTCAATGTTGAGTTTCTCCTAACTATTTTAGATAAATACCCCTCAAAAATAGGTAGTAATACCCATATAATAGAATTAATTTCCATTGTAAGTTCATGTTCATTATCACACCTATGATAATCATATTCTTATTCATAATATCAAATATGACTTCCCTTACTCAAAAATTAATATGAGGTCTGTATAAATAGATTCATTCCATGATCAATATCATATATAATCTAACTAAAGGGATAACAACATAGTTTATAGGAAGAACATTCCCATATACTTCTATCAGAGAGGAGCAATAGACATGATATGAAATTATCATACCATTAGAAGTTTTCACTAATGATTTAACATCTAATATTTGAGCCAGTGATGTGATTCCCTAAGTGAATTATTCATATATAAAAGAGTGATTATATCTAAAATAAAATAATACATATTCAGTTCTAGAGTGGATGATAAGTATACCTTTCACCACTTCATTCTCATGTCCCACATTAGTGGTTGTGATTGCATGATATTTCCATTTTTATCTTAGATTAAGAGGTAATTATCATAGATTATCTTCATTAACCCTTGAATTCAAGAACTAATTGTTATAATTTAAATACTCCTTATAATTATACTATTAAAGTGTGGGTGGTTCATTTAGTTGATCTTTCAAACCATTCTTTCATTGGATGACCTTTTAACATCACTTTAGTATTCAATTTATAGATTTACTTCTTCTCCACTATTAAAAAATTTACCAACCCCCTTAAATAAATTTCCCCCATGATTCTTTCCATAATTTTTTCATAAATAAATATGAATTTTTATTCCTCTATTGGTTTTATTATTTTAATCTCCTGAAATATCCATATTTATTTTCTTTTCCCCAAAACCATCATAATATTGAGAGTCTCCACTCTCCATTTCAACCTTGAGATAAGATTGAATGATTTCTTAATATCTACTAAAGTTACTTATGGATAATGCCATTGAAATAATTAGTTTTAGGACACTAAATAATTAACTAACTTTTCTTTTAGGTTTAAATATAAAACCAAAATCATACATTGAATTTCATGAGAAATTTTCCTCATAGGTACTGATAGATTCATAATCCTTATATTTGAGCACAAGGAATTACCTTTTTATTCTTGAGTAAAGAGTTTGGGAAAATTACTTATTGAAAAAACCCTATTAAACTCTTCCTATGTCATGGTTTTAATCTCTACCTCTTAACTAATATTATTAATAAAATTCCAACATTGATTAGTTCCATCATCCAAATGATAAACAAATATACCAAATTTTTCTTTCTCTAGGAACTAAAGAATTAAAAATATCATTTTTGTGGTACCAATCCATTAATTAGTAATTTTTGGATCATAAGAACCACTAAATAAATGTGGGAATTACCTCATAAAATATTAAATGGTTTGTTTCCCCTTCCTTTGGTTGTTTGAATGATCATCATGATCCATATCTTGAGAGAGTTGCATCAGAATAGTAATAATATTTTACATTTCATATCCCATTACATTCATTTTACCATGATTACAGTCATTGCATTATCCTTAACATTCATTTTTAACACAATTCCACCTCGTTCTATCCATTTTCTAAAACCAAAAAACATAGTGTAATAATAAAGTATCGTTAGTCCAAGTGAACAATAATATAATCATAAAAAAATATCCCAAAGATGTCCTTAATTATGAAACCTTTTAAACAACCTATGATAGTTTAGGTTCATCATATCTCACTTTCAATTCACCATAAGTTGTATGAGGTTATATCCTAATTTTCCTCATAACCTAATATTCAATAATAACTAAACCCTTATTTAATACCAATTTAGTTTTCTCGAGCATTACGTGAACAAATATTACATCAACACCTCATGATAATATACTCCCTAAAATCATAAAGGTTTATTTTATTTGAAGAATATATACATGATAAAATTATTTAATGAAATATATTTATCATATCTCAAAAATTTCTTCTCATTTAATACCCTTATTATACATACCCTACTTAATACATTTCTTTATAACCCAAGGAAAAGGAAACATAAGAAAGAGTGCGATCATATTCTCAATAAGGGTAATCATGGAATTTAATATTCAATGATCATTAGAGAGCATAATATATGCATAAGGGTATTAGAACATGATCATAACTTATGAAAACATACCAAACATGTCAAAGACCATAAATAATGAGCAATGGAATAAGGATTTTTTATAAAAAAATAAATGAATCATAAGAGTGTAGTATAATCAATAATCAATCATGATATATGATAGAATATCATAAAAAAATACATATTTTAGTGGTATACACATAAGAATAAAAAATAATTTCCTTATTCAAGACTCACTAAAAAGTATATCATATTGGAAAGAGTCCCATAGCAGATTAGGTTCTCTCCATATTCTCTACATTTCCTTAGTCAAGGATCACTTCCAAGACTACAATAGTGGATATAGTTCCTTATTGGATAGTGTTCACTCCTCATTATAGTTTATGTTATCTCATGATATATAAATCGTTACCCAATTCATTGGAGTTCTATATAATTTCAGGCCCACCCATTACTTAATGAAGACTATACATACATATACCATAAGATCATAAAGACATTAATCATTTAATAATAGAATAACTAAATTGTGGGAAAGAAATAAAATTTGAAAAATAATCCTTAAAAAATCATCATCATAAGCCATCCAAAGAAAGAAATTGTACAATTTCATAAGATTATATTCACAATGAAGCATAATAATACTTAAAGACTATTGACATAGATGAAAAATATTTTTATAAAATCATTTAGAATAAACTTTTAAATTCAAGATAATTTATCCATTTTTTTAGAATTTTAAAATTTTGAAAGAAATATTCATGATGAAAGAAGTACATGATAGTGGGAAAATCATTACTGTTGTATATGTTAAAAGAGAGCATTTTTTCATACTTTTATAAAAAGTTAAAAGTGAGTTGAATGAATTTTTTTTTGAAAATATTCCTTTTAATAATTTTTAAATAATTAAAAGATTGTAAAAAATGAACTGTTTAAAAGATTTAAGTATAGTTAAAAACTTCCATAAAAGTTTTGAATAATATGGGCATGGAAGAGAAATATTCTCGATCAAAAAGAGGAAATAAGGTTGGATTTTCTTAAAAACATTTTCTTGATCGCTTTAAGTACCAAAGAGAGGAGAATGAAAGGAAGACATGAAAACATTACAAATAACATGATGAGAATAAAATATATGGGGTTTAACATATAATTTTCATATAATCTTTCTCATTTTAAATTTAATATAGACAATCCAAAAAATTAAATAGATTATAACATAAAATCTTACCTCATGTCCTAAATTTATTCATACATGATCTCAAACCATTGTATGATAAATTTATATTTATTATAAATATATAACCAAAACATATTCATGCTTATCTTACAATATACCATTCTTTTATAATTTCTAATTACCCATTTATTAAAAATTCTTTATTAAAATCAACATTACGGTGTTAAAAATTTTGTGTGCTCTGCAAGTTTTGGTTTGATGGTTTTGGTCCTTGCATCTTGGTCATGGTTTCATCATATAAAGAATAATAATCATGTAATAAGTATCATATTTATTCCTTATATATACTTTTATTACCATTTATATAAGGTAGTGATGATAAATTAATTTCATCACTTTGTTGAGGCAGTAGTCTATATGTACACATGAGTGATTTTTTCATTTTCCATGTAATGGAAAGAAATAAAGTTAAATAATAATATATATTTATAAAATCATAATAATACCATAAATATAATATATTTTATTTAAATATATACTTATTACCATCCATTTTAGGAAAAAATAAAAAATAAACCACATCATTTCAAGGAGGTGGTAGTCCACACGTATGCACGAGCGGCGTTATTGTTTTCCAATGGATGGGAGGGTAAGAAGATAGATAATATTTTATCTTTAAAAAATCATAATTATTTAAATATATATATATATCTATTTAATTTTTCTATAAAACCATACATGATAGATAGTGATGAAAAATAAAATACATTGATTCATGGAGATGGTAGTCCATACATACACATGAGCGGTGTTATTATTTTCCATTAGATATAAAGGTGATATAAAATGATTGTAAAATTAACATAAATACGTTTTATTATAGTAAATATATTTATTTCATCATGATAACCTGGTTATATAATATTTATAGGTGGATAAAGAAGAAAGAAACTCAAAATAGATCGATAAAAAAATTACTTCTTCAAGTATCATATTTTATCTTGCGCCTTAATCCTTACTGAGATGGTATTTTGGTGAGACCTATACCTATAAAACATGGGAAGGAATTTTTTAAAGGAATGTATATTTTATAAAATAAAGTTCTCCAATGGTGTGAAGAATTGAGAAGAAGAGATGTCCTTTTATAAGTGAGGCGGGTGAAAAACTTATAAATACATGAACCTTTATTATATAATATATTACCTAATAATTTAAATGGATAAAAATTTTCATCGATTAAAATATAATAAGTTTAATGTCTAAATAAATTCAACCAATTCTATTTAATAAATATTTTTATTTTATTTTAAACCCCATTTCTTAGGTTAACACCTCTTTTAACCCCTTTAACCCTTATTGTGGTAACAAGATATTTACTATAGTAACTATTTATTATAGATAAAAAATAATTTGACCTCATTAAATAAGGTTAATTATGGTGATTAAAAATATTGAATCAAATTTATAATATTCAATTCTTATATGTGGTATAAATTAATTCTAATATTTGTGCACAAAAAACATAAAAACCTCTCTAAAGAAAATGTATTTTTAAGCATAAAATAATTTTATTCTCATTACTTTCCTAGTAAAAAACATTTAATGAATGTTAATATATTTTATTAAATATATTATCTATGTATTTAATTAATATATTTCATAAATAGTGATTAATTAAATTTATTATGATAAAATAAATTGCGCACAATAAAAATAGTTTTCTAAAAAAATATCTCTTTTTTTACATTCAAATTCTTTTATCATCATTTATAACAAATTAATAATAAATATATAAATGATTATTATTTTTCATATAAATTTTAAAAACATTTAATCATTTATCAATAGTTGTCAATATATTTTATTTAGATAAAAATAAACAATATGTAAAAAATACGATTCATGGAAAATTAGGTATTTTGTGATTTTATTCATATCATTAAAATTTTTGTACTTATTTCCTAAAAATTAATCATTTAATTTTAATTGAAGGACACTTCTATACATATTTTTCATATTTCATTTATTCCTAATCATATCCACGAATCCATTGTCTATGTGATAATAGTTACATTTAATAATAATATTTCAATGGTATAACATGGTTCATCTAAGCTCGATGTTGTATTTAAAGAAAGATATCAAACACATAAAATTTGTTAAAAAATATATATATTATAAAATATTTTGGTGATAAAAAATCACACATTTTTTATTAACCGTGAATATGGAATTTCAATACAGATCTTGGTTATGGGATATTAACGTTCAAACTTTTGGGAATAAATAAAATTTATTTAATGAATACTAAATATTATGATTCAATCAATAGATGTGGAATCTCAACAAATTCCGGCCTAAGGGTAAAATTAAAATCTCATCATAAATGAATCCATAAAAATTTGTGGTCGTTTGATTGGTATAAATTACAATTTTACCCTTTAAAAAGGCTTGTTGATCAAAAACTCCAAAATGAGCTAAGACTTCCTTGCAAGAAAAACTCTGATCATTAAATTCTACCTACTTTAATGTTTTTATTCCTTGAAAATTGAATAGCCAAAATTTCTATATGATATGTCCCCTAGATAACCTCATGTGAAAAAAAGGAAAACTAGTGAATGAGCTCCTCTAGTATGAGAAGTCCATCGTATGCAAGGATCCCAAACAAATCTCACTCAGGAACGCATTCCTACCCAATGATCAGCTGGGGACTACTACATCCAAGATTATTTTTCCTTAAGATCACTATATAAGATCAACCAATCATAGGGTAATCTTCTAGACCATGTAAAACATTCCCTTCACAAACTCACCAAGTACTCCCACCAATAGCCTTAATCCTCCCATGGTGAAACTCTCATTGATCCCACCATGAAACAAAGGTATAAAATAATGGTATCTACCAAATAAAGTTTGTTCACCAAGGAAATATTAATAGGGTAAAAATATCCCACCTTAAAAATATAGAATCCCCAATATTATATTTTAGAGACAATCAAATCTCACCAATATCCACTCTTAGATGTTCTATAAAAATCTACACACCACATCACGAGATCCCATCACTGCTATTTCTAAACATAAACCTATATAACACATCAAAATTGAATATTTTAGGTATTAATGGTAACATAAACTCTCTCATATATTTCTTATGAATGGTATTAAGAAAAATACATCTACGCCACTAAACTCAACCCGGTCCTCATCCAATATAAATGAACTGATTTATCCACTCCTAAACCCAAAGTCAAATCCTTATTAATTTCAAAATCCCATGATAAAACTAGTGAAATGATATAGCATTCCCACATACCATGATATTCCATTAGGAATATTCCCAAAAATCATATACCAACCTACCTAATAGGTAACATACACAAGATGGTTAATAGTTATTCATGTAATTCCCTTTAACTTAAATAACTCGTGACTACCTGCTTTATAAAAAAAGGTTTCACTTTCTTACATTTTGAGGATATTTTTAGTTTATAGTTTTATAGAATTATGAAAAAATAGTACATATAAAACCCTTATATTATAATATGAAACTTCCACTCAATATCTATTTTATTTCACAAAAATGGGATTCTTAAATTTAAACTTGTGTTTTATTCAAAACATGATTTCTAGTGAGAAAATTATTATTTATTCTATTGTTCCCTAAATTAATTTATAGATCCCTTATTGGTACCCTAGGGAAATGAAAACAAGATAAAGGGTAAGATAATATACTCAGTAATGTGAATAATACAGTAGAATATAACATATAATAAATCAATCATGTATAATATTGTAGAGATAAACAATAATCAAATATGTAGTACAATTAATATCATAAAAGGGGAATATA
The DNA here is from genome assembly GCA_963277665.1 of Viscum album. Lineage (NCBI taxonomy): Eukaryota > Viridiplantae > Streptophyta > Magnoliopsida > Santalales > Viscaceae > Viscum > Viscum album. The sequence goes on along the minus strand of OY728141.1, from coordinate 1,605,310,463 downwards.
TCCATGGATGATATAAAAACATAAATAATCATATTTATAATAATAAATAATTTCATAATTATGGATTTCTTAATTTCATAAATCATAATCATATCATAAAGGCCTTATTCAACAACATCATAAACGTACCATCAAGGCTTCATACCAACACATCATAAACAATTGGCCAGGCATACACCAAATACTCAGTCTAGTTTGTCCCGTGAGACCAACTAATGCATCGAGGGGATATAAGGGGCCCCACCCATCACCTACTAAGTCCAATTAATTCATCATATGAAAGGGTTTAATAATCAATATAATACATAATCAATATAAATATCATTATTTGAAAACTAGCATACAAAATGTAAGTATTTTTCCCTAGTCAAAAATCAAACATCATGATCATAGTCCATATATAGTAATATGGTGGATGGTATCATTAGATTATATCCCTAGTAAATCATAATATTTATCAAAGGATTTTTACATAGATTAAAATTCTTTAAAAAAAATATTTGAACCTTTCTTTGAAAATGTGAGAAAAAATATCCTTCTCCTTTAACAATATATTAAATAAAAATTTCCAAAATATTGAGAAAGCGTATTTATTTGAAAATAAACTTGGAAACTTTTATATAAATCTTTAATGTAAATATTATTCATGATTTTAGTAAAATTAACTCATGTGGTATAGATTAAAACAATTATTCCTTTCACACTTTTAGTAAAAAGTCAAATTCCCTCTCAGAAAAAGAAAAGAATATTCATTTTAAAAATTTGAAAAGAAAATAAAATATTGTTGAAAAATAAGTTAAATAATCATTTGATCATATAAAATAAAATTATTTAAAACATTGTATGAAACATGGACATGGAATAAAATTTCCATCATCCAAAGAGGAAATAAGGTTGACTTGTCTTTAAAAAAATATTCTTGATTGAATTATGTATCCAGGAGAAGAAAATGAAAGGAAAACATGTATACTCCATATATAATTGTATTAGAATAAAATTTATTGATTTTTAAAGATAATTATCCCTCAATGGAAATCCAATCATAAATAATCTCAATTAAAATGAGATTGAAACATAAATCTCTTACTACTTTGGTAACTTTTGAATCAAAACCACTTGAAATAACTAAATTTAAATAAAACATTAAATAACATGAATATAAATAGATTCATGATATGAATTATCAAAGTGGTAGTATATACACCACATGAAAGAAACAAGTGGTGAATATAGCATATGTATCACAGAAATAAGAGTGAGATGAGAAACCCTTGCAAAGATTGTAACATTCAAGTGAGAATTAATCAATTCAGTGATTATGTGTAAAAAAATTAAACCCACATAAAACATGTGGAAATAAAAATATAATAATAAAAGGTCATTACACAAATATTATTGTCATATTAGAGTCAATAAAGTTAAGATATAACATAATGAAATAAATTAATTTAAGAAACCACTTACCTCATATCATGAATCATTTTGTATGTTATCTAACTCCTAAATAATATAATTAAATTAGTTTTATACATGATTATAAAAATTCCCTTTTTTATTACATTATCATTGTTTCTTATATTTCATTTATTACCTTTAATTATATTTTAAGAAAATCAGTTAATTTTATGTAGGATGTTTTGAGGACGTTTGATTCATAATCCCAAAACAACTTTAGTATGTTAACCATTGTCAAAGGGGTAATGGTTACATAATATATAGAATATTAATCATGAAATAATTATAATTTTTATTAACTAAATACAATTTTATAATCATTCCTAAAATTTTTATATTAAAAATTAAACGCATCACTTCGTGAAGGTGGAATTCCAAACGTATGCATAAGTGATGTTAACATTTTTTAATGGGTAGAAGGGTAAGAAGGTAAGTAATATATTATATTTCTGAATCATAATTATTTAATTAATATAATATATATTTATTAAATATATCATAACAACCATCCTTGTGAGATGGTGATGAAAAAAACATGTCACTTTGTGGAGGTGGTAGTCTACACATATGCATAAGTGATGTTTTTATTTCCCATATGATGTAAAAGAAGATGATAAATGGTTGTTCCATAATTGTAATAAAATTTAATTATATTTAAGATATTTATGTTTTTATATCATCATGTTTTGTATATAATTAAATTATTTATAATAATAAATATAGTGAAAGAACTGAGTTAAGAGTTATACCTCTTATTTGGGAAACCTCCTTTAGATTACACATTAAACCTTCTAGGTTGGTCTTTTAATGATATAAAAGAATATAGGTCATGTAGAGGATGGTTTTTAAGTGATTTAATAATATATTGGTCAATTTAAATTGCTCAAATAGTGTAAGGAAAAGATGATAGGGTTTTCTTCTTATAAGTGAGGGCAGTGACACAATTGTAAATATTAAGAACTTTAAAATATAACAAATATCATATCCATGTCACGTGGAACCAAATAGACATATTTTAAAATTTTTGACATGATAAGGTAGAAATAATTCTAAACAATAAAATTTATACATGTTTATGTTTCATTTTAAACCTTATCTTTTTATTTAACCCCCACATTAACCCTTTTTAACCTTAACCATGGTGAAGCAATTTTCACTCTTTAAGGGTTATAAATTTACTTATAATGTGGTAAGTTTTTAAAAAATGTTACATGGATGAAATTTTCAACCATTTACCATATCAATTTTCCTATTTTAAATTTTTTATATTTTTAAATCATTTAATAAAATATTCTTTATCTTAAAATATCATTAAAGTCTTTATTGGGACTATTCATTTAATTTGAATTCAAACCCATCAATACAAAAATTTAATTAGAATATAAAGAAATTTAAAATAAATTATAATTTTAAATTACCTATTAAATTATTATAATACCATAATTAATCCAAAACATAATAATTTTGTTGTTTTTAAAATCATTTACCTTGATTTTTCTACTACTTGAATATGTATTGTGTCAGCATTGATTACACATTTAAGGTAATTATATTATCAATACAAATTAAAATAAAAAAATTAACTTAGTTTTGTTTAAAATAATTCTTTATATTCATTCATAATATCTTTTTACCCAAATGAAAACATATAAGATAAATTAAAACCAAGAGAGTGACATTTTTGTAATTATCCTTTACTTAAAAAAAGATATAAAGGTTATAACAAAAAAATAGAAATAAATTACCAAATTTATGAATATTGGATATTTATGATAAAAAACTCATTAATTTAAATAAATACAAGTTTTAGGGAGGTTTGTTGGACTTATCTCATAGTTGTAATTCTGTTTTACTCTTACCATGGTGACATCATGTTTTCTCCTGTTATTATTCATAATGTCTGACAATAAAATGGACCTATTTACCAAATTTTAACCACATAATTCCAAATATTTGATTAATTTTTCAATATTCAATTTCTAGAAGTTTCATAAATAAATTTTAATATAAATGCATAAAACCCAATGATAAATAGTTTTTTGAAAAATGTGTGTTCAAGCCTAAAAATAATATTATACCAAAATTAAATATAATAAAAAATTTATCGTAAATAATTATATTATTTATAATTAAATGAGAATTATTTTACCTTAATATAAAATAAAAACATAATGCTAATTTTAAATTACTTGATGTAAAGAAAATAAATTTCATTTCTGAAAAAAAATCATTTTTCATTATTCACTCAAAAATAAACCTTTTTAGAAAAATATAGAAAATTAATCCTAAGACTATTATGACATTATTATTTCAAAAATGATGTCCATTTTTTCAAAAAAATATAAAATTGGTAGAAATTAATTATAATATTCTCACACAAAATGCAATAAAAACATATTTTTGAATAAAATGTATTTTTGAAGAATAAAATGACTTTATCCTCATGCATTTCCTAATAACCATGATTAAATGAATTTTAATTAAATTTATTGGATATATAATATATCAATTTTATTAGAATCATTTATCAATAGTGATTAGTTTAATATATTAAGCTAAAAATACATTGTGTACATAAAAAGCGGTTTTAAGAAAAATACATCTTTTTCCTACAAAAGATTTTATGTTCATTTCTAAACAATTGATAATAAATGTATGGTTTATTATTCCATTTATGAAAGAAAAAAATTATACATATGATTCATAATGTGTTTATTCCTATTCATACTTTTCAAACCAATAGATAGGTTATAACTGACATATTTAAATTATAATATTTCTATAGTTTATCATTGTTCATTTAAGATCGGTGTTGTGTGTGGAACATAATACTGAACATATTATTGTTTAAGGTAAGATTACATATTGAAATATTGGGTTTTTATAATTCAACTCAATAATCATGACTCCCAGACCCATTCGGTCTAACATTTCCCCATCCAAGTGCACAACAATACTTAATGTTAAGGACATCAAAGGGTACTACGCAAGTGTCTACATCTACCGAACAATGTAAAATAGAGGCATAACTCAAACCCTAATTCATATCCTCATAACTCTTATAATAAGAACACAAAAAAAAACTCAACAACTCATTAAGTAAAGGAATACAGCCTCCAAGGGTTGGTCTCGATCTCTATATAAGTTCCACTCTCGACAAAGTGAACTATAATCCATCTACTTGATTGCTAAGATGCCATGAAAAATCAGTATCACACCCAAAACCAACCTAAGGATGAAAACCCATTTTAAAGATAACACCACTGGGTCTCTCTCTCAACCATGGTTAAATACTAAGGAAATTTTTTCCAAAATTTCCTCTCCCCATTGTTAGAAATAAGGATAAACTTTCACCTCCAAAAAAAATATCCCCAACCACACTAAAATTGTCTTAAGGTCCAATAAGGGTAGATGGAAATCTGATCAAAAAAGAAACATAAATAATGTAACATATGTGGGTGCTAAGGAATATATGAATCCCCACCCAGGGTCACAGACCACACCTTAATCATGTTGGGCCTTACATAGTATGTCCATTAATAGCCCATGGTATGGTAAATCTTTCATGGTGATCAAAATCCATACTCAGCCTAGAATCCTTGATACAAGGTATCGGCACAAAGTACTCCCCTCACACATGAGGGGATCACCCACCTAGCATGGGTTTTCAATTCTATAATCTGACTCATCAAACACATCACTCTTTGAATGAAAGATATTGTCATGAAGCATTAGTCTAAATCAAATGCCATCCACAAAAACATCTCTTTCAGAAGATTACAACTGAACATCGCATCGAACCAAACTCACATTGATTACTAATCTATGGTTAAGTACCCACAACTGGTAGAATTTCCAAACCATTCAAGTGGAATCAACCTCACTTATGGAATATATCACACCCAAAATTTTTGGGGAAATACCACACCAAAAGGGTAGAATGATCATACTCTATATCACATTGAACATCAACCTCAATAGATGGAGTACCCACGCCTTCTCTATAGGAGTTACTAACCCCACTATAGTATGGAGTACCCAAACCTAATCGTTATTTAGGGGGTAACAACCCCATGATCAAATAGAATAGATATTAACTAAGGAGGAACATACCCCTCCCATGTAGGGCCCACACCCTACCTAGTTTGGGGTACCAACTCCCAAGGTCAAACGAATTATATTCAACTTCATCATAACCGCTAACCTCTATAATTTAATATCCACACCCTACCTGATATAGGATACCAACAAAAACTATAGTGTGGGGGACTTACACCTCATCAGATTGAGTGGATACTAACACCGTGTCTAAATGGAGGACCCATGCACCATTAATAGTAGACATTTGTCCTTGTATCTGTGTGGGGATAGTGAACTCCACACTCATATGAGGGACCCATGCTACATCAAGTAATATATCACAAATGATGGGGTGTCAACCCCAAAATAAGGTCCATTTTCTATCTAAGATCTTAAATAGGTGCAATTTTGACTTTATAGATAGATGATCTCTTCCCCAATGTAAAAATAGGTGGGAATAATAACCTTATCTAAAGATGGTATCGAACATCAAAATATTTGAGAGAGATCCTCTTAATAATCCCATAAGTCTATGAGTAGTCTCGGGGCTCTCATCATTTGAAAAAGGTCTATTCCACAACTCTAGAGAAATAATTTCTATGAGGGAATTCAACATCAACATTTTATAGAATTAATATCACAAAGAGGGTGTCATGCCATGAAATAAACAAATGCACAGAATGAAATATAATTCATGGACCAGAAGAAGAGTACCATGTGACCAATGTTATAATAAAACAAGTTAGTCACCAAGATTATCAGATTCCATGAATAGGAATATTTTTTCCTCCACTACCTAATTGGGTTCCCTATTCTGACAACCAATCCTAAGTACCACAAGCATTCTTTCCCCACATGTTCAGAACCAAAATCATGAGACACCTATCTCCTAACTTTATCCCTAATAAAACCCAATTTGATACCATTATTATGTGATTCATCCCACGAATACCCCACTTGGGTGGTGATAAGCTTCGTGTACCACCCCAATCCCACATTTAATAGGGTAGGGGTTGGCGACTAGAACTAATAAGGCATAAAACACACATGGGATGCCTTACCCTAAACATCCTGTAAAAAATATAAAAATTCTACCAACTAAAAAATGGATGAAAAACTAAGAAGGGTATACAAAATAATATAAATGTAAAATGTGTATGTGTTCCTCTTGAGTGACTAGGAGAATATATCACTAGGACATGTCATCTCCAATCTGAACTCTTCAAACTCATGAATCTCAACAACTCCACCATGATATGGCTCCATGGTACCAAATACAAGTAGCCTCCAAGATATTTTTCATCTACAGATACACAACATGGGATGTTTTTAGGCCCATTTAAAGGTGATTATAAAAATACCTCATAAGATTTTCCAAAATAATTCAGTAGTGTCACATTTCATCATACAAATAGGGTCAAACCATACAACCACCCGACACCACCTAAAAAATCTCAACTTAGGGAGAATCCATCACAAAACTCCTAGACACAAAATACACCCTATTTGCAAGGGTCAGTAAATTCAACTTTAGCTTCTCACTCAACTACATTATAGGGACACCTAAAACAGGTTTGCTCTTTAGGAGAAGACACCTATCTACTCATCACTCATGATATGGAAGACCAAACCCCATCAGTTAAAGATAGGGGAACCATGTCAGACGCACCCTTAACACACCCTTAGGATCTGAAAATATCCCTTAGATAATGATGCTATGCTCAACCATGAACTACATTATCCTCACTATAATCATCACTAATACTATAATTCCCAAGATATTACTATATAATTTTTTTTAAATAAGCATTGTGCCAATATCTTATTTCACATGAAACTCCAAACTAAAATTATGGGAGTAATATTAGATGATTATTATTAAAAAAATAAAAAAAAACTACTAATAATAAAAATATATTAATCAAATAAAAACTCTTACATTTAGAGGATAAACAGTTAATATGGTTTAATATTAAATAATGTTCTTTCTCAAATTACTATCTTTTTAAGTGTTGTCTATTTTATCATAATATATTAAATCAACCGCTTTTAGAAGATTAATTTGATAATATATAATATTTTAGTTATGAAATAATATATTATTAATTGGTATGAAGTAGTTTTAAGAAAATTTAATGTTGTAAAAGGTCATTTTTCAATAAAAGTAGTTTTTCCAAATATTTTATATTTTCACTTAAAAGATAAATTTATTAATTTTAGAGTTTAAATTTCATAAAATTAATTCCTTTTTTGGATTCAACCTATCAAAATTATCTTAGGATAAACTGTTTTTATTTTTCTAAAATAATTTATATTTAGGAGAATAGTAAAATAAAACTGATTTTTCTAAAACTGTCACTTTTATGAAATTATCATAAAAAATGACATAAATGTTTTTGAAACCTTTTTAAATAAAATATATATATTTATAAATTAAAATAAATCAATTAAAAATGAAATTTTTATTTATAAAACTCATGTTTAAATTTTTTGAAACTTGAGTAATATTTTACATTAATACTTTTTTTATTCACTTATATAAAAAAATTAATTTTCATCTATTATATAAATTAAATATTAAAAATTAATTTCATATTCTAGATCAACATGTTTATATTTATTAACAATTTTAATTTCATTTTTATAAATAAAGTTATGATTACTAATATTATTATTATTAACCATGATGATAGTGAAGGGGTTATTTTCAAAATTTTGTTTTATTAATATTGTGTAGTTTTAATATAAAAAATTAAATTTATATATTTTATATAATGAATATAATTTTATTTTTATACATATATACATGTATGTTATTACTCATTTAATTTTGAATTAATGTAATATAATATTGATAACACTTAATGTTCAAAACATCATTTTCTACAAAAATGACTTTTCTATATATTATATGTTTTAATTTAAAATTTAATTTTATAATTTTTATAAATTTAATTGGATTAAATATTGGTTAAATATAGATTTATAATTCACATATTTAGTAAGAATTTTTTTTATATTTTTTTAAAACCTAAATTACTTAGTTAAATACTAGTTACCAAGGGAAAAACCAAAATGGTAAAGTGTAAAAAACTAATGGAAAATAGTTCAAACCATGTTTCAAACATGTGTCAAAATTAATGTTTGAGTATTTATAAACAATAAACCATATCCAATAAACTATGGACCACTTTTTTAGCCATTTACCATATAATAGTTTTATGACATCATTGAGTTGTAATTGGTATTTACAAAAATGACATTTTCCTCCACTTATAAAAGGTCTCTATCACCACCCCTTCAAGACCACTCAAGGTTTCAGTTTCCTCTTGAAATTATACATAATTTTAATCAACTATAATTATATTACACTTACACAGTCCCCTAGTCTCTATAAGTTATCATAACCCCTTTATTTATAAGAATACTTCTAAAATAACATTCAAGCTCTCCTCTTGAGTAATTCTTATTTTTTAGTCTTTTATTCTTAATCATCCTCTTCCCCATAAAATATTATATATCAGTGAAATCATGATAACATTAGCACTATTAATATTCTTAATTTTATTATAATAATGTAACATAACTCCTCTACCTCCCAACAAACCCATTCAGAAAATGAATATGTCATCATGCATTTGTACGAACTACCACTTCCATGAACGGAATGTTATATTTTTTTCATAAACTCTTAAAATGGATGGTTAAAATGATTTTTTAAATGAAAAAATTATTATTATTATTATTATAAAATGAATAATATTATTAAATGATAATTATTTTTTTATACCCCACTCTTATTTTATGAAAAATAAGAGCATCGTCCATGTACGTGCGGACTACCACCTACACATAAAAAAACATTTCATTTTCCATTTTTGATTAAAATAGATGAATTTAAAAATGTATTTAATGTATAAAAATTTTATTTACGGAAATTTTATTTTCTTTAACGATAATATTTGACATTATATAAGTGATATTAATACTTACTAGTCATAGTAAATTTAACAGCATTAAATGAACATATCAAGGAACTATTCTTAATTATATCCCATTATAGAAACCTATTGAAATTTATAAAGGAAATAAACATCTATGATTATAGATACCATAAATATATTGTAAAATAACTTTGAATATTTTCAACTAAACAAGACAGTTACATAGAAATTGACCAGATAACCTCAAGTAACCAACATGAACAAAAATTATATAGTAAATTAATAAAATATGGTAATAGATGACCTTAAAATATAAAATATAGATAAATAAAAATATTGATAAAGTTTTTTATAAACTTAATTTGATTATCTAGGAAGTTTTTCACACATTAAAATTGAATTAGGACCTATATTAAGTGCTTTTGGATCTTAATTTTCTTTCATTGATATAAAATTCATGTTAACCAATTGTTCTATTTTTTATGGGGTATGTACTAGAAATGGATTTAAATTTTTCATAAATTCCATAAAATAAAAGATATTTATGAATCCAAATAATTTTATACCTTATATGGATTTTCAATTCAAAATATTCTGATACTATAAGAGTTTTTGTTAACTCAAACCACATGTCTTTGGGTTATAAGGTCTCATCTTGAACTTCTTACTTCTATTCTTGGTTTTTTACACCCTAATATTTTATATTAAGATTTATTTTCCTCTATAGGTAAAATTAATTTTAAAATTTAAATATCTTAACTTGATTAATTTCTTCCTAAAAAATTATATCATTGTTGAGAATATTTTTCATCCTCTTTAATTACAGTTTCCCCTACTTGTTTAGAATTTCCCTTCCCGACTACGTTATCCCTTTTAATTGGAAACCTATTTATGGGTTATATCATGTGATATTCATATTTTCCTTATAATAATTTCAAAATAATGTTTTTTTACCATATGATATTTATATTTCCATTTTCCCCTATTTTATTCCCATTTATTTCTCAAATTATATATATATATATATATTCTTTACATATATAACTAGTTTACTATACATTTATTTTTTGTTACTAATACATGTTTTAAATTCCATTTGAAATTCCCACTTTTAAGTAAACCCAACTTAAGGGAACTTTATAATTTATTATTTCATGAAAAGTTTCAGTTAATTAAAAACATTTTACCCATGAATATATTTTAAAATCCCTCATGAATTTATATAGAACTCTAAAAGTTAAATTATATTTAAAAATAATAATCATCATTTTACATCCTTACAATATCCTTTTATAATTTTAAAAAACATCACCTATTCCATTTGATTTTATTCTTACTTCTCCTTGATACTTCTAATGAATTTTCCAACCTTGGAACTCAATGTTAAAGAACTATTTTTATTTACTAAAATATAAAATTATTAAATTATTTAATTCGTTTTTCTCTTTGGATTCATTATGATATGTCACTTAGTTATGCTTTAAGATAAGATTACAGACCCCACTTCTTTATCATGGGTTTTATCATTCTTAAGATTTATATATGGTTCCTTCTCTTCATATAGAGTATATATGCATGTACATATTTTTATTTATATTATTTAATGGGTGGGATTAAAAATGTATATCCCTCTAATTCCTTAGGTAATGTTTTCATCTCGTGAGATATCATTTATGGTGAACTATAGGTATGCCTTAGCGCACTATGTTATGTGACAAGTGGGGACAAAATTATAAATCCCACCAACTCATTGGGTGAAGATTTACATATCATAAGATAATATAAAATGGAATGGGTAATAAACCCAATCCCACATGGGAATCTATATAATATTTTTATGGGAATGGGTAGTAAACTTAATCCACCGTGGAACATTATCCAATATGATTACAGGAAATAATATTGGACCCAATTTACTATTGAACTCTTTCCACTCTAATAATATTGAAAGTGTGACTTTACTTATTCTTTTTATGTCATGATTTATGTTGTTTCTACATATTTATGATTCCATATCCTTATGATATCATTTACTTATGTCATGGTTCCAACTTATCTAAAACTCTTAAATCACGGTACATGTTTGTTCTTTTGAGATTACTTGTACTTACTTCATGATTTATGGATAACTATTAGTGTTCCTTGTTATTTTTAATAATAAATTTCTCCCTAATCATGTTTTCTCATATTCTTATGATCTAACCCTTGATGAAATGTTGATAAGTTTTCCATTAATAATCATTTGAGCTCAACCTTTTCTTATGTTTCTCTTCCCCAAGTTAATAAAATAAGTACAACTTATGATAATTCTACATGGGATCTTATAAGAGTTTGATTATGGAGAAATATTCATAAATTTTTTGAAATAAGTTTCTTATATATCTCATCCTCAAAGACACTAAACGAAAAGGTTCTTTGAGCTATGCGTGATTATTGTGATGTGAAATGTTTAAATTATGGTAATGAGTTGAAATAAAGTTATGTTTAGAATGGGTCATTATAGTTGGTGTTAAATGAGAATTTAGTTATTTTTGAGGATTTATCTAGTTATATTGGGGATTAGTATTGGATAACTTTATTGAAAATCCTAATGATAATTCTATGTATAGTATAATAACCTGAAATTTCAAGAAAGTTTTGAGCATGTAGTTTTCCTTTTAATAAAATCCTTAACTAGTTACTACAAGTGGATATAGGATCTGGCATAGATGTACCTAGGGGTAATAACCATTAAAAAAGGCATGTTTGGTATTAATGAAATCTTTATATAGCATATGATAAATAGGGATAACTAAACTCTTTATTTGATACTCCAAGGGGATATTATTTGGTTAATCACACTATCTTTATAAGTCATCATTAAGGATTTGTTATGTTAAGGAATTAGGTTAAGAATTATAACGACCCATTCTTTATATACATTGTTATTACTTCAAAATTGAATCACACTTATTACAACATATAACAAAACCATGAAAGGACCATATAGGTATAGTGTCTTTAGAAACTGAAAAGCATAAACAACTGGTTCATAAAGCATCTAATTTGCCTCCCATTTATTTAATCATATCTAGAGTCCCTTTTTGGAATATTCTACTTTGGGGAAATAAAACATACAAAAGGGTGAGCTCAAATGCTCAGTAAGAGTAAACAAAAGAAATATCAATCACATCATATACATAAGCACATAACTTTTGGAAATCCTAACCTGCAAAAGAGATCATAATTTCATAACATGGGATAAATCATAGTAGTGAAATGTAATCCCAATAATCATAACCTAAAACCTGAAACTTTGTGGCATACACACATAATTATTTAGAATAATTTCTTGTTAGTCAAGACTCATTGCCAAGAATATCTTAGTGGACAAATTCCACTTTTGAACCGAGTTCACTCCTCGTTTCAGTCCCGTTTCACTGAACCAGTTTAACCTGCCGTCCCAGCCATGTCTATCTCATGAGATATAAAATATTTACCCAATGTATTGGAGGGAGATATAGGTCCCACCCATCTCATAATGATACCATTATTATGTGTGCCACAAAATCAGAAAACCATACATCATATCATAACCCATGTAATAAAAATGGGAATATTAAACATCGTGACATCATAAAACAATCATATAAGATTAAGGAATTCATAAAAATATAATTCCATCACAACATAATCATATCTATGTAATAATAGGGATAAAAATAGAACCCTTTATTATCTTAGATGGAAAATAATTTTGATAAAACACTTGAACTCCATTCTTAAGGAAAATATCCTTTCTGTTTCAAAAACACTTTTCCTTTCTTAACATGTTTTACATTTATAAACTAAAAGAAGTTGATTAAAAATAAAATTGAAAACTTGTAAAGGAATATTCTTGGAAATAATTTTTTAAAAATCCATTCATGCCGTATAATTTAAAAAAACATTCTTCGTACTTTTGTCGGAAAATTTAAAAAGTACCTCGTATGAAAAACGACAAAAGATTCCTTTCATATCCTTTACTAAAAACTCACCGAAGGGTAAAATTGGATTTAAACAATTGTAGTTGGATGGAAATAATATTACATATTGAGGAAATATGGATGTGGATGATAAAATACACCCCAGTAAATGCCAAAGTATAAACAATCTCGGATAAAAATGAGATTGTGATATTTCTTTTACCTTAGGTCCGATTTGCCTCGTAAGTGTACGAACCTCCTGCATAATGATTTAAATAATGTTATTTACTTATTCCAGAATGATATAATATATTTTCATATTCTTATCTTCTTATTAGTAATATTTCATTACAACTTGTTATTCGGGTGTTTATTACTTTTTGTTCTTATGCGTGTTTTATCGAATAAATTCTTATTCTTCTCTTTAGGTTATAGATACATCATTTCCAGAATGTTTTTAGTGTAATATATATCATATTAATTCATTAAATTCATTTATATAATCATTATTCAATAAAGATCATGTAGAACGAGTCGCATCACATCGTGGAGACGGTATTCCATACGTACGCACGAGTGATGATATCGTTCCCATGATCATGGAATTGTATTGGAGTGTATGTATACTATTTCAGAATCAATATCAATTTACAATAATCATATATATTCATTATTTACACCATTATAACCATCCAATTAAGGTGGTGGTGGAAAGTAGAGTACACCACGGCGTGGAGACGGTATTCCGTACGTACGCACGTGCGGTGATTTCATTTTCCGTAGGATGGATAGATGGTGAAATAGGATTGTTTCATACATATAATAACATATCAGTATATGAGTGATACTGATGTTATTACTTCATAATGAAACAACTAAAGAAGAATAAGTGGAAGATGAAATAAAGATGAAAGAATCGGTAACGGACATTACCTCTTCTTTGAAGTGCTTCTTTGAGACCTCCTTTTAGGGCACTAAAATTGGTATTTGAAGAAGACCAAGACCTCTAGGATTTCTCTAGGGAAGTGGATAGGAGAAAGTGGCAGGTTTTGGCCGAGCTTGAAGGCTCAAAGTGGTGTGAGGAAGAGATGGAGGAGGTGCCCTTTTATAAGGGAGGAGAGGGGCACCTTTGGAATAACTAAAAATATTATTTTATTATAAACACAAATTTGGTTTTAAATAGATCCAAATTAATTTATTTAGAAGCTAAGGTCGGTATGGGTCTAAATCCTCTCATCCAATAGAATTTAGAAAAGTTTAGGTTCCTATTTGGACCTTATCATTTTGATTTAACATTAAGTTAAATAATTTTACTTTTACTGTGTCTTCTTGTGTTCTTACACTATAAAGTTAATAAACTTACTATAACAATTCAAACGAACCCCAACTTTTTTATTATTAATATATATAACCTTATCTAAGTCATTTGGCCGAACCTTAGATTTTTAGGAATAAAATAACAATTAATAATATAATATTTGTTTTAAAAACTATTTTATGTCAATTTTGACACTATTTAGTAATTGATTTTTGTGGAAATAATAACAGAATGATTAGTTCGAAAAAAGTTAATTAAATCAATAATAACATGTCATATTAACCTATAAAATTAGTTTAATTCATAAAAAGTCTAAAATTACATTTATTTGGGTATTTATAACATCAATTATGTCAATATTTCATTAATAAGATAATTACTGCATCATCTTTGTGTCATAAATAAATTAAATTATTTAATGTCTAAAAATTAAAAATAAAATACCATTATGTAGGAAATCTTTTTATATTTCTAATTAATATTTATATTCGAATTTATATTATATATAACCTTATATTAAAAATTATTTTCTTATTAAACTATGATTTTAACTATTTTAACCCTTCTTTAAATAAATTAATAATAAATGTCCTAATCTAATCCAAGTGGGTCTAAATGGTCATATTTTATTCCTAAGTTTGTTTTTGGTCGAATTAAACTTATCCAATAGAATTAAGACATGTGTTAGGGTAATAATAATATCATTTTTACCCTTAATTACCTTATTTACTTTTAACCGTGGTAAATAAATGTAAAAAAGTTATTATTCACCAAAAATTATTTTCATCTCATCGAACCACATTTTACTTACTGACATCAACCGTTTCTCTTGGATTTTTGAAATTACACTCATAGAAGTGGTAAAATTAAGTTTTATGAAAAATTCAGTTTTTTTAACTACCACTTAGTGGTTTCACTATTCATCAAAAATTGAAAGTTTTCAGAAAAATACCAAAATTTCACCCTAGGATAATTTCGATATTCCGAATCCAAAAATGAAGTCCATTTTGAAAAACAAAATTTATAAAATTTCAGAAAGTGGTTATTACTATTCATAACGGCTAGTTTTAATAATATTTTATTAGCATATCATTGTTTAGTGAAACTCGGTATTGCGTACGATGCAAGCTATCGAGGAAGGTCGCGGTTTTGTGTAAAGCAAGCCAAGAAAGTGTTGTGTGTAGAAAAATATTCCTTTGATGATTTATATAACATAAAAGTCTCAGGTGTTACATTCTACCCCCTTAAAATGAATTTCGCCCTCGAAATTTGTCACTTTGTAACAAACAGATGAGGATACCTCCCCCTCATCATATCCTCAAGCTCCCATGTAGCTTCTTCTAATTGGTGGTTCCTCCATAAAACTTTCACCAATCGAGTGGTCTTGTTTCGTAGGACTTTTTCTCTATGATCCAGAATCTCTATCGGCTGTTCTTCATAAGAAAGATCATGCACTAGCGGTACAACTTCTGAGCTGAGTACATGTGAAGGATCAGGTATGTACTTTCTCAGGAGAGATACATGGAACACATCGTGAACTTGAGAGAGATTCGGTGGAAGTTCCAATCGGTAAGCTACCTTCCCAACACGATCCAGTATTTTGAAAGGACCGATATACCTAGGGCTCAACTTCCCCTTCTTTCCAAATCTCATGACCCTCTTCCAGGGAGATATTCGTAAGAACACTTTATCACCTACTTCAAACTCTAGGTCTTTTCTTCGGTTGTCGGCATAAATTTTTTGTCGACTCTGAGCTGCTCTTATGTGTTGTTGAATAGATCTGACCTTTTCTTCCATTTCATCAACGAGATCGGGTCCTAATAGCTTTCTTTCCCCAACTTCATCCCAACAAGTTGGAGTCTTGCATTTCTTTCCATAGAGAGCTTCATAAGGAGCCATCTGAATACTGGAGTGAAAGCTATTATTATAAAAAAATTCCACCAAAGGTAGGTGTTGATCCCAACTACCTTTGAAATCCATAGATCAAGCTCTCAACATATCTTCTAGAGTTTGAATTGTTCTCTCAGACTGACCGTCTGTCTGAGGATGATAAGCAGTGCTGAAACTCAACTCTATATCCAGAGTATGTGGAAGACTTCGCCAGAACTTCGAGGTAAATCTCGGATCCCGATCAGATATAATAGAAAGTGGTACTCCATGCAATCTTACCACTTACTTTACATATATCCTGGAAAGCTGATCCAGAGAGAAATCCTCTCTAATAGCAATGAAGTGTGAAGACTTTGTAAGACGATCCACTATGACCCAGATAGTATTATTGCCTTTGGACATTTTAGGAAGTCCTGTGACAAAGTCTATAGTGATGTTTTCCCATTTCCATTCGGGTATGGTTAATGGTTGTAACATCCCCTTAGACTTCAATCTCTCAGCTTTAACTTGTTGACAAACCAAGCATCGAGAGACATATTCAGCAACATCTCTTTTCATGCCATCCCACCAGAAGTACTCTTTCAGGTCCCTATACATCTTCGTGCTTCTAGGATGAATAGAGAATGAAGAACTGTGAGACTCATCCAGCAGCTCCTTTAATTCGGGGATGGGAGGAACACAAACCAGATTCCTGAACTTTATTATCCCATCACAATCAAGGTTAAATTCAGGAACATTTCTCACCTTCTTTTGTAACTCAACATCTTAATTCTATGCCTCTTTAATCTTCACATGTATAGATGGTTGAACATTCATTTGAGAAAGATACGATTTTTCCCCTTTCGTTATAATTCCAAGATCCATCCTTTGTAAATCCATAAATATTGGATCTTTTATGATCCTCATCATGGATAAACTAGCATGGTCTTGTCGACTTAATGCATCTTCAACCTTGTTTTCTTTCCCAGGGTGGTAATGAATTGAGCAGTCGTAATCCTTAATCAGCTCCAACCATCTTCTTTGGCGCATATTCAGCTCCTTTTGTGTGAAAATATACTTTAAACTTTTATGATCAGTATAAATATCACACATCTCACCATAAAGGTAATGCCTCCAAATCTTTAATGCAAAGATTACCGCAGCTAACTCCAAATCATGTGTTGGGAAATTTTGATCATGTATTTTCAATCGTCATGAGGCATAAGCTATCACCATATCATTTTTCATAAGAACACACCCCAAACCCTTCTTGGATGCATCACTATAGATCACAAACCTTTCTCCACTACAAGGAACTGTGAGCACAGGTTCACTGGATAACCTTCTTTTCAACTCCTTGAAATTCTCTTCACATTCCTCCATCCAAACAAACTTAACTCCTTTCCGAGTCAACTTGGTGAGTGGATTAGATAATCATGAAAAATCTTTCACAAAACGTCGATAATATCCAGCCAAACCAAGAAAAATTCAGATCTCAGTTACTGTTGTTGGTCTCGACCATCTTTCGATAACCTATGTTTTTGCTGGATCTATAGATATCCCCTCTTTTGAGATTATGTGACCCAAAAATGAAACTTTTTGAACCCAAAATTCACACTTGGTAAATTTGGCATAAAGCTTCTCCTTTCTCAGGGTCTTCAATATAATTCTCAAGTGATCTTCATGTTCTTCCTTGCTCTTTGAATAGACAAGAATATCGTCTATAAAGACTACCACAAATTGATCAAGATAGTCTCTAAAGACTCTATTCATTAGATCCATGAAGATAGTAGGGGCATTAGTAAGACCAAATGGAATCACTATAAATTCATAGTGTCCATACTTTGTACGAAAAGCCGTCTTTGGTATATCCTCCCTTTTGACCCTTAATTGATGATACCCTAAACGAAGATCAATCTTGGAAAAGTATTGAGCTCCGCGTAGTTGGTCAAATAGGTCATCAATGCGCGGGAGAGGATATTTGTTCTTGATAGTGATCTTGTTAAGTTCTCGATAATCAATTCAGAGTCTCATTGATCCATATTTCTTCTTAACAAACAGAACAGGTGCTCCCCAAGGTTACGCACTAGGGCGTATGAACCCCTTATCAAGATTCTATTGGAGTTTCTTCTTCAATTCGTGCAACTCAATTGGGGCCATTCTATAAAGTGTCTTTGAAATAGGAAAAGCATCCGGTACGAGTTCTATTGAAAACTCAACTTCATGATTCTGTGGAAGACCCGATAATTCCTCCGGAAAGACATTATCAAACTCCCGTAAAATGGGAATATTCTTAATCGTGAGTTTCTCACCAACCATTTGAGATAAATAACCTTAATTTAGTGGAATCAATACCCATAAAATGGAAGAAATTTCCACTGGAAGGTTATGTTCATCCTTGCATCGATAGACGATCATAGATTAATCTGGAATATGAAATGTGACTTCCCTTCTTTGGAAATTGATATGAGCTCCATGTAGAGAAAGCTAATCCATGCCAAGAATCACATCAAATTCCACTATAGGAAGGATAACAATATTTGCCGGAAGCACTTTCCCACAAACTTCAATCAGAGAAGAATTGTAAACTTTTGATGCGACTGTTGTGCCATTAGGGGTTGTCACAGCAAACTCAACATCTAACTGTTGAGGTAATACGGTGATATCCTTAGAAAATTCTTCAGAAATAAAGAAGTGGGTGGATCCAGAATCAAATAAAACATTTTCTACTTTAGAGTGGATAGTAAGTGTACCTTTCACCACATCGTTATCGTACTCCACATCGCTGATAGAAATTGCATGTGACTTTCCTTTGTCTTTAGCTTTAAGAGTTTGTTGAAATCGACCATCATCATCAACCCTTGGATTTGGGCATTGATTGGCATAATGCCCCATCTCCTTGCACTTGAAACATTGAAGTGTAGTAGGGTCATTCTGTGTATCCCTTCCATTGTTTTCATCATTAGACATCTTCTTCCCATCATTGCGGCATTCAAATGCCTGATAACCTTCCTTTCCACATTTGAAACATTTACTTGTCCCTTTAAGACAACTCCCTCCATGTTTCTTTCCACACTTTGAGCATAAGGGAAAGATCATCTTCTTTTCTGTGTGCTCTTTAGATTTTCCTTTGAATTCCATTTTCCTCTTATTGTCAAACCCATATGACTGATGGGTTACTCCAATCTCCATATCGACTTTGAGAGCACATCAAACTATTTCCTCGTAGCTATTGAAGTCCCTTATGGATAATCCCCTTCAAAGACTTGGTTTTAATCCACTAAAGAATCGATCGATCGTACTCTCAGGTTGGATAATAATACCATAAGCGTACCTTTCAAGTCTTGTAAAATTTTCTTCATAAGTACCAACAGATTCATCATCATTTTGCTTCAGTTCAAGAAACTATTTCTCCATCTTTTTTCGGAGAATACGAGGGAAGTAATTATTGAAAAATAAGTTCTTAAACTCGTCCCATTCCATGGACTCAATTTCGTCCATGTGCCTCATATTCTTTATAAGATTCCACCATTGATCAGCATATCCTTCCAAACGATACATAGCTAGGATGAATTTATCATGTTCAGAACATTGAATAACGGATAATATCTTTTCAGTAGTACTAATCCATTGTTCAGCAACTAATGGATCAGTAGACCCGCTGAAAGAAGGTGGGCGATGCCTCATGAAGGATTCAATAGAATATTGCTCCTTCCTTTGCTCGTTTGGAAGTCCTGCATGATTCATAGCTTGAGAAAGTTGTGTGAGCATGGCTATAAGATTTTGCATTCTGGCTCCCATAATGTTTGGTTGCTCCAGGGGGCAATCATTTCATTGCCCGTCGCATTCCGCATTAACACGGTTCCTTCAGGTTCCAGCCATTGACTTAAACCAAGAAGAATAGTGTGAGCAACACTAATTATAATAGGAAAACCACATAATCAAGAATAAAATTTCACACTTAAGGTTTTATCCTAGGTTATTCAGGGTCATTTCTAAAACACTAATATTGTTTTCTATGCTTAAAATTATCCTTAGGGTTCTTTCTAAGGCTTTCACATCCTATTTTCCAAAGGTTGACTATACCTTTCCTCTGATACCAACTATAAAGACCCATACATTACATACATTGTTATTACTTCAAAATTGAAGCACACTTATTACAACATATAACAAAACCATGAAAGGACTGTATAGGTATAGTGTCTTTAGAAACTGGAAAGCATAAACAACTGGTTCATAAAGCATCTACTTTGCCTCCCATTTATTTCATCATATCTAGAGTCCCTTTTTGGCATATTCTAATTAATAAACTTCTTCCTGACCTGGGGAAATAAAACATACAAAAGGGTTAGCTCAAATGCTCAGTAAGAGTAAATAAAAGAAATATCAATCACATCATATACATAAGCACATAACTTTGGTAAATCTTAACCTGCAAAAGAGATCATAATTTCATAACATGGGTTAAATCATAGTAGTGAAATGTAATCCCAACAATCATAACTTAAAACATGAAACTTTGTGTCATACACACATAATCATTGAGAATCATTTCTTGTTAGTCAAGACTCATTTCCAAGACTATCTTAGTGGACAAAGTCCACTTCTGAATCGAGTTCACTCCTCGTTTCAGTCCTGTTTCACTAAACCGGTTTAACCTTTTATTCCAGCCATGTCTATCACATGAGATATAAAATCTTTACCCAATGCATTGGAGGGAGATATAGGTCCCACCCATCTCATAATGATACCATTCTTATGTGTGCCAAAAAATCAGAAAACCATACATCATAGCATAACCCATGTAATAAAAATGGGAATATTAAACATCGTGACATCATAAAACAATTCATATAAGATAAAGGAATTCATAAAAATATAATTACATCACAAAATAATCAAATCAATGTAATAATAGGTATAAAAACATAACCCTTTATTATCTTAGATGTAAAATAATTTTGATAAAACACTTGAACTCCATTCTTGAGGAAAATATCCTTTCTGCTTCAAAAACACTTTTCCTTTCTTAACATGTCGTACAATTATAAACTAAAAGAAGTTGATTAAAAATAAACTTGAAAACTTTTAAAGGAATCTTCTTGGAAATAATGTTTTAAAAATCCATTCATGCCGTATAAGTTAAAAAACATTCTTCGTACTTTTGTCAGAAAAGTCAAAAAGTACCTCGTACGAAAAACGACAAAAGATTCCTTTCATATCCTTTACTAAAAACTCACTGAAGGGTAAAATTGGATTTAAACAATTGTAGGTGGATGGAAATAATATTACATATTTAGTAAACATGGATTTGTATGATAAAATACACCCTAGTAAATGCCAAAGTATAAACAATCTTGGATAAAAATGAGATTGTGATATTTCCCTTACCTTAGGTCTGATTTGCCTCGTAAGTGTCTGAACCTCCTGTATAATGATTTAAATAATTTTATTGACTTATTCCAGAATTATATCATATATGTTCATATTCTTAGCTTCTTATTAGTAATATTTCATTACAACTTGTTATTCGGGTGTTTATTACTTTTTGTTCTTATGCGTGTTTTGTCGAATAAATTCTTATTATTCTCTTTAGGTTATAGATACCTCATTTCCTGAATGTTATTAGTGTAATATATATCATATTAATTTATTAAATTCATTTATATAATCATTATGAAATGAATATTATGTAGAACGAGTCGCATCACATCGTGGAGACGGTATTCCATACGTACGCACGAGCGATGATATCATTCCCATGATCATGGAATTGTATTGGAGTGTATGTATACTATTTCAGAATCAATATCACTTTAAAATAATCATATATAGTCATTATTTACACCATTATACCCATCCAAGTAAGGTGGTGGTGGAAAGTAGATTACACCACGGCGTAGAGACGGTATTCTGTACGTACGCACGCGCGGTGATTTCATTTTTCGTAGGATGGATAGATGGTGAAATAGGGTTGTTTCATAATTATAATAACATATCCATATATGAGTGATACTGATGTTATTACTTCATAATGAAACAACTATAGAAAAAGAAGTGGAAGAAGAAATAAAGATGAAAGAATCGGTAACGGACATTACCTCTTCTTTAAAGTGCTTCATTGAGACCTCCTTTTAGGGCACTAAAATTTGTCTTTAAAGATAACCAGGACCTCTAGTATGTCTATAGGGAAGTGGAGAGGAGAAATTGGCTGGGTTTGGTCGAGCTTGAAGGCTCAAAGTGGTTTGAGGAAGAGAGGGAGGAGGTGCCCTTTTATAAGGGAGGAGAGGGTCACCTTTGGAATAACTAAAAATAATATTTTATTATAAAGCCAAATTCAGTTTTAAATAGCTCCAAATTGATTTATTTCGAAGCTAAGGTGGGAATGGGTCGCAATACTCTCATAAAATATAATTTAGACAAGTTTAGGTTCCTATTTTGACCTTATAATTTAGATTTAACATTAAGTTAAATAATTTTACTTTTACCGTGTCTTCTTGTGTTCTTACACTATAAGGTTAATAAACTTACTATAACAATACAAACGAACCCCAAGTTGTTTATTATTAATATATATAACCTTATATAAGTCATTTGGCAGAACCTTAGATTTTTAGGAATAAAATAACAATTAATAATATAATATTTGTTTTAAAAACTATTTTATGTCAATTTTGACACTATTTAGTAATTGATTTTTGTGAAAATAATAACACAATGATTAGTTCGAAAAAAGTTAATTAAATCCATAATAACATGTCATATTAACCTATAAAATTATTTTAATTCATAAAAAGTCTCAAATTACATTTATTTGGGTATTTATAACATCAATTATGTCAATATTTCATTAATAAGATAATTACTGCATCATCTTTGTGTCATAAATAAATTAAATTATTTAATGTCTAACAATTACAAATAAAATACCATTATGTAGGAAATAATTTTATCTTTCTAATGAATATTTATAGTCGAATTTATCTTATACATAACCTTATATTAAAAATTATTTACTTATTAAACTTTGATCTTAACTATTTTAACCCTTCTTTAAATAAATTAATAATAAATGTCATAATCTAATCCAAGTGGGCCTAAATGGTCATATTTTATTCCTAAGTTTGTTTTTGGTCGAATTAAACTTATCCAATAGAATTAGGAAATGTGTTAGGGTAATAATAATATCATTTTTACCCTTAATTACCCTATTTACTTTTAACCATGGTAAATAAAAGTAAAAAGTTACTATTCACCAAAAATTATTTTCATCTCATTGAAACACATTTTACTTACTGACATCAACCGTGTCTCTCGGATTTTTCAAATTCCACTCACAGAAGCGGTAAAATTATGTTTTATGAAAAATTCAGTTTTTTTAACTACCACTTAGTGGTTTCACTATTCATCAAAAATTGAAATTTTTCAGAAAAAAACCAAAATTTCACCCTAGGATAATTTCGATATTCCGAATACAAAAATGAAGTCCATTTTGAAAAATAATATTTATAAAATTTCAAAAAGTGGTTATTACTATTCATAACGGCTAGTTTTAATAATATTTTATTAGCATATCATTGTTTAGTGAAACTCGGTATTGCGTACGACACAAGCTATCGAGGAAGGTCGCGATTTCGTGTAAAGTAAGCCAAGAAAGTGTTGTGTGTAGAAAAAGATTCCTTTGATGATTTATATAACATAAAAGTCTCGGGTGTTACAAGAAGTATGAGAGAACCCAACTTAAAGAAAGCTATATTGAACTAAGAGTAACTTAAGTTTAATTGAAATCCAATGTGGTGGTTTCAAAGAGTAAAGAATATCAAGGTTATGTTTTTTTATAATATAATTTATTATAATTACCTTAAAATATTAATTAATCATCACTCAAATTAACCTCTTTTTATTTTAGTAATGGTTGATGCTTGAAGTAATCAAGTTAGAAATAGATTCCATGGATAATGTAAAGATTGTCCCAATGAGAAACCTATTGGGATAATATATTGAGTGAGAAACCTTGTTATTATGTTAAACCATATATCATGAATTATAATTAAAAATTTGGAATTATTTGAGTTTCAAAATGCACCAAAAAAGATAAGGATGGCGTCTCATGGAAGTTAAAGTGAAGAACATGACGAAGGAAATAAGATTCAATTTCCTTCATATCAAAAGTATGGGAAGATTCCCCTAGGGGAATATATTAATGAAAATGGAAGATGTTTTATCTATGTTAGATGGAATCAAGTAACATGTTGTCAAGGAAAAATTAAGTGTTATGTTATCATGATGGGGAAAAGTGATGTTCTCTCTTAGGATCCAATAGAAATTTGAGGTTTTATATATAAATAATTTGGGAACTATAAAAACTAAGGTACTAATATAATGGATTAAGATAAAAATTTACAACAAAAACCCCATAGACTATGGAAAAAAGGAAAATATTATGAATCAACTACTATTGATGCGGAAAGGGATAATTAAGTGGTGATGGGTACATTTATTCATCGCTCTATATTTGCAGATGTCATATGTCATGTAAGTTTTGAAAAACTATTAGTTATTTAAATAAAAACACCTGGTGGTAGCATTAATATATCCAAATTATATGAATCTTATTCTAGTATTGTGGGATTATGGTTCATGCGAGTATTTTTATCCTTCTTTTAGATAAATTTAATGTGATTTTGGGACATGGATTTTTCCTCTTTACTTAGAAAAAAAATTATACTTTTCATATCAGCTGAGTATATAATATTAATGAAAGGATGAGTATGAACACTTTTTATAAGGAAATTATATAATTTTAGTTTTGATACTTAATAACAATAGACTCTTTGATTAAATGGTTGGAGGAAAACCTAATATTATATATAAGTATATTATAAGGAAAAAGATATATTTTCTAGGTCTTTAAGGTTAATATCTCTCTAGATATTATATACGGAGTCATTTATATCTTAAATAAATCCATAACTATATCATTTTTTATTAGTAACTAAAATTTAGAGGATGAAATTTATTTAATGGGTAAAATATAATTCTACTATAAATAATAACTATATTGATATATTTTTTCACATGAAACACCAAACTGAAAAGATTTTCAAAATATTAGATGATTATTATTAAGAACATTTAATATTAATAAAACGACGAGTAAATAAAAATAAGTTAATAAAAAAATCTTATATTTAGTGGATAAACAATTATTATGATTTAATATTAAATATTGTTCATTCTCAAGTAACAGTTTTTTTAAAAAAGTTTTGTATTTTATGATAATATATTAAGTCAACAAATTTTAAAATATTTATTTGAAAATATATAATATTTCAACATATGAAGTAATATAGTAGGAATTGTTATGAAATAGTACAAAGAAAACTTAATGTTTTAAAAGGAAATTTTTCAATAAAAGTGATTTGTATTTATATTTTGTATTTTCATTTAAAAACTAAATTTACTAATTTCAGAATTTGAATTTTATAACATGAAGTTCATTTTTTAATTGAAAATTTAAAAATTATCTTAGGATAATTTTTTTAGATATTTCTAAAATAATTGATTTTTAGGTGAATAGTAAAACAATACCGATTTTGCTAAAACCACCACTTTTATGACATTATTATAATAAAATAATGACTTAAATGAATTTGAAACTATTTTTTATAAAATATATCAATTTCAAAATTTAAAATAAATAATATAAAATTCTATTTTTATTTATAAAACTCATATTCATCATTTTTTAAACATGAGTAATATTTTACTCTATAAACTATTTTTATTCGCTTATATTAAAAAATTTGATTTCATCACTTATAGAAATAAAAAAATAAAATTTATTTCATATTATATATATAAATGATAATATTATTTAATAATTTTAATTTAAATATTAGGAATGGAGTTATGATTGTTATGATTAAAGTTAATAACCTTGATAATGGTTAGAGGGTTATTTTCAGAGAATTGTTTTAATAATTTGTGTAATTTTTATCTAGTAAATTAAATTTATTTATTTTATATAATTACTTTTATGTGATTTTTACACATATATACAAATTTAACATCACTCATTTACTTTTTTATTAATGTTATATAAGATTAAAAACACTTAATGGTTTAAATAACATTTTATAGAGAAATGTTTTTATATATTATATATTTTAATTTAAAAGTAAATTTTTTCATATTTAAAATTTTAATTACATTTAATTTAGGTTAAATTTCGTTTCCTAAAACCTAAATTTTATAATTATGGTTATTTTATATTTTTAGTAAAACCTAAATTGATAATTTAAAAACCAGTTTCCAAGATAAAAACCAAAATGGTAAAGTGTAAAAATATATTGGTAAATGACTCAAAATATGTTTAGAACATGTGTAAAAATTTATTTTTTGAGTATTTATTGGATGAAACCTCTATACAATCCATTATAGACCACTTTTGGACCATTTACCCACGAATAGTGACATGGAATCATTGAGATATAATTGGAATTTGTAAAATTTCCAATTTCCTCCACTTATAAAATGATCTTATCACCAACCCTTTAGGACTACTCAAATTTTTTGTTTCTTCTTGAAACATTTCCAAATTTACCTCTTCTAAAATTATCTAAATCATCCATAATTTTATATACTCTATAATTGTGACATCCTAGCCCATCTCACTCTATAAATAATAACTATACCAGTGGGTTATATGGCCTTTAGCATGCCTCCTAGTATACTAAAGGTTTCCAACAAGTAGCAAGGATATAAAGGTAATATTGTGGGGAAATTATACCCTCTAGATTAGTAATAAACATAATATAAGTATAAATTATTAAATTCAAAGGAAGATAATAATAACTGATAAGTAATAATAAAAATATAACCAGGCCAGTGTCAAATAATCCAACCATACATGAACATTCTATGCCATAAATAAAAGATACCCAATCACACAATAAATTATCCATAAATAGGGCTAGATAGACAAATGAATAAATAAATAAAATACTCTAAATATATAATTAAACCTTAGTACATTATCATCCACCACTCCAATGTTACATCCTAGCCTGTAGTAAACCAACAATAAAGAGGCAAGATCCAAATCCTATCCAACAATTAGTAAATCTATCTGAGTATCAAATGGCAGCCTGAATGGGGTGTGAGTAAAATTCAATAGGACACCACCAATGGTGTCTCATGTAAATTTATACTATGGATATAAAATGATTAGTGTATAGGTATAATCAATGTAAGTGAGTAAAAATAGATATAACCATATCGAGCTCAGGTTTCTCAAGTGTAACCTGGCTGACCATACCTACTTCAGCCTATGCTAGATGTCTATGAGCATTTTAAATTTAATATATATAAACTCAAAACTCATTTTATATGACCAAGGAATCAATATATAATGATAATTATATATGGTTTTATATTTTGATAAGGACATTGTCCCAAGCATCTAAACCAAAGGTTGCATGGAGCATCTTGTTCAATAATTCCTTGTAAATGATAAGGAGATATATATCCAACAACTTCCACATCCAAAAATTAAAAATAAATAATAAGTAATTCCATGTCTGATGATTTCAATATAAATAAATAGGAACACTATTTCCAACTATTTCAATATAAATAATGATGAGTGTCATGTCCAACTATTTAAAATAAATGATAAGGAGCTCCATGTCTAGCATTGCTTAACCATTTAATTAAAATAACCTTATAATCCCATATAATGAATTCCATATCAGAATCCAAGTATTTCTTAATATTTAAATAATAAGTTGGAATGTTACATTTAATAATTAAACATATTCTATGTGAAACATCCATTCCAATTTACAATAACCATAATTCAATCTATCATTTCATTTACAAATCTATTAATTTGATTATATCAAAAATTTACTTGTAATTAAAAGGTACTAGTAATGGAATTAAACCATTTAACAATTTATTTATTTTAATTGTAGATTCTACTATCAAGATAGAATATATACCCAAGTAATCTATATATGAAATTAAAAGCCTTTTCCAACTCCATAATCTATCATTAGTTCTTTGTTAATAAGTAACAAGTCCAATCTACCTTAGGGGTTTTCAATTACATAGTCAAGGTATGGGGTCATGGGAATATAAGAAACACACCCCAATGGTGATTTAATCATAAGTAGGAAATTAAAACCAATGATTTATCATAAGGAAAGTAAATATCCATGAAATTTATAAAATAAACCCATTTCATTAGTCATCTCTCTCACAAGTAATGAAAGGACAAGTAAGTATTTATTCCCTATTATAATTTAATCGATTCATTTATTACTATTTAATCATTTAAATTTTTAGGAGTGAATCCAAACACACTTAATTGGTGTTTTTTTCAATTTCAAGAATTTTACAATTAGAATAGATAAAAGGAAATTCCTAAAGGGTTGATCCAAGTTGAGGTCACAAACCTCCAATCATGTCAAGGGGTCTCAATGAATCAAGGTTATGGATTGGGAATTTAATTTAAGTTATTTTATCTTTTAGGAGAAACACTTAGAAAATCCAGTATGTCGTACAATGTAAAAAATTTATAAATTATGAAAATTTAAGGTAAAATTAACTAGACCACCAAACTCATTCTTAGGAAGCTTCATTCAACAAATGTAAAACTTTGATTCGAGACAAAAAAACGAGAAAACAAGAAACCAAAAAAACACACTAAAAATATGGAATATTAGCTCACATATAGATCGTATCTGAGATAGTGAAAGAAATTAAGATAACAATAAAGAGGAAATGTAGACTAACTAAGGGTGATCCACTCCAACTGAGGATGATTGATTTGGAGCTCAGACGGAGGAGATATATCAAATCCTAAAGTAGGAGGATAGGGGATATCCCATGGATGATCTACTATATGGAATGAAGGAGGATAAAGGATACATGTATGTTAAATAGAATAGGTAATAATTGTAATTTTTAGGATCTTGAATGAGACACATGGTTTGGATGTATAGTTTGGATGACCATGCACCAATCGTGTGGGCCTCACTATCCCACACACCACACCTCAATTGGTTTTAATGTAAAAATAGGAATATTGTGCACCAACTATGAAAATACCTATATGATTATTCATTATATCACACTTTTAGCTAAAGACTCTTTTATGGTATAAAAAAATTGTATGCCCATACAATTAGTCTGAACTATTATCACTAACTATGAGCCAACCGTGTGCCCTAAGCTACCTATCCCAAAATCGAGTTTGCAAAGCCCGATGATTTTGAAGCTCGTCTGGACTGACACCTTCTTATCCATAAACACTATCCAAAAATAACATTTTAAAAAATTTAAAACACTCAAAATTCCATTCTTAATCTTGGTCTAATATTTAGACCATCCACCAAATTAAAATTAAAATTCCTTTATAATTCCCAACTCGATCCAAAACATGGGATCTTAAAACCTCCCCACTTAGAACTTATCATCCCTGAGAATACCTAGTGGATAATGAAAACATCACCTGACCTACTTGGGTCATAAATTTCCCACTAAAATAGTTTCTTTGGGTTTTCAAATTCACAACGCGCCTATGAGAACCATTTTAAACATATGTCACTTAATCTACTAAAACTCAATCCAACACTCCTAATCATCGATGAAATGATAATACAATGCTTACCTGATCCTATCTAACCTAGGACACAATCATTTAATCATCTCTTTAATCAAAAAAATATATGATGTTTCCCACCATAGGCTATATACTTTAGTAGATTATTTTGAGTCACAGTGCTTTCACCATCAAATTATACTATTAAAGTATTCCCTTAGTGTCCTAAAGGCACTCACAAAATGTTTATCAATTTAATAAATTGGTTGAATTCCAATCAACCAATCTTAACCTCGTGACATCATATTTTCCTTAAAAATCTCCCATTTACCATTATACTACACGTATCCTATCCAAATGACATGACCTATGAGGTTCCCCACCAACCACATCCAACTATTTTATAAAACTCAAATCAAACTACTTCTGGATGACTACTCTCAAAAATGCTCACCTTCAATAGATGACACACCACCAAAACTAGATTCTAATTCCTTTACCCTAAGGAACACTGAAATTGTTATAAGTATTATCATAAAATATTATACCTATCCTCAGGTGATTTATCTTAGTTTAACCATCCCCTATTTATTACCATTATCATGCCACATCACAAGCACTCAAACATACCCAATATAAAACCCTTGGATCATCACAATCCATCCTAGGCCTAACACCTGCACTCGGACTCAACTAAGTCCATATTAGATCTTGTACCTAGAAGTTACCAATAAATATATTTTTACATTTTTCCATTTACAAAATGTAATATGAGAGACAAAAAGACTGTCACACAAATAGTATCAGGGTCCCACAACCCTTCTCACATGAGGGTCACCAAACAACAACTGACATCCTGCTCCCCACATTAGGAGTGTCCATGTTATCAGACAACCAAAACATGATTAAAATTAACAAAACTCATTCTCTATCCATTCTGAGACATGATTAATTGAATGTATAATAACCCCTCATTTTCAAGCGCCAACATAAATGTCACCCATAACTCATTCTGACTTCCCAAGAATGGTTCCCGTGGAATTTCCTGAGTTTCAACTCACAACGAGGGTCACCATTGTCAATTTCCAATGGTGCACTTCCAACCATATGGATTACCTTATACCACTCTTTGAGTACAACTAAAAATTAATTCCTCCACTAAATCATAAAAATATATTTAAATTTCTTGGTGCATAGCCAACGCTCTCTCAGCATACTCAGGATGATGTTAATATATTAGGCATGATCATCTCTCGACTTAGAGTACTCTAAGATTCTAACAATAGGAATGTATTTCCATCTTTTATCCATGAACACAAAAAATTAGGCTATACTCACCTTAACTAACCCATGAAACCACTTAAACTCAGCATGCATGTTAAGGTCCACCCACTGGTCAACTATCTCATGAACCCTAGTTTATTTCCATGTTTTCCCTAATCATAAGTCACTTCTTTTAATTAAACCAAAGTTCTAGGCCTCCATTACCACATGTATCACATTTAATTTTTCAATCCTCAGACCACATCTATCTACTCACTAGTGTACTATATCAACTAGTTCCCATGAGCAACCGATTCAAACTAAACTTTCCATATGCGGCAGGTGTACACCCCATACCACCTGACTCAAGTCTTGACTCACACTCCTACGAGTCATCCATCAATAAGGATAAGTTGACCATGCTACAAAAAATATCATCCCTGACATAATAAGTTATCCATTGTAAATCATATTCAAAAATAGTCACCCCACCTGTGCCATGATTTATTGAACGACCTCCCACCTCACAGTGTCATTTCAAAAATTAAACTTTTAAACACACAGACACTAGTCAACAGAGTTAGGCACGCAAACAGTCTTACCCATTGAATATAGTCTAGATTCTAAAGAACCCTACGTTATTCTACAAATATTATAGGCATCATCGATCCTATATCACTAAACACGAGTTCCTTCTATGCCTCAATCTTTAAATAAGAATACATCTAAGCTTACACCTCTAAATTTATCTGTAAATTGGGAAAAATTCTCTTATGGGTTACCCTCAATGAAACCAAACACATCTAGATCACTAGGATTTTGAGTCAAAAATAAGGGCCTCTAGGTCTCCCACCTACCCCTACCAACCAAATCTCAAAAACAAGTCCACTAGGTCCATCCACCTAGACCAAAATATCTCTCGTATAAGAAACACATCCCACTTAAGGGTAAATTTTAAAATTCATCTATCACACCTATAAAATCTATCTAAATAGTTAAAACTAGAAGCAAGTAAGTAGGTCATAAATACATAAGGTTTATAGTCTATCATCATTGGTATAATGACATCATCTTCTATGCATAGACCTACTAGACTCTAATTCTCTTCGAGTATCCTAATAGGGGAGTGCACCCTAGAGGGTCACAATGATAATGTAAAAGGATAAAAAGATGAAACTCACTAGGTATCTGCATACGGTAATACCTCCTCAAGGTTCAACTTACCTGACAATTTCTTTCCAACCTAGGGGTGTTTTTTATTTATAAATAGTATAACTCAATCCCAAACAGCACTCGAACGAAACCTCCCCTACCTAAAAACTCACCATAAGAATTCAATAATTCTTTTTACCTCTAAGGGTGATATCATCACTAGGATAACACATATATTTAACATAAACATCAATTATAAAACTGGGATATTCCTAAAAGGTAACAAGGATCTTACACCAAACCTTTATGTCTAGCACAATAGAAGAGGGCCAATGAAACCTACAGATAATGTTCTCATTCCCATTCAAGGTAAATTATAAATTAATAATTAGAAGTAACACATATATGAGGATATTTTATTATTATAATCATGAAAAGGTTTTTATTTAATCCATTACATCAATTTGTGTTCATTATAAACATTTACATAGGATCATATTTACGAAATTTCAAGTCCCAATTATAAGGAAAACGATTTTCAATATATAATTGAAACTTTATTTAGATGATGTCTCATAAAATTCTAGGAAAATTATCTTGTAATTTAATTTAACCTATTTATTCATCCATAAATTATAACAACTAGATTAGTTAAATAAAATTTCACTCATAAACTATAGAGGAAAACACTCTTTAGGTTGTAATTGACATTTTAATTAGTTAATGCCTCATATCAGTAAAATTGAAAAATTGAAAATAAGTTTTTTATCATTTTAAGGGTATAAGATAACTATATATCTCTATAAATTTATAAAAAAACATCATATAAGTGTTTTATAACTCTTTATATAACCATCTCTATTTATCATATTCATAACCTTAAGGGGCTAAGTACCAAGTCATATAAAGATAGATGTGACCAATGAGGATCCCATCATGCCAGTATGGGTTCAGTTATATGGTAATTCATTCCAAATTTATGGATTCAACTCTTTATAAAATACAATAGGAATCCCATTTAAGTGAAACCCATAAAAATTAAATTTATTAATATTTTTAGCACACCCTCCATGAGGTATCTCATATGCATATGATGTTAAAACTCACATACAAGGGTCGATTCAAGCATATAAAGATTAAATTATATAGGTTATCATTCCTATGTTATAGAGGTACAAGACTTTATAAGTTTCAATCTACACACCATTTAACTGGTATCCATAAGAAAAATTTTAATTTATTAAAACAAAAAAAATCATTTAAATTTAATGTTTTTTCATCCAAATTAAATTATTAACTAATTTAGAACTATTTCATTTATTTAATAATTTTAGGCTGATTAGATAAAATTCCATCATCGATCTGTATGAGAAAATAATATTTAGTTTGATGTAGATACTTTATTTAACTAACCTTATACCATAACCATAACATAGAAAACTATAGCATCCCACCATTTTATAACATAAACTTTCATTACATTACACAAAACTGAGGATCGTTAAGGTTTAGTGTCTTGGAAACAAGGATCATAATACATAAAAAAAACATAATACATTCTTCTTAAACACTTGAAAGGCTTCTCCTTTAGTTCATCCTATGTTCATTATGCATCTCATAACCTGGGTACATACATCAAAAGAAAGGGTGAGCAGAAGGCCCAGTAAGGGAAACAAGAGGAACATTTTACATGTAAACTTGAGATACTTCAATAAGGACATGAAAAGAACTTTAAGGCATGAGAAAGAAATCATGAGGCATTTCATAATAAAAATAACATTTTTCATAACTTGAAGATGTGGCTACATCATTTAACATAGACAATCATGAACATATCACCAAGGTCCATCCCCAAGGTGTCATTTGAAAATTACCAAGGTTATTCACCAAGGTATCGTGAAAATTGTAATCTCTAGTGGTTACATCATTATCCAATGCATTGGAGCGCTATCAGGGCGCACCCTTAAATTTGCCTTTATTATCATGTGAGCCACATATATCATCATCAAACATTTCATAAATAACCCATATAGCATAAAATAAATGGGTTTCATTTCATAATCATAACGTTTTAAAAACTGCTTTAAAGACATGATCTTTACGACACTTTAAAACCCACAAGAAAGGAAGGTGGGTCTCATGTATGTAAATCCCAGAATTTAAAATGGAACATTTTGATATATATGTGAATACCCTTGTAGAAATAAGAGCTTTGAGTATTCACTTTATAACATAAAATAATTTTTGAGAAAAGAGAGAGGCATTTTGAGGGGAAAATTCTGCAGCATAACGGCTAAGTTTCGGGGTTTTAGAAAACATTGAAATGAGAGGGGACATGGGTCACCCACTCATAAATGATCCATAAAACAGTAGGGTGAAAGAATAAGAAGGACATATGGACATGGAAATGAAATTTTAGGGACATACCATTTGAAATGAAAATCATGGAAAAAAATTAGATTTCTCTTATGAAAATTCGGCAGCCTTACGGCGTCACTTAACTTCAAAAGAAAATGATTTGACAAGATCAAATAGGGTCCCTCATCATATGATCATAAGAGATCAGTATGATATATATAGAGATCATACCCCAACATAATAAAAAGGAACTTGAAAGACTTGACATGAAAATCGAACTTGAAAAATGAGAAGGGTGAAAGAATCCCTTAAAAATTCGGCAGCCTAACGGCGTCACTTAAACTTTCATAAAACGAAATGATGAGAGTAAGAGGGGATCTCTCATCATATAAACATGAAAGGGCAGTAAGAGGAATATAAAAGAACATCCTCTCACATAAAAACATGGAGCATAATAGGAATGACATAAAAGAGATTTCATGAAAAGAAAGAGAGGGGTCGGATCCCTTACCTTAAAATGTGACTCTTGAAACTCAAAGGATTGGACCTTGAGGGCTTGGGGGCACCTTGGGAGGACTCCTTGGAAGGTAATAAGACCAGAACTTCGTTGGGGGAGAGTTGGGAGTGAAAACTAAGGGAGGAAAGGGTGGGTATTTATAGGGAAAGTGAGGGGACAAAGCATTAATGGCCAAAGGACACCTCCCATGTGCTTTTCTCAAACCCATGGGCTCTCCCTTGGCATTTATCATGGAGTTAGGCCACATGGGGCCCCCAAAACAATAATTCATCACCCTTGGCCGGCCAACCCTCAAAAGATCTCATGACATCATTATGATGTCATTAAACATACTGAAACCCTAAAACGGTATTTTTATTATTCACTGAAAATTCAACTTTCTCAGAATAATCCCAAAATTTCACCTTGACCAAATATCAATGCTCTGATTTCAAAAATGAAATCCATTTTATAAAAATATTTTTCTAAATATTTTTAATTTAATTTTTAAATAAAAACACTATTCATCGAAAATTCATTTTTTCCAGAAAAATCCCCAAAAATTACCTTAACATAATATCGATGCTCTGAGTTCAAAAATAAAGTCATTTTTATAAAAATAATTTTCTAATTATTTTTAATTAAATTTTTAATTAAAAAACACTATTCATCCGAAAAAACTAATACTTGATTAATAATTTATGAAACCGTTATTTACCCATTTTATTGAATCACATTACTTAACCAAGGTGTCTAAATTATATTAAAACTTTCTTTAAGTGAAAATTACTAATCCATTTGGTCACATTACTAATCCTAAGCGTAAAATCACTATTCATAATTTACTATTCATCAAAAATTAAGTTGATCTTATTAGACTCCAAATTCCTTAATGAACACTTTTGTAGAAGACCATTTTTTTGAAAATCATTACACATCATTAGTTATTTAGGGTTTACATAAATATTTCAAAATATCCCTTTTTCAAAATTCATCAATAAAATACATTCTAAAATTATCTAGACATTTGAAATTTCACAAACATCACTAAAGGAAGAAATCTCAATTTATTCATCCGAAAGGATTACACAGGGAAACTAGGGTCTCATCACATAGCCCCTTATGACACTGGCATAAGACCTAAGTGTAAGGTGTGATATGGTGAGAGAATCTGAGGGAGGCTCAGATAACATTGCCCTAGTAGCAATCTCCACTAACTTGAACTTCTCCTGCAATCGTTTTCGTTCAAGCTTGACACGCTGGAGCTCGGCTTGGGCTTGGTCCAAAGCGAAGCCCACAGATGCTACCTCCTTCCCAAGCTCTGATAAGTGGGCTTCGTAAGGGTTGAGTCTACTGGATGAAGCCATCGACTCCTCTTTCTGCATTAACCATTAACATCTTATTAAATCAATAAGAGTAAGTTAATATACTACTCAAAAAGATTGGGTCGTTACATTCTTCCCCCCTTAAGAAATTTCGTCCCCGAAATTTATACTTGAGGCCTAGTTGAAAAGGTGAGGGTACTTTTGCTTCATCGTTTCCTCAGGCTCCCAAGTCGCTTCTTCATATTTATGATTCCTCCACAACACTTTCACAAGGTGGGTAGTCTTGTTTCGTAGGACCTTGTCTCTACGGTCCAAGATCTCCACTGGCTGCTCCTCATAAGAGAGGTCATGTTCAAGTTGTACCACCTCTGGGTTCAGTACATGCGAAGGGTCGGGTATGTACTTCCTCAAGAGAGATACATGGAAGACATCATGAACTTGAGCTAGGTTCGGTGGAAGTGCTAGACGATAGGCCACTGCTCCTATGCGATCAAGGATTTCATAGGGGCCAATGTACCTAGGGCTGAGCTTCCCTTTCTTCCCAAACCGCATGACTCTCTTCCATGGAGAAATTCGAAGGAAGACTTTGTCACCAACACCAAACTCCAAGTCCCTTCGACGATTGTCAGCATAGCTCTTCTGTCGACTCTGAGCAGCCTTGATGTGTTGTTGGGTGGCATGAACCTGTTCTGTCATCTCTTGCACGAGATCAGGCCCAAGAAGCTTCCTCTCACCAGTTTCATCCCAACAAGTAGGAGTTCTACACCGCTTTCCATACAGAGCTTCATAGGGTGCCATCTGAATACTCGCATGGAAGCTGTTGTTATAAGAGAACTCCACTAATGGGAGGTGTTGATCCCATCCACCTATAAATTCCATTGAGCATAATCTCAACATGTCTTCGAGTGTCTGAATAGTCCTTTCAGATTGTCCATCAGTTTGAGGATGATAGGCCGTACTAAAATTCAATTCAGTATTCAGAGCATGCTGAAGACTTCTCCAGAATTTTGATGTGAATCTTGGGTCACGATCAGATACGATGGATAGTGGTACCCCATGCAGCCTTACCACTTCCTTCACGTATATCTTGGCAAGCTGATCTAGAGAAAAATCTTCCCGAATAGAGATAAAATGGGCTGTCTTGGTGAGACGGTCCACAATAACCCATATCGCATTGTTTCCTTTGGATGTTTTTGGGAGACCAGTTACAAAGTCCATGGTGATATTATCCCACTTCCATACTGGTATGGGTAGCGGTTGTAATACCCCCTTAGGAAGTTGTCTTTCTGCCTTTACTTGCTGACACACCAGGCACCTTGTAGTGTAATCGGCAATCTCCCTCTTCATGTTATCCCACCAATAATGATCACGAAGGTCTCTATACATCTTAGTGCTTCCCGGATGTATAGAGAAAGTAGAGCTATGAGCTTCATCCATCAGTTCTTTCTTTATCTCCGGAATAGATGGAACACATAGTCTTGTACGAAATTTCAATACACCTTCTTGATCAAAATTGAAATCAGGAAACTTCCCATCCTTTACAGCCTCGAACTTCTCCTGCAGTAAAGGATCTTCTTTTTGAGCCTTCTTGATCTTCTCTAGTAATGAAGGTTGAGAAATCATTTGGGATAGGGTTGATGATGTCCCTTTCCTTATAATTCCCATGTCCAGTTTTACTAGATCTTTAATCAAGGGATCTCCCAGGATCCTCATTGTTGCCAGAACAACAGGATCTTTCCTGCTTAACGCATCTGCGACTTTGTTTGCTCTTTCAGGGTGATAATGAATTGAACAATCATAGTCTTTAATAAGCTCCAACCATCTCCTTTGTCTCATGTTCAATTCTTTCTGAGTGAAAATATACTTTAGACTTTGGTGGTCAGTGTATATATCACATTTCTCCCCATAAAGATAGTGCCTCCATATCTTTAGAGCAAAAACAACTGCCGCCAGCTCTAGATCATGCGTAGGATAATTCTGCTCATGAATCTTCAACTGTCGAGATGCATAAGCAATTACTTTGTCATTTTTCATGAGGACGCACCCAAGCCCTTTCAGAGATGCATCGCTAAAAATAACGAATCCTTCTCCGATAGAGGGTAGTGTTAACACAGGTGCAGTAACCAATCTCTTCTTCAGCTCTTGGAAACTTTCCTCGCATTCCTTTGTCCAGATGAACTTAACCCCTTTTCGAGTCAACTTAGTTAGTGGATTAGAAAGCCGTGAAAAGTTTTTCACAAACCTCCTATAATATCCCGCTAAACCAAGGAAACTACAAATCTCAGTTACTGTTGTGGGTTGAGGCCACTCCTCCACAACCATTGTCTTTGCAGGGTCAACCGAGATTCCTTCATTGGTTACGATGTGCCCCAAGAAAGCCACTTGTTGTAACCAAAACTCACACTTGCTGAACTTCCCAAAGAGCCTCTCCTTCCGTAGAGTTTTCAAAATAACCCTCAGATGATCTTCATGCTCCTCCCGACTTTTTGAATATATCAAAATATCATCAATAAAAACTACCACAAAGTTATCAAGGTAGTCCTTAAAGACTCTATTCATCAAATCCATGAAAATAGCAGGAGCATTAGTCAAGCCGAAGGGCATAACAGTAAAATCATAATGCCCATATCTTGATCGGAAGGCAGTCTTTGGAATATCTTCCTTCTTCACCCTCAGTTGATGATAACCAGATCGAAGGTCAATCTTAGAGAAGAATTGAGCCCCACGAAGTTGGTCAAATAAATCATCAATTCTTGGAAGAGGGTATCTGTTCTTCACTGTGATCCCGTTCAGTTCTCTATAATCAATGCATAGCCGCATTGATCCATCCTTCTTCTTCACAAAGAGAACTGGTGCTCCCCAAGGAGACACACTCGGTCAGATAAACCCCTTCTCCAACAAGTCTTGGAGTTGTTTCTTTAGCTCCTATAGCTCCACATTTGCCATTCTATACGGAGTCTTTGATATCGGTTGAGACCCAGGTACGAGTTCAATGGAGAACTCTACCTCTCTTTCTGGGGGAGGTCCAGGTAACTCCTCAGGAAATACATCCATGTATTCTTGAACAATTGGAACATCTTCAGTTTGTATGCTCCCTTTCCCTTCTTCCTCATCACCGATTAACTCCATAAAGAAAGCTATAGGAGGTGCTTCTAGATAGGGATCAGTTCGGGATATCTCTCCTCGGAAGATAACTGTAGGTCGTTCATTCAAGACTACTGAGATTTCCTTACTTCTGCATTTGATCTTAGCATTATACTTTGAGAGCCAGTCCATCCCTAGTATAAAGTCGAATTCCATCATGGGGATGACTACTAGATTTGCGATAAGATTGTGCTCACCAAAGTAAACACTAGAGTCTCTAAACACTGTTGATGCATGGATAATCCCACTTGGAGTCTTGACTGACAACTCTACCTCAAGCAATTCGGGGATTGATTCTATATTCTTTTCAAACTTGGAAGAAATAAAGGAATGCGTAGAACCAGAATCAAATAAAGCACTTGCTAGTTTTGAGAGGACAACAAGAGTACCTGCTACCATATCGTTCGGAACTTCAACTTCAGTTGTTGTGATAGCGAAAGCACGACCTTGCTCCCTTGGCCTCTGCTGAGGTTGATGGTGATTCCCCTCCACCGCCCTCGGATTTGGACATTGATTAGCAAAGTGTCCAAGCTGTCCACACTTGAAGCATGTGACTTCGGGTAGGGCCAGAACCATCTTTCCTCTGTCGTTAGTGTTGGGAAGTTGAGGCTTCACATCACCACGACAATTCCGAGAAATATGGCCTTCTTTTCCACACCTATAGCACTTGCCACTTCCGATCAAGCAGTTCCCCGGATGCTTCTTCCCACATTTATTGCATGTGGCATGTTGCATATGCTTTCCACCTCTTTCCTGATCAAAACTTCTTCCCAGGCTCGGTTCTAGAGTTCTCTTCTTCTCATTAGATTTGTGAGACCACTGTGTCTCCCCAAACTCTAGTTCAACTTTCATAGCACTTCGAACTAATTCTTCATAGCTATCGTAGTCCCTGTTGGCTAGATTCTTCCGCAGATGTGGTCGTAGTCCGCCAAAGAATCTATCAACATTCCCATTAGGGTCCATGACAAAGCTTGAGGTATAACGGGAAAGCCTTGTGAAGTTCATCTCATAGCTTCCGACAGATTCGTTCTCCTTCTGCTTCAGCTCGAGAAACTCTTTCTCCATTTTCGTTCTCATGGAACGAGGGAAATACTTGTTAAAGAAAATCCCCCGAAATTCTTCCCACTCCATAGCTTCCATATCTCCTCGTGGCTTCGTGTTTTTGATCAGTGACCACCACTGATCAGCTTCTCCCTCTAGGCGGTAAACAGCAAGGGTGACTTTTTCTTGTTCCAAACAATGAAGTACAGAAAAGATCTTTTCAATGGAGCTTATCCATTGTTCCGCAACCAATGGGTTAGTAGATCCACTGAATGTTGGCGGTCGTTGACGCATGAAGGACTCAACAGAAAGTTGTTCCCTTCGTGGTGAGGTCGGCCTCTCAGCTTGATTCAAGTTATTACTCATAACTTGAGTCAGTTGGTTCATCATTCGCATGAATGTTTCCATTCCGGCTTCCATCGGAGGGCCGTCAGCACATGGTGCATTGCGGTCACCATCGGCACGGTTTCTCCTATTGCCCGCCATTTTCTAAAAGAATAAAACCTTAGTGAGAAACTTATTTCATTTATGAATCTTTTAACTAAGACTTCGTGCTTAGACAATTATAGTTCTCTATAATTCCTTCATAATGATTCATAAAAATCATGTGATTAACCAAACATATCCCCCGGGAGTGTCGTAACCAAGAGTGCAGCAAGGCCCGTTATCGTGCACCAGTTCCCGTTCGAGTCTAGCTCAAAGCGGTGTTTTCGGGTTTTACCCCTATGTACATCTTTGCCAGAGCCACCTCTACCTGCTCGTATCCAGACAGGGATGTATTTGTTTGATAGACCACTTACTTAATACTTACCAAAATACCAGGAAGTTTTCCTATATTTAAACTTTTCTATAGGGTTCTTCCTAAAGTTTTTTATATCCTAATTTCCACAAATAACTAAACCATCCTTTGATACCAACTATAGCATCCCACCATTTTATAACATAAACTTTCATTACATTACACAAAACTGAGGATCGTTAAGGTTTAGTGTCTTGGAAACAAGGATCATAATACATAAAAAAAAACATAATACATTCTTCTTAAACACTTGAAAGGCTTCTCCTTTAGTTCATCCTATGTTCATTATGCATCTCATAACCTGGGGACATACATCAAAAGAAAGGGTGAGCAGAAGGCCCAGTAAGGGAAACAAGAGGAACATTTTACATGTGAACTTGAGATACTTCAATAAGGACATGAAAAGAACTTTAAGGCATGAGAAAGAAATCATGAGGCATTTCATAATAAAAATAACATTTTTCATAACTTGAAGATGTGGCTACATCATTTAACATAGACAATCATGAACATATCACCAAGGTCCATCCCCAAGGTGTCATTTGAAAATTACCAAGGTTATTCACCAAGGTATCGTGAAAATTGTAATCTCTAGTGGTTACATCATTATCCAATGCATTGGAGCGCTATCAGGGCGCACCCTTAAATTTGCCTTTATTATCATGTGAGCCACATATATCATCATCAAACATTTCATAAATAACCCATATAGCATAAAATAAATGGGTTTCATTTCATAATCATAACGTTTTAAAAACTGCTTTAAAGACATGATATTTACGACACTTTAAAACCCACAAGAAAGGAAGGTGGGTCTCATGTATGTAAATCCCAGAATTTAAAATGGAACATTTTGATATATATGTGAATACCCTTGTAGAAATAAGAGCTTTGAGTATTCACTTTATAACATAAAATAATTTTTGAGAAAAGAGAGAGGCATTTTGAGGGGAAAATTCTGCAGCATAACGGCTAAGTTTCGGGGTTTTAGAAAACATTGAAATGAGAGGGGACATGGGTCACCCACTCATAAATGATCCATAAAACAGTAGGGTGAAAGAATAAGAAGGACATATGGACATGGAAATGAAATTTTAGGGACATACCATTTGAAATGAAAATCATGGAAAAAAATTAGATTTCTCTTATGAAAATTCGGCAGCCTTACGGCGTCACTTAACTTCAAAAGAAAATGATTTGACAAGATCAAATAGGGTCCCTCATCATATGATCATAATATATCAGTATGATATATATAGAGATCATACCCCAACATAATAAAAAGGAACTTGAAAGACTTGACATGAAAATCGAACTTGAAAAATGAGAAGGGTGAAAGAATCCCTTAAAAATTCGGCAGCCTAACGGCGTCACTTAAACTTTCATAAAACGAAATGATGAGAGTAAGAGGGGATCTCTCATCATATAAACATGAAAGGGCAGTAAGAGGAATATAAAAGAACATCCTCTCACATAAAAACATGGAGCATAATAGGAATGACATAAAAGAGATTTCATGAAAAGAAAGAGAGGGGTCGGATCCCTTACCTTAAAATGTGACTCTTGAAACTCAAAGGATTGGACCTTGAGGGCTTGGGGGCACCTTGGGAGGACTCCTTGGAAGGTAAGAAGACCAGAACTTCGTTGGCGGAGAGTTGGGAGTGAAAACTAAGGGAGGAAAGGGTGGGTATTTATAGAGAAAGTGAGGGGACAAAGCATTAATGGCCAAAGGACACCTCCCATGTGCTTTTCTCAAACCCATGGGCTCTCCCTTGGCATTTATCATGGAGTTAGGCCACATGGGGCCCCCAAAACAATAATTCATCACCCTTGGCCGGCCAACCCTCAAAAGATCTCATGACATCATTATGATGTCATTAAACATACCGAAACCCTAAAACGGTATTTTTACTATTCACTGAAAATTCAACTTTCTCAGAATAATCCCAAAATTTCACCTTAACCAAATATCAATGCTCTGATTTCAAAAATGAAATCCATTTTATAAAAATATTTTTCTAAATATTTTTAATTTAATTTTTAAATAAAAACACTATTCATCGAAAATTCATTTTTTCCAGAAAAATCCCCAAAAATTACCTTAACATAATATCGATTCTCTGAGTTCAAAAATAAAGTCATTTTTATAAAAATAATTTTCTAATTATTTTTAATTAAATTTTTAATTAAAAAACACTATTCATCCGAAAAAACTAATACTTGATTAATAATTTATGAAACCGTTATTTACCCATTTTATTGAATCACATTACTTAACCAAGGTGTCTAAATTATATTAAAACTTTCTTTAAGTGAAAATTACTAATCCATTTGGTCACATTACTAATCCTAAGCGTAAAATCACTATTCATAATTTACTATTCATCAAAAATTAAGTTGATCTTATTAGACTCCAAATTCCTTAATGAACACTTTTGTAGAAGACCATTTTTTGAAAATCATTACACATCATTAGTTATTTAGGGTTTACATAAATATTTCAAAATATCCCTTTTTCAAAATTCATCAATAAAATACATTCTAAAATTATCTAGACATTTGAAATTTCACAAACATCACTAAAGGAAGAAATCTCAATTTATTCATCCGAAAGGATTACACAAGGAAACTAGGGTCTCATCACATAGCCCCTTATGACACTGGCATAAGACCTAAGTGTAAGGTGTGATATGGTGAGAGAATCTGAGGGAGGCTCAGATAACATTGCCCTAGTAGCAATCTCCACTAACTTGAACTTCTCCTACAAGCGTTTTCGTTCAAGCTTGACACACTGGAGCTCGGCTTGGGCTTGGTCCAAAGCGAAGCCCACAGATGCTACCTCCTTCCCAAGCTCTGATAAGTGGGCT
Organism: Viscum album; assembly: GCA_963277665.1. Classification (NCBI taxonomy): domain Eukaryota; kingdom Viridiplantae; phylum Streptophyta; class Magnoliopsida; order Santalales; family Viscaceae; genus Viscum; species Viscum album. The sequence continues at coordinate 1,605,265,796 of OY728141.1, read as the reverse complement.
TCGTAAGGGTTGAGTCTACTGGATGAAGCCATCGACTCCTCTTTCTGCATTAACCATTAACATCTTATTAAATCAATTAGAGTAAGTTAATATACTACTCAAAAAGATTGGGTCGTTACAAAAACTCTTTCATTATCATAAAAAACAAATATACAAGGTATGAAATCATAGAAGCATGGTATATAGGTAAACATGATAATGACATGTGAATCATATGTACCTATAATGATGCATGAAAACACATCCTCTCTTACCATACTATACCATGATATAAATTCAATAAATCAATAACTAGATGAAATACAATTAAAGTCACTCAAGGTGAAATGATAATCAACTATAATAACAAATATCATGAACAATAGTCTCATCCTAGTAAACATGATCTTTCCCCCATGCATGGGTTGGAAATTCCCAGGCATGAGATATTTACTAAGTTCTAACAGGTTTTTAGTCTTCTATATACCTTCACAAAAATAGTAATAAAAATAAAATAAATCCCTGATACCACTTTGTGATGTTGAGACCCAACTCACTCTATAAACTATAATTAGACATGTGGGCCACATGGCCTTAAGCATGCCTCCCTACATGTCAGAGGCTACTGACTAGTAGTGAGGGTATAAAGGTGGAATAGTAGGGAGACTATATAATCTAGATCAGTATTAAACAAAACATATTCATAAATAATTAAATTTAGTCGAATATGATAATAAATGATAAGTAATAATAAATAGATAACCAGGAAAGTTTCAAATAATCCAACCATGCATAAGCATGTTATTCTATAAGTAAAAGACATCCAAACATACAATATATGACCCATAAAATAGGTCTATATAGATAAAAGATTATATAAATAAAATACTCTAACTCTAAAATGCATCCCAAGTTTATTCTCAGCCACTACTCCCCTACTACGTTCTAGACCATAGTAAAGAAACAACAAAGAGGCACAGGCCAAGTCCTAACTTGTAGTTAGGAAGTATTTTCAGGTAGTAAACGGAGGCTCAAACAAGGTGTGATTAAAACTAAATAGGCCACCACCAATTATTTCTAATGAAAATCTAGTCTATCCATATAAAATGAGCAGTGTGTATATATAATCAATGTAAGGAAGTAAAAATAAATATAACTATGCCGATCTGGGATTCTGCATGGGTAAATTGGCCAACCATACCTGCTTCATCCAAAGCCATATGTCTTTAAGAATTTAACATTTAATATATATTGACTCTAGATCTATGGTATATAAACATGGAATCTATATACAATAATAATCATATGGGGTTTCATATTTTAATTAGTTCATCGGTCTAAGCATCTAAACCAAAGGGGATGTGAAGCATAATTTCTAATAATCCCCAATAAATGATAAGGGGAACCATGTCTAACAACTTCCATTTAATAATGAGGAGTTCCATGTCCAAAAATTTCAAATAAATAATTAGTAACTCCATATGTGATAAGTTTGATATAAATAAATAGGAGCATTATGTCCAACTATTTCAATATAAATAATGAGGAGCACTATGTCAAACTATTACAAAAAAATGAGGAGAACCATGTAAAACATCATTAAACCATTTAATTAAAAGTTATATACAATCTCATGTAATTCATTCCATATCATAATCCAATTATCACTCAATACTTAAAAAATAAGAAAGAAAATTACATTTAATAATTTAACATAGGCCTTGGGAAGCATCCATGCCAATTTATAATCACCATGATTCAATCTATCATTCCATTTAAAAATAAATTCAATTGATTCTATCAACCAATTCACTTGTAATGACAAGGTCCAAGTAATGGTATTAAACCATTTAACAATTCATTTATTTCAATTATAGATTACATTAACAAGAGGAAATCTCAACCCAAGTTATCTATATATAAAACCATAAGAGTTTTTCATCTTCATAATCCATCATCGATGCTTTGTTAATAAGACACAAGTTAAACCCACAACAGGGTTTTTCAATGGAAAAATCAAGTTTTAGGTCTCATGCGCATGTAATAAACACACCCCACGGGTGGTTTAACCACAAAGAAAGAATAACAACTGATGATTTAACTTAAGTCAAGTAAAATTCCATTCCATTTATAAAATAAAACCATTTAATTAGTCATTTATCTCAAAAGTGATGAGAGGAAAAGTAATTATAAATTATCTATTGTAATTCAATCAATTTATTTATTACTATTTAATCATTTACTTTTTTTAGGAGTGGATCCAAAAACACCTAAGTGGTTTTTTGTTCAATTTCAAGAATTTTCCAATGATGGTAAATAATATGTTACACCTAAAGGGGTGATCCAAGATGAGTTCACAAACCTTCAATCATATAAATGCTTCTAAAGAGAATCAAAGTTATGGTATAGGAATTTAACTTAAGGTATTTTATATTTTAGGAGCTACATAAAGAAAGTTTGACAATTGACATAATGGAAACAATTTATAAATGATGAAACTTTAAAGAAAAATATACTAGAACACCTATCTCATTATTAATAAGCTTCACTTATCCAATATTGGTGTTTAATTCAATCTAAAATGAGAGAAAATTAGAAACCAAACAACTTCTCTAAAAATAGTGAATATTAACTCGTATAGAGATAACATTTGAGATAGTAAAATAAACTAAGAAAATAAGTAAGAGGAAAAATATACTCATTGAGGGTGATCCAATGAAACCAATGATGATCGATTTAGAGCTTAGATGGAGGAGAAGCATCAAAGACTAAAGGAAGAGGAGAGGATATCTCATTGATGGGATTATATGTCGAATAAAAGAGGATAAAAGGTGGATCAGGGATAAAGAAAAATAAGGGGAAATATTAATTTTTAGGTTCTTCAATGGGTTTCATGGTTTGAATATATAGTTTAGAAAACTGTGTTCCAACTGCATGGGCCTCACTATCCCACATACCACTCTTCGCACGGTTCTGTCGCACAACTTGGAAAACCATGCCCAAACTATGTGTTCACCTTTGTGATTTTACACCATCTATCATGGTTACGGTATATAGTTAGTAGAACCATATACCAACTGTGTGTATAACTCTATGATTCTTCACCATCTCACATAGTTAGTTGAATCCCCTCACATGTTTTGAATAAACCATGTGCCTATACAATTAGTTTGCACAGTTCAGGATGCATAGTTAGTACTAATCATTTTCTAACTATGCACCAAGATTTTTCTCTCTTAAAACTAATTTCATAAAACCCAACACTTACAAAACACAACCAAACTCCCAATACACGTTTTAGGATTTGAGACCCATCCAAAAACAATATTTTAAAGAGTTCCAACTCTAAAAAGTCTATTCCCAATATTAGTTGAAGATTCGGACCATCTACCAAATGAAATTCAAATTCTTTTATAATTTACAACTCGATCAAAAACACAGGATCTTATAATAAGTTATCTTGATCCCTTCATTTTAAATAATACTTTAAATATAATTTTCAAGCTATCCACGTGATAAATTATTACTCTTTATTCTTTTATTTTTAATCTTACTCTACCTCCTAAAATATTTTATATGCATGAAAATATTATAAAATTATTACTATTAATATAATTATTGTTATTATACTAATGTAATACCATTATTTTACCTCCTAACAAAACCATTCAAAAAATGAATATGTCATCATGCGTTTGTGTGGACGACCACCTCCATTAACAAAGGGTTCTATTTTTTACATAAACTATTTACATGGATGGTTAAAAATGGTTATTTAATGAAAAATATAATAATTATAACATTATCAAGATTATTAAATGATAATTATTTTATTTTTATACCCCATACCATTCTATGAAAAATGATAGCATCGACCATGTATGTGTGGACTACCACCTCTACAGAATGATACATTTCATTTTCCATTGACACCTAACATTGATGAATTTAAAATTGTATCTAATGTATAAAAATTAAATTTATTACACTATTAATGTTTTTCAATGATATTATTTGACATTATATAAGATATATTAATAATAACTAGTTGTAGTGAATTTAACCACATTAAATGAACATATCAAGGCACCTTTCTTAATATGATCCATTTTGGAAACCTATGGAACTATATATATTTTGTGATAATGGAATAATAAATTAAATACACATCTACAATTACTGTTATTATGAATCTATTTTAAAAAAACTTTTAAAATGTTCAACATACTAAGGGAATTATAGAGAAATTAACCAAAAAACATCATGTAACCAACATAAATGAAAATTATATAGTAAATTAATAACATATTGTAATATATAGACCATAAAATATGAAATATAAATGGATAATGATCTTAATAAATATTTTAATAAACTTAATTTAATTATTTGGGATGTTAGGTGCATGCGTAGAATTAATTAAGAGCTAACGTAAGAGTTTTTATCTCAATTTTGTATCATTGTGGTATGATTTATGTTCATAAATTATTCATTTTTGTGGTGTATTTATTGGAAATAGATTAAATTTTGTCATAAATTTATCAAATAATTGGGTTTTACAAATCCATATCATGTTCTACCTTCCATTTATTTTCAATTAAAAATATTTTGATGATATAAGAGTCTGTTAATTCAAACCACCTTTCTTTGGGTTATAAGGTCTTATCCTGAACTTATTAAGTATATGATTTTTTTCTTCCACCCTAAGTTTTTATATTGAAATTTATATTTTTATGTGGGTAAAATGAATTTTTAAATCCCAATATCTTACCTTTATGAATTTCTTCCTCAAAAAGTATATCATTATTGGGAATATTTCTCATCCTCTTCAATGACAGTTTTCCCTTCTTGTCCATAATTTCCCTTCACACTAATGTTATACATTTTAATTAAAAACCTAATTATGTTTTATCTCATGTGAAATTCATATTTCCCTTAACAGTTTTTCAAAATAAATTTTTATTATATACTTTAGGTTGTAGGATTTCAATAATGATTTTTTAAAATATAAAAAAGGATCTTCCTAAACCACACTCATTACTTTTGGTTTACATATTCTATTTATTTTATCCCTTTTTATATATAATATTCTCATTTATTTATTCCATGTTATATATATATATATATTCCTTACATATATACCTAGTTTATTGTACCTTTATTTTTTGAGGATAACACATGTTTTAAGTTCCCTTAAAAATTCTCAATTTTAAGCAAACTCGACTTAAGAGAACTTTTTGATTTGTTATTTCATGAAAAGTATCACCTCCATAAAATTATTTTAACCATAAATATTTTCTTAAAACCAAAATTATTTAATTTAGAACCCTCCTAGTTAAATTATGGTTTAAATTAAAATAATAATTCTTTTTATTCCTTAAAATATCATTTCCTCATTTTGAGAAGCCACACCTATACAGTCTCTTTTTATGATTAATCCTCTCTGATACTTATTTAAATTTTCCCACATTAGAACTCAAAGTTAAAAAAAATATTTAATTATTAAAATATAAAAATCTAAAATTATTTAATTTCTTTTTTTATTTTGAATCCTTATGATATAGACTTCAGTTATGCTTTGAGATGAGATTGTGGAACCCACTTCCTTCTCATGGGTTTTATCATGCTTATGATTTATGTATGGTTTATCTTATTCATGTTGAACACATATCCATGTAAATATTTTATTTTTATTATTTTATGGGTGGTCTTATAAATATATATCCCTCTAATTCATTGGATAATTTTTTTATCTCATGAAATACCATGTATGATGCATAGGCGGTTAGGCTAAGCACAATGTGTTATGTGACGGGTGGGACCATAATTATATATCCCTCTAATATATTAGGTAAATATATAAATATAATGATATAATATTAAATGGAATAGTGAGTGAACTCAATCCATCATGGGACTATGTACACTGTGTTTATGGGAATGGGGAATGATCCCAATCCACTATAGAACTCTTTCCACTATGATTATGGGAATGAGAAGTGAACCCAATCCACCATGGGACTCTTTACACTCTTATAGTCTTGAAATTGATCCTTGAATTATTCTTATGATTCCATTTTTTATGTTTTTATCATATATTTATGATTCCATGATCTTATGATATCATTTCCTTATGTTGTGTTTCTATACTTATATCGCACTCTTATGTCATGGTATATGTTTGTTATTTTGAGATTATGTTCCCTTCATTCATGATTTAGGGACATATCTTATTGTTACATGTTATTTTTACTAATAAATTTCTCACTGATCATGTTTTTTCATATTTTTATTATAACACCCTGAGATTTTATAATAATAACACTATGTTAGATAGCATATATGACATGCAACATTGAACCTAAACAAACCATAAAGTATTATTATTTTAATTTTATTGTTATAACCTAATAATTAAATTGGTGATTATTAATAGGATTAAATAATTTATTAGATATATATAAATATCTTACTCACTATAAATTCCTTGATTAATGTTTAGTAAATGAGCATTCAATTTTTAGAAAAGTAATATTATGCATACAAAATTGATTTCCTTTAACAATGTTTTTTATTTATTTTTATGAGACAATATTATATTTAATTTTTGAATATTTTAATAATTTAATTTCCTGAAATTAACAACATTTTTTAAATCATAAAATAAAAATTATCTTAGGGGTAATTTCTAGGTTTTTTCTGAAAAGTTTTATTTTCCTGTGAATACTGAAAAATATTGATTTTTATTGAAAATTGCCTTTTGTTTCAAGAATATAAAAAGTTAAATTTTATAATGGTTTAAAAGTAAAATTATTTATCTTATATTTCAAATAATATAATTAAGGTTATTGGAATTAAATTTATATTTTAATTTTGTACAAAAACATTTTTTATACATAGAAAGGGATTTTTCTAAAAAAACTGTTTTTATGCGTAAAATGTCTTTTTATATTAATAAATTAAATTATTCACTATTGTTGAATTATTTTTATAAAATATATATTATATAGTTAATAAAAAAAATTAACATTAATTTAATATTTTTATAGGCATGGGATATGAATAAACCAATATTTATGATTTGAAATGTATTTTTCTAAAAAACAATTTTTGTCACATCTTGCGCACTTATTGTAAATTTAATTTACTCCACTTATAGGTATTGAATTTGATAAAATGGATTCTATATTTTTAATCAGGATTTTCAAATTTGTTAAATAGGCTCCTTTTATTTTTTTCCCAATATGAATAGTAATCGTGATAAAATTTGTCACCACGATAAAGGGTAAATCTGGTTAATCAAGGTTAAAACTAAGTGATAAGGTCATAATATTTCATATTAATTATTATTGGATGAATTTAATTTAAATATTATTATATTAGGCTCAAATTTTATTTGTTTAATGGACATTTTTCTATTAAAATAACCTATATAATATTTAAATCAAAGAAAGATACAAAATATCACTCTCTTAGTGTGAAATATATCTTATGTGTTGAAATAGGTAAAAAACAAGTGGTTAACGAACATAAATGGTTATATTGAGAATAATAAACTTATTTTTAATATTCTAATTTATTTTTAAATTTTAAGTATTAAATAATAACCTTAAATTCTTACACAACACTCAAACAGTATTTACTCAGCTAATAAAAAATTAAATAAATTATATTAAAAATATTAGAAATGATATAATTTGAGTGAGTTATAGTTTTATAGGGCTTTTTTAGATTAATATAATATATTAGTGTTGTTTTATATCATTATATTTTAATTAAAAAATTATTTATGTTTTTTATGTTAAAATAAATGAATAGTGTCAAATTTGTTATTAATGACATTTTTTTGAAAATAAAATTTTATTAAATTATTTAAAATAATTTAAATCTTGAAATAGGAAAAGGGGTGTAATATATGGTTTAAATTTTCATCTTTTCTCTATTTATGAGTCAATAGGTTCCTTATAATTAAAATTATAACTTCTTAAGAGTAAAAAAGACATTATCATGATTAAGGTTAAAATAAAGGTTAAACCAAAATATAATGTTTAAAAAATAACTTAAAATTATTAGAATTTTATTTTTTAAATAATATTTAAAACATATATTACGTTAGGTTATAATATATGGACACTTTTTTGAATTTTTAAAGAGAATAAATTATTTTTATTTTAATATTTTTATTAATTCCAAGTATGTCATTACCTACCTTATAAAAGGACACCCCTTCCTTCACTTCTTCACTCAACATTAAGCCTTCTAGATAGACAATTACTTATCAAAATTTATTTTAAAATTTATTATACTAATTTTAAATGTTCTTTATTCAAAAAATACCAACCCTAGTATCCTTTAGATATTATTTAAAGGAGTTATTTCAAAGGAGAGGTAATTTCCTTAAATGGTCACTTTTGTTTTAACTGTTATTTTACCTCCTATAAATATATTATATTATTCATAAAATAATAAAATCAGTATCCAAAAATATATTAAATTATTATTATTATTATTATTAAACCACCTTTATTCATCCTATTTTCATCAAATGGGACGTGAAAGTATTGCCTGTGTGTAATCATAGCTTATCATCTCCATGTAGCGATACAATTCATTTCTCATAAACATCTTTGATATATAGGTATTTTGAAAGTTTTAATGTTTATATATGATACTTATGATATAATTATACTTTTTTAATAATAATATCATATATATATCTTTACCATCCAAACCTTTGGAAAATGATAACGCCGCCTGTGCGTACGTGTAGACTACCACCTCCACGAAGAAATGTGATCCTCTTTTCATTTCAATTTTTGTTGGATGGTAATAATGATGTATTTAATGAATATTATATAAATATATATATGATATAGTAATGATTCTATAAATTTGGGTAATTATTTTTCTTTCTTTCATTTCATCTGTCAAAAAATGAAAACAATATTCATGTGTACGTATGACCTACCGTCTTCAGGAACAATATAATTCATTTTTATATCTCTACTTTTATAGATGACACTAAACATGGATATATTAAATATATATGATATTTAAATAATTATTAAAAATATTTATATTATGTAACTACAATAAAAGTACAAGGACCAAAACTATTGAACCAAAACATATATGAAAAAGGAATCATATATCACCAGGAACAGTGATTTTAATAAAGAATAGCTAATAAAAGGATGATAAAAGGTTATAAATAAATAAGATATCGTATGATATATATATGATTATTTTTATATAATATATTTATAATAAATCTATATTTATTATAAAAGAGGTTCTAATATGTATGATTGAAGTCATACTGGGAGTAAGGGATTTTCATCTCACTATTATTTCTATGTGACACATGAAATATTCACCACTTGTTTATTTTATATGGAGAATATAATTACCATGAATGTATTTTATGATTATTATTATAAAATTTATGGGGATTTTTATACCCATATAAGGTTCTTTCTTTCATTGGGATTACAATTAAAAAGCTACCAAAGCAGTAAGGGTTTTATGTTACAATCTCATTATTTATTGTTATTGTTTATAATTAAGTTTCCAATGAGGAAATATTATTATATAATGTTCAATAAACACATTAATTTTCTTCATCGATGGTTATTTATTGAAAATACATTGTTTCCTTTCTCTTTCCTCTCCTTTAGTACTCAAAAGACCAAAAACATTTTTTAAGGAAAATTAATTTTATTTCTCTCTTTGGTCGAAAACCATTTTCCTTCCATATCCATGTTTTCTAAAAATATTTTAGAGAATATTTTTAGAATTGCAATATTATTTTTTAATTTTTTTTAACCATGTTTTTCTTTTTAAAAATTATTTTAAAATGAATCTTTTTGTTTTTTCTGAATGAGGTTTTTTTGAATTTTTACAAAATTATGAAAAAAATATTTTTTCATATATATAGAAAGAATGTAATTTCCCTATAACATGAAAAATAAATTATTTGAAGCTTCATTTACAATTTTACATTGTTATTTTCAAATAAAAAAATCATATTATTTTTTAAATTTTAACATTTTAAACAAGTTATTTCAAAATGGAAAAGATATTTTTCTCAAGAACATTTTAATGATATTTTAATTGTATTTATATTCATTAAAGACCACAAGGCTTGATATAAATTATGATTTACTAGGGATATTATCCAATTATACCATCCTTATTATTTCTCTCTATGGTTTATTTTTATGATGACAAGATATTTATGAAACCCTATCCTTTTCCATAGGTTATACTATGATGAAATGATAAAATGTTTTTTCATGGGTTATGCTATAATGAAATGTTAATGAAACCCATTTCTTTTCATGGGTTCTGATATAATGAATGTTTTATAATCTTATGGCACACATTTTTATGATTTTCATTATGTTATGGTTGATACCTATATCTCCCTCCAATTCATTGGGTAAATATGGACAACTCGTGAGGTAAAAATGATATGCGTGAACCTAATTTCATGTTTAAAGTTTCATATGTGGACATGGTTTTCATGTCCATAAGTTTATGTGTGGACCTAGATTTCATATCCATAATTTTATGTTTGGACCTATATTTCATTTCCATAAGATTAATCGTGGACCTAGATTTCATTTCCATAATATTAAATGTAAGATATTTATGAAACTCATTCGTTTTCCACAGGTAATACTATGATTAAGTGATGAAAATTTTTTATATGGGTTATTCTATGATGAAATATTTTTGAAACTAAATTATTTTCACATGTAATGATATAATGAATGTTTTATTATCTTTTGGTACACATATGTATGATTTTAATTTTGTGATGTGTGGGACCTATATCTCCCTCTAATTCATTGGGTAAATATAGAAAAATTGTATGGTAAATATGATATGTGTAAACCCGATTTCATGTTCAAAACTTCATTAATGGACCAGGTTTTCAAATCCAGAAGTATATGTATAGACCTATATTTCATGTCCAAAAGATTAAGTATGGACCTGGATATCATGTCCATATGATTAAGCATGTACCTAGATTTCATATCAATAAGATTAAGTGTGGACCTGTCTTTCATGTTCATAATATTAACTATGGACCTAGATTTCGTGTCTATAAGATTATGTGTGGACCTGGTTTTTATGTACATGAGTTTATACATGGACCTGAATTTCATGTCCATATAATTATGTGTCGACCTGGTTCCATATTTCTAAGTTTATGCATGGACCTGGATTTTATGTCCATAAGATTATGTGTAGTCAGAGTTCCTTGTCCATAAGTTTATATGATAGATTTATTTCATGTCCTTAACTTGATGAGTAATCCTATTTTTATTTATACATGTTTATAAAGTTATAAGATTATGTATATTCTAAAAAATCATGTATTATTCCAATTTTATTCTCTCATGAATCAAGTTATTTGATTACTTTATGATTCATGTATTATGAACTACCAAGATTTTTTCCATGATGCAAGATAATGATCTATGCTATGCATATTATTTTTTTAAATACTATGATCATGTTCACATACCCTTATGCTCATGTTATAATCAAGTGATCGTTAATTTATCCCTTTATTATTTTTACTGATCATTTGAGCTCTCAATTTCTTATGTTTCCTTTTCCCCAGGTTATAAAGAAATAATTTAGGGATGATATGTCTAAGAAGGGTTCTAGTTATGAATAACTTAATGGGAGACTTGTATAAACTAGTTGTTTATGTGTCTTTGTTTCGAAAGGTACTAGACCTATAATATTATATCATGGATAGTTATTTCATGCAATTAATATCCATATAAAAGTATTAAATATCTATGTATGAAAATTATGGGTTTCTATACTTATGATCTAACCTTTGATGATATATTGATAATTTTTCCATCAGTTAGTATCTGAGCTCACCTCTTTCTTATTTTTCCCATCCCAAGGTTATGATGATAAGTATAACTTAATAAAAGTATATAAGGGGGTCTAGAAGAGTTCAATTATGGATAAATGTTCATAAGTTTTTGTAAAATAATATTCTAATGTAACTGGTACTCAAAGACACTAAACCAAAAGGTATTTTGAACTATGTGATATTATTATGAGATTTAATGTTTAAATTATGGTAATTATATAAAATAAATTTATGTTTGTCTTGAGTTGTTATATAATATAGGGAAAGTAACTATAACTACAGTCACACCACCATCCCCTGAATGAGACCTTGCACCACACTGAGCTCACTAAAGCACATGCTGACAGCACCCAGTGCTCTCGACACATCGAAGAGAAGTCTATGCATCAAAACTCCCAAGGAAAAGGAACACCTCATCCAAATATCACACAAGATAGGAATACTATATCCCAAGTGCACTCAAGGTTTAAAATAGATTAATCATCATAAGAGTAACCACTAACTAAACTCGTTCCTCTCTAAAAAGAGTATTGAGATAAAAAAACTAGAGCACTATGCACTTCTTAAGACACTACATGCATGAAGCATTCATGGATGTTAACTATCACCATAACTAAGAAATGAAATATGAAACCATCATGGGATACCCAAGAATCACCATTACACGTAGCTAGGTCAAATGGGTACCGACCCTGAACATTGATCTATCTTTTCTGAATAACCACTTCCAACATAGATCCATCATTGTAACCAAATCACAAATCATGTGACATGTTAATAGGTGATATCAGATATAAATAGTACCATCACCTTCTATGAAATAATATCTTTCACCTTGAGAGTGGGGGCTCTAAGAAATCATAGTCTAGCATGGTGGACCCACACCTCACTCTAAAAGGGGATGCTAAATCCATAAACTAAAAGAAACTTCTCACTCTTTGATAAAGCTCATAGGATCAAGGAAAGTATCTAAAACCATATTCTTCACTACTTATTCTATATAGGCATCAAATATGATAGTCTAGTGGATAGTTTCACTGTGAATTCTATACAATTCTTCTCTATATACCTCATTAAAAATTCATGATGAAATGTTTAAGGAATGTGGCACTTATCATCTGAATAAAGACTCGCCATAGAGTTCATCTCGAATAAAGAGTGAATAAAAAACACCTTCATCCGTTGAATCCAATCCATACGCACCAATTACCACTCCAGGGTTTATGGGGAGGAGGATGGATTACACCATGAGTCTCTCATCTATCTATTCTATTACACTACCCTATTGTGAAGAGGGTGCCACTCACGCATAGCTAAACAATGGTGTCTATGATTCTATATCCTCTGAGGTAACTAAATTCACCAATAACTCTCAGATGGAACTAATATATAAATACCCATAAGGTCCCCATTCCTGGAATCCGATCTCATTATAGTAATTCTATAGCCCTCACATATTCTTTACTATATCATTTTAAACTGGACATTGTCGCCAAGGGAAAATATTTATAACCAACCTAAACTCATCTTTCCAATGACCTACCATAGCATATAGGACCCCACAATAATAATATATATGGAAAGACACTCAAAATAGACTACTCATTTTCAAAATATGTCTCTAGGGTGATAAAATACAGAAAACCCATCCAAGGAGACACTACATAGTTTATACTAAGTGTACACAGTGTGTCCACCCAAAACCTTGATTTGGGAATGTTATTCAGTAAAACATGATGTGTACCTCCCAAGTAAATGGAATTTACCTATAGTTTAAATGGTGTATGACACATGGGATCCTAGTCATGCACCCCATCCCAAGTTATGTCATGTTTCTCAGCATAGTTTATAAACATACATTCCATGTGCCTTATACAAGTGTATGGTTGTGTACATGGACAATCCCCATGACGTGTAACCAAGGGTCCCACATGGTGTGTCTATATGGTCAACATGTTTTGTGAAAATTGTCACTAACCTAAGTCACATCAACCAACTACATGTCATGTGTTCTTGATAAAATACGGTGTGTAATTGGTATTTTTAGACATAGAATGACTTCGATCTACCCAATTACACCCAAAACTCTAGAACTCGATTATAAAACAAGATATAAACATCCAAAAGGTGATATAATCATCAAATAAATATATGAAACAACCCTTTAATAAAACAATGTAAAAAATAAAAGTGATGAGATCTACCTTTTTCTAGATCATTAGATATTCATAATTGGGTATTTCTTATCTGTAATCCATGGTTGTTGCATCCATATCCATGATCCAATCATCCCTAGGTGAAGATTCACTCCTTGGTCACCTCATCTCAACTCTTATACATAAATGGAGAAGGGGGAGGAAGGATCAGTTCAAGAATAATGTAGAGAGAGGGGAGATTATGTTATTAAAATAAATGGAATCCCCCTAAAATGGACTTGACATGAGGCATGGTGCCTGCTCAGAGTTTATACCTTTCCTAGGTAAAACCCCCATTACAAAATCAACCATGGAGATGGAATTTAAATATAGATATGTATTAAGGGGACATTAATGTTCAAACCTATGGGAATAAATAATATTTATTTAACAAATATTAAACATTCTGATTAAGTCGTCAAACTCAAAATCTCACCAAATTCAATCCCAAGGGTAAAATCCACATTCCAAAATTAATGAAATCATTTAAAAAATTATAAGGTTGTTTGAAAAGTAGAAATTGTAATTTTTTACTATGAAAATACATGGGCCCCTAGAATTTAGAAATGAGCTAAGTCTTTCATGTAGAAAAAAAAAGATGAATCATTACAATTTGCACATTAAATTTCTCCTTTTTCCTTTTGTAAATGTCTTCTTAGGATTTTTTTACTAATTTAGATCTTTTACCCCTATCTATTATTTTGAGGTTTTTCACCATGTTCATCTGCTTCAAACTCATAGATTTTTTTCTTTGGATAGTGTATTTCAAATTGTTCAATGCCTTCACATTTAATGTATTTCAATAGAAAATTCCCATTATATTCACCCTTTAATTTTATGAAAATTTTGGATATAGGAGACATTATTATTTTATTATCATTATCCATTTCTTCATCATCAACAAACTCACTAGAATATTTAGTTTCTTCTTTTTTAAAGTTGATCTTCCTCATGGATTCATAGTCTATCTCTTCTTTCACATTCATTTTGAAGGCAGGTGTCTTTAGAATTTTATATACAATGAGAACTTTTTATATACAATTTTATATAATATCATAACTATCCTATAATGATAATATTTTTTTATTAAACCTATCAAATAAATTTATCATGAGCTTCTTCACAATAATAGAGTCTTCAAGATTTTCTCAATAGCCTATAATATTGTTCAAAATTTCATTAAATATGGTTAAATGGTCATCAATAGTTTCTTATTCTCCCATTTTAATATCCTCAAATGTGATTCCCCTGATTTTTTACTAGGATTTTTAAACTTTTACAATTCCTTTATAGCTATATTCAATTTTATCCCGGATTTCTTTTATAGTTTGGGTTCTGATAATGTTTTTTGAAAATTTTTGCAAATAAAGACATGAGAATGTAATTTATATATTTTACATCATTCTAAAGGTTTAGTTTATCAAAAAATAAAAAAAATCACTTCATTTAATAGGTTGAAATCCCCCTGTAGTTTTATCCTACACTTCAAGACCAACAGACAATAGATATAGCAGCATCCTATTTTTAATCCATAAAAATTATTTCCAATGAAGTTAGGAATACCCCTTATGTTTCTTAAATTAATATTATTCATATTCTACTACTAGATGATCTGAAATAGGTAATTGTATCTTTGATACCACTTGAACGTGCTCCAGGAAGGGTTACACCGTTGATAAGGGGGGTAAATCAGTGGTTATTTATAATATTTTTTCAATTTTTTTATTAAAATAAACACTTATGACCAGTTAGGATATGATAATCACTAGATAAAAACTCCACCTTTCATGAGATAATAATAAAATAAAATAAACATGGCATAAAAATTTTATAAGGTTTGGACTCAGTGTGAGAGACTCATCCATACTATATTCTATTGTTATCTCAGTCCATAGATTTCCCACTATAATCATAAAACCAAATCACATTGGGTAGATTGGCTTCACCCTATACTTAAAGTTCACAACATTATACTGGTTATAATTTATTATATCGACTCCCTCTAGTAACAGTGGAAAATGAAGATTTTTAGTAGAGAAATAACTTTAGAGAATTTTTCTTACTTCAGCAACAAATGATTGATATTCATATTTGATCCAATAGATGTATAAAAAATATATATCTCACTTCTTAAAGAAACTTGAAAAAAAATGACACCAGTTAAGAGAAATATGAAAGAATAGTTAGTTATTTCTCACTGCATACAGATCCTAGAAGGTTAAATTAATGAATTAATTATTAGAATTAACAGGTTTCTCAAATCTCTATAGCCACGCTACTTCGGTCTCAACTTCTATAACACCCTGAATCTAGTATCCTGAAGCTGGTGTTTATTTTATGACATTGTCACAAATATAAGGGATCACATACTAAAGGACCAAATAGTTTAATAGTCACAGGAGACTAGATACATACATAATTCTCATGTTACATCTAAAAACATGAAATACAATATAATAATTATTGTGATGGAATAATTATTTATTAAATTAAATTGTTGATTTATTTATAGATCCCTTATTCATATCCAAGGGAAATTAAATAATAATAAGGGTGGATCTCAGATGCTTAGTAAGGTAAACTGTATAAAATAATCTATTATAAATAAATAAAACATGAATAATATAGTTAAAATGAACAAAAATCAAAAATTACATATAACTAATACCATAAAAGGAGAATAAATCCATGGATAACATAACAACATAAATAATCACATGGATAATAATAACTAGTTTCAAAATGATAGAATGCATAATCCCGAAATCATAATCTTTCCATAAAGGCCTTATGCCATAAAAACATATGTAAATAGGTAAGGCATACACTAAATACTCAAGATAATTTATCTCAAAAGACTTATTTATGCATCAAGGGGCTATATCAGTCCCTTCCTATTATATACTAAGTTTAATTCATTCATTATATAAAATGGGTGAAACAGAATCAACAAAAACATCCATATTGAAAAACTAGAATATGAAATATTAATAATTTCCCCAATCAATAAAAATAATCTCAATCCATCTAGAGTAATATAAATAATGGTATTAAAATATTACATCCCAAGTAAAGAATAATATTCACAAAATAATATTGATATAGATTAAAATACTTTAAAGATGTCAATGGAATATTTCTTGTGGAAAATTCCACTTTTATTTTGAAATCTATTATTCAAAATCTAAAAAATACAAAAATATTAAGGATAATATTTTCTTTTAAAATAAACATTGAAACATGTAAATAAATCTTCAAATCATTTAGTGGTCATGGAGGTGAGTGGCACACTTGTAATTTTCCAAAGTTTTAAAATACTATTAAGTCAATTTCTTGGGAAAATGGATTAAAAAATAATCTAATTTAAATTTAATAAGAATAAGGTTAAAATGAAACAAAAAAATGAGTTTTAATCTAGTTTTTAAGTTATTTTAACTCTTATCATTTTAGATTAACCCTTCGTTAACCCGTTTTGACCTTAAGTGTGGTAATAACTTTTTCAAAATTAAACGGTTATAATTTTACTTATAATGTAACAATTGGGTTATAAATGGATAAGGGATGAAACTTTAAACCATTTATTATGATACTTGTCCTATTTCAAGGTTTTTAGTATTTTTAAATAATTTTATAAAATATTATTTTTCTTGGAAAATCATTAATTTCATTTTTGAAACAATTTATATAATTTTTATATAAGGACATCAAGATAGAAGCATATTTAGAACATAAACTTTTCACACATAATTAATATATTATATTAATCTATAAAATTTATGTTTCATTATAAATCATCCAAATAATATTACTTTTATAGTTTTTAAAATTATTTACATGATTTTTCTGCTACTTGCACAAGTGTTGTGTGAAAGGTGTGTAATCATTAACGGTAATTATTACATCACTAAAAATTAAAAATAAATTACTATGATTAAAATAATTATTTATTATTTAAAATAAATATTTAAAACCATTCTTAATCTATTTTTATCCATATTTAAAAAAATTAAAGATATTAAAGTCAAGAGGCAGACATTTTGAAATTTTCTTTACTTAAAATAATATAAATGTCATTGTCAAATGAAAATGGCACAAAAATGACATATATTATATTTTTGGATGTATGTGGTCAAATTCTTCCAAAAAAATAAATTAAGGAAATTTTTGGCTTGATTTTTAGAATTTATTTTATGGTTTTAACCCTGTTTTACTGATTTTACCCTTATCGATGTGACAAATATTTATCATAGTTACTATTCATAATAACCAAAAATAAAAGGAACCCATTTACCGAATTTGAACCTAAAAATTTTAAATATAGTATATATTTTTAAATATTGAATTCCTATAATTAATAGAAATTAATATTAATACGAATTTGAAAAATGCAATGAAAAATAGTTTTTAGAAAAATGTGTTTTTAAGCATAAAAAAATAACTTATATAAAAATCATAAAAATTTATGGAATTAATTTTATTATACTATATCCTATGTATCATATGTAACTTTAATACTAAATCCAAAATATTATTATACTTTTAAATATAAGAAAAATAAATGATATTATTTTAAAAATTAGTATTTTTCTACGATTCACTAAAAAATCAATCATTTTAAAAATATCTCAAAATTTTACCCTAAGTTAATTTTGAAATTATGATTTCAAAAATTAAATTAATTGAATAAAATTAAATTTATAAAATTTTAGAATTTATATTTTAATTAAGTTCTTTAATAAAACTATGTGTATTGTGTTATTGTTTCTTTAAAAAGAAAAGACTACTATAATTAAGTCTCAGGTGTTACATTCTTCCATCCTTTAAAAAATTTCGTCCTAAAAATTTCCAAAATTTCACCTTAGAAATATATTTGTGTAGTTCTTCATCATAACATCTTTAGGTTCATATTTTTCCCTTTTATATTATGATTTAATAAAAGTACTTTTACTAGTCGATTCATCTGATTCCTCAACACTTGTTCTCTAGTGTCCATAATCTAGATAGGCACTTCATGGTATGATAAATTAGGTGGCAATTATATTTCCTCATAGGTGATAACATGATTTTATATGGCATGAACTTACTCAATAAATATATAAGAAACACATAATGTACTTTAGAGACTTTAGTTGGCATTTCCAAAGATTAATCCATAGCTCCAATTCATTCTAGAATTTAAAAAGGTCTAATGTTCCTGGGGTTTAGTTTTTCTTTCTTACCAAATCCTATAACACCCTTCCATGGAGATAATTTCAAGAAAAAATTATATCCCACTTGAAATTACAAATATTTTATTTGGTTATCATCATAGATATTTTTCCTACTTTACGCTGCTTTAATATGGATCTGAATAGTCTTTACCTTCATCATTGTCTCCTACACAAGTTCTGGACCTACAAGTTTCCTTTCACCAACTTCATCCCAAAAAGTTTGAGTATAACATCTATTTATATATAATTCTACATATAGAACTATTTTAAAACTTAAATGGAATCTATTTTTATTGGAAAACTCTACCAAAGGTAAATACTAATCCCACATACCTTAAAATTCTAGTGAGAATGACCATAACATGTTTTATAATATTTAAATAGTCCTCTAAGGCTACCCATCAATCTGAGTATGATAAAAGGCCCTCCAATTAAGCTTGGTATCAAGAAACTTATAAATATTTTTCAAAAAATTTGATGTAAATTATGGATCATGATAAGAAATATTCAAAAGTTGTACACAATGAAGTCATACAACTTCATTAATATAGATTATTGTAATATTATCAAAAGGTAAATCTTTACTTAATCAAGGAAATGTTAATATTTGGTGATATGTCCAACAATAACCCATACGATGTCATTTCTTATAGGATTCTATGGTAATCCAATGATAAATTTCATAGTAACATCATCTCATTTCCATATAGGAATAGTTAGTGGTTGCATAACTCTTTTAGTTTATTCTATATCAACCTTAACTTGTTGAAAAACCAAGAATCTTGATACAGAATTAGTAATTTTTCACTTCATATTATTTCACCAAAAATGTTCCTTCAAATCCCTATACATCTTGGTCCTATTAGGGTATATATAGAAATTTGAGCTATAATCAATATCTAATAATTCTCTGTTAATATCAGGTATAGATGGAACATATAACCTCTTTATAAATTTAAAAACACCATATTTTTAAATGAAGTCTTCCAAAAACCCAGAATTCATGGATTTAATTTTCTTTTGAAAATTTTCATCATCAATCTGAGAACTTTTTATCTTTTCTAATAAATATTGTTTGGAAATCATTTGAAAAACGAGTGATGTTTCCCCTTATTTAATAATTCCTATATCCATATTTAATAAATCCTAGAACATATGATCCCTTTCAATCCTTATCTTAGTAAGAACACCTTGATCTTTCCTAATCATCACATCATCGGCCTTATTAGTCTTTTTCGGGTGGTAATGTATCAAGAAATTATAATCCTTGGGTATCTCTAACCATCTCATTTTCCTCATGTTGAAAACTTTCTATAAAAAAGATGTGTTTTAGAATCTTATGGTGCAACACCCCAAAATTCTAAAATAAGGATATTTTATTAGATTACCTATATGACATGCAACACCAAGTGTATAAAGGAATATAATAACAAAAGACATTATGATATATTTATATTTTGATAAATTTAATATCTCTAATGGTGTATATTGCACGCAACGCTGAGTTTAGATTTCACTACATAGAACATCGAGTATAGTTTTCATTAAACAAAACATAAAGTTCAGATTTCTCTACATTGAACACAGATGTTAGTTTGTGTTGCATTCAATAATGACTTTCTTTTATGTATTTTTTTACACATGAGACTGAGTTTTACTTAACATCAATATATTATAAAAATATAATTATTTAATAAAATAAGAAATAACCTAGCCATTAAATTGGATGTTATGAATATAATTAAATAACTTATGAAAATATATTGTTGAATTAATTGGTTACCAATTAATTATAAATAAATATAGAATCTAATTCAATATAAAGAAAATATTTTTATAAAAAACTATTATCAGGAACCAAAGGTGTTCTAATCTGAATAAATTTAATTATTTACTATTATTGAATGATATTAAATAAATAAATTTATATATATATTATATTCAATAAAATATTTTTTACATTCATCCAATATATTTTATAGTCATAAGATAATAACAAATCTAATTTTATGCACAAGAAGTTATATTTTTCTAAAGGCCTTTTTCCAACTTTTAATGGCGTACCTATTTTAAAATTAAATTTTGAAACTTTTATAAATTTTATATAAAAAAAATAAACTTAATTTTTTAAATTTAAATGTCAAAATTATCTTCGAGTTAATTTTTTGTATTTTTCTGAGAAGTTTCATTTTTTTATAAATAGTGAAACATACTGAATTTTAATTGAAAACTACTTTCTTTCTAATTTATTTATATAGTTAAATTATCTTTTAATTTTTGTTTTAAAGTATATTTAGTTAAATTATACATAAATTAATCCAATTTATCTTATTTTAATCAATTTCACATTGATATTGGATATAAAAACATTTCAAACAATTGAACATTTTTACTTTAAAAGCACGATTTGTCGTCTCATCTGTGGGATTAATTTTAAATTAATTTTTGTCACATATGTGATTGGAATTTAGAAAAATAAATTAAATATGTATAATAAAAATTAATTCTAATTTATAAAATTTACACTTAGTTATTTATAAAAAAATACTACTAAAATAAATTAATATTAATTACATCGATTAAAAGAAAAACTATCTTAACAAGGGAATGAATATTAAACTTAAGGAAAAAATAACCTATACACTTGTCAAAAAGCCATTTTATACCCATATTTAGACCATATCCTATCTTTCATCAAGTGTTTCTCATTATTTTAGGCACATGATGTAAGGGAGACCTCCCAATAGTGTTTACCTTTTTATATTTACAAAAATGTCACTCCTCCTCAACTATAAAAAGGTACTCACCCCTCCTGCTTATTTACACCTATCAAGTCATTTTTCTCATCTAAAAACTACCCAAAAATCTCTCAACATCTCTATAATAATCATAGAATACTCAATTTTCGAAAAAAAACCATGTAATTCTTTTGGTATAAACTAAAAGGGGTTACCTGAATAATAGGTAACATTATTTAATGATTACTTTTGTTTCATTTACTTATCCACCCCTCAAATTATTATTATATATTACTCATATAAAAACCAAAATATCTTAAATATATTTATATGTTTTTATGTCATGTTTATTACCTAGACTCACACACACACTTCCATCGAATGGGATATGCAATCATCGTTCGTCTTTACGGCGGACTACTACCTCACAAACTAATGTCGTTCGTTCTTCCATTACCACTTTTCAAGGTTGAGAATAATGATGTTTTTATAATTTATATATGATATATATGAAATTTATAATTTATTTATGCTTTTTTAATTCTTGTATAATACATACCTTTATGTTTATATTTTTTTGGGAATACGATAACATCATTTGTGGACATGTGGACTACCACCTCCTCAAAGCGATGTGACTTGTTCACACTATAAATAAAATGTATAAAGGATAGTTTTAATAAAAATATGTGATATATAAAATAAAATTTTTATACTATAATTTTAATATACATATATAATATTTAATTTTCATTCTTTTAATACATTAATAAAATGAAAACAATTTTCATGCATACGTACGGCCTACCGTCTCCATAAACAGTACATTTCATTTATATATCCAAATTTTAGGGATTAATATAAATAAATATATATTATATATATATGATAATTAAATAATGATTTAAATTATGTATATGATGAAATAATTATCTAATTAATATGAATAAAAAATAACAAGTCAAAATATACTCGAAAAACATGACAATTAACACCCAAAACGATGAAAATAATGAAACATTATTAACAAACGGGTATTAAGATATTATAAGAATATAATATTTGATATTATAAATATTATTATGGTTATTTTATAAGTTAATAACATGATTAAAACCATTATAAAGTAGTTTAAAATATGTTCAACCAAAATGGATTGTAGGGTAAGGGATTTTCATCTCAATTTATACATCTGTGAGTAAAATGCCATATTCACCACTTAATTATTTTTGTATGGTGTATCTACTTCCACTTTTAATATATTATATCATTATTATTTTATCTTCATAGTATTTAAATGTTTCATTTTATTACTATTACTTTTTGGGTTTCTAATTTAGATGTTACCACAGTTGTAAGGGGGTTTCTAGTCTCACTTTTATTTCTGTGAGGCTTATTTCATATTCACCCCTAGTTTCTTTTGTGTGTTGCATATACTAACCTATTTCATTTTATATCATGAATACCCATATTCTCATGATATTATAAGTTTCATTTAATGTTATTCTTCCATGGGTATTATGATTCAAATGTTTCAAAGTGGTATATGGCACTTTGGAATGTTTAAGGATTATTTTCCTCAAGAATGTTTTTAATGATCATTTTATAGTATTTATATTAATCAGTGGCAAAAAATAATTTATTTTTACTCCACTTTGGATATTTTGTATTGATACCATCCTTATTATTCATCATGATGGTTTTTGATTTAGTTGTCCAAGGATTGTATTGATATTCACTTCCTTGATTCATTTTTGAAGTCCCCTAAAAATATTCAATTTTAAGTGATCATTGAACATTAAATTTCCCCAAAATACCAATATCATTTATCATAGAAATGATTATTTCATAAACCATATTACTTTTTTATGTACGGTGTTTGCATTAAATTTTATTTTATATTTTTTGGAATATTGATAAATATGTGTCTTTTACTCAATGTGGATATTCGATAAGGAACATTGTTCAGGAATTAAATCAATTTTTTAATATATGATGAATGCTCGGAAAAGTATGACATGGTTGGGGACCGGTTATATATAGCCCCTAAATTCATTGTTAGTCTCATGGGATGATTTAGTTGGATAGCCTTAGTGGTTTTTTTACCGAGTATGTTTTAAACTATCTTAAGAACGGTCTTGACGGTAAAGGTATCATGTACCTAGGAAACATGGAGTCCAATAATTAAGAATTGATTCATTCAATTTAAGTTATCATTATCTATGAAAATTTAACTATGAAAAAATATATCTATAAATTTCACTATTATCATATTTATTAAATGGAATGGTTTTCAGTTATTTACTTTTCCATATTGATTATGCCTTATCTAATTATTTAAATGGAATGTGTTTTTAGTTATTTACCTTTCTATATTGTTTACACACTCCCTCTCATTTTATTGATTACACAGAATGTGTGTTTAGTAATTTAACTTTCCATATTTTTTATGCACTCCCTCTCAATTTATTGATTATATGACATTTTTATTCAGTTATTTATCTTTACATATTGATTATTTTCATTGATTCATTGTTTTTTCCATTGCACTTAACCCTTACTGATCATTTGAGATTGCCCTTACTCTGTTTCCTTTCCCTAGGAATCCAAGAAGTGTACTAATAAATCTATGCAATGATATGATATGTGGGAATAAATTTATCCTCAAAAAATTATGTTATAATTACTCTATTAATTTGTAATACAAGACTCATATATGTATCTGGTTTACCAAGACTACTAAACTGATCAGTCCTTCAAGATTTGATTCCTTGTAATCATGCCAAAGTAATAAAGTAAGGCACTGGATCTGTGCTTCTAGGGCCGGTGCACTATAGTTGGTATCAAAGGAAGTTTAGTATAAACCTTGAGAATTATATTTAGGAAAATATATATTAGAGAACATATCCCTAAGGTATAATTTGAGGATAAGTATAGAAGTGCATCCTATATTTTTGGTAAGGAAGATATTATATTGTTCTTCCTAGAAATGAATCCATATTTGGAGACTAAAAGTGAATGTGGTTCTAGAATATATATACCAAGTAGTAATAACTCCAAAAAGGTGCATTGGTCTTGACTCGAGAGTAACTTGGTACATGACAACGGGCCTTACTGTGCACATAGTTTGACACTCCCGGAGAATATACTTAGAATAATTCACATTTTCATTATAAACTATTATGAAGGAGTTGAATATATAATGAAAATGAATAACCAAGGTTAAAATTAAGGTGATTTAGATTGAAAATAAGATCAATGAGTTAAAAAAATTTCAGAATTATGTAATGGGATTCAACCAAGATAAAGGAAATTTTAGAGAAACTTATGGAAAGTATAAGTTTTAGTGAAAAAGGTTATTTTAGGAATAATGTGTTTACATTTCATAGATTTAATTTTAAAGGTATATATAACCTTTAGTTTCCATATGATTAGTAATTACATCATAGTAATTGTCAAATAAGATTATTAGACTTCAAAAAAAGAATAAGTTATATTGAAAATTCCTTTAAAAAGGTTATTTAATGATTAAATTTCAAGGATGTTCATCATATTTATGAAAATATTATGAATTATATTAATATATTTTAGAAAAAGGACAACCCTCATGTCGGGTGACAACCCCTCAAATTTTTCAAGGCGGTGGGGCTTGAACCCATGACTAAAGGACTATAATGGTTTCACACCTACCACTGGCCTATGTGATGTCCGGATTAATGCCTCATTTCTTTTAGTTAAACAATTTGATGAATAAATATTAATTATGAAATAGTGGTGTTACTTTTTTGGTTTATAGATTAATATATTACCCAAATTGGTCTTGTAAAATAGTTATAAATAGATATAAATACTTTTTTTATGTATCTTACAATCCTTTAAAAGCAAATTTTAGTACTTTAGGAATAAAAAAGTTTCATTTTATGATATCCATTTCATAGAGTAAGGTATGAATTATAATTTGATTGAATCACAACTGAAAGATGAAATTGCTCATATAAAATTTAAAGGTATCAAGTAAGTATATTTCTTTATATTATTGGCCAATAAAATAATTCCTCAACATTGGGAAAATGATATTAAAACAAAAATGTTATCTGAATAACTTTTTTTGGAACCGATGGTCTTTTAGGTCATCATAGATTTATGATTTTGAGTTCTTAAACTTTCCATTGATCATTAACTTGTTTTTAATCAATGAAATCAATCACCCCTACAATTATTTATGTTTTTCCTCCAAGTCCATATCTTCCCTTTCTATCAATTTTCTCTTACTAGAAACCTAGTCATGTAAACTTCTTAATCCAACTTCTCTCTTATTAAGAGGATATTTTTTCAACCCATATCAATATGTGGGATTTCAATGATGGTATTTTCAAATGTCAAACCCTATATTACTAAGATTAAATTTAAATTTCAATGAAGAAATTTTATTAAGGTGGGAGGAATGTAACACCCTGAAATTATAAAATAAGAAAATTGTATTGGATTTATTATATGAGAGGAAACACCAAGTGTATAAAGGAATATAACAATCTGATATATTATGATATATTTAAAATTAGATAACTTAAATCTCTCCAATAGTGTACATTACATGAAACACTAAGTTTAGCATGCACTACACAGAACACTGAGTATAGATTTCATTAAAAAGAACATAAATTTCATCTTTCTATACATGGAATGCCAATGTTATCTTATGTTACATGCAATAATTACTTTCTTTGATGGCTTGCATTACACGCAAGATTGGGTTTTTTTAAATAATAATATATTATTAAAATATTATTATTTAATATAATAAGATATAAAATAGATGTTAAATTATAGGTTATGAATAGTATTAACTAAATTATAAAAATATATTACTTAATTCATTGGTTACCAATTAATTAGGAATTAATATAAAAACCAATTTAATATAAAGGAAATGTTTTTATAAAAAAATATTACCATGCACAAAAGGTGTTTTAATAATAATATATTAAATTATTTATTTTTAGTGAATGATATTAATTAATCATATATATTATATTAAAAAATATATTTTTGAAATTCATCCAATAGATTTTATAGGCATAATATAAGAAAAATACAATTTTATGCATAAAAAACTATATTTTTCTAAAGGAAGTTTTGTCGCCTTTTAATGGAACACCTATTTTAAAACTAAATTTTGAAACTTTTATAAATTTTATATGAAAAAATAAACTTTATTTTTGAAATTTTGATTTCAAAATTATCTTAAGGTGAATTTTTGGTATTTTTTTGAGAAGTTTCATTTATTGATGAATAGTGAAAAATACTAAATTTTAGTTGAAATTTTATTTTTATTCTAATTTATTTATATAGTTAAATTTAATTTTAATTTGGTTATAAAGTATATATGGTTCAGTTATAAATAAATTAATCCAATTTAGTTCATTGGAATCAATTTAACATTGTTATTGAATATAAAAACATTTCAAACTTTTGAACATTTTTACTTTAAAAACCCGCTTTGTTGTCCCATCTATGAAATTAATTTTAAATTAATTTATGAAAATTATGTGATTGTAATTTCAAAAAGTTTATTAGATATTTGGAATAAAAATAATTTATAATAATTTCAAATTATTTTTTAACCAAAAATATTATTTAAAGCAATTAAAATTAGTTACCTCGATTAAGAGAAAAACTAGCTTAACAATGGACTAAACCTTAAACTTAAGGGCCAAAAAGACCTATAAACTTGTTTCAAATCCATTATCTTCCAATATTTATAGAATATACTCTCTTTGATATATTTTTATCCAATATTTGAGGCACAAGATGTAAGGGAGACCTCCCAATAGTGTTTACCATTTTATATTTATAAAACGTCCACTCCTCCTCTAATATAAAATGGCACTCACCCCTCCCACTTATTCACACCTATCAAGCCATTTGGATAATAAAAACCCTAAGAAAATAATCTCCCAAAATACCTTCCATAATATATTAAGCCTCATTTTGGTTGTAAATAAAACCAATGAATTTATTTGGTATAAACTAAAAGGAGTTACCCGAATAAGAGTTAACATTCTTCAACAATCACTTTTGTTTCATTTACTTATCAACCAATTAAATTATTATTATATATTTATCATATAAAAACATAAGTATATTAAGTATAATTAGATTTTTTTTATTTCAATTTTTTGACCTACACTAATGCACACTTCTATCAAATGGGACACACAATCATTGTTCGTGTGCACGGTGGACTATCGCCTCGTGAACCGATATCGTTTATTCTTCCATTAACACATTTCAAGGTGGGGAATAATGATAGATTTATAGTTTATATATGATATATATGATATTTATATCAATTTTATGCTTCATTAATTATTTTAAAATTCATACCTTCATGCTTTACATTTTATGGGAATACGATAACATCAATTTTGGATGTGTGGACGATCGCCTCCTCAAGGCGATGAGATTCGTTCACACTATACATAGGATGTATAAAGGATTTTTTAATAAAAATATTTGATATATATTAATCAATTATTATAATTTATTTATAATATACATATATACTATTTAATTTTCATTCTTTTAATAAGAAGGGAAATGAAAACATTGTTCATGCATACATATAGCCTACCGTCTCCATGAACGGTGCATTTCATTTTTATCTAAAAACTTTATGGATTATTATAAATAAATATATAATAAATATATATGATAATTAAATATTTTCCTAAGTCGTGTATATTATTAAATCATGATATAAGTAATAGTAACAAAAAATAACAAGTCAAAACATACTCGAAAAGCATGACAATTAATACTTGAAATGATAAAAATAATGAAATATTATTAACAAATGGGTAATAAGATATTAAAATAATGTAATATATGATATTATAAGTATTATTATGGTTTAGTTATAAGTTTATAACATTATTAAAACCACTATATTGGAGTTTAAAATGTGTTTAACCAAAAGGGATCGTAAGGTAAGGTATTTTCATCTCACTTTTTACATCTGTGAGAAAAATGTCATATTCACCACTTATTTTGTGTGGTGTATATACATAACATTTTCATATATTATATAATTAATTATTTTATATTTATGTTATTTAAATTTTTAATTTTATTATCATTACTTTTTTTGTTTCCATTTCAAATTTTACTATAGTTGTAAGGGGGTTTCTAGACTCACTTTTAAATCTGTGTGACTTATTACATATTCACCAATAATTTATTTTTTGTGGTTTATATACTACCCTCTGTCATTTTATATCATGAATAACATTATTCTCAAGATATTATAACTTTCATTTAATTTTATTCCTTCATGGGTCTTATGATTCAAATGTTTCAAAGTGGTATGGGACACTTTGGAATGTTTAAAGATTATTTTCCCCAAGAATGTTTTTAGTGATAATCTTTTAGTATTTATATTCATCAATGACAACAACCCTTTATTTTTACTCCACTTGAGATATGTTATATTGATACTATCCTTATTATTCCTCTATATGGTTTATGATTTATTTGGCTAGGGATAGTATTGATATTCACTTCCTTGATTCATTTTTGTAGTCCTCTAGAAATATTCAATTTCCAGTGATCATTGAACAATAAATTTATCCCAAATATCCATATAATTTATCATGGGTATGATTATTTCCTAAATTTTATACCATTTTTACATATGGTTTTTACCTTGAAATGTATTTTATATCTATGTAAATATTGATAAATCTTCATCTTTTACTCAATGAGGATATTTAATAAGGCACATTATTTGAGAATTAAATAAATTATTTTATATATGATTAATTCATTGGAATGGAATGAAATTGGTGGGGCCCAGTTATAGACACCCCTTAGATGCATCAGTGGTCTCATGGGATGATTAATTTGGTTATCCTTAGTGTGTTTTTTACCTAGTATGTTTTAAACTATCTTGTGAAAGTTCTTGATGATAAAGGTATCATGTAACAAGGAAACATTGAATCCAATAATTAAACATTAATTTATTTAGATTATGTTATCATTATCCAATAGATTTTCACTATGAAAAAATCTATGGATGCATTTCAATCTCAGTTTATAGATTAAATGGAATGGTTTTCAATTATTTTTCTTTCCATATTGATTATATCTTATCCAGTTATTTTAATGGAATGTGTGTTCAGTTATTTACCTTTCCATATTTTTTATTTACTCCCTCTAATTTTATATATTACATGGAATGTGTATTAATTTATTTACCTTTCCATATTTTTTATGCACTCCCCATCAGTTTGTTGATTACATGGCATGTGTGTTGAGTTATTTTTCTTTTCATATTGATTATGTCCATTTATTTATTATTTTTTCTACTATACTTAACCCTTACTAAGAATTTGAGCTCAACCTTATTCTGTTTTCTTTCACATGTAATCCAATAAGTGTATTAAGAAAGATATGTAAAGATATTATAAGTGGGAATAAATTTTTCCTCGAAAAAAACTATGTTGTAATCAGTGTATTCATTTATAATACAAGACTCATGTATATATCTAGTTTACCAAGACTGCTAAATTGATCTATCATTCAGGATTTGATTCATTAGAATCATTCCAATGTAATAAAGTAGGACACCAGCTCCTATATTTCGGGTTTGGGGTGCTACATATGCTCTATGTATATCTCATATATCATTTCATGGAGATAATGTCTTCATATCTTCAAAGAAAAGAATAATATTTCCAACTCAAGATCATAGGTTGGATATTTTTGTTCATGTATCTTTAACTACCTTGATGCAAAGGAAATAAATTTATTATTCCTTTTAAGAACACATCCAAGTCCTTTATTTGATGTTTCACTATATATGAAAAATCTATGCCCTTCTAATTATAGTGTCAAAACTGGTGCATTGATCAGCCTTATATTTAATTTTTCAAAAATTTCTTTACATTCCTCTATCCATAGTAACTTAACCCTTTTATGTGTCAACTTATTAATGATTTTTCTAATTGGGAAAAAATTTGAACAAAACACCAATAGTAACCTATTAATCTAAGGAAACGGTATGCCTCAATTAGGTTTTTTTTGGCATAATACATTGTTTAAATTCATTTATATTTGATAGATAAAATTATTTTCCATCCCTAGAAATAATATGATCATGAAAATCAACTTCTTAAATAGAAAATTCATAGTTTCTAAATTTACCATATAAATTATTTTCTCTGAGAGTCTCAATAATGATTCATAAATGAATCTTATTATCTTCATAATTTTTAAAGTATAATGAGATATCATAAATAAATACCACAAAAAAATATCAAGATATTCTTGGAACACTATATTCATCATATCCATAAAAAAAGAGTTCATTGGTCAATCCAAAGGGAATTACTATACACATGTAATGTCTATACCTCATATGAAATATTGTATTTGGAATATATTCCTTCCTTACTCACAAATGATAATACCTAAAATGAATATCAATATTTAATAAATATTGTGCTCCTTGAATTTGATAAAACAGGCCCCTAATTAAACTCATAGGATACTTGTTCTTTACAATTATGTCATTGAGTTCCCTATAATAAATACATAGCCTCATAGTCTTGTCCTTCTTTTTTACAAACTAAATAGGATATCCCTAAGGTGAAACACTTGGGTGTATAAATCTCTTATTACACAAAACTTATATTTGTTTATTTAAATTTTTTATCTATACAATATATATATTGTAAATAGTATTAGATAAGGATTTTGCATCATGGATGAGTACAATAGAAAACTCAACTACACACTCAAGTGTATTTCTAGGTAGTTCTTTAGGAAACATACTAATGTATTCTTACAAAATAATAAAATATTCTATATAAGGTTTACATTTCCCTTATATAGGTTTTGAATTATCTCATTCTTATATAATTTCATTAAGGAGAGCTATTGGAGGTGGATCTAGATGTGATTCAGATTATGTAGTTTCACCTCTAAAGATAAGGAATTATATATCTTCACCATAAACCATAATTTCGTTCTCTTGGAAATAAATTTTTTCATTATTGTAACACCCCAAGTTTCCTCGGTATGTTTCCTTTCGAATAATGCAATGGCGTGCATTGTACACAACTTCGAGATTTTAACACACCATAACCAATCAAACTAGCCGTTATGAATAGTAATACCTACTTTTTGAAATTTTATAAATTCTATCTCTCAAAATGGACTTAATTTTTGGATTCGTAATATCGAAATTAGCCTAGGGTGAAATTTTGGTACTTTTTGGATAACTTTCATATTTTGATGAATAGTGAAAATTACTAAATTTTAATTAAAAACAACTTTTTTAATCAAAATAATTAATAGTGACAAATTATGAATTTGAGTTGTTTTAAAGTATATTTAGAATATATTTTTACCATTTAATATAATTTTGTTCATTGGACATAATTTTACAATTAAACCGAACATAAACAAGTGTCAATCTTTTGATAGTTATTATCTCTTAAAAACACGCTTTTTGTTTTGACAGCGGGAATTAATTTTAAATTAATTTCTGCCACTTCTGTGTTTTGAATTTAGAAAAATGGATTCCATATTTGGAATCAGGATGTTCAAATTGTGTAAATAGGTACCTTTTATTTTTAGACATTTTGAATAATTACTGCGGTAAATATTTTATTTACCATGGTTAAGGGTAAATCCGGTAAATAAGGGTAAAAAATAATATTATAATAATACTAAATTACCCTAAAACGTTTCTTAACCCTATTGGTTGATACATGGTCGACCATGGGCATCTTTGGGTCTATTTTGGGACCCCATGGATCCACTTGTAAGTGATAATGACACTTTATTTTAATTAAGTTAAAATAAATACAAAAATGACACAAGCATATATCTTTTAACAAAAAAATTGTTACAGAGGGTTATATATGTTGGATTTTAGATTATAAATATTCCTTAGAAAGATAAAAATATTTCATACATAATTATATTTTATTTATAATTTTTAGACATTAAATAAGTTAATTTATTTATGACACAATGATGATGCAGTAATTACTATAATAGTGAAAAATCAAAATAATTGATATTAAAAATACCCAAATAAATATAATATGAAACTTTTAATGAATTAAAATAATTTTCTAGGATAATATGATATATTAGTATTGATTTAATCGACTTTGTTCGAAGTAATCAATTTGTTATGAGTTTCACAAAAATCAACTATTGAATAGTGTCAAAATTGACATAAAAGAGTTTTTAAAACAAATATTATATTATTAATTGATATTAAATTCCTAAAAATCTAAGGTTCGGCCAAGAGACTTATATCATGATAGGTGTATCATTAATGGACCACTTGGGGGTCTCTTGTATGTATATGGTAAGTTTATTAACCATATAATATAAAAATACAAAGAGACATTGTAAAAGTGAAACTAATTAACTTAGAGTTAATACTTAAAGATAAGTTTAATATAAGTACCCAAACCTGTCTAAATTCTATTGGTTGAGTTGTTTTCGACCCATCCCCACCTTAAACTTTGAATAGTCAACTTTGGAGCCATTGGAAACCGAATATGAATTTATTATAAACTAATATCTCTAGCTTTTCCAAAGGTGCCCCTCACCCCTCTTATAAAAGGGAACTCCTCCTTCTCATTTCTTCACACCTTCAAAGCCATTTGGTTCGGCCAAAACCTGCCCAAATACTCTCCCAACTTCCCTCACTACAACCTAGGGGCCTTAGTTTGATCATAAAGCCAACCTAAAGAGCCCTTTTGATCAAATCAAAAGGAAGAACCCGAAGAAGAGGTAATGATTTCACCACCCTTCTCCAAGTTCATTTCTTCTTCCACTTCTTCTTCCTTTGTTATTACCATTATAAAATAATAACTCCAGTATCATATATATACTGTGATGTTATTATAAATATGGTACAACCATATTCAGTATTCTATCCATCCTTTGAATAACATGTCACCATACGTGCGTACGTACGGCTTACCGTCTCCACGTCGTGGTGTAATTGTTATTCAATATATTATTATTTGGATGGGTATAATAATGATGTGTAACTCATTTAAATAATAAATATAACATGATAATGATTCTGTATATATGATATAAAATCCAATTATATATTATTTTAATATCAAAAGAATGATATTGTCGCTCGTGCGTATGTACGAACTACCGTCTCCACGAACGCGATGAGATTCATTGTCCATCATATCCATTCAAGTATAATTATCATTTGATGATTTAAAAATAGTATCTAAGGACTTGATATCATTCTGGATATGAATAATATACATCCCATTAATAATTAATATGGCTCACATAACAAAGAATATAAAGTAAAATGAACCCGTTAACACCTGAAATGACGATAATTCTAAGATATTATTAACAAATCAATGTTAAAAGATCATATATGATATCATATTAAAGTAAACGATTCTTGTATAATTCAATAACAATTATTTCACCATTATACAGGAGGTAAACCTACCATCGACCAAGGAAAAAGTACAAAGTAAGGGATTTTCTTATCTCACTTTCAATTCCGTGAGATTTCCATTGTTCGCCACTAAATTATTGAAAGTGGTGTATTGTGTACTGCCATTTGATATATATTATCATGATTCTCGTTATATTCATGTTATTCTGTAAATAATTTTGTTGTTATTAACTTTTGGCCATATGACTCAGTTGATTAATGTGGTAAGGGGTTTCTTATCTCACTTTCAATTCCGTGAGAATTCCATTGATCACCACTTAATTATTGCATGTGGTGTATGTGTACTACCCATGATCATATTCATTGTGTAATATACTTTAGTTTATGGTTATTTACATCATCATGGTATGATACTTCTTTCATGGGTGTATGTTTCGTAAGTTACCTAATTGATAAGGGAATTTGAGATTTCAATTTCAACTCATTTGGATTTACGCATATTTCATTGATTATATTACCCCAAGATTATGTGTGGAATCACTATTCATTTGATTATGTCATAATTTCCACTCCCCTTACCGTGGATATACTTTTGGAACACATAATCACTCCATTTATAATTCTCAAGTCATTGATATGAATTTGATAAGAGTAATTTTAACTCTTTCACCATTTGTTGAGTTAAACATCCAATTCGTTGGTGTTGTTTCTACAAGAATATGTGTGAATATCCTTTGATTGTTTTACACTGAATATTCAATAATATTTAGTGTATTTATATTTTTCACACATAATTATGTCGTTGATTTATCCTTAACCTAAGGATATAGCCTTTATGAGAGATTTCATCTCAATTTACATTCCATTGAGACTTCTTTGTTGATATACACCAAATCACTTTTATGTGGTGTATATAATGTACTTTGACATAGTATATCATGAATCCCTTTATTCTCATGATATTACAAAGTTTTGATTACCTCAATTATTTGTATTCAAGTGTCTCTTTTGGTTAGAATCTCTAACTAAAATACCATTTTTAAATGTTTTAAAGACTTATTATTCTAAATCTTGCTCATTAATGTCCATGTTTTAAAAATGGTTTTAAGGATTTATTTATATGGACATTAAAGTTTTAAAATCAAAACTCCTTTTAAAAGTTTCAAAGTGGTATGGGACACTTTGATTCAAAAATCTATTTTAAATGGATTCTTGACAAATATTGTGACTTTTGAATGATTTCAAGAAAAGGGGGATATTTCTCTCAAATTGTTTTGATGATTATTTTTATCTATGTCAACATCCTTCATTATTCTTGATTGAGGTTAATGTGATACAATACAATCTTCCATATTATATCGAATGAGTTATGTTTGACTGTGGATGTGTTATTTTTATAGCATTCATGGTTTATGAGTAAAGTATTGACATTTCGTATGTTAGTTCCAATAAGAATGTTTATGTTATATTTCAACCTTTACTTCATATGAATGTGTTGGACAAGTATGTTCCAGGTTGGGGACTGGTTAAAGTAAGCCCTCCAGGTTGGGGACTGGTAAAAGTAAGCCCTCCAGGTTAGGGACTGGTAAAAGTAAGCCCTCCGGTTTGGTCTCCGGTTATTAGAGTCACTCCAGGTTGGTGTCCGGTTATTAGAGGCACTCCGGGTTGGTGTCCGGTTATTAGAGGCACTCCGGGTTGGGTTTCAGTTACAGTTAGCCCCAAGGTCTTGGGACGAGGCCTTGAAAAGAAATTAAAGTTTAGCATTATGTATTCCATCATTATGAAAGTGGATATTGATATTGCATGTGATCATTCTACTAGTAGAATATCCATGTGAGTAAGTAAATGGCATTATTTCATTTTACCTTTGCCATTTTATGCTGAAGTTCAAGTTTAAAAGGCTTTTGTTTTAGTTATAAATTGCCTTAAGTGTTTATGCTTATTTATGAAAGCTCCTGCTATAATGTTATCCTTACTGAGCATCTGAGCTCACCCCTTTCAATGTTTTATTTTTCCTAGGATTATGAAGAAGTAATTTATGAATGACCTGCAGGGATAGTATGAGGGGATATGAAGACAAGATGTTTTTTTTATGATGTAATGTAAAAAAATTATGGATGTATCTAGTTATTCCAAGGCTACTAAACTAATCGGTATTTCGAGACTTGATCTTTCTCGTGATCATGCCAATGTTATGTAATAATGCACCGACTCTAGGTAACTAGGTTCGGGGCGTTACAGTTGGTATCAGAGGAAGTTTAGTACAAACCTTGGAAGCTAGATTTAGATAAACTCTGATTAGAGCACGTAGACCTAAGATGAACTTTGAGGATTAGTATAAAAGAACTTCCGAGAATTTTGGTATTGTAGAGATTTTGTGAGTTTTCCGAGCAATACATCCCTATCTGGATACGAGCAGGTAGAGGCGGCTCTGGCACAGATGTACCTAGGGGTAAAACCCGAAAACACCGCTTTGAGCTAGACTTGAACGGGAACTGGTGCACGACAACGGGCCTTGCTGCACTCTTGGTTACAACACTCCCGGGGGATATGCTTTGGTAAATTCACAAGGTTAGTATAAACCATTATTAAGGGAATACAAAAAATGCCCCTAAGAATATATGTCGGCAAATAGATAGTGGATAACCTAGATTTAAACATAGGGTACCCCAAGTTAGGATATATTGTTCAATTACAAGATTATCCTATTATATCTATTTTTTTAAATTCTTATTAGATAAGTATTCAAATACCCTAATTGTATTTTCTTTTGTTAGTTGAAACATGGAGGGAGAAAGATCACGAAAAAATCTTCTCTCTCTTCCTGAAGAACTACTTACAATTATTATCCAGAAGTCATGCGCAGACGATGTTGAAACTTTTTCAAATGTCCAAGTTACATGCAAACAACTTTATGAGACATCCAATACCTCTAGCATTGCACAATTCTTTCAAGGATCAAGTACCGACTGTGGGATAATATTGCGCTCTCAACTTTCTTACCACGCTAAGTGTGGGAAGTACCATCAGGGTCTTTTCAAATTATTCACTTTATCTCAAAATTACGATGCACTAAATGATTTTCTAGATGCTATAGAAGAGGGAGACCTTCGAGCAGCCTATATGTATCAAATTATATATTTATGTCTTTTGGGATATATGAAAACCGATTTACCAAAACCTTATTTTGAAATATTTGAAGATGAATCAGTGATAATTTTTCTAAAAAAACATGTTAAAGACGATGTCTCCAAATTATATATAAGAAATACCTATTTTTTATGATGCATCGATGCTTCCATCGATATAATCCAAAATGGATGAGGAGTTTTTGGGTAAAGGAAGTAGATGATTTGGAAAAATTCCTGAGGTACCATTGTGACACATGAACGCATTCTACCAAAAGGAAAATCCGCCTAGTATCTCCAGAGTTCATGTTGTGATCCACATATCTCTAGTGACAAAATACATGCCTGACCCAACGCATGTACTCACCTATGAAGAATTATAACTGGAACGAGATCTATCTTATTGTGGAGAGCCTATCAGAATTCTTCATACCAAAGATCAAGTGTTGAGAAACCGGATGACTCGTCTGGTAAAAGATCTATGGAGAAATCATAAGATGGAAGAGGAAATGTGGGAACCCGAGGAACATATGATGAAGAACCTATGTGGAAATAAATGGATGGTGAAATGTTTAAAAGTGTTAGTGCTCTTTATTGATGGGTTTACTTTGGAATAATTTTCTCTTGTATTTTTAACCCCGCAGTTTGCCATGTGAGAATGATATTTGAGGAATAATTGTCTCTTCTCTTGTGGATATAGGTATAAATAACCATTTGGTTTTATATGATCATTGGGGTTTGAGAAAATTATAAGTTATTATAATTTGGGATAAAAATGCAAAGTATGATATAACATTTCTGATTAAATTATGTTATTTTGAGGAATTTATCTCATTTTGGTAATATTATAAAATATAGTTTTTGAAAAAGGACAACACGTAGACCGTGTGACAACCCGTCGCGTCGGACAAAGCTGTGGGAATCGAACCCACAACCAAAGTGCGATTGGGATTTATCGCCTACCACTGGACTACGTGAATTCCCTGGTTAGTGTGACTTTTCTTTTAGTTAAATGATTTTATTGATCAATAATAAGTTGATTTTGGTTCTTATGTATTATCAAATGAATACCCTTGGTATAGGAAAATGATTTGGTGATTAAGTGATAAATGTTATTTTGGAAGATGTTTGTTTTGTTAGGAACACTATATGCCCAAGGAAAATAGAATACAATGAGGTTTCATTTGTAGAGTAATGGTGGATTTTTATCTACGTTTTTATTAGTGATTTGGGTTATTTATGGAAATGATTAACCTATAACAGAGAATATGTGATGATGTTAATTACTTTTAAGTGTGTGACTTTAAGAGTATTTGATGTCATTTGGAGATACAATGTAACATGGGAGACTACATAATAAAATTCTTCTATGATTTGGGTTTCAATATTAGTTTGGATTATATTAAAGGATTTTAAGGACAATTGGTTATTGAATGGTATCTATTTAACTTTGGGGTATTGTTGGTTTAATTTTAGAAATTAAGATTAGTGCATATTTATCTCAATGAATATCCTTTTGGTGGATCATTAGATCATTCACTAACCATTTTGGTTTTGATTAATCTTCAAAGACAATGTAAATATATGGTTTATCCTGCATGGATCATGTGATTCTATAGAAGTTTATTCTAGCTCTTCCAGTGTGACCAAGTCTTCTTGAATACTCATCGTTTAAAAAAAATTGAGTTAGTGGTGGAAATTTATTAAAGAATGAAAATTTACTTAAAATGTATGTATATCTCATAATGTTCTTAGTCAATATCATAAATGAATTCCTCTTCCTTATGTAATGTAAATTTAAAAAAAAATGTTGTCTGTTTACTTTCCTACTAGGAGACTAATGGCCGTTTGTCCCAACACAAGTTTGTGGTTTTCTCATTGTTAACTTTCTCCTGATCATGATTTCTATCCCTCTCCATCAGAACTTGACACTTATTTTATCATCCATATCCATGTTTTCTTACATGAAATCCTAGTATGGGTTATCTTGGATGACCCTTATACCTCTCTTTCCTTCTTTTAAAGTGATAGTTTTATTGGCTCTTTTTCCGATGTGGGACTTTCCATTATATTCCCAAGAAAAATTTTAAAAATTGCGAGGATGCAATTTATTGAAGGAGGGGAGAATGTAACACCCCAAGTTTCCTCGGTATGTTTCCTTTCGAATAATGCAATGGCGTGCATTGTACACAACTTCGAGATTTTAACACACCATAACCAATCAAACTAGCCGTTATGAATAGTAATACATACTTTTTAAAATTTTATAAATTCTATCTCTCAAAATGGACATCATTTTTGGATTCGTAATATCGAAATTATCCTAGGGTGAAATTTTGGTACTTTTTGGATAACTTTCATATTTTGATGAATAGTGAAAATTACTAAATTTTAATTAAAAACAACTTTTTTAATCAAAATAATTAATAGTGATAAATTATGAATTTGAGTTGTTTTAAAGTATATTTAGAATATATTTTTACCATTTAATATAATTTTGTTCATTGGACATAATTTTACAATTAAACCGAACATAAACAAGTGTCAATCTTTTGATAGTTATTATCTCTTAAAAACACGCTTTTTGTTTTGACAGCGGGATTTAATTTTAAATTAATTTCTGCCACTTCTGTGTTTTGAATTTAGAAAAATGGATTCCATATTTGGAATCAGGATGTTCAAATTGTGTAAATAGGTAACTATTGTTTTTAGACATTTTGAATAATTACTGCGGTAAATATTTTATTTACCATGGTTAAGGGTAAATCCGGTAAATAAGGGTAAAAAATAATATTATAATAATACTAAATTACCCTAAAACGTGTCTTAACCCTATTGGTTGATACATGGTCGACCATGGGCATCTTTGGGTCTATTTTGGGACCCCATGGATCCACTTGTAAGTGATAATGACACTTTATTTTAATTAAGTTAAAATAAATACAAAAATGACACAAGCATATATCTTTTAACAAAACAATTGTTACAGAGGGTTATATATGTTGATTTTAGATTATAAATATTCCTTAGAAAGATAAAGAGATTTCCTACATAATGATATTTTATTTATAATTTTTAGACATTAAATAATTCAATTAATTTATGACACAATGATGATGCAGTAATTACTATAATAGTGAAAAATCAAAATAATTGATATTAAAAATACCCAAATAAATATAATATGAAACTTTTAATGAATTAAAATACTTTTATAGGATAATATGATATATTAGTATTGATTTAATTGACTTTGTTAGAAGTAATCAATCTGTTATGAGTTTCACAAAAATCAACTATTGAATAGTGTCAAAATTGACATAAAAGAGTTTTTAAAACAAATATTATATTATTAATTGATATTAAATTCCTAAAAATCTAAGGTTCGGCCAAGAGACTTATATCATGATAGGTGTATCATTAATGGACCACTTGGGGGTCTCTTGTATGTATATGGTAAGTTTATTAACCATATAATATAAAAATACAAAGAGACATTGTAAAAGTGAAACTAATTAACTTAGAGTTAATACTTAAAGATAAGGTTAATATAAGTACCCAAAACTGTCTAAATTCTATTGGTTGAGTTGTTTTCTACCCATCCCCACCTTAACCTTTGAATAGTCAACTTTGGATCCATTGGAAACCGAATATGAATTTATTATAAACTAATATCTCTAGCTTTTCCAAAGGTGCCCCTCACCCCTCTTATAAAAGGGCACTCCTCCTTCTCATTTCTTCACACATTCAAAGCCATTTGGTTCGGCCAAACCCTGCCCAAATACTCTCCCAACTTCCCTCACTACAACCTAGGGGCCTTAGTTTGATCAGAAAGCCAACCTAAAGAGCCCTTTTGATCAAATCAAAAGGAAGAACCCGAAGAAGAGGTAATGATTTCACCACCCTTCTGCAAGTTCATTTCTTCTTCCACTTCTTCTTCCTTTGTTATTACCATTATAAAATAATAACTCCAGTATCATATATATACTGTGATGTTATTATAAATATGGTACAACCATATTCATTATTCTATCCATCCTTTGAATAACATGTCACCATACGTGCGTACGTACGGCTTACCGTCTCCACGTCGTGGTGTAATTGTTATTCAATATATTATTATTTGGATGGGTATAATAATGATGTGTAACTCATTTAAATAATAAATATAACATGATAATGATTCTGTATATATGATATAAAATCCAATTATATATTATTTTAATATCAAAAGAATGATATTGTCGCTCGTGCGTATGTACGGACTACCGTCTCCACGAACACGATGAGATTCATTGTCCATCATATCCATTCAAGTATAATTATCATTTGATGATTTAAAAATAGTATCTAAGGACTTGATATCATTCTGGATATGAATAATATACATCCCATTAATAACGAATATGGCTCACATAACAAAGAATATAAAGTAAAATGAACCCGTTAACACCCGAAATGACGATAATTCTAAGATATTATTAACAAATCAATGTTAAAAGATCATATATGATATCATATTAAAGTAAACGATTCTTGTATAATTCAATAACAATTATTTTACCATTATACAGGAGGTAAACCTACCATCGACCAAGGAAAATGTACAAAGTAAGGGATTTTCTTATCTCACTTTCAATTCCGTGAGATTTCCATTGTTCGCCACTAAATTATTGAAAGTGGTGTATTGTGTACTGCCATTTGATATATATTATCATGATTCTCTTTATATTCATGTTATTCTGTAAATAATTTTGTTGTTATTAACTTTTGGCCATATGAATCAGTTGATTAACGTGGTAAGGGGTTTCTTATCTCACTTTCAATTCCGTGAGAATTCCATTGATCACCACTTAATTATTGCATGTGGTGTATGTGTACTGTCCATGATCATATTCATTGTGTAATATACTTTAGTTTATGGGTATTTACATCATCATGGTATGATACTTCTTTCATGGGTGTATGTTTCGTAAGTTACCTAATCGATAAGGGAATTTGAGATTTCAATTTCAACTCATTTGGATTTACGCATATTTCATTGATTATATTACCCCAAGATTATGTGTGGAATCGCTATTCATTAGATTATGTCATAATTTTCACTCCCCTTACCGTGGATATACTTTTGGAACACATAATCACTCTATTGATAATTCTCAAGTCATTGATATGAATTTGATAAGAGTAATTTTAACTCTTTCACCATTTGTTGAGTTAAACATCCAATTCGTTGGTGTTGTTTCTACAAGAATATGTGTGAATATACTTTGATTGTTTTACACTGAATATTCAATCATATTTAGTGTATTTATATTTTTCACACATAATTATGTCGTTGATTTATCCTTAACCTAAGGATATAGCCTTTATGAGAGATTTCATCTCAATTTACATTCCATTGAGACTTCTTTGTTGATATACACCAAATCACTTTTATGTGGTGTATATAATGTACTTTGACATAGTATATCATGAATCCCTTTATTCTCATGATATTACAAAGTTTTGATTACCTCAATTATTTGTATTCAAGTGTCTCTTTTGGTTAGAATCTCTAACTAAAATACCATTTTTAAATGTTTTAAAGACTTATTATTCTAAATCTTGCTCATTAATGTCCATGTTTTAAAAATGGTTTAAGGATTTATTTATATGGACATTAAAGTTTTAAAATCAAAACTCCTTTTAAAAGTTTCAAAGTGGTATGGGACACTTTGATTCAAAAATCTATTTTAAATGGATTCTTGACAAATATTGTGACTTTTGAATGATTTCAAGAAAAGGGGGATATTTCTCTCAAATTTTTTTGATGATTATTTTCATCTATGTCAACATCCTTCATTATTCTTGATTGAGGTTAATGTGATACAATACAATCTTCCATATTATATCGAATGAGTTATGTTTGACTGTGGATGTGTTTTTTTTATAGCATCCATGGTTTATGAGTAAAGTATTGACATTTCGTATGTTAGTTCCAATAAGAATGTTTATGTTATATTTCAACCTTTACTTCATATGAATGTGTTGGACAAGTATGTTCCAGGTTGGGGACTGGTTAAAGTAAGCCCTCCAGGTTGGGGACTGGTAAAAGTAAGCCCTCCAGGTTAGGGACTGGTAAAAGTAAGCCCTCCAGTTTGGTCTCCGGTTATTAGAGGCACTCCGGGTTGGTGTCCGGTTATTAGAGGCACTCTGGGTTGGGTTCCGGTTACAGTTAGCCCCAAGGTCTTGGGACGAGGCCTTGAAAAGAAATTAAAGTTTAGCATTATGTATTCCATCATTATGAAAGTGGATATTGATATTGCATGTGATCATTCGACTAGTAGAATATCCATGTGAGTATGTAAATGGAATTATTTCATTTTACCTTTGCCATTTTATGCTGAAGTTCAAGTTTAAAAGGCTTTTGTTTTAGTTATAAATTGCCTTAAGTGTTTATGCTTATTTATGAAAGCTCCTGCTATAATGTTATCCTTACTGAGCATCTGAGCTCACCCCTTTCAATGTTTTATTTTTCCCAGGATTATGAAGAAGTAATTTATGAATGACCTGCAGGGATAGTATGAGGGGATATGAAGACAAGATGTTTTTTTTATGATGTAATGTAAAAAAATTATGGATGTATCTAGTTATTCCAAGGCTACTAAACTAATCGGTCTTTCGAGACTTGATCTTTCTCATGATCATGCCAATGTTATGTAATAATGCACCGACTCTAGGTAACTAGGGTTGGGGCGTTACAATTATATTTTGAAATAGAATTCATATCAAGGATTATATAAAATTCAACCATGTTTATAATGATCAATTTTTCAAATAGGGTAAGTATACATGTCATAATGGGAACTGACTGACATATCCTTATTGTAGTAATATTTTCACTAAGAGTCTTAATTAATAATTTCATTCATAATGTTCTAGGTAAATATATAATTTTCTTATAAAAAATGGAAGATATAAAAGAGTGTGAAGA
The DNA here is from genome assembly GCA_963277665.1 of Viscum album. Taxonomy (NCBI): domain Eukaryota; kingdom Viridiplantae; phylum Streptophyta; class Magnoliopsida; order Santalales; family Viscaceae; genus Viscum; species Viscum album. The sequence continues at coordinate 1,605,221,199 of OY728141.1, read as the reverse complement.
TATATAATCAAATAAATCATTAGAAAATTTTAAATCTATGATCAATGTCCATTCCCACATCATTAGGAACTTCAACCTCAAGTGTAGTGATTTCATAATCTTAGACTTTCTACCTTGTCATTTTCTGAGATAAATTCTTATGATTCCTGGTACATTCATTATCATAGTGCCCTATATCCTTACATTTTATTTATTGAGCATTAGTATCATCTTTATTTCCCTTAAAATAATGAGCCTGATATTCTTTCTCTCTATAATTGAAGAAAACTCCCATTCCCATCAGGTACGTTCCACAGGGTTTCTTTCCACATTTATTAGAAGCTATAAATTTCACCATTACCTTATTCCATTTTTCTTTATTTACTTTTCCATATTTCTCAACCACCCTCTTTTTATCTTTATTTATTTATAATTTAAAGGACTTATAGAATTATTTATCAATATTTATAGCACATGTGCCTATTTCCTCATATGATGAGAATGTTTCAGGGGATAGTTCGGTTCAAAGTATTGGCTTTATCCCATCAAAGAAATCGTATATTTACTGTTTGGATTATGTATGAATTATGAATTATTATTTGATAACCTTTTAAATATGGATTCATACTTAGCATCATTTTTATCTTCATTTTTTTTTTAACTCAAGAATTGTCTCTCCACATCCACTCATTGCTCACAAGAAAAATATTTTTCTAATAAAATAACCTTAAAATCATTACAATCTATTATGGTTATTTACTACTCATACTTAGTGATTTTAATAAATTATTTCCATTGATCTACATCCCCTCTATGATTATAAACCTCCATGAAAACATTTTCCCTTTCATTATATCCCAAATAAAGAAATGTCTTCTCTATAGAACTTATCCATTACTCAACTATAAATAGATTATTAATCTCATTGAATGACAGAGGTTGGTGAAACATGAAGTAGTCCAACATTATTTAACCACATTGAAGATGAGTAGGATAATCTATATGATCAAGGTTATTGGTTGTAACCGAAGTTAGCTTCCTCACATAGTTATAATTTGTTCATCTATAGCTCCAACTCCAATTGTAGCTCTATTTTCATTATCTTGACTAGGATAGAAACCCATATAATGATTACATTTATTTATATGGTTTATATTCCTTCTGATATACACCATTTCTAAATAATTAAACTCATTATGTTATATTATAACATTATGAATCATAATATATAATTCTGAAACTGGTGAAACACTTGAAATAAATTGCAAATATATTCATAGCTAATATTAAAATCATAATCTTAGTATCATTGTAAATATTCTCAAATCATAAAAATATTTTCAAATATTTCATAGTGGTTTATAAGGAAAATGTGAATTAACTCGAGCATATCCCTCGAGATTGTCAAACTAGGTGCATAGTAAGGTCACACTCGCCTTTCACTAGAATAATGGCTAAGATATACTTGAAAAACACTTTTTAGGTTTGTTAACCCTAGATGAATCAATAGTAAAACCACATACACTTATAGTATACAAAAATGGGATGTATTTCTAGTAAAACCACATAATGTTTACCTTACTAAAAACCTTATTATGTTATCCTATAATTATATATACCCTAGGATTTCTCAATAAGGTTATGTTATTTGATATTTATTTTCAAAAATATTATTCCCAAGGTTTCTACAAAACTTCCTATGATACCAACATTAACAACTGGACTCTAATAGCCTAGATATGGTGGTTATTTTACTACATTGTAAGGAGTACAAGGGATCATATCCTGAAGGATCTAATATTTTAATAGTCTTGGGAGACTAGATACATACATGATTCCCACATTAAATCTGAAATCAGGAAATATAATATAATAACACTTTTGATAACATTATTATCTCTTCCATTAAATTCTATATTTCATTCATAGATCCCTTATTTGTATCCTAGTGAAAGAAAAACAAAAAAAAATTGAGTTCGGGTGCCTAATAAGAGAAAGAGTACAATAGAAGCAATCATAAAGTAAATAAAACAAGAATAATATGGACAAGATAAAAAATAATCCAATATTCTATATAAATAATAAAATAAAAGGAGGACTAAATCCATAGATAAAATAAATACATAATTAATCACATGGATAAAAATAAATAGTTTTATAATGATATAATGCATAATTTCAGGCATCATAATCTTATTGTCAAGGATTTTTTCCAAGACAACATACGTAAACAGGTAAGGTGTACACAAAATACTAAATCTAGTTTATATCAGGAGTCCTAATAATGAATCAATGGGATATATTGTTCCCATTAAATCACTTACTAAGTCTAATTTATTTATCGTATAAAAGGGGTGAAACAAAATCAACATAAACATTCGTATTCAGAAAAACATACAGAATGTTAATAATTTTCCCAATCAATAAACATAATCACAATCCATCCAAAGTAATATAGTGAATGTTATCAAAATATTACATCACTATTAAATCATAATATTCACCAAATAATGTTTACATAGATGAAAATACTTTAAAAATATCATTGAAATGTTTCTTGAGGAAAATGAACTTTTTATTTTGAAATCACTTATACAAAATATTATATTTTCCCAAATATTAATGAAAATGAATTATTTTAAAATAAAATTTTTAAATTTTAAATAAATATATAAATAATTAAGTGTTCATGATGTTTCTAAATTCCATTCATGTCATATAAGTTAAAATAAAGCATTCCTTTCACACTTCTTATAAAAAAAGGTCAAAAAGTACCCCCCCCCCCCCTTGGAAAATGACAAAAAGATCCCTTATAAAATATTTTAAAAAAAATTAAAAAAAGGGTAAAAATTTCTTTAATATATCATTTATAATATTAAAAATGTTCTTTAAAAAATTTGAAGTAAAATATGGACACAGAAGAAAAATATTCCCAATAGGGTAGAAAAACAAAGTCAGTTTTCCTTAAAAACATTATTTTGGTATCTTGAGTTTTTAAAGAGAGGAAAATGAAAGTATAACTTGTAATTTTCAGAAAAAAAAATTAGGAAAATAAAATATATTAGGTTTAAAATATAAATATCAAATAATTCCCCAAATAGAGGCTTAAATATAAATAATCTCGAATAATGATGAGGTTGTGAAATAAACCCTTACCTCAGGTTCAAATTACTTTGTAAGTACATTTAGCCTCATTTATAATAAATTTAAATTTATTATTATTATTATATACCTAACTATATATATACTTATAATATCATATATTATCCAATTATAGCATTTTAATACCTATTTATTAATAGTTCTTTATTAAAATCATCATTTCTATGTATTAATTGTTTTGTTTTTTATGTATGTTTCAATTCAGTAGTGTCAGTCCCTATATCTTTCTCATGGTTCCATAAACTATAGTATATTAATAATGATATAAATATCATATATATTCATTATATAAATATTTTTAATCATACTTTAAAGTTACATATAGAAAAATTAATTACACTGCTTATAGAGATGGTAGGTTGTACGTACACATGAACTTTGTTTTCACTTTTTGATGGATGAAATGAAAAAAAGGTAAATAATAATTCAAATTTACATATTAATTATTATATCATATATATAATATATATTCATTAAATATATCATTATTTCCATCCATTTTAAGTATAAATGAAAAACTAATCGCATCACTTTGTGGAGGTGGTAGTCCACACATATGCACGAGCGACGTTATCATTTTCCAAATGATTGTAAGGTTAGTATTAAGATATGATATTATAATTATAGAGGCATAATAATTTCATTAATATCATATATATTCATTAATTACATATCTATAACCATCCAAGTAAATTTTTTATGAAAAATAAATTACACCATTATGTAGAGATGGTAGGTCGTACGTACGCACGAGCAATGTTTTTATCCTTTTATAGGATGAAAAAAGATGGAAAATGGTTTCAACATAATCATAATAACATATATGTATATTTATGATACTATGTTTGTTATTTTATTATGGTTATGACACATTTATAGTAATTATAATAAGAAATAAATTTAAAAGACTTGTAAAAATTGTTACCTTTTTTAGAGAAACCTCATTTGGATCTCTTTTTAATGATACAAGGGTCAGTATTTTGGGTATAACAAAACCTATAGAATGTGTATATGGATTTTGTGATGATATTTGGGTATGTTTTATTTGATATATATGGATCAATATATGTGAATATGTGAGGGGTGAGGGGTGAGGTGCCTTTTTATAATTGAGGTGAGTGGAACACTTATATTTTTTCAATGTTTTTAAATATTATTAAGTCGAATTTTTGGAAAAATGGATCCAAAATGACTCATATTATAAGTTTATAATTTTAAGCTAAAAATAAAAACAACCAATGAGTTTAAAGAAAGTTTTTTCATTTTAACCCTTATCTTTTTAGATTAACCCTTCAGTAACCCGTTTTGACCATAATAGTGGTAACAACTTTTCTATTATTAAAGGGTTATAATTTTACTTATAATGTAAAAATGGTTCATAAATGGATAGGTGATAAATTATTGAACATTTATTATCCTACTTTTCCTCTTTCATGGTTTCTAGTATTTCTAAATAATTTAATAAAATATTATTTTTTTATAAAATATCATTAATTTCATTTTTAAAACTACTCATTTAGTTTGTATTTTAAGACACAAATATAGTATATTAATTATAATATAAACCTTAAACATGTAACTAATATATTATATTCATCTATAATATTTTTGGGGCACTAAAATCACCCAACAAATAATACTTTAAGTGTTTTTAGAAATTATTTACATGATTTTTTTACAGCTTACACAAGCATTGTGTCGGTGTTCTGTAAGCATTTAAGGTAATTATTTCTTAACCAAAATTTAAAAATAAATTAATATGATAAAATAATTATTAAATATTTATAAGAAATATTTATAAACAAACTTATACTCTTTTTATCCTTATGTAAAACTTTTTGAGATATTAAATTCAAGATAAGGACATTTTGGAATTTTCTTTACTTAAAATAATATAAATGTCATTATCAAAAGAAAATGGAAAAAAATTAAATATATTATATTTTTTGATGGATATAGTATAATTTATCTTATATGATGAAATTAAAAAAGTTATGGGTTTATTGTGAGACTCTATTTCATGGTTTTAACCTTGTTTTAAAAGTTTTACCCTTACTGAGGTGACAAACATTTACCATGGTTACTTTTCATAATGACAAAAAATTAAAGGGTATTATTTAAAAAAAATTAACCTCATGATTTAAAATATGGTATAAGTTTTTATATATTAAATTCATAGAAGTTTTATAAATTAATTTTAATAAAAATGCATAAAATTCAATGAAAAATAGTTTTTAGAAAAATATGTTTCTAAGCATAAAAAAATTAACTTATGGAAATTTCTAGAATTAATTATATTATTATTAAACAAATGTATCATATGTAACTTTAATATCAAATAAATAATACAATGTAATGTTTAAAAATAATTAAAATAAATAATAATATTTTATAAATTGGTATTTTTTTTATTATTCACTAAAAGATAAATCATTTCAGAAATATCTCAAAACATCACCATAAACTAATTTTTATAGGTTAATTTCAAAAATGAAATTAATTTAATAAATTTCAATTTATAATATTTTAGGATTTAGTTTTTAATCACATTCTTGAATAAAACTATAAGAAATGTCCCACTGTTTCTTTAGAATGAAAATATTACTAAAATTGAAGATATGGTGTTACAACTTCTCCTTATTCTTAGATATTTGAATTCCTCAATAAACTCATCTATCTATTTTTCATACTCAAAAAAAATAATCTATTAGATACACTTTTTTTGTATAGGTGTATAAATTTTATTTTCATGTCATTTTCAATATGACTAAAAGGGTATCTTATAATATTTCTTGAGCCTACAAACATAAATAACAATGATTATATCTCAATTTTGGTTCACCCATGATCTTTTAATTGGACTAGACCAAATATTGTCACGTGGATCAATTGCTCACATCCTTTAATATAACATTCCACAAATTACCTTTTTCTTATAAGTAGCTAAAACCTTTTAGGAACTCAGTAACTTTAATCGTAAAGAGAGAATAAATCATAGATAAATATATTTTTGAATTACACAAATACCCAATAGTGATATCCTCTTGGTTTCAACTAGTTCAGCCTCAAATATCATTTTCTTCAAAATTATCATGGTATGATAGAATATCACATGGAAAAATAGATCATGAAAAAATATCTTACTTGAAAACTTATATTAAACCACTATAAAAGATATTTTCTTGTGATACTTGGAACTTCATAATAGAAAAAAATTATCACACTTAAATTACACAAATGTTTTTTGGGTATTCTTTAATAATAGACTCAAATTCACTTGATTTGTTCTCATTTTATTGTTCTAATCAGTTATATTGTTCTTTATGATTTGAAGGTCATATATTCTTTATAAAACATGAATAATTATCTAATTTTGATGTCTAAATCACTAAATATCAGCATTAACATCATCTTGTTTCATTTTCTTTAGAATATACAATTCTAGAAATTCTATGCATCTTAAAAGTTTTAGAAATTTCAAATTATTATGTGTCTTGGGGGTTTGATTGGGTTTCCATGAATTATGTACATATTGAATATCTTACATAAGAACTTTTAAATTCTTACAACCCTTCAAATTCTTTCATATAAAGTATCATGTGGCCTCAAGGTCTTACAAATATTTACAAAGTATGATGATATTGTTGTGAAATATTATGAGATCATCTAGAGTTTTATGTGATCTCAATTTTAAAAACACTAAAGTGGTATGAAGTACTAAAGTTTCATAATATCTCACAATGTATTACACCTAACATGAAAGTCTTATGGACTTGCAATAAATCCTTACAAAGTGCATCTAAAGTCTTATGAAATAAAAATTAACCAAATTTCTCCCAACTGAAAATCCTTATGAATTCTCACCAAAGTCTTACAATCTTGGACTAATTTCCTTTGAGCTTCTACCAAAGTCTTAAAAGCTTAAATAATCCTAATGAACTACATGAAATGTCTTACAAGATAAGATTTAGACATGTTTTAGTACTAAAAAAATCATGGATTATAAAAAATGATCACCAAATGACTTAAAATAACTTTGAATATGTTCAATACATCTCAAAAACATTCCAAAGAGCTAAAATAACATCTCATCATCCCCAAAAAATTATCATCCATTTTTGAAAAAAAAGTAAAATACTTTAAAAATTGTAAATTTAATTTTACACACATCATGTAAAACTATTTTATAAAATTTCAAACATACCTTTGAAACCAACTTGGGATTCCAATTCATTTTACCACCCTTTAAAAGAATTTAATTGAAAAACAAAATTTTATAAATCATTTGGAAATCACATTTTCCTAAACATAAAACTCAATAGATTCTTAGAAATTAAGAATGTTTTTCCTTGAAAATCAATTTTAAAATAAAATCATCTTTTTAGTTGAAAACACTCCCTGGATCCATGATTTTTCTCTTTGGTAAATAAAATGGTGTCTAACACTTATTTTAATTAAAAAAACAACCCTTTAACATAGGTTTCACTCTTTTTAAATCAAAACAAGTTCAAAACCCCTCTCAATTTTTAAATTCATTTTAAATAAGCCTTTGAGGTATTTTCACAAACACTCAACATCCATAAACAACTGACTTAGAAAATAAATAACTGGAAAATCAAAAAAATATTATTATTAGAAGTGTAAAAACCATGGATTTTTTTTTATAAAACCCATAAAAGGTATCACATGTAGATATATATTGATATAAAATGGTTTAAAAGAACTGAAGCACTTCATGGAATTTCAAATAAATTAATTTCAAAAAAACTACCTCAATCAAGAAGAACCACTTCTCTTTAATGTAAGAATAACAAACTTGCAAGAAAATGGACTCTACAATACCTAAAAAACCAAAGACCCAAATTAGAACCAACAAAAGCTTCGGATTTTACCTCTATGTCCATTATGTATTATGGGAGTGAAAGAAAACCATATGGAATAGAATTAGGGTTAATAGGGGAGAAATAATAGAGATTAAATGAGGAATTTAACAAGAAGAATAATTAAGAATTTGAGTATGGGGAGATCAAAATCCCAAGAGAAGAAATATTAGGATGTTAAGGACTCTACTCTCATTCATCTACTACAAATTATTGTGGATAGAGGACCAAAAAGGATAAATATGAATAAGGGGAAATTGGAAAATAACTTTTTAGAGAATATGAGTATCTTATTATTTGGCTATACGATTTACTAAATTGTTCACCAACCATGAAACTCATACTAGAATGAAGCCTCACCCCCTAAATGGTTTGGATTCATGGTTTATCAAACTATGCACCAACTATGTATCTCCCACTTAAAAAAACTAAAACACTCCACATGGTTTCCTCTGAAACACTGATAGTTTCCTCATCCCATGCATTGACTGTGAAATAGACAAAAACCTTTAAAAAATAAAAATTTCAAATCCAAAACTCCCAAAATTAAAAAATAACCTAAAATTATATAAAATATGATACCACAGTGACATGGGGAAGTCACACTATTTTTTTTAATCTCTATTAATTTGTATGCCACTAACATAAGATATTTTACTCATACCTTTAATTTAAAAGTTTTATATAATAAATAATTAATTTTCATCTATAAATTATAAATCATTAATAAAATAATATCATGTAATACTAGAACAAAAATATTTTTCTAATAACTTTAAATTTCATTATAAGGAAACTTATCTAAGCTAAAAATTTAAATATGCATACTTTTTAATTACAATCAATGAAACCAATGGTATAAATCATGTTATCAAGATTTTAAATCAAAAAAATTATTTCCAATTTGTAAATATTTAAATAATAATGAATTATTAAATCCATGATTATTATAAATAAATTATTTTTAGAAAATATATATAATAATTCATGATAGTATATGTCTACATTCAAAGTGGATAATTTATCATAACTCTAAACCTATATCATTCAAAATTAAATCAACATTTTGTTTGTTTTTTAAAACTCATTTTTACTAAATCATGACAATATAATTAAATCAAAAAGTTGATTTTTATAGATAGAATTTGATTAATCATTCATAAAATCCAAAATAAATAATGATTTACCTCTACTCATTAATTGAGAAAATATAAGTGGTTCCTCATGGAGTTTTATTTCAAAATTAAATTTAGTTTCATATATAATGTAATCATTATAAATATTAGGTTTTTGTATTATTAATAGTCAAATTAAAGTTCCTTCCCTATTTTTTGTTGAAAATTGTAAAGATAAAAATTCTTTTTTATTTGTAAGTATCTATTTTCGGCTTTTTAGTGTATTTTTTTCATTTTTTTATGGTTTAATCTTTTAGATCATAAAATTTTCTAAAGGGGGAAGGAGTTAAAACCCAAAATATACTTTTTCATTTATTTAGGAGGTTTAGGGGTAATTTATTTATTTTATACAATTAAGGGTAAATTGTTGTTTTAACTTATAAAATAACCTTGTATAGAAAAACCAATCATATCTATAATCTTAGAATATATTACTTACCCTAGGGTGTGATTCTTACATCATTTTGAGATAGATTATTTTTTGGTTTATTTTTTGGATAATTTTATTTTAAAAAATTATTCTGCTTAGAAAATGATTCAATATTTCTATCTATACTTATCATTATTCAGATATAACCCTACGAGTATCTATAAAGACATTATAGTTTATTTTGATAGTGATGAAAAACTAAAAATTCTATATCAAGGTAGGTAACATTCATTTATTTCATCATTGTTCATTAAATGATCATTTTATTACTTTAATTATGTGAATTATTCTCTACAATTTTTTATCATTTTAGATTTCATTATTTATGACATGGGATTATTTTATTAGAATGTTTTTTATTTTCTGATGTTTTAATTGATTTAACTAATGAATTTTGGATCAAATATCGATACATTTCATAATATGAAATTTTCTTTATATGGTTATTTTATTATTCATTTCACCCTAATTGATTCAATAAAAAGTATATTAAATTTTATTTTTTAGATTTTTATGGTTGATTTTATTATTACATTAAGTTTTTTTAGATATTAGATCATTTATGAATTTATAGTTCATATTTCTTTCCATTGATGTTCTTAATTATTATTCAATGGATCTTGGATATTGTGATTTATTTCTTTGAATTTGGATTTTATTTTTTCTAGTTTTAAGTTTTATCTATTATAATGAAATTTTATTGATGTGTCTTGAATGTTTTGGGGGTTTTAAAAGAAATTTTTTGTAACCGGGTTGAGAATTTGGTGAGTGAATCTCAAAATCATAAAGGGTGTTTTCCATGTATTAATTGGAACCCCAGTGGCCCCACCAAACAATCACTCATAACCAAAAAAATCCTAGTGTAACATAACCAGATATTTAATGGTGTTTCAATGATTTATTAATCTCAAATTATTCTTTTTATTTTTGTGGCTTCTTATCTCTAATATTATTTGGATCTTTTAAAAATTTAAACAGTTTTATTTGGGATCTCTCTTGAGACATTTTTGTTGCTGGTTTTTTGGTAAAATGGTTATCATATTCTTTTTCAAGTACTCATTTCCATTCCATTTTATTGAAAATTTATATTTAGATATAAGATAATTGTTTGTTATGGTTAATTTCTATATCAATGCTATAGTGATGAAAGTTTATATGGGTTATTCCTTTGATTAGAAGTAATTAATCTCATTGATTTTGATGATGGTTTCATTTTTGGGTTAGACCATTATTCCATGTGTTCTAATTTGATAAAATAGAATCTCAATATTATTTATATGGGAAATTCATATTTATAGTTGATTTTTGGATAAGTGATTCATCCAAGATTTAGGATTATTCATAAATATAAATTTTATATTTTTCCTTTGATAGTATTATTTCTTTATCTCTCTTTATGGAGTGGAACATGACTATTTGGGTTCTAGAGTAAGATGTGTTTTCTCATGATATTAGGAATTTTCAATTATTTTAATGTGATGTGATGGTGATTTGATATAGTTGATATTAGAGACAAAACTATCACCCAAGATCATTTATAGGTGTGACCCAACATCTATATATATATAATGGACATTATGGAGTGAATTAAGTATAGATATAATTTTATTTATAATTTTATAGAGGATTAGGATGGGAATTATTTGGGTTTGTTAATAAGTAAAAATCATTATCATTATTATTTTTATTATTTTTATTATTTTATATTATTATTTTTAGTTTTTAGGGAAAATGGGAGGATCCCCCCCCCCCTTCTTTGGGTCATAAGAACCACAGGGGGCATCCAGTATCCCCAGTATTCTTTGACTTCCATGGATATATTTCTTTTCATCCACCCATGGTTATGGATCTAAGGTTGGTTTTATTTATTTATTTCCTTTCATTATTCTTATTCTTATTCTTCTTATTCTTATTCTTTGTTTTTTCCTTTTCTTCATCTTCTTCCCTTAGAATTAAAGTTGAATTTGATTTCTCTATGGATTTTATATTTAGGGGTTTCACTAAATTATAGTGAAACCATTATGGTTGAAGGGAATATTTCTAAGAGTTATTAGGGGTGCCAGTGTGATGTAAAAACCCTAGTTTAGATGGAATGTCATCATTTTATGGTCTCTCAATAAGTTATTTTGATTCAAGACCACATTTTATACCTTAAAATAAATTATTTAAATTCTATATTTATGTATGGTTGATTTTTTAAGTGTTAAAAAATATACTTATGATCGGAAAGAGTGATATGGATTTGTGGGACAGTGATTATAGGTAATGGATTCACTTAATCTATATTATTTATATAAAAAATTGGATTGGGAATTTATTTTATAAAAAATACTTTATAAATTTTAAATTATTTTTAAGGTGATTGATTAATGATTTTGATATGATTCTTGAATTAAATAGATTGATTGGACTTCTTTATGTGTGGGTGTTTTCCCATTGGGAGTCTGTGTGAGTGTTTTTTGGAAAAATAGAAAATTATATATTACATAGAGAAATAATTAAGTACAAATAAAATAAAATAAAATAACATCCCCCACCCAAAAGATAAAAAAATGAAAATATTTTCTAAAAATTGAAAAACTAAGGTATTTTATGTATTAAATTTTCCATCTCAGTTGGTGTTCTTAAAAATCCAAGAAGATAAAAAAATTTACCAATGGAAAAAAGGGAAAAGCATAATATTAGAATGCTAGGAAAATATATCTATCCTAAATCCTAAGATAGTATAAAAAATGAAATCTAGTCCCTAAAAAATTTCATACTAAATATTTATCCATTGGATATAATTTACTATTAATCATAAGACATAAGGAATTTTAAATCTTGACTTACCTCTTGTAGGAACATTTACCATCTTTATCACTACTAAATTAGCTAAATAATACTTCATTTAGAGCATTTTTCACCTTTATTGGGACAATATTTAACTTAATATATAAATAATCATAGGTTGCCATCACCCTTATTGATTAATAAAACTGATTCACCCCATTTATAAGTGCTCAAGAGAATAAACCCCTTCGCCTATAGGTCCTCTAGCTAGTCATTCAACTACCTTAACACAAATGGTTCCATATAATATGTTGTTATCGATATAGAATCCATACCTAGAACCAGGTTGATATTAAACTTGACCTCCCTGTTAGGTGGTAATACTAATAATTACTTGGGGAAAACATCCTCAAATAATTCTACAATAGAAGAGAAGATAAATTATCATATCTCATCATCAGTTTCCTAAAAATGATCACTGTATAGGATTTATTCATGCCCAAAAACTGATAATCTAGTCTATAATTACAAACTTATAAGTCTCATTCCCCAAAATATATATAATGGTAACCTATATGGGAAATGAATAACACCTAAATTCTATAGCAGTTGATGTATTACCAATAGTGAGTCGATCGATCTAATCTAAAAAGACATCAAATCCATGTATGTAAAACCTAATTAAATATAATAAATATCCATAGAAACTCAGTGAAACAACACATATTTGAAACTTTTTGATACCCTCTGATCAATTCCCCAAGGAATTTTATATGTTCAACATCCCTATCAGAAACTCTGATGCCAATCCCAAATCATTGACCAATCATGTTGAAATAAAGGAGCATCTCATAATTTTACTAAACAAATTTTCTGATAAGGTATATACCACCAGTATTGTACCTTATATAGTAGATATACCCTTAACATCATAACCTGAAATATTATTTATAGTAAAAAATTAGGTATGAACCAATACCACATTCCTACCCTCTAGATACTTGATGTCCCTTCTATCATGGATGTCCTTTCAATAATAATCTACCACCACACCTTGATCATCCTGATGACACCCAAATACCACTCTAATGTAACTCCCCATACCATTCCCAAGATGTATGTGACTATATATATCCTCACCCACTACCAGACTAAGGTACACTACTATAAAATCCCTAAATGTGTCTTATCCACCCATAAAAGAGACACTCCTTTAGTGGATTATCATAATATGGCCAGATGTGTCTTGTCCAAATGCATTGGGATCACTCTAAAGGGTTACTTTCTTGAGGAGGAAAAGATAAACCACTTCCTTATACACCTTGTCTCCCACCTCCCCAAAGTGAACAATTAAACTCCCCCTCATTATACCATAGGATCCACTCCTAAATCTATAAAAAGGTATAAATTATACAAGTATTATACTATTCATAGGGTTACTCTTAGCATTGAGAGCCTAGTGCACCCCCCTATTAAATCATTTTTAGATGGAATAAATTAACTTGGACTCAGACTTGTTCTTTCAAACCCATCTTGAAACTTCAAGACCTCATATACTCTTCTATTCTTGATGTTATAAAAAATATATAACAACTTCATAAAGCACATAGAATATTCTATCATGGGAACATCACCCTTATAAAGCTGAATAAACTCTAGTGTTTATTATATCCTCAGTGTCTCATAGAAAAACTTCTTGAATAGAATCTATAATCCCTTATACGATAACCCATCTTGCCACCTCACCTACGCCAAAACATCCCATTGGTGTTTAGATATACACTATAATATATAGGTAGCATGTTTTACCCTCCTCCAAATTGAGGAATGTAATATCCTGACCAGGGTTCCACACACTGGTGCCTCAATCCAGTCAATTACATGACCTAAAGTGCACCTCCCCATATTCTAGAGGCTGCCAAATAGCAGTGATGTTCTAATATATCAACATGGGTAGATTATACCATATTTATCAAAGTATCTCAATAGTATAAATAAATAAGCAATCAACAATAGACAATAAAAAACAACCATAATAATGACATAACCAAATATACTCATAATACATGATGAACCAGAACAGGAATAAAATATCCAAAACTAATGTAGTATATATATCATTCCAAAATACGTGTCAAGTTTCAAATGAAAAAACCAAAATAAATACATTGAAAACTTCCAAGCAGAACCTGATACCAATTATGCTTTCCTCACCCATTCTCCATCCCATGTCAACCATATAATGTAGGTATCTTTCCCTTATCCTTTAATTTAAACATAAAGTCTATTCATTTACCGATCATACAGCCTAAGTAGGGTGTGATTACAACTCAGTAGGCCACTACCAACAGCATCTAAAACAATATCCAATCAATAATAGTGTATGCAGTTGTATAAATAATAATAAAAATTAATATGGTAAACAATTTACATATTCAATTATTCTTTATTTAAACACATAAATCCTGGGTTCATGAGGTCACCCAACAAACCAATACCTACTTCAACCCATTCTAGAGTTTGAACCATATCACATATGGAATCACAATTCATTATATAATGGAATTTCATTATCCATTTTTTCAAATTTATATCATGACTATATGGAACCATAATCCAATGCCAATTTTTGGGCCTATAATTCCAGTTCTATCACCCTGTGATTATTTAGATCATCAGTCCCTATCTCACTCCCCATTTATCATTTAATCACATATGGTTATTTGGAGCATCAGTCTGTGTCCAACCATCATATATCAATCAATCACATATGGGTATTTGGAGCATCAATTTGTGTCCCGCACTCATATATTAGTCAATCACACATACATTACATATATCTCATCTATCAAGGTTAATCAACATTAACCCCCTTTTTATCACTTTGTAACATGTGTGCCTTCACAATTATCAAATAGCCATGGTTCAATATTTTAATCACCTGGAATAACATGATAAATTCACCATTAAACCATTTTGTATTATTTTAAAACATATAACCCATTAAAACATTAAGTTTAAGAAAACCACATCATAATTAAAGTTTTAAATTAATTCATAAACACGTTAATTGACCAATCACACAATCCCAATTTCCCATCAATTCCCAAATCTCAACATTCCACTAATTAATTAACTAATTAATTAATCTGATTCCACCAATTCCAATTTTTTCAATTCAACCCAAATCATTATCATATGGAAATTTAATTTAACCAATTAAATGTCAGATTCAATTTCCCAATCATGGAAATTTCAATTTCATAATTATATACATGTAATTAAATCAATACTATGTGATTTTCAATTTAGAACACCTACCTCAAGATCCTTGAAGAACGATTACCAATGGAAATCCCCAATTGAAGTAGAACAACCAAGATCATGACTAAGAATGAGATCTAGATCTTAAAACTAGATCCAATATTAAAAAAATAGATATATTAAAACCTATATCTATATCCATCGCCAATGTATTAAAACATCACTTTGAAGGATGAGAGAAAGATGAGATAGAGAGAGGAAACCATTCAAGAATAGATCACATATCTGAAATAGGTGTAGATCTTTCAATGGATCTTTCATTCATCAATAATAGAGGTTTTAAATCCTTATAATTCATCAGAGAAAATATAAAATTAAAAGGAAATGGTTTAAGTTTGATCTAGGATTGTTTGAGATATAAGACGATGGTTCAGTAAATTTTTAATAAATTTTTGGGGGTTTAATTTTTCATGTGCACAGTTTCTTGTAAGTGGAACAAAGTTTTCTCAAATTATACACCTCCTCCCAAGGAGGTGCATGGTTACTACTAAAAGGGAAAATAGTTTGAAAAAACATGCACTAACCATGAAATCTATCTCTTCCTGGGGGTAGCACAGTTTGTTAGGGCAAGGCGTATGGTTTGGGAAAACCATGCACCAACTATGAACTTCCCAAAACACCTCAAAACTCATCCATATTTTACCCCATATGTACCCAAGATAAAATCCAAAAAATATATATTCAAAATAATTAAAAAGGGTACTAGAAAAAAAAAGCTTAATAAATATTCAAAAAAGTTCAGAATCTTACAATCTCCCAACCTTATTACTTCTCATCCTTGAGTTTTACTCCTAAAAATCTCTAAGATTTTAGGGTAAAAATATCGGGTCATTGAACCTGTATATCTAATGATATCTCCAAAGCTTCCTCTTGAATGCATCCATGTTTCCACAATACATGAACTATTAGCATGGTCTTTCCCCGCAAAATTTCCTCACTGTAATCCAACACACATATTGGATTCTCCTCAAAGGATGCAACGGTATCAAGATCAACATAATCCACATCGATCACATGATAAGGGTTAGGGTGATACCACTGAAGTTTTGACACATGAAAGACATTTTTCATAGCACTATACCTCTGTAGAAGAGCCAATCGGTATGCCACTAGACCAATTCTCTCCACAACCTAAAATGGTACAACAAAAATAGGCACCAAATTTCCCTATCTCTAAATCCTATGGTGCTAGGATACACCCAAAGGAAAACATGATAATATACTATAAACTCAAGGGTTCATTTATTTATATTAGTATACAACTTCTATCTACTTTGATTTGTATCCATATGATTCTGAATCAGTTGAACCTACTTTGACGTCTCCTACATGAGACTCAGTCCCAAAATCTCTAACTCACATATCACCATCCAACATAGAGGTGATCTACATCACCTACCATAATGTTCATCATATGGTTCAATATAAATAGTTTTCTAATAATTGTTGTTATAGGAGAAATCAATGAGCACTAATTGATTCTCCCAAGACCCACCAAAGTTAATAACACACTCTCGTAGCATAACCTCAAGAACTTGAATAGTATGATTTGACTGCCCATATGTATTTGGGTGGAATGTTGTACTTAGTAAAACCTATGTTCCAAGAATCTTCTGAAACCATGACTAGAAGCCTGATGTAAAACGTGATTAATGAACTAAAACTATATTTTGTGGAACCCCATGTAGACTAACTATCTTCTAAACGTATATATCTCCCAACTAATCCACTAAGAAGGTCTTCTGTATAGGAAATAAATATGATACTTTCATCATTTGGTCCACAACCACCCAAACATCATCATTCTTCTAAGGCATCCTTGGGAGACCCACCACAAAGTCTATAGTAATGTTGTCCCACTTCCATTTCATAATTGGGAATGGTTTTAGTAATCCATAGGGTCCTTCATGTTCATCCTTCACCTATTATTAGGTGTAGCATCATGTTGTAAACCTTAAAATCTTATTTTTCATTCTTGGCCACCAATACTATTGACTTAGGTAATGGTACATTTTGGTAAAACCTAGATGTATCGCTTACTTAGAGGCATGAAATTCACACATTAGGTACTCATGTATACTCATAGGCATAACAACCTGATTCCAAACATAGATGATGTCATCCTCATCTATGGTCCAATCTAAAGATGACTCCCTGCCTTCAAGGATTTCCCTCAAGGCTGAACATTCTGGATCCCCATACTTCCTCTCCCTGATCTAGCTCAAAAGTGTGTAGACTTTGCTGAAACTGAAATGAGATTAATATGCTCTTGTCCCTCCTAGACAACAAAATGCATCTCGTCCAACAAAATTATCACCTTCCACTCAGATCTAGACTCCTGAACATACTAATTATGTTTTTTCTTATGCAGAGTGTCAGCAACATTGTTTCCCTTTCTAGGTGTATATGCTAGCTAAAAATCAAATGACTGCATATACTCAACCCACCTCCCCTGATGAAGATTCAAATATCATTGGTAAAAGATATAATTTAATCTCTTGAGATAACTATACATAGTAAACTACTCATCCAACAAATAATATTTCCAACACTTCATATCATAAACCACCATAGCTAATTCGAGGTTATGCATAGGGTAGTTCCATTCATGTGGCCTCAACTACTATGACCCATATGCCACAACTCGATCTATCTACAATAAAACTTCTCCAAACCCTATCCAGAAGCATCAAAAAACATTGTAACTCCTCACATATCTTGGGTAGAATCAATATTGATGCAGTATTAAAATGCTTATTTATCTCCTAGAAATAATCCTCTAATTCCCCATACCATTAAAAATTTATCCCCTTCTTGTTCAAGCTCAAAAATGGTGATTCCAAATGGGAAAATCCTATATGAACCTCTATTAATAACCCACTAATCTTAGAAAACTGTGGATATAAAAAACATTCTTTGATTTATACAAGGAAACAACTATATTCACCTTCTCTTGGTCCACTAACACACACCCCTCTGAGATTATGGAACCAATAAGTGTACCTGATCGATCCATAATTGACACTTAGATATATCAGAATATATATGATGCTCTATTAGTGTACTCAAGATGATTTCAATATGTAGGGCTTGATTTTCATGATTCTTAGAGTAAACCAAAATATTATCCACAAACACTATCACAAACTAGTCTAGGTATGGGTGTAATATTATTTTCATCAAGGAAATAAACACTATTGGATCATTCGTTACCCCAAATAGAATTATAAAAAACTCATATAGTCTATACCTACTTATGAAAGTAGTCTGAGGTATGTCAAAAGGTTGAACTCTCAACTGATGATACAACAATATCAATTCTATAATTGAAAAAACACAAGATCCCATAAACAATTCGAATAGATCTTTGATACATAGAAGAGGGTATAGGTTCTTTATAGTCATCTATTTCAACATTCATTAATCAACACACAGGTGAAAATTCTTGTCATCCTTATTTGCAAACAAGACTAGAGAACTCCAAGGAAACATACTCAGATGGATAAATCCCTTGTACATCAACTCTTATAGCTGATTCTTTATCTCTTGAAGCTCTGTTAGTGTAATATTATAAGTTGTAATAGAAACTATCTCATCCCCCCGCATGAGCTCAATTATAAATTCCACATCTCTCTCAAAAGGCATATCTAAGAAGTCCTCAGGAAACACATCCTGGAACCTATCCACTATGGGTGGAAATACACCCTTATTTACACCACCATCATCATGAAATAGACTAGAAACTTGTGTGGTAATCTCCTCCAGTTTCTTATAAATAGGCCCTATGCAGCCCTCCTTGATATTCCACTCTCCACAGTGAATATAATTATCACCCTCATGAGGTGTAAAGGTCACTCTCCTATGGTAATAATCTATGTGGGATCATTATGATACTAACCAGTACATACCCATAATTAGGTAAAATCTTAACATATCAAAAATTTAGAGATCCCAAAGAAAACGATACTCCCTAAACTCAAGATAACACCCCTTTCACAAGAATATGTATCTCAATAGTACTTTAAAAGGTGTGTATATCATCATAACCCTACTCAAAAACTCCATTGAGAGGCTCAAACCCTTCACAATTCTTGAATATATAAATTAATGAGAGGAACCAATATCAAATAAGGCACTATAAATCATATAATCTACAAGGATAATACCTCTAACTATTGATGGTCCAGCCTCACTATCCATAAGTGTAGGATGAACTGCATGAAATTATCCTACCCCTCTTCCCTTTATTTCACCCTAAGCCCCCTAAACTGCACCACTCTACTGATATGGGTGATCTTTCCCAAAATCATATCATCCACTACCTCAATCACTACAGCCAGTAGAACTCCAACTATCATACTGATATGTTGTTGAAGACCCCCTTCTAATATTATGATTCAACCTAGATCCTCCATCACTACCCATCTGTCATGGATTCCTGCAAAACCTTTATATATGTTTTATCCAATCAAAGGCTTGGAACTCTATCAATAGTTAGGGGAACTATATATGAATGTGACCTAGCCTATCACACTAGTGATAGATTACTTGAGTAGGATCCTGAGTAACTGGACTTGCCCCCTGGCCACTCTTTTTTCCACTGCTCTGGTCAACATTCTCATAACGATTCTTAATGTTCTTAAAATTCATACCACGTGACCATCCAGTAGAAACCAAATGTCCTCCATCATAATCCTCCTTTAGGTTCCCCTCATAAATGAGAGCCCGATTTACCACTTCAAAAAACTTCTTCATACTGGAGATATTAACCTAGAACTTAATTTGACATTTAATTCCATTCTTAAACTACTTTTCCATAGTAGCCTCATCCCCTTCCAACACTGTAAAAAATCACTGCAAATTTATAAAGAGACTGGCATTGTCCATAATATACAAGATCCCCTATGTCAGCCTCAGAAACTCAGCTAATCTATCCCTCCTAAGTTTCTTAGAGTAAAATTGCACCAAGAACTTATCCTGAAATTCCTTCCACTCCATATTCTCTAGTATTACATTCCAAGTCTATATTTCCCACCAATGATTTGATTGACCACATAACATGTAATCATCCAACTTGGATCACTTCTCTGTACAAGTCTATAAGTGGTCAAGAATCGTCTGTATAGACTCAATATAGAACTCAACTCCCTCATTTCCACCCTCTATGGTGTATGTTAGAGGGTGCTGCAACTGAAACTCCCATGCTAGGTCTTTTATACTCTTCACAACATGCTCTGGGTCTCTCTCTTTAAACTACATGAAATGAGAAAAGTTTTCATGGATCTTCTCTCTAACCTTCTCACCCAACACTATTGGTGCCTTAGGTTCCACTGTCGGTTGATCATCTCCATCCATAACCTCTTGTTTCCCTCTTAAAAAAATCATGGAGTCATATCTCTAAAATTCCAAACACACATCTTAGGATTCATTACATAACATTAACACATTAACGTAAGAGGTATTCACAATACTCCACAACAATTCATTCCTTAAAACCCTACCAAATGGTCAAAATAGAGGTGTTATCACTACCCTTAACCATCCCTCATCTAGTTCTAGGTTAACAAAGGGAAAACACATTATCATATTAAAGATTCACATTAGACACCCATTTTTTACACTTTTCATCACTTTAAAATTTTCAATTTCACATTAGGTTACTTTTCAATTAAAATCAACACAAGAAAGAAAACATCTTTCACATAAACAACTCATCCCAAAACTTTATTTTCCCATGCATGCCTAAAATGATGCATGTCACAATAATTACTAATAGCCTAAAATGATTCATGCATACTCAACTCTCATGAAATAATAGGTGATGAGTCAAATCTCAAAAAAATCAACAATTAATAACATCATAAAACAAGTGTATCACTCAAGGTGAAATAACATTTAACTGTAACAACGCACATCAATAACAACAATCCCACCCAGCGTACTTGGCTTTTACCCTCATACATGGGTTAGCTACTACCATACATGACCTCTTATCCAAGGCCTGAATCATCCTAGCCTTCTATATACCTTTCCCAAATCGTAATGAAAAATAAAATAAAAGAAACTCCTTTGATGCCATTTTGTGACATCCTGACCCGAGTGCCACACACTGGTGCCCCGATTAGGTCGGTTATATGACCTCGAGAATTCCTCCCCATATTCCAGAGACTACCAACTAGAAACAAGGTCTTGACGTATCAACATGTATAGAATATACCTTATTTATCAAAGTAGATCAATAGTGAAAATAAATAAGCAATAATCGGTTGATAATAACCAAAAAACATAATAATGTTATAAACAAACAGGCCAGTAATACATGATGAACCAGAACATGAATACAATATCCAAAACTAAAGTGGTAGATATGTCATACCAAAGTACGTGTCAAGTGTTAAATGAAAGACCCAAAATAATGACTCTGGAAACCCCCAAGTTGGCCCTAATACCAAGTTTGGTTCCCTTATTCATTATCCATTCCATATCATCCATCTAATATAGGTCTCTTTATTTTATCATATCCTGCAAATATGAAGTCTATTTGGGTACTGATCAGGCAGCCCGAGTAGGGTGTGAGTAAAAATCAGTAGTCCACCACCAATGGTCTCTAAATAAATATCCAATCAACAATAGTGTATACATTTATATAAAGAATAAAACACAAGTAATAAGGTAAATAGTTTACATATTCAATTATTATTCATTTAACCACATAAACCATTGGTTCTTGAGGACACACAATAAACCAATACCTGCTTTAGACCATGCTAGATTTTGAACTATATCACACAAGGAATAAAAATTCATTATATAATGGTACTTCAATATCCATTTATTTCAACTATATATCATGACTACTTGGAACCATAGTCTAATGCCAAAATTTTGTGCCTAGAACGCCATGTCTAGAACCCCATGAGTATTTGGAGTATCATTCCCTATCTCACACCATGTTTATCATTCAATAACATATTGGTATTTTGAGCATCATTTTTTGTCTCACACCCATATATTAATCAATCACATATAGGTATTTTTAGAATCAGTTTTTTTCCCACACTCATATATCAATCAGTCACACATATATCACATTTATCACATTTATCAAGGTTAATAAACATTAACCCCATTTTTATCACTTAACAACATGTTTGTCATCACAATTATCAAACATTCATGGTTCAACATTTTAATCACATTGAATAAAAAGAGCAATTCACCAATAAACCATTTTTCATTATTTAAAATATTATAAGTCATTTACCCATTAAGGTAAATACAACCATCTCATAATTACCATTGTTAATTAATTCATAAACACATTAATTTACCAATCACACAAACTCAATTTCCCATAAATTCTCCAATCACAACATTCCATTAATTAATTAACCAATTAATTAATCCAATTCCAATTGCCACAATTCAACCCAAATCATTATCGCATGGTAATTTTATTTAACAAATTAAATTTCAAATGAAATTTCCCAATAATAAAAATTTAAATTTCATAATTACATACACATAATTAAATCAAGACTTTGGGATTTTCAATTTAAAACACCTACCTCAAGATCGTTGATGGATTTCTGCCAAAGGAAATCCCCAATTGAAGTGAAACAAACAAGATCATGAGGAAGAGTGAGATCTAGATCTAAAACCTAGATAAAATATCAAATGGATTAGATTAAACAAAACCTATATCTATATCCATCACTAATGGATGAAAAAATAACTTCAAAGGATGAGAGAAAGATGGGATAAAGAGAAGAAACCAATTGGGAATATATTATATAGTGGAAATAGGTGGAAATATGTAAATGGATCTTTGATTCATCAATAAATGAGTTTTTAAAGCCTTTCAAATTAATCCAGGAAACTCTAAAATTCAAAGTAAAAGTTTTAAGGTCTTTCTAGGGTGTTACAAGACATAATATGGGGTTTGGGGAAAATTTTAATGAATTTTTTGGGGTTTAATTTTTTGGGTACATAATTTCCTATACGAGGTGCATGGTTGTGCCTAACCATGCACCTAACTATGCACCTCCTTCTAGGGGGCCTCATGATTACTACTAAAAGGTTGTATAGTTTGAAAAATCTTTTTCCAACTTTTCAATCACCCTCTTCCTTGGTTTTCATGGTTTTTTGGGGTAGGGCACATGGTTTGGGAAAATTGTGTGCCAATCATGCACTGCTCAAAACCCCTCCATAATCTTCCAAATTTCACCCCATATGTACACAAGATAAAAATAAAAAAGATATTATCAAAACAAGGCAAAAGAGTACCTAAAAACAATCTCAATACATCTTCAAAAATGTTTGAGGTCTTACAAGGAATCTATTAGATTGAAAAATGATTTCGATCCCATTGATTCAATACTCCAAATTTTTTGGACTATTATCACCCCATAAGAGGGGTGAATGATACTTATAAAACTCTATTATGAGATCTAATATACATTAAACACCCCTAGGAATACCTTTATCCATTTAATAAATCACACATAGGATTTTTTACATGATATCATGATTAGTTAAAGTCTTCTACATCACTCTAAGAGAATTATTATCATCTCTACCCTCTTAGATCTCTACGAGAATCCTTCATGGATGCATATCACTAAAATTACAAAATCACTATTTAAAGAAATTTATAATATGAAAAACATATATCTACTATACTATATCCCTTGAACCATTTTTCATGAATCATACCTAATCATTAGTGGCTAACACACCCAATCCACATCAAGTTATTCATTTCCCTCAGGTAAACCCCATGCCCATACTACCTACTCTCAGGGTTCAAGTTCACAATACATGCACAATTCATAATATTAGGATTTAAAATAGTAATCATCTGGGGGTAACATTCACAAATGGTTTTATTTAATTAATGTGACATTGGTAATTTATTCAAGATAACTTCAAAAAATTTATTATTGATGTTTTAATGAACCAAAATTATTTTCAAAATCATTTTCTAAATTAAATACAATCATGAACATATCATATAAACCTAAGTTCTAGGTATGATGTATATACACACACCACATTTCCATTTCGTCCTAAGAGAAAATAAATAAACACTAACTCATAACATCATAACCAATTAAAATCACAAAAAAAATAATAATCAAGTAAAATATTCACAATATTAACTCCATGGTAACTTGGACTTCCTTCATATAGGTGTTTTCTATGCACAAGCATTACTTACATCCCAAGTTCCAACCAAACCTATCTCTATTTACCAATCCCTAAATCCAAAAAAAATAAAACAATGTCTCTAATACCATTTTTAATGTCACAATATAGTTACCCACCCATAAACTTGATAATAGATGCCATGTGACCATAGGTGCACCTCTCTATATGATAGATATTATAGACTAGTGATGAGGATTGGGTAAAAATAGTTGGTAGGTTATAGCCTCAATCAAATAACCATGAATAAAAATAAATTATTAAACTAGCATACATATCAAGTAAATTATTGAATTTACAGTGGAGAGAAAACAATAATAAATCATATCACCAGGCTATAATCAAATATATCCCATGTAAAGTCATACAAGTCATATATCAAAATGGGTTACTTGGTTTGATGATATTTTACATAGTATATGGGAAAATAAAAAAAAATATGATACACTTATAAAAATGGTTTTAGGCCTCAATTGGCCCCATATATTGATCCTTTCCACACAACTATATCTCTCCCATACATTATTGGGGCCCTTCCCTTTTTTCATCATGAACCATGAATTATTCACATCCATTGAGGTTCACATGAAAAGTGTGAGTAAAATTCTCAATAGGACACCACTAGTGAGATCATAAAATAATCCAACATATATGTGGTGAATATAAAATATGATATGAAATATATAATAATTAATATATAATACCAACTCTTGTCATCATGTGTTAAACAACCCACCCTGATGATTGACCTTACCTGCATCAACAAATTTGGTGTATTATGATTGTTGTTTATTATTATAAGTTTTGGGATAGGATTTTCCAAAATTTTAACATTTATGTAAGGTTTTCACCACCTCACGAGTAATCGGGGCATGTCATCAATTACTATTCCATGTGATAGTAATTCAGTATACATGTATCCATCTTTAGGGGCATACTATCAGAGTGGTGGGTCGATGGTGTCACACTCCCATTAGATCATACTTGGATTGGATATAGCCTCTATAATTCATCATAATACTAATTCAACATAAAATATACCTATCAAATCTATAAACTATGAATAGGATAAGGTATATATGTGCCCATATCATAATGAATTTTTCTAATAGTCAGTCGGCATAATGCCTAACCCTAGGTAAAATCCTCAGAATAAGGGTATGATATATGTGTATCTATCTTATTTTTGTAAAATGGTATATACAAAATAATAATTATAATGGTAATTATTATAATAAATAACAATGTACTCATATTTCCCATATCATATTGTATAAGTCTACCCACGCATCTCCCACACGTTATATACCTATGTATATTCTAACTTTATCTCGCCCACTCATGGAACTTCTCATGATACCCCACTAGTGATTCTTAATATGAATTATAGTATTTTTTGGATACTAACTAACCATATCATCTCCAATTACTAATAAAATTATAGGACTCACACAAGGGTTACCTCTAATTTAAGGTAAAATATCTAACAAGACCTTCCAAGGCCTAAAAAATGATAGGACTCACATAAGTGTTACCTATAATTGAAGGTAAAATATCTAACAAGACCTTACAAGGCCTCTCAAATCCTATCATAAGGATAGAACACCCTTTTAGGGTTCTATTACAATTCTATCTAAGGTGGAGAAATTGCAACATTGTTTTCAATGGCTATAAAATCAAAGAATCAAGTTTAGGGATCTTTTATATATCTAATAGGCCTTACTAATAATATAATGAACAAATAATTCCACCTCATACCAATTTAAAATGGTAAAAAGGTGTAGTCACTCACAATCAATCACATGTCTCATGGTACATATATTACATTTAAAATGGGGAAAAGGTGTAGTAATAGTAGATCCCAATCTATTATATAAAGTTGATCTAAGTGTTAGAGGCCCATACTAAACACTAGTATAATAAATCTCATGATTTGGCATCCACGGTGAGTTTTTTGGGGATACTGGGGCCCCTGGTTGAGGGTCCAAGGGTTAAATTTCTTCATTGCAAAGTTGGAGGCATTGTACTAAGTCTATCCAACTATTGCATAGCTAGCCTATAACATTGACAACAAGGACAATGGAAGCATATACTACTCCAATGTGGGGTTCTATAATATAAATTCCATTGTGCATATATGGGAACTATAGAAATGTGTAATACTATAAAACCACAATTTTTATAAGCTCATTTTAAGCTAGAGTTTTTGTATTATGTGTATGTGACCTGTAATTTTTATTTTGGATATAGTGAAATTTTTTCTTCCTCTCTATGAATGTAATGATTCACCCATAGCCTTGTAAATATTTGCATACTTATTTTTGATCTTTTGATTTATTTTCCCCTTTTCTAATCACATTTATAGAATCAATTTTCCATTATATCTCTCATATTTTGATAAAAAAATATTAGAGAACACCTACAAATATTCATTAAGAGGATACTCGTTAGATATTACAGTTTGTTTCCCTCAAATTCCTAAAATTGTAGAATCTAAGAAAAATCCACAAATTAAGAGATTTAGAATAGAGAGATAAGAAGAAGTTATAATAATTAGATATTAATGAATACTTGTAGTTTTTCTTACTGATTGGTAACCAATATATTCGATGATAACCAATTTCATTAACAGATGAGAATTTTGGATCCAAGATCATGGGAGGTATCAAGTGATATATTATTGTATATTTTTTTCATTTTATAAAATTATAATTATGTAACCCCTATAACTCATCACATGGGAAAAAATTTATATATTTAATAATGAAAAATACAAAAAAAAATCATGTTACCTAAATAGTGTTCTACAATTCATTACATACCAACACCAGCATACAAACAAGACATTCTACTCTACTTGGGAATCACATGAAACATTAGTATTTAGAATTTAATGATAAACCTAATTATATAAATGTAATAAATATCATTAAATATTTTTAAATACTATTCTCTTAATTAAATATAATTGATATCCAAATAAATTTAAGTAATAATACAAGATAGGTAACTGAAAATAAAATAATAGTGGAATTACATTGACTCCTCTCCTTGTCTTCAATAATTATGAGTTGATTTTTCATACAATACTCCATGGAAGTAAAATCACTACACCTACAGATAAATAAGGAAACAAAAATAAAAATACAACAAAGTGCACATGAAAGGGGTCATTATAGAGTGCTCAATAGGATATTTTCTATAAGACCTCCAAATAAATTCCCATGCATGTTTTTGAAAGTGTCAAATAAATTTATGAACCCATGCCATGATACTTATTTTGAATAAATAATCCTAAATATTTTAAAAAATAAACATATTATTATATAAATATGGAAAATCATAAAATTTGGAATAAAGGAAGAAAATTTAATACATAATTATCCAATGCACATGAATCCATAATCGACCAATGTCCATAAATGTCACATCTGAAAACCAAGACTAACAATCATCCCATGATCAACCCAAGGGAAACACAAAACTATTATAGAGTGTTTAAATAAATCATAAATACTCGAGTGATAATAAAATAATGATATCCCTATAATTATTTTTTATCCAACAGGAACATATAAATATAATTCTTCCATCAAAACATGAAATATAAAAAATTACTAAGTCATAAAGATGTGAATTTTATTTCTATTTCCTAAAAAAATTAATAAAATCAATCAATTCAAACTACCCTAAAGGGTATAATCAACCTACACGAGGTGTATTATAATAAATAAATCCAACCCATATCAAAAAATCAATATGGAATACATATAATTCGGTTAAACTCAACTTTCATTAACCAAAAATTATTTCTAGTTAATAAACAAAAATATTCCATATCACTTTAGGGTTAAAATTATTTAAATAAAATATTTAGAATTTTTTTAATAAAAAACTAGTCACTTAGCTTACCACTTCCTTAAAAAACCTAAGTTTTAATTCCAATTAATTATTATGGTTAAGAAAATATAATAAGAGAATAATTTTAGTCCACCAAACAAAAATGATTAAAATATATTAGATGTGTAAAATAGGTTTTTTCTAACCCTTTTACCGAAATATATTAATTTTTACCTCATAAATGAGGATCTAGTGGATTTAACTACCTTAACATAACATTATCACTAAAACATAGAATCTTATTGAAGAATGGCTTTATAATAAATGGAGAATATATTATAAAAACCATCCACATTATAAATCAAAAAAAACTTAATATTAAACAATTTTAGCCTATAGAATCCCTAATGGTGGAAAGAGAGAGAGAGTGGGTGAGAGTAAGCAGATAAGTTTAAGAATGAGAATAAAAAAATGATTTACTAAATATGAAACCCTGATAGTGATCCATTGTGGAGAATTGGGAGGAAGAGGAAGAGAGGATAAGGGGAGTGTTGGATTTCTTATGTGATCATGTAACCATTGGAGAGGGAAATGAGGG
This sequence comes from Viscum album, assembly GCA_963277665.1. NCBI lineage: Eukaryota > Viridiplantae > Streptophyta > Magnoliopsida > Santalales > Viscaceae > Viscum > Viscum album. The sequence goes on along the minus strand of OY728141.1, from coordinate 1,605,191,832 downwards.
TTCTACCTTATTTATTTTTTGATAAATATAAATAGTAATGATCTATTATAATAATGATAATGTTCTAATATAATTGATTAACATAAATAAATGACCATTTTAAACACAATTAACCCAAATAAAATGTATATATACATTGAAATAAACATCATTATTGAAAATTTTAATTTATTTATCAAAGTCTTCGTGAGTTAAAAAGTAAAATTTTGAAGATCGAGAAATTTTTTAATGATGCACGATTACTAAGAATCATTAGTATCGTAGTATACTAACCATTCCTATAACTATTTCTCCTACCATGTTTATCCTAGTCTATTTAAAGGTTTACCTAACCATGAATAGTAACTATGCTTCTTCATAAAATCCTCACAAATTAAATTTTAAAGTTCAAGTCCTGGTCTTTTTTTAAAAAAATATCTATTTATTTAATAAAAATTGGGTGCTATAATGATTTTTCTGGGATAATATTCAATAATGGTCCATATTATATATTTATATAAAAATATGATACTCTCTTACAAAAATTGTATTGTATAATTTAATGATATTAATAAAAAACGGTAATATGTTATAGGGATCTATCCTTAAGAAGGATAATTTTAATGGAAATAAATTCTTGGATTGGTAGTGCATTTTGAGAAATTTTCTCAATTACAAAGAGAAATTTTATATTCTAGAAAAACCTATACATTAAGATATTTTTTCTTCTACCTTTCAATTGAAAAATGTTTTTTATGAGAATTTTAAATAATATTCATATGAATTAATATTTCTTATCTTATCCACCATAATTTCTAATATTAAGAAGCTATATGGAAACATGGAAATGTTAAAAATAAATTAATAGATTAATAAATAAAAAATGGGTATAAATAAATATATTTTATATAAATAAATATTTATAATTTTTATTCATTGGTATTATAAAATATTAGTACATCACAAATATATGAAGATATATATATATATATATATGTTTAAATATATGAGAGTTATTAAAGAGATAAGTATCTAAAAGTTAGAAATGGAGAAATATTTATTGCATTGGAGGTGTATATCTTCCAAAAAAATTGGTTCTTAAGCTACATAATTATTATTATGATCTGATTATAAACAAGAATTTGATTATTATTTCTTTTTTGGGAAACAAATGGTTTTATTTCTTGTTTAAAAAAATTATTTTATATATATTAATGAAATGTTTTATAGGATTGTACACATGATTAATGTTTTGTATATTCTAGGTTTGTACACTCCAATATATAGTATAAAAAATGATAAGTTCAAGGTTAATTATTCAAATACTACTTATCTTATGCATTATCTTCTTAAACATATAAATGTGAAACACATTCAAATAATCCATAATGATGGATTTTTGTAATCATTTAATTATGAATCATTTGATATTTTAGAATGTTTTTATTGGGTAAAATGATCAAATATATTTTTGGATGAATAGGAGAGATATCTAGTTAAATATAAAAACTAATTCATAATGATATATATATATCCCAATGAGCATAGAAGAAAGTTATATTTATCTATACTTCATGAAATTTATTAATTATTATCGTCGGTATGATTATATGTTTATGATGAGATATGATGTTAAAATCCTTAAAAAATTTAAGGTGTTTAAAAAATAAATTAACAATTATCTTTGTGTAAATATTAAGATACTTTGATTAGTTTTAGGTGTAAATACTTAAATCAAGAGTTTAATAATCATTTAAAAGTGTATCAAATTATTTCACAACTCAAACCAATTGGTACATTATAATTTAATGGTTTGTATGAATGGAAAAATTATAATTTTCTATACATGGTTTAATAAATGAATAATCAATCAAACCATTTAATTTTACTCTAGGTTTATGATCTAAAATTTTTGTGTTAACACTAATCTTTATTCCACAGAATTTAACCAAAAAATCACTATATAATATATAAACTACGAAGTAGCACAATTTTTCTCTTATAAAAATTTAAGATGTGATTCATAGATAAAACTTGTCATCTTGTATTTATTTAGATCTAAATTTGAAATGTGTTATTTTTTAGGTATACCAAGAAAAAAGTGGATATTATTTCTATTATCCTATTAATTACAAAGTGTGTGTGGTTCGTGTTAGTGTATTTATTGAGAAGGAATATATTTATCAAGGAAATAATTTAGGGAATAATAAACTTAGTGGAATTTAAGACCAATAAAAGGTTTTTTTTAATATGTAGGATTATTTAGTTTCAAAAGAGGTTAAAGAACCTAAACCAATTCATTTTATACCAAAACTTCAATGGTATGGTAGGTTTTCTTGGGATCTAAGTAGATATTGATTTCTCATGGATAAAAATGGTGAATGTATATTCCTAAAATATGAAAATACTTCTTTCCAAGTGAACATTTAGAATTATAACTTTAATAAATAGATTGAAAAAAACCTCTTAGAGTTAAAATATTCATTTTAATGATGCAATCTAAGAGTTGAGTTTCATCAAGAATGAATACTAGTATTCTGTATATAAGAGAGTTAATGGGAGTATATTATATATAGGTTTATTAATAAAAATAACCTAAACAATTGGAATCTAGTGTGAGTGTCTAGATTTTGAATCTTAACCACCCCTACCTTTTTGTGATTTTTCATAATTGAAGTGAGTAAGCGAACAAGTGGCTGGGTGAGAATTTATATAGGTAAGAATAGTCTGGGAAGTTGTTTAGTCAAGTGATCATAGGGTAGACTCAATAGACTATAAGAAATGTGGGAACTATGTGATTTTATTATTTTATTTGGTATAGTAGGGTATAATTTGGTGTGATCAGTAGGAACGGGTTAGGATAGAGTCAAATAAAGTGTCAAGTCAAGTAGATCCACTCTTTCTCAGGACTTTAAATTAATTGAATTACATTTTTGGATTTTTTTCATGGTGTTTTTCGTAATAAGTCTAATATTTCATTATTTATGTTTCCCACTTGGTAAGAGGATCCATTTTCAAATAAACTCACCACTAATGAAATTATTTGCATTCATTCTCTTTAAAGTGATAATTCATTTTTAGACTTACTCCAATTTATTTCCATAAGTGTTTCTTATAAAGCTCAATTATTATTAAGTGTGAACCCTTATAGTGTTTGGGATTTTTTATCCCTCTTTAATATTTAGGCTCTAGTTTCCATTTAAATATGTTCTCTCTATAAAGTCTAATGGTCCTTAATGCCCCCTCTTCTGATAAAAAATATAAGTTGGTGGTAGTTCACTCATATTTTTACTATTGTGTGTGGATAATATTCATTGTAAATGCCATTTATAAATTCAGTTCATATAAAGGTATGTTTGGAAAAGTTATTTAAAATTAAATACATATAATAAATAACCTATATAGTGAGTATTAATTTCTATAAATATAGAAAAAAAAATAGTCTAAGTAAAAAATAAATATGTTCATAAATTATTAAAGAGTTTTAACATATAGAAAACCATAAAGAGATATTTATCGATGTTACATGGTGTAAGTATTTAAAAGTATCATTTTAATTCAATTTATATAATAATAAAATGAATAAATAAAATTATTTATGATATAATAATAGGGTATATTGTGTAATCCATGTTATGTGCTCCACATGATGTCTCTTATGATTTAATAATAACTGGATGAAACCATTTAAACATTTTTAATTCCACTAGGTCACTTTCAAGAATATTCTTATGTTCTTATGAATAACTATGTATGTATTCTTAGTCTTCAAGGGTGAGGAAGAGATCATTTTAAGGGTTTACATTAATACAAGTTTCCAAAATAACAAAGATGATTCAAAATCTTAGTCATGGTTTTTCCTAAATGTAGTATTAGTTACTATTAATAGTTATAAATAATCTATCATGGTGTATTTTGTAAAAAAATTGGACACATCACAATATAAAATTTACAAAAGGAAGTTGTTTGGATAATAAAATTTATTAATAAATTTGGATTTATTCTTACTATAACTAGGGATCCCTGGTATCACCATAAGATCTAAACATTTCATTCATATGTATCATCTCATTAAAGATTTTATCAAGATGGATGATGAAAATATCTATTAGGTGCATATAAATGATAATATATAATATCCTTTAACAAATATATTAGTGCAAAAAAAATAAGAGACATTTTTAGTCCTTATATATAAGATACATAGGGGGTTAGCTCTATATTTTATGCTTTTTTAGTATATTTGTCCTAAAAATATTAATGTGATGTACATCTTATGAATATATTTTGTATCATGATTTTATAATTAATGAATTTTTTTGGATTATAATTCATTCATGTATGTTGTGATTATAACATAATAAATAACATGGTGAATAACCTCTTTGAGGTAAAACTTAGAGTTATCTTTAATTAATGATTTAAATGGAAAGTAGTTGTTTGTGAAGATATGTTAAGATTGGTATATACGAGGGATCTTATTTAGATAAAAAAATTTCTCATGAGACATGGGTAAGAATTGATGTATTTATTGATCCAGTTTGAGCATACCATATAAAATAACATGCATGTATGTAATCATATTAGGAACATTTTAAAAATAACATGCATGTATGTAATCAATGGAATGCATGTATTTAAAAATATTTAAAATAACATCTTGAAGATTTGTATATTGAAGAACAATAATGACACCATCAATATTTTGATGCTTTATCAACTTGGTGTTATCATTTTAAGTGAATTTTGTTTTGAATTTTTTATGTGCTTTGTATTTAAAAGGTGTGTGGAGAGATAAGTTGATGGAGAGACCCTCGGATAAACATTTAACCCTTCCAAAACTCTTGTAATCAAAATAGTGAGTAGTGGTTATTTGGTACATCGACACATCATTAAAGCATTCTTATTGAATGTATCCCTCAGTAGCAAACAAGGTAAAATATATGAGTTTTTTTATTTACCATTTTTTATCTGGATATTTTGGGTGTATGTTTGATATTTATAGGTTTATTGAATTATTATAAACATTGGGAAAATATCCATTGGAAGTTAAGAAACAAATTCACACACTAATTCACCCCCTATTAGGGTGTGTTTGGGACATTGTGGTTGAAAAAAGTTGTATATGATCTATAAGATTGATCTTGGTGAATCTATAAGTGGAAGAATATTTACACAAAGAGCACTATCAATGTTAAATGTGATTTTTTTTCAATGGTTGTAGTTATGAAATCTTTAATAATCAAATGAGAACATATTTACAGTCTATAAAATTTTATTTTTTTTATTTCTATTCATGGGATACATGTGAGTGATGATACAGAATTGTGTATGAGTAAAATAGACAGAAAATTTCCCAATATTGATTCAAGGTAGAAAAATATTTATCCAAGGAGTTTTTTAATTAGATATACATAAATTTGATGAGTTGTACATCTGCTAAAGAGATATGGGATAAATTAGATAATATCTATGAAAATGATAGCAAAGTTAATGGGGGAAGTTATAGGTTCTTCAAAAAAAAGTTTAATAATATAAATATAAGTTCATGTGAAAACATTTATGACTTATTTAACTGAATCTTTAAGGTTTTTGGAGCTATTAATGGACTCATTTATAAGATTAAATATATTTACATAGTGAAGAAAATTTTAAGGAGATTATCACCGTTGAATAATCTAAAGTTATTGTCTCTTGAAGAAGGTAACCTTATAGATGTATATATTGATTATATGAAGATAAATGTGGTTTAATGTGAGATTAATATAAACCTAGAAGAAAATATGAGTCAATCATCCAAGGATATGTAATTCAATGATATAGAAAAAATTAAAAGTGAATAATGATAAGAGTATTTAAGTGGTGAATTAATATCACTCGTGACAACAAAATCAAGAGATGAAAAGTAAAATTTGAGATAAATATATCGTTATCTTGTTTTAATTATGAAAAGGTCGGAAACATTATTTCAAGGTATCTAATAATAATAAAATGTTGGGTGAGTGAAGCTGAATTCACATGAAAAATAGTGAAATAAGTTTTCCATTAAATAAAAATCAAAATCTAGAAACACATTCGATGAAAAATTTTATTAGAAGAACTCGATGAGTAAGGAATATGGTGAGTATAAAGTATGATTTGAATAAGGTGAAACCAAATTAAAATAAAATATTAAGGATTCTATAATAGAAAATGTTAAAAAAATTCAATCCCAAATCAAGGAAGAAAATCAACGATAATGTGTTTTTGATCTCAAGGTGGAACTTAAGGGTGCACTTTTGTAGCTTTACAAATAATAGAAGAGTTGGAATATTGGATTACTATTTAAATAATAATTTGAGTATATTACCCAAATAAAATCCAAAATCATTAGGTTATAAAAGTTTGTAAAGAATAAAGGGTATTCTTAAGGACTATCTAAAGAAGTTGTGGGTTTCAAGATGAAAATATAAAGAATAAAATAAGGAGAACTATGACCGTAATTCTCATATTTATAAGAGATAATAAAGGATAAAAACTATTTAAAAAGAATTAGTGACATTTATAAATACTCTTGAGTCTAAAATTAAATTATTTGGTTCAAACAATAAGATTTAATTTGTAAAGTTTCCATGTGAGGGAATAAAGGAAAGGGCTAAAATACGGATACATAGTGTTGAGAAAGTATTGAATGATCAAAGACCCAATTTCATGAGTAAAAGTTGAATTTTTTTCTAATATAAATCATCTAAGACCATGATATACAATGTAAAGGATAACGGGAGTTAAAATATGGGTGATAACACTCAAAAATTTAGGTTTTATCATAAATCAGGAAGTTATTTGGAAGCAGGACACATATGGAGAAATGGTGAAAATATATTCCCTAAAATGAAGTGTCAATTATGTGGTAATCTAGGATACATGATGATATATTTTGAATTGGTGTAAATCTACATAAAAGTATAATCATATAAAATTCAACAAAGGAGAATGAGAACATTCCCTTCATTTAAAAGAAGAAATAAATTTTATGGATATTTATTTTACTTCTCTAATTTGGATATAAATATACTAATCATATAAAATAAGGAAGTAAAAATAGAATATATATAGATAACCAAATATAATAGACATAAGGTTTATGAGATCTATTCCTTTTGCAAACAAATATATTTCACTTTAAAAAAGGAGACTAATTTACTACACGTACTGAAATAAATAAAGAGTGGCCTTATTATGTCTCAACTCAACTGGTATTTCATGAAAGGAGAAAAATAATAATATGGACAAGGTTGTACTGGATAATATTTTTATGAAGTAATCAAATAATGGAAGCATAACGATTATTTATGGTGGGTGCCAATCACATATGATCAGAAACATGCATTTTTTTAAGAACATGAAAGTTCATGTTGATGGTATAGTTTCATTTCGTAATGATAAAGCCTTGAAAATCAAAGGAAGTGGAATGAAGATGCTTTTAAGAGATGAATTAAAAAAATAGATGTTTTATATGTGACTTTGATACAATATATTTATCATAAATCAACTTTAAAACTCATAACTTGAAGTTATATTCAATTTAAAGGGATTCCAATCAAATGAAAAGATATAATTTCCCTGATGAAAAGTTATAGAATGATTGGAAACATGTATTAATTAGATACCAAGGAGAAAACATTTCTCCTTATAATGGAAGAAGAGAACAACTTAATGAATAGGAGGCTCATGCATATGTATCAATAAATCATGGAGAATTTATCAAAGCTAAAGGTTGTGATTGACATTAAAAATATAATGTGTGATCAAGAAAAGACAAGTGATACATGTATGATAGGTAATATAGTGATAAATCCATATCTTATAAAATCATAAAATTTATAAGACATAATTAATATTGATGTTCACGGCCCAATGAAACATCCCAAAACATGAGGGGAGATGTATTTCATTTTATTTTTATATAGCTACAGTAGGATGGGTGTTGTAATATTTATACAAATAAAGAATAAGGTTAAAAAATCTATCAAAGGGTTTTTAAGGTGAGATGAAAATAAAACAAGTTGGTCAATAAAGATTCTTCCATCAGATAATGGAAATGAGTACACTTCTATTGTGGTAGAGTTATTTTAAAAAACATGGCACCAAGCATAAAGTATCATCAATTATAACACCAAAATAAATTTGGGTTATGAAAAGGATTAATATTATGGTGAATAATATTTAAAATATTTTATTCATTGTGAGTGTTATATCAAGGAATTATTGGGAGTAATTAATGTAAGTGGGGTACATACATAAAATCAGAATTTTTTAAGTCCCAACGAGAAAAAAATGCCATATGAGATGTGATAAGAAGGAATCCAATACTTCATCACATTAGTATTTTTGTAAGAAAATGTTATATATAGAAAAAGGGATAAAACTAAGGAAATTTTGGTGATTTGTATGATGAGGTGGAGTTCATAGGCTACTCAACCAAGAGTAAATATTATAAATTATTCAAAAATATATTGGAAAAAAATTGAGAGCATTGATGTATAACATATTGAAAAAGATATTTGTAGAAAATTTAGAGACTCATATGTGGAATATATTTGTAATTAAAAATAGATTACGACAAAAAAAATTTAGTTTAAATAATTCAACACATGAATATGATTTCAAAGTTAAATTAAAGGGAGAGGAATCTACAGAAGAGAGTCATTCATTGACTCAAAGGAGACCTATGTGAGCTAAGTTTAATGAATCAAACATAATTTGTAACAAATATGATCCAACAAAAACTCAAATGATGAGGCATATAGAAAACACCACTCTATTATCTCAAGTTAATCCATCGTCATTTTAAGAAGTGTTGAATCATGGATTTTAGTTCAAATCCATGAATAAAGAGTTGGAATAAATTTAGAAAAATAAAACATGGTAGCTTTTAAAAAGGGTGAATGATCATAACATCACTGGAACAAAATTATTGGTTAAAAAATATGATAACTATAGAAAATTTATATGTAATAAATAAATATTGGTGTGAAATGTGTACACAAAAATTATAGGAATTTACATGGAAGATAACATTCACTAATGGAGAGACTTGAGTCGATAATACATTTCATAGAAATCCCTTCTCAAAGTGGTTTTAAAGTATATCAAATAGATGTGAATATGTAATTATTGAATGGAGTGCTCATGGAAGAAGTGTACATTGAAAACCCCATGGGTTTTAAAATTGTTGATGATAAAGAAAAGGTGTTATTATTAAATAATTATTTGTATAGATTAACAAAAGAACCTAAACTTTGGTATGCTTGATTAAAATTGTACTTGAAGAATATGGAATTCAGGACAAGCAGTATCTATCACAACCACTATGTAAAAACATCTTAATAAGTACAATACATGGTACTCATTTATTTTGATGATATTATCTTTAGTGGAATAAATAAAAAAATATATAGGATATTTTTCTTAATTAATGTGGTCATAGTTTGAAATGTCTATGATTGGTGATATCACATAATTTCTAGGGATGTATGTGATTCAAAAGGATGGATATACATTTAATTGTCAAGAAAAATATGAAAGGGGTTTACTAAAAAAATTTGATATGCATGATTGAAACCTCGTTTCAACACCAATTGTAGTTAGAATCATACTTAGAAAACATAGATATGAAATAATTATTGATCCTACACTATAATAAAAAATGATTGGAAGCTCAATATACTTAAGATTAATTAGATAGGATATTGCCTATTTTGTGTGTTGGGTGGATCAATTTCAAAGTAATCCAAAGGAGGGACATCTCACTACCATTAAACGAATCATGAGGTATAACCAAGGTACTCTCAATCACATATTTGTGTTTGATACATATATAGACTAATATTTGATTTCATATTTGGATATGGAATGGACTATAGAAAATATGGGTAGAAAATCCACTAGTGGAGGAATTATTTTTCATAGGAAGAAGTGTATTGGATGTATAATAAATAAATAAGTGAGAAAATATCTTAGCATAGCTGAAGTGAAATATACTCCTATTATAAATATGTGTACAAAATTACTATAGATGAAGAAGCAAATAGTGTAATTCCCTAAAAATCTAAAATATAAACATTGTATTTGATAACGTGTATGACATGCAACACCAAGAATGTAAGGGAATATAATATCCCGAGAATTTATAATATATTTTCTATTTTAAATAAATTTAATATAATTTATAACTTGAAATTAATCAAAACTAAGTTAACGTACGTTGCACTAAACAATTATTTTCCTTAATGGCTTGCATTACACACAAGACTAAGTTTTACAGAACAATAATATATTATTAAAATGATATTATTTAATATAATGAGATATAACCTAGCCATTAAATTATCAGGTTGTTAATAGGGTTAACAAGATTATGAAAATACGTGGTTTATGAAAATATAAAATAATTAATTGGTTACGAATTAATTATAAATGAATATAAGAATTAGTTTAATATAAAGGGAATGTTTTTATAGAAAACTATTTTTATACTCAAAAAGTTATTTTATCCTAAAAATTTAAATTAATTACAATTAGTGAATGATATTAATGAAATAAATATGTTGTATATTTAATAAAATATTTTTGATATCCATCCAATATATTTGATAGCCATAGGATAAGAATAAACCCAATATTACAAAAAAACCTATATTTTTATTAAGGCACTTTTACCACCTTTTACTGAAGAAAAAATTTATAATAAAATTTTTTGGAACTTTTATAAATATTATATGTCAAAATAAACTTAATATTTGAAATTGTAACATAAAAATTAGGTTATGGTGAATTTTTATTATTTTTCTATAAAGTTCCATTTTTTGATAAATAGTGAAAAATATTAAATTTTAATTCAAAACTACTTTTTCATCTGATTTATTTATAAGGATAGATTATTTTTTTAATTGGTTTTAAAGTTTAATTTTATTATTTTTTATTAATTAATCCAATTTAGGTAATTGTAATCAATTTTAATATTAAATTTGATATAAAAACATAGCAAACTTTTGAATCTTTTTACTTTAAAACCCTAAATTGTTGTCATGTTTTCAATATTAAATTTAAATTAATTTATGCCACTTGTGTGATTTGAATTATAAAAAATGGATTAAATATTTTTAATAATCATAATTTCTAATTTCTAATGGGGTAAACTTAGTTTTTTACCAAAAATATTAGTGAAAGTAATTAAAATTAATTAAATGATTAAGGTGAAAATAAACTTAAAAAAGGACTAAAAAATAAACTTAAGAGACAAAAATACTTATAAACTTGTCCAAAATTCATTTTATATCCATAGATAGACCCTATAATCTCTTGTATATATTTTGGTTTGTTTTTTAATACACTTGTTCAGTAAAAACAAGGGTTCACCTAAATTATTTTCAAAAATCCAAAGTGAGTCCTTTTCCACACTTATAAAAAGGCACTAAAATCTTCTACTTCTACACACATCTCAAACCACTTAGGTTCAGAAAGAAAATTCCAAATTAGATTCCCAACTCATTGGTAACATCTTTCTTCAATCTTCTTAGTTTTATTTTCATTCTCTACACCCTAAAATATACTTTTTTTCATGAATATATAAAAAAATTATCCTAAATATATTGATATGTTTTTATGTTATTTTTTCTACCTACAATTACACACAATTCCATATTATGGGTAGAGAACTTTCCCTTTATGTATACAGTGAACTACCGCCTCACAAAATAATGTCGTTCATTTTTCCTTTACCACCTTTCATGGTTGGGAATTATAATGGAAACGCTATTTATATATTATATATATAATATTTATATTTTCTTTATGATTCTATAATTATTTTATGACACATACATTTATTCATTCCATTTTATGTAAATATAATAATATCATTTGTGTAAGTGTGGACTAAGTCCCACTAAAGTGATGTGACTCATTCACACTATACATGGAATGTATAAAGGATTGTTTTAATTAACCTATTTAATTTATAAGACATATATATGATACTTGAATTATAATAAACATATATATAATTGAATTTTAATTATTCTAATATAAAAAATAAATTAAATTAGTGTTCATGCATATGTACGGCCTTCTGTCTCCATGAACGGTGCATTTCATTTCTTATCTCCAAATATTATGGATTGTTATAAATACATATATTCGAAATACACATTATATTTACATCATGTTTTAAATTTTAGAAATTATGAAACCATGATCTAATATCAACAATAAGTAACAAGTAAAAACATACCCAACAAACTAGGCAATTAACACCTAAAATAGTGAAAATAACGAAAGATTTTTATCAAATGAGTAATGAGATATTATAAGAAGTTCATATATGGTATCATAAATATTAATATGGTTACGGTACAAGTTAGTAACATGTTTAAAATAATTATACAAGAATTTAAAGGACCTTCACCCAAAAACTAAATGCAAGGTAAGGTATTTCGTCTTAATATACATTCTATTGAGACTTATTTGTTGTTATGCACTTGGTTTCTTTTATATGGTGTATATATTGCCCTTTGACATGTTATATCATGAATATATTTTTTATATTTATATTATAAGTTTCATTTAATGTTATTCCTTTATGAATATTATGATTCAAATGTTTCAAAGTGGTATGGGACACTTTGAAATGTTTAAATATTATTCTCCTCAAGAATATTTTTAATGATTATCTTTGAAATATCACCTACTTTTGTGATTGTTATCTTTTTATTAAAAAACACATTATTTTTGTGCACATAATTTATTATATATGGTGTAAATACTGTCACTTTATCATATAATATCAGGATTCAATCATTCTTCATGATATTTTGAGTTTTAATTTGAATTATTTCATCTAAGGGGGTTTGAATTAAAAGTTACAAAGTGGAAAAGAATTTCATAACCCAGTTTATTTTCATTGGGTTATAATACTACCACATTTTCTTTAATATTCTATGATTATGTGTATAATTAATTTTACTATCTATTTATGTATTTCCATTTTTTATGTGTATTTACAGTTGATACATATAATCTACTCATTGATTGATTCTCACTTCAACATTACAATCTTTTTTAGGGTTTACATCATAATCTCATTTTATCTAGGATTATTTACACTTGAATTTTCATCGGAGGAAATTATTGGATTATTATTTAGTAAATTGTTTCATTTTATTCCCCTCTGGTTAGTCATTACCTTTTTTAATTAATATTACCATTTTTCATTCTTTGGTACTCAAAATGTTTTAAAAAATATTTTTAAGAAAGTGAAACTTTATTTCTATCTTTAGTTGGAGAACCTGTTTTATTATAAAAACCTATTTTATAAAAACGTTTTTAAAAATGTGTTTAAACTTTACAAAATGATTTATTAAATACCTTTTTAACCTTTTTTATTTTACCTATGTTTTCAAAGTAATATTCTTGTTGCTTTCTCAATAAGTAATTTTTCTAACCTTTTTATTATAAAAAATGAAGCTTCTTTTTACCGCATATGACATGTATGGATTTACCCATCATCATTTATTTGAATCTTACTTTGTATGTTTAAAAGGTTACTATTTAAAGAAAATGTTTTAAAATGTGATTTTCAAAGAAAAGTTTTTTCAAAATGATTTTCAAAAAAATGATATTTTCCTTAAGAATGTATTTAAAAGATATTTTTATTTTATTTATATTCATCAAGGACAACAACCCTTTATTTTTTCTTCAATTAGGATTTTTTGTATTGATACCATCCTTATTATTCCTCTGGATAGTTTATGATTGATTTCTCAAAGAATATTATTGACATTTAATTCCTTGATTCCTTTTAGTCCCATTGAAATATTCAATTTACTATGATAATTTGATATTAAATTTCACCAAAATATCTATATAATTTTTCATGGATATGATTATTTCTTAAATCATATACCATTTTTCATATGGTATTTACTTTGAAATTTATTTTATAATTTAGGGAAGTTTTGATAAATCTTTATCTTCTATACAGTATGTATATTTGATAAGGCATATTATTTAATTTTATTATTTGATATGATGAATGATTTGGACTAGAAATGATGATTGGGACTTGGACTTTATATATAACCTTGATGCATTGAAATGTTATCATAAGACTAATTAGTTTCTAAAATTAAATAGGTTTCTACCTATATTTTTAAACCATCTTGTGAAAGGTATTGATGGTATAGGTTTTTATGTTCATGATACATGACATCCAATAATTAAGAATTAAATTCATTTTGATTCAATTATCATTTATCTAATAGATTTTGTGTCTACATATCTATGGATTCATTTCATTCTCAGATCATTGATTAAATGTCATGTGTTTGAGTTTCTTACCTTTCCATATTTATTTTTCCTTATCTATTTATTTGAATGGAATGTGATTCCATTTATTTACCTTTCCATATTGATTATACATTTCCTTCTTATTTTTTTAATATCAAGGAATGTTTGTTTAGTTATTTACCTTTTTATTTAATTATTCTCACTGATTCATTATTGATTTCATTATATTATACCCTTACAGAGCATTTTAGATCACCCTTATTATATTTCCTTTCCTCAAGATTCCAAGAAATGTAATAAGAAATATATTTAAGGATAATCTGGATGGAATAAATTAATTATCCTCAAAAGAAAAAAATATGTTGTTATTAGTGTATTAATTTGTGATATAAGACTCATGTATGTATCTAGTTTACCAAGACTAATAAATTGTTCAGTACTTTGGGATGCGATGTACTTGTATCTTATGCCAATATAATGGTAGCATAACACCATCTCCAGAATTTTTGGGGTTGGGTCACTACAATTGGTATTATAGTAAGTTTAGTAGCAACCTTGGGAAATAGATTTAGGAAAACAAATATTAGAAAACATAACCCTAAGGTAGAATTTGAGAATAAGTATAGAATAATATTCTAGAATTTTGGTGAATTAAATATTATGTGGGTGTTACTAGAAATACATCTTTGTTTGGGTACTACAAGTGGATATGTTTCTAACATAGATATACCTTGCAGTAACAACTCCAACAAGGTGTGTCAGGCCTGACTCAGCGTAACCTGGTACATGAAAATGGGTCTTACTGAGAACCAGGTTTGAAAATCCTAGGGGATACACTGAGGATAATTCACATTTTATTTAAAAATCATTATAAAGGATTTGAATAGATAATTAATGGTATATTTTAAACTATAGATTAAGGAAGGGCCTATATTGAAGTAAAATGGATAAAGTATTTATGTATTGAAGTTGTATTAAAATCCTTAGTTAAAAGGCTGTTTAGTGATTAATCTTATTTCAAGGACTTCCATCATATATATTTTAGAAATAATATTAATATGTTTTTATAAAAGGGAAACATGTATGAAGGGTTAAAACCAATCAATTCCATAAATTATGTGGTTTTTGAACCCATGAACGAATGATGATAAGGGTTTCACACTAACCACTAACCTACATAATGTCCTGGTTAATATGTCTTTGTTTTTATAAACAATTTAATGAATAAATATTAATTATGAACCTGTAGTGTTTATTTTAGGTTTAGAGAATATAAATATTATCATTGGATAATAGTTAGAGAAAAATAGTTAGACTTGTCACTCTTTATAGTATTTACAATCAGTTAAAAGTGTATTTTAGTGCTTTCAGCATCAAAGTTAATTTTTGGATATCCATTTCTTGAAGTAATGGATGAATTAGAAATTTATCAAAGAAAAAAAAGGATGAAAATTTTGAAATATATTATGTAAGAATATTTACTTATATTCTAAGGTATTAAATTAATTTCTCAACAAGAGGAAAATGATCTTAAAAAATCATCCTAATACCTTAATTTATGTTGAACCAATGGTCTTTTAAATCATCCTAGATTTATGGATTTGAGGTCCTCAATGTTTCATTGATCATTCACTTATTTATGATTGATGACCTAAATCACTCCCTATAAATATTTATGCTTTTCTTCCAAGTATATATCTCTAATTTCCACTAATATTCTCTTACTTCGAGACCTTGTTATATGTTATTCCATGTGACCTTTGTACTTCTTATTCTCTCTTTTTTAGAGGATTTCTTATGAAACCTTCTCTCAAAGTGGGATTTTAAATATATTAAATATCAATCAATATATCACCAAGATCTAGTTTAAATTGTGAGGATGCAATTTAATTAAGGTGGGGAGAATGTAATGCCCCAAAACATTGTATTTGATAACATGTATAACACGCAACACCAAGAGCATAAGGGAATATAATATCCCACGAATTTATAATATATTTACTATTTTAAAAAAACTAAATATAATTTATAACTTTCAATGCATGAGACACTAATTTAGTGTATGTCACGCACAACAATGAGTATCTTCAATGGATTATGTTATATGCAAGACCAAGTTTTACCGAACAATAATATATTATTAAAATATTATTATTTAATATAATAAGATATAACCTAGATGTTAAATTAGTAGGTTGTGAATAGGATTAAATAACTTATGAAAATATGTGGTTTACACAAATATGAAATGAATTGATCGGTTACTAATTAATTATAAATGAATATAATAATCAATTGAATATAAATGGAATATTTTTATATAAAACTATTTTTATGCTCACAAAGTTGTTTTATCCTAATAAATTAAATTAATTACAACTATTTAATTATATTAACTAAATATATGTGTTATATAATCAATAAAATATTTTTTATATTCATTCGATATATTTTATAGGCATAGGATAAGAACAAACCTAATATTACAAATAAAAACATATATTTTTATTGATGCACTTTTACCACATTTTAATGGAAAACCTATTTTAAATACAATTTTTAGCACTTTTATAAATCTTATATGTCAAAATAAACTTAATATTTTAAATTGGAATATAAAAATTATGTTAGGACGAATTTTCGATATCTTTCTGTTTCATTTTTTGATGAATAGTGAACAATGCTGAATTTTAATCCAAAAATGTTTTTTCATATAATTTATTTATAAGGATAAATTATATTTTTAATTGGTTTTAAAGTTTAATTAGATTAATTTTTTATTAATAAATATAATTTAGTTCATTTTTATCAATTTCAATTTGAAATTTTACATACAAATTTAGCAAACTTTTGAATGATTTTACTTTAAAAAACCCACATTGTCGTCCTGTCTATAAGATTAAATTTAAATTAATTCTATCATTTATGTGATTGTGATTTGGAAAAATAGATTACATATTTGGAATCATTATAATTTATAATTTCTAATATGGTAAACTTAGTTTTTGACCAAAAATATTAGTTAAAGTAATTAAAATTATTTACAATGATTAATGTGAAATTAAACTTAAAAAGGACTAATCCTTAAAACTAAGAGCCAATGAAGTAAAAACTTATTCAAAAGACATTTTATAGAAATATTTATACCCTATACTACATTTTATTGATTTTTATTTTGTTTTGTAAGCCACTTTTTAGGTAAAATCATGGGTTCACCTAACTTCTTTTCAAAAATGCAAAGTGAGTCCTTTTCCCCACTTATAAAAAGTCACTCAAGCCTCGCACTTTATCACACCTCTTAAAACACTTATGTTCGGAAAATATCTACCCAATTCAATGAAAAACATACTTATATTCCTCCTTAAATCCTCCCTTGGGAATAAATCCATCCATGGAATCCCTTTTTTTCAAACTAAAAGGAGTTACCGGATTAAGAGGTAACATATTTCCTCAAGATCTTCAGTTTTATATTCATTCTATACACCCTAAACTCTCATTAATACATTATTATATAAAAATTAGAATATCCTCAGTATAATGATATGTTTTTATGTTATGGTTTTTACCTTCGCTTTCAAACACTTCCATTTAATGGGAAACAAACTTACCATTTATGTGTACGATGAACTACCACCTCACAAAATTATGTCGTTCATTTTTCCTTTACCATGTTTCAAGGTTAAGAGTTATAATGAAAAATATGTTTATATATGATATATATATTATTTAAAATTCCTTTATTCTTATATAATTATTTTATAACACATACCTTTATGCTTTCCATTTTGTGTAAATACACTAACATTGTTTGTGGAAGTATAGATTACCTCCCCCTCAAAGCGATGTGACTCGTTCACACTATACATGGAAAGTATAAAGGATTGTTTTATCAAACCTATGTAATATTTATGAAATATATATGGTACTTTAATTATAATACACATATATATAATTTACTTTTAATTCTTTTAATATGACAATAAAATGACATTCATGCGTACGTACAGCTTACTGTCTCCATAAACAGTGAATTTCATTTATTACCTCCAAATATTATGGATTATTATAAATGAATATATTATAAATAAATATGATATTTACATAATGTTTTAAATTCTTAAGATTATGATACCATGATATAATATGAACAATAATTAATAAGTTAAAACATTTGTGACAAACCAGGCAATTAACACCATAAATAGTGGAAAAAATAAAATATTCTTATCAAAAAAGTAATAAGATATTATAAGAATATCATATATGATATAATAAATATTAATATGGTTTTGGTATAAGTTATTAATATGCTTAAATCCATTATAAAATAATTTAAAGTAACTTCACCCAAAAAGGAAACACAATGTAAGGGATTTCATCTCAATTTACATTCTATTGAGACATATTTGTTGTTATGCACCTAGTTTATTTTATATGGTGTATATATTTCCATTTAACATGTTATATCATGAATATATTTATTATCATGATATTATAAGTTTTATTTAATGTTATTCCTTCATGGAGATTATGATTCAAATGTTTCAAAGTGGTATGAGACACTTTGGAATGTTTAGCGATTATTCTCCACAAGAACATTTTTAATGATTACCTTTGAAATCCCACTTCCTTTTGTGATTGTTAACCTTATCTTGAAACAATAACTTTATTTTTTTCCCCTAATTTCTTATATATGGTGTAAATACTTCTACTTTGTCATATAATATCATGATTCATTTATTCTTTATGATATTTTTTAGTTTCAATTTGAATTATTTCATCTAATGGGATTTGAGTTAAAAGTTACCAAGTGGAAAAGAATTTCATAACCCAATTTATTTTCATTGGGTTATACTACTTCCTTGTTGTCATTAATATTATATTATTATGTGTATAATGACTTTGAATATCTATTGATTTATTTCCACTTCTTTATGTGGATTTTTGGTTGATACACATAATCTACTCATTTATTGATTCTCACTTCAATGTTATAATATTTTTAGAGATTTACTTAATAATCTCATATTTTTTAGGATTGTTTACACTTAAATTTAAATCTGAGGAAATTATTGGATTATTATTCAGTAAACCCATTATTTTTATTCTCCTCTGTTTATTCATTACCTTTTTTAATTGATAGTACCATTTTTCCTTTCTTTGGTACTCAACATGTTTTAGAAAAAAAATTTAAGAAAAACTGACTTTATTTATCTCTTTAGTCAAACAATCTATTTTATTATAAAAATCCTATTTTCAAAAATTGTTTTCAAAAATATTTTTAAACCTTAAAAAATTATTTATTAAAGAAATTTTTACTCTTTTTATCTTTTACCCATGTTTTTTTAAGGAATATTCTTTTCGCTTTACAAACAAGGAATTTATCTAAACTTTTTACCATACAAAAGGAATGTTCTCTTTACCTCATACATAATTTACATATTTACCCATTTTCATTTATTTGAAGATTCCTTTTCATGTCTAAAAGGTTAATTTTAAAATAAAATTATTTCAAAAGTGATTTTTAAAGAAATTTTTTTTCAAATTTTTTTTCAAAACAAAAGGAGATATTTTCCATAAGAATGTTTTGAAAAGATATTTTTATAGTATTTCTATTCATTAATGAAAATAACCCTTTATTTCTAATCCATTTGGGATATTTTGTATTTATACCATCCTTATTATTCCTCTAGATGTTTTATGATTGATTTAGACAATGATAGTATTGATATTAACTTTATAGATTACTTTTAGTTCCCTTAAAATATTCAATTTTCTATGATCATTTGACATTGAATTTCCCTTAAATATCCATATCATTTTTCATAGATATGATTATTATCTGAACCACATACCATTTTTTATAAGGTGTCTACTTTGAAATTTATTTGATTATTTGGGGAAATATTGATAAATCTATATCTTCTATTCAATACGGATATTTTGTAAGGAATATTATTTAATTTGATTATTTGATATGAGGAATGATTTGGACTAGCAATGATGGTTGGGGCTTCAAATTTCTATGTCCCCTCGATGCATCGATAGGTTATCATGAGAAAAATTATTTACACAAATTAAATAGGTTTCTACCTCTAGTTTTAAACTGTCTTGTGAAAGGTCCTGACAGTATAGATTTTTATGTTCCAGAGAAATAATGTCTAATAATTAAGAATTTCCTTTATTTTTATTCAGTTTTTATTTATCCATGATATTTTTCATCAAAATATCTATGGATGCATTTTATTCTAAATTCATTTATTAAATGTCATGTGTTGTAGTTTCTTACCTTTAAATATTTATTTTTCCTTATCTAGATATTTGAATGGAATGTGCTTTCATTTATTTACCTTACCATATTGATTATATACTTCCTTCTCATTTTATTGATATCATGGAATGTGTGTTTAGTTATTTACCTTTCCATTTAATTATTCTCACTGATTCATTATTTCTCCTATTGTAATTTACACTTACTGAGAATTTAAGCTCACCCTTATTATGTTTCCTTTCCCCAGGATTCCAAGAAATATACTAATAAATATATTAAAGGATACTATATATGTAATAAAGTTATTATCCTCAAAAAAAATATTTTAATTAGTGTATTAATTTGTAATACAAGACTCATGTATGTATCTGTTTTACCAAGACTACTAAATTGTTCGGTCCTTTAGGATGCAATTTACCTATATCTTATGCCAATGTAATGGTATCATGACACCGGATCTGGGATTTCTAGGGTTGGGTCACTATATTTGGTATCAGATAAAGTTTATTAGAAACATTGAGAACTAGATTTAGGAAAACATATATTAGAGAACATAATCCTAAGGTAGAATTTAAAAATAATTATAGAAGAAAATCCTAGAATTTTGGTAAATTAGATCTTATGTGGGTGTTCCAAAAAATAAATAGGTATCTAGATACTATAAGTGGAAGTGGTTCTAGGATAGATGTACCTAGGAGTAACAACTTCGACAAGGTGTGTCAGGCCTTACTCGGCGTAACCTGGTACATGAAAATGGGCCTTACTTTACACCTAGTTTGACACTCCTTGGGGATACTCTAAGGATAATTCACATTTTCTTTAAAAACTATTCTAAAGGATTTGAACAGATAATGAATGACATGGTTTAAACCCAAGACTAAATAAGGTACTATGTTAAAATAAAATGGTTGAAGTATTTATGTATTGAGGTTGTATTGAAATCCTTAGTTGAAATGATATTTAATGATTAAACTTATTTCAAGGATGCCCATAATATTTATTTTTAAAATTATATTAATATGGTTTTAGAAAATGACAACCTGTATATAAGTTGAATACCAATCAAGTTTGGCAAGGTCACAGGACTTGAACCCGTGACTGAAGGATGATAAGGGTTTCACGCCAAACACTAACCTATACAATGTCATGGTTAATATTTCATATTTTTAGTTAAACAATTTTATGGATAAATATTAATAATTAACCTATGGTGTTTCTTTTAGGTTTATAGATTATATATATTGTTTTAATAATAGTTAGAGGCAAATATTTAGACTTTTCACTCTTTTATGGGCCTTATGATCTATTAAAATGGTATTTTAGTTCCTTAGGCATCAAAGTTAATTTTTAGATATCCATTTTCTGAAGTAATGGATTAATTATAAATTTATCAAAGCACAAAAAAGGATGAAAATTGTGAAATATATTATGTATGTATATTTCTTTATATTCTTAGGCAGTAGAGGAATTTCTCAACATGAGGAAAAGGATATTAAAAAAATTCTTAACACCTTAATTTCTGTTGAACTGTTGGTCTTCTAAATCATCACGGATTTATGGGTTTGAGGACCTCAAAGTTAAATTTATCATTAACTTATTTATGATTGATGACCTCAATATCTCCTTATAAATATTTATTATTTTCCTTCATGTATGTATATCTACTTTCTACTAGTTTTTTCATACCTAGATACCTATTTATATGTTATTCCATGTGACCTTTGTACTTCCAATTCTCTCTTTTATATAGGATTTCATACAAACCTTTCTCATGATGTGGGATTTCAAAAATAATAAATATCAAACAATATATCACCAATATCAAGTTTAAATTGTGTGTATGTAGTTTAATTAAGGTTGGGAGACTGTGACGCCCTAAAAATCTAAAGTATGAACATTGTATTTAATAGTGTGTATAACACGCAACACCAAGCGCATAAAGGAATATATTATCCTGATAATTTATAATATATTTAATATTTTAAATAAATTAAATATAATTTATAGCTTGAAATACATGTGACACTAATTTATCATACATCGCATGCAACAATGAATTTCTTTAATGGCCTGCATTACATGCAAGACTGAGTTTTACCGAAAAACAATATATTATTAAAATATTATTATTTAATATAATAAGATATCACCTAGACATTAAATTAGAAGGTTGGAAATAGGATTAAATAACTTATGAAAATATTTGGTTTACAAAAATATTAAATTAATTAATTGGTTACTAATTAATTATAAATGAATATAGAAATCAATTGAATATAAAAGGAATGTTTTATATAAAACTATTTTTATGCTCACAAAGTTGTTTTATCATAATAAATTAAATTAATAACAAAAATTGAATGATATTAATGAAATATATATGTTATATATTCAATCAAATATTTTTTATATTCATCTGATATATTTGATAGGAAAAGAATAATAACAAACCTAATATTACACATAAAACCTATCTTTTTATTAAGGCACTTTATTGGATTTTAATGGAGAAACTAATTTAAATCCATTTTTTGGAACTTTATAAATCTTATACTTAAAAATAAAATTAATATTTTAAATCATAATGTTAGGTTGAATTTTTTTTATTATTTGTGAAGGTTCATTTTTTGATGAATAGTGAAAAATATTGAATTTTAATTCAAAACTTCTTTTTCATCTAATTTATTTATAAGGATAAATTATATTTTTAATTGGTTTTCAAGTATAATTAGAATAATTTTTTATTAATTAATCTAATTTAGGTTATTGGAATCAATTTTAATTTTCAATTGGATATAAAAACATATAAATTTTTTGAACATTTTTACTTTAAAAACCCACATTGTTATCCCATTTGCGGGATTAAATTTAAATTAATTTCTACCAATTATATGATTGTAATTTGAAAACATTTATTCCATGTTTGGAGTCGTTATAATTTATAAATTATAATAAGTTTAACTTAGTTTTTTACCAAAAATATTATTGAAAGTAATTAAAATTAATTACAACAATTAAGATGAAATTAAGCTTAGCAAAGGACTAAACCTTAAACTTAAGAGCCAAAATGACCTAAACACTTGTAAAAATACATTTTATAGCCATATTCTGATCTTATACACCATTATATTGATTTTTTTTTTGTTAAGACACTTTTTAGGTAAAAATGTGGGTTCACCTAACTTCTTTTCAAAAATGCCAAGTGAGTCATTTTCCCCACTTATAAAAAGGCATTCAAGACTCTCACTTACCCAAACCTATAAAACCAATTATATTCATCCAATATCTATTAAATTCCCTTTAAAACATCCCTAACTTCCTCATTGAATCATAAATTTGGAATAATTCAATCCATGGAATTCTTTTGGTGCAAACCAAAAAGAGTTACCTGATTAAGAGGTAACATCTTTCCTCAAGCTCTTTTGATTTTATTTTCATTCTCCACACCATCAACTATCATTATTCCATGATTATATAAAAAAATCAGTATCCTAATTATAATAATATATTGTTATGCTAATATTTTTACCAGTACTTAAACACACTTCCATATAATAGGTAATGAACTTACTGTGTATGTGTACGGTGAACTACCACCTTGTAAAATGATGTCATTCATTTTTCCTTAACCACCTTTCATGGTTTGGAATCATAATGAAATTTTTTTTATATATGATATATATAATATTTAAAATTTATTCATGCTTCTTTAATTATTTTATAACACATACCTTTATGATTTCCATTTTTTGTAAATATGATAACATCGTTTGTGTAAGTGTAGACTGTCACCCCCTCAAAGCGATATGACCCATTCACACTATACATAGAACATATAAAACATGTTTTTAATAAATAAATGTGATATATGTGAAATATATATGATATTATAATTATAATACATACATATATATATATATATATATAATTTACTTTTCATTCTTTTAATATGATAAAAAATGAAATTAACGCTCATTCGTACATACGGCATACTGTCTCCATGAATGGTGCATTTCATTTATTATCTCCAAATATTATAGATTATTATAAATACATATATACTACATACATATGATATTTAAATAATGTTTTAAATTATAAAGATTATGAAACCATGATATAATAGTAACAATAAGTAACAAGTTAAAACATACTCAAGAAACTAGGCAATTAACACTTGAAATAGTGAAAATAATAAAATATTATTATCAAATGATTAATAAGACATTATAAGTAGATCATATAAGATATAGTAAATATTAATATGGTTTTTGGCACATACATGAATTCTTTTAAAGGTATTTTTCATGTAATTTCTATTATTTCTTTGTTTGTAAGGGTTTCCCAGTAATTTTTGGACAAAAGGGTGGTTACTTCAAGATTTGGGCCAAACCATGAGCTCATTTCCAGATTTAAAAAAATTCTTCTATAACTCATTTTTTCAAAAAATTTCACCCATTACAATTCCAACTTGTCCTAACCTGAATTATTAAAACCAAAATATCCATTTGGACACCTTAGGAACTCATAATCATGGTGTATTTGGTCGATTTATTCAAGCATTGGGCCAACCCGTGAGCCCATTTCCAGATTTAAAGAAATGAATTATTTCTTTTATATATAATTCATTTTTTAATATTATTTTTGTCATTACACCTCTAAATATATCCCAAAAAACCCTAGGCTCACCCTCATGTTTTATTTTCCATATTTAGAGCTCATCTTCATTGGGGATTAGGGATAATTTCCTCAAGGTTTCTCAAATAATCCAGATTTGCAAAAAGAATTTGTTTCTTTCATAAATCATTAATTTTTTTACTCTTTTCCTCCCATTTCAGTCCCCTCTCGACCTATTAAGTCTTATTAAAACATACCCTTAAATTTTGGCTGCTTTGAGACTCAACTATATGTGTATTTGGGGAGATTTCTTCAATGTTTCTCAAGTAAGTGAATTTCTCTTTTATTCCTTCCATTTCCTTAGGGTTTCCCCTCATTCCTCCTCCTCCTTCCATTATTTATTGTTTATATCTTATAAATTGGTAATTAATTACATAGGGTTATATTATACCATAATTATTTATGGGGTTTTTGTTTGTTTGGGGTAGGTCTTCATAGGTTTAGGGTTTACAAACCCTCTGATGGTGATATCGGGTGTGTGTTTCCATTCTGCCAAAGATTTGAGGTAGGTTTCCCATTTAACTTGTACTTTTTATTTAATATTCATATTTTTCATGGTATTTTAACCCTCTAAACATTATTATTATTGTTTTATAATCCTTCAATAACTTTATTTGGTGTGTAAGGTGGTGTTTATGCCTTGTTTTGTGAAAAGTAGTGTTGTTCTGTTACAAGAGTGCACACCAATTGTTTGTTTAAATGTTATGTTATTTTTTCACCTATTTTGTGATGTTTATAATCTTTTTTAGCAATTTAAATAAATTTTTGGCATGCAAATTTTATTTTATAACCTTTTTAGTTTTAAATAAAATTGGTTTCATTAAATGTTGTATGCCCCGTTTTCGGGAAAGTGCCTGGTTAGATTTTGTGTGATCAAGGTGAAATAGAATGATTGGTTTGGCTTATGAAAAATATTTAAGCATGTGAATCAATGTTTTTGGGTTCATTATGTGGTTTCCAATATTTTATTGGGTTTTATAATGAAATGAGTATGGGTTTTTAGGGTGTTTTGGCATGTGTTCCTGATAAATGGCTTGTTTGGCATCTTTATAGAAACGGATGGGTTTTGAATGTGTAACCTGAACTTTTAAGGGGTTTATGTAAATTTTTTGTTGCTTAAAATGCTTTTTTTACACATATTTATGAATAGTTTAATTGGTTATTTTGATAAATTTTGTTTTTCTGAAAAATGTTTAAAGGCTTGTTTGGCATTTTTCTTGTAAAATTGGTTTTCATGTGTATTCCATGTTTTATCATTGGGGTCATTTTATAATTCATGAAATTGATTTATTAAATGGTGTTGGGGATGAAAAATAGAGTTTTATCTGGTATATTTGTGTTTTTTGGGGTTTTTTCCTTAAATTTTCATTTTTAAATGGATTTTATGTGCAAAGTCTCGGTATACTTCTTGAAATTGTTTTATGAAAATTTTAAGTGGTTTATTGACCAATAAAAAATATGTGAAACATTATTGAGGTATTTTTGGTGCATGTATGATTTGTAAATGAAATTTTCATTGTAAAAGTTTGTGTGATAACATGTGGAACTTGATTGAGCACAAATAGGGAAACCCGGGTATTTAGGTGGGTGGACGTGCACTAGTATGCTAATGATCCGAATTAGTTTCATCTCTGTTTCAAGTAGCAAGCTTGAAAATCACAACACTAACTAAAATATGATGATGATGTTTGATAACACTAGTTTATGGGTATTTTTTCATAGTAGTGGCTCATGCTTGAGAACATATATTTTTTTATGGTTACTTTTCACCGAGATACGAGGTACTTGGGGCCCATAGATAGGTAGTGCCTATAGATATTCCCATGACTTGTGCTCATTGGATATTTTGTACTCATTATCATTATATGGTGTGTTTTTTTGGTAAATTCAGAATTATGTGTGTTCTATTTAAAATATTTCATTCGTTAAAGAATCCTTCTTGAAAACTATTTTCATTTTGAAGTTTCATATCTTTGAAATTGGTTACTAGCATTTCCTATTTATGAAAATTTGCAAGCATTTTATTTTGTAATGTATGTATCATGGAACCTTGTTGGTAAAACATACTTTTATATATTTTATTTCAAAATTGAAATTGATGTTTCTTTTATTTTAAAGTAAGTTCATTGGGAATATAATATTGGGTTAACCTACTACGTTTTAATACTCACGCCTATAGTATTCTCCTATTTTTATCCCTTGTACAGGTTTCAACTTGAGTTCAATAGCCTTGGTAAATATCTGATCGATGTGTTAAAGAGTGAACAGAGGGGTTTCATGGAGTTAGTTGGTTGTTAGGTTTGTTTGGTTGAGTTTTCTAGTTCAGTTGTACTTTCAGTTTCATGTACAATTAATGTTTAGTTAAAATTTTCTATAAGTGTATGTTAGGCTATCCATTTTTTTATGATACTTATTTATTGTTTATATTTGGGAAAAAAATTCTTGTTTTACTCTAACTAATTGCCACAATGCTTGTCTCTATTCTGGGAGGATCGGGAATGCCTCTCGGGACTTGTCATGGAGCGGCCTGGGTGACGAGTTCAGGGTCGACCCAAAATGGTTCATGACAAAATGGTATCAGATCGGGTCGGATCTTAGCAGACCTTACTTTTTAGAGCACCTTTGTTATTTTAGGGATGTTATGGTAGATGGAGTTAGATTGTTGGAACTTTATAGGTAGGTTCGGGAAGAGAGTCATGAACTCTTTCTCATTCTGATCCTCAAGTGTCCATGGGAAGTCCAGTTTTATTAGTTTCTTTGGTTCTTAGGGATTCTTTGTTGATTAGGATATGATAAGGGGAGTTTGACTAATGGAATATGTGAGATCATAGTGAATGGAAAGCCATGTGGAGACAGGGCATGGTCCTAAGAAGGCTCTTCGTGTTGGTGGTGTGTTTGACATATGGTCTCTGACCATATGATCAAGTCACCCACTAACACTAGTTCCCTTATGTGGGTCTCTTGGACCTTTCTTGAATTATGAATTTTTTTTTAAAAATCCTCATGTGAGAATTGGGGAAATGTGTTTTCATGGAATGGTGGGATTTTAAAAAGAATAGTGGTTTTTATATGCTTAGTATAAGAAAGGTTTTGGGATTTTTTTTTTTTTGAAACAAATTTTGGGGAGAAAGTGGAAATGATTTAACGGCATTGAATTTACTTAATATAAACTTATGGTTTTCTAGAATAAAATTTTTGGAAATATTATATTATTTTAAATTGATTTTGAAGACTTTGGTTTAAATGAGATGTGTCGGGTTGTTGAAAAGTGTTTGAATCTGATGAATTTGGTTTGGGAAATAGTTTTGAACGGTTGGTGTTTTTTCTGAAAAAGGTTTTTGGCCTTTGTGGTTATCAGATTAAGAAAAGTGACCATGATGAATTTTTGAAATGGGAAAGGGTTTTTTGGAATATAAAGTTTGTTTATAATTTGTACTAAATGTAATGGAATGGGTTTTAAATCAAATGGTTTTTGAAAAAGTTTGGTTTATTGAGATGTTGAAAAATGTTTTGAATAAAGGGAGAGTATTTTGATGGAGAACTATGGGGTGTCTTTTTCATGCTTGGTAAAATAGTTTATTGTGTGGAAATATGAAAATTGTTTTTGACTTGGTGGTTAGTGTGACTATGGAAGGTACATGATTTTCGAAATGGGTTGAACATTTTGTCTTGTAAATTGAGGATGTTTGTTTTAGCCTTTGGTGATTTCATGTGGGATCACATGCATGGTTTTGTATAGATATGTTGATGGAGGCCTAGTATGGTATAGTGGTTTGGTGCCTAGGGTAGAACAGGAATGTGCATGTGAGTGAGACTTGATGAAACACCATTATTGAATGTGAAAATCCTCCAAGTTAGTTTGTTTTCTCAAAAGTATTTTAAGCTGAAAATTTGTTGTGTTTTTGTAAATCGGTGTTTATGTGGGTTTCTTTTTCATGATTTAGAAGTGTGGTTTGTTTGGTATTATTTCTCATGATATTTAAGTGATACTCATGGTGTGTATTGAGATGGGATCTTGTTAGTGGATTGGTTTTTTAGCAATGTTTGATGGGTTTATAAGGATATATTGGATGTTTTTATGTGGACATGGATGTATCTATGTTGGAAAGACTTCCAGTTGATCAGCCTAAGGATTCATTTAAAACATTAAATCCACCTCTTCGAATGATTCCTAAACTCATTTGATGTAATAGAGAGTTGTTTGGGCTTGATTTAAAGTTTTTTCCTATTGTGATAATTATTTTGGATATAGCAGTTGTGTTCGGTGATGTTGATGTGCTTCACCATATTCCTTGTATATTTTACTCCTCATTCAGAGTGATAGAAAATGGTGCTATGTATCTATGAGTTCATATTTAGATGAAGGTGTGTTGTTGAGAAAGTGAGTTTCATGGGGTGTTGTGATCCTTAGATCCTAGTTGTGGCACAGTATATACTTCAAGCATCAGGGCTCCAGCCACAGGTCATGGAGTGAAGCTTTTCATGCAGTTAGGAAATTTCCAGAGGTGTGGAGAGCTATACTAATCTCCTGCCTTCACAATTGTGGTAAGTTAATTTCTATGATTTTATTGTGGTTTCTCATCACTTAGATTTTCCTTTTCTTACAAAGAGCATGGTAGAATAACCCCTCACACAGTGTTTATGGTTATTCCTTCTCAGATGTGGGTTTCCAATCAATGACCCTGTGTGGACTGCCAATATGAATCGCGTGTGGTCTTGATTTCATCTATTCATAAGTGGAGAGTTTTGGGTGGTTCTTCTATTTCTTTTTTTTGTTTTAGTGGCCCAATGATTGGGTCCCCTTCCCTTCCATCCCAGAGTGGTGGGGGTTTTATCCATGCATAAAGTGTTGGTCCAGTTATTTTCCCCTCCATTAGGGAGTGGGTGATTTAAATGTTCATGTTTTAACCCTCTTAACTTGGTTTTGTAGGTTGTTGTTGGAGAGTTTTATTGGGACTGTATGGGTGAGGCCCAATTCTAGTTCATGTTGAACTCTTGTTTGTTCATTTCTAGTTGGTCTCTAATGTTGGTGATAACCACTATGGATGTCAAAGATATTTCCTTATGTATTTTTTGGATGGTAGTTCTTATTTTATGGGGGGGCATGTTCCACCACACCCCCCACACACACCCCCAAGTCGTTGTATTTCATGAGTGCACTTTGGTTTGGGTGATCATTGGGTTCATTGGTATAAGGTCCAACAATTGGGTTCTTGGCTTGGTTGTGGAGGTGTTGGATTGATCTTTTCATTGATTCTCAGGAATTTTTTGTGATTTGGTGTTTGGTTTGGGAAATAGGAATAAGTTCTATTTATTCTGGATGATATGTCCTTGACTTGAGAGGTTGGACCATGTTGATAAGGAATCCTTAGGTGTTGATCTTTCAGTTGGAAAGTGTTATAGATTTATAGGGGTGGAAAGTTTTTATGGTGGGGAGAATTGTCACATACATGACTTATTTTAAAGGTATTTTTCATTTAATTTCTATTATTGTTTTGTTTTTGGGGGTTTCCCATGCATTTTTTGAGAAAAGGGTGGTTACTTCAAGATTTGGGCCAAACCGTGAGCTCGTTTCAAGATTTAAAAACAAAATTTATTTCTTTTATAACACCTTTGTTTTTCAACAATTTTCACCCATTATAATTTCCACTTGGCCTACCCTAAACTATTAAAACTGCCATATCCCTTTGGACCCCTTAGGAACTCATAATCATGGTGTATTTGGGTGATTTATTCAGGCATTGGGTCAACCCCTAAGAACATTTCCATATTTAAGGAAATTAATTATTTATTTTATATATCATTCATTTTTTAACATTTTTCAGTCATTCTACCTCTCACTTGATCCCAAAAACTATAAGCACGCCCCCATGTTCCATTTTCCCTCTTTGGAGCTCATCATCATCGTGGATTAGGGTGAATTTCCTCAAGGTTTCTCAAATCATCTAGATTTTCAAATAAAAATTATTTCTTTCATTAATCATTAATTTTTTACTCTTTTTTCCCCATTTCAGTCCCCACTCGACCTCCTAATCCTTATTCAAGCCTACCTTTTAATTATGGATACATTCATATTCAAATATTGGTGTATTTAGGGAGATTTCTTCAAAGTCTCTCAAGTGAATTCCTCTCTTATTCCTTGAATTTCTTTAGGGTTTCTCCTCCTTCCTCCTCCTCCTTCCATTATTTATTGGTTCTCTCTTCTCCCCTGGTCATGCACGACCTATGTATCTATTATACCATGATTTTTTATGGGGGTTTTGTTCGTTTGGGGATGGTCTTCATAGGTTTGGGGTTTATAAACCCTCAGATGGTGATATCGGGTGTGTGTTTCCATTCCGCCAAGGATTTGAGGGAGGTTTCACATTGAACTTTTCCTTTTTATTTAATATTCATCTTTTTAAAAGTATTTTCACCCTCTATACATTCTTATTATTGTTTTATAATACTTCTATAACTTTATTAGGTGTGTAAGGTGGTGTTTATGCCTTGTTTTGTGAAAAGTAGTGTTGTTTTGTTATAGGAGTGCACACTAATTGTTTGTTTAAATGTTCTGTTATTTTTTGCACCTAGTTTTTGATGTTTAGAATTTGTTTTAAATAAATATTTTTCAGGAAAATTTTATTTTATAACCTTTTAGTGTTAAATATAATTGGTTTCATTAAATGTTGTATGCCACGTTTTCATGAAAGTTCCTTATTGGTTTTTGTGTGCTCAAAGTGATATAAAATGATTGGTTTGAATTATGAAACATATTGGCAGCATGTGAATCAATTTTTTGGGTTCCTTATGTGGGTTACAATCTGGTTTTGGGTTTTATAATGAAATGAGTATGGGTTTTTAGGGTGTTTTGGCATGTGTTCCCAATAAATGGCTTGTTTGGCCTCTCTATAGAAATGAATGGGTTTTGAATGTGTAACTTAAATTTTTAAGGGGTTTATGTAAATTTTTTATTTCATTCAATGTTTTTTTACAACTATTTATGAATAGTGGAATTGTTTCTTTTGATTTTTTTTTTGAAGAATTCTTAAAGGCTTGTTTGGCATTTTCTTATAAAACTAGTTTCCATATGTATTCCATGTTTTATCATTTGGGTCATTTTATGATTCATGAAATTGATTTATTAAATGGTTTTGGGGATGAAAAATCTGGTTTTATGTCGTATTGGTTGGTTTTTGTCCTTAAAGGAGCATTTTTAAATGGATTTTATGTGAAAATCCTTGTTATACTTCTTGAAATTGTTTTATGAACATTTTAAGTGGTTTAGTAACCCATGAAGGATATGTGAAACATGGTTATGGTATTTTTGGTGTGTGAATGATTTATAAATTAAATTTTCATGTGAAAAGTGTATGTGATAACACATGGAACTTGATTAAACACAAAGAGGGAAACTTGGGTATCTAGGTGGGTGGACATGTATTAGTATACAAGTGATCCGAAGTGGTTTTGTCTCTATTTAAAGTAGAAAGTTTGACTATTACAACACTAAATATACTTTGATGATGATTTTGGAGACCAATAGGTTATGGGTATTGTTCCGTACTAGTGGATAGTGCACATGAATGAATATTTGTTATGGATACTTTTCACTGAGATATGAGGTACCTGGGGCCCACAGCTTGCTAGTGCCTAGGGATGTTCACATGACTTGTGCTCATTGGATCTTTTGTACTCACTATCGGAATACAGTGTGTTTGGTTGGTAAATTCAGCATCATGTGTGTTCTATTTAAAAGTTTGCATTCTTTAAAGCAGCCTTCTTGAAAGCTATTTTCATTTTGAAGTTGCATCTCTTTGAAATTGGTTACTAGCATTTCCTATTTATGAAAATTTTCAAGCATTTTATTTTGTAATGTTTGTAGCATGGAACCTTGTTTAGAAAAAATACTTTTATATATTGTATTTTAAACTTGGAATTTATGTTTATTTTATTTTAATGGAAGTGCATTGGGAATAGAATATCAGGATAACCTACTAAGTTTTAATACCCAAGCCTATAGCCTTCTTCTGTTTTTATCCCTTGTGCAGGTTTCATCTTGAGTTTGATCGCCTTTGGAAACATATGATCGATGTGTTGGAGAGTGACTAGTGGGGTTTCATGGAGTCAGTTGGTTGTCAGTTTTGTTCGGTTGAGTTTTCTGGTTGATTTGTACTTTCAGTTCCATGTCCAATTAATGTTTAGTTCAAATTTTATATAAATGTATGTTGCGATATTTGTTTCTTTCTGATACTTAGTTATTGTTTATATTTGGAAAAAAATTCCCTTGTCACTGTAACTGATTCCCTCGGTGATTGTCTTCATCTCAAGAGGATTGGTAATCACTCTTGAGACTTGTCGTTGAGCGGTTTGGGTGACCGGTTCAGGGTTGACCCAGACTAGTTCCTGAAAAAATGGTATCAGAGCAGGTCGGATCTTAGAAGACCTTGCCTTTTAGAGCTCCCTTGTTATTTGGGGGATGTCATGGTATATGGAGTATGATTTTGGGAACTTAAGGGGTTGGTTTGGGAAGATCGTCATGAACTCTTGCTCATTATGATCCTCGGGTGTCTATGGGAAGTCTAGTTTTATTAGTTTCTTTGGTTCTTAGGGATTGTTTTGTGATTTGAATATGAAAAGGGGAGTTAGACTAATGGACTATATGAGATCGTAGGGCTTGGAAATCCATGTCAAAATGGTGCATGGTCCTAAGAAGTCTCTCTGTGTTGGTGGTGTGTTTGACATATGGTCGCCAACCATATGGTCAAGTCACCCACCGACACTAGTTCCCTTCTGTGGGTATCTTGGACCATTCTTGAATTATTAATTTTGTTTTTAAAATCCTTATGTATGAATTTTGGAAATGGGTTTTCATGGAATGGTGGGATTTTAAAAAGTGTAAAGTGGGTTTTCAATGCTTAATATAATAAAGGTTTTAAGAATTTTTGGTTTTTGTGAAACAAACTTTTGGGAGAAAATGGAAATGATTTAACCGGATTTAATTTCCTTAATCGAAACTTACAATTTGATGAAATAAAATGTTTGGAAATGTTAGATTATTTTAAAAAGATTCTAAAGACTTTGGTTTAATTGGGATGTATGGGGCTATTAAAAAGTGTTTGAATCTGATGAATTGGGTTTGGGAATTGGTTTTGAATGGTTGTTGTTTTTATGAAAAAGGGGTTTGGCCTTTTTGGCTGTTGGATTAAGAAAATAGACCATGATGAATTTTTGAAATGGAAAAGGGTTTTTTGGAATATCATTTTTGTTTGGAATTTGTACTAAATGAAATTAAATGGGTTTTTAATCAAATGGTTCTTAAAAAAGTGTGGTTTGTTGAGATGCTGAAAAATGTTCTGAATAAAGGGAGAGGATTTTAATGGAGACCTATGGGGTTTCT
Organism: Viscum album; assembly: GCA_963277665.1. NCBI lineage: Eukaryota > Viridiplantae > Streptophyta > Magnoliopsida > Santalales > Viscaceae > Viscum > Viscum album. The sequence continues at coordinate 1,605,157,198 of OY728141.1, read as the reverse complement.
TTTTCAATCTTGGTTAAATGGTTTGTTGTTTGGAAATATGAAAATGGTTTTTGAATTGGTGGTTACTATGCCTATAGAAGGTACATGGTTTTTGAAATGGGTTGAATGTTTTGGATTATAAAATAAGGATGTTTGTTTTATCTATTGGTGTTTTCATGGGGGTTCACATTTATGGTTTTGTATAGATATGTTTATGGACACCCAGTATGGCATAGTGGTTGGGTGACTGGGGTGGCATGAGAATGTTCATGTGAGTGAGACTTGATGAAACACCAGTGGTGAATGTGAAAATCCACCAAGTTAGTTTTCTTTTCAAAAGTGTTTTAAGTTGAAATTTTTTTTGTAAACCAGTGTTTATGTGGGGGGTTTTTCATGTTTTAGAAGTAAGGTTTGTTTGGTATGATTCCTCATGATCTCTAAGTGATACTCTTGGTGTGTCTTGAGGTGGGATCTTGTTGGTGGATCCGTTTTTGAGCAATGTTCACTGGGTTTATAAGGATATATTGGATGTTGTGATGTGGCCACGGATGGTTCTTCATTGGAAAGAATTCGAATTGATCAGCCTAAGGATTCATTTCAAACATTAAATCCACCTCTTAGGATGATGCCTCAACTTGTTTGATGGAATATAGATCTGTTTTGGATTTATTTAAAGTGTTTCCCTATTGTGATAATTCTTTTGGATATAGAAATTGTGTCCAGTGATGTTGATGTGTTTCACCATATTCTTTTTCCATTATTCTCCACATTTAGAGTGATATAGAATGGTGTTATATATCTAAGAGTTCTTATTTAGATAAAGGTGTGTTGTTGAGAAAGTGAGTTTTGTGGGGTTTTGTGATCCTTATCTCCTGGCTGCGGCACAACAGATGCTTCAAACATCAGGGATCTAGCAACAAGCCATAGAGTGAAGCTTTTCAAGTAGTTAGAAAATCTCTAGAGTTGTGGGTAGCTTGACAAATCTCCTTCATTCACCATTATGGTAAGGTGGTTTCTATTATTTTATTGTGGTTTATCATCACATTGATTTTCCTTTTTCTCAAAGATCATGGTGGAATTACCCATCACGCTATGTTTATGATTATGCCCTCTCAGATGTGTGTTTCCGATCAATGTCCCTATGTGGACTGCCAATGTGAATCGGGTGCGTTCTTGGTTTTACATGTTCATAGGTGGAGAGTATTGGGTTGCTCCTCTATTTCTTTTGTGGTTTTAGTGTCCCAGCGATTGGGTCCCCTTCCCTCCCCACCCCGAGTGGTGGGGGGTTTAATCCGTGTAGAAAGTGTTAGCCCAGTTCTTATCCCCTCCATTCGGTAGTGGGTGGTTTAAATGTTCATGTTTTAACGCTCTTAACTTGGTTTTGTAGGTTGTTGTGGGAGAGTTTTGGTGGGATTGTGTGGGTGAGGCCTAGTTCTAGTTTGTGTTTAATTCTTGTTTGTTCATTTTCAGTTGGTCTATAATGGTGGGGAGGACTACTGTGGATCTCAAAGATCAACACTTTAAGTATTTGTCGAATGTTAGTTTAGATTTTATGGTGGGGAACCCGTTTTACCCCCCCCCCCCCCCAAGATGTTGTCTTTTGTGAGTGCACTTTGGTTTGGGTTATCATGGGGTTCGTTGGGAGAAATCCCAACAATCTGGTTCTTGGCTTGGTTTTGGAGGTGGTGGATTGATCTTTCCATTGATTCTTAGGAAGTGGTTGTGGGTTGGTGTTTTTTTGGGAAAGATTCTTTAGTTCCATTGATATTCGATGATATTTCCTTGGCTTGAGAGGCTGGACCGTGATGATAAGAAATCCTTAGGTATTGATCTTTCAGTTGGAAAGTGTTACTAATTTTTGAGGGTGGAAAGTTTTTATGGTGGGGAAAATTTTTACATACATGAATTATTTTAAAGTTATTTTTAATGTAATTTATATTATTTCTTTATTTTGGGGGGTCTACTAGGATTTTTTTGGAGAAAAGGGTGGTTACTTCAAGATTTGGTCCAAACTGTGAGCTCATTTCTAGATTTAAAAACAAAAATTTTTTCTTTTATAACTCCTTTTCTCAACATTTTTAACCCATTATACTTTCCACTTCACCTACCCTGACTTATTCAAACCACTATATCTATTTTAACCCCTTAGGAACTGATAATCATGGTGTATTTGGGTGATTTATTCTGGAATTGGGCCAACCTGTGAGCCCATTTCCAGATTTAAGGAAATGAATTATTTCTTTTATATCTCATTCATTGTTTAACAGTTTTCTATCATTAAACCTCTCATTAAAGACCACAAGACCTAGGGGAATCCCCATATTCTATTTTCCCTCTTTTTATCTCATCTTCATCATGTATTAGGGATAATTTCATCAAGGTTTCTCAAATCTTCTATATTTGCAAAGGAAATTTGCTTCTTTCATAAATCATTCATTTTTTACTCTTTTCCTCCCATTTCAGTCCCCACTCTACCTCCTCATCCTTTTTCAAACTTACCTTTCAATTTTTTCTTCTTGGATATTCAACTATTGGTGTATTAGGGGTGATTTCTTCAATTTTTCTCAAGTGAATTCCTCTCTTATTCCTTCCATTCCCGTTAGGGTTTCTTCTTATTCCTCCTCCTCATTCCATTATTTTTTGGTTATATCTTCTCCTATAGTAATTAAAGACATATAGTTATATTATCCCATAATTTGTTATGGGTTTTCTATTCTTTTGGGGATGGTATTCATAGGTTTATGGTTTATAAACCCTCGGATGGTGATATCGGGTGTGTGTTTTCATTCAAACAAGGATTTGAGGTAGGTTTCCCATTTCACTTGTCCTTTTTATTTAATATTCATCTTTTTAATGGTATTTTTACCCTATAAAAATTCTTATTATTGTTTTATAAGCCTCCAATAACTTTATTTGGTGTGTAAGCTGGTGTTTATACCTTGTTTTGTGAAAAGTAGTGTTGTTTTTTTATAAGAGTGCACACCCATTGTTTGTTTAAATATTCTGTTATTTTTTACACCTGTTTTTTGATTTTTAGAACATTTTTTAGAAATTTAAATAAATTTTTGGTATGAAAATTTTATTTTATAACCATTTTAGTGTTAAATAGAATTGGTTTCATTAAATGTTGTATGTCACATTTTCAGGAAAGTGCTCGGTTGGCTTTTGTGTGCTCAAGGTGATTTAAAATGATTGGTTTGGATTATGAAAAATATTGGCAGCATGTGAATCAATTCTTTTGGGTTTCTTATGTGGGTTCCAATCTGGTTTTGGGTTTTATAATTAAATGATTATGTGTTTTTAGGGTGTTTTGGCATGTGTTCTGGATAAATGGCATGTTTGGAATCTCTATATAAATGGATGGTTTTTGAATGTGTAACCTTAATTTTTAAGGGTTTTATGTAAAACAAATTCCCTTTAAATGGTTTGTTTACACCTATTTATAAATAGTGTAAATTTTTCTTTTGATAAATATTTTTTTTGTGAAGAATTCTTAAAGGAATGTTGGTCATTTTCCTTGTAAAATTGGTTTTCATGTGTATTTTATGTTATATCATTGGGGTCATTTTATGATTCATGAAATTGATTTATTAAATGGTTTGGGGCTGAAAAATATGGTTTTATATGGTATTAGTGGGTTTTTTTCCTTAAAGGATCATTTTTAAATGGATTTTATGTGCAAATCCTTGTTATACTTCTTGAAATTGTTTTATGAAAATTTTAAGTTATTTATTGACCCATGAAGGATATGTGAAACATGGTTGATGTATTTTTGGTGAATGTATGATTTTAAAATTAAATTTTCATTTGAAAAGTATATGTGATAACATGTGGAACTTCATTGAGCACAAAAAGGGAAAACCAGGTATCTAGGTGGGAGGACATGTACTAGTATGCTAGTGATCTAAAGTGGTTTTGTCCTTATTTCACGTAGAAAGTTTGATGATGAAAATGCTAACTAAACAATGATGGTGATGTTGGGGACCACTTGGTTATGGGTATTGTTTTCTACTAGTGTCTCATTCACAATAATCGGTATTTTTTATGGTTACGTTTCACCGAGATATGAGGTACCTGAGGCCCATAGGTAGCTAGTGTCTAGGGATGTTCTCGTGACTTGTGATCATAAGATATTTTGTACACACTATTGGCATACAGTGTGTTTTGTTGGTAAATTCAGCAGAATTTTTTTTCTATTTAAAAGTGTGCATTCTTTAAAGTATCCATCTTGAAAATTGTTTTCATTTTGAAGTTGCATCTCTTTGAAATTGGTTACTAGCATTTCTTGTTTATGCAATTTTTCAATCATTTTATTTTGTAATGTTTGTAGCATGGGGCCTTTTTTGGAAAACATACTTTTATATATTTTATTTCAAACTTGAAATTGATGTTTATTTTATTTTAAAGGAAGTACATTGGGAATAGAATATTAGGCTAACCTACTGAGTTTTAATACACATGCCTACATAATTATTCTATTTTTAGCCCTTGTGTAGGTTTTAGCTTGAGTTAGATTACCTTGGGAGATTTCTGATCGATGTGATGGAGAGTGACCATTAGGTTTACATGGATTTAGTTGGTTGTTAGGTTTGGTCAGTTGAGTTGCCTAGTTTAGTTTTACTTTCATTTTCATGTACAATCAATGTTTAGTTCAACTTTTATATAAATGTATGTTGGGATTTATATTTCTTTCTTCTTCTTAGTTATTATTTATATTTGGGTGAAAATGTTCCCTTGTCACTCTAACTGATTCCCTCAGTGCTTGTCAACATCCCAAGAGGATCAGGAATGCCTCTCAGGACTTATCGTGGAGAGGTCCAGGTGACCGGTTCAGGGTTGACCCGGACTGGTTCGTAACAGTTTTGGTATAAGTTAATAACATTTTTAAAACCATTATAAAGGAACTTAAAGGACCTTCACCCAAAAATAAAACTCAAGGTAAGATTTTTCATCTCAATTTTCATTCCATTGAGACTTATTTGTTATTATGCACCTAGTTTCTTTTATATGGTCTATATATTTCTCTTTGACATATTATATCATGAATATCTTTATTATAATGATATTATAAGTATCATTTAATTTTATTACTTCATGGATATTATGATTCAAATGTTTCAAAGTGGTATGGGATATTTGGGAATGTTTAAATATTATTCTTCTTAATAAAATTTTTAATGATTATATTTAAAATATCACTTCCTTTTGTGATTTTTAACTTTCTATTGAAACAATGACTTCATAATTATCCATATAATTTCTTATATATGGTGTAAATACTATTTGTTTGTAATATAATATCATGATTCATTCATTCATCATGATATTTTGTGTTTTAATACGAATTATTTCATCTAAGGGGATTTGAGTTAAAATTTTCCAAGCGGAAAAGAATTTCATAACCCAATTTCTTTTCATTGGGTTATACTACTACCTCATTGTTGTTAACATTTTATGATTATGTGTATAATGACTTTTACTATCTATTGATATATTTCCACTTCTTTATGTGAATTTAAATTTCATACACATAATCTACTCATTAATTAATTCTCACTTTAATGTTATAATATTTTCAAGGGTCTACTTCATAATCTCATTTTGTTCGGGATTATTTACACTTAAATTTAAAAAAGAGTAAATTATTGTATCATTATTCAGTAAAACCTTTCATTTTATTCTCCTCTATTTATTTATTAACTTTTTCAATTAATAGTACCATTTTCTCATTCTTTGGTAAACAAAATGTTTTAGAAAATGTTTTTAATAAAACCCAACTTTATTTATCTCTTTAGTCGGAGAACCTATTTTCTTCATAAAACCCTATTTTCTAAAAAAATCAAAAAAAATTTAAACTTTTCAAAATGATTTATTAAATACATTTTTCCCTTTTTTTATTTTACCCATGTTTTTAAAAGAATCTTCTTGTCTCTTTTTGAACAAGGTGTTTTTTAACCTTTTTACCATACAAAAGGAATATTCTTTTTAACTCATAAGGAATATATGGATTTACTCAACATAATTTATTTGAATCTTACTTTTCATGTTTAAATGGTTACTTTTTAAATAAAATGTTTTCAATAGTGACTTTTAAATAAATGGTTTTTCAAAAATGAATGGATATTTTCCTAAAGAATGTTTTTAAAATATATTTTTATAGTATTTCTATTCATCAATGACAACAACCCTTTATTTTTACTACACTTGGGATATTTTGTATTAAAACCATCCTTATTCTTACTCTGGATGGTTTATAATTTATTTTTCCAATGATAGTATTGACATGAACTTCCTTGATTCATTTTAGTCCCCTTGAAATATTCAAATTCCTATGATTATTTGACATTGAATTTATCCAAAATAATCATATCATTTTTCATGGATATGATTATTACCTAAACTGTATACCATTTTTCATATAGTGTTTACTTTGAAAGTTTTTTGATTAGTTTAGGAAATAATGATAAATCTGTATTGTCTATTCAATACGACTATTTAATAAGTCATATTATTTAATTCTATTATCCGATATAAGGCATGATTTGGACTGGAAATTATGGGTAGGGCCCGGAATTTATATATCCCTATGATGCATTGACAGGTTCTCATGAGAAAAATTAGTTGCAAAAATTAAATAGGTTTCTAATTGTAGTTTTAAACCATATTTTGAAAGGTCTTGGCGGTATAGGTTTTCATGTACCTAATACATGATGTCCAATAATTAAGAATTGGTTTCATTTTGATTTAGTTATTATTTATCCTTGAGATTCTGTGTCAAAATATCTATGGATTCATTTCATTCTCAGTTCATTGATTAAATGGAATGTGTTTCTATTATTAACTTTTTATATTTATTTATCCTTATCTTGTTATTTGAATGGCATGTGTTTCCATTTATTTACATTTTCTTAATGATTATACACTTCCTTCCCAGTTTATTGATATCATGGAATGTGTGTTCAGCTATTTTCCTTTCTATTTAATTATTCTCACTTATCTGTTATTGTTTATGCTATACTTTACCCTTACTAAGCATTTGAGTCACCCTTATTATGTTTTCTTTCCTTAGGATTCCAAGAAATTTTCTATGAAAGATATGCAAGGGTATGCTGTATGGAATAAAGTTATTATCCCTAGAAAAAAAATTGTTGTAATTAGTGTATTAATTTGTAATACAATACTCATGTATGTATCTGGTTTACCAAGACTACTAAACTGTTCGGTCCTTTGGGATGCAATTTACTTGTATCTTATGACAATGTAATGGTGTCATGACATTGTCTCTAGGATTTCTTGGGTTGGGTCTCTAAAACTAGTGGATCTTGGTAAATATTTAAAGATTCATATGGGGATTTATTGTGACAAAAAGAGCACCATTTAATTGATAAATAATATAGCGTAACATTTTTGTATGAAAAACATCAAAATTAAGTACATTTTATTAAAGAAAACGTGGATAAAGAATACATCAAGATGGACTATATTGTAATGAATCAACATGATGTTTCCATTTAGTTTTATATTCAAATGAGGATATATTTAGGACTATAATCTTTGTATAAATTAAATAAATTCATTTAAATATGGAAAAATTATAAAATTACTTGTCAAATGGGGATACATCTTCCAAGAGTAGAATTATTATATAAAAGGGTATAAATATATCCTTGATGGTGAGATACAATCTATGGGAATGATCTAGAAATAGATAAATATAGATAAAGATAGTAGGAGTTAAATATAATTTTTTATCACCATATCAAGTGTCTTTTTAGAGATAAAGTTAATTTGTATGTATGGTAAGCATAGAATTATCTTTTGATATCTTATTTTTTAAACCAAGCATTACTCCTATAGACTTAGAGTTATGGGTGAATTAATTTATTATTATGGTTTTACTGAAGTTTAATTTCATTATGGATTCTTTGGATTTCCAATATATCCAAATAGGGGAATGTTGGAACCATGGTGTTTAAAATGTTAGAATTTTGGAACTTGTTTAAATATGGGGGAGTATTAAAACTTGATCTTAAAGTTTTTAAGAGGTTATTTGTTTTTTTCTAATCACATTTGTCTTAGTATAAATTCCTTTATAAGTTTATAAGTGGTCTAAGGAGCTTTATAATTGATTTAACGAAATGATACAAAATAATGACACAATTCACATGATCATGTTGTGAAGAGTTTTGTGTATCAGTAAACTGAATAGATGGTAAATAAAGTGATTTGGGGTCATTTAGTCACATATAAATAACCAGTATTACACTATAGAGGTAACTTCCATGCAATAATGAGCACCCCATGAAATCATGTGTCACACAAAAATCTAAGATGTTTTTCTATAATGTCTGGTTTTGTGCCATAATGACTGGACCCCTTGAAAAATACATGTGGATCCATCTAAATCTGGTTAAGATATCTTGTCGCAACCATTTATATAATGTCGTAACATGATTTGGGATTCAAAATATCTAAGAGGACTAAACCTACGATTTCAAGGGGTTTAAAATGAACCAACCTTGTGATTTTTAAAGGGACCTGTGAATGAATCACGTCATTCTACAATATTTTTCATCACATCATGATTTGGTGAATTAAAAATAATTTTGAAAATTCAAATATTTTTCAAAATATGATAGATGGGATTTGATCTTTGTGGTTTTAACTCAATATTAACGGATGGTTTTAAGGTCGAATCAACATGCGACATGTGGCAATTGTTGAAATATTAAATTAGAATATTAACTTATTGAAATTATATTAAATTATGAGAATAAAGGACATACATCACAAAATGAGTAGATTTGATAGATATATAATTTTGTATGTGAAAATAACTACTATTATGAAAAATATCTTAAAGAATTGGATATTGAATCATAAAGGTAACAACCTCATTGATTCAATGTTTGATCATCTTGGTGATATCATTGTAAGATATGGTTTTATTGATTTTTATTTGTTCCATGTATTGAAGTAGTGAGTGGTGAGATAAGTTAATATGTGACTCTTAAATAAGTAGTGATCCCTTCCAGAACTCGTGTAATCATAACAATGATTAGTGGTTATTTGGAGGAATGCATTAAGATATGGGACAATATGGTTTCCCTCTTCTAGGATCTCATCTTCAAAGATCCTAAATGGGATAAGTTCCATTTATATTGATGTATCAAAATAAATTATGGTCTCAACATCCTAAAGTTTATTTGGGAGGGTGTGGAACCTTCCATTTCGGTGTAATATCTGTGTAGATGTTTCAAGGTTGTGAGGGTTCCAACAAAAACTAAATTGTAGATTTCCTAGAAAATAAAAAATATATAAATTAGATATTAGTGGTTATTTGGTACATCAACAATTCATCTATGTACACTCATTAAATATATCCCTTAATGGTGAACCAAGTAAAATATTTATGTCACTGTATTTACACTTTTTATCTTGATATTGTGGATATATGTTAGTGAATGAAAGGTTTAGTGAAGTTTTACAAACATGAGAACAAGATATTGTAACACCATGTTTCCGTCTTACAGGTAATCCTTAACCCTTTATTTTATTTTAATTTTTATGTAGTTTTTTATGGTTTTTTTCCGGTGATTTTTTGAGAATTTTATAGCCTTAAGAGGTTGTGTATGGTTGGTTCACAATTAGGGGAAACCATACGATTTGTCCTAGGAAACCATGTGACCATTTTGGAGCCACTAGAAGGGGGTGCACAGTTTTTCCAAACCATATGACCTCTCCCTCAAACTATGTGGCTTAAAATAGTGGGCTTTAGTATGTTTGGCACATGGTTAAAGTAACTATGTTTCCAAACTGAAAAACCCCAAAACAATCCTATGGATAGAGCATGGTTAGGAAACATGGTTACTACTAATCATGAAACTCATGAAACAAACCATTCACATGGGTTTTTTATCCCTCAAAAAGTAATTTTAAAATCTAGATACCCTTATTTTAAACCCTAATCAATCCCTATTAGCCCTAAATCGCTTTCCTTGGTCTTGAATGCCCTCACGAAATGATTTTGACTCCTCAAACCCCTTATCTTAGTGGATCGATATAGCGATCCAGGATTCTCATACATGGATATTACATATTTTTATATGAATATTAATTAAATTACACAAAAAAATGCTTGAGGGCTATAATAATTTTGTTCCTTTGGAAGCTTGGAACATAATATTTTTAATTATTCAAAGATATTCAATGTATCCCATAAATATATTCCCCTTTAGTACTCATACTTAAAAATACTTCTTTACAACCTAGGGAAAGTAAACATAAGAAAGGGTGATCTCAGATACTCAGTAAGGGTAAAAAAGGGGTATACATAAGAATAAAATGTGTATAAGGGTGTGATAACATGATCATAATATTTTAAAACCATACTCTACATATCAATAATCACAGTATTGAGCCATGTCATAAAGATTAGCAGTTTATAAGACTTGAATCATAAGGGAATAAAAGAACATTATTCATGATATAATAGCATTATAATAAGACATATAATTTTGGAATAAAAATAATCATAGAAAGGTTTAGTGAATAAGGTTTCCTTATGACTTTTCCATTCCTATATGTTTTAAAAATCAAAAAAAAACTCTATCTTAAGGAAAATTTTGTTTCTATCTTAATAAGGAAAATTTTTCCTTTCTCAAGGAAATTTATCCTTACCTGTTTTTTATTGATTCATATTTTATTTATCTAAATATAAATAATTTTCTCTCTGAGTCTAAAATTTGGTTTCATATTGTAAAACCTCGGATTTCTACAAATACTTAGATATAGACCATTCTGTTTTCAGACTCTGAATTCTACTGAGTTCAAATTCCGAGTTCCCTGAATTGAGACTACAAATTCCCTAAATTCAGAATCTGAATTATACTGAGTTCAGACTTTGAGTTATTTTAATTCAGACTCTAAATTCTTTGAATTCAGACTTCAAACTTTCTAAATTCAGACTTTGAAGTCTCTGAATTCAAACTCTAAACATTCTAAGTTCAGACTCTAAATTCTCTGAATTCAGACTCCAAACTTACTGAGTTCAGACTCTGAATTCTCTGAATTCAGACTACGAACTTTCTGAGTTCATACTCCGAATTCTCTGAATTCAGACTCTGAACTTTCTAAGTTTGGACTCTGGAATTCTCATAATTTACACTCCAAATTCTTTGTTAAAACAGAATTCAAATATCCATGTATTATAGACTCCAAATATCATCTGCATAGACTCTGAAATTTGTTTTTCCTTAGACTCTGAAGAACCAGATTTGGTTAAACAATCATATTTTTTCTTATCCTTTTTATAGATATAAAACGATTTTGTACTTTCCATTACTAACTAAATGTTGGTTGAGTGAAACATGTTTAGGTCCCTCGGAGATTTAAGGAAAAATATGACCATTGGAGGAGGGATCTGACCGTTGGAGAAGTACCTATAAATAAGAGCTCATTTGAATGATCTCACAACAGACTAATCGATGACTCTAAATACCACATGTTGTTGAAGTTATTTCTAGAGAGAGATACTCTCATGACTTGTGCGTACTGAACTTCTTATTCATCTTGCTGCGTGTGACTCTAATTATTCCTGTATATAATTGAGGGCTTCTAGGGATAGGAGGATAGAGGTTCTGACTACATTGAAGTTTGAGGGATTACGGGGATAGCAAGACAGACTCCGATGTTCCTATCGAGTGATTACCCTGGTGTGGGTAAGATAGAATTTCTTGAAAGTATAAATCAAGGGACCTTTATTCAAGGTTGTTGGATACCCTACTATTTGGGTTAAAATATTTCTTACATATTACTTGTGTTCTTAAAAGTTTATTTTTTCCGCTGCATTTTGATTGATAGGGAAATTATATTTTTCTTATACTTTCTTATTATTTCATACACTCTGTTTAGTAAGATTATATACGCTTTAAGGTAGAATCTTTTCCTTGTAAACATTTCTTAACTTTCATTTCTGGAACCATATTTCCGGAACCTAGTAATTTTGTAGAATTGAGATGTCTTTTGAATTTACCTTGTTTAACTTTGTTAAACACTGATAGATTTAAACATTCCAAAGGAATTTTTAAAGTATACAATTCACCCCCCCCCCTCTTTTATTTTATCATCTATATTCTTCATTTCGATCATAAAATTGGTATCAGAGGAGGTCTCTAAAATACTTATATTGACATATAATTTTTCCTTGCTCAAGTTTTCATTGATCTATTTTATTTATTATCTAGGAAGTTTTATCTTTGATTACGAACTTTCTCTATTAACAAGTTTTCTATGGAAATATATTTTTCTTAAGATGAAAAGAATGAATGTTGGTTCAATAGACAATCTTAATCCTACTAGAAAACCTATCTTTGATGGTAATGATTACAAATATTAGAGAGATCGAATGAAGACCTTTGTCATTAACACTGGAGTAGACAATTTTTTCATGCTTACTGGAGGATATAAAATTCCTAACAAGGAAGTTAGTACCTTCACCAACCAAGAGAAGCATAAATATCAACTGAATTATAAGGTATGAAACACTTTACTTTGTTCTATGACTAGAAATATATATAGACAAATTTCATCTTGTGAAGCAGAAAATTGTATATGGAAGAAGCTCTAAGTTACTCAATTTGGAAATTCAAAAGTTATTGAAACTAGAAGATCCATGCTCAGAGCTGAATATCATGGTTTTAGATTTCCTTATGGAGAAACCATATGTAAGGTGCAACAAAGGTTCATGACTATTTTCAACAGTTTACAATAAATGGGTGAGAAAGGATTAGATGATGAGGCTCTTGTGGATAAGATTATAGTAATCATGCCAAATTAATGGGAATCTAAGAGCACAACTATAGATGAGAATAGGAAAGTCACTCAGATTTATCTTGATGAGCTATTTGGAACTCTTCTTCAACATGAAACTAGAATGAAGATAGATTCTGATAATGTTAAAAAGAAAAATAGAAATGGTAGTGTTTCTTTCACAACCACTTCAAATCATATAAAATCCAAAACTCCTGAGAGAGTTACAGTATCCAAATCTAAGAAGACGGTTATTCAATCTGACTCTAGTGAAAGTGAAGTTTAAAAAAATAAGTTATCCAATCTTTCTTGAAGGATGAACAAGATTGTTGGACAGAAGAACTTTCAATCTAGATACAAGAAGAAAAAAGGAAAGGCAGGAAATACTCTGAAGTCACATGTTATAAATGCAAAACAATAGGACATATAAGACCAGATTTTCCTATGCATAAGAAAAAAGGAAAGAAAGGAAAGGCATTCTGAGAGAAACAAAAAGAAGTATTTCAAGGCTAAATCTAAGAAAGTTCTGAAAGTCAATGACACGTGGAGTTCCAGTGGTGGTGACTCTTTTGACGAATCTACAGAGTACGAATCTTCTGGATAGAAGAATATTGGTCTACTAGTAAAGTTACCCATTAAAAATCAATGCCTAATGGCTAAGGTACACAATGTTGAATCCATTACAAATGCTTCCTTTAATGAAAACTATACTGATTATAGATATTATGAATCTTTGGATGATGAGTCTTCCTCATCAGAAGATAATACTTTTCCTACTTATGAAGAAGTATCTAGATTTGCTAAACTTCTTGAGAATAAAAATTCCAAACTCAATAAAATGATTGATAAAGAAAAATCTAGAACTTCTATTTTAGTTAAATAAGTATCGGATCTTTATAAAGATATTGATAAGAAAAATGATAATTTTGAAACTATTTCAAAAAACCATGAGAAAGTAAATTCTGTAAAGGATAAACTCTCTAAGGATCTTAAAAACATGATTTATAGTAAAAATATTTTAGAGACTAACCCTAGCTCAAAAACTAATGATTTTGAGAATAAAAACTTGGTTATTAAGCTAAAGTCAGAAATATTTTCCTTGAGGAAGTGTTTGTCAAACTTTACCCATGGTGAGGAAATTTTTGATAAAATGTATTCTCAAATAAGACCTCTAAGAAATCGTTCTGGTTTTGGTTTTAACCATTCTAAACCTGTTTTCAGTAATAATTATTTTGTTCCTCAAAGTGCTCCATTCTATAATAAATTTCATTGTGGTGGGAATTGGGAAAAAATTATTAACTGAATAAAATTAGTCTTTAGGTTTTCAAAAAGCTTATTTCTCTAAGAAAATGTGGGTGCCTAAAATTTTACTTTCTGAAATTTCCTGATCCAAGAAATTTTGGATTCTGAAAGTCTAACTTTCTTATTTTCAAGAAAATAAAGAGAGTACCAACAAAAATACTTGGTACATGTATAGTGGATGTTCCTGGCATATTACTGGTAACAAAAATTTCTTTGAAAAGATTATCAAGACGAAAAGAGGAAAAGTAACTTTCGGAGATAATGCTCAGGGATAAATTATTGGTATAGGTAACATTGTTCTTCTTGGAAAAACTTTGATTTCAAATGTTTTATTTGTAAAGGGTCTTAAGCACAACCTCATCAGCATAAGTAAATTATGTGATGAAGGATACCTTGTGAATTTTAGGAATGATAAGTGCCTAGTACACAATTGTAAGGATGATTTTATTATTTCTTCCCATAGGTAAGAGAATGTATACACAATAAACTTAGAATACCTTAAGATCCAAGATCTACCTTGCCTTAGTGAAATGGAAGACCAATCTTGGTTATGGAATAGAAGTTTAGGACACTATAACCTTAGGAACATATGTAAACTCTCTAACGAAATACTAGTTAAGGATCTACCGAAGCTTAGATTTGATTCTTTAAAAGTTTGTGATCCTTGTCAGTATGGAAAGTAACATAAATATAGTTTTACGTCAATCAGTGAAGTCTCAACTACTAATGCATTACAGTTGGTGCATATGGATATCTTTGGTCCAACACAAATTGGAAGCATTGGAGGCAAATAGTATTTATTTGTCATAGTTGAGGATTACACTAGATTCATGTGGGTCTATTTTATAGAAAAGAAATTTAAAGCTTTTTCTTATTTCAAAAGTTTTACATCCCAAGTTAAAAATAAGAAAAACATTTCTTTGATAACTATTCATAGTGATCATGGAGGAGAATTTCAAAATTCTTATTTTGAAACTTTTTGTAGTAAAAAAGGCATTACTCATAACATTTCAGCTCCAAGGAATCCTCAACAAAATGGTGTTGTTAAAAGAAGAAATCGAATTCTTCAAGAGATTTCTTCAAGATATTTCTTCAAGAGATAACTAGAACCATGTTGAGTGAATATTCAATAGTTAAACACTTTTGGTATGAAGCTGTGAGTAAGGATTGTTATACTATAAATCGTGTTTTAAAAAAAACCCCTTACGAGTTATGGAATGATAGAAAACCTAGACTTTCCTACTTCAAGGATTTTGGTTTCAAATTATTCATTTTGAATACTAAAGATAATCTACCCAAATTTGCACCAAAATATGATGAAAAAATTTTCTTAGGCCACTCCAAAACTTCTAAGGATTATAAAGTTTTTAATAAAAATACTTGTAATGTTGAAGAAACAGTACATGTACAATTTGATTAAACTGATCCCTTTGTTTTTAAACAACCCCAGCCTACATCCTCGGATCTATTTCTAAAAACTGATCCTCAACCCTTGATAGAAGATCCTTCTGATAAAAAAAATTTTCAGGAAAATGCTTCTGAAACATTTACTCCAGAAGATTTCCAACCATATGTTAATGAAGAGGTTTTACAAAACCCAAATCAGTTGTTTCTAAGGAATCATCCCAGTGATAGTATCATTGGAGATATAAATAAACCTATAAGGACTAGAAGTTCCTTAATAAATGAAGTAGAACATGTAGAATTACTTTCTCAATTAGAACCAAAAAGCACTGACGAAGATTTAGGTAATGATTATTGGATTAAAGTCATGCAAGTTGTGCTAAATGAATTCGAAGGGAATAAATTCTAGACCTTGGTTGAAAGACCTAAGTAAACTTTTGTTATTGGAGTAAAATGGGTTTTCATAAATAAGTGTGATGAAAATAGAATTATTTTGAGAAATAAATCTAGATTAGTTGTTAAAGGCTATAATCAGCAAGAAGGAATAAACTATGAAGAAACATATGCTCTAGTATCTAGACTTGAATCTATTCATATTCTACTTGCCTTTGCAGCATTATTTAATTTAAAACTTTTTCAAATGGATGTGAAATATGATTTCCTTAATGGTTATGTTCAAGAGGAAGTATTTGTTGAACAACCTCCTGGCTTTGAAGATTCAAAACATCCCGAATATTTTTTCAAACTTACCAAAGCTTTATATAGCCTTAAACAAGCCCCTAGATCCTGGTATGAATAGACTTACAGGATTTTTTCTTCAAAACAATTATGTTAAGGGAAATGCATATCCAGCCCTTTTTATTAAGAAAGATAATAAAAAATTGATTGTTCAAATTTATGTTGATGACATTATATTTGGTTCAACTCCTCAATATTTAACTGATTCGTTTTCAGATCTAATGAAATCTGAGTTTGAAATGAGTATGATGGGTGAGTTAACATTTTTCCTAGGTTTTTAAATTTCTCAAAAACCATAAGGAACCTATATATCTCAACATAAGTATATTAAATATCTTATAAAAAAGTATGGATATGACAATACTAAAAGTATAAGTACTCCCATCGGTACCTAAAATACTCTTGATCTTGATGATGCTGGGAAACCATTAGATCAAACATTATTTAGAGGTATGATAGGAAGTTTACTATACTTGATATCTAGTCATCCAGACTTAATGTTTCCAGTATGATTATGTGCAAGATATCAATCCAATCCCAAATAATCCCATTTAAAGGTAGTGAAAATAATCTTTCGCTACTTAAAGGGAACCATGGATTTTGGACTTTTTTATTCTTCTGGAAATGATTTTGTCTTAAAAAGTTTTTCGGATGCTGACTTTGGTGGATGTAGAATGGATAGAAAAAGTACATCTAGAACTTTTCATTTATTAGGAAATTCATTAGTTTCTTGGTCATGCAAAAATAAACACTACAGTTGAAGCTGAATATATAGCAGCTGGAAGTTGTTATTCCCAAGTGTTATGGATGCAACACACACTCACAGACTACGGCATGAGTTTTAACAAACACAAATATTGTGTGATAATACTAGTGTTATTTCCCTTAGTAAAAACCCTGCACATCACTACCATGAAAAAAACATAGATATTAGTCATAACTTTCTTAGGGATCACACACTAAAAGGAGATATCATTCTTCAATTTATCGGAATGCAAGATCAACTTTCCAATATTTTCATAAATTCATTACACTCCAATAGATTTGAATACATTAAAAAGAGGTCAGGAATGATAACCGTAAGGTAATCCTCAATTTTAAATTACTGTTGAAACCTATATCCTTATAGTAAGTAACTCCTCTTCATTGGGGGAGTACATATTCTTGTTAGCTAGAATGAAAACTTTTTGTAATCAAAATTTTTCATAGTCAAAATTTTTCGTACTCGAAATTTTTTGTAGTCAAAATTTTTCGAAGTCAAAATTTTTTTTTGTCAAAATTTTTCATAGTCAAAATTTTTCATAGTCAAAATTTTTCGTAGTCAAATTTTTTTTCCCGTTACGAATAATTTCCCTAAGAAATCCGAAAGGTATGTTTTCTTTCCTATTTTTTTGAAATCATCTTTCTTGTCACTGGTATTGCCTTTTTGTTTTAAGTTTTTCGTATTCACTTTTTCTTAAATCCGGTTGTTTATCTTAAAAAACCTCAAAATACTGGATTGGACCAAATTTCCATCTACGGCTTTCATCTCAACCATCAGATCTTTTCAAGATATATTCAGCCATTGGATCAATCTGGGAAGCTGAACTGTCTCCTCAATTTCCTATATAAAGGAACCCCCAATGGTTATCCCACATCAAATCCCAAGATCTTTCGTGTTGAATCTCTTCCCTTCGTACTTAAGCACGTTCTAAATCTCTCAGGACTTCCTCAATTCTGAATGTAAATTGAAATATATTCCCAGAAAGAAATGTCGACTATCAAGGAAATCTCTCAATGGAAGATTTATAGATAAAGGTTGGTTCATCCAAATTTCTTTTCCAAGTATGATTATATTGTGTCTAATAATATCAAGTTAAATGGGTGAGAGAGCGTTTTCATATCAAAACCAAAATCTCAGGATCCAATGTATCCAGAGTTGTTGTGGAGTTCTATGAGTTAGCAAGTTTCTTCAAGGAAGATGGCAGAGAAAAGTTTTCTTTCAAGTGCTACGGGAAGACATATTCTCTTTCATACACCAAGGCAACCAGTCTGATAGGAATTCCTTATGAGAGAGAAGATGGGTTTTTCTCTCATAAGATACCTGATATAATAGGATCCTTTGATAAGTAAAAGGTCATACAGTGTCTTGGTCTTGAGAAATTGAAGAATCCGAAAATCATTCATCTCTCTAGAAATCTTCGGATTCTTCAGCTATGGATTTAAGGTTTTCTAATTCCGAGAAAAGGAGACAAGGATACTTTAAAGAAAATTGATATGTATATTTTGGACTTCTTGGTGAACTTCAGGAAGATAAACTTGGTTAAGCATATTCTAGTTACGATTGAGAATATAAAGAATGGGAATCTGAAAGCTCGTATTATTATGTATCCATCAATTCTATCAAAGATGATTGTTCAGTGTTTAGAATCCTTTAAAATTTCTTGCACTTCTAAGTCGAGGAATTGCAGAGTCATGTTGTTGAGTGATGATACTTTGAGAAGGATGAAAATTGGTTTTTCCAAATAATATTAAGAATTCTATGATTTTCATGAAGAGGAAGGTGAAACTCTTCCAAAGAAATAGGAGGTGACTGAAATATCTAAAAATAGTAGAAGGAAGAGAAAGGTGAAGTAAGTGGAAGAAAAAACAAAAAACCCAGTGGAAAAGGAAATTTAGTCAGCACCACCGAAGCCTAAGAAGAAAAAGACCTACACTGATGAAATGGAAGCAAAATGGAGGGAAGATATGAAAAATAAGAAAGTATGGGAGCCTAATTTTGGCTTGGATCCTGCTAAAGAAAAGGATTTGAAGGAAAAGGCAGTTGAAGAGCTAGAGAGGCAACATAAAGAGAACAAGCAGAAGAAGAAGAAGTCGGAAGCTTATATTGTTCAATCACTCTTTAAGGCTGCTGAGAAAGCCTCTAAGAATATTCCGGTACCAGAATTGTTTTTATTAGAATCATTACATGAGACTCCGGGAAAGAAATTTATAATTCTAGAAAAAGTTCAAGAAAAAGAAATTGTTGAATAAGTATAGGAAGAAGAAGAAGTCAGTGGTGATACTGAAGATCTGATAAAGCAAGTAGAAGATTTTCATGATAAGGAAAGCCTCTCTGAAAAATTATCAATCCGAACTTCTGAAGTCGAGTCTTCAAAACTTGCTACTCCTAGAAAAGATGAGAAGGGTGGAGAATAAGTGAATAAATTACCTGAAGAGGAGAGTAGTAATCATGATTTCGTATAGCCAAAGGATGTTGAGGAGGGAGTCGAGAAGAAAGAAGTTGATGAAGACAAGATTGTGCAGTTGTCAGATAGTGAGTATGAATCTCTTGATCAAGAAGAAGTAATTCCGAAGGATGATAAGGGAAAATAGGTGGTTGTGGTGACACCCAGAAAAGTCGTGGTAAAGAAAAAAGAAGTTGGTGGTTCATTGAAAAGTAATGTTGTTTAATTAGAAAAAGAATCCTCACCAACCAAAGTCTTGGATTTAGAATCATTCTCTCTTGGACATGACTTTGTAGTTTAGCTTTTGAAAAACCTTGTTGGGACTATTCCAATATTTCCCATTATAGACTCGAGGTTCCAGATTCAGAAAGGTTGGGGGCAAGCCCCTTTTATTAGAAAGAGAAAAAAACAACCCCTTTTGACCTGAGTAGGGGAAAACCCATTACAGGCTCATAACTCTAGAGAGATCAAACCCAATACAAAACCCAGTACAGAACCAATTACAGTGGCTTGAAAGCCTATGTTCAATGGTCTGAGAGCCTAGTGGGACAAAGCCCATTACAGAACCAAAGCTCAAACAGATGCAATGCACACAGCCCATTGGCACACCGCTATCCATGCACGCGGTCGTGCCTGATACCTGAATAGGCAAATCCACCAATCCATGTTGCCGCCATCGACAACAGATCACCGCAAACGAACGACGCCAAGACGATGCACGCAGAACCGCTGTTATCCACAGCGCCTTCCACCGAGGACCACCAACGAAGACCGAGGAACGTCGTCGCCCCTCACAGTGCCAAATCTGACCAGATCTGGTCAAAAACACATATCTGGACCGGATCTGTGAACGCCAACCGGATGAGTCGCCACCGCTTGCTCCCGCACAAACACACCGCCGAGGAGGGAGAAAACGCCACTGCTGTCAAGAATCGTGGTCTCCCCTTGCGCTGCTTTCCAAAACCTGAACAGATCTGGTCTGAAACACAGATCTGGACCAGATCTGTGAACATCGACCGGAAGAGTCGCCGTCGCCTGCTCCCGCACGAAAACTCCGCCGCAGAGGGATACCGCTGCCATGGACGCCAGAGAACAGACGCCCCTGCCATCACCCCTTGCACCGCCTGCTCCCGCACGAACGCGCCTACGAAGAAGAGAGCAGCGGCCGAAGCCGCGGCCCCCTTTGTGCTTAAACGTGTTGTATGGGTAATGAGGTATAGGGCTGGCCTGCCCACTTGCGCGCCGCACACCCCCAGCTAGGCCCAAGGTGGCCAACCCTTGGGCTTGGGCCAGTTTCCACGGAGTCGAGGGGATGAGAGGTTCGCTGACAAATGGTGCGCGTTGCCTTTGTGAGGACTCGAACCTGGAACCTCAGCGAAGGGTCGCCACCGCCTTGAACCAACTCACCCAGCCCCCGCGGGCAAACGTGTTGTATGGGTAACGAGGTATAGGTCTGGCCTACCCACCTGCGCGCCGCACGCCCCCAGCTAGGCCCAAGGTGGCCAACCCTTGGGCTTGGGCCAGTTCCCACGGACTCGAGGTTCCAGATGATTCATCATACATTAAATCAAAAATTATATTCAGTATCCATGGTGATGGATAATTGTGTCAAAATAGAAGTAGATTTTAAATATTTTCTCATTGGTTATGAGGCTCATAAAATATCTTTCAAGAAGATGACTAGCTGGTCAAGAAAAACTATTGAATAAATGATAATTTTCGATGAGTTTCAGGATAATGTCAAGGATGATTTTGAAACTGAATATGGTAAGCTCAAAGATCTCACCAAGGCCTTTGAGAAAAAGCTATATCTGGAACAAACTTCTCGAAATCAAGAAGTGAAAGATCTGAATGGAAAATTGTATTTAGTTGCTCAGAGATAGAAGGCAGAAAGAGATTTCAGAATTGAAATAGAAGAGAAGCTTGGTAAGCAAGAAGAAGTTCTGAAGGCCCAGGCAGAATCTCTTAAGGCTCAGGAAGATAAAATCAAAGCCTTAGATAAGAAAATATAAGATTAGGATTAGTTTCTCAAGCATGTTTAGGAGGATCACAAGGATCTTAAAAGTTGAAAACTATAGTGAAGAAGTTGATTCCAAAAGATAAGGAAGGATAATCTTTCTCAAAACTGATATTTTGTTGTATTTTTTCCTTGTACAAATTCATTCAATCTTAATGATTTTTTTTGTTTTTGTTGCTCTCCATATTTTTGGTTTTTTAGTACTAATATTTCAGGTACCATATTTTCTTTTCCATTACCTGTATTCCTTTTTGAAAATCACAAAGGTGAGAAAGGAATGATAAAAAGAATATTAAGTTAAGAAGAAATTTCCCTAAGGGGGAGTTGGTCTAAGAGGGAGATTTTATTCAAGATTATTTTTCCTAGACAATAAAATGGTAAGTCTCAATCTGGAAAACAAGAATATGATTCTTAGTGTTTCCAAAGCCTAAGGGGGAGTTAATCGTATTCATCATTTCCCATGTGTTAATGGAGATAAGTTGTATTTTTCAAGTCCTTATTTTCTTTTTCATAAGGATGTTTGTGCTTTCCAAAAAGGGAGATATTTTCGAGTCAATAAGGTTTCCTTATGAATTTTCCATTCCTCTATGTTTTGAAAATCACAAACACACTATCTTAAAGCAATTTATGTTTCTATCTTAATAAGGAAAATTTGTTCTTTCTCAAGGAAATTTATCCTTACCTATTTTTCATTGATTCATATTTTAGTTATTTGAATCTAACTCATTTTATCTCTAAGTCTAAAATTCGGTTTCATATTATAAAACCTCATATTTCTACAAATACATAGATATAGACCATTTTGTTTTCAGACTAAAAATTCTACTGAGTTCGGATTTCGAGTTCTCTGAATTCCGACTCCAAATTATCTGAATTCAGAATCCAAATTATACTGAGTTCAGACTCAGAGTTCTCTGAATTCAGACTCTGAATTTTCTGAATTCAGACTCCAAACTTTCTGAGTTCGGACACCGAAGTCTCTAAATTCAGACTCTAAACTTTTTGAGTTCAGACTCCGAATTCTCTGAATTCAGACTCCGAACTTTCTGAGTTCAGACTCCAAATTCTCTGAATTCAGACTCCGAACTTTCTGAATTCAGACTCCGAATTCTCTGAATTCAGACTCCAAACTTTCTGAGTTTAGACTCTGGAATTCTCATAATTTAGACTTCGAATTCATTGTTAAAAAAGAATCTGAATATACATGTATTATAGACCCCAAATATCGTCTACATATACTCTGAACTTTGTTTTTCCTTAGACTCCGAAAAACCATATTTGTTTAAACAACCATATTTTTTCTTATCCTTGTTAAAGCTATAAAATGATGTCATACTTTTAGTTACTAACTAAACATTGGTTGAGTGACACATGTATAGGTCCCTCCGAGATTTAAGGAAAAATATGATTGTTGGAGGAGGGAGTCGATCATTGGAGAAGTGCCTATAAATAGGAGCTCATTTGAACGAGCTCAAAACAGACTGATCGATGACTCTAGATACCACATGTTGTTGAAGTGATTTCTAGATATAGATACTCTCATGTCTTATGCGTACTGAATTTATTATTCACCTTGCTTCGTGCGACTCTGATTCTTATTGTGTACAATCGAGGGATTCTGGGGATAAGAAGACAGAGGTGTCGACTACCTTGAAGTTCTAGGGATTGCGGGGATATCCAGACAGACTCTGATATTCCTATCGAGGGCTTACCCTGGTGTGGGAAAGACAAAATTTCTTGAAAGTATAAATCAATATACCTTTATCTAAGGTTGTTTGATACCCTACTCTTTGGGTTAAAAGATCTCTTACTTGTTAATTGTGTTGTTACAAGTTTATTTTTTCCGTTTCATTTTGATTGATAGGGAAAATATATCTTTCTTATACATCTTTGTTCTTTCGTATACTCTGTTTAGTAAGATTCTATACACTTTAAGGTAGAATATTTTCCTTGTAAACTTTTATTAAGTTTCATTTCCAGAACCATAATTCTGAAACCTAGTAAGTTTGTAGAATTGAGAGGTCTTGTGAATTTACCTTATTTAACTTTTTTAGACACTGATAGCTTTAAACTTTACAAATGAATTTTTAAAGTATACAATTCACCCCCCCCCAACCTCTTGTATTTGAGCATCAACATTATTCATTTCGATCCTACAAGAAAATATTATGTCAAGGCTACTCACTAAGACATTCATAACATGTTACGCTTGGGCTAGACACCCATGTATCTGCTTTAGGCTTGGTCTAACCACTTGTGTTCCCTCCTTTTCAACGACTACACCTCCTGGGTGGGATACACCACCATCCTTAGTGGATTCCCTTTACTAATAGTGGAATGGGTTCACTCCTCAAACCATCATGTTACTCAAGGTTAACTCCCAATACTATCATAGTGGATGAAGTCCCTTACTGAATCGAGTTCACTCCCCTTTCTACTCTTATATATACCATGAGATATAAATATTTACCCAATTAATTGGAGAGAGATATAGTTACCACCCATATTTTTTTATAACATAACCACTATACTTGGTTATAATATAACCACTACCCTGGTAATAATGTAACCACCGTTATATAATGAAAATAATATTTATGTGTGCCACATGATCATAAAATATTCATCAAATCATAACCCATGAAATGAAAGGGGTTTCATAAATATTTCAACATATCATAACCGGTGGGAGAGAGATGGGTTTCATAATCATTTCATTATTTCATCATAGTATAACCCATGAAAATAGGAAGGTTTCATAAGATTTATTATCATGATGTAACCCATGTAAGAGAAACAGGTTTCATAAATATCTTATCATCATAAACATAAACCATTCAAAGAAATAATAAGAATGGTATCCTTGGATAATAACCCCATTAAATCATAAATTAAATCAAATCATGTCATATTAGATATAAAATAATTTTTATTAATCATTTAAAACATTTATGAAGTAAAATATCATTTCCACTCTAAAAATAATTTTAAAAAAACATAAAACATTTTCCAAATTATTTCCTTTTGAAATAATTTATTTAAATTCAAAAAAAATCCCAAATATTAAGGAAAACATTTTCTTTGAAAATAAATTTGAAAAATTTTAATGGAATCTTGAAATAATTGAGTGTTAATAGTAATGGGAAATAATGTTCTTTTTATTCATGTTAAAAATAAATATTTTTTCACATTTTCAATAAAATTCAAACATGCATTGTTTTTTAAAACATGAATATTAATTTTAAAAAATTTGTAAAAATTAAAAAATGGGTAAAATTTACTTTTTAAAAATTATAAGTGATTAATAAAATATTTTTGAAAATATTTTTAGAAAAAATGGTTTTGTAAAAAATGGATTTCTGTCCGAAAAGAGAAATAAAGTTAGATTTGATTATAAACATTTTCTTAGTTGTTTTAAGTTGAAAATGGTAGGAAATGGTAAAATTACTTGAATATATCATGAATAACAATATTATAAGAAAATTAATTATAATTATTGAAATATGGATCATAATATTTAATCATCAAAAACATAATCATAAACAATCTTGATAAATGGTGAGATTATAAAATGAAATCCTTGCCACTTTGGTAACTTTAAATCATAATCCCCATGAAGGAATAACATAAAATGAAACTTAAAATATCATTAGTATGAATAAATTTGTGATATTACATGTAAAAGGGTCTGTATATACATTTCTTGAATGAATATAGAAGCATAACATATTGTGTGTCTTAAAGAAGGAAAATTAAGAGAAAAATACCTTACGGCATGAGTAGCTTTTGAATCGTAATCCACATAAAAGAATAAAATTAATTGAAAAATTAATTCTCATTAAATGAGTTATATTCTTGATATATCATGTCATAGGGTAGAATATACACCACACAAAAGAAACAAGTTGTGAATATGGCATAAGTCTCTCAGAAATAAAAGTGAGACTATAAATCCCATTAACAAAAAGTATTGACTTCCTTCACACTCATTGAAACCTCATTTATAATAAATATAAGTTTAATATACATTTATTATATAAAAATAATTATATATATCATACCATATATTATTTAATTAAGTCCTATTATTATAGGTTTATTAATAATTCTATGTTGAAGTCGCGTTTTGGGTAATAACCACTTTGTTTTTCATATATGTTTTGATTTGTTATTTTAGGACCTATTACATTTATCATGGTTTCATAACTTACATAAAAATAATCATGAAATAATTATAATATTTATACATCAAATATAATTTTAATAACAATCATTAAACATAGTTTTGAGAAATGAAGTATGTTACGATCATGGAGATGGTAGGTCGTATGTATGCAAGAGTAATGATTCCATTTTTCAATGATTATTATTGAAATTAAGTAATATTTTATATTTATAAAATGATAATAATATATAAAAAAGGTATTATTTATTTAAATATACTTATATAGATCATACAAGTGGTGTGGTGATGAAAAGAGAGTCACATCGCTTCGTGAAGGTGGTTGTCCACACATACACGAGTAGCGTTATCACCTTTCATTGAGTGAAAAGGTAAGAAAGAAAATGATATATATTATCTTTTAATAATTATAAATATGTAATTAATATCATAATTATTTCATTTATATCACATATAATCATCAAAATTACCCTTTTCACCTTCCATGTAAAACGTGAATGAATCGCATCGCTTCGCGAGGTGGTAGTCCACCGTACACACGAGCAATGTTATTGTATTCCAAAAAAATATAAATCATAAAGTTATGTGTGATATAATAATTCAAAAATTATAATAATATCCTAAATAATATATAAAAATTATAAATTCATCATTATTTCCAACATTTATAGGTGGTAATGGAAAAAACGAATGACATTGGTTCACAAAGTGATAGTTTATCGTACACATGAATGATGATTTCATAACCCATTTGATAGAATTAGAGAAGGTTGTAGGTAATTATATTATTATAACAAAATATTATTATATGGAAGATACTGAGTTTATTATATCATCATGTTTTAAAATAATTTAAGGAGATGAAGAAAGAAATAAAATAAAGACGCATGTTGATGAACATTACCTCTTCTTTGGGTATCCTCCTTAGGTTTGCACTAATGAATTACTAAGATGGATTTATGGTAAAAATAATGATTATAGGATAAGAGGATGGAATTTGGGAAGTTATTTTTTCAGGTCTTTCCCAAAAAAAATAGGTTTTACATTTTGAAAAAGAGAGGAGAGGGGTGACCTTTTATAAGTGGGGGAGAGGACACACTTGGTATTTTTGAAAAGAAATAAGTGCTCCTACATTTTTCATATGTCATAAGGGAAACAATTAGGAAATTATAGAACCTTATATGTGTAATGGTAGAAATTTTTCCAGCCGATAGTTTTTATAAAAGTGCATGGGTCATTTTTACCCTTATCTTTTTAATTTATCCACATGTTAAACCCATTTTTACCTTAACCGTGGTAATTAATTTTTATTGTATTCAAAATTCATTTTGGTAAAAAAATAATCTGAAATTATTATTTATTATAAATTATTTTGATTAAAAAATATGGAATCTATTTTTTAAAATTCTATTAACATAATTTTAAAATTTTAATTTAAAATTAATCTCGCATATGTGATGAGAAAGATGATTTTTAAAGAGAAAAGATTCAAATGTTTGAAATGTTTTTATATAAAAATTCAATATGAAATTGATTCCAATTAACTATATTGGATTAATTGATATAAAATTGAACTAATTTACTTTAAAACTAATTAAAAATATAATTTAACATTATAAATAATTTAAAAAAATCATTTTTAGATTTGAATTCAGTATTTTTCACTATTCATCAAAAAATGAATCTTTTCAAAAAAATACCAAAAAATAACCCTTATATAATTTTTAAATTATGATTTCAAAAATTAAATTTATTTTATAAATTTAGTTTTATAAAATTTTTAAAAACTAATTTTATTATAAGTTCATAAAAATACGACAAAAGTTTTTTTACAAAAATACAATTTTTAAGCACAAAATTGGATTTATTCTTATTTTTTGTCTTGAAAACACATAAGATGAATGTTAAAGATTTGGTTGAATATATAATAAATAAATTTAATTAAAATCATTAAACAAAATTTATTTGGTTAATTTATTGATATAAAACAAAATTTTTCACATAACTATAGTTTTTCAAAGAAAGATTTTCTTTTATTTTCAAAAGGGTTTTATTTTCATTTATAATTAGTTGTTTACTGAATAATTAATTTTATATAAATTTTTAAACCATATTTTAATAATTTATTTAATCTTATTTGTAACCACCATTCCAATAGCTATTTGATGGGTATCATAATAATATTTTAATAATATGTAATGTTACACTTAAACTTAGTGTTGTGTGTAATGAAAGATAAGATTGGTGTTACATATAAAACAAGCTAAACTTAGTGTTTATTATAAATCAAGATAAAATTAGTGTTTTTTTACAGTAAAATATTTAAAATATTAAATTAATTTGAAAAAAAATTTACAAAATCTTGAGATGTTACATTCTACCCCCCCCCCCTTAAAATGAATTTCACCGTAGAAATTCATTTCAGTCATCAAAAGTTTAACATTTGAAAATTCATTGATAAAAACCCACATAATAAAGAGGTTTAATAAACCATACTCTTCAAAAAGATGAATGTATTTGCATAATTAATCTATAATAACACCTACTTGGTTTTTAAATGGGTCAACATATGTGAGAACTAAAAACATGGACATATAAGAGAAAACTAATAACAAAATACTAATTGAGAGTGATATAGAACATTGATAACAATAAAGTGGTTGATTTAGAGAAGGTGAAAAAATATAAATACATAAACCAAATATGTGTGAAAAAGTTCATTGATATCATCAAAAATGGTGATGATAGGATAAAATTTTATTTCAAGTATTTTCATGAGAAGATACACTTTATTAATTTCATTCAATTTCATAATCACAATATCACTCTTTGTTTGTGCCTTGATCAATTTACACTTCATATCTTACTCCAAAAAATGAATATGAATTCATTATTCCTGGATAACTAACATATCTTATTATCCAAAATAGAATGATAATCCATTCCTTCTATCTCTAGTTAAAAAAAATATCACTGGTTATCCAATATGGATAAATCTTCATATGGTGAAGTAATACGTTAATCTTTAAAACCTCATACAAAAATCAACTTAAACCATTCCATAAATGGTTAAAATTATAAACCATATAAAAGAATAAAATCCAAAACTTTATAAATAAGGTTAATAAATTTCTAAAATCAACTTATCATTAATTCCCCATACACCATAAACTGGATCTTGATTTTCACATACCAAACATGAGAATACTTTCATCATGTATTCT
This sequence comes from Viscum album, assembly GCA_963277665.1. Lineage (NCBI taxonomy): Eukaryota > Viridiplantae > Streptophyta > Magnoliopsida > Santalales > Viscaceae > Viscum > Viscum album. Next base: position 1,605,128,335 of record OY728141.1, on the reverse strand, counting down.
CTTAAAACATGGTAGCAACTTGAATTTCCATAAAACCTTATTGAAATAATACACTATTCATCATTCCTTGAATAAAATCACTTATTATTGAAATTATTCCTTATATCCAATAATTTTTTAAACTCAAAAAATGATAACACAAACCACTTTTTCAATAAATCTTTCATTAGTTCTGAGATCATCAATACTATATAATTTAATTTATCCATATAAATCATCTCTTTATCCAAGATAAACTCTATTTTCTCAACATCAGGAACATATTAAGGTTTACCTTCCCATAATCATGTATTTTCATAAATATATATATAACCTTTAAATTAAATCACTTTTCTAGTTAATCAATATCATTCAATATATTCTTGAAAATACTTATTGAAAAACTTATACTGAACAATCCTTATATATTTCATAATACTAGAATCCTAATACATAATCACTTCAATTATTACACCTCATACTTAATCCATTAACTAGGATTCCTCATATTATTCCCTAATACCTCTTTCCTTTCACATGTCATTCGTAGTCTCTTCATCATTAGTAGTGTAACCATTACTCATACCACCTTATTGATGGCCTTCATGATATTTCCCCTAGGACATTTATTTTCATAAAGCCCATAATTTCCATATTTAAATCATTCAACATTTGATGATATCTTAGGGAGCCTAAAATTCTCATCCATTTCATTAGCTAAACTTTTCATTTTCATTTTATAGTTTCTTACTTTTTGTCCCTCTTTACCATAGTAAAAACGTCTTCTCATTCCTCTGAGACATTCACTTGGGTGATTCTTTCCACATTCTCAACATATTAGGAACTGAATATTCTTTCCTACATGGTTACCATCATGAAAACTTTTAGAGAACTCTTTCCTTATCTTATTTGGTGAGTCTGAGAGTTGGTTAAGGTACATGTTGTTAATCATGTTCCATGAAAACTTATTAGGAATAATCACAACATTATGTACTCTGGTCATCATCCTATATGGATTATTATCATAAAATCATCCATCACATTCAATATTGATCTAGTACCTTCTGTTTCCCACCATTGGCAAGGATCATAAAGAATAGTGTGAGAAACACCAATCATAATAGAAAATCACATAATCTAAAAAATAATTTAGGTGGTCTAAATCAATACACCTTCTATTTAATCTATAAAACCTTAGTTTTATCCTAGGTCATTCATATTCATCATATAATTAAATACTTCATGATGGTTCATAAAGATTTTGTTAATTTCTAAATCATATCCCTTGGGAGTTTCAAACTAGGTGCGTAGAAAGGCACATTGTCATGCATCAGTTCCTAATCGAGTCTATATTAATGTAGTGTTTTAGGGTTGTTACTCATAGGTACATCTGTATCAGAGCCACATCCACTTATAGTATCTAGACAGTGAATTAATTTCTTGGAAACCACTCACTCTATCCTTTACCAAAATTCTAGTACATTTTCATATACTTTAACTCATCCTTATACTTATCCTTAGAGACATACCTAGACATATCATTAGAAACATCCCTTGGTATATCACTAAATTTTTCTCATCCTAGTTTACAAAGGTCAACTAAACCTTTACTCAGATACCAACTATAGTGACCCAGGCTTCTCATACATGTATAATTCAAATTTTAATAATAATATTTATTACATTACATAAACACACACTAGAGGACCATAATAGTTTAGTACCTTTGGAAACTTGGAACACAACCTTCTTAATTCTTGAAATACATTCAATGTATCCCATAAATATCTTCCCCTTTAGTGATCCTACTTAAAAAAAATTCTTTATAACCTAGGGAAAGTAAACATAATAAATGGTGATCTCAAATGCTTAGTAAGGTTAAAAATGGAGATATATAATCATAACATGAGCATAAGGGTATGAGAACATGAGTATAACATTTTAAAACCATACCATGCATATCAAAGATCATAATCTTGAGTCATGGAATAAATATTGGTTGTTCATAAGACATGAGTCATAAAGGAATCAAAGAACATGATCCATGAGAGAATAGAATTAGTATAAGACATGGAATTGTAGCATACAAATAGGCATAGAAAATCTTATTCAAGGATACTAACCAAGACATTAATAACATGTTAGGATTGGTATACCAACTAGAATACCAGCTTAGGCCTTAGGATAAACACCTATGTACCCTCATTTTCAGTGGCTAAACCTCCAAGGTAGGACACACCACCATACCCAGTGGAAGACCTTTCCTCATAACTCAATGGGTTAACTCCTGAAACCATCATGTTAGTCAAGGTTCACTCCCAAGACCATCATAGTGAAAAAATTCCCTTACTAAATTGAGTTCACTCCCCATTCCATTCCTTCCCATCCTATGAGATATAAATATTTACACAACGCATTGGAGAGATATATAGGTTCCACCCATCTTTGTTAAAAATATAACCACCATCATTGGTTATTATCTAACCACCATCCTTGGTTATAACTTAACCAATGTCATATAATGAAATTTATACATATGTGTTCCAAAAGATCATAAAACATTCATCAAATCATAACCCATGAAATGAAAAGGGTCTGTTGGTGCCAAAATAAGGCCTGAAAGAAAGGAACGAAAAAAAAGGCTGACGCGCTGCCTCGCGAAGCCCTGCCGCGAAGCCCCGACGTGAAGCCCCGATGCGAAGCGCACCGATCATCGCGGCCCCGCGAAGCTCCAGAGGCAGTAAATATCTGCGAATGAATTTGACGTTCGCGAGCCCGCCACGAAGCTCCAGAGGCGGTAACTCTCTGTGAATGCATTTGACGTTTGCGAGCCCGTCGCGAAGTTCCAGAGGTGGTAACTCTCCGCGAATGTATTTGACGTACGCGAGCCCGCCGCGAAGCTCCATAGGCGGTAACGCTCCGCGAACGCATTTGACGTTCGCGAGCGCGCCGCGAAGCACCCGAGGCGGTGCACGAGTTCTGCTTCGCGGCGCCCCTACCTTATAAATACTGGACTCCCCCTGTGTCCCAGGGACGGACAATCCGACCTTTTGGCTTCTCCTCTCCCAAATTGTGAAGCACTCTTTGCCCCAGGAATCATGAGCTCCGCGAGCTACTTCTACTTCGCGAGACGCCTTTGCTTTGTCTCGTTTTGAGCCCCTCTTCCGAGAGGGATGCCCTTCACGAAGCTCAAGGGCATTCGCGAAGGAAGGGGATTCCCAAGGGAACCTAGGCAGCCGCGGAGCACTTATGCTTCGCGAAACACCCAACCCATACTAGTGATCCCTATGCTAAGGCAGGATCACTACACATCGCGAAGCACACTGCTTCGCAGGACCCTGCTTCGCGAGGCACCCCTTCTTCGCGAGGCAGTGCTCCGCGAACACTGTTCCACTTCGCGAAGCACCTTCCACTCACACCTACTCCCCATGCTAAGGCCAAGGAACTCCACTTCGTGAAGCACACTCCTTTTCTTAGCAATTCCTCTTCCTGTGAGACCCTCCAGGTTTGCACGATGTGATTTCAAAGTCCCATGGACAATACCACTCATAGCATTGCTTCGCCTAATGCCTATTCACATAGGCACGCTAACGGATATTTCTTCTTCACATAGCCACGCTAACGTGGACCCCTTGATGGTTCGCTCCACAACCCCCCTTGACCATGGCCTTACAGGTACCTTCCCTTCCCCAAGGACCAGAGGGTACCGGTTATGTAATTCCTAGGGGTGTGGAGTGAACCCACCTCATTCGAGCTGCAGGACGTTAAACTGCCAAGCACCACGTCCTCAACACATGATGTTAAACTGTGACCCGACCTCATGCCTCTCACGAAGGGTCCCCCCAGCTCGAACATTCTTTACACCACTCGTCTCTACAGGAATGGAATCACCCATCCACAAGGGATGATATCCTCCTTATTGGAGTGGCGTATGTTCATAGGAGAAGGGCGACCCTAGTTCCCCAACGGATGACTGCACCTTTGCATCTCTGTACTTCCCCACTACCAAGGTCAGTGGAGGGCGTGATGGGGAACGAGGAACCTCCCATAATTGGTCCCAAATTCCTATTTCATTGCACTTTGTCGCACTCTGGGCCTCCATCCTGGAGTAAGTCCCAGCACCATGGGCCGCCTAACGCGTAAGCCCCTCTTCGCTTCTCACAGACGCACCCTTTGCAACGTAATCATCAGGTCCTTGCAACCCCTTGTTTCTCACATCGAGCATGACGCACGTGGGCTTAGAGTGAGCACCGACCCTGACCCCCACCCTTAGCGAACTACGAGGACTTTGATCCATGTCAAGGCATGGTACGTAGGAAGCCTCCATGAGGTTCAAGCCACATTGCTCGGTCGTTCATTCACGTCGAGTTTTTCCCCCGTCCAGCATGACGTTAAACTGTATGCCCCTTGTCCCGCATGACATTAAACTACACACCCATTCCCACCTAAACTATGAGGTCTTTGATCCATATCAAGGCATGGTACGTAGGAAACCTCCCCGAGGTTCAATCCCACCACTCATTGGACCATGGTCCGTCTTCACGTCGGTTCACCGATAAATCCCCATATGAACTATGAGGTCTTTGATCCATGTCAAGGCATGGTACGTAGGAAGCCTCCAAGAGGTTCAATCCCACCCATAATTCATTCACGTCGGGTCCCATCCCCATCCATCATGATGTTAAACTGCATCCCGGTCTGACGGTAAGCCGTTGTGACTCATCCATTTGAACTACGAGGACTTTGATCCATGTCAAGGCATGGTACGTAGGAAGATTTCACGAGGTTCAAGCCCACCACAAGTGGACCCCTGAGTCCACCTTCATGTCGGTTCGCCGACGAATCCCCTTCAGAACTACGTGGACTTTGATCCATGTCAAGGCATGGTACGTAGGAAGCCCCCCCGGGGTTCAAGCCCAACAATCATTGGCCCAAACCGTCTCCTTGTCGGTGTGCCAAGCCCTCATTTTCACCCGAACTACGAGGACTTTGATCTATGTCAAGGCATGGTATGTAGGAATCCTCCCAGAGGTTCAAGCCCATCTCCCATCGGACCAAGGTCCCTCATTTACGTCGGTTCACCAACACCCACCGCCCGTCATTTATTCACGTCAGGATTCGCTATCATCCCGCATGACGTTAAACTGTATTCCATTAATCCTTTGAACTACGAGGACTTTGATCCATGTCAAGGCATGGTATATAGGAAACCTTCCCGAGGTTAAAGCCCACCACCAGTGGACCCATGGGTCTGGTTTCATGTCGGTTCACCGATGAAACCCTTTGAACTACGAGGTCTTTGATCCATGTCAAGGCATGGTATGTAGGAATCCTTCTAGAGGCTCAAGTCAACCACTCATCGGACCAAGGTCCACCTTCACGTCGGTACGCTGACGATGCCCATTGGACCAAGGTCCACCTTCACATTGGTTCGCTGACGACATTCATCGGGCCAAGTTCCACCTTCATGTCGGTTTACCGGCACCATCCCGAACTACGCGGACTTTGATTCCCTGCCACGGGGATACGTAGGAAGCCTCTCCAAGGCTCAAGCCCAACCTCACCATCTCCCCTGCGATGGTCCCATTTCACTCCCCCTCCACTCCATTCATCCACCTATCACCCATCCCGATTCTCGCCCAGAACGTCATATCTCGTTGAGACCATATCGGTATGCTCCTCTTCACAGCCGCCCATGGGCTGGCCCCGGTATCGGCATCCCTTCAAGGGGAATCCCTCAATCTGATCTATCCAAGATAATGCTCTGATCGGGCTGATCCGTCTCTGCTGGACGTTAAACACGCGGCATACCCTGTGTTAAACATGGGAATCTGAGGAAAACCTCATATATGTGTCTATGGCATATAATTACCCGCGTTCGATGTGGGATGACTCGGGCTTCCGCGCCCTCGAGAAGCCCTGTGACCAGGGATAATAGACAGACATGCCAGGTTCCCCAGCATCCAGACACGCTACTGATGCCTCAACGTGACTACTCCCCTGACTGAAGGTTGCTGCCCTGACTGGACCCTTTGGAATGTCCCGACAGAAGCAGTGTAATTAACCAGAGTCCATGGAAACATGGCACTGGGAAGAGTTTCACGAACTACGTATTAAATCTATGAGGGAGACCCGGACTAGGTGACGAGTTCTGAGGAGGAGTCCCCAGAAGGAGGAGCCGACATCCCATCATCCCGTTTTGATCAAGGAGCAGATGTCCTTGAAAAAGGAGCGAATGCCACCCGCCTTTGGAAATCGGGAATGCGGGGCAACAAGCGCCGTACGTCCTCCTCCACGGATGGACGGATGCGCGCGCCCCGGGGAAAGCATCGGAAACAGAAATGGTGAACCCGACGTGAAATTATTCTCCTCAATATGGAGATTAGTAGCGTTCGAGACACCAGTAGATTGACGTGTCACCGGATCCAGATATCCGGTGCCTGGTCCCACCAAGCAAATAGCGGGCCTGTCGTGAAACTCTTCGAAAGTCGGGGCAGTAGAACGTGGGGAATCCCATTCTGCAGCGTGTTGGCGTGGATCCTTCTTACAGATGTGGAGAATGGAAGGACGCTGGGGCACTGGCTGTCAATAATTTTCCTCTCAGTGCTGATGAGTTGATCCCTTAGTTTCTCAGGAACCAGGTTGCTGTTACAGAGACGCGATCACCGCCCGCTAGCCTATGCAGGGGCAGGGGCAACATCGCCACAGCCACCCCACATGGCGCCGCTACCGCCACAACGGTCGCCACATCGCAGAATACAGGGCGCCCACATACCCTTTCCCCATAAGAGGTCATCCAGCGAAGGGTGATCAACAACCTCGTGCTCGGGTATGAGGAGGAAGGGGTCATCCCAACTCGGGATATGGCACGCCTGGACCTGGAGGCATCCAGGCCCCGCCGTCAACGTCACCCTAACAGGCCGCGCAGGGAGCCCCTGATCCCTACCCCAACGTTCAACCGTTTCGGGAGCCTGTCCCCGGAATGCCTTGATGACTCCTCGCCTTACGCTGATGAGGTGAGCGCCGTCCGGCTCAGCCCGCTCAGGGTCCTGACCCAAGGGCTCCAGGCGAGAGCTCCCACCCGGCTGCATTAGCGCTGCCATCCGGCTCCATAGAAAGACCAGGCAGGCCATGCCCCTGCACCACCTGCACCAGCTCGCCTGACCCGAAGTCAGCGCCTGGCCCGGGCTGAGGATGCCCGCCCAGGCGCATCGACGTCGACAGCTACAGTGGCCTGAGCCACTGCCGACATGCATCATGAAGCCCCCGCATACACTGAGCAGCAGCACTTCTTTACCCAACCAGGATCGAGACCCCAACCGCACCACGGGCAGACTGGGTTGGCTCTCCGGGTTGCAGGCCCAAGTGGTGATTACCGCGAACTTACCCACGGTGATGTCACCTCGTATGGAGGTCCTCCCCGTACCACTACTCCGCATAGTGTGGGCCTTCCCCGCTCCGAAGTTCGTCATGGAGGCATGCCTCATGCTACCCCCATCCCGAAGGAAGACCTGCCCCGCGGCAGTGACGCTCAGCGCAGAAATCTTTCCCACGCCCACTATACAGGGTATGGAGTCCATCCTCCTACCCCCGACCGCCGATATGAAGGCACCGTCCATCCAGTCCTTCTCCAACGTAGGAGCCCTCCCTACGTCCTCTCTGCAACCGGCGAAGGTCCTCCTCGCCCCAGCAACTCGAGGAGTGAAGGTCTGCCTCGCTTCGCCCGCAGCGACCATGGAGGTCCTCCCCATGCTCCTTCCAATTCCAACAGAGGCCCCGCCTACATGGGTGTTATTCATGGAGGTCCTCCCCATGTATCCTTCGACATTTTCCTCGGTGCCCCTCGCACCTCGACCATCTCGAGTGGGGGCCCTCTCCGCCACGGCGCCAGCGCCGCCCCGAGACTGCCTGATAGGGATCAACCCTATCTCGAAGAGCCACCCCGGGGTAGGAGAGAAGGTCCTCGCCGCCACAAGAAGAATCCTGGGAAGGCCCGGGTATAGATCAAACCTGCCCGCTTCTTCGACCCTGAAGCGGAATGCGATTCCGCGATGGAACCTTCTCCCCACTCCTCTGTATCAAGGACTGGGGTAGGAACCAGACGCGTTAGCCTCATTCTCCCGGAATATGAGGTCCACCAGATTCCCATCTCTCTCCACAGGTACATCCAGGAGGAAGAAATCTTGGGAATTCCTCAGGTCTCAACCGCGCAATCATGGCCATCGTCACCAGAAGCGCCCTCTACCTCTACCAGAGATCACGGAGATCTGTTTTGGGGGCCAGTGATGGTAGAACGACGACATGACCGGTCACCACTATCCATGACTCTTGTGCCGAAAGTTGTGGCTATCAGCCCATCGTACCATGACATCGTGGCCAGGTCACCTTGCTCTTCGGAGGATGGTCCGGAATTCGGTGGCCAGTCAGCTCGTTCGCCGTATTCTCCGCCACCGAGTTTGCTATCCCTGGGGTCCGCCTCGGTACCGCTACCAGTCCCTCATCCGCCCCTGGTTGACGAGTGGGGCAATACAGGGCCAGAACCTGAGTCCAATCCCAGGAGATTCTGGAGTATTCTTGCAGCGGATTACTTCCCAGAGAAGTTCTGGCCGATGGCGGTGCTGAATTTTCGCATACTAGAGTCTCTTACCCCTGAAGAAGTGGGGTGCTTTTGTCGAACCCTATGGGAGACACACTTCTGCCTCTGTTACGAACGGGTGGTGTACCCCAGAAGTCGAGAGCACTTCGAAGAAATCGGCGAGCAGTGCCATCTGATTGATGCGGCCGTACTTCTTGTGGCCCAGCACCCTGAGTCGCCAGGCCGCCAGAGTGCCCTTCAACAGAAATGCGTTCAGAGTTTTAAAGCACTCCGCAGAATCATCAGGGAAGCCACCCCCCATGTGCAAGTCCATGGTTGGGGACACTATGCCTCTCTCCTCTTAGACCCTATCTGACGGAAGCCCGATTCTCTATGTGACATCGAGGACATGCCCTCGAGAGGGGTCGCGGTCCACATGGCTGACATCGTGGACAAGGAAGACGAGATCTAATTCCTTGATGGAGACTTACCCCCCGAGGGTGTACCGCCACTGCTGGACCCATCAAGGAGGGTTACCCATCAGCATAGGAACCTGCTAGGGCTCCCTGTACCCACCGAGTCGCTGGTACTCGGTCGAAACACCGGCAAGGGTAAGGAGCACGTCGGAACTGTCAAGCACTCCGACCCATCTGCCTCTGCGCAGAAAATGGAAGAGGATCCTGAGAAGGCCACGTTACGCCAGCAGCTTGCTGAGCAGAAGAAGCTGGTTGACAAACTCTTGGCTGAGTGTGCCGCAGAGCGGCGACCCGACTATGGTGATCCCAGGCCGGGGCAGCAGGGGCAGGAACAATTTCCCCCCGGTGAGATGACTCCGGGAAACCCTGATCATGCTACTGCCGCAGACAAGGTGGAAGCCGGAACATACGGCAAGAGGGTGCGATACGTCTCGCCAAACCCCCCCGAGCGACGAGGCAATATGAAGAACCCAGTTCGGGTTCCCCCAGTCGCCCCACAGGTCATTCCGCCAGTTGATCCACGAGCTGCTGAAGCCATCTACCGTGTTGAAGAACCTGGAAACGCACTTGTGGTTAGGGATCCCTGTCAAGACAGGGACCCCCACCCTGATGATCTTATTGCAGCACTCACAGCCCGCCTTGAAGCGTTGGAAACACGGCAGGTGGCGGTCCCACCAGATGGCAAGCCTTATCCCGCGGGGGTGGATGATATGCTCGCACCTCCGGGTTTTGGGAACCCCACTTTCTCGCCCTTCAACGGGACAGGGGACCCGCCCCAGCACTTGGCTCATTTCTCTTCCAGGTGTGGCCCCATGCTGGGGACCCTGACTCAGCAAGAAGCCGCCAAACTCCAATGTTTTGTACAGACATTGGAAGGTCCGGCATTCGTCTGGTACAGCTAGCTCACTATCGGATCGGTGACCGGTTGGGAGGATCTTCACCGGCAGTTCTTATACCAGTTCAGCTCTACCATGTGGAAGACCAGCATTGAGGACCTCTTCAAGTGAAAGCATAGGCCTGATGAGCAAGTCGCAGATTTCATTGACCGGTGGAAGGGACTTACGTATTCCCTCGATATGCCACTGACTCGGGAGAAATTACTGACAATGTGTGTGGGGAACGTCAAGACAGAGCTGGTACCCTCCCTGATTACCCAGAACTACCTTGGAGGGTTCAGAGATTTCTCAGATAAGGCTTAGCGCCTCGAGGAAGCCCTGCAACAGACTAGTCAGGCACATTTGTTTCCCCCTATGATCCCAGCCAGGAGGACCGCCAGGGCTGAACCCGCCGCGGTGGCCCAAATAGAAGCCCCGAGGGCCGCCAGGGCTGAACTCTCCTGATATGATGACTGCTATTGTCTGAGCCGGTACCAGCTGCCCCTCGGATCTTGATAGCCCAGAAGTATCTCCCGTCGCGGGAAGTCCCCCCACGGGTGGGGAGGAAGACCTGGAGGATGCTCCCCCCGCCTTTGAAGAAGGCGTCTCTACCACGGTTGATGAACTGGTACAGGTGAACCTTGGTAGCGAGGTAGATCTGAAACCCACATTGATCAGTGCAGCCATGTCCCCCGAGGAGTGGCAGCAGTACGTAGACTTCCTCAAACAGCACCGTGATGTGTTTGCTTGGAGTTACAAAGAGATGTCAGGGCTAGATCCCCAGGTAGTCGTTCACCATCTGGGCCTCCCAGAAAAACATCGTGGGTTTAAGTAGCCCCCCAGGAAAATGCACCCTTCTCATGGTGCTATGGTTGAGGCTGAAGTTGACAATCTTATCAGATCCAACTTCGTTAAAGATGTCCAGTACACCAAATGGCTTGCCAACATTGTGCCAGTCAGGAAGAAGAATGGGCAGATTAGAGTCTGCATCGACTTCCGCGATCTTAATCGTCACTGCCCAAAGGATGACTTCCCACTCCCGGTGACGGAGTTATTGATTGACACCACAGTCGGGTTCCAAGCCCTCTCTTTCATGGATGGATATTCCGGGTACAACCAGATCTGGATGGCCCCCGAATACGAGGAGTCAACTGCCTTCAGGGATCCCCAAGGTACCTTTTTCTACCAGGTAATGCCATTCAGTTTGAAAAATGCAGGTTCCACTTATCAGAGGGCCATGCATCGCATATTCAAACCGATCCTCAGGACATTGGTGGAATTCTACGTGGATGACCTCGTAGTCAAATCATGTCAGCGCCAGGACCATCTCAAAGATCTTGAGAAAGTGTTCGGTTTCCTCCGTTCCCGTCACCTGAAGATGAACCCGCTGAAGTGTGCCTTCGGGGTCACCTCTGCGAAGTTTCTGGGCTTTTTTGTCAGATACCGAGGTATCGAGATCGACCCGGAGAAGATCAAGGCCATCAGCCAAATGCCTCCCCCGAGCAACATTCGGGAGCTTCAAGGCCTTCAAGGCCACTTAGCCTATATACGCTGATTCATCGTGAATATGGCCGGCAAGTGTAAGCCCTTTTCCCGGCTCATGAAGAAGGGAACCGCCTATGAATGGGATGAGGAGTGACGGACCGCCTTCGAAGAAATCAAGCAGTATCTGCTCCAACCTCCGGTCTTGATGCCACCCGTCTCCGGAAATCCGATGGTCTTTTATGTGACCGCCCTGGAGAGATCCCTCGGTGCGCTGCTCGCCCAGAAGAATAACGAGGGTACTGAGAACAGTCTCTACTATCTCAGCCACATGCTTCTCTATACGGAGGTAAGATACTCCCCTATCGAAAAGAGATGCCTTGCTCTTGTATTCACCATGCAGAAGTTGCGACATTACCTGCAGCACCATGAGGTGCAATTGGTCTCCCGGGTAGACCCACTGAAGTACATCCTGAACCGCCCCATGCTGACTGGCCGACTAGCATGGTGGGCAGTGATTCTCCAGCAGTTTGATATCAGGTTTGTACCTCAGAAGGCCATTAAGGGACAGGAATTGGTAGAATTTTTAGCTGCCCATCCAACCTCTGCGGATCAATCCCTGGACCTGGATTTCCCTAATGAGACGATCCTCTCAGTTGATCATGTTGTCCCATGTTGGAAAATGCATTTCGACGGCGCCTCCCGGAGCCCCACAGGTAGGAGGCTCAATGATCCCAAGATCAATAGAGTGGGCCTGGGTATTGTCTTCATTACCCCGGCACAGGCCGTCCTACCATACTCGTTCCTATTGTCAGAAGGTTGTACGAACAACGTGGCAGAGTACCAAGCTCTCATCACCGGCCTCGAGTTGGCCCTTGAGATCCATGTGCCCCATCTACATGTGAAGGGAGATTCTGAGCTGGTAATCAAACAGGTTAATGGCGACTACGTCGTCAGGAAGCCGGAGCTTGCACCATTTCTGGAGTACACCCTCCGCCTAATGGCCCAATTCTCTTCTCGACCAGAGGTTACCCATGTCCCACGGTCGCAGAACGGCCAAGTAGACGCCCTGGCTGGTTTAGCCGCGTCGCTCGCAGAACCCGAGCAAGATGATTTGATCATACATGTGGCACACCAGAGAGTCATTGCCCCCGTCACCCAAGAGGACAATGATGGCCTGTGGGTAAGTCATCTCACTACCGGACCCTCTACGTCAGGGGTCCCGGGTTCATCAGACGTAGTGATTGAAGCCACTCCCGACTGGAGGGCACCTTTTGTCGAGTATCTCCAAAATGGTCACCTACCGGACGACCGGGCCGAGCGTGAGCGAATCCGACACCGTGCGCTGCAATTTACCCTCCAGAGTGGCCCCAGTCTTGAACAGATCCTTTATAAGAGAAGTTTCTATGGTGTCCTCCTCTGTTGCATCCAAGGAGTAGAGATACCTCAAGTTATGCAAGAGGTTCATGTCGGTTCCTGTGGCGCCCATCAAGCTGGGTCGAAGCTGTCCCATCAAATCCGGAGGTTAGGGTACTTTTGGCCCTCTATGATCCACGATTGTATTGGGTATTCCAAGAGATGCCACACGTGCCAAGTTCACGCCAACTTCCTGCATCGGCCGCCAGATCCCCTCCACCCCACCAAGTACTCTTGGCCATTTGCGGTATGGGGGCTTGATGTAGTGGGACCATATCCACCGACAACAGCCTGCCAGTGTAGGTTCATCCTGACTACTACAGATTTTTTCTCCAAGTGGGCAGAAGCAGTTCTGCTCAAAGTGGTCAAGGCCCATTCCATCGTTGACTTTGTGATCTCCAATATTATCCACTGGTTTGGAGTCCCTCATGCCATCCTCACCGATAACGGCACCAACTTCTGAGCGGCTGAACTAAAGAAATTGTACGCCAAGTACGACATCCGGTCGAACCATACCTCCCGCTACTACGTGCAGGCAAATGGACAGATCAAGGCGTTCCACAAGACCCTTTCTAACATTCTGCAGAAGATGGTTGGTCAGAACAAGAAAAGTTGGCTGGACAAGCTCCCCAACGCCCTCTGGGCTTACCGGACGACGACTCAAAACTCCACCCAGGTGACCCCATATTCCCTGGTGTATGGAGTTGAGGCCATCCTACCCATTTAGAACCAGCTGCTGTCGTTACGCACTGCAGTTTATGATCACCAGACATCAGATGAGGTAGCCGAGATTCGTCTAGCTGAACTAGAAGCACTATATAAGAACCGGCTTCGTGCCCTGCACAATCTGGAAAGGCATCAGGATAAGATAGCGAGGGCCTTCAACAAGAAGGTTCGTCTCCGTTCTTTTCTACAGGGCGACCTGGTACTGGCCCTTTGAGCGCCAATGATTCCCGGTAGGAAATCGCCCAAATTAGAACCCAAATGGGAAGGGCCTTATATCATCCATAAGGTTTACCCCAATAGAGCATACTCCTTGGTGACCACGGATGGAGAGCGTATAACCCCTCCCACCAATGCCAAGTTCCTCAAGAAATACTTTGCCTAGGGAAAAAGGGTCCTGCATGACCCTAAACTGCGAGATGGTCCCACACGACCCTAAATTTCATCCCCGTCCTTACTGCAAGACGTTAAACTGCAAGCCAGTCAGGCCTTCCTGACCGAGGCTCAGCCTCAGGCCCCTTCGCCTCCTTGGGCCCCAAGGCCCCCCGTCCTTACTTCAAGACGTTAAACTGCAAGCCAATCAGGCCTTCCTAACCGAGGCTCAGCCTCAGGCCCCTTGGCCTCCACGGGCCCCTGGACCCCCGTCTTCACCGCGAGACGTTAAACCGCAACGTGGTCAGGTCTCCCTGACTGCGGTCCGGCCCCAGGACCCTTGTTTTTTTTCCCGACTTACCCTCTTACGGGATTGTACGGTATGGTGTGGGACTACGTCCTCATTCACTTCAGATTACTTGTCGTACCATACATATCCCCAAATGAGATGCTCCTCATCCCGCATGATGTTAAACTGCATTTCAAAACTACGTGTGGCTTGATTCCCGTCTTCATGGGATACGTAGGAACGCTCGGACGCCTCATCTTGAGCCCAGCCCCAAGCTTTTCTCTTCCACTATCCCCCCTGGGAATAGTTTCCTTGGAGGATATTTGTGTAGCAGGGAATAGGATTTCTTAGCCCCGCTCATACAACCCTGCTCACACAAGGATTGTAAGGGTCGCACCATGTTCCCACTCCCGTTCTTCTATCCTCCCACGTCCTCACTGCACGACGCTAAACTGCATGGCCTTAAAGAACTACGAATGCTTGATTCTCATACTCATGAGATACGTAGGAACGCCCAGACATTTCGTCCGTTGGCCCAGCCCAAAAGCCAAAATCTGCCCCTCGGGTCAAGACATGGCAGGGTACACACTTTTTCCCCAACTCACATCGACCAATCCTCGACCCGGCTGCACATCCCCCAGGGAGATGTCTGCCTCTTTCGTGGATGGATACAGCTATGCTTCACCCACTCCTTGACTGGGATTCCATCATTTTTACACACTCAGAGGGACCCCCAAGAACGTCCTGGATACTACGCCCAAGGGCTCTCCTACCGTCACGGGCCAACGCCCCGAGGGTTTTCGAGCAACAAGCCGATACAAGTCCCGCGTTGCAAATTTGGTCAGCGGTCGACGCTCATTTGTTGCTCCCATATCGGGTCACTATAGGAACGCTGTGTTTCGAACATGGTCAACAGTGTCCTGGATCTTCGGGTCCACCCCGAGATGTCCCAGACATCGAGTGCAGTGATTTGTTTTGCCCCATCCCGAAGTGACAAACTTCCCCTCGGGTGATGCTAGCAATCGGTGCCACGGCCCTGATTCCCCATAGGGGTGTACGGTGTGATGTAGGACTACGTCCTCATTCACGTCGGGATCATGTGCCATGCCAGACGCCTTCTCTTACGAGGCCCAGCCTTAGGCCCCTTGGCCTCCTCGGGTCCCCGACCCCCGTCCTCATGTAAGACGTTAAAATGAAAACCAGTCAGGCCTTCCTGACTGATGCCTGAACTTAGGCCCCTTGGCCTTTCCAGGGCACGGCCCAGGTCCCCTCTTACCCAGGGTGTACGGTGTGATGTAGGACTACACCCTCATTCACGTCGGGATCATGTTCCATGTCGTACGCCTTCCCTTACGAGGCCCAGCCTTAGGCCCCTTGGCCTCCTTGGGTCCCCGACCCTCGTCCTCATTGCAAGACATTAAACTAAAAGTAGGTCAGGCCTTCCTGACCAATGCCTAACCATCAGGCCCCTTGGTCTTTCCGGGCCACGGACCAGGTCCTCCCTTATAGTATTGTATGGTGTGGTGTAGGACTACGTCCTCATTCACGTCGGCTTCTTCGCCATACCGCACACCTCCCTTGTTTAGGGGTATATTACTCCCCTCCTGGTCCTGTATGACGTTAAACTACATTTGGAGAACTACGTGTGGCTTGATTCCCATTCTCATGGGATACGTAGGACCACCTGAATGTCTAGGATTCGGTTCCAGCCCCATCCCTCGGGAATCTTCATCCCATCTTGGCCCCTTGTCCTACCCTTCCTCCATGAGGGGATTATATGGTGTGGTGTGGGATTATTTCCTCATTCGTGTCGGTCTCGTAATGACCACTCCATATACCTCTCCCTACTGAGTTGTTTCGTCGATCCCTTTTCGGTAGTCCACCGATGTGCCTGGGAGTACTCTGGTTTATTACCCGGAATGCCAAGCTTTACTCGGACACGTCCGCACCCGCTTTCCAGGCTTTGTGTATCCCTGCATCAGGGCTTTCATCATCCTTCACACTCGGAGGGACCCCCAAGAATGGCCTAGATACTACGCCCAAGGGCTCTCCTACCGTTATGGGCCAACGCCCCCGAGGGTTTCGGACAACGAATCTATAGAATCCCGCGTTTCGAATATGGTCAGCGGTCGATGCTCGTTTGTTGTTCCCACCTCAGGCTAACGCGATATGGATGCTGTGTTGCGAACACGTTCAATAGTTTTCCTCTCTCACCACGCCAACCCATTAGGCCCAAAATGTCAGGTGCACAATTCACGCCCTTCATCACTTCACCATGTCCAAGTGGAGTCTCCGAACTTTTGGTACTTTTCCTCCGTGCACGTCTGCGCGTTGGGGGAACAAGCCGTGTCGAAGGTGTCCTTCGGGGCTCTCTACCAACTCCTGTTTGACTCGCCCAAAGTATTGCAATGAGGATACCCCCCTTGTTTCCCACACCGAGTTTAACTCACGTAGGCTTAGGAATCGGGTTGACATCTGTGCTTACTCGGGAAGTTGTCACTATTCACGGTCCGAGCTCTATGACCATAAACTATGATCCTCTCAGAACTATGTTCAGCTTGATTCCCATCCTAATGGGATACGTAGGAATGCCCAGACCTCCTGTCTTTGGGTCCAGCTCGAGTTCCGATAATTCACCTCTCTGGTCCTGCCTTCAGGACCCCGACTACGGGACCGCGTAGCGTAGTGCGGGATTATGTCCTCATTCACGTCAGGTTTGCAATGGCTGCACCACACGCACCCCCGTTCTGAGGGTTATCCCTCCTATTCCTTGTCCAGCATGACATTAAAAGGCACCCTTTAGAACTATGTGTGGCTTGATTCCCATCTTCATGGGATAAGTAGGACCGCCCGAATGCCCTATCATCGGGTACAGCCCATTTGGGGAACCAGTCGCCCCCCCCCCCTGTTTCACCTCTTACCTCTATATAGGCCCCTCGGCCTAAGGTCTCCCTCTTCGATTGGCGTACAATTTGATGTGGGATCATGTCTCCGTCAATTGTGTTTTATAACACTGCGCACATTTCCCACCTAGCATCATTTCTGCTACGTCTGTGCTGCATGACGATAAAATGCATGCTTGGTCCTATCATATGACCCTAAACTATGACATTATCGTCCTGGCCACACGACGAAAAATGGCACTGCATTGTGGTGACCTCGTTGTAGAGGACATCACGTTGGGTATTGGTCACGTGCCATGCCATTTGTCAACGCCCATCACGGCTTGATCCTTGTGGCGACATCACGGACTACTATTCTAGGTCTATCGCTTCACAAAAAAAAACCATTCACCTTAAAGAACAAACAAGATTCATCAAATTCCTCTTCTTTTAGTGCAAGGGCCATGCCCGTACTCCCCTTTTCCCCTAGAACTGGTACCCTGCCATGCCACCCTCCAGAACTACGTATGGATTGATTCTCATTCTTATGAGATACGTAGGAGTGCCCGGGAACTTCCCCGCGGGCCCAGCCTAACCTTTGTGTTCGGTCCCTCGACTCGAGCATTTCCTCAGAGAATGCGTGGTAAGTAGGGCTTAGGTCCTCCTTCACGTCGGGTCTTGATTCCATGCGTCCCCTACTCCTTTTACCCATTTATGGTCTAAGGTCTTTCAAGAACTACGTGAGGCTTGATTCTCATCCTTATGAGATATGTAGGAGCACCCGGACACTTCCCCCCGGGCCCAGCCTAACTTTTGCTTTCGGTCCCTTGACCTAAAACCTCTCCCAAGGAGGTTGTGCGGTGTGATATGGGATTGTGCCCTCATTCACGTCGGGTTGTTCACCACGCCGTACACACCCCCTATTCCCATTCACGCCAGGTGTTTGAGTTACTCCACCATGTGCCTCTTATGTTTCCTCCCATCCATGGTCCGAATTCTACGACCCTAAACTAAGATCTCCCCATGGGAAGGGAATATGCCCCCTCTCTCTAATACGTCTTGTTGTCGTATTCAGATGTGTTTCGACAAAGATTCCGAAGTGTAGTATTTTCATGGGGACATTCCTCTCGTCCCATGACCAAGCTTCTTGAACTCGCTATTTGGATCCTCATACTCCTCCACATCCAAAAGGACCCTCAGATGACATGGATACTAGGCTTAAGGGCTCTCCATGAATGCTGGACCTAAGGGCCCTCCAATCGTTTCGGGACAACGTCCCTACGAATATTTGACAACATTTGTGACATGGCCCCATGTTTCGAACATGGTCAATGGTCAACCCTCATTTGTCTGTCCCCATTCTACGCTAACGCGACAGGATGCTGTGTTGCGAACACGGTCAGTAGTTATCCTCCATCGTCACGCCGCCATCATTGTGATCTGAATCTCAAGCGCCATGATTCACACATTTCTACTTCCTCATGTTCAAGTGAAATCCCATCATACTCGGATCTTTCTCTTCGCGCATCTAGGTGTTCTAAATGATCGTGTTAGCATCATTGGGCCGGTATTCACTGAGCATCCCTTTTCCCTAACCTGCCCCTTTCCGTGTCGGGAAATTCCCACCACTACTGCTTGTTTCCCACACCGAGCATGACTCACGTGGGCTTAGTAGTTTTGGTAGGATGTGTACCAACATGGCCAGGCTACTCCTCGTCTCGCATGACGTTAAACTGCGCCTCCAGAACTACGTTTGGCTTGATTCCCATCCTCATGGGGTACGTAGGAATGCCCGACCACTCTGCTTCGGGCCCAGCCCAATCCTCACTCTTGGTCCCTCGACCTGAAAAGTTTCCTCTGGGGGTATCTGGTATGATTCGTACTCCAAGTCCTCATTCATGTCGGTTTCATATCTACCGCGCCACACGCTCCCTGGGATCTTCCCTTTTATTCCGCGTCCTATCGTATGACGTTAAACTACAGGAGTCCATGTGTCCTCAACGCATGACACTAAACTGCGGTTCTCCCCTGAACAAGTTCAGGATGCCCCAAGATCCCATTGGGAAGTGATAGATCCCCTCGCCAGAGAGGCCTTGTCTGAAAGAAGGAATGATCCATGATCAAACCAATGCGCCCATATGGTGTACTCCCACCATGGTGGTGTAACTACCTAAGTGTTGGATTCTGTTCGGACAAACCATCACTCCATATTCCACGCTTTGCATGCCCCTTATTCGGACCCTCGTCCCCTTTCATGTCTGAAGGGACCCCCTAACGGCCTGGTATCATGCCGCATCGGCTCACCTACCGTCCTGGGCCAACATTCCAGAAGAACGGTCATGTCTGAAAGGACCCCCTAACAGTATGGATGTCTGACCTATGGTCCGCCAACTGTCATGGGCCAACGTCCCGAAGGATTGATCAAAGATATTTGTGACATGGTCTCGTGTTTCGAACATGGTCAGCGGTCGACGCTCATTTGTTGTCCCCATTACAGGCTAACGCAGTAAGGATACTGTTTCTCCTCCAAGGTCAACAGTTGTCCCCTATTGTCACGCCATCCCCACAGTGTTCTGAATCTTGGGTATCGTGATTCACACTTTCCATTTTCATTTATTTGGACCGATTTCAGCGCCCATAGCATTGCCCCATCAGGGAATAAGAGCACGCTAAAGAAATGGTGATTTGGTTATCCTAAAAGTTCCTTCTCTGATCAAGCCTCTCCTGTCTTTCAGAAATCCGGACTGGTAATCCGAATCCCGAATGCCCGGAGCGTGATCCCCACTCCTATGTTAGGTGGGATGAGAAGGCAACTATCTCATGTTTCTCACATCGGGCTCGACCCACGTGGGCTTGGGGAATTGTTGCCGAATGTCCCGCAAACATTGTAGGAATGTAACAAAGAGATTCAAACAGTGGAAATCGTGCATGCTACATCATTCAAAACAAATAAAGGAAAGAAATTGAAGAACGAAAGTACCAATAAAAGGGTTTTCGGTTTGTTACAATACCCGGGGGTCGATTCCCCCCATGGACGGGTTGACCCCGTCAAAAGAGCGTTGTAGCTCCGCCACCCGTTGGCTTGTTGAATCCAAGGCTTGATGCCACTTTCTTAGCTCCCACTCCTCCTTAGCAGCGGCGGGGCACAGTTTTCCAGTCCTGGCTTTGGACCTCTCTACGTCAGCTTCAACGACAGCCATCTTTCCAGAGGTCTACCTCATATGCTCTTCTGTCTCTGTCAGCTGGGCCTTCAACCGTGAGACTAGCTCAGATTGTGCATCAAGAGAGGCTGAAAGCTCGTCTGCCCGGGTCTGCATCTGTTGGACCTTGCCTTCAACCTCCTGGAGCTTCTTGATGTTGGTCTCCTTCCTCCGCTGCCAGCCCATGCTGAGCCCACGATCATGCTCCCGGATCTTCTCAGCCATAAGATCTCGGATGAGTGCGTGAGGACATTGGGCATCCACTCCCCCAGCACACAGTTCGCACAACCGCGAGCGGAGTCTATCCATTTCGGACAGCCATTGTGCTTGGGGAGTGTCCTTGATAAAGCACGTGATCATCTTCCACGACCGGCGGTGGACTATGCTGCTGTCTTCCTCGTCGGAGGCCGTTTCGTCCCAGTCCGCGCGATTGGCAGGCTCGTACGCGGGATACGCCCGCAAGAAATCCTCGGCAGGATCTACATCTGGTGTTGAATCCAGTACGACACCTGGCGCCGAAGCAGGCGTGACAGGACTGGGACCGACCAGTTGATCCTCTTCCTCGGAGTCCACCTCAATGACTTCGGGTACGGCCCTGCTGGTGGTCCCGCTAGTGATGGTGTGCGTCGCAGCTTGAGGAGATGGCGGGACTATCTCCACCATCACCGGCATGCCCCTAGGAGGGACGCCACCAGACATCCCGACCAGTCTTGCCGCAGGAGCCCACGCCAGTCGAAGAACTGTACGACAGAGAGGGACATAAACGTTAGTCGGCATGGTCTACATGTGACAACGAGGAGACCGGTAGAGGAGACTTACGGAGATCGACCTCCTGGCGCTGCTCTTGAGCCGGTACTGACGGGACCCCAAGGTGAGGCCCTCTGTATACTGTTGGAAGGTCTGGAGATTCCGAAGGAGCCACCTCAGGTGCTTTGGTCCCACCAGACGCGGAACTGGACGCAGCCATAGGCGCGGGTTCTGAAGGTCCTGCATCATCACCCGCCAAGGGGCGAGAACGAGGCCTGCGAACAAGTTCCTCCTGCATGGCTCAAACATCGGTGAGAAGTTCATAGTGACCCAAGGACGTATCATAGGGAAAGAAGTTTGGAATGCTACCTCGAGAGCCTCTGCGAATTCATCATAATTTGAGCCTCAGTCTCCGACCTCTCCCTCCTCCAGCGGGCTCCCTCCTCCAGCCTCATCCTCCCGAGAGGAGTCCTCTGATTCTTCCGGCAGGGGGAAGCGCTCCCTCAGATCAGCAGCCGATAACTGTGGGGGACCGTCTGATTCAAAAGTACCCTCACTCGGTCTGTCATTGGGAGAGGGACACCACTGGAGTGGACGTAATCCTCCAGCTCATCCAGGTATTGTTCTGCCTCTGTCGGAGACGCCATGAATCCAGCCCGAACTGGGCCTATACCTGGAAATTCCATCCCAAGGCGATTCAAGTGCACCCATATCTCGGGTGGGCTAAGGAATTTCCGGTTGACATCCCAAATGTCTCAGGATTCCGGGAAGATAGCATCCTCTATCATGTCGATATGACGCAGCCGCTTCCCCGGAGCCTGAGTGGATATCCTACGAAATCCCCTCGGTGGTCGCCCCTCCGGATGGCCCTGCTTTTCCGGAATCACCGGATCCACCGCTGCTGCCATACCCTCGGCCGGTGCGGGTCTCGCGGCCATGGCAGCCCCGCTACCGCGAGCGGCCCTAGCTTCCCTCCGACCCAGACCTCGGGATAGGGGAGGCCCACCGTCACCGACCCGGATAGTTGGTTGCTTCAGCATCTCCCCTGGGTAAGCAGCCTCCCAACTGATGGCGTACACCCTCGCCAATCCGAAAGCGGCGGTGGATGGAGGCAATGTAATCCGCATCTTCCCATATTCCCGTGTGAACATGAGCCACAACTGACTCATCACACACGGATGATACTCGTAACGCACCTCCCAGTAGACCTGCGGGGTCAGCCGCTGGAGGCACCGGAACTGCCTCGCAAACCGATGCGGGGTGTACGGTTCGCAGAGTGGCTCACGATCTATCCATGCCACCAAAACTCCACCTCGAAAGGCTAGGAGGTAAGCCCGATGTTCTTCCGTTCCCCGCCCGTCATCAGTAAGTATCCCCATCGGCAATGGGAAGGGGTGGAAGTTAAACTCATCCGCCCTCCACACCCGATTCAGCACCATCGGAGCGGCTAGTTTGAACGGGAAGCTCCCGACCGCGTTCAGGATGGAGGGGCGGAAGTTCGATCCCGGCGGCGAAATGGGGTTTGGATACTCATAAATCCCCCTGATATGCGCTGCGATCCACCCATACAGGAGGTGTAAGGGCCTGCATATCCTTGGCGGCTTCTTGCCCTCGCTAATATGCCGCAGCATTCTGTACAGTTTGGTGAGCATCGGAATCCCCAGATTGATCCGCTGCCCCATGGCCAACATCGACGACATGATAAACGAGTTGGGTCGTACCCCCATGCTTGTATCTCTCACCAGTAGGATCCAGCCACAGATGAGAGCCGCGATGAACGCCGCCAGCCTGACTATCGGCTGTTGTTCAGTGCTGACCCTGAAACCCCAAGTCTTCCATTGGCTGTCCTCCAAGACCCTCCAATACAAGTGCCCCTTGCCCCGTTGGGCCGCCCTTGGACAAGTTCGAGGCCTAGAAGGTAAATCTCAATTCTCTGGGAAATTCATGAATCATTTGAACCATCTTCTAAATTGGACATCCCTCACTGCCTCCTTGTCTTCTCCAGGGACGAGTGCCATCAGCGCTGACGCCAGCCACGACATTTGCTCTGTATCCTCCCATGCGCTGATGACGGGGAGGTACTCGTCATACATGGCCCACAAGATTGGAACCCCAGAAATCTGGTGGACATCCCACAGGCTGATGCCCACCTCCCCGTGATGCAAGTGAAAGGTATTGGTCCTAGACGACCATCTGCTCAGCAGTTCCGGCATCAGTTGCTTCGGTTGGTAAATGTGGAATTGGGAGGCCCATGCCGCCTCATACAACCCCACTCTCCTCAGCTCAGCCCAAAAATCCTCGCATGAGGCGCCTACCCAGTAGGCCCAGGCCCAGTCATTAGTAAAGTTACCGCCCTGGCGCAAGTCCCACTCATCGGACCATCCCTTCTTCGAATCCTGCAAAGCCACCTTCAGCATGGTACGGTAGAGAGGAGGGGACGTCTCCGGTTGCAATGGCCTCCCATCAATATTGTTCACATGGTTGTAGAGACAGTCAGCAGTGATGGGTGTGAATTCCTCCCGTGCATGACCATCGGCCGCCCTGAACCATTGGTGCTGGCATGGTGTGCTCCTGAACCAGCAAGCTGGTTCGTCCCTACTCGCCTCCGGGATGAAGACGTCATCCCTCAACCCGAAGCCGTAAAATGTCAGTTTCTTGCACTACGGGTAATTCTTCTGACCCTCCGACAGCAGATCTATCAAAGAAGTGTGGTCCGAGTGGCTTCGGACCATCTCCCCCAGGCCGGGACAGTTGGCCATCTCATCTCGATGAGCAGCATCTGCAAGCACCCCCAATACAGCCTCTTGATGGGCCATTTCGATTCCGGCCCTCAGAAAAGAATTTTTTCAGATGGATCGCGAAGCTCGACTTCGAAGCTGAATCGCGAAGCCGGATCATGAAGATCGGTCGCGAGATCAATCCGTGAAGTCTGGCCGAGGCCGACCAGCAGAGGTTCGCTTGGCACGGACGTGGAGTCAGAGATCCGCGGTTCGCCGCGAAGCTCGATTCGCGGAGGGCTGTCGCAGAGTACGCGGAGCTTTGCGAAATCGAGAGCACAAAAAGACAAGGAATTCAAGTGAAGATAAAAGAGGTCGACCCCCCTATTTATAGGCGGCGACCCCGGAGCATCGTGGCGCGCCTCACCTGCGCGGAGCATCGTGGCGCGTCCGGATCAGTGGCCTCGGTCAGCACCGCGGACCCCCTTCGCGGAGCTGCATCGCGAACCACCGACAATTTTGGAGATTTTACCTCAGACTTCGACCCTTCACCCTCCGCGGCTCCAAGTCTGAGGGGGGGCATTTGTTGGAGCCAAAATAAGGCCCTAAATAAAGGAACAAAAAAGAAGTCTGATGCGCTGCCTCGCGAACCCCGCCGCGAAGCCCCGACGTGAAGCCCCGACGCGAAGCGCACCGATCATTGCGGCCCCACGAAGCTCCAGAGGCAGTAACTCTCTACGAACGCATTTGACGTTCGCGAGCCCGCCGCGAAGCTCCAGAGGTGGTAACTCTCCGCGAACGCATTTGACGTTTGCGAGCGCGACGCGAAGCACCCGAGGCGGCGCGCGAGTTCTGCTTCGCGGTACCCCTTCCCTATAAATACTGGACTCCCCCTGTGTCCCGGGGACGGAAAATCTGACCTTTCGGCTTCTCCTCTCCCGAATCGCGAAGCACTCTTTTTCCCGAGAATCATGAGCTCCGCGAGGTACTTCTACTTCGCGAGACGCCTTTGCTTTGTCTCGTTTTGAGCCCCTCTTCTTAGAGGGATGCCCTTCGCAAAGCTCAAGGGCATTCGCGAAGGAAGGGGATTCCCAAGGGAACTCGGGCAGCCGCGGAGCACTTATGCTTCGCGAAACACCCAACCCATACTAGTGATCCCTATGCTAAGGCAAGATGGCTACACATCGCGAAGCACACTGCTTCGCAGGACCCTGCTTCGCGAGGCACCCCTTCTTCGCGAGGCAGTGCTCCGCGAACACTGTTCCACTTCGCGAAGCACCTTCCACTCACACCTACGCCCCATGCTAAGTCCAAGGCACTCCACTTCGCGAAGCACACTCCTTTGCTTAGCAATTCCTCTTCCCATGCGACCCTCCAGGTTAGCATGATGTGATTTCAAAGTCCCATGGACAATACCACTCGTAGCGTTGCTTCGCCTAATGCCTCTTCGCATAGGCACGCTAACGGCTATTTCTTCTTCGCATAGCCACGCTAACGTGGACCCCTTGATAGTTCGCTCCACAACCCCCCTTGACCATGGCCTTACTGGTACCTTCCCTTCCCCAAGGACCAGAGGGTACTGGTTATGTAAGTCCTAGGGGTGCGGAGTGAACCCACCTCGTCCGATCTGCAGGACGTTAAACTGCCAAGCACCACGTCCTCAACACATGACGTTAAATTGTGACCCAACCTCGTGCCTCTCACGAAGGGTCCCCCCAGCTCGAACATTCTTTACACCACTCGTCTCTACAATAATGGAATCACCCATCCACAAGGGATGATATCCTCCTTATTGGAGTGGCATATGTTCATTGGAGAAGGGAAACCCTAGTTCCCCAACGGATGACTGCACCTCTACATCTCTATACTTCCCCACTACCAAGGTCAGTGGAGGGCGTGATGGAGAACGAGCCACCTCCCATCATTGGTCCCAAATTCCTCTTTCGCTGTGCTTTTTCACACTCTGGGCCTCCATCCTGGAGTAAGTCCCATCACCATGGGCCGCCTAACGCGTAAGCCCCTCTTCGCTTCTCACGGATGCACCCTTCGTGGCGTGATCGTCAGGTCATTGCAACCTCTTGTTTCTCACACCGAGCATGACTTACGTGGGCTTAGAGTGAGCACCGAACCTGACCCCCACCCTTATCGAACTACGAGGACTTTGATCCATGTCAAGGCATGGTACGTAGGAAGCCTCCATGAGGTTCAAGCCACATTGCTCGGTCGTTCATTCACGTCATGTTTTCCCCCCGTCCAGCATGACGTTAAACTGTATGCCCCTTGTCCCGCATGACATTAAACTACACACCCATTCCCACCTGAACTATGAGGTCTTTGATCCATGTCAAGGCATGGTACGTAGGAAACCTCCCCGAGGTTCAAGCCCACCACTCATTGGACCAAGGTCCGTCTTCACATCGGTTCGCCGACAAAGCCCCATATGAACTACGAGGTCTTTGATCCATGTCAAGGCATGGTACGTAGGAAGCCTCCAAGAGGTTCAAGCCCACCCATCATTCATTCACGTCGGGTCCCATCCCCATCCAGCATGACGTTAAACTGCATCCCGGTCCGACGGCAAGCCGTTGTGACTCATCCATTTGAACTATGAGGACTTTGATCCATGTCAAGGCATGGTACATAGGAAGCCTTCACGAGGTTCAAGCCCACCACAAGTGGACCCCCGGGTCCACCTTCATGTCGTTTCGCCGACGAAGCCCCTTCCGAACTACGTGGACTTTGATCCATGTCAAGGCATGGTACGTAGGAAGCCTCCCTGGGGTTCAAGACCAACAATCATTGGCCCAAACCGTCTCCTTGTCGGTGTGCCAAGCCCCCATTTTCACCCGAACTATGAGGACTTTGATCTATATCAAGGCATGGTACGTAGGAATCCTCACAGAGGTTCAAGCCCATATCCCATCAGACCAAGGTCCCTCATTTACGTCAGTTCACCGACACCCACCGCCCGTCATTTATTCACGTCAAGATTCACTATCGTCCCGCATGACGTTAAATTGTATTCCATCAATCCTTTGAACTACGAGGACTTTGATCCATGTCAAGGCATGGTACGTAGGAAACCTTCCCGAGGTTCAAGCCCACCACCAGTGGACCCACGGGTCTGCTTTCACATCGGTTCACCGATGAAACCCTTTGAACTACGAGGTCTTTGATCCATGTCAAGGCATGGTACGTAGGAAGCCTTCTAGAGGCTCAAGTCCACCACTCATCGGACCAAGGTCCACCTTCACGTCGGTACGCTGACGATGCCCATCGGACCAAGGTCCACCTTCACGTTGGTTCACTGACGACATTCATCGGGCCAAGGTCCACCTTCATGTCGGTTTACCGGCACCATCCCGAACTACGCGGACTTTGATTCCCTGCCATGGGGATACGTAGGAAACCTCTCCAAGGATCAAGACCAACCTCACCGTCGCCCCTGCGATGGTCCCATTTCACTCCCCCTCCACTCCATTCATCCACCTATCACCCATACCGATTCTCGCCCGGACCGTCATATCTCGGTGAGACCATGTCGGTATGCTCCTCTTCACAGTCGCCCATGGGCTGGCCCCGGTATCGGCATCCCTTCAAGGGGAATCCCTCAATCTGATCTATTCTAGCTAATGCTCTGATCGGGCTGATCCGTCTCCACTGGACGTTAAACTCACGGCATACCCTGTGTTAAACACGGGAAGCTGAGGAAAATCTCAGATGTGTGTCTATGGCATATAATTCCCCACGTTCGATGTGGGATGACTCGGGCTTCCGCACCCTCAAGAAGCCCTGTGACCAGGGATAATAGACAGACATGCCAGGTTCCCCAGCATCCAGACACGCTACTGATGCCTCAACGTGACTACTCCCCTGATTGAAGGTTACTTCCCTGACTGGACCCTTTGGAATGTCCCGACAGAAGCAGTGTAATTAACCGGCGTCCATGGAAACATGGCACTGGGAAGATTTTCACGAACTACGTATTAAATCTATGAGGGAGACCCGGACTAGGTGACGAGTTCTGAGGAGGAGTCCCCAGAAGGAGGAGCCGACATCCCATCATCCCGTTTCGATCAAGGAGCAGACGTCCCTGAACAAGGAGTGAATGTCGCTCGCCTTTGGAAAGCGGGAATGCGGGAAAACAAGCGTCACGCGTCCTCCTCCGCAGACGGACGGATGCGCGCGCCCCGGTGAAAGCGTTGGAAACATGGTCTCACAAATATTACATTATATCATAACCTGTAGAAAATACATAGGTTTCATAATAATTTCATAATTTCATCATGTCATAACATGTGAAAAGAAGTGAATTTCATAAGAGTTGTTATCACGGTATAACCCTTGGAAGATAAACTGGTTTCATAAGTATATTTTCATCTTAAGCATAAACCATTCATAGAAATAATAAGAATGGTATCCTTGGTTCATATCCCCAATAAAGAATAAATTATATCAAAGGATTTTATATTATATGGAAAATGATTTTGGTCAATAATTTAAGACCGTTTTTTGAAGAAAATAACATTTCCACTTTGAAAATCATTTTTTTAATCAAAAAACATTTTAAAAATAATTTACTTTTGAAATCATTTATTTAAAATCTAAAAAAATCATGGATATTAAATAAAAAATTTTATTTGAAAAGAAATTTGAAAACTTGTAAGGTAATATTTAAATTATTTAGTGGTCCTGACAACGAGGAATACTATGTACGTCTAGTATGTTAAAAATAAAGATTCACTTCAATTTTTTAGTAAAATACAAATGGGAATTATTTTCTAAAATTACATGAATATTACTTTTTAAAAAAAATCAAAATTCAAAAAAAATATTTTTTTAAATCATTAGTTTGTAATAAAACATTTTTGAAAACATTTTTATAAAACATAGTTTTGGAAGAAAATAGATTTCTGACCGAAGAGAGAAATAAAGTTAGATTTTTTTTAAAAAAATCTTAATTATTTTAAGTGACAAAGAGTGGGAAAATGGTACCATTACTTGAATATATCATGAGTAACCATATGATAATAAAATTCAATAGAATTATTGAGATATTTTTCATAATATTTTATCATCGAAAAACATAATCATAAATAATCATGATAAACGATGAGATTGTAACATGAAATATTTACCAATTTGGTAACTTTGAATCATTATACCTAAGAAGTAATAACATAAAATAAAACTTAAAATATCATGAGTTTTAATAAATTCATGATATTACATGTCAAATACGGTGTATATACACCTTGTTAAAGAATATAGGTGCGTAACATAACATACATCTCAAAGAAGAAAAATTGAGACAAAAATCCCTTACTGTTTGAGTAACTTTTAAATCATAATACCTGTGAAATAATAACATAAATAGAGTAATTAATTATCAAGAAATTAGGTATATTCATGATATATCATTTCATAGGGTAGTATATATAGTACACAAAATAAACTAGTGGTGAATATGGCATAAGTCTCTCAGAAATAAAAGTAAGACTAGAAATCCCCTTACCAAAAGTATCGACTTCCTTCACACTCATTTGAACCACATGTATAATAAATATAAGTTTATTGTAAATTTATTAAAAAAATAATACTTATATATATCATACCATATATGATTTACTTAACTTATTTTATTACCCTTTTATTAACAATTCTATGTTAAAGTCATGTTTTGGGTAATAACTGCTTTGTTTTTCATATATGTTTTGATTTTTTTATTTTCAGTCCTCTTAATTTGATCATGGTTATAGAAATTATAAATTAATAATCATGAAATAATTATCATATTTATACATAAAATATACTTTTAATACCAATCATAAAATATGGATTTTAGAAATAAAATACGTTATGGTCATGGAGACAGTAGGCCATACGTACGCATGAGTAACGTTTCCATTTTTCAAAGATCATTATGGAAAGAAGATAAGTAATATATTATCATTAAATAATGTTAATAATATCATAAAAAACATGTTATTTATTTAAATATAATTATACATATTATATATGTGTTGTGGTTTTTAAAAGAGAGTCACATCACTTCATGAAGGCAGTAGTCCACATGTACACAAGTGACGTTATCATCCTTCATTAAGTGGAAAGGTAAGAAATAAAATGGATATATTATCTTTTAAGAATGATAAATATGTAATTAATATCATAAATATTTCATTAATATCACATATAATAATTAACTTTACCCTTATCACCTTCCATGTAAAGCGTGAACGAATCACATCACTTCACGAGGTGGTAGTCTGTCTTACACACGAGCGACGTTATCATATTCAGAAAAAATGGAATGCATAAAAGTATGTATGATATAATAATTATATAATAATAATATCAAAAATATAATATATAAATAATAAATACATCATTATATCCAACCTTTAAGGGTGGTAATGGAAAAAAGGAATGACATCGGTTCGCGGGGTAGTAGTCTGTTGTACACACAAATGATAATTTTATAACTCATTTGATGGAAGTGAAGAGGGTCATATTTCATGACCTTATTATAAATAATAAAATTATATTGAATATAATAAGTTTATTATATCATAATGTTTTAAAAATAATTGAAGTAGGGGGAGACATAAATAAAATAACAATGCCTATTGAAGAACATTACCTCTTCTTCAGGTATTCTCCATAGGTTTGCACTAATACCTTCCTAAGTTGTATTTTTGAAAAAAATAATGGTTATAGGATGAGAGGAGGTAATTTTTTAAGTTATTAGGTTGGTTATTTTCTAAAACAAATAGGTTTGAATGTGTGAATAAGATAGGATAGGGGGTGGCCTTTTATAAGTAGGGGAGAGGACACACTTGGTATTTTTCAAAAGAAATAAGTGGTCCCACATTTTTCATATGTCACAAGGGTCCAAATTATGCCATTATAGAACATTATTTGTGTAATGGTATAAATATGTCCATAAATAGTTTTTATACAAGTTTATAGGTCATATATACCTTTATATTTTTAGTTTAACCCCCCCATTAAATCTATTTTTACCTTAACCTCGGTAATTAATTTTCATTGCATTCACTATTAATTTTGGTAAAAAATTAAGTTGAAATTATTATAGATTATAAATTATACTAATTAAAAATATTTAATCCATTTTTCCAAATTCCATTCACATAATTGGAACATTTTAATTTATAATTAATCCTGTAGACGTGATGAGAAAGTAGGTTTTTAATGAGAAAAAGCTTGAAAGTTTGAAATGTTTTTATATCAAAATTCAATATGAAATTGATTCAAATGACCTAAATTGGATTAAATGATATAAAATTGAACTAATTTTACTTAAAAATCACTTCAAAATATAATTTAACATTACAAATAATTTAATTGAAAGGGAATTTTTCAATTAAAATTCAATATTTTTCATTATTCATCCAAAAATGAAACTTTTCAGAAAAATACCAAAAATTCACCATAATGTAATTTTAACATTATTATTTAAAAAATTGATTTTATTTTATAAAATTAATTTTCTAAAATTTTCAAAAATTAATTTTATTATAAGTTCACAAAAAGACGACAAAACTACTTTTTAAAAAAATATTGTTTTTAAGCATAAAATTGTATTTAATCTTATTTATTTTATAGAAGACAAACAACATGAATGTTAAATACTTAGTTGAATATATAATAAATAAATTTTATTAAAATAATTAACCAAAATTTATTTTCTTGATTTATTGATATAAAACACACTTGTGCGCATAAAAATAGTTTTTCAGAGAGATGCTTTATTTTATTTTTAAAAGGGTTTTATTTAAATTTATAATTAATTGGTCACCAAAGAATTAATTTTATATAAATTTTTAAATTATATTTTCATAGATTATTTAATATTATTCATAACCTCCATTCCAATGGCTAGGTGACAACTATCATAATAATATTTTAATAATATGTCACATTTCATTTAAACTCAGTGTTATGTGTAATGAAATCTAAGATCTATGTTACATGTAAAGTAATTAAAACTCAATGTTTCTTGTAACTTAAGATAAAATTATTTTTTCATGTAAATAGAAATATCAAAAATATTATATTAATTTGAAAAAAGATCACAAGAAATTGGGGAGTTATAATCGAAGTGTCATTGATCTCAATCGATATCCTTTGGGTAAGTAGATCTTATATCATGTGGTTTTATTACAATATCTATTATACTTAGAGATATATATATCATAATGATATTTTTTGATCTAATTTATATTTTGATGGATCTTGATTCTAGTTTGTGTTCCTTAATCTCCAACATCTTCATTCTTCATTGGCAGATCTCGATGCATGTGTTGTGTTGATTTGATTATGTAATTAAAGGTATGTGGTTTCATAAATATTTACCCTTTAATTGGAACCATGAATTTATTGATTAAATTATAATTATTTTTTAAATGATTTTATAAACCCATATTTTTTATGATTGATGCTTTATTTTGAGTTTGGCATGGAATTTGTGAAAAACCCCAAATTTCAATGGAATTTAAATTATTAAGAGGAATTGAAGAAATTGATGTCTTAATTAGAAAATTAATTTGATGATAATATTTAATTATTTTTCTTGAGAAAATGGTTTAAATTGAAATATGGTTTTAAAAGTTCATTAATTGATTAAAACCTATGTTTTTTGTTTTAAAATGAGAAAGGCTTATTAGAAACTGAAATTGGGAAATTTTATTTTGAACTACTTTAAAATGAATATTTTCCCATGATTGATTGATTTTTTATTTGAATCACATGGGATATTTGGTAGTTAGTAGGTGGTTAGGACAAGCACACTTGGATATGGCCACTAAAAATGGATTGATGATGAAAACACTAACTAAACCAAGCTTGGAATGATTTCCTATAATGGGATCTCTTAATGGGGTCTAGATTGACTTCCCATAATAGTACCCCCTTATGGGGTTTTTTATGAGTGTGAACACATATTCATTAAGCCATGATCATTGATGGGTAGTGTGAGGATCCTATATCTAGAATCTAATGTACCATGAGGTGTTTGACCATAGTGATTTCTTTGTTGATTTGATTATACATGTCTTTGATTATAGAACTATTTTATTCATTCCAACTATTTTATGTAAACTATTTTATATAAAATGTTCATTTAAACATATTTTGAGATATTTCTCATTATTTGATTAGAAATCAGGTTTGGTTTAAAATATGTAGATGATTTTCTATGACTTGATATATTTAATTTAATAGAATAATTGGTGCATTGATATGGTATTGTTAATGGAATACTTTTTGAGACCCTAATGGGATATTTATCTGACACCCTATTTTTATATTTGGGTGTTTGTATATTATATTATTCGTGGTCTAATTAAAATAAAAGAAACACTTAGAGGTGGCATATATTTTTGATATTTGGGACCCGAAGTCTTGGAGGTTACCAGTGGATATTTTATCCACTTGTTGCAAGGGTTTATATTTGAGATTTATCTTGGAATCTTTTGATTACTTTGATGATGTACTATTTTGGGTTTTGTTTACCTATTTGCTTCTGGTATATTCTCCTTATGGAATGTTGAACATACTAACTTGTATCCATTATCTTTAACTATTTTATGAAAAAATATTTCTCATGTTTATTATATGATGTCATGTGATAGTCATCCACTTATGGGGATTGGTAATTCCCTTCAGGCCTTGTTAGAGTCAGCTTGGCTATCAGGGTACCTGGGTATTCAGGCTTGTTCATGAAAAAATGGTATCAAAGGTTCATATTGTGCATATTTCCTTGATGTCGGAATGTAGTTTGGGATTTCTTGGAGGATATGAGGTAGTATTTTTAGTACTTAAGAGGTAGTTACAAGTGAGTTTCTGGCCATCTCTCATCATAACAATATTTAAGTCACCATGGGTGTTTGGGAAAAGTGTATTCGAGGAATATTTTTATTTGATTCTAGTAATTTCCCAACCTTTTTTAAGTTTTTTGAAATCTAAATATTGAATTATATTGATATAATTGATATTCCTATATATTTATCTGTATATCCTTGATCTATGTAATCTTTTTTATGCTTCCATTGTTATCTATTGGTGTTGTGTAGAATGTTTCCTCTAAGAAGATGTTTTAATAGTCCCTAGGAGGAAGTTGTTGGTGAACCACAATAATAAAATCCTCTAGTGGACCATAATCTTATTGAGATAGTGGTGTGTGTTTTCCAATCCTTGGAACAGGCATCAGCACTTGTTCCTATTTAGGCTCCAATTGAGGAACCTTAAAGGGATGAATCTCATAATTACACTCAAGAGTTTCTTCACTAGAAGGAACATTCTTTCTAAGGATCAAATGATCCTCAATAGGCTGAGGATTGGTTGAAAAATATTGATCTTATTTTTTAGTTCTTGGAAATGAATCATTCGATTAAGGTAAATTGTGTTACCTTTAAACTGGAATGACCTAGAGGAAGATGATGGTATTTGATGGTGATGGTAAATAAGCCTAAGGTCTTGTAGTGGAGAGACTTTAGAGTTCCTTTCACTGATTATTTCTATCCAGATTCAATAGTCTAAGAAAATTCTATGGTATTTCTCAACCTCCAACCGGGTGAAAAGACTGTGATGTAGTATGCGCACCATTTTTCCGAGCTCGTACAGTTTTCTCCTAAGGTTGTGACTAATGAGGAACCAAAGGCTTATATATTTAATATGTGTTTACATGATAAAATTTTATCTAAAGTCTTCATGTTGAAGCAAACTTCTTATGTTGACATACTGGATATAGCATTGATGGTTGAACTTGATTTGGCTGGTAAGTTGGGATAGATGGGAGTTCCCTTTTCTCTTAGTAAACATTCAGTGAGTTCCTTTAAGGTAAATAGAAATAATTATGAGTTGTGTGGTGGATCTAGATAGCATGCATCTTTCAGACCTCCAGTAGTGCCTCGAAGAGGCCATATGACTTGCTTCCAGTGTGGTAAGGTCATCCATTCAAAATGGGTTTTCACTAAGGATCCCAAGAGTTATAGTTTATGTGGTCGTTCAGGAAACCTACAATAGTTCTTCCATATATTTTGTACTTCACATAGTGGCATGGTCTAATCATCACCTAAAATTATTGTAGTTTGATCATATGATTTACAATATAAGGTTTTCTAATCGTATATGTCACGACCCGTCCTTGGGGCCCGTGCCGTGACTACCCCAAGCCCGCCTTCCATAAGCTAGGGGCTGGCGACTAGCACCAAGGTGTAAATTCCTGTAAAAAGGGAAGGCATTGCCTTTGTAAATTAAACAAGCACCTCAGAGTAAGCAAGCAGTAGAAGTAAACACTAAATAAAAACAGAGTACAACTGTAAGTGCAGAAAGTAAGTGGGCCAGTATACAAACCCAAAGTGAAGTAAAGTACAACTCGAAAGGGAAAACATCAACAAAAAAGTAAAAGCCGCTACGCCGAGCTGTCCACTGGAAATCCCACCTGAAGGGTGGGTACAGATAGCTCCACTGCTCCTCGGGTCCCGCCGTCCGCTCCGAGTATGTCCCGCCCATTGGTTCACCTCCAGATATCGTCCTGCTCTGCAAGCCTCAACCACGATCAACGTTGTCCATCATCTGCAACCAACACAACGTAGTGTGGGAATAGCCCGTGAAGGGGTGAGTATAAGCTACTCAGTAAGGACCCCGAGACCCCCGAAGGTCTCCCAAAATCCACAAAGGATAATCCACAAAGGAAAGATACAATCACGAAGTAACAACCGACACTGCTTAGGTATATGCCCATACATATACCTAAGTCATCAATTCCAATACGCTCCAACCTCCGAGCCCAAGTACAACCCAGTCCACACAGAAAAGTATATGTATTCCACACAGGAAAGCAAAACGTAATCCACACAGGATAGCACAACACAATCCACACAGGAAAGCAAACAGGATTCAGCTCACACAGGTATACTTCTTCAAATGATGATAGAGATGATCAGATGTAGCCACTGATTCGTCTAAGCTGTCGGAACCACAAAGGATCGGTAGGTACTAACCCCCGCAATGACCTACACAGGATTGATCAGGAAGTTGAACCCAAAGCTATTGGGAAACTCCTTTTCCATCAAGTATAGTGGTTATGCCACTACAACCAAGCACTTCACCTATCGGGTACTGTGGGCCTGCTGCTACAACCAAGCGCTCCTCCGTCGTGGGTTTGCTGCTACAACCAAGCGCTCCCATGTGCCGCTACAACCAAGCGCACCTCTGTCGTGGGTCTGCCGCTACAACCAAACGCTCCCCTGTGCCGCTACAACCAAGCGCACCTCTGTCGTCGGTCTGCCGCTACAACCAAGCGCTCCCCTGTGCCGCTACAACCAAGCACACCTCTGTCGTGGGTCTGCCGCTACAACAAAGCGCACCCTTGTGCCATTATCCATAACACACCGAGTCGTTCAATCAGCAGTCTTCAAGTCTCAATCGGCTCTAGGGTTTCCGTACACGACATGCTCGTTCCAGGAGGGTCCACTCCACGAGCTAAGTGGTCGATGCATCAACTGACATGTAGTCCGGAGTTGATGTATCCCAAGATGTACCGTAGTGGTCACTGTCGAAAACACGGAGGATTCCTGTACTGTTTTCATCATCGTCGCAGTCGAATCCACTGAGGATCTCTGTATAGTCGTCGTCGTCACAGCAGTAGTTGCAGCCAGCTCTAGGTTTCCCGCACACAGCAAGCTCATTCGGGAGGGTCCGCTCCACGAGCCGAGAGGCTGAAACGTCAACTGACACATGGTCCAGAGTTGATGTAACCAAAAGTTTCGTATCGTCAACAGGAACTCAACACAACAGACGGCGCGTCAATCGGACGCCCGGTCTGAGAGTTATTGGCTTTTTCGTCCTAGGGGCCCGGTTGGTTTTTAAGGCAAAACCAACCCGACCGTACTCCACCAACGTCCAAACCTCGGGCGGAGTAAGTCAAAAGATCCGTATCACTAATAGGAACACAACAAAGTTGATGGCTCGTCATTCGGACGTCCGTAGCTCAAGATATGAGCGTTTCTGCTCCGAGGGCCCGGTTGGTTTCGTGTACAAACCAACCCGGCCGAACTCAAAGTATTCTGAAACCTTGAGTGCGATATATCAAAACGACCGTATCATTCTAAGGATCGTGTCACCGCTAACGGCGCGTCTATCGGAGGTCTGTAGCCCGAATTATGGGCAATTGAACCCAAACGGTCCGAAAACGGGAGTTTCGGGCCCAGACCGACCCGGCCCGAGACCCCCCCGGTTGGCCCGAACCGGGTCAACCCGCCCCAGTCCGGGTCAGCCCAGCCTAGCGCGGCCTGGCCCGGGCCGGCCTGGGCATGGCCTGACCTGGCAGAACGGCCAGGCGCCGGCCCGGCTGGGCACAACGCGCCCAGCGCGCTGCCAGCTCGGCCTTCGGCCGAGCTATTGGAAAAAGGGGGGGCGCCTGCCCCCCTTGATTAACCGCGGCCCCCCCTCATTTATGGGGGGCCGTTTGAGCTGGCCAGGGGAATTTATTTCCCCCAGATCCTCCCCTTCCGGCCGGCCCGACCTGGCCGGCCGGTTCCTTCTCAACGGAACCGGCAATGGCCGGTCCCCTTCCGGCTCCGACGCCGGCGGCCCGGTCCGGCCGCCGGTCACCTTGCTCCTCCGCGGCCCGGAACCGGCCGCGGCCCTTGTCATCCAGCACGGTGCGATGGCACCTCGCCCCTCCGCCGCGGCTCCGCTCCGGCCGCGGCATCTTTGGTTTTCTTCGACGCGGCGCGACGGCGTCGCGTTCTTAAGCTTCTTTCCACGGCGCGGCGCGACGGCGCCGCGCATTTCCTTCCGCATGAATCCGTGTGGTGCGACGACACCACGCTCTCCCGTACCAACCACAAGGAACCAACACGAAAATTAAGAAGGAGGGTCGGCCGTGCTTTTGTGGTCCGACCCCCTCGCATTATTCGATAACATTAGTTTTTAAAAATTTCACGAGGAAATTCAGGAAGGTATCACGAACAAAAGAATTAATTACAATTCCCCTACCTCGATTCAGGAAAGGTGCACGTTAATCGAGCCATGGAAGATGAGCGTCACGGAGGTCGGGCTTCGCGGAAAACGAACATCAATTCTGTTGCCTTCGAGGTGCATTCTAAGAGGGAACGTCGTTCGAAGAAGATGTCGCGTCCTTCAGCAGAGATGTTCTTCGTTGAAGAACGGTGTTCTTCGCGTTCTTCGTCGATGTTGAAGAAGAAGAAGACTTCCTCAAACTTATCCCTTTCTCTCCCAAGTCTCCACCACAAGAATAACTAACCCCCAAAATAAAATAATCCTCCCACTTATTTTATTAACCCAACATAGGTTTTGAATTTCAAGAGTTTGAAAATTCAAAACCCACATTTAACTCACTTAACTTTTAAACATAAGATGTTATAAAATTAATGAGGTGATAAGTTAACAAAACTTAAATGGGGGGTTTAGAGGGGTTAGGAAAGTGAGGGGTTGGGCTCGTGTGGGTCCCACCCAACCTTATCCTCTCAAGGTTGGTTATCACAAGTGGGTCCCACCCCCAACATCCTTACTTAGGATAAAACTACCAAGTGGGAAAAATAAAAATTGTTAAATTTTTATTTTTAACTACCACAAAAATTAATAATTCCCCTCGTGTAAACACAACTCTGAAACAGGAGTTCCTAAGCAATTACTGGCGCTGTGGTTCCATCGGTGCCCTCAGAATTTGATTCCGGGCACCGGTTCAAAAGTTAGAAAAACCCACTCGTTCGTTCAGTGAACATACCCGAGCTAAACTTCGGAAATTGATTCCGGGCACACCGGGCCTTGGAATCAGGCGCCGTCAAAAACTGTGTTCTTGTAAAATTCCAAAGAAAATTAAGAAAAAAATTTCCTTGAAATTTCCGGGTCTTTACATTACTCCCACCATAGGGCTTTACGTCCCCGTAAAGCTTCAACACAAACTAGGGATACAAAGGCGGTAGAGCTAGGAGGTAATCCACCTCGCCAATCATGCTGAGGACCTGGAAGGGTCCGATGAAGCATGGAGACAACTTTCCACCTTGGCCAAATCTCCGTAATCCACGTTGAGGTGAGACCCGCATGAAGACGTGGTCGCCATCCTCAAACTCTGGTGGCCTTCGCCTCCTGTCAGCGAAAGACTTCTGTCAGCTCTGAGCTGTCTTCATCTGCTCCTGGATAACCTGGACCTTCTCTATCGTGGCCTGGACCACCTCTGGTCCCACAAGAGCTGCTATGATTTCTTCTTTGTCGATGAGAGAAATCTGGTCTCATCCCTTGGATGAACCACGTTCTTTGCCTAATACAGTCAATCCCGACATGGATGATACTATTCCATACCAAGGATGACGTCGTAAGGCCTCGACGCTACTACCAAGAGATCCAACCATTACTCTCGCCTCCAAGGGTTGAGTCACACTATCGGCATCAGTGTGTGGTAACTGGGTCTCCTCCATTAGATGTCTCACAAGTGAGGGTCAAGTCAACAGTAAAAACTGGAACCTCTTATTAACAACACAAAAGAGGACAGGAATGAAAACATCACAAAGGTATGCGTCTTTTATTATTGCAGCTCATAATACAAAGACGCTACACAATAGCAACAAGGAACTAGAAGTACAAAAAACGTATCCACTAGTTTCTCTCCTATCCATTTGCTCCCAGAGCTCCATGATCGAAGGCCTCAGCTGCCTGAAGCTGAGCTCTCCCATGTCCACCAACTTCCTGCGGTCGGGGCGGACCTCCTAGTGGTGGTGGTGGCAACACCCCGAAGCATCGTCCACCTCCAACTGCATGGCCAGCTCCCCTTCCATGGCTGCCTGCTCCTTGCGGCCCGCCCAGATTGAACCTCTGCCTCTGCCTGGGGGGTCCTTCATTCATCTGTTGGTCATCCGTATGGCGGGTCAGACAGTCACGAGCCATGTGACCAATCCCACCGCAGGAGTAACACTGCCCTCTCATGGCAAGTCGTTGTCCACCCCGAGTGCCTCGCACAAACGATCCAGAGTCATGCTGTCGACCACATATTGGTCTAGTCCTCTTGAACCCCTACGTCATCTGTCTACTGCCCGCTGCAGAAGACTCTGCCGCATGTCGGCTAGTGGTGGGTCCTACTGCTGGAGACTGCTCAATAAGGAAACTCTCCACCAAGAGGGCTTGCTCCAACACTCATGTCTGAGTAGGAATGCTGTGAGAAACAACTGAAGCTCTGATATCTTGCCTGAGCCCCTGCTCGAAGGTTCGGGCCCTGAATAATGGGTAATGTACCATGTCTGTGGAATAGCGTGAGAGATCGGTAAACCTCGCCGCGTACTGGGCTACTGTCATGCTGCCCTGCCACAGCTGTAGTAGCTCCTGAATGCACACCGTACGGAGGGTGGCCGGGATGAACTCTGAGCGGAAGAGGCTCTCGAAGTCCGTCCAGAGAAGAGATGTCTCTTCGTGCACCTAGAGCATCAAGCTCCACCATCGGCCCACTGCTGTGTGCAGGAGGCTCACTGCAAGGACCACCATAAGATCCGCTGGTGTCCTCACTAACCAGAAAACTCATACGACTGCCTCCAGCCAGTCCTCATCTGCCTGGGGGTCCGTCTCCCCACGGAACCTGGGTGGTCGTTGGCGCTGGAACTCATGCAGTTCACTGAGGCGATGTGCATCGTCAGCGGCTGGTGCTGGAAGTATCGGTGGCTCGACGGGTAGAGCTACTGCCGGTGCCACTGCTGACAAAGGGCCCTGCACCGAGGCCTCGTCGCTCGGTGGGCTGTCGTCATGCTCGACTCTCAGAACCCTAGATGGCTGCCGTCGTGGGACCAACCTGAAAAGAAAACAGGTGCGCCATGGTCAGAACAGTATACCTGGTGAGCTGATACAAAGTAATCACAAAGAAAACTTGAAACACACACGCAATCAATGTTTTCGTGCATTAAGTTGGAAACCAGAAGTCAGGGTCCTGGTGTACGGATACGTCGGCCGCCGCACCAACACTGGACTCCCTGGACTGATAACCACACCCAATACGCTTAACACTATTGCTTTACATAGAAGAAAGATCAGAGCTCCGAGTTCTGTGGTAGAACAGAACTCCTCTGATACCAATTTGTCACGACCCGTCCTCGGGGCCCGTGTCGTGACTACCCCAATCCCGCCTTCCATAAGCCAGGGGATGGCGACTAGCACCAAGGCGTAAATTCCTGTAAAAAGGGAAGGCATTGCCTTTGTAAATTAAACAAGAACCTTAGAGTAAGCAAATAGTAGAAGTAAACACTAAGTAAAAACAGAGTACAACTGTAAGTGCGGAAAGTAAGTGGGCCAGTATACAAACCCAAACTGAAGTAAAGTACAACTCGAAAGGGAAAACAACAACTAAAAAGTAAAATCCACTACACCGATCTGTCCACTGGAAATCCCACCTAAAGGGTGGGTATAGATAGCTCCACTGCTCCTCGGGTCCCGCCGTCCGCTCCGAGTATGTCCCGCCCATTGGTTCACCTCCAGGTACCGTCCTGCTCTGCAAGCCATAACCACGATCAACACTGTCCGTCGTCTGAAACCAACACAACGTAGTGCGGGAATAGCCCGTGCAGGGGTGAGTATAAGCTACTCAGTAAGGACCCCGAGACCCCCGAAGGTCTCCCAAAATCCACAAAGGATAATCCACAAAGGAAAGATACAATCACGAAGTAACAACCGACACTGCTTAGGTATATGCCCATACA
Source organism: Viscum album (assembly GCA_963277665.1). NCBI lineage: Eukaryota > Viridiplantae > Streptophyta > Magnoliopsida > Santalales > Viscaceae > Viscum > Viscum album. The sequence continues at coordinate 1,605,086,873 of OY728141.1, read as the reverse complement.
TATACCTAAGTCATCAATTCCAATACGCTCCAACCTTCGAGCCCAAGTACAACCCAGTCCACACAGGAAAGTATACGTATTCCACATAGGAAAGAAAAATGTAATCCACATAGGATAGCACAACACAATCCACACAGGAAAGCAAACAGGATTCAGCTCATACAGGTATACTTCTTCAAATGATGATAGAGATGATCAGATGTAGCCACTGATTCATCTAAGCCGTCGGACCCACAAAGGATCGGTAGGTACTAACCCCCGCAATGACCTACATAGGATCGATCAGGAAGTTGAACCCAAAGCTATTGGGAAACTCCTTTTCCATCAAGTACAGTGGTTATGCCGCTACAACCAAGCGCTTCACCTATCGGGTACTGTGGGCCTGCTTCTACAACCAAGCGCTCCTCCGTCGTGGGTCTGCCGCTACAACCAAGTGCTCCCCTGTGCCTCTAAAACCAAGAGCACCTCTGTCATGGGTCTGCCTCTACAACCAAGCGCTCCCCTGTGCCGCTACAACCAAGCGCACCTCTGTCGTAGGTCTGTCGCTACAACCAAGTGCCCCCATGTGCCGCTACAACCAAGCGCACCTCTGTCGTGGGTCTGCCGCTACAACCAAGTGCACCCCTGTGCCGTTATCTATAACACACTGAGTCGTTCGATCAGCAGTCGTCAAGTCTCAACCGGATCTAGGGTTTCCGTACACAGCATGCTCGTTCCGGGAGGGTCCACTCCACGAGCTAAGAGGTCGATGCATCAACTGACATGTAGTCCGGAGTTGATGTATCCCAAGATGTACCGTAGTGGTCACTGCCGAAAACACAAAGGATTCCCGTACTGTTTTCATCATCATCGCAGTCGAATCCACTGAGGATCTTTGTAAAGTCATCGTCGTCACAGCAGCAGTTGCAGCCAGCTCTAGGGTTCCCGCACACAGCAAGCTCATTCGGGAGGGTCCGCTCCACGAGCCGAGAGGCTGATACATCAACTGACACATGGTCCAGAGTTGATGTATCCAGAAGTTTTGTATCGTCAACAGGAACTCAACACAACAGACGGTGCGTCAATCGGACGCCCAGTCTGAGAGTTATTGGCTTTTTTGTCCCAGGGGCCCGGTTGATTTTTAAGGAAAAACCAACCCGACCGTACTCCACCTGCGTCCAAACCTCAGGCGGAGTAAGTCAAAAGATCCGTCTCACTAAGAGGAACACAACAAAGTTGACGGATCGTCATTCGGACGTTCGTAGCTCAATATATGAGTGTTTCCGCTCCGAGGGCCCGGTTGGTTTCATGTACGAACCAACCCGGCAGAACTCAAAGTATTCTGAAACCTTGAGTGTGATATATCAAAATGACTGTCTCATTCTAAGGATCGTGTCACCACTGACGGCGCGTCGATCGGAGGTCCATAGCCCGAATTATGGGCAATTGAACCCAAACGGTCCGAAAACGGGAGTTTCGGGCCCGGACCGACCCGGCCTGAGACCCCCCCGGTTGGCCTGAACCGGGTCGACCCGCCCCGGTCCGGGTCAGCCCGGCCCGGCTGGGCATAGCGCGCCTAGCGCGCTGCCAGCTCGGCCTCCAGCCGAGCTGTTGGAAAAAGGGGGGCGCCTGCCCCCCTTGAGTAACCGCGACCCCCCCTCATTTATGGGGGGCCGTTTGAGCTGGCCGGGGGAATTTATTTCCCCCGGCTCCTCCCCTTCCGGCCGGCCCGACCTGGCCGGCCGGTTCCTGCTCAACGGGACCGGCAATGGCCGGTCCCCTTCCGGCTCCGACGCCGGCGGCCCGGTCCGGCCGCCGGTCACCTTGCTCCTCCGCGGCCCGGAACCGTCCGCAGCCCTTGTCGTCCGGCGCGGTGCGACGGCACCGCGCCCCTCCGCCGCGGCCCCGCTCCGGCCACGGAGTCTTCGGTTTTCTTCGACGCGGCGCGACGGCATCGTGTTCTTAAACTTCTTTCCACGGCACGGCGCGACGGCGCCGCGCATTTCCTTCCGCATGAATCCGCGTGGTGCAACGGCACCACGCTCTCCCGTACCAACCACAAGGAACCAACATGAAAATTAAGGAGGAGGGTTGGCCGTGTTTGTGCGGTCCGACCCCCTCGTGTTATTCGATAACAATAGTTTTTAAAAATTTCACGAGGAAATTCAGGAAGGTATCACGAACAAAAGAATTAATTATAATTCCCCTACCTCAGTTCAGGAACGGTGCACGTTAATCGAGCCATGGAAGACGAGTGTCGTGGAGGTCGGGCGTCGCGGAAAACGAATGTCGATTCGGTTGCCTTCGAGGTGTATTCTAAGAGGGAACATCGTTGGAAGAAGACGTCGCGTCCTTCGGCAGAGATTTTCTTCGTTGAAGAACGGTGTTCTTCACGTTCTTCGTCGATGTTGAAGAAGAAGAAGACTTCCTCAAACTTAGCCCTTTCTCTCCCAAGTCTCCACCATAAGAACAAATAACCCCCAAAATAAAATAATCCTCCCACTTATTTTATTAACCCAACATAGGTTTTGAATTTCAAGAGTTTGAAAATTCAAAACACACATTTAACTCACTTAACTTTTAAACATAAGATGTTATAAAATTAATGAGGTGATAAGTTAACAAAACTTAAATGGGGGGTTTAAAGGGGTTAGGAAAGTGAGGGGTTTGGCTCATGTGGGTCCCACCCAACCTTATCCTCTCAAGGTTGGTTATCACAAGTGGGTCCCACCCCCAACATCCTTACTTAGGATAAAACTACCAAGTGGGAAAAATAAAAATTGTTAAATTTTTATTTTTAACTACCACAAAAATTAATAATTCCTCTCGTGTAAACGCAACTCCGAAACAGGAGTTCCTAAGAAATTACCGGCGCTGCGGTTCCATCGGTGCCCTCAGAATTCGATTCCGGGCACCGGTTCAAAATTTAGAAAAATCCGCTCATTCGTTCGCTGAACGTACCCGAGCTAAACTTCGGAAATTGATTCCAGGCACACCGGGCCTCGGAATCAGGCGCCGTCAGAAACTGCATTATTGTAAAATTCCAAAGAAAATTAAGAAAAAAATTTCCTTGAAATTTCTGGGTCTTTACAGTATACATCTCGAACAAAGCTTCTTCACATAGTGAAAGAGTCTCTAGAGGAAGCGGATGTGATTACAATGACCATGAGAGGTACCATCACTATATCTTCATCTTTAGTGACTAGTTTATTTGATACGGGTGAATCTCACTTGTTTAAATAAACTCATGTTAGGAATTTTCTAAATCTTCCTATGAAAATTTTATCTTATGTGATGGATATTACTACACCCCTTGAAACAAAGAGAGAACAGGGTCTTCAATGTCCTATTTTTTCTCCTTATCAAATTCTGAACTTACCTAGAGTTTTCTAGTTCTCAATATAAAACCTCTTTACATCATTCTTATGATGGGTTGACTGATTGAAAATAATGAATGAATTAACTATTACCTTTGAAGGGTCTTCTTTACTTCACTTGATGGGGTGTGTCATGTGTTTTAGGGGGAATGTGATGTAATGGCCCGGGTTTTTGGGGTCCATTACTTTGTGAAAATCTCGTGTTGGGTTTTCTGGTCTGGGAATCTCGGTGAAGTTTGGCGTAACAGTAGGACTACCGGTAGCCTTAACCTACCTGTAGTAGGCCTACCGGTAGCTCGGTCTATTGGTAGCCGCAGCCTACCGGTAGCTCTGTCTATTGGTAGCTCGGTCTACCGGTAGTTGCAGCTACCTGAAGCTCTATCTACCGGTAGCTCGGTCTACCGGTAGCTGCAGCCTACCTATAGCTCGGTCTACCGGTAGCTCGGTCTACCGGTAGCTCGGTCTACCAGTCGCTGCAGCCTACCGGTAGCTCGGCTACCGGTGGCTGTCACCCACCAGTAGCTCTCAACTACCAGTGGCTTTGGCCTACCCCGCGGGATCCTTCCAGTAGCTCCCCTTTTTGCGCAAATAGGATTTTAAACCCTATTTTGACCCTGTTAAACTCGTTTTAAAATCCTGGTAACGCACTAAATGTTTTAATTAAATATTTAATGAATTAAGCCTGTGTATAAGCCGGTTGAAACCACCCGATCGTTTTAATAACGTGTGGGGTGTCTCAACTGCGTGGTCAACCCACGACCCCGCGCCTTACGCGGTTTTGCATTCTAATCTCAACCGTCCCCGCCCTTATTAACAAAAGGGTTCACTATAGGGTTCTTTTCTCATTCACCCTGTTCTAGAGTACCTTTGGTCAGACGAGCCACTTTTCGTCCAGGCGAGCCGCATCGCTATACGTGAAGTTACGTGCCCGACCTTAGCATCGATCGTTGATCAACAAGTAGGGAATTTCTCCTTCATCTCTCTATTTTGTGTATCATGTGGGGTGGGCGTGCTTCTGATTCTGTAGAATTGCATAAACCAGACCTAAATAAAGATAATGAACTGGATTCTATAAAGAAAGAGGGGGGGGGGCTATGATCGTTGATGTTGTTTTATGTTATGATCTTCTTTGTGAATTGTGTGGGCTTACAACTTCTAAAAATCATGGTTGTTGGTGGTCTTTCTATGTGCACTAACGAACCCTTTCATCTGGTGATGTTTAAATGGCTTGTATTGTGGTTGTGAACCCTTGCTGTGTAAAGAAAATCGGTTAATTACGTATATTCGGCTAAATGAATTGGAAGCACCAGGATCAATCTTTTTATGTGATAACCCCGATTAAAGCACACGGAAGTTGAAATCATGGAGTGTGTTAAATCTTATAAATCTGAAAATACCAGCATGGCCCTGCTTTGTGTCGGTGGTAGTGGTTTGGTTGTTTTCTTTTACAGGCCGATTGTTGGAGATGTGGGAGGGGATGGGATCCCCTGTTTTTTATACTCTCGGTGGTTTTGAAATTGGGGATGGGATCCCCTGTTGTTATGGACTCGGTGGTTGTGAGTTTTAAGATGGGGTGGTTATCGTGTTTATATTACTAATTGGGGTGGGATCCTCTGTTGATGAAAAACCCTTTTGGGGGAGGGGACACGGGGCAGTGTCTCGGGGTTGTCTTTGGTTCCAGTACTTCGAGGGATCTCACTTATTCCTTTGTTATTGTGACTTTACAAGAGAACCGGGTGTGGATACTTAAATTGACGTTTGGCTAGTTTCTTTTCCTTGGTTATGCTTATGATGTTAGTTTCCCATTAGTGCATAAACTTATTTGAACATTATTACTGAACATGAAAACAAGAAAGGGACAAATAGGTTTGTTGGCGAGAGTCGTGACTCGGACTTGAGTTTTGTTTGTGTCCTTTAGGCTGGCTGAAGAAAAACCTAACTTGGATGAGTGCTTGTTACCTATATATATATACTTGTAGTTTTGTGTTTCTTATTCATTCCCCATCCAAGTTTATAACTTAGTGTCGAACACCCCCATTTCATGGGGGAGGGTGTTTTTTTCCCAACACTATTATTAGTGGATGGTTATTAGCTCCTTTTTTTCTCCCTTTCCCGGATATCCCAAGTATCTTTGGGAAGGCTGTGATGGCCTGAGGTCCATTATTAGCCCAAGAATATTTGGGCAGGGTAGTGTGGTGCTTGGCCAGGTGTGTGCGGCAGGTGGTTTCCCAAGTGTCTTTGGGATGAGGCCCAGGTGTCTTCGGGCATGGCAGTGGATCTTTTATCCCAGGTTTCTTCGGGCGTGGTGGTGGTTGTTCTGGACTAGGTGTTTTCACGTGTGGTTACGTGTGACAGTTGTGGCCCAGGTGTTTGCGAGCGGGATTCGGTAGTGGGACTACGTGTGGCTGTGGCCCAGGTGTATGCAAGCGGGTGTGGCAGTGGGACTGCGGTGAGAATGGCGGGATTGGTTCGATGCGTAGGATGTCTCAATAACCAGTGGGAAAGTGGCGCGGGGTACCCAAACATCAATGTTCTCATATATATATATATATATTACTTGACTTACGTTATTTGGTGAGTGTGCCTTGGTGAGGCTTGGGTGGATATTTTACCTTGTTAGGGGTTTGGTTTACTCCTTTTTCTCATGGTACTTTAGTACGTTCCCCCACTTGTGCATGAGAGTCTTTTTTTTCCTACTGTATGTACTTGTATACTCACCCTACATATATAAAACTGATTTCCGGATTCCAGGAGGACTTCGGGGATCGCGTAGGACCTTACTAGCTCGGACCTTTGGGGCAGTTGTTGTTGCTGTTTTTCCTTCTTTGGTACTTACCCTTGTAGTCACTTTTTTACTTTGTGGATTTTACTTTTGGAACATGCATGTGGTAATGGTTTACTTTGGGCTTTACTTTTCTTTTAGTTTTGGTGTTGTTGGGTTTCATCATCTTATCTCCTGATCCTATAAAATAGAAAAAGGGTAATGCATTCCATTTAGTGTGTGATTCTATACCCTTGGTGCTAGTTGCCACTCCGGGACCTATTGAAGGCGGGTTTCAGGGGTCATTATCTCTCCTTCAACTTAAAGAAGGAAGGGCCTGGCAGTCTACTAACCCTTCCCTCCTTTTGGTGAAGGCGGGTCGTGACAGAATGGTATCAGAGGTGATGGTTGAGAGATAGGATAGCGTCTGGAGTTAGGCACAGTGAGGATTGCATGGGATGGTAGGGAAACATTTTTGGGTGACCTTGGTGTGTGAATTAGGCCAGGGAAGACCGGCTAGGACATGGGATTTTAGGGCCCCCATGATCTGATGCAAGGACTCTGGACCTACCGAACGACCAAGTGAGGCCACACTGATTGTAGGGTAGAGAGACCCTAGAAAATGTACATTCATCATAATGACTTGTGTTCTTGTGTTTCTGGGGTGTTTTGGGAATAAAGAATAAATGAAAAGTTTAATAAGTTTTAAAGAACGACATTCTGCACTACTTGGGCTTAGGAATTCTTTGTTTACCTTACAGATATGGCACCTAGAAGGCGACCACGTGTGGTACAGGCGATCGAGGCCCAGGAGACTACCTTGGCCGATCGACAGAGAGCTGATTGAGAGGAGGAGGATGACCAGTGGCAGAATACACTTTGGGCCTTCCAGCGACAGACCCTCGAGAAGTATGAGGGAAGCACCTCTGACATGAAGATGAAGAACTGGCTAGAGGAGCTGGTGATAAACTACATCTTGATCGGGGCTATGACCGAGTACTGGGTTCCTCTTTCTATCTGCCAGATTCGGGGAGCAGCGTGTCAGTGGTGGATGCTTTACCTAGGGGAGAGGAGAGAGGCTGAGGTGGCATGGGTTGATTTCGAGAGGGAGTTCTGGGCGGAATTCCTCTCCTCAATGATGAAGGTGGAAAAGAGACAAGAGCTACTCTCCCTCCAATAGGGGAGTATGTCAGTGAGGGAGCTAAGGATCAAGTTCAAGGACCTCCTATGTTTTTCTCCGGACCTCTTTCCCAACGAGGAGTCTCGGGCAAGTCATTTGGAGGAGGTGTTCCGACCCTCCCTCCAGTTTTCTGTTACCCCCTTTACCCTGCCGACGTACTTGGAGGTCCAGAAGAAGGCTGAAGTGGTGGAGAGGATTCACACTCTAGGAGGAGTGTCACGAGAGGGGATCTAGCTGGGACCATCGAAGGGGAAGGTTGTCAGCACCAGGCCTCCAGCATCAAGGTCCTCCAGGTTCCGACCAGCAGGGAACAGGCCGCAGCAGTTTCAGTTATGATCCCCTGGTCCTTGCCCTTTTCCTTTGGGCCCAGGACCGCGGTGCTTTGTATGTGGGAGCCATGGACATCTCCGGAGTTAGTTCCTGGACCGAGTACAGTATGGTGGTGGCAGACAGCCCCAACACCCGCCCCAACAACAGCTCCCAGCCAGGCCTTTTCAGCAGCAGCAGTAGGGACAGCGAGCTCCCGCTCCTCCGAGGGCAGACGTAGGAGGAGGAGACCGACCTCAGGGCACTTCTCAGGGACCTCGACTGGGTCGTGGTCGGGGAGGTGACTAATAGCTAAGGGGCAGAGGAGCTGGGCATGGATAGCTACACGCCACGGAGGCAGCAGTTCCAGCAGGGCCGGAGGTTGTTCGAGGTACGATCAGTTTGTTCAGTACTCTTGCTTTTGCCTTGTTCGATATCGTAGCTTTGCACTCCTTTTTTGCACCCAGTATAGCCCGTGCCTTGGGTCTAGATGCCGAGAGACTTCCAGTGCCCCTGGTTTTGAGCACACCATTCGGAGGTCAGACTGACTTGTTTTTTGTTTTTCAGGGATGCAGACTGATGATAGGGCCACATCAGTCAGTTAGGAATCTTCTTCTACTACAGATACAACCATACGATTTCATCCTAGGCATCGACTGGCTATTCTCTATGTGTGCTGTCATCGACTGTTTCCGAGGAAGGGTTGTGTTCTCGGACTTGGTCGGCCTGCGTGTTACCTTCACCGGTGAGCGGAGCAGTCAGAAGGGTTGCAGGCAAGAGGAACCCCTCCTCTCCTTGTTAGCTGAGCTGTCAGCGGAGTTAGTAGATACTGAGATGGTGGAAGTTCCAGAGATCATCCGTGAGTTTATGGACGTCTTCCCTGAGGAGGTGATGACTCTACCCCCTCGACATGATATCGAGTTTGGGAAAGACCTGTAGCCCGGTGCTCATCTGATCTCGATGGCTCCTTACCGGATGGAACCTTCAGAGCTACGAGAGTTGCTGATCCAAATTGACGATCTGATGAAGAGGGGTTATGTTCGGCCGAGTGCGTCACCGTGGGGTTCTCCAGTCTTGTTCACAAAGAAGGAATATGTTGGTCTCAGGTTGTGCATAGACTACAGGAGGCTGAATCAGGTGACAATCAAGAATCGCTGCCCTCTTCCGAGGATAGACGATCTTTTCGACCAGATGAAAGGGGAAAGATGGTTCTCGAAGATCGACTTGCGGTCTGGGTATCGCCAGCTGAGAGTGAAGGAAAGTGATATCTCGAAGATGGCGTTCAGGTGCAGATATGGACACTTCGAGTTCATGGTCATGACCTTCGATGTTACAAACGTCCCGGCTGGGTTCATGGGGCTTATGAACTCCATCTTCCAAGAGTACTTGGATCGGTTCATGGTTGTGTCAATCGATGATATCCTGATCTATTAAAGATCATAGGAGGACTATGCAGAGCACCTGAGGACGGTTTTGGAGGTCCTCCGACAGCACCAGCTCTATGGAAAGTTGTCAAAATGAAAATTCTGGACACGAGAAGTGCACTTCCTTGGGCACGTAGTGTCCGATCAAGGGGTAGCGGTGGACCCATCAAAGGTTGAGGTAGTTGTTTCTTGGGAAGCACCCAAGAATGTGGCAGAGGTCCACAGTTTCCTCGAGATGGTAGGTTACTATCAGAGGTTCGTGCCCAACTTCTCCTGAGTAGCAGCCCCTTTGACAGCCCTGACCAAGAAAGACTCGGTTTTCGTGTGGAGTGAGCGGTGCGAGTCATCCTTCAGTTATCTGAAGGATAAGTTGGTCAGTGCCCCAATGCTGATATTTCCAGAAGAATGGGCGGTGTATGAGGTGTTCTGTGATGCTTCAGGACAAGGCATGGGATGTGTGTTGATGCAGCGACAAGGGGTGATCTCTTATGGGTCTAGGCAGCTATGCCCTCATGAGCTTAATTATGCCACCCATGACCTAGATCTTGCAGCGGTCGTTTTTGCGCTAAAGTTATGGCGGCACTACCTCATCAGAGAACGCTTTGTGGTCCTCACAGATCACAAAATCTTGAGGTATATCTTCTCCCAGCGGGACCTAAACTTTCAACAGTGGAGATGGGTGGAGTTCCTCCGGGATTACGACTTCAAGATCTCTTATACTAATGGAAAGGGCAATGTAGCGGCTGATGCCTTGAGTAGGAGGACACAGAAGGATGCGGTCCGAGAATCGGCAGACGCCTGGAAGGCGATGGAGGAGTTGGATGCCTTACACCTGGATGCGAGGATGGATAGCAGTAGAGGTTGCTTTTATCAGGTGACAGTGCAGTCGTCTCTATTTCAGCAAGTGGAGGAGTCTCAGCGGGGAGACCCAGAGTGAGAAGTGATGCGTGACCGAGTTGACCAGGGCAATGCCCCGGAAGGATGGACGGAGGATAGCCATAACCGGATGCTTTTCCATGTAAATCTGTTTGTTCTGGAGGCGGTACACCCAGGAGTTTCTAAGATGTACCAGGGACTAAAGAGACAGTTTTGGTGCCCGGAGTTAAGCGAGTGGTGGCAGAGTTTGTGTCCAAGTGATTAGTGTGTCAGCAAGTTAAGGTTGAACACCGAGTTCTAGGTGGCCTACTACAGTCTCTAGATGTCCCCGAGTGGAAGTGGGATGACATCTTGATGGATTTAGTTACAGTACTACCCAAGGTCCAAGGGGGATACAACGCCATCTGGGTGGTAGTGGACCGGTTGACGAAATCGGCTCACTTTCTAGCGATCAGGGAGTCGAGTGCAATGGATGATTTGGCATGAAGGTATGTAGATTAGGTGGTGCAATTGCATGGTATTATGAGGTCTATATTCTTGGAGAGGGATGAACGGTTTACCTCGCGAGTTTGGAGAGGATTGCAATATGCTTTTGGCACCCAGCTGCATCTTAGCACTGCTTTCCATTCCCAGACAGATGGATAGACAAAGCGCACCATCTAGACCTTGGAGGATATGTTGCGGGCATGTGTTCTAGACTCAGGGGGATCATGGGTACGATACTTTCCCTTGGTGGAGTTTGCCTACAATAATAGCTACCACTCTACCATTGGTATGACCCCATTTGAAGCCTCGTACGGGAGGCCATGTTGTTCACCTGTGTGTTGGACCGAAGTAAGAGAGGCAGGCATCCTTTTCCCGGAGGTGGTGCAGAGCACGACAGAGAAGGTTCAGCTCATACGGGAAATGATGAAGGTGGACCAGGACCGACAGAAGTCATATGCTGATACCAGGAGGAGGCCCTTGGAGTTTGAGGTTGGAGGCCACGTGTTCTTGAAGGTCTCCCCTCAGTGTGGGCAGTGAAGGTTTGGCAAGGGGAGTAAGCTTTCTCCCAGGTTCATCGGACCCTTCGAAGTGTTGTGGCGGGTCGGCGAAGTGGCTTATCATCTATCATTACCACCACCGCTACTGAGGATACAGGATGTCTTCCATGTGTCCCAGCTCCGTCGGTATCTGTACAACGATTCACACGTCCTTGATTGGGGTGAGATGGACATCAAGCACGACGTGACTTTTGTGGAGAGACCAGTGATGATCGAGGATCTCAAGGATAAGGTGCTTTGTGGGCGAACCATTCCCTTGGTTTGTGTGTTGTGGAAACATGGTGGGCTTGAGGAGAGTACGTGGGAGATGGAATCATAGATGTGTACCCAGTACCCAGAGTTGTTTTGAGTTTTATTCTTTGTTGTACCTGTTGTGGTAGAACGTTTTTTCTTTTTGGCAATGAAATGTACTGGTTTTCTTTCCTCTAAATGTGTGTGAAAAGCCTTGGCTATGGGGGAGGAGAGAACCTGACCCCTAATCAAGACGCATTAAGGTGGATGCGATTAAACCCGTGCGGGAGAGTCAGTGCCACCCAAAGAAGATAATATCTTGACATGGGGGAGGAGACTCCCCAACCCACATGCCTGGGCAGTTTGACATGGTATGTTGCTTGGTTCTTGACAGGAAAGTGTTTTTAGTTAGCATGGGTTCACTCCTGAGAGGTATCTTTCAAGGTGGTTGTTCGAACCCTCTCTTTCCTTCTGGTTTGTTTTGATTCTCGAGGAAGAGAATTGTTTAAGAGGTATCTGATGTAATGGCCCGGGTTTTTGGGGTCCATTACTTTGTGAAAATCTCGCGTTGGGTTTTCTGGTCTGGGAATCTTGGTGAAGTTTGGCGTAACGGTAGGCCTACCAGTAGCCTTAGCCTACCGGTAGCAGGCCTACCGGTATCTCGGTCTACCGGTAGCCGCAGCCTACCGGTAGCTATGTCTACCGGTAGCTCGGTCTACCGGTAGCTGCAGCTACAGGTAGCTCTGTCTACCGGTAGCTCGTTCTACCGGTAGTTGCAGCCTACCTGTAGCTCGGTCTTTCGGTCACTGTATCCTACCGGTATCTCGGTCTACCGGTCGCTGCAGCCTACCGGTAGCTCAACTACCGGTGGCTCTAGCCTACCCCATGGGTTCTTTCCAGTAGCACCCCTTTTTGCGCAAATAGGGTTTTAAACCCTATTTTGACCTCGTTAAACTCGTTTTAAAATCCCGGTGATGCACTAAATGTTTTAATTAAATATTGAATGAATTAAGACTGTGTGTGCGCCGGTTTAAACTGCCCGATCGTTTTAATAATGTGTGGGGTGTCTCAACCGCGTGGTCAACCCACAACCCCACACCTTACGCGGTTTCGCATTCTAATCTCAATAGTCCCCGCCCTTATAAACAAAAGAGTTCGCTATAGGGTTCTTTTATCGTTCACCCTATGCTAGAGTACTTTTAGTCAGACGAGCCACTTTTCATTCAGGTGAGCCACATCGCTATACATGAAGTTTTGTGCCCGGACTTAGCATCGATCGTTGATAATTAAGTAGGGAATTTCTCCTTCGGTCTCTCTCTTTTGTGTATCATGCGGGGTGGGCGTGCTTCTAATTCTATAGAATTGGATAAACCAGACCTAAATAAAGATAATGAACTGGATTCTATAAAGAAAGGGGGGCTATGATCGTTGATGTTGTTTTATGTTATGATCTTCTTTGTGAATTTTGCGGGCTTACGACTTCTGAAAATCATGGTCGTTGGTGGTCTTTCTATGTGCACTAACGAACCCTTGCATCTGGTGATGTTTAAATGGCTTGTATTGTGGTTGTGAACCCTTGATGTGTAAAGGAAATCGGTTAATTACGTATATTCGGATAAATGAATTAGAATCACCAGGATCAATATTTTTATGTGATAACCCCGATTAAAGCACACGGAAATTGAAATCATGGAGTGTGTTAAATCTTATAAATCTGAAAATACCGGCATGGCCCTGCTTTGTGTCGGTGGTAGTGGTTTGGTTGTTTTCTTTTACGGTCCAATTGCTGGAGATGTGGGAGGGGATGGGATCCCTTGTTTTTTTATACTCTCGGTGGTTATGAAATTGGGGATGGAATCCCCTATTGTTATGGACTCCGTGGTTGTGAGTTTTAAGACCGAGTGGTTACCTTGTTTATATCACGGATTGGGGTGGGATCCTCTATTGATGAAAAATCTTTTTGGTGGAGGGGACACGGGGCAGTGTCTCAGGGTTGTCTTTGGTTCCAATACTTCGAGGGATCTCACTTATTCCTTTGTTGTTGTGACTTTACAAGAGAACCGAGTGTGGATACTTAAATTCGCGTTTGGCTGGTTTCTTTTCCTTGGTTATGCCTATGGTGTTATTTTCCCAGTAGTGCATAAACTTATTTGAACATTATTACTGAACATGAAAACAAGAAAGGGACAAATGGGTTTTTTGGCGAGAGTTGTGACTCGGACTTGAGTGTTGTTTGTGTCCTTTAGGCTGGCTGAAGAAAAACATAACTTGGGTGAGTTCTTGTTACCTATATATATATACTTTTAGTTTTTTGTTTCTTATTCACGCCCCACCCAAGTTGACCACTTAGTGCCGAACACCCCCATTTCATGGGGGAGGGTTTTTTTTCCAACACTATTATCAGTGGCTAGTTATTAGATCCTTTTCTGCTCCCTTTCCCAGATAGCCCAAGTTTCTTCGGGTAGGCTGTGATGGTATGAGGTCCATTATTATCCCAAGAGTCTTCAGGCAGGGTAGTGTGGTGGTTGGCCAGGTATGTGCGGCAGGTGGTTTCCCAAGTGTCTTCGGGATGAGGCCTAGGTGTCTTCGGGTGTGGCAGTGGATCTTCTAGCCCAGGTGTCTTCGGGCGTGGTGGTGGTTGTTCTGGCCTAGGTGTTTACAGGCATGGTTACGTGTGACAGTTGTGGCCCAGGTGTTTGCGGGCGGGATTTGGCAGTGGGACTACTGTGTGTGGCTATGGCCCAGGTGTGTCCGGGCGGGTGTGGAAGTGGGACTGCGGTGAGAAAGGCAGGATTGGTTTGATGCGTAGGATGTCTCAATAAACAGTGGGAAAGTGGTGCGGGGTACCCAAAAATCAATGTTCTCCTATATATATATTACTTGACTTGCATTATTTGGTGAGTGTGTCTTGGTGAGGCTTGGGTGGATAGTTTACCTTGTTAGGTGTTTGGTTTACTCCTTTTTCTCATGGGACTTTAGTACGTTTCCCCACTTGTGCACAAGATTCTTTGGTTTTCTCTACTGAGTGTACTTGTATGCTCACCGTACGTATATAAAACTGCTTTTAGGATTCCAGGAGGACTTCGGGGATCGCGCAGGACCTTACTAGCTTGGACCTTTGGGGCAGTTGCAGTTGTTGTTTTTCCTTCTTTGGTACTTACCCTTGTAGTCAATCTTGTACTTTGTGGCTTTTACTTTTGTAGCATGCATGTGGGAATGGTTTACTTTTGGCTTTACTTTTCTTTTATTTTTGGTGTTGTTGGGTTTCATTATCTTATCTTCCAATCCTATAAAACAGAAAAAGGGTAATTCCTTCCATTTAGTGTGTGATTCTATACCACTGAAATAAACTAGTTCTTCACTTTCTCACTTAAATTGAAAGTATTCAACTAACACTAGATGTAATCAACATCATTGTATGCAAGTTAGATCGGTATAATCTTTTGAATAAGTATAATATGTTACTTCCACTTCAGATCATTGTAACACTAGAATTAACAACTGAAGATTCCTCAACACACTACAACTTGTTTTCTTCCTCACTTTATTGAAATACATTACTTCAGCTTAAATCAATTATTACACACATGAACATTGTGTGTCTTAATTCATGTAGAGTGGAAATTAAGTTTTCATGATAATTTTATTTCATGCATGGAATACTCATCATCATGAAAATATTAGACAACCTACTCCTTTTAATGACACAACAAGTGCAATCTCACTATTTTCCAAATACTCAATAATTTTTTATGTCATAATAAATACACATCCACTTTCCTCTTTCACGCAACACACATAGGATATCAATGACTTTAATCATGTATATTATTTTATACATAGCACTTTCATGAAACTCATATTCTCACAATACTCCTCCTTTATATATTTTTCTCAAAACATTATTGATCCTTCATGTAACATATCAAATTTGGAACACACAATAAATGGTTCACGGTACTATCTCATTTTTTCTTCACACAAATATATCATTCTATCTATGAATACCCTTCTCTTTATTTTATAATAATACATGATTTATTACATAATAATACACTTAATAAAACTCATAAAATTGATAATTATAGTGTATTTTTTAATTAGGTACATCACATAACAACTTAAAATAGTAAAAACATCATCTTTATTGAAAACTTCCTTAACATGCTCAAACTAAAAACTACATGGGATAACCTAGGGACATACATAAGAAAGAGGTGAGCTATAAAGCACGGTAAGGTAATAAATATGTCATAACATGAATAAATTAATATATGTTAGACAATAGGTATATCAATGGTACATAAAATGGGTGATAATAATAAACAGGAACAATTAATCATGATAAAAAATGATAACATAATGGTAACATGGTAAATGTGGAAACAACTTAAAACACTACATCATAAACATCGGTCAAGTCTAATTGTCAAGAAATCATGATAAAAATAGTACCATAAAGTAATTGGGTTCACTCCTTGTCCTAACATGATATATCATGAGACTAAACATTACCCAATGCATTGAAGCACTATGTAATTCTAGGTTCACACGTCACTTTCATTTCATTCTCAAGCTTAAGAGTGCCACATAGATCATACAACATGGATTAATTCATCATCATATTTTATTACATGATCAAGGAGTGTGGAATAAATACATATAAGTCTCAATTAAAAGAATTATAAGTGTATAAAGTTTAAAACCCTTTATAGGAAATGGGTATGGTATTCACTACACAATTGTTTTGGCATGGAAAATCACAGTGAAATTTCGGCAGCATAACGGTGTCACTTAAAAATTCATAAAATTGATTGATGAGAGATAATGGGGTCTATAATAAATTTTAAATCAAATTGGAATTAATATGTACTTTTAAATACATATCCTAAAATTAGTAATTGGAAATAGAATTCATAAGATAATAAAGAAACTTTAATAAAAAGGAGAATGAGAAGATACCTTACCTTGAGAGTGTGAATAAAAATGCTTGGGAGGAGCTTCTTGAGAGCTTGAGGGAACCTTTGGTGGACTCTATAGAGGGTAGTAAATAGTAAGGACATTATATAAGTATTTTTAGTGAATATAAATGGGATATTTTGTGGGTTTATATAGGAAATGAGTGGGGGTTCTTTTTCATTTCTCAAATATAGGTTTTTGACTATATATAATAAAATAACTAAATCCATAAACCTTTCCATGATTTTTTCCCATATTTTATAAAAAAGGGGAGTGTTATTAATTATTTTATAAGTATAAGGGATGAACTTAATAAAATAATATCCTTTCTAATTTTGAAGGGAGTCGTACTCTTAAAGAAATGATTTTAAAACCTTAAAATATATTAAAGGTTTTTGAGGATTCATAAAGGCTTTATAAAATTAATAAAATAAACTTAATATTAAATTATTTTAAAATTGAAAATATATTTGGTCATTTATACCTATTATAGTATTTATTACACCATTTTTGGGTCATTATGATGTCATAATACACACCATATATTTATACTGTAATTAAATTTTACCTGAAAATTCGATTATCTTGGAAAATTATGAAACATTAACCATTGGATAATTTCAACATTATGATTCCAAAAATAATTTTAATTTTATATATATAATTTTCTAAATATATTAATTTAAATTATTAAAATAGAATCGACGTTCATTGATAAATGATGGGTTTTTTGACAATAACAGTTTTTGAACCCTTATAAAATATACATTTGACTTCATAAAAATTATATGATATTTATATTTAATAATAATATTTTATTAAAATAGTATTTATTTCAAAAAAATCCATTAATTCATAAAAATAAATTCCTTAATTGAATTTGAATATTACTCAAAACAATTTGTGTTTTATAATACATAATTTTAATAAAACTAATTACTTAATGATTTATAAAGTAAAAACAATAAGGAATAAATATAATAATTATTTTAATAAAAAGTAAATATAAATATTAGGGTTACATTTTTTCTATTCTTTGTTAAATTATTTTTACCCTTAATTAACCTATTTTCCTTTTATCGTGGTAATTAATATTTACTATTTATATTGTACAAAAAATAATTCAATATTATTACCTGATATTAATTATTATTATTAAAAAATTCAATAAATTTTATCAAAATCAATTCATAGAGGTGTAATAATTTAATTTAATATAAAACCTGTAAGCATGTTGAAAAGTGGTTTTTCAAAGAATACATTTTCTATAGAAAAGATGATTTCACTTTAACTCTATAACTAGTAATTTTAATTACATAAATCTCAATTCATAAAGATATATATATAATATAAACATTTAATTTAGATAATTCCTCATTAGGGGTCATTTAAATTAATTAAAATAGAGATACATTATGCATTTTAAAATAGTTTTTAGAAAAATGCATTTTAATCCTAAAAATAAAATTATACTAAAATATGGTATAAAGATTGTTTTTTTGGGTTCAGTGTTATGTATCGCATATGATATCGAATATAGTTTTATCTTTTAAAAAAACTAGGGGCATTGAATTCTTCCACCCTTTAATAAATTATTCCCTCACAATTTAAATTTGATCTTGTTAAGAAAAGTTTTGACACATGAAAAAAAAATTATTGAAAATACACATTGTAAAAAGGGTTATTAAAACATCCACTTGAAAATATATAAATGAAAGTATGAATTTCAACACATAACTAGGTTTCCAAGTAGGATAACATTAATGGGAAGTGAAAACATAGACACGGAAGTGAAAACTAACACCAAAGAACTAATTGAGTGTGATAGAGAACATCATCTGGATAAATTCAATGATAACAAAACCATAAATCTATGATGGGTAAAGAGATGATCAATTCATTAGAAATTATCATAATATTAAAACATTATGGTTATAATATTCTCTTCTTGGAGTTACAGTATTCATTTACTATCTAGACTAGGGACATAATGAAATATACTTTCTTGATAAGTATAATTTCATCATTTAATTAATTTCCACTATATTCTCATTTTTCTCCAAATGATGATTACTCTTAAACATTTAAATGCACAAATTTGAATTTAATTAACATTAAAGGTATATAAATGATGTTTATTCCTTAGATTATGAATTTCTAGACTTCAATATATAGTATTCATGATCTATTTTCTAACATAAATGCTTATGGTCATTTTTATTCCCTTAATAGTGGTTTATAATAAGCTTGTGAATATATACCATAGGAGTGTAAAATATTGTTTTCAGAAAGTCCCATTGTCATTCACTAGTTCCCGGTTGATTCTAGCTCAACGCTGTGTTTTTGGGTTTTACCCCTAGGTGCATCTGTGTCAGATCCACATACACTCGTATTATCCAAATAGGGAAATATTTTCTTGATAAAACACTTACTCTATACTTTACCAAAATTTATGGATGTTTTATTATACTTATTTTTATCCCTAAATCCTTCACTAGAGTTTTCAAATCTTAATACCAAAAGTAACTAAACTTTTCCTTTGATACCAACTATGAAAACCCTTATCTTTATTTCACATTAATACATGATTTATTACATGAGGTTACACTTAATATAACATGAAATATTAAGAAGTATGGTTTATTTTGGAATAAGGTACATCACATAACAACTTAAAATAGGAAAAACATCATCTTTATTGAAAACTTCCTTAACATGCTCACACTTAAAATTGCATGGGATAACCTGTGGACATACAAAAGAAAAGGGTAAGCTATAAATCCTGGTAAAGGAATAAACATGGAATAACATGAATAAAGTAATACATGTTATACAATAGGCATATAAATGGTACATAAAAGGGGTGAGGATCATAAACATGAACAATGAGTCATGATATAGCATGATAACATAAAGGAGGGATGGAAAATGTGGTAACAACTTAAAACAATGCATCATAAACATAGGTCAAGGATAACTGCGAAGACATCATGATGGAAAAATTCCCATAAAGGAATAAGGATCAATATATATCCAAATGTCATGTATCATGAGACTAAACATTACCCAATGCATTAGATCACTATATAATTTCAGGCGCACCCATCACTTTAATTTCATTCTCTTGCTTAAGTGTGCCACATAGATCATACAACATGGATTCATTCATAATAATATTTTATTCTATGATCAAGGAGTGTGGAATAAATACATGTAAGTCCCAAGTCAAAGAATTATAATTTTATAAATGTGAACACCCTTGATAGGAAATTGGTATGGTATTCACAACACAATTGTTTTGGCATAGAAAATCATGGTGAAATTTTGACAGTAGGGACATTTATATAGATATATCAACATTTGGAATTGGAAATATAAGGCATAATATAATAAATAAACTTTAATAAATAGTAGAATGAGAAGATCTCTTACCTTGAGAGTGTGACACAAAATGTTTGGGAGAAGCTTCTTGAGATATTGGGGGAACTATGGGAGAACTATAGAGAGGTTAGGGTAGCGTAAGGATGTGATCCAATGGTTTTTAGTGAAGATAAATTGGATCTTGGTGGGTTTATATAAGAAATTAGTGGGGAGATTTTTATCCTTTCTCAAACATAGGTTTTGTACTCTATATAATAAAATAACCAAAACCATAAACCTTACCATTGATTTTTCCCATGGTTTCTAAAAAAGGGTATTGTTTTTAATTATTTTATAAGTTCAAATAAATTAATAAAATAATACCCTTTCTAATGTTGAAGTGATTCATACTCTTGAATAAATTATTTTAAAACCTTAAAATGTATTAAAGTTTAGGGAGGATTCATAAAGGATTTATAAAATTAATCAAATAAACTTAATATTACATTATTTTAAAGTTAAAATATATATTTGGTCGTGGATATCCATTATAATATTTATTACATCATTTTTGGTCATTATGTTTATGTTGTTTCTATTCTTTTTTAAATTATATTTACCCATAATTAACTTATTTTCATTTTATCATGGTAATTAATATTTACTATATTTACTATTCATATTGTAAAAAAATTAAGATGGTATTATTACCTAATATTAATTATGTTTGGTTCAAAATGTGTAATATATTATATCAAAATCAATTCATAGAGGTGGAATAATTGAATTAAATATAAAACCAGTAAGCATATTGAAAATCGGTTTTTCGAAAAATATATTTTTTATGGAAGATATGATTTCAATTTAACTCTATAACTAGTAATATTAATTATAAAAATTTCAATTCATAATGATAGATATATAATATGAACATTTAATTTAGATCATTCCTCGTTGGGGGTCATTTTAAATAATTAATGTAGAGATACATTGTGCATTTTAAAACAGTTTTATGAAAAATGCATTTTTAATCCTAAAAATAAACTTATACTAAAATTTTGTATAAAGATGATTAAAATGTACTTAATTTAATTAAATATAATTTAATAATACTTATGTTACCTTGAAATAAAGTTAAAATAATAATTTTACTTTTAAATTAATTAATTTATCAAAAGAATTGAAAATTTTACATAAAAACTTTATTTTTCACTATTCGGTGAAAAAATCTATATTTTCTGAAAAATCCCAAAATTTCACTGTAAGTTAATTTTGATATGATGATACCAAAAATGGAGTTTTTTTATTTTATAAATTTTATAAATTTTCTAGAAACTAATTATAATATATTTTTTCATAAAAATAAATAAATAATCATTTCTGAAGAAAACATATTTTGAAGAACAAAGAGACATTACCAAAAAATTGATTGATTATTTATAAAGAATTTATCAATATATTTAGGATATATATATATATTTCATAAATTAGTTATTCCAAATCATATCCACAAATTTAATGGAAATGTTAAAACAGACATGTTTAAATAATCATTGTTTGTTTGGGTTCAGTGTTGCGTATCGCATACACTATCAAATATAGTTTTCTATTTTAAAAAAAACTATGGGTGTTACACTATCCCACTACTATTTATGAGTCTTAATTTAACAAATGTATATGTGATTAATTCCTCAAATCATGTTCTTGAAACTCATTTCATGCATGGATATCATTTCATGCATGATTCTCAATATCCTTCGTATAAAAATATACACAATGCCTCTGTTATTATCTATTATTTTAATAAAATTATACACAAGGTATTATTTCTCCTTTACATAATTCTATATAGATATTATACAGGATTGTGGAATCAAAATAACATCATATGACTGTGAAGGTTGTAACAAGCACAACATGATCGTATGGAACCCTATTCCAAATATAGAGAAATTTCAGGTCTCTATTTCAGTAAGCCTCACTCAAAGAAAATCTCTTCAGGACATGTGTTAATCTATTACTACAATTGACTATGTCTGGGGGTATTTATTGATAAATCCCCACTGACTCAGTGATCTAAAAATTATGGACAGCCACACATTGCACTGACTTATTTCTTTATATGATGGCTTCGTGCGATAATGAAAAATATTATCATCACATCATAAAACACATTACCTTCACACTTTACTAGATTTATCTTCATTAAATTTGGGAAAAAAAGTTTCATGATAATTCAATCATATTTGAATATCCAAGATGATAAAATTATTATCGAATAATTCATACTGATCATCCATCGTTGTGAAAAATCTCTCGAACATATATGGGATTCAAGTTCATCACTGTTTTTTCATTAAATAATGCATCAAAGACTTTGGATTATAATTCTGAAGCATCTCTTGATCTCATTTACTGATTCACAACACAATGTAGATAATGGTCTAATCTATTTGTAAAGACCCAGAATTTCTGTGGATTTTTTTTAAATACATGGGAATTTTACGAGTCCTTAGTTTCTGATGGTGCCTGATTCTGATGCCCAGTGTTCCCAGAATCAATTTCTGAAGTTTATTTTCGGTATGTTTAGTAAATGTACGAGCGGGATTTGATATCTTTTGAACCGGTGCTCAGAATTTAAATCTTAGGGCAGCGTTGAACTCGCAGCGCTAGTATTCGCTTAAGGAGACTGTTACCGCATTTGTGTTTTATCGAGGTTGGAAGTTAATTTTTGGGGTTTCTAAATAAAATTAAATAAAAATATGTGTAGAATATTTTTATTTGTTGGGTGGTTAAAACCTCTAAGTGGAGGTTAGGGGTGGGTCCCACCACACCCTAACCTCCCTTGAGAGGATTTTAATAGGTGGGGTCTACCCGAGCTCCTAAACACCCTTAACCACCCTTTAACTCTTGAACTCCCCATTTATGTGGATTAAACACTCTCTCACATTAATTGAACCTCTCCACCTTCCCCATTAATTTTATGCCAACCCAAGCAATTAATTAATTGAACTTCTCTAAATTAATTGGAAAAATTTGTTTTTTTCTTGAATTCATGTCAAGAATAAAATAATAGACTAAGCTATTATTTTGGGGGGGAAATAATACTTTGGTGGATCCTTGGAGAAATAGAAGAGCATTCTTCCCACAAAGAACGTGAATAATGTCTCTTCCTCCACTGAATCACGACGAAGCCATCTTCTTCCTTCTTCATTGTTCTTCAACCGAGGCAAGGAAAGGGAAGTGACGCCCACGACATCTTCAACGACCTTCATTCGCATCAAAGGGAAAGACGTCTCCCATGAAGAACGTCGCCAATGACGAGTACCCTTCTTCATTTCGGATGCATGAGCGTGAGATTTGGGAGTGCATGACGAAGGAGGCAATTGACGAATCAACATCCACCCTTTTTTCGAGATCGTCAACGAGCGACAAATACAAGGTAGGGGTTTAAGTTAAATTCTTTTCTTGTTCTTCTTCATTCAAACTTCGGTTTATTTTTTGGCCAATCATTATCTCCTAACGCGGAGGGTGTGAACTGAACAAACACAGACTGACGTCCCTCTGTTGGTTCTTGTTTGGTTGAAGACGGTGGTGGCGTAACGGCGCCACCAGAAGAGAGAACTGCGGTGGAGCATCGGCGGCCGGCGATGGGCCGGGTGTGAGAGGAATCGGCAGCGCAAGGACCACTGGGTCACTGAAGGGGAGCGGCACCATCGCGCTGTGTAAAGAACAGGGTTGCATCCAGGTGGGCCGCGGTGGTGCCGGAGGGGCGCGGTGTCGTCGCATCTCGCCAGAGGAAGGGGGTTGCGGCCATGCGGGCTGTAGCGTACGAAGATGGCACGGCGCTATCACACTGTGACAGAGAATACCCATAGCCAAAGGCCACGGCGGACAGAAAGGGTGGCTGACTGAGCCGGTCGCCAGTGGCGCTCCACAAGGCAGGACCCTTCGGGTCCCATGGCACTCTGAACCGGCGCTTAGTGCCAGTTCCCTCGGAAGCTGGGGGGCACGACACCCCCCGCGGCGTGGCCATCCTAGCCACGCGGGCCAGCCAGCCGCCACACGAGCCAGCTAGCCGCCACGCAGGCTAGCCAACTGGTCGTGCCACCCTCGGTCGGGCCACCCCTCGGTCGGGCCGCCATGGGTCGGGCCGCCCTCAGGTCGGGCCGCACCTTCGGGTCGGGCCGTGCCTTTGGGCTGGGCCGCCCCTTAGGGTGGGGCCGCTCCATTGGTTCGGGCCGTCCACACAGGCTTAGCCGACCACTCAGGTCGGGTCGTACCCTCGGACCAGGTCAAACCCCGGTTCGGACCGGGTCGGGTCGGGTCGGGCCGACTATGTTGAACCGGACCCAGACCCGCTTTGGTTGTTTACACCTTTTAGCACGCATCTAGGGATACGAGTGTCTGATTGACGTACCGCCTACAGAGATGGAATTCTTGGAGTGAGAAGATTCTTTTGGAATACTCCACTTGAGGTTCGGACGCAGTTGGGGTACGGTCGGGTTGGTTTGAGCCTAAAAACCAACTGGACCCCTGGAACGGAAATGCCAATAACTCACAGACCGGACATCTGATTGATGCGCTGTCTTTCACGTTGGGTTCCTTATGATGAGACGGAACTACGGGATACATCAACTCAAGACTTAGTGGTAGTTGATGTATCGACACTTGGCTTGAGGAGCGGACCCTCCCGGAATCGAGCATGCTGTGTGTGGGAACTCTAGGGCTGGATGTGACTAAGATGGCAGGATCCTCCGTGGGTTTGACAGCGACGATACTGTACCAGGATCCTCTATGGGTTTGACAGCGATGACTTCTGTATCGGGATCCTCCATGGGTTCAACAGAGGTGACTACTGTACTGGGATCCTCCGTGGGTTCGACAGTGATGACTTCTGTACCAGGATCCTACGTGGGTTCGATAGCGCTGATACTGTTCCAGGATCCTACATGGGTTTGATAGAGGATATGATTCATTGGATAAAACTAATCATCTCTACCCCTCTACATGAGTATTATACCTATGGGAGTTGAGTCATGTCTTTCAACCATTTTCATCTTGGTGATTGACTTTACTTCCTTTGTGGAACGAGTTATGATTGGGCTCGAGAGTTGGAGTCGGACTTTGATTGGTAACTTAGGTATATGTATGGTCATATACCTTAAGTATGGTTTGTTGATACATCATGATTGTATCTTTCTTCTGTGGTTTATCCTTAGTGGATTTTGGGAGACCTTCGGGGGTCTCAGGGTCCCCTACTGAGTATTGCTATACTCACCCCTGCATGGGCTTCACCCGCACCTTGTTGTGTTCTGTGTAGATGAAAGTCAGCAGTGATAGAGGCTGTGGGTGACGGATGGGAGGCTTCTTGGAGTTGGACTAGACAGGATGTACCTCAGAGACGAGTGTTCGATTTTTGTACCTACCCTTCAGGTAGGGTTCCCCAGTGGACGATCCTGGAGTTGTTTTCCTTTTTACTTGTACTTGTACTTGTACTTGTTGTTCAGTTGGGTTTGTATACAGGCCCACTTACTTTCATCACACTTTTCTTTTCTATTTTAGTACTTGTTGCCTCTATTTCTTGTGTTCAGACTCTGTGTGTTATAGGTTTAAAGGCAATTCCTTCCCTATATATCAAGGATTCACCTTTGGTGATAGTCGCCAGCCCCTAGCCTATGGAAGGCGGGCTTGGGGTAGTCACGGCACAGGCCCCGAGGATGGGTCGTGACAAATTGGTATCAGAGGAGTCGGTTCTACCACATAAATTTGACTCTGATTATTTTAACAGTAATAGTTTTAAGTTTTTTGGGTGTGGTTATCAATTTAGGGAAACTGGGGTTGATGTGGTGGATGACGTATCCATACACGAGGACTCTAACTTCTGACTTCCGACTCAGTGCATGAAAACACTGATTTCATGTGTGTTTCTTTTGAAAAGTTTTCTTCATGATTACTTTGTGTCAGCTCACTAGGTATAATGTGTTGACCGTGGCGCACCTGTTTCTTTACAGGATGGCCCCACGAAGGCAGCCAGTTAGGGTTCCGAGTTTCATATGAGATGGTATCCCATAGATCAATGAGGCCTCGGTGTAGGGCCCCATCACAGTGGAGGTACCAGCGGTACCACTACTCGTTGGGCCACCGATACCACCATCTCCAGCAGAAGAGAGTGCATGCCGTCTGAGTGTGTTGCACGAGTTCCAGTGCCAGAGGCCTCCTAGGTTTCAGGGAGAGACGGACCCACAAGCAGTTGAGGATTGGATAGAGGCTGTCGTGAGAGTTTTCGTATTGGTAGGGACACCATCCGACCTCATGGTGATCCTTGTCACGAGTCTCCTACATGAAGTAGCAGGCAGATGGTGGAGCCTAATGCTACATGTGCATGATGAGGCATCATTACTCTGGGCAGACTTCGAGAGTCTCTTCCGGTCAGAGTTTGTTCTAGCCACCCTTCATGCAGTGAAGATTCAGGAGTTACTGCATCTGTAGCAGGGCAACATGATAGTAGCTCAGTACTCAGCGAGGTTCACCGACCTCTCGTGCTACTCCACAGATATGGTGCGAGACACATTCTTCAGGGGCCGAACCTTTGAACAGGGACTTGGGTATGAGATCACGGCTTCGATGATCTCTCTCAACATCCCGACGTAGGTAGGGGTGTTAAAGAGAGCCCTTCTTGTGGAGAGTTTTCTTACTGAGCAGACGCCAGCAGTGAGACCCACCATAGGGAGACACGTAGAGGAGTCTTCTACAACCGGTAGTAGAAAGATGTTGCAGAGGTCCAAGAGGACCAAGCCATCAGGTGGGAAACCCCAGGATACAGGTTCGGTTGTGTGGGGCCCACGATACAGATCCATCCATACGAGGAACAGGCAGTGTTATGCATGTGGTGGGCAGGGTCACATGGCTCGTGACTGCCTGACCCGCCATGTAGATGAGCAGCAGACAATAAAAGGACCTCCCAGGCATAGGCAAAGGTTTGATCGTGGTGGTCCGCTGGGAGCAGGCGGACGTGGCAGAGGAGTTGGCCGAGCAGTAGGTGGTGAACGACATTTCGAGGCCCTACCACCACTACCACCAGGAGGTCCACCCTGACCACAGGGAGCTGGCGGACAGAGGCAGGCTCCGCTCCAGGCAGTCGAGGCCTATGACCACGGCACACCTGAGATGATTTGAGGTATTATCTGTGTCTACTCCACCCTTGTTGTAGTACTTATAAACACAGGTGTGAGTCATTCTTTTATTTTCACTACCCTCGTTCAGATATCATATATTCTGATAGAGTTGTTGACTCGATCCTTACGACTAGAGACTCTTACGAGAGAAGGCTCGACGATTACGCACTGGTGTCAGCAGTGTGAACTTACTCGAGGAGGCGAGAGCTTCGGCTGGGATCTCCTCGTAGCGGCGTTGAGGCCTTACGACATCATCTTGGGTATGGACTGGTTATCCACAGTTCATGCTCAGATTGACTTTATTATGTTCAAAGTGTGGTGTATCCACACGAATGGGACCAGGTTCACCTTCACCGGTGAAAAGGGAGCCTTTTTAGCACAGGATAGACTTACATAGAGGAGGGGGTAGCTGATCACACATCAGTTGGCTAGTCTCATCCTTGGAGCGGTTGATGTGTGGAGTCTGAGTTTTCATGTAGTGGTGGATCAGTATGCGGATTTTTTCCCTGACGATGTTCTAGGACTACCTTCTCGCAGAGAGGTAGACTTCTATATTGACCTGTACCCTGGGATGGCACCAATATCTACTCCAGTATATCGGATGGCTCCCGTCGAGCTTTGTGAGCTACGGGTATAGCTGGAGGACTTACAGGGGAAGGGATTTATCCAACCCAGTGTTTCACCCTAGGCATCCCCGATTTTGTTCACCAAGAAGGCAGATGAGAGCTTATGACTGTGTGTTGACTACCGTCGCCTAAACTAGGTGACCGTGAAGAACAAGTACCCACCCCCAAGGATTTACAACTCTCTTTGATCAGATCAAGGGAGAACGATGGTTCTCGAAGATAGACCTAAGGTCAGGCTATCACCAGCTTAGATTTCGAGATGAGGATGTGTAGAAGACGACCTTCAGGTGTCGGTTTGGCCATTACGAGTTCTTGGTTATGCCCTTCGGCGTAACCAACGGTCCAGAAGTGTTCATGAGTCTCATGAAAAGGATCTTCCAGCCTTACCTCGGTCTCTTTGTCGTAGTCTTCATTGAAGACATACTGATCTACTCCACTACTGAGTAGGAGCATGCCTACCATTTGCGGGTATTGGACACAATCTGAGAGCACCAACATTATGGTAAGATCTCGAAGTGCCAGTTTTGGATTTGAGAGGTTCACTTCTTGGGACACGTCATCTTGGAGGTTGGAGTTGCAGTGGATCCAGTGAAGATCGAGTTAGTGCTTTCTTGGGAGCCACCCAAGAGTGTGAAGGAGGTACAGAGTTTTCTGGGACTGGCTGGGT
Organism: Viscum album; assembly: GCA_963277665.1. Lineage (NCBI taxonomy): Eukaryota > Viridiplantae > Streptophyta > Magnoliopsida > Santalales > Viscaceae > Viscum > Viscum album. The sequence goes on along the minus strand of OY728141.1, from coordinate 1,605,058,906 downwards.
ACTATCATAGATTTGTGCCAGACTTCTCTAGAGTTGCATCACTACTTTCAACATTGAAGAAGAAGGGGAAACCCTTCGTGTGGTCAGATAGATGCCATCAAAGCTTTCAGGAGATGAGGCAGAAGTTTACTAGTGCACCCATCTTGAGGCTACCGGAGGAGGGTGTTGGGTATGTAGTTTATTGTGACGCATCAGGGACCGGACCCGGGTGTGTCCTGATGTAGGAGCGAGTAGTGATCGCGTAAGGTTCTCGGTATTTGAGACAGCATGAGTAGAACTATGCTACCCATGACCTGGAGTTAGCAGCAGTGGTCTTTGCCTTGAAGATGTGGCGGCACTATCTGATGGGCGAGCGTTTTACAGTCTACTCTGACCACCAGAGTCTCAGGTATATCTTCTCTCATAAGGACCTGAACCTGAGACAGCGGCGATGGCTTGAGTTCCTCCAGGACTATGACTTCGAGATAGTCTATACTCTTGGGAAGGGGAATGTTGTAGCAGATGCTCTCAGCAGGAGATCAGGAATTCAGCTGCTAGGAGAGGAGATGGAGCAGCTGGCTGCATTGAAAATATCCTTTTTGGTTAGAGATGGATCAGCCTTTTTGCAATCACTCACAGTCACTCCTCCACTTCTTCAGCGAGTCAGGGAGGCACAGCGTGGGGACTTTGACTGTGAGATGCAATGTGCTCAGATATCCTCAGGGAAGGCACCTGATGAATTTTCTAAAGGTGGAGAGCATGTCATTCTCTTTAGATGACATACCATGGTACCGGTTGCACTTCAGGAGGAAGTGTTGTGGTATTTTCACACATCTCCTTTAGCGGTACATCTAGGTGTGGTGAAGATATATCAGGATCTCCAACGACAGCACTGGTGGCCAGGTATGAAGAAATCAGTAGCAGAGTTTGTCTCACGATGCCTCACTTGTCAGCAAGTGAAGGCAGAGCACCATGTTCCAGCAGGTTTGGTCCATCCCTTAGAGGTCCCAGAGTGGAAGTGGGACGGGATATCCATGGATTTTGTGACGTGACTTCCATGTACATCCAGAGGAAACGACTCTATCTGGGTGATTGTCTACCGACTCACCAAGTTGTCCCACTTCCTACCGATCAGAGAGCAGGGCTCAGTAGACAGCTTCAGACGCCTCTACGTACAGAAGATCGTACAGCTTCATGGTGTGCCATCGACGATCGTCTCTGATCGAGATGCTCGTTTCACTTCCCGGCTATGGAAGGGGTTGAAGGAGGCTTTCGGGACCCAGCTTCTCTTGAGCACCACCTTCCATCCTCATACGGATGGTCAGACTGAGAGGACCATTCAGACTCTCGAGGACATGCTTCGTGCATGTGTCCTAGACTTCGGTCGCAGTTGGGATGATCGCTTACCCTTGGTGGAGTTTGTGTATAACAAAAGATACCACTCCACCCTTGGGATGGAACCTCTCGAGGCACTTTACGGTTGACCTTGTAGATTACCTCTATGTTGGACTGACCCAGGAGAGTCAGCACTTATGGGACCAGAGATGGTGCAGGCTGTGACGGAGAAGGTGCAGATCATCCAGGAGTGGATGAAGACTGCACAGAGCAGGCATAAGTCCTATGCTGATAGGAGACGGAGACCACTGGAGTTAGAGGATGGTGACCACGTCTTTATACGGGTCTCACCTCGATGAGTTCCATGGATATTTGGGCAAGGTAGCAAGTTATCTCCGTGATTCATCGGACCTTTCTAGGTCCTTAGTAGAGTAGGTGAGGTGGCTTACCGTCTGGCTCTTCCACCTCAGTTACATTGGGTGCACGACGTCTTCCGCATATCTTAGCTAAGGAGATACATGCATGACGCATCCCACATCATTGACCATGGAGAGCTAAACATCGATGATGGGGTGACTTTCACAGATGTTCCAGTGTAGATTGAGGATCGACAGGAGCAGCTCCTGTGTGGACGGTTGATACCTCTGGTGTGTGTTCATTGGCAGCACGGGAACCTCCAGGAGAGTATATGAGAGTGGGAGGCTCAGATGCATGCTTAATACCCCCATTTGTTTCCTTAGTGTGAGTTGTAGCTTACGGGGATGTAAATCCCTGAGTTGGGGAGAATGTAAAGACCCAGAATTTCTGTGGAAATTTTGTTTTAAATGCATGGGAATTTTACGAGTCCATAGTTTCTGACAGCGCCTGATTTTGAGGCCCGGTGTGCCTGGAATCAATTTCTGAATTTTATTTTGGGTATGTTCAGTAAAAATACAAGCATGATTTTATATCTTTTTAATCGGTGCTCGGAATTGAAATTTGAGGGCACCGTTGAACTCGTAGCGCCGGTATTCGCTTAAGGAGACCTTTACCGCAGTTGCATTTTATCGAGGTTGGAAGTTAATTTTTAGGGTTTCTAAATAAAATTAAATAAAAATATGTGTAGCATATTTTTATTTGTTGGGTGGTTAAAACCTCCAAGTGAAGGTTAGGGGTGGGGCCCACCACACCCTAACCTCCCTCACAAGGATGTTAATAGGTGGGGTCCACCCGAGCTCTTAAACCCCTTAACCCCCTTTAACTCTTGAACTCCCCATTTATGTGGATGAAACAATATCTCTCATTAATTGAACCTCTCCACCTTCCCCATTAATTTTGTGCCAACCCAAGCAATTAATTAATTGAACTTCTCTTAATTAATTGGAATAATTTTATTTTTCTTGAATTCATGTCAAGAATAAAATAATAGACTAAGCTATTATTTTGGTGGGTACATAATACGTTGGTGGATCCTTGGAGAAATAGAAGCGCATTCTTCCCACGAAGAACATGAAGAACGTCTCTTTCGCCACCGAAGCACGAAGACACCATCTTCTTCCTTCTTCATTGTTCTTTAACCGAGGCAAGGAAACGGAAGTGACACCCATGACATCTCCAACGACCTTCATTTGCCTCAAAGGAAAAGACATCGCTCGTGAATAATGTCACCAATGATGAGTACCCTTCTTCCTTTTCGACGCATGAGTGTGAGAATTGAAGTGTATGACAAAGGAGGAAATTGATGAATCGACATCTGCCCTTTTTCCAAGATCATCAAAGAACGAAAAATACAAGGTAGGGGTTTGAGTTGAATTCTTTTCTTGTTCTTAGTCATTCAAACCTCGGTTTATTTTTTGGCCAATCATTATCACCTAACGCAGAGGACGCGGGCCAAAAAACACAGCCTGACATCCCTCTATTGGTTCTTGTTTGGTTGTAAATGGTGGTGGCGCAACGGCGCCACCGGAAGAGAGAACCGTGGTAGAGCATCGGCGGCCAGCGACGGGCCGGCCGTGAGAGGAACCGACGGCGCAAGGACCATCGGGTCGCCGAAGGGGCGTGGTGCCATTGCACCGTGCCGAAGGAAGGGGGACACGGCCACATGGGCCGCGGCAGACAAAGACGGCACGGCGCCGGGGCACCGTGCCAGAGAAGACCCGCGGCCAAAGGTCGCGGCAGACAAGAAGTGCGGCCAGTTGAGCCGGCCGCCGGCAGTGCTCCACAGGGCAGGACCCATCGGGTACCACGGCACTCTAAAATGGTGATTAGTTCTGTTTCTCTCGGATGTTGGGGGGGCGTGGCACCCCCCACGGCGTGGCCAAGCTGGTCCTTTACACCTTTTAGCCTGCATCTAAGGCTACAGGTTTCCGATTGACGTACTTCCTGAAGCGATGGAATTCTTGGAGTGAGACGATTATTTTGGCATACTCCACCTGAGGTTCAGATGTAGTTGGGGTATGGTTGGGTTGGTTTGAGACTAAAAACCAACCAGACCCTGGAACGTAAATGCCAATAACTCACAGACCGGGTGTCTGATTGACATGTCGTCTATCGCGTTGGGTTCCTTATGATGAGACGGAACTATGGGATACATAAACTCAATACTTTGTGGTAGTTGATGTATCAACACTTGGCTTGAGAAGAGGACCCTCCTAGAATCGAGTGTGTTGTGTGAGGGAACTCTAGGGCTGGCTGCGACTGAGATGACAGGATCCTCCATGGGTTCGATAGCGACGATACTGTACCAGGATCCTCTATGGGTTCGACAGTGATGACTTTTGTACTGAGATCCTCCGTGGGATCGATAGTAGTGACTACTGTACCGGGATCCTCTGTGGGTTTGAAAATGATGACTTCTGTACCAGGATCCTATGTGGGTTCGACAGCGCTGATACTATTCCAGGATCCTACATGGGTTCGACAGAGGAGATGATTCAGTGGCTACAAATAATCATCTCTACCCTTCTACATGAGTAGTATACCTGTGTGAGCTGATTCATGTCTTTCAACCATTTTCATCATGGTGATTGACTTTACTTCCTTTGTGGAATGGGTTTTGCTTGGGCTCGAGAGTTAGAGACGGACTATGATTGGTAACTTTGGTATATGTATGGACATATACCTAAGTAGGGTTGGTTGATACTTCGTGATTGTATCTTTCTTCTTTGGTTTATCCTTAGTGGATTTTGGGAGACCTTCAGGGGTCTCGGGGTCCCCTACTAATTATTGTTATACTCACCCCTACACGGGCTTCACCCGTACCTTGTTGTGTTCTATGTAGACGACGGTCAGTAGTGATCGAGGCTGAGGGTGATGGATGGGTGGCTGCTCGGAGCTGGACTAGACGGGATATACCTCATAGACGAGTGTTCAAGTTTGGTACCTACGTTTCAGGTAGGATTCCCCGGTGTACGATCCAGGAGCTATGTTCCTTTTTACTTGTACTTGTACTTGTTGTTCAGTTGGGTTTGTATACTGGCCCACTTACTTTCAACACACTTTTCTTTTCTATTTTAGTACTTGTTTCCTCTACTGCTTGTGTTCAGACTATGTGTGTTACAAGTTTAAAGTCAATGCCTTCCCTATTTATCAAGGATTCACCTTTGGTGATAGTCACCAGCCCTTGGCCTATGAAAGGCAGGCTTGGGGTAGTCACGGCATGGGCCCCGAGGACGGGTCTTGACACTTTAAGACATCCAACCATGAAAAAACTCTCAACACATATATAATCCCTCATCCAGAGTAGGAATATGATGTTGATGAAGATCGAACGACTCAAAAATAACAGGTCAAATGGTGCTAGTTCTTTGTGTATTTTTTAAGGAGGATGAAAAGTGTTTGTAGTAATGGATTCCTACATCATATATTCATATTTTTCACACTCCTTAGTAATAATCAGTGTGTCATCGCTATTTTGATCCAGCACCAGGGTCGGCACCTAGATATATAATCACACACCATGGGTCCCCAACCCAATAGGATTCTGGCCTAATCTATGTGCCTCTAGAAGTTCTCTCTTTGAGTCTTATACATGGGTATGCCCACACAAAATGGGCACCATTACTTCCCTAATAAACATACCTCTTCCTACCACTACATGTTGGCTGGATAAGGGTTGAATTCCCACTTAAGCAGTGGTTGTAGTCCCTTCAGCTAGCTAGGCTTTGGGTTGGCTATCTTTTTAATAAAGATCAACATGAGGATTTTTTTAACTCTTACTGCCATAAAATTATCAAATAAAAATCCAAAACACCACCTCCTTTTAATCATAAATTTCTCATTATTTTTAACTATTATAAACAATGTTTACATCTCTTAATTCAATTCGTACATGTTCTGAACATTAAGAACAAATATGAGATCATCACATTAAATGTTTCTTTATTTAAATAATATCTTCAAATAAAAACATCCTTACCAACTTATGAATAATTATCAAGAATAATTCAATCATAGAACTTCATAATTTAATCATTTTTACATTTAATTTTCATCATAAAAACACATTAAAAAAATACAGTATAGTTATTACTTAAATCAATTTGGGTTCTTCAATCTCCCACTTTGGATTTGTTGTCAATAACCATTTCACTTCCAAAGTAAATGTTTTATTTTCCCCTTTAGTAAAAATGAAACCAAACATGTAAGTATGGGAAAGAATTTAACTCATCTCATTTTGTAACAATTGAGATTTTATTCTTCTCTCCTTCAATATCCTCATTTCATAAGAGATTTCACTTAAGAGAAATTCAAATTGATATGCTTGATATAAGGATAGAATCATTTTTCTTAAATAATTGAGTCATTAATTAATCAAATCTATGTCAATATGGGTTTACCTAGTATAGAAAAAAAATAGTGGTCAATCTAGACAACATAGTTGTTAATAATTTTTTTTAAATGTGATACCAACACTAAAATCTTCTTTTAGGGGTTGTTCAAAATATGTTCAACTAATATCTTTCATTTATCTTAAGAAAATAGTTAAAAACATTCAACTTCAAGAATGTAGTTACCCTTTATCAATCCATTTTACTTCCTTCATAAAATTATCTATTTCACCCCTTCTAATTCAGAATTATTTTTTATATATAGATAAGAGAACATACCTCTTTAATTATAATCTTCAATTTCAAAAATTTAGAACCATTAGTTAAATCCCTTACCATAACTTCAAATATTCTTGTGATACCAGTTGAGATATTCAACTTTGGTATTTTTTTCACCTTTTCTCACCTAGAGGGATGAGCTTCATCCATATTCTTCATCATGGTTAGCTTTATTCAATAATTAACTCTAAGAACAATTTTTTAAATCAAATAAAGAGTTGTTTGGAGACCACATTTCACTAATTGAAATAAAGAACTCCATGATGGATAGAATCCTGGATACTATATAATTTTCCATAGTATTTATTTCTTCAAGACACCCCCTTAATATATTCATCACCTTCAATTCCTTGTATAGAAGAAACAAACACAAAAATATACATGGTAATAAGGTGGTTCTTCGATTATTTTTAATTAAAGTAGCATAAATGAGATTTATTTCTCATCCTAGAAAATTCTTTCTATCCAAATCCAGATTTATGAAAACTTTTCATGATTTATCCTTCTTCAATTTCTAGATTTTATCATTTAAGGTAAGCATGGGATTATAAATTTCTTCATCTTTCATCTTAAATGGAATAGGTTTTTTTACATTATCAATAGTGAACTTTAATTCTTATTTTCCTGCTCCAAATTCTTAGAAAATTCCAGATACTCTGGATATATGGCTAATCATTCTTTTGGTATATGGTCAGACTTATTCTTGTGTGTATAATCCTTCTTCACAATAGCATTTTTAACACAGGAAGACACCGGTTCTTTTCCTTTGTTCTTCACTAGTTCTTTTTTTAGGCAACCATATCGTGTATTTTTTAGTAATATAACCAAATATTCTACATATTTCTCACAAATATAAATTAATCATATGGTTATACTTTTTATAAAACCCCTCATGAAATTTTAAATTTTCATCTTAATTTTCATGCATGAAATTAATCATGTTATTTGTTTAAGATATTAATTTATTTTTTTTATTTAGATTTATTTCACTAGAATTGGTGTTTATGGCATGTTTTCAAACGTACATGATATGGCCTATTATTCTATAGTCAAATAACATTCTATTTAGTGTGACGTCTATTTAATCATTCTTCTTGGGTGTAGCTTGCTTCACAACTTTCTTAACTCTCATCTTCTACTTATACCCCAAGGATGGCTTTTCTACTTTTGTTCTTTGCCTCTCCATTTATTGTGATATTTTCTTCATATAAATATACGCATAGTGCATAGTTGGTATATACCATAACTCATCATAACTATGTTAAAATATTCATAGATGTATTCAAGACACTAAAATATATTCTTTATAGATAGATTCTTCTTTGTTTATGAATTATTCTTTAAATATACTTGATTTCTATTCACATCAGATCTACTCCCCCTTAATATTGGCCTTCAGTAATTATCATTCATTGAAAAATTATGTCAACGTTCAATGAACTAATTCCCAAATTTCCAACAACACCAAAAATATCCAACAAATCTTTATTTCTTATTTTTTGATACAACTTCACTAGCTTGGAAAACATGTTGTTTTTGGATAATATGATTCTTTATCTGGTACTTTTGTAGAGAACAAGAATTTACACTCTTTTTCACATCCACCTTTGATGATATGGCGGGTTTTTCATCAGTATTATTCACCCATGTTTGACCAAAATTCCTTATAGAACCTATAGTAACAGATGAAATGGTATTAGTACAAACAAAAACTTCTAGAATAAGGGTTAGCTATTTCAATGATCTTACAACATATTTATCTTTAGATAATATCAAGCTCTTCTTTCCACTTGATTGAGTCTCATCACAAGTAAGACTCTTCAAAATTACTCTTAGCAGCCTTTTGATTTCATCATTTTGTGAAGATTCAACTTGGTTGTTATCCAAATTTATGAACTTTACTAACAACTCGAGATATTTTATATTTAGAGTGTTCTTATAGTCTTAAAGTGATTTCACCATATCTTTACATTATTTATGGGAAGTCTTTAATTGTATTTCCTTAAGATTTTTCAAATTTACTTCCATTTCAAGACACTTCATTTTGATTAAATTTTCCTCATCCTCAACAACTTTAATTTTTTCTACCCATTAACTATTCATTTTCTAAACTTGGTCATCATGCATTTTATTTGACTCTAGTGGAGAATTATTCATCTCTTTAATTATATTTATCTTAACCTCTTGTTGGTATTCTTTAACATTTATAGAGGTTTTGTGTAGTTTTTCCAATACACAAATCACTTCTGTATAAACTTTCTCAGTCACATCCTTCTCAGGAATAGTCCTTTGTAATTCATCTTCAACCAAAGTGAATATTTCATCATAATGTAATACAGATTTTTCTTTTGATTCTTCAGTCATGATGAATGTCTCATCCTTGTCTTTTATTTTCAAATAAGAGTTATTAATACTCATGGTAGCTTTATTAAATTATTCAAGGGTATAAATCATCTCAGTAAGTACCTTCTTAGTTACTTATTTCTCACACACATTTAATTTAAAATCTTATTTAACATAGAAGAGATTTTCATTGCAAAGTGATACATTTTCTTCTTTGGATTCAATAAGTTGTGTGAGAAGTTTTCATATTTGAAACTTCTTGGCCAAGGATTTCTCCATATGCTCAACTTCTTATTTAAGCTATGAATTTTCATCATATAGTCCCTTGATAAAAAAAATATGTAAATTAAAACCTTGGTATGAAGTTTCTTCAGATAATATTTGAATTATGAATAAAAAACACTGAGTGATTCAATAAACTCTTCTTCATCACTACTTGAACCAAAATCATAAAAAGGTTCATTATCAACTGATTTAACAGATACTACTTATAGACTACTACTCTGACTATATTGATTTTGTAGTGTAACCTCTTTATTCTTCAAACACTTTTGTGTTTTTCTTACCTATTTATTCTGTCTATTCTTTAAGGTTTTTCTTGAAACCTCCTTTTTGGAACTGAGAAAGATAGGAACTGAATTTTTCATTTCAAGAAACTCTATTACATATTCAAATTCAAATATTCACTTCATATATGTCTAATATAAGAAATTGGGATAGTAAGGTAGATACAATGAAAGGTGGAACCTTAGATTTGATACAAATTTAAGTTCCTAGTGGATTATGTAGGTGCACTAATATGGGTGAATCAGCGTACATAATTTGTAATTATTTATTTTAATTCATTTTTACCCCTATTAAACTATAACATATAAATCTATTAGTATGAATAGATATTCCATGTAAACAAACACAATTATACCACATGCAAGACAGAAAGTAAATGAATCATAGTAAATAGTATTTTTACAGGTTCTCCCCCAAAGTGGGTGACTACACCCTTGTTGTGTTTGGGATGATCCTAGACACAAATTATCTACAAGAAATCCATAAAAAATTACAAGTAGGTTGTTCAAGTGTCATCAATAAATCATGATGGGTAGGTATTAACCATTTCCCAAATTATACTAGAATTCCATCAATGTTATTAGTTATAGAATCCCACCAGTGTTATTTATACTAGAATTCCACCAATTTTCACAAACACAATACTAACACAGTGATAAATATCACACAAACTTCAAGCTACCACAACAACACAAAACTGGTCTTCCTCTTCAATCCACTAAAATAAACTGATTCTTTACTTGGTCACTTCAACAAAAAGTCTTCTACTACCACTGAATCTAATCAAAAGTATTGTGTGCAAGTCAGCTCAGTATACTCTTCTAAATAAGTAGAATATATTTCTTACACTTTAACTCAATTTAATACCATAATGAACAACTGAATATTCCTAAACACACTGCAAGTTTTCTTCTTCTTTTCTTTACTCAAAGATATTACTTCATCTCAAATCAATTATTAAACACATGAACATTATATGTTCTTCATAAATGTAGAGTGTAAATTATATTTTCATGAGAATATTATTTCATTCATGGAATAATCATCATCATACAAATATTATACTACCTTGTCCATTTCATATCACTATAAGTGAAATGCCACTATTTTTCAAATACCCAACAATATTTTTTGTAATAATAATTACATAGATACTTTACTCTTTTTTGAAACACACAGAAGATCTCAATGTATTTATGCATTTATATTATTATATGCATAGTACTTTCATGAAACTGAATTACTCGCAATACTCCTCCATCAATTCTATTTCTCAAAACATGATTGTACCTTCACATAAGATATCAAATGTGTAATACACAAGAAATTTTTTGTGAAACTGACTCATTATTCCTTTGTGTAAATATCTCACACTATCCCACTTCTATTTATAAGTATTCATGTGACAAAGTTATACATAATATCTTCCTCAAATCATGTTTTTGAAACTCCTTTCATACATGAATATCATTTCATGAATGTTTCTAAAGATCTTTCATATGACCGTATACATGAGGCCTTGGTTCTTATCTCTTCTCTGCATAATAGTATGCACTAGTTCTTATTTCTCCTTAGTGTAATAAAGTGTGGATGTTACACTAGATCATGTAATCATAACAACATCATGTGAATGTGAAGTTTGTAACAAGCATAGCACGAGCACATGGAACCTTCTTCTGAATAAAGAGAACTTTTAGGTATCTGTTTTCGTATTTATATCTTAAAAAATATCTTTGGGGTGTGTTTTAAGATATTTAAACAAATTACCACATATAGGGGTATTTATAGAGAAATTCCCATAGACTCAGTGCTCCAAAAATTATGGATAGCCACTCATTTCATCAACTTATTCCTTCATGTGATAGCTTCATGTGATAATGAAAAATATCATCATTGCATCGCAAAACACATTGTCTTCACAATGTCTTAGATTTATATTTGTTAAATCATGAAAACAAAGTTTCATGATGATTAAAACATATTATAATCTATAATACAATCAAATTATTCTTGAATAATTTAGCTTGATCATCTATCATTGCGACAAATCTCTCAGGCATCTATGGGATTCAAGTTCCTTATTATTTTTTCATAAATAAAAGCATCAAATACTTTATTTTATAATGATTAATCATCTCTAAATATAATTTGATGATTCAAAATGTAATGGTGAGCATTTTATAATATTATGAACTTCCACCCATGAAAAAACTCTCAACACATACAGAAGACCTCGACTAGAAGAGGAAGATGATGTCGATGAAGATCAGATGAATTGGAAATAACATATTGGATGGAAATGGTTCTTTATATATTTTTAAAGGTATATTAGATATGTATAAAGTAATTGAGTCCCACATAGGATATTAAGTCATTCTCATGCTTCTTAATAATACTCAGTGTGTCATCATTGGTTCAAGCCGACACCGAGGTCGGTACCCGGATACACAACCACACACCATGGGCCCCAAGCCCAGTGGTCTTTGGGCCTAACCTATATACCTCTGGGAACTCTCTATTAGGGAGTTATACATAGACCCGCCCATATGAAGTGGGAACCATTCCTTCCCCAATAAACATACCTCCTCCCAGTCACTAAATCTTTTTTGGCTAAGGGTTGACTGCCCACCTAAGCAGTGGTTGCAGTCCCTTCAACTGGATAGGGTGTGGGTTGGATATATTTTTAATAAATATCAACATGAAAAGTTATCCAACTCTTACCACCATAAAATTCTCAAATAAATATCCAAAAGACCACCTCCTCTTCATCATCAATTTCTCATCATTTTTAAGTTTTTTAAATAATCTAAAAATATCTTAATGCAATTGGAACATGTTCCAAACATTTTTAATAGCTTTAAAATTGTCACATTTGATATTTATTTATTTAAAGAAACTCTTAAAATCAAAACATCCTTGAAAACTTATGAATAATTATCAAAAATAATTCAATGGAAGAACTTTGTACTTAAATTATTGTCACATTGGATTGTCATCATACAAACACATTGACAACAAATACAACACAATTATTACTTCAATAAATTTGGTTTTCTCAATACTCAACCAGTATTTATTCCTTTGTATCATATAGAACCAAAAAAATTGAAAGAGATAAAGACTTAATTGGATGATCTATTAAAGAAAGGATTTATAAGCCTGAGTTTGTCACATTGGGCGACACTTCTTCTCTTTGTGAAGAAAGCTGAAAGAACACTTTGCCTCTGTGTTTAATACTAAAAATTCAATTGAGTTATGGTAAATAATAAGTATTTTTTACCATGGATTTATTATCTATTCGACCAGTTGAAATGATAAAAGTGGTTCTCAAATATTTATCTTCAGTCTGGTTATCACCGGTTGAGAATCAAATAATATGACATTATGAAGACCACCTTTTAGAGTAGGTATGGCCATTTGGAGTATATTGTTATGTTTTTAGTTTAACTAATGATCATACATTCTTTATGGATTTAATGAACAGAATACTCAATGGTTACCTTGATTCATTCAAGGTGGTATTTTTTGGATGATATTTTGGTTTACTCCAAAATTGATGGAGATCATGTGTGTTATATAAGATTCTTTTTAGAAATATTGAGTGATCTTATACTTTATGTGAAACTTTAAAAGTGAAATTTATGGATTTGGGAAGTGAATTTCTTGGGAAATGTGGTCTCAGGATATATAATTCCATTCAATCCTGAAAATGTGGAAGCTATTATGGCATGGGAGCAACCACATAATGTTTTTGAGATATGAATATTCTTGGTATTGTTGGGGTATTACCATAGGTTTGTTAAGGATTTATCAAATATGGATACTTCAATGAGGTCCCTCACTTGGAATGGAGTGAAGTTTTTATGGAATGAAAAAAAATAGATTTATTTTGATGATTTGAAACATCTTTTAAATTCTACAAAAGTGGTGACTCTTACAAAGTCTATATAGGGATATGTGGTATTTTATGATGCATCAGGTTCGAGTTTGGGATGTGTTTTTATACAGGGTGATCACATGGTATCCTATGGATATAAAAATATTAGTCCACACAAGATGATTTACCCTACCCATATTCTCAAACTCATATTTGTGATGCATGCTCTTAAGATTTGGAGGCATTTCCTTTTTAGATAAATTTTTACCATTTATTCTGACCACAAAAACTTAAGTTATGTCATCTCTCAAAAATATTTGAACTAATGAAAAAGGCATTGGGTGGAGTACTTGTCATTTGATTCTGACATTTATTTCACCTAGGAAAAGGTTAATGTCATTGATGACACTTTAATCAAGAAACTTCTAACCCATTCCATGAAAGAATCATCAAAAGAGTGGAACTTAATGGCTATTTTTACCCAGTTGCATTTGGGAGTCCAGGAGGAAGAGGTCGAGGTTATCTTAGCTAGTGTTCAGCTGACCTCTACTCTTCTTGAGATAATTCTTTAGGAGTAGCATCGTGATGATGATTTCAGTAGCATAATGGACTCTCTTTATGATGGGGAGACCATCTGTGAGTGAACCTTCTCCTTTGATGGGATCTTATGTTTCCAAAAATGGTTTATTATGCCTTTTCCCATGAGAAAGGTAGTGATGGGGGGTTTCCATAATTACCAATTATTAGTTCACCTGAGTACCAAAAATATTTTCTATGGTATACAATAATGATTTTGGTGGCTAGGTATGAGGTGATAATCACCACTAGTGCAAAATAGGCTTATTAACGTCAGTTTTTTGTAGTTTTTAACATCAGTTTGTAGGAAACAATACTACAGGTGATATTGTAAATAATTTTTTACTAATGGTTAATAAAAATGGAAGTTATAAATTTATTTTTAAAAAGTTTTTAATATTTTTTATTTCATAACTGATATGAAAAATCATTTACCACTTTAGTTTTTTAAAATAACAGACATGGAAATCTGTTTTTCATATAGGTTAATTAATAATCAATGTGAGAAAGCATGCCATATTTTATTTTTAATGTCAGTTATATAAAAATAAATGTGAAAAATCAAATATGAAAAAAAAATTAATGTCATTTGTGAATTAACTGATGTGTAAAGCCATTTTTTACGTCAGTTAATTCATAACCAATGTGAAAAGTCTGCCATATTTGATTTTTTATGTCGGTTTTCACATCAAAGATGTGAAAAATCAAATATGGAATACTTTTCTCATGTCAATTATGAATTAACTAATATGAAAAATAGATTTCCATGTCAGTTATTCTAAAATACCAACATGGTAAATGTTCTTTTTTAATTTTTCAGGTCTGTTATAAAATAACCAACTTGGAAAATATTTTTTTTAAATAAAATAAAAATATTTATCCACTACCAACAATATAATAAAAGATAAAACAGAGAAAACAATAAAATAGAAAAAAATAGTCACAAAAATTAAGCAGCAATACAAACATTTACAATATCAATTTTCAAGTTTACAATGTATATTACAAATAAACTAAAATCTAGTCAAACCTGTGAAATGATTTACCCATCTAATCTTTAAGTTTCTTAGATCTTATCTAGTATAAGGTTGAGGGTCATAAAAAAGATAAAAATTAAAAATAAATCATTTAACATGTATTCTGAATAAAAGAATGAAAAATTAAAGGAAAATTTCATAAAAAATCTAACCTTTTGGAACTTTATAGTAACACCCCAAAAATTTTATTAGAATAACATTTTATTCAATAAAATATGTTATATGAAATGTTAAGTTAGATTGCATTACATGAAAAAATAATTTTATCTTGAATTACACACAACTCTAATCTTATCTTGTGTTACAAACAAAATTTATTTTAGCTTGTGGTACATGCAATAATGAGTTCCTTCGATAGCTTACTTTACACGTAAGACCGAGTTTTACCGAACAACAATACACTATTAGTATTATTATATAAAATGAGAATTATCTTCTAGATGTTAAATTGGTGGTTATAAATAGGATTAACTAACTTATTAAAATATATGTTTGAATTAATTGGTTTCTAATTAATTATAAATGAATATAAAAACCAATTTAATATAAAGGAAATGTTTTTATAAAAACTATTTTTATGCACCCAAATGAGTTTTTTCCTAATAAATTAAATTACTAACTATTAGTGAATGATATTAATGAAATTTATATATTATATATTTAATCAAATTTTTTGGTATTTATCTAATATATTTGATAGGCATAAGGTAATAAAAAATCCAATTTTACGCATAAAAAGATGTATTTTTCTAAAGGTAGCTTTATAACCTTTTAATGGAGCGCTTGTTTTAAAACCAAATTTTGACACTTTTATAGATTTTATTTGAAAAAAAAACTTAAGTTTTGAAATTTTAATGTCATAATTAAATTAGGGTGAATTTTTTATATTTTTCTGCGAAGTTTAATTTGTTTGATGAATAGTGAAAAATACTGAATTTTAATTGAAAACTGAATTTACATCTAAATAATTTATAATGATAAATTATATTTTAAATTGGTTTTAAAGTAATATTAGAGAAATTATACATATATTAATAAAATTTAGGTCATTTGAATCATTTTTATATTGATTTTAGATATAAAATCTTAGTAAACTTTTCAACATTTTCACTTTAAAAACCCACTTTCTCGTTTTGTCTACGGGGTTAATTTTAAATTAATTTTTTTCACTTATGTGAATTTAATTTGGAAAAATAGACTCCATATTTTGAATAATAATAATTTATAATGTATAATAAGTTTAAATTAATTTTTTACTAAAGTGATAAGTGAAAGCAGTTAAAATTAATTACAATGATTAAGGTAAAAATGAGCTTACTTAATGATTAAATATAGAATATAAGGTGTAATAATGATCCAAAAATTTTCAAATACCATTTTATGGACATATTTTGAAATTTAACCCTCATGGATCTAATTTTTTTCATTATTTAATCCTTTTATTAAGTAAAAATTTGGGTACACCTCGCTTGTTTTCAAAAATGTCAAGTGTGTCCTCTCCCACACTTAAAAATGTCCTCCTTCTCTTCTCTCCACTTAACACCTTAAAACCACTTAGTTTCAGAAAATTTTTACCCAAATAGCTCCCAAAATTCCCTCCTCTAATCCTACAAGGCTTATATTTGTATAAATACAAATTAGAAAGGTATTAGTGTAAACTTAATAAGGATACCCGAAGTAGAGGTAATGTTTTTCTAAAAGTGTTTTTATTTTATTTCCTTCTCCGCCTCCTTCAATTATTTTTATATCATGATTATATAATAACCTAAATATATTAAATATAATTGTATTTTGTTGTGTTAAGTGTATGACCTATAAATTTACACACTTTCATCAAATGGGTTATGAAATCATCGTTCGTGTGTACGGAGGACTACCGCCTCGCAAACCGATGTCGTTCGTTTTTCCATTACCACCTATCAAGGTTGGGAATATTGATAGAAATAATGTTTATATATGATATATATATTTATAATATATTTTTTATTATTTAATTATTATATAACACATACCTTCATGCTTTACATTTTATGGGAATATGATAACACTGTTCATGTGTATAGCGGACTACCGCCTCACGAAACGATGTGATTCATTCACACTTTACAAGGAATGTATTAATGATGGTTTTAATAAAAATATATGATATATATGACATAAAAATGATACTTTAATGATAATATATATATATATAACATTTAATTCTCTTTCTTTCAATACAACAAGAAAATTAAAACAATGTTCATGTGTGCGTACGGCCTATCGTCTTCATGAACGGTGTATTTTATTTTCAATAAACAAATTTTATGGATTTCTATAAATAAATATATACTGAATATATATTATATTTTAAAAATGTTTTATATTCTAGATATTATTAAATAATGATATAATTAAGATGAAAAAAATAATAACAAGTCAAAACATACTCAAAAAATAAGGCAATTAACACCCAAAACAATGAAAATAATGAAATATTATTAATAATTGGGTGATAAAATGTTATAAATAATAATATATGATATTAAAAATATTTACATGATTTTTTTAAATTTAATAAAATTATTAAAATCATCATACATAGTTTAAAGAGATTTCATCCAAAAGTAAGCGTAAGGTAATGGATTTATTAACACGATTTCCACTCATTGGGTTAAACTTCTAATTCATTGGTTATATCTTGATAAGTTTTTTTGTATAATGAATTGATTATATTATGTTTTATTTACAATTATTTTATATTTATTTATATTTTATACACTTAATAAATTCATTTATTAATTCTCACTTCAATGTTATGATCATTTTAAGGGTTTATTACACAATCTCATTCTAATCAAGATTATTTATTATTGAATATCAATTGAAGGAAATTACTTGAAAATTTCATAATGAACCATTAAATTATAATATAATATGGTTATTAATTAAATATTTCTTATAATATTACCATTATTACACTCTTTGGTACTTAAAATGTTTTATAAAATGTTTTTAAGAAAATCAGACTTCATTTCTCTCTTCTGTCAGAAATATGTTTTCTTCCAAAACCATGTTTTATAAAAATGCTTTAAAAAATGTTTTAAAACTTTATAAATGATTTATTAAAGTAAGTTTCACAAATTTTTACCATTTACAAAAAAAATTCAAAGGAATATTTTTGTTTTCAAAACAATTCCCATTTGGATTTTACTAAAAAAAGTGAAAGAAAACTTTATTTTAACATGTATGACATGAAAAAAATTTCCAACTATCATGGCCAATCAAATTTTTTCAATATTATTTTATAAGTTTAAAATTTTATTTTCAAGGAAATTTATTTTTTTTAAATCTTAAAATTTAGTTTTAAGAAGTGATTTTCAAATAAAAGGGTTTTCAAAATGTTTTTCAAAATAAAAAGTATATTTTCCTCAAGAATTATTTTAAATATATTTTATAGTATTTATATTCATAAATGAAAAAAACCCTTTATTATTAAAAATGGATATATTTTTATATTGATACCATCCCTCCTCTTCCTCTGGTTTGTTTAAGATCATTTTTACCAAAGAAAGTATTGACTTTCACTTCCTTGATTCACTCTGGTAGTCATTAACATTCCCTTGAATTATTCCCTTTTCATTGGACATTAAATTTCCCACAAATATCCATATTATTTATCATGGATATGTTTATTTCCAAAATCATACACCATTTTTACATATAGTATTTAATTTGATCGTTATTTGATTATCTGTGGAAATATTGATAAATTCATATTCTCTACTAACACAGATATTTGATAAGGCACATTGTTCATGAATTAAATTGATTATTCGATGTATAAGGAATGATTTGGATTGGAAGTGACAGGTGGAGCATGTACTTTATATATCCCCTCTATGCATCGGTAGTCTCATAAGGCGAAATCAGTTAGACACAAACCCTTTGATCTTATAGCTAAGAATGTTTTAAATTGTCTTGTGAAAGGTATTTATGGTAGTATGTTTTAAACCATATTGTGAAAGGTCTTGATGGTAAAGGTTTCATGTACCTGTGAAACATGATGTCTGAAAATTAATAATTTCATTCATTCAATATTTCAGTTATTATTATCTATGATATTTTCACTATGACAAAATCTATGAATGAATTTAATTCGTATTCAATTGATTAAATAGAATGTATTTTTAGTTATTTTCCTTTCCATATTAATTATTCCTTATCTATTCATGCAGTTAAGTTATTTAAATGGAATGTGTGTTTAGTTATTTATATTTCTATATTGATTATTCTTATTGATTCATGATATCTTCCATTATGTTTAACCCTTACTAATAATTTGATTTCACCATTATTTTTTTTCCTTTCACTAGATTCCATGAATTTTACTATGACAAATATTCAGGGATACACTAGATAGAATAAAGTTATTCTAAAAAAAATATGTTTTAATTTTTGTATTCAATTATAATATATAACTCATGTATGTGTCTAGTTTACCAAGACTACTAAATTATTTGGTCTTTTGGGATGTTATTCCCTTGTATATTTTTCCAATGTAATGGTAATAGGAACCAACTCTGGGCTACTAGGGTTTGGGTTACTATAGTTAGTATCATAGAAAGTTTACAAGAAATCTTAAAAACTAGATTTTGGAAAGCATAGATTATGGAACATAACTATATGATAGAAATTGAGGATAAGTATAGAATAACATCCTAATGTTTTGGGATTATAAATTATGTTTCATAATGATATGATCTAATATAGTGTATTACCTTATTTATAAATGGTTCCTAGCAAAAGGAATGGGAACTGCATCAATGAATGTAATCTAAAAGGTAATAATTATCGTTTACTTGATGGTTTTAAGCTAATATTTCAAAGGGAAGTAGTCTACCAAACATTATCATCATATGATGATATAATATCATGTTCTAATAAGATATAGAAATAATTATCTAAGTATTATGGATTTAAAGGGATGCAAGAGAAGAATGGGACAATATAGGAAAAGATGGATAAAGGGAATAAGGGAAATAAGGATTTCCCCACATGTGATAATTGTGGAAGTAAACACCTTGTTATATGATTAAGAGGAAAAGGAGTTTGATTCAAGTATAGAGAAAAAAGGTCATCATGCTCATGATTACAAGGGAAATAAACAATTTTACAATGTTTGATGCTTTAACTATAATTACATGGGGTACTATGAAAATAAATTCCCCATGCATCAAAGGAATACACCTTTAAAGAAGCTAATAGATCATAGTAAAGATTATTATATTACCATATATGAAGATAAATGATTAATGTACTTGTGTTTGGATTCAATAATTATTTTATTTGATTATTTTATCAATGATGTATTGGTTATATGAATTATAAAATACATAAGGATTGTACTACAGTACTTTTTCATTAAGGTTTTGAAAACATGTGTTGAACAATACTGATGACCAAGAAAAATAATTCAATGGAAATTTTAACTTCTTGTAGATCACATGATTGATGGAAAGATAAACCTTAATATGTTCCTAATATTGAGATAATGATATTAGGATAAGATATGATTGATATAAATAAAGTAAATTGGATAGTACTCACTACCTCGGGACTGATTAATGATTTGTTAAAAAAGTTGTTTATGTTATCATTGATGGAGTATAAAACATTTTTGGATTTAAGGAATATATCCAATAATTTGTGTTTTATTTAAAGAATAAAAAATCATGCATGTTTTCATGATAATTAAAGTTATCACCTTATTTTGAGAAAATACATGATGAAGGTATTCATGTGTTTGATATGTGAAAATTAAGAGCCACTTTATTTTGTCTTGGGAATATAATTTTTATTTAGTAACCTTTCTTATAAATTTTGTCAGACATATTTTGGATGAGCTTTAAGGTTAACTATTTATGGAATGGATTAAGTTGAAATTTAGGTGTTATTGGATAAATTTTCCAATAATTTTGGTTTTAATAAAGAGATAAGGAATATATTTTTACTCTTTTATGGATCATATGATCTGTCAAAGGGTAATTTTTGTACTTCAAGCATAAAAGTTCATTTTTGGATATTCATTTCTTAGAGTAAGGGATGAATTAGAAATTGATTGCAGCATAACCAAATGATAAAATTGTGTTTATGAAATATAAATATATCAAGTATATTTTCTTATATTCTTGGATAGTTAATGAATTCATCAACTCTAGGAAAAAGGGTCTTGAAAAAAGAAATGTTATCCTAATACCTTCATTTTTGTTGAACCAATGGTCTTTTAAATCATCACAGATTTATGGTTTTGAGCCCCTCAACTTTAAATTTATCACTCACATTATTATGATAAATGACCTCAATCACTCTCTATAAATATTTATTCTTTTCCTCCATCTCCATATCTTTACTTTCCACCAATTTTCTTCTGTTTAGAAACCTAGTTATGTGTTATTCTAGATGAATTTCGTACTTTATTTTCTCTATTATTAAGAGGTTATTTTATTAAACCATTTAAGATGTGGGTTTTCCAAAAATGGTATTTTCAAATTTCAAACCCAGTAATAGGGAGATACAGTTTAAATTCCAAGTTCATGATTTATTTAAGGTGGTGAAAATTTAACTCCCTAAATTTTTTTAAAAGAATAACATTTTATTTAATAGAGTATGTTAAATGAAATGATGAGTTATCTTCAATTACACACAAAACCGAGTTTATATTGTATTAAAAATAATGCTAAGTTAATCTTACATTACATGCAACATCTATTTTATCTTTCGTTACATGCAACAACAAGTTCCTTCGATATCTTGTGTTACACACAAGACCGAGTTTTACCAATCATCAATATACTATTAATATTATTATTTAAAATGAAAATTATCTCATATACATTAAGTTAGTGGTTATAAATATAATTAAATAAATTATACAAATATATGGTTGAATTCATTGGTTACCAATTAATTATAAATTAATATAAAAAAATTGAATATAAAGGAAATGTTTTTATAAAAAATATTTTTTATGCTCTCAAAGTCATTTTATCCTCATTAATTAAATTAATTAATATTATTAAATGAACTTGATTAAATTTATATATTATATATTCAATAAAAAAATTACATTAATCTAATATATTTTAGAGGCATAACATGAGAAGAAATCCAATTTTACGTATAAAAAGCTATATTTGTCTAAAGGCAGTTTTGTCGTCTTTTAATAGCGCACTTGTTTTAAAATTAAATTTTAACACGTTTATAGATTTTAATTGAAAAAATAAACTTAATTTTTTAAATTTCAATGTTATAATTATCTTAGGTTAAATTTTTGGTATTTTTCTGAGAAGTTTCATTTTTTCATGAATAGTAAAGAATACTAGATTTTAATTAAAGATTGAATTTTCTTCTATATAATTTATAATGTTAAATTTTATATTAAATTGGTTTAAATTAGATGAATTATACATATATTAATCTAATTTAGTTCATTGGAATCATTATTATATTGAATTTAGATATAAAAACTTAATAAATTTTTGAATATTTTCCCTTTAAAAAGTTGTTTTCTCATTCCATCTATGGGATTATTTTTAAATTAATTTTTTGCATTTATATGAATTGAATTTTGAAAAATAGAATCCATATTTTGAATCAAAATAATTTATAATATCTAATAATTTCAACTTAATTTTTTACCAAAGTGATTAGTGAAAACAGTTAAAATTAATTATAGTGATTAAGGTAAAAATAAGCTTACTTAATGATTAAACATATAATATATAGTGTAAGAATGACACAAAACTTTTACAAGGTCCATTTTATGAACATATTTATACCTTTTTTAGGTCCACTAGGTTAGATACCCTGAGAGGAGGGTGAATCAGGGTATGAAAGATTAAAACAACTTCCTCTATTGATCTTGTTCCGTAGTTAAGTAAAACTTTATTCTATTTCTTTCTTGTGGAAAAGTATAAACAGAAATTAAATCATGCACAGGACACAGAAAGTTTTTACTTGGTTCACCCTCACTGGGCTACGTCCAGGGAGTATACATGGGCGATGTGCCGATGTACCAAATCTACTAAAAGCATACTGTTGTTTACAAAGTTTGGAGCGGACTCACTGTCCCTCCTAGTTTACAACCACTCACAATATGAAAGCTCACTACTCTCTCAACTGAAGTGTGCTCACTACTTCTTCAGAAGATCCACTCATAGTTTAAGTACTTGTAGGTCCCTTAATTATCACAAATTAATGAATATTTCTCTGTATATAGATACTCTGTTGAAGTTCTACTTTCATCCGCTAATGAATACAACTTTACAACAGGTGTACCGGGAAATATTACAACTTTTACGCAACCCTAGAATGATCGTAACACTTCTCTAATCATGGTGCACTTCTCTATGCCTGTCACGCAAGTGTCACCAAACTACTTGCGTGAAGATACCTTTGCCAACTTAGAACTTGGGTAACTCACACCCATTTATGTCCAAACCAATATTGGTGAGCAACTACCAACTAGCATGCAACTTATGAATAACTTTATACTTGCACGCCCAAACCAACACTTGCATGCCCAAACCTACTTGCGCGAATGGAGATTGAATTTTCTCTAAGTGTTGAAATCCATCGAAAATTATGAGGGTTATCCCTCTTTTTATAGGTATTTTGGGCACCCTAATCACCTCGCGCAAGTCTCCTCCCAGCATGCAAGTCCTACCGCCCTAGTCTCTATCGCCCTAGTCACTTTGTGTTCCCAAACCAAAACTTGGGTACCCCTCTTTCCTTTGTAATATTTCAATGTTATGATCTTTAAAAACATATGGTGCAAAACTTTTCAAGCATCTAAGACACTGGTATGCAAGTCCTTTTTCCAAAAACACTTTTCTCCATTTGTCGATTTTGAGGCCCAAAAATTTGTCAAACATTGGAAAATGGTGCCACCTTATATATTCTCTTTTTATACCACCTCTAGATTGTCTATTCCTTTGTCTAGGTTCTTATTTCAATCATAGATTGTCGACAACATCTTTTTAACTCGACAAATCACCATGGAAACCCCCTTTTTCAACAATTTGAACATCATGGTCCCACTTTGTCAACAAACACAACATGGAGGTCCGCTTTGTCAACAAACACAATCACTTCTAAAATGATTCAATGATACCTTGAGGGATTTTTTCCCAACAATATCCCTATTTGGGTTTTTTGACAACTCTTTAATAAAATGATACCTCGTTAATTATTTATCCACCATTTACCTCTTGCGATTATGATAGCGATCAAGGATTCACTCAACACGTACTCTAAGCCCACATGAGAAATGATCGGCATGAGAAACAAGAGTAAATGAAAATTTCATCAATTAATAACTTTATTTCTATCACCAATTATTGATACCAATTTATGATCACTGGAAACCTTCTGACACCATTCCAATTCCACTATTTTGCTTTTATTACGATCCTCAGTTGTTGTGATATCTATTCTTTAATCGATCACTTCTAGTATTGTCAGATTTAATACTCTTATTCTTTAATTATTGGGTTCTTGTGTTGACAAGATAATCTTTAGCTGGTCACTTCGAACACCACATACTCTCATCATGATGCTCCCCCTATCATCTTCTTTACATATCTTGATAAAATCCCCCTATCTCACTACTCCACCTATCAACTTCTCCTCGTGTATTTTGAAAAAGATAGTGTCTCCCTTCTTTAGCCATAGTTTCTCCCCCTTTAGGAGTTACTCTTTCTCCCCCTTTGTCAACAAACCCAAAGGTCACTCCTTTGTGGTCTGCAACATAGTATAGAGCACATATTAGTACAATAAGTAAAACACACCATACCTCAGGGAGAGGGGGTGGAGGTCCACATCCACACTTTTTCAAGAGTGGGGAGTCAACTGGACTCCTAGAGACAAGTGATGTCTCTCAAAAGATTCCTTGTGTAAGGCCTTTATCAGAATGTCAGTAACCTATAATTCTGTAGGCACATACTCCAACTTCACGATTCCCTGCTCAAACTTATCCTTGATAAAATTATACTTTATCTCAATGTTCTTTGTTTGTGATTGATGGACGGGATTTTTTCTTAGATTTATATCACTTGAGTTATCGCACTGGATTCTGATCGGAGACTTCACTTAAACTCCCGTATCATCAAGTTGTTGCTTCATCCACAATAATTGTGTTCATTCCTGAGTGGCAGTAATATACTCAGCTTCGGTGGTGCTCAATGAAATGAAATCACACTTCTTTCTTAGCCATGCAATACACAAACCACCAAAATAGAATGAACCTCCTAACATTGATTTCTTATCATCCACTAAACTGGACCAATCTGCACCTGTATATCCCAATATCTCTTGTTGATATTTTTCATTATACATCAAACTAAAATCCACAGTTCCTTTGATATACTAAAGTATTATTTTCACTAAAATCATATGGCTTTCCTTGGGATTAATTTGATATCTCACTTCTTGGCATGTGGTGAATACAATGTAAGGCCTTTTCATATTTAAGTATAGTAAACTTCCAATAATTTGTCCATATTCTATGATATTAACTATCTTACCTTCACCATATTTCGACAGTTTCATTTGGGTAGAAACCAGAGTCTTCATTTCCTTAGAATTATCGATTCCAAATATCCTCAGAACCTTATTGGAATATTTGTATTGAGAGATAAATATGTCATTCCTTACTTGTGTTACTTGTAAACAAATAAAAAACATCAGATCACCAATCATGGACATTTTAAACTCGTGTTTCATAAATTCGGAAAACTTTGTCCACTATGCTTCATCTGATCCTATAAATATTATGTCATTGACATAAACCATCACCATCATCCTTTGATAACTATTGTTGTTTAAATAGAGATTATAATAAACTCCTCCACGTTGAAAACCATGATTCTTCAAATATTGATCAAGCCTCGAGTACCACGCTCTTGGTGCTTGTTTCAGCCCATATAGTGCTTTCATCAATTAAAAAACTTTGTTCTCATCTTCATGAATGATAAAACCATCTAGATGCTCAATATAATCTTCTTCTTCCAAAAACCCATTCAAAAATGCATATTTGATGTCCATATAGAACAATTTAAATTTCCATTGCACTACAATGGCTAAGAATAGTCGGATTGTCTCCAGCCTTACAACTGGTGTGAATGTCTCATCGACATCAATACCCTCTATCTAGGAGTATCCTTTGCACACTAGTCATGATTTGTTTCGAATCATTGTTTCATCTCCATTCATCTTGTTGTGATAGACCCATTTTGTCCCGATGACATTCTTATCTGTCAGCCTCGAAACAATCTCCCATGTTTGATTCTTATCAATTTGATCTAGCTCTTCATTCATAGCCTGAACCCAGTTTTCATCTTCAGCTGCATCAGCAAAGAATTTAAGCTCCACCTAAGATGATAAAGATATATTTCATAGTGATTTCATTATTCTTGTCTGAACTGGAGCTTATTGATCACCATTGATATTATGCCTATCAATTTCAGCTCGGCTTCTTGGCTTCTGTGCAGATACGGATTTTACTTCCTCATGCTCATCATTGGTATCTTCTTCTGAATCAGCATTGACCACTTCTTCTCCCCTTGCGTTACTTTCCTCCGCATCACTTTCATCAAGAAATTGTTCACTGTTCTACTGAAAATTATCTTCATTTTTCACAATAGTGACATTATTTCTCTTAACTACATTTCACAACCTTTTATTAAAGCATTTATATGCTTTAATTTTTCCTGAGTAGCCAAGTAATATTCCCTCATCTCCGCGTGACTCAAATTTCTTGTTTTTTATTTATTGAGTATAAAGAACTTAATTCCAAATATTCAAAAGTACTTCACCATTGTATTTTTCCCATACCACATCTCATACGAAGTCTTTCCTTCCTTCAAACACAACAGAGCCCTGTTAGAAATGTAGACTGACGTCAATACTACCTCCTTCCAAAATTTCTCTGGTAGGTCTTTTTCTATAAGCATCATTTTGTCCATGTTGTTGATGATCTTATTTCTCCTTTAAACCACTCCATTCTTTTGGGGAGTTCTTACTAAAGATATTTTATGCCTTATCCCATGTTTCTCAAGATATTCTTCCACCTGACTTTTTTTAAATCTTTTGCCATTATCAGTACTAAACTTCAGAATTTTCTGCCCGAGCATCCTTTCAGATTCCCTATGATATTGTTTTAGGAAATTGAACACATTTTACTTATAGGAAATGACTAATACCCATTCCATTCTACTATAGTCATTAATTAAAAGAACATAATACCTCTTTTTGTTAATGTCTCTTGGTGAAATAGGTCCATAGACATCAGCATGCACCAATTCAAGAACTCTTGTTGACTTCTTTTCCTTTGCTTTGTATGTATTTCTGATGATCTTCCCTTATTAATAGGAATCACACGTATTTGTACAATCACATGATAAATTGGGAGGTCTCTTGTTGCTTCACACTTTACCAGATCCTCCAGGGATGGTTGACATAGATGACCAAGTTGTTTATGCCACATCTTGTTTTCTTCCTCTCTATATAGAAAACACATATCTTCTTCTCCACTTATAAGGTAGAGATTTCCATTTGTTCTTTTTCCTTATAGAACCATTGAACCATCTCTTCCTTTTACGATACACATCTTCTTAGTAAACCTTATTGAATTCCTTGAGTCACATAGTTGGCTGACACTAAGAAAATTGTGACTAATACCTTTTACTACTAAGACATCAACACACCTCATCTCTTTGCCCCCAAACCTGGTCTTCCCTAAGCCAATAATCTTTAGGCCTTCATTGTTTCCAAACTTTAAAACTCCTTATTTGTCATATTTTATGCCTGTAACCAGATCCTTATTTCTTGTTATGTGAGACGTGCAACCACTATCAAGGATCTATACACCAGAACGGTCTGATGCTTTAATGGAAATTTCAGCAACCACTGCCTTCTCTGATCTCTTATTCTTGGTCAATATTTTTTTTCTTCACACTTGGCATAGATTTAGACTTATGATATTTCTCCGAGTATGATGAACCGGCTTTATCTTGCAAATATGAAAATCAATTTTTCACTTTCAACTCACCTGTTGGTTTTTTTATTTGCTGCTTGTGACAACTTTGATTCTACTTTGTCATATTCCTCTATATGGTTGATGTACAGTATCTATCCATGATCCCAAATCCTATACACTAGAAGCAGTGTCCTTAGAAATATGTTCTAGAGAACCATTCTCGGTTTGGATGCCACCTTTTTTTTTGTGCCCTTCGGTATCTTCTGGCTATAAAATACACATTTTTTGCGTGTCTCATCTTTCCATAGTAATAACACCCAATAAAAGGTGAATTCCTATATGTCACTTCTATACTACTAGTTCTCCCATAGGTTCTTTGAATTTCCTGATTTTGATTTGTACCCACATCAATTTTCATCCTTGGAACAAGCACTTGAAATATGAATTTAACCTAATTGCTTTCTATTTTTTTATCGAGCCCCAAATTATTCTTAATATCTTAGCTCTATTTTTTCTTCTTTCCTGTTGAACTACTAGGCTCATCTTTTATCTTTTCAGTATTCTGAATGATCTGTTTTACCAATAACATGTTGGGAATCATAGGTTTTTCTTAGTCCTTAAATTTTTATCACAGACTGACAACTTCCTCTTCAAGCTCTTTGATATGCTTGACATGAACTTTCACTGTGTTATTCAAGCCATAAATCTCCCTCTTCTTCTCTTCAACCTTGATTTTATACTCACTTACCAATTCTGATTTCTTTGGTGTTGATGACTTGAGTTTATCAATTTATTCCATTAGCTCAAACTTTTCTTCTTCTTGTTGTTGCATGTAGAGTTTGGCGTCATAGACAACATTATTGTATTTCTTTGTTTTGTCTCTCCAAACATCTATATCTTCAATATCGGCTTCTAGCTCAGCTTTCATATCAATTCTTCCTTCAACTTCTTCTTCTTAATTAGTGTTGCATTCTTCCTTTTCATGAGCACTACCAACAATATCCACCATATCATTTTCTCCATGATATTTGTAGTTTTTAATCTCCTTAACCACTTCAACCTCAGACTCATCTGAACTGTCATATTCTTGTGAAAGAAGATTCTTCTTCTTGAAGAAATTTATCTTGAACTATTTCTTCCATTTCACATAGGTTGAAGACTTATTCTTGGGAATTTCAACTTCATCATCATCATTATCGTTATCTTAAATATTTTTGGGGCACCTTACCACAAGATGACCAACCTTTTCACATCTAAATCATTTGAGTGGAAGTTTCCATTTAAAATTTTCTTTTCCTCTTTAAAGATTTGAAGAAAGGAATGACATCACCTCATCTGTCTCTTCTTCTTCTTTAGTATCTTCAATGGTGAGATTCTTCAAGTCCTTTAATTCCACCACTTTTCATTTCCCCTTTTCCATAGCCTCTTTATCATCGTTCCTCACTTCATATACAACCAAGGTATTGTGAAAATTGTCCAGTTTCATCTCTTTCAGATCTTTATCTTCCAGTACTGAAACTTTTGGATTGAATCGAGGTGTAAGTTTTCTCAAGATGCGCTTCATGATTTTTATGTCTTCAATGAATTCTCTAAGACCTCACATATATTCCACAACAATATTTACCCTATCAAAGAATTCATCAACAGACACATTTAGGTTCATCTTCATATCTTCATACTTATTCCACAATAATTTTAGTTTTGCCTCTCTGACCTTTGTATCTCCTTCATATAAGTTTAACAACTTTTCCCACATAGAATGTGATGTTTTTCATGACATCACCATTTTATAAATATCATTGGATAGAGATCCCCCTAAATCATTAATTCCCTTGGCGTCAGCATCCAATTATCTTCCATCATTTTATAATAAAGTACCATTATTGATGTCATCTGAGATACCATGCATTGCTGTTGTAAACACGTCCATTCCCAAAGATCGAAAGTAGTGTTGCATTTGATTATTCCATAGCTAAAAATTATTTCCATCAAAGATTGAAATCCCATTGTGATTGGTGACCTCCATCAATATAGAAACATTTATAACAACATTTCCCTCTGATACCAATTGTTAGGTCCACTAGATTAGATACCCTGAGAGGGGGTGAATCGGGGTATGATAGATTAAAACAACTACCCCTATTGATCTTATTCTCCTGTTATAAAAAAACTATCTTCTCTATCTTTCCTGTGGAAAAGTATAAATAGAAATTAAATCATGCACAGGACATATAAATTTTTATTTGGTTCACCCTCACTGAGCTACGTCCAAGGAGAATACACTATAGATGTACTGATGTGCTAAATCCACTAAAAGTGCACTACTATTTACAAAGTTTGGAGTGGACTCAGTGTCCCTTATAGTTTACAACCACTCACAATATTAAAGCTTGTTGCTCTCTTAACTAAAGTGTTCTAACTGCTTCTTCAGAAGATCTACTCACAGTTTAAAGACTTGTAGGTCCCTTCATTATCACAAATGAATGCATATTTCTCTGTATATAGATGCTCTTTTTAAGTTCCACTTTCATCTGCTAATTAATACAACTTTACCATAGGTGTACTGGGTAGTCTTCCAACTTCCGCGCAACCCTATAATGACTGGCACACTTCTCCAAGATTGGCGCGCTTCTCTATGCCTAGCACACAAGTGTCACCAAACTACTTGTGTGAAACTAACTTTTCCAACTCATAACATGAGAGACTCACACCCTTTTATTCCCAAACCAATATTAGGGCGCAACTACCAACTGGCGCACAACTTATGAATAAATTTATACTTGCACGCCCAAACCACCACTTGTGCGCCCAAACCTACTTGCGCGATTGAAGCTCTAATTTTCTCTAAGTGTTTAAATCCATAAAAAATTAGTAGGGGTATCCCTATATTTATAGGCATTTTGGGCACCCTAAGCACCGCGTTCAATTCTCCTCCTGACGCACAAGTTCTGTCACCCTCGTCACCTTGCGCGCCCAAACCAAAACATGGGCACCCCTATTTCCCTTTACATATTTTAATTTTATGATCTTGAAAAACATATGGTGCACAACTTTCCAATCATCCAAGACACTGGTGCGAAAGTCATTTTTCCAAAAAAAACTTTTCTCCATTTGTTGATTTTGAGACCCAAAAATTTGGTAAACACTGGAAAACAGTACCACCTTGTATCTACTCATTTTTTACCACCTCCATATTGTCTATTCCTTTATCTAGGTTAATCTTTAAATCATTTATTATTGAAAACATCTTTTGAACTCGAAAAATCACCATGAAAACCCCCTTTTTTCAACAATTTGAACATCATGGTCTGTTTTTTAAACAAACACAACATGGAGGCCCGCTTTGTAAACAAACACAATCACCTCAAAAATGCTTCAATGATACCTTGAGTGATTTTTTACCAACAACATTAAACCTTAATTTATCTAATTTTTTTAATTATTGAATCCTTTTGTATGTAAAAATATGGGTACACCTAACGTATTTTCAAAAATTCCAAGTGATCCATCTCCCTTACTTATAAAAGGCTTCCCCCTCTCCTCTCCACTTCACACCTTAAAACCACTTAGGTTCAGAAAATAAGTGATCAAAAACACTCCCAAAATTCCATCCCATAATCCAATAATCCTTATATTGGGTAAAAATTCAACTTAAGAAGGCATTAGTGAAAACCTAAGGAGGATACCTGAAGAATAGGTAATGTTTTTCTAAAAGTGTTTTTATTTTATTTCCTTCTCCACCTCATTAAATTGTTGTAATATAATGATTATATAATAACATGAGTATATTAAATATAATGATATGTTTTTATATTAATGTTACATATTAAAAATTCACACACTTCCATCAAATGGGTTACGAAATCATTGTTTGTGTGTACGGAGAACTACTACCTTGTGAACCGATGTCATTCATTTTTTCATTACCAGCTATCAAGATTGGGAATATTGATGGACATAATGTCTATACATGATATTTATATTTATTATATATTTATTATATAACACATACCTTCATTATTTTCATTTTGTGGGAATACGATAATGTCATCCATGTGTACGGTGGACTACCGCCTTGCGAAGTGATGTGATTTATTCACGCTTTAAATGAAATTTATTATGGATGATTTTAATAAAAATATGTTATATATATGAAATAAAAATTATAATATAATGATAATATATATATATATAACATTTACTTTTCTTTCTTTCAATAAGATAAGAAAATGGAAACAGCATTCATGCATACATATTGCCTACTATCTCCATGAATGGTGTATTTCATTTCCTATCACAAAATTTTATAGAATACTCTAAATAAATATATAATGAATATATATGATATTTAAAACATGTTTTAAATTATTAATATGATTAAAAAATGATCTAATTAAGAGGAACAAAAAAATAACAAAAAATATACTCAAAAAATAAGGTAATTAACACCTGAAACAATAAAAATAATGAAAGATTATTAACAATCGGGTGATAAAATGTTATAAAAGAATAATATATGATATTATAAATATTAATATTTTTTTAATTTAATAAAAAATTTAATACCATTATACAGGAGGTTAAATAGTGTTCAACCAAAAGGAATCATAAGGTAAGGGATTTCTTAACTCAATTTCCACTCATTAGGTTAAACTTCTACTTCATTGATTATGTCATGATAAGATTATGTGTGTAATAAATTTTTATTATATTATGTTTTATTTCCACTTATTTTTTGTTCATTTATAGTTGATACACATAATCAATTTATTTATTAATTATCACTTCAACATTATGATCATTTTAAGGGTTTGTTTTAAAATCTCATTCTAATCGAGATTATTTATTATTGAATATAAGTTGAAATAAATTACTTTAATTTTTCTTAATAAATCCTTAAATTATATTCTCATATAGTTATTAATGAACTATTTCAATTATTATTACCATTTTTCTACTC
Source organism: Viscum album (assembly GCA_963277665.1). Taxonomy (NCBI): domain Eukaryota; kingdom Viridiplantae; phylum Streptophyta; class Magnoliopsida; order Santalales; family Viscaceae; genus Viscum; species Viscum album. The sequence goes on along the minus strand of OY728141.1, from coordinate 1,605,026,127 downwards.
TTTGGTACTTAAAATGTTTTATAAAATGTTTTTAATAAAATCTGACTCTATTTCTCTCTTCGGTCGAAAATATGTTTTCTTCCAAAACCATGTTTTCTAGAAATGTTTTAACCCTTTAAAATGATTTTTTAGAGGAATTTTCACCCATTTATACTCTTTACAAAAAAATCAAAAAAATCATTTAGATATTTTCAAAATAATCACTATTTGGATTTTACAGAAAAAGTGAAAGAAAACTTCATTGTAACATGTACATCATGGATGGAATTTCCATCCATCATGACCAATAAAATATTTTCAAGATTATTTTATAAGTATAAAAAGTTATTTTAAAATAAAATTATTTTCATAATGTTTTATAAAAATTTAATTTTTAAAAGTGATTTTCAAAGAAAATTATTATTTTTTAAACAAAATGAAAAGAATATTTTTTTCAATAATGTTTTTAAAGATATTTTATGGTATTTATATTAATCAATGACAGAAAACCTTTATTATTACCAATAGATATATGCTATATTGATATCATCCTTAATCTTCCTCTGGGTGGTTTAAGATCATTTTGACCAAGGAAATATTGACATTCACTTCCTTGATTCACTCTTGTAGTAATTAAGATCCCCTTGAATTATTCACTTTACATTAGACATTAAATTTCCCCTAAATATCCATATTATTTATCATGTATATGTTTATTTCCTAAACCATATACCATTTTTACATATGGTTTTTAATTTTACAATTATTTGATTATCTGGGGAAATATTGATAAATATGTATTCTTTACACAATATAGATATTTGATAAGGAAACTTTTTCATGAATTAAATCTATTATTTGATATATGAAGAATGATTTGGAATAGAAGTGATTGATGGAGCCTAGAATTTATAGAACCCCTTAATGCATCAATAATCTCATGATATGAAATCAGTTGGCCACAAACCCTTCAAGTTTATATCCAAGCATGTTAACTGTCTTGTGAAAGGTCTTGATAGTAGTATGTTTCAAACCATCTAGTGAAAGGTATTAACAGTAAAGTTTTCATGTACCTAGAAAACATTACATCCTAAAATTAATCATTGCTTTCATTCATTATTTTGGTTATTATTATCCATGATATTTTCACTATGAAAAAATCTATGGAAACATTTTATTCTCTTTTCATTGATTAAATGGAATGTGTTTTCAGTCATTTACCTTTTCATATTGATTATGACTTGTCTATTCATGCAGTCAAGTTATTTAAATGGAATTTGTGTTTAGTTATTTAATTTTCCATTTTGATTAATCTTATTGATTCATGATATCTTCTATTGTACTGAACCCTTACTGATCATTTGAGATCACCGTTATTTTGTTTCTTTTCCATAGGATTCCATGGATTTTACTATGACTAATATGTAGGGATACACTAAATGGAATAAAGTTGTTCCTAAAAAAATTATTTGTGTATTTAATTGTAATATAAGACTCATGTATGTATCTAGTTTACCAATACTACTAAACTATTTAGTCCTTTTGGACGTGATTTCCATGTATCTTATTCCAAGGTAATGGTTGTAGGCATCGGATCTGAGCTTCTGTGGTCTGGGTCACTACAATAATAACTTTCCTTGTTGAAATTAATTCATACATAAATATTAAAACATAGTATCCTCATTCCTTTACTTCTTCTTATTTATGAAACTACTTTTTAAAATAATTTTTCAATTCAAAATATAATTTTTAAGTACTAGATTAAAAAGTTAGTAATTTTAAATGAAAATTCACCTTTGATTTTACATATTTGATCTTAGCGCTCTTATTTCTAGTTGTCTCTCTAAATAAATACCATTCCCTATTTTAAAATAATATGAATAAAATAAATTTAAATGTCATTATAATATAAAAAATATTAAAATATCCAAACTTATGTGTTCAATACAGTTTTAAAATTTTCTCACACTTCACCATGGATAGAGCACAACCAGTATAGTGTATTATACCTTGGAAAAAAACACCCAACATCCAATAGAGACTCATACATAAAAAAATTTAATGTGAGTGGTTATTCCTTTAATATATATATAACACTTTATGAGATATATGTTTCATACTCTTGAAGATAACGAAGCATCCAACACTTAGTAATTGCATTCTTCTGAAATATTTTAGAAATATAAACCATTCTTTCTTCCTCAATCATTATCTTTGCTATATGTGAAAAAAAAATTATAGGTCTATAAATCCATATACTACTATCGTGTCATGATATGTAAAATTTTTATAAAGATACCAAATACAGAACAAACATAAGTATAAATTTTAAATAAATTAAAATAACAGAAAGATTTATGTTAATCAACTTATATAGAAAGAACTTTAATCATGTTGATTCCCAAATATTTTCCATTTACAAGCTCTGTATATCTTTTTTAAAAAGAGTCACATTCATTTCATGCCCACAAATGCTAACTTCTAATAAAAACTCTTAAATAACCAATAGAAAATTTGAATATGTTGAAAATCCATCAAGACTATTATAAGTTATATCTAAAGTCATAACACTTTTTATTTGTTGTTTTATATATAGTATTTCTTTACCTTTAAATTATTATTGTAAAAAAATAGATAAATATATAAACTTTAAAATTTTAAAAAAAATAACAGGAAAATGAAATAAATGATATAATACACATATACCTCTATGGTAATATGTAGAAAAAGTCTAGATGTCCAAACTAAAAAATGGATGATACTTTATTCAATTGTACTAACCTCAAATGTAGGAAATTGTATTCTTGTTGATCTATCTATAATATTATGTACAATGACACTATGATTCTCTATCTCTATTTGTTGACGATGAATGGTATCTCCATTATAATATATTATCCTATAAGAAATGATATGATGTTGGGGATCATTAAAATATAACTCACAATAAAAGGGGATATGGAGAGGAGGGTGTATGAGTAGGATATGTAAGTGGAGTGGGGTCTATAGGTGGAGGTGGAGTAGGATAAGTAGTAAGAGTGGGATCTACAGGTGGAGGTGGAGGAGTGGGATCAACAGCCTGAAACTATTTTTTCATGTCTGAAAACAATGATCATATAGAATATTTGATCGTTTCTTTGTTTATATCATGAATATCCTAAACTTTATCTTCCAAATATTATATTTTCTTCATAAACTGCCTCCATTGAATAAGCTTCATAATGTTAAAATTATTTTTTTAACAATACACTTGTTGGTCATTCTCGTACATGACCTAGGTGTTTAGGCTTTCCTAATATTGTAGATAGAATATCCTTCATACCCTCATTTATAAACACCCCACATGCTCTATTCTTATCAGGCGATTAATTTGTATAATATTTGAAAAAATCCATAGTGAAACACAATATATAAATAATTGGTTTAACATAAATAAATAAATAAAGTAAACATCTTACAATCCTCTCACCTACAACCCTCAAATATTTCATAAAATATTACCCTTTTTTAATCTGATCCCTCTTCCATTTTTCATATCTATTGTGGGGAAATGAGTTTCAACCTCTATGGAGCCTGAAGACTCAGCTCTCGGTATTTAAAATTTTTCATCTATCATTTTTTCTTCCAATAACATATACCCTTCCCAAGATAAAGTATGAGGGTATACATTTTTAGATTGGATCTCTTGATGAGATCTCCTCGATTTCTATAAATTAAGAACAAATAAATCATTAATATGATCATTAATAAAAAAATTATAAAAGGTAACATTTCACTTACTAAAAGAACTTTTTTTAATATACTTTTAAAAAATTCATTCCATGTATCTTCATATATAAATGAATATATATCACATGTATTGTGATTTTTTCTATGCCAAAAAATGAAATATGATGTGAGGGTTGATTTAAAATCACTCCATATCCTAGCATCCAATGATATACTTTTCTTCGTGACTCCTCCAGCATTAGGTATATCATATGTCATCTGATAAGAAGGGGGGAAATATATTACTGTAAAAATTTCATGATAAGTAAAATAATAACAAATGATCTTACCAAAATGGTCTCCCATAAGTGAGATATTGTTATTTTTTCAACACTTCTCCAAGAATCAATCAAAATACTAACTTTTATTTTATCCTTCACTACTATAAAAGTCATAAATTATTGTGAATTTAGTCTTCTTGGAATAGCATTATCATCAAAGTATATTGGAATCCTCTGGTCCTAGCTACAGGAAATTGATAATTTTGTTAAATGTGTTCTACTATGTTTACCAACCCTCAAACTATTTTTCACCCCCATGAAAGTAGATGTCTCTTGTAAATAAGGATAAGGAGGCTTGTTAAGAGAAGCTTGTGTATGTTCCTCCCTAGAGGTATATATAGGATCCTCTCCAGAAGTATTTGGTGGATCAGATGATTGATTTTTCATTATCCTACAAATCAATGAAACAAACAAATGGTACACAAATATATAAATCCAATTATTACATACAAATATAAATGAAAAATGAAAAAGTATCAAACGAAAAGTAAACTAAACTAAACATATTTTTATTCATATTTTTTATATTTAACTAAAATTATAACAAAATTAATGAGATATGAAATGAAATAAAAAAATGAAAATAAATAAAAAAATAGTGGGTGAATAGTAAAAATCCTCCAATGTATAGCACCATTTTTTGTAAACAAAATTATATTCTTTGAATATAAGAAAAATGATCCAACAAAAATTAAACTAAATTGACCATATATTTAATCATATTTATTAGAATAGTTAATTAAAATTCTAATAAAATTAATGGGAGATGATAAAGATATAAAATAATGAGAACAAGTCAAAAAATGGTGTGTGAATAGTAAAAATCCTCAAACGTATAACACCATTTTTTACACCAAAAATTTAATATATGAAAAATGATCCAAAATAAGTAAACTAAACTGACCACATTTTTATTAATATTTTTTATAGTGGTTAACTAAAATGCAAAAAACATTAATGGGATTTGAAAATATAAAAAATAATGAAAACAAATCCAAAAATGGCATGTGAATAGTAAAAATGCTCTCACTTTATAAATCAATTTTTACACCAAAAATAATATTTTTTTGAATATAATATTTCATACATTTTATTATTTAACATATTATATTTCAAATAAATTTTTTTCAATAAAATCAATAAATAGATAAGTTTTGTAAGGGTAAACATGGTGAACTAAATAAAATGAAACTAATATAAAAAACAATTTAATTTATAAGTTATAATAGGTGTTTTAATAAAGAAAATAAAACTAAGATATCTAACATTTTATGAAATTTAAAAAATTAATCCATAAATAAATATATGTTACCTATAATATTAGGAATATACTAAAGGATTGTTTCCTAAATTCACTCATCATGATCATTATGTGTAGAAAAAACCATGTCTACGATGTGATCATCAATATTATCTGTTAATATTTCCAAATAAGTATGGATCTCACATAAATCAACATCTTCCACAAGTTCATCATCACCAGTATACAATTTTTTTCCCTTGTAAAATAATAAACCACTATTTATCAGATTGATCAAGAACATAGAAAAAAAATCATGTATTTCAATGATAAAAGGTTCATTTGTGTATTCCAATCTATTTAGATTAACTAGTGGAAATCCCAATTAATCATTTTTTATACTATTATTACCAATAAACCATTTTCATTTAAACACTAAAACTTTAAATTTAATGTAATAAACCTCTCATATTTATTCAATGACACCATAATATGCACTTGATATGGGGATTGGATTTTTGTCTTTGTCGCTCAAAAAATGCATTGCTTCTACAAACACCAATACACTACTATTCTGAACTAAACTTCTATTTTCTTGATCTTTCTTATGAAATGTATAGCCATTAATTTAATACCTAGAACATGTTATAAAATTTAAACTTGGACCACCCACTAATCATCTTAATGTTTTTGATGCATCTGATCTACCAAGCACAGTCTCTTTAGACCATGTAAAAAAAGTTTTCTTATACTCATTCAAAATACATATATATTTATACTTTGGATAAAAAAAATTGACACATTAATATGAAATGTTATATATAGTTGAGAATCATCTATGTTATTCAAGATGTATAAATGTATCTTCTTTATATGTTCACCTGTTAATGATTTTACTTTCAAGCCATGGATATTATTTCTCTTATAATTGACTCATTCATTACAAGATGTAGGTAAACTAATGTGCTCCACTACAGACAAGTAGCTTGTACAAAACTTTTCAACCTACTCATAAATATACTTCTCAATAATGGAGGATTTTGGATGATATGGATTCTTAACATAACCCTTCAATATATTCATATACCTTCCAAAAGGATACATCCAACATAGATATACGGGTTTGAAAAGATTTATTTCTTGCACCAAATGAACCATTAAATGCACCATGATATCAAAAAAAATGGAGTAAAATACATCTCTAATTGAAAAAGTATATAAACGCCTTTATTCTATAAATTTTTCAAACCATTTATATCAATCACCTTATTATAAATTGAATTGAAAAAATAACACACCTTTATGATAGTCATTCTAACACAGATGAGAAATGTTCTATGCAATTAAACTAGTAGTAACTGTTACATCATGATATGAAAATCATGATATTTCATACCTCTTAACATCAAATCCTTTAAAGATGCAAAAAAATTTACAATTTAAGAATAACCATGCGGCACTTTGATATCATGAAGACACTGAAAAAATATAATTTTCTCCCTCTTGGATAATTTATGATAATCTAAGTTCTAAGATGTTCACCTTCCCTCAGAAGTGGGAACTAACTCCAAATGTATTCCCATTGAGAGTAATTTCAATCTTGTATTCAACCCATCTTTAGTCTTTCTTTTAATATCTAATAATGTTCCAATCAAAATGTCACATATATTATTCTCCACATGCATGAAATCAATGTTATGTTTGACATCATGATATCTCCAATATTGTAGCTCAAAAATATCGACCATTTCTTCTAAATATTTATATCATTACTATATTTTTGTGTCTTTCCAAATGTCACATCAATGTTTTTTACCCTCTCGAAAGACCGATCAGTGGAAAAAAGGTTTTGGATAAATATTAAATTATTATGATTCATTTAATTCATTTTTTAATATTATATATGATTGATCCATAGAAAAAAACCTTTAATTACCCATGTATGACATTTTTCTCCCATGTTACAGTTGGTAATATGAAGTTTATTATTTATAAATTGGACAAGATTTATGCCCCTTAACATTGTATCCAGACAAATTTCCATATGTTTGGAAGTCATTTATAGTGAACATAATCATTGTATGTAGTTAAAAATATTCCATTTTATAATAATTAAACACCCTAATACCTTCCTTCCATAAAATTTTCAAATCATCAATTAATAATTATAAGAAAACATCAATATCATTTCTGGACTATTTTGGTCCCAAGGTCATTAAAACTAACATGGAATATTTTTTATTCAAAAAAAATTGAGGAGATAAGTTTTAAATTACCAATAAAATAGTCCATAAACTATTTGTGTTACTAAGGCTTCAATATGGATTCATTTCATCCATGAACAGTACAAGTATGAGATTTCCAACTTCATTTTTGAATATAAGAAACTATTGATTAATTTTCTTCCCTTGTGGATAATATACTGGATACCTTAATTTTTCATCACATATATTCTCATCTACATACCGTCTTAACCTTTTTCATCATTTGAATTTGAAAATTAACATTTAAAATAAGGAATTATAGGAAGATTCCAAAATGACTTGGCAGGGGTCTCTCTAACTACTAAATCAGCCTATGATTTTTCTTTTAACTTATATCATGATGTCCCACATTTAGGAAACCCTGATAAAAATTTATATCCCTTCCAATATATCACACAATCATTCCGACAGGCATGTATTTTATTATACCCTAATCTCATTTGGAATAATATTTACTTCGCTTTATAATGTGAATCTGGAAGATCATTGTCTTTAGGAAGAATTTATTTCAACAATTGTAGTAACTCTATAAAACTATTATCACTCCATCCATTTTTCTTATTCAATTTAATCAATCTTAACACCATAGATAAAACAATAAATTTAATACAACCCAGATACAATTTTTTTTAGTATCACTATATAGATTCTCAATTGTCGGTTATTTCTCAATTGCCACTTCTTCAATATCACGAATCATTTCTTCAGAAAATACATTGGGTGCAAAATTATTATGTGAAATTTTAATATCCTATTTTTATATTAAGAAATAACAATATTAATTTAATGGATTTAGGAATTGCAATATGATATAACTATACATTAGAATAAATAAATAGGATGAACCTATAAATAAAAATTATCTAAGGGGACGTTAACAGATTTATACAAATCAATATACCCAAAGAGACATATAATATTATAAATTATTTTGATAAATACATATAGAAATTAGGTAAAAATATAATATAATATTCATATATTAATGTGGAATAATATACACAGTGAAAAAATATTTTTGAAAAAAATGATGAAAAAAGATATCAGATTCAAGACCTAAAATAATAATATATATAGAAACAAAATTCATAGATTATAGAATATAATACACAAAAAAAATTGAAACAATGATAATGAAGATTATGAAATTATAGATGATAATTGACTTATTATAATACATAGATTATAATTCCCAATTAAACTCATTATTATTACATATTTTGAGAAAGCATATACAAAAAGATAATATAGATTAATATACACCAAAAAATAGATTATAAAAATAAAAAAAATAATAATGATGAAAGAAAAAACAATTCAGATTAATATTCAAAATTGTAAAAAAAATTCAAAAAATATTTGTAATCTAGATAAAACCATATAAAAAATAATCTTAGGGAGAAGAAAAATAAATTTATCCTTATAGGGATCTGGAGAGAACCTATCATTTTTAAGGAAGCCTTGATTTGTAATAATCAGGGTTTCAAAATTATAGTGACTTTTTGTGATGTGTAAGGGAAAAGAAACAAAAAATCAACTGATAAAAAAATATTATTATGGGATAGGATGATTCAATCCATAAGATTAAATAAACCTTCATCAATTAAAACATACCTTGTTTTATAAAAAATTGAAAAAAACACAAACTATAAATATATACGCGATGGGAAATGAATGAGCATATGAAAATAATGAAATATGGTGCAGATAGTTCATAAGTGGGGGCCAAAAAAAGATGAGGGTCTATGAAGTTGGTAATGAAATTTTAAAGTTCACTTAATCGAATAAGTGAAGGGTTAGGACTTTGACATGAGTGAAACGATACTACAGTCATGAGATAGAAAGATCCTGAAATGAGTCCACCTGAATTTTCATAAAATTTTAAAAGGTATATCACTTATGTTATTTAATAACTAATTTGAAAAACAATTTTTTTATGTTGGTTAAACATAGTCAATGTTATAAATATAATTTCAAATTTGGTTATTTAGAAACTGATGTTATAAACCTAATTTTCAACATCATTTTCTAGATAACCAATGTTGAAATTCACCACAATATGAATTTCATGTCAGTTATAAAATAATTTATGTTAAAAATTCATCATGAAAAATATAATTTGTACTAGTTCACTGACTTTGTTTCTCATTTTTATACTTTTTAGCAGGTCAAAGTCAAAGACCAGATACCTTAAGGTTTTCTTCATCCACTTTTGGTGCCAACTTGGAAGTGGGATGAGATCTCTATGGGATTTTTTCATTGGATTCTACATACCCCTTGGGGGGAAATGATATATGGGTTTTAATTGATATGTTGTCCAAATCAACTCATTTTATACCCATTTGAGATACAACCAAAGTTAAGGAATTGGGACAACTCTAGGTGTAGTAGATTATTAAATTGAATGGAGTTACATCTATTATAGTCTTTAATAGATATCCCTGCTTTAATTATCTCTTTTAGAGGGGCCTCTAGGAAGCAATAGGATCTTAGGTGTATTTGATCTTGGAATATCATCTTTAGACATATTTTTAGACAAAACGATCTATAAAAATCCTTGAGGACATGTTATGTTCTTATGTTACCAACTTTGGTGTAGCTTGGTACATCCACTAGGGACTGGTTGAGTTTTCTTATAAAAACAGTTACCAGTATTCAATTTGGATATCTCCTTTTGAGTCCTTCTATAGTAAACCATGTAAATATTTGTTGTGTTTGTTAGATATTGGTGAAACTTCCTTGGTTGGATCAAGTTTGTTCTAAGAGACAGTAGTGAAGATTCAGTTGATTTGTCAGAGAATGGTTACGGAATAGAGCTAGTATAAATCTTATGCTAATTATCATTGATGATTGTTGGATTTTTCATTTAGTGACCAGGTTTTCTTGAGAGTTTCACCTTGTTTGGGTCACCAGTGTCTTGGAAAATATTGAAATCTTATGCTGAGGTTTGTGGGTCCTTTTGATATTGTTGAGAAGGTGGGGAAAGTGGTTTATCATTTAGCACTTCCACCATATTTGACTTTGATCAACATTCTGTTTCATGTTTTAAAGCTTCAAAAGTATCTTTCTGAACCTTATCATGTTTTGATATAGAAAAATCTTGATGTTGATTCTGATTTATCTGTGACTAAGCATCCAATCATGATTATTGATTATAAGAAAATGGAACTTTGATGGAGGATGATACCTTTGGTCTGTGTGATATAGTGGCATGGTTCTAATTCATATGAGGCTTTAGATCATGAGTCACAAATGAGAGAGTAAGGGCCTTATATCTTTGATATGGAATCTTCTTGATAGGCATTCTGGGGATAGAAAGTGTTTGTGGTGGGGTGGATGTAACACCCTATTACCTTCTTATAAGCACTCCTTAACCCTTTATTTGATTGTAATTTGTTTGGGGTTTTTTATAGGTTTATTTGGGTTATTTTTTGAGAATTTTATATCCTTAAGGTGTTATTCATGGTTGGAGTATGGTGAGGTAAAACCATTCGATTTGGCCCAAGAAACTGTGTGACCATGTTGGATCCACTGAAAGGGGGCGCATGGTTTTTCTAAATCCTGTGACCTATCCCTCAAACTATGTGGATTCAAAAAAATGGGGTTTATCAAGGTTGGTACATAGTAAAATTAATCAATCATCTAAACCATGATCCCAAAATAGAATCTTAGGGAGTGTGCATAGTTAGGGCGCATAGTTACTACTAATTGTGCATCCTATGTAGTAAACCGTGTGCATGAGTTTTTAATCACATGAAAATTAATTTTAAAATGTAGGAACCCCTAGTTTAAACCCTAATCAACCCATCTTAATCCTAAATTATTTTATTTGGTCTTGAAGGCTCTCAAAAAGTGATTATGACTCCTCAAAATCCTTCTCTTGGTGGACTGAAGTTTCATTGATCTCAATCAATCTCCTTTGGGTAAGTAGATCTTCCCTCATGTGTTTTTATTATGATATACTCTTATATACTTCTTATATATTGATATATCATCATTATATTGATGGATATAATCTATGTTTTTATGGATCTGGATTCTAGGTTGTGTTTCTTGACCTCATATTCCTTCGTTCTTCATTAGCAGATCCCACTATGGGTGTTGTGTTGATTCGATTACATGATTAAAGGTAGGTGGTTAAATAAATCTTTTCCATTCAATTGAAACCTTTAATTTCTTTATTAAATTTTAATGATTATTTAAATGATTTTAAAAACCCAAATTTGTGATGATTGATGTTTGATTTTGGGTTTGGCATGGAATTTTTGAAAAAAACCCCAATTTCAATGGAATTGAAATTGTTGAGAGGATTTTAGAAAATTGATGACTTGATTTTAAAATTGATTTTATGAGATTATTTAATGTTTTTTATTAATAAAATGGATTAAATTAAAAGGTGATTTGAAAAATGGAATTAATTGATGAAAACCTATGTTTTGGTTTTTAAATGAGAAAGGTGAATTGGAAATTGAAATTTGACAATTGTATTTTGAACTATTTTGAAATGAATATTTTCTCATGATTGGTTTATTGATTGATTAAAGAACATGGTATCTTGGGTAGTTAGTAGGTGTTTGATACAAGCACAATAGTATCTAACCCCCTAGTAATGGATTGAAGATGAAAACACTAACTAAACCAAGCTTAGCATGATTGATTGTAATGGGATCTTTTAATGGTGTATAGACTGATTTCCCATAATGGGATCCCCTAATTGGGTGTTGATATGAGTGTTCACACATATGCATTGGTTCATGATCACTGATGAGTAGTGTGTGGATATTATATCCAGAAAATAGTGTACTACAATGCATTTAACCATGTTGCTTGATTTTTTGATTTGATTATACATGCCTTTGATTATATAACTATTTTATTCATGCCAACTGTTTTATATAAAGTTTTTTATATAAAATGTTCATTTAATCCTGTTTTGATATATCTCCCATTATTTTATTAGAAATCATGTTTTTTGAAAATATTTAAATGATTTCCCATGCCTTGATCTATTTAATTTGACAGCATAATTGGTTTATTGATGTGGTATTATTTATGGAACACTTGGTGAGACCCTACTAGGCTATTAAGCTCACACATTAATTTTTCCTTTGGGTGTTTGTAGATTATATTATGCCAGTTCTGAGAAAAGGGAAAGCACCACATAGAGGTGGCAGATGTTTTTGATTTTTGGGACCTGAATACTTGGAGGTGACTGGTGGATATATTACCCACTTATTGAGTGGGTTTATCTTTGAGCTTTATCTTGTAAAATTTAGAGTACTTTGATGATGTACTACTTTGGTTTTTTTTAACTATTTGATTCTGGTACTTTGTCCTTATGGAGTGTTAATCATATTGACTTATATTCATTATGTTCAGCTATTTTATGGAAAAAATGTTCCCTTGTTTCTTGTATGATTTCAGGTGCTAGTCACCAACCCATGGGGATCGAGAACTCCCTTTGGGCCTTTTTGGATCCATCTCGGTTATTAGGGTACCAGGGTACCAGGTCTCATTCATGAAAGATCCATTGTAAGTTTAGAGGGGAAAATTTATACTAGAATTCACCCCCTCTCCCTTAGGGTGTGATTATGATGATTTTGTTGCTGAAATTAATTTTGATTCAAAATATTTGTCAAAATCTTATAGATTATATATTATAGAATTATTCAATGAAGTTTTGATATGGTTTCCCAATTTTTTAAATATCAAGTATCATATTATGCATTGAATCTATGAAGATTTGGTGAAAGTGGGAAATTGTATAAGTTATGTAAGAAATAAAATATATCGTGTTATATAATATATGGATATTGTATTGTGGGGTATACGCAAGTCATATCATGTCATGCAATATGGTTATATGAAGTCTACCTTTGGTAATATTCATTCTTCCATGTAAGCTATTATGAATCGACTAATACATAATTTTATGATGTGTTTAAATATAGTTTAAAAAATGAATTAATAATTATTAAAGAAATTTTAACATGTATAGTTTGAGGTTAAATATAAAAAAAAGTTATTATTGCTATAATAATATCCATATTTATACTGGAATTTATGAAATATTTTGTCCCTTAAAGCCTCTTCCATTGTTTGAAGGTGGATTATAAAATGGGATCCATGCATTTTGGAATAATCATTTGATTGAGTTAAAACTCTTCATGTTGAAAGTTGCATATTCCTTTTCTCCTTTACTTCATATTTTTAATTTTGAAAAAATCATCCTAAATCTCTCCCAATCAATATTAGCAAAGTTTTTTTTCACTATATTGTGGAATTTTAGATATCTATAAAACCCATCATTGTCTTTTTTTCTTCAATATCCATTCATTATGATGGATTCCTAAATTATTTAATTTTCATCATCAAAATCCCAAACCTCAAATCACTCTTTTTATATACAATTAGGTTCAACTATCACTCTTCTACCTCTACCAATTTGTTTTGTAACTATGTTTTTTCTGCTCTACCTTCTTGGGAAATATACCAAATTCACAATAAATAACTTTTAAAAATATATTCCTTTATTTGTTCCATACCCAGGGTTTATAAAAATAGGGTTGTAAATGGTATGGGTCTAAACCAGGATCTATTTCATTTCTAGAACCATTTAAGTAGGTTTGGTGAGATATCTCTACCAATGAACCCAACCCCATAATCAAACCCATTTAAAAATTCTTAATCAGGTCTAGGTCTGGAATTGCATGTTTCAAACGCATTAGACCCCAAACCATTTAAATTATTAATAATTAATAATATTATATAAATTTATATATTTAATATAATTCTATATATTTAAATTTGTGTCTACCTAAACCCACCATATTTTTATTTTAAATTATAGGTGCAAAAGTCATCTAACCACATTATTTTACATTATATATATATATATATATATATATATATATTTGAAACTAGAATGTTGTATGTCATATTTGTTAGTAATCAGTGAAGGTAGAAGATGATGAAGTTTGTGTGTTTTTTAGAAGTTATAAGTAGTGAGAAAATGAAGTTGGTTATGGATGTAAATATGTTTCATAAATTTTTCATGAGATTTTATTGAAGTTAATCAGGAAGATAAGTTTCTCTAGAATATTGTTCTGATGTTTTGGAAGATGTTTTGGATGTTTTATAAATTGGAAGTTCAAAATTGGATTTTTTTGGTAGTTGGAATTTGGAATTTGAAAGTGGAAATGAATTTGAGGCTTGAATAAATCCTTGGAATATATAAAATTCATCAATATGGTACATAAAATTAATATTTATAGTATTCAAAAAAAATGTAAAAGGCGTGGAACTTCACAGTGAGGTGTAATAGTAAATGCAAACCATGCATAAGATTTCTCTTGGGAAAAGGAGAAAAATAGAAAAATATAATGCACCGTATATATTTAAGATTCATTCAATACCCTATATAAGATTCAACTTATAAATATGAGGAATGTGGAAAAGTATTGTATCGGTATTGTGGTATGTAAGATTCATTTCTATTGAGAATAGAGATCTATAAGATTCATTTTTATGACTCAAGTGAGATAGATAAGATTCATTTCCATGAATCAAGGGAAATGTGTAAGAGTCATTATAAATAATAAAATATGATTCATAGTGTACATTATTTGAGAATAATATCTATACTTTGAAGAGACATAGATGAATTTGAGTGATTTTATGTATTTTAAGATTCATACGTTGTGGAAGCGAGACACGCCATAATAGGTTTGTACTATAAGAATATCTATAAATTGATCATAACATGATAAAAATGACACATTATGATTGAAGTAAATGAATCATGATTTTAATATTGTGAAGTAATATGTAAGAGCATGAAAGATATGTTTTTGGATCTTTAGGAAAATAAATCAAGGTCATGTCATGAAAGAATTCTATCATGCCATGATGCACTATTAATTAAATAAAAATTTATGGAGTCACAAACTAGTCACATAGTGATATAATATTCCATGTAATGATTACTATATATATTATCAATCATAAATTATTATTGATGTTGTGGAAATATAGTTAATTTGAATAGGATTTATCTACTGTAATTTTTGGAAATACTTAGCAGTTATGAAATGAACTTCAAAAATAGAAATGAATTTTAATGGTGGGGATTTATTTGAATATGGTCCAAGAAATTAGTTTGAAATAAAGTTAGTTTAAGGTCGTTAATTTTTTGAATTTGAATTTTAAATTTATATTCTAATTATAAATGGATGGATTTGATGAGAATAAAATAAGGGAAAAGGTTCTTGATATAATTAGTGAGAAAAATAGAGAAGATATTAAATGATTAGTGTGTTCCAATATAGAAGAATAATGAAGGTTAAATAGTAGGGGATTCATTTTATATCTAAATTAGAGAGGTTAAATTGTTATTGAACATGGTTATATTTAAAATCAGTTTTTAGGAAAAAGATTTGTGTGAAAAAAATAAGAGGAAATAGAGAGAGTAGAAAATCTATTGATCATATTTGAATTTGGGTTGATAAGAAGATTTAGGAATTATGGAACCTCATAGATACATTTTTTCTAATTAAATAAGGAATATTGAATACATTAAATATAATTACTATGTCATAATTATTCAATCTGGAGAGTTTTTTTTGTTATGTGAATATTTTTCAAATAAAAAAATCAACTATTATAATTATAATTTTATCATGTTTGAACATGAAATTGGGAGTAGCATGTGGTTTACAGTGAAGCACCACATTTGGTATTATGATACAAATTACAACTTTTTAACTTGGAGTGGCCTTCATGTCAATAAAATGAGAATATACCTACAAGTATATAAATTGATATCTTTTACAATAGTATGTGAAAGAGGAGAAGAGATTGAACCTTAAGAGTCGGTGATTTATTCTCTTAACCATTATACAGATAGTGATAATTAGATAAGATTGAATTTACTAAAACTTTTATATTCAGTGATCCTTGTTGAGAAGTGACTTCACCTAAACATTGTGTCCCTAAAAACAATGAGTTATAGTGTATTTTAGTACATCAACACAATATTGAATGTATGTTTATTGAATGCAGCTTGGTCTAGGTGAAATAAATAAAATCTAGGTGTTGTTATATGATTTACATTCTAAAAATATGCATGAAATCTGATGTGGATAAATTTTCTAAAGAAAAATTACTCAAAGGATAAATTGTTTATTCTAATAAGGGAAAATATGAAGGGAAAGTGACAAATTGAAATGGTTTAAATATTATAACCCTATGATTAAACCCCCCCCCCAAGGTGTCTTGGGTTATAATTGGTTCAACCTGACACATTCAGCTTGTGAATATTATAATATTATGCTAGATATGGATTCTACAATGAAGATTTTTTTATTTTATGAAAAATGTTTTTCTAATCTGAAGAAGGAGTTCATGTCATATTTAGAAGTTTATATTAGAATCCCTCATGATATCTTGTTAATTAAAATTATTCTACGAATTGAGTATGGAATTATGTATGAGATGAATTAAATAAATTTAGATATTGATTCATGTGTTAATAATTTATTGAAAGAGTCCTTGAATATAAAGGTGTGAGAGAAATATCTCATTTCAATACTTCAAAGGATATGTGAATAATATTGGAGGATTTTTAGGGTAAGGAATCTATATTGAAAGAACAAAACCAAATTACTTCTAAAAGTGTATAATATGAATCAAATAAGGATTTGGATATGGATTCTATTGAATAATACTATCATATTTCAAAAATAAATAATAAGAATAAATTTAATAATGAAACCAAGAAATTGGGTATTCCCTTTGAGGTGAAAAAAATTGATTCCTTGTATTTATCTAAATCTAACTCAGTAGTAGATATTTATTTTAAATATAAATATAAATATTTTTTATCACTTAAATGGATGGAGGATGATGGTAAAGATGAGGAAACCATATCAGCTGGTAAATATAGATATTTTTTGTGCAACAAACAAGATAAAATTTAATAATTGTGAATTAAAGTACAATTATTGAAGGCTGAAGTTAAAAAAAATTGTAATCACATAACATATTTGGAGGAAGAAAACATAAATTTAATGATAGAATAAATTACTCCAAAGGAGTCTATTTCAATAATGAACAATAAAATGAAGGAACAAAGTGATATACTTGAAGAACTTGTTCATGTGTTGAAGTTAAGCATGTAAAAAAATAAAATCCATGAAGCATCTATGTATTATTTAAGAAATCAGAGTACAAATCAAGTGAAGGTTTCACATGATCATAATTATTATCACTTTGAGAATTTATAAGTTTAGATAAAATAAGATTTAAGGATTAAGAAGATTGAGTAAGAGCTTCAAGCCATTCAAAAAAGTCAAACACTGAAGATTATCACATGGATACTTCAATTGGTAGTGTGAAGTACAAAAATATGGAATCAGAAAAGAGATGGAATGGTTTTGTTAAATTTGTGGAAATGGTTATGAAAGGAAGGTAGTATTATAATGATAATTGTGTGGATTATTGGGACACACTATAAGTTTGTGTGTGTGTGGGGGGGGAGCATTGGTCTAGTGATATCATTGGGAGGGGGGAGGCTAATTATTGATCCTTTTTCTTTTTATTAATTTATTCTCTTTTAATTCAACCACTGAGACCGTTTAAATTCAGATCCTCTCTTTCTTGTGCCTCTCAGCCATACCTGAGTAGTGCAGTAAATAAATGCAAGAACACAAGTGATTTACAAGGTTCATCCTTGAAGTCCTACTATTTTTTGTGATTGGTTAGTCCCACTAACCAAATATTATTCCACTATTAATGCAAGCAATTACATAGAATTTTATTTCACTATACTTACATGAAATTCCATTATTTTCTTCAAGGTACCATTAGAGGATATTTATACTACATCACAGAATTATCAGTTTCCCACTGGTTCTCTGACTATATCACATAGATCAGTCCTTGTAACCATATTGATTGCCTCACATAGACAGTGAATAGATCGCTTCATGAACCATCAAGTAGGAATTTCACTACTCCTCTTTTTTGGTGAATAATATGTTAGCTATGTTCTTTCTCTCTATTTACATTGAAAAACCTCAGTTGATCACCTTCTATGATACTATTATATCATAGGCCTCGTCCTTCTCATCCTTCTTATTATTTCTCTATATCAGTAGGTGTTCTTCTCTCAAGTATAGTATTAGTTTTCTCCTTTTTTGATTGTTTGTATTTTTGTCACATGATATAATAGTATTGAAGTGTCTCATTTTTCCTTCTCTTCTTATGATATTTATAATCACATAAAAACTCACAAATATTTTTTTCATATAGAATTTGGAAACTCCTCATATCTCAGCAACAGGAAGTTATTCTTTCAAACTCAATTAAATTAAGTCAAGTTACATATTTAAATTATTCTTAAGTCACAAGTTTTTCTCTTCGTGCAATATTAAAATCATCGAATCTTCTTCCCAACAAATCCATATCTTTTATATTACTTTTGAATTTAATCCACATGTGCATGACATTGTGATGTAGTGCCTCATCATACGATGTTGAACTTATCTCATCACTCATTAACCCTCCATCTTGAATCATGATCCATGCTCATGATGTTTGATTTTTGAAGATCAGTGTAGTATCATTTGAATTTATTCTCATTTCCTCAGAATAAATTATTATGTAATTCTAAAATATTTTTATTTTTCATAAAGTATAGAAACCTTTTGAAAATGATCAAGCTTACGATGTCCTCTATGATTTTGTGACTTTTCCAAATTTCCACTTAGAGGAACCTTATGAAGTTTTTAAACAATATGATTAACCTTATAAATTTTATCAACCTTATAAATATATTAATCAACCTTGTTTTTTATCATCATTTTCCAAATTCATAAAATAATTTACAAGATCAAACTTATGAATACTATACTCAACCTTATAAAGTCATTATAAACCTTATGAAGATGGAAAATCAGCCTTATGAACTTCTCTATGAACCTTACGAATATGGTACATAAACCTTATGGTGATTATCCTAAACCTTATGATGATCCCATATACCTTAGGATGATTAACATAAAGTTATTTAAAACTTGTGAAGTTCAACGTAGGGTCAAATCCTTTTCCATTTTCAACTTATTTTACTCAACATGTACCGTACAAAGTCTTAATGTTGTACCTTATAAATATCTCCATTGTGCAATACGGATTGCATAGGGTTCCTTCCTTTTCCATTTTTCACTAAGATACAGTAATTACAGACTTCACTCAAATATTCTCAAAAAAAATTAAATTCATCTTGAGTCCTTTAAAACCACTTCAACAATCTCAAATTATTTATCCAAACAAATTATTCTCCGTATTTAAAGAAATTGTGGAATCCTCAAAAGTTCTCACATTTCTAGAAACACCCCCTTATTGAAAATAATAATTCTTCAAATGTTCCACACTATCCAGTTTACTCCAAGAACTATTCTAATTGTATTAGATAGTGTTTATGTCATAACCTGTCTCCCGAGGCCCATGTCGTGACTACCCCAATCTCACCTTCCATAGGCAAGGGGTTGGTGACTAGAACCAAAAAGGTGTATCTCTAAAACTGGAAGTCATTGTCTTTAAACATGTACAAATAAAAAACCCAAAAACACAACAAGATGCAACCACAAAGTAAAATTGTAGTAGTAAAAGTGTGTACTGAAAGTAAAGGGGCCAAAATACAAGCCCAACTAAAAAGATACAACTACAATAGGAAATAGAAAATAGATCTTGAGATTGTCCACTAAGGATACTACCTAAAGGGTAGGTACATGTCATCTCTACAACTCTCCACGACAACTATCACCGCCATCCACCGTTAGGTCCCATCTCTCCAAGTCTCAGTCAAGGATGCTCGTTGTCTGCACAAGACACAAAAACGTTCTAGAAAATCCCATGCAGGGGTGAGTATAACAATACCTAGTAGGGACCCCAAGACCTCAAAGATATCTCATAATTCCACAAACGAAAACCATAAAGCATGATCTCAATCACAAGCAAAAGGAAAAGGACTCAGTTCAAACCAGGTATACAACTCAGAGTTTAGGAATAAAGATGATTAGTCTTAAGATACATAATTTTATTCCATTCACAAATGAACCATGAATAATCAGTTCCATTTTCGATCCACACAGGGTTGTATGTCGTTGATCCATGACCGTCCTCTCTAAGGCTGATCCTCGTTGGGTCGCGCACTACTGATCCACACAGGGTCGCTATGATGCTGATCCACACAGGGTCGTTATGATGCTGATCCACACATGGTCTCTAGATGCTGATCCACATAGGGTCACTATGATGATGATCCATAAAGGGCATCTATGATGTTGATCCAAACAGGGTCTCTAGATGTTGATCCACATAGGATCGCTTCTCAGATGACAGCCAACCACAGGATTCCCCGCACCTGGTGCGCTTGAGTTCCGTAGTATCTGCTCCTCTGGATATTGGTCATTCCTCAACTACCATGAATCTCCACAAAGGAATAAACCAAAGGACCTCCATGTTGTAAGGTTCCCAACTTGTAACACCCCAAGCTTCCACAATACGCTTCTCTTTGAATAATACAGTAGTGTGTGTTGTACACAACTTCGAGTTCTAATACACACCACAACCAATCAAACTACCCATTATGAATAGTAATACCCACTTTTTGAAATTTTATAAATTTTATCTTTCAAAATGGACTTCATTTTTGGATTCGGAATATCTACATTAGCTTAGGGTAAATTTTTGGTAATTTTCTGAAAACTTTCAATTTTTGATGAATAGTGAAAAACACTGAGTTATAGTTTAAAACCGAATTTTTATAATTATTTATTTTATTTAAATTTATTTTAGCTCAAAATAGATACATAATAGCTATATAAGTTAAATTTAATTCATTAGAGTCAGTTTAAAATAATTTTAAATATATAAAAAATTTATTGAACTTTTCACCGTCTTTTACCCACCTCCTAAGAGAATTTAAAAATTCACATAAAACTTAATTTTACCACTTATGTGAGTGAAATTTAGAAAATTTAAGAGACATGGTTAATATCAAGGAGTAAAATGTTGTTAAATAAGATAAAAATAATTTTTGGTGAATAGTAACTTTTTACTTTTATTTATCATGGTTAAAAGTAAATAGGGTAATTAAGGGTAAAAATGATATTATTATTACCCTAAAACATGTCCTAATTCTATTGGATAAGTATAATTCGACCAAAAACAACCTTATAAATAAAATATTAACCTCTTTAGTCCACTTGGATTAGATTAGTACATTTATTATTATTTAATTCAAAGAAGAGTTAAAAGAGATAAAATCAAAGTTTAATAACTAAAACATTTTTAATATAGGGTTATAAATAAGATAAATTAGATTATAAATATTAATTAGAAATATAAAAAGATTTCCTACATAATGATATTTTATTTATAATTTTTAGAAATTAAATAATTTAATTTATTTATGACACAATGATGATGCAGTAATTACCTAATTAATGAAATATTAAAATAATTAATATTATAGATATCCAAATAAATGTAATTTGATACTTTTTATGAATTCCACTAATTTTATAGGTTAATATGACATATTAGGGTTGGTTAGATGAATTTTTTTCTAAGTAATAATGCTTTTATGAATTTATCAAAAACAAAATACCAAATAGTGTCAAAATTGACATAAAATAGTTTTTTAAAAAAATATTATAATATTAATTAATATTATATTCCTAAAAATATAAGGTTCAGCCAAAAGGGTTATATAATGATAGTTGTATTATTAATGAACCACTTGGGGTTCTCTTGAAGTATATAGTAATTTTATTAACCATATAATATAAAAATGCAAAGAGACATGGTAAATGTCAAACTATTCAACTAAGAGTTAAATCTAAAAGATAAAGTTAATATAGTGACCCAAACTTGTCTAAAACCTATTGGTTGAGTGGTTTCCAACCCATACCCACCTTATCCTTTAATTAATCCATTTTTAAGCCATTATAAACCGAAAATGATTTTATTATAAAATAATATTTCTAGGTTTTCCCTAAGGTGCCCCTCACCCCTATTATAAAAGGGCACTCCCCCCTTCTCTCTAATTCACACCTTCAAAGCCATTTGGCTCAGCCAACCTCTGAAAAAATATCCTCTCAACTTCCCTCACTTCTTCCTAGAGGCATTAATTTAGTCAAAAATCCAACTTAAGGATCCCTTTTGATCAAATCAAAAGGAAGAACCCGGAGAAGAGGTAATAATTTCACCACCCTCTTTCAGGTTCTTTTCTTCTTCCACTTCTTATTTCTTTGTTATTTCCATTCAAAAATAATAAATCCAGTATCTTCTATATACTGTGATGTTATTATAAATATGGTATAGCCGTATTCATTATTCTATCCATCTTTTGAATGACATGTCACCATACGTGCGTACGTATGGATTACCGTCTCCACGTCATGGTGTAATTGTTATTCAATACATTATTATTTGTATGGGTATAATAATGATGTCTAATTCAAGTAAATAATAAATATAACATGATAATGATTCTGTGTGTATGATATAACATCCCATTATATATTATTTTAATATCAAAAGAATGTTATTGTCGCTCGAGCGTACGTACGGATTACCGTCTCCACGAACGTGATGAGATTCATTCCCCATCGTATCCATTCAAGACTAATTTTCATTAGATGATTAAAAATAATGTTTAAAGACTTGATATCATTCTAGATATGAATAAGATACATCCCATCCATAACAAATATGACTCACATAACAAATAATATAAAGTAAAATGAATCCGTTAACACCCAAAACGATGATAATACTAAGATATTATTAACAAAACAATGTTAAAAGATCATATATGATATCATATTAATGTATATGATTCTTGTA
Source organism: Viscum album (assembly GCA_963277665.1). Classification (NCBI taxonomy): domain Eukaryota; kingdom Viridiplantae; phylum Streptophyta; class Magnoliopsida; order Santalales; family Viscaceae; genus Viscum; species Viscum album. The sequence continues at coordinate 1,605,002,683 of OY728141.1, read as the reverse complement.
TAATTTAATAAAAATTATTTCACCATTATACAGGAGGTTAACCTACCCTCGACCAAGGAAAAGTACAAGGTAAGGGTTAATTTCAAAATCTCTTTATTATCCGAAGTTGTTTTTACGTAAGTATCTACTGGGACCTCTTTATCATCCATATACAGGTTTTGTAACACCCCAAGATTTCATAGTGTGTTATTTCTTCAAAATAATTCAATAACTTGCACTACACGCAACACTGAGTTCAATTGCACCATGACTTACCAAAAAAAAATCCATTAAAAGAGGTCATGAATAGTATTAACTAAATTTTAAACTTTATATAATCCTTAAAATTTTAGAATCCATATTATGAGTTTCTTAGTCATAATGCAAGAACAGATTCATTTTCAGTATTGCACTTTTATCAACTTTTGATAGTGAAACCTTTTTAAATACAATATTTTAAACTTTTTTACTAAATGGAGACATCAAAAAATTTAAAATGAAACATCCCAAGCTTCCACGGTACGCTTTCCTTTGAATAAAACAGTAGCGTGTGTTGTACGCAACTTCGAGTTCTAACACACCGTAACCAATCAAACTAGCTGTTATGAATAGTAATACCTACTTTTTGAAGTTATATATATTTGATATTTTAAAATGGACTTCATTTTTGGATTCGAAATATCAAATTTAGCCTAAGGTGAAATTTTTGTACTTTTCGGATAACTTTCATATTTTGATGAATAGTTAAAATTACTAAATTTTAATTAAAAACAACTTTTTTAATAAAAATAATTAATAGTGATAAATTATGAATTTGAGTGGTTTTAAAGTATATTTAGAATATATTTTTACCATTTAATATAATTTTGGTCATTGGACATAATTTTACAATTAAACCGAACATAAACGAGTGTCAATCTTTTGATAGTTATTATCTCTTAAAAACACGCTTTTTGTTTTGACAACGGGAATTAATTTTAAATTAATTTCTGCCACTTCTGTGTTTAGAATTTAGGAAAATGGATTCCATATTTGGAATCAGAATGTTCAAATTGTGTAAATAGGTAACTTTTATTTTTAGACATTTTGAATAATTACTGCGGTAAATATTTTATTTACCATGGTTAAGGGTAAATCCGGTAAATAAGGGTTAAAAAAATAATATTATAATAATACTAAATTACCCTAAAACGTGTCTTAACCCTATTGGTTGATAAATTGTCGACCATGGGCATATTTGTGTCAATTTTGGGACCCCATGGATCCACTTGTAAGTGATAATGACACTTTATTTTAATTAAGTCAAAATGAATACAAAAATGACACAAGCATATATCTTTTAGAAAAACAATTGTTACATAGGGTTATATATGTTGAATTTTAGATTATAAATATTCATTAGAAAGCTAAAAATATTTCCTACATAATGATATTTTATTTATAATTTTTAGACATTAAATAATTTATTTTATTTATGACACAATGATGATGCAGTAATTACTATAATAGTAAAAAAATAAAATAATTGATATTATAAATACCCAAATAAATATAATATGAAACTTTTAATGAATTAAACTAATTTTATAGGATAATATGATATATTAGGATTGATTTAATTGACTTTGTTCGAAGTAATCAATCTGTTATGAGTTTCAAAAAAATCAACTATTGAATAGTGTCAAAATTGACATAAAAGAGTTCTTAAAACAAATATTATATTATTAATTGATATTAAATTACTAAAAATCTAAGGTTCGGCCAAGAGAATTATATCATGATAGGTTCATCATTAATGTACCACTTGGGGGTCTCTTGGATGTATATAGTAAGTTTATTAACCATATTATATAAAAATACAAAGAGACATTGTAAAAGTGAAACTAATTAACTTAGAGTTAATACTTAAAGATAAGGTTAATATAAGTACCCAAACCTGTCTAAATTCTATTGGTTGAGTGGTTTTAGACCTATCCCCACCTTAACCTTTTAATAATAAGCTTTGGAGCCATTATAAACTGAATAAGAATTTATTATAAATTAATATTTCTAGCTTTTCCAAAGGTGCCCCTCACCCCTCTTATAAAAGGGCACTCCTCCTTCTCATTTCTTCACACCTTCAAAGCCTTTTGGTTCGGCCAAACTCTGCCCAAATACTCTCCCAACATCCCTCACTACAACCTAGAGGCCTTAGTTTGATCAGAAAGCCAACCTAAGGAGCCCTTTTGATCAAATCAAAAGGAAGAACCCGAAGAAGAGGTAATGATTTCACCACCCTTCTCCAAGTTCATTTCTTCTTCCACTTCTTCTTCCTTTGTTCTTACCATTCTAATATAATAACTCCAGTATCTCACATATACTGTGATGTTATTATAAATATGGTACAACCATATTCAGTATTCTATCCACCCTTTGAATAACATGTCACCATACGTGCGTACGTACGGCTTACCGTCTCCACGTCGTGGTGTAATTGTTATTCAATATAATATTATTTGGATGGGTATAATAATGATGTGTAACTCATGTAAATAATAAATATAACATGTTAATGATTCTGTATATATGATATAGCATCCATTTATATATTATTTTAATATCAAAAGAATGATATTGTCGCTCGTGTGTACGTACGGACTACCGTCTCCACGAACGCGATGAGATTCATTCTCCATCGTATCCATTCAAGTATAATTATCATTTGATGATTTAAAAATGATGTTTAAGGACTAGATATCATTCTGGATATGAATAAGATACAACAACCATGGCTTATGTAACAAAACATATAAAAGAAAATGAGTAAGTTAACTCCCGAAACGACGATAATTCTAAGATATTATTAACAAATCAATGTTAAAAGATCATATATGATATCATATATGATTCTTGTATAATTTAATAACAACTATTTCACCATTATACAGGAGGTTAACCTACCCCAAACAAGGAAAAGTACAAGGTAAGGTTTATTTCACAATCTCTTCATTATCCGAGGTTGTTTATATGTAATAATCTACTGGGATCTCTTTATCATCCACATCCATGTTTCTTAAAAATGTATTTCAAAAAATTTTTACTATTTACTAGAATATGAGTTAAAGTCATTTATACCCTTTTTGACTTTTATAAGTGGTTTATAAAGGAATCTTTCGGTCGTTTTCAAAACAAGGTCCTTTTTAACCTTTTTGACAGAATTAAGGTAAGAATGTTTTTTTTAACCTATACGGCGGGTGCGGCTATTTTCCGCCGTTATAAAATCTTCAAAGCTTCCCTTACAAGCTTATAAGAATATTTTCAAAGAAAATGTTTTATTTTAATGGATCTTAAATTATTTCAAAATAAAAGGAGATATTTCTTTAAAAAGAATTTTGATTTCATCTATGTCAACATCCTTTGATGGGTTTTAAGATTATTTGAAGTTGATTTATTATGATACAAAACTTCCATATTGTTTTGAAGGTTTTGTGATATGTTTGACTGTGGATGTGCTATTTTTATACCATTCATAGTTTATGGTGAAAGTATTGACATTTCGTATGCTAGTTCCAATAAGAATGTTTATGTTATATTTCAATCTTTACTTCATATGAATGTGTTGGACAAGTATGTTCCAGGTTGGGGACTGGTTAAATTAAGCCCTCCAGGTTGGGGACTGGTAAAAGTAAGCCCTCCAGGTTGGGGACTGGTAAAAGTAAGCCCTCCAGGTTAGGGACTGGTAAAAGTAATCCCTCCAGGTTAGGGACTGGTAAAAGTAAGCCCTCCGGGTTGGTGTCCGGTTATTAGAGGCACTCCGGGTTGGTGTCCGGTTATTAGAGGCACTCCGGGTTGGTGTCCGGTTATTAGAGGCACTCCGGGTTGGGTTCCGGTTACAGTTAGCCCCAAGGTCTTGGGACGAGGCCTTGAAAAGTAATTAAAGTTTAGCATTATGCATTCCAACATTATAAAAGTGGTTATTGATTTTTGCATGTGATTATTCGATTAGTAGAATATCCATGTGAATAAGTAAATGGCATTATTTCATTTTATTTATGCCATACCATGTTGAAAGTTCATATCTAAAAGGCTTTTGTTTTAGTTATACATTGCCTTAAATGTTTATTCTTATTTATGAAAGTTTCCACTATATTGTTATCCTTACTGGGCATTTGAGCTCACCCCTTTTCTATGTTTTATTTTTTCCCAGGATGTGAAGAAGTAAGTTATGAATGACCTGCAGGGATTTTTATGAGGGGTTAATAGTGTGGATTTTGGAAACATTATGTTGTTGTAGTAGTTTTTCATTTTATGATGTAATGTAAAACTTATGAATATATCTAGTGTTTCCAAGGCTACTAAACCAATCGGTCTTTCGAGATTTGATCTTTCTTGTGATCATGCCAATGTTATGTAATAATGCACCGACTCTGGGTAACTAGGGTCGGGGCGTTACAGTTGGTATCAGAGGAAGTTTAGTACAAACCTTGGAAGCTAGATTTAGATAAACTCTGATTAGAGCACGTAGACCTAAGATGAACTTTGAGGATTAGTATAGAAGAACTTCCTAGAATTTTGGTATTGTAGAGATTTTGTGAGTTTTCTGAGCAATACATCCCTGTCTGTATACGAGCAGGTAGAGGTGGCTCTGGCACAGATGTACCTAGGGGTAAAACCCGAAAACACCGCTTTGAGCTAGACTCGAATGGGAACTGGTGCACGACAACGGGCCTTGCTGCACTCTTGGTTACGACACTCCCGGGGGATATGATTAGGATAACTCTCATTTTCTTTACAAATCATTATGAAGGGTTTATGAGTATATACTTCCTCAAGGAAAACATTTTTATTATTATAGATTATATCCATAAATAGTTCAATTTATGTTAAGTGTTTTATAAGTATGGGATTATGTATTTTGATTCATAAACTGATCTAGTTTATGCCATTGTTTAGAAATGGTGCCCAGTAGAAGGAATGAGAACTCCAGAAATGCACATGATCCAAAGAGAAGGAAGGATCATATCTTTCATGGTTTTAAGCTAGAATTGATAAGAGAAATAGTCTCCCATGTATTATCATCATATGAAGAAATAATATCATGTGTTGATAAGATAAGTAAAGAGTTTACTGAGTCCTATGTCTTTGAAGGGAAGCAAGAGAAGAAAAGGATAGAAGAGAGAAAGATGGATAAAGGGAAGAGGGAAAAGAAGAATTTTCCCATATGTGGTAACTGTGGAAAGAAACACCCTGGAACTTGCCTGAAAGGAATGGGAGTTTGTTATAAGTGTGGAGGAAAAGGGCACAAAGTACGTGACTGCAAGGGTAAGAAAATGGTTTTAAATGTACAATGCTTCATTTTCAAGGAGTTTGGACACTACGCGAACCTATGTCCCAGTCATCAGACTATGCCGAAAATGATGTTATTGGATAATAATCAAGTTATGATACTACCACAGATGAAGAGGAATGATTAGAGTTCTTCTGTTGATTATGTCAATTGAGTGTTGTATCAACAATGTACTTGTTATAATAATTATGGAGTATATAAGGATTGTACTGCAGTACTATTTCATTAAGGACTTGAGATTATGTGGAAAAAAGAAAAGTGACTCAATAGCAGGATAAATTTTTGGAAAATATATGGTTGAGAGAATGATAAACCATAATATAGTTCCGATACCGAAGTAGTGATTTTGGAATAATACATGATTGTTTTGGATAAATTATATTGGATATTCTTGACTACATTCGAAGTGATTAATGATTTGTATATTCCATCATTGTTGGGGTTTAAAACATTTTTGGATTAATGAAGTATATCTAGCATTCTATATGGAATAAGGGAACATGAATGTAATCAATAAGGAATATGGTAATACATGATGAAGGTATTCATATGCTATTACGGGGTAAAAAGGATCTATATTATGTTTAACTTCCTTATAAATGTTGGACTATGAGTTTGGACAGAAGTATATTGGATAGTTCTAGTTTGGATTATTTTGGATTTCCATAAAAGGAAAACCCGGAGGTCGGGCGGCAACCCGTCGCGTCCGGCAAGGCTGCAAGACTTGAACCCGCAACCGAAGGGCGACAATGGTGTAACACCTACCACTGGCCCATGAGATGTCCTGGATTAAATAATGTATTTTTTATTAAAATATCTTGTTGATGAATTATAAATTCGTTTATTTTGGAACCCTATACGAATAGTGTAAATAGAATTTTTTTACATCCTATTATCTTTTAGAGTGAAAGATGAGTTTGTGGTAGAAATTTATTAATGGATAAAACTCTAATTATAAAGTATGTATATCTCCTTATGATCATAGAAAATCTCATAAATAAATTCCTCAACATTAAGAAAAGAAACTTAGAACAAAAATGTTGTCCTAGATGGTACCTTAAATCATCATTAATTTATGGCTTTGGGATTGTTGGCCTTTTCATATCCATGTTCTCTACCACTCTCCATCAGATAATTGATGGTTAGATTTCTCTTCCATATCCATATTTTCCTACATGGAACCCTAGTATGTGTTATTTTCGGTAATCTTCATACTTTCCACTCTTTATTTTAAATAGAGGCCTCATTAATTCATTTTTCGATGTGGGATTTCAACTAAGATATTTTGAAACGTCAAAAATGTGTTATCCTAATACCCTATGTTTTGTTGAACCGATGGTATTTCAAATCATCATAGATTGATGAATTTAAGGACCTCAATTATACACTTGTTTGTGATTGATGACCTCAATCACTACCTATAAATATTTACGTTTTTCCTCCGATTATATGTCTCTAATTGCCACCAATGTTCTCCTAATCAAGATCATAATTTGGTGGTGACCGTTTCATTTCTCTTTTCCTCATATTAAGACTAAATTTTAGTAACCCAATTTCCGATGTGGGTTTTCCCAAAAATATATTTTCTACTTTCAACCTTTTATTTTTGAAGAACAATTTCAAATTGCGAGGACGCAATTTATTGAAGGAGGGGATAATGTAACACCCCAAGATTTCATAGTGTGTTATTTCTTCAAAATAATTCAATAACTTGCACTACACGCAACACTGAGTTCAATTGCACCATGACTTACCAAAAAAAAATCCATTAAAAGAGGTCATGAATAGTATTAACTAAATTTTAAACTTTATATAATCCTTAAAATTTTAGAATCCATATTATGAGTTTCTTAGTCATAATGCAAGAACAGATTCATTTTCAGTATTTCACTTTTATCAACTTTTGATAGTGAAACCTTTTTAAATACAATATTTTAAACTTTTTTACTAAATGGAGACATCAAAAAATTTAAAATGAAACATCCCAAGCTTCCACGGTACGCTTTCCTTTGAATAAAACAGTAGCGTGTGTTGTACGCAACTTCGAGTTCTAACACACCGTAACCAATCAAACTAGCTGTTATGAATAGTAATACCTACTTTTTGAAGTTATATATATTTGATATTTTAAAATGGACTTCATTTTTGGATTCGAAATATCAAATTTAGCCTAAGGTGAAATTTTTGTACTTTTCGGATAACTTTCATATTTTGATGAATAGTTAAAATTACTAAATTTTAATTAAAAACAACTTTTTTAATAAAAATAATTAATAGTGATAAATTATGAATTTGAGTGGTTTTAAAGTATATTTAGAATATATTTTTACCATTTAATATAATTTTGGTCATTGGACATAATTTTACAATTAAACCGAACATAAACGAGTGTCAATCTTTTGATAGTTATTATCTCTTAAAAACACGCTTTTTGTTTTGACAACGGGAATTAATTTTAAATTAATTTCTGCCACTTCTGTGTTTAGAATTTAGGAAAATGGATTCCATATTTGGAATCAGAATGTTCAAATTGTGTAAATAGGTAACTTTTATTTTTAGACATTTTGAATAATTACTGCGGTAAATATTTTATTTACCATGGTTAAGGGTAAATCCGGTAAATAAGGGTTAAAAAAATAATATTATAATAATACTAAATTACCCTAAAACGTGTCTTAACCCTATTGGTTGATAAATTGTCGACCATGGGCATATTTGTGTCAATTTTGGGACCCCATGGATCCACTTGTAAGTGATAATGACACTTTATTTTAATTAAGTCAAAATGAATACAAAAATGACACAAGCATATATCTTTTAGAAAAACAATTGTTACATAGGGTTATATATGTTGGATTTTAGATTATAAATATTCATTAGAAAGATAAACATATTTCCTACATAATGATATTTTATTTATAATTTTTAGACATTAAATAATTTATTTTATTTATGACACAATGATGATGCAGTAATTACTATAATAGTGAAAAATTAAAATAATTGATATTATAAATACCCAAATAAATATAATATGAAACTTTTAATGAATTAAACTAATTTTATAGGATAATATGATATATTAGGATTGATTTAATTGACTTTTTTCGAAGTAATCAATCTGTTATGAGTTTCAAAAAAATCAACTATTGAATAGTGTCAAAATTGACATAAAAGAGTTCTTAAAACAAATATTATATTATTAATTGATATTAAATTCCTAAAAATCTAAGGTTCGGACAAGAGACTTATATCATGATAGGTTCATCATTAATGTACCACTTGGGGGTCGCTTGGATGTATATAGTAAGTTTATTAACCATATTATATAAAAATACAAAGAGACATTGTAAAAGTGAAACTAATTAACTTAGAGTTAATACTTAAAGATAAGGTTAATATAAGTACCCAAACCTGTCTAAATTCTATTGGTTGAGTGGTTTTAGACCTATCCCCACCTTAACCTTTTAATAATAAGCTTTGGAGCCATTATAAACCAAATAAGAATTTATTATAAATTAATATTTCTAGCTTTTCCAAAGGTGCCCCTCACCCCTCTTATAAAAGGGCACTCCTCCTTCTCATTTCTTCACACCTTCAAAGCCTTTTGGTTCGGCCAAACTCTGCCCAAATACTCTCCCAACATCCCTCACTACAACCTAGAGGCCTTAGTTTGATCAGAAAGCCAACCTAAGGAGCCCTTTTGATCAAATCAAAAGGAAGAACCCGAAGAAGAGGTAATGATTTCACCACCCTTCTCCAAGTTCATTTCTTCTTCCACTTCTTCTTCCTTTGTTCTTACCATTCTAATATAATAACTCCAGTATCTCACATATACTGTGATGTTATTATAAATATGGTACAACCATATTCAGTATTCTATCCACCCTTTGAATAACATGTCACCATACGTGCGTACGTACGGCTTACCGTCTCCACGTCGTGGTGTAATTGTTATTCAATATAATATTATTTGGATGGGTATAATAATGATGTGTAACTCATGTAAATAATAAATATAACATGTTAATGATTCTGTATATATGATATAGCATCCATTTATATATTATTTTAATATCAAAAGAATGATATTGTCGCTCGTGCGTACGTACGGACTACCGTCTCCACGAACGCGATGAGATTCATTCTCCATCGTATCCATTCAAGTATAATTATCATTTGATGATTTAAAAATGACGTTTAAGGACTAGATATCATTCTGGATATGAATAAGATACAACAACCATGGCTTATGTAACAAAACATATAAAAGAAAATGAGTAAGTTAACTCCCGAAACGACGATAATTCTAAGATATTATTAACAAATCAATGTTAAAAGATCATATATGATATCATATATGATTCTTGTATAATTTAATAACAACTATTTCACCATTATACAGGAGGTTAACCTACCCCAAACAAGGAAAAGTACAAGGTAAGGGTTATTTCACAATCTCTTCATTATCCGAGGTTGTTTATATGTAATAATCTACTGGGATCTCTTTATCATCCACATCCATGTTTCTTAAAAATGTATTTCAAAACATTTTTACTATTTACTAGAATATGAGTTAAAGTAATTTATACCCTTTTTGACTTTTATAAGTGGTTTATAAAGGAATCTTTCGGTCGTTTTCAAAACAAGGTCCTTTTTAACCTTTTTGACAGAATTTAGGTAAGAATGTTTTTTTTAACCTATACGGCGGGTGCGGCTATTTTCCGCCGTTATAAAATCTTCAAAGCTTCCCTTACAAGCTTATAAGAATATTTTCAAAGAAAATGTTTTATTTTATATGGATCTTAAATTATTTCAAAATAAAAGGAGATATTTCTTTAAAAAGAATTTTGATTTCATCTATGTCAACATCCTTTGATGGGTTTTAAGATTATTTGAAGTTGATTTATTATGATACAAAACTTCTATATTGTTTTGAAGGTTTTGTGATATGTTTGACTGTGGATGTGCTATTTTTATACCATTCATAGTTTATGGTGAAAGTATTGACATTTCGTATGCCAGTTCCAATAAGAATGTTTATGTTATATTTCAATCTTTACTTCATATGAATGTGTTGGACAAGTATGTTCCAGGTTGGGGACTGGTTAAAGTAAGCCCTCCAGGTTGGGGACTGGTAAAAGTAAGCCCTCCAGGTTGGGGACTGGTAAAAGTAAGCCCTCCAGGTTAGGGACTGGTAAAAGTAAGCCCTCCAGGTTAGGGACTGGTAAAAGTAAGCCCTCCGGGTTGGCGTCCGGTTATTAGAGGCACTCCGGGTTGGTGTCCGGTTATTAGAGGCACTCCGGGTTGGTGTCCGGTTATTAGAGGCACTCCGGGTTGGGTTCCGGTTACAGTTAGCCCCAAGGTCTTGGGACGAGGCCTTGAAAAGTAATTAAAGTTTAGCATTATGCATTCCAACATTATAAAAGTGGTTATTGATTTTTGCATGTGATTATTCGATTAGTAGAATATCCATGTGAATAAGTAAATGGCATTATTTCATTTTATTTATGCCATACCATGTTGAAAGTTCATATCTAAAAGGCTTTTGTTTTAGTTATACATTGCCTTAAATGTTTATTCTTATTTATGAAAGTTTCCACTATATTGTTATCCTTACTGGGCATTTGAGCTCACCCCTTTTCTATGTTTTATTTTTTCCCAGGATGTGAAGAAGTAAGTTATGAATGACCTGCAGGGATTTTTATGAGGGGTTAATAGTGTGGATTTTGGAAACATTATGTTGTTGTAGTAGTTTTTCATTTTATGATGTAATGTAAAACTTATGAATATATCTAGTGTTTCCAAGGCTACTAAACCAATCGGTCTTTCGAGATTTGATCTTTCTTGTGATCATGCCAATGTTATGTAATAATGCACCGACTCTGGGTAACTAGGGTCGGGGCGTTACAGGTTTATTAAAAATGTATTTAAAAATATTCTTAATATTTTATAGACTATGGGTCAAATTCATTTATACCCTTGTTTGACTTTTTATAAGATGTTTATAAAGTAATATTTCCGTCATTTTCCAAACAAGGTCTTTTTTAACCTTTTCGACAGAATTAAGGTAAGAATGTATTTTTTAACTAATACGGTGGGTGTGGCTATTTTTCGTCGTTATAAAATCATCAAAGCTTCCCTTAAAAGATTATAAGAATATTTTCAAATTAATTTTTTTCTTTTATAATTATGTTACTTTTAAATGATTTCAAAAAAATAGATATTTCTCTCAAATAGTTTTGATTTCATCTATGTCAACATCCTTTGATAGATTTTAAGCTTATTTGATGTTGATTTATTATGATACAAAACATCCATATTTTATTGAAGGTTTTGTGATATGTTCGACTGTGTATGTGATATTTTTACACCATTCATGGTTTATGAATAAAGTATTGACATTTCATATGCTAGTTTTAATATGAATGTTTATGTTATGTTTAAACATTTTCATATGAGGAATGCATTGGAATTAGTAATTGATGGGTGGAGCCTGCTATAGCTCCTTGATGCATCGGTAGGTCTCATGTGACAAACCAGTGTCTTGGAACAAGCCCTTGAAAAATTGATTATGATAGTCTGGCATTATGCATTCCATCATTATGAAAGTGGTTATTGATATTGCATGTGATTATTCGACTAGTAGAATATCCATGTGAATAAGTAAATTGAATTATTTCAATTTATTTTTTCCATATTATACTGAAGTTCAAGTTTAAAAGGCTTTTGTTTTAGTTATACATTTCCTTAAAAATTTTTTGTTTATTTATGAATGTTTCCGCTATATTGTTATCCTTACTGAGCATCTGAGCTCACCCCTTTCTAAGTTTTATTTTTTCCTAGGATGTGAAGAAGTATATTATGACTAACCTGCAGGGATATTCTGAGGGGATATGAGTGTGGACTATAGAGAATATGTTGTTTTAGTTTTTCACTTTATCATTTAATGTAAGACTTATGAATGTATCTAGTGTTTCTAAGGCTACTAAACTAATCGGCTTTTCAAGACTTGGTCTTTTTTGATCATGCCAATGTTATGTAATAATGCACCGACTCTAGGTAACTGGGGTTGGGGCATTACAGTTGGTATCAGAGGAATTTTAGTACAAAACTTGGAAGATATATTTAGATAAACTTTGATTAGAGATCATAGACATAAGATGGAATTTGAGGATTAGTATAGAATAACTTCCTAGAATTTTGGTATTGTAGAGATTTTGTGAGTTTTTAGAGCAATACATCCTTGTCTGAATATGAGTAGGTAGAGGCGGCTCTGGCACAGATGTACCTAGGAGTAAAACCTGAAAACACAGCTTTGAGCTAGACTCGAATGGGAACTGGTGCACAACAATGGGTGTTGCTTCACTCTTGGTTACAACACTCCCGGGGGATATGCTTAGGATAATTCTCATTTTATTTAAAAACTATTATGAATGGTTTATGAGTATATACTTCCTTAAAAAAACATTTTTATGATTATGGATTATATCCATAAACTATTCAATTTATGTTAAGTGTTTTGAAAGTTTGGAATTATATATTTCAATTCATAAACTAATCTAGTTTAAGCCATTGATTAGAAATGGCGCCTAGTGGAAGGAATGGAAATTATATCAATTAACACACTCCATGTAGGGATTTCCCTCCTACTCAAGATAATTATAGTAGAGCTGGTGATACAACTGGTGCTAATCAGCTTATCACCATACTGGGACAACTCATTCAGGTTATGAATAATAACCTTACCCATATAGAGCACCCTGATCCACAGCGTGGAGGATCAATGTTAGACCGCTTCATGAGATAACAACCACCTACATTCAATGGGAGTAAAAATCCATTAGTTGATGAGCAATGGATAAATTCTTTAGTGAAAATATTCCATGCCTTTGGAAGTAGATAAAGGGAAAAAGTTATCATGGCAGTTTACCACTTAACTGGAGATGTTGATCAATGGTGGTCATTGATTCAAAACACAAAGGAAGATGATGAAGTATCAAATATGGAATAGAGGGAGTTTAAAGAGATTTTCTTAGAAAAATAATTTCCTCGTGACCATCGAGCAGATATGGAAAGGCAATTTCTAAGTCTGAGGAAAAAGGGGGATGAGAATGTCGCAAAGTATGAGTATAACTTTACAAGGTTAGAGAGGCATGCTGCAGATTATATACATAACCCAAGAAGTAATATTGATCATTTCTTTGATGGGTTAAAACCATTTCTATGTCGAGCATTATTCTCACAATCCTTCTCGTCGTACGAAGATATTATCTCATGTGCTATCAAGAAAGAAAAAAAATTCTCTATGTCTTACGGCTTTAAAGAAAAGCAAGAGAATAAGAGATTTGTTGATCACTCTGTAAATGAAAATAATGGGAAGAAGGGAAAAGTTGAATATTCATTCTGTAGTAAATGTGGGAAGAAACACCCCGATACTTTATTAAAGTGAATGGGAGTCTATTACAAGTGTGGGGAAAAATTCCACCAGGATCGTGATTGCATGGGGAAGAAGGAAGCTACCAATGTTCAATGATACAATTGCAGGGAGATAGTACATTATGCAAGTGAATGTCCTAAGCAGCAGGGAAACTTACCTCAGAAAAGGCCAAGGGATCAAGGCCAATCTTATGTGATCACTATTGCTGAGGTTGAAACTTCAAAAGACGTGTTGGTAGGTAATTTAATGGTTTCCTCAAGTTTATACAATGATTTATTTGATTCTGGATCATCGCATTGTTTCATATCTTCCCATTTTGCTATGAAAATTAGATATTTCCAATTTGATTTAACAAGGGAGTTGTCAGTAAAAACTTCTAAGGGAAGTATCATTCCTACAAAGTTCTATGAATCAGTTCCCATTAGGGAATATAAATGTTCTTTATCTGTTGATCTCATCGTCATACCTATCATTTAATTTGATATAATCCTCAGTATAGATTGGATTTCGGACCATGATTCAAAAATTTATTGTAAGAATAAGGAGGTTACTATTTTTTATGACGATGATAAAGAACACCTTATCTTTAGAGCAGAATCATCACCACCTAATTATTATCTAGATCCACCACTAATAGCTCAACTAAATTCAATTATTGGGGAGGAAGAGAATGAAATGACTGTGGGTGAGGAAAGGAATGTTCAAATAGAGAATGTACCTATTGTGAGAGAATATGTCGATGTGTTTCCAGAAGATTTACCTGGACATCCTCTAGAATGAGAAATTGAGTTTTCCATTGATTTAATTTCTGGTTCAAGGCCCATATCAAATACCCTTTATATAATGGCCACTATGGAATTAGTGGAACTAAAGAAACAGCTAGAGGAATTGAGTAATAAGGGATTTATTTGCCCTAGTGTTTCTCCATGGGGAGCATCTATTCTTTTTTTAAGAAGAAAGATAGATCTATGAGGTTGTGCATTTACTACAAGGAGATCAATGCTATAACAATAAAGAACAAGTATCCCCTACCTCACATTGATGATTTATTCGACCAACTTCATGGAGCTCAATATTTTTCAAAGATTGACCTTCGATATGGATATCATCAGTTGTGTGCGAAGAAGGAAGACATTCCGAAAATAGAATTTCGAACCAGGTACGGGCATTACGAGTTTACAGTAATGCCTTTTGGGATGACTAATGCACCCTTTGTTTTCATGGATCTAATGAACAGAGTTTTCAAAAAATATCTTGATGACTTTGTAGTGGTATTTATTGATGATATCTTGGTATACTCCAAAATATACGAAGATCTCAAAAATCACTTGTGCATTATTCTGAAGACTCTGAGAAGACATGAATTGTATGGGAAGTTTAGAAACTGTGAATTCTGGCTTTAGGATATTTCTTTTCTTGGACATATTGTCTCTAAGGATGGAATATTTTTTGATCCTTCTAATACAAGAGAAATCCAAGAATGGCCAGCATCAACGAGTATAACTGAGGTACGTAGTTTTATTCGTTTAGTAGGTTATTATTGAAATTTTGTCCAGAATTTTGCCTGATTGGCTAACCCATTAATGAAGCTCACACAAAAAAAGGTTAAATTTGTTTGGAAAAAATAGTGTGAAGAATGTTTTGAAGAACTGAAGAGAAGATTATTCAATGCTCCTATATTGACTCTACCATCGGGGAATGATGGGTTTGTTATTTATAATGATGCTTCAAAGAAAGGACTTGGTTGTGTCCTTATGCAGAATGATAGGGTTATTGCCTATGCATCACGACAGCTAAAAATTCATGAGGAAAACTATCCTACTCATGATCTTGAGTTAACTGCTGTAATCTTTTCTTTGAAGATATGGAGACATTATCTCTATGGTGAAAAATGTGATATATATACCGATCAAAAGAGTTTGAAGTATATTTTCTCACAGAGAGAACTCAACATGAGGCAAAGGCAATGGCTTGAAATACTCAAGAATTATGATTGCACAATACACTACCACCTGGAAAAGGAAAATAAGGTGGCAGATGCTTTGAGAAGAAAGGATCATGGAGTTTTGAACAATATGAGAGTTTAAAGGGATCCTATATATATGGATCTAGTAAAGATGTATATGGGAATCACCATGGAAGGTGAAACATCAATACTTTTTCAAATGGTTTCCAAACCATCTTTACTAGAAAGGATAAAGAGTTCTCAAACCGGTGATGAAGAGTTTCAAAAGAAGATTAAAGCTGTGAATGATGAGAGATTGAGTGACTTCTTATATGAAGATGGAATTTTGAAATTTTGGAAGAGACTTTGTGTTCTCGATATACCTGATCTAAAAAGGGAATTTTTGGATGATTCTCATAGTTCCAATTTCTCTATACACCCTAGTAGCACTAATATGTATAGATATTTGAAGGAACATTTTTTTTTGGGACAACATGAAGAGGGAGATTGCTGATTTTGTGTCAAGACGTATGGTTTGTCAACAAGTGAAAGCTAGAAGGTAACAGCCTGGAGGAGTATTGCAACCTCTTCCCACACCTGAGTGGAAATGTGATAATATCACGATGGACTTTTTCATGGGACTACCAAAGACTCCTAGAAGGAACGATGCAATATGGGTCATTGTTGATCATATTACCAGGTCAGCACATTTTCTTGCTATAAGAGAAGATCTACCACTTGAACGTCTAGCAAGAATATATATTTATGAAGTAGTGAGACTTTATGGAGTACCCCTATCGATTGTTTCTGATCATGATCCATTTTTTTACTTCAAGATTCGGGAAAAGTCTTCAGAAATCCCTGGATACTGAGCTTTGTATGAGCGCTGCCTACCACCCCCAAACTGATGGACAATCTGAACGGACTATTCAAACCTTAGAATACATGTTGAGATCTTTCTCACTTGACTTTCAGGGGGTATGTGGGGTCAATATTTTCATCTGGTAGAATTTTCCTATAATAATAGCTTCCATTCAAGTATTCAGATGACACTATATAAAATGTTATATGGAAAGAGATGTCGCACACCAACCTGTTGGGATGAGGTTGGTGAAAGAAAACTCGTAGGCCTAGAACTGGTGGAGGAAATGATGGAAAAGGTAAAGGTAATCCAAAACCACATCAAAGAAGCTCAAATTAGACAGAAGAGCTATGCCAATAACCGAAGGAAGGATTTGGAATTTCAGGTAGGATATCATGTTTTCTTGAAGGTATCTCCATGGAAGGGTGTTATACATTTCGGTAAGAATAGAGAATTGAGTCCCAGGTACATCAGACCATACGAAATTCTAGAACGAATTGGGGTTGTAGCTTACCCTTTGGAAATTCCAACAAATCTCTCCCAAGTTCACGATGTGTTCCATGTATCACTGTTGAGAAAATACATGTCTGACCCAACACATGTACTCACCTATGAGGAATTAGAAATGGAACCCGATCTGTCTTATTGTGAAGATCCTGTCAAGATTCTTGATACAAGAGAACAAGTGCTGAGAAACCGGACGACTCATCTGGTAAAAGTTCTATGGAGAAACCATAATATGGAAGAGGCAGCGTGGGAACCCGAGGAACTTATGATGAAGAACCACCTGAGTATTTTTATGCAGTAATATTCTAGAAATTTTGAGGATGAAATTATTTGAAGGAGGGGAGAATGTAACACCCAAAGCTTCCATGGTACGTTTCTCTTTGAATAATACAGTAGTGTGTGTTGTACGCAACTTCGATTTCTAACACACACCACAACCAATAAAACTAGATGTTATGAATAGTAATACCCACTTTTTAAAATTTTATAAATTTTATCTTTCAAAATGGACTTCATTTTTCTATTCAGAATATTGAAATTAGCTTAGGGTGAATTTTTGGTATTTTTTTGAAAACTTTCAATTTTTGATTAATAGTGAAAAACATTTAGTTATAGTTTAAAACCGAATTTTTAAAATTATTTATTTTATTTAAATTTATTTTAGGTCAAAATAGATACATAATACCTATATAAGTTCAATGTAATTCATTTTAGTTAGTTTATAATAATTTTAGATATATAAAAATTTTATTGAACTTTTCACCGTCTTTTATCCACCTCCTAGAAGAATTTGCAAATTCACATAAAACAAAATTTTACCGCTTCTGTGAGTGGAATTTCAAAAATTATAGATACACGGTTAATATCAAGGAGTAAAATGTGGATAAATAAGTTAAAAATAATTTTTGGTCAATAGTAACTTTTTACTTTTATTTACCACGGTTAAAAGTAAATAGGGTAATTAAGGGTAAAAATGATATTATTATTACCCTAAAATATGTCCTAATTCTATTGGATAAGTATAATTCGACCAAAAAAAACCTTAGTAATAAAATATGAACCTCTTTGGTCCACTTGGATTAGATTAGGACATTTATTATTATTTAATTCAAAGAAGAGTTAAAAGAGATAAAATCAAAGTTTAATAACTAAAACATTTTTAATATAGGGTTATACATAAGATAAATTCAATTATAAATATTAATTATAAATATAAAAATATTTCCTACATAATGGTATTCTATTTATTATTTTTAGACATTAAATAATTTAATTTATTTATGACACAATGGTGATGCAGTAATTACCTAATTAATGAAATATTAAAATAATTCATATTATAAATTTCCAAATAAATGTAATTTGAGACTTTTTATGAATTCCAATAATTTTATAGGTTAATATGACATATTAGGGTTGGTTATATGAATTTTTTTCAAAGTAATAATGATTTTAGAAATTTAGCAAAAACAAAATACCAAATAGTGTCAAAATTGACATAAAAGAGTTTTTAAAACAAATATTATATTATTAATTGATATTCTATTCCAAAAAATCTAACATTTGGCAAAAGGACTTATATAATAATATTTGTATAATTAATTAACCACTTGTGGTTCACTTGTAAGTATATAGTAAGTTTATTAACCATATAATATAAAAATACAAAGAGACATGGTAAATGTCAAACTATTTAACTAAGAGTTAAATCTAAAAGATAAAGTTAATATAGTGACCCAAACCTATCTAAAACCTATTGGTTGAGTGGTTTTCAACCCATAACCACCTTATCCTTTAAATAATCCATTTTGGAGCCATTAGAAACCGAAAATGATTTTATTATAAAATAATATTTCTAGCTTTTCCTAAGGTGCCCCTCACCCCTCTTATAAAAGGGCACTCCCCATTCTCTCTAATTCACACCTTCAAAGCCATTTGGATCAGCCAACCTCTGCCCAAATATCCTCTCAACTTCCCTCACTTCATCCTAGAGGCCTTCCTTTAGTCATAAATCCAACTTAAGGATCCCTTTTGATCAAATCAAAAAGAAGATCCCGAAGAATAGGTAATAATTTCACCACCCTCTTTTAAGATATTTTTTTCTTCCACTTCTTATTTCTTTTTTATTTACATTCTAAAATAATAACTATAGTATCTTATATATATTTTGATGTTATTATAAATATTCTACATCCATATTCATTATTCTTTCCATCCTTTGAATGACATGTCACCATACGTGTGTACGTACGGATTATCATCTCCACATCGTGGTGTAATTGTTATTCAATACATTATTATTTGGATGGGTATAATAATGATGCCTAATTCTTTTAAATAATAAATATAACATGATAATGATTCTATATATGTGATATACCATCTAATTATATATTATTTTAATATCAAAATAATGATATTGTCGCTTGAGCGTATGTACGGATTATCGTCTCCACGAACGTGATGAGATTCATTCCCCATCATATCCATTCAAGACTAATTTTCATTAGATGATTAAAAATAATGTTTAAAGATTTGATATCATTCTGTATATGAAAAAGATACATCCCATCTATAAAAAATATGACTCACATAACAAATAATATATAGGAAAACGAATTCGTTAACACCCGAAAGGACGATACTACTAAGATATTATTAACAAAACAATGTTAAAAGATCATATATGATATCATATTAATGTATATGATTATTTTATAATTTAATAAAAATTATTACACCATTATACATGATGTTAACCTACCCTCTACCAAGGAAAAGTACAAGGTAAGGGTTAATTTCACAATCTCTTTATTATCCGAGGTTGTTTTTATGTAAGTATCTATTGGGACCTCTTTATCATCCACATCCATGTTTCTTAAAAATGTATTTCAAAACATTCTTAATATTTTATAGACTATGGGTTAAAGTCATTTATACACTTGTTTGATTTTTTATGAGATGTTTATAAATGAATCTTTCTGTCATTTTCCAAACAAGGTCCTTTTTAACCTTTTCGACAGAATTAAGGTAAGAATATCTTTTTTTAACTTATATGGCAGGTGCGGCTATTTTCCGCCTTTATAAAATAATAGAAGCTTCCCTTACAAGATTATAAGAATATTTTCAAAGAAAATTTTTTCTTTTATAATTATGTGACTTTTAAATGATTTCAAAAAAAGAGATATTTCTCCCAAATAGTTTTGATTTCATCTATGTCAACATCCTTTGATGGATTTTAAGCTTATTTGATGTTGATTTATTATGATACAAAACATCCATATTGTATTGAAGGTTTTTTGATATGTTTGACTATGGATGTGATATTTTTACACCATTCATGGTTTATGGATAAATTATTGACATTTTGTATGCTAGTTTTAATACGAATGTTTATGTTATGTTTAAACCTTTTCATATGAGGAATGCATTGGACTTAGTAAGTAACGGGTGGAGCCCGCTATAGCTCATTGATGCATCAGTAGGTATCATGAGACAAACTAGTGTCTTGGAACAAGGCCTTGACAAAGACTTCTTTTTGGTTTTGGTAGAAGGCCTTGACTATGTGGTTATGACAGTCTGGCATTATGAATTCCATCATTATGAAAGTGGTTATTGATATTGCATGTGATTATTTGACTAGTAGAATATCCATGTGAATAAGTAAATGGAATTATTTCATTTTATTTTTTCCATATTATGCTGAATTTCAAGTTTAAAAGGCTTTTGTTTTAGTTATATGTTACCTTAAATGTTTTTGCTTATTTATGAAAGTTTTCACTGTATTGTTATCCTTACTGAGAATCTGAGCTCACCCCTTTCTATGTTTTATTTTTTCGGAGGATGTGAAGAAGTATATTATGACTGACCTTCAGGGATATTCTGAGGGGATATGAGTGTGGACTATGGAGGCTATGTTTTTTTAGTTTGTCACTTTATCATGTAATGTAAGACTTATGAATGTATCTAGTGTTTCTAAGGCTACTAAACTAATCGTCCTTTCAAGACTTGGTCTTTTGTGATCATGCCAATGTTATGTAATAATGCACCAACTCTAGGTAACTGGGGTCGGGGAATTACAGTTGGTATCAGAGGAATTTTAGTATAAACCTTGGAAGCTATATTTAGATAAACTTTGATTATAGATCATAGACATAAGATGGACTTTGAGGATTAGTATAGAATAACTTCCTAGAATTTTGGTATTGTAGAGATTTTGTGAGTTTTTAGAGCAATACATCCCTGTCTGAATATGAGCAGGTAGAGGCGGCTCTGGCATAGATGTACCTAGGGGTAAAACCTGAAAACACCACTTTGATCTAGACTCGAATGGGAACTGGTGCACAACAATTGGCGTTGCTTCACTCTTGGTTACAACACTCTCGGGGGATATGCTTAGGATAATTCTCATTTTATTTACAAACCATTATGAATGGTTTATGAGTATATACTTCCTTAAAAAAACATTTTTATGATTATGGATTATATCCATAAACTATTCAATTTATGTTAAGTGTTTTGCAAGTTTGGAATTATATATTACAATTCATAAACTAATCTAGTTTAAGCCATTGTTTAGAAATGGCACCTAGTGTAAGGAATGGAAATTGTATCAATTAACACACTCCATGTAGGGATTTCTCTCCTGCTCAAGATAATTATAGTAGATCTGGTGATACAACTGGTGTTAATCAGCTTATCACCATACTGGGACAACTCATTCAGGTTATGAATAATAACCTTACCCATATGGAGCACCCTGATCCACAGCGTGGAGGATCAATGTTAGACCGCTTCATGAGATAACAACCACCAACATTCAATGGGAGTACAAATCCATTAGTGGATGAGCAATGGATAAATTCTTTAGTGAAAATATTTCATGCCTTTGGGAGTAGATAAAGGGAAAAATTTATCATGGCAGTTTACCACCTAATTGGAGATGTTGATCAATGGTGGTCATTGATTCAAAACACAAAGGAAGATGATGAATTATCAAATATGGAATGGAGGGAGTTTAAAGAGATTTTCTTAGAAAAATAATTTCCTAGATTTTCTTAGAAAAATAATTTCCTCGTGACCATCGAGCAGATATGGAAAGGCAATTTCTAAGTCTGAGGAAAAAGGGGGATGAGAATGTCGCAAAGTATGAGTCTAACTTTACAAGGTTAGAGAGGCATGCTGCAGATTATATACATAACCCAAGAAGTAATATTGATCATTTCTTTTATGGGTTAAAACCATTTCTATGTCGAGCATTAGTCTCACAATCCTTCTCATCGTACGAAGATATTATCTCATGTGCTATAAAGAAAGAAAAAGAATTCTCTATGTCTTACGGCTTTAAATAAAAGCAAGAGAAGAAGAGATTTGTTGATCACTCTGTAAATGAAAATAATGGGAAGAAGGGAAAAGTTTAATATTCATTCTGTAGTAAATGTGGGAAGAAACACTCTGATACTTTATTAAAGAGAATGGGAGTCTATTACAAGTGTGGGGACAAATTCCACCAGGATCGTGATTGCATGGGGAAGAAGGAAGTTACCAATGTTCAATGATAAAATTGCAGGGAGATAGTACATTATGCAAGTGAATGTCCTAAGCATCAGGGAAACTTACCTCAGAAAAGGCCAAGGGATCAAGGCCAAGCTTATGTGATCACTATTGCTGAGGTTGAAACTTCAAAAGACGTGGTGGTAGGTAATTTAATGGTTTCCTCAAGTTTATACAATGATTTATTTGATTCTGGATCATCGCATTGTTTCATACCTTCCAATTTTTCTAAGAAAATTAGATATTTCCAATTTTATTTAACAAGGGAGTTTTCAGTAAAAACTTCTAAGGGAAGTATCATTCCTACAAAGTTCTATGAATCAGTTCCCATTAGGGCATATAAATGTTCTTTATCTGTTGATCTCATCGTCATACCTATCATTTAATTTGATATAATCCTTGGTATAGATTGGATTTCGGACCATGATTCAAAAATTTATTGTAATAATAAGGAGGTTACTATTTTTTATGACGATGATAAAGAACACCTTATCTTTAGAGCAGAATCATCACCACCTAATTATTATCTAGATCCACCACTAGTAGCTCAACTAAATTCAATTATTGGGGAGGAAGAGAATGAAATGACTGTGGGTGAGGAAAGGAATGTTCAAATAGAGAATGTACCTATTGTGAGAGAATATGTCGATGTGTTTCCAGAAGATTTACCTGGACATCCTCTAGAATGAGAAATTGAGTTTTCCATTGATTTAATTTCTGGTTCAAGGCCCATATCAAATACCCTTTATAGAATGGCCACTATGAAATTAGTGGAACTAAAGAAACAACTAGAGGAATTGAGTAATAAGGGATTTATTCGCCCTAGTGTTTCTCCATGGGGAGCATCTATTCTTTTTTTAAGAAGAAAGATGGATCTATGAGGTTGTGCATTGACTATAAGGAGATCAATGCTATAACAATAAAGAACAAGTATCCCCTACCTCACATTGATGATTTATTCGACCAACTTCACAGAGCTCAATATTTTTCAAAGATTGACCTTCGATATGGATATCATCAGTTGTGTGCGAAGAAGGAAGACATTCCGAAAATAGCATTTCGAACCAGGTACGGGCATTACGAGTTTACAGTAATGCCTTTTGGGCTGACTAATGCACCCTCTGTTTTCATGGATCTAATGAACAGAGTTTTCAAAAAATATCTTGATGACTTTGTAGTGGTATTTATTGGTGATATCTTGGTATACTCCAAAATATACGAAGATCACAAAAATCACTTGTGCATTATCCTGAAGACTCTGAGAAGACATTAATTGTATGGGAAGTTTAGAAACTATGAATTCTGGATTCAGGAGATTTCTTTTCTTGGACATATTGTCTCTAAGGATGGAATATTTGTTGATCCTTCTAATACAAGAGAAATCCAAGAATGGCCAGCATCAATGAGTATAACTGAGGTACGTAGTTTTATTCGTTTAGTAGGTTATTATCGACATTTTGTCCAGAATTTTGCCTGATTGGCTAACCCATTAATGAAGCTCACACAAAAAAAGGTTAAATTTGTTTGGAAAAAATAGTGTGAAGACTGTTTTGAAGAACTGAAGAGAAGATTATTCAATGCTCCTATATTGACTCTACCATCGGGGAATGATGGGTTTGTTATTTATAGTGATGCTTCAAAGAAAGTACTTGGTTGTGTCCTTATGCAGAATGATAGGGTTATTGCCTATGCATCACGACAGCTAAAAATTCATGAGGAAAGCTATCCTACTCATGATCTTGAGTTAGCTGCTGTAATCTTTTCTTTGAAGATATGGAGACATTATCTCTATGGTGAAAAATGTGATATATATACCGATCAAAAGAGTTTGAAGTATATTTTCTCACAGAGAGAACTCAACATGAGGCAAAGGCGATGGCTTGAACTACTCAAGAATTATTATTGCACAATACACTACCACCTGGAAAAGGAAAATAAGGTGGCAGATGCTTTGAGAAGAAAGGATCATGGAGTTTTGAACAAGATGAGAGTTGAAAGGGATCCTATATATATGGATCTAGTAAAGATGTATATGGGAATCACCATGGAAGGTGAAACATCAATACTTTTTCAAATGGTTTCCAAACCATCTTTACTAGAAAGGATAAAGAGTTCTCAAACCGATGATGAAGAGTTTCAAAAGAAGATTAAAGCTGTGAATGATGAGAGATTGAGTGACTTCTTATATGAAGATGGAATTTTGAAATTTTGGAAGAGACTTTGTGTTCTCGATATACCTGATCTAAAAAGGGAATTTTTGGATGATTCTCATAGTTCCAATTTCTCTATACACCCTAGTAGCACTAATATGTATTGAGATTTGAAGGAACATTTTTTTGTGGGACAACATGAAGAGGGAGATTGCTGATTTTGTGTCAAGATGTATGGTTTGTCAACAAGTGAAAGCTAGAAGGTAACATCCTGGAGGAGTATTGCAACCTCTTCCCACACCTGAGTGGAAATGGGATAATATCACGATGGACTTTTTCATGGGACTACCAAAGACTCCTAGAAGGAACGATGCAATATGGGTCATTGTTGATCATCTTACCAGGTCAGCACATTTTCTTGCTATAAGAGAAGATCTACCACTTGAACGTCTAGCAAGAATATATATTAATGAAGTAGTGAGACTTTATGGAGTACCCCTATCGATTGTTTCTGATCATGATCCATTTTTTACTTCAAGATTCGGGAAAAGTCTTCAGAAATCCCTGGATACTGAGCTTTGTATGAGCGCTGCCTACCACCCCCAAACTGATGGACAATCTGAACGGACTATTCAAACCTTAGAATACATGTTGAGATCTTTCTCACTTGACTTTCAGGGGGTATGTGGGGTCAATATTTTCATCTGGTAGAATTTTCCTATAATAATAGCTTCCATTCAAGTATTCAGATGACACTATATGAAATGTTATATGGAAAGAGATGTCGCACACCAACCTATTGGGATGATGTTGGTGAAAGAAAACTTGTAGGCCTAGAACTGGTGGAGGAAACGATGGAAAAGGTAAAGGTAATCCAAAACCACGTCAAAGAAGCTCAAATTAGACAGAAGAGCTATGCCGATAACCGAAGGAAGGATTTAGAATTTCAGGTAGGATATCATGTTTTCTTGAAGGTATCTCCATGGAAGGGTGTTATACATTTCGGTAATAATGGAGAATTGAGTCCCAGGTACATCAGACCATACGAAATTCTAGAACGAATTGGGGTTGTAGCTTACCCTTTGGCAATGCCAACAAATCTCTCCCAAGTTCACGATGTGTTCCATGTATCACTGTTGAGAAAATACATGTCTGACCCAACACATGTACTCACCTATGAGGAATTAGAACTGGAACCCGATCTGTCTTATTGTGAAGATCATGTCAAGATTCTTGATACAAGAGAACAAGTGCTGAGAAACCGGACGACTCATCTGGTAAAAGTTCTATGGAGAAACCATAAGATGGAAGAGGCAGCGTGGGAACCCGAGGAACTTATGATGAAGAACCACCTGAGTATTTTTATGCAGTAATATTCTAGAAATTTTGAGGATGAAATTATTTGAAGGAGGGGAGAATGTAACACCCAAAGCTTCCATGGTACGTTTCTCTTTGAATAATACAGTAGTGTGTGTTGTACGCAACTTCGATTTCTAACACACACCACAACCAATAAAACTAGCTGTTATGAATAGTAATACCCACTTTTTAAAATTTTATAAATTTTATCTTTCAAAATGGACTTCATTTTTGGATTCAGAATATTGAAATTAGCTTAGGGTGAATTTTTGGTATTTTTTTGAAAACTTTCAATTTTTGATGAATAGTGAAAAACATTTAGTTATAGTTTAAAACCGAATTTTTAAAATTATTTATTTTATTTAAATTTATTTTAGGTCAAAATAGATACATAATACCTATATAAGTTCAATGTAATTCATTATAGTTAGTTTATAATAATTTTAGATATATAAAAATTTTATTGAACTTTTCACATTCTTTTATCCACCTCCTAGAAGAATTTGCAAATTCACATAAAAAAAAATTTTACCGCTTCTGTGAGTGGAATTTCAAAAATTCTAGATACACGGTTAATATCAAGGAGTAAAATCTGGATAAATAAGTTAAAAATAATTTTTGGTGAATAGTAACTTTTTACTTTTATTTACCACGGTTAAAAGTAAATAGGGTAATTAAGGGTAAAAATGATATTATTATTACCCTAAAATATGTTCTAATTCTATTGTATAAGTATAATTCGACCAAAAAAAACCTTAGTAATAAAATATGAACCTCTTTGGTCCACTTGGATTAGATTAGGACATTTATTATTATTTAATTCAAAGAAGAGTTAAAAGAGATAAAATCAAAGTTTAATAACTAAAACATTTTTAATATAGGGTTATACATAAGATAAATTCAATTATAAATATTAATTATAAATATAAAAATATTTCCTACATAATGGTATTCTATTTATTACTTTTAGATATTAAATAATTTAATTTATTTATGACACAATGGTGATGCAGTAATTACCTAATTAATGAAATATTAAAATAATTCATATTATAAATATCCAAATAAATGTAATTTGAGACTTTTTATAAATTCCAATAATTTTATAGGTTAATATGACATATTAGGGTTGGTTATATGAATTTTTTTCGAAGTAATAATGATTTTAAAAATTTAGAAAAAACAAAATACCAAATAGTGTCAAAATTGACATAAAAGAGTTTTTAAAACAAATATTATATTATTAATTGATATTCTATTCCTAAAAATCTAACGTTTGGCAAAAGGACTTATATAATAATATTTGTATAATTAATTAACCACTTTTGGTTCACTTGTAAGTATATAGTAAGTTTATTAACCATATAATATAAAAATACAAAGAGACATGGTAAATGTCAAACTATTTAACTAAGAGTTAAATCTAAAAGATAAAGTTAATATAGTGACCCAAACCGGTCTAAAACCTATTGGTTGAGTGGTTTTCAACCCATAACCACCTTATCCTTTAAATAATCCATTTTTGATCCATTAGAAACCGAAAATGATTTTATTATAAAATAATATTTCTACCTTTTCCTAAGGTGCCCCTCACCCCTCTTATAAAAGGGCACTCCCCCTTCTCTCTAATTCACACCATCAAAGCCATTTGGATCAGCCAACCTCTGCCCAAATATCCTCTCAACTTCCCTCACTTCATCCTAGAGGCCTTCCTTTAGTCATAAATCCAACTTAAGGATCCCTTTTGATCAAATCAAAAAGAAGATCCCGAAGAATAGGTAATAATTTCACCACCCTCTTTTAAGATATTTTATTCTTCCACTTCTTCTTTCTTTTCTATTTACATTATAAAATAATAACTCTAGTATATTATATATATTGTGATGTTATTATAAATATTCTACATCCATATTCATTATTTTTTCCATCCTTTGAATGAAATGTCACCATACGTGCGTACGTATGGATTATCATCTCCACATCGTGGTGTAATTGTTATTCAATACATTATTATTTGGATGGGTATAATAATGATGCGTAATTCATTTAAATAATAAATATAACATGATAATGATTCTATATATATGATATACCATCTAATTATATATTATTTTAATATCAAAAGAATGATATTGTCGCTTGAGCGTATGTACGGATTATCGTCTCCACGAACGTGATGAGATTCATTCCCCATCATATCCATTCAAGACTAATTTTCATTAGATGATTAAAAATAATGTTTAAAGATTTGATATCATTCTGTATATGAATAAGATACATCCCATCTATAAAAAATATGACTCACATAACAAATAATATATAGTAAAACGAATTGGTTAACACCCGAAAGGACGATACTACTAAGATATTATTAACAAAACAATGTTAAAAGATCATATATGATATCATATTAATGTATATGATTCTTGTATAATTTAATAAAAATTATTCCACCATTATACATGATTTTAACCTACCCTCTACCAAGGAAAAGTACAAGGTAAGGGTTAATTTCACAATCTCTTTATTATCCGAGGTTGTTTTTATGAAAGTATCTATTGGGACCTCTTTATCATCCACATCCATGTTTCTTAAAAATGTATTTCAAAACATTCTTACTATTTTATAGACTATGTGTCAAAGTCATTTATACCCTTGTTTGATTTTTTATAAGATGTTTATAAAGGAATCTTTCTGTCATTTTCCAAACAAGGTCCTTTTTAACCTTTTCGACAGAATTAAGGTAAGAATATCTTTTTTTAACTTATATGGCAGGTGCGGCTATTTTCCGCCTTTATAAAATAATAGAAGCTTCCCTTACAAGATTATAAGAATATTTTCAAAGAAAATTTTTTCTTTTATAATTATGTGACTTTTAAATGATTTCAAAAAAAGAGATATTTCTCCCAAATAGTTTTGATTTCATCTATGTCAACATCCTTTGATGGATTTTAAGCTTATTTGATGTTGATTTATTATGATACAAAACATCCATATTGTATTGAAGGTTTGTTGATATGTTTGACTATGGATGTGATATTTTTACACCATTCATGGTTTATGGA
The DNA here is from genome assembly GCA_963277665.1 of Viscum album. Classification (NCBI taxonomy): domain Eukaryota; kingdom Viridiplantae; phylum Streptophyta; class Magnoliopsida; order Santalales; family Viscaceae; genus Viscum; species Viscum album. The sequence goes on along the minus strand of OY728141.1, from coordinate 1,604,973,497 downwards.
TAAATTATTGACATTTCGTATGCTAGTTTTAATACGAATGTTTATGTTATGTTTAAACCTTTTTATATGAGGAATGCATTGGACTTAGTAAGTAACGGGTGGAGCCCGCTATAGCTCATTGATGCATCAGTAGGTATCATGAGACAAACTAGTGTCTTGGAACAAGGCCTTGACAAAGACTTATTTTTGGTTTTGGTAGAAGGCCTTGACTATGTGGTTATGACAGTCTGGCATTATGCATTCCATCATTATGAAAGTGGTTATTGATATTGCATGTGATTATTTGACTAGTAGAATGTCCATGTGAATAAGTAAATGGAATTATTTAATTTTATTTTTTCCATATTATGCTGAATTTCAAGTTTAAAAGACTTTTGTTTTAGTTATATATTACCTTAAATGTTTTTGCTTATTTATGAAAGTTTTCGCTGTATTGTTATCCTTACTGAGAATCTGAGCTCACCCATTTCTATGTTTTATTTTTTCCGAGGATGTGAAGAAGTATATTATGACTGACCTTCAGGGATATTCTGATGGGATATGAGTGTGGACTATGGAGGCTATGTTGTTTTAGTTTGTCACTTTATCATGTAATGTAAGACTTATGAATGTATCTAGTGTTTCTAAGGCTACTAAACTAATCGTCCTTTCAAGACTTGGTCTTTTGTGATCATGCCAATGTTATGTAATAATGCACCAACTCTAGGTAACTGGGGTCGGGGCATTACAGTTGGTATCAGGGGAATTTTAGTACAAACCTTGGAAGCTATATTTAGATAAACTTTGATTATAGATCATAGACATAAGATGGACTTTGAGGATTAGTATAGAATAACTTCCTAGAATTTTGGTATTGTAGAGATTTTGTGAGTTTTTAGAGCAATACATCTCTGTCTGAATATGAGCAGGAAGAGGCGGCTCTGGCATAGATGTACCTAGGGGTAAAACCTGAAAACACCGCTTTGATCTAGACTCGAATGGGAACTGGTGCACAACAATAGGCGTTGCTTCACTCTTGGTTACAACACTCTCGGGGGATATGCTTAGGATAATTCTCATTTCATTTACAAACCATTATGAATGGTTTATGAGTATATACTTACTTAAAAAAACATTTTTATGATTATGGATTATATCCATAAACTATTCAATTTATGTTAAGTGTTTTTCAAGCTTGGAATTATATATTACAATTCATAAACTAATCTAGTTTAAGCCATTGTTTAGAAATGGCACCTAGTGTAAGGAATGGAAATTGTATCAATTAACACACTCCATGTAGGTATTTCCCTCCTGCTCAAGATAATTATAGTAGATCTGGTGATACAACTGGTGTTAATCAGCTTATCACCATACTGGGACAACTCATTCAGGTTATGAATAATAACCTTACCCATATGGAGCACCCTGATCCACAGCGTGGAGGATCAATGTTAGACCGCTTCATGAGATAACAACCACCAAAATTCAATGGGAGTACAAATCCATTAGTGGATGAGCAATGGATAAATTCTTTAGTGAAAATATTCCATGCCTTTGGGAGTAGATAAAGGGAAAAATTTATCATGGCAGTTTACCACCTAATTGGAGATGTTGATCAATCGTGGTCATTGATTCAAAACACAAAGGAAGATGATGAATTATCAAATATGGAATGGAGGGAGTTTAAAGAGATTTTCTTAGAAAAATAATTTCCTAGATTTTCTTAGAAAAATAATTTCCTCGTGACCATCGAGCAGATATGGAAAGGCAATTTCTAAGTCTGAGGGAAAAGGGGGATGAGAATGTCGCAAAGTATGAGTCTAACTTTACAAGGTTAGAGAGGCATGCTGCAGATTATATACATAACCCAAGAAGTAATATTGATCATTTCTTTGATGGGTTAAAACCATTTCTATGTCGAGCATTAGTCTCACAATCCTTCTCGTCGTATGAAGATATTATCTCATGTGCTATAAAGAAAGAAAAAGAATTCTCAATGTCTTACGGCTTTAAAGAAAAGCAAGAGAAGAAGAGATTTTTTGATCACTCTGTAAATGAAAATAATGGGAAGAAGGGAAAAGTTGAATATTCATTCTGTAGTAAATGTGGGAAGAAACACCCCGATACTTTATTAAAGTGAATGGGAGTCTATTACAAGTGTGGGGAAAAATTCCACCAGGTTCGTGATTGCATGGAGAAGAAGGAAGTTACCAATGTTCAATGATACAATTGCAGGGAGATAGTACATTATGCAAGTGAATGTCCTAAGAATCAGGGAAACTTACCTCAGAAAAGGCCAGGGGATCAAGGACAAGCTTATGTGATCACTATTGCAGAGGTTGAAACTTCAAAAGACGTGGTGGTAGGTAATTTAATGGTTTCCTCAAGTTTATACAATGATTTATTTGATTCTGGATCATCGCATTGTTTCATACCTTCCCATTTTGCTAAGAAAATTAGATATTTCCAATTTTATTTAACAAGGGAGTTGTCAGTAAAAACTTCTAAGGGAAGTATCATTCCTACAAATTTCTATGAATCAGTTCCCATTAGGGCATATAAATGTTCTTTATCTGTTGATCTCATCGTCATACCTATCATTTAATTTGATATAATCCTCGGTATAGATTGGATTTCGGACCATGATTCAAAAATTTATTGTAAGAATAAGGAGGTTACTATTTTTTATGACGATGATAAAGAACACCTTATCTTTAGAGCAGAATCATCACCACCTAATTATTATCTAGATCCACCACTAGTAGCTCAACTAAATTCAATTATTGGGGATGAAGAGAATGAAATGACTATGGGTGAGGAAAGGAATGTTCAAATAGAGAATGTACCTATTGTGAGAGAATATGTCGATGTGTTTCCAGAAGATTTACCTGGACATCCTCTAGAATGAGAAATTGAGTTTTCCATTGATTTAATTTCTGGTTCAAGGCCCATATCAAATACCATTTATAGAATGGGCACTATGGAATTAGTGGAACTAAAGAAACAACTAGAGGAATTGAGTAATAAGGGATTTATTCGCCCTAGTGTTTCTATATGGGGAGCATCTATTCTTTTTTTTAAGAAGAAAGATGGATCTATGAGGTTGTGCATTGACTACAAGGAGATCAATGCTATAACAATAAAGAACAAGTATCCCCTACCTCACATTGATGATTTATTCGACCAACTTCATGGAGCTCAATATTTTTCAAAGATTGACCTTCGATATGGATATCATCAGTTGTGTGTGAAGATGGAAGACATTCCGAAAATAGCATTTCGAACCAGGTACGGGCATTACGAGTGTACAGTAATGCCTTTTGGGCTGACTAATGAACCCTCTGTTTTCATGGATCTAATGAACAGAGTTTTCAAGGAATATCTTGATGACTTTGTAGTGGTATTTATTGATGATATCTTGGTATACTCCAAAATATACGAAGATCACAAAAATCACTTGTGTATTATCCTGAAGACTCTGAGAAGACATGAATTGTATGGGAAGTTTAGAAACTGTGAATTCTGGCTTCAGGAGATTTCTTTTCTTGGACATATTGTCTCTAAGGATGGAATATTTGTTGATCCTTCTAATAAAGAGAAATCCAATAATGGCCAGCATCAACGAGTATAACTGAGGTACGTGGTTTTATTCGTTTAGTAGGTTATTATCGACATTTTGTCCAGAATTTTGCCTGATTGGCTAACCCATTAATGAAGCTCACACAAAAAAAGGTTAAATTTGTTTGGAAAAAATAGTGTGAAGAATGTTTTGAAGAACTGAAGAGAAGATTATTCAATGCTCCTATATTGACTCTACCATCGGGGAATGATGGGTTTTTTATTTATAGTGATGCTTCAAAGAAAGGACTTGGTTGTTTCCTTATGCAGAATGATAGGGTTATTGCCTATGCATCACGACAGCTAAAAATTCATGTGGAAAACTATCCTACTCATGATCTTGAGTTAGCTGCTGTAATCTTTTCTTTGAAGATATAGAGACATTATCTCTATGGTGAAAAATGTGATATATATACCAATCAAAATAGTTTGAAGTATATTTTCTCACAGAGAGAACTCAACATGAGGCAAAGGCGATGGCTTGAACTACTCAAGAATTATGATTGCACAATACACTACCACCTGGAAAAGGAAAATAAGGTGGCAGATGCTTTGAGAAGAAAGGATCATGGAGTTTTGAACAAGATGAGAGTTGAAAGGGATCCTATATATATGGATCTAGTAAAGATGTATATGGGAATCACCATGGAAGGTGAAACATCAATACTTTTTCAAATGGTTTCCAAACCATATTTACTATAAAGGATAAAGAGTTCTCAAACCGGTGATAAAGAGTTTCAAAAGAAGATTAAAGTTGTGAATGATGAGAGATTGAGTGACTTCTTATATGAAGATGGAATTTTGAAATTTTGGAAGAGACTTTGTGTTCTCGATATACCTGATCTAAAAAGCGAATTTTTGGATGATTCTCATAGTTCCAATTTCTCTATACATCCTAGTAGCACTAATATGTATAGAGATTTGAAGGAACATTTTTTTGTGGGACAACATGAAGAGGGAGATTGCTGATTTTGTGTCAAGATGTTTGGTTTGTCAACAAGTGAAAGCTAGAAGGTAACATCTTGGAAGAGTATTGCAACCTCTTCCCACACCTGAGTGGAAATGGGATAATATCACGATGGACTTTTTCATGGGACTACCAAAGACTCCTAGAAGGAACGATGCAATATGGGTCATTGTTGATCATCTTACTAGGTCAGCACATTTTCTTGCTATAAGAGAAGATCTACCACTTGAACGTCTAGGAAGAATATATATTAATGAAGTAGTGAGACTTTATGGAGTACCCCTATCGATTGTTTCTGATCATGATCCAATTTTTACTTCAAGATTTGGGAAAAGTCTTCAAAAATCCCTGGATACTGAGCTTTGTATGAGCGCTGCCTACCACCCCCAAACTGATGGACAATCTGAACGGACTATTCAAACTTTAGAATACATGTTTAGATCTTTCTCACTTGACTTTCAGGGGGTATGTGGGGTCAATATTTTCATCTGGTAGAATTTTCCTATAATAATAGCTTCCATTAAAGTATTCAGATGACACTATATGAAATGTTATATGGAAAGAGATGTCGCACACCAACCTGTTGGGATGATGTTGGTGAAAGAAAACTCATAGGCCTAGAACTGGTGGAGGAAACGATGGAAAAGGTAAAGGTAATCCAAAACCACGTCAAAGAAGCTCAAATTAGACAGAAGAGCTATGCCGATAACTGAAGGAAGGATTTGGAATTTCAGGTAGGATATCATGTTTTCTTGAAGGTATCTCCATGGAAGGGTGTTATACATTTTGGTAAGAATGGAGAATTGAGTCTCAGGTACATCAGACCATACGAAATTCTAGAACGAATTGGGGTTGTAGCTTACCCTTTGGCAATGCCGCCAAATCTCTCCCAAGTTCACGATGTGTTCCATGTATCACTGTTGAGAAAATACATGTCTGACCCAACAAATGTACTCACCTATGAGGAATTAGAACTGGAACCCGATCTGTCTTATTGTGAAGATCCTATCAAGATTCTTGATACAAGAGAACAAGTGCTGAGAAACTGGACGACTCATCTGGTAAAAGTTCTATGGAGAAACCATAAGATGGAAGAGGCAGCGTGGGAACCCGAGGAACTTATGATGAAGAACCACCTGAGTATTTTTATGCAGTAATATTCTAGAAATTTTGAGGATGAAATTATTTGAAGGAGGGGAGAATGTAACACCCAAATCTTCCATGGTACGTTTCTCTTTGAATAATACAGTAGTGTGTGTTGTACGAAACTTCGATTTCTAACACACACCACAACCAATAAAACTAGCTGTTATGAATAGTAATACACACTTTTTAAAATTTTATAAATTTTATCTTTCAAAATGTACTTCATTTTTGGATTCAGAATATTGAAATTATCTTAGGGTGAATTTTTGGTATTTTTTTGAAAACTTTTTTATTTTTGATGAATAGTGAAAAACATTTAGTTATAGTTTAAAACCGAATTTTTAAAATTATTTATTTTATTTAAATTTATTTTAGGTAAAAATAGATACATAATACCTATATAAGTTCAATGTAATTCATTGTAGTTAGTTTATAATAATTTTAGATATATAAAAATTTTATTGAACTTTTCACCGTCTTTTATCCACCTCCTATAAGAATTTGCAAATTCACATAAAACAAAATTTTACCGCTTCTGTGAGTGGAATTTCAAAAATTCTAGATACATGGTTAATATCAAGGAGTAAAATGTGGATAAATAAGTTAAAAATAATTTTTGGTGAATAGTAACTTTTTACTTTTATTTACCACGGTTAAAAGTAAATAGGGTAATTAAGGGTAAAAATGATATTATTATTACCCTAAAATATGTCCTAATTCTATTGGATAAGTATAATTCGACCAAAAAAATCTTAGTAATAAAATATGAACCTCTTTGGTCCACTTGGACTAGATTAGGACATTTATTATTATTTAATTCAAAGAAGAGTTAAAAGAGATAAAATCAAAGTTTAATAACTAAAACATTTTTAATATAGGGTTATACATAAGATAAATTCAATTATAAATATTAATTATAAATATAAAAATATTTCCAACATAATGTTATTATATTTGTAATTTTTAGACATTAAATAATTTAATTTATTTATGACACAATGGTGATGCAGTAATTACCTAATTAATGAAATATTAAAATAATTGATATTATAAATATCCAAATAAATGTAATTTGAGACTTTTTATGAATTACAATAATTTTATAGGTTCATATGACATATTAGGGTTGGTTATATTAATTTTTTTCGAAGTAATAATGATTTTAGAAATTTAGCAAAAACAAAATACCAAATAGTGTCAAAATTGACATAAAAGAGTTTTTAAAGCAAATATTATATTATTAATTGATATTCTATTCCTAAAAATCTAACATTTGGCCAAAGGAATTATATAATAATAGTTGTATAATTAATTAACCACTTGTGGTTCACTTGTAAGTATATCGTAAGTTTATTAACCATATAATATAAAAATACAAAGAGACATGGTAAATGTCAAACTATTTAACTAAGAGTTAAATCTAAAAGATAAAGTTAATATAGTGACCCAAACCTGTCTAAAACCTATTGGTTGAGTGGTTTTCAACCCATAACCACCTTATCCTTTAAATAATCCATTTTTGAGCCATTAGAAACCGAAAATGATTTTATTATAAAATAATATTTCTAGCTTTTCCTAAGGTGCCCCTCACCCCTCTTATAAAAGGGAACTCCCCCTTCTCTCTAATTCACACCTTCAAATCCATTTGGATCAGCCAACCTCTGCCCAAATATCCTCTCAACTTCCCTCACTTCATCCTAGAGGCCTTCCTTTAGTCATAAATCCAACTTAAGGATCCTTTTTGATCAAATCAAAAATAAGATCCCAAAGAAGAGGTAATAATTTCACCACCCTCTTTTAAGATATTTTCTTCTTCCACTTCTTCTTTCTTTTTTATTTACATTCTAAAATAATAACTCTAGTATCTTATATATATTTTGATGTTATTATAAATATTCTACATCCATATTCATTATTCTTTCCATCCTTTGAATGACATGTCACCATACGTGCGTACGTACAGATTATCATCTCCACATCGTGGTGTAATTGTTATTCAATACATTATTATTTGGATGGGTATAATAATGTTGCGTAATTCATTTAAATAATAAATATAACATGATAATGATTCTATATATATGATATACCATCTAATTATATATTATTTTAATATCAAAATAATGATATTGTCGCTTGAGCGTATGTACGGATTATCGTCTCCACGAACGTGATGAGATTCATTCCCCATCATATCCATTCAAGACTAATTTTCATTAGATGATTAAAAATAATGTTTAAAGACTTGATATAATTCTATATATGAATAAGATACATCCCATCTATAAAAAATATGACTCACATAACAAATAATATATAGGAAAATGAATTCGTTAACACCCGAAAGGACGATACTACTAAGATATTATTAACAAAACAATGTTAAAAGATCATATATGATATCATATTAATGTATATGATTCTTTTATAATTTAATAAAAATTATTCCACCATTATACATGATGTTAACCTACCCTCTACCAAGGAAAAGTACAAGGTAAGGGTTAATTTCACAATCTCTTTATTATCCGAGATTGTTTTTATGTAAGTATCTATTGGGACCTCTTTATCATCCACATCCATGTTTCTTAAAAATGTATTTCAAAAAATTCTTACTATTTTATAGACTATGGGTTAAAGTCATTTATACCCTTGTTTTATTTTTTATAAGATGTTTATAAAGGAATCTTTCTGTCATTTTCCAAACAAAGTCCTTTTTAACCTTTTCGACAGAATTAAGGTAAGAATATCTTTTTTTAACTTATATGGTGGGTGCGGCTATTTTCCGCCTTTATAAAATAATAGAAGCTTCCCTTAAAAGATTATAAGAAAATTTTCAAAGAAAATTTTTTCTTTTATAATTATGTGACTTTTAAATGATTTCAAAAAAAGAGATATTTCTCCCAAATAGTTTTGATTTCATCTATGTCAACATCCTTTGATGAATTTTAAGCTTATTTGATGTTGATTTATTATGATACAAAACATCCATATTGTATTGAAGGTTTTTTGATATGTTTGACTATGGATGTGATATTTTTACACCATTCATGGTTTATGGATAAATTATTGACATTTCGTATGCTAGTTTTAATACGAATGTTTATATTATGTTTAAACCTTTTCATATGAGGAATGCATTGGACTTAGTAAGTAACGGGTGGAGCCCTCTATAGCTCCTTGATGCATCAGTAGGTCTCATGAGACAAACTAGTGTCTTGGAACAAGGCCTTGACAAAGACTTATTTTTGTTTTTGGCAGAAGGCCTTGAATTTGTGGTTATGATAGTCTGGCATTATGCATTCCATCATTATGAAAGTGGTTATTGATATTGCATGTGATTATTTGACTAGTAGAATATCCATGTGAATAAGTAAATGGAATTATTTCATTTTATTTTTTCTATATTATGCTGAATTTCAAGTTTAAAAGGCTTTTGTTTTAGTTATATATTACCTTAAATTTTTTTGATTATTTATGAAAGTTTTCGCTGTATTGTTATCCTTACTGAGCATCTGAGCTCACCCCTTTCTATGTTTTATTTTTTCTGAGGATGTGAAGAAGTATATTATGACTGACCTTCAGGGATATTCTAAGGGGATATGAGTGTGGACTATGGAGGCTATGTTGTTTTAGTTTGTCACTTTATCATGTAATGTAAGACTTATGAATGTATATAGTGTTTCTAAGGCTACAAAACTAATCGTTCTTTCAAGACTTGATCTTTTGTGATCATACCAATGTTATGTAATAATGCACTGACTCTGGGTAACTGGGGTCGGGGAGTTACATTTGGTATCATAGTAATTTTATTACAAACCTTGGAAGTTATATTTAGATAAACTCTGATTAGAGCACATAGACCTAAGATGGACTTTGAGGATTATTATTGAAGAACTTCCTAGAATTTTGGTATTGTAGATATTTTGTGAGTTTTTTGAGAAATACATCCCTATTTGGATACGAGCAGGTAGAGGCATCTCTGGCACAGATGTACCTTGGTGTAAAACCCGAAAACACCACTTTGAGGTAGACTCGAACGGGAACTGATGCACAATAATGGGCTTTGCTGCACTCTTGGTTACGACACTCTCGAGGGATATTCTTAGGATAATTATCATTTTATTTACAAACCATTATGAATGGTTTATGAGTATATACGTCCTCAAAGAAAACATTTTTATGATTATGTATTATATCCATAAACTGTTCAATTTATGTTAAGTGTTTTTCAAGTTTGGAATTATGTATTTCGATTCATAAACTAATCTAGTTTATGTCATTGTTTATAAATGGTGCCTACTGGAAGGAATGGAAACCGTATCAATGAATGCACTCCATGTAGGGATTTCCCTCCTACTCAAGAGAATTATAGTGGAGCTGGTGATACAACTGGTGCTGATCAACTTATCACCATACTGGGACAACTCACTCAGGTTATGAGTAATAACCTTACCTGTATGGAGCACCTTTATCCACAGCATGGAGGATCAATGTTAGACCACTTCATGAGACAACAACCACCAACATTCAATAGGAGTACAAATCCATTAGTGGCTGAGCAATGTATAAATTCTTTAGAGAAAATATTTCATGCCTTGGGGAGTAGTGAAAGGTAAAAAGTTATCATGAAAGTTTACCGCCTCACTAGAGATGTTGATCAATGGTGGCCATTGATTCAAAACACAAAGGAAGATGATGAAGTATAAAATATGTAATAGAGGGAGTTTAAAGATATTTTCTTAGAAAAATACTTTCCTCGTGACCATGGAGAAGATATGGAAAGGCAATTTCTGAGTCTAAGGCAAAAGGAGGATGAAAATGTCCCAATGTGTGAGGTTAACTTTACAAGGTTAGAGAGGCATGCTGCAGATTATATACGTAACCCAAGAATTAAGATTGATCATTTCTTTGATGGGTTAAAATTGTTTCTCCATCGATCATTAGTCTCACAATCCTTCTCATTATACGAAGATATTGTCTCATGTGCTATCAAGACAGAAAAATAATTCTCTAAGTCTTACGACTTTAAAGCAAAGCAGGAGAAGAAGATATTTGATGATCACTCTACAAATGAAAATAAGGGGAAGAAGGGAAACATTGAATATTCATCATGTAGTAAATGTGGGAAGAAACACCCCAGTACTTCTTTGAAGGGAATGGGTGTCTGTTACAAGTGTGGTGAAAAAGTACACCAAGCTCATGATTGCAAGGGGAAGAAGGAAGCTACTGATATTCAATTCTACAATTGCAGGGATATGGGACATTATGCAAGTGAATTTCCTAAGTGTCAGGTAAACATACCTCAGAAAAGGCCAAGGGATCAAGGCCAAGCTTATGTGATCGCTACTGCTGAGGTTGAAGCTCCAAAAGACATGGTGGAAGGTAATTTAATGGTTTCCTCAAGTTTATCCAATGCTTTATTTGATTCTGTATCATCTCATTATTTCATATCTTCCCAGTTTGCTAAGAAAATTAAATATTTCCAATTTGATTTAACAAGGGAGTTGTCAGTCAAAACTCCAAAGGGAAGTATCATTGTTACAAAGTTCTGTGAATCAGTTCCCATTAGGGCATATAAATGTTCTTTATCTGTTGATCTCATCATCATACCCATGATTGAATTTGATATAATCCTTGATATGGATTGTATTTTGGACCATGATGCAAAAAATTATTGTAAGAAGAAGGAGGTTACGATTTTTTATGATGATGATAAAGAACACCTTATCTTTAGAGGAGAATCGTCACCACCTAATTCTTATCTAGATCCACCCATAGTTGCTCAAATAAATTCAATTATTGGGGAGGAAGAGAATGAAATTACTTTGGGTGAGGAAAGGAATGTTCAAATAGAGTATGTACCTATTGTGAGAGAGTATGTTGATGTGTTTCCAGAATATTTACCTGGAAATCCTCCAGAACGAGAAATTGAGTTTTACATTGATTTAATTCATGGTTCAAGGCCCATATCAAAGACCCCTTATAGAATGGAAACTGTGGAATTAGTGTAACTAAATAAACAACTAGAGGAATTGAGTTATAAGTGATTTATTCCCCCTAGTGTTTCTCCATGGGGAGCCCCTATTCTTTTTGTTAAGAAGAAAGATGGATCTATGAGGTTGTTCATTGACTATAGGGAGATCAATGCTATAACAATAAAGAACAAGTATCCCCTACCTATCATTGATGATTTATTCGAAAAAATTCATGGAGCTCAATTTTTTTCAAAGATTGACCTTCGATCTGGATATCATCAGTTGTGTGTGAAGAAGGAAGACATTCCAAAAATAGCATTTCGAACCAGGTACGGGCATTACGAGTTTACAGTAATTCCTTTTGGGCTGACTAATGCACCCTTTGTTTTCATGGATCTAATGAAAAGAGTTTTCAAAGAATATATTGATGACTTTGTAGTGCTATTTATTGATGATATCTTGGTATACTCCAAAATATAAGAAGATCATAAAAATCACTTGCGCATTATCTTGAAGACTCTGAGAATACATGAATTGTATGGGAATTTTAGCAAGTGTGAATTCTGGCTTCAGGAGATTTCTTTTCTTGGCCATATTGTCTCTAAGGATGGAATCTATATTTATCCTTCTAATACAAGATCAATCCAAGAATGGCTAGCACCAACGAGTATAACTTAGGTACGTAGTTTTATTGGTTTGGCAGGTTATTATCGACGTTTCCTCCATAATTTTTCCTGATTGGATAACCAATTAATGAAGCTCACACGAAAAGGGGTTAAATTTGTTTGGAAAAAAATAGTGTGAAGAATTTTTTGAAGAATTGAACAGAAGATTAGTCAATACTTCTATATTGACGCTACCATCGGGGAATGATGGGTTTGTTATTTATAGTTATGCTTCAAAGAAAGGACTTGGTTGTGTCCTTATGCAGAATGATAGGGTTATTGCCTATGCATCACAATATCTAAAAATCCATGAGCAAAATAATCATACTCATGATCTTGAGTTAGTTACTGTAATATTTTCTTTGAAGATATGGAGACATTATCTCTATGGTGAAAAATGTGAGATATACACCGATCACAAGAGTTTGAAGTATATTTTCTCACAGAAAGAACTCAACATGAGGCAAAGGCGATGGATTTAACTACTCAAGAATTATGATTGCACAATACACTACCACCTGGGGAAGGAAAATAAGGTGGCAGATGCTTTGATGAGAAAGGATCATGGAGTTTTGAACAAGATGAGAGTTGAAAGGGATCCTATATATATGGATCTAGTAAAGAAGGATATGGGAATCACCATGGAAGGTGAAACATCAATACTTTTTCAAATGGTTTCCAAACTATCTTTACTAGAAAGGATAAAGAGTTCTCAGACCGGTGATGAAGAGTTTCAAAAGAATATTAAAGCTGTGAATGATTGGAGATTGAGTGACTTCGTATATGAATATGGAATTTTAAAATTTGGGAAGAGACTTTGTGTTCTTGATATACCTGATCTAAAAAGGGAATTGTTGGATGATGCTCATAGTTACAATTTCTATATACACCCTGGTAGCACTAATATGTATAGAGATTTGAAGGAACATTTTTGGTGGGACAGCATGAAGAGGGAGATTGCTGATTTTGTGTCAAGATGTATGGTTTGTCAACAAGTGAAAGCTAGAAGGCAACAGTCTGGAGGAGTATCTCAACCTCTTCTTCCCATACCTGAATGGAAATGGGATAATATCACAATGGACTTTTTCATGGGACTACCAAAGACTCCTAGAAGGAATGATGCAATATGGGTCATTGTTAATCGTCTTACCAATTCAGCACATTTTCTTGTTATAAGAGAAGATCTACCACTTGAACATCTAGAAAGAATATATATTAATGAAGTAGTGAGACTTCATGGAGTACCCCTATCGATTGTTTCTGATCATGATCCATGTTTTACTTCAAGATTCTGGAAAAGTCTTCAGAAAGCCCTGGATACTGAGCTTTGTATGAGCACTGCCTACCACCCCCAAACTGATGGAAAATCAGAACAGACTATTCAAACCTTAGAAGAAATGTCAAGATCTTTCTCACTTGACTTTCAGGGTATGTGGGATCAATATTTTCCTCTGGTAGAATTTTCCTATAATAATAGCTTCCATTTAAGTATTCGTATGTCACCATATGAAGCGTTATGCGGAAAGAGATGTCGCACACCAACCTATTGGGATGATGTTGGTGAAAGAAAACTCATAGGCCCAAAACTGCTGGAGGAAACAATGGAAAAGGTGAAGTTAATCCAAAACCATGTCAAAGCATCTCAAAGTAGGCAAAAGAGCTATGTCGATAACTGAAGGAAGGATTTGGAATTTTAGGTAGGAGATCATGTTTTCTTGAAGGTATCTCAATGGATGTGTGTTATATGTTTCGATAATAAGGGAAAATTGAGTCACAGGTACATCGGACCATTCGAAATTCTAGAACAAATTGGGGTTGTAGCTTACCATTTGGAAATTCCGCCAAATCTCTCCAAAGTTCACGATGTGTTCCACGTATCACTGTTGAGAAAATACATGTCTAACCCAAAAAATTTACTCACCTATGAGGAATTAGAACTGGAACTCGATCTGTATTATTGCAAAGAGTCAGTCAAGCCTCTTGATACAAGAGAACAAGTGCTAATAAACCGAACGATTCATCTGGTAAAAGTTCTATGTAGAACCCATAAGATGGAAGAGGCAACGTGGGAACCCAAGGAACTTATTATGAAGAACCACCTGAGTATTTTTATGTAGTAATATTCTAGAAATTTTGAGGATGAAATTATTTGAAGGAGGGGAGAATGTAACACCCCAAGCTTCCACGGTATACTTCTCTTTGAATAATACAGTAGTGTGTGTTGTACGCAACTTTGAGTTCTAACACACACCATAACCAATCAAACTAGCCTTTATGAATAGTAATACCCACTTTTTAAAATTTTATAAATTTTATCTTTCAAAATGGACTTCATTTTTTGATTTGGAATATCGAAATTATCTTAGGGTGATTTTTTGGTATTTTTCTGAAAACTTTCAATTTTTGATAAATAGTGAAAAACATTGAGTTATAGTTTAAAACTGAATTTTTATAATTATTTATTTTATTTAAATCAATTTTAGGTCAAAATAGATACATAATAACAATATAAGTTCAATGTAATTCATTGGAGTCAGTTTATAATAATTTTAGATATATAAAAATTTTATTGAACTTTTCACCGTCTTTTATCCACCTCCTAGGAGAATTTGGAAATTCACATAAAACTTAATGTTACCTCTTCTATGAGTGTAATTTCTAAAATTTGAGATACACGTTTAATATTAAGGAGTAAAATTTGGTTCAATAAGATAAAAATAATTTTTGGTGAATACTAACTTTTTACTTTTATTTACCACGGTTAAAAGTAAATAGAGTAATTAAGGGTAAAAATGATATTATAATTACCCTAAAACATGTCCTAATTCTATTGGCTAAGTATAATTTGACCAAAAACAACCTTAGGAATAAAATATGAACCTATTTGGTCCACTTGGATTAGATTAGGATGTTTATTATTATTTAATTCAAAGAAGAGTTAAAAGAGATAAAATCAAAGTTTAATAACTAAAACATTTTTAATATAGTGTTATCCATAAGATAAATTCGATTATAAATATTAATTATAAATATAAAAAGATTTCCTACATAATGGTATTTTATTTATAATTTTTAGACATTAAATATTTTAATTTATTTATGACACAATGGGGATGCAGTAATTACCTAATTAATGAAATATTAAAATAATTGATATTATAAATATCCAAATAAATGTAATTTGAGACTTTTTATGAATTAAACTAATTTTATAGGTTAATATGACATATTAGGGTTGGTTAGATGATTTTTTTTTGAAGTAATAATGTTTTTATGAATTTATAAAAAAAAATACCAAATAGTGTCAAAATTGACATAAAAGAGTTTTTAAAACAAATATTATATTATTAATTGATATTAAATTCCTAAAAATATAAGGTTCATCCAAAGGACTTATATAATGATATTTGTATCATTAATTTACCATTTGGGGTTCTCTTGGAAGTATATATTAAGTTCATTAACCATATAATATAAAAATACAAAGAGACATGGTAAATGTCAAACTATTTAACTAAGAGTTAAATCTAAAAGATAAAGTTAATATAGTGACACAAACCTATATAAAACATATTGTTTGAGTTGTTTTTGACCCATCCCCACCTTAACCTTTAAATAATCCATTTTTGAGCCATTATAAATGGAAAATTATTTTATTATAAAATAATATTTCTAGCTTTTCCTAAGGTGCCCCTCACCCCTCTTATAAAAGGGAACTCCCCCTTATCTCTAATTCACACCTTCAAATCCATTTGGATCGGACAACCTCTACCTAAATATCCTCTCAAATTCCCTCACTTCATTCTATAGGCCTTCCTTTAGTCATAAATCCAACTTAAGGATCCCTTTTGATCAGATCAAAAGGAAGATCCCAAATAAGAGGTAATAATTTCACCACCCTCTTTCAAGTTCTTTTCTTCTTCCACTTCTTATTTCTTTTATATTTCCATTATAAAATAATAAATCCAGTATCTTCTATATACTTTTATTTTATTATAAATATGGTACATCCATATTCATTATTCTATCCATCCTTTGAATGACATGTCACCATACGTGCGTACGTACGGATTACCGTCTCCATGTCGTGGTGTAATTGTTATTCAATACATTATTATTTGGATGGGTATAATAATGATGTGTAATTCATGTAAATAATAAATATAACATGATAATGAATCTTTATATATGATATACCATCCAATTATATATTATTTTAATATCAAAATAATGATATTGTCGCTCAAGCGTACGTACGGATTACCGTCTCCACGAACGCGATGAGATTCATTCCCCATCGTATCCATTGAAGACTAATTTTTATTAGATGATTAAAAATAATGTTTAAAAACTTTATATCATTCTGGATATGAATAATATACATCCCATCCATAACAAATATGACTCACATAACAAATAATATATAGGAAAACGAATCCGTTAACACCTGAAACGACGATAATACTAAGATATTGTTAACAAAACAATGTTAAAAGATCATATATGATATCATATTAATGTATATGATTATTGTATAATTTAATAACAATTATTTCACCAATATAAAGGATGTTAACCTACCCTCTACCAAGGAAAAGTACAAGGTAAGTGTTAATTTCACAATCTCTTTATTATCCGAGGTTTTTTTTTTTGCGTAAGTATCTACTGGGGCCTCTTTATCATCCACATACATGTTTCTTAAAAATATATTTCAAAACATTCTTACTATTTTATAGAATATGGGTTAAAGTAATTTATACCCTTGTTTGACTTTTTATAATATGTTTATAAATGAATCTTTCCGTCGTTTTCCAAACAAGGTCCTTTTTAACCTTTTCGACAGAATTAAGGTAACAATATCTTTTCTTAACTTATACGGCGGGTGTGGCTATTTTCCACCGTTATAATATCATCGAAGCTTCCCTTAAAAGATTATAAGAATATTTTCAAAGTAAATGTTTTCTTTTAAAATTATGTGATTTTTAAATGGTTTCAAAAAAAGAGATATTTCTCTCAAATAGTTTTGATTTCATCTATGACAACATCCTTTAATGGATTTTAAGATTATTTGATGTTGATTTATTATGATACAAAACATCCATATTGTATTGAAGTTTTTGTGATATGTTTGACTGTAGATGTGATATTTTTACACCATTCATGGTTTATGGATAAAGTATTGATATTTCGTATGCTATTTTTAATACGAATGTTTATGTTATGTTTAAACCTTTTCATGTGAGGAATGCATTGGACTTAGTAAGTGACAGGTGGAGCTTGCTATAGCTCCTCGATGCATCGGTAGGTCTCATGAGAAAAACTAGTGTCTTGGCACAAGGCCTTGACAAAGTCTTATTTGTAGTCTTGGCACAAGGCCTTGACTATGTGGTTATGATAGTCTGGCATTATGCATTCCATCATTATGAAAGTGGTTATTGATATTGAATGTGATTATTCAACTAGTAGAATATCCATGTGAATAAGTAAATGGAATTATTTCATTTTATTTTTTCCATATTATTCTAAAGTTCAAGTTTAAAAGGCTTTTGTTTTAGTTATACATTACCTTAAATGTTTATGCTTATTTATGAAAGTTTCTTCTATATTATTATCCTTACTGAGCATCTGAGATCACCCCTTTCTATTTTTTATTTTTTCCCAGGATGTGAAGAAGTATGTTATGACTGACCTGTAGGGATAGTTTGAGGGGATATGAGTGTGGACTATGGAGACTATGTTGTTTTAGTTTTTTACTTTATCATGTAATGTAAAACTTGTGAATGTATCTAGTGTTTCCAAGGTTACTAAAATAATCGGCCTTTCGAGAATTGATCTTTTTGATCATTCAAATGTTATGTAATAATGCACCGACTCTGGGTAACTAGGGATGGGGTGTTACACAATGCGACAAACAGCGCGTCAATCAGACGCCCAGTCTGCAAGTTATAGGCATTTTAGTGCCGAGGGCCCGGTTGGATTCAGGTATGATCAAACCTGGATATACTCAAACTTTCTCCGAAATTTAGGTGGAGTATCTCAAAAGTACCGTCTCACTCCAAGGATCTCAGCACCATAGATAGTTCTTCAAACAGACGTCTGGTTCACAAGTTACGTCTCTTTAAGAAAAATTGGGCCTGAATGGGTCTGGGTCCAGTCTGACCTGGTCGGACTGACCCGGCCCGGCCTGGTTGGGCTGGGCTACTGGACCGCAGACTGTCTCGGCCTGCCAAGCGATGCGGCCCAGTGAGCTGGCACGGCTCGCTAGCCGGGTGCCCACCCAGCTCCCCGAAAAGATCAAAGAGTTGTTTGGCTCTTCAATCAGTGGCGTCGCGTGGCGCCGCCACATGGTTCGCAGGACCTACGGGGCACGGGTCTTTCTCCTCCATGGATTTGATGTCGCGTCCCCTTCACCATGGTGCACAACGGTGCACCTCCTCTCCAACGTGGTTGACCGAGTTTCGTCCGCCCCTTCGGGTTTTCCGCGGCGCCCAGCGGCGTCGCCCTCTTCCGCAATCGGCGAGCACCGACCGTTGCCTTCACCGTCGGCACTGGTCGCCAGTGCCGCCACACCAGAGGATCTTATGCAGGCCACTGGGTGAGATTCGGTTGTCCTTTTTACCCTCTTCTCACGCCTATGGGCCTCCTGGGATGTCGTCGTCACTATGCGGCTCTCGGATTCAAGGTTCTACTGAGTTGGAAATCCGTCCCCCGGAGAGTGAGACAAGAATGAAACAGCGGAAAGCCTGGGCCTTGTTCGTTTTTCCCACACCCTCATGTTAGCATCACAATAAGCGGGTAACAATTTATTCATCTTCAACTCAAAGAATTAAACCATGAAAAATCCCCCTACCTCGAGAATCGTTGGATTAGTCGCGGTGGTGGAAAGAGAATCTATGCTTTGATGAAGCTGCCAGAGTTTGTTATTCCCAGTTTGATCACTCTGACATTTTTTTCCAAGCTCCTATTCCTCGTCAGTGGAATATGTCGCAGCACTTCGTTATAGGTTTCTATCTTCCATGCCAAAATCCTATGTCCGGGCTTCAAATAAATAGATCAAAAAAACAACTAAGTTTCACAACATTAATGTGGTTCATTTATGAACTGCATTTAACATTCCAACGTCAAGGTTATAGAAACAAAGAGTCAATCCATTAAATGGCTTGACAACACAGTAGTCCCGCCACCGCCGCTTAACCGCTGGAGAAAAATAAAATAACAATTACATGTTATTTTATTATTATTTTAAAAGTCTGAAAATTATCTTTTTCTCCCAACCTACTGTCATCAAAGTTAATCCTCCCTTAAGAGAATCTCGGCGTTGCAGATTCAACGGTGCCCTCTGATTTCAATTCCGAGAACCGGTTCAAAAGTTATAAAATGCTGCCCATACATTTACTGAATGTACCTTAAAAAATGTTCAAAATTCCATTCTGGGAACACCAGGTCTTGGAATCAAGTGTCGTAAATTTTCACAGACTCATAATAATCCCAAATAATTTTAAAAAAATTACATGGAATTTTCGGGTCTTTACATTCTCCCCACCTTAGGGATTTTCTTCCTTGAAAGCTACAAAAAAAACTAGGGGAATAAATGGGGGTACTGAGTATGTATCTGAGCCTTCTGCTCCCATGTGCTCTCCTAGATATTCCCATACTGCCAACGAACTCTCACTAGAGGAATCGACCTCCCATAAAGGACCCGCTCTTATCGATCCTTTATTTCCACTTGGAACTCCACAAATGTCACCCCATCATCGATGTCCAGCTCACCCCGGTTGATAACTTGCGATAGGTCATCCACGTATCTCCTCAACTGCGACACGTGGAATATATTATGAACCCAGTGCATCTGTGGGGGAAGAGCTAGATGGTATGCCACCTCTCATACTCTGCTGAGGATCTAGAAGGGTCCGATGAACCTCGGAGAAATTTTTTCACCCCGGCTAAACCTCTATAACCCTCTTCGGGGTGAGACCCGTAGGAAGACATGGTATCCCTCCTCAAAATCCAAGGGTCTCCGCCTTTTGTAGGAATATGACTTCTTTCAACTCTGTGAAATATTCATTCTCTCCTGGATGATTTTCACCTTCTCTGTGGTAGCATATACCAACTCTGAACCCATAAGTGTTGACTCCCCTGGGTCTATTCAACAAATATGTTATCTCCATAGTCACCCATACAAGTCCTCAAACAAATTCATGCCGATAGTGGAGTGATAACTATTGTTGTATGCAAACTCCACTAGGGGAAATTGGTCCTCCAAAATGAGGCCAAAATTGAGTACACAAGCACGAAGCATATCCTTGAGTGTTTGTATGGTCCACTCCATCTAACCATTTTTCTGAGGGTGAAAGGAGGTGCTCAAGCATAGCTGATTCCCAAACGCCTCCTACAATACCTTCCAAAAACAGGATGTAAAATGTGTGTCAAAATCTGAGACGATCATCAATGGAACCCCGTGAAGTTGCACAATCTCCAGTACATAGAGACGCCATAAGATCTCTACTGATCCCTGCTCTTGGATGGGTAAAAAGTGAGCCAACTTGGCGAGTCAGTTAATCATCACCCAGATAGAATCATGGCCCCTGGACATACATGGTAGCCCTATCATGAAGTCCATGGATATACCATCCCACTTCCACTCTGGTGCCTCAAGTGGATGAGCTAAGCCTACCGGTACCTGATACTCAGCCTTCACTTGCTGACAAGTAAGGCATCATGAAACGAACTTCATCACTGCTTTCTTCATCCCTGGACACCAGTACTGACGTCGGAGGTCCTGGTACATCTTTTCCACACTAGGATGTACCACCAAAGGGGATGTATGTAACTCCCTCAACACCTCCTCCCATAGAATCATGGGTACCATAGTGTGTCCTCTAAAGAGGATGACATGCTCCCCGCCTTCATAAAATCCATCAGAAGCCTGTCCTGAGGATATCTGAGCACGTCGGGCCTTGCAGTCTACATCCCCAAGATGATCCTACCTAAATCACTAAAGAAATAGGGGAGTGACATTCATAGACAGGAGATAAGATGTTTCATCTCTATCCACAAAGGATATCTACAATGTGGCTAGCTGCTATGTCACCTCACTCAGCAATTATAGACTAGACCTCCTGCTGAGTGTGTTTTCTACTACGTTAACTTTCCCATGAGTATAGAATATCTCAAAGTTGTAGTCTTGGAGGAACTATAGACATCTCTGTTGTCTTTGGTTCAGGTCCTTCTATGAGAAGATATACCTAAGACTCTTGTGATCAGAGTAAACAGTAAACCATTCACCCATCAAGTAGTGTCACCACATCTTCAGTGCAAATACCACTTCTGATAACTCAAGGTCATGGGTAGTGTAGTTCTGTTCATATTGTCTCAACTTTCGTGAGCTATAGGAAATCACTACTTGCTTCTGCATCAGGACACAACCTAGTCTCTTCTCTGATGTGTCACAGTAGAATACATTCCCAATGCCCTCTTCTGGTATCCTCAAGATGGGGGCACTCATCAGTCTCTGCCACAGCTTATGAAAACTCTGTGGGAATCTCTTTATCCACACGAAGGGTTGTCCCTTATTTGTCAAAGCTGACAAGGGTTCTGTAAATCTGTAAAAGTCAGGTATGAATCTTTGATATTACCCAGCCAATATTAGGAAACTTCGAACCTCGGTCACACCCCTAGGTGGCTCCCAAGCAAGAACTTCTTCTATCTTCACTGGATCCCTAGAAAATCCAGCCTCTGAGATAACATACCCCAAGAAGTGGACTTCCCATATCCAGAACTAGAACTTTGAGAGATTTCATAAAAATTGTGCTCTCAGAGTGTATTCAGAACTATATGTAGGTGCGTGGTATGATCCTCCTTTGAAACTGATTATATCAAGATGTCTTCAATGAAGACCACCATAATGTGATCGAGGTAAGGTTGGAAGATCCTCTTTATGATCCCCATGAACACTTTCGGAGCATTGGTTATGCCAAAGAGCATTACCAAGAACTCATAGTGGCTATACTGACATCTGAAGGCTGTCTTCGGTACATCCTCATCTCGTACCCTAAGCTGATGGTACCCTGATTTGAGGTCTATCTTCAAAATCCATCAATCCCCATTCATCTAGTCGAAGAGGTCATCAATCCTCAGGAGTGGATACTTGTTCTTTATGGTCACCTGTTTTAGGTGCTGATAGTTTACACAAAGCCTCAGACTCCCATCTACCTTCTTGGCAAACAAAATTGGGGATGCCCATGGAGAAACATTGGGCCTTATGAACCCATTCTTCTGCAAGTCCTCTAACTGTACCTTAAACTCACAAATCTCTTCGAGGGCCATTCAATATGCTGGCATAGATATCAATGTATTTTTTGGGTATAGGTCGATGTAGAAGTATACCTATCTGCGAGGAGGTAGTCCCAGAACATCATCAAGAAAGACATCGGCATACTGGCCCACCACTACAGGATAACTCGGACTCCTCACATCAACTGCTCTGAGGGTAAGGCTATCCAACTAATGTGTGGTCAGCTAAACCCTCCTCTGAGTAAGTCTATCATGTGCTGCAAAGGTTCCCTTCTCTCCGGTGAAGGTAAACCTGATCCCATCATCGTGGACACACCGCACTTTTCTCCTAAAATAGTCGATCTGATCATGGACTGTGGATAGCCATTCTATACCCAAGATGACGTTATAAGGCCTCAATATTGCTACTAGGAGATCCCAACTGAATGTCTTCCCTCTTAGAGTGAGCTCACACTTCCTACACCATTTTGTAATAGTTTAATCTTCTCCCGTATGAGTCTCTAATCATAAGGATCGAGCCAATGGATCCATAGGAATCTCTAAGCTCTGAATGAGTATCATGGAAATGAAAGAGTGACTAGAACTTGTGTCTATAAGTACTATAGCTAGGGTGGAATAGATACAGATCATACCTCTAATCATCTTTGGATCATCGTGGTCGTAGGCCTCTACCGCTCGTAGCTGCACTCTCCCCTGTCCACTCACTCCCTGTGGTCGAGGTGGACCACCTGGGGGTGGTGGTGGTAGAGCCTCAAAATGTCATCCACCACCTATTGCATGACCTGCTCCTCCGCCACATTTATCGCCCTGAGGACCTCCATGCTTGAATCTCTACCTCTTTCTCAGTGGTCCCTTGAACTTCTATTGATCGTCAGTATGGAGGTTCGGGCAGTCACGATTCATGTGGCCCAACCCACCACACATGAAGCACAGTCTGCTTCCCAGCTGACACTCTCTACCTCGCGAGTCTCGCACCTCTGACCCTATGTCTTGGGGTTGTCCTCTGGAAGGTCTGGCCTGCTTGGGCCTCTAAATCATCTGCCAACTACCTGCTGTAGATGACTCGGCTACCTGTCACCTGGTGGTGTCTCTCACCATCGGTTCCTTCTCAGCTAAGAAGCTCTCCACCAACAATGCTCTCTCGATCACTCCAGCCTTCATCGGGATATTCAGCGATATCATCGATACTATGATCTCCTGCCGGAGACCCTGTTCAAAGGTCCAGGCCCTAAATAATAGGTCATGTACCATGTTGGTGGAGTATCATGAGAGACTAGTGAATCTCTCTGAGTACTGGGCTACTGTCAGGCTTCCCTTCTGTAAGTGTAGGAACTCTTGAATATGCATAGAGCATAGTGTCATTGGAACGAACTCCTCCCTAAAGAGGGTCTCAAAGTCCAACCAGGAAAGTGTCTCCTCCTCATACGAATGGAGCTCCAGGCTCCACTATATTCATGTTGTGCCCTAGAAAAGACTATCAGCTAGGATCACTATCTGCTCTACTGGTGTCCCAACTAGGTGGAAAACTCTGACCATAGCCTCCAGTCAGTCCTTAGCTTCCTGGGGATCCGTCTCACCTCAAGAAATCTGAGGCCTATGTCTATGGAACTCATGCAACATTCTCATTCAGTGTGAACCATCCTCTATTGGGGATAGTGTAAACTTCTTCCCAATGGGTGGTGGTGCTTCTAGTTCACCACCTAAAGGTGATAATACAGTAAGAGGGCCCTTCACCGAAGCCTCATCGCTCGGTGGGTCGTCATCATGAACTCTCTCGGGAATCCTGGTTAGCTGTCTATGTGGTGGAATCCTAAAAATAAATAGGTGAGTCATGGTCAATAAGTTATACCTGGTGATATGACTCAAAAGAGATCAAAATTAAAACATTTCCAAAACACACACAATCAGTGTTTTCATGAACCGAGTCAAAAATCATAATTTAGGGTCCTGGTGTATGGATACGTCGGTCGTCACACCAACATTGGACTCCCCGAACTAAAAACCACACTCAGAACACTTAACAATATTGCCCCATTGGAAATATCAGAGTCTTAGTTCTTTGATAGAACCTCCCTCTGATACCACTTTGTCATGACCCATCCCTCGGGGCCCGTGTTGTGACTACCCCAAGCCCGCCTTCCATAGGCCAGGGTTTGGCGACTCGCACCAGAAATTCATATCCCTAAAACGGGAAGGCATTGCATTTAAACCTGTACAAAAACACATCCTAAGAGCACAAAAAGATACAACCATGAAGTAAAACTACAGTAGTAAAAGTGTGTACTGAAAGTAAAGGGGCTGGAATACAAGACCAACTGAAAAGATACAACTACAATAGGAAACAGAAAATAGCTCATGAGATTTTCCTCCAAGTATCCTACATGAAGGGTAGGTACAACTCATCTCCAAAACTCTCCACGTTAACTATCACTGTCGTCCACCAACAGGTCCCATCTCTCTGAGTCTCAATCAAGGCTACCCGTCATCTGCACAAAACACAACAAGGTATGGGTGAAGCCCGTACAGGGGTGAGTATAAAAATACCCAGTAGGGACCCCGAGACCCCCAAAGGTCTCTCATAATTCCACAAAGGAAAACCACAAAGCATGATTTCAATCACAAGAACAAGGTAAAGGACTCGGTTCAAACTAGGTATACAACTCAGAGTTCGGGAATGAAGATGATTAGTCTTAAGCTACATCATTTTATTCCGTTCACAACTGAACCACAAAGAAGTTGTTCCATTGTCGATCTACATAGGTTTGTATGTTTTTGATCCACAACGGGCTGCACTAAGGTTGTTCCTCATCGGGTCGCGCACTGAAGATCCACATAGGGTCTCTAGAATGCTGATCCACATAGGGTTTCTAGAATGTTGATCCACATAGGGTCACTATAATGATGATCTACATAGGGTCTCTATAATGCTGATCTACACGGGGTTGCTATAATGCTGATCCGCATACGTTCACTTTGATGCTCATCCACACAGGGTCTCTAGATGTGGATCCACACAGGGTCGCTTTGATGCTAATTCACACAGGGTCTCTAGATGTGGATCCACATAGGGTCACTATGATGCAGATTCGCATAGGGTCACTATGATGCTGATCCACACAATTTCACTAGATTTTGATCCACACAGGGTTGCTATGATGTTGATCCATACAGGGTCTCTATGATTCTGATCCACATAGGGTCGCTAGATACTGATCCACACAAGTTTGCTTCTCATATGACAGCAAGCCACAGGATTCCTCGCACCTGGTGCGCTTGAGTTCTGTAGTATCTGCTCCTCTAGATATCATTTGTGCCTCAACTTCCAAGAAATTCCAAAAAGGAATAACCAAAAGGACCGCCATGTCATAAGGGTCCCAACGTGACAGACGACGCATCAATCGGACGCTTGGTCTGTGAGTTGTAGGCATTTTAGTGTCGAGGGTCTGGTTGGATTTGGGTACAATCCAACCTGGTCATACTCCAACTTTTTCAAAAACTTGGGTGGATTATCTCAAAAGGATTGTCTCGCTCCAAGGATCTCATCACCATAGACGGTTCATCAAATGGACTTTTGGTTCGCAAGATACGTCTCTTTAAGAGAAACTGCATCTGAATGGGTATGGGTCTGGTCTGACCCAATCGAATCAACCTGGCCTGGGATGGCCCGGTTGGGCTCGGCCGTGGTGGGCTCGGCCTACTGGGCCACGGATTGTCTGGGCATGGCCCGCCGGGTGACACGGCCCAAGTGCTGGTGTGGCTCTCCAGCCGGGTGACTGCCCAAATCCCCGAACGGCTCAAAGATTTGTCTGTCTCTTCAATTAACAATGACATGTGGTGCCTCCACGTGGTTCGCGGGACCCATGGGGTGCGGGTCCCCCTCCCCCATGGCTTTAATTTCATGAACCCTTCATCGCGGCGCGTTACGGCGCGTCACCTCGCCAACGCGGTCGGCCAAGTGTCAACCACCCCTTCGGGTCCGTCGCAGCACCGCCCTCTTCTATATCCAGCGAGTGATGGCCCTTACCTTTGTCACCAGCGCCGGTCTCCGGTGCCTCTACGCCGGTGTTGCACCAGCAGATCTTTTGTGGGCCACTGGGTGAGATTTGATGGTCTGTTTTCCCCTCCGCTCGTGCCTACAGGCCTCCCAAGATGTTGTCGTCACTGCGCGGCTCTCGAATTCAAGGTTTTACTGAGTTGTAAATTCGTCCCCTGAAGAGCGCGACAAGAACGAAGTGGAAGAGGGTCTGGGCCATGTTTATTTGGCCCGTGACCTCTGTGTTATCATTGTAACAAGTAGGTAACAATTTATTCATCTTCAACTCAAAGAATTAAACCATGACAAATCCCCCTACCTCGAGAATCGTTAGAGTCGTCACGGTGGTGGAAGAAGAATCTGTGCTTTGATAAAGCTGTTGGTGTTCGTCGTTCCTGGTTCAATCCCTCTGACGTTGCTGTCCAAGTTCCCGTTCCTCATCGGTGGAAGACACCTCAGCACTTTTTCAGAGTTTCCTCTCTTCCATGCCAAAATCTCACGCCCGAGCTTCAAATAAATAGAATCAAGAAACAACTGAGTTTCATTAAATTAATACAGTTCATTTATGAACTGCATTTAACGTTCCAACATCGAGGTTACAGAAACAAAGATTCAAGCCATTAAATGGATTGACAACACAGCGGTCCTGCCACCGCTGCTCAATCGCTGGAGAAAAATAAAATAACAATTACATGTTATTTTATTATTCTATTAAAATTCCGAAAATTATCTTTTTCTCCTGACCTACTATGGTCAAATTTAAGCCTCCCTTAAGAGAATCTCGGTGCTGCGGATTCAATGGTGCCCTAGAATTTCAATTCTGAGAATCGGTTCAAAAGTTAAAAAACATCGCCCGTATGTTTACTGAACGTACCTTAAAAAAAGTTCAAAATTCTGTTCTGGGCACACCGGGCCTCAAAATCGATCATCGTAAATATTTATAGACTAGTAATAATGCCAAATAATTTTAAAAAAAATACATGTAATTTTTGGGTATTTATAGTTTCAACTTTAGCAACTGTCTTAACCATGAACATCATCACAATCAATTGTCATATATATGGGCTGCATCATTGAAGTTGTCGAGCCAAGTTCTTCAATTAGTATCAACACTTCTCCTTTTCCATTTATGATAGCGGCATATCACTCATTAAATATTGAATTTATGTCAACCATATTGATAATAAATGAAACATAAACTTCAAAAATCCATTTGGTCACTTCAATATCTAACTTTTAATTTTTTTTCAATACAAAGCTTCCTTCCAACTTCTTATAAAAGTCAATGTTATCTTCTAAATCAAAATAAGGGTAGGATTTTACTCATCTCATATTCAATATCCTTCAATATTTCTCAAATAACTTCTTCTTCTCTCCCTTTTATTCATAATTTCAACTTGATTATTTTGTTGAGAAAAAATATGTATTCACTTGCTTCCTTAGTAATGAGACTTTAGTCAGTAAACTATAAGTATATATGGGAAAACTCATTGTAAAAAAAGATTTAATAACCAAGGTGGTCAAGGTTTTACATAAACTATAATACATGTGATACCAATATAATACAACTCACTTTTGGGGATTCTCATCTATTTTCTACAAGAAATTAAGGCCTACACACTCATCTCCACCAAATCCATTATAAAATTTCAAGTGCATGATGAATAAGTCCTATTTGATCTTATATTTTTATCAACTAACACACACCCCTTCATAAACATATTTGGTATAATTAAAAACAAGGTGTAAGTTTGATCTGAAACCTCAACCTCAATTTTAATAAATTTACCCCAAAAATATAGATTCACTATAAGATGAAAATTTGATAGTTTTTTTCATCCCCACCCCCCCCCCTCTAGGGATGCATTCCTTTCTTAATTATCATGGTAGTTTGAACACTCTGTAAAGGGACTCTTTTCATATTTTTATGTTGTAGATATAACTTATCTAGATCCTTCAATTCCATTCATGTTAATAAAAAATAAAAAAGTAATAATAGAATAATGAGGTGGTTTTCCTTGCTCTTCAGCAATAGCTATAAGGTTGAGAAATATCTCTCATCCAAGATCTTCCATTCTTTCCAGATTTTACATTGGGATATCTCTTCATGCTAGATCCATTTTTTTCAACTCTAAACTTCTTGTGGTGGCATGGAAATTTTCTTATTCTTTTCATCCTTCTTCTTATAATAGTATTGTTTACCTTTTCTAATAAAAATATTTTAGTCATTGGTGATTTACTTTTCTTTTTTAGAATTTCTTATTAAGTTAGAAAGATATCCATGCAATTGTTTTCATTATGAACAACATGCTTTCATCATCCACATGGATTTTCAATAACTCTTGGGTCATAATTCTTAGACAACCTTTTATGAAATCTGAGTTCACCTTCATGTGAAGAAACCTATTTTTAGTCAACACTTTCTTAATCCTTCTCCATTTGTTTATCCATTCTCAATTGGTTTGGATAAATAGTTAGGAAAAAATTATTTATATAGTGATATTTCTTGGAGTTTTCAAATTATTTCTTCACAAATTTTTTGTTTCCATTCTTAGGAATCTCTTCCATATCTTCTTTTGGGATATCAACCACTAAACCAATCCTCTTATCCCTCTCTTAGATTTATTCTCTTCTTGGATTATACTTGCTTCCCTTAATATTGATTCCCATGGACTTTTTACAATGGTCTCTATTATATACTCTCTTACCATATTAAAATCATTTTATTTTATTGATACATTCTTTATATCCTTCTTCTCAGGCTCCTTGGGAGTCTTTTTCTTAGTTCTCTTGTTTTAAGCACCTCACTTCACTTATTTTTCACCCAAAGAAGTTTGGTTTTATTTTATGAATTTCTTTATGTTCTATTATATCCATATTTTCTTTTGGTCATATGTATGATGACTTATTGGTGTATATCAAAACTCCTCATAGTTATGACCACCTATATAGAAATAATCACCTAAGTTCTCAGAGAACTCAAATTTTTTCATAGTGAATAAATTTTTCTTTTTCTTTGAATTACGATACATGTCATCAAGTATTCTCCTTTTTTTATTATTTATCCCCTTACTCTAAGCCCTCTATATTATCTAGAGGTATATAATTATGCCAACACTTGTTTTCCTTATAACCAAACCAAAAACAACACCAGTAATAGGTAATGAACCTCTTTATTTTCATTATTGGGGAAATCTATCTAGATTTAGTTACTTTCTATATTTGAGTGGAATTAATAATATATTGAGCTCTACTCGGGGGGGGATACTTTTCTTGATTGTGCTAACATTCACCCTTGATGTGGTGGTGAATTTTTCAAAAAATTTCTCCACCCGAATTTTCCCAGATTTTGAAAGGAAACATATATTTTCAATTTGACCTATGTTAGTACAACAAAAAATAACTAGGTTGTGGGTTATATTTTTCTTTGAGATTTTTTAAGCTTCATCGAAGGATATTTTTAAACTCTTCTTACTATTGAAATAAGACTTCATAATTCCATGAATCTCAATATAAATTTGTGTGGAAGCATCATTCTTTTCAGCAATATGGGAAGTTCTAACTTGTATTGGTTTCAATTTCTTGGTCTTTCCTCAAGCTCAAGACACTTCATGTTGAGATAGTTCATCTCATCCTCAACTAATTTAAGTATATCTTCTTAAATCTTCTTCAATTTATTGATTTTTCTTCACACACTTAACTGGATTATTATAAATATTTATCGATCACTTTTATTATTTCTACTTTAACCTTCAGTTGAGCATCATTAACATTAATAGATGGATTGTATAGTTTTTAAAGTTCATGGATAACTTCCAAATATATAATTTCAAACCCTGATTTCTAACAAAAAATCCTTCTCAATTCTTCCTCAACTAGAGGAATACTTTTTTCAAAAAGAGATATTCATTATTTATTTTCTTATATAAGATCTATGAGAGTGATTCAATTTCAAAATTTATTACTCGGTGAATTCTTGATTTCTTCAACTTCCTCTTCCAGCTGTGCATTTTCATCAAGAATTCCCCTAATGACATCAAATATACAAGTGACCACTTCTCTGGGAACTTTATTAAAATGATATCTAATTTCAGAGTGTAGGCCTTCATTTTATTTCTAGACTCATCCTCCCCATACTCTTTAAAACTTTAAATTTATTATTCAAAAGAAACATTCTCAAAATATTTGTTAGATAAAAACTTATCACTTTGAGAATTTTTAAGTAATGATAAATCCTTCTTTTCAATTAATATCTTTATAAATTTATTTTCCTCCATTTTCTTCTTATTATTTAGGGTTTTAGTTGATATCATCACTTCAACTTAAATAGGGATAGAGAATGAGTTCTGCATTAGTGGAATCAAAATATCTTCATGAAATCTATAATTCATATTGGAAAATTAAAATAACTTGAAAATTTACATAGGATACCTGGATTAGCTCTAATACCAATTATAGATTCTAGGGATAGTGATATCACTAATAAGGGGAATTAAATCAGTAATACATTTTATTTATATGAATTTATTCTCTTTTAATTCAACCTTTAAGACTAGTTAAAATGTGATACTCACTTTTTTGTGTCTCTCAACCTTACCCAAGTAGTGTAGTAAATAAAGACGGGAACATAATAAATTTATAAGTTTTTTACTTAAAATACTACACTTTATCATGATTATCTAGTCCCCCTAACCATATATTATTCCATTAATAACACAAATTGTTATATAGAATGGTCTCTTACAATGCTTACATGGAATCCCATCATGTTCACCAAAGTCTAATTGGAGGGTATTGATACTACAATGCACAGTTACCAGATTCACACTAGTTCGCTTACTATCTCACACAACTTGGTTCTCGTAATTGGATGGATTACCTCACATAGTCGGTGAATGGATCCTTTTATAAACTATCAAGTGGGACTTTAATTACTCCTCCTTCATGTTGTGGAACACAACGACCTTCCTCTTCCTCTTAGACTACTTCAGTGTACCTTATTTGATTACTTTCTATGATAAAATTATATCGTAGGCCTATTATTATTATTTTTCTTCTTACTTATCAATACCAATAGGTGTTATTATATCAAGTATATTA
Organism: Viscum album; assembly: GCA_963277665.1. NCBI lineage: Eukaryota > Viridiplantae > Streptophyta > Magnoliopsida > Santalales > Viscaceae > Viscum > Viscum album. The sequence continues at coordinate 1,604,941,715 of OY728141.1, read as the reverse complement.
TTGGTTTTATACTTCTTTGACTGGTTAGATTTTTCTCACATTAAATTGAAGTTTTGAAGGGTCTCTCCTTTCTTCTTTTCTTCCTACAAAATTTATAATCACAAAAAAACTCACAAATATTTGGTTTCTATATAAATTTTATTAACTAATAATATTTGAAAAACATGATATCCTTATTTCAAACTCATTTAAATAAATTCAAGGTATATATTTAAATTTCCTATAAGACTCTGGTATTCCTATTCATGTGATATTCAAATCATCTCAACTTCTTTCTACAAAACTCATGGATTTTATCTTCCTTTTGAATTTAATCTACATGTGTATAGAACTATGACATAGAACCTCATCATATGGTGTTTAAATCATATCAGTACACCTCAAATCTCCAACTTGAATCATAATCCATGATCATGATGTTTGAATCTTTGAAGATTGGTGCAGCATATTTAGAATAAATTATATTGGAATTTTCAAATATTTTTATTTTCTGCAAAATGTAGGAACCATATAAAGATGAAAAACCTTACAATGTCCTATGTACCTCTATGACTTTTCAAAATTTCCACTCAGGGGAACCTTTTTAGTTTTTCCAACTATATGATGAACCTTACGAAGTTCATCAACCTTACAAAGATATTTCTCAACTTTATATTGTTCTATCCTTTTCCAAATTCTTAACATACTTCACAAGATAAACTTTTTTAATAATTTAATATTCTTTATGAATTCATCAAGAACCTTAAAAAGTTGAAATATAAACCTTGTGAACTTATTTGTAAACCTTATGAATATGGAACATGAACCTTGTGATAATCACCATGAACCTTATGATGATACCATATACCTTACAATGGTCAAAATAGGGTTTTTTGAACCTTATGAAGTTTAATGTATTGTTTAGGAATTTTCCATTTTTAATTTATATTGATAATCTTGTACCTTATGAAGTTTTAATGTTGTACCTCATGAATAGTTCCATTATACCCAATGAAGTGCGTAGGGTTCCTCTATTTTCTATTTTTCACTTAAATACAACAAGTGTAGACTTCACTGAAATATTTCCAATATATTTTTAATTCATCATGAGCCCTTCATAGCCATTTAACTCATCTTAAATTATTTATCCAAACAAATTATTCTCTATCTTTAAATAAATCATGGCTTCCTCATAAGTTCTCACATTCCTAGATAGACCCCTTATTGAAAATAATAATTCTACAAATGATTCACACTAATAGATTCGTGACACCCCACATGTCATGATGTTATTGATTTTGTGTTCTTTTATGAGGTAGAGGTTCGTCTTGAGTGTACATGGTGTTTTGGCCTAGAACTTGTAATTTTTGAGAGATTTCCTTCTGTGTAGAGTTAAGGTAAAATTTTATAGGGAAACTATGAAGTCACCCTACATGAGGATATTTTTAGTTCATTTTTAACTATGAATAGTTTTTCAACATGGTTTGTGCATGGTTAAGTCCAAACCGTGAAAGTCTTAAGGGTAACCATGTGGGATCCCAGGTGTGTCTGAGGTGTGGTGCATGACTTGTGCACAATTTGGTAAACCATGCGAAAAGCATGAGATTTTCATTTAGTTTTTAATAGTGTTGAATATCATGGTTAGAGAATAGTTTTTACAAATATGAGGTACCCAAGTTGAACTATTCAAGGGGTTCATGTGCTAGGTAGTGTCCAGTGCATGGTTGGTGCATGGTTTGGAAAAATGTGCAGCCAAACTGGTAAACTTGCCTAAGTATTTAATTTTTGGGAATTTATCATTTTTCACTCTTCAATTTTAAGGTTTTTTCACCTCTATTATCCCCAAGTTTCATTAGTAAACCCTTGGGAGCCCTTGAAGGAGATCCACCCTCCTCCTCTTATGATTCTTAGTCTCGCTTAGGCATTTTCCAAGTAGTTTGGGGTGTTTCTTCCTCTATTTCTCTCTTCTTCCCTTCCCTCTCTCTTTTATCTTGGTTTTGGATTTCACTATTAACCCTAGATATATTGTATCTGATTTTAGTGGTTTTATGGATCTAATGTTGGGTTTTTGGGGTCTATGTTTATTAGATGTCATTTGTATTCCTGTGGGTGTGATTTCCATGGAAGGTCACAAGTTTTGTCTTGATTCTCATCTCTTTGAGGTAGTTGTTTCTATGTAATTGTTTAATTTTGTATTTCATAGTGTTATTTAACTTTCTAAATTAATTTTTATTAAAAATATGAACATATGTGATATCCTTTTTCTATTTTAAAATCGTTTCATTTTGTTTTGAGCTTGGAATAAAAGGTTTCTCTTAGAAATTACATGTTTTCAAATTTAAAATATAATTTTTTTCATGTCCTAAGATTTTTGAAAATTTTCATGTGCCTTTTGAAATGGTTTTAAATGTAATTTTTGGATTTTAATCTAATTTTAGTTTTCAATGATTGAAAACTAGGTTTTAAAAGGTATTTTTGTTTTAAATTGAGGTGTTGATCTCAAAATGATTTATAAAGGGGTACTTATTTTGGATTTAAAATGTTTATTTGAAATATATGTGTGGATTAACTCTTCTAATAAATTCCCTATTGGATATTTGAAATGCATTTGATGGAAATTGATTTCTAAGACCTTGTTTATTATTTTCAAAGAAGAAGACCTGTGTTGGAGGGTGGATTTGAAATGCTTTTTAATAGTGTGTGATTTCCATCATTTTATAAGAAATTTTTTGAGTGTAAAATTCATGAAATATAAAATGTATTGGCATCATGATCCATGTTTTGGTGTTAAAGTTCTAATTGGAACTTTGGTTTTAAAATGGTGGTTATGAAATACACCCCTTGATTTCCCCTTATCTTGTTTACCCCTTATGTGGGTTATTTATCACCATGTGATTATTGTGCTCCCCTTATGTGGGAATATGATTATTTATGTCATGGTTGAATTTTTATATTCGGGTTCATTCATTATTGGGTGTTAGGGTTGAGGGTAGTTATGGTTATGCCTTGTGTGTTAGACTTGGATCGCATGTTCCTACGCCCCACTTCATTTTTGGTCATGGGAAACTAGATATTAAGTCGGTGATCTAATTTGTTATGCTATTTGGTTCAAATTACACTAGTGTACCTCCAAATTTTCTAGCTACATAGGGATATGTGGTGGTTTTCATTGTAATGAAACTTGTGTAGGCTAGTTAGATGACTTGTGGTTTGAACTTCAGCGCATGTCAGTAACTGGTTCACAGGTTGTTATACTCTTATATAGCCAGATGCTTCACATGTTAGGAATACTATGGTAGATCACATGACACATTTAGTTGTTGTATTTATTATTTATTGTGGGTAGTTTTATCTAGTGCTTTTTTGTATCATTTCCCTTACTTTCATTGTATAATGCATCTTCTTATTTATATTTGATATATTCCTTGTGATATATGGTTCTTGCTTCTTTATGTTTGACCCATGTGTGTGTTTGGTTGTTTCCTTTGGAAAATGAGTTTTCAATGATGTTTTGAAAACCTATTTTGAATTAAAGACTCTTGTGTGAGCTCTTGATTTGGGTTTCAAAATGGGTGTTTTGGTTTAAAGATGGTTTCATCCAGTGAAATGTTTTAAAGTGAATATTTTTATTTAAATAAAACAAGTGGTTTATTATTGAGAAATATAAATAGGTTATTATGGTTTTGGAATTTATTGGTCTAATGGATTTATTTTCAAAATGTGTATTTTTTATTTGGGAAAAAAAGTTGAACATTATAAAAGTGATTGTGGATTTTCTATGATTTTTCAAAGATTATATTTGAAAAACTTACAATCTAGTTTATTTTAAAAATAAAATTAATTAATTTTTTTATGAAACATATTACATATTTTTGAAGGTTTTTGGTGACCTACTAGTCTTTTTAGATCACGCCTATATATTTCAGGTCCCAGGTTTTTGGTGGATTCACCCTTCATTTTTTGAGGTCGGTGTGAGGTGAGTTGGGTGGTGGTGGGAAACTGAGGTTGCATGGAGTTGGTTTCAGGATAATCTCAAGTTAGTATGTAGTTGTTTTATTTTGAGTTAGTTTTGTATCTATTTTTCTTTGTTATGTCCTAATTTTTATGGATTGTGTTTTATTTATGAAAATGGGTTGGATTAGTTTGGTTGGTTGTAACGACCCAAAAAATCATTAATGAAAATTCCTCTCGATCTAATTAAATGTCTTATTATGGATATATAAAAATTATTCACTTCCTTGGTTTTATGTTTTTGGATTTTGAAATACTATTAATAATTGTGACGGTTTCTAATATATCCATTGAACAGTGATCACATGATTAGTATAAATATAGGGATTTAACAAATCCAATTTACTCAGACAAAAGAAGCGATGGCCTCATACAGTAGAATTTCTTCATACGAAGCCCATTTGTTGGAGCTCAGAAAGGAGGTTGCATAATTGGGCTTCGCTCTTGACTAATCCCAAGCTTATCTTCAACATGTTAATCTTGAATGGAACCACCTATGGGAGAAGTGGAAGTTGATAGAGATTACCACCCGAGCGATGTTATCTGAGCCTCCCCAAGAGTCAGTCACCATCACACACCTTACCCTTCGGTCTTATGTAGGTTTTATAAGGGGTTATGTGACAAGACTCTAGCACTATGATTATGTACATTATTTTTGTATAGAGAATATACATTCATTTTATTATTTTTACTTTGTAAATAGTTTTTAAAGCATAAATAGTATTTTTAGTTAATATTCAATTAAGAAATCTATTTTTATGAATTAATGGATTTTTGAATTAAATAATATTTTAATAAAATATTATTACTAAATTAATTTTTATAAATGATCGTATAATTTTTATGAATACAATTGTGATTTTTATTAAGGTTTGAAAGCCATTTTTATCAAAACCCATGAATTTTCGATAAATGTCAGTTTTATTTTTAAAAGTAAAAATTCACATATTTAGAAAATTATTTAGATAAAATAAATATTATTTTTGGAATCAGGACGTATAAATTACCCAATGGTGAATTTTTCCTAATTTTCTGAGACAGTTGAATTTTTGGGTAAAAAATAAATACTGTTTAATTATATAATGTGTTTTATGACATCATAATGACCCAATAGTGATGTAATAAAATACTATAAATGTGATGTTATTCCAATATATTTTTTACCTTTAAAATAATGTGATTTTATGTTTTTTTGATTTATTTTACAAAGCTTTAGTGGACCCTCCAAGACTTATAAAACATTTTAACTTTTTAAAATGATTTCCATGAGAGTGTGACTCACCTCCACATAAGCAAGCCTAATATTTTAAGAATTTAGGTCATTTTACTTATAAAATAATGTTTTCCACTCCACTTTTACATAAAACATGGGCAAAAACCATGGGTTGGTTTGTGGTTTCAATTAGATTAATGTGTGGTTTCCAAACCCTAAATAATAAAAAATTCCCTCTCTTTTCCTATATAAACCCACCCAAGATCCCACTTATCTTAACTAAAAACCCTTGGATAACGTACCTACTCTAACCTAATCTCTATATTATCCTCCCAAGGTTCCCCAAGTTCCCAATAATCCTCTCTCAATCCCCTCCCAATCCTTTGGGATCACACTTCCAAGTAAGGGATTTCTTCCTTTCTCATTTTCATCCAAATTTATTTATATTGTTATGCCATTTTATTTTCAATTAAAAATGTTGGGGTATGATTTAACACCACCCATATACTTCCCTCCTTATTTTTTAATGATGATATACCCCTTTATCTCTCATTAATACCTCTCATGTACACCTGTTACCATGCCAAAATTTCGTAAGGGATTTCTATCCCCTCATTTACATTCAATCAATTATTTTATATTATGCATATAAATTCCATTAAATATGTTGCAACATGTATCCATATTACCCCCTTAATGTACATTTAATTTACATATGATGAGATACAACTTTCTCTCTCATCAACCATTTTTATTAATTCTTATGTCGCGTCGTTATGCTGCCGAAATTGCACCACGATTTTCCAAGCCAAAGTCATTATGTAGTAGTGAATATCATACCCATTTCTCTATCAAGGGTATTCACCTTTATGAACACTTAATTATTGATTATATAGTTTCATGTATGAATTACACATTCCTTTATCATGGAATAAATTATGATGTTTAATGAATCCATGTTATATGATCCATGTGGCACACTAATGCATGAAATAAAGTGATTAAGAAGGGTGCACCCTGATAGCACTCCAATGCATTGGGTAAAGACTAGTATCATGATACGTCAAGTGAAATGAGGGTTTAATCATGAAAATTCAAGTTAAATGAGGGTTTACTCATGCTCCATGTGCAATGAGCCTTGGCTCATGCTAATATCATGTTAAGTATTGTTGCTACATTTCCATGTTATGATAATCATGCTATATCATGACTTTATGTTCATGTTTCTATTATACTACATTGATATGCCTATTGCCTAACATGTAATGTATTCTTAATGTTATTCCTTGTTTACTCCCTTACTGGGCTTTATAGCTCACCCTTTTCTTATGCATGTCCTTAGGTTATCTCATGCAATGTTATGTAAGAAGGAATGTGTATGGTCACATAAAAGAATTTTTCAATAAAGATGTGTATTTCATGTTTTAATTTGTTATGTAATGTTCCTAAGCCTCAAAGACACTAGACCTCTATATCTTCTATGTTTTATCAAGTTAAGGTTTTATGTAATAAAATATGTTAAAGTGTGTAATAAAGAGTAGGGTTGCAATAGTAGTTATCAGAGAATAGGTTTAGTTATTTTTGGGATTAAGATTAGAAAACCCTAGTGAAATCCTTAGGGATAAGAATAAGTATAATAAAAATACCCCTAAATTTTGGTTAATATTGAGAAAGTGGTTTATCAAGAAAATATATCCCTTCCTGGATACGATTAGGTAGAGGCGACTCTAGCACAGATGTATCTAGGGGTAAAACCTGAAAACACCACTTTGAGCTACACTCGAAAGGGAACTAGTGCACGAAAATGGGCCTTGCTTCACTCTTGGTTACAACACTCCTAGGGTATATGCTTTGGTAAATTCATAATCTTAGTATGATCCATTATTAGGGGAATAAAAAAATGCCACTAAGAATATATGTTGGGAAGTAGATCATGGATAACATAGATTGAAGCCTATAAATTCATAAGGTAAGCAAATAAAGGTAATTTATAAGTCATTCATTTTTGTCTTTGGATTACCCTTTATGTATTACCCCTAACTTTCCTTTTATTCCAGCCAATAGCCAGTAATAGGAGGACTCGGGCTAACAACTGATGCGAAGATCAATGTGGCGATTGTTCTAATGATATGCCCAATCTGATGAGAGCAGGAATCGCAAACTTTGTCATAATACTCTCTCAGTTAACTCAAGTTTTGAATATAAACATGGGTTAATAGGAACTTTTAACCCCCCCCCCCCCTAAGAAAGAAAAAGTCACAATCGAGATCTTCATGAGACAAAGGCCTCATACTTTTAATGGATCATCTGATCCATCAATTTCTGAACAATGGATCAACTCCATTGAAAAGATATTCTCTATTCTTCAATGTTCCGAACAAGAGAAGATTATTCTAGATACTTATTGTATGAAGGTTTAAGCTGATCAATGGTGTAAATTGATCAAAAATATGAATCCTAAGAAGGAGATCAAGGTGTTGGAATAGAAGGTTTTTTGAAAAATGTTTTTCGATAAATGTTTTCCTCACACCCTCCGACTTAAGATGGAAAGGGACTTCCTTGACCTCAAGCAAAAAGTATTGGATCATATGAGGAAAAATTCACAAGGCTTGCACGATACACCTCCGGCTTTGTCGTTACCCCCGAATTCAAGGTTGACCACTTCTTTGGTGGGCTAAAACCTAGCCTACGGAAAGCCCTAGCGATATGTGAATTTGAGAGCTATGAGGAAATTTTCTGATGTGCCCTCAAGGTTGAAATGGATATCAGAAAATATTAGGGGTATCGTGGGGATAATAATCATAAGGTAAACTTTAATTCTGGCAGTATGATGGATAAATCCAACGGTGCTAAGAAAATCCATCACCCCACTTGCCAAAGGTGCGGAAAGAAGCACCCCATAAATTGTATGAAGGGGACGAGAAAATTATTTAGGTGTGGAAGAGAAGGTCACCTATCCATTAACTTCCAACAAGAAAAAACCCATGGCTATGATAGAGGAGAGGAACTCTCTGTTCGACCCTCAACGCATTGTTCATTTCTTCAATTTCAAATAACTAGGGCACTTTTCAAACTAGTTCCCTAATCTAAGGGTTTTCTAAGGCAACCAAAAATATCCAAGATAGCAAGGGATAAATTTTTCCATCACTAATGCCAAAGTGAACCCTAAAAACGAAGTTGTGAAAGGTATTCTAGTTATTCATTCAAGAATAGAAAATATACTTTTTTATTTTGGTTCTATTCATTCTTTTATATCCCAAAAGTTTATTAGAACAATCCCAACAACGCCAAAAATTATGGAAGTAAATATGTCGGTGAGAATGGAAAATGGTGAAATCATTTCATCCCATGAATATAACTCCTCCCCTATAATAATTTGTGGATTGAACTTCTCGGATAACCTCATCATACTCTCTCTAGTGTAATTTGATGCAATTATTGGTATAGATTGTCTTTCCCTATATAGAGCCAACATAAATTTTTGTAAGAGGGAAATCACTCTCCATATAGAGAATCGACCCCTGATTATATACAAGTGAAAGGATAAGGATGAATCTTCTTTAGCTCCATCATCTCAAGAATGGATATTACTGCCTTATGAGCACACGTATCTTACTCATATGAGTGAGTCCAAGTAAGCAACCATCCTTGAAGACATGCCTATTATGAGAGAATTTGCTGAAGTGTTTCCCAAGGAATTGTTTGGTATTCCTCCTAGAAGATATATTGAATTTTCAATTTATATTATACCTAGGGAATTGCCAATATCCAAGTCTACATATAGAATGGTTGTTTTGGATTTTGAGGAGCTGAAGAAATAACTACAGGAGAATCTGGATAAAGGGTTTATACGCCCAAGTTCTTCACCATGGGGTGCATGAGTCCTCTTCATCGAGAAGAATGATGGGTCAATGTGCCTTTTTATTGATTATTGTGAGCTCAAAAAAATCACGATAAAGAACAAGTATCATCTGCCTTGAATTGATGAGTTTTTAAATCAGCTACATGGAGTAAAATACTTCTCTAAGGTGGATTTGTGGTCAGGATATTACCAGGTAAGGGTGTAGAAGGAGGATATCCCCAAGACTGCGTTTTGTACAAGGTACGGGCACTATGAATTCATAGTAATGCCTTTCGGACTCACTAATGCTCCAAAAATCTTCATGGACTTGATGAATAGAGTATTTAGAGATTACCTTGAAAAATTTTTGGTGGTCTTTATAGACTATATTCTAATATACTCCAAAACCAAGGATAAGCATGAGGAGAATCTAAGCACTATACTAGAGACCTTGCGAAAGGAAAATCTCTATGAAAATTACTGAAAGTGTGAGTTATGGTTGAAGGAGGTCTCATTATTGGGTCATATCATCACAACAAATAGGAAATATGTGGATCTTTCTAAGATAGTTACAATTGAGGGATGGCGGAGGCCAACATCGGTAATGTATATCCGAAGATTCCTAGGGTTAGCTGGATATTATCGCCGATTTTTGAGAAATTTTTCACGATTGTCTAACCCTCTTACCAAAATAACTCATAAGGGAGTAAATTTTTCTTAGAGTGATGAATATAAAGATAGCTTTAAGTAGTTGAAAAGGAGGCTTATCACTGCACTCTTGATCACACTACCCACAAGTGGATAACTTTTTATGGTATTCAGTGATGCTTTGAAGAAGGGCATGGGTTGTGTGTTGATGCAAAATGAAAAAGTCATTGTCTATGATTCAAGGAAATTGAAAGTTCATGAGAAAAACTATCCAACACATTATCTGGAGTTGGTTTCATTTATCTTCACTTTGAAAATTTGGCGGCATTACCTCTTTGGGGAGAAGTTTGAAATATATACAGACCACAAAATCCTCAAGTATATATTCACACAAAAAGAGTTGAACGTGAACCAATGAAGATGGTTAGAGATGATCAAATACTATGACTTCTCAATCCATTAACACCCTGGGAAAGTGAACAAGTTAGTGGATGATCTAAGTAGAAAGGACCCAGTAATTCTATCATTGATGAGAATTGAAAAGGATCCAATCTTCTTATATTTTATGAAGATGGACATGGGAATCATAAAGAAGGGAACATCATTAGTCCTTTTAAAAATGATTGTTAAACCATAACTTTTTGAAAGGTTAAAGGATGATGTGGGAATTCAGAAGAAAGTGGAAACTATCATAAAATAGAAATTCTTAGATTTCAATGTTAATAAATAAGGAATTGTGAGATTTGGGACAAGAATGTGTGTTCCATAAAATCCATAGTTAAAGAATGAACTTTTGGATGATACGCATGGTTAAAATTTCTCCATTCACCCAGAAAACACAAAGATGTATCGAGATCTCTAAGAGCAGTATTGGTGGGATAACATGAAGAACGATATCGCTTAATATACATCAAATTTCCTGGTATGTCAACAAGTGAAGGATGAGAGGCAAAATTCTAAGGGGATGATGCAACCATTACCCATACCAGCATGGAAATAGGATAACATAACCATGGACTTTTTCACTAGACTTATGAAGACATCCAAAGGAAACAATGATATTTGGGTTGTTGTGGATTGTCTTACAAATATTGCACACTTCATTACAATTCTAGATTATTTCTCATTGGATAAACTAGAATGGATATATATCAAATAATTGATAAGGCTATATGGAGTACCACTATCTATTGTATCTGATCGAGATCCAAGATTCACCTCTAAGTTCTGGAAGAGTCTTCAACATGCTCTGAATATTGATCTGAACTTCAGTATGGCTTATCATCCTCAAACTGATGACCAATCTGAGTGGACTATCCAAACACTTGAGGACATGTTGAGAGCATGCACAATGGACTTCAAAGGAGGATGGGATCAACATCTTCCTCTGGTTGAGTTCTCTTACAATAATAGTTTCCACTCAAGTATCCAAATGGATCCTTATGAAGTCCTATATGGTAAGAGGTGCAGAACAGCAGCATGTTGGGATGAAGTTGGGGAGTGAAAACTCCTAGGTCCATAAATGGTTGAATAAATGGTGGAGAAGGTTAAGACCACCCAACAGAACATTAAAGATGATCAGAGTTGACAAAAGAGTTATGCTAGTAATCGTCAATGAGACCTAGAGTTTGATTTTGGAGACATGGTATTCCTCTACATATCACTGTAGAAGAGAGATATGATATTTGGGAAGAAGGGAAAGCTTAGTCCAAGGTACATCGACCCTTTTGAGACCCTTGATCTCATTGGAGCAGTGGCCTACCAACTAGCACTCCCACAGAACCTATCTCAAGTACACGATGTATTCTATGTATCACTCTTGAGGAAGTACACACCTGACCCATCGCATGTACTCAATATAGAGGTGGTGCTATTGGATAATGACCTCTCCTATGAAGAGAATCTGTTGAATATCTTATATCGTAGAGAAAAAGTTCTATGAAATAAGACAATGCCCCTCATCAAGGTGTTGTGGCGGAACCAGAAGTTTGAAGAAGCAATGTGGGAATCAGAAGAAGTGATGAAGCAGAGTTACCTGCATCTATTTTAGTGTGGGAAAAATAAATTTCAAGGGAAAAATTTCTTAAGGGGGGGGAGATTGTAATGACCCAAAAATTCATTAATGAAAATTCTTCTTGATCTAATTAAATATCTTATTATGGATATATAAAACCTATTCACTTGGTTTTATGTTTTTGGATTTTGAAATACTGTTAAGAATTATGACCGTTGCTAATATAGACGTTGAACAGTGATCACGTGATTAGTATAAATATAGGGCTTTAACAAGTCCAATTTAATCAGACAAAGGAAGAGATGGCCTCATCCAATATAATTGCTCTATAAAAATCCCATTTTTCGGAGCTTGGAAATGAGGTAGCGTCATTGGGCTTCACTCTTGACCAAGCCCAAGATGAGCTTCAACACGTTAAACTTGAATGGAACTTTCTATGGGAGAAGTGAAAGTTGATAGAGATTACCACCTGAGCAATGTTGTCTGAGCCTCCCCAAGAGTCCGTCACCATCACACACCTTACCCTTTAGTCTTATGCGGGTGTTATAAGAGTTTATGTAACAATACCCTATCACTATGATTATGTACATTATTTTTTTATAGAGAATATACATTCCTTTTATTATTGTTACTTTGTAAATAGTTTTTAAAGAAAAAAGAGTATTTTTAGTTAATATTAAATTAAGAAATATATTTTGTTGAATTAATGGATTTTTTAATTAAATAATATTTTAATAAAATATTATTACTAAATTAATTTTTTTAAATGATCTTATAATTTTTATGAATACAACTATGACTTTTATTAAGGTTTGAAAGCCATTTTTTTCAAAACCCATGAATTTTCAATAAATATTGGTTTTTATTTTTAAAAGTAAAAATTCACATATTTATAAAATTATTTAGATAAAATAAATATTATTTTTGGAATCAGGACATCTAAATTACCCAATGGTGATTTTTTCATAATTTTCTGAGACAGTCGAATTTTTGGGAAAAATTTAAATACCATTTAATTATATAATGTGTTTTATGACATCATAATTACCCAATAGTGATGTGATAAAATACTATAAATATTATTTTCGGCCAATATATGTTTTACCTTTAAAATAATGTAATTTTAGTTTTGTTTGATTTATTTTACAAAGATTTAGTGGACCCTCCAAGACTTATAAAACATTTTAACTTTTTAAAATGATTTCCTTGAGAGTGTGACTCGCCTCCGCATAAGAAAGACTAATATTTTAAGAAGTTATAACATTGTCCTTATAAAATAATTTTTTATACACCCTTTTAGCAAAAACAATGGGCAAAAACCATGGGTTGGTTTGTGGTTTTAATTATATTAATGTGTGGTGTCCAAAACCTAAATAATAAAAAATCCCCTCTCTTTTCCAACATAAACCCACCCAATCTCTCACTTATCTTCACTAAAAACCATTTTATAACACCCATACTCTAACCTAATCTCTCTATTATCCTTCCAAGTCACCCCAAGTTCCCAATAATCCTCTCTCAAGCCCCTCCCAAGCCTTTGGGATCACACATCTAGGTAAGGGATTTCTTCCTTTCTCATTTTCATCCAAATTTATTTATATTGTTATGACCTTTTATTTTCAATTAAAAATGTTGGGTTGTGATTTTTCACCACTCATATACTACCCTCCTTATTTTTTAATTATGAGATACCCCTTTCTCTTTCATTAATTCCTCCCATGTACACCTGTTACCATGCTGAAATTTCATAAGGGATTTCTCTCCCCTCATTTATATTCAAGAAATTATTTTGTATTATGCATATAAACTCCATTACATATATTGGGACATGTATCTATATGACCCCATTAATTTATATTTCATGTAAATATTATGAGATACCACTTTATCTCTCATCAACCATTTTTATGAATTCTTATGTCACGTCGTTATGCTGCTAAAATTACACCGTGATTTTCCAAGCGAAAGTCATTGTGTAGTGAATACCATGCCCATTTATCTATCAAGGGTATTAACCTTTATGAACACTTACTTATTGATTATATAGTTTCATTTATTAATTCCACATTCCTTTATCATGTAATAAATTATGATGTTTAATTAATCCATGTTATACGATCCATGTGTCACACTTATGCATGAAATGAAATAATTAAGAAGGGTGCGCCCTAATAATGCTCCAATGCATTGGGTAAAGAGTAGTATCATGATACGTTAAGTGCAATTAGGGTTTAATCATGATAATTCAAGTGAAATGAGTTTTTACTCATTCTCCATGTGCAATGATCCTTGGCTCATGCTAATATCATGTTAAGTATTGTTGCCACATTTCCATGTTATGATAATCATGCTATATCATGACTTTATGTTCATGTTTCTCTTATGATCCATTGATATGTCTATTTCCTACCATGTACTGTATTCTTTATGTTATTCCTTTTTTACTCTATTACTAGGCTTTATATATCACCCTTTTCTTATTCATGTCCTCAGGTTATCACATGCAATGCTAAGTACGAAGGAATGTGTATGGTCATATAAAAGAAGTTTTCAATAAAGATGTGTATTTCATGTTTTAAGTTGTTATGTAATGTTCCTAATCCCCAAATACACTATACCTATTGATCTTATATGTTGTATCAAGTGAATGTTTTGTGTAATAAAATATGTTTAAGTTTGTAATAAATATTAGGGTTGTTATATTTATTATAACCTATTTGGAAAGTTAATTTATTTTTCCCCTATATTTATTTATTCCACTATTTTTTGTATCTGATTAGGGTGAAATCATTCCCAAAGGGATTCTTGTGATTTCAATTCACTAGTTACCAGCCTTTGGGGATCGATAACGCCCTTTAGGCCTTTTGGTTTCTGGGGAAGGTGCCGAGTTCAGTGGCATACCGAGCCAGTTTATTACAAAATGGTATTAGAGACTAGGTTCTCAGTGGTACCTAGGTTTTGGCGCACCCAAGTTGGATCAGAGGTTTATAGGGATATTCAATAATCCCCTTTTCATTTTGGTATGTCCAAGTAGAAAGTATATTAGGGTTGTTAGAGCTTGAGAGGTAAGGGTGGGGAGAGTCTAGCTAGCTCTTTCTCATCCTGAAACTCAAGTTGTTAGGGGAATTTGGGTTTCAAATTGGGAATATGAGTTTTTTTAGATGTTTCTAATATATTCTGATTTAGATCGCTGATTTTATACCCTTTATTATGTGAGTGATATTGGGGGTCATTATTTGGTTTATGGGTGATATGGAGGAGAACTCGAGTTGTGTGGTTAGCATGCATGACCTAGGAAACTGTGTGGTACCCATATGGTTTATTCTCCCTTATTTTGTAGAGTGTGTTACTTGATTGTAACATGGTTTCCCAAACCATGTGACCAAATCATGAACAACGCTATTTCTTCCCTAGTTAGCATGCTTGAATCCTATTTATTTTGAATCTATTCAAAATTGATTCTCACTTATTGGAGGTGGATTGAGAAGTTCTTTGATGCCATTTTTGGATGTGGTTCTTATAAACCTTGTTTGAATCCTTATATAGGACTTGTATTGATCTTTGTTTTAAAATCTTGTTTGGTAAATGAAGGTATTTGGTGAAATGTTCATTTTCAAACTCAGTTTTATAGAATGTTTTTCAAAAATGGTATTTTCAAAGGTAAAATGGGTTTTTATGAGAATTATTTGGATTCTTGGTTTTCAAAATAAAATTGAATTTTGAAAAGAGTTTTATATATTGTCTTGTTTAGGAGGTGTGTATTCCACCATGGTTGTTTCATTTTTAAATATGATGTTGGATTATTTTTTAATCATACACCTTGGTGGAGTTTGGTTTCAAAATTTCCAAGTGAAAATGGTGGTTTCAAAAGAAAATTCTATTTTCATGGTGTGGTGATTTGTACCTTACTTGGTGGCTTGTTATTTTGGGGTTGAATCTTGAATTATAAAGGAATTGTTTGATTTTTGTTTTTAGGAATTAATTGATGATGTTCATTTATTTATTATTCTTTGTCCCCCAGAATGATTGAAAGGGTTTCTCCAATTTTGGTGTGTGCTCAGACTCAAAGTAGATTGGTGGATGTGGAACTTTCTTTGTGATCATACCCCATTTTGGACTTATTGAGTTAGCATCCACCTTCTTTTAGTGGTGATCAAGGGTTATTGAAAGTGGTTATGTGGTTAGAATAGATTGAGATAATCCAAAATTCCCTTAGAACACCTAAAGCTTTTCGGACGAGTGATTCCTTATCGGTTTTATCTAAGTATGGTGGGTGTTGATGGTACCTCCTATGTTGTGGGAAGGTATTTCTTGGGAGCTCTTCAGAATGTCATTTGTTCAGTGGTTCTTTCCTGAGGTTGTGAAAGCTAAGGGAGCGCTTGATCTTGTGGGCCTTTATCAGGGTAACTAATCAGTAAGGGAGTATATTGGTCACTTCTTAAAGTTAGTTGTATTTTCTCCAAAGTTGGTCATCATTGATTCTGTGAAATCTCATTTCTTAAAAGGTGGTATTCACTTGGATTTTGGTTCAGCTATACTAGAATCTATCCTAACATATTTTTAGGAGATTGTCAATGAGGCCATTCGAATGGAAGTTGACCAGTCTAGGAAGCCTATAATGGATGATGCCTTGGTTCTATATGATGTGTAG
Organism: Viscum album; assembly: GCA_963277665.1. Classification (NCBI taxonomy): domain Eukaryota; kingdom Viridiplantae; phylum Streptophyta; class Magnoliopsida; order Santalales; family Viscaceae; genus Viscum; species Viscum album. Next base: position 1,604,925,358 of record OY728141.1, on the reverse strand, counting down.
AAAAATCATGGTGGGGATAAGGATAATTTTGTGAGTAAAGAGAATAACTAGGATAAGCCAAATCTTGGAGAAAAGTTTTTTTCTCATGGGAAGAAAATATCCCTCATTTTATTTTAGTGTGAGGCTTCAGGGCATACTAATACCTCCTGTATGAAGTCTCCTAGAATTTTCTTCTATTGTGGTTGTTAAGTTAATCTTCAGAAGTTGTTTAAGCTCAATTTTTGAAATAGTTCTTGGGTTTAATCCTTGTATATGAGTTATTTGTTTTGGGACCTTTCCTTTGATGGTTGTAATATTGGTTCTGGAGCTTTGGTTTTTGTTGTTGAGATCTTTTGTATGGTTCCTTTTTGATATTTTTCTTATAGATTTCTTAAATTTAATTTATGGTATGCCTTGTTTTGTTTTTGGAATTCCCCCTCCATGTTTTATTATGGATGGATTTTGAGAATGTTTATCTGGGTTGCCTCGTTTCTTTATGGTTGTTTGGGAGTGCCTTTTGTTGTGCCCCGTTTGTTTGGGTATACATTTCTAAAGAGTTTTGGTTGCGCATGTTCTCTTTTTGAGCCATTATAGTGCTCATTATTTAGGTACGAGAAAGGAATTGGGTTCACAATTAGATAAATAGGGTGTGTGTGATCCAAAAGTTGAGTTTGGTATACTATATGGTGTTTGGATGTGAGCTGCTTGAGGATGCATCTTGTGAGGGCGATCCAGTTTTTGACCTTATATTATCCTCATGTGTGATGATCCAAGGTGAGATATCATGAATTTTTTCGAGGCTTCTTGGGGTTATTACTCCTTCTGTTGGGTTTGGAAGTTATTTTCATTGAGATTTATTTTCCCTCATGGTTTCTCATTTGTTTGAGTATGTGTTTCTCAGTAGTTATATTTGGTTTCACCATGTTAGAGGAATTATAAATAGTGGGGAGACTATGTTAGGTCTTACATGATTCATAGGACTTATTTTTTGAATTTTCTATTTTGGTTGTGCTTAGAGACATTTGGAAACCTTATGGTTGATCAATTCGGTCATTTTGAGGATCTTAGTTGTGGTTTGAGTTTGAATTGTGTTGATCGTTTATTTTGGGTTAGGTCCTCCTTGGATCATCCATTCCTTCTTACCTCTTATTTTCAATTTTAGACTTTATAAGGGTATAAAGTGACATGGTGGAGAGTTTGTGACACCCCATGTGTCAAGGTGTTTTTTTTTGTTATTTTGTGAGGTTTAGGTTTGGTTTGAGTTTCTATGTATTTTTAGATCAGAACATGGAAATTTTGAAAGGTTTCATTCTATACACAGTTAAGTTATGCGGTTAGAGGGAAACTGTGTGGACTGCCTTAATGAGGATATTTTTCAATTAATTTTGAACTATTAATGGTTTTCCAGCATGGTATGTGCACAATTAAGTCCAAACCATGCAAGTCCTATGGGTAACCATGTTGGATCACTAGTGTGTCTGAGGTGTGGTGCACAACTTGTGCACAGTTTGGTAAACCATGTGGCAAGTGTGAAATTTGGATGTGGTTTTTGATAGTGTTGGATGGTACGATTGGAGTATGTTCTTTCCAATCATTTGGTTCCCAGGTTGAACCATACAATGGGTGCCTAACCTAGGCAATGTCTAGCACACACTTGGTGTGGGGTTTGGAAATTTGTACATCCAAACCACGAGTCTTTCCCATGTGTTTATTTTTTGGAAATTTCTCATTTTCCCCCTCTGTGAATTTAAGGGTTTTTAACCTCTATTCTACCCCTATTTCATCGATCAACCCTTGGGAGGCCTTAGAGGAACTCTGCCCTTTTCTCTTGATTATTGGCCTCACTTTGGTGTTTTCCAAGTGGTTTTGAGGTATTTATTCCTCTCTTTATCTGTTTTTCCCTTCCCTCTCTCTTTTCTCTTAGTTTTGGATTTCCCCATAAACTCTAGATCTCTTGTGGGTGATTTTAGGGTTTTGAGTGCATATAATGTTGGGTTTTTTTGGTGTTTAGGGTTATTAGATTCTGTTTTTATTCCCATGGGTGTGCTTTCCATGGAAGGTGATAAGTTTTGGCTTGATTATCATATCTTTGAGGTAGGTGTTTCTATGAAATTGTTTTATCTTGTAATTAAAAGTGTGTTTGTGCTTTATAAATTCCTTTTTATTAAAATTATGAATATATGTGATATTCTTGTTGTGTTTTAAAAATGTTTTGTTGTTTTTTGATATTTTTATAAAGGGTTTCTCTTGAAAATTCCATGTTTTCATATTTGAAATGGAATGTTTTCAAGTGCTAAGATTTTTTGAAATTACATGTGGTTTTTAAAAATGGTTTCAAATTTAATTGGTGGATTTTGATCTGGTTTTAGTTTTCAATGAGTGAAAACTAGGTTTTAAAAGGAAGTTTTGTTTTAAAGTGAGGTGTTGACCTAAAAATTATTTATAAATATGTTATTATTTTGGATTTCAAATGTTGATTTGAAATGTGTATTTTGTTTTCCCCTTGTGAGAAATTCACTATTGGATCTTTGAAATTTGTTTGATGTAAATAGAGGTCTTAGACATTATTTTGTATTTTCAAAGATGAATACTTGTGTTGTAAGGTGTCTTTAAAATGATTTTGAATGGTGTGCATGATTTCAATCATTTTTTAAGAAATTCCTTAAGTGGTGATTTATGAAATGTGAAAGGGCTTTGAATCCCGAGCCATTTTTTGTGTTAAATGGACGGTTAGTACTTTGGTTTTAAAATGGTGGTTTTGAAATACATCCCTTGATTTCCATCATATCTTTTTTACCCCTTGTGTGGGTTATTTATCGCCATGTGATGCATGTGCTCCCATTGTGTGGTAATGTTATTGTTTATGTTAGGGGTGAATTTTTATATTTGAGTCCATTCATTGTCGGGTGTTAGGGGTGAGGGTAGTTATGGTTATTCCTTGTGTGTTAGACTTTTCTTTCATATTCATATTCCTTGCTTCCCCTTTGGTCATGGGAAACTGAGTACTAAGTAGGAGGTCTAATTTTTTATGCTTGTTGGTTTACACGCTACTAGGGGACTTCTAGTCATGTTGGGAATAAAGGGATGGGAGGGGTTTTCATCGTAATGAGGCTTGTGTGCGCTAGTTGGATGACTTAGGGTTTGAACTTCAGTGCATGATGGTAGATGGTTTGTGGGTCGGTATACTCTTATACAGTTAGAATATTTTCAAATTAGGAATCCCAGGGTAGAGACCATAAAAAATTTGGTTGTTTGATTGGTTATTGATTGAGGGTATTTTGATCTAGTTCTTGTTTTTATCATGTCCCCCGATTTCATTGTTATGGAACCTCTTATTGTTTATATTTGATATATTCCATATGATATATGGTTCTTGCTTCATTATGTTTAACTCTTGTGTGTTTTGGGTCATTTCCTTTGGAAAATTAGTTTTCAAAGATTCTTGGAAAACCTGTTTTAAATTTAAATACTCTTGTGTGAGCTCTTGATTTTTGTTTCAAGATGGGTGTTTTGGTTTAAAGATAGATTTGGCTGGTGAAATGTTTTATAGTGATCATTTTCATTTAAATAAAACAATTGGGTTGTTCTTAAGAAATATAAATGGGTAAGTGTGGTTTTTTAAGAGATTGGGCTGGTGGATTTATTTTCAAAATTTTTGGTTTCAATTTGGAAAAACAAAATGGAACATTCTAAAAGTGATTGAGGATTTGTTTTAGTTTTTCAAAGATTATATTTGAAAATATTACTTTTTAGTTTATTTTCAAACTAGCATTGTTGAATTGTCTTATGAAACATATTTCATAGTTTTGGAAGGTTGTAGTGATCTAATGGTATTTCTATATCACACCTATATATTTCAGGTTATGGGTTTTTAGTGGATTCATCCTTCATTCTTTAAGGATGACATGGAGTGATTTGGGTGTTGGTGGGAAATTGGAGGTTGCATGGAGTTGGTTTTGGGATCATCTTGAGTTGGTTTGTAGTTTTTTTATTTTTAGTTAGTGATATATTATTTGTGCTTTTTTGTATCTTCCTATTTATTAATTGTGTTTTATTTATGAAAATTGTTTGGATCGGTTTGGTTGGTTATGACCTATTTGGAATTTTTATTTATTTTGGCCCTTATATTTATTTATTTCATTGTAATTTGTATCTAATTTGGGAGAAATAATTTCCAAAGGGATTCTTATGATTCCCAAGAAATATTTTCCAACCTATTGGGATTTAGAACGCCCTTCGGGCCTCGTGGAGGGTCGGGTTGGGTTGGGTGTTGGGCTTGGTGGAAGCTCAGGACTGTTAATTACATGGTTTCTTGCAAGATCTACTCAAACTTTAGTAGATATTATTTCCACTTTAGAATCTATCTTAACCATGATTATCGAAATAATAAATCTTTACATATATGGGATTCTCCATTGAATTTTCCCTTACAAGTTCTTCAAACGGTGGAAATACTTATCCCTTTCCATTTATGATGGAAGCATCTCACTCATAATTCATTGAATTTGTATAAACCATATTGAAAAAAAAATACATCATCATCCTCACAAATCCATTTGGTCTCTTCAGTGTGAATGGAATCTAGAAATTTTTACAGATGTAGTATATTTACTACAACTAAATATCAACCAATATAACATTATGTGTGGTTTGATTTTATCAGGAGATGTTATATTCAAGATAACCTTGGTCATGTGATGATATATCAAATAAATAAAAGGAATAGAGGTTCCAAGATTAGATACCATGCTCATATAAAAAAGGATACATGAATATAAGAAATAAAAATATATTCCACTCAAATAAAAACTCATGATAATTGATGATTTTGAAGGGAGAATGAAAAGGATAAAACCTCAAGTATCATTGATGGATTATTCACACCAACCACCATGTAGAGAAAATAAGAGAGTGAATCAAGCACAAAAATTTGTTTACTCGTATCAAAATTCCTATAAATATAATAAGTAAGAATAGAGAGAAAAGAATAAATAATAGGTCACTCTCTTGATTATAAAAGAATATGTGAAAGAAAGATCATCACTTTTCATGATGGCGTAGGTTGTTTCCATCAAACAAAAAGTTAATGAATTTTCAAAGAAAATTTTATCAAGAATAAAAAAAATTAAATGATTTTAATGGAATTCATGGAAGATAAAAATGAGTCATGATTAATTGGTTTCATCCATACCACTATAAATTAAGAGTGGAAGATTGATGGATTTATCCTTTCATAGAGAAAGAATCATAGAAATGAATGCACAAATGGTGCACCAAAGAAAGAAAATTACATTAGTGAGATGATTCTCACAAAGGATATGAATAAAAAGATGGTTAAGAAGAATATTTCTTGTCTAGATATTCAAATAGAAGTTTTCACAGGTTGTGTTATCCAAATAAAGTCTTTAAAGTAGATCAAAATTCAATGGTTGGTCCATAATGTCCAAAAAAACTTCTCTAATTGAGGATGTCGGATGTACCCCTATCCCCATGAACTTAATTTTTTATATCCTATGATTTGAGTGATGAATATTTAAGGGAGAGATACAATCCATGGGATCTATATGAATTGAAAGGGGATGAGTTCATAGTAAGATGGTGAGAGTATTAATATGAACTGATTACATTGAGAGTGGATAAAATGAAATAAGTGGTGTTATAATTATACATTATGGATGTCAAAGAAAAATATAATAAAACTAGTGGGTTGAGAGAGATTGAAAGTAAAAACTTGATAAATCTAGAGATACATGCAGTGATTAATAAATTCATGTGGTTTCAAACCATACAGTATTATCAAGTGATATCAAGTAGCCACTATGAAGAATCAAAGTTGAATCTAGTTATACATGCTAATAAGATGAAATATAGATGGTAAGAAGCCTGATTTATATTAAAATAGGTTCTAATACCATATCTAATTTTTCAAATGGTATCAAAACAATTTTGGAACTCCAAATTTGGTATCAGGACTTTACTAAGTGGTGTCAGTCCCTAAAGAATAAGATGGACAACTAGATAAAGTAGAAACTACATTTATGAAGGAATACTTGTTATATATTTTTATGAACTAATAGTTTGGTATCATCTAATTTCATTCCAATATACTAAAATATACTAAGAATAAATTATTATAACTAAAAATTGGTTTCCCTATATTGAATATTATCACAATATTTGATATAAAAAACTAAATAAATTAATGGGATTTGATGATGAACATTAAAATTCCAATTATCCTCATCTGATGATGGAAAATCCTTGTAAATAATAGAAGATCATGAATATCAAGTGGTGTTTCTTGTTTATCATAAACAAGTGATATCAATTGGTTCAATTTATGGTATGTTTCAAACACTTTTTTCTTTATTACTTATGAACTGACAATTTTATGTAAGTGTGATTAAGATCATAGGTAGTTTTATGTTGAAGGAAATTTACTTCTCAAGTTGTTTAAGATTATGGAAGTAAATTAGTGACATGGACAACATTGAAGTTATTGACTTGGACTCTTGTTTCTAACACTGATTTATAACTAATCAGGATTATAGGATTTTTTTTGATAACTCATTTACAAGTGGTAAAATCACTCATTGGAATTCCTTGAGGATAATGCAGCTAAAAGTGAAAGTGATTTTAAATTTGTGTTATAATGGAGAATGGTTGAAAAAACTCAAAGGTTTTAATGATTTTCAATAAGTGGTTGAAAGAACCAAATATTTTGAAGGAGAAATAAAGTGGATGAAATATATGGAGGTATGGATTATCAAATAGAGTTCTAACTATCTTAATCTGGATTATCTGTTTAAGTGGTAAACAAATCTCTAGGTTCATTGATATGGAATCTTATGGAGTTATGAAGTGAATATTTAGGGGGATATAATCAATCTAAATCTGGAGGTTCTTGGATTAATAACATAATTATTATCTTTCTTAAAAATATGGTAAAAGAATATTATTGGAAAATGGGGTCAAATGTGGTGAAGATAACTTAGTACCTTTTATGAAAAATGGGTAAGTATGAAGAATTTGGTAAAGATAAACCCTTTTCATTTTATTTTCAAAGGGGGGTAAGAAGTTCATAAAATCCATATTTTTAGAAGTAATTAGTTTGAAAGAGAAAGTAGAATAGATTAATCTCAACCTATTGATGTTTTATGGACATTATAGAAGCATTTTAAAAAAATGTAAAGGGAAGATTGTTGAAACTAGAAGGTTATATGTTATATTTGTTGACAATCATTAAAGTTTGAAAATGATTAAGGTTTTTTATTTTTTTTAAATTTAGAATTTGTGTAAAAGTGAAGTTTTTTGTAGATATAAATATGTTTCAGAATTTTTTCATGATTTTTTCATGTTGGTTTCATGGTTATCTTCTTATTAAACCACTAGAAGATACCTACTAGAACTTACACGGTTAAAACAAAGAATTGATGTGATCTCATGCTATGGTGTCTATGACTTGGAAAACACACCACACCAAAATAACTACACTACAATGCACAACCACCAAATGAATGAAGATAATAATTATCATAATACAATGATTAAAGAATGTAATAAAAAATAACAACACAATTTATATGGTTTGGATGTGAATCCTACTCTATAGGGGAAATCAAATTCACTTTATTAAGGAAACAGAAGATTATTACAATTGATCAATGTATATATCAATCACAAGTGATTTAAATCTATTTAAATAGTAGATTCCATCTAGTTCTTTTGGTAGTTGTCACCTCATGATCTTTATGGGGAGAACCCCACCTGATCCATCACCATAGAAAACCCTTTGTTCATTCAAAGACTTCCATCACCCCAAATCCTTCACCTGGTACAGTGTGCACATTCCAAAAATCCCATGAGTCTTTTTTGTTTCCCACACTTATTTCATCATAATGATTTGAAGAGTAAATTATAATCAACACCATTCATCTATACCTTCTGGTCAGCATCATCTGGTCTTTATAACTTATGGACTTCATAGGTGTCGCTCCATCATTTCCATACAAGCTATTGGAAGTTATATTACAAATTTATTCATTTTTTAGAATAACCCTTTAAATAAAATGGATTTCACACACACAACTGGAACCTAAAAATATCTCACTTGAGAATCATTTTTTGGGCCTCTTTCATATTTCACAAACCTTATTCATGCCTCAAAATTATTTTGCATCTATGTGGTTCTTGTTGTACCCCAAGACACCCTGAGAGGGGACGGGTGAATCAGGATGTCAAATTTTTCTTTTTATTAAAACAGGTCTTGTCCCTATGTTGGTAGGAAATCGTTAAACATGTATGATTTTAAAATACATTCACTAAACACACAAATGCTGAAATAAAACAGAACATGTCAATTTTTACTTAGTTCACTACTAAGGGCTAGTCTAAGGAGCATAACCCGATGATGTGTTGGTCATACCAGAATCTACTAAGCTTCACTATATTTTGTGGATTATAATTTTCTATCCATGGTCACTCTATGACAGGTGCACTACCTTTATAATGAATTCAGGAATAGTACACTACCTCCCTTGGATCACTTCCATCAACTCTTTGTACACTACTTTGGATGAAGTTTTCCTTGTTTTATTGACTTGAAGTTTGTTTCCACATTTGTAAGAGTGTATGGTTTGATATGTTTAATTTTAGCCTAAATTTTATGCCCTGATATACTCCACAGTCTCCAAAATACCCACCCAAGTTTTCCATGTGAAAACACCTACTTGAAGTTGCCTTACATGAATTAACCATGCAGAATATTGTTCATTGTGTACTTACCTTATAGACTGTGTACTCCCCTTCACAGACCATGCACTCCAATTCATGGATCTCCCTCATGAGCTACCTTCCTTTATGTATAAACTTTATGGACACCTTGAAAACTATCTTTGTGTACTATGCCTAATAAACCACCTTCAAAAACTCCTCTTCACACACTAACTTCACAAATTTGTCCTCGTGTACTCACCAATTGGATCCTACTTCACGAACTATTCTTTCCCTCTTCAATCTTTAGATTAATATTTAGATCTTTTCTTACTTCTAATTGATCGTTAATGAATGTATTAGTGGGATATTTATAGGAAAATATCTCCAAAAAACTCACTAACCACTGTAATTATTGTTCAACCCTTTTTTAAATACCTTTCATGTACTCCCTTAATAGTATGCCCACTGTGAAACACCTTCATGAACTATCCTTCATAGACCACCCAAATAAATAGAATACTTCCTTCATGATCATCCAAAAAACTCTATTCTGAGACCATGAACCTTACCATGAGAACCATGTACCTCCTTTATGGTCGATAAAAAAATACCGTTAGGAGATCGTATGGTGTGCTTGTGATCGTGGACTCTCTACATGGTCAAGCTATTATGTACTCACTTGGCGGGAACCCCTACTACAGACTTATTACACAAGCCATGTGATCTCCCTAACGATTCGTTTACTCTTCTACATGGGTCGCATAATCACTATGTGGAAAACCTTACTTACCTTAAAATTTTCATGAAACTTCTCCAAAACATCTAGTTTTTTGCATCCAAAAATTTAGAAAATACTAAAAAACAACACCATTGAAAAATCTTCTCCAAATCCTCAAATGATCTTCTATAGTCTTCGAGATCCTTTGATCAACCCAGAAATGAATTTTCAAAAAACACAACATCAACACCAAAAACCATCCCAGAACACCTTGGTTCCAATAGTCCCCCCACAATGCTTACAAATATCCCAGTCCAATTATGGAGTAGCACCACCTTAGCACATCTCAGACTACAACCTTTTATAGTATATCTGTCAGATTTTGAGCCATTTATATCTTACATAGATCCATCACTTAATCCTCCTAAAACTTCTATATTATGTGATACTTTATATGAATATTCTTTGTCCTGGAATGAATTTTCAGATTTTTTGATAAGTGATTCATACTTTGTGAATCTCAAAATAACTTTACATCATCTTACTTTTGAGATCTTACCACTTCCCCTTCAGTCCAATCAATTCCATCCCAGTTTCCATTAAATAAACACACTCTACTTCCATTGTTGAGAGTGTAACTACCAGCTAAAACTTTGACATCTAGATTATAATCATCCCACTAAATGAGAACACATATCTGGTTGTTATCTTCCAAGTGTCTATATCTCCACTAAAGTCAAAGTTAGAAAATCCATGCAAATATTCATATGTTTTGAAGAAAAATTACAAGATTTTAGAACCCTTTAAGTACCATAGAATCCACTTCACAACCTCTCAATGTTCTATTTTGAGATTTGACATGTATCGTCTAACAACATCCTCTGTTTATGCAATGTTAGGTTGAGTACAAACAATGACATACATCAAGACTCCAACTGTCGATGCATAGGGAATCTTCTCCATGTACACTACCTTATATTTTTTTCATTTTGTATTCTCCTTGATTAATTTTAAATGTTTGTCTAGGGGTGTGGTCACGGGTTTCTCCTTTCCCTTTTCAAAGTTCTCCACTACCTTCTAAATGTAATCTGACTAATTCAAGTACAAATTACAGGAAATTAATTCCCTTAATATCTGCATCCTTAAGATCAATTTATACAAACCAAGATCCTTCATCATAAAACATCTAAAAACTCAATCTTCATCTCATCAACCCTTTCCTTCACTGGACTGAGAATAAGAATATCATCAATATATAGAAGGTGATGAATCTCCCATCATCAAACTGCTTCCAGTAACATAAATTGTCAGCATTTCTTCAGATGAACTTTCTTTGCATCATAAAGTCATTAAAATTCTAATTGCGCTACCTCAGCACATACTTCAAACCTAAAGGCCTTGCTTCAACTTGAATATAAGGTCTTGGTCCTGATGCTCCATGAAATCAACCAACTACTCCATGTAGATTTCCTTATATAATTCCCCATGAAATAATGTTATCTTCACATCCAACTATTCCATATGAAATCCCTCTATAGAAACTATAGTAAGTACAATTTTGATAGTCATGTTTTTAACTATCAGTGAAAAATATCAGATAAATCCACACCTTCCATGTAACACCCCGAGATTTTATGAAAAATATTCTATTTAATTTCATTGATGTTTTGTGTTGTACGCTACACCAAAAGGAGCTTTCACTACATGCACCCCTGACTTGGCTTGCATTACACGCAATCGCGACCTTCCACGATAGCGTGTGTTGTACGCAATATCGAGTTTCACTAAACAACGATATGTTATATAAACTAGCTGTTATGAATAGTAATACCCACTTTTTGAAATTTTATAAATTTTATTTTTCAAAATGGACTTCATTTTTGGATTCGGAATATCGAAATTAGCCTAGGGTGAATTTTTTGTATTTTTCTGAAAACTTTCAATTTTTGATGAATAGTGAAAACACTGGGTTCTTATTTAAAAACCGACATTTTATATAAATAATTATTTATTTTATTTAAATTTATTTTAGGTCAAAATTGATACATAATACCTATATAAGTTCAATTTAATTCATTGGAGTCATTTTATAATAATTTTAGACATAAAAATTTTATTGAACTTTTCACAGTCTTTTACCCACCTCCTAGGAGAGTTTGAAAATTTACATAAAACTTAATTTTACCACTTCTGTGAGTGGAATTTCGAAAATCCAAGAGACACGGTTAATATCAAGGAGTAAAATGTGGTTCAATGAGATAAAAATAATTTTTGGTAAATAGTAATTTTTTACTTTTTTTTACCACGATTAAAAGTAAATAGGGTAATTAAGGGTAAAAATGATATTATTATTACCCTAAAACATGTCCTAATTATATTGGATAAGTGTAATTCGACTAAAAACAACCTTAGGAATAAAATATTACCCTTTAGGTACACTTGGATTAGATTAGGACAATTATTATTATTTTATTTAAAGAAGAGTTAAAATAGTTAAAATCAAAGTTTAATAACTAAAACACTTATAATATAGGGTTATACATAAGATAAATTCGACTATAAATATTCATTAGAAAGCTAAAAATATTTCCTACATAATGGTATTTTATTTATAATTTTTAGACATTAAATGATTTAATTTATTTATGACACACTGAGGATGCAGTAATTACCTTATTAATGAAATATTAACATAATTGATGTTATAAATACCCAAATAGTGTCAAAATTGACATAAAATGGTTTTTAAAACAAATATTATATTATTATTTGTTATTATATTCCTAAAAATCTAAAGTTAGGCCAAATGACATAGATAAGGTTATATATTTTAATAATGAACCACTTGGGGTTTGTTTGGCTTGTTATAGTAAGTTTATTAACCATATAGTGTAAGAAAACAAGAAGACACAGTAAAAGTTAAATTATTTAACTTAGTGTTAAATATAAATGATAAGGTTAAAATAGTAACCTAAACTTGTATAAAATCTATTGGTTGAGAGGATTTCGACCCATCCCCACTTTAGCTTTGAAATAAATCAATTTGGAGCTATTATAAAATGAATATGACTTTATTATAAAATAATATTTTAAATTTTTTCAAAGGTGCCCCTCTCCTCCCTTATAAAAAGGGCACCCCTTCCCTCTTATCTTCACACCCTTTTGAGCCTTGAAGCTCGGCCAAACCCTGCCAATTCCTCTTCTCAACTTCCCTAGAAGCATTATAGAGGTTCTAGTCTCCTCAAAAGACCAACTCTAGTGCCTTAAGAGGAGGTTAAGAAGAGGCGCGTCAAAGAAGAGGTAATATCCTTTACCGATTCTTTCCAATTTATTTCTTCTTATACTTCTTCTTCTTTATTTGTTTCATCATAAATTAATAACATCAGTATCACTCATATAATAATATGTTATTATAAATATGAAACAACCCTATTTCATCTTCTATCCATCCTACAGAAAATGAAACCACCGCGCATGCATACGTACGGAATACCGTCTCCACGCCGTGGTGTAATCTATTTTCCACCACCACCTTACATGGATGGGTATAATGGTGTAAATAAATAACTATATATGGTTATTTTAAAGTTATATTGATTCTGAAATATTATACATGCACTTCAATACAATTCCACAATCATGGAAATGATATCATCGCTCGTGCGTACGTATGGACTACCGTCTCCACAAATGCGATGAGATTCATTTTCCATGATTAACCATTCAAGAATGATTATAAAGTATATATAATGAATAATAATTAAATATATGAAATAATGAAGCTAATGGGTTTATTTAAACATATATATATAAATTTCATCTACTTACTTCCATTCAAGTCAATAAGGAAAAGAAAACAGCGTTCATGCGTACGTACGGCCTACCGTCTCCATGAACGGTGTATTTCATTTCATTTATCCATTTTTTATATATATATATACTGAATGAATATGATATATAAATCATTATTTACATTATGGAAGTAATTAAATCATGATATAAGTGATAATAATATCAATAACAACAAGTCCAAACAAGTACGATAAATAAAAAGATTTTACCCAAAACGCTGCTTTAACATGGAATTTAAAAAAGAATGGGTAATATAAAGTCATAAATGAACCATATATGATATAATAAAAATGAATATAATTCTTTAATAAGTAAATGACATTATTTAAATCATTATACAAAAGGTTTGGATATGTACGAAGCATATCGGATCTCAATTAAGGGATAACTATTCCAATCTTGCTCTTATCCGAGATTGTTTATTCGTAAATATTTACTGGGGTTTTTGTTATCATCCATGTCCATGTTTTATAAAAATGTTTTCATGTATTTTTAATGTCCTTTTTACCCATTTTTGAATTTTACCACATGTTATAAAAGGAATCTTACTTTTGTTTACCACACGAGGAACTTTTTGACTTTTCCGACAAAAGTACGAGGAGAATGTTATTTTTAACTTATACAGCATGAACGGATTTTTACGGTTTCATAACGCATCATTTTCATGAAGCTTCCTCTAAAATATTGCATGATTATTTTCAACAAAACCATTTTCTTTTAAAATTCCATGGCATTTTGTGAAAAGAAAATGATTTTGAAGAAGAAAGGATATTTTCCTCAAGAATTCATTTCAAGTGTTTTATCAAAACCATTTTCCATCTAAGATGACATTATTTCATATGTGTATGTTTCAAGTATAATGTATCTATAATTTAAATGTTTTCACTTTTCTTATGATTAAATATCCATTTGTTTTATATGGATTATGTGATGATGGGATGATGTTTATGAAACCCATTTTATTCTTTGGGTTATGATGAATGTTTTAAGTTTATTTTGTGGCACAAGTAAGAATGATTTCATTATAAGATGGGTGGGACCTATATCTCCCTCAAATTAATTGGGTAAAGATTTATATCTCATGAGATAGACATGTCTGGAACGGTAAGTTAATCTGGTTCAATGATACAGGACTGGAACGAGGAGTGAACTCGATTCAGAAAGGGACTTTGTCCACTAAGATGGTCTTGGAAGCAATGCCTTGGCTACTATGGAAATCATATCATGTGCTTAATGGTTTTCCACAAATACATATTTTATTCCCATGCTATTCCTTTATGATATATTCCTTGTGTACTTCCAAGATTTATGTCTTTTCTCAAGATTTTGATGTTTAGATTTTATGTTCAAGTTTTTGCATTCAAATGTTTATGGATTGTTTTATGTTCTCTATGTTTACCCTTACTAAGCATTTAGGCTCACCCTTTTTATGTTTTCTTTTCCCCGGGATTTAAATAAAAGTTTTAGGTAAGAAAACAAAAGGGGAATATCTTTACGGGAGATGTTGAAGATCTTTCACCATGATTAGAAGATTATATTCTGAGTTTCCAAAGACACTAAACTATTACGGTCCTTGTGTGTCTGTTTTTGTTATGTATTAAGTATTCCTCAAAAAGTAATGTAATTTCCATGTACGTCAAGATTTGGGTCTCTACAGTTGGTATCAGAGGAAAGGTTTAGTTAACCTTTGGAAATTAGGATGCGAAAACTTTAGTGAAATCCCTAGAGATATTTCTAAGGTATATCTAGGAATGTCCCTAAGGATAAGTATACGTATAGGTTATAGTCCTATAATTAGGGTAACGATCTTAGAATTTAACCTAAGATGTTATATATTGATGGTACTCCCCCTTGATTATGATTTTTTCCTCTCACACTATTCTTTTTGGGTTTTAGAAAATGGATTAAAATAGGAAGATTCATGATAATGGAGGATATGATGGACAATGGAATGATATTCTTCATGAGCAACCAAATGAAACGGGATTTGGAAGTCCAAACATTGTTATTATGCCTAATCAGCAATCTCATAATATGATCAATAATCTCAACTTCAGTAAGTTTCTCGACTCATCTAATAAGAGAAAGATGGAGTTTCATGATGATCATAGAGGAAAGAAAGTTCAATTTCTCTCATGTAAATCATGTGGGAAGAGGCATCAAGGAAAATGTTTCAAAGGAACTAGAAGATGATTTGGGTGTAGAAAAGAAAGACACAAATCCAGTAAGTGCAAAGGAAAAGGTTCATTTAACACCATGGAGAAGGATAATTGTATTGCTACAACATCAACAATGATTATATGTTTTAAATGTGGAATTTATGGGAATTATGCAAACCAATGCCCTAAGGGAAAATATCATGAAGATAATCAGCATGGTCATATGGGTAGTATTTATGTGGATGATTATGAGGAGACTACAAATGATATATGAGATGAAATAGGTGTTGAAGCTTGGTCAAAGGTTTAAGAAGGTAGTTTAATGATTGTATGTTTATCAAGAATAATGTATGGTACTATGGAATAAAGAAAAATCTAAGGATTGTTACACTGTTGGCTTTGCTTGAGTTTTGAAAGTATATGTTGAATGGTACCGGTAACCATGAAAGGTTATTCAGATATTTTTGGAAAGCACCTAATATGCGCATAAAGAAGGGATAAGGAGATAATGAAATGTTTGATAGTATTAATGAGCTCATGACTAATATAAGGAAAAGGTGATATCATGGTTTGAGTATATAGAATTTTTGGGATTTTGGTATATGGAAAGAGTTACCTTATGAAAACATTCATGTTTTCACTATGGTTCAAGAGAATACATGATTAAGGTATTCACATGTTTGGAATGTGACCAAAAATATATATCGTATGATATATGGGGGATAAATGATGGTATTCACATGCTCGGTAGATGACATTTCTAGTAATTGTTTTCTTTATACTATGAGCTTGGACAGAAGTATTTTGGATAAGCCTAAAGATTGGAATGAATTAAGCTAGACATAAGATAGTATTGTTTAAGGCTAGAACTTTTTTTGATATTATTTATGGAATGTTATAATAATGTAGTTTTAGAAAAAGGACAACCTGCAGGACGGGTGACAACCCGTCGCGTCGGACAAGGCTGTGGGAATCGAACCCACAACCGTAGTGCGAAAGGCCTTTATTTCCTACCACTGGCCTACAGGAAGTCCCTAGTTAATAGAAAATAGCTTTATTAAGTAGTACGATAAATGAATTATACGTCCATTTTTGGAATCATATACGATTAACCTCACCATAGATGGACTTATGTATATTTGATAACTTTTGCTAACCTTTTGTTTGAGACATATGGAATGACCCATCATTCTATCACATGATCTGATAACACTTCATGAATAAAAAAATCAACTTCATTTCTTTAAGAGATGAAGTGGAAATTGTTCAAGGCACGAAAAATGGTGAGATTATACCGAAATAAAGTAAGTATTTCTTCTAATTCAAATTCTTCAACTTTAGGGAAATCATTTTGAAAACCAAAAATGTTGTCCTAGTGCCCTTATATCCGATGAATCAGATGGTACCTTAGATCATCACAAATTTATGTCTTTGTGATTGTTGGATTTTTCATAGCCATGTCCTCTACCACTCTTCATCAGAACATGATGGTTATATTTTTCTTCAATATCCATATTTTCACCTATGTTCTCCTATGTGGAAACCTAGTGATTAGTTAATTTGGGTAACCATTAAGTTTCATAATTTAGTTTTTA
This sequence comes from Viscum album, assembly GCA_963277665.1. Lineage (NCBI taxonomy): Eukaryota > Viridiplantae > Streptophyta > Magnoliopsida > Santalales > Viscaceae > Viscum > Viscum album. The sequence goes on along the minus strand of OY728141.1, from coordinate 1,604,908,340 downwards.
AAGTTCAGTTTTGGTATTCCTTTTTACGATGTGGGTTTCTATGAAGAAACTTTCAAGTATTAAACCATTTATAACCCGGATGAATTTTGAGGGAGAAATTCATTTTAAGGGGGGTAGAATGTAACACCCCGAGATTTTATGAAAAATATTCTGTTTAATTTCATTGATGTCTTGTGTTTTATGCTACACCAAAAGGAGCTTTCACTACACGCATCCCTGACTTGGCTTGTATTATACACAATCGCGACCTTCCATGATAGCGTGTGTTGTACGCAATACCGAGTTTCACTAAACAACGATATGTTATATAAACTAGCCGTTATAAATAGTAATACCCACTTTTTAAAATTTTATAAATTTTATTTTTCAAAATGGACTTCATTTTTGGATTCGGAATATCGAAATTAACCTAGGGTGAATTTTTGGTATTTTTCTGAAAACTTTCAATTTTTGATGAATAGTGAAAACACTGGGTTACTATTTAAAAAACGACTTTTTATATAAATAATTATTTATTTTATTTAAATTTATTTTAGGTAAAAATTGATACATAATACCTATATAAGTTAAATTTAATTCATTTGAGTGATTTTATAATAATTTTAGACATATAAAAATTTTATTAAACTTTTCACCGTCTTTTACCCACCTCCTAGGAGAGTTTGAAAATTTACATAAAACTTAATTTTACCGCTTCTGTGAGTGGAATTTCAAAAATCTGAGAGACACAGTTAATATCAAGGAGTAAAATGTGGTTCAATCAGATAAAAATAATTTTTGGTGAACAGTAACTTTTTACTTTTTTTTACCACGGTTAAAAGTAAATAGGATAATTAAGGGTAAAAATGATATTATTATTACCCTAAAACATGTCCTAATTATATTGGATAAGTGTAATTTGACCAAAAACAACATTATGAATAAAATATTACCCTTTAGGTCCACTTGGATTAGATTAGGACAATTATTATTATTTTATTTAAAGAAGAGTTAAAATAGTTAAAATCAAAGTTTAATAACTAAAACACTTATAATATAGGGTTATATATAAGATAAATTCAACTATAAATATTCATTAGAAAACTAAAAAGATTTCATACATAATGGTATTTTATTTATAATTTTTATACATTAAATAATTTAATTTATTTATGACACAATGATGATGAAGTAATTACCTTATTAATGAAATATTAACATAATTGATGTTATAAATACCCAAATAAATGTAATTTGAGACTTTTTATGAATTAAACTAATTTTATAGGTTAATATGACATGTTAGTATTGATTCAATTAACTTTTTTAGAACTAATCATGCTGTTATGATTTTCACAAAAATCAATTACCAAATAGTGTCAAAATTGACATAAAATGGTTTTTAAAACAAATATTATATTATTAATTATTATTCTATTCCTAAAAATATAAAGTTCGGCCAAATTACATATATAAGGTTATATATTTTAATAATGAACCACTTGGGGTTCGTCTGGCTTGTTATAGTAAGTTTATTAACCATATAGTGTAAGAAAACAAGAAGACACGGTAAAAGTTAAATTATTTAACTTAGTGTTAAATCTAAATGATAAGGTTAAAATAGTAACCTAAATTTGTCTAAAATATATTTTTTGAGAGGATTTAGACCCATCCCCACTTTATCTTTTAAATAAATCAATTTGGAGCTATTATAAACTAAATATGACTTTATTATAAAATAATATTTTAAATTTTTTCAAAGGTGCCCCTCTCCTCCCTTATAAAAAGGGCACCCCTTCCCTCTTCTCTTCACACCCTTTTGAGCCTTTAAGCTCAGCCAACCCCTGCCAATTCCTCTTCTCAACTTCCCTATAAACATTATAGAGGTTCTAGTCTCCTAAAAAAACCAACTCTAGTGCCTTAAGATGAGGTTAAGAAGAGGTGCGTCAAAGAAGAGGTAATATCCTTTACCGATTCTTTTCAATTTATTTCTTCTTCTACTTCTTCTTCTTTATTTGTTTCATCATAAATTAATAACATAAGTATCACTCATATAATAATATGTTATTATAAATATTAAAAAACCCTATTTCATCTTTTATCCATCCTACAGAAAACGAAATCATTGCGCGTGCGTACGTACGGAATACCGTCTCCATGTCGTGGTGTAATATGTTTTCCACCACCACCTTACATGGATGGGTATAATGGTGTAAATAAATAACTATATATGGTTTTTGTAAAGCTATATTGATTCTAAAATATTATACATACACTTTAATACAATTCCATGATCATGGGAATGATATCATCGCTCGTGCGTACGTACGGACTACCGTCTCCACGAACGCGATGAGATTCATTTTCCATGATTAACCATTCAAGAATTATTATAAAGTATATATAATGAATAATGATGAAATATATGACATAATTAAGCTACTTTATTTATGTATACATATATATATATATATATATTTGTGTGTGTGTGTGTGTGTCATCTACTTACTTCCATTCAAGTCAATAAGGAAAATAAAACAGCGTTCATGCGTACGTACGGCCTACCGTCTCTATGAATGGTGTATTTCGTTTCATTTATCTATCTGTTATATATATATATATATATATATACTGAATATATATGATATATAAATCATTATTTACATTTTGTAATTAATTAAATCATGATATAAGTAATAATAATATCAAGAACAACAAGTCCAAACAAGTACGATAAATAAAACGATTTTACCCAAAACACTACTTTAACATGGAATTTACAAAAGAACGGGTAATATAAAGTCATAAGTGAACCATATATGATATAATAACAATTAATGTGATTCTTTAATAAGTAAATGACATTATTTAAATCATTATACAGGAGGTTTGGATACGTACGAAGCATATCGGATCTAAGGTAAGGGATAACTATTCCAATCTCGCTCTTATCCGATATTGTTTATTCGTAAGTATTTACTGGGGGTTTTGTTATCATCCATTTCCATGTTTTCTAAAAATGTTTTCATGTATGTTTAATTTCCTTTTTACCCATTTTTTAATTTTACCATATGTTATAAAAGGTATCTTACTTTTGTTTACCACACGAGGAACTTTTTGACTTTTTCGACAAAAGTATGAGGAGAATGTTATTTTTAACTTATACGGCGTGAACGGATTTTTATGGTTTCATAACGCCTCATTTTCATGAATATTCCTCTACAATATTGCATGATTATTTTCAACAAAACCCTTTTCTTTTAAAATTTCATGGCATTTTGTGAAAAGAAAATGATTTTGAAGAAGAAAGGATATTTTCCTCAAGAATTCATTTCAAGTGTTTTATAAAAACCATTTTCCATCTAAGATGACATTATTTCATATGTGTATGTTTCAAGTATATTGTCTCTATGATTTACATGGTTTCACTTTTCTTATGATGAAATATCCATTTGTTTTATATGGATTATGTGATGATGGGATGATGTTTGTGAAACCCATTTTATTCTTTGGGTTATGATGAATGTTTTAAGTTTATTTCATGGAACAAGTAAGAATGATTTCATTATGAGATGGGTGGGACCTATATCTCCCTCAAATGCATTGGGTAAAGATTTATATCTCATGAGATAGACATGGATGGAACGGTAAGTTAATCTGGTTCAGTGATATAGGACTAGAACGAGGAGTGAACTCGATTCAGAAAGGGACTTTGTCCACTAAGATGGTCTTGGCAGCAATTCCTTGGCTAATATGGAAATCATATCATGTGCTTAATGGTTTTCCACAAATACATGTTTTATTCCCATGATATTCCTTTATGATATATGCCTTACATACTTCCAAGATTTATGTCTTTGCTCAAGATTTTGATGTTTAGATTTTATGTTCAAGTTTTTTCATTCAAATGTTTATGGATTGTATTATGTTCTCTATGTTTACCCTTACTGAGCAGAGCTCACCCTTTTTATGTTTTCTTTTCCACAGGATTTAAAGAAAGGTTTTAAGTAAGAAAACAAAAGGGGAAGATCTTTATGGGAGATGTTGAAGATCTTTCACCATGATTAGAAGATTATATTCCAAGCTTCCAAAGACACTAAACTATTACGGTCCTTGTGTGTCTGTTTTTGTTATGTATTAAGTATTCCACAAAAAGTAATGTAATGTTTTTGTACGTCAAGATTTGGGTCTCTACATTCCATCTATTGAAACCCCTTTATGACTAGTCATGTTGTATACCTCTATAAGCCATATACTTCCTCTTTCAATTGATACACCCATTTTTTCGATGAACTTTATTTCCAATAGGAATTTCTATTAGCACCCTTTTTTTAAAAACATGGAGGTAATCAATCTCATCCCTCATGGATAACTCCCATTGCTTCAATTATTTTATATTTCTAGCCACTTCTAGGCTCTTGGACTCTCCATCATCCATGAGTTTCAAGTAATGTAGATCACTTTCGTACCTATGCACTTAGTTCCTTAATCTAGTTGATCTTTGAAACTCCCTATGAAGCTCACCACCTTCTAGTACTACAAATCCCTGTGATATATCTTCCAAATATATTTCTTACAAAACTATATCTTTCATATTCCTATAGATTTCTAGTACTTCTATCCCTAGCAACACCATCAAAACATGAATCCCATCTATTGTAGATTTCAAATAGTCTATTGTTTTTGGTATATGCATACTTACAAAATTCTATAAAACATCTATAACTTTTCTTCATCCTTTCAGTTGAACTTCATCCCCTGATGATACTTTTCTCTCATCATCCTTATCAACTAAGTTTTGATCCTTCCACAAAATCCCTTCATTGAAGTCAAAATTTCAACTTCTAACAATCTTCTAAGAATTGTTATCCCAGAGTCAAAAACCAAAATCTTCATATCCATACCTAACAAAGTAACATCCTTGGGACTTAGCTTCAAACTTGTACCTCTCCTTGGAATTGACATAGATATAATAGAGTGAACTAGAGAATTTTACATGGGTGAATTTAACCTTCCTTCTAGACCAAAATACTTCTAATAATTCCTTTACAAATGGTGAAGAGGGGCTTCTATTGATCAAGTATGCCACGCAAATTACTAACTACACAAAAATACCTTGGGGAATCCTTTATTCATTCTCATACTCATCTCATTTTCAAAAGGTGTTAGATTCATCCTCTCTATGACTTTATTATGTTTTGGAGTACTCGATACGGTATTCTCAAACTATATGATTACCTACTAGTAGAACCTATAGAACTCTTTACTTCCATACTCCTCGCCATTATCATACCATATCTAGTATCCTTTTATACCATGGATCTACTTCAGATGAAGGATATGAACACCTTGCCCTTGTTCTTGATAGATACCATCTACACTTTCCATGTTGTATAATCGATGAAGGTTACATAGAACATTGGCCCTCCATGAGAAATAACCAAACCCAGTCACTATATGTCTGTATGATTCAACTCTAACTTCAAGTTCTTTGGTGCTTTACCTTCCATTTGGAAAGATACCTTCCACTTCTTTCCAAATATATAATCTCCACATGTCCCATGTTCCATGATTCTTATTTTAAACATACCTTTAGAGGAAATGATCTTTATCCATTTCTCACTCTCAAGTGACCCATATGGTCTTGTCATAACTTTGTAAAAGTTACTTCTCTAGCATGAATTGCACCTTTCGATACTCCTGTGAGCTACAACATATCTTTCTTCACTCCTTTGGTCACAACCATGGATCTATGTGAAATATTCCACACACCATCCACTAATGTTGTACAGAAACCTGCATTAACTAACTATCTAATGAAAATTAAGTTCTTCCTTAATATAAATTTGTGTTGTGAACCCTTCAACTCTAGAAAACTTATTTTCCTTGTTCAAATGGATATTTCACCCTTTCCCACAATCTTGAGAGCATGATCATCTGCAAGATGAACCTTGTTGTATTTTCTAGAAGTATATATCTTCATACATCCCCTCTTAGATGTTGAGTGAAAATAAGAGTCTATAATCAAAGACTCAAGAAAACTAGTGGTACTCAAGAGCAGACCGCTCTTATCTTCTGATACGGGATTCGTATACCCACTTTTGAGAGCGTATCTTTTTGGATTCACTCTTTTATCATTTAAATACTTCTATAGGTGAACTTTCTTCCCACAATACCAACACATGGGACCACCTTTTGTTGAGCTACTCCTACCCCAGATTATTCTTCCTTTCCCTTTTCACTGACCTTTCTGTGTTGTGAAATTCCCCCTTCCTTCCACACTATAGGCATTTAAAAAATATGTTTGGATATCCTCTCGATGAAGTTATTCATTCAATATAAATTATATAACATCTAAAAACACTAAGTTAATCTTTCCACATGAATTATCATTGTGGTTACCATCACATCCCAAGGCTCAGGGAGGGATTAAAGTAATAGCAGTGCCCACTACAGATCTCCAAAGTTCACCTTCTCTAACTCCAGTTGAATACATATCATGTTAAAGTCATTGATATGATTTTACAAAGGTTTGACTTACTATATATTCATGTCAAACAACCTTCATAAAAGGAAAACCTTATTCATTATAGTTGGATTTTCATAAACATCAATGAGGGTTTTCATGAGTTATAATGAAATTTTCACTTCCCAAATATTATAATTCACATTCTAGGTTAATTTCATAAGAATAAAACTCATATATTTTTTATCAAACCTCTCCCATTCCTCATTATTCATTGATTATGACTTGGTTCCCATCAACGAAAGATCAAGGTCCTTCTGTAGTAGACAATCATCCATCTACATTCTCCAGAACCCAAAAACTACATCCTCAAACTTCTCCACCCAGACATTAACCTCGTTAAATTCCATTTCTTCTAAAATTAATAAACTCCCACAAATTTCTATAACAAATAAGAGGGATCATACATTAAAGGAAAAGAGCATAATTATGATACTGGACCAAGCTCTAAAACACTTTCACCAAGGTCTAATTTTCCAAAACACCAACCGAAGCTCTGATACCACTTGTTGGGCTCATGGATATCTTCTTATTAAACCACTGGAAGATACCCACCATAACTTATAAGGAAAAAACAAAAAACTGAAGTGATATCACACTATAGTGTCTGAAACATGGAAGGCACACCACACCCAAATCACCACATTGTAATGCACAACCTTTGAATAAATTAATTAATAATAATTATCAAAATACAATGATCTAAAGAATGCAAGACAAAGGGTTGAAACAATTTACATGGTTCAGGATTGAGTCATAATCCACAAGGGGGTTTTTCTTTACTTTATTAATTAAATAGAAAATGATTACAATTGCTTAAAGTATATATCAATCATAAGTAATTTCACTCTTCTTAAATAATAGAGTCCATTCAGTGCTTCGAATAGTCACTGACTCCCAATATTCATGGGGAGAAATACACTTGATCTAATCTCCATAGAAACACCTTCGCTTGATCAAAGATTTTCATCGCTTCAACTCCTTCACCTAGTACATAGTTTATATTTTTAAACTCTCATTATTCCTTTATATTTCCTACACAGGTTCCATTAGACTGATTTGAGGGGTATTTTATGATTGACACCATCCATCTATACCTTCCAATCAACATAATCTGGTCTTCATAACTTCATGACATCTGTAATTCACTGTTTCCACTCCACTATTGTCATTCAATACATTGAAGGTCATCTTATGGAGTTCCTCCTTACATTAGAATAAACCACTGGCCGAAAAATGGTTTTCACACACACGTATGAAACCTAACTATTCTAGAAGTTAATATGGAAGAGAAGTTTCTTTAGAATATGGTTATGATAATTTGGAATATTTTTTAGATTCTTCAGAAGTTAGAAGTCCAGAATTGTATTTTTTGGTAGTTGGGATCTGAAATTTGGAAGTTTGGAAGTTGGAAGTGGAAAATAATTTTAAAAAGGCATGAATAACTCCTTATAATAAATAAAGGTAATTTATATAGTATGTAAAAGTAACATTTATAGTATTTAGGAAAAATATAAAGGGCATGGAACTTCACACTGATGTGTAAAATTAAATCCAAACCATGTGTAAGAGTTCTCTTGAGTAGAGAAGAAAAATGGAAGGAAAAATACACCTAGTATATGTAATATTCTTTCAAAAACATATGTAAGAGTCATCCTATATAGAGGAGGAATTTGGAAAAGTGTCGGACAAGCATTGTGGTATGAATGAGTCATTTCCACTAATAAGAGTGATACATAAGAGTCATTTCCATGACTCAAGGGTGATATATAATAGTCATTTTTATTACTCAAGGGCGATGTGTAAGGGTTGTTATAAATTGTAAAATATCATTTATAATGATCACTCCATGATAAGAATATCTATATTGTGAAGATACATAGATGAACTTAATTTATTATATTTATTTGATGATTCCCACATCGTAGGAGCGAGGCATGCTGCAACAGGTTTGGAGTTTGAGAATATATGGAAATTAATCATGTTGTGATTGAAGGAAAGGAATCATAATGTTCAGACCATGAAGGGGGTTTTAAGGTTGTGAAAGATATGTTTTGATCTATTTGGGAACATAAATCAAGGTCACGCCATGAAAGAATTTTATCGCTTCATGATGCACTAGCAGTTGAAGAAAAACTGATGAAGGGACTAACCAATCATTCCATGATATAAGATTACATGATGTGATTATGATATATATTATCAATCATAAAATATGATTGATAATGTGAAAATATGGAAAATTTAAATAGGACTTATCGACTAGCATTTTTTCTAATTTTTTGAAATTATGAAATGAACTTCAATAGTCTAAATGAAGTTCAATGATGGAGATTTATTTGAAGATAAAATGAGAGATGAGTTTGAAGGATAGGTAGTTCAAGGTAGTTAATTTTTTGAATTTGAATTTTAAGTTCAAATAACCAAACTGAAAATGGAGGGAGATGATAAGAATAAAATAAGGATAAAATCTCTTAATATAATTAGTGATAAGAATAAAGAAGAGTGAAAAGGAACTGTGTGTTCCAAGAAAGAAGAAGAAGGAAGGGTGAACAACATGGGCTTTTTTGTATATCTAAATTAGAGAGGTTGAGTTGTTGTTGAACAAGATTATATTAAAAATATGTTTTGAGGAAAAAGAGTGTTTTGTACAAATGAAGAGGAAGTAAGGAGTGTCAGAAGTTCTATTGATCATATCTAAATTTTAGTAGAGAAGAAGACTCAGGGATTGTATAACTTCATAGATACATATGTCCTGTTAAAATAAGGAAGACTAAATGCATTAAATATAATTCCTATACTGTAATTATTCAATATGGATAATTTTATTTATTGTTGTGTGAAGATTTTTTGAAGAATAAATATTCAATATTTTAAAAATAATTTGATTATATTGTCCATGAAATTCAGATAATCACATGGTTTACATTGAAGAATCGCATTGGGAGTTATGATGCAGATTACAACTATTGAACTTGGAGCGACCTTCATTTCAATAAACTGAGAAGAGACCTATAGGTGTATAAAATAATATATTTTGGATCAATGCATGAAGGAGAAGAATTAAGTAACCCTTGGGAGGTAGTGAGTTATTCCCTAAACCATTCTACAAGCAGTGGGAATTGTTGAAAAGTGACTTTACTTAAACTTGTAGGGGCGGTGAGCCTTGGTGAGGAGTGACTTCACCTAAATTTTGTATCCACAAAAAACAGTAAGTTGGTTTTGATACACTAGAACAATATCAAGTGTATGCCCATTAAATGTATCCCAGTGTAGGTGAACCAACTAAAATCTAATTTTCACTGCATGGTTTACATATGCATGATATCTGATGTGGATGAATTTGTTAAAGAAAACGTAATCAAATGTTAAATAGTGTTCCTTCTAACATGTTAATAATATCAAAAGGGAAAGAGTATAGGTGGAAAAATATAAATCTAATAACACTATAATTCACCCCCACCCCCTTGGGATGTCTTAGGTTACAACATATTTAATATAATTTTATATATTTATAGTTAAATACAGGTCTACCCAAACCTAGTGTAACACTTGGTCCAGATCACTCGAACGGCACCCGAGTGGGGGACACTATGTGGCCTCATGCACACCTCCCTGCATGTCAGAGGCTGTCAACTAGTGGTGAGGAACTAAAATAGTTGTGGGGAGACCATTCCCTCAAAAATAGAGTCCAAGGGTCCTGCTCAAACATACTGAAAATTTGGTATGGCTCACCCGCATAACGGACATCCCAAGACCTATGGAAAAATAAATAGGGATTCAGAGGGTACTCCCAATCCAAAATATAAAATAGTAAAACTATCTACATTATTCATTAAGACATGGTATAAAAATAGTAAAATATAATAAGTAAAACATGCATCATATAAATAAATAGCACATTGGCCAGTACACATGCTGAACAATAACTAAAGAAACACTAACCTCTGGCCCAAATCACACAATCATCATGTTGAATCCTCAACCTGCATGACCTGGTATACCCATACGGAATGTCCAAATCCAAGCATCACATGTTCCCTAAGATAATACAGGAAGGATCAACCCATGTACATTGAAACCCATGTCGTGTGCATGGGTAGTGGTAAGTCCAACGACCCAGTAGGAATCATCAATGACACAACAATACTGAGTGTTATTACGACCAAGTGGGTGTTCATGCAATACATATATAAGAAGTGCAATTTTTTATCGTGCAACACAAACACCCGGAAACATAGAACATAATGTACATACAAGTCATATCATTGTGTGCTAACCAGGACATTGTGACACCCGACCCTACCTGCTTCAGCTTCATGCCAAAAAGAATAGAATCACATCATACCAAAATCTGGCCCATACCTAAAGATTCAGGGTAGAGTATCTCACCAAGTACCAGCCCCTACTCAAAGGTATAAGGTAGGGTCCTATATCCAAATCTTGAAATCACCTTCTCACTCAAGGTGTTCCTGCCAACACCTTCTCACTCAAGGTGAGGCCTCACTTCAAACCTCAACCACATTGTACCAAGTCTCAAATTCTACCTCTCCCATAGTGGGGTATAATATTCACATGTAGATAAATACCCTATCACTTAGGGCATTCCCTACCACCCTCTCACTCATGGAAAGGTCATGCCTCAAAATCCTGACCACTTCCCTCTTATCATGCTAGGGTCTCATAACACCTTGGATTGGTCCCTCTCACTCAAGGTAGATACTCTATCCAGATCCAACGCCCTCTTAATCAGGATTAGGTCACAACCATTAGTCTAAACATACAACCAAAAGGCAGTAAGCACACAATTAGCACACACATACAACAACAAACAGGGCACGAATCCCATCTCACAAGCTCACCAGCTCATCGTCAAGGCACTAGTCCCTTAAGACCTAGTCTCACATGTAAGGACATCTACTAGGATTCTTCAATCACTTTTCTACCCTCTAAGGGGTCAACTACATCATCTCAATCTAACTTGGGCTTTGATAATGAAGCTGAACATCCTGAACCAAATCATGAAAACATGCATCATCACGCAACAACATACACAACAGGAAACCACTATTAAGAAGCGCAATAAGCACACAAGATTTTTAAAACAATGCATCACCCTCTTGAGGTCAAATGGACTAAAACAACTCAACTAATACCTTCTAACTTTCCATTAAAAACCAAGTTAAAATCACCTTTTAACTGTTTAGAAAAGGTATCACGTGTTGTTTTACTTACGTTAGGTCCCTAGACAAAATCCCTTCACAACATTCTTTAGAAAACCCCATAATTGTGTTTTTAAGAGGAATACTATTATTCTTTGAAATCAACTCTCTTTACCTATGTAACACCCTGAGATTTTGTGAAATATATTTTTTCCAATTAATTTATCTTTTTGATATTTTTCATTTCACGCAACACTAAAAATAGTTATTTTATATTAAAGCATTAAGTTTGGATTTTGTTATATACAATGTTAAGTTAATCATACACTACACTCAATATAATGGTTAGCTTCTTCAATATGGAACACTGATGTATGATTATATTTCATGCAAGACCGACTTTCCTCGATGTCTTGAATAACACGCAAGATCGGGTGTTACCAGAAAATAAGATATTATATAATAATATATAACCTAGCCGTTAAATTAGATTTAATGAATATTATTAACTAACTTATGTAAATATATGGTTTTCACAAAATATAAAATGAATTAATTAGTTACAAATTCTTTATAAATGAATATAAGAACCAATTTAATATAAAAGAGTATTTTATAGAAAACTATTATTATGCTCACAAAGTTGTTTTAATCATAATAAATTAAATTAATTACAATTATTAAGTAATTTTAATTTAATATGTTTTTTATATATCCAATTAAATATTTTTTATATTCATACAGTAAATTTTATAATCATAAGATAAGAATAAAACCAATCTAACTCATAAAACCCAATATTTTTATTAAGGTAATTTTACAGCCTTTTAATGGAAACCCTATTTTAAATCAAAATTTTGGAACTTTTATAAATCTTATATGTAAAAATAAACTTCTTATTTTAAATAAAATAATAAAAATTAGGTTATGGTGATTTTTTTGTATTTTTTTCTGTGAAGTTTTAGTGAAAAATAGTGTATTTTAGTTCAAAACTATTTTTTCATATAATTTATTTATAAGTTTAAATTAAATATTAAATTAGTTTAAAAGTTTAATTATATAATATTTTTATCAATTAATCCAATTTTTTTCATTAGAACCAATTATACATTTAAATTGGATATAAAAACTTAGCAAACTTTTGATCATTTTTACTTTAAAACCCTGCATTGTCGACCCGACTGTGAGTTTAATTTCAATTAATTTCTGCCACTTCTGTGTTTGGAATTTGGAAAAATGAATTCCATATTTGGAATAAGAATAATTTATAATGTCAAATAAGTTCAACTTATTTTTTACCAAAAATATTAGTGAATTAATTAAAATTAATTATAATGATTAAGGCTAAATTAAGCTTAATAAAGGACTAAATCATAACCTTAAGGCCCAAAATGACCTGTACACTTGTCCTAAAGCCATTGTCTGACCATATTTCGACCCTATACTACATTTTATATACTTTTGACCATTATTGATCCACTATAAATAAATAAAACATGGGTGGGATTCCTTTCTTTTAAAATATTACAAGAGTGTCATTCTTTTTTCATTATAAAAGGTCTTCTCTTCTCCCACTTCCTCACACCTATAAAGCCACTTTGTATCAACCAAAATCTACCCAAATAGATCCCCAACATCCCCCACTTCCTCCTTGAAGCCTTTTTTGGGCAGAAATCCTTCCAAGGATGCCCTTTGGTGCAAACCAAAAGGAGTTACCCGATTAAGAGGTAACACCCTCCCTCAAACTTCTTTTATTTTCTTTCCCTACTCCCTCAAATATTCTTATTCCATGATTTTATAACAACACAAGTATCCTAAATATACTAGAATTTTTTTATTCTAAGGGTTCGACCAACACTTACACACACTTCTTTCTAATGGGTAACGAACATATTGTTTATGTGTATGACAGACTACCGCTTGACTAAACGATGATTGTTCATTTTTCTTTTACCGCCTCTCATGGTGGAAATTATGATGGAAACTATGTTTATATATTTAATATATAATATTTATTATATCTTTAATCTTCTATAATTCTTTTACAACACATGTATTTATATATTCCATTTTGTGTTAATACAATAATTTTGTTTGAAAAAGTGTGGACTATCGCCCCCTCAAAGTGATGTGATTCGTTCATACACTACATGGAATGTATTAAGGATGGATTTATTGAATATATATGATATATATGATATAATAAAGATATTTTAATAATGATATATATATACATATATGTCTTTTTCTTTCTTTCATCATGATAATTAAACAGAAATAGCGTTCATGCGTACGTACGGTTTACCGTCTCCATGAACGGTGTATTTCGTTTCATACTTCTATATTCTATGGATTATTATAATACACATATAATGAAAATAAAATATATTTAAATCATGGTTTATATTCTGGAAATCATGATATGAATATAAGGACCAAAGATATAACAAATTAAGACACAAGCAAAAAACAAAGCGGATATTACCCGAAGTGAAACCTTAACATAGAATTGTTAACAAGCGGGTAATATAAATCCATAAACAAACCATTTATGGTATTATAAGTAAGAATATGTTTTTGTGATAGATTTATAATAAATTTATATTTATTATATATGAGGTTTTAATGATTACTACGAGAGTTAAGACACAAGGTTAGGGAATTTCATCTCGCTCTTTATTTCTGTGAGAAACATGCATTATTCACCACTCACTTCTTTTGTGTGGTGTATATACTATACATAAATGTATTCTATGACTATTATACTTAAATCTATGGGTATTTACATAACAATTTTATGATCTTTCTATCATGGGGTTTAAGTTTCAAAATTTACCAAATCAGTAATGTAATTTTTGTCTCAATTTGCCTTCTTTGAGACACATGTCATGTTATGCACTTATATTTTTATATAAGGTGTATATACTGCCTTTGACATGTTATATCATGAATATCCTTCCTTTTATGATATTTTAAGCTTCATGTAATTTCATTTTCTTACATAGCGAGTATGGTTCAAAGTTACCAAGTTATAAGAGTTTATTGAAATAATCTCATCACTTTTCGAGTTTTTTTTATGATTATGATTTCTTTGATGAAATATTGTGATTAGTATCTCAAGAACACTCATGAATTTTATTATCCACTTTTTATTCATGATATATTCATGTATTGGTTCCATTTTTTCACTCTTTGGTACATAAGATAGTTAAGAAAGTGTTTTTAATAAAGTCTGACTTTACCTCTTTCTTCGATCAGAAATCTATGTTCATTCAAAACCATGTCTTCTAAAAGGTTTCCAAAAAAATGTTCTATTATTCTCCTACCCATTTTTTCCCTTTTTAAACAAAAAGTGTTTTTAATAAGAAATCTTCTTGTCGTTTTCCAATCAAGGCACCTTTCTAAACTTTTTATGATGAAAAATAAAAGTTCGACGTGTTCAGGTTTATCCATTATCATGACCGACATTCCCTTGAAGCTTCCTTTACAAGATTAAAAAGTTTTTTTCTTTTGAAAAAAATAAAAAAATTCCAAATATTCTCGAAATTTATTGTTTCAAAGTATTTTCAAAGAAAGGGTTTTTGAAAACATTTTCAAGCTATTTTATAAGTTTTCAAGGAAAATTGTTTTCAAAATATTTTCAAGCTTATTTTATAAGTTTTAAAGTAAAATGGTTGTCAAAATGTTTTCAAGCTTTCTTTATCGGTTTTATTCCCAAAAAAATGGTTTTCAAAACGTTTTATGTTTTTAAAAATCCTTTTTCGAAGAAGAAGGGATCTTTTCCTCAAGAACTGTTTTTAAAAGATATTTCAAATTTATTTTCAATCTAAGATGACATCTGTTGATGTTACTCATGCCTTTCTTGGAAATCATTTAAAGGTTCCATTCATATTCTTTATCTGAATGGTTTGTGGTTGATGTCATAGTCTTTATGAAACTCATTTCTCTTTCACAGGTTATGTTTATTAAATCTATTTTTATTTCACGGGTTATGTTTTTTATGAAATGATTATGAAACTTGTATCTTTTATACATGTTATGATATGATTACATGTTTATGATACTCATTTCATTTCATGGGTGATGATATGATTGTTTATGATTTTGTAGCACATGTATGTATGACTCCATTATGAAATGGGTGGGACATATATCTCCCTCCAATGCATCAGGTAATGATAAATGTTTTATGAGCTCAAAGGGTACATAGGAGGACATCTCAAGCCCGAAATAAGAGGGTAAATGGGAGGACAACCCAAGCCCGAAATAAGAGGATAAACTGGAGGATATCTCAAGCCCGAAACAAGAGGGTAAACGGGAGGACATCCCAAGCCTGAAACAAGAGGGTACGCGGGAGGACATCCCAAGTCCAAAACAAGATGGTACACAGGAGGGCATCCCAAATCCGAAGCAGGTACACGGGTGATTAACCCAAGCCTAACATGTTATAAAGGTCTTGGTAGCCTGCCTAGACATACGGTTTTTATATGTGTTTGTCATAATTCCATGTTTTATTCCTATGTTATGCTTTTAGGGCTTATGTTCTTTATTTCCTTATGATTCATGTCTTATGAACTGCTAATCTTTATTATGATCTCTAATATGAGGGTGTAATCTTCAAATGTTATATTAAGTTTCATACCCTTTTGTTCATGTTATGCTTACGTATTTCCTTTATTTACCCTTACTGGGCATCTGAGCTCATCTCTTTCTTATGTTTCCTTTCCCAAGGTTATGAAGAAAGGTTTTAGGTAGAAGTACTAAAGATGAAAATCTTTATGGGAGATGTTGAAGATCTTTCACCAAGATAGAAGATTTTGTTTCCAAGTTTCCAAAGACATTAAACTATTACAGTCCTCAGACATTTATTTTTGTAATGTACTGAATATTCATCTAAAATGATGTAATATCCATGTATGTTAAGTTTGGGTCGCTATAACCAAGCAATCCATAAAGAGGATCACCGCCACTCATTCAACCAAGGCACCATCATCGAATCGTTTAACAACCAATGTGGTCCATGTTTCCAAAGACATTAAACGATTACGGTCCTCGAACATTTATTTTTTGTAATGTATGAATATTCATCTAAAATGATGCAATATCCATGCATGATAAGTTTGGGTCGCTATAACCAAGCAATCCATAAAGAGGATCACTGCCACTCATTCAACCAAGGCACCATCATTGAACCGTTTAACAACCTATGCGGTCCATGTTTAGGTCGATGTGAGCATGTCCCAATAATGTGGGGAAAGATCACACCAGACATGTAACATACTAACAATAATAATAATGATGGCACGTGAGAAATAAATCACCAAAAGAACAAGAGGCTTAGTAAAGTCAAGGCCACCAGCCTCAACTGGCAATCCATAAACCAATCACAACCTTGTATCGACCTCCTTCGAGTCCACAAGCACGAATCTCATGAATAAACATAATAAAATTAATGAACTAAACAATTAGAACCAAAATTCCAAATTGGCATAACCGACATCAAACTCACTGAGTGACCACACGATGTTAAAACCACGAGGTATGGGGTGTGGTCCACTCCTGACACGCACCAAAACCTAAGCCATACAAAAGACCCCAATTAAACACCTAAATCGACAGTCAATTTCACCTAAAATCACCAAAACCCCTAATTAAATCTATGAGGTAACATATATATTAGATGTTTGGGGTACAATTACATTCAAACACACACACCACACACACACAACCCTGAAAGGCATGTCATAGCCCCTCAAAAGACAATTCACCCAACTAGCCGCTTTTATTACATCATATATTTTTGACCTGAAGGCCCAGTAGGCATGAAGCCCATTACATCATAGGCCCCAAATTTTTGGTTCAAATGCCCGTTCTGTGAATAGTACCTGGCTACGGGCTAACATACATCAAGTCAAACGATGAACGACTTGAATACCTCCTCTTAGGACCTCCTCTACAAGGCGCACACAAAAGCCCCATGTAGCGAGACGATTTCACTATGTATCTATGAAATCGTCTCACTGAAACCCTAACCAGGAGAAACAAAATCAGAAAAAAGGTGGAAGGAAGAATAAGGTAGAGAATGAGAGAAATCTTACCTCGAATCTGCACGACAAATCACTCCTGAACCATCTGGGTTGAAGAGAAATGAAGAGAGGGAGGAGAACCAAAAAGGACTCTTCCCCCTACTTCGCTCGACCAAAACGAAGGGAAGCTCAAGTGGGGTCCCAAATAAGAGTCCCTGCAAAATTATCATATAGCCCCTAAAAAAACAGGGCGGGAGCCCTTTACGACATGGCCATAGGGGGCACAACGCAAGGCCCTTCACTCAAGGCTGTCTTTAGGTGCAATCCCCTGAGTTGCAACGCAAAGACCCACCCCTGATCTTTTGCTACTACATGAAGCAAGGTTGCATGTTGCATCCCACCTCGAGGGGCAACTCGATGGCCTTGTCTCCTGAGGACCCTCCCCAACGCAACCCTTGGGCTACGACATGGTGCTCTCACCAAGACCATGTGTGGCGTGGTCCCTGGGTTGCAATGCAACCACCCACGAATGGGTAGGGATAAGAACCCCGACACCCCTGCCTCCTGAACACTCACTACGACATAATAGCCTTTAGACTGCGGCATGGTCTCACCCTAACTGCCGCTACCACAGCATAACCATTCACCATTATGTGCCTCCTCACCCCCAAGCCACCACACCTCAGCACCCTTAACAATGTTGTGGTACCTTGCTTACAAATGAGAAATCAATCAAAGGTCGCCCAAACTCTCAAGATAAGAATCATGATCTAAGTCATAATTTATGCGATATCCCTTACTCCCTAACGATGTTGTGGTACCTTGCTTGCAAATGAGAAATCAATCAAAGGTCGCCCAAACTCCGCACCTCAATTCACATCCAAAAACATCTTCTCAAAAACATCTTCTCAGAATCATGATCTAAGACATAATTTATGAGAGATCCCTTAATCCCTTGCAAGCTTGTAATGGCATGAGTTATACCGACTGGATACCTAAATACCCTGGAGGACCTGGGTCCAGGTCTGGAACAAATAATTCCGAACTCTTGATCCAGTTCACAGTCATGGATAAAATGGTCATAAATCTTCTAATTAATGTTGCATGATCATATTTCAAGAAATAGGCCACATCAACTTCAAAATAATAAAACACTAACATTCATGTCAACCACCCTTCTTAATTTAAATCTCCGTTTAAGATCCATTTGACTCCATTTAAAATGTTGAATCATCATTTAAATTACTTCAAAAGATCTAAAAATTTATAATTGAAATATGAAGTGGCATTTGTACATCATTTCCAAGTCGTCGTGTACGACTCAATTCATCCAAGGCCCTTCTCCATCACAGAGCCCCTTCTTCAAGATGGCCGAATATACACAACAAAAATCAGAAAACCATCTCCACGGATATTTAGCCAAAAAAGAACTTGATCATGGAGAGGATTTTCATCAGAAACACGAGCGCTATGGACCACCCGAATCCCATCGCCAGTAATTACATCACCCAACAATCATCCGCTCACCTCATCTGCAAAAATAGGGACCCGTTTCGTTAGGCAGATAACAATAATAATACGTTATGCTTTTAATACACACCGTCAGATAAATCTGCAAGCCGCTGGATTGCATCCATGAGTGCTTGTTCATGTTCCTTTAGTACACTTTTGGCTTTCTCCGCCTGGGCTGGATTAGGGTTGCCCGACCTGAAAACCCTCTCCACCTGTCCAAACACACCACCATATCGATCAACCCGGCCATATTCCAATCAATTTAATAAATTGGCACTTCAAACTCAATTAATATTTGGGGCGGGCCCAATCTAAAATTGGGGGCCCGCCTACGACCAGCCCGACAAAATAATGATAAAATATATTATTATCTTTAAAAGATATTATAACGTTATGTATATAATGTTTTAAAATTATTATTATTATTATATAAATTATTTTAATATAAAAATATTTTAAAACCCGAGTAATAATTAAGTCAGGTTTAAAGCCAATATATTTTAAACAAATCGGGCTTCGAGCATTTTAAAAAATAATTCAGGACATGAATTTATACATATCCCTTCAACAAAAGTTTGAAATGGACCCCATAGGCCCAACCCATGTATAAACCTTCACCCAATGTTCTGACAACCGGAATGGTCCTTGAATCGGAGATGGGAGTAGGTGAAGATCAGACCAGCAGGGTGGTTGGGCAGTTTTTAAACACGTGTAAATTTATAATCTGATATAGGAAATTGGAACTGACCAAAAAACTGTGATAAAAATTGTTAACATTTTATTCATGAATAGTGTCAAATTGAAGAGAGAGCTATCCAAAACTTGAGAAAAAGGTTCAAGGAAAGAAGCAACAAGCGAACACTTAATCACACGTTTAAAATTGTAAGAAGATTCCAAGACTCACTCCCTTACAAAAGTGAGCTTTTAGATGGTTTAAACTTATATATATATATATATATATATATATATATAAACAAAAAACAAAACAAAACAAAAACAAACAAAATTTCACACACCACAGTCCGATCCAATTTTTTACAAAAATGGCTAGAAATGCATTTAAACTTAATATCAAATTCACATATTAAAAGAAATAGAGGTAAACCTAAAAGTATTCTAAAACAAATCAAACTTGTCCTAAATGGTTTCAATTAAAATATGGTATTCAATAGAGGTAATTGGCGACGTTTAATCCATACAGCCGACCTCATTTAATTGGGTTTTGTTGTTGTATTACAATTCACATGTACCAAGCATAGAAAATATATATGAAATTATATAAAATTATCATAAAATAAACATAACTTAATCCAAAACATTATTCATTCGATCACCAGACTGGTTTTTATGCATCCATTAACACTAACGGGCTATCAACTCCTCCATCAACCACCTACTTGTTCGAATAAACAAAATAAGAACATTAATCACAAAAGGTAGGGTAAAGTAAGTCGCTTTCACTGACCTCTTTAATAAGGGTGTCCGTGTGAAGTATTTCTATGTCATAAGGAGCCTCCTTTCCAATCCCATTCTGCGATGGAGGGAAATTATTTTTAAATTGGCCCTTGAACATTCCTCTGCCTCCCCTACCTCTTCCTCCTCTTGGAAAGCCAAGATGGCCCAAAGATCTATTCCTCCCAAAATCTGATCCCGCAAACCCCCCCTGATAAGAGACCCCAGGGTTCTCACCTACCCACTGTATATCTTCTGGAGAAATCTGCATGCAAAAAGATGAACATCAAACAATATATTTAGGTGACAGAACCACTCATTTAGCACAAGGGGTTTTGGACTACTTTTAACTAAATTCTTTTTAAGTCAATTTCAGGTTGCTGAATTACTTATCTAAATTCCATACACTAGTTCCGTGCATCAATTCAAAATCTAAACAGCATGCTAATTGGGGCTCGTCTTTCTAATTAAATCAACTGTCAGGTTTCAGTTTAATACAATCCTGTTCAACTTATTAATTAAAATGAACCTCAAGAAAAGCGTAGGAAACATTTTTCATTTTCAATTTCTAGAAATATATTAGATGTATTCAATTTTCTAAACGGGAAAACATTTTTTAGAAAAGAAAACAAAAACAATCTGTTTTCAGTTATTCTAGAAGATGAAAATATCTGGACAAAACTTTCTCATCTCCTCTCGCTTTCCAATATATTTCCCCACGCACTTTCAAAAGAAACACTTGCAAAGAAAGCAGGTTTGCTCTTTCTGTAAAATAGAAGATTATTGGAAACATAAATTTGAGGAAGAAAAAAAAAAGAAAAAGGAAAAGCATTGTTCTGCCATACAGATCATGGATATTCAACCTAAGCACTCAGATTTCTATTGAGGTACATTGACCTTGCATAGGAATGACACAAAAAACATTGCAGAAATTGAATGCTAGGAGGCATAAAAATGTCAATCTCTGCTGCTACTAGCTACAAAACAAATTATTAAGGTCAGTTTAATTTTGCTTTCATTTCAAACTTCCATGCATTAGTTTTTCATTTTTTTGAAAACTGAACATGAAAACATGTTTCATGAAACTGTTTTTGCTTTGAAAAAATTGACCATAGTCCATTAGTTTTCAAAAAAAAAATGAAAACAATAAAAAGGTTTTTTCAAAAATTTATTTTACTTTTTAGTCATCATCTGCCTCAAGTCATAATTTTTAAAACTTAAAACTCTAACCTTAACATAAAAAATATAAACAAAAATCTAAAACTCAGGGAAAAAAAAACAGAAACAAGCATTGCATTTTTCCCATTGAATCAATAAAACCTCAAAGTCTCACTTTTCCTGAAGCAAAAAACATTAAACCCTCAAAATCCTAAACCCTATATTTAATTTCTTAAACTCTAAACCCCAAAATTTTAAACATTAAACATAAACATAAAATTTTAAACTTTTCTTAAACTCTAAATTTTGAACCCCAACATATGAAACCTCAATCTTTTATTCTAAATCATAAACATTCTCTTAAACTGGGTCTTGTTTCTACGTTTTCTTATACCTAAAATTTTATAATAAATTTCATATTACTTTCCATACATTTTTCAACATTAATCCAATACATTACTTTTTGATGCTAATATTAATTTTTTACTTTAAAAAAAAATCATGATTTTAATCATCAAAAATTAACTAAAATTAAGATTCAACATTGTGATTAATCTTCATCATAACATTCAAAGATATAGAAATATTTATTTTTATGAAAAATAATAATTTTCTAATTATCAACATCAATACACGCATGGTCAAGTTTATTTAAAAATATAAAATTTTATATTAAGAGCTTTGTTATTATCCAACATGTTCCTATTTTTTGAATTGAAAATATGAAAACTGAGAATGAAAACATAAAAAATGAAAACAAAAATGAAAATCTGAAACTGAAATCCAACAACAAAATCATACAAGCCATAAATTTCCATATGCCACAAAATTATCCAAGCGCTATTATAAACATTCAGAAGTACATTTATCATCAAAATTAAAAAGGTAGACACATGTGTAATGCTGAAAAAATTGTTCGTTTTAGGAAGTCAAAAATTTCAGAATACCTCTGATAGATTAACGCACTCCCACGTCTCATTTTCTGTACCTCTTTCATACACCACAGCATGTTGACCCTAATAATATCCACGAGAGAGGGAGGGAGGGAGGAAAGGGAGAGTTAGCCATGCGCAATTGAAAGAGAATAAAAAACAGTAAACCAACAGGCTATAACTACCTCAGCTGGATTGTAGTCAGTTATAACTGCTTCGTAGAAGTTGTTGTCATCAGGCCAACGCATTCTCACCTTTTTCCCAATAAATGGATCTGAGTTTGCTGCTTCAGCAGACTGACTCACAAGAGAAGCAGAAGTAACCCGGTTAACAGCTTGGCCCCTTCCAGCAGATTTTGAAGCAGGATACTGCAAGGCAAACAAAGAAGTTGCAGAAAGTAAATTTTAACTAAAGAACCCGTGTAATGGGAGATTGAAGATCCCATGTTATTGACCATTGTATTTGTTAAGTATCATAAATGTGAAAGAGCGTGATCAATGTCAAAGCATCATAAATAAGGATACATCATCAATGAGCTGAATTGTGACGAAATGCTCATGAATAAGACTCCTTGAGATGGAGCCAAGTTGGTGTATTAAGAAATTGATTTCATGCTAAAGAGAAGACTACTCACGAGCACTGAGAAGAAGATGATGCAAAAAGAATGAGCATTCATGAGTTTGGAGGGCAAAAGAAAGATAACTCCAAAAGAAAGATGAGTCCATGAGTTGAAGAGAAGAAAAATGGAGAAAGCACACATGTCCATAGATTGTTTCTTCAATGAGAAATGATATTTCCTCACAAACATCACTCTAACATGCTGTGTGGTGGCAAGAACCACTTCTTGTGAAAGTAGACTATGGATCATCTCTATGATAATGAAAGCAGTGCAAGCATGTGCAATTTATCATATATATTATGTTGATGTTGATGGGCTTCTAAGGATCGATTAACACTTAATCAATGTAGTGGAAACAACAAGAAGCTCCATTCCCAAAAACTGCCATGGATGAAACCTGAAACCATGCATAAATATAAAATGAGGAACTTGTGTACCTTACATCAAAGAATGTCACTGCTCCTTGTTCTTCTATAATTGTGGTTGATAAAGATCACTAAGGAGCAATCATAAGAAACCTCCCTAATAGGTGTATCCACGGGATGCACTGAATCACCCATCACATGGGCAAGATCCTCCTCCAAACCACGATATGCTAGTATCTCATGGAATCCGAGGTTGGAGAGAGATGAGAACTTAGGGAGAATCAGCCAAGGCTAGGGCGAGTTCGGATGCACACCGTCTCATGGCACATCCTCCTTTTATAAGCCCCCAAGGACACTCCTTGAGTGATCAAGCATTAACTCGTATGTTACAAAACGTACAAGTTAATGCATGTGGTTACAAAACCCTTTTGTGACCCGCAGCCGGACAGGCATTCATCATATGAATGCATTATGATTCTCCATGCATTACATACACATTACTGACAGCCAGTGTAACACCCTCGGTTTCAGGTATTTTATCATTTTGTTATGTTCTTTGAGCTTATATACTTGGGTTGAGTTTCAGGGGTTTTTGGAGTGTTTTGGAAGTGTTTCTGAAGGTGCGCGGTTTGAGCAAGGTTAGTAGAAACCATGCACTATTTCCGGGAAACCGTGCAGTTTTGGGAGTCACTTTTCAAACCATGCGAGCCAATCGTGCTAGGGTATCAACCTTGAGACGGTAGCATTGTACGGTTGGCGCACGGTTTGTCAAACCATGTGGCACAAGCGTGTGGCTACCTGGGTGATGTCCAATAGCACGCGCACGGTTGGCGCACTGTTTCACAAATCATGCGGCCTAACCATGCAACGTGCAGTTAATGCTCTGAAATCTATGTTTTAATTCAAATTAAGGCTCTAGAACCCTCATTATTCTCCTATTCTTCCATGGTCTCAAAATCATTTTCCTTCCGAAAGCAAGTTTTAGAGAATCAAAGTGCATTGGAAATCTGGATTCAACTATGTGTTTCCTCTCTCTTTAGATCCTCTCATCTTCTCTCACCCAAATCGTTAGATTTATTTCGTCGTGAATAGATCTTTGTTCTATGTTGTGGATCTGGATGAAATTTTGTTGGATCTATTGAAGGGAAAAAGATTCAAGGCCGGATCTAGAGCGTTCAAGAGTTTTCGAGTGTCGTTCCTCGATTTCTTTAACCATTGAGAGGTGGGTGGTTTCTCTCTCGATCTACTCATTCTAGAATTTGAAGGCTTAGTGATTAAATTCCTTTATCTAGATTTTGTTGGAAGACTCTTGGTTTTAGTATCAAAATCCTTAGTTTTGAAATGATGATCACAAAACGTTTGATAAACTGTTTGAAAGAAAGCGTTTTCCAAAAGAAATGTTTTATGTTGAATATTGTGATATGAGAACTTGGCATACATAGTGGGCTTGTGTTCATATGCATTTGGGATGGATAATAGCATGAAAGTGCCACTTTCAAAATGGGACGAATAATGGCGTGAAAGTACCCCCGTCAAAATGGGACGGATAAGGGTGTGAAGTACCCACGTTAAAATGGGACGGATAAGGGCGTGAAGTTCCCCCATTGTAATGGTTCACCAAGTGACGGCTTAGTGAAAGGATGACTCACCACTCGTAGGTATAGAGAGGTCCATGGTTGACATGCATGTGCGGGAGGGGGGGGGTATGAGCATGGGATGGTTATGTCGAATGGTAAAAAATGGTTTAAAGGTTTTTGGTTAAATGTTTTCCATGAAACTTGTTTGCAGCTTTGATATACACTGTTTATCTACTTCTCTTTTTTTTTAAATAAAATTGTGCTAACATGTTCTTAACCTAGTGGCATGTGATAGGAAGTCTTTGGGGAATGTCTACTGAGTTATATTCACTCAATGTTTGGGCACTTTGGTGTGTGTGCAGATTTCATATACCAACTAAAGGCAAGGTGTCACATTTCTCTAGTGGAGCGTCATGAGGTTCTTCCTTAGTTGGTGTTCGGAGCATGAAAATCTTTCTCTTGTTATCATTGAAGTGATGCTACGTTGGTGTTGCGTTTGGATGTCTTTTGGTTTCTTGTTTTGTCTTTTATTACTTGTCGTTGCTACTCTAATGTTTTGGTCTTTGGTTTTTATTTGGATTGTATCATTATTACTCATGCTTCATATAGTGGGCTTGGTTGTTGTATTCTGAATCTATGGTTGTTTTGGCTCTTTGGGACAAATCATCCCCCAACCTTCCATTAAGCTCTTGGCATTTATTGTCAGTCCTTGGTGTCTTGGAGATGTCACCTAAGAATTGTAACATCTTTGCCTCCTCTCAAACCAATAAGTTGGGGCGGAACATTACAAATGGTATCAGTCTTGGTCGACCCGTCTGTCTCTCCGGATGGTAGCAAGGAGGTAGGAATGTCGGAACTTAAAATAGTGGGGCGTCATGAGGTTCTTCCCCAGTTGGTGTTCGAAGCATGAAAATCTTTCTCTTGTTATCATTGAAGTGATGCTATGTTGGTGTTGCGTTTGGATGTCTTTTGATTTCTTGTTTTGTCTTTTATTACTTGTCGTTGCTACTCTAATGTTTTGGTCTTTGGTTTTTATTTGGATTGGATCATTATTACTCAAGCTTCATATAGTGGGCTTGGTTGTTGTATTCTGAATCTATGGTTGTTTTGGCTCTTCGGGACAAATCCTCCCCCAACCTTCCATTAAGCTCTTGGCATTTATTGTCGGTCCTTGGTGTCTTGGAGATGTCGCCTAAGGATTGTAACATTTTTGCCTCCTCTCAAGCCAATAAGTTAGGGCGGGACATTACAAATGGTATCAGTCTTGGTCGACCTGTCTGTCTCTTGGGATAGTAGCAAGGAGGTAGGAATGTCGGAACTTGAAATCTATAGCTTAAAAAGATGTAGCTAACTTTTTTATGTTGAACTTCAAGTTACCAGAGTGGTTTAGCAACAAAAGTGTTCTAAGACACTTCTAGGCGTGTGGTTATCTCATTGTCGTGGGTTTAGCCGATGAGTATCGCATAGCATGCATTGTTAGTAAGATTTCCCACTAGGACTGCATTATTCATTTTGTATTGATGATTTATGAAAAATGGTTACAATGGTTAGATTTTGGAAAAGGGTTATTGTTTGTTGCTTATGGTGATTTGGAATTTTCTAAGCCTTCAATTGCTAGCCAGTGTTGATTAAATGATGTTTTGTTCTGGTGATGGTTATAGAAAATGGCATCGGGTAGATGTCATAGAAATCAGCAAGAAGAGGCTGCAGAAAATATGGTAAGCTATTGATAGAGGAAATCAGAACAATGAACCCAAACAAGTGGATCACTCTGTACAGTTTCAGAAATAGAAAGGGGGCTTTTGAACCTGAAAAAGCCGAAGTGTGACTGAATAGAATGAATCGAATCTTCGATTTACTTGATACATCGGTCGAGCTAAAGGTCAAACTGGAAAACTATATGCACGAGGATCTTGCACGACAATGGTGGGAATTAGCTATGCAAGCTAATTAAGGCATGACATTGGAGGACTTTGAAGAATTCTTCAACAAACAATTTTATCCTCACACATTCAAGATAGCCCGAACAACAGATTTCTTCACAAGAGAACCAATCAATAACGAAGCATGCAGCTAAGTTTATGAACTTAGTTCATTTCACTCCGGAAGTAGCTGTTAGTGCGTCCTTGAAGGCACGCGTCTTTGAATCGGGTTTGCGGCAGAGATTCTCTCTAAGATAATTGTCCTATGTATTACATATCATACAAAGATGCTAAATAGAGCGACGGTGGAAAAAATAGATATCTTTGAGGTCTGATGTGGAGTTTAATATTTATTATAAAATAACTCCAAGGGCTCCTTTAGAGAGTACACCTTGGGGGTTCGGAGTCACCTATTTTATCATTCTACAGTCGCGAGTCGCGGCGGACAGCGGAGGAGGGCGACGGGATGCGGGAGTGCATCGCGGGAGTGCGTCGCCGGAATGGAGTGCGCCACGGGAGTGTGTCGCAGTCGGTCGTCGAGATCACGAGAGAGCGCCGAAGGATCAGTTGCACAGGAAGCCGGCGACAACGCAGAGCGAAGGAGGCGAGGCAGACCGCAGAGGAGGGCCGCCGTGAGATCCGCCGGGAGGGAGGGAGGCGGGGCTGAAAGTCTGCACAGGAGGCCGTCTGGGAAACTAGCCCAGAGGAGCGACGGTAGAAAATAAACCTAGCCCTACATGGGGGCCGCCGCCCCCCACGGAGGAGAAATTAATGAGAAACCCTAGATAGGGGAGAATAAAATGGGAGAGGGGGTTCGGTATTAGGTTCCCTCTGATACCATGTAGAATGATAAAATAGGTAACTCTGAACCCCCAAGGTGTACTCTTTAAAGGAGCCCTTGGGGTTATTTTATAATGAATATTAAACTCCACATCAGACCTCAAGTCCGATGTGGGATACAGACTCCAACAATCTCCATAGGAATAGGTGGGAACTTGAATGGTGGGAATAAGTGAAAGAGGAACACCGGTGGTGGAGCGTCTCGAAATCAGACCACAGGATCGATTAACTTTCCTCCACGACCCAAGAGTAAGTCTGGGTGTTTTCATTGTGGGTCACTTGAGCATATTAAGTGAGATTGTACGGCACCAACGAGAGCGTTATTGTCGTAGCACTCCAAAGTCTGCCGCTGGAGATGCATCTTATGCATCCCAGGCATTCTATGCTTCGACGGGGCGATCTCGTCAGAATAACTCATCCTTGGAATCGAACGAGCCATGGTGATTCTAGGAACGCCACGACTCCTCGGGTTCTGCAATCTCAACAAGCAATGATCAAGGAGGCGCAAGTAAGCAATTGTATGGTGATGAGCAGATGATCACAGAGGATCAATCTATCCCTTCAATGGTGCGAGGAACAATTCTTTTGAATTCTACCATTATGCAAACCTTGTTTGATACGAGTGTGTCTCACTCTTTCGTTGTTTCTCGTGTTGTTGATCATATGGGTTTACATGTTGAGATGATGTCCCCTGTCTTGAAACTTCAAACACCTCTCGGCTAAAGAGAGTGTCGAGCCATTAAGGGTGCAGCGTGTTCAATAACTATCGATGGGGCTAAATTGGTCTGGGATTTCTTCATTCTTAAGATGGATATCTATTACCTGATTTTGGGAATGGATTGTTGAACATCCTTCAAGGCCCATATCGACTGTTATGCCCGACAAGTGACCTTCACATCTTTTGATAGCATTCGCCATTTCTTTAAAAGAGATTGGGATGTAAATGCAAGCAAAGCAAGACCTTTGGTACCGGTGATTGGGACTATCTCTTATCAATTAACAACAGTTACTTTGGCATCTATTGATGAAATTAGACATAGATTTTCCAAACATCGTTGACCAATTCTGTGATGTTTTTCCCGACAATTTTTCTAGGTTGTCACCTGAAAGAGAAGTGGAATTTACGATTGATCTTCAACCAAGGACCAATCATATTTCACTTTCGTCTTATAGAATATCGCCAACAAAATTGAGGGAATTGAAAGTTCAGCTGGAAGAGTTGGAAAGCAAAGGGTTCATCCGACCTAGTACGTCTCTGTGGGCAGCACTAGTTCTTTTTGTAAAGAAGACAGATAGAAGGCTTTGTATGGATTATAGTAAGCTCAATCAGGTTACGATAAAGAACTGATACCCTCTTCCATGAATTAATGACTTGGTTGATCAATTGAGGTGAACTCAATGGTTCTCTAAAATTGATTTACGATCAGGATATCACAATTACGAGTTCAAAAAGAGGATATTCCGAAAACAATCTTCTGAAATCGTTATGGCCATTACGAATATGTGGCAATGCCCTTTGATCTTACGAATGCGCCAGCAGTGTTTATGGCATTGATTAATCGAATTTTACAAAGATATCTTTACTCCTTTGTAGTGGTGTTCGTTGATGATATTTTGGCGTATCTTAGAACCAACGCCGATCATGAACACTTGGCTATAGTGTTGGGTATCTTGCAGGAACATCACCTTTATGCTAAGCTAAGTGTGATTTTTGGATACAAAAGTGTGTTTCCTTAGCCACGTTTTGTTCGTGATTTTTCACAACTTGCCTTGCCGATGACTGCTTTGACACAGAAAAGTGTTCCTTTCCAATGGAGCGACGACTGCCAGAAATCTTTTCAAGAGCTTAAGGTTCGGCTTACATCACCATCTATCATCACGTTGCCAGTCAAGACAATGTTATGTGGCCTATTGTGATGTATCGGGATCTATGTTAGGATGTTTTCCCATACATGGAGATCATGTTGTAGCCTATGGCCCGCGACAGTTACGGATGCATGAGAAAAACTACCCAACACATGATTTGGAATTTGCTGTTATAATTCATGCCTTAAAATTGTGGCGTCATTATCTTTTTGGTAAGAAATTTACGGTGTTTACGAATCATAAAAGCTTGAAACATATTCTCTCACAAAGATATTTGAATCTAAGGCAGCGTAGATGGATGAAATATCTACAGATGTTTGACTTCAACTTGATATATACACTGGGTATGCATCTGGATTATACTGAGCAAGGTGATGTTACAGTTTTCTTTCTTGTTTTTCTTGTCCCTGATTTGGTTGAGCAGATTACACATGCTCAGACATCTAATCATGAATGTCTAGCTATGAGGTCAAAACTCAATGATAAGGTAGGGAAACCATTGAGGGATGGAAGCTAGATGGGAGTCAGTGTTGCGTTTTAGAGACCGGATTGTGGTACCTCTAGCTTATCAAGAACAACTTCTTTCTGCCTACCACCATTCAAGATGGGTTGTTCATTTGAGCATTCAGAAGATGTATAAAGCATTGAGAGCGCAGTTTTGGTGGGCTATCATAAAGAAGAAAGTCATGGAGTTTGTCTCAAGATGTCTCACTTGTCAACAAGTCAAGCCAGAACACCAACGGACAGCTGGTATACTGCATTATTTACCTATCCCCGTGTGGAAATGGGAGCAAAAAGCTATGAATTTTGTCAGAGGTCTGCCAAGAACAGTTTAGAAACACAATGTCATATGAGTGGTTGTGGATCAGCTCACAAAGTCAACTCGCTTTATCCTTATTCATGAATCCAATACGGTGGAAGACCTGTCAAAAAACTAAATCCGGGGAAAGTTGTAAAGTTGCATGGCAGACCAATTTCGATTGTGTCGGACAGAGATCCAAAGTTTACATCTCGATTTTGAAAATCCTTGCAATAAGCCCTCGGAACCCAGTTGACCTTGAGCACAGTGTATCATACTCAAACAGATGGTCAGTCCGAGCGGATGATCCAAACGTTGGAAGACATGTTTAGAGCTTGTGTTATGGGAATTGGCGGCTCATGGGAAGAGCATATACCATTACTGGAGTTCTCATACAATAACATATATCGGACCTATATATATATGGCTTCTTTCAAAGGGTTGTATGGTATCCCTTTTGTTCTCCACTTTGTTAGAAGGAAACGGGTGAGACTTCACTAATTGGACCTAGCCTCGTGCAATAGACGATAGAGAAGATACAGATGATCATAAAGAGAATGATGGCGGCTCAAAATCATCAGAAATCGTATGTGGATCATCGTTGACGACCGTTATCATTTGAGGTGGTTGGTCATGTTTTCTTGAGAATCTCTCCAATGTTAGGGCATCGCCGTTTTGTTAAGCAAGGCAAGTTGTCTCCTCGATACATTGGCCCTTTTGAGATACTTGAGCAAGTTACTGATGTGGCTTATCGGATGGCTTTACCGCCAAGGTTTAGTTCTAAGCACAATGTGTTTCATATATCTCAATTGAAGTACCAACCTGATCTTGATCAAGTGTCATTCGATAGGACTATGCTGATCTTGAACCGGATGTTACGTTGATTCATGTGCCGATAAAGATTGTGGATAGGAAAGATAAACTCTTGCGTGGGAAAAGCATTGTTTTGTTACGGGTTTTATGGCAGCATAGTCAGATTCAGGAAGAAACGCGGAAAAATGAAAAGGAAATGCTAGAGCAATGACCCGAACTCTTCCAAAGCAACATCGGTCATCCACTCTCTGAGGATGGAAAAACCAATGGTGGGGATAATGTAGCACCCCTGGCTTCAGATACTTCACCCTTTTATTATATGCTTTGAGATTATAAAAAAATTGGGTAGGGTTTCGGGAGTTTTTGGAAGGTTTTAAAAGTGTTTTGGAAGTGTTTCTGGAGGTGCAAGAACGGTTAGTAGTAATCGGGCACTATCTCAAGGAAACCGTGCGGCATGTTTTGAGAGTTTACTGGACACACACACAGTTGGCACACGGTTGACGCATGGTTTGTCAAACCGAACCGTGGGATTGTTGGCCTTGAGACAGCAGCACTGCACGGTTGGTGCACGGATCGTTAGATCTATTCTATCATGAATAGATCTATGTTCTAAGTTGTGGATCTTGATGAGATCTTGTTGGGTCTATTAAAGGGAAGAAGATTCAAGGCCGGATCTAGAGAGTTCTAGAGTTTTTGTGTGTCGTTCCTCAATTTCTTTAACCGTTGAGAGGTAGGTGGTTTCTCTCTCATTCTACTCGTTCTAAAACATGAAGGCTTGGTGTTTAAATTCCTTGATCTTGATTTTGTTGGAAAACTCTTGGATTTAGTACCAAAATCTTTGGTTTTGAAATGATGCGCACAAAGTGTTTGATAAAATGTTTGAAAGAAATTGGTTTCTAAAAAAATGTTTTATGTTGAAAATTGTGATATGAGAACTTGACATACATGGTGGGTGGGAGTTCATGTGCATTTGGAACGGATAATGGTGTGAAAGTACCATCGTCAAAATGGGACGAATGATGGCATGAAAGTAACACTGTCAAAATGGGATAGATAAGGGCGCGAAGTTCCCCCATCGAAATGGTTCACCAAGCAACGGCTTAGTGAAAGGATGACTCACCACTCGCGAGTATAGGGAGGTCCATGGTTGACATGCATGTGTGTGAGTGGGTATGAGCATGGGATGGTTATGCTAAGTGGTAAGAAATGGTTTAAAGGTTTTTGGTTAAATGCTTTCCATGGAGAACTTGTTTACAGCTTTGATATACATTGTTTATCTGCTTCTCTCCTGTTTTAAAAAAAATTGTGCTAACATGTTCTTGTCCCAATGGCATGTGATGGGAAGTCTTTAGGGAATGTTTACTTAGTTATACCCACCCCACCTAGGGCACTTTGGTGTGTTTGTAGATTTTGTATACCGAGACACGGAGGCAAGGTGTTGCATTTCTCTAGAGGAGCATCTTGATGTTCTTCCTCGAATGGTGTTCGGAGCTCGGAGATCTTTCTCTTGTTAATTGAAGTGATGCCACGTTGGTGTTGTTGCGTTTGGGTGTATTTGGGTTTCTTGTTGTCTTTTATTACTTGACACTACTACTCTGATGTTTTGGTCTTTGGTTTCTATTTGGTTTGTATTATTATTACTCATGCTTCATATAGTGGGCTTGGTTGTTGTATTATATTTCTATGGTTGTTTTGGCTCTTCAAGGCCAATCGCCCCAACTTTTCGTTAAGCCCTCGACATTTATTGCCGATTTGTGGTGTCATAGGGAGGTCACCTAAGGCTAGTAGCATCTCTGCCACCTCTCAAGCCAATGAGTTGGGACGAGATGTTACGACTAGTGTGAGTGACAATTCGAATGCACTGCCTTTGATAATTCATGTATATCAATGCATTACGATATCAAAACATCATATGGCATAAAATAGCAAAGGTGGGTATAGTTACAATATCATATATCGTAACCAACAATATGCCCTCAAGGCATATGAAATGCCTTAACAACATGCATGTTGTACTATACGACAAGCATATATCGTACAATACAATATGAGGTCTTTGGGGACATATCTCCTTAAAAATCTCCCAATAACACTCAAGCCTTGTCATTTCACTTTATATTGTATCATATACAATAACTTGTGAAACCATCTCCAAAACATCTTTTGGATACTTCCAAAACACTTAAAGTCGCTCTCTGAGTAAAACTCAATTCTCATTCAATCAACCAAAATGTGGTCCCACTGGCCTTTGTAGCATTGCCAACAAATATGAATTCTCGAATTCATAAATGTAATCAAAGTGCAGTCTCTAGCAAATCATCAGTTCTACTCAAGCAACAAAGGAATCTAACGTGATCTCCATCAAATGCATGTATCGCGATATCTGTGTCCACCAGCTGCATCATATGCAAGCATGCAATTTCATATGATCCCTCTGTCAAAGACATTGAGTAACCGCTGGACACAAAGCATGTCAATCTCATATAGCTGCTTAGACATTCTCGATACTCCGAGTACAGACTAGTCTGGTCAAGAAATACATCATTCACCTTTATGGATGATCACATCATATGCCTGATATAGATAAGACCATACATTTCCTTAGTTTATCTCAATTGAGAGCCCAGATGGCATACTAGTCATACGAGAGGACAAATCTCATCATAGTTAAGCTACAACCGACGACATGATCAGCAACATACTCAACCATCCCTGATTAGCTATTGTCTCAAGACTTGCATAAGAAATGTATCAAAGTGTGAAAATTTTCATGCTAAATACCTCACCAACATCAAGTATTAGAGAGACTCCAAATATGAACCATACACCCCTGGTATACCAAAGACATGGTGTATGAAACTTCATGTGGTATACTTAATGAGTCATCTAGCGCATATAACTCGTTTTATGGCTCATGAGCATATTCTGTATCTCGTTATAAGAATCTTACCCACGCTGACCTTAACATTTATTCACAACCTATAATACTTCATGACAAGCATCGGTCAAGGATAACTCAAAAGTCATACTTTGGGAGGTCAATTATCATTTTACTTCACGATATATATATATTCAGTCAACATGAAAAAATGAAAAAGTGGAGATTGCATTTTGTATAGCATGATACATTTTATATTCTCTTTTAAGAATATTTTAACAAAACCAGACATAAACGTATTTCTTATCATATCACGTATGATAGACTGTCAGATCAGTCTTATATTTGCTACACTTTCAAGGGTTTTGTTAAACTCGTTACATCTCTGTAATTTCCGTCACATATCTATGTGACCATCTGATAAAACCCTCTCACTAAACTCTTTAGTGTATAAAATCTATTGAAAAAATGAAGTTTGAATAATAGTGAGATTTAATAATCATATTCCTAAAGCACAACTCCTTGAACAAGTATTCAAACTCAACTTCACAATATCAAATGTTATGGTGTTCGTAACTTTTATTGTCGACTTAGAACTCTTTCTAATTTCATCATCATTATCATCATTGGAACTTTTCCTATCAAACTTTTCCTTGAAAGTGACATTCACTGTGTACTTTAACCGGCATAATCCTTCGTTTGGTAACATTGAACTACCCTAAGTCCAAACCTTGGTTTTCAAATAGCGGTGGTGCGGCCATGATCGCACCGGTGCAGAGGGGCGCAACACCGCTCCTGCTAACTAAATCGCGCGTGGTACGCGATCACGGCGGTCGCACCCTCTCAAACCCCCCCAAGCTTCGCAGCTGCTCTTTCTCCCTCACTACACCCGACGATAATCCCAATATTGCTCTCCCTTGTTGTCGTCGACGAACGAACGAGGACTGCTCTCCCTTTCTACAGTTGACGAACCAAGCTTCACTCTCCCTCGCTGCAGCCGACGGACAAAAAGTATAGGGTTCAGGCACAGCGGAAGCATGCGATTGGTCGTGTCTAACTTTGATTTTTGTCATGATCGATGATTAATCCAAGATTTACACGATGATAAACGTCATGATCAACGGAATTAAATCAAAGAGTACAGACAATGGATAATCGCGGGAACCAAAGCGTAAGATCTCGCATATTATTTATAATTAATTAAATTAATTAAACAATTACCTTGCGAGATAGTTTTTCTTTGTTGATGGATCTGACAACGAATTTATGTCGTACCGTCGTTACGTTGAAGGAATCAAGAATAGATTCTCTCTAATGGTGCTCCACACATGTTCCACGAATCTTTGAACGTCGCCATAAGAATCTTCGGGCGCTAGCACGGTGGATCCTATTGATTGCGTCGTCCGTCTTTGATGGCCTTGAGAATCGCTTCCAAATGATTCTCCTTGATCTCTCTAGACTTGAGTGGAAAGTGGAGGAATATCACTCTCCGTTCTTGGGAGTGTTCTAGGAGAGGGAGCTCTCCAAAGCTTGAGAGGATTCTCACTGGTTGTCGTTGTGCACAACACAAATGAAATTGACTCTATTA
Organism: Viscum album; assembly: GCA_963277665.1. Lineage (NCBI taxonomy): Eukaryota > Viridiplantae > Streptophyta > Magnoliopsida > Santalales > Viscaceae > Viscum > Viscum album. Next base: position 1,604,872,326 of record OY728141.1, on the reverse strand, counting down.
AAAAATAATATAATTGAACGCTACGGTTAAAAATAAATAATTGCACAAGTGCCCTTTATTATTTATTTAATCTCTGCGGAACCTCATGTCTATAATAATAATATTATTATTTCTTGACATGCGCGAAACTCACGAATTAATTTAAATATTATTTAATCATATAATATTCAATATATATTATTTCTCACCGGACCAGAAAACTCGGTCCGTCATTCCTCCACAATATTTATCGGGTCATGAAAAATGACTATTTATTTAATAAATAAATATCACTACATTATTCAAAAATAAATAAATAAATATATTTACTAAATAACAAATAAATATTTATTAAATATTCTGCTCACATAATATTCTCTCAAATAACTAGTGACGGAACTTATGCAATCAAGCAAACATGAGTAACTATTAAACCACGTGCGGGAATAATATTTATTCAACTTTTTAAATAATAAATAATAATATATTATTTAACTGAGATTCTAGATAAAATTAGTGTGACTCTCAAGACATCTTTCTCAATAGCATTAGGCGAAACAGCCAAAAGTCCAAAATCAGCGTCGAGCAACACGCCAAGGCACCAATAAAGAAAGAAATTAATGTTACATCGACATAATACCTCATACAGACGCTTATTGTGTAATATAATCTCTTTATCGTGATATCTATAATCAATCAGGTTGCACGCTGGTGTCATCAACCTATGTGCTCAAAGCCTCTTTCAACTTTCTAAAAATCAAACTTGTCTATAGAACACCATGGTCATGGATTTATTTAGACTGTATCATTTCCATCAAAGGGTTTAAGATATCAACTTTCGTTAAAAAACAGAAGACAAATCATTTATCGCATTATTCCTTAATGAAATATTACTCGTGACACACTCAATGTATCCTCCCTTGACGCAAACATATGTCATCACGGTTTTCATCAATACATCAAAGTACATGACTTATAACACTGATTAATAATAATCTTAAAGTCAAAGGATCAATACACATGACTGCAGATAGGAACATCCAATGACACATATAAATGTGAATGTTCTACTAGTGGGTCTCGTTCTCATAATATCCTACACTGGATATCACCAAGGATGTACACCATGAGAAGGTGGTCTCAAAATCCTATGAATCTTCACCCTTGATAGTCTGTATCATTTGTGTCCCTCAAATGATTTCATCCAACTATAGAACACATATTTAAGAATACTATTGTGGCACTTCTGGGTTTCCATCACAGCGGGGAACTGCTAAGACCTTTAAATGCGACACTTACTCTTTGGACATTATCACATACTATGTTACACAGAAGAACAATCGTGATATGATAATTATTAATGTTGGAGTCTGCGTCTCACATCGAACTTGTGATCTGATGTTGTCTTTATTATTCATTATAAAATAACATCAAGGCCTCCCTTAGAGAGGTACATTGGGTATTCGGTCCACCTCTTTTATCATTCTACATGGTATCAGAGGGGGTCTCTAACCCGTGCCCTCCCTCCCATTTTTTCTACTCGTCTAGGGTTTCCAGCAATCCCCCCCGATGGAGGGGGGGGCCTCGGCCCTAGGCAGTCGGTCGCCCCTCAACGGCCCCCGGCGCGTCGCTCTCTATCCCACGATGACATCTCTAATGTACAACCCCTCGCGACGGGAGCACCATCAGTCGCTACGCCCCGTTCCGGTCGTCCTGGTCATCCCGTGCCGCCTACCTTCCCGACGCCTCCTTGGGCGACAAGCCGCCACCCTCCTGCGAAATCCCCCTCTCACGTCGGCGCTCCTACGGAGAAAACCTGCCTCCCGCGCCTCCTTCGTCAGGCGCCTCCCTGCGCAACAGCCATTGCGCCCCATCCCGCCACCCAGTGTTGGCTCGACTCCCCGACGGCCCTCCTCCCAGCGCGATGCTCCTGATCGGGGCTCTTCCTATACGACAGCCCCAAGCACGACGGGCTCCTACGTCGCCCTCCTTGTGCGCGTCAGCTCTATGCAATGGCGCACCACCAGTACGATCCACCATAGCCATATCAGCGCTCCCCTCCCCCCCTACCACTACATCGCCTCTCTTACTCACTGCCTCTCCTACTCGCTTTGCCTCGCTTTGCCTCGCTTTGCCGTCATCGGAAGTGCTTCCCTGCAGCAGCACAGGTTCCGACAACTTGAATAAGCCCAACCAACGGCATCCCTTTCTTCGGCGCTGCCCCCCCCCCTTTCGTTGGCCTCTCCAGCGCGACGGTCTCCTCGAGCCCCCTCACCCGGCTTCTGTTGTCCCCGTTACTGGCAATTCTGCGTCGTCCCGACACAGCTTTCCCGACGCTTCGTCGTTCGGCACCGCCAATGCGGCTTTCCCGACGCTCTGTCATCCGACCCCGCCAATGCAGATTTCCCGGCATTACGTCGTCCGGCCCGCCTATGCAACTTCCCCGACACTACATCGACTGGTCCCACCTACCGTTGCATCCGCATTCCAGCTATTCCTGTTGGTTCAGCATGACGGGCGTTGTACGTTGATTGACAATCTTTTTCAGCAGCATCATCTATCAACTTCTTGAGAGGAAGCAGCAGACATCATGGTTTATCTTTTCTTTGTTTTGTCTTGTTTTGTAATCAAGCTGGGTATGTTCAGCTTGGGGGGGAGTGTTTGCAGTGTTTTTTTTGTTGCTTTGTTGTTCTTTGCTTTGATTTGTTTTTTGTTATGTTCAAGCTAGGTACACCTATCTTGAGGGGGAGTGTTGGAGTCTGCATCCCACATCGGACTTGTGGACTGATGTGGTCTTTATTATTCATTATAAAATAACCTCAAGGCCTCCCTTAGAGAGGTACATTGGGTATTCGGTCTACTTCTTTTATCATTCTATAATTAATATTCAAAATAATGAATACAGGTTATCATAAAGTACATATAAGTTGGTTCTAAGGCACCAACTCCAACACAAAGCACCTCTCCTACACTCCATCCGACGAATTTGGATTTTCTTTTACTTTTTTATGTTTTTAATTTTTCAACATATATGTGTGTAATTATATGATTTAAATTATATTAATTGGCCCGCAATTGGATAAAAGTGATTGCGACAAAATCTGTGTCGCCACTATCACGCTATAAAACCCTATCGCATTGCGCTGCGATCCGATATTAACGACTATGGCCCAAACATACTCTCACCAGCTTATTAGAAACAATATTCTCTTCAAAATATCATGCTAAGAAACACAAAATTCTTTGTATTGGGAAATAACATTTATTCCCTTTAAGTGGGAATATACAAACCATGGTATTCATATCATATGTGGTGTTCTATGTGTTTGGAGCAAGATTTTGAAAAGGCTTTATTCTTTAAAATATGTCAATGATGGTAGTGGAATATCAATTCTTCATATTTTAACAAATATCTGGATAAACTTCTTTATCCTGGATAACTCTTTTTATCCTTATCTTCTTCTCAAACCATGTTATAGAATCCAATAAATCACAAACCATGTGTAACAAATTCATCATCTCATATTATTCATAACAACACTGTTAATAAACAACTTCTCTTCACATAAGAGAAATAAGATGAAAATACACATCCTTTATTTGGATCTATCGAAGCTTGAATTTTTTCTTTGTATCCATTCCATGATTTGGCAACCATTTGCTTTATCATTTGAATACAAACAACAACCTCCATCAATTCTTACCTAGATTTCGAACTCATGTATATTTACAACACTTGTGAATATGCATTTGGTATCTGATAACCTTCAAAATCGAAGAATTGATTTTTATAACATCGGTGTCTAACATGGACTTTCCATGGAGTTTCTCAAACCCCTTCAGGTAGCCCGGGCAAATTCCATCTTATGGAAACATTGTCCTTCATTTCTGATATCTCCTTAAGGTTTCAATGACCTTGGCAGGTTACTTAAAGAAACATTGTTGGATACTCGAACTAATTTTTCATCTTCCGATTTGAACTTTCACCCACTTGTATCGTTGGTTGGGAGGTGAAGTCTATTTCAGTTTACCTAAACTTCGTTCACAAAAAATTGGTCAGCGAAAGGTGGATCAACTCTGTGAGCAGACAACGGCAGCAAGATCCCTCCGAAGAACCATCAGAAGTTCGCATCTTCCAATGGTGTTTTAATGTAGTGTTAAGTTCGAAAGTTAGATAAAGCCGAGGGGGTCACCGAGTAGGTACTCCAACGAAGGCGGTCAAGATGTGTTATCCGTAATTTCAATTGCATGTTCAACTTGTTGACCAAATGGCACTTAGTATATAAGTGCATGGAACCTTCAACATAAGCAATGTTGGAAGAAGAGATTTAAGGATGAAGATTAAGAGACGCATTTATTGCGGTGAGCTGAGAGTTTGGTGAGGATTACTCGTACTTAGTAATCTATTTGTTATCTCTTGCATCTTCCGATGAATACAAAGAAAGCAGCAGTGTCTCTCATGCACGTAGGACTCGTTGTCTGAAGCACGTTAATCTCTTGTATTATTTCTTGCTTTGTATTACCGTTGAATGTTTTTTATGTTTCCTTCAATGGGTGTGAGTTTGCTCGTGCGGGAAAAGGGCGACTCTTGTGTGGTGAGTATGGTGTGAAGTCTACCAATTTCAGGTACACTCAGTAAAGGGAAAGGGCCTTCTGGAGGATCATGTTCCGCTACACAGAGCCTCCGGTGCATGAAGTTCCAATCGACCAAGGATCCTTCTTCTGGTGGTTTTATCGGAAGCATAGGAGGCCCGAATTCCCAACAAGTGGTATCAAAGCCACAATTCCAACCAGCTCAATTTTCTTCTCTATCTTTTAGCTTGACGATATCTCGATTTTAGTGGGAGTTGCTCTCATCAAAAGATACAGCGTCAGGTGATAGAAAGGTTTAGGTAGGCAACTTTGATGGAAGAGATTTTGGCTTTTAGAGAATGCAGATGGAAGATAATCTGATTCAAAAGGACCCGGATGTTCCACTAACTGGAATTTGCCCAGAGAAGATGGAAAAAGCGGAATGGGAACGGATGGACAAAAAAGCACTTGCGCTGGTGAGGATGTCTTTGGCAAGGAATATTGCATTTAAGATTCGTGAAATAAAGGCAACGATAGAAATGATGAAAACATTGGAAGATGCGTACGAGAAACCTACGGCATTGAACTAAGTGTCTTGTTCAAGCTAGGGTTATCGAAAGGAAAACAATCGGCAAATCATGTGAATGACTTCTGCAATATGATCCAAGGGCAGCTCGAGTCAGTAAAGGTGAAGTTCACAGATGATGTGTGGACACTCCTACTAGCATCACGACTTCAAAGGCTTGTTACGTTAAGTACAACGAAAGCTAAGTATGTAGCTACAACATAAGCTAAGAAAGGAATGGTTTGGTTGATAAGGTTGCTAAAGGAGCTCGGAAGAAGTCGGGAAGGAGTTCTTTTCTGTGACACCCAAAGTGCACTGGCTAAAAATCTAATGTTCCACGAAAGGACAAAGTATATCGACCTGAAGTATCATTACATCATAAACTTGCTAGAAGAGAAGGTGTTAGAGCTACGAAAGATAGCATGAAGCCTAAAACCAACAGACATGTCCACTAAGACGATAGTTAGGAAGTTTGAGGCAACATCACACCTTAGTGGGACTTGGGTAAAACGGAAGGAAGGTGGAGAAACACCGCATGCTGAGGAAGGAAGATGGTTTGCCAAAGTGATGTAGAGTTGCATAGAAATCTCTGAAACAACTCATCAAGTGGGAGATTGTAGGGAGGTGAAGTCTGTTTCAGTTCATCGGAAGTTCGTTCAACAGAACATCGTTTACCGAATATTGGTCAGCGGAAGGTGGAGTGGCTCGGTGAAAAAACAATGGCAGCAAGATCCCCCCAGGGGCAGCAGAACCATCGAAAGTTCACATCTTCTGATGGTGTTTCAATAGAGCGTTGAAGGTCTGAAACTTCGGTAAAGTCGAGGGGTCATCGGATTGGCACTCCATGCGAGGCATTCAAGATGTGTTGTCCGTAATTTCAAGGGAGGAGGTCCAACTTGTTGACCAGAAGGCACATGGTATATAAGTGTGTGGAACCTTCAGCATAAGCAATGCTTGACGAAGAGATTACGGGTGCAGATCAAGAGGCACATTTATTCCGATGAATGCAACGAAAGCAACAGTGTTTATCTCGTGCATGTAGAACTCATTGTCCGAAGCACGTTAATCTTGTGTTCTTGCTTTGTATTATCTTCGAATGTTTTTTATGTTTCCTAGAATATGTGAGTTTGCTTGTGCGTGCAAAGGACAACTTTTCGTGGTGAGTAGGGTGCGAAGTATACCCACTTCTCATACAGTCGATCGAGGGAAGGGAACTTCCAGAGGTTCAGGTTCCGCAGCGCAGAGCCTCCGATGCACGAAGTTCCGATCAACCGAGGATCCTTCCGATGGTTTTATCAGAAGCACGGGAGGTTTGAATTCCCAACACTGTCGACACGACACCATAACCTAGACATCTCATACCCAGTTCATCTAACACTTGAAACAAGGGTAAAAATTTATTGAACTTGTTCTTTGCATGAACATTTCTAACGAAATGAATTCCACAACCAAAACAAGCAGGAAACCTTGAGTGTGATAGAGATTCAAGTAGAAGAGAGGAAATTTTATTCAAGTATCTAGAATTCAATACGGGATTTTCTAGAACTCGAGGACTTACAGGTGTGTCACAACTCTATTCCTAAGAGAGCTCTCCTTCGCAGGCCCTACGCTTGCTAGCCTGAACAACGAAAATAACTGAATACCTCCCACACTATACTAACGAAATGAAAAATTACAACCCTACCCCTGGCAGTTAAGAATGATTGCCTCTCCTCTGATATGAATAGTAAATGGAAGGTCTAGGTCAGCTCCCTATTGGACTGACAAGGGGATCGGCCTCCCCTAAAATATTAGACCACCACACATTCCTATCACTTTCCCCTCCTTGAAAATCCATCTTGCCCCCAAGGTGGAAATTTGGAAATCAGATCTTCAAAACTTACATTTTCCCATGTCGTGTCTTCAACAAATTCACTCGGTAGAGCTTCTTTTACAGGGTGTGTCCCAATTATCACCTTCATTTGAGATGGAATACTGCATGACCTATTAGGAAGTTGAAGTTTGTAAGCAACGACTTCAACCCTTCCAACAACCGCAAATGGCCCATAATACCTAACAGCCAATTTTGGATTGATCTAAGATACAACCCTTTCAGTCATAGTTTGACCCTAACTAAAACCCCTTTTTATATAGGGTCACAACCTGTCGATGCCGGTGAGAAAACTCTTCCATCACCTATTGTGCTCTCTAAAGATTCACCACCTGGAGTTACTTTAAAGCTTCATTGTTGTCGACTAATGCACTTGCCACACCCTCAACCACGTCTTCCCCTTTTGTGTAATGCAAAATTTGTGGAGGTTTGCAACCACATACACAATCTCGAATGGGGTCTTCCCAGGTATGATAAGAGGTATTATGGCCAAATCCTACCTAAGCCAACGACATCACCCAATATCTTGGATGATGTCATCCTCGACCTGCAATGAAGGCGGAAGTGACCCCCAAGGCTCTCCTCCAATAGGCCCCAAGTTAACAGCTAGCCCCGAGGGTATAAAACATGCAAATGGGGGTCTTCCCAGGTATGATAAGAGGTATTATGGCCAAATCCTACCTAAGCCAACGACATCACCCAATATCTTGGATGATGTCATCCTCGACCTGCAATGAAGGCGGAAGTGACCCCCAAGGCCTCTCCTCCAATAGGCCCCAAGTTAACAGCTAGCCCCGAGGGTATAAAACATGCAAATGGGGGCATTACCCTCATACAACCCAAGAATACACGAGTAAACCACCAATCAACACCATGAATAAACCAAGATCCACAAAAATCCCACAATGCATGAATATGTGAGACAAACAAATCCCAAATAAAATAAAAATAAGTCCTAGGCAGCAACTCCAAAGCCAAACTTAAGCTCCAAGCTAGTACTGTCAAGCTCAGTCACCAAACTCCCCTGGAAACTCACCCTGGAAACCTGAAAAAAGTTTATAGGGGTAAGCATAACATATATACCAAGTACATGCAAATGTGGAAAAGGCATAGTAATGCATCAGTAAACAAACAGCAGAATCAACGGGCACCTAACAAGTCAACTACCACTCAGTCTCACCAAGGCCTACTCACCAACTATCGCATCCAATAGTAATAACATAATATCAAGAATATATATAAAAACAGACGCCCCACAACTATTTCTTCACCGGTTTGTCACTCTCATACTCCAACGTCCAACGTATTGTGCTCAATCCCTTCCGCAGTCGTACTGCACCACACCATATCTCATATCACAACTATACCGCATACCTCAGCCATCCACAACATATGCGATACAATAGGGTTTCGTAAACATGAAAGACATCAACCTCGTGTCTTCCTCCTACCATGTAATATCATCTCATTAATACCCGCAGGGTCTGCCGGTACAACATGGACCCTCATCCATACCCCACAGGGTCTGTCAGTGCACCACACACTACGATGGTATGATCATACCTACCACAAGTCATCATAGCAAGTGTTGCACCTGGAAGGGAGAGCAAGGAAGAGGGAGTAGTCAGTCATCTGTTCCCTCACCAACCTAGATGTTAGGGGAAAACACTCGGTACCCAAAGCATGTTGGGCGTCGGTGGGGTATCTGACTTGAGTGGGGTGCGTATAGAAATCACAAAGAAAATTCAAGTATAGTTATAACCACACATAAGCCCAACCTAGCAAGTTTACCCAAATAGCACTACCACAGCTCACAAACATCACCACACTACCTAAGCCACGCACCGCCATCGCTAGCAGCTATAACAACACAGCTAGCCCTGCTTCTTATACAAAGCACCCACCACAAACATTCACAAAAGTTCAGTTAATCATATCATTATGTCATTTCCAGATTTACCATTTACCTACCAATTTACTTTCATTAAACCATTCAATCTCATATTTAATGACAAACAACTTTCGGCCAATACACAAGTTAATTCCCGCCATTACTCGTTATCATTTCATCATTACCAGTTATCATATTCCGCTACTACTGGGCAACTGCAAACCACTCCGCAACAACAAATCATGCTATCACCCCACGGCAAACTTCACATTCCTCTTGCCATTTGTGGCAGGGCAACCGCACCCTCATTGCATAACTCAGCCCCAACCAACATCGATCAACCACCACAAAACCAGCCCACAACCCATCACATGCTAACCAATGCAACCCCGCTACCCAACAAATACCAACCAATGTAGCCCTGCTACCCCACACATGCCAACCAACGCATTTGAACCCAATCATAGCAATCACTACATGACAACCCCCACATTAACCACACAATCATTGTCGCACAACAAGTAATTCAACAACACACAACAACATATTCCAACATCCAACACTTTCTAATATTCCTTATACAAAACAAGCTTCATGCCAATTCGTTTCTCCACACAATCAGTTCATTACCATCTTTAAGTGATCACCCATTTATGAAAGGTGACTCCAATAGACAAATTATGGTATCAACACAGAAGGCTCAAATACAACAATGATTTTCAGCAACGAAAGGCAAGCATAAATCTCATGAGCAATGTCACAAAAGCAAGTAAACACATGCGATTTCATTCCCATCAATTTCATTATGCCCAGTTCATTATCTTTATTAGGTCAATCCATGCTCTTCACCCAAAGAAAAAAAAAAGCATGTTAATTCCCCAATTTACACAAAAGAAAAGAAAGTTCTAAAATCTCCTACCTCAAAAAGAGCTTTCTGAATCGCTGCGCGAAGACAAGGCAAGGAAGAGACGACCCCAAGATCGAGATCACACAAAGGAAAACTTACCTAAAGCACAGCATCATCAACCACTTGCTTCATCCTCACACAACCATTTCTCGATGGTGAGAGGAAGCCAAGAAGAAAAGGGTGACTTGCCTGAATTTATAACCAAGCTGGAAAAACAAACGACCGAGACGCAAGGGTATAGGTCTTTCCACAAAACCACAGTGCACCCCACTATGCTACGCCACAACGGGCCTCATTACCTTCAGAACTCATGTTGTGGTCAATGCGTAGATCCTACAAACCTAGAAGAAAACCAGGTCGCAAGGCTCCTCTCCACAGTGTAGCATTCCAACCCCTGAACTAGCCACACCGCAATCCGAGAGGCTACGGCGCATGGGCACTCAAAACATCAAAACATCAAAACGACCAAGTTGACCTCTTCGGACTCCACGTCGCAACCATGAGGACTACGCCGCAAGTGGGGCTCCTTCACTTTACCAAAACCTCACCTCAATCCCTCCACCTTGCAGCTCAAAGCTCCAGACCACACCTCCACGCTACAAAACCATCCCCCAGTTCAAAATTCAGCTCAAACTCCATCGATCTTTCCCCAAGCCTCCTCTCGGCATCTCCAATACCCAAAACACGCAAAGTAACAAATCGGGAAGGTTCGGACCGTTTTAGATGATCTGAATAAAAACATCTCAAGTATACTTTCAAACACCTGTTAACTACTTTTGGATGGCCGACACTCCGAGGGAAATAGGAGGAACTCATCTTCAATGTTGTACCCAACAGTTTGAAGAGTTCCTGCCAAAATAAACTTGTGAAAAGCGGATCCCATAAAACTAACAATAGCGCTAGGAACACCGTGTAATTTCACAACCTCCTTCATAAACACTTCTGCCACCGTCTTTGCTGGATAAGGGTTCTTGAGTGGAATAAAGTTCGCGTTGGTAATGATAGGTGTTCGTGGGGGTTGTGTAAAGGGAATGGGCAGGGCCAGCATTATAATTCTTTGAAGGGGGGTTTGTTGGACCAGCTGGAGTTGTTAGAGGGAGTGGACAATTGACTAGAGTTGTTAAGGGATGTGGGCAGCTGGAAGAATATTCTGGGGAATATGAGGGGGGATATAAGGGGGAATATGTTGGGGTGCCACAGTGCCACAGTGGTTTAGAAGGGGTTGTTATAAAGGGAGGGTTGGAGAAAGGAGGGAGGGTTGAATTGTGTGAGGATTTTCGGTAAAGGGCTTGGGAGGGAGACCTTGGTTCCTCTCAAGTAATCTTCCTCTCTACCTTATCTTCTTCTTCTTGCACTCCTTCCTCTTCCTCTTGTATCTCTGGTTTTGGGCAATTTTCATTAATACTAAGAAGCGGGTCTTGGTCTTATCACTTGGTTCGACCTCCAGGATAGCCTTTCGAGGGAGCGCACTGCCGGATTGGTCCTTCCAGGGGAGGAGAGCTGAGCGCGGCCAAAGGAGGCGCACTGCCAGGAAGCAAGAGCATACCTGCCGCCGACTCTGTATGCAAGAGAGTATGGGGAGTCACATGCAAGAGCTCTGGGTGTCACTGGCCCAAATGACCAGGAGTCTTGAGAAGTACTCGAAGCAAGAGATGTTGCTGGAATTTTCTGGAATAGATCCTGGGACTCGGATCACGCGTGCTAAGTCTTATTTTTCAATCCAACAAACTCTGGAATAGATGAAAGTGTCAATGACGCGACTGTGCATTTAAGATATGCTTGAACTTTTATTTTTATTTGTCAAAAGAACTACAACTGAGTCCTCCCGAACGCAACTCAAAGAAGTACTACTTGGGGATGTTGGAAGCGCAACCGAGAAAGATCTTGTGACCCCGACACGATCAAAAGAAGAGGCGGAACTAGCCCCACCTTCATTACTGCTACCAGAAGGGGAGGTGTGACAGTCACCAACGCTAAATCTCACTAAGGAATGCTCAATGGCGAGGGGCGGAATGGTTGCGCCGGCATCGAAAGTTGCAGTGCCGGCTCATATTGCTTGCCATGCCCAAGGTCAATTTACTACACTTTGTCCACTGCAGGACGATGCTCGGCAGGGCTATTCCGGCCAAAGGTACTGCTGATCCAATGACAGCTGCTTGGAAAGTTGTGCTGCCAAGTCGGATGATCATGATCCACAAAGTCAGATCACTCACATAAAAGACTTTGAGCAGAGGGGACGGGGGAGGGGGTTAGGCATTCTGCCATGTCGAGCGTTCAAGAAGGCGGTATCTTGCCCCGCTTTTGGAGTGGAACAACGAACAGTGGAAGAAACAGTGGCATCCTCTACCCAAACTGAGGTTCATTCCACATAAGATTGGGCCAATTCAGGGCTGTCATCAGGTGCAGAGAAGGAGCAAGAAGCTATTAAACCTGAACACCCGCAGCAGGAATTTCAGCAGTTGGTACCGGCGCCTGCACAGGTACCTGTTGAGCTACCGGTACAACCACATGGAGTGATGCTGCAGCCTAGTGACGCTGCAGTCTCAATACACCAGGTCTATCCGTGGCAGCAACAGCAAGCTCGGAACGATCCACAAGAATTGAAAGTTTGCTGGGTCAGTTCGGGAGAGCAGCAGCTTGGCTCAAATCCGGTTCGGTCTGAAGAGCCGGTGACTGTGGCTTCAAGCAAGCATAGTGTGCAACTCAAAACAAGATCTGCAGATGTCGGAGACCATAAAGAACCACTACATCAGAAGGTGGATCATCGGATTCCTAATTCTAATGTTAAGGAGATTTCCGTTAACTCATTTGGTTCACGTGAAGCGTTTGGATAGACATACTGAGGAGCTGCCTTATATTTGTCTGTTGGCGACAGATTTTGTTGATTTGATTGCACCATTTTGCTACTATTGTTATGACTATACCATTGCGTTGGCAGATTATGTTTCTAATACTGTTGCCTTGGGAGAAGAACAGGTTGGTGCACCATATTATTATGGTGTTTTCCCGGATAAATCAAGTGGGTGGCGAATAGGTGCTACAAGGGTCGCGGTACGTGGTGTATTGGTTGGGGTTCATGGCTGCTGGGATTCAAGGGGCCCTCATTTTTAACACTTCAGCATTATATGCAGAGTGTCGGGCTGACTCTCCTATTTGTTAGCATCAAAAAGAATTCATGGGGACATTTTATTAAGCTCAGTACTGCAATACAACTATGGATATATGAGGCCGGGGATCATAACACTGAATACATGCCAGAAATGGGAGTTTTTCTAGATGAGGACATCAAATCAGCATTCTTGAAGTCTTGGACACTATTATGGCAGCTGCTAGTGTAGGAGAGCCATTTCTTGGTTTCCAGTTAGGAGGGGCTGGAGGGAGTTACTGCCATGAAATTCCAAACCAGGAAGCTATTTTAGTCAGGAGCCGATGGTGCTGTTGTGCTGGAAAAAGAATGGGACCTAGAAGTTGGTGGTGATGCGGATGCTAAGAAGAGATGGAATCGATTCGCTCACCTTGAGGACAAGGTGGATTTTCAGGGGGTAGCAGTGATAGGTATCCGTGGGGACTATAAGGAAATGGTCAGGGGGCAGCATTGTAATTCTCTAAGGGGGGATTTGTTGTTGTTATAGGGAGTGGACAGCTGGCTAGAGTTGTTAGGGGAAGCGGACAGCTGAGGGAATATTCTGGGGAACCGGGGTTTCTCTCTACCTTATCTTCTTCTTCTTCTACTCTTTCCTTTTCCTCATGTATCGCTGGTTCTGGGTAGTTTCCATTAATACTAAAAAGTCGGTTCTGGTCTTATCAAGTAACCAGACACAAAGTCCATAAATACCTCTTCCCAAACTAATTCCGGTAATTGTTGAATTAACCCACAGCTGGGCTTAAAGCTTCATATTTATTTTTCTGACACACTTCCCATTCTCGGATAAACCTTTGTACCGCACGTGTCATGCCAACCCAATAAACCCCATTTGCTAGTCGTTTGTAAGTCTTCAGCTACCCCAAATGTCCTCCCCGCTGGTGAAGGTATTGCAGCATCTTGAGAATCAAAACCGATTTTTTGGGTAAAACTAATTCGTTTCTATTAAACAGTAGGCCATTTCAGAAAGTATAACCCGGTTTTGTTGTTTTGTCACGCTGCAAAGCTTCTTTTATGGCCATCTTGTTGTATCTCATCTTTCACTTCCTGAAGTTCTACCTAGCTTGGCTTTGAAACAGCTATGTGCATACACTCGCCTTCCTTGGAGCTCTAAACAAAGCATCTGCTGCATTATTCAATCACCCAGATTTATAGATGACCTCAAAATCGCAACCCAACAATTTAGATCCATTGTGATGGCCCCTTTGACTCGCCTACCCATCAAATACCGCCTCCATTGTTGGATCAACAGAACCAAAGCCATTAGTTTTTTTTTCGTAAACTGACTTCGGCAAGATAAATTCGGATAATGCCTTGCTGAAATAAGCAAGTGACCTCCCTTCTTGCATCAACACAGCATCGATACCCGACCCAAAAGCATCCCACTCCACCGCTGATATCTTTGAGAAATTTGGCATATATAATCCAGGTGCAGTGGTCATGGTATTTTCCAGTCTTACAAAAGCCTCTTGAGCCTCTGGAGACCACTTGAAACTCTCTGTTAAAGGTGCCAGTAGCCGAGCTATTTTTCCATAATCTTTAATAAACTTCCGATAGTACCCATTGAGAACTAAAAATCCCCCTTCACGTTTCTCAGCAGGACACGCCCGAGAAGGAGCGGCAGCAGGGGACTCGCACACGGTGACGACTAATGACCAAGACATCGTTGCAGGGGAGCGGTGGGCGTGAGCCAGCCGGGTGTGCCACCTCGAAACGGGAATCGACAGTGTGCATTGCCGGTGTGCGCCTCGTTCGAGCTGAAAACAAAGTGCACCTCTGCTAATGCGATGCGGCCCAGCGCGCCTCCTTGGAATAGGAGATGAAGAAGTTTGGGGAGATGGAAACCTGTCGAGCATGCGGCAGGGAGGGAGGAAGACGGCAAGTTAGACCAAGTGATAGGTATCAGAGGACTGCTTGTGATTATATGTAAAACGAAGCAAAGAATTGTAGTAGCAAAGGAAGGAGACTGAAGAAGACACTTCGGGGGATATCCCGCTCAAGCCAGAAGGCCGAGTTCCAAGCCAAAGGCCGATTCCCTTAAAATATTCCCTTCCCCCTCTTCCCTCGCTCCAGCCTCCCCAATTTAACAACCACTTTGTGACCACCCCCCCAAACAGAAATGGTCATTCCCCCAGATCCCCCCACACAAGACACTTCTACCCATCAACTAAAAATACCATGCAGTTCACAAGTCTTAACAGATACCTATCAAGCATTTTCAACTTGTTCAATGCCCGGTAGTCAACGCACATCCTCCGGTCTCCACCCTTCTTTTTAACAAAATTGACTGGAGTAAGAGACGGTGCTTTGTCGGATGAATCCATGTTCTAAGAGTTCTCGCACCTACTTTTCAACTCGTTCTTCATGCAATATGTGTGCTTGTGGGGGTTGATATTCACTGGATTCGCCCCTTTTTTAGCTTAATGGCATGATTTGTCTCCCTCTTCAATGGAAAGTTTGTCGGCACCTCAAACATTGTCCCATATTGTCTTTAATACCTCCTGCAATTGTTTATGTTGGGGCGAACTCAACTCGGAATCTTCCACTACTTCTTAGTTGACGCCAACTGTATCCCCTGAACCTGCATCCTCTCCCTTCCAGGATATTCCTGTAAACCTCCAAATGTGTTCTGCATGTGTTTCACTCCTTGCAAGGGTATATTTCTCCCTTTCTAATCAAAATTCATTGTCATATTCCTCCAATGGGTAGTAACATAACCCAAGGTCTCAAGCCACGTTATTCCCGACACCCAATCTGGCTATGTTGCATCGAAAATATAAGCGTCCATTTTGAATTCCTCTTCTGCAAACTTAATCTTCAAGGATTTACAAATTCCCCTTGATATAACTCGATGTACATCTCCCAGCCTGATGTTGAACGGCCTAGTCTCAACAGCATGCGTCGTGAAGCACCACAGTAAAGGCTTGGAAATAAAATTATAATTTGCTCCACTATCCACTAAAATCAACATTAGTATTCCTTCAATACTACCCTCCAACATTGACTTGACGCTTTTTACTCGTGTCTCCTCCAAAAGACATATTGTCATACCTTGCATTTCCATTTCCCAAAAGTCGGTCATCTTCCCTTCTTTTTTTCCTCTTTCAGTGCC
Source organism: Viscum album (assembly GCA_963277665.1). Taxonomy (NCBI): domain Eukaryota; kingdom Viridiplantae; phylum Streptophyta; class Magnoliopsida; order Santalales; family Viscaceae; genus Viscum; species Viscum album. The sequence continues at coordinate 1,604,856,288 of OY728141.1, read as the reverse complement.
TCTACTTCCTCACCACATGGCTCTATATACTTCCAAACCATCAGTTTGAAGCCTTTCTCTGGACACCTGCGCCCAGGACTGAATTTCTACCCACAAGTATAACACAGTCTTTTGTCTTTCTTTCCTCAAATTCTTCCCTGGACAAATTTCTTACTCCATTTCCACCGAGGTGCATAATCACCTCTACTCTCCCTTTCATTCCCATCCACCATTGGGACAAATTTCACTGCACTCTTATTCCAGCTTCTCCCTTGGCTACTAAGAGCATTTCTCCTAACTGTTCGATAATTCCATTCACCAACAGCTCCCTTTCTACCCTCCTGGTCAGAGTCAACAATCGCGCCTTGTTATGCGACTCATGTGTCATCATTGTACTCTCCCAATTTCAAGCTTCAGTCCACCTATGAACAGACTCGTATACCATTTCTCAAAGAGATCTGGAAAACACGGAGCTATCTGTTCAAATTCATATATATAATCATCCATTGTACCAGTTTGTTGCAACCCCTTCAAGAAGATCACCAGATCTTCCTTCGCCACACTGCCATATTGCCTGAGAAACTCCTCTTTGAGTTGTGACCAGTGAAATTATCCAATATTGGACCATTCCTCCCATACATAGTTAAGCTAACGGTACCTTCAACTCTAACTGAGTTTGGTGGATCGATAAGTATGTTCCAGCTTGTGTGATGCAGGTCACCGGATCTTCTCCAAAAAAATTGGCATCTCCACTTGCTTGGAGATTGTACGCAACTCCTCTTATACCGCATTTCACATCTCTTTGTCGTCCGATTCTACCACGTTCCTCGGATACTTCTTTCAGCTTTAGGTGGAAGACTACTTCCACCTTCCACAACTGTGGTCGACTTTCCCTTACTAACATTCCAAGAAGAACTCTCTACCTAGTTCTTTACAAGTTGAGACACGGCAATCATCACCTCCCGCAGTGGGATCTCCTGGCGCTGAAATCCTGTCTTCAGCTCCATAACTGACGTTTCCAATGTTGAAACTCTACTCTCCATGTGTGCGGGCATATAGGTGCAACGTCAACTTCAGATCCCCTGATCAAGAATTTTCTCCTAGATTCTCTCTCTAGAATCACTCTATCCGCAACGATTTCTTCTCTTAATAAAATCACTAATTGATAGAGATTCATGTAGAAGAGAGGAAATTCTATTCAAGAATCTGGAATTCGGTACAGGATTTTCTAGAACTGGAGGACTTTTACAGGTGTGTCGAGACTATTTTTGGGAGAGCACTCCTCTGCAGGCACTATGCTTGCTCGCCTGACCAACAAAAATAACTAAATACCACCCCATAAGCATCTATATGATCCACCTGTTGAACTACTTCAACAATAGGTTACTCAGGAAGGTGTTAGCCCTACCACACAGAATTTTCTCTCTTAAGTTTTTTTACCAGTTTAGAGAAGTTGCATACATTAAGTTTCTCCTTTGCAAAGATTAATCTCAAAGTTAAGTTTGATGATAATGATGCAATTTTATCTATAACAAAAGCTTTTATCAGATGAATATCATGTTTTACAATCATTTAATAAGGACTATTATTAAATGTGTTCCAATTTAAACCCCTTTTAAAATCCATCATATCCATTAGTGAGTCAAGATCCATATTTCATTAAGTTTTGGGTCGCTTTAGCGTTTCTCTCATCACTTAACAATTTAGGTAGGGCGTCATCTCAATCATATCATATACGACTCTTGGATATAGTTGAATGGAATGCTCTTGGTCCTAATTCATCAAATGGATTCACTCAACATTATTCCTTCGGTAACCTAATCATATAAAGGTCTCCTGGCTAAGTGTAACCGAAAGCAATGCCAAGAACAGGTACCTAATCCTATTAGGGTCACTCATTACTTGTTTGACTTATACAAGATAAGTGAAAGGCAACCAGTCATAGCATGACCTGCCTGATTGGATGATAGAGGTCTTGACAAATGTAATGAATCTAACACTTAGTAATTGGAAGGGGATTTAATCTCACCATCTTATCTCGTGTTATTCCCTTTATGTATGGATATTATAATGATTTAGTTTGAAATCTTATTCATTCGACCAAATCAATATGTACAAACCATAATGATGTTCAACTTTTTACACAATTCATAGCATTGTTGTGAACCCAAATTAAAAACCAACTATATTCATACATATCCAGATGCATCTCATGCATAAGGTACATGAAATCCTTTCATGCAAGGGCTTAGAATCATATGATATCAACAATCACCACGAGAGTAAGTTTAGAGCGACGATAATCAACCGCTTTTCTAGACAAGGCATAAGCCTCTAGGTCAGTGAGCAATCCGACTCAAAGTCCCTCCATCCAATGATACTTTACTTAAAAAAGACTTCAATTTCATCATAATTCTAACAAATGATATGTATAAACTATAATCAACCTTTAAATCCAAGCACATAACCTTATACGATCCAGAAAAACTAAATCAATTATCATGGCGGGCATTTAACACCTTAAATGAATGTGTGACAATTTATAGAAGCAGTTTAGCTCTTTAAACTAAAGCATTCATGTATTCATAATAAAACACTTTATATTCATGAATAAACCAGGGAATAAGATAAATAAATGAACAATTCAAATATTTAACCATGAGGAATAACTCCTTCATATTATTCTATTATATGGCATTTACTTTAAATATATGATATTAAATGAAATACAAACTGTTTATATTTCAATTCTATTACTTAAACAATTTATATAATCTAAATATCACATATTTAGTATCATTTAAACCTTGATCCGATCAATTATCAAAACTTCTTTTGATATGGTTTAAATAATTTCTCAAATAAGATATTTAATTTGAACTCAAATTAAATATTATCAACAATTCATAATATTAAATATAAATTCTTATATTTTACCTTATTTTGTGATTTATAAATACTTTACAAATCATCCTTATAATTTTCATATAAACAATTTATATCCAAATTATAAGTCATATCATATAATTTGAAAGAGGTATTTTAATATTATTAATTAATATTATCGGATATTTATTTATTAAATGTTTCAAGAACACTCAATAATTAATTATAAACATTATTTATAATTAATTAATTTATAAACCCTTTATAAATAAAGTAAATATCTCAATATAGCTTATTCCATAATTTATAAATATTTTATAAATTATTTAAATCAAATCAGAATTGAAATTACGAAAAATCAAATTTTCTAAACATATCGTATTTAACGAGATCGGAGGCTCGTTATTTGTGAGGGATCAGCAAGCACTACCTATCATACCTTACGATAGATAATGCTTCGCCTACGGCAGCTTGCGTACAACAAACTTGGCGACACAAGCGGGCGCGGCTTACAATATGACTCATGTAAGATTAACTTAGCGAAGGTGGCTCGCGTAAGAGAAATACCGCACCACGGCAGTCACAAATTACGATAGGCGACCATGTATGAGTACCTTGGCGTGCATAACCATCTACGTAAGAGTAACTCCACGTGTCGGTAGTAACTGCCTACGATATACCACAGCGTAATATTAATCCCACGTTAGCAATCATTTTCTGATATCACATATATCGTATTAACAATGCGACATTGTTTCTAAACAGCGGATCGGTGCTTACATACTATATGATCCCCATGTCGTACGTTACAACATATCAAAATCTCGGGGGATTGAAGTGCATTGTTGGCTACAATATCACATACCATAAGTCGCGGCCAAATCGGATTTTACGATATCACGTATCGCAAGAACACTCACAGTTCAAAATTCTGATTGTGTCTTACAATATGCATTACGACAGCCAATTCTTTGTTTTAAAAATGATTTCGAGAATCAAAACGCATGGCATTGCTCTGATACCATTGATGGGTTCCTAAGGATTGATCAACTGGGAAAAAAATAAGAAGAAACGAAGTCCTTGCAGTATTTTCTCTCTCTACCATCCATTTTCTGTAGGACACAACCGCTAGGGAAGATCGCAAAGTGCGAAAAACTGGGCAAACCGATGCTGAGAAAGTCGATGGAGAAGACGTTTTGTTGGATGATTTGTTCAAAGACGGCGTTCGAAGTGAGAGAAGAACGTTGTGTAGGAGACGTTAGAGGTGGATGAATGGGGCGACGATTGGAGCAGCAGTTTGTTCTGTACCTTCTTCATAAGCTATTGGAGGTACGACCGTAGCTGTGAGAAACGTGTATTGTGAGACGCCAATGGTGGGACGATCACTGTGTAGCACACGACTGTTGTAGGATAGCGCGCGACTGTTGTGGAGTGGCGCGAACGCTGGGAAGTTGCGACCATTGCTGAAAACGCGTCGCAGAGGGTGGAGGTAGCGCGTGAGATGTGCGGACGATTAAGCTAGAGTTTGTTGCAGAAGGAACGAACGTCGATGGAGGTTTGGACGATCAGAGCTAGGGAATTCGATACACAGTCTGGAAGAGGCTGGACAGGGTCGACCAGAGCTGGCCGTACAGAGAGGAGTTTGTTGGTGGTACAACAGCAGTTGTGAGACGTGTTGGCTGGTGTTTGCACGTTGTGGATTGGACAATCAGACGGTTACTGGGAGTACGTGGTTTGTGGTGGCTGTTTTGTGAGACGCAAATGCTGTTGAGGAGCCGCACATTGCGGGTAAATGCGATCGCTGCATAGAGACTCGCTCACTGGGAAGATACGAATGCAGTTGGACAAAAAATTAAAAAAAATAAACTGTTTGGCAAAATATTCATTTTCGCTTAAGTGATAACGTGTGGCCCATTGTGTGACGCGTTCACAGCTGAAGTTTGGCTGACCAGAATGTTTTCAGGGGAGAATCTTTGGGATTGGATCACAGAAATGGAGGAATTTTTCCTGAGATGTTGTATAACAAAAGACATGAAGATACCTTAGGTGCGGATAAGTACAGAGTACACTGTTCTATCTTGGTTCTTTACAAGGCAGGATGAGAATCCTAGTTCGTCATTAGCGCAGCTGAAGACAGCACTGATGGAAAAATATGGGAACGACAAGGATCGGTTGGAATTTTTCCGACAGCAGTGTGAGCAGCAGTATAAATCCTGTATGGAGTGGCCTGAAGAGGTATTTCCTGGCCTGAGTTCTAGCGTGGAAAAAACAGGAAGGGGGGCACTATGGAGGGGCAGCATGTTTTAGAACTGAAATTTAATTCTCTTGCTGGGGAACTGCCAGCTGCACCGTATCAGCAAGGAGTTCGAGACCAGACGGAGCGCTGTGAGCATCTGTAGTCCTCACGGTTTCACAACGACCTGAGGAGCAGCAGCTAGTTCCTGAGGAACACTTTGTTATGGAAAGAGTCAGCTGTCGTGAGCTTGAGGAGCATAATAACTCCAGTTATTTACAGCTAGAAGGTGGAAAATTAGAAGAAGCAGTTCGTGAAAAGGTTGTTTTTGTTGGTAGCAATGCCACTGATAGACAGGTCAAGGCTGCAGCAGCACAACGGAAGAGATGCGAGCTATTATTGTTCATGTACAGGAGGTGGCAACTGGACAGTATGTTGGATTTGGTTTCTACCGAATTGCAGATTCTTTTTTCTGCTGCAGCAGCTGCTGAAGTAGCTGCTGAGGGGTTGACTCCTCAAGTTTCCAAAGCACAAACAAGAGTATTTTGCACAGAGCAAAGTTTTGCGTGCCCGAAGGAATGTCTAGCTGCATTGATGTTTAGACCACCGCCGAAGTCACCACCAGGGGACTGTCGTTCCAGTGTCCAAGGTGTCGATCCAAGATTAGAAGTTCCACCTTGAGGACAAGGTGGAATTTTAAGGAGGGGGTAATGTTAGGAATGAGTGGGCAGTGTGGGCAGTCAGTGTTATTAAAACAGGTGGGGCTGTCCATGTATGTGCGGGAGTAGGCAACAACTGCCTAGGGGCAGTATTGTATTTTGCCTTATTAGTAGGTTGGAGCAGTTACGAGTTGTTGGCTGGGCTGGTAGGGGTTGTTGGTGTTATAAGTAGGGGAGATGTTAGATGGGGGAGGGGGAGTCATTTTAGAATTATTCAGCAAGGCTGTTGGGGCTTGAACGTTGGGACGTCCTGGCTGGCTCTCGGAGAAGCGGTCTTCTCCTTGGGTTTCTCCACTATCACTTTCTCCCTCGTCTGTTTTTCCTTCTCTTTCTCCCTTTTCCTTCTCTTTCTCCCTCTACTGTAATTTATGTTCTTCGTATATACAAAAAAACAGTTGGTTATCTCTCTCTCTCCCTCTTGCGTGCACAGTCCTAACAGTGCAGAACATAGGCTAAAGCACAAAACATTCGGCCAAAGCATAGAACATTTACAAAAGAGCTGGCAAAGAACATTTACAGGAGTACAGAACATATGCTGTGTGACGGAATATTTGCCAGGGAGTTGTACAAAACATTCCGTTGAGAACATAACATTCAGCATAAATGTTTGACACGACAAATTTTGGCACAAAGCACGTGTCGAATTGCAAAATATTTGCAGAGTGGCACAGAACATTTGCTAAAGCTCAAAACATTCAGCCAAGCATAGAACACTTACAAAGGAGCTGCAGAGAAAATTTACCAGAATACAGAAAATATGTGAAGACGGTCAGCACAGGAACATTTTTTGTACCATAAAACATATGCTGTGTGACGGAATATTTGCCAGGGAGTTGTACAAAACATTCCGTTGTGCACAGAACATTCAGCATAAATGTTTGACAAAACAAATTTTGGCACAAAGCACGTGTCGAATTGCAAAATATTTGCAGAGTGGCACAGAACATTTGCTAAAGCTCAAAACATTCAGCCAAGCATAGAACACTTACAAAGGAGCTGCAGAGAACATTTACCAGAATACAGAAAATATGTGAAGACGGACAGCACAAAAACATTTGTTGTACCATAAAACATATGGCATAGAACATATGTCACAGAACATTTTTGGAACTGCACAGAACATTTGCCGCAGAAAATAATGTCAATACGGAACAAATGTCATGAGAAGAAGCACCCCAGACGTGGGTCAGTGTCTTTGGGATTGATAGGAATGCGTGGGAGGGAGTCTCCTATTTAGCTGGGATGTATAAATAGGAGACCAGCTCAGGAGGAGAGGGTATCGGTTATTTTGGTTAGACAGGCTAGCAAGCCTAGGGCTTGCGGAGGGGAGCTCTCCTGGGAATAGAGACCCCGCAAAACTTGTAAGTCCTCAAGTTCATGGAAAACCTGTACTGAATTCCAGATACGTGAAAAGAAATACCTTTCTTCTTCTTATCACTCCATCAATTGGTGCCTTTCATTGAGAGGCTTTCATCGCCTACAGATGGAGTGATTCTGGAGAGAGCTTCTAGAAGGAGAAATTCTTGATTGTGAGACTAGAAGTTGTCGCAGCAGCTATATACCCACACGCGTGGAGAGTAGAGCTGCAGTATTGGAATTGACAGTTTCAGAGCTGAAATCGAGATTTCAGTGCCAAGAGGCCGGACTTCAACGCCAAGATATCCTTATGCAGAAGTTGTCGGCAGTTGTGGCCTAGCTCGTTAAGAGTCAGGTGGAGAGTACCGCTCAGAACGGATTGCATCATACTAGGGCAGTGGATGACTACATCGATGTATTTGAGCGGGTGGCCCTGCGAACCTGCATAGGCTGTTGGGTGTTGGGAGGTTGCTGCGTAGAGGAGGGCTGCAAGGGGTTTTGGAAACTTCAGTATCAGAGATGAAATGTGGTTATTAGCATCAGGAGATCAGTCTCCAGCACCAAAAAACCCGTCAACAGGAGCTTTCGGCTGTTGTGGCTAAGTTTTTCCAGAATCTGACACAGAGCACCACTCGGGACGCAGTTAAGGGGAAGTTGGACGTGGTGGAGAATAGAGCAAGCAGACTGAGATTGGGCGTTGAAGTCAGTAATGAGGGAAATGAAACAGTGGCAAGCCGAAGCGACCTGCAATCGACAGAGTGGGAGGAGCTGCGAGCGAATACCAACACATGGAGATGCCAACATTTTCCGGAGAGGATCCAGCGACCTGGATCATTAGAGTTGAAACAATCTTCACTATCTATTGCATTCGGGAGGAGTGGAAGGTTCTGAAGACAGAGTTGGGTATGGAAGGTCCGGCTTACATTTGAAATTTCTTGTTGGAACCAACTAAGAAAGGGTTAAGCTGGAAGCAGTTCATAGAAGTGCTGCTTGAGAGATTTGGAGGTACGGCAAAGGAGGAAATGGAGGCCGTGACTATTCAGGATGAAACTAATCTTCCCGAACTTCAGGCGCAAGCTGGACTGATTGCATGTGTTAAGGACAAGCGGGAAGCTACTGAATTCTTACTTTTGCACCAAAACTGCACTGAAGCCAGGGCTGCCACTACTGTGGGAAGTTCTCCGGTTGTTCCACTACTAATGGAGGCTAACGGGTGGCAAGCTAGCAGTATACTGGTACCAGTTCACACCATGAGTAAAAGAAAGCACGTTGTGCAAATTGGAGCTGGCCTAAATGAAGTTCTGGACCAGTTTGAGGCAGATGATTGTCTTGCTTTGCATGTCCAGGGAATAAAAACTGCAAAGGAGAGTTGGGATCGGTCTGCCTATGCAACAATTTCGAGATGCCTTCAGCTTCAGTTTACTGTTGAAGTTGCAGCTCTTGCAACAGAAGTTGTGGCTGCAGAATTCTATGATGCAGTTCCCCTTAACGCACTTCAGCACTTCTGGGAGAGGCAGTGTTGTGCTGTTTGCATGTTGGCATCGGCCTTCCTCCACAACGGGATACCTTGGCATGACATGAGAAACTGGGAGAACTTATTTACATGAACAAACAGTTGGCGGCACTAGGACCCTTGTTTGTTCAGATTCCAGCATGCCGGTTGATGGTGATTTTAAACCCGTTGATCTGTGAGGGCACTGTTTGCATTTTAGTGTTATTGTGAACCTTAACAGGTGTGGAGGTGGGTGGAAGGGCGGCAGTATTCTATGTTCAGAGGATGTGAAGTGCTGCTCTGCTTCCGTTTCGAGACCACCTCGAAGAGGTAGTTGTCTTGAGACGTGGCAAAGGAAGTAAGGCGGGGGCGGGATTTTCGCGTTCTGAGCTTGGGAGGGCCAGCCCGGAGCAGAAGCATAAAGGGCTTGTGCTGCTGGATCGTGTGGAGGCAATCACGGAATTGAAAGTGCAGCAGGAATTTCCAAAACAGGCTAAAGGGCTAGAGATTGTGGCTTCAATCATGTTTAGCAAGCATTTTAAGATGGGAGCTGATGCTGCTGAGGAAGAAAGCATCAAGGGGGTTTGTGAACCACCGCACCGGAAGGTGTGTGTTCCATCACATTCGAAATGTTGTTGTACCGAAGGGAGTTAAGGCTGCTGGGATAGGTGCTGCTGCCTTGGCTCTTGAAAGCACAGCCATATTGAGACCGCCGCCAAAGCCACCACCAGGCTGACGCTCCTGTGCTAAAGTGACCAAGCCGTGCTTTGGACCTCCACCTTGAGGACAAGGTGATTTTAAAGGGGGCGGAATTGATGGGAACCTGCATAGGGTGTCGGGCGTTGGGAAGTTGCTGCATAGAGAGGGGCTGCAGGGGGTGTTGGAGGACTGGTTAGGCGTGTGAGGTTGGTGTAAAACTCTTAACTGTCAGGGGCAGTGTTGTAAATACAAAAAAAAAGTTGATAGGTGGGTTGTAAATTGTAGGATGCCAGTTGTATGGTTAATAGGTGTTTCCAGTTGTTAAGAACAGTTGTTAAGAACTCTAGAAGGTTCAGTTGGTAAGGAAATCCTCCTTTATAAGCTGGCAGGGGGTGAGGACCGGGGGACTACGAACTGTATGTCATTTGATACAGTTGTAGGAATTGAGCAGGTGGATTTGGCCCTTGGGCCTTTGGAAGTTGCGCCTTCCAGGGGAGTTATCTTCTTCTACCAATTTCTTCTTTCTTCCTTCTTATTCTATTGTCATTGTAATTCCTTGTACGTTGCTGCCACTGGAATCAATAGAAACACCTGTTTTCTCTCTCTCAAGCATTCAAGATCGTATCAGAGAAGGAGTCGGAATTCAAACACTGTAAAGCTGGTAACAGCAGGAATTGGGGATGACAGGGAAAGGAAGACGGATTATGCACCTAAATAGAAGGGAGTTAGAAATTTGTCTAGAGAGGAATTTGAAGAAAGGAAACTGAAGGGATTGTGTTATACATGCAAGCAGAAATTTAATTCTGGACATAAATGCCCAAAGAAAGGCTTCAAACTGATGGTGTGAGTGTGTGTCGAGCCTAGAAAAGAAGAAACAGTGGAACCTGGGGTTGGAGAAGAAAAAGAAGGGAAGGCGACTTTAGTGGCGACTTCAGTGGCGACTTCAGTGGCGACTCCAATACAGTTTGTGTAGAGGAGAAGATGCGGGCGAAAAATGTCAAGTCAATGTTGATGGAAGGGAGCATTGAAGGAGCATCAATGTTAATTTTGATAGATAGTGAAGCAAGTCATAATTTCCTCTCAAGGCAGTTGTTTTAAGTGTTTCACAGCGCATGTATTTGAGACTAAGTTGTTTAGCAACAAATTGGGGGATGGACATCGGGTGGCTTCAAGAGGAGTTTGTAAGCCTTTGAAAGTGAAATTAGGAGAAGTGGAGTTCGAAGGGGACACCTATATCTTTGACACAAAAGGACCGGACCGGACTTAGTGCTTGGAATATCATGGCTTGAGACCTTAGGATATTAACTACCCATCAGAGGAACATGACGATGAACTTTGAATGGAAGGGGAGGAGTGTTACCTGGCAGAGAGTGTGGCATCCGCAGAGCACCTCGGGAGCCTAGAAAGAATACGTTGGCAGAGGAAAATTCCAAGTGCAAGGTTTGCAATGGGCAACGGCTGAGCGAGAAGAAGCGGAGAATTCAGAGCTAAGTTTGTACCAACAGGATCAGCTCCGAGAGTTATTAAGACAGCACGGTACAGTATTTGAGCCACCCAAAGTCTTACCGCCAAAAAGGGAAACCGATCATGTCATTAAATTGAAAGGAGGGGTGAATCCCGTGAATGCCGGGCCTTACAAACATGCATATCATATGAAGAATGAAATCGAAAAACGAGTCCAGGAGCCCTTAGAACAAGGATTTACCGGGCACAGCACAAGTCTTTGCTCCAGCCCAATAATCTAAGTGAAGAAGAAAGATGGAGAATGGAGAATGTGCATCGACTGTCGGGCATTGAATATGCTGACTATGCCGATAGGTATCCAATACCTGTAATAGAGGAGTTGATAGATGAATTATATGGAGCAAAGTACTTCACTAAAATTGGTTGTCTGGATTCCACTAAGTGCGGATGAAGGATGAAGACAGAGAGGACAGTTTTCAAAACTCGTGAAGGGCATTATGAATATCTCGTTATGCCATTTGAATTAATGAATGCTTCAGCGACCTTTCAGGCAACTATGAATGCAGTTTTCCGAGCTATGCTTCAAAAGTATGTGTTGGTATTTTTTTATGACATTCTCGTTTACAACGGTAGTAGGGAAGAACATATGGGGGCCTTACGGCGTGTTTTGAAAATGAGGAAGACAGGCAATTTTTAGGCCTTGTGGGATACTATAGGAAGTTCATAAAAGATCATGGAAAGATTGCTAGGCCCCTGACAGCATTAACAGAAAAAGGGGGATTTCATGGACTCCAGGAGCTCAGGAGGCTTTTGAAAGTTTGAAGCACAAAATGACTTCTACACCCATCCTACGCAAGCCGGATCTCTTGAAGGGGTTTGCAGTGGAGTGTGATGCATCGGAGTCAAAGATCAGACCTGTGTTAATGCAGAAAGGAAGGCCTCTTGCTTATTTCATCAAGACACTATCTGATTCAAATTTTGCAAAGTTTGTCTATGAAAAAGAATTAATGGCTTTGGTGTTGTCTATCCAGGATTGAAAACAATACCTTTGAGGTCTATACGGACCATTGTAGCCTCAAACATATGCTCAATCAGAAATTGGTAACAGTGGATCGACAATGTTGGCAGGTTAAACTTTTTAGCTATGACTTTGAGTTGGGAAAACTGAATAATGCGGCAGATGCTTTGTCAACAGTTGTTAAGCAAGGAGAGTATATGCACATGGCTATTTTGGAGCCCAATTGGGAGGACCTCTAGATAGTGAGAGACGAGATTCGGCACGATGACAACTTACAAGCGATAATAGAGGCCTTACAGTGTGATGGAACTATCAAACCAGGCTATACTTTTCGAAGCGGCCTGTTGTTTTATAATAACCGGTTCGTTTTTACTAAGGGATCAGTTTTGATTCTGAAGATGTTGCAGCACTGCCATCCTTCTCCTGTAGGGGGACACTCGGGGTATTTGAAGACGTACAAGCGCCTTGCAAATGGGGTATATCGAGCAGGAATGACACGACACAGGAGATCCAATGGTATGTCCGAGAATGTGAAGTGTGCCAACGAAATAAGTATAAAGCATTGAGTCTGGCTAGACTGCTACAACCGAGTTGTAGCAGGACTATGATATTGTGTTAGTAGTGGTCGACCAATTGAGTATATACGCTCATTTCATACCACTCAAGCATCCTTACTCAGTAAAAACGGTAGCAGATGTGTTTTTGAAAGAAATAGTAAAGTTACATGGTATACCGAGTGTCGTTGTTATTGATAGAGATCTGTTGTTTTCAAGTTCATTCTAGCAAGAACTTTTCAAACTGTAGGGGACAACGTTGAAAATGAGTTTTTCCTACCATCTACAAGGTGATAACCAAACCGAGGTGGTGAATCGGTGCTTGGAGGTCTATTTGAGGTGTTTTTCTTCGGATCATCCAAAGCATTAGGCAATGTGGCTGCCATAGGCAGAGTTCCACTATAATACATCTTTATTATACCTCTATCGGGCGGACACCTTTCAAAATTGTTTATGGACGAGCGCCTCCACATGTCATTCATTATACAAAGGGAGAACTTGCGGTGGAGGTTGTAGCAAATGCTTTAATTGACAAGGATGAAGCCTTAAAACAACTCCGGGTAAATCACTAGCGGGTACATGAGATAATGAAGAAGTTCGCTAACCGGCATCAAGAGGAGGTGTCATACAATAAAGGCGATTTGGTTTGGGTTAAACTAAAGCTTAGTGAGCTAAGGGTTGTCTCTAAGATCATCTCACAAAATTGGCTGTCATGATAGATCATTTGAGGTAATGGGAAGGTCGAAACAATTGCCTACAAACTTGAACTCCCTGACAACAGCAAGGTTCACCCAGTGTTTCATGTGCCTCAATTGAAGGCAGCAATTGGGCAGCATTTCATAGAAGAACCTTTACCCAGTGAATTTGTTGCTGAGAGAGACCATCCCATAGCAGTTATGGCGAACAAGACTCGGGGAAGGACTCTTTTTTTTTTTTTTTTTTGAAAGTTGGGGAAAGGACTCTTATGTGGTTGGTCCAATGGCATGGCCGTGCGACTGAAGAGGCTGCCTGGGAGGTTGAGGAAGTGATAAAGGCTTAATTCCCTAATTTCCATCTTGAGGACAAGGTTGTTTCTCAAGGGGAAGGCTGTGATAGGAATGCATGGGAGGGAGAGTCTCTTGGCGGTCTGTCAGGGTGTCGACCTAGGCCCCCTGTTCATTAAACTTACCAGAGAAAGGGGATTCCGAAGAGTGGGGAAGGGTGTGATCCTCAACTGTCAGGGGCAGTGTTGTAATTAGAATCATTACAGTTTGTTACTCGGGATGTATAAATAGAAGACCAGCTCAGGAGGGGAGAGGGTATTCGGTTATTTTGGTTAGACAGGCAAGCAAGCCTAGGGCCTGCAGAGGCGAGCTCTCCCAGGAATAGAAACTCAGCAACACTTGTAAGTCATCAAGATCATGGAAAACCTGTACTGAATTCCAGATTCTTGAACAGAAATACCTTTCTTCTTATTCTCACTCTATCAGGGATAGGTAAAACGTTTCTTGGAATGTGAGGAATTGCCTAGAATCCATAAGAAGCCCAGTTGCAATATTTTTCAATTAAAAAAATAAAAGGAACCCATTAGATTTTAATGTGAAGACTTCAATTAGGAAGAAATGCGCAGAACATTTATACATGCACAAGACATTTATTTGTACACAGAACATGTTCTGTGTTACAAAATATTTGCAAGGAAGCGACACAGGACATTCGGTCAAGCACAAAACATTTGACTTGAGCATGGAATATCTATCATCACATTGGGTATTTGCAAAGGCAGAGGCACAAAACACCTGACCAACCACAGAACATTTACCTACGCACAGAAAATTTGTTGTGGCATTGAGTATTGAGAAATAAAAAACACAAACATAAGTGGAGGTAATTTGAATAAGTTTGGACGGCTGAAGTAATCGGACATGACACAGAATAGATGGGGAGCATAAAACATATACGGACACAGAAAATTTTGGGGCAAAACATAAGCATTGCAGAACAGCAGCAGCACAGAACTCCCAGGGAACAGAGCATTTGATGGAGAAGGCTCGATCCAGAACAAATGAGGAATTTTATCAAACACGGTGAATTTTCACATGATTTCAGACACTAATTTCTCAGGGGATTTCGGTCAGAAACTATTTTTACTGAACGCGTTGAGTTGAGTTGAATAGAAGTTGAGATTCCACTCAACACGTCTTCTAAGAATGAAACAGCATGGATCTGAAGTAGTTTTCAGTTGAGCAGTAAAAGGTGCAATTGAATCCTTGATTAGCAGGTCTGATTATGATTCGTTGAGATTCATAGATTGACTGAAATAAAATAAGAAATTGTTGTGAAGTGGAAGGAGAAAAGATCGCTCTCATGAGAGTTTGAGTCGGTTGTTGGATGTCGGTCGTACCTACTTTTCCCGTGATATAAAAAATCAATTACATCAACAATGTTGTGTGTGAGTGAGTGCAGCACAAACCGAGAGGAAGATTTGAAGAACAGTGGTGAACCAGCCAGAGAGCCTTGACTTGAATTGCTTCTTCCAAAGGGCCAAGAGCATCAAAGTTGATCATCACCATGAAGAAGAAGATCCAACCGAATCTGAAGAAGAATCAGAGGGTTGTGAAGAAACCAATGAAATCTGAAGAGACAAACTTCCTTCTAAGGAAAATCTCTATCAAATGCTGGTAGCACGACCAGAAGATATTCAAGAGGGGTTCTTTACCAACTAGTGCTTTCATTGCACAACTTCTGAATAGGAGGACAAATAGGATACCTATGAAACAAGAGAGATGATCACGAAAAGTCAGGAGGCTTTGCAACAAGTCAAGGATAGTGTCTTCCCTGTTGTATTCACTTCATGATACTAGTGGATACTTGTGATATGAATGATACCGATCACGTCAAGAATGTAGTCACCCACACTATGGTGAACCTTGTAAAAAAACTGTGTACGTTTGATTTGCTTTCATTGCATACAGGTGAGGTTGAGTAATAAAGATAAAAAAACAAATATCATCCTAACAGGTGACAGGAGTTGAGTTATTCGAGATCTCATAAAAAGACTTGAAAGGAAAGAAAAGAAGTACACTGATTCATCTCTCAGCCTACATTCACATCATCTGGAACACTTACCTAGATCTTTCAAGACAGAAGATCATGGAAAGAAAATGTGCACAGCTGAATAAAGCGGGTGATCTTTATCAGAAAGTAAGCAGACTTTAATATCTTCAACTTACTGGTTTATTTTTCTTTCCCTTGACTCCTTTGGCAGGTCCCCGTTTTGCAGCAGATAATGGCTGGTTAGCGGGAAAAAGTGCTGGTGGGGGAAATGATGATGATGGACCCCCAAAAGATTGAGATGACAGTGCCCGAGTCATCTTTTGTTTCTTGCGTGAAGCAGAAACAGTGGGACTAGGAACAGGGTCATTGAAAGCTTGGCCGGTACTCATCATGCCAGTCTGGACCCCGCCAGCCTGCCTCCACTCCCTATTAGAATTACTCATCAAAATATCCATTTCAAAAAATGAGAAAAGTGTTCATTGGACATGGAAAAAAATACATTTTTCCTAAAATGCCACACCTTATCCTTTGAATAACACCATCCGCATCAACCCTGCCAAGAAGCTCTCTATGTTCCTCGTTTGATAATCTCAACTCTTTTCGAAGTTCTGTAATCAAGCTTTCCTTTTCCTGAGAAAAAGTCAATTCATGTAGCAGACATTTAATGATGGTTGACAAAAACAGAGGCATTAGATTTAGCGTAAGCAAGAACACAAAAGGTACCCAGGTAATGGCATCAGCTTGAGCCTTAAAAGCTCTTAGGACTGAACTGTATGCTTCCTGCTCGAGTTGGTGAATTTGAACATGTATATCAGTTTCACCATAAATCCTATTATATGGTACTGAACCTACAACAGCAGGTCTTCCATTCCCTGCAACTCGAACCCCACTTGAAATTCTATTTTGATGTGGAGGTGGGAGATCATCGTCAGTACCTGAGATGTTTTCAAAATAAAATCTAACCACAAAAACATGCAACAAAATGTGAACTTGGGAGTTGAACACAAATGCCATAAAATGTCACACTGAAGGTCTAAAGAAATGAAGAATTCAGGAAAATAAATGGTTTCCTAATTTATTTATGAAAAAATGACAAATTCCATTCACAGATGGTGGCAATTGCAGACAGATTCCAAGTCTCAGCTCATGGGGATAAATTATGCAAACCAATAACTACGTAAACAAATATCCTCATCAATAGGTTCGATTAGAGATTGGTAGCACAAACAATACACTAGTTCAAGTTTTCCTTATCAGAAATTGGTTCAGCAACTTACCATGGATTTAAATCAGTCAACAAAAAAACCAATATGATTTTCTAGTAAATTCTATTTTTGAATGCTTGCCTTCCACGTGATGTCAAAGCAAGAAAAAATAACAAAAGATAGCTGACTTAACAAGGTATGCGAAGTTTCAGCAGAATGGAGGGAGAGGTGCCATATCAAATCATCAATTGGTTCCCCCGAGAGTGGTAACCCAAAAAAAATTGAAAAATGAAACTCAATCCTGCCCAGGGTATCATGAACTGAAACCAAAAAAAAATTGTTACAATATCAATTTCTAAAGCTGTATTTTGAACCAAAAGGAGATTAAATATATGATCTTCATTAAGCCATTATATGTTTGGCATATATCCCGCATCAGTTTGTTCCTGGTCATTTTACAAATAATATTTTGTTCAATGAAAACCAATTAAGCAATTTGTTTTACAAAATGAATTCAACAACTGTTTGAGAATAGGATTTCAAAAGAACTCGGGTAAAGTAACAGGATCACTTCTATAATGATTTATAATGTGAGCAAACTAACAAATGAGCAGCTTAAAGCAGGGTTTTTGGGTATTTAATTTCAAGAAATCCGTCTTAATAATGAATTTTAGCTGAACTCAGGCCCCAAGTAGTACTCATTGAGTTATTCTTGTACTGGCAACCAAATTAATAAACAGATTCAAACCAAATCTGTCCCAGGTCATTGAATATTTGACAATGTTCATTTTTACTTTTCAACATTTTGAAGCTATGTTGTGTTTTTCAAAGATGCCGCTATGTCCTTGATTTCAATCAAGATACAGAAACAAAAAACAAATATATTAAAAAAAATTATACAAAATATCCCACAGGAGACACCGAGGGCTGTCCAAGAGTTGCTTCACAATTCCTTTAATTACATTGCATGTGGATTATCACTCTCGAATGTAGAAAGTCAAAATCCATCAATTCATTAGTTCAAGATGCAATAGCCCACCGTTGGTGGTGGGATGTTATGGGTTTGGGGGGAGGGGGGTGAGAGGCAGGTCACGGGATCAAGTCTCCGGACTTGCGTGTTTACTGCAGTTTTATTTCCTTGCGTTGTGTTCCGCAATGACGGATGTAATCAACCTTGTATTAGTTCAAGGTGCAAAAGCATAATGAATAGTTGAGAAAGACATGAATTGAAATCAGTAATAGAATTGGTCATGGTTATTTACGACACATGGCGCGCAATAGCGACAAGGGCCTCCAGCGCAAAAGCGCATTGCGCGGCACACAAAAGGCATGTAAGCACATTGAAATAATAACAAATAATAAGTTAGATGACAAAATCATCAATAATAATAAAAATATAAAAAAATATAAAATATTTATAAATTTTAGAGAAAAATTATTTTGAAAAATAATCTATTTTTTAATAATTAACCATCAGTCATTCAAATAGAAAATCATTGCAGTTCAATCGCGGGAAGGATGACGAGGAGGTGGAAGGTTTGTTGGTTGTGCTCGATCATGGCACTTGATCGATGCGTCGCACGGAGTTAGGGGAGGAAGGAGGGGTGTCGTTTGACTTGCAACGGGGTGTTTTAATAAAGTATTTAGATAGGGTTGGGTTAGTGGGTTAAAAAAGTGTAAAAAAACAAAAACAAAAACAAGATGGCGCAATGGCGTGCAAAACGCCAAACTGCGCCATGGCACAACATAGTGCACGCCACGGCACACCATCCCAACTGGGAAATTGTATAGGCGTTGTGTGGCGCAATGGTCCCTGCCGATAGCCATGGCGCAATGGTCCCTCGCACTAGCCATGGCGCAAAGGGCCCACCATTAATAACTACGGAATTGGCAAAACTTTTCAAACCATGAAAAATAATAGCAACCACTCAAAAGAAAAGAGGCGAGGAAAAAAGACCCTCGTCTGATTAGCACCTGAGCATACAGTTCAACCCAGTTGATTAATGTGAAAGCCCCTTGGTAGTGAATTAAATATGAAAAAAGGAAATGAAAAAATTTATTAAATTCAAACCGCCCAGACTAAAAAATAAAAACTAAAACTGCAACTAGAGCTATGCAAGGAAATCAGAAAGATCTACAAAGGGAAACCTACATCTTTATTGAAGAAACCATAAAAATGAAGTCTAGTTTGCTGTTGTGGTTCATCAGTTTCTAAAAAACCGCAGCAAAGCACGATATATTGATGGACCGGGATAACCAAAAAAAATGAAGTCCGGTTTGATTTCGTGGTTCTCAGTTTCTCAAGAAGCAATTAAAAGCACAAGAAATGGAGCTTCCGCTGGTTAACATGAAATAGAACTGCGAAACACCATCCCAGCGTCACTGCACTGCTTAGTAGGTAGGACAGGATTCTATGTGTAAAATGGAGAGATTAAATACCATCAGCACCAGCCCTAAATCGTCGTCGAAAGGCGCACAAAAGCTAATTTACCGAGGGAAGAACGGAGGAGGTGGATGTTCTGGAGAAACTCACCGCTGCTGTCAAAGGCTTCGTAGTTCATAGATAATTTCACGACGAAGAGACCTTAAATCAAGGTGAGAATAAGCCGAAAATCACCCAGAACTCGCGACACTAGAAATCTGCGGAGCAGTCCTGGAATCGAATTGCTCACGGGCGGCGAGGAGAAATTCGAGCAAATATGACAAAGGTAAACGTCTTCTCCGGATGAAGATTCCCGAAAAAATAATTAGAGATCGGAGCACGAAAAGCATACGTGATCGATCGGTGGGTTTTGGGAAAACTTCGAGTTCCCCGATCCCCAGTTGGGACGGCAGCGACGCCAGCCCGGAGGGAACTTGGAGGGGGGTCCGCTTGCACGGACGTACGGCTGCCATTGTTCGATTATAGGTCGGATGTTTTTCGGAATGATCTTACTTAAAAAATTGTTGGTGCTTCAACGGGGCGGGCTAGGGATAAAATTGTTAGTGCTTCAACGGGGCGGGCTAGGGATAAATTGAGACGTGCACGGAGTATATATAGTAATTAGAATTAGTTTGATGATTAATATGATTTTTATAAAATTAGAATAGTGAAATCATAATTCTATATGTTGATTATTTGTCTTAGGTTATCTAAGATCGTTTAAATTAATTGATACTGCTTAAATAATTATATTCAATACTGCATAAACACGTTTATTCAGTGTATTTATTTATGAGTGTTAAAAAAACTGATAAGAGAATATTTTTATTGTTGCCGACTAAAATCACTGGTAAATATCACATTTATAAGAGGTGATAAAAATGTATCATTTGTCGTCATTTTTGTTAGCGTTGATAATGATATCTCTTTATAAGTGTTTCTATTAACGTTGATGGAGATGTGCTTTTTATCGGAGCTATGACGTTTTTTTTAATGCTGATAAGATGTATAGTTCATGAAAAACACCTTATATGTTGTTAAATATCATATTGTGATATATAAATGTGTTTATACTGATATACATACAATGTATTTTATTAAATACAATTTATATGATACTAAAAATGTATTTATACTTGATATATTATAGATTTAATGAAAAATGGTTTTAGAATAATTAAAAATCAATATTCATGAAAAATTACTAATTGTTATTGAGTAATATAAAAAATAATAAATAAATTAATGCATTAAAATAAGTTGAAAACATGACTGGAACTTCAAATTGTCGTAACTTTTGATTCGGGTATTTGTTTGGGATACACAAGCGGTCAAATCAAAACTTGTGAAGAGATTTACAGCATTTGATACTAGGTTCACCCTGCACCTTGTTTTTTCTGATCAAAAAGGGTCTGGAAGGCCTACAAAATTGAGTTTTTAGTTCGAATCAAACATCTGATTAAATTTAAGTTTCATTTAAGAGAGTCTTCTTGTCTTTTTTCGTTGGAAACTTAATCTATTATTTGGACATACAACCATAGGGATGTTATGGTGTTAAAATTTTATCATTTTTCACATTGCAGCGTAGTTTACAATTATATACATGTATATATATACACATACACTGTCATGACCCGACCCAACGGGGCTCGAGCCGCGACTCCCCAAGCCCACCTCCAATAGGCCGGGGGCTGGCGACTAGCACCTAGTAGACTATCACACACATGAGAGACATTAGCCTAAGGTACATGTACACACGCACCCACATACACCTCCATGCAACAGTGCAGAGATATATAAAACTGAAAAGAAAATGCATACATATAATTATCTCAAACCAAAGTGCAACAGAAGTACAAAAGGGCAAAACAGGACCCACTAAAAGAAAACTACAAAGACGTCCAACCTACTCGGAAGAAGAAGTACGCTGCCAAAAGCACCACCGGAAAGCTCCTCGGCACAACTTCGGTAAGATTCCACGGTCAGTCCCGCTCACTCAGCTCCGCCTGCTCCGGGTCCTCCTAGGACTCTGTCGAAAGGCCTGTGGTCTACACAAGACACAAACATGTGCGGGCAAAGCTCGTGCAGGGGTGAGTATAACAATACTCAGTAAGCACCCCAAAAACCCAAAACAAAAGAGAGCAACTGAAAGACAACAGTCCGCTCATCCCAGTTTGAGGGAACCCAAACGAGAGAGAAACTTCATCTCGTGACCATCCTCGGCTAAACACAACTAGTCAGCTCAGCACAAGTGTATGCTCATACATACACCATGAACTATCAGATATACTCAGCTCACGCACCAAGCCACATGAGGTACCGACTTCATCACCAGCAACGGTTCACAACCAGGGGAACACACTCCACGAGCACTGTCATCCTAGATGACACTCGTCCGAGAGATACACTCCATCGGGTCCCACACAAACATCTCAGACGCTCATCCGATAGATACACTGTAACGACCCAAGAATTTATGTTTCGCGTAATGATATGTTTCCCTTTAACTGGACCATCTTTCTATAACAAGAAAATGAAATAAATGAAAAAACTGTAGCAACAAGCATGAATGAAATACTCTTTTTTTAAGAAACACCTTGACAATTACAACTTCCCACGATCAAAACATCACTAACCAAAGATTCCAACCAAGAATCCGATTACGACGATGGGAAGATTGCTTAGAACTACTAGGAGACCGAGAATGCGATAGGGATTTCGAGCATCCATCATAAGGAACATAAGAATTGCTGAAGCCACCGCGACCATGCTCAGCACCAAGGGGATCACACGAACCATCTTCCTTTATCTTCTTCAGTCACTTGGAGTGAGGGACACCCGAGACCAAACCTTTTTATAAGCATCCCGATATGACCGTTATACACCAACGGATAAAAATGTAGCCGTTGGCTCTCTCCCAACTTGTTTTTTTTTTAAAGTTTTAATTTGCAAAACAATGGTATTTGACACTAAGATTTCCACTATTTGTTATATAAATATATACATTTAATTTGAGCAAGTAATTATTTGTTTAATTTATTTCTTTTTAAAAATGGTGGACTATACTGAATTTGGTGAGGTTTTACTTCTTTTATAAATATATATCTGTGCAAACTCTCGGTTTGTAGATGTACATGTATATATATTTATGTTGTGACAAACTGTATGTTAAATGACTTATACCTATTTTCTGAATTATATATATATAAGTAATAATAATACAAATGTTTATAACTTGCTTTTATATTTAATATTTTGAAATTATGTCGACGTTTCGGTTTCTTGCTGTACAAATTTTGTGGTATAATGTTGGAATGTTAATATCTAATAGAATAATTAACTTTTCTTGCTTGCAACAGTAATTGGTGATCTTGAATCTTTAAAACAATAATAGTGTTTGTAATTATCACATTGGAAATAATTTCAAAACTTTAGTTTCTTTTGCTGCTTAATATGAACATTTAATGGTATGGTTCATTTAATGTTTTTATAAACAATGTTAAAATAAAATCTTTTATTTTGTGGGTTTAAGGTATTTAAAATAAAGAAAATATCATGGGTAGAGATGAATTAATGCATAATTATATTAAACGAATCTTAACCCTAGTTAAAATAATAAAAGCTACAAATAATTGATGGATAAAATAATAATAAAGTTTATAATAAGTATAATAATAAATTAAAAAAGAATTACCAAAAAAAAAAACGGGAAACGAAACGTGGGAAGAGGGGGGAGGGAGAAGACCCCGCATTTTTTTTTATGCCGCGACATCTCCTAGCCGTCCGATCATCTCCTCCCCTTGATCACGGCCGTTGTTTCCTTTTAAATACCGCGCCAATTCTGAGCCGCACGATCAACCCTCGTGCGATCTCGGCCGTCCGTTTTTTCTTCCAGCTTTCTTCCTCCTCGCGCCCGCAGTTCTCCTCCTTCCGCACGTCGCCATACCAGAGATCATAGGGGCTCCGTTTTTCTCCCCTAGGCCGGCGAGTAGACCTGAGCCTCTCCCTCCTTTCCACAAGCCGACGCGGACACCTCGCCTCGGCCGAAGACTCCCCAAAGTCTTCTTCTCCATCTTCGTTTTTTTTAAGCCCCCTGCTGCACCGAAGGCCGAAGGACCGACTCCCTTGACCTCTTCGGCTCCTAGACTTTGGGTTGCTGCCTCTTCTCATCTTCCTCCTCGTCGAGTTTAGGTAAGGGTGTAGTTCCCGTGGTTCACTTTGGTTATACAAAACCTATGGTTATCATATGCAATCTCTCTCTATATATGTATATATACATATGTATACAATTATGCAAAACCCAAGTCATATTTTACCCAATGCCTTCATCCGCCTTCTTGGTGTGCCGAATGGAGGTAAGGGGCAAGCTTGGTCCTTTTCTTTGAGTTTCAAACCCTGGTATATATATATATATATATACATGATTTATATATTTATACACACCTATAGTATATACAAATACATGAGACCCTTTTCTTTTTATATATACCAGAAATTCTTCCCTTCTACCCGCTTGAAGAACCGAATTAGGGCAGGAGCTAAAAAAAACCTGTTGTGCGTTTTAACTTGGGTACATATAAATATATGTATATATATACATGTTTATATATACATATACCCATATGTATGTACACACCTTGTGTATACATACCCGAATGAAAGATAAAACCCCTCTACTACACTTATGTTTTGAAATATAAACGAGGGAGATCAAATTTAAGTTATGTTTTTATTACAATTCGATATATATATACACATTATATACTTATATATATATATATATCGTTATGTGTATACATAAACATTGTTTATCCACTCATGAAAGGCCACGGAATCACTGAATGCATTCACCTCTTTCAGCGTAGAGGATCAAAGTGGATATATATATATACACATATACATATTCACAGGACCTAGTGAATCCCTCATGCACCAACATATAAATATTGGAATAATTATAACAATTCTAATCTGGAGTGTATTTTCTTAAGAATCTCTTTTAATAATGGGTCGTGTTATGTAACCTACGATGCCAACACCAACCTTTGACAACTAGGTTATGATTATATGTATATACATGTTTTTATTGTATGAAACTTCTTCCAAATCAGAACTGTTTTTGAGTACATCAAATTAAGACAAGATTTGTGGGAATCCAAAATATGAATACAACTGAATCCCTTGTCAAGTGTTAAGTTGATTTCCTTGTGTGCTTTTTATAAAACCCTATCTACCCCTTTTGTTAGAAAATTTATGTCCTTAAGAATATGTGAATCATGTAATGAATCAATTGAGTATTATTTAATTAACTAAACCACTGAGACACATATACATAATACACGGCTTCGTGTATTACATATGTACATAATTGTGGACTGATTGACAGTATTTTAGCAAAAGACAGTTAACATTGTTTGGTGATTGTTTTAATTCTTATCCATTTCTAGAACTCCAAATAGTTACAAGAAATGACACTTGCCTTGTTTAATGATTTTAATTTCTAGCATATTATGGTTCCAAAAGGAGATGTTTTAAAGATATCCTTAAGCCTGGAAGTGGCTCTTAGTAATTTTACCTGACGAACCATTATATTGAGTGTAAGTTATTATTTCTTGTGCAATAAGCTTGCTGTTTCTAGTTCTGGTTCCTTACTTATGTTCATGACATGATCTGCGTCAAATGGAGAATATGTATGTTAGAGAGGTTTTGACTATGAATATATGAATGAAACCTAATGAATGTATGACCATGTCTAAATATGAGAGGGAAGTATTGGACTTACATGTTATGGACGGGTGCGCCCGGAATTATACAGCGCTCCAATGCATTGGGTAAAGGATGAGTCTCATGAGACGTTATGTGCTACAGTCTTGGCAGTTAGCCTCGGCTTGTGCTGCTATGGAAACGAGATTGACGGTTAGCCTTGACCCGTATTAAGGTATGTTTTTACGGTCTTGACGCAAGGTTTTGACAATGTCCGACATTATACTTTCCCTCCACATATGAAGATAAATGGTGAACCAGAGGATAGTTCAACTAACAGGACATCCCTAAGTGGGTAAATTCCCTTTGACTATGAGAACGAAAACATGTGATAAGAACTGAAAAACATGTGTTAAATATCATAAGAACTTTACGTGCCCTTGTCTAATGTTATGAATGAATTCTCTGCTTACAGACTTTTAGAACTGCTGCAATTTTGGTTGTGAAATTATGCACATGCTTACGCCACTGATTTATGTCTGTTCTTAATGTTTATCTAAAGTACTTACTCCTTTGCAGTGCAAATGTTTTTTTTAGAATGTAGAATTTGCTGGTTTTAAAGAAAATTCAATGTCTTGTTTGATGTCATGTTTTATCATTTTCTAAAATGTCTGCCTTGAAAGTAAAATTGTTTTTAAATGTTTTTAAAAACCCCTTACTGGGCATTTTCGCTCACCCTACGTTTCGTTTTAAAAATTTCAGGTGAGTCAATGCTTAAGAATGTTCAGAGCAGCTGGTTTCCCAGAACCCTGAGCCTCACGATCTTCTGTAATGTGAGACATGATAGAATGATTGAAAAATAAATGTTTTGTAATGTGGTTGCATCATGTCTCATAAGGCTCCCGGGAATCGGGGTCGTTACAGTTGGTATCAAAGGATGGGTTCAAGAAACTCTGGAAAACCAGGTGATATAAATATACTGCTAAGACTAACTAAGTAAAAATAATTTTCAGATGGCTGATGTACCTACTGACCTTTTGTCTCTTCCCACCGAGGCTCTAGAGAACTTTATATCTCTAGTTAGCCGTGAGAACTTCCTGAACTATGCCCAAATTCGCATGACGTGTAAGCACCTATACGATGTGTCAAACTCATCTAGGGTGCTTAGTTTCCACCGGGAAATGGGGATGGACTATCTCCTAATGACGATGACCCAGTTTCCCTCCTATGCACGTCGGGGAAGGTATCACGAAGGACTCTTCCGAGTGTTTACAACTGGCGAGGAGTTTGGCACAATGCTAGATAACCCTTTCCAAGAAGCTGCAGCTGCCGGAGATCTTCGAGCGGCTTATCTGTGCCAGGTCCTGCACTATGGCTTCTGGGGCCAGTTAATGGAATTCGGAGCGTTGGAGAATGAGTCCACACGTGTGTCTCTTAGGCAAGAAGTGTACACCGATGTTTCCCAACTCCACACCCCTCACGCGAAGCTCAAGAGGCGTTATAAATGTTCCCATGAGTTTAGTCATGTATGTTCATCCTGTGTATGGTTTGTGGAGTTAGAGAGTTTCGCCTCTCTTTGTGGTGTCCGTCTAGAAAACTCAGACTTTAATGTGTAAACTTTCATAATTAAAAAGTTTATGATCTCTTTCTTCTTAGTGTTGTTAAGTGACCTCTCTTGTTTACCTTTTCTTCCAGATGGCAGGTCAGATGAACCTCTCGTCTCTACCTGACGAGTTAGTAGAGGTTATCTTGATCAGAACTTGTATGGTGGACTTTCCCTCTTTTCTCCACCTACGAGGGTCCTGTCAACGTCTTCTGGACATAGCGAATAGTCCGGAAATTCTCCGCGCATGTCAAGAGAATGAACATGTGATTCACCTCCTTGCCACCACCCAGCTCCCCTACTATAGGCGAAAGGGGAGATACCATGAAGGGCTTTTTCAGTGTTTCTCTATGGCACAGAACTTCTCCACCAGAGCTTGCTTTCTCATAGCAGCTCAGGATGGCCACCTCAATGCCGCCTACATGTTCCAGATCCTGAACGCCAGCCTTCTCAATCGCGTCGTACCCCTCGACTACCTCGAACGTGATGAAGTTCGAAGTGTTACTAGGGGATTCGTCCGCTCGGACATCTCAGAGCTGTTTATTGCACGGGCCTCCCTGTGGAAGCCTGTGTGTAGTGCCCATGAGCAGGAGTACAAGTCTTATTGCTCAAAGTGTATCTGGGTCAGGGAAACAGCGGAGTTGTGTACCAGTTTAGGGGTTCCGTTAACCGAGCCAGGCCTTCAGTTTTGGTAATGTTGTGCGACCGAGGTCTTTTTCTTATCTTTTTATGAATAGAATTGCGAGGACGCAATTCTTTGAAGGGGGAGATGATGTAACGACCCAAGAATTCATGTTTCGCGTAATGATATGTTTCCCTTTAACTGGACCATCTTTCTATAACAAGAAAATGAAATAAATGAAAAAACTGTAGCAACAAGCATGAATGAAATACTCTTTTTTTAAGAAACACCTTGACAATTACAACTTCCCACGATCAAAACATCACTAACCAAAGATTCCAACCAAGAATCCGATTACGACGATGGGAAGACTGCTTAGAACTACTAGGAAACCGAGAATGCGATAGGGATTTCGAGCATCCATCATAAGAAACATAAGAATTGCTGAAGCCACCGCGACCGTGCTCAGCACCAAGGGGATCACACGAACCATCTTCCTTTATCTTCTTCAGTCACTTGGAGTGAGGGACACCCGAGACCAAACCTTTTTATAAGCATCCCGATATGACCGTTATACACCAACGGATAAAAATGTAGCCGTTGGCTCTCTCCTAACTTGTTTTTTTTAAAAAAAGTTTTAATTTGCAAAACAATGGTATTTGACACTAAGATTTCCACTATTTGTTATATAAATATATACATTTAATTTGAGCAAGTAATTATTTGTTTAATTTATTTCTTTTTAAAAATGGTGGACTATACTGAATTTGGTGAGGTTTTACTTCTTTTATAAATATATATCTGTGCAAACTCTCGGTTTGTAGATGTACATGTATATATATTTATGTTGTGACAAACTGTATGTTAAATGACTTATACCTATTTTCTGAATTATATATATATAAGTAATAATAATACAAATGTTTATAACTTGCTTTTATATTTAATATTTTGAAATTATGTCGACGTTTCGGTTTCTTGCTGTACAAATTTTGTGGTATAATGTTGGAATGTTAATATCTAATAGAATAATTAACTTTTCTTGCTTGCAACAATAATTAGTGATCTTGAATCTTTAAAACAATAATAGTGTTTGTAATTATCACATTGGAAATAATTTCAAAACTTTAGTTTCTTTTGCTGCTTAATATGAACATTTAATGGTATGGTTCATTTAATGTTTTTATAAACAATGTTAAAATAAAATCTTTTATTTTGTGGGTTTAAGGTATTTAAAATAAAGAAAATATCACGGGTAGAGATGAATTAATGCATAATTATATTAAACGAATCTTGACCCTAGTTAAAATAATAAAAGCTACAAATAATTGATGGATAAAATAATAATAAAGTTTATAATAAGTATAATAATAAATTAAAAAAGAATTACAAAAAAAAAAGGGAAACGAAACGTGGGAAGAGGGGGGAGGGAGAAGACCCCGCGTTTTTTTTTATGCCGCGACATCTCCTAGCCGTCCGATCATCTCCTCCCCTTGATCACGGCCGTTGTTTCCTTTTAAATACCACGCCAAGCTTTCTTCCTCCTCGCACCCGCAGTTCTCCTCCTTCTGCACGTCGCCATACCAGAGATCATAGGGGCTCAGTTTTTCTCCCCTAGGCCGGCGAGTAGACCCGAGCCTCTCCCTCCTTTCCACAAGCCGACGCGGACACCTCGCCTCGGTCGAAGACTCCCCGAAGTCTTCTTCTCCATCTTCGTTTTTTTTAAGCCCCCTGCTACACCGAAGGCCGAAGGACTGGCTCCCTTGACCTCTTCGGCTCCTGGACTTTGGGTTGCTGCCTCTTCTCATCTTCCTCCTCGTCGAGTTTAGGTAAGGGTGTAGTTCCCGTGGTTCTCTTTGGTTATACAAAACCTATGGTTATCATATGCAATCTCTCTCTATATATGTATATATACATATGTATACAATTATGCAAAACCCAAGTCATATTTTACCCAATGCCTTCATCCGCCTTCTTGGTGTGCCGAATGGAGGTAAGGGGCAAGCTTGGTCCTTTTCTTTGAGTTTCAAACCCTGGTATATATATATATATACATGATTTATATATTTATACACACCTATAGTATATACAAATACATGAGACCCTTTTCTTTTTATATATACCAGAAATTCTTCCCTTCTACCCGCTTGAAGAACCGAATTAGGGCAGGAGCTAAAAAAAACCTGTTGTGCGTTTTAACTTGGGTACATATAAATATATGTATATATATACATGTTTATATATACATATACCCATATGTATGTACACACCTTGTGTATACATACCCGAATGAAAGAGAAAACCCCTCTACTACACTTATGTTTTGAAATATAAACGAGGGAGATCAAATTTAAGTTATGTTTTTATTACAATTCGATATATATATACACACATTATATACTTATATATATATATCGTTATGTGTATACATAAACATTGTTTATCCACTCATGAAAGGCCACGGAATCACTGAATGCATTCACCTCTTTCAGCGTAGAGGATCAAAGTGGATATATATATACACATATACATATTCATAGGACCTAGTGAATCCCTCATGCACCAACATATAAATATTGGAATAATTATAACAATTCTAATCCGGAGTGTATTTTCTTAAGAATCTCTTTTAATAATGGGTCGTGTTATGTAACCTACGATGCCAACACCAACCTTTGACAACTAGGTTATGATTATATGTATATACATGTTTTTATTGTATGAAACTTCTTCCAAATCAGAACTGTTTTTGAGTACATCAAATTAAGACAAGATTTGTGGGAATCCAAAATATGAATACAACTGAATCCCTTGTCAAGTGTTAAGTTGATTTCCTTGTGTGCTTTTTATAAAACCCTATCTACCCCTTTTGTTAGAAAATTTATGTCCTTAAGAATATGTGAATCATGTAATGAATCAATTGAGTATTATTTAATTAACTAAACCACTGAGACACATATACATAATACACGGCTTCGTGTATTACATATGTACATAATTGTGGACTGATTGACAGTATTTTAGCAAAAGACAATTAACATTGTTTGGTGATTGTTTTAATTCTTATCCATTTCTAGAACTCTGAATAGTTACAAGAAATGACACTTGCCTTGTTTAATGATTTTAATTTCTAGCATATTATGGTTCCAAAAGGAGATGTTTTAAAGATATCCTTAAGCCTGGAAGTGGCTCTTAGTAATTTTACCTGACGAACCATTATATTGAGTGTAAGTTATTATTTCTTGTGCAATAAGCTTGCTGTTTCTAGTCCTGGTTCCTTACTTATGTTCATGACATGATCTGCGTCAAATGGAGAATATGTATGTTAGAGAGGTTTTGACTATGAATATATGAATGAAACCTAATGAATGTATGACCATGTCTAAATATGAGAGGGAAGTATTGGACTTACATGTTATGGACGGGTGCGCCCGAAATTATACAGTGCTCCAATGCATTGGGTAAAGGATGAGTCTCATGAGACGTTATGAGCTACAGTCTTGGCGGTTAGCTTCGGCTTGTGCTGCTATGGAAACGGGATTGACGGTTAGCCTTGACCCGTATTAAGTTATGTTTTTACGGTCTTGACGCAAGGTCTTGACAATATCCGACATTATACTTTCCCTCCACATATGAAGATAAATGGTGAACCAGAGGATAGTTCAACTAACAGGACATCCCTAAGTGGGTAAATTCCCTTTGACTATGAGAATGAAAACATGTGATAAGAACTAAAAAACATGTGTTAAATATCATAAGAACTTTACGCGCCCTTGTCTAATGTTATGAATGAATTCTCTGCTTACAGACTTTTAGAACTACTGCAATTTTGGTTGTGAAATTATGCACATGCTTACGCCACTGATTTATGTCTGTCCTTAATGTTTATCTAAAGTACTTACTCCTTTGCAGTGCAAATGTTTTTTTAGAATGTAGAATTTGCTGGTTCTAAAGAAAATTCAATGTCTTGTTTGATATCATGTTTTATCATTTTCTAAAATGTCTGCCTTGAAAGTAAAATTGTTTTTAAATGTTTTTAAAAACCCCTTACTAGGCATTTTCGCTCACCCTACGTTTCGTTTTAAAATTTTCAGGTGAGTCAATGCTTAAGAATGTTCAGAGCAGCTGGTTTCCCAGAACCCTGAGCCTCACGATCTTCTGTAATGTGAGACATGATAGAATGATTGAAAAATAAATGTTTTGTAATGTGGTTGCATCATGTCTCATAAGGCTCCCGGGAATCGGGGTCGTTACATACACTCCATCGGGTCCCACACAAACATCTCAGACGCTCATCCGAGAGATCATGCTCCTCATATATCAGCACTGAAGAAACCTCACTGAAACAACATAAACACTAAACTCCTCGGACATGGGATCTCTCCTAGGGTCCACTAGAAGATACTAGAACCCACATCGGTATACGAAGATCTCATAGATAGAGGATCACTCCGAGGGTCCGCTGGGGGATACCACAATCCAATCTGACATTCGTAGATCTCACAGATAGGGGATCACTCCCAGGATCCGCTGGGGGATACCACAACCCGATCTGACACTCGACAGAAACACATCACTCAGATAGAGAATCATCACCCATGTCACGACAGTCACGACGATACCGAAACCCTATCTGGTACATATCGCACTGTATGGGATCGAACTGACGATGCCACAACCCTACAGAAACCACGCACTGAGTAGGGGATCGTATAACCAACGATACCGCAACTCTACTATAATCCTCATGCTGAGTAGGGGATTGTATACCCGACGATGTCACAACTCTACTAAGCACAACCCATTGCGTAGGGGAATCATATTCCTGATGATGCCACAAACCCTACAGGGTTAACCTTTTAGATAGGAGATCGCCGCCCGTGGATAAGCGGTCACAGCGATACCAAGAACCCGATCTAGGGAAACAATGCTAGAGGATCCTGCTTCGGGCCCACCGGAGGGATGAAACGACTAACAAATTAAACATCCCATCGAGAGGATCACAAACCTATAATAAGGTTGTGATGCTGCGCGAACCCTCGTAGGAACGAACCAAGGGAGTACCCTCAACCACTGCTGGTCCAAACGTCGCTAACCCGAGTAACCCGCCACAACGCCACACCGCACACCTCCAAGGCCGATACCGAGCTCACCATCATGATCCACGCGGAAAAACACGCATGATAGGTTGTTTACTCGCCTGAAACGGACAATCGGTGAAAAAGGCATTATTCACCGTAACTAGCCCGTGTGGGACCCACACTACGATCCCGAAACTCATCAAGCGAATCATACCACTACGATCCCCTCGGAAAAAACACACGGGATCGACTACTCGATCGTCCCAAACAGACACCCGGTGAAAAAGTACTATTCATTGAAGCCAGCCCGGGTGGGGCCAACACCACGATCCTGAAAATCATCAAGTGGATTACAACATTGCGATCCCCTCAGAAAAACACATGGGATCGTCTACTCGTTCGTCCAAAATAAAAACCTGGCGGAAAAGTTGCGTTTCTCCGAAAACACCAAAACCCATCCTCGTGGGGCCCACACCCTATTATCGGTCCCAACACTCGGAAACTATCTTGAAAATTTTGTCATACCATCAGGGTCTCAACGCCACTGACGACACGTTATTTGGACACTCCATGCAGGAGTTATGGCGGATCAAAGTTGAATAATAATAAAATATTATTATTATTTCAACGTTTCATAGCCCTAGGCCATGAAACCGACTCATAAAATTCTCAAAGTAAGTTCAAAAGGTCCGTCTCGACACAAGGAACACATCACTGCAAACGGTTCGCAAATCGGAGTTACGGTTTGCAAGTTACGGGGGTTTAAAGAACCCCAGGAAAATCTGGCCGGACCACCGCCTGCATCGCCGGAAACCACCGCGCCGTCACCGGAATCCACCGCGCTGGAGCCAGAATCCACCACACCGGAGCCGGAATCCACTGCGTCACGGCCTCCCTTGCCGGAATCCGCCATAGCCGCCACCGGAATCCGGGTTTTCTGCCGGAAAACTTTCGGGAGCCACTGAGAGTACCCCGGTGCTCCAAATTCAGATCCGAAACATGTTTCGGAAAGCTCGGGATCCGCACTACACAACCCTTACAAAAATTTGAAGAAAAACAACACAAAAATGGGATCTGGGATTTTAAAACTCACACTACTGGAAATTTAGGCTATATCCACGGTTTCAAATCGTGGCTATAAGTCCCAAAACTGTGGCTGGTAATGGCGTGGCTATAGGGCAATACCTATAGCCACAGTTTAAAACCGTGGCTACATGGTATTTCCATGGTTTGAAATCATG
This sequence comes from Viscum album, assembly GCA_963277665.1. Taxonomy (NCBI): domain Eukaryota; kingdom Viridiplantae; phylum Streptophyta; class Magnoliopsida; order Santalales; family Viscaceae; genus Viscum; species Viscum album. The sequence continues at coordinate 1,604,822,975 of OY728141.1, read as the reverse complement.
GCAGAACATTAAGCCGCACAAATCCTATAGCCACAGTTCAAAAACGTGGCTATATAACTTTAGTCACAGTTTAAAACCGTGACTATAGGGCTTGACATTTCTTAACCCCCCCTGAACAGCCCCCTGGACAGCTCTTGCACCCCCCCTAGACAACCCCCTATGCCCCCCAAGACAGCCCCCATGCCCCCCTGGACAGCCCTTGCACCTCCCTGGACAGCCCCCCTGCACCTCCATGCCCCCCTGGACAACCCCCTTGCACCCCCTTGGACAACCCCCTTGCCCCCCACCCCCCACTCCTACAGTAGCCCACCACCCCACCCCCTCCCTGCAACCCCCCCTCGTGCAGACCCCCCAATAGACCCCCACCCCACCTTGCACACCCTCTCTGGACAGCCCCTTGCACCCCCTGGACATCCCTCCTTGGACAACCCCTTGCACCCCCCTGGACAACCCTTGCACCCCTCCTGGACAGCCCCCCTGCACCCCCATGCCCCCCTGGACAGCCCCCTTGCACCCCCCAACTCCTGCAGTAGCCAACAAAATAAAGTCTGATATTAAGGGGGAGAAATTGAATTAATCAATGATAAGAAGTTGAGGAAATTTGAGATCTCAAGGCTGATTTCTAAAACCTGCTATATGTACTTGAATGTTTTCAACATGTGTATTGAGATGAGTGCAAGATCTCAGGTTGTAAATGAGGAAGACAGGTTGTTTCATGCCAATATGCAGATGATAAATGGCTTGCAAGTTAGTTGGAGTACCCAAGCATATTGATGAGACAATTAGAAGTTGGACATCTTAGAAGGGAGTTGGAAGTTCCCAAGCTTGTTGAGAAAGAATATGAAGTTCTCAAGCAACGGTGTTAGTATGCGAATCTTAAAGCCCCCCCCATGCACCCCTCCCCCTGCAACCCCCCTTCCCACCTTGGTCCGACCCCACTCACCCCCTGGACAGACCCCCCCTCTTGGACACCCCCTCCCTCCTGGAAACCCCCCTGGACAGACCCCCCCTCCTGGACACCCCCTCCCTCCTAGACAGACCCCCCTAGACAACCCCACCCGGACAGCAGCCCCCGCTGGACCCCCCCCCCCCCCTCGTGGACACCCCCTCCCTCCTAGACAACCCCCCTTGGACAACCCCACCCAGACAACAGCCCCCCCGGACAGCAGCCCCCCTCCACCCCCCTGAACAGACCCCCCTTCTGGAAACCCACCTGGACAGACCCCCCCAGGACAACCCCACCCGGACAGCAGCCCCCTACTGGACAACCCTTGCACCACCCCTGCTAGACACCCCCTGCTGGACACCCCCTCCCTCCTGGAAACCCCCCTCCCTCCTGGAAACCCCCTTGGACCACCCCACCCGGACAACAACCCCCCCCCCCCCCCTCCTAGAAACCCTATACCATTGTGCTGCCTTTGAGTCCATTGTGGGTTTTTGGTGCTGGATTTATCCGTTGGAAAGGGATAAGAATGTAGAGTGGATTTTTTGGCTGGTTCTCAGCTTGTGTGGGTCATGCAAGCGATGTTCTTGTTGCTATTATGGTGTTGGGTGGGTGTGGGATGTTTATAGTGCAAGGATCCTGTGCAGAGGATGCCTGATTTTAGTGTGTGAGGATGATTCTAGAGGGGCTTCTAGTGTGGTGTGGATAGAGTCACATGTTATTATTCTAGGTGCAGTTGTAGAGGATAGGGTTTATGGTGTGGGTGATTTAAGCGGGGATTTCTAGTTTTTGGTTTATTGGTTTCTTTTTGGGTTGTGGTTTTCCTGCTACTTGGCTACATGTAGGGGATTTGTTGTGGATGGTTATGGTTGAGTTTGTGGTTGAATAGTTGGGCATTCCTTTAGTGGCTGGTCTTTTTCATATGGTGATGTTAGGATATTGTTTTCTTGAGTCTTTGAGTGGTCGAATGTGGTGGTCTGGTGCCATGATATTGTAGAATGTTTCCTTGGCTTCAAGGTTCATGAAGTAGTAGATGGTTCGAGTTGCGTATGGACTAGTGTTGTTGTTCCTAGAGGAAGGTTTTCTTTATTGTATGGGTTCTTTCCAGTAGCCTTTTGGGTTGTAGTAGCTATTCTGGTGTGATTGGCTAGGAGGGTTGGGTTTTTTTGGTGTTGGGTGGGATGACTGCAATTATTGGTGTTTAGGGGAGCAGTGTTGTGGTTGGGTGGTAGGTGGATGGTTTGTGGTTTTGTAAGGGTACAGGAAGGTGGGTTTGATTGATGGTGTTTATTGTAGGTGAGTTGAGTGGTCTGTTGTAGGGATTATGTGATTCTGAAACTATTAACTTTTGGTGAACAATACCAACAAAGATTGGGTCATATTTCATAGGAGGGGTGAGGGATTTTAGGATCTGCACCTTCAGTGCAAATTCAAGAAGAAGATAATTCAATGTCCATAATAGATTGACAAGTTCAAGAAAAGAGAAAAAGAATTAGATACAACATCTCTAATATAGAACTTGAAATATATTACCTCAATCTATAGAATAACATTTGGGGTAAACATAGTTTGAGGCCCTTGTAATATGACATAGTCAGAGGAACAAACCTACATTTTAGGGTACTACAGTTCTTGCACAAAACATAGTGGTTTCAGTATCTAGTGAAATTACCCAACCATAGAATAGATAATAAAAAGAGGATTTTATTATCAATCATGATGAAAATAAGAATCAAAGGTCTTTTACTGAAGAACAAGTTAAAGACAATGATAAAAGAAATCATCAAGATCAACTAGTAGTCTTTGACACTAAAATGATAGTCCAAATCCAATCAATTTCTATCATAAATGATTACATAGACATGAAACTGTTTATTCATACTGATATTAAAGTGGGTTTTGAGACTGCATTCTTTTCCTCTACTTAGAAAATTGGAGATCAATCCTATCCCATTGTTGATAGAGGCCAATCATCTAAAGAAAAAGATGAACAATATTTTGATTCATTGAATACATAATCAAAGTATTTCTTGATCATTTTAAGAAGCTATGAGAATAAAATTCATGTTCTCACAATGAATTAAAGGCTTTAATAAAATCATTTGAAGATTTAAGAAATTAAACTATTCATGGAGATGAGATTGAATATGTACAGACTCATCTTACTAATTTATGAGATAATACAATTACAAGAAGTGATTTTGTTTTTTTATAAATGGATGACCAGTTTGGAAAGATCAATGAAGATTATATTTCTAAAATAGATTTTATAGATTTGAAAAGATATTTTTGGAGTCACATTGAATATGTTAGAAGTTGTTCCAATCAATCTATAACCTCAAAATATACAACTCAAACCTCTTTAAATTTAGTCATAAGGTTTTAACCGAATATAGTTGTCATGAATAGTTTCAATGATATATTCATACTCTTTAGTGCGACATCGTACAACTCAATGTGCTACAAGAAAATCAACAATATCTTATTAAGAAGATAACTTTACGAGATCCTACCATCATGAATCGTCTCAGTCTATTTGGATCATTGATTTATCTGTTTTTATGTTCAGAAGAAACATTTCAGGAATTTATGAATGTAAATTTGATTGAATGTTTAATGATTTGTCCTAGAGCAGGGCCAAATCATAGCATTACCGCGGCGTGACCGCGGTGTGTTGGCCCGGTCCAGCGACATCCGCGGGGCAGTATCTTCCAGCCAGGAGCGAAGGGAGCGAGATGAGGCTGGAATGCTGGTGGAAGGGGGCTGGTTGCAAGTGTTGGGGGATGGTGCGGGCTGATTCGAAGGTGGCAGGGGGACTGTTGCGGGCTGGAATGCTGGTGGAAGTGGGATGAAATGAAGGTGGAAGGGGGCCGGTGTGGGCTGGATGTGGCTGAAGCAGGGCTAAATCACGGCATTACCGCGGCGTGACCATGGCGTGACCGCGGCGTGACCGCGGCGTGTTGGAGCTTTCTAACTAAAAGTTGTTGCTCCCCCACTGGTTATACGCACCTTCACACATTAAATGTATTTTACATAAACCTTCAAATTAAATAGGCAATTCCCCGCATACAATTTAAAGAGGAAGGTGGAAAACATAAAAAACATTGAAAATAAAGTAGAAACATGAACCTAGATGTTTGTTTATGCTTCCAACAACAGTATGATTTGATCTTCAATAGGTGTTGTCCAGCTTTTTTCGTGCCCATAAAACACAAGAAAAATGTTATTAAATAGTAAAATAACTAAAGTAAATAAAAGAAAAGAAAAGGGAAAAGAATTTTTAGGTTTTAAACCCCGAACAAGGGCTGTTGTTAACCTGTCCACAACTACACCCCTCCACCCTCCCCCCTACACCCTGCCCCCTGCCCCCTGCCCCCTGCCCCCCTCCACCCTTCCCCCCTGCACCCCTCCACCCTGCACCCTGCCCCCTGCCCCCCTCCACCCAACCCCTATCCTGCACAGCCCCACTGCACCCCCTGCACCCCCCTGCCCCCTGCCCCCCTCCACCCTCCCCCCTCCCCCTGCCCCCTGCCCCCTGCCCCCCTCCACCCTGCCCCCTGCCCCCTGCCCCCCTCCACCCTGCCCCTTGCCCCCTTCCCCCCTCCACCCAGCCCCCCAGCCTGCACGGCCCCCCCTGCCCCTCTCCATCCATTCCCAGTTGCTAAATAATGTTTTTGTATTATGTACAAGTGTTTTATGAACCTAATTTTCCTATGATACTAAAAATTTAGATCCTTGAATGTATTATTATGTTATTTATCTTAAAAATTTGGTAATAGACATGTATAAATAGGTTGGTTTTCTATATAATGACATCCCAATGTCCCTTTACATGGTTTTACATGAATATAATAATAAATACCACTATAAGCACAATACATTATTGAGTACATATCATTGTATACATTAAAATTCCAACACCTGAGGAATATGGAACTTTCTCCATGTATTGGCACTCTTCTTCCGTTATGAGTTCTTATGCCTTGGTCAAGTTGAAGTGGCATGCAAGATGGGTAGTCACTGTTTCTCATCTATTCATGCCCAACCTTTTGATGATCCTATTGATATGCTCCTTCTGGGTTATTACTAAATCTACATTCTTATTATCTATTTCTATACTTATCCACAATATCTTCTCAAATTTCTTGGGATTTTTCATCTCAAAACCTCCAAAAAATCATCCATATATTTCTAAATCATTCAATCATCTAGTCCAAGTAGAAACATGTAATTGAAATACAATATAAAATTTATGAAGGTACCATTATCCCATTTATTTTAGTAGAAGTAATTATCTCTATTGCAACTATCAAAGCCTTCATAAGTGATAAATGATTCAAATTTCTGATTCCACTATCACGGTACTTGCTTTATTCTATACAAGATTTTATACAATATACAAACCAAGTCATGGATCCCAATTGTTGGTACTCATATTGGTTGTTTCATGTTGATTTATTCCTTTAACTCACCATGAAAAAAAGTTGTCTTGATGTCCACAAAATCTAGAAGCATATTTTCCAATTCCACTATACTTAGAATTGTTTAGATGATATAATGCTTATATTTAGTGAGAATATTTCCAAAAAATAAACCTTTTCATTCTACTAATAACACATTATTACCATCCATAATTTTTATCATTTATAAACATCATTCTATTAATTAATTTAGTAAACCCACTTATTTTCAAGTTCCTTTTTACCCACTTAAAGTTCAACCATATCTGATTTTTTTTAACTTCAAAGAAGCCATCTCTTTATTCATGGAATATTCCACTAATTTGAATAAAAACGGAATAAAAATTACCCAAATCTTGAACTCATTGTCTCCGATGGTGGTGGATAGAACCGGTCTTATCATAAGAAACCACCTATAAGAAAATAGTGGGAAAAGAAATGAGATATAACAACTTCTTATATACTAGGTAATGAAAATTTGATTTACTGAATGAACTAAAAATACCTGAAGGTCACCATTTCTAGCCACATCAGATTCCACTTGCTTAACTGTATCAAGCACAAGAGGTCATCCAATAAATTTTTAGCTTGATTTTAAATTTTCCAGAGCATGTGTGATGGGATATCTCACATGTCAATAATTTTAGTTGTTATTCAAGAAAATGACAGATTCAAAGTAGAATGATCAAAAGATCAAAGGAATTACCAGAATTTTGCTCCACAAACTTAAAAAGCTTAATTATTTCATCCTGCCAAATTGTACTTAAGATTTTTTAAGAAATATCTCTAACGACCATTAATAAAACAGACATAGAATAAAAGAACAAGCATACTCTTTGAATGATGTTTTGCTGTAAAATGTGTTACAATGATGGAAGAACTGGTTGTATGTGTCTGTTATAGTTCCAAACCTTCGTCATCATCTTGCATGTGTTGTGTTTTGTTAATATCAGCCATATGCATATTGAAAACTAGATTCTGAACTGCTGCTTTGTCCAGCATCTCATCACTGTGTGAAGGTGAGGAGAGTTTATGCTGTTTTGCACTGTCAGTAGTCGTAGCATAGGTGTCCTGGATAGCAGTGTCCAGGTGCTTGGAAACCTCCATTCCACACTCAGATTTCAGATCTGGAATTATGTTGGAGGTTCCATGGACAGTGTTAATTATGCTCTTACTGGCATTCTGATTATCCAGGTGGTTACTATCCTCTTGCACATGATCAGACCTAGTTGTATCAGGTCGTTGAGTGTTGGATTTCAGTGTTGAAGTCCCCTCCTCAATACATGCATTAGATGTAGACTTAGAAACATCAGTAGTAGGCTGGGTGTCCAGTGCAGTGGGTTCTGTGGCTTTAGAGGCAGTAGTAGATTAGAAGCCATTGAGAGTACCTGTTGTAGCAGAAATCTGAGAATTCTTTCTATCTATATCAGTTTGTGCAGCCTCACCCTCTTCCTGTTCTTTCTGCTAGACAGTATGCAAGACCATATCAGCAATTTCTCCAACAAAGGCCTACTCTTCAGTATCCAGTTCCTCCTTTTCAATCATCTCCAGCAAAGGCCTGCTCTTGGGTTTGTTATTTCTTTTTTGAACTGAAAAAGAATGGACCCACCTGGATTCACTTTAAAGTAGTGTCGATTAAGAGATTTGGAGGTGTGGTGGTGGAATAATTAGAGGCTATGACTACTCAAACAAAATAAGAACTTAAAACTATCGAGGAAACATAAATTGTGGGTGATATGGGGAATTTAGAGCCTGTACAGATGCAGTGAAAGGAGTAGAAAGAGGTGTCTGAACTAGCACGTGATCCAGCTGAACTAACTAGTCACTAAGATCTACCTTTTCTTCGACACTGCAGTCCGAGATGAAAAATGGGGAGAAAGAGTAGATGATAGGTACATCAATGCAAGTTACTGCTATTTTTTCTTGTAATCATGAAAATATTGGATTGTTTCAGCCTCCCGGGCCATAGCCCAACCCAATGACCACTTCATTCTCACCCCCTCCTGTAGCCATGCAGCCTCTTCCGGGCACGACCCTTCCCCTAACCCCTGCACCGGCCCCCCTAACCCCCCTAAACCAGCCCCCTACCCCCCACCTCCCCCTGTACTAGCCTCCCCCCTAAACCAGTCGCCTCCCCCACAACCATACCCTACCCCCACCCTCTCCCCCTACACCACCCCCAACCCCCTAGCCTGCACCAGCCCCCACCCCCTAGCCTACACCAGCCCCCACCCCTGCACCAGCCCCCATAACCCCCCTGCACCACCACCACCCCTTCCCATGTACTAGCCTCCCCCCACCAAACCAGTCCCCTACCCCCAAAACCAGTCCCCTCCCCCAAAACCACCCCGCCCCTAGCATCCACCAGCCCCCTAACCCCCCACCCCTGCACCAGCCCCCCCCCCCAAAAAAAAACCCAGTCCCTTCCCCCCAAAACAAGTCCCCTCCCCCCTATACCACCCACAACCCCCTAGCCTGCACTAGCCCCCCAGCCCCCCTAGCCTACACCAACCCCCAACCCCCTACACCACCCCCACCCCTATACTAGCCCCCCCCACACCCCCCCCAAACCAGCCCTCCCTAATTAAAAGAAGTTATAATATTCACCTCCTTTTATCCTTATTTCTATAGTAGCGTATCAATAATATATAATTAACCTCCCCATCCCTAAATGGTCTATAACTTATAAAGTGGCCAATTTATATAATGTAATCAATAACTAGAGGATATGTGTGTCCTTTATTTTTCTTCTAAAATGTTCAAAACAGCAATTCAACACAGGTATTATTTTATAAATAGAAGATAGAATCATGAGTACTTGAATAATACCAATCCTGAAATGTATTACAATAAAATGAAAGAGGATATAAACATGACATATAATAAAACCTCACATAATGAGGAAAAGGAGTCACCATATGAGGCAAAAAGTGCAACAAAACTCCATACAGAAAATCTTACTGCAACATCCACTTTTTCTGCTCTTTCATAATTATAAGTGCTTCACTTTATCAACAAAAAGTCTTCATATTCCTCTCGGACCAACCTGAAAATCAAGTAAATAAGCACTGTTCAGCCCTCTGTCCAAGTTAATCAAATGTGGATTCAACTGAGCATTATTATATGAAATAGAAATTTAAATCATTCTATCAGATAGGCATTAACAGATAGTCTTCATTAATAATGTCCTTAAACAAAATAATGATTCCAAAAGGATGATAGAAGTGCAGCATACAAAACACCATTGATTTCTAATTCAATAGGTAGATCTGATGAAGACCTCAAAACATGATTGAAACTAATTTGCAACTCCAATCTAGAAATGTAATACAATAGAAAATTAAAAATACTACATTTTATGGTAAAAAGAGATAGGTAACCAATGGTGCATGGAAGGATATAATCATTCATTATCCTCACACCTACACTAATATAACAATATTAATTTTAAAATAATGAAATAATGAAGGAGTGGAACCACAAGTGAATAGAAGAAAGAAAATAAAAGTGAAAAATGATTAATATAATGAAGGGTGACCTTATATAATTCTCTCATCAATTATATAATAATCTCTTACAAAATAAATTCAACCCCCTAAATAATACCTTGGAATGACCCAAGACCTCAATGCATTCACTCTCTCTTCAGTGTGTTAGGTTATGTAGTGAAAAAAATGATTTTTGATAAACTACATTCACCTACCCATGGTAATTCAGAATGCTTAATCACATCTTAATCACTCTACGCTCCCCTAAATCATATTAGAAATGAATGAAAATTGTGGTAGAATTATGTGTAAACCAAATTAATTGATAAAATCATGATAAAATTTTAAGGCGCATGGATAATAATCTACTATACATATGGAAATAATCTGATTTAGTGAAAATCACACTAGAGAGATGAAAATACAAATTCATTTAACTCAATGGATTTTGATGGGGGAATGTCTCTCCTTTTAAAGTAAATAATTTTAAGCTGTATTTTATTATTATTTTAAGTTGTATTACATATTAACATAAACTTGGTTCACATATATCAAGAAAATAAAATTTGACATAAATCCAGTCATATAACTCTCAATTTAAACTGTAGCCATACCTAACTCTTGAAGAGGATTCTTTCTATAGCTACATTCACCACCTAATTCTTACAAAGAAAATCTGCCCACTGTGAGAAAATCTCTTCTTTAACGGCATCCCTGTTATTCCCGTTCAACTTGAAAATGGATGCCCCTGGATGTCTCCTTAATTCTGCAACTCCAGCAATATCATTGCCTCTTTTAGAGATGGGGATAGAAAACAGTACTAGGATATCTGAATTGAGAACACTTTATACTTCTGGAAAGAAATGAGAACTGCACATCTCTATTTTACCAACTTCATCGATGATGAAGAGATCAGTAGTCTAAACACCATCACCAAATAAAACAATTAACTAATAAAAAACCATTATGATATATTATAATTTTGTTTGAGATCAATCTATTTATAAGTGGGTATGGGTTTATTTATCTAATGGACACATCAAGGCTATCTTCCACATATTATTTCAGTATCAATAAGAAAGATCAATCTCATTATTCATTGGATGGGTTATATGTGTCTATCTATGAGGGTTGTTATGTCTTTATCTAAACTCTTAAATCTCCTATATTTTCTTGACAATATCCCATAAATAATACAATAATATTTAGTAAAATCATTCCAAGATGTCAAATTTATCTCTTTTGAATATTGAAAATTGGTTTTCTCCAGATTTTAACACCCATCAACAATTTCCACATGTTCTTCTGGTTGAATTTCAACATTCCCTAACCAATTCACTCATTATCTAGATCTGATTTTTCAGTTTCTAATGTTGGTTATTCAGTTTTTTCCTATGATTTTTAAGACTCTAATTGTTTAGGAATCAATGGTTTAGGTTTTAAAATAGTTTTCCCACTCTTGGGAATAGTAACTACATTGAGTTATTCATGAGAAGTTTGTGTCTAACAATATTATTCTAAGATATTGACGAAGGGTATACCTAAGTGGGAATGGATTCCATAAACATTTCAATGTTTTACATATCTAATATCAATGATGAAAATTGATAATTAATTTTCAATATTTTTTTAAAAAATTATTTTAATAATTTATATGGAAAAGATTGGATTCGATGTTGAGATGGTTGGGATTAAAATTGGCCATGGGTTGGAAAATTTTCCAGATGGTTAGGATTTAAACCATGTATTTGATTGGGTAATTGATTATCCAACCAATTGAATTTAGTATTTTCATTGTACAAGTGATGAAAATTGTTTTATTCATAAATATCTTGATTATTCAGATCATTCTCCTCCATTAATGTTATCTCTATAAGAACTTCCTTGATTAATGTAATAGTTGGGATATTATTGATCACTCAAGAAGAACCTTTTATTGGAAAATATTGTACTTTGGGAGTCTAAAGTGGTGAATAATAATGGTTTCACCACTAATAATAATTTCATAGTAATGTGGAAGATCCCCTTTAATGTGATAGATAACAAGAATCTCATAAGGCATCTCTTTACTGGATAAATTTTATGCAGAAAAGTTCCCCTCCCCTTAAGTATGAATGATATTTGTGCCTTGATCGATGGGGGACCTAAACTTCTTAATATTATAAACTGAATACCAAGGATAACTTGCATCATCATGTAGGAGTCTTAAAATAATCTTGGAGTTCTAATCAACCATAATAATATTGAGGTTATCTATCATCCAAATTTAAAGGTCGCTGAGTAAAGATCTTTTCTCCACCTAGATAGAATTACCTAAACCATAAAAGAAACTATATTCAATAACCATAGATCCCCTAGAATCATGCACAATCCCTCCTCATAACTCCCTATTTACATGACCCATTCACATTATGTTTTAGTCCAACATTGGGGGGTATCCACTTGATCGACCACCCTAGAGGAGCTCTATCATTTGTAATCACATCCCTAGGGAGGATCCACTTACTAGTAGCCATTCTCTTTTCAATAGGAAGAAGGGAACCTAGTTTTTCCATGAGAGAGAGCACATGAACATGAATGAATATAGGGAGCTATTCTTTCCTTCACGACCCTTGTTCCTTGTCTCCTAAACCACCTAAAACACCACTAAAAACACTATTACATGAAGGTAAAACATATATGAATGTTTCTCAACACTTTGAAATAATGTACACAAAAATTCAAAGATGTATCACCCCCTAAAATTGAAATCCCATAAGTTTCCCAACAAGGTCCCAAGAAAAGAGGGCCCATTCTACATCAAAAAATATGTTCTAGACTAACTCAGATTTTAGCCTCTCACAACACATACATGGTGAGGGTATCTAAATTAATTTTCTATGGATATTAATTTCAGTTGGTATACCCTTACTACAAAACCTCCATAAATGTATTTTCAACTTAATTGGGATTCATTAAGACAAGACTATGTTCACCCACTCATCATGCCCCTGGTTGGATCTTAATAACAAGTTAAACTCCAAAGCATTTAATTATCCTAAGGTAAACTTTGAGAATGTGGACATATTCGGTTCATCAATCATATAAATCATATCATAAAAAATCTTATGATTCTCATCGAGGGATGCTGATATAAACCCAAGGTTTATTCTCACATTCCTAAAGTAAATGTGAGGGATTGGGAATCTAGGGATGAAGTGAAAATGAACTAACATGTTTTATTTCTAGTAATTGATGTCACCCCACCTGCAAACCAACAAACCAATTGTGGGATCCTCTAAGCAATTTTTTTGAATAGCAGGAATGGGAATTGATTTTAGGATGTCTATTTCAATTTTTGGGTATTCCAGATTTTAATCCCCACTGTCAACCATACCTAGAAACTTTTCTAAGTGTGGGATCATACCTAGATAGGGTACCAATGAAATCAACACTAGATAAATGTACCTTATTCATGGATTGATCACAGGTATGATCAGGGCCAGCCCAAGGTCAAGCCCCACAAGCTCCCGGGTTAGGGAAACAAGCAGACTGGGGGCAACCAGCCACTCCTTTTCTTCGCCTGCTTCATCTCCATCTTTGCGCGCCACCCATCCTCCCAGCGATCTCGACAACCCCAACCTCACTGCCATAGACATTGTCAATTCCAGGATTTCATCTGAGAGTAACATGATGTTCATCCAGGTCACTGCCTGCAACATGTTTGGCCCCTACCACACCTTTGCCTCACTCATCGCTCTTGCTGCGACTGTCATATACATCACGTCCATTTTCACTGCAACCACTTCCTCCTTGCACGATTCTTCACTAGTTTCACCTGACCCAGTTTCTTTATTTATTTATTTAGATTTTTTGGCTTAAGAACCTAATTATAGAGGTTGGAACACGCAATATTAGATGGGGATACCCAGAAATGAATGGGATGACTGTGAGGTTTCCAGTCCAGGAAATTACTGCTATTTAAGGGGATTATCACCTGGTCTTGATTGTCAATACGCCCATGTAAAACCCCTTTGATTCATTTGAAATCCAGATTATTCATGCTAATTTTCTAACTAAATGAAAGGTAAATAATTTCAGGACCTACCTTGGGAAATGGTATTTCCTAGGCCGACCTTGTGTATGATGAGGATCCCGGGAGTTGGGGTGGTCGTTTCGAAGGAGGAGGATCCCAGGAGGTGAGGTGACCGTGTCAGAACCGTGCTGGAGCCTCATCGTAGAAGGAGGGTCGTGGGGAGGTGGGGTGGCCGCAGAGACTTCATGAGAGGAGGAGGATCACGGGGGGGGGGGGGGGGGTAGAGGTGGTCGCGTCGGAACCGTACCGGAGCTGCGTCAGAGAAGGAGGGTCGCTGGCAGGTGGGGTGGCCACGTCAGAGACGTAGGGAGAGGAGGAGGATCACGGGAGGGAGTAGGATCGTGGGGCAATGGGGATCAGAAACTCGTGAGGACGGGGGGAGGAAAGGGCTCACGTAGGGAACTAATTCTACGGAGAGCAAAACAGGCATGGGTATAAGTGATCTATAGCCACAATTTGTATTGTCTGTGGCTATAGATCCGTGGATGTAGGTCCAAATTCTAGTAGTGTCAAACCACCCACCTCATGGGAAAAACACCGACGTTCTGTCTTAGATCCACGCTCCAAAGCTTCCGCTACAAGATCCTGGAGCGTCTACCGCTGGAATCCGAGCTCGTGGGCGCTTCGTTTCGACGATTTGGCCTCCGATTCATCAGTAGAGGAGGAAGGTGGAGGGGAGGAGTTCTCCTCCTTGTTGGTTCATCAAAGGGAGGGGGTGGGGGATTGATTAGGTTTAATTAATTAATTAATTAATTAATTAAACCACCATTTAACACCCCCGACCAAAACGCCCGGCACAGAGAATATTAGGTCACCCCTAGGGTAAACACGACGTTCTAAACGCAACGTCGAACTCAGAATTGTGATCTGAGACTCTTTTCAGAAGTTTTTCGAGCCGACACTCATAAAGAAACTTGTCCATTTATTTACAAAAATTCCCCTGGTGGCTTTTTCCACAATAGGCCCATGACCACAAAGCTTACACCCCGCCTAGGGTAAACGACATGCTCCGGACGCAACTGTGCCCTCATATTTTTTATACGAGCTACTGTTTAGGAGAAAAAACAACCCTGCCACATGCATAGTATAAAAAATACTTAATATTTTTATAAAATTAATTTTGGGCACACCGGGCCTCAGAATCGCACGCCATCTTCGCGCCTAGCTCTGGAATTATTCATAGGAATATTACAAAGTCTGATAGGGCCAAAACCCGAGTCGCCACATCCTACCCACCTTAGAACTTTTCGTCTCCGAAAATCTATAAGCACAAGGAAAGAAACTGGACTCTGAACTGGGTCTCCCATGCCAGCGATTTCACGAACAAACACCCATTCCCGAACATATAAGTCAGACGGACTCATCCACCAAACATCAACACTATCTGCTTTGGGCGACACTGACTCACCCGCACGGTTTTGATTGCGTCACAAAAATGCATCTCGGTGGGGGAAGGATCCCTCTTCTTCACGCATTCGAAGAATGCTGAACAACACTCACACGGGGTCTTACCAACACCCTAAACAAAACCCGAGAAAGCAATGGAAAGGGAAGAGTACCGCTAAATAGTTTCTATCAAACTACTGCAAAAAGTAGAGAAAACACAAGACGTACCTCTATCCATCTGTGGATCCTCTAGGTCAACAGCCTCTAGGGCATGAAACTGTCCTCACCCTCACCCTCCAGCTCCCTGAGCTCCGCGTGGACCACCTGGGGGTGGTGGTGGTGGAATCTGATACCGCCTACCACCTCCTGTTGTTGCACCAGCTCTGTCGCCACGTCCACCGCCCTGAGAACCTCCAAACTCAAGACGCTGCCTCTGCCAAGGTGGTCTGTCGACCGACTCCCTCTCAGCAGCACGACGGGTTAGACAATCTCTAGCAAGATGTCCCCGACCATTGAAAGCATAACACTGCCTCTCCTACGACTGACCAAAACTGGCATGCGAGCCCTATGAGCCCTGAGCCTTAGATCCTTCATCCTGGGGACGCCTCCTAAAACATTGGCCACATCTAGACACTTGCGCCTGCCGCCGACT
This sequence comes from Viscum album, assembly GCA_963277665.1. Classification (NCBI taxonomy): domain Eukaryota; kingdom Viridiplantae; phylum Streptophyta; class Magnoliopsida; order Santalales; family Viscaceae; genus Viscum; species Viscum album. The sequence goes on along the minus strand of OY728141.1, from coordinate 1,604,807,971 downwards.
ACCAGTTGTCGACGTCTCAACTGCCATAAGCCCAACACTGATGGGCTGAATCTGCTCAGCCAGAAAGATCTCCACCACCAAGGATCGCTCCATCACTCCAACATAGGTGGGAAAACACAAGGAAATCACACATACCCAGATGTATTTGTGTAGGACCTGCTCGAAAGTCTGAGCCCTAAAGAACGGGTCTCGAACCATATCCAGGGAGTAGCACGACAGGTCTGTAAACCTCGCTGAGTACTCTGACATAGTCATTCCCTCCTGCCGAAGGTGCAGAAGCTCCTGAATCCGCACTGACCTCAACGTCACCAGATATAACTCTTCCCTGAAGAGCTGCTCAAACTCTGCCCATGTGAGCGTCTCCTTGTCATGGGACTGCGTCTCCAAACTCCACCATCACCCAGCCGAACCATGCAGAAGGCTCGCCGCTAGGACCACCATCTGATTTGGGGGTGTCATCACCAGGCAGAAAATTCAGGTGACTGCTTCGAGCCAGCCATCAGCTGCCTGAGGGTCTGGATCATCCCGGAACCTCAGAGGTCACTGCCTCTGGAACTCATGCAGCACACTTAGCCTGCACGCAACCTCATCCTGCACTACTGACATAACCAGATGCTCGACAGGTGGTGGCTCAACTGGCGGACCACCTGGAGGTCCAGCCTCAGAACATGCGCCCTCGTCCACAGCCTCTACACGGGGTGGATCGTCACCACAATCCCACTGCGGAACTCTCGCTGACTATCGTCATGGAGGCATCCTGAAATACAATCAAGATGCTCCATGGTCAAAGAGTATATCTGGAGAGCTGACTCCAGAAGAACAAGGGAAACCCAAAAACCCAGTCCTATATGATGCATGTATCGTTGTGTCCCTGTGACTAGTGTCCAAACGTCCCGAGTCAAAAGGCAGGTTATTAGAGTCATAGTGAATGGATATATCGGCCGCTGCACTAACACTGGAGTCCTTGGCCTAAAAGCCAAACTCGAAACATCTTGACACTACCGCTATGCAACCCAAACCAAACTCACAGCTAGACCAGCTACGCTCTGAGATCCCAAAGGTGGAACCACCTCTTATACCACTCTGTCACGACCCGACCCAGCGGGGCTCGATCCGCGACTCCCCAAACCCACCTCCAATAGGCCAGGGGCTGACGACTAGCGCCGAGTAGGCTATCAAACACATGGGAGGCATTAGCATATGATACCTGTACACACGCACCCACATACACCTCCATGCAACAATGCAGAGATATATAAAACTGAAAATAGAATGCATGCGTACAACTATACCAAACCAGAGTGCAACAGAAGTAAAAAAGGAAAAAACATGGCTCACCAAAAGAAAACTACAAAGGAGTCCAACCTTCTCGGAAGAAGGGGTACGCTTCCAAAAGCACCATCGAAAAGCTCCTCGGCACAGCTCCGGTAAGACTCCACGGTCAGTCCCGCTCACTCATCTCCACCTACTCCGGGTCCTCCTAGGACTCTATCAAAAGGTCTGTGGTCTGCATAAGACGCAAACATGTGTGGGAAAAGCTCGTGTAGGGGTGAGTATAACAATACTCAGTAGGCACCCCAAAAACCCAACAAAAAAGAGAGCAACTGAAAGGCAACAGTCTGCTCATCCCAGCCAGAGGGAACCCAGACGAGAGAAAAACTCAATCTCATGACCATCCTCAGCCAAACACAACTAGTCAACTCAGAATAGGTTTATGCTCATACATACACCATGAACTATCAGATATACTCAGCTCACGCGCCAAGCCACATGAGGTACCGACCTCATCACCAATAATGGTTCACAACCAGAAGAACACACTCCACGAGTAATGTCATCCCAGATGACACTCGTCCAAGAGATACACTCCATCGGGTCCCACACAAACATCTCAGATGCTCATCCGAGAGATACACTCCATCGGGTCCCACACAAATATCTCAGACGCTCATCCGAGAGATCATGCTCCTCGGATATCGGCACTGAGGAAACCTCACTGAAACAACATAAACACCAAACTCTTCAGATATGGAATCACTCCTAGGGTCCTCTAGGAGATACCAGAACCCACACTAGTATACGAAGATCTCACAGATAGGGGATCACTCCCAGGGTCCGTTGGGGGATACCACAACCCGATTTGGCATTCGTAGATCTCACAGATAGGGGATCACTCCCAGGATTCGCTCAGGGATACCACGACCCAATTTGGCGCTCGACAGAAACACGTCACTCAGATAGAGGATCGTCACCCATGTCACAATGATACTGAAACCCTATCTGGTACATATATTATTATAGGGGATCGAACTGATGATGCCGCAACCCTACAAAAACCACGCACTGAGTAGGGGATCGTATAACCAATGATACCACAACCCTACTATAATCCTCAAGCTGAATAGGAGATAGTATACCTGACGATGCCACAACCCTAATAAGCACGACCCACCACATAGGGGAATCATATTACCGATGATGCCACAAACCCTACGGGGTTAACCTGCTAGATAGGGGATCGCCGCCTATGGATAAGCGGCCACAACGATACCAAGAACCCGATTTAGGGAAACGATGTTAGAGGATCCCGCTCTGGGCCCATTGAAGGGATGCCACAACTCTAAAAAATTAAACATCCCATTGAGAGGATCACAAACCTATACTAAGGTTGTGATGCTGCGCGAACCCTCGTAGGAAAGAACCAAGGGAGTACCCCCAACCATTGTTGGTCTAAACATCGCTAACCCGAGCGACCCGCCACAACGCCACACCGCGCACCTCCAAGGCCAATACCGAGCCCACCATCACAATTCACATAGGAAAACACGCATGATAGGCTGTTTACTTGCCCGAAATGGAAAATCGGTAAAAAATGCACTATTCACCGTAACTAGCCCGTGTGGGGCCCACACTACGATCCCGAAAATCATCAAGTGGATTATACCACTACGACCCCCTCGGAAAAACACACGGGATAGACTACTCAATCGTCCCAAACAGACACCCGGTGAAAAAGGTACTATTCACTAAAGCCAGCCCAGGTGGGGCCCACACCATGATCCCGAAACTCGTCAAGTGGATCACACCATTGCGATCCCTTCAGAAAAACACACGAGATCATCTACTAGTTTTTCCAAAACAGAAACTCAGCAGAAAAGTTGTGTTTCTCTGAAAATACCAAAACCTGACCTCGTGGGGCCCACACCCTGTTCTCGGTCCCAACACCTAGAAACTATCTTGAAAAGTTTGTCGTACCATCAGAGTCTCAACGCCACTAACGGTACGTAATTTGGACACTCTGTGCAGGAGTTATGGCGGATCGAAGTTGAATAAAAATAAAATATTATTATTATTTCAACGTTTCGTAGCCCTGGGCCATGAAACCGACTCATAAAATTCTCAAAGTAAGTTCAAAAAATCCGTCTCGATGCAAGGAACACATCTCCGCAAACAGCTTGCAAATCGAAGTTGCAGTTTGCGAGTTACGGGAGTTTAAAGAACCCCGGAAAAATCTGGTCGAACCACCGCCTGCCTCGCCGGAAACCACCGTGTCGGAGCTGGAATCCGCCGTGCCGTGGTTGCCCTTACCGGAATCTGCCATAGCCGCCGCCGGAATCCGGGTTTTCCACTGGAAAGCTTCCGGGATCCACCGGGAGCACCCCGGTGCTCCAAATTCAGATCCGAAACATGTTTCAGAAAGCTCGGGACCCGCACTACACAAACCTTATGAAAAATTGAAGAAAAACAACACAAAAATGGGATACGGGATTTTAAAACTCAAACCGCCTACCACACGGGCGAAATGCTGATGTTCTGGCTTAGATCCGCGCTCCAAAGCTTCTGCCGCCGGAATCCGAGCTCGTGGGTGCTTTGTTTCGATGATTTGGCCTCTGATTCATCGGTAGAGGAGGAAGGTGGAGGGGAGGAGTTCTACTCCTTATTGGTTCATCAAAGAGAGGGGGTGGGGGATTGATTAAGTTTAATTAATTAATTAATTAATTAATCAAACCACCATTTAACGCCCCCGACCAAAACGCCCGACGCAGAGAAGATTAGGTCACCCCTAGGGTAAACACAACATTCTAAACGCAAAGGCGAACTCAGAATTGCGATCTGAGACTCCTTTTAGGAGTTATTCAAGTCGACGCTCATAAAGAAACTTGTCCATTTATTTACAAAAACGCCCCTGGTGGCTTTTTCCATAGTAGGCCCACGCCCGCAAAGCTTACACCCCGCATAAGGTAAACGACACACTCCGGACACAACCGTGCCCTCATATTTCTGATTCGAGCTACTGTTTAGGAGAAACACAACCCTGCCATGTGCATAGTATAAAAAAAATACTTAATATTTTTATAAAATTAATTTCGGGCACACCGGGCCTCGGAATCGCACGCCGTCTTTGCGCCTAGCTCTGGAATTATTCATAGGAATATTCCAAAGTCTGACAGGGCCAAAACTCGAGTCGAAACATACACACATATGCATAGTTTCATATATTTATATATAAAACTTTAAATGTTGTTTACAAATAAAATATATTTTGAAATATATAAATCATATGGAAATAAAAAATATTGATCCATTTTATTTACCATATAATAACATATGAATATACAATGTTTATATATCTATACAAGTATATATATAATATTTATATATAAATACATATGTGTGTGCTAATAAACATATGTATATTTATTCATATATATTCTAATATATGCGCGTGTGTGTGTATTAAAATAAGTATATATTGCAAAATATATATACATATATATTAAAATAAGTATATATTGTAAAATATATATACATATATATAAATATGACCATCTCCACTTAGAGAAATGAGTCTCTTTTGCTGTAACTACAGAGGGCCTGACAACCCTCTTACAATTCGTCAGCTCCAAGCATGGAGCACTAAGTTTAGCATTGGTGTAGTCTTTTTGTCTGAGATTATATTGGAACACAAGGACATTACAAGAATTGGTAGGAAGGTTGGATTCCCTAATGTATTTGTCATGGACAGGGAAGGCCATTCAAGGGGGTCTTTTTTTGATGTGGGAGAATGAGCTTGACATCACTATTACGAGTTTACCCCATAACCATATTATAACTTTTATTCGGGAGTAAAACTATAAGGACTCGACCTTATTACATACATAATCTTGAATTTAGTCAAGAAAAAACTTCCTTTTACATTGAGGATATTTTCAAGTTCAGAGCTTTAGAGAATTAGGACAATACATTCATAACATTACACATTATTACAGAGTGGATACCATAAAAACAGTTTCCATTTTTTTCAAAATATAAAACATTAAAACTTAAAACAAGACTCCTTGACAATTCTTCAACATTTAACATGGCTTCCTTACATGTCTTACACATCCATTAACCTGTGAAAATCATTTAAAAACTTGGGATGAGCACAAAATCTCAATAAGGGATGGAAAATATGGAAAGATCGTATTAGTCCATGTATACTCGTAACGTATGAAAGCATTTTCAAAAGACATTCTTGTCACCCATATATATTTACTTTGTGTAACATGAGATTTACACAAGATCCACACAAAAAATGAGAACATAAATATAATAAAAAAGGTATCTTGGGGAATTACTTAAATAATCTTGTAACCATTCTTGGATCCCTTATAATTTGTAACCCTCATGACTACCTTACCTTGTGTAACCATCACAATTACACTTGGAGTAACCATACGACCGACCTCAAACTTACTCATACCCAATGCATTGGAGGGAGATATAGGTCCCACCCTTCATCACAAATAATTCCTAAGAACCAAAACATAATCATACAACATGAATAATTCCATAAAAACATTACTTTGGAATTTCTTAAAACCGAATTTAAAAAGAGGATTTTTAAAGAAAAAGCCCCTTATAAATATCATACAATTGAAAAGAGACATAATAGAGTAGATGAAGTATGTATATATACTGTAAATACACATAATAAAACATAATATAAATAGAACCCATCACACAAAAAATTTAAATAGCACATAAATAATAAAGTAGAAGGTTAACCCAAAGAATGGAAATCAGGTTTAGAATTCCCTTACCTCAGGTATGTATTAATTAAAACTTGATTAAACTTCCTGTATAATGGTTAAAAGAGTGTTATTAATAGTTTAGATAAACATGTTCATGTTTATAACATCTTATATTATCATTTCATAACATCATTTCACCCTTTAATTGTTAGTATTTTTCTCCTTGCACTGTTTTTGGGTGAGTTTTTAACACGATTTCCATGATTGGTTCATGGTGGATGTTCTTGTAGATTGGAAGTGAAATTATAGAATTGGAATGGAAAGGTATTTAAATATTTATAGTACCATAATTTATACCATTTATCATTTTGATGTTTAATATGAGTATAATTCACAAGTTAAAACATTAATGATGTTCGTTTAGATCATTTTAGTGGTTCTTTGATAATAACGACCTCATTTCGTTTTATAAATTAGATGCATGAGTACAAAATAATTCCAGAACCATGGGTGATTAATAAAACATATATTATAACCTGTTTCAACCATATAAATGGTTTCATGACCAGACTTGAAATAATTAATGGAAAATGAAATTACATCGTCCACGATGTCGGTAATTCGTCACATCACGGACAATGTTTTTATTCCTTAAATAAGTGGGAGAGGAGAAGAATAATAATGAGTAATTTTCCATAAACATGATAAAATACATAATATACATGATTTATGGAGATTTCATGCCTCTTGGGAAATGATATATGAAGAAATAATCAGGAAGGAACTCAAAATAAAAGAAAAAGTGAGAAATCTCTTACAAAAATTCAGCAGCCTAACGTCTACGCAACATGGTTTTAGAAAATATTAAAAAGATAGAGGACAAGTTTAACCCATCCATAAATGAATCATAATATAGATTAGATCAAGAATAAAAAGGAAATAAGAACATGGTATGGAAACTTGAAAGTTATACCACATAAAAGAGAACTTGAAAGGAAAAAGAAAGAAATTGAGAATTTTCTTACCTTGTAGAGTAACCCTTAGAACTTGAAGGTTGGGACCTTGGGGGATTGAGGAAACCTTGGTAGGAATAATATGAAGTTAAGGAGGCTAGATATTCATTTAGAAGGAATTGTTAATGAAGTTAATGAAGGAATGAGTTGGTATTTATAGGAAAAGTAAGGGAATATTTTAATAATTTTCACGGGACATCTCATGGGTGGTATTTGCAAAACCATGGGCTTGCCCATGGTATTTGCCCATGGTATAAGCCACTTGGGACACCTCACATATTATTTAACTATACACAAGTCTACCAGATTTATGACATCATTATTATTTTATTAATGATGTCATTAACACACCGAAACTAAAAACTGCATTTTTTACTATTCACTGAAAAATCAACTATTTCAGAAAAATTCCCAAAATTCACCCTAACCATTTATCAATGTGTAGATTTAAAAAATTAAGTCCATTTTTTGAAAATAATTTTCTAAATATTATTAATTTAATTTTTAAATAAAATCATACTTAATTCAAAAATTAACAATTCTAATTCTGTAACTACTTTTATATCACAATGAAAAATTAACCTAGATGCTATCATCTTAAAGCCTTAATAAAATAAAATAATAATAAAATTTACTATTCATTAGGGTCATATTACTATTCATAAGGGTATGTTACTATTCACTAAAAAAACAATTTGGTTCCAATAGACTCCAAATAACATACTGAACACAATTGTAGATGACAGTTTCTTGAAATTCAAAACATAGAAGTGAAAAAGTTATGTTTTAAAGGCTAGTTAAAAAAATATATACTTAAAACAAAGTTCCATGCATTTCCATTTATTTTTAGAAAAACTTGGGGTGTTACATTATCCCCACCTTCTGTAAATTGCATCCTTACAATTTTATTTACTTATTAAACAAGTGAGGGTAATTTTCCCTCATAGCATTTTAAGACTCTCATGTTGATTCTTCAACCATGTTGTTTCTCCACAAAACCTTTACCTGGTGTATTACCTTGTTCTGCAATACCTGTTCCCTCTGATCAAGAATCTGAACTGGTTTCTCTTCATAAGAAAGGTTCTCTTCTAGCTGAACTGCTTCTGGGCTCAAGACGTGTGATAAATCTGGCACATACTTTCTCAACATCGAAACATGAAAAACATTGTGTACCTGAAACAAACTCAGAGGAAAATCTACGTGGTATGAAACTGTTCCAACTTTCTCCAAGATTTCAAAAGGACCAATGAACCCTGGACTTAGCTTCCATTTTTTACCGAAAGGCATCACACTTTTCCAAGGAGAGATTTTAAGGAAAACATGGTCACCTACCTCGAAAGAGAAGTCTTTCCTTCTGTTATCTGCATAATTTTTTTGCCTGCTTTGAGCTATCCTCATGTGCTGATGGATCATCCTCACTTTCTCAGCCAATTCTTCTACAAATTCTGGCCCCATCAATTTTCTTTCACCGGCTTCATCCCAAAACGCTGGAGTTCGACACCGCTTCCCATACAAGGCCTCAAAAGGTTCCATCTGAATACTGGAATGAAAACTGTTATTATAAGAAAACTCAACTAAAGAAAGATGCTGATCCCAACTTCCCTGATAGTCCATTGAACAAGCTCGAAGCATATCCTCCAAAGTTTGAATCATTCGTTCTGACTGCCCATCTGATTGAGGATGAAAATCTGTGCTGAAATTTAACTCTATGCCCAACGACTTCTGAAGTCCCTTACAAAAGTTAGAAGTGAACCTGGGATCTCATTCAGATATAATGGAAAGAGGAACTCTATGTAGCCTGACAATATCCTTGAGGTACAATCGAGAAAGCCGATCCAAAGTCATTGTATCTCGAATAGAAAGAAAATGTGCATACTTTGTTAGTCGATCAACAATAACCCAAATCGCATTGTTACCTCGAGAAGTATTTGGTAGTCCCACCACAAAGTCCATGGATACATTCTTCCATTTCCACTCTGGCACTGGAAAAGGCTGAAGCATCCCCTTCGGTAACTTCTGCTCTGCTTTAACCTGTTGACACGTCAAACATTTCATGGTAAAATCAACAATATCTCTTTTCATTCCATCCCAACAATAATACTTCTGAAGGTCTCTGTACATCTTAATACTGTCAGGATGAACAAAAAATGGAGAACTATGAGCTTCACATAAAAAATCTTTCTTCAAATGAGAATCACTAGGCACACACAACCTTTTTCCAAATCTTAAAACACAATATTTGTCAAGGTTAAATTCTATAAACTTACCCATTTTAACCAATTATACCTTTTTTTGTAGCTCATGGTCTCCCTTCTGCGCTTTCTTAATTCTGTCTAACAACGAAGACTGCACTGAAACCTAAAACAAAACAGAGGTATTCCATGCACCAACAACTTCTAAGACAAAATTCATCAAATCATTAATCAAGGGATCATGTTCTAAACTTAAAATGGTTAATGATGCATGATGTTTCTGACTTAAGGCATCCACTACTTTGTTTGCTTTTCCAGGATGGTAATTGATCATGCAGTCATAATACTTTATCAGTTCTAGCCATCTTCTCTGCCTCATGTTTAATTATTTCTGAGTGAATATATACTTTAGAATTTTATGGTCAGTATATATTTGGCATTTGGTTCCGTATAGATGATGCCTCCAAATTTTCAAAGCAAAAACCACAACTGCCAATTCCAAATCATGTGTGGGATAATTTATCTCATGGGGTTTAAGTTGTCTCGATGCATAGGCAATTACCTGATCATTCTACATCAAAACACAACCAAGTCCCTTCAAAGAAGCATCACTGTAGATGAAAAACTCACCATTTCAGGAAGGTAAGGCCAAAACTGGATCATTCACCAATCTCTTCTTCAGTTCCTGAAAACAAACATCACATTCCTCTGTCCAAACAAATTTAACCGCTTTTTGTGTTAACTTAGTTATCGGGCTAGATAACCGTACAAAGTTCTTAACAAACCGTCTGTAATAACCTGCTAACCCAAGAAAACTACGAATATCTGTAACATTTTTGGGTCTTGTCCATTCATAAACTACTTTTGTTTTGGTAGGATCAACTGTTATTCCATCCTTATTTACAATGTTCCCAAGAAAAGAAATCCGTTGCAACCAAAAATCACACTTGCTGAATTTTCCATACAGTTTCTTTTATTTTAAAGTTTTCAAAACAACCCTTATATGTTTTTCATGTTCCTCTTTATTTTTAGAAAAAACCAGAATGTCATTAATAAATACAACCACAAACTTATCCAAGAACTCATGAAATACTTTATTTATAAGATTCATGAATACAGTAGGTGCATTAGTTAACCCAAAGGGCATAACAACAAATTCATAATGCCCATATCTAGTACGAAGGGCTGTTTTTGGGATGTCATCCTCCTTCACCTTCAGCTGATGATATCCGGATCTCAAGTCAATCTTGGAAAAGTACTGATCTCCCTGGAGCTGATCAAACAAGTCATCGATATGAGGCAAAGGATACTTGTTTTTAACAGTGATGTTATTCAAAGCTCTATAATCAATGCAAAGTCGCATGGAACAATCTTTCTTTTTAACAAAAAAAATAGGGGCTCCCCATGGTGAAGTGATAGGACGAATGAAACCTTTGTCAAGCAAATCCTGCAACTGATTTTTCAATTCAAGAAGTTCTATTGGATCCATATGATAAGGGGGTTTTGAAATTGGATTAGTATCAGGAACTAAGTCAATTGTGAATTCAACTTCTTGATCAGGTATGACACCGGGTAACTCATCAGGAAAAACATCAAGGTATTCATTTACCACTAGCACATCATTAATTTGAATAGTTCCCTTGTTTTTAAAAATATGAGCAAGATAACTTTCATTTCCATCTTTCAATAGTTTCTCAGCTTCTTGATATGTTATCAATTGTATGGGATCATTATTGTATACAAACTAAAACTCTTTATGAAAAATAACTTCTTTATCTCTACAATCAATCTTAGCATGATAATCAGAAAGCCAGTCCATCCCCAGAATAATATCAAACTTGACTAAGGGTAAAACAACAAGGTTTGTAGGTAAAGTCTTTCCACAGACCACAATAGAAAGATTCTTATAATTCATCTTTTCTATAACATTTACTCTTGGTGTTTTAACAAAAAGTTCGGGTCTCATTTGTTGAGGTGATATTTCCAATTTACCAAAAAAATTCTCAGAGATGAAGGAATGTGAAGACCCCGTATCAAACAAAACTGTAGCAAAATCTGAGTGAACAAACAAAGTACCTGATACAACTTCATTGGATGGCCCGAAATTTGCTGACGTAGTCACAAAGGATCTCACTACACCTTTCTTCTTATAGTCTGACTTCTTTGCATCATTCAGATCTCTCTTTGGATAGGCATTTGCATAATGACTCATCTCACCACATTTAAAACACTTTATAGTCTGCTTATCATGATTATTCTTAGGATAATTTTCATTGCAATCTCGGGATATATGTCCAAACTTACCACATTTAAAACACTTACCAGTTTTGCTAAGACATTCACCAGGGTGCTTCTTGCCACAATTTTCACAAACTGGAAATTGGATTTTCTTACCATCAGATTTATTTGTTTGATTCTTACCCATTTCTTGACAACTGGACCTCTTCTTCTCTTTGTTTCCAAAATGAATGAGATCATAAACAAACTCTATCTCTACCCTCTCAGCACATCAGACAAGTTTCTCATAACTTTTGAATTCATGGGAGGCCAATGCCCTTCGATACCTTGGCTTCAGTCATGAGTAAAAGCAGTTGATTTTGCTATCAAGATACAAAATAAGTTTTGGAGCATACCTCGCTAGTCGGGTGAAGTTTTCTTCATACACAGCCACTGAATCTTCCTCCTTCTGTTTCAATTCAAGGAATTACTTCTCCATTATAAGTCGCACTACCTTAGGAAAATATTTTTCAAGGAAAAGACTTTTAAATTCATCCCACTCCAAGGCATAAAAATCCTCTCTACCCCTAATATTCCTTACCATTGACCACCACTGATCAAATTCCCCTTCAAAATGATAAATGGAAAGACTTACCTTTTGATTTTCTGAACACCCCATAACATCGAATATCTTTTCAAGGGATTTGATTCATCCTTCAGCTGCTACTGGGTCAGAATATCCATTGAATGCAGGAGGGTGTTGTCTTATAAAATGTTCCACTACTATCATGTTCCGTTGTGGTACCTCTATTGGTTATCTTTCATGGATTCCACCACCATTTATTTCCTATGTTAGCTGATCCATTAATTTCACAAACTGCTCAGTTCCAATCCCTACCATTCCGGGCTATAGTTCCGGAAGGATATCATTCTGTCAGTTCCTCTCCTCTTCAGCATCCTTGTTCCTTCTACGGACAACCATTTTGAAAAAACATGTCTTTGATGAAGCAACATGGTAATCTTTAAATGATAAAACATTTCAAATTAAACATAGAGTGAAAATAATTTATGGTATTCTATTAACATCACCCTAACCCCTAAAGTTATCTAAATCATCCTCTGATACCAACTATGATGACCCGAACTTATTACATACATAATATTGAATTTAGTAAAGAAACAACTTCCTTTTACATTGAGGATATTTTCAAGTTTATATCTTTAGAGAATTAGGACAATAAATTCATAACATTACACATTATTACAGACTGGATACCATAAAAACAGTTTCCATTTTTTTAAAATATAAAACATTAAAACTTAAAACAAGTCTCCTTGAAAATTATTCAACATTTAACATGGATTCCTTCCTTGTCTTACACATCCCTTAACCTATGAAAATAATTTAAAAACTTGGGATGGGCACAAAAGCTTAGTAAGGGATGGAAAATAAGGAAATATCACATTAGTCAATCTATACTCGTAACATATGAAAGCATTTTCAAAAGACATTCTTGTCACCCATATATACTTACTTTGTGTAACATGAGATTTACACAAGATCCACACAAAACATGATAACATAAATATAATCATAAAGGTATCTTGGGGCATTACTTAAATAATATTGTAACCATTCTTGGCTACCTTATAATTTATAACCCTCACAGCTACCTTACCTTGTATAACCATCGCAGTTACACTTGGAGTAACCATACAGCCGACCTCAAACTTACTCATACCCAATACATTGGAGGAAGATATAGGTTCCACCCTTAATCATAAATAATTCCTAAGAACCAATACATAATCATAAAACATGAATAATTCTATAAAAACATTACTTTGGAATTTCGTAAAACCGAATTTAAAAAGAGGATTTTTAAAGAAAAAGCCCCTTATAAATATCATACAATTGAAAATAGACTTAATAGAGTGTATGGAGTATGTATATATACTATAAATAAACATAATAAAACATAATATAAATATAGCCCATCACACAAACAATTTAAATAGCACATAAATAATAAAGTAGAAGGTTAACCCAAAGAATGAAAATTGGGTTTAGAATTCCCTTACCTCGGATATGGCTTACTTCAAACTTGCTTAAACTTTCTGTATAATGGTTAAAATAGTGTTATTATTAGTTTATAGAAACATTTTAATGTTTATAACATCTTATATTATCATTTAATAACATCATTTCACCCTTTAATTGTTAGTATTTTGCTCCTTGCACTGTTTTTGGGTGAGTTTTTAACATGATTTCCATGATTGGTTCACGGTGGATGTTCTTATCGATTGGAAGTGAAATTACAGAATTGGAATGGAAAGGTATTTACATATTTATAGTACCATAATTTATACTATTTATCATTTTGATGTTTAATATGAGGATTATTCATAAGTTAAAACATTAATGATGTTCGTTTAGATCATTTTTAGTGGTTATTTGATAATAACGACCTCATTTCGTTTTATAAATTAGAAGCATGAGTACAAAAGAATTTAAAAACAATGGGTGATTCATAAAACATATATTATAACCTGGTTCAACCATATAAATTGTTTCATGACCAGACTTGAAATAATTAATGGAAAATGAAATCACATCGTCCATGATGTCGGTAATTTGACACATAACGGACAATATTTTTATTCCTTAAATAAGTGGGAGAGGAGAAGAATAATGATGAGAAATTTTCCATAAACATGATAAAATCCTGAATATACATGATTTATGGATATTTAATTCCTCTTGGGTAAGGATATATGAAGAAATAATCAGGAAGGAACTCAAAATAAAAGAAAAAGTGAGAATTCTCTTACAAAAATTCGGCAGCCTAACGGCTACGCAACATGGTTTTAGAAAATATTAAAAAGAGAGGGGATAAGTTTCACCCATCCATAAATGAATAATAATATAGAGTAGATCAAGAATAAGATTTAAATAATAACATTTTATGAAAACTTGAAAGTTATACCACATAAAAGAGAACTTGAAAGGAAAAAGAAAGAAATTGAGAATTTTCTTACCTTGTAGAGTAACCCTTATAACTTGAAGGTTGGGACCTTGGGGGCTTGATTAAACCTTGGTAGGACTAATATGAAGATAAGGAGGCCATATATTCGTTGAGGAGGAATTGAGAATAAAGTTAATGAAGGAATGGGTTGGTATTTATAGGAAAAGTAAGGGAATATTTTAATAATTTTCAAGTGACACCTCATGGGTGGTATTTGCAAAACCATGGGCTTGCCCATGGTATTTTACCATGGTATAAGCCACTTGGGACACCTCACATCTTATTTAACTATACACAAGTCTACCAGATTTATGACATCATTATTATATCATTAATGATGTCATTAACACACCGAAACTAAAAACTGTATTTTTTACTATTCACTAAAAAATCAACTGTTTCAGAAAAATTCCCAAAATTCACCCTAACCATTTATCGATGTGTAGATTTCAAAAATGAAGTCCATTTTTTTGAAAAGAATTTTCTAAATATTATTAATTTAATTTTTAAATAAAAGCATACTTAATTCAAAAATTAACAATTCTAATTCTGTAACTACTTCTATATCACAATGAAAAATTAACCTAGATGATATCATCTTAAAGCCTTAATAAAATAAAATAATAATAAAATTTACTATTCATTAGGATCATATTACTATTCATATTACTATTCATAAGGGTATGTTACTATTCATCAAAAAAACAAGTTGGTTCCAATAGACTCCAAATAACATACTGAACAGAATTGTAGATGACAATTTCTTGAAATTCAAAACACAGAAGTGGAAAAGTTATGTTTTAAAGGCTAGTTAAAAAAAATATACACTTAAAACAAAGTTCCATGCATTCCCATTTATTTTTAGAAAAACTTGGGGTGTTACAACAATGATGTGGGGTGGTTCTTCTCTAGCATTTATGGATGGTCACGATTTGGTGATTGAAGGGGGATGTGGGACCTCATGAAAAGATTGGCAGATGAATATCGTGATTCGTCACTGATGGGGGTGATTTTAATTAAATTTTACCCCTATGATAAAGGAGGCATGATCACGTGTTTTTCTACCATGTATGCATTATAGGAAGCTCTCTTTGATTCTAGGATGGTGGATTTGGGTTTTTGTGGTGCTTTGTTTAATGGCTCAGACCTTCCCGATCATCCCTTTGTATTTTTCTCAAGACTTAGAGATATTGTGGGAGAGTTTGGTGGTGACCCAGAGGTTTGAGGTGGTGTTTTGGTCTTTTTTGGGGGGCACCGTGGCTTGTGAAATGTCTCAACAAGTTTTTTTAGAGGACGTATTGGCTTGGGTGTGCTCTTTTGAAAAACGGACTTTGAGACCACACCCTGGGGAAGGCATGGTTCTAGTCGTGTTGGCTCGCTAGTTTGCCTATGCACCATGAGCAACCCTAAAATGCCCAGTGAGGGCGTGACGGGGGGCGCGTCAGAAGCACCTGTCCGAAATAGGCAACTCGAGCTCACCACATCGTAGTCTTAGGTGCAGTGAGTGTAAAATGAGAAAGAGATGGGCACTAGGATGTGACGTATGGTCGTGAAAGAAGACAGAAGAACCACCAAGGCTTAGACCACACTATGGTCAAGGTTGTGGTGGTAGTCAAATCTCATTTTTAAAACGAGCAGAAAAATATGCAGTGTAGCAGCCCCAAACTTGCACTCCCGAATTCGGTGCTAAAAACATAAACTTTATATTTATGGTTTTGATATTGATAAATGTGACCTAATTTTTGTCATCAAAACCTTACAACATCAAAAAGAAATATTGGATCACTTACATATCCAAAGACCTTTTAGGTTTCGAGTTTTAGAGAATTAAACAAACTCTTACCAACTTGGATTCATAAACAACTTGTTCTTAAAGATCTACATCACCTCCCATAAAATTCTCCACATATGAAACCTTTATAGACACAAATCATTTTTCATAATTCTTCATAACATGGAGAAAAGGAAACATAAGAAGGGTGAACTCAAATGCTCAATAATAATAAACAAAAGAATTAACAATTAAATGTTATCGGTGAGAGTAAGATGAACATAAGAGTATGATGACATAATCATAGTGCATGAGTGAAGAACCTTTGTGATAAATTGTTTTAACAAAGTTTTTGTATTTTTTGACAACTAACCTCTTGGTTAAAGAATGTTTTTGTTATTTAGGAATCAGACCCAGTTAATTGTAATGAGATTTATAATCAGACAGACCAACATCAGATTCAAATTATCGTATCCACTGACATTAGATTCAGATCATCAGATCCATGATAATTAGAGGTAGAAATTGTTGAATGCTGGAAATTTTCCTTTGAATTTATCAGGGAAAGGCATAAGTTGATGAGTGATGAAGTCGTAGTGATGCTGAAGAGGTTTGTTGAAGAATGTGAAGTTAGGAGTTAGAAAGTTTTCAAACTTTCTAAACTAAGTTAGATGATGCTTTGTTGATCATAAAGTTCTCACAAATCATGAAAAATCTCATGATAAAAGCTTTTGAAAAAATGGTGGAGAGGTTTGATGAATTTCAAAGTTGAAGTATGGAGATTCCATTGTAATGGGAAAATCCATCATAATGGGAATTACACCATAATTAGCATTCCATAATTATGAGGATTCCATCAGGATGAAGTTAAAGGAAACATAAATCGTAATAAGCTGAGAAGGAAATAGATTTGTAATGAGTTGAGAAGGAAACATAAATCATAATGAGTTGAGAATGAAATAAAAATTGTAATGAGATGAGAATGGAATGGAATTCATAATGAGATGAGAATGAAACAAAATTTGTAATCCCTAATAATGATATAAAATTTGTATTCACTGAGAAGGATACAAATTCGTAATGAACTAAGAAAGAAAGACAAATCCTAATGAGATGATTACAAAGAAGACTCAAAAAAAAATATTCTAGAAGTTTTAATGAAGAGTATAAGAGGTCAAAACTTGAAATTCAATTTTGTGTAGATATTGGAGAAATCGAAGGAGGATTAAAGAAGTAAAAGTAAAGTTTAAATGTGAGATATTTACGGAGTTTTGAAATTTGACGAAGTGGGAAAAGTTTTCAAGTTTCCCGCTCTCGATTTTCTGAGTCGCCTATAAATACTTACTCAGATCATTCATTCATTGTTGATTTTTACACAAGAGGAAAAGGAAAAGCATTGAAGAAATCAAGTGAAAGTCATTTTCAGCCAGAGATTTCACAAGGAGGATTAGACAGTTGAATGTTTTTTTACCGGATTGAGAAAGATCGTATTGAGAAGATCATATTGAGTCGATCGTACCGATTCAATCAAATTGAGTCAGTCAGATTGAGTCTATCGAACCGAAAAATATTGGTTTTATCATTTGAGCAGAGTTTGAGTTTTTAAGATTGAGAATGAGTTCATCGTATTGAGAGAATCAGATCCAAACTTATCATATTGAGAGAATCAGATCCAAACTCATCATATTGAGAAAATCAAATCCAACCAAAGTGAATTGAGGATTCAAATTGAGCAATTGTGGAACAGTTTCAACAAATTCTTTATTCTTCTATTTAACTCAATTATTTTATAAGCAAAAATTGTAAACTAACGGGAGTCAGTATAATATTTACTATCAGGATATAGAAGGTTTCTAATAGGAGTTGGCATAAGTTATATTCACTTCTTTATAATATTATATTTTCATTGACCCCAAGAGTGGCTATGGTAGCACAACTAGAAAATTCACCTACGACCTCAATTTTGGACCGTGGCCTCTATTGTTGTGGTAGTAGGTCTTACCTATTGCCATGATTTTACCATGGCACTAGGCTTCTTACCACCATGGTTAAACCGTGGCTCTATCATTTATATGGTATATAAAAAATTAATTTGGTTCCCCCTAGTTCCCCACCCCATTGCACCTCCTAAATAGCCCCCTTGCACCCCCTGGACAGCCCCCTTGCACCCCTTAGATAGCCCCCCTGCACCCCCATGCCCCCCTAGATAACCCCCTTGCACCCCCTGGACAACCCCCTACACCCCCATGCCCCCGTAGAAATCCCCCCTGCACCCCCTTGAACACCCCCATGCCCCCCTGGACATCCCCCTTGTACCCCCATGAACACCCCATGCCCCCTGGACATCCCCCATTCCCCCCTTGAACAGCCCCCCTGCACCCCCATGCCCCCTGGAGATCCCCCTTGCACCCCCTTGCACCCCCTTGAACAACCCCCCTACACCCCCATGCCCCCTAGATAGCCCCACAACCCCCTTGAAAACCCCCCTGTACCCCCATGCCCCCCCCCAGACAACCCCCTTGCACCCCCCTAGACACCCCCTACACCCCCATGCCCTTCTGGATAGCCCCCTTGCACCCCCTGGACAACCCCCTTAAACACCCCCCTTCACCCCATGCTCCCCCTAGACAACCCCCTTGCACCCCTTGGACAGCCCCTATGCACCCCCATGCCTCGACCCCCCCCCTCCTAGACACCCACTCCCACCTAGACACCCCCTTTCACCCCCCGGACAGCCCCTTTCCTCCCCTTGAACACTCCCTAGAACCCCCCGTGGACAACCCCCTTACCCCCCCTGAACACCCCCTAAACACCCCCCTGCAGTAGCCCACCCCCTAGACAACCCCCTTACACCCCTTGAACCCCCCCTGCAGTAGCCCATCCCCCTGGATAGCCCCCTTGCACCCCCTTGAACACCCCATTTCACCCTCCTGCAGTAGCCCCCCCCCCCCGCAACAGCCCACCCCCTACAAAGCCCCCCTAGATAGACCCCACCCCTCCAAACACCCCCTGTAGTAGCCCACCCCCCTAGACACCCCCTACAGTAGACCACCCCCTGGAAAACCCCCTTGTACCCCCTTAAACACCCCCTACAGTATCCCCCCCCTGCAGTAGCCCCCCCCACACAAAGCCCCCTGGATAGCCCCCCCTAGACACCCCTCCCTCTTAGACACCCCCTAGACACACCCCCTCTTGGACACCCCCTGGATAGCCCCCCAAATCCTGGACACCCTTTCCCCCCTCCTGGACATCCCCCTTGTACCTCCCCTGCACACCCATGCCCTCCTCCTGAACACCCCTCCCACCTGGACACCCCCACCTCCCTTCTAGACACCCCCACACCCTCTCCTGAACACCCATGCCCCTTGCACCCCCCTACTGGACAACCCCTACCACCTGGACACCCCCCACCTCCCCCTTGCACACCCATGCCCCCTTGAACCCCCTCCTGGATACCCCCCCCCCCCCGCACTGGACAACCCCCTTGCACCCCCTTGAACCCCCTTGCACCCACCTGCACACCCATGCCCCCAACCCCCCATCCTGGACACCCCCCTTGCACCCCTTGCACACCCATGCAGGGGGTCTTTTGATAGGAAAAAACCATCCTGGGCATGCATCCATTACCAATAACCAATCTTGACAACTAAAAACACCCAGGTATGGGTTTGGTCATTTGTAGACATGTGAATGAAATTTATAAGTTCATCTAAGGGAATAATAGTAGGCTATGTAGGGTTTCATCTTGGTATATGTCAAGGGATACATAGCATGGTGTGAGAGACTAGGTGTTCAAAGTAAGGTCATGGGAGTTCAGGCATGTGAGGTTATGCTCCTCAACGAGATCAAAAACGCAATATAAAAATATAAGGAACCCAAAAATCACAAAAGCCCTAATTAAAATTGGACCAAAGAATAAAAATGGAATAAAACTTACCCAAATCCGATGTTAAACTCACTATCTTAGATGGTGGTGGATAGAACCAGCCTCATCATAAGAAATCACCTATAAGAAAATAGTGGGAAAAGAAATGAGATATGACAACTTCTTATATATATATATATATGATCATTGTGTCAACTATTCATGATAAATGATACATGAATCTATAACCAACAATGAAAAAATAATATTCAGATTGATATGTACACCCCGATACTAAATAACATGATCATTAATAAAGAGGAAAATTTCAAAAACACCCATTCATCAAAGAAAAACACATGCCAAAACTTTGAATTTACAAAAACACACTTTCTCATTAAAAAACACTATATTACATAAGGATTAAAAACTCTTTTTTTAGAAACACATATTTGAAAAACATGGCATGGTGAACCCAGCTTCTCCCCTCTACACACACAACACACACCCAACACAACCCCTGCACCCCCCTCCACTGCACACTTCCTGCCCCCTGCACACACTCCCTCCACCCCCTGCACACTCTCCCACGTAGTCCCTGCCCCTGTACCATGCACACCCCCTACACACACCCAACAACCCCCTACACACCACATCACAACCCCAACACACCCCTCCCTCCCTCCAATGCACACTTCGTTCCCCCTACACACACTCCCTCCACCCCCTGCACCCCGCACACTCCATGCACACACTCCCTCCACCCCCTGCACACACCCCTACCCCTATACCCTGCACACCCCCTACCCTTGTACCCTACACACCCCCTTCACCCCCCTGTACACACACCCTCCACACCCCCACCCCCTCCACACCCTCACACACCCTTACACAACCCCAACACAACCCCAAAACAACCCTTGCACACCCCCTCCAAAGTCTAAAATAAACCACAAACCAAAAACTAAATTCAAGGTTAAATAGATCCTAAGAATTTCATTTGTCTAAAATTCAAATGAAGAAGATCAAGAAGAGGGGCACCAAGAAATTGGATACTCCTATCTACCTAAAAAAATGATTCATTGTGCATATTTGTTTCTAACCATGTATAAGATGCTTCATGAAAAACTAAAAATTCAGATTCTATATAACTTCAATATGTTAAAGATGAACCAGGCCACCAAAATCCAGATTCTAGTAGGGTCTAGACAACCAGAATATGCATTGTTGGAAACACTACAAGAAAGCCATCCCACTTAAGTGAGCTAGATAATTCCTCCCTACTGAAGAACCAAGCCTCCCAAATCCGAATAAAGGGAAAATCCTTAGTGAAGACATCACCAATAACAAAACCCATCACTATCCACCCCACTCTAATAGAGTTAGGTGGGATGGAATGAGATCAACACACTTCCAAGAGCCAACACCATCAGAAGAAAAAACCTAAAATCACAACCATATTCTAACTATAAAACATCATTCTGAACAATTTTCCAACCGAACAACATAATAAATTGAATAAAAAACCAAACAAAACCTAAAGCTCACCACCACCACCAACAAGAATAAACTCCACACAAAAACTGATAAAACACACATGAGAATACAACTAACCCCACCCCCTTCACCCCACTACCCCTTGCACCCCTTCCCCCTACACCCACACTTCCCCTGCCCCATTCACCAGCCCACCCACCCTTCACCCCCCCGCCACTGCACCCCCCACCTGCACCCCTGCTAACCCAGCCCCCCCAACCTACACCCCCAACCCCCCCTCCCCTGCCCTGCACAACCCCTACCCCCTGCTACACCATCCCCTCCCCCTCCCCCTGCATAGTCCCTCCCCCTCCCCCCTACTGCACCAGCCCCTCCCCTACCCTCCCATACTGCACCAGGCCCTCCCCTCCCTTCCCCCTACTTCACTAGCCCCTCCCACTCCCCTACCCTACACAACCCCTCCCCATCCCCCTGCTGCACCAACCCCTCCCCCTCCCCCTCCCCCTAATTCTTCTATATTTACATGAGATGTTTTTTTTGGGGGGAGGTGTAATACTAATTAAAATTTTACACTCACTCATATTGTGTGTGTGTTTATTTCCAGCTCTACAGGAGGGAGTCAATAGATGGGCTAAGCTTTTCTAACTCATAGATGTTAAAATAGAAAGTGGATAGATCAAATAGCAAAGATAAATACTTTAAGAGGATATATATGAGGAAAACATCTAGAAGGAAATACAAGAACTAGAGTAGAAATATTAAGGTCTAAAAATGACCCTGGGAGTTGTTTTCATGCTTGTAGGAGTTGAATGCAATCATAAAATTTTGTTGTTGTTTCCAGTAGAAAAATCTCAACTATAATGAGAAGTCGTTGCCTTATTTTGGGCTATGTGGGATGGAATTGGAAAGTCTTTTATTTCAAGAAGCATACAAATAAAAAAAACACTTGAACCTATTTGGAACTCTATAGTGACAGATTAATTATATGCATGATTTGCTACTAAATTACCAAACATGCATTAATAACAAATGAAAGGAAGAGTATTTGGATGGAATGTATCCGAGAAAGCATCCAGACAACATGAAATGAGAAATTGATTATTAAACAGGCCTGTTAAGGAGGGATTTATTTTCCATTTAAGGAAAATGGAATGCGGGTTGCATTTCAGTTACTTTATATGGTACATGGGCATGAGGTTTGGATGGATCAATCTTATGATTGGGTAAGACAGTTCTAGACTTAGATGTTTCATCTATTGCAGCTAGTGTTGTGGCTGCAGATCACTCTGAAGTTACCCTACCAAATGTTGTTCAGTTCTTCAGGGAGAGTATTATTGAGGAAGCATTTTGTGACTTATCACCAAATACTAAACTTACACCCCTCCTTCATCCACCCCTGCACCCACCCTCCCCCTTGCACCCCTCCTTCACCCCCATTACCCCCTCACCCCTACTATCCCCACCCCACTGCACACCCACCACACTAAACCCACCTTATTCCCCGCCCCTCTTTCACCCCCACTACCCCCACTACTGTCCCCACCCCACTGATATGAATAGAACCGATATAAAATAACTAATGGGTCCCTAAACAAACTAAACTAAACTATAAAAAAATATTTAATTTCATTGAATGATATCTCTAACTCATCTTTGTTTTGTAATTTTAAAAAAACACCTTTTTTGGGTTAAGTGTGAACAAACACAATAGATTACCAAAATACCCACAAATAAATTACAGACAGGAACCAAAATTCAAATTCTAAAATTAATCTTAGCAAGTATTTTAGCCATGCACCATAGGATTTGGGAGGAGATAAGACACGTCTTGAGATCTATGTGAGAGCTGAAATCATGTGACACCTAAAGCTCTATGTCATTGGTCACTATCACCATTATTCTAGCCCCATTTATATCAATCAACTCATTGTTTCTAATACGCATCACCTCATAGAAATTCCATACCAATGATACTGAACACCACTAATCTTGACCTAGTTTCACCTGAAATTCCATTTTCATCATTTAATCAAGAAAATCCTGAACCAATAATAGAAAAACCATCATCAAATTACACATGATTATAACACCTAAAATGACCTTCACCAATGATAACATCAACCAAGAATACAAACCATACTGATCCAAATACTATAACTTGATAAAACTAATCAAACCAAATTGATTCACTTAACTAAGAAGAAGTAAAAGATATGGACTTAAACTAAACCAAATAGACGTGACCTGATCCAAATCAAATAAAACATATAACTTATACTACTAGAAATGAGAAAACCAACCTAGTTTAAATAAAACCTAATAAAATATACAAGGATCTAACTAAATTAATGTAATCCAACCAAATTGATTCACTAAAATAAGAACCTAAAGTTATAGACCTAAACTAAACCAAATAGATTTGGACTAATCCAAATTAAATGGAATTAAACTAACACTGCTAGAATCGAGACAACCCAACTTAAATTAAACCAATGAAAATAAAAATTAAATGAATTTACCTAAAATAAATATTTAAGAAATCCAACAAATTTTCAAAACCAAGCATTATCCCTCTATATTACATAATCCTTAGAATCCAAAACCAAACAAGTAAAATGTATTTCATAATAAAAAATCCAATTTTTTAAATAAATATAATAAAAAAATAGTAAAATGTGTTTCTTAATATATATATATATATATATATATTTATTTATAATACTATGATTTCACCCCCACTTCCCCCTACAACCCCTTCCCCCCACTACACCCCCCTTCCCCCATTACAACCCCCACCCCCACTTCCCCTTGCACCCCCACCACCCCACCCCCACTACACCCCCTTCCCCCACACCCCTCACTGCAACCCCTACCCCCACTTCCCCTCTTCACCCTCCTTCCCCCCACCCTTCATTATTTTCTATTAAGTTTTCCTTGTTTAAAATTTTTCCATCACCTGATCAAATCTAAATAAAATCACCTCTTTGGTTTTGATCCATAAGTTGAGAGAACTCTCCTAGCTTAAGTTATAAATTTAAGAATCATTTAGAATTTAGATTTAGTTTATTACTATTTTATTAAAATTTATTAATCCTCATATACTTCTATATTTTTACTAAATAGTGATAATATAGAAGAGAACCTAACTCAATTAAATTGACCAATTAGAGATTTATGTGCACAAAATTTTAAATATTAGAATACTTGATTGGTGTTTCCAAATAATCAAGTAGACTTTGAGTTAAATCATGGTCTAATCTAAATGTTTCCTATTTTTCATTGTTTGGTAGGTGAAGACCCCAATAAGAACTTGAATGAATTCAAAATGAGAGAAATTTCATAAGCTCAAATAAAATGGAAGGAATTACCATTCTCTATAGAGGTCTCAACAAAGGAATGGATAAACAAAATATAACTTAGAGAGGTCACAAGCTAGTATGATCTCTAGAGATCCATTATTTAAAATTCATTCTTTGATTCAAGGAGCACATAGTAAAAAATGAGATTTATGGAATAATTAAAGCTAGTGGAGAAGCTCTTTATGGGTATTGGGGCATGTTCTAAAAGTTTACTGCTAGTCATCCACATTAAAACAACATATATGATCATAATTTCTTAAACTTATTATATCAAGGCCTTCTAAACAGTGATAAAAACCTATTGGATTCTTTATAAGGTGGATCCCTCATAGTAAAATATTTAACTGGGTTTAAGGATTTGATAGAGAAGTTCTCTTAGAAATATAAAAATTTTCATACATGAACCACCAATAAAAGTGTGGATAAGAAAAAAAGTTTTAACTCACATTTACTTGAGTCTACAATTAAAGAAATTACCTCTCATATGAGATAATTAGTGTTGAGAAAAGTGAACGAAGCACCAACTAAACCCCCATTGGTCTCTCAATTGTGTATTTTCTTAAGAGTTTTTTATAGAAATTTTCTCTTAAATGTATCACACCGAAATATGTGACACTATAAACAGAAGATAATTCTAAAAACTAATGAAAAACCAAGGTTTAAAGGAGTATTAAATAGTCTAATATGGATGTGGAAAGAAATATAAATCCAAGTCACCTTTCTAATAGATTTTATAATAGATTTATCATCCCCCACACTTCCAGTAGGTATGTAAAAACTCTCAACCTTCAGCAGGTTACCAAACTTGAGAACAAATTCAAGATCCATCCATGAAGGACCTATAGAGATAGATATAGTATTGAGGTAATCAACAATATACTTTTACAACCCATGGTTCTAAGCATAAGGAGTTAAAAAGACAATATGAAAAATACTTATTATTTTAAATACATTGATAAATCAAGGTTTGGGTAAACACTTATCTTAACTAATTCTTAACCCGAAGTGTTATTTCTATAAGAATTGGTTGGGATGTATAGGGCAGTTTGGATTATCCTCTATAATAAAAACCTAAGACTAAACACCCAATGGGAAATGAATATGAATCTATGGAGAAATAATCTCCTATGCATCTATCACATCATGGTTTTGGAACATACATGTTATATGTGACTCATCATAATCATATTGGATTTTATTTATATGGGAAAATTATTTTCTATAATTTTTAGTAAATCCTCCAAACATTACTTCTAATCAACAACTACAACAATATCGTGATATGTAATATATACATCACTATGAAACATAGGTTTACATTAAAAAAAATTAATAATAATAAATGAATACTATATATTTATGAAATTTTATTTTACAACTCGCCATAGACCATTCATCAATCTTAAAATCATATCATCATAACTTTTGATTTCTATTATTTTCATATTTAGACTTTATAAGACAATCAAACCCAATGAAAATCAGAAAAAAATCAAAGAAATCATACCTAATGTAATAAGTGAAAACAAATAAACTCTATCAAAGATAAATGTGATAATTAAGAAGACAATAAATTGAAAAAAATGAATCTTACCCAATGAAAATTGAAGAGGATGTGGATTTGAAATCAAAGAAACCCTTCTCCATGGAAAAAATCACAGGGCATGTGAGGAATTAGAACCATCCTAGTTCATATGTATGCTGCTGTATATTGGATAAAATTAAAGATAATTAAAACCAAAACAATATAAATAGAATAATTATTTGAGGAAATAGAAAATAAACCCTAACACACCCTACCATAGGCCACTCACAAGCTGTGAGTCATAGACCACCCACCGGTGAGAATTAGAGGGGCACATGGAATGTGTGAATACTGAAAAAAAATTACACATTGGTGAGTCGAGGAGGAGGGTGGCCCGAAGGAGGAGGCGGATCCGGAGCCGCTTTGGAAGAAGAGGATCACGAGGAGGTTGGGTGGTTGCGTTGTCAGAGGAGGATCATCCCGAGGTTGGGTGGTTGCGTCATCGTCAGAGGATTGTATCGAGGTTGGTTGGCCTCATCATTAGAGGAGAATCATCCTGAGGTTTGATGGACACATCTTCAGAGGAGGATAATGAGAGGTTGGGTGGTAGCATCGGGCGAGGAGGTTCTCTGACTCGTGGGGAGGAGAGATCGCGAACAGAGAAGGGAAAAATCGGGGGTGGAATCGCTATTAGTGTGGGGTTGGGGGCATAGCGCCACATGTATCTTATGACCCATGGTAGTATGTTAGGGTGTAGCTGCGGTTTTTTTAAACCGTGGCTATATAAGTGTGGTGATATCTTCCATTTCTAGTAGTGTGAGGATGTATATTCTCATACTAAGACCGAACCTTATAAATCTTGTGTGCTTTACTTGATTTCCTACTTTTTCATGCATGATTATTTACTAAAAGTTGATAAGGAAATAAATCTTAATAGGTTGTAAGGGTTAAGTTTCTATAAGTTTTGAAACTTATAAAAAGTGAAAAACTAATTCAACCCCCCTTCTCAGTTGTTATTCGATCCTTTGGAACTTCAATTGGTATCAGAGGAAGGTTACCTTATTAAATCCTTATCATAGATAATATCAATTCTATCAACAGTAGAAGAATTCCCACATTTGATGATAAAAATTATTATGCATGAAAAAATATGACGATTCCTTATCTCCTATCTCTTGTCCTGGAAGTTGTTGATGCTGCTACTATTGGTTTTCCACCTATTGAGAAAGATGCTATTGTGAAGTTTACTGATAAGAGAAATATAAAAGTTAATGGAAAGGTTAAAAATGAAATTCTTATGTTATTATTAGAGAATTTTTATTATAAGGTGATAGGTCTCAATACTTCAAAAAGTATGTGGGACAAGCTGGAAAGTGTTTTCAAAGGGAATACTAAAGTTAAGGAAGCAAAGCTAAAAATATGGCGTAGTAAGTATGAAGACATCAGAATGAGAGATGAATAAAAAATTGATTAATACTTCACCAGATTAAATGAAATTATTTGTAATATCACAGGATTCAGAGATGTCTTGGAATATTCTATAATTGTGAAGAAACTTATGCGAAACTTTCCGAACAGTTTTGTTTCTAAAATTTCTTTTTTAGAAGATAAGGATGATTTATCTCTTGATGAATTGCATAACTTTCTTGTTTCTTATGAAATGAAGAATGATCTAATGTTTAAAAAGAAGACAAAAGATGAAATGGATTTTGAATCTATGATAAAGTTGAAAATCTAAGATGTTGAATAAGAATATCATCGTGAGTCTGAAGATAAAGAGGATGATGAGTTGAATGAAAAAACCATGTCTCTTATATCCAAGAACTATCGAAGAGGAAGGCGAAAGTATGGAGGTAAAATTCCTCTCAAATGTTTTGAGTGCGATGTAATTAGACACTTTTCTATGAATTTCCCCAAGAATAAAGTTAGAGAATACCAAGATGATTTTGAGGAAAAATATCGATGGAAGAAGTTGAACAAAAATGATAAAGAAGAAAAGTTTTCCAACAAATACAAGAAGAAGTTTATTGAAAAAAAAAAGTATATTGAGTAAGAAATTTTAATTGGACTCAACTGATAACAATTCTTCTAAATATTAAAGTTTATAAAAATTTAGAACATTCATTTAAAAAGTTGAGGAAACAAAATATTCCTTAGAGAGTGAAGGAGGTGGTGAAGAATATTATAGAGAGTATCAGCTCAGAACAGAAATTGTTGCATGTATTTAGCAAAACAAAACTCTCAAGAAAGAAATTATAGTAATGAAAAAAGATAGTGAAGAAGTTTATGAATTAATAAAATATTTCATCAAATATAAGGATTAATACATTTAGGATATTTTAAGTTACAAACTTAGAATTGCTAAACAGGGAAATATGATTAAAGATATTAGTAAGAAGTTGGAATATAAAGTAGAAGAAGTTAACAAGTTTCAATCAAAACATCTTGAGTACAAAAGTACCTTGAGGAAAATGAATTAAAACTTCAATAAAACTTAGAAAGTAAAATCTGAGACTTCTAAATTTGTTGAGAAGGCTCAATATAAGAATGAGGTGAAATATTCTCTTACGAAAAACAATGTTTAATCTGATTCTTTTAACATTTCAGGTTCCAAAAAAAGTATTGGAAAATTTTGGGTGGATAAAGGATGTGTGAAACCTATAAAATCTATAAAAGTAGAAAACTAACTCAAAATAAAATATAGTCCACGACCTGAGTATGTTAGAGTTGAAAGAAGTTACCAACCTCAAAAAAGTTTCTATAGAGGAAGATCTTTCTGAAATAGATAATTAAGAATTGATGGATTGTAACATCCCAAGTAAGTAATGAATAATAGATATTTTTATCTGTGTCTATTAATGATTAAGATAGTGTTTTAGAGGCTTAAAATGAAAATAAATCCAATCTTAAGCATGGAATACACTAATATTCTTAAAAGATTGTTTTACTGCCTTATGATGGAAAACCCTTTTTAAATCTATATTTTGAAAATTTTATAAACTATTTTTGTCAAAATAAACTTATTCTTTATGATTGGGACATCAAAATTTACTTTGTGTGAATTTTTGGTATTTTTCTGACAATGTTCATTTTTTAATGAATAGTGAAAAATACTGCATTTTACATCAAAACTGCTTTTTAATCTAATTTATTTATATGATTATATTATCTTTTGAATTTGTTTTTAAGTGAAATTAGAATATATTTTTACCATTTTATCCAATGATGGTCATTGGAATCAATTTCACTTTGAAATTAGACTTAAACTGGTGTCAATCTTTTGATACTTATTGTTTTATAAAAACACGCTATTTGCTCTGACAATGGGAATTAATTATTAAATTAATTAATGTGACTTATTTGTTTTGAATTTTGTAAAATAGACTTCATTTTTTAATTCGGAATATCAAATATAGCTTAGGGTGAATTTTTGGTAATTTTCTGAAAAACTTCAATTTTTGATGAATAGTGAAACCACTAAGTGGTACTTATAAAAAATGATTTTCCATTTAAATGAAATTTTTCCATCATTGTGTTTTGAATTTCAAAAAATCCGACATACATGGTTGTCATTAAGAAGTAAAATGTGGTTCAATGAGATTAAAATAATTTTTTGGTGAATAGTAACTTATTAAGTTTTAATCGCGATTAGTGGTAATTAGGGTAGTTTAAGGTATAAATAATGCTTTAATAATATGAAATGACCTAGACACATGTCCCAACCTTATTGGTTGTGTCATGGCCGACCAAGACAAGCCATGAGTCAACTTGGGGACCCCATGGAGACACTTTGGTTGGGAAATGACATAAATAACTTTTTATTTAATGTAAAAGTAAAAATGACACAAACATAATATGTTTTACGAAAACAATTTTTACATGGGGTTATAAAGATAATATTTTTGATTATAAATATTCATTGGAAATCTAAAAAGATTTCCTACATCATAGTATTTTTTTTATAATTTTTAGACTTTAAATAAATTAAATTATTTATGACATCATGATGATGCAGCAATGACCTCATTATTTAACGATTTAAATAAAATGGAAAGATAATGAAAAATCTAAAACCTACACATGGCCAAAATCAATTGGATGAGTGGATTTCGAAGCCTTATCACCTTATCCTATAATTATAGCAATATGGGACCTTTTTAATCCGAAAATCTTTTTAAAATAACGTAACTTATCTTTACTTTCCAAAAGTGCCCCTCCTCTCCTCTTATAAAAGGCCCCCACCTCTACCTCATTTTACACACTCCTCAAGCCTTTGGCTCTGCCAACCCCTGCCCATTTACTCTCTCCACATCCCTATCCTCATCTTATAGGATTTCCTTTGGGCATAATCCTTTCAAAGGAAGCCTTTAGGCTCAAATCAAAAGGAGTTACACTTTTAAAGGTAATTCATTCTCTCATGTTCATTTGTTTTATTTTGCTTCTCCAACCCCCTAAACTCTTTTTATTTACTTATTTTGTAAAAACACCAGTATCTTCAATATAATAGGATGTTGTTATAAGATTTATTTGAGCTACACTCTCACACAACTACATCAAATGGTTAAAGAACATACGGTTTCCGTGGATGGCGAAATTCTGCCTCCCGAAACGATGATTGTTCAATACTCATTTAACACCTTCAAAGGTGGCCATTATGATGTCACTATTTTTATATATGATATATGATATGTTTATGTTTTCCTTAAGCTTCTGTTTTTTTTCATTTTGGGCATACCTTTATGGTTTGCATTATGGGTAAACACGATATCTTCATTTTAGAAAGTGCGGACTACCGCCCCCTGAAAGTGATTTGATTCGTTAATACCATATGTGGGATGTTTAAAGGATAAAGTTAATGATATTATATATGTTATTATACTGGAATTATAATATACTCTTATATCATTATGATTCCATTCCAGAAAATACGAAATAGAAATGGAAGTAGCGTTCATGCGTACGTACGGCTTACCGTCTCCATGAACGGTGAATTTCATTTCTTACCTCTAAATGTGATGTAATATTATAAATACATGTATATGCTGAATATATATGATATATATGTTATCCAAATAATTAATATAATTTTGGATATAATGAACCTTTGACCAAATTAACAACATGTAAGTGTAAGAAGTCTATTTTTGACTTAAGAACCAAATACCGACAAAATAAACATTATTAACTTAAATGATTACATGATGTTCATAACATGGTATAAAAGGAATAATGAACTTGAAAAAGGTTCATAAGCAAGTAGATATTAACTCAAGTTTATTATTCAGGAGATTAAAGAACGGTCGGGTCAAGTCGGATACGAGGTATGGGACTTCGTCTCAATATCCTTTCATTGAGGTATATTTTGGTTTTATACACAACCTTCTTTTATACGGTGTATAAACCCCTTTGAATTTTACGTTTATTCAAAAGGAATCTTTTTTATACGAAGCGTTTACTAAACAACAAAAGGGAATGTTTTTGTCGTACGTATGCGGTGACAACGACTTCTCCGCCGTCGTGACCGTTATTTGAGTTTCGGCTTCCTCTACAAGCCATACCTTCTTTTTAAAAGAAAAATAAATACAATGTTTTACTTTTCTTTTATTTTGGTATTGAAAATGGTTTTCACAATGTTTTTTGTGTTGTATTGATATCTTTTGATTGAAATGTGGAAATGTTATGTTTCCTTTATGCATGTTTTATGTGATACGATTATGTTATGGTTCTTGGGAATTATTATGAAGACGGGTGGTTCCGTGATAAACTAAGGGCGGGTGAGCCCGATATAGCTCTCCAATGCATTGGGTAACGCGAAGGAGTGAAACGTTAAGGTTTCTCCGAAGAGATTTTAGGGAATATACTGTGATGGGTATTCCAAACGTAACCAAGAGGGTTACTCCCTACGTAAGAATGTTATGAATGCCTCAAGTTACCTTTATGTCTTATGATTTCTATGATTTGTTCATGATTTTATGAGGTATGTTAAAGTGCCTATGTTTTATGGGTAAAGTATGATTTCACTATTATGTATATATGTACCCATGTTTCCTTTCCATGTTTTTATATCCCTTACTGAGCTTTTTATGCTCATCCAAAGTTTTTTTGAAATGTTTTTCACAGGTCAAGGGAAAGGTACATGATATGATGATAGTGTCAAGGAAGTTTCAAGAAAGAATCCATGTTTATTTTAAATATGTTTCCATTGATGGGAATGAAGAATACTATATTTATGTAACCACTTTGTTTTAATGTGGGTTGTAATGCATGTTTTAAGATCTAATTCTCTAAAACTCTAAACCTGAAAAGATCCTCAACGTGTAATCTTGTGATAACTCAAGATTAAGTATGGTTTAAGGCTGGGGCCTTATAGTTGGTATCAGAGGTCGGTTTAGATAACTTTAGCAGTTAGAATTCTATTAAATGATTTTCCAAAAATATTTTTTATGGTCAAATTGAAGTGATATAGCATTTAAAGATTACCATGTTGCTTCATCTAAGACATGTTTGTTCAGAATGGTTTTTCGCAGAGGAAACAGGGAAGCAGTGCTAGGAATGCATACAGAAGGAAATAACCTTCCGAATCAGCATCCAGAAATGGTCAGAATTGGAACTGAACAGTTTGTTGCAGTGATGACACAGTTGACTCAGGCTATAAATGGTGGTGGTATCCATTCACGAGATCAGCCAGATCAACCGTAGAGGAACATGTCAGTGGTGGAACATTTCATGAGGCAACATCCCCCATCATTCATAGGATCATCTGAACCTGTGCTAGATTAAGGGTGGATTAAAGCACTGGAGAAGATTTTTGATGTCATGGGGTGTTCAGACAATCAAAAGGTTAGTCTTGCTATTTACCGTTTGGAGGGTGAAGTAGATCAGTGGTGGTCTATGGTTAAAAATATCAGGGACGCCGATGAGATTGATGCTCTTGACTGGGATGAATTCAAAGGTATGTTTCTTGAGAAGTATTTTCCTAAGGCTGTTCGACTTAGGATGGAAAAACAATTCTTGGAATTGAGGAAATAGGAAGACTCAGTGGCTGCCTATGAAGAAAGGTTCACTCGATTGGCAAGGTATGCTCCAAATTTTATCCGAGACCTTGACAGTAAAATCAATCGTTTTTACTCAGGATTAAAGCCAAAATATCGAAGGGCATTATCTTATCGTGAGTTTAAAAGTTATGAAAAGCTTGTTCGATGTGCTGAGAAGGTGGAAATGGAGTTTGCCGATGACCAAGTGTTCTATAACAACCAGCAGAAGAAGAGACCGAGGTGGCAGGAGAAAGGTAAGAATTCTTCAAAAAAGTCTGATGGTAAGAGAACTAAGTTTCCAGTTTGTGATAAATGTGGCAAAAGGCATGCTGGGGAATGTCTTCTGAATTCTGGAAAGTGCTAACGATGTAGTAATATGGGACATAAGGCTCGTGATTGCACTGAAAAGGATCAAGGTGAAGGTAAGAACAAATTTGATTTACAGTTAGTGAAATGTTATAAGTGCAATGAGATGGGTCACTATGCAAACGAGTGTCCGACAAAGAGCTTGAGTGATGGGAAGCAGTTAGACTACAAGCAGAAAGGGGTGGTGAAATCCTTTGCAACTACTTCAGCAGATATCGGGCCGTCAAATGAAGTTGTATCAGGTACTTTGTTTGTTTTTTCATATTATGTCAGTGTGTTGTTTGATTCGGGGTCTACACATTCTTTCATCTCTGAAACCTTTTCTAGTAAAATGGGAATACCATCTAAAGAAATGACTCCTGAACTTTTGGTAAAAATACCTGGGGGAAATGTTGAGGCAAAAAGAATTTATAAGAATCTTCCTATCCTTATCTGTGGAAAGAACCTACTTGCAAACCTTATTGTTCTACCTCTAGTAGAGTTTGATGTTATCCTGGGTATGGATTGGCTCTCTATTTACCATGCTAAGATTGACTGTAGAGCTAAAGAAGTTTCTTTTCAGAAAGACTTTCAGTTTGTTTACAAGAATGAACCCTTACTTTTGATAACATATCAAGAGGCCGAGAAACTTGTAAAAGATGGAAATGAATGTTACCTTGCACACGTCGTTGAAAATAAAGAAACTGTTCAGATTAATGATGTTCCAGTGGTAAATGAGTATCCTGATGTTTTTCCTGATGAGTTGCCTGGAATAATACCAGATCGGGAAGTTGAGTTTACTGTTGACTTAGTTCCTGATGCTAAACCAATTTCAAAACCCCCTTATCGAATGGATCAAATTGAACTTTTAGAGTTGAAGGAGCAATTGCAAGATTTATTAGAGAAAGGTTTCATTAGACCTAGCACATCACCATGGGGTGCTCCTATTTTATTTGTTAAAAAGAAAGATGGTTCTATGAGACTTTGCATTGATTATAGAGCCTTGAATAACATCACTGTTAAGAACAAATATCCTTTGCCTCATATCGATGATTTGTTTGATCAGCTCCAGGGAGCTCAGTTTTTTTCAAAGATTGACCAGAGATCGGGGTACCATCAGCTGAAGGTAAAGGAGGCAGATATTCTGAAGACCGCGTTCCGTATGAGATATGTCCATTATGAATTTGTAGTAATGCCTTTTGGGCTAACCAATGCACCTGCTATATTCATGGACTTAATGAATAGAATTTTCCATGAGTTCTTGGATAAGTTTGTGGTGGTTTTCATTGATGATATTTTGGTGTTTTCTAAAAGTAAAGAGGAGCATGAAAGACATTTAAGGGTTATCTTTCAAACCTTAAAAGAAAAGAAACTATATGGGAAATTCAGCAAGTGTGAGTTTTGGTTGCAACAAATTTCTTTCCTTGGTCACATTGTTTCTAAAGATGGAATAACTGTTGATCCTGCAAAAACAAAAGTTGTGGAAGAATGGCCAAGACCCACAAATGTAACCGAGATTCGTAGCTTCCTTGGTTTGGCGGGCTATTACCGAAGGTTTGTTAGAAATTTTTCACGGTTATCTAGTCCAATGACTAAGCTAACTCGGAAGGGTGTTAAGTTTATCTGGACAAAAGAATGTGATGATTGTTTTCAGGAATTGAAAATAAGATTGGTGAATGCTCCAGTTTTGGCACTACCTTCCAGGAATGGTGAGTTTGTTATATACAGTGATGCTTCATTGAAAGGACTTGGTTGCGTCCTAATGAAGAATGATCAGGTAATTGCTTATGCTTCACGACAGTTGAAAACTCATGAGGTAAATTACCCTACACATGATTTGGAATTAGCTGCTGTTGTTTTTACTTTAAAAATTTAGAGGCATCATTTGTATGGAGTAAAGTGTGAAATATATACCGATCACAAAAGTTTAAAGTATATATTCACTTAGAAAGAGTTAAACATGAGACAGAGGAGATGGCTAGAATTAATCAAGGATTATGATTGTACAATTCATTACCATCTGGGAAAAGCAAATAAAGTGGCTGATGCTTTGAGTCGAAAAAGTAATGCTTCATTAACAATGTTGCGTTTGGAACGTGATCCTTTGGTTAAGTATTTGATGAACTTTGGCATATAAGTTGTTGGTGCAGGAAGTCCTTCTGCTTTGTTTCAGGTATCAGTGAGATCTTCTCTATCAGATAGAATCAAGCAAGCACAGAAGCAAGACAGTGAGTTGCAGAAAAAGGTAGAGCTGGTTCAGAAAGGTAAGTTGCCTGAAATCAACATTGATAATGATTTTGTTTTGAGATTTGGGAAGATATTGTGTGTGACTTGTGATTCACAGTTGAAGAGAGAGTTGTTATGTGAAGCTCATAGTTCTCCGTTTTCAGTTCATTCGGGCAGTACTAAGATGTATAGAGATCTGCGGGAGTATTACTGGTGGGATGGAATGAAAAGAGATATTGATGATTTTACTGTGAAGTGTTTGACTTGTCAGCAGGTTAAAGCAGAGCGACAATTACCGAAAGGGATGCTTCAGCCTTTACCAGTTCCAGAGTGGAAATGGGAGAATATATCCATGGACTTTGTTGTTGGATTACCGAAGACATCTCGAGGTAATAATGCAATCTGGGTTATTGTTGATCGCTTGACCAAATCTGCTCATTTCCTTGCTATACGAGATACTTTTTCCCTAGATCAACTTTCCCATTTGTATCTTAAAGAGATAGTCAGGTTACATGGAGTTCCTCTCTCCATTGTATCTGATCGTGATCCCAGGTTCACTTCTAACTTTTGGAAAGGCCTTCAGAAGTCGTTGGGTACTGAATTAAATTTTAGTACAGCTTTTCATCCTCAATAAGATGAGCAGTCAGAACGAACAATTCAGACATTGGAGGATATGCTACGTTCTTGCTCTATGGATTATCAGGGAAGTTGGGACCAACATCTTTCTTTGGTTTAATTTTCATATAATAACAGTTTTCATTCCAGTATACAGATGACACCATTTCAGGCATTATATGGGAAGCGGTGTCGAACTCCAGCTTTCTGGGATGAAGTGGGTGAAAGGAAGTTGATGGGACCAGAATTGGTAGAAGAGATGACAGAAAAAGTTCAGCTGATCCAGAAACACACGAGAACAGCTCAGAGCAGGCATAAGAGTTATGCGGATAACCGGAGGAAGGATCTATCTTTCGAGGTAGGTGATCATGTTTTTCTCAAGGTTTCTCCTTGGAAAAGTGTGATGAGATTTGGTAAGAAAGGAAAGTTGAGTCCAAGTTTTATTGGACCATACAAAATTCTGGAGAGTATTGGATCAGTTGCATACCGAGTGGCTTTACCTCCGAGTTTATCTCAGGTACAAAATGTTTTTCACCTTTCGATGTTGAGAAAGTATATTCCAGATCCATCTCATGTTTTGAGTCCAGAGGTAGTTCAGCTGGAAGAGAACCTATCTTATGAGGAACAACCGGTCCAGATTCTTGACCACATGGAGCAAGTGTTACGGAATAAGGTGATTAAGCAGGTAAAGGTTTTGTGGAAAAACCACATGATGGAAGAGGCAACATGGGAATCTGAAAATGCAATAAGGGATAAGTACCCCCATTTATTTGATAAGTAAATAAATTGCGGGGACGCAATTTTCTAAAGGGGGGGAGGATGTAACATCCCAAGTAAGTAATGAATAATAGATATTTTTATCTATGTCTATTAATGATTAAGATAGTGTTTTAGAGGCTTAAAATGAAAATAAATCCAATCTTAAACATGGAATACACTAATATTCTTAAAAGATTGTTTTACCGCCTTATGATGGAAAACCCTTTTTAAATATATCTTTTGACAATTTTATAAACTATGTTTGTCAAAATAAACTTATTCTTTATGATTGGGACATCAAAATTTACTTTGTGTGAATTTTTGGTATTTTTCTGACAATGTTCATTTTTTAATGAATAGTGAAAAATACTGCATTTTACATCAAAACTGCTTTTTAATCTAATTTATTTATATGATTAGATTATCTTTTGAATTGGTTTTTAAGTGAAATTAGAATATATTTTTACCATTTTATCCAATGATGGTCATTGGAATCAATTTCACTTTGAAATTAGACTTAAACTGGTGTCAATCTTTTGATACTTATTGTTTTATAAAAACACGCTATTTGCTCTGACAGCGGGAATTAATTATTAAATTAATTAATGTGACTTATATGTTTTGAATTTTGTAAAATAGACTTAATTTTTGAATTCGGAATATCAAATATATCTTAGGGTGAATTTTTGGTAATTTTCTGAAAAACTTCAATTTTTGATGAATAGTGAAACCACTAAGTGGTACTTATAAAAACTGATTTTCAATTTAAATGAAATTTTGCCATCATTGTGTTTTAAATTTCAAAAATCCGACATACATGGTTGTAATTAAGAAGTAAAATATGGTTCAATGAGATTAAAATAATTTTTTGGTGAATAGTAACTTATTAAGTTTTAATCGCGATTAGTGGTAATTAGGGTAGTTTAAGGTATAAATAATGATTTAATAATATGAAATGAACTAGACACATGTCCCAACCTTATTGGTTGTGTCATGGCCGACCAAGAAAAGCCATGGGTGAACTTGGGGACCCCATGGAGACACTTTGGTTGGGAAATGACATAAATAACTTTTTATTTAATGTAAAAGTAAAAATGACACAAACATAATATGTTTTACGAAAACAATTTTTACATGGGGTTATAAAGATAATATTTTTGATTATAAATAGTCATTGGAAAGATAAAAAGATTTTCTACATCATAGTATTTTTTTTATAATTTTTAGACTTTAAATAAATTAAATTATTTATGACATCATGATGATGCAGCAATGACCTCATTATTTAACGATTTAAATAAAATGGAAAGATAATGAAAAATATAAAACCTACACATGTCCAAAACCAATTGGATGAGTGGATTTAGAAGCCTTACCACCTTATCCTAGAATTATATCAATGTGGGACCTTTTGAATCCGAAACTCTTTTTAAAATAAAGTAACTTATCTTTACTTTCCAAAAGTGCCCCTCCTCTCCTCTTATAAAAGGCCCCCACCTCTACCTCATTTCACACACTCCTCAAGCCTTTGGCTCATACAAACCCTGCCCATTTACTCTCTCCACATCCCTCTCCTCATCCTAGAGGATTCCCTTTGGGAATAATCCTTTCAAAGGAAGCCTTTAGGCTCAAATCAAAAGGAGTTACACTTTTAAAGGTAATTCATTCTCTCATGTTCATTTGTTTTATTTTGCTTCTCCAACCCCCTAAACTCTTTTTATTTACTTCTTTTGTAACAAAACCAGTATCTTAAATATAATAGGATGTTTTTATAAGATTTATTTGAGCTACACTCTCACACAACTACATCAAATGGTTAAAGAACATACGGTTTCCGTGGATGGCGAAATTCTGCCTCCCGAAACGATGATTGTTCAATACTCATTTAACACCTTCAAAGGTGGCCATTATTATGTCAATATTTTTATATATGATATATTATATGTTTATTTTTTCCTTAATCTTCTGTTTTTTTTTTCATTTTGGGCATACCTTTATGGTTTCCATTATGGGTAAACACGATATCTTCATTTTAGGAAGTGCGGACTACCGCCCCCTGAAAGTGATTTGATTCGTTAATACCATATGTGGGATGTGTAAAGGATAAAGTTAATGATATTATATATGTTATTATACTGGAATTATAATATACTCTTATATCATTATTATTCCATTCCAGAAAATACGAAATAGAAATGGAAGTAGCGTTCATGCGTACGTACGGCTTACCGTCTCCATGAACGATGAATTTCATTTCTTACCTCTAAATGTGATGTAATATTATAAATACATGTATATGATGAATATATATGATATATATGTTATCCAAATCATTAATATCATTCTGTATATAATGAACCTTTGACCAAATTAACAACATGTAAGTGTAAGAAGTCTATTTTTGACTTAAGAACCAAATACGGACAAAATGAACATTATTAACTTAAATGATTACATGATGTTCATAACATGGTATAAAAGGAATAATGAACTTGAAAAATGTTCATAAGCAAGTAGATATTAACTCAAGTTTATTATTCAGGAGATTAAAGAACGGTCGGGTCAAGTCGGATACGAGGTATGGGACTTCGTCTCAATCTCCTTTCATTGAGGCATATTTTGGTTTTATACACAACATTCTTTTATACGGTGTATAAACCCCTTTGATTTTTACGTTTATTCAAAAGGAATCTTTTTTATACGAAGCGTTTACTAAACGACAAAAGGAAATGTTTTTGTCGTACGTATGCGGTGACAATGACTTCTCCGCCTTTGTGACCGTTATTTGATTTTCGGCTTCCTCTACAAGCCATACCTTCTTCTTAAAAGAAAAATAAATACCATGTTTTACTTTTCTTTTATTTTGGTATTGAAAATGGTTTTCACATTGTTTTTTGTG
The DNA here is from genome assembly GCA_963277665.1 of Viscum album. Classification (NCBI taxonomy): domain Eukaryota; kingdom Viridiplantae; phylum Streptophyta; class Magnoliopsida; order Santalales; family Viscaceae; genus Viscum; species Viscum album. Next base: position 1,604,767,611 of record OY728141.1, on the reverse strand, counting down.
TTGTATTGATATCTTGTGATTGAAATGTGGAAATGTTATGTTTCCTTTATGCATGTTTTATGTGATACGATTATGTTATGGTTCTTGGGCATTATTATGAAGACGGGTGGTTCAGTGATAAACTAAGGGCGGGTGAGCCCGATATAGCTCTCCAATGCATTGGGTAACGCGAAGGAGTGAAACGTTAAGGTTTCTCCGAAGATATTTTAGGGAATATACTGTGATGGGTATTCCAAACGTAACCGAGAGGGTTACTCCCTACGTAAGAATGTTATGAATGCCTCAAGTTACCTTTATGTCTTATGATTTCTATGATTTGTTCATGATTTTATGAGGTATGTTAAAGTGCCTATGTTTTATGGGTAAAGTATGATTTCACTCTTATGTATATATGTACCCATGTTTCCTTTCCATGTTTTTATATCCCTTACTGAGCTTTTTATGCTCATCCCAAGTTTTTTTGAAATGTTTTTCACAGGTCAAGGGAAAGGTATATGATATGATGATAGTGTCAAGGAAGTGTCAAGAAAGAATCCATGTTTATTTTAAATATGTTTCCATTGATGGGAATGAAGAATACTATATTTATGTAACCACTTTGTTTTAATGTGGGTTGTAATGCATGTTTTAAGATCTAATTATCTAAAACTCTAAACCTGAAAAGATCCTCAACGTGTAATCTTGTGATAACTCAAGATTAAGTATGGTTTAAGGCTGGGGCCTTATATGGATATTACTAGTGTTGCCGAATCTATGGGAACAAAGCTTATAATTTTTGGCACAAATTATCTCTATTGGAATAATATTTGAGAAAAGTGGAAGAAATAGTGGAAGTGGAATGAGCAACTTTCCTAGATTACATAAAGTTGAAAAAGTGAATTCTCAATATGTTAGAAACTTTACAATAAAAAATAAATTTGAATGTCTAGAAGAAGTTTATGGGAGATGTGATCAGGTTGGTCATCATGCTAAAATATGTATAAAACTTCTTTTATAACAAATTCTTTATGATAGAAAATAAAAGGAAGTTGAAAAGAATAAAGTTGAGGAAATAGATTTTGTAGTTGAGATAGCTTTGAAAGCAAGTAAAAGAAACAAACCATGGATACTTGATAGTGGTTGTTATTCCCATATGACAGGTGATATAAAAATCTTGAAACATGTTGAAAGTCATGATGGAGTAACAGATACCTTTGGTAATGATAGTTCCTTAAAAATATAAGGAATCATAATGATTGAGATTGAAGCAAAAAAATTGAAATCTAAGGATGTTTTATTTGTTGATAGGATAAAACATAACTTACTTGGTGTAATTCAACTTTGTGATGATGGAAAAGAATTTTTTTTATAAAATATTTTTGTATCATCAAAAGTGTGAAATATGGAAAAATTATTTCAAAAAGAGAAAGAACTAGTAGGAATCTCTTTCGAATAGGAGAATTCAACAACTCCTGTTACTTGAGTACTGAAGATGAAAACAAATTGTGGAACTGAATACTTGGCCACATTGAGCATAATAACATGAATAAACTTTCTAAAGTTGATATTGTATATAATTTTCTAGAATTTAAAATAAGAGATGAAGATGTTTGTATTACTTTCCAGAAAGAAAAAATAACTAACAAAAGTCATAAGAGAATTAAGATTCAATCTACCAGACCTCTTGAACTTATTCATTCCAATTTATGTGGGTTGATGAGACATCAATAAAAAAAGGAGATTTACAGTTTATCACTTTTATTGATGATTTCACTAGGATGAAAAACATCATGTTTATGAATCATTTGTCAGAGGCTATGGAAAAATTTAAGTTTTTCATAAAAGAAGTTGATACAAAATGAGGAATTATATAAAGAAGTGGAGAAAAAATAATGGTACCGAATTCACAAGAAATGATTTTGAAGCATATCTAAAAAAACATGATATAAAAAATCTATATAGTGCTCCCTATACTCCACAAAAATGGAGTAGCATAAAGAAAGAATAGAAGCTTAGTGGAAATAGGAAGAAATATGTTAGCAGAATACAAGCTTTCAAAGTTATATTGGAGAGAATTTTTTAGTACTGATGTACATGTTCAAAATAGATGTTTATTGAGACCTAAAACCAACATGACTCTTTATGAAATGTGGTATAACAAAAAACCTTAATTTAAATACTTCAAAGTTTTTGGAAGTCCATGTTTGCTCAAAATAAAAAATCCAAATTTGGGAAAGTTTGATAAGAAAGTTGAGGAAGGAACTTTTATGGGTTATTCACCAAATGGAAGAAGTTACAAATACTGAAACAAATGTTTACAAAAGTTGGTGGAATCATATGATATGAAAGTAATTGAAAATCAAAATTCTTTAACAAAAGTTGTTGAGAATGTTGATAAGGATAAACTGGAGATTTCTAATAATAATGAAAGTAAGTCAAAACATCCTTTTCAAGATTCAAAAAATTCATGCGATGAGGCAAGTTAAGTTAGGAAATAAACTTTGAAATTTCATACTTTAAAAAAACATGTTGAGTCTGAAAAAATTATTAGAAATCAGAAGGCTCCAGTTTATACAAGAAGAAAGTTGATATTAGATAATCATATTCATTAATCTCAAAAGTTGAACCAGAATCAGTTTCAGAATCTATTCAACAAAAATAATGAACGAATGATATAAATGAAGAGTTGTATCAGATTTAGAATAAAGAAACATGAGAAATTGTTTCATGACCATTAAATAAAAATTTTATCGAAACTAGGCGGTTTTACAGAAACAAATTAAATGAACATGGAGAAGTTTCAAAAAACAAATCTTGACTTGTTTGTAAAGGCTATGCATAGGCGAAAGGTGTGGATTTTAATGAAACCTTTGCCCCCATTATAAGGATAAAAACCATTTGAATGTTTCTTTTAGTGTATTCTCATTGGAATTACAAAGTTTATCAGATGGATATAAATTCATCTTTTTTAAATGGTGAGATAGAGGAAGAAAACTTTGTATGGGTTGAAACAAGCTCCATGTTCTTGGTATTCTAAACTTGACAATTGTTTGAGAATGTTGAAATTTTCTAAAGGAAAATTTTATAGAAAATTATATGTGAAATATGTTGACTTTGGAACTCCAATTGTAATTGTTTATATGGATGATATATTTTTTTGGGGATAGAGAATATGTTTGTAAAAAAATGATGAGTAAATAAAGAATATTTTTGAAATGTCTATGTTAGGATAATTAACTTTATTCTTTGTCTTAAAATTTCAACAAAAGAAAAAATAAATTTTCTTATCTCAAGAAAAGTATGCCATGGAATTATTAAAGAAGTTTGGGATGATAGAATACAAAAAAGTTTCAACTCCTATTTTAGAGAGAAAAAAGTTGAGTAAAGATGAATCCATAATAAGTGTGAATCAGAAAGACTTTCAGAATCTGATAGGAAGTCTTCTTTACCTTATAGCCTTAAGTCTTGATATTGTTTATATTGTGACTTTATGTTCTAGGTATCAAAGTAATCCAAAATAATTAAAAATTTTGGCAGTAAAAAGAATTTTGAGATATGTCAAAGGAATAACTTCACATGAGTTTTTATACAAAAGAAATAGTGAGATGAAGTTTCATGGTTATACTGATGTCGATTGGGCTGAAGATTGTAATGATAGAAAATCAACCTTAGGAGGAACATTTTTCTTGGGTGAATGTTGTGTGAGTTGGAATAGTAAGAAACAAAGTTTAGCAACTTTGAGCACATATGAATTTGAATATGTTGTGGCTACTCAGGCTTGTACTCAAATGTTATAAATGAAAGTTCAACTAGAAAATTTGAAAGTAAAATTTTCCAAACCATTGAAGATAATTTATGATAATCAGAGTGCAATTGATCTTTCTAAAAATCATGTACAACATTCAAGATCAAAACACATTGATATAAAGTTTCACTTTATAAAAGATAAATTTGTTGTTGGATATTTTTTGCTGGAATACACTTCAACAAAGTGTTATATTGCCTATATATTTATAAAATCAATGCTAAAATAAAGGTTTGCATAATTGAGGCTGCAACTTCATGTTCACCCTCCTACCGTGACTTACTAAACCTCATAAAGAAGGAACCCCAATGTTCTTTGGATTATGTTGACAAAGGGGAAGAGAAATTAACAACTTTGTACATTGCAAGAAGTTTTTACTTATCTTTATTAAATGAATATAAAGCCGTGGTTATTATAAAATGGGGGAGATTAAAAGAAAAGTGAGAGAAAAAGAAAAGTGAGGGGGAGTTATATTTACATGGCCGCAACATTTTCTTATCACTGAGAGATGGAATTCCTTTTAAAAAGTTACTTTATCCAGTAGTGTGGTGTCAAAACACCCTCTTTTGAGAAAGGATATGTTTTGATAAAAGTAAAAAAATTTGAGTTGTTTACAAAATTAGAGTTGTGAAAAAATTCTCAGAGTTGGAAAAGTTGTTAATCAGTTTGACCAACATCAGATTCAGATTAACGTATCCATTGACATCAGATTCAGATCATCAGTTCTAGAATAATTAGAGGTAGAAATTGTTGAATCTTGGAAATTTTCCTTTTCCTTTATTAGAGAAATACATAAGTTGCTGAGTGATGAAGTTATATTGATGTTGAAGAGGTTTGTTAAAGAATGTGAAGTTAGGAGTTAGAGAGTTTTCAAACTTTATAAACTAATTTAGATGATTCTTTACTGATCATAAAGTTCTCACAAATCATGAAAACTCTCATGATAAAATCTTTTGAAGAAATGGTGGAGAGGTTTGAATAATTTCAAAGTTGAAGTATGGAGATTCCATCAGAATTAGAATTCCATCGTAATGGGAAAATCCATTATAATAGGAATTCCATCGTGATGATCATTCCATCATTATAAGGATTAAATCAGGATGAAGCCAAAGGAAGCAAAAATCATAATGAGATGAGAAGGAAACCGATTTGTAATGAGCTAAGAAGGAAACATAAATCATAATGAGCTAAGAAAGAAATATAATTAATAATGAGATGAGAATGAAACAAATTTCATAATGAGCTAAGAAGGAAATACAATTTTTAATCACTGAGAAGGATACAAAATTCGTATTCAATGAGAAGGAAACAGATTCATAATGAACTGATAAAGAAAGACAGATTTTAATGAGCTGATTACGAAGAAGACTAGAAAAGAAGATTCCAGAAGTTTTAATGAAGAGTTGAAGAGGTACAAACTTAAATTAAAATTTTGCATAAATCTTGAAGAAATCTAAGGAGGATTGAAGAATTAAAAGTTGAATTTTAAATGCGAGAGATTTATGGTGTTTTGAAAATTGAGGAAGTGGGGAAAGTTTTCAAGTTTCCTGCTCTTTCTTTTTTGATTTGCCTATAAATATTTACTCAGATCATCCATTCATCATTGATTTTCACACAAATAGAAAAGGAAGAGCACTGAAGAAATCAAGCAAAAGTTGTTTCTGGCCAGAGATCTCGTGAGGAGGATCAAACAACTGATTTTTTGTTTACCAGATTGAGAAATATCGTATTGAGAAGATCGTATTGAGTCAATAATATTGAGACAATCAGATTGAGTCAATCAGATTGAGATTATCAGAATGAAGAAGATCAGTTTTAGCATTTGAACAGATTTTGAGTTTTGCAGATTGAGAATGGGTTCATCGTATTGAGTCCATCGTATTGAGAGAATTGGATCTAGACTCATCATATAGAGAGAATCATTTTTAAACTCATCAGATTGATAAAATTAGATCCAGCCAAATCAGACCAAGGATTTAGACTGAGCAATTATGGAACAGTTTCAACAAAGTCTTTATTCTCTTATTTAGATCAATTTATTTATAATAAAACATTGTAAACTGATAAAATTTAGTATAATCTTTCTTATCATGAGATATAAGGTGCCTAACAAGATTTGGCACAAGTTGTATCCACTTCTTCATAATAGTGGGTTTCCATAGGCCCACAAGAGTAGTTATGATAAGGATGCAAGTTCTCACACTAAGGCCGAACATTATAAATCTTGTGTGATTTACTTGCTTCACTAATTTTGAGTGCATGAGTATTTAATAAAAGTTAGTAAGGAAATAAATATTAACAGGTTGTAGGGGTTAAGTTTCTATTTTTTTTTTGAAACTTATAAAAAGTGAACAACTGATTCAACCCCCCTTCTCATTTATTATTCAATCCTTTGGAACTTCAATGACCATAACATAAGGGAATTCATACAAATCAATATATGGATCATGGAATAAAGTTTTAATAAAGGAAAGAGTCATTGGAATAAAAAATCATGACTTGTGTGATGTTAATATTGACTAAGGAATCATTAAAAACACATAGCTTTTTACCCATAAAAAGTGGAAAATACTTTTCTTTAAACATAAAATCATTAGATTACTTTACAAAATCATAATATTTTCATAAAAACTCATAGAAAACATAGATAAAATATGTAGGTAACTCAGAAAATCATTTTCATATCACTCTTATAAATTAAATAACCACATGATCGACTTACACACCTAATGAATTGCAGGGTTATCACAGACCCACCTATCTTTGTTTATAATGTAACCACTCCTCCTTGGTTTATAACAGAACCACCCATCCATGGTTTATAACAAAACCACCCATAATCATAAACAATTACCAAGAATCATAATATAAATAAACTACATAGACCTTTCATTTCATCATAAAACTTATAGAAACATCCATTATTCATTTCATTACTTGATTAAATTGTGGAAAAGAAACGAGTTCCATGATAATCTATTTGAAATAATCATAATACATACAGTGAAAGAATGAGGATGGTATTATTAAAAAATATCCCTAATGGAGAATATGTAACATCAAGGGTTTTTAACATTGATGAATAAAAGTAATATTAAAAGATAACAAAAAACATTCTTGAGAAAAATACCATTTTCACTTTGAAAATCATTTTAAAAAACTAAAAAATCATAAAATATTGTGAAAATACTTTTCTTTAAAAATAAATTTGGAAAATTATAAAGGAAACTTCAAAGAAAATAATGATCATGATTACAAGAAAATCCATTCATGTTTTAAACATTAAAAATAAACATTCTTTTCAAACATTTTGTAAAGGGATTCTAAAGTAACCCATTTAGAAAATACTTTTTAAAACCTTATAAAATAAGTATAAATATCATGTAAAATAGATTTATGAAATCATTTATTTTTAAAAAATAACATTTTTTAAACATTTTAGAAAACATGGATATGAAAAAGAAAGATTTCTAATCTAAAGGAAGATACAAGATTAATATCACTTATAAGCAACTTTATTGATGTTTATTCAATAAATAAGGGAGGAAATAGAAATTAAACCTGTGAAAAAAATTCATAACCAGAGGTGAATAAAGAGATGCGGTTTAAGAAAATAAGATCACATAATTTCCTTCAAAAGGAACCTTGAACATAAATAATCCTGAAAAGAAAGGGGATTGTAACATAAAACCTTTATCACTTTGGTTAATTTTCAATCATAAGCCACATAAAAGAATAAATTCAAATAAAACTTTAAATATTATGAATATAAGTATATTACTAATATAACATGTTAAAGGTGTAGTATATACACCTCATAAAAGAAGATAGGTGCATATCATAAACGTATGTCCCAAAGAAAGAGAATTTGAGACGAATTACCCTTACAAAGATAATATTATTGGATTGAGAATTAATAAATAGAGAGATTATGTGTAACAAATATAAATAAAAAAAAGTGAAAATAAAAAATAATTCAATTTATATATCATTTCACACATAATCATGACATAACAAAGTTAATGAAGAAGAGTTATAACCCAATAAAAGGAAACTGAGTCAAGAATCCTTTTACCACTTGGTAACTTTCAAGTCAAATCCTTTTGTATGAAGTAATTCAAATTGTAATATAAAATACCATGAAGTTTTAAGTATTAATGATATAAAATTTAAAAGGGTATTATACACACTATATAAATAAATTAGGTGCATAACAATAAAATATGTCTCACTGAAAGGAAATCGAGATGAAATCCATTACCTTTAGTCTAGACTTTCCATGCATGTACCTTAACTCCTATATAATAAACTTGTATCAATTATTTACTTATTTAAGAATTTTTTTCTAGGTTTATTAATTTATAATTAAATTTTTTTTTATTTATTACAATATCATATTTAATTACTTAATCAGTTAATTCCACATTGATTATTTTGAGAACGTTCGGTTTGTAATTTCAAAATAGATTTAGTGTGTTAACCATGGTAAAAGGGGTCATTGTTCCATAATATTAACAATAAAAACAAAAACAATTATATATTTATAATTTTTATGCATTAATTATATTTTTAAAACCAATAATGAAATATGGTTATGAAAAATGAACTACGCTATAATCATAGATATGGTGGGTAGTACGTACACATGAGTAACATTTCCATTCTTCAACGATCATTATGGAAAGAAGGTAAGTATTATTTTATATTTATATAATTATAATTATATAATAAATAACATATTATTTATTTAAATATACTTATATATATCATCCATGTGATGTGGTTATGGAAAATTAATCACATCGCTTTGTGGAGGTGGTAGTCCACACGTATACACAAACAACATTATCATTCTTCAATGAATAAAAAAATAAGAAATTAAATGATATATTATCTTTTAAGAATGATAAATATTTAATTAATATCATATATAAACATTAATTTCATCATTATAACTAGCCATGGGAGATGGTGATGGAAAACGAATTACATCGGTCCTCGTGGTGGTAGTCTGTAGTACACACAAATAATGGGTTCCTTTCCCATTTGGTAGAGGTTGGAGATGGATATAGGTTATTATATTAATATAATAACATATAATTATATTATATATACTTATGTTATTATCTAAACATGTTTGGAAAATATTTTAAGGATACAGAAGAAGAAATAAAACGAAAACGCTCGGTTAAGAACTATACCTCTTCTCCAGAAAACCTCCATTGCTTTACACCTTAAGCCCTATAAGGTTGGTATTATTCCTAAAATAATATATCTATAATGTGTGAATAGATATTAGGAAGGATTTTTTGTAGGAAATTTCTGAAAAAATGTTTCTTGATGAGTGATGAAATGAGAAGAAGAGGTTCCCTTTTATAAGATAGGGGAGAGACACTTGGAATTTCTTAAAATATTAATTTAATTTAAACAAATTTTGATGTCCAAATAGATCCAAATTGATAATATTAGAATATAATACAAGTATTATTAAAAATAATCTCATATAATTAAAACTTGACAAATTTTTACTATGTTTTTACACTTATTTTTTATTTTAACCCCCGTTAACTCTTTTCACACTTATCGCGACAACACAATTTTTTACTCTTTAAGGGTCATGATAGTTACTATAAATAGAAAAAGGCCCATAAATGGAACATGATTTATATTTTAAACCATATAATAATTAATTATCAGAATATAGTATTTTTAGTAATTTTATATTATTTAATAAAAAATTAATTTCATAAAATATCAATAATGTCAATTTTAGGACTATTCATTCACTTTGAATTTTATAACATTAATACAACAAATAAAATTCAAATAAAATATTTTAATACACCACTAACATGTTATGTTTACCTATAAATTTTTTGGGTCATATTAATTCTTTAAAATTATACCACTTTTAATATTTTTAATATCATTTATTTTATTTTTCCATTAATTGAATAATTACCATGTCAGTATTGTGCAAACATTTAACATAATTTTTTATTCACTAAAAATCAAAAATAAATTACCACGATGAATATAAATAATTTATATTTAAAAATTATATTTATAACCAAACATATCCACTGGTTATCCACATGTTAAAAATATTATAGTTATTAAAAACAAGACTGTGACATTTTTGACTTTTCTTTACATAAAATATTATAAAGGTCATAATCACATCAAAATGGAAAAAAGGCCATATAACTGAATCTTGGATGAGTATGGATAAAATAGAATCATCCAATAAAATTAAGGCAAGTGTAAAGGTCATTTTCTAGTATTTATCATATTATTTTCAACTATTAATTATTTGATTTACCCTTTACCATAGTAACAAAATTTACTATGGTTGTTATTCATATTACCCAAAAATAAAAGAGATATATTTAAAAAATTTAAAAACCATGATACCAAATATTAAATCCATTTTTAAATATTCAAAATATAGATTTTTCATAATTTAATTTAAAATTAAAACTGAAAAAACGTGACGAAAAACATTTTTTTTCTCAGAAAAAGTGCCTTTTTAAATATAAATTGTTTTTATTTAAAATTAAAGTATAAAATTCATTTCAAAAACCATAATTATATTATTTTAATTAAAAAGTAACTAATTAAATTTTAAAAATAATCCAAAATATAATTTTACTTTGTAAATACTTTAAAATAAAATAATGTTTTTAATAAAAATCAGTATTTTTACTATTTATTGAAAAATCAATTTTTTCAGAAAAATTTCAAAATTTCACCATAGGATAATCTTGATATGTTGATTTAAAAAATAATATTTATTTTATAAAATATAATTTATAAAAGTTTCAAAAATTAATTATATTATTTACACACAAAAAGTAATAAAAACCAATTTTTGAAGAAAACATATTTTTGAAGAATAAAATGGTTTTACTAAAAATTGAGTGCTTATTTACTAAGCATTAATTAATAAATTTTTATTTATCATAACCTTTATATATATATACATATTTCAAAACATAGTTAATCATATTCATACCCACTAATTTAATGATTAGGTTATAATAGTTATATTTAAATAATAATATTTCACGGTTCAATTACACTCGGTGTTGTATATTTCGTACGCTATCAAACATATTCATTCTTTTAAAATTTTGGGATATTAAATTATATCCCCTTTAATAAATTGAATCCTCACAAATTTGAAATTGATCTCAGTAATCAAAGGTTGACATTTTAAAATACCTTTACTGAAATCTCACGTCGTAAAAAAGGGTTAATAAAACTTCCTTTTGAAAAGAGAGAAAGAGAGGTACAAAGGTCATCTAGGATAACACATACTAGGCTTATAGATAGGAAAAAATTTGTGGAAAATTAAAAATATGAACATATAATAAAATTATAATTTCCAAATGATGATGGAGAGTGATAGAGATCATTTATTGCAAAAAAAATGATTATGAGAAAGTTAATGACCATAAAACCATAAAACAAAGAGGTGTAAAAAAGAAGATCAATTCATTAGAAGAAAAACCAATAGGTTAACATTTTTGTTTTAAGATATTTTCCAAGCGTTGAGGAATTAATTACAATCTAAACTAAGAACATAAGTAAATATACTCACTTGATAGGTAAAATTTTATCCTTTAATCAATTTCCACCATAATATCATTTTTTGACCCAAACGATGAGTATTCAAGATGATTTTTTTCATGACTAAAACATTATAATCAACTTTTAATAGATCAAATAATCCTAAAAAATTATAATAAGTTATTCCTCCTATATCTATACATTAACCAAAACCAAAATGGTTAGCACAAGGTAAGATAATTCTCAAAATGAATAAACCTTCATAGGAAGAAATAATACATTAATATCAAAAAATCAATAGTAATACCCAAAGTTAAAAAAAATTCATTCAATTAATAACTATCCTTAAAATTCTTCAAAATATTCCTGAACAAGATCGAAATCTAAAAATTATAAGGATTTGATCACATATTCTTACAAGATAAATTTAACATTTATCTCCAAATAATATTAGTTTCCCATAAACTCATATACTCAAAAAGGTATATGCCCTAATCATATAATCTCCAAAATATTTTAACCATTTCCATAAATAAACTGAATCACTATAACACCACATTAAGATCATACATGATTCCAAAAGATAATTAAACCTTGATTCCTAAAATAAAATACCATAATATTTTGTTCTCCTTAATAACATAATGTTTTCCAAAAAAAAAACTTCTTAATTAGTAATACAATCACCAAATCAGTTTTCAATCCCATGGTTAGCTATATCATATGTCCTAAAACTATAATAACCCACAATTAACTAAACATAAAAGATAATATAAACCCTAAAGGTCACCAATACTATTAAACTTGTGTCTATATAATGTAAAGGAATTATTCTTAAAATAAATTTTTCACTAGAACCCATACTAAACCTAAGGGTTATATTACCATAAATGTCTCCCAAAATATTCTTAATCATCTCAAACTTTTATCACTTAAAACCTCAAAAGTGGTTGTCTAAAACTTTAAACTTATGATCAAAATCAAACTTATAAACCCATAATGGTATCCATAACTCTTAAGATAACCTCACATGAAAACATTCTAATCTCCAAAGTTATCTAAACTCTACTCTAATATAAACTGTAACATCCCCAAACCCATACTCCCATATCTGATGCTAAAAACATAAGATTTACATTTATGGACTTGATATCAATAAATGTGGACCAATTTTTTTCATCCAAACCTAACAAAATTAAAAGGAAATATTCAATCACTTACATACCTAAGGAAATTTTAGGTTTAGAGTTTTAGAGAATTAGGACAAACTCTTACTAACTTGGATTTATAAACAACTGGTTCATAATGATCTACACCATGTCCCATAAAATTCTCCATATATGAAACATTTCTAGTCACAAATCATTTTTCATCATTCTTCACAACTTGGAGAAAATGAAACATAATAAGAGTGATCTCAAATGCTCTATAAGGGTAAACATAAGTATTAACAATTGAATATCATTAGTGAGAGTAAGATGAGTATAAGGGTATGGTGACATAATCATAGTGAATGAGAATAACATAAGGGAAATCATACCCATCAATACTTGTATCATGGAATAAATATTTAACAAAGGTAAGAGTCATTGTAATGAAAAATCACCATCCATGTGATGTTAATATTGATTAAGGAATCATTAAAACCCCATATATTTTCACCCATAAGAAGTACCAAATATTTTTCTTTAAACATAAACTCATTATCTTACCTTGATAAATCATTAGATTTCTGTAAAACCCCATAGAAAGCATAAATAAAACATGTTGGTAACTTGGGACATAATTTCTATATCAATCTTAAAATCACTCTTACAAATATAATAACATACAATCAACTTTAATACCCAATTCATTGGAGGGATATCATAGACCCACCCATATTTGGTTATAACATAACCACCCATCTTTGGTTTATAACAGAACCACCCATCCTTGGTTTATAATGAAACCACCCATCATCATAAACAATGAAAAAGAAATATAACATAAAAAAACTACGTGGACCTTGCATTTCATCATAAAACTCATAGAAACATCCATTATTTATTTCATTACTTGATTAACTCGTGGAAAATAAACGGGTTCCATGACAATCTCTTTGAAACAATCACAATCCATTCAGAGAAATAATGATGATAGTATCATTACAAAAAATCATCATTGAATCATATGTAACATCACGATTTTTTTGCATTGATGAATGAAAATACCATTAAAAGATCATAAAAACATTCTTGATGAAAATACCATTTTCACTTTGAAAATCAATTTTAAAAACAAAAAATTCCTAAAATATTATGAAAATAATTTTCTTTGAAACCTTGTAAAATTATAAATCAATATTCAAAGAAAATAATAGTAATGATATTGGAAAAATCCGTTCATGCTGCAAATTTTAAAAATAAACATTCTTTTCAAACATTTCATAAAGGGAGTCTAAAGTGGCCCATTTAGAAAACGTTATTAAATTTCATTTTTAAAACCTTTTAAAAGAAGTAAAAATATATTGTAAAATAACTTTATGAAATAATTTATTTTTTAAAAATAATTTTTTTGAAAACATTTTAGAAAAAATTAATACAGAAGAGAAATATTTTCGATCTAAAGAAAGATACAAGATCGATATCACTTACAAAAAACTTTATTGATGTTTATTCAATTAATATGGGAGGAAATAGAAATTAAAAATGTGAATAAAATTCATAACCATAGGTGAATAAATATATGTGTTTCAATAAAATAAGATTATATAATTTCCTCTAAAAGGAACCTTGAACATAAACAATCCCAAAAATAAATGAGATTGTAACATAAAGTCATTGCCACTTCGGTAACTTTTAAATCATAAGACTCATGGAAGAATAACTTCAAATGAAACTTTAAATACCATGAACATAATGAGATTAATGATATAAAATGTTAAAGTTTCAGTATATACACCTCATAAAATAAGATAGGTGCATATCATAAACGTATTTCCCAAAGAAAGAGAATTTGAGAGGAATTACCCTTACAAAGATCATATCATTGAATTGAGAATTAATTAATGGATATATTATGCATAAAAAATAAAAATACACAAAAAATAAGTTTAAATATATAATAAATCAATTTATAGATCAATTCACACATAATCCTGACATACCAAAATCAATGAATAAGAGTTATAACAAAACAAAAGGAAACCAAGTTAAGAATCCTTTTACCACTTGGTAACTTTCAATTCAAATCCACTTGTAAGAAAAAATTAAAATTTAAATATAAAATACTATGAAGTATGAAGGATTAATGATATAACATTTAAAAGGGAATTATATACATCATATAAATAAATTATGGACATAACAATAAAATATACCTCAATGAAAGAAAATTGAGACGAAATCCCTTACCTCGAGTCTAGAATTTTCATGTATGTCCTTTAACTCCTGTATAATAAAATTATATAAATTATTTACCTATTTAATAAAAATTTTAATAGTTTATTAATTTATCATTTAACCATTTTTTTCATTTATTACAATGGTATATTTAATTACTTAATCAGTTAAGTCCACCTTAGTTATTTTGAGAACGTTTGGTCCGTAATTTTAAAACTTCGGTGTGTTGACTGTGATCAAAGGGTTATTTGTTAAATCATATACATAATAATAATAATCATGGAATAATTATATTTTTATACATAAATTTTAATTTTACAACCAATCATGAAATATGGTTATGAAAAATGAACTATGTTATAATCATGCAGATGGTAGGTCATACGTACGCATGAGTAACGTTTCTATTTTTCAACGATCGTTACAGAAAGAAGGTAATTATTATTTTATATTTAAATAATTATAATTAAATCATAAATAAAATATATTTTTTTAAATATGCTTATATATATCATCCATGTGATGTAGTGATGAAAAACAAGTCACATCACTTCATGGAGGAGGTGGTCCATACGTACGTATGCACGATATTATAATTATTTAGTGAATGGAAATGTAAGAAATTAAATGATATATTATATTTTAATAATGAAAAATATGTCATGAATATATTATATAAACATTAATTCTATTATTATAACTATCTGTGAGAGGCGGTGATGGAAAACATATTATATCAATTCGTGAGGTGGTAGTCCATTGTACACACGAATGATAAATTCCTTTCCCATTTTATGGAGGTTGGGGATAGATATAGGTTATTAAATTAACATAATAGTATATAATTATATTTTATATATTTATTTTATTATATTATCATGTTTTGATAAAATTTTATAGAGGTTTAAGAAGAAATAAAATGAAAACTCTCGGTTAATAACCATACATCTTCTTCAAATAATTTCTTTTCTTTACACCTTAAGCCCTCTAAGGTTGGTATTATGCATAAAATAAGACTTTTATAATGTGGTGAGTGATGTAAGAAAGGTATTTTGGTGGGTATTTTCTGAACCAAATAGTTCTTGAGGTGTGATGAAATGAGAAGAAGATGTGACCTTTTATAAGAGAGGGGAGGGACACTCTTGGAATTTCTTAAAATATTAATTTAATATAAACTAATTTTTATATCTTAATGTCTCAAAATTGATAATATTCAAATATGAAGATGATTATTATTTTAAATAAAATAAAATAATTATATTTTTAAAATTTTTGACTATATGTTTACCCTTATCTTTTGGTTTTAACCCCTGTTAACCCTTTTCACACTTACTACAACAATAAGATGCTTTACTCTTTAAGGCTCATTATAGTTACTATAAATGGAAAAAGGACCATAAATAGAAATTTATTGATATTTTAAACCATATCATAACCAATTGGAAAAATATAATATTTTTAAGAACTTTATATCATTTAATAAAATATTATTTTCATAAAATATCAATAATGATAATTTTAGAACTATTCATTTACTTTGACTTTTATAACATTAATAAAACAAATCAAATTCAAATAAAATCACTTAATACAACCCTAAAATGTTATTTTTATCTATTAAATTCATGTTTCACATTAATTATTTCAAATTATACTACGTTTAATATTTATAATATCATTTATTTTAATTTTCCATTAATTGAATAATTACTACGTCAGCATTTTATAGGCATTTAAAGTGATTATTTATTCACTAAAAAATAAAAATAAATTACCATGATTAATATAAATAATTTATATTTAAAAATAATATTTATAATCAAACATATCTACCAGTTATCACCATGTTAAAAATATTATAGTTATTAAAAACAAGAGTGCAATATTTTTAACTTTTCTTTAAATAAAATACTATAAAGGTCGTAATCACATTCAAATGAAAAAAGGATATATAACAAAATATCGGATGAGTATGAATGAAATATAATCATAAAATTAAATTAAATCAAGTGTTATGATCATTTTCTAGTCCCTATTATATTATTTTTAACTTTTAATTATCTGATTTACCCTTTATTATGGTAACTAAATTTACTATGATTGTTATTTATATTTCCCAAAAATAAAAGGGTGATATTAAAAACATTTGGACCCCTTGATTAAAAATATTGAATCCATTTTTCAATATTAAAAATATATAATTAATAGAATTTAATTTAAAATTAAATAAAAAAATGCAATGAAAAACGAGTTTTCAGAAAAATGCCCCTTTTAAATATAAATTATTTTTATTTAAAATTAAACTATGAAATTCATTTAAAAAAAATTGGATTATTTTAAATCAAAATTAGCTAATTAAATTTTAAAACCAATACAAAATATAATTAGACTTTGTAAATATATTAAAATAAAATATCGTTTTCAATAAAAATTAGTATTTTCACTATTCACTGAAAAATCAAACTTTTCAGAAAAATTTCAAAATTTAACCATAGTAAAATATTTATATGATGATTTTAAAAATGATATTTATTTTTTAAAATAAAATTTATAAAATTTCCAAAATTTAATTATACTATTTTCTCACAAAAATCAATAAAAACCATTTTTGAAGAAAACATATATTTGAAGAATAAAATGACTTTATTAAAAATTGAGTACTTATTTACTAAGAATTAATCAATACATTTTTATTTATTATAACCTTTATGTATATATATTTAAATAGTATTTAATTGTATTCATACATTCCAATTTAATAGCTAGGTTATAATGATCATATTTAAATAATAATATTTCACGGTTCGATTACGCTCGGTATTGACTATTTTGTACACGATTAAACATAATTGTTCTTTTAAAATATTGAGATATTACATGTAGGTTCTAGTCACAATTTAAGCATCTTTTGATGGTATGACCAACTAGGCATTTAGTCTTAATTTATGTGTAATAGTTGTCACACATGATCAAAACATCATGTCCAATGAAAAACACATATTACTCAACTATATTAAAATGTCATAACCAAAAGTAGAGGATCTTAACATGTAATTTATAATTAATTTATTAGAAGATATAAAATTAACCCAACTTATAATTCTTCTTTCATTGATGATATGATTAATTAGTTCTCATCACAACATCATTGCATTTCAAGATTCAACTATAGAATCCCTCTAGCGATGATCCATAAGTTCACTAAAATCCATAAATGATTCCATAGAATTATTGGGTGCTAGTAAGGCTTATTTTGATTTCTTGTGTTGTTCATGGTTGATCGAAATAGTGTTCTTCTCTAAGGGGGGATAACTATTTATATTCTCTCAAAATATTGAGATAGAAGGAATAAATAATTCACTCTTGGACTTGAGCAAGTATCTCTCTATCAGTTGTGCACCAAAAGTGATTTAATAAAGAGTTATAATTAGTTATTTATTATAGAAGGTTCAGGGTTAGAAAATCTCACACAAACCCCTAACTATCTTTAATATTCTTTGTTGACTTCATATCCATTAATAGAAATAACATTATTATCAATCACTTGACATGTGTAACACATTTAAGAATATAAATAAATATTATTTATACCATTTCAAATTAGACTATTAATGTGACACCCCGAACACATTTATATTTTTAATAATAATATTTTGTTAATTATTAGTATTATTATTATTATTTTGTTTTGTTTAATAATTATTTCATCCAAAATAAATTCTTGTAGAATAAAAATAAGACATGTTTTATTCAATAGAAATGCTGAAACCTTAAATTTCCATAAGGCCAACAGACCCTAACTAATCTAGAATACCTATTAGAAGACCTATTAGGATCACTAGGAGACCACCAAACATAACAAACAAACCAAGAAAATAGTGAAAATCCTTCAGGTCTGTCACAATGAAAAACATTATGGAAAGAATAGTGAAAACCGTACTAAGAATCAAGGGGATGTAGAGCACCATCTTCACCGAATTGGTTTTTAAAGTTTGGAACACCCTAAACA
This sequence comes from Viscum album, assembly GCA_963277665.1. NCBI lineage: Eukaryota > Viridiplantae > Streptophyta > Magnoliopsida > Santalales > Viscaceae > Viscum > Viscum album. The sequence continues at coordinate 1,604,748,863 of OY728141.1, read as the reverse complement.
AGTATTTATAAGGTCTTGAAGTTAAATATGGTCATTGTTGGCTATTGAGGTCTTTAGATGGCCGTTGGTTTTTGTAACGGTCATAAAATTTTATAACCGTTGGGTATTTTAAATATTTTGATTATTTTAAGTATTTTGATTATTGTAATTATTCTAAGTATATAATAATTTTAAATATTCTAAGTATTTAAAGTATGTTAATTATTTTAAGTACCTTAATAACTTTAAGGGTTTTGAATGTTTAAAATTAATATTTTAGTTAATAAATGTATGTTTTTAAGTAAATTTAAAGTTTTGAAAGAATACCTCTCTATGTATTAAAAGTGTATACTTATTTAGATTTTAATAGAAATGAAATGTAATCAATTATTTTGTAAAGAAATATATATGTTTCAAATGTTTGAAAATGATTTAATTATTTTAAAGTTATATCGTTGGTTAAATAATGATATAGTTTTAATTTTAAAACTATGAGGTTTCTTTTAAAAATAAACATAAACCTATGAAAGTAATGACATGGTTTTTAGTTGAGGTTAGATTTTGAAATTTAATGTTTTGAAACTAAAAATGAATACAAACATATTAAAATAATGGAATTTGGGAAAAGAAATAATATATTTATATATATTGATTAATATATAAAATGTGTTTTTTTTAAAAATATGTGTTATGTTTCTAAAAAAATGATCCTTGGCTGGCCAAGCCAAGCTAGCTGGGGGAGGCAGCACGCACCACTCTGAGTGGGGCAACCGATCCTTGACTCCACAGCTAGCTAGCATAGGCCAGTTGTGTGGAGCACTAGTACACGCCCACGGGGGGCGTAAGAAGAACCAAGGCAACACCACCTTACAGGGAGGCACAACGACAAAGGGTTGGCGCAGAGCGCGCTCGCAAGAGAACCAGTACAGGGCGGTACTTGGGAAGGGGATGGGAGTTCATTGGCTTAAGGCCAGAGCATCGAGGTATTTATGGTAGTCTTGGATCACTTCCCATTTTGATGTGGGATGCTGTTTTTAAGGGAAATGTAATATGAGCTGTTGAATCAAGACGCGGTTGATCTCGACCGCTCATCCTTTTTAAAACTCACATTTTACTCGCGATCATCCGATCAAAGCTGTAGTTGATCTCAACCATCCTTCTATTTTTATAACTATGAAAAACTTCTTAGCCGTCCGATCGACCTCAGTCGATCGTGGCTATCCATTATTTTCCACATCTCCTTTCTTTCTCCTTCTTCCTCCCCGTGCCGCACCAGTAGTCGTCACTCTCTCCACTATTTCTCTCTCGACCCGTGAGTCTTCCTATCCCTCTCCCCAGCCAGTTGTCCACATTTCTTCTTTCTTCTAGTCCTTAGGGGTATTTTATTTTAATATTGACCCAACCTATTCTCATGCAAGCTTTCCACAAAATATATATATAATAAAAACAACTGATCCATTTGAGATTTGGATTAATCACAGTTTTTTTTGTTTTCTATATGAATAGTTAGATTTAGTTTTCATTAAGTTTTATTGTTTATAATTCCATGTTGAACCATTTTATATAAAATTATATATATACAGTTTATATAAACTGGTTATATAAACCTCTTTTTACACCTTAAACCTACGAGTTTTTCTCTTCTCAAACTTCTCTCTAACCTCTCCTCGGCTCCACCCTACCTTTGGAATCATGTAAGGGATTATTTTATTTTGTGTTTGATTAAACCATATATATAATTATATATATATATATATGTATGTATATTTATAAAACAAACTTATTCTGTTTTTATGATTTTCAAATGATGAACATTTGTTTTTTTAAATGATGTTCTAAATGCATGTAAATCATGTAAGGGTTTTACTTTTATTTTGGTGTTTGATTAACCCTTATATACATATGTATGTATATATGTTTATATATATATATATCACAAACCTCATCCGTCTCATATTTTTTGAATGATGAATATTAGTATGATGTTCTTTACTCATATAATACATGTAAGGGTTATTTTAGATTTAGCTTTGGTATGTAAAACCCATATATACACTTTGTGTATATATGATTGTATGTATATATATATATTTTAATTATAAACTGATTTAAGTTTTCATAAAACCGAATTTTAGTGATTAAATAATGTTTTTGTTATTATGCATGTCTTGATTTATTTTAAGAAGTTTGATGGTATTAACCTGGTGATGATTTTATATAATACACATGATACAATTTTATATTAGAAAACAATAACAAAGCCTTGTTTTGTTATTGTGCACCTAAAATTTTTAAGAAGTCATCACCTTGATATTATATGCATGCATCCCCAATTTATAAATTTTAGGATAGAAGGTTGGAACAATATTTTGTCCATTACACATAAATATATATACATACATAAGTACATGTAGTGAAATGTGTTTAATTATTTTCTTACGCATGCATACCTCACATGAAATAATTATTTTATATTTATACTTATTATATTTCAATTCATGATGAATCTTCCACAATGAATGATAATAGTTATTAAAGTTCATGATTTAATCTATTTGGCTCTACTATTTATCATTGTATGGAAAATATGAATGATATCTATCTTAAATTCAAAAAAACATGTATTTTAATACATTAGGTGTTTACTTTCATGGAATAAGGGTTTTAAGAATTATTATTTTATGTGAAAAAATCAGACAATCTATTATTAATTTATCACTGATGATAGTTTATTGATTAAGAATTTAATTATTCGAAGTGGTATGGGACACTTCAAATAAAAGACATAAATTAATTATTCAAAGTGGTATGAGATACTTTGAATAAAATACATGAATTAATTATTCGAAGTGGTATGAAACACCTTGAATAAAAGACATAATTTAATAAATCAAAGTGGTATGAGACACTTTTATTTAAATACATTTAGACATACGCAGAATGCATTGGACTTATTATGTGATGGGTGAGGCCCACTATAGCCTCTTGATGCATCAGCAGGTCTCATGAGACAAACTAGGTCATGACATGAGGCATTGAAAAAATGATTATGTATGGTCTTGGAACAAGTCCTCAACATAATGTTTTAGAATGTATAACATATTCATTTTCCTCAATATTTGATTAATATTTAAGCCATGGGATTATTATACTAGTAGAACATCCCTTGTTTGAGAATCCTTTACTTATGATAATAGTAATAAATGCACCTGGCATAATGAAGTATGTACTTGGAAAGTTTCTTATAAAAAAGTGTAGCATCTGCTTTGATAACTTTAACATAGAAGTTAATATTACATATGTCATTTCATAAATTACATTTTAAGTGTTAAGTGAATCATGATATTTCTACTTATGAAATTCCAATAAAGTATTATTTCATGTAAGAATTTGTATCTGTATCATTTCATGTCACACTTAAATTAGTTTAATCAATTTCTAATTTATATATAGCATTCCATGCAATTTGTACAAGTATGTATGCTCTGATATGTGTTTTTTACTTTAAATAAATAAGTTCTTGAGTATGAGGTTTTCCTAAAAATAGTTTCAAGGAACCTTAGAAAAATGTTGATTACATGCTTCAATAAATGTTGTTTTCCTTTTTATAAAATGTTTTTCAATTATTTAAAAGGATTTTTTAAAAAGGAATTTCATTAATTTTTTTTGAAACCCCTTATTGGGATTTCTTGTGTTCACCCTACATTTTTAATTTATTTTTATAGGGTTAGTAGATTTATTATATTTAAGTACTCCTGTTTGATGAAAACAATATGAAGCTTATCTTATACAGTTTTGAAGAAAATTATCTATTTTATATGGTTTTCTAGAACCTAGACCAGAAATATTCTTAGTGATGGAATGTGACGTGTAATTTTATCATCATGTTTTTATAAAAAAATTACACACCATATTTTAGGCACTGACTTTGGGATTTTGGGGTCGGGTCTTCATAGTTGGTATTAGAGGAATGGTTTAGAAAATTCTATAGAATTAGAACCGAGGAAAAAAAATTACTAAGTTTCGCTGAGTGGAACTTTTTCTTAAAATTTTCAGATGGAAGGTGAAGGTTCACCAAAAAACCTCTTGTATATCCCTACCAAATTACTTAAGAACATAATTGTCAAGTTGTGTTTAGAATCATACCATCCTTTCGTGAACCTGCGTCTAACCTGCAAACACCTCTACCAAGTGCCCATCAGCCCAAATGTCCTTTGGTCCTATGAGGTAGATAGTTATGTTTATCATTGTATGGAAAATGAAAAATTTGTAGAGTATAGACATAGGGGAAAATAACATGAAGGTCTCTTTCTCTATTTCACTCTATCCAAAAATTTCCTAGTCTTAGGGAAGTTCTGAGAAGTTGCATTGGAGGGGGACCTTCGAGCAGCTTATCTATTCTAGGTTCTGAGTTTCAGTATATATTAGAGACTCTATGAAATCAAAACTCTCAGGAATGATATAGCTTTTAAGATCTATAAGGAATGAGTCAATGCTGAAATCTCTGAGCTCCATACCTCTCATACTTCTCTCTGGAAACCTAAGTGTTTCATGCATAGGTTTGACCCTAAATTCTCAAGGTGTATCTGGGCTAGGGAGATTGAGGAACTAAAAACAATCCTAGGAATCTACCTGAGGTCATCAATGGATTATCCATAGTGGTGGACCTGGTGAAGGTATAAATAAAATACCATTTTTCATTCAAATTTTGTTAATTAATAATGGTTAAAAAAATGATTTGTAGGGACATCAAGAGTGATGTCTATGGGATGGTTCTGGGAAGTATAAGAGCATGATAGAATTGAGAGGACACAATTCTTTTGATGGGGGAATAACATGACACCCCGAACACATTTATATTTGTAATAATAATATTTTTTAATTATTAGTATTATTATTATTTTTTGTTTAATAATGATTCCATCCAAAATAAATTCTTGAAGAATAAAAATAAGACATGTTTTATTCAATATAAATGCTGAAACCTTACATTTCCATAAGGCTAAAATACCCTCACTAACCTATAATACCTACTAAGAGACCTATTAGGATCACCGAGAGACCACCAAACACAACAAACAGACCAAGAAAATAGTGAAAGTCCTTCGAGTCTGTCACAATGAAAAACATTATGGAAAGAACAATGAAAACCATACTAAGAATCAAGGGGATGTAGAGAAGCATCTTCACAAAATTGGTTTTTAAAGTTTGGAACATCCTAAACAAGTATTTATAAGGTCTTGAAGTTAAATATGACCATTGTTGGCCGTTGAGGTCTTTAGATGACCGTTGGTTTTTATAGTGGTCATAAAACTTTATAACCATTGGATATTTTAAGTATTTTGATTATTTTAAGTATTTTGATTATTGTAAGTATTATAAGTATATAATAATTTAAAATATTCTAAGTATTTAAATTATCTTAATTATTTTAAGTACCTTAAGAACTTTAAGGGTTTTGAATGTTTGAAATTAAGATTTTAGTTAATAAATGTATATTTTTAAGTAAATTTAAAGTTTTGAAATAATACCTCCCTATGTATTAAAAGTGTATATTTATTTATCTTTTTAATAGAAATGAAATATAATCAATTATTTTGTAAATAAATATATATGTTTCAAATGTTTTAAAATTATTTAATTATTTTAAATTTATATCGTTGGTTAAATAATGATATAGTTTTAATTTTAAACCATGAGGTTTCTTTTAAAAATAAACATAAACATATGAAATTAATGACATGGTTTTTAGTTGAGGTTAGATTTTGAAATTTAATGTTTTGAAACTAAAAATGAATACAAACATATTAAAATAATGGAATTTGGGAAAAGAAAGAATATATCTATATATATTGATTAATATATAAGTTATGTTTTTTTTATAAAAAATATGTGTTTTCACTAGTGGAAACTGAGGCTTTACCAATAGTTTTATTCCAATGGTTTGTTCAAACTATTGGTATATTATTTTTGGATAAACCTTTACCAATGGTTTGAACAAACTGTTGGTGTACTTCTTTTAGAATCAAGCTTTCCCAATGGTTTGAGTAAACCATTGGGAAATATTTAATTTTACTAATGTATACCAATTGTTTTTTAAAATTGTTGGGAAAAGTTTCCCCCAAATACACAACAGCTCGACTTCCCCCATCCGTGCGATTGGATCCCTAAATATAAGCTCTCCTGAAGCTCTCTCTTTACCCTTGGCTATGAAAATCCTTCCACCCGATAGATCTATATTCAATAAAGTAATTTTTTAGTTCTACAATTAAAATTGGTAAGTGATACCTTATTTTTAGTGTTCCCCATCTATTTTATTTTATTTTCTGTTTTGATTTGGCCTAAACTAGAGGTCCGTGTAGTCTGTGGCATGGTATACCCAATAAGTGAACTTTTATTTGTTTTTTGATTTTTTTTTCTACACTTCAAGTGTCATGATTGAGTGAATAACCTTTATTTTAAGTCTTCATAGCCACTCCTTCTGTGTATAGTTAGTGAACTATATGAACAAATGGAGGTGGTGGTGTATACCCACTCAAAGATGGTAAAGGGTTTGTTTAGTCATATTGTCTTGAGGTGGGTAATGGATATAAGGATGATCAATGTGAAGGGATTGGGGACTATTGGGGTAGTGGTGTAGGTGGTTTTCAATTTTTTTTAGTGGGGTGATATGGTAGTTTCTATATACTTTAGTTTAGTTGAAAATTGGATTTTTACTTTGTATTTATAGTTTTTGTTCAATAAATAATGTAAGGGTAGTGATTTTAAGGATGAATTTGGTGTTGGTTGGATGATGGATTGGAATTGTGATGTTGGTTAGATTAGGTATAGGTAATTTTCAAGGTATTATATGGGTATTGCCTCCCCTAAACACCCCACCCCACCCCCCTAGACACCCCACCCCCAATGGACACCCCCACCTGCCTGGACATCCCCCCACACTAGACACCCCCTGGACCCCCCATTGGACAACCCTCACCCCCCTGCACACCCCCACCCCCTTGGATATCTCCCCACCCCCTGGACACCCCCACCCCCTTGGAGAGCCACCCACCCCCTGGACACCCCTCACCCCGATGGAAACCCCCCCCTCCCCTCACCCCCTATATACCCCCACCCCTGGACACCCCCACCCCAGACACCCCCACCCCCTGGATAGCCCCCCACCCCCTGGACACCCCCACCACTTGGACACCCCCACTACTTGGTCACCCCACCCCCTGGACACCCCCATCCCCCATGGACACCCCCACCCCCTTGGACATCCCCACTTGGATACCACCCCACCCCTTGGACACCCCCACCCCTTGAACACCCAACCCCCCCTAGACAGCCCCCCCATACACCACCCCACCCCTTGGACACCCCACCCCCTTGGACCCCCCCAGAACCCGCACCCACCCCCTTGGACAACCCCCCTGGAAACCACCCCACCTCCTAGACACTACCCCACTCCCTGGACACCCCACCCCCTAGACACCCCCACCCCTAGATATCCCCCCACCCCCTGGACACCACCCCACCCCCTGGACACCCCACCCCCTGGACACCTCACCCCCTTGGACAACCCCCACCCCTAGATAACCCCACCCCTCCTAGACACCCCCACCCCTTGGACAACTCCCCCTGGACACCACCCCACCTCCTGGACACCCCCACCGCCTGGACACCCCCACCCCTTGGACACCCCCACCCCCTGGACACCCCCACATAATGAATACTTCGACTTTGGGTATTGGGTGTTATGAAATCTCCTAACTTTTCAAAATATTTCCATTTTTTAGCATTAATAACTTATTTAAAAAACCCCCTTTACACATTCTGTATCTTTGATGAAAATAATTAACTTTGTAATATCTTGAACAATGTTCTATCAGCTCCATGGTGTCCTCTTGTATGTGATAAATGAAAAAAATTCTAAAACATATTTCACCTCAAATTTAGGAACACATAACTGAATTAGTATATCTTCACATTGTTTTAATAATAAGGTATCAACCCAGGAATAGTTCACTACATCAACTAGAAACCCCTTCCTTTATGGATATCTAAAATGGGTATAGATTATCCCATTTGGAAAATAAATTTCAATCTCATCATTTGAAATGTCCATGTAAATGGAATCATGCTTCTTTTCCCCATGTAACCTTCATATTATGACATCAAACTCCTCTTACTTCCATTTAATCTTTCTTGGATCATGATCCACACATATGACCATGATGTTTCAATCCCTGAGGAACTTTTTACCATTATTTTCATATTATATTTTTCATTTATTCAGAATAGATATTATGAATATCACTCAAATAATCTACTAAAATATAAAATTTCTTTGATCTAAAATTTACTCAACTCCAAAATAATTCTCCTTCACAAGTGTAAATGATCTTAAACACTCTTTTATAATTCTTCAAAGATATTCAAAACCTTACTTGAACATTTTTTGGTGTCTCAAAACACTATCCAGATCTCATGTGATCAAGTTATTACTTTGTTCATTGAATACTTGATAATAATGGGATTCTTCTCCTTCAAAGGCTCATAAATTCAAAATATCTTCTTCTCTTTGACATAAGATGTATAGGAATCTAAAAATTCTTCTATAGATTATATATGTTCTCTCAATATGAAAAACTATCATGGTATTATATTTATAATTGAATTCAATATCATGGATTTATATTAATTTATAGTATTTTTTTATAAATATAGTATTTTGTTATAAATATAGTATTTTGTTGTCTTTTATATTATTATTCTCATATAGATTAGTGTGTTAGTTATGGTTTCATATAAATTGAACAATTCTCATTTACTTAAATATATTTTTGATTAAACTTCAATCTTATTAAATTGCTTATGAAAAAATGACTTATAACATTTTTTTACTGAATGGATAGAAGTTGGATGTATGAAACCGATCAGATCTCAAGTGATTTTCAAAAAAATTTGGAGAGATTTTTAGATTTTTCATTTCACAATGCTTCATATACTGGTCACATACACTTACCATGTTACAATTTTGTTGGAAGACCTTGATTAAGCTATAAAGAAGTCATTTACCACATAATCAAATATGGATTTCAATAAAACTACTATGTGTGGTATCACAATGGGGAGAAAATGAAATATCAAATTGTTGATGATCCAAATGAGAGGACTAGATTGGAGAATTTTTTATATGACCGGTTTCTATTTATTCATCATCATGAAAAATAAAGGATTCCAATCTTTCAGGAAAGCATGAATTATGTGCGGTATCTTGAATGATGCTACCACGAATCTAGTATATCGACAATGTGGTAAAATGAAAAAGTTGGAATTTTTTATCTGATTGTTTCATGGGAAAACTATGTATGAGATTTCTAATACTACCATTGATTACATTCTTACCTTCTTGAAGGACTAACTTCCAGATGATGTAGATATTCCCTCAAACCACTATATGGCATAGAAATTATTTGATTAACTTGAATTTTCAAGAAACAAAATTCATGCTTTCCTGAAAGATTGTAGTTTATTTAGGGAGGAAACTACTGAATAAAATGATTGTATAAAATGTGGTATATCCTGATAGAATCCAAAAGCTAATGGAACACCATCCCATGTGCCACAAAAAGTAATGTGGCACTTTCTATTGATCCCCAGACTCCATAATATTTTTATGTCTGATGAAATATCAATAAAAATGCAATGGTATGATATCAAGAAAAAGAAGAATAATGATGAGTTGGTTCACCCTACAGATGTATTTTCATAGAAGATATTTGATGCTCGATATCCTGATTTTGTAGATGACATGCGTAACGTGAGGCTAGGTTTTTCATGTGATGATTTTAATCAGTTTGGGAAGATGCTTACTTCGCACAACACATGGATGGTTTTTATACATATTTATAACCTTACCCCATGGTTGTGTATAAAAAAACCTTTCACTTTCATGAGTATACTCATATCTGTCCCTTCTGATCCCGACAATGATATAGACATATACATGCAACCTTTAATAAAAGAGTTGAAACTTCTTTGGGGTGTGGGTGTGCGCACATACAATGCATGTTTAAAAGAAATATTTCAGATGCGTACTGTGCTTATGTGGATGATCAATGATTTTATTTCTTATGAAATGATGTCTAGATGGAGCACAAAGGAAAAACTATCATGTCTAATTTGTATGAAGAATACATGATCCAGAATACTGAAACATCACTTTAGTTTCAGTTTTATGGGACATAAAAGATTCTTTCCAATAGACCATCCATATAGAAATAATCGTCGAATATTTAACAATACCATGGATATTGATGATCCACCTCAGCGTATGTCTGGAATTGATGCTCTTAATGAATTAAAAGATTTCAGTTTTTCATTTGGGAAGGGTCAAATGAAATCTGGAAAGAGAAAGAATTTTTCCACTAAAACCTGTTACAATTGGAAGAAGAGGAGTATCTTCTTTGATTTTCATTATTGGTCAACCAATTTGTTATGTCATTTCTTATATATAATTCACATTGAAAACAATATATGTGAAATGTTGCTTTCGATTCTTCTAAATGTTAAGGGAAAGACAAAAGATGATTTACAATCTTGATGTGACTTAATGGATTGGGGCATCAGACCAGAATTACATCCTATGCGTATCAATGAAAATAAATGGTAAGTTCCATGTGCTTCCTATGTGATGAAACCTATATAAAAAAATCAGTTTCTGGAAGTACTATAGTCTATTAAAGTTCCTGATGGCTATTCAAGAAACATATCTAAATGGGTCAATAGAAGAGAGTCAAAGCTAAAATCTTTGAAGACTCATGATTATCACATCCTTCTACATGAGTTGATTCCAATATAAATCCATCATATTTTTTCCAATAATTTAATGGTGGATGTTATTTGGTTGTTCAATTTGTTTAGATATCTTTTTCTAAGAAGTTTTCTAAAAATTTCTTATAAAAAATGTTGGCAGATGCCCCATTAATTTTGTGTGAGTTATAGAAAATATTTCCTCCATCATTTTTCACATGCATGCTGCGTTTTAATATCCATATTCCAACTAAAATACTTCTTTGGGGACCTATTTATTTTCATTGTATGTATCCAACTAAAATAAATATGTACACATTAAAGTCTTATGTCTGAAACAGGAATCATCCTGAAGGTTCTATCGTGAATGGTTACTTAGATCAAGAATGTATGGATTTCTGCTCTATGTATTTGTCTGATCTTACTACAAGAATTAATAGACCAATGAGAAATAAAGAATAACATTATGAGAAAATTGAACCTAGTTTTCCATCACTTCCTCAAATAGGAGAAATTTCTAGATCATATACATTGACTACATTAAGCCTTGAAGAGCGGGAGATGACATATCGCACAGTTTTGTTCAACTGGGATTTATTCGATGACTATATCAGGTAATTAAATTAAATATGTATATATTACATATATATCTATTAAACTATTCACATTTTTATCTATAGGGAACATAATGCAATGATAAATAGAAATCATCATTCTTTATCTTTGAGAAGGAGGGAGACTCTACATAACAAAGAGTTTTCTGCTTGGTTAAAATTGAAGGTAAAAATATTACTGTTTAAAACAATTAAATCAATATTTAATTAAGTTTAATATTCATTTATATTTTAGGTATTGAGTTTTCCTGTTGAATCTATCTATGAGGAAATAAGATCTTTGGCTTTTGGTCCCAATACCATGGTTCGTGACTGTAAATCAATTGTTATCAATGGGTACAAATTTATTATCACTGAACAAGAAAAGAACATGAGAACGCAACATGATAGTGTTATGTTTCCTGCCAAAATAGACTATTATGCCAATGCATTAGATAGTAGACCGCGATTTTAAAATGTAGGTTATTATGGAGTCATTGAAAAAATAATAATATCGATTATTACTCTCATGGATGAGTCACGATGATGAAATGCCAGTGGTTTGATTCGATGATGAGGTAGGGTCCATTTATTGATGATTGTGGATTTCAAGTAATTTATATGACTCGCACTCTTGCTACTGATGAACCATATGTATTGGCATTAATGGCGAAACATGTTTTTTATGTCAAAGACCATCTTCGACCTAAATTTGGTGTCATTATTAAAGTAATTACAAGACATATTTTTGATAATGGTGATAATATAATTGACACCATCCCTAATTCTATTGGAAACAATCCATTTATTACTTTTGATAACTCCAATAGCTCAATTGTCAGAGTTGACTGTGAACCTGAAGTTGTGGTGGGAAATATATAGAATCATCCATCCATGTTCTCAATTCATTTTGTTTAGCTTGACTTGGGTTGTTAAGGTTAGTACTATTAAAATTGATTTAATATTGATTACAAATATATTGTATCTGACTTGACTGTTATGTGAATTTTCAATGTTTATTGGTTGCAATTTTATTTGAATTTCATTTTCTAATTTGGAATTGAACTGTATTCAAACCTACGAAACCAAAATTTTTAACTTGGTGAACATTTCAATGGTTTATTGACCATGTATAAAATTAATATAACTATAAGACCTTTTGTTAACATTTCACTAAATAATGAACATGATGGTTTTTCTTCTTCTACAAAACATGTATAGAAATCTACATCATCTACCTGGGCTAAAGAAATTAAAATTTTCCTTAATTTCGACAAGTGATTTACCCCTTATGAATTTGGTAGATATCTTATCCTTGTTCATCTATTTATATCATCATTTCCAACTATCTTAAGGGTTTAATCATTCATAATATATACCTTGCTGAATTTTCTAGAGGCATAATTCAGTATGCTCTCTCTCTTGGTTGTTGAGTAAAATAAATCCCCAGAATCAATGTTTTATGATTTTAATAGACTGATAAAACTTAGTAAATAACCATCCTATACTCAAAATTAAATTTATTTATTACATCTTGTATGATTTATCTAATTCATTATATATCCATTCAAGATCACCTAAAACAACGGATAGTTAAATTATCCATGGATCCCCCTATTCCCTCTTATATATTTTGTTTTTTTGGGTTACAAATTAGTTATCCTTTTCTAATTACTTCCATATTTTTTTTTCAAATGTAGGAAATGAAACCAATTGAAGAGAGGTGATGAAAAAAGATTATAGACAACAATTTTTTCATGGATGAGATGGGTATTCCAAAACTAGTGCCTGTAGTGAGTATTTTATTTCAAATATATATATTTAAATAATATATAATGTCATGTGATTAATTTTGTTTTTAAATTTTTTTGCAGGATCCAGCTATTAGGTGACAATTATTTGATGAGAAGCCTAGTAGTGTTCCCAGTACTTAGGGTGTTCATACGAAGGGGGGTGGTATGAGAACTAGCCGATTTGGTAGGCGTACCTGATTAGACCCTGCCCCTACCACTGACATACCATCTATCCCACATTCTGATCCCGATGTGTCATTAGGGACACATGAGATATTTTGGCCTCCCATGTTTTCACCACCGTTTATATTTGAATCTCCTCACACGTATTTACCATATCTGATGATGATTCCCACTCCCCATCTAGCATTTAGCCAGCCATCCGTGCCATCTTATTTTACTTCTACTTACTTCTCTCCAAGATTCTATATTCTATATTATTCGACTCCTTCTCCACTACAGTCTATCCCTGTGGAGAATACATTGGGACCCACTCCACCTATACAAGGTGTTCCTTTAGTTTCTGTAGATCCATCAGGGCCCATTGATCAGAATACTATAGGTATATTTATATAATCCTAACAAATTTTTAAACTATTATTTATTTTCATTATAACATGTATTGATAAAATATTTGTTTTTATTTTATAATAGATACATATACTGAGAGGAGGAAGGGGTGGGGGCATACACACATGCGTGTAGTGTGGAACTGCTGTACATAGTTGATGGTGGACTACAATGAAGATAGTCAAATGATTGAAAAAATAGGACAGTAATGTCGAAGTTTTTTGGCGACGCTTTCCAAATACTCTGACATCATTCCTGTCAGCCCACTCTCATAGAGACAGTTTCCAAATGAAGTCAAGGATAATGCTTGGGAAGAGATATGGGTAAAAAAATCTATTATATTTAATGCAATATATTATTTTTTTATTTATATAAATTAATATTTTGGTGTCAACTTCAGTTTAATTTCCCCGATGGTGAGGGTGCATGGTCAGGACATTTATAGGATTTAGGTGAGTTTTGGAGAGCCTATAAGAACGATTTATATATTGGATGGCATGATAGAGTTGGCATAGAGTTAGAGGCGGTACCTGTTGTGGATAATTGTCTGATAGAATAGTAATGGCTGATGATTACTCATTGGATGACTATCCAGTTTAAGGTATTAATCACATTTGAGGTATTTAAATGAAAATTTTCATGTTTTTAATTAATACTATATTTTATGTTATTGAATTTTATTTAGGAATCATTCAGAAGAAATTAAAAAAACATTGATTCTAAAAAATACCTCCACACATTGGGATGTACTACGATGTCAGATCATGAGAGGAAGTAGGTATGATAGTTTATAATTTTTCTTTACGACTTGCACTTTATATTGTTTCCTCTATAATTTATTATATTGCTAAAGTTGTCATATAATATTAGTTATGAAATTAGTTATTGGTAACCTATTTTTAATTATAGTTTTCTAAATTCAATGTCATTGTATAGGCAAACATTGAATATTGAATGATGTGTTCCTCGAGTAAAACTATTTTGCTTGAGTAGAAGGAAGAAAGATGGAAGTGTGGTTAACAAACTGACTCATCAATAGATTTTAAGTTTTACTTTGTTGATTTGAAAATTTAATATCTATTTTATAATTTAATAATCTATTTGTATTTTTAAAAGGCTACTTTAGAGGCCCTTGATGCCCAGGAACCTGACAATTTTGGTCCAAATGATCACTTGTATCAGGTGTTGGGGGATTAACACCCTATAAGAGTATGCTGCTGACCTGAGAAGAGTATATTACTGATGAGGTATTGTCCCTCCTAAAGTATGAGTTTTAGTGCCATCAAGTTCCATTAGGTTAAGGCATAGGCAGAACAAGCTGAAAAAATGGCCACAGAGATGGCAGAATAGTCTGTTAGGGAAAACACTGCATTTATAAAACTGATGGAAGTTTTACGTCCAACGCTTCCACTGGAGGCCAACACAAATTATGATGAATATATGTCATTGATGCATTCTATATATGGTGCACTAGGTGGAAGTTCTAGTGGTGGTCGAGATGATGGAAAGGAGGAGGCCAAGGCAGAGGAGGAGGGCGAGGAGGAGGCCAATGCGGAGGAGGAGGGTGAGGAGGAGGCCGGGGCGGAGTACTACGGCGAGGAGGAGGGCGGGGATGATGATGGGGATGATGATGAGGATGGGGATGAGGCTGATGATGGAGGTGATGATAGTGATGGTGATGAGTGACAAATTGATCTGTTACATTTTTGACGATATTACTGACATTTGATGTTTGATGATTTGTTGTGCCTGAATATATGTGTGATTAGGTAGGTCACATTATCTTTATTTTTTATCTATAAATAATAAAACCTTACTTGATGATTTTCCGTGATTGAATATATGTGTGACTAATTCACCCCTCCCCCAAACACCCCACCCCCTGGACACCCCCACCACCTAGACACCCCCACCCCTGGACACCCCCACCCATGTGGACAGCCCCCACCCCCTAGACACCCCACCCCCTTGGACACCCCACCCACATGGACATCCCCCACCCCCTGGACAACCCCCTCACCCCTCCCCTACTCCTTGGAAAACCCCTTGGACACCCCCACCCCCTAGAAACCCCCTACCCCATTAGACAGCCCCCAACCCTTTGGAAAACCCCCACCCCTGGACACCCCAACCCCTAGATTCCCCCACCACCTGGACCACCCCACCCCCTGGACGCCCCCACCCCATGGACCCCCACCCCCTAGACAACCCCCACCCCCTAGACATGCCCACACCCTAGACACCCCCCTGGAAACCCCCCTTGGATATCCCCCACCCCCTGTACACCCCCACCCCCATGGACAACCACCACACCCCCTGAACACCCCCTGGACACTCCCACCTCCTTGGACACCACCACCCACTGGACACCCCACCCCCTTGGACACCTCCCAACCCCATGGACACCCTCACCCCCTGGACAGCCCCCACCCCCCTTGGACACCCCCACCCCCTGGACACCCCACCCCCTGGACATACCCACCCCCTGGACACCCCCACCCCCTTGGATAGCCCCCCACCCCCTGGACACCCCCACCCCCACTCGACACCCCTACCCCCTTGGACAACCCCACCCCTAGACACCCCCACCCCCATGGATATCCACCACACCCCCTGGACACCCTGTGGACACCCCACCCCCTAGACACCCCCACCACCTTAGATAGGCCCCCATCCCCTAGACACCCCCACCCCTTTGGACACCCCACCCCCTGGACAGCCCCCCATCCCCCATACACCCCACCCCCCTGTACACCCCCACCCCCCCGGGGCACCCCCCAGACACCCCCACCCCCTAGACACCCCCACCCCCTTGAAAAAACCCCATCCCCTAGACACCCCCACCCCCATGGACAGCCACCACACCCCCCTAAACACCTGCACCCCCTTGGAAAACCCCCACCCCCTTGGATAGCCCCCACCCCGTGGACACCCCCACCCCCACCCCATGGACACCCCCACCCACCCTCTTGGACAACCCCCCCCAGACACCCCCACCCCCTGGACAACCCCCACCCCCTGGACAACCACCACACCCCTTAGACACCCCTTGGACACCCCACCCCACCCCCTTGGACAGCCCCCACCCCCTGGACACCCCCAACCCCTGGACACCCCCACCCCCTGGATAGTCCCCACCTCTGGAAACACCCACCCCCTAGACACCCCCACCCCACCCTCACCCCCTTGGACACCCCCCCCAAAAACCCCACCCCATGGATAGCCATCCCACCCCCTAGACAGCTCCCCACCCCCATGGACAACCACCACACCCCCTGGACACCCCCGAACACCCCCTGGACACCCCCACCCCCTTGGGCAGCCCCCACCCCCTGGACACCCCCACCCCATTGGACAACCCCCACCCCCTGGACACCCCCACCCCCGTGGACAACCACCCACCCCTTGGACCACCCTACCCCCTAGACCCCCTCTCTCACCCCCTGTACACCCCCACCATCACCTTGGATGCCCCCCACCGCCACCCCCTTGGACATCCCCCACCCCCTTGGATCAAATTTTCAAGTGTTGTGTTTACAAAGATGTTTGTTTTCAGGATGTTCTGGTTTCTAGTGGTGTATTTTGTTAGGTGTATTGGTGTTATTCTGAATTCTGTATACTGTACTGTAATTGCATTGGTGTTATTCTAATAAAAAACTATTTGAATCATATTTTTCTTCATTGGTATTATTTTGAATTATGTATAAAGTATTGCAATTGTAGGTAATTGCACAAGTAATTTGAGGTAATTAATTCTGAATGGTGTATAGGTTTGTATTCCAATTGTAGGTAATTGCAGAAGGGAAGGCTGGTACTCGCTACTGCTGGAGTTGCAAAAACTCTATGCCAACGGTTTCAAAACCATTGGTATAGATATGAAAATTGAATCTATACCAATGGTTTACAAACCGTTGGTATATACCTATTTACTAAATTTTTACCAATGGTTTCTATAAACCATTGGTAAAGGTATTTACCAACAGTTTTTTGAAGGGTTGGTATATCTATATAGTGAGTTATACTACAACGGTGTAAAATTATTGGTAAAAAGTTATACCAATGGTTATAGAAAACTGTTGGTATAATGTACTATAAAATGACATACCCCAACGGTTTATGAATAACCGTTGGGACATGTGTATCCCCACGGCTTAGGGGACAACATTTTGGAAAACCGTTGGTATATATTATACCAATGGGTTTACAGCCTATAAAAATGGTTTAAAACTGTTGGTATATCATAGATTTCCAGCAGTGTATATTTCTACAAAAAATGGTCCTTGACTGGCCAAGTCAAGCCAGCTGGGGGAGGTAGCACACACCACTATAAGTGGGGAATCCATGCCTTGACTCCCCAGCCAGCTAGCACATGCTAGCCATGTGAAGTGATAGTGCACACCCAAAAGGGGTGTAGGAAGAACCAAGGAAATGTCACCATGTAGGGTAGCACAATGACAAAGGGTGGGCGTAGAGTGGCTCGCAAGAGAACCGGTATGGGGTGGTACCGGGGAGGGGGAAAGGAGTTCATTGGCTTAAGGCTAGAGCATCTAGGTATTTAAGGCAGTCCTGGATCACTTCCTATTTCAATGTGGGATACAGTTTTTTAAGGGAAATCTAATATGAGCCATTGAATCAAGACACGGTTGATCTCAAACTCTCATCCTTTTTAAAACTCACAGTTTCCCTGCGACCATCTGAGCAAAGCTGCGGTTGATCTTGAACATCCTTCTGTTTTTATAACCGTATAAACCTTCTTAGTTGTCTGATCGATCTCAGTCAATCATGGTCGTTCATTCTTTTCCACATATACTTTATTTCTTCTTCTTGATCCTCATGGCACACCAGTATTCGTCGCTCTATCCACTATTTCTCCCTCGACCCGTGAGTCCTCCTATCCCTATTCGCCTTCAGTTTTCCACATTTATTATTTCTGCCAGTCCTAAAGGGTATTTTATTTTAATACTAACCCAACCTATTCTCATGAAATCTTTCCACAATATATATATATAATAAAATCAACCGATCCATTTGATATTTGGGTTAATCACGGTTTTTGTTTTCTGTCTGAACAGTTAGATTTGGTTTTCATTAATTTTTATTGTTTATAATTCCATGTTGAACCATTGTATATAAAATTATATATATACAGTTTTTATAAACTGGTTATATAAACCTCTTTTTACACCTTAAACCTATGAGTTTTTCTCTTCTCAAACTCCTCTCCAACCTCTCCTTGGCTCCGCCCTACCTTTGGAATCATGTAAGGTCTTATTTTGTTTTGTGTTTGATTAAACCATATATATGTATATTTATAAAACAAACTTATTCTGTTTTTATGATTTTCAAATGATGAACATTTTTTTAAATGATGTTCTTGATGCATGTAAATCATGTAAGGGTTTTATTTTTAGTTTGGTGTTTGATTAACCCTTATATACATATGTATGTATATATGTTTATATATATATATGAAAAACCTCATCTGTCTCATATTTTTTGAATGATAAATATTAGTATGATGTTCTTTACTCATATAATACATATAAGGGTTATTTTAGCTTCGGTTTGGAATGTAAAACCCATATATATAATTTGTGTATATATAGTTGTATGTATATATATATATATATATTACTTTTAAACTGATTTAAGTTTTCATAAAAGTAAATTTTAGTGATTAAATATTTTTTTTTTATTTTTCATGTCTTGATTTATTTTAATAATTTTTGATGGTATTAACCTATTGATGATTTTATACAATACACATGATACAATTTTATATTGGCAAACAATAACAAAACCTTGTTTTGTTATTGTGTGCCAATTTTTTTTAAGAATTCATCACCTTGATATTACATGCATGCATCCCCAATTTAATTATTTTTCTCAAGACAATTACAAATGTGCATGTCTTGATTTATTTTAAGAAGTTTTTATGGTATTAACTTGGTGATGATTTTATACAATACACATGATACAATTTTATATTGGAAAACAATAACAAAACCTTGTTTTGTTATTATGTGACTAAAATTTTTAAGAAGTCATCACCTTGATATTACATGCATGCATCCCCAATTTATAAATTTTAGGATAGAAGGTTGGGATAATATTTTGTTCATTACACATAAATATATATACATACATAATCATATGTAGTGAAATGTGTTTAATTATTTTCTTATACATTAATACCTCAGATTAAATAATTGTTTTACATCTATACTTATTATATTTCAATTCATGATGAATCTGCTACAATGAATGATAATAGTTATTAAAGTTCAAGATTTAATCTGTTTGGATCTACTATTTATCAGTGTATGGAAAATATGAATTATATCTATCTTGAATTAAAAAAACATGTATTTTAGTACATTAGGTGTTTAGTTTCATGGAACAAGGGTTTTAAGAATTATTATTGTATGTGAAAAACTCAGACAATCTATTATTAATTTATCACTTATGATAATTTATGGATTAAGAATTTAATTATTCAAAGTGTTATGAGACACTTTGAATAAAAGACATAAATTAATTATTCTAAGTGGTATGAGATACTTAGAATAAAAGACATGAATTAATTATTCAAAGTGGTATGAGACACCTCGAATAAAATACATAATTTAATAAATCAAAGTGTCATGGGACACTTTGGTTTAAAGGAATTTATACATATGAGGAATGTATTAGACTTATTATGTGACAGGTGAAGCCTGCTATAGCCTCTCAATGCATTAACAGGTCTCGTGAGACAAACTAGGTCATAAAATGAGGCCTTGACTGAATGGTCATGTATGGTCTTGATATAAGGCCTCAAAAAAATGTTTTAGAATGTCCAACATATGCATTTTCTTCAATATGTGATTAATATTCAAACCATGGGATTATTAGACTAGTAGAATATCCCTTGGTTGAGAATCATTTACTTATGATAATGGTAATAAATTCACCTAGCATAATGAAGTATGTACTTGGAAAGTTCCTTATAAAGAAAGTGTAGCATATTCTTTCAGAACTTTGGCATAGACGTTAATATTACATCTATTATTTCATGACTTGCATTTTAAGTGTTAAGTGAATCATGATATTGCTACTTATGCAATTTCAAGCAAGTATTATTTCATGTATGAATTTTTATCTACATCCTTTCATGTCACCCTTAAATTAGTTTAATCAATTTCTGGTTTATATGAAGCATTCCATGAAATTTGTACAAGTATGCGTGATTTGATATATGTTTTTGCCTTTAAATAAATAAGTTCTTGAGTATGAGGTTTTTCTAAAAATAGTTTCAAGTAACCTTAGAAAAATGTTGATAACGTGCTTCAAGAAATGTTGTTTTCCTTTTTAGAAAATATTTTGTAATTATTTAAAGGGCTGTTTTAAAAATAAATTTCATTAATTTGTTTTGAAACCCCTTACTGGGAATTCTTGTGCCCACCCTATGTTTTTAATTTATTTTTACAGGGTTTGTAGATTTTTCATCTTGGAGTACTCCTATGTGATGACAACAATATGAATCTTATCTTATACAGTTTTGAAGAAAAGTATCCATTATATATGGTTTTCCAGAACCTAGACCAGAAAGATTATCTATGATGTGATGTGTAATTTTATCAGCATGTTTTTATAAAAAAATTACACACCATGTTTTAGGCACCAACTCCGGGCTTCTAAGGTCAGGTCCTCACAATTAATCTCAGTCCTATTTCCCTTGTCAATATTTACTGAACCTCAAATTACGATTATTTAATAAATAAATGTCACCGTATTATTTTATGATAAAAATAATAAATATTATATTCACTAAAATTGCAAATAAATATTTATTATTATTATTTAACTCACTTATTCTTTTTAATAAACTGTGATTAAATCTTAGAGGTCAACCAAACCTAAATAAATATTATTTATTATAAATTGTTAAAATCAACACTTGAATTTAACTAAGACTGCGAATACACTTAGTGCGTGACCCTCGAGGCCTCTTTCTTAGTAATATTAGGAATAACCATCCAAAGTATAAGGTTAACATCTTGAAACATGCCAAGGATTCCATAGATAAAGAAGTTAATTTCTCAACGACATCCAATCTTCTATAAACACTTACCATGTAATATAATCTATTTCCCATAATATCTTTAATCAAGAAGATTGCATGTCAGTGCCATCATCCTATATGATCAATTTCTCTTTCTTTGACTTTTCAAAATGAACTTTACCATCAAAAACCATGGTCATGGATTTATGTAGGCAATTAAATTCCCATCAAAGGGCTTGAGATATCAACTTTCATTAAGGGACAAATGAGATAAATCCTTTCTTGCATTATTCATGAACACAATGTCACTTGAGACATACCCAACACATCCTACCTTTTCGTGAGTATATTTCATCATAATTTTCATCAATACATCAAATTATGTGAGTTATGATATCCATTAATGATATTCTTAAATTCTAAGGATCAATACACATGTTCATATATAGGAACATCCAATGACACTTGGAAATGCATATTTCCTGTTAATGGTTCTGTTCTCATAACCTCATATTTTGGATATTACCAAGGGAGAACACCATGAGAAGGTGTATCAATGTCTTATGAGCATCCTACCTCTGCTATCCTTTATAATCTATGTCCTATTAGACAATATCATTCAACCATAAAACTAGGTTCAAGAATAATATTGTTGCACCTTTAGGTTCTCATCATAATGGGGAACTGCTATGACCTCTCAGTATGACATATATTCTTAGGAAATTATCACATACAAATTTCTTGTGAAAGAATAATAAAAATTTGATAATAAAACTTCGTCAATAATGAAAACATGCAACCAAGTACCAAACAAGTTGGTTCTGGGGCACCAACTCCAAAAGAATCCCACTTGCACTAGATCCAACTGACAATAACTTTCAATCCACAAGATCTCACATGATACTCATGATTCTATTGAGATAAAGTCTTGGTCAATGGGTATACCATGTTTTCATACATGGATACTCTACTCACCGTAACTTAACCTCATTGAGAAAATTCCATTAAGAGATGAAACTTTTAAAGTATGTGCTTTGTCCTTTGGTGTGACCTCGACTCTTTAAAGAGAGTCACCTAATGTGAGCTGAAATTTTCAACATTTATTATTTGTTTCTCATTGAAAATATCCCAATTTTAATTCAATTCTTAGGTAAAATATCCATTTTTTGATACTTCATGAAATTATGGAAATTAATCGATAATTTGGTAAAATCATTTTATTCATTGCTATAATCATTTTTTATACAAATTGAAAAGGCCATACAATTGATATTGATATTGATTTTTAAACTGTAATTTAATATTGTAAATATTCAATATATAATTAATTTCTTAAATGGATTAATTTTTTAGTATCAATTTTTTCAATCATTTTTTTATTTAAATGAAATCCACAAATCAAATTTGAAATTTAAATTGAAATTTTGATTTTATTTTGACAATTTAGAATTTTTGAATGTAAAAAAATGATTGGAAATTAATGTCCTAAAAAAGTGGAATTTTAATTGATTAATTTAATTTAATTTGGAATTAATTTGTTGAGAGGGATGAGATTTTGAAATTTATTGTTTTTTCATTATTTGAAATTAATTAATTGGAATAATTCTGCACTGAAATGAATTTACTTTGTTTAAATGTAGATAAAAAAAATGCAAAGGCATGAACTAACTATGTTCCTCATGGTCATTATTCCTACTATAGATCTCATTCATGATCACCCAAGTGACTATATGAACTTACCACGAGTTCCCTCACCATCTGACTACCATGATACATTGCTTACCACACAACCTATTGCATTTCCAACACCCTACAACGAGTTCTACTCACGATCACCTCCAAAACCACTTCTCTTCCAAACCAACTAAAAAATCATGGTAGGTTTAACCAACCATAAATGAATATGTGACCACCCTTTCTTGATCTGTTCATGCACCTCCAGTGTAAAGCTAAACCCCTGATATTGAGCAAGAATAGGATGACCCTTGTAAACAATGAAGCCACCGTCGCAAACCACCTGAAGATGCTATGATAAAACTGGAAGGAGTAAAAACGAAGAAACCCAAATATGTTACATCATTGAAGCTCCACACTAACATTGCTAAATAAAGATCGATTCACTGAAAACACATCCATAACCTTATGCTCCATTGATGAAACTGAACTCAACCTCACTGTGGAATCACCTTGAGATAGAAGAGGAAGTCGATCAACCCTCACTGACCGAATTCAGTTTGATGTGTTCATGAGGGAGATGACGATTTGAAGAAGAACACCCTTGTTGTTGTGATGAGATGACTAAAATCAAACCAACCAATCTGATTTGTGCACCATCCAACATCGAATATGATTCCTAGAGGAAGATGAATACCTCACACACCCTATTATGGACAAACTTAAAATCCATAATAAAATAGAAAAAAATTTAAAAAAACAAATAAAAAAATAAACACACACACACATATAATGATAAAATTTAAATATAGAAAATAAAAGGGGAAAATGTAAATAATATATATATATATAATTATATAAATGTATATATATATATATAATAATTGTTTTATAAATTGAATTAGTGTATTTATTTTCCAATTATAGTGACGTCCTGTCCCAATCCTAACATTCAATAAAAATTTGAATAGAGACCCAGTTTTCAAGAAAAATTTCTAGTAACTAACATTTTTTCATTACACTATGAAGTAGTGTAACAATTATTCTCTAAAAATTATCAAATATGTACAAACACGATCATCGGAGGAATTTTTCCAATAAGAAGATTCGAGTGATATGGGTATCTGCAGTCCACTGACACATGCTGAACTCATCATAAGTAGACAAAGGAGCTTGCTAATTGTTATTAAATTCATGGAGGAATAATAAGGCCGCTACTATAAATATTTTTATCCCTCACCTAGTATAATATTAGGCACCTACTGATTTTAACTTAGCCTTTATGTATTTTTTTCCTTCTTCATTTTTAATTCAATGTTTCATTCTGTTATTCATTCAATAGTACCGTGCTATTATTTTTTCCCTAATTTATTTGTATTTTATCACCCCTATGATGTCCTTGTGACCCCAGACTCCATGATCATGGAGATCTAACTTATATGAGTGGTCCAATGGGGAATCATTATAAAGATCTTGAATTTATGTGTTTAATTCCAAATCTATCTCCTCTATGATTCTAGTGCGATAGAAGAAGTGGAATGTAGAGGAGATGATCATCACTCTATAATCCAATGACACCATCGCACTCTTATGACTATTTCACAACAAAGTCACCATCCATTTTGGGGAATATTTCATATAAGTGGAGTCATGTGGTTTGATAGTAAGAATAATATGAGATTGTTGCCAGGTGTGTGAGTGAATTAATTCACTTGATTGAATAATTTTCTTACCTATTCACCCAGGAGAATACATGGAATTACTGGTTTGTTTAAGGATATCTTGAGAAGATTAGTGGTTTCATACAAAAGAAAATAGTGGAGGGTGAATGGGTGAATGACATTGAACCTACTCATTGAATTTTATGATTTAGAACAAAAGTAAATTATGATAGATCTCACTAGAATTAATCCTTAGGTCCATTTTCATTTATAGCATTCATTCTCCATGAATTTTAATTTCCATTTTGTTCCATGTTTCCATTAAAAAAACCAATCAACACCTCTAGATGCTTTCAAAATTAAGAAAATAAAAAAACATAAGTGCTGGGATAATGAGACTCCTAAACCTTTCTCATTGAGAGACAACCTTGGTCAACTACTAGGCCACATTAGATGGTTTTTGAAAATTTTGTTTAACCATGTCATGACCCAAACCTACCCAGGATCGAGTTGCAACTATCCCAAGCCCGCCTCCATAGGCCAGGGGCTGGAGACAAGCGCCTAAGTCTAAACAACTCAGGGAGACCTTTTCCTGAGTACCTGTACACACACATGCAGCACACTCAATGCAAAAGTGCAGAGTAAAATAAAAAGTAAAGTACCAACTGCTACAAACAACCACAAGAGTGAATTGACCTCTAAACATTACAAAGCAAGTGATGAAGGTAAACTGAAAAAGAAAAGGGGAAAACACGCGCCCAACCAGAAAAGGTGCCACAACCCGGCAACAAGTAAACAAAAGAAAAACAGCTGAAGGGTCCCACACCTGGAACCCAACTACGACCACCATACGCGGTTCAAGATCCTGAACTCCTAAGCTCTGCTGAAGTCACGACCAACCTGTCTATCATCTACAAGGTCACACCAAGTGCGGGCAAAGCCCAAGAAGGGGTGAGTATAAAAATACTCAGTAGAATACCCCAAAGGCTCGAGGGAGAAACAAAGGAGGTACCGAAGGGTGAGAAATAGATCAAACAGGGAAAAGTAAAGGAGTACAACCGAGAGTGCAGTAATTGTACAACAAGGAGTGCAGTAGAGAAACAATAGAGAGTCCAGCTCAACCCAACAAGAGAAAGAAGGTAGACTCGTCCAAACATAAGGAGTTGGAAATGGTGATAAGATGAACTTATCATTGAGTCTTCACTAACTATGGTAGGAGAGTAGACTCATCCAACCACGAGAAGCTAGACACGGAAAGCACGTGGCATACCCCGCACATCATCACCTCTCCTGGAGGGAGAGTAACCAAGTCCAAGAAGTGGGTACTAGAACAAGGTATATATATATATATATTCTCTGTCAAGAAACCCAAACAAGATCATAAGGGGATCTCCGTCCCGTAGCTCAGCCCAAGAAAGTGAGTAGCCAAAAGTCCCAGAAGTAAACACCATCGATGCCTAGCATCTCGCACGTCTACCCCAAACTACAAGTCAAGGGGCTCAAATCACCGCACCTTGATAATATTATCTTTGGGCGACACCGACTTGCCTTCACTGTTTTTGGTCGCATCGCAAGGACGCGTCTCGGTGGGGAAAGCGCCCCTCATACTTGAGAGTTCTCGGGGAACATCAAACCACACCTCATCATTGCCCCGCAGTCGAGAGATCTCTTCAAAGTCGATAGGAAACCCCCTATCCAGCCCCACTGGAGGGTAATCCCTGGAAGTCGATGGGTTCCCACTGGAGGGAGACCCGACAAAAGTCGATGGGTGCTACACTGCCTAATCCCGTAAAAGGGTAATCCACTGGAGGGAGACTCGGCTAAAGTCGTCGACGAGTCCCAATTACCAGTCCCGTAAAAGGGTACTCCACTGGAGGGAGGCTCGGAACCGTCATTGGGGACCACTTCCCAGCCCAGTTGGAGGTAAACCCGGCATCGGGGACCACTTCCCAACCCCACTGGAGGTAAAACCGGAACCACTATGGCCATCCCTACTGGATGGTACTGCTCGGTGAACATCGTTGTACTGGCCATCCCTGTTGGATGGTAACCCACTGGCCATCCCTGCTGGATGGTACCACACTGGCCATCCCTACTGGATGGTACAACTAGACACCCCTGCTGGAAATAACATCCTAGCCAGCCCTGCTAGAAACAACCTCCTGGGTAGAGGATCGGTGCCCGCGTAATGTGTTGGTCACACCGAATCCACAAGAACTCTACCAGGGAACATGAAGCAACTCTATAGGCCAAACCATCATGAATAGAACTAGGGGAAAACCACTCAACCCTGCTGGTCGAAACCAACGTGAACAGGACCAGGGGGAAACCAACTCAACCCTGCTGGTCAAAACCAATGTGAATAGGACTAGGGGGGAAACCCACTCAACCCTGCTGGTCAGACAAACGAGAACAGAACCAGGGGAAACTCAACCCTTCTAGTCAAACAAACAAGAACAGAACTAGGGGGAAAATCAAACTTACTGTTCAAATAAATAAGAACAAAGGGACCCTCTATGTCGCGAGAGGTCAAGGGTACGCAAAGAAGAACACGACACGCACATGGGGCCCACACGACATGTGGCCCCAATTCAACTCTAACCAAGCGCACAAACGTTATCAGGTACAAACAACCACATGTACCTCCAAGCGTTCCCGTATACTCCCAGAGTATACCACGTTTCCAGCCCAAAGGCTATCGTGCAGATGACACCCAAAGTCAACGTGAAGGGAATAAATGTAACAAATCCAACTTGCCACATCATCGGCCCAAGGACGACCAACCATATATCTTCAAACATTACTTCACTCATACGAGAGTTCATACGATCACAGGCCAAGGGTCCGCTACAAACACAGTAGGACAAACCACCACCGGAGCACCTTACTTGCTTCCACGTTTAATAAGATCATGTAAGAGGATCCGCTCGCCTAAACAGATTACACTGTTGTAATCCTCACAGAAAAACACGCGAGATAGACTATTTACTCACCTCCAACGGATATCTGATGGAAAAGTCGCCAACACCGCTTTACGCCCGAACGACGTCCCGTGATCCCGAGCCTCGGTCCCGAAAACAGTCAGGCGCAACACACCATTGTGATCCCCTCAGGAAAATATGTCAAAAGGAATGATCACTTGAGTGGAATGGATATCCGGAGAACAAGATGCATTCTGACATACCGAACATGAGCGGTGCTGCGTGGGACCCACATCCAGGTCCCAAAGCGCTGCCAACAGATTGCACCGTTGAGATCCTCTTAAAAAAGTACACAAGATATACTATTCACTTGTCCAAAACAGACACCCGGTGATAAAGCTGAAAATCACCGCCAAATCCCAAAACGGCCCTCATGGGGCCTGCACCATCGTGCAGAATTAAAGTGGGCGGATTGCGCCATTGCAATTTCCTCGGAAAAACACGAAGAATTGACTGGTCGCACGCCCCGAACGGACATCTGATGAAAAAGTTGATAAACGATGCTCGCAGCTTAAAAGATGGGCCATGGGGCCCATGCCTCAACTCCGGTTTCAATGCCCGAAACCAAACTAGAAAACTCCAACTCAATTCCAGGGTCGCAACGCCACTAACGGCGCTCAAAATGGACATCAGATGTGTCCGCGCCGCTCAAAACAAGAACTCCCGGAAAGATTCAAACATACTTAACGCACGTGTCGTGCCACCGAACCCCTCATATCGGGAATTAAAAATTCCCAAGACCATCTCAAAATGATCGTCTTGATACCAGGAAGGCACTGCCATAGATGACACACAAAACGGACTCCTGTAATGAAAATTACGGGCGTTCGAAGAGGGGGGATGAATCCCCTCGGGCTGGACCGGCCTGGACCGTCCGACCCGCGTCGGCCGGCCCAGATCGCAGCGCTGGCCCACGTCTTAGTCGCGCAGGCCATCCGTGGACCTGCAGTCTACGTTCAGACCGGTTGTGAGCTGGTCGTCCCGCATGGAGACCCACGGAATGCGGGTCCTGTTCCCCCGTGGGGTCGCGCGCCGCCACCCCGGTTCTCCGTCGCGCCCGGCGAGCTCAGCCTCGCCGCCTGGAGCCGCTGCCTTGCCCTGAAGCCATCTGCGCCGACGCGCTCGACCCCGGCCGTCCGCCGCCTGTGAGCCGCGGCCACCGCCGCTGCTGAAGCCGGACCGCCGAACGCCGCCACTAGAGCTCTGCCCTGCCACCGGAAAAACTGCAAACAACCACCAAACTTCACCGGACCACTGCAGCCACCTCGGGACTCAGAATTTTAATTCGAAATAAGCGTCGGGAAGCTCAAAACTAGTAATATGTATTTATGGGATTCTATTGAAAAAATAACGACGAATCGATGCATATAAATGGATTCAAATAAGGTGCGGGAGTTTAAAATGAAAAAACGCACGATCCTACCTTGTTGGGCATTGCCGGGAGCTTCGCCGCACATGCCGCCACTCGATGCCACCTTGATAGGAGAAGGGAGGGGGATAGAAGAGGAGAGGAGATCCTCCTTCACCTTTAAGAGAGTTTGTGCCAGGGGGAAAACAAACAAAGAGGGGGGGGGGAGTGTTTAAATAGAAAACACTTAAACTCCCCGCCCGTAGGCCCCGTACCCGAACCCTCAGCGGGGTCAAAGTTAAGCCTCCCATAGGGTAAAAACCTCCTCTCGAGCACAACGGCGGTCTCAGAATTTTAATCCAAGCCTCTATTCGAATGTTATTAAACTCAACGCCTGAGGTTTCCAAATTATGAAAACGCCCTCGATGGCATTTTTCACCAAAGGTCTGCGCCCGCGAAAGTTACACACCTCCTAGGGTAAAAGGCATGATCCGAACTCAAAGGTGCCCTCATTTTTTCAATCCGAGCCACCATTTAAGAGATACCTGAGTTTAACCATTAAATGAATAAATTAATTATTTTAATTATCCGTTTAACGTTCTGTTAACGGGCGAGGGGTCCCAACGTCCCGCACCGACTTGTTTTATGTCGTCTCTAGAGTAAAACCCCATTTCGGACCCATCCGTACACTCAGATTTCTGATCCAGATCACTATTTAGGAGTTATCCCATTTATTTGGCATGCCTAGTGTGAACGCACTGAAAATTTAATTTCGGCCACACCGAGACTCGGAATCGCACACCGTCTGAAGGAGCTTCTCTGGAATAACATCAAGAATATTCCAAAGTCTTTTATAGCAAAAACCGGGTTCTTAAATAATTACCTACTTCAATATTTTCATCCCCGAAAAGAAAAACCAGGGAACAACTTAGGGTACTAAGCCCACACCTGACTCTCCCGTACCTAGAATAACTCTTGCATAGTCCCACGTCTCCGCACACAGACTGAAGGGTTTGATCTATTCACGTGAGATCTGACCTTTCCAATGATGTGCATAGGAGCACACACACTTTTTCTTGGGTGAGTCACATTGGAGACGTCATGCACCCAAACCAGCCTTTGGGGTTAGGGCAAGGCGGTAGGGAACCTCACCATCCCTTCACACGGTCTCGAACGGCCCGAAGGCTCTCGGGGGTAGCTCACCTCCCCTGCTGAACCCCTACGTCACACGCCGAGACTGGAATCACTGTTCAGACCTGGGAAAAAGACCGGTGATTCCCTCCTTCAGAATATCCATATGGTGAAACACCCAAGGATATCTGGTCATGCAAGGTTTCACAGTTGATGTCTCACGACCCAGACTCTCTTACACGCTCGGAGAGTGAAGAAGTCGACACCATCGACTAAAGAAAAGGTTCTACGCCTTCCACTCTACCAACACAGGGTTACACCGACGCACTGCGCCACCCTGGTAACAACTCCAACAAGGAGCAAGGAGAAAATAATTTCACACACAGAGTCTAAAAATTCTACTGAAAGAAGTAGAAGAGCTGTAGAGAATACCTCTTATCACCTCATGCTATGTAGGATCGTAGACATCCAAAGCTCACAGCTGTCTGCGGACCCAACTTTCAACTCCCAAAGCCCGACGTGGACCGCCTAGTGAAGATGGGAAGTCCTATTAAGGTCGTCCCCCACTACCAGCTTCTCCCACTCCTCTACTAGCACCACCTCTCTGGGAACTACTCCAGTCACGGCGCTGCCTCTGCCGCGATGGTGTACCTGTTGCCTGCATGATATTCTCAGCGTGCCTAGTCAGGCAGTCCCGCGCCAGGTGACCTCGCCCATCGCAAGCATAACACCGGCTCTCCTCGGGCTGCCTTGGTGACCTACGATGCCACTGTGGAATACGACCACACCCCTGAGTCTGATTATCAGTAAGACACCTGCGTCGAGGTTCTGTTAGCCAATGCCTGCTAGCTGCGGCAGACGTCTCGGCTCTGTCGAGCCTGCTGCCACCACCAACTTTAGAGCGTGACAGGAAGCTCTCTATCACCAACGCCTGCTCTAGCACCCCAGCATATGTGGAAATGAACAAGGGTACTATGACATCACAAATATCTCTGCGGAGACCCTTCTCAAACATCCGCGCTCGGAAGTTATCATCCTAGACCAAGTTCGGGTAAAAGCGTGCACAGTCTGCGAAACTAGCCGCGTACTCGGCCACCTTCATCCCTCACTGCTGAAACTGCAGGATCTCCTAAATCCGAACGGAGCATAAGAAGGAGGGAAAAAACTCCTCACGAAACAACAACTGAAAGTCACTCCAAGAAAGCGACGACTCGTCAAGAAACTGAGTCACCAGACTCCACCAATGCCAAGCTGCTCTATAGAAAAGGTTGGCGGCCAAAGACACCATAAGATCTGCTGAAGTCTGCACAAGCCTGAAAAGGAGAACCACCATATCTAGACAAAACTCTACTGCCTAAGGGTCTGGCTCACCACTAAACCTCAGCGGTCTCTATCGCTGGAACTCACGAAGCATGCTCAACCTGCGTTCAAGCTCAGTCTGCTCTGCTGAAGTTGTCTGCTGCTCACTAGGTGGGGGTGCTGCTACAGGCCCACCCGGAGAAAGGGAGTTGCATGATGGGTCCTGGACTGAGGCCTCATAGCTCACAGGGTCGTCTTCACAAACCAAAGATGGTATCCTGGATGACTGTCTTCACGGAGACATCCTGAATGTTATCAAGGAGTGCCGCGATCAGAAGAGCATATTTGTATATAATAGTAACAACAATGGGGAGCTGACTTAAAAAGGGCAGTCAAAGACTCAATCCTATTTGATGCAAAAACCAATTTTCCCTACAACAAGTGTCTCAGCATGCCGAGTCGACAAGCGGGTTATCAGGGTCCTGGTGAATGGATAAGTCAGCCGCCGCACCATCACTGGACTCCTTGGCCTGAGAGCCACTCTCAAGACACGTTAACACTATTGCCATAAATCCCAACCAATTACTTTTTATGGACGTCTGAACAACGTCCCAAGGAATGAACCACCTCTGATACCACTTTTTTACGACCCGACCCTACCCGGGCTTGAGCCGAAACTACCCCAAGTATGCCTCTATAGGCCAGGGGCTGGGGACAAGTGACAAAGGATAAACAACTTGGGGAGGCCTTTTCCTGAGTACCTATACACACACACACAACACACTCAATGAAAAAGTGCAGAGTAAACGAAAAAGTAAAGTACCAACTACTATAAACAACCACAAGAGTGCATCGAACTCTAAACAGTACAAAGAAAGTGTTGAAGGTAAACTGAAAAAGAAAAGGGGAAAACACACGCCCAACCAAAAAAGGTGCCACAACCCGGCAACAGGTAAACAAAATAAAAACAGCTGAAGGGTACCACACCTGGAACCCGACTATGACCACCGTACGCGGTCCAAGATCCCGAACTCCTAAGCTCTGCTAAAGTCATGACCAACCTATCCGTTGTCTGTAAGGGCACACTAAGTGTGGGCAAATCCCAAGAAGGGGTGAGTATAAAAATACTCAGTAGGATACCCTGAAGGCTTGAGGGAGAAACAAAGGAGGTACCAAAGGGTGAGTAGTAGATCGAACAAAGAAAAGTAAAGAAGTACAACCGAGAGTGCAGTAAGAGTACAACAAGGAGTGCAGTAGAGTAATAGTAGAGAGTCCAACTCAACCCAACAAGAGAAGGGAGGTAGACTCATCCAGACACAGGGAGCTGGAAATGGTGAGAAGATGAACTTCTCGTCGAGTCATCACTACCTATAGTAGGAGATTAGACTCCTCTAACCACGAGAATCCAGACACAGAAAGCACATGGCATACCCTGCGCGTCTTCGCCTCTCCTGGAGGGAGAGTAACTGAGCCCATGAAGTGGGTACTAAAACAAGGTATATACATATATATATACTCTATCAAGAAACATGAAAAAGATCGTAAGGGGATCTCAATCCCATAGATCATCCCAAGAAATTGAGTAGCCAACAGTCCCAGAAATAAACACCATCGATGCCCAGCATCCCGCACGTCTGCCCCAAACTGAAAGTCAAGGGGTTCAAATCACCACACCTTAACACTATCCTCTTTGGGTGGAACTGACTCGCCCACATGGTTTTTGGTCGCGTCGCAAGTACACATCTCGGTGGGGAAAGCACCCCTCGTACTTGAGAGTTTTTGGGGAACGTCAAACCACAGGTCATCACTGCCCCGCAGTCGAGAGGTCTCCTCAAAGTTGACAGGTGACCCCCTGCCCAGCCCCGCTGGAGGGTAATCCCTGGAAGTCGACGGGTTCCCACTCGAGGGAGACCTGACAAAAGTCGATGGGTGCCACACTGTCCAGTCCCATAAAAGGGTAATCCACTAGAGGGAGACCTGACTAAAGTCGTCGACGAGTCCCAATACCCAGTCCTGTAAAAGGGTGCTCTACTGGAGGGAGGCTCAAAACTGTCATCGGGGACCACTTCCCAGCCTAGCTGGAGGTAAACCCGGCATTAGGGACCACTTCCCAGCCCCTCTGGAGGTAAAACCGAAACTGCTCTGGCCATCCCTACTGGATGGTACTGCTCGGTGAACACCACTGTACTGGCCATCCCTGCTAGATGGTAACCCACTGGCCATCCCTGATGGATGGTACAACTGGCCACCCCTGCTGGAAACAACATCCTGGCCATCCCTGCTGGAAACAACCTCCTGGGTAGAGGATTGGTGCCCGCATAATGTGTTGGTCACACCGAATCCACAAGAACTCTACCAGGGAACACGAAGTAACTCTGCCAGCCAATACATCGTGAACAGAACCAGGGGAAAACCACTCAACCCTGCTGGTTGAAACCAACGTGAACAGGACCAGGGGGGAAAACCACTCAACCCTGCTAGTCGAAACCAACGTGAACAGGACCAGGGGGGAAACCCACTCAACCCTGCTGGTCAAACAAACGAGAATAGAACTAGGGGAAAATCAACCCTACTGGCCAAACAAATGAGAACATAACCATGGGGAAACTCAACCCTACTGGTCAAACAAACAAGAATAGAGGGACCCTCTATGTCACGAGAGGTCAAGGGTATGCAAAGTAGAACATGACACGCACATGGGGCCCACACGATGTGTGGACCCAAGTCATCTCCAACCAATCACACAAATGTTCTTAGGTACAAACAACCACATGTACCTCCAAGAGTTCCTGTATACTCCCAGAGTATACCACGTTTCCAGCCCAAAGGATATCGTGCACATGACACCCAACGTCAACGCGAAGGGAATAAAAGTAACAACTACAAATTTCCACATCATCATCCCAGACATGAACAACCACATCTCTTCAAATATTACTTCACTCACACGGGAGTGCATACGATCACACGCCAAGGGTCCGCTACAAACACAGTAGGACGAACCACCATCGGAGCACCTTACTTGCTTATGCAGTTAATAAGATCATGTAAGAGGCTCCACTCGCTTGAAAATATTACACCGTTGTAATCCTCGTGAAAAAACACGCAAGATAGACTATTTACTCTCCTCTAACGGATATCCAACAAAAAAGTCGCCAACACCGCTTTACGCCCGAACGACGTCCTGTGATCCTGAGCCTCGGTCCTGAAAATAGTCGGGCACATCACACCATTGTGATCCCCTCGGTAAAACACATCAAAAGGGCTGATCACTTGAGTGGAACAGATATCCGAAGAAAAATATGCGTTCTGACATACCGAACATGAGCGGTGCTACGTGGGACCCGTATCTTGATCCCGAAGCGCTGCCAATGGATCGCATCGTTACGATCCTCTTGAAAAAGTACACAAGATGGAATATTCACTTGTCCAAAATGGAAACCTGGTGATAAAGATAAGAATCACCGCCAACTCCCAAAACGGCCCTCGTGGGGCCCACACCATCATGCAGAGTTAAATCAGGCGGATTGCGCCATTGCAATGCCCTCAAAAAAACACCCATAATTGACTGGTCGCACGTCCCGAACGAACGTTCGTTGAAAAAATTGCTAAACGATACTCACAGCTTAAAAGACGGGCCATGGGTCACATGCCTCAACTCTGGTTTCAACGCCCAAAACCACACTGGAAAACTCTGGCTCAATGCCAAGGTCGCAACGCCACTGACGGTGCTCAAAATGGACATCGGATGTGTCCGCGCCGCTCAAAACAAGAACTCCCGGAAAAAGCCAAACTTACTTAACGCACGTGTCATGCCACTGAACCCCTCATCTCGGGAATTAAAAATTCCCGAGACCATCTTAAAATGATCGTCTTGATGCCAGGAAGGCACTGCCGCATACGACACACAAAACGAACTCCCATAATGAAAATTACGGGCGTCCGAAGAGGGGGGACGAATCCCCTTGGGCTGAACCGGCCTGGACTGGCCGGCCCGGCTCGCAGCGCCGGCCTGCGGCTTAGCCGCGTGGACGGCCGTGGACCTGCGGTCCATGCTCAAACTGGCCGTGAGTCGGTCGTCTCACGTGAAGACCCGCGGAATGCGGGTCTTGTTCCCCCGCGGGGTCGCGCGTCGCGACCCCGGTTCTCCGTCGCCCCAGGCGAGCTCGGCCTCGCCGCCTGGAGCCGCCGCCTTGCCCTGAAGCCACCCACGCCGACACCCTCGACCTCGGCCGTCTACTACCTGCGAGCCACGACCACCGTCGTCGCATAAGCCGGACCGCCGCACGCCGCCACTGGAGCTCCGTCCTGCTGCCAGAAAAATTCCAAACAACCACCAAACTTCATCGGACCGCTGCAGACACCTCGGGACTCAGAATTTCAATCCGAAACAAGCGTCTGGAAGCTCAGATCCATTAATTCACATTTATGGGATTCTATTGAAAAAATAACATTGAATCAATGCATATAAATGGATTCAAAGAAGGTGCGGGATTTTAAAATGAAAAAACGCACGATCCTACCTTGTTGGGCATTGCCCGGAGCTTCGCCGCACGTACCGCCACTCAATGCCACCTTGATCGGATAAGGGAGGGGTATGGAAGAGGATAGAAGCTCCTCCTTCACTGTTAGGAGAGTTTGTGCCAGGGGGAAAACAAACAAAGAGGGAAGGGGGAGTGTTTAAATAGAAAACACTTAAACTCCCCGCCCGTAGGCCCCATACCCGAACCCTCAGCAGGGTCGAGGTTAATCCTCCCCTAGAATAAAAACCTCCTCCTGAGCACAACGAAGGTCTCAAAATTTTAATCTGATCCCCCATTTGAAAGTTATTAAACTCAACGCCTGAGGCTGCCAAATTATGAAAACACCCTCGGTGACATTTTTCACAGAAGGCCCGCGCCCGTGAAAGTTACACCCCTCATAGGGTAAACAACATGCTCCGGACTCAACGGTGCCCTCAGTTTTCTAATCCGAGCCACCGTTTAAGAGATACTTGAGTTTAACTATTAAAAAAACAAATTAATTATTTTAATTATCTGTTTAACATTCCGTTAACAGGCGAGGGTTCCCAACGTCCCGTGCTGACCTGTTTTATGTCGTACCTAGAGTAAAACCTCATTTCGGACCCATCCGTACACTCAGATTTCTGATCTGGATCACCGTTTAGGAGTTATCCCATTTATTTGGCATGCACAGTGTGAACACACTGAAAATTTAATTCCAGCCACACCGGGACTCGGAATCGCATGCCGTCTGAAGGCGTTGCTCTGAAATAACATCAAGAATATTCCAAAGTATTTTATAGAAAAAAACGGGTTCTTACAGACCATGACCCATTTTAAATGCACGATCAACTTGGCACCATTGATGGGGAGAAATATTGAGTTTTGACTGTCCTTAACATGATTATAATCACACATTTTCTTATTTTTTTTTGTCTTTTTTTGTTTTTGTTTTCTGATTTTTTTATCAAACAAGTATAAGCATTACATTAAGACCATTATTTAATGGATCCACACCTATATTCCTAGTAAAAATTCCCACATACATCCCTAGATATAGAATTTCAATGGTAGTACCAACAACAACCTTCGGTATACACCAATGGGTGGGAGGATGTAAACTACTATATGAACAAATCCAACTACCATCAATAGTACTTTCCCCTACACCATCAAAATGAAGAAAAACTTACACAAAATGAAATTTATATCTATTTATCTTTACTGAAGTATTTTTAAGTGAAATAGAACCAATAATTAGAGGAATATATAGAAATGATTAAGGAGTTGAGTATAATGTCAGCTTCAATTGCCACTGACTTCCAAGAGCTTATAGAGAAATATAAACAAAAACAAGTTAA
Organism: Viscum album; assembly: GCA_963277665.1. Classification (NCBI taxonomy): domain Eukaryota; kingdom Viridiplantae; phylum Streptophyta; class Magnoliopsida; order Santalales; family Viscaceae; genus Viscum; species Viscum album. The sequence goes on along the minus strand of OY728141.1, from coordinate 1,604,711,124 downwards.
AGAGTTAGAGCCCCTATTCTTTTCCCAATAAGATATTCAATATGAGTGATATTTTTTAGAAATAGAATACCTTACATTGTTCACCCTTAAACACATCTACCCAGAGCTAGTTTATTTTTCAAAGAAATACAAATTTTAAACACTTAAGGGAGACTTCCTTTCAAACTTTTATTTATCTACTTATATTATAAACCAATTTTATTCTAATATCCCTCCCGATGTTAATGAAATCATATAATTAAAATAATTTTTACAGGCCCTGGAGGATGATGATGAAGTGGATGATCTCCATTTTGAAGAGATTCTAAAATCCCATTTCTTCCCCCCATCCACACAAGACAACTTCAAAGAGGAATTGTACCAAGAGAATGAACTAAATGATGAAATTATTGAGGGAGATACTATTGAATTAAATGCATTTATTTTTAAGTTTATGCAAGCTAAATTGTCTTCTAATCTACCTAGTTTCAATTCTACAGACTCAGTACCACTGATGTCCATCCTGTATGATGAAAAAGAAGGATGCAAGGGATAATTATTTAAGGAAATAATTGAATAACCACAAACCACAAGCATTGAGAATGACCTTCCAAGGGTATTACATGAGAAACACAAGTTTTATCCTAGTATATATGAGTGAATAAATCCTTAAACTCCTTTTATTTTTCAAAATCTTTTCTTTAACTTGATCTCCCTAATTTTTAGATTCCAAAACTCGTATAATTTTTACTAACTCTGGATGCAGAAAATGAACTTGTGGAAGCTCCCCTTGAGGAAAAATTAGAGTTGGAAATAGTAGAAGAGAAAATAGAGCTATTGAAAATTAAGGAATTTTTCCCAAGATGATCAAGAGGAAGAAATTGATGAAGACTATTTTCACAAACTGCTTGAATCCACCCTAGAATAAGACCCCCTAATGGATAGAAAACATGGAACATACTGTAAGAATTAATAATTTGAAGAATAACCAATGAAACCAACCTTGGAAAATGTAAAACCATCTTAGGAAGTGGTTACTCAAGATGAAGATGACTCAGGACCTATGGAGAAGTCAATACTCCCTTAACCTCAATATAAACACCAACTGGAGGTAGGCATGAAAAAACTAGGTAAATTCCTAGTGGTCCCTCATGAAGATATAGATAAAGAATATAAATATGAAGGGGGATATTCTAATCTAAATTCAACTTGTTATGAATATTTTCAATTTGAATTACCTATTGACTTCCCCTTGTTTAAATATTGTGAAAAAACCCAAGTGGAGGAGTCACAAGAAGAAGAATCCATGACAGTTATGGATGAACTTGAGGAGACCCCATACCTAATCTTTCCATCCCCACATTTCAATATATTTTTCATTACCAAGGGCCTAGACACACTGGAATCATTGCAACACTCTATCAAATGGCCCCCTAATAAGTGAAGTTGAGTATTTTTGGAACAAGGAGAATGTGGTGACTAACATCACATAAAACCCACCCCCTGTAGACTAGGGATAGTTATAATACTATCCAACTATGGGTAGTCTAACTAAAACCCCTCTTGGGAGGGATAATCCAATAATCTCCTCCCTTATTTTTTATTTTTTCCATTTTAAATTTAATAAAAGTTTTGTAATGTTTAATTTTGTTTTTTCTTATATTTTTTCCCTAAATTAACAACTCTTTGGAGATTCTATCAAAACTTTCCAAAATAAGAAAGGAAACACACCCAAGGGAGAGATTCACTCAAATTTGTTGGATAAATAAACATTAGATTGTGTCTACTCCTTTTCAATATTTATTCACTGTAATTTTTGTGCGTTCTGCTGTAAATTAATTGAGCAGTCATGAACAAGTGTGGGGGAGAAGATAAACCTCTTTGAGTGGTTTTAAAATGATTATTAGTTAATTTTTTAAAATCCATTAATAAAAAAATATGTTTGTTAATTTTAGTAAATCTATAATTAAATAAGAAAAAAATAAAAAAATTTTCAAAAATAAAATATAAAAAAACAAATATAAAAAATGTTTTGTCTATTTTTAAATGTTTTAAATACATTTTTTTTGTTTTAAATATAGTTTCTATATTTAATTTAAAAAAAGTGACTAAAAAATAGAAAAAATATCTCAATTCTATTTTAGGAATCTATACACAGTTTTGTAGGTCTTTGTGTTTAGATTTTCTAGAGTGTAAATATATAAAAAAAATTGTTCTGTAAATAAAATTCTGTACATAGAAACTTTTGTACAAATTTTGTTTTGATTTTTCAACCTTTATTGAACTTCGATGTTATCCTACCTAGTTTAAAAATACCATTCTAGAGTTAGAGTAATTGACTGGTTCTGAAATTGTAAGACTTATATGATTGCTGAGTGAAATCGATCACTATTTTATGCAAGTTTTGTCTTGGAAATAGGAAATAGAGTGTGAGTGAAATGATTTTTGTGGAATAAATTTTATAACTTAAATTCACTAGAATTTTGAATTTAATTTGAGGTATATTAATCTCTGTAATAAATAATAACTTAGGGAGAAAACTCAATTGAAAATGGTATAATTCCTTTGAACTCGAATTAAAATGGGTAATTAGGAACCCACAATGGATCTCTAAGACAATGACACAGTGTGTGTGAGTAGACCTCTGTAAATTTCAATAAGTTCTTTTGAACAGTGTTATGCACATACATGGGTGAGAAAAAATAAAAAAATAAAAATAAAAAAAATAAAAAAAGAATAAAATGTCTAAGTCAAAAATGAATCCATTTAGGTTAAGTGAATATTGAACCCAAGAAGGGTAAAATTGACCTATAATAAATTCATTTGAGTTGCATCAATAAAGTGGAAAATCAAACTAAGGTTTAAGAAACTTATAAGAGATTGATAAATAGAAGCACTTATGGTTAAAATTTTGCTTCCACTTAAATATAATTCGATCCACCTCTAGACTTGGAACTTTGATTGAATTGAAGTGATCCAATGGTTTGAATCACATATGAGGCATGATATTTCAAACATTAGATGAATCAGTATTTTGTTTCAATTCTTGATATTAAATTTAAATATTTGAAGGATGAATTTATTTGTTTTTATGTTTTGAATAAAATAAATTCAATGATAATATTGTCTGGGAGTGCAATAGTTCAAGTGTGGGGGAGTGATGTGATTTGAAATTTTCAACATTTATTGTCTGTTATTGCTTAAAAATACCCCAAATTTGATTCAATTCCTAGGTAAAATATTAAATTTTTGATACTTCATGAAATTATAGAAATTAATTGATAATTTTCTAAAATCATTTTTTTCATTCATATAATCAGTTTTTATACAAATTAAAAAATCCATACAATTGAAAGTGATTTTGATTTTTAAACTGGAATTTAATAGTGTAAATATTCAATCTGGAATTAATTTCTTAAATGGATTAATTTTTTTATTATCATTCATTTCAATCATTTTTTGATTTAAATGAAATCCAAAAATAAATATTGAAATTGAAATTGAAATTGAAATTGTGATTTTATTTTGATAATTAAAAATTTTTGAATGTGAAAAAATGATTGGTAATTGATGTTTTTCAAAAGTGGAATTTGAATTTATTAAATTAATTTAATTTAGAATTAATTTTTTTTGGAGGGTTGATATTTTTAAATTTATTATTTTATCATTTTTTGAAATCAATTAATTGGAACAATTATACACTAAAATAGATTTATTTTTTTTAAATACAGGTTGAAAAAATGAAAATGCATGAATTGACCATGATCCTCATGGTTAGTATGCCTACCGTAGATCTCATTCACACTCACCCAAGTGACCGTATGAACTTAGCTTGTGTTCTCTCACTATCTTCCTCCCATGAGGCACTGCCTACCATGAAACCTGTTGCATGTCCAACACCCTACCATGAGCTCTTCTCACAGTCACATCCATAACCACTTCTATTCCAAACCAACCACACAATCACAATAGGTTCAACCTACTGAAAATGAATATGTTTCTACCCTCGTTTGATGTTAAATAACTAGATCTTACCACACCGTCAGTCTGGTCATGCACCACCATTGTGAAGCTGAACCCCTGAACTCAAGCAAGAATAGGATGAACCCTATAAACATTGAAGCCGCCATCAGGAACTACCTGAAGATGTTGCACCAAAACTGGAAGGATTCGAAATGAAGAAACCCAAATATAGGTTATCATTAAAGCTCCACACTGATGCTGCTGAAGAAAGATCAATTCACTAAAACCACATCCATCACCCCATTCTCTATTGATGAAACCAGACTCGAGATCACTGTGGCCTTGCCTAGAGATAGAAGATGAAAGTGATCCTCCCTTACTGATTGAAGTCTATTTGATGTGGCTACAAGGGATATGGAAATTTTTAAGAACATCCTTGTTTTTGTGATGATATGACTATAATTGAACTAACCAAGACAATCTATGCACCGTCCAACATCGACTATGATTCCTAGATAAGAGAACCACCACTGTTGAGGAATATTAAGATACCACACAGGCCATTTTGACTGAACTAAAAACCCATAATAAAATAGAAAAAAATAAAAAAAGATATATATATATATATATATATATAATGATAAAATTTAAATAAATAAAAGAAAAGGGAAAAAATATAAATATATAATAATAAATAAATAAATATAATTATATATATATATATAATTATATATATATATATTAATTGCTTTTTAAATTAAATTAGTGTATTTATTTTCAAATTGTAGTGACATCCTATCCCAATCCTAGAATTCAATCTAAATTTGAAGAGAGGCCTAGTTTTTAATCCTAATTGCTAGCACGTTGGGGACCAACATTTTTCACTACTTCACAAAGTAGTGTAATGATTTTTCTCTAAACATTCTCAAAGAAACATAGACATGATTATGGGAGGAATTTTTCTAACAAGAAGATTTGAGTGATATGGATATTAACCATCCAATGCCACATGTGTAACTCATCTGAAGAAGATGAAGGATCTTACTAGTAATCATTAAATTAGAGGAGTAAGAAGAGGTACACTACTATAAATATTTTCTTCCCCACCTAGTAGAACATATGACATTTTTCAACCGCAACTTAGCTTTATTTTTATTTTTTTCTTTCTATATATTTAATTTAATGTTACATTTTGTTCTTTATTTAATCATACTATGTTATTATTTTATTACCTAATTTATTAGTGTTTTCTCACCCCTGTGATTTCTTTGTGATCTCATACTCCATGATCAAGGGAATCTAACCCATTATAGGTGGTCCAAGGGGGAATCACAGTGATGATATTGAATTTATGCATTTAATTTCCAATCCATCTCCTCTTTAATTTTCGTATGATAGTGGAAGTGGAGTGTGGAGGAGTAGATCATCACTTCATAATACATTAACACTATTGAACTCTTCCAACTACCACACAACAAATTATCCCTCCATTTTGGGGCACAATTTATATGAGTGGAGTCGTGTGGTTCGATTAGAAGAATGGTATTCAATTGTTGTCAGGTGTGTGAGTGAGTTCATTCACTCAATTGAGGTATGCTCTTACCCATTCACCCATGATAATACATGGAATTACTAGTTTTTTTAAGGATCTCTTGAGTAGATTAGTGGTTTCATACCAAATAAAATAGTTTAGGGTGAATAGGTAAATGATATTGAACCTAATCATTAAATTAGATGATTTAGAACAAAATTAAACTATAATATATCACACTATAATTCATCCTTAGGTTCATTTTCATTTATATCATTCATTCCATGTGCATATACATTTCTATTTTGTTCTATGTTTACATTCAAAACAAAAACCAATCATAATCTCTCATCACTTTCAAAATTAATAAAAAAACTGAAAAAAACATAAGCGTTTGGATAATGAGACTCCCAAACCCTTCTCCTTGAGAGACAACCCTGATCACCCACTATGATACATGAGGAGGTTTTTGAAAATTTTATTTGACCATGGACCACGACAACCACACAATCAGCACCATTATAGTGTTATCAAAATAAACTATGATAGGGTATCTACTACCAGGAACCACATCAATCTCTTGGAAATTTTTTTGAATACAAACTGCTTTCTTGGATGCATCGGAAGCTAAAATATACTCGAAATTCACTATAGAATCAACAAAAACTGGCTGTTTAGAACTCTTCCAGCTCAAAGATACTCCATTGAGGAAAAATATATATCTAGACTGAAACTTTATATCATTATTATTTGTCTAAAAGATATCATCTGTATAACCCTTGATGACTAGATCTACATATCCTCCATACACCAAAAATATATCCTTAGTTTTCCTTAGATACTTGAGAATAAACTTAAAAATAGTCCAATGTTATTCACCTGTATCTACTTAATATCCTTCTACCATGCTCAAATTATACAAAACATCAACCCTCGAATATAATATGACATGCATGATAGATACCATCACATAAGTGTATGGGTTCTTACTTATTCTCTCCCTTTCCTCTTGTGTATGATGACACATTTTATTAGAAAGATGTATATCATGTGACACTGGAACCAATACCCTATTATATTGTTCTATACTGAACCTATTTAGTATCTGGTTAATGTATATACCTTAACATAGTCCAAGAAACATCTTGGATATATCACACAATATTTTTATCCCTAGAATATATGCTACTTCACCTATGTCCTTCATGGAGAAGAAATTGCTTAACCATGACTTAAACTCTTGCAAGGATGTTATATCATTTCTAATTAGTAATATGTCATCAATATATACTATTATGAAAATAACTATACTCCCAATAAACTATTTTTAAACACATGGATCACATTCATTCTTAATGAAACCAAATTATTTTATGGATTCATTGAATCGAATGTTCAATGATCTGGATGCTTTCTTTAATCCATAAATGGATATTTAAAAATTTCATACCTTTTTGGTATTTCCTAGAGTCATAAACCCTTATGGTTGTGTCAGATACACATCCTATTGAAGATTCTTATTGAGAAATTCAATTTTGACATCCATTTTCCAAATCTCATAGTCATGGAAAGCTATTATGGAAAACAAAATTATGATGGATTTAAACACGGAAACTAGAGAAAAGGTTTCATCATAGTCAATTTCTTGATGTTTTATAAACCCTTTAGCCACTATCCATGATTTATAAGTATTTAATTTACCTTAAATGTCTATATTTCTCTTGAATACCCATTTAGACCCAATAGGCTTTACATCAACTGGAGGGTCGACCAGAACCCAAACTTGGTTTTGATACATGGAAACCATCTCATAATTCATGGATTATTTCCATCTTGTAGCTTCTGAGCTCTCTAATGCCTCCTTGTAGAATAGAGTATCATTATTGGGAACCAATAATGAGTCGCCATTATTGGTGACTAGAAAACCATATCCCTATGGTTCTCTCACCTCTCTAGAGGTCATATGTAGTACTTGTGTTTCGAGAATAAATTCTTCCATGGGGACCTATGAAATTAGTTCTTGTACCAAATATTGTGTATTATGAGCATCAACTTCATCAAACTCAATCTTTCTCTCACTATACTCCTTGAGTACGTGATCCCTCTCAAGAAAAATGGACTGTCTTGCGATAATTACTTTATTTTCTGAAGGGTTTTATAGGTATAATACCCTCTTGTTTTATTAGGATACCCTATAAATATACACTTCTTTACTTAGGGTGCTAGTTTACTGCTTGAGATAACATTAAAAAAACCTCACATACCCATACATGAACATGTGACAAAATAGGTTTATTTTCACTCCATAACTCAAAGGGAATACCATTTTACACTTTATTTGGTACTCAGTTTATTAAGTATGATTTCATTTGTAATTCATATCCCTAAAAGGATAGTGGAAGGCTTACGTGAATCATCATCGACCTTACCATGTACAATAAGGTATAGTTCCTCCTTTAACTATCACCATTCCACTATGGTGTATAAGGTGGAGCGAGTTGATATGGAATCTCAAACTCTCATAGAAAGTCAATAAAGTCTTGGTTAATATATTCACCACCTCGATCTGATAAAATTTTCTTTATCTTATTAACAAGTTTATTTTAAACCTCATTATTGAACTCTTTGAACTTCTTAAAGGAGTCAGACTTATACCTTAATAAATAGATATAACCATACATACTAAATCCATTGGTAGAATTAATAAAGTACGAGTATCCATCTCTAGCCTATACTTGAAAAGGTCCACACACATCAATGTATACCAAATCTAGAAGCTTTGTATCCCTTTTACCTTAAGAACTGAATGGTGGTTTGGTTATATTACCTTGTAAACAAGTATGACATCTTTCAAGTGGGTTAAGATCAAAAGTTTTTAAGTAACCAGCTTGATAGATCTTTGTCAAACACTTCTCATTTATGTGACCAAGATAGTGATTCCATGCCTGGGTGTTTTATGAGTTTCACACATTTGTTTCATTATCAATTTCCAAATTTTTATTTTCATAATTTAATACATAAATACCACTATTCAACTATGTCATACCATAACATATTCTATCTTTATAAAAGCATCTAACCTTATTTTCAAAGATGAAAATAAATCCATCCATATCTAAACAATAAATAGAAATAACATTCTTGGTAACACTAGGAACACAATAATAGTTCTTTAAAACCAAAATCAATAATCTTAGTAATGTAAGATAGTATTATCCAATGGATAGAACATCCAATCTCACTCTATTGGTAGCTCTTAGATCCACCTCATCTTTGGTAATCTTCTAAAATCTACTTGGTTCCAATATTTGGATACAAATGTGAGCACCACAGGAAATATCTAATACCCAAATTATAGATATTGAAATATTACATTCAATAATGAACACACCTGAATCTTCCCCTTAATTATTTATATGGGTGAAATTTCTATTATAGTGTCCCTGTTATCCACATGAAAAACATACCACATCATGATCATTTTCCTTTCCTTTGGATCTTCTTCTTCTTGTAAGGTTGGTGCTCCAGATCCTTAGACTTGGAATGAGTATTCAACCCCTTTTCCATGTTATTAGTCTTCTTATTCACCATAATCACAATGGTTTTGTCATTACCCATGTCTTTATCAACTTGGTGAATAAATGTAAGAAGTTCCAACCGTGTATTCTCACTATTACTCATATTATAATTCACAATAAAACTAGACAAGTTTTTAGGCAATGAGTACATAATGATATCTATGCATAACTCATTAGGGATCTTAAAAACCAAGATGTTTAGATGCTCAATGTATCCAATAATCCTGATTACATTTTCCCCAACTGGCACCGAATCTCTAATATTTCACGTGAACAATGCATTGGAGATTTCATATCTCTCTGATCTCACCTTCACTTGATAGAGATCCTTAAGGTGAGAAATTATGCTATGTGCATTTATATCCTCGTATTGCTTTAGAATCTCATTGGACATGGAATAAATCACGAATCATTGGAAATCCATATTATCATCCACATGATTTAAATAGGGATACATTTCTTTCTCATTAGCCTATTTGGAAATAAACTCATAAAGTGAGTCTTCCAACACATATAATTTCTGTTCATGGCATAGTATAATGTGCAAGCACCTATACCATTATCAAAAATTCATGATAGTGAAAAGGTTATACTTCTATATTATGGACCATAGTGATATTTTAGAAGTTTTTTTATTTTCCATTTCTACAAATTAAGAGTAGATAATTAACACTTGTTTTGACTACACAAAAAGATTAATAAATTTAAAATTCAATTAAATTATTATTAATATCCCACTTTTTTCAAAACCCAATATCCCTCACCACCAGTTTTGAAATATCTTGTATCTTAGATATTCTAATGTAAAGGATCCATATTACCCTTCTCATAATGAAAACTTGATCCTAACAAGTTATTTGAAGGGTTTTAGGCAGGCATAACTTTCCAACTACATTACCTCATAGTTCCTTGATCTATTGAGTGGACTTCCCAATATTGAAATCTTGCAATTATTATTTCCTCAACCTTTTCGTCTTAGTTACACCAATTACTACTTAGGCATTCAACCATTGATATGAACTAAATTAAGTTAACCCAAAAATTCAAGCTAAAAGTTCCATGATAATTGAAATCATCCCAACTTGGGTTGGTCAAGCACTTTGAACTATGGGGTCATTTCTAAATTAAGTAGTATATAGATATAATTAATTAATATTTAATTTTAAGGGTTTTAATCCTTATTCATAAAACACATTTTATCTTTTCACATGCCTTGTTAATTTTAAGTGGATTTTATTTAAGTGATTAACCATGTGTGATAAAACACTTATGCATAATCAGGTTATTTTTTATTCCACCTTTCATGCTTGTTAATTCATTTATTAGGTGATCACACAAAATCAACATACATAAATGATTAACCAAGTAACTAACAAAAATAAAATATAAGTGTAATGATCATGATATTCTCTAATGGTTAGTTTATCTAAGAGATGATAAACTAATCCTCAACCCTAGGGGAAAAATTTGTACCATATCTTAGTTCATGTTGTGGTACTCTACCTTGGATCCTACATATTTCCTTGATTGGTTTCACCTTAGATCCTTGAATCAGACCACCTCCACTTGCTTGTGATATCTATCCTTACATAAGATTTTACTCACATACAGATGATATAATTAAATGGATTAGATAAAGGGGGTTTATATAAAAGAAACCACAGACATGAAAGACCTTATAAAATAAGGAGGATGGGATAACTAGTATACCATTGATAATAATTTAACCAAAATAAATTAAAAAATCAACTACATACAAAGGGTTGGTTTAATCTCAAGACCATCCACACATTTAACAACAAGAATACATTTGTAATATTTTTACCAATTACTTCAATTTGTTCTTTAATTAAGATAATAAACCATGAATTAATCTAATTAATTCAATTTATTTTAATTTCATTTAATCATCCTTAACCCATCATCATATATAATTTTGAACAAAATTATTCACTTTTAAAATTAATAAAGTACACAAGTGTACTTGGTGGTAACGTCGTGTGTTTATCCAAAATTTTAACATGAAATATATTTAATATATAATTATCAATCCTATGAAATGGTGTGTACATTTTCAAATAAATTACACATGAAACACATGTGAATAGGTTTGATTATATATTTAATTTTTCTCTACAAAAAAGGACACACTGTCTACATTAGACTACATGACATGTACTATCTACTGCTTGTGTTTTCAACGCACACCTTGGATATGGTAATGTTTCCTTCCATGTACTTGTTCAAATTAAATGGAATGTTTTCTAACATAAAATGTGTAAACTATCACCTTCTTATGCCTACAACATATGTCTTGGGAATGGGTGTGTCTCCTTCTTGTGTATGTGCTCGAGGTACACAACATGTACTAGGAATACACGATGTGTGGCCTTATAATTACACAACTCTTTAGTCCCCATGTTGTGTATCCAATACAGAGCTTGCTGGGACACCCTGTTTTCTCAACTATAAGATAACAGGGACTAAAAATCATGTACAATGGTTACATGACATGTAGTTCTTCAAGTAATGTGCCATTCTATCCTGATCTAAACATCTATCTGCTTTTATCGAATCTTAGATTCGATTATATCAGATCTATCCAACTTTATTACATGATAATGATGTGAAAAAAAGTACACGACATGTATATAGAAATTGCACACAATGTACTATGGTTTTGTCCAAGCAGAGCCTTTGGCTCCTCCAGATGGTGTGGATCGAATGCTTTTTTGTTTTTAATCATCAATCGATTACTGGTTATGTTATCGAGAATTAATAAATGAATAAACGATGATGTTCAAATATTAAAATGAATTTTTTTAATTAAAATAAAATATAAACACATGCAACCAATCAATTAATAGTAAATAATTATAAGTTAAATAGGTGATTGCTTTGATACCACTTATAGGTTTCATGTATAGTGGAAACGTCCTTTGATGGTATGAACAACTCAGCTTTTAGTCTTAATTTATGTGCAATAAATTCCTAAAATGATCAAAATTTCATTTCCAATGAAAACCATATATTACTTGACTATATTAAAATATTGGAACCAGAAGTAGAAGATCTTCAAATGAAATTTATAATTAATTTATGAGCAGATATAGAATTAACTCAACTTGTAATTATGCTTTCCTTAATGATCCAGTTAACTAGATATCACTATATCATCATAGTTCTATAGTATTTAAGTGTAGAATTCATCTAGATATGATCCACATGTGCACCAAAATCTCTGAACAATGTTGTAGAATCATTAGGTTCTAGAATGATTGATCTTGGTTGCTTGCATTGTTCATGGTTGATCGCAATAGTGTTCTTCTTGAAATAGGAAGAAATATTGATGTTATATTTAAAGCTTAATATGGGAGGAATCAATAGTTAAATATAGTACTTGGGAAAGTCTATCTTTATCCATTTTTCACACTAAAAAATATTTAGTAAAGAGTTATAATTAAATATTTATTATGGTAGGTTTAGGGTTGGAAAACCGCACAAAAAACCCTAACCATATTTAATATTCTTAGTTGATCCCATGTCCATTAAAAATAATATCATTATTATCAATCGATTGAAATGTTCAATGCATTTAATAAGATAAATAAATACCATTTACACCATTTCTAGTGAGACAATTAATCTTGGTCTACTTTCCCTCATCGAAATTTTCTGATCCTCAAATAATGGCTATTTAATAAATAAATGTCACTACATTAATCTATGATAAATATAATAAATATTATATTCACCAAACTTGAAAATAAATATTTATTATTATTATTATTTAACTTGCTTATTCTTTCAAATAACTTGTGATTAAATCATGGTGATCAACCAAACCTGAATAAATATTATATATTCTAACTTGTTAAATTCAATACTTGAATTTAACTAAGATTGTAGATACACTTAGTGTGTTACCCTCTAGGAATTTTTATCATTGGCATTAGGTATAGCCATCTAAACTCCAAGGTTAGCATCTAACAACACACCAAGACTCCCATAGTGAAAGAAGTTGATGCTACAATGACATCCAACCTCCTATGAACACTTACCATGTAATATAACTCCTTTATCATGATATCTCTAATCAATCAGGTTGCATGCCAGTGAAATTGACCAATATGATCAATTTATCTTTCTTTGACTTTCTAAAAATGAACTCACCCACTGAACACCATGGACATGGATTTATGCAGGTAGTTCCATTCCCAAAAAAGGTCATAAGATATTAATATCCATCAAGGGACAAAAGGCATAAATCCTTTCTTTCATTATCCATTAATGAAATATCACTTGTGATATACCAAATGTATCCCACCAAACTACGAGCATATGTTGTCATGGTTTCTATCAATATACTAAAGCACATGAGTCATGATATCCATTAATGATAATGTTGAATCCTAAGGATTAACACCCATGTTCTCATATAGGAACATCCAATGACACATATAAATGTGGATTTACAATTAATAGGTTTGTTCTCATAACCTCATATCTTAGAGATTACTAAGGGAGAACACCATGAGAAGAAATCTTAATGTCTTATGAGCCTCCTACCCCTGATAGCCTGTATCTTCCATGTCTCTTAAAACAATATTATATAGCCATAGAACTAGGTTCAAGAATAATGTCGTGGAACCTCTAGGTTCTTATCATAGAGGGGAACTTCTATGACCTCTCAACATGATATATATTCTTATGAAATTATCATAGAAAAATTTTATATAGAGGAAAAACAATAATGTGATAATAAAAATTCATTAATAATGAAAACATGCAACCAAATACTAAATAAGTTGGTTCTATGGCACTAACTCCAAAAAATAGTATCTATGTTATGCCCAAAAGGGTATTAGATTCCCTGAGAGGGAAGGTTGAATTAGGATATGGATTCTATTAAAAAATTCTTCCACATCACTAGATCTTTTCATATTTATTATAAGGGTCACTTATTTTTACCTTCAGTGTTTATGTTGATCCAATTAACTTAACCAACCTCTTAAATCAATTTATCTTTTTATTATCTTTACCAACATTATCTAATGATAATGAACAGAGTAAAAAAAGAAAAAAAGGGCACACAAATTTATACTTGGTTTACTACTATGGGCTAGTCTAAAGAGCATGCATCCAATAGTGTGTTGGTGCACCAAAATCACTAGGCTCACTACTTATTAGTTTTAGGCTAGGTCACTCATGTCCGGGATCACTACCCTTACAAAGGTTTGGGGTAAATGTATATCTCCCTAGGATCGCTTCCCTTTCACTTAACTCTTATGCTCACTACTTTAAAAGAAAAAAAACCAGCACATATGCCCAATAAAAATATCATTTATTGTTGATAGTTACACCGAATGTAAGATTGGTGCCTTTAAAATTCATATGATCCTTTACAATATTGATGTGAACATATCCTCGAGTATAAAATTTCAAATAGAGGTCATGGAAACTCCTCTTTACCTTGTAAAGTTCTTCAAGATATTCCAAGTCTAACTTTTTTATATTGATTCTAGAAATTCCTTCATTTACTAGAATTCAACACCTACCTTTTCCTTTAACTGACTCATATATAGTAGTGAATAAACTCCTTCTATAAGTATTTTCATATGATACAGATCCTATGTCTTCTTATTCTTCTTCTTTAAAATTTATATATGATAATGGTACTATTTATGGGGTAATATCTCAAGTGAAATACCATCAGTTTCATAACCCTTGAGCATAGAACCTTAACACGTATCTCCTTTTATGAGACCCTGGAGCATAATCCTTTTGTGATAACCTGACATACATCTCCCTTTGCTTATTGTTCTCCACTTATGTGACTTTGATAATGTAAACTCCTTCATTTCATGTGAAACTCATTATCCATAATTTTATTCAAATAAAAATGCTTAAGAAAACTTCTTAAATTCTTAAGGATGGGTTAAGAGGTATTTATAGGCATAATTCCATTGCCTTAAATTTGTAAATCATGGTTAATAATGCATTACACCAACTTAGAAAACTCATCCTCATCCTTATGCACTTTTCATAACCTCATCATGAGATCCATCATAACTCATACAATCACATTATTCCAAGAGAATACAAGATAACTCTATCATTTCAATCAAACTTCCTTTATGTTCTATTCATGTATTTCTTTGTCTCTCACGATCATAATACTTCCATTTGTTACTTGATTCCAAGTGACTGTGAGACACATAAGACTCTAGTAAAATTACTTTTATCATGAAATTCACTCATTCGGTCATGATATGTGATCATGTGATCTCCTTCAGTTCATGTGATCACGTGATCCACTTTATTTCATGTGATCTCATGATTTCTAATTTTTTATGTGATCAGGTGATCCTTTAGGACTTACACTCTACAGGTGATCCTTCAAGACTTATGCACTTTTCATGATCCTTCAAGACTTAAACACTCTATATGATCCTTTAGCACTTATTCACTCTATGTGATCATTTAATACTCACAAATTTTAGGTGATCCTTTAACATTTGCGTTCTTCGTGTGATCCTTTAGGGCTTATGCACCAACTCTTCTTCTTATCCAAATTCACAGAAAACTTCATGCCTACTTTGAAAAACAACCTTCATCAACAACTTTTATCCTTTTCAACAAAAAAATCAACCCAAAAGCACCATCAAGATAGATTTTTACCAACAACCCCCCCTTTGGGTTTATTGAAAAAACTTCAAAACATAAAGAACCATTTTCCATATATAGACCCATATAGTGACCAAGGACTTCCTCAACACGTACTCTAAGACCACATGAGATAATCTTGGCATGAAAAACAAGAGTATCATGAAAAGTTAATTTATCAATCATTTTGTTCTCAATCCTATATTTAGAAACTTTATCAACACCAAAAGATAAAACATAATCAACCCTCAAGATCACTTCTCATCCTGCACATGTAAAATGATAGTATCATTAACCCAAAGGTCACTCATTTTCAAGATTCTTATTAATTGACATATCATATTCAACATAGTCATATTTGAAACTCTCCTTGTCTCACTACTCCCCCTATTAGGATACCCCCCTTTCTTGATAAAAACTTCTCCCCCTTTGTCAATGAAACAAAATGGAACTCCTTTGTGGTCTACAATATGGTAAAGAACATATATCAACACATAGGAAAAAACACAACATACCTTGGGGAGAGGGGGTACCACATACACATTATTCAAGTGTGGGGAGTTGACTAAACACCAAGATCTAGTAAATTATTTTCAAGAGATTCTTTGGGTAAGGCCTTCATTAGAACGTCTGCAACATATAGTCCAGTAGGCACATACTCTAGTTTCACAAGACCATGATCCACTTTATTCTCCTTAAGGACTAATCAAATCTATCTTTTACTTCAACCCCATTTCTCAAATAATTACACAAGGGATTCCTTCATCTATATCTCTAATCCCCTTTAATAGACAATCTCTATGGATTAGATTTTCAATGATCTTGAGTAGAACAAGTAGAGGAATATAGTTCTCTTCCAAATCCCAAAATCCATATTTTGAGAGATTGTTCACCCCCATTTTTATGAACTACTTATCATACCATGTGATACCATATGTTGAAATTTTAAGAACACCTAAATATGTCAACTATTTTCAATTTCACCTTTAATAACATTAGGTTTCATCTTTTAATTTTTGATTAAATCATTTCTATTATTACCACATTTCAGGCTTGGAGATACATTGTTCTTTATAGTTTCAAACTAATGATATATTTTTAATGAGTGTAATTATGAATTGGAATTAATTCATCAAAAATTTCTCTAATCCTACTAAGTTAGAACTCATTGTAGTAAATAAGAGTTTAGGTCAATAAACACCAATTCCATTCATGTCACTCATTAACTTTCATAAATTATAGAAACATAAATTTATTTCTTTTGTAAAATCACCCTGTGATATTAGTCACACATATGATAATCCAATCAAAACCATTTTTTAATGATAAACTCATTGAAAAATTTAGTATGTATGATCTTTAATTCTTTACAGGATTCTTTTTTCAGATAAGGATGGATAGCCTTGAGGGCTTTTCACCAAATTTCCTTAAAAATATACAACTTTGGAATAATATAAATTATTGTTATCAATTTTTGAGATGAATACAGATATTGAATTACTCTTTATATTGGGGATACCACTTATTGGGAAAAATATCGATCTTCCATCAACTTCTTAGTATCTTTAAAAGAACTAGTTGATACCACATTGTTAGAGAAAAATAGATAAACATGAAATACATGAATGTTATTACTTCTCTACCAATATTTCTTCTCTTGGTGGTCAAATAAAACTTGAACTGAGGTATGAAACTAATGGTTTAATATTCAATGTAACTTGGAACCACTAGATTATTCAAATATAGCTTTGAAAACTCTTCAACTTCATATCAGAATCTTCATTGTATGATATTTCCTTTTACACAACATGCAACTTCCAGATACAACTTTGAAAAGAAGAGTGGTTATTTCAGACCATTCACTGAGTCTGGTACCATATGAATATTTAAAGAAGTTTGAATCTTCATATCACATATATCTCTATTCATCTTAAGATCATGTTCCCTTTTCTTACACACATTCCCCATGGATTGTATCCTCCCCTTAGTTCTGTATAACTTCAAAAAGATGTTAGAAAAATTTAATACTTGGGGAGAGGGGTACCTATGGAATACTCAAGAAGATGATTGTAATCATTCCTGATGGAACAACCTTTTGATCTTTTCTTATAAAGCATTTTATTATTTCTATGATCATTCCAACTACCCAACCAACTTTAATTGTCTTAGATGTATGACTATACATTCTTTAGCAATATGATCAATCTTATTTAGATATGAAGGTTTAGTATTGTAAATAAGTTGGGATTTAAAACCACTATTAAAATTTTATTTCTTTGATTCTCCACCTATGCATAATTTTTTATAATTATTTCTTGGACCAAGGATCATCCCACTGGTCGTTTGCTCTTCTTTATTACTCTATTAGATGACTATTTCTCTCACCTTCACTTATTGAATTGTTTTATGACATGTGGATTTGTTAAGGAATTATTTATTCTTTTTCCTTTTATAATTTTTCTGAGTCACTTCTCCATTTATTACTAGAGGATAGTCTTTAACTGAATGTACATTACTCTTACTCAAAACTGGCACAACTACTCCTTTTTTTTTCTAGATTAATTCACATTCTTTCCAAGAGATCTATTGTGTGTGTAATGGAGGAGGTTCTTAGTATACCTTTCATTGACTTCCTTGTGTTTCCTCCAAGATTTTAAACACATTTTCTTACTTAGTAGGTTGTCTTCCAATATTGGATATCTCATTATACACCATCTAAGATGGGGATCCCCTTTCACCCTCTTTTACCTTCCCTATATTCATCTAGCTGCAATATCTTATCAAATTCCCATGATTAACAGATATGAAAAATCTCCCATTAAAAATATTCGTCATTTCATCATTTATTGGTTGAGATGTTGGTGCAATTATATTTATTCTTCTGACATTGAGCCCTCAGGCTTCTTGACACATACTCATGGTGTGTCCTAATCTTCCACACTAGTAGCATTTCATGGCTACCTTTTTTCTAAATACTTTTATTTCATATTTTTCATGAATATTATTCTTATTTTTAGGTCTAGAAGTATTTAAGTATTCAAAACATGAAATATATTCCAAATCTTAAAAACAAAAACTTGAAATATGACCCTGAATCCCATAGAAATAACATATATTTCAATCACTTCTTGTAAAAGTATTTTCAGATCAATTCACAACACCTGAAAGATTTTCCCTATTTTTGGGACTATCCATGGTTCTATTCCTCTCATTCATGGGAGAAGATTTATCAAAGACAATACCAGATTTTCCAAAATTTCATGGCCTTTGGGATAAAACAATCATTCCATGTTTTTCCTATGAAATAACATATTTGTTTTTCATTTCATTATCTCTTACCGAAGGATAGTCAAATAACAAATGAAAATAATCCTTCAATTAGGGATTTACTTTGAAATTAGATTACTCCACTTCTTTCTTTATTTATTCTATATCTTCTCCCAATTATTGAATATTATTTTACCTTGATTCAATTTGAACATTAAGTTCCCTCTTGAGAGTCTTTCCACTAGTCATCTCATCTTACAATGTCCAGGAGAGATTATACCCATATTAATTTTCTAATTTATTTTAAAATTCTTTTGACAAATAAAATGTTTAAATCATATTTTCTCTTGTTGTATCCTTTTCTTCTTATAAACAAGTTCTAACAGTTTTGTAGAAAGATCATCACTTTTTGCATCCAAAATCTGGATTTATTTTGAGTTTATATTTATTACCTTATTATCAGGTTTTATTTTTTCCATCTTTTTTGGAATCACTTGTAATTATTTATCATGGGTATCATTATTCTCACTTATATTAGTGACCAGTTCAACAAGTCTTTTATTTAAAACTTTTAGTTTGTTTGATTCAATTTCCTATGTTTGGATCCATATATCTTGATATTTATTTTCTTCTTTTAATTTATGATACATTTCCTTTTTAATGTGGAAAACTTCCAATATTATATTTCTTTAAATTTATTCATCATAAATAGTTCCAACATCACTTGTCATGTCAGGTTCTTTACTCATTCCAGTAGCATCGTTGAATGAGTAAATTGTTTCACAATACTATTCATCTAGACATTTCTTTAGTAAGTTGTTAATATCCTATAACTGAATCACACTCTTTCCATATATACTTCCACACTGAGGAATTATAACATACTTCTAATTATTCTTTGAGGTTCTACTCTTTTCCATGTCACATTGAAATATAAGAGAAAATTTCAACTTTAACTTCAATAGTTGAATAAACCAAGTCATAGAAAACAAATAAAATAAAAGAAACATATGATCTGATATTAATTATCAAAACCAAAAGGGTATTAGATACATTGGGGTGGGGGTGAATCATGGTATTGATTCTATTAAAAAATTATTACTTCCATACTTTATCTCAACCAATTTATTACAAGTGTCACTTATTTTTCTCTCTAGTGTCTATGTTGATCTAATTAACCCAACTAGCCTCTTACATCAATTTATATTTTTATTATCTTTACTAACTTTATCTTATGATGATCCATATAGATTGAAGTAATAAAGAACAAGTACACACAAATTTTTACTTGGTTAACCACTATAGGCTAGTCCAAGGAGTTTGTATCCAATAATGTGTTGGTGCACTAAAGTAACTAAGCTATATGCTTATTGGTTTTATGCTAGGTCACTCATGACTGGGATCACTACACTTAAAAATGTTTGGGTTAAATTCACTATCACCCTAGGATCACTTCCCTTACACTTCCATTTTATTCTCACTGATTTATAAGGAAAACAATTGAAATGTAGGCCAAAGAACAATATGATATATTATTGAGAGTTACATTGAATATAATATTGGTGCCTTTTAACTTCATGTACTCCTTCATATCCTTGATGTGAAAATACCCTAAAGCATAAAATTTCCATGAGTGGTCATGGAAACTCCTCCTTGGTTTGGAAAGTTATTAAAGGGATTCCAAATCTTTCTCTTTCCATAATGATTCTAGAAATCCCTTCACTAGCTAGAATGCAACAACCCCTTTTTCCTTCTACCACCTTAGATGTAGTAGTGAATAAACTCCCTCTATAAGTATTTTTAGATGGTTTAGATCCTCTATCTTCTTCTTATTTATAATTCAGATATAACAACAGAACTATTCATTGGGTAAGACTTTAAGTGAAACACCCTTAGTCACATAACCCTTAAGAATAAGAACATAGTTGCACATCTCCTTGTACAAGACCCTATCATGTAACCCTTATGCAAGACCCTAATGCATATCAACCTTTGTTTCTTGTACTCCAATTATGTGAATTTAATTGTTTAAAATCCTTCACTTCACAAAAAATCCATTCTATAGACTTTTCTTCAGACAAAAAAATTTAAGAAAACTTATTAAATTCTTAAGGACTTGTTAAGGGGTATTTATAGGTATAAATCCATCGTCTTAAATTTGAAAATTACAGTCATCCGCCTATTCCACCACCTTAGAAAACTTAATCTTGATCTTACGCACTTCATGTGAACGAATCACGAGATCCATTGACACTCATGTGGTCACGTGATTTCAAGTGATCATAAGAAAACTATATCATTTCCATCCAAACTTCCTTCATGCAATGAACATGACTTACTTTGTCTCTTATGATCATGATACTTCCATTCATTTCTTGATTATGAGCGACTGCGAGACATGTATGCCTTGAACATACTTACTTTGATCATGTGATTCACTCATGTGGATGCTAGATGTGATTGTGTGGTCTTCTTCGGTTCATGTGGTCGCCTGATCTACTTTACTTCATGTGATCATGTGATTTCTAACTTTTTATGCGATCATGCGATCCTTTTAGACTTATGCACTCTATATGATTCTTTAGGACTTATGATCTCTACATGATACTTTAGGGATTATGTGTCACAACCCGACCCTACCTGGGTTCGAGCCGCGACTACCCAAGCCCGCCTCCAAGGCCAGGGGCTGGCGACCAGCGCCGAAGGCACAACAACTCGGGGAGGCCTTTGCCTAAGTACCTGTACACACACACGTAACACACTCAATGAAAAAGTGCATAGTAAAAGAAAAACTAAAGTACCAACTGCTATAAATAAACCAAAAATGTGCATTGACCTCTAATCAGTACAAAGTAAGAGCTGAAGGTAAACTAAAAAGAAAAGGGAAAAAACACAGGCCCAACTAAAAAAGTGCCACAACCTAGTACCATATAAACAAAATCAAACACCTGGGAGTGTCCCACAGCTAGAACACGACTACGACCACCGCACGCGGTCCAATCTCCCGAACTCCTAAGCTCCGTTGAAGTCATGACCAACCTGTCCGTCGTCTACAAGGGCACACGAAGTGCGAGCAAAGCCCAAGTAGGGGTGAGTATAAGAATACTCAGTAGGATACCCCAAAGGCTCTAGGGAGCAACAAAGGAGGTACCTAAGGGTGAAAAGTAGATCGAACAGGGGAAAAGTAAAAGAGTACAACCGAAAGTGCATTAAAGAGTACAGTAAAGAGTCCAAATCAACCCAACAAGAGAAAGGAAGTAGACTCGTCCAGACACAAGAAGCTGGAAACGGTGAGAAGATGAACTTCTCGTCGAGTCTTCGCTACCTATAGCAGGATAGTAGACTCATCCAACCATGAGATTCTAGACACAGAAAGCATGTGGCATACCCACGCGTCTTCACCTCTCCTGGAAGAAGAGTAACCAAAACCCAAGAAGTGGGTACTGGAAAAAGGTATATACATATCCATATGCTCAATCAAGAAGCCCGAACAAGATCGCAAGGGGATCTCCATCTCGTATCCCAGCCCAAGAAAGTGAGTAGTCAACAGTCCCAGAAGTAAACACCATCGATGCCCAGCATCCCGCACACCTTCCCCGAAATGAAAGTCAAGGGCTCAAATCACCGCACCTCGAAACTATCTGCTTTGGTCGACACTGACTTTCCCGTACAGTTTTAGGTCATGTCGCAAGGATGCGTCTCGGTGGGGAAAGAGCCCATCGTACTTGAGAGTTCTGGGGTAACGTCAAGCCACACCTCATCACTGCCCCGCAGTCGAGAGGTCTCCTCAAAGTCGACAGGCGACCCCCTGCCCAACCCCGCTGAAGGGTAATCCCTGGAAATCGACGGGTTCCCACTGGAGGGAGACCCGAAAAGAGTCGACGGGTGCCACACTACCCAGTCTCGAAAAAGGTTAACCACTAGAGGGAGACCCAACTAAAGTCATCGATGATTCCCAATGCCCAGTCCCGTAAAAGGGTACTCCACTGGAGGGAGGATCGGAACCGTCATCGGGGACCACTTCCCACCCCAGCTGGAGGTAAACTCAGCATCGGGGACCACTTATCAGCCTATCTGGAGGTAAACCCGACATCAGAGACAACTTCCCAGCCTCACTGGAGGTAAACCCAGAACCACTCTGGCCATCCCGGCTGGATGGTACTGCTCGGTGAACACTGTTGTACTGGACATCCCTGCTGTATGGTAACCCACTGGCCAACCCTGTTGGATAGTAACCCACTAGCCATCCCTGCTGGATGGTACAACCTCCTAGCCATCCCTGCTGGAAACAAACTCCTGGGTAGAGGATCGGTGTCGCGTAAAGTGTTGGTCACAATGATTCCACAAGAACTCTACTAGGGAACACGAAGGAACGAGAGAAACTCCCTGACCTCTCAGGGCGATCACGCTCTAATCTGTCGAGTCACTGTCGAAGCAGACTGAGACAACTCATCCTAGAAAGTGGGAAAACACCCACACTATACGAGTACACGTATTCATGAATGGTGCCACAGTCCGGTGAAAAGGGCACGATACTAAAACCCCTCACATTTGAAGAAACAGAGGAAGCAAACCATCTCTGCCGACCAAACGAGAACAGAACCAGGGGAAAACTCAAACCTGATGGTCAACAAACGAGAATAGGACTGGGGGAAAACTCAACCCCACTAGTCAAACAAATGATAACAGAGGAACCTTCTAGGTTGCGAGAGATCAAAAGTATGAAAAGCAGAACACAACACACATATGGGGCCCACATGATGTGTAGCCCCAAATCATCCCCAAACAGTAACACAAACGTTCTCAGGTACAACCATCCACATGTAACTCCCAGTGTTCTCGCATACTTCCAGAGTATGACACGTCTCCAGCCCAAAGTCTAACATGCACATGACACCCATCATCCAAGCAAAGGAGTAAACGTAACAACTCCAACTTTCCACCTCCACGGCTGAGGCATAGCCAAACACATCTCTTCAAACATATAATTCACTCACACAGGAGTGCACGCGATGACACGCCAAGGGTCCAATACAAACACGGTAGAAGAACCGCCACAGGGGCACCTTCATATTTCCACATTTAAGATCGCGTAAGAGGCTCAGCTCGCCTGAACAAATTACACTGTTGTAATCCTCATGGAAAAACATGCGAGATCGACTACTTACTCACATCCAACGGATATCTGACGGAAAAGTCGTCCAACACCGCTTTACGCCCGAACAACGTCCCGTGGTACCGAGCCTCAGCCCTGAAAACAGTCTGGCGAATCGCACCATTGTGATCCCTGGGAAAACACGTCAAAAGGACTACTCACTTGAGTGGAACAGATATCCGGAGAAAAAGATGCATTCTGGCTCACCACACAGGAGCAGTGCTACGTGGGAAACGCATCCCGGTCCCGAAGCACAACGAACAGATCAAACCATTGTGATCCTCTCGAAAAAGTACACAAGTTTGACTAATCACTTTTCCGAAACAGACACCCAGTGATAAAGCTGGAAATCACCGCCAACTCCCAAAACGGCCCCCGTGGGGCCCGCACCATCATGCGGAATTAAAGCGGGCAGATTGCGCCATTGTAATGCCCTCAGAAAAACACCCAACAACGACTACTCGCACGCCCCGAATGGATGTACGATGAAAAAGTTACAAAATGCTGCTAATGGCTCAACAGACGGGCCGTGGGGCCCACACCTCAACTCCGGTTTCAATGCTCGAAACCACACTGGAAAACTACGACTCAATGCCAGGGTCTCAATGCCACTGACTGCGCTCAATTCGAACATCAGATGTGTCTACGCCATTCAAAACAAAAACTCTCGAAAGAACGCCCGTCCACTTAACGGTCGTGCCGCACCCCCGTGCCCCTCGTCTCGAGAATTATAAATTCCTGAGACCATCTCAAAAGGTCTGTCTCGTCGATACGGTTCCACTGCCATAGATTAAATGCAAATCAGACTCCCGTAATGAAAATTACGGGCGTCCGAAGAGGGGGAACAAATCCCCTTGGGCTGGACCGGCCTGGATCGGCCGGTCCGCCCGGCCTGGATCGGCCGGTCCGCCCGGCCTGGGCCGGCCCGCGGCTCAGCCGTGCGGCACGACGCTGGCTCACGGTCCACCTGAAGACTAGCCACGATGGCTAGTCGTTCTCGCCGTGTGAAGACCCTCCTTGCGCGGGTCTTTGTTTCCCCTGCGGGGTCGCGGCGTGCGACCTCGGTCCTTCGAGTCAACCGGCCGGCACAGCCGGCCGGTCCTCCCGCTCCGCGCCACGCGAAGCCTCCGCGGCTGAGGAGCTCACCACCGTGCCGAAGACCGCCCGGAGCCGCCGCTGAAGCCCGCCACCGTCGTTGGAGACTGCCGCCGCCGCTGGAGCTCGCCGGACCACCGCCGGAACTCGCCGGACCACCGTTGGAACCCCCAAATCCGGCCGGGAAAACTCCAAAACCCGCAAACTTCGTCGGACCGCTGCGGACACCACGAGACTCGGAATTTAAATCCGAAACATGCATCAGGAAGCTTAGAAAGAGTACTACGCAACTGTGGGATTTTCTCGGAAATTAAACAGCAATTCTACCTAAAATCATAAATTCAAAGGAGGTGCAGAAACTAAAAATGAAACAAAAAAATGCCTACCGCGCAGGGCCTCGCCCGACGCTTCGCCGTCAAACCGCGCCTTGACGCCATTGCTTCCACCTTGACCAGAGGAAGAGGAGGATGAGGAGGTGTGGTTGAGGGAGAGGCTTCTCCAGGAGGTGAAAAATGGGAAAGGGGTGGGGTGAGTTAGGTTTAAATAAAGAAAATTTAATTAAAAATTTAATTAATTAAACCCCCAATTTAACCCGCATCCGAAACTTTTGGAGAGGTCAAGATTAAACCTCCGATAGGGTAAAAAAAACCTCCTGAGCACAACAGCGGTCTCAGAATTTGATTCCGAGCTTCCGTTTGAAAGTTATAAAACTGAACGCCCAAAGCCACCAAATTACGAAAACGCCCCCGAGACTATTTTTCACTGACGACCTGTGCTCGCAAAACTTATACCCCTCCTAAGGTAAAAGGCATGCTCCAAACTCAACGGTGCCCTAGATTTTACAATATGAGCCACCATTTAATAGATACTTGAGTTTAACCATTAAACGAATAAATTAATTATTTAATTTATCTGTTCCACGCTCCGATAGCGAGCGAGGGGTCCAAACATCCCGCGCCAACATGTTTTATGTCATTCCTAGGGTAAAAACCCCATTCCGGAGCCATCCGTGCACTCATATCTCTGATCCGAAACTCCATTTAGGATTTATCCCATTTATTTGGCGTTCCCAGTGTGAACGCACTGAAAATTTAATTCCGGCCACACCGGGGCTCGAAATCGCACGCCGTCTGAAGGCGCTGCTCTGGAATAATATCAAGGATACTCCAAAGTCTTTTATAGCCAAAAAAGGGTTATTAAATCATTCCCTACTTCAATATTTTCATCCCCGAAAAGCAAAACCAGGGAAGAACTCAGGGTACTAAGCCCGCACCTTGCTCTCCCGTACCCAGAAGAACTCTTGCACAGTCCCACGTCACCGCACACAGACCAAAGGATTTGATCTGTTCACGTAAGGTCTGCCCTTTCCGATGACGTGCATAGGAGAACACACACATCTCCTCAGGTGAGTCACGCGGGAGACGCTATGCACCCAAACCAGCCTTTGGGGTTAGGGCAAGGCGGTAGGGAACCTTGCCATCCCTTTGCACGGTCTCAAACGGCCCGAAGGCTCTCGAGGGCAGCTCACCTCCCTGACTGAACCCTTATGTCGCACGCCATGACTGGAATCACCACCCGCACTTGGAATAAGGCCTGGTGATTCCCTCCTTCATAATATCCATATGGTGGAACACCTAAGGATATCTGGTCTCGGAAGGTTTCACAGTCTATGTCTCTCAACCAAGACTCTCTTACACTCTTAGAGAGCGATGGAGTAGATGCCATCAACTAAAGAGGAAGGTTACACACCTTCTACTCTACCAACACAGGGTTACACCCGACGCCCTACATCACCCTGGTAACACCTCAAACAAGAAGCATGGAGGAAAGCATTCCACACATAGAGTCTAAAAATTCTACTGCAAAAAGTAGAAGAGCTGTAGAGCGCACCTCTTACCACCTCAGGATCTGTAGGATCATAGACATCCATAGCTCACAGCTGTCCATGGTCCCAATTGTCAGCTCCCAGAGCCTGGCGTGGACCACCTAGTGGTGATGGGAAGACCTCGTAAAGCCGTCCCCCACTACTAGCTCCTCCCGATCCTTTGCTAGCACCACCTCTCTGGGCGCTACTCCGATCATGGTGATGCCTCTATTGTGGTGGTGCACCCGCTGCCTGCCCGACATTCTCTGCATGCCTGGTCGGGCAGTCCCGTGCCAAGTGACCTTGCCCGTCGCAAGCATAGCACCGACTCTCCTCAGGCTGCCTTGGTGACCTCTGACACCACTGTGGCGTATGACCACGCCCCTGAGTTTGGTTATCGGAAAGCCACCTATGTCGAGGTTCTGTCCGCTGATGCCTGCTAGCTACGATAAACGTCTCAGTTCTGTCGTGCCTGCTACCACCACCAACTCTAGAAAGTGATAAGAAGCTCTCTGTCACCAGTGCCTGCTCTAGCACCCCGGCATATGTAGAAATTCCCAAGGGTACTATGACAACATGAATCTCTCAGCGGAGACCCTACTCAAACTTCCGCGCTTGAATGTTGTCGTCATGGACCAAGTCCGGGTAAAAGCATGCACGGTCTGTGAAACTAGCTGCGTACTCGGCCACCATCATCCCTCCCTGTTGAAACTACAGGAGCTCCTGAATCCGAATGGAGTGTAAGCAGGAGGGGAAAAACTCCTCACGAAACAACAACTGAAAGTCTCCCCACGAAAGCGACGACTCATCAAGAAACTAAGTCACTGGACTCCACCAACACCAAGCTGTTCCGCGGAAAAGGTTGGCTGCCAAATCCACTCTCTGATCTGTCGGAGTTTGTACAAGCCTGAAAAGGCGAACCACTATCTCCAGCCAAACCTCTACGACTTGAGGGTCTGGCTCACCACTGAACCTCATCGGTCTCTATCGCTGGAACTCACGGAGCATGCTCAACCTACACTCAAGCTCAGTCTGCTTTGATAAAGCTGTCTGCTGCTCAACAGGTGGGGGTGCTGCTACCGGCCCACCCGGAGAAAGCGACTCACATGATGGGTCCTGGACTGTGGCCTCATAGCTCAAAGTGTCATCGTCATGAACCAAAGCTGGTATCCTGGTTGGCTCTCTTCGCGGAGACATCCTGAATATTATCAAGGAGGGGCGCAGTCAGATGAGCATATATGTATATAACAGTAACAACAATGGGGAGCTGACTCAAGAAGGACAGTCAAAGACTCAATCCTATGTGAAGCACAAACAAATTTTCCCTGCAACAAGTTTCTCAGCATGCCGAGTCGACAAGCGGGTTATCAGGGTCCTGGTGAATGGATACGTCGGACACCGCACCATCACTGGACTCCCTGTCCTGAGATCCACTCTTGAGACACGTTAACACTATTTCCCTAGATCCCAAAAAATTCCTTTTTAGGGACGTCCAAACAACGTCCCAAGGAATTAACCACCTTTGATACCACTTTGTCACGACCCAACCCTACTTGGGCTTGAGCCGCGACTACCCCAAGCCTGCCTCCATAGGCCAGGGGATGGAAACCAGTGCCGAAGGCACAAAAACTCGGGGATACCTTTTCCTAAGTACCTGTACACACACACACAACACACTCAATGAAAAAGTGCAGAGTAAAATAAAAAGTAAAGTACCAACTTCTATAAATAAACCACAAATGTGCATAGACCTCTAATCAGTACAAAGCAAGAGTTAAAGGTAAACTAAAAAGAAAATGGTCAAAACACGCGCCCAACCAGAAAAGTGCCACAACCTAGAAATAGGTAAACAAAAGAAAACACCTGGGAGAGTCCCACAACTAGAACCCGACTACGACCACCACATGTGGTCCAAGATCCCAAACTCCTAAGCTTCGTTGAAGTCACGACCAACCTGTCTGTCGTCTGCAAGGGCACACCAAGTGTGGGCAAAGCCCAATCGGGGGTGAGTATAAGAATACTCAGTAGGATACCCCGAAGGCTCGA
Organism: Viscum album; assembly: GCA_963277665.1. Classification (NCBI taxonomy): domain Eukaryota; kingdom Viridiplantae; phylum Streptophyta; class Magnoliopsida; order Santalales; family Viscaceae; genus Viscum; species Viscum album. Next base: position 1,604,681,980 of record OY728141.1, on the reverse strand, counting down.
GGGAGAAACAAAGGAGGTACCGAAGGGTGAGAAGTAGATCGAACAGGGGAAAAGTAAAGGAGTAAAACTGAAAGTGCAGTAAAGAGTACAATAAAGAGTCCAGCTCAACCCAACAAGAGAAAGAAAGTAGACTCGTCCAGACACAAGGAGATGGAAATGGTGAGAAGATGAACTTCTCGTCGAGTCTTCGCTACCTATAGCAGGGGAGTAGACTCATGCAACCATGATAAGCTAGACACAGAAAGCACGTGGCATACCCCGCGCGTCTTCACCTCTCCTGGAAGGAGAGTAACCAAAACCCAAGAAGTGGGTACTGGAACAAGGTATATACATATCCATATGCTCAATCAATAAGCCCAAACAAGATCGTAAGGGGATCTCCATCCTGTAGCCCAGCCCAAGAAAGTGAGTAGTCAATATTCCCAGAAGTAAACACCATTGATGCCCAGCATCCCGCACGTCTACCCCGAACTACAAGTTAAGGGATAAAATCACCACACCTTGAAACTATCTGCTTTAGGCGGCACTGACTCGCCCGCACGGTTTTAGGTCGCATCGCAAGGACGTGTCTCGGTGGGGAAAGCGCCCCTCATACTTGAGAGTTCTAGGGGAGTGTCAAGCCACACCTCCTCACTGCCCTGCAGTCGAGAGGTCTCCTCAAAGTCAACAGGCGACCCCCTGCCCAGCCCCGCTGGAGGGTAATCCCTGGAAGTCGATGGGTTGCCACTGGAGGGAGACCCGACAAGAGTTGACGGGTGCCACACTACCGAGTCCAAAAAAAGGGTAACCGCTGGAGTGCGACCCAGCTAAAGTCGTCGACGAGTCCTAATGCCCAGTCCTGTAAAAGGGTACTCAACTGGAGGGAGGCTCAGAACCGTTATCGGGGACCACTTCCCAGCCCAGATGGAGGTAAAACCGGCATCGGGGACCACTTCCCAGCCCAGCTGAAGGTAAAACCGACATCAGGGACCACTTCCCAGCCCCGCTGAAGGTAAACCCGAAACCACTATGGCCATCCCGGCTGGATGGTACTACTCGGTGAACACTGTGGTACTGGACATCCCTACTGAATGGTAACCCACTGGCCATCCTTGTTGGATGGTAACCCACTGTCCATCCCTGCTGGATGGTACAACCTCCTGGCTAGCCCTTCTGTAAAAAACCTCCTAGGTAGAGGATCGGTGCTCGTGTAAAGTGTTGGTCACACCGATTCTACAAGAACTCTACCAGGGAACACGAAGGAACGAGAGAAACTCACCGGCCTCTCAGGGCCATCACGCTCCAATCCGCCAAGTCATTATCAAAGAGGATTGAGACAACTCATCCCAGAAAGTGGGAAAAAACCCACGCTGTATGAGCACACGTAGTCGTGAATGGTGCCACAGTCCGGTGAAAAGGGCACGGTATTGAAACCTCACAACTGAAGAAACAGAGGAACCAAAATATCTCTTCCAGCCAAATGAGAACATAACCAGGGGAAAACTCAAACCTGCTGGTCAACAAACGAGAACAGGACCAGGGGAAAACTCAACCCTACTGGTCAACAAACGAGAATAGGACCAGGGGAAAAACTCAACCCCACTGGTCAAACAAACCAGAACATAGGAACCCTCTATGCCGCGAGAGGTCAAAAGTACGCAAAGCAGAACACGACATGCATATGGGGCCCACAATACATGTGGCCCCAAATCAACCCCAACCAAGCATACAAAAGTTATCAGGTACAACCATCCACATGTACCTCCCAACGTTCTCACATACTCCCAGAGTATGCCACGTCTCCAGCCCAAAGACTAACATTCACACGACACCCATCATCAACGCAAAGGCGTAAATGTAACAACTCCAACTTTCCACCTCAACGGATGAGGCACAACCAACCACATCTCTTCAAACATATACTTCACCCACACAGGAGTGCACGCGATCACACGCCAAGGGTCCGCTACAAACACGGTAGAAGAACCGCCATCGGGGCACCTCCATATTTCCACATTTAATATCGCGTAAGAGGATCCGCTCGCCTGAACAGATTACACCATTGTAATCCTCACAGAAAAAAATGCAAGATCAACTACTTACTCGCCTCCAATGGATATCCGACAGAAAAGTCATCCAACACCGCTTTATGCCCGAACGACATCCTTTTATCCCAAGCATCGGCCCCGAAAACAGTCGGGCACATCGCACCATTGCAATCCCCTCGGAAAAACATGTCAAAAGGACTACTCACTTGAGTGGAACAGATATCCGGATAAAAAGATGCATTCCGGCGCACTGCACACGAGCGGTGCTACATGAGAACCACATCCCAGTCCCGAAGCACAATGAACTGATTGCACCATTGCGATCCTCTCGAAAAAGTACACAAGTTTGACTAATCACTTGTTTGAAACGGATACCTGGTGATAAAGCTGGAAATCACCACCAACTCCCAAAACGGCCCCTGTGGGCCCCGCACCATCGTGCGGAATTAAAGCAGGCGGATTGCACCATTGCAATGCCCTCAGAAAAACACCCAACAACGACTGCTTGCACGCCCTGAACGAACGTCCGATGAAAAAGTTACAAAATGCTGCTAACATCTCAACAGACGAGCCATGGGGTCCACGCCTCAACTCCGGTTTCAACGCCCAAAAACACACTGGAAAACTCCGACTCAATTCCAGGGTCTCAATTCCACTGACAACGCTCAATTCGGACATCATATGTTTCCACACCTTCTAAAAAAAGAACTCCCGGAAGAACGTCCATCCACTTAATGGTCGTTTCGCACCCCCGAGCCCCTCGTCTTGGGAATTAAAAATTACCAAGACCATCTCAAAAGGTCCATCTCATCTATATGGTTCCACTGCCGTAGACGGAATGCAAATCGGACTCACATAATGAAAATTACGGGCGTTCGAAGAGGGGGAACAAATCCCCTTGGGCTGGACCGGCCGGGACCGGCCGGTCCGCCCGGCCTAGGCCGACCCACGGTTCAGCCGCATGGCCTGGCGCTAGCTCGCGGTCCACCTGCAGACCGGCCACAAGGTCCATCCATTCTTTCCGCATGAATACCTGCCTTGCACGGGTCTTTGTTTCCCTTGCGGGGTCGCGGCGCGCGACCCCGGTCCTCCGAGTCAACCGGCCGGCACAGCCGGTCGGTCCTCCCACTCCGTGCCTCGCGAAGCCGCCGTGGCTGAGGAGCTCACCGCCATGCCAAAGACCACCCAGAGCCGCCGCCAAAGCCCGCCACCGCCGCTGGAGCCTTCTTCCGCCGCTGGAACTCACCGAACCACCGCCGGAACTCGCCGGAACTCGCCGGACCACCGCTGGAACCCCCAAATTCGGCCGAGAAAACTCCAAAACCCGCAAACTTCGCCGGACTGCTGTGGACACCCTGGGACTCGGAATTTAAATCCGAAACATGTTTCAGGAAGCTTAGAAAGATTAATATGCAACCGTGGGATTTTATCGGAAATTAAACAGAAATTAGACGCAAAATCATGGATTCAAAGAAGGTGCGGAAACTAAAAACGAAAAAAAACGCCTACCTCGTAGGGCTTCACCCGACGCTTCGCCGTCAAACCGTTCCTTGCCACCGTTGCTTAAGCCTTGACCAGAGGAATATGGGTAGGAGGAGGGGAGGTTGAGGGAGAGGCTTTGCCAGGAGGTGCAAAATGGGAGAGGGGTGGGGTGAGTTAGGTTTAAATAAAGAAAATTTAATTAAAAATTTAATTATTTAAACCCTCAATTTAACCCGCATCCGAAACTCTTGGTGAGGTCAATATTAAACCTCCCCTAGGGTAAAAACCACCTCCCAAGCACAACGGTGGTCTCATAATTTGATTTCGAGCTTCCATTTGAAAGTTATAAAACTGAACGCCCAAAGTCGCCAAATTACGAAAATGCCCCCGAGGCCATTTTTCAATAACGGCCCGCGCCTGCAAAACTTATACCCCTCCTAGGGTAAATGGCTTGCTCCAAACTCAAAATTTCCCTTGGTTTTCCAAACTAAGCCACCGTTTAAGAGATAATTGAGTTTAACCATTAAACGAATAAATTAATTATTTAATTTATCCGTTCCACACTCCGATAGCGAGCGAGGGGTCAAAACGTCCCTCGCTGACATGTTTTATGTCGTTACTAGGGTAAAAACCCCATTATGGAGCCATCCGTACACTCAGATCTCTGATCCGAAACTCCGTTTAGGAGTTATCCCATTTATTTGGCGTTCCCAGTGTGAACGCACTGAAAATTTAATTCCGGCCACACCGGGGCTTGGAATTGCACGCCGTATGAAGCTGCTGATCTGGAATAATATCAAGGATATTCCAAAGTCTTTTATAAGAAAAAACCGGGTTCTTACATTACGATTTCTGAATTACCCTTTAACACTTATGTTCTTCACATGATCCTTTAAGACTTACGCACTCCATGAGATCCTTTACCACTTACGCGCTTCACATGATCCTTTAAGGATTATGTTCCAACTATTATTATTAGCCAAATTCATATATAAATTTACACCTCCTTTGAAAAATAACCCTTTTCAAAAACTTCCATCCTTGTCAACAAACACAATCAACCAAAAAATGCCATCAAGATGGATTTTTGGAAAAAATATCATGTTTGGATTTGGGATTGTGCATTGGCTAGAGACACCATGGGTGTTTTGGACATAAATCATGCTGTGGTGGAGTCTAACAAGCTTAACTTATTAATAGGAGTCTCTACCTCATTTTTTTCAATTAATTTGTTATTCCTTTTAACTCTAGAAAACTTATAGAACCTCTATCCCTATTTACTCATTCCTTTATGAAGTTTATCCCCTTAGATTATTGTATCAAGTCATGTTAATCAAGGTACGATCTTCCCTATTCTCTTTACCAATTATTCCTTTATTATCCTCCTTTTATGCTTATGTGTTCATTGTAGTGTGATTTATACTCTATTTTTGGGTGATTTTTTATGGTGGATTGTTGTGCATAAGAATTTGGTGGTGATACCTCATGATCGATGGTGGTTGATCAATTGGATTCTTATGATTCTCCTTAAAGCTTTATTGGGGTATGAGTATAATGACCTACACTTTTCATACATATATATTACATCTAAAATGATGAATATTCATTACATAATATAAAAAACCACACCATAATCATATGGGTTTAGCTTCTTTGGAAACTTGTAAACATAAACAACTACTTCATAAAACATCTACATCATCTCCCTCACTTCATAATTAGAACCCTTTTGATATGTCATACTTAATACCTTCCTTTATATCCCAGAAAAAATAAAAATAATAAAATGGTGAGATCAAATGATCATTAAGGGTAAACAAGGAAGATATAAATCATAACATAAGCATAAAGGAATAATAACATGAACATAACATTTTAAAATTTTCCCCTACATATCAACGATCAAAATCTTGAGTCATGGAATAAATCATAAAATTTCATAAGGCATGAATCATAAAATATTCAAAGAATATAATTCATAAGAGCATAACATTAGAATTAAACATAAAATTATGTCATACATATAAACTTATAACATTGTGAACATGTATAAATAAAAATAGGTTTAATATTTAAGGACATAAAACCAAGATCTTGCTTAAACTTATGGACATGAAACCAGGTCCATGCATAAAATTATGGACATGAAAACCAGATCCACAAATGAAATTGTGAACATGAAATCCGGTTCACGCATAACATATTTACCTCATGAGATATCCATAATTACCCAATGAATTGAAGGGATATATATGTCCCACCCATCACATAATGAAAATTATATATATGTGTTCCATAAGAATATAAATCATTCATCACATCATAACCCATGTAAAGAAATGAGTTTCATAAATATTTCATTATAACATAACTCATGGAAAAGTAACAAGATTCATAAACATAATTCCATAATAAACATAAACCAACCATAAAAATAACGAGGATACCATACTTGAATAATATCCCTAGTAAAGCATAAGTAACATCAAATAATTTTATCTTATATGGAAAGTAATTTTGAAAGATCACTTGAAATAATTATTGAAAATAACATTTCCATTTTCAAACCATTTCTTTTTAAAGAGATGTGCAATTATAAAGGAAAAAAATTTATTTGAAAATAACCTTGTAATATTATAAAGGAAATATAAAATCATTAAGGTGTCATGATGGAGGGAAAAACTGCTAATACAGTATAAGTTAACAAAACATTACTTATGTATTTTTTTCTTTAGAAAATTCATAAAGAAACTCACTTAGAAAACAACAAAAAGAAAACTTTCAAATCGTTTTTTAAAGATTAAAAAATGAGTAAAAATTAATTTAAGAAATCATAAGATAACAGTAAAAACATTTTTGGAAACAATTTTTGAAAAACATGGGTGTGGAATAAAAAGAGAGTTTTAAGGGAAAATTTAAAAAGATAATTTTTAGAAGAAAATCCCTTATAAACATCATTTCATTAAAGTGAGAATTAATAAAATTAATAGATTATGTATATTAAATGTAAATAAACATAAAAAGTGTAAATTAAACATAATATAATCAAAATTAACCCTACACATAATCATAGTGAGACACAGTCAATGAAGTAGAAGGTTAACCTAAAGAATGTAAATTAGGTTAAAAATTCCCTTACCACTTTGTAATCAGTCGAATCATATGAACCATAAAAGAAATAATTATAAAATTAACAATTTAATAACATTAATATAATAATATTCATGATATTATATATTAAAGTGAATTATATACACCACACATAATAAATAATTGGGTAATAATACATATATCTCACAGAATAAAAAGTGATATGAGAAACGCTTACCTCATGTTTCCCTTTAATTTTGCATACTTTAACCTTCTGTATAAAGGTTTAGAGAATGTTATTGATTCATTAAATAAATATAATAATATTTATAATACCTCATGTGTTGGTTTTATAACATATTATGACCCATTAATTAATAAAATTTCATTATTTTCATGGTTCTAGGTGCGTTCAATTCATGGTTTCACGATCAGTTCATTTGTGTATAATTATGGACGTTCCTGTAAAATAGGATTACAACTAAAAAATTAAAATTAAATAGTATTAATGAAATTAAATAATTATTAATGGTCCCATATATCATTTTTATTTCTTATATTAGGATTATTCATTTGATAAAATTTTAATGATAGATGATTGGTTTATTTTGGTGGTTTTTCTAAACACCATGAATTAGTTTCATTTTATTTAATATTATGAGTATATATTAGTTATATAACATGAAATAGATTATAATATCCCTATTAAAATATTATTTAACCATAATTATGCTTTTAAAACCATCCATGAAGGCGGTAATGGAAAACAAAAAATCATTATTTATGGAGATGATTAACTGTCTTAATTTGGACCAGTTTCGTTTCTTTGAATAAGAGGAGATGATAAATGAAACAGATATGAGATATTATATTATAAACATAAAAATATATTATATAAATTATTATATAGTTATAATTCCTCTATGGATGAAGTATTTAAGTAGAAATAATAATAATAAAAGAAATCAAGAGAGGTTCTTTGAGAAAATTGCCTCTTGAATATAACATCCTTGAAGGATTACTTAAAGACCTTGGAAACGGTCATTGGGTGAGACCAGAATTAAATGGATGTGGGGAGAGTGGGTAGGCAAGTTTTTTTCAGATATTTTAGAATCTTAAAGGATTGTGAGGAAATATTGGGTGGTGAGGAGTGGTATTTATACTTGGGAGGAGTAGTTTTAAGTGATTAAATACTGATTATTTTATATTTAAAGCCAACCACATTAAGGTGACATTAATTTACAAAAATTTGTACGATAATTAATTTTTTAAAGGATATTTAGGGTCTATAAATACCTCAAAAACCTATTAAATTTTTTATTTTTTAGGTATTTTAATCCATTATGTTTTAACTTTAACCCGTTTCATTATTTTATATATACTACGGTAAATCTTTTTTTTACCACAAATTTTTTTATGCCTAAAAATGAAAATGAACATAAAAAATAATTTTAAAATTATGATTAAAAATGTATAATATATTTTACTAAATTAAATTCATATAATTTAAAAAATTATATTTAAAATTAATCTCACAGACATAATGAGAAAGCGAGGTTTTAAATTGAAAATGTTTAAAAGTTTGAAATGTTTTTATATCCAAATTCAACATAAAAATGATTAAAATTACCTAAATTTTATTAATATATATAAAATTTATCTAATTTTACTTTAAGAACAATTTAAAATATAATTTAACATTATAAATTATTTAGAAGAAAAGTCAATTTTCAATTAAAATGAAGTATTTTTCACTATTCATCAAAAAATAGAACTTATCAGAAAAATAAAAAAAATTCACCCTAGGATAATTTTTATATTCATATTTAAAAATTGAAGTTTATTTTTTCAAATAAAATCTATAAAAGTGTCAATTTTTTTTAAAATAGGTTCACCATTAAAAGGCGACAAAATTGCCTTTTAGAAAAATATAGTTTTTTATGCTTAAAATTGGATTTATTCTTATAATAATCCTATAAAACTTATTGGATGATTTTTTAAAAAAATTATTAGATATAAAACATATAAAATTCATTAATATATTTCACTAATAGTGATTAATTTAATTTATTAATATAAAATTCCATTGTGGGCATAAAAATAGTTTTTTTAATAAGCACATATTTTATATTTATTTTTTTTTTATTTTCATTTATAATAAATTGAAAAATAATGAATTCATTTTATAAACATGTGTCAACTGTATTTTCATAATTTAGTTAATCTCATTCATTCACACCATTCCAATGACTAGGTGATAACAATTGTGTTAAAATACTAATATTTTGGAGTTTATTTAAGCTTGGTGTTTTGTGCAGAGTAAACTATCATAGAGATTAAACTTATTTAAAAAAATACATACCATAAAATATTGGGGTGTTACATTATACCTCCCTTAAAATGAATTTCACCCTTATAATTATTTACTCAGATATAAACATATGAGGATACCTTTGCCTCATCACATCCTTAGGTTCCTATGTAGTTTCCTCAAATTGGTGGTTTCACCAAAAGACTTTAACCATGTGAGTGGTATTATTTTTTATAACTTTATCTTTAAAATCCATAATTTTTATCAATTTCTCATCACATGAAATATCTTTCTCCAAAGTTATAACCACTAAGTTTAGTACATGTGAGGGGTCAGGTATGTACTTCCCCATGAGAGATACATGGAACACATCATGAACTTGAGGGAGATTCGGTGGAAGCACTGATCGAGGAGTTACTATCCCGATACAACCAAGAATTTCAAAAAAAAATGCATCATCATAATTTGAAATTATACATCGAAAATCAAAGGTGTATATTTTAAAATTCTTTTGTGGGAAACCCACATCATAAAAAGGGTCAATAAAACTTCCTCTTAAAAATAGGGAAAATAAAAGGCGTAGGTCACCACAAAAATAGGATTCCGATTAGGAAAAAATTAGTGGAAAGTGAAAACATGGACATATAAGAGAATTTTAACTATCATGTTATGATAGAGAATGATAAAGAACATGGTCATTAAAAAGTTAATGAACACAAAACTATTGACCAAATAGGTATGAAAAGGGTCATTGATATCATCAGAAATGATGATAATAGGATAACATTTTATTTCAAAATCAATTGAGAAGATATACTTACTTAATTTCATCTTATATATATAATCTCACTCTTTGTTTATGACTTGATCAATTTTAACTTCATTTCTTACTCCATATAATGAATTTGAAATTATAATGCCTACGGAACTAGTGGATCATAAGATCTATGATGGGATGATAAGTCTTTCCTTCTATCTCTAGTTATCAAAACAAAATGGTTAGCATAGATTATTTAGTACACATAGTAAAAAATTAATCTCTAAAAACTTGTCCAAATTTTAACGTAAATAATTTCATAAATGGTTACCCTTATTAACCTTCAAAAAAAAAATGAAAATCTAAAACTTTAGAATGAATGTCACTAAATTTTCAAAATCAACTTATCATTAATCCCAAAAATATCTTAATGTAGATCTGAATTTTCACACACCAAACATGTGAAGATAATTATCATGTATTATTTTGAAACATGGTAATAACCTAAATTACCATAAAAACTTAGTGAAAATATGCATTATTTCAAAAATTAACTCTTTACAAATACCATAAATCTAAAAATTCTATAAAATCAATCCATAATCTACCTTTACATCATATTACTAATTAGTTACAAGGTCATAAATACTATACCATTTATTTTATCAAAATAAATAATCTCTTTATCCCATTATTATCCCTGCATCATTCACATATTAAGGGTTATATTTCCCTTAATCATGTGTTCTCCAAAAATATAACCTCAATTAATTTTCCTAGTTACCAGTACCATTAAACATATACTTTTAAATACTTAAGGAAAAACTACAGTGGACCAATCCTTAGATGTTTCATTATTCCATAATACCATAAAATTAATTTTACAACATTATTCTTGAATCCAAATAAATACTTTAATACTTACACTTCAACGATTACCATGAAATAGGTCCTTCCTTTGTCTAGAAGTTAATTCTTGGGTCAAGGAATTGAGTTGGATCATTACCATGTTCCCCACACATAATTCATTAAACTCCTTGAAAATTTGTCACTCTATGACCTCCTTTTCCCCATATATAACATCTTCCCCTCCATTTGAGACATTTCTCTAGGTTATTCTTTCCACTTTATTAACATTTAGGAAGCTGAATATTCTTTCCTCTATGTTCATAATCACATAAAATTTCATAAAATTCCATCTTCCTATCATTCTATGTTTTAGGAATCTCACCAAAGTTCACATTGTTAATATATATCGTGATAGATAATTAGACATAATTACAATATCTTTCTCTCTAATCATAATCCAATTTAGTTGTGAATAGTCATCAAATTGTCCATCAGACTCGATGTTAACATGTTTTCTTATGGTTCCATCGACCGACTAAAACCAAAAGCATAATGTGAGAAATACTAATCATAGTGGTAAAACTGCATAATTAAGGGAAATTACTTATAAAATTTAAATCTATAAAATCTTAGGTTTAATACTAGGTTATTAACAATTATTACCAAAATTATAGTATTGTAAACTATACTTAGAATTATCCTTAGGGATCTCACTAATTTCTTATCCTAGTTTCCAAAGGTAAATTAAACCTTTATCTGATTCCAAAAATAGAAACCTGCACTTTTTATACATAGATATTACATTTAAATTGATGAATATTAATTACATAACTTAATAAAACCACACCAGAATCGTATGGGTTTAGTGTCTTTGGAAACTTGGAAACATAAACAACCGATTCATAAAACATCTACATCATCTCCCAATTATCCCTTAATAACTAGAAACCTTTTGACATGTCATACCCAATACCATACTTAATATCTTAGGGAAAATAAACATAAGAAAAGAGTGGGACCAGATGCTTAATATGGTTAAACAAGGGATATATCAATATTAGAATAATCATAAGAGCATACTAACATGAATTTAACATTTGAAAATTATCCCATGTATATCAAAGATCAAAATATTGTGTCACTGAATAAATCATAAAAGTTCATAAGTCACAAATCATAAAATAATCAAATAACATAATCCATAAGAGTATAACATTAACATAAAACATGAAATTATGGTATAAAAATAAACATATAACATTGTGAACATGTATAAATAGAAACAGGTCAACTCTTTAAGGACATGAAACCAAGCCCTTAATTAAAATTATAGACATGCAACCAGGTCTACAAATAAACTTATAGACATGAAAACTAGGTCCACACATGAAATTGTGAACATGAAATTAGATTCACACATAATATATTTACCTCATGAGATACCCATCATTATAAAATGCATTGGAGGGAGATATAGGTCCTTCCCATCACATAATGAAAATTATATATATGTGTTCCACAAGAACATAAATCACTCATCACATCATAACCCATGTAGAGAAACTATTTTCATAAATATTTATTTATAACATAACTCATGTAAAATAAAAAAGATTCATAAATATCATGACAACATAAAAATAAACCAAGCATAAAAATATTGAGGATAATATCCTTGAATAATATCTCCAATAAAGCATAATTAACATAAAATAATTTTATCTTATATGGAAAGTAATTTTGAAAGATCTCTTGAAATAATTCTTGAAAATAACATTTCCATTTTCAAACTATTTATTTTTAAATATCCATGTAATTGTAAAGGGAAAAAATTTTATTTGAAAATGACCTTGTGATATAGTAAAGGAAAAATAAAATAATTAAGGTGTCATGGAAGAGGGAAAATACTCTCATGTCATATAAGTTAAAAAAACACACCTTCCATATTTTTTTAGAAAAGTCATAAAGAACATCACTTAGAAAACAAAAAAAAAAGAATAATTTAAAACCATAAAAAAAGTAAAAAATGAGTAAAAATTAATTTAAATGATCATAATGTAACATTAAAAACATTTTTGTAATTTTTTTAGACAAACACATGCATGGAAGAAAAAGAAAGTTTTAAGAGAAACTTTAAAAAATATGTTTTAAAAGAAAATACCTTATAAATATCATATCATTGAAGTGAGAATTAATAAAATTAATATATTATGTGTATTAAATATAAATCTACATAAAAAAGTGAAAATTAAACATAATATAATCAAAATTAATCCCATATATAATCATATAATAACATAATCAATGAAGTAAAACGTTAACCCAAAGAATGGAAATTGGGTTAATAATTCCCTTACCACTTTGTAATCAATAGAATTGTATACCCCATAAAAGTAATAATTATAAAATGAATCATTGAATAACATTAATATAATGAGATTAATGATATTATATATCAAAGGTTAGTATATAAACCACACACAAGATGAAACATATATTCAATTTTCAATGCATAGTGTAGAGCATATGCATGGTAGAGGTCCTTATATCCTAAGGAGGAAGAGGGTGAAAAAAGGAACCTGAGACTCAGAGGGGAACATGGTGCTTAAGGGGTAAAAACAAAAGTTAATAAGGAATTATCATAATTTACTAATCCAATGGATATAAGGTCATCTAAAAAATGTGGGGACAACAAGGTGCATAATTGTAAATTCAATACATGGGATCAGACTCATGAGTAGAACCTTAATCTTTAAGAGGTGGATCATGTGCAAAGGGTTTCATTTATAAGGAGAAATAGTAGGTAAAATTAATCACCAAAGTCTTTAAGATAAATTATAAAATTTTGGAAGAAGAAAAAGAACAATTCCTGGAGCTCATTCTCTACTTGAAATAAGAAATGCTTGAAATATACTTCCACATAAATGCAACAAATAACGAGGCTAACCGAATATATGAAATAATGATACAAGTTTAAATTAATGAGTATAAAAGGGTATGGATCAATAAAAAATACCAAATTTTGGCATGATTATTCAATGGAAAGAAAATCAATATGGAGGAATACATCCCAACATGGGATAATTTGGCCCACCATTTTAAGGAAATCATCAAGGAAGACCCAAAAACTAAGGTAACTACTTTATAATGGGGTTTATATAGAGTGAATGGTTTTAATAATCTTAGACTTTTATTCAATTATTTTTTTATTTTTTATGTGTTAAATGACCATATGTAATTACCTTACACGGTTTCCCACTTTTCCACAAAAGTTATTTTGAAATAAAAAATTTAATTTCCAAAAAAATAAGGCATATATCTCACAGAAGAAAAAGTGAGATGAGAAACCCTTACCTCACGCTTAACTTTAGTTTTTATGAATTTATACTCTTATATAAAGGTTTAAATAATTTTATTAATTAATTAAAGAACTATAATAATATTTATAATACCTCATGTTATGATTTTACAACATATTATGACCCATTCATTAATAATATTTCATTATTTTCATGGTTTCAAGTGTGTTTGTTTCATGGTTTCATGATCGGTTCATTTGTGTATAATTATGGATGTTCTTATAAAGTAGGATTAAAAATCCATAAGTGTAATGATATATTATTAATTCAATTCCCCAAGTATGAATGGTTATATATATCATTTTTATTTCTTTTATGAGGATTATTCATTTGATAAAATGTTAATGATAAATGTTTAGTTTATTTTGGCGGTTTTTTCTGAACACCACAAACTAGTTTTGATTTTATTTAATATTATGAATATATATTAGTTTCAGAACATTAAATAGGTTATAATATACCTATTAAAATCTTATTTTACCATAATAATACTTTTATGACTATCCAGGAAGGTAGTAACAGAAAATGAAAAATCATTATTCATGGAGATGATTAAATGACATAATTTGGAAAATAGTTTCATTTCTTTGAATAATAGGAGATGAGAAATGAAATGGATATTAGATATTCCATTAAAAACATAAATATAAATTATATAAATTATTATAGAGTTATAATTCTATTATGTATAAAGGATTTTAGGAGAAATTATAAGAATAAAAGAAATTAAGAGAGGGTCTTTTATAAAATTACCTCTTGAGTATCACCTCCTTGAAGGATTCCTTAAAGACCATGGAAATGGTATTTGAATGAGAAAAAAAGAATATGGATGTGGGTAGAGTGTTGAGGATAGGTTTTTGTATATATTTTAGGATCTTAAAGGCTTTTAAGGAGAAAGGGGTGGTGAGGAGTGGTATTTATACTTGGGGAGGGGCAATTTTAAGTGATTAAATAATGATTATTTTATATTTAAATCCAAACACATTGAGGTGAAATTAATTTATAAGAATTTGGATGATAAATAATGTTTTAAGTTCTTTTAGGGTCTATAAATACCTAAAAAACCAAGTAAATGTTATATTTTTTTAAGTATTTTAAGCCTTTACCTTTTAACTTTAACCCGTCTCAATATTTTACCAATACCGTGGTAAATATTTTTTTTACCTTGATAAATATTTAATGTCAAAAAATTAAAATGATCTTAAAAACTAATTTATACATTTTTATTCAAAATATGGAATCCATTTTACCAAATTAAATTTATAGAATTGGAAAATTAGATTTAAAATTAATCCTATAGAAAGGATGAGAAAGCAGGGTTTTAAATTGAAAACGTTCAAAATTTTGAAATGTTTTTATATAAAAATTTATCATGAAAATGATTCAAATGATATAAATTGGATTAATTAATGTATAATTAATATAATTTTACTTTAAAACTAATTTAAAATATAATTTAACATTATTAATTATTTAGATGAAAAGTCAGTTTTCAATTAAAATGTAGTATTTTTCACTAACCATCAAAAAATGAAACTTATCAGAAAAATACAAAAAAAATCAATAAAAGAGAGAAATAAAGTCGATTTTTACTTAAAAATATTCTTTCAGTATCTTGAGTACATGGAGAGAAGAAAATGAAATTAAAACATTTATTATTAATAAATAAATATAGAATAAGAAAATTCATGAGTTCATTTATAGGTAGATCATAATATTTCATCATTAAAAACTTGATCATAAACAATCCTGGTAAATAATGAGATTGCAACATTAAACCCTTACCACTTTGGTAACTTTAAAATAAAAACTTAAATGATGATAAAAACTTATATATATGTATATCCTCATGATTTTTATTATTATAATCATATAATACATTAATTGGAATTATATACACCACATAAAAGAAACAATTAGTGAATATGGAATGTGTCTCATTGTAGTAAAAGTGAGACAAAAATCCATTACCTTAGGTTTGACTTCCTTCATACATGTTTGAAAATACTGTATAATAAATATAGTTTAATTATAAATATATTATATAACCATAATAATATATATCAAAACATTTATTATTTACTTATAAACTTTTATTGTAGAGACTCGAAGCCTGACATACATGGACATTACATTACATTTTCGGAATACTTAGTACATAACAAAAAAACACACACACAAGGATCGTAATAGTTTAGTGTATTTGGAAACTCGGAACGTAATCTTCTAATCGTAGTGAAAGATATTCAATATCTCCCATAAAGATCTTCCCTTTTTTTTTACCTAAAACATTTCTTTATATCCTGGGGAAAAGAAAACATAAAAGGGTGAGCTCAAATGCTCAGTAAGGGTAAACAAAAGAAAAATCAATCACATCATATTCATAAGAACATAACTTTTGGAAATCTTAACCTGCAAAAGAGAGCATAATTTCATAACATGGGATAAATCATAGTAGTGAAATGAAATCCTAATAATCATAACTTAAAACATGAAACTTTGTGTCATACACACATAATCATAGAGAATCATTTCTTGTTAGTCAAGACTCATTGCCAAGACTATCTTAGTGGACAAAGTCCCTTTCTGAACCGAGTCACCCTCATTTCAGTCCTGTTTCACTGAACCTGTATAACCTACCATTCTAGCCATGTCTATCTCATGAGATATAAAATCTTTACCCAATGCATTGGAGGGAGATATAGGTCCCACCCATCTCATAATGATACCATTCTTATGTGTGCCACAAAATCATAAATCATACATCATTGCATAACCCATGTAATAAAAATGGGAATCTTAAACATCATGACATCATAAAACAATTCATATACGATAAAGGAATTCATAAAAATAATTCCATCACAACATAATCAAATCAATGTAATAATAGGGATAAAAACAGAACCCTTTATTATCTTAGATGGAAAATAATTTTGATAAAACACTTGATCTTCATTCTTGAGGAAAATATCCTTTCTACTTTAAAAACAATTTTCCTTTCTTAGCATGTCATACAATTTCAAACTAAAAGAAGTTGATTAAAAATAAACTTGAAAACTTGTAAAGGAAGCTTCTTGGAAATAATGTTTTAAAAATCCATTCATGCCGTATAAGTTAAAAAAAACATTCTTCCGTACTTTTGTCGGAAAAGTCAAAAAGTACCTCGTACGAAAAATGTCAAAAGATTCCTTTCATATCTTTTACTAAAAACTCACCAAAGGGTAAAATTGGATATAAAATATTTTATAAGGATATAAATATTACATATTGAGGAAACATGGATGTGGATGATAAAATACACCCCAGTAAATTTCAAAGTATAAACAATCTCGGATAAAAATGAGATTGTGATATTTCCCTTACCTTAGGTCCGATTTGCTTCGTAAGTGTCAGAAACTCCTGTATAATGATTTAAATAATTTCATTGAATTATTAAAGAATCATATTAATTGTTATTATATCATATATGGTTCACTTATGACTTTATATTACCCGTTCTTTTGTAAATTCATGTTAAAGTAGCGTTTTGGGTAAAATCGTCTCATTTTTCGTTCGTGTTTTAACTTGTAATTATTCATATGATTACTTAAGTCATTATTACTTAATTATAGAATATAAAACATGATTTATATATAATATATATTCAGAATATACATATATATAATGGATCGATAAATGGAAAGAAATACACCGTTCATGGAGACGGTAGGCCGTACGTACACATGAACGCTGTTTTCGTTTCCTTATTGAATTGAGTGGAATTAAGTAGATGAAATACATATATATACACATAAATCCAGTAGCTTTATAATTTCATATATTTCATTATTATTGCTTATATATACTTTATAATCATTCTTAAATGGTTAACATGGAGAATGAATCTCATCGCGTCGTGGAGACGGTAGTCCGTACGTACGCACGAGCGATGATATCATTTCCATAATTATTGAATTGAATTGGAGTGGGTGATACAATATATCAGAATCATTATTATGTTATAATAACTATGTATAGTTATTCTTTACACCATAATACCCATCCAGGTAAGGTGTTGGTGGAAAAACAGATTACACCACGGCGTGGAGACGGTATTCTGTACGTACGCACGCGCGGTGATTTCATTTTCCGTAGGATGAATAGATGGTGAATTAGGATTGTTTCATATTTATAATAACATATCAGTATATGAGTGATACTGATGTTATTACTTCATAATGAAACAACCTAATAAGAAGAAGTGGAAGAAGAAATAAAGGTGAAAGAATTGGTAACGGAAATTACCTCTTCTTTAAAGCGCCTCTTTGAGACCTCCTCTTAGGGCACTAAAATTGGTCTTTGAGGAAGACCAGAACCTATAGGATGTTTCTAGGGAAGTGGAGAAGAGATTTTGGCAGGGGTTGGCCGAGCTTGAAGGCTCAAAGTTGTGTGAGGAAGAGAGGGAGGAGGTGTCCTTTTATAAGGGAGGAGAGGGGCACCTTTGGAATAACTAAAAATATTATTTTATTATAAAGTAAAGTTCGGTTTTAAATAGCTCCAAATTGATTTATTTCGAGGATAAGGTAGGTATGGGTCTAAATCCTCTCATACAATATAATTTAGACAAGTTTAAGTTCCTATTTTAACCTTATCATTTAGATTTAACATTAAGTTAAATAATTTTACTTTTACCGTGTCTTCTTGTGTTCTTATACTATAAGGTTAATAAACTTACTATAAGAAGCCAAAAAAACCCCAAATTGTTTATTATTAATATATATAACCTTATATAAGTCATTTTGCCTAACCGTAGATTTTTAGGAATAAAATAACAATTAATAATATAATATTTGTTTTAAAAACTATTTTATGTCAATTTTGACACTATTTAGTAATTTATTTTTGTGAAAATCATAAAAGAATGATAAGTTCTAAAAAAGTTAATTAAATCAACAATAACATGTCATATTAACCTATAAAATTAGTGTAAGTCATAAAAAGTCTCAAATTACATTTATTTGGGCATTTATAACATCAATTATGTTAATATTTTCTTAAAAAGGTAATTACTGCATCATCGTTGTGTCATAAATAAATTAAATTATTTAAAGTATAAAAATTACAAATAAAATACCGTTATGTAGGAAATATTTTTAGCTTTCTAATGAATATTTATAGTCGAAATTATATTATGTATAACCATATATTAAAAATTTTTTAGTAAATAAACTTTGATTTTAACTCTTTTAACTCTTCTTTGAATTAAATAATAATAAATGTCCTAATCTAATCCAAGTGGGCCTAAATGATAATATTTTACACTTAAGGTTGTTTTTGGTCGAGATACACTTGTCCAATAGGATTAGGACATGTGTTAGGGTAATATTAATATCATTTTTACCCTTAATTACCCTATTTACTTTTAACCGTGGTAAATAAAAGTATAAAGTTACTATTCACCAAAAATTATTTTCATCTCATTGAACCACATTTTACTTACTGACATCAACCGTGTCTCTCGGATTTTTGAAATTCCATTCACAGAAGCGGTAAAATTAAGATTTATGAAAAAAAATAATTTTTTTAACTACCACTTAGTAGTTTCACTATTCATCAAAAATTGAAGTTTTTAAGAAAAATGCCAAAATTTCACCCTAAGCTATAATTGATATTCCGAATTCAAAAATGATTTCTATTTTAAAAAATTACCAACATATAAGTTGCATTAATTAATTTTATAATTAATTTCCGCTGTCACAACAAATAGCGTGTTTTTAAGAGATAGTAACTATCAAAAGATTAACACTTGTTTATGTTTGGTGTATATGTGAAATTACATCCAATGACCAACATTGTATTGAATTGTAAAAATATATTCTAAATATACTTTAAAACCACTCAAATTAATAATTTATCACTATTAATTATTTCGATTAAAAAAGTTGTTATTAATTAAAATTTATTAATTTTCACTATTCATCAGAATATGAAAGTTATCTGAAAAGTACCAAAATTTCACCTTAGGCTAAATTCGATACTCCGAATCCAAAAATGAAGTCCATTTTGAGAGATAAAATTTCTAAAATTTTAAAAGGTGGTTATTACTATTCATAACGGCTAGTTTTAATAATATTTTAATAGCATATCGTTGTTTAGTGAAACTCGGTATTGCGTACTACACACGCTATCGAAGAAGGTCGCGATTGCGTGTAATACAAGGAAATTCAAGGATGTGTGTTTTGCAAGCTCCTTTTGGTGTAGCATACAACATAAGACATTAGTGAAATTAAAAAGAATATTTTTCATAAAATTTCGGGGTGTTACATTCTACCCCCCTTAAAATGAATTTCGCCCTCGAAATTCGTCGGGGTTATAAATGGTTTACTATTTGAAAGTTTCTTTAATAGAAACCCACATCGTAAAAAGGAATACCAAAACCAATCTTTAAAAACAAAGGTATGAAACGTAACGGTTACCCAAATAAACTAATCACTGGGTTTCCACATAGGTGAAAATATGGATATGGAAGAGAAATTTAACCATCATGTTCTGATGGAGAGTGGTAGAGAACATGGCTATGGAAAAGCCAGTAATCACAAATCCATAGATTTGTGATGATATAAGGTACCATCTGATTCATCAGGTATAAGATCACTAGGACAACTTTTTTGGTTTTCAAGATCATTTCCCTAAAGTTGAAAATTTGAATTAGAATAAATACTTACTTCATTTTGGTACAATCTTCCTATTGTTCGTGCCTTGAACAATTTCCACTTCATCTCTTAAATAAATAAAGTTGAATTTGTTATTTGTGAAGTGTTAGCAGATCATGTGATAGAATGACGGGTCATTCCATCTCTCTCAAACAAAAGGTTAGCAAAAATTATATACATAAGTTGATCTATAGTGAGATTAATCATATATGGTTCCTAAAATGGACTTATACTTCATATATCATACTGCTTAATATAATACAACTAGTTTCTACTAAACAGGGACTTCCTGTAGGCCAGTGGTAGGCGATAAAGGCCAGTCGCACTTCGATTGTGGGTTCGATTTCCACAGCCTTGTCCGACGCAACGGGCTGTCGCCCGTCCTGCGGGTTGTCCTTTTTCTAAAACTATATTACTATAACATCCCATCAATAATATCAAAAAAACTTCTATCCTTAAACAATACTAACTTATGTCCAACATAATCCATTCCAATATTTAGGCTTATCCATAATACTGCAGTCCACTCTCATAACATAGTGAAAACGATTACCAGAGATTTAACACCATCGTCGATCCCCATATATCATAAGATATGTTTTGTTGGTCACATTCCAAACATTCAAAGTCCTTAATCATGTATTCTCTTGAATACCTTAGTGAAAACATGAATGCAGTTAAAAGTTAACACCTTCCAAAATCCTCAAAATTCTATATACTCAAACCATGATATCACTTAGTCCTTATATCAATCATGAGCTCATGAATACTGTCAAACATTTCATTTTCTCCTTATCCCTTCATTATGGGCATATTATCTACTTTCCAAAATATTTGAATCACTTTTCATGGTTATCTGTACCATAAATATTTCAATACACCATAAAAGTACCTCAACAACATTATTCCTGAATACCAATACATAAACACTTCAGTCCGTCCACTTCAATGATTGTCCTGGAAGAAGTCCTTCCTTGATTTAGAAGTATCTTTTTAGGTCAGGGCATTGAGTTGGGTAATGCCCATGTTCTCCACAAATAAGACATTGAACTCCATAACAGTCTGTCACTCTATGACCCTTTTCTCCACATAGATAACATCGGTCCCTCCATTTGAGGTATTCCTCAAGGTTCTTCTTCCCTTCTTTAGAAATCTCAATCTTCCTTTCTTTATGCTCCTCAACATGCGAACATGCATAATAGTTTATATTCCTCTTCTTTGATGAATTAGGTATACCACTAAATTTCACCTTGTTAATCATATATCGCGATGACTGATTTGGCATAATCACAAGATCTTTCTCTCTAGGAATTACACAATTTTTTTGCTCATAGTCACCAATTTGTCCATTGGATTCAATGTTAACCGAATTCCTTCTGGTTCCCTCCATTAACTAAAACACAAAAAGAATCTTGTGAGAGGCAAAAATCACGCTAGGGAAAACAACATAGTAAAGGGGGAGTACCCTTAATATCTAACATCTTAGGTTAAATTCTAAGATCGTTACCGTAGTTCTAGGACTGTATCTTATACGTATACTTATCCTTAGGGACATCCCTAGACATACCTTAGAAATATCTCTAGGGATCTCACTAACGCTTTTGCATTCTAGTTTCCAAAGGTTGACTAAACCTTTCCTCTGATACCAACTATAGAGACCCGAAGCCTGACGTACATGGACATTACATTACATTTTCGGAATACTTAGTACATAACAAAAAAAACACACACACAAGGATCGTAATAGTTTAGTGTCTTTGGAAACTTGGAACGTAATCTTCTAATCGTGGTGAAAGATCTTCAATATCTCCCATAAATATCTTCCCTTTTTTTACCTAAAACCTTTCTTTATATCCTGGGGAAAAGAAAACATAAAAGGGTGAGCTCAAATTCTCAGTAAGGGTAAACAAAAGAAAAATCAATCACATCATATTCATAAGAACATAACTTTTGGAAATATTAACCTGCAAAAGAGAGAATAATTTCATAACATGGGATAAATCATAGTAGTGAAATGAAATCCCAATAATCATAACTTAAAACATGAAACTTTGTGGCATACACACATAATCATAGAGAATCATTTCTTGTTAGTCAAGACTCATTTCCAAGACTATCTTAGTGGACAAAGTCCCCTTCTGAACCGAGTCACCCTCGTTTCAGTCCTGTTTCACTGAACCGGTATAACCTACCATTCCAGCCATGTCTATCTCATGAGATATAAAATCTTTACCCAATGCATTGGAGGGAGATATAGGTCCCACCCATCTCATAATGATACCATTCTTATGTGTGCCACAAAATCATAAATCATACATCATTGCATAACCCATGTAATAAAAATGGGAATCTTAAACATCATGACATCATAAAACAATTCATATACGATAAAGGAATTCATAAAAATAATTCCATCACAACATAATCAAATCAATGTAATAATAGGGATAAAAACATAACCCTTTATTATCTTAGATGGAAAATAATTTTGATAAAACACTTGATCTTCATTCTTGAGGAAAATATCCTTTCTACTTTAAAAACACTTTTCCTTTCTTAACATGTCATACAATTTCAAACTAAAAGAAGTTGATTAAAAATAAACTTGAAAACTTGTAAAGGAAGCTTCTTGGAAATAATGTTTTAAAAATCCATTCATGCCGTATAAGTTAAAAAAAACATTCTTCCGTACTTTTGTCGGAAAAGTCAAAAAGTACCTCGTACGAAAAACGTCAAAAGATTCCTTTCATATCTTTTACTAAAAACTCACCAAAGGGTAAAATTGGATATAAAATATTGTATAAGGATATAAATATTACATATTGAGGAAACATGGATGTGGATGATAAAATACACCCCAGTAAATTTCAAAGTATAAACAATCTCGGATAAAAATGAGATTGTGATATTTCCCTTACCTTAGGTCCGATTTGCTTCGTAAGTGTCCGAACCTCCTGTATAATGATTTAAATAATGTCATTGACTTATTACAGAATCATATTCATTGTTATTATATCATATATTGTTCACTTGTGACTTTATATTACCCGTTCTTTTGTAAATTCATGTTAAAGTAGCGTTTTGGGTAAAATCGTCTCATTTGTCGTTCGTGTTTTAACTTGTAATTATTCATATGATTACTTAGATCATTATTACTTAATTATAGAATATAAAATATGATTTATATATAATATATATTCATAATATACATATATATAATGGATCAATAAATGGAAAGAAATACACCGTTCATGGAGACGGTAGGCCATACGTACGCATGAACGTTGTTTTCGTTTCCTTATTGAATTGAGTGGAATTAAGTAGATGACATACATATATATACACATAAATCCAATAGATTTATAATGTCATATATTTCATTATTATTGCTTATATATACTTTATAATCATTCTTAAATGGTTAACATGGAGAATGAATCTCATCGCGTCGTGGAGACGGTAGTCCGTACGTACGCACGAGCGATGATATCATTTCCATAATTATTGAATTGAATTGGAGTGGATGATACAATATATCAAAATCATTATGATGTTATAATAACTATGTATAGTTATTCTTTACACCATAATACCCATCCATGTAAGGTGTTGGTGGAAAAACAGATTACACCACGACGTGGAGACGGTATTCCGTACGTACGCACACGCGGTGATTTCGTTTTCCGTAGGATGGATAGATGGTGAATTAGGATTGTTTCATACTTATAATAACATATCAGTATATGAGTGATACTTATGTTATTACTTCATAATGAAACAACCTAAGAAGAAGAAGTGGAAGAAGAAATAAAGGTTAAAGAATTGGTAACAGAAATTACCTCTTCTTTGAAGCGCCTCTTTGAGACCTCCTCTTAGGGCACTAAAATTGGTCTTTGAGGAAGACCAGAACCTCTAGGATGTTTCTAGAGAAGTGGATAAGATATTTTTGCAGGGGTTGGCTGAGCTTGAAGGCTCAAAGTTGTGTGAGGAAGAGAGGGAGGAGGTGTCCTTTTATAAGGGAGGAGAGGGGTACCTTTGGAATAACTAAAAATATTATTTTATTATAAAGTCAAGTTCGGTTTTAAATAGCTCAAAATTGATTTATTTCGAGGATAAGGTGGGGATGGGTCTAAATACTCTCATCCAATAGAATTTAGACAAGTTTAGGTTCCTATTTTAACCTTATCATTTAGATTTAACATTAAGTTAAATAATTTTACTTTTACCGTGTCTTCTTGTGTTCTTATACTATAAGGTTAATAAACTTACTATAAGAAGCCAAACGAACCCCAAATTGTTTATTATTAATATATATAACCTTATCTAAGTCATTTGGCCGAACCTTAGATTTTTAGGAATAAAATAACAATTAATAATATAATATTTGTTTTAAAAACTATTTTATGTCAATTTTGACACTATTTAGTAATTGATTTTTGTGAAAATCATAACAGAATGATAAGTTCGAACAAAGTTAATTAAATCAACAATAACATGTCATATTAACCTAGAAAAGTAGTGTAAGTCATAAAAAGTCTCAAATTACATTTATTTGGTCATTTATAACATCAATTATGTTAATATTTTCTTAAAAAGGTAATTACTGCATCATCGTTGTGTCATAAATAAATTAAATTATTTAAAGTATAAAAATTACAAATAAAATACCATTATGTAGGAAATCATTTTATATTTCTAATGAATATTTATAGTCGAAATTATATTATGTATAACCCTATATTAAAAATGTTTTAGTAAATAAACTTTGATTTTAACTCTTTTAACTCTTCTTTGAATTAAATAATAATAAATGTCCTAATCTAATCCAAGTGGGCCTAAATGATAATATTTTACACTTAAGGTTGTTTTTGGTCGATATACACTTGTCCAATAGGATTAGGACATGTGTTAGGGTAATATTAATATCATTTTTACCCTTAATTACCCTATTTACTTTTAACCGTGGTAAATAAAAGTAAAAGGTTACTATTCACCAAAAATTATTTTCATCTCATTGAACCACATTTTACTTACTGACATCAATCGTGTCTCTCGGATTTTTAAAATTCCATTCACAGAAGCGGTAAAATTAAGATTTATGAAAAAAAATAATTTTTTTAACTACCACTTAGTAGTTTCACTATTCATAAAAAATTGAAGTTTTTAAGAAAAATGCCAAAATTTCACCCTAAGCTATAATTGATATTCCGAATTCAAAAATGATTTCTATTTTACAAAATTCCCAACATATAAGTTGCATTAATTAATTTTATAATTAATTTCTGCTGACACAACAAATAGCGTGTTTTTAAGAGATAATAACTATCAAAAGATTAACACTTGTTTATGTCTGGTGTATATGTGAAATTACATCCAATGACCAACATTGTATTGAATTGTAAAAATATATTCTAAATATACTTTAAAACCACTCAAATTAATAATTTATCACTATTAATTATTTCGATTTAAAAAGTTGTTTTTAATTAAAATTTAGTAATTTTCACTATTCATCAGAATATGAAAGTTATCCGAAAAGTACCAAAATTTCACCTCAGGCTAAATTCGATACTCCGAATCCAAAAATGAAGTCCATTTTGAGAGATAAAATTTCTAAAATTTTAAAAGGTGGTTATTACTATTCATAACGGCTAGTTTTAATAATATTTTAATAGCATATCGTTGTTTAGTGAAACTCGGTATTGCGTACTACACACACTATCGAGGAAGGTCGCGATTGCGTGTAATACAAGGCAAGTCAAGTATGAGTGTTGTGCAAGCTCCTTTTGGTGTAGCGTACAACACAAGACATTAGTGAAATTAAAAAGAATATTTTTCATAAAATTTTTGGGTGTTACATTTATCACCCGTTTATTAATAATTATTTATTAAAAACATTATTCTGGTTGATAATTGCTTCCTTTTTCATATATATTTTGGTTTGATAGTTATATTCCTTGTACATTGATCATAGTTACATAATATAATTTTTTTTAATAATTATATAAATATCATATATATTAATTATATACATATTTATAGTCATCCATAAAATCTAGAGACAGAAAAATGAATTACACCGTTCATGGAGACGATAAGCTATATGCACGCATGAACATTGTTTTTATTTTTAGATTGATGGAAAAAAAGAAAGGTAAATATTAATTAAAAATTATAGAATAATTATTATATTATATATATCATATATATTCATTTAATTTATCCATATTACTATCCATGTAAAGTAGAAATGAAAAACGAACAACATCGCTTCATAGAGGTGGTAGTCCACATGTACACACGAGCGACATTATCATTTTCCAATAGATTATAAGATAAGAATGTAGATATGATATTATAATTATAAAATTATGATCATGTAATAAATATCATATATATACATTTAATCCATTATTGTGTTAGGTCATGAGAGGTGGAGATGGAAAACAAATTACATTGGTTTGTGAGGCAGTAGTCCTCCGTACACACAATCAATGATTTTGTTTCCCATTTTATTGAATATAAGATAGATATAGGTTATTAAATCAAAATAATAACACACACACACACATATTTTTTATATAATGGATTTATTATATTTTAATCAGTAATATATAATTGAAAATGGTAAAATAATAAGTTAAAAGAAAGAGCTTAGTTAAGACAATTACCTTCGCTTAGAAAAACCTCCTTTGGATCTCTTATTAAGAACCATAGGGTTGGTTTTATGGGAATAAAAACAACTATAAAACATGGATAAGGATTTAAGGGAGATATTTTTATAGGTTTTTCAATATAAATGACTTAATAGGTGTGAATAAGTGAGGGGATGAGGTGCCCTTTTATAATTTAGGTGAGTGACACACTTGTAGTTTTTTTAAAGTTCTAAAATAATGTCAAGTCAATTAATTAGAAAAATGGATCCAAAATATCTTATATTTTAGGTTTATAATTTTATGTTTGAAATACAACCAAATAATGGGGTTTCATAAAGTTTTTAGGTCATTTAAACCCTTATCTTTATAGATCAACCCTCAGTAAACCTATTTTTACCTCAACCATGGTAACATATTTTTACTATTTTTACTATTCATTATAACAAAAAATTAATTTAAACTTATTAAATAATATTAATTATGATGATTAAAAATATAAAATTAATTTTATCAAGTTAAATTTATATAAGTGGAAGCTCTTAATTTAAAATTAAACCTACAAACGAGATGAAAAACAGTTTTCTAAAGAAAAAGTTTTCTTGAGTATAAAAAGTTTTTATATCAAAATTAAATATAAAATCTATTAAAATGACTTAAATTGAATTAATAATAATATAATTGAACTAATTTTACTTTTAAAGCCATTTTAAAACAAAATTAAACTTTTTTAAATGATTTAAAAAAAATACATTTTTTAATAAAAACCACTATTTTCACTACTCATCAAAAAATTAATATTTTCAAAAAATTATAAAAAATTAAATATAAGATTATTTTGACACATAGATTTAAAAAATGAATCTAATTTTGTAAAATATTTTTTTAATAGTGGAACAAATTAATGCAGTGGTCCTGTTTTTTTCTTGTATGACTTTGGAATATATTAAGGAATATTTTTGAAGCCAAGCACCAAGACAATGCGAGATTCTGAGGCCCAGTGAGCCTGAAATTGATATTATAAAAATATGAAATATATTAATATAATTAATTCATAGTTCTCCTGAAAAAGTGAAATAAATCTCAAGTAGATTCTCAGAATAGAAATCAGAGACCACAGTTGAGTCCAGAACATGGGGTTTACCATGGGTGGACCTAAAGTTGGTTGGTGTTGGGCTTTTGAATGAGGAAACCATTGGAGGGTATGTTAAGTAGATTAATTAATTAATTTAATTAATTTATTTAATACCCAAAAACTTAATTTCATATTTAAATATCCTGTTATGACAATTATACATGGTTATCCACATAACCCTGGTAGATTTGAGAGGAGCCTCTAGCATTCTTTATTGGCGATTTGAGATCGAATAACAAACAGCAATTAGATCATGGTGAATCAAGTGGTAATGAATGATAGAGAACTTCAAATTCACTAGATAATGAATTATTAATTTATTATTGATCCTTTTTTGAGGTATATCTTGTCAATTGTGGATTTTTTCCCTTTGATTAAAAGACCGAGCATGGATATTTTATCTATTTTTGATTCTATGATTTCATGTTATTCGCATGAGCCCTGTAGAAAAATTAAATTGTTTAATTAAATTTATTATTTTTTATGGAATTTTATCACCATAGTTTCCTTATTTATTAGTTTTGTCCATGAACTCTTGGACAATGATGTTTTCACCTTTATTCTTGTGCCTTTCCCCCACCCGTTCTTAACGTTCTTCACCATTTCGCCCATGGGGTCATGATTCAACATTGTTGGGGTGTTAAAGCATGATTGAATCCCACAATTCATGTAATTTTAGTGAAAAATGAATGTATTGGTGTTTTGTGGATGGGTTGGGATGTATTTTAGGTGAATTTTTTTGGATTTGGGATCCATGAACGATGACAAGCGATGTGACATGTGTGGGATGTGTAGAAACTTTGAGTATATTACTGGATTCTATTTTCTAACCATTAGAGCCTAGGAAATGATATCTAGAGGCTTGTTCATTAAATTTATGGTGTTCAATAGGCAATATCCATGGTATAAAGGCTGTATCTGGAAGGATAATGAAGAATCAGATGGATTATGCAAACAACCCAACTACACACTGTGTATCTCAGAAGAACACACAACATGTAGCCCCCTAGCTATGACGTAAAGGTTTTGGGAAAATTTAATTATCACACACCGTGTAACCCTACCTAGGAATCCAATCTATGTGACAGCTGTCACATGCTTAGGAACTAATGTGGGAGGACACGATGTATACTCTGGGAGTACATGGGCATGGGTCGGTTGGGTATACTACCATGTACACAGGCACAACCCAACATACATGGGCATGACCAGGAGAAAATAGGAAGGCCCTGAGTGGTTGATACATGTCGTGTATGATTCATACATTCCATGTACTATTAAATGGATTAAAATTCATGTTCATAGGAGAACACGACCATGCAATGAGGTGGGGATACATGCCGTGTGGACCCCTTACATTCCATACTCTTTTCTCTAGAACTTATTCCTATCATATCTCCTTCATTTGGAATTGAATTTTGGCCCGTGAGTAGACTATAATGAGTATTTTTCTATATTTAACATGATGGTGGCCTTCATTATGGCATACAATATATGACACGAGGTGTTTGAAGACTGACATTTATTTAGGTGCTGCTTGATGATGGTAGTGATTAGGGCAAGATCATCAGAGATATTCCAGGGTCAGTACTCCTCTAACACACCAAGGCTCAAGTTCCCCATACTATTAGAGATATTTCAGGGTCAATACTCCCTCATTTCAATTGGGTGTGGGTTCTCTATACTATTTATACAGATAGAGATGGTACTCCCCTACACTAGGGATGAGTTATATATCTACAGATTGGTACTCTCCTATATTCGAGCTTCAGTGGGGTGCAGGTCATCCATGTGAGTTGTGTCTCCCTCAAATGTAGAGTGTAGTAGTGAGGAGTGGGTTTAAAGACCCAAAATTATCACACATAGATATTATATATTTTTAGATAAATATTTATTACATTTCACAAATACATGCTCATGTCCCATATAGGTTTAGTGAATTTGGATACTAGACATAAAATATTCATATTTATTGAAAGATATTAAAAATATCCCATAAAGATCTTCCCAAATAGTACTATTCTTAGAAATACCTTACTTAAAAACTTTCTTCATAACCTAGAGAAAGGAAGTATAAGAAAGGGTGATCTCAAATGCTCAGTAAGGGTAAACATGGGATATATTAACACATCATGAGCATAAGGATATGAGAACATGAGAATAATATTTGAAAACTATACCCATCATATCATAGATCATAATCTTGAGTAATGGAATCAATATTGGTATTTCATAAGACATTAATCATAATGGAATCAAAGAACATGAGCCATGAGAAAATTACATTGGCATAATACATAGATTTGTGTCATACACATAAGATTATAACACTGTGAACATGTATAAATAGAAATAGTTTCACTCATTAAGTTAAGGAAATGAAATAAAACCCTCTAATAAACTTATAAACATGAAAATATGTCTATTAATAACCTTATAGAGATAAAATCCAAGTCTATGCATAACACTGTGAATATGTAATTAGGTTCATGGATATCATTATAAACATTTCACCAGGTTCACACATAACATTTTGAATATGTAATCAAGTTCACACATATCATATTTACTCATGAGTTATCCATATTTACCCAATACATTAGAGTAAGATATATATCCCACCCATCACATAATGAAAATCATACATATGTGTTCCACAATATCATAAAACATTCATCATATCAGAACCCATTAAAAAAATGGGTTTTATAAATATTTCATCATGACATAACCTATGGAAAAGAAATATGTTTCATAATCATTTAATCATTTTATAAAAGAATAACCTGTGGAAAAGAATTAGTTTTTATAATCATCATGTCATCATAATCATAAACCATTAAAAGAAAGAATAATAATGTAATCCTTGTATCATATCCCTAGTAAAGCATAAGTAACATCAAAGGATGCCATCTTAGGTGGAAAATGATTTTGAAAGATCACTTAGAAAAATTATTGATGAAAATATCCTTTCCAATTTTAAAATAAAAATTTGAAAATATAAAAAAATTTAAAAGTAATTTTCTTTGAAAATAACCTTGAAAAATTATTAAGGAAGCTTTTAAAAGTCATTTAAAACATTTCTTGAGAAAAATATCCTTTCTACTTTGAAAAAAAACTTTTTTTAAAACATAAAACATTTTAAAAATAATTTTATTTGAAAATAAACTTGAAAAATTATAAATGAATATTAAAATAAAATATTGTTCATGATTTTAGGAAATTACATTTATTCTATACATATTAAAACAAATATTTCTTTCACATTTTTGGTAAAATCCAAACAGACCTTTTTTGGAAAACGATATAAAGATTCATTTAAAAAAAATTGTAAAAAAATCAAACATTGGTTAAACTTTATTTAATAAATCATATATATAATGTTATTTTTCTGAAAACATTTTTAGAAAACATGGTTTTGTAATAAAAAGGGGTTTTGACCAGAGAGAGTAATAAAGGCGTTTTTTCTTAAAAACATTTTTTTGACATCTTGAGTGTATAAAGAGAGGAAAATAAAGGGAAAAAAATTCATTCCAAAGTATTAAATATAGGACAATAAAATTAATTATTTCATTGAGAAATTTATCATAATATTTCATCATCAAAATCATAATCATAAACTATCCTGATAAACAATGAGAGTGTAACATCAAACACTTACCACTATGGTAACTTTTGAATCATAATCCCCATTAAATAATAACATCAAATTAAACATTAAATATCATGAATATAATTATATTAATGATATATCATGTAAAATGGGTATTATATACACCTAATAAAATAAGATAGATGCATAACATAACATATGTATCAAAGAAGGCAAATTGAGACAAAAATCTCTTATTTCGGTAAATTTTGGGCTGTAAACATGAAGAAATAGATATAAAAAAATGGATATATAAATCCTAATAATTTTTAGTATAGTAATTATAATATAAATTCATGGGAAGTATATATACCACATAAAAGAAATAGGTGGTGAATAGGGAAAGTGTCTCATAAAAGTAAAAAGTGAGACAAAAATACCTTACCTTAAGTCTCGACTTCTTTTATACATGTTCAAACCTCCTATATAATAAATATAATTTTATTGTACATATATTAAATAAAAATAATTATATATATATATAATACCATATGTTATTTACTCATGACCTTTTATTACCCATTTATTAACAATTCCTTGTTAAAATCACGTTTCGGGCAATAACTAGTTTGTTTTTCCTGTATGTTTTGATTTTTTATTTTCACTCATTTTACTTTGATCATGGTTCTATAATATAAATAATTTTAACCATGATATAAATATTATATATAAATATTATATATTTATTTATATTAATCCTTAAATTTTATAGATATAAAATGAAATACATCGTTCATGGAGATGGTAGGCCGTATGTACGCATGAATGTTGTTTCCGTTTCCTTGACAAAATGAAATAAAGAAGGGTAAAAAATATATTAAAATTAAATAATAATAATTATTTAATATATATAAAATATTTTTTATTTAAACCTTTCCCTATTACCTTCCATGTAAAGCGTACATGAAAGACGAATCACATCGCTTCGCGAGGTTGTAGTCCGTCATACACACGAACGATGTTATCACATCCCCTATGGAATGAAAATTAATATGTTATATGTGATATAATAATTATATAATTATAATTATATTAAAAATATCATATTTATTCATTTAATATATCCTTATTATCATCCAAGTAAAACAAAAATGAAAAACACATCAAATCAGTCCATGAGGTAGTGGTTCGACCGTACACACGAGCAACATTATTGATTTCCAATGGGTTAGGAGGTAACAAGGTAGATGTGGTATTATAATTAAATAGGTATAATAATATAATAAATATCATATATAACCTTTAAATCCACAATTATATCTATTTTTGAGAGGTGGTGATGGAAAATGAATAACATCGGTTCGCAAGGCGGTAGTCTGCCATACACACGAATGATGATTTTGTATCCTGTTTTATGGAAGAGGAGAAAAATTTAGGTTATGAAATTAACATAATAAAATCTTGGTATATGTAATAAATTTAGGTTATTATATCATCATGTTTCAAAAATAATTCAAGGATATGGAGGAATAAATAAAATAAAACACTCGGTTAGGGACGTTACCACTTCTTCAAACAACTTATTTTGGTTTGCTCCAAAAGGATTCATAAGTTCTATTTATGACAAAAATAAGGATTATAGGATAATATTATTGAAATAAGTAAGTTATTTTTTTAGTTAATGAATGAATAAATGGGTTTTTTTAAGTGTGAATAGGATAGGATAGAGGATGACCTTTTATAAGTGAGGTGAGTGGTACACTTGTAATTTTTGAAAAGAAAAAGGTGTACCCATGTTTATCACATGAAAAAAGGATACAAAATGGGTAATTATTGAAACTTATAGGTTATAATATCTAAATATGACCATAAAATATATTTTTTACAGGTTTATAGTTCATTTTACCCATTATTCTTTTAGTTTAACCCCCTAGTAAACCCATTTTAACCTTAACGATGATAATAAATTTTTACTATTTTTACTATTCATTATAGTCAAAATTTAATTTGAATTTATTATATAATATAAATTATTTTTATTAAAAATAATGAATCCATTTTTATAAATTCAATTCATATAAGTGGCAAAATTTAATTTAAAATTAATCCCACAGACGCGATGAAAAAACGGGTTTCCAAAGAAAAAAGTTTCAAATGTTTAAAACGTTTTTATATAAAAATTCAATATGAAATTAAATAAAATGAACTAAATTGGTTTAATAGATATATAATTGAACTAATTTTACTTTTAAAACCATCTTAAAATATTTTTTACATTTTTAAATTCTTTAAAAAATGGAATTTTTTAATAAAAAATAGTATTTTCACTATTCATAAAAAAATTTATCTTTTCAAAAAATTATCAAAAATTAAAACAAGATAATTTTTTCATGATTATTTAAAAAACAAAGTTTATTTTTTAAATTAAGTTTTCTAAAATTCTTAAAAATTAATTTTAAAATAAGTGCGTAAAAGGTGATAAAACTGTTTTTAGAAAAATATAGTTTTTAAGCGTAAAATTGGATTTATTCTTATATCTTATCTAGAAAAAAAAATAAGATGAATTTGAAAAATTTTATTAAATATATAATATATAAATTTCATTAAAATAATTCACCAAAAGTGATCCATTTAATTTATTCAGTTAAAACACATTTTTGTGCATAAAAATAGTTTTCTATAAAAAGATTTCCTTTATTTTCAAATAGTTTTTATTTTTATTTCTAATTAATTGATCACAAAAGAATTAATTTTATATACATATTTAATCCATATATTTTCATAATTTTTTTAACCCTATTTATATCCACCATCCCAACAGCTAGGTGATAACTATCATATTAAATAATAATATTTTAATAGTATGTCACATTTCATTTAAACTCGATGTTGTGTGTAATGAAAACTAAAATTAGTGTTTCATGTAACACAATATAAACTATGTGTTTCATATAATGTAATTTAAACTCTATTTTTCATGTAATTTAATCTAAAATCAATATTGTGTGTAATGAAAAATATGAAAAACATTAAATTTATTTGAAAAAATATTCACAAAATCTCTGGGTGTTACAATAGGCCCCTCCACACATATTCTGGTGAAGTATGTTTGATGCTGGGCATTGGTGTTGGACTATTAGAGATACAGGATTACTCATTGACTTTGTTAGGGTTGTGAGATGGATATCCCCTTTCTCTCTTATCTGGGTTTCTTTATGATCATATATATGTGTATCAATTGGGTTCTTGTTTCCATTTTTATTTGGGTTGAGCTAACCAATTTTTTTGTATCTCTATATTTCTCCCCTTTAAATTCTTGGGGTGTCTTACTAGGTATTTATGTACTCACCCCTGTATAGGTTTTTTCCCATATGTGTTATGTCTTATGTAGAGGATAAAAAAATAAATGATGACTTTGGAAGATCATAGGAAAACTTGGGTGCATTGACCATGTATGATGGTCGGGGTTTGGAGATTAGGATCTGAGCTCTCTCAGATTTCTTTTTTTTTCAAGTTTTTTTGGTTGGGATCTCTTTTTTTGTTGGTCACATATTCTTTTCCTTTACACTTTAGTTTTATTCTATCATACTATGATGTATTCCCTAGAGATTATTTCATGCATGGTTTTATTCGAGAAGTTATTGTCTTTTATTATTCCTCTATAGTATTAAATGAAGACGTTTAGGTGTGTGTATACAAGTACATTAAAAAAAGGACTCCCATTTTATATTATTCCTTCTCAAAACCTATCTTCAGTCCTTGGCCTATTAGAGGCGGGATTGGGGTTGTGGTGACCCGACCTTCTGCTAGCCAGGAGGGATCTGATGGGTTTGGTCATTTCATAGTGGTATCAAAGGAGTTCATTCCTTGGGATGATGTTTGGATTTTTCCCCTTATGAGGATTGATTAGGACTTAGGGAAATAGTGTAAAAGTGTGTCGAGTGTGTATTTTAGGCTAGGTAATCTAGTGTTAGTGCGACGATTGATGTATCGAAACACCAGGACTCTAACTACCTACTTTTCAATTCAGTATACTAAGACATTGGTTGTAGGAAAAAATGATACATGCATCATATATGATTGAGTCCTTTGATTTAACTTCTTGAGTTAGCTCACCATATATATATTATCAACTTACTATGGTACATATTGATCACTTTTAGGATACCTATGTGAAGCCAACCAGCCAGGTTACTGATTTAGGATCATGATGAATATATGATGTGTGATGAGGCCTCAATTCAGAGGTTATCTCTCAAGGTGTTTACTCTATGATGGATAAGAGCATTATCCCCTCTTATCGAGTAGCATGTCATGACTGTTGGTCGGATTGGAATCTCAAGAGGGGGGTGAATTGAGTTCTTACTTAAAATTTATGTTAAAAACTTTATTATAAAGATCCCCCAAATTTTGAAACAACCTAGTTAATTAAGGCATTTGAGATATAAATGTCTAGTTGGTCAACAGGTTTCTCAAAGGGTGATTAGTCCTCAGTTGAATTAGTGTAAAACACATCTTTAACTTTTGAAACAATTATACTGGATTAAACATATACACACACTAAACAAAACAAACTATCAAAGTGGGTGCAAAACAATTTTATGTTTTAGCAGTTATAAGAAGCAGAAAATAGATAAAACATATTATAAAAAAATATAGAGCATAGTGAAGTAAAACAAGAGGTTCAGTCTCAAGACGAGAATTAATCCTCTCCAATTGGTGATCACTTGCCACCAAGTAGTTTATATTAATAATAAACTTGATACAAAACCTATATTAGGATTTACAATAGTTTGCAAAAACTGTCTAGGGTCCACACCCTCTACCACAGTTCTTCATGGGAAAAATAAACAATACTGACCACACATGGTCTCTTCCATAGTTATATGTGGGAAAAAATATGTCAAAGAAGTTTTATGTGAGGATATTCAGTATCCTCTAGTTCAAGCACATGAGATAGTGTGTGTAACAGAAAGACACACACACTTCTTAGAAATGTAAAATGAAGGAACACAATAGAGTTAAGATTATAAGCTTGAGTTTAGAAAGATATATGTGTTTTCATTTAATATCTTGACTCCTTGGAGTGAAGAATTTTATTTTTGAGTCTTTCTCTAGAATTTGTCCTCAAAAAAGAGTGCCGAAACTCTAGGTTCTAGATTTCAGGAGTTGAGTGTTTAACTTTTTGTGTTTATTGAGAGTTGATTAAGCATAGAAATCAGCCTTGAAATTGTTCTCCCGAAATGATATTCTTGATGTTATTGGGTTCACAATATAAGTGCTCGAATGGTTCTTCCTTGTTCTTTTTGATCTATTAAGTAAGCTCTTTCACATGCACATACACGCTTCTCATGCCACACTTTTTTTATTTTCTTCCTCGGCCTTCTATTTTATATTTGAGGTCCAACAATAGGAATAATTACATCACGTGCGATATTTCGCATACCTTTTATTGTCTAGATACAGTCTCTTGATATGTCTATAATCACCATTAATTAATGTCAAAAGCATTAAATTTACCAAATATGACCATTAGAATAATCTTAATAATTTTATAAAGTATGAAGTAGAAGAGTATGGTAGACTGGTAACGATATCCTTCACAATGGTAGGCTTCAATAGTAGGTGCACATCGACAGTCTTCATTGGTAACCTTCAATGGTAACCTTCCATCAACAACCTTCATTGGTAGCCTTCAGTAGTAACCTTCCCAATAATAGCCTTGCATCGATGACCTTGCTTCTGTAACCTTTGCATCGGTGACCTTGCATCTATGACCTTTTCATCGGTGACCTTTGCATTGGTAACCTTTGCATCGATGACCTTTTCATCGATGAAATTTCATCGGTGACCTTGCATCGGTGACCTTGCATCGGTGACCTTTGCATCGGTGACCATTGCATTGGTGACCTTGCATCGGTGACCTTTGCATCAGTGACCTTTGCATTTATAGAAATTTTGTATTGTGAGCTTAAACAAGAGAGTAGTGAGATTAAAAGTACATAGTTATTACTTTCATATAAACATGATTTTCACATAAATGATTATCCTGTAAGAGAAACATAATTATCACATAAATGAAACATGATTTGGCATTATCAAAACATGATTTGGGATTATCAAAACAGGTGAGTCCAACAATCTCCCCTTTTTTGATAATCACAAATTATGTCAGTATGTTTGAATTAGGGTTAAGAACATTTGCTAATATCTTCAGAGGTGTGTATAAGAACATTTGAACCATTTGTATTGTGGAAAAATATTGATAGTATATATATGAAAACTTGACTTAAAAACTTCTTCTCCTTTCAGTTTAGGTGACTTAAAACTTATACTAACTTACACTTTCTCCCCTTTGTGATTAACAAAAATAATGAAAGACAAAAAGAAAAAGAATAGGATTTTCCATCAACGAAGAAATAGTACAATGTACAAAAATGTTACAAAGATACCTATCAACTAAGACATCCCACATTCAATCCACATTAGATATGTCCAAGGGAGATTTTTCCTTGGAATTTGAGGAGGTAGGTTCTAAAATGGAAGGATAGGCCTAGGTATGGCAGTCAGCAGGGTTGGAGGAGCTGTAACAGAAGCATCAATAGACCTATAGTGAGTGGATCTCTGAGGAATCATAGGGGTCAAACTTTTGATGGCCTGTGCAGGAGTCATCATTGGTGCAACACTGGTAGATCCTGAAGAAGCCGAGGTAGAAGGCAGGGCTGGAGGAACAATGATGGGAGTGCAGTTCACATGGAGAAAGGGTAGAAGAAGATTTTTGAAATCCATAATAATACTTCTCTATATTTCAATAGATGAAATAAAATCATCCTTATTCTCCATGAATTTCTCTAAGGCAGGAGTCAACTCTCTGAGCCTACTAACCTGATCCTTAAATTCTTGAGTGACAGGTGGAATACTCAAGTTCTCTAACAAAAACTTGAAGTGACCATCCATCTGATGCTTAATATACACCATTTTTTAGTAGAAATCAACTTGTTCTTTGATAGATTTCTGATACTGAGAAGCTTCTCTTAAATAATTTCCCACAAGGTTATGAATTTATCTGGTAGTAGAAATGAACTGAGTCATAGACTAAGGGTATGAGGTACTGGCTCCAAATAACTTCTCCACTTCTTCTCTAACAACTAATCTGAAAGCTTTTAGATCAATAGGAGGAGAATCTGAAGATAAAGCAGATGCACATAGAGGTGCCATAGTGAAAGCCATTATCTCCTTAAAGGATTTGGTCAGCCCACTGATCAGCCTCTTCACATCAACATCTTGTCCACTCATATGTGTCTCCATGTACTTCTTAAAGTCCTCAAACATTGTGACCATTTGCTGAACCACACTTTTAACATATCGAAGATCTTTGTACACCTGATCCCCTGAATCCACATAGGATTCTAAACTAGAAATAGACTGCTTCACATATTCCATAGAATCTTCCAAGGTTCTGATCTGACTCTGACAGTCCTTTACTTCTTGTAACAGAATGGAGTGAGGCAGAAACTAGCCTTTCTACTGTAGAAGTTACAACTTCTTGATTGTGATTCATAGAACTATCTAACCCAACAAATATCCCATCAAAGTGGCTCTTTAGATCTGATTTTATTGATTCCAAATAATACTTATTCACATAGCCTCAAGGTAAAAGAACCACTGGATGCACAATAGTAGTCTCTGTAACTAAAGGAATTGGAGGACTTCTGATAGGCTGGTCATCATCAGAATCTCCATAGTCTAAACCTAAAACCACAAATACAGGGTCTTCTGACCAGTATTCTATCCCCTGATCAACAACAACTGATCCTCTGGCAATAGGTTCCTCCACCCCACTTGGAGAAATCTCATGATCAACCACATTCACTTTATCCATACCTTTTTGATCTATTGCATCAATAGAAGGGTCCACTGCCACTTCCTCTACGAGTATTCAACTACTACCATTGCAATTCCAGCTTCAATCAAATTAAAAACCTCTTCATCTAAACTTTCAACCATTTCTATATGACCTATCAAGGGACTGAGACTTATTCCTTCTCCTTCACTTTCAACAGCAGCTGTCTCAAAGTCATCATGACTAGATTCAGTGTCCTCATCGTCATCTGAGGTCTCT
The DNA here is from genome assembly GCA_963277665.1 of Viscum album. Classification (NCBI taxonomy): domain Eukaryota; kingdom Viridiplantae; phylum Streptophyta; class Magnoliopsida; order Santalales; family Viscaceae; genus Viscum; species Viscum album. The sequence goes on along the minus strand of OY728141.1, from coordinate 1,604,641,908 downwards.
CTAATGTCTCTTAAGACATTTTCTGCCCCTTCTTCTTCACTAGTATCTTCATCATCACTATCCCTTAGAACTGTCTCCCTTCTAGGAAATCTCTTTGTTTGACTGGTCACAATAAAGGATATAGTATTAGCACAAGGATTTTAGGTAAGGTTAGGATCACTCCTTTCATCTATAGGAAAATCCTCTCTTTCTTTCACAACAAAAACCTCTTCTTCTTCATCTGAATATGTAGGCTCCACTTCATCAAGATTTAGACCAGGATATTTTCTTATCCTTAGTCCTAGTAGGATGAGTAATATGGTTTAATTACTCATATATCTTAGCCTCACCATGCACCCATATTCTTTTCCAAGGGTTCCAATTTATCTTCATCAACTTGAAAATCACCTTTGTAATACTAAAATTGTCCCTTACTACAACTGTTTCCTCCTTGTTTCCAGCAAATCCTTTTACCTTCAACAACAAGGATATCAATATAGCATGAAACAATGAATTGGACTTAGAACTGGGATTTTTCATATCCCCTAATTGAATCATCATAATTATAAACAAGTTTATCTTATGTCCGTGCTTTAACAGATACAAAATAAATAAGTCCTGATACTTCAAGGTAGAAAATTCACCTCTCTTGGGACTCAAGACATGCTGGAAAAACTTAAACAGTAGCTTGTCTTGTCCTTCCATCTCAGCAGTAATGACTTTCCTAGGGATACCACTCCCTGTCAGTTCAGCTAAGGCTTCTTCATAATAGAAAAAATCAGTAGTGGGAGGCACCAATTCTAAGTAGTAATCATAAATACCTTCATTTGGTACTCTCATACACTCAGCCAATTCAATAGAGGAGAAGATTACACTTACTCTATTTACCCTTGAAGACATTCTGTTCTCATCCTCTATCTATTCAAATTTCAAAAACTCATAAAACTATTTCACTAACTTCATGTAATGTGGTCCATTGTTGTTTACAAAGTATTCGACCCAGCCTTGAGATTCAAGTTCCTTCATCACTAAAGATCTACTCATCAATAACCATTTGGAACTTAGCTCTTTTTCAACCATGATTTCCCTCTTTGACAGGTGAGGGTTGATCATCTTTTCCACTACTAGACTCAACTCGAGGTCTCTTTGGATTTGGCGCATCTCCTTCATCACTGACCAATGGTTGCTTCAATATTTCCATTTCAATCTAGAGAGGTTCGAGGGTTTCAGAATAAGGTGGGGTTATTAGGTTAGAGAGCAAGAGGTTCAGGAGAGAAGTGGATCAAAATGTAGTATGTTATTTAATTTTATCACTTAGGGATAAAAAAAAAATCAGATAAAAGAAATAAGTAATACAGAAAATGTTTCAGATTTCGGCAGAGAAACGCTAAGTCCTAGAAAAGTTTAACTATCCGTAAGGTGAAAACGGTGAGATCTATCGATGAGGTCTAACAATGAGGTTCTAATGGTGAGGTTCTAATGGTGAGATTCCAACAGTGAGGTCTATTGGTGAGGTCCAATGGTGAGGTCTATCAGTGAGGCGAGGTTCTAATGGTGATGTTCCAATTTTGAGGTTCCAACAGTGAGGTTCCAACAGTGAGGTCCAACGGTGAGGTCTAACGGTGAGGTTTAATGGTGAGATCTATCAGTGAGGTTCTAACGGCGAGGTTCTAATGCTTAACAATTTATCATACCTAACTCATGTTTGATGCAATTTAACCTCTCAAAATTCAAAGTCTTTATGAATATATCAGCCAATTGATGTTCAGTGCCAATGAATTAAAGAGTGATATCACCTCTTTGATAATAATCTCTCAAGAAGCGATGTCTCACATCAATGTGCTTTGTCCTAGCATGAGATACTAGATTTTTAGAGATGTTAATAACACTTGTATTATCACACCTTATAGAGACATGTTTGAATTGATATCCATAGTCTAGTAAAGTGTGTTTCATCCACAAAATTTGAGCACAACAACTACCAGCAGCTATATATTCATCTTTGATGGTAGATAATGAAAAAAAATTCTTTTTCTTACTACACCATGATACTAGTGACTTGCATAAAATGTGACATGTTCCAGAGGTTCTATTTCTATCTAACTTGCATCCAGAAAAATCAACATCCAAGTAACTTATTAAATCAAATGATTTTCCTCTTGGATAAAATAATCATAAGTTTGTAGTATACTTGAGATATTTAAAAATCCTTTTAACAGTAGTTAAATGAGACTCTTTGGGATTGGCTTGAAAATCAGCACACATGCATACACTGAACATAATATTAGGTCTGCTAGTAGTAAGATAGATCAGACTCCCAATAATACCTCTGTAATTGGTTTGATCCACTGGTTTACCAGTTTCATCAGCATCCAACTTACAAGTGGTACTCATAGGTGTATCACTACCTTTATTTCTATCCAAACCAAAACATTTCAAAAGATCTTTAGTATATTTACTCTGATTTAAAACAATAACATTTTTATTTTGAAAAATTCGAAATCCAAGAAAAAATTTAAGTTCCCCCATTATACTCATTTTGAATTCATCTTTCATCATTTTTGAAAAATTAGTACATAAATAATTTTTAGAGGATCCAAAAATAATATCATCTACATAAATATTTACTATTAGAAAATCTTTTTAAATCCTTTTAATAAAAATATTAGGATCTGCTATTCCTTTATTAAAACCTTTTGAAATAAGAAAAGAACTAAGTCTATCATACCAAGCTCTTGGAGCTTGTTTTATACCATATAAAGCTTTAGATAATTTAAAAAAATGATTTAAAAAATGGGTATTTTTAAAACTGAGGGGTTGTTCAACAAATACATACTCAACTATGTACCCATTTAAAAATGCACTTTTGACATCCATTTGATAAATTTTGAAATTTAGATGAGATGCATAAGCAAGTAGTATTCTAATGGCTTCTAGTCTAGATAAATTTGAAAAGGTTTCTTCATAGTTTATTCCTTCTTCTTGACTATATTCTTATGCAACTAGTCTAGCCTTATTTCTAACTATGTTTCTAGATTCATCAACTTTATTTCTAAACACCCATTTAGTACATATGGTCAAAGTGTCTTTAGGTCTTTCTAATAATTCCCAAACCTTGTTTCTTTCAAATTGATTTAATTATTCTTTCATATCTATCACCCAAAATTCATCATTGATTGCATCATTGATATTTTTGGGTTTAAGTTGTGAAAGAAAGGCTTGATGTTCAACCTGGTTTCTTAGAGAAGCTATAGTTTGTGTTCCTCTATTTAGATCACCTAATAAAACATCTAAAGGATGATTTTTGATAGTTCTAATACCTCTAGAAATAATTGAACTAGACTCCTCATGATTGTCTATAGGTTTAGATTCACCATGCACAGATTCTGGAAAATTTCCAGAACTGGTTGTTTTTACTAAGGGTTCACTGTCTTTATCATTAAGGTCCGGAATTGAAATATCTTCCTCAAGGTGTTCAATGGAGGTTTTGGGTTCATGTGGATTGGTCTCATCAAATTTTTCATGAACTGATTCTTCCACACATTTGGTTCTCTTATTGAATACTCTATAAGATTTAATAGAGATTGAGTAACCTAGAAAAATTACTTCATAAATTTTGGAAGTAAACTTGTCAAGATTATCCGTAGTGTTAAGGATGAAGTATTTGAAACCAAAAACTCTAAAGTAATTAACCTTAGTCTTCCTATTATTCCATAGTTTATAAGGGTTCTTCTTAAGAATAGGTCTAATTAAGACTCTATTGATTATGTAGCAGGCTGTATTAACAAATTCAGCCCAAAAATAAATATGTATATTATACTCATTTAGAATAGTTCGGGAAATCTCTTGAAGTGTCCTATTTCTTCTTTTTATGACTCCATATTGTTGAGGTGTTCTAGGAGTAGAGAAATTGTGATTATAGCCATTTTGTGAGCAAAAAGATTCAAATTCCCAATTTTCAAACTCATGGACAAGATCAATTCTCAAGGTCTTAATTCTAAGTCCACTAAGATTTTCTACAGACTTGGAATATTTAATGAAGTAAGAGTATGCTTCACTTTTGTGAGCTAGAAAGTATAACCAAGTATATCTAGAAAAATCATCTACAAGAACATAAACAGAGTGCTTCCCATTTAAACTTGAAACTATAGATGGTCCAAACAAATCCATGTGAACCAATTCAAGCGGTTGAGAAGTAGAAAATTCTTTCTTTGGTTTGAAAGAAACTTTGTGTTGATTTCCCTTTTGACAAGGATTACAAACTTTGTTATGTGGGAATTCCAATTTAGGTAAGTCTCTAACTAAGCCTTTACTAGTTAGTTTCCTAAGTGAGTGCACATTGCAGTGTCCTAATCTTCAATTCCATAACCATGATTCCTTATGAAATGTATTTAAGAAGGAAACATTTTTCTTAGATAAATAATTTAAATCAACAACATATAAATTTTCAAAACTAAGAGCAGTAAATATTAAATAATTTTTAGATTTAAAAAACATCGAATTCATAATTTTCAAATTTAACATTGAATCCATCATCACACAACTGAGAGGTACTTAGTAAATTGTATTTTAACCCATCAACAAAAAGTACTTTTGAAATTAATATAGTATTAGGGTTACCAATTTGGCCTAAGTCGATGATCTTCCCTTTTGAATTATCACCAAATGTCACATGTCCACCATCAAATTTAATTGGGCTCTTGAAGCATGAGTAGTATCCTATCATATGTCTTGAATATCCACTGTCCAAGTACCATAGAGTTTTATAAGATCTCTTCAGACAATTTTCCTGAAAAATAGATTATGTGTAGGGTAACTTTGGTACCCTATTTTCTTGGGTCTAGAGAGGTTTTCAAGTAAAGTTTTGGGAACCCATACATGTCTCATAGTTTTCTTATAATCAGTAGATATGTTTTGAGACATGAACACTTTGTTCGGTCCTTTATATTTTTTTTTCAAAAATTGATCCAGAACTTGAAATAATAGTGAACTGTCCAAATTTTGGAACAAATTTATTTTTAACAATCCTTCTCTGTCCTGGTTGATATCCTAGACCAATTGTATATTTTGGAGAATTTTTTTCTTAGAAACTGATTCAGGGTATCTCTACTCGCAGTAAACTTCTCGAGATCTATTTTTAATTGCTCATTCGATAATTTAAGTTCAGTATTTTCTTTTAATATCTGACCACATTTTTCTTTTTCAATATCCAGATCAGACTTATAATTGACATTTAAAGCATGTTGTCTTTTCAATAATTTTTATTTATCCTTGAGCTCATTAAAGGTTTCCTCAAGCATTCCATAATATTAAAATAGTTCATCTTTAGTCATATTCTCATCATTATTTGATTCAATTTCATTCCCAGAATAATAAGCATTAGGTATAGGGGAATTGGGTGTTACCTCAGATATTTCTGTCATGAAACACAAATTTTCATGTTTGTTCTTCTCAATATCTAAAGTGTCATATCCACTTGAGCTATCTTATGAAGCACTCCAATTAGATTTCATAGCATTTTGATATATCTTGACCTTGTATTCATATTTATTCTTAAATTTCAGCTTGGGGAAATCAGCCTTCACATGGAATTTTCATTTACACTCATAACTGACTATCTCACTTGTGTTGTCATTCCATTTTCTGTCCTTTTTCCATTGTCCTTTATTATCATACCTTCCTTTATAGTTTGATTTACTAAAGAACTTTTCTTGTGGTAAAACTTCTCGAACCTTCTAGGAAGATGAGTCATCTCATCATCACTTTCAGTTGCTGATTCTTCCCTAGTGGAAGTATCTATAGGAGCTTTTATTTTTTCTTTGTCTTTGCTCTCTGAGGTGGAAATATTGAATGCTACAGATTTCTTTCTTGGTTCTTCATATGATTCTTGATTTACCTTCATCTCTTCTTCATACATCATAATCTTTCCAATTAGTTCCTTTAATGGTAGCTTGCCTATGTCACAATATTCTTAGATAGAAACAGAAGTCCCCCTCCATCTGTCAGGTAGGAATCAAAGCAATATCATAATCTAATCCTTACTGTCCACTGGTTTCCCAACCATACTCATTGTATTAACTATTTCATTGAACCTGAGATACATTTCAGAGATAGGTTCACCAGGCTTCATTTTAAAATTATCATATTTAATAGTATAGGTATTTAATCTCATTTCTTTAACATTGGTTGTTCCCTCACGAGAAACAGCTAAAGTATCCCCAATTTCACAAGAAGTTTTATAGGCAGATATTTTATTGAATTCTTTATCACCTAGAGAATAGTACAATGCATTAATTGATTTACAATTATTATTATATGTGGCTTCAGTAAACTAAGACCATGTGTCCCTAGCAGTAACAGGTAATGTATGTTGTTCTTCAATTGTGTCCTAGATTTCAGGACCTATACTCTTTAGATACATTTTCATTTTTAATTTCCACTGAGCATAGTTATTACCATTAATGAAAGGTGTCCTGTTAGTAGAAGAACCCTCAAATATATTATCCATTGTTAATAAGAATTTTATTGAACTGAAAATTTAGATATGATAGAAATTTTAAGATCTTTAAGATACAACTAAAATCACAGTTAAAATGAATTTCACAACTTGCACAAAGGGTTCATATAGTAACAACAAAAATTGAATCCCCTAATACCAAATGTTGGTTGGAGTGGAATCTCAAGAGGGGGTGAATTGATTTCCTACTTAAAATTTAAATTAAAAACTTTATTATAAAGATCCACCAAATTTTGAAATGACCTAATTAATTAAGGTAGTAGAGATATAAATGTCTAGTTGGTTAATAGGTTTCTAAAAGGGTGATTAGTCCTCAACTGAAGTAGTGTAAAACACTTCTTCAACTTTTGAAGCAAGTTTACTAAATTAAACATATACAAACACTAACCAAAACTAACAATCAAAGTGAATGCAATTTTTTTTAATGTTTTAGCAGTTATAAGCAGCGGAAAATTGATAAAACAGAGTATAAAAAAAATATAGAGCACAATGAAGTAAAACAAGAAGTTCAGTCTCAAGCCGAGACTTAATCCTCTCCACTTAGTGATCACCTACCATGAAGCAATTTATATTAACAATAAACTTGATACAAAACCTATATCAGGCTTTACAACAATTTTCAAAAACTGTCCAAGGTTCACACCCTCTACCACAGTTCTTCATGGAAAAAACAAACAATATAGACCACACATGGTCTCTTCCATAGTTATACATGAAAAAAAAGATGTAATAGAAGTTTTATGTGAGGATATTCAGTATCCTCCAGTTCAAGCACAAGAGATAGTGTGTGTAACAGATAGACACACACACTTCTCAGAAATTTAAAATGAAGGAACACAATAGATCTAAGACTATAAGCTTGAGTTTATAAATCTCTATGTTTTTTCAGTTCAGCTCTTGACTCCTTGGAGTGAAGAATTTTCTTTTCATGTCTTTCTCTGGAAGTTGTACTCAAAACAGTTTTGCAACTCTAGGTTCTAGCTTTCAGGAGTTGAGTGTTTTTCTTCTTGTGTTTATTGAGAGTTGATGAAGCATAGAATGCTGCCTTGAAATTGTTCTCCCTAAATGATCTTCTTGATGTTCTTAGGTTCATAGTGTAAGTGATAGAATGGTTTTTCCTTGTTCTCTTTGATCTATCAAGCAATCTCTTTCACATGCACAAACACACTTCTCATACCACACTTTTTTTTTCTTTTCTTCCTCAGTCTTCTCTTTTATATTTGAGGTCAAACAATAGGAATAAGTACATCACGTCCGATCTTTCTCGTACCTTGTACTGTCCAAATACAGTCTCTTGATATGTCTACAATTAGAATTAATTAATGTCAGAAGCATTAAATTTACCAAATATTACCATTATAATAATCTTAAGAATTTTAAAAATTATGGAGTAGAAGATTATGGTAGACTGGTAATGGTAGCCTTCACAATGGTAGGATTAAAAAGTAGGTTCACATCGACAATCTTCATTGGTAACCTTCAACGGTAACCTTCCATCAGTAACCTTCATCGGTAGCCTTTAGCAGAAACCTTCCCAATAGTAGCCTTGAATCGGTGACCTTTCATTAGTGACCTTTTCGTCAGTGACCTTGCTTCTGTGACCTTTGCATCGGTGACATTTCATTGGTGACCTTTGCATTGGTGACCTTTGCATCGGTGACCTTTTCATCAGCGACCTTGGCATCAGTAACCTTTTCATCAGTGACCTTTCATCGGTGACCTTTGCATTGGTGACCTTTGCATCGGTGACCTTGCATCGATGACCTTTGCATCAGTGACCTTTGCACTTAGAGAAATTTTGCACTGTGAGCTTAAACAAGAGAGTAGTGAGATTAAAAGTACATAGTTATTACTTTTACATAAACATGATTTTCACATAAATGATTATCATGTAAGATAAACATAATTATCACATAAATGAAACATGATTTGGGATTATCAAAACATGATTTGGGATTATCAAAATAGGTGAGTTCAACAATGACCCGACCTGATGAGACCTGAGTTCCAACTCCCCAGTACCACCTCTAATAGGCCAGGGACTGGAGACTAGCACTGAGAAGGCATATCACTAACATGGGAGTCATTTACTATGAACCTATACACTCACACACATTTCCAAGCACACAAAATGATTAAATGTAAAAACCAAAGGCAACCAATGCATGCATACATCTATATCCTACAACCAGAGTATAATAAAAGTACTGAAAGCTTAAAAGGGAAAAAAATCCACCAGAGAAAACTGTAAAAGTGTCCAACCTTCTCAAAAGGAGAGGATCACTGTCAAATTTAATAACTAGAAAGATCCTCATCCAAGATCTAATAAACACCCCAATCTTCCTAGCTCACTAATATCCACCTATCTTGGGTCCTCATTGGACTCCGTCTAAAGGACTGTGGTCTGCAAAATATACAAAACATGTGCGGGCAAAGAATGTGTAGGGGAGAGTATAAAAATACTCAGTAGGCACCCCAAAAACCCCAAAAGAAAAAGGGATAAATTGAAAGGCAATATTCCACTTGACCTATCCAGAGGGAAACCCAATCAATAGAGAAACTCCACCTCAAACCATCCTTAGTCGTACATGAAAAGTCAGCTCAATATACAAGGGGTTTAAACCTAGACATGTGACAACACTATAAGGACTCCAAGAAAATCACCCAGAAATACTCATCTTAGACACTAAGTCTCATGATGTTCCAACCTCATAGCTAGCAACAAGATTCTCCTCATAATATCTAACCGTAACACGAAACCATGAGAACACACTCCATGAGATCATCCATCCTAGATGACACCCATCCGAGATATTCACTCCATTGGGAATAACTCTACCCTTCCTAATGGTACTTCTTATAGAACATGCTCCATCGAGAAAATCTTACTAGGTCCCAATCTAGTGCCCAACACCATAGGTCCTTTCATCAATTACTCATGCCTAGTGCAAGCTAAAGAAACCCAAGTGAAGAGGTCCTCCCCTCACCACTGCACATAGTTGAGGGGGAACTGCTCTATACTATACACCACGTGCATCCTCTCTAACATGAGAGAATGGAGGGAATCATGCCTTGGATCTAACCCACAATCAAGGGAGTACTGATCCAAACTAATCCACAAAACCTATGATGCTCCTGTAAGGAGTGGATTTCACCTCATTCCGTCGAGGGAGCACATATTTCACATTAAGTGGAAAGGCATGCTCCTCATAATTGTATCCAAATGATGAGGGAAATCCAACTCCAATGGAGGAATCACCCCCAATGCTACTAAAAAATAGGGGAATACTAATCTGTAAGTGAGGACCCGCTCCTAATACAATAGGGGAGTACTAATCCTAAAGGACCCGCACCCTAATATGACAAGGAAGTACCACTTCGTAGATTAAGGACCCGCACCCTAACTCGGTATGGGAGTACTACTCAATGGATAGAGGACCCGCACCCTGGAACGACAGGGGAGTACCGAATCTACCAACTCATTCACTATAAGAGACCTACACCCTGACAGAGTAGGGAAGTACTGACCCTAGGCTTAAGGAACCAATCCATGACATGGTAGGGGAGTACCGAATCTGATGGAACAACCCATATGGAGGACTTGTGCCCTGTAATGACATGGGAGTAATGAATCCTATAATATAGGACCTTCACCCTACCCATTGGGGGAGTTCCCACTCTATATACACATCATTTATGGAGGAACCATGCCCTGATCCAATAGGGGAGTACTGACTCCACAAATAGAGGACCCGCTCCCTCGTCCAATAGAGGAGTACCTACTCTACCTTCATGAACTTCATGGGGAAACCCACACCCTAGTCCATTAGGGGAGTAACACCCTTAAAGGAAACTACACAAAGGTAACTAACCCGCACACGTGAAGTGGGGAGTCCCATATCTACCTAAACAGAGAGGTAAGGAAAAACCTGCACCCTAGTTCATCAGGAGAGTAACAGTCCCAAAGTCTCTCTATACAAACCATACTGATCTCCAACATCAGCTCAATACCTCTCCACAAGAGTATTGATCTATTCACACAACCTCATATCTTGTAATCCTTAACAGAGGACACCATCATGTCCTACATGGAAAACCCCTCAGGATAGACTACTCAAAAGCCTGAATTCGAGTCCTAGAGAAGGAGATATGAAAGGCATAAGATCCTCAGAGGATCTCCTAGTAGTACATGATGTGCACCAAGGCACACACGGTGTGTGAGCCCACCTGAGCACCTGCTTGTGTTCTGGTCCACCTTGGTTCCAACCCACGTAGGGGTACAAAAAATGTATATGAGTTACATGTCATTTATCCCATCTCTTGGCCCATAGCTACGTTCCTCTTCTACATGGACCGACCAACCGTGTCCCTCACACACAGTGTATCCCATACTACACAGCGTGTTCAGATAAATGTCCACCTACCCATGTAGTTTTCCCATGTCTGTGTACTGGACCCTGTTTCCATGTATAGAACCCCATGTCGATGTATCTTGGTCATGTGTTAGTATACATCCATGTGTTTTCACATGGCTATCCCAAGCCATGTCCCATGGTCGCACGGTTTAAGGCACTACAGGGCATGTAACACCCATACACAACATATAGTCCCAAATGTCCACATGCCACAAACAGAAAGAGATACATGGTGTGTGTCACTAAACTACACATTGTGTAGATGGTGATTCTAGCCAAAAACACCCTAATTCTCCTCAATTTACCCCAAAACATGCAGATCTACCTAGTAGGTATCTCTAAAAATTGTATATGGGCTCTAGAACCTTAAAAAAAACGTAAACAAGGGAATTGTGACCAAAAATAAAATACACCTACCTCATGGGTGAAACGCCTAAGCTTTGGATCAAGAACAATGCCTAGATCATTCTGGTTCTTGATTTGATGATGATCTACATCAAAAACTGAGATCAGCAGCACCTCATCGCGTGGATTCAGTGTTGGTTTTGTTCATCGCCAAAGGGAAGGAGAGGGAGGAAAAGAGTTTTCCTACTCTTTGAGTCATGCACACCAATTAAGGGGAGGGGTAGAGGTTAGGTTATATTTTTAATTAATTTTTCAATTAATTAATTTAATCCACCTCATGATACCTCGTCACCAAAATGACCCCTGATCAAAACTCCTAGTGTAGATGACCTTAGGTCGCACCTAGGGTTAAAAAGAAATTTCTGACTCAACCGTGGTCTTAGAAATCCAATAAGAGACTCTAAAAAGGAGTTATTTATGTTTCAAGGGAAACTGCGCGCACGTGACAAAATATATTTAATATTTTTAATACCACTGCACTGAGGCTCCATGAGCCCTAGCTTCCAACACTGACTCAGTACCCAACTCTGGAAATATTTTCCAAAATATTCCAAATTCCTTTAGGTCAAAACCTGGGTCATTACATTCTCCCCAACTTAGGGATTTTCATCCCTGAAAAAGTGAAATCCTAAGCAAAAGAAAAAAAAAATGAGCTCCCCACTGGGCACCCATGCTAGTGATCTTACCAAGGGTTCTCATGCTTTTTACAAGCACACACATAGAGGAAACACCAATATCAAACCACTCTTATGTCCAACTTCTACTAGGTCAACACTATACAACAATGGAAACATGCCTTAACAGCTACGATAGGTGGGAAAACACCAAGAAACATGGTCCATCTGTAGTCATGGGGTCTAGCAGTACACCACCTCACTAACCTTATGCAGACACTAATTGAACCCCACAGTTCTCATCCACCCCTGGATGGATTTTACAACATCCTCCTCAAGAGTTATGCATTCAGGGTTGACATCGAACATGTGAGGGTATTCACGAACAAAACAGGGCTACCCAAGAGTATCACTGGGTCTTATCAAGTCCTTCATCTATTGAAACTACTAACACATGGTTCTATTGATGCCCCACATTACCCTGGTTAAACCTTGAGCATGAAAAGAAAGAAAAGGTCACCCACTAAAGTGTCTAAAAATTTCTACTATAGAAAGTAGAAAGGAAATAATGCGCTATTCATCCTCAGAGATTCTGGGTTAAAGGCCTCTATGGTCTGTAGTTTCCCTCAACCATTTCCTATGGATCCCTAAGCCTAGAGTAGACCACCTTGGGGTGGTGGTGGAACACCTCAAACTTTGTTCCACCTCCTACCACTCTTCTAGCTCCTTTTACTCATCTACCAACTTGTAGAACTCCTAGATTTAGGTGCTATTTATTACAAGGTGGATTGTTATCCAACTACCACTCAGAATCATGGTAGGTCATACAATCTCTAGCAAGATGTCTCCAGCTGTCATAAGCATAACACCACCTATCCTATGAATAATCTGATCCTCGACACTACTTCTGCACCACAAACCCTTGAATCTATGTTTGGGAATGGGTATGCATCCTGAACCAAGACCCTATTAGCTATCATTTTCCAGCTCCTACAGACGACTCAACCTCATGAACACTATTGTGGGTCATGTCCACCTCTTCCTCATCCAAGAAAATTTCCACCACTAGATCTTGTTCCATCACTATAGCATAGGTGGGCATATACAGTGGAATCATAAATGCCCTGATCTCTTGATGAAAGCCCTGATCAAAGGTACATGCTCTTAATAACGGATCCCAAGCCATATCCAAGGAGTATCATGAAAAGCCTGTGAACCTCTCCAAAAACTCCGCCACTTTCATGCTACCCTGTCGAAGCTATAGAAACTCCTAAATATGCACTAATATCAACGTGGATGGGTAAAAATATTCCCTAAAAATTCACTCAAACTCCTCCCAAGTGAGAGCCTCCTCATCATGAGTCTATATCACTAGAATCCACCATCTCTTGGTTGAACCCTATAGAAGGCTCGCCGCTAGGACCACCATCTGATTGGAAGGTGTTCTAACTAAGCAGAAAACTCACGTGATTACCTCAAGCCAATCATATGCTGCCTCAAGTTCTGGATCACCCCAATACCTCAGAGGCCACTACCTCTAGAACTCATGTTGCACACTCATCCTACATGCTTCCTCAGACTAAACTTCCCGTAAAACCTATTGCTCCATGGGTAGTGGAACCATCAACAAACCACCTGGAGGTAACACCTTAGAATTAGTGCCCTGTATTAGAGTCTCCTCATGGGGAAGATCGTCATCATAATCTCACTATAGAATCCTATATCACTACCTTCATAGAGGAATCCTGAAACAGAATCAAGGTGTACCATGGTCAAAGAGTATATCTAGGGAGCTGACTCAAGAAGGATAGGAAAAAAAACTTAGTCCTATAAGATTCATGTGCCATTTATTTCCTAAAGAATAATATCCTAATGCACTGAGTCAAAAAACATGTTATTAGAGTCCCAGTGAATGGATACATTGGACACCACACCAACACTATAACCTATGGGCCGAGAGCCAAACTTGAAACATCCTAAAACTATTGCTATGCAATCCAAACCAAGCTCACAACACTACAATCCCAATGGGGAACCGACCACCTCTAATACCACTATGTCATGACCAAACCCATCAGGGCCAGGGCCACAACTCCCCAGGCCCGCCTCTAATAGGCTAGGGGCTAGAGAATAGCACTGAGAATACAAATCACTAACATGGGAGGCATTTTCTATATACCTGTGCACTCACACACATTTCCAAGCTCACAAAATCCTGAAATGTAAAAACAAAAGGCAACCAATGCATGCATACATCTATATCCTACAACCAGAGTACAATAGAAGTATCGAAATCATAAAAGGGGAAAACAACACCCACCAAAGAAAATTGTAAAATCATCCAACCTACTTAGAATGAGGGGATCACTGTCAACTGTAATTTCTGTAAATCTCCTCATCCAATCTCTAGTAAACACCTTAGTATTCTTAGCTCACTAAGCTCCAACTATCTTGGGTCCTCTATGGACTTCTTTGAAATGACCTTGGTCTACACAAAACAAAAAAACATGTGTGAAAAAATCCCATGAAATGGTGAATATAAAATCACTCAGTAGGCAACCCAAATACCACAAAAGAAAATGGGAGAAACTGAAAGGCAACCGTTTTATCGACCTAGCCAGAGGGAAACCCAATCAAGAGACAAACTATTTCTTAAACCATCCTCATCTATACATGACAAGTAATCTTGGTCTATAAGGTGTTTCAACCCCAATATGTGACAACACCACAAGGAATCCCAAAAAATAACCCAGATATACTCGATGAAGACACTAAGTCTCATGAGGTTCCAACTTCATATATAGAAACAAGATTCTCTTCGTAGACTCTAACTGTAATATGAAACCAGGAGAGCACACTACATGAGATTATCCATCCCAAATGGCACCTGTTTGAGATATTCAATCCATCAGGAACAACTTGACCGCGTTGTCGAACGCGTCAAATTAGTTGTTTAATTTTGACTAGAATTTCTGCAGTATAGCAGCAACCCTAGGTCGTCTCTCGACGGAGCCTTAGATCATTAATTATAAAATGTGGTTCTGATTATGAAATTAAAAAAAAGGGAATTGGGGTTTTATAATACTTGGGTTTGATGATTAAATATGACAATAGAAAATAGAAGCTATAAAACAAAGTAGAGATTAACAAAATTAATTAAGCGTGATCAACCCGGGGTACTCGTATGATGTTTATCCTTCATCGCTTCATGATATAAGGTTATGATATTTTAATCTATGGTTTGTAACACCTATAACTAGAATGTTACTGAGTTTATACTAGGATACCTCCTAGGGTTCAGTCAAAAACACACAATGATTCACCAGACACTGCCGATGATTGAATGAATTGTGTTTGACTTCATAACCAAAACTCACCAAGGCAACACACGAAAAACTCGATGCACTGTCCAGATTTGTATGTTATTTATTTGTGATACCATGAAATAAATGTACACGGCCTTGACAGTACTTGTGTGAGTTTAATTTACCAATATAAACCACACAAACACCTCAATTGAAAGGAGGAAAGAAAGTGGTGAACGGTGTGTGAAACATCACATGAATGGGTACCCCCAAACATGATCATTTGAGTTGAGCATGACATACCAGTACATAACTCAATAAAATAAGAATAGAGGATGATGAAAAACAAAACAACAATATGGAATTTAAAAGATCATTCAAATATTACAAACATGAAGCTCGGGATGTACATCACATTCCTCCCCGGGTGATCACAAGGGGTTTAGAAACCCATGGGAGAGGAGGAAGAGAAATATGTTGGGGTAGAACTTCCCATAGCCTCCAGAACCTCTAGGGATGTTGAGAAGACTCCTTGGGGACTCCAAAATGGCATCACCTTGCCTCTTGTCCGAACTTACAAATGAGGAGCCCAAGGTGCCCTTTTATAGGAAATGTGGGAGGTGGTTTTGGGCACACAGATTTCATCAATCCACTTGAACTACGCGTTTCGGCCTCCAGACAGTCTTATCTCGCTTTGTAGAAAATAGAAGAGTTGTAGACCTCCTCTTGAATATCTCCACCGAAAGTTTGGCACTGTTTGGATAACTACAGCTCAAGATATTGATAAAATACAGAACACCGCATTTGACTTGGTCCAAATTCGGTGGCTTGGACAGATCAGTTCGGATGGACCCCATAAAAGCCGAATCAGGATTGGGTTCCTTCATATGAAATGTATCCTATTGAATTCTGGACAGGTCCACAAAATTTCATCCCATTTGGAGGCATTTATTTTTTGTACTATTCAAAACAGTGGACAGATGTCCATGGATCCATGCAATTTTGGCCCAGTTTTCTTTCACTTCATCAAGGGCCCTCCAAATCACCTCCACCTACATTGTAATTTTCAAAACAAGTATCATTGCCCTATTTAACAGTGATAAACACAAAATTATTGAATCAAACATGAAGCACAATTTGATAATATTTTTATAATTTTTAATACAAAATATGTTTAGCACAGCGGTGTAAGGGTGAAAATGAAACAGTGAATCATGGTACGATCACACCCCCACACCTAAACATTTGCACTCCTGGGAAAAGTCACATATACAAATACAATGATTCATATATATATATATTTCCAACATCCTAAAGATTTATCATTTGAGGAAATTTTATTTAAAGTAAAGTGATCAATGCACGAACCACACCAAGGAGTTCTTCCTAGTGAAAATAGAAAAAGATGTCTCATAAATCATATCATAGTGAAATTCAAAAAGATTCATGATACCCAATTGAGAAAGGAATTCAGAAGTAAACCATGACACTAAATCTCCACGTGTGTGTGTGAAAACCATTCCATGCTATTCTTTCCACTTGATATCTAATAAATATATGTTATTTTAACATTTTTCAGCTTAAATGATTTTGTCACCGAACCTGTCCTACATCCTTTGCAATCATATTTCAAGACCCACTCATTTAAGCATTCCCTGAAGTAAAACCATAAGCTCCCGACCTAGATATCCCCATATGTTGCACATTTCATCACTCCCCTCATTTATTATTTTTTTTGAAGTTGCAATTGGAACAAATCTCACACTCATCTCTAAACCCTTGTTTGATCTCCTCACGACACTAATTGCAATAGTTAAAACAAGATAAAAGGTTGAGGAGGAGTGGTTTTTGGCCTGCCTAAGACACAATAATTTTTTTTTGAGGGCGTACAACAGTCGGACATTAGGTACACATGCATAGGTCAATCTGGTACAGTAATGAAACAGATCGGATAAGGAAAGAACGTATGGAAATATCATTTAAAGATGAAAAATATTAACCCAACATATATTTACCTTATATTAAGTAAGAAATAATCACACTTTGTGGTTTGGTGCAAAATTGTTTTTGGAGATATTAGTGACACAGTTTTCCTAAAAACTACTCACACAATGGGCATCAATCATCTCAAAGGTTTCACATAGATACAACCATTTATATCATTGACAGAAAACCAATTCACTAAAAATCACTCCTTGATGGTAAACTCATACACTTTCTCTTTCTAGCCTTCGTTATGGTATTTTTACTTTCCACACTTTATGGTCGCCACATCATGGAATTTCAAAATTGTTGATGGGGAAAAATAAAAATACCATAAAGAAGGCCAGAAAGAGAAAACAAAAGGAGAAAAAGATGAAAAATCCTAACTAACCCAGGAATGTATCCACCCCCCCACACCTATAATGTGCAGTGTCCTCACTGAAATAATTGAAAATGTGAGAAGGAAGGATAAAACCTGGTGTGTTTTATTGGTATGATGCGTCGAGAAGGTGGATTTCATCCACCAGATTCTTTGGAAAATCCTCATAGAAGTGTTTAAGTCGCTTCCCATTGACGGTAAGACTTCGTCCACTCTGCTCATGCAAAACCTGTATTGCACCAAAAGGGTAAACATTAGTAACAGTATAAGGACCGAGCCATCGGGAACGAAGCTTACCTGGGTAGATCTTAAGACTGGAATTGTACATGAGGACCTTCTCACCAATATGGAACTTCCGCTGGTGAATCATGCTATCATGAATAGGCTTTGTCTTCTCTTTATAGATTCGGGAGTTTTCATATGCATCACGTCGAATTTCTTCCAACTCTTGAATCTACAGCTTTCTTTCCTCACCTGCATCTAAAAGGTTCATATTACATTGTTTAACAGCCCAATATGCATGGTGTTCGACCTCCAAGGGGAGGTGAAAAGATTTCCCAAACACAATCCTATATGGTGACATTCCGATCAGTGTTTTAAAAGCAGTACGGTACGCCCAAAGTGCATCATCCAAGCGCAAACTCCAATCTTTCCTATTGGATTGTACAGTTTTCTCCAAGATTCGCTTAACTTACCGATTTGAAATTTCTGCTTGTCCGTTAGTTTGGGGATGATATGAATTGGAAACTTTATGAACAACCCCATACTTACGAAGCAAGTTTTTCATGTTACGATTACAAAAATGTGAACCCTGATCACTAATGATGAATCTTGGTAGACCAAACCTACTGAAAATCTGGGACCACACAAAATCAACAACCACTCGAGAGTCATCGGTCCTGGTGGCCTTTGATTCCACCCATTTAGATACATATTCAACCGCCAATAAGATGTACACAAAGCCAAATGAATTTGGAAAAGGCCCCATGAAGTCAATGCCCCATGCATCGAAGATCTCACAAAATAACATGGGCTGTTGGGGCATTTCATTCCTCTTGGAGATATTCCCCGTGAATTGACATCGAGTACATGATTTACAAAACCTATGGGCATCTCTATACAATGTTGGCCAATATAATCCTGAGTCAAGGACCTTTCGAGCTGTACGTTGAGAGCCAAAGTGGCCCCCACATGCCAAGGTGTGGCAGAAGGTCAAAACAGAGGTGAACTCATGGTCAGGGACACACCTACGAACAACCTGGTCACTACAAATTCTGCACAAGTATGGGTCATCCCAAATGTACCATCGAGAGTCATGCTTAAGTCTATGAGATTGTGAAGTGCTAAAATCAGGGGGGAACCTAGAAGTTGCTAGAAAATTCACAATGTCCGCATACCAGGGGGTAAGGTCCACAACATCACAAAGGTTCTCATGAGGGAAGAATTCTCCAATGGGTAGGGGTGAGTCAACATGATGGTCCAATGGTGGGGAAATCCTACTAATGTGGTCAGCTACAACATTCTCCACCCCTCTCTTATCTGTAATCTCAAGGTCAAACTCTTGGAGGAGGAGCATCCACCGAATGAGGCGGGGCTTGGCTTCAGGTTTCTTTAGGAGGAAACGAAGGGAAGCATGGTCAGAAAACACAATCACTTTTGACCCAAGAAGATATGAACGGAATTTTTCCAAGGAAAACACAATATAAAGGAGTTATTTTTCCATGGTTGTGTAGTTTGCCTGGGCAGGGTCAAGGGTACGTGAGGCATACGCAATGACATGAGGAGCCTTTTCAACCCTTTGTGATAAAACTGCCCCAACTGCAAAGTTAGAGGCATCACACATAAGCTCGAAGGGGAGATCCCACCTAGGTGGTTGGATTATGGGAGGTGATTTGAGACTCTTTTTTAGTGAATTGAATGCATCCTCACAATTTTTATCAAAAAAAATTCAGAATCCTTTTGTAACAACCGAGATAAGGGAAGTGCGATCTTACTAAAGTCTTTAATGAATCGTCGATAAAAACCAGCATGACCCAAGAAAGACCGCACCTCACGAAGACATTTTGGAAATGGAAGGGATGAAATTAATTCAATTTTAGATTTATCAACCTGAATTACCTTATTTTAAATGATATTCCCAAGAACTATCCCCCGCTCAACCATGAAATGACATTTTTCATAATTCAAAACAAGATCTTTTTCAATGCAGCGGTGGAGGACAGAACCTAGGTTTTCCAAAAAATCATCAAAAGAAGAACCATAAACCATGAAATCATCCATAAATACTTCCATACAACTCTCAAGGTACTCAGAAAAAATACTCAACATACATCGCTGAAAAGTACCAGGAGCATTACATAGACCGAATGGCATCCTTCTGTATGCAAATGTGCCAAATGGACAGGTAAATGTTGTCTTTTCTTGATCCTCAGGGGCTATATGGATTTGTAAATAACCCGAATAGCCATCAAGGAAAAAATAATGAGACTTACCAGCCAATCGTTCTAACATTTGGTCAATGAAAGGTAAAGGAAAGTGGTCCTTCTGCGTGGCTTGATTCAGTCGACGGTAGTCAATACAGACTCACCAACTGTTTTGCACACGTGTTGGAACCAATTCATTCCTTTCATTTGACACAACTGTTACTCCTATTTTTTTAGGCACAATTTGCACTGGGCTGACCCATTTACTATCAGATATAGGATAAATGATCCCTGCAGCAAGTAATTTACTGACTTCCAATTTTACCACTTCAAGGAGAGTGGGATTCAACCGGCGTTGAGATTGTCTTATGGGTTTAGCCTCATTATCCAAAAGTATATGGTGCATACAAATAGATGGGCTAATCCCGGGAATATCAGGCAATGTCCATCCTATTGCCTTTTTACACTCTCTCAAAAGTTTGAGAAGTTTCAATTCCTGTTGTGGAGAGAGGTTATTGGAAATAATGACGGGCAATTGGTCAATACCCTCAAGATATGCATATTTTAAATTAGAAGGAAGTTGTTTAAGTTCAAACACCGGTTGTTTCTGGATTGAGGGAGGGGATTTATGGGGAGTGAGGTCCATGAAACTATCTATCTGCTCATGTTTATTCTCAAAGGAAATAGAATCTATTGAAATGAGATTTGCAGAATCATCGATAGTCATGGGTACCTCAGAATAAACACACTCATCAATTAAAGCACAAAATTTACATTTTTCTGAACCCACACAACATTCAAATGAAGAACCAAAACTCAAATCATCCAAGGGTGAAGAAAACAAAAAAGAATCAGAGTTTGGGTTGAGGAGAGAATTGTGTGTGTGTGCATCGTTTGAGAGCACTTCCATCGAATAGACAGGAAGAGTGGAGTGCTCTTCAACGAGGTGTTTCATAGCCTCAAGGATGTTAAAACTTAACTTTTCTCCTCCGAATTCCATGGACAATGTACCATTGTGAACATTGATGATCGTCTTTGCTGTTTTTAGGAATGGCCTCCCAAGTATGAGAGGGGCATGTCCTTGGGTTCAGGTATCTTCCATCTCAAGAATGTAGAAATCAGCGGGGAAGATGAGATTCTTTACTCTAACAAGGATATCCTCAATCACTTCTTTTGGATGTGTTGTACTCCAGTTGGAAAGTTGCACAATAATTCTTGTTGGTTGAAGCTCTCCAACCTGTAGAGAAGTATATACGGAGTGAGGCATTACATTAATGGAAGCACCTAAATCTAGCATAGCATCAGAAAAGAAGGTCTCCCCTATGGTACAAGGTATGGTGAATGTGCCGGGATCCTTGCATTTGGTTGGAATTGCTGGTTGAATCAAGGCTGATACATTCCTCCCCAGGTTGACTCTCTCATTCCCCTTCAACCTCCTTCTATGGGTGCAAATCTCTTTAAGAAATTTGGCATAATGGGGAATTTTCTTGACTGCATCCAACAATGGAATATTAACTTGAACTTTTTTAAATGTATCCATTATTTCATTATCAATCTCATTATCAAAGTTTTTCTTAGATTTAGAGAGTCTTTGAGGGAAAGGAAGAGGAATTGATTGTTCATTTGAATCATCAATGATAATTTGATTGCCCTTTTTGTTTTGTTTTTCATAAAATGAAATTTTTGAGGGTTGGGAAGGAGTGTTTCCAAGAGGGGGACATACCTGTTTCATAGGATCAGTAGAAGGAGAAGCTTCTTTACCACTACGAAGTGTAATTGCACATACATTACCTTTATCCTTCGGATTGGAAATGGGTTGGGATGGTAGTTGTCCATAACCTTGCATCTTAAGCTCACCGATGGTGTTCGCCAATTGTCCCACTTGAGTTTGTAGGTCTTGAATTGCTGATTGTGTGGTCTGTTGGAACTGAAGGTTCTGGGTTGCCATTTGTTTCACCATGTCCTCGAGGCTTGGTTCATATTTGGGAGGAGGAGGAGGATGATTGTTTTGCGAAGTTGAAGGATAAGAAGGTTTCATACCTTGGCCTTGTTGATACCAATTCTGCTTCGGGTAGCTTGAGTTTCCTCCTTGTCGGTATTGTGGTTGTGCTTGCCACCCGGGGTTTGGATTTGGCCTGAATTGTTCTTGCTTGAAGGGAGGCACTTGTTGGAATGGACGCCCTGGGAACACAGATGCATAGGACTCAGATGAATCTTGAAGTTGTGAGAACTGGTCAGAAAAATGAGTGTTATCAGAACAAATACCACAATGCAATGGAATAGAAGTAGAGTGTGAGTTACCTTGTGCTTGAGATAATTGCTTTATAAGGGTATTCATCTCATCAAGTTTAGTATCTACCTTTTGTTCTAGGGCTGAATGACTTACCTCATGAACTCCTCGGGTTGGTGCAATAGCTCTTGTACCAAATTGTTGTGCATTTTGAGCCATGTTGGCTATTAAGTCACGAGCGGCAGAAGGAGTTTTGTCAACTAGGGCACCACCAGCTACAACATCAATCATTCCACGATCCATGGGGATAAGTCCCTCATAGAAGTATTGGATTAATAGTTGTTCACTAATCTGGTGGTGGGGGCATCTTGAGCAAAGTCTCTTAAATCTCTCCCAGTATTCATGAAGGGTCTCTCCTTGTGATTGCCTAATTCCACAGATTTCTTTCCTAATTGATGCAGTTCGGGAGGTAGGGAAGAACTTCTCTAGAAAAAGTCTTTTTAGGTCATTCCAGCCCCCAATTGTGGAAGGCAAATAGTATAGCCAATATTTGGCTACACCATCAAGGGAGAAAGGGAAGACCCTAAACTTAATGAGGTCCTCAGACACATTTTGGGGTTTCATGGTGGAGCACACTATGTGAAACTCTTTTAGATGTTTGTGAGGGTCCTCTCCGGGAAGACCATAGAATTTTGGAAGAAGGTGGATGAGGCCTGATCTTAGCTCAAAATTGGCGGCTTCCTCAGGATATTGGATGTACGCAGGTTGGTACTCCACATCCGGGGTGGTCAGTTCTTTTAATGTTCTGTTATTTGCAGCCATGATCTCTGGGGTTTGATTTGGTTCAATTTTGGATTGGTTTAGGACCACTTTAGGTTCCACAAGGGGTTCCACAATGTTACTTGATTGAACTTCTCTAGATGCCTTGATTTGTGTGTGAAGTGACTTTTCAATTTCAGGATCAAATTCAAGTAGTGTTCCTTTACTGGATCTTGTCATGCAACAATGATGTCCAGTTTGATTGATTGATTTTTTTTTTGTGTTTTTTTTGATTTGGATGAAAAAAAACTTAATAAGGGTGAAAGAAGAATATAATTTTATACTATAAAATTATAGAGGGAGATTGAGAAGAAGAGAGAGAGAGAGAGAGAGAGAGATAGAAAGAACACACCAAAAACAACAAAAAATAAAGACAAAACCCAAAACAAAAACAATCAAATGGGGGTGGGGTATTTAGAGAAGTACTAATCAAGAAGTAAAATGACCCAATAAAAATAAATAAAGAAAAAAAATGATATTGGCTCCCCGGAATCGGCGCCAAAATTTGACCGCGTTGTCGAACGCGTCAAATTAGTTGTTTAATTTTGACTAGAATTTCTGCAGTATAGCAGCAACCCTAGGTCGTCTCTCGACGGAGCCTTAGATCATTAATTATAAAATGTGGTTCTGATTATGAAATTAAAAAAAAGGGAATTGGGGTTTTATAATACTTGGGTTTGATGATTAAAGATGACAATAGAAAATAGAAGCTATAAAACAAAGTAGAGATTAACAAAATTAATTAAGCGTGATCAACCCGGGGTACTCGTATGATGGTTATCCTTCATCGCTTCATGATATAAGGTTATGATATTTTAATACATGGTTTGTAACACCTATAAATAGAATGTTACTGAGTTTATACTAGGATACCTCCTAGGGTTTAGTCAAAAACACACAATGATTCACCGGACACCGCCGATGATTGAATGAATTGTGTTTGACTTCATAACCAAAACTCACCAAGGCAACACACGAAAATCTCGATGCACTGTCCAGATTTGTATGTTATTTCTTTGTGATACCATGACATAAATGTACACGGCCTTGAAAGTACTTGTGTGAGTTCAATTTACCAATATAAACCACACAAACACCTCAATTGAAAGGGGGAAAGAAAGTGGTGAATGGTGTGTGAAACATCACATGAATGGGTATCCCCAAACATGATCATTTGAGTTGAGCATGACATACCAGTACATAACTCAATAAAATAAGAATAGAGGATGATGAAAAACAACACAACAATCTGGAATTTAAAATATCATTCAAATATTACAAACATGAAGCTCGGGATGTACATCACATTCCTCCCCGGGTGATCACAAGGGGTTTAGAAACCCATGGGAGAGGAGGAAGAGAAATATGTTGGGGTAGAACTTCCCATAGCCTCCAGAACCTCTAGGGATTTTTAAAAGACTCTTTGGGGACTCCAAAATGGCAGCACCTTGCCTCTTGGCCGAACTTACAAATGAGGAGCCCAAGGTGCCCTTTTATAGGAAATGTGGGAGGTGGTTTTGGGTACATAGATTTCATCAATCCACTTTCACGACGCGTTTCGGCCTTCAGAAAGTCTTATCTCGCTTTGGAGAAAATAGAATAGTTGTAGACCTACCTCTTGACTATCTCCACCGAACGTTTGGCACTGTTTGGATAACTACAGATCAAGATATTGATAAAATACAGAACACCGCATTTGACTTGGTCCAAATTCGGTGGCTTGGACAGATCAGTTCGGATGGACCCCATACAAGCCGAATCAGGATTGGGTTACTTCATATGAAATGTATCCTATTGATTTTTGGACATACCCACAAAAGTTCATCCCATTTGGATGCACGGATTTTGTGTACTATTCAAAACAGTGGACAGATGTCCATGGATCCATGCAATTTTGGCCCAGTTTTCTTTCACTTCATCAAGGGCCCTCCAAATCACCTCCACCTACATTGTAATTTTCAAAACAAGTATCATTGCCCTATTTAACAGTGATAAACACAAAATTATTGAATAAAACATGAAGCACAATTTGATAATATTTTTATAATTTTTAATACAAAATATGTTTAGCACAGCGGTGTAAGGGTGAAAATGAAACAGTGAATCGTGGTACGATCACACCCCCACACCTAAACATTTGCACTCTTGGGCAAAGTCACATATACAAATACAATGATTCATATATATATATATATATATATATTTCCAACATCCTAAAGATTTATCATTTGAGGAAATTTTATTTAAAGTAAAGTGATTAATGCACGAACCACACCAAGGAGTTCTTCCTAGTGAAAATAGAAAAAGATGTCTCATAAATCATATCATAGTGAAATTCAAAAAGATTCATGATACCCAATTGAGAAAGGAATTAAGAAGTAAACCATGACACTAAATCTCCATGTGTGTGTGTGAAAACCATTCCATGCTATTCTTTCCACTTGATATCTAATAAATATATGTTATTTTAACATTTTTCAGCTTAAATGATTTTGTCACCGAACCTGTCCTACATCCTTTGCAATCATATTTCAAGACCCACTCATTTAAGCATTCCCAGAAGTCAAACCATAATCTCCCGACCTAGATATCCCCATATGTTGCACATTTCATCACTCCCCTCATTTATTATTTTTTTTGAAGTTGCAATTGGAACAAATCTCACACTCATCTCTCAACCCTTGTTTGATCTCCTCACGACACTAATTGCAATAGTTATAACAAGATCAAAGGTTGAGGAGGAGTGGTTTTTGACCTGCCTAAGACACAACAATTTTTTTTGAGGGCGTACAACAGTCGGACATTAGGTACACACGCATAGGTCAATCTGGTACAGTAATGAAATAGATCGGATAAGGAACGAACGTATGGAAATATCATTTAAAGATGAAAAATATTAACCCAACATATATTTACCTTATATTAAGTAAGAAATTATCACACTTTGTGGTTTGGTTCAAAATTGTTTTTGGAGATATTAGTGACACAATTTTCCAAAAAACTACTCACACAATGGGCATCAATCATCTCAAAGGTTTCATATAGATACAACCATTTATATCATTGAAAGAAAACCAATTCACTAAAAATCACTCTTTGATGGTAAACTCATACACTTTCTCTTTCTAGCCTTCGTTATGGTATTTTTACTTTCCCCACTTTATGGTCGCCACATCATGGAATTTCGAAATTGTTGATGGGGAAAAATAAAAATACCATAAAGAAGGCCAGAAAGAGAAAACAAAAGGAGAAAAAGATGAAAAATCCTAACTAACCCAGGAATGTATCCACCCCCCCACACCTAGAATGTGCAGTGTCCTCACTGAAATAATTGAAAATGTGAGAAGGAAGGATAAAACCTGGTGTGTTTTATTGGTATGATGCGTCGAGAAGGTGGATTTACTCCACCGGATTCTTTGGAAAATCCTCATAGAAGTGTTTAAGTCGCTGCCCATTGACGGTAAGACTTCGTCCACTCTGCTCATGCAAAACCTGTATTACACCAAAAGGGTAAACATTAGTAACAGTATGAGGACCGAGCCATCGGGAACGAAGCTTACCTGGGTGGAGCTTAAGCCTGGAATTGTACATGAGGAACTTCTCACCAATATGGAACTTCCACTGGTGAATCATGCTATCATGAATAGCCTTTGTCTTCTATTTATAGATTCAGGAGTTTTCATATGCATCACGTCGAATTTCTTCCAACTCTTGAATCTGCAGCTTTCTTTCCTCACCTGCATCTGAAAGGGTCATATTACATTGTTTAACAGCCCAATATGCACGGTGTTTGACCTCCACGGGGAGGTGACAAGATTTCCCAAACACAATCCTATATGGTGACATTCCGATCGGTGTTTTAAAAGCAGTACGGTACGCCCAAAGTGCATCATCCAAGCGCAAACTCCAATCTTTCCTATTGGATTGTACAGTTTTCTCCAAGATTCGCTTAACTTCCCGATTTGAAATTTCTGCTTATCCGTTAGTTTGGGGATGATATGAAGTGGAGAATTTATGAACAACCCCATACTTACGAAGCAAGTTTTTCATGTTACGATTGCAAAAATGTGAACCCTGATCACTAATGATGAATCTTGGTAGACCAAACCTACTGAAAATCTGGGACCTCACAAAATCAACAACCACTCGAGAGTCATCGGTCCTGGTGGCCTTTGCTTCCACCCATTTAGATACATAGTGAACCGCCAATAAGATGTACACAAAGCCAAATGAATTTGGAAAAGGCCCCATGAAGTCAATGCCCCATGCATCGAAGATCTCACAAAATAACATGGGCTGTTGGGGCATTTCATTCCTCTTGGAGATATTCCATGTGAATTAACATCGAATACATGATTTACAAAACCTATGGGAATCTCTATACAATGTTGGCCAATATAATCCTGAGTCAAGGACCTTTCGAGCTGTACGTTGAGAGCCAATTGGCCCCCACATGCCAAGGTGTGGCAGAAGGTCAAAACAGAGGTGAACTCATGGTCAGGGACACACCTACGAACAACCTGGTCACTACAAATTCTCCACAAGTATGGGTCATCCCAAATGTACCATCGAGAGTCATGCTTAAGTCTATGGGATTGTGAAGTGCTAAAATCAGGGGGGAACCTAGATGTTGCTAGAAAATTCACAATGTCCGCATACCAGGGGGTAAGGTCCACAACATCACAAAGGTTCTCATGAGGGAAGAATTCTCCAATGGGTAGGGGTGAGTCAACATGATGGTACAATGGTGGGGAAATCCTACTAATGTGGTCAGCTACAACATTCTCCACCCCTCTCTTATCTCTAATCTCAAGGTCAAACTCTTGGAGGAGGAGCATCCACCGAATGAGGCGGGGCTTGGCTTCAGGTTTCTTTAGGAGGAAACGAAGGGCAGCATGGTCAGAAAACACAATCACTTTTGACCCAAGAAGATATGAACGGAATTTTTCCAAGGCAAACACAATAGAAAGGAGTTCTTTTTCTGTGGTTGTGTAGTTTGCCTGGGCAGGGTCAAGGGTACGCGAGACATACACAATGACATGAGGAGCCTTTTCAACCCTTTGTGATAAAACTGCCCCAACTGCAAAGTTAGAGGCATCACACATAATCTCGAAGGGGAGATCCCACCTAGGTGGTTGGATTATGGGAGGTGATGTGAGACTCTTTTTTAGTGAATTGAATGCATCCTCACAATTTTTATCAAAAAAAAATTCAGAATCCTTTTGTAACAACCGAGATAAGGGAAGTGCGATCTTACTAAAGTCTTTAATGAATCGTCGATAAAAACCAGCATGACCCAAGAAAGACCGCACCTCACGAACACATTTTGGAAATGGAAGGGATGAAATTAATTCAATTTTAGATTTATCAACATGAATTCCCTTATTTGAAATGATATGCCCAAGAACTATCCCCCGCTCAACCATGAAATGACATTTTTCATAATTCAAAACAAGATCTTTTTCAATGCAGCGGTGGAGGACAGAACCTAGGTTTTCCAAACAATCATCAAAAGAAGAACCATAAACCGTGAAATCATCCATAAATACTTCCATACAACTCTCAAGGTACTCAGAAAAAATACTCAACATACATAGCTGAAAAGTACCAGGAGCAATACATAGACCGAATGGCATCCTTCTGTATGAAAATGTGCCAAATGGACAGGTAAATGTTGTCTTTTCTTGATCCTCAGGGGCTATATGGATTTGGAAATAACCCGAATAGACATCAAGGAAACAATAATGAGACTTACTAGCCAGTCGTTCTAACATTTGGTCAATGAAAGGTAAATGAAAGTGGTCCTTCCTCGTGGCTTGATTCAGTCGACGGTAGTCAATACAGACTCACCAACTGTTTTGCACACGTGTTGGAACCAATTCATTCCTTTCATTTGACACAACTATTACTCCTGTTTTTTTAGGCACAATTTGCACTGGGCTGACCCATTTACTATCAGATATAGGATAAATGATCCCTGCAGCAAGTAATTTACTGACTTCCAATTTTACCACTTCAAGGAGAGTGGGATTCAACCGGCGTTGAGATTGTCTTACGGGTTTAGCCTCATCATCCAAAAGTATATGGTGCATACAAATAGATGGGCTAATCCCGGGAATATCAGGCAATGTCCATCCTATTTCCTTTTTACACTCTCTCAAAAGTTTGAGAAGTTTCAATTCCTGTTGTGGAGAGAGGTTATTGGTAATAATGACGGGCAATTGGTCAATACCCTCAAGATATGCATATTTTAAATTAGAAGGAAGTTGTTTAAGTTCAAACACCGGTTGTTTATGGATTGAGGGAGGGGATTTATGGGGAGTGAGGTCCATGAAACTATCTATCTGCTCATGTTTATTCTCAAAGGAAAGAGAATCTATTGAAATGAGATTTGCAGAATCATCGATAGTCATGGGTACCTCAGAATAAACACACTCATCAATTAAAGCACAAAATTTACATTTTTCTGAACCCACACAACATTCAAATGAAGAACCAAAACTCAAATCATCCAAGGGTGAAGAAAACAAAAAAGAATCAGAGTTTGGGTTGAGGAGAGAATTGTGTGTGTGTGCATCGTTTGAGAGCACTTCCATCGAATAGACAGGAAGAGTGGAGTGCTCTTCAACGGGGTGTTTCATAGCCTCAAGGATGTTAAAACTTACCTTTTCTCCTCCGAATTCCATGGACAATGTACCATTGTGAACATTGATGATCGTCTTTTCTGTTTTTAGGAATGGCCTCCCAAGTATGAGAGGGGCATGTCCTTGGGTTCGGGTATCTTCCATCTCAAAAATGTAGAAATCAGCGGGGAAGATGAGATTATTTACTCTAACAAGGACATCCTCAATCACTCCTTTTGGATGTGTTGTACTCCGGTTGGCAAGTTGCACGATAATTCCGGTTAGTTGAAGCTCTCCAACCTGTAGAGAAGTATATACGGAGTGAGGCATTACATTAATGGAAGCACCTAAATCTAGCATAGCATCAGAAAAGAAGGTCTCCCCTATGGTACAAGGTATGGTGAATGTGCCGGGATCCTTGCATTTGGTTGGCATTGCTGGTTGAATCAAGGCTGATACATTCCTCCCCAGGTTGACTCTCTCATTCCCCTTCAACCTCCTTCTATGGGTGCAAAGCTCTTTAAGAAATTTGGCATAATGGGGAATTTTCTTGACTGCATCCAACAATGGAATATTAACTTGAACTTTTTTAAATGTATCCATTATTTCATCGTCAATCTCATTATCAAAGTTTTTCTTAGATTTAGAGAGTCTTTGAGGGAAAGGAAGAGGAATTGATTGTTAATTTGAATCATCAATGATAATTTGATTTCCCTTTTTGTTTTGTTTTTCATTAAATGAAATTTTTGAGGGTTGGGAAGGAGTGTTTCCAAGAGGGGGACATACCTGTTTCATAGGATCAGTAGAAGGAGAAGCTTCTTTACCACTACGAAGTGTAATTGCACATACATTACCTTTATCCTTCGGATTGGCAATGGGTTGGGATGGTAGTTGTCCAGAACCTTGCATCTTAAGCTCACCGATGGTGTTCTCCAATTGTCCCACTTGAGTTTGTAGGTCTTGAATTGCCGATTGTGTGGTCTGTTGGAACTGAAGGTTCTGGGTTGCCATTTGTTTCACCATGTCCTCGAGGCTTGGTTCAGATTTGGGAGGAGGAGGAGGATGATTGTTTTGAGAAGTTGAAGGATAAGAAGGTTTCATACCTTGGCCCTGTTGATACCAATTCTGCTTCGGGTAGCTTGAGTTTCCTCCTTGTCGGTATTGTGGTTGTGCTTGCCACCTGGGGTTTGGATTTGGCCTGAATGGTTCTTGCTTGAAGGGAGGCACTTGTTGGAATGGACGCCCTGGGAACACAGCTGCACAGGACTCAGATGAATCTTGAAGTTGTGGGCACTGGTCAGAAAAATGAGTGTTATCAGAACAAATACCACAATGCAATGAAATAGAAGTAGAGTGTGAGTTACCTTGTGCTTGAGCTAATTGCCTTATAAGGGTATGCATCTCATCAAGTTTAGTATCTACCTTTTGTTCTAGGGCTGAATGACTTACCTCATGAACTCCTCGGGTTGGTGCAATAGCTCTTGTACCAAATTGTTGTGCATTTTGAGCCATGTTGGCTATTAAGTCACGAGTGGCAGAAGGAGTTTTGTCAACTAGGGCACCACCAGCTGCAGCATCAATCATTCCACGATCCATGGGGATAAGTCCCTCATAGAAGTATTGGATTAATAGTTGTTCACTAATCTGGTGGTGGGGGCAGCTTGAGCAAAGTCTCTTAAATCTCTCCCAGTATTCATGAAGGGTCTCTCCTTGTGATTGCCTAATTCCACAGATTTCTTTCCTAATTGATGCAGTTCGGGAGGCAGGGAAGAACTTCTCTAGAAAAAGTCTTTTTAGGTCATTCCAGCCCCCAATTGTGGAAGGCAAATAGTATATCCAATATTTGGCTACACCATCAAGGTAGAAAGGGAAGGCCCTAAACTTAATGAGGTCCTCAGACACATTTTGGGGTTTCATGGTGGAGCACACTATGTGAAACTCTTTTATATGTTTGTGAGGGTCCTCTCTGGGAAGACCATGGAATTTTGGAAGAAGGTGGATGAGGCCTGATCTTAGCTCAAAATTGGCCGCTTCCTCAGGATATTGGATGTACGCAGGTTGGTACTCCACATCCGGGGTGGTCAGTTCTTTTAATGTTCTGTTATTTGCAGCCATGATCTCTGGGGTTTGATTTGGTTCAATTTTGGATTGGTTTAGGACCACTTTAGGTTCCACAAGGGGTTCCAAAATGTTACTTGATCGGCCTTCTCTAGATGCCTTGATTTGTGTGTGAAGTGACTTTTCAATTTCAGGATCAAATTCAAGTAGTGTTCCTTTACCAGATCTTGTCATGCAACAATGATGTCTAGTTTGATTGATTGATTTTTTTGTTGTGTTTTTTTTTGATTTGGATAAAAAAAAACTTAAGAAGGGTGAAATAAGAATATAATGTTATACTATAAAATTAGAGAGGTAGATTGAGAAGAAGAGAGAGAGAGAGAGAGAGATAGAAAGAACACACAAAAAACAACAAAAAATAAAGACAAAACCCAAAACAAAAACAATCAAATGGGGGTGGGGTATTTAGAGGAGTACTAATCAAGAAGTAAAATAACCCAATAAAAATAAATAAAGAAAAAAAATGATCTTGGATCCCCGACAACGATGCCAAAATTTGACCGCGTTGTCGAACGCGTCAAATTAGTTGTTTAATTTTGACTAGAATTTCTGCAGTATAGCAGCAACCCTAGGTCGTCTCTCGACGGAGCCTTAGATCATTAATTATAAAATGTGGTTCTGATTATGAAATTAAAAAAAGGGAATTGGGGTTTTATAATACTTGGGTTTGATGATTAAATATGACAATAGAAAATAGAAGCTATAAAACAAAGTAGAGATTAACAAAATTAATTAAGCGTGATCAACCCGGGGTACTCGTATGATGTTTATCCTTCATCGCTTCATGATATAAGGTTATGATATTTTAATCCATGGTTTGTAACACCTATAACTAGAATGTTACTGAGTTTATACTAGGATACCTCCTAGGGTTCAGTCAAAAACACACAATGATTCACCTGACACCGCCGATGATTGAATGAATTGTGTTTGACTTCATAACCAAAACTCACCAAGGCAACACACGAAAAACTCGATGCACTGTCCAGATTTGTATGTTATTTCTTTGTGATACCATGACATAAATGTACACGGCCTTGACAGTACTTGTGTGAGTTCAATTTACCAATATAAACCACACAAACACCTCAATTGAAAGGGGGAAAGAAAGTGGTGAACGGTGTGTGAAACATCACATGAATGGGTACCCCCAAACATGATCATTTGAGTTGAGCATGACATACCAGTACATAACTCAATAAAATAAGAATAGAGGATGATGAAAAACAACACAAAAATCTGGAATTTAAAAGATCATTCAAATATTACAAACATGAAGCTCGGGATGTACATCACATTCCTCCCCGGGTGATCACAAGGGGTTTAGAAACCCATGAGAGAGGAGGAAGAGAAATATGTTGGGGTAGAACTTCCCATAGCCTCCAGAACCTCTAGGGATGTTGAGAATACTCCTTGGGGACTCCAAAATGGCAGCACCTTGCCTCTTGGCCGAACTTACAAATGAGGAGCCCAAGGTGCCCTTTTATAGGAAATGTGGGAGGTGGTTTTGGGCACACAGATTTCATCAATCCACTTGCACGACGCGTTTTGGCCTTCAGACAGTCTTATCTCGCTTTGGAGAAAATAGAATAGTTGTATCCCTACCTCTTGACTATACCCACCGAAAGTGTGGCACTGTTTGGATAACTACAGCTCAAGATATTGATAAAATACAGAACACCGCATTTGACTTGGTCCAAATTCGGTGGCTTGGACAGATCAGTTCGGATGGACCCCATAAAAGCCGAATCAGGATTGAGTTCCTTCATATGAAATGTATCCTATTGAATTTTGGACATGCCCACAAAATTTCAGCCCATTTGAATGCACGGATTTTGTTTACTATTCAAAACAGTGGACAGATGTCCATGGATCCATGCAATTTTGGCCCAGTTTTCTTTCACTTCATCAAGGGCCCTCCAAATCACCTCCACCTACATTGTAATTTTCAAAACAAGTATCATTGCCCTATTTAACAGTGATAAACACAAAATTATTGAATCAAACATGAAGCACAATTTGATAATATTTTTATAATTTTTAATACAAAATATGTTTAGCACAGCGGTGTAAGGGTGAAAATGAAACAGTGAATCGTGGTACGATCACAACTCTACCCTTCCTAACGGTATACCCAAGAGAACGTGATCCAATGAGAACATCTTACCAGTTCCCACTCTGATTCCCAGCACTAGAGGTCCTATCATCGCTTCCTCACACCCATCACAAGCTAAATAAAATCAAGTGAAGAGGCCCACCCCTCACCACTACACATAGTTTATGGGGCACTACTCCATACTATGCATCGTGTGCATACTCTCTAACAAGAGAGAATAGAGGGAATCACACCTCGCTAATTCCCCATAGTCAAGGGAGTACTGCTCCTAACTAATTGTGAAACCTCTATCACTCCTATAAGGAGTGGACCACACCTCAGTCCATCAAGGGAGAACTATCCCCTATCTAGGTATCATTCAAATCAAGTGGAATGGACTTCTCCTCACAACTATATCCAATAGCTGAGGGAGCTCCAACTCCAATAAAGGAACCACTCTTCACTGCTACTCAGAAACAAAGGAGTACTACTCTATAAGTGAGGACCCAAACCCTGATCTAATAGGGGAGTACTACTCATGAAGAACCTATTCCCTGATATGATAAGGTAGTACCAATTTTTAAATTGAGGACCCGCACCCTAACTCGGTAGGGGAGTACTACTTAGTGGCTAGAGGACCCACACCCTAGAATGATAGGGGAGTACCGACTCCTCCAACTCATTCACTATGGGATACTTGTACCCTAACACAGTATGGGGGTACCAACCCTAGGATTGAAGACCCACTCCCTAACACTGTAGGGGAGTACCGATTCTACCAGAACAACACATATGGAGGACCCACTGCCTAGAACGATAGGGGAGTACCAACTCCAATAATAGAGGACCCGAACCTTACTTAATAGGGGAGTAACTACTCTATATATAAGTTATCTATAGAGATACCATGCACCAATCCAATAGGGGAGTACTGACTCCAAGGATAAAGGACCTGCTCCCTGGTCCAATAGGGGAGTACCTACTCTACCTTCACAAATATCGTGAAGAAACCCGCACCTTAGTCTATTAGGGGAGTAACACCCCTGAGGGAAATCACCCAATGGTAAAAAATACACTCCCACAATATAGGGAGTCCCATATCTAATTAATTATATAGGTAAGGAAAAACCCGCTCCCTAGTCCATCAGGTGAGTAATAGTCCCAACGTCTCTCTATACGAACCAAACTGATCTCCAACATCAGTTCAGTTTCGCTCCACAAGTGTCTTGCTCGATTCACACCACCTCGTATCTCTTAATCATTAATAGAGGCCACCATCACATCCTATGTGGAAAACATCTCAGGATAGACTACTCACAGCCTGAATTTGAGTCTTAGAGAAAGAGATACGGAAGGCGGGAGATCCTCAAAGGATCTCCTAGTAGTTCATGGTGTGCACAGGGGAACACATGACATGTGAGCCCACCCGAGCACTTGCCCATGTATCTAGTCTATATGAGTTCCAACCCATGTATGGGTACACAACATGTAGAGGAGGTACACACTGTGTCCCTCATCTCATAACCCCTAGCCGTGTTCCTATTCTAAACAGGCCGACCAATTGTTTCCCTCACACACCATTTATACCATACCATACAATGTGTTTGGATAAATAAAAACCTTCCCATGTAGTTTTCCTGTGTCCATGTACCAGACCCCATGTCCATGTACCAAAATCCATGTTCTTGTATCTTGTCCATGTGTTAGTACACAACCATGTGTTTTCACATGTCTATTCTAATCCATGTCCCATGGTCACACAATTTAAGGCACTACACGGTGTGTAACACCCATACACGGCATGTAGTCCCAAATGTTCATATTCCCTGAACAAGAAGAGGTACATGTAATGTGTCACTAAACTACAAATTAGGTAGATGGTGATTCCAGTCATGAATCACCTGAAAAATTCCCTGATTCTCCTGGTTTACCCCAAAACCTACAGATATACCTTGAAGGGATCTCTAACAATTATATATGGGATCTAGAACCTTAAAACAATGCATAAACAAGGGAATTATGACCAAAACTAAAATTCACCTACCTCATGGGAAAAAATTGAAGCTTTGAATCAAGAATGATGCCCAAATTTTTCTAGTTCTCAATTTGATAATGATATACATCATAAACTGAGATAGGCAACACCTCGTCACGTGGATTTGAAATCAGTTTCATTTGTCACCAAAGGAAAGGAGAGGGAGGAGGAGATTTTTCCTCCTCATCAAGTCATGCACACCAATTTATTGGAGGTGGAGAGGTTAGGTTAGATTTATAATTAATTTTTAAATTAATTAATTTAATCCACCTCATGACTCCCCATCACCAAAACAGCCCCTGATCAAAACTCCCAGCGCAGATGACCTTAGGTTACACCTTGGGTAAAAACAAAATTCCAAACTCAACCACAATCTCAGAAATCTGATTCGAGACTATGAACATGAGTTATTTAATTTTCAATTGAAAATGCACATGAATGACAAAATATATTTAATATTTTTAATACTGCCACACTGAGGCTCCCTGGGCCCCATCTTCCTGTACTGACTCAACACACGACTCTGGAAATATTTTCCAAATTATTCCAAAGTCCTTAGAGTACATCTTGATCACTTTTAGGATACTTATGTGAATCCATCCATCTAGGTTACTAATTTAGGATCGTGATAAAGATCTAATGTGTGATGAGGCCTCAGTTTAGAGGCTATCTCTCAAGGCATTTCCTCTATGAGGGAAAAGAGTAGCACACCCTCTTATCGAGTAGCATTTAGTACTAATAGCTTAGGTTGATGATGCATGCTGGTTTAGTGAACTTTGTGAGTTCTAGTTTTAGAGACCACTAAGGTTTTATAGTTATACAGATCCCCAAGAAGTGAAGGATTCACTTGAGTTGGTGGTTCAATCCTTCAAGCTGTTTTGGACCCCAAAAAATCAGATGGTTGCACTGGAAGCCAGTCATTTCTATTGAGCAGCTGGGTGCTGGTGGAATTTTGTTATGCAAACCCATGATGAGAAGATACTCTCATGGTTGGACTTCCATAAGCTATTTCTTGAGGAGTATTACTCTTTATTCCTACACTTAGTATAAATCAAGGATCTTCTTTTTCTACATAAGATTATTATTATGGTTTCTGAGTATTCCATGAGGTTCACCGACCTTATGTGGTACTCCCTTGATTTGGTACAAGATGACTTATTTTGGTAAAGAAAATTCAAGCAGAGTCTCCACAAAGACATTTAAGCCAGTGTGGTCTCCTTATACTTGAAAACTTATGCTAGGGTGCTAGAGAAGGTTCTAGTGACTGATATATTCCCAGTAGAGGGATGACATTCATTTGAAGTTGGTGGTGGGTATCATGTGGCTGAGTTGTTTGCAGTAGGTAAAATGAATCATACATTGAAGTCCCAAAAGAGGAGTCATTATCATTATTGGAATCATACATGAGGATCTACATCACAGGGATTGTGCAGAGGATCCAGTTATCCCGGATAGGGGGTGATGCTATGTTTTCAATGGGTGATTTCACTTAGCTCATGATATCCCAATCTATTATGCTAATCAGGTTAAACAAATGGTGGAAAGACCCCCATGGTAGAGGCAATACTATGATTAGGGATCTCCCACACATGGAAAAGGCATACCTTAGGGAGGTGGTTCCAGAAGAGGATCATGATACACTTTATAGGGAGGAGTAGTTTGTGGAGGATGATATTATGATATCCTACTACCACTATCACTAGGTGTCCCACATCAGGGTTAGGGAGCTGGCGGTCTAGGTCGTGGGCATTTACATTCCATGGAGGGTTGTGATCAGGTTGCACATGAGATGATCCAAGGTAAGATATGTGTTTATTCTACTCTTTTCTTTGTATTCTTAGACATAGGTGTGATTTATTACTTCCTATATTTATTCTTGGAATTATATATGGAGCTTCTAATTGAAACTTTATCCCAACAACTACAACTAAAGGTTCATATAGGGAGTGATAATTTGATATTTCTTATATGTCAGTAGTGAAAGATATATCTTGGTGGATAAAGTTTCACATGGGACCTATTATTCATCAAAATGAGACCTTATGTTGTCATATTGGGTATGGAATTTTTCCCCACAATTCAGGCCCAAATTTACTATCATCATAGGCGAGTAAGATGTTTTCAGATTAATGGGATGAGATTCTCCTATATGGGTTAGAGAGATATCATAGCAGAGTGAGTGGGTTTTATGAGTTGAAAGCTAAAAACCATCACCCATCAGTTATAAAGTTTGGACCTTAGTGTAATGGGCTCTTCAGGAATTTGACTTCCTTTGGTAGTGGAGGACTATATGAACGTCTTCCCCGAAGATGATCCAGGACTACCTCCATAGTGGGATATAGAATTCTACATAAAATTTCACCCTGTAACAACAATAATGTCTTTAGTGTCATATTAGATGACCCATGTCAAGATCTGAGAGCTAAGGGTGGATTTATAGGACCTTAAAGAGAAGAGATTTATTATACCCAATGTATCTCCCTGGGTATATCTAGATTTTTTTTTGTAATAAAGGTAGAAAATAGATTAGGGTTTTATATTGATTATTATTTTCT
Source organism: Viscum album (assembly GCA_963277665.1). NCBI lineage: Eukaryota > Viridiplantae > Streptophyta > Magnoliopsida > Santalales > Viscaceae > Viscum > Viscum album. Next base: position 1,604,603,413 of record OY728141.1, on the reverse strand, counting down.
GAACCAGGTAATGATAAATAAAAAGTACCCCTTACTGAATATTGATGACCTATTTGACCAGTTGTGAGGAGCGAGTTGGTTTTCAATGCTTGATATTAGGTTTGACTACCACCAGTTGAGGGTTTATGAGGTTGATATTTTGAATATGGCATTCTGATGTCACTATGGACACCATGAGTTCTTGGTGATGAATTTTAGTGTGAAGAATTCCCCTACTATGTTTATGGAGTTTATAAACCAATCTTTTAGCCATACTTAGACTAATTTGTGGTTATATTCATTTATAATAAACTCATTTACTCTGAATTAGAGGAGGACCATACAAAGAACTTGATTATGGTCCTAGAATTACTTTGGGAGCACTATCTCTATGGTAATCTCTTTAAGTACTAGTTTTATATCCATGTGGTTCAATTTTTGGGGAATTTAATTTTTAAGAATAGTTTAATTATGGACCTAATGAATATTGATATAGTGCTTGCATGAGATCCTCCTAAGTGTGTGAGAGAGGTGTGGAGCTTTCTTGTCTTGGAGGGGAACAAAATAAGGTTCATATATGAATTTTCTAGAGTAGTAGCCCATTTGAATGCCCTAACGTAGAAAGGGTATCCATTTACCTAGACCAAGTAGTGTCAGGAATTCTTTTAGAATATGAGGATAAGGTTGACCAGTGCTCTTATATTGAGACTACCATAGGAGGGCATATAGTACATAGTGTTTTACGATGCCTCTAGAGTTGGGCTCAGTTGTGAATTGATGAAAAGTATGGTATTGATCACTTATGGGTCGAGGTAGTTGAGACACCATGAGTAGAACTATGTTACTCATAGACTATAGTTGACAATGGTAGTCTTCAATCTGAAGACATAAAGGCACTATCTTCTAGGTGAGATCTTTGCTGTTTAATCAGACCACCAGAATCTTTGATACATCTTCACTCAGAGAGATATTAACTTGATATATTGGTTCTGATTGGAGTTACTATAGGATTATGACTTAAAGATAGTCTATAATCATAGGAAGGAAAAAATGGTGGCATATTCCCTTTTCAAGAAGTCTCATTTATTCCTAGTGAAGGAGGAATCTGAGTAGTTGTAATTTTTGAAGCTGACCTTGGTAGAAAAGAGTGGTGAAACTTATATTCAGTTTATGGTGTTGAATACTACTATTATTTAGCATGTGAGGTATGATAAGTTGGAAGACATCAACTATGAGGTTATTTATGACTTATATCCTTAGACTATTCACCAAATGAATTCTATGAATGAGGGTAGCACATCATCCTTTTCTGAGGATAGATGATGGTTTTGGTCATGATTGTGAGAGGAGGTGATGAGGGAGTTTCATAATTCCCAATTGGCTATATATATCGATGTGAAAATATGTACAAGGACCTTCAATAGTAGTTTTGGGGGGATGACATGAGGTAGAGCATAGCCAAGTTTATCTCTCAGTTTCTCATATGTCAGCAGGTGAAGGCTGAGCACCAGGTCCCAAAAGGTTTGATGCAACCTCTTGAGATCCTGAAGTGGAAATGTGATGACATATCCATATAATTTTTAGCAAGCCTTGATTCCATCTGGGTGATAGTTGATAGACTTAAAAAGTCAGTGCACTTCCTTTCTACTAGGGTGAAAAGTTTTGTGAAGAGTTTAGGGCAGTTTTATGTGTGGGAGATCATTCAACTGCATGGGTTACCCTCGACGATTGCCTCCGACTATGATGCACGATTTATGTTATAGTTACAGAGAGTCTTGAAGGATGAATTTTATACCTAGTTGAGGATGAGTATATCATTTCACCCCCAGATGGATGGTAAGAACAAGTAGACTATCCAGGTGTTGGAGGATATACTGAGGTCTTGCATGTTAGACTTCATCCAAAGTTAGGAGGATCACTTTCCATTGGTATAGTTTTCTTATAATAATAACCTTTAATCTACTATCAACATGGAGAATTTCAAGTCCCTAAATGGGAGACCCTATAGGCTACCCTAATACTAAATTGATATTAGAGAGACATCTATTGTTGGGCCAGAGATGGTGCATGCAATGATAGAGATGGTTCAGGTGACCCGTGAGCATATGAGGACAACCCAGAGCTGATAGAAATCTTATGAAGATTGATATAATAGTAATTTTTAGTTTGAGTAGGGAGACCATGTTTTCCTTAGAGTCTTCCCATAAATAAGGTTGTGGAGATTTTACTAGGGAGGAAAGTTATCCTCAAGGTTAACCAGGATGTTTTAGATCCTTTGGAATGTTGGAAAAGTTTCTTACCACCTAGCCTTACCCCCATAGTTGGAGAAGGTGCATGAAATCTTCCATGTGTCATAACCAAAAAGATATGTGCATGATCCTATGCACATTATTGTTTGTGGAGAGCTAGAAATTGAGGATGGATCCACCTTCATAGAGTACCTGGTGGTGATCGAGGATTGGTAGGATAGGATCCTGTGAGGATGGACTATTCCCTTGGTTTATGTGCTATGGCAGTATGAGAGCGTGCATGAGATATCCTGGGAGTGGGAGAGTTATATGCAGACTCGATATCCCCACATTTTTTTAGATTTTTATTTTTTGGGGTGATAATAATTGAAGGATAGGAGAATATAGAGACCATATTTTTTCACCGTAAGACTTTGAAATAAATTAAGGAATATTTTTGGAGTTAGGTGCTGAGATGATGTAAGATTATGAGGCCCTGTGATCCTGAAATTGATATTATAAAAATATTAAATATATTAATATCATGCATGAATAGTTTTCCTAAAAAATGGAATAAATCCTGTCGGGAGTCTCAAATTGGAAATTTGAGACCACATTTGAGTCCAAAACATAAGGTTTAACCTAGGTGAAACTTAAAGTTGGTTAGTGCCAAACGTTTGGATGAGGTGTCCATTTATGGGTACTTTAAGTAGATTAATTAATTAATTTAATTAATTCATTTAATAAACAAATAATATAATTTCTTATTTAAATATCATGTTATGTAAATTATATAGGGTAAAACACATAAACCTGGGAGATTTGAGAGGAGCCACTAATGTCATTCATTGGTGATTCAAGATCATACAATGAGAAATAATCAAATCATGGTGGATCGAGAGGCAATGGACATAGTGATACTTATCCTTCACTGGTGAATGCGTTCTTCACTAAAGATCAATCCTTTTCAAAGGTAGTTATTTCCAATTTTGGATTTTCCCTTTTGATTAAAAGATTAAGCATGAATATTTTATTTGTTTTTGGTTATGTGATGGTATATTCTTCACATGATCCCTATAGATGAATTAAATTGACTAATTTAATTTATTCTTGCTTATACCATGATATCAACCCAATTTCCTCAATTTATGATCATTATCCAAGAACACTTGACCAAAAATGTTTTCACCTTTGTTCTTTTGCCTTAACACCACCCGTTCTTCACATTATTTTCTGTTTGGCCCATGAGGTTGAGATTCGACAGTGCCGAGGTGGGTTCAAGCGTGTTAGAACCCCATAATTCATGGAAGTTTGGAAAATGATGAATATATCAGTGTTTTTTTTTCATACTGATCAGGATGGATTGTGGGTGATATTTCATGTATTTGGGATCCACAGGTAGTGATGGGTGATAATACACATATGAGACACATAATGGCTTCAAGTAGATCATCAGATTACATTTTCCGACCATCAGAGGCTAGGAAACTATGAATGGAGGCTTGTTTCATCAATTTTGGGTATTCAATAAGCAAGATCCATGGTGGAACGGATGGGTATAGAAATCTCATGATTATTCATAGGATTCTGTGAAAAACTTGACTACACACCATGTATCTTGGAAGAACACATGGTGTGTAGCCCTTGTCTATGGTACTGGGATTTTGGGAAAAGTTAAGGATCAAACACCATGTGGATAGACCCACACACCATGTGACCCTACTTAAGAATCCAAGTCATGTGTTAGATGACACATACATAGGACCCCATGCAGGAGGAAACACCATGTAATCAAGGATTACACAGGCAGAGGCTGTCTAGGTACATGGCTAGGTACATGGGAACAACCTGATGTACATGAGCATGGCCTGAAATACATGGGAATAACCAGGTGCACACATACAATCCTTAAGTGGCTAAGACATTCCATGTACAACCCATACACATCATGTACTATGACATAGATTCCAATATGTGTATAGAGGAGATAACGACCTGGAAACGAGGCAGGGACACACACCGTGTGGACCCATTACACGCCATATGCTTCCCTGTAGAACCTCTTCCTCTCATATCTCCTTTATTTAGTCTCAGATTTTGGATTTCAAGTAGCCTATCCTCATCTATTTTCCACATAGAATGGGATGATGTCCTTCATCGTGGCATACAAGATATGATGTGATATGTTTCAAGTATGATGCTTCTTTAAGTGATGCTTGATAATGGAAGTGATCAGGGAAGGATCATCAGAGAGATACTAGGGTAGTAATCCCCTATCACACTAGGGAAAAGGTTACCCATACTATCAGAGATATTCCTGGGTCAGTACACCCCTATCGCACCAGGGTGTGGGTTATCTATACTATTTATACATATAGAGATGGTACACCCCTACATTGGGAGCAATTACTCTATCTATGGAGAGGTACTCCTCCATATTCGAGCTCTAGTGGGGTGTAAGTCCTCCATGAGAGTTTTTTCTCCCTCTGCTATGGAGTATAATAGTGAGGAGTGATCCCCTCTACACATATTCTGGTGAGGTGTGTTTGATGTTGGGAATCGATGATGGACTATTAGAGCTATAAGATTACTCATCGACTTTGTATGGGTAGTGAGATGGAGATTATAGTGACCTAGTCTCAACAAACATGGATATTGCATCATTTTATATGAATATTCAACACATTAAAAAAGTACATCCTAAGGACCATAATAGTTTAGTGTATTGGAAACATGGAACACATTATTCTAACATGGAGAAAGATCTTCAATGTTTCTCACAAATATCTTCTCATTTAGTACTTCTACTTAAAACCTTTCTTCATAATATGGAGAAAGGAAACATAATAAAGGGTGATCTCAGATGCTCAATAAGGGTAAATAAAGGTGATATATAATCATAACATGAGTATAGGTGTATGAGAACTTGACCATAACATTTGAAGATCATGCCCTGCATATCAAAGATCATAATATTAAGTCATGACATGAGGATTGATAGTTAATAAGACATGAATCATAATAGAATCAAGATCATATCCATAAAATTATAAATTAGGAATAACAAATAGATTTTTTTGCAGACATTTAAACATATAAAATGATTTCCATAGTATTCAAGGCTTACTACCAAGGCAATCTTAGTGGAATGGTTTCACTACCCAAACCATGTTAGTAGTCAAGGTTCACTCCCAAGACCATCTTAGTGGACAAAGTCCTTTACTAAATAGGTTTTTCTCCCTATTACAGCCTTGTATTACTAACTTGGGTTCACTTCCCATTCCAACCCTATATTACTGAACTGGGTTCACTTCTCATTCCATCATTATATCACTAAACTGAGTTCACTCCACATTTCTGCACTGTATTACTGAACTGAGTTCACTCCTTATTACAACACTGTATTATTAAACTGACTTCACTTCTTATTATAGCCCTGTTTATAACATGAGATATAAATATTTACCCAATTCATTGGAGGGAGATATAAGTTCCACTCATCACATAATGAAATCAAACATATGCATGCCATAAGATCATAAACATTCATTATATAATAACTCATGAAATTAAATGATTATTAAAAGCATTTCATCATACCTTAAACTATGGAAAAGATACAGGTTTTATAATCATTACATTATAGCATAACCAATGAAAATAAGCAGGTTTCCTAAGTATATAACCCATTTAAGAGAAATAAATTTCATAAAAAAATTATAATTATCTATATAAACCATTAAAATAAAAAATAATAATGGTGAACTTGGATCATATCCCTAGAAAATCATAAAATATATCAAAGTATGACATCCTAGATGAAGAATGATTTTGAAAGAACACTTGGAACATTTCTTAAGGAAAATAATCTTTTTTTGAAAATAAATTTTTAAAACATGAAACATTTTCAAAATATTTTTATTTAAAAACCACTTTGAAAAAATTATAAAGTAATATTTTAAACATAATTTAAAAAATTTCTTGAGGAAAATATCCTTTCTTCTTTGAAAACTAAAACAAATTTTAAATCATAAAACTTTTTGAAAAAATTTTTCTTTGAAAATAACCTTGAAAAATTATAAAATAATATTTGAAAACCATTTTAAATTTTTTTAAAACATAAAAAATTTAAATCCCTTTCCTTGAATATTATCTTAAAATATCATTTAAAAATATTTTTGAAATTAATTTTCAAAAACATGGTTTTCAAATAAAATAGAAACCAACTAAAGGTAGAGATAAAGTTAGATTTTATTAAAACAAATTCTTAATTATCTTAAGTACAAAAGAGTTGAAAAATGGTACCATTATATGAATATATCATGAATTAATATAGGAGAAGAAAATTCATGATATTTATTAAGATCTGGATCATAAAGTTTCATCAATGGAAGCATAATCTAAATAATCTCGATAAATGATGATATTGTCACAATAAACTCTTACCACTTTGGTAACTTTGAATCATAATCCACATGAGATAATAACATTACATGAAACTTAAAATATCATTAGGGTGAAAAATTAATGATATTAAATTTCAAATGGAATTCATATAATCACTTCATGAAATAATATAGGTGTATATCATAACATACATCTCAAAGAAGGTAGGTTAAGAGAAAAATCCTTTACCAATTTGGTAACTTCTGAACCGTAAACACCAAGAAATAGAGATACTCAAATGGATATGTAAATATTAATAAATTTTAGGAGTGTAATCATAAAATACATTCATGGATAGTATATACACCATATATAATAAATAGGTGGTGAATATAACATGTGTCTTAGAAAAGTAAAAAGTGAGACAAGAGTCCCTTACTACTTGAGTAACCTTTAAATCATGAGATGAGTGAAATAATAACATCAATTGAATTTTTTAATATCATAAAATAAAATAAATTAATGATATAACATGTCATAGGATATTTTATTCACCACATAAAAGAAACGAGTGGTGAATATGGCACAAGTCTCGCAAAAATAAAAGTGAGACTAAAAATCCCCTTACTACTTGAGTAACGTTTGAATCATGAGATGCATGAAAGAATAAAATAAATTGAAACTTTTAATATCATTAAATAAATTAAATTCATGATATAACATGTCATAGGATATTATATACACCTAAAAAAAGATACAAGTGGTGAATATGACATAAGTCTTATAAAAATTAAAGTGAGACTAGAAATTCCCTTACTAGTTGAGTAAATTTTGAATCATGAGATTCGTGAAATAATAACATAAATTGAAACTTTTAATATCATGAAATAAATTAAATTCATGATATAACATTTCATATAGAATTATATACCCCATATAAAATTAATTATATTCATAATGACAAATAAGTCTCAATGGAATGTAAATTAAGACAAAACCCCTTACCTTAAGTCTTGACTTTCTTCGTACATTTTTCAAACCTATTGTATAATAAATATAAGTTTATTATACATATAAAAAAGAAAAATATTCTTATATATCATAACATATATTATTTTATTATTAATTTATATTAACCATTTATCTACAATTCCATGTTAAAGTTATGCTTCAGGCAATATCTGGTTTGTTTTTCGTATATGTTTTGACTTGTTATTTTTTGTCCTTTTTCTTTGATCACAATTTACTTATCTCTAGAATGTAAATAATGATATAAATATCATATATATTCATTATATATGTATTTATAATAATATTTAAAATATATTAATATAAAATGAGATACACCGTTCATGAATACGGTAGGCCGTACGTACGCATGAACGTTGTTTCTGTTTTCTTGTTGTATTAAAATAAAGAAATAAAGTAAATGAAATATATATATATATATATATTATAATTACAGTATAATTATTATCTTATATATATCACATATTTTTTTTAAACCCATCCTTAATACATTCCGTGTAAAGTGTGAATGAATCACATCGCTTTGAGGAGACAGTAATCCACATGTCCACAAACGATGTTATCTTATTCTCAAAAAATGGAAAGCATGAAGGTATGTGTTATATAATAACTAAATAATAATAAATACATCATAAATATATTATATACCATAAAAAATAGTAATTACATCATTATTCACTACCTTGATAGGTGGTAATGGAAGAATGAATGACATCAGTTCATGAGGCGGTAGTCCGCCATACACATGAAGAATGATTGCATATCCCATTTGATAGAAGTGTGTGAATGTGTAGATAATAACCTTAGAATAAAAAAATCTTAGTATATTTATTATATTTAGTTCATTATATAATCATGAAAAAATAATAATTGAAGGTGTGGAGAAATAAATAAAACTAAATTTCTCATTGAAGAACACTACCTCTTCTTTGGGTAACTCATTTTGGTTTGCACCAAAGGACATCATTGGTTTTCTTTCTAACAAAAGTTAGTCTTCTAGGTTTAGAGGAGTGAAGTTGAGATCTTATTTGGGAATATTTTTTATGATCCAAATTTCTTCATAGGTGTGAAGAAGTGAGGGGGGTGAGTACCCATTTATAGTGGAGGAGGAATGGAATTCTTGTAAATACAAAAAGGTAAACACTATTGAGAGGTCTCCCATACATAAGTTTCCTTAAATAATGGTAAATTTTATATAAAAGAGGGTAAATGGTATAAATATGTACATAAAATGTGTTTTTTACTTGTTTTTACATCATTTTCCCCTTAAGTTAAAGTTTAGTCCATTTGTAAACTTATTTTTCTCTTAACCACTATAATTAATTTTAACCATTTTCACTAATATTTTTGGTAAAAAATTAATTTGACATTATTATAATTATAAATTATGATTATTAAAAATATTTAATCCATTTTTACAAATTCCAATTATATAAGTATCATAAATTAATTTAAAATAATCCTACAGATGAGATGAAACAACATTTTTTAAGGTGAAAATGTTCAAAAGTTTGAAATATTTTTATATCCAATTTCAATGTTAAATTGATTATAATGAACTAAATTGTATTAATATATGTAGATTTCATATAAATATAATTTAAAACCACTTTAAAATATAATTAAAATATATAAATAAATTAGATGAAAAATTCAGTTTTTAATTAAAATTCAATGTTTTCACTATTCATCAAAAAATGAAACTTCTTAGAGAAATACCAAAAATTCACCCAAAGTAAATTTTTATATTAAAATTTCAAAACATAAGTTTATTTTTTAAAAATAAAAATTATAAATGTGAAAAATAATTTTTTAAAAGAATGTATGCCATTAAAAGCGGTAAAACTATCTTTTAGAATAATAGTTTTTTATGCCTAAAAATGGATTTTATTTATTTTATACCTATCAAAATTATTGGAAGAATTTAATATTTTTTGGTTGAATTTATAATATATAAATTTCATTAAGATATCACACTAATAGTGATTAATTTAATATATTAAGATAAGGTGCCTTTTTAGGCATAACAATAGTTTTTTTTTCATAAAAATAGTTCTTTTATGTTCAATTGATTTTTACTTTCATTTATAATTAATTTATAACCAAAAAATTTATTTTATAAACATGTGTAAACCATATTTTCATAATTTAGTTAATCTTATTCATATCCGCCATTCCAACAACTATGTTATAACTATAACAATATTTTTATAATAACATTGAAGTTCGGTAAAACTCAGTCTTGCATATAATGCAAGCTATCGAAAGAACTTGACATTGTGTGTAACACAACCTAAAAATGTTTTTTCTTGTACTTAAAACTAATCTAAGTATGGTGCATATCACAATATAGTATTTATGTTGTGTATAAAGTAATCTTAACATGGTGTAGCATGAAATGTAATCCATCAAATAATTTTAATTTATTTGAAAAAAATAATTCATAAAAACTTAGGGTGTTATAGAGATCCAATTTCTCTATCATTTGGGTTTATTTATGAGCATATATATGTTCATATGTTAGGTTCTTATTTCCCTCTTTCTCTGGGTTGAGTTGATTACTTTTTTTTCATCTATCTATCACCCCCTTCGGTCCTCAGGGCATCCTACTGGGTATGAATATAATCACACTTGTATGGGATTTTCCTACACATGTCATGTATTATGTAGATGAAAGATAGATAGGAGGTGACTTTGGTAGAGATTAGGGACACTTGGGTGAATTGAACACATTCTATGGTCAGGGCTTGGAGATTAAGAGTTGGGCTCTCTCAAATTTCTTTTTTTTTCTAATTTTTTAGGTTGGGACCTCTTTTCTGATTGGGTGCATATTTTCCCCTTTACACTTTGGTTTTATTCTATCATAATTCAATGTATTCCCTAGAGGTTATTACATGCATGGTTTACTTTAGATATCACTATCTTTTATTATTCCCCTACACTATTTCATGCAGGTGGTTGGTTGCGTGCGCATATGTACATTAGATAAAGGCCGCCCATTTTATAATATTCATTCTTGGTGCTTATCACCAACCCCTAGCCTATTAGAGGTATGCTTGGGGTTTTGTTAGCCCATCCATCCATCATCCTTGTTGGCTCCCATGGGTCAGTTATTTACAATTAATTTTAAAATAAGTGCACAAAATGAAAAAAAACTATTTTTATAAAAGTACAGTTTAAAGTATAAAACTAGATTTATTCTCATTACCTGCCTATAAAACTATTAGATGATTGATAATTTTTTTTATTGAATATATAATATAAAATTTAATTAAAATCATTCATTAATAGTTTAGTACCCCAGTTTTTGGTATGTAACCCTTACACTGTACTTTTATGTTTATAAAGTGTAAGGGTAAAGGATGGGAGAGTTTGGAAAAATTTTAATAAGTTTTTGGAGCCAAAGTATAGGTGCACAGGTTGTGCACAGTTTGTCCAAACCGTGTAGAGAGCCTAGTAGAAACCATGTGAAGTTGCAGATTCTAGACAGTAGCTTTGGCACATTGTGCACACAGTTAGGGAGACCGTCCGAGGAGTCCATGCGAGGGTTTCCATAAGGTAGTAGCTAACACACGGTTAGCTCACGATTTTTATAACCACGCGAAATAACCATTCATAGGGTTAAAGTGAGATCCTAAAAAAGTGGATCTCACATATTTTTGCCTCTAAACTGCTCCTTTTTGATACTAAGTATCCCTAACTCTAGATTTCTCTTCCTTGGAGGTTTTAGAACCTATACCAAGAAATTTGGAGTCAATATGAAGGCTTCTCTTGGTGATTCAAAGCTGGATTCTTGAGGTATGTGATCATTATTCATCGTTCTTGATCGGTTTCTTAGATCTACTTAGATCTACTTCTCCTATATTATAGGTTTCTTAGATCTACACCTATTATGGGTATATCTAATACAGTTAATGATAAATATATTGATATTTTGTGTTGGTTATGATAGGAGAAGAGATCTAAGGCAGTTTCATGGAGAATTGACTCGGTTTTCTTGAGCATTCTTCGTTTGTGTTCGGTTTTCATTAAAACGGTTGAGGTAGGTGGCTTCACTCTAAAATCCTCTTAGTAGAAATAAATGGAATGGTTTAAAATTGATTTATTTTTGTGTATTTTTTTTGTGAAATGTCTACTTTATGATTGATTGAAACACTTTTTGGTGATGGTTGTGGAAAATCTAGAAAATAGGTTCTTTTGATTAAAGTGTTTGATTCTTGATTTTAAAATGGAATTTCTTTAGAATTATAAAAAATGTATTTTATGAAAGGGGTTTTAATGAAATGAATGGTTTTATTGAAATGTAATGGGTGTTTGGAATTTTTTTGTTTAATGTTTTTAAAAAAAAGAATGGTTTTATTGAAATGGTTTGAATTTTTTGATTTGAATGGTTTTTGAATATATGGATTATGTGAGTTCATGATTGATATGCCCCTAAATAAGGGATGTGTACCATTGGGGTACAAGTTATTTGATCCTGGATTGGGGTCATGTGTCATTTGGACACAAGGTGATTGGAGAGGAGACCGCTCATGAGTATGGAACTGTCAAATGGGGCATGTATGGGTGTGTGTGTTGTGAGTTATTGAATGGGTATGCCAAAATGAGATTAAGAAATGGTTTTAAAGCTTTGTTTGGTTGTTTTTTTGGAAGTATGACTTGTTGGAATTTTGTTTAAATAGAACTTGTGCACTTTTGGTTTTAAATGATTTTGAATCTTGTTTATATTTATTTATAAACTATTTTGGGAAATTTTTTTATGTAAACTATTTTATATAAATTTTTCGAACCTTTCTATCATAGTGGCATGAGTAGGGAAGTCATTGGGGAAATCCTGATAAGTTTTATACTCACCCCTAATTTATAACTTTGGTGCTTTTTCATATGCTATCTTTTGAGACATGGGAAAAGGTAAAGTGTCACACGTCTTTAGCACCACCTCGTGATATTGGGGTTGTTTGGTGAGTTGGAGCATAGAGCTTGTGGAGCATGAAGTATTATTTTTGATCTTGGAGTCTTATTAATTATTTATTTTCTATTTGATTTTATAGTATTTTGTCTTCCTCTATGGTACACTTGGTTTGGTTTGGTTATACAAGAAATTGTTGATTTTTATTTTTTAGTTCATGAATGATATGGTGTTTGGTTGGTTATGGTTGTTGGTTAATGGTTTTATATATTAAAGGGTAAATCATCCCCCACATGTATTTGAAACTCTTCAGCATTTTTTTCCAACCTTTGGCATCTTGGGGATGTCTCTTAAGGCCTAGTAATGATTCATTTTATTCTCAATACAATGAGAATAAGTGGGTCATTACAAATGATATCATTTTGTTCGATCTAAAAATTGTTTGAGATAAGTATTTTCATATTGTTCCTTCCCTTATGGAATAAGTAGTCATCCATTTTATTTGTCTTTGAGTTGAAATTCGTTCTTGTATATTCCTTAGTTTGTGATATTATAAAGGAGTAGGATTGTTAGAACTTTAAATGTAGAGCATTAAAAGATGAATCTAACCTTTTTATGTCGAACTTTAAGTTACCAGGGAGTTGGTTATATAAGTGTTTTGGAGACACTTATAGGATTTTGGAAATATCATTGTCATGGGTATAGCCACTAATAAGAGCATGACATGCATTGTAAAGGAATGAATTCCCACTAGGATTTCATAATTCATTTTGAGTAATGATTTATGATTTTGTGAAAAGGTGAAAATTTTGAAAAAATGTTGCAATTGTTTTCAAATGGAATATTATGAAAAGGGAATAGTTAATATATCTTGAAAATGGTTTGATTTTCAAAAATAAGAATGAGATTTTTTAAAAATGGTTGAATGTGGAAAATTGATGTTTTTGGAAAACAATGTTGTGATAATTGATTTGATAGAATTTGAAATGCTAATCTATCAGTTGCTAGAGAGTGTGACTTACTGAGTTTTTGTTTGTTTAGAAAATGAAAGCTAGTAGGCATCATAGAAACCAACCAGAAGAAGATGTATAGAATTTGGTTGTACCAAAGCCATAGGTGAACCAAGATCTAGTTCAGAGTATCATTTAAGAGTTTCAAGCTATAGATATGTGGAATAGGAGGGACAAGACGAGGCATGTGGATAATTACATCCAGTTCATGAAGTATAATCTAATCATCTTCTGGGGTGATTTTGAACCCGAAAATGGCAGAGGTGTGGATAAATAGGATGAATAGTATCTTCGATTTCATAGGTACCCCATCAGAGCTAAAAGTCAAGATATAAAATTATATACTCGAGGATCTTGAACGCCAGTGGTGGGAACTAGTGCTCCATGACAAGGGGGATCAAGGCCTAAGTTGGGAGGATTTTGAAGAATAGTTTACCAAACAATTCTATCCTCACATGTTCAAGATCTAGAAAATGATGGATTTATTCAGCCTAAAGAAATAGAATCTCTCTGCCACAGAGTATGTGTATAAATTCATTAATTTTAGTGTGATTTTTACCAGAGTTTGTGGATAGTGAATATTCAAAGGCACACATCTTCAAATCAGAGCTAAGGCAGGAGATTCCCTCGACGATTGCAGTGCTCTACATTACAGATTATATAGAGATGGTGAACAAAGCAACAATGGATAAACATGATATATCAGGAGATATGGGAGGAGAAAGTATCATGATACCTATGAGAAATGGTGAGAACTATAATGCTGGGAGAAAGAAGAAGAGGGACACTTATTTCTAGGGTGGGAGCATGAATCAAAATAAAATGGTTTGATTAGTGAACCTTCCTCCATGACCCAAGACCAAAGCATGATGTTTCTAATGTGGTTCGTTTGACCACATGAAGTGACAGTGTACAACAAAACCCATAGAATGACATAACTACAAGAATATGGGGGAATATTCAGTAATATTTTCATAGTGATCTGAGGTTAGATGATCAAGACAATTCTTAGGTATCACAAGCATCTTTTTCTTCAACCAGGAAAGGGAAGTAGAGTCAAAATCATCAGCAGAATAGAGCTATCCATGGTGATTATAGGAATACCATGACTCCTCAGAAAGGTCAATCTTAGTAAGGCAATAAGGAGGAGAGTGAAGCAATAAAGAAATTATATGGAGATGATAAGATGATTATAGATGATCAGGCTTGAACATCTACGATGATAAGTAAAATTCTATTGGATTCCACCCATATGCAAGTGTTTTTTGATATTAGTGAATCACATTACTTCATTGATTCTCATGTCATTGATTTGATATGTTTTAAACCCAAGATTATTTACTCTATGTTAAAACTTCAAACTCCTCTCAGGGAAAGAGAATAGAGAGACTTCCTCTAGTGAAGGCTTGAAGAGAATGTATTTTTCTATCAATCCTGGTGTTCGAGGAAGAATCCAGGATGATGGGTGAGTTGGATAGTTTAGAGTTGAAGTGACTATTGAATCCAAAGTAAGAGATAGTGCAATATAGAAGAACAAACACTGGAAGCCACTAGACCCCAAGGTGAGTGTAGTCCTTGATCGGCTGAAACGAGACTTGAAAATAGGGTGTGAGAAGGAAGCAGTAGAGGCAGGTGATAACTCTATCACCATGGGGGTTGAGATGAACTATGGAGGTGGGGATTTGATCACCAGGCAGAACTCAGTGCTTTTGGAAGTGACTTTTGAACTATCTTTGGAGGCAGTGGGGGAGAATAGGAGTGTTAGGGGTCAGAACCTCTCAAATAATGTACTCCAAAAGGTTTGGTGAGTCAGTAATTTGAAGGTGAGACCAGTCAGGTTCAAGTTTTTATCCCGACCTACAACCAATTTGTAGGATTGGAAATCAAAGGGGTGGAAAATGATCGGAAAGGTGGCCAATAGGGACAGGTCCCTATAGAGGGGGTAATTGCTTATGGTGCTGACTCTAAGGACGAGTCCCCTATTTATTTTTCTGAGGATCATGTAGGTGGTAAACATTCTCAAGGTTTGTATAGCTTGATAAATAATAAAGGTAAAAAATCCAAATTGGATTCCAAAAGTTTCACCTTAAACAATGGGAGGAAGAACAAAGGACCCAAGGATTATTATTCCTTACCGAAACCAATGGAGACCAGGTCAAGAAGAAACAAATTAAAGCAAAATAAATGGAACACATAACTACTAATGCTAATGTTGTGTAGGGAAAGTCTAAGGAGGAAGGTCTTGGATAGGGTTCAGGCATGACTAATAATTCTAGTGGTGATCGACCCCTAGAGACAGAGACAAAGAAGGCCAATAACAAGGACCCATGGGAACTCCTAGCACATTCGAGAGAAGATATGAGGGAGAAGGTCCTTGTTATCAAGGCCACATAAGAGGAATTAAACAAAATGATGGGAAGAGGGCTTCAAGTAGAGACCAATACTGAGCAGACTGAATGGATTGATAAACAGGATCTAATCCTGGTAAGATGTTTTAATTAAGGGAGGATCAACTATGAAGATTACAATCAAACTTGGGAGAAAATGACATACTACTTTGAAGACTTTATAAGAGAAGATCCAGAAACATAGGTATGTACGTTATCTTGGAAATTATTTAGGTATAAGGTATCTAATAGGCTCAAATTATGTTTTAATGAATATGTTATGTCTTTTTATGGTGTCATTTCTAGTTGAACTTTATGGTTTCTTACTTTTCCCTAAAACGTGCTTTGATAATAAAAAGGTTAAGTTGGTGAGATGGATTTCTATGATGTAATCATGGGTATGGATTGGTTAAAAATGTTCAAGGCTCACATAGGCTGTTATAGTAGAAGAGTTAGTTTCACAACTGAGAATGGTGTCAAGCATCTCTTCAAAGGACAAAGATTTGTAAAGATAGGTTAAACAAGCTTGTTGGCACTATCTATGGGAACGGTATCTTACTAGTTGGTGGAATTGACTTTATTATTGATGTAATAAAGTGATGATAGAACTTTTCTAGTAGTTTTGGATCAAATTCCAGATGCCTTTCCCAAGAACTTCTCAGAGTTACCACCTATAAGGGAAGTAGAGTTTACTATTGATATCCTTCTAAGGACCAGTCCTATTTCCCTTCCATATTATAGGGTGGAACCAATAGAATTAAGGTAATTGAAAGTAAAATTGGAGGAACTGGAAAGAAAAGGTTTCATTCAGATAAGTACGTCTCTGTGGGTAGCACTGGTCTTGTTCGTAAAGAAAATAGATGGAACTCTAAGGCTGTGTGCAGATTATCATAAGCTTAACCAAGTTACAATAAAGAATAGATATCCACTTCCATTCATTCATAATTTTTTTGATCAATTGAGGGGAGCTCATTGGTTCTATAAAATTGACTTGCAATCAGGATATCATCAATTGCGAGTTTGGAAGGAAGATATTTAGAAGATAGATTTTATAAGCACATATGGAAATTATGAATACGTAGTCTGCATTTCAGTATAATGAATGCACCAATGATATTTATGTCATTGATGAATAAGATATTTCATTGATATCTTAATTCTTTTATTTTGGTGTTTTTAGATGATATAATGGTATATTCAAGGACAAGGGATGATCATGAGAAACACTTAGTGACAATGTTGGAAATCTTGAGAGATCACTATTTGTATTCCAAATTATCAAATTGTGATTTTTGGATACAATAGGTATGTTGTCTCAGCCATGTAATTTATGAAAAAGGTGTTTCAATCGATCCAAAGAAGATAGAAGCTATTATCTCTTGGAAAAAACCAAACAATGCCTTTGAGATATAAAGTTTTCTTGGTATATCTAGTTATTACTGATTCTTTGTGCATGAATTATCATGATTAGCCTTGCCAATGATATATTTGAAAAATAAGAATGTTCCATTAAAATGGATTGAGGAATTCCAAAAGTCTTTTCAAGACCTAAAAGTTCATCTTACATCAGCACATATCTTTATTTTTCTAGAATCAGGATAAGGATACGTGGTATACTGTGATTATTTGGGATCTAGGTTAGGATGTTTTCTCATGAAAATAGACCATGTGGTTGCTTATGGTTCACGGTAGTTGGGAGTGCATGAGAATAATTACCCAATTCATGATTTGGAGTTAACTACAATTTTCCATGACTTGAAGAATTGGTGTCATTATCTATTTGGTGAGAAATTTAATGTGTTTACGGATCATAAGATCTTGAAACACATTTTCTAACAATGAGATTTGAATCTGAGAAAAAGCATATGGATGAAGTATCTTCAGATGTTTGACTTTGACTTGATTTATACACTGATAAAAGGTAATTTTTTGGTTGATGCATTAAAAAGAAATTCATATACACAACTGGAAAAAGAATATTTAGATGAGTGGTAGTTGATGTTGGTACTAGCTGAAATGTATGTGGAATGTGAAGACCAAGGTGATTTTGTGGTTTTATTTTAAGTTTCCATCATTCCTGAGTTGGTAAATATGGTTAAAGAGGCACAAACATATGATGCAAAATGCTTGGTTATGAGTTCAAAACTCAATGGTGGTGAGACCATTAAGGGCTGGAAACTTGAAGGGAGTTTAGTATTGTGGTTCAGAGATTGTATGGTTGTACCTGTGGGTTGTTAGGAACAACTTCTTCATGCTTACCACCATTCTAGATGGGCTGTACATATGGGTATATAGAATATTTATAAGGCATTAAAGGCATAATTATAGTGGATCAGCATGAAACGAAAAGTGGTTGAGTTCATTTCAAGGTGCTTAACTTGTCATAAAGTTAAGCATAACATTAATTACTAGTGGTTATGTTGCATTATTTACCTATCCTAGTGTGGAAATGGGAGAATATAACCATGGATTTTGTTACAGGTCTCCTAAGAATGGTTCAGAAACATTATTCCATATGGGTGATAGTGGATCATCTCACAAAGTTATCCCATTTTGATTCCTATTTGTGAAACTCATTAGGTGGAGGATATGTCCAAAATCTATATCCAAGGAGTGGTAAAGAGACATAGATTACCACTTTTGATAGTCTTAAATAGATAATTGAGGTTCAAATATCATTTCTGAAAATCCTTATAGAAATCCATTAGGACTCAGTTGACTATGAGTACGACGTATCATCCTCATATGGATGGGCAATATGAAAGGATGATACAAACATTATAAGACATGTTATAGGATTTTGTAATGGATTTTTGTGGCTCATGGGAAGATAACTTTCCATTAGTGGAGTTATTGTATAATAACAACTATCAGACCTTGATATATATGGCTCATTTTAAATCTTTGTATGAGCGTCCTTATCGTTATCTACCGTGTTGGGTGGAAACAGGTGAGACTTCACTAGTTGGGATGAGCCTTTTCTGAGAAACAACAGAGAAGATTTAGTTGATTATAAATATGATATAGACAGCTTAGAGTCATCAGAAATCATATGCAGATCATCATCAAAGACCATTGTCATTCACCATGAGTGATCATGTGTTCTTGAGAATCTCTCCAAATCTTGGACAACATCATTTTTGGAAGTAGGAAAAGTTATCTCCTTGATACATTGTCCCTTTAAAGATACTGGAATGGGCTAGAAAGGTATAATATTGGTTGTCATTGACACCATGATTTATTTTGGTGCATAATGTGTTCCACGCATCTTAGTTGAAAAAATATCCACCTGATCCTAAACATGTGATTAGATGGTATCACATTGACCTAGAGCCAAATTATTTATTAGTATATATCCCGGTGTAGATTGTGGATAGTTAAAAAAATTATTGCATGAAAAAATCATCAGTATAGTGTGGGTTTTATGGAAACATGGTCAAGTTCAAGGAGATACTTGGGAATCCGAGAAGGAAATTAAAGATCAATGGATGGAACTCTTTTAGGACAGTGATTGTTTTCTACTTTTTGGGGACAGAAAGACCAATGGTGGGGAGAATGTAGTACCCCTAGTTTCTAGTATGTAACCATTATATTGTGATTTTATGTTTATAAAGTTTAAGGGTGAATTATGTGAGAGTTTGGTGGTGAATTTTCAATAAGTTTTTGGATCCAAAGGAGAGGCACACGGGCTGTGCACGGTTTTTCCAAATCGTGCGGAGAGCCTAGTAGAAACTGTGCAAAGTTACAGATTCTAGACAGTAGCTTCGAAATGATGTGTGTACATTTAGGGAGACCATTCAAGGAGGAAATGTGAGGGTTTACATAAGGAAATATCTAACACAAAGTTAGTGCACGGTTTGTCTAACTGTGTGAACTAACCATGCGTAGGGTTAAAGTGAGATCCTAAAAACGTAAATCTCACATGTTTTTTCCTCTAAACTACTATTTTTTTGCTCTTAAGTATCCCTAAATCATTATTTATCTTCATTTAAGGTTTTAGAACCTATCCCAAGTGATTTGGAGTCAATATTAAGGCTTACCTTGGTGATTAAAAGCTGGATTCTTGAGGTATGTGATCATTCTTCATCGTTCTTGATCAGTTTCTTAGATCTACTTAGACATACTTATCTTATATTCTCATTTTCTTAGATATATTTCTGTTATGGGTAGATATAAGATAGTTAATGCTAAATATGTTGAGATTTTGTCTTGATCATGATAGGATAAGAGATCTAAGGTGGTTTCGTGGAGAGTCAACCCAATTTTCTTGAGCATTCTTCGTCTGTTTTCTATTTTTGTCGAAACGGTTGAGGTAAGTGGATTCAATCTAGACTACTCTTAGTATAACTGAATATAATGGTTTCAAATTCATTTATTTGTGTGAATTTATTTGTGAAATTTATTCTTTATTATTGACTGAAACACTTTTTGGTGATGGTTGTGGAAAATATGGAAAATTGGTGCTTTTGATTAAGTGTTTGATTCTTGATTTTAAAATGGGATTTCTCTAGAATTATGAAAAATGGATTTGATGAAAGGGTTTTCAATGAAAGGAATTATTTTATTGAAATGGAATGGGTGTTTGTAATTTTTTTGTTTAATGGTTTTCAATAAAAGAATGGTTTTATTGAAATGGTTTGAATTGGTTGATTTGAATGGTTTTGGAATATATGGATTGTGTAAGTTCATGTTTGGAATTCCCATGAATAAGGGATGTGTATCATTTAGGTAGAAGGTATGTGACCCTGGATCAGGGGTGTGTGTCATTGGGACACAAGGTTATTATACAAGAGACCGCTCATGAGTATGAAATTTTCAAACAAAGCATGCATGGGTGTGTGTGTTGTGAACTATGTAATGGGTATTCCAAAATGATATTAAAAAATGGGTTTAAATATTTTTTTTGATTTTTTTTATGGAAGTACAACTTGCTAGAAAATTATTGCAATAAAACTTGTGAACTTTTGGTTCTAAATGGTTTTAAAGCTTTTTTATATTCAGTTATAAATTGTTTTAGGAAATTGTTTTATATAAATTATTTTATATAAACATTGATAACCTTTCTATCCTATTAGTGTGAGTAGGGAAGTCATTGGGGAAGCCTACTAAGTTTTATACTCACCCCTACATTGGCACTTTGGTGATTTTGTAGATATTATCTTTCGAGACCTTGGAAAAGGTAAAGCGTCACATGTCTTTAGCACCACCTTGTGATACTAGGGATATTCAGTGAGTTGGAGCATAGAGCTTGAGGAGCATGGAGTCTTGTTTTCATCTTGGAGTCTTATTAGTTCTTTATACATTGTTTGATTTGATAGTAGTTTGTATTACTCTATGGTAAACTTGGTTTGGTTTTGGTTATAAAATAAATTATTGATTTTTCTTTATTAGTTAATGCATCATATGGAGTTTGGTTGGTTGTGGTTGCTGGTTAATGGTTTTATTTATTAAAGGGTAAATCATCCCCCACTTGTATTTGAAACCCTTTGGAATTTATTTCCAGACTTTGGCATCTTGGGGATGCCTTTTAAGGCCTAGTAATGATTCATTTTATTCTCAATATAATGAGAATAATCGGGTCATTACAAATAGTAATTAATTTAATTTATCAAGATAAAAATACATTGTGTGCATAAAAAAAGTTTTCCCAGAAAAACATTACTTTTACTTTCAACTAATTTTCATTTTCATTTCAAATTAATTTATAACCAATTAATTTATTTTATACATGTGTAAAACATATAATTTTCATAATTTAGTTACTCATATTCATACTTTCTAATTTAATAGATATGATATGATGATATATTATATTACATTTCATTTAGACTCGAAGTTGTGTGTATCACAAGATATTGAAGTGATTAAAATTATTTAAAAAGAAGTATATCATAAAATATTGAGGTGTTATATCCCCCACCAATCAATTCATGTACAATTAATTCCTCACATATTTAATGATCAATTTAATTCCTAAATAATATCCCATATCAACAAATATTTGTATTGAGTAAAGGATTCATAATATTAATATTTCCTCAATCAATCAAATAACTTTAATAATAAAACATCCTATGAAGAAATGGTATATTGTTTAGGAAATATGGATATCTTTGATACAAAGAATATTTATATTTTATATACATGTAATTTATAATGAAATATGATCATAAGAAAATGAATGTTTCAATAGAAAGTCAATGACCAAAAAATCAATAAGAGATCAATTCATTATAAGTATAGGTTTTGTAATAAATTCATGTATTTTGGAGAATAAAAGAAAATGGAAGAAACAAATTAAAATAAGTTTTCAATAAATATTTTAATTTTTAAAACCATATAAAAATTATAGAAGAAGTTAAATATTATAAAATGGTTATGGCAGTGGGAAATTCTGTCAACATCATTTACATTAAAAATAAAAGATTCTTTCTGAATTTTTAAAAACATATAAAAAATGAACCTTTCAAAAAAATTTGTAAATATTCCTTTTAAAAATTTTAAAATGTTAAGGATACCTTAAAATGTACTTAATAAATCATTTTTTTAAATGAAATGGATTTTTTTAATAGAATTTTGAAAAATATGTACATGGAAGAAAAAGATACCCAATCACAAGAGAAATATGATCGAATTTTATTTTAAAAATTTATTTAATTGATTCAAGTTACAAAGAGATAAAATTTTGGAATAAAATATGGAAACTCCTTAAATATCTTGATAAAAATAAAATATATTAAGTTTATGAAGGATATATTATAATATTCCTTCTATAAAGAATGTAAGAAACCCTAGAAAAATAAGATTTTAAAATAAATTCTTACCTCTTTAGTAACTTTTAAATTATAACCCATTGAAAGAGTAGCTTGAATTGAAACTTTAATCATCATGAATAAATATATATTCATGTTAAATATATCAAAGGGTCATTATATACACCAAATAAAATTAAATAGGTGTATAATACCAAATATTTCTCAATATAGTGGAAATTGAGATGAAATGCTTTACAAAGATTATAACATTGATGTGAGAATTAATCAATGAAGTGATTATGTGTAAAAAATTTAAATAAAAAGAAAATAAGTTTAAATAAAAAATAAAATAATTATAGGTGACTCCACACATAATATTGGCATAACATAATTAGTGAATTAGTGGTATAACTCAATGAATAAAAGTTGAGCTAAGAAACCCTCATACCATAGAATTACATTTTATAGAATGTGATTTAAAGTTATATATAATGGTTTAAAACTTTTTATTAATTTATAATAGAGATATATAAATATTTATAATATCATATATGATCCAGTTACAACATTTTAACACCCTCTTATTAAATTTATTTATTAAATTTATCATTTCTTGGTGTTAATTGTTTCATTCTTCATGAGAATTTTAGTTTGGTAGTTCTAGTACTTGTACTTTGATTATGGTTACATCATATAAATAATTTTAATAAGGATATAAATATAATATATATTCATTATATATATATATATTTATATTCATCCATAATGGATAGATATAGAAAAATCAATTACATAGTTCATGGAGAAGGAACAATGTACGTATGCATGAACGCCGTTTTCAATTTTCAATGAATGTAAAAAAAGAAATATAAATAATAGTTAATATTTAAATAATAATTATTATATTATATATATCACATATATTTATTAAATACATCCTTGTTACCATCCATGTAAAACAAAAATGAAAAACTAATCACATGGCTTTGTGGAGGTGGTTGTCCACACGTACACACACACACGACATTATTGTTTTCCAACATATTGGAAGTTAATAAGGTAGATATGATATTATAATTAAAAAATAATAATTACATCACAAAAATAAGGTATAAACATTAAAAAAATCATAATAACCATCCATTAAATATGGTGATGGAAAATGAATTGTATTTCTACGTGAATACGGTAAGTTGTATGTATGCATGAGCGATTATTTCACTCCCTATTTGATGTAAAAGAGGTTGAATAAAGGTTTTTTTCATAATAATTATAAAATTTAAGTATATTTAGGACACTTAATTTATTATTTTATGAATAATATAATAGATTTATACGATTCATAAGAAGAAATAAATTGAAAGAGGTCTTTTGAGATGATTACCTCTTCTTCGACATACATCCTTTAGATCCATTCTTAAGGACCCTTGGAATAGTATTTAATATGAAAATAAAAAATAATTAATTTATAGGGAAGTTCATAAGATATTTGGGCAGGTTTTGGCTAAGCTATATGGATCAAAGTAGTATAAAGAAGAGAAATGAGGGGTTCCCTTTTATAAGTGAGGAGAGGGGAACTCTAGGAATTTATTAAAAGATTAAAATATAGTAGAGTCATTATTAAGAAAAATGATTCAAAATGAACATATATTAAAATTAGGGATATTATTTTTTTGAAATAAAATAAAAAAATACAATTTTTATTGGTTTATGTGGTTTTTTAAACCTGATCTTTTTATTTAACCTCATAGTTAACCAATTTTAACCTTAACTATGGTAACAACTTTTTTACTCTCAAAGGGATATAATTTTACTTATAAGGATAAATTGGCTCATAATGGAAAATTTGTGATATTTTATACCATTTATCATCACAATTTTATTATTTAAATATTTTTTTTTATCATTTTTAAATAATTTAATAAAATATTATTTTTCATAAAATATAATTAACGTCATTTTTGACACTATTCACATAATTTGACTTTGAAAATAACATGAAAATGATAGAATTAGAATTAAAACATTTAAAAAATCTATAATTTATTACATTTATATATATAACTCTTAATTAACTATAACTCACCCAAAAAATATTACTTTTAGAGTTTTTAAAATAATTTACTTGATTTTTCAAATGCCAACACAAGCATTGTGTCGGCGTTACATAATCATTTAAGGTAATTATTTAATCACTAAAAATTAAAAATAAATTACCATCATAAAAATAAATTTATTATGTTAATAATAAAATTTTATATTAATACATAACATATTCTTATACCTATCTTAACAAAGAAAATATATTAAAAGCAAGAGAATGAAAATTCAGAATTTTCTTTACTTAAAATAATATAGATTTCATTATCAAGGTCAAATAGACCCAAAATTCAATATATTCATATTTGGGATGTATTTTATCAAATTAATCCCATAAAATGAAATAAATTCAAGTTTTGGGTTGATTTTGAGATCTTATCTTATAGTTTTAACCACGTTTTATCCGTTTTACCCATACTGAAGTGACAAATATATACCACAATTACTAATCATAATGACAAAAAATAAAAGATTACTATTACAAAATATTAAACTCATAATTAAAAATATGGTATCCATTTTTAAATATTAAATCTCTATAAGTTTTATAAATATATTTTAATATAAATTCATAAAACATAATGAAAAAAATATTTTTTTGGAAAAATGCATTTTTAAATAAAAAACTAACTTATATCGAAATCGTGAATATTACTGATTCAAATGAAATTAATTAGATTATTATAAATAAAATGGATCATATTTAACTTTAATATCAAATCTAATATATAATATGACTTTTAAATTAATTTATTTAATAAAAATAAATGAGAGTATTTGAAAAAACTGAATTTTTCACTATTCACTAAAAAATCAATCATTTCAAAAAAACTTCAAAATTTCACCTTAATCAAATTTTATAAAACTATTTCAAATATTTTTTCATTTTATAAAATAAAATTTCTAAAATTTTCATAAATTAATTATATTTTCCACGTACAAAATATAATAAAAACATTCTTTAATAAAATGCCTTTTTGAAGTAGAAAATGAAATTACTAAAAAAATGAGTGCTTATTTCCTTATAATTAATAAATAAATTTGTATTGAGTGGGAAAATTATAAATATAATCCATAATGTGATTACTTATATTCATTCTTGTAAATTCAAAGATATATTATAATAGTCACATTTAAATAATATTATTTTTATAAAATATCTCAATTCATATATGGAATGATGTTGTGTGTTAATAATGATATCAAGCTTATTATTATTTTAAAATAAATTTTAGAGGTGTTAAATTCTCCACATAAATAAATTACATCCTCTCAATTTTATCTCAGTCATCAAAGGTTCAATATTTGAAAAAACCTTTATTAAAAACCCACATCATACAAAGGGATAATAAAACTTCTTTTAAAAAGGGAAACTACAAAGGATAAAGGATACCTAAAATAACCAATATCCGGGTTATCAGATAATGAGAAATTTTTTGGGAATTTAAAATATATATATGAAGGATAAAATTACTATATAAGGACTAATATAGATTTAAAATGAACGTGGTCATGAGAAAGTTAATGACCACAAAACCCTAAATTAGTGAGGGGTGAAAAGACCATCAATTATTCCAAAATAAAGGTAAAAGGATATTTTTTTTATTTTAAGATCATTTTCCTAAAGTTGAGGATTATTTTACTTTCAAGATATAAAACATGATAAAATTTACATACTGATTTATTTCCATTACTAAGCACCATTTCATTCTTTGATTGTGCTTTGATAAACTTTCACATCATCTCTTATTCCAAGAAATGAATATTCAAGATGATTTTTTCATGTCTGAAGCACTAAAATTAATTTTTAATGGATCATAATATCTATAAAATAATGAAAATGCATTTCATATTTCTCTAAATATTTAACAAAACCAAAATGGTTAGAAAAAGTTATACAATATTGATAAATATATTTCATTAATATCTAAAACCTCAACAATAACTCCCAAAGTTAATTTTAATATATTCCATAAATAGTTAACCTTAAGAATACTCAAAATTATGCTTGAAAAAATTTAAAACCAAAAAATTTGAAAGATTTGATCAAAAATTTATCCTTATACAACATAAAGTAGATCATAATTTCACATAAAACATATGTGAATACCTTGATCACATATTATCTAAAATATACCAAGTATTTCCCAAAATTACCCAAATCACCATAAAAACACTACAAAAACATATATGATTCCACAAGTTGACTCAATATTTATCCCTAAAATAAAATACCATCCTATAAAATAATATTTTTTTTACCTTAATTATATAATTTTCCCAAAAAATTATAATGATATTATTATACAAAAACTTTAATCACTTAGTCACCAAATCACTTTTAAATACCATGATTTTCTATATGATAAAACACATGTTACCAAATTTTAATAACCCATAATTACATCAACTTCAAAGTTCGTATTAAAACTTAAGGTTATCAATACCCTTATACACAAATTACCATAATTCAGATTTACTAACCTTTTTATACAACTTAATTAGATTAAATAACAGTATAATAATCCTTGGATGTCAAAACACCATCAATGAATACCAATACATAATAATTTTCAAAAACCAATACATAGGTACATCAATTATTCAACTACCTTCATAAACTTCTAACCATGTTTTTTTTGTTTTATTACATAATACTTCCTTTATACAATTACAAATTTGAATCATATCTCAAATTTCCTTAAACTCAATATAATCATATTTTCTTTTAAGGGCAAGTTCTAAAATAATTCATGACTATTATATGTTAATCATAGATTATTCATTTCCAGTTATATAGTTTATAACATTGATAATATTTTATTCACATGAACTTTTTGATCCTTCTCCTGAGATTTTATCCTATTAACTTTTCAATGAGAATTTTATTACTTGATTTCCTATTTCTTCACATGTAAAACACCATCCTATTCCCTTAAAACATTTACCCAAGTTCCTCTTCTGAAATTATTTACATGTAGGATGTGGAATCCTTTTATTCCCATGGTTATTATCACATTAAATTACCTAAAACTACATATTTATATTATTTTATGTGTTAGGAAACTCAATCAAGTTGAGACTATTAATCATATAATAATATAGTTTATTAGGCATAATAAAAAGTTTTTGTATTCCGTATCTTGTTTCATTTGGTTTATCATGAGTAAAATCATTCCATTGTCCATCAAATTAAATTTTAACATGGTTTATTCTAGTTCCATCCATTTACTAAAACAAAAAATAATAGTATGAGAAATAATAATCATAGTGGGAAACCACATAATCATGAAAATAATTTATATGATGTCTAATATTGACACATTCTTTAAAATCCATAACACTATAAGTTTAACCTAGGTCATCCATGGTCATTATCTATTAAAATACTTCATAATGGTTTATAAATATAATACTAATTGACCCAATCATATCCCACTGGAGTGTCAAATTTGGTGTGTAGTAAAGGTATACTAACCGTGCACCAAAATGATGGTTGAGATATACTCAACCAAATCTTTTAAAGTTATTACCCCTAGATGCATCCGTTCTAAATACATTTCAACTTATAACATCTAAACATGGATGTATCACTAGGAAAACCACATAATATATACCTTAACAAAAATTTTATGATATTTTACTACAATTATACATATCCTCAAAGTTTGGAATAGGGTTATATTCCCTAATGCTTGTTTTACTAAATATAGTTCTCAAGGTTTCTACTAAACCTACTCTAATACCAACTATAAAAATCCTAAATCCATTAACCTAGAGTTTATGTATAATTAATTATATTATCATAATATATAATAAATCACATCCTAAAGGACCAAATAGTTTACCAGTATTGAAGAACTAGACACACACGTGATTACCATTTTTTGCATTGGATAAAAATATAAAACATAGTAATTGAAAACATTCAACATCATTTAAATCATTAAAATAATATTTCTTCATATCCCTAGGAAATAAAAAAATAAGGGTGAGCTCAAATGTGCATTAATGGTTATGTATAGTGGAAGATATTATGAGTAAACAAGGCATACTCAACATGGAAAGGTAAATAATAGAATTCTCAATAAAGGGAATGTTTAATTTTGGATGTCATGATCACATACATCATGATATCTTTACCATCAAATCCTTATGCTAATACAGTTTAATGGATGGGTAGGTATACACTAAAAAAATCATTTAATAAGGCTATCCATCTAGTTTGTCTCATGAGACCTATCGATGCATCAAGGAGCTATATAATTCTAGGACTCACCCATTACTACATGTACAATACATTCCTCACATATTTAATGATAAATTTAATTCATAAAAATATGTTTTATTAATAAATATATATATATCGAGTAAAGGATATTAAATATCAAGATTTTCCCAATCAATAAAATAACTTTAATAGTAAAACACTATATGTAGAAATGGTATACATTTTTAAGTAATATGAATGTCCATGATATAAGGAATATGGATATTTAAGAGAAATTTAATGTCCAATGAAATATGATCACAAGAAAGTGAATGTTTCAAGATAAATTTAATGACCAAAAAATCAATAAGAGATCAATTCATTAGAAATATAGGTTTTCTAATAAATTCATATATTTTTGAGAATCAAAGAAAATGGAAGAAAAAAATTAAAATAAGTATTAATTAAAGAGTTTTATTAATAAAACCATTGAAAACTTTTATAATAAGAAAAATATCATAAAATGGTTATGGCAGTGGGAAGGTCTATCAATGTTGTTTACATTAAAAAGAAAACATTCCTTTTTTATCTTTTATAAAGAAATTAAAAAAATGGCCCATTAAAAAAATCATAAATATTAATTTTAAACATTTTAAAATGTTAAGGATTACTTAAAAAGTACTTAATAAATCATTTGGGTAAATAAAAAGTACTTCTGTAATTTTTTTTTGAAAAATATGGACATTGAAGAAAAATACACCTCATCAAAAGATAAATAAGACCAAATTTTATTTTAAACATTTATTTGCTTGATTTATGTTAAAAAGAGATAAAATGTTGGAAAAAAATATGGAAAATCTCTAAATATACATAGTATAAGAAAATATATAAATTTTATAAAGTTTCTATTATAATATATCTTTAGAAAATAATGTAATCAACCACAGAAAAATGAGATTGTAAAATAAATTCTTACCTCTTTGGAAAATTTTAAATTGTAATAACTTGAAAGAGTAACTTGAATTGAAAATTTAATAATCATTAATAAATATATATTCATGTTAAATACATAAAATGGGGTAGTATATACACCAAATAAAATTAAATAGTTTCATAATATCAAATATGTCTCAATAGAGTGGAAATTGAGATTAAATCCCTTACAAAGATCATAAAATTGATGTGATAATTAATCTACAGGGTGATTAAGTATAAAATTTTAAATCAAAATAAAATAATTTTAAATAAAACATAAAATAACCATATGACATTACATACATTATCTTGACATGACATAGTCAATTAAGTAGTTTTATAACTCAATTAATAGAAATTGAGTTAAGAAACCCCCTTACCTCACGCTTTCACTTTGTTGAATGTGATTTAACCTCATTTATAATGGTTTTAAACTTATTATTAATATACAATAGAACTATATTAATATTTATAATATCATATATGATCCACATATAACATTTCAACACCCGCTTATTAAGAATTATTTATTCAATTCATTGTTTTCGGGTGTTAATTGTTTCATTCTTCATGAAAATTTTGGTTTAGTAGTTCTGGTAATTAAAATTTAATCATGGTTAAATTATATCCAGAATAATAATAATCATGATATAAATATCATATATATTTATTATATATATATATATATATATTTAGAGTCATCCATAAAGGATAGAGAGAAAAAATTAATTACACCATTCCTGAAGATGGTAAGCCATACACACACGTGAACATTGTTTCCACTTTTCAACATATGAAAAAAATAAAGGTAAATAATAATTAATATTTATAGATTAATTATTATATCATATATATCATATATATTTTTTAAATCCATCCTTATTACCATCTATGTAAAGTATAAACAAAAAACAAATCACACCACTTCATGGATGTGGTAGTCCACATGTACATACGTGCAACATTATCATTTTTCAAAATATTAGAAGATAAGAAGGTAGATATGATATTATAATTTAAAAAGAACAATTATTTAATAAATATAATTTATAAAAATTATAACCAACATAATAACCATCCATTAAATATGGCTATATAAAATGGATTGTATCGCTATGTGGAGATAGTAAGCCATATATACGCATGGACGATACTTTCACTTACAATTTGATTGAAAAGAGGGAGAATAAAGGTTATTTCATAATCATAATAAAATTTAAGTATGTTAAGTATACTTAATTTATTATTTTATGAATAATATCATATATTTATATGAGGTAAAATAAGAAACAAATTGAAATATGTTGGGTAAGATGATCACCTCTTTTTTGATAGGCCTCTTTTAGATCCATTCTTAAGGACCCTTGGAGTAGTCTTTTAAGATGACCAAAACATAAAATTAATTTATATAAAAGTTTATAAGATAATTTTTTAGGTTTTGGTCAATATATATGACTCAATGGGGTGTAAATAAGATAGAGAAGGGGCACCATTTTATAAGTGAAGAGAGGGTCATTCTTCTAATTTCTTAAAATATTAAAATATAATAAAGTATTTTTCAAGAAAAATGATTAAAAATGCATAGAGATTATAATTTGATATAGGATTTGGTTGGAATAAAATCAAAAAATAAAATTTTTATAGATTTAATTTGTGTTTTAAATCTTATCTTTTGGTTTAACCCCTTTGTTAACCAATTTTAATCTTAATTGTGGTGACGACTTTTTCACTCTTAAAGGGTGATAATTTTATTTATAAGGTGAAAATCGGATAATAAATGTCCAGGTTATAATATTTTAAACCATATATAATCCCAATTTTCCTCTTTAAATATTTTTATTATTTTTAAAAAATTTAATAAAACATTTTTTTCATAAAATATCATTAATGACATTTTGAAACTATTTACATAATTTGACTTTGGAAACAACATTGTAACAATGAAATTAAAATAAAAACCATTAAAAATGTATAATATGTTATATTGATCTTTAAAATCTATGGGAAACTATAAATCACCAAAAAATATTACTTTTAGAGTTTTTGAAACAATTTTCTTGATTTTTCTACGACTTGCACAAACACCATTTTGGCATTGCGTAAGCATTTAAAGTAATTTTTTCATCACTAAAAATTAAAAAAAAATTACATCATAAAAATAAATTAATTATGTTTATAATAAATTTGTTCATTCATTCATAACATA
Source organism: Viscum album (assembly GCA_963277665.1). Classification (NCBI taxonomy): domain Eukaryota; kingdom Viridiplantae; phylum Streptophyta; class Magnoliopsida; order Santalales; family Viscaceae; genus Viscum; species Viscum album. The sequence continues at coordinate 1,604,571,239 of OY728141.1, read as the reverse complement.
TTCTTATCTCTATGTGAACAAATAAAATAAATTAAAAGTAATAGAATGACATTTTGAATTTTCTTTACTTAAAATAATATAAATGCAATTATCAAGGTAAAGTGGAAAAAATGACATATATTCAATTTTTTATTGATTTTTTTGAACCCAACCCATAAAATGAAATAATTTCAAGTGTTTTATTGATTTTGAGACCTTATCTCATAATTTTAACCTTATTTTACCCAATTTACCCTTACTGATGTGACAAATATTAACACAATTACTATTCATAATGACCAAAAAATAAATAGGAAATATTTAAAAAATATGAAAGTAATAATTAAAAATAAAGTATAATTTTTAAATACTCAATATCCATATTTGGAAGAAATTAATTTTAATATAAATGTGTAAAATGTAATGAAAAAACAGTTTTTTGAAAAATGTGTTTTTAAGTATAAAAATTAACTTAGATAAAAATCATTAATATTACTAATTAAATTGGAATTAATTAGATTATTAAAAATAAAATGTATTATAGTTAACTTTAATTCAAAATCCAAAATATAATGGTATTTTTAAATTAATTTTTTAATGAAAATAAATGTGAGTGTTTGAAAAATCGGTACTTTTCACTATTCACTGAAAAATCAATCATTTTAGAAAAACCCAAAAATTTAACCCTAAGTTAATTTTGATATGATTATTTCAAAAATTATTATAATTTTATAAAATATAATTTTTAAATGTTTTAGAAATTAATTATAATTTCCACATACAAAATGCAATATTTTTTTTGAATAAAATGCCTTTTTGAAGAAGAAAACGACTTTACTAAAAAATGAATTATTATTTCCTAAAAAATAATCTATAAATTTGTATTGATCAATAACATTATTCATATATTTAATAATGTGGTTACTCTTATTCATTCCCACTAATTCAATGACTATGTTATAACAATCACATTTAAATAATAATATTTTTATAAAATATCTCAATTCACTTAAAGATCGATGTTGTGTGTTAATAAAACTATCAACATTATTATTATTTTAAACTAAATTTTAAAGGTGTTAAATTCTCCCCATTAAATAGGTTTCATCTTCACAATTTTATCTCGACCATCAATGGTTCAATATTTGAAAATATCGTTATTAAAAACCCACATCGTACAGAGGGATAATAAAAATTGTTTTAAAAAGAAAAAGTGGTATGGATAACATTTACCTGAAATAACATATAATTAGGTTCCTAGATAAGGATAACATTGATGGGAAGTTAAAATATATATATGGAGGATAAAACTACCATCCTATGACCAATACAAAGTGATAAAGAACATGGTTATGAAAAATTTAATGACCACAAAACCCTAAATCAATGATTGGTGAAAAGACCATCAATTCATCCAAAATGAAGGCAAAAGGTTAATTTTTTTATTTCAATATCCTATTACTAAATTTGATGGATTATTTTACTATCAAGGCATAGAACATGGGAAAATTTACTTACTTGATTTCATTCCGTTTCATAAGCATAATTTCATCCTTTAGTCATACTTTGATGAATTTACACATCATCTATTATTCCAAGAAATGAATATTCTAGATGAATTTTTCATGCCTAAAACACTAATATTATCTTTTAAAATATCATAAAATCTAAAAAAGAATTAAAATTTATTTCATATTTTTCTAAATATTTAAAAAACCAAAATTATTAGCACATGTTATCCAATATGAATAAATATAATTTATTAATCTCTAAAACCTAAACAATAACCCTCAAACTTCAACTTAATTAATTCCATAAATAGTTAACATTAAAAATTCTACAAAATATGTTTAACCAAATTCAAGTCTCAAAAAATCTAAAATATTTGATTAAACATTTTTCCCCATACAACATAAAGTAGATCATAATTTCACATACCAAAAATGTGAATAAATTGATCATATATTTTCTAGAATATACTAATCATTTCCCAAAATAATATGAATCACCATAAAACCACTACAAAAACATATATTATTATACAAGTTAACTCAATATTTATCCCTCAAATGAAATATCATATTATAAAATAATATTCCATTTACCTTAATTGTATAATATTCCAGAAAAATATAGTGAGATTATTTTGAAATAAATTTAATCACATGGTCACCAAATAACTTTTCAATATCATGGTAATATATACGATAAAAAATATGTTCCCAAATTTTAATAGCCCATAATTACCTCAACTTCAAAGACTGCATTAACCCTTAAGGTTATTAATACCCTTCCACACAACTTCATTACATTAAATATTGGTAGAATAAGACTTTGATGTCAAAATACCATTAATTAATACCAATACATAATAATTTTAAAAACCCAATACAAAGGTAAATCAATCATTCAACTTCATTTATAAAATTCTAACCAATACTTTTTGATTTATTCCATAATACTTCATTTATATGATTAGAAATATGAATCATATATTGAAATTTCTCAATCTCAATATAATAATATTTTCTTTTAAGGGTAATAGATAAAATAATTCATTCCTTTTATATGTTACTCATATATTCTTTATCTCTAGATATATAGAATATAAATTTAAAAATACTTTATTCACATGAACTTTCCGATCATTCTCCTGAGCTTTCATCCTTTGAACTTTTCAATTGGAAGTTTATTGATTGATTCTTTATTTCTCAACATATAAAAAATATTCATGTTTCTTTAAGACATTTCCTCAATTACCTATATTGACATTCTTGACTTGTAGGATGTTGAATCTGTTTTTCCCACAGTTCTTATCACCTTAAATTCCATGAAACTTAATATTTATATTATTTGGTGTGTTAAAAAACTCACCCAAGTTGAGATTGTTAATCATATAATGAGATAGTTGATTAGGCATAATAACAATGTTTTACATTCCATCTATTGTTTAATTTGGTTTCTCATGAGGAAAATCATTCCATTGTCCATCACATTTAGTGTTAACATGGTTCCTTATAGTTATATACATTTACTAAAACCAAAAATCATAGTATGAGTAATAATAATTATATAAGGAAACCAAATAATCATGAAAATAATTTATAGGATGTATAAATATTGACACCTTATTTTTAATATATGACACTTTAGGTTTAACCTAGACCATCCATGACCCTTATCTATTCAAATCATTCATAATGGTTCATAAATATAATGTGAATTAAACCAATCATATACCCAAGGAATGTCAAACCAGGTGTGTAGTAAAGACATACTCATTGTGAATTTGAATTATTGGACCTTTTTTAATCAAAAGTAACTGAACTTGGTTGGAAACATGACCTCAAGTGCACCTCCCTATATACTAGAGGCTGTTGAATAACAGAGAGGGTCCATAGTGGAATAGTGGGGAGACTATACCCTCATGACCAGAGTGTAACATATTAGTATACTCATATTAATCAATAGAAGAAGTATAAAAGATAAATTAACAACGAAATAGTAATCATCTATCATATAAATAACCAAGTAATCACATCCATCAATATCATATAGAAAATAATGATAATGCAATGATATACAAAAAGGGTAATGCAAGGGGATTGGGTGAAAATCATATAAAAATGCGATAAAAAAATTAAAAAAATACCTAAGGCTATCTCTAGTAACATATCGAGCATAGGTTCGGTCCTCTACCCTCATACACCATCCTATCAAGGTAATAAAACATCTATATTGGGTCACTTTCCCTTGTACCTTACTGCATCAATGAAGTATGTCTGGGTACCCAATGGCGGCACACCACTCACTCACATGTTTTATTTAATCTCAAAAAAAAAACAAGTACAAGATACAGAATAGGAAAAAACCAAATCAAGAATAGATTTATAGAATAGATTCATTAGTTCAATTTTCAATAAGTTACAAAAGTTTTAAGAAACCTATTTTAATGTTTCCCTACTTTTTTCCTTGATTAAAGGGGACTTCCTAAATTCTTATTAATTTTCAAGTGAAATATATAATATATTCTAATCCATAATTATTTTTATAAAGATTGGAATAAATCCACATATAGTTATAGAAAGATTTTGGAGGAATATGCTTCACCAGGGATGAAGAAACAATATAAATTATTTACATGAAAAAGAAATTTTCAATTAAAATTTAGTATTTTTTGAAATTTAATGGTTTAGGTATTCCAATGAAATATTTAATTACTATTATTATAATAATAAAAATATATATAAAGGGGAAAAATTAGTCACAAAACTGTAATTAAATATTTATGACTTATAAAATACCAACACTTAATTAATAATTTTTAAAATATTTACTTAAACTATGATATAATTATATAACTGTCATGAAATTCAAGTTCTTCCTCATATGGAATTATTTGTTTCCAATTTTTTCTATTATTAATATTCACCTCTAACCAAAATCTATTAAAATGTCAAAACATAACATTTTCCCTATAATTATCCATCTTGATTTATGATTTCATTATATACAAGATCAAATGTGAAAAATATTTACCATGTGAATCTTCCAACAACTCTTTATTTAACTCAGGATTTTATGGTATATTTTTCATAATGAAATTAAAATATTAAAGAAATTTGGGGTTTTTTAATTTTAGTAAATTAGTTAAAAATAATTATTATTTCACTTAAGGTATCCGTAAACGATCACCTTTCATTTTTGAAATCATCATTTAAATATTGGATTTGGGTAAATTTTTGATATTTTTTTAAAAAGATTTATTTTTTTGAATAGTGAAGTCCATAAAGGGAGCCCAAGATTCACTCACAGTGTACATAATGATATTCCCTCTAAGTCCATCCTTAGTAGTACACATAGGGATTTAAAGAATAACACATGGTGTATATAATAATATTCCCTCTGAGTCTATCCTTGGTAGTCCACATAGGGAGTCCAAGTATCACTCATGGAATATATTATAGTCTAGATGCTAAGTGAGTCCATCCATAGTGCTCATATAAGAACCCATGTGTCACTCATGGTGTATGATAATTCCATTTACAATTTATTTAATTAAATTTTCCCGATGAGTCCATTCACAGTGTTATGAGTTGGAACCCATGTATCACTCTCGGTGTGTCAACATGAATGGTCATGGGACTGAAGTATAGCCATAAAATTTAAGTTAACATTTAATTCAATTATATATAAAATTTATATAAGAAATTAACTCACTTAAAAGGTGGCTCAAAACATATACTTGGCTTATAAGGCCTAGAATCCCATGAATCCCCCCATTCATCTTAATTGGGAATTTTGGTTTTAAAGAACATATCAATCTTAAGAGATAAGAGACAATGTAAAAGGTTATAGGGACATGGTATTCCATTTACTCTTTCATTTAATTCAATTTACATGTTAATAATTTCATTTAACATCCCAAAATCAAGGGGTAAAAGAACACACCTTAAGAGGTTGATCAAATTAATAGGTCACCCATGGTGGTTTTATACGGTTTAGAAACACACCCAAGGGGTGGTTCAATTCAAAATCCTTAACCTCTAGTAAGACAAAAATGAGTCTCTTGGTCCATATAGATCAAGCCTATTCATTTAATCTAGGAAAAATTCAATTTTAAAAGTATCAATCATAAAATACACCATTAAACACAATGACATAATACATAAACACCATAACTTTTAAGGGAAAATCACAAGACCACTTTCCTTAGATTTATAGTTGATTCCTCATCCATTTTTGGACTATAATATAGTCTAGTACGGAATAAATTGAGTAAATATAAAAATGAATTGAAAATAGGACATATTATCTCACAATAAAATAACTCCATTGATGGGAAGTTAAATTATGAATGGTGAAAGAGGAATGGAAATCTCACTAGTATGCATCCAATAATATCAAGAACAAGAGTTTCAGAGTCTGAATAGAGGAGATAATTTAATCACTAGATTAATATTAAAGGAGAGATACCAAATGGTGAGGGAATGTTGTGATTTATAGAGAAATAAAGGAGGGTAAGGGTTAAAAATAAAAGAGGGGAAAATCATTATTTCACCCTTTTTAAAGGGTCCCATGATTTGTCCACACGATTGGACAAACCATGCACTAATCATATAATAACCACTATCAATAGATACCCCCTCTCATGGGATAGGTGTATGGTTTGACTAACCATTCATAGCCCATGAAAAGTGCCTCTAAAACAGGGTCCACACCACTCACACGACCATGTGGTCTGAGTGGAATGGTTAGGAAAAACCATGTGGCCCTAGGAAGAGCACTAGACCACCCCGCATGGTTTAACCAAATCATGCATACTGGGCTGCATAGTTTATACTAACCACATGGCCCACCTATTCCTCCCAAAATGTCACATCTGTGTTTTAATATTGAGGTATTTCTTATGTTTATTTTATTATTGCATTTATACCTTCGGTTTCCCCTAAATTTTTAGTGGAAAATTGTAATTTTGGGCTTGATAGTAGGTGGAACATGGTTGGTTTATAGTTAGGGGAAACCATGTGCCCACCCCCGAGAAACCATGTGGACAAATGTAATTTTGGACAATGGTTAACCACATGGTTAGTCAAACCATGTGGTCTAACCATGCATCTTGTTCCTCATAAGCAAAGAGGGGCACACAGTTTCCATATAGTTTGGAAAACCATGCAACTTGTCCAGGTCATTAAAATTTGGGAAATTACCTTTATCCCCTCTTCAAATTTAACCCTAAAACACCTTTATTTTCCCCATTTGGGATTTGAAGCCATTATATCTCCCTCCAAGTTTCCTTAGACCTCTTGAGCCCCAATACTTGGGTGATTTTGACCCAAATTCTTCAAGGAAACATCAAGTAATCCATTCTTTTCTTTATTTCTCCCTCTTTCTTGGGTTCTTCTTCTCTCTTTCTTGAGTTCAGAATTTCTAGCAGGTTATAGACCTATGGGGGTTTGATCCTGTGTTTTTGGGGAAATTATTGATGTTTGTTTTTTAATATTTCCTTGTTAGGATCTTATGGTAGTGAATTTATGGTTTCACATCATTTTCCATAAGTTTTTAAGTGAGAGGTAGGTGGTTCCATGATTATACACTATTACATGATTTTGATATTATTTCTTGAATGCTTAAACATGTTCTATGGATTATTTGGGTGGTTAAAAACATGTTTTAGAAATGGTTTAGCATGAATATGTGACGAAATATGGTTTTTGAAAATAAATTAGTTTTATTTCATGTGTGCTTCATTATGGTGTTTCTTAAATATATTTTATGCTTTGTGTGGAAGGTGTGAAATGTGTTTACAAAGAGATTTAAAGGTGATAATATGTTTAAAGTGGGGTTTTCAAGTGAAATGTGTTTTGTTGAATATTGGATTCCTTGTTGTGTACCTTTATTGTGTATTGAAATTATGAATCATGTTATAAAAATGGTTTTGATATGAATATGATCTTGAAAGGGTCTTTTTCCATAGAAAGTGATAGGCTTTCACATGCGTTCTCCTTGTGGTGTTTCAAAATGGCTTTAATAAATTGTTGAAGTAGTGTGAAATGTACTTCCAATTAGGTTTTTATGGAAAATGGTGACTTCCTTGTGTGATTACGATGCTTGGAATGTATATGTGAAAGTGTTGGTTTATGTGATATGTGAAATAAAATTTGATCACAATGGGAATCCCAGGTAACTAGGTGGTAGAACTAGAACTAGTATTCTAGTTGATTCAGAAGAGGCTGAGGCCCAGATTCATCTAGTATAATTTACGATTACAACACTAACTAAAAATGTGATATTATCGAAGACCACTAGACCTTGGGATTCATTTCCCTCTAGTGAATCATGTACGAGAATTCTGATTTGGAGACCATTGGACCTTGGGTTACGTTCCCCTCTAGTGGATCATTCACAAGGAAGTTGTTAGTAGTTTATTGGAGGATTTTGACCACCAAGGTATGAGGTTTCTAGGGACCCTTTAGTGTTATTTACCTATAGGGATTTATCCATGGTGCTCACTTGTGAAATTATGCTTATGATATGTGGCATTAGCCATCGATATATGGTAGTTATTGTGTATATTTTTATTTAAAGCAAGATTATTTGTAAAAAGGGTTTTCATTGAAAAGTGTTTGTTGAAAAAGTCTCCTTTAAAATATTTTATTCAAAATGTTTCAAATGTTTTATAAAAATTTTCATGTTACTTTTTCTAATACTGTTATAGCATGATTTTTTTTTATTTTGGGTGGCATCCTACTGGGCTTTGGATCACACCCTTTATACACCCTTGAGTGTATGTAGACTATGTTATGTATGACCCAGGTAAGGGAAAGATGTTTCATAGTGATGGTGGATCTGGTTGCTAGTGCTTCACTTCTTACAGGTGTTGGTGGCAGTGGCTTGAGGGTGATGAATCTCTCATCACATATAGGTTTCTTTTGGGATAGTTATTATTCCCATTCTATTGCAGTCCATTGGGTTTTTTGGTTAAATATGTAAACTTTGAATTCTGAAAATTGTTGTGCCTCGTTTGAAATTTAGTCATTTATCATTGTGATGATTATTTCTATTGGTTATTTATGCTTATATAAATGAGTTAAATCATTACCAAAGAATATTGTTGATACCTAGGCACTAGTTTCCAGCCCATGGAGATCGAGAACACCCATCAGGACATGCCATGAATAGGGCTGGGTGTCAGGTTAGATGGCATCCCATATTGGTTCATGAAAAAATGGTACCAGAGCAGTTCATGCTCTTTTGGGATAGGTTGTTTGGGAAGAGTCTAGATAGACCAGAGATAGGATTTTTGGGGCATGAGGTTCTATTTGAGAGTGGGGTGTCTAGCCAACACACCTCGTGACAATACTTGAGTCACCATGGGATGCTGAAATTTGATTTAACTTATCCCCCAAGTGATATTTACAGACTAAATACTATATATGAACACTAGTTGGGGGGTGGAGTAGTTTGGTTTTCCTTTTTATTATGATGGATTTTGTTTTTTATGATTCATGTAAGTGTTTGACATTTGTTGTTATTACTGAAAATTTTTAGAATGTGTGTTGATGGTTGTATTGATGGTTTTTCCTCATTGTTGCTTGTTGTAGAAAAATTCATCCTCGAAGAGATCATGTGAAACTACAGGAAGAGGCTGGAGATAGTTCTCCCTCACTAATTGATCAGAGGTTAGTGGAATCCATGATTCATACTATCCATGTTTAGGGTCAAGGATTAGGCCCTGACCCTACTTAAAAGAGAGAATTTGAACCAGGTCCTGGTAAGGATAAATCTCAAGAGTTCCTAAAAAACAATCCTCCTTCATTCTGAGGAAACAAGGAACCTTAGGAAGTAGAGGAGTGTCTTTAGAATATATAGAGTATGAATGAGTTCCTTGGTACTCAAGCAGAATTTAGAGTGAAATGTGATTCTTTCTTATTGGAAGTTCCTAATCAAAAGTGGTGGGAATTAGTGGTGAAAGATGGGAAGCACGAGAAGATGAGTTGGAAAGATTTAAAGGTTGTCTTCAATGAGAAATATTGTCCTGATATTTTGTCATTTTCTAGGACCCAAGTCTTTTTGAAGCTTATCCAGGGAGATCAGACCATGATAGAATATTCTAAACTCTTTGCAGAGCTAGTTCAGTATGCACTTGAGGTCATTTCTAATGAGCAGATGAAGGCTCAAAAGTTTGATATGAGGTTGTGGCCAGAGATCCAATCTCAGGTTTTCTTGTTAAAGATGAAAACCTATACTGTGGTGGTCAACTATTCAATGATGTTTGAGATTGATTGTGGAAGAAAGTTTGGTTTTTCTAGAGCAGTATTAGCAGTGGGAAACAACAATTCTTATGAGAATAAGAGGAAGAAGTATGAGCAGGGGAAGAAGGATGGTGGTTGTTTTGGACATCCTTCCTAGCTACCTTCTTCTATGGATTCTGACGTTGGTTCAGTCATGTGCCATCAGTGTGTGAAGGTAGGGAACATGTGACCTATGTACTCATATTTGCACAAACCTTGTCATTGGTGTAGAATTATGGAGCACTTTCTGTGATTTTGTAAAGTGGTGCATCCATCTTAGAGTGGTACAGGATTTGTGGCTTCGAAAGGGATGACAACTTAGAAATAACCATCTGGGGCAATGGGTTCTTGGTTTGGAATCCATGGCTGTAGGTATGGATCATCTTCTAGGTAGGGTTAGTTTAGGGTATAACCACATTCTAGTGGTCGTTATCAGGCTCAGGTTGAGACAAGGTAACTCCATGTGGTGGATTGGGTTCCAGTGGAATCAGATGCAGGGCCTACGATAGTTCAAGGTACTATTCTTATTACATTATCATTAACCATTATTTTTTTGATACTGGTTCTTAAATTTATTTTATTTCTTCCCTCCTCTTTGAAGTGTTAAAGTTACCAACTGATCTTATACCATATGCAATGGAGTTGGTAACGCCACTTGGTAAGAAGTGAGAGCATGGTTTCAGGTGTTTGTGTTGTGCACTCACCATGTCAGGGGTTGAGTTGGAATGGAATTTTATTGTTTTAGAGATGTATATTTTTGACGTGATCCTTGGTATGGATTGGATGGTACCTTTTCAGGTTCACAAATATTACTATAGGAAGTGAGTGAGCTTTGAGGTATCTGATAGAAGTACCCAAGTTTTTCATGGTGAATGGGATCCTCAGTCAGGTCATACTGAACCTCCACTTCTAGATTTGGTAATCTCATTTTTCAGATCTTGTCACTCATGTTGGATGATGGTGGTGGTGTTCCTAAGAGTGGATTACCTCCTGTGACGGATGAGTTCCCATAGGTTTTTCTAGAGGATTTCTTAGGTTTTCCTCTAGACTGAGATGTGGAGTTTTCTATCTATTTGGCACTAGGAACACAACATATATATCTTCCCTAACAACATATGGACCCAATGAGTTGAGGTAAAGAAATGTACAATTGGATGATTTAGAATCCAAAGGATTCATTTTCTTGAGTGTCTCACCTTAATCTGCTCTAGATTTTTTTTTGTGAAAAAGGCTGATGGATCTCTCCGATTGATTATTGATTAAAAAAATTTGAACAAGGTAATGATCAAGAATAAGTATCCCTTTCCAAACATTACTGAAATTTTCTATCAACTTAAAGGGATGAGGTGGTTCTCCAAGATTGATTTTTGTTCAAAGTATCATCAAGTTAGAGTTATAGAGGAATATATTCCAAAAATAGCCTTTTGAAGAAGAAATGACTATTTTGGGTTCTTAGTTCTACCTTTTGGGTTGAAAAATGCTCTAAAAGTCTTCATTTAACTCATGAAAAGGGTGTTTTATCAGTAACTCGAATATTTTTCATGGTATTTATGGATGAAATACTGGCTAATTCCATATCTAAGGTGGAGCATGAGTGAAATTTGTGGATCATGTTGGGAACTATTTAGGATCATCATTTCTATGCCAAGTTTTCTAAATGCATCATATGGATTATAGAGATGAAGTTTCTAGGTCACGTGATCTCGGAATGAGGGGTTTCAGGGGACCCTGAGAAGATCAATGTAGTTATTTCATGGGAAGAACTAAAGATTTTTTTTTGAAATTAGGAGATTATTAGGCCTGTTAGGATATTACATGCATTTTGTTATGGATATATCTTAGCTTTCTCTATTCATGATAACACTCACCTGAAAATGGGTGAAATTTTAATTGATCCTATAATTGAAATATTACTTCTAGGAGCTAATGAAATGGTTGAAAACAACCCTTGTTTTGATTTTAATATAGTTTAGAAAGGTATATGTGCTCTATTGTGATGATTTAGGTATGGGTCCTGGGTGTGTGATGATTCAGGATGAGCATGTGGTGGCTTATGGTTCTTTCCAGCTCTGACCACATGAAAATAATTACCCAACCCATGATCTAGAGTTAGAAACACTGATGAATACCTTAAAGTCATGACATCAATATCTTTCTAGAAAGAAATTTGTGCTTTATTCTAATCATAAGATCTTGGCCTATATTTTCTCCCAAAAAGATCTGAATTTGAGGAAAAATCATTGGGTTGAATATCTTCAAGGGTTTGATTTTGATATCATGTACACTTCAAGAAAGTAAATGTTGTGGAAGATGTTTTGATCAGGAAAGTGCCAGAGCATGTGTTGAAAAAGTCCAGTGATGAATGGGATCTGATGGGACTTTTTGATCAGATGCACCTTGAGGCCAAGGGGCATAGTGGAAATTCATTCCTGGACACTATGCATCCAGAAGCCTCTCTTATGGAGTTGATTTTCTAGGAGAATCCAAGGGATGAGTTTTTCTAGTAGTCTATTCAATCTCTAAATGGTGGGGAGACACCTTATGTTTTGTTGCAATCTCCTGAATGAGTTTTGTGATTCAAGGGTCACTTTATGGTGATGTTATCATTAAAGAAGGTGGAGATTCAAGATAGTCATCAATATTAGTGGTTCATTAATCCTAGTGCTACAAAGATTCACTATGACACACATCAGTAGTTATGGTGGCTAGGTATGAGGTTATTTGTAGCTAACTTTGTATCATTGTGTTATACATGTCAGCAAGTTAAGGTAGAGAACCAAAGACCCTCCAGTTTGCTTCAACTGCTACCCATTCCTACCTGTAAGTGGGACAAGATCTCCATGGACTCTATTGTCGGATTTTTTCATACACCATGGGGGAGTAATTCCACTTGGGTAGTGATCGATCGCCTAACCAAATCATCTCATTTCATTCCAATAAGAGATTCAATGAAAGTGGATGAGTTTGGTTGGGTATATGTTCAAGAGGTTGTGAGGCTTCATGGTGTGACATCATAAATTGTTTCTGATAGTTACCCCCATTTCACCTCTCAATTTTGGTAAGGCCTTAAAAAGGTGATGGGGTCATGGATTAAGTTGATCATAACATACCATCCTCAAACAGATGGTCAGACAGAGCAGGCGAATCAGATTTTGGAAGACATGATCCAGGCATGCGTCTTAGATTTTTGAGGTTCATGGGATATACATTTGGGATTGGTTGAGTTTTCATATAATAATAGTTAACAATACTCAATTAAAATGGATCCTTTTGAGGTGCTATATGGTCATCCTTGTTGATCGCCTTTGTGTTGGATGAGCTGGGTGAAACCTCATTGCTAGGACCGAGTTTAGTTCAAGAGACTTATGATAAAGTCAAGTTGATAAAGTAATGGTTTTTGATAGATTATAGTTTTTATAAATTTTATTACGATCAAAGATGTCAATATTTGGAGTTTTCCATGGGTGATTGGGTGTTCTTGAAAGTGGAACCTCACTTGGGTCATCTTCATTTGGGTAAGTAAGGGAAGATAACACCGAGGTATGTCAGAACTTTTTATATTACCAAGAAGATTGGTAAGGTGGCATATAATTTATCTTTTCCTTATTAGTTGAAATCAATTCATGACATGTTCCATGTCTCCCAATTGAAATAGTTTAACCCAGACCCGTCTCATGTGTTGAATTAGGAAGAGTTGGAATTGGAACCTATTTTTTTTGTATTTGAACGACTGGTACAGATTGTGGATTCTCAAGAGAAAGTTCTTCTGGGGAAGTCTATTCCATTGGTCTATGTTCTTTGGAAACATGGTAATGATGTGCATGAGACATGGGATTAGAAGTTCTGGTTTGAAAAAGAGTACTCATTTTTATTCTCTAATTAAGCTTCAAGTTGATTTTTTGGGGATGGAAATTTTTCATGGTGGAGGGAATTGTCACATCCATGTTTTCATTTTAATGTATTACTTCTATTTATTTTTCTCTTGCATTTATACCTTGGGTTTCCCATGCGTTTTGGTGAAAAAAATGGGGATTTTTGGTTTGGAAACAGGTGGTGTACGGTTAGAGGAAACCATGCACTCACCCCCAAGAAACTGTGTAGACAAAGGCCATTTTGGACAATGGCATACCACATGGTTGGCTGATGGTTAGTCAAATAGTGTAGGATAACTGCGAGACTTGTTTCTCCTAGGCAGATAGGGGTGTACAGTTACTGCATGATTTGGAAAATTGTGCGGACTAACCATGTGACTTGTCCAGGTCATTAAAATTTGGGAAATTACCTTTGTTATATCTTTGAATTTAACCCTAAAACACCTCTATTATGCCCCATTAGGGATTTTTATCCATTGTAGATCCCTCTAATATTCCTTGGACCTCTTAAGACCTAATCCTTGGGTGGTTTTGACCCAATATTTTTTAAAGAAACATCAAGTAATACCTTCTCCTATTAATTTATCCCTCTTTCTAGGTTTCTTCTTCCCAATTTATTGTGTTACAAATTTCTAGTGGGTTTTATGACTTGAGGGCGATGGGGGGGGGGGGTTGATCTTATTTTTTTGGGGAAAGTATTGATGTTTTTTGTTTAATCTTTCCTTTTTAGGGTATTTTAGTGGTGCAGTTGTGGTTTCACATCATTTTTTGGAAGTTTCTAAGTGAGAGGTAGGTGGTTCTATGATTCTAAATTATTAGATGATTTTGATATGCTTTCTTGAGTACTTAAACATGTTTTATGGATTATTTGGGTGGTGTAAAACATGTTTCAGAAATAGTGTATCATGAATATGTGATGAAAGATGGTTTTTAAAAATAAATTGGTTTTATTTCTTATGTGCTTCATTGTGGTGTTTCTTAAATATAATTTATTCCTTACGTGGAAGGCAAAAAATATATTTTCAAAGATATTTAAAGGTGAATATGTGTTAAAAGTAGGGGTTTTCAAGTGAAATGAGTTTTTTTGAATATTTGATTGCTTGTTGTGAACCTTTATTGTGTCTTAAAATTATAAAGAATATTATGAAAATGGTTTTGATGTGTATATGATCTTGAAAGGGGATTTTTCCATGGAAAGTGATAGTCTTGTACATGTTTTCTCCTTGTTTTATTTCAAAAATGGATTTCATTAATTGTGAAAGTAGCGTGCAATGTACTTCCAGTTGGTTTTATTATAGAAAATGGTGATTTCTTTATGTAATTAGGATTCTTGGAATGTATATCTGAAAGTGTTGGTTTATGTGATATGTGAAATGAAATTTGAGCACAAAGGGAATCCTGGGCACCTAGGTAGTTAAACTAG
The DNA here is from genome assembly GCA_963277665.1 of Viscum album. NCBI lineage: Eukaryota > Viridiplantae > Streptophyta > Magnoliopsida > Santalales > Viscaceae > Viscum > Viscum album. The sequence goes on along the minus strand of OY728141.1, from coordinate 1,604,556,171 downwards.
AACTAGTATGCTAGTTCATTTAAAAGAGGCTTAGGCCCAGATTCATCTAGCAGGATTTACGATTGCGACACTAACTAAACACGTGATATGATCAGAGAACAATAGAACTTGGGATGCATTCCCCTATAGTCGATCATGCATGGGAATGCTGTTTTGGAGACCACTAGACCTTGGGATACATTCCCTTCTAGTGGATCGTGCATGAGGACATTGTTGGTAGTTTAGTGGAGGATTTTGATCACTGAGGTATGAGGTTTCTAGGGGCCTGCTAGTGATATTTAATTATAGGTATTTACCCATGGTGATCATTTGTGATATGATTCTTATGAGATGTGGTGATAACTGTCGGTATATATTAGACCTTGTGTATATTTTTATTTCAAGTAAGCTTATTTGTAAAAAGGGTTTTCATTGAAAAGTGTTTCTTGAAAAAGTCTCCTTTAAAATATTTTCTTCAAAAAAATTCAAACATTTTATTAAAATGTGTATGTTAATTTTTATTATAATGTTATACAATGGAATCTTTTATTTTGGGTGTAATCCTACTAGGATTTGGATCACACCCTACACACACACTTGGGTGTACGTAGACTATGTTATGTATGACCTAGGTAAAGGCAAGATGTATCATGGTGATAGCGAATCTGGTTGCTAGTGTTCCACTTCTTATAGGTGTTGGTAATGGTGGATTGAGGTTTATGACTCTCTCATATCAAGGAGGTTTCTTTTGGGATAGTTTTTGTTCCCATTACATTATAGTCCATTGGGTTTTTGATTAAAGATGTAAACTTTTAATTCTAAGAATTGTTGTGCCTCGTTTGGATTAGGCCATTTACCATTGTGATGTTTATTTATATGGGTTATTTATGTGTATATAAATGGGTGAAATCATTCTAAAATCATATTTTTGATACCTAGGAACTAGTTTAAAGCCCATGGATATCGAAAATTCCCTTTGGCCCATGCCATGAATTAGGCCAGGTGTTAGGTTAGATGACATCCTGGTTTGGTTCGTGACACAAAAACTGAGGATTTGGGCTCTGTACATGCCCTAGAACCCCTAAAAATACCATGAACACATTAGTAACTTCCATTAGGATAAAATGAATAATTAAAATAAAAATAAAAGGTTCCATACCTTAAATAATATCCTGGTTCTTGCAGTATTCTTCCCTTAAAACAACTTGTCCCCAAGTTGTCCTTCCAAGGGTGGTAAAACATCATCTGAGAATAACTCCTACCATTGATCCTGTAAATTAGCCTCCCACTCCCAAGTCTCATACAATATATGGTCGTACTTCCATAACACCCCTACTAAAGGAACTAAACAACCTTATATAATCTTAATGATCCAATCAATAATAAAAATAGGGTTCTCTTAAAAGGATGAATCAACCTCCAATTCAACCTCCTTAGGCTGAAGAATATGAGATGGATATAAAAGATATTGATGAAGTTAAGATACATGGAGCACATCATGCATGGACCAATACCTATGAGGTAACTACAACCAATAGGCTATTGGTCCGACTTTCTCTATAATCTTGAAGGGATTGACATAATAAGGTGATATATTCCCTTGTTTCTAAGTACATTTATTACCCAATATGAGTGAAACATGTAAGAAAACCTAACTCCCCACCTCAAAATATAGTGGTCAATAATGACGATCAAAGTAATACTTCTTCCTAGATTGATTTGTAGACATCTACTTCCTAATAATATGAACACAATCTAAATTATTCTAAACAAGACAAAGACCCAGTAGAACTACCTCTCCTACCTCTAACTAACACAAGGGTGATTGGAATGACCTACTATAAGAACCTGAATCTTTTTTTTAGGTGTGGGTTTTATTTTCAAGTTGTTTTTGAGGAAAATGGGAAGAAGGAAAGTTTTAGGATTACACGTTGTGTACTTACTTTTACACTCCATGTACTATGGCACCAAGTCCAGGCCATGTCATGGCCGTGTACATGACCTTGTGATGACGTGGAAAGGATGTTTGAGGAGGGGATAGGAAAAGAAATATACATACCATGTATCCTTAGGGAAAACACTGTGTATTTTTATTTTTATTTGATAAATTGTACCGGGGTCACATGTCATTCATAAAAAGCTCTTCTTTTGGCTTTGTCTCATCCAGGAGAGACCAAAGCTGATGATTATTCTCCAAGCCCCTGACCTGCCATTCGTACTCTGAATCAAACTCTGTCGGTTTGGTTGGAATCGAATCAGCGAGTTCTTCATTATTCTAGATCCTCATCTACTGATTTCTCTTCTTTCATGATATATTCTTGGTTGAATTTTTTAGACTTTTTTATAGATCTATGACATTATAAGTCAAATCAAAGGATGAGATTCAAATATACAGATCGTACAATGTCTAGGTAGGTAGTTTGTGACTTTATGTAGATCATATTTGAATTATATGTGAAAAAGTAACCAATAACCTAGTTTAGGGTATTACGTGTTTAAGGAATTTAACCTTGTTAATGCCTACTATGCCTTTATTTCTTGATTTAGGGATCTTGTTTTAGAATAGGGTTTAATTACCTTACTATGGATGTGTTTTCCCATGTTTGAACTGATATTGGCCATTGGGCCTAGTTTTTCCAATTAGGAAGCTCTGTTTTCCATACCTAGTGTTATTAGGATGGAGTGATATTATCTGACTTACTTGTTCCATGATTTGTAGCTATTTATCCAAGTATTATATTGTGATTTACTTTGGATGCTAGATATTTTTTGTGCATGATTTACTTACACAGGGTTGTGAGAATCTGGTGTAGTTAGACCATAGGGGAAATGGTTGCTGAGGGATTTCCCAGAGTGTCAGTTATACTTTCAAGTTTCGAGTCCATAGGGGGGATGGACATGAGTGATCCCTCATATTGTATGTAGTTCCATGTTGTGAGACCATAGGGGGAATTGGATGTTGAGTGCTTCCCCAGAGTGTCTGTAGTTTACCGATAAAATACCACAAGGGGAATTGATGGTGAGTGATTCCTCAGAGAGTCTTTGTTTAAGCTGAACTAGAGGGGTTAGATTGTGAGTACTTACCAGAGGGTTTCTTGTGTTGATTGGCAATTATTTTGATAAATTTAAATGAATATAGATGAAACTGTAGGATTGAAAAACTTTTGAGTATTTCCATTTTTATTTATTCATTTTGCATATTGCCTTCCATATATATTCACTAACAGTTAGGCACATATCTTTGGGTGGTGCCTACTGGGATTCGTCTCACACCCTGTTTGGGTCATGCCTTTGGGCCCAAATAGATTATATTGTTGCAGGTATAGATAAGAGCAAGTTCCTTTCTACTTCAGGTACTTGATTGATGTGGAGATGGAGAGCATGGGACCAAGCTGAAGCTTGCGATGCTAATAGAGTTATTTACATGTTTTCCTTTGTACTTTGGTTTAGTACTATATTCCAACATTGTGACTTTTTGGATGCTTTCCTAGAAATATGTGACATGCGTAATTTATATATGCTATCCAGTTGTTTATCTACTTGCAGTCTTCCTCTGTTTACTATTTCATGTTATTATTACTACTTCTTCTACTGTTATCTATTTATTTCCACTATGTTACACTGTCAATGAGGGCATAGTTTCCCCACTATTACACCCAAGGCTCTCGCTTCTAGTCGACAACCTCTATCATTTGAGGAAATTCTCTTGAGTCCAAGTTACTAATTGGGTACGGGGCACCTCTGGGTGGAATTCGGAACCAGGACATTATAAGTGGTATCAGTGGAATTATTTTCTTCTTTGACTTACTATTTGAAGCCTATAGCCAGAGATAGAAAGGAATAGGTAGTTAGTAATAAGCTGTGCCCAGGATTAGCTAACTCGTGTACATAGAAAAGCTAATTTACCTTGTTTACTGCAATTTTTATGGTTTTGAAATTATTATAGTTGATTTGATTTCACCATTGGGAGATTCACATATTTTTGTGCTGTTATCATTGATATCATTGAGGTTATATTTTTGTTGTAACCCAATGAGATGAGGGTATGCCATCTGATGCATCATATAGGCACTTTCTAGAGATCACATGTCATGCATTCTTGTCATGCCATTTAGGGTGCATTACCAATTGCATGTTGTTGTGATAGATGTTGTTCTAGATATGCATGATATTTTGATAGATGCCTTGATAAAATACCTACTATTTTATAGGGTATTGGTTTGTGTAAGGATTCATTTGAATGGGTTCCAAACTTTGGTCCCTAAGGTGTTATGGGACCTCATGGATCATAATTTAGTGAATCATGTGTTTCTTGCACTATAATACTTGTTATGTGACATGAATATAATTCCAAGATTTGATTTGTGAGGAGTATGGGCCCTCACAGATCAGAATTTGACACTTTAATGTTTTTAAGCATTTTTATGGGTTCCAGAGTAGTTTATGAGGATTATGGTCCAAAAAAACCCAGAATAAATGGTGTGTATTGATGAATACATGCTATGTATCCTTCTGTTCGGGAAGGATTTTTTTTCTTAAGTACACGCCGTGTACTATATGTACATGTCGTGTAATCCTTGACCCTGTGACTGCCTGTGTGGTCAGGAACACAGGGTTAGAAAATATTTAGTGGAACATGCCATGTACTAGAAGTACACATCATGCTGTAGAGGCCATGTGTCTAGCCATGTGACTAATGACACATGTGGATGAAATCCTTCTAGTACACACCGTGTATGGAATTAAAACACCGTGTAGAGTCAGCCATATCTCCAACCATGTGACTAATGACATGGGTGGTTGAAACCTAAGCGGTACACGCCATATCTAGCACAAACACACCATGTAGTTTTTTTCTAGGAGAGAACTATGTGGTTTATCCATGTAGAAGAAATCAGGTTGGGGGAAAGGATTCATGTACATGCCATGTATGAGGATGAACACGCCATGTGTATAGGGTAATACATGACTAGTGTTGGAAGGAGAACAAACCAATGTAAAAGCTTAAGGGAACACGCTGTGTAGGGGTCATACACACTGTGTATCCATGTTTTGAAGAACTTGAATGATTTATTACTCTTGTTCCTTTCTTGTGATTCTAAGTTTCAGTCCTTGATAATATTGATCTAAGGTGTGCGATTTACCTTGTAGAGTCATGCCACCAAGACGTCCTTCGGTTGTTCGCCAAATATAGGGCAGCGATATGGCACCAGCCATGGCTGGTCAATAACTACCAGCAGATCCTCCCATCGTGCCTATCTTGGCACGAACTATCATTCCAGATATAGGTGCTGATGCACAGTTCCGAGAAGGATTCATGATGTTTATGCAGACCTTCGAGGGAGCACCGCGTCCTTCCTCATCCATGGCAAAACTAACGAGGGTCTTTCACCAGCAGCATCCTCATACTTTCTCAGGGGATAGAGGACCTTAGGCTATAGATTCATGGTTAGAAGCCATGCTGTCAATCTTCGAGCATCTAGAGATTCCTCCAGAGAGTAGGGTGAAGATTTATACTTATATGCTTTGGGATTTCACCAAGAGATGGTGGGATGTGATATCATAGGCAAGACACCAACAGGTTATGGCATGGGATGAGTTCCAACATGATTTCTATCATTAACTTTACCCAAATACTTTGAGGGCCTATCGATCCCGATAGTTCATGAGTTTTTAATAGGGTACTCTATTAGTAATGGAGTATTCTTCTTGATTCATAGAGCTTCAACTCTTCACACCCATTCCGGGGGGTGATGAGTTATTCTTGGCGAGGAAGTTTGAGGATGGAATTAGGCATGATATCCGATCTTAGGTGAACATCTTTAGGTTGAATTCCATCACCTCTATAGTCAACTAGGAATTGATCATAGAGTGAAACCTGGGGGATTATGGGGATGTGATCCAGGGCGGCTCGACTTCTGGAGTTAATACCCCTCCGACTGACAGCAGGAAGCACTATAGGGAGTATACATGTGGATATATGAGTAGGAAGAATACTTCCTCTGGTGGACAGGTGGTGTGCTATCAGTGTGGGAAGAGTGGTCATACAAGGCCACATTTCTCGAGAGAACCAGTTGAGTGCCGATCTTACGAAAAAATGGGTCATCTTCAGTGTTTCTGTCAGTTTTTATCACTAGAATCTAGTGACATAGGTTCTTCTATGACTACTCATTCAGGAGCAGGACCACCAGTTTCTCATCAGTCTGGGAACTGGAGTTCATTCGTTCGTTCAGGTTGAGGTGGAGGTCATGGTCGTGGTATCCAGTCGCCAGACTTTTAGTGACAATAGGGTGGATCAGCTCATGGTGGTCAGGTAGGGTCATAGGGCTATGAAACATGTCAGACTTTTATAGTGGAGTAGATTCAGCATGAGTAGGATCCCAAACCCTCTATAGTTAGAGGTAAAATTCTAGTTTCCTTAGTTTTAGCTTCTGCACTTTTTGATACAGGTTCTTCCCACAACTTTATATCTGTCTCTATTGTGGAGAACCTTGGGCTCTGCATCTTTACTTCTACTAATATCTTGATGATAGAAACTTTGTTGGGGACTATAATGGCTAGTGTACGTCAGTACAAGGAGTTCCCTCTTGAGGTTGGTGGGTGTCACTTCTTATGGTACCTTTATTTCTTAGAGATGATGGTATATGATGTCATTCTTAGAATGAATTAATTAGTTACCTTCTAGGATTTGGTTGATTGATATCGTTTTAGGGTGAGTTTCATGTCACCAGAGGGTAGATCATTTCTTCAAAAGGGTGAATGGGATGTACAGGAAAGAAGAGGAGGACCTGAGCATCATGGGTTGGGAGGAGTTACAACCCATATTTCTAGTCTATATCTGGATGACCAGGGGACTTCATAGATGAACTTTCCTCCAGTGGTGGATCGTTTCAAGGGTGTATTCCTAGATAAATTTTTAGGTTTTCCTCTAGAGTGAGAGGTGGAATTTTCTATAGATCTTGTTCCAGGAGCAGCACTGGTGTCTATTAATCCTTATAGGATGGCTACACTAGAGTTACAAGAGCTCAAGAAGAAGTTGGAGGAGTTGTATAAAAAGGGTTTCATCCAACCCAGTACTTCTCCTTAGGGTTATCCTGTCCTGTTTGCGAAGAAGGTAGATGGTACCCTTAGACTTTGCATGGATTATCAAAATCTGAACCAGTTGACAGTCAAGAACCGATATCCCTTACCAAGGATCGATGATCTCTTTTATCAGCTTCTATGAGCCTATGTGTTCTTGAAGATTGACTTGAGATCCGGTTATCATTAACTATGTGTTAGACCACCATATATACCTCTTATAGCTTTTCGAAGAAGGTATGGTCTATATGAGTATGTGGTTATGCCGTTAGGTCTTACAAACGTGCCTGTAGTTTTTATGGAACTGATGAAATGAGTATTACATCCATACTTCGGTTATTTTGTGGTAGTCTTTATAGATGATATCTTGGTGTACTCTCACACTCGACACAACCATGATACCCATCTTGATATTGTTTTGAGTACACTGAGATAACATCAGTTATATGTTAAGCTCTCAAAATGTCACTTTTGGATGGACCAGATTCACTTATTGGGTCATGTTATCTCAGAGAGAGGAGTATCAGTGGACCTTGAGAAAGTGAGAGCAGTAGTTTCCTGGGAGCAGTCGAAGAATGTATTTTAGGTATGGAGTTTTCTAGGATTAACTGGTTACTACAGACGTTTCATACAAGACTTTTCATGCTTAATAGCGCCACTGACGAGATTGACTAGGAAGGGTACAAAGTACCTGTAGACAGATTCCTGTGATTCATCCTTTCAGGAGATGAAATGGATTTTGACTTCAGCATCGATACTAGTTTTTTCATAATCGGGAAAGAGTTATACAATTTACTATGATGCATCAGGTATCGGACTGGGAGCAGTACTTATGTAGGGGGAATGGGTCATTGCGTACAGGTCTCAACAGTTGAGGCCACATGAGAGGAATTACCTGACACACAATCTTGAGTTGGATGCAGTTTTTCATGCCTTGCACTATTGGAGACATTATCTTTTGGTAGAGCATTTTTTTTGGTTTTTACCGACCACAAAAGTCTTAAGTACATATTTACTCAGTGCGATCTAAATTTTGGATAACAAAGGTGGGTTTAATACCTTCAGTACTTTGATTTTGAGCTTGCCTACACGTCTGGGAAAGGAAACACAATGGCTGATGGGTTGAGTAGAAGGACTCAGATATAGGCAATTAAGGAGGACAACAGTGAGTGAAAGATTATGGATCTGTTCTCTGAGATGCATTTAGAGGTGCACGATAGATAGGGATAGATGTTTCTTTATTATATAGTTGTTACCTCACCTCTACTTGAGCGAGTGCAAATGAGGAAAATATTAGATGATAAAGGCCTAGTACTGTGGGAGAGTGTGTCAGGAGATGACCCTATTCCTAGATGGACCATGGGAAAGGATGAGATCTTTTTCTTCCATGGATTCATATAGGTGTTAGTAGACATACACGAGGAGATGATGTGATATTTTCATTCTTTAACTTGGGTAGTTCATCCTGGTGTCACCAAGTTATATAGAGATATACATCGGCAATATTGGTGGCTAGGTATGAAGAGAGATATTATTGGATTTATGATGAGGTGTTCCACCTGTCATCAGGTTAAGGTAGAGAATCAACAACCAGTAGGGATTTTATAGCAGTTACCCATTCCCATGTGGAAGTGGAATGACGTCGCGATGGAATTCATGACAGGTTTTCTTGGGTCACCTTAAGGGAATGATGCAGTTTGGGTTATCATTGATAGACTCACGAAGGTTTCACATTTCTTACCAATCAAGGATACCTTCAGTGTTTATGAGTTGGGAAGGTTTTACATCACAGAGATTGTACGTTTACATGGGGTTCCACACTCTATCGTTTCAGATAGGGATGCCCATTTTACTTCTCGGGTCTAGAAGGGACTACCAAGGGATTTGGGTATACATGTACTTCTGATTACAACTTACCATAGCTAGATAGATGGCCAGTACTAGCATACGATTTAGGTGCTGGAGGGCATGATTTGAGCATGCGTTTTAGATTTTGGAGGATTTTAGGAGAAACACATACCTCTGGAGGAGTTTTCCTACAATAATTGTTTTCAAGCAATTATTTAGATGGAACATTATAAGTATTTGTATGGTAGAACATGCTGATCACCTCTATGTTGGCTGGAATCAGGAGAGACAACTATGTTGGGACCTCGTCTTGTCTAGGAGACTATAGAGTAGATAGAGTTGATTCAGAAGAGGATGACTACTACACAGTCACAAAAAATGTCTTATGCTGATCAATGGAGATGAGCTCTGGGGTTTGAGGTCGGAGATCGGGTTTTACTATGAGTCACACCAAGGTTGGGGAAAAATAGGATTAAGAGACAGGGTAAGATTTCACCGAGATACGTTGGGCCATTTGAGGTTTTGGAGAGAGTTGGGCCTGTTGCCTATTGGTTTCAATTACCTCAGAGGTATCGGGCTATGCACAACGTCTTCCAAGTTTCTAAGCTATGAAGTTACTTCTCAAACCCATCTCTTGTTTTTCAACTAGAAGATGTTGAGTTGGAGGTGGATGCCTCGTTCGAAGAGCATCATATCTGGATTGTTGATTGTGGCATGAAGGTTCTCCGTGACTGGTCTGTTCCACTGGTATGGGTACTATGGCAGCACGGGTGAGTACACGATGAGACTTGGGAGAGGGAGGACCGATGTGTGATCGTAGTGGCCAGAGCTGTTCAAGGATTCTTCTTTGTCACCTTCTTAGGGAAATCCGATTGACAAATTTCTTTAAGGGGGGAAGTTTGTAAGAACCTGAATATTCTTTTCAGGTATGAGTTTTCTTTTCAAGTTGTTTTTGAGGAAAATTAGAAGAAGGAATGTTTTAGGAGTACACACCATGTACTTCCTTGTATACATCGTGTACTCTGGAATTGAGTCCAGGCCCTGTCTAGACATGTCATGGCTGCGTACATGACCGTGTGATGACGTGGTAGGGCCGCTTAAGGTGGGGTACTAGAAAATACATATACACGATGTGTATCCTTAGGGAACACACCGTGTATTTTTATTTTTATTTGATAAATTGGACCAAGGTCACATATCATTCACAGAAAGATCTTGTTTTGGCTTCATTTCATCCAAGAGAGATCAAAGCTGATGATTCTTCTCTGAGCCCCCGACCCTCTATCCATACTTCGAATCAAACTCCGTCGGTTGCGTTGGAATCAAATCGGTGAGTTCTTCCTTCTTCTAGAGCCTCATCACTTGATTTTTTCTCTTTTGTGAGATATTATTGGTTGAACTTTTTAGAAATTTTTGTAGATCTACAGTGTTTTAATTTAAATCAAAGGATGGGATTCAACTATATCGATCGTACAACGTTGAGGTAGGTGGTTTGTGCCTTTCTGTAGATCTTCTTTGAATTATATGTGAAAAATTTCCCAATACCCTAGTTTAGGGTATTGCATGTTTAGGGAATTTAACCTTATCAATGCCTGCCATGCCCTGATTACTTAAGTTAGGGCTCTTGTTTGAGAATAGGGTTTAATTACTTTACTGTGAATGTATTTTCCCATGTTTGAACTGATATTGGTTGTTGGGCCTAGTTTTTCCTGTTAGGATGCTCTGTTTTCCATGCGTAGTGTTATTAGGATGGAGTGATATTATCTGAATTGCTTATGCCATGCTTTTTAGTTTTTTATACAACTAGTATATTGTGATTTACTTTGGCTTCTGGACATCGTTTGTGCATGATTGACTTACATAGGGCTGTGGGAGCCTGGTGTAGTTAGACCATAGAGGAAATGGATGATGAGAGATTTCCCAGAGTTACTGTTATAATTTCACATTGAAAGACCATAGGGGGGATGGATGTGAGTGATCCCCCAGAGTGTCTATAGTTCCATGTTGCAAGACCACAAGGGGAATTTAACGTTGAGTGATTCCCCAGAGTGTTTGTAGTTTACCAATAAAAGACCATAGGGGGAATTGATGGTGAGTGCTTCTTTATAGAGTCGTTTTTAAGCTAAAACAGATGAGTTAGACTATGATCACTTCCCATAGGGTTGCTTGTGTTTATTGAAGATTATTTTGATAAATTTAAATGAATATAGATAAAACTGTAGGATTGTTTACTTTTGAGTACTTCCTTGTTTATTTCTTCATTTTTCAAATTGCCTGCCATATATATTCACTGACAGTTAGGCACAAAACTTTGGGTGGTTGCCTACTAGGATTCATCTCAAACACTATTTAGGTCATGCCTTTGGGCCTAGAAAAATTATATTGTTGTAGGTATAGATAAGGTAAAGATCATTTCTACTTCAGGTACTTGATTTCTATGGAGCTCAAGAGCAGGGGAACAAGCCGAGGCTTGTGATGATGTTGGAGTTATTTACTTGTTTTCTTTTGTACTTTGGTTTAGTAATATATTCTATCATTGTGACTTGTTTGGATACTTTCTTAGAAATACGTGACATGAATCATTTATATATATGCTCTAGTTTTTTATCTACTTGCAGTCTTCTGTTGTTTACTATTGCATGTTATTTTTACTGCTTCTGCTACTGTTATCTATTTATTTTCACTGTGTTACTCTAAAAGTGAGGGCATAGTTTCCCCACTATCACACCCAAGGCCCTCATTTCTAGTTGACAGCCTTTGGAATTTGGGTAAATGTGCTTGAGGACATGTGACCAACCGGGTACGGGGTACCTTTAGGCGGAACTCAGAACTGGGATGTTACACCTACCATATAGGGCCTTATAAGGAGACATCTGTATGTTCTATTAGAAGCTGTTATTGTAAGGGAACTTTGTGAGAGGTGATTTTTTCTCCAAAGAACCTTTGAAATAATAGGAGCATTCTCCAAGAATTTCCTCCAAAACTTTTATCATACGCTCAGATTGACAATTAGTCTATAGGTGATATACTATACTCAGAAGTACCTATGAACCTATTTCCCTCTGTAACCCCTTCCAGAACTGTTACATGAAGTGAGAATCTCTATCTGATATGACAGAACATGGAACTCCATGGAGTCATATGATATCTTGAATTTAGAGCCTCCCAAGCTCATATATTAAAAATGTCTCCTGAATAGGTAGAAAATGGGTGAAATTTTTCAACCTTTCTATGATCACCCATACAACATCATTATCCCGAGTTGATTTAGTAAAACCCATCATGAAATACATGGTGATGTCATCCCACTTACACTCAAGAATATGTAATGAATATAAAATTCTTACTGGTAATTGGTGTTCTACCTTCACCTACTGACAGGTGGAACACTGAGTAACAAACTCAACTATCTCTCTTTTCATCCCCGACCACCAGTATTGGTGGTGTAATTCATGACATATCTTGATAATATCAGGATTTAATACCCATATAGAGTAATTATAACCACACATAAACTCCTATTATTTGGACTCAACTGATGATACCTATACACCATGAATCACTCCTCCTACATTAGAAATGCCTCTATCCTGATTCCTAACACATCACCATAAACTTTATAGATTTTTCCTAGATCTAGAAGAATCGGGATCTACACTAAATTCAATATCCATTTCACATATTAGAAGGATGTATCATAGGATTCTAACCATATGAACTTCACACATTTATTAGTAAATCCCATAATAGGTGATTCTAGGTGTGAAAAGTCCTAAATGAAGTGCCTATAATAACCAGATATCCTTAATAAACTCTATATATCAAAGATGTTATTGGGATTATCCTAAGAAAATAAATCTCTCACCTTATCTAGGTCATTTTATACTCCTGTCTCTAAGATAATGTGAACCAATAAGTAAACTTTACCAATCCAAAAGTTTCACTTTGTGAGATTAGCATATAACTGATATTTTCTCAGTGTATTGAATTCAATAACAAGATGTTTGGAATGATCATGTAAAGTATGAGAATAAACAAATATACAGTACATGAAGACCACCATAAATTAATATAGATATGGGTGGAAAATTTGATTCATTAATTCCATGAAAACTGCTAGTGTGTTTGTGAGACTGAATGATATGAACAAATAATCATAAAAGCCATATCTTATACGAAATGTTTTACATGATATATCTGAAGGTATAACAAGAACTTGATGATAACCCAACATGAAATCAATATTAGAGAAAGACGTTACCCCCCAGATATAGTCAAAGAGTTCATCTATACGAGGCAATGGATACTGATTCTTAACTGTAATTAGGTTTAACCAATGGTAATCCATGCAAATCCAGATGGTACAATCCAATTTCTTAGAGAAAAGGATTGATGAAACCCATGATGAAGAATTGAGTTGTATAAAACCCTTATCTTTCAAATCCTATATCTTTATATTGATCGATTACAACTCAATAGTAGACATCCTATAAGGAGGAATGGATACCGGTGTAGCTCCTAACACTATATTGATAGAAAAATCTACCTCTCTCTCATGAGGTAGTCCTGGATATTCATCCTGGAAAAAATCACTAAAATGATCTACCACAAGAGGGAAATATTCCTAACTTATTCCCTAACCATCTAGATAAAATCTAGAAATTTGGGCTATCATCCCACCCTACCCATGATGATCGAGTCTATATCGACTTTCTTGTATATCCAAATCACCTTTTTAAATAAATTTCCACCCTTTAGTGATGTAAAAGTCACCATTCGATGATAGAAATAAATATAATAATGATAAAAAACCAACTAGTCCATCCTAAGAATGATATCAAACCCTATCATCTTGAGTAAAAATAGTTCCCATATGAAGCAACACCCACATATGTCAATGGGGTGCTCCCTACACTGGTGTACAATCTCTAATCAAATTTACAATGGAGTATCAAGAGTCATCACACCATATAAAAACTAAAAATCTATCCCAAGGATCTCTATAATAGGCACAAATATATAGGAATGAGAGTCACCTATATTAAAAAGTTTAGATACTAAAGTAGAGACAACTATAATACTACCTTGCACCGTAGAAGGTATGACACTCTACTCCATAGGTATCAGATGCACTTCATAAATATGGAATAATCTACAATCTTGAGTTATATCCTAGATACCTTGAGAATACCTACTTTGATGGTGCTATTAGTTTGGTGTTTGGCTATCCCAACCATGAACACCACCTCATCCAGATCGGTTAGTCTCACTCTAGCTCCTTTCCTGACAAGAAGCTACTGATCCCACTTCGGTGTGTGGAGTCGGTGAAGAACCTCTCTCACAATATAATAGAGAAAAATCTCTTCAAAAGTTCTAAAGATGACCCATATTACTTCAAGAACAAAATTCTACTAGGTCCCTGGTACATTGGGGTTTCATATGTTCTGACCTACCACACCGATGGAACCTCACCTGGCTACCTGATTACACACCCTGGCTACTAATATCACAACGTGGAAGCTCCAAAAAACACTTCCTCCTATTGGTCGATGCAGATTCAGATCTTGGGTTTGAACCACCTTTTATCACACACCCAACATATCTTAGGTTATGATCAGTGATAAACATTAGGTTCACTATCCCAAATATGGTAGTAAGCTGAAAAAAATTCTCCCGTGATCAGATATCATACCTGATACCATCCTCAAATCACTTAAATTTGGATAACTCATCATCTAAAATAATAGGTGTGAAGCAATGGATCTATATGAAATGAGAAGAATAGTTCATGAATGATAAAGAACCCTACTCCAAGTTCATAAACTCTTTGAATCTATCATCTCTCAGTGTCTCGGGATAGAAATAATTATAGAAGGTCATTTAAAAATCCATCCAAGCCATATCCCGATGATGATATTTCTGGGTAATAACATCCCACCATATCTTGACATAATACCAAAGTATATACATAGATAGATTCACTCTCCTCTAAGGAAGAATCTCAGTTTTCTAAAAAATTGACCACATGACCTCTAGCCATGACTCTATAGCCTGTGGATCTCTATCCCCTAAAAATGTCAGTGAATAATATTTCCTAAACTCATGAATCAAATCTTCCATATTCAGGGTAGGTCAGGGGGTTCCCTAAATTTTTTTCATAAAGTGTTGAAAACACTCTCAAAACTGGGAATTGGTACCCATATGAGGTGTAATTTGTAGTAACTCAAGTGATGCTACTGGAGGTTCTATTGGTGACCTAAGGTCCATAGCCTCCAGATCATATCCATTACCAGCCTCTTAGCGCACGACTCAAGGATATCATAGTGTAATGTCTCAAAAAATTCCAAACACATGCCTCAATAAAGGATTGATAACTGCTATAATCATTGATATAAGAATAGGATATGCACAAGCCTCCCTATATAAGATTTACACCCATATGCCAATTCCTAAATCCATGTTTGGGAAACATACAAATCTTAAAAAAAATTCAAGAGACACTTCCTACTGCCCACTACTGAGGTCGAGTCAGGATCAAGTTCTCTGTTATTAGTCAAAGGTACTGATATATAGAGTTTCAATCGAAAGTTATAGAGGAAAACACCCTTTAAGTTACAATTTTCATCCCCATTTAATGGAGACCATTTAACTCATAATTCAATTTCATTTAAGTTCTTACTCATTCATATATAAAATATTTAAAAATGGTTGAATTATATATATCACTATTTTCAATTTATAAAGGCCCATACACTTTATAAAATGAAACGTGGAATCCATTTAATCACAAACAGTTATTTATTTAATATTTTTGTGAAATTTTAACACAATTTCATGGATATAGAGATTAAGGCACCAAAACATGATACAAGAAATGCACATAGTAATATGAACATGGCATGGAATATACATGGAATATAAATACTCAAGTGCCTATAATGATGTATAAAGCAATACTTCCTCACTACGTGGGGATAAGGGTAAAAATAAATTGTCATAAGTAACATAAAACATCTATTGCATCACCTAATGGTGAATTTAATACAAATTTAATATGAACAATATAGAACAACATGTACGATCCCAATTAATTTGTATTTTCAGTATACATGGGTCATATACTCCCAATAATAGTCTCATAACCAAATCTCTACATGCCCTATTTTTTATTTTTACCATCCAAATTAGTAAGGAAAGAAAATAAAATAAAATAAAAATATTTGATACCACTTTGTAATGTCTGGACCTGGTTCACTCAAAAGTAATTGAACACGGCTGGCCACATGACCTCAAGCATGTCTCCCTATACACCAGAGGCTACTGAATTGCAACGAGGGTCTATGGTGGAATAATAGGGATACTATACCCTCATGATTAGAGTGTAACATAGTGTTATAATCATATTAATCAATAGAGGAAGTATAAAATATAATTGAACAATAGAAGAGTAATCATCTATCATATAAATAACCAATTAATCACATCCATCAATGTCATATACGAAATGATGATCATGGTATGCTAAAAAAGGGTAATATAAGGGAATAAGGGGAACAAACATATACAACATTCTATAAAAAAATAAATAAAAGACATAATCCTATCTCTAATATCATCTCAAGTATAATATCAACCCTCTTCCCCCATACAACATCCTAGCAATGTAATAAAGCATCTATAGAAGGTCACCTTACTTTATCCCTACCTGCATACATGAATTATATCTAGGTAACCAACAATGACCCGAATAGGGTGTGATATATACTTAGTAGGACACCACCAATGGTGTCTAATGTCATCAATTCTATGAGTATATAATAAATAGTGTGCTGGTAATAGTAAAAGATGTAAATTAAATGAAATAAATAAATAACCCACATACATTCAGGTTCCCATAGAACACCCTTACTCTGCTACCTACTTTTTCTCAAGTCAAAATATCTCAGAGTAATCAGTCAGTCATGATTTAATTTATAATAAAGTTTTGGTACCCATCTCATAGTCAAGGTTTCCCTTTTGAATCATATCTAATCAAGATATGTATAATAGGGCCATTATAAATGGAAAGGCTCTGGCCAAATCTAAGCTTGTTCTTTGTCTTAGCATTCACATCATGTGATCAATTCATTATGATTTAAAAAAAATCCTAATATCATCCTTGGTGTTCCTAATTTGGAACCTAGGTATCACTCTAGGCCTAACATGAACCCATCACCTTATAGGATCATCCTAGGAATTCTTCATAGGAACCCAAGTATCACTCTAGGTGTGTTATAAAGTCACTTCCCACTATGTTCATCCTTAGAGATCCACAAAGGTATCCCAAGTGTCACTTGTGGCATACATAATGATATTCCCTATTATTTTATCTTTATTAGTTCACATAGAGATTATAAGTATCACACGTGGCATATATCATAATATTACCTCTAAGCATATCCTTGATATTCCATATAGGGAGTCCAAGTATCACTCAAAACATATATAATAATATATATTTTAAGTGATTCCATACATGTTGTTCATATAATAACCCATGTGTCACTCATGGTTCATGATAATTCCATTTAAAATTCATTTAATTAAATATTCTTGATGATTTTTTATGGAATTCAGAGTTGGAACCCGTGAGTCACTCTTAACGTGAAAATATGAATGATCATGGGACCGAAGTATAATCATACCATTTAAGTTCACATTTAATTAAATTTCACATCAAATTTATATAAGTAATTAACTCATATTAGAAGGTGGCTCAAAACATAGACTAGTCTTAGAATTCCTATAATCCCATGAATCCTCCCATTCATATTAATTGGGAATTTTGGTTTTAAATAACATCTCAAGCCTCAGAGAGAAGAGACAATGAACAAGATCATAGGGACATGGTATTCCATTCCCTATTTCATTTAATTCAATTTATAGGCCAATCATTTCATTTAACATCCCAAAATCAAGGGGTGAAATAACACACCTTAAGAGGTGGATCAAATTCATAGGCCACCCATGGTAGTTTTATCTAGTTTAGAAACATACCCAAGGGGTGTTTCAATTCAAGGTATTTAACCTTCAATAAGACAAAAAATGAGTCTTGTGGGTCATATAGGTCAAGCCTATTCATTTAATTTAAGAAAAATTCTATTTAACAAGCATTGCTCAGAAAATATGCTGTGCAACACAACGATGTAATAAATAAACACAAAGAATTTAAGGGAAAATTATGAGAGCACCAACCTTAGCTTGGTAGTTAACTCCCCATTTGTTGTTGGCCTCTAATCTGGTCTATAATGGAAGAAATTGATAAAATAGAAAAATGATATCAAAATAGGGTATATTAAATCACACTAAAATAACTCCATAGATGGGAAGATAAATGATTAAAGGTAAAAAAGGAATAGAGAGCTTATCAGAATACATCCAACGAGATCGAAAATAAGTTATTTGGAGTCTGGATGGAGGAGAGTGTAACGACCCGGACCCGGCCAGCCACCCGAAAAGTGCAGAACGGGTCGTGTGTCACTACCTTAGGCGCACCTCCTCTGAACGCCAAAGGCTTCTGACTAGTAGCGAGGGTCTGAATAGGTATAGTGGGGAGGCTATACCCTCTAGGAGGATCATAATAAGGGTAATGGTCCGAGTGTAACAGTAAAGATGCAGCAGAAATAAATGACTCAGTAGACTCAAACCAGAACCGCAGAGCGGAAGCATATCCAATATCAATAAATAGAAGAAGAAATATAGGAAACAAATGCAGCGGAAAGTAAACTGAACAACATGCCAGCAGTCAACTGCAACAACTACTGTAAACAACCAAGCACGCTGATAACATATGACTACTACTGAACAGTAAAACATGCATCCAAAGCAGGTCATACTCAACTGAATATAAAAAGGGCGCCAATGGCTAACCAACAGTAGCTACAACAAGTTAGAATGCCGATACAGGAAAGTAAACAAAACAAAGTAAACCCTAGCTAGGTATGACCTCAAGGTCCATACCATCTCCATGCAACGACTAACGCATCCGAACTCTTGAAGCTGGCCTCTTTCCGGCACGTAAATCCATAAAGTCTGCACGCGTCCTGAAGGGCCCATGAAGGGTGTGAGACAAATCTCAGTAGGATACCACCCAATGGTGCATACCAAATATATGTTTTTAAGCAGTTATGAATTTCTCAGAAAAGAATTAAACAGTACAATACACAAATAAACACAAACTCCACTGGTGCTCAACAGCCACCATGGAGTGTCACCTGCTTCGGCCAATGCCGGAATCTCTGTCGTATAACCTGGCACCATGTTCCACCTGACAGCTCGTGTCTCAAGTACCGACGTCCCAAAGGCACTCCCAAAAATAGTAACCCAGCACCACATGCCTCATGAAACCTCGTGTCTCAAGTACCGATGTCTCGAAGGCAAGCCCATCCCCTGAAGGCTCCTCACCTCCCACATGGCTTTCTACAGCAAGCACCCCCAACCAGAAAACCTGACCACAACTATGGGGGCCTCTACCCACAGGAGTGGACAAAACCACCTCATTATAGAGTATCTCTGTGTGCACACTACTCAAAGTCCCGGGTGAGCGGTAATCACCAAAATAGTACCTAAGCCACCAAAAAATCTGACACCTCATGTCCTGCGACCTTGTCGCTCAAGTCCGATGGCCTCGCCATCCAAGTAACCCAGGTCATGCCGCAACCTGACAATCGTACTGCCTAAATCCAACGTCCATGACGCCCAATACCGTGGTCAAAACCACCCAAAGTAACCCGGGAAAATCCCCAAACTGTGATTCTCATCACTCAAGTGTAACCGAGCCAAGCCCAACACAACCCAAGGGGTCCATCAGATGCAATTCAGCAATTGCGTATATAACATATGTAAACCGTAAACATAACCAGGGAAAACAAACTAAACAGTTGAATTTCACTATGCAAGGTGTTGTCCCATACCAGCACTAAGGTCTTGAATGCCTCTAGAAATTTATATCAGACTTTAATAAATTAAACTATCAGTTTAACACATTAATATTTTAATTAAAACCATTTTGGCATTCCCCCGACAAAAATTCCCCCACGAGTAATGACCCGTCACCCGGCCCCGCTCACGCAAACTAGTAACAGGGACTACCCAAAGGCATCCCATAGGTCCAAAAAGCAATTCAATATGAAATAGAAGATAAAACGGGTCCCACTCAAAATACCCGAAAACGCACCGTAGGCCGCATCACCCAAACAACCGTGAAAACAAAAAATGAAGTATGCACCACCTACCTAAGACTCGTACGATGCTACACCTCTGGTAACAGCCACCAATTTGGTTTAAGACGTGGTAAATCTATAAAAGATTCAATACTGTTCAAATGACTATAACTCATTCTAGAACAAAAATCAAACAAAACGGCCAAAGAGGAATCGATACTTTACCAAGGGGATTCCAACGCACTAATCTGAGTTTGGATCGGGTCTCAGATGGATGATCGGGAGGAGAAGAGAGGTTTGGCCGGCCTGGTTCGCGTATCCGGGCGAAGGAGATGAGTTCTGCCTAAAAAACAAGGTTACTTCCCGTTTTAACACAAAAAAAGTACATGGCGTGTACTTCATGACTACACGCCATGTATAGTTCATTTAACTATTTATAAGACAGTAGGATTCTGCCAACTTACTTTCCGAACCTGCCGACATGAGTACACAGTGTGTACCATTGGGTACACAGCGTGTACCGGGTTCCTCTTCTCTTCCTCGCCGACAAACCCACATGCCATGTGGTTCCCTTATACATGGCTAGACTACACAGCATGTCCAAAGGGAACACGGCATGCCCCTGGTTCTACCCGGCCAATAGGCCTACACGCCATGTATGTCCCTCATACATGGCTAGACTACACGGTGTGTCCTAGGGGAACACGGCGTGTATCTGGTTCACCCGGCCAACAACCTACACACCATTTATGGACACCACATGGTTGGGGATACACGGCGTGTTGAAAACTACACACCGTGTAGTAAGAAACTACTACACAGTCATCACATGACATGTACTCAGCGAGCACACAACCGACTACTCACCTGCACATACACGGCGTGTACTTAAAGTACACAGCGTGTAGTCTGAAAATTTCCATAAACTTCCCATTTAATCCAGTTTCCTCAGAAACCAGTCAAAAATTTAAACAGGGTCAGGATTTTGACCCGTTCCAAAAACCTGGGTTCTTACAAACTCCCCACCTTAACGTAGCTCATCCCCGAGCTACCGAACGGAACCTGGAGATGGCACCGAACACACCCATCCTGATTAAAAAACCTGGACTATCCTGGTCCCAAGGTTCTGGATAAATTCCTCAAGGGGATCCCCACCTTAGGAATTGCCTACTCGGTCTCAACCAACAAATCTCTAAGAAACCATGGTTTACTAACCTGTTTTCTGGACGCATAGTCTTCCCGTGATGCATCATCACCCCTGCACCTCATTGGCGCTCACGTGTACACCCAACGTATCCTGCACCACATTGGTGTCTGCCTCTATGAGGTCCTGGTGCCTAGAACCTCAAGTAATCCGCATCCTCGATGCCCCGATGCTACGCATCTCATACACATATATATATATATATATATATATATATATATATATATATATATATATATATCACGCACCCGATATGGTGCCAATCCCACTAACTAGAATCTAGTCAGTCCACATAGATCCTGTGAACTACGTGCACTCAAAACAGACATTCCTCTCCAGGTCATGCCAAAAAGGAAACATGGAGATCACAGTCACACCGCAGTGTACCTCTAACCGTCATCGGCTCACCAGCCTACTCAGCCATTGGCAGCTCCATGATGTGCACCTGGCCTGAAACACGACTAACTGACACTTGACCTCCCGATGCTGCTCCAGTCACCGGCCACTGACCCCTCATCTGGGTCCCACCATCTCTTTCACGACCTCCACGAACAGCTGAACCTCGAATACCCTCTCCAAGTACCGAACTTGAACCAACTCCAGATGCTACCGTCTGTCCTGGTCCCTGTCTGCCGGCTATCTAGGAAGGGTGCCTGCCAAAACTCTCCAGATGCCTGTCCTGTCCACATGCCCGGCATTCCTTCGGAGGCCTATCACACTGAGCTTGAACATGTCCCGGCTGTCCACACTGGAAGAAAATCACCGAAGAACTCCCACGAGGTGGTCTAGATGAATACCTATCCTGATTGCCCTGCTGGAACTCATCCCGTCCTCACTTCCTACTATCTGAACCATCACCTGAAGCTGTCGCCCTACCCAAGCGAGATTTCTCTCTTTCATTGCCCTCGGTTATAAGCGCCTGATTTACCACCTCGGAGAAGGACCCCAGCCTGAAGATGTTCACCTGGACCCAAATGGCATGTTGTAATCCATCCTCGAAGCACATCACCCTAGCTGAGTCATCGCTCACTATAACAGGTGCAAAGCGAGACAACTCTGTGAAGGTAGCTGCATAGTCCATGATGGAAATATCTCCCTGCTAAAGGCTTAAGAACTCTCGAGCTCTCTCTTCCCTCAGTGTATCTGGGTAGAAGTGCTCAAATAACCTATCCTCTAAGTCCTTCCATGCTAGTCCCTCTTGCCTACGAGCCTGTACCTTTACATCCCACCAACGCTTCGCTGGTCCTCTCAGAATGTACGTCGCCAGCTTGACCCTCTTCCCTGGAGGAGTCTCTAGCTGCTCGAAGATCATCTGCATACTCTCTATCCAGTTCTCAGCTGCCTGCAGACCACCCTCACCCTGAAAAAGCGGCGGGTGCCGCGACTGGAACTCCCGCGTCAGATATTCCATAGAAGGCTCTGTACAATGTGCGCCTATGTAAATCCCCTGCAATACACGTACCAGGCTAGCTCAGAGATGCTCGTCAAGCCACGACCCGAACAATGCCAAACCCAGTTGCTGTCCTGCCTACACTGGATCCTGAACCTGATCCTGTCCCTGAGCCTGTACCTACGGCTCATGCTCTGCCTATACTGAATTTTGACCCTGATCCTGAGGCACTGTATCATCTCCTTCCTGATGCTCTATCGAGTCGTGAAGGAGTAACCCGATGAATACCATAAATGGTCAGACTTCCCATATATATATATAACAATATATTCTACGCAGATAAGGAAAGAATCAAAAGGCAGTGCATAACAACTAACCTTACTCCCCCTCACCGCAACCCATGCCCCACGACATCCCAGACTCATGGCCTCCTTACCTGCCCTCAACAGAGACAAGTATCAAAAGTTCCTCGGGCCATGCCCATCTTGACAACTCACGTTGCCTCAAACCGACGAATGAGTCACCCAATCCTGACAGTTACACTGCCCCAGCCATAGTACCTGCCTGCTCTCATAAGAGTCAGAATCAAATATCCTGCAACATGAAATTCTAAAAATATATAAGGCATGACACATCACATTGAAACAACGAGAAATTCTATCAGGAATTTCACTAAATTACATTTCAAAGCATATAAAGCATGACAATTTCTATTTCATTCACATGGTATTATCACTTCACAAAGAATACGTGCAATTATGAAATTTAAATACCCTAAAATGTGCCTATCAAAAGCCAAGAAACCAGGCCTTGCCATACCGGGCTAAGGTCCAATTCTCCCTTACCATACCGGGTCAAGGGTCACATATCACAATCATGAACATCACACACCAAGTGAGCCATCGAGGTGGAAATCATATAAACTGTAATCTGATCAAAAATAAACAGTAGTTACCACCCACGGAAACTTAGTCCATCCCTCGTACCTGAGGCTGCAGGCACCCAAGAATAAGTTCAAAATCCAGTTCCAACAACAACCTATCTCCAGTCTACCATATCCCAAATAGTAAAACCAGTAGAAAGAAACGAGAAGCCTCAAACTCAATAGTAGCTAGTAAACACTGCTACTAAATCCCTATCAAGAACTCCTATGATACAACTTTATAACGATCCGGACCCAGACAGCCACCCGAACAGTGCCAAACGGGTCGGGTGTCACTACCTTAGGCGCACCTCCCCTGAATGCCAAAGGCTGCTGACTAGCAGTGAGGGTCTGAATAGGTATAGTGGGGAGGCTATACCCTCTAGGAGGAACATAATAAGGGTACTGGTCTGAGTGTAATAGTAAAGATGCAGCAGAAATAAATGACTCAGCAGACTCAAACCAGACCCGCAGAGCGGAAGCATATCCAATATCAATAAATAGTAGAAGAAATATAGGAAACAACTGCAGCAGAAAGTAAACTGAACAACATGCCAACATTCAACTGCAACAACTACTGTAAACAACCAAGCATACTGATAACATGTGACTACTACTGAATAGTAAAACATGCATCCAAAGCAGGTCATACTCAACTGAATATAAAAAGGGTTCCAATGGATAACCAACAGTAGCTACAACAAGTAAGCATGCTGATATAGAAAAGTAAACAAAACAAAGTAAACCCCAGCTAGGTATGACCTCAAGGTCCATACCATATCCATGCAATAACTAACGCAACCCAGCTCTTGAAGCTGGCCTCTTTCCTACATGTAAATCTATAAAGTCTGCACACATCTCGAAGGGCCCATGCAGGGTGTGAGACAAATCTCAGTAGGATACCACCCAAAGGTGCGTACCAAATATATGTGTTTAAGCGATTTATTCATTTCTCAGAAAATCAGTAAACAATACAATGCAAAAATAAACACAAACTCCACTGGTGCTCAAAAGCCACCATGGAGTGTCACCTGCTTCAGGCAACGTCAGAATCTCTGTCGTGTAACCCAGCACTATGTGCCACCTGACAGCTCGTGTCTCAAGTACCAACATCCTGAAGGCACGCCCAAAAATAGTAACCCAGCACCACGTGCCTCTTGACACCTCGTGTCTCAAGTACTGACATCTCGAAGGCATGCCCATACCCTGAAGGATCCTCACCTACCACGTGGCTTTCTATGACAAGCACCCCCAACCAGAAAACCTAACCAAAACTATGGGGGCCTCTACCCACACGAGTGGTCAAAAACACCTCATCACGGAGTATCTCTATGTGCACACTACACAAAGTCCCGGGTGAGCGGTAATCACCAAAATAGTACCTAAGCCACCAAAACATTTGACACCTCGTGTCCCTGTGACCATGTCTCTTAAGTACGATGGCCTCGCCATCCAAGTAACCTGGGCCATGCCCCAACCTGATTGTCGTACTGCCTCAAGCCGACATCCATGACGCCCAATCCTGTGGTCAAAACCACCCAAAGTAACCCGAGAAAATCCCCAACCTGTGATTCGCATCACTCAAGCATAACCGGGCCAAGTCCAACACAACCCAAGGGGTCCAGCAGATGCAATTCAGCAATTGCGTATATAACATATGTAAACAGTAAACATAACCAGGCAAAACAAACTAAACAGTTGAATTGCACTATGCAAGGTGTTGTCCCATACCAGGACTAATGTCTTGAATGCATCTAACAATTTATATCAGACTTTAATAAATTAAACTAACAGTTTAAAACATTAATATTTTAATTAAAACCATTTTGGCGTTCCCCCGACCAAAATGCCCCGACGAGCAACAACCCCTCACCCGGCCCCGCTCATGCAAACTAGTAACATGGACTACCCAAAGGCATCCCATAGGTCCAACAAGAAATTAAATATGAAATAGAAGATAAAACAGGTCCCGCTCAAAATACCCAAAAACATGCCATAGGCCGCGTCACCCAAACAACCGCGAAAACACAAAATGAAGTATGCACCACCTACCTGAGACTCGTATGATGCTACACCTCCGGTAACAGCCACCAATTCAGTCTAAGACGCGATAAATCTACAAAAGATTCAATACTATTAAAATTCCTATAACTCATTCTAGAATGAAAATCAAACAAAACAGCCAAAGAGGAATCGAGGCTTTACCAAGGGGGTTCCAACGCACTAATCGGAGTTCAAATCGGGTCTCAGACGGACGATCGAGAGGAGAAGAGAGGTTCGGCCGGCCTGGTTCACGTATCTGGGCGGAGGAGATGAGATCTGCCTAAAAAATGAGGCTACTGCCCGTTTTAACAGAAAAAAAGTACACGACATGTACTTCATGACTACACGCCGTGTAATTTCATTTAACTGTTCATAAGATAGTAGGATTCTGCCGACTTACTTTCCGAACCTGCCGACATGAGTACACGACGTGTACCACTAGGTACACGACGTGTATCAGATTCCTCTTCTCTTCCTCTCCGACAAACCCAGACACCATGTGGTTCCCTTATACATGGCTAGACTACACGACGTGTCCAAAGGGAGCACAGCGTGCCCCTGGTTCTACCCGGCCAATAGGCCTACACGCCATGTATGTCCCTCATACACGGCTAGACTACACGACGTGTCCTAGCGGAACACGACGTATATCTGGTTCACCTGGACAACGGCCTACATGCCATTTATGGCCACCACATGGTCAAGGATACACGGTGTGTTGAAAACTACACGCCGTGTAGTAAGAAACTACTACACGGTCATCACACGACATGTACTCATCGAGCACACAACCGACTACTCGCCTGCACATACACGGAATGTACTTAAAGTATACGGTGTGTAGTATGGATATTTCCAGAAACTTCCCATTTAATCCATTTTCCTCATAAACCAGTCAAAAATTTAAACAGGGTCTGGATTTTGACCCATTCCAAAAACCCAGGTTCTTACAGAGAGACCTCAATGAATATCTTGAGGTGGAAGGAGAGCTCCCAATGGGTGAGGGGATGTTGTGCATTAAAGGTAAAAGAAAATGAGGGGAGGAGTTAAAAATAAAGAATGGGAAAATCATAATTTCACCCTTTTTAAGGGTTGTACAATTTGGATACATGGTTAGAAAAACCGTGCGACAACCACTATCCATGGACACTCTCTTTCATGGGCTAGGCCACTATTTGACTAACTATGCATAGCCTGTGCAAAGTGCTTATACAATGGGTTCTGCACCACTAGGACAATCTTAAAGTCTAGGATGCGTGGTTAGAAAAAACCACACATACCTAGGTAGAGATTTGGAATACCTTTCATGGTTTAGAAAAACCATATGGATTGAGCTACATGATTTTTACTATCCATACAGCCCACCTGTTCCTCCCAAAAATTGGGGTTCAGGACTCCGTAAATGCCTTGAAAACCCCCAAAACTCCTATGACCTCATTAGGCACTTCTATTAGAATAATACCAAATAATGAAACTAAAAATAAAAGGTTTTTTACCTCAAATAAAATATGGCTTCTTACAGTACACCAGAATAATGCTTGAGATATACTCGACCAACTCTTTTCAGAGTTATTACCCCAAGATTCATTTTTTCCAAAACCACATCCACTTATAGTATCTAGATATAGTTTTATTGATAGTAAAACCACATAATATATACCTTAATGAAACTTTTATGATATTTACCTACAATTAGACATATTATCAAAGTATGACATAGGGTTATGTTTCCTAATCTATGTTTTACTAAATCCAGTTCTCTATGTTTCTACTAAACTTACTCTAATAACAAATGTAAAGACCCTAACTCTAGTAACCCAAAGTCAGTGTTTGATTTATTACATTGTAATAATATACTAGTGACCATATCTCAAAGGAAATAATAGTTTAATAGTCTTGAATAACTAGATACATACATGATTCCTAATTTTTTACTTTGGAAAAAATATAAAAAATATTATTAGAGAACATTCTAAATCCTTAAACTCATTCAAAGATTCCTTCTTTATATCTTGGGGAAAGGTAAATAAATAAGGGTGATCTCAAACACTCAATAAGGGTTATGTACAATGAAATCTACCATGAGTAAATAAGGAATAATCAATATGGAAAGTTAAATAAATGAATTCTCAATAAAGGACATGCTTAATTTTGGACTTCATGACCTCATAAATCATGATATATTTATCATTATATCCTTGTACAAATACAGTTTAATTGATGGGTAGGTATGAAAAAAAACATTTAATAAGGCTATCCAAATGGTCTGTATCCTTAGACTTATTGATGCATTGATGATCTATATAATTCTAGGGCCCACTCGCCACTGTATGTCCAATGCATTCCTTATATATTGAATGATCAATTTAATTCATAAAAAATATGTCTTATAAAAAAATATCTATATTGAGTAAAGGATATGAAATATCAAGATTTCCCTAGTCAATCAAATAACATTAATAGTAAAACACTATATATAGAAATGGTATATATTTTAGGAAATATGCATATCCATGATACACAAAATATAGTTATTTAAGAGAAATGTAATGTCCAATTAAATATGAAAACAAGAAAGTGAATGTTTCAAGAGAAAGTTAAAGACCACAAAATCAATAAGATATCAATTCATTATAAATATATGTTTTCTAATAAATTCATATGGAAGTGAAACATTAAAATAAGTTTTTATTAAAGAGTTTTATTTGTAAAACCATTTAAAACTTATATAACAATCTAAATATTGTAAAATAGTTATAGTAGTGGTAAAATCTGTTAATGTTGTTTATATTAAAAAGAAAACATTCCTTTTGAGTTTTTATAAAATGAACCTTTTAAAAAAAATATAAATATCTATTTTAAACCTTGTAAAATTTAAGGATATCTTAAATTTACTTAATAAATAATTTTGGTAAATGAAAATGACTTTTTTTTTAAATTATGGACATGAAAGAAAAATATGCCCTATCAAAATAGAAATAAGATTAGATTTTATTTTAAGAATTTATTTTCTCTATTAAAGTTACAAAGAGAGTAAAATTTAGAATAAAATATGGAAACTACTTAAATATTTATAGGATAATAAAATAGATTAAGTTTATAAATGATTTATTATAATATTCCTTCAATAAATAATGTAAGAAACCCCCCAAAAAAGATATTTTAAAACAAATTATTATCTCTTTAGTAACTTTTAAATTGTAACCCCTTGAAAGAGTTACTTGAATTAAAACTTTAATAATAATTAATAAATATATATTCATGTTAAATATATCAAAGAGATAATATATACACCAAATAAAAGTAAATATGTTCATAATACTAGATATGTCTCAATGGAGTAGAAATTGATATAGAATCCCTTACAAAGATTGTAACATTGATGTGAGAGTTAATCAGTGAAGTGATTATGTGTAAAAAATTTATATCCATATAAAAAAGTGGAAATATTACATAAAAATAACCATATTTCATTACATTCATAATATTGTCATAACATAGTTAATAAATTAGTGGTATAACTCAATGAATAAAAATTGAATTAAGAAACCCCCTTACCTCACGCTTCTACTTTGTTTAATGTGATTTAACCTCTTGTATCATGGTTTAAAACTTGTTATTAATTTATAAAATAAACAAATTAATATTTATAATTTCATATATTATCCACTTATAACATTTCATCACCTATTTATTAACAATTATTTATTAAAATTCATCATTTTTCGGTGTTAACTGTTTCATTTTTCAGGAGAATTTCAGTTTGGTGGTTCCAGTAACTGTAATTTTATCATGGTTACATAATCTCAATAATATTAAACATGATATAAATATTATATATATCCATTTTATATATATATTTATAGTCATATATAAAGGATAGATATAGAAAAATAAATTACACTATTCATAGAGACGATAAGTCGTATATACGCATGAACGTTGTTTTCAATTTTTGATGGATAAAATAAGTGAAATGTAAATAATAATTCATATTTAAATAATAATTATTATATCATATATATCATATATATTTATTAAATCTAACCTTTTTACTATCTATCTAACTCATAAATGAAAAAAATGACATCGCTTTGTGGAAGTGGTGATCTACATATATACATAAGCGATGTTATCATTTTAAAAAGGATCAGAAGAAAAGAAGGTAGATATGATATTATAATAAAAAAATCATAATTATTTCATAAATATAATTTACACACATTAAACCCATCATAATTACCATCCATAAAATATGGTTTTGGAAAATTAATTATATCGCTACGTGGAGACGGTAATCTGTACACATGCACGAGTGATACTTTCAATTCCCATTTGATAGAAAAGAGGGTGAATAAATGTGGTTTAATAATCATAATAAAAAATAAGTATATTTATTATAATTAATTTATTATTTTATGAATAATATAACATATTTATATGAGGTATCAGAAGAAACAAATTGAAAGATGTTGGGTAAGATGATTACCTATTATTCACTAGGCCTCCTTTAAATCCCTTATTAATGACACTTAGAATGGTATTTTAAGAATAAAAACACATATAATTCATATATAGAGAATTTTAGAATATATTTGGGTAGGTTTTGGTTGATATAACTGGTATAAAGTGGTGTAAATAAGAGAAAGGAGGGGTGCCCGTATATAAGTGAGGAGATGTGCACTCTTGGAGTTTCCTTCATGATTAAAATATAATAAAGTAATTATCATGAAAAAATGATTCCAAATGTCTAGATATTATATGGTGAGATTTTATGTGGTTTAAATACCACAACCAATAAAACTTTTATAGGTTTATGTGGCGTTTTAAACCTTATATTTTGGTTAACCCCTTAGTTAACAAATTTCAACCTTAATCGCGGTAATGATCTTTTCACTCTTAACAAGTTATAATTTTACTTATAAGGTAAAAATTGGATAATAAAATTCCAATGAATGAAATTTTAGACCATTTCTCATCCTAATTTTTCTATTTATTTATTTTTAGTATTTTTAAATAATTTAATAAAATACTATTTTTCATAAAATATCAATAATGTCATTTTGTACACTATTCACATAATTTGACACAAAAAGCTACATGAAAACAATGTAATTAAAATAAAAACATTTAAAAAATATATAATGTGTTATATTTATCTATAAAATTTGTGGTAAACCACACAATAAATATTACTTTTATATTTTTTATAATAATTTATTCAATTTTCTACTACTTGTACAAATATTTTTTCGGTGTTACATAATAATTTAATGTAATTATTTCATTACTAAAAATTTAAAATTAATTACTGTCATAAAAATAAATAAATTATTCTTATAATAAAATTATATATTCATTCATAACATATTCTTATCTCTATGTGAACAAATAAAATAAATTAAAAGCAAGAGAATGATGTTTTGGAACTTTCATTACTCAAAAAAATAGAAATGTCATTATTAATGTAAAATGGCACCAAAATGACATATATTCAATTTTTTTATGCATTTGGTCAAATTAATCTCATAAAATTAAATAAATTCAACTTTTTTTAATTTTGAGACCATATCTCATAGTTTTAACTCTATTTTACTCATTTTACCCTTACTGAAGTGAAAATTATTTAGCACAATTACTATTCAAAATGTCCAAAAATAAAAGGGTCCTATTTAAAAAATATGAAGATAATGATTCCAAATATGGTATAAAATTTTCAAGATTCAATCTATATTATTTTAATAAATCAATTTTAATATAAATGTGTAAAACACAATGAAAAAACAATTTTTAGAAAAAAATTGTTCTAAGAATAAAAATTAACTTATATCAAAATCGTGAATATTGATATTTAAAATGGAATTAATTATATTATTAAAAATGAAATGGATCATATGTTACTTTAAAACCAAAAACAAAATATAATGGGACTTTTAAATTACTTTATTTAATGGAATGACAAGAGAGTATTTGAAAAATTAGCAATTTTCACTATTTAATGAAGAATCAATCATTTAAAAAAGACTCCAAAATTTCACCATATGTTAATTTTGATATGATAATTTAAAAAATTATGTTCATTTTATAAAATAAAATTTCTAAAAGTGGAAAAAATTAATTATAATTTCCATTCACAAGGTGCAATAGAAATCATTTTTGAATAAAATTCCTTTTTGAAGCATGAAATTACTTTACTAAAAATTGAATTCCTATTTACTAAGAATTAATCAATACATTTGTATTGATTAGTAGAATTAAAAATATATTTAATAATGTGATTACTCATATTCATACCTTTCAATTCAACGACTATGTTATAATGGTCATATTTAAATATTTAAATTTTTATTAAATATATCAATTCAATTAAAGATCAATGTTACGTGTTAAGGAAGATATTGAGCTTATTATTCTTATAAATTAACATTTCAGTGTGTTACATGTTGTGTGATGGTTGTGATGGTCATTTTCTTAGAAAGTTTAGAGGTTTAAATGGTGGTGCTGATGGTTGTGTGGAAAAGAGGTGGCTTAGGGTTGTTGTGACATGGTGGAAATGTTTGAGTTTTAACCGGATCCCTGAGAGGTATCTCATGATATTTTTGTCCATACCCCTCCCATGATTTTTATATTTTGGGTTCAATTTGATTCTCTAGGATTATAATTGTTTTATAGGTTTTTAATATAATTCCCAGGACCTTCCTGGCCTCCCCATTGTGTTTTCCCAAGGCTTGGAGATGTTCTAGGAGAATTTGGTAGCGAACCCAAGGTTTGAGGTGTTTTTTGGACTTTTTTAGGGAACCAAGTCTTGTAAAATGGCTTGAAAATATGTTTTGGAGGAAATTTTGTCTAGGTGTGATCTTGTAAAAAATGGGTTGTGATACCATGCCCTATGAAAGGTGTGGTTTTGGGCGTATTGGACTGGTGGTCTACTTGTTCACCACATGCAGCCCTGAAACACCTAATGAGGGTGTAGCACTGGGTGAAATACCTTATAGAAGCACCTATATAAATTGGGAAACACAATCTCACCACATCATAGAATTGGGCATGGTGAGGTTAAAATGGAAAAGCAATGGGAACTAAGGCATGAAATTTTTTCATGGAAAAAGATGGAAGAACCAATATGGATTAGACCACACCATAGTTAAGGTCATGGTGATAGCCAAATATTGTTTTTAAAATGTACAAAAAATAGGATCTCACACATATGTTTCAAATAACATGTTTACCAGAGCCACCATGGGACTTTTTTCTATCCACCACACTACGGTGGAGTCTAGATGGATTTTATTATAAATTGGAGGCTTGAACTACTTTATTTTAATTAATTTTTTCTTTCTTAAAACTCCAAGTGAATTCTAGACCCCCTATCCCTCTCTAGTCATTCCTTTGTGAAGCTTATCCCCTTGGATAATTGGATCGAGTATTGTGAATTGAGGTATGATCTCACCTCTTCTCTTTCACTGTTACTCCCTTTTTACCATCCTTTTCTACCCAATATTTCATTATGGTAGGAGTTATCCTCTATTTTGGGTGGTTTTTATGGAGTCTTGTTGTGCATAGGAATCTAGTGGCAATTCTTTCATGATTGATGGTGGTTGATCCTTTAGTTTCAAGTATTTCTTCCTTGAATATTTATTGAGTAAGGGGATCCTATATCCTTTCCTCCTTTAGGATGTATGTGTAAAAATGTCATGCTTTTAACTTCCTATGATTAGATATTTTGAACTGGATTAATGAAGATAATTAATTGGGTTGACTGAAATTTAAGGGGAAGGGAAGAAATCTCATGAGTTTTACTTGTTCTTATGATTTTTCTTATATTATTAATAATGCATACTAATCTTTCTATATTTTACATTTGTTGAGTTTTTGTTATGTTTTTTTGGATATTAAAATTGGCGAATCTTATTGTGATTTTTGACTGACTCGCCATACATGAAAATAAATAAGATTTTATATTAGATTAATAAATTGGTTTCCCATAGAATATTAGATTTTTGTGATAATTACATTGAAAATATTGAAATAGATATGATGAAATCCTTTTTTTAATACTGAAATGTGATGTGTGGTGGTTGTGATGTGTGTTGGTTGAGATGTGTGGTGGTTATGATTTGTGGTGGTTATGATGTGCGGTGGTTGTGATGTGTGGTGGTCGAGTTGTGGGGATTGATGACTTGAGGAAGGTGATTTGTTTGCATTCTGTTATGTTATTATAGTTTCTTGGTAATGATGGGATAAAATGTTAATGGAAAAACTGAAATTTTATGATTTGTAATGGCTAATGAAATATTTAACTAAAATAGTAAGTCTGGTTAAAGTGGTAATAGTTAAACATGAAATTAATGGGATTGATAAAGTGATATAGTTGGTAATTTGAAAATCTTGAAATGGATTTATGTAAATACCCGGATTTTTCATGTATTTTTTTTAATTATATGGGAATATTATGAGTCCATGAAAATTGACAATGCGTAATTCTGAGGTCCGGTGTGCCCAAAATGAATTTATGAACTTTTTTTAGTACGTTCAGTAAACGTGTGAGCGGGTTTTTATAACTTTTGAAGCAATGCTTGGAATTGAAATCTGAGGGCACCATTGAACTCACAGAGCTGATATTTTATTAATGAGACCTTCACCTCGACCGCAGTCGGTCGAGGGTGAAAGTTAGTTTTTGTGTTTTTCATGGAAATAAAAATAAAATAAAGAACAACTTTTATTTTTATTTTTCTTTTGAAACCTCTCTTTTGAGTTATGGAGGTGTGGACCACACGAGCTAGAAAACCCACCAATTTAAATTTTTGGTGGTAGGGACCACCCAAACCCCTCTTAATGGGGGAAGAACTCTCAAATCTCTAATTAATTAAATGAGAAAACTATAATTAATTAAATGTGTCAACTTTAATTAGTTGTTAGAATTATTTTTAATAAGTTGGTTCTTCATTTTTTTTGGGTTGGGGGAAATCGTTGGAAAAAGAGAATTGGGAGAGAGACTTATAGAACTTTGGAGAAACATTTCCTCCAAACAAAGAATGCCCTCTCCAATGAATAACATACTCTGGAATTGAAGAATGAGGAAGACGCTTGAGCCTGGATCGGAAGCATATTGCAGAAGCAACGAACGCTAATGTCACCATCCCCAATGACTTCATCATCTCCATCGCGACATCTTCCAACGAGCAATCGAGGTAGGGTTTATTGTTTTTTTGAATACCCCTTACTCTTCCTTGATGTTATTCATGATTCAAGAACAAATAAGCTGCTTACTACCATTCTACGCGGAGGGTTCATGCCAAATGAACATGACCTGACCTCTCCGTAACCTTTGTTGATTGTGGTGGTTTTAAATTAATGACGACGTCCCGAGATGAGTGTATATGTCCACGGAATGATAAACGAGCCACCGGGGTGCACCCTAGGACCTGAAGAACATCGCCGGTGGCCATGCCGGTGACCGACACTGGTGGGGATTGAGAATGGCGGCCGGTACTCCGGCTGGCCGTGACGATGGCGGTGGCACGACCGCACCGCGAGAGAAGGGCCACAACCCATCGTCCATGGAGAAGAATAGGCGATGACCAGTGCATGGATGACCACATGAAGGGGAGGCGGCAAAGTGTGTCCACACCGCTGGGTGTGTGGGAGCCACGACACAAGGCCACGACGGTGAAGGCAGGGAGGCCGACTCACTGTCGGCTGCCGGTGATGGCGCGGCGCGCGACTGCGCCGTGTAGAGGAGGCTAGCCATCCATCTATCCAGGGAGCTTATCGGGCCTCCCAGCGCGGGCCGGGATGGACACAGCGGTCTGAGTCAGACCCAAGGTCGAACCCGGGTCTATCCGGGTTAGACCGGGTTGGTCTGACTGCGTCGGACCGGACCCAGACCAGTTTCGACCCTTTCCACTATTTCGGCCATATCTTGAGCTACGAGCATCCGTTTGATGAACCATCTACAGTTACAAAAACCTGGGATTGAGAAATTCCTTTTGGTATACCCCAATTTAGTTTTGGATAAAGTTGGGGTATGTTTGGGTTGGATCGAACATGAATCCAACTGGGCCGTCAGGACTAAAAGGCCAATAACTTACAGACCGGACGTCTAACTGACGCATAGTCTGTTGCGTTGATACCCCTATTATGTGGAAGTACTTTTTGATACTTCTTCCTGGGACTTTGTGGCAGTTGGAGTATCGACCTGTGTCTTGAAGAGCGGACCCTCTCTAAATCCAGCGATCTTAGTGCGGGAACCCTATAGCTGGATGTATCATGAGAAAGGGATCCTATGTGGGTCTGTGATTTGGGATCCTATGTGGTTCTGTGCTTTGGGATCCTATGTGGGTTTTTGTTCAAGATTACAACTTGGATCTGCTCTAAGAATCCACGTGGAACTACTCTAGGATCCTACGTGGGTCTGTTGTACTAGGATCCTACTTGGGTCTGCTGATTTATGATCCTACGTGGGTCTGACTCTTAACAGAGTAAGATGATTCAGTGGCTACATCTAATATTCTTTGTTACCGTACCTAATATATACCTGGTGTGAGATGAGTCATTACCTTTGTGGTAATCTTCTATGTGGCATTACCTTTGTGGTACTTACCCTTGTGGTGTTACCTTCATGATATTCTTTCCTTTGTGGAACAGTTGTACTTTGGTAAAGAGTTGGGCCTTGTATTTCCTCATGAATGAGATGGGTATACTTGATCACTTAGGTATATTTATGGTCATATACCTAAGTAGGGTTGACAGTTGTTTCCATTATTTGTGGTTTATCCTTTCTAGATTTTGTAAGACCTTCGAAGGTCTTGGGGTCCCTATTGAGTATTGTTATACTCACCCCTGCACAGGCTATGCCCGCACCTTGTTGTGTTTGGTGCAGATGATAGACATTTCTGACTGAGGATGAGAGTACGAGTATTGGAGGTAGCTTGGAGGTGGACATTATATGAGGCATACCACAGAGACGACCGTTCGAGAGCTATACCTACCCTTTAGGTAGGATCCTTGGAGGGTGTTCACAGGAACTATTTCAGTTTACTTGTACTTTCTAGTTGGGCTTGTATTCTGGCCCCTTTTACTTACTGTACACACTCTTTTTACTATACAGTATACTAGTGTTCATATCCTACTATGTGCTTGGTTGCATGTTTTTAAAGGTTATAAAGGAAATGCCTTCCCGGTTTTAGGGAATACACCTTTCGGTGCTAGTCACAAGCCCCTGGCCTATGGAAGGCAGGCTTGGGGTAGTCACGACACGGGCCCTGGGGGATGGATCGTGACAAATTGGTATCAGAGGAGTCGGTTCTACCATAGAAAATTGGAATATTATATTTTTAACAGAAATAATGTTAGGTTTAGTGAGTGTGGTTATCAGTTTAGAGATTCCAGTATTAGTGTGGCACCCGGCGTATCCATACACTAGGACCCTAACTTCTGATTTCTGACTCAGTGAATGAAAACAATGATTGCATGTTTGTTTAGAAAACTTTTCTTTTTGATCGTTTTGAGTAAGTTCACCAGGTATAACTTATTGATCATGGCGCACCTGTTTCTTTTTAGGTTGCCTCCACGCAGACAGCTAGCTAGGGTCCTGGGTATAGTACGCAATGATAGGCCATCGAGCGATGAGGCCTCGGTGTAGGGCCATTTATCAGTAGAGGCACCAGAGGAGGAACCAACGGTACCATTACCCATTGGGCCACCTATGCCACCATCACCAGTAGCAGAAGGTGCACGCCACTTGAGTGTGTTGCACAAGTTCTAGCACCAGTGGCCACCTAGGTTCAGGGGTGAGATCGGCCCATAGGTGGATGAGGATTGGCTGGACTCCGTGGTGAGAGTCTTCCGACTGGAAGGGACACCGGCCGATCTTATGGTGATCCTTACCGCCAGTCTTCTATAAGTAGCAGTAGACAGATGGTGGAGCTTGATTATCCAGGTTCACGATGAGGTGACACTTCTTTGGGTAGACTTTCAGAGCCTGTTTCAGGTAGATTTTGTCCCAGCGACCCTTCGCACAGTGTGCATACAAGAGCTTCTTCATCTGCAGTAGGGAAACATGACTGTGACTCAGTACTTAGCGAGGTTCACCAACCTCTCAAACTACTCCACTAATATGGTGCGGGACCCATTCTTCTGGGCCCAGATCTTCGATTAGGGACTTAGGTGGGAGATTAGAGCTTTGATGATTTCCCTCAGCATCCCGACGCAGGTGGGAGTGTTAGAGCGAGCCCTATTAGGGGAGAGTTTTCTTGCTGAGAAGTCACCAGCAGCGAGACCCACCACTGGGCGTCACATAGCAGAGTCTTCTGCAGCTTGAAACAGACAGATGTAATAGAGGTCCAAGAGGACCAGACCTATAGGAGGACGACCGCAGGATTTGGGGTCGGTTGTGCGGGGCGCCGGAGACAGAGCCAGTCATGCGAGGAGCATGCAGTGTTAGACATACGGTGGGCAGGGTCACATGGATTGTGACTACCTGAAATTCTATACAGATGATTAGAAGATGGTCTAAGGACCACCAAAGTAGATACAGAGGTTCAACCGAGGAGGTCCGTAGGGAGTAGGCAGATGTGGCAGAGGAGCTAGTCGTGTAGCAAGTAGTGGGCGACGATTCAAGTTGTTACCACCACCACCACCAGGTGGTCCACCCCAACTGCAGGGAGCAAGTGGACAGGGGTAAGCTCAGCTCTAGGTAGCTGAGGCCTACGATCAATATACTCCAAAGATGATACTAGGTTTGATCTGTGTCTACTCCACCTTAGCTGTAGTACTTATAAACATAGGTTTCAGTCATTATTTTATTACCACTTCCCTTGTTTGGAGCTCGGAGATTCCAGTGGAGCTTTTGGATCTATCCTTACAGCTAAAGACTCCAATGGGAGGGGATTGGATGATTACAAACTGGTTCCGGCAGTGTGAGATTACTCTAGGAGGTGAGAGATTCGGCTGGAATCTCCTAGTAGCGGTGTCGAGGCCTTACGACATCATCTTGGGTATGGACTGGTTATTTGTATTCCATGATCAGATTGACTGTATTAGGCACAAAGTGCGGTGTGTCTGCACTGATGGGACTAGGTTTACCTTCACCGGCGAGAAGAGAGACTTTGCAGCATAGGATGGACTTACCTAGAGAAGAGTGCAGCCGATCAGTTATCAGTTGGATAACCTTAGCCTCAGAGCTGTTGATGTGGAGAGTCCGAGCTATCCTGTAGTGGTGGTCCAGTATGCAGATGTCTTCCCTAATGATGTTCTAGGTCTACCTCCTCACAGATAGGTGGAATTTTATATTGAATTTTACCCTGGTATGGCACTGATATCTACACCAGCATATCAGATGGCTCCCGCAGAGCTTCGTGAACTATGAGTACAGCTAGAGGACTTACAGGGGAAGGGGTTCATCCGACCCAGTGTTTCTCCTTGCGTAGCCCCAATTTTGTTCACCAAAAAGGTAGATGGGATCTTGAGACTTTGTGTTGACCATCAGAACCTGAACCAAGTGACCATTAAGAACAAGTACCGACTCCCAAGGATCAACGACCTCTTTGATCAGCTAAAGGGAGCATAATGGTTCTCGAAGATAGACCTCATATCAGGCTATCACCATATTAGAGTACGAGATGAGGATATACAAAAGACATCTTTCAGATGTTGGTATGGACATTATGAGTTTTTGGACATGATTTTTGACATGACCAATGCTCTAGTAGTGTTCATGGGACTCATGAAAATGATCTTTCAGCCATACCTTGATCACTTTGTAGTAGTCTTCATTGAAAACATACTGATCTACTCGGCTACAGAGGAGGATCATGCCTATCATCTGTAGATAGATCTAGACACACTATGAGAGTAGTAGCTTTATGGTAAGCTCTCAATGTTCCAGTTCTGGATTTGAGAGGTCCACTTTCTGGGACATGTTATCACAATGGCAGGAGTTGCGGTGGATCCAACGAATATTGAGGCGGTACTTTCTTGGGAGCCACCTAGGAGTGTGATGGAGGTATGGAGTTTCTTAGGTTTCTCCGGATACTACCAGATATTTGTACCAGATTTATCTAGAGTTGAAATACCTTTATTAGCATTGACAAAGAATGGAAAAACCTTTATGTGGTCAGAGAGTTTCTAGCGGAGTTTTTAGGAGCTGAGGTAGAGGTCGACTAGTGCCCCCATCTTGAGGCTTTCAGAGGTGGGTGTTGGGTATGTAGTCTACTGTGACGCATCAGGGTCTGAGATCAGATGTGTCCTGATGCAGAAATGATCTGTGATGGCATATGGTTCTCAAAAGCTGAGACAACATGAGTAGAACTATGCTACCCATGACCTGGATTTAACAGTATTGGTCTTCTCTTTGAAGATGTGGCGACATTACTTTATGGGCGAACGTTTTACAATCTACTCTGATCACAAGAGTCTTAGGTATATCTTCTCTCAGAAGGACCTGAAACTGAGACAACGACTTTGGATTGATTTCCTCCAAGACTATGACTTCGAGATAGTCTATAATCCTGGGAAGGGGAATGCTGTAGAAGATGCACTAAGTAGGATATCTGGTATACAGTTTATAGGTGAGGCAACGAAGAAACTAGCCGCTTTGCAGATATCCTTTATGGACTGAGATGGAGAAGATTTTATTCAGTCTCTTATAGTTACTCCCCCACTCCTTCAGCGAGTCAGGGAGGCACAACGTGGGGACACTGACTGTGAGGCTCTACATGCTCAAATATCCACCATACATGCACTTGATTGATTTTCTAAAGGCGGGGAGCACGTCATCCTCTTTAGAGGATGTTCCATGGTACCAGTGTCTCTTTGAGAGGAAGTATTGAGGGATTTCCACACATCCCCTCGAGCGGTACATCCAGGATTGGCGAAGATGTACCAGGACCTCCGACGATAGCACTGGTGGCTAATAATGAAGAAAGCGATAACATAGTTTGTATCTCGGTGCCTCACTTGTCAGTAAGTGAAGGCAGAGCATCAGGTACTAGTAGGCTTAGTTCAGCCTTTAGAGGTCCCAGAGTGTAAGTGGGATGGAATATCAATGGAATTCATGACAGGACTTCCACGTACATCCAGAGGTCATGATTCTATCTGTGTGATCGTCAGCCGACTCACCAAGTCGGCCCACTTCCTACCAATCTGAGAGCAGGGTTCAGTAGAGAGCTTGGAACAACTCTATGTGCAGGAGATTGTGCAGCTATATGGAGTAACCTTGATGATTTTCTCCGATCGTGATTAATGTTTCACTTACCGACTTTGGAAGGGGTTGTAGGGGGATTTCGGGATGCATCTTCGTTTGAGCATCACCTTCCACCCTTAGACAGATGGCCAGACTGAGCAGATCATTTAGACCCTCGAGGACAAGCTGCGTGCTTGAATCATTGACTTAAGTCGCAGCTGGGAGGATCACTTTCCCTTGGTGGAGTTTTCAAACAAAAAAAGATATCAATCCACCATTGGTATGGATCCTTTCGAGTCATTGTATGACCAACCATGCAGATCACCTTTGTGCTGGACTGACCTAGGGGAGTCAGTACTCATGGGACCAGATATGGTACGGGCTACTACAGAGAAGGTGAAGATCATCCATAAGAAGATGAAGACTGCACAGAGTAGGCATAAGCCTTATGCCTACAAAATATGGAGACCTATGGAGTTCGAGGATGGTGACCATGTCTTTCTACGGGTCTCACCTCGATGAGGTTTGCAGAGATTTGGTCGGGGCATCAAGTTATCTTCAAGGTTCATCAGACCCTTTCAGGTCCTCAGCCAAGTTGTAGAGGTGGCTTACCACCTAGAACATCCCCCTCATTTGCACCGGGTGCATGGTGTTTTCCACGTATCCCAGCTGAGGAGATACGTGCATGACCCTTTACACATCATTGACTAGAGTGAGTTGGACATCGAGGATGGGGCGGCGTTTACAGAGGTTCTAGTGGAGATTGAGGATCAAAAAAAGAGAGCCCTTCGTGGGTGGTAAATACCTCTGGTGAACGTTCGTTGGAAGCACGAGAACCTCCAGGAGAGCACATGGGAGCGGGAGGCTCAGATTAGTGCTTAGTACCCACACTTGTTTTCTTAGTTTTTGTGATGTGGATTTTAGGGATGCAAAGCCATGAGGTGGGGAGAATGAAAAGACCTAGATTTTCCATGTATTTTTTTAATTATATGGGAATATTACGAGTCTGTGAAAATTGACGGTGCGTAATTCTGAGGCCCGGTGTGTCTGGAATGAATTTCTGAATTTTTTTTAGTACATTCAGTAAATGTGTGAGCGGGGTTTTATAACTTTTGAACCGGTGCTCAGAATTGAAATCCAAGGGCACCATTGAACTCGCAACGCCGATATTCACTTAATGAGACCTTCACCTCAACTGCAGTTGGTCAAGGGTGAAAGTTAGTTTTCATGTTTTTCGTGGAAATAAAAATAAAATAAATAACAAATTTTATTTTTATTTTACTTTTGAAACCTCTCTTATGAGTTATCAAGGTGGGGACCACACGAGC
This sequence comes from Viscum album, assembly GCA_963277665.1. NCBI lineage: Eukaryota > Viridiplantae > Streptophyta > Magnoliopsida > Santalales > Viscaceae > Viscum > Viscum album. Next base: position 1,604,513,992 of record OY728141.1, on the reverse strand, counting down.
TAGAAGACCCCCCAATTTGAATTCTTAGTGGTGGGTACCACACAAACCCTTCTTAATGGGGGAAAATCTCTCAACTCTCCAATTAATTAAATGATCCAACTACAATTAATTAAATGTGTCAACTTTAATTAATTGTTAGACTTATTTTTAATAAGTTGGATCTTTATTTTTGTTGGGTTGGGGGAAATCATTGGAAAATGAGAATTGGTAGAGAGCCTTGGAAAACTTTGGAGAAACATTTCTTTCAAAAAAATAACGCTCTCTCCAACAAAAAACATACTGCGGAATTGAAGAATGAGGACGACGCTTCATCCCAGATTGGAAGCATCTTGCGGAAGCGATGAATGCTGACATCACCATCCCAAATGACTTTATCTTCTTCCTTGAGACATCTTCCAATGAGAAATCGAGGTAGGTTTTATTGTTGTTTTGAATACCCCTTACCCGTCCTTGACATTCTTCATGATTCAAGAACAAATAAGCCACTTGTTACCATTCTAATGTAGAGGGTTCGGGCCAAATGAACACGACTGGACCTCTATGCAACCTTTGTGGATTTTGGTGGTTTTAAATCAATGAATACATCCCAAGACGAGTGTGGATGTCAATAGAATGAAGAAAGATCCACCGAGGAACACCCGGTGACCCAAAGAACGTCACCGGTGACCATGCTGGCAACCGACACCAGTGGGGCTTGGGAACCGTGGCCGACACTCTGGCTGGCTGCGACAACGGCGGGGGAGTGACCGTGCCACCAGAGAAGGGTCGTGGCCCATCGTCTATGGTGGATTAGAGGCGACAGTCGATTCAAGACCGACAGTATGAAGGGAAGGCATCGACGCGCGCCCGTGCCACCAGGCAAGCGGAAGTCACTTCACAAGGTCGTGACGGCGAAGGCAGGGCGGTCAGCTCGCTACCGGCTACCGGTGATGGCGCAACACGCGAATTCACCGCATGGAGGAGGTTGGACGTTTGGCCAGCTGGGGATCTGAGCAGGCCGGACCAGACCCAATGAGACGGGTCAGACCTGGGTTGGCCCGACCGAGTCGGACCGGACCCGGACCAATTTAGACCCTTTCCACTCTTTCAGACATATCTTGAGCTATGGGAATCCGTTTGAAGAACCATCTATGGAACCAGAAACCTTGGATCGAGACGGTCCTTTTGGGATACCTCAATTGAGTTTTGGATAAATTTGGGGTATTGCTCGGTTGGATCGAACACGAATACTACCAGGCCCTCGGGACTAAAGGGCCAATAACTTACAAACCGGGTGTCCGACTGATGCACCGTCTTTTGCATTGAGACCCCTATTATGTGGAGGTCCTTTAGGATAATTCTTCATGGGACTTTTTGGTAGTTGGAGTATCGACCTGTGACTTGAGGAGAAGACCCTCCCCGAATCAAGTGAGCTTAGTGCGGGAACCCTGTAGCTGGCTGTATCATAAGAAAGGGATCCTATGTGGGTCTGTGCTTTGGGATCCTATGTGGGTCTGGGATTTGGGATCCTAAGTGGGTCTGTGTTCGAGAGTACCACTTGGATCCACTCTAGGAATCCACATGAAACTACTCTTGGATCCTACGTGGGTCTGCTGTACTGGGATCCTACGTGGGTCTGATGTTTTAGGATCCTACATGGGTCTGCCTCTTAACAGAGTAAGATGATTCAGTAGTTACATCTAATCATATTTACTACCGTACCTAAGTTATACCTGATGTGATCTGAGTCATTAACTTTGTGGTAATCTTCTATGTGGCGTACCTTTTTGGTACTTACCTTCGTGGTGATACCTTTATGGTATTCTTTTTTTGTGGTGTACCTTTGTGGTAGTTACCTTCATCATGAAAAATTTGTGGTGATACCTTAGTTGTATTTTTCTGAGTGGTGTACCTTTGTGGTACTTACCTTCATGGTGATACCTTCGTGTTATTATTTTATGTGGCGTTACCTTTGTGGTACTTACCCTTGTGGTGTTACCTTCATGGAACAATTGTACTTTGGCTAAGAGTTGGACCTTGTGTTTCCTCATGAATGAGATGGGTATACTTGATCACTTAGGTATATGTATGAGCATATACCTAATTAGGGTTGACTGTTGTTTCCATACTTTGTGGTTTATTGTTTGTGGATTTTGTGAGACCTTCAAGGGTCTCGGGGTCCCTACTGAGTATCCTTATACTCACCCCTACATGGGTTATGCCCGCACCTTGTTGTTTTTGGTGAAAACGAATAACAGTGCTAACTGAGGACGAGAGTACCAGGATTGAAGGTAGCTCAGAGGTGTAAATTAGACGAGGCATACCACAGAGACGACTGTTCAAGAGCTATACCTACCCTTCAGGTAGGATCCTTAGAGGTTGTTCATAGGAGCTATTTCAGTTTACTTTTACTTTTCAGTTTTTTTGTACTTTCTAGTTGGGATTGTATTCTGGACCCTTTTACTTACTATACACAATCTTTTTACTATAATTTTTACTTATGTTCTAATCCTTCTATGTGCTTGGTTGTGTGTGTTTACAGGTTATAAAGGCAATGCCTTCTGGATTTTAGGGAATACACCTTTTGGTGAAAGTCCCCAGCCCCCGACCTATGGAAGGTGGGCTTGGGGTAGTCACAACACGGGCCCCGAGGGACGGGTTGTGACAATTAAATTGAAAATTAAAGAAGGAATGCGAATTGTGGTTATGGATATATTGTGTGGTGCAATTCATTTAGAGGTGGAAACGAAAGTAGTGGAGGTTGTGAGGACTTGTGGTGATGTTGTGAGGTGTAACAATACTCTTGTTATAAACCCATAGCTTGGTATTTTTTTGTTTGAATAATATATTTTGTATTTTAATTATGATTTCTATACACACCCCAACCATGTTGATAACTATGCGATGATACCCAAATGTTTGTTGTTGGTGGTTGTGGTGGTGGTGGTGGTGGGGGGGGGGGTTCTCAACATCCAAGATGGTGAGGACAGATGACTAGCTACCCCTCTTCCCCACCCTCTCTTCCACAAAAGGTTTTTACACATAGGCTATGATGGATGCAGGATATAATGCACTATTTTTTGGTTGATGAGATTGATGAGGTGGTTTATAGTGGGGGTCATGCATGGTAGGATGTGGGTATGAGGTTGATGTCCTTTATGTTCATGATATTGTACTATCCTAGATATATATAAGTGGTTATGAGAGGATGTTGTAGTGTCTTGGACCTGATTCACTCATATGTAACCAAACCCGATTGACCACATGACCTCAAGCGTGCCTCCCCATATGCTAGAGTCTACTGACTAGCAGTGAAGGTTAGTGATAGTATGGTGGGGAGACTATACCCTCATGCTATGAGTATGCCATATTGGTAAATAATAATGATAAGCAATGAAAACATTAATAAATAACCAGTAGTAGTATAATAAATAACCCATATATAATAAACAAGTAGAATATGAATTGGTAACATATACTAAAATGATTTCATGCCATGTGATATACAAAAAGGGGTGTAGGGTAATAGTCTTATACATTAGGCTATACAAAAATATAAAAGGATAAAAACTATGTCCACTAGCATCCCAAGCCTAAAATTGATCCTCTTCTCCCGCACTCCATCCTAAGTAGACAATCAAGCATCCATAGTTGGATTATTTCTTTTTTCCATAAACGTCACACCTAGATTTGAAATTCAATGTTTTTTTAATCTTCTTTTGGTTCTTAGTTTTTTCTTGGTTTTCGGGTGTCCTGGGTTTAAATTTAATGTCTCAAGTGTTCTTGATGTAAGTCATTAGTCTTGGAAGTCTTGGATGGTATTTGGCCTTGTCTTTTTAAAGGTAAGGTATAAGGATTAAGTGTCTTGTAATTTAATTTGTGACACTACTAGTATCACCTTTTGTGAGGTATGTTTATTGGGGTGGTTTCTTCAAGATTTGGGCCAAACCATGAGCCCATTTTCTGATTTGAAAACAAAATTTGTTTCTTTTATAAATCCTTCATTTTTCAACATTTTTCACCTATTACACTTCCCACTTGGCATATACTGACTGATTAAAACCACCATATCCATTTAGACCCCTTAGGAACTCATAATCATGTTGGATTTGGGTAATTTTATTTAGTCATTGGGAAAACTCTTGATCCCATTTCCAGATTTAAGAAAACAATTTATTTGTTTTATATCTAATTAATTTTTTAACAATTTTTGGTCATTTCACCTCTCACTCGAGCCCAAAAACCCTAGGCGCACCCATGTTCCATTTTCCCTATTTGGAGCTCATATTCATAGTGGATTAAGGATAATTTTCTCAAGTTTTCTCAAATCATCCAGATTTGAAAAGGGAATTTGTTTCTTTCATAAATAATTTATTTTTACTATTTCCCCCTATTTCAGTCCCCATTCGACCTCATAAGCCTTATTCAAACCTCCCTTTCAATTTTGACTACTTGGAGATTCAACTATTGATGTATTTTGGGTGATTTCTTCAAAGTTTCTCAAGTAAGTGAATTCCTCTCTTGTTCCTTCTATTTCTGTAGGGTTTCTCCCCTCATTCTTGAAGTTCCAAATGTCCATGAACTAGGGTTTCATATATAGGGTTTTATTTTGAGTTTCTTGGTCCAATATTGTGGTTTTATGTTCGTTTTCACTCCCTTTTGGAGCAATGATTGTGCGGTTGAAGTTTCACACAAAGATTTGGGGTTTTTGACATCTTTGGTAGGTGATTCCATGTGTAAGAATTTATTGATGAGTTAGCTTGACCGATTTATTTATTTATCATTTTCCTAATATTATGTGTGTGGGGATAAAAAAATTTTTGGAAGCATTTGTTAAGTGTTTAGTTTAAAGTCTCATTTTTTCTTGAAAATGTGTGTTTTTCATGTGTGTCTTTTGTGGTATCGATTGGGGTTGTTTTATGGTTCATGAAATGTTTTTATTAAATGGTGTTAGGGATGAAAAATATGGTTTGGTGTAATATTGGAATGAATTTGGTTTTTAAAATAGGGGTTTAGATGGATTTTATGTGCAATTCTTGGTTATACTTCTTGGAATTGTTTTAGGAATATTTTAAATGGTTCATTGGTTTATATAAGAGGTGCAATAATGTCAGAAAACTATTTTGGTAGGAGTATGTTTTTGAAATGGTATATTTTGTTGTAAAAGTGTTGTTATTTGATGTGCAAATTATTTAAATGTTTTATAAAATTTCTTAAAGGATTTATTGAATTGTGAAAGAGATATGAAACATGTTACAGGTTGTTTTTGGTGTGAGTATGATGTTAAAATGAATTTCAATTAAAAAGGGGATTATGTGACATGTGTGTGGAATGTTTGGTGTGTGTGTGATTTTGAAATGGAATTTTAATGTGTAAATGTTATTTTTTAATATGTGGAACTTGATCGAGCAAAAAGGGGGAAACCCGGGTATCTAGGTGGGTGGACATGTACTAGTATGCTAGTTGCCCAGAGTGTTTTCATCCCTATTTCACATAGCGAGTTTGACGATTAAAATACTAACTAAACTATTATGAAGATTTTTGGGAACACTAGGTTATGGGTATGTTCCATACTAGTGTCTCTTGCATGAGAACATATATCTGTTACGGTTACTTTCCACCGAGATACGAGGTACTTGGGGCCTACAGCTAGCTAGTGGCTAGGGGTGTTTCTGTGACTAGTGCTCATTGATTATTTTGTATTCAACATTGGAATATGATGTTTTTGGATGGAAAATTTAGTAGTATATACATTTTCATTAAAAATTTTTGTTCCTTAAAGTTTCTCCTTTAAAAAATGTTTTTATTTTTAGTTTCATCCTTTTAAAAATTATTACTAGCATTTCTTGTTTAGAAACAACTTGAAAGCTTTTTGTATTAAAATTTTTATCACATGGAATCTATTTGGGTGGAATCCTAATAGGCTTAGGATCACTCCCTAATTACAACTTTGGGTGTAAGTATACTTGGTAATGTTTTTCATATGTTTGGGAAAAGGTTTTAGAATCAGTGGTTCAGGTTGTTATCTTCCATTCTTGGTGCAGTGTTGTAGAGAAGGCTTAGGGATGATGGACCCTTTCCCTATGGTAGTCCTTGAATTTTTTTTGCTACTAATTTTGATTTTTTTCACTCTTGTAATTTTTCTAAAACCATTTATTTTTGTTCTTAATTTTATTAAAGTCTTCTCTGGATTAAATTTTCAGATTCAGTTTATTTATTGTTTTTGGTTGTTTAATGCTTATAAATTTGGGAAAATCATTCCCAAATAATTATTTATCATACCTGAGGTATTTTTCTAGATGAAGGGGATAGGTAAATCTTTTATAGCCTTTCCATGAATGGGGTCATGTGCCGTTTTTGATGGAGACTATATCTGGTTCATGAAAAAATGGTATCAAAGGAGGTTCTCTCTTTTGGGAAAGTGTTTGGGTAGACTGGAGCTAGGATTGTTAAAACTCTATGTTCTAGTTACAAGTAAGGTGCCTAGAAAGAACACCTTGTTTAAAGACTCAAGTTTCTAGAGGAATTTGTGTTTCATCTAAGTCTTTTGGTTCTTGTGGTTGTTCGTTATTTAGGAAATGAAATAGAAGTTAGGTCAATGGTCTTAGTGAGCTTGTAGGGCCTAGAAAGCTATGTGAAGTCGAGGATATTTTCCTAGAACACTCTCCATGATAGTGGTGTGACTGGAGTATGTCCACCAAACATACATCCAATTCACTCGTCAACAATAGTTTTCCCTTAATTCATTCACCATCATTATGGGTTTTGGAAAATCATTCTGGAAAGCTCTTGTTTGAAAATTGTGGAAACTATATTTTAAAATGGAAATGGTTTTGAGTAAATGATGTTGAGTTTATTAGAAGTTTATTTTCATAATTTAAACATGTGGTTTACTAAAATTAATTGTTGGGAAAGTTTAAGTTATGTTAAATAGGGTTCTAGAAATATGATTTAAATGTAATTTTAAAGTGGGAATGGAGTGATTTTTAAAGGGATTGAAAATGGGGTTTCAGAATAGTTTTGCATGAGGTTTTGAAAAGGTGTATTTTAATGAAATAGTCTTTGTGTAATATGATATTGTATTTTTATAATCAAAACATTTGGATTCATAAAATTGATGGTTTGGAAAACAAGATTGATTTTAAAGTGGGTTTTGAAATTCTGTTTTGAGTTGAATGAAATGTTTTGGTTTTGAAAAGTGCAAAGAAATTTGTTTTAATATTTGGTGTTCTCATGGGAGAAAAAGTTCATGGGTTATTTGTAAGGAAAATTGGATGAGTTACATGCATAGGTTATGTTTAAGGAAAACTGGATGAGTGCCCAGGTTGGCACGAGGTGGGTTCCCATTGTGGAATGAAAACATGCATGTGTGAGGCCCATGAGATACCATTGGTGAATGTTCTAAACAATGAACCCATTTAATTTTAAAGAAATTATTTTTAAGGAAATTTTATGTTTTGATAACCAGTGTTTAGGGTGGGGTATCTTATGTGTTTTTGAAAATTTTTTGGTGGGGTGTATTGAGTTCGAGAACCCCTCTTGTTTGAATGATGTTTTGAGTTTTTGTTTTGTCGGTAAGTTGGGTTGAAGTATTGATTGGTGTCCATTTGTGAGAAATGTTTTAGGAAGCCCTTGTGGTTTCTCCCCTCATGTGTTCAGTTCTAGTTTGTGGTATGTTTTGACCAAAGGACCAGCACTATTGAGTGCTTGTGTTGTCTTGTTGGCTAGGGTACTCCCCTCATAAAGTGTTAATTCATGATTGAAGTGCGGCCACAGGTGATTTTCCATTGGAAAATATTCCAGCTGATCAACATAAGGAATTTATTCTTGATATTTGGATATTGACTCTACCCATATTCTTTTTTGATTAATTGGATCCTCATGTAGTAGGAGAGTGGTTTTGGAAGGTTGAAATACACCTTTGTTCCCTAAGTTTCCTAAATCTTCAAAGGTGAAGTTTGACACCATTGTCTCCATTGGTTCTATCTGGAAGTGGTGAAGGGGAATCCTAGCGAGGAAGGTGAAAACAATTTGGGGTTTTCAATATAGAATGTTGTCTTAAAGGGACCTTGGGTATTTCTTCAGTCTCATCGAAGTAGGAGTTCATGTTAGCCACCAGTGTGGAAAATCCGATCGTTTGAGGTTGTAATGGTCACTTGCAGTAATATCATGTTACTTGGAACTCTGTTCAAGGTTACACTACTGGTAATGACTCTGTGACTTACAAGAGTCATGTTTGGTGGCGTCTTGTTGTGTTTTTTTGCTTTTAAGGGGAAAAGGTGGATGTTTCAGAACCTTTTGAGGGATTCTTCTTAAATTAAAGTGTGTCTATATTCTGAGAATTTTTAATTCCTTGTTCTAAGTGAATATGTATTTCATGTGTTTTCCTTTTTCTATTTCTTTTTAGGGGTGAAATAGGTGATGCATGTACATCTTCCAAGTCTATGTTTGGTTAAAGATGTGTTTTTTGAGCTAGTGAATTTTGTGGGGTGTTGTGATCATTAGATCCTGACTGTGGAGCAACAGATGATTCAAATATAAGGTCTCCAGGTATAGGAATCAGAGTGAATATTTTCACATAGTTATTAAGTAACTAGGGGTATAAGGGATCTTGGTTCAACTTCTATCTCTAGAATGGGAGGTGGAGACAGTTTGAGGTTTTGATGTGGTGGTTCCATTTCAAGTAGTCCCAAGTGGTGGAAAGGGATGTGGGGACCCTATCCCTCAGGGTTTCAATATGCATTGGGGGTGAAGTCCCTCCTTTTTTATAGGGATGTGAGGTGGTTTTGTTTTCTCAAACCCATTTCCTGAACCCTTGTGGGTGAAATTATCAGTATGGTTTTTCATGTATGAATATCCTTGTAATCTCTTTTCAATCTCGGTTTTGGTTGGACTCATCCGAGGATGGTAATGTTTGTGGTAGTGATGTACCGCTTAGTGTCTCTATTAGTCTGGAGTTTCTTTAATCGACCCCCCTTGTAGTGGGGATTGGGTCTTATGGGGTATTTTTCATGTTGGCCCATGGTAGTTGGTTAAGATGGTTGGTTTTTATGGTGGGGAGACCCACCATGGGTCTCATGTAGGTTCTCTTGGAATAAGTCTAATGTTAGTCTATCTCTTATGGTGGGGGAGTCCATTCAAGCCTCCTATAAGAACCCGGTTCTTATTTTTGAGGTACATGTTTATTCTTTTCTCTTTTCATTAGGTGTTTTTGAGAAAATAAGGAAAATGGGGAACAATACTAAATTTTGGAAGTACACACCGTGTACTTTTCCACACGCTATGTACTTGTGGCCGTGTGGAATGAGTACACATGGTGTGTAGCCATGTCGGCAACGAAGGGTGTAAAAAATGAGTACACGCCGTGTAGTAGATATTTACACACTGTGTAGTCAATCGGCAGGAGAATAGTAAGGCGATGGCTAGCTGGGAGATAGTACACATCGTGTATAGAGGCATACATGCTGTGTACCCATGTCGACAGATGAACAGTGCCACGCTGGTGAGAAGACGCCAGCAGAACAATTAAAAAATGGAATGTACATGCCATGTACTTGAGAGTACAAGCCGTGTATTTTGTTTTTTTCACTTAAAACGGGCAGTAGCCTCCTCTTTTCACAGAGGAAGCTTAGAACAAGAGGGAGGCTTGGGAGGGACGACCAGATCTTCGAGGATCTCCAGATCGAGTATCGGGAATCCATTTTCTGCACCGTCAATCTCCCTAGAACCATACGAGTGAGACCTATCCTCTCCTTGAGTGGTTCTTACCAATTATTTCCCGAGGGGAAGTTATTTACAATTGAACGGGAATTTTCTTATCCAAGATCTACATCATTCTTGGACGTTTCTGAAATCGTCGTTCGCATGTTCCGTTCAGGGGCATTAAAGGTAGGTGGCTTGGTGTTTAATTTCCAACTGATGTGCGTTTTGTGTACCATTGTGATACACGCCCATGAATGGGGTGTCGTATGGATAAGGACTTGTTGAATTAAATACCTAGAATTGTATAGGTAATTTGAATGTGATAATAAACTATTGTTTGAGATCACTTCTTAGATCCAGGACCACCCCAGGGGTGCGTTCTTCTATTTAGCCATTTGGCTAGGATACCCGAGGGTATGTCTTTATAATAATTAATATAGAATTTACTTGAGAGGAATTTCATGTGTATTTCTTGTTTACATGTTGGGAATGGCCCGGTTACTTGTTTATCCTATGGGACATGTACTACTTAGCCTGTGGGCAACTTCTTCCTTGCCTGTGGGAAGTTGATTCTATGCCTGTGGGTGACTCCTCGTATGCCCGTGGGAAATATTTGATATACCTGTGGGCAGATTCTTGTGTTTGGATTCTCTTTACCTGAGGGTAAGGGTTTACGTGTCTGAGGACTCTGGCTGTTTTTCTTAGAATATTCACTATGGTGATATCTTAAATTGAATGTTTAAAAGGCTAATAAAATGGAAATATAACTGGTAAAGTTAGTTACTTTTGAGTACTGCTTAGTTTATTGCATTTTACTACTGCACACTATTGTTGAATCTTTTCACACAGTTAGGCACGGGCCTTTGGTGGGTGCCTACTGGGATTTATTTCTCACACCCTGTTTGGTTCATGTCTTCGGCCCAAAAAGATTACATTTCTATAGGTGTGGATAAGGGAAAGGGTCCCTATACAGGTACTTGATTGTTGCTGGGAAGTAGGGGAGCATGGGAATGAGCTTGGCTCGCAATGCCGCTGGTAGTTCTGTTTTTCTTTTCTATACTCGTACTTCAGTTATATTGTATGGTAGTGTAACATGTTTTGGCTGTTTTATATAATAGTGACATGTTGCATTTTCATATATATATATATGACTACTAGTTTCCTTGTTATTATCAGTTATCCATTTCTGTTATATATATTGTTTACCGCTTCCGCTTGTTGTATGATATTTATCTATTCCGCTGCACTGCACTTTGACAAATGAGGGCATAGTTTCCCCTCTATCAGACCTGGGCCCTCGCTGCTAGTCGGTAGCCTCTGGTGTTTGGGGAAATGTGCTTGAGGTCACGTGGCGAACCGGGTTTGGGGCACCCGTTGAGTGGCACCCGGAACCGGGGCGTTACAAAGTGGTATCAGAGGAGTTCTTTTCTTTGACTTACTATTTGGATCCTTAGTCAGGGATAGGACAAGAACAGTAGTTGGTAATAAGCTGTGCCTGGGAGTAGCTAACCCGTGTATAGGAAAAATCCATTCTACCTTGTATTTTTGCAATTCTTACGATTTTTCTAATTTTAAAGTTGATTTGATTTCACCGTTGGGTGACACACTTGTGATTGTTCTAATTATATTTTATCCATGGATTCTATTTAGTTGCAACCCAATGAGATGAGGTTATTCCATATCATGCATCATTTAGGCACATGCTAGAAATCACATGCCATGCATAGCTTCCATTCCATGTAGGTGCATTAGAAATTGCATGTTGTTGTGATAGATATTGTGCTAGTAAAAGCATGCTGATGTGATGGATTCTTGATAGATACCTGCTGGTTGATAGGGTATTATTGTGTGAGCCTGTTTATAGAATGGATTCCAAACTTTGGTGTTTGGGGAGTATGGGCCCTCATTGACCGAAATTTGGTGGATTGTTGGATGTTTATCTGATTATAACACATATAAGATGCCAAACTTTGATTCACGGGGAGTATGAGCCCTCACAGATCTGAATTTGGCACTTAGGTGTTGTTTTTTAGTATTTTTTGGGTTCCAGAGAAGTTTCTAAGGCATACTGTCTGAAAACCCAGTATACACGCCGTGTAGTACCTTAAACACCTCGTGTATGTCCTTCTGTTTGGGAAGAAAAAAAAACTTTTTGAGTACACGCCGTGTACCCTAAGTACACGCCGTGTAGTCTCTTCCTGTGCCATAGACCGTATGGGTGGGGACACGGGGAAGGGAAGTTCTTGGGGAGAACACTCCATGTACCGTAAGTACACGCCGTGTAGTGTTGACTCGAAGTCCACCCATGTAACTAACAACACGAATGAGGGAGACCTTAATATATACACGTCGTGTCCACTATGGAACACGCCGTGTGGTCTGACCTAGGATCTGGCCGTGTAACTAACAACACGAGTCAGTGTAATCCTTTCGTGTACACGCCGTGTGTATATTGAACACGCCATGTAGTTGGAGCCATGTATCTGGCCGTGTAACTAACAAAACGGGTCGGCGAAGCTCGTCTAGTACACGCCGTGTACCTGTGGGACACGCTGTGTAGTCTCGACCAGTGAAATACCGTGTGGACCTGACCGTGTGGCTGGGAAACTGGGGAGTGTACATGCCGTGTGTGGGTGTAACACGCCGTGTAGTATCAAGATGATTAGCTGGCCGTGTCACAAACGACACGGGCAGTTGGAAAATTACAGCATACATGCCGTGTAGATTATATACACACTGTGTAGTTTTATTTAACGAGCGCCATGTGGCTTGGCCGTATAGAAGGACCCGGGCAGGGGAAGAGAAGTCAGGTACATGCTGTGTAGTCATTATACACTCCGTGTAGTCTTGTTGTGAAATCTTAAATGCCTTATTCCTCTTGTTCCCCTTTTGGTTCCTTCGTTTTCAGACTGTGATAATCTTGATCTAAGGTCTGCGTTTGACCTTGTAGTGTTATGCCACCGAGACATTCATGCGTTGTTCGCTAGGAGAGTAGCAATGAGTATACTACGGATATGGTGGGCCATGGGATACCAGTTGATCCTCCAGCAGATCTAGATGCGGCGCCAACCGTAATACCAGACACAGACGCAGAGGCACAGTTCTGTGAATGCTTTATGTGGTTCATGCAGACTTTTTAGGGAGCACCGCCAGCTGCAACATCTATGGCCGAGCTGAATCATATCTTTCAGTAGCAACATCCGACTACGTTTTCCGGGGATAGAAGACCACAGGCTTCAGAGTCTTGGTTGGGGTCTATGAAGACTATTTTTGAGCACCTAGAGATGCCTCCAGGGTGGAGGGTCAAGCTCACGACTTATATGCTATGTTATTCCGCCAAGAGGTGGTGGGATGTTACCACCCAGTCAGAGTATCACAACGACATGGAATGGGAAGATTTCCAGACATCCTTCTATTACTTATTCTTCCTAGATACTCTGAGGGAAGATGGAGCTCGAGAGTTCATGAATCTGAAGCAGGGCGCTATGTCGGTGATGGATTATTCTTCTCATTTCACTGAGTTTCAGCATTTTGCACCCATTCTGGTGGGCGATGAGATTCTGAGAGCCAGACGCTTTGAGGATGGTCTTCGATATGACATCTGAGCACTTGTGAATGTTTTCAGGTTTCCCTCAGTACATGCTATTGTGAACCAGGCACTGATTACAGAAAGGAACCTGCGTGAAGCTAGTGGTGTGGGCCAGGGCAATTCAACATCAGTTTCTATTACTATTTCTACTAGTAAGAGGAAGAGACAAATGGACTTCTCTCAGGGTGGAAGTACCAGTCAGAAGAATGTTTTGGGTGGCCAGGTCATGTGATACCAGTGTGGTAATGAGGGGTACAAGCGACCTCAGTGTCCACGTGACCCAGTGGAATGTCGAGCTTGCGGCATGATGGGTCATCTGCAGCTCTTTTTTAGGGTGTTTCCACCAGTGGCTAGTGAGAGGGGTTCTGTACAGACTCCGCGTGTGGGGGTAAGACCAATAGATTCTTACCAGTCGGGGAACTGGAATACGTCAGGGCATGCAGGCAGGGATGGTGGACATGGCTGTATTAGCCAGACACCAGGATCCCAGAGGCAACAGGGCAGGATAGCTCAGGGTATCCAGGCTGTGTCACAGGTCCGCGACACTGGGCAGACATATCAGTGCAACAGACCCATCAGGAGAAGGATCACGAACCTTCTACTGTCAGAGGTACTATACTAGTAGCTTCTATTTTATCTTCAGTACTTTTCGATACGGGTTCTACACATAGATTTATATATGTACTCATTTTGGAGATCCTTGGGATCGATGTTTCTTCTTCTTCTTCTGCTATTATGATGCTAGACACTCCGTTGGGAGCTAGAATGGCTGGTGTGCGTTAGTGAAAGGAGTGCCCCCTTGAGGTTGGAGGGTGTCAATTTCTTTGGGACCTCTATGTCTTAGATATGAAGAGCTATGATTTCATTCTCGGGATGGACTGGTTGGTTCCCTTTCGATCCTTTGTGGATTGATATCATCGCAGGGTGAGTTTCACATCACCAGAGGGTAGGGAGTTTCTATACAAGGGCGAGTGGGATGTTCAGGTGAGTCGAGCTGGACCAGAGTATCATGGATGAGGTTGTATCATAGCCCAGATTGCAAGCTTATATCTGGATGACCAGGGGACTTGTCAGAAGGATTTCCCTCTAGTGGTTGATCGTTTTAGGGATGTATTCCCGGACGACTTTTCAGGTCTTCCTCTGGAGTGTGAGGTGGATTTCTCTATTGAACTTGTTCCAGGAGTAGCACCAGTGTCCATTCCTCCTTATAGGATGGCTACACCAGAGTTGAAGGAGCTCAAGAGACAGTTAGAGGAGTTACAGGCAAAGGGTTTCATCTGACCCAATACTTCTCCTTGGGGTTCGCCAGTCCTCTTTGTGAAGAAGGCGGACGATACCCTCAGACTCTGTGTGTATTATCAGAAGTTGAACCAGTTTATAGTTAAGAACCGATATCCCTTTCCAAGGATTGATGATCTTTTTGATCAAATTCATGGAGCACGAGTGTTCTAAAATATTGACTTGAGATCAGGATATCATCAGTTGCGCATTAGACCATCTGATATACCTCTCATAGCTTTCAGGAGTAGGTATGGTCTATACGAGTATACGGTTATGCCATTCAAACTCACGAACACACCAGCAGTTTTCATGGCTCGGATGAATCGTGTATTCCATCCTTATCTGGATTCTTTTGTGGTAGTATTCATTGACGATATCTGGGTGTAATCTCACACTCTACATGACCATGCCACCCATCTTGAGATCGTATTGAGTACACTGAGATAGAATCAACTATATGCTAAGCTCTCAAAGTGCCACTTTTGGATGGACCAGATACACTTCTTGGTTCATATCATCTCAGAGGCAGGAGTTGCAGTAGACCCAAAGAAGGTGAGAGCAATAGTTTCCTGGGAGCAGCCTAAGAATATGTTTGAAATACAGAGTTTCTTAGGATGGTTGGTTACTACAGGCATTTTATACCGGACTTCTCCCACTTAGAAGCGCCGTTGACGAGTTTGACTAAGAAGGGTGTGAAGTTCGTTTGGTCAGAAGCTTGCGAGATAGCCTTCTAGGAGCTGAAGGGAAAGTTGACATCATCACCAATTCTGATACTCCCAGAGAAAGGGAAGATCTATACAGTTTACTGTGATGCATTAGGTATTAGGCTAGGAGCTATGTTGATGCAGGGCAATCGAGTAGTTGTGTACGGGTCTCATCAGTTGAGGACACATGAGAGGAATTACCCGATGCATGATCTCGAGCTGGCTGTAGTTGTTCATGCGTTGCACTGTTGGAGACATTATCTCTTGGGAGAACATTGTGTGGTGTTCACAGACCATAAAAGTCTCAAGTACATATTTACCCAGCGTGACTTGAACCTGAGATAGTGAAGGTGGGTCGAATACATTCAGTCCTTCGATTTTGAGCTTGCCTATACACATGGTAAGGGTAATGTAGTTGCTGATGCACTGTGCAGGAAGACTCAGACATAGGCAGTTCATGAGGCTAGTGGTGAGTGGTAGCTTATGGATTTGTTCTCTGAGATGCATTTGGAGGTGCATGACAGTCAGGGGAAAACCTATCTTTCTTCTTTAGTTGTGACCTCTACCCTCCTGGATAGAGTGAGGATGATACAACTATCTGATTCATAAGGCCTAGTCCTACAGGAGTCAGTGGCAAGTGAGGACCCTCCTCCTGGGTGGACGATAGGCGATGATGAGGTACTGTGTTTCCATGGATGAGTGTGGGTTCTAGGGGATATACACGAGGAGATGATGCAAGAGTTTCATGCTTCAGCTTGAGCAGTTCATCCCCGAGTTACCAAGATTTACCGTGACTTGTGACTTTAGTACTGGTGGCTGGGTATGAAGAGATAAGTATCTCATTTTGTTATGAGGTGTTCCACCTGTCAGCAGGTGAAGGCGGAGCATCATAGGCTAGTCGGACTGTTACAACAGTTACCTATTCTAGAGTGTAAATGGGATGATTTCATGATGGACTTTTTGATTGGGTTGCCGAGGTCACCTCGAGGCAATGATGCCGTGGGGGTTGTTGTGGACATACTCACAAAGGTAGCTCACTTTTTGCCGATCAAGGAGACCTTTAGTGCAGATGAGATCGAGAAGTTATATATCCGAGAGATCGTACGTCTTCATGGGGTTCCTTGTTCTATTATTTCAGATTGGGACGCCCGTTTTATGTCTCATTTCTGGAAGAGTTTTCAGAGGGCACTGGGTACATAGGTGCTTCTGAGCACAGCTTACCACCCTCAGACCGATGGTCAGTCAGAGTGTACGATACATGTTCTTAAGGACATTCTGCGTGCATGCATCCTAGACTTTGGGGGATCTTGGGAGAAGCATATACCCCTAGTCGAGTTTTCCTATAATAATAGTTTTTAGGAAAATATTGACATGGCACCTTACGAGGATTTATATGGTTGGCAATTTCGATCACCCTTGTGCTGGTTAGAGGCAGGTGAGGCAGCTTTATTGGGACCATGTCTTGTGCAGGAGACTTTTGAGCAGGTCTAGTTGATTCAGAAGCAGATGACTACCGCATAGTCTCGTCAGAAATCTTATGCTGATCGCCGCAGATGACCCTTGGAGTTTGTGGTTGAGGATCAGGTTTTCTTGCATGTTTCACCGAGGTTGGGACATAGGCGGATCAGGAGATAGGGTAAACTTTCACCGAGGTATGTGGGGCCATTTGAGATTCTGGAGAGAGTCAGGCTGGTTGCCTATCGGTTGCAGTTACCACAGAGGTACCGAGCCATGAATGACATCTTCCATGTATGTCAGTTGTGTCACTATCATTCAGACCCATCTCACATCTTTCAGCCATAGGAGGTTGAGCTTGAAATAGATACGTCCTTTGAGGAGAATCCGATTCGTATCGTTGATAGGATCACAAAGGTTCTCCGAGGCCAGTCAGTTCCTCTCGTACGGGTGCTATGGCAGCATGGCCGAGTGTAGGATGAAACCTGGGAGTGGGAGACCGACATATGTGCTCAGTGGCCAGAGTTGTTCATAGTTATATCTTCACCACCCTTGGAAGGGCAATTCGGGGACGAATTTCTTTAAGAGGGGAAGTTTGTAAGAACCCGATTCTTATTTTTGAGGTATGATTTTTTTATTTTCTCTTTTCCTTAGGTGTTTTTGGGAAAATAAGGAAAATGGGGAACAATCCTAAATTTTGGAAGTACACGCCGTGTAATTTTCCACATTCCATGTACTTGTGGCACTGTGGAATGAGTACACATGGTGTGTATCCATGTCGGTGATGAAGGGTGTAAAAACCGAGAACTCACCGTGTAGTAGATATTTACATGCCGTGTAGTCAGTCGGCAGGAGAATAGTAAGGCGGTGGCTAGGTGGGAGATAGTATACGCCGTGTATAGAGGCATACACACCATGTACCCATGTCGATAGATGAACAGTGCCACACTGGTGAGAAGCCGCCAGCGAAACAGTTAAAAAATGGAAAGTACACGCCGTGTACTTGAGAGTACACACTGTGTATTTTGTTTTTTTCACTTAAAATGGGAAGTAGACTCCTCTGTTCATAGAGGAAGCTTAGAACAAGAGGGAGGCTCGGGAGGGACGACCATATCTTTGAGGAGCTCCAGATTGAGTACTGGGAATTTTTTTTCTTCACCGTCAATCTCCCTAGAACCGTACGGGTGAGCCCTATCCTCTCCTTGAGTGGTTCTTACCAATTATTTCCCGAGGGGAAGTTATTTATGATTTAATGAGAATTTTCTTATCCCAGATCTACATCATTCTTGGACGTTTCTGGAATCATTGTTCGCGTATACTGTTCAGGGGAGTTAAAGGTATATGGCTTGGTATTTAATTTCCAACTAATGTGTGTTTTGTGTACCATTGTGATACGCGTCCATGAATGGGGTGTCGTATGGCTGAGGCCTTGTTGAATTAAATACCTAGAATTGTATAGGTAATTTGAATGTGATAATAAAATTCTGTTTGGGATCACTGCTTGGATCCAAGACCACCCTGGGGGTGCGGTCCTCTGTTTAGCCGTTTGGCCAGGATACCCGAGGGTATGCCTTTATAATAATGATTATAGAATTTCCTTGAGAGGAATTTCATGTGTATTTCTTGTTTACATGTTGGGCATGGCCCAATTACTTGTTTAGCCTGAGGGCAGTGTTGTGGTTAGCCTTTGGGAAATGTACTACTTAGCCTATGGGAAACTTCTTCCGTGCCTGTGGGCAGTTGATTCTGTGACTGTGGGCGTCACCTCATATGCCTTTGGGAAATATTTGATATGGCTATGGTTAGATTCCTGTGTTTGGATTTTCTTTACCTGAGGGTAAGGGTTTACATGTCTTAGGAATCTGGCTGTTTTGCTTAGAATATTCACTGTGGTGATATCTTAAATTGAATGTTTAAAAGACTAATAAAATGGCAATATAACTGGTAAAATTAGTTACTTTTGAGTAATTCTTAGTTTATTGCATTTTACTATTGCACAATGTTGTTGCATCTTTTCACACAGTTGGGAATGGGCCTTTGGTGGGTGCCTACTGGGATTTATTTCTCACACCCTGTTTGGGTCATGTCTTCAGCCCAAACAGATTATGTTTCTGCAGGTGTGGATAAGGGAAAGGGTCCCTATACATGTACTTGATTGTTGCTGGGAAGTAGGGAAGAATGGGACCAAGCTTGGATCACGATGCCACTGGCTGTTCTGTTTTTCTTTTTATGTAATTCAGTTGTATTGTATTTCAGTGTAACATGTTTTGGCTATTTTATAGAATAGTGACATGCTGCATTTTCATATATATATGACTACTGGTTTCCTTGTTATTATCAGTTATCCATTTCTATTATATATATTTTTTACCACTTCCGCTTGTTGTATGCTATTTATCTATTCTTCTGCGCTGTACTTTGACAAATGAGGGCATAGTTTCCCCACTATCAGACCTAGGCCCTCACTACTAGTTGGCAGACTCTGGCATTTGGGGAAATGCGCTTGAGGTCACGTGACGAATCGGGTTCGGGGCACCCGTTGAGTGGCACCCGGAACTGGGACGTTACACCTCCCCTTTATTGGTGTATCAGTTCTATCTTGGGAAATTAAGTCGGCTCTTATGGTGTGAATTCCATTCAGGTCTCCTAATACCATTGAATCAGTTATGTCCTTGGTGTTATGTTGGTGGTCGGTAGTCTTGTTTCGAGCTATCTAACCACTAATTTCTTCCTTTGTTAAAAATTGGGTTTGGAGCATGCCCAATGGTTTTGTTAAAGTATGGATGTGGTAACATTGACCATTTTATGATAATGGTGTAAATTCTGGTTGTTGAGAGTATCCCTTCCATTTTTTGATCAATTGGAGATGTTTTGGCCTTTTGGGGGTGGAAAAAATATGGCAAGGGAGTCCATCTTGGTATATCAGTTGGTTTTTTTACATCTAGAATTAGTGTGGATTTCAGGGGGTGGAAAGATTTATGGTGGGGAGAATTTACACACCCATATTTTCAATTCCATGATTTGTTTCGAATCTTCTTTTGGTTCTTAGTTTTCTCTTGGTTTCCAGGTGTTCCAGGTTTAAAGTTGGTGTCTCAGGTGTTCTTGATCTAATTCATTAGTCTTGGAAGTATTGGATGGTATTTGGCCTTGAAATTTTTTAAAGGTAAGGTATAATGATGAGGTGGATTGGAATTGAATTTGTGACACTCCTAGTGTCACCTTTTGTGGGGTATGTTTATTGGGGTGGTTTCTTCAAGATTTGGGCTAAATCGTGAGACCATTTCCATATTTAAAAACAAAATTTCTTTATTTTATAACTCCTTTATTTTTTGACATTTTTCACCCATTAAACTTCCCACTTGGAATAACCTGAACTATTAAAACCACCATATCCATTTTGACCCATTAGGAACTCATAATCATGGTGGATTTGGGTAATTTATTCAGGCATCGGGCCAACCCGTGAGCCCATTTCCAGATTTAAGGAAATAAATTATTTCCTTTATATCTCATTAATTTTTTAACATTTTCCCATCATTACAGCTCTCAATAGAGCCCCAAAACCCTAGGATAACCCCCATGTTCCATTTGACCTCTTTGGATCTCATCTTCATTGTGGATTAGGGAGAATTTCCTCAAGGTTTCTCAAATCTTCAAGATTTGAAAAGGGAATTTGTTTCCTTCATAAATCATTTATTGTTTACTCTTTTCCACCCATTTTAATCCCCAATATACCTACTCAGACTTATTTTAACCTCCATTTCAATTTTTGATGCTTGGAGATTCAACTATTGGTGTATTTAGGGTGATTTATTCAAAGTTTCTCAAGTAAGTGAATTCCTCTCTTGTTCCTTCCATTTCCTTAGGGTTTCTCCCCTCTTTCTTATAGTTCCAAATGTCTAGAAACTAGGGTTTCATACCTAGAGTTTTATTTTGAGTTTCTTGGTCCAATATTTTAGTTTTAGGTTCATTTTCATTCCCTTGTGGTGTGACGGTGGTGCGGTTGAAGTTTCGCACAAAGATTTGGGGTTTTTGACATCTTTGGTAGGTAACTCCATGTGTAATAATTTCTTGATGAGTTAGATTGTTTGGTTTATTTATTTAACATGTTTCTAATATTATGTGCATGGTGTGAAAACCATTTTTGGTAGTATTGGTTAAGTGTTTAGTTTTAAATTTTTATTTTTCTTGAAAATGTGTGTTTTTCATGTGTAACTTTTATGGTATCGATTGGGGGTGTTTTATGGTTCATGAAATGTTTTTATTAAATGGTTTTAGGGATAAAGAATATAATTTAGTGGGATTTTGGTTTTTAAAATAGGGTTTTTATATTGATTTTATGTGCAATTCTTGGTTATACTTCTTGGAATTTTTATGAATATTTTAAATGGTTCATTGGTTTATATAAGAGGTGCAATCATGTTAGTAAACTATTTTGGTGGGGGTATGTTTTTTAAATGGTCCATTTTGATATGAAATGGATGTTATGTGATTTTTACCATCTTTTAAATGCTTTATAAAATTTCTTAAAGGATTTATTGAATTATTAAAGAGATATGAAACATGTTGCAGGCTGTTTTGGTGTGAGTATGATGTTAAAATGAATTTGAATAAAAAAGGGGATTATGTGACATGTGTGTGAGATTTTTGGTGTTTTTTTGATTTTTAAATGTAATTTTCATGTACAAATGGTATTTTTTTATGATGTGGAACTTGATCAAGCACAAAGGGGGAAACCCATGTATCTAGGTGGGTGGACATGTACTAGTATACTGGTGATACAGAGTGGTTTTGTCCCTGTTTCGCGAAGAAATTTTGACGATGAAAACACTAACTAAACTATTATGATGATATTGGGGCCACTAGGTTATGAGTATGTTCCCTATTGGTGGCTCGTTCATGAGAACAAATATTTGTTATGGTTACTTTCCACTGAGATACGAGGTACCTGGGGCCCAGAGCTAGCTTGTTCCTAGGGGTGTTCCCATGACTAGTGCTCATTGATTATTCTATATTCACCATTGACATATGGTGTGTTTGTCTATAAAATTAATTAGCATGCACATTTTCATTAAAATTGTTTTTTCCTTAAATGTTATCCTTTAAAAATTATTTTCATTTGTAGTTGCATCCTTTTAAAAATTATTACTAGCATTTATTGTTTATAAAAAATTGCATGATTTTTGTCTTAGAATGTTTTTTACATGAAATATATTTGGGTGGAATCCTACTAGGATTAGTCTCACATCCTACATACACCTTTGGGTGTAATTAGACTTGGTAATGTTTTTCATAGGTTTGGGAAAATCATTTAGAACCGGTGGTTCGAGTTGTTAGCTTCAATTATTAGTGCAGTGTTTTGGAGAAGGATTTGGGATGATGTACCCTTGCCATGTGGTGGTTCTTAAGTTTAATTTTATGCTAATTTTGAGTTGTGAACCTCTTTGTATTTTTTTTAAAATGATGTATTTTAGTTTTGAATTTTATTAAAGGCTTGTTTGGATTAAATTTTCAGATTCAGTTTATTTATTGTTTTTAGTTGTTTAATGATTCTAAATTTGTGTAAATCATTCCCAAAAACTTATTTATCATACTAGAGATCTTGTGACAGCCTATGGGGATAGGGAAATCCCTTCAGGCCTTTCCACAGACCATGTTAGGTTCCAATTTTGATGGCGACTAGATCTGGTTCGTGACACTACCAATGTCCACGAGTTCTATTCAGATACCAACTATTTTCCCAAAGAAGGTGTGATATATACTCATTATTCCACCCCAAAGGTGTCTAGTAAATCCATACAGCCAATATGAAATGATCCAAGTGCATATATAATAATGGGATAAAAGATATAAAATGTAAAGGGGACAACTTAGGTTCCTAAAGGACACCAAGCTAACATTACCTGATTTTTCCCAAGCTAGATGGTCTTGTAAAAAGTATCCATATGTATTCATATATCTATTATATATACATAGTGATTTTTATAGACATATATATGGATACTAATACTAGATAGGACTTGGGGAGTAACTCATGTGTCTATGGGAGTAGTATGAATCTCATTGGATGTCAAGGGACGCCATGCCCATGTATCATTTTGTATTAGGGATTCCATGTCCAGGTATCACAAATAGAAGGGACACCATGACTAAGTATAAAAAATAGAAGGAATGCTATTATTGAGTATTACAAATATAAGGGAAACCATGATTGAGTATCACAAATATAATGGAAATCATGATCGAGTATCACAAATATAGAAGGTCGGTCATACTTCACAATAATCCAAGGGTTCAATTACAATTCATTTATCATGATATTTAGTTAAGGGGAAGAACCTTTAATCACTTTGAGGTCACATAGAGTATCCATACCTCTTGCTACCATTTAATTTAGGTATTCTCTACACTTAGGCATTAATCCAAGACCACTTACAAGGTGGTTTATCCATAAAAACATTTAAAAATAAAAGGGGAATTGTATAAGAACACCCTAAGGGGTGGAACTTGTTGAGGTGGGGGACCTCCAACCATAAACAAGGGTACATAGGGAATTTCTAATATGCGTAACAACTTAAATAAAGTAAATTTATAATTTTAAGAAAAATTGTGGAAAATAATACATGAGGTACGATGACATATTTCATTAAATTACTCATCTTTTGAGAAAAAGTACCAGACCACCTACCTTAGATTGGTAGATAAAACCTCATATGTTATTGGCCTTTGAATCTAAGTAGAATGGAATAAATCATCAAAATAGACAAATTATTTAAAAATAGGTCGTATTATCTCATACCAAAATAGCCAAACCATGAAAATAAGTAAGAAGATTGAAGCTCTCATCAAGAGGTATCCAACGAGATAAAAGGTGATGAAAAGGGAGTTCAGATGGAGGAGGTAGATCAAATCCTACCTTAGAAGAGGAGAGGGAGATTGAGTGGCTAAGGGGGAAACTGTGCATGATAGGAGAAGAAAAAAAGAGGGTTCACTTAAAGGAAATAGAGAAAAAAATAATTTTTTTTAGATTTTAATGAGGTGCATAGTTTGGCCGCACAATTTTCTAAACCATGTGATAACCATACATATAAAATTGTATAATTATAGGTCCTTTTTAGGGTCTATGGCACAATTTTCAAATCGTACACACACTATACGCTCGTACCTACCCCAGTGTCACCCCTCACATAGCTAGGCGTACACTTAGGCTAACTATGTAAAACCCATGAAAAAACCCCTCTGTCACATATCTATGACAAGTCATATGCGCAGGTGGCCTAGTTATCATGGTTTAGACAACCTATGTGGCCCTAGCCAGAGTACTAGACCACCCTACACTATTGAGTTTCATGGTTATCACTAACCATGTGCTGTCTATGCAGCTTAGTATGAATTTCCAAATTTTGGTGATCTGTGATCCAAATGAGTTCCAAAATATCCCAAATAGATCCTTAGTCCCTTGAGAACATTACTAGCATAAAAAAGTGCTTTTTAAACACTATATTTAAGAGTTTATACCTCTTCAAAAATTTGGGATGTTACAACCTCCACTTCTTAAAAAAACTCATCCCCGAGTTTCCCTTCTGAGGATGGTAAAAAATTATCTAAAAAAAGTTTCATCCACTAAGCTTGTATGTCAAGCTCTCACTCCTAGGTCTCATTTTGTACAAGGCCATTTTTACATAAAACCCATACTAGAGGAACAAATCTGCCTAAGAGAGCCTTAGTGCTTCAATAAATGATTTGTATAGGATGCTTCTCAAAGGATGAATCAATATCTATCTCAATATCCTCAGGATCAAATGAATGATATGGGTTAGAGTAATAATGGTGAAGCTGCGGTACATTGAAGAAGTCATGCATGGTCTGGTACCTCTGAGGTAAATCCAACCAATATACTACCACCCTAAATCTATTTAAGATCTTGAAAGGCCCAATGTAATGTGGTGATATCTTTCCCTATTTTTGAATCTGTCTATGATCCAATCCAAGATAAACTCATAAAAAGACCCAATATCCCACCACAAACTCTAGAGATTAGCGGTGATGATTTGTATAAGACTTCTTCATGGAATGAGCTATAGCCATATGTTTCTAAATAAGTTGTACCTATTTCTAAGTCTTCTAAATGATATGAGGACCCAATAGTGATGCCTCACCCGACTCTAACTAGAATGTGGGTGAATGGAATGACCTACTGTAAAGGGCCTCATAGGGAGGAATTTTAATAGTTTCCTAAAATTTTTATTGTAGGAAAAATGGATGAGTTGTATGTGTTTCTCCCAAGAACTCCCAAAACCAAGGATTCATGCTCGAAGAATGTAATATAAAACCTGTATCATATGATTGGACTTATCGTTGATCTGAGGGTGGTATGTTATACTCAGATGCACCTATGAACCCAATTCTTTTTGTAAACCTTTTCAGAATTTTGATGTAAAATGATCATCTCTATCTGATAAGATAGAATGAGGAACACCATGATGGAGAAAAATATCCCAAACATACAACCTTACAAGATCTTCAACTGAGAAGGTCTCCCAGATAGGTAGTAAGTGTGGGACCTTGGTCAACATATTGATGATCACCTATACCGTGTCACTGCCTCAAGGGGATATTGACAATACCATCATGAAATACATGGTGACTTCATCCCATTTCTACTCAGGAATGGATAGAGAATGTAGAAGTCCAATAATCCACTGGTGCTCCACCTTCACCTATTTCTAGGTGGAACTACATGTGATAAAACATACAATATAACTCTTTATATCTGACCACAAATACCGATGACCTATGTCTCAGTAAATATTGGTAATCCTAGGGTTTAATTCCTAAATGGAGGTGTGATATTCCCACATCAATTCTTCCTGTATGTCTGTGGGAAGCCAAACATGTCTGTGAAATTTCAGGATCTCGTCCTCATTGATAACCCAATCATTTAGTGGATCCTGAAAGATATCTCATCCTTACCTATTTCAGAATCTTGGATGTTACTTTCAAAGTTTCTAAAATAGAATACCCATGATATTCCTAAACCTCCAAGTGTATCTCAAAAAATAGGGCCATCAACTATCACTCAAAATTGACCTCTTGGATAACATGTGTTTGAGTCTTATATCTCAAGGAATCAGCCACTGCATTTCCCTTTCTAGGTGTATAAGTGAGGTCAAATTCGAATGAATGAAGGTACTATACCCACCTACACCATTTGAGATTGAAGTCACATTGTGTGGAAAATTACTTGAGACATTTTTGGTCTGTGTACATGATGAACCACTCCCACAATAAATAATTCCTATAACAGTATAAATCATAAACCATAAATTCTAGCTTGAGGTCATGTGTAGGGTAATTCCACTTGTGAGGTATTAGATGGTAGGAACTGTATTCCACAAATAAATCTTATTGTATCAAAACTGCTACTAGACCAATTCTTGAAGCATCACACTAAAATGTATAGATTCTTACTAGATATGAAAAAATCAGGAATAGAATGGAATTCAGTATCCCTTTCATCTCCTGAAAGGCTATCTCAAATTTTTCTGACCATAAATATGTAACAAATTTTTTAGTCAAGGTCCTGAGAGGTGATTATAGGAATGAATATTCCTGAATGAAACACCTACAACAACCATCCATCACCAAGAAACTACATATGTCAAAGACATTCTTGGGTTGTTCCCAATAAACCACATTACTCACCTTCTTTAGGTTAATGGATAATCCTTCCTATGAGATGACATAACCTAATAATTGAACCTTATTGATCCAAAATTGGCATTTGGTGAGATTAGCATACTATTGGTGCTATATCAGTGTATTCATCACGATTTTAAGATGTTTGGCATGGTCACGCCGAGTGTGGTAATACACCAAGATATCATTCACGAATACCACTATAAAATAATCCAAATACAGGTGAAAAAACTGATTCATCAAGGACATGAAAACTGTTAGTGCATTAATAAGGATGAACAACATAACCATATTATTATACAATTTTTATCTACTATGGAATGTTATATATTGTATGTATGACGGTCTCACATGCACCTAATGGTATCCTGACCTCAAATCAATCTTGTAGAAAACTATCACTCCTTAGATCTGGTTGAAGTGGTTGTATATATGTGGTAATGGATACCAGTTCTTAACTATAATTTGGATCAACCAATGGAAATTCATGCAAAATATGAGGGCATTGTTTTCCTTATTGGAGAAAAATATAGGTGAAACCCATGGAAAAGTACTAAATTGTATAAAAACATGAGCTTCCAAGTCCTATTTCTACTTTTTGAGTTTCTGAAGCTTAGTTGGAATCATCCTATAAGGAGGAATGAACACTATTTCCTCTCCTAGAACTAGTTCAATGGTGAAATCCACCTCTATCACAATATATAATCTTGAGAATTCATTAAGGAAAATTTCCCTAAAATTATCCACCACAGGAGGATGTTCCATAAATTGAATTCCCTAATCACTCATATAGTGACTAACTATATGGGTTGTCACTCTACCCAACCCATGATACTTCAGTCCATCTAGAATCACTTTTACATCCCATTCACCCTTATAATTGTAGGCACCTACTTCGAGTGATGTGAAAGAAACACTATAGTGATAGAAATCAATGTGAGCATGATAAGTCAATAACCAGTCTATTATAAGTATGATGTTAAAACCTATCATATCAAGGAAAAATAAGTTCCATAAGATTCTATACCTACCTATCTCAAGGGGGAACTCCTTGCATCGGTGAAAAATCCTCAATAGAACCCCTAACGATTTGTCAAGAGTCATCATTCTGCAAAATTAATCTATATCTAGGGCCAAAATTTCTGTAATTACTGTAGACACAAAAGAGTGTAAAGAACCTATATTAGATAATATTGATAATAAAGTTGAGGATACTATAATAGTACCACTAACTGTAGAAGTACCGATACTCTTATCCTTGGGAGTATATTGAACTGTATAGATATGGTCAGATATGTGGCCCTAAGATACAACTTGGCTACCCTAAGTAGGCCCACTCTACTAGTGCTGAAGTTTTGGAGCTTGAATTCCTCATTCACATCAATATCCTCATCCCAATTGGATGATAATATTATAGATACTTAATAGGAAAGGTACTACTGATTTTGATGGTGGGACTGATAGAGATCCTCTCCCACTAGGAACATATGGAAGAGTCCTACAGAAAAAGCTAAAGATGTCCCAACTTACTACAACCTCAACATTCTGTAGAATATTTGGGACACTAGGGCTTCTTATTCCTTATCTTTTTTCACTAGTGGAACACCAAATAACTATAATTAGGTGTCATCTGGCTGCTAACATCCCCATGTACAGACTCTAAGTGACACTTCCTACCAATCAAAGAACCACTTCCCTGTCTTGGCATAGAATCACCCTAGCTCACACCATCAACTTCTATCACATTTCTCTCGGTGATGAGGTCCTGATTAAATATATAAAAAATGGTATTCAACCAAAATACATTCAACTATGATTATATAGATTATAAAATCCCATCATTGTATCATCACATTATCATCAACTCATCATCAACCAATATCGGCACAAAACCCTGAAGCTTTATAAAACGAGATGAATACTCCATCATGAACATATAATCCCACTGAGGACTAATAAACTTCCTAGTACAGTCTACTCTCAGGTTCTTCAGAAAGAATTAGTCATATAATAATACCTTGAATTCCATCCAGACTATACCCTGATGATGATCTTCCTGAGAGATGAAATCTCACCAATGTTTAGCAGAGTCACAAAGTATATAGGTGGTGAAATTGACCCTCCACTATAGAGGAATCTTCAAATGATCTAAGATAAAAAACATCGGCTCTATACATGAATCAAAAACCTGAGGACCACCATCCCCTGAGAAGGTGGGAGGATGATATTATTGAAATTTTCATGTCCACTCTGCCATAGTAGGGGCAGGTCATGAATCTCCTTGTATAGACTGCATAAATCACAAGAATCTCTCTCAAAACTGATCATTGATTCCTACTAGAAGAATAACTGAATGTGCCTATGGTGGCACTATATAGGGTAATACTAGTGGATTAGGGTCCACCACCTTCAGAGAATGTTCTTCACCACCTTCCTAGTGTACAAATTAAAGATTTCGTGGTGACATCGATCCACATTTTCCAAATGCATTCCTAAAAAAATATTCATCAACAGATAGGGCCAATGATAACAAAAAAGTATTGGGAAAAATCCTTACTATAAATGAGATACACCTCTATTCATACTTCTAAATCTATTTTTAAGTGATAAAAAAGTCCCAAAAGTCAAAATAGGTATTTCTTACTACCCACTAATAAGGTCATTTTATGGTTAATGTATCATATAACACCACAAAAGTTTTAGTATATGGAGTTTTAATTATAAGGTATAGAAGAAAAAACCCTTTACTTTTTAATTTTAATCCCCATTTAATGGTAACTATTTCATTTAAAGGTTTAAATTATTTCAAATTCGTACTCTTATATATATATATATGTATGTATATCATGATCCAGTTATATGTTCCATCATTCCCAATTTATAAAGGTCCATAATACTTATAAATTTCAATTGGCATGTCATGTTGATTTGACCTAGACCTTAAATCTCCTATCATGATGTAATAGGTCATATAAAATGATTTGATTAAATGAATCACATTACCAATTTATATAAGTAAATTATTAATAAATTATAATTGAAATTAATTTAATCAAATCAACTAATGTTTCATCCCATAGAACTAGTGGTCCATGGATCAAACCTGGTATAATTGGTTAATCCTTGTGTCATCATAAATCTATACTATAAAACACCATTTATATTAATGAAAACACTTTAATTAACCTAATTATTTTATCCCTACAATAAGCATTAACACATTTCCATATATAACTATCAGGGAACTCAAAATAATCATAGGTGATACAGGCAATTCAATAACAAGATATACACATATGGCATGACATAATATATGACATGTGAATCCTCAAGTGCCTATAATGATGCATGAGATGATACTGTCCTGCCATACTAGGCCAAGGAAAAAAGAAGTCCATAATAATAATATAAACAATAATATCATCACAGAACATCTATGTAACCTGACGGTGAAACCAATACAACTATAACAAGCACCAACCAAAACCGAAATAACTGATCCTAGGTAATTTGGATTTCCCCTATATTCGGGTTAGCTACTCCCATGC
Source organism: Viscum album (assembly GCA_963277665.1). Classification (NCBI taxonomy): domain Eukaryota; kingdom Viridiplantae; phylum Streptophyta; class Magnoliopsida; order Santalales; family Viscaceae; genus Viscum; species Viscum album. Next base: position 1,604,484,035 of record OY728141.1, on the reverse strand, counting down.
ACATACTCATTACCAAATTCCATAACATCCTAAAGTCCTATCTAATAACCCAAATATTAATATAAAAGGAAAATAAATATTTGATACCACTTTGTATCATCCCAGATATGGTTCACTCATAAGTAACCAAACCCGATTGGCCACATGGTCTCAAGCACGCCTCACCATATGCCAGAGGCTGCTAACTACCAGTGAGGTACTATTATGGTATGGTGGGAAGACTATACCCTCATGATCAAATTATTCCACAATGATAAATAATAATGATAATTAATAGAAATGGTAATAAATAACCAATAGTGGAATAATAAATCATCCAGATATAATAAAAAAGTATAATCAGAATTAGTAACATATATAAAAAATGATGATATGTCATGTGATATACAAAAATGGGAGTAAGGGAATATGAATATACATCAAGATATATAAAATAAAAAAGCCCAAAAACTATTTTCATTAATATTGAAGGACTAAGCTTAGTCCTCTGCTTCTATACTCCATCCTAAGAAAACAATCAAGTATCCACATCCAGATACTTCCCTTTGTCCCTACCTATATCCTTGAGTTCTGTTTGGGTACCAACAGGTGTCCTAAACAGGGTGTGAGATATACTCAGTAGTCCACCACCAATGGTGTATAGTAAATCCCATTGGTGTATATGAAATGAGAAAAGTTCATGTATAATAACGTGAGAAATGATGTAAAATGTAAATGGGAAAATACCGGTTCTTAAAGGAAACCATGCTAACACTACCTGCTTCAGCCTATACTGGATGATCTCTGAACAAGTATCCATAAATATACATATATATGGTTTATATATTCATTTATTTTTATATCCATATATACAGATACAACTACTAGCCAGGACCTGAGGCATAACTTAGGCATCCATGGGAGTAGTATGAATCTCATAGGATATCAAGGGATGTCATTCCCATGTATCACTTTTTATTAGGGATATCATGTTCAAGTATAAAAAATATAAAGGACTCCATGCTTGAGTATCATAAATAGTTTTGAAACCATGATTGAGTATCACAAATAGAAGGGACTCCCAAATCAAGTATCACAAATAGAAGTGAATCCATTCCAGAGTATCACAATATAAATCCATTCATGGTTTAAAATAATCCAATGGTTGAATTACAATACATTTATCATGAAATTTAGTTATGGGGAAGAACCTTTAATCATATGAAGGTCATATGGAGTGTTCTTACCTCTTTATATAATTTAATTTTGGTAGTTTCTTCAATTAGGCATCAATACAAGACCATTTAGAAGTTGTTTTGTCCATATAGACATTTAACAATAAAATAATAATTGCATAAGAACACCCTAATGGGTGTAATTTGTAGAGTTGGGGGACCTACGACCATAAACAAGGGTAAATGGGGCATTTCTAACATGCATAATAACTTAAATAAAAGAAATTTATAATTTTAAGGCTGTGTGCGGAAATTCCAACGTGCAGTATGAATGTACATGTCATAAAATGAATCAGATTTTGGGAAAAAGTACTAGACCACCTACCTTAGGTTGGTAGATTACCCTTAGTCCATTGCTTTCCTTTGAATAGAAGTATAATGGAATAAATCATCAAAACATACAAATACACTGAAAATAGGGCATATCATATTGCACCAAATTAGTACAAAAGATGGCCACAAAAACCAAGAAAAGAAGGAAGAAGATTGAAGATCTTACTAATAGGGATCCAATGAGATGAACAATGATGAAAATGGAGGTCATATATATGAGGTATCTTAAAGCTTACCTTGGAAGAGGAGAGGGAGCTCGAGAGGCTAAGGGGAATATTGTGCATGAGAGGAGAAGTAAAAAAAGAAGAGGGACCACTTAAAGAAAATAGGGGGAAAATGCCATTTTTACCAATTTTATAGAGGCACATGGTTTGGCCACATAGTTTTCCAAACCATGTGCCAACCATGTGGTTGGAACTATCTATGTACAATCCCCTCACATGGTCGATGTGTATGGTCTTTCAAATTGTGCACACACTATGAAATTGACTCTATCTGGGTGTCGCCCCTCATATAGTTAGTCTCAAAATTAGGCTAGTCATGTGTAACCCATGAAAAAATCGTCTGTCACATGTTTGAGACATATCACACGACCATGCATACCCGGACACATGGTCAGGATAAACCATGTGGCCCTAGGATGAGCATTGGACCACCCTACATGGTTGAGTAGCATGGTTATCACTAACCATGCAACTTAGTATGCCTTTCCAAATTTTGGATCTCTAGGCTCTAAATGATATCTAGACACCTTTGAACTTCTCTTTAGCCCCTTGAGCACACTACTAGCATAAAATAATATGTTTTTAATTGTATCTTAAGTTTACATACCGATTTAAAAATCCGAGATGTTATAGATGTGGTTTCCCAGGTGTCTTCAGTTAGAATGTGAAGACTAGTTTCATGAAAGGCGCTTGGTACGATACAAATTCCCAAGTGTATTAGGGAAATACTCTACAAAAAGGATAAGAGTGTCGAGGCATATGGCATCGGGGAGTGAAAATAGAAATTTAGTGTGAAAGTAGTTCATGGTACCATTTTATTTGATATTATTCATATTATATTACTATACTCAGAAACATTATTTTGTGATCATTCCATAGTGAGAATAAGATTGGTTAGTTGACCTTCTTAGGTGCATGTTGGTTCTACTATTGTCTATTGATGCTTTAGTATACTCTTTTCACATGTGCATGAGATAACTTGGTTATTATCCTACTAAGTATACTTATTATTTTTACCCTATATATGTAAAACTGTTTTTTAGATTTTTAGGAGGACTTTGAGGACTGAGCTAGACATTCCTAGACCGAACATCAGAGCTTTTGTTGAGTTGTTGCCTTAGGTTTTCTTTTGGGTACTTATTTGGAGACTCTTTGAATTTGTTTACATTATACAAGCATTATGGGATAGTTTTGGTTTTTAATTTATCTTAATGAGATGTAGTTGCTTGGTGGTTTTATCATATCTCCCGATTCATATTATATAATTGAGGGAAATTCATTACATATGTCAGATCTCCATATCCATAGTGATAGTTTCTAACTCGAGGTCTACTAAAGGTAAGAATCTGGGGTCATTATCTCCCTTCCCTTATTACCATCCAAGGAGGGGTATCTTTGGAGGGAGGGGGTCATGACACTCTTTTTACCTAGTTTCATGTCATATCAAGGAAAACTATGATCATTGATCTTATTTATAGGTTTTTCACATCTTTAATCCGGATAAATATATTCATACACTATAAAGTTTCTCAATTCACTCCTTTAATTCATAACACACTCCTATAATTCTTTGTTTGGACTTCTTCAAACATAAGGAAAGTATTTTTAAAACTTATAAATTTGAGAAGATGTGGGTTGGAGACCAGGAATGTGATGATATCATTAGATCTACATGGTTTTCCTATAGTTTTTTGATGACTCATAAACATGGTTTGGTGTTGAACAACCTTAAAAAATAGAACGAGTCCAAGTTTATGAATTTTGATGTAAGGATTTAGATGGTAAAAAAGGATCTTCAGAAGTTTTATGTAGTGAAAAATTGTGACTGGGTGATTGATAGGATTCAACTACTTGAGAAAGAGATTTATTTTCATTGTATTAAAAAGGAAACTTATTGGTAGATTTGGTCGAGGTATGTCTATATTAAATAGGGAGACCATAAAAAATCCTATTTTCATCAAAATTATTCTTATATGAATTATAGGAATCTAATAACAAATCTTATTAATGACCATGAGAATATTGGATACAACAAAGAGGTTATTCATCAATTTATTATTTGTTTTTTTGAGAATATTTACTATAAGGAAGGGTGTAAGATTAGGATTAATATTAATGAATTTATTGCACCTATGGTTTCTATGCCTATAAATGAGTATTTTGAACATGATATCCATCCTGATGAAAATAAAATTTATTTGAAACATATTCATACTTTAAAGGTACCAAGTAACAATGGTTTTAATGTGATTCTCTTCAATAAATATTAGAATATTTTTAGACCAAATATTTCTCATTTTATGGTCAATATCTAGGAGGGAAGAGTGGATATCAAGGGCTTATGATACTCTTATCAATATTATTCTAAAAGTTCCCAATACTTCAATTGTGAAATAATATAAACCTATTAGCTTCTACAATTTCATTTATAATATTTTTTTAAATATATTCTCTAATCACCTTCATCATTTCATTCCCAAATTGGCCTCAAAACAAAAAGATACGTTCAAGCCTAATTGATTTATCCCCAATAACACTATTATTGTGCATGATATTTTCTATACTATGGAGAGGAGATCAGTTTCTAAAAAGTGTACCATGGATATCAAGCTTCACATGTTAAGATCCTATGATATAGTTTGTTAGTCTTTTCTTGAATTTATTCTTGACTAAATGGGGTTTTACCAAAATTATATTAATGAAATTATGGGCTTTGTCTTATCATATTACTTTAGAATTAATGTTAACAAGACTCCCTCTAGGTTGTTTCTTCCTACCCATGGGTTTAGACAAGGTTACTCTTTTCAACCTACATCTTTATTATGTTGGCTGGTGTTTTTTCCAAGTTGCTCCATTTTGCAGGTTGAAAGTGGCTTATTCATGAGGGAAAAGTATCCCGGCACAACCCTATTATCTCACAACTCTTCTTCATAGATGATAGATTTATATTTTTTAGATAAATAATTAACGAATGCCAATATATTTTCTATATTATTAATATTTATAAAGAGGAATTGGGATAATGGTTTAAATTTCATAAATCTAACATTTATTTTAATCAAGGGGTGGATCATGGGAAGTGAGTTGAGTTGTATAGGTTGAACAGTTTTATCTAGGTGGAGCAGAATCATAAATATATTGTCCTTTTGATAATTTTTAAAAGATCCAATAAGGATATTTTTATATATATCATAGAGAGAGTCAATATAAATTTGAAAGGGTGGTGCCATTCTAATATTTTAAAATCTGGGAAAGTAGGACTTCTGAAAGTGGTTTCTCAATCAATCCTTATGTATATCATGTCACTTTTTAATCTCCAAAAATTTCTTATTGATTATATTCATGATAACATTTAAAATATATAGTGGGGATCACATGATGAAATTAAAATTAAACAATGTGTCTCTTAGGAGGCATTCTCTTACCCTATGGTTGTGGGTGATCTTGAATTTATTCATTTGGTTAAATTTAACCTTGATCTCCTCACTAAGTAATGGTGGTGTCTCCTTCATAACCATCAATACTTGTGCGATTGGGTTTTGAAAGACTTGTAATTACATGTTTTTATATTCTTCATATAGAAATTGGGAAGGGTTTTATCTATTTATGGAAAAGAATTTGGAATTATATTCCTCTTATTCATAGAAGGCTTTGCTGGAGAGTTTCCACTAGTGAATATATTTATATTTGGTATGACTCATGGTTATGGGGTGATCTAACCAGAATAATTATGAACCTCATAAACCCTAATGTGGTTGTGCACTAGGTACAAGATTTTATCAATAATAATCTCTCTGGTTGGAATACTGATATTCTTTTCTGACACTTTAATGAGAGGGATGTTAAACACATTCTCAGTATTCTTATTACTTTAGATCTAAGGTGGGGTGGTTTGGTATGAAATATTACAAAATCAATTTAGAACTTAGTAAAATATAGATATTGTCTTGTGATTTTAGGTTTACAAGATTTATCAGATCCATTTTGGATGGAATTTTAGAAGATCCAGTTACACCTCTAAGGTTAAGTTTTTTTGGTGGTAGTGTTATAGTGATTTTTTCCCACAAGGTAATTACTATATCTTCACTATGCATGCCAATATATGGGTTTTATTCTCTATTTGACCAATGTTTAATCATCTCTGCATGATTTTTTAAGTATCCTAATATTTGAAAGTGTAGGATTTGCTGGGTAAGACCCCCTTTTTCCAGATCACAATGAACCGAGCATGAAAAAAATCTTGGGTATCTAGTTTCTTTCTATGTATTCTTCTATTATTCAACTCCTTTTTACCTGCTCCTAGTTCCAATGGATGAAATTCAATGAATATTGTTTTCAAAATATCTCTCTCCCATATGTGATTTGGGTTAGATGTGTCATGATATTTTTGGATATGTGGGACAAAAGAGATAATCATTTACATAAACTTCCACAAATTTCATTTGATGGTCTATGGATGCCACCACTTTAGGAGATCTACAAGATCAATGTTGATGAATCTATTTTAGATAGGATTTATGTGGATCTTGGTGTAGTTTTTCATGATTGGTGTTGTTTTATTCTTTTAGTTTTTCAAGAGTAATTCTATGTGTCTTTACATCCAACACTTATAGAAGTTAAATCTATTCTTGTGGGTTTGAAATAGAAGGAATCTCAACACTGGGAAGGAGTTATCATAGAATTCGATTGACTAGTTTACATTTCAACCAATCTCTCTGGAGTGTCACTAATTTCTTTGCTTGTACCATTATTGGATGAGATCCATTCCTTGGTTTCTGGTTTTTCATTTTTATAATTTTATTTTATTAGGAGATCGGGCAATCAGGTTGAAAATCTTATTGCTTTTATTTAGTATTCTATGTCCTCCTCTGTTTGGTTGTCTGATTTTCTTGAATTCATTTTTTTATTATTTAAAAGGGATTTTTAACCATTTTAGGTTTTATTTATTGGATTTATTTTCAAAAAAACCATGTCAATATATGAAAATTATAGTCATTTGGGTTAATAGTAGAGGTGTTTGTTGAGAATGTGGTGGGTAAGGTTTCAAATCTCATTCAATTTGAATTAATTAAAAATTTAAGGGATGAGGTCACATGTGTTGTGGGATTAAGGGGGTGGGGTACTATATGCATGTTGTTGAATGCACACTAAAATATTTAATGGAGTATTTAAATTTTGTTTCATTTATCTTCGAAATGGATTCATTGATAATAATAATTTGTTATGAATATATTAAATGGACTGAATATTCATTGAACTAGTTCAATGAATAATTGAAAATTTGAATTAATATATGAAAATACATTGAATATGATCGATGAATTTCATTAAATTAAATGCATCAAGGATGGATATATAAAAGGATGAGATCCCTCCACTTTATATAACCAATTGTATACAAGCCTCTCCAATATCTCTTCATTCTTGAAGCATATTCATCACCCTTGGTGAAGACATTATCCCCTATCCAAGTATACAAGATCCCTATAATTGATATTAGGATTTAGTGGTTGGTATTCCCCCTAGAGGCAGGAGATCATTGTCTACTATTTTAGTGATCTACCACAAGCATTCTCCTTACATCAAGGAATAAGAAATCCAATATAAAAAAGAACCATATATGCTATTATTTTCATGTATTATTATTTACAATGAATGTTTCTTATATCTAAGGAAAGTTACTACCTATTTTGGTATTCTTAAACTATCATAATATCATGAAATGATCCTTTAAAACCTAATATTTGTATCATAGAAAGTTTCCATGTTGAGTCAACATGCATTTATCTCTGTTTATAAAAAACATGATATATGATATGCTACTAGTTCATATTTGGTCGATATTTTTTATATGATAATAATATGAAATAAATAATTTAATTCATCAAATTTATATATTTAACCTATTAACTTGATTTGAAGAAAAAATTTCTTTAAGTTTCTATCATGTTTAAATCACCGATTTTCAAAATTGTAAATCATTTTACAGAAATTTTTATGTTTTTAAAAATTTTATTATGATTTATAAAATGTTTATAATTCATATAAAATGGTATTTTGGGATTTTTTTTTTAATTTTTAAAATTTTTAAAAATTTTTTAAGTATAATTTTTTATAATTAATTATATAAAGGTTTATGAACCATTTGTTAACAAAATATTCCAAATATTAAATGTTATTATTTAAAAAACCTTTAAACAATTTTTTTGGTATGCCTTGTGATATATAAATAATTTTTTTATTTATAAATAATAAGAAGTAATTTATAAAGGGTTATAAATTATAAAAAAACAATGTTTGAATATAAAGAAGTTTATATTTAAAATTATTAATTATTCATGAATAATTAATTTGAAGTTGTTCAAATTTAAAGAGGTATTATTTTGAGTAATTATCAAAAATTTTTTGGTAAATAAATAAATTATTTATTTATAAATAGAATTCATTTAATAATTAAATTAAATTATTTATATATTTTTTATAAATAATGAAAATGTTTTATGGAATGTTTATAGAATTTATAAAATGGTGTTTTATAACTTAATCAACTGTAAAATGTTTATGGTTAATGGATTAAATGTTTTTGAAACATTTATTAAAATTATCCCTTTGATATTATAGAGTAAATATTGAGAATATATTTTTCACATTAATAAGATTTATAAATGTTATAAATCATAATAAATCATATTAAACCATTTTACCTAAAATTATATGGAACATTTGCAATCTTAAATAAAGTATTTATTTAAAGATTATAAACATGATTTATAAAAGAGTTTATATACCTCATAAATAAGGCCAAAATATAAAAGGTGGTTATATTTATAATTATTATTTGTTCATAATTAATTATTTTGAAATTATTCAAATTAAAAGGGGATCTTATTTGAATATATTATTTAAAGTACATAAAAAGGATTTGATTGTTGATTTAATCAAATGTTTCATTAATAAATTAAAATTTCATATGTTAAATAATATAAAATAGTTTATATTGGATTGAGTATAAAAGATTAATAGCTAAAATTATTTTAAGAGATAGATCCTTGCATTACATTCTAGGTATGACTCCATAAAATTCAATTTTCATCTACTACGACCATGGTTTTTAATTGATTTTATTTATTGAGCATATTTTTTACATATTAGGTTGTAAATATATTATGATTTTAATTCTATATTAATTAATGTCTCCAAAATAAGGGGGAATTGGGGTTGGACTACATAACATTCTAGGTGATTATGCCTTGTTCTGGAGAGGTGAATAGGGTTAAATATCTATCACTTCATGCTTAATCATGTGGATATTATCAATATCATGTTTCATTATACCTTTACATTAATATTTCATGTAACTTATACATATGATAAAATTAGATATGTATGAATATTTTTTACGTATACTTTTGGGTGAATAACACATATTGTGGGTTGTGTAAAGAGTTACACCTTAATGTTGTGTGAAAAAATTAATTTGGAGATTGGAATAGGGATTATAAAAACTAAATCATTAGAAGTATATATACAAAAAGGGTAATGAAACATGAGAATATAATCCTTACATAATATGTAATATCTATGAATTTAATATGCATGTGATGTATATTAAATTGGAAAGACTTTAAAAGAAAAAACCTTCAAATACTAAGTGTGGGATTCCTTCTAAAGGGACACCTATAAAGACCTAAATCATTCGATTGGGTAGTTTTACACCAAATTGTGGTACCCCTAGATTATCTTTTATAATAAAATAAAGTGATATGTGACACTAGAACATCTTTGGGTGGTTTCATGCCAAAGTGGGGTGCCCCTGTATTTTCCTTTGCTAGTCTGTTTTTGGAATTTTCTTTATGTTACACTTAATTAGGAAACCCAAAGGGTTGGGATACCAGAGGAATAGAGTTAAGTATTTCCATATGATGGATTTGGATAAAAGGGTTATTCACTAAAATATACAAGAATCAAAATTACCACGATTGAGAGGAATCAATACCTAAATAAATAAATGAGTTTCACACCAAATCATTGTCATTTGTTAGTGAAATAAGGATCTTAGACCACTAAATGAATAAGATGTTCAAGGTCATCAATTTTTGTGGGAATACTATCATTAAAATTTCATGATAAAAAGATATATTACATGATAAAAATATGATATTTTTTTGTTATAGATAAATAACATCATCATTAACTAGTTAAACTTTGAAATTAATCCTTGAAATTAGAGGCTTAAAGTGACAAAATCCTAATAATGGTAGCCTATGAAAAAGTTATTAAAAAAGATAAATATTCTATGTGTTATAACAGTTACTTCTTGAGTAATTAAGTGTTTAATTTGTTCAATATGAATTTCAATATGCTTATGGAAGCATAAAAGGATTCACTTAATGTTTTAAAGACATTATATGACCCAATGAACTTTATTCTCCACTCATATACTCAACATGGTTGAGTATAATAGTGGCTCAATGAGACTAAGGTTTCCTTAAGGATTATTCAAATTAGGGAATTCATTCTATTTTCATATATGGAAATTTTCTTCCAAGATGAATGAGTTTGAAAAATGTTTACTTGATATTCTCAAAGTAATGAGAATAAATGAACTAGGTATATTATATTTATATTTTTTTATTTTATTGATAGTATAAATGGGTAAAAGTTTAAATTAGAAGAATAAAATTGATTTTAAATCCCAATAATTCTACTTCAAGTAGCAATACAAGGTCATTGTAACTTAGGGTTGTCAGGAATGATTGAATTTTCTAGAATTACTGATGGGATTTGGGAAACTATATGGAATGTCCATGTCAGGTATTTATGTTATAGAAATTGATTATTTAATTTTTAAGGTTATGTGATGGAAAATGTATATTTTAAAAGAGTTATAAATATAGAGGAGTTCAAAATTAGGGATGGAATTAATAAATCTTGTAATTTATATCCAATAGATAAAGTAAAAAGTTGATATATCAAGGATTTGGATGTAAAATAATATGTCAATCTCAGATGAATCTAAGTAATATATGTGTATCTTCATATCATTACTCTTATATTATAAGATATGTTTTTCATTAACAAAGAGTTGTTATGAACAAAATGAGATGATTAATTGTACACAAATGGTTAAAGACTCATTAGATTCTTTAACATATCTTGAAATTAAGATATAGATAAAAGTGTTTTATATAAGATAAGTAATTCATCTAGTTTGTTAAAATATGAGGGAATGTGTTCCCACTACCCATCAATGATGTATTTTAATAAAATCTTCTTTTTAAAAGGAAAAATATTCTAAACAAATAAAATAACATATGAGATATATAAGAAATAGTTTATTTGTTAAGTATTTCTACTAATTAGAAATAATTGTTATTTCCCAACACAAATAAGGTTGTGTTGAATATTTGAAAAAATATTCTAAGAAGGGATTGAATTTCTAAGAGGTTTGTGAGAGTATGTTTGAACTTAAAGAAGATCAAAGCTAAAAAATAAAATATTGTACTATATTATAGCAATTCTTCTCTTAATATCTTATAGAAGTTTAGGATATGTGACTGTAATAAAAATAAAAATAATTATATTTAGTTACTACAAAGAAGTGAATATCACTATTTATTAATAGATTATTCTAGTAAATTTATAAAGTGAAATCCACTTGATATCCTAAAATAGTTTCAGGTATAATGGTAATGAAAATTTTAAATGGTTACATATGGTTACCATAATGAAGTGAATTTCACTTTATCCTAAAAGAATTTAGTATATACTGGATAATAATATTAATGGTTATATTGACCCCAAAGACAAAGTTTGATAGCATAATTTCACAAGTGATGATGATTTTATATTAAAAAGGGTTCTAAATGTACAATCAAAGATAACATCATAATATTTGATGTTATGAAGTTAATGAGTTTGAGTATAGGTTTAAAGAGTTGAACATAAGGAATATTATTCTTAAGTATCACCATTTTACAAACTATCTTGCTTTGTAAATGATTATAACTAAGAGGTCAATGGGAGTATTTTAGTAGATGGTCACATTGAGATATGACAAAAATTACATATGGATGTAATGTTCAAAAACCACCATTGCAGCAACAACATGAAATTCATTAAGAATCTATGTATATTGAACAATTAAGAGATTGGTTGTAATGGTTGTAAACATATTATGTAATTATAATAAAGTAAATATACATTTATCATTCATTCATGTGTGCTGTAATTTATTTTACATGAATAGTCAAATGATAAATATCCCCTCAAATTATAAACTTTGAGTTATCCCTAATCAATGATCATCATAGAGTATTATGGTTTGGGATAATATATTAATATTAACTTGAATATATTATTATAATAATTGAAAAGGGTTGTACATGAGATAAAAATATAGATTCATGAGTTAATAAGTAAGGAATTATTACTTGAACTATCTCATTAAAGTATATATCATGGAATGTCATACAATAATTTATACACTTAGGGGTGTATTCTTATTATCAATCTTTATTGCTTAGGGTTGAAAAGACACCTAACATGAGAACCTTCATACTTTGATACCCTACTAACAAAAGTAAAAATATGAACATAGCTAATTAGGGGGTGGTTGGGAATATTTTTGATCATGTCATCGATTAGAGAACAACCAAGATGAGATTTTTCCACTTGTATGAAAAGTGAATACATTTGTACCTTGATTGAATTAGATTGAGGAAATTATTTTACATGATTATTTAGAACAATTTTTGTGTGTTAAACTACTTGTATAAGGAACATGTGATGTTATTATTCATTAGATGATGACATATGATATATTCATCAACTTAGTCAATCTATTTCAGAGAATCAAGAAAAGCGAGTTGGTTTATACTAGATTGACATGTTCCATGCCTAGTGGTCACTCGATGAAATATATAGAAAGATTATATAATTATAAATATGATATATATGATACATCTAGTGGTATACTTGTTAATATAGAGATTTTTGTATGTTTGATGGAGATCACACCTGACCCCCACTAGTAAAAAATAAATTAAATACGATGCATTTTTTAGGCCATTTATAATATAATTTATGTGAAAAATATAATATGCATCTTTTCAATGTTAGTTATTTAATAACCAACATGATAAACCTTTAACAGTTTTATAAAATTTCAAGAAGATTCATTTTTTGTTCATTCATTAAATGTGTATCCATTGATTTTCTCTCACAATGTGAACCCTAACCCTTTATTCTTTAATTATATGGCCTCAAATATTTTTGAGTTAGTATTACCTACCACATTCCACCCTAATATATCATTGGTCATATATTTCACCCTCTATGCAATATCTTCCAATTTTTTCACCTTCTCAATCATCCCCTTCTAATATCAATTTTTATTTTGTGTTTATTGTTTTTTTCATGCATCCAAGGTATTTTCATTTGTATTTGTAGTTCCTATTTTCCATTCTTATCGTCTTCTCTGGGCTATTAGTATTTTAATTTCTAATTATTAATTTATATAAGGTATTTTTTAATTTATTAATGATTTTTTTGAGATTAAGGGTTGATTAAATGGTTATTTGATGAATTAGAATTATAAATAATGTTAGTTTACTGATTAATGTGTTTCTAAGTTATGTTTTTTTTTTCTACATTTTGAATAGTAATTTTGAATGTATAGTAGATTATAAAGATTGAATATGGAGTATTGATAATATATATTTAGATGATAATGATGATTTCATGTCACTTTTTGATTTTTTATGAAATATTTACAATTAAATATGCTCAAATTGTTGATTTTTCTTATCTAATATTATAACATCCCATTACCTTATTTCAGTTATCACTTGATCTTTATTTTGATCTTATTTTGGTTGGGTATTATTTTGATATGTTTTAGGTGAAATTTGGAGAATTTTGGAATTCCTTTGGGCTATACACAGTTGGTGTACTATTAGGGAAAATTGTGTGGTGTTTCCTAATGAACTATGCCCCATATTATAAGCCACTGGAAGGGGTCACACAGTTTGTCTAACCATGTGTCCAACCCCTCCAAACTGCACACCCTCAGACAATGATGGTTTAAATATTTAGCACATGATTAATCAAACCATGTTTAAAAACCATGAACTCCATAAATAAGTCCAGTAGGGGTGTACAATTAGGGAGCACAATTTTTCTTACCATGAAACCCTCCCCAAAAAATCATGTGCCTAGAATTTAATTCCTCCGATAATTAATTAAAATTATTAAACTCACTTTTTAATTTTATAATCACCCCAATCAACTATAATATTTTTTTTCATTCTTAGAGGCTCCAAAGAGGTGATTTTTCCTCCTCTAAACCCTTTTCTTAGCATATAAAATTGGCGTTGATCTTGTTCGATCTCCGCCAGGTAAGTGGATATCCTCTCATGTGGTTTATTCTGATCTATATTTATATCCTCCTTAGAGTTTGATATATCTTCATGTAATTGATGAATCTAAACTATATTTTTTTGGATCTTGATTCTAGGTTGTGTTCCTAGATCTTCCACACCTTTGTTCTTCATCGGTGTTCCCCATTGTGGGTGTTATTCATTATGATTCATTAATCTAAAGGTAGGTGGTCCCATAATTTTCTACCTTATGATTGAAACCTTTAATTACTTTATTAAACTAAAATAAGTTTTTAATTTATTTTAAAACATGTATTTGTGATAAATTGATATTTTATTTGAAATGGTCATGAAATTTAAGAACAAACCCCAATTTCAATGGAATTGAAATTATTGGTCGAATTTATGAAAAATGATGGATTGATTTAGAAATAATTTTGATGAAATTATTTGATATTTATATAGAGAAAATTTATAAAATTTAAAAGTGATTTTTAATGACATGAAATGATGAAAACTTATAATTTGGTTTTGAATTGAGAAGGAATGTTGAAAACTGAAATTAGGAAATTGTATTTTAAAATGTTTTGAAATGATTGATTTCTAATTTGATTGATTGATCGAGTGAATGAAATATATGGGAGACTAGGTAGTTAGTAGGTGGTTGGGACAAGCATTCTAGGATCTTGATCCCCTATAATCGGATTTATGATGACAACACTAACTAAACCAAATCATGTTAGAATGCTCGTGATGAGTTCTCATTTGGGGTGTAGTTTGATTTCACATAATGGGTTCCCCTTTTGGGATGTTGATTATTTATTTACACAATTTATGAGCCATTATCACTGATTAGATGTTTGAGGATCCTATATCTAGTAACTAACATACTGTAGGGAGTTTGACCATTGAGGTATGAGATATTTGATTTGATTATACACACCATTAATTTTTTGAACTATTTTATTCATGCCAACTTATTTATATAAAATTTTCATTTAATATTATTTGAAAGCGGTTTTGATATGTTTACCATCTATTTTTTTAAATCATGTTTTGGTTTAAAATATAAAAATGTAATTCCATGCCATGTTTTTATTTAAATTGATATCATAAATTGTTAACTGTTATGGTATTGATTATGGAACACTTGGTGAGACCCTACTGAAATTTATAACTCACACCCTACCTTTGCCTTTTGGAATTTTTAGATTATATTTTTTCAAGTATGAGTAAAGGAAAATAGTCCCTTGGAAGTGGTGGATGTTTCTAATCCTTTATACTTAGATTCCTAGAGGCGAATGATGGAGATATCATCCACTTTTTTCATGGGATGTTGAGTTTTTATCTTGTTAGATACTGATTACTTTCATGATATACTGCTTTGGGTTTTATTATATTGGTTTGTTTCTGGTACTTTCTTCTTTTGGAGTGCTTATCATACTAATTTTTATCTTTTATATTTCAATGTTTTTGTGGAAAATTCATTCCCTCCTTGATCTTGTACGATGCCAGGTGCTAGTCGCCAACTAATGGGGATTGGGAACACCCTTCAGGATATGTTAGTGTTGGGTTAGGTATCAGGGTACCAGGGTATCTAGGTTGGTTATTGATAAAGTGGTATCGTAGGTGCATGTTAAGCATATTTACTTGATGTTAGTATTTAATTTTGGTTATCCTGGTAGATAAGAGGTAGGTTTTTTTGGACTTAGGAGGTAGTTGTGAGTGAGTTCTTGACCAAATCCCATCATAATGAGCTTTAAGACACCATGGGTGTTTGGGAAAAGTATGACAACCCTGCTTTTTATCACAACTTAAACATGCTTTATTACATAAAACTTCACTTGATACAACAAAGGAGATCGAGAGGTTTAGTGTCTTTGGGGCTTAGGATCATTACATAAAAACTTTAAACTTGAAATACAACATCCTTATTGAAAACTTCCTTTACATGACCACTACATTCCTTCGTACTTAGCATTGCATGGGATAACCTGAGGACATGCATAAGAAAATGGTGAGCTATAAAGCCCAGTAAGGGAGTGAACAATGAATAACATGAGGAGTACAATACATGTTAGGAAATAGTCATATCAATAGAGCATAAGAGAGACATGAACATAAAGGCATGATAAAGCATGGTAATCATAACATGGAAATGTGGCAACAACACTTAACATTGAATTAGCATGAGCCAAGGCTCATTGCACATGGAGCATGAGTAAACCCTCATTGCACTTGAAGCACGAGTAAACCCTCGTTGCACTTGAATTAGCATGAGTAAACACTCATTGCACATGATGTATCATGATACTATACTTTACCCAATGCATTGGAGCGCTATCAGGGCGCACCCTTCTTAAACATTTCATTTCATGCATAAGTGTGCCACATGGATCATAAAACATGGATTCATAAAACATAATCATTTATTCCACGATAAAGGAATGTGGAATTCATACATGAAACTTTACAATCAATAAGTAAATGTGCATAAAGGTGAATACCCTTGATGGAGAAATGGGCATGGTATTCACTACACAATGATATTGGCTTAGAAAATCGGTGTGATTTCGGCAGCGTAACGGCATGACATAAGAATTCATAAAAAGTATGATGAGAGAGAAAGGGGTTCCTCATCATATTTACATGTAATGGACAGTAAGGAGATCATATATATACATGTCCCAACAATAGAAATGGAATTTATATTCATGATACAAAAGTATTGCTTGAATGTAAAAGAAGAGAGAGAAGTTCCTTTCGGAATTTCGGCATAGTAACGGGTGTACATGGGAGGCATTTAATGAGAGAGAAAGGGTTCTACCATCATTCAAACAATAATAGGGCAGTATGGGGGAGGTGTGAAACCATACCCCAACATTCATAAATGATATTAAAAAGGGCAATACAACTTAAAGAAAATTGACAAAAAATGAGAAGGGAAGAAAAACCCTTACTTGGAAGTGTGCTTCCAAAGGCTAGAGAGAGGCTTGTGAGAGGCTTCTTGGGAGCTTGGGGCACCTTGGGAGGATTATAGAGAGAGTAGGGTAGAGTTTGGACGAACTTCAAGGGCTTTGAGTGAGGAGGAAGTGGGATCTTGGGTGGGTTTATATAGGAAAGGTGAGAGAATTCTTTATTATTTAGGTTTGGGACCCCTTATATTAAAATAATCCAAACCACAAACCATCCCATGGTATTTTCCCATGGTTTCTGGAAAAGGAAAGAGGAAAACAATATTTTACAAGGCCAAGGTCCGAACTTATTAAAAAATTAGGGTTGCTTATGTGGAGGTGAGTCACACTCCCATGGAAATTAATTTAAAAAGGCAAAGTGTTGAATAAGTCTTGAGGGCTCCATTAATGCTTTGAAAAGTGAGTCAAACAAACCCAAAACCTCATTATTTTAATGATAAAACACATATTGGCCGAACATAAGGATTATGGTATTTTATTACATCACCATTGGGTCATTATGATGTCATAAAACACATTATATATTTAAATGGTATTTAATTTTTACCCAAAAATTTGACTGTCTCAGAAAATTATGAAAAATTCACCGTTGGATAATTTCGACATCCTGATTCCAAAAATAATATTTATTTTATCTAAATAATTTTCTAAGTATGTGAATTTTCACTTTTAAAATAAAAACCGACATTTATAAAAAATTCACGGGTTTTGACAGAAATGGCTTTCAAACCTTAATAAAAATTTTAATTGCATTCATAAAATTATAAGATCATTTATATTTAATAAAAATTAATTTAATATTAATAATAATATTTTATTAAAATATTATTTAATTCAAAAATCCTTTAATTTAATAAAATATAATTCTTAATTAAATAATAACTAAAAACATCATTTGTACTTTAAAAACTAATTACAATGCATCAAAAATGACTAGAAATTATATTCATTATTATATACAAAAATAATGTAAATGAACATGGTGCTACTTATTTGTTACATAACCCCTTAAAATAGCCACATAAGACCTAAGGGTAAGGTGTGCGATGGTGACAGACTCTTGGGGTTGCTCGGATAACATCGCTCGAGTGGTGATCTCTATCAACTTCCATTTTTCCCGTAGACGATCACGTTCGAGCTTGACTTGATGAAGCTCAGCTTGGGCTTGGTCAAGGGAAAAGCCCAAAGACGCCACCTCCTTTCCGAGCTCCGACAAATGGGCTTCGTAAGGGGCAATTCTACTGGATGAGGCCATCGCTTCCTTTGTCTGAGTAGAAAATTGGTTCGTTAAAGCCTTATATTTAAACTACCCAGATGATCACTGTTCAACGACTATAAAAGTAACGGTCACAAATATTAACGTAAAACTTAAAGAAGTTGACATCTTATAAAAACATAAAGAAACATTTAACTGGATCAAGAGGAATTTTCCATTAATGAAAATTTGGGTCGTTACAACATTCCCCCCTTAAGAAATTTCGCCCTCGAAATTTTCCTTTTCCCACACTAAAACAAATGTGGGTAACTTAGCTTCATCATATCCTCCGACTCCCAAGTTGCTTCTTCAAACTTGTGGTTTCTCCACAACACCTTGACGAGGGGCATTGTCTTATTTCGTAGAACTTTTTCTCTACGATCCAAGATCTTCACTGGTTGCTCCTCATAAGAAAGATCGTCTTCTAATTGTACCACCTCAGAAGAGAGTACATGTGAAGGGTCTGGTATGTACTTCCTTAAGAGGGATACATGGAAGACATCATGCACCTTGGCCATAGTAGGTGGAAGTGCTAGTCGATAGGCCACAGCCCCAACACGATCAAGAATCTCGAAGGGGCCGATGTACCTTGGACTTAACTTCCCTTTATTTCCAAAACTCATGACCTTCTTCCACGGAGATATGCGTAAAAACACCATGTCTCCGACTTTAAACTCGAGGTCTCGTCGACGATTATCTGCATAACTCTTCTGTCGACTTTGGGCTGCCTTGATATGCTGCTGAATGGTTTTCACCTTCTCCACCATTTCTTAGACCATTTCTGGTCCAAGCAGCTTACGTTCACCGACCTCATCCCAACATGCCGGTGTTCTACACCTTTTCCCATACAGGGCTTCATATGGTGCCATTTGGATGCTCGAGTGGAAACTATTATTATAAGAGAACTCAACTAGAGGAAGATGTTGATCCCATCCTCCTTTAAAGTCCATTGAGAATGCTCTCAACATATCCTCAAGTGTTTGGATAGTCCGCTCGGATTGGCCATCAGTTTGAGGATGATAGGCCGTACTGAAGTTCAGTTCAGTATTCAGAGCATGTTGAAGACTCTTCCAAAACATAGAGGTAAATCTTGGATCTCGGTCAGACACAATAGATAGTGGTACTCCATGCAACCGTACCACTTCCCTGATGTATATCCGTGCCAGTTGATCCAAAGAGAAATCCTCTCGAATAGAAATGAAGTGTGGAGTCTTTGTAAGACGATCCACAACAACCCAGATTGCATTGTTGCCTTTGGATGTCCTTGGAAGTCCAGTGACGAAGTCCATGGTGATGTTCTCCCATTTCCATCCAGGTATGGGCAATGGTTGCATCATCCCCTTAGACTTCTGCCTCTCTGCCTTCACTTGCTGACACACCAGGCACTTTGATGTATATTCGGTGATCTCCTTCTTCATATTATCCCACCAAAAGTTTTCTCGGAGATCTTGATACATCTTTGTGCTCCCTGGGTGAATAGAGAAATTTGAACTATGTGCATCATCCAAAAGTTCCTTCTTCAGCTCCGAACTTGATGGGACACATAGTCTTTTCCCAAACCGCACAATTCCTTCTTCATTAACATTAAACTCTGAGGATTTTCCCTTTTTGATAGCTTCCACTTTTTCTTGTATTCTCGCATCATCCTTTTGAGCATCCTTTAACCTTTCCAAAAGAGATGGTTGAGAAATCATTTGTGAAAGGATTGATGATGTTCCCTTCTTTATGATTCCCACGTCCATCTTCATCAAGTCTAAGAAGATTGGATCCTTCTCAATTCTCATCATTGATAGAATTGCTGGATCCTTTCTACTTAGGGCATCCGCCACCTTGTTCGCCTTCCCAGGGTGGTAATGTATTGAACAGTCATAATCCTTGATGAGCTCTATCCATCTTCTCTGGCGCATATTAAGCTCTTTCTGTGTGAATATATATTTAAGACTCTTGTGGTCAGTATATATCTCACATTTCTCCCCATAGAGATAATGCCGCCAGATTTTCAAGGCAAAGATCACCGCCGCCAACTCCAGATCATGCGTTGGATAGTTTCGCTCATGGATTTTCAACTGCCTTGAGGCATAGGATATCACTTTATCATTTTGCATCAGCACACATCCTAAGCCTTTCTTCGAAGCATCACTGAATACCACAAAAATCTCCCCACTTGTGGGTAAAGTGAGCACAGGTGCAGTGATAAGCCTCCTTTTCAACTCCTTGAAGCTTTCTTCGCATTCATCACTCCAAGCAAACTTTACTCCCTTTCGATTTAGCTTGGTAAGAGGGTTGGACAATCGTGAGAAGTTTCTCACAAATCGTCGATAATATCCAGCTAACCCCAAGAAGCTACGGATATCAGTTACCGATGTTGGCCTCGGCCATCCCTCAATTGCATCTGTTTTGGAGGGGTCCACAGATATCCCATTGCTTGTGATGATATGGCCCAAGAATGAGACCTCCTTCAACCAGAACTGACACTTGCTGTACTTGGCATAGAGCTTCTCCTTGCGCAAAGTCTCCAGTACAGTTCTTAAATGCTCCTCATGGTCCTCCTTGGTTTTGGAGTATATTAGAATATCATCTATAAAGACTACCACAAATTTATCTAGGTAATCTATAAAGACTCTATTCATCAAGTCCATGAATATTTATGGAGCATTGGTGAGTCCGAAAGGCATTACTATGAATTCATAGTGCCCGTACCTTGTACGAAAAGCAGTCTTGGGGATATCTTCCTTCTTCACCCTTACTTGATAATATCCCGACCGCAAATCGACCTTGGAGAAGTATTGTGCTCCACGCAGCTGATCAAAAAAGTCATCGATTCTTTGGAGAGGATACTTGTTCTTTATCGTGATTTTGTTAAGTTCACGATAATCGATGCAAAGCCGCATTGACCCATCCTTCTTCTTGACGAAGAGGACTGGTGCACCCCATGGTGATGCACTTGGGCGTATAAACCCTTTATCCAGATTCTCCTGTAGTTGTTTCTTCAGTTCTTCAAGCTCAACCACAGCCATCCTATATGGAGTCTTGGATATTGGTAGCGCACCAGGTATAAGTTCAATTGAGAACTCAACATCTCTTCTTGGAGGAAGACCAGGAAGTTCCTCGGGAAAAACTTCAGTGAATTCCCTCACAATAGGCATTTCTTCAAGGATGGTTTCTTCCTTGGACTCAATCATCTGAGCCAGATATGCGTGCTCATAAGGAAGTAATATCCATGCTTGAGATGATGGAGCTAAAGGAGATTCATCTTCCTCCTGACACTTGTAAAGAATCAGGGGTCGATTCTCCATATGGAGTGTGATTTCCCTCTCCCGACAATTTATGTTGGCTCTATATAAGGAAAGCCAATCCATGCCAAGAATTGCATCAAATTCCACCAAAGGGAGTATGAAGAGGTTTGCCGGGAAATTCAATCCACAGATTATAACAGGGGATGACTTATACTCATGGGATGCAATGATTGCCCCATTTTCCGTACTCACCGACATCTTTACTTCCATGATTTGTGGTGGTGCAGGGATTGTTCTACTAAACTTTTGAGATATAAAAGAATGCGTAGAACCTGAATCAAAAAGTACGTTCGCTATTCTTGAATGAATAACTAGCGTACCTGTCACCACTTCGTTGTCGGGGTTCACTTCGGCAGAAGTGATGGCAAAAGCTCTTCCTTGATGTCTTGGAGGTTGTTGATTGCCTCCGATAACCCTTGGATTAGGGCACTGATTCGCAAAATGACCCGGTTCTTTGCATTTGAAGCATTGAAAAACGTGTTGAGGTTCGAACGGTGCGTTCCTCCCCTCCGTCGCAGCCGTGGGTCCTTCTTGCTGACAGTTAACAGCTAGGTGCCCTTCTCTTCCACACTTGAAGCATTTTCTTGTCCCCCTAAGGCAATTTCCAGGGTGCTTTTTTCCACACTTTTGGCAAGTGGGGTGCTGGAATTTCTTAGCGCCGTTGGATTTATCCATCGGACCACCAGCATTGAATTCCACCTTCCGCTTCTTGTCCCCATGATACCCCTGTTATTCTCCGATCTCCATTTCAACCTTGAGGGAACATCGGACAATTTCCTCATAGCTGTCGAAGTCACGGATCGCTAATGCTTTCCGCAAGCTAGGCTTCAGCCCACCAAAGAAGCGGTCAACCTTGCATTCGGGGGTAACGACAAAGCCGAAAGCTTATCGTGCAAGCCTTGTGAAGTTTGCCTCGTACGCTCCCACAGATTCCTCATCTTTCTGCTTGAGGGAAAGAAAGTCCCTTTCCATCTTAAGACGGAGGGTGCGTGGAAAATATTTATCGAAAAACATCTTCCGGAATACCTTCCATTCCAAAGCCTCGATCTCCTCCTCAGGCTTCGTATTTTTGATCAACGTCCACCATTGATCAGCTTCACCCTCCATACGATAAGCCGCCAGGAGAACCTTCTCTTTTTCAGAGCATTGGAGGATGGAGAATATCTTTTCAATGGAGTTGATCCATTGTTCAGCAATCGTGGGATCGGATGATCCACTAAAAGTAGGAGGCCTTTGTCTCATGAAGCTTTCAATAGCGACTTGTTCTTTCTTAGGGGGGGGTTGAACGTTCCTCTTGACCAGTGTTTCTATTCAAAACATGAGTTAGCTGAGAGAGAAGCGTGACAAAGTTCGCGATTCCCGCTCCCATTGGATTGGGCATCTCATAAGTACAATCATCACACTGATCTTCACAACGGTTGTTAGCCCGAGTTCTCCTATTACCGGCCATTGGCTGGAATAAAAGGAAAGTTAGGGGTAACACATAAAGGGTAAACCAAAGACAAAAGTTGATGACTTATAAATAAACTTTAATCTCTTTAACTCATGAGTCTATAGGATTCAATCCAGGCTTTTCTTGATCTTCCTTCTAACATATATTCTTAGGGGCATTTTTCCCTTAATAAGGGTTCATACTAAGATTGTGAATTTATCAAAACATATCCCCCGGGAGTGTCGTAACCAAGAGTGCAGCAAGGCCCGTTGTCGTGCACCAGTTCCCGTTCGAGTCTAGCTCAAAGCGGTGTTTTCGGGTTTTACCCCTAGGATACATCTGTGCCAGAGCCGCCTCTACCTGCTCGTATCCAGACAGGGATGTATTTGTTTGATAAAACACTTACTTAGTATTTACCAAAACTTAGGGATGTTTTTATTATTCTTAGTCTTGTATCTAAGGCTTTACTAGGGTTTCCTAATCCCAAAAATAACTAAACCTATCCTCTGATACCAACTATGACAACCCTGCTTTTTATCACAACTTAAACATGCTTTATTACATAAAACTTCACTTGATACAACAAAGGAGATAGAGAGGTTTAGTGTCTTTGGGGCTTAGGATCATTACATAAAAACTTTAAACTTGAAATACAACATCCTTATTGAAAACTTCCTTTACATGACCACTACATTCCTTCGTACTTAGCATTGCATGAGATAACCTGAGGACATGCATAAGAAAAGGGTGAGCTATAAAGCCCAGTAAGGGAGTGCACAATGAATAACATGAGGAGTACAATACATGTTAGGCAATAGTCATATCAATAGAGCATAAGAGAGACATGAACATAAAGGCATGATAAAGCATGGTAATCATAACATGGAAATGTGGCAACAACACTTAACATTGAATTAGCATGAGCCAAGGCTCATTGCACATGGAGCATGAGTAAACCCTCATTGCACTTGAAGCACGAGTAAACCCTCGTTTCACTTGAATTATCATGAGTAAACACTCATTTCACATGACGTATCATGATACTATACTTTACCCAATGCATTGGAGCGCTATCAGGGCGCACCCTTCTTAAACATTTCATTTCATGCATAAGTGTGCCACATGGATCATAAAACATGGATTCATAAAACATAATAATTTATTCCACGATAAAGGAATGTGGAATTCATACATGAAACTTTAAAATCAATAAGTAAATGTGCATAAAGGTGAATACCCTTGATGGAGAAATGGGCATGGTATTCACTACACAATGATATTGGCTTAGAAAATCGGTGTGATTTCGGCAGCGTAACGGCATGACATAAGAATTCATAAAAAGGATGATGAGAGAGAAAGGGGTTCCTGATCATATTTACATGTAATGGACAGTAAGGAGATCATATATATACATGTCCCAACAATAGAAATGGAATTTATATTCATGATACAAAAGAATTGCTTGAATGTAAAAGAAGAGAGAGAAGTTCCTTTCGGAATTTCGGCATAGTAACGGGTGTACATGGGAGGCATTTAATGAGAGAGAAAGGGTTCTCCCATAATTAAAACAATAAGAGGTAAGTATGGGGGAGGTGTGAAACCATACCCCAACATTCATAAATGATATTAAAAAGGGCAATACAACTTAAAGAAAATTGACAAAAAATGAGAAGGGAAGAAAAACCCTTACTTGGAAGTGTGCTTCCAAAGGCTAGAGAGAGGCTTGTGAGAGGCTTCTTGGGAGCTTGGGGCACCTTGGGAGGATTCTAGAGAGAGTAGGGCAGAGGTTGGACGAACTTCAAGGGCTTTGAGTGAGGAGGAAGTGGGATCTTGGGTGGGTTTATATAGGAAAGGTGAGAGAATTCTTTATTATTTAGGTTTGGGACCCCTTATATTAAAATAATCCAAACCACAAACCATCCCATGGTATTTGCACATGGTTTCTGGAAAAGGAAATAGGAAAACAATATTTTACAAGGCCAAGGTCCGAACTTATTAAAAAATTAGGGTTGCTTATGTGGAGGTGAGTCACACTCCCATGGAAATTAATTTAAAAAGGCAAAGTGTTGAATAAGTCTTGAGGGCTCCATTAATGCTTTGAAAAGTGAGTCAAACAAACCCAAAACCTCATTATTTTAATGATAAAACACATATTGGCCGAACATAAGGATTATGGTATTTTATTACATCACCATTGGGTCATTATGATGTCATAAAACACATTATATATTTAAATGGTATTTAATTTTTACCCAAACATTTGACTGTCTCAGAAAATTATGAAAAATTCACCGTTGGATAATTTCGACGTCCTGATTACAAAAATAATATTTATTTTATCTAAATAATTTTCTAAATATGTGAATTTTCACTTTTAAAATAAAAACCGACATTTATAAAAAATTCACGGGTTTTGACTGAAATGGCTTTCAAACCTTAATAAAAATTTTAATTGCATTCATAAAATTATAAGATCATTTATATTTAATAAAAATTAATTTAATATTAATAATAATATTTTATTAAAATATTATTTAATTCAAAAATCCTTTAATTTAATAAAATATAATTCTTAATTAAATAATAACTAAAAACATCATTTGTACTTTAAAAACTAATTACAATGCATCAAAAATGACTAGAAATTATATTCATTATTATATACAAAAATAATGTACATGAACATGGTGCTACTTATTTGTTACATAACCCCTTAAAATAGCCGCATAAGACCTAAGGGTAAGGTGTGCGATGGTGACAGACTCTTGGGGTTGCTCGGATAACATCGCTCGAGTGGTGATCTCTATCAACTTCCATTTTTCCCGTAGACGATCACGTTCGAGCTTGACTTGATGAAGCTCAGCTTGGGCTTGGTCAAGAGCAAAGCCCAAAGATGCCACCTCCTTTCCGAGCTTCGACAAATGGGATTCGTAAGGGGCAATTCTACTGGATGAGGCCATCGCTTCCTTTGTCTGAGTAGAAAATTCGTTCGTTAAAGCCTTATATTTAAACTACCCAGATGATCACTGTTCAACGGCTATAAAAGTAACGGTCACAAATCTTAACGTAAAACTTAAAGAAGTTGACATCTTATAAAAACATAAAGAAACATTTAACTGGATCAAGAGGGATTTTCCATTAATGAAAATTTGGGTCGTTACAAAAAGTGTATTTAAGGAATGTTTTGTTCTGATTTATAATTTTCTCTAATTTTATATCGGGTCATGTTGAAATACAAATCTTAAAATCTTATCTGATAGGATTAATATTCCTATTGGTCTTGTTTGACTTATTGATCTGAGTAATATTCTTATGTATTTAGCATTGTCTGTTGATGTTGTGTAGTATCATACCTCTGATAAGATGTGTGAATAGACCCCAAGAGGAAGATACTAGTGAACCACGATGAGAAGATCATTCCATAGACTAGAATCTTGTTGAGATTTTTATGTGTGATGTCCAAGCTCTAAGACAGGAACCTTCACCCATTCCCATTCAGGCTCTAATTGTGGAACCTTAAGGGGACAAATCTTGGAATTATTATTTACAGTTTCTTTTCTAGAAGCCAACTTCTTTCCAAGGAACAAATTATCTTCAAGTGGATAAGGATTGATTTAAAAAATATATTGACTTTTTTATTTCCTATAAATGAACAAATCTATTAAGGTGAAATGTGATACCTTCAAACTAGATGGTCCTAGGAAGATATGGTGAGATTCGATGGTAATGAAGAATAAGTAAAAGGGTTTTTAGTAGAATTACTTTTTAGTTATTTTCACTGATCAATTATATATATAATCTATGGTACTAACTAAGGTTATTAATATTTTTAACCACAAATAGACTAACAAGACCATACTGCAGTATGCAAACCACATTCTAAATATTATTTAGTTTTTACCTGATAAAATGAGAAAATGAAGGCTCGAAATTTTGATATGGGTCTTATATATAATATACATTCACAATTTTTCCTTTTTTAATTTCACTTAATATGATAACTTACTAGATAGAGTGTTGTTGGTTGATCTTAATTTGGATGGTATGTCATGGTTGACGAGAGTTCCTTTTTCTCCAAGTTCTAGTTCTCTGATTTCCTTTAAAGGAAAGATAAATCATGATGAGTCTTGTAGTGGTTCTCAATATAAGGAATACTCTATACCTCCTTAATTCCATTGAATAGTCCCTTTGACTTGATTCTAGTGTGGTAGGGTTGGGAATTTGAGACATGTTTGAACTGAGGAACCAAAGTTCTTCAATTCTTATGGTTGCTCAGGAAACCTACAAAAAATTCTTCCATTTATTTTGTACTCTGCATAGGGTCATGAACTCATCAACACCTAAAAGTTTTCAGTACAATCAAATGGTTCAAGATATAAGGGGTTCCAATCACAAGTATCTGAAATGAATCTTCTTCATGCAATGGAAGAGTCTCCAAAGGAAGATGATATAGGTCCAAAAACTATAAGAGGTACCATTACTATATATTCATCTTTAGTGTCTCCTTTATTTTATAATGGTGAATCTCACTCATTTATATTGACACATATATTGAACCTACTAAATCTTCCTACAGAGCTGTTGTCTTATGTGATGGATGTTACTATGCCCCTTAGAATGAAGAGAGAGAAGGGTTTATACGGTCCTACTTGTATCTTCTATTTAATAAAGATTGATCTTGACTTTAATTTTATGGTTCTCAACATGAAACCTCTTGTTTTCATTTTTGGGATGGATTGGATCATTGCTAATAATGTCTGAATTGACTACTATCTTCAGTGGGTCTCCTTTATTACATCAAATGGGTTGTGTTGTGTTTTTTCAGGGAGAATGGGACCTGAGGTCGAGTAGAGCCATAAATTCTTATCAAGAGTTGTGGAAAGTACTATCAATGTTTGTTTTTGATCTAGAGTTATAATATTTTAGTGATGATCTCCCTGTAGTCATCATAGAGTTTCCTGACGTGTTTACTTATGATTTATTTGGTCTACCACCAGTAAGAGTTGTAAAGTTATATTTTGATTTAATACCTATTACTCAGCTGATATTTGTTCCATATTACCATATGGAACTAGAAGAGTTGAAATATTTAAATAATACATTGGATGATCAATTAGAGGATGAATTCATATTCCCAAGTGTGTCACCTTGGTAAACGCCTACTCTCTTTGCAAATAAAGTTGATGAAAAACTTTGCCTCTATGTTGATTACCAAAAACTAAATCGAGTTATGATAAAGAAAAAGTATCTGTTACCAAGGATGGATGATATCTTTGACCATTTGAAAGGAAAAAATGGTTCTTGAAGATTTATCTTTGGTATAGTTATCACCAGTTGAGAATAAAATAATATTTAATTCCAATGACTTACTTTAAAATTAGTTATCGTCATTTTGAGTATCTTATTGTGCTCTTTGTACTATAAAATTCCCCTGTGGTATTTATGGATTTTATGAACAAGATTTTCCATGAGTACCTTGACATATTTGTGATGGTTTTCATTGATGAAATTTTATTTTATTCTAAGTTTGATGAAGATCATGCATGTCATCTAAGAATTTTTCAAGAAATATTAAGATATCATAGACATTATGCAAAGCTTTCTAAGTGTAATTTTTAGATATTGGAAGTGAATTTATAGGGAAATGTGGTGTCAAAACATGGAATATCTATCGATCATGAGAAGGTGAAGAATATTATGAAATGGGAAAAACACATAATGTTTTTGAGATATGAATATTCTTGGGCTTGGTGGGGTGTTATTTTAGGTTTTGTAAAGATTTATCGATGCTAACTTCTCTGATGACCACTCTCACTTGGAAGGGAATGAAGTTTGTCTAGGATGAAAAATTCCAAAGTATTTTTTTTGAGTTGAAACTTATTTTGACTTCTATTCTAGTGTTGAGTCTTCCAAAGGCTAAGTAGGGCTATGTAGTCTTATATGAGGCATCAGGTTTAGGTTTGGTCTATGCTCTTCTGTAGGGTGATCATGTGGTAGCCTATGGATCCAGAAAGCTTAAGCCACATGAGAAAAATTTTCTAACCCACAAATATGAACTCACAGTAATAATCCATGATATTAAAAGTTTATGACATTACCTTTTCAGAGATAATTTTACTATTTATTATAACAAAAAAATCCCAAGTTTTATATTCTCTAGAAAATATATTAAATTCCATTAGAGTCAATGGGTAGAGTACATAAATTCTTTTGATTTAAACATATCCTATACCCCAAGGAAGTGAAATGTCATTGATAATGCTTCAAGCAGGAAACTTATGACCCATGACATTAAAGAATAATCAGAAGAATGGAACTTTATGGATTTTTTGCATAGTTTCATTTAGGAGTTTGGGAAGAAGGAGCATAGATTGTTTTGGAAAGTGTTTAGTTGAACTCCAATCTTATCAAGATTATTCTTTGAGATCAACAACTGATGATGAATTTTATAGAATTATGGACTCTATTTATGCTGGGGAAACCATCAGTGAGTGGATTATCTATTTTGAGGGAATACGATGTTTTTAGAATTAGTTTATTATACATTTGTATATAAGGAAGATAATAATGAGGGATTTATATAATTCATAGTGGGCTGTGCACCCTAGAAACAAAAATATGTTTTATGAAATGCAATGGTGATTTTGGTGTCCAGCTTTGAGATGGGACATCAAAATTTTTTCCCATATTTCTATACTTATTGGAAATTCAAATATGAGCACTAGATACCTTCGAGTTTGATTCAACAACTTCCAGTGCTGCCTTAGAAGTGGGATGAGATTTTTATGGACTTTGCGGTTGGGTTACCGTGTAACCATTGTAAAAATAATGCGATATGGTTTATGATTGATTGGCTGATGAAATTGTATAACTTATTACCCATTCACGATACAAGCAAAGTTGAGTACTTGGGATGTCTCTATGTGTAGGAGATTATCATATTTCATGGTGTCTCTTCTACTATAGTCTCTAATAGGGATCCCTATTTTACTTTTCACTTTTGGAGAGGCCTCCAGGTGGCACTGGGATCTTAGGTATTTTTGAGATCAACCTATCATCTATAGAAGAATGTCCAAACACAATGAGATGTATATATTCTTGAGGAAAAATTATGTGCTTGTGTTCTCTATTTTAGTGTAGCTTGGGATGTCTATTTTGGATTATTTTTGTTTTTTATAATAACATTTACTAGTCTGCAATTCAAATTGCTCCTTCTGAGGTCTTGTATTGTTGGCCCTATAAATCTATGTTTTATTGGTTTTAGATTGGTGAAATTTATTTGGTTGGGACAAGTTGGGTCTAATATATGATGAAAAATATTTATTTGTTTTTTCATATAATTTTGATGGAACAGAGCTGATACAAATCTTATGCTGACCATCATAAGCAAAAATTGGAGTTTTCAGTTGGTGACCAGGTGTTTCTGAGAGTTTCACCTTGTTTGGGTCATTGATAGCTTGATAAGTAGGGTAATATTAAACCTTGGTTTTTATTAATTACCATTTATCACTTAAACTATATTTTAAATCAATACACAATGTGTTCCATGTATTGTATCTTTGAAAGTATCATTATGACCCATGTTATGTCTTGATCTGGGAGGATCTTTATATTGAGACCGATTTATCCATGAATGAGCATCCAGTCAGGATTTTTGATTCTGAGACAAAGGTACTTCATGGGAGGATGATAACTTTGATCCATGTGGCATGAAAACATGGTTTTTATTATCATGAGACTTGGTATTGTGAGGCACTTATGAGAGGGAAGTGGCCTCATCTCTTTGATATGGAATCTTCTTGACATGATTTCTGAGGGTAGAATTTTTTTAGGATGGGGAGGTTGTAACATACTATTAACTTCTTTCAAGTATACCTTGACCCATGTTTTGATCTCCTTTTTGTGGGGTCTTGTTTCAAGGTGTTTCAGGTGAAATTTAAAGAATTTTAAAATCCATTTGTCCTATGCACGATTGTCACATGGTTAGGAAAAAACATGAGGTTTAGACCAGAAAACCATGTGCCCTATTGTAAGCCACTGAAAGGGGGAACATGGTTTGTATGACCATGTGGCCGGCCCCTCCAAACCATACTACCTTATATAGTGATAGTTTTAATGGTTGGTTCATGGCTAATCAAACTGTGTGGATAAACCATTCACCCCATTCGAAAGTCTATTAGGGGTTCCCAGTTAAGAGGCACAATTTATTTAACCATGAAGCCCTCCTCAAAAGACCATGTGCACAAAATTTAATTCCATTGAAAATTTAATTAAAATTCCTAAACCCCCCCGTTTAAGATTTTAATTTCCCCACTCAACCCTAATAATTTTTTTTTCATCCTTGGAGGCACCCAAGAGTTGATTTTGTCCCCTCTAAACCCTTTTTTGGGTGGATTAAAGTGACATTGATCTCATTTGATCTCCTCCAGGTAAGTGGATATCCTCTCATATGGTTTATTATGATCTCTATTTAACTCCTCATTAGTTTTTTATAGACTGTCATGTAATTTATGGATCTAAAATATGCTTTTTAGATCTTGATTCTAGGCTAGGCTGCACTCGTAGATATTTTGTGCCTTCATTCTTCATTGAAATTCCCCACTATAGGTGTTGTGCATTGTGATTCATTGATCTAAAGTTAGGTTATTCCATAATTCTTTTCCCTATTATTTAAACCTTGAATTGATTAATTAAATTTAAATGAGTTTTTAATTGATTAAAAAACATAGATTTGTGATGGATTGATCATTAATTTGAAATGGGCATGATATTTGAGAAAAATCCCAAATTTCAATGGAATTTAAGTTTTTGGGAGTATTTATAAAAAATCATGACTTTATTTAGAAATAATTTTGATGAAATGATTTTATATTTATCTTGATAAGAATAAACTGAAAAGTAATTTGAAATGGAAAGAAATGATGAAAACCTATGGTTTGGTTTTGGATTTAGAAGGTATGTTGAAAAATAAAATTAAGAAATTGTATTTTAAAATGTTTTGAAATGATTCATTGACAATTTGATTTATTGAAGAAAATGGAAAGCTTGGTAGTTATTAGGTGTTTGAGACAAGTATTCTATTATATTGACACCCTAAAAATGGATTTACTATGGCAACACTAAAATAACCAAGTTGGATTAAGATGATCATGATGAGTTCTCCTATTTGTGCGTAGTTTTATTTCCTATAATGGGTTTCACTTTTGGAGTGGTTATTATGAATAGACACCATTTATGAGTCATGATCCTTGATGAGATGTGTGAGGATCCTATATCTAGTAACTAATTTACCATATGGAATTTAAAAATGGTGCTATGATTTATTTGATTTGATTATAAATTCCATTGATTTGTTGAATTGTTTTTTTTCATGAAAACTGATTTACATAAACTGTTTTATATAAAATGTTCATTTAATACTGTTTGAAAGCTATTTTGATAAGTCTACTATCCATTTTTTTGAAATCGTGTTTTGGTTTAAAATATGAAAATATAATTCCACGCCTTGTTTTTATTTAAATTGATAGAATAAATAGTTAATTGTTATGGTATTGAATATGGAACAATTTTTGAGACCCTACTAGGATTTATATATCACACCCTACCTTTGCCTAGAGACATTTTTATATTATCTTTTTCTAAGTCCGAGAAAAGGAAAAGTGCCACATGGAAGTGGTGGATGTTCTTGACCATTTAGACCCATATTTTTGTAGGTTATTGGTGTATATGTAATCCAATTTTTGTATGGTATGGTCTTGTTTTTATATTTTTAGATACTAAGTACTTTAATGATGTATTTCTTTGGGTTTTGTCATACCTATTTTTTTCTGGTACTTTATCCTTTTGGAGTTTTGATAATACTAACTCGTATCTTTTATCTTATGCTATTTTTTTGGAAAATGCATACCCTCTTTGATCTTGTACAATTATAGGTTCTAGTCACCAAACTGATAGGATTAGAAATTCCCTTCAGGATATTTCAGTTCCAACTCAGGTATCAAGGTAATAGGATATATGGGTTAGTTCATGAAAAATATATTGTCCTTATTTTATTTGTGAAATATTTTATGGTATATTTTATTGTTATTTATTAAAATAAATTTGAAATTAAATTTCAAAATATAATAACTTATTTTCAATTCATGATATTTGTTATAGATTATAATGAGTCAAAGTTGGATTACTGCACTATGAATAAGTGATGAATACGAGGAAGGTGTTAATTATTTTTTGGAATTTTCTAAATTAAATGTTCCAAACAATGTCCTTTTTTTCTATCCATATTTGAAATGTTTAAGATCTATTAATGATGATGATTTTCAAGATGATAAGACTAATGAAATTTAAGAAATGGTTCTTGATATTAAAGAAAAAACAATTGTTAAATAATAAATAATTGAGCATTTATATAGTGATACTGAAAAACCATTATATCTAGGTTGTAAGAAATTTACAATTTTATTAATGGAATTAATATTTATTAACTTGAAGGTGAAAAATAAATGGACTGATAAGAGTTTTATAGAGTTTCTACAGTTTTTGAAAGACATACTTCTTAAAGATAATGATCTTCTATATTCACATTATAATTTAATAAAAATATTATGCTTAATGGTTTTGGGTATAAGAAGATACATTCCTACCTAAATTATTGTTTGACATACAGATAGGAATACAAAGGTCTATCAGAGTGTCCTAAATGTTGGATATCATGATATATGTTGAAAGAAAAATCGTAGGCTGATTTAGTAGTTACAGAGACTCCTACAAAGGTAATTTTTTATATTCATATAATTCCTCATTTAAAATGTTTATTTTAAAATTAAAATGATGAAAAAAGTTTAATATGACATGTAGATGAGTGGATGTTTGATAGAAAATTACATTATCCAACTAATTATCCATAGTGGAAGAAAATTGATCAATAATTTCCAATATTTAGAAAGAAAGTAAGAAATATCATACTTGTACTATGAACATATGGAAGGAATCCATATCAAGGCCTTAGTAAGAAACATAGTTAATGTCTATTTTTATTCACAATTTACTAATTATCTCATGAATTTTGTATGAAGTGAAAATATATCATGTTGAGTTTAATTATTTAGGGACCAAAATGTCCTAGAAATGATATTGATGTTTTATTATCACCATTAATTGATTATTTGAATCTTTTATGGGAGAAAGGTATTAGAGTGTATGATTATTATAAAATAGAATATTTTTAACTACATGCAATGATTATATTCACTATAAATGACTTCCCAACTTATAGAAATTTTTCTGGGTATAGTGTTAAGGGGCATAAATATTGTTCAATTTTTGAATAATAGACTTCATACTATCAACTACAACAAGGGAGAAAAATAGTATAAATGGTTCATTATAGGTTTTTGTATATGGTTAAATCTTATCAAAGTTTATAAAATAATTCAATGGCTCACCAAAATTT
Source organism: Viscum album (assembly GCA_963277665.1). Taxonomy (NCBI): domain Eukaryota; kingdom Viridiplantae; phylum Streptophyta; class Magnoliopsida; order Santalales; family Viscaceae; genus Viscum; species Viscum album. The sequence continues at coordinate 1,604,449,474 of OY728141.1, read as the reverse complement.
TATATTTATCCAAATTTTTTGTCCACCGATCAATATTTTGAGAGGGAGAAAAACATTAATGTCGCATTCAGAAAGGAATTTTTTTTGACAATGATAGAAGTATTTGGAAGAATTTTTTTTGTGATTATATATTATATAATTCATGATGTCAAACATAACATTGATTTCATTCATGTGGAGAAGAATATTTGTGATAGTTTGATTGAAACGTCTTTAGATATTGAAGGAAAGACTAAATATGGGTTGAATGTAAGATTGGACTTACTCTAAATGGGAATACCAAAAGTAGAAAATAGACCTACGACCATATTTCTATAGCTATGGTTTTTATAACTATGGACATTTGGTAGTCTATTTCCATAATTAGTCTCAAAATATAGCATTAGGCCTACCTGGGTTAGCCTATAGCCACAATTTATTGAAACTGGGGCTATAGGCACACCTACAACCATAGTTATGAGAAACTATGGTAGTTGGTGATGTGGGAAATTAGTAAGAAGCACAAATTTTACATTAGAAATTGGGAGGAAGGCATATTTCCATGTTTTCGGTAAAATCATGGTGCTAGAGTGGGATATGACAATGACCTTCATAAACTGTGGTAATAAGTGTACCACAAATCACCTACGATCACAATTTTCTAAAACAGTGGCAATAAGACTCATATAATACATTGATTTTCAAAAACCATGGTAATAGATATACCATTAATCCCCTACATCCATGGTTTTCTGAAACCGTGTCAATAGAGCTACCCTACAACCATAGTTATGAGAAACCATTGTAGTAAGACAATATGGAATGGCCTATTGCCATAGTTTCTATGAAGTGTGGAAATAGGCATTCCATCCAAATATATATATTTTTTATTTTTTTTAAATATTGATATTATTAATTTATTCATTATTTTTATTCTACTTTTAACTTTTATCAACACAAACATAATAAAACTTACTAATAACCATCTCAATGGATGCGTAAATATCCCATTGGGGTGAGTCATAATTTGTGGATGTTAAGTGATTGAGAGTTTTTTCTCGATTAATATTATTTAAATTAATATTGTGTATGTTGAATTTAAAATGTCATGGATTAATGAAATTTTTTGTTTAAAATGTGGATTACATGTATTATTGGAACTAAAAGTACACATGAGTTAATTAAATATTGAACCTTACATAAACAATAATTTATTGAGATCAATACCCTAGATGAGGCTTGGATTAAAGCCAAAACAATTGGGAATTCTGATCAAGAATCATATTATGAAGTGGATGTTAATTTAATAAAATATATAACAAATCTCAAGGATATCACAAGATTAACTCCTTAATGATGAACTAACAAAAATGAGTATTAAATTGTTAAATCAATCTTCATTAATCAATCATTTCATCTAAGCTCTCTAAACAAACCCCACAATCAAAGGACAATAAATTAAAAACAATCGACCTTAAAATTTGTACCATCGCCAAGGATTAGACCCAAGTACCGCTATACACATTTGAATAGAACCATACCTTTGAATAGTCAACAGGTAATAATAATTTCTTACTTTAAATGGTGTATTTTCTAGGTATGGTGAAAATAGTAGTCCATAGTTTTTGATTTAAAAAAAATCAAAAAACAAAACAAAAAAAATTCAGAAAAAAAACATAAAGGAAAACCCACCTCATCATAAAAATCATAAATAAGAAATAAACCAAAAATAAAAAACCCACCTTTCTCATTTGTCAAAATTTCTTTGAAATACCCATATAATCCCAAACAATCCATCAGATTTGTTTGACCCAGAAATCAGGAGAACTCTTTGTCGACTTAGGAGAACCATTAGGGATAACAAAATCACTCCAGAACCATTCATTTCCCATATAATTGAACTAGATATGAACAATCATAGGGAAAAACCATTAAATAACTATTTTCCCCTTATATGAATTACTAACCATATAGTATTCAATATCAAAATATTAAGGATGATTTCAAACTCAAATCAGGTTGGATTCATATTCTACCTTATTTCCATGGGTTAGCTGGTGAGGATCCACATCTTCACCTTAAAGAGTTACAAGTGGTCTGCTCTACAATGATCCTCAAGAGGTTTCTTAAGAACAAATCAAACATAAAGTATTAACTTTATCCCTATATTACTTTACTAAGTCTTGTATGTACTACCTGCCTCCTAGTTCTATAACCACATGGAATGACATAAAGAGACTCTTCTTAGAAAAATTCTTCCCTACATATTGAACCACTTATATCTGAAAGTAAATAAGTGGTATCCATTAATTCCCTAATTAATCACTCCATGAGTACTGAGAGAGGTTAGAAAAGCTTGTGGAAACTTGTACACACCACCAAAGCCCTGACCAAATATTGATCCAATACTTTTATGATGGGTTATTGGATATAGAGTGAACTATAATTGATGCTGCAAGTTGTGGAGCTCTTGTTAAAAAAACTCATATAGATGCATGAGATATCATTAGTAAAATGGATACAAACACACAACAATTCAATACTCAATCACATTATCAAGTTCAACTAGTCCAAGAGAATCAATCCATAAATCTTAATAAGATGACTGAGTAGATGAGTGAACTTATAGGTCTTTTGTGACAACTAGAGATGGATTCCAAATCCCTAACATCATCTTCTCCACAATATTTATTCCCTAGATCTATAAAAAATTATGTAATCTGCATCTCATTAGCTTATCCAATCGACACTTGTCCACATATTTATGGTTCCATGCCAAATAGTGAGTTCCAACTTTGATGATGAACTCATAGACCTAAGATCCTTAATAAATGTCATGAAGAAGTCTATATTATCCAACCTTGGTCTAGGTACCTTGCCACCAATAAGTGTTTTAATCTAGTTATCCAATTGAAGAACATCCAGTCCTATTGGAATAATTAAGGATGTTCTTGTTTGAGTTAATTATCTTATCTTCCCAGCTGATTTCTATGTCCTTGACACGAAAGGTGATACAAATTCTTGTCAATAACCTCTAATTCTATGAAGAACTTTCCTCATGGCGTATAGAACCAAAATTGATGTCTATGATGACTTCTTATCCATGGAATTTGGTAAACAATTGGTCAAGTTCAATATTTTTCAAGCCATGAAATACCCATCATAAAATTACTCTGTATTCTCTATCCATTCTTTTGATATTATATCTGAGTGGGTTGAACCCCAGTTCATCAAGTTCTATATATCCTAATGATATAGGATTTTGTGAATATTACATCATCATTAATAAAGTCATAAATGGATAATTTTATGTTAAAATTTCACAGGTATAACTCCATAGATCTTAAAGATACTGAAAAATATTTGGAATCCCATCTCACCTCTGATATCTACTTGGATGGTAATGAGGAAAATGAACTATCATGATAATTTGTTGATTCAAATCATATTATCCAACATTCATCATTTCCTATCAATGATTCTAAAAATTATCTTATATGTGAGGTGAACCCTAATCTAATATGCTTATCTCATCCCAATGTTAGTGAATGTTGTTATATTTATTCCCTAACTAATAAAGTGATCACCAGTGAGGTTGAAATTGACCATTATTTGGAGGACAACATTGATATTAATGATCTAGAAAAATATATTGAGTCTCATGTCCACTTTTATCCTCATTACTTCACATTGGAATGAAATGAAAAAAATGAGGTTAAAATAACTGTGATCTCATAATAAGATTTAATATTGTCTGAACGACACATAAATTCACCATCAAAATTGAAGCATCTTTATGAACTTACAAGCATAGAAAAAAAAACCCTCGATGGGCGACATCATTCCTCACATTGAAGACTAAAAGGAGGATACCCGCATTATCTTTTCATCCCCATTGAATTGCAATCACAACAACAAGGAAGGGAAGAAATTAGCTAATGAACAATCAGGAATCCCAAAGGATAATTTTTTCCTAAAACACACTAGAGATGAAAAAATATGGTGGCCACCATTAGACTATGGGTAGTCTACTACAACTGTCCAGTAATAGACTAAATAAATTCAGCACTTCTTGGGAGGCAACCCAAGTTTTGTTTTATTTTTTATTAAATTTTGATTTATTATTAGTGTTTAATTAAATGAATAATGATTTTTTTCTCTTATAGGAAATGGAAATTTTCCACAGCATCACCATAGAGGATACATGCCTTAGAAACCACATCAAATTCCATAGACCCACCACTGGATGGATATGAACTTCCACCAAATCCAAACCAGGGGAACCTCTTTCCCATTAAATCCCTCTCCCTCTTTTCATCCTATCTCTATCTCTCTTCGTCTTTATTCTTCTTCCTCTCTCATTATATCTTTTTTTCTTGATCATTTTTTTATAAAACATTTTTCCTTATTTCTCTTTTGTGTGGGTGTGTATTTAAAAAAAACTAAAAAAAACTTAACAAAACTAAAAAAACTAAAAAAAAACAAAAAAAGTGTCATAATTACTCACTATTAAAATTTCAAATCTTGTCCAAAATTTTTGGGGAGTACAATGACTTGTTTTTATCTCACACATTTTGTATTTTCATCATAAATTTGGATAAAAAATCTATGTCAAGAACAATAAATTTTGAATTCTCAATTTTTTATTTGGAAAATTATTTTTCCCCAACCATGAGGAAAAATGTTAGATTTCATTCCAAGGTTACCTATGGCCATATTTTCATATTGTGTATTTTTCAACCCAGATTGCGAGTCTTGATTTTTTGGACCTTCAAGCTTAATTTACAACTTTAACATACATTAATATGATAAATTCATTTTATTAACCACACGAGAATCACATTATCTAAATAGCCTCCCATTACCCTTACATTGATCGCCCTTTTAAAATCCCCTTAGAACCTATGGACCCCTTTTTTGATATTCAAATTTCAATTCCAAAACCTTGTCCCACCTAAAATCTATATGAAATTTCATTGTATATTTTATTATAATTTAAGTGTCGTGGAATGGATTTAATTTTGGGTATCATTTCCTTGATTTTCAATGTGTATTCATATGCTTGAAGGAAAAAATCCATTTAAGTGTGGGGGAGAGGTTTTCATTGAGTGAGATTTGGAACTATATATATTTTTTCTACATATTTTACAAATTATATTGAAAAGTGTTCAAAAAAATATATATGAAAAAAACAAAAATCAAAAAAATAAAAAAATAAAATGAAAAAAAGAATGGGTTATGTCTTAGGTGGGTCAAAAATCACTCTTCCTAAACCTTTGATCATGTTATAAATATTACAATTGGTGTCATTAGAATATCAAACATGGGTTATGAGATGAGTGTGAGTTTTATTTCAAGCTCAACTCTCAAAATAAAAAGAAAAAAAGAAAACTTGCATCATATTTTCTTGTGTTATTGGGAGAAGTTTTGTGTTTTTGAACATATTCCATCATTTCATACCCTTATAATACTCTCCCTCACTTTTATTACTTCACAAAAATCATTCCCTTGTAAATATGTGTTTCCATTTATTTCTATGTTTCATTTCAAAAAAAATTGTACATTGATTTTTCCATTTTGGTGTTTTACCCATATTTTTCACTCTTTTGGAAATTATATTCATACCATCCCATAACCACTAAAAACCCCATAAAAATACCTCTTGATTATTGTTCTCTTTTTAATATGTAATGGAATCTGAGATCTCTTACAAACTCTAAAACTTTTACTTTTATTTGGTGAATGAGTGAACCTTCTTAAAAAACATTTATCATCTCAAGAAGAGTGATTTATGAGTGCCCAAATTTTCCATTTATAATTTTGAGCATAAAAAATTAATTATTTTCGACACATGATTACTATAAAAATTTCTACTGGAATTTATTATGGATGAGTGAACTAGTCTAGACCCCCTTGATTGGAGAAAACAAAACTTTAATATTTTTTGGTGAGTGAAAATGATTTAGTTATGTTTTTTATATTTAATGTACATGAGGAAATGAAAAATAATAATTGTGGGGGAGTTGATATTATTCATTTATTCATAAATTTTTATTTACAACATTTACTGAATTTCAATTAAAAGTGTATAATTGGTGTTAAATATTCATGTTTTAATATTAAATATAATTTTTGAGCATTATTTTTATTCATCTAGATTTGAGTCAGTTTAATTTTTTAATTAAAAATATCAACCTACTTATCCAAATTTTGTTATTATTATTTTTTAGGGTTAAAAATTAAATATTCTATAAATCATTCAACTGAAGTTCGGTTCAAATATGCCATTTAAAGGGTTATATGGTCCACATAAGAAGGCCCAAATAATTTGTCAAAGAAACTAGACCATCTATGAAGGTAGAATTTATGGGCTCAATCGAGAAGCCCAAATTTGATTCAACCCCATAATATGTTATTTAATATTCTAAAACATATTGTATAAAAATATTAAGGCCCAAATCCACCAAAAGGGGCCCAACTAATCTTTTCAAGTCTAGCCCACCATTCTATTCAGGAATTAAAAACATCCCACCATTTATGAATTTTATCCCAATCTAATCTTCCAATTGAGATGATATTTTGTAGTGTGAAATAATAGATAAATGTTTCATAATTTTTAGAATAAATGGTTTTGATTTTAGGGAATATTCATAGCATATAATGCACCAACATTTGGACTAAAAAAAACTAGACAAAAAAATGGGTAGAATAACATTGTTTTGTAAAATAGCCATAAATTTGGGTAAAAAGGTCTAATGGTATCCAAATTTTGAGATTTGATAGTAAAAATAAATATATAAAACTTTTAATAATAATATATCTATATATTCAGTAGTATGAATGGAAAAATTGTCAAGCCAACTTGAAGGGAAGATTTGGAATGCAAACAGTTCACCATCTTGGGCTATAAATGCATATCCCTATTATCCTTGTAAGGGGTTAGTATTTAAGCACTTAAGGAGGATATTTATAATGAATATATCCCTTCCAAGTTTATGTGAGGTCTTAAATTAATCTTTTTTCAAGAATATATACCTCTCCCCATTTTTTCATTTCATGTTTTTTTCCTTATTTTCAATTGTAATTGCGTACATTTCTTTCAATTTAATTTAAATTTTAATGCATGTTTCTTCTTCATAATATGTAATTATAATATAACCTATATTGTGTAATATTAATTTTATTAAAATTGTTTAAATAAATTTTAAAATTATTATATTCTTTCTCTTTTTCATTCAATTAAAAGTCTGGGTTTAATTCTCTTTGTCATTCGTGTGTGTGTTCGATGCACTACTCTTATATTGTCTTGTTCTTTTTCTTTTATTTTAAATCATAAACCTAATCATAATAAACTAGATTAATAACTATATAAATGAATTAGTAAATCTCCCATTTTCATGAGTCATAATTTTAGGATGTTAAGTGATTGAGATTTTTGATCGATTAATATTCTTTAAATTAATATTGTTTATATTGAACTTAAAATATCATTCATTAATGATATGTTTTGTTAAAAATGTGAATACCATGGATTATTCGAGCCAAAATTCACATGGGTTCATGAAATATTTAAACTTCCATCAAAAAGAACTTATTGATATCAATACCCTAGTTGAGGGATGGATTAAAGAGAAAACCGTTGGGAATTCTGATCAAAAATCATATTGTGAAGTGGATGTTAATTTAATGAAATATATAGCAAAGATCAAGGATATCACAAGCTTAAATGCATAATGTTGAACTCACCCCTATCATTATTAAATTGTTAAATCAATCTTCATTAATCAATAATTTAATCTAATCACTGTAAAAAAAACCTAATCAAAATATAGTCAATTAAAAACAATCGACTCCAAAATTTTTACCATCACTAAGGATTCGACCTGAGTGTTGCTATACACATTAACAGAGCACCCGAACTTTGAACGGTAAATAGAAGAAAATTGGCCTCACTTCAAATATTAACAATTATAATTATATATATACATATATGTATATATATATATATTAATACATATAACTAACCTCAACATAGTGGTAAAGTGTTGGGAGTAATTTTTTTATAGTTTTAGTAAGGGAAAACTAGTAAAGTAAGGGTAAAAAAATTTAAGGGTAAAATAAAGCTATATAAGGGTAAACATAAGTTAAATAAGGGTAAATCACAGTTATGTAAGGGTAAAATAAAGTTATGTGAGGGTAAATAAAAGTTAATTAAGGGTAAAGAAAAGTTATGTAAGGGTAAATAGAAACTTGTATAGGTTAAGTAAGGTTAAAATGAAGTTTTGTAAGGGTAAAAAAAATTTAAGGGTAAAAAAATTACATAAGGGTAAAATAAAGTTATGTAAGGGTAAAAAGAAGTTATATAAGGGTAAAATAAAGTTATTTAAGAGTAAAATAAAGTTATGAAAGGGTAAAAAAAAGTTATATAAGGGTTAGAAGTAGTCAATTAAGGGTAAAAAAGTTAGTTAATGGTAAAAAATGTTATTTTAGGGTAAAATAAAGTTATATAATGGAAATTAAAAGTTAAGTAAGGGTAAAAAAGGTTATTTAAGAGTAAATAGATACTTGTATACGTTAAGTGAGGGTAAAATAAAGTTAAGTAAGAGTAAATATGTTAAATAAGGGTAAACTAAAGTTATGTAAGGGTAAAAAAATTTAAGTATAAACAATGTTATGTAAAGGTAAAATAAAGTTATATAAGGGTAAACAAAAGTAAAGGGCAAAAAAACTTATATAAGGGTAAATATAAACTTTTAAAAGTTATGTAGGGGAAAAATAAAGTTAATTAAGGGTAAAAATATTTAAGGGTAGAAAAGTTATGCAAGGGTGAAATAAAGTTATGTAAGGGTAAAAAGAAGTTATATAAGGGTAAAAAAAGTTATGTAAGAGTAAAATAAAGTTATATAAGGGTAAAAAAAGTTGTGTAAGGGTAAAAATAAGTTAAGTAAGGGAAAACATAAGTTAATTGAGGGTAAAACAAAATTATATAAGGGTAAACTAATGTTATGTAAGGGTAAACAAAATTTAATTAAGGGTAAACCAAAGTTATGTAAAGGTAAATAGAAGTTAATTAAGGGTAAAATAAAGTTATGTATGGGTAAATAGAAACTTGTAATGGTAAATTAAGTGTAAACTAAAGGTAATAAAGGGTAAAAAAAGTTATGTAAGAATAAAATAAAGTTATATAAGGGTAAACATAAGTTAATTATGGGTAAAACAATGTTATATAAGGTTAAAATAATGTATTATAAGGGTAAAAAAAGTTAAGGGTAAAATAAGTTACATAATAGTAAATATAAAATTTTATAGGATAAGTAAGGGTAAACTAAAATTAAGGTTTAAAAAATGTTAAGTAAGGGTAAACTAAAGTTTAGTAAGGGAAAAATAAATTTTGGTAAAGGAAAAAATAAGCCAAGTAAGGGTAAAACAAAGTTATATAAGGGAAAACTAAAGTAATTTAAGAGTAAACTAAAGTTTATTATGGGTAAAACAAGGTTATGTAAGGGTAAATTTTTTTATAGGTTAATTAAGGTAAAATAAATTTAATTAATGGTAAAATAAAATTATGTAAGGGAAAACTAAATTTATTTAATGGTAGAAAACTTTCACAAGGTAAGTAAGGTTAAAAAAGTTTAGGATAAAAAAAGTTATGTGAGTGTAAAAAAATTTAAGTAAGGGTAAACTAAATATTATGTTACTTTAGTTTACCATTACTTAACCAGTACAAGTTTCCATTTACCCTTAAATAACTTTATTTTACCCTTATTTAACTAAGGGTAAACTAAATTTAAGTAAGGGTAAACTAAATTTTAGTAAGGGAAAACAAATTTAAGGGTAAACTAAATATTATTTAACTAATTTTTCATATGTTTTTTACTTAATTAATCAAATCATGTAATCATATTTATTTTAAGTTATTCATATATATATATATATGTGTGTGTGTGTGTGTGTTTAATTTAATTTAATTTAATTTAATTACTAATATTATCAATTAAAAAAATATATTGTATTTTTTGATTTATTAAAAAACAAATAATTTTAATTTATTATGTTAAATAAAAATAAACAATATATAAAAGAGTATATTCAAAGAATATTATTTTTGGTATAAAAATTGGTGTAATACTTCGGATAATTTTTACTATTTGTGAACCATTTTAGAGTAACTTACTCTAAAATGGTGCGTTATATTTGAGATTATCTAATGAATATGATAAAGGGTGGTTTTTTTATTATTGTATTGTTTTGTTTCTATCATTTTAAAATTTCTTTTTAAATTTTATGTAAAAGTTGGATTTATTTCCCTTCACTTATGTCATCTCATCTCTCATTAATGTTGTTATAATTTTAGTTAACTGATTTAACAAATATGAATAATTTTTTTTTAGTTTAGTTTACTTTTTATTGGATCATTTTTCATTTTTATTTAATTTTATATGTAATAGTTGGATTCATATATTTTTTGTACTATTTTTTTATTACTTTGATTTATAGAATAATGTCTTATCAAACATCATAGTTACCTTGATATTTTTGGGAGGAATATACACAAAATTCTATTATGGAGCCTCTTTATCATTTTTCATAGGATACCTATACTTCCATAGGTGTAGAGAATACTTCTAGTGTTGCTAAACATGGCATCACACATTTACCAAAATTATCATTTTACTACAGTAGGGGCCAAAGGATACTGGTTGAGTTTGATTATAATGACTCATTTTTTTCTTTGTAAAGCTTTGGAATATTTTAAATAATATTTTTAGAGCTAGGAGTTCAGTAATCATGGGATTCTGAGGCCTGAGGAGGCTCAATATTGATATAATAAAAACATTAAATATATCATATGACACACACATATTTTTTTCTAAAATAATGTAATAACTTCTAAATAGAGTTTCAAATTAGAAATCTTAGACTGCCATTAGATATGGAATGGGAGTTTTACCCTATGCACGAAATAACCCTTTTCATCACCGACTGTTTTGTAAAAGTGCAGTCGTGGGAAAAATAATAAAATAAATAAATAAATAAATTTATTTTTATTAATTCACTATAACCAAACTCTCATCTCTATTGACATAATTATTCTAAATCTATAGGGGTAGCCGCATAACCCTAGGTATTGAGAGAGGAGCTTTTGTAGGAGAGTTTGGAAGAAGACAATAGAATCATGGATCAAAGACCGATTTTCCAAGGATCATCTATGCCAATGGAGTTAGTGGATATCACCAATGAAAACATCAACTATTATTCATTAGAGATCAATCTAAACTTGAGGTAGGATGTTTTTTTGATTTTATCCATGTTTTTATACCATATTGAATATGATTCAATCCATCAAACAATATTGATTCAAATATAGATGATTAATTTTCAGGTATTTCTTTATCTTCTTAGAATTAAGAATTGATGATTTATGATGATGAATTTTTTAAATTACTCTCCATTAATCGATTATACATCAATGGATTGAGGATAATATGAATAGTTTACAAGGTATGTTCCTCATTTTTATGTTTTGTGGTTTTCTATCCCCATTATTCACATTTTCTTCAATGGTATTCCTTTGATAGACGGTTTTAAAAATGATTTGGTTAATGATCATCGTGAAAACACTCTTTGGAATAATAGATCATTACCATGGGTTCAGGAACAAGATTGAAAAAATGATCATGGTGCACAATGATAGTAGATGACCAGGTTTAGATTTAGAGAACCACAATTCACATTTTTCGGTGTTCGGATGATGTGATGCGACAAAGGTGATTTTTGATCATATTTTATGAACAAAATTTGATCATTGGTGAAAAGAAAGCTTAGTAGATCCTAGATTTATGTTTATTAGTGGGTCGAGTGAAAAAATAAATGGTGGGGGTGGTGATGGAGAGACACGTAGAATAGTATATATATTTTTGTGTGAAAATCCTAACTACACGATGTGTACTCTATAAGAACACACATCATGTGGTCCCCTCTTATAGTGCTAGGGTTTATGTATAATTAAAGTATCACACAATGTGTGACATGTTTCACATACTGTGTGACATGATACTGGTGGCCCAGTGTGCAACCTTGGGAACACAGACATAAACACAACCATAAACACATGCACAACCAAAGTACATGGGAACAACCTAGTACTTGAACATGTCCAAAGTAATCGAAAATGACCAGGTACACAGGCATGACCAAAGTACATGGGAACAAACCAAAGTACTTGAGTATGGGATAGAGTACATGGACTTGGGTAGGAGGCAGAAACCAAGTGCCAACCCAACCTCTACACACCGTGTATCCCAAAAGGACACATTGTGTATATGGAGAAAGATATTCTATGTGATATGAAGAGACACAAAAAGACTCAAGGCAGACAAGACACACCGTATACACCCAATACACACAATGTACTTTGTTTAGGGTAGTTTGAGGCCATAATTCTCTTTAGTGTGGACCTATTTTCTCTTGGGTGTGTTCCCTTGGTCCATCCCTATGGGGGTATAGTAAGGCATCATGTCATGAGAATAGGATGTGATCCCCTCTATGGGATTAGTCTCATATAGAGTTTGGGATTCCTTATGTGTGACATGGTGTGTGATCCATTATCATACCTTCTTCTTCCCTAGGTGAGGTTTCAGGAATCGCCGTGAACAACTTACACAAGTTTATTATCCCCTACTTAGTAGGTTATTCGATGCAGGGTCTGGTATACCCCAAAGGCCATGGGTGAGATCCCCTATCTATGTACTAATATCTTCTGAGTTCCAGTGAGTTCTTATTCATGCACTACTAAAAAATAGGTCATTAGAAGTACTAGAAAAAAGCGCTGATAAAGAGTGACTTTTATCAGTGCTAAAAAACACCAATAAAAGGCAACCTTTATTAGTGCTAAAAATAAAGCGTTGATAAAAGATTACCTTTATCAGTGATTTTTTTGTACTAATAAAGGTCCTAATATAAATTTAATACACACACATATATAAATTATAAATATTAATAAATAGTATATATTAAATATAGATATATAAAATGAATAAAATGAAATAATTAAACAAATAAAAATAAAAAATGAGTAAATTAATAAAAATATTCTAAAAATTATTAATTAAAAAATTATTCATAAAATAGAATAAATTTAATATACATATATATAAATTATAAATATTTATAAATAGAATATATTAAATATAGATATATAAAATTAATAAATCATAATAATTAAATAAAAAAAATAAAAAAGAATAAATTTTAATAATTAAACAAAAAAACTAAAAATGAATAAATTTAAAAACTATTAAAAAAATTATTTATGAAACAATTATTAACAAAAATGAATAATTTTAATATATATATATATATGTATTAATTATAGATAATAATAAATAATATATATTAAATATAAATATAGAAAATGAATAAAATGTAATAATTAAAAACATATTAATGTTTTTAATGGTTTTTATACACAATTATTCATTAATACATTTAATATATCTATTCATATATATATGTGTGTTTCTCTCTCTCTCTCTCTCTATATATAATATTTCCTAAAAAATGATTTATATAATACAAAATATTTATGGTTGCATTAAAAAAGTCATATATTTAGTGAAAATGGTTTATTATTAAAAATTAATATTAATTAAAAATACTGATTAATTGTATCGAGTAATGGAAATTAATAGAATGTCATTTGATTTTTCCAATTTAACATATATCAAACTTGTGTACATTGATTTCACACATACATATAAGTAATTAATACATTTTTATATATAACAAACACACATAAATATTTATGTAATTAATGAAATCTTATATAAAAACACATACAACTAATATTTATGTTATTTTTTCAAATTTTAATATTTATTTTAGAATTTAATTTAGTAACATGATACGTTTAATATATATTTTTTTGATCGATAAATTTTATTTATTTATTTTTAATATTATTACAGTTTAGTATTCTTTATTCATTTTTAATATTTTTTATTTTTAATATTTTTTTGGAATTTAATCATTTTATAATATTTATTTATATATATTTATTTACTATGTTTTAATATTTTCAATATGTATTCATCTTTATTTCAACATATATCCATATTTTTTAATAATTTACATTTAATTAATAAAACTTATGCATTTTTTCAATATTTTTAAACTGTACTCATTTTTAATTATTCAATTTCACTTATTTTTAACATGCATGCATTTAATATAATATATTCATTAATAATAGTAAAAATATATTTTGTAAATAAATATTTATAAATATATATATTTATAAATGTATATATTTATAATTATAAATAAATAAATATTATTTTTTAAAAGTATTTATATAATTATAAATAAATAATTATATATATTTAAATAATTATAAAGTTATAATAAATATATTTAAATAATGAATATATTTACTATATTTATATTTATATTTATATTTATATATATTTATTAAATATATATATATATATAATGATATAAATATAGACATTTTAATTTTTTTAAAAATCATTTATATAATTATTAGTAAATAATTATATATTTAAATAATTATAAAATTATAATAAATATATTTAAATAATGAATATATTTACTATATTTATATTTATATTTATATTTATATTGATATATACTTATCAAATATATATATATATATAATTATATAAATATATATAATGATATAAATATATTTATAATTATAAATAATTAAATATACTTTTTTAAAATGTATTTATGTAATTATAATTAAAAAATTATATATCTAAATAATTATAAAATTATAATAAATATATTTAAATAATTAATATATTTAATATATATATATATATAATTATATAAATATATATAATGATATAAATACATTTATTATCATATAAAAATATTTAAAAATATTTTTTTTATACTTATAATTATAAAACCTTTATCAGTGCTGAAATTTTAGCACTGATAAATATGCCTTTTATCAGTGCTGATAAAGATGTACCTTTATCAGCACTTATTGTTTTAGTGCTGATAAAATGTATCTTTATCAGTGCTTTTTTGAAAGCACTAATAAAACACTCCCCAATGTTTTTAAAAGAACCCTAACCGCATCAATTTCAGTTGTGATCCTAAAGCTTTCACAGAAGTCCACTGCTATCGGTGCTCCTAGGATTTCTCTCAGATGAATCAAGCCTCAAATCCAAGGTATGTTAATTTTTTATCCTCCTCACTCATTGATTTATTGTTCGGGTTTTGGATTTCACAAATATGGTTGATCAAAACATCACCCTTCAAGTTCAATGATCCCCCTATAATTACACTCCTCAAATTTCTCCTCTTCCTTTTATCCCTCTTTTCCCTCTCATTTTCACGCTCTTCTTCATTTCTCACACACTAAGATGAACCCTAGTGGGTTCTATATTCTGATTTTGGTTGAAACTTCGATTTATAGGGCATGTGATGTGAAGACCCGAACCCGCACTTCTAGATTCCGTATTAAAATTCATGCGTATTTTTTTATTTAAAAATATAACTAAAAAATACACAGAACATGATACTTTCCAAGATATTTTACTGGTCTAGGCTTCGAAGAATTTGAAAAAACCTTACAATTCATCAGAATTGTAAAAAATTTATACGATTAATTAATTATCTTCTCATGTGTTACCTCTATATATGATACAAGCACCTTTGGAAATTCTAGTAAAATCATGAAAAACATTTTAAAACTTGGGATGAACATAAAATTGTCTAGTAAGGGGTTTTAAAACCAGTGAAAATTTATTTTGAAAATCCTTTGATTTTTTTTATATCAAATACAAAATATTTTATATTAAATAAAAATTTTCAAAATTATTAGATATGTTTTTAATGAGAAATACATTTCAAAAACCTTTCAAAAATACTTATCATTTTGAAAATCCTTTAAAAATACCATTTAAAAAATACATGGATTTCTCCTTAAAAAACCTTTTTAAAATAATAATACTTTTATTGATTAAAATGATACTTGATAGATCATATAAAACACTTGTGGCCACTTAGTAGTATCACAAGTTGGAAAATCTCCCATTAAGGTCATGAATTCACTCCTTATTTCTCATTATCTCATTTGATATGTAAGAACCAAATTTAATTTTAAGAAAACATTTTTATAAAGATCCGTCTTTCTCATTAATAACCCATTAAATTTTTTTTTCAAAATATGCATGAATTATTTTCAAAGATGAAAATAATTTTACATTATCAATACTTTTCAAAAGATAATTTTTTCATAAAATACTTCAGAGTTTAGAGAAATCCATTAATTTAATAAATTCAGAGGAATAATTTAAAAAGACCTCATAAATAAATTAAAAAGTAATGTTTTATTCAATGAATGGAATGTTAATGATATGAATAATGCATGACCATTCTATATGAATATATAATTTCAATTTATATGAAATGATAAGTTATAAAATATGATTTAATACACCTTTTTAACATGAATTATACAAATTTCTTTTGAAAATAATACTTATACATAAAATATAACTTTTTCATTAAAATAAATTATTATAAATTGAATAATTTTTAACTATTTAATGGATTAATTGGAAAATATAATTTTTACATAATAAAGTTTTGAATATAAAAATATTTATTTCAAGAATATAATTTTTGAAAACATAAATATTTGAAAATAAATTCTTCCTTACATATAAATCTGAAATATAAAAATAATATTTATTTATAAATAAATAAATATCCCCTTATGTTTTATTTGTAGAATACTTATACTTATTATTATTGATAAAATGCACACACACTCTCTCTCCCCCATCTTTCTCTTATTTTCTTTATGTACCTCAGAATAGATAATTCAGGAGGTAGTGTGGAGGCAGAGGTAATGTTTCTTTATAAAGACAATTACTAAATTTTATATCCATTAATATATATATATTTATTCAACAGACACTTAAGTTGTAAGCTAAGTGAGAGGATGCCGTTTAATTGCTTAATCTATCAACATCCAACTGTTAAAATTTAAACATGTCAATATATATTTTTATATTTAAATATCATTAAATAAATTGGATGAATTCAACAAACTGGAAAAATCCTAAAAAAAATAAATGCACAGAGTTTGATTCAATTCAATATTTACATTTTATTTTATTTAAACAGGTTTTTTTGAGAAGCATCAAGGAAAAAATATAACAGCCACAAAAATTGTTGACAAAACTATTTCGATGAATTTAAAATAAACACCATATCGAACAAAGATAATGAGTTGAAAAAATTATAAAAATGACCACAAGGAACTATAATGTCGATCGATGAATAAAATTGAAGAAATCGATAAATCAGGGAATTTCTATGCTGATTCATACACCTAGAAGGGAGAATCAGACCCAAAAATAAAATAAACTTACCCACAAATGATCTACAAAACAAACCACCTTTGGAAGCTGACCATGCTCAAGATAGTCATTCTCAATGGATCCCCTTTGGTGTTCGACCTCCATCCCACTCATCCAAAATCGAATCCCTTAGGTTCTATTTACTCTCAATGCTCGAAACCTCATCCTCACTCAGTACTCCCTCATCAACAACTGATACTTCATCTGAGATTGACCCCTTTTTCAGCATCCGAATCCTAATAAATATTGTTCAATCTTCTAGAAACTGAGTCCCTCAGAATTTATTTTTTTCTCCTAAGGTTGAATCTCTCTCAACGCCGACCTAACCTTTCTAGTTTAAGTCCTTGACTCCTCTAAACCCGATCTACTTTTCTCAAACTGAAGCCCTACAGACCCCCTAATATCCCAATCTTCTATTTTTTATTATTATTATTATTATTTTTCTTATCTAAAACTTTATAATTTTTTAATATATAATTTGAAAATCTCCATATACTGATATTTTTTATATATTTTATAATTTGAAGATTTTATAAAATAATTTATAATAGTTATAATTTCATCATAATTCATATATATTACTTTAATATTCATATTTCATATTTTATAAAAATAATTTAAATTTTTTCATAGTTATCATAATTTATATATTAATATATTCATAATTAAAAAATTTATAAAATAAAATTATAATAGTCATAATTCCATAAAATATATTGCCGTAAATGTTTATGAATTTTAGAACCTCATTTTTTTAAAATAAAAATTATAGTATGTGTTTTGTTTTTTATTATTATATATTTTTAAGCATATATTTATATATTATACAAAATTTAATATCTTTAAATATATAATCATATTCTTATTTTAAAAAATAATTTATAACTTTTTAATTTATATTTAAAATAATCATACTTATAAAATTTTAGTTACAAATTTATAAAATTATTTTTCTAAAATCACTAAAAAAATAACTTTTATAAATTTAATTATTTATAATTATTAATTTTTAAAGAGTTTAATTAATTTTCATAATCTAAAATTACTATACATAACCTCTTAGTTTATTATTTTATAATTTCTTTCAGGTTAATATCTTTTAACTTTTATAAATTACAATATTTATTTATAATTGGATTATTTTATTCAATATTTATTTTGATTAAAGAAAATTATCTTATAAAATATTGAAACTCTAATTAGTTTGTTTTATTTATAAATTAATCTATTTAATAAAATATTTATATAAAAAAACACAGTCTATAATTTATAGGATGTTAAATATCACCCTTTAAATGAATTGTACTCTCATAATTCATTTATTAGACTTAAGAAAATTCTGAATTTCCATCTTCAGAATTAAGAAAAAGTAGAATTTCTAAGTGAACTTAATTTCTGAGTAGATTTATTTTTCTAAACAAAAATACATAATATCTAAAGTTTTTTAGACCATTTCTATGATACCAAATGTGAATACCTGAACCTACTCTTCCGGATTCATTACTAAAAATGTTGTATATTTCTTATTATTTAAAAAGATAATTGAAAAATTCACAAAACATTATACATTCTAAGATCTTTTCTAGTATAGGTTTTAGAGAATTAGGAAAAACCATAAAATTCATTGGATTTGTACAAAATTTATAAAATTAACTGATTACTTTCACACGTGTTACCTCCTTATATGATATAAGAACCTTAGTAAATTCTACTAAACCTTTGATTTTTTTAAAACTTGGGATGAGCAAAACATTTCCCAGTAAGGGGTTTTGAAACCAAGAAAAAATAATTTTTAAAATCATTTGAAAACATTTTACATTAAATATAAAATATTTGATATTAAATATACCTTTTTAAAATAATAGGATAAGATTTTCAAGAGAAATAAATTTCAAAAACCTTTTAAAAATACTTATCATTTTAAAAATACTTTAAAAATACCCTTTAAAAAATAATTGGATTTCTCCTTAAAAAACCTTTGAAAATAATAATACTTTTATGGATTGAAATGATACTTAAAAGATATTATAAAAATCTTTTGGTCACTTAAAAATATCACTAGTGGGATAACATCCCATTGAGGTTGTGAGTTCACTCCATATTTCTCATTTTCTCATTTGATATGGAAGCACAAAACTTAATTTTAAGAAAACAACTTTATAAAGTCTCATATTTCTTATAAATAACCCATTAAAAACTTTCATTAAATATACTTGAATTATTTTTAAAGTAGAAAATAAATTTACATTCTCAATACTTTGTTAAAAGATAATTTTTTTTGTAAAACACTTTAGAGTTTAGAGAATTCAATGAATTTAATAAATTCAAAGATAGAATTTAAAAAAACCTTATAAATAAATTAAAAAAACGTTTTATTAAATGCATGGAATGTTAATGATATTAATAATTTATGACTATTATATATGAATATATAATTCTAATTCACATGAAATGATAATTTATAAAATATTCTTTAACACACCTTGATAATATGAATTACACAAATTTCTTTTAAAAATAATACTTTTATATAAAATAAAACTTTTTTCATTAAAAGAAATTCTTATAAATTATATAATCTTAAACTATTAAATTAATTAATTGGAAAATATAATTTTTACATAATCCAGTTTTGCAAATAAGAATATTTTTTTCAAAAATATAATTTTTGAAAACATAAACATTTGAAAATTAATTCTTCCATAAATATAAATTTGAAATATAAAAATCATATATGTTTAAAAATAAATAAATAATCCTTTATGTTTTATTTAAAAAATTCTAATACTTCTTCTTCTTGGAAGAAGACTCGCTCTCACACTCTCACTAAAATATTTCACTTATTTTTCTTCAGTACTTTAGAATAGATAATTTGTGAGGCAGTGCAGAGGTAGAGGCAGTTATACTTTATATATCCAATTCCTAAATTTTATATCTGTCACGACCCCCTCCCACCAAAGATGCCCCTCATGAGCTGGAAATGGCGAAAGGAAGATAATGACCCCCGAGTCCCGCCTCCAATAGGCCCCGGGTTGAAGACTATCACCAAGGGTATGAGTTTTCACAAATATGGGAGGCATTACCCTTTTTATTATTTAGGATCGGGAAATAGGACAAGTCAACCACAAAAAAAAATAACAAGTGTATATAAATAAACCCAAACCAAGCCCACATGCATGTTTAAACAATTTTATAACAAGGTACAAGTACATGGAAGCTCAAAAGTACAATACCAAAGAAAACAAGAGAACAACAACTACAAAAACTCCAACTGCCCGACTAGTAGGGTCCCGCACGACCCTGGTAGTCCTCCTGGAAACCTGAAAGTAAGC
The DNA here is from genome assembly GCA_963277665.1 of Viscum album. Lineage (NCBI taxonomy): Eukaryota > Viridiplantae > Streptophyta > Magnoliopsida > Santalales > Viscaceae > Viscum > Viscum album. Next base: position 1,604,428,758 of record OY728141.1, on the reverse strand, counting down.
GTAGGGTGAGAATACAAGTATACTCAGTAGGGAAACCTAAAGCTCTCGTGCACAAGTGGGGAGACATCCTAATGTCCTGTGAGAACAACAAAAGAAACCTAACAAGGAAAACTATCCACCCAATCTCACCATCCACACTCACCAAAAACACAATCACAATAGGTAGTAGTAGTATAAGAACAAGAGCATTGGGTACCCCACACCATTTCCCATTAGTTAGCTAAACGTCCTAACACTGTCACACTCTCCCCACCCGCACACACCTGGGCCTCACAACCACGTATCCCGCCCGCACACACCTAGGCCTCACAACCACACATCCCGCCCGCACACACCTGGGCCTCACCACCACGTATCCCGCACGCACACACCTGTGCCTCACTACCACAACCACATCCCCGCCCGAAGACACCTGGGCCTCATCCCGAAGATTCTTGGGAACAGTAAAAGTAACAGAACTCTCGCCCGAAGACACCTGGGCCTGAAATCGAAACCTACCTGAATAGTCTTAGGTGTAAGGTCGCCTCAAGCCATTATAGCCTATAAGCCTGCCCGAAGAGTCTTGGGCCTAATCACCCCAATCGAAACCTACCTGAAGAGTCTTGGGTGTAAGTTCACCTCATGCCATCACAGCCTAGGGGAGAAGGAGAAGGAAGGAGCTAGTAACTATGGGAAAACACCATCTCCCATGAAATGGGAGTGTTCGGCACTAAGTTCTCAACATGGGTGCAGTGTGATAAAACACAAAAGATACATATATATATATATATAGCAACCACTCAGCCCAACCTATGGATTCAAAAAAGAGAAACTGAGCACGTGCCTCGGTACTACTACCACAAAGCATGCATACAAAAAACAACCCCAACCCCATTAAGGTTTTCACGTTTCAGCAGAATTAGTTTATTTAGTTCCTTAACTACTGGGCAACTATCCACAACCAACCACAAAGATCGTTCATAAGCATATCCCGGCCATCCACAAATCAAGTTAGGAAAACACAGCAACACGACAAGTCCCTTCTTATTAACCAACCAACCCATTGATTATTATTTCCGTTTCATTACCAAGACCCACCATTCATTAACTCTTCCACTTTAATTTATTATTCACAACCCACTATTCATTCACAAACAAGCCCATCCCTGCAGCCCCGCTGCCAACCACCATAACCACAACCACACTGAAGCCACACATCCCCATCCCTTTAATACCATTTATCGCAGCCCCGTTGCCCATCACCATCATAAAATTCACACCAACCCACAACCAAGTCAACCGCAGCCCCACTGCTCACCCGATCCACAACAACCCACAAAACACCCCCATCACATGCCTCATAACCAAGCCAACACCCACATGTTCATTATTCCATTTTGGTTCAACCGGGGTGATCACACAAGGGTTCCAGATTTTCATTTAAACAGCCAACTTTACGTGATTAACCAATTTCCACATTTCATGAAGTTTCCATTCACAAAACGGTCCAGAAGATAGGGCAACATTTAATTGTTCAAGCAAAGGCCCCCAACGACCGTTATTTTCAGTAGGCATAATCCTATTCATTTCACAACATAATATCACAGGATATAAAGTAAAAGCAATCACAAACTTCCCAACCCCGTTATATAAGCCATTTATTATCTTTATTTAAACCATTTCAAAAGTGTTTCACTTAAACAAGAGAACACACACCCCGCATAATGCACAAATTAGAGAGACAAAGGTAAGTTCCCTACCTCAACAGGTTCTTGATCGCAACGCTCCTCTGGATCAACTTTAGAAGACGTTCGTTGGCATCCCGGAAAATCCTCCTTGGGTGTAAAGGAAGAGCCGAAGGAAAGACAATGGATCCAAGCTCGGAAGTTATGCCTCATCGTTACGATCCTGTGGCCGCTGACGGATCGTAAATCGGATCTCGGACGAAAAAGTTATGGAAAAATGAGCCTTCGAGTATCTTGAGAGAGCTCTGCTCAGAGGAGAGGGGAGGAGAGGTGTGAGTTCAAAGGAGGAGGGGACCCCTCCTTTTGTAGGTGTGAAAAGAAAAAGTACATGACGTGTACTTATGGTACACGGCGTGTTCTCAGACGTTTTCACACGGTCTCCATGTGACCTCCAACGCGGCTCCACGGCTGTTGACTGGTCAACACACGGTTTGAAGGTAACGCATATGCGGGGAAGGACTACACGACATGTAGATTGGACACACGGAGTGTACTCATTTATTGCACACGAAAAGGACACGACCTTCACACAGTACACAACCATTGACTGGTAACGCGTACGTGGGGAAGGACTACGCAGAGTGTAGAACTGGACACAAGACGTGTAGAACTGGACACACGGTGCGCACCCATTATTCCACACAGCAAGGACACGGTCTGCAACACGGGGTATTCCCGGGAAGGGGTACATGTCATGTAGTTTCAAAATTCTGGAAAGTGTTGGAAAAGTCCATTTTACCCTCCAGAACACTTGTTGACCTTCTTTTTGACAGAGGAATGGGCCGGAGAGGTCCGGGCCATTACATCAGATACCTCTTAAAACATTCTCATCCCTGAGAATTCAAAAACCAACCCAGGGGAACCCAAAAAGATACCTCTTAGGGTCCTCGTTATAACATGAACCCAACCAACAATCCTAATTATAGGTGTTAGGAATTCCTTCTCTTATGTTGAGATATTATCCGCTTTAGGCGGCACTGACTCGCCTGCACGAGTTTAATCACATCTTCATTAATGCGTCTCGATTAAGGATTGGGTCTTCCCACTTCCACACATTAGGATTTTCAACTCGAACTTCCCCCCAACACCACACAACCAACACACTGCACGAACACGTGGTTTTGGGAAAATCCTTCTCCTATGTCGAGATATTATCCGCTTTAGGCAGCACTGACTCACCCGCACGAGTTCAATCGCATCCGCATTAATGTGTCTCGATTAAGGGTCAGGTTTTTCACCCTTCCCACACATCCGGACATGTTACACATTACCAGGGAACAAGGAAACAAAAGGTCTCACAACTGACAATCCAAGAATTCCATATATCAAAGGTACATAGTACAACATCAACACAAAGCTCAGAAGAACAAGGGAAAACACAAGTCAAAACAAATCCGGGTACTGAGCGTGCATCTGGGTCTCCCGCTCCCAAGTGCTCTCCTCAAGGCCTCCATGCATCCATAACACACGAACCAAGGGAATGGTTCATCCACGGAGCACCTTCTCTTTATGATCCTCGATTCTGACTGGTCATTCCTCGAAGGTCGCATCGTCTCCCATATCTAACTCTCCCCAGCTGATAACGTGAGAGTCATCGTGTAAGTACCAACGAAGCTGGGAGACGTGGAAGACGTTATGAACTTTCTCCAACTGAGGTGGCAGGGCCAGCTGATATTCCACCTCGCCGACTCGCCTCAGCACCTCAAAAGGTCCAATGAACCTAGGTGAGAGCTTGCTCCATTTACCAAACCTCCGCTGCCCCCGTCAAGGGGAAACCTTCAAGAACACATGGTCTCCCACCTAGAACTCCAAGGGCCTCCTCCGACGATCAGCATAAGACTTCTGTCGGTCCTGAGCCGCCTTCATCCTCTCACGTACAAGCTGGACTTTCTCCGTGGTGCTCTGCACTACCTCTGGCCCAAGATCACCTGTCTCACCAACCTCTGCCCAGCAAATGGGTGAACGACATGGCCTTCCATACAAAGCCTCAAATGGTTCCATGCCAATAGTAGAGTGGAAGCTGTTATTGTAGGAAAACTCTACTAAAGTCAAGTGTCGTACCCATGATCCTCCGAAATCCATAACGCATGCTCGCAGCATGTCCTCTAACGTCTGGATAGTACGCTCTGTCTGCCCGTCGGTCTGGGGGTGGAAAGCTGTGCTAAGGCGTAGCTGGGTGCCAAAAGAATGTTGTAACCCCCTCCAGGATCGTGAGGTAAACCGAGTATCCCGGTCTGAGACGATAGTCCTCGTAACTCCATGAAAACACACCACCTCGTCTATGTACCTCTGAGCTAAGGTACTCACCGAGCCCGACTCCTTGATTGCTAAAAAGTGAGCTGATTTCGTCAGATGATCCACCACTACCCAGATATCATCATAACCACCCTGAGATCTGGGTAGTCCTGTGACGAAGTCCATTGAGATGTCATCCCACTTCCACTTGGGGACATCTAAAGGATGAAACCAACCACCGGGAACATGGTGTTTAGCCTTCACTTGCTGCCACACTAGGCACTTAGCCACAAACTCCGCCACTGCCCGTTTCACCCCGGCCCACCAAAACTAATCCCTCAGGCCTCGGTACATTTTTGAAACTCCTGGATGTACCGCCAAGGATGAGCTATGGAAATCACGGAGAACTTCCTCAAGCATCACCTCTGGGACAAACAACCTTCCATGGAAAAGCATCCGATGTCGGCTGTCCTCTGACCATCCCTCTGGAGCATTCTCCTGATCGACACGATCCCGCATCACCTCTACCTCGGAGTCCCCCCACCGAAACTCTTCCACCTGCTGCGACAAGGAGTATTGCACCATAATCTAGAACAAAAAGCCTCTAACAACTTCTTCCCTTGCATCTAAGTGCAGGGCATCCAACTCTCCCATCGCCTTCCAAGCATCAGCGGATTCCCGAACCACTTCCTTATGTGACTTCCTACTCAGGGAATCATCCACAATGTTGCCCTTACCTTTAGTGTAAGAGATCTCGAAGTCATATTCTTGGAGAAACTCGACCCATCTTCGCTGCCGTAAGTTCAGGTCACGCTGGGAGAAGATATAACGCAGACTCTTGTGATCTGAGAAGACCACAAAGTGCTCCCCAAAGAGGTAATGTCGCCACAACTTCAATGCGAACACTACTTCTGCAAGCTCTAGGTCATGGGTGGCATAGTTACGCTAGTGAGGGCGTAACTGCCTAGACCCATAACAAATCACACCCTTCTTCTAAATCAGCACGCACCCCAGACCAAGGCCAGAAGCATCACAAAACACCTCATACAACAACCCTTCCTCTGGAAACCCGAGCATGGGAGGACTATCCAACTTCTCCTTCAGGTAGTCAAAAGCTTTCTGGAACTGATCGCTCCATAGGAAGACCTGATTTTTCCTAGTCAAAGATGTCAATGGAGCAGCAACTCAAGAGAAGTCCGAAACGAACCTCTGATAGTAACCTGCTAACCCCAAGAAACTACAAAATTCTACCACGCTCTTGGGTGTTTACCAATAAACAACTGCCTCCACCTTTGATGGGTCCACTGACACTCCATGCTGAGACACCACGTGCCCAAGGAAGTGTACTTCTTGTGTCAAGAATTTACACTTCGACAATTTCCCGTAAAGCTGGTGGTATCAAAGGACTTCCAAGACTACCCTGAGATGCTCAACGTGCTCCTCCTCTGATCTTGAGTAGATCAGGATGTCATCGATAAACACAATGATGAACCAGTCCAGAAACTCTCGGAAGACAAAGTTCATAAGTCCCATGAACACAGCCGGTGCATTCGTCACTCCAAACAACATCACTACAAACTCGAAGTTCCCATACCTGCACCTGAAATCCATCTTTGAGATGTCACTATCCTTCACCCTCAGCTGATGATATCCTGATCGTAGATCAATATTAGAAAACCAACTTGCTCCCCTCAACTGGTCGAAGAGATCATCTATCCTTGGGAGGGGGTAACGGTTCTTTACCGTTACCTGGTTCAACCTTCAGTAGTCTATGTATAGCCTGAGACCACCATCTGCCTTCTTTACGAACAAAACTGAAGCACCCCATGGCGACACGCTAGGTCAAACAAAACCCTTCTCCATCAGATCTTCAATATGAATCCGCAACTCCCGCAACTCCGAAGGTGCCATCCGATAAGGGGCCATCAAAATCGGACGGGCACCAGGCTGTAAGTCTATCCCAAACTCAACGTCTCGTCAGGGGGGTAGATTCACAACCTCCTCAGAAAAAACATCGAGGAACTCCCCAACAACTTCCATGACATCCATCATCTCTGTATCAGCTGGATCCACTGATAACCCTCCTAACAAGGAAAGGAGAGGCTCCACACGTCAGCTTTTCGTCTGATATCTCCTCTCGCCAACAAAAGATATGCGCTACCCATTCACGTCGGAGAAAACGACTCTTCTCCAGAAGCAGTCGATAACGACACTAACAGAAAACAACCATTCGATGCCTAGGATGACATCGTATGGCTGCATCTGTAATAGAAGAAGGTCCCCACTAGATCAATGTGGTCCCAACGTCAGCCCACATCTCCGAAAAACACAAGATACACTGGTCTGGCCTCCAACTGGTGTACTTAGTACCAGTGGTACGGAAAGTCTCTCTACTTCTAATCCCAAAGAAAGGGCTAGACTAGGTGCAACAAAGGAGTGCGAAGCTCCCGAATCGAAAAAAGTAGAAACAAGAGTGCTGAACAAACAAATCATACCTCGCACCACCTCTGGTCCTGCTGGAGCTGTCAAATCTGTTGGGTGAAACTGTCCACGCCCAGCTCCTCTGCCTCTCTGATGTCGTCCACTTCCCCGACCACGCCCTGGTTGAGGTCCTTGAGGAGCACCTTGAGGTCGGCCTCCTCCCGCAAAGTCTGCCCTCGGAGGAGCATGGTCCTGCTACTGTTGGAAGGGTCTCGCTGGCAACTGGTGATGCTAAGGTGGGCGCTAAACCTGCCCACCTTCATCGTACTGAGCTCGGGTCAGGCACTGACTCTGAACGTGCCCGAAACCTCCAAAAAAAAAAACACCTCGGTCCCGGGCTCGTGGAAAAGGGACGAGGACCCGAAGATCTGAACTGGAACTGCTGGGGCCTTCTCCCCACTAGCCTGAACTTAGAAGGTCCTATCGCAGGAGACCTGCTGCTGACTACCTTCCCCTTTGACGAACCTGGATGAAACACCTCACTCGGTGCACCTCCCAACGAGTGCATCCTTTCTACGACCTCTGCCTTCTTCTGCACTGCCAAGTACGTTGGAAGGGTGAAGGGGGTGACAACATACTGGAGCGAAGGATGAAGCGACTCCTCCAAACGTCTCGCCCGAGACTCCTCATCCGGAAATAGATCCGGAGAAAAGCGCAGGAGATCCTTGAACTTGATCCCCAACTCTCGCACGAACATACTCCCCTGCTGAAGGGAGAGTTACTCCTGCTGCTTCTCCACCTTGATCATGGAAGAAAGTAATTCCTCTCAAAATTCATTCTCAAAGTCAGCCCACAGAACCTCTGCCTCTATCCTCTCTCCGAGGTAGAGCATCCACCACTGTCACACCACACCTCTCAGCTGACTGACTACTAGGGGAACCCATTACTCCCTCGGAGCACAGATCAAGGTAAAATAAATACCTAGATCCTCAAGCCACCCATCCATATCTGTATCTAAAGTACTACCCTCATACTTCTTGAGGTTCTGCCGCTAGAAAGAACGGAGAGTTTTCTGCCACTGGCTATCTTCCTCCTCTCGGTCAATCCTCAACTGATCGACCGCCTAAATTTGCTGGGCCTCGGCCGTCTGAGCTACCCGGGGACGACGTCCAGGTGCCATAGCTGTATGGTAAACAAGGATCGCCTAAGCCCGAGTAGTAAGGAATTTTCTCAAAGTTTTAATTATCATTTTATTTCAATTTCTTTCCCAGAACACCCAAATCAGGTAAAACACAATCATGATGATGCATGTACCTTCCCTAGGGTCTCTACCCTGAAATCAATGTAGTCTCACTTGGTTGTTTGGTAGGCTCAGATTCCTTGCATCAGATCATGGGGGGCCCTAAAATCCCGTGTCCTAGCCGGTCTTCCCTGGACTATGTCACACACCAAGGTTAACTAACTCTGTTTCCCTACCATCCCATGTAATCCTCACTGTGCCTAACTCCAGAATCCATCCTATCTCTCAACCATCAGCTCTGATACCATTCTGTCATGACCCCCTCCCACCAAAGATGCCCCTCCTGAGCTGACAATGGTGAAAGGGAGATAATGACCCCCGAGTCCCGCCTCCAGTAGGCCTAGGGTTGGCGACTAGCACCAAGGGTATGAGTTTTCACAAATATGGGAGGCATTACCCTTTTTATTATTTAGGATTGGGAAATAGGACAAGTCAACCACCAAAAAAAAGAACAAGTGTATATAAATAAACCCAAACCAAGCCCACATGAATTTTTAAACAATTTTATAACAAGGTACAAGTACAAGGAATCTCAAAAGTACAATACCAAAGAAAACAAGAGAACAACAACTCCAACAACTCCAACTGCCCGACTAGTAGGGTCCCGCACGGCCCTGGTAGTCCTCCTGGAAACCTGAAAGTAAACTTAGGGTGAGCATACAAGTATACTCAGTAGGGAAACCTAAAGCTCTCATGCACAAGTGGGGAGACATCCTAATTTCCTGTGAGAACAACAAAAGAAACCTAACAAGGAAAACTATCCACCCAATCTCACCAGCCACACTCACTAAAAACACAATCACAGCAGGTAGTAGTATTATAAGAACAAGAGCATTGGGTACCCCGCACCATTTCCCATTAGTTAGCTGAACGTCCTGACACTGTCACACTCTCCCCACCCACACACACCTAGGCCTCACAACCACGTATCCCGCCCGCACACACCTGGGCCTCACAACCACACATCCCGCCCGCACACACCTGGGCCTCACCACCACCTATCCCACCCGCACACACCTAGGCCTCACTACCACAACCACATCCCCACCCGAAGACACCTGGGCCTCATCCAGAAGATTCTTGGGAACAGTAAAAGTAACAGAACTCTCGCCCAAAGACACCTGGGCCTGAAATCGAAACCTACCTGAAGAGTCTTAGGTGTAAGGTCGCCTCAAGACATTATAGCCTATAAGCCTGACCAAAGAGTCTTGGGCCTAATCACCCCAATCGAAACCTACTCGAAGAGTCTTGGGTGTAAGGTCGCCTCAAGCCATCACAACCTAGGGGAGAAGGAGTAGGAAGGATCTAGTAACTATGGGAAAACAACCTCTCCCATGAAATGGGAGTGTTCGACACTAAGTTCTCAACATGGGTGCGGTGTGATAAAACACAAAAGATATATATATATATATATAGCAACCACTCAGCCCAACCTATGGCTTCTAAAAAGAGAAAATGAGCACGTGCCTTGGTACTGCTACCACGAAGCATGCATACAACAAACAACCCCAACCCCATTAAGGTTTTCACATTTCAGAAGAATTAGTTTATTTAGTTCCTTAACTACTGGGCAACTATCCACAACCAACCACAACGATCATTCGTAAGCATATCCTTGCCATCCATAAAGCAATTTAGGAAAACACCACAACACGGCAAGTCCCTTCTTATTAACCAACCAACCCATTGATTATTATTTCCATTTCATTATCAAGCCCCACCATTAATTAACTATTCCACTTTAATTTATTATTCACAACCCACTATTCATTCACAAACAAGACCATCCCTGCAGCCCCACTGCCAACCACCACAACCACAACCACACCGAAGCCACACATCCCCATCCCTTTAATACCATTTATCGCAGCCCCGCTGCCCATCACCATCATAACATTTACACCAACCCATAACCAAGTCAACCGCAGCCCCGCTGCTCACCCGATCCACAACAACCCACAAAACACCCCCATCACATGCCTCATAACCAAGCCAACAACTACATGTTCATTATTCAATTTTGGTTCAACTGGGGTGATCACACAAGGGTTCCAGATTTTCATTTAAACAGCCAACTTTACGTGATTAACCAATTTCCACATTTCATGAAGTTTCCATTCACAAAACAGTCTAGAAGATAGGGAAACATTTAATTGCACAATCAAAGGCCCCCAAAGACCATTATTTTCAGTAGGCATAAGCCTATTCATTTCACAACATAATATCACAAGATATAAAGTAACAATAATCACAAACTTCCCAACCCCGTTATATAAGCCAGTTATTATCTTTACTTAAACCAGTTCAAAAGTGTTTCACATAAACAAGAGAACACCCACCCCGCATGATGCACAAATTAGAGAGACAAAGGTAAGATCCCTACCTCAACAGGTTCTTGATCGCAACACTCCTCTGGATCAACTTCAGAAGACGTTCATTGGGGTCCCGGAAAAACCGCCTTGGGTGGAAAGGAAGAGCCGAAGGAAAGACAATGGATCCAATCTCGGAAGTTCCGCCTCGTCGTTACGATCCCGTGGCCGCTGACGGATCGTAAATCGGAGATCAGACGAAAAAGTTATGGAAGAAAGAGCCATCGAGTCTCTTGAGAGAGCTCTACTCAGAGGAGAGGGGAGGAGAGGTGTGAGTTGAAAGGAGGAGGGGACCCCTCCTTTTATATGCATGAAAAGCAAAAGTACATAGCGTGTACTTATGGTACACGGTGTGTAATCGACCGTTTTCACACGGTCTCCACGCGGCCTCCAACGTGGCTCCGCAGCCGTTGACTGGTCAACACACGGTTTGAAGGTAACACATACGCGGGGAAGGACTACACGACATGTATATTGGACACACAGTGTGTACTCATTTATTGCACACGGCAAGGAAACGGCCTTCACACGGTACACGGCCGTTGACTGGTAATGCGTACGTGGGGAAGGACTACACTGCGTGTAGAACTGGACACACGACGTGCACCCATTATTCCACACAGCAAGGACATGGTCTGCAACACGGGGTATACCCGGGAAGGGGTACACGACGTGTACTCAAACTACACGGCGTGTAGTTTAAAAATTCTGGAAAGTGTGGGAAAAGTCCATTTTACCCTCCAGAACTGTAGAGACCTGAATCTTGACGTACATGGACATTACATTACTTTTGCGGAATACTTAGTACATTACAAAAACCCACACACAAGGACCGTAATAGTTTAGTGTCTTTGGAAACTCAGAATATAATCTTCTAATCGTGGTGAAAGATCTTTAACATCTCCCATAAAGATCTTCCCTTTTTTTTCTTACCTAAAACCTTTCTTTATATCCTGGGGAAAAGAAAACATAAAAGGGTGAGCTCAAATGATCAGTAAGGGTAAAAAAAAATATCAATCACATCATATTCATAAGAACATATCTTTTGGAAATACTAACCTGCAAAAGAGATCACAATTTCATAACATGGGATAAATCATAGTAGTGAAATGTAATCCCAATAATCATAACTTAAAACATGAAACTTTGTGGCATACACACATAATTATAGAGAATCATTTCTTGTTAGTCAAGACTCATTGCCAAGACTATCTTAGTGGACAAATTCCCTTTCTGAGCCGAGTTCATTCCTCGTTTTAGTCCTGTTTCACTTAACCGGTATAACCTACCGTTCCAGCCATGTCTATCTCGTGAGATATAAAATCTTTACCCAATGCATTAGAGGGATATATAGGTCCCACCCATCTCATAATGACACCGTTCTTATGTGTGCCACAAAATCATAAATCATACATCATTGTATAACCCATGTAATAAAAATGGGATTCTTAAACAACATGACATCATAAAACAATTCATATAAGATAAAGGAATTCATAAAAATAATTCCATCACAAAATAATAAAATCAATGTAATAATAGGGATAGAAACAGAACCTTATATTATCTTAGATGGAAAATAATTTTGATAAAACACTTGAACTCCATTCTTGAGGAAAATATCATTTCTACTTCAAAAACATTTTTCATTTCTTAACATGTCATAAAATTTTAAACTAAAAGAAGTTGATTAAAAATAAACTTGAAAACTTGTAAAGGAAGCTTCTTGGAAATAATGTTTTAAAAATCCATTCATGCCGTATAAGTTAAAAAACATTCTTCTCGTACTTTTGTTGGAAAAGTCAAAAAGTACCTCGTACGAAAAAAAACAAAAGATTCCTTTCATATCATTTAATAAAAACTTACCGAAGGGTAAAATTGAATATAAACTATTGTAGAAGGATATAAATATTACATATTGAGGAAACATTTATGTGGATGATAAAATACACCCCAGTAAATACTAAAGTATAAACAATCTCGGATAAAAATGAGATTGTGATATTTCCCTTACCTTAGGTCTGTTTTGCTTTGTAAGTGTCTTAAACTCCTGTATAATGATTTAAATAATGTTATTCACTTATTCAAGAATCATAATTATTATTATGATATCATATATGGTCATATTCTTAGCTTCTTATTAGTAATATTTCATTACTACTTGTTATTCGGGTGTTCATTACTTTTTGTTCTTATGCGTGTTTTGTCGAATAAATTATTATTCTTCTCTTTAGGCTATAGATACCTCATTTCCAGAATGGTATTAGTGTAATATATATCATAGTAATTCAGTCAATTCATTTATATAATCATTATGCAATGAAAATCATGTAGAACGAGTCGCATCACATCATGGAGACGGTATTCCGTATGTACGCACGAGTGATGATATCGTTCCTATGATTTTGGAATTGTATTGGAGTGTATGTATACTATTTCAGAATCAATATCACTTTATAATAATCATATATAGTTACTCATTACACCATTATACCCATCCAATTAAGGTGGTGGCGGAAAATAGATTACACCACGGCGTGGAGACGGTATTCCGTACGTACGCACGCGCGGTGATTTCCTTTTTCCGTAGGATGGATAGAAGGTTAATTACAGTTGTTTCATATTTATAATAACATATCAGTATATAAGAAATACGGATGTTATTACTTTATCATGAAACAACTAAATAAGAAGAAGTTGAAGAAGAAAGAAATTGAAAAAGATCGGTAGTGGATATTACCTCTTTTTGACGCGCCTTCACTTAACCTCCACTTAAAGAACTAAGGATGGTCTTTGAAGAAGACCAGGACCTCTAGGATGATACTATGGAAGTGTAGAAGAGATTTATTTAGGGGTTGGCCGAGCTTGAATGCTCAAATTGGTGTGAGGAGGAGAGGGAGGAGGTTCCCTTTTATAAGGGAGGAGAGGGGCACCTTAGGAAAATCTCAAAATATTATTTTATATTAAGGTCAAATTCGGTTTATAATGGTTACAAAGGGTCTTATTTCGAAGATAAAGTGGGTATGGTTCGAAATACTCTCATCCAATAGGATTTAGACAAGTTTGGGTTATTATTTTAACCTTATCAATTAGATTGAACTCTAAGTTAAATAATTTAACTTTTACCGTGTCTTTTTGTTTTCTTACACTATATGGTTAATAAACTTACCATAACAAGCCAAAAAAACCCCAAGTTGTTTATTATTAATATATATATCCTTATCTAAGTCATTTGGCCGAACCTTAGATTTTTAGGAATTAAATAACAATTAATAATATAATATTTGTTTTAAAAAGTAATTTATGTCAATTTTGACATTATTTGGTACATGATTTTTATGAAATTCATAACAGAATGATAAGTTCAAACCAAGTTACGTATATCAACAATAACATGTAATATTAACCTAGAAAATTAATTTAAGTCATAAAAAGTCTCAAATTACATTTATTTGGGCATTTATAACATCAATTATGTCAATATTTCATTAATAAGACAATTACTGCATCATCTTTGTGTCATAATAAATGATACTTATTTAATCCCTAAAAATTCTAAATAAATTCATATGATGTAGATAATTGTATTATCTTTCTGGATACTATTCATTTTCTATATTTCATAAAGTTTATCACTAAATTAAAATTATTATACTTATAAGATTGAAGAAAGTGACATGTTGTCACATTCTATGGTTTTAATAATAATTAAATTATTTTCCTGGGAAAAAGTCCATAAAATGAATCTAATACGACCCTTAGGTTATATGGGTCTACTTTTAGCCATCCAATAGGATTTGTCCAAGTGTTAGGGTAATTTTATAATCTTATATTTACCCATAATTACCCGATTTACCTTTAACTATAGTAAATAAAATTTACCGTAGTTACTATTCACAATGCCCAAAAATAAAAAGTAGCTTATTAACATAATTTGGACCCACTTATTACAAATATGGAATCCATTTTTTCAAATTCAATACACAAAAGATTCATAAATTAAATTAAAATTAATCCCGTTGTCGAAAGAAAACGGGTTTTTTCTTTAAAACATTTTAAAAGATTGAATTGATTTAACCTACGAATTAATGGTAAAATCAATGTTGATGACATAAATTATATTAAATGGTAAAAATATATTCTATTTATACTTTAAAACCATTAAATATTATAATTTAACCACATAAGATATTACGATGAAAAAGTTGTTTTTAATTAAAATATAGTGTGTTTTTACTATTCATTAAAATATGAAAGTTATCGGAAAAATATCAAAACTTTATCTAATGTAAATTTTTATATCCTGATTCAAAAGAATAATTTTATTTTTTCAAATTGAACTTATAAAAATGTCAAAAACTAGATTTAAAGTGGGTGCACCATCAAAAGGCGGCAAAACTGCATTTTTTGAAAAATACTTATTTTACCCGAAAAATTTATTTTGTTCTTATACCATGTTCTAGAAATGTGTAAGATGAATAATAATGTTATAAAATTAAAAATTTAGTTAATACTATTCATAAATGCTAGTTCATGACAATATTATAATAATATATCGTTGTTTATTAAAACCCGGTATTGCGTACAACGGACGCAATCGAGGAAGGTCACGATTGCGTGTAATGCAAGACAAGTCAGGGTTGCGTGTTGTGAAAGAATCCTTCGTTGTTTTGTATAATAGAATCCAACCATATTTCATTTATACATTGAATATATATATATATATACTCAATGTTGCGTAGAATAACTATTATCAAAATTTTGTGTAACACGATCCAAGAATAGTGTTGCGTATACTACAAGCTAATACGGTGTTGCGTATAGTGCAAGGTAATCTTGGTGTAGAATACAACACAAGACATTAATGAAATTAAAATAATATTTTTCATAAAATCTCGGGGTGTTACATTCTACCCCCCTTAAAATGAATTTCACCCTCGAAATTCGTCGGGGTTATAAATGGTTTACTACTCGAAAGTTTTTTTAATAGAAACCCACATCGTAAAAAGAAATACCAAAACATGGCTTTAAAAACTAAAGTATGAAATGTAACGGTTACCCAAATTAACTCATTACTGGGTTTCCACGTAGGAGAAAATAGGTGAAAATATGGATATGGAAGAAAAATCTAACCATCAAGTTCTGATGGAGAGTGGTAGAGAACATGGCTATGAAAAAGCCAACAATAGCAAAGCCATAAATTTGTGATGATCTAGGGTACCATCTGATTCATCAGATATAAGATCACTAGGACAAAATTTTTGGTTTTCAATATCATTTCCCTAAAGTTGAAAATTTTGAATTAGAATAAATACTTACTTGATTTTGGTACAATCTCACTGTTGTTCATGCTTTGAACAATTTAAACTTCATCTCTTAAAGAAATGAAGTTGAATTTGTTATTCGTGAAGTGTTAACAGATCATGTGATAGAATGATGGGTCATTCCATCTGTCTCAAACAAAAGGTTAGAAAAGTTATCAAAAAATACATAAGTCCATCAATAGTGAGATTAATCATATATGTTTCCTAAAATGGACGTATACTTCATATATCATACTGCTTAATATAATAAAACTAGTTTCTACTAAACAGGGACTTCCTATAGGCCAGTGGTAGGCGATAAAGGCCAGTCGCACTTCGGTTGTGGGTTCGATTCCCATGGCCTTGTCCGACGTGATGGGTTGTCGCCCGTCCTGCAGGTTGTCCTTTTTCTAAAACTATATTACTATAACATCCCATCAATAATATTGAAAAAACTTCTATCCTTAATACTAAATTATGTCCAACATAATCCATTCCAATCTTTAGGCTTATCTAAAATACTTTGTTCCAAGCTCATAGTATAAAGAAAATTATTACTTGAAATGTCACATAACAATCATGTGAATGCCATCATTTATCCCCAATATATCATAAGATATATCTTGTTGGTCAAATTACAATCATGTGAATACCTTAATCATGTATTCTCTTGAAGAATGAATACCCATTAATTGAACCATAGTGAAAACATGAATGCAGTTAAAAGTTAACACTTTCCACATACCAAAATTCTCAAAATTATATATACTCAAACCATGATATCACTTAGTCCTTATATCAATCATGAGCTCATTAATACTGTCAAATATTTCATTTTCTCATTTTCCCTTCATTATGCGCATATCATTTTTTTTCCAAAAATATCTCAATCACTTTCCATGGTTACCGGTACCATAAAATTATTGAAAACCACAATAGACCAATACATAAATATTCCAATATTCCACGATACTATATACAACATTATTTTGGAATCCCATTACATAAAAACTTAATAATTCCACCACATCGTTTTCATATTCAAAATCGCCAATAGTGATCGCATGTGACTTCCCTTTGTCCTTTGCCTTAAGTGGTTGCTCATGCCGATCATCACTAACCCTTGGATTAGGGCATTTATTAGCATAATTCCCCATTTCCTTGCACTTGAAACGTTGAAGTGTAGTAGGTTCATTCTATGTATCCCTTCCTTTGTTTTCATCATTAGACATCTTCTTCCCATCATTGCGGCATTCAAATTCCCGATGACCTTCCTTTCCACATTTGAAACATTTACTTTTCCCTTTAAGACAATCTCCACCATGCTTCTTTCCACACTTTGAGCATAAGGAAACATTCATCTTCTTTTCACCATTATTCTGAGATTTCTCCTTGAAATCCATCTTTCGTTTCTTGTCAAAACTATGAGATGGATAAGTAACACCAACTTCCATTTCTACCTTGATAGCACAACGCACAATTTCTTCATAGCTACTGAAGTCTCTTATAGCTAATGCCCTTCGAAGATTTGGTTTTAATCCACTGAAGAATCGATCAACTTTACTTTCAGGTTGGATGATAAATCCAGATGCATACCTTGCAAGCCTTGTAAAATTCGCTTCGTATATACCAACAGATTCATCATCCTTTTGCTTTAGTTCAAGAAACTCCTTCTCCATATTTGTTCGAAGAATACGAGGGAAGTACTTATTGAAAAATAAGTTCTTGAACTCGTCCCATTCCATGGACTCAATTTCATCTCTTTTCCTAGTATTCTTGAAAAGATTCCACCATTGATCAGCTTCACCTTCCAAATGATATACTGCTAAGATGAATTTATCATGTTCAGAACATTGAAGAACTGAAAATATCTTTTCAGTGGTACTGATCCATTGTTCAGCAACAAGTGGATCAGAAGACCCACTGAAAGAAGGTAGACGTAGCCTCATGAAGGACTCAATAGAATATTGTTCCCTTCTCTACTCATTTGGAAGTCCAGAATGATTCATAGCTTGTGTAAGTATAGTAATAATATTTTTCACTCCATCTCCCATAACATTTGTTTGTTCAGGAGGACAATCATTGCATTGTCCATTGCATTGATCAACACGGTTCCTTCGGGTTCCAGCCATCGTCTAAAACCCAAAAAGAATAGTGTGAGAGGAAAAAATCGTACTAGGGAAAACAACATAATAAAGGGGGAGTACCTTCAATATCTAACATCTTAGGTTTAATTCTAAGATCGTTAGTGCAATTATAAGACTATAACCTATACTTATACTTAACTTTAGGGACATCCCTAGACATACCTTAGAAATATCTCTAGGGATCTCACTAAAGTTCTCGCATCCTAGTTTCCAAAGGTTGACTAAACCTTTGCTCTGATACCAACTGTAGAGACCCGAAGCTTGACGTACATGGACATTACATTACTTTTGCAGAATACTTAGTACATTACAAAAACACACACACAAGGACCGTAATAGTTTAGTGTCTTTGGAAACTCGGAATATAATCTTCTAATCGTGGTGAAAGATCTTTAACATCTCCCATAAAGATCTTCCCTTTTTTTTTCTTACCTAAAACCTTTCTTTATATCCTGGGGAAAATAAAAAATAAAAGGGTGAGCTCAAATGCTCAGTAAGGGTAAACAAAATAAATATCAATCACATCATATTCATAAGAACATATCTTTTGGAAATCTTAACCTGCAAAAGAGATCACAATTTCATAACATGGGATAAATCATAGTAGTGAAATGTAATCCCAATAATCATAACTTAAAACATGAAACTTTGTGGCATACACACATAATTATAGAGAATCATTTCTTGTTAGTCAAGACTCATTGCCAAGACTATCTTAGTGGACAAAGTCCCTTTCTAAACTGAGTTCATTCCTCATTTCAGTCCTCTTTCACTGAACCGGTATAACCTACCGTTCTAGCCATGTCTATCTCATGAGATATAAAATCTTTACCCAATGCATTGGAGGGAGATATAGGCCCCACCCTTCTCATAATGATACTGTTCTTATGTGTGCCACAAAATCATAAATCATACATCATTGTATAACCCATGTAATAAAAATGGGATTCTTAAACAACATGACATCATAAAACAATTCATATAAGATAAAGGAATTAATAAAAATAATTCCATCACAACATAATCAAATCAATGTAATAATAGGGATACAAACAGAACCCTATATTATCTTAGATGGAAAATAATTTTGATAAAACACTTGAACTCCATTCTTGAGGAAAATATCAATTCTACTTCAATTTTTTTTTCCTTTCTTAACATGTCATACAATTTTAAACTAAAAGAAGTTGATTAAAAATAAACTTGAAAACTTGTAAAGGAAGATTCTTGGAAATAATGTTTTAAAAATCCATTCATGCCGTATAAGTTAAAAAAAACATTCTTCTCGTACTTTTGTCGGAAAAGTCAAAAAGTACCTCGTATGAAAAACAACAAAAGATTCCTTTCATATATTTTAATAAAAACTCACCGAAGTGTAAAATTGAATATAAACTACTGTATAAGGATATAAATATTACATATTGAGGAAAAATTTATGTGGATGGTAAAATACACCCCAGTAAATACTAAAGTATAAACAATCTCGGATATAAATGAGATTGTGATATTTCCCTTACCTTAGGTCCAGTTTGCTTCGTAAGTGTCCTAACCTCCTGTATAATGATTAAAATAATGTTATTTACTTATTCCATAATCATAATTATTATTATTATATCATATATGGTCATATTCTTAGCTTCTTATTAGTAATATTTCATTACTACTTGTTATTCGGGTGTTTATTACTTTTTGTTCTTATGCATGTTTTGTCGAATAAATTATTATTATTCTCTTTAGGTTATAGATACCAAATTTCCAGAATGTTATTAGTCTAATATATATCATAGTAATTCATTAAATTCATTTATATAATCATTATGCAATGAAGATCATGTAGAACGAGTCGCATCACATCGTGGAGACGGTATTCCGTACGTACACACGAGTGATGATATCGTTCCTATGATTTTGGAATTCTATTGGACTGTATGTATACTATTTAGGAATCAATATCACTTTATAATAATCATATATAGTTACTCATTACACCATTATACCCATCCAATTAAGGTGGTGGCGGAAAATAGATTACACCACGGCGTGGAGACGGTATTCCGTACGTACACACGCGCGGTGATTTCCTTTTTTCGTAGGATGGATAGAAGGTTAATTAGAGTTGTTTCATATTTATAATAACATATCAGTATATAAGAAATACTGATGTTTTTACTTTATCATGAAACAACTAAATAAGAATAAGTTTAAGAAGAAAGAAATTGAAAAAGATCGATAATGGATATTACCTCTTTTTGACGCGCCTTTACTTAACCTCCACTTAAAGAACTAAGGATGGTCTTTGAAAAATAATAAGACCTCTAGGATGATACTATGGAAGTGGAGAAGAGATTTTGGCAGGGGTTGGCCGAGATTGAATGCTAAAATTGGTGTGAGGAGGAGAGGGAGGAGGTGCCCTTTTATAAGGGAGGAGAGGGACACCTTAGGAAAATCTCAAAATATTATTTTATATTAAGGTCAAATTCGGTTTATAATGGTTACAAAGGGTCTTATTTCGAAGATAAAGTGGGTATGGGTCTAAATACTCTCATCCAATAGAATTTAGACATGTTTGGGTTATTATTTTAACCTTATCAATTAGATTTAACTCTAAGTTAAATAATTTAACTTTTACCGTGTCTTTTTGTTTTCTTACACTATATGGTTAACAAACTTACCATAAAAAGCCAAAAGAACCCCAAGTTGTTTATTATTAATATATATATCCTTATATAAGTCATTTGGCCGAACCTTAGATTTTTAGGAATTAAATAACAATTAATAATATAATATTTGTTTTAAAAACTAATTTATGTCAATTTTGACACTATTTGGTACATGATTTTTATGAAATTCATAACAGAATGATAAGTTCGAACCAAGTTACTTATATCAACAATAACATGTCATATTAATCTATAAAATTAATTTAAGTCATAAAAAGTCTCAAATTACATTTATTTGGGCATTTATAACATCAATTATGTCAATATTTTAATTAATAAGACAATTACTGCATCATCTTTGTGTCATAATAAATGATAATTATTTAATCCCTAAAAATTATAAATAAATTCCTATGATGTATATAATTGTATTATATTTCTTTAGACTATTCATGTTCGATGTTTCATTAAGTTTATCACTAAATTAAAATTATTATACTTATAAGATTGAAGAAAGTGACATGTTGTCACATTCTTTGGTTTTAATAATAATTAAATTATTTTCATGGAAAAAAGTCCATAAAATGAATCTAATCCGACCCTTTGGTTATATGGATATACTTTTATCCATCCAATAGGATATTTCCAAGTTTTAGGGTAATTTTATAATCTTATATTTACCCTTAATTACCCGATTTACCTTTAACTATAGTAAATAAAATTTACCGTAGTTACTATTCACAATGCCCAAAAATTAAAATTAGCTTATTAACATAATTTGGACCCACTGATTCCAAATATGGAATCCATTTTTCGAAATTCAATACAAAAAAGATGTAGAAATTAAATTAAAATTAATCCCGTTGTCGAAAGAAAACGGGTTTTTCATTAAAACATTGCAAAAGATTGAATTGATTTAACCTACGAATTCAAGGTAAAATCAATGATAATGACATAAATTATATTAAATGGTAAAAATATATTCTATTTATATTTTAAAACCATTCAATATTATAATTTAACCACATAAGATATTACAATGAAAAAAGTTGTTTTTAATTAAAATATAGCATGTTTTTACTATTCATTAAAATATGAAAGTTATCGGAAAAATATCAAAACATTATCTAATGTAAATTTTTATATACTGATTCAAAAGAAGAATTTTATGTTGTCAAATTGAACTTATAAAAATGTCAAAAACTAGATTTAAAGTGGGTGCGCCATCAAAAGGCGGAAAAACTGCATTTTTTGAAAAATACTTATTTTACCCAAAAAATTTATTTTGTTCTTATACCATGTTCTAGAAATGTGTAAGATGAATAATAATGTTATAAAATTAAAAATTTAGTTAATACTATTCATAAAGGCTGGTTCATGACAATATTATAATAATATATCGTTGTTTATTAAAACCCGGTATTGCGTACAACAGACGCTATCGAGGAAGGTCGCGATTGCGTGTAATGCAAGCCAAGTCAGGGTTGCGTGTTGTGAAAGAATCCTTCGTTGTTTCGTATAACAGAATCCAACCATATTTCATTTATACATTGAATATATATATATATATATATACTCAATGTTGTGTAGAATAACTATTATCAAAATTGTGTGTAACACGATCCAAGAATAGTGTTGTGTATACTGCAAGCTAATACGGTGTTGCGTATAGTGCAAGGTAATATTGGTGTAGAATAAAACACAAGACATTAATGAAATTAAAAAAATATTTTTCATAAAATCTCGGGGTGTTACAAGAACACTTCTTGACCTTCTTTTTGACAAAGGAATGGGCCAGAGAGGTCCGAGCCATTACAATATCCCTTAATATATGTATATTTATTCAATAGATACTTCAGGTATATGCTAAATGATATGATCAGTTTAATTACTGAATTTATCAATATCTAACTATTAAGATGAAAACTTGTCAACATATATTTTTATATTTATATATCATTGAATAAATTAGATGAATCTAAAAAACTGGAAAAATAGAATAAAATAAACGCATTGAGTTTGACTAAATTAGATGTTTACATGTCATTCGATTTAATCGGCCTTCTTTGTGAAGTTTCACATAAAATAAGACAATAACTGCAAACATTTTTGACAAAATATTTTCGATGCATTTAAAATCAAACCCATATCAAACAAGGCAATCGAGATGAAGAAAAATCAAAACAATGACCAAAATGGATTACCGATGTCAAATGATGAAGAAAATTAATGAAATTGACAGATCATGGTACTGCTAAGATGATTTAGACACCTAGAAGGAAGAATCATAAAAAAAATACACCAACCCAAAAAATATCTACAAAATGAACCACCTTAGGCAGTCGACCATGGATTTAGATAGTCAATCCCAATCAATCCCCTTCAGCGTTCGACCTCCATCTCACTCAGTAGAAATCAAAGCACTCTGGTATGATTTCCTCTCATTACTCAAAACCTCATCTTCTCTTGGTACTCCATCACCGATAACCGATCCTTCATCCGATCTTAACCAATCAGTATGCATCCGAAGCCTGATCGAGATCCTTCAACCACCTGGAAACCGATTCCCTCAGACTTGATTTCTTCCTCATGTGGCCAAATCCTTCTTTGTGTGAGACCAACCTTCCAAGGTGAAGCCCTCAGCTCCTCCAAACCTAACCCCCCTTTTCTCAAAATCGATCCCTATAGACCCCCTCATGTCCCAATATTTTATTTTATTTTATTATTATTATTTTACTTATCTAAAAATTTATAATTTTTTTATATATTATTCAAAAATTTCAATTAACTTATAATTTTTATATATTTTATAATTTCAAAATTTTATAAAACAATTTATAATAGTTATAATTTCATCATAATTCATATATATTCCTTTAATATTTACATTTTAGATTTTATAAAAATAATTTGAATTTTTTTACAGTTATCATAATTCATATATTAATATATTTATAATTCAAAATTTTATAAAATAAAATTATAATAGTCATAATTTCATAAAATATATTTCCTTTAATGTTTATGAATTTTATAATTTCATTTATTTCAAATAAAAATTATAGTATGCCTTTTATTTGTCATTATTATTATATATTTTTTTAAAGGTATATTTATACATTACACTAAATTTAATATCTTGAAATATATAAACATATTGTTATTTTAAAACATAATTTATAACTTTATCCTTTATATGTGAAGTAATCATACTTTTAAAATTTTAGTTACAAAATTAAAAAATTATTTTTCTAAAATTACTAAAAAATAATTTATATAAATTTAATTGTTTATAATTATTAATCTTTAAAGAGTTTAATTAATTTTCATAGTGTTAAATTATTGGACATAACCTCTTTTTTTATTATTTTATCATTTCTTTTAGGTTAATATCTTTCAACTTGTTTAAATTAAAATATTTATTTATAATTGGTTTATTTTATTCAATATTTATTTTGATTAAATAAAATCATCTTATAAAATATTAAAAATATTCTTAGTTTTATTTATTTATGAATTAATCTATATAATATATTATTTATACAAAAAAACTAATATTTTAATTTTTGGGATGTAACATGTGATCTTCCCTTGGGGTTCTCCTCTCTGTGTTCTCGAGGGTGTCTTCATTTTCTCTTGGTCTAGGTTGTTTTTCCCCATGATTGACTCTTTAATTTCAGAATTTTTTATTTCTTGATGGTTATATTAGTGTTTTAATTATTTAATAATATTATTTATTATACTCATTGGGTTTCTTAGGAAGAAATTATATTTTGACTTGGTTTTCACATATATTAATGGGTATTCCTATCTTTAAAGAATGGTTTGAATGTGGTTTCAAGTTACCAATTTTTCAAATTTCCTGATTATCCCTTTAAAATAGTATTTTAAATTTAAAATGATGTATTGGTCTTGAAAAGTATTTTCATAAAGATTTTTCTTGGAATTTTAAGTGATTTGAAATGGCAAGAATTGTGAAAAAGTTTCAGGATGAGTTTTAAATAAAATGTCTGGTTAATGAATTTTAGGATGAGTTTATTAAAAGATATTTCTAAGAGAATATTTCATGATTTATTGTTATCAAAATATGTTTTGAATTGTTTTAAAAATAATTAATCATGATCTTTTGGAAAATATTTTTCAATTTCAAGAATATTTGTAAAACCTTCTTGATGTTGATTCTTGAATAAATTGTATGGCATGTAAATTCTTGGATTTTTGGATTCTTGTATAATATTGTATGAAATTGGTTTTTGATAAATGAATATTCACTTGATTGAATTTTGAAATAATCCCATGGGAACCTTGGTATTTAAGAAGGTAGTCTAGGACATTCATTTTAGGATTTAAATTGTTAATTTACACTTTTCTTTTGATTTTTTTTATTTATGGAAACTTTATAAAATGTTTATGAAATGTTTAATAGTCATGCTTCTCTTTAGACTTTGTGGTGTTCTACTTAGTCTTTTTATGGACATACCTATTTTAAATTTTATTTTTGAAACAGGAAACTTGGTTTTAAATATTAAAGTGGGTTTTGAAATGAAGAAACGAGGTTTTCCCTTAAAATGAGCTAAAATGGATTTGGTGCTTTGAAACTAATGAAGTAATTTCAAACTGAACTTTTAAATTTTTAAAAATTTTAATGTGTACAAATTTCCACAGAAATAGTTTTAAACTTTTAATTTATTTTTGATGGGTTTTTAATATGATTTTAATAAATTTCACTTGATGCTAACAGCTTTATAAAAAAGGGGGGTTTGTATCCCATTAAGTGTATTGAAAAAAATTAGTTGATTTTCATGTGGAATTTTTTAAAAAGTAGATTTCAAGATGGGTTTTAAATTTTTTAAAAGCATCCTTTTAAAATTTAAAAGTTGTTTTGAGATTAGTTTTTTAATTTTAATTTAATATGCAGCAATTTAAAAAGCTTTTGTTTCTTTAAAAGTTTTTTGTAAAGTGTTTGGTTTCAATATAGAATTTGGAAAATGTTTTTTTAAAAAAATGGGTTTGGTGTTAAAAAAATGATTGAGTGATTTCATAAAGGGATCTAGAAAATTAATTTAAAATAAACTGGTTTATTTTGATGTATTGATATGGATGAACCATATTTTGGTTGAGGTTTGTGATATTCCAATGTTTTGTGATTTTGTTTGTGGTGTGACTTTGATTAGTGGTGTGTTTTGATTATTTGGACATTGTGAAAATCAGTTTTATAAAAGAAAAACATCAAAACCAGTGTACCTTCATTTCAAATCATATCTTTTTCTATTTGTAGGGAAACCTCATGAGTCACTATCAAGTCTAATATAAACCTCTTGAGTTGCTATAAAGTATATTCTAGTTATGGGGGAATGTTCCCTAATACATTTCAACAATAATAAAATTTTTCAAATATTTCTTTCATATTTTATCATTTTTATTAAGATGAAATCCTTATTGAGAATGATATTGAGAATATTGTTTAATATTTTAATTTATAGTCATAGGATCATTAATTTCTTATTCATTAATATCTTTACCTAAACCTATTTTTTGGAAGTCATCCGCTTATTCTTTCATTCAGTCTAGGGAAGATGATTTATATGTTTTTTATGCAGTCTTTAGTTATTTGGATGAAGTCACATACTCTTTATTCATTTAAAGATATATTGGATTAATTTCTCTCAAAGTTCTATAGGAAAATTTTAATTCCATTATCATTCTCTCTCGATGTTGCGTGCTCTTTCTCACCAATCCCAAGTGAAGCTTATCTTTATTCTATAGACTAAAAGTTACTCTAATTTACATGAACTATAGTAGTGTGAATTCATATTAGTCCCTCAATGTAATTGAAATATGGTTTCTCAAAGTTAAATGGCATAAATTTGAAAATGAATCATCCTTCACATGATTCTTTAGTTGAGATGGAAAACCATTAAGGCTTTGGTAATTTTCAAATCAAAACCCCTTTAAAGAAATAACATGAAATATTGATTTAAATAAAATTATTAAATCACAAATCAATCCCAATAACATGATTTTTATTACTTTTATACTAATTAGGAGCCTCACCATAGTGTCTAAAATAATAAGGACTAAGAAATCATGCATCTGTTTCTATTAGGAGATAATATTGTAGCCTTGGTGCAATAATTTTTCTATTCATGGGATAATGGTTCATGTATACTCAAGACATAGAGATCATGTATCTCAACCCATTGGGAATGGTAAAAGGGGTATAAAAGAGTAAGGGCACTATGAAAATGTATTGTACTATCAACTCATATGTTAATACATTTTTTAAAAGAGAAGTTTTTTAGATTTAGGAAAAAATCTATGAAATTTTGTCTGGTGATTTTCTGACTCCCAACACATGAACATTTATATTTAAGTATAAAATTTTCATCCTTATCATCTTTATCTCCCAAATAGTTATTATTGTATTCTTTTTCTTGAGACTCATCCACCATATCTTCTAGACATGTACCCATGTTGCTTGAACTACTCTAAGTAATAGTACTCCCATATCAGGTTACAATGATAATTTTGTATGAATTCAGAGGATAGAACCTACCATAGTGGAGTAACTCTTTTATTAAATTCAATTACCCATTTTCCTTAAAATCATATAGAAATTATTTGAAATAATAAAATATTGGGTTCCCCTTATTAGAATTATCTATAACTTTCACATTTGATAATGAATATCTTATATGTATTTATTTTTATACAAAATTAATATTTTATGAACATAATAGGATGGATATGAATTGAAAATGGATGCATGATAATTGTATGAAAAAATAGTATGAATATAGAGTTAAAGAGTTCATAAATTTTTCAATAGAGCATGCATATGACCATTCTCAAATCCTTTGTCTGTGTTTATGTTATTATTATTCAAGACAATTTAGTCTGTAAGAGTTGGAGAACATTTGATTTGTCATGGGATAGATCATAGCTATAAATTTTTGACTAGACATGGAAAAAAACTAAACATGCACACCAATTGGGATGATACTATAATGTATAGATCATTTGATAAGAATACCAGTGTTAATGATGATGGAGATCACATGAAAGAAATGAAAATTCCAATTGAAGATTACCTTTGTGATTGTCCAAATTTATTTGATAAATTAAATAGATATTCTAAGATACAATTTTATACCATTTTTACTAAATAAACAAAAATTTTATCTGTATTGAAGTTATATAATTTGAAATATGGCAGTGGATGGAGTGACACCAACTTTACATAACAACTTAGTCTTCTGAATGATATGCTACCAGAAGAAAATGAACTTCCTTTCCAAAAATATGACACTAAATAAATTCTATGTTCAATGGGAATGATATCTAAAAAAATTCAATCTTGTCCAAATGATTACATATTGTTTCACAAGGACCATGAATCACTAATAAAATGGCCTAAGTGTGATTCATATCGATATGTGAAAAATGAATCAAGTCCTTTGAAATATGTATGGTATTTTTTTTATCATTCTATAATTTAGAAGACTTTATAAATGTTATGAAACAATGAGACAATTGACAAAACATTTATATACAAGAACTAAATATATAAACCTACATCATCTCCTAAATTTTATCCAGTATAGGAAAATTTATTACGAGTATCTTGAATTTGGAAATAAGTTGAGAAACATTCATATTACATTATCTATAGATAGAATAAATCCTTTTGGTGTACAGAGTATTAATCATAGTAAATGGACCGTCATGTTGGTAAATCATAACTTACCTCCGTGGTTATGCATGAAGCACAAATACATTATATTGTCTCTGCTTATATATGGACTAAATAAACCCGGTAATGATATTGATGTATATTTGGATTCATTGATTGAATATTTGAAATTGATGTGGGATATAGGTGTTACAATTCATGGTGATCATAGAAGTTAAGAATTCACATCAAGGGACATGTTGTATAGAATGATAAATGAATTTTATACTTATAGAAATTTATCAGGCTATAACATTAAAGGAATATTGGGGTGTCCAATTTAAGAATAATGCACACACTCAGTTTGGTTGAAACATTCCTCAAAGACTGTGTTTATAGGACATTGGAAATTTTTACATTGACAATATAAATACTGATCTTAGATAACAACATTTTATGGGAATACCAAAAAAGGTACAATACCATCTCCAATAATGGGTGATCAACTGTTCAATAAATTAAAAGATATTGAAACTATTTTTGGAAAAACATTTTTTAAAAACCTTACAAAATCTAGTTAGAAAACAAGATCAATTTTCTTTGAATTACTGTATTGTAATTGTTTGTAAGTAACATATTTTCTTGATGTCATGCATGTAGAAAAAAATTTATTTGATAGTGTTATTAGGACATTACTATATTTTACTATAAAAAAATATGGAATCAAGGCTAGGTTAGACATGATTGACATGAGGATAAGGGAAAATTTGGAACTGGTGAAGGGTAAAGGGAGGGAGTTTCTTCCTCCAATAGCTTACACTCTATCTAGATAGAAAAAATTTTAATTTTTCATTTTCCTTAATGGTGTAAACGTTATTGAGAGATATTCATAAAATATCAATAATGTCATATCAATGACTAATTTGAAGTTATAGGTACTAAATCACATGACTATCATGTTTTGATGTAAGATTTGATGCACATTGATTTATGTTACATTTTGACTAAAAATGTATGACTTATATTAACCAAAATATGATTCCTTTTCAAAGCCATATATAGTAAAGTTATAGACCCAACAAAATTTCCAATCACGAAGAAGAATATTTTAGTCATATTATGAAAATTAAAAATGTTCTTCCTACCATAATTATTTGATATATTGGTCTACTTGATGGTTTACTTGGTTATATAGGTTCAAATATGTGGTCCTCTCAATTATAGATATATGTACCCCATTGAATGGTATATGAATATTTTGAAAGGGTATGTAAAGAATCAAAGTTGTAAAGAAGGTTGTATTATAGAATTATATATTGTTGAAGAAGCTGTTGAATTCTATACCGATTACCCATCAGATGTTGATAGCACCAGTCTCCCAAAGTTTCTTCACATCAAATTCCTTATGGGTGAAGGTATTTTTAAAAGAGATGATATTATAGTTACTATCATAAAGAGGGAGCAAGAAAACCTTTACATTTTACATAATAGTGAATATGTTGATCCATACGTTGATGCCCACAAAGAAATTATTAGATATTTGAATCCATCAATGGATGAAGGATGGATATCAAATACACATAATAAACTATTTATAGGTTGGTTATGAGATCATATTTATAAGAAGTTATTTTAAAATCTGAATTCAATTTTCAAATGACTTTGATGTCTAGTCGAGGGCCAAAAGAAAATGTTATATCTTACCCTAGTTTTGTAACCAATGGTTATATATTCTATACAAAAGAACACGATAAATATAGTATAATAGAAAAAGTGGAGCCACACTTGTGGTGAAAGTGATTAACATATCTGGTTCCAAGGATATAAATCCAATTTATGAAAATATGTCATATTTAGGAATTATTGAACATATATACGAGTTGGATCATACAAAATTTCAAGTGTTGATTTTTTATTACAAATGAGTGCATCGAAAGTTGATGAAATGGGCATCGTGAAGGTGAATTTTTGTGTGGAAGGGGAAAAGGATAAGCCTTTCATAATGGAATCACAAGAAATGATATTATTTTATGTCTCAGATCCAACGAATAATAATTTTTTGATTATACTGAAGGTTGATAAAACAACTATAGGGTTAGATGAAAATTTAATCGAGGATGACCATTTCATTAGGAGATCACAATCAGTTCATGGCATTCAAAATGTAGACAATGTCCTGTATGTTAGAGGGGACCACACATAGGGGATTTGGATTCTCAATAGAGGATCCAAATCACTTCAACCTTTAAAAAAATAAATATAGTTCAATGATAAGGTTAGAGTGTTTTTAAATATACTATGATTCTCCTCATAATATTATATGTTTTATACTATATTAACTTAATGTAAACTAAATATTTTACTACACAAGTAGACAATGTATTCTACATATGAAGATGTTACCAATCCTGGTGAAGAACAAGTAGTTGATGTTTAAACTATAGAATTATTATGGGATCAATAAAATCTTGATGAAAAAAACAATAAAAATTCAATAATACAGTGCTGAATAAAATTATCAAGGCAATATGTAAGGGTATAAAATTTAAGATTGGATGGAATCAATGAAATCAACCTATTGAACCCAACAAGTCAATGTTCATTAGTTATGTTGGGGTTACAATAAGTATGGATGTTTGAATCAACACAACCAACCTATTGATGTTGAGGGGAAAGTAAATCCCCACCCACCAGTTAGTTATGCACACATTATAAATCCAGAAACATGTAATGATTTTATCAGTCATCACGATGAGAAATCATTTTAAGTTCATTGTAGTCAATAATATATTATTTGAAATTAATTATTTTATGCATTTTGATTCATAAATTTTAATTTATTAAATAGTAAAAGAGTGATAAAAATAAAGAACGTGCATCAAAATCAATGTACCCCTACCAAAAAGAAAATATGGGGTATTCTTCACTAGAGAAAAAATTGGTATATATTTTAAATCAAAAATAAAAGTTTTATGTGATACAAAACAACATGTGTTCATTTTTTTATATGCATATTGATGAATCAAAATATGAATCCACTTCCATCCCACATCATATTCTATGAAAGAAGGCTTTCATAAATAAGGAGGGTAAACTAGTTGATGAAAACAAAAAAGCATTATGAGAAACATGTGTAAGTATGAAATAATAGTAATTTATTATTATTTATAAAAGTATTACATAAAAATATCTATTTATGTTCACATGTTTTTTATATGATTTAGACATAAGAATCACCAGTTGACATACTAGAAGAAAAAATACTTTTAGTAGATTTGAATCATCCATAACAATATGTCCACATTAGAAGTGTAGGTTCTGGAGTATCTCCTCAAAAATATTTCTAGAAGACAAAACCAAAAGAAGATACATATAATATGATGAAAGTATTTTAGGAACAAATATATTATTTGTAAGATATTATTGTCTAGTTAGGTTTAGAAAACCTATACAAGAGAAAGGATCAAAGAAAACTGGCGGTGGAATAAATATCCGCACAAGAACAACTGAATGAACTTACTAGATTTGAGGCTAGTGATTCCCATCAACTACATAACTTACCTAAGGAAATAATTTTTTTCATTAATCTTTATCCTAAATGTGAATAAAATAAATTTTTATAACTTTATATTACTAAAATTATATAGGGTAAAGTTGAATGTGATTTCTATCTGTCAACAACCACACACTGCCTTCTTTCGAGGGGTACAATGTATAATATAGTGTGTGACAATCTAAAAAGTAAAGAACTCCCAAAATATCACATGAGAGTGGGGTTGAGGTTTATCAAGATCCAACCACTGAATTTCCTATTCCACTTGATGATCTGGATATCACAACAGTCAATGATGCTATTGAAAATTTCATATCATTGTTTTCTATTAATATAAAGATACATGAGGTATGTATTTAACAAATTTTTTCATATGAAAACATGTAAAAATTGATTAAAAAATGTCATAAGTGAGTTATGGTATTATATATAGATAAATTGATGGAGAAATGAAAGGTCACAATAAGAAAATATAGTGAACCAAACAAGAAATCAAAAGGATATTTCAGGACCACATTCTCCCTACCATTTCCACTACAACATTTATTATCAATAAAAATTCATGAAGAGACAACATTTAAAGATTGAAATATGTATTATATTTCATATGAAGAATAAATATTTATAAATTTCATTACAAACTCAATTGGTCTCGATATTATAAATGAGACTCTCATGTTTGAATGGCTAGGAGTCCTAGTTTTGAATACATACATAAGGTACATTTTCATAATACGTCTGTCCAAAAAACAATATAATATGTTCATTAAATTTGATAACAATTCATATTTTTTATAGGTGTTTATATTAATACTATATAAATGGTAAAATGTGTGAATCACAATTTAGATTCATTAACCCCTGTATCATTTCTATGAAAGAAAATTCTTTAGAGAAGGAATAAATTGATAAGAAAAAAATGAGATAAATGATACATTTGAGAAAAAAATAACAGACAAAAGACTCTTTTTGATGCCTATATTGTAGGGATAAAACTATATAATCTAATCACATAAAGTATTTTTTTTATTTTTTTATTACTTATTTGTTTTTTAGGAAGCACTAGATGCTGATCGAACTCAATCTAGATACCCAAAATATTTATTTTTTGGATCCAATGCATGGATATCCAATAAAACGACCACACATGATGTGTATTGTGAATTTTTAATAAAATAAAATCAAAATTTTATAGAAACACATTAAATTATATGTTTCATTTTATGTTTTAACAAGAGTTTTGTTATGATAGAGTGGTCTGTAAATATAGGCTAAATAATGGTATGAAGTTGGTGACTGAATATAAAAATCATATAGATTACTTAAAATGGAAATAGATTTTGGTATATATAGAAATATTTAACTATAAAAACATATTTAAAAACAATTTCATTATTTTGTTCAATATTTCTAATATGTGTGAAGAAAGATAATAGAAAATATTATGGATATTATGTTTGTAAATTTATGAGAGAGATCATAAACCATGAAAATAACAGCATCCCCGAATAGGTAATTTTCAAATGTAATTAAAATTTCATTAAAAATATTTATTAATCATTTGTTTGTCTATATTTTCTCAGTACTTCCAAGATTTACGACAACCTTTATACTCAAAAGAAGAAGTAAATTTGTTTAGATATGAGTGTGTAGTGTACATGGTGTTAGAATGTTTGTTGAAATAAAAATTAAGAGATTACATACTAAGTTTGTGATCTAGTTTGGGATATTACCTTAGAAATATATTTGGGGTGTGAATCATTAGTATTAGAATGCTTATATATTATTTTTTATCTATTTCTCAAGGAGAATTATAATGGAGGAAATCAAATTGGTTAGAAATAAGTGGACATAATAAATGGTGTTATCATATATACAAGGATCATTAAGTTAATTTTCTCATCATTTTATCTAATTTTTTAGTTAATTTCCTTATCATTTTTATTTGATACTTATTTTGTTAAATTTACACATTAGTTGAAAACAAACGTCACATGATCAAAACCAAGAAAATGAGCTCGAAATATTTTCAAACATTAGGGAAACAATCCATAAGTCATATGTGACATGTGGTAATTGACCACATTTCAATCCAACACACAATGTGGTCGGTATAACTCAAAGTATGTGTTTTCAATACAAAAGTGTCATTTTAGTTTAAAACATGCATCAAATAGTCAAAATTGAGAAAACAAGATTGGATTGTTTTCAAAATTTAGGAAATGATCTATATTATATTTTTCACATATAATAATTAACCATACATCAATACAAGACATGATGTGGTCTATATGACCCAAAATATGTGTTTTCAATAGAAATGAACCATTTTAGTTTAAAACACATGTCAAAAAAGTAAAAAATAATAAAATAATCTTAAATTGTTTTCAAACTTTAGGAAAATGATCCATAATTTAGTTTTCACATGTAGGAATTTATTTCACATCAATCTAATGAATGGTGTGACTATTATTACTCAAATTTTGTGGTTTGAGTTTAAAATTGATATTAATTTTAGTAAAAAAGACAATTAATGTACTCAAAACCAAGAAAATGCATTAGAATTGTTTTGATACTTTATGAAAATGACCCCTCAGTCATTTTGGACATGTAATAATTAACCAAACCTTAATCTGATACACAATTTACATGGTATGACTCAAATTGTGCGGTTTTAGTTTAAAATAGATATTTTATTAGTTTATTATTTCATATTTATGTTTAATTTATTTATTTATAGTATTAATTGCATAATAATTGTTTTATTATACATGTGGATTATTTTTATTAAGTTGGGGTGGTTTTTTTTGAATATTCTTATGCTCGTGAGAGATTGGAATTTGAGGCTACAATTGAGATAATGGAAACCAGTAAATGGGCCAAGAATGTATACATACATCAGGAAAAGGTGAGTTCTTACTACTTATTTAGTTAAATTTATCATAAATTTATCTAATATTTTTAAGTTAATTTTCTTATAATTTTTATATAATAGTTAATTAATTTTTTCAAATATCTTTTGGGAAGTCATATTTTTCCTTCACCTATCTGTAGCAAGACAAAAAGAGAGAAAATATTTCTTTTGGATGAGGAGTTTTAGGCAACATGGGGTTTACTCTTCCATCAAAATGGAACATTCCTTTATTTTTTGGATTGGGGGATATAGTTTAAATAAAAGCACACATCACATACCCAATTATATGCACATAAATCCAATACACAGTGTGTTCAGTATGACTCAAAGGATATATTTTTAGTTTATAATTTACATTTTAGTTTAAAAAAAACATCACATACTCAAAATCTATAAAAACATTTATATTATTTTGACACTTTTGTAAAATTATCCATAATTCATTTGTGAAATGTAGGAACTAACCGCACCTCAATCAGACACACAGTGTGACCGATATGTCTCCAAGTGTGTCTTTTTATTTAAAATTGGTATTAATTTTAGTAAAAATCACAAGTGACATAATCAAAACTGAGAAAACAAATTTGGATTTTTTTGATACTTTAGTAAAATGATCAATTATTCATTTTTTATGTGTACGAGTTGACTTCATCTCAATCCAATGCATGATGTTACTAGTATAACTCCAAGTGTGTATTTTTTACTTAAAATTGGAATTAAATTTAGTAAAAAATACAAGTTATGTACTCAAAACTATGAAAAAACATTAAAATTGTTTTAATAATTTAGGAAAATTATACATAATTTAATTTTTACATATAGGAATTATCCTCACCTCAATATGATCCAGGTTGTGCCTGGTATGACCCCAAATGTCGGTTATCAGTTTAAAATTGACATTTTAGTTTAAAAAGTGTTTCACTCACTTAAATACAATAAAAACACTCAACTTGTCTCTATAATTTTTGACAATGATTAATAATTTATTTTTGATTTTTAGGAATATGTCTCATGTAAAAATGATATATGATGTGACTGGTATGACTCAAAGTGCGTGTTTCTTGTTTAAAATGATATTTTATTAAAAAATATAGGTGAAATACTCAAAATCTAAAAATTAAATTCATATTTTTTATACTTTATTAAAATGATACATATGCCATTTGTGATGTGTAAGAATAAACCACACCTCTATATGATTCACAGTGTGATCGGTATGACTCCAAGTGTGTTTTTTTATTTAAAATTGACATTAATTTTAATAAAAAAGGAAAGTGACATACTCAAAACCAAGAAAAACCATTAATATTATTTTTATAATTTATTTAAATGATCCATAATTCATTTTTGACATTTATAAATTAGTCACACCTCAATCTGACGCATGATGTTACCAGTATGAATCCAAGTGTGTATTTTTATTTAAAATTGACATTAATTTTAGTAGAAAAGACAAGTGACATACTAAAAAACAAGAAAAAGCATTAGTATTGTTTTCATACTTTATTAAAATTATCCATTAATAATTTTTTATGTGTATTAATCATCTTCACCTCAATATAATCCATGGTGTTCCCGGTAAGAATCCAAGTGTCTGTTATTAGTTTAAAAATGATGTTTTAGTTCAAAAAGTTTGTCACTCACTAAAAAACAAGAAAACATTCTAATATTATCTATATAATGTAGGAAAAAAAATTCATAAGTAATTTTTGATATTTAAGAATCAGTCTCATATCAAACTGACACACGATGTGACTGGTATGAATCAAAGTATGTGTTTCCAGTTTAAATTGACATGTTAGTAAAAAAGAAAAGTGCCATACTCAAAACCCATAATTTTTTTATTATTTTTATACTTTAGGAAAAATACATAAGTCATTTATGACATGTATAAATTAACTATATCTCAATACGACACACGATGTGACTGACATGACTCAAAGTGTGTCTTTTTATTTAAAATTAATGTTTTTTTGTAAAAAAGAAAAATCAAAATCTAGAAAACAAACTTGTATTTTTTCATACTTTAATAAAACAATATATAGGTCATTTTTTAAATGTATGAATTAGCTGTACCTGAATCTGATGCATGATGTTATCAGTATGACTCCATGTGTGTCTTTTTATTTAAAATTAACATTAATTTTAGTAAAAAAGACAATTGACATACTCAAAGTTGAGAAAACACATTCATATTGTTTTGATACTTTTGAAGAAAGATCCATATCTCATTTTTCATGTGTAGGAATCATCCTTACCTCAATCCAATGCATATTGTTCCAGGTATGACTCAAAGTGCTGTTATCAGTTTAAAATTAATATTTTAGTTCAAAAAGCACGTTACTCACTGAAAATCAAGATAAATCACTCTAAATGTATTGATAATTTATGAAAACTATTCATAAGTTATTTTTGATGTTTATAAATTAGTCTCACATCAAATTAACACACGATGTGACCTGTATTACTCAAAGTGCGTGTTTCTAGTTTAAAATGTCATTTTCGTAAAAAAGAAAAGTGACATACTCAAAAATCATAAAACATATTCAGATTATTTTTATAATTTATAAAAATTATCTATATCTCATTTGTGACTTTGAGAAATAAACCGCACCTCAATCCAATGCATGATGTGACATGTATGACTCCAAATGTGTCTTTTTATTTATAATTGACATTAATTCTAGTAAAAAAGACAAATGACATACTCAAAACCAAGAAAATTCATTTGATTTGTTTTTATACTTAATTAAAATGATCCATAAATCATTTTCGATGTGTAGGAATCATCCACACCTCAATACAATGTACGATGTGACCAGTATGACTCCAAGTGTGTATTTTTATTTAAAATTGACATTAATTTTAGTAAAAAAGAAGAGCAACAAACTCAATACTGATAAAACACATTAATATTGTTTTATAATTTAGGAAAATGATCCATAAGTCATTTGTGATGCATAAGAATCATCCTCACCTCAATCGGATGCACAGTATGCCCAATATGATTCAAAGTCTCCATATTTAGTTTAAAATTAACATTTTACTTGAAAAATCATATCACTCACTAAAAATTAATAAAACATGCTTATATTTTCTCAATAATTTATAAAAATATTAATAAGTCATTTACGACATGTAGGAATCAGTCTCACATAAATATGACACATGATGTGACCAGAATGACTCAAAGTTTGCGTTTCTATTTCAAAATAATATTTTAGTAAAAAAAAACAAGTTCCATACCCAAAACTAATAAAACACATTCATATTGTTTTTATAATTTAATAAAATGATCCATAAGTCATTTTTAATATGTAAGAATTAAACTCAACTCAATCAGACACACAGTGTGTCCAGTTTGACTGAAAGTGTATTATTTTATTTAAAATTGACATTAATTTTAGTAAAAAAGACTAGTGACACACTCAAAACTGATAAAACACATTCATATTGTTTTTATAATTTATGAAAATGATCCATAATCCATTCTATTGTGTAAAAATCACCCTCACCTCAATCTAACACACATTGTTTCTAGTATGACTCAAAGTTTCCATTATCAGTTTAAAATTGAAATTTTAGTTAAAAAAGTGTGCCACTCACTAAAAACTTAGAAACCACTCTTGTATTATCTTGGTAATTTAGGAAAAATATTCATAAGTCATATAATTTAACCACACATCAATTTGAAACATGATGTGGTCGGTATGACTCAAAGTGCATGTTTTCAATATACAAGTTCCATTTTAGCTTAAAATTTGCATCACATCACCAAAACTGAGAAAAAGTGCTCAGATTATTTTTTTCATCCTTTTAACTGATAATAATTAATTAATTTCCTTATAATTTTTATCTTATACTTATTCAGTTAAATTTTAATAAGATAATTCTTTAAGACAAACAATAAATGGTGTGATGTGCAAGAATCAACCACAAATCAATCTGATACACAATGTTCCTAGTTTGACTCAAAATTTAGTTTAAAATTGATACTTTATGTTTAATTTATTTCTTTATAATAGTACTAAAATAATAATTTATTTCTTATACATATACATTATTTTTCTTGAGTTGGGGTGGTTTTTTCAAAAAAATCACGACCAGGGGTCAGGGGAAAATGACAAAGGAACATTGATGTATTTGAACGTCTATGATAATTTGTACTTTCTCATGTAAATGTACAAAAAAATGTTTGAAATGTTTATAATAGTATTTTTTTTCTTGTATTTGTGTTGTAAATATTATTTCATTTAAATTATATATTTTCAACCTATTTTTCTATTTTTTCTTCTACTACAATTTGCTATAAATTTAACAGCACGTTGTAGTATACCCCTTTATTAGTTCTACTAAAAGAACTAATAAAGTGGTCCTCTATTAATGCTAAAAAATCACTAATAAAGGGTAATTTTATCAATTATATTCTTATCACTAATGAAAAGTCCTTTATCATCACTTTTCTATCAATGATAAAAGCCTAGGTATTTTAATCATGCCCTGATATTCAATGATTTTTTGTGTGCTGATAATATCCAATTTAAGAATTGTTAAAGGATTATTTTGTAGCAGTGATGGTGAGGCCCAATGAGCATAACTTTTCAGATGAATTCCATCAGTGGTAGTATGGTTCATGGAGTGAGTTTTCTTGAATGATAATTACCTTGAAGACTCAAGTAGAATCTTGTGGATGACAATATGGTAGATACCTCTTTGAGACTTAGCGTCTATCATGAGTATATCTTGGTTTTTATTATTTCCATGTATCATATTCTGATTGACATGTCTTAGTGATTATGAGCTAACTATTCATTTGATGATTTATATTTTGTTATTTTAGGGTGTCCTATTGGGTATTGTTATACTCACCCCTTCATGGGATCTTCCCACACATGTCATGTCTTATGTGGTTGATATAACTTTTGATGGAGTCCTAGGGGGAGCAAGAGTATGAAAAATATAGTTTATCTAGACAGACTATGGGTTATACCTAGTGTTTCATTTGACACCAGTCTTCTCCTTCTTAGTAGGTTGGTCTCTTTTATCAGCTTTTGTGGGAATGTATTTGGACCTTTATACTTTCTAGTTCTTTTTTTGTACTCTAATGTGGGATATAGATATATTCACGCATTTATTATTAGTTGTATTTTACCTTTT
The DNA here is from genome assembly GCA_963277665.1 of Viscum album. NCBI lineage: Eukaryota > Viridiplantae > Streptophyta > Magnoliopsida > Santalales > Viscaceae > Viscum > Viscum album. The sequence continues at coordinate 1,604,389,303 of OY728141.1, read as the reverse complement.
AGGATGGTATGTGTATTTGTAAATGTGTGTGTACATGTCCCTTAGGCTAAGGTCTCTCATATGTGTGATATGCCTACTCTTCCTTATAACTATCCCCTAGCTTATCAAAGGAGGTATTAGGGTTCCACACTTGGATTATTACTATCCAGGAAGGACCCAGTGGGTTAGGTCATGATAAAGTTGTATGAGAGTGGGTGTTCATATTAAGAATGTATTTTTGATATTGTCTAGATACGAGGTTTGGTTTGGGAATTATGGAAACAATGTTAAAGTGTTTCCATTTTAGATCTCAGGTCTGGGACTCAAGTTTTAGTTTAGTGTCTGATATATCCATTCACTAGGACTCTAACAACCTACTTATTGACTTGGTACAAGTAGATAATTTTTATAGGTAAAACATTGGTGCATGCATTATATAGAAATGATTTGTGGTTTCCATTTAATTTTTGATACATCTACCTAAATATAATATTTTAATGTGGAATGTTTTGATTATTTTAGGATGCCACCATCATTAAAACCAATCAGGATTCCATAGAAGGACCACGATGATGATTTTCCTAGTGACGAGGCTTCATTGTAAGGACCTTCATAGGAGGTGGTATATCAAAGTGGTTTTCAGTCTTTCCACCACCCATTTAGTAGCAAGTTGAATCAGAAGTACTGTTTGAGGTGTTTGTAGGATGAGAACACTACACAAGTTTTATAGTCAGTGACCTCTTAGGTTTTGGGGTGATCAAGACCCCCAGTTAGGTGAGGACTGACTAGAAGCAACTACCCGAGTTTTCAATCTTTTGAGGAAACATCCAGACCAAATAATAGTCCTAGTGGTGAGTCTTCTTGAGGGTTTTGTAGGGATATGGTAGAGTCTAGTGAATTAAATAAATGATGATATAACTCTCCCTTATATAAAGTTCATAGATATCCTTAGATATTAGTTCAATCCATCCACGTTTTGAATGATGTGTATCTAGGAGCTTCTATAGCTTCATTGGGGAAACATGACCATGAAAGTGTATTCATCTAGGTTCACCAACCTTTTATGTCTGTGAATATGGTTTGATATCATTTATTATAGGAAAGAACCTTAAAATGAGACTAGATCCAAAATATTAGGGCTGGTGTGATATCTCTTTTCATTCTTTCCTATGTCGGGGTGCTTGAGTGGGATTTAGTGGTGGAGAGATTTCTTACTGAGTAGAAAAAGAAAATTGGTGCTGGTAGTGGGCACACAAAAGCTGAGACTTCAATAGTTAGTATATGATTGAATCCACAAGGATCTAAGTGTGCGATACACTTCATGATATTGTCTCATGATAGAGGGTCTATGGTTTAGGGATCTTAATAGGGTTCTATTCATCCAAGATAGAGGTAGGATTTCTCTTAAAATAGTCTGAGACATCTCATGTCGTATTGTATTAACCACCATGTAGCTGAAATGGATATGGTTAATTGACTACCTAGGAAGAGACAATGAAAATATCAAGGTGGTATGTAGGGTGGTGGATGTAGAATATGAGTTGAGAGAGTAGCATGAGGTCCTATTGCCACCACCACTCCTAGGTGGTCCACGACAGGCTCAGGGAGTTGGTGGTTAGGGATGAAGAAAACTAAAGGCAACATATTCCTATAACCTAGAGTATTTAGGGATTATTAGAGGTATTATATTTATCTTCTATACTTTAGTTACAGTACTGATAGACGTAGGTGTGATCCAATCTTTTCTTTACACTCCTTTTCTTCAAGAATTAGAGATCCTGGTTGATCCCTTGGCTCGACCCTCGTATTTGGAGACTCCAACCAGGGGATTCAATGATCACACACTATTACTAATAGCATGACCAAACTATTGGAGGATAGAACTTATAATGGGATATATTGATATTAGTGATGAGGCCTTATGAAACCATATTAGGTATGGACTAGCTAACCATATTTCATATATAGGCTAGCTTTTTTAGGAGGAGGATGTGGTTTGTCTATATATATGGGATGATGTTTTCCTTCATCAGTGAGAAGGAAACTTAAGAATAGTAGTATATGATCATACATAGGAGGATATAATGTTACTGACCAATTGGAAAGTATGACCCTTGGAGCGGTAGACACTATGGGCTATCAATTTTTTGTAGTGGTGGTATATTATGAGAATGTACTAGGTTTACCTCTATACCAAGAGGTAGAGTTCCAAATAGACTTATACGTAGGTACCACCTCGATATTTATGTTATTTTATCAGATGAATTCTTTATAGCTTTGTGAGATAAAGGTGTAGTTGGAGAACTTATAGAGGAATGTATTTTTTTATGCCCAACGTGTCACTATGGGAAGCCCTAGTGTCATTCACCAAGAATGTTAATAAGCATTTGAGGTTATATAAGGATTAATGTGGCCTGAATCAGGTGACCATGAAGAATAAATATCGACTACCAAGGATCGATGACTACTTCAAATAGCTGCGAGGGGTGAGATGGTTTTCGAAGATTAACCTTATATTAGGCTATCACTAGCTTTGATTTTGGGATGAGGATATAACAAACATGACATTCTGATGTAGATAATTTCACTAAAAGTACATAGTGATGAATTTTGGCCTGAAAAACCCCCCAAAATGTTCACGAGGATCATGAACTAGATATTTTAGCCTTTCTTAGACCAGTTATTAGCAGTCTTCATTGAATACATCCTTGTTTAATCAATGTTAGAGGAGGATAATGTAATACACTTGAGGATGGTCTTGAACATGATACAATAGTACCATATTTATTGGAATATCTCGAAGCATTAGTTATGGATTTGATAGATCCAATTCCTAGGACATGGCATCTTATAAGAGGGAGTAATAGATGACCTAGTGAATGTTAAGGTGGTGCTAGATTGGGATCTAACCAAGAGAATGATGATGGTTTGGATATTCCTCTGGTTAGCTAGCTATTATCAAAGATTCATTCACGATTTCTCTAGGATATCGACACCCTTGACTACTTTGACCTAGAATGGGTAGCCTTTCTTTTAGATGGAGTGGTTCCAATAGTATTTTTAGGAGTTTCAGCAAAGGTTGATGAGTTCCCCCATATTGAGATTTTTATAGGAGGGTTTTGAGTACATATTATTCTATGATGCCTCCAGAATTGGCCTTGGATGATTCCTAATGTAATGTTAGGAAGTTATTGCCTATGGTATCCGACAGTTGAGACCCCCTTAACAGAATTACATGAACCATGATCTTGAGTTAGCATTGGTGGTATTCTACTTGAATATGTAGAGAAACTACCTTATGGGAGACCAATTTATTTTATATTCTAAATAAAATAATTCAAAGTATATTTTATCACATAAGGATATTAACTTGAGATATAGGCGATGTCTATATTTCTTCCAGGATTATGAATTTGAGATAGTCTATAATCCTAACAAGTGGAATGTGGTGGTAGATATTCTTAACAAGAGATATTGTTCTCAGTTGTTGAGCGAGGGTAAGGAAAATTTTCCTCATTAAAATTATCCCTTGTGGATGAGGATAATGTAAATTATCTTCAATTGATAGTTTTCCCCAACACTTCTACAACGTTTTAGGGAGGATCATCTTGGATATACCAAATGTCAGAACTTACATATTTAGATATCTACTAGATGTTATCCTAATAGATTTTCTGAATATGGGGAACATATCATCCGTTTTAGAGGGTGGATGATGGAACCAATGGTGTTATGAGATAAGGTTTTGATATATTTTAATAAATATCACATGGAAGTATATATAGGTTTTAAAAGTATGTACCAAGACCTTTGATGTTAGTTTTTGTGTCTAGTGATGAAGAAGAGTGTGAAAAAGTTTGTCTCTTGATACCTCACTTATTGATAGGTGAAGGATAACCAATGGGTTACAATAGGTTTGGATCAACCCCTTGAAGTTTTAGAGTAGAATTGGGATGATATATCTATGGAATTTTTTGTAGGGTTACTGTAATCATAAAGAGGACATGATTCCATCTGGGTGATCATAGAATGACCCACCAAGTTGTCCCACTTACTAGATATTTTATAGAAGCATTTATTTGAGATATTGGGATGAATTTACATGAAAGAGATGGTCTAGATTCATTGAGTTCTATTGGAAATCATTTCAGACCATGATGCTCACTTCAAATAATGATTACAGAGAGGATTACAGGAGGCCTTTGTGACTAAGTTGCATTTGAGCCCGAAATTTCGCCCCCAGACTAATTTCCAGATTGAAAAAACCATTCATGTTCTAGAGAACATACTTTAGGATTTCATGTTGTACTTTGGCCATATTTGGTAGGATCACCTACCCTTAGTGGAGTTTGGGTACAAAAATAACTACCATTCCACCATTGGTATGACACATTTTGAGGCCTTTTATGAGAGACCCTATTAATCACCATTGTGTTGGACTAATATAGGGGAGTCTGTACATGTCAGCCCAGTGTTGGTGTAAGAGATGAAAAAGAAGGTACAAATCATTTAGTAGCAGATAAATATTTCCCATATCTATAAGAAGTATTATGCAGACCAATGATGGAGGCCTTTTTATTTTGAGGAGGGAGACCATATGTCCCTGAAGGGCTCACCTCAACATTAATTACAAAGATTTATCTAAGGTATAATGTTTTCTTTGAGATTAATTGGCCCTTTTAAGATACATCATATGGCCGTTGAGGTGGCATAATGATTAGCCCTTACTTCCATAGTTATAATAGGTACACGACGTCTTCAATGTTTCATAGATGAGGAGTTATGTTCATGAACCATCACATGTTATCAATTAGGGAAAACTAGAAATCAAGGATGGTGATACTTTTTAGAGTACCCAGTAGAGATCAAGGATCGGCAGGAGAAGTTTCTCTACGGGTGGGTGATTTTCTTAGTGTGTGTTTAGTGGTAGTATGGAAGTCTACAAGAGATAACCTAGTAATGGAAGATCTAGATGAGAGCTCAGTACCCTCATATTTTTGAGTATTTTTTTTCTTTTTGGGATGAAAATACCTGAGGTGGATAAAATGCAACAACTCTATTTTTTACTTGTAAAGATTATTTTAAATAATATTTTCATAGCTAGGAACTAAGTTAGCATGGGATTCCAAGGCCCATGGCGGATTGATATTGATATAATAAAAATAATAAATATATTATATCATGATCATGTAGTTTTTGTGAAGTAATGGAATAAATACTGAAAATATTCTTAGATCAGAAATCTAAGAATTCCATTAAATTCAAAACATGGGTTTTACCCTAGGTGTGACATAACCCTTTTTGATTTTGGGAGTTTTGTTAAAGTGTAGTCAAGGGTGAAAATAATAAAATAAATAAAATAATTAATTTATTTATCATTAATTAACTAAACCCTAACTCTCTTATTTATAAACACAGTTATTCCAAACCTCGATGGTTAGCCACTTAACCCTAGGGATTGAGAGAGGAGCCATTAAAGTAATGTTTGGTGGATGATAATGGAATTGAGGATGAGAGACTGATTTTTCAAGGTTAATCTATTCCAATGGAGTTTTTGGATCTCTCCAATGACAATGTCAAAAATTATTTATCACATATTGATCCAAACATGAGGTAAGATATTTTTTAATTAATTTTATCCCTATTTCTTATCCCATTTCGAACACGAGTCAATCCTTCTAACAAGATTGATTCATGGATAAATGTCTGATTTATGGGTATTACTTTATCTTCCTATAATTAGGAATTGATTATTTTTTATAATTTTTTGTTTAAATTCCTCTTTGTTTTTTGATTATATGTTAACATATTGAGGCCAATATCAATAATGGGTAAGGTTTCTTCCTCACATTTATGTTTTATGTTTTTTATTCCCATTATTTAACATTAATCATCAGTATTACTTAGACTAGTGGTTTGAAAAATTCACAGTGAATGATTATTACACAATTATTCTTTATCATAATAGATTTTTACCATAGGTTTGGGATTAATATTGATGAAATTATCATGGTGCGTGATGATATAAGATTATCGAGTTTGGATTTAAAGATACTTTATTCATGGTTTTTAGTGTTTGGAAGATGTTGTGCAATGAAGGTGACTCTCAATCAGACTTGACAGCCAGAATCTGGTCACTGGTGATATCCAGGATGTAACGATCAAAAATCCATGTTTATCAGTGAGTATAGTAGTAAAACGGACTGTGGTGGTGGTATGGAAAATATGTGTATAATGGTTTATATTTTCTATGAAAATATTGAATACACATAATGTACTTTGTATGAATATACACCATGTGTGTTGAGTCAAAATTTATACTCTCTAATTTTCCCTTTCTTAGTTTTAAGAATAAAAAAAACCTTATTAAAACACTATTTCACTAACTTTATATTTTCCAAGTGTTTTAGTATTTTCTTATAGAAATCATATTTTTATATTGAAGATAGAAGTAGTTATAATTTAAAAAAATTAAAAATTTTATTATTCAATCTAATCCATTAGATTGAAGGTTATTTCGATACATCAATCTAAATAATGTTTTAACCATTGGTTTGAATAATTTCCTATCAATTAGATGGAAAAAATTCATAACCATTAGGCTAAAATTGGTACTGATACATTGGATTAACCCTTATTCAGTTTATCGAATTGAAATTCAATAGAGAAGTCCACAAAACTATCCAAAGTTTATAATCAAAGTGATTAGAATTATATATATTGATTGAAATCCAAAATAGCATTGTAATGTTGATAAAATAAATGAAACCAAACAATTAAATGATTATCTATCAAGATAAATATCCAGATCATTATGTGTTGTTAAAGTGAAAATTTTCTGATGTCATTACAACAAACTCAAAAATATAACCATTGGAGGAGTGACTATAAATAAAAGTTCATTTGAAGAGCTCAAAGATGATACACTCTCAATTTAAGTCATTTAAGTTTTTTCTATTATTGGATATATCATTCTAAATTATTTTTAATTTCTTAGATAATTGAAGTTATAATGAATCTGTGTGATGATTGAAAATTATTTAGAATACTTTTATTTCTTTATGTAAGATTGTGGTTATATTGAAGGATTATAGGGATAGAAAGATGGGTGAATAAGATCCATTAGATAAAGGTATTCTAGGGATAGAAAGATAGAGATCAATCATTATATCAAGGGATTTCAGGGATAGAAAGACAGATCTATATTGATCATTATATGAAGGGATTTCTTGGTAAGGAAAGATAAACCATTACAGTAGGGATTAAAACTGTGGATATATAAGTTATGATTTATAAATTACTTAAATATTAAGGTTAAAGAGTATATTATTTTATAAATCTTGTATGTAATTATTAATATTATAATATTTTTTAATTGTTGTTACAAGTTTATTTTATTCTGTGAATTTGTATTAGAAATTTATTTTATACTTATCTTTCTAATAATAGTTATATCGTAATTTCTATGAGACTGATTAAAAACTATGTTATATTAGACAATTACTGGATCCAATTTATATACTATGATTATAAGACAATATGTGATTATGATATTTTTTAATTAAGATGTTTTTTATTTTGTCTTAGTTTAAAATTTTAAACTACAATTCACCCTCTCTTACTTATATCCACTGTATAATATTATGATCCAACAGTGTGGTCCCCTCTTTCACTGCTAGGTCTTATACATAGAGAAAAGTAGGACAAGCTGTGTGACATGTGTCACAAGCTGTGTGACCTGAGGTTAGAAGCTCAGTGTGTACCCTTGGGTACATTGGCATAGAAATTTCCAGGCTCATGAGTATGAATAGAGTACACTGGTGCAATCCAATACTCACACACAACTAGAGTACCCAAACACAACCATGTACACAAGCATTAAAAATGTACATGGGCATAGGCTAGAGTACACAGACTCAGGTAGGCGACACACACTGAGTGCCAACCCAAACTTTACACACAATGTATCCCAAAAGGACATGCTGTGTATATGGATAAAGACATTTTATGTGAGAAAGCGATACATGGGAAGACTCGGGGCAGACAAGACACACCATGTACACCCAGTACATGCCACAAACATTCTCTAGGACAGTTTGAGGCCCTCATTATCTTCAGTATGGACTTATTATCTCTATGGTGTGTTCCCTTACTGCATCTCCATAAGGGTATAATGAGAAATTACACCCTGAGCATAGGATGCGACCCCCTCAATGGGATTAGTCTCAGATAGAGTTTTGTAATCCCTCTTTTTTACCTAGGGTGAGATCTTATATTATGCCTTCTTCTTCCCTACGTGGGGTTTGAGGAATCTCCATGACCAACTTACATGGGAGTACAATCCCCAGATTAGCAGTTTAATCTAGGTAGGGTATGATATACCCCATAGGCCTTGGATGAGATCCCGTATAATATTATATTCTATGTTCTAGTGAGTGATTCTTCATGACTAGGCATAATGAGAATAACTTATTGGATGAGTACCATTAGTGGTATCATGGATGATGGAGCGAGTTCTCCCAAATGATCATTGCTTTGAAGCCTCGAGCAGAATCTCATGGTTGTTAGTATGGTTGATACCTCTTTGGGAATTTGTTTCTATCATGAGTATATCTAGGTTTTTATTATTTATATGTATCATTTTATAATTTACATATCTTAGTGATGAATAAATTACTACTCTCTTGACACTTTATGTTTTGTGATTTGAGGGTTTCCTACTGGTTATTATTATACTCACCCATTCATGGGCTCTACCCACACATTTCATGTCTTATGTAGATTAAAGAACATTCGATGGAGTTTTAAGAGGACCGAGATAAGGTGGATCATGGTTGAGATAGAAAAACTGTCGTTTTTACCAAGTGTTTCATATAATATAAATCCCCTCCTTCTTAGCAGGTTAAACTCTTTTATCAGTTTTGATAGGATTTTATTTGTCCCTTTATGATTTTTAGTATTTTTTTTGTACTTTTATGTGGGATATATATGTATGAATGCATTTGGTTTCATTTTTATTTTACCTTTCATCATCATATGGGTATTTGAAGATGTGTGTGTGTGTGTGTGTAAAAGTACCTTAAGACAATCCCATCATGTGTGTGATGTGACTACTCATCACTTTTCTCCAACCCCTATCCTATTGTAAGTGATCTTGGGGTGTCACACTACGCTTTTCTCCAGCCAGGCCCTGGTGGGTCAATTCATGACATTGATGATAATTATATTCCTAGGGGTCCAATTAAACATGTTTTTAGACTTTTATTGTAGTGAAAGATCAATACAAAGTTATTATTTTGATTTGTGATTGGATAAGTGTCTACAAATATACAATGTCACAATTATGGGAGAGAATTTTGGAAAGCTCATTTTTTTATTTTACTTATCCTGAAATGTTTTTACTAATATAGGTTTTCCCCTTCTTATCAGATGAAATATGATATAACTAATTCTAGAGAAGTCGGGAATAAATGTTTATCTTTTGATACTAGTAGATGGAGGGTTTTTAAATCAACCCTCACATCATATTTCATTATTAGGGAAATAAAAAATAAAAATCCATGTGACATATATCCTTTTCTAGATGAATATAAATGAAATAGGTTTATTCAAAGTTAATGACAAGAATCATTTTTGTTAAGTGAAATGTTATATTTTATAAGTTTTTTTATATTAATGATTTATTTATTATTAATATAGAGGAAATAAGGATATCTAATCAGAAGATCTAATCCAAAAATGTACACCCTCATACTTGTTTCTCATAGAGGGTATATGTTATTGGTAGAACTAATGATAACTAAAAAAATTCGAAAAATAAGAGCTGGGTCATTAGTATATACATAGGTTGATACACCTTCCCCTAGTTATATATGAAAAATGGAAGATGTACCAAATGAGAAAAAGGGACAATATCTTCTAGAATATTAAAGGGATATAGTGGATAGGGTTGTAAGAAGTTATTTAATTTATTTTCATTATTTAATATAATTAAAATATTTATATATTGTGATTAACTAATGAATTTTTAAAATTATTTTTATATGAATCCCTTTAGGGTAAAAGTATATATATAACCTTCATACATGATTTTAGTAAGGATATTTTAGCTAATATATTGGGAAATCCCAAACACTCGGGTCTTTTATGAGGATACATGGTAGGTGTATCGATAAAAAAATATTTGTTTATTCTGAGACTTCTTCAGAGGAGGCTGTATATAGAAGGAAAATAAAATATTTAGAATCTAATTTAGGGTGATGGGTGTGATGATGGAGGATAGGATCATACATTCAATATAATAAATATTATTATACATGAAAAAATATTTTTAGGTTGCATATCCCACTACTCCAACTATGCCTATAGACCCCACTCCCCCACCACCTCCAAATTATCCAATTCCTACACCTCCTCATCCATATCTTCCCATCTATTTTTAGTTTTATGTTGAGGATCCCCAAAATCATATTATTGTATATGGGATTATATTTTATATTGGGGATAACATTTATCATCAATAGATAGATGTGGACTAGCTTAGGGTCACCGTATAACACATTATAGATAGACAAGATAAGGTAGATGTTCCTACAAATGAGGTCACTACAGTTGGAAAAAGTATCGACCATTTTTTAGTTTTTCAATCTAGACTTGTCCAAAAAATTACCACTGAGGTATTTAGAAATTATATCCTTTACTTCATATTAGTGTTAAATTTGTTTTAAAATTTTAAAATTTATATATTTATCAATTTTTTAAAGGAATAATTTAAATGTAAATACATACCATATAGACAAAAAGTACATGCTTCTATGATTGTAGATACTACTTCTAGACTTAATAGATTATCAACATATTCATATTTGTTGTTGTAATTTTTTGAGATTCTAATGGATGCTAATATTTTTGGGCATGAACTGAAAGTGATGATTTTAAAGATAGATATCATGGAAATTTTAACTAGAGATTTGTTGGGAATCAACATGATAAAATTATTTTCAATTTAAGTCTACTATCATATATATTTTGTTATTTTAATTTATTGAAACTTAATATTTATGTTAGTTTTATATTAGGTATTTTTATACAATTTGAATTTAGTGTGATACAACATTAGTATATGGATTTTTCACCCATAATGTATTTCAAAAATATCGATGAAAATGAAAGATGAAGAAAGAGAAATATGTATTGCTGAAATATTTCAAAATAATGAAATTTAGTGTTGGATTCTTCCATATCTTGAAAGGTATAAATCATATATTTCTTAAAGTGTTATTTCTATTAACCGAATAAAAACTCACATTATATTTTTTATATATTAGTTTCCATTGGATTTTGTGTGTTTTTTCCAAGAGAGAATACAAATTAGTGGTTATTCTCTATACATGGTGATGTGAAATAAAATTATAGAAACATATTGAACATGTAAGATTTATTATTAGAATAATTATATATTATAATGAATTTTAATTTTATTTCATATATACCATTTTTAAATAGGTCATGAGATTAATTTAGAGAGAAAAAAGGAAATAGGAGCACAAATATCAAATATATAAAAGAAAAGGTTACTTCTCATTTATAATTACTACATTTTAGATACAAGTACTTAAAATATTATTTTGAATTGAAAAATTCTTTTGTAACCAAATTTTCATCATCATGGAGTAAAGGAATATGGATATTATGTTCTAAGATTTAGGTTTGAAATAATTTCAACTTGGACAATTATAAAATTACTCAAGGTTATATTTTATTATAAAATTTTCATTAATTTATCTTATAATTATATTGAGAATTCATGTTAAATTATTTATTTTTAATTTTTATCTTTTTGATGAACCTTTACCTTATACTTAACAAGATCTAATTCACTTACAAATATAATGGGAGTAATATTTCATAGGTTTTATTTGGTTTTAGTTTATTTGTAATATTTATTTTAAAGTTTAAATTTCAAATTGTAAAGTGAAAATTATTTGAATTTGTGATACTATTTTATGGTTGTTATAATGCTGTACTTATGGGTCAATATATTTGAATTAATTTAAAAAAATTATTTTTTATGTTGGTCATTGTATAACCAGTTTAATTTTTTTAAGAAAATTTATTTTCACATCGATTTTTATATAACCGATGTAAATAACCCTTCTAATTCTATAGTTTTAGACTGATTTATATGATAGTAGTTAAAAAAACTATGAGATAAAGGGTTTTTTACTTCAATTAATGATTAAAAATGTGAAAAACATATTTACAATGACACATGAGAGGATGTATTAAGGTAAAAAATATTAAAAACACAAAAAACCAATATGGTAAACTGTTTTTTGTAATAGTTACCTTAATAGATTGGTTAGAATTGATGATTTTCTAGAGTTCAATCTTTCCTTATATATATGAAAGCAGGATTTCATATTTGTTGTCAATGCTAATAAGGCTTGTAGAGCCACATAGTTAAGACTCTAGATAAGGATTATGTTTTTATCAAAGTTTTTCTTTAAAAATTGAGAGACTATGAAGAATTCATATCCAAAATAGATTTTGGATGGATTTATAAAGAATTTCAATGTTTTACATTAATTACTAATAGATTTTAGTTCAAGTGGGAGACTGTTGAATGTACAATAAAATATTTTATGTAATATTTAAATTTAGGTTCATTTTATCTTCTATATGATTTCATTGATAATAATATATTATGAATGGATTAAATGTATTGATTATTCATTGAATAGGTTTAATGAATAAATTACAATGGGAATTAACATATGTCAATACATTGGATATGACCAATGTGTTTCATTAAATAAAACATGTTAAGATTGGAATTATAAAGGGATTATATCCCTTTTATTGTGTACAACCAATTTTATAAAAGCCTCTACAAGATATATTCCTTCCTGTTCCTTATTCATCACCCTTGGTGAAGACACCATAACCACTTCAAGTATACAAGAGTCCTTTTATTAAGATCAAGATCCAATGGTTGGTTCCCCAAATAGGTAAGAGATCTTTGTCTGTTGTTTTAGTAATCTTACTAAAGCATTCTCCCTACATCATGAAATAATAAATTTAATGTAAAAAAATCAAGTATAATTTGTTTTTCATGTTTTTTTATTTATAATGTATGTTGATTTTTTTCAAGGAAAGTTCCTTCCTATTTGGGTATTTTTCACTGCCAAAGGATCATGCGATGATCCTAAAAAACCTAACAAATGGGTTCTTGAGGTCATGTGTGCAGTGTTATTGATGAGGTGAAGTCACATGTGTGGTTGTACAAATTTATTTTTCCATATTTTTTTAAAAATATTCTAAAAAACTCTTATAAGTGTTAAAAAATGCTGGTAAACATTCCTTTTATAATAATTTTTTTAGAATGGATAAAATCATGTTCTAATGCTGATAAAAGTATCATCTATATTAATAATTTTTAAATAGGTAATTAGGATGATCCATAAAAATCATAAAATATATTTATTATATTTTATACAAATTAATTTTATATTTATAAATAAATTTTAAAAAATTATAATTAAAAAAATATATTTAAATGAGTTAAAGTAATTAAACATGTATTTCATAATATAATATAGTGGGTTTAGGATATAGATTTTAAATAATAATCAGGTTTGTATATTGAAAACCAAAATAGGTTGAAGTCCCAATATTCACAAATCTCTTCATCTATGTTTTCATTATTTTTCACTGGGTGTCGATCCAGAGGGAGAGGCTCGATCGCTATCTTCAGCATTGAATCGAATGGATTATCTGATGTCGCCTCCCCCTCCTCCTTATTTCGACATTTCTCGGCATGGTTCGCTGTAGGTTCTCAAGACCATGCAAAGGATATCGTTCTAATGTCGCCACCCATGAATATTTCTGAACCGTGCTGTCACCTACTTGGTCCCTAGTGTGAAGTAGATCTGCAATTATTTGTTGTTGAAGATGAATGAATTTTTGTTTCAAATTTGAGATTTGAGAGTCCCTTTCTCATGGTTTTTTTGAATAAATCCCAAGGTGGATTCGGTGAAAACATCTTTCGACGTGACCTTCAACGAGTCAATGTCGCCTCGTCTTCCGCTGAGGGCCTAAAATGGATCTTATTTAGTAGAGGAGGTGCTCGCTATCAAGGATTCTATAGAAATATCTGAGCTTCTTCAGTTTGTAAATCTGAAGTTACCCTATTTTTCATTATTTCTTCTTGAGGTTTTTAGATCTGTGAGTTTCGGTCTGGATTCATGAAAACTGAATGAGATGTGTGCTGAGCTGATCATCAGTGCTTCAGATGTGATTTAATTCTTGCACATTGTTTGAGATTTCCAATCATGGCCATGTGTTGATTTGTTGTTGTTGTATTTGTTGGTGTGATTTTTTCTGATGATGATTGAATAAAGCTATGGATGGATCATGGAATTTCCATTGGTGGTTTTGTGGGGTTGATGGTATTGGATTCATAAAGACTCACTCTAGAGGTCCTGTCTACTCTTACACTTCTCTGGATACTAGGTCCATTACTCTTTTCCATGTCGGTTGGGTGTGATGGATTCCAAGGAGATTTTGCAATGTGCTTGTGAGCAGTAGGGTTTTCTAGGAGGCATGACATGTTGTGACCTTCTTCTTATGGTTTTTAATTTTAAATTTGAACTTTTTGGGGGTTGTGGAGTTGGGATCTGTTGAGGGCCTTGGCCACACGTTCCTATACTCTTGATTTAAGATTTCATCACTCTCTCTGAGGTGGATTCGAGTGGTTATCTTCTTGGTGATTTGATATGTGAGGGTGATCGAATGTTAGCGTCTTGTGGTGAATCTGTCTCCTTTGGCTCCTAGTGATGTTCTTGAAGGTTCTGAGGAGGTTGTTATGTTTGAGGATGAAAAGGAGGTCATTTTGACTTTGATTTTTACATTTTAAGCATGCCTATGCATGATTCTTCATGGTTTGTATCAACATGATTGTTATTTTGTGATTTTGTGATTCTCAAATGTGAAAGATTCTCGATAAGCTACAAGGATCTGCTCCATATGAAGTTCCAGAGTAGGGAGCATTCACCAGAGTTTGGCCATTCAGATTTGGAAGAATGAGAGGGTATGACTTTTTCCATCTATACCAGGCCCGTACAACCCTGCATGAGATAGCTAGCCGAGCTTGTCTTTCATTTTATATTTTTATTGGGTTAAGTTGTTAGGGTTCACACTTTTCCTTTAAAAGTATAATTTGAAAATACAAAAAAATGGATTCTATATCTATAATGTTTTTATATGAAAAATTTAGTTAACTATGTTATAAATATATGTATAAATTGATGTTTATGTAATAAAAAATGAATATTTAAGACCATAAACAACCTAATTGGATTTTTTATAATGAAATAATCTCCAAACCATTACTTAATTTCTTTCTCTAAACATATGATGCAATTATAAAATGATATTTTATTTTAAAAACTGATATTTTTTGAAGAAATAAACTCATTTAAAAAAAAAGGAAAATAGAATCTAAGTCTCTATAGGGAAGTTCTATATTTGGTGTTTCTATGTATCCTAAATCAAGAACATTTCCCATTCTGATGTTGGGTTGGAGCTAATAATCCACACAATTTTTGTGATTTCATGTAAAAAATACATGTGTTGGGGTTTCTCTAATGCTTAATATCAAATAATAACAAGTTTTAAAAAAAATATTTTTTGATCTTAAAAATAATAATTTAAAACATGTGTTGATCCAAAAAATTGCTCAGTTAAAATTTCATAAGAAATCAAATTAATTTTTTGAATATTCATTAAATACAAGATTAAATAGGCTCATAATTTTAGAATCATTCCATACAAACTTACCCACAAATATGTCTTAGCGGGTGTAATGGTTTTTAAATTTCAGATTCTCAATTTTTATATATGTTAACTATTATAGATTACCTGATACTCAATGAAAAATTTTATCAATGCTAAAAAAAATTACAGATAAAGGGAGAAATTTTATCAGTGCTAGATAAAAGTACTGATAAATGTCATTTTTATCAGCACTAGAAAAAGTACTGAGAAAATGTTACCCTTTTTCAATACTTTTATTAGCACTGATAAAGGGAATAGTGAAAATTTTAATATATATATATATAATATAAGTAAGATTTATGTAACTTGTGATAAAAAATTAGTATCAATATTATTTTCATACTTATATATATATAAATTTAAATTTATATTAATCAATAAAAATGTTTAATATTATTTTATTTATTTATTATGGTTAAAAAGTGTATATATAATTAATATAAATATGATATATTAATATTTATTTTAAATAATTATATAAATATATTAATTAATTTATTTATTTAAATTTGTGATTCATATTTGAATTTATATATTTATATTAATATTAAATGATTTAAAATATACATACATGTATTTCTATGTATATGTATGTATGTGGATATTTTTCGATGTTTGTATGTGCACGTATGTATGTGTTGTGTTGTGCGTACGTGCGTGTGTTTTGTGTTTTTGCGTGTTTATGTGTGTATGTGTATGTGTGGATGCGTGTGTATGTATGTGCACATGTATGTGTTTGCATGTGTGTGTGTATGTGGATGTACATGCATGTGCCTGTATTTTTATGTGTATGTATGTTAATATAGTATGTGTATTATGCATATGTACGTGTATGTATGTGAATGCATGTGTATGTAATTATTTGTATGTGTATGTGTATATATATGTATATTTGTATGTATATGCATATGCATGTGTATGTGTATGTGTAAGTGTATGTATGTATATGTATGTGTAGGTGTATGTATATATGTGTTTGGATACGTGTATGTGTGTATATATGTATGTCTATGCATAAGTATGCGTGTATATGTATGCGTATGTGTATGTGTATGTGCATGTGTATGTGTATGTGTATGTGTATATATGTATGTGTGTGTGTATTTATACATGTTTACATGTATGTGCATGAATTTGTACATATGTATGTCTATGTGTGTGTGTGTGTGTTCATGTGTATGTGTATGTATGTGTACATGTATGTCTATGTGTATGTATATGTGTATGTGTATGTATGCATATGTATGTGTATGTATATGCATGAATGTGTATATAATTGTATGTATGTATAGGTGTATACATACATGTATCTATTTGTATATGCGTATGTGTATGTGCATACATGTGTGTGTGTGTGCATATGTGTATTTGTATGTGTATGTACGTGTAGATGTATGTCTATGCATATGTATATATATATATATGTGTGTGTGTGTCTATGTATGTTTATGTGGTATGAGTATGTATGCATATGTATGTGCATGCATGTGTATGTAATTGTATGTAAAAGTTAATAACTAATTATATTTTTTTATATACAATCAATACAATACATACATCAATAATTAACACTAATACTATTATTTATTTATTCATTTTTATGTGCTTTCAATTCATGTAATTAATGTTATGAATTCACTTTTTTTTAATTTTTTTAATTTATTCAATTTTTTATTCATTTTTAATATCATTTCATTTATTTTTTTTTATATTTTATATTTTTGTAATTTATTCATTTTTTAAAAATCGTACATATTTTTTTTATAAAATATTGAGGCTCAAAAGGCCTTTTTATTAGAAAAAGAAAAAGGTACAGAAGAGTAGCACACAATAGCCACATGAGACACAAAAAACATGTGCAAGAGTCTTTAACTCATATGAGAGTGAGTGCTCATGTTGTGATGAGGGAGGCATCCACCCCTACCATGAGGATGTAGACCCATCCTCCAAGTCTTAACTTGCATCCACAGTCCATCATTATCATCCGAAGATTCAACCACAACATCATCCTTCATGATTCCAGCTCCAAAAACACCATCACTCTTTGTCCTATCATCCTCACTGCTGGAAGTTGCGAGAATGTGAAATGATTTATGTAAACTTACATTACTCTTTACCTTCCCAATTTGAGATTGATTACTTCTGTTTGAAACCACAACTTCCCTTGAAATGGAGCTATCTAATCTCATCATTAGATGATCATTAGGGGTAAATGTAACCTTTTAATGAGCCCTTGTAGAAGAAGATGGTCTAGCATGACTTTAACTACCTCTAGAATCTGGGGCATGAGTCACCAATTGGAATCTAGGTTTTGCAGAAGATACCAATATTCGAATGGTGCTAGGGGGTCATGGGTCACCTATTGGTGTTACTTGTCGGAGTCCAGAATCTATATCAGGAGAGACCTGCATGGATCCACATTTGGCAGTGGAAAAAATATTCATAGATGATTTAGTTTTCCCAGGCTGTGATTGACCTGTAACAGTACTAGAATTATCAAGCAAAGGATAATCTTTCTTAGAGATTGGAATCTCAAGGATATAGTCCAAGATAACATTCTACTTGGATGTAGCCATGGTACTAATTCCATCTTCTACTGTAGAGTTCACCTTTGGAGTCAAAAGTAGTAACATGTGGGGACTGGTTCAATACAACATGCTACTTGCAAGGGACCTCACCGTTAATTGATCCATACCCTTTAGGAGGGACAATCTTTTGTGCTATAGAAATATCTTGACTTTCCTTTCTCAAAGCTAGTCTTAAAGACATTCAATGAGATTTTTGAAAGTCTGTATATGCAGACTGCATGCCACCAACTATAAATTGAGCCATTATATCAAATACAACTCCATCCTTCATGAGATATTGATCAAATTGCTTACTATAATCAGAGGGAACCTATTTTGGGAAGCTAGAGGTGAAATCCATCTTGGACTTGAATTTCCTTGAAGTTTCACTTTCAATCTTGGCTTTCTGTTTTCGGCAGTTAGATGAGACAAAAATTTGGTATTTTCAAATTATTGTATCCACTTAATCCTTTACAGATAGTTCTCTTTCTAATTGACTATAATTTAATTCATCTACTTCCTTATCCTCACTTATGATTCAAATTAAGATATCCTTGAATGAAATTCCTTCATCAACCAATTCATTTTATTCTACCATGTCATCCTAAGAGACATGCCTACCATTCAACTGTGGGGAAGAAGGACCTGCAGCCATACTAAGAGAGGAGGAGAGGCTAATGTTAGGGCTATTTGTGTTTCTCATAGTCTGTTGAATATCATAATCTCTATAAGATGATTCCCCTATATTGATAGTCAGTTTTTCACAGTTTTATTACTTATGAAGAGTAACCTCATTCACAACTTGGTCCCCAGTTTGGGTGAAAAATTCTTAGATAGTCCCATTAACCTATTTCTTCCTGTATTGAGACAGTTCATGGCCACTTAATTTATATCTAAAAAAAAACAAGATTCCTCCTACAGTTGGACCTTTTATGCCCAATAATAAAACAATCATCGCAAAAAATTGGCATTTTTTTCATAAACTATTTAAGAGTTATCTCATCTTGAGGAGTAGAAAGTAAAACCTTGTCAACCAAAGAGAAGCTTAAATCAATATCAACCAAGATACTAGAAAAATGACCAAAATTCACCTTTTTTGTGGCCATATCCATACAGATTGGTATACCGATTGATGACGAAATATCAAACAATATCTATGGGTGTCATAATATCCAATTTAATCAATAGATTTTGAATTATGTAATTAGTGTTATGAATTCATTTTTTTAAATATTTTTGTAATTTATTGAAATTTATTTATTTATTTCTATACTCATTCATTCAATATTATTTATTAATTTTTAATATATTCATAATTTATTCATTTTTTAATATTAATTTATACATATTTTTTATTAAATTTTAAATATTTTAAACATGTTTGTAATTTAAATAATTAACTCATTTAAATACATTTTTTTAATAATTATATAATTTAAATAGTTACTATATTTCATTTTTAATAATTTTATTATTTAAATAATTAATATTATTTATCTATTCATTTTTTATGATTTTTATCAGCACTAGTTTAAGTGCTCATAAAAGTGTATTTTATCAGTGTTAAAATATAAATGATGAGAAATACTACTTTTATCATCATTTTTTGGGCTAATAAAAGTGATGATTTATCAGCCCAGACAAAAAAAATTATTTCTCAGTACCAATGTTTTTAGCACTGATAGAATACACATTTATTGGTGCTTTTTAGTAAGATATGATAAAACCCATCATCCTATTTATAAAAGAACCCTAGCAGATCACATCTTCCTCACAACACATTCAACCTCTTATAGAAATGAATGTCTACTATAGAAAAATTCAATTTTTTTGGATAAATTGAATCTCAAAACTGATGGTATGAAATTATGAACTTATTTTTAATTAATCTTAGTCAATCATTCATGTGTTTTTCATTAATTTTTTGAGTTTATCTTTAGTTTCTCATATCTATAGCAATTGAAATCATTCTTTTTTAAATTACCAATTGAGACTCAAATAGAGATATTTTTGGATGTTGCTTCCAATGTAAACTATATTTAAGAAGAAGTTTGAAAAGAATTGGGAAAATAACTATTTTTTGTCAAGTAACTTCAATTAAAAATCTTCAACATCATCATATTTTTAACAACTATAATGTGATAGTTATTTTGTTCCTCATAGATAACATGATATTTACCCAATTAATTTACTCCACAAGTGTAAGAACCCAAGTTTTCTTATGAGGTATATATTCCTTCTCTTTCAGTTTTAATGTTTAGTTATAGCCTAATGTGAATGACTTTTTATGTCATAGAAGTATCAGGGGGTGTCGAGGGCTTGTTCGAAGCTTAGAAACCATGTTTTTAGGTGGTTTAATCTTGGAGAATGGTTAGTTAAAACTATGTGGGGCAGGCTTATTGTTTGATAAAAAGACATGAGGTTAGATAGAGGGGAGCTATATGCCACACTGTTAGTCCAAACTATGCGTAATGGGCCGTACAACTATGTGGCCATGTCTGCAACTTTTATAGAGGAATTTTTGCATGGTTTCCATATGGTTAGTCAAATTGTACGAGGAAAACCATGAGGGTGTCTCCTACAGCTAACTGTGAACCTAAACCATGCGAGCTCGATAATTTGGGTAATGTTTTCAATTTTAAATTAAATTAAATTATATTATAACCCTAAATTGTATTTCTTTCAACAGACAACAAGGAGAGATTTTGAGAGCCCCTGTGTAGGATTTGATGTAACTGTTCCATCCAATCTCTAATTAAAGTGCAAAACATCTCTTTTGATCTGCATCACTGAGTACTATATTCCTTTTTATCCATTATTCATTCTTATTCCTATCAACGATTCTATTTAGGTGAAATCTAATATACCCAAATTGTAGGTTCTTCATACATTCTTCATATTTATACCAATATGAGTTGAAATAAGAGTCGATAATATATGATCACCCCACTACCAAGATAAGTTAGGTGTTTTATACTTTTCCCACTAGTTTTGGTGCTTTATAGACCTAGCTGCTATTGTGCCTCCCACTAGATTTTCCAATGAAGCCCCTAAGATTGAAAAAATCAATTGAATTAATGGATATTGGGCCTATTAGGGATTCCGTTGTGTTTCATTATAATGTAATGGTCACTATTTCCCCAACCAAAGGCCACCCATGGGGTGTTCCATGTATTCACCTTGTTTTTATCTTTATTTAACCACCCATGGGGTGTGTTCGTGAGCTTTCCTAGTAAGAGGAAATTCATATATAAATTAAATGAATTAAATGGATTGTTAGGAGATTTTTTCCTCTCATTACTTGTGATTCTTGATTAAATGTTTTATATTTAACTTTAATTTCTTAAACGTGTTATTGATAAAATGTGTTAATGAGTGGATAAAATCATGTGATATGTTTAAATTAAATTGTGATATAATTAGTGGGTATACTCAATACATTCCTTTGATTATAGTAATGGTTAAATGAGTAGGTGTAGTCATTATTGTATTTGGATGTTAACGGTGATATGAGTGGGTAGAATTATATGTTATGAAATGGGAAATTGTATGAAATGGTAAATGGTTTGAAATGGTGATTGATTCCATAGATGCATTGTATTTTTATTTGTGGACCATTAATGAGGTAGTGGATGCGTTGGAAAGAGTATGCTCCTTGGGTCCAGCTTTCTTGGACATTCATAGGACATGTTTGGTTTGACATGATCCTATGACTCCAACCAGTTCCTAACCGTGTTTCCATTAAGATACTCCTGGGACTCGACAAGGTTACCCTTACCTTACAAACCTTAGATTTGACTCTTCATGGTCTAAAAGATTGTTTATATGGTACAACCATGTAATTTTTGATATGATTGGTTAAACGGCTCATGCATGGTTGTTTAACACATCTGGTATACAACGCGACCATGGTAAAGTGACATGTATTATTATAAATCTTGGTCATGGTTGTTCTAGATTTTCTATTTGTACAGTATGGCCATGGTTGACATTCCATGTTTTGATGAAAGGCAAGTACATGTTAGTTATTTATGCATTATTTTTAGATAAATTGTTATATTAGATTGACTAAATTTTGTAGGGAGCCTTGAGAGGTCATTTTAGTATCATTGCTTCAATATATTAAATTCCACAGGAACTTTACATTTGTTTATTTATTACCTGCTTACTTGTGCTTTGTTTAGATTAATATATTGAAAAATATGGAATTATATAGATCTTGGGTGGTTTCTTATTGGGATGTTATCTTACACCTTGTTTGGGACACCCTTGGGTACCCAAATAGACTATTTAGATGTAGGAAGAGATAGGTGCAAGTGACTACAGTTTCAGGGTTGATTTGTGCCATGCTTATGAGAAGGGGAGCATGGGATTGAGTTGAGCCTTTTTTGGTCTTTTGTTGGATAAATATATTGTATTATGCTACCATGTACCTATTTTGGATAATTTTTAGATACATGCATCAAAATCATAATTATATATGATACAGATCTGGTTTTTTATATATATTCTTATCTTGTTTATTTACCAGTTGTCTATTTGTTGTATCTAGTTCCTCTACTTGTATGTTATTGATGTTTCGTTGTGTATAATCTGATGATGATATCATGGTCTCCCCATTGAGACACTTTGTTCCTCACTACTAGTCAATAGTCTCTATCATTTGAGGAGTTGTGCTTGAGACCTTGTGACCAACTGGGATTAGGGCACTATTAGATGGAATCCAATTATGAGACATTACAAAGTGGTATCCGAGAATTATTTTTTGTTTTGATTTACTATTTGGAAAAAATAGAAAGGGATATGATGGAAATGGGGTTTGGTAATAAGATGTGCCCAATAGTAGCTACCCCATGTATAGGAAAAAGCCAAATTACCTCAAATTATTTTTTTTGATTTTGACTATTATAATTGATTTGACTCCATTATTGGGTGATAAAATTGTATTGTGATATTAATATTGATATTATTTTTGGTTTTATTCCGTTTCAACCTGATGAGATGAGGGTATTCTATCTCATGCATCATTTTAAGAACTTTCTAGAAATCACATTCCATGCATTATTCCATGTCATTTTGGGTGAATTACATACTACATGTTGTTGTGATAAGTTTTGTGATATATGTACCTACTGTTGTCATACATTTTGTGCAGTGGATAGAAAAAGTGAATCCATATTTTAGTTCATAAGGAGTATGGGACCTTATGGACTGAAAGGTGTAACACCTTTTTATTCAATTATTTAAAGTTAATTTGACATGGAATGGATTATATAGGAACCAAATTTTGGTTAATGTGGTGTTATGGGACCTCATGGATTGGAACTTGGTGAACCCTTGGTTAAACATTACGAATAAATGAAATGCGGGGTTTAAATTAAATTTGAAATGGGGAAATGAACTTGGAAATAAATACTAGACCTAGACCCAGTTTTTGAGTGGGAAAGGGGTAGTGTCTCTAGTGAATTTTCAAATATTTCTTTTTACAATATTGGATTTAGGAGTAGGCTGTGTGGTATGACCTATTTTAGTAGGTTTTGACCTATCCTATGATTTTGAGCTGCAAACTTTGGTGATGTTTTTTGAGGCATGTGATTGGATTAAAAAATGAACAACTAGACTAGGTGGGTTAGTTGGGGGAATTTTTATTTTGGGAGGACCTTTTATGGGTGTTTATAACGTTGATAATTAAATAAATACTATTAGGGTTCTTTTTGAAGTACTCTGGTTGGTTTAACAGACCCTTGTAGGTCACCTTATCTGTTATAACTTAAAAATTAATTTAGTTGATAAATTTTCTAATTTATGATAGGATTTAAATAAATGATTAATGTTTAAAATAAAGTTTTATATGACTTTCATGTTATGCGTTGGAGTATTAGTTAAATTTGGCACCAAGTGTTTATGCTTAGAATTGGTGCTTGAGTTTCTATTTTAATATTTTAAATGATTAATGGTTGAATGTGAATAAGTCTAACGAAGTTAAAAATAGAACCTATAAGTAGTTTGCTTGGTTTAAATGTCTTTTTGAGTTTCTTAAGAATGGTAATGTGAGCAATTTACATTGGCCTTATCCTTCTTATAAATGACTTAAATAATAGGTTCTTGAGCCCGGTTACTTATGTTTGGTGTGACATAGTGATAGGGTCAATGCTTGTACTTCTTAAGGGGATAACCCATGGTGGGTATTACCATTAAATCCTAAATACATTGATAAATGTTTTCAGTTTTTGATTTTAGTTCCATTCGGGTGACATTGTCCATAATAGGAATCTTACTTTCTAAATGACACCCTTGTTCAGATTGGTGGTCATGGTAACCTTGACCCCTATTACAAGTATGAGCATTGAGTAATTCTCAGTTTCAATAGGTTAGACATGCCTAGGACATGGTCAACTGTTTGGTAGGTTTTATGACCCTCTTCTTTTCCATAGTGATGGATGAATTGGTATTTCATCATCTAGGTTGATGGTTGTAGGGGAAATATGAATCTGGGATAAATATTTTGTATGGAATACCTAATACATGGATTCATAGGGAATAAATCCTATGAAAAGCATCGGGGATTATTGTCTTCTTTCTAGAACCATGGGGTAGTATGCATTCACATAAGCAAAACTCGTCGAGTTGTTAAATGATGTAACAAAATGGTTGAGTTCGTTGAAATAATTTAGCCTTGTGCTTTTGAGTACATTATCAGGTCATATCTTTATTAGACTGAATAGGGATTTAAAGAATCAAGTTCATCCTAATGCTTGGGATGACTTTCAAGATAATCGGGTGTGTTGACATGCTGGTCAGGTCGGTTTTGTTTTTCATGCCAAATGCCCTGATGTTGTATGTGTGACTCAGAGGAGTGTCATATGTGTGTCTAGGTTGATTCTGATCTGGAAAACTTATGATAATCTAGTATATATCTCATTTTAATGACTAGTACACTCCTAAGGCAGGGAGCATCATTCTGGTTATAGAAAATGTGTCCTTCCAAGTATACATAACACAACTAAAGAGGAGCATTTGGAAATGGTTGGGTTTTATTGAATTCCCTTGAGTATTTAATGTTTTGAAATGTGTCAGTGCTTAATTGGTAGCATGATGTTTTTGTGGTTTTCTATGTATGGAACCTTTGAGATACACCGATAGTCTTGGATGGAATTTTTTGTGTTGGATTGAGTGATTACAGGATGCCTCAAGAGGTGAAGTATAGTGATAAGTTTGTATTGGTATGTTGGCAGGTGAATATGAGCATCATTCAAGGTAAATTGACCAATAGCGGTTTGGATGATCTTCTTGAAAATTCTTGAAATCCTCTTAGTGTATTCATCTTAATGATACAAGCATGTCCCCTATATTGACATCATCCTTGATACACTATGGGAGGGTTGGTCTTATTCCACACTAAAGTTTAAATGTTTTTGGGATTATTATGTAATATCTATCAGAGTTGAACGCTAGATGTGTGTTTTTTATCGAGGTTTGGTTAGTTTAGATTGATACCAAGATTCTTGAGTAGGTATGACTTGGACGGACTCTTGGACACCAACCGTTCTTCTCTAACTTGACTGCCAAAGAGATTCCACTATGGGATCAGTCAATGATATGATGTGGGATTCATGGATTTTTACCAATGTATCACTTATAAATATAGAGTATGGAATGCCTTGGTTTAGTTCCTTGGGCTAGAGCTTTTGAATTTGAGGTTAACAAGGACTTGTTATCAAGATCAGAGGTGTTTTTTAGAAAGGGTGATGATCCCAGTGGGATGGATCTGGGTTACCCCTTGTTCATTCTGAGGTATGATAGTTTTTAATGGTTATGTGATGCTATGACCAATGAACATCACCAATATTTGGGTATGGAATTTGGTGGATGTGTTTTTGGTAAATAAAAAATTACGTGGAAGAAGGTGTTGTGATTTAATTTGTAATATACCTCATATTTTTAAGAATAGTTGGATGGGGTGGATCTACTCCTTATTCTTCTTATTTGATGTTTACAGACATAATGAAACAATTTAAACATGTCACCAAGTTGAGGAGGTTGTGGTAAAAAGGCCAACAATGTCTTTCTGAAAATCTTGTGCGACTAGTTTTGAGTTTGGTCAATAGGGATTTGAAAATTCTTTTATGGTTAAGTACTTGACATGACCTTAGATGTAGTTAGGTTTTATCAGTTAAATAATTCACATCGAGAGCATTGCTAGAATTCTTAGTGGCAGATTTTTTAAAGAAATTCTGATTGTAGAGCTTCCATGGTTCATAATTGGCCTATTTTGTTGATAAAATCCATGGTGGGGAGCACCATCAGCTAGATGTTTAAAGAGACTAAGAAATGATCATGTCCTTATATAAATGGTATTTCCAATATTGGTGTATAGGTATGAAAAGTGGTGTAGCTAGTTTTTCCATGTGATGTTCCACCTGTAAGAAGGTGAAGGCGGAACACGAGTGAGCAACCTGAATTTTACTCCAGGTACCCATTCCTAAGTGGAAATGAAATGATGTCATGATGGACTTCGTGATGAGTGTATTGAGGTAACCTTGAGGTAGTGATGTTGTATGGGTTTTTTTTGATAGGAACACAAATGTTTCTCATTTCTAACCAATTAAGGATACCTTCAGTGTGGATGAGTTTGGGAGGTTATATATCTATGAGATAGTATGACTCCATAGGGTACCATGTACTATCATTTCAAATAGGGATGACCATTTTAAGTCTTTTTTCTAGAAGATTTTACAGAGTTTTTTGGGTATACAGGTTCTTTTGAGCACAACATGCCACCCTTAGACAGATATCTAGTCAGATCACACGATATAGGTGCTTGAGGACATACTACGAGCATGCGTTCTAGATTTTGGGGGATATTAGGAGAGGCATATATCCATGGTTAAGTTTTCCTTCAATAAAATATATTAGGCGACTATAAAGTTGGAACCTTATGAGGATTTTTATGTTAGTCCATTCTTGTCACCCATGTGTTGGTTAGAGGAAGGTGAGACAGTTTTACTAGGACCACATATCACATAAGAGGCTTATGAGAAGGTCTAGTTGATTTAGAAGTGGATGGATACTGCACAGTCCTGAAAAAAGTCTTATGTTGATCACTGTAGATGACATCTATAGTTCATGGTCCAGGATTGAGTCTTTTTACTTATTTCACTAAGGCTGGGATACATACCTATCAAGAGACAAGGAAAGCTTTCACCATGATATGTAAGGCCATTCGAGATTCTAGAGAGATTCGGGTCAGTAGCCTATCAGTTGTAGTTACCTCAGAGGTATCAAGACATATACAAAGTCTTCAATATATCTCAGTTATTCCACTATCATTCAAACATGTATAATTATTTTCAGCCTAAGGAGGTTGAGATTCAGGTTGATGCATCCTTTGAGAAACATCCCATTCATATCATTGATAGGATAATGAAGGTTCTCTGAGGTCAATCGGTTCCCCTAGTACAGATGCTATGGTAGCATGGCCACTTATAAGATGAGACTTGGTATAGGGTGGCTGACATACATTCTTAGTGGCTAGAGTTGTTCTCAGATGAATATTGACCACCCTTTAGAGGAAAATTCAGTGATGGATTTGTTTAAGAGGGGAAGATTATAGGAACCTGGGTTCTCATATGAGGTAAAAATTCTTTCCATTTCAGTTTTAATGTTTATTTATTGCCTAATGTGAATTACTTTTGAGGTTATAGAAGTATCATGGGTGCCTGGGGCTTGTTCAGATGCTGGAACCCAAGTGTTTGGGTGATTTAAACCTATCAAATTGTTAGTTCAAACTGTATGGGGAAGGCTGTATGGTTTGATCAAATTATACACGGCTATAAAGAGGGGAGATATAGGATGCAATTTTTGGAAAAACCATGTGGAATGGGCTGCACAACCGTGCGGCCATGTGAAACACTTTTATAGAGTTATTTTTCACAATTTCTACATGGTTAGACAAACAATGTGAAGAAAACCATGCATGGCCCCCTCTCCTATAGCTAACCATGCGGTTTGGTGCATGATTTTTCAAACTATGCACCTAAACTATGTGACCCCTATAATTTGGGTAATTTTTATAATTTTAAATTAAAATAAATTCTATTATAACCCTAAATTGGGTTTCTTTCAATGGATAGAAATGAGACATCTTGAGAGCCCCTCCTTGATGCCTAGGGTAGAATTTGTGGTAACTCTTCCATCTAATCTTCGATTCAAGTGTGGAATTTATCATTGGATCTACATCAGTGAGTAATCAATTCATTTTTATCCATTTTTCATTATTATTCCCAATGAATATG
The DNA here is from genome assembly GCA_963277665.1 of Viscum album. Taxonomy (NCBI): domain Eukaryota; kingdom Viridiplantae; phylum Streptophyta; class Magnoliopsida; order Santalales; family Viscaceae; genus Viscum; species Viscum album. The sequence continues at coordinate 1,604,360,625 of OY728141.1, read as the reverse complement.
CAATTTAGGTGCAAGATAATATGACCTAATTTTAGGTTCTTTGTCTGTTCTTCAGATTTATCTCGATCTAAGTTGAATTAGGAGTCAATATTGGAAGATCACTCCACTACTAAGCTAATGTTGGTGGTGTATACTTTTCCCAGTGGTTTTGGTGGTTTATAGACCTAGCTTCCATTGTTCCACCTATCGGACTTTCCGGCACGACCTTGAAATTGAAACAATGGATTGAATTAACTTTGATTGGTCCTGTTAGGGATGACCTCAGGTTCCATTGTGATGTAATGGTGTTTGTTTCCCCAACCAAAGGCCACAGATGGGGTGTTCCATGTGTTCACCTTATTTTTTTTACCTTTTTAGAACCACTCATGGCGTGTATTATTTATCTTTCCTAGTAATAGGAAACTCATATATAAATGAAATGAATAAAATGGATTTTTAGAAGATTTTTTTCCTCCTCTTGAATGTGATTCTTGATTAAATGGTCTATATTGCACTCAAATTTCATAAATAGGTTATTGGGAAAACGTGTAAATGAGTGGGTAAACTTATGAGATATGTTTAAATGGAATTGTGATATAATGAGTGGGTATAATCAATTATTTCCATTGATTGTAGTTATAGTTAAATGGGTAGGTATACTCATTATTGTATTTGGATGTGAATAATTACATGAGTGGGTAGTCATATGTTATGAATAGAAAATTGTATAAAATGGTAAATGGTATGAAATGGTGATTGATTCCATAGATGCCTTGGAAGTTTCTCTTTGGATATTGAACGTGGTAGTGGATTCCTTGGATAGAGTATGATCCCAAGGTCTTGATTCTGTGGGATGCCTTGGGCCTTGATACACCTTGGATCTGGAATTCTCGGAATCATGTAGGACATATTCAATATCACATGATCTTAGAACTCCAACCAGTTTCCAACTGAGTTTCCATTGAGTTTCTCCTGGGAGTCGACAAGGATGCCTTGGTCGTCTACACCTTGGATCTAACCCATTGTGTTCTGACACTTTTTTTATATGGTATGAAAATGGGATTTTGGGACATGTTTGGTTGAACAGATCATCCATGGTTGTTTAACACTTTAGATATATAAAACGACCATGGTAAAGTGACATGTATGATTATATAGCTTGTCCATGGTTGTTCTGGATTTTTTTGTTATACAAAAAGTCTATGGTTGACATGATATGTTTGGATGAATAAAAAGGCCATTTTAGTGCATTGTTTGTAGCTGACCTGTTAGTGGAGATTGACCATATTTTGTAGGGATGTTTGAGTGTCTATTTCAATATTAATAATTTACTAGATTACATTCCATGGGAAGTTTACATTTATTTATTTATTATCTAATTACTTTAACTTTGTTTATCTTAATATATTTCACAACATGGATATATATAGATCTTTAGTTTTTTTCTACCAGGATGTTATCTTACACCCTATTTGGGACACCCTTGGGGACCCAAAAAAACTATTTGGATACAGAAAGAGAGAGGGGAAAGCTCCCATAGTTCCACAGTTAATTTGTTCCATGCATAGGAGTAGGAGAGCATGAGATCGAGATGAGGCTCGAGATGCTATTCAGTGATATCACCATTTTTGGTATTTTTGTTTTTTTGGATACCTGTGTTGTATTATAATTCCATGTAACTATTTTAGATTCTTTTTAGATGTACATACCATCATCATAATTGTATATGAGACACTTCTAGTTTTGTTGTATATTATTATCCTTTTTATTTACTAGTTTTCTATTTTTCTATCTACGTCATCTACTTGTATGTTATTGATGTTATACTATGTAAACTCTAGTGATGAGGTAATAATATTCCCATTAACACACCTAGGCCCTTACAACTAGTCATAAACCTCTGGTGTTTAGGGAAATTCACTTGAGGCCTTGTGACCCACTGGGCTTGGAGCACTATTAAGTTGCATCCGGGTCTGGGATGTTACAACAAGAACTTTTTACCAATTTGAAATTGAACATTGTTTAAATGTACATTGATTGATATGAATTAGTGTGGAATCCTAAATTGGGTTCCACATACCAGTTTCCCTGAGTCGGGGAACCACATGACCCCATGCATGCCTCCCCGTACATGAGAGGCTGCTGACTAACAATGAGGATCTAATGTAGATATTATGGGGAGAATTTACCCTCTTTATCAAATAAGTACAAAAAAATAAATAAATAAAAAATATAAAACTAATGATAACAAATAATCATAATAATACACTAAATGATAAAAACCGGTGTCACATGATAACCCAAAATAGGAAAACAATATCCAAACCAAAGAAGTTGATATTTCATGCCATATATTTGTCAAGTTTCAAATGAAAAACCAAAAATAAAGACACTGAAACCTCCCAAGAGTGTCCCAATAGAATGTATGGTTCCCTCATCCATGATCCATCCCAATATCAACCATCTAAAAAATGGATCTTTCCCTTATCCTATCCTGCAAAAACGAATTCTATTTAGGTACTGATTAGGTAGCCTGAGTAGGGTGTGAGTAGAACTCAGTAGGTTACCACCAACAATGTCTTAAACAATATCCAATCTATAACAGTGTATGCAGTAGTATAAAGAATAAAATAAAATAATATTGTAAACCACTTTTCATACTAAATTATTCTTTACTTAACCACATAAATCCTAGGTTCACGATAACACCCTATTGGACAGAGTAAGTATCTCAAGATGGGGGTGAATTGAGTACCCAATAAAATTTTCTGTTCAAAATAGATTAAAATAGATTCCCCCAATTAATTTAAAAACATCTGAGCTACACAAAATAATAGATCATTATAAATTTTAATCTTTAAAAATATTTCTTAGAAGATTGATTAGGTTTAGGATAAATAATATACAACATTAGTCAATCCTTTGAAATAAATTTAATTAATTAAAATCTTATAAAAATACTAATTAAGGTTAACCATTAAACTATTAATTTTGTTTACAGTTTTAATGTAGAGATTCAAAATAAAAAAAATAAAAAATGTAGCGTGATTTTGGATACAAGAGGTTCAGTCTAAAGATGAGACATAATCCTCTAAACTTAGTGATAAATTACCACCAAGAAATTTATATAAATAAATTAGTTGATACAAAAACTGGATAGGGTTTTACAACTTTATACCAACTATCTAGACCACAAAGGCCTCTTCCACAGTTATCCATGAGATTACAAAATATAATAGGTCACACATGACCCCTTCCACAGTTTCCATGGGAAAACAAATAAAGAAAGGATGAGAAGATATTTATGTATCTTCTAATTTAATACAAGATATAGGGTTCATATATAAAATAGAGTACAGAAAACACTGCTCATAATGTAAAGAATATAAATATATGGAGTAGTTAAAAGTTGAAAAGGGATATAAATTATCAGTCTTGTAGTGTATCTTGTGACTCATGATTTTGATTTTCTATGTATCTAGAGTCAGGTTCTCATGAAAAATATAGTGGAACAGAGTGTTTTAGAAACTGTTTTTATTGACTGTGAAAAAACAATGGATGTGTAATGATCTTTAGCTTCCTCAGTCAGATGTAGTCATGTAAGTTATTTCAATGATCTACAACTCTCATTTCATATACAACTTTCAGCATGTTCCTCTTTTTAGTGTACCTTCTTTGTGTACATCACTCTATCACACAAGGGACTATGCTTCTATTTTTATCAATAAAATTCAAGAGCATCCATTTGAGCATTCAGATATTCTGAATTCTCATACTTAGGGCTGACACGTCTTTTAATGCATTCTTTTGAGCCATTAATAAAAAATAATTAAAATAATTATTGGAATTAAATTAAATGATATAACCATTGGAGAAATTAATTCAAAATAAAATAAAACAAAAATGGTGAGTCCCAGAAAGGTGACAAGGCTCTTGAGGTGTTTCTTTGTAATAGTGTCTCCCTATAGTGGTGTCTAAGTCTAGTAGAGAGACTTTGGAACAATTTCACATTGCTGGAGGTGACTTATACTGACAGTGTGACATTTTATAATTAGCCACAATTCTAATATGGTGATGAGTCATCCTTTTGGAAGTGACTCCACTAATGATAGGTCAGGATGGAGGTGAATTATACTTTACCAATTTTTTAATTCAGTGGTATGACAAAGCTGATGGTGAGTCCTTACATAGTTTTCTAAATCTACACTATTGAGTCATGAAATCCTTGATGGAGTCTCAAGGTGACAGTGAGGCTTTTTTGGTGGTGTATCATACTTTTTTCAAAATTTATTCTCAATGGTGACTCATTTCTAACAGTGAGTCAAAGGAAATGGTGACTCTTCCTTGGCGGTTACTCATCTTTACAATGTCACAACTTTAATGGTGAGTCATACTTATCCAAATTTCATCAATCTATGGAATAATATAAAATGATATTAGAAAATATGAAAATCATTATTATCATTAGACACATGATTTTCTGTTCATTAAAACAATAATAGAAACAAACTCCTCATTCACTACTACAAAAGAGTCCTTTAACACTGCTAGAATAGGCCTTTATCAATGCGAAAAAGGAACTAATAAATGGAGCGCGATTAATATCTCGAATCTTTTATCAATGCTAAAAAATAACTAATAAATGAAGCTCGATTAATATCTCGAAGATTTTATCAATGATAAAAAACACTATTAAAGGGGCCCTTTAAGTGTGCCTTTTTAGTGTTGATAAAGGTCATGCTGTAAAATGGGGTATTTATTTTGAATGTATATGAGCCCAAAACCTTTATCAGTGGTTCTAGGAAACCTTTAACAATGCTCTCACCATCTTTATCAACACATTTCACACCACCATGCCTTTTATCGGTGCTTTTGAAATTTCCAGCCTTATGCGCGCCCACCTAGATTCGAACCCGACACCCCTACTTCAAATATGAAATTCCTTTACCACTACACCATGTTGCTTTTTTTTCTGTTTAATGATATTTCTAATTATATATATATATATATATATATTTACCCAAATATTTTTTTATTCATATATTTATATAAATATTTTTAAATAAATTTATACAATATATGTGTGTGTGTTATATACTAATATTTATTTAAATATATTATATATTATATTAATTTACATATAATAGAATAGAATATAAATATATATCTATTTATGAACACACACATATATGTATATATAAACATTATAAATATATTTGTACAATGTAAAAAATTGTTTGATATTTTTTTAAATACATTTTTAGAATATGTATTTATTTACATATACTAGAATATACATTTTTATGTAAATATATTAATATATGTATTTATATGAGTGCTTTATCATACGAAAATATAAGAAAAAATTTATATATTTATTCATAAATAAAATTATATTGTAAAAATGTTAAAATTTAAAAACCATAATATCAATATGAATAAAATCCCTGGGAATAAATTCATTCTACACCAAAAAAGGCAATAATACCCCCTTAAAAAAGGTTGAAGATCCATTGAATGTTAAAAAATTGGGGTACCCTGACTAAAAAATCAGTTTTGGAGGCCTTTTAGGTATTTTTTGGCCTAAAAAAATGTGATAGAGGTTTAACTATGTCATGAAACACATAGATCTCATCATAGGATTTGATTTAATATGTTATAGAGCCCAAATGGACACTCGAATCAAAAGTTATTTCCTTTTGAAGTTCAAGTTACATTTTCAAATTATTTTAGATATTTTATTTATTTTATTTATTTTTTTATTTCAAATTGATATTAAATGACTTTTAATCGATAATAATAAGAAAAATATTAATTAAAAATATTTTTTTAATTGTTTTATAAGTCATTTACACAAAATATCTTATATATATTAAGTGTAAATGCCAATTTACCTTATCTAAAAAATATTTTAAAAAATATATATTATATTTATATCAATATAAATATATTTATATATTAATATATTATTTTTAATGAAATATATTTTTTTGAAGTATATCATTATCAGTGCTACTAATAAAGAGATGATAATGGGGGATCTTTATTAGTGCCTCTAAAAAATGAAGATAAAACCCCCCTTTATAAGTGGTTTTTAGCACTGTTAAAGACCATGTTTAACAATGCTAAAAAGTAACTATTAAAGACCCCCTTTAAATTTTTTTTATCATTAAAATAGGGGGTATTTAATAGCGCTTTTAGCTAACACTGTTAAAAACCTAAAACTGGATAAACCCGGTTTTTTAGTAGTTTTTTTTAATGATCACAAATCATGGAATCAAAGGTAAGATAAAAAATAAAATAAATCATCACATATTATGCACATGATATTAACAATAAAAAGGTAAAATTATGATAGTATAGAAATTGTATCAAAGAAAATGAAGTATCATGTGTAAAATATAGAAATAAATGACATATTGGAGTTCTACCCCATTTGGTATTATCAAAAAGGTAAACATAATCATAAGAAAACATTAAATTAAGAAATAAAGAAGGTAAATAAGAGGGGAAAAAATAATCAATAATTAAGAAAGATAATTAACAGGAATTTAAAAAGTTAGGACAAAATATTCTATAGAAGAAACAACCCATTAAATAAAAAAAATCTAATCCAAAAACAATCTCAAGGATTGATAGAAGGGCCCATCCGTGCTTTTTATTTATCTGTGGTCTGGCTTTGGTCTGAGGTAGTAGGCTCATCTTAAGGTAGAATGGTAGGAACACCAGTTGAAGATCTAGGCTCTTTGGTAAATATGGGTATGAGGTTCCTAATATCTTCTATATAAGATAGAGAAAAAAGTAGGAAATAGGCTTGAAGAGCTGTAAGGGGATCTCTAGCTACTTCTAGTCAAAGAGATAATTCAACATCAACTCCTAGAGTTGTGACTAGATAAGATAAATGGACAGTCATTGGTATGGGCTCATGATCCACAATATCTATCCCATCACATGAAGAAAAGGCTTTATAAGATGGACGAATTCCATGTTGATCTTCCCTCCTCTCACCATGGAACTAAAAAGGATTCCCTTATCTTTTATAAATATTTGATGCACTAGAGTTATTTCTTTCAACTTTTTTGACTTGTTCTTTAAAGGATAATAAAATAGGGTAAATTAATATATTTTTAACCAAAAATTTTAAATTTAAATCAATGGAATTCTTTGTATATATCTTTGATAGATAATATTTAATTTCCTTCATTATAGTTTCCCATTATGAGTTCATTTCTTTTCACAGTTTCTTATCATCATGTGATCATGATCAGTGATTTGCTCGAACTTCCTCAAAATTTCCAAAGGAATGGAAAGATCACCACTAGAAGGTACACTTGAAAAAACAAAAATTTCTTCTATAATAACAGTTCTGATCAGGTCAACATCAACAGTAATGGAACCGATTTAATTAACCAAGGATCCATCTTCAAGGCTCTTAGGAATATTATCCATAGAAGCCACAAAGGATGACCATATCCCTTCCAATAGGGAATTCATGGATTCCATATCTCCACTTAGTCTTTAATTCTCAATTTCAATATCTTGAATATGATGCATAATTTTAGGTTGGATATGATGGATTACCAACTCAAATAAATACCTTGAATCATTTTCACGTAGTCTAGTGAGAAGAGGTGGTTGAATATTCAAAACTTTATCCAAATTTGAAATCATATTCTCTCCAAAAATATCCAAGTCAACCTTGGTGACTATATCCATTGGTATAGGTGAAATAATAGGAGCATGAGTAGCAAGTGCATAAATTTTTTCAGAATCAAACCTCTCTAACATCCTTGAAACATCAATATGATTTACCAATGATCCTTTAGGATCCCTTCCATTTATAATATTAGGTCCACCATTATTTGGTGGAATCTCAACTTCTCCAGAGAACTTACCCCATTACTCTATCATAGGATCAATCCAAATGTCATAAAACTTAACCAGAGAGGATTCAAAAATGATATTTACTACTAAAATCGTTACAAAAATTGGGATTTCAACATGTCTTTGCACATCTACAGTCTATGCAGAAATATCCTGCTCACCACAAGAAAGCTTTTCTTCCATCTACACATCAGCATTCTACACAACAACAACACATATATATTCTTTATTCTTATAAATAGAAGGATTGTTTATATATATATCATCCAACTGTATAGAACCACCATCTTGCTCACTATAAAAAAGTTATTTATCCATTTTTTCAGCAACATGTCACTCAAAAATAGTAATAATTCACATTTTCTCAGCAAAAATATAATAAAAAATAGTCTGATCAACAACAAACTCAACGCTTTGGGATTTCCCCCCTCAATAAATTAATCACCCTTTTCTCTAGTAGTAGTGTCCTTTTTACCATCAATACTAGGTCTGTGCTAAAATCTAGAAACAAATTCTTTAGGAGAAGCAAACTAGTCTTGAGAAGTTTCACCATCCTCTCTTCTTAATTTCCTTTTAAAACCATTAGGATCCAAATCATCACCATCACCATTATCATCATCTCAATTTCAACTTCCTTTCTCATCATTTTTATCACCACCATCATCATCTTCTTCTTCTCCCTCATCATTATTGTCGTCATTATCATTAGATTTAGAGCTAATCTTTATCTGTTCTTCTTCAGAAACTTTAGTTTCTTGTCCATCACTTATTACTAATTTTTCTATTTTAGTAAGTCTCCTAGGAGGATTAGGAGCTCCATAAGTAATAGGTGGGGAGTTATGAGAGATATATGGATCACTACCCTCATCAAAATGATAAGTATCTTCCTCAAATTTAGAGACATTGAATTCTTCCTTATCTGAATACTCTAATACCTCATTTGGTTCCAAAGAAGAATAAACAAGGTCTATTAGACTTGAAGTATAGTCTTTAGTGTTGAATTCAGCATGAAGTTTTTCACCATCATCTACCCACTAATTTTTCCAATGGTCCAGGTTTATCTTCATCCATGAAAAAATCACTTTTGAGATAAAAAAACTACTATTTTCTATAAATGAATCTTCATCATCAGAAACCATGTATTTTTTTCTTTAAAATAGATAAGTTTATATTTTTTCCTCTTTTCTTCAAAAAAATACAATAGAAATCTTGATACCTTAAGGTTAAAAAATAAACTTTCCTTGGGCACAAAATACGTTGGATAAAATTAAACAAAAGTATACATTCAACATCCAACTCAGAATCTATTGGCCTTCTCACAGTTCCATCACCTATCAACTAGAAAGGGCCTATTCATAAATAAAATTATCACCATCATATATGATGGTTCCTTGATAATCATTGAAATCACCTTAATGTGGAACACCCAAACAACTTTTCCACTGTTTTTAGGAAAAATATATTCTGTGACCATTTATTCTTTTCCTCATAAAATATTATTCTTCATCATTAAAACTAAAATCAATAAATTGGAAAAAATCATAAACTGGATAAGGATAAATGAGTATTATTTTAAGATAACTAATCTGACCATCCTTGGTTCTGAATTACCTTGATAACCAATGAATTACTCATAAGGAACCATTAAACTTCAACTTCCTTTTTGGGTACTACAAATATTTTTGAAATATCTGGATTTAAAGGCACTACCAAAACTCCACTACTAGAATATGATTTCTACGTATTAGTAGGACTTGACTCATCTGGAGAATACATTGAGAGTCACTGTACTTTATCCATGCAGATAGGTTTGGTTTTCTTAGTCGAAGGTGAAGGGAAGGTTGTAAGGTTGAGGTTTCAAAGACAAAGGGTTGCACTGGGATTGAGAGAAAAGATAGTTGTGAGAAAATAGGTGCATTGGAATTATAAAAATTTATATTATATATAATTTGGGATTTAGGTATTCAAAAAATCAAAATCTAAGTAATACATGAGAAATAGAATTTGAAAATCGGGAAACAATTGAATTGGGTTAAAAATAAAATAAACTATAAGAATAAAAAACTGGCAGTTCAACAATTTAGAAGAATTTTTATGGAAAAGGCATGAAAACCAACAATGTGATGTTCACAAAGATGATTCAATCAAAATTTTGAAACAAACACAATGATGATACAACCTTAATGGTGAAACAACCACTATGATGATACAACCACAATGGTGTTTTAAACCCAAAGACATGTTCTCAAAAAATTAAACTTAATAAAAATTAATCATACCTAGTTCATGATTGATATAATTAATTTTCTCATAATTTGAAGACTTTGAATATATATTATCCAACTTATGTTTTGTATGAATGTATTCAAGAGTGATATCACCTTTTTGAAAGATATCTCTCAAAAAGTGATGTATTACATCAATATTTTTTGTTCTAGAATGTGATACTGGATTATTATAAATATTTATTGCACTTTTATTGTAACAATTTATGGGGAAATTTCAAAATTTATATCTATAGTCTGGTAATGTTTATTTCATCCATTTTTTCACAGTATCTACCTGTAGATATGTATTCAACTTACACAGTTAATAATTAAATATAATTTTATTTCTTATTACACTAAGAAACTAGAGACTTTCCTAAAAAGTGACATGTTCCATAGGTTCTTTTTTTATATAAATTACATCCACCAAAATCTACATCTAAATAACTAAATAAATCAAATGATTTTCCTCTTGGGTAAATCAATCCTAAATTGGTAGTATATTTGAGGAATTTGAAAATTCTTTTGACAAAAACCATGTTTGACTCTTTTGGATTAGCTTGAAAATAAGAACACATAAAAAAACTAAAAAAATATCAAGTCAACTAGAAATTAATTAGAGAAGACTACCAATCATACGTATATAACTAGTTTGGTCCAATAGTTTCCTAGTTTTATCATGGTCTAATTTATAGGTGGTACTAATAGGAGTATCACTACCCATATTTTTATCCAAGTTAAATTTTTTTCAAAATATTCTTTATATATTTACTTTTATTTAAAATAATTCCTTATTTATTTTGAAAAATCTAAAAACCAATAAAGAACTTGAGTTCACCCATCAGACTCATTTAAAATTCATTTAAAATCATTTTTGAAAAGTTAGTACATACTGAATTTTTATAAGATACAAAAATAATATCATCTGTATAATTTTTTTCTACTAAAACATCATTTGAAATCTATTTTATAAAAAGGATTGGATCAACTATACCCTTTGAAAAACCTTTTGAAATAATAAAAGTGATAAGCCTATCATACCAAGCTATAAGAGCCTATTTTAAACCATATAAATATTTAGTTAATTTGGAAACTTGATTTGGATAATGGGGATTTTTAAAACTAGGGGGTTGTTCAAAAAAACCATCCTCAATTATAAAACCATTCAAGAAAGAACTATTCACATCCATTTGATAAAGTTTTAAATCTATTTGTACTTTATAAGTAAACACAATTCTAATGGATTCAATTATGGATACAGGTGAAAAGGTTTCTTCATAGTCTATTCCTTATTCTTGATTGTAACCTTGTGAAATAATTCTAGGTCTGTTTCTAACTATTGTTCCTGACTCATCTACCTTGTTTCGAAATAACCATTTAGTGAAAATAATTAAGGTTTCCTTGGGTTTATCCACTAGTTTCCACATTTTATTTCTTTTAAACTAATTTAATTCTTCTTAAATTTAAATCACATAGAACTCATAATTAATGGATTCATAGATGTTCTTAGGTTCTAGTTGAGATAAGAATTATTGATGTTTAATATAATTTCTAAGGGAAGATTTGTCTATGTTCCTCTATCTAGGTCTCCTACAACATCATCTAAGTGATGATACCTAGGGGTTATAATAGATCTATAAAAAGTAGGGTTGGTCATTTATGGTTCTTTTAGAGGTTTAGGTTTTGGAAGTTCTAGAATTTTTTAGAACTGGATGATTCTTCTAACTATTTCAATTTAGAATCAGCAAGTTTTGAATTTAAGTTCAGAGAAGTCAAATCATCCTCAATATTTTATAGGGAGGTATTAGGATCATGTGGATTTGTCTCATTGAGTTTGACATGAAAAAAATTCTTCCATATTTTTGGTTCTATTATTAAAACCTCTATATGATTTACTGGAAATTGAATAACTCACGAAAATTCCTTTAACTCTTTTGGAGGAAAATTTGTCAAGATTAACCGTAGTGTTAAGAATGAAAAATTTGCAACCGAAAACAATAAAGTAATTAACCTTAGGATTCCTATTATTCTAAATCTCATAAGGAGTCTTCTTTAAGATAGGATTAATCAAAACTATATTTATTATGTAACAATATGTGTTGATAGCCTCTATAAAAAAATATACAGGCAAGTCATATTCATTTATGATGGTTTGAGAAATATATTGAAGTGTTATATTCCTTATTTCTATAACTCTATTCCAATGAGAGGTCCTAGGAGTAGAGAAGTTATGAGTGTATCCATTTTATGGAAAAAAATATTAAAATTATTTATTTTCAAACTCATGGTCATGGTCACTTCTTAGGGTATTAATCCTAAGTCTACACAATTTCTCTATAAATCTAGAATACTTGGTGAAATATGAACATGCTTCACTTTTGTGAGCTAAAAAAACAACCAATTATACCTATAAAAGTCATATACTAGTACATATACATAATACTTTCCATTAAGACTAGAAACTATAGATGATCCAAATAAATTCATATGAACCAACTCAAGTGGTCGATAAGTTGACATTTATTTCTTTAGTTTAAAAGAAACTTTATAGTGTTTCCATTTTTGACAGGGGTTACATAATTTATCTTTTATGAACTTTAGTTTGGGTAGATCCTTAACTAAACCTTTTTGAGTAAGCTTCCTAAGTGAGTTAATGTTGAAGTTTCCTAGCCTTTTATTCCAAATACAAGATTATTTGTGAAAAGTTCTCAAGAAGGAAACATTTTGAGAAATTAAATAATTCAGATCAATAACATAAACATTATCATTTCTTAAAGTAGTAAAAATTAAAGGATTTTTAGAATAAAAAACATTACATTCATTGTTCTCAAATTTAAAATAAAAACCATCATCACATAATTGCGAGATGATAATCAGGTTATATTTCAAACCATCAATAAACAATAATTTAGAAATTAAAATAGAATTACTATTACCAATTTGGACAAGGCTAATGATTTTCCATTTTGAATTATCACCAAAGGTGACTTGACCACCATAAACCTTAATGAGGATCTTTAATAAAGAATAATATCCTATCATATGTATTTAACATCCTACATCCAAATAATATATATTTATAAAGGAGGTATTTAAATAGTTTCCCTACAATACAGAATTTATACAAGGAAAGAATTTGGTAACCAGAGCCGTTTGGGTATAGAGATGTTAGTAATTAAATCTTTAGAAACCCACATTAGTTTTATAGGTTTCCAATAAAAAAACTAAATATTTTTTGAAATAAATAATTTTTTAGGAACTCTATAAAAATATGTAGTAGTATAACTTTTTGGTATTGACATAGGTACAAAAGTACTCTTTATTACTCTCCTATATCCAGATTGATATCCTTGACCTGTAACATATTCAGGTGAAACTTATTTTCCTAAAATATATGTGAGAGTTTATATACAATTAGTGAATTTTTCAAAGCCTTTATTTAGTTTCTCATTTGAAAGTTTAAGTTTACTATTCTCTTTAAAGAGTTGAGAATTTTTTTCTTTTCAATAGAAAGATCAGATTTAATGTTTGCAGATAAATCATACTATCTATTAAGAACTTTATACTTATCCTTAAGTTTATTAAAAGTATTATCCATCATACATCAGTATTCAAAAATTTATTCCTTAGTCATATCATCATCATTATTTTCATTCTAAAAAATTATCAGAAATATGTACAGATGATGCGGTAGGTGCCTCAGTTTTTTTTAAAGGTTGGGGTTGAAGCCTCAATTTATTATTTGAAAGAAAAGAACTCTTTAGACTGGGTAGAGGGAGACCCATTACATATCCTGAAGGCCCAAGGACAAGTGGCCTGAATACAAGGCTTGAAAGCCCATGTGAATGGCCCAAAGGACCCCTCGGTGAACAGTACTGCTACAGTACCTGCGCTGCTACAGTACCTGCTACAGTACCACCACCGATATAGTATCTGCTACAGTCCCTCCACCTCTACAGTACTACCGCTGCTACAGTACCGCTGCTTCAATAGTACCTGCTACAACACTGCTACAGTACCTGGGAAATTCGCCCCTACCCGGATTTGATCCTGGGTCTTTTGGATGCCAAGAAGAAGGCTGTACCACTAGGGTACATGCTCGTTGGCAGCCTCAGTGACTTCTATGATAAATCACATATTGGATCTATCGGATTTTTCTCCAGGAGTAGAGTCAGAACCACTTAAGCTATCCTGAGAATCACTCCACATTTATTTCATTACTTTCTTTTACCTTCTATATTTTTCATCATATCCCATTTTGTACTTTAATTACTGATGGTCAGATTTCACATGTCCTTTCCTTTTGCACTCATAGAAAGTAATTTCATTTGTGATGTCATCCTTCTTCCATTATCTTTTCCAATTTATTTTAGTGTCATATTTACCTTTATATTTTTTATTTATGAAAAATGTTTTATTTTTATAAAATTTATTGAACCTTCTGGATAGGTGGGCCATATCTTCACTATCACTCAAACTTTTACCCTTTATCTTTAACTTTTCCCTTTTTTAAATGTAGTAGTCTTAATGGCTACAAATTTTATGTTTGTATCTTCATAATCTTATCATTTAACAATTAAATATTTTTCGTACATCATAATTTTACGAGTAAAATATTTGATAGGTAGCTTATGGATATCACATGACTATCTAATTGACACAGATTTTCCTCTCTATATTTCATGTAAACATATAAACAGTCACATGATCTGGTCCTTGTCAGATACATGATTCTCAAGTGAGATCATTGGGTTTACAATCTCATTTAACCTAAGTAACATTGAAAAAATAGGTTCATCACACTTCTAATTAAAGTTATCATACTTAATAGTATATGTGTTAAGTCTCATATCTTTAACATTAGTTATTCCCTCATGTGAAACAGATAAGGTATCCCAAATTTCATATATACTTTTGTAGGTAGATATTCTATTAAATTATTCATCTCCTAAAGAACAGTAAATGGAATTAATTAATTTATAATTATTATTGTAGGAAAGATATGTCACATCATCCCAATCCTTTCTAGTAGAAGTAGGGAAATCATATTTATCTTCTATAGTAGTCCAAATTTCAAAACCCATACTCTCAATGTTTCATTTTAATTTTTCATTGACTATAATTATTACCATTGAAAAAGGTAGGTCTGTTAGTATAATAACCTTATTTTATATAATCCATTTAAAGAAATAAATTTAGAAATAATAGAAATCTAAGATCATTAATGCTTAGAAAAAATCACAGTTAAAAAGTTTTTGAAAAACTCTGATACCAAATCCTAACACATCTGATACCAAATGTTGGTTGGAGTGAGTATCTCAAGAGTTGGGTGAATTGAGTACCGAATAAAAATTTCTATTAAAATGGATTAAAATATATTACTAAAATTAATTTAAAAACAACCTAGTTAACCAAAATTGTGGATCATTATAAATTTCAATCTTTCAAAAGATTTATTAGAATATTGATTAGGTCTAAGATAAATAATATAAAATCTTACTTAATATTTTGAAATAAATTTAATTAATTAAAATCTTATAAAATCACTAATTAAGATTAACTATCAAAGTATTAATTATGTTTATAATTTTAAAGTACAAATTCAAAACAAAACAAAATAAAACATGTAGTGGAATTTTGAATACAAGAGGTTTTGTCTCAAGATGAGACTTAGTCCTCTCCACTTTGTGATCAACTGCCCAAGAAGTTTATGTAAATAAAATGTTTGATCTACAACCTAAATTGGGTTTTACAATAGTATGACCACTATATAGTCCACTCAAGGCCTCTTCCATAATTATATGTAGGAGTAAAAAATATAGCAGGTCACACATGACCTCTTCCACAGTTTCCATGGTAAAACAGATTAAGAAAGGATGAGAATATATCTATGTATCTTCTAGTTTAATTCAAGAGACAATGTACGTATATAAAATAGAGTATAGTAAACTTTTATCGTAATATAAATAACATAAATAAATTTATCTGCTAAAAGTTAAAAATGAATAGTCTGTTATGTAGTGAAACTCATGACTCTTGATTTTGATTTACTGTGTAGATCGAGTCGGGTTCTCATGAAAAGTCCAGTGGAACAGGGTGTTATAAACACTTTTGTTCTTAAGTGCAGGAAAACATTGAATGTGTAACTCGATTCAAATTCCTCAGTCTGATTTATACGTGTAAGTTCTTGCAATGATCAACAACTATCATTTCATATATAGCTTTCAGCATGTTTCTCTTTTTAGCGCATCACCTTTGTGTGCATAACTTTATCACATGAAAGAATATATTTCTCTTTTTATGAGTATAATTAATTAGTATCCATGTGAGAATCTAGATATTCTTCATAATAGTGTCTCTCTGTAGTGGTGTCTAAGTCTGGAGGAGTGACTTTGGAATAGTGTCACATTACTAGTAGTGAATTATAATAGCAGTGTGGCATTTTATACTTAGCTTCAATTCTATGTTGGTGGTGAGTAATCCTTTTAGAGGGGACTCCTCTCACGGTAGGTTAGGCTAGTAGTGACTTATACTTGATATTTTTATTTTTGTGTTATGATACAGCTGGCGGTGAGTCATTCCACACTTTTACAATTTTACACTTTGGTGGTATGACATCCTTGATGGTATCTCAAGATGACAGTGAGATTTTTTGGAGGTATTTCATACTTTTTCAAAATTTGGCCTCAGCGGTGACTCATTGCTAATAGTGAGTCAAAGGAAATAGTGACTCTTCCTTGACAGTGACTTATCTTCACTATGTCTCAACTTCAACAACGATTCGTTATTATCCAAATTTCTTCAATCTATAATATAATATAAAATGCTAACAAAAAACATAAAAATCTTTAATATCATTAGACACATGTTTTTTTATCATTAAAATAATGAGGGAAACACACCCTTACCAGAATACATATTTTGGCCTATGCTTGGGTCTGAACCATTCCCAATGGTGATATCACATTCTATTCCAACATGGGTTTCCATTAATAAATTCATTTAATTTATATCACTCATAAAATGGGATCCTATAGGAGCAGTTTGGAACCCCATGGGTATTTGGAGTAGTAGTCCATATCCCAAAACTCCGTGATAACATATAATGCATAATTATATTTGGGGCCTAAAGTTGTAGTTTAGAACATCATGGTTATTTGAAGCAGTATTCCCTATCTTGAAACTCATTCACATATATCATATCACATGGTTCTATATTTCCAAAATTTTATCATTAATTTTCACAATACATTATTCATCCTTTTTAAAATTTATTTTATCAAGAAAGTACAAATTAAAAATCATCATTTTCATCTTATCAACACACCCTAAGGATGGACACCAGTTTCAAATTTCATTAATCAACAAAATTTAATTAACCTATTATTCATCAATTGAAAAATCACATTTCCAACCAATGCCATTATCACAAAATTTTCTAATTCCATAATCACGTGTTAAAAAAATTGATCAATTCAATTTAGGATGAAATTTCAGAATGTGGAAATTAAAATTTAATAATTAAATACATGAAATTAAAATCATGACTATGAAAATTTACATTTATACCACCTACTTCATGGTTGTTTATGTGCCTTCTCCAAACTAATATCCCCAATTTGATGTGGAATGATCATAATCACTACAACATGGATGATCTAGGACTAAAACCTAATATTAATATAAATCAAAATGAGATTCATGAAACTTACCTTATAAAATTTAAGGAAATAGGTTAGGTATGAGCTGTGGTGATTTTAGGTAAATACTAGGGGGTTTGGAAATTTTTTTATAAATTTTTGGAGGATTAAAAACTCACATGTATAGTTTCCTCGGTAGGGGGAAACAATTTTTTAAAATATGTGCCTTAACCATGAACCTTACCTTAGAAGTCACACAATTTCTCCTACGTGTCACAAAATTTGAGAATCTTTGTACCAACTTTGTAAATCCCCTCTACCACGGGTTGCACGGTTTGCTGGGGTGGGCCCATGGTTTGGGAAAATCATGCACCAACCGTTCACTACCCAAAATTCCTCCAAGAACTTCCAAAATTCAACTGAACATACCCAAGACAGGTCTCAAACAAAGTATGATAAAACTAGGGTAAAATAATACTTCAAAGAGAGTATGATACATCTCCAGAAAATTCTAGGATCTTATAATCTCCCCACCTTATCACAACTCTTTATAAATATGTAATCCCAATAATCTCTAAGATTCTGAGGACAAAAGGTTGGGCCACTGATCCTTTCTATCTATTTCTCTCTCCCATGTTCCCTCCTAAAAATTACCAGGATTCTAAAAAACTTGAACTTTTAGCATGGTATTTCCCTGCAACACTTTCTCATTGTGATCCATAACACATATCAGATGCTCCTCAAAGGATGCATCAACCTCAAGCTCAACATCATTTACATTAATCACATGATAATAGTTGGGGTGATATTAGTGAAGCTGTGAAACATGAAAAACATATTTCATAGAACTATAGCTCTATATAAGATCCAAATGGTGAACCACAAGCCTAATTCTCTCTAAAATATCAAGATGTACAAAAAACCTAGGTGCCAACTTTCCATGTCTTTAAATCCTATAGTGACCTAATCTAGGTGAAACCCGAAGGAACACACGATTAACCACTATAAACTCAAGGGGTCATCAATTTCTATCAACACATGACTTATTTCTATTCTAAGCTATAGAAATATGTTTTTGAACCAACTAGACCTTCTTCGATGTCTCCTACACGAGACTCAATCCCAATATATCTAACTCACCTGCCTCTATCCATCATAGAGGCGATTTTCATGGCCTACCATAAAGAGACTCATATGGTTTCATATGAATATTTTTTTATAACTATTTGTTATAGATGAAATCAAAAAGTTATAGGTGATTATCCTAAGATATACCAAAGTCAAGAATGCATGCCCATAGAATATCCTCCAAAACCTGAATAGTATGTTTTGAATTCCCATCTATTCGTGGGTGGAAAGCTGAATTCATCAATACCTGTGTACCAAGTGACTTCTTCAAGACATTCCAAAAGTACGATGTGAAATTTGAGTCACGATATTAAATTATACTCCATAAAGACCCATGCATATGGAATATCTCCCAAATGTACAATTCTCCCATCTGATCCATTGAGAATGTCTCACAGATCAGCAAGAAATGGGAAGCTTTCATTAATCAATCCATGACTACCCATATAGAGTCATTCTTCCAAGGTATCATCAAAAAACCCATTATGAAGTCCATGGTAATTTTATCCCACTTCCATTCTATAATAGGAACAAATAGTAGTAAACCACTGGGATGTTAATGCTCAAAATTCACTTGTTGACAGGTGTAGCATCGTGTCATGAACCCTGCAATATCCTTTTTCATGCCCAACTACTAATATTATCAATGTAGTTCATGGTACATTTTGGTCAAACTTGGATGCACCTACAACTTTAAACCATGAAAATCATGCATAAACTCCTCTCACATACATGTCGCACAATATCATGATTCATGACATAGATGATCTCATCCTCATCTATTGTCCAATCAGAAGTTGAATCTCTATCTTCAAGGATTTATCTCAAGGATAAACACTTTGGATCCTCATTTTACCTCTCCCTGATCTGACTCAAATGTGTAGAATTAACTAATAATGATATTAGGGTCATATTCTCATGGACCTCTCAAACCAAAATATACATATCATCTAACATGTTCATCATCTTCCACTCAAAACTACTCTTGGTCTTCCTGAGTTTGTTCCTTCATACTCAAAGTGTTAGCAACACTGTTTCCCCTCCTGGGAGAATATTATAGTTCAAAATCAAAATACTAATCAAACTCAACCCATCTCTACTACTTGGGATTCAAATATCATTGTGAAAAGATGTACTTTAAACTCTTTTGATCAGTATAAATAGTAAAATTTTCTCCCAATAGATAATTCTCCCAACACTTTAAGTCATAAACCACTACAGTTAATGTGCGGTCATTCATAGGATAGTTCTGTTCATGTGGTCTCTACTATCATGATATATATTCTACAAATCAATATCTCTGCATCAACACTACTCCAATTCTGATCCTAGATGTATCCAAAAACATGGTATACTATTCACCTGGCTTGGGTAGGATCAAAATCGATGTGGTAGCTAAAAGCTTTTTCTACTCCAAGAAATAATTTTCACACGATCCAAACAAATAAAACATAATTTCCTTCTTGGTAAAGCCCAAAAGTGGTGTTTCCAAAATGAAAAATCAAGGAAAAACCTCTGATAATAGCCTACTAAATCTAGAAAGCTATGTATATTGAAAAAATTATTGGGTTTCTCTCAATAAACCACTACCAACACCTTATTTGGGTCTACTGACACACCTTCCTCAGAGATGGTATGACCAAATAAATGAAACCTATCGATCTAAAATTGACACTTAGTTAGCTTGGTGTATAGCCTATGCTCTCTCAGCATACTTATAATGATTTCAAGATGTTTGGGATGATCTCCATGAGTCTTGGAGTACAACAATATTTAATACAAAAACACAAATACAAACTGATCTAGTTATGGGTGAAAGATTCAGTTCATCAAGGCTATAAACACAGTATGAGCATTCTTTAGCCCAAATGGAATCACAATGAACTCATAAAGTCCATACCTTCTTCTGAAAGTAGTTCATGGTATATTATAATGTTGAAATCTCAGATGATGATACCTCAATATCAAATCAATATTTAATAACACACAATATCATCTCAACTATTCAAAGTGATCATTTATAAAAGGAAGAGGATACTAGTTCTTCATTTTTATCTGGTTCAACTTCTAGTGATCAATATGTAAGCACAACATATCATCTTCCTTCTTAGTAAATGAAACTAGATAACCCCAAGGAGATGTAATCAAATGGATAAATCCATTATCCATCAACTCTTATAGCTGATTCTTGAGATCTTGAAGCTCCATTGGTTCTGTTCTATAAGGTGTAATAGAAAATAGATTAGCTCCAGGCATGAGCTCGATTTTAAACTCAACATCCCTCTTAGGTGATATCCATAAGATGTCCTCAAGAAAGATGTCCTAGAACCTATCCACTACAAGTGGAAATACATCTTTCTTCACACCCCCATCATCTAGAAAAGGACTTTAAACCTAGGAAGTGAGCTCCCCTAGTTGTTGATGAACTATCCTTGTATGTATTACCTAAATATCTCACTCTCCCTGATGAACATAACTATCACCCTCAGGAGACATAAAAGTCACTCTCCTGAGGTAACAATCAATGTGGACTTAGCATGATACCAACAAGTCCATACCTATAATTAAGTCAATACCTAAAATATAAAGTATGTAAAGATCCCAAAGAAAATGATACTCTCCAACCTTGGGAGAATACCCCTTTCATAAATAGATGTCTCTCAACCATACTCCCAAATATGTATCGATCATCATAACCCCACTCAAAAATTCCACTACCATAATAAAAACGTCCACAAGTTGTGTAGAAATAAAATAATGAGAGGCCATTGTATAAATTAAGGCATTATAAAGCATAGAATCTATAAGAAAAATACTTATGATTGTTGATGATACAACCTTGGTATCCGTAAGTTCAGGCTGGACTACATGTAATTGTCCTTCCCATCTTCCCAATGTTGTAGTTTGAGTCCCCTATGCTTCACCACTTTACTAGTATGAGTTATCTTTATCTAAAGTACCACATCCACTACCTCAAATGACACAATCAGTAGTGCTCCAACTTCCATACTGATATGGGGTAGAAGAACCCCTATCAGTATTCTAGCTCTTATTGGTCCTCTATCACTACCCATAGGTTGAGGGTTTTTGAAATACCTATACAAGGGTCCCATAAAACTGCAAGATCGAAACTTCACTAGTGGTCATGGACACTAGCTACAAAAGTGGCCTAACCTACCACACTGGTGTCGGTATATATGGTTACTACTTTGAGTAACTGATCCTTATCCTTGGAAACTCTGATTGTTATTTCACTATTTGAAATTCTCATAGATATTGTTTCTACTCTTGGAATACATACGCCTTGGTCATCTAGAAGAAAACACCTTCATTACACTATAATCTTCATTTAGGTTCCCATTATAAATGAGAGCCTGATTCACCACCTCAAAAAAATTCTTTAGCCTAAATATGTTTAGTTGTGATTTAGCATCACATTTAAGCCCATCCTAAAAATGTTTTCTCATAGTTGCCTCATCCCCTTCCAATAATGGAACAAAGTGATAAAAATAAGTAAATCAACAAGCATAGTCCATCACATGAATAATCCCCTAGTTCAACCTCATAAACTCAACTTCCCTCTCCATCCTAAGTGTGTTAGGGTAAAAGTTTTATAGAATCTTCTCCTAGAAGTCCTTCCACTCCATTTTCTATAGCTTAACATCTTGGGTATGGATGTCCCAACAATACTTTTCTTGAACACATAATATATAATCATCTATTTTGATTCTCATCTTAGCAGGATTCTCTAAATGTTCAAGGATCTTATAGATAGACTCAATCTAGAACTTAGATTTCTTAGGTCCACCATATCTGGTTAATGTTAGAGGGTTCTGTGACTAGAAATTTTGTGTTAAGTAATACACATTTCACACAACCCACCATGGGTATCTCTCTAAAAATTTCATAAAGGGAGAAAATCTCTCATGTAATTTATATTAATATAGCTCACCTAGAACTATTGGAACCTCTGGTTCCACTACTAGGGGATCATTTATATCTATGCCCTCCTGCAGTCCTATTAATAAGAATCACCATAGAGTCATATATATAGAATAAAAAACACACATCTTAGGACATAAAAAACCTTTTCATCACATTTTAAGAAGATGTATTTACATGAATCCATAACAATTCATCTCTCATACTCCACCACATGGTCAAAACTGAGGTACTATCACTATTATCAACCATCCCTTACCTAGGTCATGGGTAACATATGGTAAAAAAATTATAACTCAAGGATTATCATTAGAAAACCATTTTATCCATTTAAATTTACCACATTTATCATCATTTAAAATTTTCAATTTTATATTTGGTACCATTTCATTTAATTACACAAGTAAATAAAAATACTTTCATTTAAAAAACTCACCCAAAACTCATTTTTCTGAATGCCTAAATTGATGTATGTAAAAATAAATCCTTAGTTCCTAGAATGTTTCATGAATAAAAAAGTCTTGTTTCATTCCAATTGATGAGTAAAATATCCCAAAACAATAATATTACATAATAAGTGCATCACCCAAGGTGAAATAACATTCAACTGTAACATCACACATCAATAACAACAATCCAACCCTGGGTACTTGGTTTTTACTATGTACATGAGTTAGATACTCCCATAAAATAGGTCATGAACATGGACCAACACATCTTAGTATCCTATCTAAGATTCCCAAATATTAAGAAAAAATAAAAGAAAGGAAAAATTAACTTGATACCACTTTGTGGTGTCCTATCATGGGTGCCTTATGACGGTGCCCTGCTCTAGTGCACCACGTGACCTCAAGCGTGCCTCCCTATATACTAGAGGATATTAACTAGAAGTAAGGGTCTAATATAGATATCATGGGAAAACATTACCCACTTTATCAAAGCAGAACAATAATATAAATAATTAAAAAATATTCAAATGATTATAAAAAATATTCAAAATAATACCAAAACCAATACAGATCAGTATCACATGATAACCTAATATATGAACAAAATTTTCAAACAAAATAAGTAGATATGTCATGCCATTCATGTGTCAAGTGTTAAATGAAAAACTAAAAATAAAGACACTAATAAATCCCAAGAAGATCCCAAAATCATTTCTGGATCTATCATCCATTCTCCCTAACAATCTCATCCATCTAACATAGGGACCTTTCCCTTATATTGTCCAACAAACATGAAGTTTATTCGGTTACCAATCAAGAAACCTGAGTAGGGTGTGAGTACAAATCATTAGGCCACAAATAATAACATCTAAAATAATATTCATTCCATAACAGTGTATGATGTTATATAAATAATAAAATACAAAAATATGGTAAAAAGTTTTTGACATTAAATTATTATTTATTTAACCACATAAATATTAGGTTCATGATGACACCCTAAACAGAATACCTAATTCATCCCTTTACATGGTCTGAATTGTCTCAAAGAGGGATATCACATTTTACTCTAACATGGGTTTCCATTAATCAATTAATTTCAATTATATAATTCATACAATGGGGGCCTAGTGTATCAGTCCGGAACCCCATGTGTATTTAGAGAAGCAATCCATGTCCTACAACTCAATGATTACATATAATGCATACTTATTGTGGGAGCCTATAGCAGTATTTTTGAACCCCATGGATATTTATAATATAATTCCCCATCCCACAGCTTAGTCACAAATATCACATCACATGGTTTTATATTTAAAACCATTTATCATCAAGCATCACAATTCATTATTCACCCATTTCGCAATTTCTTTTATCAAGGAAGCACAAATTGGAAATCATAATTTTCATCTTATGGGCACACCTCGAGGGTGGATACTAGTTTCAATATTCCATTAATCAACCACATTCCATCAACCCATTATTCATCAATTTCATAATCACAATTAAAACCAATTTCATTATCACAACATTTACCAATTCCACAATCACGTGTTAAATAAATTGATTAAATCAATTTAGGATGCAATTTCTCAATGTGAAAATTAAAATTTCATAATTACATACATGAAATTAAAATCAAGACTGTGGTAATTAACATTTAGACCACCTACCTCAAGTTTGTTGACAAGCATTCGCCAAACCAAAATCTCCAATTTGATATAGAATGATAAAAATAATTACAATATGGTTAATATAAGACCAAAACCTAAGATTAACATCAAATAGAATGAGATCCATCAAAACCTAGATCTAAACCATCACAAATAAAGTAAAACTTATCCCTCTTCATCAGGAAAGAGAGATAATAGAGAGAGATAACCAATTGAGGAATAAAACACCTACCTTAGAGGAGAAAATCCTCCGATCAGATATTTGATTCATAAATAAAGGTGTTAGAGGATATTTATAATATTAGAAAGAGCTTATAAAGTTGGAGGAATCAGGTTATAGCTAAACTGGGGTGATTTGGGGTTAATACTAGGGGGTTCAAGATTTTTTTATAAATTTTCACAAGATTAAAAATCAACGTCCATAGTTTCCTAGGAAGGGGTGAACAGTTTATAAAATCATGCACATTAACCATGAATCTCACCTTGGGGTTTTCATGGTTTATCCTAAGTGGTGAATTTCTTGACAAACTATGCACAAATAGTATAAATCCTTTCTACCTCAGGTTGCATGGTTTGTTGGGGTGGGTGTGTGATTTGGGAAAACTGTTTACCAACCATTTACTGCACAAAATCCTTTCAAAAACATCCATAGTTCACTTGAACATACCAAATACAAGACTAAAAAAGTTTTGATCAAACTAGGTAAAAATAATTCCTGAAAGTGAGTATTACACATCTCTATAAAATATATGGATCTTACAATTGGATAACTAGTCCATGAGTTATAAAAAATTTTATACCATTGCATTATGTTTCTTCTTATCTAATTTATTTTTATTTGTTTATCCTAAAAAAAATTCAATTAAAAAAATTAATTTTCAAATAGTTTAATAATTATAATAAATTGGTAATATGTGTTTTCAATTACTCATTATAATAATTATTTTTTATTAAATACATTCCATTCATGCTTTTAAAATTTGAAAATTTTGGTTATTTTGGTTAAAGAATTATTTTTTACCATTCTATTAGCAATCTTAACTATTTTCAAAATCTCATTGAATATTAAATTTTTTATTTTGATTATTACCAAAAAAATAATTTGAATATGATATCTTTTATAAATTTACAAATTTAAAAACCATAATAGATGTGATTACTTTATTTCAAACACTATGGAAACATTATGAAAAATAATAAATTTGTTTTGATATATGTTATTATAGTGAAATCTTATTATATACACCCTAATACTTATCTAGTAATGGAAATACATAGGTATCTTGTGAATATTGATAGTTATATGGTGTGAATTGTCTCCCTTGATGAATCCATTTAAAGAAAAGAATGATTTATTCAATTTTACTTCTTGTAATAAAAAAATAAGTGTTATAATAATTTAAATTCATATAATTATTTGTATTTATATGTTATAACAAGTGGTTGAAACAATGAAAATATATATCAAATAAAATGACTATGCATGTAAATATAAAGAATATCCTTTATAGTTCAAATATCTTACCTTATATATATATTGTTAAATATGAATATTAATGGATCAAATATGATGGATATGAATAAAAAATGGATAGATAATAATCGTATAATAAAAGAGTATGAGGATGGGGTGAAAGAGTTCATCAAGCTTGAACAAGATTGTGCATATACCCCTTCTCAAATACTTTTTCCATTTTTATGTTGATGTTATTCAAGACTAATTAGTTTAGAGGAGTTAGAGGAACACATGATCTGTCACAAAATAAATTAAAGTTATAAATGTTAGACTAAACATAGGGAATAACTGAATTTATCTAGTAACTGAGATAACACTGCATTTTTATGGATCATTTTATATTATTACAAGTGTAAAAAATAATGAAGACCATATCAAGGATATGATTACATGTGTTAATGATGATGAATATTTTATTGAGAAAATTAAAATGATAATTGAAAATGAACTTCATGATTATCTAAAACCATTTTAAAAGTTAAAGAGTTGTGAAAAGATGCCATTTTATACTATTTGTACTAAATATACAAAATTTCTATCCATAATAAATCTATATAATATAAAATATGACAACATATAGAGTGACACCAGCTTTACTGAATCACTTTCTCTCTTGAATGATATGCTACTAGAAGATAGTGATATTAATTTCCAAATATATGATGATAAATAAATTTTATGTTCAATGGGTATGATCTCTGAAAGAATACACGCCTATCCAAATGACTATATAATATTTCTCAAGGACCATGAATCACTTAAAACTTTCTCAATGTGCGGTGTATATTGATACAAGAAAGATAAATCAAGTCCTTAAAAATTTTTATGGCACTTTCCAATCATTATAAGGTTTTGGAACCTATATAGAAGTGAGGAGACTACAAGGAAATTGATGTGGCACACAGATATAAAAATTAAAGATAAGAAACTTCATCACCCAATAAACTCTCCACAATGGAAGAAAATTGATCATGAGTATAATAAATTTGGAAATGAGCCGAGAAACCTTTATTGTGCACTATCTATAGATGGAGTAATTCATCTTGGTTTAAAAATTAGTGCTCATAGTAATTCCTTTTGTATGGTGGTTACAAAAATGAATATTTCACGTTGAGTGCTATGTTATATAGGATGATAAATGAGTTTCCTGCTTATGGAAAATTTTCAGGATATAGAATTAAATGAAATCAAGGGTGTCATATTTGGGAACAAGGTAAACACTCAGTAAGCTTGAAACATTCATAAAATACTATGTTTATAGAACATCACATATTTCTACCCCGATGACATAAATACGAATCTTTGAAGAGATCGCTATATGGGAATTCAGAAGAAGGTACAAAATTTTCTCCACCAGTAGATTATCAACTATTTAAGAAAGTAAAGTACATGAACACCATTTTTGGTAAACCATATTACAAAACCATACAAAAATTGTTTGGAAAAAGTGATTAAATTTTTTAAATTACCATACTATAATTGTTTTTAAGTTAGGAATTTTCTTGATGTTGTGTATGTGGAAAAAATTTATGTGATAATATCATTGGTAAATTAATAAATGAACCTAAAAAAGGATGACATTAAGGCTAGTTTGAAAATGATTTACATGGGGATACGAGAAGAGTTGGTTCCAATGAAGATTAAAAGATGAAATTTTCTTCCTCTATCTAATTAAACTATTTATAATAAAGAGAGATATCAGTTTTGGAACTTAATGAATAATGTAAAGGTTCTAGAGGGGTATTCATAAAACATTAAGAATATCATTTCAATGACTTATTTAAATTTAAATGTCCTAAAATCACATAACTTTCATGTTTTGGTGCAAGATCTAATGTATGTAGATTTACATTTCATTTTACCTAAGAATTACCATCATACATTAACCAATATTTGTTTCCTTTTCAATTATATATGCAGTTAAGTTATAGACTTGGACAAACTTTCAAAAATATAAAATGATTTTTTTTTCATATTATGTGAATTGGAGTTGTTCTTCCCATAATCAATATTTGATATAATGGGTCACTGGATGATTCAGTTGGTTAGAGAGATTCATCTATGTGTTCGTACACATTATAGATAGATGTACCCCATTGAATAGTATATGGATATTTTGAAAGGGTATTCCAACATTGAATTATACTAGAATATTATAATATAGTGTGATATATTTTTGAGGAATTTTTTGAATTATATACCAACTACCTTTATGATGCGGAAATCATTTGTTGATCAAATTTTTTCACACTGGGTGACTTGTTGGTAAAGGAATTTCTATAATATATGTTATTAGAATTAATATTACAAATTGGGAGTAGAATTTCATTTATGTTTTACATAAAATTTTAGAGGTTAGTCCATATGTTGAAACCCAAAAATTAATTCTTAAAAATTTGAATCAGTCAAGGGATGAAATATGGATATCAAACACAAATAATTTATATTTTATAGGATGGTTTTGAGAATATTTTTAAGGGTTGAACTGTAAATCCAAATTAAATTTTAGAACGACTTAAATGGATAGCCAATAGTCTTAGTTTTTTTATATTATCTTATAATGTTTATGTAATTAATGGTTTTATGTTCTATTAAAATTAACATGATGAATAAAATACCATGAAAAATAATGGATTTACACTTATATCTAAATTGATGTATGTATCTGGTACCATGGGAATAAATATAATTTATGAGAATATATCATACCCTAGAATCATGTAAAAAATATGAGAGTTGGATTAACCAATATTACAAGTGTTGATTATTCATTTCAAGTTGGTTGATAACATGAGTGTTTTTAAAATCGATGAATTGAGATTTATGAACATGGATTTTTGTAAGGAAGGGTACGTGGAAAAAACATTTATAGTTGAATCATAGGAAGTACAAGTGTTTTATGTCTTGGATCCTATAAATATAAAGTGGTTAATTATTATGTTATTCACCAAAACCACTGAAGTGTTAGATTTCAATTCAACTGAGGTTGAAAATTTCACTAGGATGTTGCAATAATTTATAATAGGTTCCAATGTAGATGGGTATATTTTATGTTAGTGAATACCACAATTAGGGGATTTGGATACTCAATAGAGGTTTAATATTCCTTCAAAATTTAAAGAAAAAGGAGATTTCAATAATCAGTTTATTTTTTTTTAATATAAATTACAGTAACTCATTTTATTGTTTGTTCACTACTACATCTACATAATCTAAAATAATAGTTCAACCAATTTTGTGGAAAATAGATCTTTCACATTTCGGTGCTTTCAATCCTGAGGAATAATAGGTTTCTCAATATACTGATGCTCCCAATGAATAGGAATAAAAAATTTCTCCACATTCCGATGCTACCAATATCTTGGAACAATATATTGAGTATGTTAAAGATGATAAAATGGTATAAGGTGAACAACATATGTCCTAGAAAAAATGGGAGTGACATAGCATAATAGAGTTAAGAAAAATTATTAAGGTGAGAAGTAGATACATCAAATTTTAGGTTGGATGGAATGAACATATTTAACATGTTATCCCCTAATAATTCCATTTTTATTAGTTACATTGGATTCACCACTCAAATTCACATTTTGATTGATTTTTATAGATGAAATAATGCTATGTTTGTGGTTAAGACACTAATTTTTGAAGATGTTAGGGTAAAATTATAATATACCTTCTATATTTTACTAAAAAATAAAAATAATAAAACATTGATTTGATCTTCATTATCCCTTATAGAGTGCACTTATACTAGATAAATATCGAATGAAATTTGTATTAATGGTTGCTAAAAAGGATTTTAGAGGATTTAAAGAAATCATTACAAAGAATTATATCAAGGATGCTGAAGGTAATGTAAACCCACACCCACCACAAATGTATTAAAACATGATAAATCAAGAGACATGTAATACATTTATTGGTCATCAAGAGGAAGAATATTTTCAGGTACATTGTGATTGGTAATAAATTACTTTTCAATACATGTATTAATCACTTTGATTAAGAATTGTAAATTTATTAAACAAGAAATAAGTATTAGAAATTATCAGTATAGATCTAAACCAACGTACCCCTATTGTAAAGCACAAATGGGGTATTATTAACTTGAAAAAATGGTTTGTAATATAAATCTATAATAATAATTTTATATGTCGTAAAAAAAATTATATTGAATTGTTTATGTACAAATTGATGAATTAAAATCCAAATCCACTTCCATCCATTTCCAAGTGATATATAAAGAGGCTTGTGTAAATAGATACAATATACTAATATATGAAAACACAAAAAAGTATTAGAAGCATGTGTAAGTATGACATAATAAAAAAAATGCTTTAAATACTTATTATATAATAATGATTCCTTATTTTCCTATATTTTTTATCTAGTTTATACATAATAATAATAATCACTTGTACCCGAATAAGGATTAATTTTAGCAGCCTTGAAACAGACATAACAATATGTCTACACTAGAGGTGTGGGTTTTGGAGGGTCAATCAATACATATTTTTATAAAAGAAATATAGAGGGGGATAAAGATAATAAAATGGAGGATATGAAGACATAAATAACTAATCTAAAAGAAAAACTTAATGGTAAGTCGGATTTGTTAGATAATTTTGTGGGAATTTATCAAAGAGAAGAAACAACACAAAAATATCCATTAAATGATTATACCCCCTCTAGCTTTGAGGTGATTCATTCCCCTCAAATGTTTTACTTACCAAAGGTAATCAATTTTTAAATATATTTTTTTGTAAAATGTGAATCAGGTAGACTCTAGTACATTTCCTATACTAATATTATGCAAGGTGAAAATTATTGTGATTTATATCTATCAGCACCCACTCATCACATTGTTACAATGGATAAATTGTACAATATATAAAGAGATATTATGCATAATAAACAACTTATAAAAGGTCATTTGAGTGTGGGGATTAACATAGATCTTGAGATTAGTACTGAGATACCTGTCCCCCTGATGATTTGGATGTTCACATAATCAAACTTGTTAGTGTAACTTTCATATCATGGCCATTTGATTTTGTAAAAATTCATGTCAACCAGGAGGTATTCCTTTCTAATTTTTTTTGATGAAAAACCTTTAACAATTAGTGAAAAAATTCACAAAATAAGTAATGTTATTACATATGGAGAAAAATAAGGAGAAACAAAAGGTTGAATCAAAACAATATAAAGATCAAAATACCTTTATAAAGTACCTTTACTCCACTAGTTTAACTCCCCCATTTTCTAATTTTATAAGTTTATGTATATACAACTTTATAAGATGGTGATATAACCATCATGGATTTTAAATAAAAAATTTAGGGAGATTCCATCACAAAATTTCTTAGTCTTGATAATTTTTATGAAATCTTCAATCATGGATGATTGGGAGTCTTAAGTTTAAATGTATACTTTAAGTGCATTTTCATAATTTGTTTTTCGAACAGCTGGTCTACAATGTTAATTATAGTTAAATACTATTCATATTATTTGTAGATATATATATTAGTAATATTTGAAGGAAAAAATTTGTGAATTCTTTTTGGACTCATTAGTCCCAAATCACTTCTACACAATTTTTTTTGAAGAAGATGAATATTTAGTAATATTAGCAAAACTGGCTGAAATTTTTGAAAAAAAACATAAAAATGAAAGACTCTTCTTAATACCCTTGATGTAGGGGTAAAACTCTATAATTAAACCATATCAAATATATTTTAATTCCTTTTATTACTTTCTTCCCTTTTGTTTTATAGGGAGCATTGGTTACTCATTATAATCAACTTAGATACTCTAAAGCTTTATTTTTTGGATTCAATGCATGGATGACCAATAAATCAACCACACATGATGACATTTATCAAATTTTAATATACTATAGTAATATTTTACAAATAAAATTCATGTTATAAATTTTATATTATGTTTTAATGAAAATTTTGTTATGATAGGATGATTTTCAAATATCATAAAAATATTGGCAGGAGGATAGTCTGTGAGAAAAAGAAGCGTATCGAATTCTTCAAGTGGATATGTATTGGCGTATATATAATAGGATTTAACTATTAAAACATATATAAAAACAAATTAATTATATTTCTCAGTGTTTCTATAGTTTCCAAAATAAACTAATGTAAAATATTGTGGTTATTATGTTTACAAATTTATGAAAAATATCACATTCCATCAGTAAATGAGTATCCCTAAAGAGGTATTTCCAATGATAATTACAATTTCTATTATGAGGAGGAATCCAA
The DNA here is from genome assembly GCA_963277665.1 of Viscum album. Lineage (NCBI taxonomy): Eukaryota > Viridiplantae > Streptophyta > Magnoliopsida > Santalales > Viscaceae > Viscum > Viscum album. The sequence goes on along the minus strand of OY728141.1, from coordinate 1,604,327,869 downwards.
GATACACACAAAGCACTCCAGGAAGAGAGGATATAAACCAAAAACCCACCCAAAACAAAAAACACAACAACAATCAATCCAAAGATAAACTTCATAGAAACAAGAGAAACACAACAAACAAAAGCTATTGATGAAGATAAGAGAAAAAGTAAAACATAAATTTCAAAATAAATGCAATAAAGATAAATAAAATAAGATAATTTATGTGGTTCAAACAACATTGGTCATACTATATGACAATAACACCACCCCAAACATTTTATTAAGAATAAAACAACTATAATATTACAAATAGAAATTCAAAGAAAAAAAAACAAGAACAGACTAAGACCAGAGTTCAAACACAACACCCATACATACAGGAACAAAAAAAAGGACCAGGTAAAAAAAATTCAATTATAAAATAAATGAAATAGTCTTAAAACCCCATAATTGGGTTTTATCCCACTTGTTGTGGCCCTAAAAGATCATTTTCATCCTATTTATAACCCGAAATCTTCATGTTATCCACCATAATGGTACTCCAAGAGTTATCCATGAATGGTGTCACTAACAAATCCAAGAATAGGCTCAACCACCTCTAGTTCATTTCCTTATCTCTTTATTTCTCTCAAATTTTCATCTTTGAGCTTCGATCTATCTATCTCTTCCCTAAAGTAGGGACTTGAGAATCTTAAAACTGAAGGAAGAAATCCATTGAACAAACCTTCAACCACCCAAAGACACATGTTCAGTCAAGGAGCATACTAAAGAAGTCATTCCAACAAAACTTGAGCAACCAATGCTATATAAGGTTCCTCATAAGTTAACTTATGTCAAGGTAACATTGGCCATTGCATAAGGGTTGATCCACCATTATGTAAGGGTATCAAACCAACTATTTAAGGGTATAATGATGCTACATAAGGGTAACACCACCTACTATATAAGGGCATCTCACCCAAAACCTTAGCTATATAAGGGTCTCATGGTCCTCGCATAAAGGTGAAACATCTAGTAATCTACCCATAGAAGTGTAACCCTAACTCACATAAGGTAACCACATATCTTGTATAAGGGTAACTCAATCTATTCCACTTCTACATAATGGTCAACTCGAGCTCACATAAAGGTAGATCACATAGAACTGTGGATACATATGAGTATAAAAACCCCTACATAAATTTTAACTCTGAAAACTAAATATATGTAAGTATAAAATTCCACTACCTAAGGGTAAAAAACCATTATCCCTCTTGTAATGGTCAAGTAATCCTCACATAAGTGTAAAATAAAATAATCCAAAATGTTTCCAAATAAATTCTATGAAAAATAAAGCTTAAAAAACATGAATTAACAAGAAAATTGGAGATTAAAAACATAAGAATACACTAATAAAAAAACATTCTAATTTGTAACATTAATCATTCCGAAATTAACAAATATCCACCTTAAAAAATAAAATGAAAACAAATAAGGGTGATATTCTTGTAAACCCACACTACATAAGGGCAGCACCCCCACTATGTAGGGGTAGCTCACCAAAAACCTTAGTTGGGTAAGGGTATAATATTAATTGTGTAAAAGTACAACCTTCAACTCTCTACCCATGTAAGGGTATCCCCAACTCATGTTAGGGTATCACAACACTTGAATAAGGGTAACCCGATCTATTCCACTACCATGTAAAGGTCAACTCGAGCTCATGTAAATATATATCACATAGAACTATGGCTACACATGGGTATAAAAACCCCTACATAAGGGTTATACCTATAAACTCAAAGACATATAAGGGTAACATACCACTTACATAAGGGAAAAAACCTTATGTAATGGTAAAGTATCCTTCATGTAAGGGTCAAGGAATCCTCATGTAAGTGTAAAATAAAATAATCCAAAATGTTTCCAAACCAATTATAAGAAAAAATAACTTAGAAAAAAAACGAATTAACATAAAAATATAATATTAAAATATGAATACAACAGAAAATAATAAAAATCATTTTCATTTGTAAAAATAATTAAAAAATTAACAATTTCATTTAAAATATTTTTTAATCATTTGTTTATTTATATTTTTCCTATACTACCAGGATCATGTGCAATACATGTATTCAAGAGAGGAAATAGATTTGTTTAGAAATTAAGAGGAATACTACATTTTGTTAGAATGTATGCAAAAAGCATGAGTATTTGAATTCAAACTACTTATTTAGTTAATTTTATCATCATTATATCTAATTGTTTTTTAGTTTTTTTTCTTATCATTTTTATCCACTACTTATTTAGTAATTATCACATATATCATAAATAGGTGACTTTATCAATAATTGATTATTATATAACCATTTTGTACTATATAAAGGGGAAAAAATTCTTAGAGAACGATCAATTCTCGAAAAAGTCTTTGACAAGGATGATTCACTCAGGGACTATATGTTCTCTTCATAGATATATTTTTCTTTATTTAATATGTTTATGTTTAGTAGTGTGTGTTTTATGTTTAAAAATGACTCAAAGAATAGGTTTTCAGTTTATAATGACATTTTAGTTAAAAAGGCATGTGGAATACTCAAAACCAAGAAAAAACATTAACATTATTGTGAAACGCTAGGAAAATGATCCATAAGTCAGTTTTTATTTATATGAATAATTTATACCTCAATCCAACAAATAATGTGACCAGTATGACTCAAAATGAGTGCTTTCTATTAAAAAATTAAATTTTAGCTAAAAATATGCGTCACTCAATAAAAAGCAATAAAATATTCCCAAATTGTCTTTATAAATTAAGAAAACGATACATAAGTCATTTTTAACATGTAGGAATCAGCCACACATAAATCCAACACATGGTGTGACCGATATGACTCAAAGTGTGTGGTTTCAGTTTAAAATGAAATTTTAGTTAAAATGATGTGTGAAATACTCAAAACTAATAAAACACATTCATATTGTTTTTATAATTTAATAAAATAATCCATAAGTTATTTGTGATGTATAAGAATCAACTACACATCAATATGACACATAGTGTGACCGATATGACTCAAAATGTGTGTTTTTTTAAATAAAATTTTAGTTAAAAAGAAATGTGAAATACCCAAAACTGAGTAAACACATTCATATTGTTTCTATTATTTAGTATAATGATTTATAAGTCATCTGATATGTATAGGAATTAGTCTCACCTCAATCTAATACATGGTGTGACTGATATAACTCAAAATGTGTGGTTTTATTTTAAAAATTACATTTTAGTTAAAAACTTATATAGATTACTAAAAACTAATAAAAACACTCACACTATATTGATAAATTTTTAAATTGATCCATAATTCATTTTTTATGTGTAGGAGTCATCCACATGTTCATCTGACATTTCATGTGATCATTATGACTTAAAGTGCACGCTTTCAGTTAAAAAATGTTATTTTAGTTAAAAACGTGTGTCATTCACTAAAAACCTAGTAAACACACTCATATTACCTTGATACTTTATGAAAATTATCTTTAAGTCATTTTGGACATATAGGAATAAACCACACATAAATCTAACACATGGTGTGATTATTATGAATCAATGTGTGTGTTTTTATTTAAAATTGAGATTTTATTTCAAAACACATGAATCATACTCAAAATAAATAAAATGCATTCATAATATTTTGATACATTAAGAAAATGATCCATAAATAATTTTTTATTTTTATGAATCATACATAACTCAATCTGATACAAGGTGTGCCTAGTATGACTCAAAATGTGTGTTTTCAGTTTAAAATTTACATTTTAGTTAAAAAGATGTGTTCCATACTCAAAAATGATCAAGAAAATTCAATTTTTTTGATACTTTATGAAAAATATAAATTAGAAATTTGTGATTTATAAGAATTATTTGTACCTCAATATGATATACAGTGTGACTGGTATGACTCGAAATGTGAGTTTTCAGTTTAAAAATGACATTTTAGTTAATAACACGTGTCACTCACTGGAAACTGATAAAAAATTCTTGTATTGTCATGATAGTTTTTGAAAATGATGTATAAGTATTTTTTTGAAATTTAGGAATCATCCAGATCAATATGATAGATGATGTGGTATATATGACTCAAAGTGTACATTTTCAATTTAAAAATGATATTTTGGTTAAAAATGTGTGTCAATCACTATAAACCTAGTTAAAACACTCAAATTGTCTTGATACTTTAGAAAAATGACCATTAATTCATTTTTGATGTGTAGGAATTAATCACACATTAATCCAATACACGGTGTGAGTGGTATGACTCAAAGTTTGTGTTTTTATTTAAAATTGACATTTTAGTTTAAAAGACACGTGACATACTCAAAACTGAGAAAAAAAATTTCGATTATTTTGACAATTTAGGAAAATGATACATAAGTCATTTTTGACATGTATTAATTATCCACACCTCAATATCATACACAATGTAACCAACATGATTCGAAATGTGTGGTTTAATTTTAAAAATGATATTTTCGATAAAAAGACACATGACATACTAAAAAATGAGTAAACGTATTCATATTGTTTTGATACTTTAGTAAAATTATCCATAAGTAATTTGTGACAAGTAGGAATAATATATACCTTAATTTGATACACGATGTGATCGGTATGAATTGAAATGTGTGTTTTCAATTTAAAAATGACATTTTAGTTAAAAGTTTATTCCACTCACTAAAAAATGATCAAATGCACTCAGATTATCTTGATACTTTATAAAAATGATCCCAAAGCCATTTTCGATGTGCAAGAGTTATCCAAACATCAATCTAACACATGGTGTGACTAGTATGAATTAAGGTGTGTGTTTTTAGTTTTAAAACGTCATTTTAGTTTAAAATGCATGTTACTTAGTAAAAATCTTGTAAACAAAATATGGTTGTCTTAATTATTTAGAAAAATGATCCTTAAGTCATTTATAATTCATAAGAATCAAATTCACATCAATCAAGCACATGGTGTGACTGATATGGATCAAAGTTTTTGATTTTATTTAAAATTTACATTTTAGTTTAAAACACTCATCACACACTTAAAATCGAGAAAATAAACTCAGAATGTTTTAAGAAAGTGATCCATAAATCATTTTTGACATGTCAGAATCAACCACACATTAATCTGACACACGATGTTCCCAGTATGGCTCAATGTTTATGTTTTTATTTTAAAATTAACTCTTTAGATCAAAACACACACCACATAATTAAAATCCAACAAATGTATTTATATTTTCCTACTAAATTAGGAAAATTATCCATAAATTATTTGTGACATGTAGAAATTAACCACACATTAATCTGACACATGGTGTGCCTAGTATGACCCGAATTGTATATTTTTTAGTTTAAAAGTAAAATTTTATTAATATATTGTTTCATATTTATTTTTAATTTATTTATTTATAGTATTAATAACATAATAATTTTTTATATAGGTTCACTATTTTGCTCGATCTGGGGTGTTTTGTTCAGAAACTAGTAGCATGATCAGGATATTTTTATAGGGGTTCAGGGGACAAAGATAAAGAAACATTAATGTTTTTTGTATTTTTTTTGATATTTGTGATAAATTTCACAAACCAATGTAATTGTAAAAACCAATGTTTGAAATTTTTATAATATAGAGTTTTTTCTTGTATTTGTTATATAAATTTAATTAAAATTATTTTTGTATTTTCTATTATAGTGTACTATAATTTTATCATCACATTTCTGTAGCATGACTTTTATGAGGTCTAAAAACACATTGATAACATGTCCTCTTTATCAGTACTACAAAAAGAACTGATAAAGGTCCCCCTTTATTAGTGATAAAATAACACCTATAAAATACTATTACATGAAAAGTTGGATTTTACTAAGGTTTTTTTAGCAACAGTTCTCAAAAAAACCATTAAATATTTTGGGAAACCTAGACTTAGTGGTGTTTTTTAAAAACCACTGCTAAATGTGATTTTTAGGGGTGGTTTTTCAAAAATTTCTGCTATTTTTTTAATTTATCTTTTAGCGGTGACCTCATAAAAATCTCTGATAAATTAATGGAAAATGTATTAAATATACAATGATGAATTATTATTTATTATTAATAATTATTATTTATTATTTAGGATCATTTATTATTTATTATTTAAAAAATTAATTTTTTATTATGTGGTAATTATTAATTATCACTACTAGAAACCGCACCTATACCAATGGTTTTGTAAACCCTTGGTATAAGTACCATAAAATTAACCTATACCAACTATTTGAAAAAAAAATTGGTATAGGTTATGGATATATCAACGGTTTTTCCAAAATCGTTGGTATGACATCCAATTAAAGACCCCATACCAACGGTTTTGAAAAACCATTGGTATAGGTTACAAAAATCTATGTATCTATACCAGCGGTTCTAAAAACCATTGGTATAGATATATGCCAATGGTTTTTAGAACCGTTGGTATAGGCACCCAAATTTTTTTGTGAATTATTTTTTCAAATATCATCAAATAAATCAACATATAAATTATTTATAAATATATATATACAGAAAAACACACACACACACACACTTATCCAGTTATATTTACAAAGATAATTATAGCATGGTGGTTAGGTCTTTGATATATAAGCGGGAGGTCATGGGTTTAAATATCAAAATGCATATTTTATTTAACATTTCCTATCCCAAGGGTTTTCCAAACTGTTAGTATATACCTATACCAAAGGTTTTACCAAAACTATTGGTATAGGTCTACACTGATGACAAATCAACCAAAGACCCTCAACATATTTGGTATAGGCTATACCAATGGTTTGGGGACCTATACCAATGATTCCAAAGCATTTTTATATGATATTATCACAATAGTGTATTTATAATTATTAGTTATAAATTATTTTTTGGCTGAGATTTCTTATAGCCTTGGGTCCCTACTACTTCTTCCTCTAAGGCGACGCCTCAAGGTAAACCCTATGAGTTGAATAACAGGCTTTTTCATTCCCCTAATGATAATTATATTGGACGGATCTTCAAAAGTGGAGACACAACTCATGTTATTGCATAATCATATGTAGTCTCAAAAGAACTTGAACTTTTTCACCACTCCATTATTGTATGTGTGGTGCTTTCCGAAGGGTATAAAACATGTAAATCGGGTGATCTAATGAGAAGACTGTCTTTGATTTGGGGATTTTCAAACTAGAAGTGCATTCCAATGGGGAATGGATTCATTCATATTCTATTTCCTAATTCAGAGTTGATGAAGATGGAATGGGGTTTTGGTTCTATTTCCATGAACCTAGGTGTTTTGAGAATTCAGGAATATAACTCTAACTTCAATCCATTTGAGTTTAAGAAATCTATCGCTCATGTTTGAGTTAGATTTTATGGTGTTAGATGGATCTATTAGAATCCCAAAAATACTGTATGATTTATCTTAATCAATTGGTGTTCCAATTAACATGGATAAAAATAGAAATCAGGATAGTTTCAGTTATTTTTCCAAAGTTTTAGTGGAAGTTTATTGGAGTACAATTCTAACTAGAAAAGTGGTGTTATCAACACAAAAAGAAGACTTGAACAATAATGTTGTTTATAAAAATATCCCCAATTTATTAATCTGATTACAAGGAAATTTTTCATTCCAAGATTTCTTATAGGAAGTCCATAACCTTCACAAATTTCCTTAACATTGGGCATGATGACACTATGTGAAATAGATCTCCTAGTCTGGGAAAAGTTAATTATCCTTCAAGGGACCCCCACTGGTGATAAGAATGAGAAGAAATCTGGGAATTTGCACGTTAATGTCACTCTTTGGCTGATGATCCTCTGAATCGGCATGGGTGTACTAGTTCTGATAATGCTCTTAAAGGGAAAGCCTCATCTTTAGGGGTTAGAATGAATCCACGAGAGTTGTAATCTCTTCATGAAACTAATCAATTGGCCGATCAGGGGACTCTTGGAGCTCCCCCCAAGTGATATTGAAGCTAGAATTTAGCATGGAGTTTGGATGGTCATAGAAAGGGAGGTTTTCCTACCTATGGTTGTGTACTCTTAGACCCAAAGTGAGGGTAATCAATCAGGGAACCCAAAGGATCTTTCTCTCAATCAATCTGCTGATCATTTTCAATAGAAAATGCAGAACATATTTTTTTCTTAAAAAATCCCTGATAAATGGGGGAATGTCTCTGATGATGAAAGGGTGTGTGATATTACTCCCCCTAAGGGTATGGACAATATTCATACCACTTTTAAAGATGATATCATTCATGGCAAGAAAAAGGTGATCGATAGTGAGGGTTTCAATCGTTATCCTACTAAGAGAAAGTTGCATGAGGACTATTCCAACCTACTAAGAACTATTACCACTAGATCATCCTCTAAGGCTCTAATAAAGAATTATGCAAAGATCCTTAGGAATTGGGGTAATTCTCAATATAAATGGGAAACTGATAACAATTATGAGCATGAAAATGATTTTTGATACGGTGATATGTAATTCTGTTGTTTCTGGGATGAGGGAAACCCCTTTTGTTTAACCCCATCCGTCTCTTGTTTACTTTTTATTTTTTTTAATAAATGGTCAACAACTTTGCTTTTGGAAGGAATTGTTGGGTATATATTATATGGGTATATATATTTATTTATATTTACTTGTGCTTATATATATTTATTTATATTAATATACAAGTATATATATGAGTGTGTTTATATATACATGTGTAATATATATGCGTGTTTATATATATTTTTTTAAATTTCATTATATGTATATATATTTTTAAATGCTTTATATTTGTTTATGTATATTTATATACAATAATGTTTATTTATATAAATGATGTTGGTGTATATATATATTTATATGTATTCTATTGGTTGGGATGTGTTTAAGTCTCCATGCTTGTATTCATATACATTTATGTAAATTTATTTATATTTATATATATTTATAAAATATATATAATTGTATTTAAATAAATTTATATGTAATTATATATATTATTTATTATTTATTATTGATTATTTATTATTTACTCATTTATTAGTAATTAGTTATTTTTTACTAATTATTAAATAATTATTAATTTATTACTAATTTATCACTCATTTATTATATATTGATTTATTATTTATCATCAATTTATTATTAATTTATTATTAAAATATTATTTATTTGTTTAATATTTATTATTATATATTATATTTTATGTATTATTAATTTATTATTTATTAGTAATTTATTATTAATGTATTATTTATTATTTATTTTTGACATATTTATTATTTATTTTTCATTAGTTTATTGATTTATTATTGATTTATTATTTATTTAAAATTAATTTTTTTACTATTTAATTTATTAATTATTATTAACTTATTATTAATGCATTATCTATTACATATTATTAATTTAATTATAATTTAATTATTTGTTTATGATTTATTATATATTATATATTTATTATTTATTCATGAGTTATTTAATATATATTTATTATTAATTTATTAATAATTAATAATTTATTTATTTAATATTTATTATATATTATTACATATTATATATTATTAATTTATTAATTATTATTAATTTTTTATTAACATATTATTTATTTTTAATTTATTATTAAGATATTATTATTTATTTATTCATTACTTATTTATTATAAATTCATTAATGATTAATTATTTATTAATTTATTCTTTATTTTATTATTAATTTATTATTGCCTTATTATTAATTATTTATTACTATCTAGACATGGTGGCTTCATTTTACTATATTGAGAGATGACAAAGAAAGGGGAAAACTAGGTGATTTGGATTCCTATGTGTGAGAAGAGGGACCATCTGTGGAAAATCTCAATGGTATAGTTCAACTCACTATTCTTTTTGATCATCCTAGTCATAAATATCTCTTCTAGTGGTGTGTTCTAAGTAATCAAAATATGAAGAATCGTCCTCACCCCAAAATAGATAGGTTGAAGAAGAACTTCGCAGATGTTGTAAGATTGGATATGAATCTCTCCTTCGTTGACTTTGATGTCCCATCCCTAGGAAGAGCCGTGAAAAAAGGACACATGGCCCATTTCTTGGCCAATTGAGTTTCCGTTGATGAGAGAATCAAACTTTATAATTTTTCCATTATCGCAAGGGTCATAACTTCGAAAGGAGAGCAGTTATGGAAGTTCAATGAGCTTCTCAGGATAATTGTGGAGATCTGGGGGTTTTGGGGATTGTAGGATGAAAAATATGGGGAGAGGATTATATCATATTGTATTCCCCTCTAATGATTTTAAATGAAGGGCATGAAGCTTTGGTTTTATTGGACTAAAACTAGGATTTCTCAGAATTCAGGAGTGAGATAGAAACTTTGATCCAAACAATGTTAGGAATACCCTCACACAAGTTTGAATTCATATCTTCAAGATCAATTAGATACATTGGAACCCAATAATTCTATGGGACATTGCATCATCAATTGTCAATCCAATATGATTGGATAGAAAAATTGACAATCCAATTTTTGGGTATTATTCTAGGGTATTGGTGGAATTTGACATAAATAAACCTTGGTGGAAGAGGTTGTGTTAATAACAAGAGATGATATCATCCACCGGGAAATTCATTATGAAGGAAGATCCAGATTTTGTATGATTTTTTTTGATTTTTGTTCATGAGTCATTTGAATTTAATAGAGATAAGATTTTCAGTTTTTTCAAAGCCATAAGTCATGAAGAGGTATCTTGCATGATGAAAAAAGGGAAAGGGAATGTCCTAGCACCCAACCAACCTAGAGCTACAATCCTTGAACCATATTCCATGGAAATTATGTGTAAGGAATTGATCTTGATGAATCATAAAATATCTTCTAGTACTGAAACCATTTCATAGACCTCAACATATGAAGATTTGGAAGTAGTTCTGGACCCAATAATTTCAAAATTAAATAGAGTTATAGAGGTGGAAAGGGTTGTTAAAACCCGTCAATCTCAACTCATTTACATTCCCTATAAAGAGAATTTGTACTTAGAGGATAGTCTACAAATTATGAATGACCATGAAGGCACACAGGATGCTGTCAGCCTATTACCATCTAAATTTTCCTCTGGGAAGAGGGTAAGAGAATGCACCTATGTTGATCCCTCTACATATAAAGTGGCACACAAAATGAAAAGAAATAATGGGGAATATTAAGAACCTATGGATCCCAATTTTTTTAATTAATATGGCATGTTGAGATAGTAGGCTACATTCAGAATGGATCTTCCCCCTGCTGAACTCACTTAAGACTCTTTTTTGGATAGTAGCCCCATTTCACTAGAGCCTCCTCCCACTGAGGACTCACAAGGGTGTCATTATGGACATGCTAAAATGATTGATGATCCTAGTAATGAATTATGTGACACTATTAATAATATGGAGGGACAATTCAATCAAGTTCCTACTTTCAAGGTTGTGATATGAAGGACCACTGAAGGTAATCTCACTGAATTAGTTAAGTCTATCAATCAATTCACCCCATGTCTGGTAAATTTTGGGCTGATGTTGCTAAATATTATGACCCCCCCAGAAATAGATCAGGATGAAAGTGTATCACTTTAGGTTTTTTATATGAAATAGGAGAATTAAATCTCTAAATAAAAAAGAAAAAAATGGAATGAACCAATGAAGAAAATCCAAAAGGACTTGGAATAGCATGGATGGCCTCTAATAAGAGGCAAATGTCTTAAAAATAAAAATTCTATATTGTATTTGTTAAGGGATTAGGAAATACCATATGGTCACAATCCTTAAAATTTTTTATTTTTACCCACAATACCCCTCTAATTGGGCTTGATAAGCCAAAGATGCTATTTGACAAGTGAAATTACTTCAATTGGGAATCTCTTAAGTACAACTTTGTCTTTCAAAAATCTCATAACGGTGACATAGATCACTTATGGGTCCTCAAACATGGTAATGTCCATATCCTCTCATTTAATAGAGGGTACCAATGTATATCAATTTCATTTATCTCATAGGGATCCAATATCATGATTTTTTTTTCATTTATTCTTCTGTCTCCTATATCAGTAGAGGGTAACTAGAAGAACCTTAGTGCTCTCGACTTTCTACTTTCCTCGGCCATGACCTAGGTGCAGATATCCACCACCATCATCCTTCCTCTGTTATAGGTGGGGGGGGGGATACCCTTCCTCAGGGGAGTGGAATTTTCAACCATTATTCAACTCTTATTTAATACAACCATTCCATGATATCATTCTCATCCCTAACCTTTCTGAACATCAGGATGGATTTCCTCAGCTCGTTCTTTCAACCATAGAGTTCACTGAAGCTTCAGATATCCTAAAAAATACCATGGTATATTGATTCAATTCACTTCATCCATTGATTGAATCCTTATATTGATTAGTGTTTGGATATTGGGGCCTTTGGGAGAAAACAATGGTTGGTCTCCTCGAAAAGTAAAATATCATGATATGTTTCTCATTGGTGGAAGATTTGATCCTTTTCTAGTCCAGTTCTCCTCAAACCTATAATGGAACCCAATTCCACCTCTTTAGATTATCCTATGATTTTTATATGAAATGGGTCATCTTGACAATGACATTTTGGGTAAGTTTTCACAAACCCCTACATACATTTAAAATTCTATTATCCACAGGTATGGTAATTTGGTTAGTTATTTTTTATGTTTGTATATTAGAACTAATAATTTATATCACCCAATATCCCCATGTATATGCATTTAATTCTATATTTCAAAACCTCCAGTGGAGTGTGTGTGGATATTGGTTGGGAATAATTTTTTTTTAAACAACCTATTGTCTTTTATACTTAGACAAATTTCTTATCATCTTATAAATTCCTAGAAAACTTATTCTCATATATCTATTGATGATAAAGGGACCAACAAGGGGTTTTTTTCTGTCCCCATGAGTGGGAATGATATTTCTACCCTCTCTATTGATCATACATATATTAGAGAGGCATCTTTTGCTGATACTCTCTTAAAAGACTTGGTATTGGGTATGTTGATCCAAAGATGGAAGATATATTTTCCAGCTTTAAATGAGATTTTGGTGTTTCTAGTTTGATAATTTTAGTTCCAAGAGATATTGGAATTTAACCACCAATGTTTTCTTCCTCATGTGTCGATACCATGAAATTTGGAGGCATGGGAGAAAGGAAGGAGATCAGTCATGTAGTTAGATATAGGTTGGATTACAACAACACCCAATATGTTCCAAACCCTCTTTCTTCAATTTAGTCCTTCCTTGGTCATAATTATTTAGTCTCTCCAGGGCCGAGGTCTCCTAGACAACAATACCCACCATAATATATAGAGATCCAAAATTATTTTACTTATTTGAATGGGGATGAGAAGGAGAATGCAGATCAAGAATTATTGAAAAAACACATTCCAAAATGGAAAAGGAAGAAGGTTGGATTAAGCCCCCTTAAGGATACTTAATTGAGTAACAAAGATACAGAATCACAACCAATGATAGACTACGAGTAGGATCCCAACACAGTTATGAGTGTTGGGTCAAGATCTAGAAATGGAAAGCAAGGAAACCTTTTATTTGGAAATTCCATAGTCAGTAAGGTGAAAAAAATCAAGGCCTCATAAGGACTACTCAAATTTACTAAAAACCATTGTTACCAAATCTTTAGGTAAAGTAAAAAAATTTAGGTGTAGAGACAAGGTCGGTTAAATCAACACATGTAGATGATGACATTTAGAAGCTCAATATAGAGGGTAAGAAAGATTCATATTTCAGTGATAGGGCCTATGAGGATCAAGGTGGCATGATTAAGGACATAGAATCATTGCTGGAAACTTGGGATAATATGGATATCATCCTAGAACCAAAGTTGGATTCTAATGTTAGTGCCCTGAAGGGTACAAACAAGGAGGTGTCTAACAATGTAGTGGTTCAAAAAATTATCCTTAATTCTAATGAATAGATTCCAGAGGATTATTTCAAGATCAATATTTCTAAGGATGAAAAACATAAAATGTTTGAAATATGACTACAAGTAAATTTGAAAGAAGAATATAATTCTTAGATCAATATAAAAAATCATATTTGGATACATGGATTCAATGAGGATAATAATATCTTGGAGGAACCCATATGAACATGGGAAAAGATGGAATTTCAATTTGAGGAGTTCTTCAAGGAAAATCCAAACTTGGAGGTAACCTCTATCCAATAATAATTATATATGGTTAATCATTACAACTATTTTAATTTCTTTTGGCATGACCAGTTTTTCTCATACAAGGTTTGATATTTCATTGGTAATCACAACCCTTATTGGTTTCCCAATTTTCATTAAATGTGATTTATTGAAACAAAAATATTTAAATTGTGGTGGTCTCTTATATCATCAAAAGAGAGTTATGAAGGTATATTAGGATAATGTATGGAAACATGAGTCATAAATGGATTCTCATTGGGGATTTCAATATTATCTTGATGCATGAGGAGAAAACATGATCCAATTTTCACAGGCTATATTCTCATGAGTTCTCTATATTCACTGTTTAGTGTGAGCATGATGAGGTCCCAATTACTGGGGATGATTTCACATGGAGCAGAAAGACTCTTAATTTTAAGAAGGTTAGTAAGCTTGACTGATGTTTTATGAAAGTTAGTGATGAACGTACCCCCATTAAGGTGTCATGTTTTTCTTTTCCTATATTTTCTTCATATCATATTTTCTTAATTATTGAGGTATGGGTACAACTATAAAGGGAAACCCCTATTCCATTCATATTTAATAATGGTTGGTTGGTCATCCCTAGTTGTAGGGAGATTATAAAGTATGATGGAAAATATGATCCCATGGTAGCCCTCTCTATGTATTTGAAAGAAAAATGAAGGTCATTAAGGTAATATTGAAATAGTGGAGAAAAAAATCATTTTATAGACTTTATAATGATATTAGGTATGTAGAAATCAACATGAAAGCTACCAAAATTCTAACCAGACACCAGATTCTCCTTCAAGGGAGGAATTGTATGCCCCTCTAAGTTGGATGATTTTCTAGTCATAAAAAAAGACTGATTAGAAATTAGTTAAACATCAAATGGTTATATAATGGTGATAAGAGCACCAAATTTCTCTACTATCTACCTAATGAGAAAAGAATTAGGGTAGGATTTAATGCTCTCAACATCAATGATTTCCTTTTCACATCTAAAAATCACTATTGAAAAAACACCATATACCCATGATTTAGAACCATGAATATAACCCCTAAAATCGTTGTTCTGGCATGTACCCATGGTTTTAGGAATTGTAGCCTTGGGAGACTTCGATATAGATCTATATCCACAATTTCTATAGAAAACATAAGTATCACATTAAAGGATTTTATCAAACCCATAGTTTAACCCAAACCATGGGTATAACTTTTCACAATAGAAAACATATTCCCAAGGTTCTCCAAACCATGGGTATAGGTAGATGTCCCCATTTTGCAGTAGCAAAATCTCTTATAGCTCATGAACCTATAAATAAAATAAAAAACATAGTACACATTCATTGAAATACAAATATTGTATATTTAGCATTCAGACAACTTATTATAATAATTTTCATATAATTTACAATACTATAACATATATATACATCCATATAACCAATATATTCAATTCATTAAACAACATACACATGTATCTTTACTGCTAAGTCAAAAAATGGAGGAAATAAATATCTCTCCCATCACCAACATACTCATACTCATGACTATCAGAAATATACTCATCACAAAAAACATCATCTCGATAATAATAATAATCATCCTAATCATCATTTCCATCATCATCGCCACCACTAACAGCTCAATCACCATAAGGACCCTCATTTTCATCACTCAAGCCATCATTTAAATAGATCATTTATTCCATATATGAATCAATATTATTAACAACCTCTCATGGAAGTGATTTTTTTATAACTTACATAGATTTTAGGAAGTGTTTTGTGATCAGTTTACTTCTTTCACACTCCTATAAAGATATTTTTTTGTCCTTAGTTATTTCTTCATGAACAGTTTACAGCTCGGTGATCTAAGAGGTTTGAGAGGATCCCAATGAAGACCAATTCCTAGTTGGGAAAATGTTTTTATTAGGTCAACATCAGACTCTCCCCTGGTACTCCTCCCCTAATACCTGACTCAAATGATCATTTGTACTAAATTTTTCATCTTATTTATCATCTAGGACCTTCAATGAAGTTTTTGAAAATATAAACAAGATATTTAATTATGAATTTTATATAAATATTTGAAATATAGATAAAAAACTTATAATCTTTTATTGTGTTTTTATTAATCCTTTAGGCCAATTGGAAAATTGTCTATTAGGCTATTAGAGATATTTTCCATTAGGCTTCTAGGATAAATTTCCATTGGGCTGTTGGCCTTTAGATCAATTGTCCATTAGGAAAATTTTCCATTTGTCTATTAGGCCAATTTTCCATTAGGACATTAGGACATTAGGCCATTTGAAAATGTTATTTTTGGCCTTATATTAAATTTATTAATGATAATAAAACTTAAATTTTGGAATGAAAAGATAACTATGTATCAATATAAATCTAGATATTATTTATGTTAATATTAAAGTACTTGGATCTTCTCATTCTTGGGCATTATAGTGCACCCCAAGGTGCGAAGATACATCATTGAATCTTTTTTTACTGATGAATCCTAAAAACGAAAAATTGATAAATTAATAAGAATTAAATTTTATATGCAAACCATCAAAGATTGAGAATACCTTAAACTCATAAATCTTCTAATATGTGATCATTTTTTGATATTATTCTATTAGACAGTCAAGGAATTTGGGTACACCCTCTAAATAAAAACCAACTATACTCCTATAACCAACATATAACTCATGGTTATATGATCTAAAGAACTCCCCAAGATACATAAAACTTTCAAACTTAGTAGATTCACTGTTGGTAAAGTTAAACAAAAAATTTAATGAATATTTTAATTCATATAAATTAAATAATTATATAGATACAAATTTCAAAAAATTATTACCCATATCTCCTCCCATAATTTTTCATTGATTTCATTACTGATATGTCTCCATGAGAATAGTTCCACTATAATGATATCATGGTACTTGGATAAAGTAGATATAAAAATTCTATACTTTCTAATTTTTTTATTAATCATCTGATTATCTTCATTGTAATCCACCATTATTTGTGTTCAGAGATTTGAAGCTTACTACATATGGGTGTGTACATGTCTCCTACTATAAGATACCACTAAATAATATAAAATTTGTAAAAAATAACAATTAAGTGACGGTAAAATAGGGAAAAAATAAGTTATATAATTTGACACTATTAAAATAACCTGATACAGGTTTCTCAATGGGCTTTGATAGATACATGGCCTATCTTGTATCAATAGCCTCTGAAGGATGTGTCTATTATAATGCATTCTATAGGTGATATTTATTCACTAGAGTGGATACTGAATGAATAGAATCATCATATCCAAGATGGATAGTATGAAATGGAGGCGACATAGTGAAGGAACCCAGAACACCTTGATAGAGGAGGGGTGAATCAGGTGTCAACTTTTTCTTTTTAAAATTTCTGGATCTTGTTCCCAAGTTGGTAAGAAACTATTAAATATGTCAGTATAATGAAAGAAAGAATATGACATGAAACTTTTAATTGGTTCACCACAATGGGCTACATCAAAGAAGTATACACCGATAGTGTGTTGGTAATACCTAATTCCACTAATCTTAACCAGTTGTGGAGTGCAAGAGTTTGGTCACAGTGACTCTGTGCTAGGCACACTTCTCTTACAAAAGTTCTGGGATGTATCACTTCTTCACTCGGAACACTTCCGTAACCTCCCACTATATCACTACTATGAGAGAAGTAAAACTCAGTTTATCGACTAAAAGGTCGCTTCAATAGATGGGCATAGAAGTTTTTGTCTCAGTCCAGCATGAGACTCTACTTTCATCAAAGACTTGAGTACATGCTCACTGAAATACCTGACTACTCAACACTGATACTCAATACAACCCTTATCACAACCCCTTCGCAAATCTCAACCCTTTGTAGAGCACACCACTTTGTAAAGCTCACACCATTATAGAGAACATCCCTTCACGAAGCTCACTGTCTCACAGAGCTACCTACTTCACAAATCTCACCGAGCCAAAGAAAAACACCCCATATTTGAGAATCTAAAATGGATTAGAAGCATTGGAATCATTTAAGACTTTAAAATTATCTTTGTAAAGATCAATCTCACATAGAACAACCTGCTTCGCGGAGCACCCCTTGCTTCACAAAGTCAATGCGATCCCAGATTTTCTCTCTCAAACTCTTCCCAAATGAAGAGGGGTGGCCACTTATTTATAGGCATGATCGAACGCGGAGCTCCGATTCTTCAGGCGTGAAATCCAGATCGGGAAAAAAATTTATTCTTGGCATATCTCTCTCTTCACAATGCCCATCTTAACTACATAGCTCTTTATCAAAACCCTTCACATCGCCTCAAAGCACCACCACAAAGAACCACTCACAAATCAAGTCTCATAATCATAAAGCACACCATCAAAATATCCATGTTTTTTTCGAAAAAAACTTCATGAGGCCCATCTCTTCAAAACTCATACATTTTCCATATTTTCACGAGACCTTCAAGAAAAACCAATTTTCACAATGCTTGATATTAACCAAATTTTGGACCCCAAAAATTTGGAAAACATTGGGAAATAACGTCACCTTCAAAAATACCTATGTATTTAACTATATTATCCCTTTCCTTATAATCTCCCTTATCATCCATGAGAGGATTGACAACAAATAAAAACCATGATCATTTTTCAGAAAAGAACATCCTTGGATCCAACAATATTCCCCTTTTGGTTTGTTGGTAATCTTTAGATAAATTCACTGATGCGCTAGCCACGATCAAAACCTGAACCTTCAATAAACAAATCAACCATCACTCTAAGTATACGTGAGTAGTGTTTAGTGTAAAAAACAAGAGAGATGACATGAATTGAGTTCTCATTCTTCTCTTTTCTCCCCTATAGTTACTTTATAGATTTTTTATTCTTCATATTTTCTATATCATAAAAAAAAAAGAACACTCTCCATTGAATTTATCCATTCTCCCCCATTGGAAATAAACCCAATGAACTAAATCTTGACTTATAGAGTAAAAAAATGCTCCCCATGGATTTTATCTCCACCATAAACCTGCATCATTTCCACAAAAGTATTAAAATTAGTTAAAATAAATGAGGAGAGAGGAATTTTGTAACCTCATTATACACTGAGAGGTTGCTGAACACCGAGGTTCAACCGATGTTTCTCAAACACAGCCACTGATAGCAGCTTGGTCATGATGTCAACCAATTGCTCATCAGTTCCCACATGGTCCATTTTGATCACACATTGTTCAAATGTTTCCTTGATGAAATGATATCTGAAATCAATATGTTTCATATGAGAGTGATGAAAAAGATTCTTCATAAGATCAATTATTCTCTTGTTATCACAGTAAATCACCATTGGTTGTTTCACCTCATCACCTATGTTAGTCAGTTGCTACTTCATCCAAAGTAACTGAGTGCACTCCTTGGTAGTAGATATATATTTAGCTTCAGTAATACTAATAAAACAAATTTCCTATTTCTTACCTAACCAGCCCACACATTTCTTCCCAATATAGAATGCTCCACCACTGGTATAATTTCATTCCACAACATCTCTATCCCAATCAACATCATAAAATTATTATAGTTCACTCTCTCTTATTGAAGAAAAGTATAATCCATAATTACGAGTACCTTGAATTTACCTAATGATTCTTTTCACTACCCCCATATGTTCTTCCTTTGGATTACTCTAAAAATGGGCCATAAGGAAAGTTGCAAAGAAAATATCTGGTCTTGTCACCGTCAGGTTCAAGAGGCTTCCAATGATTCTTTTGTACTTGGTGGGATCCACAAAATTCCCTTCCTTATGCTTCCCAATCTTTGTTCCAACCGAAATCGGAGTTGATATTGGTTTAGAATCATGCATATTGAATTTATTTAATAGTTCTCTCGCATAATTTTCCTAAGAAATGAAAGTGTAATTCTTCTTCTGAATCACCTACAACCCGAAAATTTATATGAGTTCACCAATCATGGAAATTTCAAATTTTGATTTCATGTTGTTGGAAAATTCATCTACTAATCCCTACCTACTTCCACCAAAAATAATATTATCTATGTATACCAATACCCAAACCTGATCCTTTTGAGAATTCTTCACATAGAGATTGTGATCCACTCCTCCTATTTTAAACTCAATATTTCTTAGATAAAAGTCCAATCTAGAGTACCACACCCATGGAGCCTATTTCAAGCCATATGGAACGTTATTTAATTTGAAAACCTTTAGGTCATCACTGTTAAGAAAGAAACCTAGGGATTTTTTGATGTAGTCTACTTCTTCCAAAAATCCATTTAAGAATGTTGTCTTGACGTCCATTGCATAAACTTTATAACCTCTCTATATTTACATGGAAAGAAATAACTTGATTGAATCCATTCATGCTACTATAGAAAATGTATCTTCAATATCAATGCCTTTAATTTATGAGTATCCTTTATAAAGAAAGTGCACCTTGTTTCTGGAAACATTTTCATGCTCTTAAAACTTGTTCTTGAAGATCCACTTCATACCAATCACATTGTGACCTTTGGGTCTCTTGACTAGGTCCCATGTTTGATTCTTGTCAATCTGATCTAACTCTTCATTCATGGATTTCACCCATGATTCATCCTTTGTAGCTTCTTCAAATGAGGATGGTTCAACAAATGATAGAAATAAAGATTGTGTATTATTACTCATCCTCCTAATCTATGTAGGTGCAGTCCAATCCCCAATAATGTTGGATTGATCAATTTTTTCTCTTCGATTCTTCCTTTGATATTTAACTAAATTCTTTGCAGCTATGGTTTCCTCTTTAGATTCTTATTCTGAGTCAACATCATGATTTGGATCCTAAGAATTTGGTACACCTTCCTTTATTTTGTATTTTCATTTTCTCCATGTTTACTTTATTCCTCATCTTTAATCACATCAACATATGAATCCCTTGAAGCATTTTTAGTTTTCTCTTCAATGGTCTTAACATAAAAACTTTCCACAATCCTTCCCAAGTTCTTGTTGAAACACTTGTATGATTTTTTATTCATTGAGTATCCAAGGAAAATTCCTTCATTTTTATTATCACCATACTTCTCTTGATTTCTTTCTTTTTTTCTGATGAAACATTTACTACCAAAAAAATGAAAGTATTTCAAAGAGGGATTCCTTCCATGCCACAATTCATATAGTGTCTTTGTATCACCCATATAAATCCCTGTTCGATTTTGAATATACACTGCATATTGAACAACCTCTTTATAATAATGTCAAGGAATAAGACTCTCAATCAGAATAGTTCTTTCCATGTTGTTCACCTGTAGATTCATGTGCTCAACATCTCCATTTTGATGTGGAGTTCTCACATCGGCTACCTCATGTTGTATCCCATGCTTCTCTAAGTAATCTTTAAATTCAATGGACATGTATTCCCCTCCATTGTAAGATCACAACATTTTGATTGTTTATCTAGTATCATTATCGACAATTCAATGATATGTTTTCATACAATAAAGAACTTATCATTTCCTATGTATAATCATTATAGATGCCATTCTATTGTAATAATCTATAAAAAGGATGAAGTACCTTTCTCCATGAGTTCTGGAAACATTTATTAGGACACATACGTCTTTATGAATGAGATCATGAAGATGAGATTCCCTTTTCTTCTTTGGATGATATAAACTACAAACCAACTTCCCCCTAAATGCAATCATCACAAGACTTTTCATGTTCACACTTTGGGGTGGGAAAATTTATGAAAATCATCAGTTTTGATATCTTCTGCATGTATTGTTGATTGATGTGCCCCAGTCTCCGATGCCATAGGTTATTTTCTTCTTCAACAATCATGTTGCAAATGTTTTCTTTACTATCAACCTGATACAGGTTGCCTTTTATTCTACACCTTTCCTAAGTGAATTTCTTGTATTTCCCTTGATAGTGCAACATTTTTTATTAAAAGTAAATACAAGTCCTAAGTCACATAGTTGAATCATGCTGAGAAGATTATGATGTAGGCCATCCACATAAAGGATGTGAGTTTTCTTTATCTCTCTATTAGCAAGTTCAGTACTTCCACTACCTTTGATTTTCAGATCTCCATCATTACCAAACTGTACTATTCCATCAACCCTTCTCTTGAAATTTGCTAATAAGTCAACATTACAAGTCATATGAGACGAACAACCATTATCAAGAATCTAGGTTTTTTTTGTTTTTTGTAGCTTTGAGGGCTACCACTGCAAGGTTGGATTTCTCAATTTTCTTCTTTTATTTCCATGAGACATTCAATTGAGTGTAGAACACTGATGGCCTTTCAATTATCTCTTCCATGTAAATGAGTTATTTATAGTCAAAAATCTTCTTCCATAGGAGAAAAACCTATTTGAAAGAGAAACATTGTCTTGTTGATGATCTTTGACTTGTCTCGAACTTCAGTATGAGGTGTCTATGACACTCTTCTGCCTGCAATAAATAGATTTATGGCCAAATTTAGAAAAAAAACAATATCCATAGAAATTGTTTATTCTATAAGAAGTAGGATATGAGTTTTTTCTCCTATGTTGAACTCCTATCTCTCTCCCATTTAGATAGCTCCTTACCTCTTCACAATATGACATAATATGACCCATATATCCATAGAACTGACATTTCATGAGAGGAAATGTCTTCTCACTTCTTTTTTTCCTCATGAATTATTCCTTGGAAAATATGTTTGACTACCTATCATTCCTAGAATCTTGATTATAGTCTTATGTTCTCCTTTACGTTTGATTTAATGGTCTATTTTTTAGTGCTTTTGGTGTTTTTTCAACATTATCAGCTTTCTGTTTCCTTTATTTTGGCCCAATTTTTTTGTATCATTTGATTTTTTGGCATCACAACTGATTCCAATATTTCCCATATGTGTGGGTCTTTGATCACTCAAAATATTTTCAAATTTATTAGACCTTAATTTTTCTCTCTCTAAAAGATCAACATCTGAGAACCTACCAAATTGTATTGTCCTCTTTTCTTCTTTTGAACTTGATTCACTTTTGAGAACACTCCTAAGAGTAAAATATTATTCCTTGAGTCCCCCAATAGTTTTGTACTTCTCCTCCATTCTTGAGATAAGGTAATTGATGAAATTTTACTATTATTCAATTATGAGTTTTAGTTCCACTACATCATTAGACCTTTCAAGGATTGATTACTATACTTTCACGAGTTCATCCAATCGTTCAATTTCATTTTTAAGATAATAAATATATTCTTATGATTATTCCACAATTTCTTTCCACTTATGGAATCTCTTACACTTATTCTCAATCTTAGAAAAATATTCTTTAAGTTTTAACTTGGGATAAACATTAGTTTTCAACTAGTTATCTCTAACTTTATCTATTGATGGTTCTGACTTTTCAATGGTAGCCAACATGAAAGCATGGTCTCCAGTTTTAAATTTTGGTTCTTTTTTTTCACATAATTCATTATCATCATATTACTATTCACAGAAAAAACTATTCTTATATACTTTATTTCTAGATTTTAAGTCTCAATTTTTGAAAAACCTTTTATCAGACTTCTCAATGTGTTCATCTTCTCTTTCTTCATCTTCAAACTTTCTTGATCACTAAGAGGAAATGTGCCTAAATTTTCAACAACGAAATAAAGTTAGAGTTATATTCCCTTTAAATTTATCCTTTCCTTTATTGAACTTATTAACAATGAGAGAAATAATTTATTTTTCATTATCATCTTAAAAACTACTATCTTTTGAAATTTTCATTTTGTCCATGGATTTGAATTCAATTCCCTTGATTGTTTCAGTCATAGCATCTTTTGGTTTGACTCTAATTTCATATGCCACCAGGATACTTTGTAGATCATCCATAAAAAGTTTAGAAAGATCTATTTCCACAAAGACTGACACCTTTTAATTATATAGGGGTGGAAGTATTCTCTATATTTTATTTAAAATATCAATGTCTTTGATTTGTTCTCCCATACCTCTAATCTCTAAAAAAAATTTATTAATTCGATTGATGAAGGAGTTTTCATTCTCATCAGGATACATCTTCAGATCATCAAATCTATTTTGTAGGACATGTAGTTTCGCCTCCTTCACTTTGATATCTCCTTCATATATATTTTCATGTTTATCCCACATGGACTTTACTAAGGAGAAACTCATAACCATTAGATATATCTGACCAAAAAGGGATACAGTGAGAGCATTCAACACTTTAGCATCTACATAAAGAATTTTCTTATCTGAATCAATCATAGCTAGCACTGTTGGATCACGAACTTTTATTCCTTACATGGTAGAAAATAAGACTTCCATTATAATAGATCTTAGATGAGATCTTATTTTGTTCCTCCAAATCTAAAAATTACTTCCATCGAAGAGGGGGAATCCCCTGACATTAGATGAATTCTCCATACTGGTATAATATAGAAAAAACACTAGCAACCTTCCCTCTCATACCACTTGAAGGACCCCAGAACACCCTAAGAGGGGAAGGGTGAATCAAGGTGTCAAAATTTTCTTTTTAAAAGTTATGTATATTATTTCCATGCTGGTAGGAACCTATTTAATTTTTCAGTAAAATGATAGTAAGGAGATGACACAATACTTTTACTTGGTTCACTATAAAGGGATATTCCCAAGGAGAATACACCAAAAGTGTGTCGGTCGTACCTAATTCCACTAATCTTCAGTAATTTTGGAGTATAATAGTTTGGTCATAGTCACTTTGATAAGGGAACACTACCCTTACAAAAGTTAAGGGATGGATCACCACTTCCCTCAGATTAATTCCATAAACTCCCCCTAGATGACTACTGTGAGAGAAGTAAAACTCAGTTTATCGACTTGAAGGTCACTTCAAAATATAGGAATGATAGTCTTTGTCCCATTCCATCATGATATTATACTTGTATAAAAGACTTGAGTAGATGCTCATTGAAATCCTTTACTACTCAATGCTGATACTCAATACAACCCTTCACACAACCCCTTCACAATAGTCAACCCTTCTCAGAGCACACCACTTTTCAAAGCTCACACCTTCACAGAGCACAACCCTTCATGAAGCTCATTATCCTTCAAAGCTACCTACTTCAAAAAGCTCACTGTGCCAACACAGAACACCTCATCTATGTGAATCCAAAATGTCTTAGAAGAATAGTCATCATTTAAGAATTTAAAAGTCTCTCTATGAAGCTCAATCTCACATGAAATAACCTACTTTATGAACCACCCCTTATTTCACAAAGTCAAAGAGATCATGAATTTTCTCTCTCAAACTCTTATCAAATGAAGAGGGGTGGCCTATTATTTATAGGCACAATCGAAATTAGAGCTCTGCTTCTTCAGGCGCAAAATATGGATCGGCCAAAAACATCTTCACAGTGCACCTCTCTCTTCTCAATTCTCATCATAACCACATAGCTCTCCATAAAAACCCTTCACATTGCCGCGAAGCACCACCACAAATCACCGCTCGAAAATTAAGTCACATAATTGTAGATCTAACCATCATAATATCCATGTTTTCATAAAACACACTTCATGAGGCCCATCTATGAAAAACTCATGTCTTTTCCATATTTTCACGAGACCATCAAGAAAAACCACTTTTCGCAATGCTTTCCATTACCCAAAATTTGGACCCTAAAAATTTGGAAAACACTGGGAAATGGTGTCACCTTAAAAACTACCTATGACTCGAACTATATGATCCATTTACATGAAATATCCCTTATCATCCATGAGAATATTTAAAACAAACACAAACCATGCGCTTTTTTCAGCAAAGAACATCCTTGGTTCAAATACATAGACATGGCCGAATATGGTAGTAGGTTTGGGGATAATTCAAAGGATATTGATATGTTAAAGTTGGAAACATCCTTGGATACAGTGTAGAAATGCTATGGGAATAAGAGGATAAATTATATGTTGATAGAAGCATGGGTGGGAAAAACCCTGGAGGCTCAAGAGGAGGATGTAAAGGTGTGGTAGATGGGGTGTCCACTGGTGGGTCGGGGTAGGAATGTGTACGACATGTGATACGTCTAGGTCTAGGAGCATCCCTCCTTATACCCATGCTAGTAGAATGGGGAGGATTCAACTTTAGTTAAATTTAATGTCTCTAAATTTTTTTGATAAAGAATATGGGCATGACATTATATGTAATTAAGAAGAAAAATATTATAATCATTATACTCATTAAAGGAAGTAGGGGAGGAAAACCACACTTGTGTATCTGTTGATCAACATAAAATAATCACTTCCTTAAAAATTTTTCTATATTTTTTACAATCATCATAAGAATAAAATGTGGATTTTTAAAAACAATTTATAAAAATCATGCAAACAATTTAGAAGTATAAGTTGTCATAAACAATGTCATCACATGTTTTAGTAACAATAGTTTAAAACCAAGTTCTATATTTTTTAAAAACCCAATTTAAACTTAGTTTTATGAATTGAAATAAATATAATTAAATTCAATGAAACCAAACAATATTTAAACAAACATATCATTCCAAACAAGAACTAAATTAATGTAATTATAGTAATACCAACCTGAGAAACCCATGTAAAGGTAAACTGAATGAACTTTGAACATATATGGTTGCTTCATTATATCATCCACCACTACTTCAGGTTCAACATAAAATCTCACAATAGGATAATTTGAGTCATAAAAGTAAATATTTTTCTCAATTAGGCACCCCCATTTTCAAGTAAGTAACCCTCTATTTATGTTTTTCATGTTTTTAAAGTATATAGGTGATGTTTAGTAGAGTTTGGAGAACTTTTAGATTATTTTTGGTGATTTTATGAGGGTACATGATTTGTGCAAGATTTTTTTTTAAATAGTGAAACATCTATAGGAAACCATGCATAACAAGTCAGGGGATAAAGAGAAGGTACAAATGTGGTGCATAGGTTTCCCAAACTATGTGTACACCATGGAGAAACCGTGAAACTAAGAATAGTGAGATTTTACATGGTATTCTAACCATGTGACCCAATCATGCAAGTTTCATCCTTGAGGAAGTGTCCGGTGCATGGTTAGCACACATTTTTCCCAATTGTGTGACTAACCATGAACAAGTTAAAAGTGAGATCCTAAAATTATGTATCTCAAACGTTTTGAACTCTAAGGCCCTTGTTTTTCCTATTATGCATCCCTAACTCGATATTATCTCTTTAAAAAGTATGAGGAAGATTCTCCCATTGACCCATAAAAAATATGAAGACTTCTCTTAGTGATTTGAAGTCAGATTCTCATGGTAAGTGATCATTCTTAATTGTTATTTGTATTTTTTCGTAGATCTACTTCTATATATCTCCTAAATTTTTAGATCGACATATTTTGTGGATATATTTAAGGTATTTGATTATAAATATGATGATATTTGGATTTTTTGATGATATGGGAGGAGATCTAAGATGGATATTTGGAGATTCAGCCTGGTTTCATGGATATTTTCTATGTCATTCTTCATTGTCGTCATAATTTCCAAGGTAGGTGGATTCAATCGAGACTCCTATATTTAGATCTTGAAGGATTAGTTTAATTTTTTTTGTTTTGATTGAAATTGGTAATGTAATTGATGTGAATTTCTTGTTGGAAATGCTCTTTTGTGATGGTTTATAGAATTGTGGAAATTGGGTAGTTTTTTGGAAAGTGAAATTAGTAACTTGATTTTAAAATGATTATTTGGTTTAGTTTCATGGAAAAATGTTTTCAATAAATGTTGGTTTTATTGAAATTAATTATTTAAAAGGTTTAAAAAAAATTGTTTTATTGAATTAGTTGAAATATTTGTTTTGGTAATGGGTTTTAGTATAATGGTTATGTGTGTTCATATAAATTCACGATGAATAAAGGTAAGGATTATCCCCCAGTATTTGTGGGATGGATAAGGGCCAAGGATCTCCCCCATCAAATGGTTCATTAAGTGATGACTTAGTGAAATGATGAATCACCACTTGAAAATATAGGGAGTTCCAAGTTTCATGCAAGATTGGATGTGTGGATATGTTGAAAGGAATGAGTTATGCCAAAATAGAACTTGTGAAATAGTTTTTAAGTATTGATTAATATATTTCCTTGAAACTTGATGTGTTTTTGAGATAATTTTTTTACCATGGATCTTGTTTATATTTTAATATAAACAATTTCAGAAATTGTTTTATATAAACCTCTTTATATAAATGTGCTGACATGTTCTATCCTAGTGACATGAGTAGGGAGGCCATTTGGGGAAAACCTACTGAGTTTCATTACTCACCCCTTATTTGTAACTTTGGTGATTTTGTCTATGTTTATTATAAAGAAAAGGGTAAAGTTAAAGTATCACACTTTTATAGTGGTTTTTATTGATACTAGGGCTATTTTATGTAGTGGATCATGTAGTAGGTTGGAGCTTTGGAGTTGTGATTGTCTTTGATTTTTGTTGGCTTTATAGTCTCCCATTTTATACATGGTTGTTTTATAGTCTTCTATTGTAGCACTCTTGTGTAGTTTTATTTTGATATAAATGGTATTATTTGAGATTTATTTCATTAATATCATCCTTCATGTAGTGGTTTATTTTCTTATGGAATGTTTGGATGGTTATTTTATTTTCAAAGGGAAAATTTTACCCCAACTATTAATGAATCTCCCAGAATTTATTTCTAGCCTTTGGCATATTAGGGATTTTACATAAGGCCAAGTAATGCCTTCTCACATTCTTAAGATAATTAAGAGGGGAGGGATGTTACAAGTGGTATTATCTTGATCCTTTAAAATATATTTTTGGAATAAGTGTTCATCAGTTATGTTGGTATCAGAGTTTAATTTCATTGGTATATTCCTTGTGTCAGATTGGTAGAAAGGATTAGGATTCTCGGGACTTAAAATGTAGATAATAAAAATATGTATCTAACCTTTTTATGTGAAACTTCAAGTTACTAGGGAGTTAGGCACATAAGTTTTTTGGAGACACTTATAGGATTTGGAATGTCATTATCATGATTTTAGCCAATAATAGGAGCATGCCATGCATTATAGAAATGAGTTCCCACTAGGAGTGAAAATATCATTTTGAGTAATGATTTGATGTAATTTTTTGATTTTTGAAGAACGTTAAAGTTTTTTTCAAATGTGAGATTTTTAGAAAGAGTATGATTATGGTGTTTTGAAAATGAGTTTATTTTCAAAAGAATAGTCAAATTTTAAAAAATGGTTGAATACATAAAATGTTAAATTTTTGAAAATCTTGTTGTGATAGTATGATGAAGTATAATTTAAAAATTTTAAATCCTTTAGTTTCTAGTGAGTGAGACTTATGAAGTTGTTATGTTTCTAGAAAATGGAACCTAGTAATCATTGTAGAAACCAACTTGAAGAAGCTACTGAGAATGTAGTTTCACCTGATCAACAAGTGAATCAACAACTGGTTTAGAGTATTGTACAATATTTTTAGGCTATATACATCAAGAATAGGAAGGATGAGACAAGGTAAGTGGATCATTCCATCCAATTATAGATGTAAAATCCACCCATAATTTAGTGTTACTTTGAACCAAAAAAGTTAGAGGTGTGGCTAAATAGGATGAATTAAATCTTGGATTTCATTGGAACACCAGTAGAGTTGAAAGTTAATCTGGTGACATATATACTGAAGGATCTTTCATGACTGTGGTGGGATTTAGATGTTTAGGATAAATTAGACCAAGAACTTACATGGTATGATTTTGAAGAATTGTTCAATAAAAAATTCTATCCTCACATGTTTAGAATTCAAAGAACCAAATAATTTTTTATCTTGAAGTAAGAAAATATTTTTTTCATGGAGTATGAAGTTAATTTCATGAATTTAGTTTTATTTGCACCCAAAGTTTCTGCTAGTGAATCTTTGAAGGAACACATCTTTGAATTGGGGATCAAGTTGAATATTATATCAAATATAAGTAGGATCTATAGTATTTATTATACAGATATAGTTAATCAATCCATGATGGTAGAAATGGTAATCTCAGGAGCTACGGGAGGAGGAAGTTTTTTGATAACTATGGGAAATAGCAGGAACTCTAATGTTGGGAGAAAGTGGAAGAAGGAAACCTATTTCCAAGGTGGAAATATGGATCAGAATCAAATGGTTGGATTGGTGAATATTTCCATAAAACCAAAGAGACATCATAGATGTTTTCAACATTGTTCGTTTGACCACATGAAGTGACAGTGTATGAGACCACCTAGATCATTCCACAATTTCAATCATATGGGGTATATTTAATGCTATTTTCACAGTTCTCCAAGGTTGTGTGTTTAGGACACTACTCAGGTGTCGCATTCAAATTTTTCTTCAATAGTACGAGGTCTAAAAAATACGTCTCATTAGCAGAAAAAATCAACACATAGTGATTCTAGGAATACCCTGACTCCTCAATAGGGGAAATCTCAACAAGGAAATAAAGAACAAAACATGGCAAGTGAACAATTATTTGGAGCTGAGAAGGTTATTATAGAAGATTAGTCTGAACCATCTATGGTGTGAGGTACACTTATTTTGAATTATACCCTTATGAAAGCTTTGTTTGATACAGGTTCATCCCATTCTATTATTTATTCTCATGATATTGATTCGATCAGTTTAAAATTTGAGATGATATGTTATGTGATAAAACTTCAAACTTTTATTTGTCAAAGAGAATGTTGAGACTTTCTATGTAGATAATGTTCTATATTTTTTTTTGTATCTATGATGATATGGGACTTATCCATGCTTGATATGGATTTCTATGATATAATCCTTGGTATATATTGTTTAGCATTATTCTTGGCTCACATTGACTGTAATAGAAGAATGGTCAGTTTCACAACTGCATATGTCATTGAGAATATATTTAGAGGAGAAAGGATTATAAAGGTGGGTGCAATAGGATTGTTAGAACTAGCAGTTGGAATAATCTCATATAAATTGGTAGCAATGAATTTGGTATCTATGGACAAGATTGGGAACAAAATATTTATAGTAGTTGTTAATCAGTTTCCAGATGTGTTTCCCAAAAATTTCTCAGGGTTTACACCCATGAGAGAAGTGGAGTTTATGATTGATCTCTTTTAGGGGATAAATTATATTTCCATTACATCTTACTGAATGGTACAAACTGATTTAATGGAATTGAAGGTTCAATTGGAAGAGCTATAAAGAAAAGGGTAAATTCAGCCGAGCATGTCTTTGTGGGAAGTACAGATATTGTTTGTAAAAAAGGATTACGGAACCCTAAGGTTGTGTGTAAATTATCATAAGATTAACCAAGTTACAATAAAGAAAAAAGTATCCACTTCCATGCATTTATGATCCATTTGATCAATTCATGGGAGATCAATGGTTCTCTAAGATTTAATTGCGATAAGGATATCACCAATTGTGGGTGAGGAAGGAGGATATTCAAAAAAAAAACTTTCAAAAGAGAATATGGACACTAAAAATATGTGGTGATTCATTTTGGTATTATAAATTCACTAGTGGTCTTTATGGAATTTATGAATCAGATATTTTAGAAATATTTGGATTATTTTTCAGTGGTGTTTATAGAGGACATATTGGTGTATTTGAGGATAAGGGATGAGCATGAGAAAGAATTGGAGATAGTGTTGGGAATTTTGAGGGATCATCATCTGTATGAAAAATGATCAATGTATGATTTTTGGATATAATAGGTACATTTACTTGACCAAGTAATTTCTGAAAGCGGTGTTTCCATGGATCCAAGAAAGATAGAGTCCATTCTCTCTTAGAAACAACCAAAGAATGTCTTTGAGATATATATTTTCCTTGGTCTAGATGGTTATTACTGATCATTTTTTCACAACTTCTCATAAATAGCTTCACCTATGAAAACTTTGAAAAATAATAATGTTCCATTTTAATAGGAAGAGTAATGCCAAAAGAATTTTAAAAATATAAAGGTTCAGCTTAAATCAACACCAATCTTGATTTGTCTGGAATCAAGACAAGGGTACGTGGTGTGTTGTGATTCTTTGGGATTCTGGTTGGGATGTGTTCTTATGCTAGGAGTTCATGTTGTTTATTATGAATCTAGGAAGTTGTGGGTTCTTGAGAATAACTACCCAACACATGATTTGGAGTTAGATTTTTTAGTCCAAGATTTGAATACATGGCATCATTACCTATTTGGTGAGAAGTTTACAGTGCTTACAAATCTTATGATCTTGAATCATATTTTCTCACAAATGGATTTGAACCTTAAACAAAGAATATAGATGGAGTATCTCCAAATGTTTGACTTTGACTGGATGTATACAATGGGGAAAGACTATACTGTAGAAGATGAATTAAGAAGAAATTCATATCCTCAATTGGAAAAGAAGCTTCAGATAAGTGGCAGTTGATTCCTGTGATAGAAGACATGACCTTGGAATGTGAATAAAGATGTGTTTTTTCATTTTTCTTTCCATTTTTTTTCTGATTTGGTAAAGATAGTTAAATAGGAACAAAAATATGATTCATAATGTATGTAAATGAGGTCAAAACTCAATGGTGGGGAGGCCATTGAGGGATGAATGCAAGATTGGAGTTCAGTATTGTGGTTCAGAAATTGGATGGTTTTACTAAGGTATTATTAGGAATAACATCTTCATACTTATCTCCATTTGAGATGGGATGTTTATCCTAGAATACAAAATATGTATAAGGATTTGAAAGCACAATTTTGGTGGATCGAGATGAAAAGGAAGGTGGATGAGTTTTTTTTAAAATTTATAACATTTTGAAATTTAAGGTAAAGTGTCAACTACCAACAGGTATGTTGCAGTATTTACCCATCCCTATGTGGAAATGGGAGTAGATAGCAATGTATTTTTTAATAGGTCTCCCAAGAACAGTTTAAAAACACGATTCCATATGGGTGATGGTAGATCAACTCAAAAAGTTGGCTCATTTAATCCCTATTCTTTAATCTCATACAGTGGAGGTATTTTCAAAGATATATATCCAATAAGTGGTAAAGAGGCATTGCGTACCAGTCTCGATACTATTAGATAGATATTAGAGGTTTATGTCTCATTTATTAAAATCATTATAGAAAAATCTTGGGTCTCAGTTGACTATGAGCATGGTATATCATCCTAAAATGGATGGGAAATATAATGTGACAATATAAATGTTTTAATACATGTTGTTGGATTGTGTAATAGATTTTCATGGATCATGGAAAGAGCATGTAACATTAGTGGAGCTATAATATAACAAAAACTATTAGGCCTCGATACAGATGGATCTTTTTGAAGAATTTTATAGGAATCCTTGTCATTCTCCACTTTGTTGGGTGGAAATAGGTGAGACTTCACTAGTTGATATGATCCTTGTCTAATAGAAAATGGGGAATATTCAGTTGATCATGAAACAGATGGGGACAACTAAGAGTTATTAGAAATCATATGCGGATCATCATCGAAGACTATTGTCCTTCAAGGTGAGTGATCATGAGTTCTTGAGAATCAATCTAAGGCATAGAAACCATCATTTTGGGAAGAAGGGAATGTTTTATCTTTGATACGTAGGCCCTTTTGAGATACTTGAACGAGTTGGAGAGGTGGAATATTAGTTTTCATTTACACCATGGTTTAGTGAGGTGCATAATGTTTTTCATGTATCTCAGTTGAAAAAGTATCAACCTGATCTTGACCATGTGATTCGATGGGATCATGTTAACCTAGAGTCATATTCTTCTTTGGTGAACATTCTAGTACAAATTATTAATAGGAAAGAGAAAGTATTGTGAGGAAAAAGCATCAGTCCAATGTGGATTTTATGGAAACATGGTCAGATCCAAGAAGAGACTTGGGAATGAGAGAAGTAAATGAAAGAGAAACGAATGTTACTATTTTAAGGAAATGATGTTTTTCTACTTTTCAAGGAAGGAATGTCTAATGGTGGGGATAAATTATCACCCCCCATTTTCAAGTAAGTATTCATTTATTTATGCTTTTTAATTTTGTAAAGTATATGGGTGGAGTTTGGGAGATTTTAGAGAAATTTTGGAGTGTTTTGGGGGATTTCATAAGGTTTCATGGTTGGTGAAAGGTTTGTCGAAACGGTGTAACACCTA
Organism: Viscum album; assembly: GCA_963277665.1. Lineage (NCBI taxonomy): Eukaryota > Viridiplantae > Streptophyta > Magnoliopsida > Santalales > Viscaceae > Viscum > Viscum album. The sequence goes on along the minus strand of OY728141.1, from coordinate 1,604,293,515 downwards.
TAGGAAACCATTCATAATGTGTCAGGGGCTAAAGGGAAGGCGCACGGGAAGAACACGAGTTTCCCAAACCATGAGTCCACTAAATAGAAACTATAAAACTTGAGACAAAGTGATTTGGCATGGTTAAATCATGGTTTTCTAATCGTGCAATCCAATCATGTTATATTCATTCTTTAGTTAGTGGTTGGTGCATGGGTTTCCTAATCGTGCAACAAACCGTACATAGGTTAAAAGTGAGATCCTCAAATTGAGGATATCACACATTTTGAACTCTAAGTCTCTCATTTTTCCTTCTATGAATCCATAACTCGTAATTATCTCTCCCCAAAGTCTAAGTAATCTTCTCCCACTGATCTAGAGGTGATCTAACGACTTATCTTGATGATTCGAATCCATATTATCATAGTAAGTGATCATTCTTGGTTGTTCTTAGTAGTTTATCTTATATATATTTATCAATCTCTCTCAATTTCTTATATCTACATCATCTATAGATAGATATAAGGTAGTTTATTCAAAATATGATTAGATTTGGATTTTCTTACGAAATAGGAGGAGACCTAAGGTGGGTTTTTAGAGATTTAACCCAGTTTTGTGGATGTTTTTGTGTCGTTCTTCATTGTCATCATAATTCTCGAATTTACTCTTGACTCCTCTATTTAGAATATGAAGGCTTAGTTTCAAATTGTTTGTTTTGATTCAAATTGGTTGTGAAATTGATGTGAATTTCTTTTTGGAAAATCTCTTTAGTGACGATTTATAGAATTTTGAAAATTAGGCAATTTTATGGAAATTGAAATTGGTAACTAGATTTTAAAATGATGATTTTAAAAATATTCTTTGGTTTTATTGCATTGAAAAATGTTTTCAATAAAAGGTTGTTTTTATTGAAATGGGTTGTTTAAAAGGTTTTAAATAAAAGTATGGTTTTATTGAAATGGTTGAAATGATTGTTTTGGAATTGGTTTTTGGTAGAATGGTTATGTTTGTTCATGGGCATTTAGGATAGGAAAGGGTAACAAGTATCCCCCATAATTAGTGGAATGGATAAGGGCCAGGGATCTCCCCCATAAAATGGTTCATTAAGTGATGTATTAGTAAATTTATGACTCACCACTCGCAAGTATTGGGTGGTCCAGGTTTCATGCATGGTTGGATGTGTGGATATGTGGAAAGGAATGGGTTATAAAAAAATGGAACTTGTGAAATGGTTTTAAAGTATTATTTAGTTGATTTCCTTAGTACTTTAGGTTTTTTTGAGATAACTATTTTACTATAAAACTTGCTTATATTATGATATAAATTGTTTTAGAATTTTTTTTACATAAACCATTTTGTATAAATTTGTTATCATGTTCTATCCTAGTTATGTTAATAGGGAATCCATTTGGGGAAAAACTATTGAGTTTCATTACTCACCCATGCTTTGGAACTTTTGTGATTTTGTAGATTTTGTTTATTGGTACATGGGGAAAGGTAAAATATCACACTTATCTAGTGGTTCTTAACAATACTTGGGCCGTTTTGTGGAGTAGATCATGGAGAGATTTGGATATTTGGAGTTGTGGTTGTCCTTGAGTTTTGTTGGCTTTGAAGTTCCCGCTGTATATTTGGTTGTTTTGTTTTCTTCCTCTATGGTACTCTTATGTAGTTTGATTTTGATATAAATTTTATGCATTTATATTTATATCATTAATATCATACATCATGTAGTGGTTTATTTGGTTATGGAATGTTTTTATGGTTGTTTTATTTTCAAAGGGAAAATCATCCCCCAATTGTTAATGAATACCATGGAATTTATTGTTAGCCTTTGGAGTCTTAGAGATGTCACTTAAGGCCAAGTAATATCCTCCCACATTCTTAAGAGAATGAGGAGGGGATATATGTTATAGTCAACACCAATTAGGGAATCAATGCTGATTATTTCTTCCCCAACATCATGAAAAATATGTATGGTGATTAGTTCATTAATGGCACCATAATCAGGTCTCATATGATCTTTCACATAAAAAACATGTTTTTCTATAGATTCCAAAATTTATGGTCTATCAGGAGATAGGAATAGAGTCATGTCAATAATTATTCATCCACAATCATATCAATAAATTTACTATGTTGTGTCATTGAATCAAACCATTTACATTTCATTATAGTGACTCAACCTTGAGAGTAGTAATCCAATAACAATATTTTCTCAACAAGTCCATAATGTGACACATTTTCATATTAGGGATAACTATCTAATGCATTGGAATATCAGTCCTTTGTATCGTTTAACATAACAAAATCATACCGTGTTATCATTTTCACCACTCGATCAATCGTCACAAATTTATACCCATTGATTATTAATGATTTTCATTCATGATTCAAATAATCGGAACCAAAATATAAATATATTAATTATTGAGAAACAGAGTCAATAGGTAAACTCAATACCCAAAATATATATGAATAATATAAGTAAATGAATATATATTTTTTAATTTAATTAAAGTAATGTTCATACCTTTTATTTTAACCAAGAAAGAAACTCTTGGCTATGCAAAGCCTCTCTTTTTCTCAAAGGTAATGATTGATGAACTGTACTTATATTTTTTATGTTCCCTACATAAAAAGATAATAAAATTATAAGGTACATGTGAAATGAAATAGTATGAGATAACATATAATTATAAAAATTACTTACTTTATATAGCCATCGAACAAACCATAATTAAACAATATTGTACCATGTGCCATATCCCTCTCTTTAAGGATCAATATAGCCAATGTATATGACCCATGAATTAATCTTGTTTGGGGAAGATATGGAAAGAATGGATCAATTTCCCCATACTTATCATCTTCATTTATCATTGGTCAGTTATGTACTGTGCTCACATCAGACAAATACATTTAACAAAAATCCATACATTCTTAATCCAGATAACCTATCACAATGGAACCTTCAAGTTGATTATTTTTTCAGACATAAGATTCCATTGTGCACATATTTATTTCAATAGGATAAATCCACTAAAAAGAAATGGGTACCCTATGAAGTGTTTCAGTTAGAAAATGAACTGTTAAATGTAGTATGTAGGTGAAAAATGATGGAGTAATTTTTTTTCCAACTCACACAAAATTAATTGTTCCTCTTGCTAAATTTTTATAAACAAAGACTTTGATAACCTTTTATCATAAAGGTATCCAAAAAATGGAATAATAAAATCACTTTCAACCTTATATTATTGGATAGAAAATGTTGAATTGCTATTTGAATCAATTCATGCAGAAGGATGTGATAATCATGAGTTTTTAGGGATTTTAGTTTCAAATCCCTTATATTGAATCATTTAGATATTTTGATGGAATAACCGTCAGGAACCTGAAATTATCCAATGCTTCTAGAAATTTATTTTTCTCTAAAGGTTTCATCACATAAGAATCAAAAGGAGCTTTCTATTTGTTTTCACCGATACAAAAAGGATGTAGTTCTAGTCGAATACCCCAATCCAACAAGTGCTAATGATATTGGAAGTCATATTTGGTCTTCCCATTGATATTTATAACAATTGAAATAAAAATTTCACATATATTTTTATCAACGTGCATTACAATTAAATAGTGGTGTAACAAATTGGTAGACCAATATGAAAACAAAAAAAAGATACTTCTCTTTATCCAATTATAATTGGATTTAGTGTAAACATTTATCCTCTTTTTATATTTCATCTAACATTTCCCAAATGAAAAACTAAAATATTTCAATTAATTAAGAACATCAGTTCCTAAAATATGTTGAGGTGGTTTTTTAGTGTCAATATAATTATCAAACCTCCAACAATTATCCCTGTATTGATTATCCATTGGAAAGAACCCTCAATGCCCTATAAAATGGAAACTATGATGATATTTAAGAATTATAGATCACATATTATTTATAAAAATAGGACATGATATTTTTACCTTTGTTATCCAACTAGAAATCATTTCATTATAAGGGAAATAATTTATAATCCATAGAAGGGAAACATGCATGTAAAATATTTTTTTGAAGAAGCATTGAATGTGCTCACACCCATATCCAAAAGATGCTTCAAATATCTTTTTAGAGTTTGAAATTATAAGTATATATCATTTCTAGGACCATAAGATCTAGATATTAGTATACTCAATAAAGTGAAAAGTTTTTTTATACACATCCCAGGAGGAAGATTATAAATGTGAATAAAAAATGGCCACATACTATGGGCAGTAACCATATGACTAAACATATTAAAACCATCATAGGATAGACGCAACCTAAAATTACACACTTCAACTAAAAAATAGGGATTCTTGGAGTAAAATTACCCCCATGATAGTCCATATTCAGGATGAACTAACTCATTATTACCATTAATTCTCTTAGTATCATTCTATCTCATATTAGCTGATATTTATGTAGAAATAAATGTTGAAGCCTGAGAATCAATAGAAATTTACACATGAATTTTTCTGGCACATTAGATGGTATTACATATACATTTGGATTACATTGATATGTAACACATTATTTACATTCATTAAGGTCATTTGTTTCCTCCCAAAATAAACTGCAATCTTTTGGACAAGCATGGATTTTATTAGTTGAAAATATGAGCTAGTTAATTAACTTCCATGAATTATAATGATTTGAGGGAATATCTACACCATCAAGAAGAAATTACCAATGAAATTTAAGAATATAATAAATGAAGGTATTATAAGTTCTATATATGGTTTTTCCATGATATAAGAATATTAAAAATTTAATTTTTTTTATTTTAGTACATTATTGATATAAAGGTGTTTGGAAATCATCTATTAAAATTTTTACTCTCTCAAAATTAGGATCGTTAGTATTTTCATTATGTGTATTTATATCACTTCCTTATTTCACTAGAATACTATATATCTCATAATGATGCACACATGGAAACTGATCAAATATCCAATTATCCATATCACTTATTTCATTCCATTCATGAATTGTAGAAGACCACCACATATCTCCATTATGATACCAAACATAATAGTTTGTTTTAAATATAAATTTCATTATATGGTAGATAAATTATTTCCAAATTAACCATGGTATTCCATAAAAATTATAATATTGAAACTATATATGACCTCTATCTGAAGCATTGTTAAATGAAAAATATGTTTTTTTCTAAATTCTCTTGAAACTCGGTTGAAATCTAATCAGTATGATACAACCAACTTCTATCCAGTCTATTATAGATAAAAAATATGTTCCAATATAAAATGTAAACCATAATTATAATGATATCCAAATTCAAATACCAATTTAAAGTAGTGTAGAGGAAATTAAATAACCCTAATAGGAAACCAAATTGAATATAATGACTGATATAAGTGAACATTATAGATTAATCTACTATCTATCTCAAAAAAGAATAAGGCATACCATAAGAAAACAATAATACATTCTCATAGAAATCTAAACAAGGTTCATGTATTTTATTAATTAATAACTAAGGAATACTAGGAAAAAATGTGTATTTATTATCCATAGAGGTATTCTCATTTGAAAACATAATTGAGGATAAAATTTATTCATGAAATGATTTTATTTAAGGTTAACATTACACATATTATTAAAACTAAATAGAATATGAAATTGAGATGACCCTGAAAAACAAATTATAATATTTAGAATACAGGAATGATATTATCTCCTCTATTTTTACAAATGCATTATGAAAAATTAATCAGATGAAATATGAGATATAATTATCCCAAATACAGAAGCTTTATAACCAAATATTGAGTTTTGGTGGATCTCATGGATGAATCTTTCTATAGTTTTTCATGTTTCTGTTGAAAAATAAAATATTAGTTCTATGAGTAATGGAATCCAACCATGAAAACTAAATTAAGAAATCAAAAATTTTAAAAACTCCTAAATTTGTGTTACCTTTAAAAATTGATCGATTTAGTGTGTTCAACCTAATATATCACTCAATTAATTTTTAAAAGTTAAGGTTGTTAGATTATCCATAGAGTAACCTTAAATATATGGGATCCATTTGATCTCGAAATTTAAAAATATCCATTATTAGGTACAATCAAAATATAAAATGGTATTGACTATAATAAATGAGTTTGGTGACCCAAGTCCTGAGACATAAACTAGGTTCTCATACATGCTAAATCACACTAACCTAATCCATAGTGGTTGAAAAATAGGTTTGGGTGATAAAATAAAACATTATGAAATTATTTTCACATAAAATATATAAACTAAAATGGAAAACCAGGAGTGTTTAATGTAAAACACATTTAAAAAATATTAAAAAACTATAGAGAAAACATATTAATTTTTACAAAATCCAAGAAAAAGTACAAATATACATGACAAATAAAAGTATATTTATAACTGTGACTTATTTGCATAAAAATGGAGGAATAAAAGAGAAGAAATATGAGGAAGGAAGGAAATATTACCTCCCAAATATTTCAACAAAACACTTCCACAAATGTAAGAAGAACACCTGGATGATGGGTGCAATGTCACCTAATGAGAGGAGGGTGGGATGCCAAAATCTCTTAAGAAGGGGAGGGGGGATTATGAGGCTAGTGGGAGAGGAGATAATTAAGAATCAAAGGATGAGGAGATGAGGGGGATCAAAAGATATCCTACCTATGTAAAAGGATATACCCATGGTTTTTAAAAAACCATTGGTATAACTCAACCCATACAAACAATTTTTAAAACAATGGGTATAGGTTTGGGAATAAAATATATACCCATGGTTTCTATAAACCATGGGTATAGATCTATGGGGATAGAGGTAGTTTCTATTATTGAATGATATCTCTAATGACATGATTAACTACTTCCAAAGACTCTATTTTGATGATGGGCCTGACAACCATAAGATGATTGAAAATATCCTAGAATTATTTGGAGAGAATGATAATCGAGTTTTCATTTAAATCCCATATGAATAGAAAGTTAGAACATATCTATTTTTCCTCATCATTGACAGTGTGGTAGGCCCATATGGGTTCACTAAAAAGTTCTTCATGTTCTAATGGGACATTATTCATAGTGATTCTACGAATGTTGTGAAGTATTTTTTCACTCATGCCTACATGCCTTATGGGATGAAATCCAACTTTATTTATATTATCCCTAAGAAAGATAATTACATTTAAATCAAGGATTTTTGACCAGTTGAAATTGGGAACACATTTCCTAAAATTGTCAACAAGATTATTGGGGTTAGATTGTGAAACTTGGTAAGGAACGTCATTACCCAAAACTATTTTGGATTTATCCCTAGAAAGACCATTAAAAACTATATATTCAATTCCTCTAAGAGTGACAAAATTATGAGGAGGAAAATAAATTATTGTAACTATTAAATTAAATTTGATATCTCCAAATCCTTTGATACCCTCAAATGGAGCATCATAATTGTTATCGTTAAAAAGTATGGATTATCCTCTACCTTCATTAACAAGATAATAATTATTATAAGGTCTGAAATAATTTCTATTCTCATCAGTGGATCCCCCAAAGGCTTCTTCCAATGCTCTGGGGGGGGGGGATTAGGAATGGTGACCCTTTGTCAGGCCTCCTATTTATTCTAGTTGATGATTATTTGAGAAGATTCATTAATGACATTGTCAGTATTAGAATTTATAATCATATAAAGGTTGGTAGAGGTATGAACACACCCTATACACTTTTCTATAATGATAACAATATTATTCTTAGGTAGGATTCCAAAAAAATATCTTCCATCAATGTTATATTTGATCACTATGAAGAGGTGACCAGACGAACAATAAGCTATAACAATCCTTTATTATTTTTGGGAATGGATTATCAATAAAAAGTTAAAATAGAATTTCTAGGAGAAATGGAGTCAAAAGGGATACCTTCCTTTTATTTACCTTCGTGTACCCATTTTTTAGGGTATGTTAAGAAGTTTTTATTTTGAAGACACCTGCTCTGGTATCCTCAATCAGCTGACCAAGGGAAAATCCATGTCTCAAGTGGAAGGGTGTGATTGGTCAACTCAGTTATCACCTACAGGTTTGTTTATAATATCTATTTCTATAGGTGTCCTATAATACTAATTAAAAAAGTTAAAGGAATGATTAAAAAATTCATCTGTATTGGGCCTATCTTTTAAATGAAACTCATCACGGTGGCATGGAAGGACTATATAAAATTGTAGGACATTGGAGGTCTTGGTATAAAATACCTCATGATATTCAATGATCCATTACTTACCAAGTTCACTAAAAACCATTTGAATTTGAATTACACCTCTCTTTATTTTATCTCTAGAAAGTTTAACTCAAAAATTTTTAAAGGGTACACTTACTATATAGCCTCCTCTACCTGGACGATCATTAGGAAACACTACAATGGCCTAATGGATTGTTCAAAATGGATTGTATGCAAGCAGTCTAATATAAAATATTGGTACCCTCCTTATATTTAAAAACCTATTGAATAAATCATGCCTATCACACCCAATATACAACATATATTTTAACACCCAGATTTTTTAAAATAAGAAAATTATATTCAATAGCACAAACAACACGAAACACTAAGTTTGGTTTACGTTACATGAAACACTGAGTTTAAACAAATCAATGTTGACATATAATATTAATTAAATTTAAATATAATATATTCAATCCGAATTTTAACATTTATCCTATGTTTTTTCAAAATAATAGATAAAAGTAAATCCAATTTTATACATAATTTTTTTTTCAAAAAACTAGTTTTTCACGTTTTTATGGCACACTTATTTTAAAATTAATATTTTTGAAATTTTATAAAATTTATTTTACAAAATAAAATTAATTTTTTCAATAGGAAAATATAATTATCTTATATATAATTTTTTTTTAATTTTTTTGAGAAGTTTTATTTTTTGATGAATAATGAAAAATAATGAATTTTAATCGAAAAATAACTTTTTTCTAAATAATTTATAATGTTAAATTATTTTTCAAAATGATTTTAAAGTAAAAATAGTTCAATTATACAAATATTAATCCAATTTAAGAAATTGGAATGATTTTCATATTGAATATTTATATAAAAAGATTGTAAACTTTTGAACATTTTCTCTAAAAAACTTACTTTCTTGTCATGTTTGCAAGAATAATTTAAAATTAAATTCTTACATTTAGGTGAGTTTAGTTTTGAAAAAATGGAACCATATTTTTAATAATTATAATTTATATTATCTAATAATGTAAACTTAAAATTTTACCATAATTATTAGTGAAAATAGTTAAAATTAATTACAATGATTAAGGTAAAAACGAGTTTACTTAGTAGTTAAACCTAGATTATAAGGTGTAAAATTACCTAAATGTTTTTACTACACCCATTTAGGGAAATATTTGTTACAATATCACCTTAGTATATATTTTTATGGGTTATTGGGATACTATTATTTAAAATTGAGCTATATAATAAGTTAGATAAATAAAAAGGCAAAAAAAGAACCTTCCTTGATTTTAATATATATAATGCTTTGGGATAGAGAAAAAATCATATTTGTTATGTTATACATAATATTTTTAAGTATAAATGAGTTTTTATCATCATAATAGTTCATATTTAATTTATATAGAATAATTAGTTACTTATAATTCTTAAGAAACCCCAACATAGTAATGATTTAGTTTATAATTAACCAAAATAAATGATACTAAGAATATTAAAAGTGAATTAAATTGAATAAATTGTTTTATTACATTAATTTTTTAGATGAATGTATAATTTTACATAGGTTTGAAATTAATATATTTAAATACCATAATTTTATTTATGTTTATAAATTTAAATTAGATAAATAATTTCAAAATTGAAACTAGTGTTACATTATAAAAAATGATATTTTATTAAATGATTTAAAATTAATAAAAATAATATCCTATTAAAATTGATATTTAAATGTTAATAAATATAAAATATGTTCCATTCATGGACCAATTGATATTTTGTAATGAACATATTGACCCACAAAATAGTAAAAAACATTTTTATCCCGATTAGGGTTAAATCACCATTTTTGTGCATTACATGCACTTTTATTAAAATTAATTTCCAACACACATGGTAATTTTATTTAATAAATTTTATATCATTATTATAATATATGGGGGTAAATTTTTTATTAATCTTCACTTTAATTTAGTTTTAAAGTATAAATTACCTAGGATAGAAAACTAGTTACAGTGGAAAAAACTAACTGGGTAGAATTGAGTAAATTTAAATTATAAGAAAAAAATGATAAAAATGATTTTATTTTTGTTTTTTGTAAGGTTGGATAGATCATAATTACCATAAAATACATTATTGTTTAATTTTTTAAGCACATGAGGTAAGGAGGAAATCCCAATAGTGAATACTTTTGAGTATTTACAACAATGTCACTACTGCTACATTATAAAAGGGAATTCACTACCCACACTTATTCACACATATCAATCCATTTGGATTGTAAAAAACCATAAACAAAATCAAAAAAAAAATTATCTAACCTCATCCTATATGCCTTAGTTTTTTCATAAATTCATCCTAGGAAGGTTTTAGTGAAAACCAAAGAAAGTTACCGGAAGAAGAGGTAATGTTCTTCAACAAGCATCTTTATTTTATTTTATTCTCCAAATACTTAAATTATTCTTATACCATGATTATGTAATAAATTTTTTATCCTAAATATAATTATTTTTTTATGTTAATGGTATGAAATATACCCAAACACACTACCATCAAATGGATTATGAAATCATCATTCATATGTATGGCGGACTACCACCTCACGAAACAATGTTATCCCATTTTTTCCATTACCACCACTCACGGTTGGGAATAATGATGGATAAAAAGTTTATGTATTATATTTATAAAATTATTATATCTATTTATTCATTATATCATATATAAACTTTTTATATTCCATATGTAAGGGATACGATAACATCGTTCATGTTACGGTGGACTACCGCCTCTCGAAGCGATGTGATTCATTTTCACTGACACATTACATGGAAGGTAATAATGGTAAATATAATTAATATATGTGATGTAAATGAAATATTATGATATTAATGAAATATTTATTATTCATTAAGTGTAATAGAACATTTTATTTCTTACCTTTTCAGTCATTGGAAAAGCGATAGCATCGTTCGTGGACATGTAGACCACCGCCTCCTCAAAGCGATGTGATTTCTTTTTTCATCACCACATCATATGAATGATATATATAAATATATATAATTAATTATTATGTTATTTATTATATAATTATAATTATATAAATATAAATTTTACTTACCTTTTTTCCAAAATTATCATTGAAAAATGAAAATGTTACCCATACGTACGTACGATATACTATCTCCACAATCATAATGTTATCTTATTTTTTATAACCATATTCTATGATTGGTTATAAAAGTGTAATTGATGTATAGATATGATAATTATATAAATAATCATAATTTTTTAATTGTATTTGTTTCCTAATAAAATTTGTGTTATATTTTATTGTACACAACAAACCATATCCTTTAAATAATGAAGTTAGTATAAAGGTAAATGAAACCATCGAGATCCCATCATTATATGACCATTGGTAAAATATAAACATTGGTCAATATGAATGTTGTTCACTATGACCATATTAAACTATACTCTTGATAATAATTTTATAATTATAATTTGTGTTTATAAGTAGAAATGATAATGAATAATTAATATAAAAAGGAGAAATGATCGATTCAACCAGTAAATTCATGCCGTGTGAAGAAAAATTGTTAGAAATGGGGAGGGAGGTATAATAATTAGGGTTATACCTTGACCAAGACCATGTCGAACTTCAACAATTTAAGATTGAATGAAATCACCTACAGGAGAGGTTTAAGTTAGTGGAAATTACCACTGAGGTGATGTTAGTCGAGCCACCCCATGAATCTATCACCATCACACACCTTAACCTTAGGTAATACATGGGTGTTATGAGGGTTTATGCGTCCCAAGATCATTTAATTAAAGTTTATTTCATTTTTATAAATAAATTTTTATTTATTCAATGTTGTTTTAAGAATAGTTTTTTCTTAATAAAATAGAGATGGAATTTGATAAAGTGGCTTTCAAACATAAATTATACTTTTAAGAAAAGACATAAATATTTCTAATAAAAAAATATATTATAAATAATACTTATTTTTATTAAATATTTTGTTATATACACTTTTTTATAAATATAAATGATGAAATAATTTTATTATGTTCTTAAAAAATTTTAAGTGTCAAAAATCTTACTAAGCATTTTCAATTCGGTATTATTTTTAATAAATAAAGTTATATATGTATATAAGTTAAAATTATCATACTTAGAGAATTATTTTTTATAAAATAAACATCATTCTTGAAATAATCACATCGAAATTAGGTTATGGTAAATTTATGATAATTTTTTTATAATATTTTTTTGGTGAATTGTAAAAATACAGTTTTGAGTTTTCGATAAGTTTAATGACTTCATAATTATGCCATAATGATGAAATAATTATTTAATCAAAATAACTGAATCCAATTATGTTATTTTAATAATATAAATTATTTTAATATATTATAATGAATTTATAAACCTATAATTTACATTCCAAACTCTAAAATGGAAGCTTTAACATTAAAAACATTTTTTTCAGAACTTTTCTTTTACATGAAAAAATAAGTAACATAAAATTATTATAGAAACTTGTGTATTAAAATAAAATATAATATAACCCAAGTTTCCAATACCATAGTAAAATACCATGGAAAATTCTATGGTTTTTTATTTTCCATAACCTAGGTTTCCAAGGCCAATATTTGGAAATTAATAAAAAAATACCTCACTTTTGCCATAAATAACCACCCATTTCTAAATTTATTTTAACTATAAATTTATACTCCATGAATCTATGGTATTTTAACTCCCAAGGAGTTCCAAAAGGTGTACTAAATACCCCAAGGTCCTAATCCTCAATTTTTAGGAGTCACTCTTCAAGTTATGGGAAATATACACCTTTCTCTCCTTTCAAGTTCCTTTTTTATGTGGTATGTCTTAAAACATCCAAAATATATTTTTACACTTTATTTCATCCCTTTACTGTAAAAATATTATTTTATTAATAGGATACCCTTACCCCCTCCCTTTTTACCCTTTTTTAAAAACCACTCTTTATACCTGTTATGCTGCCGATTTTACTTCTCAAAATTCTACTCTTCTCCCCAAGACATTATCTTTTATATTATTTTTGTTAACAAAAAAACCTATTTATTTTCCATTGGTATTAAAAAATATGTAAAAAATATTTATTTTATTATGTAATTGACATACATAAAACCTTTATTCCCTTTTTATGGGTAAAAAACTTACATAATGATAATGTTTTTAATCACTTTTGAAACATAATGATTTTAAAATGAAACCCATTTTATTTTTTCATCATGGGATATTTATGATATATTTGATCATGATATATGTGGCACACATAAATTAATACATATGAAGTGTTCTCCCTGATAGAGATATAATTAATTGTGTAAGGAATATAATATTTAGAGATGACATGTTTTTTGTAACCTTGGTGAATAACTTTGATAATTTTTGTGACACCTCAATGAGAAACAATGGTGATATACATATAAATATCTAATTTAAATGTTGTATCAAAATTTAAAATTTATGATTCATGTTTTTTTATTTATTCCTCATGTTCTCTTTCTCATGCATTTATGTTCTTCCAAAATTTCTTATTGATATTTCTCACGGGCACATGAAAATTGTTTCCCTTGCTTTCCCTTACTGGGCCTTATGCTCACCCTTTCCTATGATGTTGGTCCCCATGTTATGAGGTGTAGTTAATGTTCTTATAATTAACCTATTATGAAGCTTTTCAATTGGATTAGATAAATGTATTAAGTTTTCATATATTTTGTACCGTTTTTCCAAGAAATTAAACTTTAAAATATCCTCTTTTTGTTTAATGTAATGAAAAGTTATGTAATAAAATGGTGGGATTACATAGTTGGTATAAAAGGATGATTTAATTATTTTTGGAAATTAGGATTCAAAAACATTATTAACAACCTTAGAGAAAGTTTTAAATATAGGAAAAAAACATGGTATTTTTGTGAAGTATTAAGTAAGTGGTTTCCGAGCTAAGAAATCCTTATTTGGATACAAACATGTGGATGTGGCTCTAGAAAAAATTTATCTAGAGGTAAACCTGAAAAAAAAAACACTTTGAGATAGACTCAAATGGGAACTGGTGCATGAAAATGGGCCTTACTGGACTCCTGGTTTGATACTCCCAGGGGATATGTTTGGTTAATCACAAGATTTTTTTGAATGGTTATGAATTCTATATATAAAGTGTAATTATTGTTAATTAATAACATATTTAATCACGTTTTTAAAAAAAAGAAAGTTATTTTAGAATTATAATATTATTAACAGAAACATTTTTCTCACTAAGTTTTTATTGTTTTATAAAATTGCAGGAAATATAATGAACAGTGTAAATGGGGAGCATAAAAGACCACGCGTTGACATCCCTTCAGTATAATCGAGAATGAAAAATTTCATGAGAATGATGAATAAAATGACTCGAGTTATAAACAATAACTTGAATTAAGTTGAGAGACTAGGTTCAACTATAAGAGAAAAATATATTGAGTCCTTTATGCATCAACGGCGACATTATTTTAGTTGATCTACCAAACCATTGATTACTAAACAATGGATAATATCTATGGGAAAGATCTTGTCTATACTCCATTGTTTGAAATAGTAGAAATTAGATATTTTTGTGTATCACTTAGATGTATAAGTTGATTAGTGGTGGATTATGATTAAAAACATAGATCTAAGAAGGGAGATTGATGTTATGGAGTGGGAAGAGTTCAGGAGAAATTTTTTCAAAAAATATTTATACCATTCGATGAAAACAAAAATGGATAAGGAATTATTATAGTTGAAGATGATGGAAAAAAAATTGTGGGAAGCTATTATTGGAACCATGGTCGCTCTATGTATGAATTAGAGTATGGTTTGTGTTTGTTGTCAATCCTCAGTGGAAGTTCAGAATGTGTACTTTCAAAGTGATCATACAGAATAAATAGATAACAGTATTGAAGGTGGAACCGTTTTCCAGTGTTTGACAAAATTTTGGGCCTGAAAATAGACAAATGAAGAAAAGTGGATTTTGGAAAAGAGACTTGCATGCTGTTGACTTGAAGGAGAGGATACTTTCGCACCTTTTTTTTCAAGATCAGAACATGAAAATATGGCAAAGGGAAAAGGGCGCCCAAGTTTGGAAGTTGGACGCACAAATGTTTTTTGGGGGAAGAGACTTGCGCGCCAAAACTTGCGCGCTAAGGGGAGACTTTCACACCATCATGCTGGGTTTTCAAATGCCTATAAATACAGGATGAACCCTCCTCATTTGGCACAAGGTTTAGACTTAGAGAAAATTAGAGCTCCCTTCGCTCAAGTGTAGTGGTCGCGCAAGTGGTGGTGGGTGGCGCAAGTAGAAGTTGCATGATAGCTGTTAGCTGCACATCCAAGGTGGTTTGGGTGAGAAAAATGTTGAGTCACACAAGTTTTAAGTTGAATAAGTGAGTGTCACACAAGTCATTGTGGTGAACTTGCACACTGGTTTGGAATTGTGTGCTGAGACTTGCGTGCCATCTTGAAACTTACACGTCGGGCTTAGAGAAGCGCGCCAGGAGTGGTTGATGTACACCGGTCCTTTTGGAGCTGCACGAAAGCTGTTGGATTGCCTGATAACTTCGGTGAAAAGTGAGTATTGTCTACTAGTGAGAGTTTTAATTCAACAGAGCATGTACATACAACAGAGGATTCATTCTTTTTAAATGATGAAGAGACCTTAACGTCTATAAACTGAGTGGGTCTTCACCAAAGGCAGTGAGCCAGGGGGAGTCAAGGGGAGTGACCCGAGGGATTAAGTAAGCTATCCATGAACCTTTGTAAAGGTAGTGAGCCTGGGATAGAGTGAATGTGACCAAACCTTTGTAATCCACAACTAGTGAAGTTTAGTGAAATTTGGTATGACCAAAAACCTGTCGGCGTATGCTCCTTGGACGTAGCCCTTAGTGGTGAACCAAGTAAAAAGTGTTGTGTCATCTCTTTACATGTGAATATTTTCTTTCTGATTTTTTCATCATACAGTTTTAACAAGTTCCTACCAACATGGTAACAAGATCCATCACATTAAAAGAAAAAGTTGTCATACTGATTCACCCCTCCCCTCTCAGGGTGTCCCGGGGTCCTACAAGTGGTATCAGAGACAGGTTGCTGGTGTTGAATCTGTCCTTTGTCGTCATGGAGAATGCAGTCAATGTCAGGGGAGTCCCTCTCTTTGATGGAAGTAATTTTCAGATCTAGAAGAATAGAATGAGATATCATCTAATATCCCTCAAGATGGAAGTCCTGTTTTCCACTATGAAAGGTATACATGTTACTAATCCAACAGGGCTGTCTATGACTGATGCAGATAGGAAAATTCTTGATGCAGATGCTAAAGCACAGAATGCTCTCACCATAGCACTTTCTGATCAGATCTATCTAAAATTGATGAGTTTCACCTCAACAAAGTCCATGTGGGATAAACTTGAAAATATTTATGAAGGAGATAGAAAAGCGAAGGAGGTGAAATTACAAGTCCTGCACAATAGATTTGATGATACGAAGATGCATCCTGATGAGAATGCAGATTCCTTCTTCAATCGAATTACTGAAGTAGTAGGAGCTATTCAGGGTGTAGGTGAAGAAATAAAAGAGGTAGACATTGTGAATAAAATATTAATAAGACTTACACACCTTTACAATGCAAAGGTTTCAGCCCTTGAGTAAATAGATATTTCCAAACTTTCTCTGGATGATCTGCTAAGCAGCCTGGTGGTATATGAAATGAGGGTCAAAGAAGAAGATGATACGACTCGAGTAATAAAGTAAATGGAATTCAAATCCATAGAGAAACTGAAAATACCAAAAGATAGTAGTAGTGAAGAAGATGTGTAAAAATAAATTCTTTCTCTCATTGCCAAGAAGTTTCAGAAGGGATAAGGGAAATTCAAAGAGAAGTTACCTCTAGCTTGCTTTCGTTGTGGAAAATTCAGGAACATTGCTTCTTAGTGATTTTGAAAGATCAATGATGATGATAGCAATTCTGAAAACATTGAGAATCCTCAGAAAAGTTTTTTCAAGAAATGAGACATCAAATATAGAAATAATGTTCTGAAGTAGAGTTTTTTCTGTGAAGAGGAAGAAGATGATAATGAATTCTGTGATCAAGAAGAACAAGTATTTAAAACTGGGAACCATGCTTCCATGATGGACACTATTGAAAAATCAGAAGATAATAGTGGAGAAAATTAGTTGAAAACTAGTGCAGATCCCGAGTTGAAACTTAAGGATGCTGTTAGTAAGCTTAAGATTAAATGTAAGACTTGCAATAAGTGTAAATCAATTGTAGAAGAATCAACTGAATATGTTGACCAACTTGAAGCTTAAATTGAACAACTGGAAGAATTGGTGAAAGTACAGTCTAAAATACTTGAAAGAAATGATGAAGTAGTGGATCTAAAGCTGAGAATTGAAGAATAGGAAAAGGACATCAATGACCTCACCTCCAGACTAGAGGAAAAGTCCAAGACTGCTGAGTGTCTTGAAGAGGAAGTTGTTACTCTTAGGAGTAAACTTGAGACTTAATAAATTTCAAAAGAATCATGGAAGAAAATAGAGTTTGGAAGATTATCTGATGTAAAATTACTAGAAAGAGCAAAGTGCGGTTCAGATGGGGTTAGAAAAATCTCGAGTGATCAAAGTCTTGCTTGCATGGGAAAGAGTGGAATTGGCTGTGAATCTGAGACATCAAATGATGGAAGTGAAAAGAGCCAAAATAAAGACAAGATGAAAGTTGGACATGTTGAAACATTGCATGAAGTGATGAAAAAGGAACCCTCAATCCAAACTAAAAGGAGAACTAAAAATTATCCTCAAACATTCAGAAATGACAGGCAGTCCAACTATTCTCCCAAGGAAGAATGTATGAGGAGAAATTCAAGTGAGAAGACATTTCATCTCATTAAGTTTCAGTTTTATGGCTATCTGGGCCATACCATGTCATATTGCAAAGAGGCAAGGATCTACTTGAATGGGGAAGATTTTGGATGTCAACAAAAAAGACTGAATTCATATCCTCCATCTAATAGAATAAATAGTTTCTATGGATACTGTTTTTGTTGTTCTAACTCTGGTCATAAGGCTGTTTATTACAGGTAGATAACGGACATGGACACCTCATACCAGAGTTCAAGACAAGTAAAATCTCATTAACAAGATAGTGTTGCTCTTATAAATAGGTTTTGTCCTCTCGAAGAAGACTTCGACTATAAAGAACCAATGTACACAGATGAGATAATTGAAAGGCCATCAGTGCTCTATAATCAATCAAATGTCTCATGGAAAGAAAGGAAGAAAATTGAAAAATCCAACCTTGAAAAGGTGGCCCTCAAAGCTACAAAAAGCAACAGTACCTAGATTTTGGATAGCGGTTTTTCATCTCATATGACAGGTAATTCTGTCCTGTTAACGAATAATAAAAGAAAGGTTGATGGTACAATACGATTTGGAAATGATGGAGCTCTAAAAATTAAAGGTAGTGGAAGTACTGAATTATCCAATGGAGAGATAAAGAAGACTGAAGTCCTTTACGTAGATGGCCTACGTCATAATCTACTCAGCGTGAGTCAACTCTGTGACTCAGTACTTATAGTTAATTTTAATCATAAAGGATGCACTATCAAGGGGAATACAAGAAATTCACTTATGAAGGGATGAACAACAAAAGGCATCTTGTATTAGGTTGATAGTAAAGAAAATGTTTGTTACATGACTATGGAAGAAGAAAACAATTTGTGCCATCAGATACTGGGAAACATCAATCAACAAGACATGGAGAAAATATCAAAATTGAAGATTGTTATGGACATTCCCAACCTGAAGTGTGAGCGTGAAAAGCCTTGTGATGCTTGCATTCATGGAAAGATGGTTTGTAGTTCATATCGACCAAAGAAGAAAAGGTCATCTCATCTTCTTGATCTAATTCATACAGATGTATGCGGGCTGATAAAGGTTGATGAAACTCATGCAGAAAGTTACTTTGTCCTTTTCATAGATTATTACAGTAGAATGGCATGTGTTATGGTCATTTAAAGGAAATGACAAGTGCTTGACTGCATGAAAACATATTGGAGAATCTCCAAGAATGATACTGGATGAACAATCAAAGTGTTGCGATCTGACAATGGAAGGGAATACACGTCCATTGAATTTGAAAATTACATGGAGAAGCATGGGATACAACATGAGGTAGATGATATGACAAATCCACAACAAAATGGAGTTGTTAAAAATAGGAATCGACAGGTGAACAACATGGTACTAACTATGCTGATTGAGAGTTGTATTCCACGACATTACTGAAAAGAGGTTGTTCATGCTACAATGTATATTCAAAATCAAACAGGACTTTATACGTGTGAGACGAAGACACCATATGAATTGTGGCATGGAAGGAAGACCTCTTTGAAATAATTTTGTGTTTTTGGAAGTAAATTCTTCATCAGAAATAAATAAGGAAATCTAGGTAAGTATGGTGATAATTCAGATGAAGGAATTTTCCTCAGATACTCAATGAACAACAAAGCCTATAAGTGTTTCAACAAGCGATTAGGAAGGATTGTAGAAAGCAGTGATTTTAAGATAATTGAAGAGAAAACCACAAATGATTCAAGGACTTTATATGCTGATGTGATAGAAAGTGAGGAAGAAAGTGAACGTGGATAAAATACAAATACAAAAATAGAGGATGTTGTTTAAAACACTCAGCAGTCACATCATGATGTTGACTCAGAAGAAGAATCTGAAGAAGAAACTATGGATGGATAGAATGCAACTGAACCTTGCAGGAGAAATCAAAGAGCTGAGATTGATCCATCTAACATAATTGGGGGTAAGAGTGCACCCACAAAAACAAGGAGAATGAGGAATAACACACAATCTGCATTTCTGTCAGTTGTGGAGACATCCTCATTTTAAGAAGCTGCAAAGGATGAATCATGGGTGAAAGCCATGAATGAAGAGTTAGATCAGATTGACAAGAATCAGACATGGGATCTTGTCCATAAACCCGAAAGTCACAATGTTATTGGTACAAAATGGATCTGCAAAAAAAAGTTTGAAGAGAATGGAAATGTTATTAGAAACAAGGCATGACTAGTATGTAAAGGATACTCCCAGATTGAAGGTGTTGATGTTGAAGAAACCTTAGCTTCAGTGGCCAGACTGGAGTCAATCAGGATGTTCCTTGCCATGGCTCTCCAAAGAGGATATAAAGTATATAAAATGGATGTCAAGACAACATTCTTAAATGGTGTACTCGAAGAAGATGTCTACATTGAACAACCAGTTGGTTTTCTTCTTCGTACTGATGAAACAAAGGTCTGCAAACTAAAGAAAGCACTTTATGGCTTGAAACAGGCACCACAGGCGTGGTACTCTTAGATAGATTATTATCTCAAGAACCTGGAATTCAAAAGAGGAGGAGTAGATCACAATTTATATGTGAACAATTCTACAAAAGATCAATTCATGGTTTTAGTCTGCATTGATGATATCATATTTTGTGGCAGCAGGAAGAAATCAGTGGATGAATTTTCCAATCACGTGAAATCAGAATTTGAAATGTCTACGATTGGGGAGCTCACATATTTTTTGGGGCTGCAGGTGATTTAAAAGAAGGATTACACTTTCATTTCTCAAGAAAAGTATGCAAGAGAGTTGCTGAAGAAGTTTAATATGAAAGACTCCAAACCAATAACAACTCCGATTGCAGTTGGAACCAAACTTAGAAAGCATGAGGATGGGGCATCTGTAGACCCCACCATTTACAATAGGATAATTGGGAGCCTACTGTACCTGACAGCAACACAACTAGTGTAATGACCTGAATATGGAGCCCCTCCACTGGTGCCCGTACCCGGTTCACCACACGACCTCAAGCGCGTTTCCCCAAATTCTAGAGGCTTCCGACTAGCAGCGAGGGCCTTGGTGAGTCAGTGGGGAAACTATGCCCTAATACGGTAAGGTATACATCGGAAAAACAACAGGCAACAGATGAAGTAGTAATAACATGCATAAAAACAGAAACCAAACAGCGGAAACAATGAATATATATTGCAATGATAACAATGATGCAACAGTTACAAGTATCTATGGAAAGAAGCAAACACAACAACGTGCTGGAATACAACTGAAAACAAGTTCAAAGGAAAAAAAATAAACTCCTCAGCATCGCGATCCCCAGCTCGGTCCCATGCTCTCCATCTCCAGTGCAATCAAGAACCTGGAGTAGAAGGCCACTTGCCCTTATATATACCTGCCGCAACATAGTCTGCTTGGGCCCAAAAGCATGGACCAAACAAGGTGTGAGATACGATCCCAGTAGGAAATCACCCATAGATCTGTTCCTAACAGTCAATGAATATATGGAAGTAAATAAAACAAGAAGTAGTAAACAAGAAAGCACAAGCAGCTACAATCCATAGTTCTAACAAATAAAGTGCACAGTGAACAACCAACAACAAAGGAGAAAAGGTAACCCTCTAGGTAGCTCTCACAGCCTAACACCTATGGTTAAACCTATAAGTACTAGAAACCCTCTATGAGGCACTCACAGTCTCACCCCTCTGGTTCAGCTATGAAATTAATAGACTCTCTAGGGAATCACTCACCGTCAATTCCCCCTATAGTCTCGTATCGTGATAAAATCTCTCTGGGGAAGCACTCAACGTCTATTCCCCATGTGGCCCGTGTCGAAGAACTACAGACTCTCTGAGGAAGCACTCAACGTCAATTCCCCCTGTGGTCTCTCATCGTAATTAAAAGACACTCTGGAGAAGCCCTTCTGTCAATTCTCCCTTTGTTCTACTACTCTAGGTTTTATAGTCCTAAGTGAGATTAAACATGCTCAGCGCACGTGCATTTTCCAAGTAAACCTCAAGAACTACTTGGCTATCAACTAAGGCTCAGCAGCATTACAAGGAAATAGTCCAAAATCCTAAAACTAGGCATTACAACTGGCGAAAAACCTAATAAAAAAACAAGCATGACAAAGCAAACTGAGCACAAAATAAATTACTCTACTCACAAGCATCAACCTCTACCAAAGAAATCAAGCAAAGAAGGAAAAAATCAGGGCAAAAATAGGAAACCCCCAATTCCCCATTCAAAGGAATTGGTGGAATTTGCACAAAATATCCTTCAACATTCTACATAAAGGAACAAACCACCAACCTAGATCCTAGGAGATCGATATATGTGAACCACGACGACAGATTCCCCTTAGAACAATGTAGATCTAAGAAAACACACAAAACTCTCAACCTACGATATCATGAAAACAAGGAGGAATCAAGAAACAAGGCTCAAGAAGAAGGAAGAACTCACCGCTGCGCTTCTAACTCAATCAACCGTGATTGAATCAGAGAACGGACGTCGAGGCAGGAGCTCGGGGAAGATTCGGCCATACGGGTCCCTTCGGACGGACGTAAACTGGAGAAGAAGATGTTTCTATGCATCAGGCACGAACCCGGTGTGTTTAATGAAAAAAATGAAGTACACAATGTGTACTTTTAGAGTAAACGTCGTGTACTAGGTCTTTTCCATACTCTGCCAAAAACGGATTCCACATCACCCCTACACACCGTGTGTGTGGCCCAGCACGACCAACACACGGCTTCGAGCCGGATCAGAGTACACGACGTGTACTCAGAATGTACATGACGTGTAATTCAAAAATTTCCAGAAAGTTCATTTTTCTTAAAAACTCTAGAAAAAGGAAAAAAATACCTGAAAAGAAGATTCGGGTTCTTAAAAACTTTCCCCCTTAAATAAAATCATCCCCGAATTTCCCTAACGAGGTGGAGAAGAAGAAACCTCGAACAGCTCCGGCCATTGCGATCGTACATCGGCCTCCCTCTCCTAGGTCTCGTCCTGTACTCACCCGTGCTGCCATAGCACTCGTACCAGAGGAACAAACTACCCACGGAGAACCTTCATATTGCGATCGATAACCCGAATAGGATGCTCCTCAAATGATGCATCTGCTTCAAGCTTGACATCCTCGGGCCGAAAGACGTGAGACAGGTCTGAAAAGTAATGTCGGAGTTGAGAGACGTAGAAGACGTTGTGCATGGCCAGATACCTCTGAGGTAGCTGCAACAGATAGGTGACCAACCCCACTCTCTCCAAGACCTCAAACAGTCCGACGTACCATGGTGAAAGCTTACCCTGTCTCAGAATCCTCTTGTGTCCCAACCTCGGTGCGACACGTAGGAAAACCTGATCACCAACCTCGAACTCCAGAGGTCGTCTTCGTCGATCAGCATAAGACTTCTGTCGAGACTGCGTTGTATCCATCCTCCTCCGAATCAGCTCTATCTGCTCTGAAGTCTCCTGAACAAGACGAGGTCCCAGCAAAGCTGTCTCTCCTGCCTCCAGCCAGCATAAGGGTGATCGGCATGGCCTACCGTACAAATCCTCATATGGTTCCATTTGAATGGTCTCCTGGTAACTATTGTTGTAGGCGAACTCCACCAAAGGAATATGCTTCTCCCAAGAACCGCCAAAGTCTAGGATGTAAGCTCATATCATATCCTCAAGCACCTGGATCATGCGCTCGGACTGGCCGTCAGTCTGGGGATGGTATGCTGTACTCAAAAGTAACTGTGTACCCAAGGCCTTCTGAAGTCCTTTCCAGAACCGAGAGGTAAAGCGCGCATACCAATCTGAAACAATGGAGTGTGGAACTCCATGTAGACGAACGATCTCCCGGATGTAAAGTCATCCCATATCATCAACACTGAAGGTCTCCTTGATCGGTAAGAAGTGCGCAACCTTCGTGAGCCTATCGACGACAACCCAAACAAAATCGTTTCCTTGAGGCATCCTCAGAAATCCAATCACGAAGTCCATTGCAACATCATTCCACTTCCACTTCGAAATGGGTACCTGCTTTAAAAGGCCTGCTGGTCGCTGATGCTCTGCTTTCACCTGCTGACAAGTAGAACATCTCATGACAAAACCAACAACATCTTTCTTTATACCTGGCCACCAGTACTAGAGATGAAGATACCGATACATCTTGGTGATTCCAGGATGAACTGCCCAAACTGAGGACCCGCATCAGCTCCTCATGTATATCATCTGGCACCCATACGTGTCCCTGGAAATGGAAGATCTCATCCTCACCCACTATCCATCCAGGAAGAGGGTCCTATCCTGACAAAATCTCTCGCAAGACTAAGCCTTCAGAGTCTGATAGCTGCCTCATCCGTACCCGATCAAGAAGTGTAGAGGTAATAGCTACTGAAGATAGGAAGGTCTGTATCTATCTGTCATGCACCTCTATATGCATCTCAGAGAATAGAGCTATCAACTTCCACTCACTTTTGGCCTCATGAACTACCAGAATATGAGTTCTCCTGCTCAACACATTAGCCATATCTTTGCCCTTACCCATCATATAGGCAAGATTGAAGTTAAAAGACTATAGATACTCAACCCACCTGCGCTGCCTCTAATTCAGATCACACTAAGTGAAGATATACTTAAGACTCTTGTGGTCAGTAAAGACCACAAAGTGCTCTCCCAGCAGATAGTTTCTCTAACAGTGTAAGGCGTGAATAACAACTGCCAACTCCAGATCGTGCATCGGGTAGTTCCTCTCATGTGGCCTCAACTGCCGAGACCCGTACGCAACGAATCCATCCCCCTCCATAAGCACATCTCCTAGCCCAATACCTGAATCATCATATTATAGAGTGTAGCTCTTTCCTGGCTCTAGAAAGACTAGTATCGGTGCTGACGTCAACCTCCCTTTCAGCTCCAGAAAGGATGAATCGCAAGAATCTGACCATAAGAACTTCAACCCCTTCTTGGTCAGACCTATCAAAGGTGCTGCTAGACGAGAAAAGTCCTGAATGAAGCATCTGTAGTATCCAACCAGCCCTAGAAAACTCCATACCTCAAAGACGTTCTTCGGCTGCCCCTAGGAAACTACAAATCTCACATTCTCTGGGTCCACAGATACTCCTACCTCTGAGATGACGTGACCCAAGAAGTGAATCTGATCTATCCAGAAGTGGCACTTCGAGAGTTTATCATAATTCGGATTCTCTCTTAGTGTACTCATAACGATCTCAAGATGTGTAGCATGGTATTTTCGAGTATGAGAGTTCACCAAGATATCATACACGAAGACCACGACGAAAGAGTCCAAGTAAGGAAGGAACACTCGGTTTATCAGTGCCATGAAAACTACAGGTGCGTTTGTGAGACCTAACGGCATGACTGTATACTCGTATAGACCATACCTGCTCCTGAAGGCCTTCAGAGGTATATCTGATGGTCTAACGAGCAACTGATGAAAACCAGACCTCAAATCGATCTTTGAGAACACCCCGGATCCTCGATGCTGATCGAAAAGGTCATCAATCCTTGACAAGGGATATCAGTTCTTGACCGTTAATTGGTTCAGCTTTCGATAGTCCACACAAATCCAAAGGTTACCGTCTGCCTTCTTCGCAAACTAGACAGGAAAACCCCAAGGAGAAGTATTGGGCCAGATAAAACCCTTTGACTGCAACTCCTCCAACTGCTTCTTGAGCTCCTGCAACTCAGGTGTGGCCATTCTACAGGGAGGAATGGACATCGGTGCCGCTCCTGGCATGAGCTCAATAGATAAGTCTACCTTGTGCTCTGTAGGTAAACCTAAAAAGTCCTCTGGAAGGATGTCCCTGAAGCGATCCACCACTGGAGGAAAGTCCAACTGTGGAGTCCCCTAGTCATCCAGATAAAGACTAGCAATCTGGGTCGTCACCCTTCCTAGCCCATGATGCTCGAGTCCTAATCGACTCGCCTAAATATCCCATTCACCTCTATGAGGAAAATATTCACCTTCTAGTGAGACGAAACCCACTGTACGACGATAGCAGTCGATGACAACCTGGAAGGGAATCAACCAGTCCATGCGGAGGATGACATCATATCCTGTCATCTCTATGACATAGAGATCCCATAAGAAGCGATACCTTGCAACCTCGAGAGGGCACTCTCTACACTGGCGTACACGAGATGTCCTCATCCCCAAGGGTGTGTCTAGTGTCAATGAGTTGGTAGAAGAAAAGATGTAGAGTCCAAGGCTCTCCACAACAACAACAGAGATAAAGATATGCATAGCACCAATATCGAAAAGGGATAAAGATAAAATTGAGGCTACTAAAATCGTACCTCGAACTATAGAAGGTTCGGGATCCTGCTCCTGATAAGTCTACTCCATAGAGAAATAATGGCTTGCATCGTGGCCCTGCATCCCTGGCTGACCACACTGAGCTGAACCTCACTGCTGGTGCTGAGGAACTGGTGGCTGACCGCCACAGCCTCGACCTCTACCTCGGCCTGAACAGCTAGAAGAACTCCAGTTCCCCGACTGGTGAGAAATTGGTGGTGCTGCTCCTGAACGAGGCATTGTGGAAGAACCCCAGTCACTAGTTGATGGTGAGAAAACGTAACAGAAACGTTGAAGGTGACCCATCTTGACGCAAGATCAGCACTCCATGGGGTCCCTCTGGCACTACGGCCTCGTGTGCCCTGACCGACCACACTGGTAGCATATCACCTGGCTTCCTGACGATGCATCTTGCTTCCTTGGATCACCGCGTGTAGGATCTCTACGACGCTTCTTGCTGTCATATGGAGGCAAACTAGATCTGGAAGTAGAACTGCCCTGGCCCATAGCTCTAGAGTCTCTCAGATTGCACTCCGAAATCAGTGCCTGGTTGACGATAGAAGTGATGGAAGTCAACTGGAAGAGATTCACCTGCAAGCAGATCTCCCGCCTGAGACCATCCTCAAACTTCCTTGCTAAGAACACCCCACTCCCATCCCAGAGGGGTGTGAAACACTACAGCTCGGTGAAGCGAGAGGAATACTCCATGATAGAAAGAGTACCCTGCTCTAAGCTCATGAACTCCTGGGCTCAATCATTCCTCAGGGTCTCTGGGTAGAAATGGTCATAGAACACGCGCTGGAACTTCTCCCAAGCCATAGCCTACTGCTGACCCGCCTGTGAGATCATGTCCCACCACCTCTTGGCAGAGTCTCGGAGCATGTAGGTGGTGATCTTGACCCGCCCCTCTGAAAGCGTCTCCAGATGCTCAATGATAGTCATAATGGCTTCCAGCCACGACTCTACATCCTGAGGTCCTCCTTCTCTTGAGAACGTGGGAGGATGCTGCTGCTGAAAAACCCACGTCAAGTCTACCATAGACGTGGCAGGAGGCGGCGCTCCCTGGAAGGCCTGCATCATCCTCATGAAACCTTCCCTGAACTACGCATCAACGCCTACAACTGGTATAACAGCCGGTGCCAAGGCTGGCCTGACTGGAGGATTGGAAGGAAGTCCCTGACCAGCCCTGTATAGCGTCTGATCACTACCTGACGACAGACGTACGACCGAAGGACATCTCAGAGGCATATCTTTGAAAGATCAAAATCACACCTTAGATCAGGAAAACAAGGACAGAGAACACAAGAATATAAAACTAAAACAGGGGAAAAACACACAGGTTTATAAAACTCAACTACACGGCGTGTATAAAAACTACACGGCGTGTCTTCTTAAGCCACTGGCATGGGCGTGTACTCCTTCCCTAAAAGTCGTGTAAACCTCAAACTACATGGCGTGTTGCACCCACACACGGCGTGTACTTGAAAACTATTCCCCTGCCTGAGTCTCCTTACATGGATAACCCACACGGTCCGACATAACCTGAGACTACACGACATGTTCTTAACACACATGGCGTGTATTAGAAAAGGCTTCGGCGGCCTGTGTTTGTGAAACACACAGTCGTCTACAGGGCTGAACATTACACGGTGTTCTCAGAACAAACACAGCGTGCATAGGCATGGTGACCCCATACCGTGTTGTTCGTGACACGACCGGGTACCTGGACAAGACTACATGGCGGGTTTCGAACAAACACGACATGTGGAAAAGAAGGTAACGCCGGACCGTGTTGTTCGTGATACGGTCGGGTACCTGGACAGGACTACACGGCATGTTCCCTAAGGACACGACATGTTCTAACCGAGCTTCCCCGATCCGTGTTGTTAGTGACAAGTCCGGGTACACGACTTTGAACTTACACGGCGTGTACCAGTCGTACACGGCATGTTCCCGAAGTTACTTCCACGACACCGTGTTCTGCTCACACGGTCAGTGACACGACCTGAAAACTAAACGGTGTGTGTCCAAAAAGTACACGCCGTGTATTCTGGGTTTTTCTGGGTAGAAGCTCAGAAACTTCTCAGACTCCAAGAAACACTAGAAACAAGGGAAAGAGGTGACAAATTCCGATCCGCAAGGGCCTATACTCCCACGAATCAGAGCCTGACATCTCCCACAGTCACATACAAGGGAAAAAAATAGCTCTCTAACATAACAGTAGGGATTCCATCAAGCATCTATCCCAACAACATGCATAATCTACACAAAGTCTATCACAACGGCATGCAATCGGCAATGCACCCTAGATGGCATGGAAATAATGCATGGCATGTGATTCTACAAGTTTATATATGATGCATGATATGGCATACCCTCATCTCATTGGGTGGTGGTAGAAATAGAACCGAAATATCAAAACAATAATAGCACAAGTCCTGTGAATAACTCTAGGTGAAGTCATATAAACCGTAAAATCTCAAAATCAGCAAACTGCAATTAACGAGGTAGTATTGATTTTCCCTATACAAGGGTTAGCTACTCCCGAGAACAGCTTAATACCAAGTACCGAATCCGTCCTGTCCCTGGCTAAAGTCTCCAAACATTAAAGCAAGAGAAAAAACTCCTATGATACCACTTTGTAACGACCCGAATCTGGAGCCCCTCTACTGGTGCCCCGTACCCGGCTCGCCACATGACCTCAACCATGTTTCCCCAAATGCCAAAGGCTTCCGACTAGCAGGGATGGCCTTGGTGAGTCGGTGGGGAAACTATTCCCTCATTCGGTAAGGTATACAGCAGAAAAACAATAGTCAACAGTAGAAGCAGTAATAACATGCATAACAACAGAAACCAAACAGCAGAAACAATGAATATATATAGCAATGATAATAATGATGCAGTAGGTACAAGTATCTATGGAAAGAAGCTAACACAACAATGTGCTATAATAAAACTGAAAACAAGAGCAAAGGAAAACAAAATAAACTCCTCATAATCGCGAGCCCCGTCTCGGTCCCATGCTCTCCAGCTCCAGCGCAATCAAGAACCTGAAGTATAAGGGTGCTTTCCCTTATCTATACTTGTAACAACATAGTCTGCTTGGGCCCAAAAGCATGGCCCAAATAGGGCGTGAGATAAAATCCCAGTAGGCAATCACCCATAGATCTGTTCCTAATAGTCAATGAATATATGGCAGTAAATAAAACAAGAAGCAGTAAACAGGAAAGCACAAGCAGCTACAATCCATAGTTCTAACAAATAAAGTACACAGTAAACAACCATAAAAAAGGAGAAAAGGTAACCCTTTGGGTAGCTCTCACAACCTAACCCCTATGGTTCAACCTATAAGTACTAGAAACCCTCTAGGAGGCACACACAGTATCACCCCTCTGGTTCAGCTATGAAATTAATAGACTCTCTAGGGAAGAACTCATCGTCAATTCCCCCTATAGTATCGTATCGTGCTAAAGGATCTCTGGGGAAGCACTCAACATCTATTATCCCTATGGCCCACGTCGAGGAACTACAGAATCTCTGAGGAAGCACTCAACGTCAATTCCCCCTGTGGTCTCGCATCGTAATTAAAAGACACTCTGGAGAAGCCCTTCCGTCAATTCTTCCTTTGTTCTACTACTTTAGGTTCTCACAGTCCTGTGTGAAACTAAACATGTTCAGCACGCATGCATTGTCCAAGTAAATCTCAAGAACTACTTGTCTATCAACTAAGGCTTACAGCATTACAAGGCAATAGTCCACAATCCTACAACTAGGGATGACAACTGGAGAAACGCCTAATAAGAAAAACAAGCATGGAAAAGCAACCTGAGCACAAAATAAATTACACTAATCACAAGCATAAACCTCTACCAAATAAATCAAGCAAATCAGGCAAAAAGCAGGGAAACAACAGAAAACCCCCAATTCTCCGTTCAAAGGAATTGGTGGAATTTGCATAAAATATCCATCAGCTTTATAAAAAAGGCACAAACCACCTACCTCGATCCTAGGAGATTGATATATGTGAACCACGATGAAAGATTCCACTTAGAACGACGTAGATATGAGAAAATGCACAAAACAATCTACCTATGATATCTTGAAAACAAAGAGGAATCAAGAAACAAGGCTCAATCAGAAGGAGGAACTCACCGCTGTGCTTCCAACGCAATTGACCATGCTCGAATCGGAGAACAGACAGTGAGGCAGGAGCTCGGGGAAGTTTTGGTCGTACGGGTTGCTTCAGATAGACAGAAACTGGAGAAGAAGATGTTTCTGTGCATCAGGCGTTACCCTAGTGCGTTTAATGAAAATAAAAGAAAGTACACGGTGTGTACTTTTAGATTACATGGAGTGTACTAGGTCTTTTCCGTACTCCACCAAAAATGGATTCCACGTCACCCCTACACACCATGTTTGTGGCCCGGTATGGTCAGCACATGACTTCGAGCTGGATCAGAGTACATGGCGTGTACTCAGAAAGTACACGACGTGTACTTCAAAAATTTCCAAAAAGTTCATTTTTCTTAAAAACTCAAGAAAAAGGAAAAATATACCTGAAAAGAAGATCTAGGTTCTTACAAACAGATATTGTCTTTGCAACTTGTCTAGCAGACCACTTTCAGAGTAATCCAAAGGAGAAACATATGATAGCAGTAAAAAGAATCATGAGGTATATTCAAGGTACTCACAATTGTGGCTTATACTTTGCTGCAGGAAGAGACAATGGATTATCAGCATTTTTTGATACTGACTGGGCTGGCGATGTAGTGGAAAGAAAGTCCACCATTGGTGGAGCATTCTATATTAGGAATAAATGTGTTGGCTGGTTGAGAAAGAAACAAGGAAGTACTTCTCTTAGTACTAATGAAGCTGAGTATATCTCTGCCACAAAGGTATGAACTCAACTGCTATGGACGAAGAAACAACTAACAGATATTGGGGATGAGGTAAATCAACCAATGGTAATTTACTGTGATAACAAGAGCATAATTGATCTTACGAAGAATCCTATTCCGCATTCTCGTACAAAACATATTGAAATCAGGTATCACTTTATCAAAGAAAAAGTTGATCAAGGGGTGATTATAATGGATCATGTGGGAACTAATGAGAAAGTTCCTGACATCCTGACCAAGCCACTGTCAGTGATTGTGTTTGAGAAGCATCGGTTGAACCTCGGTGTTCAGCCACCTCCCAGTGCATAAAGAGGTTACAAAATTCCTCTCTCCCCAGTTATGTTAATTTTTTTAATTTGTTTATGGATGTGATGCAGGTTTGTGGGGGATATACTATCCAGGGGGAGTGTGGTTTGAGTTGAACAATGAACAATTACCAGTCTTTGGGTTTTTGTCAATGGGGGAGAAAGGAATAAATTTAGGCATGTAATGCTTTTGTGACACATTGAGAATTCAGTGTCGGTGATAGGATGGGAAGGAATACATTGGATGGGATCCCAATTCAATATTTCCCTCTTGTTTTATACACCAATCATTGCTTACGTATACTTAGAGTGTTGGCTGAGTTGATTCTTGCATTTATGGTTTGCCTATGGCTGGTGTTCTATTGAGTTTATTTACTGATTTCCAACAAACCCAAAGGGGGAGATTTTTGGAACCATGGTCGCTCTATGCATGAATTATCGTATGGTTTGTGTTTGTTATCAATCCTCAGTGGAAGTTCAGAATGCGTACTAGCAATGTGATCATACAGAACAAGCAGATAATAGTATTAAAGGTGGCACCATTTTCCAATTTTTGCCAAATTTTTGGGCCTGAAAATCGACAAATAAAGAAAAGTGGTTTTGGAAAAGAGACTTGCGCAGCATTGACTTGAAGGAGAGGATACTTTCAAAACTATTGTTTCTCAAGATCAGAACATGAAAACATGGCAAAGGGAGAAGGGCGCCCAAGTTTGGAAGTTGGTCGCACAAGTGTTTTTTGGGGGTAGAGACTTGTGCTCCAAAACTTGCGTGCCGAGGGGAGACTTTCACGCCATCACATAGGGTGTTAAAATGACTATAAATACAGGATGATCCCTCCTCATTCATCAATAAGTTCAGACTTAGAGAAAATCAGAGCTCTCATCGAGCAGGTGTAGTGGTCACGCAAGTGGTGGTGGGTCGCGCAAGCTGAAGTTGCACAAGAGTTGTTAGATGCGCGTCCAAGATGGTTTGGGTGAGAAAAGGGCTGAGTCGCGCAAGTTTGAAGTTGAATAAGTGAGTGTCGCGCAAGTGGATGAGGTGAAATTGCACTCCGGTTTGGATTTGCGCACTGGGACTTGTGCGTCGTCTTGAAACTTGCGTGCCGGGCTTGGAGAAGCGTGCTAGGAGTGGTTGAAGTACATCGGTCTTTTTGGAGCAGCATGAAAGCTGGAAGATTTTATGATACCTTCGGTGTGAAGTGAGTTTTGTCTACTTGTGAGAGTTTGACTTCAACAGAGCATCTACATACAACAGAGGATGCCTTATTTTTCAATGATGAAGAGACCTTCGTGTCTATAAACTGAGTGGGTCTTCACCAAAGGCAATGAGCTAGCCGGAGTCAATGGGAGTGACCTGAGGGACGCAGTGAGCTATCCCTGAACATTTGTAAAGGCATTGAGCTTGGGATAGAGGGACTGTGCCTGAACCTTTGTAATCCACAGCTAGTGAAGTTTAGTGAAATTTGGTATGACCGACAACCTGTCGGCGTATGCTCCTTGGACGTAGCCGTTAGTAGTGAAACAAGTAAAAAGTGTTGTGTCATATCTCTGCATGTGAATGTTTGCTTTCTGATCTTTTTTGTCATACAGGTTTAACAAGTTCCTACCAATGTGGGAACAAGATCCATCACATTAAAAGAAAAAGTTGTCACCCTGATTCACCCCTCCCCTCTCATGGTGTCTCGGGGTCCTATAACTATGAGATAAACTTTATTAGAATTTCTAGATACACATCTTACATTTTCATGGATCCTAATGTAATGGTTGAATGATTCTTCAGTTGACTAAGTCCACATATATAGAATAATATAGCCAATCAAGACTATGATAGATATGAGGAGATAATTTAGAGTTCTATGAAGGTTTAACTGGATTCTGATGAGATGTAGTGGTCTCAAAAATTAAATAAAGAGAATATATTTTTGGAGTCAAACTTGGGGAGGATCTTTGATCATGAAAGGGGAGGAAAGAATGTGAAAATTCCCACATGAAAAAAATGCAGGGAGAAGCATTCAGGGAACTGATTTATTGGAAGTGGAAAGTGTTACATGTGTGGAAGATAATCTATATAGATTGTTAGTTTTGTAGTGAGGTAAATCCTCAACTTATCAACACTAATGACCAAGGGAAGATGGTGAAGGCCCAACATAAAGTCCAATGATATAACTGTGGAAGTCTTGGGTGCTTTTCCAATCATTATAAAAATATGAAGGTGGTATAGGGGAATCACCATAAAAATCAGTATTTTCCAAGGAATAAAGGTGGTTCTTTTTCTACCATGATAGATGAAGTTGAATCTCTAAATGATGTGGTGGCAATTATACTTGTTGTTCTCTCAAAACTAGTTAGTAATTTGTTTGATTCTCATTATACACATTATTTTATTTCATATAAGTTTTCAATGAATATAGAATCAATACTTGAACTTATAAAAGTAGAACTATCATTCAAGACTCCTAGAAGGATTATCCAAGAATTCACAATGTATAGAAACTATAGTATTTACTTTTGTGAGCACAATATCATTACAAATCTAGTAGTTATTCCAATGTTAAAATTCAACATTATACTAGAGATGGACTATCTCTCAAAGTATAATGCTATTATAAACTATATAAGGAAGGATATATTAGTAGTAATTTAATGGAAAATCTATATTTGTTTTCAATGGAGATATATATCAAACTGATATTTGTCTAAAAGCACCACCCGTAGCCTTCTTTATGGAGATGATCAGTGAAGAGGAAGAAGAAAATAAAAGTATAAGAGTCGATAATGTCCCCATCGTGAAAGAATACATTGATTTATTTCTTAAGGAGTTAACTAGACCTCCCTAAGACATAGATGTAGATTTATTCAATAAACTCATGTCTTGATCCAAGCTGATATAAAATACCCCGTATAGAATGGAAAATGTGGAGCTAAAGGAATTAATGAAACCAATGCATGATCTTTTAGGGAATGAATTTATCTGATCAAGTGTGTCTACTTGGGGAGAAACTATTATATTTTTAAATAATATGTATGGATCAATATGGATACACATTGATTATAGAGAACTTAACAGGATCATAGTGAAGAACAAACATCCTCTTCCAAGGATTGATGATTTATTTGGCTAGTTTTGTGGGGATCAATTCTTCTACAATATTGATCTTCAATCTGGTTATCATAAATTGAGGGTAAAGAAATAAGATATTCCAAAGACTACATTCTGAACAATATATGGGTATTATGAGTTTTTTGTTATGCTCTTTGTATTGACTAACGCTCCTTCTGTTTTTATAGATTGAATGAATAGTGTCTTTAAGGACTGACTTTATAACGTTGTGGTGGTTTTTATTGATGATAATCTGAAATATTCCAAAAGTTTCTAGGAGAATGATGATCATATAAGGGTTATATTGAAGGCTATAAGGAAGGAAAGACTATATGTAAAGTTCATAAAATGTGAATTTCAGTTACAAAAAGTTGATTTCTTAGGGAACATTATAACCAATGAAGGAAGTTTAGTTAACCCTTTCAAGAAAAAGGTTGTGGAGGAGTGTCCTCATCTTCTAATAGTAACTAAGATCTATAGTTTTTTTTCGTTTAACAGTATATTATAGGAGGTTTTTGAAAATACTTTCATGAATTTATAATCCACTAACCAAGTTAACTCTAAAAGGGATTAAGTTCATCTGCATAAATGAGCGTGAGGAATGTTTCCAAGAGTTGATGAGTATATTGGTTACTACACCTATGTTAAATATACCCGCATTCATAGAAGGATTTGTTTTTTAGTGATTCATCTCTAAAAGGTCTTGGGTGCGTCCTCCTGAAAAATGACAAGGTGATTGCTTATTCATCTCGATAGTTAAAGGCTCAGAAGTAGATTTATCTTACACATGAACTCGAGCTAGATGCGGTTATTTTTACTCTAGATATATGGAGGCAATATATTTAGGGAGAGAAATGTGATATAAACATAGAACACAAAAATTTGAAGTATATTTTCAATTAAAAAGAATTGAACATGAGGAAAAGGAGATGGTTGGAACTTATTAAATACTATAACTGTTCATTTCATTATCACCCCAGAAGAGAAAACAAATTCACTAATGAATCAAGTAGGAAAGACCATGTTATTCTATCAATGATGAGTATTCAAGGATATAATTTAATGAATGACCTATTGAAAATAAGCATTGGAATAATAAGGGAAGGGACATCATCAACCCTATCCCAAATGATTTATCAAACATCTTTTCTAGAGAAGATCAAGGAAGCTTAAAGAGAATATACCTTGTTACAAAAGAAGGTAGAGGATGTAAAGAATGGTATGTTTCTTAATTTCAATATTGATCAATAAGTTGTACTGAAATTTTGTTCAAGACTATATGTTCCATAAATTCGATAGATAAAGAAAGAACTGATGGATGAAGCTCATAGCTATACATTCTATATACATCCCAAAAGCACTAAAATGTATAGGCACCTTTGTGATCATTATTGGTGGGATAACAAGAAAAGGGAGATTTTATGACTACACTACAAGGTTCATGGTGTGCCAACAAGTGAAGAAAGAGTGAAAACTTCTAAAATGGTTATTATAACCACTACCCACACCTACATGGAAGTGAAAAAATATCACTATGGAATTTATCACTGGTCTCCTGATAACATCCAAAGAAAACAATATGACATGTTTTATAGTTGTCCAAATCACCAAGAATTCTCATTTAATTGATATTAGGGAAGATTTATGTAAAGTAATTGGTGACCAAATTGCTAATATTTACGTAAAAGAAGTGGTGAGGTTGCATGGGGTACCACTTTATATCATTTATGATCATGATCCAGGGTTCACATCAAAATTGTAGAGAATTATTCAATATGTTATGAGTACAGAATTGAATTTTAGTATGACCTATCACCCCCATAATGATGGACAATATAAAAGGACTACTAAAACACTCAATTATATGATGATAACATACTCAATGGAATTTAAAGGTGTATGAGATCAACACACCCGATTAGTTGATTTCTAATACAAAAAATAGATTCCACTTGAGTATTCAGATAACAACCTATGAATATTTATATGGGAAGTGTTGTAAAACTCTTACTTGTTGGGATGAAGTTGGTGAGACAATATTTCATGGTCCTGATCTTATACAAGAGATGATAGAAAAGGTTCATCCCATCTAACATCACATTAAGGATACTCAAATTTATCAGAAGATCTATGTCGACAACTATTGAAGGGACTTGGAGTTTGATGTTGGTGACAAAGTATTTCATTAGATTTCACTATGGAAGAGCATCATGAGGTTTGGGAAGAAAGGGAAGCTTATCCCTAGGTACATTTCCCCCTATGAAATCCTTGATCACATAGGAGTAGTGGCCTACCAATTATAACTTCAACCAAATATATCTCAATATCATG
This sequence comes from Viscum album, assembly GCA_963277665.1. Classification (NCBI taxonomy): domain Eukaryota; kingdom Viridiplantae; phylum Streptophyta; class Magnoliopsida; order Santalales; family Viscaceae; genus Viscum; species Viscum album. The sequence goes on along the minus strand of OY728141.1, from coordinate 1,604,256,428 downwards.
ATGTATTCCATATATATTTCTTGAGGAATTAAATACCTGAACCTTCACATGTATTGAATATAGATGTGGTACAACTAGAACATGATCTATCTTATTAGGAGAAGATTATGGAGATCTTGGACTATAAAGACAAGGTTCTACTTAACAAGGATACCCACCCCATCAAAGTGTTTTAGAGGAACCATAACTATGAAGAAGAAACATGAGAACTATAGGATAAAATGATATATAAGTACCCACATATTTTACCAAATAAGAAAATGAGATGAAAATTTTGGGGTTGAAATTTCTTAATGGGGGAATAATGAAATAACCCTGAATTTTTAAATGAAAATTTTCTCCTAAGAAAATTTGTGTTATATTATATTGAACACAACAAACCATGTAACTTAAATAATGATGTTAGTATAAATTGAAATGTGACCATCATGATCCGAAATTTATATGATCAATGGTCAAATATGACCATTGGTCAATATGAACATTAGAAAATATATACTTGTTAATAATTTTAACATTATAATTTATGTTTATAAGTAGAAATGGTAAAGAATAATTAATACATAAAGGAGAAATGATAGATTCAACTAGTAGATTCATGTCGTTTGAAGCCCTATTCTCAGAACATGGGAGGGAGGTAGCATCACTAGGGTTCTCCCTTGACCAATCCCAAGCCGAGATTCAACAAGTGAAACTAGAATGAAATCACCAATGGAAGAAGTCCAAGTTAGTGGAAATTACCACTCAGGTGGTGTTAGCTGAGCCACCCCATGAATCTATCACCATTGCACACCTTACCCTTAGGTCATACATAGGTGTTATAAGGGGTTATGTTTCACGACATTAGTTACTTATTTTGTATTTATTTTTTATAAATAAAATTGTATTCCATAAATATTGTTTTAAGAATAGTTTTTTCTTAATAAAATTGAGATTGAATTTGATAAATTGAATTTTCAGACACAAAATATAATTTTTAGAAAAGACATAAATATTTATAATAAACTAAGATATTATGAATAATATTTTTTTAATGAAGTATTATTTAAAAAAAATATTTAAATATAAATTATAAAATAATTTGATTATGTCCTTGAAATTTTTTAAATGTTAGAAATTTTACTATGCATTTTTAATCAGCTATTATTTTTATTAAATAAGAATTTTTATGTATAAAAGTTAAAATTATCATAATTAGATAATTATTTTGATAAATTAAATATAGTTTTCGAAACCATAATGTTGAAATTAAATTAGTGTAAATTTATGAAATTGTTTAAAATATTTTGTTTTCTGTGGAATAGTAAAAATACAGTTTTGGGTTTTCAGTATGTTTAATGACATTATAATTATGTCATAATGATTAAATAAATATTTAATCAAAATACACGACTAAAATTATGTTATTTTATTAATATCAAGTATTTTAATAGATTTTAAACAATATCTACACCTATAATTTACTTTCCAAATTCTAAAATAGAAACTTCAACATTAAAAAATTATTTTTGTGAGAAATTTGCTTTTCCATGCAAAAAGAAGTAATATAAAATGATGATCAACTTTTTTGGATTAAATAAACATATAATATGACCCAATTTTATAATACCATGGGAAACTACCTTGGGAAAATACCATGGTAAAGCCTATGGGTTTTCATTTTTCACATCCTAGGTTTAGAAGGCCTATATTTTGAAATTAATAAATAAATCCCGCAATTTTTCTCTAAATACCCAACCATTTATCCATTTACATTCACTAAAAATTCTTCCTACACAAAAATATTTTATTATTTCCTCCTAATTAGTCTCCAAAAAGTTTTCCTCAAGACCCCAAGGTTCCAATACTCATGTTTTTGGAGTCACTCTTCAATGTAAATGAAATCAGTACCTCTCTTTCCATTCAAGTTCCCTTTTTATGCGGTATGTAATTCAATTTACAAAATAAGTTCTTTTTTAAAATTTATTTCACCCACTTACTTCAATAATATTATTTTATTAATGTTATAATCTTTTCCTATCTCTTTTTACCCTTTTATAAAATCATGTTTTATACTCGTTATGATGCTGATTTTACTTCTCAAAATTTCACTCTTCTCCCTAAAAAATTGTCTTTTATTTTCTTTTTTAAATAGTAAAAAATCTTTATTTTACAAGGTTATTCATTAATATTTAAAAAATGATTTATTTTATTTTTATATTGACATACATAGAACCCACATTCCTTTTTTTTGGGTAAAAAAATAACATAATGATCACATTTTAAGCATTTTTGAAACACAATGATTTCAATACGAAACTCATTTTATTTATTCTTCATGGGTTATTTATGAAATGTTTGTTCATGATATATGTGGATCAAATTAATGAATACATATTAATGGAACACCCTTATATCTCTACAATTCATTGAGTAAATAATTTAATCTTTAGGGATGACATGTTTTAGGTGAATAACCTTGGTAATTTTTATGACACCTCGGTGAAAAACCATGGTGACATGCTTATGAATGACTCATTTAAATGTTGTATCCACACTTACAAGTTATGATTCATGTTTTTTTATTTTTATTCCTCATGTTGTCTTTATAATTACTTTAGGTTATTCTTCATGTTGTTATTGATATTTCTCATCGACACATGTAAACAATTTCCCTTACTTTCCCAAAACGGGCCTTATGATCACTCTTTCCTTTAATGTATGTCTCCAGGTTATGATATTCAGTAAATTTACTTATTATTAAATTATTATTAATAGTTTAAAGTGTATTAGAATAATTTAGTAATTTTTCATGTATTATATACCTTTTTTCCAAGAAATTAAACTTTTAAAGATCCTCAGTTTGTACAATATAATGAAAATTTATATAATAAAATGGAAGGATTCCATAATTATGTCATGATTATTATTATGGATATGTTTAAATAATGTCCTATTTTACCATATTCAACCTACCAAATTCATTTTAACACATGAGCCAAATATGGTCAAAAGATCTGACATAAACTTAATTGATTAAGTAATTATATATAACATGATAATAAGTGAAATAATAGTAATAATAAACTTAGAAAATGTTCTAAAAAATTTAGAAAAATTTAAAAATTTTTTATTTAGAAAGATAATGAGAAATAGTAACGAATCCAACTCAAGGTAAGGTAAATAGTCCAAATTTACTTTTATTGAGGATTTTTTTGAGGTTATGCAACTATATTATATTATAAGTTGTATACACAGCCCCATTCCCATCTAATATAATGAATTTCACTATTATAATGATATTTAAAGTTTTAGTATAATTTTAATCTTTCATGGGGCTTATGATTCATGTGTTTCCCATGTGATATGGGAATTTTCATTTAAAAAAATACCCTTTTAATGTTTTTCCATCAATCCATGTTTCTCTTCCATGTCCATGTTTTTAAAAATTAATTTATTAATTTATTTATATGGATGTAAAATATTTATAAAGAATATTTTATGTCTCATTAATTTTTTTAAATGGTTTTAAAAAAGGAATATTTTTATGTTTTTTATATGGAACGTTTCAAAAAACAACAATAGGGATATTCTATTATTAATATACATAATGAAATTAATTTTCTACCACTATGACTGTAATATGTTTTATATATTCTTTTTCAAGCTTACTTGTTTTATTAAATGAAAAAAACAATTTTTTTTGTAATTTGGGTGATTAAAATGGGGATTCAAAAAAAAAATGATGTTTTAGTATTGAAAATTGGGTTTTAAAAGAAAATGGTGTTTTTAAAGCGTTTTTTAAGGGTTAAAAAGATTTTTTAAAAGGGTTTTATGAAGAAAGTTTTTTATTCATGATATGATAATTGAGCATTATATGAAACTAGTGATCTTGATATAACGTATAAAAATAGTTGATCCCCATTACAACTCAATGGTGAGCTTGATATAGATTATAAAAAGGGTTAATCCCCATTATATCTCATGAGATATAAGTGAGCCTGATATAGATTATACAAATGGTTGAACCCCATTATAGCTCATTATTGAGCTTTATATAGCTTATATGAAGGGTGATCCATATTATGGATCTCTAATGCATTGAATAATGATTATATTGGAAGTCAGTCATATGTTTATTACAATTAAAAGGGTTTTATGAACATGATGCTCTATATTACCTAAAAAAAGTTTTAATTTATTTCTATGAGTTTTAAAGTATTTATTTGAGAAAAACATGCGTGTATGTTATTGTGATAAGGTTTTATTTATTTTACTCAAAGAACATTGATATAAAGGTAAATATTTCATGGGGTTTCATGGGTTTTCATGTTTTTACTGATATAATGTTTTCCTTTATTTTTATATCCCTCATTGATATTTTATGCTCATACCATGTTTTTAAAATGTTTTCACAAATTTTAAGGATGGGTAAGGGAAAGGAATAAGTCAAGTTGAAATTTTTGGAGATTTTACATGAAAAAAATCATGATTTATTTTAAAAAAATGTATATTATGGAAAAAATGGATACTAATTGGAGGTTTTCACTTTTTATTATATGATTTTGTTATGTATAATTTATGGATTAATTATTAAAAAATCTAAACCTAAAAATATCCTTAAAGTGGATGAAATTAAATTATTTACTAAAACTCAAGATAATGTAATGTTTAAGGCCGAGTCCTTATAGTTGATATCAAATTAAAGTTTTAGATAACTTTGGAGACTAAGATATTGTTATTTAAGGTTATAATATGAATCATGGATACTGTCATACATCTATAAGCTTAAGATTGATCATAATTTCAAAATCTTTGACACCCATTTGAGGTTGTAAATGATGAGATCTACTAGTAATTAATGACCTTTTATGATACATTTTAATAGGTTGAAGTATTTTTAAATCTATGGTTTATCATGAAGTATGAATTTTAATTTTTTTGGAAAATAGATTTAAGGTTTCTAATAACCATTAGGGTTTATGTGATCTTAGATATTGAGAAAACATGTTTTATTGTATAGATAACCATCAGATTGAAAAGTGATTTGGTGAATAAGTGATTCATGTTACTTGAAAAAATATATCCATATTTTTAGGTTTGAAATATTAAAGGTATGATAGAACCTTTTAGGTTAAAACACGATTTAATTTTGAGGTTATTGAGGTTATTGATGTTATTTGGGATATAATTATATGGAATGATTTAGTTTTAAAATTGGGTATTACTATTGAATTTTTAAGATTAATGTATGATATGATGGATTAATCATTTTGGGAATTATCCTACCATATTCTAACCATTTTGGTTTTGGTTAGAGTCTAAATATATGAGGAATATATTGTTATATTTTTGGGGATTATATGGTAATTTAAAAGTTTATTTTAGTGATTTAGGCCTGAAAAATTTATTATGAATACCCATTATTTAGAGAAAAAGATGAGATTATAGAGAAATTTATTAATGGATGAAATTATAATTATCAATTAATTATATTTCCTTATTATATTAGTCTATATGGTAAACTAATTTCTCAACTCTAGGAAAAGGATCTTAAAAAAAAAATTTATCTTAGTACTTTCCATTTTGATGAATAATAGTTCTTTTGATCATCCCAGATTTATGGTTTTGAGACCCTAAACTTTCCTTAAAAAATTCACTTCATTATGATCAATGAAGTCAGTCAATATCTAAAATTATTTATTTTTTTCCTCCATTACCACCTATGTTCTCCTATTTAGAAACTTAGTTATATTTTATTTCAAATGACCTTTGTAATTCCCTTTTCTCTCTTATTAGGAAGATTTCTATTAACCATTTTTATGATGTGGGTTTACAAAAAATTAATTTTCAAATTTAAAACATTTTATTAATGAGATAAAGTTAAAATTTTGAGGAAAAAATTTATTAAAGTTGGGGAGGATGTAGAACACTGAGTTTTTAAAAGAAGAAAATTATATTTGATAACATAAACAACACACAACATTGAGTTTAGCTTGCATTACATGCAACATTGAGTTTAAAAAAACCAATCTTGTTAGATTATATTAATGAAATATAAATATTATATATTAAATATAATGTTTAAAATTCATCCTATGTTTTTTTTATATACAAAAAAAAAATTAATCAAATATTATGCTTAAAACTATATTTAAAAAAAACAATTCTCTCACCTTTTTTATGGAAAACTTATTTTAAAAATATTTTTTTTTGAAATTTTATAAAATTAATTTCAAAAAATAAACTTCATTTTTGATATATTAATATTAAAATTACCTTAGAGTTATTTTTGGGGATTTTTTTGAGATGATTAATTTTTTTGATGAAGAGTGAAACTACTTAATTTTAATAAAAAAATTATTTTTGTTTAAATAATTTATAATGTTAAATTATTTTTTAAATTGGTTTTAAAATAAAAAATAGTTAAATTATTCAAATATTAACCCAATTTTGGTTATTTGAATTATTTTTATATTTAATCTAAATATAAAAATTTTGTAAAATTTTGAACATTTTTATTAAAAACCCTCTTTCCCATCACGTCTGTGGGATTAATTTTAAATTAAATTCTTCCACTTATGTGAGTTTAATTTAGAAAAATGTGTTATATTTATATAATAATAATAATATATGTTATATAATAATTTTAACTTAATTTTTGACCATAATGATTAGTGAAAACAGTTAAAATTAATTATAGTGATTAAGGTAAAAATGAGTTTACTTAGTAGTCAAACCTAAAATATAAGGCATCAAATGACTTTCCAATTTGTCCAAAAACCATTTTATGTCCATATTAAAACCCTTATAACCTTATTATATATTATTATGAGTTATTAGGATAATATTCCATGAAAGTGACCTATATAATAAGTTAAATAAATAAAATGACAAAAAGGAACCTTTCTTGATTTTAATATATATAATTATTTGGGATAATAAAAAACCTTATTAGTTCGGTTATACATATTATTTTTAATTATAAATTTTTTTATATCATCATAAAAATTTATAATTAATTTTTATATATGAATTAGTTACTTAAAATTATTAAAAAATGCCAATGGAGTAATTATTTAGCTAAAAATTAACTAAAATAAATGATAATAAACATATTACAAGCGAATTAAATTGAAATAATTATTATATTAAATTATTTTTTAGATAAAATATAATGATTCAATGGTTTTAAAAGAATATATTCAAATTAAATCACTCTCTTGATGTTTTTATTTTAAAATAAATAAATAATGTTCAAATTGATAAAAATGTTATTTTATAATAAATGATATTTTATTAAATGATTTAAAATTATTAAAAAAATCCCATCTTAAATTGTTTTTTAAATTTTAATAAATATAAAATATGGTGCATTCATGGACCAATTTATATTTTAAAATGAACATATTGACCCCTAAATAGTAAAAAACTTTTCTAACATGGTTTTAGTTAAAGATGTGTTTTTTGCACGTTACATGCACTTCTGTTAAAATTAATTTCCATCACAAATGGTATTTTTATTCTATAAATGAGATAAATTAATTTGACTTATTGGTTCTAATTTTTTTAATAATTCTCACATTAATTTAGTTTTAAAGGATAAATTATATATGTTAGAAAACTAGTTACCAAGGTAAAAACAAAATGAGTAAAATTAAGTAAACTGAATGACTAAGAAAAAAATGATAAAAATGTCCCTATTATTTTTTGTATGTGTTTATCAAGAATAATTAACATTCAATAATTTATTTTTCAATTTTGGAAGCACATGAGGTAAGGGAGACCTCCCAATAGTGAATACCTTTGAGAATTTACAAGAATGCCACTCCTTCTCCATTATAAAAGGGAATTCACTCCCCTCACTTATTAACACCTATAAATCCATATGGATTATGCATAAATGGAAATAATAACTCCATAACATATCCACCATAATTCTATATGCCTTATTTTTAGCATAAATATGACCTAGGAAGTGTTTCGTGCAAACCAAAGAAAGATACCTGAAGAAGAGGTAATGTTCTTCAACAAGTGTCATTATTTTATTTCCTTCTCCAAATAATTAAATTATTATTATAACATGATTATATAATAACATTATTATAATAAATATACTAATATTTATTAATTTTAACGGTATTAACTACACCTATATACCTAAATCAAATGGGTTATGAAATCATTATTCATGTGTATGATATACTACCACCTTACAAAACAATGTCATTTGTTTTTTCATTACCACCTCTCACGGTTGGGAATAATGATGGATCTAAAATTTATAATTTATATTTATAATATTATTTTATATATTGAGTAATTATATCATATATACCCTTTTTATTCCTTAATTTTTCACTCACTGAAAAAGTGATAACATCGTTCATGGAAATGCGGACTATCGCCTCCTCGAAGCGATGAGATTCATTTTTTTCCATCACCATATAAAAATAATGATATATATAATGATATATAATTAATTATTACTGTATTTATGATAAAATTATCATTAAATACAGATATTTTTTACTTACCTTATTTCCATAATCATCATTAGAAAATAGAAAAGTTACTTACGCGTATGTGTAGCCTACTATCTCCATGATCACAATGTTAGTTCATTTTTCATAACCATCTTTCATGACTGGTTTTAAAAGTATAATTGATATATAAATATGATAATTATTTCATAATTATTATCATTCATATTTTTAAATAATTATATCTTTGACCAAATTCAACCTACCAAATTTATTTTGACACATAAGCTGAATACGATCAAAACATATGACATAAACTTAATCGATTAAGTAATTATATATAACATGTTAATAAGTAAAGTAAAAATAAAAATTAACTTGAAAAAGTTTCTCAATAATTTAAACAAATAATATAATTTTCTTATTCTGGAAGATAAATAACAAGTGTGACGAATCAGACTCAATGTAAGGGACTTCATCACAATTTCCTTTCATTAACACATTTTTTGACGTTTTACACCTATATTCTATTATAAAGTGTATATACAAACCATTTGACTTTTTTTATCATGAATTTATCTATTATCATGATATATAAAGTTTCCTATGTTAATATTTCATGGGGATTATGATTCAAGTGTTTCCAAAGTGATAAGGTATTTTCCTTTAAAAACCCATCTTTTAATGATTTTACCTCAAACACTCTTTCTCTTACATGTACATGTTTTGAAAATGATTTTATTAATGGTTTTATATGGATATAAAATATTTATAAATTAAATTTTATTTATATTTAATTTGTTTAAATTGTTTTAAAAAATGAATCTTTTACATGTTTTATATGGAATGTTTCGAAAAATGAAAAAGGGGTGTTCTATTCTTAACTTACATGGAAACAATGACTTTTCCACCACCAGGAAAATTATATGATTTCTAGATTACTTTAAAAAATATTTTTTTTATTAAATGAAAAAACATATTACCCTTTTTGGTAATTTTTTTTATTTAAAAGGGCTTTTCAATGAAAATAGTTGTTTGGTATTGAAAATGAGTTTTAATAGAAAAATGGTATTTTTCGATTTTATGGGTTAAAAATAGTCTTTCAAAGGGTTTTACGATGAATTATTTTTATTAATTATATTTTTACTTGAGAATTATATTAAAATGGTGAGCTGGATATAGATTATAAAAAGGTTTTAGCCTCATTATAGATGAATGGTGAGTCTGATAAAGCTTATACAAAGGTTTGAGCCCCATTATTACTCATGAGAAATAGGGGAGCCTGATATTGCTTATATGAAGGGTTGAACCCCATTACAACTCATGAGTGAGCCCAATATATCTTATATGAAGGGTTATCCCCATTATAGATATTCAATTCATTAGGTAATGATAATATTGTAAGTTATATATATGGGTTTTCTAATTAAAAGGGGTTTCAAAGGGTTTTCAAAGGGTTTTATGAATGTGATTCTCTATGTTACCTAAAAGGAGTTTAATTACTTACTATGGGTTTTAATGGATTTAATTGAGAAAAATGTTTCTGTTTTCTTATGATTTTTTATTTATTTATCTTTAATAAAATTTATTTAATGGTTAATATTTTATGGGTTTTCATGTTTTAACTAATCTAATGGTTTCATTATTTTATATCTATTACTTAGATTTTATTATTATCCAATTTTTTTAAAATTTAATCATAGGGTTTACAGAAGGGTAAGGGAAAGAAAGAAGTCAAGTGGAATGTCATGTATATTTTACATGAATAGAAATCATTCTTTATTTAAATTTTTTTATATTATGGGAAAAATGTATACTAATTGGAATTTTCCTCTTTGTATTATATGTTTTTTATATATGAGTTATGGAATAATTTTCTAAAACTCTAAACTTGAAAATATCCTCAAAGTGAAAGAAATTAACTTCTTAACTAAAACTCAAGATCATGTAATGTTTAAGGCTTGTTACTTATATCTATCCATTTATGAATTTATGTCCAAGAGAACTAGACATAATTTGAATGATCCCCCCGACATATCTTAATATATACAACGATACACTTTTATGGATAATGACACCATTTTATGGACCTTGAATAATAATAGATAGTTAAATTCTAGGGACTTCCATAAGTTCAACTGTGAGGGAGGTTTCAAATCTCATACAAGGATTTTTAAATTCTAGTCATTTTTCATTTATCATATAATATACCTTCTCCTCTAGAAAATCTAGATAAAGAATCTACCTATACATGGTCAATTATAGTTGGTTGGGATTCAAATGAATTCCTCCTGCTACCTTTTCATGAGATCTATTAAAACCATAAAATATATTTTTATTGAATATTACTTCATATCTAGGTTACGAGAGTATATAAAAGGTCTCTTGGGAATGAGTATAAGTAGGGAGAATGATTAGGATCACCTTTTGATCTCCATCACTACTATTTTACATAGAATAAAATTATCTAAACTACTGTTGGCTGCTACGGCCTCCGCTGTTTCACACACCTAGATATCCAGGAATGCAGTGCTGTTCAATGATCATTCCCCCTCTATTCATGAAAGGATTATATAAATTCAAAATAATTTCCTTATAGCCTATCACATTAAAATATGTTCAATGAATAATTTATTATCTAATCTTAATACACATTGAATTATTATTGTACAAGGTAGGGAAAGAATACCAGTTGTCCTGAAATTCATTCACCCGATCCCTCTGATTATCCCATGGATCAAGGTGAATGTTGATGATGTGAATTTTGGCGCACCAGGACCCTTAGGGTGTGATGGTGAATTTTTGAAAAACCCATCGTTTTGTTAAAGGAGGTTTCTCAAATTATATTGGCAGTGAAACTACTTATGAAGTTGAACTATAGGTTTTATATATGCTATCAAATATGATGTACATCAAAAGTGAAATCACATATGGATTGAATTAGATTCTCAGCTGGCCACTAATGCTCTGAGGCCCTGCACCGAAGATGTATCATGTTGAGTTCTAATGCAATGGATTGATTTCATTCATGCCATAATAGACCTCAATTGGAAGTTTTCACATACATATAGGGAAGGAAACACCATTGCAGATGATTCATCAAAGAGAGAAATTATAGTGACGAGCTTGATGTGGTCCTTTTGGACCCCTGAACACTATAAATCATTGATTTATGTGGACCTGGAGGTGTGATCCATTCCAGTATACATAAAACCCCTTGTATTTCCTAACTGTTGAATTTAATTTTATTATTTTGTTTTAGGATCGACATTATCTGGATCCTGCTCATTTTTTTTGTAATTATTTATTATATATTCATTAATTATTAATCATTTAATATTTATTATTTATGAATTATTAATTTATTAGTTATTTATTATATATCAATTTATTACTTATTATTAATTTGTTACTACTTTATTTATTATTTATTCACTATTTATTTAATATTTTCTTATATATTTTTTTTATTTATTAATTATTATTTATTAATAAATATTTATTACAAAATTATTTATTTACTTATTATTTATTAATAATTTATTTGTTTTTTATTAATTATGTATTTGTTTGTTATGTATTATTTGATTTTTGTTATTTATTATTTATCATTATTATTATTTAATATTATTATTTATGTATATGTATTTATATATATTTATTTATATATATATAGGTATATTAAATGATGCTTATTCACCACATGAAGAGCTTGTCAGAGTGGTAAAGTCTTTGCAGAATAACCATTAGGTAAGAGGTTCAGATCACTTTCAACTCATATATATGTTTAATTTATATATGACATGCATGAAATATTCATGCATGGTATGATAAATTAATAATAATTAAAAATATAATAAACATATAAATATGTAAAATTATATATAATATATATATATATAATTAAATATGTAAATGAAAAATTAAGTAATTAAAAAAAATCATGAAATGTTTCACAATACTACATTATGCGGTGGTTTGGAAAACCACGATGAAATGATTTTTTGGCACTTTAAATCACCACTAAATGTTCTTTTTGACATAGTGGATACCTTTTATAAATGATCTTTTTAGCGTTGACAAAAGACCCTTTTATCAGTGTTATTTTGAGCACTGATAAAAAATGTTTGATTTTAAATGCGCTTACAACATTATCACTTTTTTAGTGCCAATAAAGGCTATTTCTCGCACTATTAAATCCCATATTTACAATAGCGGTGGTTATAAATATTTAATATAAAAAATTTTAAATAGATAAAACTTTTAAAGGTCAAGAAACTATAGTTTTGTGGTTCATGAAATTCACGAGGGTATTTTAGAAATTTCTCGATTTAGGGGTAAAATGGTATCTTTTAATTTATTTAACAACTTTAGAATAATTTTATGATTTTTTTTTTGATTTCAAAACATTTAATTTACTGTTCGAGTTGGTGATCTAGAAACAAATATTTGTATTTTAATTATATGTATATTAAAATATTTGAATATTAATAATAAAACATCTTATTACCTATTGTTCATTGTTCAACATGACTTTAATGTAATAATTTTGTAACACACCCATCCTGATGCCTTCTTATGTGATCAAACCGGGTGGGTTACATGAGCTCAGGAATGCCTGATCATATGCTAGAGGATTCCGACTAGTTGTGAGGGTGTAAATAACATAGTGGGGAGACTATAGCCTTAGGCATAGAGTAGAAACAATAGTATAAGTAATAAAAAAGTAACAAAAAATGGAGGAAATAATATAAATAATCAACAGAAAACCATAACAGAATAAAAGACAAACCAAAGACAACCAAATAATGATAGAATCATGTAATGATAGTTTGAATGTAACTAAATGTATTAATGAATTTCATATAAATAAAATATTTAACAGACTCAATAAAAGAATCCAAAACCCCAGTTCTAAACCCCATACTGGTCCCATATCCAAGCTCCCACCCATCCAGCAAGAAATCATCCAATGTCGGGCCTCTTTCCCTTGTCTATACTCACATCCATGAAATCCACCCAGGTACCAAATAGTAGCTCAAATAGTGTGTGAGTACAACTCAGTAGGCCACCAGCAATGATGTATAAAAAAATCTAGTATGATCGCATAGTTCATAAAATAAATCGAAAAAAAAGGGTATTAATTTAAAATATTAATACTTCTCATAAAACAAACCAACTAACCCTTGAGATTCCGGATGAAAATTATGGACAACCAAACCTTCTTCAACACATTTCCAAATATCTTTGAGAATGTCATGAAACCATGCTAACCATATCTATAACCCTCCTAGGGTATAGCCCAAAAATCATCACAAGTGAACTAAGAAGATTATTATAAGCATTACATCATGTCCGGGCACATTCCCTTTGTATAATAATTTCAACGTAACTAGAAACAAGAACTTTATATAAGTATTTCAGAATAATTAAGTGAAATAACTTTATATAATTATTTCAATATAACCAAGAACAATCCCTTTATACAAGAATTTTGGAAGATGAAAACGTGTCAACACATGCCACATTAGCTAACCATTTCATTGTTACATTTCACCCTCTTATTCTTTGGATCCAAATATCAATTACAATAAAAATTGTTATAAACCCTTTTCAATTAATGTAATACCTATTGAAGATAATTACCCATTTACCATGTCATTCCAACAATAAAATCACTTGAAAAATTAATCACATAGTTAATCCATGTTTACATTTTCAGAACCGCCTAAATAAAAAAATTTCAACTAGGGTAGGCTCACCTCTCAGGCGGTCGTAGGTTTGGTATCAACACCGATGGACCTGATGAGATCCATGGGAGGTACAAACATATTAAATATCCTTAAATCAATGAATTATCCATTTAGGTATGTTTCAAACATAACAACACACCATGATATCACTTATTTTATATACTAGATGAATAGAAATAGGCATTGGGGAATTGTTTAAGGCCACTTACCTTAAAATTAGAGAAGACATCAAAAAACTCTCGATGTCCAAGGTATCATTTGATTCCTCCTCCTTTAAAACTATAGGATAATAACACCAAGATCCTATGTATCCTACTTCTAGTTTGATGAGGATGCTTAGAGGTCACTTTTAGAAGGCATGGATCATCATGAATTGATCCATAGAAGGTGAGGGTTGAATATGATTGAAAGGATATTCAAAGTCCATAAAAAACTCTCCAAGGTACCTAGTATTTGAGTTAAAGATATGGGATAAAGAATGTTTTTGAGGGTTTTGGTGTATTTATAGGCAGTCAGTAAAACAAAAGACCATGACATAACATCCTAGACCATTCCACAGAATAAGGTGACATGGGTAGAACTGTGACATAGTATAAGGGACGATGCTATAGCCAACCAAGTCAAACTATGTCTAAAGAATATAGCTAGGACCATTCCACAAATCATATAAAACTAAGAGAAATACTGTGAAACAACCTCAACCACCCTAATTCATAACCCAACAACATAAGAAGTTGGATACAAAAAAACCCATCTCTATTCCAAAAAGGTTTTGACTTTAATAGAACAGAAAAATTTCCACCTAGGCCCTTCCACCATAGCCACTATCTCCATGCCATAGAGCTTAAATGACATATGAAAAAACCTACCTCAATGGTTCTATCATTCAAAAAATGGAAGTGGCTTCAATTTTCATCCCTCAAGTACCTTATTCTATAGCTGGTATCTGCATGCCACAATTGATTACCCTATGACACACCCCAAAGGTATATAGTGTGGAATCTTCTATATATTATCTCCCTTCTTTATACTTACTCATAGAAAGAACTAATCTAGAATAATGCTGCACAACCAAGGTTCAAACAAAAAAACCTTCTCAAAGTGGTTTAGAAAAACGTACCTAAAAAAGGAGGTCATCTTAAAACATCACCACTTTGTAGTAGATAATCCTAAAGTTATCCTATAAATAATCATGATGGGTATCAACGAACAAGTATGGACACTATGAACACATATCAAACTCCCTCTCCTAGGTCTCCCCTTACACATACCCATGATTCCACTGCACTCGCACAATAGGTACAATCTTCCCCTAGAGATTCTTCTCATTATGGTCCCTGATATGGATCAAATTCCCCTAAAAGGAAGCATCAACATATAGATCGATTTCACCAACTTATATCACGTGAGTAGGGTTAGAATTATATCTACAAATCCATGAAATTTGAATCACATCATTCATGGAATTGTAGAACTATGGAATGACTAAATGATATTCCACTAGACAAACCCTTATAACTATATTGAACAACCCCAGAAACAAGAGTGATAACTTCACTTACTTCCTGATACATCATTTCCCAAGGATAGGTGACACACGAAAGAAATATTGATGACCAACCTAAAAATATAGTGGTCATATACAATGGTCGGCATAAGATTTCCGTTAGATATATGTGGAAACAAACCATTTTATGATCAAATGAACCTCCTCAGATGTCTCCTACATGTTACTAGGCCCAATAATCACTGACTCACCTACTTATAATAAGTAAAGAGGTTAACATAAAAAACCTCCATACAAGACCTCAAAAAGATACATCTAGGTATATTCATCAAAAATGTTATTACAAGAAAACTATATGAGTGATATTTGATACTCCCAAGAACCACCAAAATCTAGAACCTAGGTTCAAAACATATCGTTCAAAATATGAATCATCCGTTCTAACTTACCACCAATTTGAGGATAATAGGTTTTATTTAGAAGAACCTATAATCCCAAATCCTTTTAATTACCCATCCACAACCAATATATAAAACAAGGATCTAAATATGAAATTATACTATTTATAAAACCATGAAACCTAACTATTTAATGTATGAAGAGACTACAAAGATCATCAAAAGTGAAGGTATCCCTTATAGGAAAGAAGTGGTCTAACTTCATCAGTTGATATGTAATCACCCATAACATGTCATTATCACAAAGTGTGTTGGGTAATCCAATCATGAAATACATAGTGACATCATCCTAATTACATTCCAAAATTGTTAGAGGACACAACAACCCATTAGACCATTAGTGATCAACCTTCACCTGCTGATAGGAGAAACATCTCTCCATGAAGCTTGTTATCTCCTTTTTCAAACCTTATTGCCAGTATTGTATACGAAGGTCACGATACATTTATTTTTCAGACCCGAATGTACCACCCATTTAGAATTATGAAACCTCATTGTCAAATCTTCACACAAGATAATAAAATCTCATAAATGAAAATGGATGGGAAGAACATAAACACTTCCAAAAAGCATCCTGATGGTTACTCCCCATCATTATAAGTTTTCCCTAAGAGATAATCCCTACGGTTTAGATACCTTTTCTATCTTGATTTTCTCTAGATGCATGGGTAAAAAATATGTTGAAGTCAGATATACTCATTCTTAGAACTCCTAAACATCTAAATTCATGTCTACAAAGAGTTCCATCAATCTCTAATTGTCTCAAGACTCTAGAATTACTTTTCTCTACGTCTTCAAGGTTAAGTAATCAACAAAAAAAATTCCTTTTACATAAATGTAATTTAACTTGAAGTCGAAGAACTACAGATACTCGACCGATATCATCTACCAAAGGTTCAAGTATCACTAAGAAAGGATGTACTTGAGGCTCTTATAGACCGTGTATACCACAAAAATCTCACCCAAAAAATAGCATCTCCAGTATGTTAGGGTGTGTAAAACAACAACTAAATCTAGATCATGAGTTGGGGTAATTTTTCTCTTGAAGTCTTAGCTATCTGGATCCCAAAAAAACAACCTAGTCCTCCTACATTAGGACTACTCAAAGTCCAAATCCAGATGAATCATTGTAAAAGGTATATTATTTTCTCAAAATAGAAAATTTGAGGATAATTTCTGAGTTTATCATGACTTTTAACTATAAGAAAGATCTTTCACAAGCATCTAACCAAAAAAAGTTCACACCCTTATTAGTCAGTCTGGACATCGGTGTGGCCAAAGGGTATAATTCCTAGATAAAGCACTAATAATGGCCTACCAATCTCATAAATTTATGAATATTCAGTAAATTATTATTATACTCCCAAGATAACAAAACTACAACCTTCTCTAGATCCACAACCACTCTAGCCTCTGAGATAACATGGCCTAATAAGTGCACTCTATCAATCCAAAATTTGAATTTAGATATATTGGAATAAATATGATATTATCTTAGTGGATTAAGAAATATTTCAAGATGTTTGGAATGATCTTCTATATAATAATAGTATACCAAGATGTTTTAAATGAAAAAAACCACAAAGTAATCTAGGAATATATGGAATATTTGATTCATCAAGGTTATGAATATTTCTAGTGTGTTCTTCAGACTAAATTGAATCACTAAAAACTCATAAAAACCATAACTTATCCTAAAATTAGTTAGAGGTATGTTTGATGGTCTCAAACTAAAATGGTGGTACCCTAAACTCAAGTAAATCTTGGAGAAAATCCTAGCATCTCCCAACTAATAAAAGATATCATCATTTCACCAAAGGGGATACTAGTTCTAGAACATAATATATTTCAACCTTTGATAATCCATACATAAGAATAAAGTACCATTTTCCTTATTGGTGAAAAGAACATGATAACCCTATGGAGAAGTACTAGGCTGTATGAATCACTTTTATTACAAATATTCTGACTAAAATTTTAACTCATGAAGCTCTTCTAGTTCCATTCTATAAGGTGGGATAGAAACTTGTTTAGATATCGACACCAACTCAATATTGAACTCGATATATCACTCATTCAGAAATATAGATAACTCCTCATGAAATACATCTTAAAAATGGTTCACAACTATAGTAAATGTACCCCACATCATTTTTCCATTATCTATAACAAGAATTACTCTATGATACATGCGACTATATAATCTTCAATAAATTGGTTCTAAATGACCATCTTGAAGATCAAAATCACCTTGGTGAGAATATCTATCCCATTATGGAGATAGAAAGGTAACTCTACTTTGATAACAATCGATATGAACCTGGTATAGAACTATCCAATATATAATAAAGATCAAATTGAAACCTATCCTTTATATCGCAAAAAAGATCTCAGAGGAAATTATTACCACCAATTTCAAGAGGAAATTCCATGCAGAATTTGATATCCTTTTACCATGATCTCAATGGTGTGTCGATGGTCACTATGCCATCCAATATGTAGCACCCCAACCCATTTATCTATCTGAATAGTGCTTTAGGATGAGTGACACAAGGCCTTAAGTGTGCCTCAATGAATGCCAAAGGATACTGACTAACAAAGAGGGTGTAAAGAGGTGATAGAGGGGAGACTATACCCTATATTAATAATAAAATAAGGGTCTAAATAAATATAATTCATTCATAATAAAGACCAAAAGCCTGGACTAGTAACCAATCCATGGAAGAAGCACAAAAAATAACTTCATAAGAAATAATAAATAAATAATATCAATACCATTTATAGAATTAAACATCACAAAAAACCATTTATAGCTACTGAAATAGAACATGCATACAAAAAGGGGAATACATAAAATAATAAAAAAGGTCTCAAGTGGTCAAAATTAGTACAGACACACACACACACATATATGGCATGCTGGTACAAAAGAAAAAAAAGGAAACTCCAGATAAAGAAGGAATCTCAAGGTCCCTTACCATTCATCCCATGCTAATCTTTCTAATACTAATGTATAGCTTCTGAGTCTGAATCCTTACATGATCACAAAGACCTAAAGTCTACACACATCTTGAAGGGCCTATGTAGGGTGTGATAACAAGTCTCAGTAGGCTACCAAAAATTTCTTCCTAACTTACATTTGTGATAAAGAAGGTGTATACAGAAATAAATAAATAAACAAAAAAATCACATGAATTTATTAAATATATGCTCCCCTAGTGCTCAACAGCCACCATGAATCTATGAACTACTTCTGATAATGTTGAAATACTTTAGAATAGAGGATTATTAGATCATATCCCAAGGAATCCCCTAAAGTATAACAAGCTAGGTGAACCCTTGGGTTTCCCCTCCAAATGTCACCCAAAACCTTATTCCATCAACCAAGTAACTGATATCTCGAAGGCATTCCCAAATAGATAGAATCTGGTCCCTCAGAACCCTACATGAAAGCACCCATTAGTTCGAAGCCTGACATCCAGATGCATAGCCATACCTGTCCTCTAAATAAAATTACCATCATCTCAACAACCGATGTCCCAAGGAACAACAATTCCAATCCTCCCAAGAAAGGCTTGGACCAATGGCCTCAAGCATAGAGAGACTCATCCCCCAACTGATAGTCTAACCATTATCATCATATGGCTATTCACTATCCCCTTGTCTTTCTATAAAAATCACCTCAAACCAAAAATCTTAACCCACAACCACTGGAGGCCTCTACCCACATGAGTGGTCAAAACCACATCATCAATTGAGTCATTCTCTGTAAATATGACTCCAAAAAGCACATTGGCCATCATGGGTGAGATAAAATCCCCAAATGATAACCATAGACACACCAATATGTCACCTCAACTCCCTATGACCATGTTGATAATCCATTGTTCAACACCATATAATATGACTTGATCCATTATCACAATCTGATAGCCTCACCGCCTCAATCCGATGACCGAGTCACCCAATATGTGATTAACATCACCCAAAAATACATATATATTTGGCCACACCCAACCTGATGATCACATCAAATAAAATAAAATAGACAAATCTATCTCAATCCTCATGACAATCCCATCATGATCCAATTTATCTCATCAAGAGTAGTTCACATATATATAAAAATTCAATATAATTAAATTGAACTACTGAATTCAAATAAAGTAACACCCGGACCTAATCCGTCCAAGATCCAAAGCCTATCTCATGACTCAAACCATTTGTATACTTGGGAAATCATGCCCATATAAATACCACATGGGTTCAATAAATTATTTAAAGGTAAACATGAATTTAAAAAGTTCTTGCTCAATCTACCCAACAGAGCACTAAAATCCAATCCCGCAAAATAGTCGCAAAAACATAATAAAAGGTAAGAACCACCTAATTCATGTTAGTAGACACCCAAAAATATGATATTGGCCTCTAACTCAAACTTATTTAGAAGAAATCATCATTTAATATGAACACCCTGATAATAGGGTAAAACCACTCACATAGATTTAGGGCACTATGGAAAAGGCAAAGGAAAAGAGAATCAAGAGGATTGAAGAACTGACTGACATGGTTCCAACGCACATGAAAAAAATCAAAATGAAGTTTGGAAAAAGAATATCGTTCAATACTTAGTAGAGGAGAAAAATAGGGAGGCACCCCTATTGTGCATATGTAGTGGAGAAGAAAAAATGAGGAGAAAGTAGAAATAAGGGGTGAGGGAAAAGCAAGAACTTCACACCATTAATTGGCCACATGGTTACCTCAAACAATTTTATAAACCGTGCGACAACCATGAAAATCTTTCTTCTTATGATCCAAACCTTACCTGATTATCTCACATTGATCGGCCAAACCCATTATAAACTATGCACACTACATTGAAAGGGTACTACCTATTTGGCACTAAGGGTGTGGCTTGCACATGGTTTTCCCTAACCATGAACATGCTATATGGATTCCTTTTATAAAAAAAATTAGTGGTTCATGCATGGAAATGCACCCCCTCCTTCATGGTTTACCAAACTATGCTTTGTGAAAAAGGAGGGCACATAATTTCTCTTTCGAGGCTGCATAGTTTTTCCAAACTGTGCACCTCAGTCTTTGTACCCCTAGAATGTTTAGGTTTTTGGACTACGACATACCCAAAACCCAATGCAAACCCCAAGACAATTTCCGATCATTAAGAATCATCTAATAAACAAGGTCTTAGGTTAGATAAACTCTCATAATTATTTTTTTTAAATGAGAAAGTAGTTGTTCTACCCACCAAACTCCAAAATTTCAAAACATGTGAGGAATTCAACCAACAATGAAAACCTAGGATGTAACAATCTCCCCACCATAACATAGCCTTTCCCTGAGTTACAAAAAATCTCAAAGATGGTAAATAATATACTCATATCTCTAAAATTAACCCAGACTACCCTGGTCAGAAGGGAACTTGTCAGATACCTCAAGGGGCTCCCCACCATATGAGTTACCTACCCTGATCACATATTGACACAAATCACAAAACAATATGATGGTCCATCAACCATCCCTAAACTCAAAATTTCTCCAGTGATGTATCATCACTATTGAAAATCATCAAGTTCTCCCTTATCATACACGAAACCCATAAATATCATGCACCACATTGATTCCCACCTCGTTACCATGCCACACATGGCACCTATGAGGTCCTACATCTCAACAGATTACCAAAATTAATCATAATTCCTCACACCTCAAGTAATCCCAGTTCCACAAACCTCATATATATATATATATATATATATATAATGCCCTCAAGGTAGTAAAAACATACTAAACAACATCCAGTTAGCCCATAAATACATCTCTTGCACCTCGTACACCCAAAACAGACATGCCTCAAAAGGCCATGTCAAAATAAACAAAAGGGACCCTCATTCATTCCCATGGAATACCTATGACTATAACAAGAACACTAACTTAATATGACCCTATAAGCTCCCTAGAATTCCCCTAGCCTTCCTGTGGTGCTGCATCAACCACCAGCCACTGACCCCATTACTGGATCCCACTATCTATTCCATGACCTCTGTGTGCAACTAAAATTTGGATACCATCACCTAGTACAAATCCGGACCAGATTGTAGAACCCTAACTTTACCCCGGTCACTAAATATGAGCTATATGAGAAGGTTTCCTAAAGAACCTCTTGAGATGTCTAACCTTACCACATGCCCAAAACACTTTTAGAGTCCACTCACACTGAGTACAAAAATATCCTAGCTACCCACACTAGAAACACACCATCTATGATATACTCCAAGGAGGTCCTCTCAAGTACCTAGCCTGAAAAGCCTTTTGGAATTTCTCCCAGACTTGATTTCTCCTGTATGAAGTGTCACCACTAACATCTCTTGAATCCATCACCCAGATTGAATGAGACTGGTTTATCAAATTTCCCTTAGCTATGAGTGCCTAATTCACTACCTCTGAGAATGAGGTTAATCTTAATATGTTTACCTAAAACTGAATGTAATGCTATAAACTATCTTTAAAACACATCACCCTTGAGGTGTCATCACTCACCATACCGGGTGCGAAGCAAGACAACTCAGTGAAGGTCACAACATAGTCTATAATATACATGTCACCCTGATATAGGCTCATGAAATACCAAGATCCATCTCCTGTCAGCATATCTGGGATGCATTTCTTGAAGAACCTAGCCTCAAAGTCCTTCTAAGACAGTCCCTCATGTCTACATGCCTGAGCCTGAATGTCCCACCAGTGCTTAGCCAGTCCTCTGAGCATGTACGTAGCTAGATTCACCATCCTCCCTGGGGGTGTGTCAAGATTCTCAAAGATAATCTGTATAGACTCAATCTAGTTCTCATCCTCTTATAGACCACCCTCACCCTATTATAGTAGTGGGTGTTGTGAATGGAAATCTTAAGTAAAGTATGTCATTGAAGGCTCTACACCTTGAGCTTTATTATCAATCCCTTCGATGACATGTACTAGACTCGATTTGAGCTACTTATCAAGACACATCCCAAAATATATCAAATTTGGTGATTGATCTACCTTCATTAGAGCCTAAAACTAAGCCTCATGATCTTCTTGGCCCTTAGTGGATTCATCCCAACCCTTAGGGGTCTCAACCTATGCCTTCTTTAGAAAAAACCCATCACCAACCACCTGATGCTCCATCTATACCTGTCTAGGTGGAAAACTACTGAATACCAATAAATGGTCAGACATCATAGATTATATATATATATATATATATATATATATATATAAAACACAGAGAGGGAAACCAGTAACATGAAGTGAAACCTTACTAACCTTTCTCTCCCACATCGTAACCATGTTCGATGACATCATGGACTCCTTACTCGCCCATATTAGATCCATGTGTCACATATACCTTGGGCCATTCCTATCCTAATTAACCACATTGCCTCAATCCAATGACCTCATTGCCCAACCCGGTGATCAATATCATCCCACATAATCATCCCTTCATGATCCTATAAGATCTAAGACTATATATATATATATATATCACCTGTCACAATCATTTTTAACGTAGGAGCACATATTTATATAACATATTATGTTCCTGTCAAAATTAATAAGCATATCAAACAAAACAAACACCACTTTCCATACTAGGACAGAAGTCCAATAACTCCTCCCTTACCATATTAGGTCAAGGGTATCTTATAAAAATAGATAACAAGAAACATAAAAGTGCACCACTCAAGGTGTAAATCAAATCAAATATAACATGATCAAAAAAATAGTAATTCCCATCCCTAGAAACTTCGTCTATCCCCCATGCATGGCATTGAAGGCACCCAAAACGATCTATAAACCCAATTTTGACAATATCCTAATATAAAATCTACCATAAAATAAATAGTAAGGCTAAGAAAGAGGTAATCTAAACTCATTTGATACCATTTGTATCACTCCAACCCATTTATCCACCCGAAAAATGCTTCAAGCTGAGTTCCACTATGCCTTAAGTGTGTCTCCTTGAATTCCAAATTCCACTGACTAGCAATGAGGGTGTAAATAGGTGATTGTGGGGAGACTATACCCTCTGGTGACGATATAATAAGAATCAATATAAATATAATGTGGTAGAAATAAAGACCAATAAACTATACTAGTAACCAACCCATGGAAGAAGCACATGAAATAATAGTAGAAGTAATAATAAATAAATAATCTCAATACCATTTACAAAAATAAACATTACAACATACCATTTTTAGCTATTAAAATATAACATGAATACAATACAGGTCATATAAAAAATATTCAAAAGGATATCTAATGGTCAACATCAATACATACATATATAGCATACTGATAAAATAAAAATAAAAAAGGAAACTCCATATGTTGTAGGAACCTCATAGTCCCTTTCCATCAATCCCATGCTAAACAACCTAATAACAAGGTCTAGAACCTGAGGTCAAAATCCTTACCTAACCTCAAAGACATGAATTCTACACGCATCCTGAAGATCCCATGTAGGGTGTGAGAATGAGACTCAGTAGTCCACCAAAAATGTGTGCCTAATTTACATTTGTGATTATGAAGCTGTATAGAGAAATAAATAAATAAACAAAGGAAAAAACGTGAATGTATTAAATACAGGCTTCCCTGGTTCTCAACAGCCACCAAGAAGCTATGACCTACTTTTACCAACACTATAATACTATATAGGGGAGGATTCTTAGATCGTAGACCAAGGTATCACTTAAAGTTTAACAAATCTGGTAAACCAATGGGTTCCACCTTTAAATGTTTCTTGGTACCTTGTTCCATCAACCAAGAAAATAATGTCTTGAAGGAATTCCCAAAAAAATAGAAATTGGTCCCTTGAAACCTTGCTTAAAAGAATCTATTATCTTGAAGTCCTATGACCCAAGGCATAATGATATAAATCCTTCAAATAAAATTAATGTCGGCTCTGCAGTCGATGTCCCGAGGAATGATGATGCTCATTTTCCCAATCAAGTCCTACCCCAATTAACTCAAGCATAGTAATCCTTATCCCTCAATATTCAGTCTCATCACTATCATCCAATGGCTCCTCACCATCCCTGTCGATTTCTTTAGAAAGCACCTCTATCCAAAATACCTAATATGAAACTAATAAAGGCCTCTACCCATGAGAGTGATCAAAACCACCTCATAAAATGATTCATCCTATTTGAAAAATACCCCAAATGACACATTATCCAAGATGGGTGAGTAAAAATCACCAAATAGTAACCTAAGCCACTCCAATCCAGCACCTCGTGCCCATGTGACCATGTCACCCATGTGACCATGTCACCCATGTGACCATGTAACCCATGTTACCATGTCATCCATTTGATTTTAAAAACCATCTCATATAACCTAGGGCATGACTAAAACCTGATAGCCTTGCTACCTCAATCTAATGACTGATTCACCCAACACGTGACCAACATCACCCAAAGAACACACACACAGCCACACCCACATATCATTCCATTCCCAACTTGATTTTCACATCACCTCAAATCATGTAGCTAATTCTATCTCAATCCTTGGGCCAAGACTAGGACAATACCATGGATCTCATCACAAGTAGTTCAAATATATATAACAATTCAATATAATTATATTGAACTACTATATTCAAATAAAAAACACACCAACCTAATTTTCCTAGGGTCCAAAGCCTCTCCCATGACTCAAACCATTTTTATACTTGTGTGAGAATGCCCCATAAATCCCACATGGGTTCAATTCATTATTTAAATACATAAATGAATTTAAAAAGGTCTTTCTTGGTCTACCTGATGACTTGCTAAAATAAACGCCCCCATAACACTCACAAAAGCACAATGAAAGGTAAGAACAACCTACCTAATGTTGGTATATTCCCACACATCCGATCTTGGACACTAAATCAAACCTATTTGGAATAAATAATATTTTAATATGAAAAACCTAAAAGTCGGGTAAAACCACTCACACATATTTACTACAACATATGGATAGGGAAAATGAAAAGAGAATAAAGAGGATTGAAGAACTCACCAATGTGGTTCCAACACACCCAATGATGATAAAAACAGATCTTGGATGGATAAGATGGATCAATACTTATTTTATGAGGAAAATAGGGAGGCTACCCTACCGTGGATACACTATGAAGTATAAGAAAGGAGGAGAAATAAGAGATAAGAGATGAGGGGAAAATGGTAATTTCACACCTTTAATAAACAACATGGTTTGCTCGCATGGTTTTCCAAACCATGAAAAAACCGTGTAGACCCTACTTCTTAAGAGAAAAACCTTGAAAGATTCATATAAACCATGTGTAAATCATCTTCACTATAGTGTAAGGGTATTGACCATTTGGAACTAAGTGTACATCTTGGGTACAGTTTTCCCTAATTGTGCACAAGCCATGTAGATTATTCTGCTAAAAACTATAGAGGTTCATGCACTGTCTCATTCTCCCTTTTGTATAATTTATCAAACCATTCTTAGTGTAAAATGTGGGAGCACATTTTATCCTTGTAGGTCACATAGTTTTTCCAAATCCTGTGACTTAGTTTGCGCACCCCTGGAAAGTTAGGGTTTTTTTCCTCTAACATACCCAAAACACAATGAAAACCCCAATACACTTTACTATAATTAAGAATAATATAAAAAATAAGTTATTGAGTTAGGGAAACTCTTTTAATTAAGTTATTTTAAATTATAAATTTTTTTTCTTCCCACAAAACACTAAAATTTTAAAATGGGAGAAGAATTCATCTTGATCCAAAAACCCAAGACATTACTCAATATCTTCAAAATCAAGATCAAACTATTTGAAAATTGAGCATATAGAAAGTAATGTGATCAAACAAAGTGAATTATAGGGTATTTCATACAAGAATAATACCTATGATGGTATAAGGTTATATATCCAGACTAGTTAGAATAAACTACATAGCATGTAACTAACTCACCCCCATGCCTTGGGCTCCAGCCTAAATTCCACATGCTTCTCCATTTGGATGGTACTACCACAATTGTGCTGGGGTAAAAAGTCTCCTACCTCAGACTGAATTTTCATTGGAACTCCAGCTTCTATTCTGGTGAGGGGTAGTTGAGTCCTTCTCAGACTCTCCTTCCTGTCCTGATCCCCTATTACTGTTTTTCTACCATGGGAACCCACAAAACCTCTATAGAAGACCCAACAAGCCCTTAGCATGGTACTCCACTATGAAGTGAGGACACTGAGGGTGATTATGTAAGGTATTTCAAACCTAATAGCACTCCAAAAATCTAGTATTTTGACATGTAAATCCAATTACCTAGATTCATTTCCAACTACTTCCATGATAGTAACTATCATAGTGACACATCCAATTTCTAGAAGAGGATATCCAAGTTCTCTATTGAAAAAGTCAGGATGAAACTCAGGGCCTCTCTCAGTTTCCTTCCATGATGAGATCTTGTTTCATAATATTTGTAAATATACTATAGTGAAAGAAGTTCACCTGTGAAATTATCTCATAACGAAGCCCATACGTAAAATGTGTCACCCTGTCAACCTCATATGCTATTAAAGATGGTGAAAAACACTATCGATTAGTAAAGCATCTAGTGTAGTCCATCATTGAAATTCTGTCCTCAAACATGGGCATGAACTCATGAGCCCTCTCATACCTCAATGTATCTATATATAAGTGGCTCAGGTAATTCACCTCGAATTTCGTCAAGGATAAATCCTCTTTCTTCTTAGCTTTCTCCACAATGTCCCACCAGTTCTAGGGTGGTCCTCACAACATATAAGTATAATGATTCACCCTTTTATTTATGGGTGTCTCAAGGTTCCTAAAGATTATCTAGACATAATCATTCTAGAACTAAACTATTTGGGGCCTCTCTCTAGAGTAAACATAGATGGATGCAATAGCTGGAACTCTCTCATCAAGTTATAAATCGAGGGTATTGTGTGAATAGTATCCCTTTCCATAGATTCCATGACCCCTAAGAAGGTATCATAGATCTATTTTTATACCTAATTATATAGATCTATATGAAGTTTTGTATTTGTTGTCTAAGGAGCATGGTGATTTACACTCTCCTGATGCTTTATTCAAAGATGATGAGGAGGCATATTTATCTACAAAGATTAACACACTCCAATGAATATTGGTTACATAAAAATGTAAACCTCAATAGAAGAAACAATAGAGAACCACCAGCTAAAGGTTCTTCTACACTTAGATCCATAAGTAAATTGAAATACCATAATAGTTTATTTCATTTATTTTAGTTGTTATAACATGGTATTTCATTTCATAGTTTATATGGGTAGATATATCACATGAAATTGGCATATCCCTATCACGAACAGTGCATGTCAACATATATTTCTATGTACCTACCATGATGCTTGCCAATTGAACTTGTGCTCATTCCATTCTATCCCACGAGTAAAATATCAATAAACAATATCACCCCAAAAAAAGTGAATTACCTAAACTCAAGTAACATCAAAACTATAACCAGAAAACAACATGAACAACAATCCCATCCCTGGGAACTTGGTCTCCCACATGGGTTAGCTAATCCCATGAACAAGATCATTACGAATCCTGAACACATATTAGTCTCCTTTATACTATTACCAAATAATAAATAAATAGAAAATAAATCATATGTCTTTGATATAAATTTGTAATGTACTCAGCCTAGATCCTACTAATGTGACCATGACGAGTGGGTTACACGACCATAGGTGTTCATCGCCATACATTAGAGGCTGATGACTAGTAGTAAGGGTGTATAAAACATAGTGGGGACATTACAACCTCAGGAATAGAGTATAAAAAACAATAACAGTAAGAATAGAATAACAAAAAATTTAATAAAATATATAAATAATCAACAACAAAAAAAACCACAATAGAATGAAAGACAAACTGAAGACATCCAAATAATGATAAAATTAGGTAATGACATATTGAATGTAACTAAATGTTTTGTTAAATTTAATATAAATAAAATTATAAAAAACCCAATAAAAGACTAATAAACCCTAGTCCTGAACCCCTTGTCAGTCCCACCTCCAATATCTATCCCATCTAGCAGGAAAATAACCAACACAAGGCCTCTTTCCCTTGTCTATACATGCATTCATTAAATCTTCCCAAGAACCAAAAGGTAGCCTAAAAAGGTTGTGATCACAACTTATTAATCCACTACTAATAATTTTTAACCAAATCCAGTCTGATAATACAGTGCATACAATGAAGTGATAATCAAGGGTATTAATTTAAAAAATTAATACTGCTCATAAAATAAATCCACTAACCCTCAATTTCCAATATGACACTATGGGTTGGGAAAACATGCTTTGAAAAGTTTCCTGATATCTCTAATCATGTTCCAAAACAATACCAACGATATCCATAACCCTCATAGGGTATATCCCTTAAATCATAATCTATGAAATCAACAGATCCATATTATCATTACAACATGTTCAATCACAATGCATTTGAATATGAATTTCAGAATAACTAGGAACAATCCCTTTATATAAGAATTTAAGCATAAATAGGTCCAATACATTTATATAATAATTTCAACATAAATGATTGCAAGACCTTTATACAATCATTTCAGAATAACTAGGTGAAAAATATTTATATTACCATTTTAACATAACTGAGAACAAGCGCTTTATATAATCATTTTAGCTTATCAAAACATGTCAACACATGCCACATTATTTAACCATTTCATTATCACATTTCACCCCTGTTGAGTCAATAAGGTTTTCCTTATGACTTTTCCATTCCTTCTTGTTTTGACAATCACAAACACCTTATCTTTAAGGAAAATTTCTTTTATAAGGAAAATTGCTTTCTTAAGGAAAATTGCTTTTATAAGGAAAATTGCTTTTATAAGAAAAATTGCTTTCTTAAGGAAAATCGCTTTTATAAGAAAAATTATCCTTATCATATTTTCATTCATATTTTTCTTAAGTATAAGTTTCGGATTCAGTTTCTCGGAATCATTGAAACTTTGATATAAAGCATTCTGTTTTAGGGTTCGGATTCTGGACAAGAACTATAAGGAAGTTTCATTCCGAATTCCGGATATGAACTCTAACTAAGATCTATTCCAGATTCAGGATACGAATTCTGAAGAAGAATTCTCATTACGGATTCTAATGAAGAAATCCCATTCCGAATTCTCATTACGAATTCCAATGAAGAATTCCCATTACGAATTCTAATGAAGAAATCTCATTCCGAAATCTCATAACGAATTCTGAAGAAGAATTCTCATTATGAATTCTAATGACGAATTCTCATTAGGAATTCTGATGATGAATTCTCATTACGATTTCTGATGACGAATTCCTATTCCGAATTCTCATTCCGAATTCACCTATTAAACAGAATATGATTATCATTGTTTTATACACTCCGAACCTTCACTCCGAAGTTTTCATTCCGAACCTTTATGTTATGATTTAAAACGATGTCGTACATTCTGTTACACTTGTTTTGTTATAAAACAATGTCGTCCATTTTGTTATAAACTAACCGTTGTCTAAGTGACACGTGTACAGGTCCCTCCGATCTTTAAGGAAAATATGGCCATTGGAGAAGGAGCCCACCTTACCTATAAATAGGAGCTCATTTGAAAGAGCTCGGTGCTGTTGGAAAAACGACTGAGTTTTGTGCCTACATGCTGTTGAAGTAATTTCTAGAGAGAGAGTCTCTTATTAACTCTCAAAGCTTCGTGCGACTCCGAATGTTGGTGATTACATTCGAGGGCTTCCGGGGATAGGAAGACAGAGGTGCCGACTACCTTAAAGATCGAGGGCTTTCTTGCTGAGAAAGACAGAGGTGCCGACTACCTTAAAGTTCGAGGGCTTCCTTGCTGAGGAGGACAGAGGTTGCCAACTACCTTGAAGTTGAGGGCTTCCGGGGATAGCAAGACAGAGACTCCGATCTTCGTATCGAGGGCTTACCCTGGTGTGGGTAAGACAGAATTTCTTGAAAGTATAAATCAAGGGACTTTTATCCAAGGTTGTTGGATACCCTTCTCTTTGGGTTAAAAGACTATTATCTTGTTACTAGTAGTTTTACTACTTGTTTTTATTCTGCTGAAATTTGTATCTTAAGGAAAGTATAACTTTCTTATACTTCCTTACTTACTCTGATTAGTTTAGATTCAATTCGCTTTAAGGTAGAATCTCATATTGTAACTTTTGTTAAAGTTTCAATTTCCGGAACCATATTTCCGGAACCTACTTTCGGAATCACTTTGTTAGTTTAGTTCGGTGTTAGAGGTGTTGTGAATTTACTTAGTTTAACTTTGTTAAACTTTAAAGGTTCCAAAGGAATTTTTAAAGTATACAATTCACCCCCCTCTTGTATATTGAGCATCTCATATTATATTTCGATCCTACAATTGGTATCAAAGGTTGGAAACCTCTTACTCTATACCAATCTTACAACCCCATTATTCCATTGATCTGAACATCACTTATCCTACAAAAATTTATAAACCCTTTTCAGGTAATGTGATACATATTTAATCCAATTACCTGTTTACCATGTCATTCCATAAACTCAATTCACTTTCAAAGTGACTCACATAGTTAAGCCAAGTTCACATTATCAAAACTACCAAAATCAGTTTTTTACAAGGGTAGGCTCATATAATGGGGGGATATAGGTCTAGTATCAATACCAATAGACCTAAAAAGATCCATGGGAGGTCCAAGAATATGAAATAGACATTGGGTAATTTTTTAAGACCACCAACATGAAAAGTGGATAAGAGAGAGACAAACTCTTGAAGTCCAAAGTAGAATTTGATTCCATAACCTTTCAAACTCTAGGATTGGGACACCCAGATCCTATGAATTGTTATTCTAGTTCTAAGTGGATTCTTAGAGGTCACCACTGGAAGTCTTAGATCACCATAGATTGATCACTAGAAGGTGAGGGTTGAATTTGATTAAAAGGATATTCAAAGGCATTTGAAAAACTCTCTGAGGCACCTAGGTTTTGATTAGATGATATGGTATAATGAAATTTTTTGAAGGTTTTATGGTATTTATAGATAGAATATAAAATATAAGAACAAAATGCAAACTCCTAGGACACTCCGTAGAACATGCTAACATGGGGAGGACTATGGTGTAGCATACGAGACCACACTGTTGCCTTCCTGATAAAAACACATTCAAAGAATATGACTAGGACCACACCATAGATCCTATAAACTTAGGTGGAAAACCATTATATATCCTAAACTACAACAACATATAACTTAGAAACCTAAGAAGTGGGATACGATGCATCCCAAATTTAAACTATAGGGGTGAAAATTTGGAAGAACTGACCAAATTCTACCCCAGGACCTTACACTGCAACCAATATCTATACATTGCAATACTTGACTGGACTATGCTGCAACCTACATAGAAGTAATATCTATGAAAAAAATGTAATTGGCTCTAAATTTCCTCCCTCGATCACCCTATGACACACCTGGGATCTCCACTCCATATAGGCATACCCTAAAGTGCAACCTAAAGCTCCATGATGAAAAATATTATACAAATCATATCCCTTATTCTTACATCCTCCCAAAACAAACCCATCCAAACTAAGGCACAAAAACAGAGGTTAGAAAAAAAATAACCATATCAAATAGGATTACCAATAATTTAAAGAGGGATGTACCTAAAAAAGAGTGCATCTTACAAATGTCCTTATGTATCAATCACATTGACAAGGTCGTA
Organism: Viscum album; assembly: GCA_963277665.1. Classification (NCBI taxonomy): domain Eukaryota; kingdom Viridiplantae; phylum Streptophyta; class Magnoliopsida; order Santalales; family Viscaceae; genus Viscum; species Viscum album. The sequence goes on along the minus strand of OY728141.1, from coordinate 1,604,223,444 downwards.
TAAGTTCTCCAATATAATGAGATCATTGAAATAAAATTATCATATTATTAAATATAGTTTAATATTTGTATATAATACTAAAATGGGACACATAGAAAATTAAATTTTAGGTGTAAGTATTCGTTAGATAATGAGACTTCTTCTCAAGGAGTTTTCACTCAGTAATATCTAAGATGAGAAATTATGAGAATAGAACCACCAATGGGAATTACACTTGTTTATATGTCAATGGATATTACTATATGTGAGCCTATGTAACTGTCCTTAGACTCCATGATTATTATTAATTCATGTTATGACTCTCATACTTATATGTATTTCATAAACCATGATAAAAATAGTTCGTGATAAAGTTGGATATGATGGGCACGTCACAAGTGATGAATTATTAATTAATAAGTCGATAAAGGATTTGTACCTTCCATATTTATGGAAGTTTCTATCTTAACCCTTTAATTGGAATGAAAACAACACAGTAAATTCCATGACCATGGTTTAACGACGTGTTTATTTCAGATAGTGAAAGAATGATAATCAAGAATATAGGTTGATGACATAGACATTAAACCTACTTGATGAGATATTTTTGAAAAAAGTGTTACATTACTTAGTGAGAATTAATATGTGGTTTTCTAAGTTGCAACAATAAGTTCTTTATCTCTTCTACCTTAACCCATTGCAAGAAGGAAATATTAGACTTTAGACAGGGCTGCGTAATTCCAATGAGAAATATTCCTAAAAGGTCACCACTATGTGTTTCTATAAATCTTGATTAAATTATATTTGAATTTAATTAATGGAATAAATCTTATTCTCAAGACCAAAGAATAAATTTATTTATATTTTAATGATAAAAAATATTTATTTATGAATAAATATTTGATTAAATATTTATTTGATCATTAAATAAATCATGTGTAATCCGAGTGGAACAAGATCATGTACAACGATAAATACTAATTTTCAAGCCGATAAAATAATATTTATCATCGTTCCAGTTAGTGCATGCCCTAACTACAACAAAAACTACAACAACAACCAAAAACCACAAAAACAACAACAAAAACAACAAAAACAACAACAATAATAATATTTTTATTATATGGAATGGGGTTAGTAATGGTTTATTATATTATTTAAGTTGTAAAACATAATTAAATAATATTTTAACCTAAACACTATCTCTATGAAAATATGGTTATATCTATTTTGTAGGGTTAATTGAAAAACTGAAAAAATGAAAAATTGAAAAATTAAAAAACTGGTAATTTAGAATCATTATGCACAACAAAATTCTCTCTATAATTTTCCCTTATCACCTACTATTAAGAATGAGAAGAACTACTTTAAGCATGTAGGATCTTGAGTGATCCAGAAGAACGATGTAAGATCGTTGATCAACCATGCTAACACCCATCATTCCATCAACTATTGTTCAGAGATCACATGAGCATGTGTGATCACCTCTAGAAGGATTCTACACTTGGATCCTATGCACGAAACAAAAGTAATCCAAAAAGGGTTTTTTATAATAAAAATCTTATTTGAAGAAATAGCCTATGATTTGGTATCATTTCTTCCAATGATATTTACATTAACTATAAATTTTACATGAAAAGATCATCTCTCGGTTCTGGGTTCTCTTATGTCAATATTTTGTTGAAAATTTTCATTAGTAACAACATTTACATCATGCAAATATGCAAATGATCCATCGAATCGAATAAACCTTTATGGTTATTGCACCTGAAACATTCATTTACCTAGGGGTGTAAGTTTGAGATGAATCAAGGAAGTTTTAATATTCAGTGTTTTAATTAATTAACTAACATAGTGTGTATTATTTTTCAATTTTTGGAGAATATGTGGGATGTATAAGAAAATTGAGAAAAAAACAAAAAACAAAAAAACGAGTTTATTAAAAAAAGAGTACATATTTTATTAATTAAATAATTACTGATAAAAATGAATAAATTGATTATACAATATATAAATTATAAATACTAATAAATAGTGTTTATTAAATATATAGATAAATTAAAAATAAAAATTAAACAAATTAAAATAAAAAATAAGTAAATTAAAAAAAATATTAAACATTTTATTAATCGGATGATTATTGATAAGGTTAATAAATAATATATATATATATATATATATATTAATGTATATAATTATGGTTTATATAAATAAAAAATATTATTTATTCTTTAAATTAAATAATAATATATTTAGTGAATAATGGTTCATAATTAAAAATAACAGGAATAAAAAAACTAACCAATTGAGTCGAGTAATGGACATAATTGAATGTTGTTTTATTTTTTCAATTTATAACATAGTTAAAATGTATTATATTGATTTCACATATATGTAATTAATTCATTTTTATATATGTACACACTCAAAAATTTGTTTTCTTGGAATTTAATCAATTTATATTATTTATTATATATATATATATATATTTTACTATGTTTTAATATTTTCAATATATATTTTTCTTTATTTTAATATATATCCATTTTTTAATGATTTATATTAATCAAACTTATCCAAATTTTCAATATTTTAATCATTTTTAATTAATCAATTTTACTCATTTTTAACATGCATGAACTTAAAATTAAATATTCATTAATAATATTAAAAATAAATTTGTAAAAAATATTTATAAATATTCATTTACTGGTTTTATACATTTATAATTATAAATAAATAAATAATATTTGTTTAAAAAATATTTATATAGTTATAAATTAATAATTATAAAAATATAATAATTTTTTTAAATAATGAATATATTTACTATGTTTATATATATTTATATATAATTATATAACTATATATAACGATATATATTTTATTTTTTCATAAAGTATTTATATAATTATAAATAATTAATTATATATTCAAATAATTATAAAATTATTATTTTATAAAAAGTATTATAATTATATATAATAATTATACATTTTTAAAGAGTTTTTTTAAAAAGTATTATATGTATTTATGATTTCTTTTTTAGTGTTGATAAAAAATAGAGATTTATCAAATATAAAAAAAGCTGATAAAATCAATCTTTATCAGTGTTATAACATTAGTGATGATAAATATTGATTATAACAGTGCTTTTAAGTGCTGATAAATCTATATCTTTATCAATGCTAAAAAATTACTAGTAAAAGTATCATGATCTATTTTAAGAACCCTATCCATCACAAACTAGTTTGTGATATCTGAATCTCTTTATAGAAGAAACCTCCTTTAGGTGCTCAATTTTGTCGAATCCAAACTCGAATCTAGGCTAGAATCAAGGCTCCAACTATTCCAAAGCTCAAATCCAAGTCTCGAGCAATTTAACAGTTGAACACAACCACGACTCGAATGAAATCCAGGTTTTTTGATATCTCTAATTTCTCTTAGTTATCCACTAAACCTTATCATCCTATATATTTGTATCCCAACATGTCTAGTTACACTACTCCAATAAAACAACCCAAAATTCATTTTTTAGATATATTTAAGTATCTTCTTCGTTGATATCACGTGGGTCTCCTTGGGACAACATTGGTATTGTGTGGCTTGAAATATATCAAACCCAACACCGGTTCATGTTTTTGTGAGGTATAATAGGCTACCAATACCTATATTCCATGACATATACCTCTTATTAATTATAAAATTTTGAAAAAATCATCCATATAGTGGTCAATGTTTTTATTGGTTTGGAATATTACATTGCAAGTTGCTTGGATGATGAAATATCTAACATCATTGGGGTCTTATATTATTTCATGCAATAATTGGAATTGAGAGGGTTGAGTGAGGAGGAACTGAAATATCTGGTTATCCCCTTCTATTTGAAAGGTAATTCTAGAATTTTATTCCAAAAAATGGATGATAAAATATCTAAAACACCAAAAGAACTATATAATGATTTTTTTCATGATTTTTTCCCTAGGATAATGAGAACTAAAATATGGTGTAAAATTAATGGATTTATTTTGAATGACTATGAACTATTTCAAGAGGGTTGGGATAGATTTAGGGGTTACTTATGAAATTTAATAATCAAATTAGTATGATGAATATTTAAAATCATATGAGAAAATGAATTATGTATGTTTGATTTTTTTTTCTGGTTTATTTAACTACTTATTGAAAAAAATATAATGTTTTCACTTTTATGTTTTTAATATTTCAATTTGAATTTAAATAATATGATTTAAATTCTATAAAAATAAAAATCAAGGAGGTTTAAGGTTCTATAATCCTTTAACTATACTATATATGAAAAAAGAGATAAAATGTAATTGATAATTTGATTTTGGTTGTTGAAATACAATCAGAAAAAAAAAACAATTGGAATGAGTCATTTTCTAGGAAAAAACAGCAACATCATGGTGTTTTAATAACCAAAATACTACTTCATTACATGGTGTAGAAGAAGAGTACATTGTTGATAAAATTTATTGTTCTCAATCCTTTAGGATTGATCAAATTTTTTCTAAATTTGATATTTTCTTTCAAAAGTTACTTATTTAATGAGAGGAGTTTTTTTATTTAAATTTTAAATAATATTATAAATCATTAAAGAATAAATCTTATGCACTATATTTAACTAATTTTGGAAAAATAAAATATCAATATTTATTAGTGTAAATTTATTTAATAAGTTTTAATAGAATCTATTTTGTTGAAATAGAAATTATTTTTCATGGATAAAATTATTACACCTTTATAATCCCACTTCAATTAAACTTTATTAGTTTTTATTTAGTAATTTAATTACATGATATGTTCAATATTAATTCTTAATTATATTGAATTTTATAGTTTACTAACATAAATTGAAATCAATTTTTTATATTCTTATAGTGGTAATATGATGCACCATAGATGTGACCATATCAATTACAAGGATTTTTTTTCATTACAATACATTACCATGAACATTTATGTTAAGATTTTTACTGAAACAGGAAAAAAAATAACTAAAAAACTCAGGTATTTTTAAACCAATGGACAATTTTTAAAACAATATATGCAACAAATTGATCCATAAGAATCATTCATTATTCTTATTTAGATCAAGCTCCTAATGTCAAATTTTTCTCATTCAGAATAATCTCCACATGCATATATTTTATCCAATTAACATCCTTGTCACCCTCTACAAAATATTTATGCTCACTTGAAAAAAATGACATTTTTTGTAGAGTCTTACTTCTTCAAATTTTCACCAAAACTTTCTGACCACTAATGAAATTTTATTCATTGATTTCATCCATTTTGGTATTTCTTACAGTAGATAAAACTATACCCATATTTGAAATGATAACCTACTCATTAATACTTCTTAAAAATCACTTCATTTCATTCATCACACATCTAATAAAAAATATGTTTGTTTTACTTTAATCCATATAAAAATAGATCATTCTTTAGCATTTCCTTCTGGTTCCAACCTTAGGAATCTCTAATTACCACCCATGTAATTCTCAAAAATGGGAGACATTCAACTTTTATAATTAATATATTATGTGATTTATTTATTTATTATAAAAAATGAATATTTTATAAACCTAATAGGATATATTTACTTTCTCTCAGAAGATTCAAAGCTTCAATACTATGTATATTATTTTATCCTCATCATCATCACTCATTGATTGATTATTTGGGAAGATCCATTTGCATTTTTTATCATCATTATTGTTTTACCGTCTGTATATTTTAGTAGTTAATAATGTTTGAACAATTAAATCATTATCCATAAAATTAATGTATTGTTAAATATTTTGGTTTAATTTATTTCTTTTAAGTAATACTCATATAATAATTATTTTCTGGTACAAGTGGATTCTTTTGTTTGAGTTGGGGTGGTTTGTTCAAATCTTCTCATTAACTCGAGAGATTAGACTTAGAGGATGAAACTGAGATAAAGAAAATAAGGAAATTCATAAAAAATACATAAAACCATCAAGAAAAGATGAATTCCTACTACTTATTTAATTAAATTTGGAATCATTTTTTCTAATATTTGTAAATTAATTTCCTTATCATTTTTATCTAATACTTATTTAGTTTTCTTCACAGATCTTTTGGGAAGTCATATTTTCCTTTCAACTATCTACAAAAAGACACAAAATAGATAAGATTATTATTTCTACCAATGTAACCACATTTTCTATAGTCTTTTCCTTTCTTTGTCGAACTACCAACACTACATATTGATTTAATATTATTATCTAAAAAAATTTCTCATTTTTCAAAGCCTCTGCTCTTACAATTTTCAACAACGAGAAATATATTTTGACTAAGAACATCAAGTCAATATGCAGTGTTGGAAATTTAACATAGAAAAATAATTAAAATGTGGTAACCTTGGTAGTTATAATTGTTTTGAGAATTTGGGGAATGAATCCACCACTCCTTAATTCAATGCATGTTGGGACCGCTATGACTCAATGTGTCTGTTATGAGTTTATAATAGATAGTTTAGTTCAAATAATTTCACTCACTAAAAACAAATAAATCACACTTTGATTTTATTTATAATTTTCAAAATATATTCTTAAGTCATTTTTTATGTGTAGGAATTGGTCGCACATAAAACTGATACATGATGTGATCAGTATTGGTCAAAGTGCATGTTTCTAGTTTAAAATGATATTTTAGTAAAAAAATAAGTGACATACTCATAACTAACCAAACACATTTGTATTATTTTTATAATTTTGAAAAATGATCCATAAGTCATCTGAGATGTTTAGGAATCAGTCTTACCTCAATTTGACGCACAGTGTGAACATTATGACTCCAAGTTCATCTTTTTATTTAAAATTGACATCAATTTTAATAAAAAGAAAAAGTGACATAGTCAAAACCGATAAAATCCATTCATGTTGTTTTTATACTTTATAAATGATCCATGAGTCATTTTTGACACATAGGAATCAGTTGTACCTAAATATGATGGATGGTTTGTCCAGTATGACTCCCTATGCATCTTTTTATTTAAAAATGTTAATAATTTTAATAAAAAGGACAACTATACTACCCAAAACCCAGAAAAAAAATATTGTTTTGATAATTTTTATAAATGATCTATAAGTCATTTTTTACATGTAGGAATCAATATCACCTCAATCTGATACACGATGTGCCCGGTATGACTCAATGTGTCTGTTATTAGTTTAAAGTCGATAGTTTAGTTCAAAAAATGTCACTCAATTAAAACCAAGAAAACATGCTCAAATATTATTTATATTTTGAAACATTGATTCATAATTTATTTATGACATTTTGAAATCAATTTCATATCAAACTGATACATGATGTGAGCTGTATGAGTCAAAGTGCGTTTTTCCAGTGTAAAATGACATTTTACTAAACAAGACAAGTGATATAGTCAAAACTGCGTAAAAATGTTTATATTATTTTTATACTTTAGTAAAATGATCTATAAGTTATTTTATATGCGTGATAATTAGTCACACCTCAATCCATTGTACGGTGTGATCGATATGACTCCAAGTGCGTCTTTTTATTTAAAATTGACCTCAATTTTATTAAAAAGGATAACTCACCTACTCAAAATAAATAAAATGAATTAAAATTATTTTTTTACTTTATAAAAATGATCCATATGTCATTTCTTATGTTTAGGAATCATATTTACCTCAATATGACACACGATGTGTCAGATATGAATCAATGTGTCTGTTATCAATTTAAAATAAACATTTTAGTTCAAAAAGTTTCACTCACCAAAAACTAAGTAAACATGATCATATTGTCTTTTATAATTTTGGAAAATGATTCATAAGTCATTTGTGGCATATAAAAATGGGTACCACATCAAACCAAAACACGATGTGACCAGTATGAGTCAAAGCGCAAGTTTCCAATTTAAAATGATATTTTAGTAAAAAAGACAAGTGACATACTCAAAACAAAGAAAACACACTCGAATCTTTTTGATAATTTAGGAAAATGATCCATATTCTATTTGAGGTATGTAATAATTAGTCTAACCTCAATCCAATTCACGGTGTGATCAGTATGACCCTAAGTAAATTTTATCAATATATAAGTATCATTTTAGTTTAAAACTCACATCGCATCGCCAAAACTGAGTAAATGAGCCTTGATTATTTTATCTTCATTTAAATTATGTATTCATACTTGATTTTTATAATTTCATGCTCTTTTTGGTTCAGTGTTTTATTGTTATAGCACACTACACTGGTGCAGCAGCGTGCTCTTACATTACACTACAATATTCCCCTTTATCAGTGCCTCTACAAGCACACATAAAAGACACATTTATCAGCACTTTTTAGTGCTGATAAAAGACATGGGATATTAATCTTTCTTTAGTAGTCAGAGATTCTCTAGCACTAATAAATTACATTTTTAGCACTATTAAAGGCCAATTTATTAGTATTGAAAATTTCCCAAATTTTTTGATGTTGTGGAAACAAAATTTATTTTCTTTTAACATTAAAAAATGGGGTTTCGAGATGGATAATGGTTTATAAGGGCTTCTTCTGAATTTTTGAAAATCAAGGTTTCTTAATTATAAAAGTTTTAGCTTTTATTTTTTTTAATTATTTTTGTTCACTATGGAATGTGTTAGTTTAATAGAAGGGGTAGTCACTCATGAGATTGTTTCATGGGATTAGATGTTGGAACAATGGAACAGATCGACTCCCATACTTTTGGAAGGTCAATTCAATGAGGTGACTAGATACCACTCTCTATAAATAAGGATCGGGGCCACCTGTGTTTGTTGTATGAAAAATAAATTAATGAATATGTGTGGAAGACCAAAGTGATTACCCATTTTATAGTAATCCAATTTGTAATCTTTATTCCAAAGAAATAAAATGTTGTAAGGTTTTTCACATGGATTTAGAACTATTATTCAACACCACATAATACCCAAGTGTTATTTCTTTTACTTTCATATATTTACATTACATTCCTTTTATATTGTATCAATTTGAGTGAATAGGGATGAGGTGAGGTTCAACTTAGTGCAGTGATTTGGTTGAATTTTTTTTATACCAATTTCTAAATCATTATGTTGAGAGAGTTCCTTTCAGAATTGAATTATTCCAGGTGATTCTAGAATGATAACTTCTTATTCCTTTTTGGAAGGATATTTATATTAAAGCGATTATTTATATTTATAAAAATAAGTAATTGGTGTGATGAAATTTGGAAATTAGGTGTAAAAATGTGTAACTAATAAACCATTATATGTTATTTATTATGTTCCCTTTACTCTATCATTAATTGTTTTTATTGTCAAATATTTTCTTTTTGAATTGAAGTGCCATTGGTTTTGGTGAAGCATGAGTTATATTTGTTGTCAATATGAAGTAATACAATATGTACTAGAGAATAATGCAGTGACTTCAATTGAACATGGAAAGGAGTAGATATTTCATGTTGGTAATTTAAAGTAAAGGATCCACCCATATATTTGGACCAATAAGAAGGAAGATGATTTCTTGTTGATAAACCTATACATAACATCTGATGATTGGAGAGCTGGTATTCATGTTAAATAAAAGTTCTACTATTGTTTAATGCACTATCTACAATAGTTACAAAAAGTGAATAAGTTGGAAGATGAGTTGGCTAATGAATTTAGATAGAAAAACTTGTAAATTTTAGTTTTAAAGGTTGTAATTAGGTTCAAAGCATTGGATATACTAATAGATATATTAGTGAATTCATCTATGGTTTATATGGAAAGTTTCATGTTTAAATCAAGTAGAAAATTCACTTAGATGAAGTTTTTAAGATGTTTGAAGATGATTCATAAAATCTGAAGTTAAATATGTAATTTATAAGGTAAAAAAGATCATGAAAATATTCCAAATTGATTATTAATATCTTATAATATTTTATAGGAATTTAGTTCCAGGGTTTTAAAAGTTTTTATAAATTTAAAAAGTTTTTTAAAGACATTGAAGACGGATTAAGATGAATTGATGTGAATATACTTTGAATTAAGTGAATTATATAAATTTAGTATAATGTGTATGACTTTCGCTACAAAAATAATGATATTTAAAGGTAATTTTTTAGCAGTGGTTTGTGAAATGATCACTAAATAAAATTGAATTTATTTTACAATAATTTTTTAAAAACCACCGCATAATATTTTCCAAAAAAGAAAAAAAATCAATTTTTCATCCCTAACCCCCCTTCCTATGAACCCCCTTACCCTTGGAGCCACATCCCCCCTATGATGTATTGGATCTCTAGTAAGGTGTTAGATTTCCAATGATGTGTGAGTCCTCTATCAATGTGTGACCATACCAGTGGTGAGAGACCTTCTCAACAATTCACTAACCTATATAGGATGAATATATAATCCAATTTTATAGATATATACCTAATTTAATTAATTATTTATTTGATAATTATAAATATAGAATCCAAGAACTAAGATCTTACTTGAAAAAATGTTATTCTTACTTGTAATGATTGTAAAACTCCTTTTTTGGGTTAGAGAAAACCTAATTGGAATATTTATAATTATTTTCACATTATTATTCCAAGAATTCCTTTATGTAGTGATTATAATATGGTTTTCTTAATTTTAGGATTTTATTTAGGGATTTTTAGGTCTGATTCATTGTTTCTTTCCATGAATTGATAGCTACAATAATAATAGGGTTCTTCTACATACATTTTAGATAGGTTTCATTTAGATTTTATATATGATGATTTTATTTTCCTAGGTAATTTTTTATGGATGGTTGTGGATATAGTTTTATGGGATACTATGAGAAGGCTTATTTAAGCTAATCAAAATATCATTATTTATATCCTATAGATAATTTCTTATAACTTTCTTGGATTTACCTACAAAGAAATTCATTAAAAGAATAAATTAAATTCTTTTCACTTTTTAAAAGTTTTAACAAATGGTTTTCAACTGAATTCATTAGTTATATTTAATGTAACTTTTATATAAAAAATATTTTTTTATAACTAGGATAAATTATGAATTAACTACTTTGGATATTAAATACTTATTTAAGAGGTTTATGAATAATTAACTAATCTTAAATTATGAAAAAAGTCTAGTTTGACACCTATTAATGTTAATATCATATATATTATATTCAACCTTATTATACATTCTTCATTTTATTAATCTATAAACTTCACTTACTTATATTAAATATTCAAAGGTATGATGGAAAACATGTTTTACAATATAATTAAATAATTGATCCTAAATGGGACTAGTAATGTGATTATTTAGTTCCATGATTTTATTTTTTTTCTAGGTTGTGATAAATTTTATGAATTTCTTGTGATATATAAATCATCTATCCTTATATCTTAGTGTTAATGGATCACTTATTCTAAGGAAGGTGACCTCTTACACACATTTATGTTTATTATGTGATTTTATTTGAATTTCGCATTACACTTTTGGTTTATGAATTTAAAGGAGTTAATTGTTTTATTTTAATATTAAATTATTAATGTAAGTCTGAGGTTCAACCCAAGGAATTTTAAAATAAAAATGGTTTTTAATGATGATGTACAAATGGTTTTTGAGTTTTAATATTATTGTGATTTTCATAATTTTGTTATTTTTTACTAGAAATTAGAATTTAAAATTTGAAAATTAATTTAATAAATTTTTTTCAAACATTTATTGAAACCTAATGGTTTTTTTATTTTATATCCATGTGAGGTTTCAATTTAAAAAAAAACACGTGTTTAAATTTTTTGAGAATTGTTATTTCTTATTCAGTCAGATCTTGGGGCGGTTTTCTTATAAGCCAATGACCCTTCCCATTGATATTAGATCAATGGTTGGATAGAGTTATTTTGAAAATTTATCCATTTAATAATCACATAGAATATAGAATTTCATTTGTTTTAATTTGAAATATAAAAAAAAACCACAGATTATTTTGCAAATAAATTATAATATAGGTTATGGAATAAGAGAGTAGAGATGGAGATGGATGAGGAGATAGATATTATTTCCAATAATTGATATGTATCCATGAGGATTGGTTTTAAAATACTTCTTGGTAATTTTTTTATAACTAAACTTAGTACTTGTAAATTATTTAGTTTAATTAAACATATATGTACTTGTAACTTATTGTATTTACTGATAAAAAGAAACCCATCACTCATTGGTATGATATTATATAAACTATTTTATGATGAAATTATAATTTCTATGGGGTGAATGAAAATGTTTGGGTTACTTTTAATTTCTAAAAGGGATGTTTTCTTGGCTACATGATTTTAAAATTTCATTAGCTTGAACTATTCTACTAATTTTTAAATTTTTAATTGTTTTGAAGAAAGGTTTTGTGGGAGATTTCAATATTTTTAAATTTGAATGGATTATGAAAATTCTTCCCATTGTATATAATATAGAATTTAAGTTTAAATGTATTTAGATTAAAAAGAGCGATACATGAATTTTTTTTCATGAAATTTGTAGGGATATGATAGTTTTAGTTTCATATGGAATGGAAACTCATAATTAAATCTTTAATCATATGTAATATAACTAAATAGTCATATTGGGGTGAATTTTAATGTTTTTAGTAGTGAATTAAGTCTTTGGTTTGTTGATTTCATCAATATCCATGTTTTTATCATTATTAATTATTTAATGAATTTATTTGGATATATAAATTTATAAAAAATTTCTTATCATATTTCATATAATTATTCTACCATAAATTAATTAATAATGGATTATTTTTTGGGTTTAGTTGATATTTTTGATGTTTTGTTCACTAAATATTTTCATTATTTATGATGGGGGATAAAATCTACTTTTTTTACATCAATACCCAGTGGTAGTTTAAACTACCATATAATAAAAGTAATAATTTTTTGATGGTTTAAAATATCACTAAATTTGGTTTTCATATAATGTTATTTTAAACCTCCATTATACAGTACTTGAAAAATTAAATTCAAAAATGATTCTAAAAATTTAAAAATCTTCATGAAGAGAATTTGTTTCAACATTTGAATAAAATTACCAAGGGATTCATAAAAATGGTTCAAAATATCCCCAAACTCGTAATATTGTGGAAATTTGTTAAAACCGTTGTGAAACAATTAGGAAAAGGTTTAAATCTATCCAAAAGAACCCTACCACTATTAGCCTATTTTTTTATAGTGTTCGGGTTGAGTTCATAGGAATTTAATTCATAAGTTTATGACTTTTAAGCTACACTTTAAGAATTAAAAGATTTCTAATATATGAATTTGTTTTCCTAACACATAAGACTTATGAAGTATCCTTATGAATTTAATTATTGAATAACACTTTGAGATTTCTCACATCAGACTCTAAGTCAATCCCATATGACTTTGAGGTGAATATGACTTCCACTAAATATTCAAAAAACATGTTAAAAAGTATTACTAAATGATGATTCAATAGATCGTATAAATTTGAGAATTTTTTTTTACATCAATTTCATAAAAATATAATTTTCTTCTCCACTGTAAGGCTTCTTTATCCAGCGTAAAACATTCTATGGCCAAGTATATTACTTATGACATTGAAAATATTCAAAATATAGAAAATTATATAATTGATTATTTGAAGTGGAAAATAAAATGGGATGGTTATTGGGATTAACTTAAAAGATAAAATCATAATAAATAAATTGTGATTGAAGTAGTGGAATGAGAATATGATATTCATGAAAAGGGAGAATAAGATCAAATTATGGAAAAAATTATCCAAAATTAAATGTGCATAAATGTTTTTATTGAGATTTAAAGAATATTAGAAATCAATTAAATTCAATCCTTGATCTAAAAATTATTTTTTAAAATAAAAAAACATTTTTTACTCAGGAAAGATATATATGGAGATGAAAAATTTTACTTATTGAAATTTAAAGACTGAAGATGATTCTATGTTACTACCTCTAAGATTCTCTAAAACCAAAATAAGCAATGCTCCACTCCACCAGAGGATGATACTATTATATTTTTAGAAAATCCTTGTAATAATTTTAAATATAGATATTTTTGTAACTATTTGAGATGAAAAGAAGCTATATCTTGAAAGAGGAATAAAGAAGATTATTTAATTTAGCTAAGATAAAATTATTTTGAAAATAAAATTGGTAATTTTTTCAACTGAGTTTGAAAACCATGAAATGAAGTTTCATGTGGGTTTTTAGAGGTTCACTAAAGATAATGAGAATAAAATATTTGTTTATTTATTATAGTGATTTCAGCTAGTTGTAAAAAATTATTCTCAGTATTCATTTATAGATGTTGAAAATAAATGGAGGAATTTAATATAAACTACTAAGAAATTTGATAAAGGGATAAAAAGAAACGTTTTAGTATCTATTTATAAAGGGAAGTGATGTGAGTGTATTAAGGGAGCCAAGAAATCTTAAATAAAGAATAGGAAAAAGAAACAACCAAGAGTAAGAAGAAGGCCTCTTTAATTATAAGTTATTGAACTAGTTATAAAACATATACTTTTTTTTTTGGAATAAAATAGGAATAAAAACACGATAAGTTGGCCTAAACAACATAAGAATAATATATGATAATAATACCTTATATGGTAATTTATGATATGATCAAGGATCATACTAGTGTATTCAGTTTTTTATATCACCAGTAAAGATTCTGAAAGAGTGTTATTTACTAAATAATCACCAAGTATTATATTTTGTGATATATTATTGAATAAGTTTTATTTTTAGAGAGTATAATAATATATTATGAAGAATAATTAGATAGATCGACAAGAAGTAGAGACTGTGTTTCATGAGAAGTCATTCAAGATTTTAAGGAAGTCCCAGATTCTATGATTTAAGGAAGAAAATTAGTTTATGGGTGTAGATTCATCCTTGACCAACTTTCTTATCTACTTTAAATAAGGAACAAAGTTAAGAATACTAGCTAGGGAAATTCTAGATTGAATACTATGGGATACATTATAAATAACACTTCACTTCTGTAATATAGTAAAATAATTTAAGCTGTGTAATATGAAAATTAGTCTCCTATGTAATATAGAAAGACTTGGTTTAGTATAATCCTTAGACACCCATTAAAGTTAATTAAAAATATTATAGTTGAGAATATGTGTCTCAATATTAGTTGAACAAGAAAAGTATTAGGTTTCCCACATTATGGAAAATCCTTGTAAAAACACTCATTTCAACTTGAATTTGATATCTTCATTGAATATAGGTGTATTCTAAGTTAAAATATAAGAGATCCATTTACATCCTAATAGGTGATAGTGGTTCAAAATACGAAAATGGGTTTATGTTTAAAAACATGAATTATTTTTTGGTAAAATAATTTGAAAAAACCTGATCTTCCCCCTCTTAGGTGTGTCTACAAAATCCACTCAAACTCTTAATTAGAATCAGAGTATAGGTTCTACCTAAATGGAACTATAGTTTTATCAAAATTGTAACCAAATCACTAGGTTCCTCTTTAATTAAGCCTATGGTTTTTTGTTAGAGTGTTTTGATTATAATTACAATAAGTGTATATTTTAAATAGAAGATCCTTAATTTGAGAAATCAACCTTAATCCATGTGAAGAAAAATTTGGAAGTCCCTACTAGGAATCTAAAAAATAAGAAGAAAAAAGAGTTTAAGAATCGAAGAAATACATAAAAAGTGGAATATACAGAACACTAACTGAATGTATTCAAATTAGTAAGTCTTATTATAAATATGTTGTGTATGATTCCTCAAATGAAAAAAGTTTAAGTTTTGGTATTGGTTTCATTGAATCTTTTAAAGGCCTCTACCATGAGGTTAAAGATTATTTTAATAATGTACCTATTGAAGTGGTGATTTATATATCTAGATTCATTAAGGTACTTCATGATAATAATTCATGACTGGAATAAGATTCTAATGTAATGGAAAAACCATTGAAAAGAAAATTAGTTTCTACAATACTCTTACAAAGCTAGTAAAAGTCATGGAAGAATCTATCATACTTTGAAATTAAAGGATTTATTTAGTTGAACAATAATTTAAGACAACTTTTTATGAGAATTAAGTGTTTGATAAATTTGTTTCAAAGGTTATCCATACATTATAAAGATTTCACAATGTCTCATTGGATTCAAAACTACTCAAATAAAAATCAAGGAAAATAATGTGAAAGAACTTGATGACTAGTTTCAAGAGGAAAATAAAATGAATTTTGATTAATTTATGTATCCAAGTATATATTGTCAATAGAGGGAGAAGTAACTTTAAGAACATAAGTACACGATAAATATGAAATTTATATACTTGAAAGTGAACCTAATAAATTCCGAAGACACCCAAGCTAGGAATTTTTAATATACTTAGAAAAATATAACTACATCGACACAAAAATTAAAGATGGGTATTTATTCTAATATGACTCCTATTGATGAAAAGATGATATTGTGACCATATGAATATGAATCCACCTCAATATGATATAAAATGATATCAAACCATACATATACATTTATCTATTCTGAATATTATTTTTCTAAAAGCACTGGAAAAAACTAAAAAAATATATAAATGTTGAGGATTGAAGATTATAGAAAACCTACCACATCATTAAGGGTGGTGGTGAGAATGTTCATACCCCCCCAAATAGATCCTTAATGGTCATGTTCCCATCCCAAAAACAACAAAATTTTTAATCTATATATACTACATGCACAAGTTAAAGGAAGATGGTCATTGGAGGGTTATGGTGTTGTTAGAGGTTTAGGACTTTGAATATTGATTACCGACGCAACATGCTAGTGTGTAATTGTCACAAAACATACCAAATACCCTGGTACCCTAAAAAATAAGCTAATCCTTACATATAATGAAGGGAATTATTGATCCCCACAGGTTGAATACTAGAACCTGACAACATACAAGATAAAGTGGGAATGGTTTTTCCACATAAAAAACAAAATAATAGAAACAAATCAGTACGATAAAAAAAATACACAATGATAATAGTACCATAAGTCAAATAGGTATAAACTACTGAATGTACAATATCAAAAGTACCAAGTAAATAGTATTATAAAAAAATCATATCCCAACAAGACACAAATCTCAAGGCCCCAAATAACAACAATAAGAACCACATCCAAGTGGTACTTTCCCCTTTTTCAAAACTATAATAAGATAATATAAAAACACCCGAAGTCACGTGTATAGAGTGAGATAAAATCCCAATAGGGTCTCAATAAGAATTCCATAAGAATATTCCACAATTAATTAAACAAATAAGGATATTTATTTTAAATAAAACAGACATGGTAGTTCAAGAGAATATTTAAAGGAAATCCTGATTTACATTTCAATTGATGGAAATACTTCAAACAATGGATTAATAACACTTTTATTTAATTTTTTTTATATAAATTCACAAGGAATGTTTATAATAATTTACAATCAATGGAATAATCCAAAATAATCAAAATTGAGAAACATGGTCATCTTCTAAGAGGTATTATAGTTCTATGTTATGGTATCCTCACACACTCAAATAGATGATCATATCAATATGTGTACACACATCCCTCAGATAGTGGCCAAAGAGGGATCATCACCATTCCATCAGGGATGTAACCCAATGCATATGTTTTTTTTAGAGTGGTAAATAAACAAAAGAGTGTTGTACCAAATAACTCACTAACCACCTAGTTTTTCATAAAAAATCTATTTGAAATATAATTAACCCATTTTCCTCCCATTTTAGAATACCAATTTCCATTTAGAATCCCAAACGTTTTTTTAATCAATTAATTCCTTTTTATAAAAACCAATGGGTTTCATAAAAAAACTTACTCCATTTTCCTCAAATAAATCTTTAATCAATTTAAAAATTTAATTTTACAATTTCCATATAATTTCCATTTGAACACCCCGATTCAATAGAATTGGGGGTTTCCCCATATTTCACTCCAAAGATAAATCTAATCTCAATTTGATGCGAATTGTGTTTTTCATAATACAATTGAAAGTAATTAAAATAAAATCATGAAATTTAGAGTTAAATAATTTGTAAAATATTAAACGTAACCACCTACTATTGCTAATGGGATCACATAACAAAAATTCAATAATGGGATTTCCAATGAAGAATGTCAATAATGGTGATAAAGAAATTAACACTAGATTCATGATCCCAAAAAAATTATTTTATATCCTCTAACAACAAAGAGATCTAAGAAACCCTAAGGACTAGAGGATGAATGATAGGGAGAGCGGTAATGGGTAAGGAAAACCAATTAGTAAAGGATTGAATGATGATCACCTATCTTTGATTCACCATAGAGAGGGGTTAGTGGATCCAGAATTAGTTCTTGGGAGCCCTCCCAACCTTGGAAATCATAATATGGTGATTTACGCCTAAGTAGGAGGTAAAAATGGGGTTCAGAAATTATTTAAATAATTTTTAGAATAATTAAATCCTACTCACCCAAATATCTGGGTAGATCCGCATAGCTTGTAAAACTGTATGCTCTAACCATGTGCCCCTACTATTGGGGTTACACAGTTTCTCCTTTTTTGACCCATAGTTTGGAAAACCTTGCAGTAACTATGAAAACCATCACCTTCTAGGTTGGAATTGTTTTCAGTAGTAGGGTGCATGATTTGGTAAAACCATACACATACTATGAAAAGCCCAAAATCCCTCAAAAAATTCAAAATTATCCCCAAAACATCTGTAAAAGAAATCCAACTAAATCATGATAGAAAGAGGTATTGGGGTGTACTTGGAAATATTAATAGTATATTTCAACCTCCGCATCATAGAAACTTTCTATCCCTAGAAATCATGTTAAGAATCTTCCATGTCAAAAATATGAGGTTACCACTCTTTCATCAGTACCTCCATCTCCCATGTCTTGTGAGTATCAAAACTATGATGTTATAGCACTCTAACCAAAGGTATATTCCTCAAAAAAGTACCTTGGTTTTAGAATCAACTATCATGATTGGATTCTCCGTCATAGATAAATTAAGATTGATGTCAAGGTCACTCTATCTCAGAACATGAGATGGATTAGAAAGATACTTTTGTTGCTGAGATACATGAAACATGATATGTATAAACATCAACTAAGGTGGAAGTGATAAATTATAGTCCACCTTTTCCACCTTATCAATAACCTCAAAAGGTCTATAAAATGAGGAGCAAGTTTCCCTTGCCTCTGAATCCATAGATAAACCAAATGGGGTTAAACTTTTAGGAACACCAGGTCACCAACTAAAACTTTCAATGGTATACAAAGATGATCAACATATGACTTATAATAACATAGTGTTTCCAATATTATTTTATGAATAAACTGATAATTTGTTGTAGCCTCTTAAATGAATCTCAGTATAATCAAGGACCTTTCACCAATCTTCAAAAAACACAATAGATATTTGAAAAGTCGACCATACAAGGCCCCAAAAAGAGCCATTCTGATCAAGGGCTGGTAACTATTTTTATAATAAAATTCAAACATCCCAAAATGTTCATCCCAAGACCCACCAAAGTCAATAATGTCAACTCAAAGCATATCCTCAAGAAAATATATATCACTTTCTGTAACATCCCCAAATGATAAAGGGTTAAATGGATAAATGATATGACTCATGTCAATAAGGTGGACCTTCCTTTTCGGGAGCCTACCTGATTAGAACTCCATGGTTAAGCGTGCTTGGACTGGAGTAGTGATTAGGATGTGTGACCTTCTGGGATGTTTCCCAGGATGTGTGTGAGTGAGGACAGAGCACACTGGAAAGGACAAAGTGTTGGCCTGTGGGGACTGTCATAAGTCAGATGACCCGTTCAGGCATGTGGGTGGACCCTAAGGTGGCCCCCACGTGTCTGCAGGGGCAACTAGTGGTACCTGGTGGGCCAGGACCCGACGGCCATGTTAAGGCAGGGTGGATGTGCTGTCACCGGGACTCGATTGTCACAATTGGTATCAGAGGAGGAACCCAGCCTTAAGTGCGGTGCACTGCCTGGGTTGAGATTTAGGGCCCACAACGAGGGCGTTGTGCTCTAAAGGGGGGGGGGGGTGATTGTAACATCCCCAAATGATAAAGGGTTAAATGGCTAAATGATATGACTCATGTTAACAAGGTGCACCTTCCTTTTCGGGAGCCTACCTGATTAGAACTCCATGGTTAAGCGTGCTTGGCCTGGAGTAGTGATTAGGATGGGTGACCTTCTGAGAAGTTTCCCAGGATGTGTGTGAGTGAGGACAAAGCACACTGGAAAGGAGAAAGTGTTAGCCTGTGGGGACTGTCATAAGTCAGATGACCCGTTCAGGCATGTGGGTGGACCCTGGGGTGGCCCCCACGTGTCTGCGGGGGAAACTAGTGGTACCTGGTGGGCCAGGACCCGACGGCCATGTTAAGGCAGGGTGGTTGTGCTATCATCAGGACCCGGTTGTCACACTTTCTATCTGGCTATCTGACTACGAATGATATGTTGTACTGAAACAAACTTGAGATCCTAGTGCCTTATGAAGGCCTATTTAAAAGAGAGAAGTAAATCAAGGATCTCTATAAAATACTAAAGCATATATAACTCCATGAAAACAAAAAACATATCTCACATAAAGATTTAATTTCTATTTAACATTGGTTGTATCATGAATGGGTATAAAGTGATCCAATTTGGTCAGCCTATCGATCACAACCCATATCAAATTCTTTTTTCTATGGGAACATGGAAACCCCACAAAAAAATCCATAGTGATACCATCTCACATCCAAGTTGGCACTAGAAGTGGTTGAATTAAACTGAAAGGTTTCTAGTGATTGAAATTGACCTTTTAGCACATATAAAAATGTGAGAAAAAAATTATAAATTCCTCGTATCATACTTGGACACTAAAATCTACACTAAATTTCAAATAACTTATTCATGGTTCCTGGGTTCACTACGTAAATGGAATTATGGGGACCCCTTATCACATCATTCTTGATTGATAACAATACTAGAAAATGATTTTGATAACATACAGTTCCCTCCATAGAGAATAAACACTAAATAATAATCTCCCCACTATAAAGATATTATGTAATTATATATAACTCATCGTCAATCTATTGTTCCTGAATAATCATCTTGAGAAGATTGGATGTCAAATCAATAATGGCCAAGGAATCCTTTACCCCTATTTCCCAAACTCTAATATGGAACTGATAAAAAATATCCATCATGTTTTACTCTTCTAATGAATCTTTCATAGCTTGGGTTGGAAGTTTCTTACTCAATGCATCTGCGATGACATTTCCTTTACCTAGGTTATAAGTGATGTGAAAGTAAAATTATTGTAGGTATTACAACCAATGAATTTGGTGGAAATTTATATTTTTTTGAGATAAGAAATAACTCAAGATCTTGTGGTCGGAATATATGATAAACCATTACCTAAAAGATAATGTTGCTAAATCTTATGTTCATGCATCACAACTACAAGTTCAATGTCATGGGTTGGGTAATTCTTCTCATGTGGCCTAAGATGCTGAGAGAAATAGGAAATGACATGATAACCCTATATAAGAACACAACCCAAACCTAAACTTGATGCATCATAGAAAATCATATATCCCTACCCAGCCTCTGGAAGAGTTATTATTGACATAGTAGTCAAAAGACATTTCATCTCAACAAAAAAACTCTAAAACATTTCATCCCAAAGAAAATTTACTCCATTCTGAGTTAGAGAACTCATCGGAGGGAAAAACATTGAGATTTAATTCCCAAGATAGTGATAATATCCATCTAAACCCAAGAATATATGAATCTTAAATTTTTTTTGGGGTTGATCCCATGTCATAATAGATTTCAGCTTTTTAGGATCAACTGAAACCCCATGTTATGACACCACATATCATGAGAACTCCATTTCTTGAATCCAAAAACCACATTTTGATATCTTGGCATAAAGTTAGTGATTTCTAAATAATTATAGAATTGTTCTTAGATGAAACATGTGATCCTCCTCAGACTTAGAGTAAATATGGATGTCACCCACAAAGACCACAAATAATGTATCAAGATACTCATGGAAGATCCTATTCATTAAATATATACAAATAAAAGAGTATTGGTTAAACCAAATGGAATGATAAGGTACTCATAATGGTAATACCTTATTTGAAAGGAAGTTTTCAAAATGTTAGATTCTTTTATTCTCAACTAATGATAATCATATCGAAGACCAATCTTTAAAAACCAATTCACCCCTTTGAACTTTTCAAATTGATCATTAATCAATGATAATGAATATTTATTATTTACCATAAATCGATTGAGTTTTAGGTAGTAAATACCAAGGCGAAGTAACCCATTATCTTTCTTCAGAAATAGAATAGGGTCCAACCAATGTGATACAATTGGGTGTATGAAGCTTTCCTCTAAAAGATCATCTAACTGAACCTCCATCTATTTATTTATAGCTGGTTTCATTATGTAATAATGAATAAATAATTGTTTAGTAGAACACATTAAATCAATGGAAATATATACCTCCCTTAATGGTGAAAAAAAGATAAGTAAGAAGAAAAAATGTTATGAAAATCGGTGCAAAATAGAGGGAGATCACCGCTCAAGGATTCCCACTCCAGATAAAATGTGAAAATTGATATTAATTCCCCCAACTATGAATAAGAAAGTCTGGAACTAATCAACCTCAGGTAAAATTCTACTTTAAAGGTACAACACACCCCATCAAGATCAATAAAGAAGACCCATATAAGATAACAATCAGTATATAATTTATTGGAAATGAGACAACCCATCTTGAAAATGATGTCAACTGGTTTCATTTAAATAACTAAAAAGTAAAAAGTAATATTGATATTTAATAATAAGAAATAAAATTTGGAATATAGAGACCCTTCTCTCTATTCTTTCTAAGGGGAATATTAATATCAATCACATAAGATAAAATCTATATACTAATAATAATAAGATTCACAATATGGGTAAAAAAACGAATGAGATAAAAAAGTATCAAATAAATTAGTCACTAATGATGAATTTATAGGGTTGGTACTTATCATTGTCACCAGACTGGAATCTTCTTCATCTGAAGACTCTTCCACTATGTAAAAAAGATTTATTCAAGATACATATGGTTAAAAAACCTTTATTTATAAAGCATCTGATTTCACCACACTATTTTTTGATGAAAATGATCTTATGCCACCATGTGTAGTAGAATAGACATGATTTAATTTATTTATGTGAAATAAGTTTCTGCAAGAACCACATACCTTTGGTGCCACAGTGAAAACCCATTTTGAGTGCCCAGGTTTTCCACACTAGTAACAAATCAAAGGGCCTCTACGAGGGACTAAAGGAGTTCTAGAAAAACCCTAATATCAAGAACCAAAATAAGGATCATCAAACTTTATCTTCCCTTTATGGGAACTCACATAACCACCAATGGGGGAAAAAGGAACTCCAATCAACCTTGAATTATCAACCAAGTACATTTCAACCATCAATTATCTATTGAACACATCATCATAAGAAAGAAGCTTTAGAAAGAAAACATGAGAACACATATCAGATCAAAGTTCCATCTTGAACCATCGAGTATTTATCTTCTCATTTGACACAATATAAGGTAAAAAATACACAAGTTTAGAAAAATGATTTTCATATTCAGTCATAGTCCTGCCAGCCTACTCACGTTTGAAAACCTCTATAAACATGGAAAACATCACTGAATGTAGATAGAAATGGTCAATTAAAAGATATTTAAATTATTTTTTACTATAATAACTTTAGCTTCTTCACCACCACTATCACATCCCACAATATTATGCTAGTTTAATCGAGCTTGAAGGTGGCACATTTCTCTTTGATTGCATCCGATGTCTCCAAGAACTCAAACAAAATATTAATATTTCCCAACCAATCCTCAACCAGTTGAGGATAATTAGAGACTTAGAAGGCTGGTGGATTTCGTCAAAGGAACTCCTAATTGAAAATCTTGATGTCGTCAATTTGATGTTCCATATATGGAACCTGAATGAGAATTGGTGTAGGTGCAATTCCTAGTGGTTGGAAAACACACACAATAACTTTAACCAGATTCTAGACCAAAGGAGGGTTTTATCAATGTGGTTCATCAAAAAATTCCTCTTGAATCATATTTCAAATATTCTTAAAATCATTATGACTCAAAACATCAGCAAAAAATATTTAATACATTATAAAAATTACACAAAATAACTATCAAACAAGGAAAACATATAAAATTAATCCCAATAGATAGATAAATAAGACTTTGATTTCAATCTATCCAAATAAAAATTAGGAAAAATAATAAAACTAATTCTCAAGATGTCATTACCAATCCACCATTGGATACTTAAGGATCATTATAGTGAGAGATGGATAGGTACTCAGTTTTAACTACATCGTAAGTCCCAACAATATTATACAAATTCATATAGACATAAAGGAAAGATTCTTAACTTGCACCTTCAATATAACTTTTTCACGAACTAGACTTGATACCCTAGTACCCTGAAACTTGATCTAATATTGACATATCCCTAAGAGAATTACCAATACACATGGATTGGTGACTAGCACCTTGAATCATACATGATAAAGTTATAATGGTTTTTCCACATAAAAAGAGGAAGAACAAAAAAAGATAGTATGATTAAATGAAAATTCTATAGGTAGAACAATACCAAAAGTCAAATAGGTATAAAAAACCTAAAGCAATTCATCAAAGTACTAGAAAAAAAGAATATGAACAACCCAAGTCCCAAAAATACACAACTCTCTAATACACAAAGATCAATAAAAATAACCAACTCTAAGAGATGCTTTCCCCTTGCTCGTACCCGGTAAAAGATAATATAAAAACACCAGAATTCAAAGGTAGGGTGTGAGATAAAATCCCAGTAGGGTCTCACCAAGGATTCCATAAGAATATTACACAATTAATTAACCAAATAAATATTTTAATTTTAAATATTACAAGCATGGTAGTTGAAGATAATATTTAAAACAAATAATGCTTTACATTTCAATTGATGGAAATACTTTAAACAATGGCCTAATAATAATTTATATAAAATAGTATATATAAATTAATAAGTCATGTGTAAAATTGTTTATAATCAATGGAATATGTAAATATAATCCAAAGCAAGAAACATGGTAATCCTCTAATAGGTACGATGGTACCAAGTTATGGGATCCTTACACACTCGAATAGGTGATCAGGTAATATGTGTACACACATCCCTCAGACACTAGTCAAAGAGGACTCATGACCGTCCCATCAGAGATGTGACCTGATGCATATTTATTTTTCGATTTTTGAAGCATCTATAGATTTCTTTCATAAATAACTCACTATCTACTTAGTCATGCGTGTTCTCTAACAATCTCCAATAATAGATTCTTTTTTCAAAACTTTTTAAAATACAATTAACCCAATTTCATCTCATTTTAGAATGTTAATTTCAATTTTAAAAAAGGTTTTTTAATCAATATTTAACTTTTTTCCAAAAATCAATGGGTTTTACTCAAAAAAATTAATTCATTTTTCTCAAAAAAATATGAAATGAATTTCAAAAATTAATTTCCCAATTTAATCTTAAATTTTAATTTCACATTTTAATTTTAAAGTTTCCATCAAATTTCCATAATCACTTTCCAATTCATTAGAATTTGGAGTTTTTCTTAAATTTCATGCCAAAGAAAAACAAAATCCCAATTTAACATAAATTGAAGTTTTTAATAATCTAATTGAAATCAATTAAATTAAAATCAAGAAATTTATTGTCAAATAAATTGTAAAATATTAAACATATCTACATACTATAGATAATGGAATCACGTAACATAACTTTTTTAATGGGATTAACCAATAAATAATGTTGAAAATAGAGTTCAAGAAATAAACCCTAGATTCAAGATCCGAAAAAAATGATATTAGATCCTCAAACAACACAGATATATAAAAAACCATAAGGAGGATGGGATAATAGAGTAGAAGAGAAGAAATGGGGAAGGAAAACTTACCGAGAAAGGATTGAAAGATGATCTCCAAGATTTAATCCACCTTGGAGAGGGTTTTAAGGAGAAAAAATGGTTCTTAGGATCCCTCCCAACCAAAGAAATTGTAATATGGCGATTTAGGCCTGAATGAGAGTTAAAAAGGGGTGTTGAGAACGTTTTAATGAACTTTTAGAATAATTAAATCCCTTGAACACAGTTATCTAGGTAGGGACACAATGTTTATAAAACCATTAACCTTAAATGTGAACCCCTATTGGTGGGATTTTATGGTTTCTCATTAGTTGGGGCCTAGTTTGGCAAACCATTCACTAACCATAAAAACTTGTATTTCCTGGGTTTGTGTGGGTTTCACTATCAGGGAACACGATTTGGGGAAATTTTATGCCAATTGTTCATGACCAAAAATCCATAAAAAAATTTGAAAATTCTTCCTAAAACATCCCTAAATGAATCCCAACAAAATAATGATCTAAATAGGGGTTACAAAGTACCTAAAAATAGTAAAAATATGTTATAGTAATAGTATTACAAGACCTAAAAAAAGTGGCAAAAATTAATGAAATTAGAAAAAAACCTTCTAGAAGAAATTAATTTTCATTGAGAAAGAAAAATATGTCTCTTAAAAACAAATTTTAAAGACCGAGTCACTTTTGTGTTTTTTTCAATATATGTGGCTACTATTATGAAGAGTTTTCACATGAAACCACTCAAGAAAACTCTTACACTAATGAGAAAATAAAATCATACCATATGGTCAAAAATAAATAAATAAAATAAGTAATTAGACCTTTTGTTGATAGTTAGAAAAAAAGTTAGTATTAACCCCCAAGAAAATATTGAATAAATATTAAAAGGATGTTCAAACTATAAAGAAAACATTATTCTACAGTGGAAAAGGAGGCCACATAAAGACCATTTTAAGATGACCATGAATTCCAATGTAAATTAGAGAAAGTTGGAATTACAAAAAGAATCCATCTATGAAAGAGATAATAAGATTGGATTAGTGGTTGACACTTCTATTGAATAGGTTGATAGGCTTCCAATAAAGGATATCGTATAGGTTGTTGATAGTGTGTGTGGAAGGTGAAATATGGAAGGACACATTAATAATAAATTTATGACATTACAATCACAATAATAATGTCCAATGAAAAATAAAGATAAAACAGAAGTTACCATTAGTGCTAAAATTATTACTGCTAGAAAGGAATCCACACCCAAGAAAAAGGAAGACAATGTACCAAAATATTACCCAATAGTATATTCAGATTTATTGGAAAGGATAATAAATTAGATAAAGATGAAAATAAATAAAATACTCAAATTTATAAGTTGAATAAGGTCAATCTTGCTAAGAATAAATTTGAAAGAAAATATAACTCCATGCAACTCAAAGGTGAATAGATTTGGAATAAAAAGAATGAATCAAGCATGAAGAGGTATTGTAAATTCATACATTCAAAGAAAAGAGTTGATGGGTTGAGAAATATATCTCATACCTACAGATAAAATTTAGAAAATTAAATAAGATCATGAAGGTATGGCGTGCTCTCCTGAGCATGCCTCTCTTATTTTTCCCCAACTTCCCTTCCCCTATGTTGGAGAGTCTTCGCATCTATTCTCTTTCGATGATAAACCTGGAGCTATCTCCTTTTTTCTTCTAAGGGTTTTGTCCCCTAATGTTCTTTATTGAGCACCTTTACAGTTTTTGTCTTCTTCCTATCCTTCTTCCTAGGATTTCATTCCCTCATTTTTCGTATTAGGGTTTCAATCCTATGGATGTTTTAGGGATTCAATCCCATTTTTTATTTTTTACCTTCCTTGATCCATGATCATTTTGGATTGCAATTTGGTTTTTATTGAGGAGTTTCAATGGTGTTGTAGTCCCAATTTTTCTATTGAAGGTTCATCGTCGTTGTTTTATGGTGAATCAGATGGTGCTTGTCGGGCCGTGACTTTCTATTGACGTCCCCCCTTCTCGTACACCTCTATGGCCTCTAGATCCACTAGTTCCTTCTAGATCGGTCGAGAGATTTGGTTTCTAAGATGTTTTGGGTTGTGTTGTGTGTTGTGGTGGGGGGTTCCAAGTGGCCCAGCCAGTGCTTAGGCATCGAAAAGGTTTTATTTTGGATGGGCGGTGTCAATGGAGAACATGACTCCCTATGAAGGATCCATGATTCTCCTACACTGCTCTAGCTTTGGGTACCACCTTTCCTCCCTGGGTCAGTCTGGAGAGGTGGCTATCACACAAGATCTTGGAGTTGTTGTTCTAGTGGTCATCGACATTCCAAGAGGCTTGATCTTCATTTACTTTATGTAGTGTCTTTTTGTGCTGGTTTGTTGTTTGGAAATTGGGGATGAGGACTTCATGATGTTGATGGGTTTTTATGTTCTTTTGTGGTGTTTGATCGGTGATGCTAATAGAGGTAGTGAATCAGAGTTTGGTGTAGGAAATGGACTTCGAATGAGGTCGGTGGTGAAGATGAAGAAGTCGATGACTATGGTGACGTGATGATGTGACAATGATGACAGTGATGTGATTCTAGGCCTGTGAGTGATGATGCAGTTAGGTCTTCCTTGATGGTGGTTTTCTCGGGCTTCACACTTTTCCCACAATTCCAATTTTTTTAATTTTAACTTTAAAATTTTAATGTGGCTTTTTGGGATCAGATTTTTGGTGAATTCTGTTTAATGTGTGTGATGTTTGAAATTTTTATTCTGTTTTTTTAAGGTTCTCACTTAGCCAAAGAGTGTCTTTTTTATAAAATGAAAAAAAATTATTTGAGGCGGAAGAAGATCCTCCTTATTACTATATTTTGTTGGATATGAATCATTGAAGAGAGAATTGAAGGTGAATCTTGAAAAATGGTGAAATGGGGAAAAATGTAATCTTTAGAAAATTTAAAGGGTTTTCTATGATTGAGTATCTCAATTGGAATTCATCTCACAATTGGAGTCAAACATACCAATAAATACTATACATGACTATAAATAACCATAATGAAGAAAAGAAATTATACCTTGAGATTTAGCAATCAAATAAGAACAATCTACAAGAAATTAGTCATTTCACATGAATATTAAATTCAAGAAATGTTTGATGAAATTGAATATTTTGGTATGATTTTAATTCTCCAATCACTGTCCTACCACACATTCATTATGTTCATGAAGTGAGAGTTATTATTTATCCAAATGGGGGAAGAAATTTCTTATGATTGGATGATTTTAATGTGTGTGTTAATGTCATTTGAGGTTCTTGAATCTTCTTGAAAATTAGTATTGATTATCGCCTAAGGAGTGAATGTTTGAGTTGGTACCACATTGAAGTGAGTGAATGGACAACCATATTTTAGAAATTAAACACTCTTAGTTTCTACATTGGGTAATCCAAAGTAAAAATAGAGTTTGTTGTTTGATGGAAATTTACTAATAAGAAATTGGTATCGCCCTTATATCACAAGTTGATGGAGAAATTAGAAGGTATATGAATAAAAGGGAAGAAGAAACTTATAGGCCTCCTTATAATGTTAATTTGAGAGAAGAATTTTTTCCTCCTTTTCATTTTTTATCAATAAGGGGGATAGAAATGTGGCATTGAATTTAGAAGTAAAATTATATTAACATCAAATACAAAGGGGAGATTAAAGTTCCCTTGTATTTATAGAATATTGAGTAGTATTTGTTTTTAATATAATGTATGTCAATATGTGTTTGATAAGGATATAGTGTCTTCTAATTAACATGAAAATGAGCAGTTATTTCATGTTGGTAATGAAAAGTGATGGATCTGTAACAAATTAGGGAGCTATTTTTTTTTGTGTGTAACCTTTTTATAATATCTGAATTTTGTATTTATGTCATAGAAAAGTTATATTTTGGTTGAATATACTATCTATTGAAGTTATAAAAAGTAAAGAAGTTTTCAATTGATATGAATACTAAATTTGTATAGAAAACATGCAATGATTAATTTAAATGGATTTAAATAGATTAAAATTAGGATATATACTAGTTGAAATATTTGAGAATCCATCAATGGTTTATGTAGAAAGTTTCATAATTAAATTTTTGAATAAATTCACTTGGATGAATTGTTTAATAAAGATAAAGGTGATTTATAGAAGCTGAAGTTCAAGATGAAATTTAGAAGGAAATAAATATCATCAAAATAATCTAAATTGATTGTTAATATGATAAAATAGTTATTAATAATTAAGTTTAAGGGTTTTAAATTGTTTTAAAAATTCCCAAAGTGTTTTGATGAGATGGAAGAGGGACTCAAATGACTTGATGGGAATTTGATTTGAATTAAATGTTGTTTGGAAGTCTAGTATAGTGAATATGAATTTATGATGAGATCATAATAATTTAAGTCATCCATTTATGACTTTCATGCTACACTATAATACTTTGAAAATGGAAATTGTATTAATTTTATTTCCCAACCTATAGTAATTCCAAAGTGGTGGTATGAAATTGACGATAGCATAAGTATTTGAGATTTCCTTTATTAGAATTTGAGTTTATCCTATAGTATTTTGAGGCGCATATGAATCTAGTTGGATCTTCATAAGACTTGTTAGAGAGTATTATAGAATAGTTATTTAAGAGAGAATGAAAAATTTTGACATCTTATTACATTAAAGTTATATGAAACTAGCTTTAGTTTCAATGTATGAATTCTTGAGCTAGAGTAGGACTACCTATGACTAAGAATATGACTTTCAACTTAGGAAAGTCTATGAAATATAGAAAAATACTGAATGGATTATCTAAAGTGGAAAATTAAATGTAAAGATAATTGAGCCAAATTTTAAAATAAAAACATCTCAAATAAATCTTGATTCAAGTAGTGTAATGAAAGTTTGATATTCATGTAAAGAGAGAAAAATATCAATGTATGAAAGAACTTCTGAAAAACTATGTGTAATTAAATTTTTTTATTGGGATTTCAAGAATATTTCAGATGAATTCAAGTTGATTATTGTTCTATAATCCAATTTTTAATATCATTAAACATTTTTGATTCATGCATATTTAAGATGAACAAGGGTTGAGTTACTGGAATTTAAATACTCAAGATGAGTTTATGATGCTACTTCAATGATGCACTCAATCCAAAATGAGGAATGATTCACTCAACATAATCTATTTAATGAATCTTTTTTAATACATCCTTATAAGAATATAATTTTTTTATATTTTATAGAATCATTATATTGAAAAATAATATTTATCCTACAAGTGGAATAAAAAGGGGATTTAATTTGTCCATGATAAAATGAGTTTGAAGAGAAAAAGGTTTTTTTGTCAACCATATTTTTAAATCATGAAAAGAAGATTCAAATGGGATCTTTTTTAGAAGTTCACTATATATTTTGGGAGAAAAAAAGTTTTTAATTTATTAATGTACTTGAAGATGGTTGTAAAAAAGTATTATAAGAATTCCATTTATAGATATTGAAAAAGAAAGGAGAAATTAGGTATAATGACATGAGAAAATCGAGAATGAGAGAAAAAAAGACATGATTGAGTTGTTGTTCTTGAAGGGAACTACTGTGAGTGTGTCAATAGAGCCAAGAACTATCAAATAAAGAACAAGAAAAGGTATATGATTATAAGAAGAAGAAGAAATATTTAAGAAGGATAAACTGATGAACTGATGCTAAAATGGAGAATATTTTGGGTTTTGAATAAAAAATAAGTTTTCTAAGATAAGTTGGCCAAAGGAGAAGAAGAGTATTGCTTCAGATCATAAATGGTAAAAAATTCTATGTGGAAGAAGTATATTGGAGTATTTAATGAGTCATATCACTAGTAAAAATTATAGAGGAATATTTTACTATATAATCACTAAGTATGATCTTATGATCTATATTCATGAAGAAGTTTTGAGTTGATAAAGTCCATTAATGGATTTCTAAGAAGAACTCAAGAACTAGTCATGAAGTAAAGATCGATTTACATGATTAGATTTTAAAGACGTTAAGGTTATTTAAGATTATCTATGTTGAGGAAGTAGATCAGTTTAAGGGTACAAATGCATCCTTGGACAACTTATTGATTTACATTAAATGAGAAAGAAACTCAGAATACTAGATAAAACTATTCTAGTTTGAATATTATGAGATACTATATATAAATATACATTAAATTGTGTAATAGAGTGACGAAATTTCACTTGTATAATATGATGTTCAATTTTTTATGTAATATTGAAATACATGTAACACATAATCCCTTATGTAAGGTGATTTTTAATTTATTTTGATCTATAAACATCTTGTTATGTCCTTATTGATTTTTGTTTTTGGGAATAATAGAGGATTTGTGAGTGTTTAGGGAGTTTGGGGTTCAATATTTCAAAAAATACCTAAACATAGAGCTGAAATGCAGTTGGAAGGACCCCTAGATAATTAATGTCCAAAGAAGAAGCTTTGTTAGTATTCTGGGATCACCAGCCTGCCAGTGTGATAATACTACCCAACTGATGGCCAGGAAAGAATTCTTATAGGTCTTCTAGGATTATTGGTTAGCTGATAGGCCAACACCGACTATTTGGAGGTCCACCGACTAGACAGTGAGATCGTGCCAGGTTGACGATGGGCTTCTGGATGATATTTTAACTAGGTAAGCATATTAATTTCACTAAAACCTTTCTTTTATTTATCTCCTCTCCCTTGAATCAAACTAGACCTATATAGATATAGGGGTCTCTCTTTAGTGATTTTGGATTCCTCTCATTTCTTGGTGGTTGGATGTTCCATTGGTTGGGTTTTATTCTTACAAGCAATTATAATGTCTTTTATGAATTCTATTTTTTTTATTTGATTATTCTTTATGGAACCCTAATCCAATGAATTTAGGATTGATTTCTCAAAACTAGTGTGTCATGGTTAATTTAATCGAGAATTCTTGGTAGGTGAGAATTTTTTTCACTTAAGTTAGGTGATATCTAGTTATACCCTTAAATATTTATGATTTTCTATGTATATATGATGTGGGGTCATGATGAAATAATGCGTGTTTGGCCTCTCCAAATTTTTTATTGAATTGTGTCCCTAAAATAGATAATTTAAAACTTTCCATGGGCTTTTATTGGTCTATTGTCATGTAACGACTGATAATTAGGCCACTATGTAAGGTGTTAGAAACTTTTATATTTAGAAGTAAATGAAAAAAACCCTTGATATTTGAAATGGAATCAAAGTGGAGACACTAGGAGTGTATTTAATATGACTAAATTGTAATGTATTTTTAATTATTTCTAGGATATATCCTAGATTCATGTGAATTAAATTAAAATATTTATAGATTAACTTTTATTAAATGTTTAATTATGAAATTATTGGTAAATGGATAATTTTTTTTATGAGATATTGAACTCGTGAATGTGAGATTGATAATTATGATTAATTTTATTATTATTACACATTTTTATGGTATACCTTGGACTATGTCCTTGGATTTTGGGTGAGAATATATTCATATATTTAAACATAGTTTAATTATGACTTAAACTATATCCTTGTATATGGGGTGAACATATATTCATATATTCATATATTCATATATTTTTATGATATTCCTTGGACTATGTACTTATACACAAGGTGAAAAAATATATATAAATATATTCATACATGGTTGTAGTATTCCGTGGATATATCCTAGGATACATGGTTTACATATATTTATACATATTAATATCAGGTTTTACGACACCATGGACTAGTTCCATGGGTATATGATGAATATGTATATATCATAAAAGGTTATGAACTCATTAAATATCTATGAAATATATGTATAGAGACATCTGAAATTAGCTAGAGTATTTATGGTTGACCCATGGTGTCACCATAGACTCAAGGGTTAACATTTAGATTATTACACAATTTTTTTCTAAAACATTATTTCTTTACTTATATTTAAATATACACTCTTAAGCATTATATATATTCTTTAGACACCATTGGTGGTGGAATAATAATTTTTACTCAAACCCTTCTCAGAATTTCATTGGTACCCGAGAAGGCTTTATGGTTGTGGGATTGAATCAGGGTAAGACCCCTATGTTAAACAGGTGACATGGTATGTCACGATTTATGCATAGATGGTAGTATTGGGTATGGCCTCAATACACATTTGAGTTTATTTTCTTATTTGATATTGTTTTGGGATTTTTTATGTATAAAATATTGAATTAAATTTTGTTTTAGCATGATTATAAATTTTTGATTATTTAGCACTTTACTTGATGTATGTTTATGATTTTATGTGATAGATGTTATTGTTGTGATTTCGGTTGTATATTCTTCTATAATTATCCTTTTGGACCCTCATCATTTATCTGTAGCCTCTATAATATGGTGAGTCTTGTTTGAGGTCATGTATTGACTCATTTAGGTTACTTATGAGTGAACCTAATTGGGGCATTGCAAAGTGGTATCAAATCCTATTTTATTTTATATTAATATTTTGGTAAGGTATAGCAGCGATAAGATATTTTAGGGTCATAATGTTGAACTCATACCTGGTAGTATCTAACCCACATATGCGGAAGTTCCAATTCAGAAGGAACATATTTTTGTTGATTTTTTTTTGTTTTTAAGGTTGAATCATTTTCACCTCATGTGATGAACTTAGTTTCTATGATTCATTAGTTATGGGGTTTTATTTATAGGTTGGTAGGGAATGAGGGAGAGTGTGCATACATAATGATATGGACATTGAGACTACACTTTGCTGTGTTTTTAATTATGATAATTAATCGGGTAAAAATGATTTCCTTATAACATGTAAATTTTGGGGGAGTAAAGAGAATGATGTTATACTTGTTTCAAATTTCCATAAATATTATGTTCTAAATTTCCTATAGTGTTTTTAAAGGAATTATTTTGAAATTTTGAAACGAAATTTCTACAAAGACTTATGATAGTATGGCAAGAGGGTGGAAATGAGAAAGCCCCTTCAGGTGTCAAACCTAAGCCCCAAGTGGCTCTAGATAATATAGTAGATGATCATATCCATGAGATCGTATTGTGATTTATGCTATTGATGGAGAGATATAGAGATCCTAAATGATCTACACTAATGATGTCTAACCTCACTAAGGAGTTTCAATTACAACACCCATTGATCATTATAGGGGAATGCGGCCCCCATTCAGTATAGTTATAGATGGAATTTATGTGGACTATCTTTGACTATATAAATAATCTATTTGAGAAGAGAGTAAATCTTGCAGCTTATATAATCTGAAGATTGGTGAAGTGATGGTGGGACATATTTATCTATGTGGACCACTATGTGGGCATGACTTGAAAGGACTTCAAGACCAGGTTATTTGATTAATTATTTCCCTATAACTTAATTGAAAACATAATTAGTGAGTTCATATACCTTAGGTAATAACGTATGATGGTGATGGATTACACCTCCCATTTTCTGGATCCAAAACATGTTTAACTATACATGGAAGGGAATGTGATGGATATAAAAATGTTATTTAAGGGAGACTATTAATGTGGAATCAGTTTATAGGTCAATGTATTCCATTTTAAGACCTTTTATAATGTAATGAATCAGGACCTCATCATTGATGGAAACCTAAAAGAGGCCTTGATATGTGGGCATGTAGTTCCATTGATGTGGAGTAGTAATGGATAGTATGGCAGTAAGAATCACTAATTCCATAATTTTCATTAGGTCAGTAATGGGAAAAGAAACTAGGGTAGTGGCTAGTTACTTATGGGAAACAAACCAGTTCAATGTTTTCAGTATGGAAGGACCGGACAAAAAAACCATAGTGTGACCAACCAATAGTACAATTTCAAGATTATATAAATATGGGACACATTAATTGGTTTCTAAGAACCCTATACTAATGTTCAGTAATAAGGAGTCTAGGTAGATTCAAAACTCTTAAATGATATCAACCGTGCTGAATTAGACAGGCAGTTTGAGTTCTAAAAAACATAAAGGATGAGGTGTGGGACATAGTATCCCAATGATACAGTAGTAACAACATTAGAGTAGTGTATTGTAGGGGGATGGTCTAGGACTGAGGGTCATGAAAAATTCCAACTTCATTCAAGGGAACCTACTCTTGTTGATCAGGATGTTAGACCTTCCATAGTCTGAGATACGATTCTGGTGGTTTCTTCAATAGAATCTATTTTATTTGATATTTTAGCTTCCATTTATTTTATAACTATTTTATTTATTGAATATTTAGGGATCTATGTAGAGTATCTTTTTATGGGTGATGACCATAGATACCCCACTTAGAAACTTTAAATACCCTGACCCAGTAGCTCAGAGTTGATGATTAATTTATTACATTGATATAAGATACAAGTGATCACATACCAAATGACCAGATAGTTTTTTAGTCTTGGTAAACTATATATATACTCGAATCTCATATAAATTTGAAAACATAAAATAAAAATAAATTATTTTTTTTGAGAATATAATTATTCTATCTAGCATATCCTTTCATATCAATCATAGTAAAATTTATAAAAAACTAGGGAAAGGAAAAAAATTAGGGTGAGCTCAAATGCTTAGTAATGGTTATGTACAATGTAATATATCTTAAGTAAATAACTAATAATCAACATGGAAAGTTAAATAAGATAGAAAAAATTTAATATAATCAATTACTTCAGCACATAAAATAATATTATAGGAATAAATGATAATCAAATAATTACATATAAATAATAAAATGAACATGAAACTTATACATGGATATAAAAACTGTTAAAAAATAAAAAGGACCTCAATAAATGATTTCATAATGATGGAATGAAAAATTATGGACATATTAAACTAATCATTAATTCATCATGCCAATACATCATAAACATACCATCAAGGCATTAAGCCTATACATCTTACATAAATGGGTAAAGCCTCAGCCAAATACCTAACCTATTTTGTCTCATGAGACCTACTAATTCTTTAAGGGGATATACAATTTTGGGGCTCAAATATCAATTAATAATTACAATTCATTCATCATATTAATAAAAAATAAAACTTAATCAATATGCCCTAAAAATCCACACCATAAATATTTGAAGAACTAGCTTACATAATGTCAATAATTTCCCCATTCAAACTGAACATAAACAGTCTAAATAAATAATGAGGATGCAATCATTACAAAATATCCCATGCGGGGAATAAATAAAATAATGGGGTTTTTAATAGAATTACCTCAATAAGACCATTAAAAATATTCTTGAGGAAAATACCATTTTCACTTTGAAATTTCACTTTTAGAAACTAAAAATTTACAAAATACTAAGGAAAAATTTTTCTTTGAAAATAAGAATTAAAACATATAAAGTAATCTTAAAATCATTGGGTGATCATGATGATGAGAAATTACATTAATACTGAGTATGTTAAAATAAATATTCTTTCAATGTTTTGGGTAAAATGTAAAAAATTACCTTATTTAGAAAATGAAAATAATATTCCATTTATTTTTTTATAAAAATTAAATCATGGGTAAAAATTAATATTAAAAAATCATATATTGATATAAAAAAAATCTTGAAATTTTTTTAGATCACATGGACATGAAAAATATATTCCCTACTAAAGTGGAAATAAAATCTTTTTTCTTAAAACAGATTCTTGAACTTTTGAGTACACAATAGAGGAAAATGGTACTATTGCTTATTAACTTCATTAATAACCATAAAAGAAGAAAATTAAACGTATTTATCAGTAAAGTATCATATAATTTTATTTAATTTAAATTATTGCATAACACTCTAGATTAAAATTTGATTGAAACATAAATCCCTTGCTGCTTTGGTGTCTTTTGAATCAAAACCCAGTAAAAGAAATAATTTCAATTTAAATTTTAAATACCATTAATATAAATGGACTCATGATATAACATATCAAAGGGAAATTATATACACCACATTAATGAAACAAATGGTGAGTATGTCATATGTCTCACAGAAAAAAAGTGTGACAGGAAAAACCTTAACTCATGTACTAATTCCTTAGCTTGTGTTTGAAAATATTGTATAATAAGTATAGAATTATTATAGATATATTTTATAACTTTAATCATACATATAATATCATATATTATTTAATTATAACATTTTATAAATAGTATATTAAAAATTATTTATTAAAATATTTTTTCAAGGTGATAACTCTTTCTTTTTTCATGAATGTAATGGTACATTAGTTTTGGTATTTTTACTTTGATCATGGTTAAATCATATCAAAAATGATAATAATGATTTAAATATCATATATATTCATTATAAACATAGTTATATTCATTAATTAAAGGTAGATATTTAAAAATGAATTACACCATTCATGAAGATGGTAGGCCGTACGTATGCAAGAACGTTGTTTTAATCTTTATATGAATGGAACAAAAGAAAGGTAAATAATAATTCAAATTTAAAAAATTATTATTATAATATATATATATATAATAAATATTCGTAAAATATAACATTATTACCATACATGTAAATCAGAAATGATAAAACAGATGACATTTCTTCATGGAGGTGGTAATCCACGCGTACACACGAGCGACATGATCAATTTACAATAGATTAGAAGGTAAGAAGTTAGAAATGATATTATAATAATATATGAATAATTATTTCATAAATATAATATATATTCTTTATTTTCATCTTTAATATCATCCATGTAAAGTGGTGATAAAAGATGAATTACCCCACTACATGGAGACGATAAGTCGTATGTATGCGTAAGAAATATTTTTGATTTTCATAGGTTGAAAAAGAGATGATTATACAATAATAATGATAAAATATAAGTATATTTTTAATAATTTATTTTTTATTTTAGGATTATGAAAAAATATTTAGAGGGGTTTGAAAAAGAAAGAAATTTTAAAGAGTCGGTATAGATGATTACCACTTCTCTAGTTGACTTCCTTTATATTCCTTCTTAAGGACCATTGAAATGGTTTTTTATGAAGTACATAACCTCAAATAGTGTATAGAGATGTTGGGTATGGATTTTTGTATGTTTTTTTCGAGATAAATTTTTTAAAAAGTGTGAATAAGTGAGGGGAAGAGGCACCCTTTTATAATTGAGGTGAGTGACACACTTGTAAATTTGTAATGTTTTAAAATATTATTAAGTCAATTTCGTAGAAAAATGCCCCAAAATTAATCATATTGATGTTAAATATTGATAATGTTGAAATAAATCTAACCAATGGTGTATAATATAGTTTTATATCATTTTAACCCTTATCATTTTAGATTAATCTCCAATAAACTTATTTTAATCTTCATTGCGGTAATGACTTTTTCAATCTTAAAGGGTCATAGTTTTACCTATAAGTTATAAATTGGATCATAAATGGATTTTTTTGAAACTTTTGAACAATTATAATAGTAATTGTCCAATTTCAATATTTTTGTGAATTTAAAATAATTTATTATAATATTATTTTTCATAAAATATGATTAATGTCACTTTTGAAACTATTCATTTAATCTGATTATAAAGACATCAAGATAAAAATGAAATTAAAATATAAACCTTTAATACATCACTATTATGTTATATTCATTTATAAAATTCATGTAACATAATAATTTATTCATCTTTTTACATTTAATATTTTTAAAATCATTTATTCTATTTCTCTATTAATTGAATAAATATTGTGTACGTGTTGTGTAATAAAATTGAAAATAAATTACCATGATAAAAAATTTATTAATATTTAAAATTAGAATTTTAAACTAAAAACAACCTTATTTTATCCTTATGAAGAAATGTTAGATATATTAAAGTCAAGAGTGTGTCATTTTTCATTTATTCTTTTCTTAAAGTAATATAAAGGTTTGTATAAAAAGAAAATGGAACCAAGTTGAAATATTTGCATAATTTCATGAAAATTTCCAAAATTATACTATATAATAAGATAAATAATATTTTTATAGAAATTTATAATCCTTATCCCAATGTTTTTACCTTATTTTACCATTTTTACTCTTATCGAGGTGACAACTACTCCCAAAGGTTACTATTTATAATAACAAAAAATAAAAGAGAACTTGCCAAATTTTATCGACTTGATTAAAAATATGGAATCAATTTTTCAATATTATATTTAAAAAATTGGAAGAATTTTGTAACATCTTGGGTTTTAAGAAATAAACACTATATTCAATAGCATACAAGATACACTACATCGAGCTTAAATGAACAACTAAATATTACTAATTAAATGATACCATTATAAACTATCCATTTGAATGGATGGAATTAAAATTATTAACTGAATTATGAAAAAATGGTTTATAATTTTTTGTAATTAATTCTTTGTTGCACAATTAATTATAAATGAATGTAAAACCTTTTTTAAATTAGAGGAAATGTTTTCTAAATAAACTATTTAAATGAAAATAACTGAGTTTATAAAGTAATAAAATCA
Organism: Viscum album; assembly: GCA_963277665.1. Classification (NCBI taxonomy): domain Eukaryota; kingdom Viridiplantae; phylum Streptophyta; class Magnoliopsida; order Santalales; family Viscaceae; genus Viscum; species Viscum album. Next base: position 1,604,182,865 of record OY728141.1, on the reverse strand, counting down.
CTCATTTTTTGTTTTAATAATGAAATATATATGTAATATATTGAAAATAAATTTTAATATTCATATTATATGTTTTATAGACATGAAATATGAAAAAGTCAATTTTTTAGATAAAAGATGCATTTTTGAAAAAAAATCAAATTTTGTCATCTTTGATGAAGAACCTGTTTTAAATATTGTTTTTGAAACTTTTATAAGTTATATCTTACAAAATAAAATTATTATTTGGAATCATGACACAAAATTTTACTTTGGATAAATTTTTGGTATTTTTATGATAATATTCATTTTTTATTGAATATTGAAAAATACAACATTTTTACTCAAAACTGCTTTTTAATATAATTTATTTGTATAATTATATTGTCCTTTTTATTTGTTTTAATGTATAATTATATTATGTTTTTATAATTTAACCCAATTTACTTCATCGTAATTAATTTCATGTCGAAAATAGATATAAAAACATTTCAAACTTTTGAATGATTCACTTTAAAAACCGCTTTTTAGTCTCGTCAGTAAAATGAGTTTTAAATATAATTATCCTAATTATTTGAATTGAATAAATTAAATTGGATTACATATTTGGAATTATAAGGTACAAATTAAAATGTATGTTCAATTTCATTTATTGGTATTAAAAAATTTACCATGGTAAAAAAAAATTACTATTGTAAAAGTAAAATTTTAACTAGGTTAAAATTAAAAGTTAAAAGATTAACCTACCTTAAAACTACAACATTTATAGGGATTTTGGGGTCTGGATCAACCATAAAAAGCCTATAAAACATTAATTACAATCCAAAGTTGTGTAATTTTATGCCACCTTAATATGGTTGTCTTTTAATATAAGATAACTAATAAACTAATTACTTGAACTCACCTCTCCTCAAGTATAAATTCCACCACCCCACCTACCATTTTCGAACGGAAAATACTTTTATCCCCTAAAATATCAATCCAAACCTCTAATACAAACTATTCCTATATACAAGTTCTTATGGTATCACCAAAATACAAAATCTAAGGTCCTAAAAGGTCCTTTAAGGAGGGGATATTCAAGAGGTAATTTTCTCAAAGTACCTCTCTTAATTTATTTTTTATACTTTATACTCGCATCCTTCATCCATAAATGAATGATTAATATTGAATCATTTATATAATAGAGTTTTATGTTTCTAATTTAATATATAATATCTATTTAATTTCTCACATCCTCTTATTCAAAGAAACAAAATTGTTGTCCAAGTTATGCCGATTAATCACCTCTATGAATAACGTTTTTGTTATCTTTTAGTTTACCATCTTCATGGATGATATTAAACTATTATTATTGTCAAATAATATTTTAATATGTGTATTATAACCTATTTAATATTCGGTATATGTTATATTAAATATACCTTCATGCTTTCTATATTTTTGTTATACGATAACTTCGTTTGGGGATGTGTGAACTACCACCTCCTCAAAATGGTGTGATTCATTAACAAATCACATGGAATGTATTAAGGAATGTTTTATTAAAAATATGTTATATAAATTATATACTAATTCTAATATAATGATATTGTATATATGTACATATTTATATACATTTCATTTAATTTCACTCTTTTAATACAATTGGAAAAGAAAAAATAGCGTTCATTCGAACATACGACCTACTGTCTCCATGAATTGTGTTTTAAGTTTGTATTAAAATATTATTATAAATAATTATATAATTAATATATAATATATTTATATCATATTTTATATTCTGGATATTTTTTACTTATGACCACATAGACAATTTATATCATAAACAAGTTTATTTTCGACTCAAGTACCGAATTTCAAAAAAGTGTCCAATATGAACTTAAATAATTATGTAATTTTAATAAAATTGTAATAAGTGATATAAAAGGAATAATAAAATTTTAAAATGTTCCCATGAAATTAAAAATTAACCTAATTTTATTATTCTGGAATATAAGGATTGTACGTAATGAGTCAGACTCAAGGTAAGGGGATTATTCTAACTCAATTTCCATTCATTGGATTATACATATATTTTGTTGATTTTATTATGCCAATATTATGTGTGGAATAAATTTTTGTTGTTTTATATTTTATTTACACTTATCATTGCGTGGATATACTGTTTCTACACATAATCACCCCATTGATAAATTATTATGCCATTGATAAAAACCTTGTAAGGGAACTTCTTAACCTAATTTCCTCTCATTGGGCTTTATTGAAACTTAGTTGATTATATTATGCCAAGATGATGTGTGGAATCACTATTTATTTATTTAGGTTTTAATTTCCACTTCCCTTTACATGGATATACTTTCTCTATATATAATCACCTCGTTGATAAATTCTTATGTCATTGATATGAACTTTGTAAGGTAATTTCTTAACCCAATTTCCATTAGATGGGTTAAACTTATACTTCCTGATTATTATGATTATATGAGAAATAAATTTTGGATATATTATCCTGTATTTATAAATTATTTATGTGGATTTATAGTGAATACACATAATCTATCTATTTTATTAACAAAGTGATATTTTTAAGGGACTCTTTAACTAAAACATCATTTTAAATGTTTTATTGATTTAATATCATAAATATTTCTTATTAATTTACATGTTTTGAAAATGGTTTTAAGAATTTATTTATATGAACATTAATGTTTTTAAATATTAATTCCTTTCAAATGTTTCAAAGTGGTATGGGATACTTTGATTCAAAAATCTTATTTTTAATTGTGTTTCTAAAATGGATTGATTATTCTAATGACTTGGAATGTTTTTTTAACATATACGTCCTGAACTGAATTTCTATATTTTATGTCTTTATATTAATTTTATAGTTTTAAACTTTTGTTTCCAAATAAATTTATTTCATTTATTAGTTTACAACATTGTAAAAATGAGATGTGATTGAAAATTAGAAATGTTATTTTTTTCTTTATGCTTTTTTATGTGTTATGATTATGTTATGGTTCTTGGGAATTGCTTATATAAATGGGTGGTTCTATGATAAAACAAGGGAATGTAAGCCTATGATAACTCTACAATTCATTGGGTAATGATATGGAGTTAACCATTTGGTTTTTTATCTTGAGAGATTTAGAGATTATACTACGATGGGTATTCTAAATGTAACTATGAAGATTACACCATATGTAGCTATGAAAGCTACAATGTAAGTATGATATAGATTCTTAAAGTTACCTTTATGATTTTTTTCTATGAGTTTTTCAGGAATCGTATGATTTCTTGTGGTATGTTAAATAACTTATGTTTTATGTGTGAAAAGTATGATCTTAGGGGTTTACAGTATTCATGGACTAACATATTTCTTTATTTATGTTTTATACCTTACTAAAATTTTTGTGCTCATCCCATGTTATTAAAATGTTTTTAAAGGTTATAAGGATGAGAAGATAAAGTAATATGTCATGAAAATTTTTATCAAGAAAATAAATCATGTTTTATTTTTATAATGGTTTCCTTTGGTGGAAAAAGTGGATACTGAGTGTTACTATCCACATGTAATGTATTGGTCTATTATGTAATAATAATTTCCTAATTATCATAAAATATAAACCTAAAAGATCCTAAATGTGAAATAAGGTAAATTATTGAGAATAATAAATATTATGTAATGTTTAAGTTTGTGGCCTTATACTTGGTATCAAAGGAAAGGTTTATACAATTCTAGAGATTAGAAGTTTTGGTGAAACATATACTAAGTTTCTTTGTCAATTATTTTTTGTTAAATAATTATTATATAAATTTTTTAGATTGAGGAAATTTGGTTGCAAATTTAAGGAGGATGATCTCAAACAACATTCCTATCTCTTCCTAATGACATGCTTACAATAATATTTACAAAGTCATGTTTGGATGATTCAGAAAATTTTTCTTACATACAACTCTCTTGAAAAAAGTTGTATGAGATATCAAACACTTCATCTATAGCTCGATACCATCATGGACCATGGGGTTTTTTAATGAAATCTTATTTTTTCAATATTATCATATTTTCAATTAAGTAAAATATTATCACATAATTTTTAGATATTTTACCTTATCACATGATTTTGAAGCATACTTTGATTTCAAAAAAGCTGATAAAGAAGGGGACCCATGCATAACCTATTTATAATTGATTTTAAAATATAGTCTTTAAGAACATACTTAGAGTATTTTAAAAGGACCATTTATTTAATGTTTCAAGAAATATTTGGTCTGAAAGGTTTATAAAAATCATGTTTTATTAGATGTTTTGAAATTAGATGTCATACATGGTTAGTTTCCAAAACTGTTTTTCTATGAACACCCATATGACCCATGTTATAAAAGGTTTATTTGGTTAAAGGAAGAATGTTATTTTGAATAATATATAAATCATTGTTTCAATTCATGGACCTTCTATCTATGTGAACAAAATGACAATGAAACCAGGTGGATACCATGACCAAGGTACGATGTTATTTATTTTAGGAATAGTTTTATTAAATCATATGGAGGTGAAATAAAAAACTTCATAAATTAAGATGTTGATTTTATAATTATTTGGGATAAAAATGGGTGAAATAATAAAACATTTTACGTAAAAACATGTTTAGGTTATTTTTGATTTTTATAAAAAGGTATAACCTGAAAGATGGGTGACAACTCGTCGCATCCGGAAAGGCTATGAGGATCAGACCCACAACTGAAGGGAGACAAGAGTGTATCTCCTACCACTGGCCTATGTGAAGTACCTGGTTAGTATGAATTATTATTTTTAGTTAAATGAGTTGATAAAATATGAATAAAGTTGATTTTTTGAGCTTATTTTTTATCGAATGAATATCCTTGGTATTGGAAAATGATTTGGGGATTAAGTGATAAATATTATTTTGGAAGACGTTCGCTGTTTTGGCAACCCTATATGACTAAGGTAAATAGAATACTATGGGATTTTATTTGAGGAGTAATATTTGAATTTTATTTTGGAAGAATATATATTTTGATTGTGGACTTATGTTGATTCGGGATATTTATGAAAATGATTAACCTATCTTAGAGAATATTTTATTTTGGAAATTACATTTTTGGTATGAGACATTAAGAGTAATTGATGTTATTGATGGATAAATGTTAACATTTACTTTAGAAGACTTTATTATCAAATGCTTTTAATTTTTGGGTTTTAATCTTAGTTTAGATTATTTTGAGAAATTTTAAGGACAATTATTTTTCAAATGGTCTATGTTTAACTTTGGGTATTACTTTATAAATTTGGAGATTAAAAGTAGTTTTTCATTAAAAAATGGTTTATTCTTTTGGGGGAAATATCTGATCTTATCCTAACCTTTGTGGTTTTCGTTAATGTTTCAAGATATCATTAATATATAGTTAATATTTTTTGGATTATTTGATTCTCTATAAGTTGAATAAAATGTTTTAGGTGAGAAAAAAATTCATCTTGAATATTCATCGTTTGAAAAAAAGATGAGTTTGTAGTAGAAATTGATTAAAGTATTAAACTATACTATAAAATTAATTATGTTTCCTTACGTTATTATTCAATATCTTAAATTAATTCCATATCTTTATGAAAAGGATCTAAAAAAACGTTTTATGTTTACTTTTCCTATTGCAAAATCAAAGACCGTTTAACCAATCACAAATTTATGGTTTTGTGATTGTTATATTTATTCTGAAAATGTTTCCTATCATTCTCCATCAGAACTTTAAGGTTAGTTTTCTCTTCCATATCCATTTTTTCCTACATGTAACCCTAGTACTTGTTATATCAGGTGGTCTTTGTACTTCTCTTTTTATCTTTTTAAGTATAAGTTTTATTGAACCTTCTTCCAATGTGTGATTTCAGTAGAGGTATTTTGATAATTCATACCTTATTTACTAAACCCAAATTAGAATTTTTAGCCCTAAATTTATTAAATGGTACTATTATGTAACATTACAAGTTTTAAGAAAGAATCACTACGTTCGATAGTGTAAAATATATGCTACATCGAGCTTAAACGAACAAATAAATATTTTTATTTAAATGTTACCATTATAACCTCGCCATTGGAATGATGGGAATAATTTGTATTAACCTAACTATGAAATAAAAGTTTTTTATATTTTTATAATTAATTATTTGGTGCATAATTAATTATAAATGAATGTAAAACCCATTTTAAATAAAAGAAAATGTTTTTCTAAAAAAACTATTTAATTGAAAATAAGTGAGTTTATAAAGTAATAAAAGCACCCTTTTTTGGTTTTATTAATACAATATATATGTAATATATTATATTTCATGTTTTATATTGATCTTATATTTTTTCAGACATGTCATAAGAACAAATTAATGTTTACGAATAAATGAAATATTTTAATAAAAAATGAAAATTTTCCTCCTTTGATGGAAAACCCATTTTAAATATATTTTTTGACAATTTATAAGTCATATTTTTCAAAAAAAAACTTTTTATTTGGAATTGGGAAATCAAATTTTACTTTGGATAAATTTTTGGTATTCTTCTGATAATATTTGTTTTTTAGTAAATAGTGAAAAATATTTCATTTTAACTCAAAACTACATTTTCATCTAATTTATTTATATAATTATATTGTCATTTAAATTTATTTTAAAGTATAATTATATTATGTTTTTATCATTTAATACAATTTAGTTCATTTTAATTAATTTTATGTTGAAAATAGATATAAAAACATTTCAAACTTTTGAACATTTCAATTTAAAAACCTGCTTTTTCGTGCTGTCTACAGAATTAGATTTAAATAAAATATTCGTAATTCTGTGAATTGAATTATGAAATATGGATTAAATATTTGGAATCATAAGTTAAAAATTATATTTTATATTCAATTTTTTTTTGTTATTAAAAAATTTACCATGGTAAAAATTATTTAACGTAGTAAAAGTAAACTTTTGACAAGGCTTAAAATTAAAAGTTAAAAGAACCTACCAGAAAACTAAAATTAAAAGGGTGGTTGAGGTTTATATCAACCCTAACCAGAAAATAAAACAATAATTATAATCCAAAGTCCTGAAATTTAATTCCACTATATATGGTTTCCTTTCAATATAAGATAATCAATAAACTAATCACTTGAACCCACCACTCCTCACGTATAGATACCTCCACTCCACCTCCCATTTTTGGACTGAAAATCCTTTTAGCTCTTCAAATATCTTCCCAAAATAATCCTCATGACTCTCACCACATCAAAGTTCTGATGGTCTCACGAAAATGCCAAATCCAAGGCCCTCAAGGGTCTTTTATGGATGGGATATTCAAGAGGTAATTTTCTCAAAGTACCTCTCTTAATCTATTTAATTTTCTTGTTTATCCTTAACTAATTCATCCATAAATTCATGATTAATATAGAAAAAATTATATACTAGATTGTTATGTTTTTAATTGAATATCTCATATCCATTTCATTTCTCACCTCCTCTTATTTAAAGAAACAAATTTTTTGTTCAAGTTATTCCGGTTAATCACCTCCGTGAATAATGTTTTTGTTCTTTTTCCTTTACCACCTTCATGGATGGTCATAAAACCATTATTTTGGTAAAATAATATTTTAATATGTTTATTATAACCTATTTAATATTCTGGATATGTTATATCAACCATACATTCATGATTTCCATATTGTTGTTATACGATAACTTTATCCGGGGATGTGTGGACTACCGCCTCCCCAAAATGATGGGATTCGTTCACACATCACATATAACGTATTGAAGATTATTTTAGTAAAAATATATGATATACATGACATATTAATTATATTGTAATGATATTATATCTGTATACATATTTATATACATTTAATTTAATTTCACTCTTTTAATACAATAGGAAAAAAATAGCGTTCAACCGTATGTATGACCTACCATCTTCATGAATGGTGATTTCAGTTTTTCATTAAATATTATTATAAATAATTATATAATTTATATATATTATGTTTATATAATGTTTTATATTATGTATATGTTGTATTTATGACCTGATTAGCCACTAAATGAGGATAATATTCATTGTTAATATATATAATATTCATGTGATTTATTATTCACAAACACCATTTTAGTGCATTTTACACTTTGAACATCATTTCACATTATGATTGTAATACCTTCTTAAAATGAACTATTATGTGATACATTTTTGAACATCATTTAAAGTACTCAATGATTCATCTGATTTTAAGGAATCTAATTATACATATTTTAATTTTATATTTTGTGAAATTTATCTACAATTAAATATGAACATGTTTGATTCAGGGATCAATGGAGAATTAATGGAAGAAGATGAGGATATTTTGTGATGAAAGGAAACAATTCTGGAGAAGTCAGATTGGACACTAGCCCACTGATGAGACTGTGGGGACCAACATACATGCCCAATTAATCCCAAATTTCGTGTGATTTTATAAGACATGTATTGGAAAAAATCGAACTCCATGATACAATGCTAATTCGGCCTCCATGGTGTTCATTTAGGCGGCCCAAGTTAGAGATAAAATTCTGGGCCAGATTCTACGGCCCAGAAAAACATCCCACTAATATGATCATATCACGTAATAAAAATCTCCAAATGGGTCCAAATTATACAGAAGGTTGTAAGAGATCCGGAGCTCCATTTTCTTCTTCTATGTCCTACTCTGATTTGGCCATATAGAAGGTCTTACAAGCGCGTCTATTCGGTGAAGGAAAGTTGGCTGCCACCTCGGGTCAAGGGTGGAAAAATCAACTCTCCATTATTTTCCACCCACCTATGGCCTACCACAATTAATTGAGGAGACTTGGACTGTTTGAGGCTCGAACCAAGGGCTCAAAAATTCCTATTTAAGGTAGTGGTGTTGGAGGATTGAAGAATCTTTTGGATTCTTTGTTCAATTGTAATGTTATGCTGTAATTTTGTTGTCTCAAATTTGTATTTCACATGTAAGTTGTTCAATTCACTTTAGTTTCTTAATAAAAGTTATTCTTCTACTCTTATTCTATTGTTCTTAATATCACTTTGATACCGTTTGATCAAGGTGTGAATTTATTCACACCAAACCTTGTAAAATTATTCACACAACGGTGGAGTGATCATTTTATTTTTGTTGTTTTCTTTACTTCTCCATTTCCTCCCTCATGAGTCTACTTTCAGCTTCCATTGAAACCATGAGATCAATGGAGGGCTAAACCACTTATGGGTTGATCCAAGGGAGTATAAAGGGAATGGATTGGATGTTATTTTTCACCTCATTAATGTAAATCACATCTTTAATTGATATTTTTATTTGTTGATTTTTAAACTCCATCGTCCTTGTTTAATTTAAGGCCACACACTTCAAGTGCTAATACGAACCTTTACCTTGAAGTGATCAAAACTTTTATCCTTAAAGTGTATAGGTGATTAGTATTAAAATGTGTAGGCATTAAACCAGTATGTGATGATGTTGTTTTATCTCCTTAAATGAACCCATCTCAAATATAAGAAATTGAAATTATTAAAAAGGAAATACTTCCAATCCACCACGAGTGATAACCTAGGACAAACTCATTATTTTAAATTGAATTCACTTAATTATCTTATAGTTACTTTAAAACCATCTAAAATCAACCCAATTTGGCCTCTTCATAGCCAAAAACAATCCATTGAATGTACGTGTCTAGAGGTTACTTCTTAGGTCTCTGAGGATTCGACAACCCAAGCTAAACTACAAGGACCGTCTTACCTTATTCTCTTTGGTAAATTTGAGCGAGAATCAAATTTTGGTGCCTTTTCCGGGGACCTAAGTAAGTTATCTTAGACACTATCATACTTTTTTTCATCCCACTTCTCTTATCTCATCCCCAATTTCATTCACATGGAAACCCCTTTTGAAAAAATCCAAACATTGGGAACCTCTCCTTACTTTGATCACTCCACACCAAGTGTGATGTACAATGACCATCCTAGTTTCTACTGGTGGGATAACCAACAACCAATTTAGACACAATGTTTTAACTCTTATTCTCCACAAAACATTCCAAAATATAATGAGTTTCAATCCCCACAAAGCCAATTTGAACATCCTCCTATGGAATTCCAACAACATATTCATCCTCATAGAATAGACCATCTGTCTCAACCCCTTATCCATCCAAATCAATATACATTACTTGAAAAATTGTGTCAACAAATGGATATAATGAATTTTTAGGTTTCATCATTGAGGTTAGAACTACAAAGCATTAAAATTTTTGATGAACCTATCCCTACACAAACTGTCCCTTCCATAACCTTATGTGAAGTGTCTAGTTTCCCAAAAACGTCTCATGAATTTACTAAAGATAAAACCTTTGAATTTGGGGAATATGATGAGGGTCAAGAAATTTTTTATAGGTGTTTAAATTAAGATGAAACTGATTTTTTGTATTCCCAAGAGTAGAATTTGACATCATGGATTGAGTGTCCTGAATATCACTCCATTGATTCTTCAGAACAAAAAATTATTGAACCATTGGGAGAAATCACAAACTTTGAGTCCATAAACATTCTTAACACTGATCTTTCCAATTTTTTGGTTGAATCTTCTATTCAAGAGGAACCAATTTTGTTGAGAAATTCGGAAAATGAAACTGATTTGGATTCAAAATCTCAACCTGTGTTTGAATGTACTATCCAACCTGAGCTAAAAATTATTGTCCTTCCTTCCATGATCAACTATCCCTTCATAGGATATAACCATGAACATTTAGTTGTAATTCATTCTTCTCTTGAAACCAAAAATGTTGTAATTACCATTGATGTCTTTGGAAAAACTACAGTGGAAACTGGATCAACCACTTCAAACATTCCTTTGATTTTCCCACTCATTGTAGAACATATGATTGTGAATGAAACAAATTATAAACATAGAATCAATCCCAACCTAGTATAATTGGTGAAACATGTGTTCCTTAAAATATTGAAAGTTGGTATTGGGTAAGTTGGGGGGTTCATGTCGAGCTAACGACCTTAAAAAAAGCGTTGCACGGGAGGCAACCCGTGGTTTTCATATTTGCAAATCATGTTTTTTTAAATAGGATTAATTAATAATTTTTATATTTAAAAAAAAGACTGTTGACCTGTTATTCTATTATGAGTATGGATTGGTTTGAAAGGGGAGAACCAAATTCATCTGTGTCACGTGGTGTGATCCTTGAGTAATACCATACCCAGAAATTTAAAAAGAAGACAATGTATCGTCAGTTTATTTTATTATATATATATACTTATATTTTACTTATATATATATATATTGTTTTGTTTTTTCCCTTTTTCTACTAGGTAACTCTACATGTTACATGGATATCAAAGGATTAAAAGGGAGCAGCAAGAATTTCAACTTCAACCACCAGGTGACTTCATTCCATGATCATCATTTTCAATTTCCTTTTTGAACTTTCATTCTCTACCTCTACCCCCTTCTAAATCTTCTTTTTTTAAACACTGGGGACAATGTTATTTTACGTTGGGGGGGAGATAAAATTAAAAAAAATGCTTTGTGTCACAAAAAATTGAATGATTTGAAAAAAAGAGTAAATGGAAGGAAAAATTCCTTTAACTTTGAACATGGTAATATACATTGCACACTTTGAAACTGAATATCAAATAATTTAGCATGGCCTGATTCTGATTTTAATCCTTATATAATTTCATGAGCATAGATTTTGGAAAGTGTGGCTGTCCAATGTGATATTTCATCGTTTATATTTTCATCCAAATAAAAAAAGATCACAATGAACGTCCTTTGGATCGTGGGGAATTAGTTTGAGTTCATGGGGTCCCCTAAATAAATATCATAGGTTTGGTGGTAATTTTAGTTTAATATTATTATTCAAAAAAAAATTGTTCGTAGAGTAATGAAATGACCTAATGCGTGGCTTTCGGCACTTGGGGATCGTGACTCCATAGTTGTTTGGCCCAAAGTTAGTAATTTTATCTCTATTTTTGGTAATTTGAATTTGTTTTTGACTGAGTTTACTCGAGATGATGCTCGAGTATGTGGGCTTCACTTGGTGACCTAAGGTCTTTGAGCCTGGGAGTCATCGACAAAGTCTCGCTACAGGGGTCGACTCTTTTGAGTGCTACTTCAATTACCATGGAAAAATTGAAAAATAAAAAAACAAAACAAAATAGAAAAAAAAACAAAAAAAATAAAACAATAAAAAAACATAATACTCATCTTAATATTGAAATGTGATTCCACCTAGCGCTTCTATCATTCCCCCATTGAATAAAAATGAACCCCCATGTCTATCGTGATGCACAACACATCCTCATACTTAATTGATATTGGATGAAATATGGAAATGAATTTGAACAAAGGAATGGGCTTGGTATTGGGATATGCTTATGAAACTATCTTGTATTAAAATATTTTGATGGTTTTCATGATTGTTTGGTATAAGGGCTTCTGGTGATCACTGTGTATTAAATTTTTTTTGGAAAAGGGGATTCGAATTACATATTGTTGAGATATATTTTTATCAGGACTAGAAAAACTCAAGTTGGGGGGGTGTGATTATCCACTAAATGAGGCTAATATTCATTGTTAATATATATAATATTCATGTGCTTTATTATTTATAAACAAAATTTTAGTGCATTTTACACTTTGAACATCATTTCACATTATGATTGTAATACCTTCTTAAAATTCACTATTATGTGATACATTTTTGAACATCAATTTAATGTACTCAATGATTCATCTAATTTTAAGGAATATAATTATACATATTTTAATTTTAATTTTTGTGAAATTTATCTACACCTAAATATGAACATGTTTTATTCAGGGATCAGTGGATAATTCATGGAAGAAGATGGGGTTATTTTGTGATGAAAGGAAACAATTCCGGAGAAGTCAGATTGGACACCAGCCCACTGATGAGACCGTGGGGACCAACATACATGCCCAATTAATCCCAAATTTCGTGGGATTCTATAATACATGTATATAAACAAATCACTCTTCAATGATAAAATGCTAATTTAGCCTCCATGGTGTCCATTTAGGTGGCCCAAGTTAGAGATAAATTTCTGGGCCAGATTCTATGTCCCAGAAAAACATCACACTAATATGATCATATCTCAGAATACACAACACCAAATGGGACCCCATTTTAGATACAGTTAGAAGACATCCGTAGATCCATTTTCTTCTTCTATATCCCACTTTTATTCAACCATCTAGAAGGTCTTACAAGTGCATCTGTTCGGTGAAGGAAAGCTGGCTGCCACCTTGGGTCAAGGGTGAAAAAATCAATTCTCCATTACTTTCCACCCACCTATGGCCTACCAAAATTAATTGAGGAGATTTGGAATGTTGGAGGTGTTAGGCGGAGAAAAACGGGAAGGATGGCAATAGGGGGGGTGAATTGCCTTTTAAAAAAAGATTTACAAATTAAAATCAAAGTAAAGAATGCAGCGGAAATAAAAGAGGCAAGACACGCAATTGATAACGGAGTTCGGCCAAAAACCCGGCCTACGTCTCCGCTCCCAACTCAACCGTTGAGAGATTCTACTGCTTGCTTTTCAATGGTTTCAGCAAGAAACCCACTAGGCTTTGAGGTAGCACTAGGACCTATTACAGCTTGCTTTTGAATTGGTTTAGCAAGAACCCACTTGCTTTTAATGGTTTAGCAAGAACCCACTATCCTTCTTACAGGTGAAGGATAGCTCACCTATGTCTCAAGCTATTTAAAGGAAAGCTTGACAACCTTTTCACACCTTAATGGTGATGTAAAACCCAAAAGAAAGAGGGGATGAGAAATAGAGTGGTTTGTAGACACAAACCCAAATTAAGCTCAAAATAGATAAACAAGAAAAACCGTAATGGGAGAAGCCTTGGGCGCCTTTGATTGATTGGAGATGTTGAAGGCCGCTTCCAAGCTTCTTTGATGGATCTCCTTGGATGTGGAAGTTGTTGGAGCAAAGAGGGTTCCTTTGAGGAAGTCCGCCGGAGGTATGCCAAAGATGGAAAATGTGTACGGTGGCTTTATATATGATCCGGGTGTTGTCCGGGGCTTCCTTGGCCTTTATTTATAGGCATGGAACCCTTGGGGAGTCTTCGGAGCCGTTGTAAAGGGCCTCGGAGCCGTTGGAGGCCAAATGGGAGTTGACTGGTCAAAGCCAACGGCTAGTTTGACTGGGCTACTGGCTGGCCGGTGCAGGGCCACCGGCTGGCCGGTGCCTTGGATGTTGAGAAGGCCTTCTGCCCAGGCAGCACCGGCTGATCGGTGCCAGAGCCACCGGCTGGCCGGTGGGCAAACAGTAGCTACCACTGTTTCATCAGGTTGCCACCGGCTGGCCGGTGACAGAGCCACCGGCTGACCGGTGGAACCTGGCAATGGGCAATGCCTCTGCCAGGTCCACCGGCTGGCCGGTGCTATCACACCGGTTGGCCGGTGGACTGAATTTCAGTCCACTTCATGTGCTTCATGGCCCATTTCCTTGGCAATCTTTTTCCTATAAAACAAAAACACTTAAAAAAATGTTAGATAAATAAGAAAGTGATCGTGATCATGAAAATTAAACCACGAGGGGATACGAGAGGTACAATAATCTCCCCCTATTTTGATGATCACAATCACCGAAACAATCAAAGTAAAATACTGAAATTAAAGACATTCTTAAAGGATAATTTGAAAATAAATCAAAGCATGATAGAAAATACTCTCCCCCAATCAATCAATAAATTTCTCCCCCTTTGTGATTATCAAAATAGCATGGGGCATAAAAATTTTATTGAGGGAAAATTGAAAATCAAGATTTTTAAATCAATTGGAATTTTTGAAAATTGAATTGAAAAATTTGAATAACAGTTTGAATTGAAAGTTTTGAATAAAATTTTTAAATGAGAATTTGAAATTGAAGAAATTTGAAATGAAAGTTTGAATTGAAAGTTTGAAAACAAAAATGCTTAAACAAACCTAACTCCCCCTAAATAAAACAACAAATCACTGGGGAGAGGTGTTTGAAACCGAGACAAATTTCGGTCCGGTGAGACTCGCTAAGAGGGATTTTTCAATCCATACTTGTCTAGTGGCGGGTCTTCTCCTATAAAATTCATCATTTAAGAAAATAGACTTGGGCCTACCATACCGGGCATTTTTGCAATTGCACTCATAAATTAAGTGCCCGGGTTTCTTACAATAATTACAAAATTTAAAAATAGAGCTCCCCCTTACAAAAACAGTGGGTGCATGGGAGGAGGAGGCTTTGTTGGTATAGCCAAGTCCTTGAGTGGTCCTAGAAACCCTTTGAGAACCCAATAATTTGGTCAAATTTTGTTCACCTTGGGTGAACTTGGCTAGGGATTCCCTAAGGTCCTTAATGGTTGATTCCAAAGAATCAACATTGGGGAAATTTTGGATTTTTAGGGAGATTTCCTCCTTCTCTTTGAGAAGTTGTTCTTTTTCAGAGGAAAGCTTTTTGAAATTCTTTTTGAAAGAAACAAATTTTGACGAGAGTTTGTGAAAACCATTTTCTAATTGGTCTCGCACATGTTGGAGTTCTTCGTATGACAAATGATTGAAAGAATTAGAAGAACTAGAGGAGGAAGAAGAGGAAGAGGATGATGATACCTCATGTTTTGTCATTAGGCATTTTGTACCTTGGTCGCTTGAGGAGGAGGAGGAGGAGGATGATGAGGTGTCACTCCATGTCGCCTTGAGGACCTTTTTCTTTCCTTTTTCCTTTTGTGTGGCCCGTTTTTTGTTGAGTGGGCAATCGGGCTTGTAATGCCCTTTTTGGCCGCACCCTTAGCATTTTACCTTGGGCTCGGATCTTGCGGTGGGTTCTTGCTTTCGCGCCTTGCGAGATTTCTTCTTCTTCTTGTGTTTCTTCATAAATTTGTGCATTTGGCGGGCGAGATTCTCCATTTCCGAGTCGCCGCTTGATGATGAAGAAGATGAAGATGATGATGAGGAGGAGGAGCTTACTTCTTTTTGTACCTTGAGGGCGATGTTCTTTGGTGTCTTGATAGGTGTGCCCTCCTTTTGAGCTTGCCTCCTCATCGTGATCTCGTACGTCATTAGGGATCCGATGAGCTCTTCGACCGACATGTTCTTTACATCCTTAGCTTCTTGGATAGCCGTCACCTTAGGTGCCCATGAGCTCGGAAGGACCCATAGAATCTTCTTGACCATTGCTTCAGCTGAAACATCATCACCAAGAGATTTTCTACCATTGCAAATGTCAGTGAAGCGTGTAAACATTTCAGAAATGGACTCATTTGGATGCATGGAAAAGCTTTCAAAATCTTGTCTATACATGTCTAACTGAGTATCCTTAACTTTGTTAGTGCCCTCATGGGTCACTTCCAATAGTTTCCAAATTTCATGAGATGAGGTGCAAGTGGAAACTCGGTTGAACTCATTTTGGTCAAGGCCGTAATGTAGAGCGTTCATGGCTTTGCCATCAAGCTCAAAGTTTCTAATATCGGCGGGGGTCCATTTGGATTCATCGGGGGTAGACAAAGTATAACCTTGCATGACAATTTTGTAAATAGGATATCATATGCTTCTTAAAAAAGTGATCATGCGGGTTTTCCAATAATTATAGTCGGTCCCATCAAAAAATGGAGCCCGACCCAATGAGTAGCCCTCGGGGGCGAAAGAGGTAGATGCCATAAAAAAAATCTTTAATTTGAAACCGGTTAGGGAATTATTCAAATACTCCTCTGATACCAATTGTTAGGCGGAGAAAAACGGGAAGGATGGCAAGAGGGGGGGTGAATTGCCTTTTAAAAAAAGATTAACAAATTAAAATCAAAGTAAAGAATGCAGCGGGAATAAAAGAGGCAAGACACGCAATTGATAACGGAGTTCGGCCAAAAACCCGGCCTACGTCTCCGCTCCCAACTCAACCGTTGAGAGATTCTACCGCTTGATTTTCAATGGTTTTAGCAAGAAACCCACTAGGCTTTGAGGTAGCACTAGGACCTATTACAGCTTGCTTTTGAATTGGTTTAGCAAGAACCCACTTGCATTTAATGGTTTAGCAAGAACCCACTATCCTTCTTACAGGTGAAGGATAGCTCACCTATGTCTCAAGCTATTTAAAGGAAATCTTGACAACCCTTTCACACCTTAATGGTGATGTGAAACCCAAAAGAAAGAGGGGATGAGAAATAGAGTGGTTTGTAGACACAAACCCAAATTAAGCTCAAAATAGATAAACAAGACAAACCGTAATGGGAGAAGCCTTGGGCGCCTTTGATTGATTGGAGATGTTGAAGGCCGCTTCCAAGCTTCTTTGATGGAGCTCCTTGGATGTGGAAGTTGTTGGAGCAAAGAGGGTTCCTTTTAGGATGTCCGCCGGAGGTATGCTAAAGATGGAAAATGTGTACGGTGGCTTTGTATATGATCCGGGTGTTGTCCGGGGCTTCCTTGGCCTTTATTTATAGGCATGGAACCCTTGGGGAGTCTTCGGAGCCGTTGTAAAGGGCCTCGGAGCCGTTGGAGGCCAAATGAGAGTTGACTGGTCAAAGCCAACGGCTAGTTTGACTGGGCTACCGGCTGGCCGGTGCAGGGCCACCGGCTGGCCGGTGCCTTGGATGTTGAGAAGGCCTTCTGCCCAGGCAGCACCGGCTGACCGGTGCCGGAGCCACCGGCTGGCCGGTGGGCAGATAGTAGCTACCACTGTTTCATCAGGTTGCCACCGGCTGGCCGGTGACAGAGCCACCGGCTGACCGGTGGAACCTGGCAATGGGCAATGCCTCTGCCAGGTCCACCGGCTGGCCGGTGCTATCACACCGGTTGGCCGGTGGACTGAATTTCAGTCCACTTCATGTGCTTCATGGCCCATTTCCTTGTCAATCTTTTGCCTATAAAACAAAAACACTTAAAACAATGTTAGATAAATAAGAAAGTGATTGTGATCATGAAAATTAAACCACGAGGGGATACGAGAGGTACAACAGGAGGATCGAACCAAGGACTCAAAAATGCCTATTTGAGGTAGTGTTGTTGGAGGATTGAAGAATGTTTTGGATGCTTTGTTCAATTGTAATGTTATGCTGCAATTTTGTTGTCTCAAATTTGTCTTTCACATGTATGTTGTTCAATTCACTTTAGTTTCTTAAAAAAGTTCTTCTTATAATCTTATTATTTTGTTCTTCATATCACTTTGATACCATTGGATCAAGGTGTGAATTTATTCACACCAAACCTTGTGAAATTATTCACACAACGGTGGAGTGATCATTTTATTTTTGTTGTTTTCTTTACATCTCCATTTCCTCCCTCATGAGTCTACTTTCTGCTTCCATTGAAACCATGGGATCAATGGAGGGATAACCCACTTATGGGTTGATCCAAGGGAGTAGAAAGGCTCTGTATTTGATGTTATTTATCACCTCATTAATTTATAATCACTTCTTTAATTGATATTTATATTTGATAATTTTTAAACTCCATCATCCTTGTTGAATTTAAGGCCACACATTTCAAGTTCTAATACGAACCTTTACCTTAAAGTGCTCAAAACTTTGATCCTTCAAGTGTATAGGTGATTAGTATTAAACGGTGTAGGCATTAAACCAGTAAGTGATGATGTTGTTTTATCTCCTTAAATGAACCCATCTCAAATATAAGAAATTGAAATAATTAAAAAGGAAATACGTCCAAACCACCCCAAGAGATAACCTAGGATCAACTAATTATTTTAAATTTAATTCACTTAACTCTCTTAGAGTTCCTTTAAACCCATCTAAAATCAACCCATGTTGGCCACTTCATAGCCAAAAATAGTCCATAGAATGTACGTGTCTATGGGTTACTTATTAGGTCTCTGAGGATTTGAAAACCCAAACTAAACTACAAGGACCGTCTTACCTTATTCTCTTGGTTAAATTTGAGCGAGAATCATGAACATAAGGACAATTTATATCACAAATAAGTTTATTTTCGACCCAAGTACCAAATATCAAAAAAACACCCTATATGAAGTTAAATAATTATGTAATTTTTTTAACATGGTAATATGTGATATAACAGGAATAATAAACTTTAAAAAATTTATAAATCAGGTATAAATTAACCTATGTTTATTATTCAGGAATATAACAATTTTATGTGACAAGTCAGACTCAAGGTAAGGGAATTTTTCTAACCCAATTTCAATTCATTAGGTTATACACCTATTTTGTTGATTTCATTATGCCATGATTATATGTGGAATAAATTTATATTGGTTTATTTTTTATTTAAACCTCTCTTTGTGTGGATATACTATTTCTACACATAATAACCCATTGATTAATTCTTACATCATTGGTAAGATCTTTGTAAGGGAACTTCTTAACCCAATTTCCTCTCATTGGGTTTTACACATACTTTGTTGATTATATTATGCTAAGATTATGTGTGTAATAACTATTTATTTATTTATATTTTAATTTATACTTAAAAGTATGTGGATATATTTTTTCTACACATAATCATACCATTGATAAATTCTTACATCATTGATTTGTACCTTGTAAGAAAATTTCTTAACCCAATTTACATTCTTTCGGTTAAACTTATACTTCTTGATTATGTTGTGATATGATTATGTGAGAAATAATGTTGGAATAACTTATCTTGTATTTATAATTTATTTTTATGTATTTATAGTTAATACTCATATTCAATCGATTTTATTAACAAGATTATATTTATAAGGGGATCCTTAACTAAAACATCATTTTAAATGTTTTAATGATTTAATATTCTAAATATTTCTCATTAATTTACATGTTTTATAAATGGTTTTAAGAGTTTATTTATATAAAAATTATTTTTTAAAATATAAATTCCTTTAAAATTATTTGGGATACTTTAATTAAAAAATATTCTTTTTTATTGCATTTCAAAAAATTGATTGATTATTCCAATAACATGGAATATTTTTTAACATATACATCCTAAGAAGAATTTCTCACTTTTATTTATTGATGTTAATTTTAAAAGTTTACAATTTTACTTAAAAAGAAAGTATTTTAATTTATTAGTGAATGAATTTGTAAAAATTAAATGTGAATGCAAAGTAGAAATGTTATTTTTCCTCTATGCTTGTTTTATGTGTTTTGATTATGTTATGGTTCTTGGTAATTTCTTATATATATGGGTGGATACATGATAAACTGAGTGTGGGTGATCCCGTGATAGCCCTTTAATTCATTGTGTAATGATATGGAGTTAATCATTTGGTTTTTATCTTAATATATTTATGGATTATACTGCTATGGGTATTTTAAATGTAAACATGAAGGTTACTCCAAATGTAGTTGTGAAATCTATAGTGTAAGTATGATATATATTCCTCAAGTTACCTTTATGATTTATTATTTATATTATTTTTTAAGGAATATTATGATTTTATAAGGTATGTTAAATATCCTATGTTTTATGAGTGAAAATTATGATTTCATGGGTTTATGGTATTCATGGACTAATGTTTTTTTTCTTTATTTTATATACTTTACTGATATTTTTGTACTCATATTAAGTTTTTAAAATGTTTTCAAAGGGTATAAGGATTATTGAGGTAAAATAATAAGTCAAGAATATATTTATCAAGAAAAGAAATCGTTTTTTATTTTTAAAAGGGTTTCCTTTGGTGGAAAAAGTTGATACCGAGTGTAATTGTCCACATATATTGTATAGGTTTATTATATAATAATGATGGAATAATTTTCTAAAACTATAAATCTGAAAATACCTTAAATGTGAAAGAAAGTAATTTAATGACTAAAATAAATATTATTTAATGTTTAATCTTGGGGCATTATAAATTTAATTTTAAATTAATCCTGAAAATGCGATGAAAAATAGTTTTCTAGAAAATAAATGTTTTCGGAAGAATAAAAGTTTTTTATACCAAAATCAAGAATTAAATTATTTAAAATTTCCTCAATATTAATATTAATAATAAAAAAGAACTTATTTCACTTTTTAAACCATTTAAAACATAATTATTTTTTATAATATTTTAAATAAGAGACAGTTTTCAATAAATATTGGTATTTTTCACTATTCATCGAAAAATTAATCGTTTTAAAAAATTATCAAAAATTCACTCTATGAAAATTATGACTTTATAATTTTAAAAATAAAATTTATTTCTTTAAATAAAATTTATAGAAGTAGAAGAAAGTAATTATATTATTTTCATACAAAAAGCGATAAGAACCAATTTTGAAAAGAAATATATTTTTGAAGCATATAAGGACTTTACTAAAAATTAAGCATTTATTTATCAATATATTTTCTTTATATAAAACCATTATATATAATTTTGAAAATTTTCTCTTTACTATTCATACCACATATTTTAAAGGCTATGTTATAACAATCATGTTAAAATAATAATATTTTAATAGTATATCATAGTTTATTTATACTCGTTGCTTCATGTAACACAAGCTATCGAATAAATAAAATTTATTTAAATATAAATATATTATAAAATATTTTGGTGTTACATTCTACCCCCTTAAATAAAATTTACCCTCTTAATTTCATCTCATTCATCAAAGGATAAAAATTTAAAAATACCTTTGTTGAAACCCACATCATACTAAGGGATAATACAACTTTCTTTAAAAAGGAAAAATGGGAAAGAAAAATATTACTTTAAATAACACATACTCAGGTTCCTAGATAAGTGTAACATTAGTGGGAAGTTTAATTATATACTTGGAAGATAAAAATAACATCCATAGACTAATATAGAGTAATAGAAAATTTGGTCATGAAAAATTTAATGACAAAAAAACCATAATTCAGTGAGGGGTGAAAAGACCATAAATTCATCAGAAATAAAGGCAAAAGTATAAATTTTTTATTTTGAGATCCTTTTTCTAGAGTTGAGGTATTATTTTACTATCAATATAATGAACATTTGATATTTAATGACTTGATTTATTTCAATTTTATAATCATAATTTTATCCTTTGGTTGTTCTTAAATTAATTTTTAAGTCATATAATATTACAATAAATAAATATTGAAGAATATTTTTTCATTACTAAAGAACTAAAATTAAATTTTAATGGATCATAATATCCATAAAATAATTACAATCCATTCATTATTTCACTAAATATTTAACAAAAGTAAAATGGTTTGCATAGGTTATCCAATAAGCATCTCTAAAACCTCCACAATAACACCAAAAGTTTAAATTAATTGACCCCAAACATAATTAAATTTAAGACTCCTCAAAAAATTTCTAACCAAATTTAAAACCCCATAATTTTAAAGATTTTATCAATTTTTTTAATATTAACCTAAAAATTATGTCAAAATAATATCAATCACTCATAAGGTCCGATACCAATAATGTATATAACCTAATCATATATTCCCAAAACATGCAATTCATTTCCATAAATATCCAAAATAAATATAAAGGCACAATAAAATCATATATTCTTCCATAAATTAACTCATCTTCATAGATAAAATTATTTTTATCTTAATCATATAATATTACAAAAATAGTTTACTTAATAGTAATCACTTAGTCACCAAATCACATTTCAGTCCCATGGTTATCTATATGATATATTCTAAAAATGTAGTCACTCTTTTATCCCAATCAACCGTAATTACCTCAACATCAACTATCATATTAACCCTAAAGGTTACCAATAACTTTAAACATTTGTACACAAAATATAAAAGCATTATTCCTCAAATAATCTTTTCACTAAAAAATATACTAAAATAAAGGGTTGTATTCCCATAAATATATCCCTATATATCATTAATCATGTTAAAATCCCATCACATAAAACCTTAAAAGGGGTATTTATGCCTTTAAACATATGATCAACCTTATAATTATCAGCCTAAGACATTTTAGGTTTCTTCCATATCACTATAGAATATCAAAGGTTTATATGGGTCCTATTCTAGAATTCATCATAATAATTCATAAATAAAATGTTAATTTACCCTATAATATCCATTGGGAGTGTCAAACTAGGTACAGAGAAAGGGAAAACTCATCGTGCACAATAATGATTGTTGATATATATTCAAAGAACTATTTCTGGGGTTATTACCCCTTGAAGCATTTGCACTAAAACCACATCCACTTGTACTATCAAAAGAAGGTTATATTGTAAGGAAAAACATATAATCTCTATATTACCAAAATATTTATGATATTATCCTATAATTATAAATTTAATCATATATTTTCATGGGTTTATGTTCTCCAATCTATTTTTTCCTAAATATAGTTCCCAAAGTGTCTACTAAAATTGCTATGATTCCAACTATAAATACCCCAACCCCAGTAGCCTCAGCCTAGTGGTTACTAAGACTGACCATCCTGGGTTGACCTTGGACCGGTCACCCGAGCTGATCCACTAAAAGGCCCCAGAGGTGTTCCCAATCCCCCCAGGATGGTGACAAGCACCAAGGAATCAATAGAGAACAAAATGGTAAGAGTTTCACCCAATAAAAAATGAACTAAGTAGCAGAAAAAAATAGAACAATGAAAAATAAATAAACGACATGGAAGAGAATGAATGGAAAACAACACATACTAACCTGACGACGACCAAAAATCCATAAGTCCCTGAGAGTCACTCTCCAACACCCAAACCAAATGTTGCCCAAGGCAATCAAAACCAGATCTGGAACCTTTAGAAGAAACAAAAAACAAAAAAAACACTATAGGCATGAGTATTAAAACTCAGTAGGCATGCCCAAAAGTATTCCCAAAGCATTACCTTTAAATAAAGAATTTACCAATTCTAGTTTTGAACTAAATTATATAAAATATGTATTTCCACACACACTTTCATTTCTAAAACAAGTAACAGTCCATTTCCATTTTTAATTTAAAAACAAGTTTCATGTTTGAAGGGAAAATGTGACTTACATTTAAAAAAAATCCCGAACAATTTAAAATCTAAACATTTAGTTTTTAATGAAGAGGAAAAACACACAAAACACATAACACACAATAAGGGAAATGAGAAAGCATAAACCGGGGACCAGAAGCCAAAATAATCCCCTCAATCATCCTCCACATATAAATAATCACTAAAGAAAACATGGGTCGAACCTAGGAGATCCTGAACAAGCCAAAACGTACTATACATGTGACTCATCCTGAAGGCATGCCTAATATTGATGACTTTATAACACCCATAAACTCCGTGTTTCCCTACCTGTTCTAACCAAGGGGCCCAATCCCCTAGCAGTGTAAAGTTTGTACTAAGGGCCAATAGCCAGTGCGTAATCTAAACTTGTGATCAATTGTTCACAGAAGATTCACTTACTATGCTAGGTTCCCATGAAGAGTACTAAATAAACAGAGGGTTATTAAACAATGTAATTCAAGTAACCAATCATGATGCACAAACATCACACAATCTATGTACACAACAAGATCACCCCCATGTCAATCCAAATAGAGTTTTCAAAATAATTTATTTTATTAAAGTGCCAAATAGGTCTTAACCAATTCTTCAACACCAACCCATTCTTATAAGAATCAACACACGCCACATTAAAATCCAAAAACCAAAGAGAAACCCATTTAAAATAACCACATTATGATTAAAACACCATTTCAAAGGCCAATGGGTCATTTTAGCAACACCTTGTATGCACACATTAATAAAAATTCTCAGAAAAATCAAGCACAAAGAGGAAACTACACAGAAATGATTTATTCTAAAACGAATCATCAAATATTCATTACCATTTATTTAAAATAAATGAAATAACAAGAAATTAAAAAATTCTAAATATAATGGAAAGTGAAGTGGGGGACCTACCTCAACTCGTAACTCAAACATGATAACGCAACACGCCTCACACAGGCGCACAAGAACACGCAAGTCGATAACTGTAGTATCATGGGTTTTCCTCATCGACATGCTGAAATAACCACACAAAAACTAAAAACACATAACCTCTATCTTAAAATAATACAAACGAAAAAACGGTGAAAAACCACCTCAACATGATTTCAAAACAAAATTCGCACCGTATGTACTATTTAATAAACAACATTAAAATTTATAAATCAAATCCAAAGAGAAAACCACAGATTTACACACCCAAAACCCCTTCTAAAACCACTTTTATGATCAAACGTAGATCCTCAAAATACCATAATAGAAAACTCACAAATTTATTAGTCAAACAAACAAATTACATAACTTAATAAAAATACAACACATGTCAAAATCCATTTTGAAACCATACACACACCGCTTTAAATGCCGTAATCCAAAAGTCCACTTGGGAACCCATTTAAAGAAAAACTAACAACCATTTTGTAACGCCCCGACCCCAACTACCCAGAGTCGGTGCATTACTTCGTAACATTGGCATGATCATAAAAGATCAAGTCTCGAAAGACCGATTAGTTTAGTAGCCTTGGAAACACTAGATACATTCATAAGTCTTACATTACATCATAAAGTAAAACAAAACTACAACATCTTCTCTTCATATCCCCTTATATTATCCCTGCAGGTCATTTATATTATACTTCTTCACATCCTGAAAAATATTAAAACATTGAAAGGGGTGATCTCAGATGCTCAGTAAGGATAACAACATTGCGGAAGCTTTCATAAATAAACATTAACATTTAAGGCAATGTATAACTAAAACAAAAGCCTTTTAAACACGAACTTCAACATAATATGGAAAACGTAAAATGAGATAATGTCATTTACTTATTCACATGGATATTCTACTAGTCGAATACTCACATGCAATATCAATAACCACTTTCATAATTATGGAATGCATAATGCCAGACTATCATAACCACGTAGCCAAGGCCTCGTACCAAGACCACAAATAAGATTTTGTCAAGGCCTCGTGCCAAGACACTAGTTTGTCTCATGAGACCTGCCGATGCATCGAGGAGCTATAGCAGGCTCCACCCATCACTTATTAAGTCCAATGCATTCCTCATATGAATAGGTTTAAACATATCATAAACCATAACATAATCGTATCACATAAAACATGCATAAAGGAAACATAAAATTTACAAATTTCAATCACGAGATATAAATACAACACATTGATATAATAAAAACACTTTTAAAACCATTTTCAATACCAAAATAAAAGAAAAATAAAACATGGTATTTATTTTTCTTTTAAAAAAAAGGTATGGCTTGTAAAGGAAGCCGAAACTCAAATAATGGTCACGGCGGCGGAGAAGTCGTTGTCGCCTCATACGTACGGAAAGAAAAACATTCCCTTTTTGTCATTTAGTAAAACGCTTCGTATAAAAAAGATTCCTTTTGAATAAACGTAAAATTCAAAGGGGTTTATACACCGTATAAAGGAAAGTTGTGTATAAAACCAAATATGCCTCAATGAAAGGAGATTGAGACGAAGTCCTTAAAAAGATAATTTTTAAAATAAAATAGATCTATTATGTGTATTCGCTATAGGTACACATAAACAAATTAAAAATACAAAATAAGACAGAATAATATCATGACATAATTTGAAAGTAAGAGATTAACCCAAAGAATGGAAGTTGGGTTAAGAAATTCCCTTACCTCATGTCCGACTTGACTCAACCATTCTTTAACCTCCTGAATAATAAACTAGAGTTAATATCTACCTTATTAAGAACCATTTTCAATTTCATTATACTTTTTATATCACTTATTACAATGTTATGAACATTATGTAATTATTTAAGTTGATAACGGTCGTTTGTCAATCTTTGGTACTTGAGTCAACAATAAACTTCTTATAATTACAAGTTGTTCATGTGGTGAAATATCCATTATATCGAGAATTATATTCATGATTTATATATCATATATATCATATATATCCAGTATATACATTCATTCATAATATTACGTAACATTTAGAGGTAAGAAATGAAATGCACTATTCATGGAGACGGTAAGCTGTACGTACGCATGAACGCTACTTTCATTTCTATTTCGTATTTAATGGAACGAAATCATAATTATATAAATGTATAATATAATTCCAGTATAATATATCATATAATACCATTTACTCCATCCTTTATACATCCCACATATGGTATTAACGATTCAAATCACTTTGCGGGGGCGGTAGTCCACACATCCTAAAATGAAAATATCGCGTTTACCCATAATGGAAACCATAAAGGTATGCCATAAATGAAAAATAAAAAATAATAAGGAAAACAAAAACATAATATATATCATATATAAAAATAGTTTCATCATAATGGCCACCATTAGAGGTGTTATATGAGTGTTGAACAATCATCGTTTCGTGAGGTAAAAATTCACCATCCACAGTAACAGTATGTTCTTTAACCATTAGATGTAGGTGTGTGTAAGTGTAGCTCTAATACTTCTTATAAAAACATCCTAGTATATTTAGGATACTGGTGTTGTTACAAAAGAAATCAATAAAAAGTGTTTAGGGGTTGGAGAAGAAAAATAAAACAAAACAACATTAGAGAAGACATTACCTTAAAATCGGGTAACTCTTTTTGATTTGAGCCAAAGGCTTCCTTGGGAAGAGTTCTGCCCAAAGTGAGGCTTCTAGGAGTAAGAGGGGGAAGTTGGGAGAGTATTTGGGCATAGGTTGGCCGAGCCAAATGGCTTGAAAGTGTGAATGAGGTGGTAGAGGTGGGGGCCTTTTATAAGAGGAGAGGAGGGGCACTCTTGGAAAGTAAGGAAAGTTTACATTATTATACAATGCTTTTCGGATTCTAAAGGTCCCACACTTATATAATTAGTGTATAATGTGATAAGGGTTCGAAATCTACCCATCCAATATTCTTTGGACAAGTGTAAGCCTTGTATTGTACATTATCCTTTCATTTTATTAAAATCATTAAATAATGAGGTCATCGCTGCATCATAATGATGTCATAAATAATTTAATTTATTTAATTTCTAAAAATTATAAAAAAACTACTATGTTGTAGGAAATATTTTTAGCTTTCCAATTACTATTTATAGTCAAAAATATGACTTGTATAACCCCATGTAAAAGTTGTTTTAGTAAAACATTTCATGTTTGTGTCTTTTTTTTACTTTAACATTAAATAAAATGTATTTATGTCATTTTCTAACTAAAGTGGCTCCATGGGGTCCCCAAGTTGACCCATGGATTGTCTTGGTCGGCCATGGCACATCCAATGAGGGTAGTACATGTGTCAATCTCATCTCATATTATTAAATCATTATTTTTACCTTAAACTACACTAATTACCTCTAATCGCGATTAAGAACTTAAAAGTTACTATTCACCAAAAATTATTTTAATCTCATTGAACCACATTTTACTTCTTAATGACAACCATGTATGTCGGATTTTTGAAAATCAAATCACAGAAGTGGTAATATTTCATTTAAACGAAAAATCAGTTATTTAACTACCACTTAGTGGTTTCATTATTCATCAAAAATTGATGTTTTTCAGAACAATGCCAAAATTTCACCCTAATCTATAACTGATATTCTGAATTAAAAAATGATGTCTATTTTACAAAATTCCAAACATATAATTTGCATTAATTAATTTTATAGTTAATTCCCACCGTCACAACAAATAGCGTGTTTTTAAAAAACAATTTATATCAAAAGATTGACAATTGTTTATGTCCAATTTCAATGTTAAATTAATTCTAATGGCCACCATTGGATAAAATGGTAAAAATATATTCTAATTATACTTTAAAACCAATAAATAGTATAATTTATCACTATAAATTATTTTGATTAAAAAAGTTGTTTTTAAGTATTTTTCACTATTCATAAAAAATTAGAAGTTCTCAGAAAAATACCAAAAATTCAACATAGGCTAATTTCGATATTCCGAATCCAAAAATGAAGTCCATTTTGAAATATAAAATTTATATAATTTTAAAAAGTGGTTATTACTATTCATAACGGCTACTTTGATTAGTCGCGGTGTTTTAGAATACGAAGTTGCGTACAATGAAAGCTATTGCATTATTGAATGAGAAGCGTATCATGGAAGCTCGGGGTGTTACACATTTTGAATTCATAATAAATTTATAATGGATAAATGAGATTTTAATAAACACTTAGTATCAATAACAGAATTAAACAGAATGAAAAGTTTTAAATGACCTGTACACAATTTTCCTCAAATCAACTATTTTCACACAAAAGCGCAACAAGCCACATTCAAACCAAAGTACTTCGGAAATATATTCGAGTAATTTCAATTGCCAATTTCGAAATAACTTTTATAATTTTAGGACCAAAACATTCTTTAAAAAAAATACCAATCACTTGAAAAACCAACCAGTGAATTCTTATATAAAAAGGTTGTGCATTATTTAACAATTTACAGCAAAAGATTAAAGAAACAGAACTGAAACACCACATATCACAAATAATGACAATGATAAATATAATAAATTACTAATTAACAACTAAGGGTAGTGAGACAACAAGAATTCAGTGAAATCATAAATTTAAGGGTAATGCGCAAAGGGATCATACCTCAACTCCGTGGTGGAAGGAAAACACACACCCGAGACTGGTGCACGATCTCATTCGCTCCTCAACTGCATGATCTAGAAGCATAATTAAAAACTATAAAATCAATATTGAACCCAAATTGAAGGATAAACATTAAGAAAATTAACCCCAACATATAGGGTTTTAGAAAAAACAAACTCCCTCAAAGAATATCAATCCCACAAACCCTTACCGAAAGAGAAATATCGTCGATGGAGGGAGAGGGTGCCAACAAGGGGTGGGGGTGGGGGGGGAAC
This sequence comes from Viscum album, assembly GCA_963277665.1. Taxonomy (NCBI): domain Eukaryota; kingdom Viridiplantae; phylum Streptophyta; class Magnoliopsida; order Santalales; family Viscaceae; genus Viscum; species Viscum album. The sequence goes on along the minus strand of OY728141.1, from coordinate 1,604,153,034 downwards.
TGGATATGGGATTATCTAGGCTCTACCAATATAGTTTGATAGAGATAAAGAAAAAAAAATCTGGACATGGGAGGTCATGCCTGTTGGTCATTAGAGAAGGTCACACAATAATGAAGGGTAACATCGGCGAGGGGGCAGCGCTGATGACAGACGTTTGAGAGGAGGGGTCTTGTGGGAGACAGGTGAAGAAGAGGGATCATGTTGGAGATAAACAAAGAGGAGGGTTTTCATCAGCTTTTGGAGTAAGGGTGCAACATCAGGTGTTGTTCTAGAAGAGAAATGGTCTTCGAATAGGGAGGTTGAGGGGTTAACACCGATGAGCAGGCGGGCTGTCGCGTTGGGAGGAAGGAGGAAGAACTAGGTGGAAGGACCATTCACCAAGGGTCACGCTAGGGGGTAGGGTGATTCTATATGTGAAAGAGGGGGGGGGGGTATGTCGCACCAGTTGGGTTTTCACCTCCCTTTCTTTCTTTTTCCATTAGAATCCTTAAAAAATTACAATAGTATACTTAATAATTATAATAATAATAACTTAATAATAATAATAATAATAATAATAAAGCCTTATTAATAAGGACACTAATAAGAATAATAATAATCCTACCAATAAAAATATAAATAATAAAAATATCCATTTCACTTTAATAATAATTATAAAATTACTAAGAACAACAAAAATTTTAAATAACACAATAGATTATAAAATTTTATCATTTTAATTATTCGAAGATAGGCAGATTGAATGGTTATCTGGAGAAGCCACGTGGGGTTTCCAAAATGTTATATTACCATGTGTCCAATGATGTCAAGTAAAAAACATGCAGTTTTTGACAAAACTCAAAAATCTTGTTTGGGATTCAACTCGAACCTCGAATTTTGTTTAGAAAACCAGAAGATAATTAAAAAGACAAAAAATACAGGTCAGGGTGTGACATTTAATTTATTTCATTTACATAAGATATAAAATATTTCATCCCAATGAACCGAATAGTTTAGTAGTCTTGATAAACTAGATATATATTTGAATCTCACATACACTTGAAAACATAAATTAAAAAAATATTTTTTTAATAACATCATTAGTCCCTCTAGAATATCAACACATATCAATCATAATTCACTTCAAGGAATCCTACGGAAAGGACAAAAATAAGGGTAATATCAAATGATCAGTATAGGTAATGTACAAAGGAATATATCTTAACTAAATAAGGCATAATCAATATGAATAGGTAAATAATTGAAAACACATGTCATTTAATCAACAACTTGAACACAAATAATAATATGGAGTGAATAAATTATGATCAAATAATTCCTATAAATAATCACATGAAATTGAAACTTATCAATGGATATCATAGTTATTAAAATAATCACAAAGAAAATTAATAAATGATTTAATATTTATGTAATTAATAATTATAGACATCTTAAACATACCATCAAGGTCTCATACCAAGACATCATAACTATACTATTAAGGCCTCATGCCTAGACATATAACATAAATGGTTAAGGACTCATACAAGTACCCGAACTATTTTATCTCATGAGACCCACTGATACCTTGAGGGATTATGTAATTCCAGGACCCACTAATCACTTAATAATTCAAATTAATTTATCATATGAATAAATAGAACAACTTAATCAATATTCCCTAAAAAAAATAACAATCCATACAGGAAGAACTAGCATACAGAATGCCAATAATTTCCTTAGTCAAACCGATCATAAACCATATAGTGAAATAATAAGGATGGTATCAATACAATATATCCCTAAAGTATCATATGTAAATTAAATGTTTTTTTTCATTGTTGATTAAAAATATGATAAAATACCATTTAAAATATTCTTGAGAAAAAACCCCTTTACATTTTGAAATTTTACTTTTCAAAACTAAAAACTTTTAAAATATTATGAAAATAATTTATTTGAAAATAATTTTGGAAAATATTAAAGTAATATTAAAATCATTGAGTGTTCATGATAGTGGGTAATTATGTTCATACTGAGTACATTAAAACAAATATTCATTTCACATTTTTTGTAAAAATTTAAAAAAGTACTTCATTTGTAAAATGAAAAAAAGATTTCTTTTAAAACATTTTATAAAAATTAAATCAGGGGAAAAAATTAACATAAAAATAATATATTAATTTTAAAATTTTTATTGAAAACATTTTTATAAAACATAGACATGGAATAAACTTATTCCATACTAAAGTGTAAATAAAGGCAACTTTTCTTAAAATAATTTTATTGATCTTTTGAGTACCTAAGAATGTGAACTAGTAAAATTAATATAAAATATCATGGATAAGAAAAGGATAAAAAATAAATTTATTTATTAGGAAATAATCAAATAATTTCCTTCAATGTAAATTCAAGTATAAAAAATCCCTATTAAAATTAGATTGAAACATAAATCCCTTAATAGTATGGTGTTTTTGAATCATAACCCCCATGAAAGAAATAATTACAAATGAAATTTTAAAGACTATGAATATAAAGGAATTAATTATATAACATATGAAAGGGATAATATATACACCACATGAAATAAATAAGTGGTGAGTATGAAATATGTCTTATAAAAACAAAAGTGAGACAAGAAAACCCATACCTCAGTTCTGAATTCCTTTATATGGGTTCAAAATTATTTTATAATAAAAATTAATTTATTATAGATATATTCTATAAATATAATTATATATATCATACCATATTTTATTTACTTATAACATTTTATAACCCATTTATTAAAAATTATTTATTAAAATAATTGTTTCAGGTGATAACTCCTTCATTTTTCATGTATGTTTTTATTTCTTTAATTTTTGTCCTTATAGTTTAATCATAGTTAAATCTTATAAATAATTTTAATAATTATATAAATATCATATATATTTATTTAATACATATTCATAATCATCCCAGAAAGGTAAAGATAGAAAAATGAATTTCACTATTCATTGAGATAGTAGGTCGTACGTATGAATGAACACTGTTTTCAAATTTTAATGAATGGAATGAAGGAAATGAAAATAAAAAATATCATTTAAAAATAATTAATAAATAATATATATAATATATATTCAATAAATCTATCTTTATTACCATCCATGAAAAGTAAAAATGAAAAAACAGATCACATCAGTTAGTGGTGGTGATAGTCCAGACATACGCACGAGCGACATTATTGTTTTCCAACTAATTGGAAGGAAATAAGGTCGATATTATATTAAAATTAAATAAGAATAATTATGTCATAAATATCATATATTTAAATTATTTTCATCTTTAAAACCATATAATTAAATTGGGGATGAAATATAAATTACACCGCTGTGTGGAGACGGTAAGTCGTACCTATAGACAATAAATATTTTTTCTTTCAATAGTATAGAAAATAGATGGAAAATTATATTACCATAATCATAATAATATATAATAATAATAATAACACATTATTAATTATTTTATTATGGGTTTAATAAATTTAAAGTAAGTATAAAAACAAAGAAATTTTAAAGAGTTAGTAAAGATGATTACCCCTTCTTCGGTAGTATAGATTTAGATTACTTACTAAAGACCCTATAGTGGTTTTAAAAGAAGAAAAAAAAATCTATAAATAGTGGATAATTATTTTTAGAGCGATTTTGGTAGTTTTTTTGAGATATATGGATTAAAACGTATGAACAAGTGAGGGGATGGGGTTCCCATTTATAATTAAGGTGAGTTGCACAATTTTAATTTTCTAATGTTTTAAAATATTATTAAGTCCCTTTATTGAAAAAATGTATGAAAAATGATTCATATTATAATTTTATTAGTATAAGGTATCAAAAAAGCAAAAACTATGATTTAAAAAAGTTTTTAGGTCATTTTAGCCCTTATCTTTTTAGACCAACACCCGGTAAACCTGTTTTAACCTTAACCCCGGTAACAAATTTTTCAATCGTAATGGATTATGGTTTTACTTATATGTTTACAATTGGATCATAAATGGAAAAGGTATAAAATTTTAGACCAATTATCATCAAATTGTCTTATTTAATCATTTTTATGATTTTTAATTAATTTAATAAAATATTATTTGTCATAAAATATCCTTAATGTCATTTTTAACACTCTTTATTTATTTTGACAATAAAGACATCAATAGAAAGATATAATTAGAGTATAAACCTTTAAAAGATCCATAATATGTTATATTTATCTCTAAAATGAGTATAAAATATTAATCCACCTAGTTTTTATAAATTTTACTATTTTTAAAATCATTTATTTTATTTTATTATTAATCAAATAAATATCATATCAGTGTTGTTTAAACATTTAAGCTAATTATTAAATAACTAGAAAATAAAAATAAAATAACATGATAAAAAAATTTAATTCATATTTAATATAAACAATTGAAACTAAAACTAACCTCATTTTATTATTATGGAAAAATAATTGAGATATTAAACATAAGAGTTTGACATTTTGTTTTTATTATTTTCCTTAAGTAATATAAAGGTAAATATTATAGAGAAATGTAACTTAGTAGACATAATTTTAATAAATTGTTTTTTGTTTCAAAGATAAATTCACCCAATAATATGAAGTAATGTTTTTGAGAAATTTCAAAGCATTATCCCAAAGCTTTAACCTTGTTTTACCTATTTTACACTTAACGAGGTGACAAATATACACCAAGGTTCCTATCAATAATAATAAAAATAAAAGGGAACTATTTTAAAAATTTGGTCATCCAAATTCAAAATACTGCATCCATTTTTCAATATTTAATTCAGAAAATTCGAAAAAAATTAATTTGTAAAACTTGATGAAAAAAAATTTTCAGAATTTTTTCAGAAGTACAAAAGTTTCTAAACCAAAATATAGCATAAAATTAATTATAATGACCTTAATTATATTATTAATAATATAAATTAACATGTGTTACTTTTTAAAGAATTTAAAACGAAATGAAACATTTCAAATATTTAAAATGAAAAGGCAATTTTCAACAAAATTTAGTATGTTTCACTATTCATCGAAAAATAAATATTTTCAAAAAATTATCAAAAACTCACTCTAAGATAATTATAACATGATTATTCCAAAATTTATGTTCATTATTTCAAATAAATTTTCTAAATGTAATAGAATTTAATTATATTATTTTCACACCAAAAGAAATAAAAATAAATTTTGTTGAAAAATGTAGTTTTGAAGCATATAAGAACTTTACTATAAATTTTACACTTATTTATAAATATATATTATTTAACTAAAAACATTAAATATAGTTTTTAAAAAATAATTATTCTTATTCATACTACCAATTTTAATGACTTGGTTATAACAATCAATTTTAAATAATAATAATTTAATAGTATATCACAATTAGTGTAAATTCAATGTTTTGTTTAACATAAGCTATAAATGAAATTAAATTTATTTAGAGAGAAATATATTCTGAAACATTATTGTGTTACATAATCTATTGGAGGAAATTCATTGCTATAGGGAATATTCCCTCAATGATGGTGGTTATTAGTTTCCTTGGGATTTCTTTATGGTCAAGATGGACATTTCCAATCCTATTCTTAGGATTGATTGATTATTTACCTATCAAGATCATATAGAATTTTACCACCATTATATATCTATTACATCACCTGATGGTTATAGTTATGTTCATGTAGGAGAGTGGGATTTTCAAGCATGGCGTTTAGGACTCAACCATCAGCAGTTGTATGGATTCATGACCTAGGTAGATAGAATCATAATAGATGATGGTATAACACAACATGATGTATATCCTATAGCTATCACTAATTTATAATATGTTTTTCCAAATTATTTCCCAAGATTGAATCCCTATAGAGCGGTGGAGTTTACTATATAACTCATGCTAGAGTGGAGTAAATTTTGATCCCCCTTTATCAGATGGCTCCTTTAAGGTTTCAAGAACTTAAGGATCAATTAGAGGGATTAGAAGCCAAGGGATTTATCTATATGAGTACATCAATATGGAATTATCTAGTATTATTATCTAGGAAGGATGATAATTTTTTTAGGTTGTGCATAGATTATCAGAGGTTGAACCAAGTGGCGATTAAGAGATAATATCTGCTACCACATATAGATGATTTGTTTCACAAAATTAAAGGATCCCACATATTTTCCAATACTAAATTATGTTCTATTTTTCAATATCGGAGTTATAGGACAACATACATACATCATACTACCTTTAGGAGTAGGTATGTCTTGTATGAGTTCTTGGTCATGCCGTTTGTCTTAAAAATCCACCCACAATGTTTATGGGTTTTATGAATCGAGTATTCCATATATTTGTTAGATAAGTTTTTGGTCATTGTCATTGATGATAACATCATGTATTTAATGTAAGAGGAGGATCATACATGACACTAGGAGGTCATTTTGGAAACCTTGAGAGAGAACTGATTGTATACCAAGCTATCAAAGTATCACTTCTGGAGTGACTAAGTACACTTCTTATGGAATGTGATATCTAAATATCAAGTGTCATTTGACCCTGAGATGGTGAGAGAATTAATTTCTTGGGAAATTCCCATGAATATCTTTTATATTCATAACTTTATAGTATTTAATAAATATTATTGATGGTTAATCCAAGACTTCACCAATTTTAAATAAAAAATGATTTTTTTACCAGGAAAAGGGTAATGTTATTTTGGTTTGATGCTTGTGAGAAATCCATTAAAGAGTTGAAAGGAAGGCTAAACTTAGTATTAATTATAACCTTACCTAAACTAGTATAGGAATATTCTTTTTATTGTGATGCATCTGGAGTTTGGCGAAGAGAAGTCTTAATGAGAAAGAATAATGTGATTGATTATGGATCATGATAGATAAGGATACATGAGAAGATCTATATGATACATGAATTTAAGATAGAATATTTGGGTTATGCTTTGAAATGTTGGAAAAATTACTTTTTGGATGAATTATTTATGATGTACATAGACCATAAGAGCCTATAATACATTTTCTCAAAACATGATTTAAATTTTCATAATAGATATTTGTTGAGAAACTCCATTATTTTGACAATGAGATAGAATATACCTTTGAAAAAGGAAACCTTTTTTCCAATTTTTTGAGAAAGAATACTCAGACTTATGTTTCACAGGAGTCTAGCAGTGAGTGGTAGATGAGAACTCTTTCTATATATATTCTTTTAGATGTTCAAGAATATCATGGTCGACCAGATCTTATATATTTATCAATTAAATCCTAAATACTAAACATGATAAAGAGAATGAAATTATCAGATCCATAGTGATTATCCCTTAAGGGAAACATAAATCGTGGGGAGTTTTTTCCATAGTGAACCATCGATGATGATGAGATTATTCAATTACATGGACTTGTATTAGTTCTAGTGGGTATTCATAAAGAATTTATAAGGGAGTTTCATGCCTCAGGGTGCATGGTACACCTAGGTTTTACTGAGATGTATCATGAAATTCATAGGTATTACTGATATCCTAGGATAAATAATTAGATAGTGGGTTTTCTAACATGGTTCCCCACCTATAATTAGGTAAAGGACAATCAGTAGTGGTCCACTAGTATTTTTAATCCATTTAAAATACCTAAGTATAAATGGGATAGTGCCACTATAGACTTCACTTCTAGTTTACCAAGGGCAAGATAGATAAATAAAATTATATGGGTAATCATTTGATTGGTTGAAAATATTATCCCATTTATTACTGATTTAGGGGACCTTAACTATAGATGAGCTGAACAAGCTCTTTGTTTGGGAGATAATGTGTCTATGTAGAGTATCTTGAATTATAATTTCAGATCAGGATTCCTATTTTACCTCAAACATACATAAAGGATTACATAAGGAACTTAGTATGCAAGTACACATGATTACTCATATGACCCAAAAACTGATTGATATTATAAGAGTACTATTCAAAATACTTAATTAGATCATGCATATTACATTTTGGTGGTTCATGGGTGGAAAATATAGATTCATAGAAGTTAATATATTATTATATATATCAGGATTAAATTTATACGACACTATTTTAGGACTTGTATGATAGGCATTTACGTTCACCATTATATTAGTTTGAAGCTGGTGAGTCAGCACTTATCAAACTAAGTCTTCTATAAGAGACATATAAGAATATTTAGTTGATTAAGAAGTGTATAATAACCAAATATATTGGGAATAAGTCATATTATTATCATCTATAGATACATTTATAGTTTAATGTTGGAGACTAAGTATTTTTATGGATGTCACAATGGTTGGGACATCAATGTATTCTAAATTAGGGATGTTTGGAACCTAGATATGTTAGTTTGTTTGAGATTGTTAAATGGATCAATGTTGCGGATTATATATTAGATAATATATATAATTTTGGTTACATGAACAATATTTTTCATGTGTAATAGATTCAAAAATATCACCTTGATCCTTCTCATGTGATTAACATTGATGATATTGAACTTGAGGCTAATACAACTTTTGAGGAATGTCTTATTTGTATAGTGAATCAGAGTGAGAATACCCTATACATGAATATTATTCCTCTAAAATGCATGTTTTAGTAAGACAAACATTTCTATGAGGACATATGATGGAGAGAGTTTGAGGTGAAAGACCTTAGCCTGATTTATTCACCAATTTTTCTTGGTGACGATTATGAGAGCATCTTGTGGATGAGATGTTATATTATGGAGAGATTATAACACCCCAACCTTTCATTGAGGTGAATTTTACTTTTTAAAATTTTTCATACCTATTATTGTTTTTCATTATTAATGTATTTTTTATTATATGAGAGGATTTGAGAGTGTTTTTGGAGTCTAATACTTTCAATTTCAAAAAATACCCAAGGATATAGCTAAAATACAGCTGTATAGACCACCGACTAGTTGGTGTGGCACCAGCAGCCAACAAGTTTCCAAATAAGAATCCATGTTGGACTTATAGGATCACCAAATAGATGATGAGATAGAATCAATCTAATGGTGTCCATGATAGAATTCCAGTAGGTCTATTGGGCTCCCTTTCTAGTTAGTGGGAAAGTACCGATCCACTAGAGACCTACTGAATGGACTGCTGGCTTTTGGATGATATTTTTAGTGGGTATAGGTTATAATTTAATAAAAATCCCCTTTTTTGTATTTCTATACTCTCCCTTAAACCTCACTTGGCCTATAAAAACATAGAGGGCTCTATTTAGTGATTTTTTCATCCCCTACTCTATTGTTTCTTGGATGTTGGAAGTGTCGTTGGTTGAGTTTGGTTCCCATGGGTATGTCTAATATCATATCTTCCTTAGATCACTATTTTAATTTGATTATTATTTATAGATTACAAATCTAATGAATATAGGTTTAGTTACTCAAAACTAGTGCATCGAGCATGATTATAAAAGAATTTTTTAGCAATGGAGAGTTTTTTCTATTAAGGTAGGTGGTCTCGAGCTATCCCTTGAAGTCTTGATGATTTTACATGTGTATATTATGTGGGACCATGTTGAAATAATGTGAAATTGCCTTTACCAAATTAAAAATTGGATTTAATCCCAAAACTAGATGAGTTAAACATTTCCATAGGCTCAGAGTGTTTTGTTGGTGTATAAAGACCAAGACACGGGCCACAACATGAGGTGTTCTAAACTTTGAGATTCGAAAGGAAAGGGAAAACCCTCGATATTTTAAAGGAGATAAAAGTGGTGACTCTAGGAGTTCCACAGACATGGACAATGAGTAATGGGTTTCTAAATATATATAGGATGTATCCTAGATTCATGTTAATTAAATTAAAGGATTTATTGATGACCTATGATTAAATTTTTAATTATTAAATTATTGTTAAATACAAAATTGGTTGATGAGATGATGAACTAATGATTATGAAATTTTATTTTATGATTAATGTTCTTATTATTACTCATAGTTTTATCACACCTTAGATTATGTACTTGGATATAGGGTATACATATATTCATATATTTACACAGGTTTGTGGTATTCCTTCGACTATGTCCTTGGATATGGGGTGCACATATATTCATATATTCATACATGGTTGTAATATGCCTTAAAATATGTCCTTGGATATAGGGTTCACACACACACACACACACACACACACAGATATATATATATATATATATATATTCATACATGATTGTAGAATGCCTTGGAATATATCCTTGGATATGATGTGGGTATATATTTATACATATTTATATAGGGTTATGGGATTCCCAAGACTAGATCCTTGGGCCTGAGGTGTGTATATATCTATTACACATGGTCACAAACACCTAATTTCTCTATCATTTCTACACATAGATACATCCATCATTGGATAAAGTAGGTATGGATGATCCAATGGGCCACCCTTGACCCGAGGGTTAATGGTAAATTTATTACTTGGAGGTTATGTCACAAATTACTTATCTACATATACATAAATATAAAAATTTAATCAGAATAGATATTCTTTAGAAACCATTTTCTGGGGCCTATCAAGTTATAATTATAGCCCACTCAGGTCATTATTAATACTTGAGTAAAATTTATGGTTACATGTCAGGATAAGAGTAAGGCCCCTCTGACAGATGGGTGATATATTATGTTTAAAGATGAGTATGGATGGTGGAACCAGGAATAGTATCAGATCCAATTTAGGTTTATTTTCCTATTTGGGCTTATTTTGAGATTTTTTATGAATATAGTATTGACTTTATTTTTTTGATAAGGGTTATATGTTTTTGATTATTCAACACTTGCCTTAATTTATATTTGATATGGTATGTGATGGATAATATCCTTATGATTTATACTATTATTTTTAATATAACCATAGGGTATAGTATCCTCATATCATCATCTTGGACCCTCGATACTTGTTAGAAGGCTCTAGAATATGGGGAAGAATGTATGTGGTCATGTAGTGACTCGTTTCGATTACTTATGAGTGAAATGGGTTAGGGATGTTACAATAAATGTTTTAGGAAAATCCTTATCCACCCAATGTAATTGATAAAATAATTATAGTGGATAATCTATGTCTCAATGGGATTTGATCACAGTAAGAAGAAGGTTTCCCACATTGGGGATGAACCTTATAAAAATTATTTTTCCAACATTACTTTTTTATATTCATTTCATATAGGTGTATGAAATTTTAACCTACAAGATATCCATTTACATCCTAATAGATGAAAAAGGATCAAAACACCAAAGGTGGTTTAAGCTTAAAAATAATAATTCATATTTGGAAAAAAATCTAACAACACATAAATACCCTCCCTCAAGTGGGTATGTGTGATCAACTATGATTATCATATATAATTTTCATTATTATTGATAAATTATTTTTTATAATAGAGAAGGTGTAAAAAATATAAAGTTACTTTTAAAATTTTAAAGCTATGTGTAAATTAGGTGTTCAATTGAGTAATTATAAATTTTTGATTTTTTGGTTCTCATGTTCCCTATACTCCACCATATATTATTATTTTCTATAAAAATGTTGTATTGTAGAATATAAGTGTTGGATAATGAAATTTTAGTGTTAAATTACGTGTGTTGTGTATTAAAATGTATAAATAAAAAACTGAAAAGTGTATAGTAATTGTTCTCACTTAATCTTATATTTCAATTATTTAATTTTGTTAAATTTTATATTATTATTTACAACTATTTTATTTTTAATATATATTTAATATTGGTGGAAAAATATAAAATCTGGGGGTTAAAATGATTAAGTAAAATACATTGAATTTCTAGCCCTTGTGTTCCCTTTATTCTCTCATCCCTTTAAAATTTATGCAATTTCATGATTAAAATTGGAAGGTTAATTTTTAAATATAGAATACAAGTGTCAGAATATTTAAGGATTATGTGAAAATATTTAAATTAGGTATAAAAATGAGATGTTGAAAATCAATTTTCTATTCATCCTCATGTTCCTTTCACTACAAGAAATACAGGTATTTGTGACGGGTCATTTGCGACGGGATCCCGTCGCAAATGGACTTTTGCGACGGGGCCCCATCTCAAATGACACATTTCGGAAAATGGCGTCGCAACTAATTTTTTTTGCGACGGGCCCGTCGCAAATAAATTTTTTTGCGACGGAAAATGGGCCCGTCACAAATAGATTTCTGGTAATAAAAACAATTTTGCGACGGGACCGTCGCAACAAAGTATTTGCGACAGGCCCTTTTCCCCTCGCAAATAGTTTCTTCGAAGAGACTATTTGCGACGGGCCCGTCGCAAATACTAATAAAGAAATTAAAAAAAATAGAAAAATATTTATTAATATTTAAATATATTAATCTATTTATATTGAAATAAATATAATATTTATTTTATAAATATGTTTTTGAAAGGATCTATGGAAATATAATATTAATTTATAAGATATTTAATAAAATAAGATTAAAAAATAAATTAAAAAATATTTTTAATTAGTAATTATGTAATTTTTATCAATTAATAGTCATTTAATAACTCTTTGAATATAAAAAAAATAAAAAAATTAATGAAAGATCAAAAATAAGTTGAAAATGAAACCCAAACATCAAACATCCATAAATTTTGATCCAGGACTCCGTTTAAGCTCTACAGCATATCAAATCGAAGCATACGATGAGCTCTACATACCTATGGACGGGTGAAACCCGTCCAAGGTTTTCTTGAGGCCAACAAACGCCCAGAAGGCCTCAAAAACTGAGTTTTTAGTCGGGGTACCCAGGTTTTTTACCATTCAAACATCTATAACTTCTAATCCCGATGTCTGATAAACCTGTAACATATATTATATCGAAGATTGTTTCATGTTCTTCGATTTGACTGATTGTAAAGCTAAAATGGACTCTTGGATTAGATGTTATGGTTGTTTTAACAATAAATGGCTATAACTTCTGATCCGGATGTCTGTTTGGCCTGTACCACATATCATATTGAAGATCATTTCATGTTCTTCGATTTGACTGGTTTTGGAGTTGAAACAGACTTACGGATTAGAAGTTATAGCCGTTTTAACATTCTTGATGGATTTTCACCCCCTCATTTCTATGTATTCATTCATAACTATATATATATATATATGTGTGTGTGTGTGTGTGTATTGTATATATGTATGTATGTATTTATTTATTTATTTATAAATACACATAAAAAACATATTTTATAAATTTATTTAAAACTATGTTTATAAATATATATTAATATACAAATAAATATACGAATAAAAATTTATAACTACACACATATATATAAATAGATATAAATATATATTAATATAAGAATAAATATATATATTAATATATATATATATATATTTATTCATATAACCAAATATATTTATATTAATATAAATCTATATTAATATACGAATAAATATAACTATATATATATAGATAGATCATTAAATGTATAAAAAAATGAAATGGATTAGTTATAAAGGTTAATGCACGTATGGGGGAGGTTTATTAATAATTATTAGTAATTATTAGTAATTAGTAGAATTTATTAGTAATTATTAGTAATTATTAATAATTATTAGTAATTATTAATAATTATTAGTAATTATTAGTAATTATTCATATTGTTTCTTATTTTTCGTAATTATTCCTAATTATTTCCTAATTATTATAAATTATTCTAAATTATAACTAATTATTACTAATTATTACTAATTATTACTATTTATTCCTAATTATTAACATTTATTACTAATTATTAGTATTTATTATTAATTATGACTAATCATTAATAATTATGACTAATTATGACTAATAATTATTATTTATTCCTATTAATTATTAATTATTTCTAATTATTATTAATTATTCCTAATTACCATTAACTATGAACAATGAATACTAATAATTTTAATTTATTAAATAAAAAAACAATATAAACATAATTAAATTACAACTAATTAAGAATAATTAAAACTAATAAAAAATTTAAAATAAATATTAAATTAAAATGAACATAAATACCATTAAAATTGATATGAGGTTGATCTATGATAGTTGTTGAAGACTTCAATATCAACTCTGGAAATAAAAATTAAACTTAAGAAACTGTGAACTCTAAAAATAGAGTTTTGAGAGAAGTAGAAAATAGAGTTTGAGAATGAATGAAAAAAACGGATGAGGGTATTTATAGGTTAGGTTATTTGCGACAGGTATCCCATCAAAAATAGTATTATTTGCGACGGTACCAGTCGCAAATACTTTAGCCCACATTTATCACGATCAACAGTTAAATAGTTATTTGCGACAGGTCCCGTCGCAAATAATAACTTGCCGACATACTATTTGCGATGGGGGTATATTCCTGTCGCAAATATTATTTATCACCGCCGGTTATTTGCGACGGGCGGTAACCCCCCGTCGCAAATAACATTCCCGAGGTTTGGCGCGCATCACACACCAAACCTTTTGTGATGGGTGAGATTTCCCCATCTCAAATAAGTAGTTATTTGCAACGGGAAAATGCCCCCATCGCAAATAAGTTTCTAACGGGACTATTTTTGACGGGATTTATCCCCGTCGCAAATAACCCGTCACAAAAACCCTTTTTTCCCGTAGTGTTTGATTCTTACATCTAATGTTTTCTTTTCAATACATTTTCATTATCATCGATAAATCAATTTTTTAATGCATGATTTTTTTACACATATATTAAAATATATAAGGTCAATTTTAAAATATGTATGGCTACTATTAAAATATATAAGGTTTGTGTTTAAATCTATAAATTTGGTGTTTAACTGAGTAACTAGGAAATATTATTTTTTTAGTCACTAATGTTTAACATATTGATTACCTTTCCCTATCATTTTTTATTTTTTCTTAAAAATGTTAGATTATGGAGGTGAAGTGTTAAAATATATAAGCTAATTTTTAAATTCTAGAATTTATGTGTTAAAATTTATAAATAATAATCTTGAAACTATAAATTAATTATTCTCACTTTATCTTATTTTCCAATGTTTTTATTAAAATCTCCATTATTATTTTCAAATGTTTTCTTTCTAATTTGTATTTTATGTTGGGTATCATATTTATAAATTTGGATGTTAAATTGAGTAAATAATAATCATTTATTTATTATTCCTTGTGTTCCCATTTTCTATCCTCTCATAGAAATTTTTAGATTTTATGTTATCAATGTTGTATGGTTGTTGTTAGAATTTGGAATCTGGGTGTAAAATTTTTGGAAATTAAGTCCCAAAATTCTAGAAACTATGTATTAAAATGAGAAAATAAAAATCATTGAATTTTTTTTCATTCCTACTTCATGTTATTATAAAATGTTTTCATTTTAAATATGGTTTACATTTTCTTCTATAAATCTTGTTTATTTCATTTTCTTGATATCTATATTTTTTTTCATACATCTATTAAAATATATATGGTTACTATTAAATTCTGTAATGTTAGTGTTATAATATAAAATATTAATGTTAATATTCTATAAATATTCATGTTAAAATCTATACACTGGGAGTCATAGTGTGAAAAATCACTATAAACCATTGGAATTGGGCTATTTGATAACATGTATAAAACAAAAGTTTTTTTTTGTTTGTGGATTTTTAGAAGCTGTTTGAAAAAACTTATAATTGTAAATTATTAGAATACTAGATTTAATAGATAGATATAAATGATAGATATTTGGAATTATTTCATTAAATTACAAAATATGATTGTTATATGAGACGGTTCCAAACTCATATTGTGGTTCCCTAAATCTTCCTTTCTACTAATTTAGGGTTTCAAAATTACCCCCCATAAATGAAGCTTCATTGATTCTTTATACTCCCCTTTATCTCTTATACCTCTTACCGAAATTACTTCACCAGAAACCCCAGGTGATTACGAGACCAATATGAATCCCCTCTTATATATCTTTTACTTCTTGGAATACTTGGATTGGACTAGATCTAGGCCTCTTGTGTAGATATTGGCGTCAATCGTCATCGACCATCACTGAGTGACAAGGATGAAATTGGTGGAATCATGGTTTTAGAAGCGGTGTATTGGGGTGTATTAGGCTAACATCATCGGGTTGGAGTGGTTTGGGGATAGGCGAGGTGGTGGAGTCCATGCCATCAGTCGACAGTGATGATGCATTCTAGTTATTGGAGGGAATCATGAAGGTGGGTGGTAGAGTCCATTATTCATGGAACCAATATCCATTGTACATGGTGAAAATGTCATACAAAGTGGATAGAGGGTTGGCGTTGGCATTCTTATTGGTGTTGGAAGAGTTTCATCGAAACATGAGGGAGATAAGGCGGGCGATGATGATAACATCTTATTTAGTAGATTATGTCTTGAATATGGTTTTTAGGTTGATGGATGATGATTAATTCATGCTAGTGGATGATGTGGAATTATCAGTGGTGATCATATCGGTGGTCGTTTGTTCGATAGTTTCTTGGAAATCACTTGTGGTCTGATTAAGGTTCATATTACCCTTATTACTTTTGGTCATTTTTAGGCCTATTTGTATTGATGGATAAAATATCTCATAGCGAGTTTGATCTTTTTTCTCAATTAATTTGTAGGTAGTATAACATGGTTTTTTATAGGTATTAATTGGTGGGAGAACTTGAAAGAGGGATTGGTGTGATGGTATGAATTATCCAGACGTATGTCCTCATTTTTTGAGGGATGGATGGACACCCTATTAAATATATTTTTGTATAGTGATTTCAGTGAGATGGAGAAAAATATCAAGTTTATGGTGCATCAATATTTTAATAATCATCATTAGGGGGATTTATCGAATGATAGATAAGTGTGTTAGTGCCTATCATTTGTTCCTCTCCCAACATGCTAGTTTTTGATGGAGGGGTGATATGTCACATTGTGTTTTGAGAATAATGAAAATTATTAGTGGGGGGAAGGGGGACACAACATCTTCAACTTATACTACCGGTTCAATATCTTACATGGGGTGGGGGATGAGATAATTTAATGTTTTTTTTCATCATGTGTTATTACAATTGGGAATTTTATCCTTCTGGGGGGGTCAGTGGTGTTGAGTATGTGTGGTATGATAGTAACCTTAGTTGATGTGATTCAAGAAATTAATTCTGAGATCTTGGGTGTTTGGGTCCCCTAGACCATGTTAGGACCTTTGTGTCATGTTTATCTCAGGCATATATTACTATGTTCCTATAGGCTATGTAATGGGTTCCCTTTTTCCTAACTTTTAAAATGGGTTTCTCTCATTCAATAAAGGGGTATTAACCCACAACCCATTAAAAAATAGAATCCAGTTGTTATAATTGAATATATTGTCAATAACATATTGTTGGCTGTTATATCTTATAGGATATGAAGTTAATGTATGACAGATACAAGAGATGCGTCAATGAGAACCTACATAAACTACTTATATTTTAAGGTAACTTGTTATAGGAACCCTCTAATGATGAATAATGTTTAATTGATTATGAGGAAGGAGAAGAAGTGGATAAATAAGGAGACTATGAGGAGTATTCAAAGGATATTGAAAATTCATTCAAGGAGGTAGAGGAATTTTATATGGTAGAGTAAGTGTGAAGTATTATAAAGAGGAGGAATAAGTGGTGGAGGTAAGTAGGAAGATGATGAGGAATATAGGGATTTGTTACAAGTGAATGAGGAAGCTCAATATAAATTGGATAAAGATTAATTTGAAATGGGTTTTGGATACTCATTTGAAGGCATGCCTATGAGGATGTCACAATGAAGGTGTAACAACCCCAAATTTTAATATATGACCATTGTATTCTATAACTTATATGATATGAAACACCAAGCATATAATGTAATATAACATCTAGATAATTTACAATATATTTACTATTTTAAAAAATCAATATATTCTAGATATTTCAATGCACACAACACTTATTTTATCCTGTGTTACACACAATAATGAGTTTTTATGATAACTTGTGTTACACACAAGAAAAAGTTTTACCGAACAACAAGATACTATTAATACTATTATTTATTATGATAGTTAACACATAACCATTGGAATGGTGGGTATGAATAAGATTAAATAACATATTAATATATAAATATATATATTCAAATTTTTATTAGTTATTTATTTATTAGTAATAAAATAATAATCATTTAAAGGAAAAAAGAAATGTTTGCTAAAAAACAATAATTTTCTAAAAGATAGTTTAATTGTGATTTACACTCATGAATTAAAATTAAATTTATTAAAACTTTTATAAAATTTATTTGAAAAAAATTTATTCATTTTATAAATAATAATATAAATGTTATCTTAGGGTGATTTTTTTGTATTTTTATGGAATATTTCATTTTTTATTAATATTAAAAAATACTAAATTTTAATTGAAAACTACCTTTTAATTTAAATAATTTAAAATGTTAAACTATATTTTAATTATTTTCAAAGTAAAATTAGTTCAATTATACATAAATTAATTCAATTTGGGTAATTGTAATCATTTTTATATTTAATTTAGATATAAAAACTATGTCATCTTTTGAAGATTTTCACATTAAAAACCCACTTTCTTATTGCATTTGTGGGATTAATTTTATATTAATTTTTTTAACTTATGTGAATTTAATTTGGAAAAATATATTGAATATTTGTAATCATCATAAATTATAATGTCTAATATGGTCAACTTAAAATTTGACCAAAATAAATAGTGAATCTAGAAATAATGAATTACCACAGTTAAGGTAAAATTGGATTTATTGGGGGTTAAACTAGAATGATAAGAGTGAAAATGACCTAAAATATTTTTAAATTTTTTTTAATGAGTTTATTTATAACTTTTACAACAAATTATATAAAATATGTAAATTAATTTCCAATTTACTTTGTATACGACTCATATAATAAGTTAAGTAATGAAAAAGATAGAAAAGATACATTTCTTCCATTTAATATCTATAATGCATATTATTGTAGGATATACATATTATTTTGAAATATAAATAAATTTTTGTTATAATAATTTTGATGCTTTAATTTTTATATATTAATAAGTTAATTAAAATGATTAAGAAATGCCAACATAGTAATTATTTAGTTAATAAAAAATTAAATAACTAATACTAAAAATAATAAAAGTGAAGTAAATTGAATGAATTATTGTGTTCTATTATTTTTTTAGAAGAATAAATAATTTTAAATATGTTTTACATAATATATTTCAAATTTTATCATTTTATTGATATTTTTAGATACAATTTAAATGAATAATGTCAAAATTGGTAATAATATTATTTTATGATAAATTATATATTATTAAATGATTTAAAATTAAAAAAATACTACATTCTACATATTAATTTTTAAATGATAATAAATATAAAATATGTTCAATTAATGGAAAAATGTTTCTTTTATAATGAAGATATTGACTCTTAAATAGTAAAAAACCATGTGGGTGCAATTATGTTTAAAGTGGTGTTTTTTCATGTTTCATACACTTCTATTAAAATTAAATTCCAAAAACACAAAAGATTTATATTTTATAAATTAGATATAATATTTAGAATAAATGTGTCCAAATTATCTAATAATGATCACTTTAATTTAATCTTAATGGATAAATTATCTAGGTTAGAAAACTGGTTACTGCATTGAAAAACCAAAATGGTGAAAATATGGAAACTTCGAAATTAAGGATAAAAATGTTTAAAACATGTGTTTTAGTGTTTGTTGTAGTGGTGGATAGACTGTAAAATACCTCAAACCATTTAATTTTAAATACTTTATCCACTTTCGGTAATATTGTTATCCCAATAGTAAATAATTTTGAGTATTTACAAGAATTCCATGGCTGGAGGACTCCTAGATGGGAAATAGCCACAACTACTAGAGATGATGAGTCAGGAAGGGGAAGCAAAGATGAGTTTGGATTGGATGATTTGTAAATCTGTGTTGGTATCTTGTCTGATCCTTGTTTGGCTGTGATCAGTTTGAGTTTGTGGTTGTATCCTGGGGTTCTGGTTCCCCTTTAACCGGCTTTTGAAAATCAAAAAAAAATTATTGGTGGACCACTCCACCTCAACTATAAATAAAACTCACTCCACTCAATTCCTCACTCCTATAAAACCATTTTGATCATGAAAAACCTTAAAAAATAAAAAAAATCCCCTCCCATAATTCTATAAGAATTATATTTCTAAGAAATCCAACTTATGAAGGATTTTGGGAAAACCTAAATAGGATACTCGAGGAAATTGTAATGTTCTTTAATGAGAGTCTTTATTTTACTTCTTTCTACACCTCATTAAATTTATATTAAACCATGATAATATAATAGCTTTAATTTATTACAAATAGTGGGATTTTTTATAATAAGTTCAATACATAAAACCATCTACACCTCTATAAAATGGGTTATGAAATCATCATTCGTGTGTACGTCAAACTACCGCCTCACGAATTGATGTCATTCATTTTTCCATTTCCACCTCTCAAGGTTTGGTATGATGATATATATAAAGTATATGTAAAATTTATAAAACACATAAACCTATGGAGTCACTATATCATATAAATAGTTTTACCTTTCGTTAGATAGGATATATGATAACACTGCTTGTGTGTATAATGGACAATAGCCTCACGAAGTGATGTGATAATTCTTTCATTGATGATTCACATGAAAGGGGATAAAGATAATTCTAAAAATTATATTTTATATAATTAAAATAATTATTATATTCCTGAATTATTTATCATTCAGTATTGATAATATATATATCATTTTATTTCTTTCCTTTTTAATCATGTAAAGATAATAACAACGTTCGTGTACGTGTGGACTACCACCTTCTTGAAATACTGTGAATCTATTTTAATCAAAACACCACAGGGATGAAATATATAACTATATAATATAGTTTATATATATATATATATTTATATATGATATTATGATCGTTATGTAATGTTAAAATATTACTTACCTTCTTTCCAAAATGATCATTGCAAAAGGAAACATTACCCATGCATAACTACAACCCACAATAATTGATTTATACCCCTAGAAAACCTTCTAAGAAGACTCCATAAAAAAGATATGATGCCACTACACCCTCATCAGGGCCACGTATTCCCAAGTATCATGTGGATTAAAAACAAGTTGCAAAAGCATATAAACCAATGGTATAGACATCCCATGACAAACCTTCATCTCAGAATCAACAATCTGAATTGGCTGCTCAGTCATGGATAAATCAGGGTTTACATCAAGGTATTCCTAGATTAATAAATGATATGGTTTATAAAGATAATTTTATAGTATCAACATGAAAAAAATTATGATTCAATGTCATTCAAGGTGGAAAATCGAAACAGTAATCCTTCTTTCCAATATTATCAATCGCCTCAATTGGGTTCACATATCTCAGTGTAAGATTTTCTTATATCCCAAGCAATTGGTGAACCAACTGAGGTGAAATTCTCAAAACACCTAGTCACCAACTGAAAACTCTTCTGTGAATCAATGGTGATCAATATAAGACTTATAATGGATCTATGCCATCACCAATATTTGATGAATCAACTAAATCAATTCTATCATCTCTTGGACCATACTAGGCTGAACTAGGGAATATTAACTAACATATGATCAATAAAACAAAGATTTAAAAGCGAGAACATAAAATTAATCAAAGGTTCCCATATTTATGGATTATTGGTAACAATTGTTACCAGAAAAATCAATCAGTACCGAGTTTCTATACAAAGATCCACCAAAGTCAAAAACTCAAGAAAAAATATTGTGTTTAGGAATCTGTATAGATTTTTATTTCTGGCTATCAATCTATGTATGATACAGTAAGATCAAATTAATATGATATCCCATTTCCTCCTTTAGTCCTTTTAAAAAATTACAAGTGAAATAAGGGTCTCTATAAGAAACTATAAAAGATATAACTCTATGAATTTATGATTATCTAAAACATTTATAGACTTACATAGCCCTCAAATTTGGTTATATATTGAATGGGAATGAATTACGCCTATTTGGTTAGAAAATTGATCATGACCCATATTTCATTCTTCCCTCATGAGATACACACCATAGTAACCATGAAATCCATAGAAATTTTATCCCACTTCCAAGTTGGAACGATAAGGGGATAATGTAAACCTGATAGTTTATGATTCTCATTAATAACCTTATGATAGGTATAATAATCAAAAAAACCTAACATTTCCCATCTCATACCTAAAAATTATAATCATAATCACTTATTATAGAACACCTTCATGGTTTAAAGGTGTACCATCCATTAAGAACTATAGAAATCTCTCATGACAGATTTTCTCATGGGTAAAGGTATGACATGCTAGCTTTAGAAACACATGATACCCTTCAATGATAAAGACCACTCATCAATGGTCTCCCCCCAAAAAGAGAGTCCCCAAATCCTTAAAAATAATCATTATGATAATGCTACTAATGAAACATTTCAAGAAGAGATGAGGTCAAATAAATGCTTTCAAGAACAATATCAGTCTCATCCTCTTAGACTCTGAGATACATTTGGAAAAAGATAGCCATAAAATTCTAATATTCTTATGATTTATTATGTCCTAGGTCATAAATTTACCACTCAAATAAACCTAAATGAATTTACCTTCATTAGGGGTTTGGGTAATGTTGAAATCAAAAGCTTTTAGGTACACCACCCATTTTCTCTAATAGAGATTCATATATTTTTATGAGAATATATAACTCAAGAATTTGAGAACATAATAAATGGTAAAATTTTCATTAAAATGGGAATGCCTCCAAATCTTAAAACCATGTATCATAGCTATGAGTTCAAGATCATTAGAATGATATTTATTCTTGTGTGACCCAATATTTTGAGAACCATAGGCCACCATGTGATCACCCTTCATGATAATACAACTGAAACCTAAACTTGATGTGTCAAAAAAGTCCAAATATCCCTATACATCCACTAGAAGAGTCAAAATTGGTGAAAAAATAAATCATAACTTTAACTCATGCAAATAATTTTGAAGTTTTGAATCATATAATAAATTTACTCATTTTTTAGAGAGATTGATAATCAAAGAATCCAACATTGAGAAATATTTTAATGAACTATTGGGAATATCCTGCTAAACCCAAGAAGATTTAAATCTCTAAAACATTTTATAGCTTCTACCATATAATTAAAACATTCAAATTAATAGGATAGACTAAACTACCATGTTATGAGACCCTGTTTCCCCAAAAATCCACTTCAAAAATCTTGAAATTACATTATGATATCTTTCTATAATGTCAGTGATGTCTCAAAACTCCCAAAACTTTTCTAATATGTAATAAATGAATTTCTTTAGTTTTAGATTAAATAAATATTTCATACATAAACACCATAAAAAATTAATTGATATACTGATGGAATAAACTTTTCATTAGTTCCATAAAACTATAGGGGAATTGGATAGATTAAAATGCATAATAAAACATTCATAATGGATATACCTACTCTATAAAAATGTCTTTGGAATATTAGTTTCTTTTATTCTTAACTGTTTGTTACCAAAAAAATATCAATCTTATATAACCACTTCACCCCATTCAACTGGTCAAAAAATCATCAATATGAAGAAACATGTTTTTATTCTTTATTGTAACTTGATTGAGTTTTTTGTAATCAATGTAAAAGTGAAGTATTTTTCAGTATTAATTACAAAAATAATGGGATCTACCCAAGGTTAAAAACTTAGGTGTATTAATAATTTATGAAACAAATCATCCAATTGGTTATTTAAATCCTTTAATTCAAATAGTTCCATATGGTAAGAAGTAATAGAGATAGGCTGGGTAGCCGGTACCAAGTCAACTGATAACTCTACTTCTCTTAAAGGTGGAAATATAGAAAATCCCAACAAAAAAATTTCTAGAAACTTTAAGAATAATGTAAGAAGATCAGAACTCAAATATTATCTCCCAAGAAAAATAGAAAACATATAAATTACCCACCAAACTTTATAAGAGGTTTCATAGATTTTCTTGACCTCATGTCCCATTCTCCCTAGAAAACATGACACACCCTGTTGGCGGCAGTAAATAAGAACCTATAAAGATAAAAATAAATATAAAATTGATGGATAGTCATTCAATACATCTCAAGAATGAAATAAAAATGTTTCATATTTAGAACTCGAAAATACCAGGTCATCTTGACTTTTGATAAATAGAATGGATAATTGGGTAATCAGATACCTTACTCTCTCTTCATTCCGAGGGGTGTAGAAATATCCATCACAAAAGAAATAATATATATTGGAAGGTTTTTAAAAATTATAATAAGAGTTAATATGAAATAATTATATATACTATTATTAAATAAATTATTAACTAAATATGAAGCTATATTGGTTGTACCTCTCACTATCATTATACCTATATCAGGCCCCTCTAGATAATTTTCCACTGCATGAGGAAGATTCATTCCAGATGAATATTGATGGAAACCATTATATAAAGAATCATTTTATAAAAACAAAGTAACTTTATGTTCATATGATATTGGTCCACTATGTAAGGTATTTAAGACCTAATAGAATTTCTATAAGTGTCCTGGATTACTGCGTAAACGATAGATCTTCAGTGCCTCAATAAAAACTCCCTTTGAATGCCTAACATTTTTACATTGAATGAAATTCAATGAGACTCTTCCAAATATTGTAGAAGTTTTTTATTTTGTGTACTATCATGATCCATGATGAGGCTCATCATGTTTCAAATTTATTTTTAAGAAACTAACTGAACTTCCAATAAGAGTAAGTGTAACACCCATCAACCACGGCTTAGCAGCCAAGTCAAGATCAACCATCAAATCTCTATCCATTATGTCTGGATAATAAGTGATATTTAGAATGAAAAAATAATATTGAATATCATATTGAAGACTCATCTAGATTCTATAGGCATTTGGATTCTTATTCGATACCACCTCAGGAGAAAAATGAACTAGTTCGGCAAAGCATTTTGCATACCGAGTCATGGTATTATCTCCCAATTGATAGTTAAGAAACTATATATAATTTTACAAAACTATAAAATTTTGATATAATTAATCTATAAAAATATATTTTAAGTATTTACACTAAAAAATCATGTTTATTTATATAAAACATTGAATCCTTCCACCTCATACTAGGCCCTTAAATCTTGAAGGATGAATAGTTATCCTTTATTTCATCTGTAATTTATAAGAACTGAAAAATAAGCTAAATATTTTTAACCAATCCTATACCCCATGAGTATCATTTTATACTTATAAATCTGGTGGTTTCTACTAAAGAAATTCCTAATCATGATCTCTTGATTCATTCCTTAGAGGATCCACTACTAGTGTTATAATGGAAACGAGTGTTGCTACCTATCCTAAAGATTAGACTACACAAACTATTATCTCAATGAGGTTCTAGTCAACTAGATGATTTTATTTCTAGAGTTCATCAATAGATCTCACTTGAGGTCTATTAAAACTTATTCTTGGGGGTATGGTATGACACAACATCAAGATACAACATGAAAACATTATCAAAGATACTCATATCATCAACTCAATCAAGATATATATGGATAAAAATTCCATATAATAGAATTTAATTTTTTGGTATTTCAAAACACTTATAAATGTTTTTGGTGCAAATTATAATTAGATCAATTTATTTCTAAAATAAACTCCTAAACACCCATGGTGACTCAAGTATCACTACGATGAGAGTTTCTTATGCACTCATTTATAAAAAATCCCTTAATCCCTAATAATCCTACATTATATCTACTATGATATCCTAGACTTTATAATAACATCATATAAAGATGGTAAATCTCTATTGATACCATTTTATCATGAATCAACCTGAATACCCAGGTACATCAGTACCCGAGATGGGATTTACATAACCTAAAGGTCATTCTTGATCCCCAAAGGATGAATACGAGAACCTTGGAATTGACCATACATAGATGGAATGATTTAACACAAATAATAAACAACAATGAGTGAACAATAGAAGATAAATTTAGTAACAGTTGGTATACCAAACAATCCTCAAGGAGAAAAGTATCATAAGTTGATAGATATAAATCAAATGGTACATCATCAAACTAAAAGACACAAAATAAATAAAGAAAAAATCAATAATATACATGAAATGATTGTAACACATCTATACTGGTCACCATCAACACACAAGTCCCCATGAATCAAGCACATATGAAATCTCTAGGTTGAATTTTTCCTTTTCTTGGACCACACATCGTATAATATAAAAATAACTGAAGGTAAAGGTAGGGTGTGAGAAAAAAATCCCAATAGCATTTCACAAAAGTTTTCATAAGTATTTTAGTAATAAATAAAACATTTATGCTTTAATTTAAATAAGGATAAGGTATAGAAAATATTTTCTTGTATTTTCATCCAAATAATGATTTAAAATTAGTAGATTGATAGTATGACAAAAAATGGATTAAATTAACATCATCAATAAATATAATGGAATGAATAAAATAGTTCTATAATGAGTAGCATGAAATAGTACAATAAAAAAAATAAACATGGTAAAAAACACTTAGATTTGTTAGTTCAATGGTTTAGGATCCTTTCACTACTCAATAAATCAATCATGGATCAGTGTGTGGGAATACATCCCTAAGTCTTAGGCCATCAAGATATAATCAATCAGTGACCCGTTGGAGAATTAATTATAAACTTGGTTTAGTTAGCGTTTTCATCGTCAATCCATTTCTATGGAGTTAGATTCATAATGTGATTCTCCTAATCACCCACTAACTAATGAGGCTCACATGTACTTCAATCAATCAATAAATCAATCAATAAAGGGTAATATTTAAAATTCTAACCATTATTAAGAGTTAAAATTCCAAATTTTATGTTTTCAATAGGCCATTTCAATTTAAAATCCAAATCATATATTTTGATTAAGTTAATTCCTTTAAAAATCATATTTAATTTAAATAAAATTTTCTCAAGAATTGACATTAAATCACTTCATCAAAATCAATTTCAGTTTAAGCTATATTTTCTCAAGATTCACCCAAATTAACAAAGCCTTTAAAAAATGGGTTTATTTTATATATTAATTACTCTATGAAATAAATAATCATTTTCTCAAATCAAGGAAGTTAATTGAAAATACATTTTAAATAAATTAAGAAATCAAGGTTTCAATTGTAGAAAAATCCCTTCAAAACCACCTACCTTTAATCACTGGATCAAATAACCACGATAAATGGGAACTGTCCAGGGACAATATTAAGTGAGGAGGATCAAAAAGGAATCCCTAGAGTTAAAATGCACCAAATCAAGGTTTATATCCACCAAAATTATGAGTATACAAAAATCTCAAATAGGTAGATAAAACAGAAACGAGGATTCAAAATCAAAGAGATTTCACTTACCAAAGAGGGATAAATTGTTTCCACTGGTACTTTGAACTGATATGAAAGTGGTTAGATAATCCAAAATCCTTTATACAAATCCTCAAAAATATAAAGTGTTTACTTAGGGTCTATAGGTAGGATATTAAAATTTAAAATCGGGGATTCAAGATTTTAATTAGTATTTTGGGGGGATTTAAATGCTATTTTCATGGTTTCTTAGTCTTGTTTTCACAGTTTTTACTAACCATGTGCCTAATCGTGAACCATCCCTAAGACATTGGAAGAGCTACATGGCTTGGATTTATGGTTTTACCAACCATGTTACAACTTTTTTCTCTCTTCTGAGACATATAAATATGGTGAATGGTTAGAAAATCATGCATTGACGATGAATTTATCCACTATCTTAGGAAATAAGTGTGAGGGGGAGGCTGCAAGGTTTAAACTAACCGTGAACACCCCATCCATAACCTCAAGTCATGGAACATGGTTTCCTAGGCCTACCCACATAGTTTTTTCTAACTGTGAACCAACAGTGCAGAACACCAAAAACTTCTAAAAATTTCAAAAACGTCTTAAGAATGTCCTAAAGTAAGTCCCAAACAATGGATGATAAAAGAAGGGTCAATAATTACATAAAACCTAGTAACTAGATACTAATAGTGCACTCCCATGTACATATTTTTACACTTATATTCAAAAATCCATTCTAAAAAAAGATCATATTATTTCCATATTATTATGCTACCATAGTTCTATGTTTTAACACATTTGCAATAAATTTTTCTTTAACATTTTTACCAGCTATATTTTCCCACTAGTTCACATCTTCCCTAGAAAAAAATAATTACTTGCTTAATTTCTCACAATGTTCATTAATCCAAATAAAAATATTTTTTCAATTCTCCTTGAAAATATAGGAAATTAATGATTTAGATTATTGGTTGCGATGAACTCCCATCGATGGTGTGGAAATAATGAAATTTACCACCTATAAAGTTCGTCACCATTTTAACTCATCATTCCGATTCTTGAAAAAAAAATCCTTAGATTCTTCATTATAATGTTGAAATCACAGTCTAACCAATAATAAGAAATTGAATCAAAAAATTCCAATGCCACTTCCTTGGATCTCTTCTCATTTCCCTAATATTTTTGAAATTTTGAATATAAAATTTTCATTCACATAATAGTAACAATATTCTTGTGTATATCCCTTAAATATTGTTTTGACAACTCCTAAAATCGCAATGTGTTGGGCAGATACAAAAACCATTTGAATAGAACCTGTAATTTATTTTATATTATTTAAAAACTAATTCAAATCATCAAAGGTTTCGCCACCAAAAATCGAATATATATACCAATAAGAAGATGTTTTCAACCACATCAAATATCAATTCCACTAACAACACAAATTTATAAGGACCATTGAGGTGACTGCCATCTATAAAGAATATAAACTAAGAAACTAATAAAAAACCATTGAATAAAAAACCATAAAAATGAATAATATTTCAAACCTTAAATTTTTTGAAGCCATGAAAATGGATATTACTTAGAAATTTATTTACAATAATCTATTTAATATCTAATGGATTGATATATATGACTACTCTATCACCCCATATATTTTACAAACAACTTTACTCCTTGACTCTTTTTAGTTGATGATATATTAGGGACATACCATAGCCTCTATAAATGTAAAATTTAATATCAATGGTTTATTTTTGAATATTCAACTTCACACCTTCACAAATGATAGATGAAATTAATTATCCCCATGTTTTGTAAGAAATAATTAGTCTATATTTAGTTGTGTAAATATGAAAAATTGAATTTTTTTACACAAATAAATAGAGTTGAATTCGCTAAGAAATGTGTTCTTAACTTCCATGTTCAAATATACACTTTTCATTTCACAATAGCCTTTTTAGGACTATTACTTAAAAATTCACAATCAACCCTATGTGAAATAGTAATACCTGATATACTATTGTCATAGGTAAATTCTATATCATAAAACTATGACATAATGAACACTCTAAAGATACTTTATTGATGAATTTATTTAAAAGATAAATTTTTTAATTTTAAATTGACCAAACAAAATTTATTCTTGAATTAAAAATGAAAAAAATATCTTAGTATGCATTTTTTAATTTTTTAGGAAAAGGTTGGTTTTAGTAAAAAATTATGATTTTCAAAAAAGTTTTAACTTGTATGAATTTATCATTATATAAGAATTAAATATAAGCTTAAAAAAACTTTTAAGTAATAAAATATTAATTTAATTAAAAAAATTATTCATTTTAAAATATTATTTTAACTTAGAAAATATAATGCCCTGACCCCTGTTACCCAGAGTTGGTACATTAATACATAACATTGGCATGATCACAAGGAAATCATGTATCTAAAGACCAAACAATTTAGTATTATTGGAAACAATATTCATACATAAGTTAAAGTTTAGGACTTTAAAAGAAATATAAAACTAATTTATTCAATTAGAAACATCCAAGCCTCCTAAATTTTTCCTGAAAGTCACTCATAAATAACTCCTTCATATCCTAGGAAAATGAAACATAAGAAAGGGGTGAGCTCAAATGCTCAGTAAGGGTAAGAAATACAATGAAAGATAATATAAACTACTAGAACTAGATGTATTTGCGATAGGATCCCGCCGCAAATAGGATTTAGCGACAAGATCCCCTCGCAAATAGGTTGTAACGATGGGGCCCTGTCTCAAATAGCCCATTTCAAAAAATAGCATCGCAAATATTATTTTTTGTGAGGGGCCCATCGCAAAAAATAGTATTCGTGACGGGAAATTTCCCCGTCGCAAATAATCCCCCGATTATATACATTATATATAAATAAAACTTTTATGACCTGCCCGTCATCCCATCGCAAATACTATGAATAAAAAATTATATTTAAATTATTTGCGGTGAGAGCCTGTCGCAAAAGGTCTCGTTGCAAATACTAAACATAATAAAAAAATTAAATAAAATTATGATCAATGAAAAAATTATATTAACATTATTAAAATAATTAAAAAAGAAAAAATATTATTATTAGTAAAATAAACACACATTAAAAATATGTAATACTAAAAAATATATTTAATATAATTATGATTAATAGAAAATTAATATTAATTTTATTAAAATTATAAAAAATAAAAAATTATT
Source organism: Viscum album (assembly GCA_963277665.1). Taxonomy (NCBI): domain Eukaryota; kingdom Viridiplantae; phylum Streptophyta; class Magnoliopsida; order Santalales; family Viscaceae; genus Viscum; species Viscum album. The sequence continues at coordinate 1,604,122,314 of OY728141.1, read as the reverse complement.
ACAATTCTCAATATTTACAAAAATATTTAAAAAAATAATAAAATATTATTATTATTAGAAAAATAAACAAATATTATATAATATAATACAATTAATAAATAATAAAATATTAAAAATAAAAAAATTATATTATTTAATATTTGCACCAATATAAAAACAGAAACTGTAAATAGTTCATAATACAATAAATATTCAATTAAAATATTTTTAACACAAAAAACAAATCACTAAGGGGGGTCATCCTCTAGAGGAGGTAGAGGATCTATAGGAGATGGTGGAGGAAACTTCATCCCTAAACTATGGGTCAGACGATGCATGTACTCCATCTGCTCGTGAAGTTACTGCTATTTCCATCGAGGCATCTCTTCCTCGTGCTACTGATGCTACTGAATCTTCTCTTCATGTTGCTTCTGCAAACTCTCTATATGTTTGGACTGAGTTCGCAACTGCTCATGATACTGTGATGTAGAAGATGATTCCTCTCCACAATCTCCTCTCGATATGGACGTCAATATTGTAGCGGTACCATAATAAGTATCAGGAGTCACATCAGAGCTGATACCAACTACTCAACCCTTCTTAAATCCATACTGAGTCGCCTGCATCCATGCCGCCTCATCGAAACGGTCGAAATTGGTCTACTCAGTCGTCTCATCCTGACTCTCAGGCTGTGTCTGAGAGGTCGCAGCCTCATACGACTCCTTCAATTCCAATTTAAATTTAAATGATGAAAATATTATATAAAGTTAATTGTCAAACTGAAAAATTAATACTAACCACAATCCGACGCTGGAGATCACCTCTAATCTCTCTAGTGTCTAGATCACTATACATCCTCTGATAAACGTCGAACTCCGTAATATCAGGATGGTCTAATGCCTACAAAAATATAATATAAACTTTTTATATTTAAATTTATATAAAATATTGAAAAATATACTTACTAGATGCTCTCTATGCATACTAAATGTACGACTACCAGCTCAATGTGTCACCTCCTGTCTCCCCCGGTTCTATCGTCCCATTGAAGATCTCATCTAAAATACACCACCCAACAGGTGTAAACATAATCCATCCTAAACATGATATGAAATGTACTCTGGTTGGTAGTCTCTACACGACTCATCAAATTTGGTCACATCTTCTTTCTTAATGGTTGTCCTTCTCAAATTGTGAAAAAACTAACAGAAACAGTCACGCATAGACACCTTCCATGCCACGTGGATAGCTTCACACATGCTATCATTGGTGGGATACCATAAACCCTGTAAATAATTTATAATATCATGTTTTTAATAAAATAAATTTCAAAATAAATATTCGTTATTTACGTACCAGTCAATGACCGAACATGTCATGCCGCACATCAACGAGAATATGTTCCCATGTGATCCATGGCTGAGAAAAATAATTGTTCATGATAGCGCTCCCCTATACAATAGATACATGCGCAAAACTATAAAAAATGAATAAATAATCCAACAATTAGTATATATATATATAATAAATTAATGAAATATAACTAAAATATACAGGTTACCATACCTCTGTGTTTATGGATCGAAGCCAAGTGTGGATATCACTCGGGGATAGGTCTAGGAATCATCAGTTGTGCAAGACCACGCCCCCTCCACATACCCCCTAAGACATCAATAGGCTAAGGGTTAGATGGTCCACAATCCCCCTCATCCATAGGTATATTAGCCTCCTGAAACTCGAGAAATAGATCAATATCCATTTGAAACAAAAAATTATTGTTGTTAGCAGTTATTTGAAAATAACTAATATATATAGATATATATTATTTATGATTATAACTAGAATTTAACTGTATCAATGTCCATATTCATCCTCATCTTCATAGTTTTCAATGTCAATGTATTCATCTTCCTCCTCAGCAGCATCAATATCCATATGAGTTTCAGTTTAATCATCTCTTGTCATTTCAAATTCATTTGTAACATAATTAACAACTTCTTCATCATCGATCCTTATTAGTGGTGTGTCAACATCGATATTCATAATTCTTTGTGAAAAAGATGTATTTTGACCAGTCTCTTGAAAACTTTATATTCCTTCCACTTCAGCGGAACAACATTCGGTTTGAGTAAACAGATTTTCCCGAGATTTCATTTTTATTATGCTCTACCAATCACTCAAGTCTCTTGAAGTAGAATAGTACTTTGCGTAATAACTTTGATGTGCCTATTGATCTGGTAGAAATGGTTCATTTAATTCAAGAAGGCTTTTATATTTAATATCTACCATTCCATGAGTCGGATGAATACGCAATCCTCTCTCAGTATCCAACCACCAAAATTTAAACATCATTATGTAATTCTGTCCTAGATGACACAACTCAATAATTTCATCTAGAATGCCATAAAAGTCAACTTGAGTTTCTATGTGATGTAATCCTTTCAAGAAAACTCCAATGTTCATTGTTTTTTTGATTCCCCATATGCATGTGTATGAACTCAAAAACCATTCACCACAAATGCATTATAATATTTAACTATTTTGGATGGTGGGTTACTCAATATACACAGTTTCTTATCAATTTTATTATCATGTTGAGACACTTGAAATTTTTTAAAACAATTATCAATATGATAAATAAAAAATAGAATTGATATTAAACCATTAATAATTTATGTTACCAGTTTTTGAAACCAATGAGATTTTTTTTGTCTGCGTTCTTTAAGAGCATCTACTGAAATTTATGGAAGTTGTTTCATTATATGATTATCATATAACCTACAAATAAAATAGGTTTACATATTGTAACATAAATTATATAATAAGTTATAGAATTACTCACAATACAAATGATGTCATTTCTTGACAGTTGAGCAGAACATATGTATGAGCTTTATGATGTTCATCATCTGAAATCCATAGTTCATGAACTCTACCACAACCAAGATTTGGCTGATTAAAAACTAATATTTGATTGTCCATTTCATCATTAAAATTCCTATAATTTCATCCCATGCGATTTTTTAAGGATATTGAGATTAATGAGAGCAGAAAAAAGAAATTTCCTCTTATAAATAAGCTTCAGTAATTGAGAATTCAACTGATTCTTTGTTACATACTTTTTTCTTCAATTTCTGCATGTATCTATCTAATGTGTAAATCCATCAAAACTATACTGGACCTCCACATTTATCTTAATGTGGAAAATGTAATATCATATGTTCCATTGAGTCAAAGAAATCCAGTGGAAATATTTTTTCTAGTTTACATAAAATTACAATAACATCTTCTTCCAGTTTTCTTAGAACATTGTAGTATGTTTTCACTGCATAAATGTCTCGAAAAATATGATATGTCGATTATCAAATCCAAAATCATATAATTCAACAAACCTCTGAATCCAATTGGAATAATTCTTTCCATTCTAACATGACAATCATGAATTTTTAATCCAGTAATATAACCATTCTTAACACATCTGCCCAAATTTGAAGCATCACCATCTGGAAATCTCAATTCTGCAATCCACTGACAAAATAGTAAGCAACTCTCTTTTAATAGTGTATAAACTTATTTGGGATTCATTAACCTCTATGATCTGACATTTTCAAATAGTTCAAGTTCTGGTCACCTGCAAATTTGGGCAAGATATAATCATGCCTTTACAGTATCATTGGTCTTACCTAGTGTATCCAAAATTGTATGAAATATATTATCAAAATAGTTCTTCTCAATATGCATGGCATCCAACATGTGGCATACCCTCAAATTAGACCAATATGAAAGATCCCCAAAAATTCTTCGTTTTATCCAATTATGTTTTTTCCCAAAGCCTTGAATTTTCTTGTTGGTTTAATATTAGGACTAATGTGATGAGAGGTAATGAAAATACAACTGATTTTAACTCTGTAACTGAGATCATTTTTGGAGGTTCATCCCTTTCAATTTTACCTTTTCTGAAAATACATTTGTTCCTCTGAAAAGGATGATCGGTTGGAAGAAATATGCGTTGACATTCAAAATAGAAAGGTTTTTTTCCATTGAGGATCATAAAGGCTTTGTTGCCTTTTATACAGTAGGGACATGATTTCAGACCATGTGTACTCTAGACAGATAACATTCCATATTCCCGAAATTCACTAATCGTCCACATCAATGAAGCTTTTAATATGAAGTTTCGTTTCGCAGCAACATCATATGTACTAACACCATCACTCCACAATGTATTTAACTCATCAATCAAGGGTTTCAAATAAACATCAATATTGTTTTTTGGATATCCTAAGATTAATAAGGACAAAAATATATATGGATCCTTCATCAACATCTATGGAGTTAAATTGTACAAAGTTATAAAAATATGCCAATATGAATACTGACTACCATAAGAACATAACAGACAGAAACCATCAGTAGAAATACCCAATCGCATATTTCAGGCTTCTAAAGCAAAAGATGGATGCAGATAGTCAAAATGTTTCCATGAATCACTATCAGATGAATGATTCAATCTTTTATCAGTTGAAATCTTGGTTTTGTGCCATGACATCATTGACGTTGTGTTCTAAGACATAAATAAATGATGTAACCTGGGTGTAAGGGGGAGCTATCTCAACTTTTTTACTGTGATCGATCCAGAATTCCCTATTTGACCTTCTTTATACCTAGATTGTCCACATGGAGGAAAACTATCCAACGAAACATTTTCACCAGAATATAAGATGAAATCATTTGTACATGCATGAATCTTTCGATAACTAAGGACCAAATTACGAACCAGCCTCTTTCTTTGAGAGTAATTTTTAGGGAACACATTTTCCACAGGTAACAGTGTTTTAAACAAAGAAAATATGTGAGAAAAATAGTTGTTTGAAATTTCATTTTCTGATTTAATAGCCATAAATTTTTCAACTGCTTCTAATTTTATTATCCTGCAATCAGGATATAATACATCCTCAACATACCTCAACAACTCATAAAATTTAGATGGTTCCAACTCAGGAGTTAAATCAATATCATCTTGAGTTTCAGTTTGTTGAACAGATGGACCTGTAACATCATGTACTAAATTTTGAAACTGTGATGGATCCAGAATCAAGTTATTAGTATCTTTTTTGGAACTGCGTTCACTGTGTTGATACCAAAAAACATAATATGGTTGAAAACAAAACCACAAGAGATGTCCCCCATCCTTTTCAAATGCGTCATACGTTCTCAGAGCACATTTTTTACAAGGAAACTTTATTGTGCCTTCTGAAACATATTATGGTTTTGATGATGTAAATGATAAGAAAGCTTCAACACCCTAAATATATATAGGATTTAAACCAGAACCATTTGGATTTCTATGCTGATTTATCCATACGTGATCATCTAATAACGATTTTTTTGACTTCCTTGTTTCATATTTTTCTCCAAAATATAAAAGCATTACTATTTTTGATTAATTTAAAATTATAAAAACACTATCTGAAAAAAATATAAATAATTACAACAACTTCTTAAGAATTACCATTACTTATGGGTGACAAAATTTCCAATGGATTGAAGGGTACTCTTTTGTCTGACGGCTCATTTAATTTCAACTCTGTCACACAGAAATAACAATGAAGAATCTACTCAGAGGAACGCATATTCATTCTTGTATTCATGAGAATGAATATGTGTACCTCCGAGAAGATTCTACATTGTGATTTCTGTGTGAGAAAGTTTCAAGTAAATGAGCCGTCAGACAAAAGAGCCCCATTTTCGTCGATGAATAATCTTCTTGCAACTGTCATTGCCAGAACACATTATGAAAAATGTGGTCCTACGAATATATATTCGAGCTCATGAATACGAGATTGGATACGCATACATAGAAGCATACTTTTCATAATGTTTTGAGTCAGTGAATATTGAAAGGAGAAGAGTTGTTGAGAAAAAGGAGTGTCGTCAATCCACTAGAAATTTTTCCAAGTTATTACAATTTATTACAATTGATTTTCTTCTTAATAGTTCCTAATTATTCCTAATTGTTCCTAATTGTTTCTAATTATTTCTAATTGTTGCTAACTGTTTCTAATTGTTTCTAATTGTTCTTAATTGTTGCTAATTATTTCTATTTGTTGAAAATTGTTCCTATTTCTTTCTATTTATCACTATTTATTCCTATTTATCACTAATTATTCCTATTTATTACTAATTATTACTATTTACTACCAATTATTTCTATTTATTACTAATTATTACTAATTATTATTATTTATTACTAATTATTACTAATTATTACTAATTATTATTAATTATTACTATTTATAACTAATTATTACTAATTATTACTAATTATTACTAATTATTACTAATTATTACTAATTATTACTAATTATTACTAATTATTTCTAATTATCACTAATTATTACTAATTATTACTAATTATTACTAATTATTACTAATTATTACTAATTATTACTATTTATTACTATTTCTTCCTATTTCTTTCTATTTATTAATAATTATTACTATTTATTACTATTTATTACTAATTATTAGTAATTATTACTATTTATTACTATTTCTTCCTAATTATTACTATTTATTACTATTCATTACTAATTATTACTAATTATTACTAATTATTACTATTTATTACTAATTATTACTATTTTTTACTAATTATTCCTATTTATTAATAATTATTCCTATTTATTAGTACTTATACATATTTATTACTAATTATTACTAATTATTCCTAACTATTCTTATTTATTGCTAATTATTGCTAATTATTGCTATTTATTGCCAATAATGGCTAATTATTGCTAATTATTGCTAATTATTGATAAATATTGCTAATTATTTCTATTTATTGCTAATTATTACTAATTATTGCTAATTATTACTAATTAATACTAATAATTACTAATAATTACTAATTATTACTAATTATTACTAATTATTACTAATTATTACTAATTATTACGAATTATTACTAATTATTACTAATTGTTACTAATTATTACTAATTATTACTAACTTTTACTAATTATTACTAATTATGACCAATTATTACTAATTATAACCAATTATTACTAATAATTACCAATTATTACTAATTATTACTAATTAATACGAATTATTACTAATTATTACTAATTATTACTAATTATTACTATTTTTTACTAATTATTACCAATTATTACTAATTATTACTAATTATTTCTAATTATTACTAATTATTACTAATTATTACTAATTATTAATATTTATTACTATTTATTACTATTTATTACTAATTATTATTAATTATTCCTATTTATTTCTATTTGGTACTATTTATTACTTTTTATTGCTAATTATTACTAATTACTGCTATTTATTACTAGTCGAATGATCTTATGAACCATCAATATTAGTTTCATAACGAGGGAATGTATAATGCCCGACATTCTGAACATTTTGTCAAGGTCTCTACCAAGACATCTAAAAATGATTTAGGCCTCGGCCAAAACCATATATCAAATTGGGAAAGGCCTAGACCAATTCCACGTCTAGTTGTCTAATGAGACCTACCGATGCACTGATGAGTTATAGCGGGCTCCACCCGTCACTTACTAAGTCCAATACATTCCTCACATGAATGGGTTGAAATATAACAAAAACATTCGTATGAAAACTAGCATATGAAATGTCAATACGTTAACCATAAACCATGAATGGTATAAAAACAACATAACCACAGTCAAACGTAATATAGTATGGAAGATTTGTATCATAATAGATCAACTTCAAACTAGTTTAAAATCCATCAAAGGTTGTTGGCATAGATGAAATGATCATTATTTAATAGAAATATATCATTCTATCTTGAAATCATTTAAAAGCCATGTAATTATAAATGAAAACATTTATTTTAAAAATACTCTTGTACGCTTGTAAGGGAAGCATCGATGATGTTATAACGGCCGAGAATAACCGCACCCGTCGTATAAGTTAAAAAACATTCTTACCTTAATTTTGTATGGGTATAAATGACTTTAACCCATTGTTTAGTAAATAGTAAAAATGTTTTGAAATACATTTTAAGAATCATGGATGTGGATGATAAAGAGGTCCTAGTAGATACTTACGTAAAAAACAACCTCGAACGATAGAGAGATTGTAAAATTAACCCTTACCTTGTACTTTTCCTTGGTTGAGGGAAGGTGAACCTCCGATATAATGGTGAAATCATTATTATAAAATTATAAAATAACCATATACATTAAAATCATATCATATATGATCTTCTAATATTGTTTTGTTAATGATATTTCAGTAGTATCATCGTTTTGGGTGTTAACTGATTTGTTTTCCATTATATGATTTGTTACACAAGTAATGTTTGTTTTGGATAGGATGTATCTTATTTATATTTATAATGATATTAAGTCTTTAAACATTATTTTTAATCATCAAATGAAAATTAGTCTTGAATGGATACGATGGGGAATGAATCTCATCGCATTCATGGAGACGGTTTTCTGTACGAACACACGAGCCACAGTATCATTCGTTTGATTTTAAAATCATATTTAATTGGATGGTATATCATATAAACAGAATTATTATCATGTTATGTTTATTATTTACATCATTTATACTCATTATTATACCCATCCAAATGATGAAGTATTTGAATAATAAACTACACCACGACGTAGAGACAATAATTCGTACGTACGCACCTATGATGACTTTTTCATTTATAGGATGGATAGAAAAATTAACATGGTTGTAAAATTTTTATAATAACATCACAATATATAGAAGATACTTGTGTTATTATTTTATAATGGAAACAATAAAGAATGAGGAAGTGGAAGTAGAAAAGAACTTGAAAGTGGTGATGAAATATTTACCTGTTCTTCGGGATTTTCCTTTTGATTTGATAAAAAGGGATCCATAGGTTGAATTTATGACTAAAATAAGTCCACTAGGATTAAGGTAGGATATTTAGGAGTATACTTGGGTAGGTTTTTTCTGATCCAAATGGCTTTGAAGGTGTGAATTTGAGAGAAGGGGGAGTGCCCTTTTATAAGAGGGTTGAGGGGCCACCTTAGGAATAGATTGAAATATTATTTTATAATAAAATCATTTTCGGTTTTTAATGGCTCCAAAATGAATTATTTAAAGTATAAGGTGGGTATGGGTAGAAAACCACTCAACCAATAGGTTTTAGATGGGTTTGGGTCACTATATTAACCTTATCTTTTAGATTTAACTCTTAGTTAAATAGTTTGACATTTACCATGTCTCTCTATTTTTTATATTATATGGTTTATAAAATTACTATAAACATCCAAGAGAACACCAAGTGGTTAATTAATGACATATATAATAGTATTTAATCCCTTTGTCCGAACCATAGATTTTTAGGAATAGAATACCAATTAATAATATAATTTTTGTTTTAAAAACTCTTTTATGTCAATTTTGACACTATTTGGTATTTTGTTCTTGCTAAATTCAAAACATCATTATTACTTCAAACAAAATTCATTTAATAAACCCTAACATGTCATATTAACCTAAAAAATTAGTGTAATACATAAAAAGTCTCAAATTACATTTATTTGGGCATTTATAATATCAATTATTTTAATATTTCACTAATAAGGTAATTACTACATTATCATTGTGTCACAAATAAAATAAATTATTTAATGTCTAAAAATTATAAATAAAATAAAATTACATAGGAAATATTTTCATATTTTTAATGAATATTTATAGTAGATTTTATCTTATGTGTAACCCTATATTAAAAATGGTTTAGTTATTAAACTTTGAATTTAACACTTTTAACTCTTATTTGAATTAAATAATAATAAATCTCCTAATCTAATCCAAGTAGACCTAAAGGATAATATTTTATTCTTAAGGTTTTTTTGGTCAAATTAAACTTATCCAATAGAATTAGGACATGTGTTAGGATAATAATAATATCATTTTTACCTTTAATCAACCTATTTGCTTTTAACGATGGTAAATAAAAGTCAAAAGGTATTTCTCACAAAATATTATTTTTATCTTATTGAACCACATTTTTACTTACTGATATCAACTGTGTATCTTGTATTTTTTAAATTCAATTCACAGAAGCGGTAAAATTAAGTTTTATTCAAATTTGCAAATGTTCCTAGGAGGTGGGTAAAAGGTGGTAAATAGTTCGATAAAATTTTATATATTTAATATTATTATAAAATGACTCCAATGAATTAAGTTGAACATATATATATGTATTATGAATATATTTTTACCTAAAATAAATTAACACAAAATAACTAATTATTTAAATAAAAAGTCGGTTTTAACCAATAACGTAGTGTTTTTTCACTATTCATCAAAAACTGAAAGTTTTTAGAAAAATATAAAAAATTCACCCTAAGCTAATTTCGATATTTCGAATCCAAAAATGAAGTCCATTTTGAAAGATAAAATTTATAAAATTTCAAGAAGTGGATATTACTATTCATAATGGCTAGTTTGATTGGTCGCGGTGTGTTAGAATCTCAAAGTTGCATAAAATGCAAGCTATTGCATTATTCAAAGGGAAACGTACCATGGATGCTTGGGGTGTTATATTCTTACCTCTTTCAAATAATTTGATTCTTGAAATTTCTATAATACTACCATCCAAAAAGATTCGGGTGGTTCTTCATCATAAGTTCCTCTAGTTCCCACGTTGCCTTTTCCATATTATGGTTTCTGCAAAGAACATTTACCAGAAGAGTCTTCCAGTTTCTCAACACTTGTTCACTTTCATCTAGAATTTTGACAGGCTCTTCACAATAAGAGAGATCAGGTTCCAGTTCAATTTCCCTATAGCTGATTACATGCGTTGGGCCATGCATGTATTTTCTCAACAGTGATACGTTGAACACATCGTTAACTTTGGAGAGACTAGGAGGCATTGAAAAATGTTAAGTTATAGCCCCAATTCGTTCTGGAATTTCTAAAGGTCCAATGTACCTAGGAATCAATTTACCCTTCTTACTGAATCGCATAACTCCCTTCCATTGAGATACCTTTAAGAAAACATGATCTCCTACCTAAATTTCCAAATACTTCCTTCAGTTATCAACATATCTCTTCTTCCTACTTTGTACTGCTTTGATGTGGGTTTGGATAACCTTCACCTTTTCCATTGTTTCCTCAACAAGTTCTAGGCCTACGAGTTTTGTTTCACCAACATCATCCCAACATGTTGGTGTGTGACATCTCTTGCCATATAATGCTTAATATGGTGCAATCTGAATACTTTAATGGAAGCTATTGTTATAGTAAAATTATACCAGAGGTAAAAATTGATCCCACATACCTTGAAAGTCAAGTGAGAAAGACATCAACATGTCATCTAAGGTTTGAATAGTCCGTTCTGATTGTCCATCAGTTTGAGGGTGGTAGGCAGTGCTTAAACGAAGTTCAGTATCTTGGGCCTTCTGAAGACTTTTCCAGAATCTTGATGTAAAATGGGGATCACGATCAGAAACAATAGACAAGGGTACTTTATGAAGTCTTACAACTTCATTAATATACAGTCTTTCTAAATGTTCAAGTGTTAAATCTTCTCTTATAGAAATAAAATGTGTTGACTTGGTAAGATGATCAACAATGACCCATATTGCATTATTCCTTCTAGAAGTCTTTGGTAGTCCCATGAAAAGTCCATCGTAATATTATCCCATTTCCACTCAAGTATGGGAAGAGGTTGCATGACTCTTCTAGGTTGTTTCCTTACAACTTTCACTTGTTGACAAACCATACACCTTGACACAATATCATCAATCTCCCTCTTCATGTTGTCCCACAAAAAATGTTCCTTCAAATCTCTATACATCTTAGTGCAACTAGGGAGTATAAAGAAATTGGAGCTATGAGGATCATCTAACAATTACCTTTTCTGATAAGGTATATCAGGAACAAAAATTCTTCTCCCAAATTATAAAATCCCGTCTTCGATTAATCTCCCATAGTTTACAGCTTTAATTTTCTTTTGAAACTCCCATAATCAGCCCGATAACTTTTTATACTTTCTAGTAAATATGGTTTTGAAACCATTTGAAAAATTATTGATGTTTCACCTTCAATGATTATTCTCATATCCATTTTCACTAGATCCATGAAAAGAGGATCCATTTCAACTTTCATCTTGTTCAAAACTCCATGATCATTTCTTCTCAAAGCATCTTCCACCTTATTTGCCTTCCCGGGGAGGTAGTGTATTGTGCAATCATAATCCTTGAGTAATTCAAGCCATCAGATTTTCCTCATGTCGAGTTATTTCAGTGAAAAAATATACTTCAAAATATTGTGATCGATATATATCTCACATTTTTCCCTATAGAGATAATGCCTCCATATCTTCAAAGTAAAGATTACAACAGATAACTCAAGATCATGAGTAGGATAGTTTGGTTCATGAATTTTTAGTTATCGTGATTCACAGGTAATAACTCTATCATTCTATATAAGGACACAACCATGTCCTTTCTTTGAAGCATCACTATAAAATGCAAACCCATCATTCCCAAATGGTAGAGTTAAGATAAGATCATTGACTAATCTTCCCTTCAGTACTTCAAAAAATTCTTCACACTCTTTTTTCCAAACAAATTTAACCCCTTTACATGTGTTCTTTGTTAATGGGTTAGCCAATCGGGAAAAATTATGGATGAAATGTCGATAATAACCTTCTAAACCAATAAAACTGCATACCTTAGTTATACTTGTCGGTGCTGGACATTCTTGGATTGCCTTGGTATTTGAAGGATCAACGAAGATTCCATCCTTAGAGACAATATATCCAAGAAAAGAAATCTCCTAAAGACAGAATTCAAACTTTCTAAATTTTCCATATAATTAATTTCTTCTAAGAGTATTCAGAATGATGTGAAATTTATTTTCATGATCTTCATAGATTTTGGAGTATACCAAGATATCATCAATAAATACCACTAAAAAGTTATGATGATATTACTTGAAAACTATATTCATTAGATCCATGCAGACAGAGGGTGCATTAGTCAACCCAAAAGGCATTACTGTAAACTCATAATGCCCATACCTAGTTCAAAATTTTGTTTTCGGAATGTCTTCCTTCTTCAAATACAACTGATGATATTCATATCAAAGGTCAATCTTTGAAAAATATTGAGCTCCATAAAGTTGGTTGAATAAATCATCAATGCAAGGTAGGGGATACTTGTTCTTTATTGTTATAGAATTGATCTCCCCGTAGTCAATGAAAAACCTCATAGATACATCTTTCTTCTTAACAAAAAGAACATGGGCTTACTATAGAGAAACACTAGGGAAAATAAATCCCTTTTTACTCAATTAATCTAGTTGTTTCTTTAGTTACACTAATTACATAGTGGCCATTCTATAATGGGTCTTCAATATGGGCCTTGAACCAGGAATTAAATCAATGGAAAACTCAATTTCTCATTCTAGACGATGTCTAGGTAAATCTTATGGAAACACATCAACATATTCTTGCACAATAGATACGTCCTCTATTTTAACATTCCTTTCCTCACCCACAGTTATTTCATTCTCTTCCTCCCCAATAATTGAATTTAGTTAAGCTACTAGGGGTGGATCTAGATAATAATTATGTTGTGATGTTTCCTCTCTAAAGATAAGGTACTCCTTATCATCATCGAGAATTGTAACCTCCTTCTTCTTACAATAAATTTTCGTATCATGGTCAGAAATCCAATCCATACAAAGGATTATATTAAATTCAATCATGGGTATGATGATGAGATCATCAGATAAAGAACATTTATATGCCCTAATGGGAAATGATTCACAAAACTTTGTTGCAATGATACTTCCCTTAGGTGTTTTGACTGAAAACTCCCTTTTTAATTCAAATTGAAAATATTTAATTTTCTTAGAAAACTAGGGAGATATGAAACAATGCAATGATACAGAATCAAATAAGGCATTTTATAAACTTGAGGAAACCATTAAATTACCTTCCACCACATCTTTCAGAGCTTCAACCTCTGCAGTAGTGATAACATAACCTTGGCCTTGATCCCTTGGCATTTTCTGAGGAAATTTTCCCTAACACATCGTAAATTAATTTGCATAATGTCCCATCTCCCTGAAATTGTATCATTGAACTTTGGTATGTTCTTTCTTTCCCTTACAATCACCAGAAAGATGTCATTTCTATCCACATTTTTAGCATACTACTTTTTCTTTTAGATAGGAACAAGGTTTATTCCTTCCACAATTATCACAAGGTTTAAATTCAAACCTTCCCTTCTTCCTTGTTTCTTTATTTCCTTTCCCAGAGTGTTCATCAGATCTCTTCTTCTCTTTCTTTTCTTTAAAGTTGTAAAACTTAGAGAATACCTTTTTTGTCTTGATAGCACATGAGACAATATCTTTGTACGATGAGAAGGATTATTATACTAATTCTTAATGGAGAAATGGTTTTAACCCCTAAATGAAATGGTCAATATTACTTATTGGGTTACGTATATAATTTGCAGCATGATTTGCTAACCTTGTAAAGTTAGCTTCATACTTGTGTGACATTCTCATAATCTTTTTGCCTCAGACTCAGAAATTTCCTTTCCATATCTACTCGATGGTCACAAGGAAAGTATTTTTCTAAGAAGAGCTATTTAAACTCCCTCTATTACATGTTTTATACTTCTTCATCTTCTTTTGTGTTTTTAATCAATGACCACCATTGATCTACATCTCATGTGAGGAGATAAACTACCATGAAAATTTTTTCCCTTTCAATACTCCCCAAAGCATGGAATATTATCTCTAAGGAACTTATCCATTGCTCAAATAAAAATGGATTTGTAGTCCCATTAAATGTTGGTGGTTGTTGCCTCATGAAGTGGTCTAAAATTGATACACCACGTTGTGGATCATGGTGCTCCATACAGATAAGGTTATTATTCATAACCTGTGTGAGTTGTCCCAGTATGGTGATAAGATGACCAGCACCGGTTTCATCACCAACTCCACAATAATTATCTTGTGCAGGAGGGAAATACCTACATGGATTACATGAGTCGATGCAATTTCCATTCCTTCCACTAGGCGCCATTTCTAAACAATGACATACACTAGATTAGTTTATTAATCACAATACATAATTCCAAACTTGTAAAATAGTTATCCTTAATTGTAAAGTTTATGGATATAATCCATAATCATAAAAATGTTTTCTTTAAGGAATTATATACTCATTAACCCTTCATAATGGTTTGTAAGGAAAATGAGAATTATCCTAAGCATATCCATTGGGAGTGTCGTAATCAAGAGTGTAGCAAGGCCTGTTGTCGTGCACCAGTTCCCGTTCGAGTCTAGCACAAAGCGGTGTTTTAGGGTTTTAACCCTAGGAACATCTGTGATAGATCCACCTTTACCTGCTCGTATGCAGACATGAATGTATTGCTTGGAAAACTCGCAAAATATTTACATTACCAAGATTCTAGGATGTTCTTCTATACTAATACTCAAAGGCTATCTTAGGATAATGTGCTCTAATTAGAGTTTATCTAAATCTTGTTTCCAAGGTTTTTACTACACTTCCTTTGATACCAAATGTAACGCACCAACCTCAGTTACCCAGAGTTGGGGTATTATTACATAACATTGGTATGATCACAAGGAAATCATGTCCCGAAAGACCAATCAATTTACTATTATTGGAAACAAGATTCATACATAAGTTCAACTTTACAACTTGAAAAGAAAAACAACTTTAATATATTCTATTAGAAACATCCAATCCTCCTAGATTATACCTTAAAGTCACTCATAACTATCACTTTCATATCTCAGGAAAATTAAACATAAGAAAGAGGTGAGCTCAAACGCTCAGTAAGGGTAAGCAATAAAGTGGAAGATAAAATAAATATTAAGCATGGCGAATAATTGAAAACACATTACTTTACAAATAATAAACCTGAACACATTTATGGAAGGAATACGAGTTGAGTAAATAATACCATTATAAAACTGAATCATGGGTATTCTACTAGTCAAATGACTATATGAACCATCAATATTATTTTCATAATGAGAGAATCTATAATGCCAGAAATTCTGAAAAATTTTATCAAGGACTTGACCAAGACGTCTAAAAATGATTTAGGGATTGGAAAAAACCATATATCAAATTGGAAAAGGCTTTGGACAATTCCACATCTAGTTGTCTCATGAGACCTACCGATGCACTGAGGAGCTATAACAGGCTCCACCTGTTATTTACTAAGTCCAATACATTTCTGATATGAAAGGATTGAAATATAACATAAACATTCGTATTAAAACTAGCATACGAAATGTAAATAAATTAACCATAAACCATGAATGGTATAAAAATAACACATCCACAGTCAAACATAATATAGTATGGAAGATTTTTATCATAATAGATCAACTTGAAACTAGTTTAAAATCGATCAAAGGTTGTTGACATAGATGAAAGGAAAATCATTTAAGTAGAATTTATCTTTCTATTTTGAAATCATTTAAAAGGAATGTAATTATAAAATAAAAAATTTATTTTAAAAATAGTCTTATAATCTTGTAAGGGAAGATTCTACTATGTTATAACTATGGAGAATAACTGCACCCTCCGTATAAGTTGAAAAAATCATTCTTACCTTAATTTTTTCAAAAAGGTCGTAAAGTACCTTGTTTGCAAAATGTTGAAAAGATTCCTTCCAAATCATATAAGGTAAAATAAGTTTATAAATGAATTTAACCCATTGTTAGTAAATAGTAAAAATGTTTTGTAATAAATTTTGAGAAACATGGCAGTGGATGATAAAGAGGTCCCAGTAGATACTTACGTAAAAACAACCTCGGATAATAAAGAGATTGTGAAATTAACCCTTACCTTGTACTTTTCATTGTTAAAGGGTAGGTTAACCTCATTTATAATGGTGAAATAATTATTATTAAATTATAAAATAACCATGTACATTAATATGATATCATATATGATCTTATAGTATTTCTTTGATAATGATATTTCAATAGTATCATCATTTCAGGTGTTAACTGATTCGTTTTCCTTTATATGCTTCATTACGTAAGTAATGTTTGTTATGGATTGGATTTATCTTATTCATATTAAGAATTATATTAATTATTTAAACATTATTTTTAATCCTCAAATGAAAATTAGTCTTGAATGGATATGATGGGGAATGAATCTCATCGCGTTCGTGGAGACGGTAATCCATATGTACGCACGAGCGACAATATCATTCTTTTTATATTAAAATCATATATAATTGGATGGTATATCATAAAAACATAATAATTATCATTTTATATTTATTATTTACATTATTTATACTCATTATTATACCCATCCAAATGATGAAGTATTTGAATACCATACTACACCACGATGTAGAGACGGTAATCCGTACGTACGCACATATAGTGATTTTTTTATTTATAGGAAGGATAGAAAAATGAATATGGTTGTACCATTTTTATAATAACATCACAGTATATTGAAGATATTGTAGTTATTATTTTACAATGGAGACAATAAATAAAGGGAATGTGTAAGAAGAAAAGATCTTGAAAGAGGTGATAAAAAAATCACCTCTTCTTCCGATTCTTCCTTTTGACTTGATCAAAAGGGCTTCTTATGATAGATTTATGACTAAAGGAAGGACTATAGGATTAAGGGAGGATATTTGGGAGGATATTTGGGCAGGGTTTGGCTGATAAAAATGGCTTTGAAGGTGTGAATTTAAGATTAGGGGAAGTACCCTTTTATAACAGGGGTGAGGGTCACCTTTGGAAAAGATTGAAATATTATTTTATAATAAAATAATTTTCAATTTATAATGGATCAAAAATAAACTATTTAAAGGATAATGTGGGTACGGGTCGAAAAAAAATCAAGTAATTGGTTTTAGATAGGTTTTGGTCACTATATTAAACTTATCTTTTAGATTTAACTCTTAGTTAAATAGTTTTACATTTACCTTATCTCTTTGTATTTTTATATTATATGGTTAATAAACATACGATAACCATCAAAGAGAACCCCAAGTGGTTAATTAATGACATATATAATATAATTTAAGTCTATTTTATGAACCTTATATTTTTAGGAATAGAATACCAATTAATAATATAATATTTGTTTTGAAAACCCTTTTATGTGAATTTTGACACTATTTGGTATTTTGTTTTTTCTAAATTAATAACAGCTTTATTAATTCAAAAAAAATCATTTAATCAACCATAAAATGTCATATTAACCTATAAAATTATTGTAATTCATAAAAAGTCTCAAACTACATTTATTTGGGTATTTATAATATCAATTATTTGAATATTTCATTAATAAGGTAATTACTCCATCATCATTGTGTCATAAATAAAATAAATTATATAATGTCTAAAAAGTATAAATAAAATACAATTAGATTGGAAATATTTTTATATTTTTAATGAATATATATATTCAAATTTATCTTACATTTAACCCTATATTAAAAATGGTTTAGTTATTAAACTTTGAATTTAACACTTTTAACTCTTCTTTGAATTTAATAATAATAAACATCCTAATCTAATCCAAGTGGACCTAAAGGATCATATTTTATTCCTAAGGTCATTTATGGTCTAATTACACAAATACAATAGAACTAGGACATGTGTTAGGGTAATAATAATATCATTATTATCATTAATTGCCCTATTCACTTTTAACCGTGGTAAATAAAAGTCAAAAGTTAGTATTCACAAAAAAATATTTTTATCTTATTGAACAAAATTTTACATACTGATACCAACCATTTCCCTTGGATTTTTTAAATTCAATTCAGAGAAGTGGTAAAATTATGTTTTATTCAAATTTTCAAATGCTCTTAGAAGGTGGATAAAAGACGGTAAATAGTTCGATAAAATCTTATATATATAAAATTATTATAAAATGACTCCAATGAATTATGTTGAACATATATATGTATTATGATATATTTTGACTAAAATAAATTAAAATCAAATAACTAATTATTTAAAAAAAAAGTCGGTTTAAACCAATAACACATTTTTTTTCACTATTCATCAAAAATAGAATGTTTTTAGAAAAACACCAAAATTTCAACCTAAGTCAATTTCAATATTCCAAAACCCAAAATGAAGTCCATTTTGAATGATAAAATTTATAAAATTTTAAAAAGTGGGTATTACTATTCATAACGGCTAGTTTGATTGGTCGCAATGTGTTAGAATCTCGAAGTTGCGTACAATGCAAGCTATTGCATTATTCAATGGAAAACGTATCATGGAAGTTTGGGGTGTTACAGAAAATATATGGAAAACATTTTTATAATCAATTAATTTTTTTAGTTAATATTAATCTATTTTGTCCTTTTATTTGAATCAATTATTTTTATGTTGATATTAGGTATTTTATTTTATTAAAAGCCTTATATAATTAAATTGTTTTATAATAAATAAGTTTATTTCATTAAAACTATTATCCAAGATAATTTTATCTTATATATAAATTTAAATCTAAAAAAATATTTTTCTTAAAAATATTTTTACATGATTAAGTTTGTTAAATTTAAAATTAAATTTTCACACCATACAAAATTATACATGATAATATGATTTTAAAATTTAGAATTTTAAATATTAAATTTGTTTTAAGGGTTAATCTTAATATTTATTATTAAAATTAATTACAAAGGTTAAAAATTAATTACCAAGATAAAATTGAATTAGGGTATAAGTTAAAAAGTTATAATAAAAATCCCAAAAAAACAAATATTTGTCTAAAAAATGAGTGGTTGAAGTAATATTAGAACAATTATAAATATATCCTCTTATTTTTTGCATTTTTTGGCAATTTATCCTTGAATAGTAACCTTACATTGCTAAAAATGTAAGGGATACTCCCAAAACCACCTTCTCCTCACATATAAAAGAGAAACATCTCCAACACTTCAGGACACAACATCCCTTTTAATTTCTCCTTGAAAATATAACTATTTTATCCTCTTATAACTCTCTATAACTTTAAAAATATTATGTTCACCATTAGTTATCATAATTCCTTCATTTATAAGGAGGCTTACAAGGAAAACTCAAATTCCCTACATGAGTATTATCAATTACTTAGGTTTTATTTTTAAATGTAATCTTTAAAATTTACTATATATGAAATAATATAATTATATTAGTATCATTTACACACTATAAATTTACTATATTAAGTGTATTATAAGTTCTTATATTTCTATCACATCCATTAAGAAAAATGTAACCGTCGTTCGTGCGTACATGTCGAACTCCATCTCTATGAGAAACAAAATTCTTATTATTAGCACCCATAATTAATGTTCTAAAGAATGTTTTAATGATTAAATATTGTAATTATTATATCATTAAGGTTTTTATAAAAAATTAGAGACTCTATTAATGATATTATCAATAAACTATCATCATTAATTCAATTGTTTAAAACAAGTGTGCCATGGGGAAATCATTTTAATTAAAATTATATAATATTTTCATATTATTTACTTCTTATTATAATTAATTTATAATTATTATATATTACAATATTATAAAATAAATAATATCATTATATTCCTCTTATTAATGATATTATAACCAAACCACATCATCACTATTCATTAAATCAGAGTATGTTCATGTTGGTTCGGTTTAACCACATAATTGAAAAATATAAGAATTTATATCATGAATGACTATGTGAATATAAATAATATAATAATATAATATAAATGTGAAAATAATGATTTTTTTGTTGGATATGTTATATCAATATTTAATTCTCTAATTAAGAAAACACCCTCCAAACATCAAGAATCACCGAAACATGCTTGTTATCGATTTCATCTCAAAGGATTAAGAATAAAAAACATAAAAGGAATTTGAAACATATTAAATAATTTTATATAATCAATAATAGTAACTTTAATAACCTATTAATGATGAAAGTTTAAATAATAATGAATATATGCTCCACTATTATGAATCCAGTTTAGACGATCACAACTATAAACTCCTGATGTAGAAAATAGGTAGAATTCTTATAGAGAACGAATATCTATGAAGAGTATAAATGAAAATATAAATTTTTAAGGTTATAAATTAAGTGATTAAAATAGATATTTTAGTGATATATGATGTCAAAGTATATTCATGGAAGTTAGGATAATAGGTAAGGGTTTTCCTTATTAAATTCCTCTTTTTGAGGCATGTTTTGTATTATGCTAATAATTTTCTTTTATTTTGTGCTTAAAATACCCATTTGAGACAATGTATCATGAAATAAATTTTATTATTGGTATTTAAAGATTAAATTTACTCCCTATCTTTTAATAGGTTATGATTAAATTGATACCCAAGCCATAAGTGGGTAATTCTGTCTCAATTTTCATTCTTTGGGACTCATGTTATATTCACCACCTATTTCCTCTTATGATGTTCAAACATTTACCTCGATGATATTTTACCATATTAGTAATAAAATTTCATGTATTTAAAATTTTATATTTTTATCCCTCTCACATATTCTTCTTATTCAAGAGTTACTAACACTATAGTAAAACATAATTTTTTCCATAGTTAAAAACCCATCCTAAGTTTTTGTTAAGTAAATGAGTGTTTAGTTTTCTTAAAATCACATTCAAGTATTGATACTGTAAAGTGGATTCATCTATATCATAGATTCAACTATGCATAATCACATTATAAATGGTTGGTTGAGCATTAAATAAATCATCACTCTGATGCACGATGAATGTTCCTAAGACCACA
Source organism: Viscum album (assembly GCA_963277665.1). Lineage (NCBI taxonomy): Eukaryota > Viridiplantae > Streptophyta > Magnoliopsida > Santalales > Viscaceae > Viscum > Viscum album. The sequence continues at coordinate 1,604,100,495 of OY728141.1, read as the reverse complement.
CACCCAGCTAGACAGTTATGAGGTATATGATTTGTAATATTCACACAATATTTATGAACCATGATGGACGATGTTTCCAATTATTGACTTGGTCTCCTACCAATTTAAACTATTTAACCCATTTATTATATTCAATGTATAACCCAACACATTTAATGTACCCTCACCACTATATTCTTTTGATAAAGGGAATTCCTATTACACTGATGATACCTAACAATATATAACTCTATTAAGGGATATTCTTATTGAAATAAAAATAATTCTATTAAATGGGGAAGTATTTGATTTTTGTATTTCTCATTATACATATAGCTATGTTTTTATTCATTTAGAGTCTCTATAGGGAATGGTGTGAAAGTTCTTACTGACTCTTATTAAGAATGATGTGGTCTTAATTAGGTTACAAGTGGGGCCTAAAATTATATATATCTTTGATTAATGAATAGGTCTTATGATAAAAAACAACTTGGGTTCTAGTTTATAAATCTCCCCATACTAGTATAGTATCTTGGAATAAGGACATGAAAATATGTTTTGATGTCCAACATTATGAATTCCATCATTATGAGATCAACAAATACTGTTATCTATGTTTTCATTTATTGTCATAGATATATCATTCCCTCAGTTTTAGTTTATTATGTATTTATGTTGGTTATTTATTTCTTTCATATCCCCAATCTCATGTTTATGTTATGATAACTTTTATTGTATGATACTTCTTATTGTGAATCTGAGCTCACACCTATTTGTTTTCTTTTCCATAGGAAACCTAGAGTATGACTATTTTTAATTTTCATGAATATATTGGAAGGATTAATAATTTTCTCACAATATTTTCATGTTTTATATTATGTTTATAGATGTAATGTATGTATATATCTAGTTTCCTAAGACTACTAAACAGTTGGATACTTTAGGAACTATTTTATTTTATACTAATAATGTAATATAACTTCTAGATCATTGTTTCCATAGTTTATGATATTATATTTAGTATTATATGAAGTTTATTAGGAATATTGGGGATTATATTTAGAGAAAAAAATTCATATTTCACATGTACAATGAAAAACTCACCAGATTTATAGGTAATTCTCTAGAAATCATAATAGGAATTGTATTTTAAAATTCAATACCATGAACTGATTATTTGTATTCTATGGTATATATATGGAAACTAATGGAAGAAATTAAAAACATATTAACACCAATAGTAAATTTATGGATGTCCCCCTAAATAAATTAAATGAAGATGGAGTTGATTCCAATCAAATCATAACCATATTAAGAAATTATCCCAGGATATGGTAAATAACCTTGCTCAAATAGAGTGAACTACTAATCCAAAACATTATGTATCTATGTTAGACCACATAATGTGAAAAACCTCCAAAATTCTGTTGAAATACTAATCCATTGGTAGTTATACAATGGATAATGTCCCCAGAGAAGATCTTTCCCACTTTTAGAGGTTGTGAAAAGGAAAAATTCATCATGGAAGTCTTTCATCTAAAGGGGTATATAGACCAGCGGTGGTCTCTAATTCAAAACACTAAAGAGGAATATAAATAATTATATATGTCTAATGAAGATATCCTAAAAATATAGGATTTACCCATGGTATAAAAATTCATTTACATTTTATATAAGAATATCCTGGTCATCCACCATAGTGTGAAGTTGAGTTCTCTATTGAACTCATTCCTGATACAAGGATTATATCTAAAACTCATTATAGAATGGAATTAGTGGAATTGGTAGAGTTGAATAAAAATCAGGAGTTGTGTGATGAGAGATTCATACCCCTAGAATTTCACCATAGTGAGCCTTTGTTTTATTCATGAAAAAAAGATGGGTCAATGCAATTATGAATCGATTGTAGGGAGACAAATTCCATTATTACAATGAATAATTATACTTTACTACACATTGATGATTTATTTGATAAAATTTAAGGATAAAAATATTTTTTTAAGACTAATATTTTATTTTGTTATCATCTGTTAAGGGTGAATATAGATGATATACCAAAGATGAAATTTTAAACAAGGTATGGACATTACAAGTTTATGGTAATACCTTTTGTATTGAATTATGTTCCTTTTTCCTTATGAATCTGATGAATAGAGTATTCATGTATTATCTTGATTACTTTATGGTGATTTTCATTGATGATATATTAATATAATCTAAGATATATGAAGAGAGTTAGAGTAATCTAAAAATAATTCTTTAAATAGTAAAAAAAATGAATTATATGGGAAATATAGCAGTGTGATTTTTTTTCTCAATGATGTTTCTTTTCATGGATATATTGTCTCGATATATGGAAAAACTATTAACCCTTAAAAGATAAAGGTAGTCAAAAAATTTCCTAAAATAAAAAAAAATAAATTTTATTTAATGTTTCAGGGGTTTATTAGGTTGCTATCAATGAGTTTTTCAATATTTTTCTTGTTCATCCAACCCATTGAACAAGTTAACACATAAAAGTGTGAAATTCAAATCATCAAGTTAATGTGAGGAAATTTTTGAAGAGTTGAAAAAGAGAAAAATTAATGAAACATAATTAAATTAACCATTTGGTATAGAAGGATTTATAATATATAGTGATGCATTAAGGAAAGTATTTGGTTGTTTCTTTATATAGAATGATAAAATTATTTCTTATGTGTCAATGCAATTGACAATCGATGAATAGAATTATCCAAATCATGACAATGAGTTGGAAAATTTAATATTTAATTTTAAAAATATGAAAAATTAATTAAATGGTGAAAGATTTGATATATATATATATATGTATCATAAGAGTTTGAATTATATCTTCTCTCAGAATGAGCTCAACATGAGGAAAAGAATATGGTCAGAACTACTTAAAGACCATGATTTCTCAATAAAATACCACCCTAGTAAGTCAAATAAGTTGAATGATTCATTGATTAGGATAAAACATGGAGTTATAACCATGATAAGGATTAACAAGGATCCCATATATATAGATATAGTAAAAATTAATATAGTGTTTTTTAGGAAAGGGAATCCATCATTTAATTTTCATTAAAATTTTAAACTATACATACTAGAAAATATGTAGAAGTAAAAATATGAGGATGAGAACTTATAAAAGAATATTAAGGAATCAAATAAAGAGAAATAGAATAATGTTATTTATAGAGACAGAGTGTTGAGGTTTGGAAAGATGTTTTTTGTTCTATCCATACCGGAGTTGAAGAGGGAACTTTTAGATGAAGCACATAACTCCAATTTCTCCATACATCCTGGTAGTACAAAAATGTATAATAATTTAAGTGAATATTTATGGTGGGATGATATAAAGAGGGAAGTTGTTGACTATGTGTCTAGATTCTTATTATCGAGTAGGTGAAGGCTGAAAGACAATATCCTAAGGGATTCATCCAACTCTAATTATACCTATATGTAATTTTGAAAATGTTATGATGAACTTTGTCCCTATAATTTTAAATAATCCAAGGAGAAATGATGATATATGGGTTATCATTTATTGTCTTACTATGTTTTCTCAATTCTTAGAGATAATAGGATATTTATTCCCTGAGATCATTGCCCGAATCTATATTAATGAAACCATAACGTTTCATGGGGAACCTATATCAACTATATATATTCATGACTCTCATTTAATATAGAAATTATATAAGTTTATTCAAAGGGATCTCAAAAATGAGATGATTTTAAGCACCACTTATCACCCCCAAATTGATAGGCTGTTTGAAAGGACTACCTAGAAAATCTAAGACAAGTTGAGATCATGTTATCTTAACTTCCAAGGTACGTGAGATTAGTATATATATTTATTGGAATTTTAGCTTCCATTTGAGAGTCCAAATGACACAATATAAAGAATTTTATGGTAATAGGTGTCACACTCCAACTTTTTTGGAAGAAGTTAGAGAAAAAAATATAGTTGGACCAGATCTTTTGGAGGATATGACTATAAATGTATGTACAACTTAGGATCATATTAAAGAAACTCAGAGCAAACAAAAGATCTATTATAATAATAAAAATAAATAATTGAAATTTTATTTTTTGGATCATAGATTGTGGAAGGTTTCACCGTGTAAGGGAGTTGTAATATTTGGTAAAAAGGGGGAATTGAGACCTAGGTATAATGGTCCTTTTGTAATACTAGATATAATTGGATCTGTAGCTTACCGATTGGCTATGCTGCCCAAACATTATAAAGTAAAAAATTCTTCCATGTTTCATTATTGAGAAAATTAATGGATAATCCTAAAAATTGGATAACATATATTGGAATAGACATGGAGCCTGAATTGAATTATAATGAATAATCTGTTCTAATCTTAGACACCATAGGGCATGTGTTATAGATTTGGAAAACCTGACTAGTGAAAGTCCTTTGTGGAAATAAAAAATTAGAAGAGTTAACCTAGGAACTTAAAGAAGCTATGAGTATGGAACATACATTATTTTCAATAGATTATAAGTAACCTAATTTTAAGGGAAATATTTTTTTAAGTGGAGTTAGAATGTAATACTAGAGACACTCCTATATCAAGTAAATGAAAAATTACAAAACTATATCACAATTTTCACTCTAATGACCATTAATTCATGAATGTATTTAGAATATAATTTTTATAATTTAAAATTGAAAAAACTAAATTCATCTTTGAATCAAACAAATCAAAATTATCATAGTATGAATTTTTTATTGTTTTCTGAAAAGGTTACTTTTTAGTTAAAAAATACGATTTTTAGGAGACTTGTAACTTGATTAAATCTATGATTTTATAAGAATAGCCTATATGTTTTAAAAAACATTTAATCAATAAAATATGAATTTAATGAATAAAACTATGAATTTTAAAATAATCTTAAAACTTAGAAAACCTATGGGAAACATTTTTAGAACTAAATGTTTCTTTAATATAAAACTATGTTTGAAATTTTCATTGAATCAAGTAATTACATGGTGAAATTTAGTTTTTAATTTCCTTAATATCCTAATATACTTTATTTATTTTTATAATAAATCACTTTATATCATTAAAATCAGTATCCAAGATGATTTTATGTCAAATATAAATTTAAATCATGAAAATGCTATTTTTATAAAAATCATTTTTAAACATTTAAGTGTGTTTTTTATTTAATTTTTCACACCTTGGTTATAATGGTCCATTTTATACTAGTACATTACATTTCATGTTTTTGTGGTTGGAGGTGTTTGGGGGAGGTTTCAGGAGATTTTAGTGGAGGTTGGAGCTACTATAGAACTATTGGAGGAAGTTCATGTTGTGTTATCAAAATACACGACGTGTAATGGTGGTTCAAAACATATGTAACCAGCTAGTTAACATCTTTTTTATATCCAATGGAATTCCTTAAGGTGTATTACACACATTTTAAGTGGAATTTGTGACATGTATTAAATAAAGGTTAAGGGAACATGTTTTTTGGAGAAAGATAGAATCTTAAAAAAAATCCAAGGATTACACATTTTATGTTATTTTATCAGCTAATAATTTATTCATTCAGATGGCTCTCTTACTCTCTAATTTTTGGTGAACCCTTTGAACCTTTAAGAGACCTTCCAGTCTTCCTTACTCCCACTTTGAGTCGTTGGTCATAGTGTATTCCCCTTGGATATCCATGATGATTTCTTTTCCATTTTTGGTGGTTTTATTTAATTATTCTCTTGGGGATTCAATGTAGTGATGTTTATTTGTTTTGTGAGGAGTTGTGGGATGTGTTTTTATAATTCTTTAGTTTTATTGTAGGTTTATCCACAGGTTTCTTGAGCGTAGGCGGTTTTGGGGTGGTTTCTTCTTCACTTTGTAGTGCATAGTGATATTAGAAAGCTTCATTGAGGTAGGGGATCCTTGTTCCCACTCTTTTATGTGCTATGTGGGATATCATCATGATTTTTCTTACCTTTGTAGGAATAATAAGTTCCGACATAATGAACTAATTAATTTTAATGTCTAAAATTAATGGGTATGGGGTGTTTTCACACGATTTACTACCTTGATATATGTTTTTGATGTTATTATGCATGATTGTTTCCAATTGTAAAAATAACAGCTATTGAGAGCCTTGTTTATGCTATATCTGTTATGTTATGATGACCCTTGTTGTGTTTTTGAGTGATCTCATCTGAATAAAATAGTATTGAATATATATTTGGATAATAATTGGTTTCCCCTAGAAATCTGGTTTTTGTGATAATACCCTTTCAAAATAAATAAGATATTTGATAATTCCCTTAAAAAATATAGAATCAAGAATTTGTATTGTGATGTGTTCTTATTCTTGTGGTGTTTCCCTGCATGGTATGGGTTGTTATATGATTATGGATGTGACTGATTGGGTTGTACAGTGAGTGGGGTAGTGATGTGGTGGTTGGTTTGCATGGATGTGTTGTGGAGTAGTGGTTTTCGGTTTGAGGTTGTGGAACATGGGTTTCCGAGAAGGGGGATGTGGAGCAGTGGTTTTGGTGTAGAGGTTGTGGAATTGTAGTTATGGCACAGAGGTTTTGGCATAGTGGTTATGGAGTACTGGCATTTTGTGGTGATATAGATTGGGCGATGTGATGTGAAGGCGGTAGAGGATGTGTGCTAGGCTAGTTTTGTGATATGGTTTTTTTAGTTTCCCTGGTAGTAGTTAAATAAATCATGACGCTGAATGAAATTAATAAATGGATGGGTTGGTAATTGAATATAATTGGATAGAAATAGATAAGTGTGGAAAATGGATTAATGAATTAAAGTGGTAGAACTTATAAGCTAAAAGTGTAAAATGTTGTGTGGATTTTGTAGTGGCTGCATGGTGTTTCATATAGTGGTTGTAGAAGTTTAGATTTTTGATGTGTGGTATGAAGAAGTGATGTGGTGTATGATCGTGTCATTTATGTGAACCATAGGTTGGGTATTATGTTCTATATCTATACCATATATGTTGAAGTTATTTTATACGCACCCCACTCGAATAGTATAACCTTACCAATTCTTATAAGTGATCAGTTCATGGTGTTTTTCCCAATATCCAGAATGCTAGTAATACAGATGGATGGATACTCCATCTCCCCACTATTCTTTAAATAGTGATATGTAGACCATGTATTTATAGGTGATATGTGATGTGTTTTCCCAGTTTTCTTTTAGTGAGATGTGATGTGTTGGCCTAGGTGACATCGAGTGAGATGTGACATGGTGTGATGTTATATATGCTGGGGGTCAAGCATAGTAGAGGAGGGAACAAGGTTAATGTCCTTCATGTTTGTGATACCCTACCTATCTAGTTTTAGTTGGGATTTGTGGCCTGGGTGTCCATGAGTAGGATGTGATGTGATGTGATGTGATGCGTGTGCTATGTGTTTACATTCAAGATGTGTTGTTATGTGATGTGATGTATGGACCAGGTTTCTATAGTTGGGATGTGATGTAATGTGATGTGGTATATTTGGAAGGTATGGGAGTATAATATACTTTATTTTGGGGTGTGAGGGCTGAAAATCAGTGGGGGTAGAGGTAGCAGGGCACCTTGGTTTGTTATGATATCGATTCTATATTATTATATTAGATGTGTGATATGGTGATTGAGCCACAATGAGTTTGGGTTTGGTTAGATAACATATATAGGTTCTTATTGGTTCTTTTTTTGTTCATTGGTGCATCATCATTCACTTTTCTTATGTGAACTTGAGGCCTTGGTTATGTCCCTACTAAGTATTCCTTTTATTATCAGCCTTTATATATAAACTATTTTTATCTTTCCAAGAGGACCCTGGGGACCGAGATGGACATTAGTAGATAGGTTGAAGTTTTTGTTGAGTTTCTTCCATAGACTTGTCTTTTGATACCCTACTTTGGATACTTTTATATGTACCATTATTTATTTATTCCTGCATTTTGGGATGGTTTTTGGTATATAATCAAATAGTTTTTTTGTAGTTTTTTGGTTATTAATTATCATATATCTCGATCCTATTTTTTTATAGAGGGTAATACCATCGATATTTTTATATTTTTGTATCCTTGGTGCTAGTCACCAAACAAGGGGCTTACTAGAGGCAGGACATGGGGGTCATTATCTATTTACCTTAATTACAACATCTTTAGTGGGAGTGGGTCATGATAGAGTGGCATAAAAGGCTTATGGTTAAAAGATAGGATGAAGTTTGGAGTTATGAACAATGAAGTTTTAATGGGTTGGTATGACAACAATCGCAATTGAGCTTAGTGCATGACATAGGCTAGAGAGATTTTCTAGGAAAAAGGGTTTTAGGGATCCCATGATAAAGTACATGGACTCTGATCTAATTGAATAGCCATGTGAGGTGGACCTTTTTGTATGGTAGAGACCTAGGAAAGTTACATGCATCATGATGACTTGCGTTCATGTTTTAATTGGGTATTTTTGAAAAATTAAATGAATAGATTAAATAATATTTAATAAAATTCCATGACATTGGGCTTAGGATGTTCTCTATGTTTTTAGGTTTGGGTCTTGTTAATTGTCTATGCGTTAATCAGGAGATTGAGGTTTAAAAGGTCAATATAGGTTATCTTTAAATGGTTGATCTAATAAAGGAGGATGAGGCATGACATCAAGTGTTTTCATGACTTTTAGTTGAAGAGTTTGGATAATTATGAGGGGAGTGTCTCAGATCTAGAGAGGGAGTGCTGGATAGAGAATATTGATATCACTTTCGGTTTGATTTGGGCATGAATTGAGTTTTGGATACCCCTAGCTATTATTCAGATGTGGAAAGCTACACATCATTGGTGGATGCTATTTCTTGGATACCACAAGGAAGCATATGTGTTGTGTCATGAATTTTAGAGGGAGTTCCGAGAATAGTTTCTATCATCAAAGATGAGGATATCCACGAATCAAGAGCTGCTCTCCCATTAGCAGGGGAGTATGAGTGTGTGGGAGAACTAAATTAGGTATAAGGACCTCCTGTATTTTTCAATAGATGTTTTCCCAGATGAGGATTCTAGAGTGAAACATCTAGCAGAGGCTTTGTGTCTAGTGATCAGGTATGCAGTCACACCATTTACGCTCCTAACATATCTATAGATAAAGAAAAAGTACAAGGTTATCGAAAAGATTCTTTACCTAAGAGTTGAGCCTCAATTGGTTGTACTTCATGGTTTTTTGAGAAGCAGAGCTTCGGTAGTGGGTCGTGTACATTCAAGAAGTTATGGTTCCATTCAATGGGGAACCATCCATGACAGTTTCATTCCCAACAATCATGGGTAGGTGATTTTCAAGTGACATTCAAGGGTTTTATATTTTTCATTTCATATCTGTGATAGGTATGTGAACTCTCATGATTAGTGTCCGACCACTCATAGAGGTTAGTTTTAGATCAGAGGTGAAGTCTCTTTTCTATAGAAATTGTTTCCTTCATGTTAGTTCCAATGATGGGTACCATAGGTTGTTGTTCAGAAGCAGAGTGCAGGTGGAGTTTCTAAAGGGAAGCCTAATGATGGTTCCTGTCCACAATAACCCAGGACCTAGCAAAACCACGGAGGCTAAAAAAAAGTGTTAAAGGATATATGTATGGTCATATGCATGTATTAGAGAAAATTTCGAATGTAAATCCATGAGTTTTCGAGGCACGATTAAATTAACTTCTACCCTTATGTGTGATTTGTTTGATTTAGGATCCTTACACTCCTTTTTTACTCATACATTGGTTCATATGTTGGGATTATACTTGGATAGGACTCCGGTTCCCCTGGTGTTATCTATACTAGTTAGAGGCCAAGCATCCTGTTTTGATGTGTGTTGGGATTGTGGACTGTTGATGGGGGAAACACCAATAAGTGGAAGACTTATTCATGTTGTATATACATTCATACAATGTTATCCTTGGTAAGTATTTGTTGTATTCTATGTGTGCTGTCATCAACTACCTTCAAAGAAGAGTCTAATTTTTTGATGTGGAGGGCCAAAGCGTGTTGTTCATTGGTGACTGAGATAATCAGTCATGTGGTAGGAATTTTGAACCTCTTTTGTCACATTTGGTGAAGATATTAGTGAAAGATCATGTTGGGTATTATCCGAGGATGTTTTATGAGTTCTTGGAAGTTTTCTAATAGGAGGTTATGATACTACATCCTCAGTTCGATATCAAGTTAAATATATAGTTTCAGTTGGATGAATCTATGATTTCAATGGATACCTATCAGATGTCACCCATAGAGTTGCATGAGTTGATACTGTAGGTGGATTATATGATTCATAGGGGCTTAACATGACCTAGTGTGTCACTGTTGTATGATCCAATATTTTCAAAAAGAAGGATAATGGTAGCTTGAGGTTGTGTACAAACTATCTAAGGATGAATTAGTTAACAATCAATAATTGTTACCCTCTTATATGGATCGATTATTTGTTCAACAAATTGAGAGGATGTACTTAGTTCTTTAAGGTCTACCTGTGGTTTGGATATCAGCAGTTGAGAGTGAAATATGAGGATATTCAAATGATTTATTTTAGATATAGGTATGGGTACTTCATGTTTGAGGTCATTCCATTCAGTTTCATATGCACACTATCCATTTCAATGTTGATTATAAACTATTTTTTTCATGATTTCATAGACCAATTCAACATTTTATTCATCTATAATATCTTGGTATACATGAAGACAAAGGAGAATCATGTCGAGAATCTTAGAGTTCTTTTGATGGTCCTTCAAAACCACCATATTTATGGTAAGTTTTCCAAGGGTGAGCCCTAGAAATTATAGGTGAATTTACGTGGATATATGGTGGCTCAGAAAGGTGTGATAGTGGACCCATCTAATATTGAAGCAGTAGTTTCTTTGGCATCACCCATGAATGTGGTAGAGGTTCACAATTTACTTGGTATTGAAATATATTATTAGATGTTTTTACTTAATTTGTCTTGAGTTTTACCCACAATAATAGTGTTAATCAATAATTACCATACTTTTATGTGGACATATTAGTGCTAGGAATCATTTGGTTCCGTAAAGGACACGTTTTTTAGTGCTCTCTTCCTTTAGTTTACTAAGGAGGGTGTGTTGTTTGAGTTTTTCTATAACGCACCCATCTGAGATTGGGATACATGTTTATATAACAAGTAGTGGTGTGCTATTATGGGCATAGGTAGTCATGTACCCATGAGCGTATCTATTACACCCATGATCTGGAGTTCACAACAGTTGTGTTTGCACTAGATTTGTGGAGACATTACCTCCCCGGAAAGAATTTTGTGGATTTATGAGACCATATGATCCTGAGATATGTTTTATCTCAGTGGGATATAAATATAAGCCAACATAGGTGGATGGATTTTCATTAAGATTACAATTTTGATATCTCTTACACCCCAAGGAAGAGTAATTTAGTTGTCAATGTGTTGAGTCAGATATCTTGAGAGGATGATCTGGAGGAGTCTGTAAATTTTTTAAAAGGAATAGAGGACCATGTAGTGATGAATATTAACATTGGAGAGAGAAGTGTCGAAGGTTATCTTTATCAGATGACCAAGGATTCATATTTGATGCTGCAGGTGTAAGAGTTTTAGTGGGAAGACTCTGAGGTAGAGGTGATTCAGGATCGTATTGGTCATGGTGATGTTCCTAAGGGATGGTAAGAGGATCATCAGAACCAAGTATTGTTCAAGTAGATTATATTTGTCCCACAAACGATGTATGAAGGATTCCCCATGAGTTTCAACACTCAAATGTAAAATTAAATCCTGGTGTGATAAAAATGTATCTTTTCTCGATGACACATCTTTGGTGGTCAGGGATCAAATGAATAGTGGTGAAGTTTATCTAAAAATTCATAGTTTGTCAGCAGGTGAAAATAGAGAACCATGTTATGAGAGGCTTTTGTAGTCCTTGAATGTTTTTAATTGTAAATAGTAGGACATGTTATTGGATTTCATCACAGGGTTACCCCAAGCATATGGAGTTTGTGATGTGTTTTCGATGATAGTGGATCAACTGACGAAATCGGCTCACTTCCTAGAGATCTATGAGCTGAGTTCCATGGATTCTTTGGTGATGTGGAACATGGATTATGTGATTAGTATTCATAGGGTACTAAGGACCAACATATTCTTTTGGGATCCTAAATTTATCTCATAATTTTTTAGGGGATTTTACCATGATATTGGCTCCTAGTTGTTGCTTAACATAACTTTCCACCCTTATACAGATAGGAAGATGGAATGGACCATCCAAACATTGAAGGATATGATTTGTTCATGCATCATGGTCTTTGGTGGATCTTGTTGTCTTTCACATATATTATCTTCATTACTATCTTCAGTATGACACCCACATTACTGACTAGGGATCTTTAGATATTGAGGATGACATGACATTCATGGATCAACACGTAGATATCAAGGATCATCAAGAGAGGGCGCTGCATGGATGAACCATTCTCATAGTTTATGAATTATGGAGGTATGGTGTAATGGAGGAGTGTACTTTGGAGAAAGAGACTTAGATGTGTTCCCAGTACCCATAGTGGTTTTTATTTTTTTAGTTGTTCTATTTTTCATATGACCCGGTGTTTGGATCTTTCTATGTTATGGGATGATCTATTTTCTTGATGAGTGATGTGTGAAAACACCCCTAATATATGGAAACTGGAGGACCTAATTCTTAATTGAGACACATTAACCATGATGTGATTATAACCATGTAGATGAGTCACTTCTAGCTAGAGTGGATAGTATCAAGACATGGAGGAACAAATTACTGGATTTGTATATTCTAGCCAGTATAGTTTTTTAGTTGTAGTGGTTATTCGTTTGGTATGAGTGGTGGTTGGATGGTTATACAAGTGTCTGTGTGGTGGATTTTGGATGATTTAAAAAGTTTAGGTGATTTTTATTTTTAGTGATGAGGTTATTTGAGATGCTTTTATCCATTTTGTTTGGCATGTTTGGTTGGAGGTAGTGTTTGAGGTATGACGAGATCCTTGAGAGGTATCTCACAGGGTGGTTGTTCAGAACCCTTTCCTTATAAGATTGATTTTGGATTATTGAGGTATAGAATCATTTTAATGGTATATGATTTAATGGTATTTGTCCTCCCTATCCATTACTTTTCCATTTTTGGTAGTTGGAGGTGTTTGGGGGAGGTTTTAGGAGTTTTTGGGGGAGGCTGGAGCTGCATCATAACTATTGTAGGAAGATAACATCGTGTTAGTGGAATACATGACATGTAATGGTCGTTTATGACTTGTGTAGTTGTGTGATTCATGGATTATACACTACTAATGGGGAATCCATGAGATGGACTACATGTTGTGTAATTGGAATTCATGACAGGTATTAAATAAAGGCTGAGGTGATGTTTTTTTTTCTATGAAAGTTGGAATTTTTAGAAAAACCAAGGTTTACACATAATTTATTATTTACATGACATTAAACCAGAGGGATTCTATGTTTTATTTTCTTTTCTAGATCAATACTTTCTTTATTCAACCACTTATCTTCCTCTCTCATTTGGGGTGAACCTTAAGCACCATGAGGAGAGATCCCATCCCTCCTTATTCCCACTATGATTTGTTGGTTTCAGTGGATTCCTATTATTGATCCATAGTGAGTTATTATACCTTTCAAGGTGTTTTTATTTAATTTATCCCTTCTTCATCCAACTTTGATTTGCTGGTTCCTGTGGATGCCTATTAGTGATCCATGGTGAGTTATTCTCCCTTTCAATGTGATTTTATTTCATTCTTCTCTTGGGGATTCACTATTGCTTTGGTTTGTGAGGAGTTTTGTGATTCATTCCAATGATAATTTGGGTGCAGTGTAGGTTGATCCACAAGTTTTTTGTGTGGTGATGGTTTTTGGATGATTTCTTATCCCCCCTAAAGTGCACAATGAGATCATAAATCTTCCTTGAGGTAGGGGATCCATGTTATCACTCTTTTATATACTATGTGAGAGTTTTTCATGCTTTTTATTGATTTTGGGGGAATAATATGGGTCAATGTAATGAGGGAATTAATTATAATTTCTAAAATTAATGGGTATGGTGAGTTATCACATGCTTTACTACTTTGATATATGTTTTTATGTTTTTTGAGTTCCTATTTAAAATTCTAAAAATAACAGTTGTTGGGAGCCTTATTTGCACTGTATTTATTATCGTATGATAACCCTTGCTATGTTGTTGTGTCAAATCACCCAAATAAGATATTAAATAATAAATATTTGGATAATAATTGGGTTCCCCTAGACATATGGTTTGTGTGATAATTCCCATGCTAAATAAAGGGGATATGTTATAATTCCCTTAAATAAAAATGAAATAGGGAATGTGTGTTGTGATGTGCGCTTGTGATTGGTGTGTTAACCTATGTGGTTTGGGCTATTATGAGATGATGGATGTGACTAGATGGTCTATGAAATGTATGAGGTAGTGACACAGTGGTTGGTTAGCATGGATGTATTGTGGTGCATAGGTTGTTGTGTAGGGGATGTGGCATAGTTGTTGTGGGGTAGTGGTTTTGGTGAAAAGATTGTGGCAAAATGATTATGGAATAAAGGTTGTGGCATTGTGGTTGTGGTGTAGTGGATTTTGTGGTGAGATGGCTTGGGTGATGTGATGTTGTGATGGTAGAGGATGTGTAGTGATGTGATACTTAACGTGTGTTGGGATGGTTGTATGGTGTGGTAGTGTTAATTTCTTGGGTAGTATTAGAATAAATTATAAGGATGAATAAAATGAATAAATGAATGGGTCGGTAATTGAATATAATGGGATGAAAATGGATATGTGTGGAAAATGGATTAGTGAATAAAAGTGGTGGAACTTTTAAGGTGAAAGTGGAAAATATTGTGTGTCTTATGTGGTGGTTGCGTAATGTTGCATATATTGGTGGCAGCAGTTGAGATGGTTGATGTGTGTTATGTTGTGGTGATGTGTTGTATGCTAGTGTAGTGGATGTGAACCCATGGTTTGGGTATTTTATGATATATCTATATAATGTAAGTTTATGTTATTTTATAAACGCCCTACCCAAGTTGGATAACCTCACCAATTCCCATAGGTGCTATGTTCTGGGTGTTTTCCCTAATATCCAAGATAGTAGTGATATGAATGTTTTAATTCCCCTCTACCAAGCTCTTCCTTCAGCAACAATGTGGGTTCCAGTTGTTTATGGGAAATATGGGACGTGTTAGACCATGTGTCTTCAGGTAAAATGTGATGTGTTGGATTAGGTGTATTTGGGAAAGATGTGATGTTGTACAATGTGATATATAGATGAATTCATGTATGGTGGTAGGAGGAAATGAGGACTATGTCCTTCATTCTCATCATACCCTACTACTCTAGTTCTAGTTGTGATGTGTGGTCCATGTGTTTATGGAAAGGATGCGATGCAATGTGATGTGATGTGTGGACTAGGTGTCTGTGAGTGAGTTGTGGTGTGATGTGATGCGATGTGATATGATGTTTGGCCCAGGTGTCTATGGGTGATATATGATGTGATTTGATTTTGGGATGTAAGAAAGGTATCAGCACAAAATACATTCTACTTTGGGGCTTGATAGCATCAAATTATCAGAGAAGATGTGGTCGGGTGTCTTGGGTTTTTATGATTTTGATGATATATTATTATATTTGATGCGTGATTTGGTGTGTGATCCATGGAGTGGCTCAGTTTGGTTAGATAATATGTATAGGTTCTTTTTGGTTCTACTATTTTTTCACTGGCACATTAGTATGATCTTTTCACATGTGCACTTGAGGCATTGGTTATGTCACAACTAAGTATACCTATTACGGTCACCCTATGTAGATAAATTGTTTTTAGGTTTCTACGAGGAATTTTGGGGATCGAGATAGAAATTACTAGCTGGGTTGGAGTTGGTGTTGAGTTTTTTCCATTGATATTTCTTTTGGAATTTTACTTTGGATACTTTTATTAGTATCAGTGTTACTTTATTCTTTCATTTTGGGATAGTTTTGGTTTACCTTTACACAGTCTATTAGATTTTTTAGTGATTTTTTATCCTATATCCCGATATTGTATTATTTATAGAGTGTAATGCCTCCCATATTGTGAGATTTTAAACCCTCGGTTCTAGTAGCCAACCTGAGTCCTATAGGAGGCAAGACTCAGGGGACATTATCTCACTCCCTTCATTGTGAAATATTTGGTGGGAGGGGGTCATGACATTGTTGAAATAGAAATACACATTTCATGGGATATATTGAGAAATTAATGGCAATTTTAGACTAAATGAAGACCAAAACAACTTAAAAACACACTTAATTATCTATATTCTTGAAGGTAAATACATTAGTGAATGGGTAACACTTCATAAAAGTCACTAGGTGGCCATGGAATTTGAGTTAGAAACTTCTGTTCATCCTATTTCTATTTATATAGATTCTCGAACAGATGAGAAACCTTCACAAAATAGGTTTCCATGGTGTTAAATTTTTCAAAATGAACACCCCCACTTTCACTATTTCTTGAAATACCACTGCATTTGAATTTTGAATTGTTGTACTTTTAGACTTAAGAAAAAACTCTAAATTCAAAAAACTGTAACCTTTACAAGTGAGAGAAAAGTTTGATTTCAAGTGGTATCCGTATTTTTTGAAACCTCCTCCCATGGGTTCTTGAGAACATTAATCCATGGTGGATAATCCTTTCATGAAGGTACATTTTATTCTTGTAAGAATAAATCCATTTTTGGATCATGAGGTTTCAAGATATAATTTCCTCATAAAGCCAACCCCAAGGTAACCAAGACTTCACTCTAAAGAAGAGCCACCTAGTTTCACAAAAGATACACCTTTGTTAAATTTATATCTTTAATGAAGCTTCCAACCTTCAGGAACCCTCCAACCTTTGTGAAACCCCAACCTTCATGAAACCCATCCATTAGGATTATCCATCATGTATCTTTTTAGCCAATAACCTTTTGAAAATTTCATGTTCTTAGGGACCCTGTAACTATAAAAAACCGGATTATATTAACCCCAAAATCCCATGTGATTAGTACCATTAACCTTTATATCCTCCCCCTTTTCTTCAATCATGGCATGGACCATTGCCTTTCCTTTTTCACCTAATAATTGGAAGCATATTTTCTTTTTTTAATAAGTATTGACACCCTAACATTGAGACCCCTAATGGACCCTCCTTCGTAATAGTGTTTAAGCTATAACCCACCCAAAGGTTCATGATAAGTATAGACATAAGCCCTAAATGTGGTATAATCAAGGGAAACTATCCACCCTTCCTGGTATGAATAACCTATACTAGATCTTTCTCTCTAACTTGGAAGTGGTCTCCTTGGGTGTAGGTCCCACCAACATCCTATTTTCAAGAAATAAAATTGAATTTCACAACTTCCTAGTCATACGATGTTAAACTTCATGAAAATTTCCTCAACACATGATTTTAAACTATAGTCTTACCTTATGTAATAAACATAGGATTATCCATGTATAATCATCATGGGATGCCACCTCCTCCCACATAATGGGATTAAACTCCTACACCGAGTAGGTTTCATGAATAATTCTCACAACATCACCCATTGACACTACTTTCACAACAAAATAATCCTTACCACATGATGTTGAATTGAATGGACTAGTCTTATCACACAATCTTAAACTATGGAATGAAACTACATGGATTTTGATCTCTTTCTCCTAATAGGTTATTTATGATACATCTATAAGTTTAAATTATGACATCTCAACAAATCTAAGATACATTCTCGAGGTTCAATCACTATATATCAACATTCTCATCAAATATTTCTATCTTCCCCATGGAAAATGGAAACTCCATAGTATAAATATCTTCCCCATGGGAACACACTAAAATCCACCCAAATCTATATATTGTAAACTTCATCCACATGGGAACATACTAAAATCTACCCAAATCCCTATAGTGTGAACATATTCCCTATGGGAACACATTAAAATACATCTACATGTCTATAGTGTGATATTCTTCTCTATAGGGACATAGTAAGACCCACCCACCCATCTCTACTTGACATTAAAACTATGACCCACCTACAACCTCTACAAAATAAAATAAAAATGAGATGACTATGTAAAAAAACCATAGATTCATTATTCCCCTCACATCAACTACCTCAAGGTCAAAATAGGATTCCCTGTGTTTTGTGAAAAATTTGCATCATATAAGATATTATTATATCCTTTAAAGGAGAAGATTTTATAGATTCCAAAAATGATCAACATTTATAAATTATTATACATGACCAAAATTACCATTTACTACAATTATAGGTTTCTTCCCTATCATGATATAAGTAGTGTAATTAACTAGAATCAACCTCGATATGGCCCCAGGAATGAGTTTCACAAACATGAATTAAATCTTTTAAGGAGACATAGACTAGAAAATAACCTCCAAGGAGGAATCCATGGAAGGAGGAATAAATATCCCATCATCCTGTATCGATCAAGAACCCAACATCACCAACCATGGTGGCAATGGATGCCCACATATGGAGAGAAGTAATTCAGGGGCATAAAAAGTGATTCATCGTCCCATATGCATGTAGACAAAAAATAAAGTATAATAAAACATGTTGAACTCTATGTGAAGTTACCCCCTTGAATAGTGAGTATATCAGTAATGTTGAACACTATCATATTTGATCAAGACTAGATCCAGATATCTGGCACCATGACACTACCAAACAAATTGTGGGCCTGGTGCAAAACTCTTCTCCTACAACGAGGTCATGTAAAGGTTGTTGGGAATCCCTAGTATTAGTTATCATCGACGTAGATCCTCCATCCACCTAACAGATTGGTGAAGAACCTTAGGCATGTTGGGATTGAAATTCACGGTGCATTTACTGACAACTGGCTCCATATATCTACAGGACCCAAGCCACGATTAATGCATGATTATAATCTTCCATCAAGAGTTGGTGTAGGAAGAATAATAGTGCATTAATACAACCCCACTACACTCTTTCCTTGATTTCAACCTCTTCTATGACTATCATTCACCCTCTCCCCATCCCCCCTTCATAGCTCCTCTAGAGAAGGGTCATTAACACCCTTATTGATCAATATGTGCAAGAATGGGTTATAACATCTGGGGATATGAACCTAAATGACTTTTAATTCATGGAACCATGATATTTAAACCACCTAAATGGGACACACTTGGGGAATATCCCCAATCATAATGATGAAATATTTTGGGACCCTCTCCCTAGAACACTCTAGTAGTTTACTCTCATACACTGATGAAGTAGGGGATGTATAGGTTGTAACCATGGTGACCACTACATGAGAGACACATAGTAGGGATTCTATATAGACACATCAACAAAATAAAACTGCTCCATATGTTGAAGAGATATTATATCTCACTCATTCTCATTCAGTGTTGGTTCAAGACACCTAGCACCGACAATGGGGATATTCCATAAACCCTAACAATAAAGAGGCCTCTTATTCATCTCCAGTAGCCTCAACCACCACTATAACATCTTATATTTCCCCACAATATCTTTATGAACCCCATATTATCCTTATATGGATCAAGATCCCATACACCATTTAGGTAAGTCAGGTTGACTATCCCAATCATTGTCGCCATCAAAATCCATCGCGAGGCATCTCATGATAAAGAATTTCACTACAGAGGTCCTCCCTACACTATCAATGATTGACACAAAGGTCCTCCAAATTAATAATATATTCCATCCTCTATATACCTATCATTGTTTTGGAGGAAAAAACCATCACATAGGCTATTCCCACAGTGTTGATTGTAGCACATGAGGGATGAATCCATGTGATCACCATTGTAATATGCTTAGTGATATTCCTCACCATTAGGGACTAATCCATGGGAAATTACATTCGCCCATTGATCTCTTAGACTATGAGATGATGGATGACTCTATAAAGGTTTATTCAACTTATTTTATAGAAATGGGGGAAGAATCCCATCAAATTTGACTTACAATCCCTAATGTTGAGGTTCAAAAAAATTCCTAAATCTCTTTTTAGGTACCTATAGGTGAAGGATGTTCTGGCCTCCTTCCAAGGACTTACTGTCCAACCGCCTCTACCACCATCATCTTCCCTACTCTATTATTCTACATTGGAAGTGGGAGAGATTTTGGGGTTTAGGTTGACACCCTTACATGGTGGTGAACACTCATCTGAGTCTCATAAAGTTATTGATGTTCTCGCTCATGAGGAAGTTGTGAAGAAACCAATACTATAAGGACATGATCATTAAGGTGGACCTACCTCCAAAATACATCCTAATGTTTATAGGATGTTTTCCTATGTGACACACTCTCCACTAAAAAATCAACCACGAAGAAGGTATGCGTTAGTGACACTTCTAAATTAATGACAAAAAACAATTAGGGTTTGGGCCAATCAGAAGTGGGATGATCCTACGGTTAATGAAAAAAGTGAATTTTTGGGGTATCCTAACAATAGATCAGCTATATATCACATTGTATCCACCCACAACCCTGCACTTTTTTTCCCAGAGTCCCTCATTGCAGACCAAGTGACATGCTTCTTCTAAAAGATATATTTCTAGAGATTCATTATTATTTGATGAGTCATAGAAGAGGCATAAAAAATGTGTATATATGAGGTTGGGGGAAGTACACCACCCTCCATTTCAATCCTATCCAATAATAAAAATGGGATTGTCAGTCTTTCCAACCAACTGACAATGAATGTTCTTATCTGACAACCATCATAGTGAATGTCATCCCTATCGACCTTTTCGTGGGTTTGAGAAACTTGGACTTCAATATTGATAGCAATAACCTACCCCAAGGGTTGACACATTACCTGGTGGATCCCCTGATTGGTGCTTGTACCCATCAAAAAATACAGGAACTAGGTCTTGGGAGCCCAACTAATGATATGATTCCACCTATCCAATGACATCTCAAAAAACGAAAGGGGAACATTGACCCTATTAATCTATTTGAGACTTCACTAGATTCTAAGTCATAAGGCAGGATGACCACTTTTCTCCACGTTCTTAAAGGCTATAAGTGTATTTCTTCTGAGATTATCATCGAGAAGCACCCACACCATGGTTATGTCAAAAGGGACCTTATCTATCCATTAGTTATACATTCAGACCTTCTTGGTATGATTCTTTGATTTTAACTAGGTTTTTACACACATTTGATCATGGAAGAAGTTGAAGTCTATGAAAAATGACCAAGATATGATTCAAACACTCCTTCTAAGAATTGAGCCTATCTTCCTTGAGAATAGTTTTCCTGATCTCCTGAGATGATGAGCCATTTAGAGAACTAGTGAATACAAATAATCACTAGGATGACATGATATCCACTCTAATTTCTCACCTGGTGGATTTGGAAATAATATAGGTTTAGATACCACCTAAAGGAAAGTCATATCTAACATGGGTCACCCAGTTTCTCTCAGTTTTTGAATTTAGATATCCAATATTCACTATGTTTTATGGGATATGTGACCCACTACAACATTTATCCAACATCATCTCAATGTGAATCCCAATGTTGGGGACTTTTAAATAGCAAGAAGCATCTAAAATTCTATGTTCAATCCAGACTCTAGAATGACATGCTTTTGTTTGGTATAACTGATTTCCCCAGGATCTATTTCAAGATGGGAATATCTTCATAAGTAGTTCCTCTACCATTTCATATCCACCATTCTAAGACCAATATTGCAGATATCTCTAAGTGAAAACAGAGGGTTCATGAGAAAGTTACTAATTTCATTACCCAATGGAAGGGGCTCACAGACTCTCTTGATATAAAACTTTCATAGGAGAATCTACTGATAATGTGTGTAGAGAATGTCCAATATTAGCTGATCCATACCCTCATATACCAGAATTACTTTGGAATATTTTGAGAGTTTTTCATAAAAATAATAATAAGTGTTTGTAAGATTCCATAAAGTAGATCAAGCAATGTTTGTACCCATTTCCCCTTCCATCTTCCATGCGAAGGCCTATAAAACCAGAAATGGCTACTTCCTAGCATGAAGATCCCCCTAGCAAGTTCATCTACCTTACTATTGATATAAAATGTATTTTGATTCATTTTAAATTTAAATATAATATTTTAATACCTACCATCTTGTTATTTTATTATAAATTGTCACATTTTTATGTTTTTTTGTGGAATTTTGAGCTTAATTGAAAAAATTGCCTCATTTTTCAATTTAACTATTTTATTTTTATTATGTATTTAAACCATAATTTTTCCTAAAATAATTTAACATATGAAATTAATTTTTGTAGGATCCCATAAATCATGGGATACATTTCATCCTTCTATACCATGATCTCAATCCATCAATTTGAAGCCCAAAATTAGCTCACAACATAGGCCTATAAAACTGTTCAAATATCTAGAATGTTATAAATATGTGATTATATCTCAATGTTTACCATCCCAATGAAGCTAAAATTAGAAATGTATATGGATAAAAAATTTATTAATAACTTAAATTAATGAGGAAACATGAGAATCAGCTATTTGGGAGGCCATTAAAGTATGAGAAATTGAATACTTGGAAAATAAAGAAGTTGTCTGGTCCGATTAAATTCTTAGAGTGAAACAGCCATAAAATTATCTCTAAAAGGCCACATATGCTTAAATTTTGAGGGAAGACACCCAAGAAACTGGTGAAAAACGTTTATATAGGGTTCCACATGCTAATCAACAACTTAATGGGTCAAACACATGGTTAATTTTGGATGGAAAATATGGACTATAAAAGGGGAAGGGATCCTCCTGCCCAAATCATTACAATCCATCCCATTCCATATGGGGAATCAAGGAGAGATGGAATATTGGATTAAATAAATTATTTAGGATTTTCCTCTATTTTCACTTTTATTTTATATTTATTTTACCATGAAACTCATTCATATTTTTTATATTAAAGTGATTCCATTTTATTATTCCATCATTATTTCTCTATAATATATAATTATCCTTTTTATCTTCTATACTTCCATCATGACATCTATTTAGTTTGAAATGGAAAGTGAATAACCTGAAGCTTGGCCCTGAGGGACATTTCACAAAATTCTTTTTTATTATGCTTTAATTCCAAATGTTTTAAATCAATTTGTGGTGGTTTCAGGAGTATTTCATGGGTGCATCAGTCATCTTATTTCTAATTCAATTTCATTTCATAGATGAATTATTTTCCATCCTTTATACAAGGAAAATCCTTCATACGGTGGTGATAGGGGTTTCTTAAGAAATGAAATGGCATATGGTGGAGTTTAGTCTTTTAGGAATAACATTCTATGTTGAGGTGTTATCCTATTTGTCTATTATATAAGGTTGGTTTGGTGTGCTGGAGGCATGATAAAATCACACACTTAAAAATAAATGGAAAGTAATTCATTAACTTGGTTTCATTAAACTAATTATAAATTTTAATTTAAATAATATATAAATTATTAATGAACCCATGTTATTAAACCATGGACCAAGACCTTTCTTTCTAATTTTCATTATGTCTACATGTTCATTATGTTTTTATATTAGAATTAAATTATTTTAATTTCATGTTTTCCAAAACCCTTAAAAACATCGTTTCATTAAATTATAAAAACAAACAAAAAAGAATTAGAATAGGTGAACTAGAATCATTTATGGAAATGACTATGGTGCTTCTCAAGTGAGATGACCCTGGTCAGCCTCTGTTCTGGATTAGTAAAATAAATTTTCTTTTTCCACACCCTATAATAAGTGTGCATAAAAACTAGAACCATTTCCAGGGATCCAATCCGTTATTCATTTAATTTTTATATTTTCACATATTATATATATTTCATTGTTTTTTATAGAAATAAAATGAACTTAAAAATAACTTTAATGATGTTTTCTTATGGATTTTTTTTCAATTCATGGAAAAAAATACTATCAAGTGCAAGAGATAGTAGATGAAGCCCTATGGTCTACAAAATATGGGGTTACATTATAGAATAGACAGATTAGGGGAGCATGGAGCCATATTTTTAAATATGATAAATTCAAGGACCTTATCTAGGATCTCATAGAGACCCTCGAGAAACAATTTGTTAAAGGATTAGTTAGAGATCTCACTGAATTCTGGGAGTACTTCCCCAAATTCTATCATGAAGAGTCCAAGAAAAAAGAAGAGTACACCTCAATTACTCCCTATAATTTTAATGAAGTTCCATGAGAATATTTCTATTATCAAGTAATAAAACACAAACTCAAGTATGAAATTCAAGTTCTTGATTAATAGGTTCAATATATCCATAGAAATCTAGATTGGATAACTGCATACTTACAAGCATCATCAGAAGAACCTGAACTTAATTATGAACCTAAACTAGAAGATGATCCACTTATCTTACATAAATATGAAAAGGAGTAATACTTTCCTACTGAGATACATGTGGGGGATAAAAAAGAATAGGATGTATTCTAGAATGAATATGATGAACTTCCTGATATCCCCAAACCCTGTAATGAAGAAGACCGAGCATCAGTAAAAGAAGATTCCACCTAAGGGGTTGAATTTGATGGGAAGATGGAGTAGCCCGACTACCTACTTCCATCCTTAGAGAATATAATACAAGAGGAACTCACCACATAATCATTGATTGAAACTAAACAAACATAGGGAGTTGAACCTTTGTTTCACTCTATCTTTTCTAATTTTATAGAATATGAATTTTTCATGACTTCTTATTATTTTGATTACACATAAACAAACAATATTTGTTATGCATTGGAGAATAAATAACCTGGCTGTTCACCTATTGAGGAACACATGGAGATCCTTGATATTGATGAACATAAATTTTGAGGATCCCCATCAAGATGAGATACCAGTGGATCTTCTTGAAGAACCAAATCTAGAAGCTGTAAACATTAAATGAGAGTATTTTCATGCACATTTAACGAAACCACTATATTGTGAAGAATACATTTCACAAGTATAAATGAAGGAGGAGAATGTTTCATACGTCATCCTACCCCCACCATGAAAGATGCACCACATTGTGAAGGGGAAAAATATGGTGTACTCTATCCATGGATTACTCCTCAACTAAGAAGAATAATTCTAAGCTAGAAGGAACCATATGTGGTGGTTCAAATAAAGGAAGGTACACACACCATAAATGTATGGATAAATGTTGGTAATGACCACTGGAGGAATTAAAAATCTTGGGCCCACTTGGGGGATTGTACCATGATTTATCCTTTACTTTTTTTCAAGTACTTTCATTTTCAATATTTAGAATTTAGATTTCGAATTCAGTATTAGGAATTAGTCTAGCATGAATCCCACTCCCTCTTATATTTTTGAGCTTAAATGAAATGATTATTTTTCTTAATTTAGTAATTTTATTTTGTATGATCATGATGGAACAAGGATTTACTAAAAAGTGATATAAGAGAAATAATATTTATTTTAAAGGGGAGTTATATTTTAGTGATTATCTTTTAAACTCCTTAAATTTTTTTCCAAAAAACATGTTTTGGGATTTAAAGATAAAATTGCTAGCCCACACTTAAATTATATTTTAGTTGACTAATCTAGGAGAAAAATATTTCTTTAGAATCCTGTGATGTCATGGTTTAGATTTCATTATTAATGAAATTGAATAAGTAAAATGGAGAGTTGAATTTTTTAAAGTGAATCATGGATATTAAAATTAGAACTCATGATTTGAATAAATTTATTGATACTTTTAAATGAAATTTCCTAACCATATTTCATGATTTAAATTTATGAAATTATTGAAAATTGATTTATTTTTTTTAACCATTCCTTGAGTGATTGTACCAAATCATATATCCTCTCTTGAGTATATTTCTAGACCAAATACTTCATATTTTTCATGATCATATTTCTTTACTGATCTTGTGACATGCCACTTGTTAGAACATTAATTTTATCTTTTCAAAGTTATAACTATGAATTTTTTTAAATGATTGAGGTACCCTTTGAAAATCCACATATCCTTAAAAGAAAACCTTTACATCAATCCTTCTTTATCCCATAGAGACCATGGATTAACATTATTTGGATGATCCATGTTTAAATCCATTTTTATCCATTCCTAACCTACTCTTAGTAATTTCATGATATTTTAATGTTGATGTGTGGGAGTAAATGGAATCATGGAAAATGAGACGATTTACATAGTAAATAATAATTTTGGGGGTGATTATTGTGGGAATTGTAAAATTTTATGGAATAATTCATTTTAATATATGTTTTTATCCCATTTAATAAAAAAATACTAAAAATTAAAGAAAGAACAAAAAAAATAGAAAAATGGGTTGTCATTTGAGTAAACCAAAAATCACCATTAGTAGAACTGTAATTTATATCATACGTGGTTATGTGGTCGATGTGAGTTTTATTCTAATGCATAAATTTTTAAAAACAAAGAAAATTAAATACGTTATTTGAAAAAAAAAGAAAAAAAGAAAAAAAATATTCAATAGAGGGCACAAATCATTCATCATACATAAACTGACTATGATCTTTAGTTTATGTCTTGGGGAAAGTTTGGAGATGTTACAATTTTATAAGGACAATTTTATTAATATTTTTACTTTTAATATAATTTTTTGGGATTTAAGATTTAAACCTCTTCCTCTAGATTTATTTTTAATCATAAAATCCTACTAACCTTAAGTCTCAGAGTCATTAGAACCTTAATTACAAGTCCTCATGATTTTTCATGATTTTCTATTTTTAAAAAGTGGAGACAAAAGTTATTTTAAAATATTATGGATAAGGATCATGTTCTTATGATATAAACATAACTCTACTTAAATTTTATAATGAGTGATAAGATAAAATATTAAAAAGTTAGGTATATCTTGACTTGACATGTTTAATTATAATGAATCGAGAAGCTTGAATGAATGAATAGACAAGATCCATCATTTTTTTCAAAGGGTAAAAGTAAAATACATGAGTTTTTTAATTCTTAGAAAATGAAAAATTGAATTGATATTATATCTAGAATTTGAAAATTTGATTTTATATCAATAATTTTATAATTATATTACATGGAAATTTAAATATTGATAACATTGGTGTCCTCTGATTTTCAATTTTGAGATTTTATGCTTGGGGACAAGCATGATTTAAGTGTGGGGTAATTGAAAAAACAAGTATTTGGTATTATTTTACATTTAATTTAAATGTTTTTTTACCTAACATAATGTTATTATTGGAAAATGTCACATTTTTATGTTTTTTGTGGGAATTTGATCTTAATTGTAAATATGGCCTCATTTTGGGATTAAATCGTTTTATTTTTATTACATATTTAAGCCAAAACCTTTTCAAAACTATTTTTAATTGTGAAATTCCTTTTTCTAGGATCCCATACATCCTGGGATACATTTTATTATTTTGGACCACATGCTCAGTCCATCGATTGGTGGCCCAAAAGTAGCTCACAACAGAGGCCTCTAAAACTATTCATAGATCCGAAATGTTTTAAATATGAAATTAAATCTTGATGTTGGAATTCCCAATGAAGCTAAAATTAAACAATCAAAATATTTTATCAAAGAGTAAATGAATGAATCAGATGTTTAGAAATCCATTAAATCATGGGAAATAGAATACATTTAATATAGAGAGGCTCTCAAGACATATTATATTATCATAGTGAAATGACCATAAAATTTCCTACAAAAGGACAAATATGAGTAAATTTTGAGGAGAGTTTTGCAAGATAATGGATAAAAAATATCATGAAGGTTTCCATGCATTAATCTTCCATTTAATGGTTCTAAAAAATAGTGCATTTAGAAATGAAA
Source organism: Viscum album (assembly GCA_963277665.1). Classification (NCBI taxonomy): domain Eukaryota; kingdom Viridiplantae; phylum Streptophyta; class Magnoliopsida; order Santalales; family Viscaceae; genus Viscum; species Viscum album. The sequence goes on along the minus strand of OY728141.1, from coordinate 1,604,072,610 downwards.
ATTTAGACATTAAAGGGAGGGGATATCCTCCTTCCTAAATCACTTGAATCCATACCATTATATCTATGGAACAAAAGGGAGATAATAGCTTGAATGAAATCAATGATTTTTTATATTAAATTGATTCCATTTTATTCTACCATATTTCTTTCTCTATCATCTATAATTTTATTCTATTCTATCTTTCCATTGCGATCTCTATTCACTTCGAAATAGAGATTGACTAAATCAAGGCTTGGCCCTGGGGGAGGTTTCACAATGTTATTTGTTATTTCTCTTCAATTTAAAATGGTTTAAATTTATTTTTGGTTGTTGTGGGAGTATTTCACAGGTTCAATGGTCATCCACCACAATATTGTTTCTAATTCCCTTAATTTTCAATGATTAATTATTTTTTCTATTATTATTTTGGGAAAACCCTTAATACGATGGAGTTTGTGTTTTCTTAATAGATGAAACGACATATAGTGGAGGTGATTCTTTTAAGAATAACATTACCGGTTGAGGTGTTTTCTTATTTGACTATTGGAGGAGGTATAGTTTGGTGTGCCAGAGGCATGAAGAAATCCCACATTTAATAAACCAAAGGAAATTAATTCATTAATAAGGTTTTATCAAATGAATTTAAATAATTAATATATATCTAATAAACCAATTTTATTTGTAACATCCCGACCCAAACAGCCACCTGAACAGTGCTAAAATAGTTGGGTGTTACTGACCTTAGGCACACCTCCCTAGATACCAAAGGTTGCCAACTAGCAGTGAGGGTGTAAACAGGTATAGTGGAGAGGATATACCCTCTTGGATTAAAATAAGGTACTGTTCTGAGTATAATAATAAAATATAGTGGAAATAAATGACTTAGTATACTTCACATAGACCCACATATGGGAAGCACATCGAAAATCAATAACCAATGGAAGAAATATAGAAACAAGTTCAACAGAAAGTAAATAGAACAACATTATGAACACCAATTATAACAACTATTGAAACAATAAAGCATGCATCCACAGTAGGTCATACTTGTCAATAAAAAATGGTGCCCATGGATAACCATCAGTAGATACAGTAATAAAGTAAGCATGTTTAAATAGTAATGTAACTAAATAGAAGTAAAACTCTAGCATGACATGAACTCAAGCTACATACAAGTCTTCATGCCAAATAGCACTACAATCCATCACCTGAGGTTGATCCTTTTCTTCACGTAAAACCATAAAGTCTACACGCATCATGAAGGGCCCGTGAAGGGTGTGAGAGGAATCTCAATAGGATACCAACCATAGGTGAGTACCTATTATGAGTGATTAATTAGGAAATGGTAAATATTATGATGCACAAATAAACAAAAACTCCTCTAGTGCTCAGTATCCACTATGGAGTATCACCTACTTCGGCAACGTTGAAATCTTAGTCACGCAACCCAATACCATGTGCCTCTTGACACCACGTGTCTCAAGTACCAGTGTCCTAAAGGAATCCAAAAGTAATAGTAACCTAGAACCATGTTCCTATTAACACCTTAGGTCTCAAGTAATGACGTCCCGTAGGCATGCCCAAGAAATAGTAATATGGGCCCATGGACCCCTGACACCTCGTGTCTCAAGTACCGACATCCTGAAGGCACACACAAGAAATAGTAACCTAGTCCCATGGATCCCTAACACCTCATGTCTCATGTACCAACATCCCAAAGGTATTCCAAAACAATCTGAAGTCTCCTCACCTCCCACATGGCTTTCAAAACAATCACCCCAACCATAATCATCTAACTGCAACTACGAGAGCCTCTACCCACATGAGTGGTCAAAACCACCTCATCACGAACTCATCTATGTGCACACGACCCAAAGTCATGGGTGAGTGGTAATCACCAAAAATAGAACCCAAGACCCAACCTCTCTGGCACCTCACTCCCCTGTGACCATGTCACTTAGAATGTGATAGCCTTTCCATCCATGTAACCTGGGCCATACCCAACTTGACAATCACACAACCTCAATCGGACAACCATGATGCCCAATACCATGGTCAAAACACCCAATAATCTGGTCCAATCCCAACCTGTGATCAAAATCATTCAAGAATATATGAACCACATCCAACACAACCCAAAGGTTATAGCATATTCAATTTGGCAATTTCATGTTTATCACATTTAAAGAAATCACATAAACAGGGAAAAATATCAATGATTGAATTACAATAACCCAACGACTATCACATAGCATCAATTAGGTCTTGAATTCCTCTAACAAGCCTAATAATTCTTTAAAAAATTAAACATACCAATTTAAAAACAAAAGCATACCGATTATAACCATTTTGAAACCCCATGCCAAAATGTCGCAATGAGCATCGACCTCTCTTCTGGCCTTTCTCAAGCAATTTAGGCAATAGGGTATGCCCAAATGCATCCCATGGGTCTAAAAATAAATTCAAAATGCATTATCAACTATAGCGGGGTCTCACTCAAAATACCTGAAGACACACCAAAGGGTATGCCACCCAAAAGTATACAATAACACAAAACAAGGTATGCACCCACTACCTCAAACTAGTGTGATTATCCTTATTCGGCATCAGCCTCTAATTCTATCTAAAACATGACAAATCTAAGAAACAAGAATTATTTATCAAACCCCTATAACTTGGTTTAGAATAGAAATCAAGATGAAGGGATTAAGGGGAATGAATACCTTACCGATGGGGTTCTAATAGATCAAACAATGTGTGAAATGGGGTTTGGACGGTCAATTAGGAGGGGTTTCTTCTTCATACAACACTGGTCACTCAAACCAATTGATGGTTCAACCTAGAAACATAATAAAAGGCTACTGACCATTTTAACAAATAAAAGAAAATAAATGGAATGTAAATATTAGTACAACCGTGTGTGTCATTTTATTGTTCCTAAGATGGTTAAAATTTCATCGAGGACCTACCAACTTGACTAAATAGTATGTACATGGAAGTACACTATGTTTACTTCGCAGTACACTATATGTACTTGGTTTTTCCTCTATTCCTTGCCGACTTCCCCACACACCATGTGTATCCTTCAAACACGGATAGCCTACACGGTGTGCACTAGGAGTACATATAGTGTAGTTGGTTAGACCTATCTACCCAACCAACACACCTACACGCCATGTATGGACTTATCACATAGAAAGGGTACAAAATGTGTACTAGTATGTACAAGGCATGTAACATGGAAATTTCCAAAACTGCATAGTTTTCCCCTGTTATCTCAAAAAAACTCAAAAAGAGAACGAAAAAAATAAACACATACCTTAGAGTGAGAACTGGGTTCTTAAAAACTTCCTCCCTTAAACTAATTCATCATTGAATTTCCCTTCCAAGGGTGGTAAAGAAAACTCCAGATAACTATGACCTCAAAAATCAAATCAGGTAAAGGTTCACCGACCTATTTTTGGACCCATGGTCCTCCCATGATGCATCGTCACCCCTACACCTCATCAGGTGATCCCGTGTCTCTTCCAACACCCAAAAATATCCTACACTACATTGGTGTCCACCTTAACAACGTAATGCATCCCATGGATACTAAAACAAAACCTAGTGCCTTGATCCTCAAGTAACCCGCACCCTCGATGCCCCGATTCCAATGACACCTCAAGTAACCTGCATCCTCGATTCTCCGAATTCCACACATCTCATACAAATACATTTATATAAATACATACATATACATATATATATATATATATATATATATATATATATATATATATATCACGCACACAAGATATTTCCAATCCCACTGACTAACTTATGATCAGTCCAAAAAAATCCTGTGCATCTTGAGCACTCAAAATGGTCATGCATCAATAGGTCGTGCAAAAAGGAAAACAAGAGCATCACAACCATTCTCGTGGCGCACATCTGACCGTCTTTGGCTCACCAACCTATTTATTCTTGGATATCTCCATGGAATGAACCTCACCTAAAGTAAGACTTCCTAATGCATGAACTCTATATACTGCTTCTCTAGTCATAGAATACTGACCCATCAGTTGGGTCCCACTTTCTATTCCATGTCCTCTACGTTCAGTTGAGCCTCAACTACCCTCACCTGGTATCGATTCTGAATTGACCCCATACGCCACCGTCTGTCCTGGTCCCTACCTTGCAACTGTCCAGGAAGTATCCTTGGAGATGTTTGACCTTTCCACATGCCCATCACTCCTTTGGGGGCCTATCGCACTGAGTCCGGACATGCCTTGGCTACCCACACTAAAATAAAACCACTGATGAACTTCCACGAGGTTGTCTAGATGATTCATTGTCCTGACTGCCCTGATGGAGATCATCCCGAACTCGCTTCTTGCTATCTTAACCATCACTTGAAACCACTAACGGGATCAAATGGGATTTTTTCATCATTTTTCTCAGCTATAAGTGCCTTATTCACCACCTCCGAGAATGAGGTCGACCTGAAAATTATTACCTATACCTTAATGGCATGTTGTAAGCCATCCTTGAATTGCATCACCCTTGAGAGGTGTCATCACTTACCATACCTAGTGAAAAGTGATAAAACTCAGTGAAGGTATCTTCTTAGTCGATGACGAAAATGTCACCCTGCTGAAGGCTCAAGAACTCCCAATCCCTCTCCACCCTCAGCATCTCTAGAAAAAAGTGATCGAAAAACCTATCATCGAAGTACTTCCATGCTAGTCCTTCATGTCTATGATACTGAACCTGAACATCCCACCAACTATTCTCTAGTCCTCTCAACATGTACGCCGCCAGCTTGACCCTCCATCCTAGAGGCATCTCAAGTGGATGGAAGATCATCTGCATGATCTCTATCCAATTATTCACCGACCGTGGACTTCCATAACCTTGGAAAAGTAGTTGCTGCTACAAATAGAACTCCGTCATCATATAGAACATAGAGGGCTCTATACCATGCATGCCTTTATCGATCTCCTGCAAAAACACGTACCAAGCTAGATTAGAGAAGCTCGTCGAGCCACGACCCAAACACTGCGAAACCCAGAAACATTTATGCCGACACTAGATCATGAACCTAATCCTGCCCCTAATACTATACCTATGGAACTTGTTGTACCTGTCCCTTTGACGTTCCATTGATCTATCTAGGTGAAACAGGCTTAATACCATAAATGTTCAGACAACCCACATATCTAACAATATATATAACGTAGATAAGGAAACAAGTAAAGAGGAAGGGCTAACAACTACCCTTAATCTCCCCACCACAACCATGACCCATGAAATCCTAGCCTCAATGCCTCCTTACCCTCCCTCAATAGAGCCAAGTATCAAAATCACGTCAGGCATTGCCCATCCCGATAGCCATTTTTGCCTCAAACTGATGACCGGGTCTCCAAATATTGACAGCAACACTTCCTCAAACCGATGTCCAGAATGACCAATACTGGTGATCAACATTACCTCAGTCATAGTACCTTTTTCCTTATATAATATCCAGACCCAAATATTTTTCCATAGGAAATTGTACATAATTAAAATCAGGGAATATTACATTAAAATAGACAATAAATTCTATCAGGAATCTCACCTTTCACATTTCAAAAGCATCCATAGCATGACAATTGATATTATTCACAGTTTATTATCACATTAAAAAGAATTTGTGTAGTTATGAAATTGAAATACCCTAAAAACGTGACTATAAAAATCCATGAAAACATGCCTTTTCCTACCGGGACAAGGTCCAATTATCCCTTATCGCATAGGGTCAAGAATCATATATCACAATAAATAACATCACATACCAAGTGAGCCACCAAGGTGGAAATCATGTAAATTATAATCTGAGAAAAAGGAAATTTCAATTCCCACCCAAGGTAACTAGGTCCATCCCTCATACCTGGGGATACATGCTCCCAAGCACAAGCTAGAAACCTAGTTCCAATAACAACCTACTTACAATCTACCATATTCCAAACAGTAATCCAGAAAAAATAAAAAGGTAGTCTTGATCTCAATAGTATTCATTCAAAAGATGCTACTAAATCACTATCAAGAACAACTCCTCTGATATCACTTTGTAACATATCATCCCGAAAAACCACCTGAACAACGCTAAACGGGTTGGGTGTTACTAACCTTAGGTTCACTTCTCTGAATGCCAAAGGATGATGACTAGCATCGAGGGTGTAAACATGTATAGTGGGAAGGATATACCCTCTCAGAGGAAAATAAGGTACTGGTTCGAGTATAATAATAACATGCAATGGAAATAAATGACTTAGCATTCTCGAACCAGATCTACATAGCAAAAACACATCCAAAATCAATAACCAACAGAAGCAATATAGATATAAGTGAAACAAAAAGTTAATAGAAAAACATGATGAACACCACTTCTAAAAATTACTAAAACAACAAATCATGCATCCATAGCAGGTCATAAATTTCAATAAACAATGGCGCCCATGGATAACCCTCAGTAGATACAATAATAAATTAAGCATTCTTAAATAGTAATGAAACTAAACAAAAATAAAACTCTAGATAGGTATCACCTCAAGGTCTATAATAGTATCCATGCCAAACAACACTACAATCCAGCTCTTAAGGCTGATCCTTTTCCTGCACATAAAATCATAAAGTCTACACGCATCCTGAAGGGCCCGTGTAGGGTGAGAGACGAATCTCAGTAGGATACCACCCAAAGGTGCATACCTACTATGAAGGTTTAAGTAGGAAATGGTAAATAGTATAATGAAAAAATAAACAAAAACTCTACAAGTTCTCATTGGACACCATGAAGTATCACCTGCTTCAGCCAACACTAGAATCTCAATCACGCAACCCGACACCATGTGCCTCTTGACACCTCGTGTTTCAAGTACAAACTTCCTAAAGGCAAGCCCAATTAATAGTATCCTAGAACCATGTGCCTCCTGACACTTCATGTCTTAAGTACTAATGTCCCGTAGGAACACCCAAGCAATAGTAACCTAGTCCCATGGACCCCTGACACATCGTGTATCACGTACTGATGTTCCGAAGGAACGACCAAATAATCTGAAGGATCCTCACCTCCCACATGAAATCCATGACAAGAACCCCCCAACCATAATCACCTAACTAAAACTACGGGGGCCTCTACCCACAGAAGCAGTGAAAAAATTCTCATCACGAAGTCATATATGTGCACATGACCCAAAGTCACAGGTGAACAGTAATCACCAAAAATAAAACCCACGAAACCACCTCTATAGCACCTCATGCCCCTACAACCATTTTTCTTAGAATATTATGGTCCTTCCATCAACGTAACCTAGGCCATGCCCAACCTAACAGTCATTGTAGCAACCCAACCATTTCTTACATTATGATTAAATCATTTTAAAGAAAAGTGACATAATAGTATTTCACATAGAGGATCCAATGGTTTAGTGTCTTGGAAAAAATAGTACCATACATAACAATTACTACATAGAGCATAAACATGTTTTATTTATTCTTCTCTAGATTCTTATTGGAACTTGAACTCTCCTTAGTAAATTTAGTCACCTGATGATATACCTCAAAAGGGGTGATCTAAAATCTCAATAAGAGGATATATAAGAACAATATCACAATGGGAGAGCATAATCATAACATAGGATAAAGATCATGAACATGAGAGAATCATTAATAAAAGGCTTGAAATGTGGAAATGCATAAAAATGAAACATAATGTCTTAGTGGTTAAATAACACAAATACTTGTGAAAAAATATAGAATCTTTTTCATATATTTTTTCACATTTACCCATAAGATTCATCACTTTGCCCAATGCATTGGAGCACTGTATAATTCCAAGTGCACCCATCACATCATAAAATTATCATTTATCATGCATGGAACATATAAAAAAATGAAAATAACTAACCCATGAAATGTAATGGGTTTAATATCATAAGAACACATTCATAAAAATTGGGTTCCCAAAAGAATTAGGGAATAACATACACGTTACAAGAACCGTCAATCTTGAATGAGAAGTAAAAGGTGTGTTCTTAAAAGAAGAGTTATTTTGGAAAACATTTCATTTGACATAAATACGAGTGAAAAAATTCATATTCCAAAATGGGAATGAAAATTATGAACAAAATATTTTTAAGGAGTAACCATATAAAAAAGGAGTGAAAGAGGGAGAACCTGAAGGATGGAAGTTGTGTTCAAGAATTTCCCCTTACCTTATATCTGAACACTTTATACCATTTAATGTCCTGTACAACCACATTAGATTCATTAATTAACAATTATAGAACCTTTTTTACAAGAATATAGTTCATTAAGGTTTCATTAAGTTATTTTATGTGCCTTAGGATTAGTTATAGAGTTTAAAAACATTATTTGGGAATGTTTGTTTATATGGTTTTTTCTTGAGTGGTTAACTTGTATTCATGAATTGATGTTCGGGTAGAACATGATTAAACATCCAAAACTAATATTATATATTATTAATTATCTTCCCGGAGTTTAAATTATCTTATAATTGATTATATTATATACCATGTGGATGAATCATTAGATAAGAATTAAATGATGATTGTTTGGGTGAATTTAGGCTGTTTTTTGACGACAACGAACTTGTTTTGTTTACTCATTTAGTAATATGTAAATAATATAGTTTCAGAACTTTGAATAGGATATATTAAATATAAAATATTCTGGTCAAACCATAAAAATGGTTTCATGACCAGATATAAAGGTAGAAACGAAAAAAGCAACATGTCATTCTTGAAGGTGGTATATTAACACCTCATGAACAACGTTCTTTTTATAAAATAAATGGAATAGGGGAAGGGGTTTGTATGGTATAATATCCCATAAGTATTATAAAATTCTAGTATATTTAGGATAATGGAGTTATCATACCATTTAGATAAAGATAGGCGGGGATACAATAATAAAAGAACTTGTAATTGAATGGAAATTAAAGGAAAGAGGAAGGGAATTTACCTCTTGAATCCTCCTCTTGAGATCCTCCTTAAGGGACCTAGGATTCGTCTTTTAATGAGACCAGAAGTTCTTGGAAGCTGGGGAAGGGATAGAGAAGTTTGTTTGTCAATGTTTAGACAAGTCTTGAATCTTGAGAGGTGTGAGTAAATGAGGGTGTGAAGGGTGGTATTTATAGTGGAGGGGAGAGGGGATTTTTCAATATAAAATTCATTAGTTTATTATTTCACCACAAGGGAAGGAATAGTGAGTCTTCCATAAACAAGAATTGTAATTTTATTATGTGATCCCGAAACAAGTGGGATCACATCATCATAAAATCATATATTACTCAATAATTAGCTTATTTAGCTTATTTTTGTAAATTATGGTATTTCACTATTCACCAAAAATTTAATTATTTCAGAAAAATCACACAAATTCAACCCAACCATTTTTTGATGTGTAGAATCCAAAAATTAATTCCATATTAAAAAAATAATTTTCTAGATATTATTAATTTAATATTTAATTAAAATCATAATTTACTTGAAAAAACCAGTTTTTAAAATTAAAACCGATTTTATAATTCTTTCAAAAATTACTAAAGGTCTTATAAAATTATCTTAAATATATAAGAAATAGATTTGATAATTTATGAATTTTTTTTAAGAAACTACATTTTCTTTTAAATTAATTAATTAATTATAATTAATTATTTATGACTTAAAATAAATACCAATACTTTTACTATGTTTAAATTCTCACTTATAAGATACCTTAATTTTATTTTAATATTCAAGGGTAAGGTTACTATTATTTTTGGATATTTACGATTTATAAGGGTCATAATACTATTGTTAATGGTAGATTACTATTCACCAAAAATTATTTTTATTTTATTAGACTCCAAAAATTATCTTGAACACAACTATGTATGTCAGATTTTTGAAATTCAAAACATAGAAGTGACAAAATTATGTTTAATGGTCACATAATATTTATTATAATTATATGTAATTGTGATTACTAATGTGATTATACTATAAGGAATAATTATAAGAAAGAAATCACATTGATAAAACATTGGGTCGTTATATTCTCCCCCCCTTATGAAATTTCACCCTCGAAATTTCATTTTACATAAACAGGTGAGGGTACTTCCCCTTCATCACCTCTTCTATTTCCCAAGTAGCTTCTTCAAACTTATGGTTCCTCCAAAACACTTTGACATGGTGGGTTTTCTTGTTGCGTAGAACCTTATCTCCCCATTATAGAATCTATACTGGATGCTCCTTATAAGAGAGATCATCTTCCAGCTGTACCACCACTGAGTTTGGTACATGTGAGGGGTCTCGTATGTACTTCTTGAGGAGTGATACGTGAAACACATCAGGAACTTTAGCCATATTTAGTGGAAGTACAAGCCGATAAACCACGAATCATATGCGGTGAAAGATCTCAAAGGGGATAATGTACCTTGGGATTAATGTCCCTTTCTTTCCAAATTGCATGACTCTCTTCCATGGTGATATTCTAATAAAGACTTTATCTCCAACGTCGAACTCCAAGTCCCTTAGAAAGTTGTCAACATAGCTCATTTTCCGACTCTAAGTAGATTTGATATGTTTCTTGATTACATTAAACTTCTCTATCATCTCTTGCACAAGATTAGGTATAAGTAGCTTTGTTTCTCTAACTTCAACCCAACAGGTTGGAGTTCCACATCGCTTTCCATACAAAGCTTCATATGGATCCATCTGAATACTCAAGTGGAAGATATTGTTGTATGAGAACTCAACCAATGGGATAAGTTGATCCCATCCACCTTTGAATTCTAGAGATCATTATCTTAGCATATATTCAAGCGTATTAATGGTCCTTTCAGATTGGCCATCAATTTGGGGGTGATAGGCCGTGCTGAAATTTAATTCAGTACTCAAAGCATATTGAAGGCTCCTCCAGAATATAGATGTGAACCTTGGATCACGATCAGAGACAATCTAGAGTGGAACTCCATCCAGTATCACCACTTCCTTCACATATATCTTTAAAAGTTGTTCAAGAGAGAGGTATTTCCGAATAGCGATAAAATTGGCAGTCTTGGTGAGTCAGTCAATCACAACCCATATCACATTATTTTCCATCGATGTATTTAGGAGACTTGTGAAAATGTCCATAGTAATATTCTCCCATTTCCACATGGATATAGGAAATGAATGCATCAACCCTTTGGACTTCTGTCACTCTGCTTTAACTTGCTGACATACCAAGCACCTTGAGATATATTCTACCATCTCCCTTTTCATGTTATCCCACCAGAAGTGTTCTCAGAGATCACGGTACATCTTGGTACTCCCATGATGGATAGAGAATTTTGATCAATGTGCATTTTACAATACCTACTTATTTATCCTAGGTGATGAAGGTACACAAAGCTGCGTTCCAAACAAAATCACACCGTCATCGTCGATTTGGAACTCTTGCAGCTTCCCCTACTTTACTACATTCACCCTCTTTTGAATCTTCACATAATCCCTTTGTTCTTCCTTAATCATCTCTTGGATTTATGGTTTCACAATCATTTGGGAAAGGTAGGATTTATCCCCTACCCTTATGATTTCTAAATCCATCCTTTGCATATCCAAGAATATAGTGTCTTTCTCAATCCGTAACATGGATAGAGTAACAGGTTATTTTCTTCTTAGAGAATCATCTACCTTGTTCACCTTTCTAGGATGATAGTGAATAGGCCAATAATAATCCTTGATTAGCTTTAACCATCTCCTTTGATGCATGTGGATCTCCTTTTGTGTGAATATATACATTAGGATCTTATGGTCAGTGTATATGTCACACTTCTCACCATAAAGGTAGTGCCACTATATTTTCAAGGAGAAAATCACAGCTTCCAGCTCTAAATCACATGTTTGGTAGTTCTTCTCATGGATCTTCAACTATCGCGAGGCATAGGCTATCTCATTGTCATTTTGCATGTGTACACAACCCAATCCTTTCTTTCAAGAATCTATGTACATCACAAAACATTCTCCACTTTTATGTAGTGTGAGTACAGGTGTAGTGATCATAATTATCTTTAGCACCTTTAAGGTTCCCTCAAATTCTTCCATCCAGAAATACATTACCCCTTTCCTTGTTATATTAGTTAGCGAGCTTGACAATCGTGAGAAGTTTCTCACAAAACATCTATAGTACCAAACTAATCCAAGAAAACTACAGATTTATATAACACTAGAGAGCCTGATACATTCATCAATTTCCTTTGTTTCTAAAGAATCCAAATAAATTCGCTCACTTTTGATCACATGTCCCAATAACGGGACTTGCTTCATCCAAAAGTCACACTATTTGAACATGGCGTGCAAATTCTTCTTTCTAAATGTCACCAAAACAAGTATTAGATGTTCTTAATGTTCCTCCTTGATCTTTGAGTAGATGATAATATCTTCAATAAACACTACCACAAATTTTTCAAAGTAATGATTAAAAACTCTATTAATCAAATCCATGAAGATTGAAGGGGAATTAGTAAGTCTAAAGGGCATCACCAGAAACTCATAGTGCCCATACCTTTTACAGAAGGAAGTCTTATGAATGTCTTCCTTCTTCACCGTTAGATGATGATATCCAGAATGAAGATCCACCTTTGAGATGTATTGAAATCCTCTTAACTGATTTAACAAGTCATCAATCCTTTTAAGAGTATACCTATTCCTTATGGTGATATTGTTGAGTTCCCAATAATTGATACACAGTCGCATTGTTCTATACTTCTTCTTCACAAAGAGCATTGGCTCAACCCAAGTTGATGCACTAGGGTGTATGAACCCTTTGTCCAGATTCTCTTGCAGCTACTTATTTAAGCCTTTTTTTGATAGGATCCATCCTATAGGGATAATTTGAGATAGGAGTAGCTCCAGGTATGAGATCTATTGAGAACTCTACATCATGATCCGGGGGCATTCCAGGTAACTATTCAGAAAATACGTCACTGTATTCCCTCACGATGGGCGTTTCAATAAGGTTAGAAACTTCCTTTGAATCATCCATTTGGGAGAGGTATGATTTTTCCCAGGAAATAAACACCTACATAGATGAAGTATTTTTCAAATAATATTCACAATCCTCCTTGAATTTGTAGAGGAGCATGGAATGGTTTAGAATATGAAAAGACATTTCCTTTTCCCATTAGTTGATATGTGATCTATATAACGAGAGCCAACCCATTCCCATTATAGTGTCAAATTCCATGAGGGGAAGTATTATAATATTCATTGGAAGAATCTCCCCACATACACCATCAAAAGAAGAGTCAAACACTAGGGATGTAATGATTGCACCACTTGGTGTTTTTATATATATATTTACTTTAAGGATTCAAGACTTCTATTCTATAGTTCTAACAAACTTGCATGATATAAAGGAATACGTAGAACCAGAATCAAACAAAACTTTTTACATTATTTAGTGAATAGAAAGTTTACCCTGTATGAATTCATTATCTTTCTCCACTTTTGTAGTAGTGATGGGATAATCCATCCCTTTTTTCTTTGGATTTTGTGGCTGCTGACACTGATTACCATCAAGAACTCGAGGTTTAGTGCACTGGCTTACATAATGTTCTAGCTCCCTATAGTTGTAGCATTAAAAAATGGGTGGTTATCTTCTTTCTTCGGCTATATACTCCTTCATTTTCATGTCCTTTCAACACTATTGAGCATGGTGTCCTTCATTACCACACTTGAAGCACTTCCCCATCCCATTGAGGCAGTACCCATGGTGAAACTTCCCACATTTTTGGCATGTGGGTCATTGAGTTTTCTTCCCACCTTTGTTATTAGATCCTCTATGCCCTAAAACTCCATATTTTGTTTCTTATAACCATATCCATGGGAACATTCCTCAAAATCCATATCCACTTTTAGAGCACACCAAAAAAATTCTTCATAACTCCCAAAGTCTCAAATTGAAAGAGCCTTGAGAAGGTGTGGTTTTAATCCACTAAAGAATCTATCAATTTTGATATCATTGTTGTTAACAAAACCAGAATCATACCTTGAAATCCTTGTGAAATTTTCTTCATAGTTTGTGATAGATTATCCTTATTTTTTCTTGAGCTCTATGAATTCTCTATCTATCTTCATGCGAAGAGTTATTGGGAAATACTTGTTGAGAAACATGATCTTAAAGGCTTACCATTTCATCTCATCAATTTCCTCCATTGGTTTGGTTTTCTTAATCAAATCCCACCTTTGATCAGCCTCTCCATCTAGATGATAAACGGCTAGAGTAACCTTCTACATATTAGAACAGTGAAGCACCGAAAATATCTTCTCCATGGAATTGACCCACTGTTCCACAACTGGTGGATCGAAAGATCCACTAAATGTCGGTGGTCGTTGCTGCATAAACATTTTATAACTAGTTGCTCCATCTTTGGTGAAGGAGGATATTCCCCATTATTTTGGTTATTGTTCATAACCCTATATAGTTGGTTAATCATCGCTATGGAGTTATGATCTCCACCTACCAAGTCATTGGGGATGTCATTCGGACAATCGTTTCATTGGCCCTCGCACGAGTTGTTGGCCTGGTTTCTCCTGGATTCCACCATTTTATAAAACAGAGAAGGTCAGAAAAAAAAGGTAAACCAATAATGAATAACTTATTCACTTGAATAATTTATACAAAAATCATAACATATGGGGTCTCTATGTAAAGCTTCTTGTATGCATATTTTTACATAGTCTCATACCAGAGGTTTTCTACAGGGTCCACTAATCATAATTCCCAAATTAACTAAAACTTTCCTCTGAGACCAAATATAGCAACCCGAAATTTCCATAAATTACTATTACATAATTCTAAAGACAAATAAAATAATATTATTACACATAGAGGATCCAACAGTTTGGTGTCTTGGAAAGAATAGGACCATACATAATAATCACAACATCGAGCATAATTTTTTTTATTTATTCTTCTATAGATTCTTATTGGAACTTGACCTCTACGTAGAACATGTATTCAAATAAGGATATACATCAAAAAGGGTGAGCTAAAAGATTCATAAGAGGATATATAAGAACAATATAATAATGGGTGAGCATAATCATAACATAGGCAAAAGATCATGAACATGAGTGAATCATTAATAAAAGACTTGAAATGTGGAAATGCATAAAAATGAAACATCATGTCATAGTGGTTAACTACCACACATACTTGTGAACAAATCAAGAATATTTTTCACAAATAATTTCATATTTACGCTTGATATTCATAATTTTACCCAATTCATTGGTGTGTTTTATAATTCCGGGCACACCGGTCACATTAAAATATTCTTATTGCGCTATATAATTTCAGGTGTACCCATCACATCATAATATTGTCATTTATCATGAATTAAACATATTACAAAAATGAACATAACTAACACATGGAAAGAAATGGGTTTCATCTCATAAGAACACATTCATAAACATTGGGTTCCTAAAAGAAAGAGGGTATAACATACATGTTACAAGAATCATCAATCTTGAATGAGAAGTAAAAGGTGTGTTCTTAAAAGAAGAGTTATTTTGGAAAACATTTGGTTAGAAATAAATACCAATGAAAAAAATTTATATCCCAGAAAAAGAAATAAAATGATGAATTTTTTTATGGTGTAACCATATAAAAAAGGAGTGAAAGAGGGAGAACCTGAAGGATGAATGTTGGGTTTGAGAATTTCCTCTTACCTTATATCTGAACGATTTCATCACTTTAATGTCTTGTATAACCACATTATATTCATCAATTAAAAAATATAGAAACTTTTTTACATGAATATAGTTCATTATTATTTCATTAAGTTATTTTATGTTCCTTAGGATGAGTTATAGAGTTTAAAAACATTGTTTGGGAATGTTTGTTTTTATGGTTTTTTCTTGAGCGGTTAACTTGTATTCATGAATTAAACTAAGGGTAGAACATGGGTAAACATACAGAACTAATATTAAATATTATTAATCCTAAAGGAGTTTACATGATCTTGTAATTTATTATATTATATACCATGTGGTTGAATCATTAGATAAGAATTAAATGATGATTGTTTGGGTTAATTTAGGTGGTTGTTTGACGACAAAGAACTTGTTTTGTTTACTCATTTAGTAATATGTCCATAAGTTAGTTATAGAACTTAAAATAGGAAATAATAAATATAAAATATTCTGGTATAACCACAAAAATAGTTTCATGACCAGATCTATAGGTAGAAATGGGAAAAAGAAAACATGCCGTTCTTGAAGGTGGTAGATTAACACCACATGAACAACGTTTTTTATAAAATAAAAGAAAGAGGGGAAGGGGATTGGATTGTATAATATCCCATTAGTATCATAAAATTAAATTATATGTATGAAACTAGAGTTACCATATCATGTGGATGAAGATAGGTGGGAAGATAATAATAAAAGAACTTGAAATTGAAAGGAAATTAAAGGAAAGAAGAAGGGAAATTACCTCTTGAATCCTCCTCTTGAGATCCTCCTTAAGGGAACTAGGATTGTTCTTTTGATGAGACCAGAAGATCTTGGACGTGATGGAGGGTCTTGGAAAGTTTATTGGTCAGAGTTTAGGCAAGTCATGAAGCTTGAGAAGTGTGGGGAAATGAGGGTGTGAAGGGTGGTATTTAAAGTGGAGGGGAGAGGGGTTTTTTCAATATAAAAATCCTTAGTTTATTATTTCCCCACAAGAAAATGAATAGTGAGTCTTACAAGACCAATAATAGTAATTTTATCATTTGATCCCAAACCATGTGGGATTAAATTATCATAACATCATACATGACTCTATAATTAGCTTATTTAGCTTATTTTTTGTAAATTATGGTATTTCACTATTCACCAAAAAATTTAAGTATTTCAGAAAAATCCCAAAAATTCACCCCCACCATTTTTTGACATGTATAATAAAAAAATGAAATAAATTTTTCAAAAATAATTTTATAAATATGATTAATTTAATATTTAATTAAAATCATAATTTACATGAAAAAAACAGTTTTTAAAATTAAAACTGATTTTATAAGGCTTTCAAAAATTACTTAAGGTCTTATAAAATTATATTAAATATATATAACAGAAATTTGTTAATTTATGAATACATTTTAAGAAAATAAAATTTCTTTTAAATTAATTAATTAATTATAGTTAATTATTTACGTTTTACAAAAATACCAATACTTTGACTATATTTAAATTGTCACTTATAAGATAACTTAATTTTATTTAATTATTAAATGATAAGGTTAATATTATTTTGGGAGATTTAGTATTCATAAGGGTCATATTACTATTCATAAGGGTAGGTTACTATTCACAAAAAAAATATTTTTTTATTAGACTTTAAAAATCATCTTGGACACAACCATGTATGTCAAATTTTTGAAATTTAAAACATAGAAGTGACAAAATTATGTTTAATGGTCACATAATATTTAGTATAATTATATGTAATTGTGATTACTAATTTGATTATACTATAAGGAATAATTATAAGAAGGTAATTCCATTGATAAAACTTTGGGTTGTTACAGTCACACTGCCTCAATCTGACATCCATGATGCCAAATCCCTTAGTCAAACCACCCAATGATCTGGGCCAATACCAACCTATGTTCAACATCATTCAAGAATATACGAGCCACACCCAACACAACCCAAAGGTTATAGAATATGGAATTCATCAATTTCATATTTATCACATTTAAACAAATAACATAAACATAAAAACAATCTAAACAGTTGAATTTCAGAAGCCCAATGGCTATCACATAGCAGCACTAAGGTCTTTAATGCCTTTAAAAAGCCTAAACATGATTTACCAAATTAAAAATACTAGTTTAAAAACAAAGCAGACCAATTATAACCATTTTGGAACCCCAGGTCAAAATGTCCCAATGATAGTCTATCCCTTGCCCGACCTTACTAAAGAAATTTAGGAAATAGGGTATGTCCAAAAAAATTCCATGAGTCTAAAAATTAATTCAAAATTCATTAGCTGCTATAATGGGGTCTCTCTCAAAATACCTGAAGATGCGCAAAAGGTCGTGCCATCCAAATGTCCATGAAAACACAAAACATGGTATACACCACCTACCTCAAACTAGAATGATGATCCTCCTAGGATATTAGCCTCTAATTCGTTCTAAAACATGGTATACATACAAAACAATCATTAATGATGAAACCCCTATAACATGGTTTTGAATATAAATCTAGACGAAGGGCTCCAGAGGAATCAAGTCCTTACCAAGGGGGTTCCAATGGATCAAATGGTGTGTGAAATGGGGTTTGGATAGACAATTGGGAGGGGTTTATTTCTATGGATCTGCTCCTTGCTCAAACCTGTCGAGGGTTAGTCCATGAAAGAAAAAATGAGGCTACTTCCTATTTTAATGAAAAAAAGAAAATACACAGTGTGTGTATATATGAGTACCCGCCGTGTGTATCATTTTACTATTCCAAAGCCGACTGAAATTTCATAGAGGACCTACCAAACTGACTATAGGGTGTGTACTAGGTAGTACATGGCATGCACTAGGCAGTTCATGGTGTGTACTTGGGTTTTCCTCTATTCGTCACCGATTTTCCCACATGCCATGTATATCCTTCATACATATCTAGCCTACACGGTGTGTACTAGTAATACATAACGTGTACTTGGTTAGACCTCTCTACCCAGCCAACATGCCTACATTCCATGTATGGACTTCTCACATGGAAAGTGTACACGATGTGTACTGGGAAGTACACGACATGTGACCTAGAAATTCCCAAAACTGCTTAGTTTTCCCCTATTTTCTCAAAAATAACTCAAAAAATAGAACAATAAAAAAAAGAAACTCTTACCTTAGAGTGAGAACCAGATTCATACATTATTAAAACCTGGACCAAGAACCTTCTTTCTAATTTGTAGTCTGTCTGCATGTTCATTTATTTTTTAAATTAGAATTACATTATTTTAATTTCAAGTTTTCCAAAACCCTTAAAACTACCATTTTCAATATATTATAAAAACAAACAAAATGAATTAGAATTGGTGAACTAGAATCAATTATTGAACCAAATATGAAGTTCCTAAAGTGACATGACCCTGGTCAACCTCTATACTACATTAGAAAAATAAATTTCTTTTATATTCCCTGTCATAGGTATGCATCACCCCTTTATCAGACGAGCCCCACCAAGAGAAAAATTTTCAGGAAAAACCCTGCCAAGTAGTGCCTCACCCAACATAGAATTTCCAAGATAATGTTACCTTGGACCCCATCAGGTCTAGGCACCCAATGATACTTTACAAAAATGGAATAATAATACCTACTCATTCTAGGATGCACATTTCCCAAGGTAATTTATTTTTTCCATAGAAAAAGAAATTGTGAATCTTACATAGGTTAAGATTCCCTATGAAACTGAACCAAAAAACTATACAAACCAATTATAATACCATATTATCCTGAGAAATACTATTAAAGAATGTTTTTAATTAAAATATTGGCTATAGGACTAAGTGAACCATGACCTATTAAAATTTGTTGATTTCCTAACACAGGTAGTATATATCTCCGCTAATCATGACAGTAACAGTGAAGACTATAGTGAGATGCAGTAGGATCCTTGCTATAGAATGAAAAAGCACAATGACTAGTTGGATCTAAAGATAATTTCTTGTACCCATAGTATTATATGTGCTCATTTTAGAAAACCATAACCTCATACTATTATCAAATATTCCCTATTTACTCACTCTATGTTTTCATTGTAGTACTCAATGTTTAGGAATACTCTTAGTGACTTTGTGCCTCTTGAATTAGATGAAACACCTAGATTTCATTTGGTACTAGAGTATTATAATGATGAGGAGAAAGAGTACACCTTTTTGAACACATTTAAATTGGTAGATATCTGTACAATACTCAGTGATGATGAGCTCCATGTGAACCCCTCATTCCCACTTGGCTGGAACCATCAAATGAGGGGAAAGGGACACGCTGGTAGATAGAATATCTAGTATATCACCCCAAACAAATGTGTTCATGCTACTAAGGCAAGATAATGATTCATTCATAGGGCTCAATGAGCATATCCCACCCAATCCACTTCACTAGTTACACCTTAACAACTAACTATTTTTGTTGACTATGTGACTCAGTCTGCACCACGCCATAATCAAATGTGTCTACATAGGGAATGAACTCAACCATATAGTGCTCATCAGTTTAGTTCTCATACATTAAGTTTTTATGGAAAACCAGATAACCAAAAAAATTTACATTTAGCACCATCCATACCCTATTACCTCATCCATCGATTCCTGCTATGCTCCCTACTAGAGAATGACCTTCTATAGGAAAAAAATTTACCTCACATGGAAATATGATGTGATGATGAACCTTTTTGGCATACCAGTGATATCTTAATCCTTAAGTAACTTCACATTTCAAAGGATATGTGGTAGGCACTTATCAAATCTTTGAACAATCCCCTTTAGTTTTAGACTGAAGTAGCTTCCGCTAAAGCCTATTACACAGATTAACCTGAATGTGATGAATTTTGGTCCATCAATTCATTTTCTAGAGAAGATAAATATGATACCATTTAGGGTCACATACACATTCTATATATAATAATCTAGTTTAAATTCATGGAAATATGGAATTTCCTAGTTGATACCGACTCAAGAATCAATCTCATATAGACATGAAAAGTCCACAATCCTGGGCTCATTAAAGAGGGTATGATCCCCTATAATCCAAAAATTTAGTGGTAAGATAAGAGAATACTGGATCTATGCATCAAAATTTTGCTACATACCCAATTTAGTGGCCTGGTATCCAGTAATGAATTTATGGTGGTCTCAAAATATACAACCTACAATTCCCTGTTGGGAAGTTTCTAACTCTATATGCATGTAGTGGTCCCCTCTCAATGCTAATGGTGCCTCAAATACTCCCTTGGTGGTCGAGTAAGGGTGATCAAGGGTGATGAAACCCCCTTTGGCACTTGTTAGTTTCACTATTGGGATTCCAGTTACTACAAAAGAGAGCGAAAAAATCAAGACCAATGAGGTAGAGTGTATCAATTCCCACAATGATCTTACAACCACTGCAAAAAAATCCTTGGTAATATATTAAGGACAAAAATTTATTCCAAATCCATCAATTGTAACCCATGAACCAGGACTAGAGAAGTTGTTTCAAAGTCCCCATGGAAAATGTGTGTTCATAGATTACCTTGTACTCTTACTTTGGGTTGTTCTAGATTATAATGGAAAACACTACTGCTATAAAGTTTCATGAAATTCTCTCCATGGACATCGATATGAAACATTCTTGTATGTTCCAAAAAGATGAGATGACTTGAAAGAAGTCAACCAGTCAACATTGATTCGATGTCCAGAGTGGGACTTGTAGTCAAAAATTGAGTGGGATTGAATCATAGTATATCTTCTTCATAGTTTCCATGGAACAAGAACCTTTCATTAAAGATCTTGTATCCCGTAGAGTAGACATTGGTGCTACCCATGGGTCATAATGTATAGAAGAGTTTCCTCCATCCTCTAATCCCTCTATATCAGATAATTTAGAGGATCTAAATGATATGACTCGTACCTTTTAGGAGGATGGTTCCACCACTATTGATGAGTTGACTTAGGATAACCTCAACACTGAAGAAAATTTGAACCTGAAATTGATTAATGTATACATTCTCCATTGGAATAACAATGGTATGTGGATTTCCTAATGTAATACCCTGATGTGTTTTCTTGGAGATATAATGAGATGTCAGGGCCAATCCCTAGGTTTTAGTTCATCGCCTTGGCCTATAAATGGGTCCCTATGAGTTCAAACAACCTCCCAAATAGATTCACCCATATCATAGTGCCATGTTCATGGTTAATTTTGATAAGAATATTAAGGCCAATTTCATTAGAGAGGTCCAGTACCCCATGTGTCTATCCAACATTTTTCTAGTCATGAAGACAAATGGACTGATTCGACTCTACATTGAATTTCAGGACCTCAACCACCATTTCCCAGAGGATTATTTCCCCTTTCTATAATAGAGCTTCTCATCAATGCCCTGGATGGTTCCCAGAACCTATCCGACATGGATCAATATATTGGGTACAATCAGATTCTGATGTAACTTGAGGATGAGGGATCAACTGGATTCAAGTCACCATAGGGGGCCTTATGCTATCGGGTAATAATTTTTTTGTGAAGAATTATGGAACTAATTAATATAATTACATGAAACATATCTTCAAACATCTCTATGAGAAACTAGTGTAATGAAAAATGGATTATTAGGATATTAATTCCTACCAATACCAGGACTATCTCAACAACCTCGAGAAAGTGTTTGGCTTCAATTTCTCCATTTTCTTAAGATAAACCCTTTGAAGTGCATATTCAATGTCACATTTGGAAAATTTCTAATATTTTTAATAATATATAGAGGCATCAAGATTGAACAAGTTGAAATCAAGGATATCATCCAAATACATCCTCTACACAACCTCTAGGATTTGTGATGCCTCCAAGGCCACTTAGCTTATATTATCCTATTTATTGAAAATCCATACAAAAAATATAATATATTTTTTATATTTATGAAGAAAATTATAATATTTAATTGAGATTAGGATGGAAATAATGACTATGAGTATATTAATTAGTACCTACTATAACCTCTAGTTTTGATCCCACTAGTCTTAGGAAAGCCACTAGTCCTTTACATGACCACTCTGGAATGGTCCCTAAGTGTCCTCTTAGTGCATAAAAACAATGTGGGTAGGGAAAAAAATCCTATTTTATTGCAACCACATACTCATTAACATGGATACCATATATTCCCCCATTAAAAAGAGTTGTATTTCAATGGTATTTTTAATACAAAAGTTAAAACCTTACTTGCAGCATCACAAGATACATTTGGTGTCCCGCGTTAACCCATGGAAGTACATCCCCAACCATCCCATGATGTTAGGATGATTGTCACACTTAGAGGTAATCATATAGTAGTTAGATATTAGGTTTGTCTCTTATAATGCTTTTAAGGTCTTGGATTTGACATTTTTCTTGTCCACACATCCAACTCCTAAAGAACTTCCCCTGGATGTTGATTTACTATATGATTCCAATCACCCATTAAATTAGGTTGTGACATACTAGTATATGAATTTCGATGGTTCCTCCTAGATTTTGAATTATATAAGGATCAATGACTCCAAACTCAATAGGGTGGGACATAGGATTTTTTTGATCGCTCATGAATATGCCATCCTTCCATACTTGATCTTATTATCAAAAGGCTACACTAACAATGAGGCAGAGTATCAACATCTTATTAAATGTCTTGAGTTGGCCCCTTAAATTTATATACCATATTTAAGTGTTAATGGAGACTCTGATCTAGTCATCAAGTAGATCAATGGTGAATACATCATTAGAAAAAAAACTTATGCCCTTTATGGAATGGAACTGTCTGCCAATGGCCATGTTCCCTTCATTGCTATAGGTACCTCATATTCCTTGGTCAAAAAATTGTTGAGTCATAACACTGTAAATCTTGGATGTGTCCCTTGAATAGCCCAAACAAGATTACTTGGTAACTCATGTGGCACACCAAAGGATCATCACCCCACCAATTTAGATGATGGAAATAAATAAATATATCAGATAGCTACTAGTAATTTAGTTATTGGACCTATGAATACCCTCATGGTTTATGAAACCCTTAATTGGATGATTCACTTCACTGAGTATCCCTAGAATGACATTATCGAGCTAGGCCGAACCAAGCATGAACAAATACACTGGTGTGTAGTATAGTTCACCTTCTAGAGTGGCCCAAACCTTGAGCATGATATTTATAGAAATAGGTTTGATGGAATTATTCTCCATTTAATTTAAGGGGATGAAATTTTAGGTTATGAAAGAGTTCCATTTTGGATATTGTGGATTCCATTATGTAGGATTGACACTCTCCCACAAAATTCATAGGTTGGGGTGTTTTTAGACCATAATGGTTCATGGCTACATTAAGTTCACCAAACGGTTTTATGTGTTCCAGATCCATGAAAAATTTATTCGTAAACCACCAAATCCTTTCCACACAACAAAATATTATTGACACCACCAAATAGTCTTTGACATTTTCAGTTTGTGGGATAAACATTGTGGGTCCATACTTTCCATTGATGAATCGAAAATGTAGTTTCATTTTGACCATAACATACTTATTTTCAAAGTATATAGAAGTAGTTACAATAAAATAATTCAAAACCCACTCTGTGATTGAGTTTTTTACATCCTACATCATTAATCAGTCTATGGTTCCTCACACTATCATCAGGGAAAATGGCCTCAAATTTCAATACACTGAGTTAAAGAGGATATATTCCATGTACAATATCTTGTCGAACAACACTTACCATTATCATGCATAGTAGAATAAGAAAATTTAGGTATTCAACAAAATCATCTCTAATATCCTACAAAATATGGTATTCCATAAAAAGAAGAGATATCCTAATAAGCCTCTTAATTCCCCATGGGTGTTTCGAACGACAAATTGAAATTTCATTCAAGAAACCCCATATTGCCTAATATATAGAAAAAAATCCATTTTACTAGTATAGGTTTAGCAAACATCACTCCAAATTTCCATTTATGGCTATAATATTAAAAAAATAATAGAAATATTTTTTCTATTTTAGTTCCCTAGAGGAAAATATAATCTAGATATGACATAACATGGAGAGGCACCGGAACCAAGAATTGAGAGAATTCAACATGAAGGTTCTCATCTGATCATTCCTTCAAGGTGACATGGTATTGGCTATCAAAATGTAGATTATACCAAAAAAACATCTAAAACTTGAACCAAACTGGGAAGAACCCTATATCATCCACAAGGTATTTTCTAATGGTGTATACACTTTAATCACCATTTATGGGGAGCATATCACACTTCCCAAGAAAACCATGTTTTTAAATATTTACTATACATGAACCCCCTGGTACAAGCTCTATAAAATTAAAATAGAAGTATCCATGGTTGAAGCTATAAACCTAAAACTAGCAGAAACTCCCATGGTCTAAGCTCTACAACTACAAAATGGTAACATCCATGGTCCAAGCTTTGTAACCTAAAACTATAAGCCTCTCCCATGGTTATATCTCAACAACCTTAAACTATAATCATCCGTAGCCCAAAATATTTTAATTTGAATTAAAAAACCCCATGTCTTCAACACATATGGTTAAACTATATCCCTACCTCATTTGATACTCATAGGACGCCTTATGTGAGAAATATGGGATAAACAAAAACAACATCCTCAATACATAAAGTTAAACTATAGCCTTACCCGATATAATAGACACAAGATACATCATGTAAAAAATGTGGTATGAATAAAAAAACTTCTTGAGCACATGAAATTAAACTATTTAGTTACCCTTTTATAATCATAGGATGCCTCATGTGATAAGAATGAGATAAACCCACATCCCCATCACACGTTGCAAAGCTACATGATACCCCAGGACCTCATGAGAGATATGTCACCCTTCCAACACCGATCATATACCATGATGCATTCTAGAACTATGTGTTTCCTGATTCCTAACCCATGATTTTATTAGTGATTCCTAGAAATTTTTTCTTTTTACCCAGCCACAAATGCCCTGTCAGTTGTGTCCATATTTGTTAACAATCATCCTCCCCAATCCAATTCTAATAACTAGCCTCATGGGTGATTAGTATGGTGTAGGGCCTAAAAGTTCATCCTTTTACAATACGTTTGAACCCTCTCATCACATCCAAACCTTCATAAAGAATCTCAATATGGACAAATATTTATGACATTAAACTAGAAACAACAATAGTATGAGCTATATGAGTCTAAACTACAAATACCAACATACTTAGTACATGACAATAAACTATAGTCTTACCGTATGTGATAAACATTTAATTCTTCATATTTAAAAAATGTGATAAAACTAATATATTTAAAACATGAATTTAAACTATATCATGACCCTATTGGATGAGCATAGGACACCTCATGTGATAAATATGTGATATTTCAATGTCCTCAATATATGATGAAAAATTACATTATATCACGGGTCCTCACCAGAGAAGATACATTTCTTCACCCTTGGTAATGGTCTCCTACCATACCATATTACATAATTATGCCAAGAATGATTACTAGATTAGCGGGATACATATTTACACTTACAATAATTATCATTGATCCCAACCACAAATCATATCTCAAAAAGTGATGCAATATTCAATAATAATCCCCTAATGATATCTTTATTAGATAAAAATAGTCTACGTGGGCCTTGACATCTAGTGTAAGCCCAAATCATATCCCTCAATCCATTGGTAAATCAAGATTCCATCGTGAACCGACATAAGGATGAAATAATGTGAATCTCAATTCATATGCCTGACAAACATCCTACGTATATGATGTTAAATTCCAACCATAACCTATATTATGAACGTAGGATGAATCATATTTAAAATTTTAGAAGTTCAAAGCCAATGTTCTCAACACATGATGTTAAAAAATAGCCTTACTCTTTGTGATAAACATGATATTTCTCATGATAATAATGGTATGTATTAACATCCTCACCAAAGAGGATACTTCCCTTTCGTCTTTGGTATCTTACCAATCCATGTTCTAGAACAATGTATGACTTGTTAACCAGTCCTATGGGATATGTAGTAGTGCCCATATTTCATATTCTGGACCAATACACACCTTAAACTCACTGTGGGATCTGCCCAATTCAGTATCATGACTTTAACCTATGTATAGTAAGTTTTGGAATTTTTCACAAAACCATGCCTCCTTAGATCTCTCTTCAAGTTGGGTTATCACTCTCCCATTCCATATAAGCCTCTTTAAGACACCAACAACCATTAGTCCAAGATCTAAAAACATAAATTGTCAATATCTTTAGTCTAAGCTATATGACTCTAAAATAAAAATCTATACACATTGTGATAAACATAGTGTTCATCATATGAAAAATATGGTATTATCAAAACCAAAATCCTCAATATATGACGTTAGAATATAGCCTTACCTGTGCGACAAATATGAGATACCCCAGAAAAAATATGGGATGAACGAAACCAAAATATTAAACACATGATATTAAAATATATACTTTTTCTATGTGATGAATATATGTTTCCTCATATGATAACTATGAGGTAATTCATCATCCTCCCCAAAGAGGAAACCACCCTTTCAACATTGGTCCCCTACCAAGCCATGATCTAGAACTATGTATGGATTGATTCACATTACCATGGGGTACATAGAAATGTAAGGATCTATTATCCTATGTCCATACACATCACTAACTTATTTTTAGGTTCTTATCCTTAGTGTTATTATTAATCATTTCGCATTGTTATGCTCATCCAGTGTACTCAACCATAGGGTGGATGGCCCTCATGGTCATTTTACCCTGGGACATTTCCTAACCCCACTTTCCTATTTTTACCTCTCTTAAATTTTGATCCTTTTCACTCTTCTTAATTTGAATATACCTTGAAATCAATAATGGTTCCTATACACATTGTACCTCCTACCATCCTTTTAATACACCTCGAAAAATCTTCAGTGACATTTTACAGTTCCTATGTTTTGAACATGGTCAATGGTTGATCCCACATCTACACATACCATAATTGACCAATGTCTCTATGAAACCTATGTTTCAAACATGGTTAATAGTAATCTCTAACCATCTATCAACCCCTTATTTGATCCAAATATTGGATTTTATCATTTACCTCCATTTTCACCTTCATTTTCTCTGTACCCATTATGTCATCATCCCATACCCTCATCAGTGGTAACTAATTATTTTATAAATACTTGGATTTCCCCAAGACTGTTTATTTCCCCCCTTATTGTTCCCTCCCATAAGGCAATGGGAATTTCTTTCCACTTGTTGTTTCTAAAAGTAATAAAGGATAACATGGGTTTAGGAGTTAGGAAGACTTCCCCTAAGCAAGGTGGAGACATGTAAGTGTCCCTTAACTAGAGTTCCACACCTTTGGTCTGAATTCTAAAACCTTAAACTAGGAGCCCAATTCCAAATATCCTAACATTAAAAAATGGGAAAATTTACCTAGGAATGTTTTATAAGGCATCGGGCCTCCTTGGAACTCAATTCAGGTTGGGTTTCCACTCTTCTATTCCACATATGTTCTTTTGGGATGTTCATTATCCTGGTCCTAGAATTATGAACTTAAACTATTTGAAAAACCACATTTTAATAATTATGTACTTAAGACACTTGAAACCCTTGGTCAAAGAATTATGACCTTAAAGTACTTAAAAATATTAGTCCAATCAATATGACCTTTAACTATTTTCAACTCCTTAGTATACGCATTATGTCCTCAAACTATTTGTAAATCCTTGGCCCAAGTATTTTGACCTTCAACTATTTACAAATCCTTGGCCCAAGAATTATCACCATAATCTACATGCAACTCATAGTCAATGAATAAAGAAATCAAACTATTTGAAACTCATAATCCTACCTGTATTAACTTAAACTAGAAAACCTCAGTCTGAATTTCATGACCTTAAACTGCCCTAGGAAAAAGGTGCATATGTATGTTAGGTTGAGAACCCATTGAGGAATATTGATAAAAATTATAAATCTCACCCTCGAGGTCACTCTCATCACTTGGAAAAAAATAAGGGTGTAAATAAAAAGGTACCAAGACAAAGGGACCCACCATGAACCCCAAAAATCCAATGCTATTCTCACTAGACCCCATGGGTTTTGGAAAATGTTAAAGCCATGTCATAGCTCCCTTTTCCCCATGATCTCCTCTATGAGGTGTCATCCACTATATTTCTTTCAAACACATCCCATTGCCTCAATCAAAAATGAATGATTCATGTTGGTTCACATGTTCTAGTCACAACGCACTACACTATGATACAAATTTACTAATCACATGATGTTAAGTTATATGACACTTCATCATCACTGTATGATGATAAACTGTATGTTCAAAATCCTTTACACAAGACATTAAAATATATTCCCTTTATCCACATGGCCTGACATGAAACAACTAAACATCTTAGGACCTCACTTTATAAGACCTTTTCCCCCTTATATTCCAATCACCTACAACACCATTCAAGTTATTTGATCATCACCCAACACCTGAGACGATTCTTAGATTGGGATATGATTCTAGGCTTTGTTTATACAGATAATCTAAATCGATGTGATCCTAAATATGGTGGAATTATTTTGAGAGCATTGAAATACATTCGATCATTCCCTAAGTTCATCTTCAGGCTTTAGTTTCTCCTATATTTGGATCTGAATCATCTTTTAGGTCTGATTAACCCCCCTAACAACAATGGTGCCTATCCAAACTGGCTCACCTACAATCTTAGGCATAAGCTATGAAATACTTTTTATGACATCTTGATAAGTATATTTTTTTGAACATGGTAAATGAATAAAACTAATTTGTTTTTCAACATAGTTGATGGAATGATAGTAGAATCCATGTTTCAAACATGTTCAACAATCATCCACTATCATCTTATCCCCCCTTTGTATCCATATCCTATGTTTTCCTATTCATAATCTTCATCACTCACATTTATTCAGGTGGAATTATACACCCTAGAATTACCCCATTTGTTCATAATCACTCATAAAAAAGTACACATTTTGTGTAGTGAGTTCAATTATCTACCCAAATCATTCGCAGTTAGAATACTCCCAATGGTCAATGAAAAATTTGGACCCCAAGTGTTTTCCCCCTTCCCAACACTCTCATATAAGAAATTAGTCATCATGTTTGTACCTTGTTTCAAAAAAATCATGACTCATGTGTGATTATAGATTTATTATTGGTTTTCTCATTAATATTAATGAGAAGAAACAAAAAACATATCGGAATTCAAAACAAACACCTTAAAATTTTTGTGAGGGTTATCCACATGTTGGAGCATCTCCTTTATTGAGAACTAAAGTAATGTCCCTTAGAATTATTTTTCACCAAACGAGCCCTCAATTGGATAATGATCTAATTTTTAGGGATGAAAATTTTATTCCTTGTCTTGAATCGATATAATGATATCCTATTATATAAAATTCATCCTTGTTGCACCTCCATCATCAATTCAGTAAGGAATTAATAATACAACTCACTCACAAATCTCTCCCTAATAATATTGTTTCCATCCATCTACCCCCATCGAGCTATAGTGGAATATTCAATTTAAGTATTCATATTTTACTAGAATTTAGAAGATTTTTTTAAGAGAGTTCACAAAGTTCTATTCATGAATGACTAGTTCCCAAAATTTTAAAGTTTCATGGGAGTCTGTTCATGAAAGAACAATTTGTCTAGGAGTAAGAATCTCATGAATGGTAAGGATTGAAATCATAGAATTCACATGGAGGTTTTTATTTTATAAAAAAACCCATAAAATGGAATATATTTCATGAAAATATCATGGTCCCCTGTAGGATCCCAACTTCTATTTGTAGGCATAGGTTCAAGTCACGTTTTGTGAATATGGCTGTCAAATCACCAATTTTTAGCAGTTTACCTTATAATTAAACACTCCACTACCTTGTTAGCTCCCATGGGGGGGGGGGTTGATGATGATATACATGTTTCATGGAAGATATAATTGAATTCATGGCCAGTTTATAAAAATAAAATCTAATAAAACTCAAAAAATTAAATTAAGTATATGTATTCATGAAGGTAAAAACCATTCCAAATTGGTAGTACTTCTTGAAATTTGTCAGGTGGCCACTAATGTTGTTGAGGTAACTATTGTGTAGAATAGTGACATTAACAAATCTTCAAACCCTAATGAAAACTTTTTATGAAATGGGTTTACAATGTGTTAAATGTATCAATATAGATATCTCCACTTTTACTACACTAATAAATATCCCCTCTATTTGACTTTTCATGTGTGCAGACTTTGGAATTATGAAAAAAGATCTGAATTAATGAAACTATAAATATTATAAGTGATAGAGGATATAGATTCCCAAAGGTAGAAATATTTCATGAAATAATCTCCCATGGGATCTTGATAATCTTAAATCATTGTGGATATTATTTTTGTAAAGGTTCATTGCCTTCATATTAGAAGAAACACCTTTACATCTCATGGGGTTTTATGATATAACTATCTTTCATGAAACCAACACCATGGGGACTAAGAATTTACTCTGAGGTAGAGCCTCTTATTTTAAAAAAGATACAACTTCACGAGAACCCTATCATTCATAAAGCCTCAAATCGTCATGAAGCATTCAACCTTCACCAAAACCATCCACCAAGATTCTCCATGGTGAATCCTTTCATCCAACACAATTTCATGAAATTATAGTACCCATGGACCCTATACCCATCCAGAACTGGTTTATACACACCCTAAACTCCTATGAAACTATTATCATCAACCCTTATGTTCTCCCCCTTTTCATTGAGTAATGCCTCAACCAATACCTTGACTTTTCCCCTAATAATGTTCACCATAATTCTTATTAATAACAATAATAGACATCCTAAAATAATGACCCATGATTTACACTCCTCTATGGTAGTTTTTACACTATGCCTCACCCAAAGGTGCATGAGCAGTAGACGTGTAAGCCTCAAAGGTGGAATCATCAAGGGAAACTACCCACCCTTCCTCATTGGGAGGTCATATGTCAGATAATTATCTATTACATGGAAGTGGTCTCCCTAGTTTTAGGTCCTTCTAATGTTTTATTGGCATGGTGTATAAATTCCCAGCTCAATGTCATAGTCATATGATGTTAAACTGCATGAAAATATCATCAACACCTGACATTAAGCTGTAGTCTTACCCTATTAACAAACACAGTATTCCCCATGTATGATCATCATGGGATTCCACCTTCATCCCCACCATGGGATGAAACTCCTGTATTGGGAAACTTCCATGAATAATCCCCATACCATCCCTCATTGGCTCTCCTTCTATAACACAAGCGTCCTTACCACATGGAGTTAAATTGCATGGATCAGTCCTATCACATGGAATTAAATTATATCATTAAATTAAATGGGGTTTTATCCCTATATCAAAATAAAGTACAAAGGAATCATCCATGTGGTTTAATCCCGAAATTTAAAAAAACCAAGGATACCTTCCAAAGGATCATCCCTATATCTCAACATTCCCATAAAATATATATGTCTTCCCCTGGGAAAATGAATACTCAATAGTGTGAACATATTTCCCATGGGAATACACTAAAATACACCCACCTCTCTATAATGTCAAGAAATTATCCACAAGAACACACTAAAACCTAAACACCTCTCCATAGTGTGAACATCTTCCCCATGAAACACACTAAAATCCACCTACTTATGTATAGTGTGACCATATTCTCTACGGGGACACACTAAAAACAACCTAACCATCCCCATAAAATGTTAAAACTATTAAACACCTAAAACCTCTACCCCATAAAATAGACATGGTATTCCTGTGGTAAAAACCCTTAGATTCCTAAAACCCATGGTTTTAACTACATCATGATAAACATGAGATTCCATGGGTTATATACCCCAGATTCCTCATATGAGAGATGAATTCAATCTCAAAAGTGGAATAAATTACTAATTTAAAACATGATAAACATCCATAAATTCTCATAAATGACAAAATTTACCATTTACCATGACCATAGGTTTCTACCCTATCGAGACAGAAGTCATGTAAGTAACTGATGTCCACCTCGAGATGGTATAAAGAATGAGTTTCAAGAACATGACTTGAATATTTAATGGATACCGAGACTAGGAAATGAGATTCAAATAGTAGTCTATGGAAGGGAAAAATGATATCCCATCATCCATTTTTGATTAATGAGGAAACATCACCAACCACCGTTATAGAGGCTTCTTGAATTTGTAAACTGGAAATATGGGGTGAGAAAAAGTGCATCATCATCCCATCCATGCGTGCCTCAGTGAGAAATCATAAAAAAAGCTTAATAAATTATAAATGAAAAAAATATTTTTAAAATTTAAAATTATAAGTATCAAATTAGAAAGAAGGTACAATATTTATATTCATCACTAAAATTATTTGCTATGGTTAGAAATTAATTACGAAGGTAAAAGTTAATTAGAGTAATTGTTAAAATGTTAAAAGAAAAATTCATAAATCACTAAATTTTTCTAAAAAGAAGTTTTTGAGATGCTTCTAGATCATCGCTCACCATCCCCTCCACTTTTTTCCATATTTCATCCATTGATACTTGAATATTAACCTTATATTATTGAAAATGTAAGTGTTAGTCCTTAAACTAACCTTCTCCTCACTTATAAAGGATTAACATATCCAGCACTTTAATACCCACATTCCCTTAAAATTTAAGTTTTGTAATTTTAAAATTTATTATAATAAAACCTGATATCATGTTAATTTTTTTGGTAACCATTAGTTTGCGTAATTCATTCATTTCTAAGGATTATTTTAAGAAAAATTCAAATCCCTGATGTGAGTATCATCAAAACTTAAATTTTATTATTAATTACATTCTCTAAAATTTGTTCTATCCAAAATAATATAATAATAGAATTATAATTTATATACTATAATGTTACTATATTAAGGGTATTGTAATTTTCTATTCTTTTTTACCATCTATTAAGAATAAAGAAATAACTTTCACTGGTATGTGTAGACTACCGCCACCTTGAGCATCAAAATTCTTGTTTTCATTACCACACATAATTGAGGGTTTATAGAATGGTTTAATAAGGAATTTTTTATTATATAATTAAGGTTTTTTATAATAAATTACAAAATCTATTGATGTTATGATCAATATATAATAATAATTAATTCAATCGTTTAAAGTAAGCATGATCAAGGGAAATTCATTTAATTAAAGTTATTTAATATTTTTATATTAATTATATATTATATTATTTCATTTATAATTTTGATATATCAAACTAATATAAAATAAATAATTTAATTATGCTTCAATTATAATGATATTACAAAAAAACCACCCACACTCATTTATTAAATCAGGTAATGTTCATTTTTGGGTTAGTTTAATAACTTATGTGAAGACTAAAATGAATTTATATCATAAATGAATGTGGGAACATAATTACTAGTTTAATATAATATAAATATGTAAATAATGATTTTTTTGGAATTTAGATATTTTATATCAATATTTAATTCAACAATTAATAAAACACCCTCCAAACATCAAGAATCTTTGAGACTTTACAATTATTGATTTAATCATCATGGATAATGAATAAAAAACACATGAAAGGAATTTGAAACAACAAAATTAATTATAAATAATACATAAAAGTAACTTTAATGACTTATAAATGATGAAAATTGGAAGAATAATTAATACACGTGTAACTATTATGAAACTATTACAAACAATTAAAACAATAAAATCCTAATGTGTCAAATAGGTTGAATACATATAGAGAATGACTATTTATGAATATTATAAATTAAAATAGATATGA
The DNA here is from genome assembly GCA_963277665.1 of Viscum album. Taxonomy (NCBI): domain Eukaryota; kingdom Viridiplantae; phylum Streptophyta; class Magnoliopsida; order Santalales; family Viscaceae; genus Viscum; species Viscum album. The sequence continues at coordinate 1,604,037,964 of OY728141.1, read as the reverse complement.
GTAAGGTTTTTTATCAACTTATTATGATAGAAATGTTTATGATATATGTGGTTAATGTAAATTCATTGAAGTCGAGATAAGAGGTAAGGGTATTCTACCTCAAATTCTATTAATTGAGACATGTTTTGTATTGTTCACCTAATTTACTTTACAAGTTATATATACTACCTATTTGAGATGTTATATATTAAACAAATTTATTAATAATACTTTAAGATCCATATGAAGCACTATCTTTCAAGTGGTTATTATTGAACTTCTACCCAAGCCAAAGGTGGGTATTTCCTTCTCAATTTTTATTATTTGGGAATCGTGTTATATTCACCACATGTTTCCTTTTGTATGGTGAATACATTACCATGGAATGTTTTTATCATATTACTCATGAGATTTAAGGAATTTTTAATTCTATATTTATATCCCTCTCAAATATTCTTTTGATTCAAGGGTTACCAAAAACATTGTAAAAATAAATCCTTTCTGTTGTGGAAAACCCATCCTGTGTTTTGGTAAAGTAAATGTGTGTAAATTTTACATGAAAATAAATATCTATTTGGATATTAGAAATTGGATATGGTTTTAACACTTATACACCTAGGGATAATCATAATAAAAAGGGTTGGTTGATCACTGACTCAATATTCACTTTGATGCATGATGAAGGGTCCTAAGATAAAACATATGGCTAGACACTCTTAATTGAGAAGCTTTGGAATATTCACATGCTATCTATGAATAATATTAAAGGATTTTTCTTTCCATTTCCCTGGTTTCATACTAATAAAAACTATTGAAACCAATTACCATCTTCCATGGATAACCCACAACATTAAAAGTACCCTTTCCACTCTATTTATTTGATATGGATATTTTCTACTAATTTGATGATACCCCAAAACATATAATTTGAACAATGGATGTTTTTATAAACATTTCCATTATTTTATTGAATACGGAATACCTTGATTTATATATTTTTCACTATATATATCTATGTTTTTATTCAACCATATGTTTCCTTGGTTTTGGTGTGATGGTCTTTTTGACTCTTATGGTGACTGCATTGGGCTTAATCAGGTGACCAGTGGGCCCCAAATTATATATCCCCTTGATACATCAACATGTCTCTTGGGACAAAAAAACTCAGGTTTTGGTGTATACCTCTCCCCACATCAGTATTGTGTCTTGATATAAGTTCTTGAAAACATGTTTTGAAGTTCAACATGATACATTCCATCAGTAAGAGATCAATGATTATTGTTATCTATGTTTTCATTTACTGTCATGGATATAAAATTACAAAAATTTAAATTGATTATAGATTTATATTGTTTATTTATTCCTGCAGTATCAGTTATTACATTTTTATGTTATGAAATATTCTGTTGTATGCTACTCTTTACTACTAATATGCGCTTAAAATTATTTTTTTCCTTTTCCCAGGCAACCTAGAAGAGGAATATATTAATTTTCAAGGATATAAGTAAGGGATAATAATGCTATCATGATGTTTTCATATTGTAATTTTTTTTAAATGTAATGTCTTTATGTATCCGTACTTCCATGATTACTAAACTATTAGATCCTCTGGGAACTCTTTTATTATGTACTAATAATGTAATATAGCTACTAGCTCTATGTTTTTTAGAGTTTAAGACATTACAATGATTATAAACTTGATGATTATGTCCTTTAATGGATTGGATAAAGGAAACAATTAGCAAATATATAAAAATAATTCATTCCACTGTTTAGCATTTAACTTTTGAATCGAATAAGGAACACTAGTAATTGAAGAAGGTAACATTTTAACACCACCATCAAATTATAAAAAGATTTATGAATTTCCAACCACTATGTAAACCCTATAATTAAAATATAAAAGGTTAATATATCAAGAAAATTTCAAAAATATATTCATATAATCAATTTTGATATATAAATTCCATTGATCTACATCCACTTTTGATTGTATGAATTCATCTAAACATAAAATAATACACGAATAAAAAAAATATAATTCAATGTGAATAATTTATTAACTCCCATATCTTCAATAAATTATAAAAAATATACCATTATCAAAATTTAATGAGTATTTTAACTCTATCAATGACATATCACACTTCATAATTGATGATTTACATTTTTATCTTTCACTAAATAAAATTACTTCTTTTAGCACTATACCTAATGATCTTCCACCTTCATAATTAATTTTTATTTTTCAATCACTTCCCAAAACTCCAATAAAATTAAAATAATATAACATTTATTTTTGAAAATAATTTTTCACCAGCTTTTATCAATAAAACCACAACATTAATGAATTTAAGAAATTAAAACTCATTTATAGTTTATATTTACATATTAATAATACCTGTTTCTATATAAAAGTTTTAACACTATAATTTAAATTCTGGAAGTGGAAATTTATATATTTTTTAAATACTAGAAACCATAATAAAAAACAATAGAGAATAAAAAAATGGTTGGTTGACTAGGTGTGGATGAAGAACAAATTCGTGACATGAAAATAAAAGAACCAAGGGAGAATATAATATTACCCAGTTACTCAGATTTTTCTATATAGGATATATGTATTTTAGATTTCTATGAAGGATCCATTCATTCAGATCTGTGTGAGTAGGTGTTTATCTGAGATTAAAATGAGGTAAATTTATCTTATAGGGGAAAGGTTTTACCATATATGCAGGTGTAAACTATAGGACATGGGGAATTTCATAGGTGGGAGAATGGATAAGAAACATTTTTATATGAGTGTGAACATTGGGATCTGGGGCATAAAGCAGGTTGAGTAATGGATGGATATTTTGGTAACACTAAGATAAAAAAGAGTAACAATATTGTATTTCTAATTCTATGATTCAAAACTACAATTAAAGGGATTTTCTGGTATATAAATATCATTATTCAGATATATAATTCATATTTATTTTAAAATATTCTTTTTTAAAATAACTTAAATAAATGGTGTCAATTTTTTGAATCCTGTGTGGAAATAAAATCAGTATATCCAAATTAATAACTCAAGACCCATATTTTATTGGTAATACTAACCCATTTCATAGGCACAGTTTCTACAACGTGACCCCTCTTAGTCTAAGTTTCAATAAAACTTTTTTTTTCATTCGATGCCCATTTTTTAAAAATTTATTATCTATTTTACTCTATTTTACTTCTTAGATCTCAATGAGGTGATTTACCAAACCAAAAAGGTCATTTGTGAAGTGAATATTTCCTATATCCTATATTCATATATATGTTATATGGTATATCATATGGTATGATATATATAAATGAAAGAATATGATTCATATTCTGTAAAAGAGTTTTGTATGTACATATGAATTGAATCACATTATACTATTATAAGGAAATGGTAAAGTCCATATAATCCTCATTCAACAGAGTCATAGATGATTCATATGCAGTGATAAGGAATGTAATAAAGAGGTATACATATTGTTTTACACCCATTATTTATACAGATCATACTCAATGGTTGAGAGATATCATACAGTCATGGAATTCAATTATATGCTAATGCCTTACCATGAAACTTACACTATTATTTATTTATCTAGGGGAATTACGATTTAAAATTCATATAAACCGTCCCATACAATCAATAATTTAAGGAGTGTTACATGATTTATAACATGAGGGATTTTTCATATGCATGTGATGCATAACCAAACATAAACTCATAAATTAAAACACATGAGTTAATGTGTGTGACATTAAGGAGTGTCCATGGTTCTATATGAGTACCTCTTCCATGGAATGACTGTTGGGTATGCTTGGACCTTCAACGAGGTCTCCCTTACTTTGAGTCTCTCTTCTCTTCCATCCAATCATTTAAGGTATAAAAAAGAGTGATATGAAGAGGGATCCCACCTAAGCATAAAATGATTCATGTTGACCCAAGGATACCTATGTAGAGTGGATTTATTTTTTCTATAATTAGTGATATTATTCAATCCCATATGACGGTGATAAAGATGGTGATGTGGATTCAATTCGGTGTAAGGTATGCCTGATTTTTAGAAGTTATTTGTTTCCATATTATATATTTTATTTTTTAGACCCATAAAGTTCAAATGATTATAGATTTATATGTATTTCCACAATTATATTAAACATTATTCATTGCATAGATTTAATTTTGGGGCATTAGATCAAAATCCATGTTTTTTGATTCATGAAAATATGTGATAAATTGAAGAAAATGAAATCAAATTACATATCATATTTCAATCATAATGTACATTACCTTTTTTTAATCTACTGGTTATATATCATGAAGTATGATATAGTATATCAAAAGTTGTGACATATGTGAAACTCAAATATTTTCAAAGGTCAGAATATAAAACACATTCCCATCGTTAAATACGATACACCGAAAGTTGGATTCCATATCGTAGTAGTGTATTATCTATCATTAAATATGATAGATAATAAATTATAACATGGGTTATGATATAAACTGTGTCATTGAATACAAATGACCAAGAAAAGTTATTTTTCTTAATTTTCAATTATGAATTTAATTTAGTTATTTATTAAATGTTTTTAATTGTTATAAAAATATATTTTGGGATATTTATTTATTTATAAAAAGGTATTATAAACATATTAATTATAATGTTTTTAAAATGAATTAATTAAACATTTTAAAACATAATCTATAAATATTACATTAATATTAAGTCACTACGGAAAAATGACTTGTTGCCACGGGCCCATCGCCCGTCGTAAATAGACTCTTTCGAAGGACTATTTGAGATCAAATTCTAATTCCATCACAAATACCATCAAATAAACACTTATTTGCAATGGGAGAATGAACCTGTCACAATTACTTTTAGTTTGTCTTCCAGCCACAATGTAGGAATGAGTATTTGTGATGGGAGTTGGTTCCTGTCACAAATACCCTTGGCCATGTAATGTTATTTGTGAAGGGAACATTCTCCCATCCCAAATAAATTTTATTAATTATAGTTATTTGTGATGGAAATTAATGTCAGTCATAAAGAAAATTTTAACCACTACCTCAATTATTTATTGTGTGAAATATTTAGGATGGGTCCCATAACAAATAGTATTGCTGCTACTAATCTCACCTATATATACCCCCAAATGTTTTCTCTTCATTCTCTTTTTAAGATATCCTCTCATGAATTTTTCTCTTCTCACTTCAATTGTTCTCTTAGAAGTTTAAATTTTTATGGGGAAGGAAAGCTTGATGATTGAAAAGCAAAAAATATTTATTTTTGAGGTATTTATGTAATGTTTTTAATTTTATTTATTTTTGGAATTTAATATTATTAACTTGTAGCAATTGGAGTTAATTAGATGTAATTATTTTTAATTATAAGAAATAATTTATAATTAGCAGTAATTATTGTTAATTATAAATATTTAGTTTTAATTAGCAGTAATTATTTTAATTAAAAAGTAAATAGTCCTAATTTGTAGTAATTAGTTTTAATTATCACTGAGTGGGTGTTATTAAATATTAATAACTTATAAGTGATAAATAGTATTAAATAAAATAACATAGTAATACTTTATAAATCTTAGTAATAAGTAATCATAATCTAGAGTCGTTTTTAATAAATAACAATAATTAGTAAAAAATGAATGTTTAAACTATTATTATTTGTAAAAAATAGTCGTAATTTGTAAACATTAACAGTACAAAACTATAATTTTTAAAAATTACCATTATTAGTAAAAAAATGGTGGTAATTAGTAAACATGAGTAAAAATGAATGTCAAATCACTTTAATTAGTAAAAAATAATAATTAGTAAAAAATAGTGATAAATTATTATAATTATTTCAAATTAGTGGTAATGACTAAAAACTGGGAAGAATAAGTGATAAGCAGTAAATATTATTGGTAAAACACTGTAATGAGTAAAAATTAATTAAAAATGGTGCAATTAGTAAAAATTAGTAAAATTATTGGTAATAACCACAAAATAGTAAAAATTAACAATGATTAGTCATAATTAGTAAAATATAATAGTAAACTAGTATTATTATTAAAAATTAGTAGAAATTAGTAAAAATTAATAGTAAATCACTATAATTATTAAATATTATTGATAATTATTAAAAATTAATATTAAAACAATTTAATTATTAAAAATTAATTTTAATTAGTCAAAATTAGTAAAAATTACTAGTAATAAGTCAAAATTAGTAAAAATGAACATTCAATCACTAAAAATAATAAATATTAATTTTAATTAGTAAAAATTAGCTGTAATTAGTAAAAATTAGTGATAAATAAATCCAATTATTAAAAATTAGTAGATATTTTTAAAAATTAGTAAAAAGTATTTGTAAATCACTATAATTAACTGAAAATTATCAGTAATTAATAATAATTAGTTTTAATGAGTAATAATTAGTAGTTATTAGTAATAATTAGTAATAAATAGTTTTAATTAGAATTATATAGAAATAAGTTGTTATAATTAGTGGTACTTAGTGATACATAGTATTTTTTAGTATAAATTACTATAGAAAACTGAAAATAAAATAGGTCGTCAATTTACAGGTGATGGACAAAGGAAAATTTGGACATGGTTGACATAAATTAGTCCAATGAAAAATTTGGACATGGTTGTAATAAATTGGTTTCATTACCTTAGGATTTTAAAATCTATGACTTCAACTTTTTTTAATAATTTATAATATATTTTAATAATTTATAATAGATTATATAAAAATTCATTTTTAATTAGAGGAAATTATTTCAAATTATCAATAAGTACTATTAATTTTTATTATAATTTAATTTAAAGTAATAAAATATATTATAAATTAGTAATAAGGTGTAAATCATAGAATTTCTATTCTCTAGGTGATTAAAAATGAAAAATTTGTGCCACAATGTCCAAATTTATCATTAGGTCACAAGAACTCAGGAATGCAGGATGTGACACATTGATTGGAGTAATAGGAGGAGGAGGAGAGGCGTTGATGACATGATCAATAGCACAAGTAGACGATGGAGTATATGCAATCGTTATTATAAATTAGAAATATTTTGTTTTAATTAGAAGTAATGTTTTTAATTAAAAATAATAATTTTAACTTGCAATATTTTTTTAAATTATCAGTTAGTGGGTGTGTTTAATAATAATTACATATAATTGATAAATATAAGGAATTAATTAACAAAACATATTAATAATTTATAAATCTTATTAATAAGTAATAATTTTTTAAATTTGTTTTCAATAAATAATTGTAATTAGTAAAAATGAATGTTAAAACACTATAATTAGTAAAAAATATCACCAATTTGCAAAAAATGGTAAATATAATTTTTTTAAAAAATTTTCATTATTAGTAAAAAATATTGGTGGTTAGAAAAATTTAGTAAAAATTAGTTGAAATGAGTAAAAATTAGTAAAAAATGGCATCGATTATAAAAAATTAGTAAAATTTTGTAGTAAAGTAGTACAATTAGTAATAATTATAAATAATTATTTAAAATTAATGTTAAATCACTATAATTAGAAACAATTGAGGAAAAGAAGTATTAATAAGTAAAAATTAATTGTAAATCACTATAATTAAGTAAATATTAGTAGTAATTATTAATAATTAGGGATAATTAGTAAAAATTAGTGTTTATACATAATAATTTGTAATAAATAGTGGTAATTAGGGGTAATTAGTAATAATTAATGGTAAGTAGTGATACTTAGTAATACGTAGTAATTTTTAGTATAAATTACTAGAAAACATAAAATTAAATAGGATGTCAATTTATAAGTGATGATCAATGACAAATTTGGACATGGTTTGCCTAAATTGATGCTAAGAAATTTTTTCGACATCGTTGGAATAAATTGGAGTCTTCACCTAAAGTTTGTAAAATCCATGATTTGCAAATTTTTAGAAATTTATAATATATTTTGTTACTTTATATTAAATTATTCAAAAAAATAGCAGTAGTTAGTGGTAATTGTTTCTAATTACGATTAATTTTAAGTATAATTTAATATAAAGCAATAAAATATATTATAAATTATTAATAAGGTGTAAATAATATAAATTCCAATCTTTAGGTTATTGGAAATTGCTAATTTTTCCCATCTAGGTAAAATTTTTTCATTTGGTCACCAAATTCGGGGTAGGAAGGATGTGACACATTGATAGAGAGGAGGAAAAAATGAACATTAAATCAATACAATTTTTGAAATGTAATGTTAATTAGTAAAAATAAGTAGTAATTTGTAAAAATTACTTATAAATAGATAAAATTGGAAATATTTAAATGTAAATTATAATTTTTTAATTTTATACTCTTTTTTGGAACGTCTGTTTCTTTTATAAAATTATTCATAAAAAATTATTTATTATATAATTTGTTTAGAAATATAGAAAAAGGAAGTCAAAAACAATATTTATTACATGAATGTGCACTATAACAATTTCTACATATGGTGGGTTTAAACTGTCAGCAAATGGTTCTATAATGGTTTTAAAAAATTAGCACTAAAGTTAGCCTCAATAGTAAAATTGCATCTGTTCCCACCATTTAGAAGTGGTTTCTAAGAACCATCATTGAATGTTTATTTATTAGCATTTTAAACTACCGCTGAACAATAATTTTTCATATATGGCAGCAATTTAAACCAGCACTACATTAAAATTTCAAACAAATACAGCTACAGTTTCTACAACCCAAAAACATCCAAAAAAATTGATATCTAACTATCATATATCGATGATTTTCTGATATAACACATTAATAACATTATGTGTCTAAATTATTTTGAGAAATCCAATGAAAAATTCCATAATAAATCACCCCACAACTAAAAATGAAAACGAAATAGTCAAAAGTCACATTGACTAGTGTTGTAAATTCACTACTCCATGCACCATGCCAATGAACTCTTCTCGACACCCTCTTTATCTCCGTCTCCACATCTTGCTATCAGAACCTTCATGAAAATTATGTTGAAAATTAAATATTATTGTATATTTAAATTTAAGATTAAAACTAATAAATGTTTTTGTAATAAATTATTTTGAAGTTATGTGATATACCTACTCACTACCAGCCATCAATGCAATATCACTAGGTAAAGATCTAATTGTCTTCTCCTATAATGCAATAACTGTTTTCTACTAAGTGATGAACTTTTAATCTTTCATATTTATATGTTCATCATGTTATTGAATTGATATTTTCATGGAATCAAAGTCCCTCTATACAAATAATCATGCGGAATCATCCGTCAGGACCCTAAAGTAGTCAAATGGGATGACTGTCTTTAGTCCGTTCATATTTCAGACATCTGAATTGTTCATATTTATCTCTCTAGTAGCATTGTATCCATATTTCATTAAAACAAACTTAGTAGTATAATAAAATTGAAATAACTTTATTTATATTAAATTTATTAATTATAAATATTACCATATAATATTCCCATGAAGAAACAGGAGTGATGACCCGTTCCTTCACTACTAAGACTACTGAATGGAGTGGCGATATCTCAACTACTAATGGGACACTAGTGAAGGGTCTTCTAGAAGATAATGGAATGAAGGATATTAGAGACAGTGTAGGGGGGTAGGAGGATGGTGTATCAAATGTTGTATAGAGGGTGAACGATGGATCATCATCTGTTGGTGTGGTCCAGGGAATTTCAACTGATAGTCAACTAGGATACGTAAAGTGCTTCTTCCTTAGAATTGCTGTTATTTAATCAAATAAAAGTAACTTCAGAACATATATATTAAAATATTCATGTATAAAATAACTTTAAAAATGTTGACAAATCCATAGTACTGACAAAATATATATATATATATATATAGATATGCTAATTAATGTCTTCACGTATAACATAAGTGGTTGAAAAATTAATGGATTAATTAACCTAAAATCATTTTTTCATTCAATCATGTCATTTTACTACTCCATAATTACATATTCTAATTCATCCACCCTTAAAAGACTAATATTTTCCATATCATGATGGAATAAAAGTTAACTTCTTGCTGTTGATGAGATTCAATATTAGAGGTCAAATCTTTTACTTCATCACCAATATCATACAAATCTCTTTCTTTTATGTTAACAACTACACTCCACCATTTATATAAGTCTTCTTACACATAATATATCATTTTATATTGTGAATATAAGATATATGGATCATGTAATTAATGGTCACCAACATCCATCAAGTGATACCACCTCACATAATTAAATGGAAATAAATATCTTCTAACACCTCTAATAATATCGATACAATTTCATTTGAATAAAAAAATGAAAAATGTTTGTGGTAGTTTAATTTGATAATTTTAATAAACTTTCCATACTATCCCACTTTTTAAAAAATAAATATACCACTATTTTGTGTTTTCAAACACTTGTCCCAATGGAATGTATGAAATTTAAAGCCATTCACATTGTAAGTGTCGAAGTTTCTAGCCTTCTTTAGAGGACCTCAACATAGAAACTATAAATCTTATCACAAATCAGATCAAGAATCAGTATTCATGATCTAAAAGAATTAATAAACATTATTATATTTAAAAAATATATTTTTCAACCTAATATACATATTGATTTCAATATTTATGAACTCACATGTAGTGTAAACCATTCTAAAAACTCTTTAGTAAAATATTTTGTTATATATTTCTCATTCCATGTTAGAATTATCTTTTGTCTCGTTTGTATCTTGATATATTTAATAAATGAATATTCAATTTCACTATTTAGAAGCACATATCTAAGTGCCTGTAATAATTACATTTATGTTTTTGTAACATTTTAGTTCCTTTTAACTAATTGGATAATAACATGAAATATTTTTTATTTCCTATGTGTTTTAGATTGATTCAATGTGTCACCAACACATTCAACTGAATTGAATCTTATCTCAATGTAATCCATGTATAAAGAACAAAAGGAAATACACTTCCCTTCCAAATAGCCTTAAGAAATAGAACCTTTAGGTTGATATTTATTTTCCCTTATGATTTAAAATACCCAAGATATCTGTGGAATAAAATAAATAAAAAAATTGAGTATTTAATGATGTTACATGAATTTATTAACTTAGAAAAAATGTGGCTAACTATTGGATAAATCTATCAATAATGTATGTGACCACCTAATTTATCTTTCTTGAATAAATGCACAGTTATATGAATCATGATAGTGAAAAACTAAATAGTAAAGACCATCTACATTGCATGAAGTTTCAAAACAAATATATCCTGAAGGTTTTCAAGCTTAAATGGTTGTATAATTTTATGACATAGCTGTTTGAAGAATGTACAAAATTAGAGTACAATAGTTGTAACTTTTTTAGGTAATAATGTATACAATTCTAATGGTAGTTTCTGTTGAAACAAAATATGCAAATAATGACTTTTCAATCCATTAATCCTAGGATTATTTAAGTCAACAAACCTAAAGATGTTACTTTAATTCTCATCAGATACCTTTAGATGTTTTAAAATTCTAAGGAATGTACCTTTATCCCTAGTTTTCATTGCACAAATTATGGGAGCATACTTTCTATTATTTTCTATCTAGAGATAACACTTTATGTTCATTGTTTGAAAGTCCTTTTGATCATTGAGATTATCCTTAGATTTTACATTCTCATTAAGCAATGTAATGATCTAATTTTCACAAAAAATATTCTTAATATGCATAAAATCAGGATGATGTTGCACAAAATTAAATTTCAAATATGAAAGTTTGAATAATATAAATTTTCTCTTCAATTTTTTTACATTCCAATTTCAAATAAAGATGCACTTTAAACACATTTACCAATATCATTCAAATGATGTACGTTCCCAAAATCTATTTCAACATTTCCAAGTTGTTTCAATATTTCAGAAACTGTCAACAACTTTGGAGGTGGTCTATGATCAATACAACCATTGAATTTTTACTTGTTCAATTGAAATATATGAGATGTATTGAGAAATCTTTGATGACACAAGAAGGAATTTTTTTTACTATGAGGTATCTGTTTGGGATCAAAATAAAAGTTACAAAATGGACAATCCAAACCCGTGTAAGTATTCCAACCAGAAAACTTCCAAAGTTTAGGGAAGTCATCAATGGTCCTTATTAGAGTATATTTAGTTGAACATTTTTCTATAAGATGAATCATATTTCTCAACACTGTTTCTCTATAAATCATGCAATTATTCAATTAGAAGATACAAGTATACATAAATATCATTTCAAGATATTTTTTTCTATTAATAATCATCAAAAGTATAAAATAATTTTGTTACATACACATAAAAATAGGTTTATTGAAATAGATCAAAAATACTGGTCAAATTCTATAACCGGTGCTCAAAGTCCCAAATGGGTTGAATCCATCAACATCAAATACCACTCAAACATTCCTAGGATCTGATGAGAAATCTGGATGTAATGAATAAAATTCCATCCATGACTATGAATCTCTTGGATGTCGCATTAACCCATCCTTGTTATTATCTATATAATTCCATTTAATGCGATTAGCATGTTTCAATGACATGAATAATATATGTAATTGCTTTTTTTCTTTATATTAGTATTTTTTTCAGACTTACAACATCACCCATTGACTACAATCTATATGAAGAACATTTTTTTTTCAATTTGGTCCAATTTAATCCTCTCCTCAATAAGGCATACAATCATTAGTACAAGAATATATTTTTGTATAATTTAGACCAAGAATGTTACTTTTTTTCATATCATAAAAATACTCAAGGATTTTTGCAATAAGAAATGAATCTTGAAAAAATTCAAATATCATGGACATCACCTTATTTTTAATTTCACATAGGAATTTTATATGGTAAGACATCAGTAGAAAATAATGTTTTGAATATTTCAAAAATACACCATATATCTCTTGACTCCCATCACCATCTAATCCATGAAACACATTTTTCTACTCAGTCAATTCCTCTCTTACATTAGTCTCCATATAATTAAGAGGAGGATCTAATGATATGTTATAATCTTGATCTAGATTTCTTATAGTTTAAAAAACATTATTTGTTAATTTTCTATTTATATCACCCTCAACTAGTTGTTATGATATTTTTTTATGTTCACGTTGTTGTATTGCAATGAAGAATGCATTATTTACAAGGTTTTTCATTTCATTGTCCATTTTTGATGAATTTAAGAGCACATTATGTTGATTGACATCAGTCCTGAAACTTTTGGTAATGATCAATTATCCATTCCAAATCCAAAAAATATTGGGAGGAGAATTACTTCAATATTAAGTGTTCATAAACTTCATATCTCTATAACATTTTTTAAATTTACATTTAGTACATAGACATATTGTTCTCCCATCAACAGATCAATTGGAAATTGAAAATTCTAAAACCTCCTCCAAACCCTTAGCATACTGATATGTGTTACTCAGTAATCTGATCCATCTTTTATCCATATATATCTTAATTTACCTTTAATTTATTAAATAAAAATAAAAATCCATAAGTATTACTAAGTAGGAAAAGATATAAATGGATGTGAAAAAATATATCCTAAGTAGTTATAAGAAGAGTCATATAAGTACTAAAAAAAGTAAAAGTTAAAAAAACGAAATCAATCATAAATAGTATAAAACATTTTTATTAAAGTGTCAATATTACTTTTATAAAGAGATTTATAATCGAAGGTATTTTCAAAAAATTTGATAACTACATTTCAAATGTTATTTTAGAATATTTTATCAAACTGAAAATTGGAAAAAAATTAGAAATCTAACATTTTACATAAAATCAATTTTGAATATAAATACCCCTATGTAAAATAATTCAACTTCTATTAAACCATGATATGGATAAGATAAATATACATGGTCCACCAATTCACATTGGTACTTGAGCAACTGTCCTATATTTATTGCAGGCTCAGGTTCAGGGATGAGGGTAATGCTGATTATTTTCATGATCAGACAAGATGGTTCGGATTGTGTCATGAGATTTGATGAGGTTCAACTTCAAGATATAATAGACCCATTTTTATATATTTTTTTATTCTCTATGTTTGGGTAAATGGCCCAATGGGTGGTTAGTATTATATATTATAGATTTTTTAACAATTTTATTAAATTTCATTTTATATTATATCGTGATTTGTTTATGTGTTCCTTAAATGAACTATGATGTTTTTGATTATTTGTTTTTTACATTGTTCTGGTGAACCATGCTATAGGTTTATATTATACTAGTAGTACCACATTAGACCCTTACATATCTCCAAACTAACTCATCCAGTAACATTCAATTTGTCATGTCAATTATAATTACTTTAAGACCAAGAAGTGAGATAAGAATATTTTTCTGATAAAGATTATATTTTATCTATATTATCTATTATCTAATGTCAGATCAATCAAAATGATCAGTATTTATCTTTAATTCTTTCATATATATCATTGAAATGAAGAATAATTACTTCGATCTTCCAAACTCAAGCTCTGATATAAATTTATTTAAAAATTATACTAATTACCAATAATAAAGGATTATAGAATATGAGTAAACAAGATAATAAAATTCTAAAATGCACATTCTACATCATTGGAAAACTACTCTATAGTGCTTTCTAAATTTGGTATAAATCCCTTTGGAACCCAAACCCCCATCTGAGGGGATATGACTACCTAAAACCCTTAGTGATCCCACCTTTCATGTCACACCAAGAGATATTCTTCTCTCATGATTAGTACAGACCCACTAGCACTTGGAGAATCTTAATTAAATGGAATGGTGTCACACATTCAAATAAAAACTAAAACATAAAGGCATAAAAAATTAAAGAGTTCATTATTAAAAATTTTTATATACTAAGATATTTAAATGAGCTTAGTGACATATGATTTGGTATTAGAATAGTGGCACTGATTGAAAATAAAAAGGAGGAGATTAAGGATCCCTTGATAAATAAGGACGTTGAAGTGCACTTGGTTTTCTAGTTTCCATTACCATTATTGAAAATACAATTAGTTTCACTACAAGATTTTATTTTATAAGTATTGGTAGGAATATGAAAATAATGGAAAAATATTAGTAATGGAGGGAGGAAAAATATAACTGATGAAGATGGTGAATATTTCCTATAAAAAAAATATTTAATTAAATATATTTGAAAACCAATACACAACTATGATAAAATTACATGACCATTTTAGTGAAATACATTTCATCTTAATGACCAGGAACACATATTAAACTTACAATAATTTCAAAATTTTAGTTTAGAGACAACACACACCCCTTATAATTAATAAAAAATGCCAAAAATCCAAGTTGGAATTTATATTACCACTTGGGGTGGATAGATTTTAGAAAAACTAATACATTGAAAAAAACCATAATCCTTTTCCTATTTAATAAAATTTAAAATATAAAATCCATCATTTCACAAAGATATTATCTATAAAAGATAAAAAATTTGACTCACTAAACAAGCCATAAAAACCATTAAAATAGAAGGGTTTTAAATTTAAAGTGTTATGCAACTTACCACCTACCACAACCCCCTATCTATTACAAACTTTTGTGTTACTCCACAAAAAACAAGGGAACATGACCATAATGTTAATGAAGAAACAAAAATATAAAATTTTTGCAATTAAAAATCATGTTACAGTTAATCCCTAGGATATAAAGTCCACATTGAGTTAAAAAAGTAAACAAAGAGAATAATTTATGTGCAAGTGGTTAGAAAAACATTACATCGATGAAGAAAAGAAAAAACAAGAATAAAAATTGAAATTGTTAAGGGGAAATGAGTAAACAAGTAGAGGATCTCTTCGGGTATGTGATTGCAGTGTCAGTGAGTGCTTGGGGGGCTCTATATCAGAGGGTGGGGGAGATACCCAAGTGTTGGTGTGGTGAAAGCATATTGGTACGTCAGATTGGGTGATACCTGAGTGCTAGTGATGGTTCCAGGGATTAGGGTTGGGGGAGGGAGGAGATTGGGGGGGGGGTGGATTTTTTTTAATAAAAATGTGATATTTCATGGTGGTTTTTAAATAACTTCCATGAAATCATTTAATTTTTTTAGTGAAAGCTTACTAAAATTCCTATAATTTTGTTTGTTTTCATAGAAATTGAATAAATCATAACATGAAACCTAATAGTTATAGTATAAAATTTGTATACATTTAGGGTGTTGAATCTTTTTTTATCATTTTCATTATCAAAAGTAGAATTTTTTTCCTAAGGGAAAATTAAGTGTCCATGTAAGAAATGTGATATGAGGAGGTTTGAAATATTTGAAAAAGCTGGGGGTCATCTATTGTGTTTTGGATTTTGAACATACTATTTTTTTTGGTATCATCATGGTGAAAACAGTTCCAGAGAAGATACTAATAATTTGGTTCCAGGTTCATCATGGTTTCAAAATTTAGTACATGATGTGGCTGGTCCATCTTTTCAAAAAACATAAACTTAGGATAATATTGATTTAACTCCTAAGCTAAACTATCTCAATTTTCTATGTTCTTGAAGTCTGATGAGGATTCCTTATAACATGGTTGCATGATAAGAAAATTTGAAGTTGTTTTAAAATTTTGGGATATTAAATTTGATAATTGAATTCCAAATAGCTTTCTTGATCATATATTCTATTCTATTAAAGAACAATTACCTGAAAGAAATGTGTTTCCTATAAATTTCTAGGAGGGAAAAAGGATGATTTTTTATTTGGGGCTTGGTTATTAGAATATTTATTCTTGTTCCAATGATTGAATCTTACATTATGGGGAAAAGTGTCATTAGTTAGTCTTCTTACATGTGGAAAATCAAGGTACAAAGAGAATCAACTAGGGAAGTCTGGATTGATTAGTATAAAATAGTATAGGTAATTTCCTCTTAAACCTAGATTACTGCATTTATTTATGTCTCAGAACACAATGTCATTGATTTCATTTCACAAAAAAATATTTCAATAGGTAAAAGATTAAATCATACATGTGATGGTGATTCATGGAAATATTTTGACCGAGTACATTCATATATTGGTTCAGAAGCCTAGAACATGTCATTAGGTATTTCTATTGACAGTTTTTATCCATTTGGTTCTTACGATGGTCAATATTCTAGTTAGCCTATCTTTATCACTCAATATAATTTACCTCCTTTGATGTTGATTAATGATCCACTTATTTTTTGACCTTATTAATTATTGGACATCTAAAAAATAATCTCGATGTTAATTTTAATCCATTCATTAATGAGTTAAACTTATCATGGTGTAATGGGTTTAGTATATATGATGTTGTTGCAAATTTTTTTCATGGAAGATGATTAAAAGTATATAATTAGTGACATCACAACATATGACATGTTATCTGGCTGGAGTACACATGACCAAAAATCATGTCCATACTATATGAGTGATAGAAAGGCTTTTATGCTATTAAATGGAAGGAATTATAGTTTTTTTACTTTTATTGATGATTTAATCCTACCAATCATCAATTTAGGAAGAAAAAATATCATTTTATAAAAGGCACAATTGAAATAGATAGACCACCAACAATAATATTAGGTATTGGGTTAAAATCCATTTTCTCTTTATTATCGCCAATTACCTTTGGACTGACTATAAACCAATAAAAATAGAAGCATTTGGGAAATAATAAAATTGGATAAAACAAATAATTTTTTAGGATCTTCCATATTGGTCTGATTTATTGGTCGGTTACATGTTGTATGTCATTCCTATTGATAAGACCTGGTTTGATAATATATTTTATATAGATTTGGACAAACTTGGTAAGACCAAAGATAATGTAAAAGCATAATTAGATCTTTCCAAAATTTGCAAGTGACCAGAAATTTAATGGTTTCAAAATGATAGTTCACATAAGATAATGAATCCAAAAGAGTATTATACTATTTCCAAAGAAAATATTTTATTATTTTGTTAGGGGATTGTAGATTTGAGTCTTCCGTTTGGTGATGTTTCTAGTTTGGCTATATGTGTCAAAAATAGTCATATTAGTGGATTAAAAAGAAATGTATGTCATGTTATAATGAATAGAATTATATCTATTGGACTTAGAGGGGTTTTTAATTCTATGATTTGGGATGAGCTTACCAAAATATCATATTTTTTTGAAACATTTGTGTGGTGATAACAATATATGATGCACTAAGTATACTACAATAATATGTTGTTTAAATTTTATGTAAATTGGGAGAAAATCCACTATATTTCTTTGATTCTATGGAAAATCTAATATTACATTTTACACATAAAGAAAAATATATAGGGACGATAAAATTCTAAGGTATGTACCCATATGAGAGATGCATGAAGAAATTGTAGAAAAAGGAACACAACCAAGTACCAGTTAAAGAATAAATTTCAAAATATTTTTTACGAAAAGAAATTTCTTTTTTCTAATGTCATTATTTTTAATATGAATATACATAAAAACATAACAAAATGAACCATAATGAGGGAAATTTTGACAATTAAATGACCAATCAATTATTAGTTTTTAATTATCCAAAACATGTCTTTGGTAGAGTTCATGAATGATGGCTTTGCGATCATGAACATCACATGGATCACAAATATGTTCTACTCAACTATGAAGAAATGGCACCATTTTCATAGTGAGTTCTACTATAACTTAATATCTATTTTTTAAATCAAATTAAAATTATTTTATTTGTAAGTTATATGAAAATCATATTAAGAAATTGTTTTAAAAAATTATAACAAATTCTATTGAAGAAATTTGGAAAAATAAATTTCTCTAATAGTTTTAAAAAATAGTAATGTAAATTGTTTATAGTTTAACATATAAAAAAAGTCATTACTTGTTATACTGATAATTGTTTTTCATGTTTTTAGGTATCTCGACATGCTGATAAAATTGATAATCGATTGTGTGTATTGAGAAACCCACCATCCAAAATGGTTAAATCTTATAATATACATGTGGTTACTGGTTTTAGATTTCATAAATGTGAATATGGGGAATACAAAAACAATTAATAGAGGTTTTTTCTTAACAGAATCTCATCATAGAGAAAGAGAAGTTGAATTTTATGGATTTATGGAAGAAATAATTGAACTGTGTTATCTAGGATAGAATTACGAAATGATTTTTAAATATCATTGGTTGGATACTGATAGAGGTTTGTTTGTTCATATATGCCGTGGAATTGTTGATATAAAATTTAATTATTATTATAGTAATTGAACTATTTTTATTAGATCATCAGGAACATAAAATTTATTATACTTCTTCAAGAGATTTAAGTAATTGGTGGAGCATAATAAACATAAAATCTCATGAAAATAAGTTATTCCATAGTGAATACGGTTTCATGGAAGTGTAAGGAAATGAATTTTTTCAAGAGATGACTCCAAATCCATATTTTTCACAAAGATACAAGAATATCAATGATAACACACTATAGTTATGGGTTGATTGTGGTGATGATGTTGTTAAAACTGTCATATATGAAAATGAGGATGATGATGAAGAGTGACACAATAAAATGATGGTTATAACCATAAATAATATATATCTATATACAATACTTACTTTTAGTTATTTACTAAAAGGAGTCATTTTGTGTTATAGATGGATGATAACCATTTATATGATCTATTTTGGGATTTAGATAATATTGTACTACCTGGTGATGATCCTGATGATATATCATCCAACCCTTAGACTATTGATAGTTTAGTGAAGACTCATAGGGGTTTTGGTTTTTTTAGATTGTTGATTCTTAAACCTATCATCGAGAAACATCCATGTCTTGAGTTCGATCCACACATTCACAGGTATGTTCAATCGTTTATTTTAATTAGTTTTAATTAATTTTTTTATATACTAATTACTTGATTATTTGTTCTATTTTTCATCGACTTTTCCATATATAATTTCGATAGGGCAGTGTTATATTGAGAAATTATTTTTCTGGATCATGGTGACATGGGATCAGATTCTCATTGATGTTCAACACCACATGTTTGATCACTGGATGATACATAAATAAGTAGTAGTAATTTTGAAATTTATTTAATTATAAACAAGATATTTTTATTATTTTTTTTGGTTTATGGTATCCTGGAGATGATATAATGAATTCTTCTATAAAGGAGTAATGGGAGGTTAGTATATATGAGCATTACTATCAGTTTCACCACAATCTTAGGACATCCATGTAGAAAGTGGGACTCATAGATTTTGATCTATCTTGCCACACCCACCGACCTGATTACATCTCATCCCAGGTTTGGGATGGATTATTCTCATACTAGATGGGTGCTACTTTTTAGAGGATAACATCATTAGTTCTATAGAACCATGGGAGGTAGGAGGTGACACATCGATTTGGTAGTCATACATTCTTTATTAATTGAAATCATATGGTAATACATTTTTTAATAATTTATATAACCTTAAATGAAAAATATTTATTTTGTACTGATATAGGCTGTTGATCATCCTCATATTACGAATTTCAATGTTTAGAAGAGAATGTAAAATGATTCTTCCATTAGAGAGATTACATATGATCTCCAGCATCATATTGTGGAATGTATATTTTATTTGTGTTTTAAAATTAGCTGTAAATAATATTTCATATATTTTAATTTCAAATTCCAATTTAATGAGTCATTTATAAGGGCACAAGTTCTTAGACATGTGATGAGAGTCATGACGAGACCGAGGATTATAGTAGTAGTTCAGCCTGATCTGATGATTTAGCATGGATACAGGTGACACAGTATGCCATCAAGAAAGACTGATTTATTAGTATTAGCTCTCAATTGATGCTTGTGAGTAATTATGGTACTGTTTTTATGTCTTCATCCATCTTAAGGGGAGATCATAAAGATTTATCATCATATTCTACATAGTAAGCAAAACAGATGTGAGCACGTGGTGAGGTTATAGAGACCATGTGTATGGAGTAGGAAGAGCACCGTCGAAAGTAGAAACATCTTCATAAGGATATACATCGATGTTAGGAGCAATAAAATGTGTAGATGATGGAGTATGTAAGATTTATAAATTGAGGTTTAGGGATGGAGTTCCCTTCATCACCTCATCAAGATGACCCCCCTTAGTGATTTATGTATTTTTTTTCAAATATATTTTGATAAACATTTGAATGTAAATATTTTTTGTAATATTTTTATTAATATATATATTTACAGTTCTATAAATTGAGTTATATATATTGTTGCAATTTTTTTTATTTTATCTTCATTTATTGTTATTTTATTTTTAATTTTATTATAATGTGTTTTTTTTGTTTTTTTTGTGAAGGGAATATTCTCCCATCATAAAAACTTACTTGTGATAGAAGAATATTACCATCAAAAAACTTTTTTTATATACCAGTAAAGATGATTTGTTATGAATTTTTCTGTAATGATCCATTTGCAACAAAGTCCTGCCACAAATGACTATTTGCGATGAGATCCCATCGGAAACGGTCCATCACAAAAAAGTCTTTTTTCAGTTGCGAATGTTAATATTAGGAATATACTTTTCTAATGTATATGAAATAACATATAATTTAAATACAAAGCATTTATATGAAAATTATAAGGTTACTTTATAAAGAGATTATAAATTTTAAAATATGTCTTAATAAACTGCGTGTAGATTTATATTATAGATGTTCATAGTAATGATTAATTTCACATGTTCAAATTAAAAGAGCCTTATTGGAAAATTATTTAAACCTAATCAAACTTGTTTTGATGGAAAATATTATCAAAGTTTTAAATAATGATTAAATATGTGATATTTAATATTTTGTAAATAGTTTATATAATTGAATTATAAAAATGTTGGAAATTCATAGAAATATCATATAATTTAAATATAATTCCATAAAAATTAATTATATGGAATGTTTATATTATATAATTTAAATAAAGAGTTTATATTTAAAATTATGGAATGTCCATAATGAACACGCTAAATTTATTAGGTTTTTACAATTAGGATTTGTTTTCTGATTGTTTTATAAGTTATTGTATCATGTTTAAATATTTGAAGGGTTCATTTATTTGATGGTTATTCCCAAATTTTTTCATGGTTCTAAAATTTTGTAACTCCCAAGTTTGTTATGACCCAATATTTAAATATAAATTTTCTTTAATTTATTCAAATATATTGGATACCTTTCTCCATATGCACCCCCCAAAAAATTAAACCATGATATATATATATATATTATAAATATTAAATATTGAAACTAAAACAAGTCATTGAATTTGTAGGTATAAACTGGAGTAAGTGAATTAAAAAAGACAATATTATTTATTTATATATAAAGGTTATCTTATACAAATTTACTTAATTCATTATTATTTTTATGAATATATCTTTTTTTGTGATACATTTTTTATAAAAGAAATCTAAGTATATTATTTTTAAATTATGATGTTAATAAAATGAAATATTTATTTATCAATTATGTCTTCATTAGTGTTTTATAGAAATTAAAAATAAGAACAACAAATATTTTAAGAAGATAATTACCTATAACAATAGTTTTCATTATGAATTATAATTTTGTATAAAAGTGAAATTTATATATTTTAGAATGTAATATTAAATAAATAAGATTAAGTTTTGTATTAAGAATAATAATATTAATGCAGCATATATATATATTTGTTATTTTTCATATGATTTATTTAGATGAACAATTAAAAATACCATTTTTAAAAATAACATTAATTTTATGACATTATTTGTATTTAAAAATAAAATGAAAATGTATGTAATATTTTTTAAGGCCAAATAATTATTTTATAAGTGATATTATAAATTCTAAAAAATAATTTTTTTACAAACCTATAATTAACATTTGAAAACATTATTGATATTTTTTATAAGAAAATTTCATTAATACATTAACCATTTAGTATTTTAAAATTATTTTTTTATTCAATTTTAGAAATTTAATAAACTAAAATGAATTTAAAATTTGGAATAATTAGTTAAAAATTATGTAATAAGGGTCATTTTATTTTTTGGCATAAAGATATGTTACCTTAGGTAAAAAATTGATACCATGGTAAAATATAAAAGGGTAAAAGTGAAAAATATAATGAAAATGAGTTGAAATAATTTTTAAAAAATGTGTATAAATGTGTGTATAAGGTATAATATTGTCATATATCATCCACTATTTACTTTTTTTCAATTTTTGGGCTACTTTCCTTGAAAGTGACCTCCAATTATTAAAACATTTTGGGTATTTACAAAAATTACATCCCTTTTGGGTTATATAAGGGGAAGTATTCTGCACACTTATCATCACACCAAAAACCACTTAGTTTACCCCAAACTCTACCCAACCCTCTCATAAACATTTCTAGACATATTCAAGAGCTTGTATTCTTTTCAAAAGACCATTACTCAAAGGGTATATTGTAAAAAACCCAACTCTTGTAACCCAGATATGGTGCCTACTTTTATAATAGTGCTGACCCCAATAACTTGGATCCGACGTCTAATTTAATACATTGAAATAATATACAAGGAATCACATCCCTAAGGACTAAATAATATTATAGTCTTTGAAAACTAGATACATACTTGATTCTAACATTACATTTAAAAAAAACATAGAATATAATTTTTTTAGAATAACATTTTTTCACTCTAGAATATCCTTGAATATCAATTATAGTATACTTCATGGATTCCAAGGAAAGGAATCAAAATAAGGGTTATCTTAAATGCTCATTAAGGGTTAATTATAGTGGATTATATAAGGATTACATAATCATAAATGACATGGAAAGGTAAAAAACTGAACAAGCATGCCATTTAAATAATTTGAATATCATGATCCGATAACACATAATCAATATGAAAAGGTAAATAACGAAAAACACATACCATTTAGACAATATCAACACTATCATAAATAGATAAGACCTAATTTATATGTAAAGGTAAATAACTAAAAACACATTCCATCTAATCAATAAACTAGGAATGAAATGCATCCAGAGATAAAATCATTGCAAAAAAATAATGGATAAAAATTAATATATTATCAATGAAGTAAATTATTAATTAGTATATATAATTATCTAATGCATCATGATACCTATATCATCATGATATTTCTTCAAGATAGTTTAAATATAATGGTGCCCGAGTGGCCAACCCATGTATGTATATTTAGTTAAATTCATAATTAGTATACATGGAATACTGCCCATGTGGATAATCTATGTATGTGTTATTGGCACATGGCATGTTCCTAGCCATGTATTCGCTCACACGGATCACCTCACATATAAAGTTAGTACATGGTGTGTCAAGGAGAGTACATGTTGTTCCATACTTACTTTCCTATGCACTTTTTCATTATATTAAATGTGTGTGTGTGTAAATATTCATAGGTAAATAAATCCACAAGTTTCTTGTGCCTTAAACACTTGTAACCAACCCTTGGCCTATGGAGGTGAGCTTGGTGTAGTTTTGGACTGATCCCTGGCTTGGGTCGGGTTGTAACAGAATGATATCAAATGCAGTGTCATGAACTGGGATCTCTGAGGTGGGGATATGGTGGTCCCCAGGTGGGAAGAGCTAGTAGAGGAGCATGAGGAGCTTCATGTGGGGGACATCAGTACGAGGTTCTCCCACCCCTACTACCATGTATCCTATGTTAGGATCAGGGAGTTGGCGGTCGAGGCCGGAAATAGCTGCATGATATAGACATTTATTACTAGAAGCATGTGATATGATTCGAGGAATGATATGTGTTTACTATACTCTTTCCTCAGTGTTAATAGACCTAGTTTATAGCCATTATTTTATCTCTCAAGTCTTTGTGTGAGAGTTGAAGCTCCCAGGATTTACAAAAGGCCTCGGATTGGCGGCTTTTCCTCTCCCCTTGTGCCGCTAGGTTTTCTCCATCGGTTCTTCCTCCTTCCCCCTCCGATGCGGTCTGATCCCAGTGTTCATGGATGCATCCTTGACCATCCTTGAAGGAGGATTCCCCCATGGGTGATGGCTTCAGATCTATCGTTTCATCATTCCTTACGGTTTTAGGATCTCTATGCGGCTTTAGTTCATATGTTGCTGGCTATGGTCCACACAGAGTTGACTCCGCCTCTCCTGGATTTGGGATCTTTGACTGGATTCGGTTTGCATCGGCTCTGTGTGCTTCAGATTTTGGTGTTAGGTCAGTGCTTTACATTCAAGATTTGGGTTATTTTTGTGGTTTCGTGAGGTCTGTGTCAGACTTGGTGTTCTTGGTGTCGTCTTCGGCAGTCCCCTATCCACCAGATCTTGTCGCGGTTTCGGCACGCGCATCGCCGGATCCTGATTGTTCTTTTCTGGATGCGGATGGTTCCTCCTAGGCTTTGACATTCGGTCGCAGCTTTGGTATTCTTGGATTCTAGCTTCGCTATCCCCGCCAAACTTCTTCTCGGTCTGATGGTGGTCATGGTGTTCTTTGCTCTGCCCAGACTCGGATCTACTGGTTGGGGGGGGAGGCCCTGCCTTTCATTTTTTCTGGATTCCTACACTTCTGTACTTCTGTAGCTGGTAATTTTTTGTGGTATTTGGGTGATATGTGGGTTTCTCTGGCAATTGTATCGATGTTTTATGCATTGATTTGTTGGATGGTTCCTTGCGGTCCTGATTTAGTGTCACAACATGGTGATTTTCTCTACTTGAATGGTTTGTTGTTAGAAAGAGGGAAGTTTTTTATCCGGATGACTTCATGAATAGACTTCAGATGATGTTTCAGAGATGTTTCTTCATCTTTGCAGATCTTTTTTGGATTTAGTTGTTTGAGAGGGTATGGAATCAGCCATCAGATCGGGTCTATGCTAGATATAGGACACTTGCTTTCCGATTAGCCTTGGAATGGTGGAGAGAATCTTCATATTCCAATGCTGGGGAGGAGAAGTTCAATGATGTATTTCTGGTTTTTATTATTTTTTCTTTAAACTGCATTTTCCTATGTCCATGAGGTCTATGGATTTCAACCCCCTTCATCCCTTAAAAGGTGGAATTATCTTATAATAAAAAAATTGAAGGCCTTCGGGCTGTTGGATGATGAGTTGGAGCTCCTAGTGGAGATGCTATCACAATATCTATTTCCTGAAGTTCTTATAGGGAACACATCCTCAATATTTTACATCTGTTAGTTTTCATAGCTATTGTTTGGAGGAGAGAGGCTCATGTTCGACCTACTGGTTTTCATGATGGAACCCTGTGAAGTCATATTGGGTATGGATTGACTTTAAATGGTTCGAGCCTAGATTAAATGTCACTGTAGATTAGTCTAATGCCTACATAGTGATGGGATGAGATTCTTCTTTATTAGTGAGAGGGACCTCATGGAAGGATGAGTGGTTGCTGTGAGAAAGATGTTATAGACCATCACCCATCAACTACCATGTATGAACATTTATGTAGCAGTTTTTTGGGCATTTTGGATCCCTTAAGTCATGGAGGATTATATGGACATCTTTCCGGAAGATGTTATAGGACTACCTCCAAGGCGAGATTTGGATTTTTTCATTGAATTGTAGACAGTGAATACCCAAATAACTTATGAAAAATATCAGATGGTATACAATGAGCTATTGCTGCTGATGTTGCTGTTAATGGACCTTCATGAGAAAGGTTTCATCAGAACAAGTGTATTCTCCTAGAAGGATTTGGTTTTGTTTGTGAAAATAGAAGATCTGAGCTTATGAAATTGTGTTTATTATCATCACTTTAATCCAACCAGGATAAATAAAAAATAACCCTTTCCAATGATTGATGACCTCTTCAATCAGTTGTGAGGTGTGAGATTGTTCTCCAAGGTCGATCTTAGGTCTAGCTACCACCAGTTGTGGGTTCATGAGACTAATATTCCAAATTTTTCTTTTTTGATGTCGATGTGCACACTTTGAGTTCTTAGTGATTACCTTTAGTGTAAAAAATGTCCCTTCCGTTTTCATGGATTTGATGATCTAGATATTCCAGCCATACTTGGACCATTTTTTTTGTCTTCATTGATGACATACTCATCTAACCCATGATAGATGAGGAGCATGAATAGAACTTGAGGAGGGTCCTTGATCTATTTAAATAGCACCGAATTTATGAAAAACTCTCAAAATTAATGTTCTGGATACAATAGGTTCACTTTTTTGGGAATTTAATTTCAGAGATGTGTTTATCTATGGATATAGAGAAGATTGAAGTAGTGATTTCTTGGTAGCCACCCATAAATGTGTCAGAGGTGTGGAGCTTTCTTGGCTTAGTGAGTCACTATAAGAGGTTTGTGGAAGACTTATACAGGATCACAACCTTGTTGGTCTCTTTAACAAATAAGAGATAGTTATTCACCTGGTCTGAGTATTTCCATAAGTCATATGTGGAGTTGATAAAAATACCAATGACTACTCCAGTTTTGAGGATACCAGAAGAAGTAGATGAGTTCGTGGTGTATTGCGATGCCTCAAGATCTAGGATCTGTTGCGTGATGATGAAATGATATAATGTAATCACATACGGGTGAAGGAAGTTCAAACCCGAAGAGTATAATTTTCTGACTCAGGATCTAGAGCTAGAAGTGGTAGTCTTTACTTTAAGGAGGTTGAGGCACTACCATCTCAGAGAGTGCATTATGGTGTAATCAGATCACCAGAGTCTCAAGTATGACTTCACATAGAGAGACTTGAACCTGAGGTAACGATTAGGGTTAGAGTTCCTATAGAACTACATATTTGAGATAGTCTATTATTCAGGGAAGGGAAATTTTGTATCAGATTCTCTTAGCAAGAATTCCAAGGCGCTCCTAGTGCGGGATGCATTAGAGTAGTTAGCTTACCTGCAGCTGACCTTGATGGAGTTGGAGGGTATAGTTTTCCTACAGTCAATGGTGTTTAATTCTACTCTCCTTTAGTTTGTGAAAGAGTCTCAGCTAGGAGAAATTGACTGTGAGGTTCTACATGATCAGATATCCACAAGAGACACTTCATATAGATATTCTAAAGGATGGAATCTTGAGATCATGTTCTAGGGGTGAACAATGGTCTAGTTGCAATGTGGAGGGAAGTGATGTGGGAGTTCCACGCTTCACCTCTAGATTTACATCCTTGTATGGAAAATATATAAAGGGATATTTATTGGTAGTTTTGGTGGTTTGAAATGAGATGAAGTGTAGTTGGGTTCATCTCACGATGCCTTACCTGCCAGTTGGTGAAGACTGATCACTATGTTATGACATGTTAGTTATAATTGATTGATATCCGATAGTAGAAATTAAATGACATATACATGAACTTTTTCACAGGGATTCCATGAATAGAAAAGTTCCACGATTCCATGTGTGTTCTAGTATAATGAATCACAATTTTGGTTCACTTTCGTACTATTAGGGAGTTGTGTCTGGTGATGATTTTGGGGTAGATGTACATATGAGAGATCGTCCACCTTCATTGGGTACCCTTGAATATTGTCTCCGATGGTGATTCTTGGTTTATATCCTGATTGTAGAGAGTCCTATAAGAGTCATTCATGAACCAACTGGAGATGAGTACAAAATTTCATCCCTAGAGATATGGGCAGATCAATATCACTATCTATGTGTTAGAGGATATGCTGAGAGTGTGCATTTTGGATTTCGATCAGAACTTGGAGGATCCCCTGGATTTGGTTTAGTTTTCACAAAACAATAGCAACCACTCCACCATCGACATGACACCTTTTGAGGACCTATAAGGGAGACCATACATGCCACCCTTGTTCTAGAAAGATATTGGAGAGTATCCTCTTATGGGACTGAAGTTGGAGTAGGTGATGACAAAAAAGATTCAATTCATCCCTGAACAAATGAGGATGACCCAGAGAAGACAAGATTATTACACAGATCAATATCGTAGGCCCTTGGAGATCGAGTAAGGAGACCATGTCTTCTTTAGAGTCTCCCCATGACATAAAATGCTGAGGTTTGTAAGAGGAAGAAATTAATCCCTGTGGTTCATCGGGCCGTTCGAGATCATGGAGAGGATTGGAATAGTTTCCTACCACCACACCCTACCCCCACAATAAGAGTGGGTGCATGACATTTTCCACGTTTCATAGTTGTGGAGATAAGTGCATGACCCTATCCACGCCATCAACTGGGGTGAACTGAGCATTGAGGATGGAATCACCTTTTCGGAGAACCTAGTGGTAATTGAGGACTGGTAATAGTGTACCATGTGTGGATGGACCATCCCTCTAGTTCATGTGTTATAGAAGCACAAAATGTGGATGAGTGTTACTGGAAGTGGGATAGATAGATGTGGGCTTAGTATCCCGAGTTGTTTGATTAGTTTTTATTTTTAGGGATGAAAATATTGAAGGATATAATGATTTAGAGACCCATGTTTTTTATAAGACATTGAAATATTTCTAAATATTATTCCAGAGTTAGGTGCTAAGACAACATGCGATTTTGAGACCCAGTGTGCGCAAATTTAATTTTTTAAAAATATTAAAAATATTTTATATTATGCATGCATGATTAATTAAAGTAAACTAGATAAATCTTATATGGTTGATTAGATTGGAGTTATGGGACCACGATTGGGTCTGAAATTTGGTGTTTTCCCTATGTGAGACAGAAAATGAGTCAGCGTGGTATGTCTAGACCCCTCTCTTGTTGGTGGGATGTTTAAGGGATTAAATGAATTAATTTATTAAATTACACCAAATACCTTAAACCTAATTAAATGATATAAATTATTGATTATTAGGAGTTGGAATCAAAATATTATTTTTTCCAATGATCACCCTTCCTCCCCTCTTCTTCCCATTAGAGAATAAAGAATGACGACAAACCTATGATTCTAGAGAGATCAACATGCAGTGACCGCAACATATGCCCCTCTTTCGTTAGAAAATGAATTCCTCATCAACAATGATTGATACAATCCAAGAAGGACTCACCTTTGGTGATTCTATGCCTTTGATTAAATGTTTGAGTGGATCGATAGTCATCCTTCTATCCATACCATTGATTTCAAGTCTTGTATGATCCCTAGTACTGGTTTTCGTTTGTTGATCAGTTGTTTCTATCCCTGATTGCCCACTTACAATCAGTTGGACAAGAATGGAAGAGAAATGATCAAAACCCTAGTTTTTGGTGCCTTACTCTCACCATTATTAACATTTATCACTGAGTAATTCCATTGACTTCCGATTCGACAATTGTTGGTTGACCTGAGCTCGATCGGACATCCAAATTCGAAGTTAAATTGTGGAATGAAAATGGAATCGTGAGTGAGGAATTGAATTAGAAATGGAATGACGTAAGGATAAAAAATCCATAGGTTTCATTCCCATGAAACAAAGATCGATGGTGCGTCAACATGCAGAATGAATAATGAAACCCCCATTCATTCCATTGACCGATTCCCAGTGAATGATGATTGGAGATCATGATTCAAGGATAGATCCGAAGAATTAAGAAGGAAACGTGGAAGGATATGAAGCGGTTTTACCAAATTTGGAGTATAGACAAAGATTTTATAAAATTAGAGTTTCTAGATAAACCATGGATACACAAAGTGTTCGGTGATGAACACACGGTGTATAACCTCC
This sequence comes from Viscum album, assembly GCA_963277665.1. Classification (NCBI taxonomy): domain Eukaryota; kingdom Viridiplantae; phylum Streptophyta; class Magnoliopsida; order Santalales; family Viscaceae; genus Viscum; species Viscum album. Next base: position 1,604,007,276 of record OY728141.1, on the reverse strand, counting down.
CTCAACAGTGATGACAGGGTTTGGGAAGAGATAAGGATGGCACGACATGTAATCCCCTTGACAGGCCACGTACTACCTTTCCATGGGTGGAAAGTCATGTAAAGGAACACATTACTAGGAACATCCCATGTTTTGAGCACATAGACACATTTTGGAAACACGAGAAACATCCCATAGGGGCTAACATGCCATGTACCAGAGTACACAGACACATGGTTCAAATACAAGGACATGACCAGCAAACATGTCCCTGATCCCCATATAAACTGAACATGCTGTGTAGTCCACCTACATGATATGCACTAATACATAGGATAAGACCCATGTCTGGAAAGAGAAAAGACCTGGTATTGAAGAGTGGGAACATGCCATGTGGGCCACCTCAAATGTCATGTACTGTTTGATCACCCATAATAAATCTTCAATACTCTGTATCGTCTTTGTTTGAACTCAGATTGCAGCCCATGTTATGCCTATCTTGATTTTTTCCTTGTAGAATGTGATGGTTCCCTCAGAAGTGGATTTTGAGATAATATGTGGATGTTCTAGGTTTGTTATGTGTATAGACGACTCCCGATGATGGAAATGATCAAACATGATTACCAGAATGACCTCATGGATAACCCTCTAGTAGGATCTGGGTAGTTTAGTCCTCAATGACCTTCCAGACAAACCATTTAGTAGGATCTGGGTAGTGTATTCACTGATGATTCCAAGATGACCCTCCGTCCGGGCTTGGCAATGTAGTCATCGGCGATTTTGGACTGTCCTTCTAGCTATGCTTGGCAGTGTAGTGCCCAACAATTCTAGGATAAACATCTAGCTGGTAAGGGTAGTGTAGTACACAACAACATTCTAGGATGAACCAATAGTAGGGATTGGTAGTGTAGTCTCCATCAACCTTCTAGGCTGATCCATTTGCATGAATTGGAAGTGTACTCCCTGAAAAACAACCTTTTGTGAAGGCCCTCCAGTATGGTAGGATAGTTTAGTCCCCGACGACCTTTTAGGATGACCCTCTAGCTAGGTCGGGTAGTGTATCCCTCGATGATTTTCTTGGATGACCCTCTAGCTTGGTTGGGTAGTGTAGTCCTCAATGACCTTCTAGATAAGACCCCCCGACTGCATGTTATAGTGGTGTGGAGAGATTCAACTTAACTACGAACTAACGAGAAATATGGGATCTTTCTCCACCGATACCCATTCTCATGAAATGACCTAAAAACCTACAAGTGATTTAGTTCCAACCAAAGTTGATAATATCGATGTGTGATGATTTGAGCCCCTTTGACTTTTGACTCCAAGGTATGCACTTGAGGTACTGGGTATCGCAGATGACTTTACCTTGGAACTGTTGGCTAGTCATATTCTTAGGCTGAGCTGTGAGATGGAGATACCCTTACCCTATCATTTTGGCTTCTTTGACTGAACATATATATATATATATATTTATATATATATCCATCTCATTATAGTACCCAATCCTTGGGTCTTGTTTACTCTGCTTTCAAGAGAGGCAAAGACGCGCATGGTATTCCATGTGATTTTCATGTCTATCTTCTTGTGGTTGGCTAGATCTACACTTTGACTATAGGTAGTGAAGACTTGATGAGAAGTTCAGCTCCTCACGATTTTGAGCTACTTGTGTTTGGATGAGAATAATTTCACAGTCTTGTTGGGTTGATCTACACTTTTTCCAATATCTTTTACTATACCTTGTTCTATATACTTCTTCACTTTGGTTGTATCTCTTACTCCACCTACATATTTTTAGAGTGTTCTATTGGGTATGTATATACTCATCCCTACATGGGATTTTCCCAAAATAATTTGTGTCTTTTGTAAATGGAAGATAGGTCAATCAGGATCTCAAGGGAGTTTAGGGATACGGTTTGCATGGACTTCGTATGGTGGTTGGATATGGGATACAAGAGCATAGATCTCTTGGCTATTACTATTTTCCTGTTTTCTGTAGGTTGGAAGTATTTTTTAGTTTGGGCATGTCTTTTCCCCCTTTACATTTCAATACTCACTACCATACCTTTGTAATTTCTAGAGGTTAATTCATGTTTATGTTACATTATAGTAGTTTCACCCTTTTCAACTTTTCCTTCACAAATTTTCATTGATTTGGATACGTTCGTGTGTACAGGTTCTTAGGCTATGGTCTCCTCGAGTTTATTGTGCTTTCAATGCTTGTCTCCAACCACTGGCCTATGGATGTAGGCTTGGTGTAGTTTCAACTCGATCCCCATCTTGGGTCAGGTCATGACATTTAATCAATAACTTGGGGAAGAAATGAATCTATGGATAATATCAATGCATTAATATCATGAATAATAATAATTGAATTATCAATGAAGGGAATTATTAATATTTGAATTCATGATCTCAGAAATTAGGATATCTTTATATCCAAATACTTATGCCAATATAGTTTAATATATGGGTAGGTATATACCAAATACCCATTTAATAATTTTGGCCAACTAAGTAGTCTCTTGATACCTTTGGATTCATCAAGGATATATATATACGAGGCCCCATACTTCAATACCTGTCCAATATACTCCTCATATATTGAAAGATCAATCTAATTTATAAAAATTATTCCATATCAAAAAATATTTATATTGGGTATAAAATAAAAAATATTAATATTTTCCTAGTCAATAAAATAAATTTCATAGTAAACCACCATATATAAAAATGGTATACAATTTAGTAAATAAATATATTCACTATATAAAGGATATGAATATTTAATAGAAGTTTAAGTTATTATTAATAATTATTACAGGAAAGTGAATGTTTCAAGTGAAATTTAATGACAAAAAAATTTGTAGAAGATAATATATAACCATTAATTCATGGGAAATATAGGCTTTTTAACAAAAATTTTTTCCTTTGGAGAATAAAGAAAAATTAAATAAAAACATTATAATAAGATTTCAATAAATGATTTTATTTGTACAACAAATGATTTTTTTTTGAATAATATAGAAGGGCCAATAATGGTTTTAGTGGTGGGAAAATCTGTTAACACCATATACATTAAAAAAATACTTTTAAATTTTTTAAAAATGAAATCTAAATATGACCCCTTTCAAATATTTAGAAATATTCCTTTAAAATATTATAAAAAGTAAAGGAAAAAAAATAAAATTTCCTTAATAAATCATTATAATAAATAAAAAATACTTTTGTAAAACATATTATAAAAATATGTACATTGAGGGAAAATATATCTAACCAAAAGGGGAAATAAAATAAAATTTTATTTTAAATGTTTTTTTTCATGATTCTTATTCAAAACATATGGAATGTTTTAATAAAATACGAAAAATACATAAATATTCATAGGATAAAAATATATATGGAAATTATGAAGTTTATAAAACAATAATGATTCAAAAAAAAAAAAGAAATCCAAAAAAATGTGATTGTAAAATAAATTCTTACGACTTTAGTATCTTTTAAATTTTAACCATTTGAAAGAGAAAACATGAATTAAAAATTTAATAATATTTAATAAATATATATTCATGTAAAAATCATTAAAGGTGTAGTATATATAAAACACATAAAAATAAATAGGTGAATAATACCAAATAAGTCTCAATAGAGTGGAAATTGAGATGGGATCCATTACCCCAAGTTCAAATTTATTTGTAAGTGATTTTAACATTTTATATAATTTTTTTTTATTTATTATACTTAAATAAAATAAATATGTATCTATATTAAATATCATATATGATTTATTTATAATATTTTATCACCTATTTGTTAATAATCTTTTATTATTATCATTATTTAAGGTGTTAACAACATTTTTCATGAATGTATGGATTCGATAGTTTCAGTCCTTATATATCAAGCATGGTCCCATAATATAAAATATTATATTAATGATATAAATATAATATATATATATAATATATATATTTATATTCATCCATAAAATATAGAGATACAAAAATTAATTACAACATTCATGGAGATGGTAGGCCATACATACACATCAACGTTGTTTTTCACTTTTTAACAGATGATACAAACGAAAGATAAATAATAATTCACCTATACATGACTATTTTTATACCATATATATTTTCTAAATCTATCATTAATACAATCCATTTATAATATAAATTAAAAAATAATCACATTTCTTTGTGGTGGTGGTAGTCCACACGTAATCATGGGAACATTATTTTTTTCCAACAGATTAGAAGGTAAGAATATATACATGATATTATAATTAAATAAGAATAATTATTTCATAAATATAATATATATTAATTAGTTACATCTTTGTAACCATCCTATTAAAGTGGTGATGAAAAATGAATTACATCGTATGTAGTGATGATAAGTTGTATGTACGCAAGAGTGATGTTTTTCTTTCTTTCTATAAGATGTAAAAGGCGTGTAAAATGGTTTTATCATAATCATAATAACATATTAGTATACTGATTATATTATATTTATTTCATTAGTGTGGGTAAAACATATTCGGAATAAGTATAATATGAAATAAACTTGAAAGAGTCAGTAAAGACTATTACCACTTCTTCGGTAGACTTCCTTTAAATTCCTACCTAATAACTCTTGGAATGGTCTTTTAATAATAATAGAGAATCTAATTAATGGTTATTGGAGTTTATAATAGAATTATATCGGGTTTTATCAAGTTATATGGCTCAAATTAATGTAAATAAAAAAGGGATGGGTTCCCTTTTATAAGTGAGGGGAGGGGCACTTTTATAAATTATTGATATATTATAATATAATATCTACCCAACTCAGGTAAAATGGTTTGCAAATTGAATTTATTTGATGATAATGTGTGTAGTCATAATATAATCATCCAATAAAATTTTAATAGATTTAGATATCATTTTAAAAGTTATACTTTGGATTAACCCCTTGGTTAACCAATTTTAATCTCAACCATGGTAATTAATTATTAAATATTAAATGGTTATATTGTTAGTTTTTAGGTGAAAATTGGATCATAAATGGAAGATAGACTAAATTTTAGATCATAAATTGTCCTTATTGTCCTATTTCAATATTTTAATTATTTTTAAATAAATTAATAATATATTATTATCATAAAATATCATTCATGTCATTTTTGACACTATTTATTTAATTTGACATTAAAGACACCAAGACAAATATTTAATTTGAATATAATGATTTCAAAAAATACATAATATAATAAACTATTCTACAAAATTCATTTAATATAATAATTCATCCAAATTTTATTATGTTTAATATTTTTAATATCATTTATTTTATTTTTCTATTAATTGAATAAATACAGTGTTAGTGTAGCATAATAATTTAAAGTAATTATTAAATAATTAAAAATTAAAATAAATTACTATGATAAAAAATTAATTGATATTATAAATTAATATTTAAACTTGAATATATCCTTCTTTTATCTTTATAGAAAAATAATATATATATTAAAGTCAAGAGCATGACATTTTGTTTTAAATATTTTCTTAAATTAAAATAAATGTTAATATCAAAGAAAAATGGAAAAAAGTGGCCATATTTTTGAGTATTGTATAAAAGTTTCCAAAATAAATTATGAAAATATGATAAAGTAAAGTGTTATATAAATTTTAATCTGCTCTCCAAAAGTTTTATTCTTATTTTACCCATTTTATGCTTAACAAGGTGATAAATATCCCCCAAGGCTACTATTCATAAGGAAAAGATAAAATTTACCATTTACTAAATTTTAACCCAATGAGTCCAAATATGGAATAAATTTTATCAATTTAAATTCATTTAATTAGATGAAAAAAATTTTAGATAAAAACACAATGTACAAAGAAAAATAGTTTTCTTTAAAAAATGTTTTTAGTCAAAAAATGAACTTATAATGAAATTAGGTATAATGATGATTAAAATGAAATTAATTATATAATTTCTAACTAGAATAATATTATGTTAATTTATGATTAAATTCAAAATAATTATTTGTCTTTTTCAATTAAATAAAATGATATTTTTTCAAAGAAAATGTATTTTTCACTATTCATAGAAAAATCAATCTTTTTTTAAAAAACTACCACAATTTTAACCAAAGAGAATATTGAAATGATGAATTTAAAACTTGTATAATTGTTTAAAAATAATATTTTAGTATATTGTTTTTTGTTTTTAAACTCATTATTTCATGTAAATGAGGCTATCAAAGAAATTTATTTAAAGAGATATATATCATAAAATCTAGGGTTGTTACATTCTACCTCTTATAAGAATCTCAACCTCGAAATTAACTTTTGTAATAAAAAGACTAATGATAATTCTACCTAAATACATCCTCACTTTCCCACATAGATTCCTCAATTGTATTATTTTTCCAAAAAACACTGATAAGATGAGTGGTCATGTTTTATAGAAACTTCTATCTATGATCCATATATCAACCAATTGATACTTATAAGGCTAATATTTCTCTAGTGGCATGAAATTTTAGTTTATTACATGTGATGGATCAGGTATGTACTTCCTTAAGATATATACATGAAAAAAGTTGTGAACTTGAGAATGATTTTGTGGAATCATCAAGCGATAAACTACCATTCTGATATGATTAAGAATTTCGATGTGGCCTATATATAGGGATCAAAATTTCCTTATATCCAAATATTATAACCTTATTCCAATGTTTTATAAATATGAATAACTTATCACCAACTTTAAACTATTGAACTTGCTGATTATTGTCAGCATAATGTTTTTGTCATCTTTGTGCTTCCCTTATGTGTTTCTGAATGGATATTACCTTTCATGAAATTTAAATAGCTATATTTTGTCCCAATAGCATTAGTTCTCTAAATTTACTCTAACACATTTTAGTTATACACTTCCATCCATATAGGGATTCATAAAAAGCCTTATGAATGCTCGAGTAAAAGCTATTGCTTTAAGAAAATTTTACCAAAGGAAGGTGTTTATCCCAACAAAATTTGAAATACATAGAGCAAGATCCAAACATATATTAAAGAGTTTTACTAGTTCTCTAAGAATGACTATCTTTATGAGGATGATAAGAAGAACCGAAACTCAACTATATATCCAGATCCTCTTAAAGGATTCAATAGAAGTTTGAGGAAAGTCTTGGATTCTAATTAGATATGATTGAGAGTGGTACTCCATACACGTTCACAAATTTTTTAATGTATAACCAAGTAAGATGATCAAGAGATAAATATTCTCTAGTAGTGAAAAAATGTTCTTATTTTATAAGAAGATTCACTATAACACAAATTGAATTGTCCCTTTATATGTTTTGGGGAGTCTGAAGATGAAATCATTGGTAATTGTTTCCCACATCCACTCTAGTATGAGTAATGTTTATAAAATCCCATTAGAATTTAGTCTCCCAACCATAACTTTCCAACATAGTAGCCATCAAGATACACACTTGAAAATATCCCTTTTCTTGTTACCCCACATTAAATATTATTTCAGATCTCTATAAATCATTTAACTTCTAGGATGAATAAATAATGATGAACTAAGAGATTTATCCAATAGATCCTTATTCACCTATGGTATTTAAAAGACAAAAAATTGTTTCATGAACCTTATCATTCAATCATAATCATGTTTAAAATTAGGAACATTACCCACCTAATTCGATAATTCCACATCTTCCTTCCCTTCCTTCTCAATCCTCTCATGGATGGATGGTTGAACATTCATCAGGTAAAGACAAGCTCTAATCCATTCATCAATATTTAAATACAAAAAATTATTAAATCCATAAATATTGGACTTCTTTCAATATTAATCATTAAAAAACTAGCAAGATATTTCCAACTCAAATCCTCAATCACCTTGTTTTTCTTTCTAGGGTGGTAATGTATTGAGTAGTCACAATCCTTGATCAAATCCAACCATATTCTATTGTGCATATTAAATTATTTATATGTAAATATATACTTCATGATTTTATGATTAGTATATTTATCACACCTTTCACAATATAAACAATGCCTCCACATACTTAATTTAAAAATTATCACTGGTACCTCAAAATCATTAGTTTGAAAATTATTCTTGTGAATTAACATTTGTGTAAGGCATAATCTATCACCAGATCATTATTCTTGAGGATGAATCCTAGTCCCTTATTGGTATATAAATATATATTAGAAACCCTTTTCCACTAATTTATATTGTAATTATGGGCACACTCGATAAATTTATTTTTAGATATTTGAAATTATACTCACATTTATCTATCCACATGAAATTAGCCTCCTTATAATTTAATTTGGTTAGTGGATTAGATAAATATAGGAAATATCTCACTAAGTATCAGTAGTGTCTATCCAACCAAAGAAAACTATAGATCCTAGTCCCCATTGTTGGTGTAAGACATTTTTCAATATTTGTTGTCTTTTAAGGATCCACCTATATACCCCGAATTGGGATTATATAACCCAAGAATGAAACTTTATGAATCCAAAAATCACACTTAAAAAATTTAACATACAAATTATCTCACCTCATGTTATTTTTCCCAATTCTCAAATGTTCTTTATGATATTCCATTATATTTGATTATATAAGAAAATAAATTATAAATATCACCACAAACATTTCATGGAAATATCAAAAGAAAATATACAATAAATCCAAGATGATATCCGGATCATTGGGAAGTCCAGATGGTATTACTATACACTCATAATGACCATAAATCATACGTAAGGTTGTCATGGGTATATGATCTTTCTTTACCCTTATATAATAATATCCATATTTATGATCAATCTGAAAAATATTGAGATCCTCATAATTGATCAAACAAACCAGCATATGGGGTAAAGGATACCTATTATTAATAATGATTTGTTAATTTCCCAATAGTCAATGAAAAAATATGTTGACCCATATTTCCTATTAAAAAAAGAACTAATGCACCCCATGATGAATCACTAAGATTAATGAATAACTTATCTAGATTCTACTAGATTTTCTTCTTTAATTAATACAACTTAATTAAGGCCATTCTATATGGATTATTTGAAATATGTTTAACAATGAGTTTGAGTTTTATTTGAAAACTAACTTCATGGTTTAGGGAAAGACTAGGAAATTTTTCTAGAAAGAAATCAAAAAAATACCATACAATAGAAATATCTTAAATAATGAGTTTCTCCGTAACCATATGAGATAAATATCCCCCATACATTGGTAGTAAAACTCATATGATGGATGTAATTTCTATTGGGATTTCAAGTTTACATTCACAACCAAATACTACCATAAGTTGATTTATAATATTTAATGTAATTTACCTTCCTCAAGAATTGATATATTCTCTATATTGAGAGAGAGAGAGAGAGCCAATCCATGAAAAAAATTAAATGAAATTCAACTAGAGTCTAAATAATGCAATTTATAGAAAGAATATTCACATAAAATTATATCAAATAAGAGGTATATACTCGAGACATGGTCATCCTAATTTTAAGATTTTTTGTTTCCAACATAACATTTAATCATTAAGGTGGTAATGTAATACCCTTAGAAAAATCTTCATATATAAAATATTAGTTAGAACCTAAATAATTTTTTTTCACTTATATATTAAATAATAAGTGAGCCTTTCCCTAAATCACTTATAAATTCCATTTTGTTTGTAGCAATTACATATTCTTGGCCTTCTATAATTGTATTATTCTATGGTATGTTTCCTAGACTCTTGGGGAGATGGTTTGAATAATTTCACATCTATTTATAGTTGAATCTCAAGATATTAGTGGGTTCATTATTTTTCTTACATTCATGAGATAAAAAAACCTTATATACGAACTTGTAAAATACTCGCATTCCCTTAAACAATATTCTATGATATTTATTCCCATATTTATTACTTTATGAAAATTTATTTGTTCCATTATTCTTCATTGATGTGTACCCTTTTTCTTGGTGCTCAGCCAACCTCTTCCTATAAAAATTTCCCTTATAGATGTAGGATCTAGAAAATTGTTTCTTTATATTAATGAAACATGATACTATATCTTCAAATGATCAAAACATTTTATAAACTATTACCCTTTAGATATTAAGCTTAATCCCATAAAAGAAATGGATAATCATTATTTTCGGATTATGTATGTAGTCCGAATCATGCTAGGATAATCCTATAAAATTATCCTCATACTCTACCACACATTATTCTTCTTTATGATTTAATTTTATGAAATTACTCTCTATTTCATATCATTGTTCTTGGGAGAAGTATTTACCAAATAAAATCACATTTAAATTTATTCAACCCATGATTTCTATTTATTTAGCCTCTTTAGTGTTATGGATCAATGAATACCATTGATCTAATTATACTTTAAAATAATACACTACCAAAATTATCTTTTTTTAATTTAATTATATAAAAATCTAGGAATATCCTTTCAAGAGACGTAATCCATTGTACAAATACTAATAGATTAAGAGTTCTATTAAAATATGGAGGCTTAGGTAACATAAAGCGATCCAACATAGGCAAATCATGCTATGGAAAAATAGGTTTCAGCATAAAGGGAAGGTTATTCATCATAACCTGAGTCAGATTCCCTAATATGGAAAGGATCTTCTTATCTCCAACACTAGATATATTGGATTTCTCAATAGTGAAATCCTTATATTTTTAAGTGTGGAGATTACCTTTCTTTAATTAGAAACCATCACTAAATAATGGAACAACTAGAGTTATCTTATAATCATCATGAATATTGATCCATAAAATAAAAATACCTATAATAGTATAATTTATAAAATACTTTAAAGTATTATCATAATTATCATGTTAGATATGTTTATTTTAAATATAGTTCCCCTGGTTTCTTCTAAACTTCATCTAATACCAATTATAGACTCTCCAACTCCAGTGACCCAGATCTAGTGTCTCATTTTTTATATTTTCATAATATACAAGGGATATCATCTTTAAGGACTGATAATTTTAGAAGTCTTGAAGAACCATATTCAAACTAGATTATCATATTACATTGAAAATAAAAAATAAATTACATAAGAAAAACCCTTTCACCCTTAATATTATTCATAATATCTTTCTTTATATCATAGAGATTGGGAAAAAATAAAGGGTGATCTCAGATTCTTAGTGAGGGTTATGCACACTAAAAACTATCATGAGTAAATAAGGAATAATAAATACGGAAAGATAAATAATAGAAAACACCTAAAATTTTATCAATAACACAATAAAAAAAAATTCATCCACAGATAATATCAATGCAATAATATCATGGATAATAACAAATAAATTATCAATGAATAAAATTCGTTATGTTAGACATCATAACTATAGATATTATGATATATTTACTATAAAATCCGTGTCTAAAGACTTGGTTCTTTCATTACAGGACTTTTAAATATTTATAAATATATATTTCTGTAGTTAGTCACTGAGAAGACATGTGTTTCTGAGTCCTAGTGTGTCCATAATTAATTTTATAAAAATATTAAAAATATTTATATTATGTGTGTACATCTTCTTAAAGAAAATAATATAACTCTTAAATGGAAGATGTTATAAAAAATATAAGTCCATTATTGATTCCAAAATGAGGTTTTACCCAAGGTGTGACAATTTTTTTTCGGCATGTGGTGCTCAGACTATTTTCTCGTTGGTAGTATGTTCAATGAAATAAATAAATAAAAATTTCATTTTAACATAGTGAAATATTCTATTGGAATAATACAATGAATAATTTTGTAGGGTTAGCTGCATAAACCTTGGGATAATTATAGAGGTCATCCTTCCTACTCCATTAGTGAATCACCTCGAACGATGAAGAAATGATGGATAAGAGAAGATCAGGATGTAGCGAATGTAATGACTTTATTCAATCATTGGGGAGTGAACTCTTCGATGATTAATGATCAAATATATAGGTAGGAATCATCAATTAATGATTTATCCCTTTTTATTAAATATTTTGATCATATTTATCCTTGTTCTATCGATTTATGCAAACAATGGCATAATCATGCACCTATGTACTAGATTTAAATTGGTTTCTGAATTAATATATAACATTGGATCATTGTTTTTGATCATTTTCCAGGATTTATTATCCAATGGTCCTCTAAACTTTCTTTGGTGTCTTTCTCCCCAATTCTTCTTCATGTTCATCATCGGTAGGACCCCACTATCTTGGTTCAACATTTTCGGGTGGTACCAAGCCCAACCAGACCCACAAAACCACGATGGATCGATAAAAAAAGAATAGATCGATGAAGTATGAAAAAATATAGTATGATTGTAATTTTTGGTTGATTGAATCAATGAATAAGGGAAAATTCATCCCATATGGAAGGAGTGGTGTTTTTAGGTTGAATGATGAATTCTCAGGGTTCAATGTGATCCATTATTCTATAAACAATGAAAAAAATCATTATTTTAAGCTAGATACACAAATTTCATCTAGTGATAAGGCCATAATAGATGATGGAAGATCATATTAAAGGCATTATAAGTGGATATGATATTTTATTAAAATAATGACAACATATCTTGTACAAGTATGAACACACAACATATAGCCCCTTAAGTGTGGATGCTATGGTTTTGGTAAATCTTAAGGATGACACTTCATGTATCCCTCCTTCACGCTATGTACCCCTTCCATAGATGAGAAACCTGTGTGATGGATTATATGGGTATGATTCTTTGTGGAAGTACATGGATAGGTACAAGACATGGGGTCAGTACATAGACATGATGTTTAGTACACATACATGACAAGAAGGACACGACCCGATTCTGGGTAGGTTAGACATGCCGTGTAGTCCACCTACATGACATGTACTTCTACTTGGTCAGGATTCATGTGCCGGTCAAGGATATGAATAGGGGGTTGAATGAGACCACATGTCATGTAGGTACCCTCACATTCTATATACCCCTATAAATCTTTTTAGGAAACATAATGGTTTCATATCTTCTTTGTTTGGAGTCGAACTTTGGCCTATGAATAGAATATACTAAGTGTTTTCCACATAGAATGTGATTTTTTCCTTCCATCCAACAGCCCGAAGGCCATCAATTTTTTTATTATATGATAAAGCCCCCTTTTGAGGGAATAATGGGGAAACCCAAAAAGACTTTATGAACATAGGAAAAATCAAACCTAAAAGAAAAAAGAGTAAAACCAGAATGACAACACGAAGCTGCCCCTCCCTAGAATTTGATCATGATGACGCTCTCAACCATTACAGGGCTATTCGGCAAGAAAGTGTCTTCTGTCAGAGAACATGCCTGTTCTGATGGCTAATTCCACACCCTCTCAAACAACAAAATATGGAAATATCTTCAAATATAAATTACTAGATTTAGATCCTCCTCTCGAGATCTTTCCATGTAGTCAATTCTAGTTGCATAACCATCCCACCTTCAGAAACAAACCAACCACACAACTAATTACACCATTTCACAATTTGTTTAATTTCACCATTTTATAGTCATCACCACCAAACAGCCTTCCAACTTCAATATAAAACATGAAATACATTCATAGACTAGTTACCAATAAGCCTTAAAGGTCAAATATGCCTCCACTGAAGATAGCATCGAACCCTGCCACGTCCCACTACCACCGCAGTCACAAAAGCGACCAGAAGATGATCTAAGAAGTACAAAGTTGTTCCATCATCTCCTAGGACTCGATGACCCAAAAACACATCAATGAAGCATCTCCAGTGTAGGGATTCAGACCACTCTGAATAGAAAATGCCTCTCTATGCATGGATCCACCCAGATCTGAACTACAAACTAACCCTCACCAGAATCCATATAAATAAAACCACATACAGTAGGGAGACACCAGTAGGGAGGGATACCAGCATGCGATTCCATGAATCACACCCCCAAAATAACCAATTTCATATCCATCACAAAACATGTAAACCTGGAAGAAAGCACAGAACCACTGACGAGAAAAGCCCCTCCCCCTCTGAACCACTCCAGAGCCAACATCAACCCACACCAAAATATCACTCCATATCCATGCCAATTCTCACCAAAGACATCCCAATCCACACCGTGCAGAAGCCATTGAGACACGCTGAAACAATCGAGACACGTGAAAACCAAGCCATCAAGGCATGCAGAAGATGAACTAATCCAAACCACCTTAGAAACTAGATGCAGGTGAATTCGACACCGATCCACCAAGCCATGCTAGAGGAGTGAAGGATATGGGGCTTGTGAAGAAACCCTATACATGCATAGGCGGAGAACCCCACAGCTTAGAGGAATCTTCTTCACTTATAAAAAAAATATAATGTGATTATTTCCTCATTTGTGGATTTTGAGATATGATGTGAAAATTATCAGGTATGAACCTTATTAAGGAGACACCCAATGATGGTATTTATTACATATAATCACTAGACACTGCCGATTTTTACCCTCCAAAAGAGGTGGTTGGTAGAGTCATTGACTTTAGAGTGGAACCACCCATAAACATATGCAAGGGTCCTCTACAAGTACCTTCTGAGTCGAACCCCTTGAAGAACTTGGGCATGGGTCCTCAATGAGTAGTGTGGAACCCCCCTCCGGTACTAGGGAGTGGGTCCTTGACCTTTAAAGTGAAACACCCCATCAGTATGGGCATGGGTCCTCTAACATACCAAGTAGAACCCCCTTATCAGCATTGGACACAAGTCCTCATGATACTAGTGTATAACCACCCATCAGCCTGGGTGAAGGTCCTCTACCTTACTATATAGATCCCCTATAAACATATAGTTTGATTCCTCATGATACGAGAGTGGAAGCCCCCATCAGCATTGGTGTAGTTTCCCTACAAATAATTATAGAGTGGAAACACCATGAAGTAATAAAAAAGAAACTCTATATAGATACTTATAGAGTGGAACCCCCCTAACGTACTAGGTAATAGATCCTCTACTTTGAGTTTGTAGCCCTCAACTATATGACATAGTGACGATGTGTTGCTTTACTTGGAATGTTACTTCTAGGAAGATGTGTGAAATGTCAGGTATCATTGATGGACTTTTGGAACTGTTGGATACTCTTATTCATAGGCTGTTCTATGAGATGGATATCCCCTTAGTCTCTCATTTGGGCTTCTTGACTGAGTATATAGATATATATTATTCTTTATACACACCTTTTATTTGGTTATTCTCTTTCAATGGGATATAAATATGCATGAGGTATACAATGTGCTTTCCGTGTTTATCTTCTAATGGTTAGTTGAGTCTACTATCCTACTATAAGTGGAAAAGACTCGATAAGTCGTTCATTTACTCACCATGTTGATCTACCTATATTTTTATGATGTTACATTCACACTTGGTTGGGTTAATTTATTATCTTGGATTGTATCTTGTATCTAACACCTTTCCATTTCAATTTTATCTCTTACTACCACCTTCATCTTTTGAGGTGTCCTATTGTGTATGTATATACTCACCCCTACATAGGATTTGACAACATGTTTAATGTCTTATGAAGATGATAGACATGTTAGTGGTTACTTTATAAGATCATAGGGATACTTGGTACTTTGTACCGCATATGGTGGTTGAAACCTAGGATTCAGAAGATGGGCTATCTTAGTATTTTAAATTTCCAACATTGTTTGGTTGGAAAATATTTCTGGTTATTGTGTATTTTCCCCTTTACTTTTCAGTTTACACTACCATACTCTCGTACTACCTAGAGGTATTTCATGCATGGTTATTCCCTTATATTTCTACTTATTCTACTATTTCATTCTACACTACAGTATTGAGATTGATCTGTGTGTGCAGACAAGTACTTAAGAAAAGGTCTTCCCATGTTAGTTATGCCTTCGGTGTTAGTGACCAACCCCTAGAACATAGAGGTGGGCTTAGGTTAGTTTCAAATCAAGCCCCAACATCGGTCAGGTTGTGACAAATTTGTATTAGAGTAGGTTCATTATTTGTGATATTGTTTGGAATAGTCCCTTTATGATGATTTGTTTGAGTTTAGGGAAGCAGTGTTAAAGTGTCCTGAGCATAGCTCTCAGGCCAAGAAATCTAGTGATGGTGTGGATGACCAACATATCTATTCACCAGGACCCTGTCTACCTAATGGTCAGCTAGGAAAACCATAAAATTTGTTGTAGGGATCTATGGTACATGCATCATATAGGATTGAGTCTTTGATAGTCACTCTTGTATCATCTCCCCATTATCTTCACACACACACACACACACATTCTATTCTAACTATGGTACGTCTTTATAAATATCGGCATGCCTATGAAATGATAGCTAGAGAGGATACCAGTTCTGGATCATGAAGACAATTAGATGAATGATGAGGCCTCATTTTAGGGTCCATCTCACATGCTTTCCACTCTAGGTGGGTAGGTAGGAGGACCTACACCCGTCGAGTAGTAGATCATTTCAGTAGAGTAGGATAATGATGTATGTTGTCTTAGTGCACTCCATGATTTATAGCACCAAAGGCCATTGAGGTTCTGAAGTGAGCCAAACCCATAGGTAATAGAGGACTTACCAATGTTGGTGGTCTTTGTCTTCAGGCTCATTAAGACAATGATATACCAGGTGGTTTCACTTGAATCTATCATTTTCCATAGGGTATCTCAACGGTAGTGGAGCCCTATTGCATAGATGCATGATGAGTCAATAGTATCGTGGATCTACATTTGGAAATTATTCCATGAGGATTACGACACCTGATTCTTTCACTCATTTAAGATCCATGAGCCTTTGTAGCTTCATTATAGCGGGATGATAGGGTATGAGTACATGGTGAGGTTTATAGACCTTACACGGTACTCCCTTAACATGATTCGAGATGGATACTTTCAATATTGAATGTTTGATAAAGGAATTAATAGAGAGATCCATGAATGCATGGTTCCCTTGTTCACCCCAACTATGTTGGGATACTAGAGCTGGAACTAGTGATATATAGATTTTTTTAGAGGGATGCCAGATATCTAGAGTTGACATTGTGAACCACAGTGTTCAGTCATCCGTAGAAGCTACCCGACATCAAGCACTAGGATCTCAATGTAGGATACCATCCCATGATTAGACTTAGGCATGTGGTTAGAGGAAACATAGTGGAATATGGAATACAAGAAATGGTTGGTGATTTTCATTTGGTGGGTGAGGTCACATGGAGTGAGACAACCTAACCATACATGCTGAGCATCACAAATAGAAAGCTGATGGACCCCCACAATAGAGGTAGCACCATGATCAGGGATCCCTCAAGAGAGTACATGGTGGTCCCCTAGGAGGAATAGATGAAATTGGGTAAAGATGAGTTATGTGTGGTGTAATATTCTATGACATCCTTTCACCACCACCACTTAGAGACCCATGTCAGGCTTAGGGAGCGGGTGATCAGGGCCGTAGATAACTACAGTCTTTGGGGGTTTATGATCCTACAGTTCATGAGATTATTAAAGGTTTCATATTTGATTATTATAATATTGATTTAGAGTTATTATACATAGGTTTAATTCACTACTTAATCTATTTACTCTTAATGTGAGAGCTATAGATCCCAGTTGAGTTGATATCCTAGTATCATCGTCATAGGGCTCTTATAGGGAACACTTATTCTGTATAATTTATCTGCCAACTATGAAGATATCACTTTTTGGAGAGAGGTTAACATTATACCTTTTTTAATCATGATATAACCTGTTGATGTCATCTTGGGTATGGATCTACTATCCATGGTTTGATCCCATATTGACTGTCACCATAGAAAAGTTAGATTCTTACGCACTGATGGGATGATATTTTTCTTTTATTGAGAGAGAGAGAGAGATCTCATGGATGGGAAAGTGGGTTTTATGAGAAGGAGGCTAAATCCCATCTCCCTTCATTTTTAAAGTACATCCCTTGATGAAATAGGATCATTAGGTATTTTTAATTCTTAAGTGGTTGATGATGACATGGATGTCTTTCCCAAGGAAATTCTGACACTCTCTCTATGGTGGGAGATGCATTTTTTCATTGACTTGCATCCCAGGACCACTTATATGTATTATGAAGCATATATGATGGCCCCTACTGAGATCTGGGAGATGTGGTTGAAGTTGGATTATCCTTGAGAGAATGGAATCATCAGACTTAGTGTGTCCCCCCTAGGAAGCTCTGGTGTTGTTCATAAAAAAAGTGGAAGAGAAAGTATACCTTTGTGTGGATTATCATCTCCTGAAACAAGCCAAAAAAATAAAAAATAACCATCAATAGGGATTTATGACATCTTTTATCAATTATAAGGTATAATATAGTTCTATATGATCAATATATGGTCCATCTAGCACCAGTTTATGGTTCTCAAGGATGATATTCCAATGTTAACATTCTGATGTCACTATAGAAACTATGAGTTCCTACTGATGCCATTTGGTGTGAAAAATTCCACCATTGTGTTTATGTATTTGATAATTTAGGTATTCTAGACATACATAGACTAGTTATTGGTTGTTTTCATCGAATATGTATTCATATACTCTACATCATATGTTGAACATGCAGAGAACTTGAAGATGGTCCTAGATTTACTTTGAGAGCACCTGATTTATGGAAAGATCTCAAAGTGAAAGTTCTATATTCATGAGGTTCACTTTCTGTGGAATTTCATTTCAAATCATGTTTTATCCATGGATCTAGAAAATATTGGGGATGTTCTTTCTTGGGGTCCACCTAATTGCTTTTTAGAGGTACACATGATTTCTTGGTTTGGCATGGGACTATAAGAGGTTTGTAGAATATGTCTTCATAATTACAGCCCCTTTGAGATCCCTGATTCCAAAAGGGAATCCATTTTTTTTGTCTTAAGATGTACTATATGAACTTCAAGGATTTGAGGTTGAGGATGATGAGTGGTCCTATGTTGAGACTACCATATAAAGGCATGGCGTTCATAGTGTAATGTGATTCATAATAAGTTTGGATTAACTATGTATTGATGTAGTAGCATGAATATATTGGATATGGGTAGAGGTAGTTGAGAACCTAGGATCATAACCACATGACTCATGACCTAGATATGTAAACATCAGTCTTCTCCAAGAATATGTAGATGCACTACCTTATATGGGAGCTCTTTGTGGTTTACATGGACAATCAAAGCCTCAAGTACGTATCCATGCAGAGAGACTTGAAGTTGTGATAGTGGTTCATGGTGGAGTTCCTAAAATACTCTGACTTATAGATAGTCTATAGTATAATGAAGGGAAATTTAATAGAGGATTCCCTTAGTATGATGTCTCAGACTCACCTAGTGCTAGAGGCTTCGAAGCAGCTGGCCTCCTTACAGCTGACCTTGGTGAAGTAGGCGGGTATAATTTTTCTTCAATCAATGGTTTTGATTCCTTCACTTCTCAAGAGTGTGAGGGAGCCCCATCTCAGATACATTGACTATGAGGATTTATGTGACTGAATATTCATAGGTGACTCACCAGATATATATTTTGAAGGAGGTAATCACATCATCCTTTTCCATGGATGGACATCAGTCCTAGTCATGTTCCAGGAAGAGGTTATGAGAAATTTAAAAACTTCTCCCATACTTGTACATACTAGTGTGGATAATATGTAAAAAGTCCTTTGGAGATAGATTCAGTGGTATCGCAAGAGACCGGGAATAGATAAGTTTGTCTCTTAGTGCCTTTCTTGTTTGTAGGTGAAGGATAAGCACCGGGTTCTGATATTTTTTTTACATCCCCTTAAGGTCATGGAGTAGAATTGGGATGAAATATCCATAGAATTTGTGAGGTGGATTCCAAAACTATCTAACATCCTTGACAATATTTAGGTGATAGTTTATTGTCTCACAATTTCAGAACACTTCCTTACTATCAGGGAATATAGTTTGTGGGAGATTTTGGGGAAGTTGTATATACGAGAGAGCCTTTTCCTTCATGGGTTACCCTCAAAGAGTGTGTTCGATAGTGATTCAATATTTACATCATGATTAGAGAGAGGCCAGAAATAGTAATTCAGGACCAAAATGAGGATGTGTACATCCTTTCACTTCATGACTGGTGGGAAGACCAATAACACTATCCAGGTGTTAGAAGATATATTGAGAGCTTGTGTATAAGACTTCTATTAGTGTTGGGATAATCACTTTAACTTTTTAGGGGTTTTATAAAACATATATACCCCTATAATTTTATCATGAAATATTTTTATGCCCTATATATGAGACCGTTCATGTCACCCTTGGGCTGGATAGAGATTGGTGGGACATCTCGTATATCCCCCGAGAAGGTGCATGTGATGATGAAGAAAGTCCATGTCATCCATGAATGAATGAATATGGAAAAAAGTATATAGAAATGTTACATATATACCCATCAAAATACATTGTATTTTGAGAAGTGTGGCCACATATTCCTGGGGTTCTCCTCAAAATGAGGGCTGTGGAGGTTTGGTCGGGACACAAGCTATCCCTGAGGTTCATTGGGCTGTTCGAGATCATTCAGAGGGTTACAAGGTTTCTTACCACATCTTCCTACTACATGGCTAGAGTGGGTGAAAAATGTCTTACTCATGTTATAGCTGAGGATATATGTTCATTAACCTATTCAGGTTATCGACTAGGGAGATCTATACATAGATGATGGATCCACCTTTTTGATGAAACCAACGATGACTGAGGATTTATATGAGACGACCCTGCATAGATGGACAATACCCTTGGTCTGTATGTTTTGGTAGAACGAGAAAGTGTAAGAGAGTTTTTAAGAGCCAGAAATCCAAGTGGGAGATCAATATCCAATTATATTTGTTTATTTTTTTCTTTTATGGGAAACAATATTGAATGTGGAAATTATATAGACATGTTTTTTCCTTGTAATACTTCTAAATATTTCTATATATATTTCATGAATTTTTAACTGATATGACGTCTGATTCCGAGGATGGGTGTGGATGAAATTAATTTTATAAAAATATTAAATATATTTATATTGTGTTAATGTATATTCTTAAATAAAATGAGAAAAATCTTAAAAAAATATCATATCAGAAATTTGAGACCATAGTTGAGTCTGGAACACAGTGTTTACCTTAGGTGACATTAAATGGGTTGGCGTAGGGTGTTCAGACTCCGTGCTCCAATGGGTTTCCATCAGTGAAATAATTAATTAATCATTTTATTTTAACACAAAAAAAATGTTCTATAAGAATAACTACATGTATAATTATCTAGGGTTAGCTGTATAAACTGTGAGAGAATTCTAAATATCCTCCTTCATCCACTAGAAAAAGACCTCTGAGGATGAAAAAATTCCAGATCAAAGTAGATCAAAAAATAATGAATGAAAAGACATCATTCAATAATTTTGGAGCATGTATTTAGATGAAGAATAATACAATATCTAGGCCGGACTCCTCAATTGTTTATTTATTCCCATTTGATTAAATAGATTTAATAGGTTGATCCCTGTTCTATCAATCTGTTCCAATTGTGGCCAAAGCATGCACATATGTACTATATTTATTTTTTTTGAATTGATTTATAATTCCAGATCACCATTCATGACCATTTTCTAAGAATTATTGGTCAATGATAATGAAAACTTTTTTATAGTGCCTTTCTCTCAAATTCTTCTTCGTGTTCATCACCGACAGGTCTACGCGATCCTAGTTCGACATTACCAGGCGGTACCAATCTTGATCGGACACTTTCAACCATGAAGGGTAAAAAATACACTGATAGGTGAATTATAGATAGATATAGGAATATTTCAGGTTTTGGTTGATTGTTTCAGTGATTGATGTCTAAATCACCACCAAAATAAGGTGCGGTGTATGTAGGTTGAACAACAAACGCCATTGCATTGAAGATATCTATTTTATGGAGAACATTAGCTAGAAACCACGTTTTTAACTCGATCACATTAGTTTCTTCTAGAGATACTGCTAAAATCGAATCCAAAATTTTGGATTCATTGCATGAGAAGTGGATATGAGATTCTGTGAGAATCTCAACTACAAATCATGTACGAGGATGAACACACCGCATTTAACCCCTTTAGTGGGACAACTAGTTTTTTGAAAATAATAAGGATGGAATGATGTGTAGCCCTCCTAAATGCCATGTAACCCTTTCAAATATGGGAAACCACATTATGTATCACATGGGTAGGATTCTGTGTGGAAGTACATGACGAATTACATGAACATGGGGTTAGTACCTGAACATGGGGTTCAATACACGAACACATCCAAAAAGGTGACGTTTGGTACTTGGTATCTTTGAATCATTTTGTAGTCCACCTACACAGTTAGGGAATATATGTTAGTTGGGGGTATGTACATTCTATGGAGCGGGACCTCACAACATGTGGTCCCCATCACACACTGTATACCCCTTGAACTCTTTCTACGAAACTTGAAGGTTCTGTATCTCCTTTGTTTGGATTCATGAATTAGGAATGGGAGTAGACTATCTTGATATTTTTTTCTATGTATAACATGATGGTGCCCTCATTTTCTGGACATTGATATACCTGTGAAAGTTTCTGGGAACAATTATTTTTGAGGAGACACCCAATGACGACAGTCATCAGACAGAATAACCAGAGACTACCAAGTTACCCTCCAATATATATGGGAAGTGGATTCCTCGACCTTTATAGTGGAAACCCCCATTTTCATGAGAACATGTCCTCTATAGTAACCTTATGAGTGTAACCCCTAACATTCTAGGGTGTAGGTCCTCAATGGATAGAGTAAAACCCCCTTTGGTACTAGGGCGTGGGTCCTCAACCTTTAGAGTGGAATGCCCATAAGTATGACCACGAGTCCTCTACCTTACCTAGTGGAACCCCTCTATTGTTATAGGGAATAAGTACTCATGATACTAAAGTGGAACCCCATTAGTATGGGTGAAGGTATACTACTTTATTGAGTGGAAACCCCTATCATTATAGGGAGAGAGTACTTATGATACTAGAGTATAACCCCCCCATCAACATGGATGCGATTCCTCTAAGAATACATACATAGTAGAATACCCCCTGACGTACTCAGAAAAGGGACCTATACAAATACTTATAGAGTGGACCCCCTCCCTAGTGCACTGAGGAGTGGGTTCTCTACTTTGAGTTTGTGGCCCCTCAACTATATGGAATAGTGATGGGGAATGGATTGACATGGAAAATTATATATGGGAAGAGGAGTGACATGATGGGAATCATTTCTAGTATTTTTGAACTATTGGATACTATTCTTCATAGGCTTAACTATGAGATTGATATCCCATTACCCTCTCATTTGGGATTATTTACTGAGTATATGTATATATATATATTCTTATCTAACCACAAATTAGATTTTGTTAATATCCTTCCATGGGAGGAAGAGACGTACGAGGTATGAATCATGATTTTTGTGTTTATATTCTCATGGTTGGCTGATTATACTCTTCTAATAAAGGTTAAAATGAATCAATGAATAGTTTATATACTCAAATTTTTGAGAAGCTTAGATTTTCTTGAGGTTACATTCAATAATTTTTGGGTTAATCTATTCTATTTGACTGTATCTTGCATCTAATGTATTTCCATTCCTATCTCTTGTTGCCTCTTATAGATTTCTGGACATCCTACTAGGTAAGTATATAATCACCCCTGCATGGTATTTTCTTGTATGTTTGATATCTTATGAAGATAACAGATAAATAGGTGGTGACATCAGAAATTCTTATGGAAACTTAGTAATTTGGATGGTGTATAGAGGTTGCAGCTTGGGATTTAGGAGTTGGGATCTCTCAATAGTTTACTTTTCTATTTTTTTCTGGTTGGAACATATTTTTCATTGGGCATGTATTTTTACCCATTAATTTTTAGTTTACAATATTGTTCTATTGTACTATCTAGAGGTTTTTCATTAATGTTTGTTCCTTTAGATTTATATTTCCTTTAATATTTCCGTTTTCACTACTACATTGAGAAGTATATGTGTGTGCATATAGATACTTAGGAAAATTCCTCACTGTGTTTGATATGCCTTCATCACTGGTCACCACCCCCAAGCCTATGGAGGCAAGCTTGGGGTAGTTATGGCTTAAGCCCCGACTTGGGTTGTGTCATGAAACCATATTCTAATATAGTTTAATTGATATGTAATTATATACCAAAAACCCATTTAATAATTTTTGCCATCTAATTTACCTGATGAGGTCTGTTGATGCTTCAAAGGGCTATCTATAACCAATATCCACCTATCAATGATTTTTCAATTCATTCATCATATATATAATGATAAATTTAGTTCATAAAAAATATGACTTATTAGTAAATATCCGTATTGGATAAATAATAAAAACAATTAAGATTTCCCTAGTTAATCAAATAAAATTCATAGTAAAACACCATAAGTAAAAATGGTATCTAGTTTAAGAAATTATCATAACCATCATACACAGAACATAGTTATTTAAGATAAATTTAATGTTCAATTAAAAATAATCAGAATAAGTTGAATGTTTTAATAGAATATAAATTTACAAAAAATTAATAAGAGATAAAATAAGATCGTCAATTCATTAGAAATATAGGTTTTGTAATTAAAAAACATCCTTTAGATAATAACGATAAATAGAATAAAAACATTAACATAATATTTTATTAAATATTTTTCTTTAAGAATCCATTAAAATTGTGTAGAATGATTTAAAATATAATAAAATTATTTGATGTCAGGAAATCTTGTTAACAAAATATATGTTAAAAAAATTCCTTTTTACAAGTTATTACAAAATTTGAAAACGAGCCTTTATTTTTTTTGGAAATATTCCTTTAAAACATTTTAATATTAAACAGTAACATTAAAATTATTTATTAAATCATTTGGGAAAATAAATATTCTTTTTATAAAACAAATTTGGAAAATAAGGACATGGAATAAAAATATACATGATCAAAAAGAGAAATAATATGAAATTTTATTTTAAATGTTTCTTAGGACGATTCATGTTTCAAAGAGAGGAAAAGTTAGAAGAATATATTTAAACATATTATATATTGGTAGGTTAATAAAATAGAAGGATTATATAAAGTTTATATTATAATATTCCTCCAACTAAAAATATAATAAATCCTATAAAATGAGATAGTAAAATAAATTCTGACCTCTTTGGTATCCTTTAATTTGTAGTATCTTGAAAGAGTAATCTTTAATTGAAACATTAATAATAATTAATAAATACATATTTATATTAAATATATTAAATTTTCAGTATATACACCCCCAAAAAATAAATATGTTCATAGTACTAAATATGTCTCAATGGATTTGAAATCGAGATAGAATACCTTATCTTAAGTTTGGATTGCCTCGTAAGTGATTTTAAACCCTTTTAAAATAAATTTATAATTATTATAATTTATTAAATTAACCATAGAACTATTTTTAATATCATATATTATCGATTTAAAATATTTTATAACCCATTTATTAATATTATTTTATTATTATCATTTTTATGAGTGTTAAATAATTATTGATTCATGTATGTTTTGATTCAGTTTTTTCCCTTGCATATAAATCATGGTTCCATCATCTATAGAATGTTATTAATGAAAAAAATATTAAATATATATATATATATTTATATATTTTTTGTCATCCAAAAAAGGTAGATACCAAAAACTGAATTGCATCGTTCATGGGGATTGTACGTCATACGTAAGCATGAACACTATTTTAAATTTTCAACAGATGTATGAAAAGAAGGTTAACTAATAATTCCAATTTATAAAATTATTTTTATAATATATATATATATATATATATTAATTAAATCTATCCTTATTATCATCCATGTAAAATTGAATTGAAAAACAAATTGCATTGCTTCGTAGAGGTGGTAGTCCACATGTTTGCACGGGCGGCGTTATTGTTTCCAAATATATTGGAAGGTAAGAAGATATATATTATATTATAATTACATAAAAATAATTTTTTAACAAAAATCATATATATTAATTATTTACTTTTTTATAACCATCCATGTAATGCACTGATGAGAAATAAATTACATCATTATTTGGAGAGAGTAAGATGTACATACACACGAGCGATGTTTTCAATTTATGTAGGATCATAAAGAGGTGGAAAATAGTTGGAGAATAATCATAATAACGTATTAGTATATTTTTAATACTGGATTTATTATATTTGGATGTTTAAATCTTATTTAGTGAAATTATAAGAAGGAATAAACATGAAGGAGTTGGTAAAGACAATAACTTCTTCCTCAGTAGACTTCCTTTAGATTCCTTCTTAGGGACCCTTTGAATGGTATTTTAAAAAGAAAAAAACATAAAATTTGGGTATATGTAAGTTTAATATAGAATTTGGTATGGGTTATTTTAGATATATGGCTCAATTTGGGGTAAATAAAAGAGAGAAGGGGTGTCCATTTTTTAAGTGAGGGGGAGAAATTTTGGAAATTCATGAAATTTTATAATATTATAGTCTCTAACTCAAGTAAAATGGTTTCAAAATGAAATATATTCTAAGATAAGGATTTTATAGACTAAATATAATAGTACAATCATATTTTTATAGATTTATATAACATTTTTAAACCTTATTCTTTGGATTAAACCCTTTGTTAACCAATTTTAACCTTAACCATGTTAATAAATTTTTAAATATTAAAGGGTTATACGTTTAATTATAAGTTAAAAATTGACTAATAATTAAAAAAGGGATAAAATTTTAGACCATATATTATTCCATTATAATATTTCATGATTTAATGTTTTTTAAAAAATTTAATAATGAACTATATATGTAAAATATCATTAATGTAATTTTTGACACTATTAATTCAATTTCTCATCGAATACACCAAGGAAAATATTTAATTCAAATATAATCCTCTAAAAAATAAATAATATGATATATTCATCTATAAAATTTGTGAAATATTGTAATCCATTCATATTGCATTACTTATATTTTTTTTAATATTATTTATTTTATTTTACTATTAATAGAATTAATACTGTGTTGATATATCATAACAATTTAAGGTGATTATTGAATAACAAAACATTTAAAATAAATAGACATAATAGAAAATTCATTAAAATTTAAAATTAAAATTTAATATTGAATCTAATATTTCTTTATCTTTACTGTAAAATATTAGAGATATTATATTCCAGAGTGTGACATTTGGTTTTTATTATTTTCAAAAAGAAAAATAATGGTCAATATCAAAGAATAATGGTACCAAGTAGAAATATATTAATGAATTAGATGAAAATTTATGAAATAAATTAATAAAAAAGGAAAATGTAAATTTTTATAGAAAATTTAAATCTTTATCCCAAATATTTAATCTTGTTTGACCCGTTTTACCCTTAGCGAACGAACAAATATCTACTCAGGTTACTATTTGTAATTTCTAAAAAATAAAAAGAACCTGCTTAACAAAAGTTAAACTACATATTTCAAATATGGAACTCATTTTACCATATTAAATTCATGTATGTGGTAGAAAATAATTTATGATAAAAATGGAAAATTCTTCGAAAAAACATTTTTTTTATAAAAATGATTTTTATGTTAAAAAAAATGAAATTATACCAAAAGTGTGTATAATGATGATTAAAATGTAATTAATTATATTATTTTCAAAAAAAAGTTGATTATATTCATTTATTATTAAATTAAAATAATTATGGATATTTTCAAATAAAATAAATGAATTTTGTACAAAATATGACATTTTTTCACTATCCACTAAAAAATTAATACTTTTATAAAAAAACCAAAATTTATAACTAAGTTAATATTGACATAATGAATTAAATAATGATATAATTTTCATATAATAATATTTTAACATTTTATTATTATTATTATTTTATACATGGATTTTTGTAAATAATGTTTACAAATAAATTTATTTAATGAGAAATGTATAATGAAATCTTGGGTAGTTACCTTAACCCCCTTCACAAAGGAGATAATTCAACAAGTGATTATAAATTTATGAACAATAATTTTCATTTTCTATTAATTTATGTGTAATTATCCTAAAAAAATCATGTTACACCATCTTAAATTGATAAAATTAGTATCATTAGTATTCTTGTATTTTATTATATTTATGGCACAAACATTAACCACCTTTTCCTATTCTATTAAGAAATTTGAAATGGTCATTCATGCATGGTTTAGAGTACCACCCCCATTATGAAATGTATTTAATTTTCCTTCACCACATTAAAAGGATAGTATAAATTGTTCATTTAATATATTATTATATTTATAATATATTTTAGATTCTCAAATGATAAACCATATTAATCCTTTCCCCTGCTCTTTGGAAAACAAAATCAACACCCACACGTACTAACAGACTTCCATCTCCATAGAATGATTGATTTCATTTCCTTATTTTCATCACCATTTTATAGTCGGTCATGTGATTGGTTTTACTATATAAATATGTTTTTATGAAATTATTATTTTTCTAGAAAGAAAAATTAGACAACCTTTAACAATATGAGTAATAAACAGTTTGGGAAAATTTTGCCATCCTAAAGAGCCTTCTTTTGGAAAAAATGATTTCTTAATACTATGAAATAAAATATTATAGGTCATCATATTCTTCTTATTTTTCCCAATTTTTATATAACACACTAACAAACACAAAATAATATCATTATGATTTTGGTATACTGATATTATGAATAAATCACTGCATAATCATCCAATAATTATGGCATGTTTTTTTTGTGTTAGTTCAATAATCTAATTGAAAAATTATAAAAAATTATATCATCAATTACTATGGGAATTTAATTTCTGGGAATATAATATATAAATAAATAAATTATTATTTTTGGTTATGGAATGGTAATATAATAATTTAACTTACTATTTAATAAAATGCCCTTTTTTCGCTAAGAATCATCATAACAAATTCATATGAAAATTAATATTTAATGATTGCAACAAAAACTCCCATATAATGAAGTTATAATAGTAAAAATAAATAAAAACATCAAATCTGGTACCTTTATGATCTGGGAATGATAATTTTTTAGAATAATTAACAACAAAACTATTCTTATGAAACTAGTTCAAAATGATAAAGATTACTCACACTCAGTTTTAGAAAGATATAATTAATAACTAATATACATGTAGAGAATAATTATAATTTTTTTATAAAATGTTATGTATATGATTATGGTATTTAAATCAGTGATTATAATATTTATGTTTTTTTTCAGGATCGTAGAGTGCATTTAACTAAGAATGGAAATAAGGTAACCATTTTTCTCTCAAATTACTCTCTTTGATATTTTTTTTTGTTATTATGCGCACAATTTTATTTATGTGGTGTTTATAATGTATATTTGAGATATTATATCATGAAATAAATTTTATTCATTTTTATTAGTTTAATTTAAATCCCTCTCTTTCTCGAGGTTTTGGCGCTATTCAAATGGTTAGGTCTTCTTTGTCTCATTTTAAAATTCATGAGACATGTAAAATTTTACACAACATAATTTCGTTTATGTGGTGTGATTAACAAGAAATTAATTTCTTTTAAATATTCATTAAATGAATGGGGTTTTAAGAGCCATTTTTTGTTTACATGGCCTTAGATTAAAATGTTACCAAACATATAAGGGTTTTCTTGGTCTCAATTCCGATTCTTCGAGGCATGTTACTTATTATGAACCATATATAATTTTTATGATTTTATATTGATTTAATGTACCATTAATGTTATATTATTTATTTTCCTACAATTATTTGTTTATAAAGAGTCAGATAAAGTTATTTTCTTGAAATGTATTTTGACTCAAGTGTTACCCCATTGGTATGATTTTTTAGTAACCCAATTTTTGTACATTGACTAATGATCATTCTCATAAAATTATTTCATATAAATTTGGTGAATTATTCAATTTGATTATATTATGTTATGTTATATAATTATTTTCATCTTTTCCATATAAAATACTTTTCAAATATTTCATGGTTCATGAAGTACGATTCACATAAGGAATATTGGTATCTCAAATCTCATTTTTTTGAGTTATAATGTCTTATATTAAACCATATACTTCTATGATTATGTTATATAACTATAATATGGTATTACATGTTACTTTATAATCCTATTTAGTAATGTTATGTTTTAATACAAATAAAGTTTTATTACCCTTTTTACAATGTGGGTTTTCAAAAAAAGAAAAATCTATATATTAAAAAGGATCCATGTATAATCCCAAGTTTTATCTTTGGCTCCACATTTCCTATAGAACACTTAATGTAATTTTTAATACTCTATTATTAGATATTATATATAAAATCAAATTTTAAAAAAATTTATCTTCACCTTTTCAAAAGTTACATTCGAAGTGACATGTATGTTTGTAATTTATTTTAATGTTAAACATGTTTTCAAAAATATATTTTAAGTTTTCACCTCCATTTTCATTTTTATATTCAAAAGGGTTTACAATAATGGTATTTATGTTTCATGATTTATTATAT
The DNA here is from genome assembly GCA_963277665.1 of Viscum album. Lineage (NCBI taxonomy): Eukaryota > Viridiplantae > Streptophyta > Magnoliopsida > Santalales > Viscaceae > Viscum > Viscum album. The sequence goes on along the minus strand of OY728141.1, from coordinate 1,603,976,655 downwards.
AATAAATATATATATTTATAATTTGGGGGATTATACTCATGGTGTCAAATAATTCTATTATTTATCCCTTCTTGTGTGATATAGTTTGAATCATTATTTTGCAAGGATGTATCTCATTTATATCAAATTCCTTTTCAGTTTCCTTTGTTACACTGAGGAGGTGTTATTTTGAAACCATACATGTCATGATCACCTCCCCACAAGGTGTACCCATTTCGAGCTGGTAATGTGAGAATGGAGATAAATACACCCGAGTCCCTCCTTCAGTAGGCCTTGTGTTGGTGACTAGCTCCAAGGGTATAGTAAACACACCGATGAGAGGCATTACCCTCTAAGATAACACATGTGAAAGAGAGAGATAGGATAGAAACCAACCAAATCCTACTAAAACTGAAATATAAATGAAAACCCAAGTGAACATATGTAATGTATTTCAAAAATACTACAATTGGAAGGGGAAAACTGCAAGTACCCAAAAGAAAGTAAAAACACCAGCAACCTCAAGCACGGACATCTCCTACAACACCAAGCTATTAGAAACTAGCTTGATCTCTAACCTACTACAAGTGACCTAAAAATAGATTATATTTACATAGGATGAGTATAACAGTATACTAAGTAGGATCCTACCTGGAGCATCTTGTGAAAAATTAAAGGAACCATGCTAAAGCACAGTGAACAACAAGTGAAACTAAATCATCACATAAACAAGTATATTAAGTTACCAGCCTCAACATGGATACTCTCACCATTTAACGTGTACAAGAGTATATAATATAATAAAGATTATCAAGGGTAACCGACTACTACTTCCCCACTAGTTTTCCTCTTTCCTCCAATGTCGCACGTCCTAAACATCTCTCTCCAGAAAGGATTACCCACAGACACCAAGGAGAAGCACCACAATATGCACCTCGTGCAAAAAAACACCACGTCTACGCAGGAAAGTAACCTGGTATTTTTTGGGAGCCACCATAGCTTGTATAACATGTATCATACATTGTGTCTTATAGCTCAATCCATTACAACCCATACATAGAGCGAGGATCCTCAAAACATCACAACCTATACATGTTACACTTATAGTAGTACATATGATAATATATCCAGAATATATGTGTGTGAATAAGCACAAGCCATTACAGCCCTCTGCACACATATATGAGGAAAACTAACTACTGTTCCTACCAGCAAAAGTAACAACAAGAGGAGAGAGCGGGGCCAGAGGGGGTAGTCAGCCATCCATCCTCCCACCGGAATGTTGGGGAAAACACCCCCGGGGCTCAGAATCCCAAGGGTGTGAGTTTTCCTTACTAACATGGTGGAGTAGCATATAGAAACACAAATAGTACATAATATACTATTTCTAACAACCACACTATAGGAATAACTTAGTCTTAGACTCAACTGCATCTAACATCTCTCAAACTCTCATCTTCTACTTCTAAGACTAGGTATCCTATAAGCACACAACCATTTAAAGAGAATTATTTTCTTAATTCATTCCCTTTTTATCAGTTCCACTTTACATTAATTAATTCTCTAAGAATTAATTAACCATTAACAATTAAACCTTAAATTTCATTAACATCACACCCAAAGTCCACTATCCCCTTGAAAATTGTAACCTCAACATTTCATTTCAGCAAGCACCAAACCCATGGGTTAACATCATTTATTCAATTATTTATTTACATAATTACTTTCCAATATTCCCATGCATTCTAGAAAACACATTCTATTATACTAAACACAAGGGGGCTCAACATGGTGAGTAGATAACTACCCGTTGATTCTTTGCCGCCTATAACAAGAGCGTAGTCCAATACACCATTGAGAAGCTAGACACAAAAAGCATGTGGCATACCCCACACGTCTTTGCCCCTTTCTAAAGAAGGGTAAGAAAGTCCAGCTTCATTGAGAAGTGGGGAATGTAAAGTATATAAACAACTAATAAGAATCATCCAGCATCCAAACATTTACATTCAACCTCTTCCATCATCCAATGTGTCCTCCCCGACACCAACATGCATAAACCGATGAATCTCTCCCCTCTAGGCATCAACTGCTGCCACAACCAATAGGCCTCCCTACCCCCACTTTTAATAATAGCCATCCAGCCTCACATCACAACATAAGTAGTAGAAAAAAAAACATCTTATCAATTGGGATCTTGATCCTCAAACAAGCAAGAGGATAACTCAAAAACCTATAAGTTATATCTTTTCAATAATAACCAGTTATTTAATCCATCATGAATTAAACAATTTATTATTCATAGGTCCAAACTATTGGAAACCTAAACAGTAAGCTATCACAAATAATTAAACCAACTTACTGCACCAATTTGATTAACATAAACATACAACAACATCAATCTAATTCATTCACATACATCATTATCTTTAGACAAGTGATTATAAATTAATTTGATCTTTACATTCTTTACCAATTTCCATCATGAACGGAAAGCTAAACAAGAAAAATTTGATTTCACATTATCTAGAAAAAAAGAGGCAATATCATACGATCGATATCAATTTATTTATCGGGTTCAATTATTTATTATGTAAATTCCATTGTGATCCAGTGGGACAAAACATGCTAATAATATAGTTTCCTGCAAAAGAAGAGAGAAGAAATGAATCCCCTACCTGAAATAGTTCATGATGTTATTTATATGAGAATGATCCACACAATGGGTTATTATCTCTTCCCCTGTGACAACTGTATCTAACCGAGGATGCAGAGACAACACCACATCGGCCAACACCCAAAAAATTCCCATTAGGAACATGGGGTAAAAATTCAATAAAAATGGCAAGGATAAATAAAGAGATGAACCATAAATAATGAATATAGATTATACCTTATATCAAATAATTATCAATATTTCTTCATTGCATCAAAACAGAGCGTAACATATCTTAGGAGATAAAATTTTATTGCACAACTCCTAGGGGAAGGAATGGGATGTTAAAGTGTATCACACATGAGAATAAGGAAGAAGAACTAGAGAGGAAAATATCTTGTCCCTTTAGAATATTTAATGAAGAAGTGGATTATGATATGCTGGATTTTCAATTAAAAGTGGATTTCATTAAACCACATGGTTTGATCTGTAAAAATATCCCGAACCTTAGGAGAAATTAACATAGGAGTTATGGACATTTAATCAGCCTTATAGTCCTTAAAACAAGGCTTTAAATACATTTAACGTCAAAGAAAAAGTTAAAGGGGAGAAACTATAGGAAGCTGGAAACATTGCTCACAAACTCAAAATTTGGAAAAGGAAAAATACTATTCATGAACCTCATCGTTGGAACCTTACCATTCTAGAAACACTGTTCATGAACTCAAAATTTGGAAAAGGAAAAAGGTCACCATTAGAACCTTACCATTCTAAAAATAGTGTTCATGAACCTCACCGTTGGAACCTCACCATTATGGAAACACTATTCATGAGCTCAAAATTTAATAAAGGATAGAAGGTCACTATTGGAATGTCACCGTTTTGGAAACACTATTCATGACCTCAAAATTTGTCAAAGGAAAAAGGTTACCATTGGAACCTCAACATTCTAGAGAACACTGTTCATGGACTCAAAATTTGGAAAAGGAATGAGGTCACCATTGGAACCTCACTATTCTGGAAACATTGTTCATGAACACAAAATTTGGAAAAGGTTAGAAGTCACCGTTGGAAACTCACAATTCAGGAAACACTCTTCATGAACTCATAATTTTTAAAAGGAAAGAGGTCACAATTGGAATGTCACCATTGCAATGTTCACATAAGGTTATCAATGGCACTATTCATAGAAGTTCATCGATGACAATGTTCACATAAGGTCGCTGATGTCACTGTTCACATAAGGTCACCATTGCACTATTCACAGAAGGTCACCGATGACACTGTTCATATAAGGTCACCGATGTCATTGTTCACATAAGGTCACCATTGCACTGTTCACGTAAGGTTACCGATGACACTATACACATAAGGTCACTGATAAAACTGTTCACAAAATGTTACCGATGCACTGCTCACAACGACCTACCATTGGAACTGTTCACCAATGGAACTATTCCCAGGAATGGAAATTTTGAAAAGTGTTGAGGATAATTCACCTTGACTTCTCGAAACACCTCATACACCTAATTTTCAGAATGGAATAGACCGGAGTGGTCCATTCTATTACATTTTATTCCTCTCAAAACATTCTCTTCCTCGAGAATTCCAAACCCACCTAAAGGGAAAATGAAACGGGGTACGAACCACCACCCATTGAGATACTTCTCAAAAGAGAGCAAACCACAATAAGCAAGAAAAGAAATCCATATTATAAACATGAATGGTCTATAACCACAAAGGATATATCGATACATGAAAAGAGTTAAACATCAAACAAATCTGGGTACTGAGCATGTTTTTGTGACTCACATTCCTAGGTACTGTCTTCCATGCCACCATGTTTCTACAAGACACAAACTATGGGGATAGAATACCAACTCAAAAACTTATATTCGTGGTCTTAAATCTCCACATGTCGCTCCTTAAATGTTGTATCATCATCAACATCGATCACTCCCCAATCGATGATGTGAGAGTCATCATGATGATAATGACATAGCTATGATACATGGAAAACATCATGTATCTGACTCATCTAAAGGGGAAGTGCTACTTGATACGCCACAGCTCCAACATTAGCTAACACCTCTAAAGTCCCAAAAAAATAGGGAGAAATCAGACTCCCACAACCAAACCTTCTTTGCCCATGATGGGGAGTCACCTTAAAAAAACATGTGATCCCCAACATCAAACTATAAGGGTATCCTCCTTTGATCCACATATGATTTATGATTATCTTGCGCTATATTCATCCCCTCATGAATCACTCGAACCAACTCTGTTGTATTCTGCACTAGTTCTGGTCTGAGAATTGCTGACTCTAAGACCCCATTCTAACACAAGTGAGAATGGGAAGGTCGTCCATACAAGGCTTCAAATGGCGCCATACTGATGGTGGACTTAAAACTATTATTTTAAGAAAACTCTACCAAGGGTAAGTGACTCATCCAAAATCCTCCAAAATCTAGGGCACAAGAGCATAACATGTCTTCAAGAATCATGATGGTTTGCTATGTCTGACTATCCGTTTGAGAAAGAAAAGAAGTTAAAAGGCATAGTTGAGAACCAAAAGCATGATGGAGACCTCTCCACACCATAGAGTTAAAATGAGGATCTCGATCAAAAATGATTTTACTTGGGGCTCCATGAAGTCTCACCACCTCCTCCCGATACTACCTCAACAAAACAGCCTATGATCTTGACTCCTTGATTTCTATTAAGTGGGACTATTTTTTTTAAACGATCCATTACCACCCAAATCACATCATGTCCTCTCTAAGCTCGAGGTAAACTAGTAACAAAGCCCACTGATATGTCCTCACACTTACACTAAGGAACATATAATGGCTGGATCAGACAACCAGGACCACTGTGTTTATCCTTCACCTTATGGCAGACCAAACATCGAGACACAAACTCCGCAGTTGCATGCTTCATCCCAGGCCTCCAAAACTGGATCCTCAATGATCAATACATCTTTGTCATGCTAGGATACAATGATAAAGGAGAAATATGGAACCCTCTGAGAAACATATCGTACATCATCAAAGGAACAAAAATCCTTCCATGTTACAACTCTCAGTGTTGTTCATCCCCAGGACAACCATTTGGGGTCTCTCCACAAACAACTCAGTCTCTCCAGAAATCCACCTCTAGATCCCCCAACTGAGACTCTTCCACCTTCTACACCAGAGATGACTGCACCATCATCTGAGAAAGACAAAATCTACCCCCCAACTTCTCCCATATCAAGATGTAATGGTGACAGTTGTTCTATTACTCTCCATAAGTCACTAGATTTACGCACTACATCACTACATGACTTCCGGATCAACACATCAGCTACAATATTTTCCTTACTAGGTGTATAAAATATTTTGAAGTCTTATTACAGTAAGAACTCCATCCACTGATTTTGTCATAAGTTTATGTCATGCTGAGAGAATACATACCTCATCCTCTTATAATTGGTGAAAACCACAAAGTGCTCACCAATGAGGTAATGTCTCCATAACTTTAGAGAAAATACCATGAATGCCAACTCAAGATCATGGGTGGAATAGTTACATTCATGAGGATGCAACTACCAATACCCATAAGAAACAACTGATCTATACTGCATAAGGACTCAACCTAACCCCAGATGCAAAGCATCGCTGAAAACATCAAACTAAACTCCCACTAATGGAATACAAAGATCTAGAGCACTTACTAACTTCTCCTTTTGATACTCAAAAGCTGACTGAAACTGATCTTTTGATATGAATGCCTAATCCTTCCTGGTCAATGTTTTTAGAGGAGTCTCAACTGAAGAGAAATCGACTACGACCCTCTTGTAGTAGCCTATGATACCATGGAATCTTCGTACCTCAGACACAGTCTTGGGGGCTTTCCAAGACACAACTGCTTCTATCATTGATGGATCCACAACTACTACCTAATGGGAGACCACATGCCCTATGAAACAGAATTATCGAGCCAAAAAATCACACATCAACAACTTCCCAAACAACTGATGTTAACAAAGAACTCCAAAAATGGTGCGTAGATGCTTTGTATGCTCTTCTTCATACGTGGATTACACAAGGATGTCTTTGATGAAAAATAAAATGAAATTGTCCCGGAACTCACGGAATACAACATTCATGAATTCCATGAACACAACTGGATAATTTTTCATGCCAAAAAACATTATGACGAACTCATAATGCCCATGACGGCAATAGAATGTGGTCTTCGGGATATCCTCATACTTCATACGCATCTGATGATATCTTGACCACAAGTCTATCTGTGAGAACAAACATGAACCCCTTAGTTGATAGAATAAATCATCCATCTGTGGAAGATGATAGAGATTCTTTATTGTCTCTTTTTTCATGTGACGATAATCAACACACAACCGCAAACTGCCATCAGCCTTATTCACAAACAAAATTGGCGAACCCCATGATAATAAACTTGGCCAAACAAAACCGCACTATAACAGACCACAAAGATGTATACATAGCTCTAGTAACTAAGGAGCGGCCATCCTATATGGAGACTATAACAGAACAAGATTTCATAGTAATTTATCTTCTTTAATTTAATTGAATAGCTTGCGCTACACACAACACCGAGTTTGAGTGCACCATGACTTACTAAACTACCCGTTAATAAAGCGGTTATGAATAGTATTAACTAAATTTTGATTTTTATATACCTCATATAATTTTAGAATCCATATTATGTGTTTTTTAGACATAATATATGAAAAAATTTAATTATTCAGATAAAAGAATTATTTATCAGAAAATGCAATTTTACCATAATTTAATGGCGAACCATTTTTAAATAAAATATTTGAAACATTTATATATTGAATTGAAAAAAAATAAACTTCTTCTCTAGAATTGGGGCACAAAAATTTAGTTTGGATAATATTTTGGTGTTTTTCTGATAAATTTCATATTTTGATGAATAGTAAAAAATACTAAATTTTAATTGAAAACAAAATTTTAAATTAAATTAATTTATAGTGTTAAATTATACATTTTAATGGTATTGAAGTATAATTAGATTATATTTTTACCATTTAAACTAATTTAGGTCATTGGATGTAATTTCACTTTGAAATTGGACACAAACAAGTGCCAAACTTTTGATAGTTATTATTTCTTAAAAACACACTCTTTGTTTTGACAAGGAGAATTAATTTTAAATTAGTTATTTCTAATTATGTGTTTTGAATTTGGAAAAATGGATTCCATATTTTGAATTAGGAGGTCCAATTTTTTTAAATTGGTAACATTTAATTTTAGATATCATAAATATTTACATAAGTAAATATTTTATTTACAGTGGTTAAAGGGGTAATTCTGATAAATAAGGGTAAAAAATTAATATTATAATAATATTAAATTCCCTCAAGATGTGTCCTATTCCTATTTTTTGATAAATAAACGACCATGGTCTTCATTGGGTCTATTTTGGGACCCCATGGATATACTTGATAGAGATAATGATACTTTATATTAATTATTTTAAAGTAAAGACACAAATAACATAACCATATATCTTTTAGTAAAATAATTTTTAGATGGGGTTATATAAGCTTTCTTTTCGACTATAAATATCAATTTAAAAGATAAAAATATTTACTAAATCATGGTATTTTTTTATAAATGTTATACATCAAATAAATAAAATTATTTATGACACAATAATGATGTAGTATTGACCTCATTAATAAATGGTTTAAATAAATAAGACTATAAAAAATTAAAAATAATACAAATCCTATTAAATTATTATTTTATGATTTTATATTTAACATTATTCATCTAATATTCTAATTTAATGAGTTTTGGACCTTTAAAAACTGAATATAATTATATAATAAAATAATATTTTCAAACATTTCTAAAGAGCCCATCATCCCCCTTATAAAAAGCCCTCACTTCTAACCCCTCTCTCAAACAGTTCATGCCCCTTGTATAATCCAAAATATACCCAAATAAGATCCTTACATCCCACTCTTCCTCTTATAAGCCTTAACTTAGGAATAAGGCACTAAAAGGAAGTATTTCGATTCAAACCAAAGGGAGTTACCCGATTTAATGGTAACATCTCCTCTTAAGTTCTTTTCTTTAATTTTACTTCTCCAACCCACTAAAATCTCATTATTACATTATTTTTATAAAAAAACTACTATAATAAAAATAATAGGTTTTTTATGAGAAATATTTGAACTACACTTACACACACCTCCATCTAATGGGTATAGAACCTAATGTTTCTATGGAGGACGAACTACTACCTCACAAAACGATGATTTTTCAATATTATAATACCACATTTTATGGTGGACATTATGAGGGAAATGTAATTATATATGATATTTATAATATTTATTTTATCAATAATCTTCTATAATTCTCTTTTATAGAATACCCATATTCTTTTCATGTTGAATATATACGATAATTTCATTTGAGGAAGTGCAGACTACCGCCCCCTCAAAGTGATATTACTCGTTCATACCATACATGGAACGTATAAAAGATGATGTTAATTAACTTATTAAACATATATAAAATATTATATTATACTGGAATAATAAAATACCTATTTATAATTTGGTTTTATTTCCTTTTATAATAAAAAAATGGAAGTGGTGTTTATGCGTACGTACGGATTACCGTCTCTACGAGCGCAATAAGATTCATTATCCATTGTAACCATTCAAGAATAATTTTCATTTTATTATTAAAAATAATATTCCATAACATAATATCTTTCTGTATATGAATCTAATACATCCTATCCATAAGAAACATGACTTACGTTGCAAAACATATAAATGAAAATGAATCAATTAACACCCGAAACAATGATACTACTATAATATTATTAATAATGAAATATTAGAAGATCATATATGATATCCTATTTATGTATTCAGTTCTTGTATAATTTATTAATAATGATTTAACTATTATACAAGAGGTTAACTTACCCTCAACCAAAGAAAAGTACAAGGTAAGGGGTTTCTTATCTCACTTTTATTCCCGTGAGACTTCCATTGTTTGCCACTTGTTTATTGCATGTGGTATATTGTGTACTTCCATTTGATATATACTAAAATTATTCTATTTATATTCATGGTATTATGTGATTCATTTGGTGGTTATTAACTTTCGGTCATGTGACTCGATTGTTTACAACATGGTAAGGGGTTTTCATCTCACTTCTTATTCCTGTGATATACTTGCTATATTGCAACTATTTCCTTTTTTGTGGTGTATGTACAACCCATGATAATATTTTTGTGTAATATACATTAATTTATGGGTATTTAAATTTTCCTTGTATGATTCTTGTTTCATGGGGTGTATGTTTCGTAAGTTACTAAATCAGTAATGGAATTTCAAATTTCAATTTCCACTCATTCGGTTTTACGCAAACTTCATTGATTACTTTACTCCAAGATTATGTGTGAAATAATAATTTATTTACATATATATTAATTTCCACTCCCCTTTGTGTGGATATAATTTTGATACACCTAATCACTCTATTGATAAATTCTTAAGTCATCGATATGAACTTGATAAGAGTAATTTTAACTAAATTTTTTTTCATTGAGTTAAACATCCAAGTCATTGGTGTTGTTTTTAAAAGAATATGTGTGAATGTCCTATAATTGATTTACACTGAATATCCAATCATAATTAGAGTATTTATATTTTTCACACATAATTATGTCATTTATTTATCCTTAACCAAATGATACGGTCTTTATAAAGGAATTTATATCAACTTACATACCATTGAGACTTATTTGTTGTTATGCACCAATTCACTTTTATTTGGTTTATATACTATAATTTGATATAATATATCATATTTCCTTTATTCATATGATATAATAAAGTTTTGATTACCTCAATTATTTGTATTCAAGCATCTCTCATTTGGTTAGGAACTCTAACTAAAATATTTTTTTTAATGATTTAAATATTTATTATTCTATATTTTTCTCATTAATATCCATGTTTTGAAAATGGTTTTAAGTATTTATTCATACGAACATAAATATTTTGAAATTAAAATTCCTTTTAAAATATTCAATGTGTTATGAGACACTTTGATTAAAAAATCCATTTTAAACAATTTCTTTGATAAATAGTGCAATATTTAAATGTTGTCAAGAAAAAAGGGGATATTTATGTCAAATAATTTTAATAACTATTTTCATCTATGTAAATATCATCAAGTGAATTTTATTCTTGATTGAGGTTGATTTATCATCATATTATCATCAAAATTGTATTCAATGAGTTAGGTTTGGATATGGATGTTCTATTTTTTATTCCATTCATGGTTTGTGGTTAAAATATTGACCTTTCGTATGCTAGATTTAATAAGAATGTTTAGATTATATTTCACCCTTTTATACGAGGAATTCATTGGACTTAGTAAGTGATGGGTGGATCCTGCTATATCTATTCAATGCATCAAAAGGTCTCATGAGACAATTAAACATGGAATTGGTCATGGAATTTCCCAATTTGATATACAGTTTTGGACGAGGCCTTAATCATTTTTAGACATCTCGGCCGATGCCTTGACAAAATGTTTCAGAATTTCTGACATTATACATTCCCTCGTTATAAAAAAATATTGGTGAATCATGTGGTTATTCGACTTGTATAATACCCATAGCTATGTTTTATTATGGCATTATTTACTCAACTCATATTCCCACCATAAAGTAATCATGTTTATTATTTTTAAAGGAATGTTTTTTCATCTATTCACCATGCCTATTATTTATGTTATCTTCTGCTGTATTTCTTACTATTACTGAGTGTTTGAGCTCACCGTTTTTTTATGATTCATTTTCCAAGGATATGAAGAAGTTAGTTATGTGTGACTTGTAGGCATATCTAGTTGTCTTGGATGTTTCTAATGGAACTAAATTAGTTTAGTATTTCTTTTAAAGTTGTAATGTTTAACTAATATATGTATCTTATTTCCAAGAATACTAAACTGATAGTTCCTTCGGGAATTGATTCCTTGTAATCATGCCAATGTATTAAAATAATACACCGGATCTGAATTTCTAGTGTCGAGGCATTAGAGTTGGTATCAGATGAATTTTAGTACAAACCTTGGAAACTAGATTTAGAAACAAAAATATGATTATGAAACACTACCCTAATATAGACATTGAGGATTAGTATAGAAAAACATTAAAAATTTTGGTAATGTAAATGTTATGTGGGTTTTCCACACAATACATCCATGTATGGATACGAGCAGGTAGAGGTGGCTCTGGCACAGATGTACCTAGGAGTAAAAACTCTAACAAGGAGTTTTGAGCTTGACCCTTGGTATCCTGGTACACAAAAATGGTCCTTACTTCACTCTTGGTTATGACAATACTATGTGATATTCTTATGATATTTCACATTTTCATTACAAACTGATTTGAAGTATTTTAATATAATATGATAATAAATAACTTTGGTTAATACTAATGTCTTTTAAATTGAAAATAAGGTGTTATGATATTCTCAGAATTATTTTATCAATCGCAATTTGCTTTCTTGTGTTAGTCAATAGCTGGATTACTAAGAGGTTATAGTAACATTGAACATGATGTACACGGTGGTCACAGTGGTGGGAATGAGCAACGAAATAGAATATTGATAGGTGTAAAATATACCGTGTTCATGCCAAGTTAGTTTTCAAAAAATTTGATCAACAACATATATATTAACAAAATACTAGACTCAAAAAAGAAGAGAAAGTCGATAGATGATAAGAGCTCCAACAGTGGAGTCCTTGGAGAAAAGAATGCTCAATTTTCATCATGCAAGAAATGTGGAAGTAGACACCTAGTATAGTGTCTCAATGGAACAAAGAAATTCTCTATGTGTGGGAAAGAAGGACATAAAGTAAATAATTGTTGAGGAAAAATGAAAATTATTATGGAAGAAAATAAAAAAAGATCCCAAGAATCCATTTACAGTAATTTTCCATAAATGTATGGGACCTATGAATTACTTAAGTGAATTCCCAATTCTATAGGATAACCTCTTCTTCAAGGAAGAAACAATGTGGAAATAAATGGATGTCTAAATGTTTAAAATTATTAGTGCTCTTTGTTGATGGGATTATTATGGAAGACTTTTCTCTTTTATGTGAAAATGATATTTTAAGAAGGGTTATATTTTTTATTTTTGATTTAGTTATAAATAACAATTTCGGTTTATATGATCTTTGAATTTGAGGCAATTACAAGTTATTAAATTTTGGGATGAAAATGAAAGGTATGAGATAACATTTGTGGTGAAATTATGTTATGGTTATTTTGAGGAATTTATCTCATTTTGGTAATTTTATAAAATATAGTTTTTGAAAAAGTACAAAACACATACCGCGTAAAAACCCGTCAAGTCGGGAAAATCTGCGAGAATCGAACCCAGAACCAGAGTGTGATTGGGATTTATCGCCTACCACTAGACTAAGTGAATCCACTTGTTAGTGTGACTAATTATTTTAGTTAAAATATTTTATTGATCAATAATAAGTTGATTTGGTATATTATGTATTATCAAATGGATATCCTTAGTATATGAAAATGATTTGGGGATTAAGTGATAAATGTTTTTTTTGAAGAAATTCACTCTGTTGGGAACAATATATTTTTAAGGAAAATAGAATACTATGGGATTTAATTTTAGAAGTAAAAGTGGATTTTTATCTATGTTTTTATTGTGGATTTATAGCAATTTGGGTTATTTATGTAAATGATTAACCTATCATAGAGAATATGTTATTAAGTTAATTACTTTTAATTGTGTGACTTTAAGAGTAGTCAATATCATTTGGAGATAAAATTTAACATTGAAGACTATGTAATCAAATTCTACTATGTTTTGGGTTTCAATATTAGTTTGGATTATATTAAAGAATTTGAAGGATAATTGTTTATTGAATGGTATTTATTGAACATAAGGTATTGTTGGTTTAATTTTAGAAATTAAGTTTAGTATTTATTTCTCTAAAGGATTAGCCTTTTCGGGGATAATCTTATCTTAAATTAACCATTTTTTTGGTTAATCTCTAATGACAAGGTAAATGTATAGTTTTTCATATGTGGATCATGTGATTCTCTAGATGTTTATTCTAGCACTTCTGGTGTGACCAAGTCATCTTGAATACTAATCGTTTGAAAAAAAAGATGAGGTAGTGGTTGAAATATATTAAAGGATGAAACTATACATAAAAATTAAGTATATATCTTTTTGTTATTAGTCAATATAATAAATAAATTCCTCAACATTATTAAATGGAACTTAAAACAAAAAATATATTATCCATTTACTTTTCCTACTCGGAAACTAATGACCATTTATCCCATCAAAAATTTGTGGCTTTCTTGTTGTTAACTTTCTCTTGATAATGTTTTCAATCACTCTCCATCATAAACTAACACTTAGTTTATCTTCCATATCCATTTTTTCCTACATGGAATCATATTATGGTTTATCTCAGCTGGCCTTTGTACTTCTCTTTCTTTCTTTTAAAGTGATAGTTTAATTGAATATTTTTCCAATGTGGGACTTTCAATGAAGTTCACAAGCCCAATTTTAAAAATTTCCAGGATGTAATTTTTCAAAAGGGGCAAAGAATATAACACCCCAAGATTTCATAGTACGTTATATTCTTTAAATTAATTCAATATCTTGCGCTACACGCAACACCGAGTTTGAGCGCAACACGACTTACCAAAATAGCCATTCAAAAAGAGGTTATGAATATTATTAACTGAAATTTGAATTTTATATACTCCATATAATTTTAGAATCCATATTATGTTTTTTTTAGAAATAATATAAGAACAAATTCAATTTTTCAGATAAAATAAGTATTTTTAAAAAATGCAATTTTAACGCCTTTCAATGGAGAACCATTTTTAAATACAATAGTTTACATTTTTTATATTTAATTTTTAAAAAATAAACTTCTTATTTATAATTGGGAAATTAAAATTTAGTTTGGATAAAATTTTGGTGTTTTTCTAATAAATTTTATATTTTGACGAACAGTGAAAAATAATAAATTTTAATTGAAAACAACTTTTTTAACTAAAATAATTTATGGTGTTAAATTATACATTTTAATGGGTTTTAAGTATAATTAGATTAAATATTTACCATTTAATATAATTTTGGTCATTGTAAGTAATTTCACATTGAAATTCGACACAAACAAGTGAAAAACGTTTGATAGTTATTATTTCTTAAAAACACACTCTTTGTTTTAACAATGGGAATTAATTTTAAATTAATTTATTCCACTTATGTGTTTTAAATTTGGAAAAATGCATTCCATATTTGGAATCAAGAGGTCCAAATTCTGTATGTAGGTAAATTTTATTTTTATTCATTATGAATATTTACTTTAGTAAATATTTTATTTACCGTGGCTAAAGGGGTAAATCCAGTAAATGAGGGTAAAAAAATAATATTATAATAATATTAAATTACCCTAACATGTGTCTTATTCCTATTGGATGATACATATCTGACCATGGGAATTCTGGGGTCGATTTCGGGACCCCATTATGCCACTTGATAGTGATAATGACACTTTATATTAATTATTTTAAAGTAAAGACAAAAATGACATAACCATATATCTTTTAGTATTATTTTTTACATGGGTTATATAAGTTATATTTTCAACTATAAATATTCATTTGAAATCTAAAAATATTTCCTAAATCATGGTATTTATTTTATAATTTTTAAAAATCAAATAAATAAAATTATTTATGACATAATAATGATGTAATGTTTACCTCATTAATAAATTATTTAAATAAATATGATTGTAAAAAAATAAACAAAAAATGTCCAAAACCTATAAAATTTTTATTGGATGATTTTATTTCTTTCATGATTCATCTTATATTTCACTTTAATTAGTTTTGGACCTTTGAAAACCAAAAATAATTATATAATAAAATAATATTATAAAACTTTCCTAAAGAGCCCCACCCCCCTTAAAAAAACCCTCACTTCTAACCCATCTCTCACACATCCCAAGCCCCTTGGATTGTCTATCCTCGTCCGAACTAAGATCCTTACATCCCACTCTTCATCATAGAAGCCATACCATAGGAAGAAGGAACTTCAAGGAAACCTTATGATTCAAACCGAAGGGAGTTACTCGATTTAAAGGTAACATCCCCTCTTAAGTTCTTTTCTTTTATTTTACATTCCAATTTATAACATCCCAAGTATACTAAATATAATAGGTTATTTTTATGATAAGTATTTTAACTAAACTTACCCACACCTGCATCTAATGGGTATAAAACATTATGTTTCTGTGGACGGTGAACTACTGCCTCAGGAAATGAGGATTGATCAATCTTCTACTACCACCTCTTATAGTGGCCATTATGATGGAAATGTAATTATATATGATATTAATGATATTTAATTTACTTATAATATTCTTTAATTCTCTTTTATGTCATACCTTTATTCTTTTCATGTTGTATATATACGATAATTTCTTTTACGGAAGTGCGGACTACCACCCCCTCAAAGTGATATGACTCGTTCTACCATACATTGAACGTATAAAGTAAGGTGTTAATGAAATTACTTAACATATATAAAATATTATATTATACTAGAATAATAAAATACCAACGTATCATTTGGTTTTCTTTCCTTTTAAATTAAAAAATGGAAGTAGCCTTAGTGCATACGTACAGATTACCATCTCCACGAACATGATAAGATTCATTCTCAATCATAACCATTCAAGAATAATTTTAATTTGATTATTAAAAGTAATATTTAATAACATAATATCTTTCTATATATGAATCAAATACATCCTATCCATAACAAACATGTCTTACGTAACAAAACATATAAATGAAAATGATTCAATTAACACCCGAAACAATGATACTACTAAAATATTATTAACAAACAAATATTAGAAGATAATATATGATATAATATTCATGTATGTATTTATTTTATAATTTAATATCAATTATTTAGCTATTATACAGGAGGTTATCGTACCCTTGACCAAGGAAAAGTACAAGGTAAGGAGTTTCTTATCTCACTTTTATTCCCGTGAGATTTCCATTGTTCACCACTTATTTATTACATGAGGTATATTGTGTATTGAAATTAGATATATATTATCATGATTCTTTTTATCTTCATGGTATTATGTGATTCATTTCTTTGTTATTATCTTTTGTTCATGAGACTCGATTGATTAAAACATGGTAAGGGGTTTTCATCTCACTTCTTATTCCCATGAGATTCATACCACATTGAAAATATTTCATTTTTAATAGTATATGTACTTCCCATGATTGTATTATTTGTGTAATATAATTTAATATATGGGTATTTACAACATCATTGTATAATAATTTTTTCATTGGGTGTATTTTTCGTAAGTTACCAAATCGGTAAGGGAATTTCAAATTTCAATTTCCACTCATTGGGTTTTACGCAAACATCATTGATTACTTTACTAAACTTTTATGTGTGTAACCAATATTTATTTACTTATGTAGTAATTTACACTCCCCTTTGTGTGGATATACTTTTTATACACATAATCACTCCATTGATAAATTTATAAATCATCGATATAAACTTGATAAGAGTAATATTAACTCAATGTCAATTCATTGAGTTAAACATCCATGTCATTGGTGTTGTTTTAACAAGAATATGTGTGAATGTACTCTGATTTATTTAAACTTAATATCCATTCATATTGAGTGTATTTATATTATTCACACACGATTATGTCATTGATTTATCTTTAAATAAAGGATACTGTCTTTATACAGGAACTCATCTCAACATACATTCCATTGAGACTTATTTGTTGTTATGTACCAATTCACTTTTATTTGGTGTATATACTGTACTTTGATATAGTATATCCTGATTCCATTTATTCTCATGAAATTATAAAGTTTTTATCACCTAAATTATTTTTATTCAAGCATCTCCAATTTGGTTAGAAACTCTAACTAAAATATTGTTTTAAATGTTTTAAATATTTATTCTTGTAAATATTTCTCATTAATTTCCATGTTTTAAAAATGGTATTAAGTATTTATTTATATGGAAAAATATATTTTGATATTAGAATTCCTTATAAAATTTTCAAAGTGTTATGGGACACTTTGATTCAAAAGTATCTTTTCAATGACTTCTTTAATAAATAGTCCGACATTTAAATTTTTTCAAGAAAGAGGGGATATTTTTCTCAAATAGTTTTAATAACTATTTTCATCTATGACAATATCTTTCAGTGTATTTTAATTCTTGATTGAGGTTGATTTATCATAATACTATCATCCATATTGTATTGAATGAGTTACATTTGACTGTGGATGTGCTATTTTTTATGCCATTCATGGTTTGTGGTTAAAATATTGGCATTTATTATTCTAGTTTTAATACGAATGTTTAAAATATATTTCACCCTTTCATATGAGGAATGCATTGGACTTAGTAAGTGACAGTTTGAGCCCTATATAGATCCTCAAG
Organism: Viscum album; assembly: GCA_963277665.1. Classification (NCBI taxonomy): domain Eukaryota; kingdom Viridiplantae; phylum Streptophyta; class Magnoliopsida; order Santalales; family Viscaceae; genus Viscum; species Viscum album. The sequence continues at coordinate 1,603,958,412 of OY728141.1, read as the reverse complement.
GCATCGCTAGGTCTCATGAGATAATTAGATGTGGAATTGGCTAAGGCCTTTCCAAATTTTTTATATGGTTTTGGTCGAGGCCTTAATCATTTTTAGACTTCTTAGCTGAGGCCTTGAAAAAATGTTTTAGAATGTCTCGAATTATACATTCCCTAATTATGAAATTAATATTTATGGATCATGTGGTTATTCTACTAGTAGAATACCCATGACTATGTTTTATTATGACATTATTTACTCAACTCATATTCCAGCCATTAATTATTCATGTTTATTATTTGTAAAGGAATGTGCCTTCAATTATTCACCATGCCTAATGTTTATGTTATCTTCCGTTGTATTGATTACTCTTAATGAGTTTTTGAGCTTACCCCTTTCTTATGTTTCATTTTCTTAGGATATGAAGAAGTTAGTTATGAGTGACTTGAAGGAATATCTAGGAGGATTTTATGTTTATAATGGAATAAATTTGTGTTGTATTTCTTTTCAAGTTGAAATGTTGAACTTATGTATGTATCTTGTTTCCCAAAATAAAAAACTGATCAGTCCATCAGGACTTGATTCCTTGTAATCATGCCAATGTATTAAAATAATTCACTGGCCCTAGGTTTATGGGGTCGGGGAGTTACAGAGACATAGATATTGGAGACGCTCCTTGTTGTAGCTCGATCCCAAACTCGATCTCTTGTCAAGGGGGTAATGATACAACCTCTTCTAGAAAGACATCAGGGTACTCTTCTATGACCCTAGGATATGCCAACTTCTGAACTTCTGATGAACTCAACAACATCGCATCCATCATGGATGATAAGGACAAAATAGGACTATGACCCATCCGATGATATTGATCGCCAACAAAAACCACCTGATCTCCATCCGTAATGAAGAAAACAACCTTCATCCTAAATAAATCCCCGATAACATGCACTGAATACAACCGATCCATGCTGAGGATGACATCATATGGTTGTATTTGTAAACATAGGAAATCTATCCAAGATCAGTGTTTCTATAACACTAGCTCACAGTCTTTACATACTTCAAACAGGTAAGTTCATCCTCCAACTGGAATATTCAATGCCAAGGGAACTGGAAAGATCTCTACCTCAAGTCCCAAAGAATGGACAAGGGTAGGTGATTGGAAGTAGTGTTTCAGTCCTAAATCAATAAAGGCATCCAGCAAGGTAGAAAATAAGAAAAGGTACCTCGAACGACGTATGGATCACCTGAATCTGGTAATACTAAAGCATGAAGCTGACCATGACCTCCTCAACGACCTCTCTGACCCTGATGAAAACCACCACCATGGCCATGCTCTGCACTATGAGGATGGGGAGTGTCACAGGGATTTCCTCTGTCTTCCCCATCTACCCTCTGAAAATATAAAGATGGTTCAACATTATGTTGATGCCTCTACTAGAACTGCCTTAACGGAGGAACCTATAGTGGAACACCTGGTGCCTGATGACTGCTCTGAAAGGTCAGGAACTCTCGCTGCTGATGACCCTGACCACCATAATAAAAACAAGCATCTAATTACTTGGCATAGACCTGAGAGCCACTTCCTCAGAGAAATGATTTGCTGAGGGTCAAGACCTACCCTCAGCCAAACATAGACTCTTTTCCCCTGAAAACTGGGAACCCCAAACCACAACTCGGCTTCATGAGGAATCATAATGACTGCCCTCTCGTGATGATATGGTTCTGTCGAATGTATTTTCAATGACCTCTTCCCTCTCTAGAATCTCAAGATATGTCTTCAACATAAATGGGGTGACATGGCACTATATTTCTTAACACAAAGCCTCCTCAAAATGCCTCAACCTGGCCTCCTCATCTGAAAAGAGGACCGAAGCATATCAAAAAAGGTTACTGAAATGGATTACAAACTCTTGCACACTAGAGATCCCCTATAGAAGGGTAAGAAGCTCCTGGAGACTGGATGCCTTTGTGGTCGAGGAATGAAACTCAGCTCTAAACCTGTATTGGAACTCCTCCCATGAGATCGATGACTCCTAGTGATCCATGAGGAATAGGAACCACCACCACCTCACTGCTCAATGCAACATTTTCAAAACCACGGAAACCCAGTGGTCCTTCCGAGAACATATCAAACTAAATCCTATCTCAACATCATCCAACCAGTCCTTCATGACTGCAACAAAAATGGATCCCTCATACTTCTGTAGAATCTGGTGCTGAAACTCTAAGGGTTTCCTCCTCTAAGTGTCTTCATCATCAACCTCTACCCAGCTGGCATAGTCTGTAGGACATCTTCTATGCGATCCTGAAGAGGACGTCGACCTGGAGCTATACCTACAAAATATCAAATAGCTAAATCTCTTAATCCTGGAATATGGAAGAATAATCCTTAATTAATTATTTTTTCTTTTATTCATTTTAGGTTAACCTATCCCAAGGTGTACCCATTAAAACCCAAAAACAAAGAAGAATGATGCATGATCCTTTCCTAGGTCTCTACCCTAAAATTAGTATCACCTCATTTAGTAGCCATTATAAACATAAAGGTTCACAAATCAGATCATAGGGGCCTGTAAATGTCTATGTATCAGCTGGTCTCCAGTTTTTACATCACTTTCTAAACTTGAATGAAACTATTTTCCTATAAACTCATGCAACCTCACCTGTTCCTAACTCCAAACTCCATATTATCCCTCAAACTTATTCTGATACCACTCGGTCACGACCCCGTGCCCACAAGATTTACCCCTCCTGGTCCAGAAATGTGATAAGGGATATAATAATCCCTGAGTACCACCTCCAGTAGGCCTTGGGTTGGCGACTAGCACTAAGGGTATTGTAAACACACAGATGATTGGCATTACCATATAAGAGAACAATTCAAATGATTGAGACAAGATAGAAACCAACTAACTCTAAATCAGTTTAAAATATAAATGAAAACACAAGTGTAGATATGTAATGTAATTAAAAACTACCATAAATGGAAGAGGAAAACATCAAGTACCGAAAAGAAATTAAAAACAACAGCAACCAGAATCCCAAGAAACTCTTGCAACCCCAAGCTAGTAAAAACCATCTTGATCACCAAACTGCTTCAAGTGACCTAAAAAACAATTTATATATACATAGGGTGAGTATAACTGTATACTCAGTATGATCCTCCCCAAAGCCTCTCATGCAAAAGAAAAGAAAGCATGCTAAAGCACACTGAACCACAAGTGAAACTAAATCGTCAAGTAAACAGGTATACTATTTTCCTAGACTCACCCTGGATACTCTCACCAAGTAACACATACAAGAGTATATAATATAATAAAGATTATCAAGGGTACCCTACTACAACTTCCCCACTAGTTTCCCAATTTTCCCCAATATCGCACATCCTAAGAATATCTCTCCAAAAAGGTTTGCCCGTAGACACCTAAGAAAAGCTGCACAATATGCACCTCATGCAACAAGACCAACACTTTCATGCAAGAAAGTAACAAAGTAGTTTCCGGGAGCCACCACAACACGTATAACGTGTATCATACATCGGGTATTATACCTCAATCCATTACAACCCATACACTGATTAAGGATCCTCAAGCCATCACAGCCTATACACGTTACACCTATAGTAGTCCATAGGATACTATATCCAAAATATATGTGTGTGAATAATCACAAGCCATTACAACCCTCTGCACACATATTTGGGGAAAAATCACCACTATGCCTACCAAGCCATGTAACTACCAAGGGAAGAGGGAGGGTCTAAAGGGGGTATTCAATAATCCATACTCCCACCGGAATGTTGGAAAAAACACACCCAAGGATCAGAATTCCTAGGGTGTTAGTTTCCCTAACTAACAGAGTGGAGTGACATATAGATTCACAAAAAGTAAAAAATATACTATATCTCACAACCACACAATGGGAATAACCTAGTCATAGAATCAACTACAGGTAAGGTCTCTCGAACTCCCAACTTCCACTTCTAAGACTAGGTATCCTATATGAATGAAACCATTTAAAGAGATTTATTACCTTAATTCATTCCCTTTTTAACAGTTACAATTTAGATCAATTAATTCTTTATACATTAATTAAACATTAACAATTCTACATTAAATTTCATTAGCATCATACCCAATGTACATTGTCCCCATGAAAATTTTAACCCCGACATTTCATTCCAATAAGCCCCAACCCCATGGGTTAACATCATTTATTCAATTATTTTTTACAACATCATTTTCCCATATTCCCAGGCATTCTAGAAAAAAATTCTATGCTACTAAACACAATGGGGTTCAACACAGTGAGTAGATAACTACCCTTCGAGTATTTTCCACCAATGAAAAGTGCATAGAACCATTCTCTCTTGAGAATATAGACACAGAAAGCATGTGGCATACCCCACACGTCTTCTCCCCTTTCGGAAGAAGGGTGTGAAAGACTAGCTACATTGAGAAATAGGGAATGTAAAGCAGATAAAAAACTAACAAGAAATAGCCCACATCCAAACATTAACAACCAACCCATTCCATCATCCACAATGTCCTCCCTAACACCCACATGCATAAACCGACACATCTTTCCACTCTAGGAATCAATTACTACCACAACGAATAGGACTCCTTGCCCCCAAATATCACAATAGCCATCTAGGCTCACATCACAACAAAATCAGTAGAAAAAACAAACATCATATTAATTGGGCTCTTGAACCTCAAACAAGAAAGTTGGTAACTCAGAACCCTACAAGTATTATCTTTTATCAAACAACCAATTCATTAATCCAACATGGATTAACCGATTTATTATTCATAGGTTCCAAATTTAGGAAAACTAAAAACTATGCTATCACAAATAATTAAACAAACTTACTGCACCAATTTGATTAACATCAAATTACAACAACATCAATCAGATTCATTCACATGAATCTTTATATTTATCCAAGCAATTAGCAATTAATTTTGAATTTACATTCTTTACCAATTTATATCATGAAAAAATTCTAAATAAGAATGCTTTGATATCACACTATATAGAAAAACAAGAGGCAATATCATTCAATCGATATTAATTTATTTATAGGGTTAAAATATTTATTATATCAATTCTATTATTATCCTATGGGATAAAACATGCTAACAATACAGTTTCATGCAACAGAAGAGAGAAGAAACCAATCCCCTACCTCAAACAATACTTGATGTTCTTTATACAAGAACAAGCCACATAACGGGTTATGATCTCCTCCCTTGTGAAAAATGTATCCACATGAGAATGTAGACACACCACCATATCGTCCAACAACCAAGAAAATACCATTAAGAACATGGGGTAAAAATTAAACAAAAAGGGAAAGGAGAAAGAAGGATATTAACTAGAAATAATTAAGATAGATCATACCTTATATCGAAGACTGATCGATATTTCTTAGTTGCATCAAAATAGAGTGAAACAAATCCAAGTTAGAAAATTTGATTCCACAAATCCTAGGATAAGGAATAGGATGTTCAAGCTTTTCACACCCAAGAACAAATAGGAAAAACTATGAAGGAAGATATCTCGTCCCTTTAAAAGATTTAACAGAGTAATGGTTTGTGATATGCTCGGTTTTCCACTAAAAGAAGATTGCATTAAACCATGTGATTTGACCATGTAAAATCATCCCAGGACTTAAGATAAATTAATATAGGATTTATGCCTTTGAATCAGCCTTAGAGTATTTAATACAATGCTTTAAATGCATTTTATGTCAAAGGAAATGTTATAGGGGAGAACTGTATGAAGATGAAAACACTATTCACGAACTCAATATTTTGAAAAGGAAAAAGGTCACTATTGGAACCTCACCATTCTAGAAACACTGTTCATGATCCTAACCATTGGAACCTCACTATTCTGGAAACACTATTCATGAACTCATAATTTAGAAAAGTAAAAAGGTCACCGTTGGAACCTCACCATTTTGGAATCACTGTTCATGAACTCAAAATTTGGAAAAGGAAAAAGGTCACCATTAGAACCTCACCATTCTGGAAACACTGTTCATGAAATCAAAATTTTTAAAATGAAATAGGTCACTATTGGAACCTCACCATTCTGGAAACAATGTTCATGAACTCAGAATTTGGAAAAGGAAAGAGGTCACCATTGGAACCTCACTGTTTTAGAATCATTGTTCATGAACTCAAAATTTGGAAAAGGAAAGAGGTCATCATTGGAACCTCAACATCGCATTGTTCACATGGAACTATTTATAGAAGGTCACCGATGACAATGTTCACATAAGGTCACCGATGTCACTGTTCACATAAGGTCACTATTGCAATGTTCACAGAAGGTCACTGATGTACAGTTCACATAAGGTCACCGATGTCACTTTTCACATAAGGTTACCAATGAAAATGTTCACATAAGGTTACCGATGATAGTATTCACATAAGGTCACCAATGACACTGTTTACCAAAGGTTACCAATGTACTTTTCACAACCGTCTACCATTGGAACTGTTCACCAATTGAACTGTTCACAGGAATATAAATTTGGCAGTTTTAGGGATAAGTCACCTTGACCTCCTGAAACACTTCATACACCTGCTTTTTTCAAAGGAATGTACCATTGAGGTCTGTTCCATTACAATACACCTTATTTATAAGGTTGACTTATGCAATGTTATTTTCTATCAAATATATGATATGTCTTAAAATATGTCTTTCCTAACCGTCCACTGTGAATAATCATAACTTTTCTTCTAATGTATTTACTTTGTGAACACCCCATTTTCTATTACATTGATTGAAGGGTGATCAGATTGATTGCACTAATAATTTGATAAGGGAAATTAATATATAAACCATTTAACGTTTATCTATATGGTATAAATACCACATTCTTTATTCTATTGATTGAATTTTATTTACCTATAAAGTTAGTGAATATCACTAGATACCAATGTTTTTTCATGGTTTTGTCATGTTATGATTGTTAATGGAATTATTAATGATTTATTTTCATTAAAACATTTGAAAATTATATAAAACCCATTTTATTTCCATGGGTTCTTTAATATATTTTTAATGAACCCCATTTTCTATCCTTGGGGTTTTTATACTATAAAAGTGAATGATTTTAAATTAAACTTTTTTATGAAACTTATTCTCATTATTTGGTTTTAAGGATATCCAATTTAGATGTTTTCTTATAGAAAAAATGTATATAAATAATCTTTAAGAGATGTGTGAGACCAATATAGACATCCAATTCATTGGTTAAATATTTAAATCTCATGAAATAATGGTAGAATGAGTATTGATCATTAATAAAAAATGGGTAATAGGTTGTGATGAATGATTAGACATGAGAAACAAGTGAGTAAAGACCAATCCACTAAAGGAAATACATTTTGATACCCAATCAACTATTTTATGATTTACATGGTTATAAATATAATAAAAATTTCAACTATGCCATATTTATATGATATGATACATAATTAAGATTTATTGTTATGTTATTCCATTATTTTTGACCTATAATTTGTTAGGTATAAATTTTTTATGTATCCAGATTATAAACATATGATTGCTTTATATTATTTTATGATAATTTATTATTATCACTTATGTTTACCTTTAATGAGAATATGAGATCACCAATTTATTATATTTATTACTCCCATAGGTTATGAATACAGGTAAAGTATGATATTATAGAAGTGTCTATTTTGTGGATAATTTTTTTAGATGTTTAAGACTCATCATGTATTAATTAGTTTTGTATATAATGGGACAAATATAAAATCTATATAAAGAAAATAGGATTTTTTTCTATTAATGTATTCCTAATTCACCAAAAATATGAACCTAAAAGGTCTTGTAAATGTATTTTAATTTTAAATTTTCATTAATTATTTTAATTAGAGGGGACTGTCTGCAATATTCTATATTTGGTGTCAGATAAGTATTTAAAAAAATTAGAGATTTGGATGATATCAGTTGAGGATAATGTTTGAGTTCAAAAATAAATCAAATGTTTATATGTTAAGGTTGATTGTAATTTCAAAGGTATAAATAACCCTTTAAGTCAGTTTAGGTAATATTTTTGGGATTAAGATAAGAGAAGTTTAGTTAAAACCCTAGGGATAATTATAAGGCACAATTATAAGTATATGATAACGTCATTAAATTTTGGTAATGCAGATATTGTGTGGGTTTCTAGGAATAAAATCCCTAACAAGATACAGTAAGGTAATATAGGGTATAGAATAGATGTATATATGGGTAATAACCCAAAAATGGGAATGTTTAGTTTTATCTCAATAATTACCTGGTGAAACTATAAAAAGATGAAATGAATATTTTATTATAGAATACTACTTTTTATTGAGTAATATTATTCATATGATCATTTAATCTAGTTTTATTAATAATCATTTTTGGTTTTAGTATTTGGTTGAAACCCAAGTGAATGAAACTACTAAAGGTATGTTTCTATAAACCACTCTATCTTATAACTAAATATGTGATCATACATAAATTGTTGAAAATAATGGTATATTTATATTAAAATAGAAAATGTGGGTTTTATAGTCTTACCTAAGGAAGTCTACTCGACATCATAATAGAAATTAATTCTTGAGACTCATAACTATTTTTACTAATGGGAGATATTTACTGATGATATTCTGGTGTATTATAATATTTATAAGAACTATGTGAAAAATCTATGGATTATTCACCAATCGTTTTTTGATTAATGTATTGGAGGAATATATTAAATGGTATCAATAAACATGATAATTTATTTTATTAAAAGGTTATATTTCTGGGATAACTTTTGGAAAAAACATGATTGAGTTATGAAATACTCTTTAGTTTAATATATGCACGAGGTTGAGGTAATAAAGGGTTGAGTGATTTTGTAAAAATTTAGTTAGATAGTATTTATATCAATGGAATTGATTATTTATTTAATGGAAAATTGATCCATAATATTTTTTATAAAGTTTATCTAATTTTTAGGATTAAGATATATATTTCTGTTTTTTGAACTTTACGATCTTATGATTAATACATTTATGGGTTAATGATAGAGTCATTTTTAGAGGAATGTAAAATCTCACAGTGGTTTGATTTCTTTGATATTCAAATGATTTTAGGAGAGGTATATTATAAAGAATATATGATTAGGTTATATATATACTAAGTTACATGATTTAATGAATGGATAATATTGTTTGTCGAATGGTAAGTAACTTGATATAACCTATGAGAGTAAGATAAATGCCATATTAAATGATATATACTGAGTAATGAATATCATAATAATATGCTCACTTAGTTTCATTATTTAGGGATAACTAAAATGGGGGGGGGGGGGTGAATTAGTTTATTTTGGATTTGGGGGGTGATGTAACTACCCATGATTTTAATATATGTTTCCCTTAATTAATTAAACATGTTCGATACATTGCTCCACACATGGTACTGAACTGAAATGAAACCATGTTATATATATATATATATACTATAAATACTAAATATGTCAACTGATAATAGAAATTTAATTACTATATATGAATGGAAGTAATATAATTAAGAAATATAATAATGTATATTTATATATAAATTTCATTTTATACAAATATAATTAATTCATTATTATTTTTAAGAATATCTATATTTATGTGATTAAATTTTGATAAATTAAAAATAAGTATATTATTGAAAAATGATGATGTTAATAAAATATAATATTTATTTATTGACACTATATACATTATTATTTTTATTGAAACTAAGAATAAAAACAACTAGTATTTTAAAATGTTATTTTCCTATAAAAACCATTTTTCACTATGCTTTATAATTTTGTTTAAAATTAAAATTATATAATTTATAAAGATAAATTTATAAAAAAAATTCATTATTGGATTCTTTAAACCAATATTATTTTAGGATAAATTATTGGTATTTTTCTAAAAGAATGAATTTTACGTGAATTGTGAAAAATTACATTTTTACAAATTAAATGAATTTTATGACGTTATTAGTATATATGTAGGAATTGAAAATTAGTTAAACCATTTTATGATACCAAATATTTATCTTATCAGTGAATTTATCAATTTGAATATATATTTTTTACATTATTGTAATTTAAATTTTAGAACATGAGTAATATTTTTGTTTGAAAAATCATTTTGAATACAGTATATATTAATTATATTAAAATTAATTTTTATCACTTTAAGATATGGAATAAATTAAAATATATTTATAATTCTGAACCATTATGTAAAAATTATTTAATTAGGTCCATTTTATTTTTGGTCATAAAGGATAAGTAACCTTACATAAAATCTAGTTACCATAGTAAAAACTAAAATGGTAAAAGTAAAAAATCTAATGGTAATGAGTTGAAAACATGTTTCAAAAATCTATGGTAATGAGTTTTTGAGTAATATTTAAACCTTACATCTTCCAATATCCATTATTTATGAATTTATGTGCTACGTTCCTTGAGAGAGACTTCTCATTTTTAAAACTTTTTCAGTATTTACAAAAATGGAGTACCTTCTCACTTATAGAAGGGGAACTCCTCTCCTCAGTTACCCTCACACCCAAACCCACATAGTTTGAAACAAAAGCTACCAAAATCTATCCTAAACATTTATATAGACCTTAAAAAGGTTCTGAAATTCTCAAAAAACCATCCCTCAATATCTTAACCCCCATTGTAAAGGAGATATTCCAAGAAGTGAAGTATAAATTTCTAACTACTCCATTCTATTTTCTATTTATTTATAAACACTTATTCATCCAAAAATTAGATTAAATCACATTAAAATGATGAAAATTATTATAATAATTATACTATTATAATATTATAATGATGGTACAATCATTAACCACCTTTCATTTTTCTATTAATAAAAACAAAACCGTCATTCATACATTGTGCGGACTTCCATCTCCAAGATGTAAGGAATTTTATTTTATTTCACCATCATTAAATGATGGTTATAATAGGGAATTTATTATATAACTATTATATTTATTCCGTATTTTATATTCTTAAATTATAAACCACATTACTCATTTTCCATCCTCTATGTAAAATAAAATCATTATCCATTCGTACGTATGGACAACTACTTCCATGGAATGATCAATTTTCATTATTAGTTTTCATCAAAACCTAATATTTATGGTTATGAGAATTAATTGAATCGATAAATATAATTTATATTAAATTTTTTATATTTTATAAATATATATTAGACACCCTATTAACAATACGAGCAATAAACAACTGTGGTAATTTTAGTAATCTAAAAGAGAATTCTAAGAGAAAAACGATTTATTAGTACAATGAGATAAATTATTATAGGTTATATTATCATTATAATTATTTAAAATCATGATAAAAAAACTAATAAACACTAAATATTATCATTATGGTTATTGTATAATAATATTATAATGAAATCACTATATAATCATCTAATAATTATGGTACGTTCATGTTTTGGGTTGGTTTAACCACCTACTTGAAAAATGTTAATAATTTATATCATGTATGAATATAGTAATTTAATTTCATATAATATATGATATAAAAAATTAAATAATTATTTTTTGCATTAAATAAATGTAATATAAAAAATAAAATCATTATTTAATAAAACACCCTTCCTCCACCAAGAATCATTGAAACAGGATCATCACCAAATTCATATTTAAGGATCATAAAAAAACATATAATGAAATTATAAAATTATAAATATTTAAAAATAATAAATTAAATTAAATTTATGATTTTATAAGGGTTAGATTTTCCAAAATAATTAAGAACAATTTTTTTACGAAACTAGTTCAAAATGACTATGATTACTCACACCCGATATTGAAAATTGATAATAACTAAATAATATGCCTGTAGAGATTAATTATAAATTAAATTTAAAAAATATTATTTTTATGTAGAAGGTTATTAAATATTTTATTAAGATATTTTTTGTTATACATGATCTTAGAGTGCATTTGACTCTGTGGGAATCAAGTTATGGGTTTGTGTCTCAAATTCCTCTCTTCACGACATGTTTTATATTATGATCATAATTTTATTTATGCGGTTCATATAATGTATTTTAGAGATATTATACCATGAAATAAATTTTATTCATGGTATTTTATGTTTAACTTAAATATCTCTCTCTTTCTAGAGGTTTTGATGCTACTCAATTTATAAGGGTTTCTTTGTCTCATTTTCAAATTCATGAGAACAAATTAATATTGTGTACAATTATTTATTTTATGTGGAGTGATTACTTCATAAGGAATTTGTTTGGAAATATTAAAATATTTAAGAGAGTTTCAATATCCAAATAATTTTATTTATTTATATTTTATTATATTCAAAAGATACCAACGTTTAAGGGTTTTCATTGTCTCAATTTTAATTCTTTGAGACATGTAACATGTTTTGAACCATGTTTCCATTGTATGTTGTTATATTGATTTACTATCCCATGAATTTTCAATTAATTATTTCTTAGTAATTCATAGGATATATTAATACTAATTAATTTATATTCATCAAATGTATTTTTAATCAAGTGTTACCAAGGTCGTAAGATTTTTTGGTAACTCAATTTTCATTTATTGAGTTATGATCATTATCTTAAATTTATTTCACATAAGCTGGGAAAATTACATGATATTATTATAATATTTGGAATTTTCTAATTGATTATGTATTTACCATGGAAACCCATTTTAATATATTTCTTACTTCATGGAGTATGTTTCCTGTAAGGGATATTGAAAACCAAAATCTTATTGATTTGAGTTATAATGATTTATCTTAAACCTTGTTCTTTCATTATTATGTTTTTCCACCCTAATATTTTGTTTAATTTTATTTTATATATCCCTATTTGAAAAAGATATTTTAATGTATTTAATATTTCATTATTGTTTTAACAATGTTAGTTTTTAATAAAGCCAATTTAAATGTATTAAAAATGTTCTTTTTATAATATAATGTTTCATATTTTTCTCAACATTTCCTATAGAAAACTTTATGTCATTTTTAAAGCTCCATTATTGTAGATTATTTTTAAAATTAATTTCTTCATAATTTTCACTTCACCTTTACCAAAGTAACTTTTGAAACTCTTATTTTTATTTTATTTTATATCAATGTAAAAAATGTTTTCTGAAATCTATTTTTAGATTCCATCTATATTTTATGTTTCATATTCAGAAGGATTTACACTCATGTGATTTATATTACATCATTTATTCTCTAATATATATATATATATAATTTGGTCGATTTAACTCACAATATCAAAAAATTAGACACATTATCCCTTCTTTTGTGATACCATTTGAAGCATTCGTTTTCAAGGATGTTTTTCATTTATGTCAAAATAATTTTTTCCATTATTATAATGTAGATGTAATTTTTTGAAACCATACACATTATTTATTTAGAATAATTATGTATTGTTAATTTCTCTTAAATATATGATCCATCACTGCCTTTGTCTTGCTTAACTATCCACTATGAATAGACATAACTTTCCTTCAAATGAATTTCCTTTAGGAATTCTCCATTTTTCATTCCATTGATTGAAGGGTGTTCATGTATATTAAATTCATTTATTTATTAGGGAAATTATTGTATTAACTATATACCCTTTATCTATATTGTGTAAATAACATATGGTTTATTATGTTGGATGAATGGTATTTACCTTGAATGCTTCTAAACTTCATTGGATACCCATTTATTTTTCATAGGTTTATCTTTTTAAGTTTATTAATGGAATTATTATTGACTTCATTATATGAATCCATTTGAAAAGGATATAAAAACCATTTTATTTCCATGGGTTCTTTATGATGTATTGAATGAACCCATTTTAATTTTTGGTTTCTTTATGGTATAAAAAGTGACTGATTTTCATTTGAATGATTTATGAAACACATTATTATATACATGTTTTAATAATGTGATGTTGAGATGTTTCCTTATGAAACAAAATTGTATGGATAATATTTATATGATAGGTGGGCCCTATATATCCCTCCAATTTTTTGGGTAATGCTTTAAATCTCAAGAAATAATAGTGAAATGAGTAGTGATTATTGATCCAAAATGCGAAGTAGGTTGTGATTCCGGATCCATATGGGAAATATGTTAGTGAAGATTTATCCACTAAGGTAAATAGTTTGTGATACTATACCACTATTTTATGATATCTATGCTTAAAAATAACCCAAAAATATCATGTATTACTTCTTTATTTGATTTGAAGAATTTTCGTGACGCATTCTAATATTATTCCATGATTTGTGATCAATGATTTACTGGGTATAAGTTTCTTACGTAACCTGATTATACCCCTAACCAATCTTATGTTAACTTATGCTCAATGATTTTTATCACTTTTGTTTACCCTTACTAATAATCTTAGATCACCCCTATCTTAAGTTTCCTTTTTCATAGGTTATGAAGTTGGAAAATTATAAAATGTATATAACAATTTATTTTGTTAATAATATGTTTTAGATATTGGAGACTCATTATAGACTAAGTAGTTTAATATATAATGGAAAAATGTCCAATTAATACAAATAACATGGGGGGTTTTTGTTAATGTTTTATCATAATTCCATAAAAATCTGAACCTAAAATCTTTTTTTGAATGTATTGTAATGAAATTTTTTCTTTAAATCATAAAATTAGATGATCAAAACATAAAAAATGGAATTTTATTGAATGTGGTGGTGTGGGGGATTACAAAAGGAACCAGTCAGAGGGTATATATTATTGGATATAGATATAATACCTAATAAAAAGATTTATACATAATAGAGAAAGGGATATTTCACTAGAGAGGGAAATACACGAGGAATCCTTAGTATCCTTAGAAGTGATAAAGTCATAAATCTTTTACCATAATTCCAAGTGCGGAGAAACTCAATCCACCTATTGAAGAATATTTTACATTTAAAAACCAAATAAAGAATCTACCCGGGAGTAGAAGTGAGACCTTTAATAGACTTCCATATGATCTTCGATTCATTCTCCACCTAGTTCAATGAGATTAAACTATTTCAAAAGAAGTCAAGGCCACTAAGGATGAGATTTACCTTTACATGAAAAGAGTCACTATGTTCGTAGAATGAACTGAAATCGAGGACCACTTACCCATAAGAGTTGTGAACAAAACCAACCCCAACATGAAACCATTACTATATGATCTATCAACATTGAGCTTATGTCTGCAGATGGGAGGGGTCTATCAAATTTGCTGTCCTTTTGGTGAAGATATGGTCAAAGGGGTAGGATTACTTCTCTCCATAATATACCTATAGAAGTGTGCATCTGATCATCTTTTCAATAGGGTTACAAGTCTAAAATAATGAATTTAGCCCTCACAACAACAACTCTATCCAAAATTGGGAATCCATTGTATAAGGACTTTTCCTTGGTTACCAGACACTCTAATATCCATAATTAAGGAGGAGGGACATAAACTTTTTCTCATGCAGGTCATTACTCACACCATAGAACCAAAGATCAAGTAATTCATCGATATAATCCACATGATAAGAAAATTAAATGAAATATATTAGCGATGAAAATATCCTGATTTCCCATTCTTATTTAAAAAATAGGTACAGGGAAGATTCTTATTTATGAATCTAGTAGTATGATATCTTTGAAGAAAGATGAAAACCCTTTCCTTTGACAACCTCATCTCAACGTAAGGAATGGTCGTATATGCACCAAAAAAGACGTTGAATTTATAAGGGATATATTTGAACCATATAAGGATACTTCCATCATCTATATTATGAAACATTCTCAGTGTTTTTCCATAAGCCTTAGTGGAGAATTTACTCGTCCTTGATCCGGTGAAGAAACATGTTTCATGAACATCTTATAGAGATATACCATTATACACAAATATCAAATTGTTTTCAAATACCACCTATATTAAATATGGATAATTACTTCCTTGTATGAAATACATCTATGGGGTTAGACATCTAGGTTACACCAACAACATAACCACCCAATTATGATTCTAGAAGGAGATATCCCCACACCCAACCATCCATTGGGATTGGTTCTAAAGAGAAAGAATGTGACCTATAAGACTTATCCATAAATAATAATTATTACCTTTTGGTATATTTATATTCTTACCATAATTTATGATGATGAATTTTCTCAATATGGAGTGAACATCAAGTACCTCACAATCAATATTGTCTTGTAGACAATGCATCATTTCATAAACATCTCTCACATTAATGCCCCCACTGTCAATCGGCTTAGCTAATCCTTTCTTGGAATCCCAATGGAATCATCCTTCTGGATGGGAATACAAAATTATTGAATTCATAAGGATCTATATATATTTATGTATTTACATAGGAACTTTAAGGATTGAAAGTATGTGAATGGGTATGGATGTTATAACTCCACTGATAAAGGTAATCCTTACTCTGAATGATAGAAACCAGTTTTCCAATTCATGATATAGTAGGATATCCTATAAAAAATGCCCTTAAAATTGTAGATAAAGAATCTACCAGGGGAAATAGATGTTCCCAGGTAATATATAGTAAATTAACTTATATGGATACCCATCCTTGGATCAAAATTTTTATCATATTTTTATTTAAAAGAGGTTGGGAAGAAGACATAGGTCTTTTCATAGTTGATAATTTGACCAATCTAATTGGAATATTAATCCATTAATATATTAAATAATATAAATTATTTGTTGTATCCATTGATAAAAAAACCATTTCATTGGTGAAGAGAAGGTGGGAGACTCTATTAAATTGGTGATTGTAGTGGAATGGATGTATATTTCCAAGATTAATGGACAATTGAAGAATCCTGTAGAGAATATCACACACCATAACAAATACACTAGGAGAAAATGTGTCACCTTGAATCAGTCCTCTAACCCTTTTGAATAAAGTAAATTTTATTTCTATAAATATAATGGATAACCAAGGTGAGCTAAAGAAAAGAAAAAATTGTTCAATTACCCAAGTCGAGAACCCCATATGATCCATGACATGGAGGATGGAGTGCCACTTAATTTTATCATAGGATTTTTCCATGTCCACTTTAATAATTATATTTGATGCCAATTAATTCTTGTAAATATCCCCAATAATCTCCATGTATATATCAATTTCTACTTGAACGGATCTTCCCCTGATGAAACTATGCTGCTCTCCTGAGACCCAATTGTTGATAAATGGAGAAATACTTCTGTTGAAGATGCAAGGGAATAATTCATATAGAATTATTAACATGATTATATAACTAAAATGGATTAATGAATAGGTATTTTTTTAACTATTAGAATAAGCACCATCAAGGTGGCACAAGAAACCTGAAGAAGAGATCCACCATTAATGACATCCCAAATAATACCAACTATACTAGTATTGATAATGACCGAGGAGGACACATTAAAAGATCCCATGAAACCATAAGTTTCGAGAGATATTTCTAGATTGAGGGACGTTGTTACCTCCCAGAATTCACCCTCATCAGGATAGTTGGAAAAGAAGGAGTTTACATGCAAATATACAACATGTAGTAGTGAGTTGGAGATGTCACCATGTTCAATACGGTAACCATTATGAAAGTGTGTGATAGAGCTACCAAGTAAGGATTGAAAGTGGGATTTTACCATACCTTTGATAATATAAATATCTTTGATGTAGTGTCAATGTGATAGATTGATAGTTGGAGAGAATCTATGTCATTTTTATTTTAAACATGCATAAAAAAATATAGTATTCTTGTCCCCTTAATCTAGATGTCTCTAAACCTTTCATGGAGCATCCTATCATGCTAAAAACGTATTTTAGAGAGTTGATAATTTTTGGGAGTGAGAATTATGAAGAAATATTAATTAAATTCATCTAATAATTTAGTTTACACCATCTATTTATTAGATTCACTATCATCTATGTCTTGGGTTAGGGAGGGAAGAGAGCTAGCCAATTTATTTAGTTATCTCTTCAGGTGAAAA
Source organism: Viscum album (assembly GCA_963277665.1). Lineage (NCBI taxonomy): Eukaryota > Viridiplantae > Streptophyta > Magnoliopsida > Santalales > Viscaceae > Viscum > Viscum album. Next base: position 1,603,940,338 of record OY728141.1, on the reverse strand, counting down.
AGTTTTTTTATGGAATCGAAAACAAAAAATTCCATTAAAAGGTCTTTAATAGGTGTCTGGAATCAATTGATGATAGTTTTGGGAGTGATACCACTAGTTGTAAAAGAAGAAACAACTACCACCATCCCTTAAAGACTTCAAGTTATTGAGAGTGGGAGAATGGTATGAAAGCTCATGAACGAGATGAGAAAACATTTCACTTGGAAAATAAGATATTGAATAAACACTGGTGAGGTAATGATTCAAATGTAGCCAGGTGCGAAAAAATCATTTTTTTATTATTTAACCATGTGAAGTTGTCACATGAGAACCCCAGATCAATAATACCATTCTGGGAATCAAAATAGGAGACGTCCAATCGATATATCTGAGGGTAATGACCTCCAAAATTCTTATCATAATTATATAAAATAGTGTTGAAATTTAATCCCACTAGATATGAAAACTCTCCCATATTAAAGGTTTTATGACCATGCTAGTGGAGATCCATTAGCTGAGGTTCACACTTAACATAAACAAAAGAGAATAAGAAATCCAAAAATCTAGATTCAACTTTAACCAAAATATGCTGAATAGAAGAATCAGGCTTCTCTACTGAGATGGAAGATCTCCATAAAATATAGATATGGTGGTTTATGGGATTACCATTCATAAAATAATTCATGCCCATCTATCTAGATAATTCATCAATTTTGGATGATATTTTATTTGGTTTAAGAATGACAATGAGAGAGTAGTTGTTTTGAAAGAATCAATGGAGATAAAATATGACTTCCCATTTTCCCATAGAATATGTTAATTACACATGATGATGAAGATCATTGAAACCATGGGTTCCTAGTTTTGGACCTTAGTGCTTGTAGGATATTATCCAATGAAATGGAGAAAGAAGAGATAATATTGGAAAGAAAACTGGTTCACCCATTGTTCTGGGATGGTGATATGGTAGGAGGAGTGTGAGCCTGACCCAAAAACTCTCAAGGGTTGTCCAAAAAACATAAAATATTTGAAAGAGGGAGTTTTGGGATTTCTTGGGCATGAAATAATATAATGTATCAATTTTACATCGAGATCACGGATTAGGATAAAAAACCAAGATCCTAGGGGGAGGAAGAAATGGGGAGAAACTGGGGGTAGTAATCTTATTACCATGAGATATTGAGCAATAATGGTGAGGGGACCTGATATTAATCATGGAAGATGGAGGAACTAGAGTTATTGTTGGTAAGAAAGGAACAAGCTCCATGAAAAGTTTCATCAGGGGAGATGTTGACCTCTAAGTCTTGACTGAAGGGGGAGGTGAGAAATCTTAGAGAACCGAATATAAATCATCACCGTCCCTACTAGGCACTGAGGCCACATGATCGAATGACCTAGCATCCCTTGATTCTGGGGTATATATATTTCACTAACCATGAGATTTGGATAATGATATGACACTCAATTAGACGCCTTTTTTTTACACATAGATAATAAGTGGTTGTAGAGGTGAAAAAAATGTATAAATGAGGTATATATGGATAAAAAATGCACTAAAACCATTATATTGAGTATTTAACCTAGAGAACAAACTATAATGGGGGAGGGGAAGATAGATCTAAGAGAAAAAGTTCCATGATAATGTAGATTCTTGAAGACAGATGGTGTGGTTATCCGTACAAAAAATTTCACTTAGTAGGTATCCAATTTCTTTAAAATCATAGTTTTATGGAAGGGGATAGTAAGACCTAGAATATCTAACCAAACCTCAATGATAGGGGAGTCCCAACCTCGATGTACCTTAATCGACAAATGAAAAGTTAGAAACAACATCGATTGATAGATCTAGGGCCCTGAGACCAAGATTTGGTGAAGTCCACATGGGAATCTAAGACTAAAAAAAGTAATTCCATTTATGATTTGAGAAACTAGATGAATGCTTTAACTCTGAGGACTGTACAATGTTCTATAAGAGACCCATGGGGGGCTTTTCCGAGCTGAACTGTGCCACTAAGGCCCTTTTTTGGAACCCTGAATCTTCTTAAAAAGAATATTCTAGAATGTTTAGTACCTAAGATCCATCCTTTGACCTAACAAAAGAAGGATCCATATTGAATTCTGAGAAATCGGGAAGAAGGGAGGACTAGGGGGTAGGGGGTCTTAGAATAATTTCTTTCAGTGATGGCCAAGGGTGGATTGAGGTCTAATTGCCGAGGGGTACCATCCTATGAGGGAATAAGAGAAAAAAATGGGTTTGATGCTTTGTGGGAGAAAACCATGAAGGTAGATGCCCAAAAAATATAGTTTCATGTAATCCTGTGAGTGCTGGTGACTTGGATACACAACCTATAACTTGTATCACATATATTTTTATGCATTTAAACCCCTAGGTAACACAAAGGGAGATATTGTTGCACCCAGGGTTGTGCAACACTCTTCTTCGGTGTGTGAAAATAATTTGTAACTAGATTATTACTAGTGTATTTTTGTTACAATTCATGATTCCCATATTTGGGTCTGGGAGAGTTTCTAGGTTCTTAATAATAAGAGCATAACTGTCTCGTTTACATCAGGAATTTTCCCATGGAAATAGATTGTAGTGATATGTTTTAGAAAACCATGAGTGTTAGATACCCAAATAAAATAGTATCATTTCATCCTTGGAGTGCCATTGACTTGTTCATATAACCTATACTAAAATATGAGAATATTTATAACCTAAGAGTCTTTAACTACATATAGGTACTCATTAAATACTTTTTAACCCAGTATTCAATATTCTTCTCAATTCCCAGTTCATAAAAATGTCAAAACTTGACCTTTAATTTTTTATTTAATTATTGATTTTTAAAAATTGATGTTGAGTTTTTGTTTGAACCCGTTCAAAATTTTTTAAATTTTAAATTTCTATATAGATTGAATTATTAGTTCATAGTTAGTAATAATCATGCTACAAACCATGTGTATAACTATAGTTTTTATCAGACCCATTTCACATAGTTGGTGCACGGTTTTTCCACCCATGTGGCAAAACCATGTGAGTGTCCATGTGTGTCTAGTATGGGGAACATAGTTGGCATAAAGATTAGAAAACGTTGTAATGTACATAGGATAATAATAATAATTTTTACCAAAATTCCTCTCCCCTCATTCCCCTTAAATCAATTCATTCTCCCCTCCTACCCCTTTCTCATGTGACACCTAGACCTGAAACCTAGAGGAACACATACCTTCTCCAAATACTCTTCTCATTGGATTATTCCAAGGCATTTTCTTCATGATTTAATATTGTATCCCTGATATTAGGAGTTATATTCACTATTATGTCCATTATATTTGTTTTCCTACTTGATCATAATGTGGTGAATGAATGAAAAAACCGTGGGATGTTGGATTGATCATTTTTTTGTGATTTGCTTACACCTAGGTTGTGTGATCTCTCTCCTAGGTCCCATTCCTCCTTTATGGAAGTATTCACGTCTTCTGAATTTGATTGAAGGTAGGTATTCCCCATGTTTGACACTTTAATTTTAGAACCATTTATTTTATGGACTTTAGATTTATTTTTTTGATCTATAATGATAATATTATTAATATGAGTTCACACTTGGATATATACCCTTGGTTTACCTGTATTTTTAAAGTGGAAGGGGTGTCTCTAGAGTAGGATACCCTTGTTATATATTAATAATTTTATGCGAAGGGGGTTGGTTTGTAAGAGTGGTTTATGAAGGACTAGCTTGTTTATGTTTTGAATTACATATTATTATAGAATATTTTTCAAAACTTACCACCAGTTCTGATTCATGGGTAACCATGGGTTTTTTATTAAGGAGTCTAGCAACACATACTGCACTAATTTATAATCATACTCTACCTAGTGTTCCTAAAATATATTTTTATTGTATTTATGGTATTTCCCCCATAGTTAATTCCATGAAGGAAATACGAGGTCTTTGAGAAGGTTTTTGTTTTCCAAAGCTCGATTGCATCTAGTAGTTGGATATCCTTTTCCTAGATTATCACTTGAGGACCAAGGTTCCCATGATGTGATTTTTAAAATTAATTATGTTCAAATGTTTGAATAGTTAAAATTGTAAATGATGCTAAAATAATAACACCTAGCCCCTTTAATTTTTAAATGAAACAAAAAATGTTTTTCTTTAAGTCTATTTTCCATAAAATTCTTGTTTCAAATAAGAAACTCATGAATTATTTTCTTTGAAATGTGAAAACCCCACTTACTCATATATTTACTTTCAAACTCATATGAATTAGTTTTAATTTTAATGTTTAAACATGTAGAAAGGCGGTTGGTGACATACCGTATAGGGAAGTAGTATTTTTATACATAGATGTTAAATATTTTATGACTAATATTCAATACATTAGAAAAAAACATTCCTCAAGACCATAATAGTTTAGTGCCTTTATAAAATTTGAAAACAATATTCTTAATTCATGAAATATATTAAATGTCTCCCATAAAGATACTCCCCTTTATCATTTCTACTTAAAAACCATTATTAATAACCCAATGAAGGGAAACATAAGAAAGGGTGAGATCAGATGCTCAGTAAGGGTAAATAAGGGAGATACATAAGTATAACATGAGAATAATGTTATGAGAAAATGGTCATGAAATATGAAAACCATACCCTATATAATAATGATTATAAACTTGAGTCATGTAATTAATGTTATCAGTTCATAAGACATGAATCAAATTGGAATAAAAACAATTATTTATGAGAGCATAACATTGGCATAAGACCTAGTATTGTGGAATGAATATAATAATGGAAAATAATGTTCATTATAGTTAGGGATCATTGAAAAGGATATCATAGTAATATAGGTTCACTCCTCAAACCATCTTCATTGTCAAGGTTTACACTAAATTCCATCATAACAAACAAATCCCCTTACTGAAGCAAGTTCACTCTCTATTCTAATCCTATATAACCATGATATATAAATCATTACCCAATTCATTTAATGGAGTTATAGTTCCCACCCTTATCATAATGAAAAAAACATTAATCTGTTCCATAAGATCATAAAAAATTCGTCATATCATAACGTATAAAATTAATTGGATTTCATAAACATTTAAACAAATCATAACATATGGAAAAGAGACAGTTTTCATAATCATATAATCGTTTCATCATAGCATAACTCATGAAAAAATAAGCAGGTTTTGTAATAGTTTTATCATGGTACAACCAATGTTATGTAAATGGGTTTTATAAAAATCTAGTTATCATAAAAATTTTAGATAAATAATAATAATTTTATCATAGGTTCATAACCCCAATAAAACCTATGATACATAAATGGATGTAATATTTGATTGAAAATGATTTTTAAAGATAAATCACATGGAATGATTCTTAAGGAATACATTTTCATTGAAAATTGGGTTTTTAAAACTCAAAAAAATTTCAAACTCATTTTTTTAGAAAATATAATTTATCACTTATAAAAGAAACATTAAAAATAATTTTCAATAATTCTTGTGTAATATACCATTTCCACATTTTAAAAGATAAAACACTATCAAAATTACTTTCACTTTGAAATCAATTATTTGAAATCTAAAAGGTACCAAATATTTAGGAAAACTTTTTCATTTAATATAAAATAAAATACATTCAAAGGACTATTGAAATAATTAGGTGGGCATGATAGTGGGAAATAATATTCATTATATTTATGTTAAAAATTAGGGTTCTTTTCACATTTTATGTAAAATCCAAATCAGTATTTTTTGTAAATTGAGGTGAACATTCATTTCAAAAAAATTGTAACAGTAAAGAATGGTTAAAAATTTCCTTACTAAATCATTTGAAATAAAATGTTAAAAAATCCGATTTTTTTTATAACACAAGGTTTTGTAAGAATTTTTTTTCACCAAAAAGTGAAGTGAAAATAATTTTTTTTAAAAAAATTATTTTAAACTCTTGGGTATATAGAGATTGTGAAATGAAGGATAAAATATATTCTCATTAAATAAACATATAAGAATAAAATTAATTACTTTCTTGAGAAATGTATCATAATATTTTATCATTAGAAACACAATCACAAACAACCCCGATAAATGATGAGATTGTAACATAAAATCATTACCACTTTGGTAACATTGAATAATAATAAACGTCAAGGAATAACATAAAATTGAACATAAAAAATAATTAGGATAAATAAAATCATGATATTACATATGAAATTGGTTTTATATACACCTTTTAAAATAATACAGGTGCGTAACATAACATACATCTCAAAGAAGGAAAATTTAGACAAAAAATACATTACCGTTTGTTAAATTTTAAACTAAAACCCCATGAAAGAGAGATATTAAAATTGATATTTAAACCACCATAATTTTCATGATAAAAATCAAAATATATATTCATGGGAATTATGTACAACATGTAAAATAAATTGGGGGTGAATATATCATGTCTCATAAAAGTTAAAAGTGAGACAAAAATCCCTTACCTATTTAGTAATATTTTGAATCATAAGGAAAAATAAATAATAACATGAAATGAAAGATTAAAAATAATTAAAGGGAAGATATTCATGAGCTAACATGTCAAATTGTAATTATATACACAACAAAAAATAAACTAGTGGTGATTTTCAATATGTTTCCTAGAAATAAATAAGAGACAAGAAATCCATTACCCCAACTCTCTACTACCATCGTACATGTTCTATACTCATATAAAATAAATATAAGTTCATTATAAATATATTAAAGAATAATAATTACATATATAATACCTTATATTATTTATTAGGTCTTTATATTCCATTTTTATTAAAAATTACATGTTAAAGTCATGTTTCAGGTAATAACTGCTTTGGTTTTCGTATATGTTTTGATTTTTTATTTTAGATCCTATTCAATTGATAATGGTAACATAATATAGAGAATTGTAATAATTAGATAATTTATATATTTTATATCAATTATAATTTTAGGACTAATTATGAATGTTGGTTTTGAGATATGAAGTACGTTATGTTCATATAGACGGTAGGTCGTACATACACATAGGTAACATTTACATTTTTCCAAGATCTCTATGAGATGGAGTTAACTAATATTTTATATTTAAACAATGATAATAATATCATTAATAAAATATTATTTATTTAAATATACTTATACATATCATCCATGATTTTTTTTGATTAAAAGAGAGATCCACGTCACTTTGGGAAGGTGGTAGTCCATATGTGCTGGAACGATGTTATCATATTTTAGAGAGTGAAAAGTTAAGAAAGAAAATAATATATTATATTTTAATAATGATAATTATTTCATTAATATCATAATTATACCATTTATTTTTTTATTTATTTACTTTGTCCTTATTATCTTCCATGTAAAGTGTTAGTGAAAACGAATCACATCACTTTGCATAACGGTAGTGCTCAATACACACAAATGACGTTATCATGTCCCATATGAAATGAAAGGTAAAAATATATATGATATAATGAATACATATGTATAATAATTTTATAAATATCAGTCTCACAAAAACACACACACATATATAATTTATATCCATCTCCATACCCCTCTCCGAGAGGTGGAAATGGGAAAAATTAATGCCATAAATTCGTGTGGCGTTAATCCACCACACACATGAATGATGATTTCATAACCAATTTTATGGAATTGGAGATTTTTTTAGGCTACTATATTTACATAAAATATATATTTATTTGTAGGATAATTATTTTTTTATATCTTCATGGCATAATAATAATTGAATGAGGTGGAGGATGAAATAAAACAAAAATGCTCATTGATGAATGTTACCTCTTATTTGGGTATCCTCCTCAGGTTTTCAAAAAAAAAATTCATTCATTGCTTAGTTTTATGTACACTATAAGTATAATAGGATGAAAATAGATAATTTGGGATGTTATTTTGGTAGGTATTTTTTGATCCAAAAGGTTTTTATGGTGTAAAGAAGAGAAGAGATGAGGTGGACTTTTATAAGTGAGGTCAGTGGACCACCTGTAATTTTTTGAAATATTGAATTACACAAACATTTTTTTCATGTAAAAAGGATCCAATAATTGGCGATTCTCTAAAATATAATACATAAGGCTGGAATATGGTCATAAAATGTGTGTTGGACATGTTTTGGGTTATTTTTAGTCCTGATGTTTTTAGTTTAACCCCCAGTAAAACCATTTTTACCATAATCATGAGAAATATTTTTAACAACCTTCTCTATTCATTTCGGTCAAAAATTAAATTAAAAATATTAGATAATATAAATTATAGGGACTATAAATTATAAATTATTTTTTAAAAATTCAATTTATGGATATTGAAAAATATAATATAAAATTAATCCCATAGAAGCGATGAGAAAGTAGGGTTTTAAAGAAAAAATGTTCAAAATCATACAATTTTTTATATCGAAATTTTATATGAAATTTATTATAATGAACTAAATTGGATTATAAAATGTATAATTCCAGTAATTTTACTTTGAAATCAATTTAAAATACAATTTAGCTTCATAAATAAATTAAACAATAAATATGTTTTCAATTAAAATTCTATTTTTTAATTATTCATTAAAAAAATGAAACTTTTTAGAAAAGACCAAAACATTCATCCAAAGAAAATTTAAAAATGTTTTTTTAAAATTATGTTTTATAAAATTATTTTTCTAAATGTTTGAAAATTTAATTTTTTTTTCAAAAAAACAAACAAAATTTGTTTTTTTAGAAAATAGTTTTTCAGGACATATAAAACTTTTACAAAAAAGTAGGTAATTTTTTATCTGTTTTTTTAATTTATATAAAAAAATTATAATTAATATTTACAAATTAGTTATTAATTTTCAACTGTTAATGTTTAATAAATAGTTTTGAACTATATTATTTGAATTATAATATTAATATTATATTGTTGTTTTGTTATAATTTAATGTCGTGTATAAGAAAAGATAAATATAACATCATGACTTTTACTTAAGGTACATACCATTTGTTTTTAGTTTACATTAAATTTTTGGCCCTAATAATAATTTTTAATGAATTCAAGGAGTTATTAGAAGTGTTCAGGGCTCGTTCATAGAATGGTGTCCTGAAATGTAAAGAGACAGACTAGGACCCACAATTAGTAGAAACCATGCATCTCAATCTGTATGGTTTCCCTAAACAGTTTGGTTTTAAAAAGATGGGTTCTAGGGGACACATAGTTTTTTTGAAACCATGATACCCTAGTTGCATGACCATGTAGTGGAACATACATCTTGGACATAGGTTTTTCACACAATTTGTGCACAGTTAGGTAAACCGTACACCAAACTGGGAGGGGTTTCCCTTTGAAGCACATCATGGCACATAGTTAACACAGAGTTTGGCCTATCATATAGCCAAACCATACACCCCTATTTTTGAGGGTGAATAAAAAATTATTTACTCTCATAAATTCTTTTAACCCTTTTTCCTTTCTCCTCCTTCTCCAAAAGTTGAGCTCTCCTCCCTCATGTACAAGCTCTCCTCTCCCCCATCATTGGGATCAAGCTACCTCATCCAAGTGGAATCTGTTTCAACTACCATCAGACCCAATGAAAATTTATATGTGATATATTTAATCCTCTACCATATATTTCACATACTTTTTTCCATCTACTCTGCTATCTCATCATAAGATCATTTTCCCCATTTTCAGGGCATTTGATGATTTATCTGATTTCTTTTGATCTAGCTCAAATCAAAGATCGATGTTTCACAAGGAAAGATCTATGAGTCTATGGTTGATGGTATATGTTCTTTACCTTCATTTCATTGTGTTATATAAAATTCTCCACCATTATTCAAGTTATATCTTTTCAATATCACTTACAATTTTTTAAATTAAATTAAATTGATATCTTTCCCATGCCTTTAGAGACCTAAGATAGTGTCTAATAAATACCTAGAGTTGATATCCTTGACCTAATCCATCCCAATAGGGTTTCTACTCATTAGAGTCTTAGTTTAATTTTTTTATAATATTAAAAACACCCCTTGATGTTTGTTTGATCATAATTGATGACTTGATCCTATTGTATTAGTTGAATTTAAGGTTGAACCATGAGTTAGAAACCACATCTCATTACATAAATGAAATGGATGGATTAAGTGATCTGGTCAAATTATTATGAACATTACCTTTGTTCCAAAAATGGATTCTAAATTTAATTCCATGACTAATATTCCAATTATGAAATAAATTCATAAACTAAATGAAATGGAACTTATTAGACATATTGTACATGATTTGTTCGATTAAATGATTTTACCTTAGTGTCGAAGGCGATACAAGGTGTTCTAAATTATAGAACCATTGGAAGGAATCTTTGTTCTTTCTTATTCATATTTATCAATGGTTAGTAAACATGGTAGGGGATACACTAGCTATGACTGGGATGGGTTCACCGAGTGTTATCACATTTACCTCTATATGAGTGACACTAGTTCCCTAGGGAAGACCCATTGGACCAGATTAATGGAATAATGGTTGTAACATGCCATGAAAGAGACTCGACGCCCTACATGTGATAATAGTTATGGAATTATTGGTTAGTTCTTGAAATTACCACACCTTTCCATGAGTGACACCACAGAATTAATTCATAATTCACCTTGGATAGAATCATTAAGAAATTGACATATGCTGAGACCCTCGAGTTATAATTAGAAATTACTATTTAATTTCCATATACATGCTCATGGTGATTCTTTATATTTATAAATTAGTTTTTCAAATTAATATAATAAAATTTAAATTATGTTTTTCCAATGAGAATTGATATTTGGGTTTTAGAAATGTTGGGATGTATCCTCCAAGCCTAATCACAAGCTTGGGGATAGTCTTAACTCTCCCATATTATTCCACTCACTTTACCTTTATAGGATTCCTTGGTTCAAACACATTATCTTAGGATGAAACAGGTTAATTAGAAGGGTGTCCAAGTATAACCCAGTCCAATTAGTTAATTTAATTCATTCTGTTTTTATTCAATTACTATTTCACATTATTAATTTTATATTTCATGAATGGAATGATCTAGACACCATTGGTGGGGGCCTACTGAGATTGTATCTCACAACAAACTGGGCCACCTTTGGTACCTGAGTAAACATTATGACCGTAGGTATTTAATAAGGTAGGTTTCATTCCCTTGATGTTTCATTATCCATCTTTGGGATGGAGTTGGGGGGCAGAGGACTGAGCCTATGCTCGAGATGCTAGTTGAAGCTATTTTGGGACATTTTTTATATTTTTCTATCATGTATTATATTCCTATATCTCTTGTCCCCTGCATATTCAATTTTTTTATCTATATGATATATCATCATTATTACTTGTTTCTGGTTATTACTCAACTTCTATTTATTGTTTATTTAGCTTTTATGATTTATTATTAATGGTCTGCTACTATTTGTTGGTTATTTATTCTACTATTTCTTATATATATATATATATATATATATATTCTTTGATCTGATCAATGAGGTCATAGTCGCCTCAGAGACACAACCTAGGCCCTCACTAATAGTCGGAAACCTTCGGTATATGGGGAGGCATGCTTGAGGCTTTGTGGCATCCATCTTGAGGCACTGTTATGTGTCATCTGGGTAGGATGCTAAAAAGTATTATCATAAGTTATTTTCCCTTTTCATACTATTTGGGATTTAGATATTAGTCTAGGATATTGTAATTTTGGTCATGATCCTATTCTTGGCACTAGCTAACCCACATACAGGGGAAACCCACATTATATGGAATTGGTAAATGTTGTTATTTCTTACGATGTTACCATTTCATAGATTTCACCATAGGGTGATGCACATTATTTAAGATGTTATTAATGTTAACATTAGTTACATGGGTTGTTGGGCCATGTCCTAATGATGTGAGGGAATATTAGAATCATGAATCATATTAGGGACCATTGGATTTAAAATTTCATGCATTATTCTTTTTCATATCTAATTTTATGGATGAATTTATCATGTTTCATGTGATTTTAATTTGTTCTTTTTCTGTTATATTTTGCAGTGATTGGTTGTTATATATAGAAATGTGACTATATTTCCTTGTAGGACTGAGAAAACACAATTGGAACTTAAATTTTCTTCTTAAACCTAAGAGTTCTTTCCTGCATAGGTTAAATTATATTCCTTAAGAATCCAATTATGGAATCATGATCCATGGACTATCAGTCGCATGGGGTGGAACATATTATTTTTAGGATTAAATGGAAACCACCATAAAATTTATAAGTTGTATGGGAACTTATAAATTGGATATGGAAATTCATCTGTTTCAACAACTTAAAGAAACTCTATGTAGATAAATGAGTAAAAGTGGTCAAACATTAAAATTAAAAGGCCAATTCATATGTAATATGAGACCTTGACCATAAATCCACCTATTAGTGGGTAGTAGGATGCCTATCCAATTATCCTTTTTTGACTCATTCTTATCAAATAGAACTAGCTCCTTGAGAATTATAGGGGTTATAAAATTCATAGAGGGGATCCTAGTACCTTTCCTTCTTTAGCACCTCAACTATATTTTATAAATCTAATATAAGTCATTAAATATGAATTTATATAGCTATATAACCATGAAGAACTCATGTTATATCCAGGAAAGTGATAATCAAAATACCCTAGAGGTGGTGGGCCCAGAGCCACCAATGATACCTCCTATGGTACATCTTGAAGAACCTCCTACAGAACTCCCACTAGGTGCTAATTCTTGTTCCATGATAGATTCTACCATTTCATGTAGACCATTCATGGTGAGCATCAACCAACCCCTTCTATAGAAGTATTGACCCATGAGTTCCAGCAGAAACATCCTCCCACCTTCTCAGGGGGTGGAGGACCTCAGGATAGTGAATCCTGGATGGAGGATATGTAGTCCATATTAAAGTGTATCAAGACACTACCAGAGCAGAGAGTCAATCTCACAACCTATATGCTATGTGATTTCACCAGGAGTTTATAGGACATTCCGACTCAGACTGGTTGACATCACAGTATTGTCTTGGATGACTTCCATACAACCTTCTTTGACTATTTTTTCTATCATAACATGAGAAATGATCATGTTCAAGAATTTATGAACCTTAAATAGGGTTACATGTCAGTGATAGAATACACTGATCATTTCACCGAATTGAAGCACTTCACACTGACCTTGAATTGGGATTAGATGAATATTATGAGGTGTTTTGAAGATGGGCTTGCATATGCCATTATCTCTTAGGTGAACATCTTTCAGCTGACCACTATTTCAGAGATAGTGAACCAATCCATCATAATTAAGTGGAACATGAGGGAATCAGTTGACATGAAGCAGGGTAGTTTGATATCTAGGTTGAGAAGTGGTTTATCAAATGGTTGGAAGTTTTGTTTAGCGATTATAATTAGGGGTGGATCCATCAATGTGGCATAAACTAATTTTTTTTTGGTGTGTCACTAGTGTGGTAGTCCATGACCTAAAAGAACCTGTATATGAAGAACCCAATTGTGTTTTGAGCTTTTAGAAGGATAGGTCACCTCCAGGGTTTCTACTGGTTTTCTCCTCGAGTTACAAGTGATAAGAGTTCTATTCTAGCACCATCTTTAGGTGAATGATCAATGAAACCAAATATAACTCTATGATTTTATTCTATAGGACATTTAGCCTAGAATGTGGTCGCCTCCGAGGTGGTCAGGCCTCATAGGTTCAGTGAAAGTAGCGTGGAATTGCTTAAGATACTCAGATATCATCACAGGTCCATAGTTTAGGCAATATTTGTGATACACACACAATTCTAGAGGAGAAGAGTTCAATACAACATACAATTAGTGGTACTATTCTAGTAGCCTCTACACTAGTATCTTCCTAATTTTATTCAGGTTCATCATACTATTTTCTATCTTATTCGACTGTGGTAAGTGTGGGCCTACTGATAGAGTACTCCAGTGGCGTTATGACCCTTGATACGCGATTAAGAGTTCGATAAGAGGGTATATTCCAGTGCAAGGAGTTCCATTTTGAAATAGGTGGGTACCATTTTATGTGAGTTTTCTTCATCATTGAGATGAACGACTTCGACATCATTCTCAGAACAGACTGGCTTATGACTTATCAACACCAGGTCGATTGTTATCATTATCAAGAACCTTTTACAATACATGAGGGATGTATGTATATCAATAAGGGATATTGGGATCTCCAGGATAGTCAAGCTAGACTCAAGTGTATTAGGATTGGTGGAGTGATATCCCATATAGAAAATTTCTTTATGAGTGAATAATGAATGTACCTTTTCGAATTTCCTCAAGTGGTGGATCATTCCATGGACATCATTGATGTTTTCTACAGCTTACCACCTATGAGGGAGATTGAATTCACCATCAAGTTTCTTCCAGGTGATACACTAGTGTCTATTATTCTATATCGGATGAAACATATTGAGCTCCATGATCTCAAGAAGTAGCTTAAGGTCTTAGATGCTAAGGGTTTTTCTATCCAATTACATAACTAAAGGGTGCAACAATACTTTTCACTATATAAGAGGAAATTAACCTTAGATTGTGCATGGATTACCCACAAGTGAAAAATATTATGGTAAAGAATAGGTATCCACTTTTTCCTATAGAATACCTTTTCAACCAGCTCCAAGGAGGAACTATTTTCTCCAACATAGAATTTAGGTTAGGATACTATTAGGTTTATATGAGACAATAAGACATACCACGTACAATGTTCCGAGAAGGTATGGTCTATATGAGTATCTAGTCATGTCATTCAGCCTAATGAATACACTAATAGTTATAATAGATATGATGAATCAGTTTTTCTATCTGTATCTTGATTCCTTTGGGTTGGTCTTCATATATGAAATCTTAGTGTAATAATATACCAGAAATGACCATGCCAATAATCTTGATATCATGTTGAGTACACTGAGAGAGAACCAATTATATGCACATCTTAGAAAATTCTAGTTTTGGATCAACAATGCTCACTTCTTGGTTCATATCATATGTAATTATGATATATAATTTTACCTAGAAAAGTTGAGCACTGTGGCTTCCAAGGAGTAGTCCAAGAATGTTTTTGATGTTCCAAACTTCTTAGGGGTGGATGACTATTACAGAAAATTAACCCATGAATTATCATGCTTCAAAGAACTTCTTACGGGCTTAACCCAGTTGGCTATGAAGTTTGACAGGATTGAAACTTGTGAGACAACTTTTTAGGAATTAAAGGGAATAGTCACTTCATTGTCGAACCTGATTATTCTAGAGATGCATAGAAGTTATAATGTTTACTATGATTCTTCAAGAATCGATATGGGATTAGTTTTTATGTAAGGTGATCAGGTCATGGTTTTTGGGTCCCACTAGCTGATACCTCATGATAATAATTAACCTATGGACCACCTCAAGGTAGAAGCTGTGGTTTATGGTCTATTATATTGGAGGAACTATCTATTGGGTGAGTGGTTTGTTATCTACACAAACTAGAACGTATATAATACCTCTCCACATAGCGATACCTAAATATGAGGCAATATAGGTGGGCGACTTTGAGCTTTATTACATAACTAGAAATGGTAAATCAATAGCCGATGCTTTGATTTGGAACAATAAGATGAAAGCTATCAAGGAGGCTAGCAGTGAGTAGTAGATGATAGATATTTTTTTATGTTGCACCTAGAGGTTGATGAAAAACATGGGAAACTAGTCTTAATAGATCTGAAGGTGAATCATCTCTTTCGGAATATGTTTTTATGAAGCAGTTATCGATTATGAGGACATTTGTTTGAGGGAGAGCATCACATGAGAAAACCCACCTCATTGTTAAGTTGTTTGTGGCAGTGAAATTGTTCTCTACCATGGCCATGTAATGATACCATCAGATATATGATAAGAGTTGATGTGAGAATCACATGCCTCGATATGGGTGGTTTATAATGGGATTACTGAGATGTACAAAGATATGCATTGTCAGTATTGGTGGTCCACTTTGTTACCTTATGATATATGAGAAGAGATGATGTGATAATCACAAACCTCAATATGGGTAGTTAATATTGGGATTACCAAGATGTACTAAGGTATGAAGAGGTAGGAAGTAGGATTCATCATCTAGTGCTCCACTTATTAGTAGGTTAAGTAACTACACCAGAAACCTCCTGGACTTTTACAGCCCCTCTCCATTTCTAAATAGAAATGAAATGATGTCACCATGTATTTCATTGAAATATTGCTGAGATACCCTTGAGGAAGTGATGTAATATAGGTGATCAAAGAAATTTAATCCATGGTTGTGCACTTCATACTGATCAAGGACTCTTTATCTGTTGATGATTTAGGAAGGATTTACATCGAGGAGATAATGTGACTCCATGGTGTTCCCTTTTCCATCAAATCATAATGAGATTATCTCTTTACTTCTCAATTTTGTCCAGGGTTGCGGAAGGCACTAGGTTCATAGGTTCTCTTGAGTAAAACATATCATCATTAGATCTAGGGGAAGTATAAGAAGACAATATGGGTGTTATAGGTTATTATTTGGTCACAAATCCTTGATTTTCCAAGTTTATATGAATGAAAGTTTCCTATGGTTTAGTTCTCCAACAATAATAAAATTATGAAAATTTATATGGATCTGTATGTGGACCTCTATGATAGAATTTTCTATTGAACTATGTGATAGATAGAGGTGGTTGAGGTATCTATACTAGTTCCTCATCTTGTTCAGGAGACTTCAGAGAAAGTCTAACTGATTCCAAAGCATATGGATACATCTCAGTCCAGAAAGATGTATTATATCATTCTATATATTAGATTTATGGGGTTCAAGGTGGGACATCTGGGTTTTCAACATGTTTCTCTTAGATTGGGTCATTGTTGAATATGGAGATAGGGAAATTTTTCAGATATTTATTTCAGGCCTTTTGAGATAGTGGAGGGAGTTAGGCGTATGGAATATCAGTTTCTTTTACATTAGAGGAACCATGACATGCATGATGTCTTCCATGTATCTCAACATTTAATGTATCATGCCGACCCATATTATTTGTTTGACCTTGATGATATCAAGAAGGAGGCGAATACATCCTTCAAGGAGCATTAGATACATATCATTGATCAGAGCATGAAGACTCTCTGAGCCAAGTCAATTCCTCTGGTTCGGGTGCTATGGAAGAAAAAACAAGTACAAGATGAGATATGGGAGTGGGAGGCCGATGTATGGGTATTGTGGCCAAAAATATTATTAGATGATGTTCTACCACCCTCATAAGGGAAACTTAGGGATGAGTTTTCTTAATGAGGGGAGGTTGTAACCTCTCGCATTTTCCCAAAGGTATATACCATTATTTTTGTTAAATTTCTTTGTTTGGACCTAATAATAATGACTTATGATGTTAATGAGTTCTTAAATATGCCTGGGGATCGTTTAGAGCCTAGAGTATAGAAAAATAAAGAGGTAGACTAGGCTATACAATTAGTATAAACCATGCAGCCCAACCCGCATAGTTTCCCTAAATCACACGGTTGAAGATAATGGCATGGTGGGGCCACACAATTTGTCTGCGCCCGTGCTACCCTAGGAGAATGACCATGTGGACCTACTAACATCTTGTAAAAAGATATTACATACAGTTTTCACATGGTTGGGTAAACCATGTGTCTAATCATAAGGGAGCCACTTTGATGTAGATCATATTGCATAGTTAGTGCACGGTTTGTCAAACGGTGCGTCCAAATCATGCGCCCTTGTTTTAGGGGAAGAATTTACTATTTTTCCCAATTAATTGATTTAATATATTTCTAAATATATCCTCCATCTTATCTAGTGGATGATAAATCATCCCTAATGTACAATCTCTCCTCCCTCTCAACAAAGGGATAAAGATACATCCTCTATACAAACTTCATTTTGATCATCGTTAGATCCAATGGAAAGCTAGAGGCTAGATCTAAAATCATCTCTATTCTATTTCACGTTTTTCTATGAATCAGTTGTTTTATCTTATTTAAATCTCATTTTACCCATTTTTATGTCATTTTAATATTTCTATGATTTATTCCAATCTACATCAAATCAAGGGTCGATACTGGACGAGGGATTCTCTATGAGGCTAAGGAAAGTGGTTTATGTTCTTTCCCTTTTTTATTTAATTATATAAAATTATCCATCATTCAATGAGACAGACCATTCTAGAATCACCTCCAATGTATTAAAATAATTTAATTTTTTAGATTTCCCATGACTTTAGGGAACCAATCTAGTGGCGAATCAAACCATTGGATTGATCTATTTGACCTAAGACACCATGATGGGGTATATCCAACTTAGAGGCCCAGTTTACATTTTTTACAGCATGGTATAACATCACTTGAGGTTTTTTTTAACACAATTGATTCCTTGGAATGGAGGCATTAAGTGAGATGGTCAAGTGATTTTGGATTTAACCTTTGTTCCATAAATAGTTACTAAATATAATTCCTCAACAAATATTCCCATTAGGATAGATGTTCATAAACTAAATTAAATGGTCCTTTCTAGACATGTTTTACATTATGTCTTTGATTAAACTCTTTTCCTTAGTGTTGAGGGTGATACATGGGGTTCCAACTTAACAAAACCTTGGATGGAATCTTCATACCATCTTTTCAATATTTATCAATGGATTTCAAACATGCTGGGGTAGAAACCTGCTATGAATAGGATGGTTTCATCAATCATTATCGTTATTACCTCTGAAAGAGTGGAACAGATTACCTAGGGGAGACCCCTTATGTAAGTGACGTGTCCGGATAGTTGTATCATTGTGAGGGGGAGTGGGTGAACCAGTTATATAATTTTATTTTAAGTTTATTTATTAAGATTTTTTTTACCTCCTATTAAATATTTCTTTCCCTGATGCAATAAAATCAAATAAGGCTCCACAAGAATGCAAGAATTTATAAGTTTTAATATTCAACACAAATATCTGTATCCTTGGTATGGTTTTAAAGTAATCAAATACCACATAATCCAGTGAAAAAAATCTTTTTTCATGGAATACAATGAGTATGATATCCCCTTAGACTTGTGTAGCACTATATAAACAATCCAATAGTGAGCGTGATCATTCTAGAAGAAATGATGGAGTAAAAACATTTTTTAAAAACATTTTAAAATTATTATTTATCAAATACCAAAAATATAAACATCAAAATCAATTCTTCAATTTCATACCTAGAAGATGGTAAGAACTTCATGGACTTTGTAATAAAACTCAATCTGATTTCAAAGTCTAATTTTTCAATGATGATTGCTCAATATGAAAATATATCTCTATTGAATACAATTGAGACAATTAGGAACCAATTATATTATGAGTCTAAAAATAATAATTAAATTTTTACTTATATGATTTCTTAATAAGGATACATATAGATGTGTCATAATACAATTGAGACAATTCTGAACTACTTATATTCTGAGTCTGGAAATCGTATTCCATTTTTCCCAGTATGATTCCTTAATATAGAAATATATATCACAATCAGAATACCATTGATACAATTATGGACCACTTATTCTTTAATCTAGAAAAATCTTTTGTGGTCCTAGATCTGATTATCCATATCAATGTGATAATAAGATGAATAAGATAATTAGATAAAATGTTTCAATCTTCTCTCTTCTCCTTTATCTTATGTCTGGCACATCCTCTTCAAGAAAGATATTCCAGAAACCTATTCATCTCTCTATAATTTTTTCGAAGCCCCGCCTACTCTTCTTATTTTCATAAATTGTACATTCATCAGAAAGTACATGGTACTTTACCTTTTATACATTCCCTAAAAATTGTTTGGGCGAGATTCATGAAATTTTTCCTTCTTAATCAAATCACCTAAATCATACATTTATCTTGAATTTTAGGTGCATCTTCACTTCATCAACAATTCTCATGTATTATCATCTATTCATAATCCTTCTCAAACATTCTAAAAACTTCAACCCTATTCTAAATTTCTTCACGACCACCAGTCTGATACTGATTCTCCATTCTAATTATCTATTAATATTCTTCACACTAATTTTCAAAAATCTATCTCCCCATTTCGATTTGATCAGTACTATTTCTTTATTATGATGCTCCGTACCGACTACACATATGAAGAAATAGATAGATTTGATCTTTTCAAACAACTCTATTCTAATTCTTCATTACATTTCATTGCACCAATTAATGGAGACAAAACATATTCTTCAAAATTGAAGCTTCCCCTTTCCAGCACTTTTGTATTTATTTCATGATCTCTGAAGACATATTCCAATTCTTATTACGATTTGTATCCTTATGGCGAAGATAAATATGAATCAATAGATTCTTCTTCATATCTTATCTTTACCCATTTGAGTGATAAAAAATGTAATTAAATATTTTTTAAATGGCTAACAACATTTTTTAATCATTGAATTTCTTATTCATATTAGAAACTTGATTCATTTATTTTTCTTTTTCATTCACCGATTCCCACAAATTCTTCCCTCGATTATTACGATGACACACCAAGTCTGAAGGACCAAAATCAGTAGCTTCTATGTTAGAAACACCTTTCTCTTATGAATATGATACCAATGAATTTCTATCACAAAAAAATTCTTCCTCTATTAAATATGATGGTATACTGAATACCATGGATCAATATTGAGCAACTTAAACTTCAAAAACTTCCTTCATTCATAAATTGTGTTTGTATCGTGACTTCCATCAATAAATTGAATACATTTGTGATCATCTTCAGCATTATATGAATTTTTAAGGAATTTATTGTAACATCCTATAATTTTCATCATCTTTTTAGTTTCATTGGGAATTATTATAACATCTTCCTTTTCCAGCAACATCTTTCTATCTAAATCCATCTGAATATGATTGTACGGAATATAATTGGCCTAAATACGATTGTTATGATTACGATTGGGCTAAATGAGATTGGTAGAATATCTTTTACTACCCATCTCATTAATAAATATTGAATCACATGTTTTACAACCTAATTAAGATTTATGGTTTGATATTCATGAATAAAATTTTGATGTAGAATTCATGAATATGATTTTTGAGTTAGTATTACTTTATATGATTTTGAGTTAGAATTCATAAATACGATGAATTATTAAATATGATGAATTTTAGAAAATGATTTTTGATTCCAATCAAAATATTTTAAAATGTTAATTTATTTCCTTATCCACTTTAGAAGAAAAAATAACCAACATTGAATTTTCTTCTTGATTATGATGATGAATCAAATTTCCCTAATCCCTTGAATTCTTATCAACATCCCAATTTGATGGATCTTATTAACTCATCTAGATGTTTTGGAAGAAATTAAAACTTTCTTAAATCTATATTCCCATCCATAATTTTAACAATATAATTTATTTCTTTAATATAACCATAAACTGATATATTGTCAACAAATAAAAACAAAACACAACTTGGACCAAACAATCTCCCCCTTTGTGTTTATTGTCAATACCCACTTAAACCACTTCAAAACCAAAATTGGTATTGTTTTCATTTATCCATTTTTATCTAGATTTATTTTATTATCCTATATTTCTTTTCTCTCCCCTTATCTCTTTTATCTAACCCTTATTGACAATCTAATTCAAAGGGGTCATCATAAAAAGTTTCTCCATTATTGAAAAATGATCCCATTTCCACGGGTTAGAAATTTTCATCACTAAATCTTGAATCCTTTATTCAACATTGGTATCACATGATTTTCTTAACAAAGAACCTATAACTAAAAAACTATAGGTCTATATGGTATTACCCATTGTATAAAACCATAGTTTACAATCAAGGTGATCAATTTTTTCCATAACACACCTTTCATGTAATAGAATTTTCATGTTTCCTTCAAAATTATAATGATTTGGGAAATCCTTTAAAAAATTTGATGAAGATAAAAGTAAACTTCACACATATAAGAGAACATATCATAAAGTTCAGTTGTATAAAAAATAAAACTTTTCTCAAAAAGTTTTATTTATGAGGAACTCATTACTGTTATTTGAAAGAATAGTAAGAGACACAACTACCTATGCTTTATTATTTCAACTCCTTAAATTCCAATCATGTTATTAAATGTGTAACTGAATACTTTGGAATAAAAAGGAACCTAAATTTTTACTAAGAAAAAACAATCTGGCTAATAGTCCTCTCTCAGTCTTTAATTTTTCTTCTTTTTCCAAGATTTTGCATTGGATGTGCTTTCTTCCTTCTATTCATCCTTATTAAGGTTTGTAACAACTTTCTTGTTATCTGCCTTTTACTCTGGAAATATTATTATATTTCTTTTGTTATTATTCTCTTATTTCTCATATCCACAATCTGTTGATACCTTTCTTTGACCTTTTCTTATATCTTCTAAATCCTGTTTCTCCTCTTCTTCTTTCATTAAATATTTTATCTTCTTCTAACTTCCTAGCCAAGTCAATGTGTTCTAACTTGATAACTAACTACTCTTTCATTTTAGACTAATCATATATATTTTTTAACTTCCAAAACATCCGTCTTCTAAGAATTATTCAAATGTTTTTTTGTGTATGTAATAAAACAAGAAATCCTTTAAAAAATTTCCTAGGTTTCTCACATATTTCAAAAATAGTTTATAGGGTTTGAAACCTATTTTTTAATTTCACAACAGATTTCTTAGTTTTCTTATGAAAATCCTTCTGAGAAATATTACTTTGAAGGGATTGACTCCCCCGAAAACTTTTCCTTCTATAGATTTAGAAATAGACTTAATATTAATAGTTGAAGAAAAAAAGTTAGATGTATTCCCAAATCCACCAAAATTCCGTTAGTATCGATTGAAAGAGTATTTTTTCTATAACTTCCATACTGATATGAATTGTCATTTTGTTTCTCAAAAACCATCTTAAAAAAAATTTCTTGATTGCTAACTTTTATTTTTTTAATCGGAACCTTCATCTCTGGCTTGATTTTCTTTTCAGATTTATCAAAACTAGAAATAATAGAATTTTTTGACTCTGAATGATTAGTAAATTATGAATTCCCAAGCTTAATGGTTTTGGTCACATACATAACATTCATAGTTTTATTCTTTTTAGAAACATTTACATATCTCTTATTAACATTTTAATGTAACTTTTGTTGATCCTTCTAAGATTTCTCCTTATAATAAATTTAACCAACATTAGAGATTGATTTTTTTTGATACTTGTACCTTTCTGTTCAACATTATAATGTTTTTATAGGATAAGTTCAAACTCTTCTTCATTTTTCTTTATATTTACTTCCAAATGTTCTTTAATATTATTTTATTCCTTAAGAGAATTATTCAAATCATCAATCTATTCTATCATCATGAATTCATCATCAGAAATATATTCATGATTGTTTATCAAAGATATTTCACTTTTCAACTCCCTGATCTCCTTTTCAAGTCTCCCAATCTTCCTTATACATTCTTTAAATTAATATTTCAGATTATATTCTAATTGAGTTTATTCTTCTTTAGAAATTCTACTTCTGAATTATTCACTATTAACTATTACAAATAAAATATTCTCCCCATCCTGATATATATATATATATTATTTAGATTCACTTTATTTTACTTGAGAACAACTACTTTCACTAATAGAAAAAAAATTCCTCATTAGCTATTGAAATAAATGTGTTCTATTCATCACTATTTGTAGCCTCCTAACTATCATTTTACTTATACAAAAATATTTTCCTTTTGGATTTTAGAACTTATTATCTTCCCTATTGGAATAGAATGTTTCTTTATCACCCTCCTTCTTTCAAGATAACCTTGTCCATATTTCTTCTCAATTAATTTCTTCATCATTAATATATTCTTCATCACCTCTTTGAGGACAATTGGGAACAAAATTACCAATGAATCCACATCAAAATTTTGTTAAGGGATGTTTCCATTTATACCTTCTAGTACCTATTTTCACATTTTTATAAAATAAGGATAAAATTTAATCAGGATTTTTTTGTACCTCATTTTAAGATTAAGATTCAGAAACATCATCTTCCTCCAGAACCTTCTAAACCCTTTATTTATTGAAATATTTGAATGAAATTTCTCTATTAGTTTTTATTTTAACTTTTATAACCATATTAGTTGTCATCTCATATGTGATAGGAGTATTATGTCAATTATATATAGATAATGTATTAGGATATCTATCCTCCAATGAAGAAACATTGGCATCAACCTTGTCGAGAAAAATTCTCAAGATCTTTTCAACAATAGTAGAATATTCTATCTTTTTCGAAAGACTTATAATTTTCTAAAAATTTCATTCACCCTGGTAAATAAGTCACTCATAGAATCACAATCTACCATCTTTATATATTCATACTTAAATATCTAGATTTTTATATTTTTCTTTTTTAACTTTTATATTGACATCATAAATATTATTCATCTTATCTTAGATACTTTTGGCTGTGAGAACTACTTTTACTTTGAGAAACTCACATTTATAAAGTGATGAGTGTAAAGAATTATTAGCTCTTTGATCATCTAATGTTTTTCCGTATCAGCATTTATGAGAGGAGAATTCTCGATATGAAGAAGGAAATTTTTTTGACAACTCTTGAGACATCATACCCAAGATACATAAGACATGAAAGCATTCTTCATTTACATATATGATTATTCTTATCATTTAATATTATAATCCCTTTACTATTTACAAAACTCATATTATCCATAAAAATTATTCTTCAAACTTCAATAAAGAATAATCAAAAGGATCATTTCCTCTAATACCAATTGTATGTTCCCATTCATTATAGTTTTATCTTTGAGAGGGGGAGGGGTGAATTAGTGAAACCCTTATATTTTAATATTCTTTCATATGAAACAACCTTCACCTCCTATAAAATATTTATTTCCTTATTAAAAACAAATCAATAAAAAATCCACAGTAACATAAGTATTTACAAGGTTCACTATTCAACAAAAATATCTACATTCTTGGTATGGTTTGTAAAAAATCCAATACTAAAAAATCCAGTAGAAAACAATCCTTTTGTGTGGAATACAAGGAGTATTATATTCCCTTACACATGTGTATCACTATATAAATAATATAATAGTGAATGTGATCTTTCAAGCACAAACGATGTAATATTTATTTTAACAAAACATATTATAGTGACTATTTATCAACATTAAAAAATATAAATTTTCAAATAAATTCTTTACTTTCATACACATATGATGACAAGAACATCCAAGACATTTTAATAAAACTCAACCAGATTTTCAAGAATGATTTTCCAAGTTCGAGTTGTCAATACAAATTAATATATCTACAGAATACTATTGAGACAATTCTGAACCAATTCTATTCTAAGTCAAGAAATTCCAGATTTATTTTTCTAGTCCGATTTTCCCTATCTGATTTCTAGATATGAAAATATATATCTCTTTCAGAATACATTTGAGACAATTCTAACCACTTTTATTCTGTGTTTGAAAATACTAGTATGATTTTCCCAATCCAATTTTCCCAATCTGATTTCTCAATACAAAAATAAATAGCTCTTTCATAATACCACTAAATTATTTTTGGACCGCTTATTATTTAATCTAGAAAACACAATATATGTTTCCTAAAAATATTATACAACAGATATGATAAGAACAAAAATATAATAATCAGTTGAAACATTGAAATATTATCTCTTATCCTTTCTCTTATGTCTGATATCACTTCTTTATGACAGAAAATATGAAAATCTATTCTTCTCTCTAGAATTTTTTTAGATCTCTGCCTTGTCTTCTCATTTTGATAAACAATAACTTCAATTGAAATTACCTGGTACATTCCATTTTATACTCACCCAAAAAATGGTTTTTATGGGATTCCTAAGATTTTTCCCGCTCAACCATATTACATAAATCATTCATTTATTTTTAATTTCAGGTGTATATTGAAATCAAAAAAATTTCTCCAATCTTCTAGTCTCTTCTCCATCATTCATGAATATTTCGAAAACATAATCCCACTTCTGAATTTCTTCAGAACTACCAGTCTGATACCGATTCTCCATTCTAATTTTGAATTCCGGATCATCATTATGATTTTTGAAAAAACAATCTTCCCCTTATGATTTTATCAGTACAATTTTTTTATTATGATTCTCTGTACCAATTGAAAATATGAAGAAATAGACATCATTTATCTTCTTAGACAACTCCATTGTGATTATTCATTACATTGATCTACAAAAAATGATTGAAATAAAACATCTGCTTCAAAATTCATGATTCCCCTTTACATCACATTTGTATCTCCTTCAAGCTATCTGAAGTCCAATTACATTTCTGATTACAATTTTTTTAATTATGATGAAGAAAAATGTGAATCAATATATTCTCCTTCATCTATTCTCTTGACCCATTTAAATGATAAAAAATTCAATTCAACATTTTGAAATTGGTTGAATAAATTATTTATTAATATTTTAATTTATTCTTCATAATAGCTGCAACATATTTTATTTTCATTTACATTCATCATTTTGAACAAATTATTCCTCTACTGATTACGATGGAATAACAAGTCTTATGGACTGATATCACCAAAAACTACATCATAAAATCCTTTCTCTAGTGAATATGATACCATTTAATTTTCATCAAAAATATTTTTCCTCTAATGAATATAATGGTATACCAAATACGATGGACCTATATTCAAAAGCTTCAACTTTAACAAATTATTTCATTCAAAAACATGCTCTTGTATCATGATTTCCTTCATGAGTTTGAATACATTTGAGATCATATTTGGAATTGTATGACTTTTAATAGAATGTATTGTAACATAAAATCCTTTACAACATCTTTTTCACTTTCATTATGAAGTATTATAACTTCCTACTCTTACAACACCATCTGTCTTTACTACTCATCATGAATATTATTATCCCAAAAAGAAATGGCTTTAATATGATTGACATAATTATGACCAGGTACAATGTGATTGGAATCATCTATTTCAATCCACCATATACTTCATTAAGCTTGCATTACAAGTATTATAACTTACTTATGATTTATGAGTCAGAGTTCCTAAATATGATTTTGTGTCTGAATTCCAAAATACAATTTTTGATTTGGAATTCTGAAATACGATTTTGACTAAGAGTTCTTGAATATGATGAATTTCTGAATAAGATTTTTGAGTCCAATCACTATATTTTACAAAGTAAAGTGATTTAATTTTCTTCTTTGGAAACAAAATCATTGACCAAAAAAATTTCTACCTGATAATGACGGTGAATCCAATTTCCACCAGCTTCTAAATTTTTATCAACACCACAATCTATTGGATCGTATAGATTCATCCAAATGTTTTGGATCCAATTAAAAACATTTTTTAACCTGGATGTCCAACCATTATCTTCTCAATATAAATTATTTCTTTAGCATAACCAACATACCGATATATTGACAACAAATACAACCAAAACCAAACATGAGACTAACACATTGTATGAGATCAAAGGAATGATGGTTTTACCATTCCATGAGAGATACTTGAGCCCCTATGTATGATACTTGGTATAGACTCTGAGGTTTGTTCTTGAAATTATCACACTATGCCGGGACTGACACTTGTGACATCATTCTTGGGTCACCTTGGATGATCTCCTTAGGAATTGGACATATATAGTTCCCCTAAAAAAATAATTGTAAATTACTATAGAATTTCCATTGATGAGATCAAGGTGAGTCGTTATATTTTATATAGTGGGTTTTTAAATGAATTAAATAATATGTAAATGAATTTTTTCTAGTGAGAAGTAATCCTTGGGTTTCAGAAATGTAGGGACATGGACTCCAAGAACAATCAAAAGATTGAGGACCTTCCACCCTATAACATATTATTCCACTCAAATTACCTTTGTAGGATCACTTGGTCTAGACTCACCAGCTTAGTCCAAACTAGGAAAATTTTATGAGTGTCCATATTGAACATAGTCCAATGAATTGACCTAATTAATTCTATTATTCATTTCTTTAATATGGTACATTATTAATTTTATATTCCAACAATGGATTAATCTAGATACTATTAGTAATGAACTACTAAGATTTTATCTTATACCCTACTTAGGACACTTTTGGTACATGAGTGGACATTATGAATGTAGGTATACATAACTGGAAGTTTCCTGCTTCCGATGTTTGATTGATTTCATTGGGATAGAGTTGGAGGAAGATGACTGGTCCAATGCTCGAGATGCTAGATATTGTAGTTTTTGTTATATTTATAAATATTTCTTGAATTTTTTATATTGATGTATCCCCTTTCTCCCATGTATTCATTTTTAACTGCATGACATATTATCATCCTTACTTGTATATGTTTGTTACACAGCTTCCTATTATTATTTACATAGCTTGCATGATTTATTATTATTTCTATGTTGGTTTATATAGGTTATTTCATAAGTTGTTTCATATATATATATATATATATGATTCAATCCGATCAATGAGGGTATAGTCTCCCCATAGACACACCTTAGGCCTTCACTGCTAGTTGGCAGCCTCTGATATATGGGGAGGCATGCTTGAGGTCTTGTGTCCACTGTATTGAAGAACCGTTAAGTGGAATATTGGATAGGATGCTACAATAACCCCATTTTCATCTAACATAAGCTACTACTGGTGTTTCAGGTAAAAAAGATTAACTTATTGATTAATATAACATACGATTAACTTGGTATTTCTTTTAAAAAAAACTATTTATTCATAAAAAATGGCGTGTTACATTCTACCATACTTAAAATGAATTTCACATTTTAAATTCATAACTTTTATATAATAAATGAGGATAATTATACCTCATTATATTCTCAAGTTCCCATATTGCTACATAAAATTGGTGGTTTCACCAAAAAAAATTGACCCGATGAGTGGTCCTGTTTTGTAGAACTTTCTCAATTCAATCTATAATCTATACCAGTTGATATTTATAAGTAAGATCATGGACCAGTGGTATGACCTATGAGTTTTGTACATGTGATGGATCAATTATATAATTTATCAAGAGAGATAAATGGAGAAAATATTGAACCTTAGATATTTTCAGTGGAAGTATCAAACAATAAACTACTCTTCTAGTACAATCAACCATTTTAATGGGACCAATATATCTAGTGATTATTTTTCACTTCTTTATATCATGGAAAATTCATATAATCTAAAAATTATAGATCACATCGATGATTAGTATAAGAAAAGTTGTGTTAACTTTTTGAATTATTTAAATGTTTCTAAATGGATTTGACATTCCCTATCATCTTATCATCTATGTCAAGTCCTAATAACCTTATTTCCATAACATCATTTTAGTACATATAAAAGGTTTCATAAGTATATGTCTAAGTACTTGAGTGAATGATATTTTTATATGGAAACCCAATTTGAATAATGTGTGATCCCAACCAAATTTGAAATCCATAAAACATGTTCTCAGATTATTTTATTGGGTTTTAATTATTCTTGTAGTGCTGAAACTCATCTCTATATCAAGATATTTCTGAGGACTTCTCCAAAACAACAATGTAAACTTAAGATTCTAATTAGATAATATTGAATGTGGTTATCTATGATTCCTTATAACTTACTAAATTTATATCTTGTAAAACTTATCCAAATAGAAATATTCTTTGATATAGAAGAAGAGTGATGAATTCATATAATGATTTAATACAACCCATGTAGAATTATTACATTTAATTTTTTTGGAGATTCTGACAACAAAACCCATGGTGACGTATTCATTTAATTTTTGATATAGATAATGGTCGTAGAATAATTTTAGTCTTTTATCTCTTACCCTTGACTTACTAATTTAATAAGAATCAAGATACATACTTAGCATTATATCTATTTCTGTTGTCCCAGCAAAATTAATATTTCATATAGGCCAGTGGTATGTGTTACACCACTTTCTCCCTTCTATTGTGGGTTGAATACCCATGGAATTTCTAGATTCAATCAGTTGTCACTCAAATTCTAGGTTATCCTTTTTCCAAAAAATAAACAAATTAAAATTTTCTAAAATTTCAATAACCTATATTTAACTTAACGTCAAATATAAGATAAACCCTAATAGATACCAATAACATTAATCATATGTCCATAAAATGGAATTCCAACTCAAAACCAAAGTTTTGTTTTACTATAAATTACCCTAAAATACCTCTAATATTTAAAAACTGTCATAATGTAAATCATCATTAGTGGTGTATAACACATTGAAATCATGATAAAACTCAAATTTATGAACCCAAGATTGAATCCATAACTCTTTTGAAAATATTAAATGGATACGTATTTACATAAAAAATAACATAATCTTTAGAAGTTTCATTATTCTAAGAACCCAAATACCATTGGGAAAATAATTCCACAAAACAATAATTCAATCCCAATATATAAATAATTCAATAGTTAAACTTAAATGATTGGAATAAAAGAGGTCATTCCTTGGTCTAGAATTTAATTATTATGTTAGGGCACTGTGTAGGATAATTCCCTTGTTTCCATCATATAATACATTTATCTCTTCAAAAATTTATAACTCTAGGTCCTTATTTTCCAAATGTATAACATTTTACTCTCAATTTGAGATATTATTCTAGGTTCTGCATACCACCTTTTAAACATGTAATAAGATAAATATTTTCTATCTATGTTCATTATCATATGAAAATTCCTAAAATTTCGTATTACTATTATTTAATGCTTTAGGAATCTCCCCAAAGTTCATGTTGTTAGTCATATATCATGATAGATGATTAGGAATAATCATAATATCTATATTTATAGTCATTATCCATTTTTTTCTTATATTCATCAAATTTTACATCATATTTAGTGTTAACAAGATTTCTTATGGTTCCATCAATTGAAAAAACCCAAAAATAATAGCATGAGCAACCCAAATATTAGCGTAAAACCACATGATCGTGAAACAATTACTTATTAGAGGTCTAAAAAATGGCACTTTATTTTTAATATCTGACACCTTAGGTTTATCCTAGGTAATTCATAGTCATAATGTATTTAAATCCATATTTATGGTTTGTAAAGTGTTTGTTAATTTCTAAAAATATTCTCTAAGAGTTTCAAACCAGGTGTGCAATATGCCTATTTTTGGTACACATGGGAATGATCAACTCCAAATCAATACGGCCTTTTCAGAGTTATTACCCCTAAGCACCTATGTTCTAGATCCACATCCACTTGTATTATCTATAAAAGGATGGAATTTCTTATAAACCACTCTATCTATAGTTTAAAAAAATTACAGAACATTTTCTTATACTTTGACCGATCCTTAGACTCATCATTAGAGATATAACTAGACATTTCCTTAGAAATATCCCTATGGGTATCAATAAATATATATCATCATATTTTTAAATTTTAACTAAACATTTACTTTAATACCAACTATAATGACCTATGGTTTTTATAACTTTATATTACATATTTTTAGATGAATATTCAATACACTACACAAACACACGTTTGAGGACTATAATAGTTTAGTGACATTGGTAACATGGAACAAAATATTCTTAATTCATAAAATATTTCCAATGTCTTCCAAAAATATTTTCCATTTATACTCCTACATAAAAATATTTCTTCACAACATGGGAAAAGGAAACATAAGAAAGAATGAGATCACATGCTCAGTAAGGGTAAAAAATTGAGATATGGAAGGTTAACATTACCATAAGGGTATGCGAACATGAGAATGACATTTTAAAATCATACCTGACATATATAATATTATAATCTTGATTCACAGAGTAAATATTAATATTTCATAAGACATGACACATAATGAAATTAAAGAACATGATCTATGAGATTATAACATTAGAATAAGACATATTATTGTGGCCTAAAAATATCCACATAAAATATATTCCATATTTGTCAAGGATTATTTCCATTCCAATCATTTCATAATGGGTTCACTTCCAAAACATTAATAGTAGTTGAGGTTAAATTCCAAGACAATACAAACGAAAATTGTCCCTTTATGAACTTGATTTACTCCCCTCTCTAGTCTTGTCTATCTAATGAGATATAAATATTTACCCAATGCATTAAAGGGTGATATAGCTCCCAACCATATCATATTGAAAACAATATTTATGTATAAAACAAGATAAATAAAAACCTATTATATCATAACCTATAAAACAATATGGGTTTCGTAAAAATTTCATCATATCATAACCTATTGATAAATGACAGGTTTCGGAATAATTTCATAATTTTATCATAGCATAACCCATGGAAAAAAGTGGGCTCACAAAGAGTTATATCATTGTATAATCCATGGAAGAGAAATTGGTTCTATGAACAACTTATTACCATAAACCATTCTTCAAAAGTATAAGAAAAGTATCATTGGTTCATATCCTAGTAAAGAATAAGTTACATTAAATGATGTCAACTTTTACAGAAAATGATTTTAAAGATAAATTACTTCCAACGTCTCTTGATAAAGATAAATTTTATTTTGAAACATTTTTTTAAATTGAATTTTTTAATTTCATTTTCTTTGAAAATATCATTGAAAACATATAAAGGAATCATTAAAAATAATGTACAATTATTCTTTTGGTAAATATCGTTTCTTCTTCTAAAAACTATTTTTAAAACATAAAACACATTCATAATTCTCTTTAATTTGAAATATTTTTTTTGAAATATAAAGAATTATTAAATATTAAGGATAATATTTTATTTTAAAATAAATTTTAAAATTTTTAATGGAAGCTTTAAATATTTATTGGTGATGATAACGATTAATATTGTCTATGGTGTGCATGTTAAAAACAAAGATTTTTTTTCACATTTTTGTAAGGTAAAAAAGATATGTTTTTATAAAATGACGTGAATATTCTATCATTTTTTTAAAAAGTAAAAAATGGGTAAAAATTTAATTTCTAAATCATTTAAAAAAGTTCAAAACAATTGAAACAACATTTTTTTTGGAAAAAATGTGTTTTTATGTAAATCAGTTTTCAAACAATTTTTTTTAAAACATTATTTTGAACTATTAGATACATAAAGTGTGTAAAATAATTGGGAAAAATATTTTTTCATGAAATAACCAATTGAGAATAAAATTAATGAGTTTCTTGATAGATTGGTTATAATATTTTATCATCAGAATTATAATCATAAATAATCCCCCTAAATGATGAGATTGAAACATAAAATCTTTACCACTTTGGTAACTTTGAATCATAATCCCCACAATAGAATAAAATAAAATAAAAATATAATTAAGGAAAATATATTACTTATATATATTTTCAATGGTTCTATATGTACAAATCATGAAATAATATAGGTTTATAAAATAATATACATATATGAGAATGAAAATTGATACAAAAACCCCTTACCAAATTGTTAGCTCTTAACATATAAAAACCATGAAAGAGAGATACTCAAATGGATATATAAAACCCAATAATTTTAAGGATAATAATAATAATATAAATTCATTTGAATTATATAGACCACATAAAATAAATAGGCGGTGAATATGGAATGTGTCTCACGGATGTAAAAATTAACACCAAAATCGCTTACCACATTAGTAATCATTTGAATCATAAGATAAAATAAATCATAAAAATGATTGAATATTTAAACATCACAAAATAGAAGAGATTAATGATATAAAATTTCAAAGGGTAATTATATATACCACAAAAAATAAAAAAGTTGTTATTTTTATTGTCTCCTAGAAATAAAAGGGAGACTAGAATTCCCTTACTGTAAGTGTTGAATTTTTTTGTTCACATTCGAACAAATTGAATAATAAATATAAGTTTATCATATGTATATTAATGAACCATAATTATATATATATACTACCATATATAATTTAATTATGACATTTTATTACCCATTTATTAAAAATTCCATGTTAAATTCATGTTTTAGGTAATGATCTCTTTATTTTTCATATATATTTTGATTTTTTATTTTTAATCCTCTTACTTTGACCATTATTTTATTATATTCATAAATATAATAATGAAATTATTATAATATTTTTATATCAATTATAATTTTAATACCAATAATGAAATATTTTTTCGAGATATGAAGTATGTTACGTCCATGGAGATGGTAGATCATACTTATGCATGAGTAATATTTCCATATACCAAAAATCATTATTAAAAATTTAAGTAATAATTTTTCTTCAAATAATGATAAAAATATAATAAATATAAATTTTTTCTTTAAATATAAATAATCATTTCATCCATGTGGTTTGATGATAAAAATAGAGAGCCACATCACTTCGTGAAGGCAGTAGTCGACAGGTACATGAACGATGTTATCATCTTTTAGTGAGTGAAAAGGTAAGAAGGAAAATAGTATATTATTTTTTAATAATTTTTAATATTTAAATTATATCATAATAATGAAATTTATAACATATATATTTATTAAATTTAAATTAATTATCTTCCATGGAAATCATTAGTGAAAACGAATCACATCACATCGCGTGGAGGTAGTCTGCTATACACACGAATGATGTTATCATATCCACTATAGAATGAAATTTAAAAAATGTTATATATAAAATAATTAATCAATATTTATAATAATGTTATAAATATATTATATATAACTTAAATCCATCAACATACCCATAATTGGTAGTTGGTAATGGAAAAATGAGTGATATCAGTTCTTGAGGTTGTTTTCCACCCTACACATGATGGATGATTTCAAAACAAATTTGATAAAAGTGGAAATGGTTGTATGTAATTACCTTAATATAAAAACATATAATTATATGGAATATAAATATGTTATTATATCAGTATTTTATAATAAAAATTTAACGTTTTCTAGGAAGAAATAAAACAAAAATGCTTGTGGATAAATTTACATCTTCTTCGGGTATCCTCCAAAGGTTTTAAACAAAAGTATTCCTTGGATGGATTTATATCCAAAATAAATCTTATATTATGAGAGGATAATATTCAAGAATTTATATTTTGGGTATTTTATGAACAAAATTTGTTTTATTGTGTGAAGAGTAGAGGAGAGCGGGTGGGGTTTTATAAGTGAGGTTTGTGAAAAAAGTTTAATTTTTTGAAAAAAATAATTCCACCTATATTTTTTTTCAGGTGAAAATGATCAAATAATGAAAAATTATCAATAATAGAAGATATAAAGTCTAAATATTTTCATAAAATGGGTTTGGTAAAAGTTTTGGGTTATTTTTATTTCTTCTATTTTTATTTTAACCCCTCTAATAAAACCATTTTTATTTTAATGGTGGTATATAATTTTTTACTTTCTTTTCTATTAGTTTTGTTAAAAAATGAATTTGACATTGTTAAAAAAATATTATTCTTAATCCAAATATTGAATCCATTTTTCATTAATCTATTTATATAATTGGAAAATTTTAATTCAAAATTAATCCCATACACGCCTCGAGAAAGCAGGTTTTTAAAGAGAACAGTTTCCAAAGTTTACAATATTTTTATATCATAATTAAATATGGATAGATTATAATAAACTAAATTGATTTTTTTATTATTTAAATAATTTTACATTAAAAAAATTAAATATAATTTATCTTTATAAATAAATTAAATTAAAAAGAAATTTTCTAATAAAAATTTGTATTATTCATTATTCATTAAAAAATGAAACTTTTCCAAAAATCACAAAAATTAACCCAAATATAATTTTGACATGATTAATTAAAAAATGAATTTCATTTTTTACATTAAGTTTATAAAAGAGTAAAAAATAAATTTTATTAATGTTTACATAATTTTTTTGGAGAAAATAGTATTTTCGAAACATATACAGATTTTACAGAAAACTAAGTACTTGTTTTATCAATATTTTTACTTTATATGAAACCATTATAATAATTTTTACAATTTAGTTTTTACTAATCATTTAATAAATCATAATTTCTAATTTATGATGGTTATTATTAAATAAATATATTAATAGTATATCATGGTTTAGTTAAAACTCAACTTCGTGTGTAACACAAGCTAACATAGTGTTGTGTGTAATGAAAGCTATTACATTCTTGCATATAGAAATAAATTAGATCGGTGTTTCATGTAATGAATGTTTAACATGGTGTTTCATAAAACAATAAATTTACATGGTCTTGTGTGTAACACAATATATTTATTCATAAAAACATGTGGTGTTATATATTAGGAATTTTTATCCTCACAACTATATTATATATTTTCTTTTTAAATTTTGGATGAGATTTTTATCACTCTATGATTATTTTTTATTTTGTGTATAGATGGGTAAATATGGTTATATAAAAGTTAGTTGTATATATTTTTTATTTCTATTTCCTTGTTATATCATCTAGATCGGTGATTCTCATTTTTAATTTCCTTAATGTGTTGTGTTTATGATTGTGGAGTAATGGATGCTAAATAAGTGGGGTTGTTTTTTGGAAGGGAGTTGGAGATGAGGGTGAGTTTTTTTAAGCAACATTTTCTATATACATATTTATTTGTTTCTTCATGGGAATCCAATTTATATGTTCATTATGCTGGAATCTTAACAAAATATACACTACTATTTTAATTTATTTAATTAGGGGAATTATTTCCCATAAGTTGTTTATGATGACCTGGAACTTTTCACCCGCCCATGGGGATTGGTAATTCCCAATGGTCCTTTACCTGGGGAATATAATGTATCTTATTTAAGAATTAATTAGTTTGGTTCGTGACACCAAATTTGGTTCAATGACTTCTCAGACTCATTATTTCTTATTCCATCAATATAGAAGAACAAGTTGTCTAATTCAGTCCTTTTCATTGTTTTATTTATTAGAAAAAAATATAGTTATAACACATAATCACAATCTAAAATTCAGAAATAGTTATTAAGAGAGAGATTTTACTCTTTCGTTTTACTCACCTCCAAACACTTGAGTAATAAGTTTTTTATATCTCACTGAAACCACATATTCAAGCATAAATTCATATTTTAGACTCTAATATTCTCTCAAAACACTCACTACATCTTATTTATCCATTAGAGAGTATTATTATACCAACCAATTCTTAATTACCGTACAATACTATCTAGTTCAATTCATTTTTTCAGTAGTCTTATGCAATTTTAGTAAAATAGATACCCCTTTTTTATGGGTCTTCACATATTTCCAAAAATGGATTTCTTTTGAGGATTATATGCAAGACATGTCCACTTCCACAACTACCCCATTATCTCTTATATGTTATTTTTTAATGTCTATCAATTTCTACACTCAAAATATTTTCTAGTAACACCATTCCATTTTTATTTTTATTAGGATGAATACATATTTAAGATTTCTCTACAATAGCCTCATGTATTCTCCTAAAATTCAGTCTATGATATTCAAAAATATTAATTATCCATGGTTCTATGAAATAAAGAAACAAAATAAATATCTATGAACCTTCCAAATTTTATTCTTTAGAAGTCCATTAATGTTTTACAAATTTTTATTAAACCACTCAGTATCATACTCATATTCTCATGATTGAATAATAATAATTAATATGATATTTATGCATTGGTTTATAGTTGAACTTCAATGATGCTTTATCTATATTATTCTTGAAAAATCAATTTCTTTTTTAATAATATCATTAAACTGATTATATTCAATCTTATTCTTATATCATATACTAAACAAGGCTTCATAATATTATGAGTACTTTAGATTAGTATAAGCAATATTAAATTTGTTTTAGTACTTCTATATTTTATGAAATCTATAAGTCATCTTATCTATGTATGGATAACATTATTTGAAACACATATTTCCTTAATTTCTTTATTATTAGATTACTTTTTTTCTTCTGACTCATATAATCTTGAATCAAAACTGTTATTAAGATATTTAATGTCTATCAAATAGTCCTTGCCAAATTAAATTATTCTAATAATTTTGATCATCAAAATTATCTTCAAATACCCTCATTTAAAAATTTTAGATTTGATAAAACAGTGATTCTATTATCTTATTAGACATTAAAATTCCCCAATTCATTATTAAATCATGGATTAATAAGGAATTGTGATGTTTAGGAAATCAAATAATGAATATTGTTACATCATAATTGATTAATTATTTTGATTCTAGAAATATGGAATCATTTATTTTATAGTAGGTAGAAACATGGTATTTTATCTAAGGCATGATTATTATGTAGAGAGATATGATGTTTATACAGAAAAAATATATTCTTACATAGACATATCATTCCTAAGATGATTCTTAAAAATCATTTTATGATATTTACACAGAGAGGATTCATTCTTACATAGACCTGTGGATGTTTACATTGTGTGTAGATAATCCTTAATCATGTCTGGATTTTTTCTTATGTATAATAAAGATGATTATTAAACAATGAACATATTGGATTAAATGTTGCTTATGAAACAGTAGATAATCTAGATACATGTCACTATCTCAAAGATGATGCGTACACATAATCATAAACTTCACTAAATTTCATATTCAATATCCAAATTACCAAATTATTCAATTAATATTAAAATTACATAAACTTATCTCAGGGACAATTAAAATTCATTAAAATCACATTTGGAATTTATATACCCCTCTTAAACTCTTTATTTATATTTTCAAATAATCTTGTAACATACTAACACTCTTTTTTTCATATTTCTATAAACATCACTGCACTTCAATCCATCATTCAAAAATACTTCCTCTAAGTGAATTTTCTCACTAAATTCAGAAATAAAATCATCATATAAATTTTGTAATTATTCTCCAATTTTAGCTAGTGATTCAAAACACTTTAAAATTAATTAACACTTGTTGAATACAACTTATATGAACTACCGAGTTTATGTTTAACAACCAAATACTCCTTCATCAATTAACCTCCGATGTAACAATTATAGAAAATGATTCTATAATATTTAAAATTTGGAATTTTTATATGAAATTTTTTTCACCAACAGTCGTATGATATATGGGAGTCCCATTGAGTATTTACATTTAATAATTCAAGGAAATATAGCCCATTAACCCCTTTTTATGGGCATGCTCTTCCCTTACCTATCTAAACATAATATGAATTCTCATTTTTTCGCTCCACACCCCTAACATTATGAGATCACTAACATGAAAAAAGTTTACATTTTAATTCAACAATATGTATCCTTGTGTATATGAAATATCCCAAAATTTTAAAAGAATTGCTATATTCAATAACGTATAAGGTATGTAATATCAAGTTTAAAAAAACACAAAATTTTATTATATAACTGTTATAACCTACCCCTTAAATTGGTAGGTATGAATATGACTAACTACATTGTGAAATAATTATTATGGTCCAAATAAATATATATTTACTTATTAAAACATAGTAAATGAGAACTCAATTTTTATTAAATCAATTCAACTATCCAAAAAATGTTTTCTTAAAAATTGGGTTTTTTTATTTTTGTGAGAAAATAATTACAATTAAATTTTCAAACTTTTTAGAATTTTATTTTATTAATATTATATACTTTATATAATTTTCATATAGAAATTTTATTTTTGTGATTTTTTTACTTTTCAGAAAATATTGATATTTCAATGAGTAATAAGAAAATTAATTTTTTGTAAAAAATTTATTTTATTTTCATTAAAATGTCACATTTCATATTGAATTTCATCTAAAAAATAAAATAAGTATTATTTAATTAAAAATAATATAATTAAATTAATTTTAATCACTATTATACTGAATTTTTCTATAAGTATTTTCTTGGGATTAATTTATTTTTCTAAAAAATGTTCATCATTATATTTTATGAATTTATATCAAAATTAGTTTATCAAACTTATATATATTGAATCTTAAAAAATGGATTCAATATTTATAATTAGTGGGTCCAAATTTGGTAAATAAGGCCCTTTTATTTTTAGTCATTTTGAATAATAATTTTACTAATTTTTGTTACCATAGAAAATAGTAAATCATGTAATTAAAGATAAATATAATATCATAAGGACTATTCAATGGCCATAATACATGTTTTAATTTTAATATATGAGGCAATTTAACTCATAATAATTCAATATTTTGTTATATAAATTTTTTCCCATTTTTATGAGATTATGACCTTTATAATAGTTTTGTAATGAAATGTAAAAAATGACACAATCTTGATTATAAAACTATAATATTTTTACGAGGAAAAAATATAATATATTTAGTTATAAATATTAATTATAAATATAATTGATTTATATTCATCATGGTATTTTTGTTAATTTTTAGTAAAGAAATACTTACCTTATATTCTTAAACAAATTTGACATTAAAATTATTCGATAAATTGAAAAATAAATTTAATGATATTAAAAATATTAGAAGTAATATAATTTGAATGGATTAATGTGATCCATGAATTTATAAAAATAAAATTTTAGGGATTAATTAAAATATTTTATTATAATTTTATTTATTTTATTGATTTTATAGAAGTCAATGTAAATGAATTGTTTCAAAAATGACATTAATGTTATTTTATAATAAATAATATTTTATTAAATGATATAAAATTTTGGAAAATAATATATTCAGACTATTTATTAGGATATGTTTTAAGATATCAATCATGGTATATTTATGGTCAATTGTTCCATTTATGGTAACTATCTTGACCCTGAAGGAGTAAACAACCATGTTATCATGGTAAGGGTGAAATAGTTAACAGAGGGTTAAAACAAAAATATAAGGATAAAAAATAGTTCAATTTTTTTTTAAATTTATTATATGAGTTTATTTAAATTATTAATCATATTATATTTTAGTTTTATCAATTTTGATCCATTTTCCCATCCTTATTAATTTACATTTTATAAAATCCCAAAAGTGACCCTCTTCCCTCTTATAAATGAAAGCCTCTTATCCTCATTACTTAAAACAATAATTTTTTTTGTATATTATATATCCATATAGCTTCCTAAAATATCTCCATGTGTTTTAGAGGCCTTATGTTTTCTATAATAACACCCTTAGTTCTTTAAAGTGTTAAATAAATGAGGTTGT
Organism: Viscum album; assembly: GCA_963277665.1. Classification (NCBI taxonomy): domain Eukaryota; kingdom Viridiplantae; phylum Streptophyta; class Magnoliopsida; order Santalales; family Viscaceae; genus Viscum; species Viscum album. The sequence continues at coordinate 1,603,899,071 of OY728141.1, read as the reverse complement.
CCGAAAAAGATATATCGTTCGTAACCGAGGATTTCTATTTTATTTCAACTTCCACCTCCTTATATTTTTATTCAACTAGATTGATATGATAAATTATGTGTCTAAAAAATAATTATATTTTATTATTTTAACTTTATAACCTATATTCATCTCTAACTACCATCAATGGGGAAAGAAATTTTTCGCTCGTGTGTATAGTGGACTACTGCCACAAGAACTGATATAATTTGTTTTTCCATCACAACATCTAAAGGATGTATATAATTATAGAATTAATGTTTAAATATGACATTTATGAAATATTTAATGTTATTAAAAGATAATATAATAATAATTTTCTTATATTTCCATTCACTAAAAAATGATAATGTCATTCGTTTGTACATGTGCGCTACCACCACCACGAAGCGATATGATTCATTTTTATCAAAAAAAACATGAATGATATATATAAGTATTATTAAATAAATAATAGAGTATTTATTATATAAATATAATTATTTAAATATAAAAAAATATAATACCTTATTTAAAAAATGGTTGTTAAAAAATAGAAAACTTTATTTATGCATCTATATGACATATCCTCTCCATGATTATAACAATGTTTATTTTTCCAAACAATATTTCATGATTGGTTTGAAAAATATAATTGATGATTTGAAATGATAATTAATTAATTATTATTATTATGGATATGATATAATAATTATACCTTTGACCAGGGGCAACACACTGTAGATTTTTTGAAATTAGGAACTGAATGTCCTCAAAACACCCAATGTGGACTTGATTAATTAAATTATTAAATATGTCATTAAAATAAATGTATTATATGTATTAAGTATAAGAGATTAAACATTTAAATTTTTTTTATAAGAAATAAAATAGTTGATATGATTATATTATAAGGTTTTAAAAGATATATATAAAGTTTCAACTTATGGTAAAGCATTTCATCTCAATTTACTTTCATTGGGGTGTATTTTAATGTTATGCACATAATTTATTTTATTATATGTATATAATTATCCTTTTACATGTTATATCATGAATAATTTATAATTAATGGTATTTTATATTTCAATTTAAATTAAGTTAACAAATATAATTTTACTTCAAAGTTACCAAGTGGTAAAAGGATTTTTCATGCAATTTCCATTCATTGGGTTATTACACATCCTCATTGACATTTTGATTCAATTATTATGTAATAATTGATCCATAAATTGAGTTATTAGGTATTTAGACATTTTTTGTGGATATATTTTTGTGGACAAAATATCTTCATTGATTAATTCTCAATTCAAGGATATGATCATTCTAAGGGTCATTCTCCTCAAATTCCATTTCCTTATGACATAATTTTTTAATATTTTCTTATATACTTTTATGAGGAGTATATATTTCCAATTTTACAAGGCATATCAAGAATATACTTATGTTCATGATATTTAATGTTTATTTTTATGTCATTATATTACATGGCTTATGAATTAAAAGTTACCGAATTGGAAAAAGCTTTATGTTACAATCTCTCTTCTTTTCCAGATTGTTTATGTTTAAGGTTACATAGTGAAATACATATGATCTTATATTAATAAACCACATATATTTTATTATCATATATTTTGGAATGTGTTTTTCATTTTTAATTTCCATTTCCTTCCTTACTGAATAAATGAACATCAAGAAAGTAATTTGTATGTAATATTGATCTTGTATATTCATTTATACCATAAATATTTCTATAATATAACCATGTTTTCTAATATGTACTAAAGAATAATATTTTATAAAAAATTATTTCAAAAAGATATTTTTTAATGATATTAATCCTTTTTAATTGGGTTAAAAGTAAATTTCACAACATTTACGGTATTGGTCATTTTTTACAATCTTTACAAAAATGTTAGAGAATAATGTTAATTTTAATTATTAATGATATAAATATATTTAACTAAAATAATGTCGTATATTTACTTTTTAAAATACTTTATAATTGTCCAATAATATTTTCAAAGAAATGTCTTTTTTTTCGAAATTTTATGAATTTTTAGTTTTTAAAAGTGATTTTCAAAGTGAAAAGTTTATATTATTGAAGAATGTTTTCCCTATATTTTAATAGTATTTAAATTCATCAAAACCAAAAAAAATTAGGTTACTTATGTTCCAGTGGGGATATTTTGTGTTGATATCATCCTAATTATTTCTATAGATGGATTATGGTTGTTTAATGATATTTTCTTGCGACCTATTATTTTTTAAATGGGTTAATCATGTTATGAAACTAATATTGGATATTTTTATAGATTTTATGGTGAAATACAAGATCCATATAATTTATTCATGTTATGGTTATTGTAAATTGTTTATTATAATGGGTTTTTATGCAATAAATTTAGGGAAGGTGAGCTCGTAATATCTATCCAATGAATTGGGTAAAGGGATGGAGTTAACCAATTATGTTTACACTAAGGGAAAATGATAATTTAACATGAAGTTTATTTCTAGTATAATAGTGATAGTTCAAGTGAAACAATGATCATTACTTTTAGTTTAACTATGATGGTTATTCCATGTACAACCGGGATGGTTTCTCCATACGTAAGAGAGATTAGAAAATGATGCCCCAAGTTACTGGCATGTTTTATCTATGCTTCCTATGGGGTTTTACAAAAATATTATGATTTCACAAGGTATTATAATGATTCTATGTTTAAATAAATGTATTTTTTACTCCTTATGGGTGAAAATATGTATGGTTTTATTGATTTATTTGATCTATATTAACATCACATAGATCATGAATATTGATTCTAATGAATATTTAATTTGTTAAAGCTTTATACCTTGTTTCAAATTTAATGATCCATGTATTGATGGGTATGAGTTAACATATGTTAAGATGTTGTAATTTTATTATGTCATCAAACCCATTTTCTCATAGCTGAAATTAAATTGTTAATTTTTTTGTTTACCCTTACTGAACATTTGAGCCCACCCTTACTAAATTTAATACTACTAAGGTTATAATAAATGGTGTTAAATTATTTGAGTTTATAATTATTTTATATTTAAAGAAATTTATGGGAAATTTTTAATACATAATATGGAATAATAAAAGTTGGGAATATGGGAAAAGATAACATCATGAATTCATGAGTGTGGTTTATATAATATTTTTTCCTAATTATATAAAACACTAAATATAAAATGTTATTGGGCATATATTTTATCCAATATTTTTTTTAGATGTTGTAATGTTTTGATATAAAAAATTTGGATCTCAGTTATCTTTATCAAAGCTAGAAATGTAAGGTTTACGTTTTTAGCTTCGGATATATGAGTGTGGGTTTGGGGTTGTTACAGATGGTATGAGAGTAGTGTTTAGAAAATTTTGGAGATTGGAATGATTTCATGTGAGGTTATATTAAGTGTTATAAATACCATCATGGGTTTATGATTTTAATCACGATCATAAGTTCAATGTCTTAGACACTATTTGTTGTTTTAAGTGACAGAATTTAAAGACAAAAAATGATATTCTGGGATCCTTTTTATATAAATGAGGTATATGAAAACCTTATGTTTAACATGGAGTATTTTTTATGAGTCAAGGATAAATTTTATTTTGGAATAATATATTATCTTAATTTGAATTTATGGTGATTAAGGTAAATTTTAGAAATTATTAACATATTTTTTATATTATACGATTTTGGAATATACCATTTTTGGGTAAATGACTTTATGAGTGACTAATGTTATTTGGAGATAAATGTTAAATTTTTCTTAGGAGAATATGTGATCAAAAGCTTCTGATTTTTGTGTTTCAATATTGGTTGGGATTATATTGTATAATTTTTATGGTATTTGTTAATGGCATTATTTAGGTTGAACTTTGGGTAATACTATTATATTGCAATGATTAATGTATTATATATTCATATGATTTTTTATTCATTTTGGGAACCATCTTTTTGTATTCTAACAATTTTATTTTGGATTAATGTTGAATGAATGAATATATTATTATTATTTTTAGAAATATTTTATCAATTAGAGGTTGATTATAGTGATTTATATATGTAAATTCATCTCTAATACAGATCTTTGGGATGAAAATATGAGAATGTGGTGGAAATTGATTAAACGATGAAACTCTACATGTAAAGTTAGTATATTTACTTATGTTTTTCATATATATGGTATATTAATTACTAAAATATAGAAAAATTATATTGAAATAATAATGTTATTCTACTACTTTCATTTCCAATGTTTCAATGATACCATAACCTATCATAGATTTATGATTTTTGGTCATTAAATTTATTCTAATCATGTTATCTATCGCTATTTATTTTTCATTGGGAGTTAATTTTCTATTACATGTACATATTTTGACTTACCACTAATTTTATCCTCTTTTGAAACCCTGTTTTGGGCTATTTTAGATGGCCTTCATATTTTTATTTCTCTCTTATTAAGAGGAATTTTATTAACTATTTTAATAATGTGGGTTTTTACAATGAAAATTTAAAATTTGAAACTCTTAATTAATCATCAAAAGATCAAATAATGAAGTTTAAACTTATTAAGGGGTTCCAATGTAATATCTTAATATTTTAAAAGAAATATTATGTTCTATATAATACAAGATACACAACACTGAACTTAAAAAAACCACAAAATATTATTATATTACCATTATAACATAAATAATAAATTGAATGGAATGAATATGATTAAATAATTTAATAAATAAATATTAAGGTACTACTCAATAAAAATATATTTATTAATTCTTAAAGAATAAGCACTCAACTTTTTATGTAATTTTATCCTTCAAAAACACATTTAATTAAAAAATTGGATTTATTAATTTCTATAAGAAAATAATTATAATTAATTTATAAAAATTATATAAAAATTATATGATAAAAAGTATATAAGTTTTGAAACAATAATATAAAAATTATATTTGGGGGAAATTTTCAAATTTTCTGAAAAGATATATTTTCCAATAAATATTGAAAAATAGATATTTTTTTAAAACTGTCATTATCTTTTTATTAAAAATATAATTTTTATTTTAATTTGTTCTAAAAGTAATATAATTATTATTTAAATATATTTAGTCTAATTGACATCATTTTAATAATAAATTACTTGATTTTGGAATAAGTTATTTTTTGGATTAAGAATACATTTTGTTTACAAACATTTTTTCATTTCATTTTATGAATTTATATTGAAAGTAATTTATGCATATTATAAAAATGGAATCTTGAAAATTTTATTCCATATTTTTAATTAGTGGATCTAAATTTTTTAAATAGGTCCCTTTTATTATTATACATTAGAAAAAATAACATTATTAAAATTTTACCACTGTAAATGGTGGATCATGTAATCAAGGATAAAAATAATATAATAAGGAATTATAAAAAAACCCTAAAAATTGAATTAATTTTATTAGAATATTCCATTTTATCCATAATAATCCTATTTTCAGTTATATGAAATATTCCCTATTGGATGAGATTATGACCATTTTAATATTGTATATATAGAAAAAAAAATGAAAAAATATTATTTTAAATAAATTTTAATATTTTTTTCATGGTTATAAATAGAGAATATGTTCATTTATTATTAATAATTTAAAATATAAATTATTTATCTTCATCATGGTAATTTATTTTTAATTTTTAAGGAAAAAATAATTTCCTAAATGGTTACACAACGTTGACACAATAATTATTCAATTAATGGAAAAATAAAATAAATGATAATTAAAATATTTAAAGTAGTATTATTGGAAATAATTAATGTGATAAAATAATTTTTTAGAAAAAAAACATTTTAGGTATGTATTAGAATATTTTATTTTAATTTCATTTGTTTTTTTAATTTTATAAAAGTCAAAGTAAATGAATAGTTTCAAAAATTAACATTAATGTTATTTTAAAATAAATGATATTTTATTAAAGTAAATAAAATTAAAAAAATACATTTTCCTAATCTATTAGTATAATGTTTAACATATAAAAAATTGTCCATTTTTGGGATGTTTTTCTATTTATGGTGACTATCTTGACCCCCAAGGAGTAAAATACCTTTTTATCATGTTATGTGTGAAAATGGTTAATGGTGGGGGTGGAGGTTAAAACCAAATATAAGAGTAAAAAAATAGTATAAACATATCCAAATTTAATTGATGAGATTATTTAGACTCATAATAATAATATATTTGAATATTTTTAATTTAGAGCTATTTGGACATCGAAATTAATTGATACTAATTCTATATTTTATGAAATTCCAAAGGCACCCCTCCCCTATAATATAAAAGGGAACCTCTAATACTCTTTACATAACACATAAAATACCTTTTGGATCATGCATTATCTTAAAAGATTAATTCCTGATATCCATACCCATCAGCCTTCATCTTGGAAGAATACGAACCATATTGGTCTCAAGGTATCAAGCAAAAGAGGTTGTCCAAATAAGAGGTATTGTTATTAACAAATTGTTTCTATTTTATTTCTTATTTCAACACCTTGAAATATTATTCAACCATGATGACATAGTAACATAAATATATCCCATATTCTAATATTTTATTATGTTAATGGAATAACCTATATTTATCTCTATCTTCCATCGATTGGGAAATGAATTCATTGTTTGTTCTTACGGTTAACTACTGCCTTGCAGAACAATGTAATTTTTATTCCATAACCCCCTTTGAACATAGATTTTAATTTTGTAATTAAGGTTTATGTATGATATTAATAAAACATTTATCAGTCTTAAAAATATAATATATCATTTACTTTCATAACCTTAAATTCACTAAAAAATGACAATGTCATTCATGCGTATGTGTGGTCTGCCACCTCCATAAAGGGACGTGATTCGTTTTCCCTCACCACATTAAAAGAATGTATATATAATTACATTTAAATAATTAATTTATTATTTATGATACAATTATTATATAGGGATAATAAAATAATACTTAGCTTTATTTAATAATGATCGTTGAAAAATGGAAACGTTACTTATGCTTGTGCACGACCTACCATTTCCATGATTATAACATAGTTCTCTTATCATAACAATATTTAATGATCAGTATTAAAAATTTAATTTATATTTAATAAAGATAATTATTTCATTATTATTATCATGGATATGATGGAATAATGACCCATTTTGACATGGTCAGCACACCAAACTTGTTTCGAAATTATGAACATAAATTCCTCAAAATACCCAATGTGGACATAATTAAATAAGTAATCAAATATGTAATTAAAATAAAGTAATAATTATTTTAAATACTAGTGATTAAACTATTTAAATTTTCTTATTAAATCAAATAATTTATATGATTTTATTATAAAATAGTTAAAATAAAAACATAGGATGTCAGGACTTGAGGTAAGATTTTTCAACTCAATTTAAATTTATTAACGTATATTATAATATTATGAACCTAATTTATTTAATATGGTGTATATACTTAACCTTTTATATGTTATATCATGAATAATTCATTTTTATGTCATTTTAAGTTTCAATTCAAATTACTCCATCCAATAAAATTTTACATGAAAGTTACTAAGTGGTAAAAGGATTATTAACTCAATTTCCCTTCATTATGATATAACTCTTCTTAATTGACTTTTTATGACATTATTATGTGTGAATGTATCAATAATTTATGTTATTATTTATTTCCACTTGTATTTTCTGTATTAACATTTTAAACTCAAATTTTTTAGTGATTAATTCTCAATTCAACGTTATGATCATTTTAAGTGATATTCGTCTCAAATTCCATTTCCTTCAGACATATGTTTTTGATATACACCTATATAAATTTATGATGTTTACATACATAACCTTTATCATTTTATATAAGTAATATCATTTTTTCATGATGTTTTATGTTTCAACAGATGTTGTTATTTCATGGGGCTTATGATTTAAAAGTTACCAAAGTGGAAAAGGGTTTATGGTCCAAACTATTTTCTGTTTAGGGGTTTTTATGTTCAGAGTTCCTTAAGAGAAAAAATATTATCTATTTTTTTAACCATATATGTTTTTTATCCCTTATTTATAAATTTGGTTTACATGTTTAATTTACATTTCCCCCATTATTGATTCAAGAAACATCAAGAATGCTTTTTGAATGTAATATCTATCTTGTATCTTTTTTTGTCAGGAATATTTCTCTTCCATATCCTTGTTCTGTAAAATATTTTAAATAATATTATTTTTTAAAAATATATGATTTCATAAATATATTTTAAATGATCTTTTACCTTTTTTAAATGGTTTTAAAATAACATTTATCAATATTTTATGTATTGATCATTTTTACTATCTCTAGAAAACTGTATGAAAATAATATATATTTCTGATGTTAACAACATGAATGGATTTTACCAAAATTATGATAATTATCTTATTTTAATATCCCTTTATAATATTCCATGGTTATTTATAGAGAAAAGGGTTTTCAAAATATTTTATGATTTTCTAGTATTTAAAATTGATCTTTAAATTTAAAAGGCTATCTTCCTTGGGAATGTTTTTCATTTACTTTTAATGGTATTACCATTAATCAACACAGAGCCCTTGATTTTACTAATACTCCACTAGGGTTATTTCTTGTTCACAATATCATCATTGTTCCTTTGGATGGATTATGATTGTTTTAAAGATATATTCATGAGATACATTCTTTTTTTCATAGTTTAACCAGGTTATGAAAGAAATCATGGATGTTTTTATGAGTTTTATTATGAAATTAAATCTCTATGAACTTTATTTATGTTATGGATCTTGGAAATATTTTATGATGATAGGTGGTTCAATTATAAAATGAGGATGGGTGATCTCGTTATATCTCATTAATGCATTGTATAAAGGGTCAAAGTTAAATTTATAGGTTCATCCTAAGAGATTATGAGAATTTAACATGAATTTTATTCCAGGTATAACTGTGATAATTATTTCAAGTGTAAATATGGTATTTACACCATGATTAATGATGATCATTACTCTATGTATAACCATAACAGTTTTTCTATATGTAAGAGTGACATGAAATTTTTACACAAGTTACATATATGTTTTATCTATGCCAAATATGATTTTGATGGATGTTTTAAGATTTATCTAGGTGAGATAATGAGTATATTTATATAAAAGTAATTAATAGATATTTTTGGTGAAATGATATGAGATTTGAATGATTAATTTGATAAATATTTACATTATATGGATCATGATTATCTATTACATATGAATTTTCCTTTGTTAAGGATTCAACAATGTTTCATGATTGATGATTAAGGTATTGATGGGTATGAACTGCCTTATGTTATGATAATGTAATTTGATTATGTTATTATACCCTTATTCTCAATAATTACATTCAATTGGTAAGGCTTATGTTTAAACATACTAATAATTTTACCTCACCCTTTTTATGATTCATATTCCTCAGGTTATAAACAATGATGTAAAATGATTTGATTATATAACACGGTTTCATTATAAGAAATATATGGGAGACTTTTAATAAATAATATGGAATATGAAAAGCTAGGTATAGGGGAAAAAATACTCTCTAGAATTCATGAGTGTTGTTTATGTAATAGTTTATCCTAATTATGTAAAAATATAAACATAAAGGGTCATTATGTATTTATGTGATCTAATATTTCCTTTTGATATTATATGTTTTGGATGAATTTTTTTTGTCAAATTTATCATCATCGAATTGAGAAATGTAATGTTTATGTTTTCATAATTGGATTCGAGAGTGCTGGTTCTGATATGTTACAATACAAACTTCCAAAAACACAAACATCTTCTAAAAAATATGATTTTTTCTCTTTTGATGATGTTTGTCCAATATTTTGAGCTTTACATTCTTGATAATTTCCAAATTAGTTTGGTCTCTTTATGGGGTGATTCTAATCTTCATTATACTCAGATATACCCTTTATGTATTGGTGGGTTTCATTGATTTTTACATATTTTTATAGTTTTAAATTTATATATGAATCAACTATTTTTTCATATTTAAATCTAAAAATTATAAAAATGTGCAGTGTTAAAAATTTCATGAATCCCACCAATGTATCATGTGTGGATGTGAGTATATCCATGAATAGAATATATCATATATAATTCTAAAATAATGTTGAAAATGATAAAAAATATAAATCTCAAAAATCATTATAGACTACATATAAAGAGAAAAATAAGATTTATTTGAAAATATTTGTGTTGTTGGAGGTTTGGCTACAATGATATGGATTATTTGCGTAATATGTCAACTTTTTCAAGAAATATAATCCTTAATATTAGGGGGATAAAATATTAAATAGTGTAAAACATACTAGATATAATGAGTCATCATAGAAGATGTCATATTTATCCTTGAAAAATGGATTTGGTTGTTTTTATAAATTCAATGAGTTCTTTCAAGAGAGGTGGAGACTATTATGATGTGTTATGGTATCTAACTACATATATAAAATCGGATACTAATGAGAGGAAAATGTCCCAATAGTAGGAAAATGAAAAAAATGAAAAATAAGTCCTCTATAGGGAAAAAACAAAAGAATAAAGTTGAGAAAATTTCACACAACAAGACTAATTAGAATTTTATGACACCAAAGTGGATATATATATACTATGGGATGAATTGACACACAATGTAATTCTATAAGAAGGTTATGTAAGTTAATACTTAATTAATCACGCAGAGAAAAATAATCAAAACAATCCAAGAGAAGAATATGAGAATTTAATTAATAAAAAACTTTAAAAAATAAAAACTTATGAAGTTACCTAAGATGGGAAAAATAAAGATATTGAAGAGGTTTGTGTAAAATCTAATAAGGCTAGTCATATAACCACAAAATGAATTATAGTATTTTCTAGTCAATTGAAGAAAATGGAAAATGCACCTATGATTCCAAATTATATAAAATAAATTGAAAAGAATGATTACACACCCAAGAAGAATCCAAAACATGTGAATAAATAGTTCTTGATCATATAGTAAGATTATTTGGAAAAGGAAAGAAATATGGAACAAACTAAAAAATGTTAATTTCCTATAATTACTAAGGTGGATAAGGAAAATCCAACTAAGAAGAAGATGGATAACAAGGAAAAAACCATGACACTCTAAGATAAAACGATCTATAAAATAAATAGTGAAGCAAGTATAAAGAAGTAAAGGAATTTTAGACCTTTAAATAAATGTTTCACTTGGTTGATCAGTGAGTCTCATCCCTATTTCCAACTTTTAAGAGGTTATTTAAGACAAACATTATTGCCATATTGTGTTTTTTATATATCATTGAAAGGTAAATTGAAATAAAATCTTGAAAATAAGAACACTTGTAAGATATAATTTCTAAAACAATTGAAAGAATATATACACCATGAAAGAAAAATATTCTATAAATAAATCATTTCACATAAATATATAATTTATGGATAAATTCTTATAAATAAATGGATGATTTATGATTCTCATTTCTCATCACTATTTTATTTCTTGTTAATTTTTTTATTTGTAATGGATTATATTACTAAATGGGGAAGAAATATATTTCACTTTAAATTTTTTGACATTTGTGTTCAATTAAAGTGTAGGTTTCATAAACATATATAAAATTCATTGTAATAGTTACTTGAAAATGTAAGTCAAAATTTTTACCACACTAAATTGTGTATATGGAAAACATTTTTGTCTAAAATTATCACCCATTATTTCTAAACAAGGTTAGACCAAAGATATTTTTATTTGTCTATTTTACTACAAATTTTTATTGAAATATGGTTCCAACCTTATCTCAAATTGTTTTTTTATAAATTTATTAAATGTGGAGAAAAGAAGTTTCTAATAATTTGAAGAATAATTTTGAGTTGAGAAGAACCTTCCCTATAATGTCATTTAAGGGGGTGAAAAAAATTCACCTCCATTAAATTTATTTTCAATTAATTAGATAAGTATTACATCGAATCTTCAAAAAAATTTGAATTAACAACAAATAAAAAGTGGGATATTGAAGTACCATTTAATGTGTGATGATTCAATTTTATTTGCTATAAATTAGTGAGAGTTATTGTATGATGGAAAATTATTTTGAATAAGAAAATGAGAGTCTATAATATGTTGGAATAATTAATTAAAGAGGATTCCAATGAAATCTGGGGATTGAAATTGATACCCTAGAGTACATGGATAGATAGATTCAAAGGGTATCCTATATATCAGATGGCTGTTAGTGATATAGTTTTCACAGAATGCATATATGTGCTAAATCTTGGTGAAGCACTGTCTACAATAGTTACATTTCAAGTGAATATCTGAAAGATAAGATTATTACTAATCTTAAATTAGTTATCTTTCAAAAGTTAAATATAAGAATTGTTCCAAAAAATTAAAATTGTTTGGGTGGGATATATAATATTTTAGAATCCATAAAAGGCTTGTGTGTTAGGTCTAATGATGAAATAATTCAAAAAATTAATTTGGTTGAAGTATTTTTAAGGATGAATTAATATTCAACAAAGATTATGGAAATAATCAAACTCGTGTATTAACATACAATAATATTCTTTTTGAATGATGAAAAAGATTTCAATAATGTTTGATAAATTACCAGGTTTTTATTAAAGTGATTTAAAAATACCTAAGATGAGTGAATTTGATTCTGAGAATAATTTAAAAATTATGCATTTTGGAGCTTGATGATAATATTTGAGTTATTTTAGGATTGTTTATAGGAATCATCTCAAAGATAAATAAACTATATATAAATGACATAGTTTTGATTAAAAATCATCAAATACAATATTATTAGTGTGTAACCATTTTATTTATTCTATATATGCATGAATTTATAAGTGTGTAAGGATCAACTAATCTCTATGAAACATCTATAGACATACATAATAATGAATCTTATAGTATGAAACATCAGGGAATTTTTTGTAGGAATAATTTGAGGAAACATACATCTATATAAAATTATTATTTTCTATTAAAACATTATTTATATCTGCATAAGAATCATTCCTTGGAAAAAATTTCCCGTTTCTACATATTAGATAATAAAACTTTCTAAATTTCAAGACATTAAATAAGAAATAAATTAGGACGATGAAGGATAAATTATTTCACTTAAAAAATATAAAGATGATATCATAAACCAAGATAAAAGAATGAGTTTAGAAATTTTAATGGGGAGCAAGATGATGGGATAACTATTTAATCAATGCAAGTTTTTTTAAATGGGGGTGTTGAAAATTGTTTATGTTGTTAAAACATCAATAATAATTTAGTTGATTCTTGAACTAATTTTTATTTGTTACATATCTTAAGGATAGTTGAGATTCATACTTATTTTATAGATAAAAAAACAAATAATCTATTGACAAATAAATAAAGGTAAGAATTGTTTTAGAGCATATCATCCGACCTAAGATAGGAGGAATTTCAGAAATCATAAAATCTAAAAGTAAAAAAATTATTTAGATGGTTCTTGTACTGATATAAAGTGTTTGAAATATCTCAATACTTGTTTAAGCAATGATACAAGAATGAGACCAAGAGTACCAAGTGAATAATATTCTTAATAAAGAAACCATTTTTTAAGAATAATGTAGAAGAAGTTACATCGAAGCTCGATTGTACACCAATTCTAAAAAATCATAATAATTATTTTGATTTCAGACTAATATTATTAGTTTGATACAAGTTATATTTCTAAAAATGTCTATAAATTTAATGAATCGCTCAATAAAAAATGAGGAATCTTTATAGATATTACTATTGCTGGGGTATTTTATACATCATTGAAGAATTAATATTTTTGAATATTGTGGAGTGAATTTGAAGAGAATAAGAGCTGAGGTTGATATAAAGTGATCCTAAATATGTAATTAGGCAAATAAAATAAAAAGGAAAGGGTATTATAGGAATATAATATGAGTGGAGAAAGTGATATCCATTGAAATAGAAGATACATGATATTATAGGTGTAATTGTGCATATTTAATTATATTACATGTAATCCCTTGACTATTTCATTTTTTGGAAATATGAGAAGCCCCCAATAAAAAAGAGCAACTTCTATAGTAAAAATACACGAGACTATAACAAATTGAGAATCTTAAGAATAATATAGATAGAGGAAGAACAAAAGACCAGTAAAATTCTCTCATGAATGAAGAATAAGATATAATGATTGTGCCAATAGAATGTGAAATTCTCTCTCTAAAAGATGATTTTGAAGATGAGATTTTAGTGAGATGTAAAAAATATATTTCCAAAGAATTAAATGGTGATTGAACTGAGAGAGTATAATATCTCTATCAAAGAAAATGTGAAGAAACTAATAATATTTTAAAGTGTTACAACATACTATGTGTTTAAACAAAGAGAATAATAATAAAAACAATGATAACTTTTTATGTTAGATAGATTTATTTAAGGAAGAATAAATTTTGTGTGTGACAAGTCAATGAGTAGAATCAGATAAAATAGGAACTGACCATAATATCAAAGACTATGTTTATGAGTATTTTTTGAAAAGATAAATGTAGTAAAAACTCTAAGATAACGAATAAAATAATCGCTTGTGGATATAGTGACATCCCTAAGAAGATTGAAAAAACTACTTCAAAATAAAAAAGGCTAAATAAATTGTTTGAAACCTATATAAAGTATCTATTTGAGATAGATATAATTAAATTTTGAATATATTGATCCCATTCCTATATAATATAGAGTGCAAGGTTTTACGATAATCCTTACCCAACCTACATTTATTTTATAATAAAAATTCTAGTATATATTTCATACTTTAATAGAAATTAAACATTTTAAGGATTAGGTTTCCCACCTTGGTTTGAACCTTGAGTACATACCATTTGATGATATTTAATTTACATTATATATTGTATGGGGTTGTGACATTTTAGACAAAAGAAAACGATCCATTCATATAATAATAGATAACATAGGTTCAAATACCAAGGGGGGAGGAAAAAAAGGGATTTTATAAAAATTTAACAACACCTGAATCACCCCCTCGGGTGTTTTCATGATCCTATTGATACTCAATTTTTTTTTATAATTTATGAACATGCATATTATTTAGTTTAATTTTTTAAACTATTTGTTGTAAATTTTAATCATTTCATAACATGCTAGAAATATAAACATATGATTTTATTTTTATATATATAGTACTGGCTTGTAGGGCATGTTATTAGCTTGAATAAATCTTCTAAATATAGTTGTTAAATATTATATTTTAAGTGTTTTGATTAATCAGATTATGTGTTTTGTAAAGTCTCCACATGGAGAAGGAGTTAGGGTCACACTTCCCACTATCATGGAGGATATAAATTATTCTAAAATGGTGGGGGTTTACTATATATAAAAAATTTCTTACTCATATGGATATCAATAATGTCATATAATTTTATACCTTTTCATGTAGAGTTAATGTAACTTATGCATGACATGAATTTGGATATGTGTGAATTTTTTTGAATTCTATATTTGGGTGAGTAACACATAATGTGGGTTGTGTAAAGGGTTACACCACAATATGGTTTGAATAAATTAATTTAGTGGTTGGAATATTATTACAAAACATAAATCATTATAAAAATTCAAAGATTTTAGAAAAAACATGTGACAAGATGGTGAGATTAGATCTCCTTTAAAGAACTAATTGTTAGATTCCTTATAATGTAAAATTTTTCAAGACAATGATCATCCAACTAGATTGGTGATGGAAAAGATTAGTGCTCCTAGATTATATTTTTAAGGTTAGTAATTATTAAGGTGACCATATTAGTTAGGTTCCTTATTCTGGGTGTTTTATTTAGGTTACACTAGCTGGAAAATCCTAATGGTTTGGGTACCAGAGTAATTGGGTTGGGTTTTTCCACATGATTTATTGGACAAGGAGTCCCCCACTCAATTATCGAAGATCTGTATATGATATGTATTTACTAACATATATAATTATGGATTATTTATGTGACAAAATTTGTGTGAGGGATGACGAAATATAGATATTTTCTGACTGATGTATATGCTATATTCTAAAGGGGTCATCATTTTAGTGTGAGTCCATTTAATAAATGCCCTTATTATTTGGTTAATGAAACATGATACTCATCTGATTAAAGATTGTTTTTTATATAAATAACATCATCATCATCAAAATTAGTTTTGAGATAAATCCTTAGATTGAAGATTCTAAATTTTAATAAATTATAAAAATGGACACTAAAGAAATGCTCATAAGTGTTTAGAAGTTCTATAGCTTATAGAAACTCTTTCTTAAGTAACCAAGTGTTGAAGTCACTAAATAAGTGAACTTATATACTTATGAAAACAATAGATTAATTCACTTAGGGTTTCAAAGGATGATAAATGATATAAGTAGTTTTAGTCTCTAATAATATGCTTAATATTATTTATTATTCTAATGAGTTGGTGACTCTATAGGTAATACTATGTCTTTCTATTTTTATGTAATTCAATCTATTACCTTATTTATATGTGTTTAAAAAATATATTTTGGTTCAAGAATGTTTTACTTGATATTATCAATGTTTTGGAAATAGATGAACTAGGCATGTAATGTCTAGGTTCTAGTATTGTGTAGACTTTACAAGTTCATAAAAGTTTAAATTAGAATAAAGAAAGTTATTTGTTGAGTTGAATGAAGTTTCATCATGTAGCTTGTTATGGTCAATAAAACCTAATGGTTAAATTCAGAAGGACCGATGTTTTCATATGATATAATTGTTCAAGATACCTGAATGGGGTTTTTGAAACTCCTTGGAATGTCCATATCGGGAATCAATGTTATAAAAATTGATTCTAGAGTTTTTAAGGTAATATGATACTGGATATATATTTTATAATAATTGTAAATATATTGAGTTTCAAAATCAAGGGATGAGATGTTAAAAATTGTAGTTTACAATCAAATAACGAAGATAAGAGTTAATACATCACTTATTTGAATGTAATGGAATATATAAATCTTTTATGCATTCTAAATTTATTTGTATCTTTACCACATTTATTTTATTTTTATTATAATTTGAACAATAACAAAGCGTTTTTATGAAAAAAGTAAGATGATTGATTGTATACACATGGATTTTGATTCATCATAACTATAATATATTTTGAAAAGGTGACACTGATAAAAATGTTTTATCTAGGATAAATTATTATTTAAATATTTTTCACAATATGAGGGAAGATGTTCCCAGAACCCAACAATGGTATTTTTGACGAATAATATTCTTTTCATAGGAAATTTCTCTAAACAAATGGAGTACCACATTTGATATGAATATAATTAATTTTTTTGTTAACAATTTCTTATAAAAGGAAATAAGTGTTATTTATTTACAATAATATTTTTTTATCATATTATTATATTTTAATTAGAATATAGTTTTTAAGAGTCTAGTTGGAGAATGTTTGGACCTAAGAAGTTTAATTTAAAAAAATAAAAGTTACATTTAGTTATTGTAAAAAATGAATATCACTATCTATTAAAGGGTTGTACTTGTTAAAGTCAATATCAATATATCCTAAAATACTTAAGGATGTGTTGATAAATAATAATGTAACTAATTAAATTTTTTAAAGTAAGAAGTTACATTGAATAAGGTTTTAAGGAAGGTGATTTAAAACTTATAAAGCATTCTCTTTAGAAAATAAGAAGTAAAGAATCATAACATTAATGTTCTAAAGTTTAAGAAGTTTTAATATGTTCATAGAGGTGAACATTAGGAATATTAGTCCCATGTATAACCATTATAAAAACATTATTTATACATATATTTTACTTACTAATTAGTTAGGTGAGAGTGTTTTATTAGATTTCCCCATAGGAATTTAGTTGGAATTACATGTATATTTAATAAGTTAACATTTCTAAATAAAGTGATGTAGACATAAGGTTGATATATAAGTTTATCATATATGTTATGATAGGCCAATTATTATGTTGGATTTTGTTAAATATTATTTAAAGTGTTCTAAGAATATAAAATATATCATTTGAATGAAAATATTAATTTTATCATTATATCCCATTGGGTATATATATATATATATCATGAAATATAGTGTTGAATGTCCTCTCAATGAATTTTATTAAGTTACCCCTATCAAATGTTTATCATATAATATTTTAGGTTGTAAAAATGTTTTAAGGATAACATGAGTATGATTCTTCACTGAGATACATAATGTACCCATGAGGCATAAAAATAAAGAAAAATTACTTTTTTGTGTTATGAGTGACCCACTAGGAATACAATAAAGAATTTAACAAAATATTTATCTTGTATACTTGGGGTGAATAGATCATATCAGGTCCTCACTACTTGATATTGGAAATATGTCTAGAATAATGAAATTCACACTCAAATAACATTCTTATGATTGTCATTGTGAATTATTTAATCTGGGGGTGGTATGTATTTTCTAATTCATATTTTCAGTTTGAGATCAACCATGATGTGGGTTTTCATCTCATATGAGGATTATAGAATTTGGGAACTTGATTGAGACAAACTGGGAAGTGTGTGGCCACACTTAAATAGTATGTATAATGTTGTTATTTATTAGGATAAGGGGAATATTATGTGATTATCTATAAAGATAAATGACATTTGATAAATTCAGCAACAAAGAAATTTTATAATTAGATAACTAATAAAATATGTGTCATTTATATGGTATTGACATACACCATGTTCCATGGACACAAAAATTCTTGGAAAAAGGTAATGTATGAGAATGCATGTTAGTGTGAGATGCGTCCGGTAGACTAAAGCATATAGATACATGTGTATAATTAAGATCACTATAGATCCATTTTTATCTGGAGTATAATTGATTCTTTTCTATATTCCGGTCATTATATACATTTATGAATCTAGTGATTTATATTTGTTTGAATACTATAATGGAATTTGGAGGTTGCAATTTGTTTTTGAATGAATGGGGATTGGGTTTTTCTAAGAGAGATATAATAAAAGTATTTTGTAGTTTAATAAAAAATGTATATAGATGGTTATTTACATGGTATTACATGAAATGTCATATGAGGTTAAGTTATTATTATCTTTAAAAAATGTTTTTGGAAGATATCTAAAATATTTTTGCATAAAGTTTTAGATAATTTTATTCAATACGATATAAGGTGCAATAAAAAAATTCAGTTATTCTTTAGTTCAAGTGGCATATTGAAGAGAATATTACCTAAATATTATTTTCATATATATATATATATGATATATGGTATATCGTATGGTATGATATACCGAAATTATTGTATATGATTTATATGACATAAAATGGTTTTTATGTATATATGAATTGAATTGTATTATATGATTATAAAGATAATATAAAGACCATATATGACTCATGCATGAGATGTATGAAGAAGTCGTATCCATTGACAAGGCATGTAGTAAAGTGGTATGGAAAGTGTTTTCAAACCTACTGCTTATATGGATCATACTCAATGATTGAGAGATATCACAAGGGTATGGAATTTTATTCCATGATACTGTCTTTCCATGGATCATATACTACGATTACTTTCGAATGCCATTGACACTAATTTGGGAAACTGAAATGTAAGTGTTAACAATCAGATTAATCAAATTATACAGGCAATCATTTAAGGAGAATTAGAAAACGTCTAATGTGAGGGATTTTTCACATGCATAAGATGTACAATAAATGAATTATGTCATGAATTATAACACATGATTTAATGCATGTTTCACTAAGGAGTTTCTATAATGCTATATATGTACCACAACCATGGGATAAAAGTTTTTTATGCTTATACATTTGGCTAGATCTTCTTTACGCTATGTCTCTATTCCTTTTCTTATTCATGTATGTACTGCTAACACACAATCATTAGAATAGAGATCCCATATGAGAATCTTATGTTTCATGTTGGCCCAAGAATACCTACAGAGAGGGGATGCCCATTGGATTCCCTTAGTGATCTTATTCAATCCTATACAATGGTGATTAATAAGGTTATGTTGATTCACTTAGGTATAAGGTACACCTATTTTATATTTTAGATGCATGAGTTTCATGGGATTGTAGATCTATATGTGTCTATTCTAATATTATAAATGTTAATAAATATATATATATATATTTTTGGTATTACATAAAAATAAAATCTAAATGTATTTTTAAAAATATATGAGAAAATTAAATAAAAAAAATAATATTACATATCATATTTCAATCAATAAAATTATGCATTGTTTTATTCTACTAGTTATCTATAAAGATATAAAACATATGATATTGTAAACTATGGCGTATATTAAAATATTATATTTTCAAAGGTTATAGTTTAAGAAACACTCCCATCACTAAAGATGACTATCTGTGCTATTTTTTAGATAAATAAGCATCATAGTATTTTTACGACCTGATTCTAAATCATTAACTACGATATCATAGGTTCCAGATTTTATATCACAATGATTTATTATCTAAATGTAAATATTATAGATAATAAAAAATAACATGGGTCATAATATTACATATGTCATAAAAAAAGATTGAACAAGAATAATTATTTTTCTTAATTTTAAATTATGAATTGATTCTATTATTTAAAAAATATTTATAAATAATGGGATTTTCTGGGCTATTTTTTCATTTGTAAGAGTTTTTAACAAATAAATTAATTAAAAAGGTTTTAAAATTAATTTATTAAATATTTTAAAACATAGACTATGAGTATTACATTAAAAGTATGTGTTAATATTAAGAAATATTGTTTTCAAACTTCTATAGCATACTTCATAAATTAAATATGATGTTTTTATATGATAATTATAATGGTAATTTATAAAGAGTTTATAAAATACAAAATAATTATTAATATAAAGTTTTTATATTTACATTATGAATTATTTATAAATCTGATTAATTTCAAGTGTTAAAATTAAATGAGAAATATTTAGAAATTATTTAAACCCCATCCAAAGTGTTTTGATGGGTGACATTATCAATATTTTAAATAATTTTTAAATATATAATTTTTAATATTATGTAAATAGTTCACATAATTGAGTTATAAAAAAGTTTTCAATTCATATAAATATCATATAATTAATATACAAGTCCATATAAATGGAAAATATAAAAAAAATAATATTATGAAATTAATATAATGATTTTATATTAAAAAATATCGATTTTCCATAATAAACACTGTAAAATTATAAATTTTTTATGATTATAATTTGTTTTATGAATTATTTATATGTTATTATCTCATTTTGAAATGTTCAAATGGGTTTTTATTTAAATTTTATTCCATACATTATTCATGGTTATAAATTGATTATACGTTATTAACATGTGTACATTTTAGTTTAAGTTGTTAATTTGATTCTTATGAATTCTCAATCCATGAATTTCATTATAGATATATCAATATAAAATTTAGTTTTCATATTCCACAAACATGGTATTTAGATGATGTTATTATCCTAAATATATTTTCTGAATTTAGTTTATATATATGGTGTAACATCCCAGGTAAATAAAGAATAAAGAATTTTCATATTTATTAATATTTACGAATTAAATATTAATTTTATTTTAAAGGGGTTGCTATGTTCGATAGCGTACCTGATACGCAACGATGAGTTTCTTTGAAACTTACGTAGCACACTAGTAATAAAATAATATTATTTCAAATGTTAGTTAACAAGTAGCCGTTGTACTGGCGAGAATGGATAGAAATAACTAAAATATGATTAGATATGTTTTTAAATGTTTATACATTTACCCAATAAAAGATAAAGGCTTAAAATACGGAAAGAGTTCAATTTTAGGGCATATATACTCTAATTTTCACTAAAGGTTCACTTATCACCTTTTAATGGTGAACCGTCATTAAATATAGTTTTTATCACTCTTATACTTTATTTTGGACCAAATATAACTCTTCTTTAGAATCGGGACATCAAAATTTACTTTGTGTAAATTTTTGGTACCTTTTTGATAAAGTTCATTTTTTTAATGAATAGTGTAAAATGTTGTATTTTAATTCAAAACCTCTTTTTAATCTAAATTATTTATATGAATAGATTATTATTTTAATTGGTTTTAAAGTTAAATTAGAAAATATTTTTACCATTAAATCCAATAGTGGTCGTTGGAATTAATTTCACTTTGAAAACGGACTTAAACTAGTGTCAATCTTTTGATACTTATTGTTTCATAAAAACACGCTATTTGCTATGACAGTGGGAATTAATTATTAAATTAATTAATTTGACTTATATGTTTTGAATTTTGTAAAACGGACTTCATTTTTGAATTCGGAATATCAAATATATCTTAGGGTTAATTTTTGGTAATTTTCTGAAAAACTTCAATTTTTGATGAATAGTGAAACCACTAAGTGGTAATCAAGCAAACTGATTTTTCAGTTAAATGAAAGTTTACCACTAATGTGTATTTAATTTTGAAAATCCGACATACATGGTTGTCATTAAGAAGTAAAATGTGGTTCAATGAGATTAAAATATTTTTTGGTGAATAGTAACTTTTTTTCATTAATCGCGATTAGAGGTAATTAGTGTAGTTTAAGGTAAAAATGGTATTATAAGAATGTGAAAACACCATGACACTTGTCCTACACCTATTGGGTGAGTCATGGCCGACCAAAACAAGCCATGGGCCAACTTGGGGACCCCATGGAGCCACTTTAGTTGGAAAATGACATTAATATATTTTTATTTAATGTTAAAGTGAAAATGACACTAACATTTATTGTTTTACTAAAATAATTTTTGAGTGGGGTTATACAAGTCCAAATTTTGATTATAAATAGTCATTGGAAATCTAAAAATATTTCCTACATCATAGTATTTTTTTTATAATTTTTAGACATTAAATAAATTAAATTATATATGACATAATAATGATGCAGCGATGACATCACACTAGTAGAATACTAACCTGTACCAACGGTTTGGAACCGTTGGTATAGGCCTCCAAACCGTTGGTATAGCCTATACCAACGGTTTGGAGAACCGTTGCGAAGTAAGCCGTTGGGATAGGTCTATACCAACGGTTTTCCCAAAACCGTTGGTATAGACCTATCCCAAAGGTTTACAAAACCGTTGTTATAAGTAATATGAAAATCTATTCCAACGGATATAAAACCGTTGGTAAATTTATTTCAAAAAAAAACATGTGCTGGGATTTGATCCCAGCACCCCTTGTTTATAATCGAACGACTTAACCACTAAGCTAACATCACTTTTGTAAACATAATTTCATAAATATATATATGTATTATCATAATTATTTAAAATTTAGATTTATATAATGTTCTCGGGTAGCAGACCTGGAAGAAATGAAAGAAGCTATCCCAACGGTTCTCAAAACCGTTGGGATAGGTCTATCCCAACGGTTCTCAAAACTGTTGGGATAGGTGGAAATTTCTAGGGGGTGAATGTTGGTTTTGGGGGTGAGTTTTCCCAACGGTTCTCTCAAACCGTTGGGAAAGGGGGGGTCTTTCCCAACGGTTTGGGAGAACCGTTGGGAAAGGGGCCTCAAAACCCCCCTTTCCCAACGCTTCTCTCAAACCGTTGGGAAAGGGGGGGTCTTTCCCAACGGTTTGGGAGAACCGTTGGGAAAGGTGCCTCAAAACCCCCCTTTCCCAACGGTTCTCTCAAACCGTTGGGAAAGGGGGGGTCTTTCCCAATGGTTCCCAAACCGTTGGGAAAGGGGGGGTCTTTCCCAACGGTTTGGGACAACCGTTGGGAAAGGGTGTATTTAAGTGTTGGGAAAGATCCGATTTCCAGTAGTGTCATTATTTGACGATTTAAATAAATTGGAAAGATAATGTAAAATCTATGAACTACACATGTCCAAAACCAATTAGATGAGTGGATTTCGAACCCTTATCACCTTATCCACGAATTATATCAATGTCGGACCTTTTAAAACCAAAACACATTTTCAAATAAAGTAATATTTCTTTACTTTCCAAAAGTGCCCCTCCTCTCCTCTTATAAAAGGCCCCCACCTCTACCTCATTTCACACTCTTCTCAAGCCTTTGGCTCGGCCAACCCCTGCCCAATTACTCTCTCCACATCCCTCTCCTCATCCTAGAGGATTCCCTTTGGGCAGAATCCTTTCAAAGGAATCCTTTAGGCTCAAATCAAAAGGGAGTTACACTTTTAAAGGTAATTCATTCTCTCTTGTTCATTTGTTTTATTTTGCTTCTCCAACCCTCTAAACTCTTTTTATTTACTTATTTTGTAACAACACCAGTATCTTCAATATACTAGGATGTTGTTATAATATTTATTTGAGCTACACTCTCACACAACTACATCAAATGGTTAAAGAACATACAGTTTCCGTGGATGGCAAAATTCTGCCTCCCGAAACGATGATTGTTCAATACTCATTTAACACCTTCAAGGGTGGCCATTATGATGTCACTATTTTTATATATGATATATAATATGTTTATGTTTTCTTAAGCTACTGTATTTTTCATTTTTGGCATACCTTTATGGTTTCCATTATGGGTAAACACGATATCTTCATTTAAGGAAGTGCGGACTACCGCCCCCTAAAAGTGATGTGATCTGTTAATGCCATAGGTGGGACGTGTAAAGGATGGATTTAAAGTTATTATATATGATGTTATACTGGAATTATAATATACCTCTATATCATTATTATTTCTTTCCATTAAAGTATGATATAGAAATGAAAGTAGCGTTCATGCGTACGTACGGCTTACCGTCTCCATGAACGGTGCATTTCATTTCTTATCCCCAAATGTAATGTACTATTAAAATTACATGTATATCATGTATATATATAATTAATGATATATCTAAATGATGAATATAATTCTGGAATTAAAATATACATACCTCTCATTTAGTTTTAATTCCACTAATATGACAAAGAAATGAAAGTAGCATTCATGCGTACGTACGGCTTACCGTCTCCATGAACGGTGCATTTCATTTCTTACCTCTAAATGATTATGTAATATTATAAATACATGTATATGCTGGATATATATGATATATATGATATCCAAATCAGGAATTTCATTCTGGATATAAAGAACTTTTGACCACACGAACAACATGTAATTGTAAGAAGTCAACTTTCGACTTAAGAACCAAATATTGACAAAACAAACATTATTAACTTAAATGGTTACATAATGTTTATAACATGGAAATAAGTGATATAAAAGGAATAATGAAGTTTAAAAAGGTTCTTAATCAGGTATAAATTTACTCAAGTTTATTATTCAGGACGTTAAAGAACGATCGAGTCAAGTCCGACCCAAGGTAAGGGAACTTCTTAACCCAATTTCCATTCTTTGGGTTAATCTCCTAATTTAAAATTACGTCATGATATTATTATGTCCTATCTTGTATTTTTACATTCATTATGTGTAATTATAGTGAATACAAATAATAGATCTATTTTATTTAAAAAAATGATCTTTGTAAGGGACTTCGTCTCAATCTCCTTTCATTGAGGCATATTTCGTTTTATACACAACTTTCTTTTATACAGTGTATAAACTCCTTTGAATTTTACTTTTATAAAAAAGGAATCTTTTTATACGAATCGTTATACTAAACAACAAAAAGGAATGTTTTTTTAACGTACGCGGTGACAACGACTTTTTCCGCCGCCGTGAGTGTTATTTTGGTCTTTGGCTTCCTCATCAAGCCGTAATGTTTTTAAAATAAAATAAATACCATATACTCTTTTATGTATTTTGGTGTTGAAAATGGTTTTGATAAAGGATTATATTATGATATATTGTGATTGAAATGTGGAAATGTTATCATTCCTTTATATTGGTTTTATATTTTATGATTTTATACTGGTACTTGGACATTTTAACGGGTGGTTACGTTATAAACCATATGACGGGTGGTGCCGTGAATACCAGGACGGGTGGTTACGTTATAACCTCCAATGCATTGGGTATGGAAGTCGGCCATATGGCTATTCCATTAAGTATGTATGGAAATTGGCCGTATGGCTATTCCATTAAGTGATATGTGTGGAAGTCAACCGTATGGTTATTCCACTTAAGTATGTTTATGTCCCAAGTTACCTTTATATATTCTATGTGTTTTTTATATGGGTTTTATGGTAATCCTTTGGTTACAAAAAGGTAAGTAATGATACTTTATTCAGTGAAGATTTGTTTTTACTACTTCATGAAGGTGATGGTATTACTTTGATAGAGTATACATGGTTTACTTGATTTTGAAAAACTAACAGTTTTCATTCTTTTTGTATCCCTTACTAAGCTTTTTATGCTCACCCCAAGTTTTTCGAAATGTTTTTCACAGGACTTAAAGTGGAATAAGGTCATGGATGGGATCAAGGGAATTTCATGCTATCTAAAACATGGAATCTAGACATCTTTCTTTTTAAGAGTTTTTATTTTATGGAGACTTAGTAGAAGTGTCTACTTTGTAATCTTTTAAGATGTAATAGTTATGTTCTAATTCTCTAAAACTCTAAACCTGAAAATATCCTCAATGTGAATTATTCATTTAATTCAATATTAAGTAAGGTTTAAGGCTGGGGCCTTATAGTTGGTATCAGAGGACGGTTTAGACAACTTTAGGAGTTAGAAAAGTGTTAAATTATAATATGATTGAAATGATATAGCATTTACAGATTTCCATGTTGCTTCGCCTAAGATATTTCTGTGTCCAGAATGGTTTTCCGCAGAGGAAACAAAGCAGCTATGTTGGGACGACATCAGGAGGAAGATAACCTTCCAAATCAGCAACCTGAGATGGTCAGAATCGGAACTGAACAGTTTGTTGCAGTGATGGCACAGTTGACTCAGGCTATAAATGGTGGGGGTATCCATGCATGAGATCAGCCAGATCAACCGCAGAGGAACATGTCAGTGGTGGAACATTTCATGAGGCAACATCCCCCATAATTCAGAGGATCATCTGACCCTGTGCAATCTGAAGGGTGGATTAAAGCACTGGTGAAGATTTTTGATGTCATGGGGTGTTCAGAACATCAAAAGGTTAGTCTTATTGTTTACCGTTTTGAAGGTGAAGCTGATCAGTGGTGGTCGATGGTGAAAAATATAAGGGATAGTGATGAGATTGAGGATCTTCACTGGGACGAATTCAAAGGTATGTTTCTTGAGAAATATTTTCCTAAGGTGGTTCGTCTTAGGATGGAAAAACAGTTCCTAGAATTGAGGCAGGAGGATGATTCAATGGCTGCTTATGAAGAAAATTTCACTCGATTGGCAAGGTATGCTCCAAACTTCATACGAGATCTTGATAGTAAAATAAACCGTTTTTACTCAGGGTTAAAGCCAAAGTATCGAAGGGCTTTAGCTTCTCGTGAGTTCAAAAGTTATGAAAAACTTGTTCGATGTGCGGAGAATGTGGAAATGGAGTTTGGCGATGATCTGGTGTTCTATGACAAACAACAGAATAAGATGTCTAGTTGGCAGGCAAAGGGGAAGAATTCATCAAAGAAGCAAGCAGGTAAGAAAACCAAATATCCATCATGTGAGAAGTGTGGTAAAATGAATCCTGGAGAATGTTTATCCAAGTCTGGTAAGTGCTTTCGGTGTGGTAAGTCTGGTCATATTGCTCGTAACTATAAGGAAGATGATCAAGCAGGAAATGAAAAGCCAACGGTAAGATGTTTTAAGTGTAATGAAATGGGTCATTATGCAAACGAGTGTCCAACAAAGAACTCAACTAGGGGAATGCAGCTAGACTATAAGCAGAAAGGGGTGGTGAAATCCTTTGCAACAACTTCAGCATATGTTGGGCCATCGAATGAAGTGGTATCAGCTCCAGGGAGCTCAGTATTTTTCGAAGATTGACTTGAGGTCGGGGTACCATCAGTTGAAAGTAAAAGAAGCAGACGTTCCGAAGACTGCGTTCCGTACTAGATATGGCCATTATGAATTTGTAGTTATGCCTTTTGGGTTAACCAATGCACCTGCTGTATTCATGGACCTTATGAATAAAATTTTCCATGAGTTCTGGGATATGTTTGTGTTTGTGTTTTGAGGTTTGTGAAGAGGTTATGTGTACCTTGTGATTCACAGTTGAAGAATGAGTTGTTTTTTCATCCTGGCAGTACTAATATGTACAAAGGTCTGTGGGAGTATTACTGGTGGGATGGAATGAAAAGAGACATTGCTGATTTTACTGTGAAGTGTTTGACATGTCAACAGGTTAAAGCAGAGCGGCAGGGATGCTTCAACCTTTACCAGTGCCAGAGTGGAAATGGGAAAACATATCCATGGACTTTGTTGTGGGATTACCGAGGACATCTTGAGGTAATAATGCAATCTGGGTTATTGTTGATCGCTTGACCAAATATGCTCATTTCTTTTCTATACGAGATACTTTCTCTCTTGATCAACTTTCCCGTTTGTATCTTAAAGAGATAGTTAGGTTACATGGAGTTCCTCTCTCCATTGTATCGGATCGTGATCCCAGGTTCACTTCTAACTTTTGGAAAGGCCTTCAGAAGTCATTGGGTACTGAATTAAATTTTAGTACAGCTTTTCATCCTCAATTAGATGGGCAGTCAGAACAAACAATCCAGACATTGGAGGATATGCTACGAGCTTGTTCTATGGATTATCAGGGAATTTGGGACCAACATCTTTCTTTGGTTGAATTTTCTTATAATAACAGCTTTCATTCCAGTATACAGATGGCACCATTTGAGGCATTATATGGGAAGCGGTGTCGAACTCCAGTATTTTGGGATGAAGTGGGTGAAAGGAAACTGATGGGACCAGAATTGGTAGAAGAGATGACAGAAAAAGTTCAGTTGATTCAGAAGCACATGAGAACAGCTCAGAGCAGGCAGAAGAGTTATGCGGATAACCGGAGGAAGGATCTATCTTTCGAGGTAGGTGATCATGTTTTTCTCAAGGTTTCTCATTGGAAAAGTGTGACAAGATTTGGTAAGAAAGGAAAGTTGAGTCCAAGGTTCGTTGGACCATACAAAATTCTGGAAAGAGTTGGATCAGTTGCATACCGAGTGGCTTTACCTCCGAGTTTATCAGGTACACAATGTTTTTCACGTTTCGATGTTGAGAAAGTATATTCCAGATCCATCTCATGTTTTGAGTCCAGAGGTAGTTCAACTGGAAGAGAATCTATCTTAAGAGGAACAACCAGTCCAGATTCTTGACCACAGGGAGCAAGTGTTATGGAATAAGGTGATTCATTAGGTAAAGGTTTTGTGGAAAACCATGTGATTGAAGAGGCAACGTGGGAATTTGAAAATGCTATGAGGGATAAATACCCCCACTTATTTTGATAAGTGAATAAAATTGCGAGGACGCAATTCCCAAAAGGGGGAAGGATGTAACATCCCAGGTAAATAAAGAATAATGAATTTTCATATTTATTAATATTTACGAATTAAATATTAATTTTATTTTAAAGGGGTTGCTATGGTCGATAGCGTACCCGATACGCAACGATGAGTTTCTTTGAAACTTACGTAGCACACTAGTAATAAAATAATATTATTTAAAATGTTAGTTAACAAGTAGCCGTTGTACTGGCGAGAATGGATAGAAATAACTAAAATATGATTAGATATGTTTTTAAATGTTTATACATTTACCCAATAAAAGATAAAGGCTTAAAATACGGAAAGAGTTCAATTTTAGGGAATATATACTCTAATTTTCACTAAAGGTTCACTTATCACCTTTTAATGGTGAACCGTCCTTAAATATAGTTTTTATCACTCTTATACTTTATTTTGGACCAAATATAACTCTTCTTTAGAATCGGGACATCAAAATATCGTTTTACTGTGAAGAGACATTGCTGATTTTACTGTGAAGTGTTTGACATGTCAACAGGTTAAAGAAGAGCGGCAGGGATGCTTCAGCCTTTACCAGTGCCAGAGTGGAAATGGGAAAAACATATCCATGGGCTTTGTTGTGGGATTACCGAGGACATCTTGAGGTAATAATGCAATCTGGGTTATTGTTGATCGCTTGACCAAATCTGCTCATTTCTTTTCTATACGAGATACTTTCTCTCTTGATCAACTTTCCCGTTTGTATCTTAAAGAGATAGTTAGGTTACATGGAGTTCCTCTCTCCATTGTATCGGATCGTGATCCCAGGTTCACTTCTAACTTTTGGAAAGTCCTTCAGAAGTCGTTGGGTACTGAATTAAATTTTAGTACATCTTTTCATCTTCAATCAGATGGGCAGTCAGAACAAACAATCCAAACATTGGAGGATATGCTACGAGCTTGTTCAATGGATTATCAGGGATGTTGGGACCAACATCTTTCTTTGGTTGAATTTTCTTATATTAACAGCTTTCATTCCAGTATACAGATGGCACCATTTGAGGCATTATATGGGAAGCGGTGTCGAACTCCAGCATTTTGGGATGAAGTGGGTGAAAGGAAACTGATGGGACCAGAATTGGTAGAAGAGATGACAGAAAAAGTTCAGTTGATTCAGAAGCACATGAGAACAGCTCAGAGCAGGCAGAAGAGTTATGCGGATAACTGGAGGAAGGATCTATCTTTCGAGGTAGGTGATCATGTTTTTCTCAAGGTTTCTCAATGGAAAAGTGTGACAAGATTTGGTAAGAAAGGAAAGTTGAGTCCAAGGTTCGTTGGACCATACGAAATTCTGGAAAAGAGTTGTATCAGTTGCATACCGAGTGGCTTTACCTCCGAGTTTATCAGGTACACAATGTTTTTCACGTTTCGATGTTGAGAAAGTATATGCCAGATCCATCTCATATTTTGAGTCTAGAGGTAGTTCAACTGGAAGAGAATCTATCTTATGAGGAACAACCTATCCAGATTCTTGACCACAGGGAGAAAGTGTTACGGAATAAGGTGATTCATCAGGTAAAGGTTTTTTGGAAAATCATGTGATTGAAGAGGCAACGTGGGAATCTGAAAATGCTATGAGGGATAAATACCCCCACTTATTTTGATAAGTGAATAAAATTGCGAGGACGCAATTCCCAAAAGGGGGGAAGGATGTAACATCCCAGGTAAATAAAGAATAAATAATTTTCATATTTATTAATATTTACGAATTAAATATTAATTTTATTTTAAAGGGGTTACTATGTTCGATAGCGTACCCGATACGCAACGATGAGTTTCTTTGAAACTTACGTGGCACACTAGTAATAAAATAATATTATTTCAAATGTTAGTTAACAAGTAGCCATTGTACTGGCGATAATGGATAGAAATAACTAAAATATGATTAGATATGTTTTTAAATGTTTATACATTTACCCAATAAAAGATAAAGGCTTAAAATATGGAAAGAGTTCAATTTTAGGGCATATATACTCTAATTTTCACTAAAGGTTCACTTATCACCTTTTAATGGTGAACCGTCATTAAATATAGTTTTTATCACTCTTATACTTTATTTTGGACCAAATATAACTCTTCTTTAGAATCAGGACATCAAAATTTACTTTGTGTAAATTTTTGGTACCTTTCTGATAAAGTTCATTTTTTTAATGAATAGTGTAAAATGTTGTATTTTAATTCAAAACCTCTTTTTAATATAAATTATTTATATGATTAGATTATTATTTTAATTGGTTTTAAAGTGAAATTAGAAAATATTTTTAAAATTAAATCCAATAGTGGTCGTTGGAATTAATTTCACTTTGAAAATGGACTTAAACTAGTGTCAATCTTTTGATACTTATTGTTTCATAAAAACACGCTATTTGCTATAACAGCGGGAATTAATTATTAAATTAATTAATTTGACTTATATGTTTTGAATTTTTTAAAATGGACTTCATTTTTGAATTCGGAATATCAAATATAGCTTAGGGTTAATTTTTGGTAATTTTCTGAAAAACTTCAATTTTTGATGAATAGTGAAACCACTAAGTGGTAATCAAGCAAACTGATTTTTCAGTTAAATGAAAGTTTACCAATAATGTGTATTGAATTTTTAAAATCCGACATACATGGTTGTCATTAAGAAGTAAAATGTGGTTCAATGAGATTAAAATAATTTTTTGGTGAATAGTAACTTTTTTTCATTAATCGCGATTAGAGGTAATTAGTGTAGTTTAAGGTAAAAATGGTATTATTAGAATGTGAAAACACCATGACACTTGTCCTACACCTATTGGGTGAGTCATGGCCGACCAAGACAAGCCGTGGGCCAACTTGGGGACCCCATGGAGCCACTTTAGTTGGAAAATGACATTAATATATTTTTATTTAATGTTAAAGTGAAAATGACACTAACATAAATTGTTTTACTAAAATAATTTTTGAGTGGAGTTATACAAGTCCAAATTTTGATTATAAATAGTCATTGGAAAGCTAAAACGATTTCCTACATCATAGTAGTTTTTTTATAATTTTTAGACATTAAATAAATTAAATTATATATGACATAGTAATGATGTAGCGATGACATCATTATTTGACGATTTAAATAAAATGGAAACATAATGTAACATCTATGAACTACACATGTCCAAAACCAATTGGTTGAGTGGATTTAGAACCCTTATCACCTTATACACGAATTATATCAAAGTGGGACCTTTTAAAACCGAAACACATTTTCAAATAAAGTAATATTTCTTTACTTTCCAAAAGTGCCCCTCCTCTCCTCTTATAAAAGGCCCCCACCTCTACCTCATTTCACACACTTCTAAAGCCTTTGTCTCGGCCAACCCCTGCCAAATTACTCTCTCCACATACCTCTCCTCATCCTAGAGGATTCCCTTTGGGCAGAATTCTTGTCAAAGGAAGCCTTTAGGCTCAAATCAAAAGGGAGTTACACTTTTAAAGGTAATTCATTCTCTCTTGTTCATTTGTTTTATTTTGCTTTTCCAACCCTCTAAACTCTTTTTATTTACTTATTTTGTAACAACAACAGTATCTTCAATATACTAGGATGTTTTTATAATATTTATTTGAGCTACTCTCTCACACAACTACATCAAATGGTTAAAGAACATACGGTTTCCGTGGATGGAGAAATTCTGCCTCTCGAAACGATGATTGTTCAATACTCATTTAACACCTTCAAGGGTGGACATTATGATGTCACTATTTTTATATATGATATATAATATGTTTATTTTTTCTTAAGCTACTGTATTTTTCATTTTTGGCATACCTTTATGGTTTCCATTATGGGTAAACACGATATCTTCATTTAACGAAGTGCGGACTACCGCCCCCTAAAAGTGATGTGATCTGTTAATGCCATATGTGGGACGAGTAAAGGATGGATTTAAAGTTATTATATATGATGTTATACTGGAATTATAATATACCTCTATATAATTATTATTTCTTTCCATTAAAGTATGAGATAGAAATGAAAGTAGCGTTCATGCGTACGTACGGCTTACCGTCTCCATGAACGGTGCATTTCATTTCTTATCCCCAAATGTAATGTACTATTAAAATTACATGTATATAATGTATATATATAATTACTGATATATCTAAATGCTGAATATAATTCTGGAATTAAAATATACATACCTCTCATTTAGTTTTAATTCCACTAATATGACAAAGAAATGAAAGTAGCCTTCATGCGTACGTATGGCTTACCGTCTCCATGAACGGTGCATTTCATTTCTTACCTCTAAATGATTATGTAATATTATAAATACATGTATATGCTGGACATATATGATATATATGATATCCAAATCAGGAATTTCATTCTGGATATAAAGAACTTTTGACCACACGAACAACATGTAATTGTAAGAAGTCAACTTTCGACTTAAGAACCAAATATTGACAAAACAAACATTATTAACTTAAATGGTTACATAATGTTTATAACATGGAAATAAGTGATATAAAAGGAATAATGAAGTTTAAAAAGGTTCTTAATCAAGTATAAATTAACTCAAGTTTATTATTCAGGACGTTAAAGAACGATCGAGTCAAGTCGGACCCAAGGTAAGGGAACTTCTTAACCCAATTTCCATTCTTTGGGTTAATCTCCTAATTTAAAATTACGTCATGATATTATTATGTCCTTTATTGTATTTGTACTTTCATTATGTGTAATTATAGTGAATACAAATAATAGATCTATTTTATTTAAAAAAATGATCTTTGTAAGGGACTTCGTCTCAATCTCCTTTCATTGAGGCATATTTCGTTTTATACACAACTATCTTTTATACGGTGTATAAACTCCTTTGACTTTTACTTTTATACAAAAGGAATATTTTTATACGAAGCGTTTTACTAAATGACAAAAAGGAATGTTTTTTAACGTACGCGGTGAAAACGACTTTTTCCGCCGCCGCGAGTATTATTTTGGTCTTTGGCTTCCTCAACAAGCCGTAATGTTTTTAAAATAAAATAAATACCATATACTTTTTTATGTATTTTGGTGTTGAAAATGGTTTTGATAAAGGATTATATTATGATATATTGTGATCTAAATGTGTAAATGTTATCATTCCTTTATATTGGTTTTATATTTTATGATTTTATACTGGTACTTGGACATTTTAACGGGTGGTTACGTTATAAACCATATGACGGGTGGTGCCGTGAATACCAGGACGGGTGGTTACGTTATAACCTCCAATGCATTGGGTATGGAAGTCGGACGTATGGCTATTCCATTAAGTATGTATGGAAATTGGCCGTATGGATATTCCATTAAGTGATATGTGTGGAAGTCAACCGTATGGTTATTCCACTTAAGTATGTTTATGTCCCAAGTTACCTTTATATATTCTATGTGTTTTTTATATGGGTTTTATGGTAATCCTTTGGTTACAAAAAGGTAAGTAATGATACTTTATTCAGTGAAGATTTGTTTTTACTACTTCATGAAGGTGATGGTATTACTTTGATAGAGTATACATGGTTTACTTGATTTTGAAAAACTAACAGTTTTCATTCTTTTTGTGTCCCTTACTGAGCTTTTTATGCTCACCCCAAGTTTTTCGAAATGTTTTTCACAGGACTTAAAGTGGAATAAGTTCAAGGATGGGATCAAGGGAATTTCATGCTATCTAAAACATCGAATCTAGACATATTTCTTTTTAAGAGTTTTTATTTTATGGAGACTTAGTAGAAGTGTCTACTTTGTAATCTTGTAAGATGTAATAGTTATGTTCTAATTCTCTAAAACTCTAAACCTGAAAAGATCCTCAATGTGAATTATTCATTTAATTCAATATTAAGTAAGGTTTAAGGCTGGGGCCTTATATATGGGTTTTTAGTGTTATGATAAATTGGAGTCTTTATTGAGTAAAATATCCCTAGGGAGAGAGAAATGGGGTTAGAATTCCCCTAGTCTGGAGGATATGGATTGTTCTTGAAAGGTTGGGGTTGGATGTCTATTACTTCATGATTGATCACGTGGATATTTTTATTCTCATATTATTCTAAACCATTACACAAAGAGTTTGTGTACCTTATGCATGAAATGGATTCATATGTGTGTAAATATGTTTAAATTCTATATTTGGGTGAGTAATACAAACTATGAGTTATGTAAAGGTTTACACATCAATATGGTTTAAAAATATTAATTTGATTAATGTAATATGATTAAAAAATGAAAACCATTAGAATAATACATATATAATGGGGATAATAGGCGTTAATATGGTGAGATTAAGTCCACTTCAAAATAATTTTTTTTAAAATTCATTCCAAAGAAACACATGTGAAAACCTCAATCATCCAACTAGGTCTGTCATTCCAAAACTGAGTTCCCCTGGATTATCTTATAAAATAAAAGAAAGTAATATTATGAACCTAATAGTTAGTTAACTTGTTTTTGGTGTTTCCATTTGGTTACTCAATCTTGGGGACCCCAATAATTAAGATAATAGTGGGATAGAGTTGGGTTTAACCACTTGATATATCATACACAGAGTTCATCACTAAACTATCAAAGTGTATTTTATGATATTCTTATCAATTTTTCTCCACCAGATATACTGATGGATTATTAATTTTTATAATCAATAGTAATTCATGATGTAATATAGATCTTTTCCTTCTAGTAGATATGATTCATTTTAAAGAGGTCATCATTTTAGTATGAACCCATTTATTAAAAGTACCCATTATGATCTTAATAAAACATGATAATAATTTTCTAAAATCTTATATTGTAGATAAATATAATTATCATCTTCAAACATAGTTTTGATATCAATCAATAGGGTGAATGTGCTAAATTTTATAAACTTATAATACTCATAATTTAAGAACAGTTCTTATGTATTGAGAGGTTCTAAGCGTTAGAGAAAAACCTTCTTAAGTAACAAATTATTGAAGTGACTGAACAAGTGAGTTTAGATGATTATGAAAAGTATATATTGATTCCATCAGGGTTTAAAAAAATTCTGAATGGCCTAAATAATATTATTCACTAACCAAATATTCAAAATAATTAATTTTTCAAATGATTTAGGGAAACTAGAGGTATCCTTAAATCATGTTCCTATTAATACATTCATTATATTTTTATATATGTAAATGTTAAAAAAAGGTAAATTGATTCAAGAAAAGATTACCTGATATTGTAAATGTGTTGAGAATATATGAACTAGGCATGTTATTTCTAGGTTCCAGTGCTGTCTAGATAGTACAATTTAGAGCAATTTAGAGCAATTTTAAACCCAAAGAAAGAATGTTAGTTATAGAATCGTATAATGTTTCTTCAAGTATCCAATAATTGTCATTGAATCCTAAAGGTAAAATTAGGATGGTGAAATGATTCTATTGGATTAAATTGTTTAAAATACTTGAATGAGGTTTTTGTATCTTTATGGAATTTCTATATCAGGTATTACTATTATAGAAATTGATTCTTTGGGTTTTAAGAGAATATGATATTGAATGTTTACTTTACAAGTGTTG
Organism: Viscum album; assembly: GCA_963277665.1. Classification (NCBI taxonomy): domain Eukaryota; kingdom Viridiplantae; phylum Streptophyta; class Magnoliopsida; order Santalales; family Viscaceae; genus Viscum; species Viscum album. The sequence goes on along the minus strand of OY728141.1, from coordinate 1,603,861,962 downwards.
TAAATATAAATGTTCTTAAAATCATGGTAATAGTTCTTAAAAATTATATTTTAAATTCAAAAAATAAATAAAAAAATTTCTACATCAAGTATTTAAATGTAATGGTATATATTAGTCTAATATGTATCTTAAAAGGATGTGTATTTTCATAATATTTCATATATATAATAAGAGATGTTGATTATTAAGAAAGAATTGTTATGAAAAAATGAGGTGATTTATTTTTCTGATATGGTTTATGATTCATCGAACTCTATAACATATTTTTAAAGGATACAAGGATAAAAATGTTTTATCTAATATAATTTGTTAATCAATATTTTTTGTTAAAATATGAGGGAATATGTTCCTTCCAACAGTCAATGACATTCCTGATGTATAATTTTATTTTAAGAGGAAATTTATCCAAACATATAGAATGCAATATATGATATGGATATAATGACTTGTTTTTTAAATATTAATTCTAAAAATAAATAATATTTATTTACAGACAAAAATTAGTTTGTATAATAGAATTATATTCTAATAATAATAGAGTTTCTAAGAGGCTAGGTGAAGTATGTTTATACTTAAGAAGTCCAATGTTAACAAATAAAAGGTTCTAAAAATCTTAAGTTAAAATTATTGTCTCATGATATCGTAAAAATTCATTGATATGTGATGGAAAGTAAAAAATTTAAAGAGTTACATATAGTATTTATAAAATATTAATATCAATATTTCCTAAAGGGATATTCTAATAAAAGTGAATGTTAGTTTATCCTAAATAAAATTATGAATTAATGGTAAATAATAATGTAAATAGTTACATTATTTTACGGAAAAATATTAATGTAATAAGGTTCAAAGGATAATGTATTTAAAATTATATAGAGTTCTAAGTAGACAATAGGCTGTTAACATCATAAAATTTATGTTGTTAAGTTTAAGAAGTTTGGATATGTTCAAGGAGTTAGAAATTTGGAATTTTATTCCCAAGGATCACAATTATTCAAAAATACATTATATATATATATGTTAATCACTAAAGAGTTTAGTTAGGGAGTATTCCTGGATTCTCATATAGAGATATAACTTGAGTTATATATATATGTAATAAGGTAACATTACCAAACAAAGTGAAAAAATAATAATGATAATATAGAATTTTTTCATATATGAAATGATAAAACTGATGCTTAATTTGGGGTTTTTAAGTACTCTTTAACGTGTTTTATGAATATAAAATATATTATATAAAATTAAATTTCCATCTTATAATTGTTTAAAATTCGTTTTATATATATATGGAAATATATATTTCATGAAATGTAATGATGATTGACCTCTTAAATTATGATTTTAGTTTTCCCAAACTAATGTTTACCATGGATTATTATATATTGTGTTGAAATTTTATCGTTATTGTGAGTATAACTCTTTTATAAAATATTGAATATTTTCATGAAGCATAAAAAGAAAGGAAAGGTTATTCTGTGTTTGTTGGATGACCTACTCGGTATACCACATGGAGTGTCGTACATTATGTCTCTAGTATTGTAGTGGTTGATGGATCATATAAGGTTTCAATTAGAAAAGGTCAATGAGATACCTATATTGATAAAATTAATGATGTGATACCATTCTTACATAAGTAATTACAAATGAGCTAATCAGGGGCAGTTGGGAATGTTGCTGATCATGTCATTAGTTGGAGCACAACCAAGATGAGATATGTCTTCTCATATAAAGAGTATGACCTTTGGATCCTTGATTGAGATATAATGGGAATTTTATATCCATATTTAGAGAGCTCATATGATGTTTTTGTGTAAATTACCTAACTCAGAAGGCACTAAATCAGTGCTCTAATCCAGGTTTCCACATGACCGCAGGCATGCCTCATTGTATGTCAGAGGCTGTAAACTAGAAGAGTGGTTCTAATAAGTAACAATGAGACATTATACCTTCTTTATCAGAGTAAACCATAATTGATATAATAAAGAACAAAGGAAATAATAAACAACAAGAAAAGAACTATAACTGTGAATTAAAAACCATTTTTCCAAAACTGGGTACAAGACCAAAACTAAATGATATGTATGCAATGTCATTTCATACAATATTAAATATATAGAAAACCCAAAACATATAAAAATTGAAGAATCCCCAAAATGGGTTCTGACAACAAGTATGGTACCCACATCCATGCACATCCCAGGAGAAATCAACCCTCTAGCATAGGACCCTTTCCCTTATTCATCCCTGCAATCATAAAGTCTGCTCGGCTACCCAACAATGGCCAAATATGGGTGTGAGTACAACTAAATAGGCCATCACCAATCGCGTCGATAAAATATCTAGTCTAATAGATAGTCTATGAATGTACTAAGAGAATAATAATTGTAAACAAATGATAAATTGTTCCATTAGTTAACAAAATTAACTTAAAACATTCACACCATTTAATCCATGGGTTATGAAAATCAATTCTAACATAAATGATGATGTCAGTCAACCAATAATCAAAATAATAACAAATAAAGTTTACAATATCACCAGGTAAACCATTTAAAAATCAATTAAATCATAATACCTTGGATCCTCTATCCAATTATCCTCATCCAATGCATTCTTTAGGGGCCTAGAGCATCAGTTCACCTCCTTAACCCATGAATTTTAGGTGTAGGGCTTAGAGCCTCAGTTCAACCCGAGCTGTGTGAGGAGTCTCAGTTCAATACCCCCATAATACCAATCCATGATCTTATTCATTATTAACCATTCATCACATATACCATTTCAATATACTATAATCAAAAAATACAAAAATTATTAACATTTTATGGTTTATTCAGTACATAAATAATCTTCATTCCTTACCCATTTACACATTCTCATTTACAACCACACATCATTTAACACATACACTTGTCTCATTTAACCCATTCACGATATTCCAAACAACCCTTTATATAAGGTAACAACTAAAAAAACTAGAATCCATTCCCTTTTATTATTCAAGTTATCATTTAATCATATTTTCTATGGTCTTTACTTCATAACATATCAATTTTGTACTTATCATTACAATTTACCATGTTCGGTATGATGGCAGACCCCATGGGTGGCCCTATAATTAGTCTAGTGAACCTCAATTAAACCCATGGGGATCATGAGGGGTTTAATAAATCATTTATCCATCCAATTTATCATTTATCAATCTCGAAAATAAAATAACAACACGAAGGGAACAATATCACAACTGAAACCACATAAACCAAACATGAAGACTATGTGATATAATTTGTATTCGACACGCCTCAGTTTAAAAGATGACCACTCACTTAACCTTGTCCCATAACACAGATTCAAACTCCCTTCGAAGCACAATCCTCTAATCTATTGAAAAAAGAGGGATTGAGGGATTCAAAAGAATAAGAACAAATACACAACCCTTAATAAGAAGAAGAGAGAAAATGATGTGTCCAAATCACCCAGATCTTCAATTTTCAACCAATGGTGATCCAAACAGACTATAAATAAGGGAGATTATTCCTTGGGGTGTCTTGGGTGATTTTTTTGTCATTAGGGTTGTAGGAGGAAGAATAGAGAAAAATACTGAGTAAGATAACTTAATACCTGAGAGGAAAAATAGTAAGATCACACTTTTAAAGAGGCACACGGTTTGGCTACATGGTTGGACAAACTATGTAAAAACGGTGTTTAACACTCTTTCCAAGAGGGGGCCAAGCAACATGGTTACCTGGGGAACTTCCATGGTTTGAAAATATATGTGATGACCATACAGTATGGATCTATCCAAGCCTGCATGGTTTATCCTTACCTCTTTCATGGTTTTCAACAAACCATGAACCTCTCCTCTAGGACAACACTCTTATGTAACATGGTTACTACTAATAGTGTTCCAACCATGCAACTTTCCTAGGGTAGACCTATTTACCCTTATTCTATTTCCAAACCCACAAAACACCCCTAATCCTTCATATAGACTTAGAAAAAATTTCATTAAACATATTACTGTTATTAAACCATAATTTTAAACAACTACATACCTATAGGATTTATAGGATCATAAAAACTCAATAACTTATAATGAATTATCCTCAAGACACACTCCATAATAATCACTAAGATTCCAAGGTAAAAAGATCAGTTCACTGGGCCCACTTATCTGTCTCCCTATCCCATGTTTCTTCTTGAAAATTACTAAGTTTCCACAAAACCCAAACCAAAAACAGTTTGTTTCCCTGCAAGAATTTCTCACCATGATTCACAATAAAAACTGAATGATCCTTAAAGGACACATCATCCTCAATCTCAACATCATCATCATCAATCGCATGAGATGGGTCAGGGTGATATTGTCAAAGCTACGACACATGAAAAATATCTTGTGTACCACTATATCACTATGTAAGATCCAATTTTTATTCTAACAGTATGATCATATATAGAATATAAATTGGACCCACATATACCATCATACCCTAATTATAAATCCAATAGTTACCCAACCTTAGAGAAACCTGAAGGAATACACGATCACCCACCTAATACCCAATAGGTCTGCAACTCCAAAATGGATATGTATTTTTTCAACTCTAAGACATATACAAACACTAAAAGATTAACTACACATATTACAATGACTCCTATATGATACTCGGTCCCAAAATCTCTAATACTATAGGCTCTATCAAACATAACATATATCTACACGACCTACCATAGAGAACCTCATACAGTTCCATCTGAAACATCACATGATAACTGTTGTTATATGAGAACTCAATAAGAATCAATTACATCTCCCACAATCCACCAAAATCTTAGACACATTCCCTCAACATGTCCTATGACACCTGAATAGTCCATTATGATTAAATGTCTATCTATGGGTGAAAATTTGTACTAAAAAACACCTAGGAACCATGTGGTTTTTGAAACCCCTTCTAGAATAATTACGTAAACTATGGAGCATGATATAAAACTATAGTTCATGGAACCCCATGCAAATATACCTTCTCCCAGAAATAAAAATCACCCATATGGTCTTTGGGGAATGACTCTCGAATCAAAATGAAATTTTCCACCATATTCAACTAATCCATAACTATGCATATCATATCATTATTCCAAGGAATACTCAGAATACCAACCAAAAAATAAATCAAAATGTCATCCCAATTCCTTTATGGATTGGTAAATGACCACAATAAACCACCCTATCATTAATTCTTCTCCTTCACCTACTGATAGGTATAACATTATGCTGCAAAACCTGTAACCTTTTTCTTAATCCCTAGCCACCAATACTATTTATAAAGACCATGATACATTTTGGTTATACTTGGATTCAATACCTACATCATGTCATGAAACTCACACATTAACTCTTACCACATTCATGTTGGTACAAACACAAAACAACAAACATAGATGATCTCATCACAACCAATGGTCCAATCAAAATGAAACTCCCCACTTTAAATACATTCCCTCAAATACAAACACTTCAGATCCTCATGTAGCCTCCTGATTTTGAGTCTTATGACTCAAAGAATATATTGTACTATTTTACTTTCCCAGTGTGAAAACTAGTTTAAAATCACTGGAATTCATGTATTCAACCAATCCTCACTACCAAAGATTCAAATCTCACTAGGATTATATGTTTATAAGGATCTTATTATTGGTACCCACAACAAACCTATCTTCTAACAAGTAATGCTTCCTACAATTTAAGTCATAAAACACTGTGGCCAACTAAAGATCATTCGTTGGGTAATTTTATAAATGAAGCCTCAACTTCCAGGACACATATGACACAACCTGACCATCTTGTGTCAACACTACCCAAATACCAACACTAGATGCATCACAAAACAAGGCATACACTTTACCAAGTTCGAGTGTGATCAAAATCGGTGTGGAAGTCAGCCAACACTTTCTATCATGTAAGGAACCATCAAATACCGCATACCACTCAATCATGACCACCTTCTTAGTCAAGCCTAAATGTAGTGATCCCAAATGGGAGAAGTATTTTATGCACCTTTGATAATATTCCACCAAACCCATAAAATATGGGACATCAATTTTTTTGTCCTTATCAAATGATACAATAACTTTCACTTTCTCTGGGTCCATAAACACACCTTTCTCAAAGATTATGTGGACCAAGAAATGTGCCTTTTCAATCCAAAAATGACACTCAGATAGCTTGGAATATATCTTATTCTTTATTAGTGTACTCAGGGTGAGGTATAGAAGTTTTTCATGATAATCACAAGTTGGGATTACACAAATATGTCAGCAACAAAGAAAAATAAAAAAATGATATAGCTATGGGTGAATAGTTTGGATTATGAGGTCCGAAAACACTATTGGGGAGTTGGTCAAACCAACAATGATCCCAAAAAACTCATATAACCCAAACCTTTACCTGAAGCTAATTTATTTTATATTAGAAGGTATCACCCTCAACTAATGATACCTTGATCTCAAATCAATTTTAGAGAACACTGATACATGTCACAACTGGTAAAAAATATCACAGATTCAAGGAAAATGGTATATATTTTTAACCCTCATTTGATTCATCTTCCTATAACTGACACACAACGAGAAAGATCCATTACCATTCATGGAATATAACACTGGAGAACCCCATGGTGATGTACTTGGATGAATAAAACCCTTTTTCACCAATTAATACAATTCAGTTCTATGTTGCTTGAGTTTTTCTGGTGCCATTTTATATGGATATATGGAAACTAATTCTTCTCTGAGTAGTAAATCTATTAGAAACTCAACACATCTCTTACATGGAATCCCATAGAAGTATTTAGAAAAACCATCCCTAAACTGATCCACCATAAGTGTAAAGACAAGTTCCTCCACTACCCCATCATTAAGAACAACACAAGCCAATTGGGCTATAAGTTTAGCCAACTATTGATTGAATATCCCTTGATGACATACTCATATCTCCCACTCCCCATAGTGAACATACATATTTCCCTCCAAGGAAGAAATATTTACCTTGTGGCGGTAATAATAAATATGGTCTTGTTATGAAATTAGGAAATTCATGCCCAAATTCTTGTAATAAACCCACATCTCCAACATAAACAAGTCCCAAAGAAAGTGGTATCCACCCACTTCTTGGGAACACCCCTTACACTATTGTATATTTTACACCCAAACTCCATATGGGGTATCAACTAACATAACTCCACACATATGTCTCACTGTTAGGTCCAACACACTCAATAACAGACCAAAGTTATAAGAAGTGATATAACTATATCAAAAAGTACTAGAATGTGTATAATATAAAAGAATCATACCTCGTACTATTGATGAAATTTACTCACCACCTCCAGGTGTAGTCTAAATTTCATGAAGATGACCTAACCCACTACCATGACCTCTGGACCATGTTCATGGTGTTACACTACCCTACAGATATGGATGCTCTTTTCTCAGAGTACCAAATATGTTACCTTAATCATCATGGTTGGTAGATCTACAACTTCCTACCAGATATGGGGTAACTGACCCCTTCCAACAATCTGAATTGGACTCAACCCTCCATCAATACCCATCATTCAAGTATTCCTATAAAATATATAAATATGCCCTAACCTGTCGCATGATTGACACTCAACTAGTGGTCAGGGACAATTACCAGGCATGACCCCTGACCTACCTCATTGATATCATATAACTTAGTCACTGCCCTGAGAGGATGATTTAATTTTATGAATACCCTATCCACCACCACCTGGTGTAAATTCTTGACATTGTTCAACCTACTATTGGAATCCACCCCACATGACCACCTGAATGGATTTATTTACCCACCAATAGAAGCCTATATGATATTTCCTTCTGAGATATGGTCTCGAACCCCACCTTAGTAAAATTCTTTAAATAGAAGATATTCACCTAGGAACTGATCTCAGGTCTAATATCTTCATACAAAAATATTTCAATAGCTTCATTATTCCCTTCCATCATTGGACCAAAACATTTAAAGTCAGTGAAGCAGCCATAAAAATCCACCACTATCATGGTCCCCTAAGTCAACCTAAAAATATCTACAGCCTTATCCTACCATATGGTTTTATGATAGAAATGTTCCTGAAATATTTCTTTGAAATCATTCCATATCACACCATCAAACATCTGGATTTGAACCAAAACATCCCCCAATGATTTTTCTGACCACAAAATATGTAAGCCACTAACATGACTCTCTTCACTAGAGGAGTATCTAAGTGATCAATAATTATACAAATAGACTATATATATAAATCTACCACATTAGGTTCACCCACTTCAGAAATATTTAGAGGGTGTTTCAGCTAAAACTCCCTAGTCATCTCAAACAAACTCATCACAACCCGCCTTAGGTCCCATTGCATCATCTATATAGAAAAGTGTGGTTTTCGTGGAACTACTCCTCTCCCCTGTTACCATGGATCACAATGTTTTCTTTCTCTAATTATAGGGAATAATTAATGGTGGAATCCTCTTATCACCCAACTAAAAAACAACACCACGGTGGCATCTTCCTACAATTCCAAACACACATCTCAGAACACCTAACACAAGGCATCCACAATTTTACAAAATAAATGTCTCCACTAGCCATAAACAACCAATTACATATACACCATCACAATGGTATCATCAAACCACTTTCACTAAATTAATCCTTACTTACCAAGGGTAATGTCAACATGAAATAATCATCTATCATCATCACAAGTCTTTCTTTATAAAACCATATGAAAAATTTTACCATCACATATAAATCTTTCTCACTTTAGCACCTTAACATCTTCAAAAATTAGAATAACCAAACATTAAATTATTTAAATTCCTTCATTGTGATATATTATTTTACCATTATTTTTTATTCTTTCCTTTTTCCCACTTTCAATTTTTTTTATTAAAATGTACTTCTTTCAAAATTTTCAAAAAAATGGAAAACAATTTCATCATTCATGTCCCACACATCCTCCCTGTGTGTACCTACTATAAGGCATTCCATCTATATTCCTAGGTGAATGAAATGACGCATTAATTAAAAACCTCATAAAATTTTGACCTTAAGAAAAATATCATAAAATAGTGACATCACATAATGAGTGTATCACCAAATGGTGAAATATCATTCAAATGTAATAACACACATCAATAAAAACAATCTCACCCTAGGCACCTAGGTTTCCCCCTATAAATGTGTTATATAGTTCCAAGAATGTTTTAATTACCGATAATTTTCACATTATAGTTTTCCGTAAACCATCCCTAAATAGTAAGACCAAATATAGAACCCTATAATAGAATTTTATAACATCCCAAGTTTGGAATCCACTAAATTGGTGCTCCATGTCAGGTCACAACATGACCTCAGGTGTGCCTCCCTGTATGACAGAGGCTTTCAACTAGTAACAGGGGACTAATAATTCATGTGGGGAGAATATATCTTGGTTATCAGTTTAAACCATATTAGATATCATATATATTAATGAAATAATAAACGATAATAAATAAATAATAACTGTGCATTTACAACCCTTTTTCGGAAACCAGGTAGAAGACCAAAACCAAATGATAAGTATGCCATGTCATGTCATATTGTATTAAGTGTAAGGAAATCCAAAAATAAATAAAAACCAAAGAATCCCAAGAATGGGTTTTGGAACTGAGTATGGTCCCCCTCTACAATAACATTCCATTCCAATTCAATCCACTAGAACAAGGACCTTTCCCTTATCCATACCTATAACCATGAATTCTGTTCAGGTACCCAATGAAGGATCAAGTAGGATGTGATTAAAACTCAATAAGCCACCACCAACAGTGTCTATAAAATCTATAGTATAATATATACTGTTTTCATTTTCTAAAAGGAAAACAATGAAAACAAAATATAAAATAAGTTATTAGTTAAGAATTTTCACTTAAACCATTTACACAATTTAATGAAAGGGGTCGAAAAATAATTTCTAACACAATGGTTGTAACATCCCAGGTAAATAAAGAATAAAGAATTTTCATAATTATTAATATTTACGAATTAAATATTAATTTTATTTTAAAGGGGTTGCTATGTTTGATAGCGTACCCGATACGCAATGATGAGTTTCTTTGAAACTTACGTAGCACACTAGTAATAAAATAATATTATTTTAAATGTTACTTAACAAGTAGCCGTTGTACTGGCAGGAATGGATATAAATAACTAAAATATGATTAGAAATGTTTTTAAATGTTTATACATTTACCCAATAAAAGATAAAGGCTTAAAATACCTAAAGAGTTCAATTTTAGGCATATATACTCTAATTTTCACTAAAGGTTCACTTATCACCTTTTAATGGTGAACCGTTCTTAAATATAGTTTTGATCACTCTTATACTTTATTTTGGACCAAATATAACTCTTCTTTAGAATCGGGACATCAAAATTTACTTTGGGTAAATTTTTGGTACCTTTCGGATAAAGTTCATTTTTTTATGAATAATGTAAAATGTTGTATTTTAATTCAAAACTTCTTTTTAATCTAAATTATTTATATGATTATATTATTATTTTAATTGGTTTTAAAGTGAAATTAGAATATATTTTTACCATTTTATCCAATGGTGGTCATTGGAATCAATTTCACTTTGAAATTAGACTTAAACTGGTGTCAATCTTTTGATACTTATTGTTTTGTAAAAACACACTATTTTCTCTGGCAGCGGGAATTAATTATAAAATTAATTAATGTGACTTATATGATTTGAATTTTGTAAAATAGACTTCATTTTTGAATTCGGAATATCAAATATAGCTTAGGGTGAATTTTTGGTAATTTTCTGAAAAACTTCAATTTTTGATGAATAGTGAAACCACTAAGTGGTAATCAAGCAAACTGATTTCTTAGTTAAATGAAAGTTTACCACTAATGTGTATTGAATTTTGAAAATCCTACATACATGGTTTTCATTAAGAAGTAAAATGTGGTTCAATGAGATTAAAATATTTTTTTGGTGAATAGTAACTTTTTTTCATTAATCGCGATTAGAGGTAATTAGTGTAGTTTAAGGTAAAAATGGTATTATAAGAATGTGAAAACACCATGACACTTGTCCTACACCTATTGGTTGTGTCATGGGCGACCAAGACAAGCCATGGGTCAACTTGGAAACCCCATGGAGCCACTTTAGTTGGAAAATGACATTAATATATTTTTATTTAATGTTAAAGTGAAAATGACTCTAACATAAATTGTTTTAATAAAATAATTGTTAAGTAGGGTTATACAAGTCCAAATTTTGATTATAAATATTCATTGGAAAGATAAAAAGATTTCATACATCATAGTATTTTTTAATGATTTTTAGACATTATATAAATTAAATTATTTATGACATAATAATGATGCAGTGATGACATCATTATTTGACGATTTAAATAAAATGGAAAGATAATGAAACATCTAAAACCTACACATGTCCAAAACCAATTGGATGAGTGGATTTCGAACCCTTATCACCTTATCCATGAATTATTTCAACGTGGGACCTTTTAAAACCGAAAAACTTTTTCAAATAAAGTAATATTTCTTTACTTTCCAAAAGTGCCCCTCCTCTCCTCTTATAAAAGGCCCCCACATCTACCCCATATCACACACTTCTCAAGCCTTTGGCTCGGCCAACCCCTACCCAATTACTCTCTCCACATCCCTCTACTCATCCTAGAGGATTCCCTTTGGGAAGAATCCTTTCAAAGGAAGCCTTTAGGCTCAAATCGAAAGGGAGTTACACTTTTAAAGTTAATTCATTCTCTCTTGTTCATTTGTTTTATTTTGCTTATCCAACCCTCTAAACTCTTTTTATTTACTTCTTTTGTAACAACACCAGTATCTTCAATATACGAGGATGTTGTTATAATATTTTTTTGAGCTACACTCTCACACAACTACATCAAATGGTTAAAGAACATACGGTTTCTGTGGATGGCGAAATTCTGCCTCCCGAAACGATGATTGTTCAATACTCATTTAACACCTTCAAGGGTGGCCATTATGATGTCACCATTTTTATATATGATATATAATATGTTTATATTTTCTTTAAGCTTCTGTATTTTTCATTTTTTTCATAGCTTTATGGTTTCCATTATGGGTAAACACGATATCTTCATTTAAGGAAGTGCGGACTACCGCCCCCTAAAAGTGATGTGATTCGTTAATGCCATATGTGGGACGTGTAAAGGATGGATTTAAAGTTATTATATATGATGTTATACTGGAATTATAATATACCTCTATATCATTATTATTTCTTTCCATTAAAGTATGAGATAGAAATGAAAGTAGCGTTCATGCGTACGTACGGCTTACCGTCTCCATGAACGATGCATTTCATTTCTTATCCCCAAATGTAATGTACTATTAAAATTACACGTATATAATGTATATATATAATTAATGATATATCTAAATGATGAATATAATTCTGAAATTAAAATATACATACCTCTCATTTATTTTTAATTCCACTAATATGACAAAGAAATGAAAGTAGCGTTCATGTGTACGTACGGCTTACCGTCTCCATGAACGGTGCATTTAATTTCATACCTCTAAATGATTATGTAATATTATAAATACATGTATATTCTGGATATATATGATATATATGATATCCAAATTAGGAATTTCATTCTGGATATAAAGAACTTTTGACCACACGAACAACATGTAATTGTAAGAAGTCAACTTTCGACTTAAGAACCAAATATTGACAAAACAAACATTATTAACTTAAATGGTTACATAATGTTTATAACATGGAAATAAGTGATATAAAAAGAATAATGAACTTTAAAAAGGTTTTTAATCAAGTATAAATTATCTCAAGTTTATTATTCAGGACGTTAAAGAACGATCGAGTCAAGTCGGACCCAAGGTAAGGGACTTCGTCTCAATCTCCTTTCATTGAGGCATATTTCGTTTTATACACAACTTTCTTTTATACGGTGTATAAACTCCTTTGACTTTTACTTTTATACAAAAGGAATCTTTTTCTACGAAGTGTTTTACTACACGACAAAAAGGAATGTTTGTTTTAAAGTACGCGGTGACAACGACCTTTTTCCGCCACCGCGAGTATTATTTGATCTTTGGATTTCTCAACAAGCCGTAATGTTTTTAGAATAAAATAAATACCATATACTCTTTTATGTATTTTGGTATTGAAAATGGTTTTGAAAAAGGATTCTATTATGTCAATATATTTATGATATATTGTGATTGAAATGTGGAAATGTTATCATTCCTTTATATTGGTTTTATTTTTTATGATTTTATTGGTACTTGGACATTTTAACGGGTGGTTACGTTATAAACCATATGACGGGTGGTGCCGTGAATACCAGGACGGGTGGTTACGTTATAACCTCCAATGCATTGGGTATGGAAGTCGGCCGTATGGCTATTCCATTAAGTATGTATGGAAATTGGCCGTATGGCTATTCCATTAAGTGATATGTGTGGAAGTCGACCGTATGGTTATTCCACTTAAGTATGTTTATGTCCCAAGTTAACTTTATAAATGTTATGTGTTCTTTTTATGGATTTTATGGTAATCCTTTGGTTACAAAAAGGTAAGTAATGATACTTTATTTAGTGAAGAGTTTTTACTACTTCTTGAAGGAGAAGGTATTACTTTGATAGAGTATACATGTTTTACTTGATGTTTGAAAAAGTAACAGTTTTCATTCTTTGTGTATCCCTTACTGAGCTTTTTATGCTCACCCCATGTTTTTCGAAATGTTTTTCACAGGACTTAATGTGGAATAAGGTCAAGGATGGGATCAAGGGAATGTCATGCTATCTAAAACATGGAATCTAGACATCTTTCTTTTTAAGAGTTTTTATTTTATGGAAACTTACTAGAAGTGTCTACTTTGTAATCATTTAAGATGTAATAGTTATGTTCTAATTTTCTAAAACTCTAAACCTGAAAAGATCCTCAATGTTAATTATTCATTTAATTCAATATTAGGTAAGGTTTAAGGCTGGGGCCTTATAGATGGTATCAAAGGTCGTTTTAGACAACTTTAGGAGTTAGAAAAGTGTTAAATTATAATATGATTGAAATGATATAGCATTTACAGATTACCATGTTGCTTCCCCTAAGATATTTCTGTGTTCAGAATAGTTTTCCGCAGAGGAAACAAAGCAGCTATGTTTGGACGACATCAGGAGGAAGATAACCTTCCAAATCAGCAACCTGAGATGGTCGGAATCGGAAATGAACCGTTTGTTGCAGTGATGGCACAGTTGACTCAGGCTATAAATGGTGGTGGTATCCATGCACGAGATCAGCCAGATCAACCGCAGAGGAACATGTCAGTGGTGGAACATTTCATGAGGCAACATCCACCATCATTCAGAGGATCATCTGACCCTGTGCAAGCTGAAGGGTGGATTAAAGCACTGGAGAAGATTTTTGATGTCATGCGGTGTTCAGAACATCAAAAGGTTAGTCTTGCTGTTTACCGTTTTGAAGGTGAAGCTGATCAGTGGTGGTCGATGGTGAAAAATATAAGGGATAGTGATGAGATTGAGGATCTTAACTAGGACGAATTCAAAGGTATGTTTCTTGAGAAATATTTTCCTAAGGTGGTTCGTCTTAGGATGGAAAAACAGTTCCTAGAATTGAGGCAGGAGGATGATTCAGTGGCTACTTATGATGAAAAGTTCACTCGATTGGCAAGGTATGCTCCAAACTTCATACGAGATCTTGATAGTAAAATAAACCGTTTTTACTCAGGGTTAAATCCAAATTATCGAAGGGCTTTAGCTTCTCATGAGTTCAAAAGTTATGAAAAACTTGTTCGATGTGCGGAGAAGGTGGAAATGGAGTTTGCCGATGATCAGGTGTTCTATGACAAACAACAGAATAAGAGGTCTAGTTGGCAGGAAAAGGGGAAGAATTCATCAAAGAAGCAAGGAGGTAAGAAAACCAAATATCCATCCTATGAGAAGTGTGGTAAAATGCATCCTGGAGAATGTTTATCCAAGTCTGGTAAGTGCTTTCGGTGTGATAAGTCTGGTCATATTGCTCGTAACTGTAAAGAAGATGATCAAGCAGGAAATGAAAAGCCAACGATAAGATGTTTTAAGTGTAATCAAATGGGTAATTATGCAAATGAGTGTCCAATGAAGAACTCAACTGGGGGAATGCAGCTAGACTACAAGCAGAAAGGGGTAGTAAAATCATTTGCAACAACTTCAGAAGATGTTGGGCCATCGAATGAAGTGGTATCAGCTCCAGGGAGCTCAGTATTTTTCGAAGATTGACTTGAGGTCGGGGTACCATCAGTTGAAAGTAAAAGAAGCAGACGTTCCGAAGACTGCGTTCCGTACTAGATATGGCCATTATGAATTTGTAGTTATGCCTTTTGGGTTAACCAATGCACCTACTGTATTCATGGACCTTATGAATAAAATTTTCCGTGAGTTCTTGGATAAGTTTGTGTTTGTCTTTTGAGGTTTGTGAAGAGGTTATGTGTGCCTTGTGATTCACAGTTGAAGAATGAGTTGTTTTTCATCCTGGTAGTACTAAGATGTACAGAGGTCTGCGGGAGTATTACTGGTGGGATGGAATGAAAAGAGATATTTCTGTTTTTACTGTAAAGTGTTTGACATGTCAACAGGTTAAAGCAGAGCGGCAGTTACCGAAAGGGATGCTTCAGCCTTTACCAGTGCCAGAGTGGAAATGGGAAAACATATCCGTGGACTTTGTTGTGGGATTACCGAGGACATCTCGAGGTAATAATGCAATCTGGGTTATTGTTGATCGCTTGACCAAATCTGCTCATTTCTTTTCTATACGAGATACTTTCTCTCTTGATCAACTTTCCCATTTGTATCTTAAAGAGATAGGTTACATGGAGTTCCTCTCTCTATTGTATCAGATCGTGATCCCAGGTTTACTTCTAACTTTTGGAAAGGCCTTCAGAAGTCGTTGGGTACTGAATTAATTTTTAGTACAACTTTTCATCCTCAATCAGATGGGCAGTCAGAACGAACAATCCAGACATTGGAGGATATTCTACGAGCTTGTTCTATGGATTATCAGGGAAGTTAGGACCAACATCTTTCTTTGGTTGAATTTTCTTATAATAACAGCTTTCATTCCAGTATACAGATGGCACTATTTGAGGCATTATATGGGAAGCGGTGTCGAACTCCAGCATTTTGGGATGAAGTGGGTGATAGGAAGTTAATGGGACCAGAATTGGTAGAAGAGATGGTAGAAAACGTTCAGTTGATTCAGAAACACATGAGAACAGCTCAGAGCAGGCAGAAGAGTTATGCGGACAACCGAAGGAAGGATCTATCTTTCGAGGTAGGTGATCATGTTTTTCTCAGGGTTTCTCCTTGGAAAAGTATGATGAGATTTGGTAAGAAAGGAAAGCTGAGTCCATGGTTTATTGGACCATACGAAATTCTGGAGAGAGTTGGATCAGTTGCATACCGAGTGGCTTTACCTCCGAGTTTATCTCAGATACACAATGTTATTCATGTTTCAATGTAGAGAAAGTATATGCCAGATCCATCTCATGTTTTGAGTCCAGAGGTAGTTCAGCTGGAAGAGAACCTATCTTATGAGGAACAATAGGTCCAGATTCTTGACCACATGGAGCAAGTGTTACGATATAAGGTGATTCATCAGGTAAAGGTTTTGTGGAAAAACCATGTGATTGAAGAGGTAACGTGGGAATCTGAAAATGCTATGAGGGATAAATACCCCCACTTATTTTGATAAGTGAATAAAATTGCGAGGACGCAATTCCCAAAAGGGGGGAAGGATGTAACATCCCAGGTAAATAAAGAATAAAGAATTTTCATAATTATTAATATTTACGAATTAAATATTAATTTTATTTTAAAGGGGTTGCTATGTTCGATTGCGTACCCAATACGCAACGATGAGTTTCTTTGAAACTTACGTAGCACACTAGTAATAAAATAATATTATTTTAAATGTTACTTAACAAGTAGCCGTTGTACTGGCGGGAATGGATATAAATAACTAAAATATGATTATAAATGTTTTTAAATGTTTATACATTTACCCAATAAAAGTTAAAGGCTTAAAATACGGAAAGAGTTCAATTTTAGGCATATATACTCTAATTTTCACTAATGGTTCACTTATCACCTTTTAATGGTGAACCGTCCTTAAATATAGTTTTGATCACTCTTATACTTTATTTTGGACCAAATATAACTCTTCTTTAGAATCGGGACATCAAAATTTACTTTGTGTAAATTTTTGGTACATTTCTGATAAAATTCATTTTTTTATGAATAGTGTAAAATGTTGTATTTTAATTCAAAACCTCTTTTTAATCTAAATTATTTATATGATTAGATTATTATTTTAATTGGTTTTAAAGTGAAATTAGAATATATTTTTACCATTTTATCCAATGGTGGTCATTGGAATCAATTTCACTTTGAAATTAGACTTAAACTAGTGTCAATCTTTTGATACTTATTGTTTTGTAAAAACACGCTATTTGCTCTGGCAGCGGAAATTAATTATTAAATTAATTAATGTGACTTATATGATTTGAATTTTTTAAAATAGACTTCATTTTTGAATTCGGAATATCAAATATAGCTTAGGGTGAATTTTTGGTAATTTTCTGAAAAACTTCAATTTTTGATGAATAGTGAAACCACTAAGTGGTAATCAAGCAAACTGATTTCTTAGTTAAATGAAAGTTTAACACTAATGTGTATTGAATTTTGAAATTCCGACATACATGGTTGTCATTAAGAAGTAAAATGTGGTTCAATGAGATTAAAATAATTTTTTTGGTGAATAGTAACTTTTTTTCATTAATCGCGATTAGAGGTAATTAGTGTAGTTTAAGGTAAAAATGGTATTATAAGAATGTGAAAACACCATGACACTTGTCCTACACCTATTGGTTGTGTCATGGCCGACCAATACAAGCCATGGGTAAACTTGGGGACCCCATGGATTCACTTTAGTTGGAAAATGACATTAATATATTTTTATTTAATGTTAAAGTGAAAATGACTCTAACATAAATTGTTTTACTAAAATAATTTTTAAGTAGGGTTATACAAGTCCAAATTTTGATTATAAATAATCATTGGAAAGATAAAAAGATTTCCTACATCATAGTATTTGTTTTATGATTTTTAGACATTAAATAAATTAAATTATTTATGACATAATAATGATGCAGTGATGACATCATTATTTGGCGATTTAAATAAAATGGAAAGATAATGAAAAATCTAAAACCTACACTTGTCCAAAACCAATTGGATGAGTGGATTTCGTACCCTTATCACCTTATCCATGAATTATTTCAATGTGGGACCTTTTAAAACCGAAACACTTTTTCAAATAAAGTAATATTTCTTTACTTTCCAAAAGTGCCCCTCCTCTCCTCTTATAAAAGGCCCCCACCTCTACCCCATTTCACACACTTCTCAAGCCTTTGGCTCGGCCAAACCCTGACCAATTACTCTCTCCACATCCCTCTACTCATCCTAGAGGATTCCCTTTGGGAAGAATCCTTTCAAATGAAGCCTTTAGGCTCAAATCGAAAGGGAGTTACACTTTTAAAGGTAATTCATTCTCTCTTGTTCATTTGTTTTATTTTGCTTCTCCAACCCTCTAAACACTTTTTATTTACTTCTTTTGTAACAACACCAGTATATTAAATATACTAGGATGTTTTTATAATATTTTTTTGAGCTACACTCTCACACAACTACATCAAATGGTTAAAGAACATACGGTTTCCGTGGATGGCGAAATTCTGCCTCCCGAAACGATGATTGTTCAATACTCATTTAACACCTTCAAGGGTGGCCATTATGATGTCACTATTTTTATATATGATATATAATATGATTATGTTTTCTTTATGCATCTGTATTTTTCATTTTTGGCATACCTTTATGGTTTCCATTATGGGTAAACACGATATCTTCATTTAAGGAAGTGCGGACTACCGCCCCCTAAAAGTGATGTGATTCGTTAATGCCATATGTGGGATGTGTAAAGGATGGATTTAAAGTTATTATATATGATGCTATAATGTAATTATAATATAACTCTATATCATTATTATTTATTTCCATTAAAGTATGAGGTAGAAATGAAAGTAGCGTTCATGCGTACGTACGGCTTACCGTCTCCATGAACGGTGCATTTCATTTCTTATCCCCAAATGTAATGTACTATTAAAATTACACGTATATAATGTATATATATAATTAATGATATATCTAAATGATTAATATAATTCTGGAATTAAAATATACATACCTCTCATTTAGTTTTAATTCCACTAATATGACAAAGAAATGAAAGTAGCGTTCATGCGTACGTACGGCTTACCGTCTCCATGAACGGTGCATTTCATTTCATACCTCTAAATGATTATGTAATATTATAAATACATGTATATGCTGGATATATATGATATATATGATATCCAAATCAGGAATTTCATTCTGGATATAAAGAACTTTTGACCACACGAACAACATGTAATTGTAAGAAGTCAACTTTCGACTTAAGAACCAAATATTGACAAAACAAACATTATAAACTTAAATGGTTACATAATGTTTATAACATGGCAATAAGTGATATAAAAAGAATAATGAACTTTAAAAAGGTTCTTAATCAAGTATAAATTAACTCAAGTTTATTATTCAGGACGTTAAAGAACGATCGAGTCAAGTCGGACCCAAGGTAAGGGACTTCGTCTCAATATCCTTTCATTGAGGCATATTTCGTTTTATACACAACTTTCTTTTATACGGTGTATAAACTCCTTTGAATTTTACTTTTATACAAAAGGAATCTTTTTCTACGAAGTGTTTTACTACACGAAAAAAAGGAATGTTTTTTTTAACGTACGCGGTGACAATGACCTTTTTCCGCCGCCGCGAGTATTATTTGATCTTTGGCTTTCTCAACAAGCCGTAATGTTTTTAGAATAAAATAAATACCATATACTCTTTTATGTATTTTGGTATTGAAAATGGTTTTGAAAAAGGATTCTATTATGTCAATATATTTATGATATATTGTGATTGAAATGTGGAAATGTTATCATTCCTTTATATTGGTTTTATGTTTTATGATTTTATTGGTACTTGGACATTTTAACGGGTGGTTACGTTATAAACCATATGACGGGTGGTGCCGTGAATACCAGGACGGGTGGTTACGTTATAACCTCCAATGCATTGGGTATGGAAGTCGGCCGTATGGCTATTCCATTAAGTATGTATGGAAATTGGCCGTATGGCTATTCCATTAAGTGATATGTGTGGAAGTCGACCGTATGGTTATTCCACTTAAGTATGTTTATGTCCCAAGTTACCTTTATAAATGTTATGTGTTCTTTTTATGGATTTTATGGTAATCCTTTGGTTACAAAAAGGTAAGTAATGATACTTTATTCAGTGAAGAGTTTTTACTACTTCGTGAAGGTGAAGGTATTACTTTTATAGAGTATATATGATTTACTTGATGTTTGAAAAAGAAACAGTTTTCATTCTTTGTGTATCCCTTACTGAGCTTTTTATGCTCACCCCATGTTTTTCGAAATGTTTTTCACAGGACTTAATGTGGAATAAGGTCAAGGATGGGATCAAGGGAATGTCATGCTATCTAAAACATGGAATCTAGACATCATTCTTTTTAAGAGTTTTTATTTTATGGAAACTTAGTAGAAGTGTCTACTTTATAATCTTTTAAGATGTAATAGTTATGTTCTAATTCTCTAAAACTCTAAACCTGAAAAGATCCTCAATGTGAATTATTCATTTAATTCAATATTAGGTAAGGTTTAAGGCTGGGGCCTTATAGTTGGTATCAAAGGTCGGTTTAGACAACTTTAGGAGTTAGAAAAGTGTTAAATTATATTATGATTGAAATGATATAGCATTTACAGATTACCATGTTGCTTCGCCTAAGATATTTCTGTGTTCAGAATAGTTTTCCGCAGAGGAAACAAAGCAGCTATGTTTGGACGACATCAGGAGGAAGATAACCTTCCAAATCAGCAACCTGAGATGGTCGGAATCGGAAATGAACAGTTTGTTGCAGTGATGGAACAGTTGACTCAGGCTGTAAATGGTGGTGGTATCCATGCACGAGATCAGCCAGATCAACCACAGAGGAACATGTCAGTGGTGGAAAATTTCATGAGGCAACATCCACCATCATTCAGAGGATCATCTGACCCTGTGCAAGCTGAAGGGTGGATTAAAGCACTGGAGAAGATTTTTGATGTCATGGGTTGTTCAGAACATCAAAAGGTTAGTCTTGTTGTTTACCGTTTTGAAGGTGAAGCTGATCAGTGGTGGTCGATGGTGAAAAATATAAGGGATAGTGATGAGATTGAGGATCTTAACTAGGATGTATTCAAAGGTATGTTTCTTGAGAAATATTTTCCTAAGGTGGTTCGTCTTAGGATGAAAAAATAGTTCCTAGAATTGAGGAAGGAGGATGATTCAGTGGCTACTTATGAAGAAAAGTTCACTCGATTTGCAAGGTATGCTCCAAACTTCATACGAGATCTTGATAGTAAAATAAACCGTTTTTACTCAGGGTTAAATCCAAAGTATCGAAGGGCTTTAGCTTCTCATGAGTTCAAAAGTTATGAAAAACTTGTTCGATGTGCGGAGAAGGTGGAAATGGAGTTTGCCGATGATCAGGTGTTCTATGACAAACAACAGAATAAGAGGTCTAGTTGGCAGGCAAAGGGGATGAATTCATCAAAGAAGCAAGGAGTTAAGAAAACCAAATATCCATCCTATGAGAAGTGTGGTAAAATGCATCCTGGAGAATGTTAATCCAAGTCTGGTAAGTTCATTCGGTGTGGTAGGTCTGGTAATATTGCTCGTAACTGTAAGGAAGATGATCAAGCAGGAAATGAGAAGCCAACGGTAAGATGTTTTAAGTGTAATGAAATGGGTCATTATGCAAACGAGTGTCCAATGAAGAACTCAACTGGGGGAATGCAGCTAGACTACAAGCAGAAAGGGGTGGTAAAATCATTTGCAACAACTTCAGAAGATGTTGGGCCATCGAATGAAGTTGTATCAGCTCCAGGGAGCTCTGTATTTTTCGAAGATTGACTTGAGGTCGGGGTACCATCAGTTGAAAATAAAAGAAGCAGACGTTCCGAAGACTGCGTTCCGTACTAGATATGGCCATTATGAATTTGCAGTTATGCCTTTTGGGTTAACCAATGCACCTACTGTATTCATGGACCTTATGAATAAAATTTTCCGTGAGTTCTTGGATAAGTTTGTGTTTGTGTTTTGAGGTTTGTGAAGAGGTTATGTGTGCCTTGTGATTCACAGTTGAAGAATGAGTTGTTTTTTCATCCTGGCAGCACTAAGATGTACAGAGGTCTTCGGGAGTATTACTGGTGGGATGGAATGAAAAGAGATATTGCTATTTTTACTGTAAAGTGTTTGACATGTAAACAGGTTAAAGTAGAGCGGCAGTTACCGAAAGGGATGCTTCAGCCTTTACCAGTGCCAGAGTGGAAATGGGAAAACATATCCGTGGACTTTGTTGTGGGATTACTGAGGACATCTCGAGGTAATAATTCAATCTGGGTTATTTTTGATCGCTTGACCAAATCTGCTCATTTCTTTTCTATACGAGATACTTTCTCTCTTGATAAACTTTCCCATTTGTATCTTAAAGAGATAGGTTACATGGAGTTCCTCTCTCTATTGCATCAGATCGTGATCCCAGGTTTACTTCTAACTTTTGGAAAGGCCTTCAGAAGTCGTTGGGTACTGAATTAAATTTTAGTACAACTTTTCATCCTCAATCAGATGGGCAGTCAGAACGAACAATCCATACATTGGAGGATATGCTACGAGCATGTTCTATGGATTATCAGGGAAGTTAGGACCAACATCTTTCTTTGGTTGAATTTTCTTATAATAACAGCTTTCATTCCAGTATACAGATGGCACCATTTGAGGCATTATATGGGAAGCGGTGTCGAACTCCAGCATTTTGGGATGAAGTGGGTGATAGGAAGTTAATGGGACCAGAATTGGTAGAAGAGATGGTAGAAAACGTTCAGTTGATTCAGAAACACATGAGAACAGCTCAGAGCAGGCAGAAGAGTTATGCGGACAACCGAAGGAAGGATCTATCTTTCGAGGTAGGTGATCATGTTTTTCTCAAGGTTTCTTCTTGGAAAAGTGTGATGAGATTTGGTAAGAAAGGAAAGCTGAGTCCATGGTTTATTGGACCATACGAAATTCGGGAGAGAGTTGGATCAGTTGCATACCGAGTGGCTTTACCTCCGAGTTTATCTCAGGTACACAATGTTTTTCATGTTTCAATGTTGAGAAAGTATATGCCAGATCCATCTCATGTTTTGAGTCCAGAGGTAGTTCAGCTGGAAGAGAACCTATCTTATGAGGAACAACCAGTCCAGATTCTTGACCACATGGAGCAAGTGTTACAAAATAAGGTGATTCATCAGGTAAAGGTTTTGTGGAAAAACCATGTGATTGAAGAGGCAACGTGGGAATCTGAAAATGCTATGAGGGATAAATACCCCCACTTATTTTGATAAGTGAATAAAATTGCGAGGACGCAATTCCCAAAAGGGGGGAAGGATGTAACATCTCAGGTAAATAAAGAATAAAGAATTTTCATAATTATTAATATTTACAAATTAAATATTAATTATATTTTAAAGGGGTTGCTATGTTCGATAGCGTACCCGATACGCAATGATGAGTTTCTTTGAAACTTACGTAGCACACTAGTAATAAAATAATATTATTTTAAATGTTACTTAACAAGTAGCCGTTGTACTTGCGGGAATCGATATAAATAACTAAAATATGATTAGAAATGTTTTTAAATGTTTATACATTTACCCAATAAAAGATAAAGGCTTAAAATACGGAAAGAGTTCAATTTTAGGCATATATACTCTAATTTTCACTAATGGTTCACTTATCACCTTTTAATGGTGAACCGTCCTTAAATATAGTTTTGATCACTCTTATACTTTATTTTGGACCAAAAATAACTCTTCTTTATAATCGGGTCATCAAAATTTACTTTGTGTAAATTTTTGGTACCTTTCTGATAAAGTTCATTTTTTTATGAATAGTGTAAAATGTTGTATTTTAATTCAAAACCTCTTTTTAATCTAAATTATTTATATGATTAGATTATTATTTTAATTGTTTTTAAAGTGAAATTAGAATATATTTTTACCATTTTATCCAATGGTGGTCATTGGAATCAATTTCACTTTGAAATTAGACTTAAACTGGTGTCAATCTTTTGATACTTATTGTTTTGTAAAAACACGCTATTTGCTCTGGCAGCGGGAATTAATTATTAAATTAATTAATGTGACTTATATGATTTGAATTTTGTAAAATAGACTTCATTTTTGAATTCGGAATATCAAATATAGCTTAGGGTGAATTTTTGGTAATTTTCTGAAAAACTTCAATTTTTGATGAATAGTGAAACCACTAAGTGGTAATCAAGCAAACTGATTTCTTAGTTAAATGAAAGTTTACCACTAATGTGTATTGAATTTTGAAAATCCGACATACATGGTTGTAATTAAGAAGTAAAATGTGGTTCAATGAGATTAAAATAATTTTTTGGTGAATAGTAACTTTTTTTCATTAATCGCGATTAGAGGTAATTAGTGTAGTTTAAGGTAAAAATGGTATTATAAGAATGTGAAAACACCATGACACTTGTCCTACACCTATTGTTTGTTTCATGGCCTACCAATACAAGCCATGGGTCAACTTGGGGACCCCATGGAGCCACTTTAGTTGGAAAATGACAATAATATATTTTTATTTAATGTTAAAGTGAAAATGACTCTAACATAAATTGTTTTATTAAAATAATTTTTAAGTAGGGTTATACAAGTCCAAATTTTGATTATAAATAGTCATTGGAAAGATAAAAAGATTTCCTACATCATAGTATATTTTTTATGATTTTTAGACATTATATAAATTAAATTATTTATGACATAATAATGATGCAGTGATGACATCATTATTTGGTGATTTAAATAAAATGGAAAGATAATGAAAAATCTAAAACCTACACATGTCCAAAACCAATTGGATGAGTGGATTTTGAACCCTTATCACCTTATCCATGAATTATTTCAATGTGGGACCTTTTAAAACCGAAACACTTTTTCAAATAAAGTAATATTTCTTTACTTTCCAAAAGTGGCCCTCCTCTCCTCTTATAAAAGGCCCCCACCTCTACCCCATTTCACACACTTCTCAAGCCTTTGGCTCGGCCAACCCCTGCCCAATTACTCTCTCCACATCCCTCTACTCATCCTAGAGGATTCACTTTGGGAAGAATCCTTTCAAAGGAAGCCTTTATGCTCAAATCGAAAGGGAGTTACACTTTTAAAGGTAATTCATTCTCTCTTGTTCATTTGTTTTATTTTGCTTCTCCAACCCTCTAAACTCTTTTTATTTACTTATTTTGTAACAAAACCAGTATCTTCAATATACTAGGATGTTGTTATAATATTTTTTTGAGCTACACTCTCACACAACTACATCAAATGGTTAAAGAACATACGGTTTCCGTGGATGGCGAAATTCTGCCTCCCGAAACGATGATTGTTCAATACTCATTTAACACCTTCAAGGGTGGCCATTATGATGTCACTATTTTTATATATGATATATAATATGTTTATGTTTTCTTTAAGCTTCTGTATTTTTCATTTTTGGCATACCTTTATGGTTTCCATTATGGGTAAACACGATATCTTCATTTAAGGAAGTGCAGACTACCGCCCCCTAAAAGTGATGTGATTCGTTAATGCCATATGTGGGACGTGTAAAGGATGGATTTAAAGTTATTATATATTATGTTATACTGGAATTATAATATACCTATATATCATTATTATTTGTTTCCAGTAAAGTATGAGATAGAAATGAAAGTAGCGTTCATGCGTACGTACGACTTACCGTCTCCATGAACGGTGCATTTCATTTCTTATCACCAAATGTAATGTACTATTAAAATTACACGTATATAATGTATATATATAATTAATGATATATCTAAATGATGAATATAATTCTGGAATTAAAATATACATACCTCTCATTTAGTTTTAATTCCACTAATATGACAAAGAAATGAAAGTAGCGTTCATGCGTACGTACGGCTTACCGTCTCCATGAACGGTGCATTTCATTTCATACCTCTAAATGATTATGTAATATTATAAATACATGTATATGCTGGATATATATGATATATATGATATACAAATCAGGAATTTCATTCTGGATATAAAGAAATTTTGACCACACGAACAACATGTAATTGTAAGAAGTCAACTTTCGACTTAAGAACCAAATATTGACAAAACAAACATTATTAACTTAAATGGTTACATAATGTTTATAACATGGAAATAAGTGATATAAAAAGAATAATGAACTTTAAAAAGGTTCTTAATCAAGTATAAATTAACTCAAGTTTATTATTCAGGACGTTAAAGAACGATCGAGTCAAGTCGGACCCAAGGTAAGGGACTTCGTCTCAATCTCCGTTCATTGAGGCATATTTAATTTTATACACAACTTTCTTTTATACGGTGTATAAAATCCTTTGACCTTTACTTTTATTCAAAAGGAATCTTTTTCTACGAAGTGTTTTACTACACGACAAAAAGGAATGTTTTTTTTAACGTACGCGGTGACAACGACCTTTTTCCGCCGCCGCGAGTATTATTTGATCTTTGGATTTCTCAACAAGCCGTAATGTTTTTAGAATAAAATAAATACCATATACTCTTTTATGTATTTTCGTATTGAAAATGGTTTTTAAAAAGGATTCTATTATGTCAATATATTTATGATATATTGTGATTGAAATGTGGAAATGTTATCATTCCTTTATATTGGTTTTATGTTTTATGATTTTATTGGTACTTGGACATTTTAACGGGTGGTTACATTATAAACCATATGACGGGTGGTGCCGTGAATACCAGGACGGGTGGTTACGTTATAACCTCCAATGCATTGGGTATGGAAGTCGGCCGTATGGCTATTCCATTAAGTATGTATGGAAATTGGCCGTATGGCTATTCCATTAAGTGATATGTGTGGAAGTAGACCGTATGGTTATTCCACTTAAGTATGTTTATGTCCCAAGTTACCTTTATAAATGTTATGTGTTCTTTTTATGGATTTTATGGTAATCCTTTGGTTACAAAAAGGTATGTAATGATGCTTTATTCAGTGAAGAGTTTTTATTACTTCATGAAGGTGAAGGTATTACTTTGATAGAGTATAGATGTTTTACTTGATGTTTGAAAAAGTAACAGTTTTCATTCTTTGTGTATCCCTTACTGAGCTTTTTATGCTCACCCCATGTTTTTCGAAATGTTTTTCACACGACTTAATGTGGAATAAGGTCAAGGATGGGATCAAGGGAATGTCATGCTATCTAAAACATGGAATCTAGACATCTTTCTTTTTAAGAGTTTTTATTTTATGGAAACTTAGTAGAAGTGTCTACTTTATAATCTTTTAAGATGTAATAGTTATGTTCTAATTCTCTAAAACTCTAAACCTGAAAAGATCCTCAATGTGAATTATTCATTTAATTCAATATTAGGTAAGGTTTAAGGCTGGGGCCTTATAGTGGTCGATGTTGGTCAACCAATACGCATAAAGATAATAAATAATGATTCTAATATCACTAGGGAAACCATTTCACAATCAGTTACATCACATTACATTGGATCCCTTGTCTAATTATTCTCATCCAATTCATCCTTTAGGGGTCCAGAGAATCAATTCAATTCCCAAACTCATTCTTATAGGGGTGGGGTTAGAGCCTTATTTCAACTTGATCTATGGGAGGAGCCGTAGTCCAATACCCAAAAACTAAAAATCCATGTTCATGTGCTTTATTAACAATTAATCAAAGAAACCATTTCAATGGACTATAATAAATCAATAAAAAAACATTAACAACTCATGGTTCAATTAATATATAAATCGTTATCATTCCTTACCAATGTACATATTCACCTTTATAACCATACATCATTTAACACAGTCACATGGTTCACTTAACCCATTAAAAAAATTCAAAAACAACCCTTTATGTTATGTAACTACTAAGAAAAAATAGCATCTATGATCCTTTATAATTAATGTTAACATGTCATCAAATTTTCCATGGTCACTGTATAAAAAATCAATTCTATTCTAATCATCAAATGTTACCATGTCCTGGATGATGAAAAAACCCCTGGGCGGCTCTATAATAGGTCTAGTCAACCTTAATGCATCCCACATTGATCATGAGGGTTTCAATTTTTTAGTTAGACATAAAATTTTACATTTATCACTATGGGAATACAAATAACAAACATAAGGGACCAATAACACAACCAAAACCACATAAACCAAACATCAAGATTATGTGATATAAATTTTAGATCACATAACTTGATTCTGAAGATAAACACCCACTTCACCTTAAGCCCTTGAATAGAATTCAGACACCCTTTGAGTAAAAAAAATAAGATCCACTAAAAAATGGAGTTATAGGGATTTTGAAGAAGAATAGAAACTACAGAAACCATAATATGTAAAATAGCGGATGTAGGAGTGTTATACTCACTCGACGCTTCGATTCAAAACCATCGGTCCTCCAAACTACATAGAAATTGGGGGGATCAATCCTTGGGGATTCTTGGGTTATTTGGTTCCTCCTTAGGGTTAAAGGAGGAAGAGTGGATTAAAATACTGAGTTATATTACTTAAGTCCCAAGAGGGAAAAGTGGTAAAATCACATTTTTATGGGGTGAATAGTTTGGTTGCACAGTTGGCCAAACTGTGCACCAACTATGCACCACCCTCTGTCTAAGAGGGTGCCATGCTATATACTTTTTTGGGGATCCTGAATGGTTTGAAAAACCATGAAATGACTATATAGGATGGTTATTTTCAAGTTTGTATGGTTTCTCATCCCCCTTTGATGATTTCCAAAAAACCATGCACTCATCCTCTATGCCAACATGGTTAGGGAACACAGATACTAAAAATGTGCGCTAACCATACAATATACACCAGATGGCCTAGTTTTCCCTTCTTTCATGCCCCAACCCACCAAAACACCCCAAACCCATGAAAGGACTTGGAAAAAAATTCATTAACCACATTAAAGATATTTTAACTAGAATTTTATGCATGAAAATACTTCTAGGATACCCTTGATATTACAATTTATCTTTTAGGATGAGGATTATGTGATGTTCTCATCCATAAAAATTATTTTCTTGTGATCTATTCACTAAATGAATTATTCTATACATAGATAATTGAGTATATAAGATTTGGATATATGGGATTTATATACACCACATCCAATGTTCACTCGATGTCTTGGATAAAGAGAATATATAAATATGAATTCTAAAATGAGATACATCTAGTAGAAAAAGGTATACATTTATGTTTTTGATGAAGATCACACTAGATACGTTCATAACATGAGTGGAATTGATGATTTACTAGAGGCATTTAATTTTTTTTTACATTTATGTATAACTGAATTCATATTTTTTTCAATTATATAATGGTTTGTAGGGTCACATATTTAGTTTACTAAATGGGGTTCAATATTTACTCGAATATTTACTCTAAAATTGTTTTAGAGTTTAATAAAATAATTTGGATGGGTATTCACATGGTATTACATACAATGTGATATGATTTTAAGTTATAAATAACTTTACACAAGAGTTTTCAGAAGATATACAAAAGTTTGTTTAGAAATAATATCACAAGTTCTTCAATATGACACAATATAAGGTGAAACGAAACAAATTATTTTCTGATTTAGTATAAGTGAGAGATTATAGGTAATATAGATTACATCGTATATTCATATATATGAAATATATTATATCTTATGGTTGTATATACATAAATCATAGAATATGATTAATATGATTCCAAATTGTTTATTATATTTATATGAATTAAATCAGATTATAATATTATTAAACAACCATAAAGTCGATATATGTCTCATGTATGGGAGGCATGACTTAGGAATATCCAGTAATAAGTTATTCCCTAAAGTGGAATGAAAAATATTTTCATACATACTACCTATATGAATCATACCCAATGATTGGGAGATGTCATAGGGGAATGAAATTTGATTCCAAAATAAATTCTTTCTATAAATTATATACTACAATTCACTTGGAAATGAAACAACACTTATATTGGGAATAAAATATTCAGTGTTAATGTTTAGATGAATCATCCCACACAAGATATAAGGATAATTAAAAGAGTTATATCATGAGGTAGTTGTCACATAAATGTGATGAATATCCAAATCATGAACTTATGTATTATAACACATGAGTTAATGTGTATGTTACTAAGTATAATTTTAGTACTATATAAGGACCACTTGCATGGGATAACAATCAGGAAAACTCAGAACTTCGGCTGAATTAACATTACCCCATGTCTGTATTCGCTTACTTACTCATGCTTGAGGTACCATCACATAATGATATGATGATGAATCAAATTAAAGCATTAGAATATTAATGCAGGTCCTTGGATACCAATGGAGAGGAGATGTATTTTGAATTCCCTTTGCGATCTTATTCAGATGCATATGATAGTGATTAATAAGGTGATACTAATGCTATTTGGTGTTAGTCACACTAATTTTATTATAGTTCCTCATTTCTAGATTATATATTATCATTCAAATATTCATATATTTAAATGGATTGTAAATTTATATGTGTTTCTTTGAGTGTATTAAAAGTCAATCTAGGTATAGATTTCTTTCAAATTAGAGGGGGTTTTTTAATTTTAAAATAATAAATACTTGGCAGACTAAAATTTTTTCAAAAGTGTATTTTTAATCATTTTTGTTACTAGATCACAATATTACCCTATATTCCTGATTTCTAGTTCCAAATATAATGAAATTTCTGTAATAAATTTTGAATGTGAATTGTGCATATGGGTAGTTTCATATCTTCTATAATGACCACGATGCATGAAAAGTTTTCAATGGAACCATTATTTTTATGTATACATAATATGACTCATATTAGTAAATGACCTAGAAAAAGATGAAGATTTTGAAAATATTAATCAATAAAATGATAAAAAATGAATATTTAGTTAGCATTTCAGGTTATAAAATTATTTCATGAAAATAGATATGGTTAATTTTAACTGAAAAGATAAATAATGATTATATACTTAATTATACCTTTTAATTATCATTTTATAAATCTTGTAGATAGGAATTGAGATTAATATTGAGATTATTTGACAAAAACATATTAATGATGTGAAATAAATTGATTATGTGATTTTATATGGACTTTAATCTCAGTTCCTATGTGATGACTTTACATTGAGTTACATCTATATATACTAATTTCCACATTCTTTTTTTATAAGTGTTTTTTATTCTCAATGTGTAGATACTTGAAATATGGAGAGATATCCAATGTTTTAATGTAAAATTATTATAGAATAATCAATTATTATTAAAAATACATATAGAATATTTTGAGATTTTTTTATTACTATAGTGAACTAACTCATGAATTTTATTCTTCAAAATATATGTTCTGATGATGATCTAGAATACTGGTGATGATGGTGTGTATACTGTTATCCCTAGTGGTTTCTATCTAAGTGGTGGGTAAGGTCAAACTTTTTTCCATTATTAACATATCCTTGTGAGTGGAGTGAGTTTGAAGATTATCATTTAGATATTATAATTATGAATTTAATGATGTCGATAGAATTCAATTATGTAGAAATTAAGGGAAGAATGAAGAATAGAAAGAAATTTGAAGACAATAATTTACATGGTTCGAGCTGAATACCAAACATCCATGAAGGGAAGAAACCATTATACTATTCCATGAGAGAGATACAGAGATTGTTTTTAAATAGTATAGAAACACACATAATTTTAGTATCCAAATACATTTTAATAATATAACAAAAAATTTAATTTATGTTTTTGAGTTGAAACTTGATTTTAAGTGAAATCAGTTATTAGCTCCCCCACATCGAAATAAATCTAAAAAGTTTCTTCCATGTGCCTATGTGAATCCCATGTGAAACATTTATTTATAAAACCTTGATGAATCATTTATAAAATAATAATTTTTGAATCAAATTTCACATGATCCTCATATTAAATTTATTACAAAAAAATTGTGTTACCCCATGTTCATTTACAAAGATTTTATAGGTGTCTCCTGCCACCAAACCATTGTCTTTTTAGGTAGGGGAACTATCTCCTATGACCAAATATGCCCTCAAAACCATGATCAAATGGAGAGTTTATGGATTAGTTTATAGTTTTTCTTATATTAAAAAAAATTCCACATTTCTCATCATTCTCCCACTTGGTGAATTTTTCCATAGATACTCTCCCCCAACAATATTGTTATTTAATTTCACTTTTGGGTTGATCCCTTCACCACTTCATCAAATATAATGACTAATTGATTTGAAAAAAATGCTTTAATTTATTATTAGAAATCAACTTCCACATTATGTTAGCTGTTTTAAAACTTCTACAAATCTTTCTCAAGACTAAAGATCCAACCTTTAATAATCCCACGATAAAATGATATTTTAACTAAATATGCTTTATCCTTGAATAGAACACTGGATTATTTAAAAAATATATTTCACATTTAATCTTAGAATATAATGAATTATTCCATTTCTTCTTTCCAAATTATATAGTAAACTCTTCAACTATATAATTTACTTTCTTTCTTTATTAACAATTACATATTTCACCTTCATAGTGGAAAATACCAGAATATTATCTAATTGGGACATCGAACTAATAGTTGGTCCAATTTAGGTATAAAAATATACTATAATACATATTTTACTATAAAAATATATTCTCAAGTATATATTAACATATATTTTTAAAGGAATATCTAAAATAAACCACATAAAAATATCATTTATCATCTTTAATTTTCATTATTCCCACTCCACAACCCCTAAATTTTGTGTTCCTAAAATTTCAATGTATATAAATTAAAATCCAATTGTATGTTTAGTGTTTGGTCAATTTAAAACCATGAAATATATGAATAAGGTATTTTTTTAATGTGGTCACATTCATCATCCATATTTGATGGTTTATTATTTTATTTCTTGATGTGACTCACAAGAAGAATATAAACAATTTTTTCACCTGTATATTAAATCAGATTAAATTATTTTACACATATGAAATTTTTTTATAATTTAAGGTTATTTCAATATGATCTCATTTGATCCGCTTTCCAATAATATTTATATCCTCATAAAGATACTTCATCCAAAAATATCTCCAAAATTACATCTTCAAATCAATGATCCTTTCCTCATTGACCCCTACAATTAGAATACCATCCAAATAAAATAATAACATGATATATAAACTACCAAAATATTTATAATATAAAATTTAGTAAATTTTTTCTATCTTATAATCAATATTTCAACGTAATTCATTGAATTTTTAATTCAATTAATTCAGTTTATACTTCAACCCATATAGACTGTTGTTTATTTTGAAAACAAGATATTATTTTTGAGACTCAAAAAACCCTTCATATTGAACCATTTATATATAGTAATTTTATTTTCCATGAACAAAGGTAGTCTGTTCATCCATATATATTTCCTCTACTAATATAATTCTCAACACAACTACGACATTCTTTAGGTTAACAATGGGAGATAAAATTTTAGTGTAATCCAGACCCTCATTTTCTTAGAATCCCTTTAAATACAACTTTTATTTATACCTTCCACTTAAAATATGTTATTACTTGACATGTTATAACTATTTTTATGAAATTATCATTTCATATTTTTAATGTAGAATTTTCACATACCTTATTAGCATGGAATGATGAAATTTTATCATTAATTGTCAGCTCCAGCTTTCTTAAATCCTTCTCCTGCACTACTTATTCATATAACCACAACTCTCCTCTAATATTCAATGAAAATTAACTAATAAAAGAATTTTATGTTTGTAATAGATTACATACTCTAGATGACCTCATAAGAGGTATGTTCATATTTTAATTCACCAGTTGATTCACAGTCTACATAAAATCTATTATAGGACGCCTTCGAGCTTAACATACCCATGAGATAATGGTTCCTTTCTCCCACTTTCATATTTATTATCATTTATATCCTTTGAAGGAGCATGTCTATCAAATATTACATTAATACTTCTAATGGTATTCTATTTTACTCATCTAAAAAATGGAAAAAAATGTATTCATTTCCATATACAATGAAAAAATATCTATGGGACATAATATCTAAATTATACATATAATATCAATTCAGCCTAAACATATGATAAAAAACTAAGAACATTAAAATGTAAAATATTTTACCTTTTTCCTATCCATAATTCCTCAAGTATATCATCTCCTATTGGTAAAAAGGAACCATGATTTTTAAGGTATGATTTCATGTTGAGAAATTCCTCCGAAAAAACCACAGCAATCCAATATCAAACCTCACACCCCTAGAACATTCTACCAGTGTTATATTAATCCATTATATAATACCATTTCATTTAGGTGGTCTAGTAAATTAATTCTCTATAAATTTTTTATTTTTTACAAAACTCTTTGAGCTCGGAAATTTCATTCTCACCACTTTTTCTAATCCAATTCAACCCTCATTAATTCTCTAAAATACTCTTCCATTTCTACATTATATAGATAAAATTACAATTATTTTTTTACAAAATAATCAATATATTTTAATTTTATTCATCAAAAAATTTTGTATATAAATTTATCCATCATGGTATTTTATTGGAATGGATCCACATAAATTAGAATGTATCACCTCTATGTTTTATTATGTTTGGTGTTCTTTAAACATCTATGAAAACAAATTTCTTCCGATTTTCAATAATAAAATCATTCTAGAATCCAATTTCCATAGACTTAATATCTAGATGCAATTAAATCACCTTATAAACATTCATCCCTTTCTCATTTATATGACCATAGTCCATAATTAATTTTTTGGAATATATTTATAAATTCAATGAATTCACCAAATGGTTAGAACCATAGCTCATATAAATTGTTCCATTATTCACTCCTCTGGTTATAACCATAAAACCATTATATATTTTTCATGATCCTTTCATTGATATGGCACGATATCCATTATCATCATGTTTTTAATGGATATTAAATTAATTTAAATTCTAAAAATATATCTTAAATTATTCA
The DNA here is from genome assembly GCA_963277665.1 of Viscum album. Lineage (NCBI taxonomy): Eukaryota > Viridiplantae > Streptophyta > Magnoliopsida > Santalales > Viscaceae > Viscum > Viscum album. The sequence continues at coordinate 1,603,826,484 of OY728141.1, read as the reverse complement.
ATATCCATAAATTTTTATTTTGGGTTTTAATTTTTACATCATGTTTTTTAATAATATTAAAAAATTCATTAGACCTGTAATGAAACTCCATGAAATATCTTAGAATAAACTTTTCTAGGCATTCATTCTCTATGGATGAATGTAAAGAATCACCAAAGTCTAATATCCAAGTCTCAATAAAAATTTTGACCCTGATCACCCTTGAATAATCAAATGTTTTTTAATTAGTATTCAAAAACTCACTACTTAATGCCTATTTTCATTTAGAATTCTTTCTTTAAATTTAATTTCTTCCTAAAACTCTTTCATGTGGGGACCTCTCTATTGCAGTCATCTTATCTATATCTTCTAAAATTTGACTTACCTATCAAGTTTCATTGACTCAATGATACACCCACGCCTTCAACATTCCTAGTATAGCTAAATAATTTTCCAAATTCTATTATTTAAATATATTTAATAAATATAAAATCATTAACTTTATTAAATTTCAATTTTTGATAATCTATAGTAACACCTCACCATACAAGTCATCATATCCTAAATTTTTTAAAGAGATGTTAAAAGTATAAATGCATTGATTTCATTTATGAAATTAATCTATACCAAAAATATTTAGATAGAAATAATATTAAATGAATAATTATATTTTTTTTCTAACTTATCTTTATCCATGTTTAGGTTTAAGAATATAATCACCAATAATTCCTTGTTTGGTGTAGAAAACCTATCATTAGTATTTGATAAAGATTCATCAATCCCAAAATATTATTTTCTAAACTGATATTTTATATGAAATTACTAACCAATGGTATAAAAATAATTAAAAAATAATATCTATTTAATAATGTATAATTTTCAAATGATGTCATTTTTGGGTTCCCCCAATCAATATTAGGCGTATCTTCTTTTGATACAAAAAGTCTTCAATCTAAATCTTCCAGAAACCAATGTTTTTTTCTTAAAAATGGAGAATCTACACCTTACCTTCATCAAAAATCATTGTTACCTCAAAAGATCCATACCTAGAATTCTAAAAATAGGCTCTTATACAAATTTATATATAAATTATAGAATAAAAAAGAAGGATATAAATATATTAAATCATAGTGATTTCCATGTTTTGGGAAGAATACCCCACATCCCTAGAAAGGAGCATTAAAGTAACTATTTAAAGGGGAAGATACATATTTGTTTATAAAACAGATCCAAACCAACAATCATAGTGTCCAAGTACATTTTAATAATGTAAAAGTACCATGTAATAAATACATTATTTAAAATTTACATTTAATTGAAAGAAATTTATAACTCTATCACGTGTGTATCAATTAGATAATATACCCATACATTCATAGGTGCATCCCATGTAAAAATTGAATTTTTTGATGCCACATGAACCCCTTATGGAATTAGAAAATCTAACTTTGTGTTTTTATGGACCCCAGGTGAAATTTATAACCAAAACTACGTATGTACCTCACATTATTTTCTAAAAAATCATAATCCTCCATCCCTCAAAACCAATATATTACAGACTGGTGGTGATACAACTCTATAACTCATTTTATCCATAATGTTACCCTGCAATTTTGTGTATAAGTTTATAGTTTGGTATACATCAAATAAAGCTCCACATATCTCAACATGAAGATAATGATAATTATGGATATGTTATAATAAATATCTATGTTAATATTTCATCTATGGGTATAAGATCATGTGAGATATTTTTTATTGTAAATTATTTTTACTTTAGAGAATAATGTAATATTCACTATAACACCACCAAGTGATGGTGTTTCTATTAGGTGTGATACAATATTCAAATCCAGTGAATGGTCCAACAATATGAACAAACTATCTTTCCCACTATCAATTCACCAAGTATTATAAATAATCTATATTGTTGTTAAATTATAATATGGATGTGGATGTTTTAGGATTATGGATGTGTGCGGGTGATGGGAGGTCAATCCTTAATGATGTGAATACTATCTAGTCTGAGTTTGTTTTGGGGGGCCCTATTATATTTTGATATGTGTATTATACAATACATACTTTTCTTGTGAGTAATGTTTTTGAAGATATTTTAATTATGATCCATGGAATTTATATTATTGGAATGGAATATACACCCATGAAATACCTTCTAAAAAATTAAGGATGACATAATTCACTAGCGGATATTTGATTTATATTACTACAAGGATGTTACATTGGTAAGGACATGGGTATATATTATGATTCTACTACTTTTAATATTATGAATGTATGATATTGACTTTGTTTATTGTCATTGGGGGATGTACTACTGATTATACTGATATAATCACCCAAAATTTTACATACATATTTTATGGGAATATTGGTTGAAATTGTTGGTGATGTTAGCTTTGTGACTATAGTTAATAACATGAGTTTAGTGTTGGTATATTGTTTTGAGTACCACTGAGTTGTATGGGTTATTTTTGTTATATTACATTTATCGGATTAAAAAATTATTTTTTAGTAGTTTTATCTATCTTTTATTATGCTAATTCCATAGAAAATTCAAGCAGGATACATTCTTTATATTGAAAAGTAGATATAAATACTGTATTGATCATGGTTTGGTGGTTTCCATTTTTATTTAATGTATTTTATTATATTTTATGGAGGTTATTGTCACCCATTTATAAGATTTATACCCTCAACACTTTTCACTAATCCATGTCCCATTAAATATGAGCTTTAGGGAACACACTTGGGTTTATCACCGATCTGTGTGGGGTTCTGGTGAAATGGAGTCATTAAAAAATGATATCGTAAATTTTGGTTAATTTCAAAGTTGGAGTTTTTAGGTAATCACATGTGATTTTTGGGATGGATAAGTAAAAAAATGATTAAAACATTATTAGTGGTATTATAGTTTATCCTTATTAACCAGATGATTCAACATAAGATGTTAAATCTAATTTATTTCAATGTAATGACATTGATTGTCTATTAATTAACTCATATAAATAAATCATTGATTACGTGGTACTGTTAGGTTGGTACATTCATTATATAGTTGTTATGATATGATATTTGAACATGCTTTCCTATGATAGGAGAACTATTCTAGAATTTACCATCAAAGAATTCATAAAACATCTTTTAAAATATGTTCTATTTTTCACTAAAAACATTAGTATTTTTTGGGTTCTGATGTTATCTTATGGGGATTTGAATGTTTTAGCCCCACTTCGACTTTAAAAATTATGGTGTCTTTTTTAACACATAAGGTGGAGAAAATTTCACCTTTTTTGAAAAATTGGTTGTGAGATCAACTCCTACCATGGTTTATCTTGTTACTTAATCTGAGACTATAATACAGTCTTAAGACATATTCAAGAAATTATTTTTGATAACAATACTGGATACCCTTTTCTTGAATAGTTTTTTAATGAAACCACTTAATTGTGAAAAGACTCTATGTATGAGTGGTTCAATATTTATCTCATATTGATTAATATTGTAATGGTTAACATATATATTTCTGGTAACTGTAGAATTTATTATCACCTAGATAGGAATAAGGTATTGCGACATTGGTGTTGGTCCAATGACATTGGATTACTACATAATCTTTTTATGGGTATCAAACTCATGAATTCTGATTCCAGTTAACTAGGAAAATCACACCTTTTAAGGTCACATGAAAATGACCAATGCGATTTTCCATTTAATGTCATTCAACCATGAAGAATTATGCTTCTTTTAATGTAACACATTTAATCTAAATTATGGGAATTATAAAGTCATATTAAATAGATTGACTAGTGAAAGGTACCAACCAGTGGTTTGGTGAAGTAATTTTACATGATCAAACCTTTCTAGATTGGGATTACACATGGGTGGAGGACCATTTATATTTTCACATCAGAATATAACCCCAAAGTAACCTCGAAAGGTCCAAAAGTTAAGTCATGAATGACCCCCAAATCATACCTCTAATAAAGAATAGGTTGACGACTATCAAAAATGGAGTCCAACACACATATGGGAGTCATTCCTAGGTTTTAAAATGTCAAAACAATTCTAACTAAGTAATTAAAACCCACTAAAGGAGTGATTTAGAAGTCTAATTTCAGAATTATGGATGAATATGATGGATCAGAAGTGACAATTTCCCAAAGTCCAAAAGCTGGAGAGTGGATGTAAGGAATCAAAATTAGAAAATTTGAAGTCCCCTTGGTGACAATAAATGTGGATGTGTAGAGAAACATAGAAATTATGTAATAGAATTTAGGATGATAAGTAATATTTTTTACGATGAAACCTATGAGTAAAATCTTAGAGTTTTTAAAAGCATATACTATTTACTAGGAGATGAAATTAAGGTGGTGGATTTCATTAAATTAGTTAAGGTATGCATGTAAAGATCAGATCTAATATGAAATTCTATCCATGAATATTAGATGATGATGGAAATGGTTTCACTAGATGGGATTTATTTTAAATCATAGGGTGGGGATATTTGGTACATATGATTATTTTTTACCATAATTATCACATTTATTTTGAATAAAAGTATTATATCATCCCATGTGAAGAATGAATTAGTCGTAACCACATAAATCCTTATGTTTCCATTTTTATTTTTTTCTTTTAATTATTTTTATTCATAAATTCTTGTCCTGATTTCTCATGTTAATTATAGTGTGATGACATAGGTGTGACTTATCTTAAAAGTTATAATACATCATGTATGTCTGTTTTTTCTAATTTAGTTGGTTTTAGTTTTTATTCCTATGTGTAAATATTCAGGATAAATTTTGGTTATTAGTAGGTTTCACAGACCCAACATTTGGTATCCAAGGTTTTGTTGTATAGTTTTAGAGGATCAAACAAAATCTAACGTGTTTTAGAGATTGGTTTAGAAGAATTATTATTCCCTTGGACTTATAGGAGAATTATGATAATCAATTCTTGATCCCTATTACATGTTTTATAAATTAGTGGGACTTTACTGATTTTAGAAGTGATATAATTTTATGAGGGTACGATTCAACTTGAAAAGTTTAATGGGAAGTATTTTTATTTTTTTGATGATGAAGATTGATGATTCTCTACTATAAAATGATATTTATCATTTATTGATGGGTAAAAACAATTAATCAATGAATAAATAATATTGATAAAGGATATATATTAAAGAATCGATGATAATCAAGATGTTACTAGCTCAAAACATTAATTATAAAATTATTATGGTAAATAAAACTTCTAAACATATGAATACTCTTGACAATATATATGATAATTCAACTATAATGATTTTTTTCCAAATACGGAGTCTACTAAGAATGAAAATGTTATAAATAATGATTATGAATGATCATGTAAATGAGTTTAATATTATTAATGGAATTTGAAATTGGTGAGGGATAGTTTTAGGGATCTGGATTGGGAACTATTGTTAATTTCAACACACTTGGAATCCTAATATGTGATGGTTATTGTGGTGATTAAATGATGTCTTAAGAAAATCCTAGTACTTATAGACATTAGTTTTCTACCTATAAATGAGTAATTTTTCTGTAAACAGATTTGAATAATGATTATAAATTCATATAGTGTGTAAGGTAAGAAACATTTTGTATTATGTATGTGTCATAAGAAAGAAAAAGGAAATTGTAAGATCCATAGTTGATCGGTGGAAGGTGGAATTTCCTTATGTAGTAATTGTGGAAGGAAATATCATATAATGAAAAATTACTGTGGGTGAAGACTCAATTATAGAATTTCATTGGAAAATAAATTCATATAAGGTATGAGTGATATACTATTGAGTTCCACAATTTCACATGATTCTTGGATTAAAGACTCCAAATATTATTCACACTATACCTAGAAAGGACAGATGAGTAATTATAGTTTTAGAAGGTATAACATGAAACATCTAATGGATGATGAAGATGTATTGATTTTCTGAAAGGGAGATATTTCTATCCAGTCAATGAAAGGATTCTAGTTAGAGTTTCAAGTAGTTGAGCACATGCTGAGGATAATAAAGAACCTGATTTTGGAAGGAGAACTAGATGAAGTTGGTTTTTGTATAATCATTTAGGATAGAGTGTGGAAAATAAAATCTGATTTCATAGTGTTTTTTAATTTTTTGAAATATGGAACATTGTACCTAACATAAGTTTAAAAGGAACAATTTACAACTGACAAGTTACTTTCACAAAGTTATTTCAGGAAAGTGTTGGTCAGTTATGTCTTAAAAAGATAAAAATACTAGTTGTTAAAGGAGTTAGGATGATCAGAATAATGAAACATGGAACAAATAATGAAAAATTATTAAGAAATAATGGAAGGTGTGATTCTAAATATAAGAAAAAAATAGATGTATTGAATGTTAGAGTTGGGTCATATGGTTGTATATGATCCATATTTTGTCTATTCTCATGGAAGTTCACTATAATATGTTACTTTCATTGATAATGTAATGTATAAGGTGTGAGTGTTATTTATCAGTAAAAATTTATAAGTATTCATAACCTAATTTTTATGGAGTTCCAAGGTGAAATGGGAGAACATGATTAATATAAATTTTTTGAGGTATGAAAATGGTGGGGAATAGAAAATCTAGGAGATCCAGAGGTTTTTCTGGTGTAAAATAATTTTATTTGGGAATAAAACAATAGATTTTTTGTAACAAAATAGATACATGGATCATATTAATTAAACATTATCAGATAAGGAATAGATCATGATAAATAAAATGGGGTTTCCTATGGTGTTTTGGGTAGAATATATGAATTACGTAGCCTTCATAGTGCATAAAAGTCCTTTTTCCGCATTAGGACAACGACATATGAAATCTTGTTGGTTTGGAATTAAAACTGACAGTTTCCTTCTCAATATATTAATCGAAATCTTCCATGCCTAAATTGATTCATAATAAATGGATAATCTTTATGCTAGATCCCAATAATGTTACATTATAGCGTACAATGACAAAATTTGGATTTCAACTATAGGATAAAAACTCATAGATAATTGTCAAAAGTTATATTGTTATCCTAAACACATGGATCTTATTGAAATATTAGAACCTAGATGAATCTTTTTTTGAGATAAAAGTATCATTTCAAGATTATGTTTTGTTGAATGCATTTCTAGATTTATGAATGTTTTAAACAATTCATAAATTATGTTAGTTTTGAATGTAGAAAACTGTCCAGAAGATGTTTCAAAAGGAAGAAAAGTTCTAATTGTGTTACTGAAATTAGAAGTGATAAAAATATCATGTATTATAGAATCTCAAGGAATATATCCATAAGGATATGTTTTGGAAGTTCTGGTTCTAGAAAGAGTAAAACCACATATGTAGTTAGAAAATTGTACAAGGATTTAATGCCCAGTGTAGAGATAAAAAAGTGATTTTCAATATTTTATTCCAATGAATGATAGAGAACGCAAAAGACCATAAGTTTATTTAAATTTAAATACATTAATTAGTGAGAGTTAGTGATTAGGTATGAAATACATTCATTAAATATGTTCAGAACATGAGAGATAATAAAATGACATACTAAGAACGAAGTACTTCAGAATAAATGAGATTATTAGTTGGAGTAGGAAGTGAGTAGTTTATGGAGGTATATAGAAAGTATTATCACAATGTGGTTTCAAATTTTGATGCTACATATTCTTTAAATATATTTTACCTAGTTATTAAATACATTACTATTTAGATAGTATTTATCCTGGCTTCCATGGGTGGGTTTTCACTAGAGAAGGTAGATATGATGACCATGTTTCTTCATGAATACTTAGATGAAGATATTTACTTATATATTACAAACATTTTCATATAAGAATAGTAGAAAAATCTTATTTATGTTAAAATAGATTTTTTTATAGTTTTAATTAAAGACTAATATGGTAGAAATAGAAGTTTAATATCTTAATACATGAACTGGATTTCATCATGAGAAATGAATATCATTTCTATTACAAGATGGTGTTCGATGATGTGAGATTAATCAAATTACTTTTTTGTATGGATAAATCAGTTATTTTTGGTTTGATGAAGAAAATAATTGATGATATAAAAGTTTTATTATCAAAAATATATTAGTTTTAAGGATCACATTTGAGGTAAATTAATCTTACTGATATAGATCACAAGGGACTTATGTTTGAAACATTGTTCCTATATTAATTTGACTACATCTGGATGGTGGTGGAATATTTCAAAATGAGAGAGGTGAAACTAGTTATCACTCCCCTCTATATACATTTCAATTTAATCATGTAAAATTATATTCAAAATTAATATGAGACCGAGTACATGGAAGAAGTTCATTTTTAATTAGTAGTTTAAATCATGATGTATTCTATGTTTTATAATTGATTAGACTTTTCAAAAGTAGTGTGAGTAGTTATAAAGTTCATGTATAATCTTAAAAGATAAAACTGGGATGTGGTAATGTATATTATCCAATATGTCAATTGTTTTAATTTTTTTTCTTTATTTTAGAATGGAAGAATAATCGTATGGGATTTATGATTCATGATATTCATTTACAAAAGCTAGGAAGGAGTGGATTTGGTTGAACAGATTGATGAAATATCTGTGAATAAAGTAAGAGAAAGGGGTGTTATTGTGTGATTCACCATGTAAGATTTATCTAGAAAACAATTTGATGTTCCACTAAAGGATGAAGAAAATTCAATATAAATATCTCTTTATCTGACTTTTTTGGTGGAAAAATTGTCGGATCTACAGAAGGTGTATGGAGTTTGGATTTAGAAAGTTATACTAAATAAGGATGTAGTATGGGAGATACTAAGTTAGTTTTGTGACTTAGTAGGGCTAGGATTATTGATATAATGTTGGATAGACTATGTGACTACAAAGGAATATTTGGAGTAAAATGTGTTTTGCGAATGATAATAAAGGAATTGGGGGTGAATCTTGGAAAATTATTATAAATTTTGATATTTTTAGGTTCATCCATGTGAAAACTATTTTCCATATAAGTAAATAGAATCAACATAAAGAGAAATTTAGGAAGATGAATTGTTTAATATTATATATAGATGGTGAATCTATAATAAGAAAGTTTATAGGTCTAAAAGAAGGCTGATCAGAAGCAGACAGTAGGACCCAAAAAATCAAAAGCTACTAAGATGATAAGAAATGTGGAAGTGCGGAGATATATAGGTAATATGTATGAGTCTTTGGGATTATATGTATGATTATTAATGATGGTATATAAGAGAAAACTCATGGAATTTTTAGAATTGTACACCATTTTCCAAAAGATAAATTTTAGTTGGTGGATATATTTTACTAAGTGAAGGGATGCTTGTGATTATTGGATCCATGTGGGAATTATCATTATGAAGATTAAAAGATATTAGAACCGGTTTCATCTACAAAGATTCAATTTATGTATTAGAGAGGTGATATTTATTCCATATATAAGACTATTTTTTATTTTAATAATCTTTCATTTTATGAATAAAAGTAGTTTAGAATTCCACCTATGGAGTAGAATTGAGTTTGAACCACATAAATCCTTGTGTAATTATTTGTATTTATTTCTATCAATAATCATGTTTTAAAATTTCCTGTCTAGATTTTTCAGGTGTGTTATAAAGTGGTGACTTAGGCATAAATTATATTCTATGTTTCAGTATATTGTGTACGTGAGTTTTGTCTTATAATGAACAAAAATTTTATCAAATGAAATTTTCTTTTGAATGTATATAATTGTGTCACATTAAGTAAAATAATATTATATTATTCAGACACATCACATGATAGATCCAAAAACATTATATTATAATAATTTAAACTTTAAATTTACGAAATAAATATTTCTATAAGAATTGAAAGTATTTGAATTGAAAAAATATAAAATATGATAAAAATTATAGGAAAATTTGGATATGCTCGATCCCCCATAATAAACAGAATGACAAAAAACATTGTAGAAATGACGCAAACATTTAGTAATGAAATATTAATTTTGAAAATTAAACTATAAACATAACCATTAGGGAAAATATAATTGAATGAAGAATAAATGAAATATTAGGTATTTATAGAAAGTATGTACCAAATATTATCACTAAAAATATAATCATTTGAATTGTAATTTCACTGTTGGAATAGTAACATGATTTTTGGAATAATAATATGAACATTTAGAATAGTATCCCTAATTTTAAAATAGTATACTCACCCAAGGATGTGTAATATAATATTCATATATCTTATAAATTGATAATAAGACATATTTATATTGTAATATAAGTAAATATATGTTCCAAAAATTATAAAATAGGGATTCATATTTTTATAAACCATATATGTTTTATTTTCCATTTTATAATGATTATAAATATTGATTTTTTTATTTTCATAAAATTTTCTTATAAATTAATATCATGTTTTATTATAATTATAATATAGTTTTCTAAGAACAAAAGAAATTTTTATAAGGGTTATAAAATTCATCAAAACATTAATATTTATATTTTTCAAATAAATTAATATTTTAATTAAAAATTAAATTTATCATATTGATAATTTTTTTTATAACTTCTTTCATAATAGAAACACATAAGTTAGAAAATTTTTAGTGTCTATTTTATAAAAAAGTTTTGTTTTTTATGAATAGTGAAATACAGTAAATTATTTTATTTAACTTCATATGGTAAATACATGAATTGTTTAGCCATGAGTGATGTTAACACGCATTATTTTAAACTAAAATTTCTTATTTACTAAAGATAATCCCTCAAATCAATTTTGTAAGTATGCTTGATCCAAAATCATTTAATAATTATTAGAATATTCAAAAATTTTCCTTCCCCTATAAATTTCTCCCCTCACAACCCCTTCTTGTAAATAGTTATAAGCCATGGATCCTTACAAATTTCAACACAATTCTATTCCCAATACTCACCACAAATAATATTTCTATTGGTATAATTCAAATTGCATTCCAATGATCCTTAATGGACAGTTTAAAATGAGAAAACCAATGAGAGAGGTACATACAAAATTAAATCCCGTTTAATTTTTTTCTTCCACCACCACCATATGATATCCAACCACATATAAATATTATAATTTGGATCCTAAATATATTAATATGTTATATTTATGTTTTAATATCCACCATCCACCCTCCCCTATTTATATTCTAGATGAAAATAATTATCTATAATATTGTTGGTTCACGACCTCCTTGAAGAATATACATCGTTTATCTCCACCACATTTAAGGATGGTTATAAGAATAATATTATAGTTAAATATGATTATAATAATTATAAAGTAACTAATTTCTCTAAATTTTTAATAATAATTTTATTAAATAAAATGAATCTTGTTTGTGATGGTTTGTAAACAGACAATATGAACTAATCGTATAACATGAATGTATTTACTAGATGAATCAACCCTATGTTAGAAAAATGAACATTTAATACCATTTAATTTATAGGAAAGAAATTAATACCATTTAATTTCTATTCTGTATTCTTACCCCCATTTGGTAAAAACATCAATAGTTATCCACAAGTGATCCATCCTTTGAACCGTGAAACAAACTCTATCAGAAAAGTAAAATTAAACATTATATCACATTGGATTGGTTATAAATTAACATAATGAAATTATTATAAATAAAGTATATATTTAAATGATTATAAATTAATTAATTAATCAATTTATCATTATTAATCAAGAAATTTTTTGTAAGTACAGAATGATTTTGTATCATAAGTCAAGGGATCTCTATGAACCACTGTTTTTCTTTGGGTTATGACAATTTTCCCTCTAAATCACTTTATATCCATATTTTATTTTATGTATTAATTTTAAATTATATATATATATATATTACATATATACCTATATTATGCTCCAATACTATTATGGTGTATCACATTCCTTAACATCAATTCTTAAATACCATCATTAATATTAATATCGACTAATGGAAACATTTCAATCCCTTAATCATTTTATATAATGATAAATAAATATATTTATTACCATTTATGATTTAATTATAAAAAGGAATATTTTATGTATAACCATTCTGTATTACCTTAGGTTTTGAAATAAAATTTCAAAATTTTTCATTCTCCAAATTTCATTAATCAATTACTTAAAACACCATTTTGAAAGTTCATTTATATACTCAATTATATAACATTTTTCATGATTCGTTTCCCAATTCGAACCATATTATAAGACCTATTATCATTTAATCATATGTAAATTTCTAAAATAATTAAACCCTTATTCTATTTGGAATCTTCACAAAATATCTATTGATTATGATATGAGGAAATATTATGAAACCCATTTCATTCCATGGGTAATTATTATATCTATACATTATGATTGATTTTTTATTTTGGTACACATAATAATGGAATTGTTATGATTGGTGTTCCTAGATATCACACTAATTTATTGGGTAATTTTTTATCTCATGATATGTTATTTATAGGATTATAATGTAGACCTAATCCATGATGGGACTTTGCCCACCATGTGATGTTGTATTGGAAATTATCCTTGAATTATTATTATGTCATATTTTATATTTTTTTCACTTTCATATATTTCTAAAATCTTATAATATAATGTTCTTTATGTCATTATAAAATGTAATTATTCACTAGTATTCTCTTTTATGATATAATGTTATGTTGTTTGGCTCTTATTTTATAATTTTTTACCTTATCTATTCCCTTACATGACTTTATAGATCACACATTTATTTTATGTATTTCCTAGGTTATACTATGTAGTTTTATAAGATCAAAATTATTTATGAGCTAATTATTGAAAATAAAATATGTATATTTTATTTTAGTTTATTTTTGATGTATTACAAACCTTGTCTTTCAAATACACTAGGACTCATGATCCATGGGATGTGTTTATTAGATGTTAATGTTAAAATTTTTGTAAAAAAATATTAATGACTGGTTCTATATATTTGGTATTAGAGTACGTTATAGTTACTCATGGGGATTGGGACTCAAATCCTTTAGTGATAATATTAGAAATAAGTCTAGGTATAAGGGAATATCCAATAATTTTGGTGAAGTATGGGGAAATCGGTTTCCAAGAAATTACATTTATGTTAAGATACTAAAGATGAATGTGGGTCTAGAATACATTTATATTGGGTCAATAACCCCAAATAATTCACAATGGGTACTAACATAACTATCATCTAGTGAATGACTAAGAGACCATGTAACTCACAAGGTTGGACAGTAATTAGGGATATGCTTTGGAAAACACACCAACTATTTATGAACCATAATGAATAATTGAATATATTTTTAGGTTAGAAAATTGAATAGGAAAATTTCAATGGATAACCTTGATTTAAACCAAGAGATGCATAATTTAGGGTATAATTGTAATTAATAATTTATTCCTTATAATTTGTTTTTTTCGTTTTTATTTTTTTATCAATTAATGTATTCTGATCCATGTTTACATTATTTTAGTAAATAGATTAAAACAATAGGAACTATAAAAACTACCAACATGATAGGAAATTTGACAACTTCCCTAATTATATTCCTAATCTTATTAGAGAATGATCTGGTAACTTCATGATTGTACTGGCTTAGCTAATCCATGATATGATTAATAACATGAATAATGTGGAACACCCTAATTATCCTATGATAGAAGAAGTTGAGATCGATAATGTTATACAAAAACTTCAACCTGCCATTAGTGGATCCAAAAATAACCTCATTAAAAAATGTATTATCTCCATTCAGAATGTATTTTTTTATACCATAAAAAAATAAGATAATTCCATGGATAATATTTATCACCTTAAAGGGTAAGTCGATTAATGGTGGTCACTGTTCAAGAAAATAAAGTCCAAATTGGAAATTGCTTCAATGTAATAGGAAGGATGTAGGAAAATATATTACAATAAATATTTTCCAAAAACTCACTGTCATAAAATAGAGAGTGAGTTCCCTGGATTGAAGAAAAATGACGATGAATCTATCAGGGTTTTTGAGGGAAACTTCACATGAATTTTACAGTACTCCTTCAAATTCATCATAAATACTAAAAGTAAGGTGGATCTTTTCATTAGTGTGTCAAATTCTAGTATATAAAATGATTTATAAATTAAAGACTCTAGTAGTTAAGAGGAGATTTTCTATTGTGCCTTTAAGGATGAGATGAAGATTAGTGACATATAGAGGTCTCGTGGGCCTATATTCTGAAAGAATAAAATATAATTTATTTTGTTGCATCAACTGAGAAATATCTTGGAGGAAAGAAAAATCAACATCCAAAATGTAAAACATTCTAGATAGAGCATACTAGAGACTATATGAAAGGAAATAATAGAATCTTTAAATATGGAAAATGTGAGCATCAGGCAATCGATTTCTAATGGAAATGAATAATCCTGCAAATGAAATAGGGGAAATGGAGGTTTATAAAAACAATCAACATGTGGTGTATCATTTCAATAACAAGAACATGGTAATTATTGAAACCAATACCCTATGCCAGGGGTTGAAAGATAAAATCATACAATAACCACCAAGGTCTAGAGAGAAATAAGAGAATATTCTATAAATACTATGGATGTGGATCATGAAAATAATATGGTAATAGGTACAGTAGCAAATCATTCATGAATATTTTATATACTTTTTGATTTTGGTTTTTAATGTTCTTTAAAACCATTCAAGATTATTAGAAATGACCGCTTCAAAACATGGAGGTTGGGTTATCTATGAGAACAAAAATAGGGAAAATTATTGTATCCCATATATATAAATTGTACCTGGTAAATTTTGTAGATTATACATCAATTAAAATAATGTATTACATTTTTAGTGGACTTTTATTTTTATTGGGAATGTATTGGTTGTTCTTATATAAATCCATCATTATCTATGGGGAGAGGAAGGCCATTCTAGACATCTGGGGTCATCCAATTATTATATATAAGTATGAGGAGGATGATGAATCTCATTTGGAATATTTTTCCCAAATTTAGATATTATTCACTTATGATAAATAATATTTAACTCAAATGATATATAAAAAGTGGATAATCATTCTGAAATGCGTTACCAATGATAGATATTATAAAAATGTATTCCCTGAATAATTAAATGGTCTTTCTCTTAACTAAGAGGATGCATTTGAAATTAAACATTTACTTAGATCTCTACCCATATACAAGACTTATTCAAAATAACCACCACTGGGTTAGAAGAACTAAAGTGGAAGTTATAAGAGAATATGAAAAATTATACAACCATGTGATTCACCATAGGGTGAACTAGTACTCTTTGTCACGAAGAAGGATGATCTGATAAACCTTTTCATTTATTTGACATGAACTCAGAAAAATAAAAATAAAAAGGTTTCCCTTACGAAGGATTGTTGATTTTTTTTTATCAACTATGTTTCTCCCAATACTTCTCAATGGTGGAACAATATTTGGGATATCACTAATGAATGTTTAATAAGAAATATAATCCTAAGACTATCCTTCTAAAAAGGTATGGAAAATATGAGTTCAAATTGATGTAATTAAAACTCAGTAATACCCCAAAAATATTTATTTACATAATGAATTGAGTATTTATAGATTACCATGATAGTTTTTTGGAAGAATTTACAGATGATAATTTGATATAAAATAAAATTAAGGGGAAGCATGAGGAGTATTTGAATACCATGTTAAACACAATGTGAATGACGAAGCTATATGAAATGTATAGTAAATATGAGTTCTTTATGGAGGATGTATCATTCATGGGGAATTTTTTCACTAGGACAGGGATATCTATATACCTTTATAAGACAAAGGTAACTGAGGAGTGGATCAAAATATAATCTATAATTCATATATAATGTTTTCATATAATAGATGTGAATTATTGATAATTTCTGAGAAAATTATCAGGATTTTTAAACTCACTTTTCAAGGTGATTCAGAAGGGCATAATGGTTTTTGGATAGATGAATGTGAATAGGGATTCATGGAATTGAAAAATAGGTTTATTAGTGCATCAATCCTCATAATTCCCTCAAGTGGAGAAATTTTCAAGGCATAAAATGACTGTTCAAAGAAGGAATTGAGATGTGTACTACTAAAGATTGATAAAGTTATAGTCTATGCCTCATGGAAGTTAAAAGTTCATGAGAAGAACCATCTATTGTATGATCTGAATTTTTATGTGGTGATATTCACACTAAAAATTTTGTTGCATTATCCTTATATAGATAAGTGTGAAAAATATACCAATCATAAGAGTCTCAAATATATACCCACATAAAAGGAGATTAATATTCACCAATAGAGATGGTTAGAGATGACCAAGGACTATAAATTCTCTATCCACTACCATCTCAAGAAAGAAAATAATGTGGTACATGATCTATACAGAAAGGATATTGTGACCATATCAATGATAATAATTGATAAGTATCCAATAATATTAGTTTTGTAGAGCATGTATATGGGGATCATAAAGGATAAATAATGTATAAATATATAATATGGAAATAGAGAAGAATGTGAAAGCTATAAGAAAATTCAAATCATTAGAGTTCAATATCAATGAAGAAGGTGTTTTAATATATGGGTCATGAAAATGTGTACCATCAGATCCTGAGATAATGATTGAGTTGTTGAATGATGCACATAACTCAACCTTCTTCATCTACTTAATGAGAATGAAGATGAATAAAGATATCTGAGAGATCTATTAGTGGTAAAAAATGAAGAAGGAGATCACATAATATACATAAAACTTTCTAGTAAGTTATAATGTGATGTTTGAAATGAATATGTCTAAGGTGATGATGCAACCATTACCCATTATAATATGGATATGAGAAAACATCACCATGGAATTTTTCACAAGTCTTATGAAAATATCTTAAGGAAATAATACTATATCATTTGTGGTGGATGATATTACAAATAATAATCAATTTATTAAAATTTTATGGGAAATATCACTTGATCAACTTTCAAGGTTATAAATTAGATAATTGGTAACACCACATGGAACAAAATTATTAATTGTATTCGATCAAGATCAAAGATTTAACTGTATTATACTAAGAAGCAGCTATTATCCTATGAACCCTAAATTGAACCCTATAATGTATTATCACCCCAAAAATGGTGGATAATATAAGAGGAATATCCTATAATTGGAAGACAACTTGAGAGAATGCTCGATAGACATCAAAGAAGATGGAACCAACATCTTCATATTATTGAGTTTTCTTATAAGAATAGTTTTTACTTCAGAATACTGATAGATCCCTATGAAACCATTTCTTGGAAGAAATTTAAAAAATCTTTGTATTGGGATGATGTTAGTAAACTTAAGCTACTGAGGCCTCAAATAGATGCAGAAATGGAAGAAATGGTAAATAATATTCAGTAGAACATTAGCCTACTAAAATTTAATAAAATATCTATGATGAAAATCATTAATGATACCTAGAGTTTGAGGTTGGAGATAAATTATTCTTATGAATATCTTTGTGGAACAGATTCATGATATTTGAGAAGAAGAGAAATCTAAATCCTAGGTATATTATCTCCTTTGAGATTCATAATCGCTTCAGAGATGTGGCCTATCAACTTGCACTGCCACCAACCCTTTCCTAAGTACATGATGTAATCCACATATACCTGTTGAGAAATTTCATAATAGACCCATCACATATAATAAATTCATGGACGATACTACTATATGATGATTTCTATTATGAGGAGTATTTAGTGAATATCTTAAACTATAGATATAATGTTCTACACCACAAGATAACTCACCTAGTCAAAGTACTATAGTGAAACCATAAGTACGAGGAGGTAGTATTGGAACAGAATGAAGCCAAGAAATAGAATTACGCTCATTTTCTTCACCATAGTATGTAATATTAAATTCCAAGGGTGATATTTCTTAAGTGGGAAAGAATGTAACTACCCCTAATTTTCTTAATGTAATTTATTTTTAGAATATATATATAAAACGTTTTCATATTTAGTAATATAATATTATAAAATACACAAGCATAATATTATAGAATCAATATAATTTTATTATAATAAAATTAAAATTATATTTATAGAATAAATATGGGTATAGTAATTAAATTATCATAATGGGAAAAATTAAAAGAAGATAACAATAATATGAAAATTTAGATTTTCTCAATCTCCCAGAATAATCACATTTTCATACAAAAAAAATTAGACTTTTAGTAAATAAATATGTGTTTTGGAAAATAGAAATAGAAATATATATATATATATATATAAATTTTAAGGAAAATAGATTTTAATGAATAATGAATGTAATATGAGGTATTTATAATTTCTAAGGATCCCATGTAACCATTTCAAATCTGATCATTGGAATAGTAATCTGACCGTTGGAATAGTAACATGACCGTTAGAATAGTAACATGACCGTTAAGAATAGAAGCATGATAATTAGAATAATACCATCAACTATGGAAGTGTAAGATAATTTCTAGATATTTTATTAATGATTATATGAGATATTTATATCATGATATAAGTAAATACCTATTTTGAAAATTATAAAATAAGTGTTTGTATTTTTATAATACATATTTGTTTCATTTTAATTTTTATAAAAAATATAAATATTTACAAGAATATTTATTTTCCATAAAATGTGTATATAAATTAATATTATGTTTTATTATAATTAAAAACAATTTTAAGATAATATAAGTATATTTTTGAATGATAAAAAAGGGATCATAATTTTAAAATTGAGATTTATTTGATAAATGAAAAATTTATTAAAAAAATAAATTTCTCATATTTAGAAAATTATTTTCAATAAATATATTTTATTTTATAAATATAAAATGTTGAAAGTGGTTAGTGTGAATTTTTTATATTTTTCTAAAATAGATGAATTATTTGTGAATAGTGAAATACAATAAATATAGTATTTGACATTATAAGATTAATACATGGATTTTTGAGTAATTAATGATGCAATAACCTATTATTTATAAATCATAGACATAATTTACTACATATATTCATAATAATGAATAATATTGGTAGTCTTGATCCAAAATAATTAACTAATGATTACAATTAAAAAAACCCCTCTCCTCCCCTTATAAATACCACCCCTCACCACCCCTTCTCTTCAAAAATTATAATCCTTGAATCATGAAAAATTTAATCCCAAAAATTTCCCAATCCTATACCTTATTTCTTAATACATATTCTCTCATCCAAGGACTATCCCGAGGAGACTTAAGGGGTAGAATAATAGGCGACAACCAAAAGGGAGAGGTAAACGCTAAACTAAATGTCTTTTAATTTTATTCTTCTTCCACCACCCCTATATAATCCCCATACACCTATAAATAGTTGAGTTAGTTTCATAAATATACTTATATTTTATTATTATGTTATAATATACATCTTCTACCCTTTCTTATTTAAATTCAAAAATAAAGGCATTGTTTACAATATGGTTGGTTGACTACCTCCACAAACAATGTTCTTTGTTTTTATGCACACATTAGATGATTTATATAGAAAAATATCATGCTAAAATATTATTATATAAATTATATTATAACCTATTTAATTTTTAAATGTTTTAATAATTAATTAATTAAACAAAATGAATCTAGATCATCTTTATCCTTAAAACTACATAAATGAACTAATCGTATAATGTTGACATTTTTACTAAATGAATCGCACCGATATCAAGAATGAAAAGGATATTTGGAACCATTTAAATTTATATAAGTTCATTAATATGATTTTTTTTAACTTCTGGAATTTTATTCCCATTTTATAAGAACATCAATACTTATCCACAAGTGATATGGCCTTGGAACCATGAAACGAATGATCTCGAAAAAAGAAATTAAACATTATATATCATTGAAATGTTTATAAATTAACATAATAAAATTAAAATAAATAAATTATAAATGAGAAAAGTTCTTAATTTAGAAAATAATTAATCATATTTTATTATTCAAGACATTATGTGAAGGTGCAGAATGATTTTGTAACGTAAGTTAAGGGATCTCTCTGAAGCACATATTTTCCTTGAGTCATAAACTTTATATCTCTAACTCACATTATATATATATATTTAAGGTTATTAAATACTTCTCAATTATGTATATATGTCACTTAAATATATACATATCTTATTATCCCTTCATTTTTTGGGGTAATACATGCCTTAACGTGATTTCTCAAATGACTTCTTTAAATTCAAACATGATTAAGAGGAAATTTTCTATCCCTCAATAATTTTATGTAATGATCATTAAATATAGTTATTACGATTAATGATTTCATTAAATAATGCAATGTTTTTGGAATAAAAGTTTTTGTTTCCGACATAGTTTCAATGAAAGTTCCATACTTATTCTTTATTTAAAACTCATTAACCCATTTTGTAAAACAATATTTTGAATGTTCATTTCTATACCCAATTATATTCCCTTTATCCTAAAATTTTCCAAGATGAAAATAATATTTTGAGGCTAATTATTATGTACTCTGATATAAACATCTATCATATTTAATTACTTCATCTATTTGTAATATTTAATGAATATACTATGATTATTATATGAGGAAAGATCATCCAACCCATATATTTTGGTCGGTAATTCTTATATTTATTATTTATGAATAATTTCCTTTTACAGAAAAATTTATTATGTACATGTTATGAAGGGTGAATAAAATTATAAATATAATTAATTGGAAAATGTAATTATCTCTTGAGATGTCATATATGTGAATTGAGAGTGAACCTAATCCCTGATGGGACACTATCCACCATGTGATGTTGTCTTAAAAGTTATCCTTAACATATGATTATTTCAGGTTTTATGATTATACCACATTCCTATGTTGTTATGATCTTAGGATACCATGTTATTTATGTTATTCTCCCATGTGATTATTCATGATCATAATCATATATGATATCATGTTATGTTTCTTGACTCTCATGTTACACTTAATTATGTTGTTTTTTCTTTACTATCATTTATAGATAACCCATTTCTTTTACGTATTCACTAGGTTATACTATGATGATTTTGGTGATCAAAAGGATTTAGGATCTCATTATGAATAATAAATTGGTTATTTTTTGTTTTAGTTTAATTTTCTTTTATTATGAATCTAGTCTTCCAAATACATTAGGCTAAAAAATATTTGGGTCGTGTTTATTGAATTCTCATATTAAAAATCATATATAAATGTGTGTAAACAAATCAAACCACTATAGTTATAATTTAGTTGGGCCCAATTATTTGTTTCCACTATCTTTGCTTTAGAGTATAACTTATGATGATTAAGATGTTTTGTAGTCTAAACAGGAATTACCCTAAAAAATAACAAAAAGTTAAAAAAAACCACCAGTAAACTTCAAATATATAATATAAATACAAAAAATTCATATACCCAATACATCATATCATGTTTATTTATACAATGTTTCCAATATAGTCTAAGAAAAATCTCCAAAAATTCCACTCCGTCCACCCAAATAGTAACATCCCAATCTCCATCGAGAGATCCTATAAATCAGGTCAATTAAACTATTTAGGAAAGAAAACATGTGAGTATTAAATCATATTTACTTATAAAAAATTAAATATAAAAGTTAAAGAAATATTAATTTATAGACATGCATGTGATCAACTAAGTAGAAACCATGGATATAAAATAGGAAAGAAATAATAGTCAAGAGAAAGAATGTTATCTTAGACCACAACCATCACCTCTAGTTTCATCACCAATAACCAACTAATAATATCACCATAATGAAACCATTTAGGAATTAATTTATCATAAAATTTCTAAAATCACATATATATAAATAAAAGAAAAAGGGCCCAAAAAATACACCAGCAATCATACCAATCAATTTTTAGGTCGTTCCAACTCATACTGATAGGGTTTTGATTGGAAAACCCCCCATCAAATTAATATAAAGATGATAATGACATGTCAACTACACCACTAAAATGCATCTCCAGCCAACCATTACCAATATCATAATACCTCACTATAGCCAGTGCCACATCACTACAATTAATACATGCCACATCACGATAGGGTATGAAATAATAAAGGACCTAAGCCTCATTTCATCCTCTAAAAACCCATTTAATTTTAATAATAAACCAACTTAATGTTTTATTAATATTAATTAAAATATTTTATGGATTCATATTCACTGTACTATTTTAAAAAAAAAATTAGTTTAAAAAGAAATAGTTATTTCTAATTAATTTTTTTTCTAAAATATATGAATTTATTTAATAGTTCAATTTATAAATTTTATGAATTTATATTTATAAAATGGAATTAATTTTCTATATAAAATTATAAAATATATATTAAGGTGAGTTTTAGTGAATTTTATTAAAATATTTATTTGTAAGGGAATAGCAAAAAACACATTTTTTTTTTGCAAAACTACTATTTATTTAATTTAAATAAATTAAACTAAATGTTTAAATATTATTTAAAAATGATTTAAAATTAACATAATATCCATTTTATTGAAAATAATATAATCAATTCCATATGAATCAATATTATATTTTAATTTTTTATAAGTTTATTTTTATTCTCAAAAATTTATTTTTTGTAAACCATATTTTTCATTGTTTTTTACCCACTTAAATTAAAATTAATTTTAGATACATATAATACATTAATCATAAAAAAAATTATGCTATATTTGGAATCATGAATTTCAGATATTTAAATGATATAAGTTTCATTTTTGGTCATTATGAATAAAAACAGTGGTAAAAATATTTTCACCATGATAAAAGGATAAACAGTGTTAATTAGGGTTAAAACTTGGTGATAGGATCCCAAAATACTATTTTTAATCATACTAGATTATCGTATTTTCAACTTTATCACCTTATAAATTTTTTTAAATTATTTAAGTTTCACATGACTATGAGAGATACTTAATATTTTTTAATACATAGAAATATTATTATAGTGTCACTCCTCGCATTTATAAATGGGAACCTACTATTCAATATTCCTCACATACTTTTAAAAGAATGTCTCCCACAATATCAAACACAATTCATTTTAAATTTATCTCTATATCTCTTATAAGACATGGTGTCATCAAATAATCAATCCTAGGAGGATTATGGTGTAAGCCAAAAGGGGATTCCTAAAGATGATGTATACCTCATAACCAAGTGTTTTCATGTTCAATTATTATTCTACCACATTAAAATATTATATAGCCATAATGATTTAATAAAATTATTATATTAAATATAAATACGTTTTATTATTTTAGTGGCACAAAACATTTTCATATCTTTTTCCATCCAATGGGAAACTAAAACTTTTCTCGTGCATACATGTGGACTACCTCTTCTACGAAGCGATGTGTTTTGTTTTTCATCACTAGATCTTATAGATGGTAGAAAATTATTTATAACAAAGTATTGATATGATATTTTTGAAATAATTATGATTCTTAAATTATTATATATTATTTACATTTTGACCCTTCCATCCATTGGAAAATGAAAATATCGATCCTACATACATGTGCACTATAAACTTCATGAAGCGATGTGATTAATTTTTCATACCAGTATCATCTGTCTTGTCTCAAGGATAGAAAAATTTAATAAATATTAATATTATAACATATTTATTATTATTTAATTTTAAACCATTATCTAATTTATTTCTTTTATATCCATTATAAAAATGAGAACACAATTCTTTCATACATACATACTACCATCTCCATGAAACTATAGGATTTATTTCCATATCACCTTAAATAAATGGATATAAAAGTACATTGAATGTATAAAAATAATAATTATTACATATTTATTATTATTGATATGATTTTTTGATGTCCCTTTTGACCATAGAGAACAAAATGATGTTATTTTGGGGTTATAAACTGAACAACCCCAAAATGACGAGAGGAAACTTATCCATTTTAATGGAAAAATAAAACATGGTCATAAATGAAAGAAAAGGAATAAATATAATGTATTGAGCATGAAAAATGTTATTAATAAATTAAATAACTAATATAATTTTATAATTTATTATTTATAGAATAAATTATGCTAGAAGGGAGTTAATGTAATATATTTTTCTTTAAAACATTATTTTAAACTATTCCTTTCAAATATTCTTCATCCATATCCATGTTATTAAGAATGATCCAATAATATTCTTATTTATACATAAAATAATTTTGAAGCTAAATTTCAAATAATTTTAAAATAATTTTAATATTTTTTTAAAATAATTTTTTATTAGTTACCATATGGGTTATTTTGATTTTTTTACCAGAGCACAAAAGAATTTTTTAACCCATATAAATTGACTACATTTTCATAATGTCATGAATGTTATTCATTATTAATATTCCTCTACAAGTTAACCATGATTCTAAATTAATATCATATTTCCTCTCTTTTTGGGATTTTTTAATTTTAATATTTCATAAAATAAAGGAATATTTATCATCAATTTTACCCAAAAACAGAAGGTGTATTTTCTTATTGGATAAAATGAGTTTTTCAGTGGTTTTATTTTGAAAAATAACACGACCAAAAATGTTTTTTCACATGATGAAGTAATTTATCATTATAGATAATTTCATGTGCATATGATATACCTTATAATGATGGGTCATCCTGATACAACACTCTAATGTATTGGGTAATGGACAATATTCAAAGGTGAAAAATGATAGAGACAACCTGTTATGTTACAAATATGGAATTAACTAGGCCCTAATTATTTATGACATAGGATTAATATGAGTGAACATGACTTATGAATATGGTTCTCTGATATACCTATTTAATACCTTAAAAAATTTATCTTATGTAAATATTATGATTTATAATGTAAGGAATGTTCATTAACTTCGAAAGGTGATATTTTTCAAAGAAATGTTTTCATGATGATTTCAGGATTTTATATTATTATTAATGGGTTATAAAGGTTTTAATTTTGAAAATTTATATATTCCATTTTGACCACGATTATTTATATACTTAAAATTTAGATGTGAAAACCAAAATCATTTTCATGTGTTTTCATGATTTCCACTAGACAAACGAGTTTCCATTATTTTTATATACCTTGGTGTGATTTTTTGTCAAATCACATTTTAATTTTTTTCCTTAGGATATAATTAGTCGTTGAAACTTTAAAAAGATTAATATTTCTTTTATGCCGACTCTTATTAAGGGAGGAAATGTTCCTTTAATGAAACAAAGGTTTAAATTTATGAAATTATATTTGTGATAAAATGTATGTTATGTGTAAATTTACAATTCTTTATAAAATAGTTTTATTAATTTTATAAATATATATACATTAAAAGGAACTCAAAATATAAGTGAAACTTGGTTTATAATTCATGTAATTATTAGTTTGTCATGTTATGAGGCATTATAGTTGGTATTAAAGGAAATGTTTAGATAAATTATGATGTTAGGGTGATATTAAGATACAATTTAAATATATTCTAATTTATGGTTATATTACCATTATATAGATTTTTAGAATGGTTTTCTATAAAAGAAATTGGGTAGGTAATGTATGAAGTAATAAAGGGGATAAAAACCCAATGAATTAGTAACTTGGGATTATGGGAACAAAGATATTTATGGATCTTTTGACTTAGTTAATGAAAACTATAAATGTTGTAACCAATGAAAGTGGGAGACCATATTATCCAATATGAATCATGTCAAGAGTGGAGAATTTCATAAAGAAAAACCCTTTGGATTTCAGTAGACCGTCAGACCTGGTGAAGGATTAAGGATGGATTATTGTATAAGGGAAGATATTTTATGTTTTGGGATGCATGGAAAATCAAAAGGCAAATATTACTACTTATCATTTTGAAGGAGAACAAATTCTATGTTGGTATTAATTTTATGAATAATAAGAAAAAATGTGATTGATTCAATGAATTGGAAGGAATTTAATGAATTTTTATCTTGAGAAGTGTTGTCCAAAATTTATTCAATATAGAATAGAAAGGAAATTTATGGATTTGAAGAAAAATAAATAATGGTTGCTGTATATTTATGAAGAAAATTTTACTAAATAGACAAGAATATAATGAATTACATTCTGAGCTATAAGAATAAACTTTTTAGACATTACAAATTTCTAAAAAATATATGAAGATATTTAGCCTCTCATGAATTTGAACTCTATAAGGAGACTATTTTTTTTCTGAAAAAGATTATATGGAGTTTTCTAACACATACTTACATCACATTAAAAATAATTATCTGTTATCAAATATTCATGTAATAGAGAAACATTAAACCAAGAAACATATTTGTAAGCCCCCCAAAATGTTTTAAACTTAGTAAAATGAATATTAATGAATGAATGTAAAAGAGTTCTAATCAGTCAAGTAATGTCAAAAGAGATAGTAATATAGTAGTGAGGAGTTTTAGTTTCAATGAGTTTTGTAATTATTCTAAAACAAGTATGTTGTTAGTTACTCAACATGGGAATCATCATGATCATAAATAGATTTTCATGGTAAAATATTTTTTTACCACTACCGTAGAAGTAGGACCCTCGTATAAAGTTACTATAGGTACATTTCTTGTTTATTAATATTATGACAATGTACAATTTTATTATAGATAAAAAATTCCATTATTTATTACTAAATTTTAAGTACCATATAAATAACATCTCAAGAAATTATGTCATAATTATTGGTAAAAATTCATTGGGGTTATATTAGGAGGGAATTAATTTATATGAAAATTCCAATTATTATTAGTGGAATGGATTTTCCTACAAACATTTTTGTCTTTTCCATTGTATAGTTTGATGATATAATGGGTATGAATTGTATTTAATTTTTCATGATAATATAGATTGAAAAGATAATGAAGTTATTTTTCATAATTATTTTCTATTAGTATATACGAATAAAATCAAACCATTGATAATATATGAATATGCTTAGAAACTGATTAACGATGGGAGTGAATGATATCTTACAAAAATTATTCAAAAGAGATAAACTATTTAAATTACTGGTGTGCCAATAGTAAATAAATATATGGAAATGTTTCCTAATTATTTTATTGATGTAATTATATCACGACAATAATTTTTCACATATTATTACAATATTATAAATATAAATATCCCATAAAAAAACCGAGAGATTGAGAATCCTTGTGTCTTTTAAAGAATAGTTTCATAATATATAAAAGTTAAAATAAAATAAAATGAATTTATATTAATATCTATAAATATATCTTAATTACCATTTAGGTCCTAAAACAATATAGGGTTGCCTAGGGAAAAGATAAATAAATGGAAGGGATTAAAAGACCAATAAGGGAAGAAACATGATAACAAAGAATAACAGGTGAGTTAATAGGAATAACATGAAATAAAAAGTATAAATATCATGAATAATCATAAGGGAGCATAAAATAAATAATATTTAATCATAATTTCATTTAAAAATAGGAATTTGGAAACAATACTAAACATAACATAATACCAAATCAAGTCTAACATCAAAGAAAACATAACAAGGCTGGTATAGTCCCATTATGAAATAGGTTGACTCCCTAATCACATACATATCATCTCAGGATACATACACTTTACCAAATGCAGTATATAACTATCTTGGTAAAACTATGATAACATGTACATGATTTTTTGTAACAAAAATTTAAATCGTCCAAAAGAAATATACATAAGAATTTCCCATAGAAAGAAATGGGTTGGTTAATCTTTCCTCATATCAATATTCAAAGGGTGTTTCATAAAGATTAAAAATAAAAGATTAAAATAAATATTTTTGATATTAATTTCTATATAAATAATAATAGGAATCAAATTTTGTGTTCATTTAAAATCATCAAGATAACGTGTAGAAATGTTTTTTTATAGAAATGATCTTTTAAGCAATGTTTTAAGGAATTATTTTTAAAATTTTGAAGAAATATCCAACATTGAAATTTATTTGAAAACCATAGGTAAAATAGAATGGGTAACCCTAAAATATTCCATTTTTCAATGTTATCATTAATGGTAATATATAATTTAATTTTTTTACAAAATCTTATTAAGGGATATAAAATTTCAATATAATCAGGTTTGATTTTAAATATGGTTTTTATGGAATTAACTTTACGTGTGAACACCCCAAAAAAATAAGGTATAATAATATTGGTTTATATGTAATATAAATATTCACATAATTTGGAATCATTCCATAAAATCAAGGAGATATATGAAGTCATTTATATAGATAATGGTTATAACCCAATGAAAATATGGCGGCTCAGAGAGATCACTTAATGTATGTACAAATTTGTTATGTAGTTTCCCTTAAAATATTGAATAATCAAAAAATATTAATTAGTTAATTAATTAAATCATAAAATTTTCCATATATATATATATATATATATGTTATTTACTATAATTTTATTATGTTCATTTATAACCATTTGAATAAGAAATAACATTTAATTTTGTTGTTCTAAGGGCATTCGTTTCATGGTTCCAAGGTTGGATCGCTTATGGATATTTATTGATGTTCTTATCAAATGGAAATAAAAATACATAAGTGAAATTAAATTGTATTAATGACCTTATATAAATTTTAATTGTCCAAAATATTTATAAGTGTTCTTACATATAGATGATTATTTTAGTAAAAATGTTAATGTTATATAGTTTGTTCATTTAGCCAGTTTTATCGATCATCACAAATTGGTTTTGTTTTATTTATTATTATGAATATATATTCATTATATAATTGAAAAATATATATAATATACATATTTAGTTCATTTTAATCTAATATAAGTGAATTTATAACTTCTATGAAGGTGGTAATTGAAAAAACTAATCATTCATGGATGCGGTGAATCAACATAAATTTTTTGATGTTTTCAAATTTTTTAAATAATCTGATAAGGGAAGAGTATGTATGATAAATATTCCATTTTCACTATAATATTACAGTATATATATGATATTAGATTCATTATACCAGGTATGATGAGGGATTTGGGGATAATGTAGAAGATTAAAAGAATTTATAGGAAGCAACTTTAGAATATTACCACTTGAATGTCTTCTCTTGCAATTACCATTAAGGTACTTTGGGATTGGAATTTTTAGAATAAAAATGATTATAGGGACATGGGGATGAACGTCTTAAAATATGTGAGTATAGGGGGTAGTATTTATAAGGGTTTTGGGGTGTATTTGAATATTATATTAATTATTTTCTTATATTAGCTGAAGACTACCAATAGTTATGATTACTAAGACTATATACAATAATTTTTAAAGACCCATTATTAACATAAATAAACATTGCCTCAATTTTTTAGAATACATAAAAAATTAAAAAAATATACGGCTCAAGAGAATATTAGTTAAGTGCCTTTTTAAACTTGGAAACAAATGCTCTAACTGAGTGAAATATCTTCAAGGGTTCACAAAAATATCCTCCACCATAGTATTTCAACTTAAAAACCTTTCTTCATAACATTAGGAAAGTAAATACATGAAAGGGGTGATCTTA
Source organism: Viscum album (assembly GCA_963277665.1). Lineage (NCBI taxonomy): Eukaryota > Viridiplantae > Streptophyta > Magnoliopsida > Santalales > Viscaceae > Viscum > Viscum album. Next base: position 1,603,796,769 of record OY728141.1, on the reverse strand, counting down.
AATGCTTATTAAGGGTAAATAAATGAAATTAATAAGAATATCATGAACATAAGGGTATGATAACATGATCATGACTATTAAAAGATCACACCCTTCATATCAAAAATCATAAACCATAATCATGGCATTAATATTTTTCATTTATAAGATACAAATGATAAGAAAATAAATTAAATGATATATAAAATCATAATACAAGAATAAGACATATAATTGTCGAAGGTACATAAACATATAAAAACCCTATGTCAAGGTGGACTACCGAGGCCTTTTATAATTTTAGGCTTTGGTTAATCACCAGTCTACTTATTTCGGGCTTGGGAATCCCTCCCATGTACCTTCTTTTATTGTGATTGAGATGTTCCCCTATGTACCAACTTGTTTAGAGCTTGGTATGTTCTCTCATGTACCCTCTTGTTTCGGGATTCAGATGTCCTCCCATGTACCCTATTATTTTGGGTTCATGATTCCCTCTTGTATACCCTTTGATCTCATAAAACTTTTATCATTACCCAATGAATTGGAGGAATATATATGTCCCACAAATATCATAATTAAATCATACATACATCTGCCAAAAACTCATAAAAAAATATAATATACCATCAAATTAAATGGGTTTTATAAACATTAAACCATACATTAACCTATGGAAAAAAGAAATTGGTTTCATAATCATTTCATCAAATCATAACCCACGGAATGAAGTAGGTTCCATAGACATATAACCCATGAAAGTGAAATATAATTTGTAAAAAACATTCCATAAAACCTAAACCATTAAGAGAAAGAATATGAATAAAAAAATTGAATCATTTACCTCGTAAGGCATGAGTAAATCCATATAGAGTTATCTTAGATGGGAAATAATTTTTAACGATATTTTAAGAATGATACATATGATAATTTTCCTCTCTCCTTAAAAAAAGATTCTTAAAATGTAAAACCATTTGAAAATCATTTTCCAAAAAATAAACATTAAAACTTTTAAATGAAGCATTAAAATCATTTTCAATAGTATTTTTCCATGGAAAACATTTATAGGAGCCTGTAAAAAAAATTAAAAACCATTTCCCTTAAAATATTGTAAAATAAGCTTTAACGAATTTTAAAAAAAAATCATTGAAAAAATATTTAAAAAACATTTATTTAAAAATTAACCTTTTATACATGAAAATAAAGTGTCAAAGAATTAACAGTGGGTATATCCATACATTTTGTATGAGGTAGAAAGATCATTCCTGTTTCATAGTAAAAAGGTTACAAAAATGCCTCATTCGGAAACCAAAAACAAGATTCAGTTGAAAAAATTAATAAAAGAATAAAGAATAAAAATTTATTTTAATGATCAGAGGATATTAGTAGAATAATCTTGGAAACCCATTTTTAAAGACATGGTTTTGAAGGAACATAAATTACCTACCGAAGAGAGGGTAAAATCATAATCTATTAAAACAAATTCTTTACTATGTTATGCACCATAGAGTAATAAAATGGTACCAATACATGAATATATATTGAGTAACCATAGGATATTAAAATTAAATAGATTTTATTAAGATATTGTTCATAATATTTCAACAAAGGGAGCATAAACATAAACACTATTGAAAAGTGATGCGATTGTTTCAATAAACTCTCTTCACAAGGTAAATTTGAACCATAATCCCCATTTAATATAATAGATTTATATTAATCCTAAAATGTTATGAAAATAATGAGAAATTTCATATAATATTTCACTGATAGTATATACACATCATGGAAATATATAGGTGTATAATAAAGAATGTGTCTCAAATAAGAAAAATTTAGACAAAATTACATTTTTAATTTGGTAACTCTTGAAACATAAATTACATGAATTAAATTTCAAGAAATGTATATTTTTGTACCCATAAATTTAAATATAGTAATAATATAATACATCCATGGGAATTATACACACCACACAAAAGGAATGGGTGTTTAATAAAGATTTTATCTCATAGAAATAAAAAGTGAGATGCAATTCCATTACCTTTTATATTGACTCTCTTTATATTTATAAGAACCTACTGAATAATAAATATAAGTTTTCTATAAATAATTTATGAAACCATATTCTTATATCTAATTACATATATGGTTTAATTATCACTTTATATTATCTTCTTGTTAACAATTCTATCTTCAGGTTACGCTTCATGTAATATTCACTTTGTTTTTCGCATGAGTATTTATTTGTTATATCATTGGTACATATAATTATATCATAATTTAAAGAATATAAATGAATAAATAAATTTCATTAATATTCATTATATTTTTATTATAATAATATGTATAATATAAAAGTTTGAAATTAAATATATCATTCATGGAGACGGTAGGTTGTACGTACCCATGAACGATGCTTACTTTTTATTAATGTATTGAAAAAAATAAAATACATGACATATATGTATATGTGTATTTGTATATAATATCATTAAAATATAATTATTATTACACATATATAATATAGGTTCACTAAAAACATCCATAATAAACTCTTTGTTGTCTATGAACAAATCATGCAACTTTGAGGGTATGGTAGTCTACACTTCCTTAAATAAAATTATCGTATTAACACAAGATAGAAAGAATAATGGTATTTTCAAAAGTAAAATTAAATAATAATAAATACATTAAAAATATATTATATATCATATATAAATATATTTTTCACCATAAATTACACCTTTAGAGGTGGTAATGAAAAAATGAACAATCATAGTTTCGTGAGGTGGTAGTTCACCGTACACATAAAAATAATATTCAGTTACCATTAGATATAAGTGTGTGTAAGTGTAGGTGTAAACCATAAAATAACAAAACCTTTGTATATTGAGGATATTGGTGTTTTATAAAAGCATTTAATAAGTATAGTGGAGGTGGTGGAGAAAGAAAATAAAAGAAATGAGTTTGAGGGAGGGTGTTGCCTCTTAATCAGGTAACTCCTTTTGGTTTTCACTAAAGAGATTATTTTTATGGATTTATGACCAAATTCAGGCCTAATGTATGAATGGAGGGATGTTTGGAGACTATATTGATTTAGTTTGGATTAATAAAATATTCTTTATATGTGTGATAATGGGGTAGAGTGCTTTGTTTTTTATTGTGGAGGGGGAGTGACACTGTTGTAAACACAAAAAGGTATTCCATAATGGGAGGTATCATTTTCCTAATGTGCCTAAAAATTTACAACAAATGGATTAGTGTGAAATTATTTTTGAAAAAGTATACACCACATAAAAATGTTTTCATTTTGTTAATTTTTTTTTCCTTACCTTCTATGACTCCCCAATTTTATTATTTCGGTTTTTATTAAAGAATTTTGTTTTATAACCTATGTAATTCAAACCTTAAGACTAAAATATACTAAGATTTAATATATAATATATATTAACTAAATTAAAAAAATTATTCCGAATTTAATAAATATAAATACCATGTCTTTTGGGAAGTATGTTTTAAAACAAGCAAATGTGACCCGCAAAACACTACTTAAACCCGAACCATGCTAAAAATGTGTTTTATAATACACGAGTCAATATGTTAATTATACAAGATAATTTGGCCCATTAATAGACCATATTTAATACTTTTTAACACTTAAAAATATCTTGGATGAATATATAATTTTGATTAATTGAAATTCATTTAAAAAAATATAAATTATTATTAAATAATGATAATGTTAATATGGAAATTATTTATTTAATTTTTTTTGAAATATAAAAATAATTATGGATTTCAAATATACTATGTTTAAAGATGTATAACATGATATATTAATCTTAAAAAATAATTAAATATGAAAATTTAATAAATTTACTTCACATTTAATATTTATAATATCATTTATTTTAGATAATTATTAACTAAATTATCACTACGTTGGTGTTTCTTATGCATTTCAGGTAACCAAATATCAAAAAATATTGATAAATTATTATGATAATATAACCTCTTTTTATTTCAAAATTATATATATATAACTGAAAATATGATGCTTTTACTTATCTTAAAATGTTAAAGGTAAGTAAATATCACCTTTTTCTTTTTTTCCTTACATAATTTTTATATAGAAAAATTCCATTTAATAACATCCCAATAACTAATAAAATTAGAACAAATAGGGGATATGGTCTAATTATTGGAATCCAATGGATTTTGGAGATGTATCTAGGTCATTTTGGTCCTTAAGATTATGCTATAGTCCCTAATTAAGATTAATCATACCTTAATCATTGTGATTAATTTTAATCACCTTCACTACTATTTGTGGTCAAAAATTAATTTGATATTATCAAACTAAAAATATTATACTGATTATAACTATATATTTACATTTTTCCAAATTTGAATAACAGATGTTGGAATATTAGTTTTAACACTTATCTCTCTGGCATGTTAATAAATATTTTTTTAAAAAAAACCTTGAAAAGGTCCATATTTTTTACAAAAAAATTTCATATAAAAATGTTTCAAATGACCTGAATTGTTTTAATATATGTATAATTGATCTAATGTGTCTTTAGAAACAAAATTAAATTATAAATTAATATTAATAATTTTTTAAATGAAAAGGTATTTTTTATCCAAAATACATTATTTTTTAACTATTCATCAAAAAATGAATTCTTTTAGAAAAATTAATTTGAAGATAACTTTGAAATTACGTGTTAAAAAATTATGTTATTTTAGCAAATCCAATTTTAAAATGTGAATTAAACTAATTTTATTATTTTTCACATAATGACTTGAAAATCAATTCATTTGAGAATATAGTATTTTTAGACATATAAAGACATTAGCAAAAATTATGTTTTTCAAAATAAATATGTTTTATTTATATAAACCCAAAATAAATCCCATTTGAAAATAATTTATTACTATTCTTATTACAAATTTTATCGGCTAGGTTTTAATTGTATCATTTAAATAATTCTCATAATAAAATGATGTTTCATAGAATCTCAGTACTGCGTGTAATGTACAACAAGTTAGTGATTTGGGTAGCACAAGCTATGTCAATTATTTGTGAATGGAATTTCAGCCTTAGTTCAATGAAATACATCAATGGAAATTAAATCAATTGAAAATAAAATATTTTACAAAATATCGGGGTGTTACATTCTGCCCCTTTGAAATGATTTTCACCCTCAAAATTAATCTTAGTATCAAAGGTTTAACAATAAAAATATTCCACCACAGAAACCCACATTGTAAAAATTAATACTAAAAAATCCCTAAAAAGGGGAAGTTGGATACATAACGGTTACCTAATGTAATTCATAATGAGATTTCCATGTAGGAGAACATATGTGGGATGTGAAAAGGTGGACATGGAAGAGAAATGTAACCATCAGGTTCTAATGGAGAGTTATAGAGAATATGGACAAGAGAAAATTAATAATCCCAGAGCCATAAATTTGGGATAAACTAAGGGACCTCTTGATTCATCAAAAGCGAAGGTACAAGAAAACCATTTCTGTCCCAAATATCCTTTTTCCTAAAGTACAAAATTTGTCATTAAAATATATAATTACATGATTTTAATACAATGCTACCCTTTAGTTTTCATTGATCTACATCACCCCTTTCTTTAAAATTGTAGGTGAATTCTTCAATCCTAAAGAACTATTATATTATAAGACCCATTATATTCCATCCCATTAGTTATCATCCACACAAATTAGTTTGAACAGGCTATCCAATATGCATAAATCCTTATATTAAGAGATAAAAATTTAATCTTACTAAATTCATATGAAGTTAAAGTTAATCTTTCCATAAATGTATAACAATATAAACCATTCAAAAGATAAAAAATGAAAATTTTTAAAATGAAATTCATGAAATCAGATTACCATTGATCCCCATATAGATGAATTTACCACTTGGTAGTCACATTCTAAACATGTTAATCCCATAATCATATATTCCTTAATTACCATAAATTCTTTTGGAAAATATGAATTTATCCTTATTCTAATGATGACACGATATATTATTGAAATATAATAATTTATAAACATAATCCTTGATGGAATAAAACATTTTTTAACAATTAATTCTAGGATAATCTTTTTTGTCCAATTTACTTATTCATACCCAACAAAACTTTATCCAAACATCATTATCTCAACACAAGGCATTAATTAATTTTTACCTTTAATAAAAATTTCACCTTTTAATTAGATTTATTTTCTATACCTTCATCACCATTCAACATGTAATTTTCTATCCATAATAAAAAATTATTCTGAAGTTACATTTATATTTCATGATTTATATAACACAATATCTAAATTCAAAAACATAAATACTTTACTCATCCAAAATTATTCTTAAACCATTACCTAGGCTTCACCAGCATATTATTTAATACTTCTTTCATAGAATATGTAATATGAATCTTTTATTATGTTTCCTCAACCTCAATCTATTCATGATTCGTATGTTTAATGTAAATAATACTAGAAGAACATCACATTTGTTCCACATGTTGTTTGTGGTCTCTTAATCTTTAGAACTATAACCAATACTCATACCACATTCATGATTATAATTATAATATTTCCACTTGGTAAATATATTTTCATAATTACCATTATTTACAAATCTAAAACATTAAATATAATCCATGTTCTGTATATTTCTTTCTATTGACTCAAACCATAAAGAAAAGTGTGAGAATCATTTATCATATTGGGATACCTTATAATCATTAAACTTACTTATAATGTGTGTAAATCATGAGTCCTAATTATTCAATATTTGAAACATGATGTTTTTTCTAGGTTATTCATATTCATCCTATATTAAAATCCTCACTATGGTTCATTAATATTTTATGAATTCTGAAAGCATATCCCTAAGGACAGTCAAACTAGGTATGCAGGAAGACACATTTTCATCTACTAGATTACCCCGATTTAGGCTTAGGATATCTTATTAGAGTTGTTACCCCAAGGTACATCTATTCTAGATCCAAATCCACTTGTAGTATCTAGGTAAGGATGTATTGGTATGAAACCACTCACTCTATTTTTTACCAAATTTCTAGGACCATTTTGTAAAGTTAACTCATCCTTATACTTATTCTTAGAGACATCCCCATACATATCACTGGAAATATACCAAGGTATATCACAAAATATTTCTCATACTAGTTTCTGAAGTTTGAATAAACATTTACTCTGATACAAACTATAATGACCCCTTCTTAGTGTACATAAAAAGTACATCACTTTTTAAGAATACATAAAACATTAAAAAATAGTTGCCTAGAGATAATTTTTGTTTATCACCTTTTGAATCTTGGAAGAAAAATTTTATGACACAATGAAATATCTTTAATGTTTCTCAAAAATATCTTCTCCTTTTCTTTTTATACATAAAGAAATTTCTTCATATCCTAGGGAAAGTAAAACATGAATGAGTTGAGATCAAATTCTTAGTAAGGGTAAATAGATGAAACATGTAAGCATATCATGATTATATGGGTATGAGAACATGATCATGACCATTTTATGATCGTACCATATATATATAGAATCATAAATATGAATCATGGAATTCATATTTGTAGTTTATAATACATGAATCATAAAAAAATAAAGAACATGATCCACAAAATCATAATTTAACAGTAATACATAGAATTATGAAAGAAAAATAAGAATATAAAAACCGATGTCTAGGTGTCCTACCAAGGCCATTGTAAATATTTTGTCTCGGGTTAATCACGAGCATACCTTATTCGGGCTATTGATTACCTCCCTTGTACCCTCTTGTTTTGGTCTTGGAATCTTATCCCTTGTACCCTCTTGATTTGGGATTGGTATATACTTCTGTGTACCCTCTTGTTTCATGCATGGGATTCCCTCTCGTGTACCCTTAGTGCTTATAAAACCTTTTTTAATAAAAAAAGTATTCAAAGGAGATATAATTCCCAACCATATAAAAATTAAATAATAAATACATGTGTCACAAAATCAAAAACAATCATATCATAACCCCTAAAATGAAGTTGGTTTCATTAATATGAAATCATAAATTAAATTTTGAAAAAGAAACAAGTTTCATAATCATTTCATCAAATATTAACCTGTGAAAATAAGTGGGATTCATAGACAAAATTCCAATAAAGAGTAATAGATTTATTAAATATAATTCTATAATATGTAAATCATTCAAATAAATAGTATGAATGGAAACATTGAATCATTTCCCCTTAATGGCATGAGTAACACCAACATATGTTATCTTAGAAGGGAAATAATTTTTAAGGGTATTTTAAAAACACTTTAGGAGTAAATTATCCTTTATCCTTTAAAAACGATTCTTAAAATTTTAAAAAATATCACAAAAATTTTCTTCAAAATAAATTTTAAAACTTATAGAAGAATAATTAAAACCATTTTTGAAATCATTTTCCACAAAAAACATTTAGAGTAGCTTCAAAAAAAAATTAAAAACCGTATTTAATTGAAAAATTATAAAATAAGCATGAATGTTTTTTGAAAAAATTCTTTGAAAACATATTTTAAAATATAAATTATAAAAATTAACTTTTTAAATGTGATAATAAAGTATCAAATATTTTACAATGGGTAAATCGATACATGTTATATGAGGTAAAAAGAACATTAATTTTTCAATTTAATATGGATTGAAAAATTACTTATTTGGAAAGAAACATGTATATTAATTTGAAAAATTGGTAAAAGGAAAAAAGGTAAAACATTATTTTAATGATCATAGGATATTAGTATAATATTTTTGGAAACCCTTTTTAGAAAACATGGATTTTATGGAACCTAGATTTTCGACCGAGAGAGAGTAAAGTCGGGCTTTCTTAAAAGCACTTTATTAACAATATTATATAACAATGTGTGTAGAAATGGTACCAATACATGAATATATAATTAATATCTATAGTAGAATAAAATTCATGAGAGTTTATAAGATATGGATAATAATATTTCATCATATGAAGCATAAATACAAACAATCTTGAAAAATGATGAGATTGTTTCAATAAACTCTTTCGACATGGTGAATTTGAACTATACTAACCACTTAAAAAAATTTAATTACATGAATAATGATATAGCATATAAATAATTAGATTCATGATATATCATTTAAAAGGAAATATATACACCGGTTGAAAAAATATAGGTTCATAACACGACATGTGTCTCAAAGAAATAAAATTTAGGCAAAATTACTTTACTAATTTGGTATCTTTTCAAACATAAATCCCATAAATTACATTTCATAAAATGAACAATTAAATTCCAAAAAAATAGGTATAATAATAATATAATACATCCATGTGATGTATTCACACCAGACAAAAGGAATACGTGGTGAATAAAGAATGTATATCACAGAAATAAAAAGGTGAGATGAAATTCACATACCTTGCGTCTTGACTATCTTTATACTCATAAGAACCTCATGTATAATAAATATAAGTTCATTATAAATCTTTTTCGAAAAATATTATTATATTTAATTATATATATGTTTTTATTATAACTTTATGTTACCCTCTTGTTAACAATTTTATGTTAATGTTACAGTTTAGGTAATATTCACTATGTTTTTCGCATGTGTTTAATTTTTTATATTATTAGTAATTATAATTATATAATGATTTGAATAATTTTAAAAAAATATAAATATAAATAATATTCAGTATATTTTTAATATAATAATCTATAGAATATAGATTTATGAAATGGAATACACCGTCTATAGAGACGATAGGTTGTACGTACACATGAACATTGATTCAGTTTTTTGACGCGTTGAAAGAAAGAAAGTACATGATATATATGTATATGTATATATGTATATAATCTCATTAAATTAGAATTATTATTTCATATATATAATATAGGTTCACTAAAATTATCCTTATCATATTCCATATAGTGTGTAAACGAATCACATCATTTTGATGGGTCGTTAGTCCGCACTTCCTGAAATGAAATTATCATATTAACACAAGTTAGAAAGTAGAAGGGTATGTTGTAAATAAAAATCAATGAAGATTAAATACATTATAAATATAATATAGATCATATATAAATATATTTTCCATCATAATTTCCACCATGAGTGGTGGTAAAAGAAAAAAATGAACAATCATCATTTCCTAAGGTGGTATTTTTCCTCACACATAAACAAAATGATCATTACCCATTAGACGGAATTATGTGTAATTATAGGTCAAAAACATCACATAAAAACATCCTAATATATTTATGATACTTGTGTTGTAATAAATGCAGTAAATAAGTATTGTGGAGGAGGTGGAGAAAGAAAATAAAAGAATGGATCTTGAGGGAGGGTGTTACCTCTTAATTGGATAGCTCATTTTGGTTTGCAACAAAGGGATTCCATGGAAGGATTTATGCCCAAATTTAATCTTAAATGATTAATATATTGATGTTGGGAGACTATTTGGTTAGAGGTTTTATGATCCAATTTGTCTTGAGAGGTGTGAAGAAGGGGTAGAGTGCTTCCTTTTTATAGTGGAGGGGGAGTGAAACTCTCGTAAATACCAAATGATATTTAATAATGGGAGGTATCCATTACCTAATGTGACACAAAATGGAAATGTAATGGTTTATTTTGAAATTATGTTCTTACCAAATATACAACAAACAAAAATATTTTCATTTTAATACTTTTTTCTTTCCATCCAAAAGACCCAGGATCAAATCCGGGTTGGGACTAATTTTCGGGGAACTGTAGCAGTACTGTAGCTGTACTATAGCTGTCGTGGAACTGTAGCAGTGGTAGTACTGTAGCAGTGGAGGCACTGTATGAAGAACTGTAGCAGTGGCGGTACTGTAATAGCCCGGGTACTGTAGAAGTACTATTTACCGAAGGGCCCTTTGGGCCAAAAAAGGGCTTTCATGCCTTGTATTCAGACCACATGGTCTTCGGTATTTGGGCTATGTATTGGGTCCCCCTATATCAAGTTTTTAAGTGGTATTTTCTTTAATTAATAAATGAGGCTTCGACCCCAACCTTTAAAAAAATCATGTGATTTGGAAAATAATTTTTGAAACAAGTGCATGTGATGTACAAAACAATAATAAAACACGGACTACACTAACAACGTTTTTGACAATGTATTGGCCAATATGTTAATTATCAAATATAAATTGGTCCATTAATATACCATATTTAATATTTTTTTAACAATTAAAAATAACTTGGCATAATCGTTTATTTTTATTAATTTTAAATAATTTTATAAAATATCATTTATTGGTAAATAAAAATAATAATAATTTTGGAATTATTTATTTAATTTTAAATTTAAAATATCAAAATAATATTGGAATTAAAATATATTAAGTTTAAAGACGTCTAAATTGATATATTAATCTTAAGAAATTATTAAATATAATAATGAAATCAATTTACTTCACTTTTAATATTTATAGTCATTTATTTCATTTAATTATTAACTAAATAATCACTACCATAGTGTTTATTATACATTTTAAATAACTAAATCATCTCTTAAAATTATTGATAAATTATTATGATAAAAATAACCCATTTATCAATCAAAATAATATTTATAACGGTAAATATGATGTTTTTTATATATTTCAAATATTTATTAATGTTAACGGTAAGGAAAGATCCCTCTGTGTCTTTTTATTTACTTAATATTTTATATAGGGTGCTTTATTTTAATAATATTAAAATATCCAAAAAATGAGAACCAAGAGGGGATATGGTCAGATTATTGGCATTTAATGGATTTGGGACAAGTGTCTAGGTCATTTTGGTTATTATGATTATGTTTTATTCCCCAATTAATATTAATCTTACCTTAATCATTGTGATTAATTTTTATCTCTTTAATGAATATTTTTTTATCAAAAATTTAGTTGATATTATTTGATTAAAAATATCATACTGATTAAAACTGTGTATGCCTATTTTTTAAAATTTATGTCATAGAAGAGAAAAATTTAAGTATAACGCTAATCCCGCAGACAAGGCGAGAAAGCGGTGTTTTAGGTAAAAACATTGAAATATTCAATACATTTTTATAACCAATTTCAATATAAAAATGATTCCAATGACCTATTTTGGTTTAATAAATTTATAATTGATATATTGTGACTTTAAAACCCTAATTAAAATCTAAATTAATATTAATAATTATTTAAAAAAAGTTGATTTTTATTAAAATTTAATATTTCCTTATTTATCAAGAAATCAAGTTTCCCAAAAATACACCAAAAATTCATGATAAGATAATTTTGACAATATGAATTCAAAAAATAATTATATTTTATCAAATTCAATTCCCAAAAGTGTATAAAATTAATTTTATTGTTTTTCACAAAAGGAAATGCAATGAAGTTCATTTGAGAAATTAGTATTTTTAAACATATAAAGACTTTACCAAAAATTATATTTTTAATATAAAATATTTTATATATATATAAAAATGTTATAAAAAATATTTCAAAATTAGTTATTACTATTCACATTACAAATTTTATCTACCAGGTAATAATTTTATCGTTTAAATAATTGTAATAATAAAAAGAAGTTTCATAGAAACTTTGTGTTGTGTCTAATGTATGATAAGTCAGTTTGGTTTGTAGAGAAATCAATGTCAGTGCCATGTTAATGAAATGTTTTACTAGTGTAATTAAATACATCAATGAATATTAATTCATTCGAAAAAAATTCACATAATCTTAGGGTGTTACATAATTAGTGCAAGTTAAATCGATCCAATGGTAACTCACATTATCCATCAATCATTTATGCATATATATTTCCTATTTTTAACATTATCACATTTTCCCCTATTCCGCATTTCAATAAAAATTAAAATATTTTGGTGAAATACCAAAAATTCACCCTACCCTTTTTCCAATGAATAGATTCTAAAAATTAAATCTATTTTATGAAATTATTTTTCTAAATACGAGGAGTTATATTTTTAAATGAAATCATTATATATTTTTTTAAAAAAAATTAATATTATAATAAATTTTGTATCCCTTTAAAAAATTACTTATAGTCTCATAAAACTATATTTTTAGTGTCCCAAATTATTTATATCTGACAATTAAATCATTTTAAAGATAAAAAACATAATATAGTTACATATTTAGGATCTAAAGGTTTAGTGTCTTGGGAAAATGAAAATCCTACATAACTTTTACACAATAAAACATAAACATTATTTAAGTTATTATTATCTCTTTCTTAGTGCCCCTCACATTCTCCTTAGTATAAGTAATCACCCGAGGATATATATCAAATAATAGGGTGACTTTAAATTCCATTAAATGGACGAATAATGAAAATGAAACAATATAATATGGATGGTAATAATCATAATTGACATATAATAATTATAGTATCAATATAAAAATTGTGATGAAAATATATTATAATGACTTGGAATGTGGAAATGCATAAAAATGAAACATTATTTTGTTAGTGCTCAATTACCTCACATAGTTTTTGACAAATATAACTTCATGTTCACACATAACATATGTGTATAATAATAACAACGTCATAGTAAAAAAATTTAAAATCATTTCCATTCATAATAACATTATCTCATGAGATAAATCCTATTAATCAATGAATTAGAGGGATATACAATTCTAGACAAACCTGCTACATCATAATATTTACATAATCATGGATGACACATTGAATGTATTACAATCATAATAATTAATGTACATATGGAAAATAATGGGATTCATTAAGATTTTTTCAATATTTATTTCATGAATAAAAATAGTATTCTAAAATGAAAATTGAAAAAACGTAGTTTCTAAAAGAATAATTATTATTGAGTGATGAAGAAACAACTGAAGACGAGTCAATGTTGTGTTTTGGAGAGAATAATTCTTTTGGAAAATATTTTTATTGGTCATAAATCAAGTTAGAAACATTTATATCCCAAAAATAAAAGGGAATAATAATGAAATGTTATTTAAGTAATATTATAGGAATATTCGTACGTATAATAATGTGAAGGTGGAATAACCCAAAGAATTGGATTTGGGTTTGAGAATCCCCTTACCATAATTCCGACCTTATTTCATCACTTGTGGGGCCCTAGATAATAAAATTATATTTATTAAAACATTTATCCATTATTTAATTATAGTTATTTTTATAAATATTTATCAACTATAATCACAATATTATATTTGTGAATTTATTTTAATGAAATTGAACGGTTTTCTTATATTACTTTTCTTATAAAATTCCTACTTTACATTGATTCATTTATTATGTTATATTTAATTTATAAATTATTATAATTAATTATATAATATTGAAATGATTATAATTAAATTTTTATATATTGTATTTCATTTATAATATCCATACATGATAATGGTTATATGTGTTAACATGAAAATGTCTCCATAGGTGGTTAACCAGCCTTTGATGGGACATTGTTGGGAGAGTAGGAAAGGGAAGTTTAAAATTTATATATATAGTAATATGATAATTACATGAGGTTAAAATTATTAATATAATTATAAAATACATTATAATTAATTATTATATGGTTTTGTTTTGAAAGGTTTGGTAAAAAAATAACAAAAAGTGAAAAAATAAGTAAAAAAGAGAGAGGAGTTGATCAGAACATACATAAGCATCAGTGTAACTCCTCTAGTAATACACTAAAAATATCTGGATGCATAGAGTGGAATTAATAGAGAATTTCCCTAATGATTAAAACGTTATTTATATACGGGATTGGGGAAAATATTTATACTTTTAATGGGTATGATTAGTTGTTTTCAAATGGAAGAGAGAGGGGTCCTTTTAGTATAAAATATTGAATATCATATTATACCAAACGTAAAAAAATTAATAGTGATTTTTTAAAATATAAATAATATATAAATATAATATAATGTGTTTAAGACGTACTCCCCCATTTATAAATCTAATTCATAAATTTATTAAATATTAATGTGGGAAAAAAGGGAAATTGATAATTTAAGTAATCAATATTCAATTTAGCTTTTGGAAACTATTTTTTAGATTTTGAAATTAATTTTACTGCATTTTAATGACCCATTTATGAAATTATATTTATAATTGATGAAACTATGGATCTATAAATTAGAGACCCAAATGGTGATGTACATGGACATTACATTACTTTTACGGAATACTTAATACATAACAAAAACAAACACCAAAGGACTGTAATAGTTTAGTGTCTTTGGAAACTCAGAACATAATCTTCTAATCGTGGTGAACGATCCTCAACATCTCCCATAAAGATCTTCCCATTTTTTTCCTTACATAAAACCTTTCTTTATATCCTAGGGAAAATAAAACATATAAAGGGTGAGCTCAAATGATCAGTTAGGGTAAACATGGAGAAAATAAAACAAACCATATACTTTTGAACATAGAAACATGAACATAATATTTAAACAACGAAATCTTGAGAAATGACATAAAACATGGTAGTACGTAAGTCATAGATCATAAAGAAACATTAATACTGATAAAATAACATAGGAATAAAACATGTAATTGTGGAAACCATTAAGCACATGTAATGATTTCCATAGTAGCCAAGGCATTGCTGCCAAGATCATATTAGTGGACAAAGTCCCTTTCTGAATCGAGTTCACTCCTTGTTCCAGTCCTGTATCACAGAACCGGATTAACATGACGTTTCAGCCATGTCTATCTCATGAGAAATAAATATTTACCCAATGCATTAGAGGGAGATATAGTTCCCAACCATCTCATAATTAAATCATTCTTTCATGTGCCACAAAATAAGTAGACATTATTCATAACAACCAAACGAATTAAATGGGTATCGTGAACATCACCCCATCATAACATAAACCATATTAATGAAATGGATATCATTTCATCATAATAATAATAATAAAACCATGTAAATAATAGATACATTATACTTGAAACAGAAACATAATTAATAATGACATCTTATATGGAAAATAGTTTTGATAAAACACTTGAAATGAATTATTGAAGAAAATATAAATTCTTCTTTGAAATCATTTACTTTTCTCAAAATGCCGTGAAATTTTTAAAGAAATGGATTTTTTTTAAATAATCATAAAATCTTATAGAATAAGCTTCATGAAAATTAGGTGTTATGAAACTGTAAAAATCCCTTCATGCCGTATAAGTTAAAAAAATCATTCTTCTCGTACTTTTTCGGGAAAGTCAAAAAGTACCTTATATGGTAAACAAAAGAAATATTCCTTCCATATGATTTGGTAAAAGTAAAAAAGGGAAAAAATCACTTTAAAAATACATGGAAGAAAAGTAAACATTTTATGAAAACGTTTTGAGAACATATGTACAAGGATAATAAACATAACCCTAGTAAATACTTACGAATAAACAATCTCGGATTAGAATGAGATTGGAATAATTTTCCCTTACCTTAGGTCCGATATGATTCATACATATCTGAACCTCCTATATAATGATTTAAATATTGCTATTTACTTATTAAAGAATCATATTCATTGTTATTATATCATATATTGTTCACTTATGACTTTATATTACCCATTCTTTTGTAAATTCCATGTTAAAGCAGAGTTTTGGGTAAAATCGTTTAATTTATCGTAATTGTTTTGACTTGTTGTTATTGATATTATTATTACTTATATCATGATATACTTACTTAAATAATTTAAATCATTATTTATTTATCATATATATTCATTATATATATATAATAGATAGATGAATGAAATGAAATACACCGTTCATGGAGACGTTAGGCCGTACGTACACATGAAAGCTATTTTCCTTTCCATATTGACTTGAATGTATGTAAGTAGATGAAATATATATATATATATATACATAAATTCACTATCTTAATTATTTCATATATTTCATTATTATTCATTATATATACTTTATAATCATTCTTGAAAGGTTAACATGGAGAATGAATCTCATCGCGTCGTGGAGACGGTAATCCGTACGTATGCACGAGCGATGATATCGTTCCCATAATTATTGAATGAAATTGGAGTGGATGATATAATATCTTAAAATCAGTATGATGTTAGAACAACTATATATAGTTATTTTTTACACCATTATACCCATCCAAGTAAGGTGTTGGTGGAAAAACTAATTACACCACGGCGTGGAGATGGTATTCCGTACATATGCACGTGCAGTGATTTTGTTTTCCATAGGATAGATAAAAGGTGAAATTGGGTCGTTTCATATTTATAATTACATATCTGTTAATAGTTAATAATTATGTTATTAATTTCTAATGAAACAACTAACGAAAAGGATGTAGAAGAAGAAATAAACTTGAAAGAGTCGGTAGAAGAGATTACCTCTTCCTCGACGCACCTCCATTATACTTCTTCTTAGGGAACTAGAGTTTTTCTTTTGAGAAGACCAGAACCTATAATATGTTTCTAGGGTTGTTGATAATGTAAATGTTCAGGGGTTGGCTGAGCTTCAAGGATCAAAAGGGTGTTAAGAGAAGAGGGAAGGGGTGCCCATTTTATAAGGGAGGAGAGGGGCAGCTTTGGAAAAACTTACAAAATTATTTTATAATAAAGTCATTTTCGGTTTATAATAGATCCAAATATTTCAAAGATAAAGTGGGGATGGGTCAAAATCCTCACAACAAATAGGTTTTAGGCAAGTTTAGGTTACTATTTTAAACTTATGATTTAGATTTAACACTAAGATAAATAATTTATCTTTTACCACGTCTTCTTGACTTCTTAGACTACATGGTTAATAAACATATTATAACAAGCCAAATGAACTCCAAGTGGTTAATTATTAATATATATAACCTTATCTAAGTCATTTTTCCTATCCTTATATTTTTATTAATAGAATAACAATTAATAATATAATTGTTTTTTAAAAAACTTTTTTAAGTCAACTTTGACACTATTTGGTACTAGATTTTTGTAAAAATCATAACATAATTACTAGTTCGAAAAAATTTAATTAAATCAATAAAATAATGTCATATTAACCTTTAAAATTATTTTAATTCATAAAAAGACTGAAATTACATTTATTTGGGTATTTATAACATTAATTATGTTAATATTTCATTGATAAGGTAATTACTGCATCATCATTGTGTCATAAATAAATTAAATTATTTATTGTATAAACATTATAAATAAAATACCATTATGTATTAAATATTTTTATCTTTATAATTAATATTTATATTAAAATATATCTTATGTATAACCCTATATTCAAACTGTTACATTTATTATACATTGATATTAACCATTTTAACTCTTCTTTAAATAAAATAATAATAAATTTCTTAATCTAATACAAGTGGACCTAAAGGGTAATATTTTATTCCTAAGGTTGTTTTTGGTCGAATTACACTTATCCAATTGAACTAGGACATGTGTTAGGTTAATAGTAATATCATTTTTACCCTTAATTACCATATTTACTTTTAACCATGGTAAATAAAAGTAAAAAGTTACTATCCACCAAAAATTATTTTTATTATATTGAACCAAATTTTACTCCTTGATATTAACTGTGTCTCTTGAATTTTTGAAATTCCACTCATAGAAGCAGTAAAATTAGTTTTTATGTAAATTTTCAAATTTTCCTTGGAGGTGGGTAAAAGATGGTGAAAAGTTCACTAAAATTTTTATATATCTAAAATTACTATAAAATGACTCAATGAATTAAATTGAACATATATTGGTATTATGTATCAATTTTTACCTAAAATTAATTTAAATAAAATAAATAATTATTTAAATAAAAATTCGGTTTTTAAATAGTAACCCAGTGTTTTCACTATTCATCAAAAATTGTTTTTTTTCAAAAAAATTCCAAAAATTCAACCTAGGATAATTATTATATTTTGAATCCAAAAATTAAGTCCATTTTGGAAATAAAATTTCAAAATGTGGGTATTACTATTCATAATGGCTAGTTTATATAACATATCGTTGTTTAGTGAAACTCGGTATTGAGTAAAACATACACTATTGTGGAAGGTCGCGATTGCCTGTAATGCAAGCCAAGTCAGGGATGCGTGTAGTGATGGCTCCTTTTGGTGTAGCATACAACATAAGAAATCAATGAAATTAAAATTTATATTTTTCATAAAATCTCGGGGTGTTACATTCTACCCCCCTTAAAATGAATTTCTCCCTCGAAATTCGTCGTGGTTATAAACGGTTTACTACTTGAAAGTTTATTTCATAGAAACCCAAATCGTAAAAAGGAATACTAATACTTCATTTGAAAATGGTAAGTTAGAATCATAATAGTCATCCAATGTAACTCAGCACTGGGTTTCCACATCGGAGAACATAGGTGAAAATATGGATATGGAAGAGAAATCTAACCATCAAGTTCTAATGGAGAGTGGTAGAGAACACGGCTATGAAAAAGCCAACAATCGCAAAGCCATAAATTTGAGATGATATAAGGCACCATCTGATTCATCAGATATAAGGGCAGTAGGACTCCATTTTTTGTTTTGAATACCATTTCCCTAAAGTTGAAGAATTTGAATTAGAAGAAATACTTACTTTATTTCGGTATAATCTTACCGTTTTTCGTTCCTTGAACAATTTCCACTTCATCTCTTAAAGAAATGAAGTTGAATTTTTCATTTTTGAAGTGTTAGCAGATCATGTGATAGAATTATGGGTCATTACATATGTCTCAAACAAAAGCTTAGGAAACGTTATTAAATATAAATAAGTCCATCTATAGTGAGAGTACTCATATCTGGTTCCTAAAATGGACTTATACTTCATATATCATATATTTAATATAATAAAAATAGTTTCTACTAACCAAGGACTTCCTGTAGGCCAGTGATAGGTGATAAAGGAATGTCGCACTTCGGTTTTGGGTTTGATTCCCGCATCCTTGTACGACGGGATGGGTTGTCGCCCGTCCTGCAAGTTGTACCTTTTTCTAAAACTACACTATTATAACATTCCAGAAATAATATTGAAAAAAAGTTATATCCTTAAACAATATTGTCTGATGTCAAACATAATCCATTCCAATCATTAGGCTTATCCAAAATACATATGTCCAATCTCATAGTATAAAGAAAATGATTACTTGAAAGCTCACATAACAAGCACACGAATACCATCATTTACCCCCATATATTAGAAGATATATCTTGTTGGTCACATTCCAAAAATTTGAATACCTTAATAATGTATTGCCATAAAACCTTTGTGAAAACATGAGTGCTGTCAAAAGCTAACTCTTTCTTCATACCAAAATCCCAAAATTTCTATATACTCAATCCATGATATCACTTTGTCCTTATATCAGTCATGAGCTCATTAATACAATCAAACATGTTATTTTGTCCTTATCCATTCATTATGATCATATCATCTTCTTTCCAAAATATTTGAATTACTTTTCCTAGTTACTGATACCATTCAACATATAATTTCAAATAATTTAGAAAAATCAATAGTGTAACAATCCTTAGATGTGTCATTATTCCATAGTACCATTACCTATACCACATAACTCTTGATAAACACGAATCACTCCACTACCTTCTTAAACCACTGACTGAGCTTGAACAGTTCTTTCAACTCACATATCATTTATAGTCTCTTCATCATCATCAACATAAATACTACACATATGACCATGCTGATTATCTTCATGGGATTTTCCCTTAGGGAATTGGTTTTCATAATTCTAATACATTCCACATTTAAAACATTTAATCATTGATGATGTCATAGAAATACCATTATCCTTGTCCATGGTGTTAACTGAACCTTTTCCGTTACACTTACTGGCTTTGTGTCCTTCTTTTCCACACCCAAAGCATCTTACAGTTCCTTTGAAATATTCTCCTTGATGCCTCTTCCCACATGATTTACATGAGAGAAATTCAACTTTCTTTCCTCTATGATCATCATGAAACTCCATCTTTCTCTTATTAGCTGAGTTGGGAAACATACCAAAGTTGAGATTATTGATCATATTATGAGATTTCTAATTAGGCATAATAACGATATGTGGACTTCTAGATCCAATTTCATTTGGTTTCTCATGAATAATATCATTCCATTGTCCATCATATCCTCCATTATCATGAATCTTCCTATTTCCATCCATTTTCTAAAACCCAAAAAGAATAGTGTGAGAGGCCAAAATCATAATCAAGGGGGAGTAACATCAATATATAACATCCTAGGTTTAATTATAACATTGTTATCATAATTATAGGACTATAACATATACTTATACTTAACCTTATGGACATCCCTAGACATACCATAGAAATATCTCTAGGGATCTCACTAAAGTCCTCACATCCTAGTTTCCAAATGTTGACTAAACTGAACCTTTGATACCAACTGTAGAGACCCAAAGCTTGATGTACATGGACATTACATTACTTTTACTGAATAATTAATACATAACAAAAACAAACACTTAAGGACCGTAATATTTTAGTTTCTTTGGAAACTCGGAATATAATTTTCTAATCATGGTGAAAGATCCTCAACATCTCCCATAAAGAACTCCCCCTTTGTTTTCTTACCTAAAACCTTTCTTTATATCCTAAGGAAAATAAAACATATAAAGGGTGAGCTCAAATTCTCAGTAAGGGTATGAATGTAGAAAATAAAACAAACCATATACATTTGAACATAAAAACATGAACATAATGTTTATACATCGAAATCTTGAGCAATGACCTAAAACATGGTAGTACGTAAGGTATATATAATAAAGAAACATTAATCATGATAAAATAACATGGGAATAAAGCATGTAATTGTGGTAACCATTAACCACATGTTATAATTTCTATTGTAGCCAAGGCATTACTGCCAAGACCATCTTAGTAGACAAAGTCCCTTTCTGAATCGAGTTCACTCCTCGTTCTAGTCCTATATCACTGAACCAGATTAACGTGCCATTCCAGCCATGTCTATCTCATGAGATATAAATCTTTACCCAATGCATTTTAGGGAGATATAGTTCCCACCAATCTCATAATTAAATTATTATTTCGTGTGCCACAAAATAAACATACATTATTCATAATAACCCAATGAATTAAATGGGTTTCGTAAACATCATCCCATCATAACATAATCCATATAAAAGAAATAGATATAATTTCATCATAAGAAAAAGCAAAAAATTTAAATAATAGATACATTATACTTGAAACACAAACATAATTAATAATTTCATATTAGATGGAAAATAGTTTTGATAAAACACTTGAAATGAATTCTTGAGGAAAATATCCTTTCTTCTTTAAAATCATTTCCTTTTCGCAAAATGCCATGAAATTTTAAAATAAAATGATTTTTTTGAAAATAATCATTAAAATTTGTAGAAGAAGATTCATGAAAATTAGGCATTATGAAACTGTAAAAATCTGTTCATGCCGTATAAGTTAAAAAAACATTCTTATCATACTTTTCCCAGAAAAGTTAAAAAGTATCTCGTATGGTAAACAAAAGAATGATTCCTTCCATATGATGTGGTAAAAGTAAAAAGGGTAAAAATGACTTTAAACACACAGGGAAGAAATTTAAAAAATTTATGAAAACATTTTGAGAACATATGGACAAGGATAATAAACATAACCCCAGTAAATACTTAGGAATAAACAATCTCGGATAAGAATGAGATTGGAATAATTATCCCTTACCTTAGTTCCGATATGCTTAGTACGTATCCAAAACTACTGTATAATGATTTAAATAATGTCATTTACTTATTACAGAATCATAATCATTGTTATTATATAATATATGGTTCACTTATGACATTATATTACCCGTTCTTTTGTAAATTCCATGTTAAAGCAGTGTTTTGGGTAAAATCATTTTATTTATCGTACTTGTTTAGACTTGTTGTTAATGATATTATTATTACTTATATATTGATTTACTTACTTAAAAAATTTAAATTTGGATTTATATATCATATATATTCAGAAAATATATATATATAATAGACAGATGAATGAAATGAAATACACTGTTCATGGAGACGGTAGGACGTACGTACGCATGGACACTGTTTTCCTTTCCTGATTGAAATGAATGTATGTAAGTAAATAGAATATATATATATAAATAAATTTATTAGCCTAATTATTTCATATATTTCATTATTATTCATTATATATACTTTATAATCACTCTTGAATGGTTAACATGGAGAATGAATCTCATCGCATCGTCGAGACGGTAATCCGTAAGTATGCACGAGCGATGATATCGTTCCCATAATTATTGAATGGAATTGGAGTGGATGATATAATATCTTAAAATCAGTATGATTTTATAATAACCATATATAGTTATTCTTTACATCATTATACCCATCCAAATAAGGTGGTGGTGGAAAAACTAATTAAACCACGACGTGGAGACGGTATTCCATACGTACGCATGCGCGGTGATTTCGTTTTTTGTAGGATGGATAGAAGGTGAAATGGGGTGGTTTAATATTTATAATAATATATCAGTATATATTTAATACTTATTTTATTACTTTATAATGAAACAACTAAATAAAAGGAAGTATAAGAAGAATGAAACTTGAAAGAGTCGGTAGAAGTGATTACCTCTTCCTTGACGCACCTCCTTTAAACTTCTTCTTAGGGCACTAGAGTTGGTGTTTTGAGAAGACCAGAACATATAATATGTTTCTAGGGATGTTGAGAAGGGAAATGTGTAGGGTTTTCCTGAGCTTCAAGGCTCAAAAGGGTGTCAAGAGGAGAGGTAAGAGGTGCCCTTTTTATAAGGGAGGAGAGGGGCACCTTTGGAAAAACTAAAAATATTATTTTATAATAAAGTCATATTCAGGTTACAATAGCTCCAAATTGATTAATTTAGAAGATAAAGTGGGTATGGGTAGAAATAATCTAAACAAATATGTATTAGACAAGTTTAGGTTACTATTTTATCCTTATCATTTAGATTTAACACTAAGATAAATAATTTAACCTTTACCGTGTCTTCTTGTTTTCTTACACTACATGGTTGATAAACATACTATAACAAGCCAAACGAACCCCAAGTGGTTAATTATTAATATATATAAACTTATCTATGTTATTTTGACGAACCTTAGTTTTTTAGAAATATAATCACAATTAATAATATAATATTTGTTTTAAAAACTATTTTATGTCAATATTGACACTATTTGGTACTTGATTTTTGTGAAAATCAAAACATCATTATTAGTTCGTAAAAAGTTAATTAAATCAATAATAACATGTAATATTAACCTAGAAAATTAGTGTAATCCATAAAAATTCTGAAATTTTATTTATTTAGGTATTTTTAACATCAATTATGTTAATATTTCATTAATAAGGTAATTATTGTATCATCATTGTGTCATAATTAAATTAAATTATTTAATGTCTAAAAATTATATATAAAATACCATTATGTAGGAAATATTCTTAGAATTATAATGAATATTTATAGTCGAATTTATCTTATGTATATCTCTATATTAAAAATGTTTTCGTTATTAAACATTGATTTTAACCATTTTAACTCTTCTTTAAATAAAATAATAATAAGTGTCCTAATCTAATCCAATTGGACCTAAAGGGTAATATTTTATTCCTAATGTAGTTTTTCGTCGAATTACACTTATCCAATAGAATTAAGACATGTGTTAGGGTAATAGTAATATTATTTTTACCTTTAATTATCCTATTTACTTTTAACCGTGGTAAATAAAAGTAAAAAGTTACTATTCACAAAAAATTATTTTTATCATATTGACCCATATTTTAATCCATGATATTACCCGTGTCTCTTGGGGTTTCAAAATTCCACTCACAGAAGCGGTAAAATTATGTTTTATGTAAATTTTCAAATTCTCCTAGGAGGTGGGTAAAAGACGGTGAAAAGTTCAATAAAATTTTTATATATCTAAAATTATTATAAAAAGACTCCAATTAAATTAATTGAACTTATATAGGTATTATGTATCAATTTTTACCTAAAATAAAATTAAATAAAATAAATAATTATTAAAAAAAAGTCAGTTTTTAAATAGTAACCCAGTGTTTTCACTTTTCATCAAAAATTGAAAGTTTTCAGAAAAATACCAAAACATTAACCTATGCTAATTTCGATATTCTGAATCCAAAAATGAAGTCCATTTTGAAAAATAAAATTTCAACAAGTGGTTATTACTATTCATAATGGCTAGTTTATATAACATATCATTGTTTAGTGAAACTTGGTATTGCGTACAGCATACGCTATCGTAGAAGGTTGTGATTGCGTGTAATACCAGACAAGTCAGGGATGCTTGTAGTGCAAGCATGTTTTGGTGTAGTGTACAACATAAGACATCAATGAAATTAAAAATAATATTTTTCATAAAATCTTGGGGTGTTAAATATAAATTATTATGTCATTCATATATCTTAAATGTTGTAATTTAAGATACACCACTTATGTGAAAACTATATTTTTACTATTCAAATGAAAAATAATGTATTTCAGAGAATTACCAAAAAATCCCATAAGGAAACTTTCGACATGATTATTAAACAAATGATATTAATTTTACCAAAATTAATTTCTAAAATAGGTTATTTTAATTTTTAATTTACAATTTATGATTTTTATGAAATACTTTAAAATAAAATTGATAAAAATTTTATTTTGAAAAAATTAATATCATTTTTAAATAATCATGTTGAAATTTTCATTATGTGATCATGTCAAAATTTTTATTGTGTAATTTCAATTTTTAATTTACAATTTATGATTTTCACGAAATACATTAAAATATAATTTATTAAAAAAATTATTATATTTTCTTTGAGTTTTTCAATCATGATATTTTTTTATATGATAATATTTATTTTTATTTAATTTATTCATGATTTATGTCAAATTTTTTTAATTTGAGGTAAAATTAATATTTCAATAGTTAGGTTAATATTTGCAATGGCCAGGTTACTATTTATAATATTGACATTACTATTCCAACAGTCACATTACCTCTTATATATATATATGTTTATTAGTTCACTCAAAAATCCAATAAATTCCTCTGAAGTTTAATTATTTTAATTTTATTAAAAGTTTTTTAGTTAATAAATATTTTTATTATACTCTATAGTGTTGGTATTGGGGGTGATGATTCAAGCAGATTGGTGTGATGCAAATTTTCCCATTTTAGCTTTTCTATAATATTTTTTTTCCAGTTGTAATGCTTGGAATTTCAATTGGTTTCATTAATGATTAATTTAACAATGTTTAGTAAGATTTTTTCTTTTTCTATATATTTTTATGTATATTTATATAATATAAGAAAACACACATTTATTTAGGAAAAAATATTACTAATAAACACTGGGCCATTAAAAGATTATCATTAAAAAATTACTATTAATTAAAAACCTATTTTATTTTAATAATAGTTATTTAAAATCATTATATATTCTATAAAAATGAAAATAAAATGTATATACATAAAAAAAATAAGAAAACATATTTTTTAATTTTCAAAACATGTATTTACTTATATCATATTATAAATATTCAACATTTAAAATTTATAAGATTATAATATATTGTTTTTATACTTCCATAATAGAGGTTACTATTATAATGGTTAGATTACTATTCTTAAATGCCATATTACTATTCTAATTAATATATTTGTAAGATTAATATGATTTCCCTGCATTCTATAGATACCTCAAATTTTACTCATTTTTTATTCAATTTAATTTTATCCCAAGGTTGTATATATTTTCATTTTCAAAAAATGAATAATTTATTACTAATATTACGCTTCATTCCTATATTTTATTTGAGAGTACTGAGATTTTGGTGGACTAATAAGATCCAAAATTTCATAATTTAGTTATCTAATTCTATATTTATTATCCTGTTGTAATATTTTCAATTCTTATGAACATATTTATTTTCTAATGGTAATGTGAAAATTAATATTATAAAATGTTGTTGTTTTATAATGTGGTGTGTGTGCATTATATAATACTAGAATTTGGAGGCTTACTAAAGTGGTAAAAACTCCCCATAATCCTGCTTCAGACCCCGGTTCAAATCCTGGTGGGAGAAAATTTCCATAGGTACTAGAGTATTATTATAACACTACAGTATTGTGTGTAATGTACTAGGTACCAGAGTGGGTTACATTAATAGTAGTACAATTCATCAATCATAGGCTTCAAGGCCACAAAAATATGGTCTTTAGGCTAGTCGACCTTCGATCCATCAAGGGGGTGGTGACGCAGGCACGATGTGGGCATGAAGTGACCCAAGCCTGATGCGAGAAGGGCCTCTAGGAAACAAAATGATTGGCCTATGAGCGATGTAATAAGGGCCTTTGGGACATGAACTGGGGTTCATACACACTAGGCCTTCAGGCCAAATTCGTGATGTAATAAAAGCAGCTGTGTAGGTGGGATATCCCTGAGGGGGATATGACCTAACTTTTCAACATGTCTGTGTGTGGTGTTTGTGTTTGAATGTAATTATAACCCCAATAACCTAATATATTTATAAATTTTATATAATACTTTATTACAAAATATGACACAATTATATAATCAGAATAGATATTCAATTTATAAAATTTATGGTCGTTATATTCATACCCTCTAAGAAATTTTTTCCCTGAAATGTAATTTCAACTACTAAGATTAAATTAGATTATGATAAAATTTCTTCATTACTTCCTCTGGTTCATAGGTCACCTGCTTATACTTATAGTTCCACCAATGTACTTTGACTAGGTGAGTATGCACGTTGTATAAAATATTTTCTCTATGTTCTAAGATCTTCCCCAGTTTCTCCTCATAAGAGAGATCATATTCTAGCTATACCACTATCAAATTTAGTACCATTTAGGGATGTAGTATGTACTTCCTCAAGAGGGACATTTGGAAGACAACATGTACTTGTGATAGGGTCAGTGGGAGTGAAAGTTGATAGGGCACAACCCCATTGTGATAAATATATCAAAGGCACCAATATTCCTAGGATATAACTTTCTTTTTCCACAAATATCAAGACACTCTTATATTGACATGTGTAGTGGAAAAAAATATCTCAAACATCAAATTATAGGTTTTTTGATAACTATATGCATATTTATTTTTATAACGCTGAACTAACTTGATGTTTTGTGTAATGGTCCTAAAATTTTATGCAACTTCTTTGAAATGTTTAGGTCCTAAAAAGACTGTGATCACCAAATTCATTTCAACATGGTGGTGTTATACATCACTCCCATAAATGGAATCTCATGGATCCATTTGGACTCTTGGGGGAAAGTTGTTATTGTACATAAAATAATCCATAGTAATATGTTAACCCAATCCTTCTTTGAACAACACCTATCATGATCTAATTATGTCATAAAGTAATCAGATAGTCTATATAGATTGGCCGTCATTTTGACTGTGGTAATCCATAATGAAATTCAAATCAATTTTTAGATCATGTTGGAAACATTTTCAGAGTATAGAGGAAAACATTAGATCTCAGTTAGATATAATCGATAGTGGTGTTCTATGAAGCCTCACCACTTCTATTACAAATATCATTTCATGTTGATTGAGTATGAATTTTTATTGAATTTAAATTAAGTGAGAACTCTTTTGAAGATGATCAACCACAACCCATATATAATTATTTTTTCTTCATATCTTTAGAATACTACTGATAAAGACCTACAGGATCATAATATCTTCTCAAATGAATATACATACAATAGGGGGGGGGGTGAATTTTATTTTAAAAACATAGTTTATGATGTTTAAACAAAATAAAAACAAAAGACTCATAATGTAGTTTATCAGACCTAGCCCTTAGTCTAATTAACAAACACACAAAAGTAGAACAAAAAAAACAGTATTATTATATCAGAGTGAATATCAGAATCACTATGGATTCAATTATTATCAATGGGATTATTTTATTCAGAAATAATTTGATAACAATAAAAAAATGAATACGATGCCTCACTTCTTATTAAATGGGAATTGGAAAATAAAACCTATAAATAAAAAATAATACAATATAAAATAAATGTAAGAATGACTTATATTCAATTTAAAATATAAACCTATTTTAACAATCATAGTAAGTTAGTCTATAAAGAAGACTAAAGGTATCCACTATTTTATACTTACATCAATGTATGTATTTCTTTACTAATAAATACATCATCATGATGTTCAGAATGGATCTATCTTCGTATCCCTAGAATCCCTTGATATGATGATTGGGTTCTATCAGTCTACCAAGCATTGGAATCCCTCAATCTAATGGATAAGATTATATACCTTCATATCCTTGAAATCCCTCGATCGTAATAATGACCATACATGAGTTATAGTTAAAAATTACTTAAAGATACAACCTATAAAGGTTTCTTAAGAAAAAAACTCTATATTATTACATTGACTTGGAACATGCAGTTCCCATAGAGAAATATTTGAGAGAGAAAGTAATAATTCAACCAGCTAGCTCCAAATAAATTGAATGACTAGTTACGTATATGCATCCTCTAAATGGTCATATTTTCCCTGTTTATTACATCATATTTGTACACATTTTACTTCAAAACTCATCATAACTGAATGTCCAAAATTATATTTATTAACACCATCATAGTGGTACATAGATTCTTTACATTAGAAATAAGTCTTCTTATTCTGATTATAGTCACAGCTAGTTTGATGAACTATATTTAAAATTTCAATATGGTAATCCTTAGGAGTATTAGTCCAATGTTATCAATACCAGTATCAATATGGAAGTTTTGAATTTTTCAGTACAAAAGAAAAGACAAAAAGTATAATTTCTGTGTCAAATAAATATGAGTCTGATTAATCAGACACATACTTATTATGATAATATTATTAAAGAATTTAAATTTTATATCAGTAATAATTTAGAACTTATTCTATGTATAGTAATATATAATTTTTATACAAAAACAATTCTAAAAAACTAAGACATAAAAATGTCAGAAACATGTTTTTAAGAAATTTTTTGCAATTAGAAAAGAGGAATGGAAAATTAAAAAGTAGAAATTATAACTAAAAAATATCTCTATTTTTTAAAATAAAAAACCTCAATATATAAATGAGATAATAACTAAAAACATACAGTATTAGTTCATTTTATGAACTTCACATTCTGATCTATTAATTAAATCATAACTCCCCATGAGTTTGTAACTCTTTAATATGATTGAGAGTAGATATTGAATACGATAAACTACCCCTTAGGATAATATATATTTTTTTATAAAAAATTCATTCTATTGAAATGTATTATCATCCATTAATATAAAAACTTCCCATTTAAAATGTATTATCCTCATTTGATAAATTCTTTCATATATAAAGACTTAGCCCCCATTATGATTTTCGAAATGAATGGGAAAATTATGGTGTTTCCATGAATTCCAGAGAAGGTAAAAGTATAGTATAAATTAAACTAAATTAACTAATAATCCATAAAAAATATAAAAGAACATTCATCCATTCAAAATTGGAAAACATAAAAAAAATCATATTTGGATGAAGAATTAATTATTTTATAAACAAAATTCCACATGTCTTACAAAACATGTAAACGAGAGTTGAAATAAAAAAAATCTTTCTTGAATAGGGTTATCACAAAATCATTCATTTTCATAGTCTCTTTTCCTACTTTCTCATGATTCTGTATCCTTTATTATTATGAATTTAGCTTTGAAACATCCTCAAATCATTTGTGATTATATTCCATGATAAATAAAATTTTTTCCTTCAAAGGATCTAAGTCTATTCATATCAAAATATATTTTTAGGATCTTCTTCTTCAAAACATTAACTTCCTCAGTTATTTCATTAGTTGAATATTTAAAATTATCCATAAACATTAATATTTTGTCCATATGTAAAGACAATTCATTGAAATAATTTGCTGACACTATAAAAATATTCTTAACTTCATCGAATTTTTCATCATTCATTTGGATATCTACATCAAATTGATGAGGCCAATAAATCATCAGATTTCATGAAATTTTATAAGTCTAATATTGTTTATTAATTTTCTTTAACTCTTCCTATGTCTGAATCAATTTCACTATTAAAATCCTTATAGATTCAGATTTTTTGTACAATAATTTCATTAAAATTTTTCCCTTTCTCTATGTCTAGGAAAAAAGTAAATTTTCCTTCTATTCTATTTAAAAAATAAACAAAATAATCAATTCCTTATAGATCAATTATTATTATTGCACCAACTAATCTTGATGAGAATCAAGAGGTTTTATTATATTGGTTCCAAATTTCACAGCTTTTTTATTCTTCTTATATTTCTTTCAAGTTATTTATCAAATTCCATAGACAATTACTTATCATATTATAATTCCAAAATCTCCATATCATCAGTGTAGGATTTATTGGAGTGTTTGATTTTTTAGTTTTTATCATTTTAATATTTTTTTGATGATGATTGAACTTATTCTTAAAATTAAGATTATTATTAAAAAAATACTATATTAAAAATTCTTTTTATTTTTTGAAGATAAATTCGATGACAACGATGCAGATAAATCTGATGAATTTTTATCCTAATGATTTTCTTCTTTATCATCTTTCTATTAATTCTTATCTTGTTCCTAATATTCTTCAACATCAACCTTTTACTAAAACTCTTATTAAATTTATTTGTATTAAACTCTTTCTTCTCATTTTTCATCTCTACATTTTACTTATTTTTCAACTGCATAAACTTCTTCATTTATTTAATTATCAATCCCATCATTTAGTTGTCTGGTAGTTATTAGAGTTTCTTTTCTATCTGGTAATAGTTCTAAATCCTTTCCTAGAACATTTTCCTCTTCAATAATGCTTTATTTTCCATTGTCTTACATGAATGGAACTTCTTCAGGAACAAAACTTTTTTCTTTTAAAAGATTATCTGGCTCCCATATTCACTTGGTTAGTATGAGAACTTGGGAGAATAACCTTCTTATATGCCATTTACAATCCTTTCAGTAAATTTCCACATAACGGAACTTGTAGAAACAATTTTTTATTTAAACTTAATTTATTATTCCTTAGGAGTTTTGTAAAATTAATTTTTAAGGCCTTAGCCTATGTAGGGACGAGTCCAATATCATTGTCTCTGTATCTCTTATTAGATTTATTTTTTATCCAATCATCATAAACATCACCAAGGAATTTTTTTATTCTTCTTTTTCTTTGGTGGGGAGGTCTCAAACTTCCTCTCCATTTTCTTATCATCCTTTTCTAACGTTCTTTAGGGAAATTCCTTCAATTCCTCACCCCCAGCTTTATCAAAAATTTTATTTTATTTTCTATAAAAGTTAAATTTCATTATATTGATTACGTCATTAATTATAAATGAAATCTTATCTCTAATTAGATATAATTTTATAGAAACTCTAAAAAAATTCTTACATTCGACAACCATTTTTCTTGTAATATTTTAAAACATAATAATCAGGTGTTTGATTATGTTGATTTTAATGTTGTCGACTATGAGAAGGAAAATTTTTACAAGCTCAATATTTTTCATATTCAATAAAAAATATAATATTAAAACATAAGATATATTTTTAACGTATCTTATATCCTATCCTTTGTGTTAAAAATTCTAGCATCTATAATGAAACCACACGATTGTATGGGTGAGATGGTAATCATTCCTAACCTTTTTGTATTTAGAAAATAAGGAATACATAATGTTTATCCTATTACACATATCATTATTATTAGGATGATTATGTGATGTAAAATTTGCTTCTCACATAGATGGTATTCTAACCAAATATATATGCTTATTATGGGAAAAATTATATATCTGGATATTCATTTAGAATAAAATTTTATCTCTTAAATACACCTTAAAAAACTGAACATATTCATAAAATTCATGAACCAAATCAGTATAGGAAAAATAAAATCCATTACCTGGTTTATTAAAACATATTGACTCCCATACTTGTGGAGAGATAATCTTTTTTAGTGTCAAATAATACTTATCATAAAAGGAACTTAAAATTAAAATTTCAAAAAAAACCCACCACTTTATAAAATCCTATTTGGTGGCCATCATATTGGTATATGTTGCTGGTGACCCATATGAAAAAGAAAATTTTTTGGACTAAGAAACATTTAGGGTGAAGAAATTTATGAATAAAAAATATGGATCCACTATTTTGGGACACAAGGTGTCCTTTATGTAAGCATTATTTTAGACAATTCAACTTATTTTTCAAAAAAAAAAGGTTGTGATGAAATAAATATAATCTGGTAGTTTATATTGATATGAATAAATATTTAATGGAATTTTTGAACTCTCAATGCTTTAAAACATTTATCAGATTGAAGATGAATTTTATTAGGAAAACATTTACATTTTATAAAACATAACAATGTTTTTTTAAAAAAAACTAAAAGTATAACAACAATAATTAAAGGAATACCATAATAAAATAGTTTAAAAACTAAAAATAATAGAGAAGTAACTTTGGGAGGGAATATTTAAATTGGTATTAATAACGTTTTCTTATTGGTTTTTTAAAAAACTAAATAGATTATGATATACATGAAAATTAATACTGAATATCGATATGTTTTTAATCTGAATATTTTGTTATATAATTAGAGACTTGATTTTTTATAACATTTTTTGAGTCCAAAGAACTTTTTTAAAATTATAAATCAAAAAAAATTATAAATAAATATAATTATGAAAAAATAATTATGATAAATGTTTTAATAAAACAAATTTTTTTAGAAAACTAAAATTCTTAAGAGAAAATTAATGTTTCAAAAAATATAAAACATATATATTACCCCTATGAATGAAATTCTAATTTAAGGATATAGTTCAAAAATAAGTAGATATGAATAATTAATTTATTATTATCATTCATAGATTATTCATAATATATTCAAATCTATCAGAACTAATAGTTTTTGTAAAAATATCAGTATGTTGATCTAGAATTTAGATGAATAAAAAAATTATATCTTATTTTAATGATTGATCCAGGAGGAAATGATTTCTTATATATATTCACCTTTCATGGGAATGATGTTTGGGGTGTTTACATAAGGAAATTTCACATTTATTAACAAAAAGTATTTTAGTTTTTTGTAAAACTCATGCCATATTAAAGAAGTGTGTGTCGCATCCACAACACCTGAGCACAAAAAAAAATGAAATATTAAGATTCATTAGTATAAATTTCTACTAATTTTTTTTATATTACATAAAAAATAAATAAATAATCTCATAAAAAATGATATGTTCTAGATTTTCTTTTCTTATACATTCTGCAACAACCCAAATCAACATCGAAAAAAAATTTATTTTTAAAACATTTCAAGAAGAATAAATAATTTATAAATCAATAGTTACTTTAAGATATTTTTTTTCATATTATAGATGATCTTAATGTGGATTTTATTAATATGTTTCACATAAACATGAAAAAAACATTAAATCTAAATGACTAGTATTTATATATAGTAAACTTTCTATCATACCTCTATAAATATTATGATCAACTGGTTATCCAAAATCCTCAAGATGTAATGTATTTGAGGTACCAATATGATTAGTGATTCTTTTAGTCTTATTTTTTACAAATTTATGAAGAATATATTTTATATAATTATGTTGAGAAGAAAAAATTTCCTCTCTTTTTTGTGAAATTTGAAAAATTGGAAAATATGTTTACTCAACCATTAGACTCATTTCAAACATAGATTTCAAGAGATCAAAAAATGAATATGTTAAAATATTATTGAGTTTAACTAGATAAAAAAGAATCAACATAAATTTACAAAATAATATTTTTATCATTAACTTATTTTATTAGAAGTGTTGTATTTGAAGCTCCCTAAACAAAATTGTTTTGAAACAAAAATCCTTATAATCTATCATACCAAAATCTAGGGGATTATTTAAGTCCATATATGTCTTTGGAAATTTTATAAACATATTCCAGATGTTTTTTATTTACTAACCCAGGATGATTTTTAACCTAAACTTCATCTTGGACATATCCATTTATAAAAATCCCAACTCACATCCATTTGAAGTTTTTGGAAATTATAGAATGGTATAAAGGCTAGAAGTATTTGAATAACTTAAATTCTTACTACTTGTACATACGATTCTTCATAATCAATTCCCTCTTATTTATTACAATCCTTACCAAAAACTATATCTTTATTTCTAAATATTATGCCATTTTCATCACATTTTTTCTAAAAAACCCAATTAACTACAATTATATATGTCTCTGAAGGATGTTCAACTGAAGTAGAGACTTTGTTCCTCCTAAAATCATTGGTTTCATCTTGAATATCTATTATCTAATCCTCATCATCTAAAGCCGCATCAGTATTATTAGGTATACATTGAAATAAGGAAGTTATATGATAAATTTCATTCTTTAAGGAATATCTAGTCCTAACTGGTTGATCTATATCACCAATGATACTCTCACTATGAATATTCTAAGGAAACAACTATCTTCTCGGGGTTTGAAAATTATATTCTTCAATAGTAGGCAAAAAATATCCATTGGGAATAACTTAAGAAACTAATTCTTGAGTTAACTACTAATGATAATATCTTACTAAAATAAGTTAAAATCCAATTTTAGAAATAACATATGATGATGTAGGTTAGGTTTGTTTGAAAATAAAAGGATCTATTTCATCAATATTAACATATACTATTTCATCAGAAATACATGAATTTTCATTAAAAACGATATAATCCTTAGATGTAGATGAATAACCTACAAATATTCCTCTATCATATTTGTGTGAAATTTTATATAAGTTATCATAAGAATTAAATATGGATACTTTGCCACTAAAAAAATGAAGAAAGAAACTTTTGGTTTTCTACCAATTCAAAATTGATAATATGTTGTATTAATAAAATTATAATCAATACTTGATTTATGATTTGGGTGAAAGGATGGAGAGAGTGGGAGAAATATTTTTTGAATCTAGAAATGGCGATAAATCAATTTTTTTCCCACAATATTGATCTATTAAATGGATTCGCTCAATTCTGAATAGGATCTGTAATTTCATGATGATCAATATCCCTCAAAAAATGATCCCAAATCCTTAGAATCTCAAGAACCATTTTCTTTTAAGAACATGGGATTATCATTTGCGAAAGCACTCTCGGGTTCTACAAATCCATCCAAAGATGAAGAAGCCAAATCCTCCTATGTCATAAGGCTTGAGAATGGTGGTTTCTATATGGTGGAAGATATATAGGACATTTAGTAAAGGGATGCCCTCTGTAAATTTTCGATATTGGGTCAAATCATAAACTCAACGGGAGATAGGCCTTGATCTTATAATGATCTAAAAAATAGAATCTCTCATTGTTGGTGCACTCAAGATTAAAGGATAATCTTGATTGGAAGAGGTTTTTTTCATGTAATCATTAAATATAAGGAGGCGATGAATTCTTCCTATGACACTAGAAACTTTAAATTGAAACCTATAATCCTTAGGTTATCCAAGTGGGTTGTCAATTTAATCCATTTAAACTCAGACAATTTAAGGGTCAAATTTGGGAAAGGTTGCATGGTTTGAATTGGTTTTATTGGAATCCAAATATGTTGAATGATATTTACTCTTGCATTA
Organism: Viscum album; assembly: GCA_963277665.1. Lineage (NCBI taxonomy): Eukaryota > Viridiplantae > Streptophyta > Magnoliopsida > Santalales > Viscaceae > Viscum > Viscum album. Next base: position 1,603,759,943 of record OY728141.1, on the reverse strand, counting down.
TAATAACAACAATAAGGGACTAAAGAACCACTAATGGAGAACTTGTCTTCATTGCTCAAGTGCAGGTGGATATCAACGTGGAATCAAAAAGTCTGGATAGCATCTCCTTCATTGCCAACAGAAACAGATCTGAAGTTAAAATTTAGTATAAGAATGTACTTCATTTTTGTGATGTATGAAAGGTTGTTGGCCACTCATTATCTAATTTTTGAGTTATCCAAAATATGGTTATTGATCCTAAAGTATCGAAATGGTTTGATGGAAATAATAATAGTAGTGATAAAAATGCACCTTTTGTGAAAATTGGAGTCACCCTGGAGCATACTGGACAACCATTGGTTCTTACAAAGGCCCAAAAGGATATTGTTTCTGTTGTACATGAGAATTCATATCCTTCTTTTACTAAAGAGATCCATAATCTGTCTAGTGTGTTTACTTCCTAAATGAAATCATTGGATGATATAGTTTAGAAGGAGGAGAATCTCCCTCATTTGATGAAGCCTATGGTGAATTACCCTCCAGAACATGAGTCCAATGATAATCAAACTCTTGCCACTGAAATATCATATGACATTCTTAATTTGGTGATAAGCACTCAAAATTAAGTAGAAGAAGAATCCATTTAATGTATTTTTTTAATGATATCATAAAACTAGTTTGCTTAATGAGGGAGGGGACTATATCACATTTTGAATCCCATGAAGTCTCTGATAAATTGGAAGTCCCTCCAAAGGGACTGCCTCATGGTAATAATTCTCAAAATTATGAACCTCTTGAACAATTTTTTTTTAAAATTAAAATAGTCTGGTAGGAAGTCAAGAACAATGAAGGGTTGGCCACCTGCACTGATCCCCCAAAAAAACTAGTGCTCATAGTCTTAAACAAACTACAATTTAGAAGAATAGGTAAGGAGGGTTGTGAAAACAAAGCTAATTAATTGTGAACCTTCTCTACCCATGATATTTAGATAGATATGGTCAATCTAGGCCTAATGATAATGTGAAAGGATGTTATGACTAGCACAAATGCTATAAATGACCTATTTCAAAGCTAATTTATTCTCAAAAATAAGTTTGGATGACCATCGGAGAAGATTTAAGAAAAAATTAAAGGGGTATAACCCCAGTTTCAGTTTCAGATGAAGATTATATTTTGGAATTTTCATGGTCTATGAAATCAAAAGACCATACGATCCATAATGTTCTTTATACCGAAACATAATCTAGTCATCATAGGCCGTTGTGAACCTAAAAAACATTTCCTCCTACATTTTTAGTTTTGAGAGGATGATTTTTCACCTCATGGACTCCAAAAGGTGATCAATCGATGTCAACATTATATGGATGCTTGGTCAATCCTCTTTGGAAGGAAAATACAAGGTCACTATAAGTGATCAATATGTCACTTGCTCTATCAGCTACCTTGGTTATCACATTACATGATCCTTTATTTATGGTCAAAATAGGTATCAATACCACATGAACATATGGGAAAACATAAGTGTTATCAGTTCTGGCATTACCTGCCCATGGATCATTCTTGGGGAATTCAATGAAATTTTTAATTTGGATGAAAAAATGGGGGTTGCAAACAAATACATTTCTTTTATAGAATTTAGAGCAGATGTTGATAAAAATAATTTTTTTTCAGGTCAATTTCATTGGTGGAAATTATACTTGGTAAAGGACCATCTTAATTGTTTTTTTCTAGTAAAATTGAAAGAGCTTTCATAAATAAAGATTCAATGGAATCTTGGGGATCTATATTATGTTCTACTCTCTTCAGGCTTAATTATGATCATCATCTAATACTGTTGGATCTTGCTGAAAAGGAACCAAGGCCTCCTCCTTTATTCAGATTCAATAGGTCCTAGATTACTCATCCTAAATTCGAGGACATTGTTGAAATATATTGGAACTCGGTGAATTTTATGAATAATGATTTTTCTTGTATCACCAAGCTCAAATTCCTTAAAAGGAATTTGAGACATAGGAGAAAGAGTCACTTCATCACCCTAGACACTGATATCTCTCATCTTGAGGCTTCCCTTCAGAATGTCCAGGAACTAAACCATAATAATGATTTCTCTAATGGGTTTTCAGATGAATATGAGATTACCCTCAAGCTCAACAACCTCTTGAACATAAAATATGCCCTGAAAAGGGATTTTATTAAGGTAAAGTGGCTAATGGATGGAGTCAGGAACAAAAAATTCTTCAATTCCTTACAAGAAATCAAGAATGTATCTTAGCCTATTTCCTTGACAAAAAAATGGGCATAATATTATTGATAACAGAAGGGATCTCTCTAATCATGTCATATCTTACATTAAAGATATATTAAATGGATCACTTGCCACCATTGAACCTGTGGTTGTTTTCATTATAAAGATTGTGTATCAAGAGGATAATGATAACACAATTGATGTTCTTCTTGAACTAGATATTAAAGAGGATGTTTTTAGTCTCAATCTAGAAATGTCCCCTTGTCCGGATGGCTATAGTAACTTTTTATTTCAATCGTTCTGGAATATCATTCATGTATAAGTTTGCAGGTTGGTCACTCACCTTTTCAGGGGTGGGCCTCTTCCCAATGGTTTGAATTCCCAATTTCTTTCCCTAATACCAAAGATGGAAAATGCAAATGAAATACATTTATTCGTGCATTTTTCCCTATTAATCACTATCTACAAAATCATCTTCAAAATTTTGGCTAATAGGCTCGATTTGATTTTTGGAATGATTGTATCTACTAATCATTTTGGCTTCAAAAGGCGTATATCGATTCCAGATATCCTTACGACTGATTTGGAGTGTGTAAATATTCTTAGAATACCCATTAGAGGTGGAAACGTTGACCTCAAATTGGTTTCTAGGGCTGATTTTGATACACCGGATTGGGGATTCATATGCAAGATTCTCACCATTTATGGTTTTGATGATGTTTTCATCAATTGGGTTAAACCCTTCTTGATTTCTAACCACATCTCAGTTCACATCATTGGATCTCCAGAAGGCTAATTTAAAAGCTTAAGAGGTATCAGGAAGGGTGATCCTCTATCAGTGGTAATTTTTTTGATTACTGAGGATTATCTCAGCAGGTTTCTCTACATCATGGCTGATAAGGGTAATCATAAGGCCATTCATGCTGGGAGGGGACTTTTTGCTGCTACACATATTTTATATGCGTATGACATTATCCTATTCACTCATGGGGGCCAAGAAAATATCAAAAACAACAAGACAACTGTTTTTCATTATGAGAGGGTTTCTGCATAAGAGATTAGTTAGAGAAAGTCTATTGTATTATTTGTAAGTAATTTTTCTCCTTCCAGAAAAAATGACATCACCCGAGAGTTGGGCATTCGAGAAGGGACCCTCCCCTTCATTTATCTTGGATTAACAATGTTTTGGGGAAGATTGAAGGTATTCCATTTTTCTGGCACTGTTAGTATGATTATAAGTAAACACTCCTCTTGGAAGGGAAAATTATTAGCCTTGGATGATAGGGTCTCTCCTATAAATTCAATCATCACTTATAAATTTGTGTACTCATTTAGGGTGTACAAATGTCTGATTTACTTAATTAAGAGCACGAACATTTCCATCAGGAAGATCATTTGGAGTGGTAGAATCATGGAAAACTGGCTTGAAATGATTCCATGGAATAATTTTTATAAGCCATATGAGTAAGGGGGCCTAGGTATCAAAAACATTGAATGATTTAATGATTCATTATAGGATGGGTTTATATGGAGGCTCATCAATATTCACTCTGATTATCTTGGATTCCTTAGAGTAAGATTCATGCATAGGTTCAAATCAAGAAATTTCATTTTCTTCAATTCATTGATGTTTCATACATTCAAGAATATGTTCTCCAAAATTTATGTAGATTAACGATGGCTCATCTCTTGGGAGTCATCCTTAAAATTTTGGAAAATTAATTGGGCAAAATCACTTGGAAGAACTGGTTCTAGAGGAGGATCCAAATCTGGATATGGATTTATCAATCAATTTTATAAGAACTATTTTAGCAATAATTTTAAATTCAAGTGGATGGGTAGACTGCACAAATTTTTCCTAAAACCTTCTTGGTCCAACTTTGTTTAGAGACTGGCCCATAATAAAATTCCAAATAATAAATATTTTCAATCTTGTGGAATTTATCTTTGATCTAGGTGTGTGTTATGACATCAGCACAGGGAGGATGTTCATCACCTATTTCTAAGTTATGCAGTGGCTTCAGCAATGTAGAATGTAGTATATGAAATTTTTAATGTCCACTTTACAGGAGCATGTTCGATATATGATTTCATTAGGAGCTGGGAAGACCTAAACCTATCACCACAACTCTTGATTCTATTTCATGATGGCACACAAGAACTCATGCACTTCATCTGGACTTCTAGAAACAAGGCTATACAAGAGTCTCAATATTTCCTCATAGGATCTACCATGTCTTGTATTCTAACTATAGTATGCGACGTGAGAGTTTTGCAATGTATGTAATGTTCCAATTCTATGCATGATCAGTTAGTTTTCAACCGGACTAGGGTCAATAATTTTTCCCCTCTACATGGTTTTCCTAAGGTTTTGTGGAAGGACCCATTTTATTGATGGATTAAAATTAATTCTGATTCTGCCTCATGGGGGAACCCAGGATCCTCAAGATTTGGTGTGGTTTTCAGGGACCATCAGGGTTATATTCTCTGGTGTATTTATTTCTCATGTGGTAATATATTTTCTCTTTAAGAAGAAATTCATTGGGTTATTATGGAAGTTGAAAAAGCTGAGAAGAGGGGTTGGAATAAGATCTGGCTTGAATGTTATTTTACAACTGTTTTACTTTCCATTCAGATCGGTTCATAGCACCTTTTAGGGTAGCTCACCAACTGTTGGAACAGATGATTATACATTCACTTTTCAAAGGAACATATTGTTACTCATGATTATAGAGAGGAAAATTTGTTTGAGGATGGTCTTACTAACAAAGGAGTTAATGGTATTTCTTATCATTGGTTTCAATAAGTGTTGGGTGATATTCTTCCTCTTCTTAGGAGGGATTAATGTCAATTTCCTAATTTTAGTCTAGTGTACGCTTTTTTTCAATCAATAAAGGGGTATTGATTTTCGGTGAAATATCTCAGTCTACTAATAAAAAATAATTTATTTATAGTATATTAGGTAGTTCTAACTGCTTCATCCAAAAAATATTCATCAATTTATTATTCTCTCAACATGATTCTAACTATTTTTTGAATAATTATCTTTTTTCGTCCAACTAAACCATTTTCTTAAGGGGTTCTAGGAGTTTAAAAGTTATATTCAATACTTTTCTTACTAAAAAATGGTTGAAAATAAAATATTTCAAATTACCCACCATGATAACTATGAATAGTTATCAATGTCTTTGTTTATCATTTTTAGCTATAGAAGTAGAATTTTTAAAATAAAATATTCCTTCAGATTTATTTGTGAGAAAATAAATCCATTTTTATATATTGTAATCATCAATTAATAAATATACATAATATTTTACACCAATAATTCTAGTTTTTGTATGTCCCAATAAGTCCATGCATTATAACTGAATATAATAATAATTTGAAATTTCACTAATAGATTTAATACTTGACTTATGTTTCTTAACTTATTTAAAAGGGTCATATACTTTTTAGGTACCAAACCTATATTCTGGTGGATCCTTAATATGTCGTTTCTTAGTCAACATACATATGATTCTAAGGATACAATGTCCTAGATTTCTATTCCACAATGAATATTGATCACCCATTACACTATGATAAGGTTAGTCTTTGATACTAATGTCTTCTATGTAAATTGTATAAAAATCATCATATTTATTAGATGAATGAATTAATTAATCCTTGGAACTATATAACAAACAATTATTTTTACTAAACCTCACAATGTGACCTTAATAACATAATTAACTTATAATTATAAGTTTTTTCTTATATCCTGTAACAAAAAAAACATTTGATATAAAATCTTTTACAATAAATAATTATTCATATTCTGATGATCTATCATTGATAATATCTAAGAATGTTACTTTTCCACCTCTAATTTTATAATCTTCTTGAAGATATATTTGTTTTAAGTTATGTGCGTGGAACACCCACTATCCATGAACTATATATTCTTATTGTTGATTCATTCTTTATTTTTCTAAAAACAAAAAGACTAAATTTTTAGAACCCAAAACTTCTTGGGTTTGGTAATGTTAGAAAAAAACATAAAAAATTCAAATTTATTTTAGAAAATAGCATTTTTGAAAACTAATAGATTTTTTTTTGAAAAATTATTTTTCGTGTTCCCACCAATCTGACACTTAGTACACAAGGGTGTAATTTTCAGAACAAATAATTTATTACTAAAAACATGTTTTTTATATGTATCACCCATTCCAGATCCATTATCATGAGGTATAATTATTTTATTAATTTTATCAAAACATTTCATACAAGTGGTAAAGTATGGTAAATTTTTTCTTAAACTTGATATTTTATATTTTATTTTCACAAGTACATCTTTATTTTTATTAGTACTAGTATTATAAATAATTTTGGCTTCTAAAAATTTTTTCTCATAAACTACTATTTTTAAATCTTTATAAATTTTTTCTTTCTTTAAAATGGTATCATCAAGATATTTAGAAAGTCATTATATTTCAATTTTAAAAATTTTTATCCATAAATCATCCATAACTAGTTATTCCTAGTCATTATCATGTATTTCAAAAATTTTACAATTTTCAGTCGCAAGAAATTTATAAATACTTGAAACTTCATCATAAGTAGAAGGAGAATTATATTATGTTGAGGAAGATTATTTATTAGAATATTTTGATTCATTATTATCGGGATAATTATCACTTAAATATATATTGTTAAAATTTTAATCTCTTTTTATCTTAAGTATAAAACATTGATTAACTTTATTTACATTTGAAAAAAATACATATATTCCTCTGAGAAAAAATTTATTTCTTAGAAGAACTATCAGATTAATCATCTCCACTATCACTCTATGTGTTATCAAATTTTAGAACATATTTTCGTTATTATTTGTGATAAATTTTTGTATTCCTTAAAAAAAATTATATTAATTCTTTAGATTTGTATAATCTGGTATGATATGTCCCACATTCTTACGTTTATATATATTTAATTCATATTAAATTTGAATTCTATCTTTTGACCTTTTTGTATCAATATTGGAAATATTTATTTGTGAATATATTATTCATACTTATAGACATGTTTGTTAACTTATTCATAGAATTTTTAGAAATGCTTCAATTGGATTGAACAACCAGTTTTTTCCTTCCTAAATACTTAACAACTCTCTCTACAGATTGTACTTTTATAGGTATGGTAGATTTTTTTCAAAGGAAAATCCACCATTTTTATTTTTATAGTTTTTAGTATCTATCATGAGACTATCATTGTTCTTCATTATGGTACCAATAATATCATAAATGGAATGATTATTCATATTTTGTGTCTCACATATAGAAGGATTATTAGATTCTCATTCATTGGAAAAGATACCAATTATATTTTCAATACAGATTTCAATATCATGAACTTTTAGACCAATAGATTGTGATCTGAGTATAATAATATTGAACCTATGATGAATCTTTTCAAAAAATTATCTCGGTTAGAAATCAAATTCTTGATAATATGCTCTACGATTTTCTCTCTATGTGTCAACAACATTAACTGTACCAATGTGTGTGATCTAAATCATTTTCAATTTATTTTTGGTAGCTTTACTAGAAGATATTTGACTGTAAATTCTTCTAGTCATGGAACATTTCAAATTATTCTTTACTATATTGTTTAACTAATATTCTTGTTTCTCTTGATGAGTAAAATTAGTTACATCTTTATCAAGAATATTCTAATATCTATGAATCATAAAAAATTGTTAACTCTTATGTTGATTACAAAATTTATCATTATATAACTCCTGAACTGATAATCATCCCCATCAAAGCTAGGTGGTCTATTTGGATTAATATTTTATATTGATATGTCATTAATACCTTTCACCTTTAAAATATATAATTTTTTTAAACAAAAATTTTTACTGTATAAAACAAATTATAAACAATGTTTTTATAACAAAAATTCAATAACTTGATATAGTAAAGAAAGTATAAACTCAAGTAGTATTTGAGATGTAGAATCTTACAATGATTACAAATATAGGATCTTAATATATTATCAAAGGAATATATATAAAAAATTGTTATTTTTATTTTTAAAAAATAGTTTTTGGAGTTTAAACAAAAAAAAAATCCACAGACTATTAAATTTGGTTATCAGGATCAACCCTTAGTACGATTAACAAAGTCAAAGAATCAGAAACTAATAGTAGTTAGATTATATCTGAGTGACAATTATAATCACTATGAATTCTATTACTATAAGAGTGATTATAATAATAAAAATCAAAATGATAAAAAAATAGAAATATGAATATGATGAATAAATTTATATTAAATGTGCAGTAGAAAATGAAACTTGTAAACAAAAAATAAATAATCGAAAGAAATATATGAATGACTTACATTATATTTAAAATATAAACCTCTTTTAACAATAAGAGTAAGGTAGTATAAAACCTGGTCTAAAGGATTTCATTATTTTATACAAAAAACAAAGTTTGTCTTCCCTTACTAATAACTCCCTCGATATGAAGATCAGAATGAATTTTACTTCCTATTACTCTAAAACCTCAATACAAAGATTTTATTATCTCTTTCTACATGGCCTCCATATACCTCAATCTGATGGATCATATTATTTGTCATTCTATCTGCAGAATCCATCATTTTTAACAATGATTTTATTCGAGTTATAATTAAAAATTTTCTTAAGGAGACAACCTAACATGGATTATTATGAATGAAAACACTCTAAATTATTACACATACTTGGAAAAAGTGGTTAATATATATCAATATTTAAGAGATAAAGTAATCAATCAACTATCTAGATCTGAACACTTCAAATGACTTGGTATTTATAAACATTTTCTTAACAATAGTATTTTAAATTTGTTTGAAATATATTAGTATAGCTAGAACATAAAATCTCATCATATCTGAATTTATGGCCTCGTATTTATTAACATTAGAACAATGTTAAATATATTCTTGAAATTAGGCAGAAGTCTTCATATTCTGATTATAAAAACAATTGGTCCAAATGAATTACTTAACAGTTTCAATATAATAATACTTATGCGTATTAGTTTGAAGTCATTAGGCGAGTATCATTCTATTAGTTATGTTTTTTTGTACAAAAACCAAGACAAAAAGTCCAACATATGGTTCAGATAAAGGTGAGTATGATTAATCAAACACATACACATTATAATAATAATATTGAATAATAGAAAATTTACATCCATAATACCATTGAACTTAGTCTATGAATGGTAAAATATAATGTTTTATACAAAAAATTCTAAAACACTAAGGACATAAAAAGTTATAAAACATGTGTTTAAGAATGTTTTTATGATTTCCAATTGAAAACAAATAGAAAATTTAGAATTCAAACTTCTGAATCAAGAAGTCTAGGGTGATGTTTTCCCATTTATACGTAGGTATCATCAATGTTTCTAGAACAACCTTATATTTTTTTCTTATATTCTAATTTTTCTACAATAATATGCACTTTTATGTATATTTAGTGATCTAATTTATCATATCCCTCCACCAATAGTGATATCATTGTTCTTGATACATATTCATACTCCCATTATGGATGGATAAGTTTGATCTATAACATGCCAAAAATTTTATGGTGTGCTTCTCTTAAATACATTCTATTCATGGCCTATATTTCATAAATTACTATGTCCCATATAAACAATAGTGGGTTATTTAAAAGATAGTCATAACCAATACATTAAACATAAATTTTCAACTTTTGTGTTTTGATTTTTGAAAAATGGTCATCTAGTGTTTTGAACAGTAAGTCATTTGGAGACTGATAGAACAGACATGATTTTTGGTGAATAGTAACATACACTTTTTAATAGTAATGTAAATATAAATATGACCCTTATGAATAGTAAATAAAGATAACATTACATTTTCTTAAGGTAAAAATATAATGAGATCTTAATTAATTATTCAATGTGATATAAAACTAATTATACTTTTAAAATTGTTATTTTTTGAATTAATTATGATTTTATTTAAAAATTAAATTATCAATACATAGAAATTTGATTTCAAAAAATGGAGTTCATTTTTGAATTCTACACGTTAAAAAATGGTTAGGGTGAATTTTTTGGATTTTTCTAAAATACATGAATTTTTCGGGAATAGTAAAAATACAATTATGAGTTTTCTATAGTTTAATGACATCATATTGATATAATAATAATTATAAGAAGATGTTTGACTTGTGTAAAGTAACATATGACATGAGGTGTCTCAATTGGAAGAAACCATGGGAAAATACCAAGGTCATGCCCATGGTTTTGCAAAAACCACTAATGAGGTGTCCCTTTTAATTAATAAAAAAACTCCTTCTTAATTACTATAAATACCCACTCATCCCTTTCATTTTATTTCATTAAAAACTCATTGTCCTCGAATATCTGGTTGTATTACCTCCCTATAAGTCCTCATATGGTGTCCTCAGACACCCAAGGTCCCAATGTCATGTATTTAGTGTTACTCTACAGGGTAAGAGAATCAATAACCCTTATTTTTTTTCTTAAAGATTTAATTTATGTATTCTATTTTATTTTAAATTTGATTATATTGGGATATGTCACTCCATATTCCCATTATATACCATATTATTTATGACCGATAAGATACCCACTATATTTCATTAAAATATTTTATTAAATTTTAAGTGATGTTGTTAGGCTGTCGAATTTTCATGAGAGATTTCTCCATTTTTCTTTTATTTTGAGCTCATTTCTTTTATACTTATTTTCTCATCTACCCTCACACAAAAGATATGATAATTATAGTACCCTATATGAATAGTAATTATATTATGATAATGGGATATTTAATCATCATATCTCTTTTCCCCTCCTCTTATACTAAAAATGAAAACACCATTTGAGATGTGTTAATTTATCACATTCAAGGACTATAGGTTATATATTTTCATTACCATTTTCAATTATGGTCATGAAACCATTATTATAGTTGAACTAGATCGGAATATTTTAATTTAATGAAATTAATGTTCTATAATATCTACACACTCATGATATGGAATATTAATGAAAAACAAGATCATTCTGCACAATACTACCCAACTAAATCCAAGAGTTTATCAGTGAATTTAAACTAACGATTCATCCTCAAGTATAGAAACCAGAATCATTATAAGACCATTTATATCTCCTTATCGTCACTAGTAATATATATATATATATATATAACTATGTATGTTGAACCACATTTCAAATGAACTTCCATTCATGAATAAAAGTTAACGAATTATGAAAACCATAGAAGAAAATGATTCCAAAACAATAAAAATGAACCTATTAAAACCCTAAAAGGTTCATGAATGAACCTTATAAAGTCATAATAAATCCATTAAATGTATAGAAGGATTTATAAATAATTAATTAATGATGATATATTTTATTATTCAGGTCATTAAATCTAACTAAGAACACACTCGAGCATGAGGTAAGGGGTTTCCCATCTCACTTTCATTTCCGTGAGATTTCTATTTTTCACAAATTATTTCTTTTTTGTCATATATGTGTACTAAAATTTGATTTCTAATAACATAAATATATTTATATTTATGTTATTCAATGATTCATTGGATGGTTATTACATTCTAGTCATATGATTTGACTAATTACTTTGTGGTAACAGGATTTGTCTCAACTACCATTTCATTGTAACTAACTTTATATTGTGCACATAATAATCCTTATATGGAATAACTTCAGCCCATTTGTGATCAATTTTCATTTAAAATTACATTTTTATTAAATATTCATATTCTCATATCATGGATATGTTTATTGTCTAAATCGTATATCATTTAACATAAGCTGAATATTTGGAAAGATATTTTAACTATGGAAATATTGATAAATCCATATTCTATACTATATAGGATATTGAGAAAAAAATATTTTACATGAATTAAATCTACGTATAAAGAATTAATTGGAATTTCATTATTGGTTGGGCCCCTCTATAGCCCCTCTATGCATCAACAGGTTTCATGCGACAAATCAGTTGGCGACAAACCCTTTGAGTTTGTATCAAAAAATCAGATGGGTTTCTACCCACATAATTATACCATTTCAATAGGATTATGGTATCATGTTCAAGACACATGACATCCATTTAATAAGAATTATCTTTATTCATTATCAGTTACTACTATACATGAGGTTTCCACAATGAAAAAAATCAATGGATGCATTTTCATTCATAGTTTATTAATGGCATGAGTTTTTCATTTATTCACCATACCATGTTGATTATATAATATTGTTTATAATTAACTTATCATTGAATTCAACCATCCACTATTCTTAACCCTTATTGAGAATTTTATTTCATCCCTTTCATACTTTAACTTCATCATATGATGAAGAGGAGATCATTTATTGAGTTCTTGTGGATGATGTTTTCAGTTTTTGTTAGGTATTGTTTTTTAACGTATTCCAACGTAATTTGACTTACATATATATATCTAGATTCTTCAATACTACTAAACTGATCATTATTTTAGGATTTATATTCCTATTAACCATGGAAATGTAATTAGTAATTCACTAGCTTCGATTTAGAGGGGTCAGGGCGTTACATTTGGAATCAGAGAAAGTTTAGTAGAAGATTTTGAAACGAGAGTAGGTAATTTATAGTAGGGAACAAAGCCATAAAGTAGTATTTGAAGATAAATGTACAAGAACATTATGGTATTTTTGTAAGAAATAGATTATGTGAATATTTCATGAAAATACATTCCTGTCTATTTACAAATAGGTAGTGGTGGCTTTGGTGTAACACCCCAGGTAAATAAAGAATATGACATTTTCATATTTATCCATATTTGTGAATAAAATATTGATATGACTTTAAAGGGGACGCTATGCTCGATGGCGTACCTAACACGCAACAACGAGTTTCTTTGGAATCTTACATTGCACTCTAATAATAAATTGTAAATAACATGTAGCCGTTGTAATGGCGGGAATGGATAGAAATAACTAAAATATGATTATATATGTTTTTAAATGATTATACATTTATCAAATAAAGGATAAAGGCTTAAAATACGGAAATAATTCAATTTTAGGCGTATATGCCCTAGTTTTCACTAAAGGTTCACTTGTCGCCTTTTGATGGCGAACCATCATTAAATATAGTTTTTTTCACTCTTAAGCATTATTTTGGACCAAATAAAACTCTTACTAAGAATCGGGACATCAAATTTTACTTTGTGTAATTTTTTGGTATTTTTCCGATAGAGTTCATTTTTAATGAATAGTGTAAAATGTTGTGTTTTGATTCAAAATCTCGTTTTAATCTAATTTATTTATATGATTAGATAATATTTTGAAATGGTTTTAAAGTGAAATTAGAAAATATTTTTACCATTAAATCCAATAGTGGTCGTTGGAATTAATTTCACTTTGAAATCAGACTTAAACTAGTGTCAATCTTTTGATACTTATTGTTTTATAAAAACACGCTATTTGCTCTGACAACGGGAATTAATTATTAAATTAATTAATGTGACTAATATGTTTTGAATTTTTTAAAACGGACTTCATTTTTGAATTCGGAATATCAAATATAGCTTAGGGTGAAGTTTTGGTTTTTTTCTGAAAAACTCCAATTTTTGATGAATAGTGAAACCACTAAGTGGTAATCAAACAAACTGATTTTTCAGTTAAATGAAAGTTTACCACTAATGTGTATTGAATTTTGAAAATCCAACATAAATGGTTGTCATTAAGAAGTAAAATGTGGTTCAATGGGATAAAAATAATTTTTTGGTGAATAATAACTTATTAAGTTTTTAATCGCGATTAGTGGTAATTAGTGTAGTTTAAGGTAAAAATGATATTATAAGAATGTGAAAACACCATGACACTTGTCCTACACCTATTGGGTGAGTCATGTCCGACCAATAAAAGCCATGGGCCAACTTGGGGACCCCATGGAGCCACTTTAGTTGGAAAATGACAATAATATATTTTTATTTAATGGAAAAGTAAAATTGACACAAACATGATATGTTTTACTAAAACAATTTTTAAGTAGGGTTATACAAGTCATATTTTTGATTATAAATAGTAATTGGAAAGATAAAACGATTTCCTACATCATAGTAATTTTTTTATAATTTTTAGACATTATATAAATTAAATTATTTATGACATCATAATGATGCAGTGATGACATCATTATTTAACGATTAAAATAAAATGGCAATATAATGTAATATCTATGAACTACACATGTACAAAACTTATTGTATGGGTGGATTTAAAACCCTTATAACCTTATACACGAATTATATCAATTTGGGACCTTTTAAAACCGAAACACATTTTCAAATAAAGTAATATTTCCTTACTTTCCAAAAGTGCCCCTCCTCTCCTCTTATAAAAGGCCCCCACCTCTACCTCTTTTCACACACTCATCAAGCCTTTGGATCGGCCAACCCCTGTCCATTTACTCTATCCACATCCCTCTTCTCATCCTAGAGGATTCCCTTTGGGCATAATCCTTCCAAAGGAAGCCTTTAGGCTCAAATCAAAAGGAGTTACACTTTTAAAGGTAATTCAATCTCTCATGTTCATTTGTTTTATTTTTCTTCTCCAACCCACTAAACTCTATTTATTTATTTCTTTTGTAAAAAAACCAGTATCTTCAATATAATAGGATGTTGTTATAAGATTTATTCGAGCTACACTCTCACACAACTACATCAAATGGTTAAAGAACATACGGTTTTCGTGGATGGCGAAATTCTGCCTCCCGAAACGATGATTGTTCAATACTCATTTAACACCTTCAAAGGTGGCCATTATGAAGTCACTATTTTTATATATGATATATAATATTTTATGTTTTCTTTATGCTTCAATATTTTTCATTTTTGTCTTACCTTTATGGCTTCCATTATGGGTATACGCGATATCTTCATTTAAGGAAGTGCGGACTACCGCCCCCTCAAAGTGATTTGATTCGTTAAATACCATATGTGGGATGTATAAAGGATGGAAATATGATATTATATATGATATTATACTGGAATTATAATATACCTTTATATAATTATTATTCCATTCTATAAAATACGAAATAGAAATGAAAGTAGCGTTCATGCGTACGTACGGCTTACCGTCTCAATGAACGGTGCATTTCATTTCTTACCTCTAAATGATTATGTAATGTTATAAATGGATGAATGTACTGGATATATATGACATATATGATATCTACATAATTAATACAATTCTGGATATAATAAACATTTGGCCACACGAACAACATGTAATTGTAAGAAGTCCACTTTCGACTTAAGAACCAAATATCGGAAAAACAAATATTATTAACTTAAATGATTACATAATGTTTATGACATGGTAATAAGTGGTATAAAAGAAATAATGAACTTGAAAATGGTTATTAAGGAAGTAAAAATTAACTCAAGTTTATTATTCAGGAGATTAAAGAACGATCGAGTCAAGTCGGACCCGAGGTAAGGGATCCTACACCTCTCTTTCTTTTTAAGTACACTCTTTATGTCATTCCTTTTATGCTCATATTTCTTATGATTGTTATGTTATTTTATATTACTAATACTGTACTTATTATGTTCATATGATGAGAGACCCTATTTCCTCTCATAAATCATTTTTGGAAGTTTTGAGTGGCGCCGTTAGGCTACCGAATTTTCGTAATGGATTTTTCATCGCACTTTTATTCTCGTGAGATTTATGCTACATTTGCCACAAATTCAATTGAGTGGTGTATGTACTACCCATTGTTCTACTCTTTGTGTAATATACTTTCGTTTATGAGTATTTACATCAATGATCTATTGTCCTTCTTTCATGGGGTGTATGTTTTGAAAGATACCCAAGTCGGTAAGGGAACCTTTCACCCTCCTCTTTTTTAAAAGACTTCTTTTATTGGGTCTTTTAATTTACATATTGTTATGTTGGGATATGTTATCATATACCCTTATTAATGTAAATTGTATGTCCAAGTGATGAGATACACTTTTTATCTCTCATCAACTCATTTTGATGTGATGCCGTTAGGCTGTCAAGGGAACTTTTTAACCCAATTTCGATTTCTTTGGGTTCAACATGTAGTCATTGAATATGTCTTCCATTGAATATGTGTGAATGACCTTTTATTGTTTTACACTTAATATCCACTTATATTGGGTGTATTTATATTTTTCACACATATTTTTGAGATTGATTTGTCCTTAATTTAAGGATACCTTCTTTATAAGGGATTTCATCACATTTGACATTTCTATTGAGGGTTTATTGTTGTTATGCACCAATTCACTCTTATATGGTGTATATACTGTCCTTTGTAGTATTATATCATGAATCCATTTATTCTCATGATATTATAAAGTTCTGACTAAATGTTATTCCACAATTATTGTATTCAAGTGTCTTTAATTTTGGTAAACCCCATTTAACCAAAATATCGCTTTAAATGTTTTAATGATTTGTTCTTATTAATATACATGTTTTAAAAATGGTTTTAAAGATTTATTTATATGGATATTAATGGTTTAAAATTTTAAAAGCTTCAAGGTGGTATGGGACACTTTGATTCAAAAATCTCTTTGTTAAATGTTTTAAATGGTTTTGGAAGTGGTTTCTTTTTGAATGGATTCATTATTTAGATATACTAAGATGTTATATTGTGATTGAAATGTGGAAATGTTATGTTTTATTTATGTATGTTTTATGTGATACATTTATGTTATGGTTCTTGGGCATTGTTATGAAAACGGGTGGTTCCGTGATAAACTAAGGGCGGGTGAGCCCGATATAGCTCTCCAATGCATTGGGTAACGCGAAGGAGTGAAACGTTAAGGTTTCTCCGAAGAGATTTAGGGAATATACTGTGAAGGGTATTCCAAACGTAACCAAGAGGGTTACTCCCTACGTAAGAATGTTATGAATGCCTCAAGTTACCTCTATGTCTTATGTTTTCTATGATTTATTCATGATTTGATATGCCTATGTTTTATGGGTAAAGTATGATTTCATTCTTATGTATATATGAACTCATGTTTCCTTTCCATATTTTTTATAACCCTTACTGAGCCTTTTATGCTCATCCCAAGTTTTTGAAATGTTTTTCACAGGTCAAGGGAAAGGTACATGATATGATGATAGTGTCGAGGATGTGTCAAGAAAGAATCCATGTTTCATTTTAAATATGTTTCCGTTGATGGGAAGAATGAATACTGTCTTTTATGTAACCACTTTGTTTAAATGTGGAATGTAATGCAAGTTTCATGATCTAATTCTCTAAAACTCTAAACCTGAAAATATCCTCAATGTGTAATCTTATAATAACTCAAGATTAAGTAAGGTTTAAGGCTGGGGCCTTATATTCGGCACAGATGTACCTCAGAGTGAAAACTCCGACAAGAACTTTTGGATTTAACCTGGGGTATCCTAGTATACAAAAATGGGTCCTGTTTCACTCTTGGTATTGACACTCTTGGGGGATATGCTTAGGATAATTCACATTTTCTTTACAATCCATTATGAAGGTTTTTAATGTAAATTGTTTCTTAGAAAAACCATTTTTAAGATATTAGTTATGTATTGATTTTTAATCTATGTTAAGTTATTTTCTATATGAGTTTCATAACATAATCTTGTGTATGACATTATTTATAGATGGATTCTAATAGAATAAGGGGAATCAATATTAGTGGGAAATTTAAGGATCTCCCCACTAAGTAAGTCAACATAGTCACTCTTGGAGAAGATCAGATCATGATCATATTGGGACAACATACTCAGGTTGAAATGAATAACCATACCACACCTGTGTTGGATTGTTTCATGTGGTAGAAGCCCCCATATTTCAGCAGGACTACTAATATAATTTTTGTTGAGAAATGGATCAAGTCCCTTGAAAAGGTATTCATGGCATTAAGATGTAATGAAAATAAAAAGTTAGTACTGAAAGTATATTATCTCAATGGTGATGCTGTTCAATGGTGGTCCTTGATCCATAATACCATAGAGGAAGAATAAATAAAAGATATGGAATAGAGGAATTTTCAGTAAATATTCTTTGATAAATATTTCCCTCATGAGAAACGGACCAAAATGAATAGGAAATTACTTGGCTTAAAAAAATGGAAGAAGACCATGTTACAGAGTATGAGGCTACCTTCACAAGGAAAGCTAGGTATACTATCGACTAAATACATAACTCGACATACAAGATTAATCATTTTTTAAGGTTTAAGACAATTCTTCGAAGGACACTTGATTCTAAAATATTTTCATCATATGATGAAATTGTATCAGGTTCCCTCAAAATAGAGAAACAATTTTCTAGATCAAAATTCTTCATGGTAAAATAAGATAAAATGTGGTACTATGATAACTAATGGAAAGGTAACTTTCCAAATAAGAATAAATGAATGAAGAAAATACCGTTATGTGAAAACTATGGAATGAATCAGCTTGGTAAATGTTTGAAATGCATGGGAGTATGCTATAAGTGTGAAAAAATTCATATATCTAATTAATTCAAGGGGAATAAATAATATGATGATTTTAAATGATACAATTGTAGAGAGAGGGTACACTATTAAAATGAGTGCCAAAGATCCATGAAACCATGCATCAGAAAATTCCAAGAGAGTAAGGGAGAACTTATGGAATTGCAACCACAGAAGTTAATGCTCATAATGATGTGGTGGCTAGAATTTTAATTATTTCATCAAATATATCCAAAACATTATTTGATTCTAAATAATCTAATTCATTTATATCTTCACAATTTTCTAAGAAAATTAGACATGTCAAATTTGATTTAATAAAGGAGTTACAAGTTAAAAATCCAATGGGATGCATAATTGCAACAAAGGTATGTCAACTAGTCCCGCTCATGAAACCTGAACATGATTTTTTTCTAACCATACAATTATAAAAATTAATGACTTTGATTTAATTATTCATATGAATTGGATGATAAATTATGATGATCAGATTTATTATATGAATAAAAAAGTTTCAATTTTTGAAAATTTTGTTGAAGATATTATCATTAGAGTAGAGACCTAACCATCTGATTCTTATCCAGATCCACCCCCAAAATCTATATTTAATGAAACTATTGGAGAGGATGAGAACCAAATATCAATGGGTAAGGACAGAATTCATCTAATTGGAGATGTTCATATAATGAAAAGATACATTGATGTATTTCTAGAGGATTTACCTAGACATCCTCTAGAGTAGGAAATTGAGTTTTTCATTGACTTAATTCCTAGTGAAATTACTATATCAAATACCCCCTCTATAATGGCCATTTTGGAGTTAGTGGAGCTAAATAAAAAAATATAAGAGTTGAGTGAAAAAGGATTTATTAAACCTAGTGTTTTTCCAAGGGGATCCCCAGTCCTGTTTGTCAAGAAGAATGATGGATCCATGATGCTCTGCCTTGATTATAGGGAAATAAACGCTATTACAATAAAGAATAATTATCCTATGCCTCAGATTGATGATTTACATGATCAAATAAATGGATCGTAATACTTTTCAAATATTTACATTCAATAAGGATATCATCAGCTGTGTGTGAGGAAAGAAGATATTCTTGTGACATCATTTCGAACCAGGTAAGGGAATTATGAGTTTACAGAGATTCCCTTTGGATTGACTAATGCTTACTCTGTTTTCATATATTTAATGAAAAGGGTTTTCATAGAAAATGTTGATAATATTTTTTTTGTATTCAATGATGAAATCCTGATATACTCAAAAATCAATGAAGACCATGCATATCACATACATATTATTCTGAAAACACTTAGAACAATTGAATTATAGAGGATATTTAGCAAGTGAGAATTATGGATTCAATTAGTTTCATTTCTAGGCCATATTGTCTCTAAATATGGAATCCTAGTTGATCCTGCAAAAACAAAGGCAATCAAAGATTGAGCCACACCAACAAACATAACTGAGGTACGTAGTTTTATTTTCTTAAGAGGTTACCATTGGCATTTCGCTCTAAATTTTCCCCAATTGGATAACCTGATAACCAAGCTCACATGTGAAGGTGTTAAGTTTGTGTGGACAAAAGAATGTACATAATACTTTGAAGAATTGAATATAAGATTGGTCAATACTCCAATTTTGACTCTTCCATCTAGAAGTGAAGGATTTTTAATATATAGGGAAGCATCAATGAATGGGCTGCGTTGCGTCCTTATGCTAAATGATAAAGTTCTTACCTATGCATCAATTTAGTTGAAGAATGATGATAAAAATTATCCAACATATGATATTGAGTTAGTAGCTGTAATATTTTCTCTAAAAATATGGAGACAATATTTTTACAGAGAAAAATGTGAGACATACAAAGATCACAAGAGTTTAAAATACATTTTCAAACAAAAAGAAATCAACATGAGGTAAAGGAGATGGCTCAAGTTACTCAAAGATTACTATTGTTCAATACAATACCACTGAGGAAAGGAAAATAAGGTGGAAGATGCATTAAGCATGATAAATCAGGGACTTCTGACTCAAATGAGGATTGAAAGTGATCATATATTTATGGATATAATAAAGATGGATATTGGAATTGGTAAGGAAGGGGAAACATCGTTCTTCTTTAAAATGACTGTTAAACCATCTTTACTAGAGAATGTAAAAATATCTCAATATGATGATGAATATATACACAAGGAAATTATTGTTGTTAGGGATGAGATATTGGAAGACTTCATGTATGGGGATAGAGTTATGATGTCATGGAAGTGGCTATGCATCCCATTAGTACTGGAGAAAAAATGGAAATATTAGATGATGATCATAGCATAAATTTCTTTATAAACCTTATTATCACAAATATGTATAGAGATATGAAAGAATATTTTTTGTGGGATAATATAATGTGGGAAATTGGTGACTACATGTTAAGGTGTCTAGTTTATCAACAAGTGATGGCAATGCGTCAATATCCTATAGGAGTGATACACCCACAAACTATTTCTATGTGTAAGTTGGATGACATTATGATGGATTTTGTCACCGGACTACCGAGGACACCTAGAATGAAAGATGCAATAAGAGTAATTTTTGACCATCTCACAAAATCAGCACATTTCATTCTTATAAGAGAGGATTTAACACTTGAGAGCCTTGTAATAATTTATATTAATGAATTTGTAAGACATTATGGTGAACCTACATTGATTCGGTCCGATCTAGATCCCTGATTTTCAAAAAAAATCTAGAAAATTATCTACGATTCTTTGAATACTAAGCTACATATTAGTACTTCTTATCACCCCCAAACTGAAGGATAGTCTAACTAGACCATTCAAACTCTGTAAGACATGATGAGATCATGCTCTCATTACTTTCAAGGTATGTGGGATCAATACTAGCCTTTGGTGAAATTTTCTTACAAAAGTATTTTCATTCTAGTACTCAAATGGCCCCATATAAAGCATTTTATGGAAAGAGATGTCGAACTGAAACTTGTTGGGAGAAGTCGGAGAGAGGAAAATTATAGGCCTGTATCTTATTTAAGGGACTAAAACAAATGTGAAGAAAATACACACCCATATTAAAGCATCCTGAAGTAGTAATAAAAGTTATGATAACAACAAGAGAAAGGATTTGGAATTCCATGTGATAGATCATGTCTTTCTGAAAGTATCTCCAGGGAAGGGTGTCTTAAGGTTCAGTATGAAAGGAAAACTGAGAGCTAGGTACATAAAACCATTTGAAATTATGGAAATAATCCAATCTATAGAATACCATCTAAAAATGTTGCCATTTCTCTCCAAAGTCATGATGTGTTTCATGGGTATTTGTTGAAGAAATACATGCCATACCCAATGAATGTACTCACCTTTAATGAAATAGAACCGAAACCTGATTTTCCATACTGTGTAGAGTCTATCGGGATTCTTGACACAAGGGAGTAGGTATTGAAAAATTAGACAACTTTTCTGGTAAAGGTTCTTTGGATATACAAGAATATCGAGAAAGTAACATGGGAACCAGAGGATTTTTTGAAGAATAACCACACACATCTTTTTGGTGTGATTTATACATAATATATGGCGGACAAAATTTCTGAAGGAGGGAATAATATAACACCCCAAACATTTTATGGTACAATTCTCTTAAATAATTTCTTTTCATAGCATATATTTCATAATGCATTCTATTCCTTTGAAAAAACACTGTTATTTAGGAGATAATCATAACATATTCATTAAACATTTTTTATCATATTCTATGTTTTGAATTTTTAAAAATGGTCTTCTAGATTTGTGACCAGTAACTCATTTGGAGATTGATAGAACCAACATGATTTTGGATGAATAGTAACAAACCCCTATTAATAGTAATATTAATTGTAATATATCTTTTATGAATATTAAATAAGGACAATATTTTATTTTCTTAAGGTAATACGATAATGTGATATTAATTATTTTTTCAATGTGATATAAAACTAACTATACATTTAAAATTGTTATTTTTTTAATTAATTATGATTTTATTTAAAAAATAAAATAAAAATTATTATAAATTTATATTTTAAAAAATTGAGTTCACTTTTAAATTCTACACATTGAAAAATGGTTAGGGTGAGTATTTTTTATTTTTATAAAATACTTGAATTTTTTTTGAATAGTAATAATTTTATTTTGAGTTTTCAGTAGTTTAATGACATCATAATGATGTAATATTTATCATAAAACTCTAGTCAAATTTTTAATTGTACAATATTACATGTTGTGTCCCATGTGTCTAAAACCATGTGAAAATACCGTAGTAAAGCCAATGGTTTTGCAAAAACCACTAAGGAGGTGTCCCTTTTAATTAATAAAAAACTCCCTCTTAATTACTATAAATAACCACTCACCCCCTCTATTTTCATTCCTTCAAAGAATATTATCCATGAATCTATGGAAGTATTATCTCCATTGGAGTCCTTATAAGGTGTACTCAAACCACCAAGGTCCCTACCATTATGTTTTGGGAGTTACTCTACAAGGTAAGAGAATCAACCACCCTTCTCTTTTCTTAAAGATTTCATTTATCTTTACTATTTTATTTTCAATTTTATTATGTTGGGATATTTCATTCAAAATTCCCCATACTTCCCATTTTATTTATGATTGATTAGATATCCCCTTTCTCCCCTAAAACTATTTTATGAAATTTTAAATTATGTTGTTACGCTGTCGAATTTTCGTGAGAGATTTCACAATTTTTCTTCTATTTTGAGTTCTTTTATCTTATACTTCTTTCCTCATCCCCCCTAATCCAAATTATATGATAATTCTAGTACCTAATATGAACTAAAATTATATTATTTTAATGTAATATTTCATCATCATATCTCTTTTCCCCCCCTCTTATACTAAAATGGAAAACACCGTCCAAGATGTGCTAATTTATCACATTCAGGGACGAAGAGTTATGAAATTTTGTTAGGATATTTAATTCTGGTCATGAAACCATTTTTATGGTTGAACCAAATATAAATATCTGTATTTCATCTGATTAATGTTCTAGAATACCTATACACTCATAATATGTAATAATAATACAAAACAAGTTAATTGTGCACCAAACCACAAAACTAAATCCAAGCATTTATCAATGACTTTTAACTAATGATTCATCCCCATTTATATAACCTATAATACTTATAAGATCAATTATATCTCTTTAATTTCACCAATAATATAAATTAATAATTCTTTATGTTTAACCACATTTCATATGAACTTCTATTCATGAATGCAATTAAATGAATCATGAAAACCTATGAAGAAAATGCTTCCAAAACAATAAAATTGAAACTCTTAAACCCATAAAAAGAGTCATGAATGAACCTAATAAGGTCATACTAAATAAATTAAATGTATAAGAGGTTATGTAATTATTAATTAATGAAGCTAAATTTTATTATTCAGGTCATTAAATAAAATGAAAAACACACTCAAGCATGAGGTAAGGGTTTTATCATCTAACTTTCATTTCTGTGAGATTTCCATTGTTCACCACTTATTTCATGTATGTGTTATATGTGTCATACCAATTGATATATAATAAAATTATTCTATTTATATTCACGGTATTCAGTGAATCATTTTATGGTTAATAAGTTCTGGTCATATGATTCGATAGATTGCATTGTGGTAATGGACTTTGTCTCAACTACCAATTCGTAGTGATTAAATTCATATTGTGAACCTAATAATCCTTACGTGGAATAACTACTACCCATTTCAGATCAATTTTCAGTTTAAATTATATTTCTATAAAATATCCATATTCTCATATCATGGATATGTTTATTTTTTAAATCGTATATATTTTTAAATACAGTGTTTATTTGGAATATTATTTTAACTATGGAAATATTGATGAATCCATATTATCTATTCTATACAGGTATTAAGAAGGCATATTTTACTTGTATTAAATATATTAATAAAAAATTATTTGGAAATGAAGTTGTGGGTGGGGCTTGATATAACCCCTCGATGCATCAGTAGGTATCATAAGACAAATCAGTTGGTGACGAACCCTTTAAGTTTGTTTCCAAAAATCAGACGTATTTATACCCATAGAACTAAACCATTTTAACAGTATTATGGTATCATGTTATAGATACATGACATTCAATTAATAATAATTTACTTTATTCATTACTAGTTATTACTATCAATGAGGTTTTCATTATGAAAAATGTTATAGATGCAGTATCATTCTCAGTTTATTAATTGCATGAGATTTTCATTTACTCACTATGCCATATTGATTATGTAAATGTTTTTATGATTAAATTATCATTAAATTCATGATTCTAATATTTTTAACCCTTATATAGAATTTGGTCTCACCCTTATCATTTTTTACCTTTAATAGGCGGTGAAGAGGAGATCATTTATTGAGTTCCTATGGATGCAGTTTTTAGTTTTTGTTATGTATTGTATTTTGTAACTTTTTCCAGTTTAATTTGAGTTACATCTATGTATCTAGTTTCTTAATTACTAATAAAATGATCATTCATTCAGGATTTTCATTCCTTTTAACCATTCAAATGTAATTATTAGTGCACTGGCTCTGGTTTATAGGGGTCGGAGCATTACATGATCTATGAGTATCATTCAAAAATTCATTCTTTATCTTAGTATATTATGGTAAACATAGTAATGAACCAAATCATAGAACTCATTTTAATCACTATTTAACAATGGGGATTTCCAAAAAATTTATCAATTTCACCATTTTTATTTCTATATATTATTTTAATAATCCTTTATCATCTCTATAAGGTATGGTTGAGAAATCAATTGAAAAATGAATGGTGATGTTCTTTCCTTTATGATTCCCATGCCCATCCATTATACGCCTAAGATTATTGGGTCCTTCTCAATATTCATCATAGTAAGGTTGTAGGATCCTTTAAACATAGATAATATTACACCTTATTCACATTTCCATAATGGAAGTGGATCGAATAGTCATAGTCCTCGATCATGTATGACCATCTTTACTGGCGCATATTAAGATCCTTCTATGTGAATATATACATGAAGATATTATGATACTTATATATTTCCAACTTCTCTCCATAGAGATAATTCCACCAAATATTTAATGTGGATATCACTACAACCAACTTCAGATCATGTGTTGGGAAATTCTTCTCAATAACATTCAAATACCTTTAGGATCATTCTATTAAAATTTTTATTTTTCATTAGTAAAAATACCAATCCCATTTTAGAAGAATCCCAATATACCATGAATGTTTCACCACCTATGAGTATTGTATGTTCTCATGTAGTGATATGACTATTATAAATTACTTAATTTTCCCATCATATTCATTATTTCATAGAAACATAAGTCCATTATAAGTCATCTTTGTTAGTAGGTTTGACAATCATGTGATGTTCCTTAACAACCATTAGTAATATCTTGCCACTCTAAAAAAACTATGAATCTCTAATACGGATGTACTTTTTGGGTACCCCTAAATTTTGATTATCTTAGAAGGGTTTATATATATATATATATCCATTTTATGGTGATAAAATGAAATAAAAATGATACTTCATCCGCCCAAAACACAATTTTATGATCATTTTAATATAAATTCTCCAATCATAATGTCTTTTGAACCATATTTTACTATCTCTGATGCTCCCCATTTATCTTGGAGTATATAAGAATATCATATATAAATAATACCAAAACATTGTCAAGATTATCCTTAGAGACTCTATTGATTATGTCAATTAACATTTCAAGAGCATTAATGAGTCTTAATGGTATGACTATGAACTCATAATGTCCATAAATTGATAGAAAGGTGGTCCCAAGGATATCCCCTTCCTCACCTTCACTTGGTTATATCTTGAATGAGGGTACATATTATAGAAATAAGGGGCCCAATTTTGTTGTTTGAACTTCTAATGTAACACCCCAATATATTATAATATATTTCTTTAAAAATAAATTTAATTTTTTGAAGATTGTAATGCACGAAACAACGAGTTCAATCAAAACATAGCTTAGTTAAGCTTTACGCACATAATGTAAAAATATTTTTGTATCAATTCTATAAAATTTATTTTAAAAAATAAAAATAAAATTTTAAATCATAATATTAAAATTATCATAAATAGATTTTTTTTTGTATTTTTTTGAAATATTTCATTTTTTAATGAATATTTTAAAATAATGAATTTTGTTTTGAAACTGCCTTTTTATTTAAATATTTTATATTGATAAAATATATTTTGAAATGGTTTTAAAGTAAAATTATTTCTAGTATACATAAACGGAAACAATTTATTTCATTTGTATCATTTTCATATTGAATTTAGGTAAAGAATCTCTATAATCTTTTAAATATTTGAACATTAAAAACCCCACTTTCTCATCGCATCTTTTGAATTAATTTTTAATTAAATTGTCCCACTTATTTGAATTGAATTTATAAAAATGTATTTTTTATTCTTAAATAGAATAATTTATAATGTATAATATGTTCAACATAAAATTTTACCAAAATTTATAGTGAGGGAAGTAAAAATTAATTACCATGGTTCGGGTAAAAATGGATTTACATAGGGTTAAACTAGAATGATAAGAGTGAAAATGGACTAAATTAATATTTAAATATTATTTAATGATTTTATTTTTAACTTACAAAGAAATATTTGAAATATGAAAATTTCTTCACACTTTCCATTGAATATGAATCATATAATATGTTATGTAAAGAAACTGTTAAAAATATACTTTTTACATTTAATATATATAATGAGAAATAATAATCTTGATTTAGTAATACATTTTATTTTGAAATATAAATTATTTATTTATCAAAATAATTTATCTTTAATTTTTGGAGATATTTGTTTACTTAAAATGCTTATGAAATGCCAATATAGTAATTATTAAGTTAACAAAAAAATAAATGATAATAAAAATAATAAATGAAAATTAAATTGAATGGATAATTATGGTAAATTATTTTATAGATGAATATAACATGTTAAATATGTGTGAACATAATATATTATAATTCCATCATTTTCATGATATATTAAAATTTTATTTAAATTAAAAATGTCAAAATTTACCTTAATAT
Source organism: Viscum album (assembly GCA_963277665.1). Taxonomy (NCBI): domain Eukaryota; kingdom Viridiplantae; phylum Streptophyta; class Magnoliopsida; order Santalales; family Viscaceae; genus Viscum; species Viscum album. The sequence continues at coordinate 1,603,731,992 of OY728141.1, read as the reverse complement.
AATTTTCTGAGAGTTTATATTTAATTAAATCATTTAAATTACTAACAAAACAATATTATAAAAATGAATTTTTAAATTATAATAAATATTAACTATTTTACAATAATAGACCATTTTTTATTTTATTATTACTATATTTAATGCTAAATAGTAAAAACTCTATTAAAACTGTTAAGGTTAAAGCAATACTTTTTCACGTTACATGTGGTTGTGTTAAAGTTAATTTACAACAAACATAGGATTTATATTTTATAATTTATATATCATATTAATAATCATAGTGCCAAAATTATCTAATATTCCTCTCTTTAATTTATTCTGAAAGGAAAAATACCTAGGTTAAAAAACTGGTTATCATAGTGAAAAACCAAAATGGTAAAAATAACAAAACATAGAGGTTTTGGAAAAAAATGTTTTATAGTTTTGTTTTATTGTATATTATAGGTTGGTATAGACCATATAATCCTTCCAACCCATTAATAATCAATATTTTACCCACATGAGGTATGATTTACTTTCTAGTTGTGAATATTTTTGGGTATTTATAAAAATGCCACCCCTCCTCTACTATAAAAGGGAACTCACTGCGCTCAATTATTTACACCAGCACACCACTTTGGTTCAAAAAAAAAACCAATAAAAACCAATCCCCAAATTACCTTAAATCATTCTAAAGTCATTATTTTTTTCATAAAGGAAACCATTAAGTATTTAGTACAATCCTAAAGAGGATACCTAAAGAAGAGTTAATGATCTTCAACGAGCGTCATTATTTTACCTCATTGTCCACATCCTTCAATTTTTGTCAAAACATTACAATAAAATAAACTATGTATCATAAATATTCTATAATATTTTCTAAATATGTTTTTGATATAAAACCATATCCACTTACATAAAATGGGTTCTGAAATTATCATTTTTGTGTATGGAAGACTACCGCCTCACAAACCTTTGTCAGTCATTTTTCCATTTACACCTCTCACAGTTTTCTATTAGGATAGATAAAAAGTATATGTATGATATATATAACATAATTATACTTATTTAGTCACTATTTCATATATACTACATTAATTTTCTTTCTATAGGATATACGATAACGTCGCTTATTTGTATGATGGATTACCACCTCATGAAGCAACACAATTTGTCTTTCCCTAATGATTCACATAGAATGTGATAAATATAAAATTAATGAAATCATTAAGGATAATATGTGATATAAATATAATAATTATGTTATTAAAACATATTTATAATTCTTGAATTATTATTTATAACATTTAATTCATTTTCATTTCCCTTACTTATAATTATTATATCATTTGTGTACATGTGGACCACCACCTTCAGGAAGCGATGAAACACTATTTTTATCACCAAAATACATGAATGATAAAAATAATTATACAAAAAGAAATAAAACGTTTTATATGATATTAGTATTAATAAGGAAATATAAATTATTTCTTGCACTCTTTATTTAATAATCATTGAAAAATAGAATATGTTACTCTTGCATATATATGACCTACCATACCCAAGATTGTAGCGTTATTTATTTTTCATAATAATCATTCAATATTTGTTTCAAAATAGTAATTGAAATATAAATATGATTATTTTTTATGATTATAATTCTTTATATGATATACCTATATAATATGTGAAATAACCTGACCTTTCATGATGAAACACACATGATAAAACAAGGTGATTAACACACAAAAATGAGAATAATGAATGATTATTAACGAATGGGTAATAAGAAGTTAAAAAATGATCATATATGATTTTATAAATATCAAAATGTTTCTAAAATAATTTAATAAAATTTTTAAAACCAATATACTTGTTATTAAATCATGTTCAACCAAAATGGAGCTTTAGGTAAAGGATTTTATCCCAATTTACATTCCATTGAGAATGATTTGTTATTCTGCTCCATTTCACTTAAATATGGTGTATCTACTTACCTTTTAAAATTTAATATCCTGATTCATCAATAATTCATTGTATTTTATGTTAAAATTTTAAATAATCAATCAAAGGGATTTGACTTGAAAGCTACTATGTAGTGAAGGTTACTATGAAAACTCAATTTATTTTTTGATTGTTAACACTATCTTGATAAAATATCTTTATTGTAATAATTTTTCATAAAAAATTAAATCTCCCTTAAATTTTCATATTCTTTTGATATTAATTTGATAATTTTCTAAATCATATACTTTTATTTAAAACATAGTTCAAGTTGAATTTGATTTTATTAACTGGGGAGATATTGATAAATATGTATTCTTTACCCAATAAAGATACATGACGATAAGGAAAATTGTTTATAAATTAAATAAATTAATTTATATATGATTAATAATTTGGATAGGTATGATAAAATTTGTGTAATATTTTAACAAATCCCCATGGTTCATCCGTAGTCTCCAGAGGCAAATCAGTTGGCCAATACAGATGAGTTTTTTTCCAATATATTTTAAACCGTCTTGTGAATGGTCTTGACGGTAACAGTATCATGTACCTGGAAAACATGATTTCTGACAATTAAGCATTTACTTCCTTGATAATTTAATTATTATTGTTAACCATTATATTTTAATTATTAAATTATCTAGGGCTGAATTTAATTATCATTTTATTAATTAAATGGATTGTGTTTTAGTTATTTAACTTGTCATATTGATTCTTCATTATCTCACCTTGATAGTTGAGTGATTTAAATGGAATGTGTTTTCTGTTATTTACCTTCCCATGTTGATAATGATTATTGATTCATGTTATATTTCTTTTTTATTTACCTTTAATGAGAATTTGAGATCACCCTTGTTTTGTTTCCTTTCCTGGGATATGAATATTAATTTTGATAATGAGTTTCAAGGATGATGAACATTTGTTTATGTACTATGTTTTATTCTCTATTTCAAAAGTAAAATAGGATAATGGATGAATATTGTTCTCCAAAACTACTAAACTACTCATTCCTTTTGTATTTTACCCAAAGTATCTAGGAATATATTACAATGTAAGGCACCAGCTCCAGGATACTAGGGTTGGAGTCATTATTGTTTTCATCAAAGATAGTTAAATTGATAAATTTTGAATTAAATATAAGGCAAAACAATGATTAGGGAATATTATCCTATGATAATATTTTATAATAAGTTTATAATAACATCCCAATGTTTTGTAAATGAAGATATTAAGTTTATTTTCCAAGAAAAGCATCCCTGTATAGATAATACAAGTAAAAGTTGTTCTAGAAAAAAGGGATACATGGGTAATAAAACCAAAGAAGACCTATCGCGGTTGACTAAAGAATTACCTTGTACAAATAAATAAGAATTATTTTAAACCTAATTTGAAATTATTGGGAAATATGCTTAGGATATTTCAGATATTATTTACAGACCATTATGAAGGATTTGAAAGCAAAGATATGCTCAAAGAAATTTTTTTATTATTCTGTTGTTAAAAAATATTAAATTTTATTTTATGCTAAGTGTTTCACTATATTTGGAATTTGACATTATGATTTAAAATACATAATATTATTAGCTAATATATTAAATTTCATTTTGTAGAAATGGATCCTCTAATGAATAAAGGTATTAATACACTTAATCAATGTAGATATTGTCATGACCCGTCCTCGGGGCCCGTGCCGTGACTACCCCAAGCCCGCCTTCCATAGGCCAGGAGCTGGAGACTAGCACCAAAGGGGTAAATCCCGATAACTGGGAAGGCATTGCCTTTATAAAAGTAAACAAAACACCACAGAGTACAAGCGGAAGTAAAACACTAAGTACAAAGAGAAGTGCTGAAAGGTAAATGGGCTAGAATACAAACCCAAATGAAAGTACAACTACAAATTAACAAAGTACAACAGAAAAAGACAACAGCTGGAAGAACGAAAGAGGATCCTAGGTCGTCCTCCTCGGATCCTACCTGAAGGGTAGGTACAGATGGCGCAGCTCTTGGATCATCCACCACGGATCCTACATGAAGGGTAGGTATAGATAGCCTCCACAACGCTCTCGCCTGTCAACCTCCTCCGTGTGTCGTCTCGTCGCGAAGTCCACCTCTGGATACTAACTCGTCGTGTAGTCCACCTCTGGGTACTGACTCGTCGTGTAGTCCACCTCTGGGTACCGTCCAATCCTCGAACACTCGGCCTCCGTCAGCACTGCCTGTCATCTGCAACCAACATAACGAGGTGCGGGCATAGCCCGTGCAGGGGTGAGTATAACGATACTCAATAGGGACCCCGAGACCCTTAAGGTCTCACTAAAACCAACAAGGATAACCACAAAGAAGATATCAACAGATAATATCTACATAGGTATATGCCCATACATATACCTAAGTTATGAAGTAACCCATCTCAATCATGAGGAAACACAAGGATTATGAAATCAACGGATAACCACCACTCAGGTATATGCCCATACATATACCTAAGTTATCCAGTAACCCATCTCAATCATGAGGAAACACAAAGGTCACAGACTCAACTCAAACCAGGATTTTAATTATCGAAATCGTAACTGCTGAAGAGATCCGTCTCTGGAGTGTAAAGTGGTCTTGTCATGACTCCGAGGTACTTCTCACTAACCTAAGACTGCTGAGGTACTCCTCCTGTCGAGTAACGTGGGTCAGGCACCCAAACACCGTAGTGCTTCCCGCCGGGGTATGTCACCCAAACACAGTAGTGCACACCCCCTAGTAGCCTGTTGAGGTACTCTCCGGATGATTATCGCGTGTTTGCACTGTCACACAGGTAGTGCTCCGTCCGCCATGGGTCTACACCTCACAAAGTAGTGCTCCGTCCACTGGCCTAGTCGACTCACTCCAAGTCGAGTCGGTCAAGCAGTCGTCAGGTCTCAGTCGGCTACATGGTCTCCGTACACCGCACACTCTTCTTTGGGAGGGTCCGCTCCACGAGCTACAGGTCGATATTCCAAGTATCTCAAAGTCCCACAAAGAAGTATCTCAAAGGACCGCCTCGTCATAGGGGTCTCAATGCAACAGACGACGCGTCAATCGAACGCCCGGTCTGTGAGTTATTAGCCTTTTCGTCCCCGGGGCCCGGTTGGTTTCGTGTGTGAATCAATCTGGCCGTAACTCAACTGTACCCCGAACACTCATAGGGTATACTCATAGGGACCGTTTCTCAACGTGATCACCAACGCCGCTGACGGTTCGTCAAACGGACGTCTGGTCTGAAAGATAACAGCTTTTCCGTCTAGGGGCCCGGTTGGATTTCGGGTACAATCCAACCTGGACACTATCCAACTACATCCAAAACTCTGGCGAAGTATGCCAAAAGTTCCATCTCATCAAGAGGAATTCAACGCGACAGATGGCGCGTCAATCGGACGCCCGGTCTGTGAGTTATTGGCTTTTTCATTCCAGGGAACCGGTTGGTTTCATGAGAGAACCAACCCGAACACACTCTGACGGCATCCAAATATCGAGCAGAGTAAGCCAAAAGATCCGTCTCACCTAGAGAAATCCATCAAAGTCGGAGGGACGTCAATCAGAAGTCCGGAGCTTAAGATATGACTGTTTCCGCTCCAAGGGCCCGGTTGGTTTCGTATCCGAACCAACCCGGCCGAACAAAAAGTATTCCGAAACCTTGAGTATAAAATAGTGAAACGAATGTCTCGTTCCAAGGATCGCTACGCAACTGACGATGCGTCGATCTAAGGTCCGTAGCCGAAGATATGGGCAAAAGACCAAGGAGAGTTTGAAAACGGGGGGTCTGGGCCCGGCCCGACCCCCCCCTTGGTCGGCCCGAACCGGGTAGACCCGACCCGGGTCCGACCCGGCTGGGCCCGGCTAGGCCAGTGCAGCCGAGCGGAAGCCGCGGAGCGGGGTGCGCGGTTCCCCCCCCACCCCTCGCCGCTGATTGAAGCCGGCGGCGAACCGCTGCCGCCAGCCTTCCGGCGGCACGCCGCCACCGCCTTCTGCGGACCACCGGACGCGCTCCGGTGGTCTGTTTCTCCTGCCGTCTTCGCCAATGGTCCTCCCGAGACCCTACCTTCACTGCGAAGGGATTCAAATGCCATATCAGTCTACTTCGTCATCGTTCGTTGATTCGAAAATCGATAAACAAGCTGTGGAGGGTTGTCGGGCCGTGTTTGTTCAGCCCACGTCCTCCGCGTTAGGTGTTATCAATTGGAAAATAATAAACACATGGTTTTAATCATGAAGAGGGTATAATTTATCCAAAATAAATTATACAAACACCTTGCAATCAAATACCCACGCACAAGAGTTTAAAATCTGAATAGGCGACGTGACGACGTCGCGCATTCTTGCTGCTCGATCCCGCGCGGCGTGACGATGTCGCGCATCCTTGCCGCTCGATCCCGCGCGGTGCGATGACACTGCATCAATTTCATTCGATCCGTAAAAACCAAAAAAAAAGGAGGGGGACGGTTGTTTTTGTGTTGTCCGGCCTCCTCCCGTTAACTGATATCATGCGGTCCAAATGTTGCGGATCAAAGACGGAAGAGAATCACGTAAGGAAAATCACGTAAACCCCCTACCTCGAGCGCGGCTTGAACGAGGTTTTCATCGCGGAGAAATTCGAAGACGTTGATGGAGATTGTCCGAGATAGAACTTCGTCTCCCTTCCTTTGACGTGGGAAGAAGAACAAAGGGTGGCGCGTCGCGGGTATGGCGTCGCGGTAAACGGTCTCCGAGGGCTCAACATTCTTCATTGGGAAACGTTCGTTCTTCGCGTTCTTCGTCGAAGATGAAGAAGATGATCTCTAAGCTCCTTGCCTTCTTCTTCCCCCAAGTCCTCTCAAGCAACAAAGGAACTAACCCAAAATAAATTAAGCCATACTTTATTTATTAACTCAACATGGCTTTTGAAATTCAATTGTTTGAATTTCAAAAACTCTCATTAAACTCACTACATTAATGTCATAAGTTATTAACTTAAGTTAATATTATTAATGGTGAGTTGAGGGGGTTAGAGGATATGAAGGGGTGGGGTTCGTGTGGGCCCCACCACCCTCATAACCTCCCAAGGGAGGTTGGGTTGTTACCCAACTACCTTCCAAAGGATTAAACACATAGAGTAAAATAAAAATTGTTGTTAAATTTTTATTTTTAACTTCCACAATTTTTATCAACTTCTCTCGAGTAAAAACAACTCCGGAATTGGAGTTCATAATCAAATACCGGCGCTGCGGTTCTATCGGTGCCCTCAGAATTTGATTCTGAGCACCAGTTCAAAAGTTAGAAATTCCCGCTCGTTCGTTCACTGAACGTACCCGAGCTAAACTTCGGAAAATGATTCCGGGCACACCGGGCCTCGGAATCAGGCACCGTCAGAAACTGTGTTCTTGTAAAATCCCAATGAAAATTTAGAAAAAATTTCCCTTGAAATTTCCGGGTTTTTACAGATATTTCCTTACTAAGGAAGCTAATATTGCTTTTATAGGAAATGATAAAATATTGGTATATTAAAATATGTTAGTTAGGTTATGAAACAAATCCATTTTCATATGTAGAAACCTATTCCATCACTAGATTCTATTACATTATATCACATTATGTGTTAGAGGTCCCCATAATTTAGTGGGATAACTAACCCAATGTCATCTAAGTAACAGATTAACTCTCTAGAGAAGATATTTATTGAATTAGGATCTGGTGAAAAGTAAATGGTTTCAATTGTAGTGTATTTCCTGAATGTCGATGTAGATCAATGGTTGTTGTTGATCTAGAATAATATAGAAGAAGAGGAAAGAAAACCCATGGATTATATTAAGAATCATTCTATGAAAAATATTTCCCTCATGAGAATCAAACAAAGATATAGATAAATTTTCTTAACTTACATAAAAAGGAAGTATAAATTTTTATAAAATATGAATATACCTTTATAATGTTTTATAGGTATGCTACATATTACATACACAACATGAACTAAAAGATTAACCATTTCTTTGAAGGATTAATCTATTTTTTTAAAGAGTGATGAAATCTTAATAATTTTATTCATATTATGAAATAGTATTATTTTCCAATGAAATAAAGATATAATTATATATATCATTCATATAAAAGTAAAAAAATGAGAAGGATAATATTATATAGAAAAAATGGATAATAGGAAGAAAGTAAAGATGGATTTTCAAAATATATATTTTTGTGGAAAAAACTCCCTAGGAAAATGTTGAAGGGACTGGGAGTTTGTAATAAGTGTAGAGAAAAAGGTCACTATGAAAAATAATGAAATGTGACTGAGTAAAACACTACAACTGAATATTTCTACTCTAAGGAGATAGGAACTATGCAAATAAATTCCCTAAGAAACCAGGGAATATACCTTAGAAGAGTCTAATGGGACAAGTTCACACTTATGTTATTGATACAAACAAAGTTGAATGATTAATTTTCATATTTATTTGGATCCAATAAAAAAGTTTCAAAATTATTTTATTGATGAAAATCTAGTCATATGAACTATTAAACATATAAGGACTGTAATATAGTACTATTTAATTAAGGATTTGAGGGAATATTTTGAATGGTATTGATTGAAAAGAAAAATGATTCCTAGGTAAGTAAAAATTATTAGAAATAATATAAATAAATAAAAGATAACCCTTAATATAGTCCTGATGTTGATGTAATGATGTTGGGTTGAAGAGATGATTGATATTGATAAATCGAATTGGATAGTATTGAATGCCTTTAAAATAATTAATGATTCACTGACAAAGTGATTTATGGTATCATTGATGACGTTATGAACAATTTTTGATTTAAGGAATATATAAAATAATCTATATTCCCAAGAAGCATGCATGTTCTCAATGGTAATTCAGGTTATCTCCATGTTTTAAGAGATTACATGATGTAGGTATTCAGATGTTTAGTATGCGACAATTAAGATCCACTTTATGTTACTTGAGTGATTAATGGTAAGTTCATTTTGGAACATAAATCACCTTCTTTTTAGTGATTTAGATATCAATATTTCAGAAGGTTCATAAGGTTTACTATTTATGAAATGTATTCAGTTTAAATTTTGATGAGGTTTTAGAGATTAATGTAATATTTCACCATATGAATATTTATTCTTATTTTATTAATTTTTCTAACTATATTGATTTTTGGAAAATAGTTTGAGACCAAAAGAAAGAATTGGAGTTCTTTTATGGGTATTACAATATGTTAAAGTGTGATTTATGCATAGAAAAAAAATCATTTTTACATATTCATTTCTTAGAGTGAGGAAAAAATTTAAAAACAACCAAAGGATGTAATTACCCTTATGAAATAGGAAAATATCATGTATGTATATTTCCTTATATTTTTAGTCTGAAAAATAATTCCTGAACATTAAAAAAATAATATTTTAATAAAAAATAATCTTATTTCGATAATTTCTAATGATATCAATAACCTTTTTTACACAAATTTGGTTTATGGTTATGTGGTTGTTAGCCTTATCTGGATCAACAAATATCTTATGATCAATGTTCTCTATCACTCTCCATTAATATTTGGATGTTGTTTTTCTCTTCTATGTCCATGTCTTCATTTCCCACCTTTGTTATCCTACTAATTAACCTATTTATGTGATTATTCTATAGGATCATTGTACATCCCATTCTATCTTTTAAGAGGATATTTTATTAACTCTTTTATGATGTGGGTTTTTAAATATAGGTATTTTCAAATATAAAAGCATGAATTGAAACATTATGTTTAAATTGAGATGGAAAAATTTATTTAAGTTTGGGATATTATAATACTCTAAAAATTTACAATATATTTCATTAAGAATAATGTTAATTTTCTTATAGTTTGCGATGCACGAAACAACACGTTTAAACAAAACATGATTTAGTCATGGTTTGCACACAAAATCATAAATTATTTTTTTCCAGGTTTTTTAAAATTTATATGAAAGAAGAAACTTAAATATTAAAATAAGTATATAAAAATTATGATAAGGTGAATCTTTGTGATTTTCCTAAAATATTTCATCTTTTGATGAATAGTGAAAAAAATAAACTTTATTTGAAAACTGCCTTTTCATTTAAATAGTATATATTGAAAAAATATTTTATTAACATGATTTAAAGTATAATTAATTCAATTATACATCAGTTTAGAAACTTTATAAAATTTTTAATTTAAAAATATTTTAACATTTTGACAATTTTTACTATAAAAACTCGCATTCTTATAGTAATAGTGAGTTTGATTTTAAATTAAATTATGACAATAATGTGAATGTAATTTTTAAAATTGTATTAAATATTTTTAATAATTTTAATTTATAATTTCTAATAAGTAAAACATAATTTTTATTAAAATGAATAGTGAAGACAATAAAATTTAATTATCATAGTTAAGGTATAAATTGATTTATTAGGTGATAAACTAGAATGATTACAGTGAAAATAGCCAAAAATATTTTCTAAATTTTATTTAATTATTATATTTATAAATCTAACATAAATCAAAAATAAATATGGAAATTCCTTTTCACTTCCTTTGAATATGACCCATATAACCGTCTAGGTAAAGAAGAAGAAAAAAATACACCTTTCTTCCTTTTAATCATTTTGTTTCTTTAGGATAAGGAAAAATCTAAATTGATCCGGTTATAAATATAAAATTGAAATTTTAATGAGTTTTTTATCATCATAATTTATAATTAATTTTTATATATGAATTATTTACTTAAAGTTCTTAATAAATGTCGATGTAATAATTATTTAGTTAAAAAATAAAATAAAACAACTAATAATAAAAATAAAAAAAGTGATGTAAATTGAATAAATTATTATATTACATTATTTTTTTAGATAAATATATCTTTATACAGAGATTTTATTATAATATCTTTTATTTACATTTTTTTCTATTTTTATATTCAATTTAGATGTATAAAGTCAAAATTAGAATTAATCATATTTTAATAAAAATTATATTTTATTAAATGAATTAAAATTAATAAAAATACTATATTATATGAATATATTTTGAAAATATAATAAACACTAAATATTTTTCCAATAATGGACAAATTATTGTTTTATAATGACTATATTTACTAATAAATAGTAAAAACTCTATTAGCATTGTTAAGGTTGAAGCGACGTTTTTTACCTTACCTACTCTTGTGTTAATATTAATTAATAATGCACAATGTATTTATATTTTATAATTAAAATATAATATTGAGAATCACTATGTACAAATTATATAATATGTTTCACTTTACGTTAGTTTTAAAGGATAAATTACCTATGTTAGAAAACTAGTTATCATAGTGAAAAACCAAAATGGTAAAAATAAGGAATTATTTATGTTAAGGAATAAAATTTTCAAAACATTTGTTTTATTGTGTTTCAAATGTTTTTATTGACCATATAATATGTAAAAACAATTAATTATCAATCGTGGATCGAATTGAGGTAAACTTTTCTTCCCAATAGTGAATTCATTTGGATATTTTCAAATGTTTCACTCATCCTCAACTATAAATGGGAACTCACTCCCGAAACTTCTTCACAACATATAACCTCTTTGGTTCAGCCAAGAAAAAGATCATGTGACTCTCAAACATCTCTAACCTCATTATATAATCCATATTTTTGACATAAATTAAACCATTGAAGGCTGTAGTGGATATATAAAGAGAATACCAAAACAAGAGGTAATGTTTTTCAACGAGCGTCATTATTTTACTTCTTTCTCCACCTCCTTCAAATTTTATTAAAGTATGATGATAAAATAACATAAGTATATAAAATTTTCTTGTATTATTTTATAATAAAAACATTTCCTAAAACATTATCAACTTCCATAAAATGGGTTACGAATTCATCATTTATCTGTATAGAGGACTACCACCTTGCAAATAGATGTTGTTCATTTTTCCATTTCCACCTTTCTAGGATGGGTGTTATGATGTATATTAAGTTTATATATGAAATATATTTACAAAATAATTATACCAATGGAGTAATTATTTTATATATAGCTTATTACATTCCATTCCTTAGTATATACAATAGTTGGGCTTATGTGTACCGAAGACTACTGCCTCATGAAGCAATGTGATTTTTCTTTCACTAAGATTTTACATAGAGGGTAATAATTATAATTTCAACGATTTCATGTGATATAAATGAAATAATTATGAAATTAATGAATTATTTATCATTCTTTAAATATAATATATATCATTTTATTTCATTCATTTTAACTCACATAAATTTGATTACATCGTCCTTGTACATGTGGACTACAACCTTCACAAAGCGATGTGACCCTCTTTTAATCACCACACCACATGAATTATATATATAAGTAAAATTAATGAAATAATATATTACATATGATATTGTTTTAATTATATAAATGAAAAATATTACTTACACCAATTCTATAATGATCATTGATAAATGGAAAATGTTACAAATGTGTACGTAGGACCTACCGTCTCCATGATCGTAACATACTTTGTTTTTTCGTAACCATTATCCATTATTGGTTTTAAGAGAAGAGATGATTTAAAAATATGTTAAATATTTCTTGATAATTATTCTGTAAATAATTTAACTATATAATATGAACAATGAATGTACCTTTGATATTGAAACATGCTTGAGAGACATGGAGAATAACACCCAAAACAATGGAAATAATGAATGAATATTAATAAACGGGTAATAGTATATTTTAAAAGGATAATATATGAAATTATAAATATTATTATGGTTTATTAAAAAGTAAATAACATGTTTAAAACCATTATACATGAGTTTTAATCATTTTCAACCTAATGGGATAACAAGGTAAGATATTTTATCTCAATTACCCTTCCATGGTGACCTATTTGTTATTATGCACAGATTGACATTATGATAGTGTATATATTTACCATAAGGAATTTAATATCATTTCAAATTAATTATTATGATTTTTTATTTTTTAATTTGAGTTATTCAATTGAAGGTGATTTGAATTTAAAATTACTAAGTGGTAAATTTTATTATGAAATCTTACTTTATTTTGTGATTGTTAACATTCTAAAGAAATGTTCACTTTAGTGTAATAATTTTTCAGTGTACATTAAATTTACATTATAGATAAATACTCTTGTGTTATGAATATAATTATTTCCTATAACATATACCTTTTTTACAAACGGAGTTTACATTCAATTTTATTTAATTAACTAAGGAAATTTTGATAAATCTTATATCCTTTACTCAATATAGATACTTGATTATAAGGAACATTTTTTATGAATTCAATTTATTATTAGATATATGAGTAATGATATTTAATTGAATGAAATAGTTTTATGACAATTTATATAAATCCCCTAGATTCATTAGCAGTCTCATGATATGAATCAGTTGGCCAAATCCGATGAGTTTTTACTCAGTATGTTTTAAACTGCTTTGTGAAACACGATGACAGTAAAGGATTCATTTTCAAGGGAAACGTGAAATCCAAAAATTAATAATTTCCTTTATTAATAATTTATCTATAATTTTTATCCATGATATTTTTTCTTTGACATTATCTATAGATGCATTTTATTTTCAATTTATTGATTAAAAGATATTTTTTAATTATTTACCTTTTCATATTGATTATAACATACTTCAACATGATTGTAAAGTGATTTAAATGGAAAATGTATTTAATTATCGACCTTTCCATTTTTATTATGATTTTTATTAATGATAGCTCTATTTTTACATAACACTTATTGAGTATTTGATTACTCCCATTTTTTTCTTTCCCCAAGATGCAAATATAATTTCTAAGAATGAGTTTCTTTGATGTTTAGATTTATATTTTATTAGGTATTGGGAATTATATTCCATTTACAATGTTGAATGGGTATTTTGTATATATGTGGTTCTCTAAAACTACTAAAATGGTTGGTACTTTTGGATTAGACCCACTGAATCATTGATAATTTAATATTGTCTGGAACATGCTATGGGATACTAGGGTCATGAATGTTACAAGTAATCAATCCATGGAAGGTAATAATTTTTCAATATCATATTTTTGGTGAGTTTATGATAATTAATGATGAGGCACATCAACCCCTCCTTCTTCTTGACGAAGATGACTATCTAATCGCATGGTAAAGCACTCAATCATATAAAATCCTTGTTAGTATTTTCTTGTAGGAGTTTCTTTTATTCTTATAACTAAATGGTGTATATTATATATAGTATGTATGATATGGGAAAGGATCTTGGAGGTAGCTTAATAGATAAATCAACCAATTTATCTGGATAAAGATAAAAAAATACTCATGAAATGCACCAGTTCAGTCGTTTATAATGGGTATATATATTAGTGTTATTATCTCATTTTTGTAAATCAATTAAGAACTATTTTCATTCTCATAATTAAATAATATACATTCAAGATAAAATATTTTAAAATATAATCATTCTAATACATAAACATAAACAAAACTAAAGAATGACATGAGATGTGAAGGGTGATCTCCATTACCTGATAGTTCATGTTAGATTTATACAAGGATAGCCAATTCATTCAAAATCTAGAATCAAACTCCACTAAAGAATGTAATAATATATTTGTGGGTAGGTTTAGTCCACAAACATTGACTAGTGTGGATTTATATACATGGGATGTAATAACTTCTTTTTTTATGTTATCACATATAGTTTAATGTTTATTTGTTGTGGTGTAATTTTAATATTATTACTAAACATACATGATATGAAAGAATACATATAACTGGAATAAAATAATACATTTTTAATTCTTTTATGAATAAATAGTGTACATATCACCATGTAATTTTTAGGATCCACCTCAATGGTAGTGGTAACATATTACCTTCCATACTCTCTAAGACTTTATGGTTATTTTTTAGATATTGTATCTAAAAACCATTAGCTTAGGGAAATAGATTTCATAATGTATTTATTAATATTAGTTAAAACAATGCACCATCAATTTTTATTGATATGAAACTTCTTTGATTTGTTCACATTAGTGTGATTCTTCATGTCCCTTTAGTAATGATTCACATGATTCCCCTATTTTCCATAGTTAAATAATCTACAGATTCCCATGATATAGTTTCTAGGATGCAACTTCACATATTTTTTACTTATATATAGTTGGGTTATCTTTCCTTAGTAAGATTTTTATACTTATCCTCACAAACTAAACTCCATTTTATGCTTCTTATCTCTATCCCCACAAGAGCATTAAGAGTCACCATTTTCCATCTTGACATTAAGGGTGAAACAAAATATATATTCATAGATATAAAATCCTAAAATCAGTAAATATTTTCATATAATCAACTTTTATCCATAAAATAAAAGTTTTTCAAAAACTTTGGTCTTGATGATAAAGTTAGAGGTGTACTATGAATGACTTGTAATGTTTTCTTCATACACACGGATAAGATCATCTTACTTTTTATTGAGTTTGAGGAACTCCTCAACATTTTAAGATAGAGTGTTTAGGGAAAATGATTATTAAAAAAATACTTTTTTAATCCTTTCCATTCCATTGAATCAATTTCCACCTTGTGTGTTGTATTATTGATCATTTTCTACCAATTATTAGTTTCTATCTCATTATGATAAAAGAACAATACAAATATATCTTATTTATAGTATTTTAATTCCAAGAATATATTCTCAATAGAGTTAACCAATTTTTCAATGATAAGAGGATTTGATGACCCAATAAATTTAGGATTCCTTTTTTAAAGGTTTTGACAACAACTTTATTTTTCTTAGTAGAATGTGGGAATTCCACACAATTCATGTTATTATTCATAACATGAATCAACTAATAATGTACTACCAAGGAGTTATGAGGTCCCAATACCATAAGGTATGACATATCATTATATAAATCATCAGATTATTTATAATTTTTTATTAGAAAAGTTCCTTCTCTTTACATCCATTGGCTATAAAAATGAAAAATAAAAGTATGTATGAGAATAATAAAAATAAAAAACATATAATAAGTGAAATTATGCACACTATTGGATTAAATTATAAATAACATGTAAATAATAACTTAAAAGTATCTTGGTTTCAATATAGGTTATCAATGGTGGTGTTTTTATTAGGTTTCATAACCAAACAATTTATTCATGTACATAAAAATTTTTTGTAAAGAGTTTTTGAATTTTCCAAAAACATATTCTCTAGGAGTGACAAAGAAGGTGTGTAACAATGATTATTTGTTATACACCATGTTATGATAATTTTAATATCTGATCCACCCTTTTTATGGTTATTTACCCAAGGTAAAACTATTCTAGAATGACATCCACTTGTATTATATAGAAAGGGATGTAATTTCATGGAAACCAGTCACGCAATACTTCACTAAAATTTCATGATATTTTTCTATACATAGACTCATACCAAGGGTGTTCTCTAACAAATTATTTTCCAAAAGCCCATATATAACAATTCCTTTGATGTGATACAAAATATTAAAACCCATGCCTTTTACACAAATTATTACATGATTTTTAACATAAATATCAAGTAAACACTACCTAAAGATCCAGAGGCGTAGTTCAATTGGAAGATTTTGTTCATAATACATCAAAGTGAAACTAAAATAAAATTAATTCATTTTAATCTCAATAATAATATCTTAAATCTTTTTGACATACTAATAATTCATATGATAAATTGTGGAATAAATAAAAAAGGGGTGAGCTAAAAAACATAATAAGGGAATAAACATGATAATGGAGAAACAAATTTGAGTCAATAAGTATAACATGATATCATAAAATTACCAGGATAATGAATAATAATATGGGATAATAATATAAAGAATTTTTTATCATAATATTAGGGAAATATATGAATTTGGAAACAACAAGAAACAAGACATAAGAATATGTGAATATTAACTACCAAGACCACATCCCATGGTAGATAGAGTCTCATCATGGATTAGATATACTCCCTAATCACATAGAAATCATTTTATGAGATATAAAAATTACCCAATTAATTTGATTTTATACCCATCAAAACATGTACATTATTATGTATGCCACAAATATAAATAAATTGTATGGAATAAACACAAGAATTACCCATGAAAAGTGATAGTTTGTATGATATTTCCGCATATTAAAAATCAAATAAAATTTCAGAAAATCAAAAATATTATATGGAATTAAATATTTTGGATATTAATTTCTAAATAAATAAGAATAGGTCACAAATTTGGTGTTTATTTAATTAAAAATTAACAATAAATGGTAGATAATTAGGTATACAAATGAACTATCAAAACAATGTTTCAGGGAATTCATTTAAGAATTTTGAATAATTAATGAATTTAAAGTTTTCTTTGATAAGTAATGTTTAATTATAATGGTTAAATATAAATTATTCAATTTTTAATGAGTTAATGAAATGGTAAAGATAATTTAAAATATTTTTAAATAAAAGGATTAAGAGATAGAAATGTTCCCTTTAATCATGTTTGATTTTAAAGAAGGCATTTAATGAATTAACATAATGAATGTATACCGAATCAAGGAATAGTGAATAAGATAGATATATATGTGAGATAAATATATATATAATTTTTAATTAGATCAGAACATAAAATAGTGAGCAAACATGATTTTGAGAGTGAAAGGATAGAACTGAATGAAAATGGGGAGGTTTAGAGAGACCAAATACCTTATATCCAAATTTAATTTTCACATTCTCTTCATATCCTAAATAAAAAAATATTATTAATTAATTACTCAATAAATAAATTTATATCTTTATTTTATTTAATATAAATATAATTATGTTTATTAACCACCATGTCAACGAGATACAATGTTTTATTTTTTTGTTCTAAGGGAGTTCGTTTAAAAGTTCCAAGGTCAAATCACATGTGGATAATAATTGATTTTATTATATAAAGTAAATAACAAATTATAAGTGAAATTAAATGGTAATAATACCTTTATAAATTTTAAATTTTCCAATATATGAAAATTTCTGCCACATAGGGGCAATTCATTTATTAAGAATGTTGATGTTATTCTATTAGTTCATTTAGGTGGTTTTACCATCTATCGCCATAGAGTTCAATTTTATTTAATATTATGACTATATAGTGATTTTTAAATATAAAAAATATATCATATATATATTTTTGTCATTTTAAACCTTTATAAGTGAATTTGAACCATCTATGAAGAAGATAAAGGAAAATAAAAACTCATCATTCAGAGAGTTGTTGAATAGATATAAAATGGATGTTGTTTTCATTGTTGAGAATAATATAAGTTATAAATATATATGATTGATAATAAATTATAAAAATAAAATTTCATTGTAAATATGATATTGGAGTTATTATTATATGTTGGATTAGGGAGGTGAGTTGAATCTAGAAAAAGAAAATAATTTATAAGAGGTAGTTTTAGAACATTTACTCTTGAATTTTACCTCTTGAAATACCCCTTAAGGAACATTGGGATTGGAATTTTTAGAAGAAAAAGGTATATATGGATGTAGGGAGATATTTTAGGAGTTATTTGGTTACAAATTTGGAATTCCCCAAGGCTTAGAATATGTTAGGATAAGAGGTAGTGAGGGCATGCATTTATAAGGGGAGGATGGTAATGTTTTTGAATATTATATTCATTAGTTTATTATTTTTACTGATAACTATTAATAGTTATTACTATTTTAAATATATACAATAATTATTGAATTATAGTTTGATCCAATGTCTAATAACATTTTTTATGACTCATTTAAGTATGTATTTTTCTTATTTTACAAATTATCATATTTTTTTGTAGTTTTCTATTCACTAAAAATTTAACTATTTATGAAAAATACCAAAAAATCACCCTCACAATTTTTAGATGTGTATATTCCAAATAATAAATCCATTTTATTAAAATAATTTATAATTATGTGAACTTTACATTTTAAAAAAATCATTTTTTATTTTAAAAATATCAATTTTAATATTATAATCAATTTGAAGACCCGTTAAAAAATTACATATAGTATCATAAAATTATACTATAATTATAATAAAACATTATATTAATTTATAATTTTCTTTTATAGAAATTAACATTTTTTTTCAATTATTATATATCTTATAAAAATGAAAATAAAATATATATTCTTCATAAATATAAGAACACTTATTTTATAATATTTAAATCATTATTTTAATTGAATATTGATATAAATATACTATATTTTTATTTTATAATATTAATGAATATAATTTTTACACTTCCATAAATGATGGTACTTTTCTTACAATCATGTTACAATTCCAAATGGTTAGATTACTATTTTAATGGTCATAAAACTATTCCAACTGTCATGTTTTAATGGTCATATGGATTCCCTATTTTCTATAAATACTTACAATTTAATTTATTCTCAATCCACATATATTTTATATCAAGTTCATCAATATTTTTATTTTCAAAAATGAAAATTTTCTTGGAAATATTATGCTTCAATTATACAGTATTGTTTGTGAGTGTTGTTATTCTAGTTGATCGAGCATATCTAAATTTTTATATTTTAGATATCTTGATTTAAATTTTTTATCCCATTACATCATTTTCAATTCTTATGAATATATTTATTTTCTAAATGTAATGTTCAATTTAATTTTACAAAATATTTTTGGTTTAATAAGGTGATCTGTGTGCATTACATGATACCATATTATTGAATATGAAATAATTAAATAATTTGATGGGATATTCAATTGATAATGTTTTAGTCAGTTATAGTTATTCATATTCAAGAGGTTGAGTTTATTGTTGACTTGATAATTTATAGTAATACAAATTCAAAAAACCATTATTGAATAGATTCAATATAATTTTTAGATTTTTAAAATAAGGTACAAGAATTTTTTTAATGTTTTAATTCATCCTATAAATTCATATTCGGTTCTCATATTTTTTGTTACTAATAAAGATGGATCTATGAGGGGTTTAATTGATTATAAATCACTCAAATTTTGGGTCCAATTTCTTTGAATTATGTTTTTGGGAGCCAAAATATGTTTTCTCTGAAAGATAATTTGTTTGTTGTGACGATAATAATCACATTAGATTTTTAATTTTTGCTAATTGGATGATAAAAATTAAAAGTAAGAAATTAATAAGGGAATTAGAAAAAAAATTGTCAAGAAATTTCCTTGGTTCTGTTTTTTGGGGAAATATATGTGTGAAAGTATATGTTTTTTGGACTCACCCTGTGTTTAGAAAAAAAATATTTGATTAGTTTCAAAAATTGTATCTAGGTATGGATGTCTCTATAATAAATGTAATGATAATATTTTATTAAAGTAATTCTAAAATATCATATTTTATTTATAACACTTATTCTACAAGCCTTATGAAATAAAGTAGGAGATGATGTTGGAAGGATGTAAATTCATTGAATATTCCAATGTCACTTAGATGAATCTATAACAATCTTAATGTTCTCAAATTCAAGAGGAAGTCGTGATTACTAGAAGAATATTTTAAAGAAGAAAATATGAAAAGTAAATTATTTCTAATCTCTATCTATATATGTGACAATCATAGGATGAGGAATTGTCTAATTGTAGGGAATCTAGAAGTTACTGAAGTTGAAGTTGCTGATACCATTCCACTAGAAACATTGTGCCACCAATTCATTAGAGAAAGAATAGTTTTAAGTGGTGGGTATTTAAATCAATGAAAATGAAAACAATTAGGAGTTTTTGGGACATATGTAGCAGATAATGATCAACAATGTAGTAGAACATTTTCATCTGGTTAAATTGAATTACAACTGGGTTTATATAAATAGAATCTCTAATTTGTTTTCCGACGAGTCAAGATAAAATATATCGTTTTTTAATTAGATTTAGAGAAAAATAACAAAAGTATTTTTTTCTAAACTTAGTCATGATTCATCAAACTATCATTGATACCGATCAGTCGAAAGAAACTAGAGGTTGATCCATCATACATGGGATGACACTGATAATAAATTAGATAGGGGATCATTAGTCTAAGGAAAATAATAAAAGGGATAATTTTTTAAATATTTTATAAAGGTTTTTTCAAATTGGTATTTAATAAAATTTATGAATATTCATCCAAAATAATTGATAGTATAATTTGCAGTGGCAATGATGTTTAAAGAAGAAAGGTTTCAATGTTTTTTTCTTATACTACTACAGAGCATTGGAATGTTTTATGTTTTACTAGAGGTATAATGTATCGTAATGAGAAGTATTCAGTTTGGATATGTTTGAATCATAATTAAAAAAATTTAATGAAAATAGTTATGGGAATGAATAATATTTATAAAGACTGAACTAATATGATGATTTGATAATATTCAAAAAGATTCAAGAAGAATAAAGAAGAGTATAGAAGTGATGAATAATTCAAATATAGAGTTAAAATAGAAAATAAATTCACGTTTTGAGAAATTTGGTTAGAGGTTTATTTTGGATTCCCAACCAATCCATTTTTGATGCACCTATGAATATTAGAAAGTGCATTTCACTTTCAACTAAAAGAGTTACCATTCATGTATGAAGAGAGGGTTAAAGAACTAAAATTTTTCAAAGAGAGAAGGTTTTTGGAAAACAATTTTGGGATAAATATATCCATGAAGAGGAAGAATAAGGAATGATTGTAATCATAGTTACCGGAACCGATTGAGAAATCAGACACAATTTTCTACATAGTGTCTGAAGTGGTTCAGAATTATTTTCATTGTTCTCTTAAAGAAATATATTTTCCAAACCTAGAAATCATATTGGGGAATTGGACTGATCCATAAAACTATGTTTTTATAATAATATCCATAAATTATGTTTCTAAATGTTGATGGGTAGGAATGTGATTATTTTTTTGTGTAAATATGTTCAAGTGGAAGTTGATAAGGAAGCTCATGAACCTGCTTTTAACTAATTGATGAAGGTTTCATTACCTATGACACTAACTTGTATTGTAACATTTGTTCTAATAAAAGATCATACAATATTTTATTTATCATAGTTCCACTTAATTAGAAGGGTATATCATAATGGTTGTATCCACACAAAATAAATGTTTCTAATGGATTGTGTGGAATTGGATTGTTTCCAAACCATTCCCAAGATGTAACAAATATTTTTGAGTAGTGAACCTTTTAAATAATTATGTTCATGTGCATGAGTGTTCGATTATTTCAACAATGTGACAAATAATTAATATTAGGTTAATGTTGTTTCAAAAGAAAGGGCACAAAAAAATAAAATGCATCACTAATTCACCCCTCCTTTAATCAATGATACATTGATCCTTACTGGACAATATCATGTGGTATAAAAGGGAAGGTTCACTTTTTTTTACTCTATGATGAAGTGTTTGAAGATAATTCATGATGTAGAATCTATAGTGTATGAATAGTAAGTTGATTTCATTATTATATGGAAAGAAATATCATTTTTGGAACAATTGAATGTTTCATTATCTTATGTCTGTTGGGTATGAAATTTTGGAAGCATCTATAGATGGACTTACTCCCATTGGTGAAAATTTACTATGAAATATATGGTTAATAGTAATATTGAGAATTTTGGAAGAGACAATAATTATCTACTCTCATCAATTTCTAAAAGTGAGTTTCTAAGAGTGAAGGGATTTTGTACTGCCAAAGGTATTAGGGAAATGTTAAAGAAAATTTATAATAGAAATACAAAGGTGAAGAATTAAAATTTAAAAATCTAGTGACTAATGTATGAAGATATGAGAATGGGTGAGTATGAATATATTTGTGATTTATTTACAATATGGATAGATATTATTAGCACCATAGTATATCTTGAATAAATGATAAAATACATAACAATTTTTAACAAGATCGTGATAAATTTTATTGATAATTTTGATTCCAAAGTTTCATATTTGGGGGATATAGATCGTGAAACTCTATATTTGGATGACCTTTATAGTAATATCATGACTTATGAAATCTTAAGAGACACATTATGAAAGGAAAAAATAAAAATATGATAGAGAAATTTCATTTAAGGCTTTCATGAAAGGAAACTACAAGAATATTCATTATGATTAAGAATATGGTGATTTTGAATCTGAAAATGAGTTATGTAACATTATTGATGAACTTTTATCCTTGTTTTATAAAAATTTTAAAATAATTACAGGATATTATAAAGGGAATCTTCTCTTGTAATGTTTTGAGTGTGGAGCCATTGAGAACTTTTTTGATGTTTTTACACAGAGAAATAATGGAGAAAATAATGATGAAAATAATATAAGGCAAATAAGAAATTAGAAGAATCATGGTGATATTTCTAAAGCCTTTTTGAAGTTAAATGAAAAAAGTTTCCTAAATATAAACGTTGAATCTTTATTTTCTAAAAATGATGATGATAATGATAGTGAAGATGGATCCAAAATTTTATTAAATTAGATAGAGAAATTAATATAATGGTAGCTATTTATGATGAGGTTTTTTAAAGTCATAGTTTTAAAATAGAAGATACTGATATTGAATTTCATCTAAATATTGAATTGCAATAATGTCTCCTAAATATTGTGGGACCTGAAAAATAATTCTAGAAGTTGTAGAAGGAATGTCCTACAAGAATTATTCAAGAAATTACTCATAAATATAAATATATCTTACACATAGAAGGTGATTTTTTGATGAAGTATATTGGTAAATAAAATAATAAGAAAGAAAATATTGAATTTTAAATGAGGAAGAGGAAGAAGAGTTAGAATTTATTCAATAATAACTTCATAAATATGATTAGAGAGTTTTGAGATTCAAGAATTCGATCTATGAATTTGGTGAATGTTCTAGAAAAGATAAAATTGAGAATGATCAAAAGTCACCTTAAATGGTGGAAAATAAATTCCATGATATTTCTAAGATGAAGAATGTTATAAATGTCATGTATGTGGACAAAACCAACAAATTGAAGAATTTATATGTTTTTAAAACTAATAGTTCTGAAAAAGATTCATTCACTACAAAATCTGATAAGGATTGGATGAAATATGAGTTAATTAAAAAGATTCTAGGTGATGACAGAACATTTTTGAATAATTTTTTTTTGATGTGAATGATAATAAGGTTTCTGAAAATCATGATCACAATTCTAGACTATATGGAATTTTCAAAAGAAAATTATTCTTATATGGGTATTGTAGGTAATGTGTATAATTTTTGAATATAGAAAATATGTGTTAATTTAATCAAAAACATTAAAACTATTCCTTGAATTATATAAGGGAAATTTTTAGGGGGATTCAATCCTCTCAATGGAATAAAAATGAGAAGGATGATAAATTTTTAAAACATATTATATCCTTCACAAAATATTTATAAATGATGTAAAAAATATAAAATATTTAGAAATTTTATCTTTTTTTATTATCGATGAAAAAAAGTATTAAAATATTTCTCCGAATCATGAGGTGAATAAAGAATAATGGAAAGAAAAATCTCTTGTTATAGAAACTTCTATGAATTCTACAAAAGGATAATGACCATGTATCTTTGACATTGTGTGTTATTCTCATGTGATAGTAGATTTAAAATTTTGGAAGTATTTGAAATATTTCATAGAATGAATGATGATATTTTTCAATGATGAATATCTCAAAATCATAGGTGTTGGATCTACTAATATTGGGGAAGAAAATTTGAAATCTGAGAAAGAATTGTTTATTAATAGGTTTAAACACAACATGCTGAGTGTTTAAAAAATGTGTGATGAAGGATATAGTTTTTTTTTGGAAAATATTATGTTGTTGTAAAAAGAGTGTAAAATGGAATATTTTTAACAATAGTACATCCCAAAAAATGAAACATTCTCTATGTTGGTTAAATAAAAAACATATATTACTTTATCATAATGTATAAAAATTATTTATGGCAGAATAGGTTGGGAAATATTTTTCAAAGAAACATGAGAAGTTAATGAATGAAAAAAAGTGTTCTTGGTATTTATGAGTTGTTATGAAAAATATACTAGTGTTGCATAATTTTTTAGAAGGTAAAGATTACAAATTCCTTGCATAATAATGATGATATTAATTTAACTCAAACCATAAAAATTATCCATTATAATGTCTATGGGCCAATGTGAAAAAATTACCTTTCATTGATTAGAGCTTCATTTCCTTTATTGATCATTTTACATTCATTACTTGTGTTATTTATTTTAATCATAAGTCATATTCTCTAAATTTGTTTAATATTATGATGAGAAAAGATGAGAAAGAATGTGGTTATTGTATGAAGATATTTAGAACTGAAAATGGTGGTGAATATAAGAATGAATATTTCAAATGTTATCTAATGAGACATGGTATTCATCATGATTACAGTACAATATACACACAACAAAAAATGGTGTTTCTAAAATAAATAATAGAAGTTTTTTTTTGAAATGGCATGTTCTATGTTACATGAACACTATATATCTCATTACATTTTGAGGGAATCTATAAGAACGACTGTTTATATTCAGAATCAATGTTTCTACAATCAAAATTGTAATACGAATCCCTATAAAACTTTTTATGACAAAACATCATGTTTGAATCACTTAAGATATTTTGGGAGTCCCTAAATCATAATGAATAAATTTGGGGACCTTTAAAAGTTTATATAATAGGAGATTATGGAATCTAACTTAGAAATTATCCAGATGGAAGAGGATATAATTTTTTAACTAATATAAATGAAGATTAGTTGATTTTTAGGTGAATGTTATTTGAAAATGTGAGGAAGATTCTAAAAAAACTGATGCAGAAAAATAAAATTAACAAGATAAAAGATTTTTTGTTAAGGGTTTTCATAATGATAAAAAAATACAATCCTTATAATAAGAAGAATTAGACTCATCTATTTCCAGTTATGTGGAATAATCTGAATCATCTCATCCTAATATGAGAAGGAATGTTAATGCTCCAAACATAATTGGTGATCAATATAAAAAGGTTCAAACTATAATAACATCAAAATATACTACAAAAACATATTTGTATTCAAATGTTGAGGCAAAATATGTTATTGAAGATTTTGTAATTTAGAATGGATTCAGGCTAGTAATGAAGAGTTTGAATAGATTGAGAATAATTTTTCTTTAGAAATCATACATAAAACGAACAACAAAAATGTTGATGGTATAATGTGGGTGTTCTAAAATAAGTTGAATTAATATGGTTAAGTGATAAAAAACATTTAAAGTATAGTGTGAAATAGTTATTAAAAGATAAAAGGCATTGAATTTGACAATGATTTTTCTATAGTGTAAAGGTTAGAAACAATTATAATTTTTCTTTATATTTAATTACAATATCATTAATTTTTTTAAATTAATTTTAAGTCCATAATTTTTAATGGTAAAATTTGTGAGGATTTTCTTATCAAAAAACCACATGGATTTGTTTTTGGGAATAATGGATATTATGTGTCCAAGTTGAAAAAATCCATATATGGGCTAAAGAATGCTCTCAGGGCATGTTATTCTAAATTGGAAACCTGTTTAAGAAAGATACTTTTTAAGAAAGTAAGGGTTGATAGTAATCTTTACATCATATAAAGGAATGATATTTGTATTCTTGTAATTGTTTATGTTTATGAACATATCTTTGCTGGAAATTATGAAATAACATGTGAAAGATTTACATAAGAGATAAAAAAGTTGTTTTATATTTCCATGCTGAGTAAAATGAAATAATTTCTTAGGTAAAAAATCTCCCAAAATAAGATACATAAATTTATTTCTCAAGAAAATTATTCAAAGGAAATTATTAGGAAGTTTGGCATGAGAAAATTGAATCCTATTTACACAGCAGACTCATTGGGAACCAAGATGACTAAAGATGGAGAAGGTAAAGAAGTTTTACTTAAAAAGACAAGAATGCTAATTGGAAGTTTTTTCAATCAAAATACTTGATGTCAAGACATTTTTTATACCATTAACTTATGTGAACGATTCCAATGTGCCGAAAAATAATCAAATCTATTATCTGAAGAAATAATTCTAAGAAATATCGAAGCAAAATGAGATCTCAGAATTAGGTATGATAGATCCAAATGTATTTATTTGTTTGGTTACATAGATACTGGTAGGGAAAGAAGTATTTATGATCAAATATACACATCTAGTGGAGTTTTATATTTAGGGATAATTTATGTCTGTTGGAATAATAAGAAAATGATTTAGTAATTATTAGCCCAGATGAAGATGAGTATTTTGTTTCCACTCAAGCTATCACACAACTAATATGGATGAAGATTGAGTTCGAAGACTTAATTGGTGAAGAAAAGTTACCCTTTCTCTTGGGTTCGTATAATCATAGTGGAATTACCAAATATAAAACTCTAAAAACATTGTTATTAAAACTATATTGATATCAAATATCATTTCATCAAAGAGAATATTGTGGAGAATGAATTCATGCGGGAATATGTTACTACATTGGAACAATATGTAGAAATATTCACAAATCCATTATCAATGGAATATTTTTTTATGAAAAGGTTGAACATTGGTGTCCAACCAATTTCACTCCATGGTTGAGGTATGTGTTTCTATCCCCCTCTCACATTTTCTTTGGATAGTGTTTTAAAATAGGGGGAATTGTTTCATAAATCTATCAACTAATATGTGATAAACCTTTTATGTAAACGTGTATGTGTGTGGGAGGGGGGGGGGTATTCTATGAACTAAGCATGAAAGTGTGTGAGTTTTTCAAATAGTTAAGTGTGTTTGAAACTTATAATAAAGCGAGTAACATTTTTAGAGGTGAAAGACAGAGATGTTTCGAAAGCTAAAGACGTTTCATGAGTCACTACTTTCAGACAACATGGTTTTTTTCTTAATGATTCTTATTTCCTATAATGATTTATCTTAGGAGTAATTAGAATTTTTTGATAAGTAATCCATTACGTGAGGTTTTATTTTTTAATAATTTATGATACTTATTTGACAAGAAAATCTAATTGGGGATATTATTGGGACTAAATTGGATGGAATTTGTTTTTGGAATCTAAAATATATGCGTTCTGAACATTTTGTATTTTTTTGTCATGAAATGAAATCATGTTTACATTTTATGTTTTACTAATTCGATGAAATTAATTAATGGTCAAACATTAATCTGAAAATTAGACACATTTTTTACAAGATCGGTTCTTTGTTTTTGTTTTCTGTTTTGTTGAATATTTTAGAAGATTTTATTTTTTGGAATCACCTTTGTATGTAAATAATGTTTTGATTATTGTGAGAAAGTGAATCAGATTTTGAAATTATCTATACTAAATTTTACTTTACTATACTGTTAAAGTAGTTCTCAAATATCATAGTTATTCTATAATAGTTGTGCTGAAAAACCTCATGAAGAATAGGTGGAGAAGATGCCAGAGTGATGGATATTCATAGAACATTCCAATATATGTTAGAATATGTTATGAAAATTCTAATGTTCTCAAATTCAAGAAGATAAAATGATTACTAGTGTAATTTTGTTGAAGAATAAAGTCTACAATATAACCGTTTTTAGTATTAGTAAATCAATGTGAATATCAAATATTGAATAATTATCTAAAGGTAGGGACATTTGAAGTTATTGAAATCAAAGATGCTAATATCGAACCATTAGATGCGATGTCCAACTGATCCATTATAGACAAAATAATTTAATGTGGAGGTTATTGGGACAAATGAATAATAAAATAATTGGGCGTTTTTGGTATTGATCATCCATATGAAGATAGAGAATGCAGTAAAATAATTTCAATAAGTTGAATTGTATTTCAATTGGTTCAAAGGAAAAGGAAGCTATGATTAATTTTTAGTGGGTCAAGAGAAAATTTATTATTTTTTTCAATTGGGCAATGATAAAAAGAAAAAATTGATGCTTTTTTATCAAGAGGATAATTATTTATCAACCTTCTATTGATACTGATCCATCAGAATGAACCCAAGACCGATCCATCATGTGTAGGCTGACCCTGATATTTCATTAGATGGAGGGTTATCAGTTTGAGAAAAATAATAAAATAGACAATTCTTGGAATAATTTTTGTAAATTTTTTACAATGGAGGATTTGACGGTGTTGATGAAAATTATTCCAAAAATATTGATGGTATCTTTAGAAGTTACAACATTGTTTAGGAAATAATGGTTTCAATGTTTTTTTTCATCATATGGTATAAATATTTAGATGGTTTTATCATTTATTGTTGGTACATAGAATTGTAATGAGAATACTTCAGTTATGATATGTTTAAATTTAAATATAGAAATTAGATTGAACATTATTATAGAACTTAAAAATAGTTTTAAAGATTGATGTAGGATGATTTTTGGATAAGATTCCTTAAGTTTTGAGGAGAATAGAGACGAGTTGAGAAGATCTAAAGAAGTAAAATATAGAGTCAAAATGGAAATAAAAACTATACGTTTGGAAATTTTTTTATGTTGAAAAAATTTCATATTCCAACCAAAACCACTTTTTATAAACCTATAAATTATTGGATGTACATTTTACTTTCAACTGATAGAGGTAATGTTCACACATCAAAGAGAAAATATTTCCAGAAAAAGTTTACCTTAACAATATCTCTAAATAAAAGAAGAATAATGAAGGATAGTAATCAGAGTTACCGTATCATACCATGAAATAATATGTAGTTTTTCAAGAAAGATTGATGTGGTTCAGAATTGTTTCCATCTTATTCTTGAAGACTTATATTTTCCTAACTGATCAATCATATTGGGGAATTAGACAGAGCCACCAGGATGATTTTTTATAAAAAATTCATGAATGGTTCTTTCTACATGCTTCTTGGTAGGAAAGAGATTTTTTTTGAATATATTCAAGTTCAAGTTGATAAGGTTTCATAGAAACATGTTTTAATCAAACTGGTGAAGATTTCATTACATGTTATAAAGACTTTTTTGCACTATTTGTGCTAAGTTAATGACATAAACTGTTATATTGATCATATTTTGACACTAGTGTAAGGGCATAACCAACATTCTTTATCAATTGAAAATCATTGTTTTTTTGGATTGTGTTGTATGGGATTATTTCCAAAATATGTCAAGGACATAACTAACCTTATTGAGTAGTAAAACCTCTTAATATTTGTGTTCTTATGGATGCAGGTTAGTTTTTTTCATTAAAATGATAAATCTTTAATTGGAGGAAAATGATTTTTCAATAGAATGGAAACATAATAGAAAAGAAATATATGATTCACACCTCCCCCTCTTAGTGACACATTGATATTGGCTGGACAATATCATCAACAACATCCATATAAAGGAAATTTTTTTACTGCTTAATATTGATGATTTGTTTGTTCAGCTCCTCAGAGCACAATGTTTTTTTATGGGTGATCTCTTATTTTGTTATTACCAACTAAAAGTGTAGGAGGAAGAAATTCTAAGGAAATTGTTCTATTATAGGTATGGCTATTATGATTTTTGGTTATGAATTTATGTTGAAATAGAAACCCACTGTATTTATGGATATTATGAATAAATTTTTCATTAGTATTTGGTGATTTTTTAGTTTTTTTAGTGATAAAATTTTGGTTTATTATAAAATTTATTAATAATATGAAAAACATCTAAGGATTATCCTTATAAAACTAAAATAAAATAATTTTCTCTGAAAATTTATAAAATATGAAATGTTTTCAACATATTTCATTATATGGGATTATTTTGTCTAAATAAAGGATAATTGATGTCCAATTAAAACTAAATTGGTTGATGAATGGATAAAACCTAATATTTTTTTAATATTTTATGTCTTTTTGTATTTGATGGTTAGTAATGAATATTTTTTGAATAATTTTCCTGGTTAACTAACCCAATAGCCATGTTAACTAGAAATGAAGTTAAATTTTTGTAAAAAATGTAATATGAAGCATGATTTTAGGAATTTAAAAGAAGAATGGATAATTATCTAGTGTCCCCCTTTCCAATAATAAATGGTTTATTTTTTCATTACAATGATTCATATCTGAAGGGACTTGGTTGTTACTTGATGCAATATGATTCTGTAATTTCGTATGATTCACATCAATAAAAATTCCAAGTTGATAATTACACCACACATGATCTTGAGAAATTATTAGTGGTTTTTACTTTTAAAAATTTAGAGGCATATTTTATAGGAGGAGAAAGTTGAAATACATACTAACCCTAACATATTAAGGAATATGTTCACTTCAAAATAGTTGAATATAAGTCAAAAAAGATGGTTGAAATTTATATAGAATTATGATTGCAAGATTCATTAGTAGTTGTACAATAAAAACAAGGTCATAAATTTATTGACTTGAAAAAACAACATATCATTAACTATTAAACATTTGGAACATTATTCATTGTTTAAGGATTTAATAAATGCTGGAATATAAATTGTGCATGAAAAAAATCCCTCTATTTTAGTTCAGGTGTCAGTTTGGTATTATTTTTTAGAAAGAAGTAATCATTATCAGAAGGAATATAATGGTCTACAAGAAAGAGATGATTTTTTAATAAGTGTATGGTTACTGAAATTAACATTAAAAAGAAGGTATTATTATAATTAGTAATTGTTTTTTTTTCTAGGTGATTCCCAGTTGAATAATGAAATTATAGTAAAAATCTCACAACTATATGTTTTATATTCATCTTGAAAATACTATAATGTATAAAGGCCTTCATGAGAATTATTGGTGGTGTGGAAGGAATAAATGTTTTCCAAATATTATAATGACTTTCATATTCATTAAATTTGTATTTTATCTTCAAAAGGGGATGTTTTAAACTTTTCCAATGCCTAATTATAAATGGGAAAATATATCTACGGATTTAATAGTGGGATTACCAGATACATCTTTAGGTATTAAGTATGTTTGGGTAATTAAGGATTATTTGACTAAATATGTGCATTTTCATAATATTAGATATAAAATGACATTGTATTAAGTTACTAGACTTTATAAAAAAGAGATATTAAAATTACATGGAGTCCATTTCTCTAATATATTTAATTGTGATCCTCTATTTACCTAATTTTTTTGTAAATTAATTTATAAGTCATTAGGTATTGAATTAAATTTTGGTAAACTTTTCATCCTTAATAAGATGGACTAATGAAGGGAATAATTCTTAATTTGGAAGATATTATTCAAGATTGATCCTTGGATTATAAGGGAAGTTGGTATTAATATCTATGATTTGATTAATTTTGTTATAATTAAAGTTTCTATCCCAATATATAGATGACACCTTTTGTATCATTATAAGGAATAAGGTGTCGAACTCCAGTATGTTGGGATGATGTTGATGAAAGATACTTTTAGGTACTTGAACCGGTAGAATTGATGGATGAGAAGGTAAAGACGATTCTTCACTATATGAGGGAATATTTGTGTAAGAAGAAAAGTTACATTGATAATTGGAGGAATGCTCTCTCATTTTAGGCAAGATATCTTGTTTTTCTTAATGTATATCCTTGGAAAAGTATTATACATTTTTATTGGAATGAAAGATTATGTCCATGATATATTAGTGAATATGTAATTATTAACAAAGTGGGATCAATTTCATATGGATTATACTAGCCTATAGGTTTATCTTGGGTACATGATTTGTTTTGTGTTTTAATGTTAATGATATATGTACCAGAGGAATCACATGCCTCATGTACTCAAGTAGTCAAGTTGGGAAAAAATATTTTTTAGAGGAAAATCTATTTTAGATTATAGATCATAGATAATAGGTTTTTATTAATAATTTGAGTCATCTTGTGTAATTTTTAGGAATTAAAATTAAGATTTAAGAATGAATATGAGAATAAAAAATTCTATGAGGGAAAAATGCCCTAATCTATTTAGAAAAATAAAAAAAATTCAATGATGATATTTATTAAATGGGGATGAAAAAAACCCAAGTAATTTTAATAAAAAATTAGTTTCTCTTCTTGTTAATATTCAACACTACATTTTATGAATTAATATTTACAATACTGGTTTTAAAATTTATTTAATTGAAAAAGAATTTTTTTTATAACTAAATTATTTTTCATAAATTATATGGTTTGATTTAAAACATTTATTTTTGAAATTCAGAAATAATAATTTAAGAAAGTGTAAATTTTAGATATCAACATATCAACAATATGTTAGGGTGATTTTAGTAATTTTCAGAAAATATTTATTTTTAAATGAATAGTAAAATATCATTTTTTCAATATTATCATTTATTATTGTTAAATAAATTAAATAAAAATTTATATTATTTTTTAAAATTTTTAAAGTAACATAGTATGACATTTATTAATCATAATATAATTAATTCTATAGGAATCAACATTATCTTTTATTTTGGAATAACTTTATTTTATGCTCAACAATGCATTTGTTCTAAAAATAACTTTTTGTCGTGTTTTGTGATATCATATTAAAACAAATTTATACCAATTTTGATAAATAAATCATGAAAATTTAATTTAATGTTTTCAATCGTTAGGTTCAGATTTATTAAGAAGTTCAGTTTAATTTTTGGTCATTATGAATAGTAACATTGATAAAAATATTATCACCATAGTTAAAGGATAAGACATGTTAATTATGGTAAAAAATAAATTACATGGTGACAAAATATTATATTTAATCTTATTGAATGATGTTATTTAAAATATTTTCACTTTATATTCAGACATTAATTATTTATGTGACACTTAACAATGAGAGGGACTTGATATTATTCTAACACTTTTAATTATTACTAGAGTGTCACACCCTTCATTTATAAAAGGCAACCTCATATCCAATATTATTAAAATAAGTTTATCCTTTTAGATCAAAAAATGAAAATAAAAATACCTTACTAACATACTTACCAATCTGATAGGGTATTATTCTAACTAATGGACCAATCCTAGAAGGAATAATATCTAATCCAAAAGAGATTTTCCAGAAAATAGGAATAACTCTTAACCGAGTGTTTTCATTTTTAATTATTCTTCTACACCAAATATATATTTAAACATGATGATATAATAACATAAATATCTTTTGTATACTTATGTTTTTTTATTTTAACATCAAAATCATTTTTATCTCTTTTTCCACCAAATGGGAAAGGAAAACTTCACTTGTGCATGCGTGTGGACTATCACCTCCATGAAGCATAGTGTTTCAATTTTCATCACTTGATCATATGGATGGATAAAAAATGGTTAAAATGAATATATATAATATTTGATACATATTTATGAATCTCAAATAATATTATATTACTAACCTTCTTACATTTTAATCTTCTGGAAAATTAATAATGTCCCTCATGCATATATATTGAATAACACCTCTATAAAGAGATGTTATTTGTTATTTCATTACTACCTCACATAGAATTAATAAAGATAAGAATAATAAAAAATATGACATGATTAAAATATTAGTTAATTTTTAAACATAAAATATTATCAACATTATTTCTTCTCTACCTATAAGAAAATTGAAAATTACTTTCATGCGTATTTGTGAACTACCATAACCATGATACGATGTGATTCATTTTTCATGACCAAAATACATGAATAATTATAAATATACATTTAATGTATGAAAATGAAAACTATAACATGTTTATTATTCTATATATAATTTATCAATGACCTCTTTAACCACCATCATGCCTCCAATGTTGTTTTGAGGGTATAAACCGAATGATCCCAAAAAAACCAACATGAACTAAACTATTTTGGTAACTAATTAAAAAATGGAAATAAATGAATAAAAGGAATAATTATATTTTAATTAACATTACAAATTTTCATAATTAATTAAATATATAATGTAATTTTATTATTCCATAGTTAGAGAATGGACGAAGATGGATGGGATATAAGGTAAGGGATATTTATTTAAACCCCTTTTTAAAGTATTCCTTTTAAATATTTCTATACCATATGAAAGTTCATAAATATTTTCATAGAATTTTATAAATTATGGATAAAATATTTTTAATGTTTAATTGCAAAAAAAAATTACATTATTTAACTGTTTTAAATAGGGATCTTTTTAACATTTACAGTATGTGTCATTTAATTTTATTTACCAAATTTAAAAAGACTAATTTTTTAATATATATGAGTCGACTACATTTTCCAACCATCATATCCATTATTCATTATCATGTTTCATATAAATTATAACATTGTTCTTTAAATTATATATTTTTTCCATCACATTTTCTAATTTTCCATTTTTAAATATTTTTAAGAGAAACATAAATTTATCCTCCTGTTGTACAGAAATAGAAAGTGATTTTTCTTATGGATTTAATTGAATTTCTCACAATTTTTATGTTGAAAAAATTAAAGACTAAAAATATTTTTTCTATGATATGATCATTGATAATTATACATTATAATTAATGTTCTCAATATAGCTCATATTGATTGGTGAACCCTATATAGCTCTCTAATTCCCTGGGTAGTGAATAGTCTACGAAGGTAAAAATAAGGGAGATAACCTAGTCTGTTGCTCTAATCGAATTAAATGGTACTCAATTAATTATTACATATATTAACCAAGAGTGAACATTTAATTTGAAAATGATTCCTTAAGATACCTATTTTATGCTTGGAGAGTGTTTTTTGAAACCATTTGATTCATATGGTAAGGAATTTTTTTGTACTATTAAAGGTGTAATGATTTTTGAAGATTTTTTCCCAAATGATTTCCTGGTTTTAATATTTTTTTAATTGGTTTAAAATGATATCTTTGAACAAAGGTTGATTTTATTCATTGTATATGCTTATTTATTTACTAAATGATTTACTATAAAAAAGGTAACCATTTACCTGTTTTTCATCCTTTTCATTGGACTAATGGGATTCCATTATTTATATATTCTATAATATTTTTTTTCTGATCTAAAGTTTTAATTTTTTCATTGTATATAAAGATCATTGTAAAATATAGAAGTTCAATATTTGTGGTATGGTGAATCATATTAATGGAAGGACAAGTGTCTTGAAAGAAACATGGTTGTAATATTAAGAACCAATTTTTCATGATTAATGGTTTAATTAATTTGACACTAGATCACTATCATGGTCAAACTACAATGTGACAAAACAACCTCGCACACCAATACCCTAAGACATCAGTAACCCAACTACAATAGTTACAAAATGACAGACACTTATAAAACCTAATATATATTATGAATATACCCAATTATACCTTACCTATAAACCCAATATACATTCAATATATCTTCTTTCACAATATATAAAATAACATTATCATATCTATTATAACTAATGTCACCGTATAATAACAGAAATATTAAAACTAACTTTAGCTAAGCTATCATATTTGAAAAAAATATTGAAACGACAAGTACTATAAACATCATAACTATCAACTTTCCCATTAATCTAACTCAAATGATATCCCATAGTAATAAATTAACCCTACGTTAATATAATGATACCCCAATACCATAAACACCAAAACCTTATCATATATTTATTATTACAAGTTCATCAACATGGATTATGGATTCTCATTCCCACTTCCCATTACCTTATTTACCTCAATTTATAATTTTACTCATGATTTTGAATGATAAAATTATCATTATAACTAAAAAATATATATATTATTACATCGATTAGAAGATACATTTAATATTAATAAAACTACAAAAACATGATCAAATGGAAATATGAATTTTTTAACCTTGTTATTATCCTCATTGATTTAACTTATATTTTGAATAAAATAAAATGGAATACTAATCCAATCCCAATATATAATATTAAGGATGTAAATGATAACAAACCAAGGAATGATAATTTATAATTATATGGAAATAAATGAAATTATAATTAAAGAAAAAAAATATTAAAAAACAGGGAATGATAAATAATAACACTAACAAAGAAAGGAAAACAAATCAATAGAAAATTAGTCATAAAATATATATATTAATGTTGGAGTAAAATATATACAAATTTTATTTAATATACCCTTCCCCCAGAATAACCCAATATTATTTTTCTCAAGATAGGGAGCTAAATATGGTGAATGAAGTAGCATACTATAACCCTCCCACAAACCGAAAACATCTAATCAAGTATAAATGAAGAGTATAAAATTCACTATTTTGGATATGAATCTATAATTGTTAGAAAATGCAGGTTTTTTGAACGCATGAGTTGTACAAAAAAAGGTCCATAAAATAAGAAATTCAAGGTGTTAAGGTTATATGACATAATGGGATTGAAGTGATACCATATGGGAAAAAAATGAGGGATTTAAGTAAAGGTTAAGAGAAATATAAAAAACATGGATTTTGGAATACAAAGGTTAATTTAAAAGGTAAAAATGAATGATAAAAAAATATTATCCCATGTGATTTAATAAGATCATTATATAATTACTTTCCTAAATAAATATAGAGAAACTCCTTGCTTAGAAAATAAGGGAAATATGGACATGAAATATTCTTCAAGAACTTTTTACCAAGCTATTCCACATCATTACATACCAATCAATCAATGAAAAAATTTGACATAGAATATAACCACTAATATATCCATTATGAAAAGAGATTTATAATATAAAATATTGATGAGTAGGATAAAGGGTACTTCGTATCAAAGATAGGTTTTTTGTAAGAACCGATGGGGCTAGATCTTCCATAGACACTAATGAATATAAAAACATGTTAAAATTAAACCTAGGGTTCTAGAGAACATAATAGAAAATGAACTAAAATGATAAGACAAGAATATTTATAGAAAAATTTAAGGACCATGATATTAAAATATGATGAGCAACATGATAGAGTAATGAGCCTAATTTAAATGTGAAATCTGGGAATAATGATATGCATTGTGATATAAATGGTTCAGTGAATAAAACCTCTAAGAATCCTGAAGAAATATATACATATTCCGTCTTTAGAACTCATGATACTATCATAAATTTTATATGACTGAGAGACATCATAGTGGATTGAGGTTTGTCATACCGAAACACCTGAATCTTTTAATACCAAGAATCAATCATTGACTTCCTCACTTAATCCAAACATTCCTCAATAAACTCTATAAAAAACATTCACATATATAGTGTAATGACACCAAATAAGGTAGGCCCATGACATCGTATATCTAGGAATCCAACAATAAAATTATCCCTCCCATGTTGTTACTAATAAATCCAAAAGAGTAACATGATACACAACATTAAAACATTCTTAAAACACTTAAACAGAGTGTCCCCAAACTCTCAAAGACTAAGACCTATGATGTAACACATCAATCAATTTTACAACCCCCCTAATCACAACACAATAGACCATACTACAAATATAACAATCCTCTGACTAACTAATCATGATGCAATTCTATCATTCATATGTTATAACATCGTGAATAAAATAACCCAAATGAAACCTAATTCAGATATCCCCATGACCTTAGGCATTCCTCCCCATACACCAGTCATTTCCAATTACTAGAAAGGGTCTATGATTGTTATTTTGGAGACTATAATTTCAATATTTCAGTAATAAATGACAACAAATAACCAATCATTATTCCAAAAATATAGAAATAGTATGAAATTATATAATTACAACCAATGAAAACTATAAAACCATATAAAAACACACATACTACCTCAAATAAATAATGTGGGTCATATATCATATAAATCATGAAAAAAAACCCAATAGGATAATTTCATATTCAAATAACCAAATAAAAAAATAATATCACTCTACTACTAACCCTTGGTATCCCATAAAAAAATCGATCCCTATCAAGTTGCTCCAGCACAACCAACAGAGAAACCATTTCTCAGAACCGCATACCATACATAAGGTCTCTATGCACTCCCAGGTTCATAACAAATGTGTGATAAATATATCTTAGTTCGGTCTCATTATGTTTACCTAATATACATAAATATATATATGTATTTTCATGAGGAAATAAGAAATAGAAACATATTGTATACATGTATATATGTCGGGTCATCCTATACTAAACAGGGCACAGAGACACTCGACCATAATTATATTAACATCTCTAATTAACCACATCCATCAACAACTCATTTCATATAAATCATATTATAGGAAGGGAGAAAATTTCTAAACCTTAGGTAAATTGGAATCTGACTAAGGGAAAATAAAATACCTAGCTAGACCCAAGTATACAGAGAGATTGGGGATCCTCTCCCAATAATCCCCAAATAATATATCACTGCCTCATTATGAAAAATGTAACATATCATAAGTGGATAATGAGGATGAAAAAAATTAAATCCGACACACCACATGATCTGAACCACATTATCCTGAGTTAGGTCCCATGTAAAATCACATATATAAGAAATAGATATTGAGGAGTACAACCAAAAATCCAATCTCCCATATAATACAATCCATATATTTAGGGTAAGGTCCCATATCTAATCACATGTACATGAAGGATATCTTGATGATGGTAATAATAAATACATTCTACCACATTAGTCAAACCTTTCCCCTTGGTCAAGGTCCCATGGTTATATCTCATGTACATCATCATCATAGAACTATATCTAAGACTCAACTGAGAATCCCATGCCTAGAGTGAATTTAACACCCTACCACAAATATTGGGAGCTATTCATACATGAAACAACCCCCCTACCCATATCACATATCATCACATATATCACTTAATTAAAATACCTCAAATAAAATTCCCAACACATAGGGTGTGGTAAAAAAAACTAATTTAAATCCGGTCAAAATTAATAAGGATAATTCTAGGATCTAATACATAAATAAGATCATATTCATTAATTCCAACCAAAATTCACACCCCACACCGAACTAATTTCTTGTAGGCCCAGCAGAAGCTTATCCATAAAGGTTTGAATAAAATCTAATCCAATTCCAATATTAAAAACCCAAACATGATAAAAATGGTTGTACCAAAAATATAATCCCCATGACCCCTTTAAAAAACATTTTAAATCCAATAGAAAAAATTCCCCCAACCCATGAATAGGACACATCTAATAACCTACGTAGAAATTATCTCACTCCAATTATAAAGAGTAAATACTTCTTAGAACACTATACCTAGACTAGAAGTATATATCATGCTCACCTCAAGAACTAAGATGGATACCCACCCTCATGAGGGTGTACTGAATCACATGTAAAAAGTCAATCATTCAACAGAACCTCTAGGCCTAAGCCCACCACATAGTCTCTAATAACCCTAAAAAATCCATCTTAGGTTATCCATACTCATTATGATATAAAATTATTACTCTTTCCCCAAAAACACCAAACTAGAATCATCGTCCCTTATAAATAAAGGCAAGAGGATATTTTAAATTACTCACCTTGAAGATGATCACTCGCTATAAGTTTAGGAGGTGCTATTATGCCTAATTTCTCTACTTGGGGAACTAATGGTCCCCACATAAATTACACAAACCTATAAACCATATAATCATTGTAAATTTTAAATAAATATGTATATAGTTAACTATTTTAGGGACCTCCTACCTCGATATTTGAGATACCATAATTATGCCATATTTTTCCAATCATTAATGACGATCATGATTTTACATGCCAAATTATAATCTTTTATATCAATCCATGACATTTATACCATTAAATACAAAAATTTATGATTAATTATTAAAATAAATCCAATAATTCATAATCACTATAAACTCACCCATCAACCCCACAAAATAGAAATAATAAATAACTATATGTGGATGGTACATAGTGAACCACCAACAAATCTACAAGCAAGATCCCTCACAAACACCATTAAGTCATCCTCTAACTCAATATAATTAAATCATGAACCCTTAATAAATTCATCAAATGACATATCTCAAATGAAATAATGAATCACTATATACATTCATTATTCCTTAGAATCTCCCACCCTCCACATTCCAAATCCCCATCTATCATGATGATTACACTACGATCCAATGGAATTTTTATATAATACCCAACCAATAACATCACCAATTCATATAGACATTACAAAGAGAATAATCTAGGAGAGAAGAAGGATTATACTTATAAAAAAATATAA
Source organism: Viscum album (assembly GCA_963277665.1). Lineage (NCBI taxonomy): Eukaryota > Viridiplantae > Streptophyta > Magnoliopsida > Santalales > Viscaceae > Viscum > Viscum album. The sequence goes on along the minus strand of OY728141.1, from coordinate 1,603,690,755 downwards.
TAAATTTCTAAGTGGAACCCATCATCAAGGGGGGATAAAGTGGGAAGGAGGATAAGTGGTACTAGATGAAAGGAACTCCCTTGATGCCCATTTATTACTTAATTTGAAAGGGTGTATACTGTGAAAATATTACCATGCCATTTTTCAAAATCAATCCATCACTGTACTAAGAACATGATAAAGTACAACTAGATATTAGATGGCATTAGAAGGAGTACACTATTCCTAGGAGAACCACTTAGTAATCAATACCCTTCCTCGGATTCCCAAGTGGCTGATGATAAAATATAATCCCTGTTTTGACCTCACTGGGTACCTAGCACACCCCCACCATGAACCTAGTGATTTTTATAATACTTGAAAGCAAGAAAACCCTAACACAACACTGTTATGACCCCAGTCCATATATTAAACCACGAAATGAATCCAAAAACACTCATATAGATGTTATAACTCTTGGAAGTATGATAGGAATCCCAATTATCCAAATATACCCAACTTTGTGACTCATAATTTAAATTTCCATTGAAATTCACTAACTAGTAATGACACATGTCATTAAAAATTTCCAATTTTATGAATTCTTATCCCTTAGAAGCACCAGAGAACACCACCTAAATTCTAATCCCTCGATAAAAAACTAATACCATTCCTCATTCATTATATGAAATTAAATTGTTTATAACATTGTATCCACTTAGTAATATTAGATATACAAACATTCCACCAAAACCTATGCCCCAATCTTTAAAACACATAACTAGATATCATACGACACACCTCATGTGATGTCCATATCATTGTATCTGATAATACATTAAAACAACAGTCAATAATCTAGTAATAAACATATCTTAAAAACAAATGACCACCCACACTGTCACACCATCACATTAACTAATCAAGAAACCTAAAATGTTAGAGGCATCATGAGAAAATTCAAATGACCACCCCAAAGACCCATAATAACACTTAATGTAATTCAATGGTTAAATCCTAAAACCAATGAAAACTCCATCATGCTATCATTATGATAATCAAAACACCATATATCTAAGTTAATCTCAGACAAAATAATTAATTTACACCAAATTCATCCACCAATGAAAAAAATATACTTTAATACCATTAATGTATCCTGATTTAGGTATATACTGAAGAAATAAATGGATTTTTTTCTCCTAAATATCAGAAACATTTGAAATATCATAAGCAAAATCATATTCGTTTCAATACAACCACAAAACCTCCGATATGAGATTTATAAACCAATGGTCAATAAGATTCTCCCAACTATAGGAGTATCCTTTGAGAAGAAAAAATATGGATATACGTAAAACTAAGTGGGGGGGGGGTGAATCAGTGTTAGTATCTTTTTAACCAATTAATTTTTTTTATAACATTACATATTAGCATCATGATTCTACTATTCTATTTTTTATCACATCAATGTATTTAATATAATGTAAAATATTTAACGTGTTAATTTTTTTAAGGTTAAATAATCAATAAGAGTAGTTAGTACTTACTATTTTTGGTGAGAATTATTACATGAATCTTATAATATAATGATATATCTTTTACAATGACTTGGCTAGAAATAAATCTTTATCCCATGTGTGGTTAGATACACTTTATGTGGGGAATGAGAGTAATATTGAAACCATAGACTTTTAAGAAGACTATAAAACTTGAAACTCCTCATTGGATCATTATAATACCTTTGTATATAGTCTCTAAATTCTTCAAGTTACTTTGTATCACTAAGTAAGTAATCCACCCATTGAGACATCCATTGCTTTTCAAAGTGTTATGGTGTTCTTGAATTCCTTCTTCTACACTTAATACATGCATAGTAGTAGGAAAACATCATTCCTTATTCCAATTCCTTCTTCTAGATCTAATATGTCTGATAGTCTATCTGATCCTATTAGTTGTATCCTAAATCATCCCAAACTAGTATCTACTAATCTGGTTCCCAGAGCTAGTGAGTCACCTGGCTAGAAGCATGCCTTCCCATATTTCAGAGGCTACTGATTATACAAGAGGGTATAAGGTGGTACATTGGAGATACTATACCCTCAGATTCGAGTGGAATAATAGATATAATAAATGAACAAACCAGAGAGGAATCATATTATAAAAATGGGTATAGTGAAATCAGATACAATCAACTAACTATAGAAGTGTAAATAACCAAGAAACTATAATATTAATAAAAATCGCATAGGCTAAGACATATATATGATGATTTCATGGAATTATAACATAAACAAATTTCATGCATATTACTAAAGAGTTTTCGATGGTTTTAATTATACTTTTGATCCAAATAATCATGTATATACTTGTTCTATTAAAATTTGGTAATTTAAAAATAATGAAATAAAGTAGATTTAAATGAATAAAATGTTGATGATTTGTGGATTTAGAATTTTATTAGACTTAAGAGGTTATTATTTGATTTTTTTAAATGTTCTTATAATTTTTATGAGTTTAACTAAAAAATATTCCAATAGATATCCACTAACTAAGAACCCCACAAGTAATATAAATGGGATCATAGAAAGGTTATATAACTAAGTGATCCATCATGAAAGCCTACCTGAGGCATATGTGGGTGTGTGAGTCTACAAAGAGCCGAGATATCATAGTATTCCCCACGACCCATTCAGGTAGATTTATGAAGCTTGAAACATGTATGTTTTCATTCATGTATCCATGATCCCACACAAGTGTGGGATTTTGGAATGTAGATTACATGAATCACATTATTTGCCAATACCTTCTCCAACCTCCATTTTGATGTGGGACAATAATTTTAGTGTTACTATTTATCCAATTTAAATCTTTCCCCACTCATGCTCGGCTACCCCACACCCCTTTCTATACATGACTCTATAAAAGTAATCTTATAGGCCACCATTAATAACTAGATACTACCATGGATTCCACTACAGAATCTTGATCTCGATCCCCTATTCAATTCAACAAACCAGGAACATAATAGATAATCTCTAGACATCGTCTATTAGCCATGAAGACAATTTTGAGGTCCCTGCATCCACTATGACATCCAAAGAGGATAAAGGAGTATCTCACTACCATATCCTCTATGTATCATGCCATTGATGTGTTTTCCAAAAAGAACATTCATGTTGTCACTATGCGTAATTCCATGCAACATGAAGAAATATTCACTGCTCACTAGTCCTCACTACCTCATGTGGATTTATTCGATGAGAAAATTCAATAACCTAATATATTTGGTTATATTTTAAAATCTCTTTAAAGGAAGAATCTAGGTTCTCAAATGATGATATGAAGTTATGAATAAGATTGAAGGTAGTCCTTTCATCCTTTAAAAGGTGGATTTCTCCACTACTAATGGGGTTGGAGTAACACTAGAGAAGGAGAATCCCCAAATTCAAGCAGCTTCGCCCAATTTTTTACAATTTATTTTTATTTTATTTTATTTTTATTTTATTTTTATTTTTCATATTTAATTTTAATTCCTTATAATAAAATTTATGTGTAAATGTTTCTTAAAAATTATGCTCCACTCATTTAATTATTCTTATCTTCTTCTACTTCCTCTAACCTTATTCTGATTTATTTAATTTCTTCCTTATTTTATTATTATTATTATTATTATTATTATTCCCTTTATTCTTCTATTATTTTTATTGTATTTTTATTATTGTTTAATTTATTATTCACTTTGTATTTATATATTTTATTTTTTATTTTCATTTAACTCTATCTCAATTATATTATATTTATATTTATTCTTATTCTAATTCTTATATTTATTATTTTATTTCCATCCACTATGTTATATTTTACCCCTGGGAATGTGGTATTGGATAGGGGATTTTTTTAGGGGAGGTTATCATGTTCTTCTGTTCTTTCATAATGTTTATATTGTGTTTGTGGTACATGTGATTTGAATACACTTGTATGGAAATAATACCTCATGTCATGAAACTCAAATATTTTTATATTATATTATTTTATTTATTTTTACTCTCTTCCAATTATTATCTAATCACAAAATAGATTTTAGTTGATCATTGGATGAAATGACATATGCTAGATTCGGGTTCTGGAAGATGTTACCCGCTCAACTAAGGTATGCCATCAACCTGGATTATAGGCGTAGGTAGAATTTAGATTTATAAGGTATTATATATTTATATATCTCTAAATAAATTTATTCTAATTAATCATGATATTTCAAGTTTTTATTATAAAAAAATACAAAAAATAATGGAGAATAATGATAAAACCCAAAAACAGACTCAAGAATAAGTTCTTTCTTCCTTAACTCATTCTATTTAGCATTACATCTTAGTATAAGTATAATATTTCATTATTAATGTACTTTTAATATCTTAAATGGTAAAAAACTCAATACTTTTATCATTATTTTCACAAAATAATAAAAAATAAGAGGTAATTTATAGGTGAATTAGATTAAGTTGCTGAATAATTTTGAAGCTTCAATAGTGAGAGAACCCTAGTTATCCACTTTTCTATAATTGGATAATATTTTTACTTTTCCATTCACTGGGACCAAAATAAATCAAATTATAATATAAAAAAATAAATCAAGGTATATTTATATACAACATATTATAAAAAACAAAAAAACAAATATTGTTCTATTAGAATCTCTAGAAAATGCTCGGTTCCTGGGTCCCATGCTCTATTATATAGGTAAATTAGATCATGAAACTGTAGCTAGAATATATTCCTTATTAATACCTAACTATATTAAGTATTCCTGAGTACCAATGAAGGTCTAGTTAGGGTGTGAGATAAATTCAACAGGCCACCACCAATGGTGTTGTAATGTCTCAGATTTTTTAATTGGGTCTAAAACCACCCCCATTTTGAATTTCTAAATTGGTGGGTATTCCATTTCCTTTATTGATCATCAGAACTCAATTGAAGGAGTTTAAATAATCAAATATACAATTTTGGATGGATTTAGCATTTTACCCAAATTCTTGGGTGTTTTTAGGGGGTTTCGAGAGCATCGAAGCCCAAAAGAAATGTTTTAGAAGTTGCAAGTCCATGAACATAATTTGGGGAAAACTGTGCAGCCCTTTCTAGATAACAGTGCGAACCAAATTTATTATAATCATGGTTTGGGAGAAGTTTCTCATGTGGGGATCTGAGATTTGAAACCATGTCTATAATTTCTGAAAGATTTCTCATGCACAGTTTGTGCATGGTTTGAAAAAATGTACTGCGAGACCATGTGACCATGAGCCTTTGTTTGGGGGTGTTGAACAGTTGGAACATAGTTTTTAAAACTATAAAAACCAACCATGAAGTAAATTAAAATGTGTAATATATGATTTTCATTATCTTATTTTTTCTTTTACTTTTCCCTTTTTCTTACTTATTCTCCCTCAGATCTCACACACAGCAGGAGGAACAATCATCCTTCAATATTAAAAGGGTGTGGTTCAAATAATTAATTGGTGATCAATTATTCAAGATATAGGATGTGTTGGAATAGAATTTGAAAGTATATCCTAACACATTTATCCCTCATTCCTTTCTTTCTCCTGATAAAGTTCTAAATACATTTGACCCGTCTTATCGTATTTTCAAGGTGATGGACAGAATGTCAATTTCTTCTAAACCAGTTAGATTTAGAGCCTAATACTTGATGTGTCTATGAATAAAAGTCAAATTTAGATGGTTCCTACCTTTATTTGTGTTTTAAATGAAAATTTGTGGGTGTGAATTTTATCACACCATTAGGTAGTTGAGAGAGACCCTATTTCTTGATGTTAATTTGATTTTATAACCATATGGGAGACCATAAGGAATAACCAATCCCAATTCATACATATGAGGCCTGGTTAGAGGTTTTTGACCACCATGGGCAGCTATTCATAGTGGGTTTCTTATATATATTGAAATTTTTTATTTAACTTTATATGTATGGTTCAATTACATTGAATTGTTTGCTTATATAGGACTACTTGTTGGTTTAAATTGAGCTACTAAATTAAATTAAATTGAATTTATTGATTAAAATGAATTACTTATTTAAAATTAATTGAATTATTTGTAATTATTGAATTGCATATGTTGTGATCCATTGGATCATAATGGGATTGGGATGATGGATTGAGTTTCATGGACATGTATATTTAGATGACATGGTTGTCTAGTTGGTCTTGGCCCGAATTTATTAAGTGATGTTGAATTACTGGATGAGGAAACATGGCCGATAGTTTGAGGGGGAGAGGCTATTAGGTTGAGAAAATGGACCATGATATTAGATGGAATGACCATCAGTCTTGAGATACATGTTCGTAGGGGAAGAAGGTCTCGGTGGTATGTGTCTTATTTACTAAATTGGGTATTTCCACTCACCTATGATGGCCAAATAACCTATTAGAGTGGTATATACATAGGTTGACTTGGTGATGAGGTGTTTTTGGCCAATCGTGTGGGAAGAGTCCCCCATTAGTGAGTCTTAGGAAATTATTTTGTCGGTGAATATCATAGAAATCCATATGGAAGATAAAGATCCTTCATATGTCAGCATTGATTCTATCAGATGACGGTCAAGGCTCACCATGTTTGAGGTCGTTGAGATAGAATTATTTTGGGATGATGAAGATCACCATTCATTTGGATATCTTTCCTTAATAAAATGGTGGGATTATTTGAGGAAAGATATATTTGTGCATTTAGAAGTCAGGATTTGTGATAATGAGTACTTTCGGGAAGGGGTCTGAGGGACCAATTACCTTCATTTGGGCATTTAATTGGGACATTAGTACTTTTTTATATTGGAAGTGGAAGGGGAATGTGGTACATTGTTAATTTATTTTAGGTGCAACATGAGGATTGACCAGAGATATTCTACTTCCAGGATACCATGGGCCATGGACAAAGGATCTTCTCCACTATGGTGATTCTACAGTTGGTTGAAACAAGTAAAATCTTTCTGGTGGTTTTTGAGAAATAGTGAAGCCTATTTTTATTTAAATTACAAGATTTTTTCTTTTATTGAATTTAATTTTACACACCTACTTAAACACTTATGTTGGTTATGCACACATGGGTGGTGTCCTACCAGGGCTTGTTATCACACCCTACAAAGGCCCTTTAAGAAACATGTAGACTTTATGATTTTGTATATAGGTAAGGTTTTGGGATCAGGATCTTGGTCCATGTTGAGTTGGCATTGGACCTTGAGGTATTTCTTTAGTTGGACATTCCTATTTTAGTTTAAATTTTCTTTTCCATAATGCTTATTTTTATATTTATCTATAATGTGGTCATCTAATGGGGACCCATCTAGATATTGATATGTATGACCTAATATGTAAGCATATTTTGTTTTAGTGTCTAAAAGTTTTATGTTTTGTATGTTCATTTATTTTTATGTTTATTTAATATTCTTCCTACATTATTTATTATTGAATTTTCTTTTTCCATTGGTGGGTTTGGTTCGAGTCTGTGGAGTATTTACTTCTACTTAAAAGATATATTTATGTACTGCAACCTTTAATATATCACTCCCCTAGAGGTATATTCTTTGCATATTCCCTCTCAGACCCTCACTTATAGTCACCATTATTTGGAATTCGGTTAATTGAACCTAAGGCTTGTTTCACTCGGGCCATTAGCACTGTTCGTGCGGATAAAAAGGTTGGGAACACTATAAGTGTAATCGAAGCCAGTTCATGGATTGGATTTAGTAATAGTTTATGGATGGATAATATTGTGATCGATGTTAATTTTTATTCTTTTTTTCAAGTTTTACTATATTAGTTATGGTAGATAGGTGATTACGTGTTGTGGGAATTGGGGTTACATTTCATGTTTGGGTGTGTGAAGCCCCATTCACGGGGGGGGGGGGGGGGGGGGGGTGCGGACATAGTTACCATGGGTTGGAAATGTTGGTATATTTTTCACATTTTATGGTTTATTTGGTATAAAACTGTAGTGGTATTCATGAAATGTGATTGTTAAATCTAATGATTTGTGAACCTTAGTCTAGTAAAGTAAGAAATGAGACTTGATCTATTGGCCTAGTAATGAAAGGGGGTGAGTTTCTATGTTTTAGTAGGCACATGATAGGTTTTTTCAATTTTAAATATCCATGTTCTAGTGATATAAAAAATTCATTGTTAAATGTGATATTCCATAGGATGTATATATATGTGTGTTCTCGGGTTATAAAAAATCGTATGATTGGATGTGTGAAATGTGCTTGGATCTTATAAGAGATGGAATATGGAATGACATGGGTTGATGTTGATCACTAGGTTGGCCAATGTGGTCATCAACTAAATGAAACATTAGTTGTCAGGATAGGGTTGGACCATGGTATGATTGATATATGAGTCAATTGAGTGTAAGTGAGGAGGCCATAGGGATGAGATTCCATGTGAAATAGTTGTGATTAGAAAGGGTAAGAGTAGTGACTATGTGATTAATATTACTTATTTCCTTGTCAGTGATATTTATATATATGTCATTGGGTCTTTAGACCTTATTAATGGTATTCAGAGGGTTTCAACCTAGATGGATCAGATGGAGTGTAAGGAAAGAAATGAACGGGTGTTGTGGTTTCCTGATCATATTGAGTCCACTCAGGGTCAGCCATAGCATCAGACATAGGTACAACCATTGTTATTTTTTTAGGGTCAAGATCATCCTCAAACTACTATGTTGGAGGGGAATCCACTCTATTTGATAGTTTTTTTCCATTGATCATCGAGAAGCTCAATGTGATCCTTGTATATGTGACCCAAGGGATCAATAGGGGTGTTCAGGGAGAAAAACTTCGATGGAATATCTTAATTAGGAGTCCCAATCATTACACAAACCACTTTTATAGGGTAAGTGTTGTCCACATGTGGCTGAGAATTGGATTGAGTTTAAGAAAATTACCTTTATTATTAAGATACACCTCTATAATGAAGGGTGAAAATGGAAACCTATAAGCTCTAAGGATTATCTATGTGTTGTTGGGACATATAGGTGCAGTCATGTAGACATGAGGGAATGGTCTGGAAGCATTTTGAGGCTGGGTTCTTCGACCATTTCTTCGAAGAAATGATGATGGCAGAAAGAGATTATGAGTTATTGAGTATTCAGTAGAGTGAAATTTCAACCATGGACTGTCCAGGAATGTTAACTAAATTTTCATGATTTACACCCTATATTTTGTGCAAAGACACCTCAAGAGTGAGGTTCTTCAAGTATGGTTCAGGAAAAAACATTATGGTGTAGGTAAACATCTTTAGGTTGGAATCATCCTCATAGGCACTAAACAAGGGGCTCACAGCTGAGGGAAACATGAAATGTATGTCATAATATATACAAGAAGAGACATTAGGTAATTTCAATGGTGATTTTTTAGATGGAAGGAAGTGAGGTTGACAATTATTCTTATATATTAGTCTGACTAGGGACTCAATCATACCACCTCACAGAGGGTCTTTGATATTCTTCTTTCATTGTGGGAATCCATGATATGTTCAGACTCAGTGTGAGTGTCATATAACAGATTGATGATCATGTTGTTAGGTTGAACATCTAAAGATATTATACAGGAATACTTCTCAGATAGCTGACCATTAGGGTTTGTGGACGACTTAGGGTTCTAAGGTTAGTTTGGGATATATACTAGGTGATGGTAATCGAAATTCAACAACATGTGGATGATTTTGTAGAGACATTGGGACCTAGCAGTGGGGTCAGTTTCTGATAGATGGTGTAGCACCGCAAGGAGGCTAGGATTCAGGCTATCGTAGTTTAGTCTAGGGTGCATGCAAAGAAACTTATATGTCTAGATAAGACTTTTGAGCTGATGATGAGGAATGGTACACCACAAGCATATCGATTCATTCATTTTTTGTTATCATGACCATGGAGGCAGGTCCGTTTTGGGTGCATGAGGTGCGTAGGTTATATATACACAGTCTAACAAGACACATGTTAATAAATTCACACCAGCTCAGGTGTATTATGATATATATATTTATATATGTATATGTATATATATACGTATATATATGAGGTGTGAGGAACCAAGATCTATGTGATAATTGTTGGATTCATGTTTATTGAGATGTCTTTTCCTTAGGGAATTGTGGACATGCAATTACATGTGGTACATAGGCATATGGTAACCATTTTGTTCCCATAATATTTATGGGGAGAGGAAGTAGGGTTCGATTGATCATATGTTTAAATGAATGACATTGATGGTTCCATGTGTGTCATGGTTAGGAGATGGGTACCAATGCGGTGCAAGATGCTATTTGGTATATGATATGACATAGGGACCGTGGATGAGGTGTAGTAGGGATGGTGCTTTATAGTAGGACTTTTTAGTATAATAATGGTCGGTAGAATAGGTTTTTTATTTTATTTTTGGTAAGAATGTTAATAGAGTGGATAACTTCTAATTGGGGATCCCCCTTGAGGCTGTTGACCTATACCCTTGATTTCAGTGTAGTACATGTTTTTTTCTCAATTATGGGTATGTTCAATACCATCTCTGGGTTTCTATTTCTTATGGATGAACTATGTTATGATGTTGAGATTGTAATGTCTCATATTTTTGAATTTGGTCGAAAACCAATCCAGTTTTGTATTATTGAATTGGCGGGTATTACATTTTATTTTTCTATTATCAGAACTCAACTCTGACAGATTACTCAATCAAATATCCTTATTTTGGATTTTTTATATGTATATCCAAATATTCACGTTTTTATAAGGGTTTCAAAAGAATCATTGTCCCAGAGGCCTATTTTGGAAGTTGCAGGTCAATGTGCATGGTTTTGGGAAAATCGTACAACCACTTCCACCTAAACGCGTGGACCTTATTTGTACTAATCGTAGATTAGTGGAAATAGTGCATGTTTGGTGAATGTCTCTATAACAATGTCTTTGGTTTTTAAAAGAGGTTTCATACAAAGGTTGATCACAGTTTGAAAAAACATGCAAGGAGACCGTGAAACATGCACATTTAGACAGTGGGTGTCGTGCAGTTGGTACAAGGTTTTCCAAACCATACAATCCAAAAATGCACATAATTAAAATGGATATTTAATGTGTTTCCTTGTATTATAATTTATTTGTATCATTCCTTTTTTTCTTCTCACACAGGTCTTGAAAATACCTAGAGGACCTATCATCCCCATCTCCTCCTTGTGTGCAGTCTAGATATTTAATCAATGATCCATTCTTTGACCCATTAGGTGAATTGGTTTTGCATCAGTACATCTCTCTTCACCCATGGATCTACTATTCATTTTTACCTTCATGAAGCACTAAATATATATGATCCTATTCAAACTATTTTCAAAGAGTTTTTCAGAATATTCAATTTCTTCTAAAACTCTTGGAGTTAGATATGAATACTGGATGTGACTACATATATGAGTCCAAGGTAGGTGACTAATATCTTTCATAATTTTTTAATAGTCATTTTGGGGTTTAAGAATTTAGAACATCATTGGGTTATTGAAAGAGACCATATTTCATGATTTTATATTGAGCGTATGATCCTATGGGATTCTTTAAAAATTCTATAGCCCAATTCATATGTGCAAGGCCAGGTTAGAGGCCATCAACCACCTTGGGTAGCTAGGTCGGGTGGGTTGATTATATATAATGATTTTTTAATTTAATTTGAGATGTATAATTTAATTTCATTTATTAGTTTTCTTATTTAACTGATGTTGTTTATTTTAAGTTGAGCGACTCAATTAAATTAAATTGAATCGATTTATTTATATTGAATTGGTTCTTTAAAATGATGTAAATTATAAAATATTATTGAACTACATTTCATGTGACCCATTGGATTATGATGGGCCTGACCTGAGGAATTGAGTTAGAGTGGACATCAGGATTGAGGCGACTTGGTAATTGAGTTGGGCTTGGACCAAATTTAGTGACTATTGTTGATTCACTAGATGTGTTGTATTGGATATGAGTTTGAGGTAGTTAGGACAAAAGGTTGAAGGAAGGGACCTTGATATTGGATGGAATGACCATCAGAAAGAGATACATGGTCATAGTGGCATGAGGTTTTAGTTGGATATGGATTAGGAACTAAATTTGTGATTTCCACTCCACTCCCATGTGATTGAAAAAGAACCCATTGGAGTTGTGTGCACACAAGTTGACTCATTGATGAAGTGGTTTTGACCACTCTTGTGGCAAGAGGTCCATGGTAGGGATAATTAGGTAATTTTTTTGGGGTGACTATCATATAAATCCACATGGAAGTTGAGTATCTTTCCAATGATATTGATGAGGATATCAATTTGGGGGTGACTCTCATGGTTCTTGAGGTTGTTGGTCTAGGATTATTTTGGGAGGATAGAGATAGTTATTCCTTGAGAAATTGTTCCTTCATCCAACATTGTTTTTATTTGAAAACATATATATATGTGCCTCCATATTTTAGGCTTTGAGCCAGTGAGTTCTTTCGAGCAGGGGTCTGATGGATCAATTAATTTTGTTTCGGCATTCCTTAGGGACGTCGATACTTTGTTGAGACATGAGATGTTAGGAGGCATATGGAATCTTGTTATTTTATATTAGGTGGAACTTAAGGGTTAACATGAGATATTCTACTATAAGGGGTACCTTTGGGAATGGGAATATGATCCTATCCTCTATAGTGATTTTGTCTTTGTCCAAAGTTGGTGACGACTTCATGGTGGCTGTTGTGATCCAATGAAGTCTAATTTTATTTAAATTGCATGAGTGGTTTCTTTTATTTAGTTTCATGTTGTAAACATTATTAAATAGTTACTTTGGGTATGCACACTTGGGTGGTATCCTACTGAGACTTGCTCTCAAACCCTATATGATCCCTTCAAGATGTGTGTAGAATTTATACCTTTTCATAGAGGTAAGGGTTCAGGATTAAGATATGGATCCTATTTAATATGTAATGTGATGTTTGTATGGGTCCTTGAGGTCATTATTAGTTGGAGTTTCCTGTTATAGTTTCCTTTTTATGTTTCAAAATTCCTTTAAATATGTTTATGTGTACTATGTTCAGCCAATGCTAACTCTTCTAGAGATTTATATGTATGATATGATATGTAAGAATGTTTTTTAGTGGCTACAAGTGGTATGTTTTGAATTTTACATTATTTACATTACATATTTAATTATATTTTGACCATTTTTTACAACTGAATGTTCTTATGCCATTATTAGGTTTATTGCAAGTTTAATTAGCCTTTTGTTCCCCTACGTAAATATATTTATATAATCAGACCTTTATTATGTCATTACCCTAAAGGTATAGTCTCCCCACATTCCTTTTTACACCCTCACTTCTAATAAAAAGCATTTGGCCTTCATAGAGGTGTGCCTAAGGTCAATGGAACTCAACAAGTTAGTACTATTAGTGTGGCTAAACAGGTTGGGGAAAGTACAATTGCCTATAAATAATCTATCCATTGTTTATAGAATTGCGGTTTACACATATAATGAATAATAAACAAGTCTTATAAAATAAATACCATATGATTTAGGTTCCATTAGACACCTAGAAGACTCTGCCTTCTTCGTCTTAGGTCAACATATATCTGATCCAAATACCATATATATAAAATTAGTAATATATATACATAATTAAATATTGTATACATGTACATTCACTATGTAAGGGAATATATAATTTTGTATATACATGGATACAATTTTCTAGATGAACTTGGGGCATATCTCAGGAATCCATAACTAGCCTATCAACCTATAAACTCAAGAATGAGTATAATCCCTAAATCTCATGAGGAATATGAGATATCTTTCATTTAATTTGAGATGGAGGGGTGATTCATCATTAATTGTACTTGACACAGAGGAATGTTGAATTTCCTAACCAATTCCCAATAAAAATTATAATAGTGTGATACCTCAAGATTAACACCTAATGTAAGGGATCACGAAATGTAATTCCCAACAAGTCCCTTATCTATCATTTCATTGGTAGTATCCATGGAATACCAATAATAATATAAATTCATTTTTTATAAAGAATTCTAATTCATCAATCCCAATCCACCAATATATAAAAAGTTATACAATTCCCATTTATAATCATATAGCATGTGATGTGGTTGTGAAACCAACTTCTTATCCATTAAACTAAGCCTGTTAATTAAATTAAGATGGTATGTTCCAGTTTAGAGTTAATCTGAACCACTTAAGAGGTGGTAAGATTCATTTCAATTTATTTTAATGAAGGAAATTAAGTTAGAACTCTGAAATGGGTGGTGATAAATGAGGTCAACATCCTCTAATTACATAGCAAGGGTCCATGGGAGTATAACAACATGTTTTCTATATTTATAAATTATGAAAAAATTTAAGGGAAACAAACAACAATGTCTAACATGTGGCACAATGGCTAAGCTATGAAAACATCACGACATTAAAGTAAAACAACTATATCACCTACCGTAAAAATATTGATGGTCCCTCATCCAATACAGACTTATGGTTTGAATTATAATGGTAGGAAATAGATGAATGGTCCAATGACCTAAAAATAGGGTGAGTGAGCTTGCACAAAAAATACTATAAGATATGTGAATATAAATGATCGAAGTAATTAATAAGAATAGAGATCATATCAATGTTGATCCAAATCCTTTAATGGTGATCCATTTATCTTCTATATGAGAGAGTAATAAAAATCAATAAGTTATGGGGAGGAAGAATCCATGAGAAAGGGGAAGATGTTACATCCACTGGAACCTAGAGGAAGGAGGAAGGATTTTTTGTTTTAAAACATATAAGGGTAAAAATGAAAAACCACCCCTTAAAATGAGGTTGTTGGTTCTAGCCGTACAGTTTCCCAAACTGTTTAGAAACCGTTCTACCACTGCTATATAAAGAGGGGACCCACATGGGATACACACATGGTTTGACTTTTCAAGAAAATCCATATGAAAATACACTTTCAACCAAACCTCAAAACTCAGATAGGCATGTGCCCTAGCTCCCATGGTTTCAGAAAAACCATGTGACCTCTCCTATATAGATAGTTTCCCACACTGTTAGTCTACACAATTAATATTAACCACGCACAAACCATGTGGACTACTCTAATTTTCCAATTCATAGAGATCCATGCTCCGAAAATTACATAAACACTCTTGGAACATTCCTTAGTCCGAATGGCATGTTTAACATGTTAAAAAAAGATTTAATAAAAAAATATTATATGTACCATTGATAAAATATGGGTAGTTAAAACCACCTCTCCATAAAGAAATGCACACCTGAGTTGGCCTTGAGAGGGTAAAGAGAGATCTAATACGAAGATATTTGGTAGTTGTTCTCATATATTAGATTCCCATTCCCATGTCTCATCATGTACTCATACATTCCACTATATAACCCATACTAATGGAATCGACGTTCATTAGAATGTCTTCATTCTATTATCCATGATAGACAATGAATATTCATAAAAAGAAGAATCCATATCTAACTCAACCTTTTCATGTTGGAAAACATGCGTTAGGTATGGATAATACTAGCAGATATGAGATATATGAAATATATATTTCCAAGACATGTATCTCTGAAGAAGATATATCTGGTAATCCTCCTGTCTGATTTGTTTCAAAACCTCAAAAGATCTAACTAATAGAGGTGAAACCTTACCTTGTATCCAAAATCATTGATGGATATACTTAAAAAAATACATATGATAGACCGGTCCTCACCCTCAAACACAAGTGGTCATTGAAAATGATTATCATAAGACTGATACATTGATTGAGCTTTCAACCTAATCATTCTGATTAGTTTCAACTACTCTAAAGTTTCCTAGATGAGACATGGTCCAAGAAAATATAACTCATAAGCCTTTATCCAACACATAAGTGATAATAAAGGAAATCCATATAATTTTTTATGAATATCTACATAAATAGTATCCTGAAATAATTTTTTTATAAGTTAATTCCACTAGGGGTCTGTGTCCCTCCCATGAACCCCCAAAATCAAGGACGCATGCACAGAGAATGTTCAATAATACCTTAATCATGGGATCGATATGTCTATCAGTCTATGGGTGATAGTTCATGCTCAAAATCACCCATGTACCCAAGGACTTCTACAACCCCTTCCATAACCATGACATGATTTGAGAAGCCCTATAAAATATGATATAATGATGATCTCTATAAATACGTATGACCTCCCTGATGTATAACCTCCCAAGATCATCTATCTAGAAGGTCACTGGAATATGTAATACATGTGAGACCTTATTCAAATGATCAAAAACTACAAAAAATGTATCATTTCTACTTGGATATGATGAAGAAAAAATCATGAATACCATAGAGACATCATGTCACATCCACTCGTGAATGGACAGTAGTTGTAAAATTCATGCCAATCACTGATGTTATGTATTAAACTACTAGTAGATGGAAAACTGATTGAAAATTCCAGCTATCTTCTATTTCATTCTATGACATGAATACTAGCTATGAAAGTCTTGATAAATATTCTTGAGGCAAAGATGTACTTCCCCCACAGAGGCATGAAATTCTAGCATCATCTCATCTATGATGTCTTTTGGGACTCAGAAATGCCCAAAGAAGTGTAAAATATCATCCTTATCCAAAATAGAACATGAATATGTTTCATAATATGAGATATATTCCCTTAGGATATATCCATTTATATCTGAGATTTTTCTCATTATCACACATTCTAGAAGGGTAGAAGTCAATACTCAGTCTGTGAGGATAGTTGGACCATAATCCTTCGTAACCTAAATGCACATATTTGAAAAAAGGAAATGAGTTTTCACTCTCAACTGGCCTATTGAAATTTCAATATTTGATTCTTCTTTGTTATAGATTCAACTATGTAATTTATTTTTCTAGGCATGTTGGTAATCTCAAAATCAAAGTACTATAGATCCTAAAACTATCTGCACTGACTAAGATTCAGTTCATGTTTTGTGAAGATATTCTTAATTCTGTTGTGATCAATTAATACTAACTTTTACTACCCAATTAAATAATTTCTCCAATATAATAAAGTATTAATGATATCTACTAACTTGAGGTCATGAATAAGTTAATTCCTCACATGAGGCTTCAACTGACGAGACTCATAATCTATGAATCACTCATCCTGCATTATAATAACTTCCATAATGATTCCTTATGAATCATAGTAAAAAGTATAAATTATCCATAGATTTGGGAGAATCATGTTCGACACTGAAATTAATAATTCCATTAAATTATAAAAGTTTATATAACTATCTTCTAACCTTTAAAATTTCACAACCTTCTTAGTCAATCCTGTAAGAGGCGCATCAAGGTGTGATAAATCCTAGATGAATCATTTTTAATATACAACTATCCCTAAGAAACTTATTATATCAATTATGTTCATAAGATAACACCAGGAAAGTACAACACTCACCTCATCTGGGTCTACTGATACTCCGGACTCTGAGATGATATGACCCTTGAAGTGGACATTGGCGATTCAGAAGTGTCCCTTGTTGATCTTATCATATAGATATTTCTATCTTAGTTTATTTATAATGATTTCAATTTGTTTTTCATGATCATTTAACAAGAGATAATTCAATAACATGACATCCATAAAGTCATAATGAATTAATCCAAATACGGGTGGGAAACCTGATTCATCAAAGCCATAAAAATTGTAGGTGCATTTGTGAGACCGAACAACATAACAAGATACTCAAAAAGACAATACATTCTCTAAAAATTATTTCAAGGTATATATAATGGTTTGAAAAATAGCTGATGATTGAATGAACTAAAATAAATCTTTAAAAACACTCAAGATCATCGAATCTGATCACAGAGTTAATCTATTTTAGGTAGTGAATATTTTTTCTTTGTATTAAGGTGCTTAAACCATCAATAATCCATGAAAATCCTAAGGTTACCATATTATTTCTTGAGAAAAGGACCAGTGAACCCTAAGGAGAAGTGTTGGGGAGCATAAAACCCATATACTTCAGATCTTAGAACATTTTCTGGAGCTTTTGAAACACTGTAGGTGCCATCCGGTAAGGAGAAATGGTCACAGATGCAACTAATGTCACTTACTCAATGGTTAATTCAATCTCTCTTAATAGAGGTATCACAGAAAAGGAATTTGGGAATTCATCCCTAAAATGGTCCACCATAGGATGAAAAATAATGGTTCATAACCCCTAATCATCAATGTAAATAATGAAAATATCGGTTTTCACTCTTCCCAGCCCCTAATTCTTTGGTATAACTCAAGACGCATGAAAATACCATTGTACATTGGTGACGTGTCAACTGACCTCTAGAGATATAAATTTCACCCAATGGTGATAACAACATATATGGTCATGTTAAGGAACTAACCAATCTATCTGAATCATTACATAAAACCTAGTCAGGTTGAGGATGAAAAGATTTCATATAAAGCAATATTATCCTATCGTAATGGGAAAATTCATAAAATGGTGAATGCTCACTTATCAAATACCCAATACGGTATCATGTTTCATAATTCCATAAAAACTATATCTCAAGGATCAAAATCTCCATGAATGACTTAGATATATAATTTTATGACATGGATGTGTCGAATAAAGAAGAAACTAATGTAGAGGATACTATAATAGGACCTCAAATAATAGAAGGTCCATCACTCTTTTCCAGTAGCATAGGTTTCACTGCATTTAACCAGAATGTACAATGGCTTAGAGTCATATCCTGACTACCCCGAGCAGGCCTGATCTGTTGGTGCAATATACCCTGAGTCGAATTCCATATGCCTAGACCAACACATTTTCCTATGTGGATAGAGGTATTCTAGTTGGATAAATGATATTATACTACATGCTAAAATATAGAACATGGGATAGGTGTATATCCCCATCCTCTAGTGACTAGTATAAAAGTATAATAGGAAAATGTATTATTCCCCAGCCTTCTATAGCCTTTCATTCAATTAGATATCACAAACACTAGGGTTTCTGGTCTCCTTGTTTCTCACAAAGGTGATGGATACAAAATCTACCAGTATAAGATGTATTACTGATAATTCCCCTAAGAGAAACCCAAAAATGTCTCTTTGGCCTTACAAATAAAATACTGTTAGTTCTGGGTGATGAATCTTCTCAGTTCCAACCACCATCTTCCCATAGATTCTTCTCACTAAGGAAGAACCGATTTAATAACTATGAAATAATTGTTTTCTAGAATACTTTTACCTAAGACCAGATGGAATATAGTATCCCAACCTCTAATCACATGGTGGTAATGAGATCATCATTACATAAATTTAGTTGGAATCCTTGTAGCTCAGTAAAACAAGATGAATAATCAATGGAATTAATGGATCACTACTAAAGGGTTATAAATTCTCTATGTTAGTCATCTCTCAAAGCCTTTGGAAATAATTAGTCCCAGAATATCATTGGGAAGCCCACCCATATCATCTCAAATGATGTTCTACCTATGTAATGACATACCACTATTACATGGCAGAATCGTGTAGCATATAGTCAGTGAGATTGAACCTATACTCTAGAGGTATCTCCATATGCTTGAATAAAGAAAAAATGGCATCCATCCATGACTTAGAAACATGTGGCCTTCCATCACTTGAAAAGGTGGCATCATACTGCTAGAACTCCCAATTTAACATTTCCACAGAAGGGGTAAGCCAAGAAACACTTTGTATATATTTAATCATATAAATAAAACCCCTCAAATTTAGAAATCAATTCAAATATCAAGAATTACAAGAAGCGATATAGGTGGCACTTCATGAGGTATCACTTGAGGATCATGTATCGCAACCTATAGTGAGTGGTAATTACGACATAAATGGAATATGAATTGAGGTTGTAATGGTGGAATGATTCAATAATTCCATACACACACCATAGAAAAGAATTCACTAGTTGAAATATTACAAGTTAATAATTTGGTTAAGTACACAACCTTATAAGAAAAGATCACACCTCTCTATCTACTCATAAATATATTTCTTGGTAATAAGAAAAAACCAAATCATGTGATAAATAACTAAAATAATCCCCAAAAAACTCACTAATAAGTTCAGATTTGGGTCTAGGTATCATATCAGATGATAAAGGTTCTGATATATAGAGTTTCAATTGCAAGGTGTAGAGGAAATAACCATCTACGTTGAAAATTGAAACCCATTTAGTGGTAAATATTTTAATTATATATATTTAAATTCACGTAATCTCATAATCTATTATATATAATATATACATTATGGTCCATAACCAGTAGTTCTAGAACCCATAACATGGTATAATATGCTAATTAAGGTGTCATGAACAATCTATGTGGGAAAAACAACATTTAAATTGAGGTAGGAACATCAAATAACCCAATAATATTATCCCTATATGAAATGTTGGCACATTTAAATAGACAATCATTTATGAAAAAAATATATACAGTAAGAAAGTGTGTAGATATGACAAGGAAATAATCAAGAAATATTACTCTTAATGTGCCCATAATGTTTCACGAGATGCTAAATCCTTATTATACCAATCCAAAGAAAACTAAGATTCATAATAAATAAATTAATATCAATACAATCAATTTCATAGAACATGATTTCAGCCAACAATGAAATCATATCAATTGTAATAGGTGTATTCCAATAACAGCAATAACCCATCCTAGGTAGTTTTGGTTTACCTTATACATGGGTTAGCTACTCCAAAGCATAGAATAATTACAAAATTTCCTTCAATCCTAGTATTTTATATAGTATCCAAACATTAAGATAAAATAAAAAAAATCAAATACTACATTGTAATATCCCAACCAGTGATCCACTAATCTAGTGGGTCGAGCTGGAGGGTCATATGGCCCCATGCATGCCTCCCCCTATGCAAGACGCTTCTAACTAGAAACAAACGGGTAAGGTTGTACAATGTTGAGACTATACTCTCATATAAATGTGGCACTATGGATATAATAAATAAATAGACAATAGAGGATGCATATTATAACAGTTTTCATAGTAGAAAAAAGTTATAATTAATAATTGAGGAAGTGTAAATAACCATGAAACTGTAGTAGTAATCAAAATTCAATAAGATAAGTAATATACATGATAATATCATGACATGATTATATAAAAAAAGGAAATAGTATAATGGCATATAAAATTTTCAATTAAAAAACAATTACTACTCCACTATCATTATGGTTATATGCTCAATCATTTAATCCTATTTCCGTGCTAGAATTAAATCAGATCAAGAAACTATAGCATACTGATTTCCTTTGTCCATACCTACAATCAAGAAGTCTACTTAGGTAACAAAGGTTGTCTATGTGAGGTGTGATATAAATTAATTATTTTATATCATATGGTGTCTATAAATAATTCATCTTGTGTACAAAACTTAGTAGTGTGCATGTATAATGAATAATAAAAGAAATGAATAAATAAATTCTACTTGACTTAGGATCCATTAGGAAACAAAGAATACTACAAATAGGCCATAATAGAAAAAATATGTCTGATAAGAATACCATATATAAATATAAATATATATGTATTAATACATATACATAGTTATATACTATATATATGAGTTTGCACTAATTAAGAGAGGACCGAAGTAGGCATATACATGGATACTATGTGCTTGCTAGACTCTGGGAATAACTTAGGAATCCATAACTAGTCAATCATGTTATAATCTCAAGAAATTGTAAAATCCCTAAATCTCATTATGGATGAGAGAAATCATTCCCATCATTCAATATGGTGGAGTGATTCATCATGCCCAATACCCAATATGAAGTAATGTGGAATATCATTTCCATTACCCAAAAACACTACAATAGTGCGAGACATCATTCCCAACACCCTATATAAGTGAGAATGAAACTTCATGCTCAACAAGTACCTTATCCATAATTCCATATACAACATCACTTGAAGAACAATACTAATAGAAATTCATTATATATAAATAATTCCAATTCATCCATCTCAATCAATCACGACATAAAATTTTAGAAACTTCCCATATATAATAAAATAGTACGTGTCGTGGCCGCACCACCCACTTCTAATACATTAATGTCATCTATTAAATTAAATTAATCTTGGAATATCCATTTTATATTCAAGACAAACCATTTAAATTTTTTTCAGATACAATAACCTTTATATTAAAGAGGGGAATTAATCTAGAACACCCAAATGGGTGGTCATCAATGAGGTTGAAATACATTTATTATAAATAAGGGGTCTACAAAAGTATAAAAATATAATTATATTTATTTGGAAATAATGTAAAAAATTATGAGAAGTGTGCGAGAATAGTGAGTGTTTGACACAACAATGAAGCTATAAAAACATCATTACTTTAAATAATATAAACTAGATCACATTAATTAGGGTTGTAGATGATTCCTTATCAAATATATTATTTTATGTGAAATTATATTAGAATAAAATGGAAGATATGTCAAATTACCTAAAAATAGGGTTAATGAGATCTCGCAAAAAAAATGCATGACATGGTAAGTTAAAAAATGAAAGGAAGAAAGATGATTAGAGAGATTACAAATGTAGATCCAACCATTTTGACAAATATAAGTTAGGATTCAGGATGAGGGAGAAATCAAAATCCATATGTAAGGAGGTTAAAGAACCCATAGGGTATGAGAGGATCTCACATCCACATGGAAATAGGGGGAAGAAGGAAGGATTTCGTTTTTAAAGCATTTAAGGGTAAATAATTAAAATCACCCCTTAAAATGGGGTCAGGAAGTTTGGCTGATGTTTGGCCAAACCCTGCATAAGATGTGCTACCACCATTATATGAAGAGGGACCCCACAGATTCTTGGATCATGGTTTGGATAACCATGAAAAATAAATATGAAAATACACTATTACCAAAGACTAGAAATAATTACATGCATGTGATTTAGCTCATATGGTCTCTGAAAATCACACAACATCTCATGTGAAACCAGTACCCTGTATATTAATCTTCAGTGTTTGTAGTAACCATGTTCTAACCATGTAACCCAATATGATTGTACAATTCATGGATATACATACTCTATACAAGCCTCATATTCTCCCAATATAGTCTTTAGGTTGTAACACTTGTTTACTATAAAAAAAATATTTGAACCAAACAACAATGAGCCATACATTCAATAAAACCAATTTTATTAAAAATATTGTTCATATAATGATGTTAATTTGATGATGGTTCACCAAGAGATAGTTCTTATGATCCCTCATTCTTCACCATGTTCATCTAACACCAATAGAAAGAAAAACAATTCAAAACATCACAATTTATTATTCCTATTTATCACGTACATATGCTTTTTTGAATAGTTACCTTTTTCCCATTACCAACATATCTAATAACTCCATATTTATTCATATCTTCCTTGATTTCCCCACATAGCGATTTAGATCAACCCAATTCCCTATATCCACCTGGTACCAATTCTCTCAAAACATCAACCTAAATGTAAACTTCTCTCACACATTTTGACAAACACATTCTTACAACACATCAATTATTCAGCATAATTCACAACTATGATATACACTAGATACATCTGATCGCCTCTTAAATTTGGTAGGTCTTCAACCACCATTCAATATTTCCACATTAACTCTCTATTTTCCAACCCCATTTATATAGGTAATGTTCCCCTAGGATAATAGTGTATGGGAAAAACATAAAATGTATTCTCACTATTAATGTTTTGAGAAACCCACTCAAAACATATTAAACACTTCTTCCAATCCAAACTCACAATAATAAAGTATTTAAAATATATTTATAGAAAAAAATCCTTAGATATTAAAATCATAATAATTCTACTATCCTTATATAATATCATATAAAACTATAATCATAACTTCTTTATTATTGAAAATTTGATCATCCATCTCAACATCACCACCATTAATATCATTATGAGAACATCATAATACCTTCGAATATTTTATCTATTATAATTTAATATTACATATTCTATTTAGTGAAACATAATTTGAGGTTCGGTAAAAACATTATAGGAACATCATAGAATTTTTTCGCAAGTCTCTTCCACTAACCAATGATATAATTTATAAACAATATATATGATAACTTATTTCACTAAAAAATCTAATAGATGTTCCCTTAGGAAGTAATTTTAGAAACATTTCACCTCGAATTTCCACTATTTTTTAGTTCTCATATTTCCAATAGTTTTCATCAATACATTGAACCCTTGTAGACCTCCTCTTCTACTTTTACATTTTGATTTTTTATATTTCTATCATATGACATTATAATACATAGGAAAATTTCTTAATAATGTTTTTCGGATGATATATTCTGGAGACTTCAATCCAAGGAAACTACTAAAAAGTAACAAACCTCTATCCTAGGTTCTTCATATATTTCCTCTATATTTTTTAGTATTTTTTAAAATAATTTAGAAACCTTCATATACCAACTTCACAACCATTATTCTATTTAAAGAAATAATTCATAAACATATTTAGTATTCGATGATTCTGAAAAAAACTCTTTAATAATTCCACAATCTCTTTATTTTATGGTTATCACATATTTCCTTCGTCTAATGAATCTTATAGGAAACATCCATCAGATAATCAAAGAGATTATTTCTAATAGATTCTCTCCAATGGATCACTTAATTCATATGTAAAACATTATACTTATTTTTTTCAGTTATAACCTCATTAACGCATGCTTTATTTATCAACTAAAACTACTTTAATTTAAATATCGATCTTTTTACAAATTTATCTAATATTATTTTTAAAAATAATTTTAAAAATTCAATCATCACTTAAAAATGTTTGAAATATAGAGATATGCTTAATTATTCAAAAATTTCACCATCTTCATGAGATGAAAATTTTACTACCACTCCTCAATCACATATTTGGACTTAAGATGACTGAACTATATTTTAGATAATTTTATTTTCATATAAACTTCCACTTGAATCACATCCAAAATGAATTTTGATGTTTAACAAATATTAATAACATCAAATGGAATCTTATTATTTGGGTTTTACAATTATTATCTATCTAATTTAACCATTAATGTGATTTTTTAAACATTTATTTCCACATTTTTTATGATCAACTGATTTTGTTCACGTTAGATCAATATCTTTGTGAACATTGCTTTGATGATTTGAACATGTTTCCTCTTTTTGATTGGAATTAAAATATTGATTCTTTCGATATACTATGTTAGATGATATTATAAAATTACATCTTTTCGACACTCCTTATCATGGAACAATACAGAAATATCCATCTGATGGAGCTACTTAGAATCCTTCGTCATATTTTATTAGTTTCATCGACTCTGGCTAATCAACATGGTATGTTAGCCTATAACATTAGTGGATCTAGTCACAAATTCCTCTAATAAACCATGAAAAAAATCTTCATCGATTCATCATATACACTACCACAAAACTGGGCAAGGCCAGCACCACCCCTTTATTAGAACTAACGAAAAAGTGCTCATAAAGGGACCCCCTTTATCAGCATTTGTTTAGTAGCACTGATAAAGGGGGGGCCTTTATCAGTGCTTTTTTTAAAAGCGCTGATAAAGGGTCGACTTCAAAAAAAAATTAAAATATATATTCATATATAAATATAGTTATATAGTTATATTGATTTGTATATAATATATAATTTTTAAATATATTTTAGATAAGTATAAATGTACATTTACACTTAATTTACTTAATATATAAGATATTTAGTGAAAATGGATACTTAAAAAATTAAAAAAATATTTTTAATTAATAATTTGATAATTATTATGGAGTAATAGTCATTTAGTAACAATTTGAAGAATACAAAATTTAAAAAAATTAAAAAAAGATCCAAGATATGTTGAGAAGGCAACTCAAACTTCAAACGGCCATAACTTTTGATCAGGGTGTCCGTTTGAGCACTACCACATATCAAATCGAAGCCTGCGATGTGATCTACGTATTTGTGACCAGGGGGGCCGTGGTCAAGAGTTTGTTGAGGCGAAAAGAGGCCTAGAAGGCCTCCAAAACTGAGTTTTTAGTCGGGGTACCCATATTTTTTAACATTTTGTGGATTTTCAGCATCGTTTAAGGGGGTATTATTGGATTTTTTAGTGGGGACTAAATTTATTCCAAGGTATTACATTCACATTGATATTATGTCTTTGAATTTTTTTTGTTTTTTTATAATTCACTATTATTTATAATCAAATATATAACTATATGTTCATATTTTTTATATATTCACACATAAAAATTAAATTTTTTAAATAATTAATTAAACATATTTACATATAAAATATACAAGCTTTATCTAAATAATAACTAATATCCATTTTATTTAAAATACCAATATATGAATATTTATATAACTACTATATATTAATATAACTATATATATATTAATATAAATATATATTACTATATGAATAAATATAACGAAATATATATATAAATAAATAGATATATCATGAATAAGATAAAAAATCAACATAGGGTAGTGGAAAAGGATTTTGGTGCGCATGGGGGAGGTCTCGATATCAAATCTGGGTGGAGGAAAGGGCGCACGCGCAAGGGTGATTTAAAGGGCTAGCACTGATAAAGGGTGTAGGCGGTGCGGTCGGGCGCTGGATGTGTGGGAAAGCGCCGATAAAGGGGGGCTCAAGCGATGTAAAAAGCCCCTCCCCCTCCACGAGATTGGTAGTATTTTTTTAATTTTTTAATTTTTTAATTTTTATCAGCGCTTTTTTTAGCGCTGATAAAAGGGGTCTTTATCAGCGCTGTTTAGAGGGCTGATAACTGGGACCCCCGCTTTATCTTCACCGGCATTATCATTGCTTTTTCTAGCGCTGTTAATTGAAATTTTTAGCACTGATAAAAGCCATATAAAAAATGTATTTAAACTCCTTAATAAATATTCATAATGTAGATAATAAAAATTCTTCTCTATACATCATGCACGAGTTTGAGAAATTAATAACAACTCAAAATTAACAATAAGAAAACTCAAAGCCTTTAAAGAACATTCACCTTTAAAAAAATAATATTCTAAATCTTCACTATAATAATAAACACCAATTATATGTCTCATAGGATAATAATACATGATAACTTCATTTCTTCTTCATCCATTCATCCATGTGACATTAACTTTATTACCAATCTTAGATACCTTTTCAACATGTTATTCATTATACCATTTTCTATATATATAAATCAATGAAATATTAATATTACTTTAAAGACCATTAATAATAAATAAAATCCATTAAAAATAACTAAAACTCACACACCAAAATGGATATTTAATTTTCCCCAATGTATTCTTTTTTAATACCTTAAAAATACTTTCTAAATGTATATATCAATATGTGAATCTGTTTCTCCTTTTCTTATCAAACAAAATCTCCCCATTAATTTTCAAAACATCATTTAATATCACTTTATCTACCCCTTATTAAAATAAAATGAAATTTCCATAGAAAACTGATATCATTTCATTTTTAAGAAATGTGTAATCCATATTTTCACTCTATGTTTGAGTTAGCCATTTTCAGTGTAGAAATTGGATTTTATTTTGACAACAAAATTTTAAATTATCAACATATGTTGATACTAAATGAAATTTAAACACATAAAATCATCTTTATGGAATTCCTCAATTATTATAGGCTAAAGATACTAATTTAGATAAGAAAAACTTGTATGATAGATCAAACAAAAACTCTCGAAATCACCTCTAGTCGGATAAGCAACCACATGTGACTTTCATACATCAAATTTTCTTATTCAATTTATTAACTCAAATTATGCCAAATTGTATGAATATTTATATGTTGAGTAACCAATGATAATATATTATGGAAAACATACCATTTCTTACAAAATTTATTTAGTAACATTCTAGAATAATTAGATTTTCATGATCTAATGAATTGGAAGTAACTTCATAACACTCTATTTTTCTCCCACTCAAAAATAAAAATTTTAATATCTTAATATTTATAAATTTATTTAATATAAATAATTTATAAAACTATTGTTGATAAAGTAACAATATGGATATTTATTTTGTATTTTGTAATATTTTGACAATATCAATATATTCACCAAGGATGATCATTTTTGATGTATCCATTTAGGATTAAAATGTAAAATAAAGTCATGATGAGATCATATTTTACTTTTATATCATTTTTAAGACACAAAATTTATCTTCATGAATAATTATACTTATAATTTTTCTAGTAAAATAACATAGGAAACATTCTTGGATGAGAATTTCATAATCTTGTATACCCAATGATATAATACATTCTATTATGTCATGTTATAACCTTGAGATTGTTCTTTTCCTTTAATTCCTTAATTTTATGTAGAAAATAAAAAACACAAATTTTAATGAAATAATGTGGATCTCCCTCTCTTCTTAATGTGAATAACAAGTTTGAGATATTTTCCTCGACAATTTTTCTCCATCTCCTCTGGTCTCCATGCTTGCACATATGAACTTTAGATTTTTTTTATCTTTGGGTAGCGTTGATCTTTTCACAATCTCTTGTCCATTGAGTGGAGAAGTTTTCCTCTTAAAAAACATCATATATGATCAATTACTAACCCTTTTAATTTTTTATTACTATTATATTAGAATATTTAAATAACATATTTTACTCTAACCATATTTATTAAATCTCTCACACAAAACAACTTTAACACAAGAATTTTCTTTTGTTGTAAACCTTTATTGAACATAAAATTCATAATTTAGACTCCTTTATCCCCTTTATCACTATCCTTTTTTTTATAATTCTACCATTTCCGAAATATTCTATAAATATATTGGATCAAAAAAATATCATTAAAAAATTTGGTAGAATGTTTGGATCTTCCACATAGACTTTTCTGTGTACCACCCATCTTATTAGTTTTTTTGGATGCTGTAATTTTATTCAACTTAATAAATTTAAAATCCAAGGTCTTATCAATATTCATTTTGGAAATATTCTTGCAATATTTTTTTTCTACATTATTATACTTACTTACCATGGTTTCATTTTCTTTTGGGAACATATTTTTTGATCTAATTTTTATAATATATTTTGATACATTTCATGATGAGGATGAAGCATTACTGTAACCACTATTATTGAATACAACATAAATATTTTCCTACAATGTAAATATGTTAAAATATAAATAATTTTCTCAACCTATGAATTTTTATTCTTCATCTCTATATTTCTCCACATTTACATGGACATAAATTGTAATTTTTCATATATATGATTGTACCAATGCTCCAAATTACAATTCCCAAGTATTTGGTATCACCAATATTTACCCACAAACCTTTTTTTGTATCGACTATATGATCTTTTTGGGTATTATTTATTACTTGTTGGGATCTTTATTGGGAAAAAAATTGATAGTCTTATTTTATGCACCATAGTCATGGGGGAAGGCTTCTTATCATATTTATTTATCTATACTAGTATATATTTTGTTTTCAAAATTAAACTATTAATAAAAATATTTTTACAAATATTATTATTAGATAGTATGGATGGTATGTGTTTCTTCACAACTTCATTGGATAAACAATTGAATAAATTAAAGATCTTATTGTCACAAGTTATAGATATTTTATGATTATAATCATGCAACAATAATTGGGTAGCATAAATAACATTCTATATCATTTGTGAAACCTCAATATGTTCCTTATCAAGATTATAAAACCTAACATACAATTCTAAACATCTCACGTTGAGGGAGTTTTTATTATATTCAATAATAATATGATTTACTTCATAGTCCTTGTTTATTATTTCAACTTCTTCTTTATGCATCATTCCTTTTTTTTTCAATAAAGGGTCATGTTCCTTTGAATTTTTGTGTTTTACTTCCAGTTGAAAATCCTTAACAGAATTTTTATTTTTAAAAATTTCTTTTAGTGTATGGATTTTTTATTCAATTATCTAGTTGAATATATATTTACCTTGAATAATTAGATAAAGTTATTTTTTATAAACTCTGGAACTTATTTCTTGTTAAAATAAATTTTCTTGAAAGGATCCAACCTATTTTAAGAGATTTATAAGTTCAATAACATTTTTATAAAATACTTATCCATGTAAACTATTTCATATTCTAACTAGGTGATCTCTTAAAGAATATATTGAAAGAATCCATAAATAATATAGACTATTTATTTGTGAATAAAATATAAAATATATTTAAATGTATTGAGTGATATATCTTTATAAGTTGTATATGGATCATCATCTCCACATATTCTAGGATATTATTCTTAAGTAATATTTTTTCAAGAAATTTTACATATCTCATTTTCAATTAATATTATACATTCACTTGAGGTAGGAATGTATTCGTTTCCCTTGGATGAAACTTAATCCACATGCTCATCACTTTAAAAGATATATTTTTCTTCTATGATATAATGACATAGAGAATCTAATACTTCCTATTATTTATGAAATATAAATATCTTCTTCGGATTTTTTTTCTTTTTATTTATATTTTTAATATTATTTTTTTGTATAAATATAAATTTTCCATGTGAGAAATTAATCTTCAATAAAAATACACGTGGTTGTTGATATATGAATGAAAATCAAATCTTAAATAATATAAAAACTTCAATATATAAAATTCAATAGAGGTGAAAACCCCATTTAATATTAATTTAGAGGACCAATTTAGGATATACTCATCATTTAAGGGTTGGGGGAATTAATGATGGGAACCATTCAACCAATTATAAATTTTTTTCCATATTCCTTTATAACCTATTAGGATCTTGAATAAACTATTATCTTTTCATTATTGATTTAAATGATATAAAATTAAGTAAAATATGACACATGATATTTTTACAAGGTATGATACCCAGAAAGGGTTGCTAGTACATGAAATGTATGGTGATAAAAAATACGTGAATTCTCTACTATAATTAGTTATATATTATAATGGATTGAGTAAGAAAAAATCCTTAACTATAGTGTGGTTATATACAATAATGTAGCGGGTTGAAAAAATCATGAGTCAAAAGATTAATAACTACATTATCTAAATTTTATCACCTCACTAATATTTATACTTATTGTGTAGATGGTATCCAAATTATTTAAATTTCTTTAAAAAATTAAGTTAGTACTCCCCCTCTTGAGACTTATGTTGGATTTAATATTTTTACGTTTCTCTTTACTACCTTATTCTCCACTTGTTACTTGGTAAATAAAAGTTATGAAAACTTCCTTCATCTTATTTTTACATCATCCAAATATTATTCATCTAATAATTATTTTGATCATATTAGTCCAATCATGTGTCTTAGATGATGTTATTTTGATGGTGGTTCAATCGGTGATAGTTAATTTTATCCTTTCTTCTTGATATTATTCATCTGAATCAAATAAATGAGAAAATGGTTCCTAATCACACATAATCTGGTACCAATTATTTATGTTTTTACACCTCATTAGATACATTATTATTTTGAGGGTACATTATAATATAATATAAAGTGGATCAAGTTTCTCATAAATGGATATTTAATCTTTTTATATTGATATTTAATACAATACATGAACACATTCTTGAGGACCATAATAGTTTAGTACCTTGTGAAACATTGAAGAAAATGTTTTTAATTTTCTGAAAGATTTTTAATGTATACCAAAGTTATCTTACACTATATTACTCTTAAAAAAATACTACATAAACCTTTCTCCATAACCTAGAGAAAGGAAAGATAAGAAAGGGTATATATATATACTTAATAATGGAAAACAAGGGATATATGTAAGCATAACATGAACAGATGGGTATGAGAACATGATTGTAAAATATGTCAACAAATACCCACATATCAATCATTAGAATCATTAGTCATAGAAAAATTATTTCTAGTTTATAAGATAATAATCATAAGGGAATTTAAGAACATGAGACATGAGAGCATAACATTGGCATAAGACATAGATTTTAGGAATACACATAAGTATAAAAAATTATATGTCAATTATACCCACCAAGGCATTCATCACATTTTAGGATTGGCATAACCACATGTGTACCTACATTGGGTATGAGATGACAGCTATGTACCCTCTTTTTTGGGTTTGGGATAACCATTTGAATACCTCTTGAGATCATAGAACAATTATCATTACCCACTTCTTTGGAGGGAGATACAGATGCCACCCATCAAATAATTAAATTCATATATATGTGTACCAAAAGATCATAAAACATTCATCATTTCATAAACCATGAAATGAAATTAGTTTTATATGCATTTCATCTTATCATAACAAGTTCAAAAGAGATCAGTTTCATAATCATTTTCTCAATTCATCATATAATAACTCATGGGAAAAAGTAGTGTGTTTCAAAATTATATTATTTTGGTATATACCAAGGAATAGAAACCAATTTTATAAACATATTTACAATATAAACCCAAAAAATTCAAATAAGGAATAATAATGGTGTCCTTGGATCATAATATTAGTAAATAATCGGTAACATCGATGGATATAATATTATAAGAAAAAATTACATTAAAATATCACATGGATCTCTTACATGAAAAAATATTACTCTTAATTGAATATAACTTGTTAAAACATAAATAATTTTGGAAATCCATTTCATTGAAACCAAACATTAAGCTTAAAAATTAATATTTAAAAATCATTTAAAACATTTCATGAGAAAAATATACTCTCCACTTTGAAAAACTAATTTTAAAATATAAAATATTTTGAAATTAAATTTTATTTCAAAATAATGCTTAAAAAATATAAAGGAATCTTTAAAATTAAATAACTGTCATGATGGTGGTAAATTCCATTCATGTCGTACACATTAAAATAACTATTCCATTTACAATGGGAGGGAGAATATTCATATCATCTTGAAGACGATAACAAGTGGTAGTATTTCCCTTGAGTATCTCTTCCATGAGATGGAAGATCGCGAGGGTCATACGAGTGAAACCCCTAATTCGGGCGAGGTGAAGAATCCAGGTAGGCGTTCTAAGGGGGAATCACTGGTTGAGGATGGCATTGGGCACAAGGATTTGTTTGCTTTATGTGCAAAGAGAATGTTGAACGCTGCTCGAGAAATTGATGGAGGGAAAAAGAGTTTTGCGGATGTTGTTAAGAACACGAGATCTTCTTTCTTCCATGATTGTGAAGCTGCATCCTCCGGAAGGATTATCAGAAAAGGGTGCATTGCGCACGTCTCTGCAAATCAAAATGCAATTGAGGAGAGAACGAATTTGTTCAAATTCTCGATTATTGCGAGAGTGGTGGTCCCGAAGGGGGTAAAACCATGGAAATGCAGTGATCTAAAGGCAAGGATTGCAGAGATTTGGGGCTTTGAAACATGGAAAATGACTGCAATGGGTCGTTGATTCTACCACATTATCTTCCCGTCGGATGAGAGCAAACGACGAGCATGGAGTTTTGGTTCGGTTCCTATACGGCCTGGATTTCTCCGCATCCATGAGTGGGATCGAAATTTTGACCCCAATGCGGTAAAAAATACATTTTCACAGGTCTGGATTCGGATATGCAATCTGAACTGGTTCTATTGGCATCCGCAAATCCTTTGGGATATTGTATCATCCGTTGGACACCCCATCAGGCTGGATCAGCACACAGAGAACCCTTCATTCGGGCATTATGCCCGAATTCTTGTTGAAGTGGACATGGCTGCGACCTTGATTGAGGAGGTAGTGTTGACCACTCAGGACGACACCATCTCCTTAGGTATCTTATATGAAAGGAAACCGAAATTCTGCCTCAATTGTCATTTTTTTGGTCATTATATGTCTGAATGTAACAGGAACAAATCCTGCTCCTTTTGTAAGGCTAAGGGGCATGATAAGGAACATTGTAGGCAAAGAAAGGGTAAGGATAAGATGACCAGTGCTTCTACATTTAAGAAATTGGGAGAGAAATCCATGGCTGAGCATGAGCTTGATGTTGACTCTGGTAAGGGAGTTGCAGCAGCAAATGATCAGGTGGACACCTTGCAACCCACAACATTTCCCTCTGGTGGCGCACCTATTGAAGCTGAACCTGCTTCTGATTTAGGAATCCCCATTAATGAATTTGATATTGATGACAGTGCGAGGGAGGTGGCTGGGCATGAATTGGATGTAAATTCTGGTAAGGAGGTGGCAGCACACTCTACTTCTGATTCTGGCATCCCCACTGCTGAAATTGCTGCTAGTGACAGTCCTGGGGAGGTGGCTGTGGCCCATGAGATTGAGGGAAATTTGGTTGTCTTTTCCCCTGTTGCTTACTGTGATACAGTGGAGGGAGGGCTTCCTGCTCTGGGTGGTCAGCCTGAGAACCCGCCTGACCCCTCTGTGGAATTTCTGCATGTTCCAGCAAACAGGACGACAAAAAGGGTGTTGCCTTCTAGTCTTCTTTCTGGCCCTGTTGACTCAGGTAACAGATTCTCTCCACTTGATGGTATGAGGGACGGTGATGAGGATGAAGACTCGGAGTCTGGTGGGAAGGGGACATAACTTCCAGCAGGACAGAAGTCCAATAATCCTCATACGGAAATGTCTCAAAAGTATGAGGGGCCTAGCACTAGGCTCCGGTCAGATAAATGAAGATTTTTTTTCTGGAATTGCCAAGGGATTGGGAACACTCCCACGTTCAGATCCCTTAGGCATTTTCTTATGACCAACAGACCTTTGTTATTTGGAATTGCTGAACCAAGATTGAAATTTGAAAGTTGTAATTCTTTCAAATGGGGGTCGATGGGTTACTATTTTGTTGCAAAAAACCATTTTGAGGCCAGCACTGAATCTCTATGGGTTTTAAAGCATGACAATGTCAATGTTAGGTATGTTATTGCTGATTTGCAATCAGTTACAGCTGATTGCACTATTTCTAATGATCCTCTTGTTGTGACATTTGTTTATGCTTCTAACTTGTACACTAGGAGAAGGGATTTATGGATGACTCTTAATAATTTTTCTGAGACTGTGGTCAACAACTTGGTGGTCCTTGGTGACTTCAACACCGTTTTGTGACCTGAGGAGAAAACAGGTGAAAACTTTTGTCGTATTGCGGCCTCTGATTTGATTTGTTGCATTGATAGGTGTCGACTCACTGAGGTAGTTATCTCTGGGGCTGATTTCACCTGGAGCAGACACACTATTCATGGGAGGCAGTCAAGCAGACTTGACAGATGTTTTGTTCTTGTTGATGAGAGGAATAGATTAATTGATATTTCTGGGAGAACTCTCCCGAGACTGCACTCTGATCATAATCCAATTATCATGGATGTCTGTTTCAACAAGGTAAGGTCATCTCCTCTTACTTTTAAGTTTAATAATGGATGGATGGTTATTCCAGGTTGCATGGAAATTGTAACTAGTTCCTGGGACGTCACTTACCCAGGCGGTCCCTCTCATATTCTCTCTTGTAAATTAAAGGTTGTTAAAGAAAGACTGAAGCAATGGAGAAAGGATTCGTTATCCTCATTGGAAAATGAAATAAGAGAGGCTGAGGATGCTCTATCACTCTGCCAACAAAGTAATATGGACCAGAATTTACCCCCTGGGGATGAAATTCAGGCTGCTGCTAACCTGGACAGATTACTGGCCCTCAAAAGTAATTTAACTCAGAACCAATTTAATCTGAGATGGCTGAAGGAAGGGGACAAAAACTCTAAAATGTTTCACTGCATGAATAGAGAAAAAAGAATCAGGAGAAGTCTAAATGCTGTCACCATTGATGGAATCTTGTTTGAATCAGAGAATGATATTATAGAGGCTGTGATTCTCTACTTTGAGAACCTGTATTCAGATTCTGGGAATGATACTTCAGACAAGATTTTTAGGTGCTTTGAACCTTCGATTGGAGATGAGCAGAACAAGAAACATGTTGATATCCCCAGTGTGAAAGAGATACATGATGCCTTCTTTTCCCTGAACATTGATAGTGTGGCAGGCCCTGATGAGTTTACCAACAAATTCTTTATGCTATATTGGGATATCATCAGTGTGGATGTTGTGAATGCGGTGAGAGAATTTTTCAGATCCTCATATATTCCCTTTGGAATGAATTCTAATTTTGTGGTTTTGATTGCTAAGAAGGAGAATTCCCTTGACATCAGAGACTTTAGACCTGTTTCCATTGGCAATATAGTGCCAAAGTTAATTAGTAAGATTATTGTTAAAAGGCTTGGTCAGATTGCCAAGGACCTCATATCTTGCAATCAGTTTGGGTTTATTCTAGGGAGAAATATACAAAACTGTCTTTATACTGCTTCTGAATGTGTTAACGTCATGAAGAGGAAAGTAAAGGATGGAAATATGGAAGTGAAGATCGACATTTCGAAGGCCTTTGACACCATTAGATGGATCTTTCTGTTCACTATTCTGCAAATGCATGGCTTTTCTCAGAAATTTATTGGGTTGCTTGGCTCCATTCTGGGGAGTGTGAGGTTGTCAATTCTGATAAACGGGTCCCCCCGGGGTTTCTTTAAGTGCTCCAAAGGTGTACGGCAGGGTGACCCTCTCTCTGGTTTGCTTTTTTCCATTGTTGAAGATTATCTAAGTTGGTGCCTCACTGATTTTGCTAATTTTGGGTGGTACCGGAGGATGCGAGTGGGGAGAGATCTTTATGCCCCTTCCCACCTTTTTTATGCTGATGATATTTTTCTTTTTGGGAGAGCTGATAAAGGCACTATATCTTGTATTAAGGGCATCTTTTCACTCTATGAGGAGGTCGCGGGATAGGTGATTAGTT
The DNA here is from genome assembly GCA_963277665.1 of Viscum album. Taxonomy (NCBI): domain Eukaryota; kingdom Viridiplantae; phylum Streptophyta; class Magnoliopsida; order Santalales; family Viscaceae; genus Viscum; species Viscum album. The sequence goes on along the minus strand of OY728141.1, from coordinate 1,603,653,811 downwards.
GGGGAAAATCCTCTGTAATATTTGGTGAAGGGATTTCAACTTCAAGGGAAATCAGAATTTCTCATGAGCTTGGGGTGAAAAGGGGATCCCTGCCCTTTAATTATCTTGGGGTACCACTTTTCTGGGGCAGAATAAAAAGATGTCATTTTGATAGTATTGCTTTGAGAATCACCAATTAGCTTGCAAGATGGAAGGGGAAATGCTTGTCCCAAGCTGGGAGAGTGTGTTTGGTCAACTCAGTAATTACGTCAATGTTTGTGTACTCCTTTTCGTTATATAGATGGCCCAGGGCTCTCATTAAAGATCTAAATGGTAGGATCAGAAACATCATATGGAATGGATCAATACATGAAAGGAAACTTGTTACTATGGCCTGGAAGGATTTTATAAAACCTATTAGTATGGGTGGTTTGGGAATTAAGGATATCAGATTATTCAATGACACTTTGATTATGAATTTCATGTGGAAGCTACTCTCTACTTATGATCCCTCTCTTGATTTTCTCAGTTGCAGATTCGTGGAGAAACTTCATGCAGGGTACTCTAGATACATTAGCTCGTCTGTTTGGCCTGCTCTGAAAAAGGCGTACTTTGATATTATGGCCTGCTCTAAATGGATGGTCTCCAAGCAATCAAATCTGAATATTTGGACTACACCTTGGCTTTCTCGGCCCATTGCCGATGATGTTGATATTCCAGACTCAATGAAACTTGTAACTATCTCTGATCTCAATGAGAACCCAGAGATAAATGGTATGCTACCCAGGGCTTTCCAGACTGAAATCTCAAGATATTCTTTCAATGACATTGATGTTTTGGCCTGGACGCCCAACCTGCTTGGACGATTCACCACAAGGGAGTTTTATAGAGAGCTGTGCGGTATTTCTGGGAATCCCCCATGATGGGTGACTGTCTTTTATACTGAATTTATTTCCCCGGCTCATTATGTTTTAATCTGGAAAATCTGGAAGCAACGAATTCCACTGCAGATCCATTTACAGCGTATTGGGATGCACCTGGCTTCGGCCTGCATGTTCTGTCTTGAAGCGGATGAATCCATTGCACATATTTTTGTCTCTTGCAGGTTTTAGAGAAGATTCAGGACATACTTACAGCTGATTTTCTGCTACTCATTGAACTGCAGTTCGGTTGATGGGTTGCTGAAATCTATATGCGATATTGATTGCAGCAAGAAGGTGTTTTCCCTACGGATTGCTGCTGCGGCCGGGGTGATTTCCATCATTTTGAAGGCACAGAATGATTTAATTTTTTCATAATGTCGTCCCTTCCTTTCATGCTGGAATTTTATTTTTGCACCAGACATTTTTGAATGCCTCTAAAGTGCAGACTGGCCCCATGAAAAATGATGTTTCTGACATAGTTTTGCTGCGTTCTCTTGGTGTCAATGGTCGGATGAAAAAGCCACTGATGATGAGGCATGTTAGATGGATACCACCCATCCCCCGCTGGCTGAAGGTTAATGTTGATGGAGCGGCCTCTGGAGCACCGAGACCTTCTGGATGTGGTGGGGTTTTTCGCACGTATCGCGGTTTTGTGAAGGGCTGTTTATTCCATTATATTGGGAATGGATATGCCATTGAAGCGGAGCTGTGGGCGGTGATAAAGGCAGTCAGGTATGCTGTCTGTTATGGGTGGACTGATTTATGGATTGAGTCAGACTCATCTATTGCAGTTCAAATTATTAAAGATCGATCAAAGAATGTCCCTTGGAAGATTCTACCTGAATGGGGGGACTGTCTTAGGCTTATGGAAAGGATTTCTCTGGAAATCACTCATGTCTATCGGGAGGCTAACCATGTTGCAGATGTCCTCTCCAAGAGATCCATCATGGAGGTCAGTTCGAGTTGGTCTTTTGTTCTGCCTGATTATTGTAATTGTCTTGCTCAAGCTGATCGGGATGGGGCGACTTATACTCGCCAGTGTAAGTCTCCTCTGTAATCTTCTTCTTTGTACCTTACTTTTTATGGTTTTAATTTAATAGGAGCAGGCGACAGGTCTGACTCCTGACCTTCAGAGTATTCCTTTTACATTTTTAATAAAATCCTAATCAGAATTATTTTTGAAAATGGAATGATGATTCCTTATAAATTTTTTAAAAAAATTCCTTCATTCATAAAAACTTCTTTAATAAATCATTATAATAAATTTAAAAAAAAATTGAAAACATTTTTAAATAACATGGTTTTGGATGAAAAGGGGTTCTCGACCGAATATATGTTTTTTTATTAAAATAATATTTTTGAGCTTATGAGTACATAAATAGTGGAAAATAAAGGGAAACGATGTATTATCATGAAATAAACATAGGATAATAAAATTCAAAAGTTTGATGAGGTAAAGATAAAAATATTTCATAATTGGAATCATTATAATGAGAAATCCTGGTAAACAATGAGATTGTAACATAAAAACCATGCCACTTGGGTAGCATAGAATTGTAAGACAGTTGAAATAATAAAATTAAATGATAATTATAATATTTTGATAATAAATTAATTCATGATATTAATGTAAATGGGTCTGTATAAACACTTCATAAGGAATATAGGTAGAGAAGATAACAAATGACTCAAAGAAGGTTAATTCTGACAAAAATCCCTTACTTCTTTGGTAATATTTTAAATCGTAATCCCGAAAAAAATAAAATCAAATGAAAAATTAAATATTCTTCAAATAAGAAGATTCATTATAAAAATTTTCAATGGTTTAGTATTTGTGCCACACAAAATTAATGTTTGGTGAATTTTTATATGTCTCCTAGAAGTAAAAGAGAAACTAGAAATACCTTACCTAAAGTCTTGGACTCCATTGTACATGTCCAAACCTACTGTATAATAAATATTAGATTATCATTTATTAATATATATATATATATCTTACCATATATGATTTACTTATGACCTTTTATTACCTGTTTATTAAAAATTCCATGTAATATTAACATTTTAGGTAATAACCTCTTGGTTTTTGGTATATGTTTTGATTTTTTGTTATTGGTTATATTAATTTGAACAAGATTTAATACCATATATAACTTTAAATATGATATAAATATGATATATATTAATTATATATATTTTTATTGTAATGCATAAAATATAGTTATTAGAAATGAAATACACCATTTATGGAGATAGTAAGCTATATGTTCAGATGAACATTACTTCCATCTTCTTGACGTATTCAAATTATGAAAGGTAATTGTTTATTATAAATTAATAATCAATTTTATTTCATAAATATCACATTTTTTCATTAAAACTATCTTTATTACCCCCACCCCATGTAGAGTGTGAATGAATCACATTACATTATGAGGTGGTTGTCCGCCGTACAGACGAACGACACTATAATATTCCCATAGAAGGGAATGTAAAGAAATATGTATGATATCATAATTTCATAATTAAAATAATATCATAAATATAGTATATCGATATGAAATCAATCACTTTTCCATCCATGGAATTTTTAAGTAAAATACTAATGACATTGGTTTGAGAGACGGTAGTCCACCATACAGACGAATGATGATTTAATAACCCATTTGATAGATGTGGTGATGATATTAGATCAATATAATTAAATAAAAACAAATAATTAAATTTAATAAATTTATTTTATTATATTTTATTATATTTTATTATAATAAAAATATTTAAGCGTGTGGAGGAGGAAATAAAACGAAAACACTCATTGATGAACAATGCCTCTTCTTTGGTTTCCTTCTTAGGTTGCACCAAAAGACATCCTAGGGTGAATTTAGGCCCAACATAATGTTCTAGGTAATGTATATGTTCTATAGAATGTGTATTAGGACGTTTTTGGTTGAGTGAAAATTTTTTTGGGGTGTGAATAAGTGATATATTTTTGTGGACTTTTATAAGTCGGGGAAATGAACCCACATGAAATCCCCTTGAATATTTTCCAAAAGACTCAAAAATAATAAATTTTCTCCCAATAAAAACAATTAAAATGTACCTAAATTAAATATTGGTTAGTATAAAAATGAATTATGTCCATAAAATGGTAATTTCACATGTTTTATATTCATTTTAACCTGTATCTTTTTTTAACCCCCCAAGTATACCCATTTTTTACCTTAATCATGATAATTTTATATTATTATTTCAATATTAATTTTGTTAAAAAATTAGAATTAAATTATTATATAATATAGATTATTAGGATTAAAAATTTAGAATCCATTTTTCCAAATTTAATTTATATAATTGATAATATTTAATTTAAAAATAATCTCACCGAATCAACGAGAAAGTGGGTTTTCAAATAGAAAATGTTCAAAAGTTTAAAACGTTTTTAAATAAAATTATAATATGAAGTTTATTCAAATGATATAAACTATATTTATAAATATATTATTTAACTAATTATTCTTTAAACCAAATTTGAAATATAGTTTAAATTTATAAATAAATTAAATGAAAATGTAGTTCTCAATTACAATTTAGTATTTTTCCATATTCATCAAAAAAATTATCTTTTTATAAACATATATAAAATTATCCCTAATATAATTATATTATTCCGATTTCATAAATTTTTATTCTAGGGGTGTTAAAAATTATTTTTAATGTAAAAATAAAACAAAATTGATTTTATGAAAATAAAAATTTTAAGAATAAAAATATATGTCTTCTTATCACTCGTCTCGAAAACAAAAAAAAATGAATTTTAATTAGTTTATAGAATATAAAATTTATAAATTTCATTAAAAAAATACTAAAAAAGTTTTATTTTTAATTTATTTAGGGAAAACATGTTTTTTTTCATAAGAATGGTTCTTTTATAAAAATTTTCCCGCTATTTGCAAATAGTGTTTATTTTCATTTTTTATTTAATTGGACATCAAAGAATTAATTATATATATATGTGTAAACCTTATAATTTTATAATTTAATTAATCTTATTCATGAAAAACATTGCAATGGCTATGTTTTTACAATCATATTAACTAATAATATTGTAATAATATTACACATTTTTTTTAAATTCATTATTGCGTGTAACTCAAGAAATGACCGCTGTTGTGTGTAATACAAGAAAAACAGAGTGTTTCATGTAATTTAATATGACCTCACAATTGTATGTAATAGAAAATATCTAAAATATTAAATTAATTTGATAAAATTACTTTACAAAATCTCGATGTTTTACATTCTACCACCTTAAAATGGATTTTTCCCACAAAATTCATCTTAGTTATTAAAGGGTTAACATTTGAGAAGTACTTCATTGAAACCCAAATCGTACGACTGAATAATATAAATACACTTAGAAATGTAATGTTATAAAAATAAAGGTTACCTAATGTAACTCATAACTATGTTTCCAAATAAAATAATATATATGGGAAGTGGATATTTAGACATGAAAGAAAATTATAAATAATTATAAAAAGTGGTAGAGATCATTGATCACAAGAAATTGGGTGATCTAAAGAAGTCTCGAAACTAAAAAACCCTAAACTAATTAGGCATGATAATGGTCATTGACATCATCAAAAATGGTGAAAATAAAGAAATATTTTATATCAAGATATTATTCATAATTTTGAATTATTATTTTTGGGATGATATACTTTCTTTATTTCATTACATTTCATGACAACCATATAACCCTTTGAATTGACCATCTTCAAATTATAGTTCATCTCTTACTCTAATAAATGAGGGTTAATTTTTTATGCTTGAATCAGAAATATATCATAAGATCCTTAAATAAAATGATAATTCATTCCCTAAATATTTAGTATTCATTACTAAAAAATTATTAGTATAGGTTATCAAATATTTATAAATATTTATATGGTGAAATAATAAATGAATCTATAAAAGGTTGTTCAAAGTTCAACATAAACCATTCTATAAATGGTTAACATTATAACCCATCCAAAAGATTAAAATCCAAAACTTTATAAATAATTTCACAAAATTTCAAAAACAAACTTATCATTAATCCCCAAAACAACATGAAGTTTATCTTAATTTTCATATTCCAAAAAAATTAATTCCTTCATCATGAATTCTATTAAAATGTGAAGATAACCGAAATTACAATAAAAAAAATTGAATACATACATGCTTCTTAATTACCAGAAAGAATCCCAAATTTTTGGATATATCACCTAAATCAAATAATGCTATAAACTCCATCAATGTGAGTATAAACCAATCTTTAAAAAATAGTAATCAGTTTCAAGGTAATTAGTACAATCTAATGTACTTTGTTCTTATAAATAATCTCTTTATCCCAACATCATTATCTCAAAATTAGAAACATATTAAGGATTACCATTCCCTTAATCATATGATTAAAATGTACCTTTTCCATTAAATCTATTTTTAGGTCATCAACATCATTCAACATATTCATTAAACCCTTAATGATGTACATCTACTAAGAAATCATTATATATTTAATTATAACATAATTATAATATATAAATACTTTAACTGTCCAAATTACTTCTCAAACAATTAACTTGTATTCATAATATTATTCCTTAATACATATATCCTTTCATATTTCATTCATAATATATTATTTATAAAAAAAATATCATTAATCCTAGAGTCGTCCTGATTTTCTTCACAAGATTTACCCTTAGGAAATAGATTTACATAATTCCCATACTTCACACATTTGAAACATTCAACCATTGATGATATATTAAGGAGACCAATATTACCATATATTTCATTAGTTGAACATTTCCTTTTTTCCTTGTTAATTAATTCTATATTTTCATTCTTTTCCACAATAAAAACATCTTCCTATTTCTCTAAGACATTCAAATTTCTACTTCTTCCCACATTCCCAACATATATGAAACATTTCCTTATTTCCTCTATGGTCTTCATTACCTAAACTCTTAGTGAACTCTATCCTTCTTTGGCGAGTACATGTTTTAGTAAAGGTACACATTTTAAATTGTGGTCTATGATAACTGATTAGGAAAAATCAAAATAAAATTCACTCTATTTAGTATCCCATTTTCTTGATCATTATAAAATAGTTCATCACATTCAATGTAAACCAAGTTCCTTTCAGTTACTTCCATTAACTAAAATAAAAAAGCACATTTAGAACAACAATAATCTTAATGTCGAACAACATAACTATGAAAAATCACTTATAGGATGTCCTAATAATGAAACCATTATTTTAATCTATGGAACCTAATGTTTATCCTATGTCATACATATTCATAATCTATTTAAACCCATCAATATGGTTCATAAATAGTATGTGAAATTATATATCATTTCATCTAGGAATTTGAAACCAAGTGTGCAATGAGACCCATTTTTGTGCACCCCGTGACGATAAAATAAAAATTAATGAATCCTTTTCCAAGGTATACCCCTAGGTACCTATTTGTTAGAGTGAAATTCACCTATAGAATTAATACAAAGATTTAATTTCTTGTATACCACTTGATCTATCCTTTACCATGATTAGAGTACATTTTCCAAAACTTTTGATCATCACATGACTTATCCATAGGGATATCCCTGGAAATATATTTTTAATGAACCCTAGGTATCTCAATAAAGTTTTCTCAACATAGTTTAGAAAGGCTAACTATACTATTACTCTAATACCAACTATATTGACCTTAGATTTTAATGTAACAATATAATTGTTTTTTGATGAATAATAAATTCATTCCATAAACCCACACCTGAGGACTGAAATAGTTTAGTTCCCTTGGAAATATAAAACACAATATTCTTAATTTGTTGAAAGATATTCAATTTAGCCCAAAATGATCTTTTCATTCAATAATAATTTTAAAAACACACCACATAAACAATTATTCATAAGATAAGGAAAGGAAACAAAATAAAGGGTGAATTCATATGCGCAATAAGGGTAATCAAGGGATATATATAATCATGACATGAAAATAAGGGTATTATAACATGGGAATACCATATGAAAACCATACACTATATATCAAATATTATAATCCTAAGTCATGGAATAATTATTATAATTTCATAAAGCATGAATCATATATGAATACAAAAACAAAATCCATGAGGGAAAAAATTAACAAAATACATGGATTTGGTGTTTACACATAAGGATATAAAATTGAATGTTAGGGGTAATCACTAAAACATTCCTCACAAGCTCTGATTAGGCTAACAACCGATGTACCTACTTCAGGTATGGGATAACCACCCATATACCCTTCTTTTTAGGCATGGGATAAGAACCCTTGTACCCCTTGGGCACGTAGAACATTTATCATTACCCAATGAAATAGAGGAAGATATTATTACAACCTATCCTATAATTAGAATCAGACATATGTTTTCTATAAGATTATAAAACATTCATCATATCATAATCCCTGAAATGAAATGGGTTTGATAGTTATTTAATCTTATCATAACCAGTGGAAAATATACAAGTTTAACAATCACCTCATCACCTCATCGTATCATAATCTATGAAAAAATGACATTTGTTTCATAAGAATTTAATCATGGTATTACCCATGTATGAGAAATGAATTTCATAAATGTGACGTTCGGACCTAGGTATAAAACCTCGGTGCCTCAAGCTGGTCAGTCACATGACCTGAGGCACACCTCTTACCTCTAGAGTCTACCGACTAGGATTGAGGGTATGATAAATCAATCATAGGGAAACTATACCCTCTTTTACAAGAGTAATACACCAAAATAAATAAATAAACAACATTAGAATAACATATAACCATAAACACAACCATAACAATATAAGAAGATGCACAAAACATGAAATACAATATAAAAAATAAATTACTAAACATGCCTTGTTAAAGTACATGTCTAGGGTCAAATGTAAACCAAAAATAAGGACATTGAATCCTCTATAAAGGAACCTAACCACATCTAGTTACGTCATCCATTCTGAATCCTGACTTATCCATCTAATATAGGTCCTTTCCCTTGACTTATCCTATATAAATGACATATATTTAGGTATAGATTAGTCGGGGGGATTAGGATGTCAGTACAACTTAGTATTCCCCCACCAATGGTGACTAAAACAAATATAATCAATAGTAGTGTATATAGTTTTATAAATATATAAGTAAAATACATAATTGAATAATTATCACATTATCAATTATTATTGCTTCATCTACATAAACACCTATAGTTTTTGAGGGCACCCGAACATCAAAACCAAATTCATCCCATGTTGGATTCTAAAACTCGTCACATATTAAATTCTGAATTAATTTAATAAATTTTAATTCATTGTCCAATTAATTTTACTTTTCTATCATGTAAACTTGGAACCATAGTCCGATGAAAACATTTTGGGAATATAACTTTTATTTCTTGCACCCTTTAAGTATTTGGAGTATCAGTCCATGTCCCACTCCCCATGGGTATTTGGAGCATAAAACCATTTCATATAAAATTATTTTCGTGCACATACTTTTACATTTTATGGGTATTTTGAACGTCTTCCTATGCCCCATAATTGTTTATCAATAAATTACACATGGGTATTTGTAGCATTAGTTTGTGTCCCATACTCATATATCAATCAATCAAATATATCACACTTATCAACTGAATCACAATATCAAATGCTTCACTATATCACATAAATAAAGATCAATCAATATTAATCATCTTATCACAATAAATCCCACTAATTATTCTGAATATTAATTAATCACACTAAATCCACTAATCAATTCCCTAATTAATTAATCTCATCTGTTACATAAATTAATACAAAAATTAATTATATCCAACTCTAAAAGTTCAAATATCTTATAATTAAATCAAAAATTAATTACATATTTCAAAATCTCAATATCAAAAAACTAATTATAAAATTAATTATCCAATTTCACATTCACAATTATACTATAATTACTTCCAAAATTAAATTGTACCAAATCTGGAGATTTCATAATTTCTAAATTATTTAATTCACCAAATTAAATAATTAAATTAGTAAATTTAATTAATTAAAATCTCTAGAAATTATACAATCTAAAAACACACAACCAAAATAATGACTTTGCACTAGAATAATAGACCACCTACCATAATTAATTTATAAATGTACACCCAAGGGAAGTCCCCAAATTTAGTTAGAGTAACAATGTAAAATGAGGGCTGAATTTAAAATATTAATCAAGTTAAAATAAATCAATCTGCCTATCATCTATATATAGATCTAAAATACTTGATTTTTTTCTACAAAATAGGTATAGATCTAATCCAAAATAGGAATAAAACCACCAGATTAATAAGAGAAGGAAGGACGAAGAATAAGAAACCAAACGGGATATGTTCCATATATTGGAGGAGGTCTTTGATCCATGATTTAAATCTAGAAGAATGGAGGATGGATTCATATTCATATGAGGAGCTCTAAAATCATGAAAGAGATCCATGGAATGAATGGGAGTCAATTTGGGATAAAATCAATGATTGGGAATTTTTTTAAAAAAAAATTGGGTTAAATTAATTCTTGCACAACAGTTTCTAGGGAGGGGTCCATGGTTTTACCTAACCATGTGCCAAACTGTGTGACTATATTATAGGGGTGTATAGTTTATCGTAGTAGGATTCATAGTATGATAAACCCTATGCCAACCATGAAATTCCCAACTATCTAGGGTTTCATGGCTAGCTGATATGGGGTACACGATTTTCTTTAACTATGAGACAATCGTGCACATTGGTATTTCTTTTATTTTTCTCAAACCCACAAGAAATTTAATAAACACTAAACAAATGTGTACCTATAAATGAGACCATGACTCCTGAGAAGTTTAGGATATTAAAATATCTCTACATTATAAAAATATGACTTTGAGATACACTGAAAAAAATCTCTATGATTCTGAGTAAAAAATATCTAGCCACTGAGCCAGCATATCTGCTTCTGTTTCAGATGTTCCTCATGAACACGCCCATGTTTCCACAATACATAAACTATTGACACAGATTTGTTTTGTAGCACTTTTTCACTGTGAACTAACAAACATATCAGATGCTCTTCAAAGGATGCATCTATATCCTGATAAAGATCATCCACGTCAATCACATGAAATGTTTCATTACTACCAAACTTGTTTTTTCTGGTGCTATGGATTTAACAACGGTAGTTAAAATGGTGTTAAAGAGACCCTTCGTCAGTGCTAAAAAATGATCTCTTAAAGGGGGAATATTATTATTGGATTTTTAAAAGATTTGATAATTTTTCACCCTTTGTCATGGATTTTAAAAAAGAGGTGATAAATATGGTCTATTTTTAGTGACTGTAAAAAATCACTGATAAGGGGAGGGTGCGGGGTTTATCTATGTGCTTTTAGAAGTACTGATAAAGATCCCCCATTTATCAACATTTTTTTAATTTCTCTCATAGGGGTATAGTTCAAAAAATTTATTTTTCATTAAAAATATTATATTAATATATAAATATAAATAAATTGAAATAAAAATAATATATATTTTATAATACGGTTTAGATAAGTTAAATAAAAATTTACACTGAATATATAAGTTATTTACTAAAAATAGCTTATAAAATAATTAAAAATATATATTTTATTTAAAATTTGATTATTTATACCAATTAATAGTTATTTAATATAAAGTTGAATATAAAAAATCCAAAAATAAAAAATATAACAAATAAGTTGAGAACATATCTCGAACATTAAGTGGACATAACTTCTGATATGGGTCTTAGTTTAGGATCTACGACATATGAAAACGAATCCTGTAATGAGATCTACACCCTTGAGGATAAAGGTAAATGTATTTTACATTTTTGGTGCCAAAAAAGGCTAGAAGGTCTCCAAAACTAATATTTTAGTTGCGTTACCCTAATTTTTAAAAATTTTATGGATATTCAATGACATTTAAAGGGGTATTATTTCTTTTTTTAGGTTGAAAATGAATGTATTCATAGGGATTAAATTTATAATTATAAAATGGTTTGAATTTTATTTCACAAAGAAAATTTATTTATAATTAAATATATCTAGGTTTTATTATATTTGTATATAATAAATCACTCATATAAATACATATATCAACATATTTACATAAAAAGGTATATTATAATAAGTATAAATAAACAAATATTTAAAAATATATTTAAAATAATATCTAACTATTTTAAAAAATAAATAAATATATTTACAATGTTTATATACGTGTGTGTATTAATAAACTGATATACATTTATATTATACTTTAGTATATGTAAATGAATAAAACATAAAATATATTTTAAAAAATAAGTATAGATATATAAAAAATATTATATTGTATAAATGTATTTATAAATAATTATATAAATATTTTAATATATATATATATATATATTGAAATATCATTAATCATACAACAAAAAAACATGGTATAGTGGTGAAGGAATTCAATCACTGAAGGAGAGGTGTAGAGTTAAAATCCATGTGAGAGCGCATGACGATGGAAATTCTCAATGCTTTGATAATAGGGGTGCTGGGGTGAATATAATGGATAATGGTGGGGTAGAGCTATTAAATTTTCCACATACATGCAGATAAAGGAAGTTATTAGGCTCATGGACGTCTGAAAAAAAACTAATTTTACCCCCTTAAACAGCAATGTGTTTATCATCCCAAAAAACAATTGTTAAAGGACCCATTTAACAATGCTAAAAATAGTGCTGTTAAAAGATCCCTTTAATAGTAATTTTTAGTGATGATAAAAGATTAGGGCTATTTACTATTCTATTATTATCTGTGTTTTTTATCACTAATAAAAGAATATTATAGGATTGTTAAGTGATATTTTTCAGTAGTGTTCGAAGGGATACCACTATAGTTGGGACGCATGACAAAAAATCATACATAGTACTATATTTCATTGGACGATCCAATCAGTATGCCACTGGACCGATTCTCTCTAATACATCAAATGGTCCAACGAACCTAGGTGCCCACATCCCCTTCCATTGTATCTTATGGTAACCCAAACTAGGATAAACCTAGTGGTAAATAAGATCACCCTCCATAAATTGAAGGGGTTATCATCTTCTATCAGCATAAAAATTATATCTACAATTATCCATAGCCATAAATTTCCTAATTAGCTATCCCTAATTCATTGTATTTTTCAAAATACCCTATTCCTAGAACTCAGACTCACCTTCATCATCCATCATAGAGGATATTTCTATGGCATACCATAAAGTGACTCATATGGTTCCATATAAAATGTTTCCTGATAACTGTTGTTATAAGATAACTCCACTTGATCCTTGTGCTTCTCCCAAGAACAACCAAAGTCAATAGCGCATGTGTATAACATATCCCTAAGCACTAGTATCGTACACTTTAACATTACATCTATCTGTGGGTGGAATGATGTACTCCACAACACCTATGTACCATGCCCATTTTGTAAGATCTTCTAGAAGTGTGACATAAATCTTAAGTAAAGGTTTGAAAATATAATATATAGCACCCCATTCAGATAGAATATCTCCCAAACATAGGAATTTCTCATCTTCTATACAATGAAAGTGTAATGTATTGGAAAAATGTTTTACCTTTTTATGTCGATCCACAACCAACCAAACTACATCATTCTTCTATGGTTCCCTTGCAAGACCCACCACAAAGTCAATGGTTATATTGTCCCACTTGTACTTAAAAATGGAAAACTGTCTTCATAATCATTCAGGTTGTTTATTGTTGACCTTTACTTATTGATAGGTGTAGCATCATGTCACAAACCTTGTTATTTCCTATTTTTCATTCCCATCCAACCAAAAATTCATTTCAGTTCAAAGTAATTTTTGGAAACAATTTAATTTACGACCCACTTCATGAAATGAAAGTCCCACATCATCTCCTCCCATATGCTCAATAGAAAAAAAATCTATTTCCTAACATTGATGTTCTTATCCTCATAAATGTTCTAATTTGAATGTAACTCCCCAACATCAAGGATTTACTTCATGTCCAAGCATTATGGGTACGCATACTGTCTATCTCTAATTATATTCAAAAGTGTAGACTCCACTGAAACTAGTATATGTGTCATATGATCTTGACTCTTCTTATCCACTACATGCCTCTCCTCAAGGGCATACTCCATGACTCCTCATACATGCTATCTATAAACTCGTTTAAAGGTGTAGACTCACTGAAATTGATATGAGGGTCATCTTCCCCTAACTCTCCTAAACCACCACATTCATCAACCCTAACAGAGTCATCATTTTCCACTAACCACTATATTTCTGAATTGCTTGAGTCTATGTATTTCTTCATAGATCATTTACAACACTATTCTCATTTTAGGTTATATATTCTTTCTAAAAATAAAATTACTATATATAATTATCCCATCTCTATTTCTGATGATTCAAATCTTCCAGCAATAAGATATACTTCTAGATATTGTGATCTGTAAACAACATAAAATTCTCTCCCAAAATATTTTGATTCCATTACTATAAGGCATAAAAAATAGTTACCAACTTGAGGTTAAGTGTAGGGTGGTTCCATTCATGAGGTCTCAATTTCAGAGACCGATATGCCACAACTAGATCTATTAGCATCGACAATACTTAGAGTCTGTTCCCAGAAGCATCACAATACACCATATGCAGCTCAAATTTCTTGGATTTGATCATGATTAGTGTCAATTTAATTATCTTATTCAGCTCCTGGAAGTCATCCTCCCATGATTTTGACCATTCAAAATTTATCCCCTTTTTGGCCATGTTCACAAGTGGTGTTTCTAAATGGAAAAATTATTATATATTCTTATGATAGTATCCATCTAATCTCAAAATTATTTGGATTTAAAAAATTTTGTTGTGTTTTTTCTCTATATAAAACTAACTAATATTTCATTCGGCGCACCGACACACCTTCTTCCTAGATGATGTCACACAAGAAGTGTAACTGATAAGTCCAAAATTAACACTTAGATTTCTTAGAGTATAGTCGATTCTCTACTAGTGTACTCCATATGATGTCAAGATGTTGGGCATGATTTTCACAAGTTTTAGAGTACACAAAGATTTCATCAAAAAATGTAATGCCCCAACCCTAGTTACCTAGAGTCGATGCACTATTACATAAAATTGGCATGATTACAAAAGATCAAGTCTCAAAAGACCAATTAGTTTAGTAGCCTTAGAAACATTAGATACATTCATAAATTGTACATTAAATCATAAAGTGAAAACTACAACAAAATCTTGTCTCCACACTCATATCCCCTTATATTATCCCTATAGGTCATTCATAAAATACTTTTCTCGTCCTGGAAAAAATAAAACATAGAAAGGGGTGAGCTCAAATGCCCATTAAGGATGAAAATATAGTGGAAACTTTCATAAATAAGCATAAACATTTAAGGAAATGTATAACTAAAACAAAATCCTGTTAAACTTGAAATTCATCATAATATGGAAAAAATAATGCCAGAATACAATAACCAATTTCATAATGATGGAAAGCATAATGCCAGACTACAATAACCACAAAGTCAAGGCCTAGTTCCAAGACTGCAAATAAGTTTTTTTCCAAGGCCTTGTATCAAGACACTAGTTTGTCTCATGAGACCTACTGATTCATCGAGGAGCTATAGCGGGCTCCACCCATCACATATTAAGTCCAATGCATTCCTCATATGAAAAGGTTTAAACATAACATAAACATTCGTATTAAAACTAGCATACGAAATGTCAATAGTTTACCCATAAACCATGAATGGTATAAAAAATAATACATCCACAGTCAAAACATTTCACAAAACCTTCAATACAATATATAAGTTTTTTATCATAATAAATCAACTTCAAATATGCATAAAATCCATCGAAGGATGTTTACATTGAAGAAATCCAAACTATTTGAGAGAAATATATATTTTTTGAAATCATTTAAAAGTAACATAATTATGAAATAAATCATTTACTTTGAAAATATTATTATAAGCCTGTAAGGGAAGATTTGATGATTTTACAATGGTAGAAAAAAGCCGCACCCTCCGTCTATGTAAAAAAAAATACATTCTTACCTTAATTTGTCGAAAAGGTTCAAAGGCCCTTGTTTGGAAAATGACGTAAAGATTCCTTTTTAACTTCTTATAAAAAGTCAAACAAGGGTATAAATTACTTTAACCCATATTATGAAAAATTGTAATAATGTTTTTAAATTAATTTTTAAGAAACATGGATGTAGATGATAAATATGTCCAAGTAGATAATTACGTATAAACAACCTCGGATAATGAAGAGATTGTGAAATAAACCCTTAACTTGTAATTTTCCTTGGTTTAGGGTAGGTTAAACTCTTTTATAATGGTGTAATAATTGTTATTAAATTATAAAATAACCATATACATTAATATGGTATCATATATGGACTTTTAACATTGCTTTGTTAATAATATCTTAGTATTATCGTCATTTCTGGTGTTAACATACTTGTTTTCTTTTATATGTTTTGTTACATAATACATGTTTGTTATGGATAGGTTGTATCTTATTCAAATCAATAATTATATCAAGTCCTTAAAAATTTATTTTTAATCATTAAATGAGAATAAGTCTTGAATGGATACGATGAGGAATGAATCTCATCGCGTTCGTGGAGACGGTAGTCCGTACGTACGCACGAGTGACAATATCATTATATTGATATTAAAATAATATATAATTGGATGGTATATCATATATACATAATCATTATCATGTTATATTTATTATTTACATGAATTACGCATCATTATTAACCCATCCAAATAATAATTTATTGAACAACAATTACACCACGACGTGGAGAGGTAAGTCATACCTACACACGTATTGTGACATGTCATTCAAAGGATGGATAGAATAATGAATATGGTTGTACAATATTTATAATGACCTCATAGTTTATAGAAGATAATGGAATTATTATTTTATAATGGGAATAACAAATAAAGAAAAAGATGAAGAAGAAAGGAACTTGAAAGAGGGTGGTGAAAACATTACCTCTTAATCGGGTTCTTCTTTTTGATTTGATCAAAAGGGATCCATAGATTGGATTTATGATTAAACTAATGCACATAGGATGAAGTGAGGGATGTTAATAGAATATTTGGGATGGGTTTTTCCGAGAAAAAAGTCTTTGAAGGTGTAAATTAGAGAGAAGGGGGAGTTCCCTTCTATAAGAGGGGTGAGGGGAACCTTTGGAAAAGCTAGGAATATTATTTTATAATAAATTCATATTCAGTTTCTAATGCCTTCAAAGTGGATTATTTAAAGCTTTAGGCATGTATGGGTTGAGATCCTTTCAACCTATAGATTTTCGACAATATTGGGTCACTATATTAACCTTATCATTTATATTTAACTCTTAGTTAAATAGTTTTACTTTTATCGCGTCTCTTTGTATTTTTATATTTTACAATTAATAAACTTACTTTATAAATTCAATTGATCTCCATGTGGTCCATTAATAAAAAAAGTATCATTATATAAGTCCTTTTTCTGAACCATAGATTTTTAGTAATCGAATAACAATTAATAATATAATATTTGTTTTAAAAAACTCTATTATGCCAATTTTGACACTATTCGGTATTTTGTTTTTGATAATTTTATAACAGAATTATTACTTCGAACAAAATATATATAACCAATTCTAATATGTCATATTAACATAGTAATTTAATGGAATTCATAAAAAGTATCAAATTACATATATTTTGATATTTATAATATCTATTATTTTAATATTTCATTAATTAGGTAATTACTTCATCACCATTGTCTCATTAATAAGTTAAATTATTTAATATCTAAAAATTATTAATAAAACAAACTATTTATGAAATTTTTTTATCTTTCTAATGAATATTTATAATCGAATTTATCTTATCTATAACCCTATATTAAGAATTGTTCATTAATTAAACATTGATTTTAAATCTTTTAACTCATCTTTGAATTAAATAATAAAAAATGTACTAATCTAATCCAAGTGGACCTCAATGACAATATTTTATTCCTAAGGTTTTTTTTGGTAGAGATACACTTGTCCAATGGAATTAGGACATGTGTTAGGGTAATATTAATATCATTTTTACCCTTAATTACTATATTTACTTTTAACTGTTGTAAATAAAAGTAAAAAGTTACTATTCACCAAAAATTATTTTTATCTTATTGAACCAAATTTTACTCCTTGATATTAACTTTTTCTCTTAGATTTTTAAAATTCCACTCTTAGAAGTAGTAAAATTAAGTTTTATGTGAATTTCCAAATTCTCCTAGGAGGTGGGTAAAAGACGGTGAAAAGTTCAATAAAATATTTATATATCTAAAATTATTTTAAACTAACTCTAATGAATTAAATTGAACATATATAGGTATTATGTATCTATTTTGACCTTAATTAAATTTAAATAAAATAAATAATTATTTAAATAATTATTTGGTTTAAAACTATAACTTAGTGTTTTTTCACTATTCATCAAAAATTGAATGTTTTTAGAAAAATACCAAAAATTCACCCTAGGAAAATTTTGATATTCCGAATCAAAAAATGAAGTCCATTTTGAAATATAAAATGTATAATATTTCAAAAAGTGGGTAT
Source organism: Viscum album (assembly GCA_963277665.1). NCBI lineage: Eukaryota > Viridiplantae > Streptophyta > Magnoliopsida > Santalales > Viscaceae > Viscum > Viscum album. The sequence continues at coordinate 1,603,635,135 of OY728141.1, read as the reverse complement.
TACTATTCATAACGTCTAGTTTGATTGGTTGTGGTGTGTGTTAGAACTCGAAGTTGAGTACGGCACACACTACTGTATTATTCGAAGAGAAGCGTAATGTGGAAGCTTGGGGTGTTAAATTCTCCCCTCATTCAAATAATTTCATCCTAGAAATTTCTAGAATACTACCGCCTGAAAATATTTGGGTGGTTCTTCATCATAAGTTCCTCGTGTTCCCACGTTTCCTCTTCCATCTTATGGTTTCTCCATAGACATTTACCAGACAAGTCATCTGGTTTCTTAGCACTTGTTCTCTTATATCAAGAATCCTGACAGGCTCTTCACAATAAGATAGATTCAGTTCCAGTTCTAATTTCTCATAGGTGAGTACATGCGTTGTGTCAGAAATGTATTTTCTCAATAGTGATACATGGAACACATAGTGAACATTGGTGGGATTTGGCGGCATTGCCAAATGGTAAGCTACAACACCGATTAGTTCTAGAATTTTGAAAGGTCCCATGTACCTGGGACTCAATTTACCATTCTTACCGAAACGTATAACTCCCTTCCATGGAGATACCTTCAAGAAAACATGATCTCCTACCTGATTTTCGAAATCCTTCCTTTGATTATCGGCATAGCTCTTCTTCCAACTTTGAGATGCTTTGATGTGGTTTTGGATTACCTTTACCTTTTTCATCTCTTCCTCCACCATTTCTGGGCCTACAAGTTTTCTTTCACCAACGTCTTCCCAACAGGTTGGTTTGTGAAATATCATTCCATATAATGCTTTATATGGTGCCATGAAAATACATGAATGGAAGCTATTGTTATAGGAAAATTCTATGAGAGGTAAATATTGATCCCACATACCCCAAAAGTAATGTGAGTAAGATCTCAACATGTACTCTAAGGTTTTAATAGTTTATTATGATTGTCCATCTGATTGAGGGTGGTAGGCAGTGCTCAAATAATGTTCAGTATCTAAGGCCTTCTAAAGACTCTTCCTGAATCATGAAGTAAAATGAGGATCATGATCAGAAACAATCGATAGGGGTAATCTATGAAGTCTCACAACTTCATTAATATATGTTCTTTCTAGACGTTCAAGTGGAAATTCTTCCCTTATAGAAATAAAATGTGCTGACTTGGTAATACGATCAACAATTACCCATATTGCATCGTTCCTTCTAGGAGTCTTTGGTAGTCCCCTGACAAAGTCCATCGTGATATTATCACACTTCCACTCCGGTATGGGAAGAGGTTACATGACTCCTCCCGGCTGTTGCCTTCCACCTTTCACTTTTTGAAAAACCATACATCTTGACACAAAATCATCAATCTCCCTATTCATGTTGTCCCTACAAAAATGTTCCTTCAAATATCTATACATTTTGGTGGTCCTAGGGTTTATAGAGAAATTGGAACTGTGAGCATCATCCAACAATTCAATTTTTAGATCAGGTATATTGGGAACACAAAGTCTCTTCCCAAACTTCAAAATTCTATCTTCATACACAAAGTCACTCAATCTCCCATCATTAATATCTTTAATCTTCTTTTGAAACTCTCCATCACCGGTATGAGAACTCCTTATCCTTTCTAGTAAAGATGGTTTGGAAAACTTTTGAAAAATCATTAATGTTTCACCTTCCATGGTGATTCACATATCCATATTTACTAGATACATGTATATAGGATCATTTTCAACTCTCATCTTATTCAAAAATCCATGATCCTTTCTACTCAAAGCATCTACCGCCTTATTTTCCTTCCCTGGGTGGTAGTGTATCGTGAAATCATAATCCTTGAGTAGTTCAATCCATCGCCTTTGCCTCATGTTATGTTCGTTCTTTGAGAAAATGTACTTCAAACTCTTGTGATCGGTATACATCTCACATTTTTCACCATAGAGATAATGTATCCATATCTTCAAAGAAAAGATTACATTAGCTACCACATGATCATGAGTATGATAGTTTTGGTCAGGAATTTTCAGTTGTCATGATGCATAGGAAATAACTCTATCATTCTGCATAAGGACACAACCAAGTCCTTTCTTCGATGCATCACTATAAATAATGAACCCATCATCCCCCGATAGTAGAGTCAATATAGGAGCATTGAATAATCTTCTCTTTAGTTCTTCAAAAAATTATTCACACTCTTTTTTCCAAACAAATTTATCCCCTTTACGTGTGAGCTTCTTTAATGGGATAGCTAATCGGGCAAAATTCTAGACGAAATGCCGATAATAACCTGGTAATCAAATAAAACTGTGTAACTCAGTTATACTCATCAGTGCTATCCATTATTCAATTGCTATTGTATTAGCAGGATCAACAAAGATTCCATCCTTAGAGACAATATGGCCATGAAAAGAAATTTCTTGAATCTAGAATTCACAGTTGCTAAACTTCGCATATAATTCATGTCTTCACAGAGTGTTCAAGATAACGCACAAGTGATTTTCGTGATATTCATAGCTTTTGGAGTACAGCAAGATATCATGAATAAATACCACCACAAAATCATCGAGATATTCCTCGAAAACTCTATTCATCAGATCCATGAATACAGAGGGTGCATTCATCAAACCAAAAGGCATTATTGTGAACTCTTAGTACCCTTAACTAGTTTGAAATGATATATTTGGAATGTATTCCCTCTTCACACACAACTGAAGGTTTCCAGATCGACGGTCAATCATTGAAAAGTTCTAATATCCATGATGTTGCTCGAATAAATCACCAATGCGAGGTAGGAGATACTTTTTCTTTATTGTTATATCATTGATTTCCCTATAGTCAATACCTAACCTCATAGATCCATCATTCTTCATAACAAAAAAGGATAGGGGGTCCCCATGGAGAAACACTAGGGCAAATAAATCCCTTATTACTCAATTATACTTGTTGTTTCTTTAGTTCAAACAATTCCACAATGTCCATTCTATAAGGGGTCTTCGATATAGGCCTTGAACAAGGAATTAAATCAATGGAAAACATAATTTCTCATTCTGGAGGATGTCCAGGTAAATGTTCTAGAAACACATCAACATATTCTCTCACAATTGGTAAATCCTATATTTGAACATTCCTTTCCCCACCTACAGTCATTTCATTCTCTTCCTCCCCAATAATTGAATTTAGTTGAGCTATTGGGGGTGGATCTAGGTAAGAATTAGGTGGTGATGATTCCGCTCTAAAGATGAGGTGTTCCTTATCATCATCATAAAAAATAGTAACCTCCTTATTCTTATAATATATTTTTGCATCATGGTCTGAAATCCAATCCATAAAGAGGACTATATCAAATTCAATCATAGGTATGAAAATGAGATCCGCAGATAAAGAACATTTATGTGCTCTAATGGGGATTGATTCACAAAAATTTATTACAATGATACATCCCTTAAGAGTTTTGAATGACAACTCCCTTGTTAAATCAAATTGGAAATATCTGATTTTCTTAGAAAACTAGGAAGATATGAAACAATGCGATGATCCAGAATCAAATAATGCATTTTCTAAACTTGAGGAAACCATTAAATTACCTGCCACCACATCTTTCAGAGCTTCAACCTCAGCAGTAGTGATAACATAAGCTTGGCCTTGATCTCTTGGCCTTTTCTAAGGTAATTTTCCCTGACACTTAGGACAATCAGTTTCATAATGTCCAATCTCCCTGCAATTGTAGCATTTAACATTGGTAGCTTGTTTATTCCCCTTGCAATCACGATCATGGTGACCTTTTTTACCACACTTGTAATAGACTCCCATTCATTTTAAGAAAGTACCGGGGTGTTTCTTCCCACATTTACTACAGGATGGATATTCAAGTTTTTCGTTCTTCCCCTTATTTCCATTTCTAGAGTGATCATCAGATCTATTCTTCACTTTCTTTTCTTTAAAGTCGTAAGACTTAGAGAATTATTTTTCCCTATTAATAGCACATGAGACAATATCTTCGAACGACGAGAAGGATTTTGAGACTAATGCTTGATAGAGAAATGGTTTTAAACCATAAAATAAACAATCAATATTACTCCTTGGGTTATTTATATATTCTTCTTGAATACCTCTCTAACCTTGTAAAGTTAGCCTCATACTTTGCGACATTCTCATCCTCTTTTTGTCTTAGACTCAGAAATTTCCTTTCCATATCTGCTCGATGGTCACGAGGAATTTATTTTTCTATGAAAAGCTCATTGAACTCCCTCCATTCAATATTGGATACTTCATCATCTTCCTTCATTTTTGAATCAATGAACACCATTGATCAGAATCTTCTGTGAGGCGGCAAACTGCCATGATAACTTTTCCACTTTCACTACTCCCCAAGGAATGGAATATTTTCTCTAAGGAATTTATCCATTGCTCAGATACTAAGGGATTTGTACTCCCATTGATCATTTTTGGTTGTTTCCTCATGATTCGATCTAACATTGATCCTCCACACTGTGGATCTGGGAGGTCTATATGAGTAAGGATATTATTGATACCCTGAGTGAGTTGTCCCAGAATGGTGATTAGATTATCAGTACCAGTTGCATCACCGACTCCACTATAATTATCTTGAGAAGGAGGTAAATCCCTACATAGAGTACGTTCATTGATATAGTTTCCATTCCTTCCACTAGGTTCCATTTGTAAACAATGGAATAAACTAGATTAGTTTATGAATAGAAATACATAATTCCTTACTTGTAAAACACTTATCAAAAATTGAACAATTTATGGAAATATGCCATAATCATAAAAAAATTCTTTGAGGAAGTATATACTCATAAACCATTAATAATGTTATGTAAAGAAAATTATAATTATCCTAATTATATCCCCTGAGAGTATCGTAACCAAAAGTTCATCAAGGCCCGTTGACATTCACCAGTTATCGTTTGAGTCTAGCTCAAAGCGGTGATTTCAGGTTTTACTTATAGGTATATCTGTTCCAGAGCTACCTCTACCAGCTCGTATCCAAACAGGGATGTATGGCACAGAAAACTCAAAAAATCTCTACAATACCAAAATTTTAGGAAGTTATTCTATACTAATCCTCAATGTCCATCTTAGGTATAAGTGATCTAATCAGAGTTTATCTAAATCTAGCTTCCAAGGTTTGTAAAAAACTTCCTCTGATACCAACTATAACTCCCCGACCCCAGTTACCCAGATTCGGTGCGTTATTACATAACATTTTCATGGTCACAAAATATAATGTCTCGAAAGACCAATTAGTATAGTAGCCTTGGAAACACTAGATACATTCATAAAGTTTACAATAAATCATAAAGTGAAAACTACAACAACATCTTATCTCCACACTCATATCCCCTTATACTATCCCTGCAGGTCATTCATAAAATACTTCTTCACATCCTAGGAAAAATAAAACATAGAAAGGGGTGAGCTCAAATGCCCATTTAGGATAACAATATTGCGAAAACATTCATAAATAAGCATAAACATTTAAGGCAATGTATAACTAAAACAAAAGCCGTCTAAACTTGAACTTCAGTAGAATATGGAAAAAATAAAATGAAATAATTCCATTTACTTACTCACATGGATATTCTACTAATCGGATAATCACATGAAAAATCAATAACCAATTTCATAATGATGGAATTCATAATGCCAGACTATCATAACCACATAGTCAAGGCCTTGTGCCAAGACTACAAATAAGATTTTTCGAAGGCCTTGTGACAAGACACTATTTTGTCTCATGAGACCTACCAATGCATCGAGGAGCTATAGCGGGCTCCACATGACACTTATTTAGTCTAATGCATTCCTCATATGAACAGGTTTAAACATAACATAAACATTCATATTAAAACTAGCATACGAAATGTCAATACTTTATCCATAAACCTTGAATGGTATAAAAAATAACACATCCACAATCAAAAATATCACAAAACCTTAAATACAATATGGATGTTTTGTATCATAATAAATCAACTTCAAATATGCTTAAAATTCATCAAAGGATGTTGATATAGATGAAATCAAAAATATTTGAGATAAATAGATCTTTTTTTTAAAATCATTTAAAAGGCACATAATTATAAAAGAAAAAATTTACTTTGAAAATATTCTTATAATCTTGTAAGGTAAGATTTGAAGATTTTACAATGGTGGAAAATATCTGCACCCACTGTATAAGTTAAAAAAAATACATTCTTACCTTAATTTGTTGAAAAGGTAAAAAAAATCCTTGTTTGGAAAATGACGTAAAGATTTCTTTTTAAACTTATTATAAAAAGTCAAACAAGGGTATAAATGTCTTTAACCCATATTCTGTAAAATAGTAAGAATGTTTTCAAATAAATTTTTAAGAAAAATGTATGTGGATGATAAAGAGGTCCCAATAGATAATTACGTATAAACAACTTGGGATAATGAAGAGATTGTGAAATAAACCCTTACCTTGAACTTTTCCTTGTTTGAGGCTGGGTTAACCTCCTATATAATGGTGAAATAATTGTTATTAAATTATACAAGAATCATATACATTAATATGATGTCATATATGATCTTTTAACATTGCTTTGTTAATAATATCTTAGTATTATCGTCATTTCAGGTGTTCACTTACTCGTTATCTTTTATATGTTTTGTTACATAAGCTGTGTTTGTTATGGATGGGTTGTATCTTATTCATATATAAAATTACATCAATTACTTAAAAATTATTTTTATTCATTAAATGAGAATTAGTCTTGAATATATACGATGGGAATGAATCTCATTGCGTTCGTGGAGAGGGTAGTCCGCATATACGCACGACCGACAATATCATTCTTTTGAAATTAAAATAATATATAATTGGATGGTATATCATATATACAGAATAATTATCATGTTATATTTATTATTTACATGAATTAAACATCATTATTATACCCATCCAAATAATAATTTATTGAATAACAATTATACCACGACGTGGAGACGGTAAGCTGTACGTACACACATATGGTGACATGTCATTAAAAGGATGGATAGAATAATGAATATGGTTGTACCATATTTATAATAACACCATAGTATATAGAAGACACAAGAGTTATTATTTTATAATGGAAATAACAAAGAAATAAGAAGTTGAAGAAAAAAGGAACCAAAAAGATGGTGGTGAAAACATTACCTCTTAATCGGGTTCTTCCTTTTGATTTGATCAAAAGGGATCCTTAGGTTGGCTTTCTGATCAAACGAAGTAAAATAGGTCAAATTGAGGGAATTTGATAGAATATTTGGGTAGGGTTTGGCCAAGAAAAAAGGCATTGATGGTGTAAATTAGAGAGAATGGGGAGTTCTCTTTTATAAGAGGGGTGAGGGAAACCTTTGGAAAAGCTAGAAATATTATTTTTATAATAAATTTATATTCGGTTTCTAATTGATCTAAAGCTGATTAGTAAAAGGTTAATGTGTGTATGGGTCTAAATCCTTTCAACAAATAGATTTTAGATAGGTTTGGGTCACTATATTAACCTTACCATTTATATTTAACTCTTAGTTAAATTGTTTAACATTTACAATGTCTCTTTGTATTTTTATATTATACAATTAATAAACTTACTATATACATCCAAACGACCTCTAAGTGGTCCATTAATAATACAACTATCATTATATAAGACCTTTGGCCGAACATTAGATTTTTAGGAATATAATAACAATTAATAATATAATTTTTGTTTTAAAAAACTATTTTCTGTCAATTTTGACAGTATTGGGTATTTGGTTTTTGATAATTTTATAACAGCATTATTACTACAAAAAAAACTTTATATAACCAATCCTAATATGTAATAATAACCTATAAAATTAGTTTAATTCATATAAAGTCTCAATTTACATTTATTTTGATTATATAATATAAATTATTTTAATATTTCATTAATTTGGTAATTACTGCATCACCATTGTGTCACAAATAAATTAAATTATTTAATATCTAAAAATTATAAATAAAATACCATTAGGTAGGAAATATTTTTATATTTCTAATTAATATTTATAACCTAATTTATATTATGTATAACCCTATATTAAAAATGTTTTAGTAATTAAACATTGATTTTAACTCTTTTAATTCTTCATTGAATTAAATAATAATAAATTTCCTAATCTAATCCAAGTGGACCTAAATGATAATATTTTATTCCTATGGTTGGTTTTGGTCGAGATAAACCTATCCAATAGAATTAGGACATGTGTTAGGGTAATATTAATATCATTTTTACCCTTAATTACCCAATTTACTTATAACCATGGTAAATAAAAGTAAAAAGTTACTATTCACCAAAAATTATTTTTATCTTATTGAACAAAATTTTAATCAGCGGTATTTACCGTGTCTCTCGGATTTCCAAAATTCCACTCATAGAAGTGGTAAAATTATGTTTTATGTGAATTTCCAAATTCTCCTAGGAGGTGGGTAAAAGACGGTGAAAAGTTCAATAAAATTTTTATATATCTAAAATTATTCTAAACTAACTCAAATGAATTGCATTGAACTTATATAGGTATTATGTATCCATTTTGACCATTATTAAATTTAAATAAAATAAATAATTTTTTTTTAAAAAAATTCTTGTTTTAAACTATAACTGAGTGTTTTTTCACTATTCATCAAAAAATGAATGCTATTAAAAAAATAACAAAAATTCTCCCTAAGATAATTTAGATATTCCGAATCCAAAAAATGAAGTCCATTTTGAATGATAAAATGTATAATATTTCATAAAGTGGGTATTACTATTCATAACGGCTAGTTTGTTTGTTGTGGTGTGTGTTAGAACTCGAAGTTGCGTACAACACACGCTACTGTATTATTCAAAGAGAAGCGTACTGTGGATGCTTGGGGGGTTACAAAAAACACCACAAAAAACTAATATATGTATGGATAAAATATTTTTTTTCATCAAGGAAACACAAACTATTAGTGTATTCATTAACTAAAATAAAATTATGACAAACTAATATAGGCCATACCAACTTCTGAAAGCATTCCTCAGTATAAAAGAGGCCCCGAATCTCAAATGATGATACCTTAATCTCATTTAAATCATTGAGAATACACAATATCCTCACAACATGTCAAATAAATCATCAATATGTAGAAGTGGATACTGAATTTTAACAGTAATGTAGTTCAAATTATGATAACCAATACTTAAATGAAATAAACCATAAGCCTTATTTGTGAGAAAAATAATGGAGAATCCCAAGGTGACGTGCTATGATGGATTAATTACCTTATCCATTTACTCATCCAGTTAATTCTTGAGATCTTGAAGCTTGGTTAGTGACTATTTTTATGGTGGAATAGAAGCTAGCTCTTCCCCAAGCATGATATCAATTATGAATTCCACTTATTTCTTAAGTTGGAAACCTAATAAGTCTTTAGGAAAAAAATCTTGAAGCCTATCCACCATTGGTGGAAATACATCTTATTTCACACACATGTCATCCTAAAAAAATTACAACCTAGCCTGTGAGCTCTCCCAGTTACTGAGTAATTTTCCCAGCTCGTCCAACCTAAATATCCCACTCTCCATGATTAATATAGATTTCACTCACAATAGATGTTTAAGTCACTCTCCTTTGGTAATAATATATGTGGGATTGGTATGATACTAATAAGTCCATACCTAAAATTAGGTTGAATCCTGACATGCATAAGATGTGAAGATCCCATAAAAAAAGAAACTCACCAAATCTGAGAGAGAAACCATTGCACAAATAGATATCACTAGATATATTCCTAATAGTGTATCTATCATCATCATCCTACTCACAAAATCCTCATTCAGGATAAAAGGAATATATATTTTTTATAGATATAATGGAATCATAGGCACCAGTATCAAATAAAGAACTAGCTAATGTAGTAGCTACAAGAGTAGTACCTCTCACTATTGATGATCCAACCTCATTATCCACAAGTGTAGGATGCGCCACATGTAACTGTTCTTAACCTATTCCATGTAATATTGTCTGACTCCGCTATTCAATGCCACTCAGATGATACTAGCGCTCTTCACTAGAATCACCACTTCGTCTACCTCTACCATCTCAGCCAGTAGAAATCCAAGTTCCCAACCAACATGGTGTAGAGGCCCCCTTCATGCACTCTAGTTCTGTCTAGATCCTCTATCACTAAAAGAAAATCATTGGTTCCTACAGAACCTCTATAGATTCCCAATCATTTAGCATGATTTTCACTCGATCCATGATTGGGGATACTGTTTACAAAATTTTCTTGGCCTACCACACTGGTGAAAAATCACCTAGGAAAGAGCGTCAGTAACTGATCCCCCTAACTTGCCAATTTTCATCCCACTGATATGTAATGATTTCTCATAATGATTCTCCATACTCTCAAAAGACGTACTATCAGATTTTCTCAAAGGATCCACATGTCCTTCATTAGAAGAATCCTTCAGGTTCCCCTCTAAGATGAGAGCCATATTTACCACTTCCAAAAATAATTTTTAGCCTAATTATATGTACCTAGAATTAATTTCACACTTATTTCTGTCCTAAAACCATTTTTACAGAATCCTTATCCACATAAAAAGATGAAAAAATCCATAAAAATATATAAAGTGTCTAGTATAGTTTGTTATGGATAGACTCCCTTAATTCAACCTCAGGAAGACAACTTTTTCCTCCTCCCTCAGTGTTTCTAGATAAATGTGCTCCAAGAAGGTTTGTCAAATGACTTTCACTACATAGTCTCTAGTTTTATATCCAATTTTTGGATGTCCCACAATTGTTTATCTTGAACACCCAAATTGTAATAATCTAATCTAATTCTATTCTCATCAAGAGTCTCCAAGTGGTCATATATATTTTGGATATATTCAATCTCGAATACATCTCCCTAAGGTCCACCATCTATAGTAAAGTTAAAAAGGTGTTTCAATTGAAACACCCTCATCTCATCAAACATGATTTTCACAACCCACCAAAGGTCTCTTTCCATGAATTTCTTGAACTGAGTGATGCTATCTCAGAACCTATCCCCTACTTTATCAATAGGAAATATATATGCCTCTGGATCCACTACTAGTGGAGAATCTCTATCCATATCCTCCAATCATCCTATCAATAAGAATTTTCATGGATGCATATCTCTACAATTCCATACACAGACCTCAGAAAATAATTTACAAAAGAAACATGTTTATATAAAAGTAAAATCACAAAAGGTCACAATAATTAATTTCCCCAATCATTTTTGCAAGATCATAACTAAGGATCTATCACGGCCTTTAACCACCCTATACCTACGTCCTAGTTAACAATGGTAAACACATTCCAATTTTTCTAGTTTATCATTTAGACACCCAATTATTCAAATTTTTTATCACTTTAAAATCCACAATTTAATGTTTGGAAGAATTTTCATTTTAATCTAAGAAGAAAAGAAAAACATACATGTTTAACAACATACAAAAAACCCATTTCATATGCCTACCTAAATATAATGCTTGTTGAAAAATAATCTTGAGTGCCTAGAATTATACATGAAAACTCAACTATCATTTCATATTATCCCATAAGTCAATTCTCATAAATTTTCTGATACAATAATCACATCTCACAACATGTGCTTCATTGAAGGTGAAAAAATTTTCAATTGTAATAGAAAATAACAATAAAAACAATCCCAACCTAGGTACATGGGGTTTCCCCCATAAATGGGTTTCTAACTCCAAAACACTTGATCATAACTACGTCTCAAATATTTTTTGTATAACGTATACCTTTCCAAAATAGAAAAACAAAATAGAAAAGAAAATAAAACTGCCTTGATACCACTTTGTGGCATTTTAGCCTTGGTTCCATGCCTCAGTTCCCCAAGTCAGTCAGTCACATGACCAAAGCGTGCCTCCCCATACACCATATACTATCAACTAGTAGGAAGAATTTGATATATCAATCATGGGGATACTATACACTGTATTATTAGAGTAATACCTCAGTGGAAATAAATAAACAAAATAAGGATAACATATTACCAAAAAATAGTAACATTATCATAAGATTACCATAAAATAAATAAAATATCAAAACTAAAGCAGTAAATGTGCTAGTATAAACTATGTGTCCTATGACAAATGAAAAAAGAAAATAATGTCAGTGAAAAAATGAAAGGAGGTTCTGAACCAAATTTGGATCCCTTATACATTCTCTATCCTAACTCAACCATCAAACATAGGGACATTTCCCTTAACCTATACTACATCAAGGAAATCTATTCAGGTACCAATCTGGAAACCTAAGTTGGGTGTGAGTACAATTCATTAGCTTTACCCCAAAGGTGTCTCAAATAAATCTTGTCAATAAAAATGTATTCATTTTTATAAAAAGATAAGTACAATACATAAGCAAATAGTTATCACATTTTAGTAATTCTTTATCTAACTATATAAATCCATCTTGGTTGATTAGGACACCTGAACCTTGATACATACTTTAACACCTACTGGAGTGTGAACCATGTCACATATTCAATTCTTAATTCATTTAACAAATGATATTTTTTTATCCATTTAATCTCACCTTACTAAAAAATAGGTGTTTATTCCCAAACATAATTTTGAGCATCATTCCCTATCCTATAAAATTATTCACATGCATCCACTTTTACATTCTATGGTTATTTTGAATGTCGATCCCTGTCCCACACTCATTTATCAATAAATTTCACATGGGTATTTAGAGTATCAATCTATTTCTTATATATTTATGTTAATCAATCACATATATCACACATATCACATATATCACATTATCTTATGCTTCACTATACCACATCAATGAAGATTAATCAACACTAACCCTCTTATCACAATAAATTCCCTATCTAATCCGACCATTAACTAATCACACTCATTCAATTAATTAATTCCATAATTAATTAATATTATCTTTTAAATAAATTAATTTAATAATTAATTATTTCTAACTCAAAAATTCCAATATCGTATAATTAATTAAATAAATAACTATATAATTCAAAATATAAATATCTCATAATTAATTCCATAATTAACTATCCAATTGATTATGGTAATTCTACATCGATGGAGGAGGATCATGAATCACCCATTTATAATGTGGTTTGGATAACTCTACCACCATGTTGACTATTACTAGGGAATTACTATGTTCTAGATCCTAGGGAAATAAACACCATGTAGGCTATGCCCAAAGTAGACAATATCATGATTGTGGGATGGATTGGACCGTTAACCATTTTGTCTGATCTTGTGACCATTAGATATTCTAGTGAGGATAGTGGGACATTTTAGGGTGAGGATTATAGAAATACCAAAATGAAGGAGGAGGGTCAAAATGAACCCCTTAATAAGGTGGTGTGGATACCACTCCCATGTTGAGGCCTTTTCTAGGGGGATGCCTGAGAGCCATATCCCATGGAAAGAAAAACCATACAGGCTTGACCCAAAGTAGAAAATTTCATGATCGTGTGCTGGAGTAGGAAATCATAATAAACATATTTACATAATAAAGATAAACAATTCATACAAATAATAATAATGGTGTCTATGTATCGTAATAGTAATAAATGATATGTAACATTAAATGATGTCATCTTATATAGAAAATTTATTTTAGAAGCTCACGAGGAACATTTATTTGAGGAAAAATAACTTTTCATGGAGAATAAAATATTAAAACAAAATAAACACTAGAAATAATTTTTTTTTTATTTTAAACTGAAAAATTATAAAGGAATATTTCAAAATAATTTAAAATATTTATTGAGGAAAATATAATTTCTCATTTAAAAAAACCATATTTAAAACATAAAATAATTTTAAAATAATTTTATTCAAAAATATCATTTAAAACATATAAATAAAACTCTAATGAAAATAATGGTCATGAATGTAGGAAGGTTCATTCATATCCTACATGATAAAATAATGATTCCTTTTATATTTTTTGTAAAATATGAACAGGAATTATTTTTGAAAACAAACTGAAGATTCATTTTGAAAAAAAAATTAAAAATTAAAACATGGTTCATAATTTATATAATAAATCATTTTTATAAAATATAAAAAAATTTAAATACATTTTTAGAAAACATGGTTTTGGAAGAAAATGTTTTTCTTGCAGCAAATATGATTTTTATTAAATCCATTAATTTTGAAATCATGAGTACATAAGGAGAAAAAATGAAGGTAAAGATTTATTCTAATAATATAACTATAGATGAAAAAAATCATGATTTTTTTGAGATATATAACATAATATTTAATCATCAGAATAATTATCAAGAGAAATCATGATAAGTGATGAGATTGTAACATAAAAAACACACCACTTGACGAACTTTGAGTAGTATGCCCGATGCAGTGAAGAGATTAAATGATACTTATAGTATAATAGGAATAAATAAATTTATTATATTTATTGTGAAAGGGGATATATATATATATACCTCATAAATAATATAGGTTCACAACAGAATAGATATCTCAAAGATGGAAAATATTGTCAAAAATATTTTACCATTTTGATAATATTTTGAATCATAATAAACATAAAAGAATAACATAAAATTAAACATTAAATAAAAAGAAATAGTGATATTTATGACATAAAATTTCAATGGTTAAGTACATACACCACACTAAATAAACGAGTGGTGAATTTTTATATGCCATTATGAAACAAAAGATAGAAAAGAAATATCTTACCTTGTTTCTTGACTTCTTTCATACATATGCATAACCCAGGTATAATAAAAATTAGTTTATAATTAATATATTAGAGAACCATTATTTTATATATATCATACCATATAGGATTTATTTATGATCATTTACTACTCGTTTATTAACAATTCTATGTTAAAGTTATGTTTTTTGGTTATAACTGCATTGTTTTTCGTAAATGTTTCAGTATTTTATTGTTCATTATCTTATATTTATCATCAATTAAAAATATATAGAAAAATAAAAATGATAAAACTGTCATATTTATTATTTATTTATTTATTTATTAAAATCCGTAAAATATAGAGAAAGGAAATGAAATACACGCATGAACGTTGTTTCCATTTTCTAAACATATTTAATGAATGAAATGTAATTGATATGATAACATTATAAAATTCTTTTTATGTCTTATATATCACATGTTTTCGTTAAAACCATCTTTATTTCTTCCCATGTAGAGCGTGAATGAATTACATTAGTTTACAAGGTGGTAGTTCACCGAACACCTAAATAATGATTTCATAACTCATTTGATAAAAGTGGAGATGGTTGTTAGTCATGAAGTAAATATGAAAACATCATATTATATAGACGATAATGAGGTTATTATATCATCATGTTATAATAATATATTAATGGGGTGGATGTATAATTAAAACAAATATGCTTGATGATGATCATTACATCTTCTTTGGGTATCCTCTATAGATTTGCACCAAAAGCCTTCTTAGGTAATATTTATGTCCAAACTAAGAATTATAGGATAAGAGGAGGAATTTTAGGAAGTTATTTTAGTGGTTGTTGGTTGATATATATCTCATGATGGGTTTGATGAAGTGAAGGGCTGTGATGGCCTTTTATAAGCGGGGGAAATGAACCCACATAAAAATTACCTATAAATTTCCCTAAATGCTCTAAAATAATTTTCATTCCAAAGAAAAAAGATTCCCAATGTACATATATTCTAAATTGGGAAGGATAAGATGTAAATGATTCCATAAAATAGTAATTTTACAATTTTTATAGTTATTTTAAACCATATTTTCTTAGTTTAATCCTTGAAAACCCAATTTTTATCTTAACCGTGGTAATTAATTTTTTTTATTTTCACTTTTAATTTCGGTAATTTTTTTTGTTAAAATAACTAAATAATATAAATTATGGTTTTTAGAAATATGGAGGAAAATTTTTACGAAAAACATTTACAGATGTGTAAATATTTAATTTAAAATTAATCACATAGAAGGAATGAGAAAGCGATTTTTCAGTGAGAAAATGTCCAAAAGTTTACAATGTTTTTACAAACAATTTGAATATAAAAATTTATTCCTATGAAATAAATTAGACAAATATATCTAAAATTTAAATAAATTAAATAAATTAAATTTAATATACATTTTAAATATAATTTAAATTTATAATTAATTTAAACAAAAAATAAGTTTTAATTAAAATTCAATATTTTCTAATATTGATGAAAAAATAATTTTTTAGAGAGCTACAATAAAATACCATATAAAAATATTGATATTATTATTTCAAAAATGAAGTTTATTTTTTTTAAATTTAATAGTAATATTTTAAATTTAAGTGCAATAAAAATGAGAAAAAATAACTCTTTTGAAAAATATAGTTTTAATCATAAAATTGTATTTATTCTTATATCTGGAATAGAAAGTGCATTATATGAATTTTAAGTAGTTGATTGAATAGAATATATATATTTTATTAAAATCATTCAAAAAAGTGTCTTGTTTAATTTATCATGGTAAAACATGTATGTTTTTATAAAAATAGTTTTTTAAAAACTATTTCTATTATTTTAAAATAGTTTTTTGTTTTTAATTAATTGGTTATAAAATAATTTATTTTACATACATTTTAATACCAAATATTTTCCAAATTTTCTTAATCTTATTTACACCCACCATTCTAATGGCTAGGTGATAACTATCATATTAAATAATTATATTATAAAAATGTGTCACATTTTTTTAAAACTCACTATTCCAAGTAAAAAAAGTCTAAGATAAGTGTAGCATCTAACATAAGAGAAGATCAATTATATATGTAATGAAATCTAAAATCAGTTTTGGTGTTTGATAAATAATATATAAAATATTAAATTTATCTGTATAAATTATTTTATAAAATATTATGGTGTTACATGATAACTTCTTCCCTTATTATTTTGTGCATGATTTCTCTATTTTGTGAATTAGATACCTCGAGTACCTTGTTCCCTATATTTTACCCATTATTTCCCAACATCAACCATAATGATAAATTATATATTTACTTGTGAAAAAACATTCTTATGACACTTTAATTCATCAATATAACAAAAAAATTAAGATTCACTCTTAGTTATACAGATCGACCCTTTAATTTTTTAGGGATTTATCCACCATTCAGTAATTAATCACCAACTCATTATTCACAAAACCCTTATGTATTGGGGTTGGTATCCAAGGACCAAAGTTTTGTAATTTTATTACATTTATATTATATGTATTTAATTTTAATAAAACTTTTTGTTACATATTTTTCATAGTTTAATGTGACATTAATTTAAAAAGGTCCTAGAGTATATGTCACATTGATAAGGTCATATAAATTCCCCATGAGGATGATAACCTTGATGTGTTATGATGTCATTATTAAATAATATTCGATGGTTGAATAACATACTATGATGGGGCACATAGTATATGACTTTCATGTGTGAGTACTAATAAGAATATGTGTATTTTTTCATTATGTTCAGACATTATAATTTCCATGATGAGAAATTATCATAATAGACCCTCCGGTAGGAATTCCACATGTTTTGGTGTCCTCAAATAATTTTATATTTGAGCATGTGTGCTGGTACTTAGAAATTAATATTATTATTAATTCATGTTATAACATGCGTATATAGATGTATTTTGTAAACCATAATGATAACAATTTATAGATAATTTGGATATGTTGGGTGCATCACGAGTGAGATGTCATTAATAGATAAGTTATGGAAGTTCTTGTACCTTTAATATTTATGAAAGACAACATCTCATCCCTTTGATTTCAATATAACCTTAAAACTAAATTCCATGTCCTAGGTGAAAGGATTTATTTATTTCATATAATGAAAGAATGAAATATCAATCATATCGGTTACTGAATCAATTATGAAACCTACTTCCTGATATATTATGATAAAGGGACTATATTACACAATGATAATTTTTATGTGTTTGTCTACATTGTGACATTAAGTTATTTATCTTGGGTTCCATGACCCATTTCTAGATAGTAATTTTGGACTTTTAGAAATCCCACCTAACAGAAATTAAAAATAATCCTAGAGGGTCACACACTAAGTGTTTTTGTTGATCTAAACTAAATTATATTTGAATTTAATTAATTAAATAAATACTATTCTCAATATATATGAATAATATTATTCAGTTTTTATAGATCTCAAAAATTTATAAAATAATTATTCCTCCATATGGGAATAAAAATATATTCTATTATTTTATTGAATATTTAATAAATATTTATTCACTGTTATGTGAATGAAATATTTATTTATGAATTAATTATTTATTATAGTATTCAATAAATACCTAGGTGTTTAAATGGACCTAGATCACATCTATTGATAAATAAATATTTACAATACATGAATTATTATTTATCAATTTGTTCATGTTGGTTGAAACAACAAAATAAAAATATTATTATTATTGTGTGGCATGTGGATTTATTAAAGGTTATTATATTATATAATTCATTTCATGTAATAAATAATTACTCTAACTTAAACCCAGGATTTATAAATTAATTTTTATGTGTATTATGTGGAGCTCTAATCAGTGTTCCATCAAAAGGAGAAAATTTGTGAACACAACAAAATCTCTATTGAAACCACATATCTCCCTTCCTATTAAGAATTTGAATGTAAAACGTTATTTCTGCAATACTAAAGAATTATTGATCAATACATAACAATTAAATACATTCAATTGAACATGACAGAGCTTGAAGAATGAGTGACATTTCCCAGAGATCATTGGAGCACGCGTGGTTCACTACTATAGAGGTTTTACGCTTGAATCCTCACATAATCAATAAAGGTAATACAGTAGGGCATTTTCATATGATTAACATTAATTAATGTAGAAAATTCTTAAGACAAGTTATTACATTATTATAATATTAAATATAATAATTATAAATTTGACATGCAAGATCCTTTCTCTTATTCTCAATGAATGTTAACTAAAAGATATTTTAAAATATCACCCACCACTACAAGTATCCTATATGTATGGAACCGACTTATGGTATTAGAGGAGTCACATATAGATTTATAATTAATTTTTTGTTCATATAACCAAAATTTTGGTTTGATTTTCATTTCATGTTATTAATTTCATTAATTGTATTATAAATTACATGATTTGACATATTGAACATGTAAGTTTAGCGTTACATTTTCTTAATGGTCATTGAATAGATATAGAATTATTATATATTCCATCATGAACTACAAAATTTTGGTTGGTAAGACATGGTTAGATGGAATGTACTTATAATTACATTTTTTTGTATCCCAATGGACTACATCTATATGTGCTAAGGAATAAAAATTGTTCAATGTTTTAATTACAAGAAGTGTACACTATATATTGACCAGCCAAATCAAAACACTATTTTGGGATTCCATGGCATGTATCGGTGTACATGTCGTGTAGTTTACACTGGTTAATAGTGCAAATAATGTAATCAGTGTAGTCATCATAAATTGTCAAAACAGCATGAGAATGAAAAATTGGATCATTTATCATATACATGATGTGTATTCATTGTACATTACATTTAGTTCATCAAATCCTACATCATAAGAACATGCTGAAAAACTCGTCAAGGTAATGGACACATGACTCAAAGAGATTCATGGTATGTAACTTATGTGTACAGACTGAGTAGTCCACTGAGACAGAAGCCTAATAACGAAGCAAATATCCATGATTCCATGGAAGAGGAACATGTGAGATTTTTCTATTCTATACAAATTGTGTAGTCTGAATGAGGAACAGTTCATAGACCCAGCTGTATACCCTCAATACATGAAAACTGAAATATATGGTGTGTAGCTAGTCTATTCACGCCATGTACTCTCCCAATAAATAATAGAATTTAAAATTACATTAAAATTACAGATTCCATCCATGAAAAAATATTTTATTGTTTGGAACACCATATTATGTTTGAATATTTAATAATAGTTTTAAATAATTTTAAAGTATCAAATTATTTATTATAATTATTATGTCATTATTAGTTCAGCCATTTGTTTTCTAGGAATTCCATAAATGATTATTATGTAAAATAAATATTTAATTATCATTAGGATTTAAATGGATTAAATAATTAATGAATTAAGGTTCATTTTAATAATTAAGAACAAATATTGAAATGAATGATACCCAGTTAATTTAGTGTATTCATTTTACATACGATAGATCATAAGATTGAATAGAACCAATGTATGTGTTGGATTTAATTTAATTTAATTTACTTCATAACTTTTCAATTATTTAATATTAAATTTAATGATGTTCTGTGAGTCATCCCACCCTCCATTATTAAATTGGACCTGTGTGTCAAAATATATTTATGTAATTCCATTTTATCCAATTCTTTGGTTCCCATCACAAATATGTGAGTTATACATAAATGTAATTAATAGATAATCCCAAGGAATGTGGAAGCATTTCAAGATGAAACAATTATGATGCCTACTCATGTGACACATAGGTGGAAAGATTTAACATTTTGACTTGTTACAGGACTCGAAAGCGGTGTTTATTCCCAAAGGATAATTTTTTTTAATATATTATCATTAAATCAAAAGTTAGATAATGTTCACGAATGGTTAATTTAATATCTCAATTAATTAAAGAAATTAAATGAATAATGTCTTGATTAAATAAGGAAATTATATAAATATATTATTCATAAATTTCTTATCCAACATAGTTAGTTAATTATATAGCATCCACTTAATATTAAAAAGACATTATAGAATAAAAATATTAAATTTATCAATAAAAAAATACCTTAATTAAATATCATGTCAATCTAATCCTTACATTAATAGATTTTAGTGAGACCATATAATTATGCATAGTAAATGTCCAATGTCTAGACACTTACTCTTATCATAGAGTTCTCATGAAGGTTTTGGGTTGACTTAACAAAACATGTATTGAGTTTAATGGAAAAAGATTGTTTGACACAAATTTAGAGTCATGTGTTGATAAAATAGAAGCTATGATTTTAGGACAGGGGAATCCACTCAGAGAATCAATAAGTTTCATGTTCACATCTTGAAAGACAACCAAACTAATTATATTATAATGGTTTTCATGTCCAAATTATGGATCAATAATTTAATTTTTGTGAATCCTTTAAACTATAATGTAAAATCCGTACCAACCCCAACCCTAGTATCATGGATATAGTGACTCAGTTTATTACATTGCAAAAGATATAAGATTAAAATCCCAAATGGATGATTAGTTTATATGTTTTGGAAAACAAATTAGGTACATGATCATTAAATTACAATATAACTTATAAAATACAATATAATGACTAATTTAAGAACACATTTATTATCCTTGCATATCCATACATATAAGTAATAAAACATATCTTAGAATTTTGGAAAAAATAAAACATACAATAGTTTTGAGCTCATTTTATAATCAAGGAGATACTGGATTTATTACATTAGGATACGAACAATTCATAAAGAGGATGTAAAAGAAGCAATAATCCTGAAGGATTTAGTAAAGATTATTACATATTACTTAGAGAGCCTCATTTGGATATCCTCTTAGAGACACTAGGGTTTGTTGTTTGAGAATAAAATAACTTGTATAATGTATATATGAATGTTTATAAGAGATTTGTACAGGGTTTGGTTGATCCATAATTCTCAGTGTGATTAAATGATATAATCTGGGAGGTGCCTTTTATAATTGATGTGAGGTGATCTTTTAGAATTTCCCATAAATATTACTTTATAATTAATTCCGTAACAATCTTAATACTACAAAAATTTTATATATCCTAATATGAGATCATATAAGTTTTTATTAAAATAATATTTTTTTAAAATGTTATTCTTTTAAACCTTATCATTTTAATTAACCAATAATAAACCTATTTTAATTTTAACTAAGGTAACACAATTTTAAATATTAAAAGGTTTTAATATTTACCTATTTTTTATAAATTAGAACATAAATAAAAAATTTACAAATTTTTTAAATATATAATAATTATTTTTTATAGATGTTAAACTATTTTTAAATAATTTAACAAAATATTAATTTGACAAAGTATAATTACTTTCATTTTTGATAGTATTAAATATTTACCATTTTTTAAATATCATAACCACATTATATCTTTGAACTAACTCTATAAAATCATCCATAACATATAAAATTATTCCAAAAAATTCTTTTTTGACATTAATTATATAAAATTTTATTTTTTAAATATTTGAATTTTTTTATTTTCTATTTCAATAAATTAAACACTTAATACAACATCATTGTGTAATCCTTTAAGGTAATTAATTATTTACTAAAAAGTATAGATAAATTAGCATGATAAATAATTTTTTTCCAATTACTTTTTATATTACAATTTATCTTATGTATGAACCTATATTAAAAGTAGTATTGTTATTAAAATATGAGTATGGAATATTTAAATCTTCTTTAAATAAAACATAATAAATGTAATACTCTTGAAAAAGTGGATAAAAGGTGTTATAATATCATAAAAATTATTATTTTGGTAGAAACCCACTCATCTACTATTATTAGGACTTGTGTTAAATTAATTTTCTAATACATATAACATTATTTTTTTACTGTTATTTACCAGATTTACCTATAATCACGTTAATAAAATTTTACTAAATTTATTATTAATAATACCAAACATTAAAATAAATCTATTTAAATAATTTGGAATCCTGGATTCCCAATATGAAATACATTTTCCAAAATTCTATTTACATAATTTTCAATAATTAATTTTAATGTAATCTCATTGATGGGATGAGAAAACGAGTTATTAATGTTTAAAATATGCAAAAGAATGAAACATTTTTATATCTAAATTCAAAGTAAGATTGATTATAATGAACTAAATTTGATTAAATGATAAAAAATAATCTATTTATACATTAAGACTATTCAATAATATAATTCTACACTATAAATTATTTTGATGAAAATAGATGTGTTCAATGAAAAGGTAGAATTTTTTCACTATTAATAAAATCGTGAAACTTATCAAAAAAATAAAAAAACAAAATTAAATTATTATTTTCTCATTTAAAAAGAGAAGTTTATTTTTTCAAATATAATATATAAAATTATCAAAAATGGATTTAATGTAGGTTCTCCATTAAAAGATGGTAAAAATTCTATTATAAAAATATTGGTTTTTATGTGTATTATTGAATTTTTTATTATCATATGCCTATCAAATAAATTTTATAAACGTAAAAATATATGATTAGATATATAAAATATAAATTATCTTTAAGTGTTATGCTTTAATTGACGATGAAGAATGTGACAAAATAGTGTTTTGTTTAAGCTTGGTGTTCTGTGCATTGTAAGTTATCAAAAAAATTTAATTTATTCTAAAAAGTAAAATATAGGATATTTTTGGGGAGATATATTATTATTTTATATAGAAATTACATCCTCTTGATTTCCAGGGTGTTACCTTCAATAAAATATGAGGGAAGATCTTTTTCATAGCATCCTTTGGTTCCAATGTTTCCTCATTTATTTTGTGATTTATCCAAAGTCCTTTTAACAGATTAGTCATCTGATTCCTCAATAATTGCTCTCTAAAACGAATAATTACTATGGGTTCATTATATATGAAAGGTATGGATCCAAAACTATTTCAGAATAGTTGATCACATATGTTGGGTCAGGAATGTACTTCCTTAGTAGTGATACATGGAACACATCATGTAATTTTGGGATATTTTGTGACATTTCAAACTAATATGGAAAACATTTAACTCTTTAGGAATATAAAGGGGTTAGATATACCTGGGACACAATTTATATTTTTAACCAAACCATTAAACACCTATCCATGGGAAAACATTCATGAAAAAATCATCTTTAACTTGGAAAACTAAATCAATCCTCTAGTTATCAACCTAACTCTGTTTCTTACATGGAACTAATTTAATGTGATCCTAAATAGACTTAAACATTGTTGTTGTTTATTCAAAAAGATCTGGGCCTATATGTTTCCTTTCACAAACATCATTCCAAAATGTTAGATTATGACATATTTCGCCATATAAGGATTTATATGAATCCATTTGAATACATGAATGAAAAATATAGTTATAGGAAAACACCACCAATGGTATGTAATGATCCCACATACCTTGGAATTTTAGTGAGAATGAACTCAACATATATTCCATTTTTTTTATTATTCATCCAGTCTTTCAATTAGTGTTAAGTTGGTAGGCATTGCTCAAATTAAGCTCAATGTCAAGAGCCTTCTCAAGAATTTTAACAAACTTTCTTTGTAAAGAGGGGAACTAAATAAAAAAATTCAATATGGCTACATCCTAAAGTATTAAAAATTCATTAATATATAGTATTTCAAGGTGATAAAGGGTTATCTCTTATCTAATACCATGAAAATAGGCCGATTTGGTTAGTCGATCAGTGATAACCCAAATCGAATCATTCTTACTTGGAGTTTTTGGTATTCCCATGAAATAATATTTAGTAATTTCATCCAATTTACTCACAATAACATGTAGAGGTTTTAGGACTCTTTTAGGATGATACCTCACAACATTAACTTGTTGAATAACCATACATTTTGGCAGATAATCAATAATTTCCCCCTTCATGTCATGCAACCAAAGATGTTCCTTTAATTTCCAATGCATCATTGTGTTACAAGGTTGTATAGATAAACCTGATATATAAGAATAATTTGAAAATTATATTTTTATTTTTTGTATACATTTTATACATAGCCTATTTCTAAATTCAACAACACCATCTTCACAAATAATGTATGCTATTTTTTCTATGATTATAGATTTTATCATCTTCTGAATGTTCTCATCATTAGATTGAGAAATATTTATATTCTCTAATAAATATGTTTTATTAATCATTTGAAAGATTATTAATGTCTCACATTACATTGAAATTACTCTATATATCTTTACTAGGTCCATGAACATTGAATCCCTCTCAATCTACATTTGGGTGAGAACTCCTCCATCCATCCAACGCAACACATATTATTCCTTATTTTCCTTCCATGGGAGGAGTTCTATTGTGGAATCACAATATTTTAATTTCTCAAGCCATCACATCAATATCATGATAATCTCTTCCTATTAAAAGTTTTATTTCAAGATGTTATGATCTATTTATAACTCAAATTTTCACCATAGATATAATGTCTCTATATTTTCAAGGAAAGGATTACATATGCTTACTCAAGATCATGGGATAAAGAGTTATATTCACGAGTCTTCAATTTACATGATGCATACTCAATAACTTTATCATTTTTGAGTTACAAAAAACAAACTCCTTTTTTATGCATCACTATATATGAAAACCCATCAATTCTAGATGGTAGATTCAAAATCAAGACATTGAATAATATGATCTTTAGTTCATAAATACATTTCGTAGACTTTCTTATCCAAAAAATGTAAACCCTTTACGTGAAATCATTGTTAATGGGTTATCCAATCGAGAAAATTCTAAAAAAACCACTGATAATATCCTTCCAAACCAATGTAACTATATGCATCATTTAAATTTTTTGGTGTAAGATATTCTATAGAAACATTTTTCTTTGTTGTATCAACTGATATTCCATCTTCGGAGACATTATGGCCAAGAAAATGAACTTCATGAATCTAGAAATTGAACATACTAAATTTCCCATATATAAATTCATTCTAAGAGTGTTTAGAGTAATATGAAAGCTTTTATATTGATCCCAATAACTTTTATAATACACTAGAATATCATTAATGCGTAGAAAAAAAATAATCAAGATATTCCATGATTTATTTGTTCATTAGGTCCATAAAAACAGAGTTTCCATTTGTAAATCCAAATGGCAGTACTGTAAACTCTTAAGGTCTATACCTTGTTTGAAAAGTTGTCTTTGGAATGTCTTCCTTATTTAGTCAAAGTTGGTGATACCTAGAATGGTTATAAATATTCAAGGAATATTGGTATCCATAAAGTTGATCAAATAAGTAATCAATGTGAGGTAGATGATAATTTTTCTTTATTTCAATAGTATTTATTAACATATATTCATTTTACAATGTATTGAATCCTTATTTCTTCTTAATGAAGTGAAGATTTTATCCACATGGAGAAACACTAGGTTGAATAAATACCTTATTACCAATGTCCTCTAGTTTTTTCTTTTACTCCACCAATTCCATGTGGATTATTATATTGGTATTTATGATATTCACCATGGATTAGGGATTAAATATATGTAATATTCTACTTCATGCTGTAGGTTATGTCTTGATAATTCATTAGGTAATAGACTAATGTATTCTCACATAATAGGTACATTGTTAATTTAAAGATTTTTTTATTCATCACAAGAGGTTTTTTCTCTTCCTTCACAAGAATTTGATTTAGCAGAGCTAATGGGGGTGGAACTAGTTTATAATTAGATAATGAAGTTTTTACTTTAAATATAAGGGTTTCTTCTTCTTGGCCACAAAGCAAAAATTAATTATTTTTGTAATACATTTTCAAATCATAATTTGAAATCCAATCCATAACATGGATTATATAAAATTCAATCATAGGTATGATGATATGTTCACCAAGTAATGTTTGTTTATATGTCATAAAAAGGAACTTTCCAATACAACTCTGTTGAAATGATACTTCCCTTAAGGGATTTTATTGACCACATTTTTATTAAAAAATGGTAAATGTCTAATTTTCAAGGAAAACTGGGATGATAACATAGAATGTAATGATATTGAATCAAATAATGCCTTCGATAAGTTTGAGGGGTTGATTAAAGTAAATGCCACCACATCCATAGGTACCTCAACCATCTTAGTTGTGATCCGATAATATTGGACCTTCTCCCTTGGACATTTCTAGCTTAAATTTCCATGATGGTTAAGATAATAATTTGTATAGTTTACATATCTTTAAAATTAAAACACTACACATTAATAGATTTATTATTTCCCTTAAAACACAAGTCTGGTGGTCTTTCCATCAAC
This sequence comes from Viscum album, assembly GCA_963277665.1. NCBI lineage: Eukaryota > Viridiplantae > Streptophyta > Magnoliopsida > Santalales > Viscaceae > Viscum > Viscum album. The sequence goes on along the minus strand of OY728141.1, from coordinate 1,603,608,004 downwards.
ACCTGTAACAAACTCTCATTCTCTTTATGAATGAACTAGGGCATTTTGTCCAAAAAATTTCAAACATTGGAAATTAAAGTCTACCCTTCTTCCCCTTTTTCTTATTTCATTTTCTATAGTGTTAAAAAACCCTATTATTTTTTTATATTATTATGTCTTAGTTAATTTTTTTCTGTCTTGATAAAACATGTGACTATAGGTTGTTATGATGATACATTTTTGGGGGACTAGTTTCCTTCAGGGGAATGGTTTTAACCCATAAAATAATAGATAAATCTAGATATTTTTGTTAATTATGTAATATATAGCATGAATTTTTATCCTTGTTAAGTTGGATTCATATTTAGTAACATTATAATATTTCTTTTACCTTAGGTTCTAGAATTGTCTCTCCATATTTCCTCACTATTCATGGGGGAAATATTTTTCTAAGAAAAGTTCCTTAAAATTCTTCAATACCATGTTTTTCTATTAATTACTCCTTTTTAATCAATTATCACCATTTATTTGAATCTCCTGAGAAATTATAAAATGACATAACAACCTTCTCCCTTTTGTTTCTTCCCAAATAAAGAAATATATTTGATAAGTAACTTATACATTGTTCAGCTACCAATGGATTTGTAACCCAATTTAATGATGGTGGTTTTTATCTCATGAATTAGTCTAAAATTGTTCCTCCACATTTTTGATAATGATGCTCTAAACAATTAATGTGATTATTCATAACCCAATGAAACCAACAAAGTATAGTTATATGTATCTATGAATGAGTTGCAGGTCAATATACAACATTATTATCCTATACAGAAGGTAAATACAAAAATTGATTAAGTGAATTGATATGGTTTCCATCCCTTCCAATATTCACCATTTCTAAATAATTGCATACACAAGAGTAGGTTATAAATAACAATGCAATATTTCTTACTTTTAAAACACTTAACATAAATAGAAAATTTATTAATATCTAATATTATAGTTATAAAGATGGGTTTCATGGGTACATATTTACTTTTAAATACTTTATAATGGTTTGAAATGAAAATGTGAATTGTCCTAAGAATATCCCCTGAGAGTTTCAAACCGAGTGTGTAGTAAGTACCATTGTCATCTACCAGGTTACATTGAGTCAAGTCCGATGTACCTTGATAGAGATTATACCCCAATGTACATCTCTTAAATAACCATGACCACTTACATTATATCTATAGAGATGTATTTCTACGAAAACTAAAATAATATTTTACTTACCAAAACTCATAGATGATATTCCATATTTTTCCTCAAATTATATCATTGTGTCATGTTCCCTAATCAATTTTTTCAAAATATTGTTTCCGAGGTTTCTAAAAAACTTCATCTGATAAATACTATAAATATAGTGTCCCCAATAGCTTAGATCTAGCTATTTACACTATTAAAATGGCAGAGATACAAGATTCAATCCAAAAGTAAAGATTAGTTTAAAAATTTTGGAAACTAGATTACAAACATGAACCTTAATATAAAATATAAAATATAAAATATAACATAATGAGTCTATTAAGAACACGATTATTCTCTTAGCTTATCCCTGCACATCATTCATAATTCACATCATGAAATCCAGGGAAAAATGAAACCTATAAAAGGGGTGATCTCAGATGATCAGTAATGGTGTGTGTATAATTAAATAAATTATAATTAAACATAAAAATTTGGTCATGATTAATAATTGAAAAAAATCTATTTAAACATAGTCTTGATCCTAATATGGAATGAATAAATAATACTATTTAAAATAATCACATGATCAAGAAAACATAACTATAGATACAATACTAGTCGAATAATCACGTGGAATATCAATGATTGATATCATAATGAGGGAATTCAGAATGTAGGACATCATAAACATACTTTCAAGGCTTTAGCCAAATAAGATTTATAAACATGTAAGACGCCATCCAATACCCAAACTTGTTTGTCTCATGAGACCTACAGATGCATCGATGGTCTATAGTGGGACCCTCACATTACTTACTATGTATAAGTAATTTTTCATTTGAAAACGGTAAAACATAAAAAAATACACATTAGTATTGAAAAACTAGCATACTAAATGAAAAGACTTTAACCATAAACATTCAATGGTAATAAAATAGCACATCTACTGTCAAAATGACCATAAGACCTACAATAAAATATGTTATATTGTATCATAAATGATCAAACTAAATCAAGAATAAAATTGAACAAAATATATTGATAAAGATGAAAATTATCTAATAATATAATTAAAATTTCTTGAGATAAATATCTTGTTTTTATTTGAAGTCACTTACTTTAAAAGTTTCACAGTCCTAAAAGACAAAATATTCATTGAAAATAACATTGTAAACTTTTAAAAGACAGATAAAAATGTTAAGGTATCATGATGGTGGAAAAACCAACTCTTGTTACATAATTAAAAAAATTCCTTTTATTGAAAAAGTCACAAAGTACATTGTTTGAAAAATGATAAAAAGATTATTTTCTAACTATTTTATAAAAATATAAAAATAGGTAAAATATAATTTAATAATTCAAAGGATAATATTAGAAATATTTTGAAAACATTAATAAGATACATGGACATGGATGATATATGTTCTTGAGTAAATAGTTGCATATTAAAAATCCCGAATAATAATGAGACGGTGAAATAACCCTTACATTATACTTTACTTTAGTCGGATGTGATTTTAAATCCTATATAATTGTTTAAATCAAGTTATTAATTTATAATAGAACCGTATAAATATTTATGATATCATATATAATCTTCTTATGTTATATTATCGCACATTTTTTAATAACATTTCCTTGTGACCCTTCTTTCTGGTGTTAACTGCTTCATTTTCCGATCCATGTTTTGTCAAGTAAGTCATGTTTTATTATGCATAAAACACATTTAATTCATATTCATAGTGATATTAAATTTTTAGACATTATATTAAATCATTGTATACATCTTTATAATCATTCTTGATTTGTTAACCTGGAAAATAAATCACGTCGTATCGTAGAGATAGTAGGTCATACGTATGTCTAAGAGACCATATCATTCTGTTAATGGTGGAAGGGTATGGAATTTAATGGTATATTAATTATATAGAATTAGTATAATTACAATTTTATTATTTATAAACCTTATATACACAATTATATCCATCTAAATTATTTATTGATGAAAAAAATATTACACAACGACACTGAGATGTTATGTCATATGTATGAATGTGTGGTGAATTTGTTTTTTAGGAAGGATAAATGGTAGAATATGGTTATTGCATAATCATAATAATATATAATAATATATGTTATACTAGAGTTATTAATTTTTGGTGTAAGCCACACATGATGAAGAAATAGAAGAAGAAATAATCATAAAGGAATCAATAAAGATGATTGTGTCTTATTTAGAGAACCTCCTTTGGATTTCCTCTTAAAGACACTTGGGTTGATCTTTTGAGAAGAGAATAACTTCTATTATGTTTGTAGAGAAGTATATAATATAATTGGGTAGGGTTTGGTCAAGCTATAATCCTCAATGCGATTAAATGAGATGAGGGAGTAGGTTCCCTTTTATAATTGAGGGATGGGGATATTTTGGAATTTAAAAAAAAAATTAATTTATAAAGAATTCAATATCAATCCAAATACCAAAAAAATGATTTTTATTAAAATTTTAAATTATATAGTTTATAATATCATGAAATAATATATTTTATACATGTTTTAGTATTGTTTTAAATCTTATCATTTAAATTAACCCTTTGTTAACATATTTTAATTATAAGTATGGTAACAATTTTTTCAATTTTAGAAGGTTGTAATATTTACTTATATAATTAATATTAAATCATAAATAAACACATTATTAAATTTTAGATCGTATAATAGTTTTTTTTTTAATTTTTTTTTATGATTTTTAAATACTATAATAAAATATTAATTTGATAAAATAACATTAGTGTCAATTTTGACACTATTCATTATTTTCCATTTTAAATTATCACAAAATGATATATTCAAAAAAAACCCATTAAATCATCCATATCATGTCAATGTTTTGTTGAAAATTAATTTATGAAACAAATGATATCAAATTATATTTATTTTAATTTTTGGAATATCATTTATTTCACGTTTCTATTTATTCAAAAATTTCTACATCACTATTGTATTGGATGTTAAAGTAATTATTTATTTTCTAAAAATTATATATAAATTATGATAATAAATAAAAAATATCTATCAAATTACTATGTATAGTTTAATTAATCTTCTATATTATAAGATATTAAAAATTTTATATTTATTGAAATATGAGTATGACACCTTGTACTCTTCTTTAAATAAAATATAAAAAATGTCACACTCTCACAGAAGTTTATTTCCAAGTATTATAGTATTAGAACAAGGATTTTTTTTAAACCAAATAATCCAATGAATGCATGACATGTTTTTTGGTAATTTTAATGTATTTATAATATTATTTTTTACCCTTAATTACGTAAATTTCCTTTTATTGTGTTAATAAACATCTACTAAAGTCACAATTAATAATTCCCAAAAACTAAAATAAATATATTTAAATAATTTAAGATCATTGATTCAAGATATTAAATCCATTTTACAAAAGAGAAAACACATAAGTTGAAGTAATTAAATTGAAAGTAATTCTGTTGATGGGGTGAGAAAACGAGTTATTAAATTTTAAAACATGCAAAAGATTGAAACATTTTTATATCAAAATTCAATGTAGAATTGATTCCAATGACCTAAATTGGATTAAATGATGAAAAATAATAAATTTATACTTTAAAACCATAGAATAATATAATTCGACAATATAAATTATTTCAATGAAAAAATATTTTTTCAAATAAAATTTATTATTTTCCACTATTCATCAAAACCTGAATCTTTATCAAAAAAATAAAAAAAATTCATCCAGAGAAAATTTTTATATTTTTATTTAAAATAATATGCTTATTTATTCAAATGAAATATATAATAGTGTCTAATATTTTTTTAATATATTTCCTCTATTAAAAGGCGTTAAAACATTTCTTTATAAAAACTTTTGTTTTATGTGTAATATCTAGTTTTCTCATATATTATACCTATAAAATATATTGGATGTATGTAAAAATATATTATTTGATATATATCATATATAATCATGCTATAATTTCTTTAGAAGTGTTATAATTTTCTTGACTGTGAAAAATGATACTAGACAGTGTTATGTTTACACCCAGGGTTGCATGCATTATAAGCTATAAAATATTATATTTATTATAAAATAATAATGTTGTAAAGTGGTGGTGTTCTACAAAAGAAAATATAAATCCTATGTTTAATGGTGGGGGACATTGGTACTTAAAAAATTGTGGAATATTTAATAAAAATTAATTAATTTACTACATCTCATAAATATTTGTAATCATGTATAGTAATGTTAATATTTTCCATTAGTTGTATAATAAAAAATGAAATATTATCAGTCACACTATATCTAGAATAGATATTGAATAATTTCAACATCCTAACTATAAGTAACATCTATGAGTGATTTAGACACCTTCTGGATATGCAACACCATGAAATGGAAATCTTACATGCTAGAATCATCAATGTATGATCCTCATACTAAGGAGGAAATTGATGAATAGTTCTATGTATATAGAAAAATTGAGTGACATGGTGAATGTTCAATTTAAAATGGTTTATTCTATGTCTAGTGAACACATCAAGTCTCATGAAAACATGGAATCATATTTCATGCTTGAGAACATCCACGGTCTTTATTAAGAGAGAGCTAGATAAGAACAGATTGAGTTATACAAGGTTATCATTTAGAGAATGATGGGAGAGTGTTCCCCAGCTATTCCGCATGTAGTCAAAATCATTATATTCATTGATAACTTTGTGTTTCTTGGGTTTAAACTCCTTAAATAACTGAATAATAATCATATTCTGAAATCACTACCATATATTTTCTCCAACATTGTTGTGAATTTAAATATGAACAACTTTGAGAAGTCACTACCAAATCATATTACGCCCTTCACCAAGAAGATAAAGATACTAAGCATGATAATCCTTCTATCCTTATGGTAAAAAAACATAAAGATAAGTTAAATAGATTTAATCCAAAATATTCTTTACACCCTTCCAAAAAGGTGAAGATCAATGGGAAGGAAAGGGAATATTATTTTTTTATGTTTTTTTATTTGGTAATAAGGGACACTAGAAGAAAAAAATACCCATCAATAAAAATAAAGGGGAAGCGTCAAGTGAGTTTTCTATAAAATATAATTTACGTGTATCTACGTATTTGGTATTAGTTATAGCTTTTGGTGAGCATATACATATAAAAATATTTAAAACAACTAGATTTTGAAAGATTGACTGAAGGGAGGTAGTTCTACGAGAAGACAATAGAGATAAAATTGTGACATTAGATATTGGGGACTATCACCTCACATTGCTGACCGAAATGATCTTCATTTTAAAGGGTTGTTATTATGTGCCTATAGTTACTAAAAGAATTATTTTTTTATCCAGACTAGATACAGATGGTTTTTTTTCAAATTTGGGAATAAATTCTGTTTATTTTATAATGATATTATTTTTTATGTTAATTCATGTTAAAATAATGTTCTTTAGGTATTAAATTACACAAACCAATTAATAGAAATCGATAAAATGGTCACTTCCAATGACTCATCCCATATCCAACCATGGAATCGATAGTTAGGACGTGTAAATGAAAAATTCATAACAAAAATAAATCTAGACAGATTTATATACTATTTTGAACTAAAACAACATGGTGCATATCACTCGTGTTTTCAAGGAAAAATGAACAAAAACCCATTTAGTGGGAATAGTTAAAGGGATAAATATATAATTGAATTAGTTTATACCAATGTGTGTGGACTATTTTCTATTGAGTTAAGGGGTGGGTACTCATACTTCATAATTGTAACTAATGATTTTATTATATATGTATATGTTTACATAATGATGTAGAAGTTATATTCCTTTTATAAATTACGGTAATATAAGAAATAAGTAGAGAACCATCTTAGTAAGAAGAATAAGAAACTATACTCAGACCATGGTGGAGAATATATTACTCAATACTTCATTTATTATTTTCGAGGGATTTGGATATTAACTAAACTCACTATTCCTTATAAACCTTAGTGGATTAGTTTAAGTGAACGGAGGAATCAAACCATGCTGTACATGGGTTGATCAAGGAATATCCATGCATGTCTTCCACTATTCATTTGGGGATACATGTTAAAAATAGCAGCATACATTCAAAACTGAATCCCAACTAATGAAATATACATTATACGATACTTATTATGGAATGGAATGAATCCCTTGTTTTCTTATGTACATGTGTTGGAATGAAATGTGTTGGTTAAGGGCTATTATGGTAATATTATTTCACTATAAGGAATAACATTTATAATTATAAGATATCCCATTGAAACAAAGGGATACTACCTATACAAAACTTTAGAATAAAGTTTGTAGTTGATCGACGTACCCCAATTCTTGAGGATGATCTTATCTTTAAAAGGGATAGTGGGAGTGATATATAAATCAATGAAATCGAGGCTCGTGATATACAAGAGTTAGAACATTACAAAATTCCACAACATCCCGTGGAAGAATAATTTTTTCTAGAGACCCAATTACAGTGTAGGAGTAATAGTGCGGTTAGATAACAAGAATGGTATGGGTTTATAGCAACCATGGATGGTGACTCATTATTAGTTTTAATTAATGATCCTATATCCTACAAGGAAGTAATAAGTGGAACATATGTTGTAAAGTGGAACGATACCATGAATTTTGAAATGGACTCCATTTTTCAGAACCATGTCTGGATTTTTAAAGACACTCCAATTGATGTAAATAATGTTAGTTTTGAATGGTTATTTAATTAGAAACTAGACACGGAAGGAAAATTTGATACCTATAAGGCATCATTGGTTATAGAATGGTATATACAATATCATGGAATTGAATTTGTTGATTCTTTTTCACTAGTTTCAATGATTAAATCAATCAGAATTATACATTTCATTACAACTTTCTATAAAAATAAGATTTGTAAAATTAATGTCAAAACATCCTTCATTAATGGGAACCTTAAAGAATATGTTTATATGACACAACCAGACGAGTTTGTAATGAAAAATTATTCCAAATGATATGAATGTCACAAAGATCAATTTATGGATTAATGAAAGAAACAAAGTCACAGAACATTCATTTTTATAAGGCCTTATTTTTTTCATAAATAATGAATTAGATTAGTGTGACGATAAATGGTTTAGTGGGTGTGAAATAATTTTATTAATTGTGTAGATTGATTATATATTATTCATTGGAAATAAAATACCAGTCCAACCATATGTTAAGACATGGTTGAATAAAGTTATATCTATGAAATATTTGGGTTAGGAAACATATATTATTGGGATCAAGATTCATCATGATATATAGAAGAGGTGTTTTGACTTATGTCAATGTAAACATAATGAAAATATACTAATGATATAAAATATTGAAAATTCAAATAGTGTATTTTTTCCAACGTCACGTAGAATTCATATTTCTAGAAATATATTTTTATCGGACACATGAAGAAAGAAACATAATGGAATGGATTCCATATTCATCAATGAATGGTTTAGTCATGTATGTTATAATATGTACTATGATAGATATAACATATGAATTAAATATAGTAGGATGATATCAATCTGACATAGGTGACATCAATTGGATGGCAGTCAAGTCAATCCTTATGTATTTTAGGAGTTTTAAAGATATGTTATTTCATTATGGATAAAATGAGGAAATAGTCATTAGAGGATATGTATATTCTAGTTTCCTAATAGATCACGATGTAATGATGTCACAAATGAGATACATAATAACTTTTAATAGAGGTTCTGTTATCTAGATGTGATAAAATGACATTACGGTTACATATTTTATAGTAGATTCTGAGTATATATCCTCCTACATGGTATCTCAAGAAGCAATATAGATGCAAAAATTCATCCAAGATATGGACGTGGTGCCTAAAAGTAAATATCCTATCACACTCTATTGTGATAATACTACATTAGTGTCTCTTGAAAAATATACAAGCTCACATCAGTAGATGAGGAACATAATTTGGAAGTGTCATCTCTAGAGAGATTTTTCTTAGGGTGGTGATGTTGAAGTGAGTAATATTTCATGGAAGAGAAAATGTCATACCACTTGAAAAAATAATTTCATTAGTAGAAACATTACTAACATGCGAGTTCTATAAAAATTAAGGTCAAAGGTAGTTGGATCTACTCCAGGTGGGAGTTTTATAGAGCTGGTGTTCAAGGAACTACTATGATTACATTGTTGTTTTGAATGAATTTAATGTAATAATCTTGGAGAGTATAAATTTCATTGATAAGGTAAATTAAATTCACCATTATGATGAGATAATTGTAATTCTATGAAGATATTATTAAATAATGTTCTATAGAAGGATAATGTACTACAATGGGACACATAGTACATATAATGTCAGGTGCGAGTACCTATAATAAGGTGAGGATTTCTCTCATGAATTTTGTACTTGTTAATCTACAGGACATGAGATTATGAGACCATACCCACTAGTAGGCATTCCTCATGTTTTTTCATCATCAGATATTCAGATTTGTGAGCATGTGTGATTGACCTTATAATTTACGATTATTATCAATTCATATTACAACTTGGAATACATAAATGCATTTTTAAGCGATGATGATAATAGTTCATGGAGAAGTTTGATACATTAGGGGATCCGTGAGTGACATGTCATTAATGGATATATTGAGGAATCATTTTTCCCTTGAGTCTTTATGGAATAATATATCTCATCCATCTTATTGGAATAGAACCATAATATCAAATTTCCTAGACATGGTGTAACGATGTGTTTATTTTAGATAGCCAATGAATGAAATATTGAGTATATAGGTTAGTGTCACAAATTTGAAACCTGCAAGATAAGATATTATAAAAAGAGAATTAAACAACATAGTGAGTGTTTATATGAGGTTGTTGATTTTATGAAATTTTGTTTTTTTCTTGAATGCCTTGACTCATTTTTTGATAGTAATATTTGAGTTTAGGAAATATTGCCTAATTATATGGAGAAATAATACTATAGGTCTAATGGATAAGAGTTTTTTTGACCTCCATTAAATTATATTTGAATTTAATTAATGTAATAAAAATTATTCTCAAGACCAAAGAACAATTTTATTCAAGTTATATTGGTCACATAAATATAATAAATATTTATTTACCACCATATACATAAAGAACATTGATTTATTTTTTTGAATATTTAATTTATATTTATTCACTAGTATGCGAGAAATAATTATTTATAAATATAATATTTATTCATATATTATATAAATAAATAGGTGTTCAAATTGATCAAGACTGTGTTCGATGATAAAAAATTAGTTACTAGATGATAAATTTTATTTATCAATTCGTTTATGTTGGTGTTTGAAAAAAAATATTAATATTAATAATATTTGCCATATATTTTCTTTACTGATTATTATATTATTTAATGGATGAAATTCATTAAATAATTATTTTAACTTAATCCATATATCTATAAATAGATGGTTTTCCTTATTATGTATTGAAATGATCGATGTATAGTTGAAAAGACATAATTTTTGTGCACAATGAATTCTATCTCAAATCGTCTTTTCCATATTCCTCTAATGAATTAGAATGAAAGCTAGATTTATTCATGAATTAATAATAAGGGATAAGTAATGAAAAACAATATATATTCGATTTGATGAACTAGGAAATGAAGATCGAGTGGCATTACTCCTAGATAATTGGAGTATATGAACATCAACGCCATGAGAATTCTACCCTTTGATCCTCATAAATTCAACGAAGGCAACCAAAAAGGGAATTTTTGGATGTTTAAAATTCATTAAAGAGGAATTTACCTAAGACCAAGAATAATTTTCATTAGATATTATATAAAATAAATATAAATATTATGTGAAAGGTCCTCATTTATGGTTTCAGGAAATAATAATTAAAATAAATTTTATTATATCTCCCTCTATATCATGCTTCTACTGTGCCCAAAACCAACAGAATCTATAGGAAATGTTCTTCCAATTTTTTAGGCTGAGGTGTGAACTTAAAATTCAATGGTTCGACTAATTTTTTCAGATTCCATTTTAAAACATATTCAAAACATGACCAATTTCAAACTTCTTAAAAGTGAAGAGTTAATCCGTATTTATAAGAAAATTTTATAGATCTATATATCAATGTTCTTATAGTATACTCCTAAAATATCATCTAGAATCATGATCATCCAATCAAGATTATTGAAACATTGATTGTCTATCTCAACACGACCAAAATTATTATCTTTATGAAAACATCATAGATATATTAGAATATTTCATATAGTACAAATTTATAGAAATTATTTTATATAGAAAATATTCATATGATATTCCATGTAATTCATTGTAGTCATTTAATAATAATAGTAGATGTATAAAATTTTATAAAACTTTTTTCCATATTTTTCCCACATTTTAGGAGCATTTAAAAATTTTCCTAAAAATTAATTTTACCTCCTTTGTGAATTTAATTTCATAAATCCGAGAGACACAGTTAATATCAGAAAGTAAAATGTGGTTCAAAACGATGAAAATAATTTTTGGTGAATAATAACTTTTGACTTTTATTTACCACAGTTAAAAGTAAATATGGTAATTAAAGGTAAAAATGCTATTATAATTACCATAATTTTTTTTTAATTTAATTGGATAATTATAATTCAACCAAAAACAACCTTAAGAATATAATATGATCCTTTTGGTATACATGGGTTATATTAGGACTTTTATTGTAATTTTATTTAATGAAAAGTTAAAAGTGTTAAATTCAATGTTTAATAACTAAACAATTTTGATGTAGAGTTTTACAAAATATATATTATTCTATAAATAATAATTAGAAAGCTAAAAATATTTCTTACATAATGGTATTTTATTTTTAATTTTTAGACATTAAAGAATTAAATTTATGTATGACACAATGATGATGCTATTATTACCTTATCAATGAATGATTAAAATAGTTGATATTATAAATATCCAAATAACTGTAATTTGAAAATTTTAATTAATTCCACTAATTTTTAGGTTAAAATAACATTATAGGATTTATTAAATAATTTTTTTTCTAAATTAATATTTTTGTTATGATTTTCAAAAAAACAAAAAACGAAATAGTGTCAAAATTGACATAAATTAGTTTTGAAAAAAATATTATATAATTGGTTGATATAACATTCCAATAATTCTATGGTTAGGAAAATGGGATTAAATAATATTATATATGTAATTAATGAACCACTTGAGGTTCTCTTTATTTTTAGAGTATGCTTATTAACCATATAGTGTAAAAATACAAGAAGAAACGATAGAAGTTAAATTGTTTAACTAAGAGTTAAATAATACAGATAATGTTAAAATGATAACCTAAAAATGTATAAAACCTATTGGTTTAGAGTTTTTAGTCCCATAACCCCATTATATTTTAAATAAATCATTTTGGATCCATTAGACACCGAAATTTATTTTATTATAAAATAATATTTCAAGCTTTTCATAAAGTGATCCTCAACTCTCTTATAAAAGGGTACTTCCCCTTCTCTCAAAATCACACCTCCAAAGCCCTTTGGAATGGCCAAAACCTGATCAAATATCCTCCCAAATTCCCTCAAATCAACCTAGATTCCTTAATTTGATCAGAAATCCAACCTAAGGATCCCTTTTGATCAAATCCAAAGGAAACACCCGAAGAAGAGGTAATAATTTCACCACTCTATTTAATGTTATTTTCTTCTTTCAATTCATCTTTATTTGTTCTTTGAATACCAAAATAATAAATCTAGTACCTTCAACATACTGTGATGTTATTATAAATATGTTACAACCATATTCATTACTCTATCCATCCTATAAATGATAAATTCACTATACGTGCATACGTACGGCTTACCATCTCCACATCATTGTTTAGTTTGTTAATAAAAAACATAATTATTTGGATGGGTATGATAATGAGTATTACTGATTTTAATAATAAATATTACATGTTATAGATTCTGTATATATGATATAACATCCAATTATATATGATTTCACCATCAAAAGAATGATATTATCGCTCATGCGTACGTAAGACTTACCATCTCTATGAACGCGGTGAGATTCATTTTCCCTCGTAATCATTAAAAAATAAATTTCATTTATGATTATAAATAATGTTTATGAACTTAATAGCATTATTTATGTAAATAAAATGCAACCTATACATAACAAACATGACTTACATAACAAAACATATAATGGAAAATGAATAATTTGACCACCAAAATAATGATACTACGAAAATATCATTAACAAAGCAATATTAGAAGATCATATATGATATAATATTATGTATTTTGTTCTTGTATAATTTAATAACAATGATTTCACCATTATAAAGGAGGTTAACCTACCATATACAATGGAAAATTACAAGGTAAGGGGTTTTCATTTCACTTTTATTCCCGTGAGATTCATACTATATTTTCCACTATTTCCTTTTATGTGATGTATGTACTTCCAATGGTTGTATTTTTTTTGTTTAATATACTTTAATTTCTGGGTATATATATCATCATTGGATGATCCTTCTTTATGGGGGTGTATGTTTCGTAAGTTACCCAATAAAAAAGGGAATTTAAAATTTTAATTTCCACTCATTCAGTTTTATGGAAACTTCATTGATTATATTAATCAATGAATATTTGAGAAATAACTATTTATTTACATATATAGTGATTTAAACTCATATTTGTGTGGATATAATTTTAATACACATAATAACTCCATTGATAAATTCATAAGTCATTTATATAATCATGATAAGAAAAATTTTAACTTAATTTATTTTCATTGAGTTAAACATCTAAGTCATTGGTGTTGTTTTTACAAGAATATGTGTGAATGTCCTCAGATTGATTTACAATGAATAACAAATAATATTTTGTTTATTCATATTTTTCACACATAATTATGTCATTTATTTATCCTTAACCTAAGGATACAGTCTTTATAAATGAATTCATCTCAACTTACATTCCATTGAGACTTCTTTGTAATTATGTGCCAATTCACTATTATTTTATGTATATAATGTACTTTGACATAGTATATCATGAATCCCTTTATTACCATGATATTTTAATGTTTTTATTACCTCCATAATTTGTATTCAAGTGTCTCTCATTTTGTTAGTAACTGTAACTAAAATATCATTTTAAATGTTTTAAAACATTATTCTTCTAAATATTTCTCATTAACGTATTTGTTTTAAAAATGGTTTTAATATTTTATTTATATAGAAATTAATGTTTTAAAATTGAAATTCCATTTAAAAGAATCAAAGTGATATGGGACACTTTGATTCAATAATATATTTTAAACATATTCATGAAAAATAGCGAGACTTTTAAATGTTCTCATGAAAAAGGGATATTCCTCTAAAATATTTTTAAGGATCATTTCCAACTATGTCAACATCCATTATGTGTTATTATTCTTTCCTAAGGATGATTTGTTATGATACAAATATTCCATACTATATTAAAGGTTTTGTAATATGTTTAACTATGGATGTGTTATTTTTACATCATTCATGGTTTATGGATAAATTATTGACATTTCATATACTATTTTTAATACGACTGACTATGTTATGATTAAAACATTCCATATGAGGAATGAATGGGACTTAATAAGTGATAGGTGGAGCCCTCTATAGATCCTTGATGCATTAGTTGGTCTCATGAGATAAACTAGTGTCTTGGTCCAGGGCCTTGAAAAAAACATACTTGTAGTCTTGGCAAAAGGCCTTGACTATGTGGTTTTGAAGTATGGATATACGCATTTCATCATTATGAAATTTGATATTGATATTAAATGTGATTATTAAACTAGTAAAATATCCATGTGAATATGTAAATGAGATGTTTTGATATGTATATGCCATATTATGCAGAAGTTTAGGTTTAAAAGGCTTGTGTTCCCGTCTCATACATTTCCTTAAATGTTTATTCTTATTTATGAAAGTTTCTACTATATTATTATCCTTAATGAGCATCTGAACTCACCCCTTTCTTATGTTCTATTTTTTCTCAAGATGCAATGATTTATATTATGATTAACCTGCGAAAATTAGCTAAGGGATATAAGAGTTTTCAAAGGGTACACAATGTTGTTTTTTTATTTCATGATGTACTGTAAAACTTATGTATGTATCTAGTACTTGAAAGGATACTAAACTAATCGTTCTTTTAGGATATGATTCCTTTTATCATACCACTTTTATGCAATAATTCACTAATTCTAGTAAACATGGTCCTGGCTGTTACATTTGGTATCAGAGGAAGTATTGTACAAACCATGGAAGAAAGATTTTAGAAAACTCTGATTAGAAAACACTACCCTAAGATAGACATTGAGTATTCATATAAAAGAACATCAAAAAATTTTGGTATTATAAATATTACGTGGGTTTTCCATGAAATATATCCATATATGGATACGAGCAGGTGGAGGCGGCTCTAGAAAAGATGTACCTAGGATTGAAAACTCTGATAAAGAGTTTCAGGCTTGACCCGAGGTATTCTAGTACACAACAACAGGATTTGCTGCACTCTTGGTTAGGAAACTCCCATGGTATATTATTAGGATAATTAACATTTTCATTACAATCCAATTTGAATAATTTTAATAATAAATAACTTTAGTTAATCATAAGGTGTTTTAGATTGAAAATAAAGTGTTATGATATTATATAAATGATTTAATGACTCACACTATGATTTCTTGTGTTAGTCAATGCACAGATTCCAAGGAAGTCATAGTAACATTGAACATGATGCACAAGGATGTCATGGTGATGGAAATGAGAAAAAATGGAATATTTATAGGTGTAAAAGATATCAGGATCATTCCAAATTAGTTTTCCAAAAATATGATCCACAACATATATATTATCCAACTCCCGAACATAAAAAAAATAGAAATACAGTGAATGATAAGAGCTCCAGCAATGAAGACCATGGAAAAAATAAATATCAATTTCCCTCATACAAGAAATTTAGAAGGAGACACCAATGAATGTGTCTCAATGGAACAAATAAATGCTTTATGTGTGGGCAAGAAGGATATAAAGTAATGAATTTCCAAGGAAAAATGAAGAGTATTATGGATGAAAATAAAAATGATCCAAAGAATCCATTTATAGTTATTTTACGTAAATGTAGTTGACCTAGGATTTTTTTTGGTGAATTAACTATTCTATAGGATATCCTTCTAGTCAAGGAAGAATCTATGTGGAAATAAATAGATGGTCAAATGTGTAAAAGTATTAGTGCTATTTGTTGATGAGATTACGTTGGATGACATTTCTCTTATATGTGTAACCCTACAGTTTGTTATGTGAAAATGGTATTTTAGGATGAATTTTCTATTCAATTTTTTTAAAGTTATAAATAACCATTTGGGTTTATATTATCCTTGAATTTGAGTCAATTACATGTTATTAAATTTTGGGATGAAAATGTGAGGTATTAGATAACATTTATGGTGAAATTATGTTATGGTTTTTAAAATAATTTATCTCATTTTGGGAATTTTATAAAATATAGATTTAGGAAAAATACAATATGGAGATCGTGTGACAACCTATAATGTCCGAAAAAGATACGAGAATCGAACCCACAACTAGAGTGTGATTGGGATTTATCCCTTACCATAGAAGTATGTGAAGTATCTAGTTAGTGTGACAAATTATTTTCAGCAAAATGATTTTATTGATTAATAATAAGTTGATTTTGGATCTTATGTATTATTAAATGGATATCAGTAGTATAGAAAAATGATTTGGTGATTAAGTGATAAATGTTATTTTGGAAAATGATCGATTTTTTGGGAAGACTATATGCCAATGGAAAATAAAATAAAATAATATTTCATTTGAAGATTAATGGTAGATTTTTATCTACACTTTTATTTTGGATTTATAGATATTTGGTTCATTTATAGAAATGATTAAACTATCATAGAGAATATGTGATTAGGATAATTAATTTTTAGTATGTTACTTTAAGAGTAGTCGATTTTAATTGGAAATACAATTGAACATGGAAGACTATGTAATAAAATTCATCAAGGTTTTGGGTTTCAATATTATTTTGGATTATATTGAAGTATTTTAAGTAAATTTTTTTTATAAAATGTAATTTATTTAGCTTTGGGTATTGTTGGTTTAATTTAAGAAATTAGGATTAGTATTTCTTTCTCTAAAGGTCAATCCTTTTTTGGGATGATCTGATCTTGTACTAACCATTTCGGTTTTGGTTATTCCTTAAATAGAAGGTAAATATATAGTTTATCCTTTGTGTATCATGCGATTCTCTTGATGTTGATCCTAGTTCCTCAGGTATGACCAAGACATCTTGAATACTCATTGAAAAAAATGATGAAATAATGGTTGAAATTTAATAAAGGATGAAACTTTACTTAAGATGTAATTATATCTCTTTATGTTCTTAGTCAATCTCATAAATAAATTCCTCATCTTTATGAAATGAAACTTAAAACAAAAAACATTGTCTGTTTACACTTCCATCTAGGAAACTAATGGTCATTTATCCCATTACAAGTTTGTGGTTTTCTTGTTGTTAAATTTCTCCTAATCATGTTTTCTATCACTGCCCATCTGAACTTGACACTTATTTTATCTTCCATATCCATTTTTTCCTACATGGAGTCCTATTATGGGTTATCTAAGGTGACATTTTTACTTTTCTTTATTTCTTTTAACATAAACGTTTTATTGACTCTTTTTCCAATGTGGGACTTTCAATGAAGTTCCCATGATAAAATTTAAAATTGTGAAGATGAAATATCAAAAAGGGGGAAGAATGTAACACCCAAATATTTCATAGTTAGTTATTTTCTTTAAAGTAATTAAATATATTATGTTACTTGCATCACCGAATTCCATCGCACTATGACTTACCAAAATAGTTGTTCAAAAAGAGGTTATGAATAGTACTGATTGAATTTTTTATTTTATATACTCCATATAATTTTAGAATCTATATTATATTTTTCTAATACATAATATAATAACAAATTCATTTTTTAGATAAAAGAACTATTATAAAAAAAATGCAATTTTACAACCTTTTAATGGAAAACCCTTTTTAAAACAAATAGTTGACAACTTTTTATATTCAATTTAATGAAATTAAATTATTATTTATAATACTGAAATTAAAATTTATTTTGGATAAATTTTTGGTACTTTTATGATAAATTTTATATTTTGATGAAAACTAAAAAATACTAAGTTTTAATTGATACCAACTTTGCTAATAGAAATAATTTATAGTGTTAAATCATGAATTATAATGGTTTGTAAGTATAATTAAATTATATTTTTATCATATAATATAATTTAGGTCATTATAAGTAATTTCACATTTATATTTGACATTAACACATGTCAATATTTTGATAGTTATTACTTTCTAATAACCCACATTTCAGTTTTAACAAAGTGAATTAATTTTAAATTAATTGATGCAACTTCTATGTTTTTAATATGAAAAAATATAATTCATTTTTGAATTCAGAATATAAAAATTAGCATAGGGTAATGTTTTGGTACTTTTCAGAAAACATTTAATTTTTTATGAACATTTAAAAGACACTACGTTATAGTTTTAAACCTAATTTTTATTTAAATTTTTAATTATTTTATTTAAAATTATTTTATTTAAATATATATATATAAAACCTATATAAGTTGAATTTCATTCACTGGAGTCATTTTATAACAAAATTAGATGTATAAAATTTTATTGATCTTTTTACCATATTTTACCCACCTTCTAGGAGCATTTGAAAATTTGCATAAAACATAATTTTACCGCTTCTATGAATTTAATTTCAAAAATCCATGAGATGTGGTTTATATCAGTATGTAAAATGTGGTTCAATAAGATGAAAATAATTTTTGGTGAGTAGTAACTTTTGACTTTTATTTACCACTCTGAAAAGTAAATTGGGTTATTAATGGTAAAAATGATATTATAATTACCTTAGAAAATGTTTTAATTCTATAGGATAGGTATAATTCGACCAAAAACAACCTTACGGATAATATATGATCTGTTTTTTCCACTTGTATTAGACTAGGACATTTATTGTTATTTTATTTAAAAAATGGTTATATGTGATAAATTCAATGTTAAATAACTAAACCATTTTTAATATTGGTTTATACATAAATTAAATTAGACTATAAATTTCATTATAAAGATAAAAATATTTCCTATGTAATTTTAATATATTGATATTTTTTAGACCTGAAATAGTTAAATTTATTTATGACACAATGATGATGCAGTACTTACCTTATTAATGAATGATTAAAATAAATGATATTATAAATATCCAAATAAAAGTAATTTGAGAATGTTTATGAATTACACATATTTTTTAGGTTAATATAAAATTTTATGGTTGATGAAATAATTTTTTTGAGGTAATCTTACTGTTAGGACTTTCACAAAAACAAAATACCAAATAGTTTCAAAAATGACATAAATTTGTTTTTTTAAAAAACTATATTAATGGTTGATATAATATTCTTAAAAATCTAAGGTTCAAAAAAAGAAATAAAATAAAATTATATATGTCATTAATGAACCAATATATGTTCTTTTAGAAGTTAAGAGTAATTTTATTAACCATAGAGTGTAGAAATACAAGAAGACATGGTAAAATATAAACTATTTAACTAAGAGTTAAATCTGATTGATAAGGTTAAAATGGAAACCTAAACTTGTCTAAAACCTATTGGTTACGAGTTTTTCGACCCATACCTACATTATATTCTAAATAAAGCATTTTGGAAAAATTTTAAACCTAAAATAATTTTATTATAAAATAATATTTCATGTTTTTTCTAAAGTGACCCTCACCTCTCTTATAAAAGTGTACTTCCCCTACCCTCAAAATCACACTCCGAAAGTCTTTTTGTTCAGCCAAAACCTAACCACATATCATCTAAAATTCCATAATATCAACCTAGAGTACTTACTTTGATTTGAAAGACAACCTAAGGATCCATTTTGATCAACTCAAAAGAAAACACCCGAAGAAGATGTAATAATTTTACCACCCTTTTTCAAGTTCTTTTCTTCTTCCACTTACTCTTTCTTTGTTGTTTCCATACCAAAATAACAAATCCAGTGACTTCAATAGAATGTGATGTTATAATAAATATTTTACAACCATATTCATTATTTTATCCATCATATAAATGAAAAGTCACCATACGTGTGTACATATGAATTACCGACTCTATGCTCTGGTGTAGTTTGTTATTCAAAAACATAATTATTAGGATGGGTATAATAATGCATATAACTGATTTCAATAATAAATATAACATGTAAATTATTCTTTATATATCATATACCATCAAATTATAAACAATTTCCCATAAAAAGAATATTATTGTCGCTCGTGCGTACGTATGGCTTACCGTCTCCACGATCATGATGTGATGCATTCTCCATCATCATAATTCATGAATAATTTTTATTTTATGATTAAAAATAATTTTTAGATGCTTAATATCATTATTGATATGAATCAAATATATAATATACATAAAAAACATGACATATGTATAAAAACATATAATGGAAAATGAATCAATTAACAACCAAAACAACGATACTACTGAAATATCATTAGCAATAAAATATTAGAAGATAATATATGATATAATATTTATTTATTTGGTTCTTTTATAATATAATAACAATGATTTAAACATTATATAGGAGGTGAACCTACCACATACTAAGTAAAAGTACAAGATAATGGGTTTTCATCTCACTTGTATTCCCATGAGATTCGTGCTCTATTTGCCACTATTACCATTTGTGTGATGTATGTACAACACATGATTTTATTTTTCTCATAATATATTTTAATTTATGGGTAATTAAATCATCATTGGATGATCCTTATATCATAGGGTGTATGTTTTTGGAGTTACTAAATAGTTAAGAGAATTTCAAATTCCAATTTCCACTCATTCGGTTTTACGCAAACGTCATTTATTACATTACTCCAAGATTATGTGTGAAATAACTATTTATTTAATTATATAGTAATTTCCACTTCCCTTTGTGTGGATATAATTTTGATACACATATTCACTAAATTGATAAATTCTCATTTCATCGATATAAACTCGATAAGAGTAATTTTAACTCAATTTATATTCATTTAGTTAAACATCCAAGTCATTGGGGTTGTTTTTACAAGAATATGTGTGAATGTCCTATGATTTATTTACACTAAATATATAAAAATATTGGGTGTATTTATATTTTTCAGACATAATTATGTAATTTATTTATCCTTCACCTATAGATACAGTCTTTATAAAGGAATTCATCCCAACATACATTCCATTGAGACTGCTTTGTTGTTATTCTCCAATTCACTTTTATTTGTTGTATATACAATACTTTGACCTAGTATATAATGAATCCATTTATTCTCATGATATTATATTTTTTTTATTAATTAAATAATTTGTATTCAATTATTTCTCATTTCATTTGGAACTGTAACTAAAATATCATTTTAAATGTTTTAAAAAATTATTCTTCTAAATAATTCTCAATAATTCCCATGTTTTAAAAATGGTTTTAAGGTTTTCTGATGTAGACATTAATGTTATAAAATTAAAATTACTTTTAAAAGAATCAATGTGGTATGGGAAACATTGATTCAAATATTTATTTTAAATAACTTCTTTAAAATTAGTTAAACTTATAAATGTTTTTAGGAAAAATGGATATTTCTATCAAAGATTGTTACTGATCATTTTAAAATATGTCAACATTCATTATGGGATATTATTCTTGATTGAGGTTTATTTATTTTTATTATAATTTTCGATACTTTATTTAAGGTTTTGTGATATATTTGAATATGTATGTGTTATTTTTACACCATTTATGGTTTATGGATAAGGTATTGACATTTCGTATGCTAGTATTAATATGAATGTTTATGTTTTGTTCAAACCTTTTTATATGAGGAAATAATTGGACTTAGTAAGTAAGGGGTGGAGCCTGATATATCTCCTCGATGCATCGGTAGGTCTAATGAGACAAATTAGTTTCTTGGAACAAGGCCTTGACAAAATATTATGTGTAGTATTGGTACAAGGCCTTAACTATGTGATTATAAAGTCTGGAATTATGCATTCCATCATTATGAAATTGGAAATTGATATTATATGTGATTATTTGAATAATATAACATCAATGTGAATAATTAAATGGCATTATTTTGATTTATCTTTTCCATATTATGATGATGATTATGTTTAAAAGGCTTGTTTTCTAGTCTTATACATTCTCTTAAATATTAATTCTTATTTTTGATAGATTCCACTATATTGTTATCCTTACTGCACATCTAATCTCACCCCTTTCTTATGTTCTAAATTTTCCCAAGTTGCAAATAAGTATATTATGAATAAAATGTAAGAATAGGCTATGGAATATAAGAGTGTTCAAAGTATACCCAATGTTGTTTTTTATTTCATTATGTAACGTAAAACTTATGTATGTATCTACTACTTCCATGGATACTAAAATAATCGATCTTTCAGGACATGATTCCTTGTACCATATCAATGTTATGTAATAATGCACTGATTCTAGGTTATTGGGGTCAGTTAAATACAATTTATCAAAACATATAATACATTATAAAGGGATTACATAATGATGATGGATTTTAGAAAATTTTATTCATTAATATGAGGAAAATAATATACTTTACATGATTTACTATCAACTCTACATCATCTATTTACATCAATATACAGTATTAATAGATTTAATTCCATTAATTCAAATTCAAATTACATTATCATTATCCACCCAATGAAAATTAAAAAATTTATATAAAATACAACTAATGAAGATGATTCATATACAATTATTAAATCTATACCCTTCAACTAGTACATTTTCACATATAAATTATTATTCAACTATAAAGGTCTTTCCATTATATCACTGGTGGACATAAAAACCTATGTCGATGTTGTTATCCTTTTCCTAGATTACATTATATGTTTAAATGAAACATTATCAATACTAAACATAAGAAATACTTACCTATTTGTAACTTAAACCATTTTCCCATCTCTCAACTAAAATCAATAATACAACATTGACATAACCCTACCCCATTGAAACCCCTCCGTAGATGATTGAAAAGAAAATAATGACCCCAAAATACCACCTCTAATATGATATGGGTTGGAGACTATCACTAAGGGTATATAACACTCATATAATACAAATTTCATTCCTAAATTATAGGAAGACAAATCAAAACCACAAATCAACTGAAAATATAGATCATGAAGATAAATAATTTTCACAATGAATGTACCAATACATGTTGATATATATTATGAAACTATGATAATTTAAGAATACCCACATAGAACTCCACTTCATCTCACTAAATAACAAATAACTCAATCTACATCCAACTATATTACAAAATAACTCAAGAAAACAATAATGATTTAGAATTTTATAAATAGAAAATTTCCTTAGAATAAACATTTTTGTAACATATTTTAAAATTTTTTTTAGTAGAAGCACATGAAACACATAACAAAACTGAAAAAAAAAATTATTTTATTAACTAGGAAGGTTAAATTTATAGAATAAATATAGCCATAAAAATGAAAAAGAGTTCAATGGGAAAATAAAAAAACAAAATTGTAATCCGAAAGTGTAGATCACATGGATAAATAAGATTAATATACTCATGAAAGCATTGTAAAAAACACATCAGTAATATAATTGACATGTTTAAAATAATGAATATAACACCATGAGAGGAATTATAGTTGATAGTGATTTTAATAATTAAGAAGTACTTATAAGAGGAAATATTTTGACAACATATAACATAAGAAATAATTAATTATGAGTTTAAATTTATGGATTTCAATATCTTATGTTTCAAATATCTTTTTGGATTAGAGTTTCCTAGAATTTATAAAACAATTATATAAAAAAGTGAACTTTTCGACATAGTGTAAATTTTTATACACAAAAACATGTTCTTAAATTTGATACCTTATTAGATTATGTACACCTTTACATCATTTAAGGAAAAACACTATAACAAGAACTCTAAACATTAAAAATTCCAAGAAAACATTATATCCTATGAAAAGTATATAAAAACATGGGATGAGAAGAAAATACTAAGTAAGGGATAAAAAAATAAAACCTATTAAACTAGTGGAAATCATAGAAACCCATAGAAATGTTTACCTTTTCTCATAATAAATTATGATAATATAAAATAAATAACAACAACATATGAAAAATTAATCCTCACATTTATAAAAATGGTAAAATGCATAAAATACATATATTATATAGGAATGTAACTTGGTAAAACACGAGAACCCATCAAAATGATTTTTCTTGAAAACAAACCATTTAATTTTAAAAGATCATACACATTCTTTATGAAATAAAAACATACTAATTTAAAACACTCTAAAAGCATATGAAACCCATGTAATTTGTTTGATACATTATATTCATCACCTATGTTCACTCGGGTTTCACCCATAACAAATAAATCAATATATTTTAATTTAAATAAATATTTATCTTGAAATAAATCATTATTCAATTAATTGTAGAGTGTTGTGACTTTAATGAGATATAATTTTACCATATAATTTCGTTAATTTAATGATATTTTTACTCATTATGTTATGTTTTAGTTGATTTATTTTCAATTGATGATAATTTGGTTTTAAATAAATAAAGATTATCATTTTATGTTTAATTAAGGTACTTGAAGTTTTAATTACAAATTTTGATCCAAATTTGAGTATATTATTCAATTCTAAATATCTTGATAAAATATTTGATATTTATTTTGATTAATATTAAATAATTTAAATTTATTTTATATTTTTATTGTTTTTAATTAAATAATCAATTTAAAAATAAATTGTAATATTTTTTAAAGTAATTTTATAAATTTTGATATTAAATTATAACATAAATCCTTTATAATTTTTTACATTTAAATTTATTATTAATTATTTTATTTGCTAATGGTATAGGATACATGTTTCAAATATTTTGTTATTTATTTTTCAATAAGTATTATTTTTTAATTTATTTCTTGTAAATATTTATGTTATTTTTTTAATCATATAACATTTGAATTTCAATTTGAATTTTTTATATGTTAGATTATATATTATGTCAGTTTTATAGTTTTTTGGATTGTGCAGTGATGTAGCCCATTACAAATTTTCTTAGATGTAAGGTAATTTAAAATGTTCTTTCCCTATTAAATAAATCATGTGAGATCGGGTTTGAGTGAATTGAATATATGAATGTTTCAATTTTTTATGACCAGATATTGATAATGAAGACTACACTAAGGTAGGTTTGTTCTACACCGTCCAATGCTAATGTAGTTTTGATCCACTATTCTTTCATTCCTTGTAATTTGATCAACCATGGAATAAACTTCCAAATTGATCTATATTTGAGCTATTTCATGGATTTAAATGCTTACCGAAATAAATATCAAAGTTAAGTTTTTGGGTTCAAATTGACTAGGGATGAGGAAATGTTGAACAAAACTTTGATAGAATAGTCTTATAATTTTTTGATGATTTTCTATTTTTAATATTATTCCATGAAATTTTGATTTTCAAAGAATGTAACCAAATTTCTATTTTTTAGGTGTTTAAATAAAGATTAAGAACCAATTTTATGATACTAAAAGATCTATTTACTTGTGGATTTTTCCATTTTAGCTTCTATTTTATAAATATATATGATCAGGATTCACACATTCTACTGATATGATAGAGTTAAAATAAGAGAGTTTCCAAGGTTCTTGATCATTTTTCTGAGTGAAATTCAAGCTGCAAGAGATGATTTTTTCAAATGATGTGAGATCCTCACTTTATTGGTTCAAACACTGAGTTGTGGAGGATTTTTGTCCGTTTTGTAGGGTGTTGGTTTGAAGTGAAGATAATGATATGAGTTGCAAATTTATTAACATTTATAGAGAGTTTGGATTCAAATTAATAAGGGAGAAAATGATGGAATTAATTAGTTGTTAGAGGGGTAAAATAAATATTACATGACAATCCAAAAAATGGAGTTGAATGATTTACTTCTTTCTTCCACATGACATTAAGTATTGGGATATTTTAATACCACATGGTATACAAAAAAGGATAATAAGAAAGATGAGGATTATTAAATATATTTTTGAATTGAATGGTATATAGAAGGAACTTATGAAGACTTTCAGATGTGGAGTGATGAGAGAGGAAAGAAGAATATTTTCTTCATATTTATAGATACTCTTGATATAGAAAAAGAATGATGGATAATTGCACTCTGTGATCATGTATGGATTATTATTTTACTGGTTGAAGCAATCAGATTCTCATAGTTATTTCTTTCTATGTTTTCATCTTTATTATTTATTGAATTTTATTCCCTCTTGAATATTTATGTTTTAAAATTTCATTTCCAATTGGAAATTAATTCTTCTATCACTTAGTTAATTATTTTTCTTCCAATTAGATATTGTCTCATTTATTATCTATGTGTGACAATATCTTATTTCTTTTTATTAGATCGACCTTAGTTGATGTTTTAATTTGATACTCTCTATTTAAATTTCACAATATAGGATCAAGGATTATGAGTATAGAGTGTGTTTATTATTTCATTTCACATGGTATTTGTTGAGTTCATTGATCATCTCTAATGGAAGTAAAATATTCTACTGATATCTTTATATAATACTCAAATTAAAAAACAAGTAGAAACACATATTTTGAGATTTCAAAACATGTTTCGAAAGAGTTATAATCATTTAGACTCTTTAAAATAATGAAGAAATATTGGTTCATAAGAAAACCTAGTTATAATATTTCCTACTCATTTCATTTAATTCACATATACTTATTTTTCTTCTTCTTCCTATCTACTATTATATTCTTTCAGGATTTTAAATCCTTAGGTTATTAAAAATCTAAATATTTCTTTTGCAGCATTAGTTTTCCTAGATAAAATTTTAAAATAAAAAATTATAGAATAAAAAAATGTATGAAATAAAATCTTAAAGTACAACTCATTAAGGGAAAACCTTGGTGGATACAATATTGTTACTATCTAGCATTACTTTTTACATAGGTATAAAAATTTATAAAAGGACTTCTTTTGAATTAGTGTCCTTATAGGGGAGGCTTTCAATGAGTTATAAAATGTAATTTTTTTTAAATTTATATAAAAATATCCTAAAAATAGTCTTCAAAATGTATTTCATCTCTAATATAAGACAGTAAAATATAGAAATAGAAAACTATTTCAATATTATAAATAGATAAATATTAAAAAACAAGAGAAGTTTAATTTTAAAACATAAAAATTGGTTAAATTTATCAAAAAGAAACACCACAAGAAAATTTCAAAAAAAATAGATAAATAACATACTTAAACATTACCAACTAAAGAAAATTAATTGATATTGCTTATCATGACCCATCCCCTAGGGCCCATGCCATGGCTAACCCAAGAGTGCCTCCCGAATTCCAAGGGATGATGAGTAGTGTCAAAGGCATCAACCTACAAGTGAGAGAATTTTTCTAGAGTACATGTATGGACAAACACACCTAACCATGTCCCACATGCTAAAAAGGAAACATGTATAACTTAAAAAAGATGAGTACAAGTTCAAAAAATACCAGTGTGACAGAATATAAACCCAGCAAAGAAATTGGAAACCAAAAAATATAAAAAGGAAACTTTGATGGTCGTCTACCGAACACCCCACCTGGTCATTAGAGTAGGTTATATTTTGGAAGCTGAAGTAGAACATCATGTCCACCCAATCCTAATGGGCCATAACTATTCTTAAGACACCATGTCGACCATCGTAGTCTATATCAGTTTAGTCTCTATGATCACCTCTAGGTCTCAGCCAGCTAAAGTCTCTATCAAAATACATATCATCTGCACTAGACACAACACATGCGGGCAAAGCCCGTGTATGGGTCAATAAAAAAATACTCAGACGGGACCCAAAAACCAAAATAAAATACCACACATAAAACCTAAAAGTGAAGCATAAATTATAATAAAACTCAAACCAGGTATAAAATTTGTGTAGTAATAGTAGAAACATTAGTCACATCATCGAACACATCGACAATTGGAGAACTCCTCATATATTGAGTACATTGGGCCTTCCATGTCACACAGAAGTGATTCCCACTAGCCTTGGATGACTTAGGTAGACTTCCTCATCAAATAACATGGTCCGGAATTGTCACAAAAAAGTGCTTCCAACTGGGCCATTGTCGAGTCTCATAGAGTCAAAAGTCAGCAGTCTTCTGGTCTCTTCTAACCACAGGGTTCCGTATATAGTGCCCCTGGAAGAACCGTGTCTTCAACCATTAGTTTCATTTAAAAATCTATGAGATCCTCCTCAGGTCATTCCATAAGTTCATCCTTGATTAGAGGGTCCCAAAGCCAAAAACGAATAATCAATCAGATGACCAGTTTTTATTTTATTAGCATTTTAGAAAAGAGGAGTCTGTTACGTCTAGGTCAACAACCCGACCCAGGGGTTTCATATACCTTGGATTAGTTCTGAATAATTCAACATGACCCAATTTTGGTCTGGGTCGGTCTGGTAAAGCCTGGCTAGTGGGCCAAGCCCAATTGACTTTGTAGGGCTCGGTCTGGTTTGGCTGAGTGTCCAACCTGCCTGGTCACCCGGTGACCGAATCTCGTCCGGCCCAGCCCACGGGGCGGCGGTTCCATCCCACTAGGTTGGGGTGTGACTTTACAAACCGAATCATGGAAAACGTGGTGCGTGTCGGTGGTGTTTCACCTGGCTAGGACGTGGTCGGTTACCGCATCCATCCTCCACTTTCCCCACAGACTGGCATGACCCTCTTGCCGCGGTCAAGCTACCACGGCTCATCAAACCTTCGGGATGGCCAATACGTAGGCCATCCATCAACATGGATCCAGGTGGGTGCTTCATCTCCCAGATTTTTCCACGGAGTGCTGACGAGAGTGCTGCCCCCTCCTCCCACGGCCACCGTCATGGTCCGCTAACACCCCCCCCCCCCCCCCCCGAAGTTGTTCGGTGGATCACCATACATGCTCTGGTGGTCTGTTGTTCTCTCCTTTTATGTGTGCGCACTCTAGGGAACTTCCACTTAACCTTGAGGCTTCCAGAATCATCTTTCCACCACATTGAGGTTGCGATCAGCAAGAATGAAAAATAAATAGGTGCTCGGGGCTTGTTCTTGTCACATCATAGTCTCCGCATTAGAGAATTATAATCATAGGGAGGCTCGGTGATTGTGCCTCAATCAATCTAGAGATAAAATAATACCAGAAAATAAATCCAAATGAAATGTCACCCCCTACATAAACATATGATTCACAGATCAACCTATTCATGGTTTTATCCATGTTCATTGATACTAGAATAAGAATGGGGAAGAACTCTATAATCAAATAACACCTACCTCATTGATGGTCGATGCCACAATGTTTCATCCTCGAGGTTTCAAGACATTAATGACGTTTGTCACTTCCGACTCTATTGTTCAAGGTACGTTGATTTTTTTTTTACGTTTTTCAGTGTTTTTCATTCATTTTTGGATAAGAAGATCATTATAGGTTCATCAGAGAATCCTCACAGTTTAATTTTGCCTTCAACCAATTTCTCAACCAAAATAAAAATAAGAAATGTCACAATGATTCTGTTACATTGTTTCATTTGTGAAATAGAATTTTTGACACACATCATTAAAGAGTCATTACAATATAATTCAATGATCCATTAATGAGAATCATCAATGCACCATGTCATTTCACCACATCATCATTATCCAGTGCACAATAGATGAGAAAATAAAATCAAATAACTTTTTAATGATATTTAATTATTTTAAAAAAAGGCTGAAAATAAAATTTTCTATTTGGACATTTTTGGATAATGTTATATTCTTTGTAGGTGAATCCTGGTGTTCTAAATTCAACGGTGCTCTCAGATTATCGATCAGAGAAGTGGTTCAAAAGTTATAAAAACATGCTCGCATGTTTACTTAATATTACTTAAAAAAAGTTCAAAATTATTTTCTGGGATAATAAGACCTCAAAATCAAGTTTCGTAAATGTGTGAGGTCTCAGAATAATTACACAAAATTTAAAAAATATTACATGTAAATTCCAAGACATTAAATTCTTCCCACATTGTAGATTTACATCCCCGAAATCCAGAACAAAAAATAATCATACAGACATGTGTATTGCGAAAAAGTATGTACCTCTCACTCTCATGTGCTTTCATAGAGATTCAAGTTTTTCCACTAAACTCACACAAGAGGAATCGACCACCCACATATGAACTGCTCTTATCGATCTTCTATCTCCAATGAGAACTCTGAAAATGTATCCCAATCGTCATTATAAAACTCGCCCTAGCCGATGATGTGTGATGCATCATGAACGTACCTCCTCAGATGGGACAAATGAAAAAATTATGCACTCGGTTCATTTTTGGGGGAAGATGTAGGAAGTACGCTACCTCATCAACTCTTCTTAGGATCTAAAAAGGTAAAATAAACCTTTTATATTGCATACCACCCCAGCCAAATCTCTATAATCCTTATCGGGGTGAGACCCAAAAGAATACATGATTTCACTATTCAAACACCAAGGGTCTCCATATCCTATCATCATAATCCTTCTTCTTACACCGTGTAGTCCTCATCTACTCCTAGATGATCTGAACCTTATCGGTTATATCTCGTACCAACTCCGGACTTGTGAGTGTTAACTCCCTTATGTCTATCTAGCATAGGGGTCATCTGCAAGGCTGCCCATATAAGGCCTCAAATGGTTACATTCCAACAGTAGAGTGATAGTTAATGTTGTTTGAAAAATCCACCAGTGGTAGGTTTTCCCCCCAACCATGACCAAAATCCAAGACACAAGCATGTAAGATGTCCTCCATGCCCTATATTGTCCAATCCATCAGACCATCAGTCTAGGGATAAATATTTGTGCTCAAGCACAGCTGTGTCCCGAACGCCTTCTATAATCCCTTCCACAATCGAGATGTAAAGTGAGCGTCACAATCAAAGACGATCATTGAAGGCACCCTATAAATCCACACTATCTCCTAGACGTAAAGGCATCCCAATCACTATACTGATCCCTAATTCAGATGGGTAGGATGTGAAATGACTTGGGGAGTCAGTCGACGTTCTCCCAAATAGATTCATGGCCCTAGATGTATATGGTAACCAGGTCAAAAATTATATTGAGATACTGTACTATTTCCACTCTAGTACACCGAGTGTCTGGGCCATGTCAGCTGGAATCCAATGCTCAACAGTCACATACTGACAAGTGAGGAATCATGAAACAAACTCGACCACCACTTTCATTATCCCTAGCCACCAGTATTGAAGTCGGAGGTTCTAGTGCATCTTCACCACTCCAGGATGTATTTCTAAAGGGGATGTATGTAACTACCACAAAATATCATCTCGCAACATCACTGAAACTAAATTTCACCCTCTGAAATAGATTATGTCCTCTCCACCAATCGAAAATACATCAACTGCTCATACCGAGGATAAGTGTTCACATCGGACCTTGTAATGAACAACCACAATCTATGCCTCCTTGAATTTATATAAGAGTGGGGATGTAACCGTCATCAACTAAAGGTAAGAATCTACACCATCATCCACAAAGGGTATTTGAATCACGACCAACTACTTTGTCTCCTAACTCAACATCTACAAATCAATCCTCCTGTTAAGGGCATATGCAACCACGTTCACCTTCCCAAGAGTATTGACTTTATCCATGTCATAGTTTTGGAGGAAGTCTAAAATTTTATACTGTATCATGTTCAGGTCATTCTGGGAGAATATATACCTGAGACACTTTTGGTTGGTGTAAACTCTAAACATTTCACCCATCAAGTAGTGTCACCACATCGTTCTGGAAAAGACACTACTACTAGATCCAGGTCATGGGTAACATAGTTATGCTCATGATACACCAACTGGCGTGATCCATAGATGATCACTGCTCTCTCCTTTATCATGACACAACCTAGTCCAATCCTTGTTGAATTATAGTAAACTACATACCCAACACCCTCCTTTGGTAGTCTCATGATGGGGATACTAGTCAGTCACTTCCTCAGCTCCAAGATACTCTATTGACATTTATCCATACAAATGAAGGTATGTACATTCTATGTTAATGTCGATAAGGGTGCTGATACTCTAATAAAGTTAGGCTCAAACTTCCGATTGTAACCAGTCAACTCAAAGAATATCCACACACCAGACACTCTCCTGGGATGTTCCCAAGGAAGCACCCCCTCTATCTTCGTTGGATCCACTACAACTCCAAACTCTGGGATGAAGTGTCCCAGAAAGTTGAGATCCAAAATCCAAAATTGACTCTTCGAGAGGTTACCATAAATATGGTTCTCTCGGAGTGTATCCTGGACCATCCATAGGTTTTCATCTTGCTTATCCTCCAACAATGAGTACATAATGATGAAATAAATAAAGAAAACAACAAAACGGTCAATGTAAGGCTGGAAAAAACTATTCTGGAGTCGCATGAACATAGAAGGGGTGTTGGTCACACTGAAAGGAATCACCAAGAACTCATAGTGGCCATATCATCACCTGAAGGTTGTCTTAAGTACATCCTCATCCCATACCCGAAGCCGGTGACAGTCTAATATGAGGTCTATCATTGAGAAGCACTTCACCCCTTTCAAATGGCTGAAGAGATCATTGATTCTTGATAGTGGGTACTTATTCTTTATGGTCACATGGTTCATGTTTCGGAAGTCCATGCATAACCTCAAACTCTTGTCTTCCTTCTTGGAAAAAAGAATTGAAGCTGACTAGGGTGAAACAATGGGATTTACAAACCCCTTCTCTTGCATGTCCTCATGCTTTACCCCTTAGCTCGTGAAGCACCGTAAGTTCCATCCGATATTCTTGTGTGAATATGAGTGTCGTCTCAGGGTATAGGTCAATTCAAAATACTTCCTTCCTACAAGGAGGTAGTATGGGAACAACCTTAAAGAAAACATCCTTGTACTCTTCCACAACTACAAGAAATCATGTACTCCTCTCATCCACTACATTAAGGGTAAGGCAAGCCAACTTCTGTGTGATCGGATTCACCCACCTCTAAGAAAGTCCATCTTGTACTGCAAGGGTTTACTTCTCTTCGGTGAAAGAAAACATGGTCCTATCCTTGTGGAAACCCCGCACTGTACACTAAGAATAGTCAACATCAGCATAGACTGTGGATAACTAGTCCATACCAATGATTATAATGTAAGTCATCGATGCTACTACTAGGATATCTCAACCGAAGCTCTCAGCTCATAGAGTAAGCTCACACTACCAGTACTAGTGTGTAATCATCAAATCCCTTCCTGTATGAGTATCTAACCATAAGGATCAATCCAACCACTACATTAAAATTTCCAAGATCCGAATGGGAGATGTCGAATGGAAGGAGTGACTATAACATGTGTTTATAAGAGCTGAATCTAGGGAAGAGAAGACATAGATTGTACCTCATATCTTCTCTAGAGAACCATTGTCATATGCCTCCAGTATCTAAAGTTGTTCTCTCCCTTATCTCCCTACTCCCTAAAGACATGGTGGACCACCTGTGGGTAGTTGCAGTAAAAAATCAAACCATTACCCACCACCTGATGCTTGGCCTACTCCCCAACCGCGTCCACCACACTGTGGTCCTCCTCACTCAAATCGTTGCCTCTGAGTCGGGAGGCTCTAGATCATCTACTGGTCATCTGTATAGAGAGTTGGGAAGTAAAATTCCTTGTGTTTCAGCCCACCGAACAAGAATAAAAGACTAGTTCCTTGATGAGTTCCTCTTGTATAGGATCCCTTCACTGCCAACCCTGAGTCTTGGGGTCATCCTCGGAATGTCCTTTCCTTATTGGGCCCTCAAATCTACTGCATGCCGAAGACTCTGCAACCTAGGGTCTACTCGTAGCTCTAGTTGTGGGATCTTGCTCCCCCATGAATTTTTCTAAAAAAATGGACTAATCCATCACCCCAACCCGAGTAAGGATGTTGAGAGATAACACAGATGCTATTATACCTCACCCGAGTACCGTATCAAAGGCTCGATCCATGATGAAATGGACTCGTACCATAATTTTTGAGTATCGTGATTGCTCAGTGAACCTCACCGAGTACTCTACTACCATCATGATGCCCTGCTATAGGTGAAAATACTTTTGAATGTGCACAGAGCGCCAGGTCATGGAAAAAAACTCCTCCTGAAAGAGCCGCTCGAAGTCTGCTTAGGTAAGGGTTGCCTCATTGTGCTTCTCAGTGGTCAAGCATCACCATCTCCCTATTGATCCCTGTAGATTTCTCACTAATATGATATCCAAATATCCACGAGATGTCCTCACTAAGAAGAAGACCCATGTCATTGCCTCCGTCCAGTACTCATAGACATGTTGATATGTCTCTCCCCTGAACCTGGGTGGTCTATATCTATAAAACTCTAATAGGTCATTGAGTATACACACATCCTCTCCCAGAACCCCCGATAGTCAATGATGACCATCAGATGATGGTAGCACTGGTGCTCCACCTGGTGGGGCCATCTCAAGAACTGGTCCGACAACGGAAGCCTCATTGCTAGGTGGGTTGTCCTCACGACCTCTTATCAAGTTCTTGGATGGTTTTCTATGGGGAGGCATCCTGATATATATCAAGATGTACCACGGTCAGAAGGTTATACCTGGTTAGTTTATGTTTATTCAAAATAACATAAGGAGACACTTATGTAACCAGGTTTTACATGTATAGTGTTTAAAAGAATAATTCAACGTCCTGGTGTTTGGATACGTCGGCTGCTGCACCAACACCGGACACCCCAAATTTTATAGTCAAACTTGCCGCACATAACACTATTTCTATAAAAAACATCAAACTCCCAGTATTTGTTGTAGGACTGATGACCCTATGATAGCACTTTCTCAAGCCCCATCCCTTGGGACCTGTTCCGTGATTTCCCCAAGCCCACCTCCCAAAGGCCAATGACTAGTGACTTGTGATGAGGGAATCAACCTACGAGTGTGAGGCATTTTCCTGAGTACTTGTACACACACACCTGCCTAACTGAGTACAACACACTAAAAAGGAAACAAGTATCACTAAAGGAAAGAAGAGTAATAGTAAAAATAATAAAAGTGGGCTAGAATAAAAACCCAACAATGGAATTGAAAATAGCCTTATAAAAAAAGGGAACTCTGACGGTCATTTGAGGAAACCCCACTTCATCGTGAGAGTAGTCTAGCGATTGGATTCCAAAGTAGAATATCCCATCCTCCTGATCCTATTGGACCCTGCATGGTCCAAGCCCACTAAGTCCACCATCATAGTGTCTATCGGTCCCGTCTCTCTGAGAACCTCTGGGTCCTAATCCACCAAATTTTCCATCGAAACATTGATTGTTTGTTCCAGAAAAATCATTTGCAGAAAAATCCATGCAGGGGTGAGTAAAAAAATTCATAG
The DNA here is from genome assembly GCA_963277665.1 of Viscum album. NCBI lineage: Eukaryota > Viridiplantae > Streptophyta > Magnoliopsida > Santalales > Viscaceae > Viscum > Viscum album. The sequence goes on along the minus strand of OY728141.1, from coordinate 1,603,572,001 downwards.
TAGGGACCTAAAAAAAGAAAATACTGGAAAACAATCCTCAATGTGAATCATGAAGCACAAGAAATAACACCACAGGTATACGTTTATGGTAGTGATAGAAGAAATATCAGTCACATCATCGATCACCTCAACAACTAGAGAACACCACCTCTATCAGGTACGATGTGCCTTCCAAGTCACACAAGAGTGCTTCCCACTATCTATAGACTACATAGGAACACCTTATCATCACGTATTGTGGTCCTTAAAATTCACACAAACGTCCTTAACACCATTTCCATAAAAATTCACAGATAAGTTCTTCCCATTGGTCTATATTCGAGTCTCATAGAGTCAAAAGTCATCAGTCATCAGGTCTCGGGCAACCGTAAGGTCCCGTATGAAGCATACCTAAGAGAACTAATCCTATAGCCATTCATTAGATATAAAATTCCAAGATAGCCTCTTTAGGGAATTCCAAAAGAATCTGCTCATCATGAGGGTCCAAACACTTCCAACAAATCATTAATAGGACTCCGCGTTTTCATGTTATTAGTGTTTTAGTAAACAGGATCCGGTTGCATGTGGGTCCGATCCGACCTGACCAATCTATCCCAGGGGACCCACATACTCTGATTTAGTTCTGACTATCTCGACATGACACATTTTGGGGTTGGGTCAGTACAGTTTGGCCTGGCCAATGGGCTAGAACCTAAGGGCTTTACAAGGCCCAACCTTGTTTGGCAGACGGTCTAGCCCACCAGGTCACCCAACAACCTACTCTCATCTAGAAAGGCCCACTAGGCAATAGGACCAGCCTAATGGGATGGGGTCCAAGCTGCATGGATGTGGGATTAGCCCGCTAGACCACATGCCTTGCCCACTTGTAGGGGGAGCGATCCACCGACCCGAAGCCCTGCTCATGCGGTGTGGGATGGTGGTGTGTCGCCTTGTCGGGATGTGGCCAACTACCACATCCTACTTCATCTGGCTTCTGTGCCTGGCCTTTACTATCCCTATATATGCTTGAGGCCATGTTGTCGTAGTCAAGTGATTGGGGGTCGATGAACTACCCAGATGGCCCAAACATGGGTTGTCTCGCAACTCGGAGCTAGGCAAGCACCACATTTCCTTGATGCCACTGTGTCTAGTAGCTCATAGCCCCCTACCACAGTGGTGCCCTAAGGAGCGCTTCACCCTACTTCCCTCGACCAACCCTGCACGCCACCGGCACCCCATTGACAGATGTTTGGAAGACCACTGGATGCGCTTGAGTGGTCCAATTTTTCATGCCACATGAGTCTGTGCTCTTCGGGGAATATCCTCTTCACCACAAGTTTTCCTGAATCATCTTGCTGTCACTTTGTGGGTGTGTCCAAAAAGAATGCACAGGACAGAGGTTCTCAAGCATTTTTCATGTCGGTCCGCTCCCTCTGCATTAGAGGTTTATTAAAATGGGTAGGCACATGGGTTATATCTCAATCAAACTGGAGATAAAATAATCCTCGATAATAACCCTCAAAAGAAAAGTCACCCACCCACATAAAATACCCAATTCACTAATCAACAAATTTGTGGGTTGATTCATGTTCATAATTTCTAGAATAAGAACATTGAATAATATTAAAATAAAATAACGCTTACCTCTTTGACACTCAATGCTACATCATTGATTCTCCGAAGATTCAAGACGTTGACACCATTTATCACTTCCGAATCTATTCTTTGAGGTTTGTTGAAGACATTTTACGTTCATCATTGTTTGTCATTCGTCATTGCATATGAAGTTTATCAGAGGTTCTTTAGAGGTTCCTCATAAAATCATTAAAGTTTAATTTTTATTTCCATCAATATGTCATCCAAAATAGAAGGAAAATTCATCGTATTGATACTGTTATGTTGCGACGTTGCATCATTATGCACCATTAAAGCATCATTTTGCTACAAGTTAACAATACATTAATGAGCCTCATCAATTTACTGCATCAATGCACCATAGCGTCTTCGTATTCCTTTGAACGAATAAGATAATAATGTAAAATAACTTTCTAATTTTATTTTATTATTTTTCAAAAAATAAAAAATTAACTATTCTGTTTGGCTCTTTTCAGTAGAAGCTAAGTACTTTCTAGGTGAATCATGGTGTTTTGAATTCAATGGTACACTTGAATTTTCAATTTTACCACTGATTCAAAACTTATATAAACCCTCACACACATTTACATAAGTATACTTAAAAAATTTTAAAAATTACATTCTAGGCTCACCAAGCCTTAGAATAACGCGTCATTAAAGCATGTGGTCCATGAATAATTACATATATTTTTTTAAAAAATTACATAGTAATTATCGTACATTAAATTATTTCCCATGATTTTGAAAATAAGAAAAAATATATTTGTTAGCTGACATAACTCCTCATATTTTGATGAAATCAGGAATGATTGATCACCTACCTAAATTCCATGATTCTCTTGATGATGGCCCACATAAAAACATGAATTAGTTTCATATGGTGTGAATCACTATGAAACCACATAGTCCCAGTGAAAATTAGTTCAAAATGAGGTACTTTAGCTTTTCTTTTTATGGTGATGGCTAATGAGTGGTTTTATTACTCCTAGTCAAACAAAAGAGGGAGTTATCACCAATATAAGAATATCTACATTGAAATATTAATCCCCACATCTAGGACTACCTCAATAAGAAAATATATATTTATGACAATAGACAACTCAAAGGGGAGACTCTATATGAATAATATGAAAGGTTTAAGAATTTTTTCTAGCTTTCTGCACATTTATTCATATGACCAAATCCTTTTATAATATTTATATGATATTTTATGATTAATTTTTAGGAATATTAATGATGTTGAGTTTTGATTAACATGTGTATATAACACTCATGTTGATGCCAAAACCTCATTTTAAACATGGCCCAGAATTCAAAACTATTTTGTTTTAGGTGCATCATCCATGTAAATCCAGCAATGGAAGTGTTTAAATCCAATTCTGATAATAACTGAATTAAGAGTCAGTAGAGTGAATATACAAGCATGATTAAGTGGATGTTTGACTAAACATGTCCCTTTATAATACCATCTTGAACCCGTTTATCCCATTGAAATAGATAGTGTCATATTTTCTACCACAGATCATTGAAATGATCATTGTCAACAGTAGTAAGAGGGACCTAAACCATATAATCAAATCATTCTTGGAAAACCATTTCAAAACAACCTAATCAACAAATTTTCCAACAAAAATTTCCTATCTAAGCCCTTCTAATCTAATTAAAATGTCAACAAACGTTGTACAAACCAATAGAATAATAGTTTTAGTCTTAATAGTTAACCAAATCATAAATTATAGTATCAAAATTTTGATCAAAATACTTGGTAAAATCCAAATATATTTGGAAACCAATATTGTTTAAATGTTTCAGACATTCTTAATTATGAAAACCATAGAAAACATGGTAATATAAAAATTAATCACACATGAAATAAAATTTTAAAAATAAACAGGACATTTATCGATAATAAAAAGTGTTTCTAATAAATATGATGACTCAAATTTATCAGATGGTAACTTAAATAAGAGGAATGAAATATCATATTAGGGGTAATTTTCCATCAAAATAATAAGTTATCAAAAGTGAAATATAGAATATTAGTGCAATAATGTTGCAAAGTGGGACCAAATTTAAAAATTCAGAAGCTAAAAATTTAAAACAATAACATAAAAGGACTATTATAATTCTGAAACTAATGAGAAATAAATTGTAGAAGTGATATATTTTCTTTGATTATTTAGTAATGAAATTTGGAATGATCCTTGAATATTTAATTGTTTACAAACATTATTTTTGAACTCAATTATTTATGTTGTAACTAGTATAAAATGTTTGTTTATATTGTGAGTTTCTAATTATATATGTTGTGTGGAATATAATTTTAGATTTATGGTAACCCGTTGTGCATGATTGATTATACTTAAATACCAAACACATTTTGAACTTTAAAATGGAATTATCTTATTTCTCAACCATAAATTAGAAATTGGGGGAAATATAGAATTTTAGCATGGATTAAAGGGTCTTCTAATGTGATAAACTATACTAAAATGTAAAACCTTAAAAAAAACATAAAACTTTTCAAGTTTAATTGTTTTTAAATTTTCAACAAATCATTTTTAGTGGTTATAAATATTTCTACAGACTTAATGTTGTTTATCTACTTTAAGGAGGTCAATTTTTTAATACCCATTATATTTAATTAGGTAATTAATTTTTCATATTCCATTTAAAATTGTTTGACCTTGGTAAAAGATTGAGGGAATGTTATAAAATTTTCATTTACCCTAATTTTCTAAATTTGGATTTATGATTGTAAAACAATAATTTAATTGAATTAAGATATCAAAATACTAATACAGTTTAAAAAATTTATTTAATTATTTAATCTTATAGATGATTTAATTTTGATAAGTTTTAAATTATTTAATTTTTATTCATCCATAAATTTTGTATAAATTATTTTCAATACTAATTTTGTGCATATGTTCTCATAGCGGCATTGGGAAATGGGGAATTTTAGTTGAATAAAGATTGAATTAAGATAATGTTTTTTCTATATTTGAAGGTCAGTAATATTATTAAAATAAGAATCATTTTATCATTTAAAATATTTAATTCTTGAGGGAAAAATCATTCACCACTTGATTTAAATCAATGGGGTATGATCATTTTGAAAACCAATTTTTTTATGGCCATCTAGTATTACAAATTTATGAGTCATTTCATTCAACTGAACATGGATCATTATTTTCTTGAGGATAAAAAAAATATTAGTTCGTGGAATTGGATGTGTCTTTATTTTGATAATTTTTTTAATATAATTTCTTTATTTTAATTTGTGTTAATTGATTATTTTATGTTTTAATTGAATAATTTTCAATTGATGTTAATTTAGTGTTATATAAATTAAGAATTTAATTTTATGTTTATTTTGTGTCTCTCAAGTTGTAATTATAAATTTTGTCTGAATTATTATTTTACTATTTAATTTTTAAACTTTAATTATATATATTAATTTTTTTAATTTTTTTTAATTTTGTATTCTACTAATTTAATTTATCTTTTCCATGTTTTTTAATTAGTTATGTAATAAAATAATTTTAGCCTCATTTATTTAAATGAATTTATAAATTTTGAAATTAAATTATAACATTACCATTTTATAAAATTTATTCAATTATTTATTTTTTATTTGATTAATTAGAAATTTAATTTTTATTTTTTATAATATTTAGTCATTTATTATTTAAAAATGGAAATTAGTTTTAATTTATTTCTTATAAATGATTATATTTCATTATTAATTATTTAACATGTAAAAAAATTTTGTAATTATTTTTATTATTGAATTAATAATTCTATTATTTTTATATTGTTTTTGGATGATGTAGTAACATATCCTATTTAATTTTTTTTTGAAAAAATGGAATTTATAATTTTTATTCAGAAAGGAAATTTACAAGGGGATATACATATTCAATTATAAATGGGGTTCACGTATCCAAATCTTGATAATAGTCTTATAACTAATTTTTAAATATCATCCATGTATCAAAATCCCCTTCTCCCCAATATTCAAATACTTGAAGGCAATCATGTTTATGAAATCATAGACTTATCTTCTCCCTAATGAATCTAGCTTCGCAATCCAAAAGAGTCAAGGACAAATGTCCTCCATAAACCTGATATAGACTCACTCTGAAGGGGATTTCTAGTTTATTCAAGCTTAGAGACACCATATCATGACAGAAGATGCCTTTTCGACACCAAGATCAAATTGAATCTATTGAAATCAATCGTTTTCATCATTATCCAATGAACCATGTGAGGTCAAGTAGGTGTGTAGTGAAAATGACACTATTTTGATTGACAATGATGTAATGTTGATAATGAAGTCAATGATGTTAGAGTTGTGTTATACAATAGCTAACATTGAAGGAGTTCGAAGGTACTGTTTCTACATACCGAGTAACCTGATTAACCAAGGAAGGAAAAACCCAAAAAAATTGTATTTGAGTTATTTCAAGGCTTCTAATAATTTCCAATAATTACATAAAGTTGAACCGGGTGTTAGAACCCTATTTAGGCTAATCGAAAGAATAAAATTTGTTTGATTGATGAGTTTGAATGAGATATGAATATTGAAAATATATGTTCTTTTTCCACCAATGTTTTCATTTTGAGGAAGATAAAATATTTTTTATGTTTTTGAATGTCCATATATAGAGTAAGAATAGTATTTGGCTACCCAAAGTTGTGTTACCTATTTGATTTTTCTACTGTAGTTTGGATCTCTCAATGAGAATGGATGGGGGTTCATACCTTCTACTATTATAAAATTGATTTTGAAAAGGTGTAATTTTCTGGTGCCTTCCCATTTTTCATAGTGAAACTTAAGTTGCATGAAATTATTTTTTCAAATGATGTGAGATGAACACACTTTTTGTTCGAGTCCTATGTGGTGGAGGATCCTTGTGAGTATTTTCAGGGTATTAGTTTGAATTAAAGACCATTGGATTATTTGTGAATTTTTAAAGTTTGAAATAGACTCTAGATTAATTCTAAGAAGGGATAATGTGGTGGAATTAATTAGTTATTATAGGTGTAAAATAAATGTCAGATGATTTTCATGGTAAAGAGAGATGAATGAAATAATTTTTAATGAAAAATGACATTAAGGATTTGGTTTTTTCATATTATATGGAGAAATATAGGTATATATATAGGGACATGAAAAAGTAGTTTTAATATAGACATTACAAAAATGGACATCATTCAATAACAACATGTTATCCTAACTAGGGAAAATACCCTTAGAGGGGGTGAGTTAGGGTATGATAGATTGGAAAAAATACCACATATCATCTTGTTTCATTGTTAAGTAAAAAAAATTATCTACCTTTCCTATAACAATGCATGAGGAGATATGAAATAATGCTTGTGAAACTATAATTTTAAATGGTTCACCCACACTGGGATATATCTAAGGAGAGTACAAAGTCAATGTGACTATGTAAGAAATATACTAAATCACACTATTGTTAATGTTTTTTGAGTATACTCACTATTACCCTTAGTTCACTACCATTCCAAATTTGAAAGCTCACTGCTCTCCCAATTGAAGTATACTTCATAATCCTTCATAATATTATTCTATTTATCTAAAAACCCTACAAGTTTTTACAGACATAATTGTTCCATAAAGCTTTATTTTCCCTCAATATATTAAATTAACTTCACCATATGTTTATTACCTTGCATGGATATATTCATAAACTATTTTTTCCTCTATATATTTCAATAAACCCCTCGAGAAAAACCTTGCACCGAATAGTGATAGTTTTTCTGAGCTTTCATTACCTCATGAATGAATGATGTCTCAAAAAATCATTCTCATTTTTGACTAAAATTTCCTCCAAACACCTTCTATTAAATTAACATTCATTATGGACAACCTCCTTAGGATTTAAACTTCTCCCAAAACTTCTTTTAGGAATTTCTAAATTCTCATAGTGATAATTCTCTCTAATTTTTTTTTTCATTGTTTAGTCATGTGACTAGGGGTCCTTTATATACATAAATAAACATAAAAAATATTATACAAACAATTACTACCTTATCCTTCAAGGAATAGCCGTTACTACAAAACTGTACTCGCTATGTGGTTCACATATCACATTATTCCATATATGGTGGACACTAATACAAAACCTTTATCCTCAAAACAAAACAACCTTGGGTAACCTATAATTCATTACATTTCACAGTAAATAAAAAAATTTACAATAACCTCTAATTCACCACCATTGATAGAAAATGAAACTCTTTTTAGGTGCCTCTTATTCACCACATTTGACCGAAAATAATAAGCCTCCTTGACGATCTCCATTTTTTGTCAATTTTTTATCAAATTTTTCTTCATGATCATGCATAAATTCTTTGAAGTTCATATAGAAAAAACCTTATTTGGTCTAGATAAAGTTTCAAAAAAAACTCAAAGAACTCATTTAGGTGCTATGCATTCAACCAAATACTAATTAGGAGAATCCTTCCTTTTAAAAAAATTCCCATTTTTTAGGACAAAAATTATGGAAAGCATTATGGAATGACACCCCCTTGAACACAAAAATTTCTATTACCACTTCAAGAGCTACCATACCTCTATCTTAAATATTTTTCAACATACTATGCCCAATAATGCAAATAAACTCCACAACATAACTTTTAATCTTTCTTTATCAACAAACAAAATCAACCAAAAAACACTTTAACATTACCTTGAAATAAATTTTCACAATAAATACTTATAGATATTTTTGTAAGCAGAGTGATGAGAGTGGAAAGAAGAATAACTTCTACATTGTTTACACTATTTCATATGTTGATTAAGATCAACGGATTATTACAATATATAATTATGTACAAATGATTACTTTAGTATCTAAAGCTAGTGGATCATCATAGTGACATCTTTGAAGGTTTTCATATTTATTATTTTATGATTATAATTCTTTGTATAATATTGATATTTTAAAATGTTATTTCTAATTGGATTGTAACTATAGTATCACTTAATTAATTGTTTATCTTTCAATTAGAGAATATCTCATTTCCAAATCGAGTGTGAAAATATATAATTTAGTATTTTAGGTCAAGAAAACTAAAATATTGATGTAAATTATCTTTGTTAAACTTTCCCAATCATCGATATAATATAGCAAGTATGGAAGGAGTTAACTATGTCATTACTTATAGTGATTATTTTGGAGTTTTGATAAGCTATAATAGAAATGAGATCTTCTTATAAGATATCTGTTATAGACATAGATTAATAAACTGAGGGAAATTCCTTTTTTTAGATTTCAATTTGTACATTGAGAGTGCTCTAACTGTGAAGTATTTTTAATAGAATAAAGAAATATTGATCCATTTGAAAAAATAATATGGTCACCACCTATTCTATCTATCCAATTCACATATTCTAGCGTTATTATCTTTCTTTTGTCTACTATTATCTTGTTTTTATTATTTTAATTCCTTTTTTATTGGATTTTTTTCATTTATAGAAGTAGTTATCCATTAAAATAAAATAAAAAATAAAAAATATAGGGAAGAAAAAACAGATTAATGAAACTCTTAAAGGCATTTCTCATCAGAAGGCTACGTTGGATTCCTCTATATTATAGTATCTGTGCATTAATTTTGAAGGCAGTTTTAAATGACAAGAAAATCCTCATTTTAAAACGTATATATACTAGGCTCACTAGTCATCATATAAAACATCTATTAAAAATTACATTATCAAAACATATTGAATACTTCACTTTTCTAACATAACACTCATTTGAACACATAACTAAAATCACATTCAATCAACTTAAAAAATAATTGTAAATATACTTGTATTTTTTAAAAATAGGAATTTATTAGAATAATGGAAATTTTATATAATTTTAAAACCTAAATATATATATAAATATATGAATATTGAAAATGAATAATGTAAACATTTTTTTGAAAATGTGATCATGTAGTAAAAATAAAAAATGGTTCTTTTCAAACTTCTTTAAAGAAGTGTAAAAAACGAACCGTACAAATTTTTATAAAAACATTACTTTCTAAACATTTTTTTATGAAATTTATAATTATTTAATATTAATTTTAGGAATATATTATTAATTAACAAGTACATTATATTTTTTTAAGAAGGTGGATATGAAAGAGAAAAATTATAAAATACTTAAAACAAGGTTTTAAGGAATAATCACCTAAAACATATAAAATAAAAAACCATTTGAATGAAATAACCTGAAAGGGAACATAAAATACCAATATCATAATGATATTAGCGATATTATATATCAAATTGTTAGTATATATATTTTTTAAATTAATATTAGTGAATCAATAAAAACATGAATCAAAAAAAGATGTTTGAGTTAAGAAACACTTATAACTTCTGTAATATTTGAATAAAAACCATCAAATAAAGGAATATAAAATGATTGTGAAAACCCCTTGATATCCCAAAAAGAAAATAACAAAATACATTTATGCAAAATTAATTATATATTATTAAATAAAACATGGTGAAAAACATCAAACACATCTCACAGAATTGAAACTGAGACTAATAAACCTTACAAAGATTGTATCATTTTATGTAGGAATGAATTAATGAAATAATTATTTTAAAAAATTTAAATACAAAAAAATCATATATATATCATATAAAAATCACAGGTAATGACACATATAATAATGTAATAGCATAGTCAATGAATAAGTGATATAACCCTTTGGAAAGATGTTGATTTAGAAATCCACTTACTATATATTTTCGCGTGGTCGAACATTCTATAACCACCGACCTAATAAATTTTAATTTATTATATATCATAATAATAACCATATTTATATTTATCATTATATATACCATTAAAATTCAATTACTTATTTTATTTATTTTATAATTCTTTTTTAAAATCGATATTTTTTTATTAACAATTAATTTTTCCATTAATTTTCTAATTTAGAAGTTATAGTCAAGATCTGTGATCAGAATTTCATCAAACAAAAAAAATTGAAATTTTTTATATTTATTTGAATTTACTATTCACTTTCCAGGATATTTCAAGGATCTTATGACATCGATTCTCGATCAAAATATAAAAATATAATTCTTTAGAAATTTAGATTTACTAAAAAGAATTGATTTAATTAGTGAATATATATATATAAACAAAATAATAATTGTCCACATTAAATTTATTTTTTATTACATAATATAATTATTATTTAAAATTTGTTATACATTCATGATAAATCTATTATAACATCATTCCTATTGGTGGTAAAGCCAACCAAAACAAGAATATGCTTTAATGAATGAATGATTCAGAATATATAATTGTATAAAGATATTATAACATTTTTAGAAAAATATTATTTTAAAAAAGTATTATAAAATTAATAAATAATTTTAAATAATTGGTAGATGAGGAATATAAATTAAAAAAAATGGTAAGAGGTTATTACTTAAAAATCTATTGGTTATCTCAATTTAGGGGGTTAAACATTGTAGTGATCATTTATTAATATTATTATTAATAGTATGATCAAATTATCATTCCAAAACCTTAATAATATTATAAATTTAATTTAATTTATTCAATATGCCCTTATTACTAGTTGTGTGTGACATTAATTAAAAATGAATAATATTATTTCGTAGAGGAGGTATTCCACATGTACACACGCGATATGTTTCCATTTTCCATTATGTGGTTGGATAGGAAGGTATAACATATTTTATCATTAAATAATCTTAATTATTTCATAAAAGTATTATATATCCATTAAATCCATATTTATTACAAAAATTATGAGGTGGTGAGAAAAAAACACATCAAATTATGGAGGTGGTAGTCAGCATGTATGCATGAGAAATGTTTTCATTTTTAAATGTTTGGAAAGAAGGTAAATTTTTTTGTACATAAATATAATAAAATTTAATTATATTATTTGAAAATGGTTTGAATATAGAGAATCACAGAGCGGGTGATGAGCATGGATTCTGTGACTCACAAAGCATCATAGATGTGGTTTCCAGGACGACTCGTATATGATATATTTCTTCTGATGTATACCCGACACTCATTGATTCCTATCATCTGAATAAGTTTCAACATATAGGTTACACAATCACCACATTTTTTAATTAGGAGGATAAATTCCAATATTATGATCTTAGATTTTTTCATCTTGGTAAATTCTTTAAGAATTACCCCTCTATAATATTCCTATGGAAATAATTCAAATCCATGGTTTTACTGATTTTAAAATCATCCTTCCCAGCTCACTAAAAATAAAAATTCATATCTACTCTTAAAATAATTCATATTGGCTATGGTCTATTGGTTCTTGGAATTTTGGGTGTCTCAAAAAAAATGTCCATAAAATGGTCCCATACATTTTATTTCAGCACTTTATTCCCAGTTGTCCATGTCTGGTTAGGGATCCCTAGTTTTCTGCTTTATTTCATTAATCAAAATAGCCTATTTACTATTTCTAAACTTATATGTCATCCCATTATGTTTTATTCTTATACTCAAAATATCACAAATCCTTCAGTTCCATGTGTATTTGTTGAGGTTGACCTTACATAACAGCTACCTTCTGTTATTTGGATCCAAAATGGTGATGCTATTTTTTTTTTCAAGAAGTGGATTATGAAAATATACATAGGTCCTATTCTAATTGCCTATATCATAGACACTCCCCAGGATATTGTGTCTCTATTAAGGGTCCTAGTAAAAAACGTTATGTTGGAAAACCTCTGTTGAGTAATGGGAAATTAGTTTGTGTTGAGAATGAGAGAAGGCCTCTTGTTAAACATGTTGAACCCTCAAATAATAAGGCCCCAATTATATCTTTATTTGTCCTGGATTCCTACCCAATATAGCCTCAGATCACTCAAGTTGATATTGTTTCTAGTTTTGTGGATGCGGTATGTAATTAAGAACCTATTATAGTCAATTTAGGAGCTGTTCTACCTTATCATGAGATTGCGGAAGAGGATCACTTTGTCTATGGTGAATCTAATCATTCTGTTAATGAGTATTCACTTAAAATTAAGGATGGATATATTAATTCATTTGATATAAAAGATAGATAACCTTTTACTAATCCTGATGGTTTTATCACTCCGCATCCTATGAATACATTAAAATACATTGATTACTCTATGTTGGAGAGAACCATTATTACTAGATATTCAGGGATTCGAATGATAGAAATTAACATCCCTCCACATCCATTTCTTAATGAAAATATATATGAATCACTATCCTCTGAAGAGGGGGGATCCTCTTCATTAGCTAAAGACTAAACATACTATTGGATTAAGAAACACGAGGATAGAATTATGCTTATAAAATGCACTCGTGAGATTAAGGAAGGATATAAGGAGGACTTTTACCATTGGATTGAGGAATAAGAATTGATTTAATTTGGAAAATATCCTATCAAGGATATATATATTGATGAATATCTCAGTATCAGGGAGTGAATGTTTGATATTTTGGAATTTTAGCTTAATCAAAACCCTTATTTTAATTACTTTAAACATTTTTGGGAATAACTCATTCATTGGATTATCTGGGATGCTTTTTCCTGTTTCCATTTTTTTCATCTCTAGGAGGGTGTGGTACCTGACATGCTATGTTTCTCTTGGATTCTTTGGTTCTTTACAAGTATCGGTTCCTCACCATTTCATCCTCTTAAAGGGATAGTTTTGAGCATAGCCACTAATGGGGTATATTGCTTTATTTTCTAATGTGGATGACGAATACTTGTGTTAGAATTTATTCCATTATTCTTAAGTATATCCTGTTGTTTGATGCCTCTAACAGAGTGAAGATGTTTACCTTTCTGGCCTTATGGAATTTTCTATAAATAGATATTTGGATGCTTTAGAGAGGGTTCTTTTCTCCATGGGCAATGTGAACACGTGTTTGAAATTGTTTATGCAGTTTTTTATAGCTATGTATGCTATTTTCTTTCCCTCAAGGATGTTTCATCCCACTCCATATATGTATTTAAAAGGCTTTATTGGTCCAAGAAGGTGGGGTCACATGTTTAGGACATGTTTTTTATGATGTCCAGAAAATCGGGGGATTCCATGGGCTTGTAGGGATGTTTGTGTTTCTGGTTTCAACCAACCAAGAAGTTACTTTTGATATAAAATGGGAAATCAGTTCACTATAATGGATTTGGTTTTTACTATTTCTATATCTGATGCTTTCATACTGGGTTCAAGATAGACTAATTACCAGCCTTAAATGTTACTTTTAGTGAAGACTTAGACATGGGTGCCTACTGTTCTGGTTTGTATGTATGCATGTCAATCACCCTTATGGATTTACATGGATACGTTTTGGTAACTTCTTGCAAATTTAATTCTTCTTTTAAATTTTTTCCCTTACTGGTACACGCTTATTGTAACTCTTGAAATCAACTGGATTTGATCTTTTCTTTATTAAAATTTGCTTAGCATGAGTTCAAATCATGATTAGAGACATTCTATGAAATATTTATGTATACTAAATAAAATGATTTAATTATATTGGTATTTAAAAAATATATTCAAATGATGTATAAGAATAAATAAACATGAAATAATTTAGTTAAGACTAATACGTCATCCATTGAAATATTTTTTCCACTTACACCATAATCCATAATTGAGTATTATTTTGGTGACACCATGAAAAATAGGGAATATATGGGAATATTGGGATGATATTTGGGTAGATATTTGTTGATATATGGTTGTAAAATTCTATGAAAAGGCGTGGAGTGGTGGTTTAATTTTATAATTGAGTAGAGTGACACTCTTGTAAATATTAAGAACATTAAAATATAAAATATGAATTTCCCGAGGATAATGGGTCCATTTAAATAAAATTTAGAATATAAAATAATTTATCTTCCCAATGACAAGTTTTAGAGATATTTTAAGCCCTATATCTTAGTTTAAACCCCCCCACTTTAACTCTTATAACCCTTACTATGGTGACTAAATTTTACTAACATAAAAATTCATGATTTATAAAAATTAAACTAAACTAATTATAAAATTTGAAAACGATGACTATATATATGGAACCCATTTTCTAATATACAATTTCTGTAATGGGTAAAAATAACCTTTATGAAAATTTCTCAAAATGGAATGAAAAACCATTGTTACAGAAAATTTATTTTAAGAATAAAAATATTTTTATACAAAAAATAAAGTATATTTTTTCATCCAATTAAATTAGATGGATTAGGTGAAGCAAAATTAGAATCATTTTAATTTCAATACAAACCAATACTGAAAGGAACATTATGAAATATTTATTAAAATTTAAGAACAAAAATAGTTTTCATTTGAATAAAACATTAAATATATTTCAACAATGTCGAACATTTATTTCTAAATTAAAAATTATATTTTAAAATGCATTACTTTATTTATTAATCATATAAATAGCCTTTATAATTGTTTTATAAAATTTCAATTTATTATTAACTATGAAAATTTCCTAAAAGTGATAGTATTTATTAATTTTTTATTTTTCACTATTAACCTAAATAAGTAATATTTTTAGGAAAATCTTCAAAATTCATGATAATATAATTTCAACATGATATATTAAAAATATAAAATACTATTAAAAAATTAAAACTAAAAAATTCATTAAGATAACTATTAAATTTAAATAAAAAATTCTGAGAAAAAAGTTTTTATAAAAAAATTCACCTTTAAACATTAAGTGTTATCGACCTTTGTTGATATCACTTACCAATGATTATTAATTTTATTACAATGTATAATAATAATTTTTTTATTTTTAACGTTCATTTTAATAATTTATTATTCATATTTCTTTATGCCTTGTATAATATAAGTTATCAAAAAAAATATTACCTGAACAAAAAATAATTAAAATAAAGGGTGTTATATTATCCATATTAAATAAATTGCATCCTCTGAATTTATATCATGTGTCTCAAAGATATATGTTTAACTTTTTTGAGAATAATTTCCATGGAGTGGAATATGACTTTAAAACCATTAATTTAAAAGTATCTCTAATAATAGTGCCTTAAAACAGATGAAAAGATAAGAAATATGGAGGGGATGGTATATATAGATAAGTAGAAATAAATAGCTTTAAATCAAAATTGATTAAATTTACTTTTGAAAAGAAAATTTATGTCTATGATAAGACTATGAAACTTATCTATTCGTAGATATTTATTAAACTAAGAATATAATATTACGAGACTCTAACTTTTGAATGAATTTAATAAATCCTACCTTGATAATGATCGATATTTTCCACATAAAATTTGATATTTTATCTTCTCCTTTCTTGAGTTGTGGAATTATTTTAGTATCTAGAAAAGGAAGGATTAAAAATATACTTACATGATTTCTTACCATACCATATGTGTGATTTTATAATTTTATTGTGTTATGAGTTGTTTTCCATCAATACATCACCTGATATTATAAATGATAAATAAAAATGATGAATTTTGATCCCTTAATAAATAATTTTTTTAATAAGTTATAAGATGCATAAATGTTTGTAAATTTATTCATTCAGTTTCTATCAATTAACCAAAACAAAAACGTCCGCACATGTTACGATAATATCCAATATAATTAATACATTACATAAAAAAAATTAAATAATTTATAAATATTGAACCATAATTCCCAAATATCAAACATAAAACTTTCAAAAAATAACATGAATAACCACAGATCAATAATAATATCATATATTATTCCAAATTATAACTCTATTTATTTCTCAATTAATATCAACCACCTTGACAAAAAATTTCATACAATCCAAAAAAATTCACATTTATCTTAATTTATATAATCATCTAAAAATGATAATAACCCTCTATATCAATTACCCTTAATTATCTCAATATAAATGATCATATTAAGCCTTAATTCTATCTTTTCATTACATATTTTATCTCAAAAATAATTAAATTATTTCTGAATAACCATTTCAATAAATCACATAATAATCCTAAGGGTCACATATACCTCATTAATATATTAAAAACATAATATAAAAATGTAAAATATCATTAATAACCATAAAATAAGATAATTCATCAAAAGTATATATATACTTTTGAAAATGTAATCATTATTAAATCTTAAAAATTCTTAAATAAAATTCCATTACATCATAACTCACGAATTCTTATATATAGACACTTAAATCATTCTAATTACTATATAAAACATAAACTAAGATTTACCTTATTATTCCTTAAAACAATTTCCATACAATAAAAAAATATGAATCAGGTCTTATGATTGATCATGTTCTATCGAATTATATCTTCACACATCAAATAAAATAAAAACTATAAAAATTATACATAAATTTTACATGTTAATTGTTTTGTCTTTATCTCCACATATATAGAATATGAAATTTCAAAAACTCAATTTGTATGGTCTTATTGATACCCATTATGGACATTCCATATAGGTAATAAATTAGAATTATACACACATGCCTCACATTTAAAACATTTAATTGATAAATTGGAAGAACATTATTCCCCACCATAATGTTAATTTTACTCTTCATTTTTTCTTAGAGTTATATTGTTTTATGCCACCATTACCACATATGAAACATATTCATGTTACTTTGATATATTTACCACGATTTTTATTAACACATCTTATCACATATGATGTTGAATATTTTTATCTTCATGATATTTATAACTCAAACTTCCAAGAAACAATATTTTCTATTAATTTTATATATTAGGAAACACAACTACTTTTACGTTTTTAATAATAAATATATAGCTAGTTACAAATAATACAAATATTTTTTGTTATAACTCTTATACTACTTGGTTTTTTGTTTTAAAAACCACCAAAATATCCTTTATATCCATTGCTAACATGGTGCTATCTGGTTCCGTCCATTTAATAAAACCAAATATAGTTATTGTGAGTATTTAAAATAAATTCATAATAAACCATCTTATGATGAAGATAAATATTTATATATAATTAACAATGTCATCTTTTACTCCACTATTTTGGTTTATCCAAAAAAAATATTAATTATCCATAAAATTATAAAAATTGTGGTTATAGAAGTCTTTTAACTTATATTTCCAAAAAATATTATTAACACTTAAACTTTTCTAAATGTTTTTATATTATACTCATCAAAAAACATCATAAAATCAAAATTGATCTAAACAGATGCACTGATATGAATGATATAAGTGAATAATATAAATAACACATTAATATGAGTTTAAAATAAAATATTTCACATTCTAAAATATCTAATATATTTTATTATTAATGTATTATAAAATTAAGAAAACCGTTACACAATAATGTATTTATATCAACATAGGGTACATTGTTTCCCAAAAAATAAGTTCTTAAATTTATAATTTTGATTCATGTAACACAATTTTTTATTTAATATGAAAAAACATATATATTTTTTTAACCTTGATATATTTTCAACGCATCTTTAGATCTGATGAAAAACATTTCAAAACATGGAATGCTCAAAAAAAGGTCAGTATGTAATAAAAAATTAAAGGAAACCCATTAGTCTATTGAAAATCATGGAAACCAACAAAACTATTTCCTTTTAGTTAATGTACTATGAGGGTGTATAAATAAATCATAATAATAATTATAAAGTTTAATTTTTTCAACGTAAACCATTAATAATCGTAGAATGGATTGAAAAACAATAAAGGTATCTTTAGAAAACATGAGAACCCAAGAATGTTTTTATTGAAAAAAACATTCACTTTTAGGATCTCATATATATTCATCTTAAAATAAAAATTTTAAATTTAAAACATTTTGAAAACTTAGAAAAAAACTTTTAAGAACCTTGGGATTTTATATTCATCACTTGTGTTAACTCATGTTTCACCTATATGGAATAACTCAGAATCTGTTAATTCTAATAATCATTTATCTAGAGAATAAATCATTTACAAATGCATTAGAGGGGTATATCTTGAACCCACATATCATCATATATAATTTTAAATTACCATTACCAAAAAACATATATAATATTTCACTTTCTTATTATATCACCATTTTGAGCCCAAAATCAAAATTCCATTAAATCATATCATAAAAATATCGACAAATAGTGTTTTGTTTTAATAAATTTTAAATTTTGTAAAATAATCGGAATTTAATGGTATTTAAAAAACAATGAAATCATTTTTTTAAATGCTGATAACACAGAACAACTATTTTTGTGTTAGAAGGAAGTAATGTGATAATAATTAAAATAAATGTGATTTTCACTTTAATAATAAGAGTCGAAAGTGAACCATTCTGAAAATTTTAAGAATATTCATTTTTAAACCATTGTAAATAAATTAAAAAATATTTGAAAATGAATATTAAAAAAAATTTATGTATAAATAATAATATTCTTGAAACATTTTGAATAACATGAATATGGAAGAGAAAATGATTATAATATTTAAAATAATCTTTTGAATAATTTCCTTATGGTTTTAAAAATAAAAATTCCTTTTGTGTGATAATGTTGTGAAATAAATTAAAATATCTTGATAATAATAAGATTATTTATATTATATGTCAAAATGGTAATATATATTTCCTAAAAAATGTATATAGGTGTATATATTTATCAAATGTGTCAAAGAGAGAAGTTTTAGATGAGAAACCGTAACAAGTTTGTTAATGCTTGTATCGATAGCCATAAATAAAATAATTTAATATGATTTTGTAAAAACCATGTCGACCACGAAACAAAATCTCAATATATATTTCTGGGTATGTAACTATAGAATATAAAGAAAAACATGGTACGTAATATGAAACTTGTCTCAAGGAATTGAAATTAAGACTAAAAAAAGTTATAAGGTCTATATCAATTGATATAGCAACTAATAAATGAAATGACTCTGTAGAAAATATAATTCAAAATAATTTAATTAAAATACAACATAAAACTAGAATATTTCTTAAAAAATAAAATCTTTTCTCAAAATTTTCAAGGAAAAATTTATATTTCCCAATGAAACGATACAGAGTAAAAAATAACTTTACCTTAGACATCCACATTGTTGAATACTCTCTATCCTCTTGTATAACAAATATTGATTGATTATAAATATAATTTAGAAACATATATATATTTATCTTACTAGATATGGGTCACTTATATTTTTTTTATTTCCATTTATGTAATAAGTCTTTGTTAAAATTATTATTTTTGGGCTAACAGTTCATTTTTCCACGCAAGTTCAAATTCAGCGATTCTGGTTCTACAACCTTGGTAATTATTTCATAAGATATAGAATATTTATAATTTTTGATGAATTTTTTTTATTTTATTATGTAGATATGTGGATATCTCATGGATCATATAGTGGTGATTCACATGTAATTCTTAAAAAGACATTTTCTAGAAATTTTGATTTCATAAGAAGAATTGATTTTATAAGTGAATATATACATATAACCATTAAAGAATCATAAATACGCATTAAATTTATATTTATTATGTTATATAATCATTATTTAACATTTATTAATATTTTGGGACATATACATTATAATATCATTCCTATATGTAGTAACACTGACCAAAACAACAAAATGTTATAATTACCGAATAAGAAAGAATATGTTATTATAAAAAGATATTATCAACTTAACAGAATATTAATGTTAAAAAATTTAAATTTTATATATATGATTCAATAATGGTGATATTTATATGAATCATTAAAATAAAAATGTAAGAGGTTTTTACTTCAAAGTGTCTCGATAAGCTCATTTTAGGCTGTTAAACATTACGATGATCATTTAATGTTAATATTTTTAATAGAATTATATAATTATTTTTATATAACCTTAATCATATTAATATTATAATTTATATTTATTTATTATTTCCTAATTACAATTCCTATCAATAAATAATAAAAAATGAATTATATCACATCATAGAGGTGACATTCCACACATACACAGAGGAAAAGTTTCAATTTTCAAATGAATATAAGTGTAATAAGGTGTATCATATTTTTTATTTTAATGAAAATAATTATGTCATATAACTAATATATATCAAATAAATACATATTTTTAGCAATTCATGGGAGATGGCAGCGAAAAATGAAACAAATCGCTTCAAGGTGGTGGTAGTCCACATATACGCATGAGACACATTTTTATTTTCAATAGGATAGTTAAAAGGTAAAAAATAGTTGTTCCATAAACATAATAACATTTATATATATTATATATAGTAATTTAATTATATTTTTATGGTTTAAATAAATTTCAAGTAGGTAGAAGAATAAATAAACATGAATTAATTCTGTTAAGACTTATACCTCCTCCGGAGATATATTATTTAGGATTACACCATAATCATTATAATTGTATGATTTTAGTGATACCATGACATATAAAGAGTTTATAAATATTTTTAAAAGGTATTTGGTTGTATATTGGTTGATCTAGGGTGATCAATATTTTTGAATAAGTGAGGATATGAGGTTCCCTTTTCTAAGGGAGTTGGGTGTCTCTCTGGTAAATATGAATAACATTAAAATATAATTAATTCATTCATCAAGTAATGTGGATATAACATTGATAAATTTAGAGAATATGCTAATCTAAAGTTTTAATCCACTCATCTGATATTATTTATACATGTGTTAGAGATATTTGAATCATGATCTCTTTGTTTAACCCCCTCTTTAACCCCTTTAACCTTTACATTGCGGAAAAACATTTACCATGGTAAAAGTACGCACATCACGTTTAATATATTTTTTCAATACCCAATTATTTTACCAAAAATAACATTTAATATAAGTTTACAAAGTTCAACGAAAACACATTTTTATAAAAAATATTTTTAAACAAAAAATTATTTTATACAAAAATCATTTATAATATTGATTTCTATGGACTTAATTTAATTAGGTTACATAAAAAGAGAATTATTTTACTTTAAAACAAATAAAACCTAAAAAATAACATTTTAATAACTTTATGAAAAGGTGAAAACTAAAAATTAGTTTTATTAAAATATTAAAATTACATTAATTTCTAAAATTTTGAGCATAGATTTCTATTTTCAGCATTGTACTTTTAAATGAATTAGATAAGTTATTAAATATAAATTTTTTATTTAAAAGAGACTAATAAATTCCGGACTCATTCTTACATCATGATAATTTCATAAATTTTATACAATTTTTAAGATCAATATTTTCATTATTCAACAAAAAGTTAATTAATTCATAAAAATCCAAATAAATGATAAGACAATTTTGAAATTTTGACTTCAAAAATAACATTAATTTTATCAAATTGATATCCTAAAACGTTTATTTGTTTCTTTTAAATAAAAATAACAAATATAGATAAAATATTCTATTATTGATAAATTACCATTTATGATTTAGGTGTTCTTAACCATATATCATATCAGTTACCAATGTGTGTTAATTTATTTTTGTTTCAAAAGTTCTATATTCATAATGTATTAATATTTACCACGAATTTTAATAAAATACTATTCACATTAGTTTAGTGTGTATATTAAGTAATTTATCAATCATAATATTATTTAAAGAATATATATTCTACAATATCAAGGTGTTATATTCCCACCTTAAATAAATTAAATACCTATAATTTTTAAATGATGTCTGATAGAAAATTGATTAAAATATATATTTTATCAATTCCTAAGAGAAGAATATGACTTGATAAACCATTGATTTTAAATGATCACAATAATATATCATCAAAACATAAGAAATAAGATGTAAAATCGAGTGAATGATAAATATACATAAGTAGAATGAAATATATTTCAATCCAAATAGAATAATTTTTTTAAAATTGAATTTATCTCTATGTTAAGACTGTAAAAAATATAATTTCTTATATATTTCATATCCTATGCATTTAAAATTATTAAATTATTACTTTGGAATTAATTTTATAATTCTTACATTGATAACTGAGTGAATTTTCCATATATTAATCGATACATTTATCTTGTTCTTAGATAATTTGTAGAATTCTTCTAGCATCAAAATAGATAAAAAGTGAAAACATAATTACTTGATTTCTTTTTCTAAAATACTCATAATTTCATACATTTACTGTGTTTAAATTATTTTTCCATATCGAGATCACGTCATATTTTAAATAATAAATAAAAATGATGAATATTTAATGCTTGAAGAACTAAAATTAACTTTTAATAAGTTATAAGATCCAAAAAAGTATAAAGAGTTAATCTACGAATTTATATCAATTATTTAAAAACAAAAATGTTATCATAAGTTTTGAAAATATCCAATATGAATGTACTTTCATATTAGGAAATAATAAATTATTTTCCAATGTCCCAATTATAACACATAAAGTTTAACTTAAATCATTCCTCAAATAACCCGAATCACCATAAATACACAATTAAATAATACATTCTTCCAAAATAAAAGTCATTATTTATTCCACAATTAATTTCAACCACTTTTTCATAAAATCCCATACATAAAAAAAATTCACACATACATTAATTTTAATAAGGGTCCAAAAAATATAATAACACTTTATATCAATTGAACATAATTACCTAAATATTAATGAATACATTAACCATAAAAGTTATCCTTACTAAACAAATTTTGTACTGAAAATAAAATAATTCTTCACAAATAACTTTTATAGTAAATCACATTACAAACTAAAGGGTTAAATTTACCTCAATCATCTATTAAACCCTAATAAGAAACTCAAAATTTTCATGAATCGCTTAAAATCACATAATAAATCTAATGATATTTTTAATTTTGAGCTTATCATCATCCTTAAACCTTATCAATCAGAAAATAATATATCATAACATAATTACTCTTCAAATCATATATATAGACACTTATAACATCAATATCCTTTATAAACCAATAATTTTTTTGAATATTATTCTTTAATAATTTATTCATATAATGAAAAAATATGAATCATTTTCTTTGATTCATTAATCACAATCTGATATTGTTTTCGTACTTCAGACACAAGTAAAAATGTAAAAATAATTTATAGTAGTTATATGTTCTTATAATTTTCTTCATCTTTAGTTGTATAAAATATATCATTTCTAAAAAACTATTCAAACGATCTTGCTATTTTCCATCAAGATCTATTCCCATATGGAATCAATACCCATAATGAAAAAACATCCTACATCATAAGAATTCCATTTATATCTTAGGATAGTCTTTATTCTCTTCTATGGTGTCGATGCAATTTTTTTCCCTTGAAATTGTATCGGACAATTCCCTCCTTTAAAACACAATAAACATATTCATATTAATTTCAGATATTTCATTTGGAGACTAATCCTATATTCTTGAAAAATAGGATGTTGAATAATTTTTATGATTATGGACATTATCACTTAATCTTTTATAAATATCTATTTTTATCCTGTTTAGTTTATTATAAAACTCACCTATGTTCAGGTTGTTATTCATAAATGAAGATATTTATTTAAGAATAACCCAATGTTTTTTGAATAAAATTATTATCCAATTTGGAATATTATTCATGAAATATTAACATTATCATTAACATCTATTGTTAAATGTTTTTTTCTAGTTCTATCAATTTACTAAAACAGAAAATGGTTATTGTGAGTTTCAAATAAAATATTAATAAACCATCATTTGTGGAAGATAAATAATAAAATTTCATTAAAATTTCATCTTGTTTTAAAATATTTTTATTGATAAAAATAATTATTATTATCCATATAATAGTAACCGTTAATGTTATTATTGAAAACTGATTTATAATATCAAAGAAAATTATTAATAGCTAATGTTTTATAAATATTTTAAAATTATTCTCATTTAATGACATCTAAAATAATGAATTAATCTAAAACCATTATTTGACACAGAATAAAACACCATGTAACATAAAAAACACATAATTTTGAGTTTATAAGTATGAATTTCAAAATCATAAATTTCCATGATCTTTTAGATTTAATGTTTTATAGAATTTTGAAGAACAATATATAAATTAGATGAAATTTACACATAATGTTTTTCCCTAAGAATAGGATCATAAATTTACATCCTTGTTTTAATCATACAATTTTTCTTCATTTAAAATGAATCACCATAGAAGAATGTATGAGCACTCAACAGTTCTTAAAAAACTTTATATTCTAGGAAAAATATATTATAACATTGTATCAGAAAAAAATCTCACTAAGGGATCTAAAAATTATAGATACCCATTAGTGTAGTGAAAATAGAAAAACCTATAAAATTTATTCTTTATCACATTAAAATTTATGTTTATAAAATTAATATTAACCACTTTTGAAAAATAAACCATTTCACAATGAAAACATATAATTAAAATAACAAGAATAAATTAACAATTAAGGTATCATTGGAAAACATGATAAACCATGAATTTGTTTTTTTAACCTATTCACTTATAAAATAAAGTGTAAAATATTTTTAAAATCAAAATATTTTCATTTTAAATGCATAAAAATCATAGAAAAACATTATAGGTTCCTTTTGAAATTATAATTTTCACTCATGTTAAATTTTTATTCACTAATATAGGATAAACCATAATGAGTTAATATTGATATTCATTTATCTATAGAATAAATAATTTCCCAATGCATTAGAAGCATATATAAAGGCCCACCAATCATCATCAATAATGTCTATGAACTATTGCATGATAAAATATTGAATAATTCAATATTAATTCATAACACTCATTGCAACCCATAACAAAAATCACTTCTAATCATTTCATAAAAAAAGGTTAATATCTTCTTATTTAAAATAGTACAAAAATACCAAAAAAATTCCAATTTGGTTTTATTGGGAAAATTGTGAAAACATGTAGAGGGGGATTAGTAGTGAATTACAAGTATTAAGTTAAAAAAATATTATCATGTGGTAAACATTAATAAATTATTATTTTGGTACGTTTCTTGAGAGAGACAAAAGTGACCCCTAGAAAAAATTAAAAAAATTCCTATTAAAACTATAATAAATAATATAAATAGTAGTTGAAAATTATATTTAACAATTTCTGAAATATAATTCAGAAAACTCTGAACATTTTGATGAATATCGATATAAAATAGAAAAACATAAATGTATTTAAAAATTAGTTGTAAAAAATTTACCTTACAACTTTTAAAAGAACAAACATGATAAAGTACATCAAATATCATGACAATAAAACGATTTCTAATATTATAAACCCAAATGGTCGTATATACACTGCATAAATGATTATACATGAATCAATCAAAAAAATACCTCAATAAATGATGCTTCATATGTAAAACCCTTACATATTTAGAAAATCATAGATCTAATTACATTGAATTTCGAAACATAATATGAATATGTAAAAGCCATTATATCTGGGAAATAATTTTTTAAAATACATTCACTAGAGAGTAAGAGTGTCATATATGTAAAAAAATGGTTCATAACATGAAAGAGGTCTAAAGGAATTGAAATTGAGACCAATAATCCTTAAAAATATTTTATGAATTGAAATAAGAATTAATTAATGAAATGAATCTGTGGAAAAAATTTTAAATACATATAAAAAATGAGATATGTTACTTAATAAAGATGGTGGTCTGCACAATACACAATTGACATTATGATATACTAAAAAATTGATAGGGGTTGATGGTAGGGTATGGTTTATAATTTCATAACATTAATAATTTTATTATTATGTTACTATTTCCTTAATTGAACTTTTTTAGAAAATCCATGTTACATGGTTAATACAAATAAGACACATCATTCATGGGGGTAGTAATCTTCATGTATGATGGATGTCATTTTAATTTTTCATATAAAAATAATAAATATACTTTATGTGAGAGTTTATCCATCAATTCTATTATTATAACCATCAAGGAGATATCTCTATGTAAAATGGAATATTTCGATTCGTAGAGGTGGTAGTCCAAAAATATGCACTATCAATATTCAATTATTTTTATGAGTGGGTGGAAATTAATAAATAAGGGCTATTACTATAATATAACATCGTATTTGTATATTAATTTCACTAATTTAATTATATTAAGGGAGTAAGAAATTTTTTTATAGGAATATTAGGAAGAAATGATTAATAATGACGTAATACAAACACTTAGAGCCTATGTTTTCTCAAATAAATTTTCAAAGAAATGCATGACTAAAGCTAAATATTGGTGAACATAGGCTTAAAGAAGCTGAATAAAGTTCAATAATAAACAAAATTTTAGATTTTTATGATAAATATATAAAGGTATGGTATAAAGTGATGTTGTGTATGGATCTCCTTTTATAAGTTACAAAGAGGTCAGTTTTTGAAGAACACTTTACATTTTCAACAACGTAAAGTTACTATTAATGTGTAAAAGGATCAAAAGGGGGAAATGTATTGTATGTGATTTTTTTATATAAAAACCTTAATAATAAATTTGGAAACATATTTTGAACATGTTTTTTTTTTTGTAAATCAATTTTTATTTTTTTTAATTTTACCATGTTAATTAATTTTTTAACCACAGAAATTAATTTTAATGAACAAAATAAAAAATGAAATTTTAAATTAATTCAAAACTACTAATTTTTAATTTTAAAATAATATTATCATGTAAAATTTCAATCATTTTAAAATATTAATTTTAATATAAATGCACATTGCAAATAAAAATAGAATTTAGGAAAATTATGCCTTAAAATTAAAATATCTGTATAGAATAAAATTATCTATTTATTTTATTTTCATGATTTAAATATAATTATTAATAAAATAAAATATTTAAAGATTTAAAATCATTCAAATATCAAATTTTACCAAACTAATATGTATTTAAATGAAAACATGAAAAATAATTTTTATTGTAAAAAATAATGATGTAGTTAAAAGTTGGTTTTTTAAATTCATAATAGTATTTCTAAATATATTTTTTTTCCATAAATAAAAATTTCATCATAATTTTTATTTGTTTTATGTTATACTTTTATCTTGATATAGTCATTAACGCTATGATTTTAGTAAGAACTATAATTTTCACTATTTATCTAAAAAGCAATTTTTTTATAAAAATCAACAAAAAAATAACATTATGAGAATATTGATAAGTGGAATTAAAAAGTTAATATTATTTTTATAAATTAGAATTCTATAAATACATAATTTATATGAATAGAATACATATAATTAAAAAAACTTTTTTTGAAAAATGACCTTCTTAATCATTATATATTCTAAATATTATTTCAGTATAATTTATAATTTAAAGGTTGTTATTATTGAATGATTATATACTATAACTATAATTGTGTATTTATTTATTTATTAAAACATTATTTTTTTTGTGAATGGATAAATATTTTAAATATTAAATAATATTTATTATATATTCTCTCAATGTAATAAATTTTAATTGTATAATATCTTTTTATTTACTAGAGTATTTAATATTCTTAATTTTTTTGGATAATATCCATAAAATATATTGTATCCATTTTAGTTCGGTCGTTCATGCGAAGAAAGCTATATAACACATTAAATTTATTGAAAGAAAATATATTTAGTAAAATATTTGGGTATTACATTCCCTCCATAAATTAATTATATCCTGATAATATTAATTATCATATATTAAGAAAAATATATTAGGGTATTTTAAATATATACATGATTGATGTTTTAAATTTTTGAGAGATATCAACCTTACAAACATCCGAAACAAATTCTTTTTCCTTATAATAGGAATATCCTTATCATTAATTTTTTTCTAATAATTTGAGCTAAATATTCCTCATGATTTGGTATGGAAAATCCTATAATAGAAATTTTTTATAGGTGATATCATAGTCAAACTTGAACCGATTGATGATCATATATTAGTTTGAAATATGAAATTTTATCCCCCAATTTTGTTAATTATTATGGATTCAATATAAAGATAACAAATACATATCCTAAATTACATTAAATTCATCTAATGGAGGGATTACTAGACCTTCATAAAGAATAACTATTAAACCCTAACATGGGATATAAAAACAAGTGATGTTTTTACATGATAATATCAAATAATTAGAGTGTTGATTTGGTGATTTTAGAGAACATCATTGATATACTAGAGTTAGAGGAATTTAAATCCAACAAGAGGTAGACTTATATAGAGTGGGGGATACATATTCCATAATTTTCATGAACCATTGTGTTTTCAATGTGTACTTCATTCATTTTGATTTCATATTTTTTCATTATTCTCTTTTCTAAGGTGGATGTTGAAATTGATTATTTCCATCAACCCAAGGATTAGTTCTCTTGTTGGTATAAATACCAATAACCATAAAATTAAATTATTAGAGTTATGTTTTTACATTAGGTTTTTAATTACCTCCATCCATTTCATTAAATAATTTTGTTACATATCTTTAACATGCATTTTCTCGATGAACTTCTCTTCCACACCGATTCGTATATTTTCATAATGTCAAAAGTTGAATTTTCTTTACCCTATTTTTTTCATTAATTTACATAGAAATCTATATTTATATTTTTTTCCATGAAACCATGATAATAATGAGTAAAAGAAATTCTATTTCCACATTAATATCACATTATTCAATCTCTTAGTGTCTTTTATAATCCATTATAACTGATTATTTTTTGAGACTGAACGTTAAATCACTGAATAAATAAAAAACCTTTAATTAATTTTCAATGATAAAACTAGAATAATACGTCAAATGTATTTTAAATTTTAATTCAATTGTACTAATGTATTAATATTATTTTTTCATAATCTCAAGGAATTATCTCAAATTTTTGGAATTACTATTTCTGGAAAAATATTTACTAAATAATGACTCTTTAAACCCTTCCTATTTCTGGGAATCAATTTCTTCCTTTGGACTTGTGTTTTAGATTTGGTCAAACCATTGATCAGCTTTATGCTTTCTAAGTCCATTGGTAAATCCTATATTCGAATCAAATTATAAATTTATTTTTTTCATAACTATGATAACAATAAAGACATTAAATTACTGAATTAAGATGTTGATCACCCAATAAAAAGGAAAGCATAGTGAACACTGTAAAAAAATATTGGTTCATCCAATTAAATAGATTGTATTACTAAAAAATTATATAAATTTACACATATATATATATATGAAAATAGGGAGTAATTATAGAAGATGTGTGGAGTATGATACAATGGTGGTTTTACTAAATAAAATAATTTCACATTATATGAAGAATAGTTCAATTAAATTTAAATATATGCATTTACATAACTGGTAGAAATTTGGTTGACCCTAACAACACTAAACTAGAATCTAAACTCCCTGGGGTCTGAAAATCATAATATCTAAATCAAATTAAGATCAAATTGTCAAAAAAGCATAATCCAACTAAATTTTCATGATTCAATTATCCCAATAATGTTGGTTTTTATTCAAAATTAAATGAATTCATTTAATTAATAACTGATGATTAAAATAAAGTCAGTGGAACAATAGTTCACTATTGAATAGAATCATCTTACAAATGAAAAAAATAAAAATTTATTAGTAGTCAATCCCTTTAGCCTATTTCACTCTCCCATATATGGTTTAGCCAATCATTATCAGAAGATCAATGAAGATGAATGATCCAAAACCCATAACAGAGTGGTTAAGAAAAAGTAATTGAAAATAATATAATGGAATTAATTTTAATGTCATTTAATACTAATAAAATAGAAAATACAAAATCATAAAAAATATATCTTGATGAATGATCCTTAGGTGTGAAACCTAGTAAAAGCTCTACACCGATAGATGGATAATCCATTTATACAAGTTCTAATCCAAATTATAAATCCTCTAAAGTTAAATATATGTTCCTTAGCTAAAGGGGAATTAAAAACCCACATAAATTGGTTAAATACTATCATTATATTTTTTTTGGGAAATTGGGTTTATAACATGAATGGATGTTTCATGACATTAATGGTTTATCTCCATCATTGAAACTTCCTTTACCCAAAAACCCACAACATAAAGAGTTAATTTAGTGTGTGAGTGAGAATCTCAACATATCTGTTCCCCATTTACTTGATATTTTATATTCTGAATTGAAAATTCAATTTTTAAATCGTGTCATGAATTTTCATTATGATCTGAAGTGTTTCTTGGAATTTCAATATATTTTTGGATCGACTTTTTCATGTTGTGATTGGAGATTCATGTCATAAATCATGAAATTGATAGATTCTTTGCAAATTAAATAACAAATCAATGACATATATATCATATATAATGAATATCATAGTTTTATCGATATTATACATGGTTATCACCCTACTTAGTTCTCTAACTAAACAAGTTATGTATTTAAATCATTTATAATAGTTTATAAAAAAATGCTGATTAATCAAAAAAATATCACAGGAGTTTCAAACCAGGTGTATATTGAGGCCATGTTATCATGAACATGGTGATGATTTATTTATACCAACCACACAACCATTAGGGTTAGTAACCCTAGGTATGTGATTTTTGGAGAATACATCTACTTATATTATACAGACAAAGGCATAATTACTAAGAGAACCACAAAATCTATTCCTTAAAAAACATTGGTATGTTATCTAATACATAAACATTTTCATTAGAATTATCCCAAGGGATTTTAGAAAATTTATCAAAACTAATCCCCAAAATAACTGAACTAATATCGAAAATAATGAAACCCTCATTTTATAAAAACTATAGATACATTAGATAAGTATAACATAAATAATAAATTTATCTAATGATATAGATAATACATCCCATAGATAGTATCACAACCGTATGATAGAAATGTTTTGTATATTGGATATTATCTATATAGTTATCTATATAAAATCATTTCTCTAAAATCAAACTCTTCTCAAGTCACATATATTCTTTACACACATTATAGTTTTCTTTATAAATAGTGGAAAGGAATACATAAGAAATATGTGAGCATAAATACTCATTAAGGGAAAACTTATCAACATGTCGTCAACATCTAGTTCATAAGAACATGAAATAACATGGGTAGGGGAGATATTTATTATTTAAAATAACATGGGACAATAATCATTATCTATATGTTATGATAGAATGAAATGTAATCTCAAATAGAAAAACATATACCATGTAAAATTTGTGTTAAATTATGAGACATTAAACATGATTCATGGAGCATAATCCTAGGCACAATATTATGAAATATGATTATGTACTGAACATATGTATCAAAATCCATATGTCAAAGATACTAAATGAGACATTAATCGCATATTAGTCCTGGGATAACAACCGATATACCTTATTGGTATTGGGATAAATCCTACCCTATACCCTTTTATATTGGGATAACTCCTCCCATGTACCCTTTGGATTGGGATAATTCCTCTTTTATATGCTTTTTAATGGATAAATTATCTTGTATATCCTTGGGCATGAGATAAATTTTCTCATGTACCCTTTTGAGCTCATGGACATAAAATTAAACCAATGCATTCAAGGGGGATATTGAACCACATCCATCACCACCCAAACATATAACACATATAACAACTCATTTTCATGTCATAAATAACCCAATCAATGTAAATTTGTTTTATATAATTTTAAAATGGAATCACATAATGAAAAAATTCATGATTCCCTCAATAATCATAACATAATATACCTCTAGAATATTAATAGGTATCCAAATATATTTAGTAACATTATATTAAAACACTATTTAATCAATATAATAGATCATATGGTTTTCCCACCATATAGATAATGAGGTATACTGTTATGTCACTAATTTTTAATATCAATCAATGTATAGGTATCATGGTGAACAACCTTCAAACAAAAGAATCAGAAATATGGAATTCACTGAGGAAATGTAATGGATATAAAAATTAAGGTTATACAACTATAATGATACAGCAAGAAAAAGGGAGGGATGAATCATTTATCTTATAGATATTAAATATTTCTCATTTTATAAAACAAAATAATAATAATAATCAACAGATTGATAAATAATAATTTTAAGAGAATAATTGAAATCTAATTTCAAATTTTTGATGAAAATTGACTCTTTTTTACAATAAATCATTTAGGTAAAATGAATAGGATAATATCAAAAAAATATACTTTTTAAAAACAAGTGAAATTAGTTTCAAAATGATATGAGGTTCATTATTGTGAATATTTTTAAAAAATATGATTCTTTTCTTATATTTTATAATGATTGTCTAAGCATAAATGTCACTAGTTTCATTTGAAAAATCATTTTAAAAAATGTTTCAATTTTTTTTTAATATATAATAAAACATTAATCTTTATGAAATCCTTAGTAATGGTGTCATCCAAAATAAATAAATATTATATTGAAAAAACATTGTGGGTGGGGGGAAGATAAAACATTATATTTAAAAGGTTGGAAACCCTTTTAAATATTTTTAAATTACTTTATAGAAAACCTCATCTTTTAATAACATCATAGAGCTTCAAATTTAAAACTAGATAGAGAGAATAAAGATCACCAAGGATAATGAGAGGGAAATAGAAAATTATTGTGATATTGTATTGAATGACTATACAAATTACCTAAACATTTTATTATATTTTGGAGATATTGATTGTAAAATTCAGTTGGGAAATAAAATATTATCTAATGAGTAACATTTAAATAAAAACTACTTGAATTTTTTAGAGAATTATGTTTAAAATACAATACCTTGAATTAATGAGATATCATTGTGTAATGAATTAAATAGTCATTTCATGAACCCTATAAACAAAATTAGATTCATAATAAAAATGAATCTCAATGAATATAATTTCAGACAAAAAAACTTATATCTTGGGTAAAACATGAATTAAATTCCAAATAAATAAATAAACCTTTTTTGGATTTTTCTATCTCATGAATTAGGTAAAGAAATATAGTAAAATACATTTTAGGGAATATAAAATAAAGAAGAACATATAAAATAAAAAATGTTTCATAAAATATAACACATCTAAAAGATTAATAATTGTGACCATAAATCCCTTACCTTAATTCCTAAATCCATATAAATCACTTTAATCCCCTATATAACTAAAATAACTATCCTAATCCCCTATTTTAGAATATTTTTCTATATATAATTTTTGGAACATAAATTATAATCATTTTATACTTGTATATTTGTTAGTTATTATCTAATTTCAATATTAAGTTTGAGTAATATTGATTGTTTGAACTAGTTTCATAATAACGTTCACCAAAATTTTCCCAAAGTTCATCATTAGAAGATAAAAATTTTATAAAAATTAATGTTTCATGTTTGTTTATAATGTTATAATTTACTTATATGAATGTTTTAGTCATGTTTAGTGAAGAAAAAATTAGTGACAAGCATGTTTTATTGATCTTTATCAATGAATTCAATATTGTTTTTAACAATATAGAACCGAAATAAAATCATTATTTTCCTATATATAAAATATATAATCAATAATTGAGTTCTTATTGTCTTCGATGATATTAATTTACATAAATTATTAAGTAAGTGGTTTGATTGACCCATAAAAAAACATTCCATAATTCATGGATGATAATGATTAAGAAAGTTGTTTATTTTGGAATATTTTCAAAATCACAAAATAAAAATTGTACTCAGTTATGGTACCACAATCAAGTGTCAAGGGGGTTAAATTCATGGATGTATATATTTCACCACCACCTTTTATGGGGGAAACCATTTCCTCCCACATGGGATGCACAATGGTGGTGATCAGTGTGATTTGATCACATATAGGGCCGAGGGGTAGTGGCGATCAGAGCGATAATGAGATAAGTGGTACTAATCGGTGTGGGAAAAGAATAGTAGTGATGGTGGTGATCATATCGAAAGTTGGGATAGGTTATCAAAATGAGCACGAGTGAGAGTGGTCATAGGTTATCAAAATGAGCATGGGCTAGGTGGTACTAATCGGAGATGGAAGAACACAATGGTAGTGATTAGAGTGGGAACATAAAGTCTTGGTGGAGCATCATAAGGTAATATCATTAGTTTATGTTACGTAGTTTTAGGCGACAAAGTAATCTTTTCAGAGGAAGAACATGATAGGTAGTTATGGTGACACAAATCGGGCTGGGGAAGGATATGTATTAACTTTTATCCTATGGACCAAGGGCTTTGGGATATATTATTAGTAATTTAGGATGTGGGCCTTTAGTTTATATCATGAGACATTATGACCAATTGTAGGGCATTTGAGGACATGTTCCTTGGGCCTCGGTGCCTTTATAACATCAAACCGTGTAATGGGTCTCCCTCTACCTTAAAAAATAGATCATTTTTTTAAATAAAATACCGGATTTAGCATAAAATTTAATTAATAAATAAAAATAAATCTAGATAAAAATTTATTTTCATTACATTGTGGATGATTTCATCTAAAAAACATAGATAACATAGTTATTTATCAGAAAATGATAGGGGATGAACGTTGGGAATTGTTTATGAATTTAGAACCATAATTATCTTAAAAATATCTTATTATTTTATTTATTACACATTTAATTCAATCAATTTTAAAATTTTAACAAAAATAAAACATGTCATTCATGGAAGCATTAGTTCACTCGTATAGTTGATGACTTTTTTATTTTTAAATCAATTATTCAAATTTAGGGTAAATATGAATTCATCATTTCAGAGTCATAAATATATTCCATATAAAACATTTATTAATCAATTAAATCATTATAACCATCCTTGGGAGGCAGTAAAAAATTGGATATATCGATTCGTGGAAACGGTAGTCTGCACTTAAACATTATATACATTCTTTTTTTTTCTTATTGGATAGATGATAACAAATAAGGGGTTATTTCTTTAATATAGTGAAATCATGGTTTATTAATTATACTAATTGATTTATATTAATGTGGTTACAAAAGGACTATGTTAATATTATAGGGAATAAATGATTAGGAAAAGGTAATGGTTAAATCAAGTGCTTCAAATTCCTCTTAGAAATCTCTATGGAAATGGAGGCCTTAAGATATCTAATGGTGAATAATGGATTACGGATGTGGTATATGGTTCTGGAGGAATCCCAAATCATGTTCAAAGGAAAAATTTGACTAGTTTATAAGGGATGTTTCAAACCTCCCCCAATGGTCTGGCTTCTGAATTCACCCTTCAAGTTTTCAATAATGTAAAGCTATTATTCATGTGTAAAATACATAAAAATAGGAAAATATGAAGGGTATGTGATGTTCTATGGTTTGAAACCTCAGAAATCAATTTATAACCATTTTTTTTAACATTTTCATCTAATTTTCTATTAAAAAATAATTCTCTATAATTTTTATTTTACAAGTACAATAATTTTTTTATGCTTAGTTATTAATTTTAACGAGACAAATTAAAATTTATACATTAAACATATTTGATCCTTATATTTTTAAATATTAAATCATGTTATAAAATAAAAATTCTAATAGCATTAAACATTAGTTTTAAAATAAACTCATATAATATGTAAAAATTGGTTTTAGGAAACGTGTGTTCTTATGCATAAAAATTATGTATATGATAAAATTTTTATTTTTATTGATTTTCATGAAATAAATTGGTATATAATAAAATAAATAAAATTTAGGTGGAATAAAAATAAATTTATAATGTACTTTTATTAAAATATTATTTAATTAAAATAAAAATACCAAAAATAGTTTTTATTGGAAAATAATAATTAAGTTATTAGTCGTTGGATTTCTAAATTCAAAATAGTATTTTAAAATGTAAATTTCGTACTTATTAAATACATATTTATTGTAATATTTCATGTATGTTTTTAATTCATACATCGTTATATAGTCATAAAATCTATGATTTTAGTAAAACTTATATTTTTCACCATTCACCAACAAATTAATTATTTCAAATAATGTTAAAAAAT
This sequence comes from Viscum album, assembly GCA_963277665.1. Taxonomy (NCBI): domain Eukaryota; kingdom Viridiplantae; phylum Streptophyta; class Magnoliopsida; order Santalales; family Viscaceae; genus Viscum; species Viscum album. Next base: position 1,603,535,263 of record OY728141.1, on the reverse strand, counting down.
TAACCTTTTCATAATATTGATATTTTCAATTCAATAATAATGTTTAAAATTTAATGTATAATATCTATAAATATTTCTTTTAAATTAAAATTCAAAATATAAAGAAAAAAATATTTTATAGAAAATGAAATTATTAATCGTTATGAATTCCTAATATTATTCCATACTAATTTCTAATTTAAATAATATAATATTATATATTAACATAATAATTATTTAAAATTTTATTTCTAAATTTATTAATATTTAATGAGTTATTTTACATTGGAAAATCTATTTAATTATTAAATAATTTTTTATATGTCCTCTAAATGTAATTACTTTTAATTGGATAATGAGGTTTTTATTTACAAGAGGTCCTATTATTCTCAAAATTTTCTTAAAAATATATTTATAATATGTTGTAACTCATTTAATTTTGAGGTTCATTCAATTCTACTATAAAACACATTATATTTATTTAAAAGAAAGAAATATAAAGAAACCAGGGGGTGTTATAATCATGAATTATCCATGAGGCTTATATAAGTACATGGAAGATTACAATTCCCCTTTAGAGAACTCCAAAATGGTGTGTGTGTAGATAGAAATTATAAAAATCATGGTAATGTTATAATTTTTTAATGACTTATTAATATTCATCAGTTAGATTTTATAAATATATATTTATTATAATAATATTATGTAGTATTTTAGTTAAACAAAAAAATTTTAATTTTTAACAAAAGTGAATTTTCACAATTTTTTTAAAATATTGATTTCAAAATTAGAGAGTTTTCATTTTCAAAAATTAATTTAAATTTTTAAATCATCATTCATAAATGTATATATGGTTGAATGTTTGATAATTTTCTAAAAGGAATGTTTTTTCAAGGAATACAGAAAAAATATTCACATAAATTGAAAAATATATATTGTTTTAAAGTATTTACAATGTAAAATTAAATGTTGGATTATTTTTATAATATTATTTTTTACATTTGATTTAAAATAACATAATTATTATTTTTCATATGAAATTTATAGATTAATTCACTATTATAAAATTGTATCCTAAAAATGACATTTTTCTGAAAAAATGTTTTTCATCATGTTTTCTAGGGTTAAATTTTAGATTAAAATTTACCTCTTGGTGTTTAAAATTTTGAACAAAATAACATATTTGGAGTCAAAATGTAAAAAATTTCGTAATTTTTTTAATTTATTTTATGTCAATATGAATAACAACCTTAAATCTTTTTTATCATAGTAAAGGGTAAATTGGGCAATTAATGTAAAAAAATATAACGATAAGGAATAATAAATTACCCAAATTATTAAATAAATTTTACTAGATAATTATATCTAATAGATTATTATCCAAAATTAGAATATATGCATTTTTATTCATTAGGACATGTTTTTGACATAAAAAATACTAACGTTAGTATAACGTAAGAATGACACACTCTTGCTTTTAAAAAATACATTATTTTTAAAATAGAGATTTAAAAAGTTTATTTTATGATATAGATAATAATTTTAAATATTAATCATTTATTTTTATCATGTTAATTTATTTTTTTAATTTAATAAATGATTACCTTAAATATTAAATAACACTGGTGGAGTAGTTATTAAATTAATAGAATAATTCAATAATTAAATTTAAAAATGCTAAAATTAATATTATTCGAATTAAAATTTGTGTTTCATGATTTTTGAACATAAATGATATATTATAGAGGTATGTATTTATTTTATTCTAATTCCTTTTTAATGATTTTATTATAGTCAAAGAAAATGAATAGTTCTAAAATAGACATTAATGATATTTTTAATAAATAGTACTATATTATGTGGTCTAAAATAACAAAAAATCATATCTTTGACCAGGTGAATGGGATAGGGTTTATGAAATAATTTTATTTCATTTATGGGATGTTTTTTCCCTTATTGAAAGTAAATTTACCCATTAATAGTAAATAATATTGATAACATTATAATTTTCAAATTGGTTAATGAAGGGTTAAAACAAAAAGATAATGGTGAAAATGTGATCCAAACTTTTCTAAATATTATATGATGAGGTGATATCAAATTTTCATGATATTATATTATAATATTATCAAATTGGGTCATATTTGACACAAAAATTAGTTTAATTCTATTTAATACATTAAGAAGTTCCTAGAGTGTCCCTCTATTCTCTCATAAAGTGGAACATATTCTTATCATTTATTCCCACATAAAAATAATTTTGGTTTAGTAAATTGATGCCCAAATCACTTTTTAAAATCCCTCCCCACATACTAGAGGCCATTTTTTGGGGTAATATAAATTGTAGAGTTTATAAGATGTAAAGAAAAGGATATTGCCCAATTAAATGGAAAATCCATAGAGAATATTTTTTTATTTCTTATTCAATTTCTTTAAAATATTCTTCAAAAAAATTCATATATAATAAATTATGTTTATAAAATATACTTATATTCTATTATTTTATTTTAATCTCCTATATTCATTTAAAATATCTATCAAATGTGGAAATAATCCAACACTCATGTGTACGGCGAACTACAACATCAAAAACTGATGTCATTCATTTTCCATCACCACCTCTCATAGATAGTTATAATAATGTGTTAATATTTTATATTAATTATATTTTTTTAATTTTTAAATGAAAATATAACATTTAATATTTTACCTTTATATTCACTGAATAAATATAGTGTTCTTTGGGTGTATATGCGGACTACCAACTCCACGAAGCAAAGCGATTCATTTTTCACCAAAACATCACATGGATGATATATATATATTTAGATTAATATAAATAAAATGTTATTTATGATATAAATATAATTATATATAGATAATATAATACTAACCTTCCTTCCCTAATTATCATTGAAAAATTGTAATGTTATTTATGCTTATATATGACATATCGTGTCCATGATTGTAATGTAGTTTATTTTTCTTAACCATATTTCATAATTGATTTTAAAATTATAAAATATGTATACAAATTATAATTAATTAATAATTATTATTCTCTATATGATGTAATAATTAACCCATGACCATATTTAACCTTCCAAATTCATTTTCGACTTATGAACTTAATATCATCAAAACATAAGATGTAAATTTAATTGATTATATAATAAAATATAGCACACTAAGAGATAAAATAAGTAGAATTAAAAAAATAAATAATATTATTAACCAATTAAAAGATAAACTATGTTTACTTTTTATTAATATAAATAATGAATGTGACGAGGCAGACTCATCATAAGGAATTTTTTTAAAAAGAATTTCTCTTTTAATGTTTCCTATAAATAACTTTTTCATAAATGTAAATATTTATAAAAAATATTATATGGATATGTTTATATGAAAATAAATGATTTATAAACGAAATTTTATTTATCTTTTTCCTTTTAAACCATGGTTTTCCAAAAGGTTATATTTCTTAGAAATGTTTTTACATTCATTACCAAAAGATAAAAGGAATTTTCTATTTTAATGAATATAAAAACAACTAATTATTCCACCAGCATAACCATTATTTTAATTTTTATTCCATTAAAATATTTAATTTTTTATTCCTTGAAATAATACCCATACCTATGTACTGGTTAGTTTTGAAAAGGGTTTATAAATTGAATTGACATATCAATAATGCGAAATTTTTTCCTATGGGTCAAAGAACTATTTTGAAAAATGAATGTTTATGGGTTATGATTTTGTTATGGTTAATGGGAATTAATTATGTGATGTGTGGTTTTGTTATAAAACAATTATGTGTGGGTCAGGATATACTTCCAATTTATTAGTTAATATTTATGTTTGGAAGTTGACATTGAGGGTTCTTCCAAATATAATCCTGATGGTTATTTCATGTGTTTCCGTGATGGTCACTCCAAGTATTTCTATGATAATTATTTCATATGAACCATTAATTTTATTCCATTTACATACATGATGGTTATTCCATATATAATATTGAAATAAAAATGAATCCTCAATTTACCAATATGATTTATCTATTCTTGCTATGGGTTTTTTAGGTAAAGTTTGATATTTAAAATAGGTTAGAAACTATCTTGTTTTTTGAAGATTATATGTAGCTTTTTAAGGGTTAACTGTATGTATTTGTGAAAATGTTTTTATATTTTTTTATGATTTAAATGATAAAATTATCTATTATAATTTTTTTCTAAAATTGTTTAGGAAATATTTTATGGAATAATTGGGTTGAAAAGGTGATTTTATGGTTATGAAATTGTTTATTTTGAGCCCAGACTTAATTTTGAGAAAGGAAATTTCTATAAGTATTCATACAATAATGGGTTTATTCTATTTTTCAATATTCGTTACTAATATGTTTGTGGTCATACTAAATTTTAAAAAGTCACATGTTTTTATAGATATGTATATATAGGGATGAGGCTAATATGAAAATTGCGAAGATGATTCATGAGAATAAAAGTTTTTTTATGTTTTATTTTTTTAAAATTGATACTAGATAAAAGTGTATAGATTTTAATATATGTATTTTTTTTATAAAATTTAGGTCTTAACTCTCTAAGATTCTAATACAAAATTATCTTACAAAATACATGAAAGTGGATTCCAGTTAAAAGTCAATAGAATATATAATTTTTATGGCTGGGTTATTATAGTTACTATGGGAGAAAGGGTTTAGATAAATTTATATCTTAAGATATTATTAATAATATAAAATTGAAATATTATAATTTATGGTTATGTTAATATAATGTATCATCTATGATTTTCTAGTATTATTTATGTAAAATATGTTTGTTCGTAATGGTTTTTTGTAGGGAAAACAAGGAAGTTGTAGTTGGAAGGAACCAAGAAGAAAATATCCTTCAAAATAATAATCTCAAAATAGTTGTAATTAGAACCAAATAATCTATTGTAGTGATTACATAGTTGATGCATGTTATAAGAAGTGGTGGAATCCAAGCTAAATAACAACATAATTGAATACAAAGAAACATGTCTATATTAGAGAATTAAATGACAGAACACTCTCTAAAAACGAATAGAACATTTTTTCAATTGATAGCCCATGTATGGATTAAATATCTAGAAAATATATTTGACATCAAGGGTTACTCAGAGCAATAAAAGTTAAAACTTTCAATATAGTCTTTTTATAGTGAATCTGATCAAATGTAGACAATGGATAATTATATTGAGGAAAGTGAATAAAATGTTATCTTGTAATCGGAGAAATTTAAGATTATTTTTTCTTGGGAAATAATTTTTTTAAGGCCGTCGAGTAAGGATAGAAAAACAATTCGTCGATTTGAGATACAATAATGACATTTAATGGTCATATGTGAAGAAATCTTTACTTAATTGGAAAAGAATGGCCAAATTTTATTTATGATATTAATAGAAAAATTTATATGTTTTACTCAAGATTGAATACAATATATATATTATATTTTGCTTCCTTATTTATGATATCATTGTTTAACATATCAGAAAGGTCGAAATGGTGTTTTCTAATGATCAAGTGTTCAATGAAAGAATGTATAAAATGTGTTCTAGTTGGAAGGAAATGTTAAATAATCTATCAAATTAATTTGATGGTAAGAAAAACATTATCCCATTTTGAAACATGTGTGGTAAAAAATGCCCTTGGGAATTCCTTATAAAATCATGGAGGTTATTTCAATGTGTTATGTATGGGATTATGACTTTTTATTTCATATAAAATGATATTAATAGTGGTAAGGCCAATATTGATAAGTAAACAATAATGTTTTATAAATGCATTAGGATGGGTTATTATGCATACGAGTGTTTGAAGAAGGACATGAATGATGATAGACATGTAGACTATAAGAATATGTGTGCTATGAAATCCATTGAAACGAATTAAAAAGATGTTGGACCATCAATAAACATAGTAATAGGGAGATTTCTTATTTACTCGGATAATATTAATGGATTTTCATTATGGGTCTACACATTATTTAATTTCTGAGAAGTTTCTGTTAAATTATAAATTACGCCTCAATAATTAAAGCAATAACTTATGGTAAAAACACATGGGGGAAGTATTAAGGAAAAAATAATTTAATATATTCTTCCGATTATTGTATTTATAAATACTTTACATGTAAACATTTTTATATTTCCCCTAATTGAGTTTGATGTTATTCAAGATATGTATTAGCCCTATGTTTACCATGCTATGATAGATTATAGTGTTAACTATATTATTTTTCAAAAATATTTTCAATTTATAAACAATAATGAATCCATACCATTGAAAACATATCAAGATGATGATAAACTTCTAAAATATTGACATGAAATTTATCTTTCAAATATTTGTGAGAATAAGGAAATTTTATCAATTAATGAAATGATGGTGGTAAAATAATACCTAGATTTTGTTTTTCTAAATACATTTTTGTTGTTATAACAAATCAAACAGTTGAATTTACTATTGACCTAATTCTTGATGCTAATTTAATTTTAAAACACGCATATAAAATTGCTCATGCAGAACAGTTATAATTGAAAAATCAGTTACAATAGTTTTTTTATAAAGGTTTTATTCATCCTAAAACATTATTATGGTGTGAATTTTTTTTTCAGAAGAAATATGGTTCCATGATGATTTTCATTAATAATATATCTTTTAATAACATAAATATTGTTAATAATTATTATTTATGTCATATCAATGTTTTTTACTAACTTCATGGAACATGTTATTTTTCAAAGATTTACTAGAGAATAAGGTGCTATTTGATGAATTTGACATTGGAATATATATCGAAGACATAATTATAGATAATATATATTCATTGTGAGTTTTTATTTATTCCATTTGGGCTATCTAATTCACCAGTTGTATTTATTGATATTATGGATTGAGATTTTCATGATAATTTATAAAAATATTTGGTTATATTTATTGATGAAATATTGATATATTATAATATTCATGTGTATCCTCAAAGACACCAAAGGATTGTTTTGAAAACCTTAAAATAAAATAATTTATATAGTAAATTTAGAGAATTTGATATTTTCTTGAATTTTTTGTTTCCTTGGACATTGTTTCTAAACATGGAATAACTATTGAATTTTATAAAAAAAAATGTTAATGAAATAAAACAATCAAAAATTCCACAGTGATTCATAGTATTCTTGGTTTAATCAGTTATTAGAATAGGTTTGTTGAAAAAATATCTCATTTTCTATCCCATTAACTATGTTATCTCAAAAGAAGTTAAATTCATTTTATTGAATGAATGAAATGATTAATTTTAGGAACTAAATTGAATAATTGTGAATGCTTTAGTTTTGGAACTTCCCTCCAAAAAGAGTATCATTCATCTTGAATGATGCTTCTTTGAAGGGAAATTATTTTTTTCTTGATGCCTAATGATCAAGTAATTTCTCACACCCAACGTAAACTAAGACCACATGAGAGAAATTATCCTTAAAATGATCTAGTTGTATATAGTATGGTTTATTCATTTAAAAATTTATATTCATCAATTATATGGAGAAAAGTGTGAAATATATACAAATAATAAATTTTTTATGTACATATTTACACTGAAAGTGTTGAAAATTAAATAAAGAAGATGGTAGGAATTGATTAATGATTTTTACTATTTTATACACTATCATCTTGGTATGGAATAATATGTATCTGATTCCTTTTTTTAGAAAAATATGATACACTAACCATGTAATATTTTTAACATAACCATTTGGTTAATGATTTGATGAATTTTGGACTACAAATTATGCACGTAAGAAAATCCTTTATTTTATTTTAGGTATCAGTGTACTCATATCTATTATGAAAAATTAATATAGCCTATAAGAAAGGCCATGAGTTACATGATAGGGTATAAGTAGTTAATAAAGGTAATTTTCTTCAATATATTTTTGACAAAGAAGGTGTTTTGAGATTTGGAAAGAGATTAAAGGTTCCTTGTGATACCTAGTTAAACATAGATTTGTTGTGTGAAGATTATAGTTAACTATTTTTTGTTCATCGTAGACCCAATAATATGTATATATACAAATTGGATAATTACTTTTTGGATTGAAGGATAAAATATATCAGTACCATAACAATGAAATATTTTACATTTCAACAATTTAAAGAAGAACAAAAATCACTATAAGGGATCCTTCATCCTTTATAGTGCCATAGTGGAAATGGGAAAATGTATGCCTAGATTTCATAGTTTTATTTCAAAATCCATATCAAGGTAAAAATGTGATTTGGATTATTTTTGATTATTTATCCAAATATGAACATTTCATTCCAATTAGAGATACTATTTATTTAGATCAGATTTATTGACCGTTTGTCAAGGAGATAATTTGGTAACATGAAATTTATCCCTCCATTATATCTGACAATAAACCTGGGTTCAAATTAATTTTTTTGAAATGAATTCATAAGTTGATGGATATGAAATTAAATTTTAGGATAGATTTTCAACATTAATCCAATAGATATTATATGTGAAATAATAAGAGTTTATAAGCCATGATTAATAATTTTTCAAAGGATTAATAATAAAACTGGGATAAGTGCATTACATTATATTATTTTTCATATAATAAATGTTTTCATTATCATATAAACATATAACATTATGAAACATTATATGGAATGTTCTGTTAGAATCTAGTATTTAAAGATGAATTATGAGAAATGATGTTACTGAGACAAAATTTGGTAGAGGAAATGACCAAAAAAGTGTTCTGATTCAACAATATATGAGGATGGCTCGATGTAGGAAGAAATATTTTTGGGGATATCCAAAGGAAAGATATTTATTTCTATTTAAGTGATCATGTTTTTCATAATGTTTATCAATGAAAGGGGTTATTTGTTTTGAAAAAATGTTAGAATCTAGGTTAATAGTTAATTGGAACATATGAAATCTAAAAGAATGTTGGATTAGTTTCATACCATGTTTCCTTGCCTATGAGATTCTCCCAGGTACTTAATGTATTTCATATTTCTTTGTTAAGAAAATATGTTTCATATTTGTATCCTGTTTTGATCCTTGAGGTAGTTAAATCAGAAGATAACCTTTCTAATAAGGAATAGATTATTTCAATTCTTGAAAGTAGATATCATGAATTTTGTAAAATGGAAATTATCCTGGTTATGTTTTGGTAAAAATTAATATTTATGAAGAAGTAACATGGGAATCTATAAATGTTATGAGGGAAAGATATCCCAACTTGATTAATATGTAAAAGAAATTGTGATAATGGAATGTCCAAAAGCATGGAAGAATGTAATGAACAAGGTAATGAATGAATATATCATTTTCATGTCTTACTATTATTCATTATTTATACTTTCAAAATTTATATTCATTATAATAATATTATGAAATTTTTCTATTTAAATGGAAAAAGAATTATTTTTACAAAATTTTATTTTTACGGTTTTATTTAAAAGAATTACATCAAAATAATATAATTTAAATTTAAAGAAAATTAATTTGAAAAAAATTCAAAATTACCATGGGATGTTTTTTTGATAATTTTATGAAAATATTTATTTTTTCAATGGATAGTGAAAAATACCGAGTTTAATTGAAAACAATATTCTCTTTTAGAGTAATTAAAAATAAAAATTCCATTTGAAATTTTATTTTAATTAAATTAGATCATTTTTCTTAGATTTAATTATATTATTTTTTTAAATTAATTTCATACCTGAACTTATTATTAAAAACATTGTATATAAATTGAATTTTTTTTAAAAAATAAATTTTCATCCATTTTTTTATGATTTAATTTTAATTCAATATATGAGAAATATGTGTTTTTAATTTAAAAAAATTATTTACATATTTGGAATCAATAGGTTCAAATTTGGTAAATATTTCCCTTTATTTTTTTAATGTAAAATGCAACCTTCGTTTTATTTGTTAACACAATAAATGGAAAATCAAGTAATTAAAGTTAAACATAAATTAACAAGGACAAATAATAACCATAAAACATTCCTTAATCATATTTTATGACTATATCTCATCTTTAATAATCCTAAAGTATAATATATGGCTTTTTTGTTTCCATTTGGACATGATTTGGATCAATAATATATTTAAGTGAACATAACAAGAAAAATTTCATACTCTTGCAATAATTAAAATTAGTATTTTTAACATAGGGATAATTTTAAATATAAATTATTCTTTTTTCATGATTTTTTTTATTTTTTAGTGAATAAATTTTTTCTTCAAAATCATAAAGAACACTAATGTAGTAATTATTCAATTAAAATAAAAATATAAAGAATTATATTAAGAATGTTAGAAAAATAAAATTTCAATGAATATTTTTATTTTATGATATTTGTAGATAAAAAAGAAATACTAGAGTGTTTTCTATTCATTTTATCAGAATTCATTTGTTTTCATAATGTTATTTATGTCAAAGTAAATTAATAGTTCTATAGTTAACATTAATTATAATTTAAGATAAATATTACTAATATTGATATCACTACAATTCTCAAAATGGTTTACAAAGTGATAAAAGAAAAATATACAGGTAAAAATGTAATCTAAAAATCATTAAAATATATTTTTTGAGAATATTTGAACTAATAATAATATTATCTTCTTATATTATTAATTTTTAGTCATTTGGACTTCAAAAGAGGCTTATATTAATCGGATTTTTAATAAATTAAATGTGTTTTCCCTCTATTATAAATGGGAACATCTTAATTCCATTAATTCACAATTGAAAAGACTATTGGTTTATAAAATTATTAACCAAATCTCTTCTAAACAACCCTTACCACATTATATAAGCCATAGTTTGGAAAAATGAAAATATTATTTTTCTTAAGGAGTAAGTTAATAGATATTTTTCAAAGAGGAGGTATAACATTTAACTTATTTTTTTTTGTATATTTCATATTCTACCTCATTAAAACCCTCTCCAACCAATCCAATATAATACAATTAATATTATATATATAGAAGTTATTATTTTAATTTAGTAACCTATATCCATATCCAACCTCCATCAAATGGGAATTAAATCTATAATTCCTGTATATGATGGATGGCCACCTTAGGAACCGACGCAATCCGTCTTCCATAACGACATACTACATACGATTATAATGATTGAATTATTGTTTATATATTATGTTCAGTAAATATTTCTCATTATTAAAATATATTATTTTATTTACTTTCTGAATTATCCATTCACTAAAGAATTATAATGTCATCCATGCTTACGTGTGGACAACCACCTCTACGAAGTGATGAAAATTGTTTTTCATCCCCACATAACATAAATGATATATATAATTATGTTTAAAGAAATAATATAGTATATATAATAGAATTTTCATTATTTAAAGATCATATAACACATACCTTCATTCCACGATGATCGTTGAAAAATGGAAACATGATTAATGCGTATATATGACCTTTCATCTCCATGATTAAAATATAGTTTATTTTCCTTAACCATATTTAATGATTGGTTTTAAAAGTATAACTGATATATAATATGATAAATATTTAATGATTATTATTCTTTAGATAATGTAAAAATTTCCCATTTGAGAAAAATCAACCTACCAATTACTTTTTGGACTTATGAAATGTATATCGTCAAAATTTCCAATGTGAATTGATTTTATTTTATAAAGTTATAGAACATTTTAAGAGATAAAATATTATGAATAATAAAATTTAAAATGGTGATTAATAATTTAAATAATTAACTTAAGTTTATTTTTCATTAAGATAATGGATGTATGTAATGAGTCAGACTCAAGTTATGGGGCATTCATTAATAAAAATCTCCTTTTAAGATTCCCTTAAAAATCATTCTATTCCATGTAAATATTTTTTAATAATTATTTTATGGATGTTTTTATATGGAAATAAAATAATTATGGATGAAATTTTATGTCCTTTTTGATTTTCCATCAATGGTTTTCAAAAAGATTCTTTTTATTAATGGTTTTAGGGTTCTATAAAAAAAGACAAATGGAATATTTGTTTTAATTATACAATGAAAATGAATATTCCAAAATACATAAAAATTATTTTAATTTTGGATTTTCTTTTATGATTCCATGTGTTTTCAATGAAAAACCATCATTACCTATGCTTATTATATTTTTAAAATTTTATTTTAAATGGAAGGGATATTTCTATATCCATAATTTTTTAAAGGGATGAATGGAATATTCTTAAAAAATGTTTTATGTGCTATATAATGTTATGGTTCTTGGGAAATATTTATAATAATGGGTGTTTCTATTATAAAATATGTAAGGTTGGGTCCATGATATCCCTCTAATTAATTGGAAATGATTTATGTTTGTAAGAAGATTATGAGGGTTTTTATAAGAATATCTATGATTTTTATTTCAAGTGTGACTTTAATGGTTTCTCAGGTTCAACCGTGATGGTTATTCCACATGAACCATTATTTCATGGGATGAAACAACATGTAGTTAGAACCAACAGTTTATTGTTGGGAGTTTAATGCGATGTACATTTATTCATGTTTGGTTCACAATTTTTGTTCTCAACATAAACACCAAACATGTCTTATATCCATAACTAAGTACAAACCACATTTTCAATGGCAGGAAGTCATTTGGGGTTTCATACCCAACGAAACATATAAATTTACATTAGTTGAGAGGATGGTATTTTGGGCTCCTCACACCCTTTTTGGGTTAATTTTTCCCTATAATATTACTCTCTAATATAATTAAGACATGTTAATAAATCTATTACTAATCCTGATATGGGAACAGTAACCCTAAAAAATTTGTAATGTATTGAAACCTTCTATGTATAGGGGAGGGTGCCTATTAATGAGTCCATCTATATGTATCAGAGGTTATTTATTTGTTTCTTGTCAACAGGTAGCTATATATATTTAAAATCAATATATCCAGGCACTCTAGAGTTTACATCCATCTTGGGTGGTGATTAATAGCTCTATGATGGGATTGAACCATTTGGTAGAATCTTATGTATCCTATCAATAAAATGAATAAAAACCTATATAGATCACTAAAATTGTGTAGTTTTAAATCATAGAGAAATTATACATATAATATCACTTGGTTTTTGTTTGTTGAGCGTGATCGTCAGGAATGAATCCAACGTATCTTAGTTATGGAAAGAATAATTGTCATTGTATTTCGTTAATACCTTAGAGAGTTAACCTGAATTATATTCCCTTATATGGGGGTTATGAAATCATGCCACTAAATAGGGCTTACATGAGGAGGATTCCCTTGATGATAAATCATTAGGATAAACTTGAGATAACCCTAGAAAATACATAAGCTTCTATTATCCATGGTCAGTGTGAGAAACAAGCACTAATAATTAATCAAAATCATTTTATAAGGATGAAATACATATGCATTATGGATTAACATATGGTGTGTTTGATTTGTAGCTCAAGCCTTAGGAAGGAATCATAATTATCCTAGCAATGGTATGAATCATAATTCTCATAGTTCAGTTGGATTTTCAATATACTGATGGATGGGGAAGCTAATAAACCAATGAAATTTATTAGATCCCAATGGTTAGAATTTCAAATACATGATGGGGAATACACTGAAGTGGATTTATATTGGATTTTAGGACATGTAAATGTAGAATACCCATCAAAATTATAGAAGGAATTATATTTCTTGTTGTTTAGTTGGGGGTATACCAGAGTATGTCCACCAAGAAGGGTTATCAGGTCTCGGTGTGTCTTCTTAACATGTTTTGATTGTCTCCCAAACATGTCTGGAGTTTCTTCCTGGAATTATCTAATTATCAACATGAAATATATTGACTATACACTTTACATGTCTTGTAATTTTCATATGTGTCCATGATTTCAAAAAAAACATGTCCAAAGAAAATCCCATGAACCAGCTGATCAGTTCGAAGGAAATTGATTAACTAGAATAACATGTTAGGGTTAATTACATGATCAAGGCTGACATGTATTTAGGATGTTTCATGATCAATTATGACATATCAAGAGGATGAATCATGATCAATTATGTCATTTCTAGAGGGCGTTTTATGATTGAGGCTTCGATGCCTTTAAGGTGTCACGTGACTTCAATGACTTAGCTGGGATGATTTTGCATGATCCTATTGACATATATAAGGGACACTTTGTAATTTTAATGTTATCCAGGGATGAAATCACATGATGAAGGATAACATGTCTAGAGGGTGCCACATGATCAAAGATGACATGTATGAAGGACATCGGGAAACCTAACTCACATGACCTAGTCCCATCATAAGACCTATATAACAAACCCTGGTTCCACCATATAACATGGGATACATATCTAGGATATGTACCAATATATTTTAATCAAGATAATATGACATCATGAGACTTGGTTGGAATTCCAAGAGGGCGTCACATAATTTTTCTTGACATATGCAAAGGACATCACCTTATATAAGTGACACGTTGCGAGAGTTCCATAGGATTTGGAAAACATGTCTTGGTACTGTTTCATGATCTGGGTAGGTCACATAAAGAACATAAATATTAAAATATTCATATTTTTATAAGTCTCCAAACCATTTTAGTCTTTAATCTAGAAATTATTAAATATGTTGCTTAGGTTTTTTCCATTTCAGCTTATTTTATGTTTTTAGTGACCCAATCCACATCAATGGACTTCTATGCATATTATAACTGACCCAACATAAATCGTTCACATGATATATAACATGATCATGTGATGAACATATTTGGGTGGCATGATCCCTAAGGATTTCCTATAGGTTTTACGTAGGGGAAGACATTGCGATCATGTGACCATTCACTCAAAAAACTCTCTTCTGTGCTCTCTCCATCATCTTTGTGCATGTTCCATTGTCTTTTTTTGAGGTGTAATTAATAGGCCACACCTCCCTAGTTATACACCACCTTTCATAGATTGTTTTTGAAAAATATTTTTTGGATTTGGTTTAGGTATTTTTGTAGCATACAGTTTAAATGATTATACAACAGGTCATCTTGGGGCATCGCATGATATTCATCGACTACAAGAATATCCAACTGCTGGCCTGTTATTATACCCTAGATGATATAAGGGATTTCACCTAACCATTTTTATATTTCGAGAGGCCATCAAAAACTTAGACCAACAAGTATTAGATTATTCTTGAGATCATAAAACCCATGGAAAGGCATTTTTGTGATCAAAGATCACTCATCTATGGTCATTAGCAGGACAATGATCGCTTGTCAAGAGAGCCACCACACGATCTAAATTATATTTATAAGACCCACATGATATCATTATTTCTTATCAAGGGGGGATCATATGATCAATGATGACCAGCCATGGTGTATAACCCCATCAATGTAAAGGCTAGTGTATCCTCTCATTGTAATAAGATTTAAAAATACACTTTTTATTTCATTATTTATTCCACAAGGAAAGGGGATCTCATGAAACCACGTAATTAGTTTCAAATAAAATCCCACTTATTGTCTATTATTTGTCACATAAACTATACTGGATCTTAAAATGAACCACATGTATTGTTGTATACCCCCTACTATTGTCAATAAAGTCGGAGGGGACATGATGAGGTTGACATGATCTTACATGATGAGGTAGAACTGTCACCAATAGATTCATGAGGTCGTGAAAACTTCATAAGCATATTTCGTAAAAATAAATGTCTATATAAGGTCTTAAACTTATTCCTATATTTAACCATTATTTTACCTTGTCTTTTAGATGATTTTTAGGAACCTATCTGTTTATAATTCATGTGATCAGAAGAGCTTGATGGGAATACTTTTCCACATCATCAATGATTATCTTAGTAGCCTATCAAGAGAAGAGAATCTTTTTAGAGGGTCCTATATTGATCATTATAATAACATGTGTTTTAAATGTCCCATTCACATGACCTTATGAGGGTTATGAGATTGCATTCCCTCTTAAAGGTAACATGATCTGCGTAAGTCATCATCTTTCTCCCCCTCTATTTTTTAGAGAAAATAATAACCATGATTTAGATAAATCTTCCCTTTGATATTCTTTGATGTTCATTTTATAGAAATATAAAAATTTCTCCTCTCATGAGAGACATCTATGAGTACAAGGATTAACTTCTGTGGATGGTAAATACATTCTTACGTCTTTAGAGGTACTTCTAAATGGTGTCTAGGTTAAAGTTTGGCCTCACATACAACCATTGGAATTCTAATGAGCACTCTATTAATAGTGGGATATGGAATCTCAATCCACCAGCTACATAAAATATGTAATATCTTATAATTCTAATCTTTAAATTATTGTTTTGCAATACCTCATCATAAGATGACATTAACGTGACTCCTTTGGGGAACCATATCAGATGAATTTACTACAAGACTTATTTTGAATAACCCCTCTACCTGCTCAAACTATATGAATTCCATTCCCCAACACTCATTTGAACCAATAATGAATATGTTCATTGTAATGACAAGAACATTAACCCTTTACCATAGCCATTTGACCATGATGTAAGATTCAACGGTTCTGGTGGTTTGATCATTTGTTCACACCACTGTCATACAGTTCATGTGATCAACATATGGTAAAAAGATCATGAGTATTATGATTGGTCATGTGGTGGAGATATATTTTTTTGCATCATGCGATCCATGAAATATCCATGGGTCAAGTGGATCACGTGTCTTGTATCATGTCATGCGGTCATTGATGCATTCGTAGTTTATGCGATTATCATAATGCTACTAGTATCATTTATTTATTTTTATGGGGTTTTTCAATATCCTAATATGTTATTCTTGTCTTCATAGAGATGGATTCTAGATCAAATGTGTCTTCTAACATTACAATCTAGAGAGACCTGATTTCTGAAAATTGTAATGATGATCCTTAGTATCTTGTGTGCTCGAACAATGTGGTTTTGAAGAGGATTCTATTTTTTAAACATCAAAGCTATCCTTTATCACAATGGCTTCTCCTGTATAGTCTCAGGATGCTAGATGATGATATTATTAACTATCATGACTAAAATTTTTCATCTGGTTGGTTATCATCTTTACTATATTATGTTTTTGTGATGATTTACAAATACTGTCAATTTCTCTTGGTATAGTCCTATGGGTTTTCCTATATGCTAGAAAAAATTCCGTATGGTCTAGACAATATTTATTTTTTCCACCATAGATCCACATAATGGTATTCAATCATATTTCTCTCTTCCGTGAATGATAATTGATGTAGCTAGAGCTCAAAATGGGACCTACAGTCCGATGGTAATTTCTATGATGAATGGTCATGCTCATTCTATGTTAAAAAAATATGGTTTGAATTTTTAGATCATTTACACACCATTCACCATTATGAGGACATGTGTGTTTCCTAGTTTGTCATTTATTACTGATTAGAATAGATCAAGGAGTTGATCAGTTATTGGCTCCCCAGAACCATGTCCTTCCGTTTATCCCATGGAGAAGTATGAATCCACCTTTATGGTATCATCATACGAGGTGGGATATATCTTCATGGGTAGATGTGTGATAACTTTCGTCTTATTATAGACATTTGATATTACCCCTCCCAAACTTTTATATTTTTCATGGATATACCTAACATTTTGAAGAATAATTTAATGAAGGATCTAAATATACACGCAATCACCTCCTTATAGTAATATATATTTAAAATTATTTTCCATATTGGATATCAACCGACTATAATGGGCCATCACCCATTCCTTTCCCAATAGGTCTATGATAGTGAAAATCATATTGGGAAATACTTGTGGTTTGTGGATATGACTCATGCGGTTGTAGAGTCTTATTATAAATATCTTTAAGTCTTAGGATAGTGATATTATTGGTCATGTTCTTGAATGGGTGTTTTTTCTTAGATGTGGACGCATACATGAAAATATAAGTTGGTATGATGGGGATATA
Organism: Viscum album; assembly: GCA_963277665.1. NCBI lineage: Eukaryota > Viridiplantae > Streptophyta > Magnoliopsida > Santalales > Viscaceae > Viscum > Viscum album. The sequence goes on along the minus strand of OY728141.1, from coordinate 1,603,517,242 downwards.
AACTAGGTTAATAGAGGATATGAATTTTAATCTAAATACACCAAATCTTTCTCACCTATATTATATATTGGGAGAAATCTAGAAATACAATGTCCCATATAGGATAAGAGACCCATTCCAATTCATATACGGAAGGGGAAGTAATTTTCACTTTTACAAATAGCACCACACTACAGTGATCCATTGTGCATTTTCCACCACTAGATTCTAAACATTTACAAGTTTGAAGAAATTGCCTTAAGATCTGATGAGGTTGCCATCATTTTGTGATGGCATGCTGATTTCAAATTTATTTCTTATCCCACATCGTCTAAGATAATTTTTTGTATTTGATGTGGCTCTCTCGACAAATATTCATACAAATTATTTCTTTGGGATGTGGATCTTACATTCTATATGGATGAGCTGATTATTTGTAAACATTATTCGATTTATTATATTTATTTAATGTGTGGCTATATTCAATGGGTTTCTACAATCCACTCAGTTGGTTTGCATGGATAACAACTTCAAGGGATTATCAGCAAATTTTAGAAGATATTGGCATGTGAGGCCACAAAACATGATATTATCTATCATCCAATTGATGCCCCTTTATTTATATCTTAGTATTATTACCATACCTTAGTTGAATCCAACTCATGTTGTGTTCTATATAGGCTGGTTCATCATTTAGATAAACCACGTGATCCCCTGACCCCCTATCAATAGTAATGATGGATTTTATTCTAGACCCATGTGTATCATTGATGAATTATCCTTATCCTAGTGATGATTTTCCCATTAGTGGGTATGAATTTTTTGAGATTGATAACCCTTCATTTTGAGTGATGGAGGATGCATCCTTTGAAATAATATCACACATGTCTTACTCTCTTTCTTATTTGTCATCTCTGCAAATTATTCCACCTTCAAAAATATCGACTTCTGCCACTGTAACATATCATACATGGAATAGAATAATTTTTAAGTATATTAAATCCTTAATAACCAATACTAACCTTAAAAAATTTCATTATAAGTAATAAATGCATTTTTGAGTCTTTTATTATTTAGATATTAGAATATTTTACCTCCATCCATTATATGAAATCCCTAAACAAATTGTCTTGAATCAGAAGCAATTTGATGCTATCAAGAAAGGACTAATTGATTATGATGAAAAGGACCCATTGATGAGGTAATGGGAGAGGCTTCAGAGGCATTAGAAGAATGTAATTAGATAATATCTAAGATATACAACCAAATCGATTCTTGGATCACACAGATAACAGTCCATGTTGATACCATAGATCCCTCAAGTTATGATCATATGGCATCATAATCTTAATTAGTAACTATATAGAAAATATTTTCATAGATTTATTCTATACTCAAGTCTATCTATTCTAATGAAGAAGCGGATGAGGTGGGGTGGGATGGCCTTCATTTCCCAATCATCACATATTGTCAAACAATTATTGACTTGGAATATTAATATGATCAAATATTACTGTAGTATGATCAGTAATGTTTCTGTTTCAATGGAATCCTTAATGAGACTCTAGAAAGTAGAGATCCCTCCTTTATTTCTTTTGTGAACCTTATCAATGAATAAATCTTTTTTAATTTACATATAGTTGTCTTGTTTTATTTTATTCATGATGTTCATGAAATTTCATTGATATGATATTGAATCATTCTTCAATGATACCCATATTTTTTATAACAAGAAATAAATCCAAATTTATAGATTTTAATGGTTAAATCATAGTAGATTTTTTATAAATACTCTATAACTCCAAACAACATGTTATTACATATCTATTTATATTCTATAGTTTTATTGATATTATCATATTTACAAAAGGGTACATTGGGTAAACTATATTTCCCATAGAGATAAATCAATGTCTTTGGTTGAAGTCAATTAACATATCATGAATGACTTGATTTTTTTCTAAAGTAGTATGGTGGACCACACAACCAATGTATCACATTATTTATATTTCCCTATTTTATTCCAAATATTCATATTGGGGATTTCATTGATGGGGTAGACTTATAATTTTCTCAAGATTACATCTTACAGGTTTTCCACCTGATATTTTTTAATCATTATACATTTATGAGTGCACAATATTTCGTGGAACATGCCAAGTGCATGTACTATAAGCATAGACTTGAATTTTTCCCATGGTCCCCTTACCAAGTTTTAAACATATCAAACATTGTTTCTCTTTTTTTATTTTAAACTATACCATTTCTAGGATGACATTTAAGACATCATATATTGGGCCATCAATTACTATATTTTAAAATACTCTTATTATTTTCATTCTATTACTGTACTTTAGGAACATTAAGCTTATCCCTTATATTGTTTTATTTTAGGGTCTTTTTAGTTTGGTAATTTTATTGTTATTGTTTAGGGTTTTTTATCTAGGATTTTGTATTTTTGTAGTTTATGTTATATTATCTCAGTCCTTATATTGTAATTAATATAAAATTTGTGAAGTATCATTCTTCTAATAGTTTCATGACTTGTTGTATGGATGTATGTCATGTAGTTTAATATCATGCGGATGGTATGTAAGTATGCTATCAAGTGTAAAGCCTTTCTTCTAGAATATCAAATTCTTTGTACATTAATTTTATGATGTCAGCACTTCTAATACAATTTATTTTCTTGTCTCTCTTAAAGGAATTTATTCATGAATATAGAATGGGTAATAAATTCCAAGGAGGTTTAAAAAAATATTGAGATGCTGAGATACTATGTGTTATTGTTAGGGAACACAAGGATCAGAGTTCCTCTCCTATAAGAAATAAATGCACATAGATTTGGGAACATAAACTTATTCACCAATGGCATGGTCAAATAGAGGGGTCACCACTTATTTTGATGTTATATAAAATATTTATATGGATATAATTTTATTAGGGTAAAATATTTTTGAAGTTAGGACCTCCTAGATTGTTAGAATATTGGTGATTTAAGTCATATCCCAGAAGTTTGGATTTATGAATATGAAATGGGCGAGACAATCCAAGGATAACCCGAAACACCATAAGTAGAAATTTTATTTTATGGTGTTGTTGGGGATCATTAGTATTAGTTTCCTTTTCATAAATATAGGATATGATTTTAGTTGTTAAGTCGAATCCCATATTCATGATCCAAGATGGAATACATACATGGTCAAGAAAAGACGACCCATGATTCCATCCAAGGTCCATGAGAGATTTATGAAGACTCAAATATCTATGAGATAAATATGGATTTGGAAATAAAGATATCTAGTAATGGTTATAGAACCCTTAAGAAGTTTAAATTTTTATTTGGAGGCTTGGGTCATACACCCTATGGTTTCATGTCACAAGGTGTCTATCATCAAAAGGTTTGGGAATGGAATGATGCATTCCTACATTGAGAAAGGGTTACAAAAATTGTTATATAACATCAAGTATATGGAACCCACTTAATTAGTTCGGTTATGGAAACTATAAATCAAGGTTAAATGTTCTCGGGTCATGAATAGAGATTTGGGACAATCATACAAGGGGGGACCCAAATCACTCTATGGTACCAAGTTCTGCCTCAATGACGTCAGGTGTCACAAGGATTATAAAGCTCATTTTTCATGGTATTTAACATTTTTTTGACGACTCTATATGCATATATAGGAACCATAGTATGACATGAATAATCAAACATAGTTTCCCATGAAGATGGGTATCCTTTTTCAAGGAACATAGAAGGTTTTTCTGAACAAAGGTGCTCAAATCATGAATTTTAATTTATAGAAGATGTAATATTAAAGAAGTTATAAAGAACAATAAATGTTGTAACACATATTAGTTAACACATTAATATAGTGATGAGATGTGAAAAACCTTATATCTTTCTTTATCCTAGACCATGGGGTCCATCAGTGATGGTTCGAATTTTACTAGGGCCACCATGTGGGCCATATGATCTTTATGAATTTTATATTTTAACTATAACATATTCCATGATTGTATAGTTGAGGATTATATTTTGTAGAAACATGAACATTATATAGTCCTCCCATTGTGGGTTTTCTACTTGATATGTTTTATATATTTTTCACAAGTATTTTAGGGTCTTCCAATCTGGACCATTAAATGATAGAGTTTAAGGCCACCAATATTTGGAAAATGTGTAGGCGGTTTAAGATAATGGGACACATATAAACGAGGTAAATGTTTCACAATACACCTATTATAATTCCCTTGGTCAAAAGTACTAAAAAATCAATCTATGTGGGAGATGAAAATATTATCAATATTGGATCAGGATTCATAGGAAATGAGTTGTGATATGAGACTGTCATACTTGGGAGGACCCAAAATAATCTAATGTAATTATTCATAACATAGAAACACCAAGGATAAAAAGGATCAAAAATACTTTTTACATGTTTTGATGAAATTGGATGATGAACATAGATTCATATACAAGAACCGATGGTAGACATGCATTATCAAACAAAGAGTCCCTTAATGTTGGTTGACATTTTCCAAGGGCCATGCAAGGATCATGGAAACCTGAGGAGCTAGATACATGAAGTGTGAATTGTGAGTTGAGGGGATTAAAATCTAAACTAATCACCCTATTCTATGTTTAATTGGCTTAAGTCTCATTTGGATCTCTAATAAGGAATGATAATTGATGATGTCATGCACATTTCAGCATCATGTAGTCTGAACTTTTTTTATCATGTAGTTTTAATTTCATGAAACAAGGATGCTTCCATGATGTTTGAAATCATGTGGTGAGGTTTTTTACATGTTTTTTAATGACATGTAGTATAGATATTTTTTATAATGTGTTACTCCACATCATTATCCAGATTGATCTTCTAGCTTCCCTTTGCTCACTTAAGCAATTATCGATGTGAGAAACATGGAATAAATGGGAAGTAGGCTAAAATTTTTGAGATACATTCTCATATGTATTAATATATTAGTACATCCCATATGCATTTTATGGTGTACATTTATAATTTTATATGTTTTGTACGAATTGAGGATAAAATATTTGGGTGTACCTACCAATCATGTGATGGTTTGAATCAAGCCAAACACAGTTCTTATATAAATATATATCTACACACGTATGATGTAGATGTTGGTTTGGGGAAATGTTTATGTCATTTAATGAATATAGACCCAATCTTATAGATTTAGGTTTCACAACATATCTCGTGATGACAATAACGAAGCCATACATAGTTCCTTAATGGAAAGATATCTACATAGGCCGAACCCATATGTAGAGGGGTGAATCTTTCCTGTTGATTGTTGAAACTAGGCCCATGATTGGAGATTATAGTGTCAGTACATATCTTGTGATGATATTAATAAGGATAAATGTATTTATATAATGAGAAAATCCCTATATAGGTATCAACCATACATAGAGGGGGATTGTTCCCATTGATTGTTTTAGCTAGAACATGGATTGCAGATTCATGCATCACTATATATCCCATGATGATAAGAAACAAGAAACATGTAGTTATTGACTTGAAAAATATTTATTCATGTCTCACCCATACATAGATGCGGGAATTGTTCCCATTTATTATTATAGCTAGACCCGGTATTGGAGATCCATGAATCACTAAATAAAATTTTTCAACTAGATTCATGGTGCATGTAGTTCCTGAATGGAAATATATCTATGAAGGTATGGCCCATACAAAGAGGGGGAATGTTTATCATTTATTATTATAGTTGGACCTAGTTATTCTGATATTAGATTCACTACATAACCTATGATAATGGGAATGATGACACACATATTTCGTGAATGATAAAAAATCTACACAGGTTTGACCCATTCATAGAGGGGTCATTATTCCCATTGATTTTTATATATAGAACCATGTTTGGAGGTCTAAGAGTCACTATATATCCTGTGATGATTGAAATCAAGTCACATGTATTTTATTAATGGGAAACGCTATCAGCAAGTCAGTCACATACACAAGGGTGGATTTTTCCTATTGATTGATGTATTTTGACTCGAGAATGTAGATCTGGGAATCACTAGATATCATATGTTGATTAAAATCAAGACACACATAGTTATTGAATAAGAAAATATCTATGTAGGTTTGAACCATACATATATGGGTAATTTTTCCGATTTATTATTTATATTTGTACATAGGATTGATGATATGGGCCCTATTACATATACTATGATTACTAGAATCAAGAAACATTTTGTTTCTAAATGATAAAAACTCTATGCAGGTATGAACCAAATATATAGGGGGAATTCTTCTCATTTATTATTTAATTTGGAACAGTTATTAGATATATGGTCATCACTACATATCCTTCGATGATAGGAATCCATACACATGTAGTTCATAAAAACCCATATAGTTTAATATTATGCGGTAAGGATATAAGTATAATGATGTGAAAAGGGAATGTTATGGATAAACCCAAGACTCTGATCATGGAATTACTATGGAAAATATAATGGTGGGAATGAAGCCACATTTATTTCATGAATGGAGGTGTGGTTGGAGTCCAACACTGATGATAGTGGTTCTCTACGGTGAAGCCCCTAGTAATGAGTAATTTTATGTCATGTAAGGGACATCAACCATGTAGTTTAATGTCATGTGGCAATGAATCTTGGATTGATATTTAATTCCTTGCATCCATGACCATGATAACCCTATCGTGAATTGGCATGTCTCGATTGTGTTAGGAAACCTTTACTGAAATTCCTAATCCCACATGACTAAAGTTTGTCTGATAAATAAGGAATATCAAAGTGTTCTCTCTCAACACATTAAAAGTTCACGTAAATGACATAGGAATTTTGTATCACATGGTGGATGTGAAAATATATAGGACCAAGGAATTGTTATCTACCTCATTGGGATAAGAATAAAATGGTTCATGATTTTGGAAAAACCATATAACTTAATTTCATGTGGTGATGACATTAGCCATGTATTTTAATGTCCTTTAGTAAAGAAAAATGTTACTCGACATGAAAAGGAAGGATTTGATCATTGTAATACAATTTGATGTATTGTTACACATATATATATGTTGTGTCTATACCCATGATCTGGGTTCTATCACAAAAAAGGATGAGGGAAATTCATTTCACTTTTTCATAGATCTAGCTCATGTGTGGTAAATTATTAGTGAAATAAAGATTCATATTTAATTGCATGTAAAGTAGTTTCTATATTTTCTTTGTAGTTTAACATCAATTTTTGGGACCACTTCCATACAGCTTAATGTCATGAGCTCAAGATGATAATAATGCTTAACATCATCTACAAAAATTATTTCTTAAGAAACCTCACATTATTGGGGGTGTAATGTGTACCCTATCCATTGTGAAAAGTGAGTAATCTCTAATGTGATAGGCCTTATGCAAGATATATGGTCCTTACCAGTTGGGTTACAGATTTTATATTTTCCTTCCTAGTATTATCAGGTTCATAAGGGACAATACACATTATCCTTGAAAGAATAAATTCAGGTATAAATCTTTTTAATGGATCATGTGATATGAGAATGATGGATGTCTAGGTTACGTAGTGTATGAAAACTTTTCTCATTGAGTCATTCTAGTTCATCCCACAACATATTTTTGATTTATCATCATATGATATTTTTTTGAAGATGGATATTCAGAGTGCAAAAAATTGAAATTATATGGGAAGAAAACGCCTTGGTTCAATACACCATTGAATATAGAGATTCTCATGTAGTAGAACATGGGGTGGAATGGTAGGCCCATAAATCATGTAATATCTTGTTTGTAAAGAAATTATTATATTTTTATACCATCTTATGGATTATATTTCAATGTGTGTTATTTAATACCTAAATTTTTCCATTTCTCATTGTATGATAGTGGGATGAATGTTTAGACACAATTTTCAACTCCTGGTATAATTTTTTAAACTCAATAGCACAAATAATAGTACTATTTTCCATCCATATCAAGTCCAGGAATCCAAATATGGTGTTGATATTGGACTTCATAAAATTTATGAAATTAATCATTCTAACTCCCTTAAGGGGAATTTCCTACACCCATTATGAAAGGAAATTAGTCATAGAAAGGATTTACTTAAATAGATTATCTATGGTTAGGGGATAATTCCTCCACAACATCTTCCCTTCATAGAAAATAGATTGAAATATTTTTCTCTATGTAGCAATTATAGGGGTTGATGGATTATTTTTTCCTGAATTTTCATTTTCATGAAATTTATTGGTGAATTCCAAATAGTATTGTATCATTGATTTTCATCAATAACCATTCCTCCAAATTTTATGGGAGATCCTATTCCTTATCTTATGAGAGTCACATGAGCTGACATTAATATCCTACACAATAGTGGGAGTCTCTCATTATTCAATTAATATGAATTGTTTTATATAAATTCCTCATTAGTCATAGAATTTTATATTATTTGAACCATCAAGGGGTAAAGTTCGCTTCCCAGTGCAGAATCTATTACCTTATGACTTTTTATATTTAATGGATCAAATTTTTTAGAGAATCTGTTATGGGATCTTTTTTTCTAGTGGTGGATATTAGTTTTCCATGATCTGGGGTAGTGATGATCTGAATTATTTACTCCATGTCATAGATGATGACCAGTGAGAGCATACATTGTTGCATGATGTGAATGATTATTTCATCATTATCATGGTCGGCCAAAACTATGGTTTCATTTTATAGTGCATCAACACAATCATTATGTGATCATGGGATATGATGCAATGTGGGTGAAAAAGGTAACTCTTCCATTACTACTCTATTATAACCAATAATAAGGGCCAATTATTTCTTTATGATAGAATATTAACCATTGATCTACTTATCTCTAACTCAGAATCCTCTTTGATGATTGGGTAGGCTATTTTCTATTATATGTATAGTAGAATACTAGTGAAAAGGGCTTGGAATTTAGCCTTATTATTCTTATTTCATTAAAATTGTGATAGTGATTAAAGAAAAATTTATTTGTCTATATATATAAAGAAAAAATAGGCAAACCTGGTTGAGTTTTGGGTTTTTTATTATATTACTAAAAGGACTTTTGGAGGCTCCATAGAAATAAATTTTACATATATGATCAGTGTCATGGGAATTAAAAGTCTTCTCATCTGGATGTGCAATGTACACTTGTGTACATTATGGGTGGGATTTTTCATGAATAAATTAGAAAGAGCCTATCATTTTACTACCTTTCTTGAGAAAAAATCAATTTTTACTATTTCATAATTACTGTCTATCTGGTCAGATAGTTCATCAACATAGTATGACCAAAGATTGACTTGAGTTTGTTGATATGAAAGAACAAGTGAAATCCATGGTGTTACAAGTAATGCCTCAAATGTTTTAATGTAAAGTTGAATTAAAGGAAATTATTCTTAAAATAAGAATACCAAGACATAGTTCTTATAATTGTTCAGATATGGAGATATATATTTTTCTCATACCCGGCATCATTTTTAAATGTAATCATAGTGCCATGTGATTTTCCCATGATATACACATATAAGTTGAGTGTATTTTCTTACACTTGTATCATCAGGACTGGTGGGTGTATCCGATTTTTCTTGAAACTGTAAAAGGATTCTTGGAAACCCTCATTCCATTTGTAGGTGATTCGCTTCTTCATTATATAGGTGAATGGGAGTGATTTAATAAGCATGTTTTCTATGATGATTTGAATGTAGTAGATGTTCACATGGATCCCATTTAGTTCATAAATATTATATGGTGGTGAAATTTACACTATTTCATTAGTCTATTCTAGGTCAACCTCAAGGATATGGGGGTGTACCAAAAATACATGTAATTTCTCAAATGTGACATTAAAAGAAAATTTTCTTAGATTCGTCTTTATACTGTGTTGTCACCACTTATCAAAGACTATTTGATGGTTTGTGAAGCGATCACATCAATGTCAATATTTTACTACCAATTTATTGATATAAAATTATACTATTCATCGAAAAAAGAACATAAATATATGATTCATGGATCATTGATAAGTAATGATAGCATTCTTTAATCCAAATAGAATTAGCTGATGAAAAATATATTATATGGGGTTATCTAAACATAGTGAATTCTTCAACCTCAGTGGTCACCCTTAATGATTGTACCATATGTACTAATCCGTGGAGGAAATGTCATGAGAGCTGATATTTGCATTTCAAGTGTTATACGATCAAAAATAGGAAGCCATATTTTGGGAAGTGTCAATTATGGTATATAAAATAAATGAATACCTCAATCTACCTATTAATTTTCATGATAGGGATGTTATTGGTTATCAATCTTGAGTATTTCACCTCACAGATGAAGTTGGATTTGACCAAATCTTCATCTTATGATTCTATGTTAGTAGAATGACATGGGTGAATCCTCCCAGATGCCTACTAGAAACCTTTATGGTCCTTGGTAAAGCTGATATAGTGTGTATCCACATTTTAGTTCGTCCTAAGAATTTTTTTTATAATTACATTTGAACACATATTTATGTTTCAATATAAATATTATGTACATATATTGTTCCTCGAGAGTCATGGAGGCACATATCAATTTAGATTGAAGGAAATCTTATGTGCCCAAATTTATCTACCTGATCTCTTGAATGGTGGTGGTGAAACCATCCTTCAATGTGGAGGGGTGTTCTTGAGGTCATCCTCTTCTACTTCAACTTTTAATCTGTAGAGTAATTTTATAACTTGGTAGATAACCCAAGGTAATATGTTTCATTGTCAAGATGTGAGAGTTCATGGAAATAGACATTTCCATCCACTATTTCTTATTTCATTGTACATAAATTATAAGGATTATTATTTTATTTGAGGTTATCACTAGTGAGAGATGGATCTTGGACATATGAGATTAAGTATACTACCTCAATTAGGTTTAGGGGTTGAACATAATTTCCATCATGTAAATTCCATGGATTCATGAGGGAGGTCCATAAGCCATTGAGGGTATCGACCTATATATTTTCATCCACCATTAGTTGTTTGTCCCCAATTTTATAGAAATCTATCTCAACATATGTGGCTTCTCAAGACTCCATGGGGGTAATATAACAATGATGCATACTGACCTTCCCATCAATGGGTTATTTCAAGAATTGATTGAAATGTTAAGGTACCTACACATGAATGTGAATCCAAGTCTTCTAATCAGGACATTATATGAAATGTTTTGATAGATAATAATAAACTCAATATTAGATGCGGGATACCAAAATTTATCCTTGAGATTCATATTCATGATATGTATTTTCTCACTCTTAACATACAATTTAATGGTCATATTTTATAGGATATAGGTCCCCTTCACAATATCTGCAACATTGATTGTATGGATCGAGATGAGGTTGATCATGGAACCATTTTCAGTCTGGGGCCTTTAGATGTCATCATTTTAAAGATTGTTTGAAAAATACATTGTTTGGATGTCTCCATGGATTTCCTCTTCCTGATTCTTCTCTATAAATGATATGATGGCATGGAATTCTGAAGATATGATATCCAAATGATAAACCATGGATTTAGAAACTTTTATATAGAATTTATTTTGTCTCTATAGGGCTTCGAGAAGTGACGCTATGAGTTATTTTGAAAAATGGAAGACATCCAAGATTGGGAGGTTTGATGGGACAACTACAAACATTTTTAAAATTTCATACTTTTATGCAAGTGGTTGATTCTTCCAAAGGTGTGGTTTCTCATTATTATGTGGTTCATGATAAGTGTTATTTATTTTTTATGGGTTTTTTACTTCTGAAGAGGTCTAGGGATAATATTATTCTAGTGGAATATTCCGCACCTTCCTTCCATATCATCTAGCATGATCAGACAATTGAATCCCTGCAAGATGGTCATGTTAGATGACTTGGATGGGGATACCAATGGAGGGCTATGAGTCATATTCATGATTCATTTGTGATGACTATAATGATTTCCCATGTTTATTGGATATATATATATATATATCTTATGTGGGGATGTGATCATGATATTGGGTCTGACCACACACATGTTATCCCATGTATCCACAACTCTTGCACCTATAGCCCTCAAATCCCAAATTCAGTATAGGGTACTTATAAACGTAATAATATTAATTAGAAAACAAGGTTTTTTACAAGTGTATAACATTTTACCGACCAAATATGAACTCATAATCTGATTAGGTTTTTGATTAGTGGGTTGGTTCACATTTTTCAAATGGTATGGGAAAGAATTATTCAAGTGTCATAGCTCATGTAGGTACTAAATATGATTATTCCTCCCCTATTTCTTCATATTCATAGAAATTATGTCTACCTATATGAGGAATATTTAATGTGACCTTTATATTGGAGGATATCATTATAGGTATACAAATATGTACTATCAGGGTGGTAATACCTCAATAAACTATAATTCCTATCATCCAGTTGTCAAAGATCTTCCCATGATAAGATATAACTTTTTTCCAATCAACTTCTTATCATGAATGTGATACAATTACACAGGTCACATGTTCTAGGTAATTTTTCAACATCACCTACCCCCAATCCACCATATCATAGAGCATGTATTTGAAGACATGCTAATCATGGATGATGTGACCCAGTTTCACATGAAAATGGAAATAGTTGTGCGTGATCAGAGTGGTTGACCTCATCATGTTTCATGGTTCAAGTTAGAATTAGTAATTTAGTTTCCGTGGATACAAGTAAATGACTAGGAAGACACTCATTTTAGTGGAAGTATTTTTTATTCATCCATTCCTCTAATATTGGGAGACACTAATCAATTTTTCTTCTATATGGGAATGATTTTGCTACTGATGCCACTTAGCAGGTGGAATTAGGTTGCTTGGGACCTTCCTATATGCATGAATAGGAATTACTACCATTTTTTAGGTAAAAAGAAATGTCTATTGTTTTTTTGACCATTTTACCTTATGATGGGGTCAAGAATTGATAATTTTCTGGGGTTTACTGAATATAATCATCCAAATTTTATTTTGTTTCTAGAAACTCATAGAATCTTCCTGGATACTTAATCATTATTAGAGGTGTGTATAGTTCATCCCAATAATTTTTATCATAATTTTCCATACATTATTAAATTGATAGAGGGATTCTGAATGAATTTGTTAAACATTTCCATCTAGATTTGAAGTCATACACCCCCGAATTTTTACTTTTCTTTCGGTATTTCATGTTGAAAATTTTCACCTTCATTAGTATAGAGATAAAATTAGAAAGGAAAAGATGAATATAGTCTTCCTACCCTTAAATAGATCAAACATGATGGATGTTGTACCAAACAAAGCATCTCCCAATTTGAATCTATTCAAAAGAGTTCTACTTGGTTTCCTTTTGTTGATCTTAGGGGATGATCATTAGACCTCATCAAGATGTGATGTGAGTGATATATTTTTTTAGATATCCCACACCGTCAAGGCTGGAGAATGTATGATTAATAAAATTGGGTGTGGTAATGTTCCATCCACCCAATTGAGATATATATTCTTCTTGGGCTACATGGGTGTGTGTCACCCTTCAATGGATTCAATTCGAGCAACTAGGGACTCAGTATTAATCAGTTCTTAAGGTACTAATATATGAGCTTCCTCTGATATATAGTTAGTGAATGGGGCTTGATATGTTTTACTCATTTTCATCTCATGTAGATTCCCATTCTCAGTAATGAATAATTTATTACCCAAGTGAGGTAAAGTCTACATCTGTAATGTTGTTGAGTCGTGATCTTATTTGACATCCTCATTTATGTATACTATCTTATATGATTTGGAGATAGTGTGATGTTCATATATCACTAATTTTAGTTGTTAAACTCTTTCCTAATATATGGAAGAGGAATATCCAACTTTGGTTGAAGATAATACATAGTGGGAATGTTTCCCAGGAGAATATCCTCATTAAGATTTTTGAGATTTTGTATCTCATCTTCCTACTATTCCAACTAATCCTTTATGGATGTTATATTGTATCTTATAGGTGAAGAGTTGAATATGACCACCTCTTTACCTATATCCTTGGAATTGTTTCATCATAGAGGTGGAAGCATAATATTTTGGGATACCAATTCTTGGATCCTGAGCCAGTTCAATGTGCATGAATCCTCAATTAGTGCATCAAAATCACTTTCCACTTAAGGTATATTTTTCATATTAAATTTCTCTGCATTTTTTTCTTGATCCAAATTATTTTATGTGTTGATGGGAATGTCATTTACATAATTATATAATGAAATGGTTATAATCCCATTACTCTCAATGCAATTGGATGATTGTGCAATGCTTTCATCTGAGTTTTTTACTGACTAAGGACCTTATTAGACCTTTTTAAATTATGATCCATATTAAAATTGATTGTATTTTTCATATTCTCCACTCATATTGGTCTATGAAAATTAAATTTGAGGGACTTTTTGGATGTTATTTTTGAACATGCCCTAAATATAAATGTTTCATCTTATGGTGATAGGATCAAATGAGATGCCGAAATTCAATACTTTCAACCCAACCTGGAGCAGACATACTTCCTCCATGATGATGATGATGTTGAAAATTCTTCCATCCCAATGGGATGTGGAGTGTATGGGGCCTCCATTACAATATTTTGACCATTATGATGTTGATTTAATGATTTTGATAAAGGATTTGATGACTCCTAAGAAGAGAATTGATATACAATGTCCCAAATCTCTAAAGTATAGGATTCATCTGGAACCAACATTGATTTCCCCATGAACCTATTAGGGTTCTATAAACCATGTGGTGTCTATTGAGATATAAATTCCCACACCCATGTGTTATAGGGTTGATTTTAATCTACTCCCAATAAATTCTTAATCCACATAGGGATTTATGATCTGGTCGGGGGCTGATTGTTGATATTCCTCCAACATGGTTGGATAGGTTTTCTCATGGATGGATATTATGGAATCTTCTATTCTACTTTTTTATTTTGTTAAACATTAATCATGCATGATCAGGGCTTAAATAAAATCCCATGATGGGATTGATTTTATTTTTCATGTTATTGGGTTGTCTGCAACTTTCGATTTCATGTCCAGAATGTGTTCTCATTATTTAAAGGGGCCCAATTCAATGATATTTTGGAATTACTCTTCCTCTACTCATGATGTATTTTCACTATTAAAGAAGGAAGATTATTTTATATTGACCAATGGATTGCGATTTATCTAGTCCCCTAAAATTTCTAGAGGATATGATATTACAAGACACCAAATTTGGGGAGTTATGCTATTATTGAGGTTTGGTGAATTTTAATGCTTCATAATTTCCCCACCATCAAATATGGATACTTGATGTGTATTTATTTATTATCCGCTAAAGAGTTATGATGTAATGGTTTTTAGTGTATTATATATTTTCATAGTACTTTTGTAGTTTTGTGTCATAGACCCTATAGATAATTGTCAATTCATACTGATAACAGAGTATATTGATGGTCTAAAGGGGACCCTTGTGTCCTATCTAAGTGATGTGTTTATACTTTAACTAACAATGTCATACCCACATATTTTGGCATAGTTTAATCATGATATCCTTCTCTCGATAATCTGGGATCTCATTGGCATAAGTGTTGAGGGGGCAGAACATGATATGGAGGTCTTCTCTAGATATGTCCCTCAATATTTCAATTTCATATTTCTTTTTATTAGACACACACAACTCCACTTGATCAGACCGCATATGTAGTTTTTCTAGGTCACCTAATCACCATAGTGAAGGGTTTATAGTAGGTTATAGAGAACTATATATGGTTGACCCTAATGTTTTTAGAACCTATCTATACAAATCAATCTATGTTTTGGGAACCTTTCTATACAAAAGTGTCTAGGAAAGGGTATAATTTCCTTGTTTGTGGTAAATATCATCATTGGGAGGTTGACCATAGTGGATTTCAATAATAGAGTCCTTGTGATCCATCTACACATTTCCACGAGGAGGAATATGCGGGTAATTATCAACATGTGCCCCTCTTGATGATTCAACAAACCATTGACGGGATAATAATGCTTCTAAAATAGACATAAGGAAACTTTCATTGAGAGGATTATTGATATGATCCTCATTCTGGGTCATGGTTATAATATTCTAATCCTCCTTTTGGGATTGAGTTGCGATATGCTCTTATTTTATGGAGTTTACTAGAATGTGTTGATATCCATCTAAAACTGCAAGAGTATGAGATCACTTCTATGAAGTCCACTGGAGTATGAAAATGAGCTTCCCTATAGTTGGAAAGATTATGATCTTACTTATGGATGTTTTATTGAATATGTCAATAAACCTTGGATAATGTGGGGATACGATCTAGCTCTAAATATGGATTCCCCAATGGAATATGTCAATGGACCTCAAAAGTGGTAGAAGGGATATGAGCCTCCTCTTTTATACCCTATAAAATATGATAGGGTTGTCATTCATCGGTGAAATTAGAGATATGTGTTTGGTTGTAGAGTGATACAAGAATTTTCCATGTAGACTCACTGATAGAAATATAAGCCTACCCTGAGAAATGTTCCAATCTCACTTGGTGAGCCCCGATTTGATCATGGATATGAGCCTGATATTGTTCCTTAAGATTATGATTTCATTATTTTTTAAAAGATATATGACCATATCCTGAGACATGATACACTCTCACTTGGCGAGACCTAGTTAGAACATGAATATGAGCTCCGTATAATTCCATTAGAGTATACAACCAGTATTTTTCAACTGGAATTTCTTCCTATCCTGAGGCCTATGCCACTTTAACATAGTTATCATTGAATGGAATGAGATTATGAGTCCATTTTGTTTTTATACTTATCCTAGAATAAGATTTTAATTCAATTAATGAGAGAAAGAATGTGATATTTTTCTAGAGAAACCACATTTTCATTCTGATTGGAGTATTGTGGTACATTGTTTGTAGGTATAAGAATATGCTCCCATCCCTATATCAGAACCTGTATAGGAATATTCTAGTGGAGTTCTCAATATATTTCGATAATGTAGTGACATTTTAGAAAAGTGAGAAAAATAATGTAGGCCTCCACATTATCTATATTTAATATATACTGGAATATCTGTTCAATTAAAGTGAGGAACCAAGCCAACTTTTTTCACCTTATTCCAACAAATTATACCAATAAACATCCTATGTGGGGGTATGGATATAAACCTCCCCATGAGTTATATTGAAATATGATTGTAGACATCATCAAAGTGAGAAGGGTTATGAGCATACATACTTGATACCACTAGATTATGATTGTGATCTTTATCATTAGAAGAGGGAATATGATTCCACTATTATTTATCCAAATCTTTACTCACCCAATGGGTCTTCCATGGTTCATAATTTTGGGGGTCATATGTGGAAATGTATCGGACGGTTCCCTAAGTATATGACAAAGGTAAATTAGTGGGATAAAATTGGTGATGATGGTTAATATAATCCCTCTTCACCAGCACCTAAAATAAAATAGATATATGGTTATATCCTTCATCATCCATCCTCGGATAATGATTGTGGAAATTATCATGCTCTAGGAATAAGCATCTGAATCGATTGTTGGTGGAAATGAGTTCCATAGGTTATAATGTAGATTTATTGGGATGATGTAGAATCATTAGTTTTAGAATTTAGAAATTGTTTCATATAACCTTATGGGTTGGGATTGTACCATTTCGTTGGTATTCCAATACAGGTGCATTCTACACCCAATGGTGAATATGTTATGTTGGTGAGGCTAATCCTCTACTCATAGGTGTTGCATCCATAGACGAATTTTTCAAAAAATCACTAGATTAAGACATGATCATATGTTAGGATTTTGTTTTCTAGAGAAGTATCTGTAGTCTAAAAAAGGAACAGTGTCACCAATCAATGAATCATTGCATGAATGATACGTGCTCAATAAAATGTCGATAGGTAACAAAATTGTCCTCTATAATTCTTTATCCGGAAATTTTCTCTCATATAGAAATAACATGATGAGGATGATCTTATTTTGTAAGAATCCTTGTTATGATTTTTTGATAGATAATTTTTACTATTTGAGATATTCACATAGGGTTCACCATTTTTGTTTTGTGGGAAGATACGACATGTAATTAAACCTAATGGTTGGTTGTGGGGGTTTATTGTATTGTAAAATATTTTATATTGGGTTCACCATGTTTGTTCGCAATAGAAACTCAGAGCCATTCCCACATCCCTAACTTATTATATATATAAATTCCAAAGGCCTTAAATCAATTAGGGTTTCAGACCCAAAAAAATTAAGAACACACATTAATCGGGAAGTTTTAAGGTTAGCCTTATCACACTCTTTAGGGGGGGGGGTATTTTTCATACAATAGTAATCTATTTTAGAATTATGGTATGTTCATGAAAATCATCACAATCCCAATATGATTACGGATTCCCTATCAAAATGATCAATTGTTGAACCCTTATATATATATAAGAACTATATTAATGAGTTTACCTATATATATATATATATGAGGTTCTTCACACCTTCATCATCATTTGGTTTCTTTTTATATTTTTAATTTTTATATCCTTGCAATCAAGAGTTTACATCCATCCCAGGGGTGATTAATATCTCAGGGATGGGATTGAGCATTTATAATGAATACTGTGTATATTATCTATAAAAGGAAGAAAAATCCATATATTTCATTGAAAACAATAAATTTATCATCATGAAGAAAGGAAATATATGAGAACACTTAAGCACCATGGGTTTAGATAATGTTTCGGGATGGCGTTCTATGATTCCTAGTTATGCAGAAAATTGGAGTCCTCATAGTTCAATCAAACCCTGTGGACTTTGCCCAAAGTGGAAACCCTTGTGATGGGGCTCTCATATCATGACATTAAATGAGTCTTACACACTGAGGATACCATTTCGGTTAGAGGTTTGTGATGTATGTTAGATGACTATTCAAAATCCCAAAGTCCACCTTATCCATGTTTGATGTGAAAAAATAATGGGTAGAAATTAATCAATATCATTGAATATGGATGTCGGAAATATGCATCGAGGGATCACGTATTGGGTGTCTAAAATGTATTTTAGGACTTAGGAACCTATCCTACGTATCTTATATATAAATGGAATCATAATTCTCATAGTATAGTTGGCTTATCTATCCGCTGATATATAAGAAAGATAATAAAACCCTGAGAGGGATTGGATCCTGATGATTATAATGTCAGAGACATAGAGGATCTTACACTGAAGTAGATTCTTTTTGGAACTCATTCCATGGAATGGTGTCCTATGTATTCTGGTTATGGAAGGAATCATACTTCTAATAGTTTTTTTGGGGGTATACGAGAGTATCTACATTAGGGTGGGTTATTATATCCTGGGGTGTTTTCTAACCATGTCTTGATTTACATGAAATGTCTTGAGTGTATCCCTAAACTATGATGAGTATTTTCCTAACATATACTGATATTCTACGTAACATTTCTGTGGATTTTCAGATATTTTTTCATTTCTTAATGGACATATAAGAAGACAATCACATGATCAAATTGACTTATTTGAAGGATATTGCATAACTTGAATGACATATCAAGAGGGTATTACATGATCCGGGCTAGAAAGATAGGGTATTTCCATATGATCAAGGATTAAATGTATGGATTATGTATCATGATTGGGGCAAACATGTCTGGAAGGTGTAGCATGATTGTGGATGTCATTTATTGAGGGTGACATAAGAATTGAATGGCATGGTTGGGAGGTTGTCGCATGATCTGTCTAACATTTTTAGGGGAAATTTCATAATCTAAAAGAAATTTCTAGATGGAATTGAATAATAATGGTTGAGATGTCTGAGGGTTTCATATGATCACATATGAAACGTCAGAAATATATTGTAAAACCTATATGACATTCCATGGTTCCATTGTGATACATACCATACATACCATGGTGCCACCACATAAAATGGGAGATATCTCTAGTAGACAGTGTATGATTTATATGGATATCCTAAAGGGATTTGTGAGACTTGGGTGATATGATATGAGGCCTTAAATTTTTTTTATTACATGTACAAATGTAAATTATTGATCCATGTGACATGTAGAGAGAGTGTCTCATGACTTATGGGACATGTCATTATATTATCTCATGATCTGTGTAGCTCATGTGAAGCCTATAAATAGAATAATATCCATCATCACATAATTATTCTATCATTTTCAATATTTTTTCTATCCATTATTGAACATGTGCCTATTTTTTTCCCAATTTAGATTATTTTAGGTTTTTCATGATCTAGTCAACATATGAGACCTCTTTTTCATAATCTGGATGTTAGACCAAAAATCCTTAACACGATCTGTAAAGTGATCAAGTGAAGCACATATTTATGATGTGTGACCCCTTAGGCCATTCGTGATATTTTACCTTGTAGAAGACAATATGATCACAAGTCCTCCAGGACAAAAATTCTGCTCGTGATCTGAATTCATCATTTATATCTTTATTCACTTTTCTTATATTTTTATGGGGGAGAGAATTTATAGGCCTATCATTCTCATTTATGTGTCACCTGTCACATATCATATATGATAAATATGAGATCTACTTAGTGGATGAATTTTTGTATCATGCAGTTTCCATGATTATGCCACAAGTTGTCTAAGGGGCATCACATGACATTCAGAGAATATGATAATATCCCAATTGTTCCCTATTTATTAGACCTAGAATGATTGAAGGGATTTTTTATAAGGTTATAAAAACATTTCCAGGAGTCTTCACAATATTATCATGCCCATGGAAAGGCATTCACATGATTGGAGATGACTTGTTTGGGGTCATTTTTTAGAGGAAGATGTCTTGTCATGGGATCCTTCGTGAGATCAGACCGATTTTTAAAGTGTACATTATGAGATCATGATATATTTCAAAAGGGATGGCATGTGAACAATGGTTATTTCCCATGTCTTATGAACCCTTCTATGTGTTGGTGAACATATACTTACTTCTATGTCTGAAATGAATTCAATGAAAAATAATGGATCTTTTGGTGACACATGATAATTTTCACAGAAACATGATCTTCTTATTTATGGAGCAGAAGGAGTAACAAATAATCAAATGAACATATTTTACACCCTTTACATGATGATGGTGACATGTTTACATGATGTTGCATGAGGAGGTAGAATTTTATCCATGGGATTTAAACTATATTATGAACTACCTAATCTTCTCTCATGAAAATCAACAACCCATAAGGTCTCCAAATTTTCACTTTTTTCCCTTAATTATTAAAATATATTTTCTTGATTTTCAATAAAATTATTATTGAAAAATACTATGATCATAAGATCTTGTCTATTAGCCTTTGAATGATTATTGATGATTGTATCGGTTCCCTCACAAGAATATAGAGCCCTGTCAAATGGGACTTTTATGACCAATAATAGATCTTGTGTTGTGAACTACCTATTTTCATTTACTTTTGATGTTCATGTGATCACATTCCCTTCTAAAGATTATGTGATTCATATATGTCTTCCACATTCTCTTTGTTTTTTAGATAAAATAATACCCATTCTTCAAGTTTCTTTATCCATTTAGTTTTCTTGATGATCATTTTGTGGGCATAAACAATTGTTAAGGTTATTATATTTATTACTATGGTTGTTATTTCATATATAAGAGTTCTATGAAAATAGTTCCTCAAGTTAACTATATGATTTATCAATTATTATATAGGTTTTTATGGAAATATTGATATGTTAGAAAGTAATTTTATTTCAAATATGTATACGTAGCTACTTAAGTATTAAAATTATGTCTTTTTGAAATAAATTTAATATGGTTTCCACAATTTAATAAAACCATTATGATTTTTATTTTTCATTTAAAATTTTTTATAAAATGTTTTATGAAAACTTTTGGATAGAGAAAGTGATTTATTGGGTAGTAAGAGGTTTATTTTGAGCATAAAGATTATTTTTTAAAAAACAATTTTTATAAATAATCATGGAATAGTGATTTATTTCTCTATTTTTATGTCCCTTAGTGAGATTTTTATTCTATTTCCACATTTTAAAATTATTTTCATAGGTTTTTAAGGATGATTCGGGATAAGGATGAGGTCATGATGAAAATTGTGAAGATGTGTCATTATAGGAAAACATGATTCCTTTTAAAATATATTATTTGAAATATTAGATAATGAATAGAAGTTTTAACTTTTTAAAATATAGATTTTTTATAGAAAATTTAAGACCTAACTCTTTATAACTCTAAATCTAAATGATCAATGGGAATGCAAGAATGTGAATTCTTTTTTAAATTCACTAGAATATATACAGTTTTAGTGTAAGATATTATAAAAACAATGAAGCATATCATTCCCAAATGGTTGTGTCAATGAAAAGAATCAATATTTATAAAACCACCATTATGGGGGATAATATTTATTTATTCAAAAAGTGTTCTTCCCCAAAAACAATGTACAGTTATCAATTGAACTGTTATAGATACCCACCCTTATCAAAAGAATACTCTACATGATAGCCCTAATATAATAGGAGGATTTAAAGAAGATAATATATGATAAATAAGAAAAATAATTCTTACAACCTAGTGAATAACCTTGCGGTGTTCCATATCACTTTGTCAAGAAAAAGGAAAAGTCAATGCACTTTTGTACCAATTAACAAGAGCTCAAAAGGACCACTATAAAGACAAAGTAACCACTACCATATATTTATATCTTGTTCTATCAACATTAAGAGCCTCAATTAATATCAAAGGTCAATATTAATTCTAGATATCATAAGATGAAGAAAAATATATGAGATATTCAAAAAATAGATTTGTGTATAAGATACGGGCTCAATAAGTTCATAGTGATGCAATTCGGGATAGCTAATGTCTTTGTAATATTCATGTATGGGATCAATAGTGTATTTAGAGAGTACCTTGAAAATATTTTGTTTATATTTATTGATGTAATTATCATATACCATAATAGTAGGGAAGAATATTAAGGGAATCTAAGGATTGTTTGAAAAACATTATGGACGAAAAAATTGTATACTATGTCCAGAATGTGTAACTTTTGGATAAAAAAATTCATCTTATTGGGGAATGTAATCACTTTTGTAAGAAGTTATTTAGACCCCTAAAAAAATGGAAATTTAGTAATTTACCAAACCCATAAGTTACATAAAAATTTGTATAAATCTTGAATTAGTTGGGTATTATCGTCAGTTTGTGAGAAAATTCTCATGATTGTTTAACCCACTATATAAATCAACATAGAAAGGGGGGATATATTTTTTCATAGATGAATGTGAGGAAATAAATTAATTGAGATGAATAATTGGATAATCATTAAACCAATACTAACACTACAATCATGTGGATATTGGTTTTCTATAGAAAATGATGCTTTAAAGAAATGATTAAGTTATGTACTCATGAGAAAAGATAAAGTGATATCCTATAAATCATGATAGTAAAAGATACAATAGAAAAACCTCATGATAATTTTTCTAGAGTTAGTAGATATGATATTGTCATTGATATTTAGAGAAATTTCATCTCTTGAGAGAAGTTTGATATATGCACTGATAAAAAAATTTAAATTTTATATTCACACAAATATAGATAAAAATGTATTAATGATGATTGTTAGATTTAATCAAAGACAATTATGGTTCAATTAACTACAATCCATGAAAATTGAACATGGTATTAAATGATCTTAGTAGAATGTACCCTACTACTCTATCCATGATGAGGATTTATAATGTCCCCATATTCGTGGATATGAAAAGTATGGATCAATATCTCCTATAAAAAAGAATGAAACCATACCTTTCCAAAATTATTACCCAATTTTCTATCCACTAGAATATTAAGTATGCATAATGGGATGATTTGGATATTTTGAAGGACATAATATAAAATTATGGTATTTTTTAGGAAACAATCCTTGAAAATTATGGTTTCATTCAGTTTGGAAGTAGAATTCATCTTTCATCATCACCTTAGATAAATAATTATCTATTGGATAATGAACATAAATAACATTTCTCCACTTATCATAAAAGTTCCAAGATGTATTGAAATTATGGAAAACTCTTTTGGAAGGATGAGAAGAAAAAAATGATCACTGATCACACCTCAAAGTACCCCATTATATCATCAAATTAAAGAAGAGCGACATTAGCCCAACGGGATGATGAAACCATTATGCATACTCGTATGTAAATTGGAAAATAGGAAAATGTACTTTCTTTAAAGTATCATGAAGAAATTTAAAGGAAACAACATAATATGGGTTGTGGAAAATTAACTCACTAAAACCTCCTAATGCATTGTTATTCAGGAATATTTATTTCTTTGATTTATGTTGACGATATAAAAAAACTAAGTGTTGAGTCTTCCTGATGCACTGATTTTTATTGTATCTAATATTGATCCAATTTAACATATAAATACTATAGAAGTATTCAACATTCACTATATACTGAAATGACCATAAATATTACCTATCACACCCAAAATGATTCCTATTTTGAATGGACCATTCAGACACTCAAGGAAATTTTGTGAGATTTATGAATGGAATTTAAAAGAGGATGGGGTCAACACCATCCATTTATTGAGTTCCCAAACAGTAATATACTCTACTCGAGTATTGAAATGGAACAATATGAAGCTCTATATGCGAGGTGATGTATAAGTAAAAAATGTTTGGATAAAACTGGTGAATAAAATCCTCTGGGAATAAATCTTGTACTAGATGTGACATAGATGGATCAATCTATATAATAAAAAATTAAATATTCTAAGTGTAAAAAAAATATCTATGTACAATATCATCGAAGGTACTTAGAATATAATGTTATATAAATTTTTTTCATTTAAATATAACTTTGGAAGTGGGTCATGTAGTTTATATAGATATAAAATCTTAAACCTATGCACATTAGCCCCTTTTAGATCATTCATCATGTAGGTGCTATGGAATTTATCTAAAACTTCCCCCAAATATGTATTATGTTCATGATTTGTTCTATGTATCACTCTTAAGAAATTATGTACTTTGTCCCTCATATCTACTTAATCATTATGTGATACCACTGAAGCATAAAATCTCTCATGAGAACCATTCAATGAAAATAATGGACCATATAAATAATGATATTATCAAAAAGACAACACACATTATTAAAGTTCATTAAAAAACTCTATATACAAAGAGAAAACATAGCCACTAAAGGAGGCAATTAAAAGGATGTAACCTAACCTATTTTAAACTAATGATATCATTTTAAATTTAACAACCGATTTTCTAAATAGGGGAAGAATGTATTGGTAAAGAATTTTATAAATGGATATTTTATACTAAATAAATATATGTGTGTCATATAAAAGAATATAGTACTTTATAAACACATTCACCTCTTAAAAAAACCTATAAAATTTTTACACAAATAGGGTACATTATTGTTTTAGAATAAATATATCTATGAAAATGAAAACAAGTAAAATGGGATACTAAACCTAAAAAAATATATTAACCGGAACTATAAAATTTGGATCTTGTTGATATCCTAGAATTATCACACTCATGAAGATAACAAAAAAATATAACATTTTTAATCCAATTTACATTTTATAAATGAATAAAATAGAAAATTTAGAGGAATTGATATGACCCTTGAAATATTAACTCGACCATTAAGAATCATAACTTTCTAGTTAGGAATAATAATTTTATCAATACAATTACAACTTAACCAATAAAATAATAAATTAAATTTCAATAATATTTATAATAAATAAAATTAATAAAATATAAATATTATAATTACAAACTATAATTATTCAAAATTGAAACTCAAATAAAGTATTAGTACTGTTTATTGGTATTTTATATTTTGACATATTTTGGTAAAACCAATTATGTTAATGATGATAATTAAAATTACCTTATATAGAAAATTGTTATAATAAAAGGATTTTCTTTATAATTTGAAATTTTAATTTTATTATGGGTGATTTGTTTTTTGTAATTTCATGAAAAATTTGAATTTTTATATCAATAGTAAAAATACATTTTTAAATAAATGAAAAATTTTAATTACATCATTTGATGTGTAAAAATGGACTAGTCAATTCTATAACTTGATACTCAAAAAAAACATGTTCAATCATTCATATAATTTCTAAGCATAAAATTCCAAACCTAACAAGTATTTTCCAAAGCTTAAAAATATAAATTATTCATTTAAAAACATATTTTTAAATAATTCCACATTCCTTTTTAAATTGACTAATGACTCCAATTTATAAACTTTTTGGATGTCATAAAAACATGTATTTTTAATAAAATATAATATATAATTTAAAAATTATCACAATTAAAAGGGCTACCATTTAGATTATATTATAAATATTATTTTTAAAACAAAAGTACTTCTCTTTAATTATAAATACCCCTCCCAATCCCCATGGAAAACCCATTACCATATACTAATTAAAGAGAAATTTTAAAAAAATCATATCTCTTGTGACCATTATAATAGTTTTTTACATTTTGGAGTCTTATAATTCCATTTATTAAACAATTTATGGATTGTAAAAAATTAATGACGACAAGAAGGAGGAAATATTATTTCATATTTTCCTATCATTTTAAACTTATCTTACTAACAAATCAATTATTTTCTAAACAAAACCATCAAAATTTAAACAAATAGCTTGTTAAAATTATTTTAATTTTGTTAACCTACTAGAAGGATTTTCTATTTTTTAAACATTGCTCATCTCTCTTCTTTTTGCAACGTGCCGTTAATGGTCAGGTAATCGCATATGAGGAAGATTCCAACTATCTACTTGTCACCTCTTTTATAGATGGTTATAATATATTATTTAAAATATATAAATGTATAAATATATCTATTTATAATCTTATATAGTTAATCTACTAAATTTTATGTATACATAAAAAAATCATAAAATTCAATATAGGTAGGATATATTAAGAAATTCTAAATATAAAAAACATTCACATTTTATAAAAACAATTAAAATAAACAAATCCAAAAATTATAATTCATCAAGAGTGAGAAAATAAACATAATTTACTTATGGTTTTATATTTAATTAAAATATGATTATTATATACGGAGAAAAAATATGATTAAAAAAATCAGGATCTAAGGTAACAGGAGTCTTAAAAACTATTTCTTCCATTGGGGGTTTCCCCCATTTCTATATAATTTAATTATAATTATTATAAAAAACAATATATTATTACTCTAAAAAAATTACATTTATTTTATGGTGATATTCAAGCTTCTACCTCATTGAAAATATTTATAGGAATCGAATAATTATTTTGAAAATGAATATTTTCCAAAATGTCTCGTTGGTTGATCTAGAGTTATTTCCCTTTATCAAGATGAACTAAGATTTTTTCCCTAATAAATATAGTCCAAAGATATGTTTTCCATTACTCTATTAATAATATCAATGGTTACTCACTGAAATTTTATATATAATATCTTTATGAAACCTATTAAATTCACTATGTTTATTTCATGACAATGCTTATTAAATATTTTCATTCCATAAGGAATGTATGATTATTACCATTTTATGATTTCACATGTGGGAACAGAATTATATAGCCCTCCAATTCATTGGGTAATGTGATATACCTCCTGAGATAATGTGGATTTTTTTTGTACATAAAGATATATTTGTTCAAAATTATGATGTTATTATTTCTACACATATGTTATGCCTGAATATGGTGATAGATTCTTTCACAACTTATGTGTGGGATTTGGATAATATATTATGATATTTCATCATAACGAATGTTACACATTCTAGGGATTTTTCTAATGATTACCTTATACTTATAATGAATATTTTATTCATAGGATATGATGATGATAATATTTCTCACATATGTACTATATATTGATTTTATTTATTCCTTCTATGTTATTCTTGTACTTACTTATTTTTATCTCACCTTTTTTAGATATATGACCTTAGGTGGTTGCTTATACCAAATAAAAAATGATATAATTTGGGGGTAAAATTAAGATGGATTTAGATAATGTTCAGCTTTTATTAATTAAAAGTAAATCTGGTAATATTTTTCCCAACATACAAATCTTTTTTGATTTTTTATTGTATTATTATTATGTTATAAATTTTAAGAATTATTTAATAATAATTTTTGAAAATAATGGTTTATTTGAAAAACTATATTTGTGTAAACAATATAAATTACTTAATTAGATCAAACATATAAAAAATCACCATACATATAAAATAAATAATCAGAAATAGACATTCGTGGGATTAAATAAGAAATAACCAAGGACAAGTACTATTCAAGTAATCGTAGTGGAGATCAAGAAAGCTATCTTAGATTTTTGTAACCTCCACCTGAAACTCTACCACCGACTATAATGATCCATACATTACTATGTTTAGAGTTTTTTTATTAAGAAACCCATTACATTATAAAATCCACATGTTCACTCAATATACATTTTCCCCAAAAAATATGTTCTTAAAATGATAAAATATTTTTCAATAAAAATCTTGATATCTAAAAATTTGACCATATTATTTATCCTAATCATCATTAAACCCATTGAAATCTTTTGAAAACAAGGTATGAGAAACTAAAGGTTATTATGGGTTTCAAAAAAGGTGATCAACCCCATTACTCTGTTGAAAAGCATGGAAAAGCTTGATTTTTCCCATTTTAATAAAAGAATTGAACTTGTTAAAAAACAAGATGCTCAAAAAAAAAATTATCTTCTAAATCATAAAATAAATTCATATTCAAGAAAAAAATATAATAATAATTTGTTACATATAACATCATATTTTTATCACAAATAATCTCTCATAATCCCAGTAATGGAATAACTTTTAACTAATTAATTATATTATCATTTATTCAGAGAATATATCATTTTACACTGCATTGCGGTATATATAATAGGACCACATATCATTATATATAGTTTCTAGTAATCATGTCATGAATAACACATTTAATAGCTTTATTTTCATCACATCGTGAATACAACTCGTAAAAGAATACTTTTTACCCATTAGCACAAACTGTTAAGTTAATCTATAAAATCAAATTATTTTAAAATAAAAGGATAACCAATTAACATTATAGTGGAAAATGAAATATTATCACGGAATAATTTTAAATATTAATAAAAATATATAATGTAATATTATTAAAAAAAACATTATAGATATATTTTATAAAAATGCTTCAATAGATTTTAACATAATGGTTTTAATGAAAATACCTCATCATAAATCCCTGCTAACCTCATATGTCTTAAAACATCCTAAATAATAATATGATATTAATTATTCACATGAATAAAAAAATTACTATAAACTACCTTATTGACATTCAATTTTAATTAAATTTTTTCATGTTATGGTTATTTTCCAAATTGGTATTGTTTATGTCATTCATTTTGTTATCATTTAGTTCATAATATTCAATACTATTGTGGTAAAATAGTAATGGTAAAAGATAATTTTGCATGACTTCCATAAGCTTCAAAAGATTCAAATTATTATTTCCATAAAATTATGGATTTAATTGGGTTAAATAGATTATATATGTTTTTTCATCAAAAGAATCTACCTTGATGATATTATCTTTTATGGTTAAAAGTGACAATAAATTTTTACCCTAAATTTCATCAGTATGATTGAAAAATGACCATTAAAAATAATAATCATAAATTTTTTGAATATTAATTTATTATTTAATCTTGAAATTATTTTTTAATAATATCTATAAAATATGTATGTTTATTAAAATTGTATTTTTGACTTAGTTAGTGAAAAACCAACATGGTGAACGATATTTATAAGAATGATTAAATGAAGGAAAAAATAATAAATATTTTTGTTTTATTAAAAAAATAATATTATAACTACGATATTTCATTATGGTTAGTTTTTAATTTTAATTATATTATTAAGAAGAATGTGTGAATAATTAAAATTAAAAAAAACCTTTTCTTGATAAATCATTATTATAACGGTGTATAAAAAGGTTTCATAAGAGGGAATGGGTAATATATAATCATTGATGAATACAACTAATTACATTAAAATGAGTCTGGAATTAAGGAAGAAAAATAAGGTAATTTTTAGTGTAGCTTTATAGGAGAATAATTCCAAAAAAAATGTACAGATTGAGATTGGGATTATTACCTTGCTCATTGAATTTCCTCCTTCGGATTGAGTCTTATTACCTCTAGGAAATGATTTTTGGAAGGAATAAAGACCTATTAACAGGGTATGTGAGGTTTAATTTCTTTTTCCATATTATTGGGATAAAATAGAACATTATATTTTTCTAGAATGATTAGAATAATTCCCCTTTTACATGAAAAATTCGATGAAATTTTAACAAATATTCAATCATTAAGGGTCAAAAATAAAACATAAAAAATGAAAAGTACCTCATAAATGGAATATAAATTCAATTATAGTCCCTTATTCAATAAAAAATGACTCATGATATGGTTTTAATATTTTTTTTATTAATTTAGAAATATTTTTTATCTTTATGTACCAAATAAAATCATTTTCGTGGTTGTTCTTATAATTTAACCTTCATAATATTTATAGAATATGGAATTAATAAATTAACATCTAATTAATTTATTAACTACCATTTTAATCCTCCAAAACCAAAAAATTCCATAATTTAACCAAATATCGTCACATTAAATATTTTGAAACCACTATTTTTGACTCTTCCCATGCTTGCACAAAAACTGCACTGATGATCTGTAAGCATTTCAGATAATTCTTTAATTATTTAATTAGAAAAAAAATCTAATGACATTTATATAATTTATTTTTACTCATTATTATCATATAAACACATTAATAATACATTTTCATTTTTATCTTGACCATTCACAGAATTTTAGGATTCAATTTTTTATGTTTCTTTCCATAAAAAAGTCTAGATAAACATTCCATTAATTTAATGGTAATATATATTTAAAATTCATAAATTTATATAAAAAGAATTTATTAGTTAATATATTTTTTCTTAAATATGACTATATTATTATTACCAATTTTATTTTATCTTATAAATTCTAATTATGACTATTCTAACGGTGATCATGAATTTCATCAACATCAATAATTGTTTTGATATTTATCAGAACATAAAAATTAATTTACATTAATTAGATAATAATCTTAAAATAATTTTAGTATATTATATTTTCAAACTCATTATACTTGTTTAAAAAATTTGTATTTCATATATAAATATCATAATGATTTCATAAAATATACAATATCTATAGAATCTGTATTTTTTCATAAAATTCACTAAAAAATCAACTTGTTTAGAAAATTCCAAAAATTCAGCCTAAGTTAATTTTTAGACGATGATAAAAAATGAATTTATTTTTAAAAATGTTATATTATAAAATTTGTATATCTTACTTTTATATAAAACCATACAATATAAGGAAAATAATTTATTATAATGAAAACTATATATATTTCTTCCAATTAAAATACAATATTATTTTTTAATACCATGATATAATTATTTATAAGAAAGTACAGATAATAAATAAAATTATGAATCCATATAATTTAAATAAATATCCATCAATAAAAAATGTATTCATTAAATAATTCATTATATATATATATATGTAAAACCATGTTGTTAATATTTCTTTAAATTTTAAATAAATAATATACTGTTAGATGAAGAAAAAAAATAATTTTAAATGTATAATATATCTATAATTAATTAAATTACATCATTTCAGATTTAATAAAAATTTAAATATTCTAAATTTAAATATATAAATTCATAGTCATGAATATTAATAAACCCTACAAGTGATATATTATTAAGAAAAGAAGGGTTGTAACATCGTCGCACTTAAAGAAATTACATCCTCGAAATTTTAATTCATATCTAAATAGCTAGAGATAATTTTCCTTCATAGATTAATCAGGATCTCATTATCCTTATTCAATCATATTATTATATCCTAAAACATTAACCAGATAAGTTACATAATTTTTTTGACACCTTCAATTTCTGACCAAGAATGTATATTGGTTTTTCCACAAAAGAAATATTCTACAAAAATTGTTCTACTTCAAGGATTAATATATGAGATGTATAAAGCATAAATATTCAAAACAAATATTCTTGAAACATGTTATATACCTGATATAAACCTAGAGGTAAAAATGCTCAATAAGTCATTAATCTCTCATTCTAGAACATTTCATGTGGAATAATAATTAATGGGATTTATTTTCTTTTCTTCACAAAATACTTCAAAACTTTCATTATAATTATTTCAAGAAAAAATACCTTCCTCGTAAAATTATATATATTTTCTTTGATTTTAAGTGTTACTCTTTTTACCGCTTTGAGATTATTTCAAATAATGTTGAATAAATTTGACCTTTTCAACCATCTAATTGACCATTTTAGGAGACAAAATTTTTCTTTCCCCCACACAATTTTATAAAGACAAAGTTTGTGTTTCTAATGATTTAATTCTTTAAATTATTCCATTTACATAATTGATCAATTATTTAATTATAGTAAAATTCAACCAAATAGAGGTTCTATTCTAAAAAACAATGATAATATAATGAACAATATCAGTAAATATCCTTCGATGTAAAAAATTTATGCCTTATTTTTGTTTTAGTTCAATGATATAAAGTTATATGAAAACATAATTCTATAAATAATTATTATTATTAATCTCTCAAAAAAATTGTTGTAAATATTTGATATTTAATATACATAATAAAAATTAAAACTACATGTAATTTTAATATCTATTTGAGAAATATTCAATGATGTTGATTCAAATACAAATTATCTAAAATAGGATGAAAATGAGTATATATAGCCAAATGGTCAACAATAACCATATCACATTGTTACCGTGAAATTTCCTTATAAATACCATGATTAAATATAAAAATACAAGTTCTGATTTCTATTATATAATTGAAAATGGGTGAAGCATTCATTTTTATTGTCGTTATTCATCTTCAACCTATAAACAGGTCAAATATTTTATGGTAAAACTAATAATATCACACTTTATTATTTCCCAAGAATAATACTACTGAATATATATATATATATATATATATTCTTCCTAGAAGAATAGAATACAGATTTCCATGAGCCTCACTCAATTATATATTTTTCAACTAACAACCATTCAGTACACATAACCACTTTCTAAATCATATAATAAATTTTTCATAGATATTAAACTGATGAAACATTCACTACAATTCCAATTCTGTCTTCTCTTTCAATTTATGATCATAATTATAAATATATTTTATTTTTTCCAAAAAATGATTATTATACTATTAGACTATCCATAAAAGAATGGGTTTTCAGATTCAAAATTTCCAATCTAATTTTAATTAAACCATTAAATAAATTACCATTATATTAAAATAACATAGTTAATAAAACATTATATATTTTATTCAAGGCATGTGATAACTTTTTTTGGTTTAATTAGATCACAGTGAATCATGAAATAATGATCTTATTTTAGTTCAAACCACCTCCTTTTACCAATGTTCAATTAATTTTTTATAAATGTATACTTCAAACATTTATTAACCACACACACACAATGATATATATATATATATATATATATATATATATCACATTTTTATGAATAAAAATTATTCCACCAAATTTAATAAAAAATACCACTAAAACGGATATTATTTGTCCTTGTTTATTCATCCACAACACTATTTTTAAAATTTTCTACTATTATATCATCTTAACATACAATATTCTGAGGGAATAAATTTTTTATACACAAAATTCACATTTAATAAATTTTCCATAAAAATTATTTTCTCTAAAATTCAAGTGAACAATTCTCAAATTTTTTATGATCCTCATAAATTTTACACTATACCATAGTATCATCAATAAATATCACCAAAAATTAATCATAAATATTAACTGAATACTATATTAATAAAATCCATAAATATAATATGTGTATTAATTTACACAAATGGAATAACTAAAAACTCATAATGAACATAAAATACATAAAAAATCAGATTTGGAATAAATTTTTCTTTTACCTTCAACTAATGATATTCAGACCTGAGGCCAATCTTAAAAAAGTATTCATCTCTTTAAAGTTGATCAAAAATAAATTAATTTTGAGGAAAATGATACTTTTTCTTAATAGTTATATTATTGAGTTCACTATAATAAATTAAAATTCACACAAAACTATCTTCATTCATAACAAATTAAATAGGACCACCCCAAGGTGAAGTAATATGATGAATGAAACCTTTACCATGATAATCTTGTTATTCTTTTATATTATAATAGATACACTAGATCTATTTTTTATGAGGATTTTCATGTTGTCTTACCATTTGAAAATATTAATACAGTTAATTACAACTCCTAATTAGGACTAATTCCATATAAATAACTAGGAATAAAATCTTAATATTCATTTATTATTGTAAAATAACCAATTTGGACATTTTCACTCTTTTCAGTGATATGATGAATATAAAATTAACATATTTCATTTATCAATTTATAATTTTCTTGATATGTTACCACTACTATGAATTCATTCATAATTAAAAATTAAAATACATTTTGAAAATTAAATACAAAATTTTTCAATAAAATTAATCTTTTTTAGGATAAATCAAAATCTTATTAATACCCAAAATAACATCCAATTCTAATATAAGTTTCTTAATAATGTTTCTAGGAAAAAAATATTAATGAATAATTATATGAATATTATTATAAATCCTTATTACATTAATATATATTCTAGAAGTTTTAACCTGCATCTTAGTCCCTATTGCATAAAATTCTATTTAAATATTTCTAGTTATTATATGAGAAATAAAATAATGGGTAGATCCATATAAAAATAATAAATTAGAGTAATTTGAGTGAAAAATAAGGTACCCTTCAACAATTTATTTAGTTGAATGATATCTTCATTAGTAGTATAAGATAACATTTCCAGATATTTTTTCTTCTAATATTGATAATTTACCAAATTAGTTATTAGATTTAGAAACATATTATCACAATGAACTATCTCATTATAATTAAAAAATTTAATTTTCAATCAACCCACTTGATCAAACATTGGTTCCCCTAATTTTCATCATTTTCTTGATCATAACTCATTTCATTATAATCATGATATATGTACAAATTTACCACACATGAAATATTTTCCTGAACTTGTAAGATGCTCCCTATATTAATTTTTACTATTTTAAAATCATGGTAATTTGTTTCCTCCATATTTCATTACTGATTATTCACTCCTCAATTGTGACATTAATTTCTTTTTTATCTTTGATATTA
Organism: Viscum album; assembly: GCA_963277665.1. Lineage (NCBI taxonomy): Eukaryota > Viridiplantae > Streptophyta > Magnoliopsida > Santalales > Viscaceae > Viscum > Viscum album. The sequence goes on along the minus strand of OY728141.1, from coordinate 1,603,481,646 downwards.
TGAGATATTTAAAAGAAAAAACATCATACCATCACTTTTAATAAATGAATGAAGTTCTACATAACTAAAAAAAATAAATTTTTACAAAATATGTTGCTAAAATTTGTTTCAAACCTATGTAAGATGTATAAATTTTTAATTTAATTGTCATGAATATAATTATATGTATACCATGATAAATAGTTAATTGTTTTCATAAGTAGAATATTAAACATCTTCATTTTGATTCAAATTCAAAATTATGCATTCAATTCATAGTCTAATAACATAATAGGAAATATTTTTTTTGGAAAAACATCATTAAATATCTTCCATTATATTGTAAAAATATCATCCATTACAAGGGTATTATTAATTAATGAAAATTTTATATCAATTTAACCATCATGATGAAAAACTAAAAGAGTTATCTATTGATTCCCTTAATAACCCAATACTTCAAATATCTTCTTCAAATAATTTATCAATCATTTATCTATCAATGTATATCACATTCCATCAATTTTTTTTGATGTAGTTTTATGAAATTCTCTAGAATTTAAATATTCCTTAGTATCAAATTTGGTCACTCCCTCCCATCGCTACAACTGATTTTGGACAATTTATGTATTGATAAAAAACTATTAATTACTCAAAACTAACTACAACCATTTCTGTTTTCTAATTTTAAAGGGAATCATCCTCTTATTTACTTCATTCATCATTAACCGTGATTTTTCACTTGAAAACCATTATAAAATAGACATTGATTAGATGATGTATCTTGGAAAACCTTATAATAATTAAAACTATATGATATTAATATGACCATAAATTATTTTTTTATCCCTATATGTATATCTTTATCATCCCTAAATTTCATTTCTTTGGTTTCATTACCAACATCCAATCCACAAGTGTTTTCAAAAAACTGAATATAATTCCAACTACCATGATCCAAACCTAACTACAAAATAATAATATGGTTTATAATAATATTTTATTACTAACATCTCTATAATCATTATGGTTAATTTTTACATGAATTAGATCTCCATATATATTAAAAAATTTACGCCTATACAAATTGTACATTTTTTATACAAAAATAAGTACTTAAAATGATATACATTTTTTAATTCAAGAAAAATATCCATAATTATAACATTCACCATTTAATTTATCTCACAAAAAATTAAACCCTTTTTAATCATTTAAAAATGTGTTAATTAAATATATCTCGATTAGGTGTCTAAAAAAGAGTGAAAACATGTTTAGACTTTGACAAATATGAATGTCCAAGTAAACATTTCTCTTTTAAATAAAAAACAATAATCTAATAAGAAATAAAAAGTCATAAGGTAATATATATATATAGATAATAAAAAAATTACATATTAATGAATATAATTAATATAAAAAAACATGTGTTCTTGTTGTAATAACATATTCATATCACATGTAATCACTTGTATCCAACTATAACGCAATAAAATAAAACTAGTCAATTCTAGCATCATTTCAAAGAAGAATAAATCATTACCCAATGAATTGGGGTGGGGGTGTTATATAATAGTCCCACTCATCATCATATATAACTTCAGTGATATAAATCATTAATAAAACACATAGGTTATTTAATTTCACCATATCATGAAAAGAATTAAAAAAAATATTTTTTCAGCCAATAACGAAAATATCAGGATAACACATGGAAATAAAAATATTTTCAAATAATAAGTTATCAAATTCCATATTTATAGAAAAATTAAATAGATTAAGATAATAAATACTACAATTAATAAATATATATGAAATAAAATTATTAGAAAGCATTAGGCAGAGAGTTGAGAAAAGTACAAAACCCATTTTTATCGAAACTATAATTTTGATTTTAATATCATGTATTTTAAATTATAAAACTGACAAGATATTTTTGGTTAATTTTTTTAGATAATTATGAAAAAATAAAAAAAAAATAGTATACATTTTTACACCATGTAAATTTTTTCTAGAAAAATAGGTTTTTAAATATACATGCTTGTAACATTCAAGATACATTTTCTTCATTTAAGATGAGTCATCGTAACAGAAATATTGACCTTGATCGAGTTCATTTTAATCCATTGTAAAAAGTTCAAAATTTTAGGCTATATCCAAAAGAATAGAGCCTGATATAAAAATAAAGGAAACCCATTAGTTCATTTAAAATCATGGAGTCCCAGAAAAATGTTTATCATTTTCTTTATAATGTTTGTGTAACACCATCAGTTTTTATGAATATTTATGTTAAAATAAATGTATTTCATTTATGTATTTAATTTAAGGCTATACCATATTGAGAATTCATTATATTCTAAAGCATGATATTCTTTCATTTCACGTAACATCGACATGGCTTGTGTTACACGCAATATTGAGTTTCTATAAAAAAACATTTTATTATTATAATTATTTAGAAGAAATAGTTATAAAATACCCATTAAACATAGTAATAGGCATAATCATAAATTAATATTAAATATTATTTATAATTATTTTATATAATTAAATAATATTGGTAATAATATATATCAATTTTGGTAAAGTCCTCATATGTTTTAAAATAATATTTTCTAAAATGATCTTTTTTATGTCCTTATAAGAACAATAATAAAATTAAATTTAGACACTTTAAAAAAATTAATTTGATAAAATAAAACTCAATTCTCAATTAGTAATTTCAAAATTATTATATGGTGACTTTTTGGGATTTTTGTTTAAAAACTTAATCTTTGAATTAAATGTGATAAATATTAAATTTTAATTCATAACATATATTTCATCTAATTTATTTATATTATATTATAATAATGTTTTAAGTTTAATTTGTTAAATTTTAAATCAACCTATAACACCCTAGGTAAATAAATAATATGTAATCTTTATTTTTATCCATATTTTTGAATAAAATATTAATATTACTTTAAAGGGTATTCTTTGCTTGATGGCGTACCCAATATGCAACAACGAGTTTCTTGGGAATCTTACGTTGCATTCTAATAATAAAATAATATTATTTTAAATGGTAGTTAACGCCTAGCCGTTGTAATGGTGGGAATGAATAGAACTAACTACAAAATTATTATATATGTTTTTCAAATATTTTTACTCTTTACAATAAATGTTATAGGATTAAAAATGCAAATGAGTCCAGTTTTTAAGCGTAAACATTCTAATATTCTTTAAAAGGTCGATTAACCGCCTTTTGATGGCGAACCCCTTTTAAATCCACTTTTTGACAATTTTATAAGCTCTATTTTTCAAAATAAACATATTATTTATGATTGGGACATTCAAATTTACCTTGGGTTAATTTTTGGTATTTTTCTGACAATGTTCATTTTTCAATGAATAGTGAAAAATACTGCATTTTACATCAAAACTGTTTTTTCATATAATTTAATTATATGGTTGTATTATATTTTTAATTTGTTCTAAAGTGTAATTAGAATATATTTTTACCATGTAATTCAATGATGGTCATTGAGATTAATTTCACTTTGGAATTAGGCATAAACAAGTGCCGAACCTTTCATGAATATTGTTTCTAAAAAACCCGCTATTTGTTCTGACAATGTGAAGTTTTTTTAAATTAATTATTGCAATTTATGTGTTTGTAATTTCGTAAAATGAATTGAATATTTGGAATTGGAATGTCCAAATTAGGTAATTAAGGCTCTTTTGTTTTTGGACATTATGAATAGTAACGACGGTAAATATCTTTAATTATCTTGATTAATGAGTAATCGGGTAGTTAAAGTTAATAAGATAATATCATAATAATAAAAAGAATGACCACAAAATGTGTCCTAAGGATACTGGTTGTCTAATGGCCGACCATGGGATGCCTTATGCCAAACTTGGGGGCCCCATGGAATCACCTTTGTGAGAAAGTGACTTTTTATCTTTTTATTTTTAAAAAATGTTAAATGTAACAAAGAATGTATCACCTAAGTAAAATATATTTAATTTTGTCTACATAAATGATATTTTGGACTATAAATATTAATTGTAAAGATAAAAATATTTCCTACTTCATTGTATTTTTTATAATTGTTAGACATTAAATAAATTAAATTATTTATGACATCATGATGATGCAGTGATAACCTCATTATTTAACGATTTAAATAAAATGGAAAGATAATCTAAAATATTAGACCTACACATGTCCAAAACCTATTGTATGGGTGGATTTCGAACCATTATCACCTTATCCTAGAAACACATCAATGTGGGACCATTAAAATCCGAAACTCATTTGAAAATAAAGTTACATTTTATACCTTTCCAAGAGTGCCCCTCCTCTCCTCTTATAAAAGGCCCCCACCTCTACCTCCTTACCCACACTTCCAAAGCCTTTGGCTCGGCCAACCCCTTCCCATTTTGTCTCTCCACATCCCTCTATAACTACTTGAAGCCTCACTTTGGGCAGAAGTTTTCCCAAGGAAGCCTTTGAGCTCAGACAAAAGGGAGTTACCCGATTTTAAGGTAATGTCTTCACTTGTGTCCTTTTGTTTTAATTTTGCTTCTCCAACACCATAAACTCTTTTTATTCATTTATTTTGTAACAAATAAAGTATCTCATATATACTAGGATGTTGTTATAAGAATTATTTGATCTATACTTACACACACCTAAATCTAATGGTTAAAGAACATACAGTTTCTGTGGATGGAGAATTTCTGCCTCACGAAACTATGATTGTTCAACATTCTTCTATCACCTTCTAAGGTGGCCATTAAGATTAAACTATATTTATATATGATATATAATATGTTTATGTTTGACTTAAGCTTTTTTATTTTTCATTTATGGAATACCTTTATGGTTTCCATTATGGGTAAACACAATATCTTCATTTAAGGAAGTGTGGACTACCGCCCCCTCAAAGTGATTTGATTCGTTAATACCATATGTGGTACGTATAAAGGATATATTTAATGATATTATATATGATACCATACTGGAAATAAAATAATATTATGTATCATTATGTTTTATTTCTATTAAATATGAAATATAAATGGAAGTAGCGTTCATGCGTACGTACGGCTTACCGTCTCCATGAAAGGTTAATTTCATTTCTAATCTCAAAATGTTATATACTATTATAAGTATATATATATAATGGATATATATGCAATATATTACATCTAAATTATGGATATAACTCTGGAAATTATAACACACACACATATATATATATATATCCCATTTGGTTTTAATTCCATTAATATGACAAAAAATGCAAGTAGTGTTCATGCGTACGTACGGCCTACCGTCTCCATGAACGGTGCTTTTAATTTTTATCTCCAAATGATATGGAATAGTATAAAATGAATATATACTGGATATATATGATATTTAAAACATAAATACTATTCTGGATATGATGTACCTATAACTAGATGGAAAATTATTTTCCAACAAGTTCAATTTTTGACTCATGTACCAAACATCGACAAAAACGTCTGATATGAACTCATATTATTAACCAATTATTATAACATTAAAATATGTGATATTAAATGAATAATAATATTTATAGGAGGTCCTTAAGAAATTATAAATTGACCAATTTTTATTATTTAGGAATATAAATAAATGAACAAGACAAGTTAGACTTGAGGTAAGGGATCTGACTCCTCTCGTTATTTTAAAGTACACTCTTTTATGTAATTCCTATTAATACTCATCTTTCTTGTTATTGGGATATTATTTTATATTAATCTTACTGTAATTTTATGTCCATATGATGAGAGACCATATTCTCTCTCATCAATCCATTTTGGAAGTTTTGAGTGGCGTCGTTAGGCTGCCGAATTTTCGTAAGAGATCCTACTTCTCTCTTTCTTTTTAAGTACTCTCCTTTATGTCACATCTTTTAAGCTCCTCTTTGTTATATTGTGAGATGTTATTTTATATTCTTATTTCTGTAATCTTTATGTTAATATGATGAGAGGCCCTATTTGATCTCATCAATCCATTTTGGAAGTTTTAAGTGGCGTCGTTAGGCTGCCGAGTTTTCGTAAGGGATTTTTCATCTCACTTTTATTCCGATGAGATTTATGCTAAATTTGCCACAATTTCCATTGTGTGGTGTATGTACTGCCCATTATTTTACTCATTTTGTAATATGCTTTCATTTATGAGTATTTACATCAATGTTGTATTGTCCATCTTTCACGGGGTGTATGTTTCGAAAGATACCCATGTCGGTAAGGGAACCTTTCACCCTCCTCTTTTTAAAAGACTAATTTTGTTATTTCTTTTAATTCACATACTATTATGTTGGTATATGTTATTATATATCCTTATTGATTTAAATTTTATGTCCATGTGATGATATACCATTTTTATCTCTCATCAACTCATTTTCTGAATTTTGTAGTGACGCCGTTAGGCTGTCAAATTTTGGCAAGGGATCTTCTTAACCAAAATTTGATTCTTTGGGATAAACATGTACTCCTTCAATATGTCATCCTATGGATATGTATGAATAAACTCTGATTGTTTTACACTTAATATCCACTTATATTTGGTTTATTCGTTTTTCACACATAATTATGTAATTGATTTATCCTTAAACCAAGGATACAATCTTTGTAAGGGACTTCGTCTCAATCTCCTTTCATTGAGGCATATTTTGTTTTATACACAACCATTTTTTGTACGGTGTATAAACCCCTTTGACTTTTACCTTTATCCAAAAGGATTATTTTTTATATGAAGCGTTTAATAAATGACAAAAGGGAATGTTTTTGTCGTATGTATGCGGCGACAACGACTTCTCCGCCGCCGTGACCATTATTTGTGTTTCGGCTTCCTCTACAAGCCATTACTTATTTTTAAAAAGAAAAATAAATACCATGTTTTAATTTTCATTTATTTTTGTATTGAAAATGGTTTTCATAATGTTTTTATATCAATGTTTTGTATTGATATCTTGTGATTGAAAGGTGGAAATGTTATGTTTCCTTTATGCATGTTTTATGTGATACAATTATGTTTAGGTTCTTGGGAATTATTATGAAGACGGGTGGTTCCGTGATAAACTAAGGGTGGGTGAGCCTGATATAGCTCTCCAATGAATTGGGTAATGAGAAGGAGTGGAACATTAAGGTTTCTCCGAAGAGATTTAGGGAATATACTATGGTGGGTATTCCAAACGTAACCAAGAGGGTTACTCCCTACGTACGAATGTTATGAATGCCTCAAGTTACCATTTATGTCTTATTATTTCTATGATTTATTCATGATTTGATGATTTATGTTAAAGTGCCTATGTTTTACGGGTAAAGTATGATTTCATTCATATGTATATATGAACTCATGTTTCCTTTCCATATTTTTATAACCCTTACTGAGCTTTTTATGCTCATCCCAAGTTTTTGAAATGTTTTTGACAGGTCAAGGGAAAGGTACATGATATTATGATAGTGTCAATGAAGTGTTAAGAAAGAATCCAAGCATTATTTTTTTAAATATGTTTCCGTTGAAAGGAAAAAATGAATACTATCTTTTATGTAACCACTTTGTTTAAATGTGGAATGTAATGTAAGTTTTATGATCTAATTCTCTTAAACTCTAAACCTGAAAAGATCCTCAATGTGTAATCTTGTAATAACTCAAGATTAAGTAAGGTTTAAGGCTAGGGCCTTATAGTTGGTATCAGAGTTCGGTTTAGATAACTTTAGAGGTTAAGGTATTCTTTAAGCATAGGTGACCTTAACATAATGGTTAGGATTTTAGAAAGAGTCCTAGTTTTAGATAAATTGAATGAGTAAGTATATCTTAGTGTTTATATTCCTCATTAGTACATGATGGTTTTGTTGATATACTCACATTGACCTTTTTGGTTTTATTAAATGGCAGGATATAGCAGGCACCAATGTAACAGTGGATGTGAAAGAAACTATGAATGGTTTTTGAGCAAGCAACTGAATGATATGGGAGCTGCAATGAGAACTCTTGTGATTATCCTCAACCAACTATCTGGAGTCATGATTGACCACCTAAACCACGGTGATTTATCTAAGGCATCATATATGTGAGAAACAAATCCCTACGGAACTACAAGTAATAATCATAAAGGTAAGTGTGTTCAAAAACCTATGTGTCCAAAATGTGGACAGAAACACCTTGGAAAATGTTTCAAAGGAACAAAAATATTCTATAGATTTTGAAATTATGGTCATAAAGCAAGAACCTGCCATGGAAAAAGGAAGCATCCAGTTGACTCATGGAAAGGGAAAGAAGTTCTTTCTGAGTGATCAATTGACTGATTTAAATGTGGTGTGCATGTTCATTATGCAAACACTTGTCCTATGGATAAGTTTCGTGAATGGGATCACCAAGATCGTACAAATGTTCGTTTACCAATACCTAATGCCATTCCGATTGAGGATGAAGAAACTGAAAATGACCAATCAAAGGTATGGATTATTTCATAACTATTGTTTTCCTATTTTAGAATCTTAGGATATGACTCATGATTTTGGGGAAGAAGTATTTCAGAATAAGTTGGAAAGGAATGGTTAATGTATAATGAATAATGTTGAATGAGTAAGATGTCAACATATAAGGGCTTCAAGAGTTATGGTGAAATTCTTAAGAGTATTAAGTCTCTTTTGATGACGGGGTTACATTAGAAGACTTTTTATAGTATGTGTAACCATGATGTTTAATATATGAAATCTTTATTCAAGGAATAGTTATCTGTTCTTTTTTCGACATAGTTATAAAGAACCATTTGGGTTTATATGATCCTTAATTTTGAAGTAATTATGGATTAGTATATGTTATGTTGGATGTGAAAGGCATGAGATAAAATTGAGTTTAAATTATGTTATGGATAATTTTGATGATTTTATCTCTTTTTGCGGAATGATTTGAGAATTATATAGTTTTGGAAAAAGGGACAACATGTAGACCGTGTGACAACGCGTTGCGTTGGACAAAGCTGCGGGAATCGAACCCACAACCAAAGTGCAACTGGTATTTATCGCCTACCACTGGACTACGTGAAGTCCCTGGTTATTTTGACTAATTATATTTAGTTAGATGATTTTATGAATTAAGGGTAAGTTGATTTTGGGTTATATATGGATATTTATTAACCTATCATGGAGGATATGTGATTAGGTTCATTACTTTTCAATACGAGATATTAAGAGCAACTGATGTTGTTTGGAGATAAATGTTACGATTTAACTTGGAAGACTATGTGACTTAATATTTCAAATATTTTGGTTTCAATCTTAGTTTGGTTTACCTTGAAGAATTTTATAGACAAATTTATTATCAAATGGTCCTCATTGAACTTTGGGTTTTGTTGGAAAAATTTTGGAGATTAAGAATAGATTTTTTTTTATAAAGGGTTATCCTTTTCTGGATTATCTGATCTTATACTAACCTTTTGGTTTTGGTTTTGGTTAAAGTCTAAAGACATGGTAATTATAAAGTTCTCTTTTGTGGATTATGTGATTCTATAGAAGTTGATTATAGTACTCTTAATGTGAACAAGTCTTCCTAAATACTCGTCTTTTGGAGAAAATATGAGTTTGTGTAAGGAATCTAATAAAAGTTGAAAGTCAACATGATAAGTGATTATGTTTCCTTATGAATAAATTCCTCAATAAAAAGTAAATTAAAACAAAAAAGTTGTCTATTAACTTTTCCTACAGGGGAATCGAATACTGTTTAACCCATCACAAGTTTGTGATTTTCTTGTGGTTAACTTTCTCCTAAACATGTTTTCTATCACTCTCCATCAGAACATGACCCTTTGTTTCTTTCCTCCATGTCCATATTTTCATACTTCGAATCCTAGTATGGGTTAACTCGGGTGACCTTTGTACTTATCATTCTTTATTTTAAAGTGATTGTTTTACCGACTCTTGTTCCGATGTGGGACTTTCAAGGATGTTTCCAAGCCCAATTTTAAAATTGCAAGGACACAATTCCCAAAAGGGGGGAAAGATGTAACACCTCAGGTAAATAAAGAATATGACATCTTTATATTTATCCATATTTTTGAATAAAATATTAATATTACTTTAAAGGAGATGCTATGCTCGATGGCGTACCCAATACGCAACAACGAGTTTCTTGGAAATCTTACGTTGCACTCTAATAATAAAATAATATTATTTTAAATGGTAGTTAACGCCTAGCCGTTGTAATGGCGGGAATGAACAGAACTAACTATAAAATGATTACATATGTTTGTAAAATATTTTTACTCTTTACAATAAATGTTAGAAGATTAAAAATGCAAATGAATCCAGTTTTTAAGTGTAAACAATCTAATATCCTTTAAAAGGTCGATTAACCGCCTTTTGATGGCAAACCCCTTTTAAATACACTTTTTGACAATTTTATAAGTTCTATTTTTTAAAATAAAAATATTATATATGATTGGGACATTTAAATTTACCTTTGGTTAATTTTTGGTATTTTTCTGACAATGTTCATTTTTCAATGAATAGTGAAAAATACTGCATTTTACATCAAAACTGTTTTTTTATATAATTTAATTATATGGTTATATTATCTTTTTAATTTGTTTTAAAGTGTAATTAGAATATATTTTTACCATGTAATTCAATTATGGTCATTGGGATTAATTTCACTTTGGAATTAGGCATAAACACGTGCCAAACTTATCATAAATATTGTTTCTAAAAAACCCGCTATTTTTTTTGACAACGGGAAGTTTTTTTAAATTAATTATTGAAATTTATGTGTTTGGAATTTGGAAAAATGAATTACATATTTGGAATCAGAAGGTCCAAATTATGTAATTAAGACTCTTTTGTTTTTGGATATTATGAATAGTAATGACAGTAATTATCTTTAATTATCTTGATTAATGAGTAATCAGGTAGTTAATGATAATAAGATAATATCATAATAATAAAAAAATGACCACAAAATGTGTTCTAAGGCTACTGGTTGTATCATGTCCGACCATGGTATCCCTTTTTCCAAACTTGGGGGCCCCATGGAATCACTTTTGTGAGAAAGTGACTTTTTATCTTTTTATTTTTAAAGAATGTTAAATGTAACAAAGAATGTATCACCTAAGTAAAATATTATTAATTTTGTCTAAATAAATGATCTTTTGGACTATAAATATTAATTGGAAATATAAAAAGGTTTCCTACATCATATAATTTTTTCTTATAATTTTTAGACATTAAATAAATTAAATTATTTATGACATCATGATGATGCAGCGATGACCTCATTATTTAACGATTTAAATAAAATGGAAAGATAATGTAAAATATAAGACCTAAACATGTCCAAAACCTATTGGATGGGTGGATTTAAAACTATTATCACCTTATCCTCGAAACACATCAATGTGGGACCATTAAAATCTGAAAATCATTTGAAAAAAGGTACATTTTATACCTTTTCAAGAGTGCCCCTCCTCTCCTCTTATAGAAGGCCCTCACCTCTACCTCCTTAACCACACTTCCAAAGCCTTTGGATCGGCCAACCCCAAACCATGTTGTCTCTAAACATTCCTATGTAACTACTTGAAGCCTCACTTTGGGCAGAAGTCTTCAAAAGGAAGCCTTTGAGCTCAAACCAAAGGGAGTTACCCGATTTTTAGGTAATGTCTTCACTTGAGTCCTTTGGTTTTAATTTTGCTTCTCCAACCCCCCTAAAATATTTTTATTCATTTATTTTGTAACAAATACAGTATATTTAATATACTAGTATGTTGTTATAAGAAGGATTTGAGCTAAACATACACACACCTACATCTACTGTTTAAAGAACATACTATTTCTATGGATGGTGAATTTCGGCCTCACGAAACGATGATTGTTCAACATTATTCAAACAACTTCAAAGGTGGCCATTAAGATGAAACTATATTTATATATGATATATAATATGTTTATGTTTAACTTAATCTTCTGTATTTTTCATTTATGGAATTCCTTTATGGTTTCCATTATGTGTAAACACGATATCTTCATTTAAGGAAGTGTGGACTACCGCCCCCTCAAAGTGATTTGATTCGTTAATACTATATGTGGTATGTATAAAGGATATATTTAATGATATTATATATGATACCTTAATGGAAATATAATAGTATTAGGTATCATTATGTTTTATTTCCATTAAATTAGAAATAGAAATGGAAGTAGAGTTCATGCGTATGTACGACTTACCGTCTCCATGAACGGTACATTTCATTTCTTATCTCAAAATGTTATGTACTATTATAAGTAAATATATATAATGGATATATATGCAATATATTACATCTAAATTATGGATATAATTATGGAATTAGAACATATATATATATATCCCTCATTTTGTTTTAATTCCATTAATATGACAAAAAATGAAAGTAACGTTCATGCGTACGTACGACCTACCGTCTCAATGAATGATGCTTTTAATTTTTATCTCCAAATGATATGGAATAGTATAAAATGAATATATACTGGATATATATGATATTTAAAACATAAATACTATTCTTTATATGATGTACCTATAACTACATGGAAAATTATTTTCCAACAAGCTCAATTTTTGACTCATGTACCAAACATCGACAAAAACGTCTGATATGAACTCATATTATTCACCAATTATTATAACGTTAAAATATGTGATATTAACTGAATAATAATATTTATAGGAGGTCCTTAAGAAATTATAAATTGAACAAAGTTTATTATTCAGGAATATAAAGAAACGAACAAGACAAGTTGGACTTGAGGTAAGGGATCTGGCTCCTCTCGTTCTTTTAAAATACACTCTTTTATGTCATTCCTTTTAAAGTGCATCTTTCTTGTTATTGGGATATTCTTTTATATTACTCTTACTATAATTTTTATGTTCATATGTTCAGAGACCCTATTCCCTCTCATCAATCCATTTTGGAAGTTTTGAGTGGCGCCGTTAGGCTGTCGAATTTTCGTATGAGATCCTACATCTCTATTTCTTTTTAAGTACTCTCCTTTATGTCACTTCTTTTAAGATCCTCTTTGTTATGTTGGGGGATGTTATTTTATATTCCTCTTTCTGTAAACTTTATGTTAATATGATTAGAGACCCTATTTTATCTCATCAATCCATTTTGGATGTTTTAAGTGGCGCTGTTAGGCTGCCGAGTTTTCGTAAGGGATTTTTCATCTCACTTTTATTCCCGTGAGATTTATGCTACATTTTCCACAATTTCCTTTAAGTGGGGTATGTACTGCCCATTATTTTACTCATTGTGTAATATGATTTCATTTATGAGTATTTACATAAATGTTGTATTGTCCCTCTTTCACGGGGTGTATGTTTCGAAAGATACCCATGTCGGTAAGGGAACCTTTCACCCTCCTCTTTTTTTAAGACTTATTTTGTTATGTCTTTTAATTCAAATACTATTATGTTGGGATATGTTCTTATATATCCTTATTGATTTAAATTTTATGTCCATGTGATGAGATACCATTTTTATCTCTCATTTTCTCATTTTCTGAATTTTGTAGTGACGCCGTTAGGCTGTAAAATTTTTGCAAGGGAACTTCTTAACCCAAATTTGATTCTTTGGGATAAACTTGTACTCCTTGCATATGTCGTTCTATGAACATGTGTGATGAATATCTGATTGTTTTACACTTAATATCCACTTATATTTGGTGTATTCGGTTGTCACACATAATTATGAAATTGATTAATCCTTAAACCAAGGATATCGTCTTTGTAAGGGACTTCGTCTCAATATCCTTTCATTGAGGCATATTTTGTTTTATACACAAACTTATTTTGTATGGTGTATAAACCCCTTTGAATTTTACATTTATCCAAAAGGAATATTTTTTATATGAAGCATTTACTAAATGACAAAAGGAAATGTTTTTGTCATACGTATGCGGCAACAACGACTTCTCCGCCGTCGTGACCATTATTTGAGTTTCGACTTCCTCTACAAGCCATACCTTATTTTTAAAAAGAAAAATAAATACCATGTTTTACTTTTCTTTTATTTTGGTATTGGAAATGGTTTTCATAATGTTTTTATATCAATGTGTTGTATTGATATCTTATGATTGAAAGGTGGAAATGTTATGTTTCCTTTATGCATGTTTTATGTGACACGATTATGTTGAGGTTCTTGGGAATTATTATGAAGACAGGTGGTTCCATGATAAACTAAGGGTGGGTGAGCCCAATATAGCTCTCCAATGCATTGGGTTACGTGAAGGAGTGAAACATTAAGGTTTCTCCGACATGATTTAGGGAATATACTGTGGTGGGTATTCCAAACGTAACCAAGAGGGTTACTCCATATGTAATAATGTTATGAATGCCTCAAGTTACCTTTTATGTCTTATGATATTTATGATTTATTAATGATTTGATGAGTTATGTTAAAGTGCCTATGTTTTACGGGTAAAGTGTGATTTCATTCATATGTATATATGAACTCATGTTTCCTTCCCATATTTTTATAACCCTTATTGAGATTTTTATGCTCATCCTATGTTTCTGAAATATTTTTCACAGGTCAAGGGAAAGGTACATGATATGATGATAGTGTCAAGGAAGTGTCAAGAAAGAATCCAAGCTTTATTTTTTAAAAAATGTTTCCATTAATGGGAAAAAAATGAATACTATCTTTTATGTAACCACTTTGTTTAAATGTGGAATGCAATGTAAGTTTTCTGATATAATTCTCAAAAACTCTAAACCTGAAAAGATCCTCAATGTGTAATCATGTAATAACTCATGATTAAGTAAGGTTTAAGGCTCGGGCCATATACAACCAATCAAATTTATTTCATACGAAGAAATTTCACATTTCAATTAGATATTCAAACAGTTATATCTTTTTAATTTCCTCCATTATAATAGTGGTATCGTAGTGTTCGCAAGATTAAATTTAAATTAATTATAGATAATTATACGAATTTAATTTTTTTAATTAGAGATAAATATTTGGAATAATTATGAATTTTTTGATAATATTGTAAAATAAATTTTTTACTAAAAAGAATAGTGAATGTAATTAACATTAATTTGAGTGATTAAGGATAAAATTTGTTTACATAGAGGATAAAAATTAATAATAAGGAATGGAATTCCATAGAAACATATCCACAAGACATTTTATACCCATATTTCCACCACATAACCTCTTGGTTATGATTTTATGAGTTAGTTGGACACATTTTTTGAAACGTGACCCATATAATAGGTTGCGTAACTGAAATTCGAAAAAAATTTCCCTCCTTTGGTTTAATTTATATAAATAATTAAAGTACAGGAGAATGGACATAATTTCAGTTATAAAAATTATTTAGAATTTTAAATGAGTATTTTTTATAATAATAATTTATCTATAATTTTTAGAGATAATATAATAACATTAATCACATATGAAATGCCAACAAACTAATTAATTAGTTCAAAATCAAATAAAATAAATGATACTAAAAACCAAAAAAGTAATGTAAATTTAATGAATTGTTATGTTCAATTATTTTTTAGATGAATATAAAATTTAACTCATATTTTATCTGAATTTATTTTAATTCCATATTTTTATTTATATTGTAATATTTTAGATAATAAATTATTTCAATATTGACATTAATATTATTTTATAATAAATGTTCATTTGGTAAATGATTTAAAATTTAATAAAATAAATATATAATTAAATATTAATTTTAAATTTTTATAAATATAGAATATTGTCTACAAATGGTCTAATTTATAATTTTTAATTAACATACAGTCCTCTATGGAGTTAAAAAGTTGTTATCATGGTTCTGGTTAAAGTTGTGTTTTTTCGCGTTACATGGGGTCATTATAAATTAGAATTAAAAAATATTGGGATTTGTTATTTTTAAACTATATATAATATTTATAAATAATTATTTATATTTTTTTAATAAATATCACGTTATAATAGTCTTAATTGGTAAATTATATAGGTTATAAAACATGATAACTTAAAATATAAAAAAATTATAAAAGTGGGAAAACATAGAAGTTAAAGAACAAAATTTCACAAATTTAATAATTTATGTGTTGTGGTTGTTTATATTGACCAAATTTACCATATAATACAAAATGTTTTCATATTTTAAGAACATGAGGTATGGGGGTCCCCTAAATTGTGTCCACCTTTTGATATTTACAAGAACACTACTCAACTTCCTCCATAAAAATAATTCAATCTTTCCATCCCTCACACCTATCATGCCACATTGGCTCATAAAAAACATGAAACAATTAGATCCAAAATTATATAAATTAATCATATAGGCCTTACTATTGGTATAAATCCTTCTATGGATTTTTTTTGGTGAAAACCAAAAGGAGATACTAAAACAAAAGGCAACATCCTTCCACATGTTCTTTTGTTTTATTTTAATTCTCAACCACCTAAATTATTCTTATTAAATGATTATATAACAACCTTAGTATCCTAAATATTTATATATTATTTTTATAGGGTTATATCTACACCTACACACACTTCCATCATATGGGTATTGAATATATTTTCCACGTCTACAGTGGACTACTACATCACGAAACGATTCATTTCTATTTTTTCCTTTACTACCTATCATGGTTTGGAATTACGATGTACATACTATTTTAAATAATATATATTATATTTATGATTTTATTATTATTATTAATTAATTATTTAATAAAACATACCTTCTTTCTTTTTATTTTGTCTATATACGTTATCTTTACGTCTGAACATATGGACAACGACATCTTCAAAGTGATGTGATTCGTCAACAATTTACATGGAATTTATTGGGGATGAGTTATATAAAATTATAAAATATATATAACATAAAAACTCTAATATAATGATATTATATATGTTTTGTAATTTACATTCTATCATTCAATACAGAATAAAACAAAAACAATGTTCATGCATACGTATGGCCTACCGTATTCCTTAATAGTATATTTCATTAAATATTTCTATATTTTTAATATTTTTATAAATATTTCGATAATAAATATATATGATATTTAAATAATTTTATTCAATTTCTAAATAAGTAAAATATTATTTGATTCAGAGGAATAAGAAAATAAATCAAAACATATATGAAAATCAAAGGGGATAACACTTTAAACTTAACATTTAATTATTAATAAATGGGTAATATAAAGACATAATAAAATCATATTTGTTATAATATATAATAATATGGTTTTATGGTTTATTTATAAAAACCATATATTTATTATTCATAAGTTATGAGTTAATAAAACAAAATTCAAGATATAATGTAAGTGTTTCTAATCCAACTTTTATTTCAATGTTATTTATGATTTATTCACAATTCAATTTTTCTATGTCGTGTTCATACTACCCATGAATATATTCTATTATTATTATAAATAAATTAATGGGTTTTTACATATCAATTTATTGTTATCCCATTCAAGGTGTTTATGTTACAAAAGTTACCAAATCGGTAATGTAATTTTTATCTCAATTTTCTTTCTTTGAGACACATGTTTTGTTATGCACCCATGTTCTTTTATGAGGTGTATATTATTAAAATTGACATTTTATATCATGAATATGGATTTTATAATGATATTTTAAGCATTATTTAATGTAATTTTATTACATGGGGTACGATATATAGTTACCACATTGTAATATATTATTTCAACAATCACATCTTTTATGAGGATTGTTTGTGATTACAATTTCATTGATGTAGTCTTATGATCCATATTTAAAGAAAACATGTGATTTTTATTAATCTATGACTATTCCTGAAATATTCATGTATTATTACCATTTTTACACTCTATGGTATTATGATAATTAATAAAATGTTCCTAATAAAATCTATCATTATTTCTCTCTTTAGTTAGAAATTTATATTATTTTTCAAAAACAATGTTTTAAAAAAATTTCTAAATATTCTGTTATATATTTTCAATGAAAATGATTTCACCTTTTTATGAAATATAGGTTTCAAAATGTTGTTAAGATTATTTTTAAGTTTTTAAGGGAAAAATATTTAAAAATGTTATATTAGACTATTTTACAAATTTTCAAATTTATATTCATTGAAAATTGTTTTAAATTTTTTTAATGATTAATATATTTTTTTTTGGGAAAATTGATTTCCAAATGTTTTCATACTTCTTTTTTAAGTTTCTAATGAAAATTATATTCAAATTTTTTTTAACTATATTTTATATTTTTTCAATGAAAAATGTTTTCAATTATTATTTTTTTATTTTTTAGGGAAAGAGGTTTTAAAAATGTTTTCATAGTTAATTTATTCATTTTAAGGGTTTATTTATAAGAGAATGGTTTTCAAAATGTTTTATGTTTTAAAAGGTATTATTTTTTTAAAAAAAGGGTTTTTACCTTGAGAAATTATTTTACAATATTTCTCAAAAATTATGATCCATCAATGATTACATATATTGGGGTTAATCATGCCATTACAAAGATATAATACAAAGGTTCCATTCAAATTATTTATATAAATTGATTAATTTCGGATGGAATTTTTTTTATGAAACTCATTTCACATTAATATGTTATATTTTTATAAAACCCATTTCTATTTCATGGGATAATGTCTACAAAACCCATTTCACATTCATGGGTAATAGGTTTATGAAACATATTTATATTTCATGGTTCATATTCTTATGATTCCCAATTATATTCATGAGTTATGATTTGATGAAATAATTATGAACCCTATCTTTTTTCAACAATTAATGATATGATTACATGTTTATGATGCCCATTTTATTTAATAGGTTATGGCATTTTTATTTATAATATTATGAACCATGCATGTATGATTTAATTATGGTATGGGTGGGACCTATATCTACCTCCAACTAATTAGGAAATTAATTATATCTCATGAGATAGATAGGGACCAAATAGGGAGTGAACTCAGTTCATAAAAAAATTCTACTAAGAAGGACTTAGGAGCGAACCCAAACTACAATGATTGTCATGGGAGTAAAAAATGACTAAAATTATGGCATGGTTAGTGAACTCATACTACTAGTATTTCCTTTGAGGTTATTACATGCCTTCCATGGAAATAATTTTATATTATTATGTCTCAGCAAAAAATTCCTAGACTTATTTTAGTGTTATGATTTCATGGGTTATTCGCTTGATTACATTTTGATTTATGTATTATAAATTGCCCATATTTTTTCCATGTTCCATGTTTATGATCTTTAATATGAAGGCATTGAACATCTAATGTGGGGATCATCATATTATACCATTATAATCATGTTATAATCACACATATCGCTTGTTTACCCTTATTGATCATATGAGCTCACCAAAATCTTTTGATTATTTCCCATAGGATATGATTAAATGTTTTATGTATAAATACTAAAGGGAATGATGTTTTCGGAAAAAAATAATGTTCTTTCACTATGTAGGATAATTTTTTTCCATGTTTCCAAAGACACATAACTCTTTTATCCCTCTGAAATTTATTTTTGTAATGTGGTGACTATTCATCAAACTATTTTTGATATCTATTTATGTTAACCCTGAGTTCATATAGTTGGTATCAAAGTAATTAATTTTACAAAATTCATAAAATATAACAAGGAAACTCTAGTAACATTTCCAGGGATATTACATAAGATAGGTCATAGGTTGTCTCTAATGATAAGCCTATGGTGTAATATATTTAAATTAATGTTTCATAATATAGACACTCTATACGTTATTTTTAATGACTATATAGATTTCTGAAATAATAATTTATACCCACACTATGATTTATAATTTTAGTCATTGGAGGGAACTATAAGAAAATTTTGTTAATATTGAATGTGATGGATAGTTTTTTGATGATCTGTCGAATGGGATGATCACTGGAGCAAACAATGTCTTTGATCTTGCCAAATCAGTTTTCCCAATATTTGATTAACACTGTTTACCTTAACCAACTCTGAGAATCAGCAAAGAGTATAAGGAAGTAGTTCACTATGATTATAGGTACTATAGGCCATTGAGGAATGAATATTCAGTTTCCTTCAATCCAATAATGTAGAATTAGGAAATCTATGGAGTTTCTTAGAGGGAAAATAATATATTTAGACTATGGTAATGAAAACAATCAAATTAATTTCCAAAAAAATTGTTCAATTAATACAGTGGATTGTAATGTTGGCCTCCTGAATGCATCATCAATGATTAAATTCAAAAATGGTGGAATGAATGTTCCTTATGTAGATTAATGTTCCCAGTGTAAATCTCAAGGAAGGAATTAGCATGGTTGTATGAGTAATAGTTACATTACTGATGAAAATAGTACTAAAAGTTAATTGTGAAAGGAAAAAGGTATTAAGTAATATGATGAGGTATCCTTGTTTATGAATTAAGGATGAACGAGAATAATTGAATTTATTATTTGGATTCATGAATTATTTTATATAAATGGTGATTTATTTAAGGATTATCTAGTCTTTGTTTTTGATAAGTATTTATAAAAATATGTTGAATGGTTACGACAAGCTAGAGTAGTGATTTAATGGAAAAGTTTCATTCACGGAAAACAAATTGTTAAGGGAAATATAACACTAATTTTTTTCTTAAGGTTTAGATAATTATATTTCAATAAAGATATATAGGATATGAATAAGTATATTAGATAGTATTGATTACCTTATAACAGATTAAGGATTTGTTGGAAAATTGTTTTAAGTTATCATGGATATTGTGTACAATAATTTTAATGTAATATATCCAATATACAATTAAATATGTAAAATGGATATTTTCAATAAGTATTTTTCATAGTGTAGGTATTTACCATGTTTTAGGAGAACACATGATGATGGAATTCGCATGTTTCATAGATGACAATAAATTACTACTTTATGGTATATATGGGATGAATGTTATGATGATTTTAAATATAGTGGTCTAATTTATAATTTTATATAATTAAATATTTCATAATATTTATATGTTTAACCATTTAAGGAATGGTTTTTGATAAAATTCATATGTGGTCTTAAAAGTTAATGTATTATCTATTTATATTAGGATTTATTCTTATTGGATAACATGTGAATATATTTTTATATTGAAAAAGATGGATAGAATGGACTATCAATGTATTATGTATTTCATAATATGATAATGATTCAAGAATGAAAAGTTAACCGTCTTTTCATGGAAAATATGATTAAGTGGAAATTGAACGAGAAACAATAATGGGTGAGGTTGTCCTAAAATCATGTAAGTATATATTCTCATGAAAATTATTCAACTTTAGGAAAATGGTCTTAAAATAAAATCTTTCTTATTGTCATATTTTATAATGTATCAATGAAATATTTAATGCTTCATTAGTTTATAGTTTTTTTAACAATATCATGCTCAACTACTTTATTTGGATTGGTGATATTTATTAATCTCTATGGTTATTTATACTTTTCATCCATGCCCACATTTTCACTACCATCTATATTCCCTTATGTGGAAACATAGTTTTATTTAACTTTGTGTAACCGTTATGTTTCTAACATTCCATTTTTTAATGAATGTTTTATTTTTCATTTTATGAAGTAGGTTTCTAGGAAATTTACTTACAAGTATTAAACTATTTACGACACAGATGAACTTCTAGTGAAAAATTAAATTTAAGGGGGTAGAATGTAACACTTATTTTTTTGGAATCCTTTTTCAGAATAAATTAATTTTATTTTATTTATTTTATTAAACACTACACAAAATTAAGAATTATTTATATTTTACACCATGATAATATTGCACTATATGAAACACAATCCTAGCATGTGTTACATGGAACATTGAGATTATATGAAATAACATTTAATTATAATAATTATTTAAATGGGATAGTTATAATATATCCATTAAAATTATTAATATGAATATTAATAACTAATTTTTTAATATTATTTTTAATGTTTTTATATAAATTAAATATATTCATAAAAACATATATTTTTTTAAAGACATTAAATAACGGAACATACTATTTTCTCTAATAAAATTATTTTCATGTCCTCAGGTAAAAAAAATATATTTAATTTTATAAAATTTTAAAAAATAAATTTTATAACATAAAAATAATTTTTGAATTCATAATTTCAAAATTATCTCACAGTGAATTTTTTGGATTTTGCTGAAAAACACATTTGTTAGATGAATAATGAAAAATACTAAATTTTAATTCAAGAATGATTTTTCGTATAATTTATTTATGTTATATTTTATTTTTTTAAGAAATTTTAATTAGATAACTTTTTCATAAATTAATTACATATTGGTCATTGGAACCAATTTTCCATTGAAATTAGATTAAAAAAAGTTCAAACTTTTAAACATTTCTCTTTAATAACATGTGGTCTTGTAGTGTCCGTGAGATTAAATTTAACTTAATTCTAGCTAATTATGTGAATTATATTTAGAAAAATTTTATACATATTTTGAATCTGTATGAAATTTTTTTTCTAATATGATTAACTTAATTTTTAACCAAAAATATTAACGAAAGTAATTAAAAATAATTATAGTGATGACGGTAGAAATTATATTACTTTGTTATTATCTATTAATATTGTTGATAAAATTCCCTAAGAGTTGTATAAACACCATTTGAATCTATATTTCAACCAGATCCCCTATTTTTTCTAATTTTATGAGTTATTGGGATACACTTTTCGAAAAGAAACACATATAAAGATTTATGTATAGAAAGAGACAAAAAATATACATCCCTTTCTTTGGATTCCAATAATAACTTGATGTATGAATGAAACTACATAGTTTTTGTTATAATCATTATGTAAATAGTGAAATGAATTTTTATTCATGTTAGAATATATTTAGTTTTGTATAGATGATATAATATCAATAATAAATTAATAAGTGATGACATAGTGATTATTTAGTTCATAATTAAATAAAATAAGAGATGTTAAAAAAATTAAAATTAAAGTAAATTTAATTAATTATTGTGTTACATTATTTTTTAAGATGAATATATCAGTTCGCACATTTGTGAACATAATAGATTCAATTTACATTTTTTCATGATATTTTGAAATTTAATTTAATTAAAAAATGTAAAAAATTTACATTAATGTTATTTTATTATAAATGATATTTTATTTTTAGATGTAAATTTTTTTAAAAATACATTATTCAGAAAAATTTATACAAAAATGTTAATAAATAAAATATATATCCAATTCATAGACCAATTTATCATTTATAATGATCATATATAGAGTTAAATTTTAAAAACATTGTCATCATGATTCCTGTTAATGTAGTGTTTTTATGCATTACATGTGCTCGTTCTAAATTAATTTCCAAAAAAAGGAATTTTGTTAACTTAGATATAACATATATAATAATTTGGGTATATATTTTATAAAAATATCACATTAATTTAGTCTTAATTTTTAAATTTTCATAGGTTAGAAAACTAGTTAGCTTAATAAAAATGAAAATGATAAAATTGGGGAATCATTGAATCTAAGGAACAAAATTATAAAAATGAACTTATTTTTGTGTGGTGGATATTTTGATCAACAATAATTCCCCATTAATGTATTATTTTAACACATTTATGCCAAGTTGTTAAAGGATACCTCCCAATAGTGTTCATGTTTTGGTATTTTCAGGATCGCCTCCTATCCTCCTCTATAAAAATGCATTCAATCTTCCACTTACATATGACGTATCATGCCACATTTTTGTTGAGTAAAAAATTACAATTATTACTTTTCCATTACTTTTGTTTTGGAAATAAAAAATATTTTCTTCAAACACATTTAATAAATTTTTATTTCCCAAGTGTTTTATTAGGTTTTTATAGAAAACATTTTTTTAGCATACATAAAATATGTTCGAAATTATTACAAATATAAAAACAAATTATTGATTATGAAAACCATATTGAGTATTAGTAAGACAAATAGAAAAAAAATATTAGTCCAAAAGATATAAATTATTCTTATCAATTTCAGTAAAAAAAATTATTTATTATCAGAATGATATGGGAATAGATACAATCAGACTAATAGTAATGAGGATTATCATATTGACATTATTATGAAAGTCCATCAGACTAACTAATTTTTATTATTGGAATTTAAATACATGTTTCTATTTTAATAAAACAATTTAATATTTTTATGGTGCTAATAAATACGACATCAAACATTCTTTTATAATGATTTGTCAAGCACCAGCTGTCCATGGCTGTTATAACCATCTTAGAAATTTGACCACTGAGGGATCACCTATAAATTAAAAATTATTGGTAGAGTTAAGAGGTGGTTGATTACATTCAGTCATAAGTTCTTGGAATAGTACATAACATTAAGTACTCATTCTTAGTCTTTGTATTTCATGATATATTTTTTTCTTAAGGAATCATTACAAGGTTGTCTTTATTGGAATTATTTTAATTGTAACTCACATATGATCAGTATTATGATCAAGGAATTCTACATAATGGAGATGGTAAATCTAATCCATCTGATCAATGTCTTACTAGGATAGTAACAGAAAAATGTTCCTCATATTGATGGATTCTCAGTAAAGGAATATAGATAAAATCTAATCATTTTATTGAGAACCTTCCCCATAATGAAAGACATACATTACTATAATTATAAAATAGTGGATACCTTTATTCAAGGTTATAAAATTCCACACTCTTAAGGATAAAATAGGTTTACCATTTTAATAATAACTCGTATGTATTTATTCCTTTTATATACTTATTTTTTTTCTTTTATTTCAAGTATCTATTCCACTACATGAAATAAAATGTTGTTCATCATACACAGCTTTATATGTTTTTTTATCTTTATTAATCTGATTACTATAAAAATTCACTAGTTATCAGATTGATTGTGACGCCGATATTTCACACTAATTTAATCAGACTATTATTTGGTTCTTATTCTCTTACATCAATACTCCAATAGAGTCCATGTCTGAAATTATTACTTAAAGAGGGATGTTTAAATTTGTTTTAACTTCATAAATGATGTATTAAAAGTAAAATAATCCCACTCTAGTAATTATTTCCATCATATGATAATTCATATGATCCTACAATTTTTATCTAAGAATGTTTCTACTATGTATACTTACTTATTTTTTTACTTCTTCTATGAACATCAAGTTTTATTATGTCTTGGTATAAAATTGTTTTATAATTTTTTTATAATAACATGTATTAATGGAAAATAATTTTTCTAAGATAGATTGTATTAATGTATGTTCTATAAAATGTTTTAATCTGAATAAACCACCTATCATTGATGGTGATGACTATGAGTAATGTAGAGATTGGATGAAATCTTTTATTATCAATACTGCTGTCAGTAATTTTTTCATGATTAATGGATACTACAAGATTCCAGATAGATAAGTTACTTCTTTTTCCCATTAATAAAAAAAGAGTATTAGTTACAATATAGTGTAAGGAATGATTTTTATTGTTCTATGACAAGAACTATTTAATGTTATATATCCTTATGTGAATCTACTAATAGTACATGTAAAACAATTTAAGAATCACACTATGTAAATTATAAGTTTATTGATACTAGTAGGCCTATGTTTATTATATACTCTAATTATTTTGGAGTATTTCATAGAGAATAAATTACAATGATGCAATAAATATTCATGAAAATTAATAATAGTTTACATGGTATTGGAGAAAAAGGTCATGATGGAGATATTCCTATGGAAAAGATTTTAGAAATCATAACCAATGTGTGTGAATCTAAGAGAATTAGTTTGGATCAGACCAAAAAGGCAAATAACATTACCTTTGATGATATTATTGTAACTATTATACAATATAAATGTAGAATCAATAGATATTTTGAGAAAGAAAGTAATAAAAATAGAGGTGATTATTTCGCTACTACATCTAATATTCCTTTAAAGTTAAAACACAGGAGAATGTTATTAAATCTTTAGGAAATAATTTTTTATTTAATAAAATTCTTGTACATATTAACATTATGAATTTTTTTTGGTTAATATCTCCATAAGGATGAATACGATTGTGGGATATAATGATTTTTTTTAAAAATATTAAAACGTTCATAAGGATAAAAGTGATAAGAAATGTGAAATTACCGGATATGAATTTAAGAAAGCAGGATATATATGACAAGATTTTTCAATGATGAATATGAATGATAGTGATGAAATAAATAAATAATTAAATGCTAAGAAGTAATAAAAATATAAAGGATATAATATATTTAAATCCTTTTAAACATAGAGTCCTAGTTGAGGTAATTATTATGTTTTTTTTTCTGATAATGAAATTTTTAGATAGAGGAAAATAGTTTTTTGGTAATTTAACCCTTGTAAATCATTTTTTGATGTCTAAGATATGATATACTGAAAAAATTACCACTATGTTTTTAATTGAAATTTTCATCATGTGTAAAATTATACATCTTTTGATGAAGAATATTACTCAATAAAAGATAATACCATACAAACCTATGATGAAGTTTCTCATTTTACAAAAAATTCAAAATATTAGAATTGAATGATTTTTAAAAAAAACATTAGAATTATAAATCTAAAATTGATAAAACACATTCCACCATAAGTGTTTTGATAAATTAAATATCATATCCTTCTAAGGATCCTGATAAAACAAATTCTTATAAGTAAAATATTTAGAATGATCATGAAAATTTTGTTTCTGCAAATAATATTTTAGAAAATAAACTAAATTCTAAAACCAAAACTAGTGAGGATTAAAATTTATATGTAAAACAAATATCCAAAATTTATATTTTGAGTATTTTTTATCAAACATTACCTAAGGTAAATAAAATTTTTGGTAAAATTTATAATAAAATTAGACCTCATGGTAATAGCTATCCAATGTGTTTTACAATTACAAAACCTATTTTAAGTAACAATTAATTTATTCAAAATATAACACCTTTTTTCACAAAGTTCCAAAGTAATGAGAACTAGAAAAATAATTTTTGATTAAATAAAATTCAATATATGGGTCTTCATTAATATTACATTTTAAAACAAATATTTATTAATAAATTTGTATTTTTTGATATTACCCGACCTAATATGGTTTTGGGTTTCAAAAGCCTCATGTTTTTGTTTTCTAGATAACTATGATATTTAGAAAAACATGAATATATGGTACATGGATAGTGTATGTTGCGTATATATAAATAGGAAGAAGTTTTTTATGAAGATAATGAAAATGAAAGTTGGAAAAGTCACTTTTGGTGATTATTTTGATGGAGAGATTATTCAAATGGGTAACATTGTTCATGTTAGAAAAAGTCGAATATAAAATTACTTATTTGTTAAAGATATAAATATTATCCTCTTATATATAATTAAATTACATGGTGATAGTTACCTTGTGAGATTTTGGAATGATAAATGTTTACTACATAGTTCTATGTATGAATTTATAATTTCCTCCAATCAACAAAATAATCTTTATACACATAACATAGAAGACTATAGGAGCCATGAATTTCCTTTCCTTACCGTAATATAAGATCAATATTTGTAGTAGAATAAAATTTTAGAACACTGTTACATTAGAAACTTATCTAAGTAGATAAAGAAATTATTATTTTTTGGATTTAACAGAGCATAGGTTTGATTCTTCAAAATTTTATGACCATTGTTAATATGGTAAGGAACATAAGTCATGTTTTAAATCTATTAGAGAATCCCCATCTTCTGATTACTTATAGTTAGTGAACATATAAATATTTTTCCCACAAAACTATGAATTATTGGAGTAAAATACTTTTTATATGTCATGTTTTATGATTACAGTAGATATAATTGCATTTTTTTAGAAAAATAAATCTGAAGCGTTTTTTTATTTTAAAAATTTTACAGCCAAAGAAAAAATGAGAAAATCCTTACCTTGATACTATTCATAGTGATCATAGTGTAGAATTTAAAAATTCTGTTTTTAAGCATTCTATAGAAATAATGGTATTGAATATATGTTTGAAAAACCTATAACTCCAAAAATGGTTAATTTTAATGAAAAATATAACTCTTTAAAAAACAACTAGATCCATTACGAGAGAATACTAATTTGCTAAACATTTTTTTGGATGAAGTGGTTTGTACATCAGGTTATAATATAAATCTACTTGTAATGATTCATTTTCATAATAAAACATGTTATGAGTTTTGGATTGGTAGATAAAAAAAATTCTCTCTTCATTATTTTTGGTTTAAAGTAGTCATCCAGAATATGAAAGATAACTTACATAAATTTGTATCTAAATACATGAAAGAGTATTTTAGGTTATTTCACTCATTTTAATGATTATAGTGTTTTTAATAAAAAATATTGTATATTTGAGGAAATAATACATTTTATTTTATACTAAATCAATCCCATTGTTTTTAAACAAACTCAACATACAAACATGGATGTTATTTCTAAAACATATTTTTAACCTTTTTTCAAAATATTTTATCATAAAGAAACATATGATAAAATAGTTTCTAAAATTTTTACTAAAGAATATTTTATACCTATTGTGGAAGAATAGTCTTTTCAAACCCAAGATATTTGTCTTTTATTAGGTGTCATCACAGTGAAAGAATCATTGGTTATGTAGTTTAACTTGTCAGGACTAGAAGTTCATGAAGGTATAAAAATGAACATCTACCTTTCTTATCCCAATTTGATCCTATGAATCCTGGTGAGGTTTTAGATTATTTGTATTTTTTTAAGGCAATACAACATGATCAAAATGAACTTTATAAGAACAGAGAATTGAATTTATTGGAACAAACAATAGAAACTTTAATAACTGAAGTAAATTATGTTTTCAACACAACTATTATGAAAATTGAATAATTTTTATAATTAAAGCTAGAGTTTTTATTAAGGGTTATAATCAACATGATGGAATATATTATAAATAATCCAATTAACTGATAGCATGACCAGAATATATTCAAATACTTCAAGCCATTATAACAATCATTAATTTCAATCAATTTAAATGGTTTTGTTTTTTCATTTTATTTATGGATTTGTTTAGTATGGAGTTTATTTAGAAAAAAATAATAGATTATAAACTAAAAATCATTCAAAACAGATTTTTAAACATAAAAATCATTATATGGACTTAAGAAATACCCTAGATCAGGGTATGATAGATTAACTGGATTTTTTTGAAAACTATTAATGTTAAGAGAGCTGAAGTTGCAACAATTTTAATAAAAGAAAGAAATAAAAATAGTATTATTCATCCAATTCATGTTGATTAAATTATATCATCATCAACTCAACAATATTTAATTTATTACTTTTTTTATTTTATGAAATCTATGTTTGAAATGAGTATGATGAGTGAGTTAACATATTCACATTGTTTAAAATATATAAAAAAAAGAACTTTTAAATATAAATATACATATAAAAAAATTTATTCTTAATAAATTTGGGTACGATGATACTAAAATAATTAGTACTTCCATTAGTACATAAAACAATTTTTATCTTGGTGAGGTTAGAAAACCAATTGGTCAAAATATTTGTGTGGAGTCAATAATGTTTCCTTATGACTTTTCCATTCATCTATGTTTTGAAAATCACAAACACTCCATCTTAAGTAAAATTTTATATTCCTTAAGAATTATCTCAATAAGTAAAATATTCGTTCTATAAGGAAATATTTATCCTTACTAATGTTTTCATTTTTTATTTTATAGTATTTCTAAATATAAATCATTTTATTAAAAAGTATAAAATTCAGTTTCACATCTAAATCCTCGGAATCCCATAAATCATTAGTTATAGAGTATTATGTTTTTAGGAACTGAATTCATTATAATTAAGACTCCAAATTCCACGGAATTTAGAACACGAATTCATTTGAATTTAGACTCCAAATTATTAATAATTCAGACCTTAAATTCCTCTAAAATTCAGATTATGAAATCCCATAATCCAAAATCTGAATTCTAGGAAATTAAGAATCCAAATTCTCTAAAATTCAGAATATAAAATCTTTGAAATTAAGATTTTGTATTCTCATAAATTGAAACTATAAATTCCTTGAAATTCTGACATTAAATTCTATAAAATTTAGTTTCTGAATTCTCTAAAATCTAGAATTTGAATTCTCTGAAATTAAATTTCCAAATTCTCTAAAATTCGGACTCTAAATTCTCTATAATTAAGATTCTAAATTCATTAATTTCAGACTCAAATTCCGTATAATTCAGACACTGATTTCCTTAGAATCCAGACTCCGAATTCCTCATAATTCAGACTCCAAAATCTATAGAATTTATATTCTGAATTCCTTGGAAAATAGAATCTGTATATCCATGTCTTATAGACTATTAGTATTTATTTGGTCAGACAACAAACATTATTTTTTCCTAGATTTTGAAAAATAAATTTGGTTAAAAAACATTATTTTCCAAACATGTTTTATGAAATAATGTTGTAAAATCTTTTTTCTAAATAATCATTGTTGAGTGACACGTATACACATCCCTATGATATTCATGGAAAATATGACCAGTGAAGGAAGGAGTTGACCATTGGAGAAGTTCTTATAAATAGGAACTCATTTGAACATGCTCAGGACTGGGAAAAAACTTTTGATCAATCTAGAGATTACATTATACTGAAGTAATTTCCATAGAGAGAGAGACTCTCATGCCTTGTGCATTCTGAACATCTTGTTCAACGTTCTTTATGAGACATAAATTGTTGGTATGTATAATCGGGGATATCCAGGGATAGGAATGTAGAGGTGTCAACTGCCTTAAAGATCATGGACTTCCAGGGATACAAATACAAAGGTGTTTTCTACCTTAATTTTCAAGCACTTGCAAGGATAGCATGACAGATTTCAATATTCTTATCGAGGGATAAACCTAGTGTGGGTTAGATATGTGTTATTAAAAGTATAAATCATGGGACCTTTATCCAAGGTTTTAAATTCTACTCATTGGTTTAAAATATTTTATACTTATTACTTTTTTTGATTCAATTTTATTTTTTCTATATTTTAATAAAGGAAGAAATTAAAAACGTCGTATACTTTCTTGTAATTTATTATACACTAATATGTAAGATTCTATACGCTTTAAGGTAGAATTTTTGCTCTGTAAACTTTCATTATGTTTCATTTCTGAAACCAATTTTCTTTTAGGATTTTTTTATAACTAAAACAGGTCTTGTGAATTTTCCTTGATTAAATTTGTTAAACATAGTTTTTCCTTAAGGTTAAAAAAGAATTTTTTTAAACATACAATTCACCCACTCCTGTAAATTGAGCATCTACATCATTATTTTGAGTCATCGATTGTTATCAGAGGAGGTCTCTGAAATAATTATTTTCACATAAAAGTTTTCCTTCTCAGGTTTTCATTTGTCTAAATATTTTCCTTTCTGAAGTATTTTTTCCAGTCTTATACTATTAACAAGTTATTTGTGGAAAGAAATTTTCTTCTAGAATGGCATGAATGAATGATAGTTCGATTGAAAATATAAATCCAACTAGACCACCTATATTTGATGTGAATTATTAGGTACATTATAGAGATCATATGGAGACTTTTTTTATTTATACTAGAGTGGAAATTTTTTTAGGCTTACTAAAGATTTCAATATTCTTGATAAGGAAATAAAAACCATTTCCAATTAAAAAAAGTTAGAATATCAACTAAATACAAGGAACATATTAATTTGTTGTGTTCCATGACCAAGAATAAATATTTTTAGATTTTTACTTATCAAGATGCCAACTGTATCTAGATGAAATTAGATGTAACTCATTTTAGTACATCTAAAGTTATAGAAACTAGAAGAGCTATGCATAAAGCAGAATGTAATGGATTTTTATTTTCATATGGAGATCTAGTAGGAAAGGGGTAAAAAGGTTTATTACTATTTTTAATAGCCTATAATACATGGTGGAGAAAGTCCTAGATGATGAAGCACTTGTGGAAAAGATTATAGATATCATACCTAATGAGTGGGAATCTAAGAGAAAAACTATTGATGAGAATAAGAATCTATCTCAAATTACAATTGATGAGGTATTTGGAACTATAAATCAATAAGAGAAAAGAATTAAGAGAGATGCAGATATGAATAAGAAGAAAAATGGCAATATAAGAGCCTCCTTTAAAACTACTAACGCCAAGACTCTTGAAAGGATTACAAGATCCATGTCCAAGAAAAACAACTTTTTTATCTGAATTAAGTGAAAGTGAAATGAGTGATAATGAACTAGATAATCTTGATAGAAGGATGAAAATGGTAGTTGGAAAGAAATAATTTTCTTATAGATATAAGAATAAATAATAAAATGACAAGAAAGATTCAGATGCTGCATGCTATGAATGAAAAAGAACAGGGCATATATGGCTAGATTTTCTAAGGCTTAATAAAAAGGATAGAAAGGGAAAACAATCCGAGAGGAATAGAAATAATTTACTACAAGGATAAAGCTAATAATTTTTTGAAATACAATGGCATCTGGAGTGCTAGAGGTGGAGACTCTGCTGATGATTCCTCAGAGTATGAATAATCTAGTAAGAAGAATCAAGGTCTACTAGCCAAGATACCCATTCAAAAACCTTTTTAATGGCCAATGTACATAATAATGAATCAATAACTAATTTATCCTTAAATAAAAAATATAATGATGATAGATATTATTAATATTAATATGTAGAACCATCTTCTGATGAAGATAACACATTACCTTATTATGAAGAAGTGTCTAGGTTTTTTAATCCTTTTGAGAAAAAAAATTATAAACTCATGAAACATAATGATAAGAAAAGTTTTATAATTTAAATTCTAACAAATTATGTATAATAAAATTCTAAATATCTTAATAAGAAAACCTTTTAGTTTGAATGTATTTCCAAAAAACCTTGAGAATGTTAATTATGTGTAAGAAAAACACTATAAGGGTGTTGAAAATGTAATTTCTAATATAAATATTTTAGAGACTAAATGTAGTGATAAAACAAATGTTTTTGAGGATAAAAACATTGTTATTAAACTAAAATCAAAAATATTTTCTTCAAGGAAGTGTCTGTCAATCTTTACTTTCGGTAACGAAAATTTTGACAAGATGTTTTCCGAAATTCAACCTTAAAAGAATAGTTTTGGATTTGGTCATTCCCATTCTAAACTGATTTTCAGTAATAACTATTTTGTTTTTCAAAATGCTCCATTATGCAAAAAATGTTAGTGTGTTGTACATTGGATGAAAAATTGTTCTTTAAACAAAACTCAACCTTTTTGTTTTCTTAAGGCTTATTTTTCTAAGAAAATGTGGATACATAAAATCATGCATTCTAAAATTTCTAGAACCAATAATGTTTGTATTCCAAAATTGTAGCACTAATATTTTTTAGAAAATAATGATTGTACTATCAGAAATACGTGGTGTATGGATAGTGGGTTTTCCTATCATATTACTAGTAACAAAAACATCTTTTAAAGGATTATAATGACAAAAATAGGAAAAGTAACTTCGAGAGATAATGCACATAGAGAAATTTTTGGAATAGGAAACATTGTTCTTATCGGTAAAAACATGGTTTCTAATGTTTTCATAATGTTCTTATTGAAAACCTCATTAGAATAAGTAAAAATGTGATTAAGGTTATCTTATGAATATTTGGAATGATAAGTTCTTAGTACAAAATTCCATGGAAGAGTTTATTCTTTCTGCCTAAAGGTAAAGGAATGTATACACACTATGAATAGAAGACATTAGGAGCCAAGATATACCTTTCCTTAGTTTAATGAATGATCAATCATGGTTATGGAATAGACGTTTAAGACACTATAACATTACGAACATATGTAAAATCTAAAAAAAAGTATTTGTTAAGGATCTACCAGAGATTAGATTTTATTCTTCAAAAGTTTATGATCCTTGTCAATTTGGAAAGCAATATAAATCATGTTTTAAATTAATCGGTGAAGTCTCAAATACTGAAGAAATATTGTTAGTGTATATGAATCTTTTCAGTCCAACAGAAACTGGATGAAGTGGAGGAGAATATTATGTATTTTTCTTAGTTGATGAATACATTAGATATACAAAGGACTATTTTATGAAAAAGAAAAATAAAGCCTTTTCTTATTCAAAAATTGTAGAGCCCAAGTCAAAAATGAGAAAACCCTTCTATTGATAACTATTCATAGTGATCATGGAGGAAAATTTCAAAATTATACTTTTGAATATTTTTGTAGTAAAAAGGGCTTTACTCAAAATTTCTCAGCACTAAGAACTACTCAACAAAATGTTGTTTTTGAAGGAAGAAATATAATTCTTCATGAGATAACTACTACCATTTTGAGTTAATATTCTACACCTAATCACTTTTTGGTTGAAGATTTTTGTATTGATTGTTATTCTATAAATCACCTTCTAATTAGAAATTTTCTTAACAAAACCCTTGAGGAATTGTGGAATTGTATAAAAACTATACATTCCTACATCAAGGTATTTGGTTGAAAAGTATTCATTATAAATACTAATGATAATTTACATATATTCAAACCCCAATATGATGAAGGAATTTTTCTAAGATACTAAACAACTTCTAAGTCCTATAGAGTTATTAATAAAAATAATTGTACTATTGAAGAAAAAATGCATATTAAATTTGATGAAACTGATCATTTTGTTTTTAAACAACCTCATCCTACATCTTCACATGTGTTTTGAAAACATGATTATCAACCCTTGATAGAAGATCCTTCTAATATAAAAAATGTTTAAGAAAATATTTCTTAAATCATTTTACCTAAAATATTTCCTACCATATGTTGCTGAGTAGGTTTTACAAAACCCAAATCAGTTGTTTCTTAAGAAAAATCCATTTGATAGTATAATTTGTGATGAAAATCAAACTATGAGGACTATAAGTCCCTTATGAAATGAATTACAACATCTAGGATTCATTTCTCAATTACAACAAAAAGAACAGATGAATCTTTAGGTGAGGATGATCAGATTAATTCCATGCAAGATGAGCTAAAAAATTCGAAAGGAATATAGTATGGACTTTGGTTTAAAGACCTAAGAAAACTTCTGTAATTGGATTAAAATGGGTCTTCAGAAATAAGTGTGATGAAAATTGAATCATTGTATGAAATAAGGATATATATGTTTTTAAAGGAAAAAATGAAAAAAGGAATAGACTATGAAGAAAACTATTCTCACATTTTTAGATATAAATATATTTTGATTCTACTTTCCATTTCATGATTATTTAATTTCAATATTTTTCAAAAGGATGTAATCTGTTCTTTTATAATGGATATGTTCAAGAGGATATTTTTTTTTGTACAAACTTCTATTTTTGAAGACACAAAACATCACGAACAAGTTTTCAAAATCACCAAAGCATTATATATACTTAAAAATACCCCTAGAGATTGCTACGATAGACATACAAGATTATTTTTATAAAACAATTATGTTAACGGAGATGCTAATCCAAAATTTTTTGTAAATAAAGATATGAATTTTTTTATTGTTCAAATTTATGTTGATGACATTATATTTGGTAGAACTCAGCAATCTTCAACCGATTCGTTTGTGGGTCTAATGAAATCTGATTTTGAAATAAGTTTGATGGGTCGGTAAATATTTTTTATAGGTTTTCAAATTTCTCAAAAACCAGAAAGAACTTATATATCTCAAAATATGTATATTATTGATATTCATAAAATGTATGGATATGATAACAATAGGAGTTTAAGTACTCCCATGGGTACCTCAATATCGCCTGATCTTGATGAATCTGGTAAACTAATAGATCAATCATCATATAGACACATGATAACATGTTTACTATATTTGATAGCTAGTCGTCTAGGCATAATTTTTTCATTACACTTATCTTCAAGAAATAAATCCAATCCTAGGTAATCTCATTTAAATTCAGTTAATTTTCATTAATATTTAATGGGAGCCATGAATCTATATCCTTTTTATACTTCTGGAAATGATATTGTTTTAATTTTTTTTTCAGATGCTGAATTTGATAGATGTTGAATGGATATGAAAAGTACATTCCGAACATGTCATTTATTAGGATATTCATTATTTTCTTGGTTATGAAAAAGAAACACTTAGTAGAACTTTTCATTACTGAAGTCGAATATGTAGCAGTAAGAAGTAGTTGTGCTCAAGTGTTGTGGATGAAATACACACTCACAGACTATGACATGTGTTTTACCAAAACACATATATTGTGTGATAATATTAGTGACACTTTCCTATGTAAAAACCCTACACATCACACTCATTAAAACACATTGATATTAGGAATCAAATTCTTAGGGATCACAAAAAAAGAAGATATCATTCTTCAATTTTTTGGAATGAAAGATCAACTTGCTGATATTTTCACAAAATATTTACACTCTAACAGATTTGAATACATTAAACATAAGTTAGGAAAGATAAAAATTAAGTAATATTCCTTATTCGATTCTTGATGAATTATATCTCCTTATAGTAAGAGTCATTTTTTCATAGGGGGAGTACATCTTCTTGTTAATCAAAAGTTCTTATAATAAAAAATTTCTTAAGAAATATTTTCATAATCAAATTTTGGTAATCAAAATTTCATAATAAATTTTTTTTTAATAAAAATATTCATAGTGAAAATTTTCATATTCAACATTATCTTAGTCAAAATTTTATTAATCAATATATTCGTAGTCAAATTTTTTTTAATGAAAATTTTGGTAGTTAGAAACTCTGAATTTCAATATTTTCCATTACTTAATAAAATTTTTCGGAATCTGAAGATCATAAAGAAATTTTCTCTTTATAAACACTAATTTTTCTAGAATTCTAAAAGGTATTTTTTCTATCTTAAATTATCATAATCATATTTTGATATGTCTGTATTTTCATCTGTTATAAAAAAAAATTGGATTCACATTTCCCTAAATCTGAATATTTGTCTTAATAGAACCTCAAAATATCGGAACCTTCCAAATTCTTTCTTCGAACATCATCTTAACCATCAGATCTGAACAAGCATGTTTGTACTATAGGATCTTTTTGGGATGATGAACTGTCACCTTAAATTCCTATATAAAGACCCCTGATGGTTGACCCATATAGGTTTTCAATGTGTTGGCATGCTAAAACTCTACTGCTCTACTTAAGGCTCCTTCTGAGTTTCTAGGTTTTCTCAAGTATAAATGTCTTCAGAAGATTCTCCTCAGAAACAAATTTCACCAGTCAAGGAAATATATGAATTGAAGATCTAAAAGGAATGTATAGTAGATATGAAGTTCATTTCCAAATATGGATATCTTATTTTAAATAAGAAAAAGTTAAATATATGGGAGAGTTTGTGTATATCAAAACTGAAGGCACATGATCTGTTTTATCTAGAATTATTGGTAGAGTTTTATGAGACTGTAATATTTTTCAATTAATGTGGGAGGTTCAAGTTTTCCATTAAAAGTTATGAGAAAACCAACTCCATTTCGTACAATATGGCAGCAAACTTACATGGAATTACTTATGAGGGAGAAGCTAAGTTCTGCACTCACAAGATACCAAATGTTTCAGGTTTGTTTGATAAGGAGAAAGATAAATAATGCCTTTTTGTGTCCATGGTGAAGACTCTAATGATTAACCATCTTTTTGAAAATATTCAGATCTTAGAGTTAGGAGTCTAGGGATTTCTTGTTCAGAGAAATGGTATTAATGATAACCTAATGAGGAGTGAAATTTATGATTTTGACTTTCTATTGAATCTTAGAAAGTTTAATCTGGTGAAATATGTCTTACAAAAAATCATGAATATTAATAATGGGACTGTGAATTCTAAAATAATAATCTATTTAGTTATTCTATCCAAGATTATAGTTCTTTTTCTAGAGTCGTTCAAAATGCATTTTAGCTCTAAGCTATGAAATTTCATGGTCATATAGTTGAGAGATGATACACTAAGAGGAATGAGGGTTTGTTTTTCAAGTAAATCCCAAGAATCCTATTATTTTTCTAAATCAAAAATAGAATCCTTATCAAAGAAACTAGAGGTGGATGAGTCTTCTATGAAGGGAGGTATGAAGAGGAAGGTAAAGTTACCTAAAAAGAAAGAAAAATAACATACTCTCAAAGAAACCTAACCAGCTACACCTGAGACAAAAAATCAAAAGACTTATCCGGATGAAGTTGTTTCCAAGTGAAGATAAGTAAAAAAAGAATAAAAAGAAAGGGGAGCCTAGTTTTGGCTTGGACCCTAAAGAGGAAAAATAATTAATGTTAAAGGATGATGAGAATTTTTTGAAGGAAGAAAAATAAAAGAACCAAAAAAATAAATTGTCTGAAGCTGATATTGTTCAATCACATCTCATGGTTGATGATAAAGCTAATAAACATTCTCAGGTTCTGAAATCTTTTTTGCAAGAATCACTCCTAGTGACTTTGGGAAAGATTATGGAAATTCTAGAACCATAAAAAGAAGAAGAAATAGTTTAGGGATTTGAAGTTGAAGAAGAATAAGAAGGGAGTGGTGATACCGATGACATGATAAGACAGGTGATAGAATATAATGAGAAAAAGAGTCCTTCTGACAAGTATTCATTTCTAACAATTGATGCTGAATCAACCAAAATTCCTTCATAAGGAAAAAAGGATGACGAGAAAGAAGAAGTGAATAAACCATATGAAGATAAAAGAATCAACCCTGAATTTTTTCCGTAAGAGGATCTAGTGACAGATACTAAAAAAGAAAAATTAGAGGAAGATAAGATAGTTCAACGATCAGATAATGAACATGATTCACCAAAAAAGAAGAGAGAATTCTAATTGTTGATAAGGGAAAACGGTTTTTGGTTGATACACCTAGGAAATATGTGTTAAAAAATAAAAATTTTGGTGGTTCATCGAAGAGAATATATAGATATATAGAAAAAAACCCTCACAAACCAAATAATCTGATTCGAAATCATCCTCTCTTGGACATGAACATGTAGTCTAATCGTTGAATAAGTTGGTTGATACCATTCCCATGTTTCTGATTATAGACATTGGGTGCTAGAAGATTCAACACTCATTTAATCTGAAATCGGATTCAGTTACCATGCTTATGGATATGTTTTTCAGGCTTAAGGCCGATTTCAAATCCTTCTTCATTGGATATGAAGCTCAAAAATATCATGAAAGGAAATCACAAAATGGTTAAATAAAAACAACAAAATTGTTTAGAATCCTTAATTATTTTCTTGATCGTGTGAATTATGCTTTTGACACTGATGATGTAATGATCAAGGATCTTAATAAATGTTTTGAGGAGAATATAACTCTCAGATAAACAACTCGGAAGCAGAAAGTCAAATATCTGAATGGTAAGCTTAACTAAGTTGCTTTGAATTTGAAAATGGAAAGAGATATTAGAATTGAGTTAAAAAAACTTAGTAAAGAAAGAAGATATTTTTAAGGCTCAAGAAACTATTCATAAGACTTGGGAAGAAAATATCAAAGTGTTGGAAAAGAAAAATGAATATTAGTATCTGTTGATCAACTACATTGAAGAAGATAACAAATATCTTAAAAAGCTGAAAATCGTCTTGAAGAAGTTAATGCTGACGGATAAAGAACGATATTTTTTCCCAATTTGATATTTTGTTGTATTTTCTTCTTTGTAAAAATCTTTTCAATCATAATGAAATTTTGGTTGTTCTTTATATATTTTTTTTGTAGTACTAATATTTTTGAGACCATGTTTTTTCCATTCCATTTATTCCTTTTTTAAAAACACGAAGGGTGAGAAATAAATGATAAAATTAATACTAATAAAAGAAGATATTTCCCTATGTAATGGGGAGTAAATATAATGGGCTTTTTTATCTAAATATACATTATTAAGTAAGAAAAATTAAAATCTATTTAAGGAAGTGAATAATACGATTCTCAGAGATTTCAAAACCATAGGGGGGTTATTTATATTCACCATGATCCATACGTAAAGGGAGATACGATTTTCTTTTATGATCCTAAAGAAAAATTCTACGACCTTATATTATTTTAAATTAGGATGTTTTTTCGTTCCTAAAAGTGGGAGATTAATTATTGAATACATTTTCTTTTTGAATTTTCTATTTCTTTATGTTTTGAATATCAAAAAAACTATATCTTAAGGAAAATTTTATTTTACCTAATAATTAACCCAATAAAGAACATTTTCATTCACCAAGAACTTTTTTTATTTGACTATGTTTTCAAAGTTCATTTTATAGTCTCTTTAAATCTAATTCATTTTTTTCCAAAGATTAAAATTCAGTTTCACAACAAAAACCTCAGAATCCTATAAATCCACAGTTATATAGTATTTTGTTTTCAGGATCATAATTCACGGAAAATCAGGTTCCAAATTCCATAGAATATTGACTCCTAATGCCTTAGAATTCAGACTCAAAATTCTTTATAATTTAGATCTTGAATTCCCTAGAATTGAGAATATGAGTTTCCTTGAATTCAGATTCTGAATTCCTTAGAATTTAGACTCCGAATTCCTTAGAATTTGGACTCTGAATTCATTATAATTCTGACTCCGAATTTCCTTGAAATTCAGATAATGAAATCTCAGAATACAAACTATGAATTCTATGAAATTTAGATTCCAAATTTTTTAAAATTAAGGCTCTGAATTCTCTGAAATTTAGATTCCAAATTTTTATAAATTCAGACTCTGAATTCACTAAAATTTAGATTCCAAATTCCTAACCATTCAGACTCTGAATTCCATTGAAATAAAACTCCAAATTCCTTAGAATTCAGACTCTGAATTCCTCAGAATTCCGACTCTGTATTCCTCAGAATTCAGACAAAAAAATATATAGAATTCAGGTTCCCAATTTCATGGAAAATAGAATACAAATATCTATGTCTTATAGACTCTGAATGTTTATTTCGTTAGACGCTGAACATTTTTCTTCCCTAGAATCATAGAAAACAAATTTTCTTAAAATACATAACTTTTCCTTCAAGTATTTTTAAATTATTTTGTGTAATCTATTTCTAACATACCATTGTTTGAGTGACACATGTACAGGTCCCTCCGAGATTCAAGGAAAAATATGGCCGTTGGAGGAGGGAGTCCACAGTTAGAGAAGTGAATATAAATAAGAGCTCATCTGAACTAACAAAAATCTGAGTAAAACCTATTTATCACTATAATGATTTCATGCAGATGAAATAATTTATATGTAGAGAGAGACTCTCATTCCTTGTGTGTACCGAACATTTTGTTCATCTAGCTTCCTGCAACTCAGATGGTTGATGTGTGTAATCTATGACTTCTGGGAATAGGAAAATAGAGGTCCTGACTACCTTAATTTTTTAGGACTTCCTGAGATTTGAAGATAGAGGTTTCAACTATGTGAATGTTCGACGGATTGCAGGGATAACAAGATAGATTCTTATATTACTATCGGGGGCTTATGATGGGGTGGGTAAGATAGAATTTCTTGAATGTTTAAATCAAGAGACCTTTATCAGAGGTTATTAGATAAACTAATCTTTGGGTTAAAATATTTCATACTTGTTACTTATTTTAATTCAAGTTTATTTCTACTATATTTTGATAAAGGGAGAAATTATAACCTTCTTATACTTTATTGTAGTTTTTTATACTATGATAAGTAAGATTCTATACACTTTATGTAGAATCTTTTAACTATAATATTTATTTAATTTTCATTTCTAGAAAAAAATTTCTTAAAACTAAAATGTTTGTTTAACATAAAGAGGTCTTTTGAATTTACATTTTTTAACATCATTAAACAATGTTTTTCCTTTTGGTTAAAAATTAATTTTTTTAAACATACAATTCACCCCCCTCTTGTAAATTGTGCATCTACATCATTATTTCGA
Source organism: Viscum album (assembly GCA_963277665.1). Lineage (NCBI taxonomy): Eukaryota > Viridiplantae > Streptophyta > Magnoliopsida > Santalales > Viscaceae > Viscum > Viscum album. Next base: position 1,603,439,621 of record OY728141.1, on the reverse strand, counting down.
TCCAATAATTTGTATAAGAGGAGGCCTCTAAAATAATTATTTTCATATATAAGTTTGGTTTATCATGGTTTCATTGTTCTAAAAATTTTCCTTGCTTAAATATTTTTTTTCAAACTTTTACTATTAACAAGAATTTTTGGCAAGATATTTTCTTCTAGAATTTATGGAATGAATATTGGGTTTATTGAAAATATAAATCCAACTAGACCTTCTATATTTTATGTCAATGATTTAGAGTGCTGGATATATCATTTAAATACTTTTGTTATTAATACTAGAGTGGAATATTTTTTTCAGGCTTACTCGAGATTGCAAGATTCTGGATAAGGAATTCAAAACCTTTATAAATCATGAAAATTTAGAATATCGACTAAACTACAAGGTACGCAATACATTGTTGTGTTCTATGAATAGGAATATATATAATAATATTACTTCATGTGATGGTTCCAATTATATATAGATGAAATTGGAAGTTACACATTTTGGTACATCCAATGTTGTAGAAACTAGAATAGCTATGTTTAAAAAAGAATATTAGGAATTTATATTTCCTTATAGAGAGCCGGTATTCAAGGTATAACAATGTTTTATGAATATTTTTAATAGAATACAATCTATGGGTGATAAAGGTTTAGATTATGTTGGAAATGTAGAAATTATTAATGATATCATACTTAATGATATGGAATCTATGAGAACAAATATGGATGATAATATGAATATATCTCAAATTACACTTAATGAGATTTTGGGAACTCTTCTTCATATGGAGACAAAAATTAAAAGAGATGCTAATATAAATGATAAGAATGATGGAAATGGATGTGTAGCCTTTACTACTAAAAAATACCGGACTCCAGAAAGGGTTACAAGATCTAAGTCAAAGAATGTAATTATTTTATATGAATCTAGTGAAAGTCATCATAGTGAGAATTAAATAGATAATATTTCTTTAAGGATGAACAAGATAGTTGGAAAGAAATAATTTATGTACAGATATAATAAGAAAGAAAGAAAAGACAAAAATGATTCAGAATTTACTTGCTAGGAATGAAAATGAGTAGGGCGTATAAGGCCATATTTTCCTATGCTTAAGAAAAAGGATAGAAATGAAAATAATTATATGATGAATATAAAGAATTTATTCAAGGCTAAAGCTAAGAATGTTTTGAAAGCCAAAGACACCTGAAGTTCCAGTTGTGGAGACTTATATTTTGAATCCTCAGAGTGTGAATCTTCTAGTTAGAAGAATCTTGGTCTCTTATCCATGCTACCCATTAAAAATCATTGTTTAGTGGCCAAGTTACACAATACTGAATCTATAACTAATTTATGTTTATATGAAAATTATATTGATGATAAATATGATGAATCTTCAGAAGAAAAACATTCTTATGATAATGATAGAACATTAACTTCTTATGAAGAAGTATTTTGGTTTTCTAAACATATTAATAAAGAAAATTCTAAACTCAATAAAATACTTGATAAGTCAAATTCTATAATTTCTATTATAAATAACGAAGAATCAAAACTTTCTAAGGATCTTAATAAGAAAACTTTTTATTTTGAAATTAATTCAAAAAACCATGAGAAAGATATTTCTGAGAAGGAAAAACATTCTATGGATCTTGAGAATGTAATTTCTAATAAAAATATTTTAGAGACTAACTCTAGTTATAAAACTATTGTTTTTAGGATAAAAACATGGTTACTAAACTAAAATCAGAAATATTTTTCTTTATAAATTTTCTGTCAAAATTTATATATGGTAAAGAAAATTTTAACAATATGTATTCCTAAATTCATCCTTTAATGAATAGTTCTGTATTTGGTTATACCCATTCAAAACCGATTTTCAATAATAACTATTTTGTTCATCAAAGTGCTCTACTCTGCACTAAATTTCATCATGGTGGACATTGGGAAAAAAATTCTTTAAAAAAATCTCAATACATTGGTTTTTATAAATCTTATTTTTCTATGATAATGTGGATACCTAAAATGATGCTTTCGAAAATTTCGAGATCCAATAATGTATGGATTTCGAAAGTCTAAGAATCATATTTTTAGGAAAATAAAGATAGTACCAAAAGTAATACATAGTACGTAGAAAGTGGATGTTCCTAGAATATGATGGGTAACAAAAACATCATTGAAAATATTATCATGACTAAAAGAGGAAAAGTAAATTTCAATGACAACGCTTAGGGAGAAATTATTGTTATAGATAACATTGTTCAACATGGAAAAACATTTATTTAAAATGTTTTATTTGTTAATGGTTTTAAACACATCCTCATTATCATAATAAAATTTTTTGATGAAGGTTACCTTGTGAATTTTAGGAATGATATGTGATTAATACAGAATTCCAAGAAAGAGTTTATTCATTCTACCCACAGGAAAGAGAATATATACAAACTAAACATTGGAGACCATAGCATCTATGATCTACCTTTCCATAGTAGAAGTGAATATCAATCATGGTTATGGTATAGAAGGTTATGACTTTATAACCTTAGGATCCTACGTAAACTCTCAATGAAATTTTTTTTAGGGATCAACCAGAGCTTAAATTTGATTCTTTAATATTTTTTAATCCTGATCAATATGAAAAAAAACATAAATAAATTTTTAAATCAATTGGTGAAGTCTGAACTGCTGATGTATTAGAGTTAGTGCGTATGGACCTTTTTCTTCCCACATAAAATGGAATCATTGGAGACAAATATTATATATTTATCTTAGTTAATGAAAACAATAGATTTAGGTGGGTCTATTTTCTGACAAAGAAATTTGATGCTTTATCTTATTTAAATATTTTTATAGCCCATGTCAATAATGATAAAAAAATTCCATTGATTACTATTAATAGTTATCATGGAGGAGATATAAAAATTTTAATTTTGAATCTTTTTCTATTAAAAAAGGAATTACTCATAATTTCTCAACACCATGAAATCCTCAAAAAATAGTGTTATTGAAAGAAGAAATTTAATTCTTCAAGAGATAACTAGATCCAAGTTGAGTGAATATTAGACAGTTAAAGAATTTTGGTTTGAAGCTGTATGTTCATCTTGTTATACTATATATCGAGTTTCAATTAGACCTTTTCTTAACAAAACTCCTAACTAATTGTGGAATGTTAGAAATAATAGACATCCCTACTTCAAGGTATTTGGTTATGATGTTTTCATTCTTAATACTAAATAGAATTTACATAAATTCGCATCCAGATATGATGTATGATTTTTTCTAGGATACTGCACAGCTTCTAAGGATTATAGAGATTTTAATAAATATACTTCTACTATTGAAGAAATAGTTCATGTTAAATTTGATGAACCAAATACTTTTGTTTCTAAACAACCTAAACCTACATCCCTAGATATGTTTTCAAAAATTTATTATCAACCCCAGATATAACATCCATTTGTTAAGTAAAATTTCCAAGAAAATATTTTCAAAGTATTTAACCTAGTTGATTTCCTACCATATATTGATGAACATGTTTTACAAAACCCAAATCAATTGTTTCTTATAAATCAACCCATTGATAGTATCATTGGTGTTGTATATCAACCTCTGAGGACTAGAAGTTCTTTATGAAATGTATTATAACATCTAGCATTCCTTTCCAAATTACAACCAAAGAGAACTGATGAAGCATTAGGTGAAGATAATTGGATTAAAGAGATGAAAGATGAGATAAATGAATTCAAAAAGAATAATATATACACCATTGTTGAAAGTCCTAAGGAATCTTTTGTTTTTGGACTAAAATGGGTCTTCAGAAATAAGTTCGATGAAAATGGAATCATTTTAATAAAATAAGGCTAGATAAGTAGCTAAATGATATAATCAAAAAAGGAATAGAAAATGAAGAAACTTATTCTCTAGTATCAAGAATTGAATCTATTTGTAATTTACATTCCTTTGTCGCATTCATTAAATTTAAACATTTTCAAATGTATATAAAGTGGGCTTCTCTTAATAGATATGTTCAAGATGGCGTTTTTAACAAACATTTAGTTTTGAAGACAAAAACAATACTGAACACATTTTCAAAAATACCAAAGTAATATATGAACTTAAACAATACCCTAAAGCCAGGTATGATTGACTTATAAGATTTTTGTAATAAAACAATTATGTCTAGGGAAAGTCTATTCCAACACATTTTATAAAGAATGACAAGAATTTTTTTTTGATTTTTAAAATTTATGTTCATGACATTATATTTAGTTCAACTCAGAAACCTTTAACTGATTTATTTACATATCTAATGAAATATGATTTCTAAATGAGTATGATGAGTGAGTTAACATTTTTCTGGTTTTCAAATTTCCTAAAAACGAAGGATCATTTATACCTCAACATAATTATATTAAAAATATTATTAAAACATATGGATATGACAACACTAAGAGTATATGCACTTCTATTGGTATGTCAATATTACTTCATCTTGATGAATCTTGGAAAATAGTAGATCAATCATCAATTAGAGGTTTGATATGATGTTTACTATACATGATGGATAGTCATCCAAAATTAATGTTTTTAGTATGATTATTTACAAGATATCAATCAACTCCTATGGAATCTCATTTAAAAGTAGGGAAAACAATTTTTCACTATTTAAAGGAAACCATAGATTTAGGAAATTTTTATACTTTTGGAAATTATTTTGTTTTAAAAAGAATTTTTGGATGCTGATTTTTGTGGATATAGAATGGATATGAAATGTACATATATAACTTGTCATTTCTTTAGAGATTTATTATATTCTTATTCAGGATAAAAACTACACTGAGTAGCACTTTCCACTGCTGAAGCTTCATATATAGCAGCTAGAAGTTGTTGTGCTCAAGTGTTGTACATGCAACACAGACACACAAACTATGGAATGTGTTTTACCAAAACAAAGATATTGTATGAGACCACTAGTTCCATTTCCCTATGTAAAAACCCTTCACATCACTATCATCCAATACACATAGATATTAGGAAGTATTTTCTTATGATTCACAAAAAAAAGATATATAAATCTTCAATTTATCAGAAAGCCAGATCAACTTGTTGATATTTTCACAAAATATTTACCCACGGATATATTTGAATACATTAAGTTGAAGCTATTAAAGATAACTGTTAGTTAATATTCCATATTATCTTCTTGATAAAACCTATCTATCTACCATAGGAAACTCCATTTCAGAGGTGGAGTACATATTCTTGTTAATCAAAATTTTTCCCAATCAATTTTTTTCTTAATCAAATTTTTATGATCAAAATTTTCTTCATCAAAATTTTCAAAATCAAAATTTTCTTAATTAATATTTTCTAATTCAATTTTCCATAATAAATATTTTCGTAGTCAAAATTTTCATAATCAATTTTTTCGTAGTCAAATTCTAATAATCAAAATTTTTGTAGTCTGAATTATCAAAATCAAAATTTTCGTATTCAAAATTTTTTTAATCAAATTTTTTGTAGTTAAAAAATTTTATTTTCAAAATATTCCTTACATAAAGAAATTCTACAAAATATAATGTTCTTCAAGAACATTTTTCCTTATTACTGATAATTATTCTAGCATTCCAGATGGTACATTTCCTTTCATAAAGTTTCATAATCAATTTTTTACGTGTCGGTATTTTCATCTTGTTTAAAAAAATTATCAGATATACTTTTCCCTAAATACAATTTTTTTGGAAAAAAACCTCAAAAGATCGGAACCTACCAAATACATTCTTTAGTTATCATCTCAACCTTCATGTCTAATCAATCATGTTGTCACCATTGGATCCTTTTGGGATGATTAAACGTTGCCTCAAATTCCATTATAAATACCCCCCGATGGTTGTCGCACATCAGTTTTTTAATATTTGGCGTGCTGAAACTCTACAGCTCTACTTAAGGCCCATTCTGATTTTCCTAGATTTCTGAATTCTGAATGTTTTGGGATGGTTCACCGGAAAAACAAATGTTGTAAATCAAGGAAATATCATAATTAAAGATCTATAAGGAAATGTTAGTAGGTCCAAATGTCATTTCCAAATACGATTCTCTTATTTCAAAAAAAAATTAATAGTTTGAAGATTTTGTGTATATCCAAACTGAAGTCACATGATTTGGTTTATCCATAATTCTTGGTAGTGTTTTATGAGTCTATAATAATTTTCAATGAAGGCCGGAGAGATTATTTGTCCTATAAATGTTATGGTAAAACCTATTCACTTTTGTACAGTATGGAAACCAACATACATGGAATTCCTTACAAGGGAGAAGGTGAGTTATAAACTCACAAGATATAAGATGTTTCAGGATCATTTGATAAGGATAAATACATAAATTTTCTTGGATTGTCTACGATTAATTATTCAATGATTAATTATCTTTCCACAAATTTTCAGATCTTAGAGTTATAGGATCAATGATTTCTCATTCCAAGAAATATTGATAAAGATACCTTAATGAAGAGTGTTATTTATGAATTGAACATTTTAGTTAATCTCAAAAAGATTAATTTTGTGTTGTATATGTTGAATACAATCACGAATATCAATAATGGGACTCTCAAATCGCAATTAATCATGTATCAGGTTATTCTCTCCATGATTATAGATATTTTTCTAGAGTCTTTCAAAATCCCATATATCTCTAATCCATGGAATTTCAAGGTCATGTTATTGAGTGATGATACAATGAAAAGAATGAAGGTTGGTTTTTTTGTAAATTTGTATAGTTATATGATTTGTCTGATTCATAAATAGAAGCATTATCCATGAAACTAAAATTTACTGAAACTTCGAAGAATGTTTTTAAGGATAGAAAGGTAATGGTACTTGAAAATAATTAAAAATCTCTTATGGTTAAGGAAACTCAAGAAGCATCACCTAGTCCAAAGAAGTAAAAGGATTTTCTGAAAGAATTCATTTCCAAATAGAGGGAAGACAAGAAGAATAAGAAGTATAGGGAGCCTATATTTTTCTAGGATATTTTGAGGAAAAATCCTTAAATTTTAAGGCTGTTGAGGATTTTTAGAATCAAGAAAAAGAGAAGAAGAAAAAGAAGAAAATGTTTAAAGCTGAGTTTTTCCAATCTCTTCTTAAGGCTGCTAAAAATCTTTTGAACTTGTTCAGGATCCAGAATATTTTTTGAAAGAATCACTCCAAATGAAACTAGAAAAGGATATTGTAATTATGAAATAAGAAGAAGAAGGAATAGTTCAGTAAGGGGATGTTGAAGAAGAATAGGATGAAGGATGTGGTTATTCAGATGACATGATAATACATTTGGAAGATTATTATGAGAAGCAGAGACCTTCTAAAAAGTTGTCAATATGATCTTCTGAAGTTGTATCAACCAAAATTTCTTCATAATGACATTAGGATGAAGAGATAGAAGAATTGAATAAACCATCTGATGATGAAATCCACAACCATGAGTTCATTCATCAAGAGGATATATTGAAAGATGATGAAAAAGAAAATGTATTGGACGATAATATTATTCATCTATTAGATAGTGAAAGTGAATCACCCAAAGTATTTGAGACCATTTTAAAATATGATAGGGGAAAATAATTTTGGCCAATACACCTAGGAAACCAATAGTGAAAATGAAAGATATCAGTTCTTCGTTGAAGATAAAACCTGAATAGATAGAAAAAAAATCCTCACCAACACATAAAAATTATTTTCAATCATCCTCTCACGGAGATGACTTTGTAGTCCCGTCTTTGATGAAGATGGTTGATACCATTCCATTGTTTTCGAGTATTGAATTGAGGTTTATGCTCCTTTAAAACTCATTTAAACAAAAATAATATTTAGTTACCGTGATTATATAATAGTTTTCCACACATGAGGCGGATTTCATATCCTTATTCAGTAGATATAAAGCTCACAAAAGATCCTGCAAGGAAATCACCAAGTGGTCAAGGAAAATAATCGAATAGATGATAATCCTTGATGATTTTCATGAAAGTGTGAAGGATTATTTTGACACCTATTTTGGAAAGTTCGATGATATTGCTAAATGTTTTGAGGAGATTATACCTCTCAAAAAACAACCCATAAGTAGGAAGTCAAAGATCTGAATGCAGTGATTAATTGAGTTTATTTGAATTGGAAAATGGTAATAGATTATAGAATTGAGTTCAATGAAAATCACATTAAGAAAAAAGATCTTTTGAAGGATTTGTTAGAGATTATTATGACTTATGAAAAAAGTATAAAATCCTTGGGAAAGAAAAATGAAGATCTGATTCAGTTGCTTAAGTTCTTTCAAGAAGACCAAAAGGAGATTAAAAAGCTTCAAACCATCGTGAAGAAGTTAATTCCAAAGGAGAAAGAAGCATAATTTTTCTCAATATGATATCTTCTATTATTTTCTTCTTTGTAAAAATCCTTTTAATCATAATAATTTTTTTGGTTGTTCTTCAAGTATTTTGTTGTATAGTACCAATAATTTAAGAACCATATTTTTCATCCATTCCCTTTATTCCTATTTTAAAATCACAATGGGAGAGAAATGAATGATCAAAAGAATAGTGAGTAAAGAAGAGATTTACCTAAGTAAGGGGATTTCAATCTAAGGAGGCGTTTTATCGATGAAGACTTCCATAAGCAAGAAAATGAAAAATATATTTAAGGAATCGAAGAATATTATCCTTAGGGATTTAAAAACATATGGGGGAGTTAGTTTTATTCACAACGATCCAAAATAAAATGGATATAAGTTTTTTTTAGGATCTTAAATCAAAATTCAATGACATTATATTCATTTTCATAAGGATTTTTGTGATTTCTAAAAATGGGGAGATTTTTGAGTCAATAAGGTTTCCTTATAAATTATTCATTCTTCTATAATTTGAAAATCACAAACACTCTATCTGAAGAGAAATTTTATTTTCCCTAATAATTATCTTATTAATGAAAATTTTAATTTTATAAATTTTTTTTCCTTACCTATGTTTTCATTGTTCATTTTATAGTCTCTCTAAATAAAACTCATTTTTCCTAAGTCTAAAATTATGTTTCAAATCTAACACCTCAGAATCCTATAAATTATTAGTTATAGAGTATATTGTTTTCAGGATCCAAATTCTATAAAACTCAGGATCTAAATTCCTTAGAATTTTGGCACCAAATTCCATAGAATTCATATTGTGAATTACTTAGAATTTAGACTCCAAATTACATAGAATTCAACCTCTAAATTCCTTAGAATTCAGACTATGAATTCCTATGAAATTTATATTCTGAATTCTCAAAATCTAGACTCCCAATTATCTGAAATTCATATTCCTAATTCTCTAAAATTCATACTCCAAATTCTCTGAAATTCAGATTCTGAATTCCTTACAATTCATACTCAAAATTCCCTGTAATTTATACCCTAAATTCCATAGAATTCAAAAAAACCAAATCTATAGAATTCATGTTCTAAATTCATTAGAAAAAAGAATCCAAATATCCAGGACTTAAATACTCTGAATATTTATTTGGGAAGACTCTAAACATTAATTTTTCCTAGATTCAAAAAAATATACATTGTTAAAAAACATCATTTTTCATACATTTATTATGAAACAATGTCATACAATATTTTTCTAACTAACCTTTTTATTGAGTGGAACATGTACAGGTCCCTGAAATATTAATGGAAAAATATGAGAGTTGGAGGAGGCAGTCGAACTTTGGAGAAGTTCATACAAATAAGATCTCATTTGAACGAGCTCAAGACAATGAAGAACTTGTTTATCACTCTAGAGATTCAATTATGCTGAAGTAATTTCTAGAGAGGGACTATCATGACTTGTGCATACTGAAAATATTTTTGAGAAAGATTTGTGCAACTCCAATTGTTGTTATGTACTATCATGGACATCTGGGGATCGGAAAACAGAAGTACCAACTACCTTGATGGTCGAGGACATCTGGTGATAGAATGATAGAGGTTCTGACTACCTTAATGTTCAAGGGCATGTTGGGATAACATGCCATATTCTAATAATTCTATCATGGGATTTCCATGGTGTGTATAAGACATCCATTTTTGAATGTATAAATCATGGTTTCTTTATCCAAAGTTTTTGGATACCCCACTCTCTGGGTTATAATAATTCATACTTTTTAATTGTTTTCTTTCGTGTTTATTTCTAAAATATTTTAATAAAGGAAGAATGTATAGCCTTATGATACTTTCTTTTACTTTTCTATACAATGATAAGTAAGATTCTATATGCTTTAATGTAGAATCTTTTCCCTGTAAACATTCATTATGTTTCATTTCCAGAACCATATTTCCAAAACCTAAAAATTTTGTAGAACTAAAAGTGGTCTTGAAAATTTACATTATTTATCTTTTGTAAACATAGATTATCATTGAGGTTAAAAAATGTTTCTAAACATATAATTCTCCCACACCCTATTGTAAATTGTGCATCTATATCATTATTTAGATCCTTTAATTTTTATTGGAATGATAGAATGATTAATTTATGTCGCTAATAATCATAATGATTTAATGATTTCTATATTTTTATTGGAAATAAATCAGTAAAATGAAAAATAATCTCATTAAAATATACAAAATTATTATTTTTATATTATGGGAACTATGTTTTTCATAATTTTTATTCTTCTAGAAATGATTTCAAATTTGTTTCATCAGATTCCATGTTTAGTGGAAATAGAATGGATAGAAAAATCACATATGGAACTTATTAATTGTTTGGATATTCATATGTTTCAAGGTATTGTAACGGACAACAATCAACATCTTTTTCCAATGTAGAATATGAATATATAGTAGTTGGAAGTTGTTGTGGTCATGTGTTGGTGGATGTGACACATAGTCATTGAATATGGTATGAGTTTTATAAAAACACAATTACTTTTTGGAAATAAAAGTTCCATTTTACTTACTAAAAACCTTTCACATCACTCACATTACATGCACATAGTTATAAGATACATTTTCCACTAGGATCACTAACTTAATGGATATGGCATTTTGCAATTCACTAGGACACATGATCAACATGTTTACATTTTTTAAAAATCCTATTTCTTATAATAGATTTGAATACTATTGTATTTAGTTTTCTAAAAAAATGATCATCATTTTTTTTCTATTAAGAACTATCATTTTCAGTTTTTAATAAATAAAAAGAATCATACTATATTAAGAAAAACCAAGAATAAAATAATAACATTACCTATGAAACTTCACATTCCAAAAGGTTCTCTTTTTTTTCACTATTTAATTGTGATGGTTTATCTTTCTTGTTGTTATATTTTTTGGTAAAATAAGTTTTTATGTTTATAAAATTTTAAATGTTTCCCTAATCTAATTATTTCACAATTTGATAAAACATTTAAAAATTTTAGGAGTTAAAATATATATTTAAAAATTCCTTCTAATGAGTCATCGATTTCAATTCATTTCTTGTTGACATTTAACTCATTGATCAACATTTAAAAGATGAATCTTCATTATATAAAATTAATAAAGAGGCCCCTCCTTTCCCACATCCGTTATTCAAAACCTTATGAACCTAATTAGATTCACAGTTCATGTTTATCAGTCTGATTGATTTTCTTTTTTGTATGATTCACATGTTTTAGCCCCAAATCTGAGGGTGGCGAAGGGAAAATATGAGAATTGGGTCGTTTTCATAGAAAAAGTAACATAAATGACTTTCTATGATAAGTATGACTCATATCTGGAAAACTTTATTTCTTTCTTTATATGGGAATTTTTATGTACCAAAAATTATGATAAGGATTTCTACATGATTTATCCTCAGATAGTTCATGAGTTTTATTCATCTGTTCAATCTATAAAGGAGGATAAGAAAGAAAAATTATTTTTTTATGATTTTTGGAAAAGGCACAAGGTTTATTATAAAAAGTTTTATGATCCTGTTATAATTCCACAAAAACATGAATCTTATTTTCAATCACATATGTTTCAAGAAAATATTGGCAGTATTATCCAAACTAGTGCTGAAGAATCATTTAATTATCATTTTAAAAAAGGGATAAATTTCACTCACTTAACTCCCTATAAAATAGTATTTTATATATGGATGAATGGTTGTCTAATTTGAAGTAAATTAGATAAAGATACCCTGAAATTATTAGATTTATTTTTATTATACTATATTGTACCCATGAGAGATATTTATCTGATCAATACTTTTTTTATCATAGTGGATAACTTAAAAAAATATCAATATAGTCAATAATAATTATGTTTCCAGATATGGTTAAAAAAATGGTTATTGAATGTATGAATATTATAGAAGCTTCCAAAAAATAGTATCTATTGATGGAAAAAATTTCATTTACTTATGATGATATGATGAATTGAATAAGGTTTTTCTTTAATGTAAAATCAAATAAGATTGTTGAGAAATATTTTTTCGCTACATCATCAGGAGAGTTATCTAGGAAATATATAATGGTTGAAATGAAGAAGTTTCATCCTAAATAATTACTTACTAAATTACTTAAGAGTTGTGAGTTGAGTTCTTTAAATGTTCTTGAATATGATACCACCATCTTTGAAGTATGTAATTGTAATTATTTTCATCAGAATATATCCAATGTAAATGTAAAAAAATGAAGAATAAAAATTGAGCACTGTTATTTATATTAATTCTAGGAATAAAAATCCACTTGTTCACTCCATCGATTATCTTCTCTATGAGCTTGGATATTTTATTTATTATGACTCTTTTACTAGGGATCCCAGGTAAGTAATAGAATCAATCATTTATTAAAATGCTCCAAGAGATCCAACCATGGTTTCCCTTCACAAGACCTATCCATGCTCATAACCCCCCCCCCATTTTGACTAAGTGATAACATGATGAAATATGAAGAATCTTTGATTGTTATGTTTGTAGCACAAAGTTGCAATCAATAACTTATTTTTAATGAAGATTAATCTTGAGAAAATGATAGACTTTACAGTAACTCTGGATAACATTCAGTGAAACTGATAGAACTATTGAATATACCACAAATTATTTGATTTCATATCTATTTACACATTTTCAATTTTTTTCTTTATGGAGTTTTCAATGTAATAAGTAATCATAATTCTTCTCTCTACATTCATTATTGGCCAAATGATCTTTTTACAGGCTTCTTTAAACATGAACACATGAAAACTCTAACAATAGAGAAATACATAAACAATTTTTATAATGTGAAAGGGTATTGAGGACTAGTAACAAAAAACACCAAATATAGGAATTTCATTTGTGGGAAAAATATTCATTTTAATCAGATTTTCCAATTCATGTAATTCTTATGTAGGCTAATTTTTCATTAAATGATAAATAATTTCCTTCTAACGTGAATTAAAGGAATGAAGTGGATTATCAAGATATTATAAATGTAATCATGAAGTAATGTAGTACTAGATCCTAAAAATATATAGACAAAAAGAATGATTCATCATAAGGTATGTTTTTCAAGATAATGAAACTCATCCTCGTAAGATAAACAAACTTCAATGTAGTGTGTGATGAATCTCTAGTATATGATAAAGTGTTACTATAACATTTTTCTTCCTCAACTAATTCAGGATTTAGAAATTCATTTCAGAAGATAAAGTCCTTTTATATTCCCATTCTGACTAGAGAAACTATCTTGATAAACAATGTTGAACTTTATACGTCATTGTATTACGTGCTACTTTTTTGATTTTTCGAAATTTACTTCTTCAATTATCGTAATATAAATTACATTCATATAATAAAATAAATACTTAGTCATGTATCGTAAGATATTAATAATCTAAAACAATTTAGAGTAAACCTTATATAACAAAATTATTTATTTTTGAATCATCAAAAAACATAAAATAAATATATATTTGAGAAACATATTGATTCAAAAAATATATCCCATTCTAATGATCAAAAACTCATTGTATGGGATCAAAAAATTTATTCACTTAACTATAAAACTTCATAAATAAAAGAATTCTATTATTCATCACCAAGAAATATCCTTATAATCTCTTATTTTTGAAATATGAAAAAAAAAATTATTTTACTTTTCTTCTCTTTTTTATTAAAACACAAAAGTTTTTTTGTGTTTCCCTTTCTTACTCCCAATTTTTTAATATGAAGAGTTTTTTGTTTCTATTTTGTTTTTTTCTCCATATTTTTGTGATATAAAAAATAGTAGAATAAGTAATTGATTTCATATTGCATAGAAATATTTGTAATCTGTTATTAATTTTTCTGTAAAAATCATGTTGAAAATAAATAGAAGTCATAATGGAATATTAAAATCATATATTATAAAAAAATGATATAGACATAAAAAGGAATAATAAAAAATATAAAAATGTAATGAAATATTTTCTGAATAAAAAATTTATTTAGATAAAAAATAATGACCTATCAAATAGATGATATAGAAAACAAATTTAAATGATTGAATTCCATTAGTTTTTTGAGACTTCCCAACCACTGGGAATCCATTCCAATAACATAAAAATGATTAGTATATCATCTTCTTGACTTAGAGAAAATGTTTTCTAGTGGCTACATAAATGAAAGGGTATTATCATTGTAAGAACCCGATTTTTGCTATAAAATACTTTGGAATATTCTTGATATTATTCCAGAGAAGCGACTTCAGACTGCGTGCGATTCCGAGCCCCGGTATGGCTGGAATTAAATTTTCAGTACGTTCACACTGGAAATTCCAAATAAATGGGAGAACATATAAACTGAGATCTGGATTAGAAATCCGAGTTTACAGATGGGTCCGAAAATGGGTGTTTACCCTAGGTGTGACATAAAACGAGTCGGCACTGGATGTTCGGACCCCTCTCTCTTTAGCGGAGTGTTAAATGGATAAATTCAATTAAATTATTCATTTAATTTCACAAACTCAAGTATCTCATAAATGGTTTCTCAGATTGGAAACCTGAGGGCACTGTTGAGTCCGGAGCATGCCGTTTACCCTAGGAAGGGTGTAAAATTTGTAGGCGTGGGCCTGCTGTGAGAGACGACACCCAGTGGAAAAACCTTCATTTTAAAATTTCAACTTACTGATTTTTTTCACTGGATTTCTTTTTGAATAACTTTCGAACAAATTATTAGAAATGAAATCCGAGACATCAGTAGATTTCGTAGTGGGGTGTTTTGCCTAGGCATGAGATAAAATAGGCTGGCGCGAGGGTTTCAGAATCTGCGCCCGTTGGGAGAGTTTTAGTGAATTTTTATAAATTCACTATTGAGGGAAGACCCATTCCCTCTCTCACTCTCTCTCTCTCTCCCACTCCCCATCACTCTCATGTTGTTCGGCGTTCTTTGGCGTTCTTCATCGGAACGAGGAGCCATCTCCATCGGAGCCTTGGCGGATCAGAGCGGGAGCGTCGTGGACGCGTCACCTACGATGCACATCAGAAACGAGGTAGGATTTTTTTTAGATAAGATTCATGTTTTAAATTTAAAAATTCCTCATTGCCCCTTGTTACTTAGTTTTCGATACACCGTGGATGGCCGCACGAACACGACTATCAACCCATGTTGAAAAATCAATTTTTTGCTCATCGTGTTCTTCAACCGTTCATTCGGTTCTTGAGTGCTCACAATTAAGTGCGTCAAATATTCAATGGATTGTCGATCAGAGGCATGCGCTTTGATGGTCTCGTTGCAAGGATCACAGGTATGGCCTCTGAATAATTTTGGGGTGTGCGGTGGAATCGCGGTGGTCTGCGGAAGGGACCACCGGAATAGAACTACCAGCAGCGGCCGACGGTGGTCCGAGGCGGCGACCGATGGTGGATAGGCGGCGCAGACCAGGAAAATCTGACAGGTGGAGAGGAGGAGCCGGGTGCGGTGGCGTCACAGCGGAGATCGGAGGGAGTTCGGGCTGTCGGGTTGTGAGCAGCGGCATCGGCGCGGTGCACCGGGTGTCGGTAGGGCGGAGGCAGTCGGAGGGGCTCGCGGCATCGACCGGAGGAGATAGGTGAGGAGGCGGATTTAGTGGAGCAGGGTCGACCGCAGCCTACCGCGGTCGGCAGGCGAGACCCGAGGCGGTAAGCGCCACGGGTGTGTAGTGGGAGACGAGGACCCACCGGATGCGGGTCCTACTAGACACGCGACCAAGACCAGCCTTTTGGCCGGTCTTCTTTGGAGAGCGGGACCCGCTGTGGCTCCGACGGTTTGAGGCGAGCCGCGACCAGCCATCCGCGGCGGGTAGGACCGGACCCGCGGCTGGGCCGCGCACTGGCGGACCGGACCGACCCATTTTGGGCCCCCCTTACATTCGGGGGGGGGGCATATTTTTCCAAACGGTGCGTATGTTTGACGCGACATCTACGGCGGTGAGTTCGTATCGGCGGGGCGGTTTGTTTGATGTGAGTTTCGGGGATATTGTGTATCGTGCTCAAAGACGGGAGACCCGAAACGCTTCAATTTAATAACATTAAATTATTATCAATTTTGCGACGGATGTGGCTTACGATCCGGACGTCTGTCTGACATGCCGTCAGAGGCGCGATGGCCCTGGGGCTGAGAGGGTCCTTCCAAAGTGGTCTGGAACCTTTGTGGGTTGAATTCATTGCTCTGCGGCATGAAACACAATGTCAATAATTAATTAATTATTAAATTAATTATTTAATTGTTGTGTCGGACCTAACCCATGTTTGGGATGTCCGATTGATGCGCCGTCAGCGGCAGCATGATTCCAGTCCTCGTGTGGACTTTTTGAGAAACTTTTCGAAGCGTTTGGGTTGGTGACATGGTGTGGGCCCCACATGGCCTAATTCGCGCGTTTTACGGTGAAACGTCACTTTTTCACCTAACATCCATTTGGTGTGAATGAGCACTCATTTATGAGTATTTTTCCGAGGGGATTGAGATGGCACAATTCGCCCGCCTAAATTAGGGCTCAAGGTGTGGGCCCCACAGGGCCTCAATTATGTATAATGCAGGGAATTGAAAATTTTGCATCCGGAGTCCATTTTAGGCATCGTCAGTGGTGTTTTGACCGTAATATCGAGACGAGGTTGACTAGGGTTGTTTCAGGTGATGATGCCGGAGTTGAGGCGTGGGCCCCATGGGCTGTCTTTTGAGCTGAGTGCAGCGTATTGCATCTTTTTCATCAGACGTCCATTCGAGGCGAATTAATAGTCGTTTTGATGTGTTTTTACGAGAGCTTGACAATGTAACAGTTCACCCAACCATTTTCGAGATCGTGGTGTGGGTGCCACTAGGGATGGCTACAGTGAATAGTATCATTTTCACCAGGTGTATGTTTTGGGTGATTGAGTAGTCAATCCCGTTTGTTTTTTCAAGGGGATCATAGTGGTGTGATCCGTTTGTTTATATTGGGATCTTGGTGTGGGCCCCACATAGGCTGGCTATAGTGAATAGTGTCATATTCACCAGTTGACCGTTTTGGGCAAGTAAATGGTCTACCTCGCGTGTTTTTCCCTGAGGATTGCAACTGTGTGATCCATTCGGGAATTCGGAGCCTTGTTTGAGATCTTATTAAATGTGGAAACATGAAAGGGTGTTGGATGGAGGTCCCTTTAACACACTCTGAACCAATGCATGGCAGCGATGTTGGTAACACCAGGTGATGTTAGTTGCAGTGTTGAGTTATCGGACCCATTTCTAGGTCTACCATCTAATAGGGATGGGCAGTGGGTCGCCTGATGATTTATTATGGGTCTACCCTCTTGCAGGGCTGTGTAGTGGGTCGCCTGTCAACTTCGTTCAGGTCTACCCTCCAGTAGGGCTGGGCAGTGGGTCGCATGTCGACTTCCTTTAGGTCTACCCTCCATCCGAGACTGGGCGGTGGGTCGCTTGTCGATGTGTTTTGGCTCTTCCTTTTAGCAGGGCTGGGCAGTGGGTCGCATGTCGACTTCTTTCAGGTCTACCCTCCAACAGGGCTGGGCAGTGGGTCACCTGTCGACTTCTTCCGGGTCTACCCTCCAACAGGGCTGGGCAGTGCGTCACCTATCGACTTTTTCTGGGTCTACCCTTTATCAGGGCTGGTCAGTGGGTCGCCTGATGATATATTAGGGTTTACCCTCCATAAGGGTTGGGCAGTGGGTCTCCTGATGATGTATTAGGGTTTACCCTCCAGCAGGGCTAGGTAGTGGGTCACATATTGGCATTACAGACTGAAGCCTTCTTATGAGGCTAGTCGGTGAATTTTTCTCCATGACTACCAGAGCAGGATCTTGGTTTGTGCGGATCGATGATGTGACAGCTTTGACGTGACCTTAGGACATACGAGAACGAGTGGCTCTTTTCCCACTGAGACGCATCCTTGCGACGTGACCTAAAAGCCATGCGGGCGAGACAATGTCGCCAAAAGCGGATAGTATCGATGTATGGTGATTGAGACCCTTTGACTTGTACCACCTAGTTTGATGTGTAGGATGCTTGGGTTCAGTGTTGGATATCCATTTAACTATTGGTGACTTCTCTTGGGCGGAATTTGGAGATAGAGATCCCCTTAACCAGTCATTTGGGTTTCTCGTTGAGCATATATATACATCATATTGTTGTTCCCACTCCCTGGGTTCGGTTACTCTCCTTCTGGGAGGGGCAAAGAAGCACGGGGTATGCCACATGATTTCTGTGTCATGCTCCTCTTGGTTGGACGAGTCGACTCTCCTTTTATAGGCAGCGAAGACTCGATGATAATTTTTTCTTCTAACCGTCTCTAGCTCCTTGCATCTAGATGAGTTTGCTTCCATTATCTTGTTGGGTTGAGCCACACACACACACACTCTTTCTCTCTCTCTTTTGAACTATTACACTATTCTATGCTCCGTCAACTGCTCCCCATTTTAGTACCTCCCTTGTTTCTCCCTCTAGATTTTGGGGCATCCTACTGAGTGTTTTTATACTCACCCCTGTTTGGGCTTTTCCCGCAGTTGGTGTGCCCTTTCAGACGATAGATAGGTCGGTTGAGACTACGGAGGAGCGTAGAGGACACATGAGCTTGGGCTACATTCGGTGTCCGTAACAGGACTTCCTGGGTGCGAGAATCACCAGTGGTTTACCTTTGTTTTACCTGTTGGTGGGTTATGGAACCTTTCTAGATGTACACTAGTTTTTTCCCATTTTCTATTCAGTTTACTTGTCAGCACTTTACTTGTACTGGTTAGAGGTCGATGCATGTATGTTGGTTACCCTTTTTGTAGTAGTTGTGTACCTTGCTTTATTTTCCCTGCACTGTTTCTTTGAGTTGGCTACGTGTGTGTGTACAGCTTCTTAGGCAAAGTCCTCCCCTAGTTTATTGTGCCTTCGGCGCTAGTCTCCAGCCACTAGCCTATGAAGGTGGGCTTGGGGTAGTTGTGGCTCGAGCCTCGGTACGGGTCGGGTCCTGACTATCATGAGGTAACAAAGATAATGAATCTGGAGTGCCTAGAGTAACACTGACAACATTACCTAACATTTGAGGGATTCTCCAATATAGTTGCAATCTCCCTATGCAAGCCTAATTGGTGTTGACTGGATGTTGTGAGCATCACAATATGCCTTTTACAGATAAAAGTTATCTTTACAATTAAATGTTAATTTAAAGGATGTTTCAGGTAAGGATAAAGATATTTGTTTTTAAAAACATATATTTTACCTTCGATAAACCTTAGATGGGTCAAATATTTATTTAAGGCATTGGGATGTGAATGAGATACGATCAACTATTTGTAGTCTAGGATGCCATTTTCATGAAATTTAAAAAAGTGCATGAGCACATTTATCAATCCATTTTACCATATCACTCATAAAACAATCAATAAATCTTGTGAAACCATTCAAAAAATTATTGTGAGAAATTCTCAATGATGTTTTGTATGTCTCCTTTAATTGCACAATTAGATATCAAATTTATTAACACATAAAACTGATTTAAGGTCATACCAATGAGAGAAAGAATTTTATTTTATTTTCATGTATCATGTATGAATGATGATTATACAATGGAATCTTCCTCTACTTCTTCCTCATCTGAAAAAATTGGATTGATAATTTTTAACCACCACTTCATGTAGGTCTTGAAATTTCATTTCATGTTCTCAATTGTTCATTTTAAATGAACCAACCAACATTTTTAAAAGAGTGACGATAAAAAGTGTATCCTTATTTACCTGAAGTAAATTTTTCTAATATTTTTGAAGATTTTGGTTGTGCATGGAAATTATTTATTTTGTTTTCCAATCTGTAGATTCAACAACATTATTTCATGTAATCAATATCATTTTGATTTTATCTATAAAATATCCATTATTTTTTGACACATATCTCTTGTGATGACTTCACTCTCGAGAGAGACAACAGTTGTAATTACTATATCCATATCCCTAGATAAATCCATTATTTTCAACTGAACATCTGAACCATGCATAACTCATCTAGGGGGTTTTTCTGAGCACTTCTCCCAAAGAGAATCAACCAACATTCTAACTTTTATACTATCATATTTTGATGCCATTGGATCACACATAACTCTTTGTTATAATTTTTTTAAATTATTTGTGATATTAGATTTTTGAATTTGGATACTAACTTCGAATAGCTCTGTTGATCCCATTAATATATACTTTTATCAACATTTGGTGCGTCTTCATTTCTATATTGTTGAAGAACAAGGGAAAACATATCCTGATGAACTTCCATACCTTCTTCTTGAATTGATAGTTTCTTAAAAATGTTAGGATATTTATCCATGTGATATGATTGTTTTGATTCTATCATTCCAACTCTTATCTTAGCCATTATCTCTAAATATTAAGAGTGGGACTCAATTATGTAACGATAGACTATCGATATTTTAGAAATCTTTCTGTCTCAACCGATAGAATGTTTTAGATTGATAGAGGATGATAACCATTATTTTGAACACGAATAACATCATATGTAGATACTGAATGCATCCACTCCTTGTAACTAGTTTTAGGGTATGATGGAATACAAATCAAAACTCTTTTCCTTAGTGTAAGAGTTTTTTTAACCTCATGAACTTCACTAATAACAGTATTATGAGATTATTTTTCTATCATCATTTGTTTCTCATGCAAACTAGAACTCTCCCCCTGAGATAAATTATGGATTTCTCTAGAAATAACATAATATGGAATAAATTTTTTTAATGAAAAATTCCATTAAAACCCACTTTTTCTTTAGTAGACAAACATTTATGTTTTTCATCCTATGTTAATGAGTTGCACTATTATCATCCAGAGAAAATTAATCACTCTAAAAAAGGAGGTTTATGATTCATTCTTATGGGTAGAAGTTCAGAGATTTGTTTTCAACATGGAACATGTATCATTGAATATCTCATGACATATTTATATTGTTTTATAACATAAAAAAATTTAGAATTGGAATTTATTGAATTTTTTTCCTTGCTCGCCATTTCATTTAGAAATTTACAATTGGTTGAATTTGGTCATAATTTTTCAATCAGGCTCCATATTCCTAACTTTCTATTTCTCGAAGAAATTAGTTCTTTAATAGACACATCATGAGATCTGGAGTTTTAAGAACAACTATTAGAGTTATAGTGGTGATGAAGAATGATTACCCATCATGAGGATCTTTTAGTGCTTCATCCCACTTGTTTGAGGTTAGAAATAGATTTATATGGCTAATAAAGTGAGTGACCAAGTCTTCATCATGAACAAAATGAAAAATAGCTAACTCATAAAACTCACAGAATTCATTCTTGAAAAAAAAAACAAAGTCAATGGAATAAAAAAAACATAATACCATACAAGATGGTTTACTACCTTCTTCAATATATTATCTATTTTATTCATCCATCAAAAGTCAACAACTCATCCAATTAGTACTTTTTGGGGAATATATTTATTCTTCATTCTAATGTTCAAAAAATCATCATTTTTTTACAATTATAGAGTGTCTGGAAGGTTTTTAAGATTATGGTATTGATGTTTTGAAAAAAATATAAAGTGTTCAATGGTTATCATGCTATTTCATGTATATATTAAATGTAAAATAGTTTTCATTTGCATTAATCAAGGGGTCATGAGGTAATATGAAGGTTAATTATTATAATTAGATGATGACGTGGTCCATCATATAGGACCATTACACCAAATGGTAGCACGATATAAAATTTAAATAAATAAAATAACATGTTTAATTTATATATAATAGATATAATATAAAATATTATTTTATAAAATTAAACATACCTAATTTAGACAAAATAAAATAAAATCTTCTTTCCGATAATGGTTTAGTAAAATATATTCTAATTATTTTTATATTCAAACAAATTATTAATAGATAACATTTTTTATATGCATGATCTCTAATTAAATGATGTCTTAAATCAATGTGATCTGTTGATGAATGGTTTATTGGATTAATTGAGACATCGATAGAACTAGTGTTACCACATCTGACTGGATCATAATTAATATCAAATTTAAAACCCAAAAAAGTTGTATCTCATCCATAACACCTTAGTAAAACAAAATTATATGGAAATATATTCAGTATAAACACATGATAGTGCTATAAAATAGTTCAACTTACTTAACCCAGGCAACATGGATTTACCAAGATAATGATAGGTTCATGCGGTGTGTTTCCAATCTATTCAAAATAAAAAAAATCAAAATCTATGTGTGAAATGAAATTAAAATTCATCATTGAGAAAGTGTTATGGTTCCATTTAGGTATCATTAAATTATTTTATCATCATTAAAATGTGATAATGTTGTATTAGATTGAAATAATTCAGAAAGACATACTGAAAACATAATTTTTAGAGTGCTTGTATTAAGGTACAACACACTGCCAATGATTCCTATATACAAATTGTTTTCAACATGTTATAAATTTTCATCCAAGACATGTTTGATATTGTAACTCATTGTAGTTGAGTATGTATTACTATTTTTAAGTAAAAACATATTAGGTATTTTGATTATGTATATTATTTTATACAAGCATGAATTCCCAGAAAATATTTTATCTCACCTATCATACTCATTTGATTATTTTTCACTTGTTGTAAATGTTCAATACACAATTTTGGATTTATAATCCAAAAATAAATTCATATACATATATTTTTACATGAAAAATATCATAGAATGAAGTTTTATTAAATAATTTAGGACCTTATATTACTACTATAGAACCATATGAAAAAATTAAAGAAGTTAATATTTCATAAGATGACCTTAGAGATTTTTATGTCAACATAGATCTTTGGTATGTTAAAAAAATAATTTGGAAGATTAGTATATTCAACACCAGAAGGGGTTTCTATGTGAATGACCTCTATATAAAATGATATAAACATGAATATTTAATGTAAATTTGATATATCCTACAATTCATATAGGATGTATATGATTTATGGTTTTTAATATCATCTAATATAGCTATTAGAGAAAATGTGTAGAGACCTGAAGCCTGACGTACATGGACATTACATTACATTTGCGGAATACTTAGTACATAACAAAAAAAACACACACACAAGGATCGTAATAGTTTAGTGTCTTTGGAAACTTGGAACGTAATCTTCTAATCGTGGTGAAAGATCATCAATATCTCCCATAAAGATCTTCCCTTTTTTTCCTAAAACCTTTCTTTATATCCTGGGGAAAAGGAAACATAAAAGGGTGAGCTAAAATGCTCAGTAAGGGTAAACAAAAGAAAAATCAATCACATCATATTCATAAGAACATAACTTTTGGAAATCTTAACCTACAAAAGAGAGCATAATTTCATAACATGGGATAAATCATAGTAGTGAAATGAAATCCCAATAATCATAACTTAAAACATGAAACTTTGTGGCATACACAGATAATCATAGAGAATCATTTCTTGTTAGTCAAAACTCATTGCCAAGACTATCTTAGTGGACAAAGTCCCTTTCTGAACCGAGTCACCCTCATTTCAGTCCTGTTTCACTGAACCGGTATAACCTACCATTCCAGCCATGTTTATCTCATGAGATATAAAATATTTACCCAATGGATTGGAGGGAGATATAGGTCCCACCCATCTCCTAATGATACCATTCTTATGTCTGCTACAAAATCATAAATCATACATCATTGCATAACCCATGTAATAAAAATGGGAATCTTAAACATCATGACAGCATAAATCAATTCATATATGATAAAGGAATTCATAAAAATAATTCCATCACAACTAATCAAATCAATGTAATAATAGGGATAAAAACATAACCCTTTATTATCATAGATGGAAAATAATTTTGATAAAACACTTGATCTTCATTCTTGAAGAAAATATCCTTTCTACTTTAAAAACACTTTTCCTTTCTTAACATGTCATACAATTTAAAACTAAAAGAAGTTGATTAAAAATAAACTTGAAAACATGTAAAGGAAGCTTCTTGGAAATAATGTTTTTAAAAATCCATTCATGCCGTATAAGTTAAAAAAAGATTCTTCCGTACTTTTGTCGGAAAATTCAAAAACTACCTCATACGAAAAACGTCAAAAGATTCCTTTCATATCTTTTACTAAAAACTCACCAAAGGGTAAATTGGATATAAAATATTGTATAAGGATATAAATATTATATATAGAGGAAACATGGATGTGGATGATAAAATACACCCCAGTAAATTTCAAAGTATAAACAATCTCGGATAAAAATGAGATTGTGATATTTCACTTACCTTAGGTCTGATTTGCTTAGTAAGTGTCCGAACCTCCTGTATAATGATTTAAATAACGTCATTTACTTATTACAGAATCATATTCATTGTTATTATATCATATATGTTTCACTTATGACTTTATATTACCCATTCTTTTGTAAATTCATGTTAAAGTAGCATTTTGGGTAAAATCGTCTCATTTGTCGTTCGTGTTTTAACTTGTAATTATTCATATGATTACTTAGATCATTATTACTTAATTATAGAATATAAAACATGATTTATATATAATATATATTCAGAATATACATATATATAATGGATCGATAAATGGAAAGAAATACATCGTTCATGGAGACGGTAGGCCGTACGTACGCATGAACGTTGTTTTCGTTTCCTTATTGAATTGAGTGGAATTAAGTAGATGACATACATATATATACACATAAATCCAGTAGCTTTATAATGTCATATATTTCATTATTATTTCTTATATATACTTTATAATCATTCTTAAATGGTTAACATGGAGAATGAATCTCATCGCGTCGTGGAGACGGTAGTCTGTACGTACGCACGAGTGATGA
Source organism: Viscum album (assembly GCA_963277665.1). NCBI lineage: Eukaryota > Viridiplantae > Streptophyta > Magnoliopsida > Santalales > Viscaceae > Viscum > Viscum album. The sequence goes on along the minus strand of OY728141.1, from coordinate 1,603,414,327 downwards.
TATCATTTCCATAATTATTGAATTGAATTGGAGTGGATGATACAATATATCAGAATCATTATGATGTTATAATAACTATGTATAGTTATTCTTTACACCATAATACCCATCCATGTAAGGTGTTGGTGGAAAAACAGATTACACCACGTCGTGGAGACGGTATTCTGTACGTACGCACGCGCGGTGATTTCGTTTTCCGTAGGATGGATAGATGGTGAATTAGGATTGTTTCATAATTATAACAACATATCAGTATATGAGTGATACTGATGTTATTACTTCATAATGAAACAACCTAAGAAGAAGAAGTGGAAGAAGAAATAAAGGTGAAAGAATTGGTAACGGAAATTAAATCTTCTTTGAAGCGCCTCTTTGAGACCTCCTCTAAGGGCACTAAAATTGGTCTTTGAGGAAGACCAGAACCTCTAGGATGTTTATAGGGAAGTGGAGAAGAGATTTTGGCAGGGTTTGGCCGAGCTTGAAGGTTCAATTTTTTGTGAGGAAGAGAGGGAGGAGGTGTCCTTTTATAAGGGAGGAGAGGGGCACCTTTGGAATAACTAAAAATATTATTTTATTATAAAGTCAAGTTCGGTTTTAAATAGCTCCAAATTGATTTATTAAGAAGCTAAGGTGGGGATGGGTCGAAAGCCTCTCATCCAATATAATTTAGACAAGTTTAGGTTCATATTTTAACCTTATCATTTAGATTTAACATTAAGTTAAATAATTTTACTTTGACCGTGTCTTCTTGTGTTCTTACACTATAAGGTTAATAAACATACTATAAGAAGCCAAAAGATCCTCAAATTGTTTATTATTAATATATATAACCTTTTCTAAGTCATTTGGCCGAACCTTAGATTTTTAGGAATAACATAACAATTAATAATATAATATTTGTTTTAAAAACAATTTTATGTCAATTTTGACACTATTTAGTAATTGATTTTTGTCAAAATCATAAAAGAATGATAAGTTAGAAAAATGTTAATTAAATCAATAATAACATGTCATATTAACCTATAAAATTATTGGAATTCATAAAAAGTCTCAAATTATATCTATTTGGGTATTTATAACATCAATTATGTCAATATTTCATTAATAAGATAATTACTGCCTCATCTTTGTGTCATAAATAAATTAAATTATTTGATGTCTAAAAATTACAAATAAAATACCATTATGTATGAAATCGTTTTAGCTTTCTAATGAATATTTACAATCGAATCTATCTTATTTATAACCCTATATTAAAAATGCTTTAGTAAATAAACATTGATTTTAACTCTTTTAACTCTTCTTTGAATTAAATAATAATAAATGTCCTAATCTAATCCAAGTGGGCCTAAATGATAATAATTTAGACTTAAGGTTGATTTTAGTCGAGATAAAATTGTCCAATAGGATTAGGACAAGTTTTAGGGTAATATTAATATCATTTTTACCCTTATTTACACTATTTACTTTTAACCGTGGTAAATAAAAGAAAAAAGTTATTATTCACCAAAAATTATTTTCCTCTCATTGAACCACATTTTAATTACTGACATCAACCGTGTCTCTCGGATTTTTGAAATTCCATTCACAGAAGCAATAAAATTAAGATTTATGAAAAAAATAATTTTTTTAACTACCACTTAGTAGATTCACCATTCATCAAAAATTGAAGTTTTTAAGAAAAATTCCAAAATTTCACCCTAAGATATAATTGATATTCCAAATTCAAAAATGATTTCTATTTTAAAACATTACCAACATATAAGTTGCATTAATTAATTTTATAATTAATTTCCACTGTCACAACAAATAGCGTCTTTTTAAGAGATAATAAATATCAAAAGATTAACACTTGGTTATGTCTGGTGTATATGTGAAATTACATCCAATGACCAACATTGTATAGAATTGTAAAAATATATTCTAAATATAATTTAAAACCGCTCAAATTAATAATTTATCACTATTAATTATTTCGATTGAAAAAGATGTTTTTATTTAAAATTTAGTAATTTTCACTATTCATCAAAATATGAAAGTTATCCAAAAAATCACCAAAATTTCACCCTAAGATAATTTCGATATTCCGAATCCAAAAATGAAGTCCATTTTGAAAAATAAAATTTACAAAATTTCAAAAAGTGGTTATTACTATTCATAACGGCTAGTTTTAATAATATTTTAATAGCATATCGTTGTTTAGCGAAACATGGTGTTGCGTACAACACACGCTATCGTGGAAGGTCGCGATTGCGTGTAATTCAAGCCAGGTTAGAGATGTCTGTTGTGAAAGCTCCTTGTAGCGTATAACACAAGACATTAATGAAATTAAAAATAATATTTTTCATAAAATCTTAGGGTGTTACATTCTACCCCCCTTAAAATGAATTTCGCCCTCAAAATTCATCGGGGTTATAAACGGTTTATGACTCGAATGTTTCATTAATAGAAACCAACATCGTAAAAAGGAATACCAAAACCAATCTTTAAAAACAAAGGTATGAAACGTAATGGTTACCCAAATAAACTAATCATTGAGTTTCCACATAGGTGAAAATATGGATATGGAAGAGAAATCTAACCATCATGTTCTGATGGAGAGTGGTAGAGAACATGGCTATGGAAAATCCAGTAATCACAAATCCATAGATTTGTGATGATATAAGGTACCCTCTGATTCATCAGGTATAAGATCACTAGGACAACATTTTTGGTTTTCAAGATCATTTCCCTAAAGTTGAAAATTTGAATTAGAATAAATACTTACTTCATTTTGGTACAATCTCACTATTGTTCATGCCTTGAACAATTTCCACTTCATCTCTTAAATAAATAAAGTTGAATTTGTTATTCGTGAAGTGTTAGCAGATCATGTGATAGAATGACGGGTCATTCCATCTGTCTCAAATAAAAGGTTAGCAAAAATTATATACAAAGTCGATCTATAGTGAGATTAATCATATATGGTTCCTAAAATGGACTTATACTTCATATATCATACTGCTTAATATAATAAAACTAGTATCTACTAAACAGGGACTTCCTGTAGGCCAGTGGTAGGCGATAAAGGCCAGTCGCACTTCGATTGTGGGTTCGATTTCCACAGCCTTGTCCGACGCGATGGGTTGTCGCCCGTCCTGCAGGTTGTCCGTTTTCTAAAACTATATTACTATAACATCCCATCAATAATATCGAAAAAACTTCTATCCTTAAACAATACTAACTTATGTACAACATAATCCATTCCAATCTTTAGGCTTATCCATAATACTGCAGTCCACTCTCATAACATAGTGAAAACGATTACCAGAGATTTAAAACCATCGTTGATCCCCATATATCATAAGATATGTTTTGTTGGTCACATTACAAACATTCAAAGTCCTTAATCATGTATTCTCTTGAATACCTTAGTGAAAACTTGAATGCAGTTAAAAGTTAACACCTTCCACATACCAAAATCCTCAAAATTCTATATACTCAAACCATGATATCACTTAGTCCTTATATCAATCATGAGCTCATGAATACTGTCAAAAATATCATTTTCTCCTTATCCCTTCATTATGGGCATATAATCTACTTTCTAAAATATTTGAATCACTTTTCATGGTTACCGGTACCTTAAAATTATTGAAGACCACAATAGACCAATACATAAATATTTCAATACACCATAAAAGTACCTCAACAACATTATTCCTCAATACCAATACATAAAACCTTCAGTCCGTCCACTTCAATGATTGTCCTGGAAGAAGTCCTTCTTTGATTTAGAAGTAACTTTTTAGGTCAGGGCATTGAGTTGGGTAATGCCCATGTTCTCCACAAAGAAGACATTGAAATCCATAACAGTCTGTCACTCTATGACCCTTTTCTCCACATAGATAACATCGGTCCCTCCATTTGAGGTATTCCTCAAGGTTCTTCTTCCCTTCTTTAGAAATCTCAATCTTCCTTTCTTTATGCACCTCAACATGCGAACATGCATAATAGTTTATCTTCCTCTTCTTTGATGAATTAGGTATACCACTAAATTTCACCTTGTTAATCATATATCGTGATGACTGATTTGGCATAATCACAAGATCTTTCTCTCTAGGAATTACACAATTTTTTTTCTCATAGTCTCCAATTGTCCATTGGATTCAATGTTAACCGAATTCCTTCTGGTTCCCTCCATTAACTAAAACACAAAAAGAATCTTGTGAGAGGAAAAAATCATGCTAGGGAAAACAACATAGTAAAGGGGGAGTACCCTTAATATCTAACATCTTAGGTTAAATTCTAAGATCGTTACCGTAGTTCTAGGACTGTATCTTATACGTATACTTATCCTTAGGGACATCCCTAGACATACATTAGAAATATCTCTAGGGATCTCACTAACGCTTTCGCATCCTAGTTTCCAAAGGTTGACTAAACCTTTCCTCTAATACCAACTGTAGAGACCCGAAACCTGACGTACATGGACATTACATTACATTTGCGGAATACTTAGTACATAACAAAAAAAACACACACACAAGGATCATAATATTTTAGTGTCATTGGAAACTCGGAACGTATTCTTCTAATCGTGGTGAAAGATCTTAAATATCTCACATAAATATCTTCCCTTTTTTTACCTAAAACATTTCTTTATATCCTGGGGAAAAGAAAACATAAAAGGGTGAGCTCAAATGCTCAGTAAGGGTAAACAAAAGAAAAATCAATCACATCATATTCATAAGAATATAACTTTTGGAAATCTTAACCTGCAAAAGAGAGCATAATTTCATAACATGGGATAAATCATAGTAGTGAAATGAAATCCCAATAATCATAACTTAAAACATGAAACTTTGTGTCATACACACATAATCATAGAGAATCATTTCTTGTTAGTCAAGACTCATTGCCAAGACTATCTTAGTGGACAAAGCCCCTTTCTGAACCGAGTCACCCTCGTTTCAGTCCTGTTTCACTGAACCGGTATAACCTACCATTCCAACCATGTCTATCTCATGAGATATAAAATCTTTACCCAATGCATTGGAGGGAGATATACGTCCCACCCATCTCATAATGATACCATTCTTATGGGTTCCACAAAATCATAAATCATACATCATTGCATAACCCATGTAATAAAAATGGGAATCTTAAACATCATGACATCATAAAACAATTCATATACGATAATGGAATTCATAAAAATAATTCCATCACAAAATAATCAAATCAATGTAATAATAGGGATAAAAACAGAACACTTTATTATCTTAGATGGAAAATAATTTTGATAAAACACTTGATCTTCATTCTTGAGGAAAATATCCTTTCTACTTTAGAAACACTTTTCCTTTCTTAACATGTCATACAATTTCAAACTAAAAAAATTTGGTTAAAAATAAACTTGAAAACATGTAAAGGGAGCTTCTTGGAAATAATGTTTTAAAAATCCATTCATGCCGTATAAGTTAAAAAAACATTCTTCCGTACTTTTTTCGGAAATGTCAAAAAGAACCTCGTACGAAAAACGTCAAAAGATTCCTTTCATATCATTTACTAAAAACTCACCAAAGGGTAAAATTGGATATAAAATATTGTATAAGGATATAGATATTACATATTGAGGAAACAAGGATGTGGATGATAAAATACACCCCAGTAAATTTAAAAGTATAAACAATCTCGGATAAAAATGAGATTGTGATATTTCCCTTACCTTAGGTCCGATTTGCTTCGTAAGTGTCCGAACCTCCTGTATAATGATTTAAATAATGTCATTGACTTATTACAGAATCATGTTCATTGTTATTATATCATATATGGTTCACTTATGACTTTATATTACCCGTTCTTTTGTAAATTCATGTTAAAGTAGCGTTTTGGGTAAAATCGTCTCATTTGTCGTTCATGTTTTAACTTGTAATGATTCATATGATTACTTAGATCATTATTAATTAATTATAGAATATAAATCATTATTTATATATAATATATATTCAGAAGATACATATATATAATGGATCGATAAATGGAAAGAAATACACCGTTCATGGAGACGGTAGGCCGTACGTACGCATGAACGCTGTTTTTGTTTCCTTATTGAATTGAGTGGAATTAAGTAGATGACATACATATATATACACATAAATCCAGTAACTTTATAATTTCATATATTTCATTATTATTTCTTATATATACTTTATAATCATTCTTAAATGGTTAACATGGAGAATGAATCTCATCGCGTCGTGGAGAGGGTAGTCCGTACGTACGCACGAGCGATGATATCATTTCCATATTTATTGAATTGAATTGGATTGGATGATACAATATATCAGAATCATTATGATGTTATAATAAATATGTATAGTTATTCTTTACACCATAATACCCATCCATGTAAGGTGTTGGTGGAAAAACAGATTACAACACGGCGTGGAGACGGTATTCCGTACGTACACATGCGCGGTGATTTCGTTTTCCGTGGGATGGATAGATGGTGAATTAGGATTGTTTCATACTTATAATAACATATCAGTATATTAGTGATACTGATGTTATTACTTCATAATGAAACAACCAAAGAAGAAGAAGTGGAAGAAGAAATAAAGGTGAAAGAATTGGTAACGGAAATTACCTCTTCTTTGAAGCGCCTCTTTGAGACCTCCTCTTAGGGCACTAAAATTGGTCTTTGTGGAAGACCAGAACCTCTAGGATGTTTCTAGGGAAGTGGAGAAGAGATCTGTGCAGGGGTTGGACGAGCTTTAAGGTTCAAAGTTGTGTGAGGAAGAGAGGGAGGAGGTGTCCTTTTATAAGGGAGGAGAGGGGCACCTTTGGAATAACTAAAAATATTATTTTATTATAAAGTCAAGTTCGGTTTTAAATAGCTCCAAATTGATTTATTTCGAGGATAAGGTGGGGATGGGTCTAAATACTCTCATCCAATATAATTTAGACAAGTTTAGGTTCATATTTTAACCTTATCATTTAGATTTAACATTAAGTTAAATAATTTTACTTTTACTGTGTCTTCTTGTATTCTTACACTATAAGGTTAATAAACTTACTATAAGAAGCCAAACGAACCCCAAATTGTTTATTATTAATATATATAACCTTATCTAAGTCATTTGGTCGAACCTTAGATTTTTAGGAATAAAATAACAATTAATAATATAATATTTGTTTTAAAAACTATTTTATGTCAATTTTGACACTATTTAGTAATTGTTTTTTGTGAAAATCATAAAAGAATAATAAGATCAAAAAAAGTTAATTAAATAAATACTGAAATTTCATATTAAACTATAAAATTAGTTTAATTCATAAAAAGTCTCAAATTAGATCTATTTGGGTATTTATAACATCAATTATGTCAATATTTCATTAATAAGATAATTACTGCATCATCTTTGTGTCATAAATAAATTAACTTATTTGATGTCTAATAATTACAAATAAAATACCATTATGTAGGAAATATTTCTATATTTCTAATTAATATTTACAATCGAATTTATCTTATGTATAACCCTATATTAAAAATTTTTTAGTAAATAAACTTTGATTTTAACTCTTTTAACTCTTCATTGAATTAAATAATAATAAATGTCCTAATCTAATCCAAGTGGGCCTAAATGATAATAGATTACACTTAAGGTTGTTTTTGGTCGAGATAAACTTGTCTAATAGGATTAGGAAAAGTGTTAGGGTAATATTAATATCATTTTTACCCTTAATTACCCTATTTACTTTTAACTGTGGTAAATAAAAGTAAAACGTTACTATTCACCAAAAATTATTTTCATCTCATTGAACCACATTTTACTTACTGACATCAACCGTGTCTCTCGGATTTTTGAAATTCCATTCACAGAAGCGGTATAATTAAGATTTATATAAAAAAATAATTTTTTTAACTACCACTTAGTAGTTTCATTATTCATCAAAAATTGAAGTTTTTAAGAAAAATGCCAAAATTTCACCCTAAGCTATAATTGATATTCTGAATTCAAAAATGATTTATATTTTACAAAATTCCCAACATATATGTTGCATTAATTAATTTTATAATTAATTTCCGCTGTCACAACAAATAGCGTGTTTTTAAGAGATAATAACTATCAAAAGATTAACACTTGTTTATGTTTGGTGTATATGTGAAATTACATCCAATGGACAACATTGTATTAAATTGTAAAAATATATTCTAAATATAATTTAAAACCACTCAAATTAATAATTTATCACTATTAATTATTTCGATTGAAAAAGTTGTTTTTAATTAAAATTTAGTAATTTTCACTATTCATCAAAATATGAAAGTTATCCGAAAATCACCAAAATTTCACCCTAAGCTAATTTCGATATTCCGAATCCAAAAATGATGTCCATTTTAAAAAATAAAATTTACAAAATTTCAAAAAGTGGTTATTACTATTCATAACAGCTAGTTTTAATAATATATTAATAGCATATCGTTGTTTAGCGAAACTTGGGGTTGCGTACAACACACACTATCGTGGAAGGTCGCGATTGCGTGTAATTCAAGCCAGGTTAGAGATGTGCGTTGTGAATGCTCCTTGTAGCGTATAACTCAAGACATTAATGAAATTAAAATGAATATTTTTCATAAAATCTCGGGGTGTTACAAAATGCTTCTTTATAATATATTCATTTTACTAGATTATATCATTCAGAAAAAAATCTCTCTTTAGTTATAGTTATTATAACAGGTTCATAATGTTTATTTCTAAAAATCGATCTTTTCAATTACAGAATAGTTCAAGGGTCTATTAAGTCATAACTATTTGTTATATATTTTTAATTTATTTACCTATTACTGCATCTCTATGAAATAACTCTCATTAGATAAGTCTTATTCGGTCGATTTAGGATCTAATTGAGAGAATAAAGCAAAGAATTCTATTAAATTTTCATTGTCTTCTTCATATCCATACGCCTTAATCGAGAATTCCTATAACTTTTTCTAACTGTTGGCCTTTAATGTTTCTATGAATTTTAGGAAACCTGCTTTATTAATGACTATGGATGACCTCCATTTGATTCAATTTAATGTAATTAAGTCCAAACTAATCATCCTTGTATTAATTAAAGAGAGTTTCATGTCTGATATTTTTGAATAAATCATTTGGATCATTAATTTGAATCAATTACTGACTGAAAGGATCAATTTCATCAAATTTCACATTAGAATATTCTTCAAAAATAATTTATCTTTTATTGAGAACTCTATAAGATTTGTATGTAATATAATATCCTAGGATGATACCTTCATCAACCATTAGATCTAACATTCCACGATTATACTTTGTGAACAAGATGAAATCCTTACATTCAAAAACATTTTATTATCTTTACATGGGTTTTATATTATTCCAAAATTCATAGGTTTTTGTATTTACGATAGGCCTTATTAGTACTATTTTAATGAAATAACATTCTTCGTTAATAGTCTCAGACCAAAAATCACATTCCATGATATATTCAAACAATATATTCATAGTAATTTCTAACAAAATTGTATTCATTATTTTGATAAAACAATATTTTTCTAGGTTCCTAGGGGTAGAGAATCTATGTTTATTCCCTAGATTATAGATATAATAATTAAATTCATGATTTTCAATCTCATCTCTATGATCACTTTTCCATGAATTGATTTTGAAATTTTTTCACTTTTACCATTTTTTCAAAAAATAAATAAAAAATGAATGACCATCACTATAATGTCTAAAAAAATAGTCCATTATAAATACCGAAAAAGCATAAAATAGAACATAAAAATTTGAGCGACTTGAAATAATTTCAATTATAGTTGGTTCCAAAAAAATCAATATAGATAATATCACGTGGTCTAGAAGTAGAAACCTTTTTAATAGGTTTGAATGATGATTGGTTTTTCTTTCACATTTATCATGCATCATGTAGTTTATTTCTATCCAATTTTAGTTTCAAAAAGTAAAAAACCAAATTTATTTTAGACAGCTTTCTCAGGGAGTAAATATTTTAATGTCCATCCCTTATATTCAAAATCCATGATTCGTCAATTTTATCATTTAAACAGTTTTCATATTATCTTCATATGGAATTAAGATCTAGTGTGTAAATATTTTCTATTATGGGTCATTTAAATTTGGGACACTTATCTTTTAAAAATAAGAAATAAATGACTGAAAAATCAATAGAACAACCATACTCTCAATGATAAGAAATACTTACCATTTTTTTATTTAGGCCTTCAACAAAAATAACTTTTTCAGTGTGAAGATATTGAAGTTTCTAGATGATTCAATTCCAACTATATTTCCTTTTGAATTGACTATAACTTCACATATCCTCTATCTAATTTAGATAGGTAATAAATGTTGGATTAATCTCCAATCCACTTCCTTGAATATCCATTTTCTATAAACCATTTTTTTATATTTTTCATACAATAAATTCAATCATTCATTTGTTCAATAAATCATTTGTTAGCCTCTAGATTTGTTTCCATACATTCTTATCTGAATGACATACATCTTCAAAAATATTTATAAGCACTTCAGGATGAATTCATATATTTCCTATAACTTCTATATAAAAACGTTTTTGAAGTATTAATTTTTTTCTACTTATAATATGTAATTTTAAGATATTTAGGTTTGATGTGTCCCCCAATTTTATATTCATAACATATAAAAAATATAGATTTATCACCATGACTTCTGTTATTATTGAAGGATCTTATAAAACACCACTAATTTTTACAAAACATTGTCTACTATAATGATGAAATTGACAGAGATCATCATTTGATTTATATTTTCATGAGAATCCTTCTTTCTTTAGAGGCATTACAGATTTGTATGTTTTTTCATTTCAATATTTTTTACAATAAGATTCTATTAATGAATAATTTTTTCTTGATAATTTTATTCTCTTTAATTATAGATTCCATTTCAGCATCATACATCATAAGAGTCCTGATAAAATATTTTGTAATTAAATTTCTGACTTCTATATATTGTCAAATAGTATTTTATATTCCACTCCACTGTGTAATAATTACTATGATAACATTCAATGTGTGTTCAATCCCATAGATATGGGTCCCTAGAGAAAAATACTGTTTACAATCCCATCGATTCTTCCATTTTGTTATGTAATTCTCCCTCCTTTATCCATTTTTCAAAATATTGAAATTAATCATCATTGTATCTTATCTAAGGGATTTCACATTATTAGTTCCTTTGGATGCTACAACAATAGAGTTCTATATTTCATGTATTGTATAACATTGATATTTCATATTGAAATATTCTAGTCCTAACCCGTAGATGATAGTGTTTATGGATTTTGAGTTTAAATCATACATTTCTTAAGCTAAAACATCCCAAGATTCAGGTTCTGTCTTAGAAATTTCATTGGTCTTAACTATGTTTAGGTATACATTCCAACTATAATTTTTGTATAGGTAATCATATGATATTTTTGGTAACCATAATTCTCACCATTTAAGTTTAGAGCTCCAAAAATTGACATATCTTCATAGTTATCACCTTTTGTAGGTAATTATTGAAATACCATTAGACATCAACATCGTAATTTTATAAAATTAAGAGTCACTTGCTCTTATAACAATTTTTTTCATGGATAATGATTGAATGAATAAATCAAATGGGGGGGGGGGTGTTGAATTGAGTTCTCAATAATTTCTTGAATATTATACCACCCTTTTCAAAGTATGTATGTTCAATTATTTATATTAGAAAATATTCAGTGGAAATGTAAAAACATTTAAATAGAAAAATTGAACATAGAGATTTAGTGTGGTTTGGGTAAAAAAATTCCCATTTTCCACTCCACCAACGCTTTTGTCTATGATGTTGGTGATTTTCACTATAAAATTTATTTTATCAGGGGATCCCAATTGATTATAAGAAGCTGTCACCTAATATAAATGTTTAATATCATTAAATTAAGATATCCCATTATAAGACCTATCCATGGTCTTAAAAACACTATTTCACTGAGTGAAAATGTGATGAATTATATGGAAGCACTAAGAGGTTCCTTTGTAACCCACAATTGCAATAAATAAGTAACAATATATGAAGATTCATCCTAAAAAAATGGTAGACTTAAAAGTAGCTCAATATAATATTTAGTGTAAATGATAGAACTATTGATCACATCATAAAGAATTTTATTTATAAACTATATACATGTATTTAATGTTTTGATTTATTGTTTTATAAAAGTAATCATCTATCATTATTATTCACTGTACATATTTTAGTTACCAATTGATCTTTCTCTATTCTTATTTAAAAATTTATATTGGACCACACTAATTGTTGAGTGAGAAATAAACAATGATCTTGATGTGAAAAGATATGATGCACATGTTTCAAAAAAGTAAAAATATAAGAAATTATTTTGTAGTAGAAATGTTGTCATTCTTTGGATTCATCAGTTCAGAAAAGTCTTATGATGAAAAAACATTCCCCAAATGGGCAATCTCTTTTTGATGTGACCTAAAGGTATGAAATAGATTATCAAAATATTAAAAAAATAATCATTATGTTATGATGTTCTATGTCTTCGTAAGATATCGAACGAAATAACTAGTCATCGTAATAAAGATTTTGTCTAATAAGGTAGAATTTCCTCATATGATATACTAATTTCAAAACAACATATGATAAATATCCATTACAAGATTGAGTGAAACAATAATTTTTTTCCTCAAAATGTTCTGTCTTTAAAAACTCTTTTCAAAATATAATTTCCTACTACATTCTCATATGGACTAGATGATCTATATTTAACAACATAGTTAATCTTCAAAATATAAAGACATATGTGTTACATTATGATTATCAAAAAATTAATTATTCAATTCTCATATGATAATGTACGTTCATATCCAAAAATAAGTACTTAGACTCATATCATAAGATATACACAGTATTTAACACTATAAAATAAAATTTTTAGAATAAAAGTAAAGATTTTTTGAATCATTAAACCCCATAAAATGAAGATATATTGGAGAAAATTTTTATTTCGAATAAGAAGATTACGAAGTTTAAGAAATCTCCTCTAATGAAATAATTTTATCAAAAAATCCTCATGATTTTTTTTATGACTTGAGGAAGAATAAATCTTAAAAAATATAGGGTATTTATAAATCAGACTTGACCATATAGAATAAAAAACCTTAAAAATATATTCTTCTAAAACAATTGGTGAATAATCCAAAAAAAAGAAAAATAATAAAAGGTTACAAGAAACTCATGTATGTAAGACTTTGTTGAAAGGATTTGAAAGGTCATATGGCAATTTTTCTTTATCAATTTCTCCATCCAATAAAAAAAACCAAGATACATGGATTTTCATTGAATAGAAAATAATAATACATGATAAAATTAATTCTATAATATACAAGGGAAAATAAAAAGTGGTCATTGATGAAATGATCTTATTCATTCATGATAATACGAATGAACATGAACCAAATAGTGAAAGAGATTTGAGAACTGTAAGGAAGTTAGAAAAATAGCATGAAGAGACATTCAATGAAGAAGTTGAAGTAAAACATGGATATGAGAAAGAATAAAAAGAAGAAGAATAATAAAAAATATTAATGGAAATAGAAGAAGATATTGAAGAAGGAAAAGATGAATAGGTGGAATAAAAAGATGAAAATGAAGAATATAGTAGTGAAGTAACCCAATATGAAAATGAAAAATTGTATTTATCGTTATAATCTTCAGAAATACCTTTTACGAATAATAAGAATTGAAAATATGGAATTTTAAAGATATAACACTATCATCAAGAGAAGGAGAAACATCCTCATCAATGAAAGATGAAGAAGAACAAAATTTAAAAACAATATCTGATGATAGATCTATGACCGATGATATGGGAATGATGGAAATATTTGATGACATGGTAATTTATAAGGATGATTATAAGGAAATTTTAAATAATGATAATAAAAAAGGATAGGATTTGGAATTCAAAACCAGATAGACAAACCTCCCCACCATGACACTAAATAATAATAATCAATAAGAACCATTACATGAAAGGTTATGATTACAATGTTCGTGTCTTGAGAAGGTAGGAATGAATTATTCCTTATTTAACTAATCATTATGCAATAGGTTCTATAAATCACAAAATTATCAATCAAATATTAGAATCAATTAATGTTTTAATGGAGTAAATGATATGTGTCAAATTTGAGTTGGAAGACATTACAATAAAGATCCCACACTCACAAAAGATTGTGAAACCATTGTCTTCTGTGATCTCATTAGATTTCTCTAGATATTTAGAGGAATGATGAATAATTTTTTGAAATTAATATTCTCCTGGAAGTGTCTGAAAGTTATTTTTATTAGTTATCAAAAGATATGGATGATATTGTGATTTTTTTGAAGAGTTCAGAGATGCGAACGATGATCTAACTAAAGAAGTAAATATTCATAATGTAAAATCAATGGTTTGGAGATAGATATGAGAAGATTATGATATGTTGAAAATGAAGTAATCATATTAAGAGATTGGAATAATAAACATGATGAGGATGTTAAAAAGACAATGTATTATGAAGAATGGATTGAAAAGCTAAAGAAATATCAAATGGATTTTAAGATGATAAATGATTTTGTGAAAACCCCTATGATGAAAGATTAATACGTTTTCTTTAAAAATAATCATATTTTTTCTATAAATCATTTGAATGACTTTTAATGAACTATCCTCTCATCTGATTCAAATTATTTTTGAATTATTTTTCCAATCTAGATATCTCATATGTTCTTTTATGATTTTTTTGGATGATTGTTTAGTTGAGTGAATAGTTTTTATGTTATATATTATAAATTTTTAGGAAACCTAGATTTTGTTCCTCATTCCTTTTTTAAAATTTCTATGGTGGAGATTAATTTATACAGGAGGAATTTCTATAAAAAGGTGAATAATAATTAGTAAATGGGGAGTATTTATTTAATGTGGGAGAGGTTTTATTAAGGGGAAGAATATGATCCTTAGGAGGAGAATAATACATAAGGGTGAGTCGTTTGCATAAAGGATGATATTTTCTAAATATGATCATAATTTTCAATATCACATTTAGAAGAGTTTCAAACATAGGGGGAGTAATGGTTAAAATATTAACTCTAAATATGAAGTTCTTAAAAGTGCACTTGGATTTATGTTTTGGGGTTTGTGGTTTTGAAAATGGTGGAGACTATTGAGTCAAAAGTTATACTTATTACTTTTATATTCCTCTAGTTTTCGAAATAACATGATTTTTATTAAAATATGTTTATTAACATTTTGTATGCCATCTATTTTGTCATGTTTTTTAGAAAACATTTATTTTTACCATACATAGAATACGTGATAATGTATTAAAAATATAAATAATTAATTATTCCTAATGAAAATAATATTATGATTGAGTTTTTTTATGGGGATCACCTATATTATACCAGAATATAGACTTTAGTCATGTCTATGGTATTGAAAAAAGAATTAATTTTCAGACTCATATTCGTACCAATACAATCAGACTATCACAAACAAGCATTATAATATTGAAATAGCTAAGGATGTCCCTTAGACTAATTGATGTTTATAATTGGAATATGAAGACTTTATTATATCAAAAGGATAATTTTTAACAATATATTATTGTTAAAATATATGACAAAATATATTCATTTATAATGATATTTATAGTGACATGAATCTGAGGGAGTTTCAAAAAACCTAGAAATATGACCATTGTGAGATCACCTATTAATACAAATTCATTTGATGATATTAGATATTATTGATTACATTATATTTATATTTTTCAGAGGATTACGTAGTGTGAACTACTCATCATTATTATTATTATTTATTTTATGCGTTTCATTCTTAAGGAACCATTTCCAGGTTTCCTCCTTACAAATTTGTGTAACGGTAACTCACATCTGATTATTTTTATGATCAAGGGATTCCATTGATTAGAAGATAACGAATCTTGTCAATTATATCAAGGTATTATGGCAATAGTAAAATAGAGTTAACCCTCATATTGATGTCTTTGATGGATAATAATAGAGAGAGAATATAATCATCATATTTATGGATTTATTGATAGGGAGAGAAATACTTTACTTAAGTATAAAACTATTGATATCTTTAGTAAAGGATATACCATACCTTACTCTTAATGTTATGATATTTTTATATTATTAATAACAGATTTTAAATAATTCATAAATTTACATATCTATTGTATTTTTTATTTTACATGTATATATTCTACTACATGTAATAGAAAGTTGGCCATCGTACTAAACTTACTATATGTTTTGCTTTATCATTATATCTATGATTTGAATAACCACATTATGATTATTAGATCCATTGTGATATTTATATTTTACTATAATTTAGTTAGACTATTATTTACTTATAATTATATGACATTGATTATAATACTAAGTCCAATTCTGATATAATTACTCAAAGAGTTCTATGTTAATAAGTTTACAATTCATAAAACATGGTTTTAAACTAAAATTCACACCCTCTAGTAATTATTTCCATCATAAGATAATTTTTATCATCATAAAATTTTATTTTCCTACCCCAAACCAAATAATCTCCCATATTCTCTCCAACCACACTAGAGGCCTCTCTTTAGATAGAAATCCATCCAAGGAATCCCTATGGTGAATACCAAAATTATTTACCCAAAGAAGACGTAACATTCCTCCACAAGATTTTTGTTTTATTTTAATTATACACCACATAGATTATTCTCAATATAGGATTATATTATAACTTGAATGTCATAAATTTACTAACATTTTTGTATTATAAGGGGTTTACCTACACCAACAGACACATACATCAAATGGGTAGCAAATATATGGTTTGTGTGTATGGTGTACTACAACCACGCTGAACAATGTCATTCATTTTTTATTTCAACACCCATTATGGTTGGGAATTTTTATGAAAATATTATTTTATATGATATTTATGATATTTATGATGAATTTATGTTTTTATAATTTTTATACAACAATTTACTTAATGCCTTACATTTTTTGAAAATTAAATAACTTCGTTTGTGGACTATTGCCTCCTCAAAGTGATGTGATTCATTAAAACTTTATATGGAATGTATAAAATATTAGTTTTGTTAATTTATATGAAATATATGACATAATAATTATACTAAAATTGAATTATATATAGTTATACATATATTTCATTTACTTTCTTTGTTTCAAAACATAATGAAATAGAAACAACATTCATGTGTACATACAACCTACCATCTCAATGAATGGTGTATTACATTTCATATATATATATATATTATAGATTATTATCAATATTTATAAAATAAATATATATTACATTTAAATCATGTTTTAAATTCAAAAAATCTGTAAATAATGATCAATGTAATAGGATCAATAATTACAATCCAAAACACATATGACAAACAAAGCAGATGTTTCCTAAAATGTAAAATTAAATTGATAATAAATGGGTAATATAATGACATAATAAAGGTATATATGGTATTATATTTATGAATATTGTTATTTGGTAGACTTATAATAATCTCATATTTATTATAAATGAGGTTTGAAATATTATGATGAGTGTCAAGACATAAGGTAAGGGTTTTCACATATCACTTTTATTTCTGTGATATTTATGCCATATTCACCACTCATTTCTTTTATGTGGTGTATATAATTATTGTGATTTATTAAATTATATTTTATAATAAATTTTATGGGTATTTACATATTTATTTAATGATATATCCTTTATGGGGTTTATGTTTCAAAAATTCACAAATCAGTAAACTATATTTTTTCAATTTTCATTCTTTGAGACACATGTTAAGGTACGCATGTATACTATTTTATGTGGTGAATATAATTACACATGGAATGTAATATCATGGATATTACTCTTTTAATGATATTATAGACATCATTTAATGTAATTTTACTATAGGATGAGTATGATTCAATGTTACCACATGATAAGTGTTTATTGCATCAATCCTATAATTTATCAGGATTTTTTATGATTATGTATGCATAGATGAAATATTATGTTAAATATTTAAAAAGAACTAATTAAATTTTTTATACACTATTATTTATGATATATTCATTTATTTGTACAATTTTTTTTAATCTTTGGTACTTAATATAATTATTAAAATGTTTTTAATAAAATCAATCCAAATTTCTCTCTTTGATTAAAAATATATTTAATTCAAAAAACATATTTTAAATTTTTTTTTAAATATTAATTTATATGGTTTAAAGGAAATTTGTTTCAAAAATATTTTCAATATTATTTTAAAATATTCATGGAAATTAATTATCAAAAAACTTTCTGCGTTTTTTATATGTTTTCATGGAAAACAATTTTGAAATTTTATTTAAGATTCGTTTATAAATTTTCAATGAAAATGTTTTTCAAAATTTATGAAATATTATTTTACAATTTTATATGTAATAAGGTTTTGAAAATGTTTTCAAATCATATTTTATATGTTTTCCATGTTATGCTTAGAGGAAATTATTTTCAAATGGTCTTCAAGAGTCTTTTATATGTTTCTAAGGAAAATTATTATCAAAATATTTTCATCATTATTTGACAAGTAATCAAGGAAAATTATTTTCAAAATGTTTTAGTGATTATTTTAGAAGGATTTATGGAGAAATGTATTTAAAAAAATATAAATCTTCCTTTATATGTTTTCAAATAAAAATATTATAAATTTTTATAATAATATTTCAAAATTTTTCAAAGAAATTACTTTTTAAAAAGTTTTTAATAATTATTTTTATGTTTTCAAAGTTATTTTAAGAGGGAAATGATTTTAATTTTTTCTTATGTTTTAAAAGATACTTATTTCAATGAAAAAGAATAATTTTATTAATAAATGATTTTAAAATAATTATATAAAATAATGTTCCATCTAAGATAAAATCTATTGGTGTTACTCATTCCATAATGAAAATATGATACAAGGTATCCATTCAAATTATTTCTCTAAATGGATTATTTTTTTATGGAATGATATTTATGAAACTCATTTCTCTTTCATTTTTTATATGTTTTTGAAACCAATTTCTCAATCATGGTTTATACATTTATGAAACCCTTTTCCATTTCATGGGTAGATTTTTCTGAATTTGTTTTCATTCCATGTGGTATGATTTGATGAAAAGATTATGAACTATATCTATTTTACATAGGTTATAATATAATTACATGTTTATAATACCCATTTCATTTCATGGGTTATGATACAATTGACTATGATCTTGTGGAAAATGTATGTATGATTTCATTATTAGATGGTTGGGACTGGTATCTCCATCGAAAGAATTGGGGAATGATTAATTTCTTATAATATATAAATTGATATAATTGGGAGTGAAATTTGTTTGGTAATGGATTTTTTTGCTTAGATCAACTTGGGAGTAAACCCTGGCTACTAATACTGTCATGGGAGTGATCAATGGATACCAAGATGGTATAGATATTGAACTAATTCTAATAATATGGCCTTAGAAATGATACACTTATTACTATGGAAATTATTTTATATTCCTATGTGTCAAAAGACAATTCCACATCTTAAACATGTTTTATGATTTCATGGATTATGCTACTGATTCTGTTACAATTAATGTCTTATGAACTGCCAATATTTATAACAGGATTCATTTTATGATCTTCAATATGCAGGGTATGATCTTATATGGGTTTAACTAGATTATCATAAAATTATTATCATGTTATTCTTATATATCTTCCTTAATTAAACTAACTGATCATTTAATCTCAGAATATTATTTGGTTTCTTTTCCCCAGCTTGTGGAGATAGGTTTTAAATATGAGTACTAAAAAGAATGACCTTTTTTGGAAATATTGGAGATATTTTAATATGTTAGAAGAGTTTTTCCATGTTTCCACAGACACAAAACTATTATGGTCCTCATGCATGTATTTTTGAAATGTGCTGAATATTCATCTAAAATGATGTAATAACCATGTATGGTAAGACTGTGTGGTTATATTTTTAGCAAATAAAATAAGTCACAATCTCATTTAAATATCATATTTTCTTAAATAAAATATTTAAACCCAGTATAAAGAACAGTAAAAACATGAATACATGATTATAAAGCATGAGAACCCATTAAAATAAATTTTTCATGAAATAAAACCTTTTACTTTTAAAAGACCATTTACATTCATCTAAAAATAAAAATATTTACATTTAAAAAATATCAAATGAATATTAAATCTATTAATGGACCTAGGGAAAATATACTTATCACTCATGTTAACTAATGTTTCACCCATATTGAATAACTCGTAATCAATTAATCACAATCATCATTTCCCTAGAGAATAAATCATCACCCAAAGCGTTGAAGGGATACATCTCGGGACTACCCTTGATCATCTATAATTTAAAAAAACATTACATATAAAAAATATATCGTCAAGATTTTTCAATTATAATGAATATTTTAACACCAAATAAAATGAACATTCAATAATGTTAAAAAATAAGAATAAATATCTTTTTATTTTAAAAAATAAAAATTTTCCGATCAATGGGAAGGGGATCTTCTTTTGAAAAACAAAGAAACATGTAGCTTCAGATTGATAACAAATTATGGATATGATGTTGGGAAAATGAGGTGATATGGAAAAAATTAAGAATATTTATTTCACTATTAAAAAATGGGTCAAAATTGGCCCATATGTATAAGGTAAAAATAATTCCTTTCTAATCCTTTATAAAGAAAATGAAAAGCAGTTGAAAAATTAATTTAATGATATTTTAATTAAAAATAATAAAAAAATTTATAAATAATATGTATATGGAAAAAAAATTGAGAAAAATAAAACATCAAAACATTTAAAATTTAGGTTTTAAATAATAATCTCATACCTTGAGTCACATCTTTCTTTATATGTTCTCTAACTCCTCCTCCCTATATATCATACATCGAATTGAACCTTAAGCAATCTAGTATTGGTATTTTAGTTAGATAATAACATCTAAGATGTAGGGAGGAGATTTGGGGACTGATTTTTGTAGATATTGGTCAATCAAATGACTTTATATTTTGTGGAGTAATAAGGAGATTTGGTTCTCTTTAATAGATGAGAGGAGTGGAACACATTTACTTTTAAAAAAATAAAAAATATAACAAATTTATTTCCAATATAATGTGCATCCAATTAAATATATGTTTTAATAGAGGATAATTTAATGTCCATATACACTCATTTAATCATATTAATAATTATTTTAGTGATATTTTAGGCGTTCTTTATTAGTTTAACCCCCCTCATTAATCCTTTTAAACATTACTATGGTGTAAAAGTTTACCATTGTAATTATAATTTATAAATAAATATGAAATTGAATACATTAATAAATTTGAATATGATAATTCCAAAAATTTAATTCATTTTCTGTTATTATATTTCATGAATGGGTAAAAAAATTATCGAATATACCTTCTCAACAAAAATGAAATACCATTATTAGAAAAAGAAATTTTTTAAGAAAAAATGTTTTTACAAAAAAATAAAGTATAATGTTTATTTCCATTGAATTAATTGGAACATGATAAATAAAATGAGTCTCAATTGAATTTAAAACAAAAATGAAACTTAAAATAAACATGTGAAATAATTATTAATAGACACGAACAAAAGATATTCATTTGAATAAAAGATTAAATATATTTTGAAAATATAGAACATATGTTTCTAGGGTCAAAATTAAAATATGAAATAAATTTTATTAATTATTAAATATAAATTTTATTGAGAAAATTTTCCATTATCTTTTAATTAATTACTATATGATGATAAATTCATAAAAAATAGTGAATTTGTAAAGTTAATTTTTTTACTATTCACCCAAAAATCAATTATTTTAGAAAAATCACAAAGAATATATTAAATTTATTTATAAATTATGATATAAAAATTAAATACAATATTATTAATTTTATATTAAAAAGTAATGAAATTTAACTTTTAAATAAATTCATGTAATTTTTTTTCAAACAATACTAGTACATTTTCATTAAAAAATTATGTTATTTTTTCAGTAATCACTAATGAATAAGAATCCATGAAATGAATTTTTATAAATCAAAAAATTAGTTTTTTATAGTATAAAAAATGTTGCCACATTCCCCCCATTAAATAATGTGTGTCATCATGATTTTATTTATTACTTAAACAATAGTGGATATTTTCCCTCACACCCATTTCAATTTCTCATGTTCCATCATTAATCATGTGGTTATTCCAAAAAATATTAACTAGGAATGTAACCTAATTATTTAATACCTAAATATCATGATAAATAATCTATATTAAATTTTCCATATTGATGATATACACATCTAATAATACCACTTATGTTGTTAAAACATTATTTTCATAAGGGAGATCTTTATTTAACAACAAAACATGAAACACATGTTGTACTTGAGAGAAACATGGACATAAGGATACTAACTAAAAATATTATACCACGTTATATATAATTTAATTTTACCCAATATACTATAGGAATAATTTTACTTTCCATAAAAATTATATAACAACTTTCCAAGGAGATACTTTAAGTAAAACATGGCCCCTATCTGAAATAAAAGATATTTCATTCAGTTATCTACATAAGGTTTCTTCAAAATATAGACTTCCCTCATATGATGATAAATGAAATTTATATTCCCAACTGGGTATTCTTTAAATTATGGACCCAAAAACGTTGTTTCATTTAATTTATCATAACACACTAGATTTCAACACTTATTTCAATATAAGGCCTCAAATGGTTCCATCTGTATACTAGAATAAAAACTGTTATTATAACAAAATTAAACTAATAAAATATATGGTCAAAAAAATCCTTGATAATCCAATGATAAATCCTAAAGAATATATTTCAGAGTATAAATTGTCTACTTTGTATGTCTATTCGATTAAGGATAAAGTGTTGTACTGAAATTTAATTCACTACCTTGTATGTTATGAAGTCCTCCAAAATTGAATTTAAATTTGGGATCATTTTCAAATATAATAGATAGTGGTACTCCATATATCCTGAGTATATTTTTATGATAAGTTATATATAGTTGATCCAATGATATAATTTCTCTAGTAGGAGGAAAATACACATATTTAGTAAAATGATCAATAATAAACCAAATTTAGTTGTTACGTCGAGATGACTTTATAACTATTTCGAAAAAAATAGGGATATGTTCTCCCATTTTCATTTAGGAACAATAAAATACTGAAGAATCACTATAAGTATATATCATTTATATTTAACCTATGGAAAAGTAAGAAACTTCATCCTAAAATTAGCTGTATCATTTATCATTCTATCCCATTAATAATATTCCCCAAGGTCACTATACATTATATAACCACCAAGATGAATAAAAAATAGAGACATGTAATCTAAAAGAATAATTAATTCTTCAACAAAAGATCATCAAAAACTCATAATATTTTTTCAAACAATATAACACCTTATATGTCAATATTAAACTCAATAAATTTACCATTCTTAACTATGTCTATCTTTTATTGTGAGAATTTTTTTTTGTGAATGAATAATTTTTTTTGAAAAAAGATGACTATAATAACAACTAAAAATAGGGTATGTGTTTATAAATATAATAATTATAGTATAACATTATGTAAATAAATAACGGATGTATCATTTTCTAACTGTAATATTATTAATTATGGATTATCTTTTCAAATCAAGGCATTAATTATATTTTTTACATTTACAATATGATACTGAATCATAAAATTCTAATTCTTTATAAGTTATCAACATTTTATCTTTCTCATGTTTAAATTTTTTTGTGTTAATACATAATTTCAATTAAATACACTACATTGGAACCCAATGTAGGGAAATAAATAGTTGTAAACATGATGGTTTGGGGACTTGATCGCACAACCTACCCCTCACCAATCTGAAACTCAATCCCCCAACCATAAATTGTGGTGATCTGAGTGAATATATACTTTATAATGTTATGATTATTATATATTTCATATTTATCCCAATAAATATAATTAATCAATATTTGTAACGAAAAAACTACTAAATATAGATCAAGATCATACATTTGATAATTATACTCATAGGTTCTCCATTGACAAGATGTATATGTAATTACATGATCATTTTATATCAAAACACAACTGAAGACCTTCAATGAAGCATCACTAGAAATAAAAAATTCATTATTTATTGATTTTATGATTAATAAAAGATAATTAACCAATATTATTTTCATTTTATGAAAAAATATATCCTATTATTTTCTCAAAATGAAGTTAACTCCCTTTAGAGTTAACCTAGTTTGTGGGATAGATAACTGGAAAATGTTCTAAAACATTAATTAGTAGCATCATTCTAATTTATTAAAATAATAAATTTTACTGTCATTTTTAGGACTATTCCACTACATAAAAATTTTATTTTCTTATGATCTATATTTATACCATTGTTAGAAACAATATTCCCATCAAATGAAATCAATTGTAACCAAGATTCACTTTTCTAAATTTCACATACAACTTTCATAATTTAATGGTATAGAAAAAAGATACTTATATTCTTCCCATGATGTTCATAGATTTTAGAATATACCAAAATTTCATTAATTAAAAAAACTAAAATTTTATCCAAATACTCATGGAAAACACTCTTTATAAGATCCAGAAATGCAGCTAGAGCATTTGTTATGTTGGAAAGAATAATCACATATTCAGAATGGACATACCTAGTCTGAAATGTTATCATCATAATGTCATCTAACATAAATTTCAGATGATATTATAGATTTCTATTTTCAATATTTTAAAAATACTAATCATCATTTATATAATTAATTAAGTCATCAGTATGAAGAAACATATGGGTTTTCTTAACATTAATGTTATTGAGTGCTCTATAATCAATGAAAAGACTCATAGAACCATCAATATTTTTAACATAAAAAATTATGATCACCTTATAGTGCTGTGATATGATAGATAAAACCCTTATCAAGAAACTATAATAACTATTTTTCTAACAATAAAAGTTATATTGAATCCATGCCATATGGGGGTTTAAAATTTTCTTTCCATTACATACCAAAGCCAATAATAAACTCCACCTCTCTATTAGGGAAAACACTAGATAAATAATCAATAAATACACATATATATATATATATATTCATTTACCAATAGGAAATAATCAATGTGATCATTTCCATGATTTTTTGTTACATGTGAAAGATAACATTCACTACAACATTTCATTAGTTTTGCATCTTCTTGATATTTTATTGAAGTTATGAACTAATTTTTATATATAAATAAAGACTCATTAGAAACAATAGTTATATATTATTTATCTCGACAATTTATCATATCATGATAAATTAAAATAAAAAAATTCGTAGAATAACATTAAACATTAATAAGGATAAGTTATAAATATTTTCATGAAACACAATCAACTAATTTTAATAAGAATTTTTATATTAATCTCCATTTCATTAATACATTCACTATGTTTTGTTACCAAAATTTATACCATTATTTATTGTGGTGATATGTCCAATTTATTTGAAAATATCAAAAACACTAAACAATTTTTAAATGTCAAATAAAATAATTCATATAAAAATAAAAGTGGAAAAGAAGTATACATTTTTCTAAATTAATTGATGGTCCAACAATCACTGATGAAGTAACAAATATTTTTTATAAACCATTCTACTTAGGGTCTTGATGGTTTCTTTACTTAAATATTTTCTTCACACACATATCATCCTAGTGTCCTAGATAATTGTAATTAAAACATTTTTCTACTAGTGTTTCATTATTAATTTGACCATTACCATTAATATTTTATTTTTATTCATGAGATAAATGTATGAACATACCACACAGATAACACTTAAATAATCATATCAAATATTATATAAAATATTTTTTACCACATTTGGAAAATGTTAATGTATTATCTCTAGATTATATTATGGAATAATTATCTATTTCCTTCCGACTACCCCTTATTACTCTTTTTGTCTTCTGATATAAAAAATCAATATCAAATTTCTCAACAAATATAAAAAATTCCGTAGAGATTTTAAATACCTGAGAGGATGAATATTTATGTAAATATATTTTGAAGCATGTATAAAATCAATTAATTTTACACTCATGGTCTAGAATGAAATATAGTGCATCTCTAGATAGTGTAGTGAAATATGTTTTATAATTGATAATTTATTCCTCTTCAATTTGATTCAATTCATGAAATTTAATTTCCATTATAATAATATGATTATTAGGTCATTATTTATCAAGAAAATTTTCCTTAAAAACCATATTTTAAATTATATTAATTTAAATATTCTCAATTTGTATTCCTAATTAAATACAACCTATAAATGACCAAACCTTGATAATCATAAATATAATGACTCATCTTTTGATGCTCTTGACATATGAAAACATAAAATATCATTTCCATTGAATTGATCCATCCATAATTTTTAATTAGGATTGGGGATACACCAAATCATAAAGAGTGTTATTTTTTGAAATTTGATACTAAAGAAATATTAATGAATATAGAATATTTTTGTTCCTTTTAATATGTTCCATAATGTATTACCAATGTTAATTGCGTTATCATGGGCACAAAATTCTCACTCTAACTCTATCATTTTTTGATTTCTCGTTTGAAAGGATATTATCCACATAATTTCCCCCTAAATTATCCCCCATAAATTGTCATGGATTAGTTGAAGAAAGATGTAAAAACCTAAACTTTATCTCATTATAATATAATATAAATTTATAATCACCTAAAATTTTCTATTAACAACATCATACCACCAAAATTTTTCAAAACCTTTATTATGATACAAAATATAACAACCCTATTTTAACCAACCCATTGGTATGAGTGTGATTTCCATTATTTCAAATTATAATATTCCAATGACCATTTATGTTATTATATTTAGATAATTAAGAATAAAATTAAATAAAAAGTGAAAATTTCAACATAGTGATTATTTTTCCACAATCATAATTTTTTAAATCTAAACACCTATTTTATTGATGAAATTTTTCCTTCATTTATGATGATTCATAATAGTGGAAATGTTGACATTTTTGAAGTTACTACACATCCTTAGATCTTTTGAATAGCATTTAATATTTTTTACAAACATAAAAGTCTTAGTAAGGGATATAATAATAAATTAAAACATTTAATCTGGGGAATTTCAAAGAAACCAATAAAATGATTAATTTTTTCACAAAAAACATTAAGAATATAATATAAATCATAATTACATTTGAAAATATAAATTTTAATAAATAAAACATTTAAACCCCATATAAATAAAAATAATCCAATGATGGAATCTTTAAAAAACATGAGAAACCATGAAAAGTATTTTTTAAAATAAACATTTTACATTTAAAATATAATATAACATCTTATTTATATCAAAACGCTTCAAAAAAACAAATTACTATATTGATAAACCATGTACACACCATGGGACATTATATCCATCACCTATGTTCACTCTTGTTTACATTGAATGGAATAACTGAAAATTAGTTATCTCTAATCATTATTTCTTTTGTGAATAAAAAATTACCCAATGTATTGGACAAATATATCTTAGTCCCACAAGTAAAAATGATGTATTTTGAAATCAATAATTCACTATTGATTTCATTGATACTTTTTTTAAATGTGATGTGGGGGAACATCTAACATCAATTAAATATAAAATAGACATTAAAATTAAGTAAAAATACATTTCAATCACTTTTTAATGAACACCATCATGAATTTTATAAATACCTTTTAAATACAGTTTTTTTGAAAACTGATGTTAAAAATATTTTAAAAAATTATTAAAACCAGAAACCCTCAATTTTTTCAATTTAATAAGCCTTATCTTTGAAACTTTCATGGAACTGATGGCTTGAAAAACCAATGGTGATGATTGATCTTATATTTCCAGTTGATTTGAATCAAAATTTCACATTATTTTTCCTTGATATTCATTGTTTGTGGATTTTTTATGATCATTGGTATTATCTAGTTCAATGAAATTTTATTCTGATCGATCAACATAAAATGTTTAGGGTTATTGGTAAATCATTTTTTATACTTATATTTGGCATTTTTTTCTCTAATATTGTAGTATTCTCCTAATTCAAACCAAATTAGAGTGATTTTATTCGAATATAGGGAATATTTTTCAATTTCAAAATCCTTAAATAGTATTTTAGTTTTATTATTGTTGAAAGTAAATTAAGTTTATATTAATTATCTATTTAATTTATTCATTCATTTGTTTTTATCTATTTTATTATCAATTATAATTTTTAAGAAAAAATTTATTTAAAATTTATTTATTATTATTAATTTTTCTCACTATAGTTTAATTTTTTTGGAAAAGTTTGTGTTTATATTTTTTTGTATTTATATCTTCTATATTATTATCTTATTATTTTGGTTGATTTTTTTCATCAATTGATTTTTTCATTTATAAATATTATATTATTCTATTATCAATATTTTTAAAGAAATTTTTTCTACCCTATTTTAATTAATAAATTGTTTTTAGAAAAATTATTTGTTAAAATTTCATGTATATTTAAATTATATATTTCTATATAATATTATTCATTTGTATTAAAATGCTTCATTGATATGTTTTCATCACCATGTACAAATTTTTACCCAGATTAAACCATTATCAACAAATGTTATTTGGTTATATGATTTTATGTATAAAATGTAACTTTTTATATATATTTTTAAGTGATTATATGTAATAATATATTAAAATTTAATATTTCAATATTAGTTAATTAATTGATCATTTTTGGAAAAAAACATGCTGAACCATGGAAGAATATGAAAAATGTGTTGATGATTTAATGGAATTATCCAAATAAAATAATTTAAATAGTCATTTTAATTTATGTCCATGGATGAGGTTTTTAATATGAGGAATTTAAATTACAAGAAAATCAATGATCATATCATTTAATATGGCTTAATCCATAATTTTAAATCTTGAATCATTCAATGTGAAAGCAGTAAAAATTCTATAATTATTGCTGATGAAAAAATTAAAAATGAGGGAGAGGAATATATTGAATAATTAATTATTAATAGAGGTGTTGATACCATCATAAAAATAGAAACATTTGAATCATATTATATTGTCTAAGAAACCATTATTATCATGTTTTACTAAATTTATAGTGTTTTTAGAAATTTTAATATTATTTGATTTTAGTGTAAGAAATTGGTGGACTAATAAAAGTATCTCGAATTTCAATTACATTTGAAAGAGTTACTTCTAAAATGAAACGTGATAAAATATTTATACTATGAGAAAAATAAAATATTATTCCCAACTAAATTATGATATAGAAATATATTTACTTTCCTCAATGAGTTTGTACATCATATAAAAAAATATGAATGCTTAGAAAAATTTCATAATTTTGGGACATCATAGTATAAGATATATGAACAACTCATATATGACTCATTCTCTAGTACGAACATCAATCCTCATATTATTCTAAATTGGTGCCTTCCAATAATTCATTGTTTGAAGTTCTTATTTTCAAATAAAATTTTTTCAAAAAGGATATGTTAAAATATATATAGGCATATATCTTATGGTAACATATGTCACCATACTAATTCACCATAGTGGAATAAAATTGATAAATGTTTCCAAATTTTGTAACAGAAGTAAAAAATATCATAATGGTATTATGTAATTTTGGAATGAATCTATATCATATCCTTAGTACCTAACATAGTTAATAAAATATTTTTTTGTAGTTTAAAATTTTCCCAATGGTTATTTATGAATAAAAAATATGTAATAATGATCATGATTGTTTCATGAAAAAAGAAATCGGGAAATTATCTTATTGTTTATCTTTCACCATATATTAATTATTTGAAATTTCTATGAGAGATATGTGTTACAATAATTTACGCATTCAACATAGAGTATTTTATTTTTCATTTGATGATAATATTCACTATAAATGACATTATTGTATATGGAAAAAAGATGGATATTGTGTAAAATGACATAAATCTTATCCAATTTTTGAAGAATAGACATCATATTATCAATTATAGAATGGAAGAACGATAGTGTATCTGGGATACCAAATATTATTCTTAATTGATCATCATATTCATTGTTTTAAAAAATAATTTAGTTGTTTAAAAGAATATAACATATTTCCACAACCATTATAATCTAAATAATATTATGACATGGTGAAAATATGTTTTTCACATTTTAAAATAAAGGAAGTTCTAGTCAACAAAAAATATCTATAAGAAATATTCAATAAAATTTTAAATACCTTACTGTATATTTTTAGAGAAAAAACCACACAATCACATTATTTATATTGAGAAAACGTATGTGATAGTTTTATTAGAACATTGATATATATAAAAAGAAAAAAAAAGATGGATTATATGATATATTGGATATGATACCCATGGGAATACATTAAGATTTATCTCATAAAATTAAAGGAAACAAAGCATATTTACCTACAACATATCAAACATTTATTAATAATAAGAAGAATAATTTTTTTATTGTCTTTATTGTATAAAAGTACCAAGTGTATATTAATCAAATGTGTTGAATTTTGTGTTATTTAATAACTTTAAATTAGTAGGTAGGAAATGTCAGGACTATCATATATTGATGCATCTAATACCACTGGTTTCATTAAGTGGTATATTTACAACACAAGTTAGGAAGACTATCATCTGGTTGTTCTATCTTTTCCAATCCATTTATTGCAATGTCACTGATTTAAATTTGTTAGATGCATTGTAAAATTATACTAATCTCAAAATTTTTTCAACCAGAATTGTATTTACCACATATGTTTTTTGGATAAAAAGGTTCATCTGGTGATTCATTTTTTCATTAGATAAGAATATATGGTCCACGTTATTTACATTGGATGTATCATTTTTATAGATATATGATAATTTTAATGGGATATGTTAAAAATCATCATATATTGGAAGCTATAATTTTTCAAAAAAATGTATCAAAAGAGGTTCTTGAGTTTTTTACAGAATATTTACATGATGTAGATCAAATTGGTTTCCATATATCTCAAAATTTGATTGTTGATATTGATATTTGAGGGATTCATGGTATAAAGGTAAATATTATTCAATGAAATTAATTTACACATGCATATTAATACATTTTAAACAACACACATGAGGTTCAACCATATATATCATTACATATTTATGAATAAAGGTACTATAAATAAAATTAAATGAAAGGTGGTTGATGATTGATCACAAAAAGATATTTTTTCCAAGGATTAAAGATAAAATCATCATAGATATATATGCATTATAAATATTGAAATGGATAGCTAGGGGACTATCTCTTAGTTTGATCACATGTTAAAGTTTTGATATTATTAGTTACACATTTTTCACAGAAAATTACTATGGCATGATTATTTTTAAAAATATTTGGCTAATGGTTCCCCATAAAGCATTATATTTTTCAAGTGAAAATGACAAAAACCAAATTTCCATGGTAATGGTATATTTTGGAGTTCATGAAGATATATATGAAACTAATTATATTTTTTGTAGAGTAGAAATGTTAAAGTGTAACCAGGTTGATAGTAACAGTGGTGTGAATCCTGAGTATTACGGGTTTATAATGGTTTATTTGAAAAGATTTTGTTTCAAATAAGAACTAGTTATCATGGTGACATAGTCAATGAAAATATGTTATGACATTTATCCATTGAATGATATGTGGTCCATCATATTTCAAGGGAAGAAAATGAGTTGGGTGATGAGGATAATGTTAATGTTATGGACTTATGTGTGGTTTCTTCAACTATTGTTTGATTTATAGAGTATAAAATTTACTATAACAAGACATAGTCCACAATATATGAAATGATCATGTTTAAGGGATATGGGAAAACATGAAATTATTCTCCTAATTAGTATGGAAAATATTTATATTTTATTTTTTTAAAAATTTTACATGTGTAAAAACTCACTTTTTATCTTATTTGATGAATAATTATATACATATTGATTCTTTTTATGATGTTATGTTAAATTTCATATTCAATAATTATTGTTAAAATTTTTTTTTTGAAAAATCATACACATATTATTATGTTCTTGTTAAATTTACACATATAAAAACACTTTTTTTAACCATTATATTTGAATTTATTCATTTTTATCATTACAATAAATTTATAATTAATTTTTCTATTTAACAATTTATTTTGTATATTTTTTGAGTATGAATCAAGAAATCATTATTTTTAAAAACATTACACATGTGTGACATTATTTTTGTTACATACATGTTTTAGTAATAATTTTTTTTAATATATTAACTTTTCTAATAATATTAATGTACATAGAATATTATTACATTTGTATATATCAATGATAGAAAAAAAATACCCAGGTATATTTCAATTTTCATATTTTAAATATTATATTGTAAAATAATTTAATAAATGAAAATGTTTAAATTTAAAAAAACTAATGCATGAATACTAATGTGCCCCCTATGTAGAACTATTTTTCATAATATATATTGAAAATTATTACTAGAGATGGCTTGTGTGGGATTACATGCCAATTAAAACATTCAGTTTCTCATGGAGACCATAGAAATAAAATTAAATTTTATTGAAATGATACCAAACCTAGCACCAATGAAACATAATTTTAATGTTATATCTCCATACAGAACCATTTCATGATTTAAATTTTATATTCTTATTGGATTTCCATCAAAAGTTTAGATAAAGGTAATCTATGGGAGTTCATAATGGGAAAATATATCAATTTACTTATTTTTTATAATTATTTTAATATTATATATTTCATATTATTTATATTAAATGTATCCAATTTTAAAAAAACATTTAATTTTGTTGAAAAAAAATTATGGAAATATATCTCTCATTCATGGAAGTTCGATGAAGATATTTCAAAATAATATTGAGAAAAAAAATTAGTTTTAAAAATGTTTCAAAATTAAAATTCATGCCTCAGTTATAGGATATTTATATGTAGACACATGGAATAATTGTTTCACCATCGGACATAATGATGAATTTATGATATGATAATTATTTTATATTAAATAATTACTTATTATTTTTTATGTAATAGGAATCTATGAGATATCATTAAGAGATCTGTTTGTATAATGTCTACCCTCATACATTGTGACATGGAGGGTATCATTTACTGGGTCATAAACTTACTATAGAAAATTATTATTCATTAAGTGATAAATAATGTAGTTGTTCATAAGAGACCCATTTTATTACTACATCACCCCAACTCTTCTTAGAAACTATGAATAATGAACAAATGAAATGTATCTGACCAGAAAATATAAGGATGTCACTGACAAAATCGTAAGAAATAATTTTTACTTTCTATGAAAGTGTGTATTTTATTAATTCAATAACACTAACACACCCATATAATTATTAATTTCTAAATGATATTTAAGATAAATTGATGAATGAGACTCTTATCCCTGAGGGTAGGATGGATATCCTAGCTACTTATTTAGGAAATCCAGAATACCCCGGTCATGTAAGAGAATATGATGTGGGTGTCAGAATTAAGAAATATTTTAGTCATCAATGTACGAAAAAAGATACCTAAAATAGATTCTTTATAAGATATGATTAATGACCTAAGAAACCATTAATGATCAAATTCAATCAGTTATGTAGGATATGTTTAGAATATTTAAGGGAAAATCATTTCCAACACAACATTCATATACTACAAAACCTACCTACTTAGATCCTATACGTCCTCATTTAGACCCAACGTTATAATATGAGGTGCTTGATGGAGATCATAATATATGTATTGTATCATATAAATTCAAACATTTTTTTGGGATTATTTACATCACCATCATATACAGTTAGGTTTTTTAAGAATTTCAGTTCATGATATTATTTAAACAAATAGTATATTACCATTTCCTATAGAGGATATAATCATAGTTCATGATTGTATAAGTCATTTTTACATTATCCAGCTAGACCTCATTATCACATTACCTAATATGTAGGTACTTTTACATAATATTTTTATTTTATTGAAAATTACATATAATTTTTTCTTAAATTTATGTTATATGGGAGTATCTAAATCTGAATGAATTATTAAAATATAAATAAAACTTCATGAAACTAATAACATAATATACCGCTGTGATTTATTAATGTAAAAAATAATATTCAAGGATTCTCATATGAGTTTAGAAGACTCATTATATACGTTCAAGACACTATCCATTGAAAATATATAAAATTATACCATTGTTTTTTATAGTCTTATAAATCATTCATTCATTTTAACATCTATTCAATATCTCAATGTTGATGATAATGTTACATATATATGTTATAGATTATAAATATTTATATAGGGTGATGAATTTTTACATTCCCTGATGGGTTAAAAGACTAAGATACTTATGAATAAAGATTCATTATAATTTTATTAATTTTAAAATTTTAATATTGTAATGGTCAATGGATTTTAGGTGTATTCTACCATTATAAAGGCACGTTATGTTGTATTTTCTCATTATTAGGTCGTATTCATAAAATTTTAGAAATCAGTTGAACATGTAAGTTTTATTTTTTATAAGTTATTTATTTCTAATTATTATTGATAATGAATATTTTGTTAGTTTATATATATATGTATATAAAAAAATATAGATCATGGACAATATTTAACAAATATAACATATCACCACATCAACAAAATAAAATCCAATATACGAAATTAATGGTAAATATATTTTATATTAGATAATATTTTATTCTTGTTATATATATGTGTGTTTGTTTTCAATTTATTGAGTTATAACCACACTGTCACTGTCAAAAAGAAAGGATGGAATGTTGTCATTATATATTAAGATTAATGTTTAAGATAACAAAAACTAGGTCAATGACTAAATTTTATAAGGGTGGTTTTTTAAATTATTTATTGTTTAATATAAATATATTCAATTTCTTATTATTATAAAATTCAGTTCTATTTTTTTTAATGATGTCGAGTCTTTTGCGAATGATGACCTTACCCATATTCAATGTTTTTATTGTTAACTATTTGTTATGTATGAATAAATTTAAAATTATCATTTTGGATATTTTAATTAATGATGAAAAACAACGGATTTAGGCTATAATTTTCCGGTTTATGTTTCTCTATTCTATTTGTATTTACATGTTTATTATCATTTTTATAAAGTGTTATGGATATATAATACAACCAACACACTATACAAGCCTTTAGTTTAGAAAGACACATCATGAATACTAAATGACTCGAGTAACTAATCCATGAAATAATACCAGTGAGATAATGTCAATGTCTCAAAGAAAAATTGAAACATGTTATGTCAAAATACTCTTAGATAAAAACAACGTAATGTACATACATAAATTTATATAAAACCCAATAAATAAAAAATATCTCATGAAAATTAAAAATTGAAAAACTTATATCTATCTATATTTTATTTTATTTTAATCTTATAAGAATAAATAAAGCTATCAATATAAGATAACTAAAATTCATTTTAATTATACTATACCTTATAATAATTATCAATTAGAATTGAAAATAATTTCTTAATGTAAAATTTCATTGAACCTCAAATAATATGCTTTTAATGAATGGAACCATAAATTAAAAATATTACATACTTTATTTAAAAACTCATTGAATATTATTTTCATAATTATATCGATATATATTTAAAACCCATTGATTAATTATTCTGTAACTAAAGTGTTCTTTTTATCATTTATTTGGATAAAAATCGGTTTCCATTTTCTAGTTGTATCCACTAAATTCAATTTAGGTTTTTATAACTCTACCATATTCATTGAAAAGTTTTATCAATATAATTACCTCTATGGAATGATTCATGGACAACCAAAAAACACCTTTGAACCATTATATAATATTTTATATAAAAACAATCCAATATAACAGTCACCATAATTAATGAATCACTAAACCATATGAAAAACAATGTTAGTAATGTTGACATTTTTCATAAAATGATTTATTTTTAATCTATTATTTTGATACATACCATCGTACATTTTACATCTCTTTCACATAAATTTTTTTATATTTTTTTTCTAACAAATATATCTTTTTATTTATGTATTATGTCAAAAAATTTGTTTTTTATTCATATGACACTCATTGTTACTATATATTTCTAGTGTTTTCAATTCCTATGTGAATGATGTCTTTATCCATCTTCAAAGGGTTATTTGTGAAACTATTTTTTATGTGTGGTTAAATTTTAACTTTCCTGGTAATTTATTCCAATTAAAATTAAAATTTGATTATTTAGATATTTATTTTTTCGATAAGTGATTGTATTGTGTTTTTATAGTATTTTTTTGTTTTATTTATTTTTTATTCTTTTTTTGTTACAGTTTTCAAATGATTTTTGAAAATTTTATTCAATCATATTATTAAAAAATTTCCCACTTTTTATGACCCCTTTTTTTAAAAACCGATCCTGAATCCAAATTATAGGAATTTCAAGGACGGGTTTTACAAAAAAAAACAATATAGAAAATCATGTCCATAATCAATATAATTGGACATTGGTTGTCATTGTTTTGTAAAAATATAAAATGTAAATTGACGAATGATACATTCATACTTGATTATTTTTAAAAAATGAAATTGAAAAAATGGTTAATTTTTTTTCTTTTTGATGCTTAAATGTGTGTTTTTAATAAAAGGATGTTGAAACCAACATTTTTACAACACTAGGGTCAATTTCAGTTTTTAAATTATGGTAAAAAATTTAATAACTAATGATAAAATTTAATTTTACAATAGTGGAACACCCCCATCATCTATAATTTCCATGAACTGTTATATGAAACAATCGTACAATAGTTATTAACTATTCAATTATAACACTAATTAAAACCCATAATAAAAAATAACAATCAATTAACTCATATAAATATTGATAAATAACTTTTTTCATTAATAGATAACAAATTCCCATAATAATAGAAATTTAACGTCTTGGAAAAACTATTAAAATTTTAAGAGGAATCATGATAACATATCACTACACTGATGTTGGTTAAATTCAATTAGAAGGTAAAAATTAAAAAACATACATTTTTCACTATTGTAAAATGATTCCAAATTTTTCTGTATAGAAAATGTAAAAAATATTCCTTTATTAACCTTTGAAAAGAATGTCATAATTAGTTGAAGAATACCTATAAAAATCACTAAAGTATAAATAATAATATTCTTGAAATAATTTAAAGTTTATTGACTTTTAAAAGAAAGATTATAAATAAATGTTTAAAACATTTATATATGAGGTTCTAATGAAATGTCCATTACCTTGGGTATTGTCTTTCATTGCACATTATCTAAATCCTCCTACTCGGATACATTTCTTTTGATAACACCATAATGACCCTAGTATTGATATTTTTTGATATTAGGACCTCTAGAATGTTTTGAGAAGTTATACGGAAGGATTTAGTCATATCCTTGTCCATATGGGGTGCTCAATGTGTGTGGTGAGTTGAGGAGATGATGCGCCCTTTAATAAGAGAGAAGAGTGGAATCATTGTAAATATTAAAAAAAATAAAATTTATTAAATTTATTTCTCATGTAAACTTCCACTAATTTAGACTAATTTATAACATAGAATATGTTATGGAAAAAATACACTTAACCAATCCTAGTTACACTAGATTCAGTGACATTTCAATCCTTATATCACATTTTTACCCTTATTAACTCCTTTTACCCTTAACACGGTGACCCACTTTTACAATTTTAACAATTAATTAGGATTAATGATAAAATTAAACTCATTATAAAAATTTAACACGTTTATTCAAAATTTTGATTCCATATTATAATATTAAATTGTAATAATTTACTGAAATCACTATTATTATATTTTAAAATAATGAAAATAAAACCCATATTTATAAAAATTTCCTTTTAAGCATAAAAAATATTTTATACAACAATATAGAATAATTTTAATTTCCATATAATTAATTAAATTATGTTAAAAATAAAATAACTTTTTAAAATTTGAAAACAAACCAAAATAGAATTTAACCTTGTGAGAACATGACTAAATTAGAAGAACCAAAAATGGTTTTTATTTGACTAAAAACATTACTTATATTTCCAAAATAAAAAAATATTTATATGTTAAAATTTATATTTTAAAATAATTATGTTACTTATTAAATATATATTTTTCCTTTAAAAAGGTTTCATAAACATTCAAGTCATTATTAAATCATAATAATGTCAAAAAATTGGAAGTATTTATAAAATCGTTATTTTTCACTATTCAATAAAAAATTATCATTTTTAGAGAAAATATAAAAATATATATTATTTTTTTTCAATTACATTACAAAAATTATTTACATTTTATCAATTTAAAATTTTGAAATTATGATATTTTATTTCTAAATAAAACAATGTTAAAACTATTTAGTTAAATATAACTATTCCATTTTTAATTGATAATTTATACAAAATTATTTATAAAAATATTATGATTATAAATCCATAAAATTTATACATGTCAATAATAATATATATTTATTATTAATATTTTAGAATTTTTTGAATAATTACTTCAAAAAATTATTATGTAAGGGATTGAAAGAAAACACCATGCCTCATGAACAAACTCACCTTCCATGCCCTATAATATTCTAAATAATGAAACTATATAAATTATTTACATGAATAAAAACCCATTCATTTTAATTTATTTCATATTTTTCTTTTTAAATTTATTTGTTATAATGTTTCATTCATTTACCAAATTTTTATTTTTTATGTCCATCGTTTTATGATTGTTCAGTTCATAATCATGGAAACTTTTGTGATATAAT
This sequence comes from Viscum album, assembly GCA_963277665.1. Taxonomy (NCBI): domain Eukaryota; kingdom Viridiplantae; phylum Streptophyta; class Magnoliopsida; order Santalales; family Viscaceae; genus Viscum; species Viscum album. The sequence goes on along the minus strand of OY728141.1, from coordinate 1,603,375,089 downwards.
TGAAATGGTAAAATATGATTTTAAATGGGTTAGATAATCATTAAAATTATAAATTTAAAATATAAATATAATTCTAGAATCAATTTTGTTCAATAGTTCATGAAATAGTTACGATTAATAAAATTTTATACCAAAAGAATGTATTTGGTAGTTAAAATTAACTGTGATTTTTTACCATCAATTTCATTTTTATAATTGATACATTACAATTATAGAATAATAATATTTAATTTCTTTAAATTTTAATTCTATATTTTAATTCTGAAATAAATTTTGAATAAAATAAATTAAATATTTTTTTTATTAAAAAGATCATCATTCAAATAGATAACATAAAACCACCATAGTGAGTGGGATTTTTCAAAAGAGTATAAAAGATGGAAAATACAGTATATACATAATATTTTTTTCTTAAGAAAAACTATAAAGAAGAAAATATATTGGGGTTTCTTTTAAATATTAGTTATGTTATTGAAAATAGTAACATAAAAATAGAAATGAAAAGATTCCATTTATTGAAAAAAATAATATTTTGATGATGTAATGACATATGAAAATGTTAAATGAAATAAAATTTGTTATCTCACATAATTTTTGGAATATATGTATTAAAAATGATAATTAAATTATGTAAACATAATAAGATAATGTTTGAAATATTTTTAAATAAGAATAATTTCAAATAAGAATGGAATGACTGACTTTATAATTCATACCTTGTTGTTGGAATTGCATCATTCGAATTATGTCTTAAGCCTTTATAGAAATGAATTTTGGATATAAAATATGCTTATAAACATGTAATGGAAAGATTATTTAGGTATTTGTTCTTAATATGGAGATAAAACTAATATTTATAAGTGTTTTTGATTTTCTATTATGAGTCAGCTTTTATAGGGAAAATTCAATGGAATTTTAACAAATATTTAGTTTTTAGGGTTTAATAAGGTTATTTTAAAATAATAAGAGGCACATAAATAGACAATATATTATATTATAGATAGTTACCCAATAAATATTTACCCATTAATAGTTTTAAATTTTTTTATTAATTTGTCAATAATTTTTATCATTATGTACCCTTTAAAGAAATTTTTAGTGTTATTATTCTAATTTGACTAAAATGTACAGATAACAATATAATTATACCCAAAACATTTAAATTATTTATTTAGTATCATTTTAATCCCCCAAAACTATTATACCCTAAAATTTTTCTAAATACTATCCCTTGAAATGTTATAAAACCACAATCTTTGACTTTTATTATACTTGAGAAATTACTTCATCGACGTTGTGTAAGAATTTTTTGATAGTTAATCTATTATTTATTCATAAAATTAAATTAATAAAATAAATAAATATATTATTTTTCATTATTATTATACAAAAGTGTATTAATTTCATTGGACTTTATTATGACAATATTTTTGAGATAATAATTTTTATTTTTCATACATTCTACAAGAAATGAGTAAGAATTTGTATAATTAAATTATTGTTTAATTGTAAAATTATTAAATACAAACAAAAATTATTGACTAGAGATAATATTTATACATTATGTATATAATTTTATTATTTACTCTAAAAAAATATCTCAAATACAGCAGTTATTTCTTTTCCAAAGATATACAAGAACCATGATAGCATCAATTCATTTTTTCAGATTTTTCAAGACAAAAAAATTAATTCCTATTGATTGGTTAAAAATTTAATTACACTTCTAAAATATTTTAATTTAAAACATTTTTCATATGATTCAAAAAAAATTAATTCATATTTTATTGTAATTATTCTAAAAAATATACAATATTCTTCAAAACACAATTTTTTACTCTTCCTAAAAAAATTGTTCAAATGAAACCTAAAAATAAAATGTAAAATAATTTTGACATTGTGATATGAAATTAATTCCATTTTTATGTGTTTAAATTCTATAAATTTTAAAATTAATCTTTTAAATAATACTATATATTATGTGGGAAAAAAATTATTTTTGAACAAAAAATATATTTTTTAAAAAAATGTTTTATTATTGTTTTAAAACATGGTAAAATAATATATAATAATTCAAAAATACCAAATAGAAGTATAATATAAATAACAAACATTAAATTTCATTAATAAAATGTATAATTGTTAAATAATTCTCCATATAGATAAAAATAACTAATCATGTTAATGAAATTTATTTAAACATTAAATAAAACATATATCACTAGTGGAAAAAATGTTTAACACACTGGTATTTTTCAAGATGGTTCTATATAACCAACATGAAAATATGTAAAAATTGATTTATCACGTATTTTATTTTATAAATGATGTGATAGGTCGATAAGAATACATTTTTTATGTCTGTTATTTTACAACCGATGTAAAAAATACTGAGATTAGATTTATCACGTCAGTTATTTTAAAACTGATGTGAAAATCGAATCTGGCAACATTATCACGTCAGTTATAACAGAAACGATGTGATAAAATAATTCTCAGATATTTATCATGTCATTAATCAAAATAATCGAAGTGATAAATAACTATTTATCACATCAGTTATAAAATAACTGACGTGATAATTTATTTTCTACATCGGTTATTAAATAATTGATGTTATGAACATAAAAAAAATATTTTATCACTTCAGTTATAAAATAACAAATATTATAAAAATAAAAATTGATTTATCGCACCCTATATTCAGTTATTCTATTTTATTCAATCATGGGTCCTGGGACTCATCTCTCCCACATGGAAAACCTAGAAAGGATACTTCAATGTTGTGACCTCCAGCCTCGTTTTTCAAAAATCATTCATCATATTTATTATCACCAGAACTATCAGGTAGACCCACAATAGTCAAGTAAGATTCACCCAACTCAGTTTTATTTTTTATTTGTCACGATGACATAAACTTATTTTTTGAGATGTTCAATTTTTATTTGTTTTGTTTCTATCAAGGTAAGTTTCATAGTGTTCATTTATAATGTGTTAAATTATTTTCTGGTAAAAGAAACCATGGATGTTATATCATGAAACTTTGTGATTTGGTGTGTTCCATCATGTGTGTGTGCATGTATAGAATGTGTCAAAGGGGTGGGTGGGCTGTCTAGAGGGTTGGGGGTTGTCCAGGGGTGGGGGTTGTCTAGGGGGTGATGGTGTCCATGGGTTGTCAAAGGGAGCTAAGGGTGGTGTCCAGTAGGTGCGGGGGATACCTAAGGGGGTTGGGGTGTCCAAGGGGGTGGGGGTCCCGGGGGGTATTGGGGATCTCCAAGGGGGTATAGGTGTATGGCAGGAGGTGTCGAGGGGGGTTAGTGGGCGGTCCAAGGGGGTTGGGAGTCTAGGGGGTGGGGTGTCCCGGGGCGGTGGGGGTGTCTAGGGCTGTGGGGCTTTCCAGAGTAGTGGAGTTGTCTGGGGTGCATCAAAAGGGGTGGGGGCGGTGTCCAAGGGGGGTGCAGGGGCTGTCTAAGGGGGTTGGGTGTCCAAGGGGGTGGGTGGGGGAGGGGGTGTTCAGTTGGGTCAGGGGCTGTCCAAGGGGGTAGGGGTGTCCAAGGGGTGGGGGTGGTGTCTAGTGGGCATAATGGGCTGTTGAAGGGGGTAAGGGGTGTCCAGGGGGTGGGGGTGTTTAAGTGGTGGGGGGGGGGGGCTAGCTAGAGGGTTGGGGGTGTCTGAGGGGGTGTCCAGGGGGTGAGTGGGTTGTCCAAGGGGGTAGGGGTGCCCAGGGGGTTGCGGTGTCCAGGGGTGGGGTGTTATCTAGAGGGGTGGGGGGCTATCCAGTGGGTGGGTGGCTGTCTAGAGGGGTGGGGGTGTCCAGGGGTTTCAAAAGAGGAGGGGTGGTGTCTGGGGGGGGGGGTATCAAAGGGGGTTGGCTGGCCAAGGGGATGGGGGTGGTGTCTAGAGTGTGAGGGGGCTATCTAAGGGGGTTGGGGTGTCCAAGGTGGGTAGTGTCCATGGGGTGAGTGGGTTGTCCAAGGGGGTATGGGGTGTCCAGGGGGTGGGGGATGTCGAGAGGGGTGGGGCTCTCCAGGGGGGGGGGTTCCAGAGGGGTGGTGGTGTCTAGGGGGTGTCAAAGGGGGTTGGGTGGTTTCTAGGGGGTGTGGGGGTAGTCCAAGGGGGTTGGGGTGTCCAAGGGGGTAGGTGTGTCTAGAGGGTGGGGTGGAGTCCAGGGGGTTGAGTGGGTTGTCCAAGGGGGTAGAGGGTGTCCAGGGGGTGTGGGTGTCCAAGGGGGGTGGGGGAATTTCTAGAGGGGTGGGGTTGTCCATGGGGCGGGGGTTGGGGTGGGGGGATGTACAGAGGGGTGGGGGTGTCCATGGGGTGTTAAAGGTAGTGGGGGTGGTGTCCAATGGGGGTGTGGGGTAGTCCAAGGGGGTTGGGGTGTCCAGAGGGGGTGACCAGGGTGTTGAGGGGCTATCCAAGGGGGTAGGGTTGTCCTGGGGGATGGGGGTGGTGTCTAGGGGTGGTGAGTGCGATGTCTAAGGGGGTAGGGGCTGTCCAAAGGGTGAGGGCTGTTAAGAGTGGTGGGGTTCTATTTAGGGGGTGAGGGGGTTGTCTAGGGGGTTTCCAAGGTGGTGGGGGTGTCCAATGGGGTAGGGGGTTGGACATACGCCTCCCCCTAGACACCACTCCCCCACCCCTAGGACACCCCCATCCTCTGGACACCCTTGACATCCCCTACCCACGTGGATATCCCTAACCCCCTTAGACAACCCCCCTGGATAGCCCCCAATCCCCTTGGACACCCTCTTGGTGTATATATATATATCCCAATAGTTTTATTGAAACCATTGGAATATTTTAACTTCATGTGGTCTATACAATCAGTTCATGTAGAATCGCTGGTATAGGGTTATTGCAAAGATTATCATGCTGATAGTGTGTTAAATCGTTGGGTACCACAACTGTTTCAAGGGTTTTTATAATGGTTTCAAATTCTTAGCATCCGTGTGATTTTTTGTAATGAATATATACATATTTTAATATTTATACTTCATATTTCTTTTTTACGGAAGGGTGAATTTGGTATCTGGTTGCACCGGGATGTATTGTTTTGGTACCTTAAAAAGAATAGATCCATGGTGAATTTAAAACTGTTATATCTAACTGTATTTTCCTTTTAAAATTATTTTCATGTATACTTTTTTAAAATACGCATATATTTGTTTTATATTTCAAAATAGTTTTTACATTAAAATTATGTTATTTTTCATATAAATATATATTTTTCTTTTCATAACAAGATGTAATATTTTGATATTTTTTATAGGTTAATAATTATTATAAGTTGGATTATGACACGTCAAATGAGTAATGAATATGACGATGGTGTTGATGGATTTTTAGAATTTTTGAAATTAAATGTTCCAAGCAGTGAAATTTTTTTGTCCATGCCTAAAATTTTTTAATATGAAGAAGTTGAAAAGTAGAGAGATCAAAGATAATATAAATTGTCATGCTTTTAATCCGAGTTACAACCCTTGGATTTGGCATGGTGCAACTGGATAGAATGTCAGATATACTGATGATGATGATTCACAATATGGTAACTCCAATGGAATTGAAGAAATGATTTGTGATATTGCAGTAGAAGAAATTGAGATAGAACCAATAGTTGCACATCCTTATAGTGATTCTGAAAAACCATTGTATCCTAGTTGTACATATTTTAAGGTTTTGTCGGTGGTGTTAAGATTTATTGACCTAAAGGCGAAACATGGATGGAGTGACAAAAGTTTTACAAAGCTTCTACAATTTATGAAAGACATTCTTCTAAAAGATAATGATCTTCTATATTCACATTATAAGGCCAAAAAAATATTTTCCCTGATGGGTTTGGGATACAAGAAAATACATGCCTATATGAATGACTGTATGATATATAAGAAAGAATATGAATTTCTATCAGAGTGTCCAAAATGTGGTACATCAGGGTATAAGTTGAAAGAAAAATCACAAGCTGAAGAAGAGATTACAAATATCCCATCCAATGTATTTTGGTATCTTCTAATAATCCATCGTTTGAAATGTTTATTTTCTAATTAAAATGATGAAAAACTATCATTATGGCATGATGATGAGTAGATATGTGATGTAAAAATGAATCATCCAAAAATTTTCCACAATGGAAGAAAATTGATGAGCAGTATCCTAGATTTGGAAATGAAATTATAAATCTCAGAGTAGGCATGTGCATAGAGAGAATAAATCTATACCGAACCCTTATAAGCACACATAGTTGATGACCTATTTTATTGGTAATTTACAACCTCTCTCCTAGAGTTTCTATAAAGCAAAAATCTATCATGTTGAGAATAATGATCTCTGGTTTGAAGAAACCCAGAAATGATATTGATGTTTTCTTGTCACCATTGATTTATGATTTGAACCGTTTATGGTAGAATGGTTTTAGGATGTATGATTCTTATAAAATGAAATATTTTCAACTACATGCAGATCTTATGTTCACTATAAATAATTACCCATCATATGAAAATTTGTCTGGATACAGTGTTAAGGAGCATAAAGAATTCTCAATTTGCAAAAAACAGAGTTCATATTGTCAATTGCATCATGGGAGGAAAACAAGGTACATGGTTTATCGAATGTTTTTGCCTACGGATCACTCTTATAGAAGAAAATAAAGGCATTCAATGGATCAAAATAATTTATTATTTCACCAAAATCATTATCCCCTGATGTTTATTTTGAGAGGGTGGAATACTTTGATGTGACATTGGAAAAGAAACACAAATATGGTAATTGTTGAAATATTTGGGATAAAGGGTAAATATTTTTTGATCTATCATATTTGATATATCATGACGTTAAACATAATATTGATCACATGAATGTGGAGAAGAATATCTAAGAATGTTTGATTGGAATATTGTTAGATATTAAAGGAAAGACAAAAGATGAGTTGAATACAAGATTAGACTTATTATTAATGGGAATACCTTTGGAGTTAGCTCTGACTCTTAGTGGAACATGATCATTTCTTCCCACGGCATGTTATACATTATCCAACAGAGAGAAAATTTGATTTTTTCAATTTCAACATGATATCAAAGTGCTTTAAGTTTATTATTCATTTGAAATTTTTTTTCTTATTGAAGTATTTGATGTTGATAGGTATGAAATCTCATTATTGTCATGTCATGATGCGATAACTTCTACCAGTTTCATTGTGTAGAATATTTCCCATCCGTGTTAGAAGGTCTATAATGATGTTGTGTTATTTTTTCAATTCAATTTGTATAAAGGTGATTGATGTGAAATATTTGAACATTTTGGAAAAGGATGAAATTTCTATATTTTTTCTATTATAAATGTATTTTCCTCCATCTTTATTTGATATAATGGTGTATTTAAGGATTTATCTAGATCGAGAAATAAAGATTTGTTAACTTGTATATCTTCATTGGATATATCCTTTTAAAAGGTATATGAAAATATCAAAGGGGTATGTTAAGAATCCATATCAACCGAAAGCCTCCATTATTGAAATATATATTTTTGAGGAGGGTTCAGAGTTTTGTACGAGCTACTTGGCTATAGAAGAGCACATAGGTTTACCTCAATCTCTCCATGAACAGGTTTTTAATGAGAGAAATGGGATTCGTGGCTTGAAAGTCAGATCGTTGTCAGCTAAACTGCTGAAGAAGTTTTAATTGTACATCTTCAATAACATAGTTGGTGCTCTATCATATATCACACTGCATATTAATGAGTTGAAACAATGTCATCCAAAGAAGAAAGAAATGTAGATTTTGATTGAGCAGAACAAAACATTTTTTTCATGGATTAAATAGACTATACATGGTAGATATGATATATTAGAGACATTAGGATGGATAGTGGGGGTCCATGTTTAAATGTAATAACATAGTATGATTATGAAATTAATGGCTATACATTTTATAGGAATGATCAGGACAACAGAAGTACAGTTCAGAATAGTGGTGTATTGGTGATTGTAGAAGCAATGCATTTTTCGAGTTCTAAGGGAAAAAACCCAATTTCTGCAAGAAGTTCATATTACGATGTTATTGAAGAAAAATGGTAGGTTGACTACTCTAAAATTAAAGTTAATGTTTATAATTGTAAATGGTTTATTAGTAACAATAGTGTCACACATGATGAATTTGAAATGACAGTTTTCAAAAAGAATAGATTGGAAGACACAACTAATTCTTTTATAATGGGAACACATGAAAAACAGATTTTCTTTGAAGTTGATCAATAAGATATTCTATGGTCTATTGTTTTACACAAGAAAAAAAATATGTATGTGAGGATCAAATTGATGAAGATGCTGATTTATGTGAGATACATACTTCCATGGAATGAATAACAGAACATAATGATGTGCATGATGATGACATGGTTTGTGCCATAAAGAATGATCATGATGAAGGAATTTCAAAAAACATTCAATTTGTAAATTACTAATATTATAGGTAACATATGTTTATTTCTTGATTACATTTATCATTTTCATAAAATGTTATATATTTTAATTTTTTTATTTATAAATACATGTATTAAAACAAATAAGTAGAACATTTTGTTTAAGTTAATTTTTTTAGTGTTGTTTACCATGTTTACCATAGTTTTCCATAGTTTACCATAGTTTAACATTATGTAATTTTATATATATGTCAATTTTGTTGAATGACAATTACATTATCATGTTTACCACATTTAGTATAACACCTCTCCCCCACCTCATTGGATTTTGGAGTAGGTTATGGTTACTTGGCGTTATATTACAATCCAAAGGTGCCAAAGGCTTCAAATAAATGCTGAGGGCTTCAAGGAACAGTGGGGGATGATTTTTCCATAATAAGATAACCCAACCCAACCAAATATCAACTAAAGATGCATATACTATCAAACCCAACCATTTGATACTAATAATACCAGCACAAAACCCAAAACCATTCAACTATATATGTCCACAAAACATCAGAGTAAAAAGAAGAAACTAAACAACAAAACTCCACGAGCCATGACACCACCACAACTCCACACCAAGCTCTAATCTCCATGCTCCACCAAAACATCACAATGAACCACTAAAGGGTGGTCCTGCCTTAAATTTACCCACATCATGGTACATGACATCTGCAATGACACCAAAGTTCCAAATTAGGGGTGGAGTACAACTAATCAGTAGGATTTCTCCAATTTACATCCCTAGACATGCCACTAGGATAAAACCGTTAGAAAATTTATATAAAACATTTTATATAAAGAATAACCAAGCTACCAATTGTTTATGCACGAAACATGACATAAGCTAATCATGTCACACAATGAATCCAAATCATCCATGCCATGCAAGGAAGACAGTTCAGCAATGCCACAATATGAGTAGAATTTTCATATTTCACTCACAAGCCCTATGTAAAATAATCACCATAAAAGCACACAATAAACCATGGTGGTACTTCCTATCAAACCCATTCTTTACCAATCCACTCTAATTGTACTTCCCGCCCACTTTCTATTGATGGCGGCCCTTTCATCCACTATCCATCCACTTTTTATCATGGTACTATCTCATCCACTCCACCATGTCCCAACATCATCCACTCAATGATATCACCCTTTTCCATACAAGCCACAACAGTAATCATGCATTCTTGTCAATACCAACAAATATAACTTCCAGGACAAACACATTTCAATATCACTGATTTATTAAAATCAATACTCATTCTCACAAATAATTACCAGTTTAAAATCACCAATTTTGATTTATCAAAATGATCCCATTTCAAAAAACCCCAATTTCGTGCCAAAACCCTGAAATCATACCCATTTGATTTTTCAAAAAAATTCATATGACATGATAACAATAAAATTAAATAAACCAATTTAATTGAAAATGAACTTCACATTTCAACCTAGTGGAGTTGATAGAGACTCCACCTACCAGATAGGGTTTGGCGAAATCAACCCTTCGCCCAAACACACTTCAAACCGGGTGAACGCCTCCCCAAAACCACCTCAAAACCCTTACCTAACATCAACAAGATCAAACATTAACACAAAAAGGTAACAAAACCCTAGATCTGCATACAACCCTGGTAGATACATGAAACTAAGATAGGGAGATGGATAACCCTAACAAAAACATCAAAGAACCAAAATATGGACTTACTCAAGAGGAACCGCCTTTGATCCACCATGAAACCCCATCGATTTTCCTCCAAAAAAATATATGGAGCTCCTCCAAACCTCTCAAAATAGGATTACTATTGTGAACCATGAGTTGAAGGAAGAATGAGGAAAAAAATGGGAAATCCTGAGTGGCACGGGACTTAAAAACCCAAACCTTAAGTGGTCGCACAGTTACCCATCATGGTATGGAAAACTGTGCGTCAACCATGTGGTTGACGCTGTCTCACCCAAGGACTTCACACGGCTTTCCTGAACGGTCTGAAAATCCATGATCCACCCATGAAAAGACCACTGTCAAGGGTGCACCATTTATTAGGTTGGCCTCATGGTTTGTCAAGACCATGTGCCAACCGTGTGCCCCTGCACAACCTCCACAACATTAAAATTTTATCTTTGAATTGTTCAAACTTTAACCAACCACTCCAAAATGAACAAACGAACTGAAACAAGGGCCACATAACTCAAAGTGGGGGTAATAAATTTACCATATTTACCATTGATTAACATGCTTACCATATTAACCATGTTTACTATTACATAACTTTGATCAATTTTACATTTTCTATTTACATTAGTTTTGTAATATATGAATTTGTATATTTGTGAATTAAGGTCTTTTTTCACTTGAAAGATAATGACAGATCAATTAGTTGATCAACCACATGATTTTAGAAATGAGCATTATGATCATACCTCTGGGGAGGAACATTCATATAATCCTCTTGATGTTTCCCAATCTTCCTCATGTGCTCCCATAAAGACAAATAGTTCAAGAGTTGGTAAAGGTGGGTGTACATGGTTACCTAAATTATCACTTACCCGTACATAGGGCCTGAGGATACCAGTAGATTTTGATGAGAATGATATTCCTAGAGGTCCAAATGTAGAATATTTTAAGAGTTTTGTACCAACTCAGGGTAAGAGAAAATTAAACATATTGTATGATGATTAGAGATGTTAGGACAAAGTGATAATATCTCAATTCTGGGAGACTATTTTGGTATGTTCTTTTGATATTGTGTGCCTATTCATTAAAAAAAATCTAGTATAGTATTTTTTACCACTTCTTTTTCATATGAAATTTGATTATCTTGACACTGGAGGAGTCATGAAAAAATGATTATTGATGGATGCTATAAGACAGAGGGATTTCAAATCAACCCTTACATCTGATTTCATTTTTTTTCACAGGAGTCAGGACAATCCATGTCATATATATCCTTTCATATATGAAGACACATGGAGAAAGTTTGTTGAATATACATGAAAAGATTAATTTTTGTTAAGGGAAATGTAAACTTTTATAATATTTCTTATATAAACAATCTTGTTAATGTTTTGTTAATGATTTATGTTTTTGAATTTACAAAAAGCAATGATATCTCATCATGAGATCCAATATAAAAATTAATTCCCTCACAGTTTATCTTGGAGAGGGTATACATTATTGGATGAAAAAATGATGGCGGAAAAATTAAAAAAACCGAGAGCTAAGTCTTCATGATCTAGAGAGGCTGCTAGTCCATCCACTCCATCTAGACCTAAAAAATGGAAGAGAGCTCAGATGGGGAAAAAGTGTAAATATCTTTTGAACAATTAGAGAATCGTAGCTGAGAGGATTTTAAGATATATATATTATTTATTTATGTTAACTAAATTCTTTATATAATTTGAATCATTATATAATTTTCAATTAATTAATATAGGATTCTCATGAGGAGCAAGGCTCACATGGGGTATTTACAGCTACTGGGAGGCAAGATATTTTATTTGTAGCATTGGATAGCCTGAACATCTTGGTCATGTAAGAGGATATATGATGGGTGTATCGGTAGGAAAGGTGTTTCCATGTTCTTCTACTTCTTCCATTAATGTTGTTTATAAAAAAATATAACCTTCGAGGCTGATGTTCATAATATTAATGTGATGATGGAGGAAAAGATTAGAGTGTCATTAAAGTATATTTTTGCAAACATGAAAAGACAATTTCAGAATGCAGCTCCCAATCATCCACTTCCCCCTGAAGACCCCATTATCTATCTTCCACATCCTCCAGTAGCTTCCACTACCCCACCTCAGCCTGCAGACCTCATTTCTTATCATACTCCTCCACTGCTTCTTTATACTTATTTTGAGTTGTATGTTATTGATCCTCAACATCATATAGTTGTATAAGGGTTGTTATAGTGTATATGAGATAAATTTCATTATCAATAGATAGAGGTAGAGCATCATAGTGTTACTGTACACGATATTATAGAAATATCAGCTCATGTACCATTACCTACAGATGAGGTAATGACAGTTAGACATAGTATCATCCATTTTTTAATTTTTCCATCAATGGGGGTGGGGTGTCAAGTAGGGTGGGAGGGATTTCTAGGGGTAGGGGGCTATTTAGGAGGGTGGGGGTGTCCTGGGTAGTGGGAATGATGTTTAGTGAAGTGGGGGTTTCCAGGGGTGGGGGAGGGCTATCCAGGGGTTCGGGGAGGGCTGTCTAGTGGGGGGGGTCCAAGAGGGTTGGAGTCCAATCCAGGGGGTGTCTAGAGGTGTGTGTGTGGTGGGGGGGGGGGGGGTTCGTGGGGTCAAGGGGATTTACAGGGGTGGGGGGGGGGGGGCTTCTATGGGTGTGGGAGGGTTGTCCAGGGTTGGGGGAAAAAAGGTGTTCATGGGGGGGGGGGGGTTGGGGTGTCCAGAAAGGTGGGAGAGCTATCTATGGCGTGGGGGGATGTCTGGGATTGTGGGTGTTACTAGGGTTATGCATAGGTTGTCCAAGGGGTGTGGGAGGGTTTATAGGGGGGTTGGAGGGCTGTCCAGAGGGTGTGGGAGGGCAATCTAGGGGGTGTCTCGGGGTGTGTGGGTGGGGGGCGGGAGTGGGGTCTGGGGGACTCCATGGGTGTGGGAGGGTTGTCCAGGGTTGGGGGTGTCCAAGGTGTCCTTGATGGTGGGGGGTAGTCCAGGGTGTGTCCAGGGGTGTGGTGGGGTTTCTAAGAGTGTGGGATGATTGTTCAGTGGTCAGGGTGTGTTTCTAGTAGGGTGGAGAATTTTTAAGGGTGTGGGAGGGCTATTTAGAGTTCGTGTGTGAGGGGTATAGGTTTTCCATTAGGGTGGGGGCAGTCCAGGGGGTTTCCAGGGGTGTTGGGTGTTTTTAGAGTTGTGGGAGCGCAACCCAGGTGGGGTCCAGGGGAGTGGGGGTGTCCAAGAGGGTGGGAGGGGTGTCCATGGAGGTGGGGGATCTCCAAGTGGGTGAGGGGAATCCAGGGGGTGTGGCCGGGTTGTCCCTGGGGTGGGGGAGTGCTGTTCAGTAGGATGGGGGTGTCCAGGAGGGGTTGGAAGGCTGTCCAGGGGGTGTCTAGGGGTGTGTGTGGGGGGGGGAGTCAGGGGGTTTTCTAGGGGTGTAGGAGGGTTCTATAGGGGTTGGGGGTGGCAAGGGTGTCCATGAGGGGGGGGGGGGGTCCAGGGTGTTCCCAGGGGTGTGGGGGTTTTTAGGGGCGTGGGATGACTGTCCAGGGGTCTAAGGAGAGTTGTTGATTGGGGTGGGGGATTTCCAGGGGTGTGGGAGGGTTTTCCACTGGGGCGGGGGTGTCCAGGGTGTCCATGAGGGTGAGGGTATTCCAGAGGGTGTCCATGGGGGTGTGTGTGTGTGCGGGGGGGGGGGGGGGGGGGTGTCCATGGTGTCCCTGGGGGAGGGGGTGCCCAGGAGGGTGGGAGGGCTGTCCAAGGGGGTGTGGGATTTCCAAGAGGGTGGGGGTGTCATGGGTGGTGGGATGAAATTATAGTGGGGTGGGGGTTTCTAGGGGTGTGGGAGGGATATCCATGGGTGTGGGAGGGATGTTCAGTGGGGTGGGGGTATGTTTTTTATTATATTTTAGATATTCTTTTGTCTGGGCATAGTTGTTGGGGGGTTTCCACGGGTGTGAGGGCTATCTAGGTGGGTGGGGTGGGGGCATTCTAGGTGTGTGTGGGAGGGGGGGGTGCCCAGTGCGGTCGGGGGCTTTCTAGGGGTGTGGGTGGGATGTCCATGGGGGGTGGGGGTGTCTAGGTTTTCCATGATGGTGGAAGAAGTCCAGGGTGTGTGTAGGGGTGAGGGATGTCTATCGAGAGGTCTGGATAGGGCTGTCCATTGGGGAGGGGGCTTTCCAGGGGTGTTAGAGGGTTGTCTAGTGGGGTGGGGGGTGGGGGGGGGGGGGGTTTAGGGTGTCCACGAGAGTTGGGGAAGACCAGGGGGTGTCTAGTGGAGTGGGGGGTTTCTATGGTTGGGGAGGGGGGGCAGTCCATGGGTGTTGAGGGAGGGGGAACAAGGTGTCTATGGGGGTGGTGGGTGTCCAAGAGTGTGGGAGGGATGTACCAGGGGTGGGGGCTGTCCAGGAGGGTGGGGGTGTCCAGGGTTGTGGGCATTATATTTAGTGGTGGGGGGGGGGGGGTCCAGGGGCGTGGGAGGTTTGTCTAGGCAGTGGGGGAGGGTTGTCCAGTGGGGGGGGAGGGTTGGTCTGTTTTTGTTCTGTTTCAGGTATTGTATTGCGTGGGCATAGTTGTGGGGGTGTGGGGGGGGGGAGGGTTTCTTGTGGGGTGGGGGGTTTTGGACTTTTTTTTTTCTATTTCAGGTATTCATTAGGCTGGGAATAATTGTGGTTGAATGGTTTAATTAAAAAAGATTGGGTTTTTATGTTGGTTATTTTATAAAAGATGTTAAAAATGCACTAGGATTTGTTTTAACATCGGTTTTTTGAAAACTGACAAAACATATGCATGGGAATGGGTTTTACATCGGTTATTTCATAACTGATGAAATAAATTGAATCGAAGGGTTTTTTATGTCGGTTATTTTATAACCAATATAGTAGATATGTTCTCACATCAGTTATTATTTAACTGATGTGGATAAACACTTGGAAGACTGCTTTATTACATCGTTTATTTGCACAACTGATGTAATAAATGCCATGGAGGTGTTATTTAGGAAAACTGTAATATAATAACCAATTTGGTTATGTATATTCAACATTGGTTTTAAAATAACAAACAAAATACATTCTGACTATGAAGTGTTTTCCACATCAATTTTTGAGTAACCGATGTGAAAAATGCATCGGTTTTTTGTTTTATACGTCGGTTTTAAAATAACCAACCTAAAAAACAATATTTATAATATCTTCTATAATAACGTCGACCAAAAAATAACATAAAATCTGGAAAATATTTTCCAAAAAAAAAGTTTTCTACACTAGTGTATAATGATTTTAAATATAGATAATGATTTTAAATATATAATCTTTCTTTGATTGATTATATAAAATACTTTTAAACATGATATAAACAATTATATATTCCTAATTATAATATAAAATGTTATTATAAAAAATATTAATAAACCCTAAAAGTGACATATTATAAAAAGTATATGGATTATCATGCCAAAAACCACCTCATTGGATCAATATTTCAAAACCATTAATCATTGGGTTCATTATATAATATGGTTTAGAAACGTTTATATATTTAAATGAAATGAAATGCCTCATAAAGTATACAACAAATCTTATCCTCCATTTTTGTGGTCGATCCAACTCATACCGATATTTAACCAGTAGGATATCCCATCACTAATTATCCATAAAAATGAGAATGAAACTTCAATCACACCAAAAAAAATTCCAACAAAAAATAACCAATATTGTACTACATCACCCTGTCCACTGTAAAATCCCCACCATTACATCATGTCACCTCTGGTTTAGGTGCGTAATCATAAAGGAATTTAATTGTATATCCTTATTTTATTTATTCAATTCAACCCACCGTGTATCCACATCAACATATATCATAACATGAAGCCATTACATCTGATTTATGTATTAATATTTCATATAACTAAAACAACACATAATCACTCCCATATAAGGATTGACTATAAAATTACACAATCATAGTTTACTAATATTTAATAATGATTTAATCATAAAAATAACCGTTACTAGATAATATAAGAAATCATACCAATGAAAAAAGAATTATCGTCACATTAATTCCCATCTTAAAAATTATTTACCACATTATTTGCACAACCACAGTAAACTTAAATATTATAAGCATAAATATATTCCCTTCAATTTTTAAATTTTTTATGTTATCCCATCATTATCCATGTACTTAATGTCATACAACATATGAATAAACAACCATTTATTAAATTATCTTGTCACTATTTCCATATTAGGATTTCCCATATAAATATTTATCTAATTCAACAACAACCAAAAACATTGAAAAAACTAAAATATTACCACATAGCCCACCAAAAAACTATCCAAATACAACCACAATTCAATTATAGAATCTACTCAATAACCCAAACCTATAAAATACACAATATAAAGTGAACAAAATCATCAAAATGTTTTCTTTAAACTAATATACTATCAATTTCTTAATTAACCCATGTTTTCCAATGATTTCTTCTCACCTATAAATACAAATCATAACCTACCTATAATATAACGTTAAATACAACTATATAAAATTTATTCAATAAGAAATAACATATAATGAAATAGTAATAAGAACACCATAACTCACAAGGATCCTATTAATCTAACTGAACACATTAACCCACGGTATTACATGAACCCCAAATAACTATAGTTATACCCAAACACCATAATGACTAAAAACACAATATATATTCACTATTTCTTCTTCATTTGAATATGATCAATATTCTGATTCACCTTTTTCATTAATGTCTTGATCTCACATTACAATTTTAAATAGGATTTATCATAATAACACTAACACCTACAGAACAAGATTCATATCACCACATCAATTATTGGAATCATGGTATAGAAAAGTAACTACATAAACAAGGAATGATTAATAATAATGAAGAGAAACGGATGAAGAATAAAATATTATAATCTATAGAATAATAAAACTATACTGATGTGAGAATATAAGAAATAAAATATTTATTTAAATTTCTCAACACATAGATAAATATAATATCAATGAGATTTATAGAAGGGAGTTTAATATTATAAAATAATAACCACATAATAATCCACCGCTGATCAAACCATCATCATTGATCCCATTGTAATAGTGTAATATTCACTTTGAATTGGGATAAAATTTGGAGTTCAGAAAATATATGGTTACAAATGTTTGGAGTGGTATTATAAAGTGTATGGATATAAGGAATCCAGGGTGGGTTTATGATAATATGTCACAAAAGGATCATGATATAACGTCAACGAATAAAGTATGAGGTATCAATGAGAGGAAAAATAGGAACAGAAAACATTGTTATGATTTGGGTATAACATTGAAAATTTTAATAATATCATGGAAAGGTAAGAATAAAAATTATTATAAATAATATAAGAAGATTTTAAGAAAATATAAAATCCTTAAAAAATTATTAGAAACATCATGCCAAGTGAAAAAAGAAAATATAAGCACCAATTATTCTTGAATAACATTTCTCCAAATTATTCCATATAATTTTGTATCAATATATAGTCCAAAAAACATCAAAATTAAATATAACCACTACTAAAAAAAATCTTGAAAAAGGTAATTAAAATAAAAAAATATGTAAAATAGGGAGAAATGGAACATTTAATCAAACAGTGGTCGATCATAAATTCAAACAAGTCTAGATCTTCCATGAACTCTATGGACCCTCAAAATCATGAGCAATGTTCCCATAGGGTTTGTGAGGATCGAAAAAAATTAATCATGATTTTAAGATAAACAAAATTATTTGAAAATTTATGGAACCACGTATCAACAAAATCATTTAAGGAATCACAAAATAATGACACTAGGATAATCATGAAAACATAAAATAAAAGAAAGATGTATGAAAAAATATGGTTGGGTAAAATGTTCATCCAAGAATAAATAAATGATATATTGATATATGGAACAATTGGGGCGGTTCAACCACAACTTTGGGAATCAAAAAACTATTTATCCCAATGATCTCCCCCTTTAAAACACACTCAACTCCCTTAAATTTTATATGAAAAAGGATTATCCAAAAGTAAAAAGGGTTTTCATACTATAAACCACTAATATAAAAAATCCTTACTATAATCCTCAAAATACTCTCTAAAACACTATCATCTTAATATGACTACCCAAACACAACATTCATAATCACAAAATAATGAAAAAATGTGGTTTAACTATGAAATCCTATAGTTAGGACTTATATGGTGAAATAACACCTCCCACACTATGATCCATAAAATCCATGCTATAGAATGGTACAGTATAATAAAATAATCTTACAACTCAAAGAATGATTGAATAAAAAATATCATGACATAAGACTTAAGTTGTGACACACTACTCAACAACACAACATCACTAACCATTAATAATGTACCCGAATATAATAATGCTATTTCCTCTATCAAACCAGTCTTAGTAAAACACCATTATCCATTATTTCATACTTGATTCTAGTTTAAATTTCTTTTAAAACCTCCTCCTCACCTACTAACAACTTTGAAATTTAATTTCATTCCCCAATGTTCAATGAACAAAAAGTAAATGACATGAAAAAATAATTACATCATACATTCTCACATTGATTAGGCCAATAATGGTTGAAAAAATTCATGAGATATATAGAAAATGGTATAGAGAATAAAAAATAAATGTATTGACCTAGGAAATGTTACACTAGTTTCTTAGGAGTTGTGACACTCATTATTGAAAAAGGAAATGATTGATTATACTCGGAGGTCCCTAATGACAATATGAATAAAATAATTGGATAACTCCTATAAAATGAGAGAATCTAATTATCAATATAAAAATTAAATTTATGTTATGAATCATTCATGTATGTTATGAGATCACCAATTATTTTTATTAAAAAAATATTTTGGGTGTTTGACCTTCAAAAAAGAGTTAGGTTAGTGTCTTTTATATTACAAGGATGAAATCATTGAGTTTATCCTATACAAGTTTCCTGAAAAAGTTGGGCACTCATATATTCCTTATAAGGATGGGAATTGATCTAGTTTTATGAAATTTTGGAACCATCTATGAAAACCTTGGGTTTGACCTCGAATAAGATTATTTGGTTAGGTGGTTCCAAACATAAACCATAGAGAGTTGGTAAAACTAGTTCCTTGTTATATTATTGAAGGGAGGGAGAATTAGCTACATTATTATTGTAATATATCTTTCAATAGGGTTCTTCACCCTATCATTGATTAATAATAAGAAAATTTACCTTTCATATAATTTTTGGGTTTCAAAAACCCTTAAACAACACATATATCCTATTTTCTATATTTCTTATCCATGATTTCGTGAACAAATTTCACTTAAGTAATAATTTAGGTATATTTAGGTGTGTATTGGCACAATATTAGTGTCTCGAGATGTCAATATAAGAAGGCATCAGTTGGAGTCTTAATAGGGGGTTTGGGGGACTCAATATTATAATATTCATGCCTGGGTATATATATTAGGTTGGTAACCATTTATAAACATTTAGGTTCCATGCTGGTCGGATGGGGAACATAGGTGTTTGGTGAATATATATAATGTATTGTTAGAACGTGGGATTGTGAGGGTAGGGAAAACAAATGACTTAGGGAACCAAATAACTTATTCATTGACAATTTATCACCCTTGTTCAAGCTTCTTCCATTATAAAATTTATGAAAAAACAATATATTAAGAAGAATTTAATATCATGAAATTTATAATCATCTATGTTAAGTCAAGAGATGAGGATGGAATAATTTATACGTGTATAATTAGCACCAGTGATTGATCAGGAAATTGATGAGAATTTTATCCGTAGACTGAGTGTGAGGTACTTTTTCCTCCTACCACTCTGTGAATTGAGCGCACCATACTGACCATTATGTATGTAATTTTTACTTTTATTATTATTACATTAAAAAATAATAATTGTGTGATTTTACTACACATGGAGTGATTCATAAATGAAATATTAGATCTTTTTCTATATGATATTGGCATGATTAAATCGTCATTTGAGGTTTTTTTATATATATGGTACTTCTTTTCATAAAGAGTTGTTTTCTCATATAGTAGATAGGTGGTTGGTAATGGTTATTTCGCATGAGGATATGACTAACTTGATATATAAATGGCATAATAGTTTGTTTGACCAGAGTTTTTTTAATGTTTGGGGCCGAAGGCTCATTTTTATTATTTAAAGAAAAAACCTCTTTAGACTGGGTAGTGGGAGACCCATTACATAACCCGAAGGCCAACTGCCAGGTGGCCTGAATGCAAGGATTGAGAGCCCATTTTTTGGCCAAAGAGCCCCTTAGTTTATAGTAATGCTACAATACCTGGACCAATACAATACATTCTATAGTACTACCGCCACTATAGTAACGACAATAGTGCCTCTATTGCTACAGTGTCACCGCCGCTACAATTCCGCCGCTGCAATAGTTCTACTACAGAACCCAGAAATTAGTCTCTGCCCAGATTTGATTCTGGGTCTTTTGGATGCCATGGAGGTGCTTATACCACTATGGTACAGGTTAGTTGGCATTGACCAGAGTTTTTTACCTTGATAATGAAAAAATGTTTCAGATATTAAATGTACATTGTGTACCTTAAGGTGTATAAATAACATACATTTGATGTGTGGTAATTTATTTTTTGTAAGGTTATTAGTTTATAGATTCCAAGGAATTATGTGTGTGATCATGAATTTATAGATGTTATTAGATAATGATTTCACTTCATGATTAATTCATAGTTTCAGGATATATGGTCCTAATTTAATTCATTTGAGTGAGGTAATGGATTAATATTTTCATATCTCTTATATGAATGTGATGATGATTTATTGTATATAGAATATGTTTTTGGAATCATATATTTATTTTTATTATTAAAACTATCTTAAATGGGTATACCACACCTAGGGTGGTTCATTGGATATTATAGATATTTTGTATTAATCTGTGAGGAGGGATGTTCATTTGGGAATTGAATATTGCAGGTTCAATCCATAAATATTTCATTACGAGTGATCGATGGAGTATAAAATGTATGACCTCTTATAAATGATTCATTTGGGATGAATTTTTTATTGATTAAATAACGATTTGTATTTACATTATAATGGATGAATTGCGATTATTATTGGTCTAAGTGTCATATTTGGTTAGCCTCTTGGTCATACAATTCCCTAGATTTTATGAATTGTTTTGTTTTTTGGGGTGATCATGACCTTCTTCATTATAGATTATGGTGATATGGTTACCCTGTAGGCTGTATGATTAAATTCATTTTTAAATTATGTACCATGTGATGTTTACTAATCTATATTTCAGTTTATCAGGTTTCATAGGAAGACACTTTGGTAGAAACAATTATGATGATTATAAAATCATTATTTTGAGGTTATTTATGTATGAATATACGATGAATGTTAGTGATGATATATTATATGTATATTAATAAATATTGGTAGTAATTTATGTAATAATTATTTATGATGTGGTTAGAGAGGTAGAATAAATGGTGTTAAAATGTATTGGGTATTTATGTGGTTGAAATTTTTATATTCAAATTCCATTGAGTTTAAATTAATTCATCATGGGAGATATATTTTCCTAAATATAGGGGAAGAAAACAAAAAACCAATGACTATCATCAATTGAAATAGGAATCAACAATACGAAGTTAGAAACTTTTAAAAGAATCCTTTATCATTATTCTTGATGAATTATCCCAAACAATGAAATTGATTGTGATATCTCAACCAAAATTATTAGGTATATTTCTCTATTTGAATACACTAGTAACCAGATTCACCAAATTCATTCATAAGACCTCTATTACCTAAATTTTTTGCTAGAACATTCCTCTTGAAGGAAAATAATGAGAAGAGTATGAGGGATATCTTTTGATTCATGAGTATTCGCCATTTTATTCGTCCAGAAATGAGTTTCATGTACTCATTTTATAGAAATCTTTAATTATATGAAAAATATTATTGAAATTCATTGGTTTCACACATTATTAAATGAATAAATATTTATCTCAGTTTTTATAACTTTTACAAAAAATACTAATCTATGTATATGATTTTAGAATAATTAAATAATAAATAATTTATCTACCCATCATCACATTAAGTGTCAATAAAATTAATAAAACATTACAATTACTATAGGATACTTGGTTGAGTTATATGCATTATCATTCATCATATACACAATATTATTGAATCAAGAATCTTGAACAAACAAAAAACATGACATAGTGCATATTAACTTGTCATTGTTTTGGATTTACTATATATATTCAAAAAAATATTCAACTTCCCCTAAATCTGTATAATTATTATGAAAAACATCACAACTCTTTATCAATTCATCCAAACTAATTTGGAGGGGATTATTATATAAAATAAAAAAAATTAGAGTAAAATTTATGCAAAAATTAATCCTTATATCTGGGACTATTTTGTTACCCTATAGAAATATATAGAATAAAAAATTATTTCGAAATAACCAATCCATAATTGTATACAAAGAGTGTCTATTAGAAAAATTTTGTTTCTACTCAAGATATAAAGGGGTTTGGTATAATCTAGATTGAATACACTCATATCATTATATGAACATTTCTACAAAAATTTGAATCATTATACATCATTTATATGTTTATATTTTTGATTAAATAAATCAGTTTATTATTTTTAAAAATAAATCATGTTACAATTATTAAGAATTTGGGATAACTTTAATAGTTTCTTACTTTTATTGGGAGTCTAGAAATGAATTTCCAATTTATGTAATTATGAATTCATATGATGTTTTTTAATAATATGGTTATCTAAAGGTTCAAATAATATTACATTTATCACACTTTGAGTAATATATATGTTCAATATTAAATAAATTAAAATATGAAGAGTTACTCTATGTTCATTTATAGATGTTGAAGAAGCTTTCGATGTGGTTACTACTTATCCTGAGGAAAGAATAATTTTAAAATTGGAGTTAGTTATAGGTAATTCTATAAAGAGATATTCATCATTGTATAGAAAGAGAATAATAATATAACATTACCTAATTCATTAGAATGTGTAAATTCATAGTGAATATTTTATTAACATATTTCATTGAGATAACTTGCAATATATGTAAATTTATTTCTGAGCATTTTACCTAAGTGGTGACATTTTTTTATGTTTTCCTCTTAAAATATCTATTTTACTATATTGTTATATGTATGTTATTAATCATAAGCAATGAAGGATTAAAATTTAGAAGATATATATTCATATGTCAATTGTGTAGATGACCTATAATTTGAGAGATTATAAGGATATGATGATAGATGATATGATCAACTAGATAAATGGATTCAAGGGATATGATAAAAGAGTACTTACCATTGTGTTTCCATTGAGGGATTATGAGGATAAGAAAACATAAACTTTGATAAGAATAAAATCAAGGATTCCTCAATTCAATTTTATATACATATTTACCAATTACAGTTTTACTAGGATGGTTTTACAATATCCATTATAAATAGTGTCTTAAATGTGATATAATATTTTGTGCATTTTTAATACATTTCACAGAGTATTTAATAACTTAGTAAAAATTTGTTTGATTTTTTTATTGAATTTACTTTTCCTTATTTTTTATCTTTAAGTATTATAGATTATAAAATGACTAGAAGACCATATTTCTTATTAAAGTAAAAAGACTAGGGTGTTGGAAATAAGATAGTATAATTTAACTAGACATCACAATACCTATTATAGTGTTTCTTCATAACATACCCATTACAACATCGGGATGACATAGGATGCCAGAGAAAATTTCTACATGGTTATAAGAATCTTTTTATTTTGACATATACACCACCCATTTGTATCCGTTCATATTTTCTCTTTATTTACTAGAAATGTTTCTCAATGTTCCTTGTAAAATTAAATATATAATAGTAGAAATATTATTTTTTATCATAGGAATATTTATTATAAGTATTAATAATTTATATCTAATAAAACAACCTATATTTTAAGGATATTATTTTGAATATTTAAATGATCATATGAAATAATTTATCATCAATATTTGTGTGGGAAATTTCTTCTTGATGGCTGGAAAAAATAATATTATAGAGAAGTAATTTATTCAGTTTAATTATAAATAATAAATGTAATATCCATCAGAGCATAAAGTGTGGAACACAATTTTTTTTATTGATTACTAGATATTAATATATAATTAGATATCATATTGGTATACAATAAATTGAATTTCGAATAAAATATAGGTTAGAAATTTTGTAATAACTAAAGTGTTGGAAAAAACTATGTTATGAGTAGATTATCATGATTAATAATTACTATATGGTGAAAGAGTGAATCAAATTCATCAACATTTAATTATAATTTGGATTAATATACAATCATTTGGTAAAAAAAACTAATATAAGTTCAATTATTAAAAATGTTAATGATATTATACTAAAGGATTGGAAAATAAAAAAGAATGCTATCAATGAAACAAATAATTTAGATAATTTACTACTTCATGAATTTATTATTAAATTAATATAATTTAAAATTTTATTAAAGAGAGATAATAAAAGAGATAAAAGTGATAATGGAATTTAAATTATATATACTTTCTGTAATTATGCTTCTTGTCTTTTTAAAACCTGAGATAATTCTTCTAAATCAGTGGTATCAAAGAGAAAATATAAGCATTTAGATAAATTAAATTCATATGATAAGGAATATTATTTTTCTTAATTTACAAGTTAAATAAATTTGACTTTCAAGAATAAGTGTTTTATATATAGTCATATAAATGGTACAAAAATAAAAAAACATTCCAAAAAAGAGTCTTTAGATTTCAATTTCTAGGAATATAATAAGAGAGGTCATATAAAACCATGTTGTTCAAAATTAATGAAGAAAAATAAGAAATATAAAAATAAATCGTAGAATGGACGAAATAATATCCTTAAGGATTTAGACCCCATGAGTTCTAGTGAAGGGGATATAACATCTAATAGTTAATCAAAAGGTAGTGGAAGTGAAATCCAAAAAATTGTTGGATTCATTTAAAATAATTTAATAGATAAAAAGTTTTATTGATATGGTCACCAAATAAATAATTGATAAAAATTAATTGAGACTCTAAATATACTTATAATTCTGATGATTATTATTAATCTTCATTGGATTATTATATAGGAAATCAATTTTGTGAAAAAATGAAAATTCATAAAATGATAAGGATTAAAAGAATTATTTTAAATGGTTAGATATATAAATCATATTTAAAATAAGATAAAGCGTTCAAAAAATTATGATTGTGTAGAGGAAAATCTTATTGAATATAATAAAATAATTTCAATGTTAAATTAGAATGATTATAAACATACATAAAATTTTTATTATTATTCTAATTCAAATTTAGATTATCCGAATTTGGTTTCCAAAAATAAATAAAATGTTATCAGTTTATAGAAATTTTCACTAAACATTAAATTTGGTAATGAATATTTTTTAAACATTTATAAAAAACTGAAATCATTGGTTAACTTATAATGTAATGGGATTTATTTTTAATAAATCACATTTGCAAATAAATTAATTTGTAGATAAATGTAGACCCTTGGAAACTAAATATAAATGGGGAGGACATTGTGAAAAATAGGTTCATTTATATCAAGTACAATTTTTACATTTCCATATAGATTTTATTTATGATGAACTAACATTAGTTCAATATGATAGAGTTGGGAAAATATGGGTTCCAAAAATTTTATTTGGAAACATAACTACATCCAAAAATTAATGGGTAAAAATAACCTAGTTCTATTAATTTCAATTAATGATGATGATTAATAGTATTCATACCGAATGATTCATATATAGTATTTTACCTTGACATATGATTGTAGATAATTCCAACTTCTAGAATTTTAAAATGTTGAATGTAGGATGATTTAATTTTAGAGACAACCCAAATGTTTAAATCATTAGAACTGATAAAGTATAATTTTTTTAAAAATCATAATTTATAATTTTTTTATTAATGGAATTAAGAAATACTATATAAGATTCATCAAGCAATAATATTTGGGATACCTTATGAATTTCAAGATTATAAAATTCATTATTCAAAATTCAGAAGGTTCTTTCATTCTTTCTATCAATAGTTATGAGAATGTTTAAACACATTACCTAAAAATCCCAAGGCATAAAAATTTACCCTGATTATGTGAAACATATTATTTATCATATATATATAATAAATTATTAATATATTGTAATTTTTTATATTTATCTAATCATTATTGGTAAATACTAGTTAGAGAACCACTTGAAGTTACAATTAATCATAGTAATGTTTATAATTGATGTAAATTTATTGAGAAACATAAGTCTAAATTTAAACCCAAAACTGAATTATCAATTTTTCATGATTTACATTTAGTGAAAAATGAATTATTTGGTCTTACAAAAATAATAATTATTTATGGAAAACATTATGTTTATCTGTTTTTTCCAAAGTTTATTTTCATGAACAAGCCATATAGAATGGTGATAAATTTACACCTATATCCAAAAAGTAATCTATCCAAATTATATTATACTTCAAATCACATTTTATTTTTATTTTATTTCTAATGTAAGTGAAAATAACATTAATAAATGGATATATACAGGTGGAATTTTAATATGGCCAACCTCATTTTTTGAAGATGCTTAATTTCAAGATAATGTATTTGAAAATAACAAATCTCTCTATAAAATAAAATAATACCCATGTTATTATTATGAAAGACGTACCTTATTTTTTAATTTTAAATAATCTTGTTAATCAATAAATCAATCCAAATTTTTCATAATAAAAATCATTAATGACAACAATAAATTTTAAATTTATATTGATATTTTTATTTTTGGATTATCATAAAAATTTATTTCTGATGGATTTTTAGAACTTATGTAAAGTGAGATTCAAATGGGAATGATGGTTGAAAATAAATTTTCATGGGTTTTCAAAACACTTAAAACCCAAAATGAAAAAAAATTAACTCAATAAAAATATATTAGACATTTAATCAACAATTTGTTTTTTAAAAATTATAATTACATCAATAGAAAATTATTTCAAACACGATCTTTATGAAATTGAAAAATATTTTTGATAAAAAATTTATAGAGTTATGATCATAAGCATACATTATCTTCTGAAAATTCAACCAAATATAATATTTACAATATGTTTTGGCTTATGATCATAAGTAAATTTTATGAAATCACCTCTTGAAGAGATAAAACTATTTTTCAATTACCTTAATTAATCATTATATAATGGCTTATTTTATTTATCTAAAAATTAATTTTTTTCATAAAATTTACTCAGATGCTGACTTTGGTGGTTGTAGGTTGGACAAAAAGAGAACATATGGAATGTGTCATTTATTAGTATAATCCTTAGATTCATGGTATAGTAAGTTGAAACCCTCAATTTAACTTTGTACTACTGATGCTGAATATGTAGAAGCTATATGTTGTTGTATACAAGTGTTATGGATTCCACTCAAACACATAGATTTTTGTTTTAATTAAATTGTAACTCAAATCTGTTGTGAAAATATATGTTTTATAGATTTATCTAAGAACATAATAGATCACTCATATGAAAATGAAATAAATGTATGTGACCATATTCCTAAGTATTACCCATAAGAAAGTGATATTATTCTCGTCTTCATTGAAAATAAAAATAAACTTGCAGATACTTTAACAAAACCCATAAATTATGTTATATATGAAATCATAATTTAGAATATGGGAATGATCAAATAAATTTGATCTTAAATCTAACTCATGTTTAACATATCCTTTAAGATTGAAAAATACCTAAAAATAGGAAGGAAATTTGATATTAAAGTCTTATTAGTTAATTATATTACTTTTATAATATTTACTATTAAAAAAGAAATGTTTTTAGGTTAACATAATCAGTTTTAATAAATATATAAATTTTTTCTATGATATATTCAGTGAAATAAAATGATGCTTTTATTTAGAATAATTTCAAGAAAATATTTCTTTATGAAAAAACAAGTTAAATTTTCCATGGATTTATCCTAGAAAGGTTAATATTATATATATATATCAGAAGATGTCTTTTTGGTGGTTCAATTTTATAAAATCCATCATCTACTATATAATTTCCATATTTTTTTTATACGAATTAATTTTAAATAATATAGGGGCTATATATTCATTCATGTTAGAATTTTCATAATCCTTTCAAATTTTATGTGACTTCATTTTTAAATTACAGGGGGGGATTTAGAAAAATTATTAATTATAAGGATTATTTTAATTTTCTTTTATTATAGGTTAAAAAAAATGTAACACCCCAATATTCCATGGTATCATTCTCTTTGAATAATACAATAGCTGGCATTGTACGCCTCTCTATGTCCTAGCACACCATGACAAATAACACAAGCCATTTAAAAAGTAGTTATGAATAGTAATACCTGAATTTTAAAATTTCATAGATTTTATTTTTCAAAATCAACTTTTTTTTTGGATTCAGAATATTAGAATTAGATTATAGTGATTTATTTTTGTTTTTTTACATTCAATTTATAATTAATAGTGAAAAAGAAATTATTATTTTTAAAAACATGCATTTTATTTAAATAATTATTTTTAATATATGTTTATTTTAATCTAAAAATAGATATATACTACCTATATTAGCCCTATTTAATTCATTGGATTCATTCTATAATAAAATTAGATATATAAAATTTTATTGACCAATTTAATGTCTCATACCAACAATCAAGGATCATTTGAAAATTTTCATAAAACATAATATTTCTGCTTCTGTTAATTGAATTTTAAAAATTTGTTAGATATCGTTGTAATAAGTATGTAAAATTATGTTCAATAGGATGAAAATAATTTTTGGAGAATAATTAATTTTGAATTTTATTTACCAAGGTTACAAATAAATTTGGTAATTAAATGTAAAAATAATATTATAATAATATATAATTAGCCCAAAAAATGTCCTAATTATATTGGATAAGCTAACATTTTCCAAAATCAACCTTAGTAAAAAATATAACCCTTTTTATCCACTTGTATTAGATTATGACAATTATTATATTTTAGTTGAAGAAGAGATAAAAGTGTTATATTTATATTTTAATAACTAAACCATTTTTAATATTGTGTTACACAAAAGATTAATTTGACTATAAATATTAATTAGAGATATAAAAATAATTCCTACATCATGGAATTTTATTTATAATTTTTATACATTATATATTTAAATTTATTTATAAATCAATGATGATGAAAAAATTACCTTATTAATGAAAGATTTAAATAATTGATGTTATAAATATTAAAATAAATATAAATAAATTTTTTTGATGACATACGTGAATTTTAGTGGTGAATATTACATTTTAGAGTTGATTAAATGTATTTTATTCAAATAAATAATGTTTTTATGACTTTTACGAAAACCAAATACTATATAGTGTCAAAATTAACATACATGAGTTTTTAAAACAAATAATATTTTATTAAATGATATGACGTTATAAATATATAATATTAGGAAAACGTACAAAAATATTATTACATATGTAATGAATGAACAAATTTAGTTTCTTTTTTCATTTTATAGTAACTTTATTAACCATGTAGTATAAAAATACAAGAAGACATGGTAAAAGTTATACTATTTAACTATGAGTTTAATCTAAAAGATAAGCTTAGTATAGTAACCTAAAAATGACTAAAACATCTTGGTTGGAAATATTTTGACCCATAACAACATTATCCTATAAATAAATCCATTTATAGCTATTAGAAACTGATAATAATTTTATAAAAAAATAACATTTCAAAATCGTCATAAAATGCTTGTCACCTCTCTTATAAAAGAGCACTTCTCCTTCTCTTAAATTCAGAACTCCAAATCCATTTGGATCAGCCAAAACCTACTAAAATCTCCTTCCACCTACTCTAAAGTAATATTAGAGGCTTTAATTGTATCATCAATTAATCCTATGTTGCACTTTTGTTCAAATCAAAAGATGGAACCTCAAGAAGAGGTAATTATTTCATCACATCTTCCAAAGTTCTTGTCTTCTTCCAATTCGTATTTTTTTTCGTTTCCTTAATAATATAATAAATACAGTACCTTATACCTACTTTGATGTTATTATAAATATGGTACAACCATATTAATTATTATATCCATCTTATGAATAACAAAGTCACCATACGAGCGTACATATGATTTACCTTTTCCGCGTTAGGTTGTAGTTTTTTTATTCTGCACATAATAATTTGAATGGGTATAATAATAACTATAAATGATGTAAATATAAAATATAAAATTTTGATGATTATGTATAAATAATATTCCATCCAATTACATATGATTTCACCATCAACAGAGTGATATTCTCACTCGTGCATACGTACGACTTACCCTCTCCACAATGCGATAGGATTTCATTCCCTGTAGTAACTATTCATGATTAATTTTAATTTTAATATTAAAAAATAATGTTTAAGAACATAATATCATTATGGATATGAGTAAAATAAATCCTATATATAACAAACATAACTTACATAACAAAACATATAAAGGAAAATGAGTCAGTTAACACCCGAAACAATGATACCATTGAAATTCTATTAACAAAGCAATATTAGAGGATCATATATGATATCATATTTATGTATTTGTGTCTTGTGTAATTTAATAACAATGATTTAACCATTATAGAGGAAGTTAATATACTCCCGACTATGTAAAAGTACGTGGTAATAGTTACTTTTACATTCTATTTATTATTTATGGTTTTTTATACGTATGTATATTCTGGGACCTCTTTATCATCCACATATGTGTTTCTAAAAAATGTATTTCAATATTTTTTTTCTATTTCTTAGACTATGGGATGATTTAATTTATACCATTTTTTTACTTTTCATAAAATGTTTTGAAAGGAATCATTCTTTCATTTTCCAAAACAAGGTACTTTATAAACATTTCAACAAATAAAGGAAAGATTGTTTTTTAACTTATATAGAGGGTGCATATATATTCCGATGTTATAACACCTTCGATGATTCCATTAAAATATTATAAAAATATTTTAAAAATAAAGGCTTTCTTTTATTATTATGAAACTTTCAAATTATTTTGATGTATAAAGAGATAATTATCTCAAATAGTATTCTGGATTGATTTAATCTATGTCAACATCTATTGTTGGATTTTATGATGTTTATTTATTATGATAAAATTTTCAATATTTTATTTATAGTTTTATGATATGTTTGAATGTGGATGTTTTATTTTTATGTCGTTCATGCTTTATGGTTAATGTAATAACATTTAGTATGATAGTTTAATATGAATAATTATGTTATGTTTCACACTTTTCATATGAGGAATGCATTGGACATAGAAAGTGATAGGCAGGAATGGATATAACCCCCCAATGCATCAGTAGGTATCATAAGACAAACTAATTTCTTGAAATAAGGCCTTGACAATATTATTATTTGATTTCTTGGCACGAGGCCTTGACTATGTGGTTTTGATGTCTAGAATTATGCATTCCATCATCATGATATTAGCTATTAATATAACATGTGACTATTCTACTAGTATAATATCCTTGTGAATAAGTAAATGGAATTATTTGATTTATCATTGACATATTATGATGATTTTTATGTTTTAAAGGATTTTGTTTTAGTCTTATAATTTTCCATAAATATTAATGATTTTTTTATTTTTTTGCTATATTTTTATCCTTTCTGGTCATTTGAGCCCACCCCTTTATTATGTTTTATTTTTTCCAGGATGCGAAGAAGCATTTCATGATTGACTAACAGGGATAGGATAAGGGTATGGGTGTGTTTAAAAGAGACAAAATGTTTTTTATTATTCATTTCATAATGTAATGTAATACTTATGATTGTTTCTAATACTTCTATGTCTATTAAATAGAAGGTCATTCGGGACATGATCTCTTGTGATCATTCCAATGTTATATAATAATGCAACGAATATGGGTATCTGAGGTTGCAGTAATACAGTTAGTATTAGAGGAAATTTAGTTCAAACATTGAAAACTATATCCAAAAAAATCTTATTAGAGACCATTACCATAAGATAAACATGGAGGATTAGTATATAATAAAATCCCCAAATTTTATTAACATAGATATTATGTGCGTTTTCAAAGAAATAATTCCCTATTTGGAAACTACATGAAGACATGTTTCTGGACCAATTTACATAGGAGTGAATGGTCTCATAAGGAGTTTTTTCGTGACTTGTGGTATCCTATTACACGACAGTAGTCCTTACTACACTTCTGGTTTGACACTCCTATGGGATCTTCATTGGTTAATTCACATTTTATTTCCAAACCATTATGAATTATTTAGGATTAAATAATTCCCCAATGATGTTTTTTATGATTATCAATTATATGCAAAAAACTATTCAATTTATGTTATGTATTTTACCTATTTGGAATTATTAATTGTGATTCAAAAACTAATCTAGTGTACTCCTTTGATTTGAAAGGGAACCTAGTGGAAGGAATAAAAACCATATCAATAAACTTAATCAATGTATAGATTTACCTCTTATTCACGGTAATTATGGTGGATTTGGTGATGCAACTGGTGCTGATCAGCTTATAACTATACGGGGACAACACACTTAGGTTATGAATAACGTCCTTACCAATATGGAGAACCCTGATCCACAATTCATAGGTTCAATGTTGGGCCTCTACATGAGAAAACAACCACTAACATTCAATAGGACTACAAATCCATTTGTAGGTGAGTAATGGATAAGTTCCTTAGAAAAATATTTCATGCTTTAGCGAGTACCAAAAGAGAGAAGAATGTCATGGCAGCTTATCACCTCTTAAGAGATTCATATCAATGGTGGTCATTAATTCCAAACACAAAGGAGGATTAACAGTTATGAAATATGGAATTAAAGGAGTCAAAATAGATTTTAAGAGAAAAATACATTCCCCATGAACATCGAGCTAATATTGAAAGCCAATTACTGATTTTGAGGAAACATTAAGATGAGAATATTTCCAAGTATGAGGAGAACCTTATAAGGTTATCAATGTATATTTTAGATTATATATAGAACCTAAAAAGTAATATTGATTAATTCCATGAGTGGTTAAAACCATTTCTCTATTGATCATTAGTCTCACAGTCCATCTCATTGCATAAAGAGATAGTTTCTTGTGCTGTCTATACAAAGAAGGAATTTTCTATGTCTTATGAATTTAAAGAGAAGAAAGAGAAGAAGAGATATATTGAAAAATATGAAAAATAAAATAAGGGGATGAAGGGAATAGTTGACTTTTAGTTCTGTAGTAATTATAAGAAGAAACACCCTGGTACTTGCCTAAAGGGGATTGGATTTTGTGGCACATGTAGAGAAAAAGACCACCAAGATCGTGATTGTGTGGTTAATAATGTGGATGTCATTGTCCAATTCTATAATTTTAAAGAGATGGGGAATTAGTCAAATTAATGTCCTATGTTTTATGGAATCATACCTATGAAATGGCCTATGGGGAAAGGTCAAGATTATGCAATCAAAACTACTATGGTTGAAGTTCATAATGATGAGAGGCGGGTACTATAATAATTTCCTCAAAATTAGCCAATGCTTTATTTGTTCCTAGATCAATGTATTCTTTCATATCTTCCCATTTATCCATGAAAATTAGATATTCACAATTTTACTTAACAAGGGAGTTGTGAATCAAAACTCCTAAGAGAAGTATCATATCTACAATGTTTTTTCAATCAGTTACCATTATGGAATATAAAAATTCATTATCTTTTGATCTTATATTCATAACCATTATTTAATTTGTTATAATCATTGGCATAGATTGGATTTCAGACCATGATTCAAAAATTTATTATATGTAGAATAATTTTACAACTTTTGATGATGATAATGAATCTTGTATCGTTAGAACCTAAACAACACAATCTGATTCCCATCATGATCCACCGCTAGTAGCTATACTAAATTCAATTATTGGGGATGAAGGGAGTGAAATAGATAAGGGTGAGGAAATGAATGTTCAAATATAAGAAGTACCTATTGGGTATGAATATATTGATGTGTTTCTAGAATATTTACCTAGACATACTGTATAATGGGAAATTGTGTTTTCCATTATCATGTTTCATGGTTCAAGGCCCATATCAAAGACACCTTATAGAATGGACACTGTGGAATTAGTAGATCTAAAGAAAAAACTATAGTAATTTAATAATAAAGTATTTATTCTCCCTAATGTTTATCCATGGGGAGCCCCTGTTCTTTTTTTATGAAAAAATAAGGATCTGTTAGTTTTTTCATTGACTAAAGAGAGATCAATTGTATAAAAATAAAGAACATGTATCCCCTACATCTCATTGACGATTTATTTGATCAACATCATATTGCTCAATATTTTTCAATGATTAACCATAGATATGGATATCATCAGTTTTTCATGAAGAAGGAAGACATTCCAGAGATAATAATTCAATCCAGGTATGGGTATTATGAGATTACAGTAATGCATTTTGTACAGAAAAATGCACCCATTGTATTCAAGGATATAATGAATTGTGTTTTCAAAGAGTATCAAGAAGACATTGTATTGGTATTTATCGATGAGATATCAGAACATTTCAAAATATATGAAGATTTTGAAAATAATATGTGCACTATTATTAAAACTCTTAAAAGAAATGAATTATATGGGGTGTTTAGCAAGTGTTAATTCTGGCTTTAGGAGATTTAATTTCATTTTCATATTGTCCCTATTTATTGTAACTATGTTGATCCTTTAAAGAAAATGACAATATAACAATTGCTAGAACTGATGTGTATAATCAAGGAACATAGTTTTATTGGTTTATCATCTTATTGTGAGCATTTCGTCCAGAAATTTACCTGACTGGCTATCCGATTAACCAACCAAACACGTAATGGGGTTAAATTTGTTTGAAATAATGATTGTGAGGAATGGTTTAAAAAATTGAAGAGATGATAAGTTAGTTATATTATCTTGACTCTATCATCAGAAAATTATGGGGTTTTTATTTATAGTGATACTTTAATTAAAAGACATGGTTTTGTACATATGCATAATGAGGAAGATATTGAATATTAATCACATAAGGTAAATATTCATGTACAAAATTATCCCACTCATGATATTGAGATATAAGTTGTAATTTTTTATCTGAATATATGGAGACACATTCTCTATAGTGAAAATGTGATATATTTAATATTCATACGAGTTTAAAGTCTATTTCTCCTCAATGAAATAACTCAACATGATGGAAAGGCGATGGCTTGACCTACTAAAAAATTACGATTTCACAATACACTACCACCCAACGAAAGAAAATAAGGTAGAAGATGCTTTGAGCGGAAAGGTCCATGGATTTAATAACAAGATGAGAGTTGGAAGGAATCCTTTGATCATAGAACTAGTAAAGATATATATGGGAATAATCATAGTAGCAGAAAAATCAATACTTTTTTAAATGGTTTCCAAATCATATTTACTAGAATGGGTAAAAAGTTCTCAGACTAATGCTGAGGAATTTGAAAATAAAAGTAATGATGTGAATGATGTGAGATTGATTGAATTCGTATATGAAGATAGAATAATGATATTTGGTAAAAGGATTTGTGTTCTTGATATACCTGATCTAAAAAGTGGAATTTTTTAATGAATCTCATACCTCCAATTTAATTATACACCATTTTATCAATAATATGTATAGAAATTTGAAAAAACATTTTTGGTTGGACAACATGAAGAGGGAGATTTCTGATTATGTGTCATGAATTATCATTTGTCAATAGGTCATGGCCGGAAGGCAATATCCTAGAGGAGTCATGAAACCTTTACCCATACCAAAGTGTAAATAGGATAATATTATGATGGACTTTGTCATGGGGATACCAAAGATTCCAAGAAGTAATGATGCAATATGGTTCATTATTGATCGTCTTACCAAGTCAACACATTTTCATTCTATATGTGAAGATTTACCACTTGAATGTTTATCAAGGCAATATATTAAAGAAGTTATAAGATCTCATGGGGTAACCTTATATATTATTTCTTATAATGATCTCTATTTTACTTCACGATTCTGGAAAAGTCATAAAAAATCCCTAAATAATGAACTTTGTTTGACCACTTCCTACGACCATCAAACTGATGGACAATCAAAAAGGACTGTTCAAACCATAAAGACATGCTGAGATCTTGTTGGAATTACATTAATGGTATGTGGGATCAATAATTACCTCTAATATAATTTTCCTATAACTATACCTTCTACTAAAGTATTTAGATTCCACCATATCAAGAGTTATATTGAAAGAGATGTCTAACACCAACTTATTGGGATAATGCTGGTGAGAGAAAACTCGCAAGCACAGAACATATCAATGAAACAAGGGAAAAGGTGATGATTATCCTAACCCACATCAAAGCATCTCAAAGTAGAAAAAAATATCTATGCCAATTACTAAAGTAAGGAATTGTAATTTCTAGTAGGAGATATTGTTTTCATAATGTTATCTCCATAAAATGGTGTTATAAAATTCAGAAAAATGGTAAATTAAATCACATGTATATTATAAATTTCAAAATTCTAGAATGAATTAGAGTTATAACTTACTGTTTGGAAATGCTACAATTTCTCTCCAATGTTCAGGATGTGTTCCAGATATCACTGTTGATAAAATACATTTATGACCCAACACATGCACTAACCTCTGGAGAAATTGAATAGAAAGTTGATCAATATTATTTTGAAGATCCTATCAAAATTCTTGATACCAAAGAACAAATGTAGAGAAATCAGATGGATCTTCTAGTAAAGGTTCTTTAGAGAAACCATTAAATGGAAGAGGCCATGTGGGAACCTTAGGAACTAATGACGAATAACCACCCAAATCATTTTAGGTAGTAATATTCTAGAAATTTCAAGGATGAAATCATTTTATGGATGGAATATTGTAACAGCCCAAGCTTCCACGGTATGCTTCCCTTTAAATAATACAATAGCTTGCGTTGTACAAAGCTTCCTGTTCTGGAACACCATGACAAATCAAATGTTCCATTTTAAAAAAGAGGTTACGAATAGTAATACCCACTTTTTGAATTTTTATTGATTTTATTCTCCAAAACGGAATAATGTTTTGGATTTAGAATATCATAATTATATTAGGATGAATATTTTTGTATTTTCCTGAAGACCATCAATTTTTTTCATAGTGAAAAACATTAAGTTATTGTTTGAAACAGATTTTCAATTTGAATAATAATTTTTAATTTAAATTTATTTTAGAGTCAAAATTGAATTATAATAGGTATATTATTCCAATGTAATTAATTGGAGTCATTTGATAATAATATTATATATATATATATATATAATTGTATTGAACTATATATCGTCTTTTACCCACCATCTAGGCTCATTTGAAATGTTTAATAAAATGTAATTTAACCTCTTTTGTGAGTTGAATTTCAAAAATATTATTGATATAATTGTATTATGTATGTAAATTAGTTTCCAATAGGATGAAAATTAATTTTGGAAAATAGTAACTTTTGAATTTTATTTACTACGGTTAAAAGTAAATAGTCTAAATACAGGTAACCATATTATTATAATAATGTAAAATTACCTGAAAAAATATCCTAATTCTATTGGATAATTTTATTTAGAAAATAATAATCCTCAGACAAAAATATGACCCTTTTAGATCCACTTTTATAAGATTAGGAAATTTATTATATTTTAATTAAAGAATAGTTAAAAGTGTTAAATTCAAATTATAATAACTAAACGATTTTTATTATAGGGTTACACATAAGATAAACTGGACTATAAATATTCATTACAAAGATAACAATATTTCTTACATTGTGATATTTAATTCGTAATCATTATTCCTTATATAATTAAATTTATTTATGACACAATGATGACTCAGTAATCCCCTAATTAATGAATCATTAAAATAATTGATGTTATAAATATTAAAATAAAAATAAAATGAAACTTTTGATACCATAAAAAAATCTCTATGTTATTAAGACATGTTAGGGTTGATTAAATGTATTTTTTTGAAGTAATAATGTTATTGTAATTTTAGAAAAAACAAATACATAATTGTGTCAAAATTGACATAAATGAATTTTTAAAACAAATACTATTATATTAAAAGATAAAATTGTCTTATATATCTAGGACTCTGAAAAAAGTCTTAATTAATGATATGTGTGTCATTATTTAACTACATTACGTTCTCCGGTCAATTTATTGTAACTATTTTAACCATGTAGTATAAAAATGCCATAAGACATGGTAAAAGATAGACTATTCAACTAAGAGTTAAATCTTAAAGATAAGGTTAATAAGGTAACTTAAACTTGTCTAAAACCTATCGGTTTAGATGATTTCTTCCCATTAACACCTTTTAAAATAATAAAATCTATTTTTAGATAATATAAACCGAAAATAATATTAAAATAAAACAATGTTTCAAGCTTTTCCTTAAATGTCCCACACCTCTCTTATAAATGTGTACTTTACTTTATCTTAAATTCTCACTTACCAAACATTTTGGCTCGGACATACTCTTCATAAATAACTTCCCAACAACCCTCAATTCGTCCTAGAGGCCTTAAATTGATCATAGATCCATCATAATGATCCCTTTTGTTCAAATCAAAATAATTCACTTGAACAAGAGGTAAATATTTCATCACCTCTTTCAAAGTTCTTTTCTTCTTACACCTCCTCTTTCATTGTTGTTTCAATAAAAAATAAAAAATAAAGTACTTTCTACATAGTAGGATGTTATTAAAAATATTATAATCCATATTCATTATTCTATAGGTCCTATTAATGAAAATGTCACCATACATGCGTATGTACGGCTTACCGTCTCCACATAATGGTGTAGATTATTAGTCAACACTTCTTTATTTGGATGGTTATAATAATGAGGATAATTTATGTAAATAATAATTATAAAATAATAATAATTATTATATATATAATATAAATTTCAATTACATATTATTTCAACATCAATATAATGAAATTCTCGCTTGTGCATACGGTCGATTTACCCTCTCCCTAACGCGATGAGATTTCATTCCCCATTATAACCATTGAAGAATAATATTCGTTTGATGATTAAAAAATAATGTTAAAGAACATAACATATCTCTGGATATGAATCAAATACATCCTATCTATAACAAATATGACTTACATAACACAAAATATAAAGGAAAACTAATCCGCAATCACCTGAAACAATCATACTACTGAAATATTATTAACAAAGAAGTATTAAAGAATCATATATTATATAATATTTATGTATGTGGATATTTTATAATTTAATAACTATGATTTTAACATTATTCCAGATGTTAATGTACCATTTTCTATGAAAAATTAAAAGGTAAGGGTTGATTTTATCGTCTCATTATTATCTGATGTTGTTTATACGTAAGTATTTACTGGGACTGCTCATTCATTCACGTCCATGTTTATTAAATATGTTTTCAAAACAATTTTACTATTTAATAGACTATCAGTTAATTTCATTAATACCCTTGTCTAAATTTGTATGAAATATTTTGAAAGGAATCCTTCTGTATTTTTCCAAAACTATGAACTTTATGACCTTTTCGAAAAATTAAGGAATTACTGTTTTTATAACTTTTATAGAAGGTGTAGCTATTTTCTTCTGTTATAAGACCAATTAAGTTTCCTACACAAGATTGTACGAATATGTTGAAAATAAATTTTTTCATTTATAATTGGTAATATTTTTAATTATTTTATATTATAAAGATATATTTCTCTAAAATAGTTTTTGGATTGATTTCATCTATGTCAACATCTATTGTTGTATTTTATGAAAAATATTTATTATGATAAAATATTCCATATTTTATTGAGAGTTATAAAATATGATTGGCTATGGATGTCTTATTTCTATGTCATTCATGGTTTATGGTAAAATTATTAACATTTCATATGATAGTTTAATACAAATGTTTATGTTATGTTTCAGCTTTTTCATATGACTAATGCATTGGATGTAGTATGTGATGGGCGGGGCCTGCTATAGCCCATCAATGAATCTGTAGGTCTCATGAGAAAAACTAGTGTCTTGGAATAAGTCTTTAACAATATTTTTATTTTATTCTTGGCATGAGGGATTTTCTATGTTGTTATGATGTACGACCATATACATTCCATCATTATAATATTTACTTTTGATATTAAATGTGATTATTATACAATTAGAATATATATTATAACAAGTAAATGACATTATTTGATTTATCATTGCCATATTATGATGGTGTTTATGTTTTAAAGGATTTTGTTTTAGTCATATACTTTTCCATAAATTTTTATGCATATTTATTATAGTTTCTTCTATATTGTTATCCTTACTGAGAGTCTAAGATAACCCCTTTATTATGTTTTATTTTTACTAGGATGCGAAGAAGTATTTTCTTACTGACCAGTAGGGATAGGCTAAGGGTTATAAGTCAGTTCAAAGGAGACAAAATGTTTTTTATTTTTAATTTCATAATGTAATGTAAATCTTATGAATGTAACTAGTAATTCCAAGGCTAATAAATTTATTGGCCATTCAAGACATGATCACTTGTGATCATTCCAATGTTATGTAATAATTATTGGAATCTAGGTAACTGGGGTATAGGCATTATAATATCAATAATTAGTAATAATGTTATGTCTATTAACTTCTATAATGTGGTGGAATTTTATATGATGTTATTTTTTTAAAAGGTATATTTTTTAAATGTTATTTTATCCAATTTATATCTAATAAGTTATTTTTGAATGCTTAATGTCATGATGTAGACTTTTATTTCAATATAAATTAAAGGGTGGTTTTTTTAAATATAAAATATATTTTTAATTTATCTTATGTGTCTTATGACTTCCAAAAAGGGGGAGATTATTGAGTCAATAACACAATTTTTTTCTAAATGAAAATAATCATAATGTGAATTTGAGTAACTTCAATCTTTTTTTAGTTATCATTTGAGTTGATAAAAAAAATTTCATTTATAATAGTTTGTATCACATAAGTCTTTTTATTGATAATTTATTGATATGATGTTTCACAAAGGATTATATTAATTGGAATTATTAGAAAATAACCACTATATAATAAATCCATGAAATAATAAATAGCTTATATATGTTCATCGATAGATTATGATGATGATTTTCATGTGGTAACCACTAATCCCCAATAAAAAGGAATTTTAATGTTGGTGTTATTTTAAATAGAGCATCTAAAAATAGTAGTATCTTAATAGAGAATGAGAAAAATAAAATATCATTAATCAATGCTACTAATTTTTGTGATTATATTAAATCTTTCCAAAACATGATTCCTTGAGAGAATGTCTTATTAGTGTATTTTTTATTTCTTGGGTTTTAGATTTGAACTTCCTTTTGGTGAGGTATGTCTTTTAAAAGATAATAATTTTTATATTGAATGAATTATGTTATTGGTAATCTATATTGAGGGATTTTGAAATGAAAGATAGAGCTTCATGTGTGAAGTTTGAAAAAACCATAAGAGTCCAGGATTCCGATAATTAATAGATTTGAACTTTGTTCATCTGGATTGAGGGTTTCTAATGATAGAAAAATAGAGAACCTACTAATGGGTTTAGGTTCATGTATTTCTAGGATATGAAAAAAATATCATACCATTTTTATAAATTCAGGGATACATAATATGAGTATTACATACCACCTTACTGCTTAAGGTTAAAGCAAGTTTCTTTTATAATATCTTTTATAATAAATGTTCTAATTCAAATTAAATACTCTATGTATATTTTTAATAATTTTTTTTTCAATTCTTATAAACTCCTTCATGGATTTTTGAGTTTCTAATATTATTTATTTCCAATTAATTTAAAAAAATTACTCTTATATTTTGTAACGTGATCAAATAACATATTTACAATCTATGTAAAACCATGAGGGATCCATAAACTTTTATGTAGAATTTAAAAAATAATCATCCATCCATTATTAGTTCTATTCATAACATAACCATAAAAATAGTGATCTAATGAATATAATCCCCATATATATGACAAAAAATATCCTCGAGACATAAAACATGTTAACCAAGTATATCTCGTCTCATACCTCATTGATTCTCTAAAAAATACTTCCATGATTATATGAATAAACCACATGAAATTATAAAAAACAGCTTAACAAATAATATAGCACACAAATATTCATCTCTATGAAATTTCTTGGTAAATTTCAATTTAGGTATTGAAGCCATCTACATACAACACCATAAGTAATAAAATTGCCTCACTAACCTTCTTTAATGCAGAAGAATAATTTAAATTTATTATTAAAACAAAATCATCAATTTTATCATAAATTTTTTATTCTAATTCCTAGAATATTGAACAAATAAATAAATAAACCATTTTTTCTTTGATACCTTATAATCATTATTTATCACTTTAAAACACTGTGGTTGTATCATATACGAGTCATTGACAGAATTCCCATA
This sequence comes from Viscum album, assembly GCA_963277665.1. Classification (NCBI taxonomy): domain Eukaryota; kingdom Viridiplantae; phylum Streptophyta; class Magnoliopsida; order Santalales; family Viscaceae; genus Viscum; species Viscum album. The sequence goes on along the minus strand of OY728141.1, from coordinate 1,603,332,106 downwards.
ATGTAATGTGTGTCTAAAATCAATTTTATATATATCATAATTATAATTATTCAATGTAGAAATAAATTTTTTAATTTAACTTATCATTATTATATGTTGATAGGTCAAAAAATAGTCAAAAAAATCTATAACCCTTTTATACTAAGATTAATTTATTGGAAGACATCCTAACATCCATGTATATTTTCATTCAGAATATCATCTATCACATAATGGACCTCACCATATAATGTTCATTCACCATGGACAAAAATGGATTAGTTTAGATAGAATATATTTCACACACACATACATATATGTATACATATATATTATCACATACTTTTAAACAATGCATATAATTACGAATGATGTTTTTAAATTGTTTTTGATTGAAAAAAAGTAGTACACCTTTCTTAAGGATGATCTGATGACCTACTAATGGATTAGTTAAATTCATATGTAAATATGGATGCACACTTAAAATATTGATTGAATTTTATTCTCAATTGGGGAACATTAAAAATAAAGTCTAGGTGACAGAAGATTTATTGCCTATAAATAGAACATTTTTCATGATCATTGGACATATATGATATTGAGGGAAAGCGGGTCAAACATGGGAGAGAGAAAATATATTCTGAGCATATCCATGCCCAATGAACTCCCAAATATGATTTTCAAATTGAAACATATTAGTCAATGATATCGTTTAATTTTCCTCATTAAAAGGTTTCATACATGATAAATTCTTGAATGATCACATTGATAGGGTCTAGAATCCATACCTAGGTAAAGGTCACCCTTAAATGAATATTTTGAGGTTGAATGATTAAAGGTCATTAGAAATTTTAAAAATTTAATATAAGAATTTTATAAAAATCCCCCATGATTATTTATAAAATTTACCTTCTCTAATTTCAGTTACCTTAGTGAAATAATTTCATTTTTCCAAATATCCAATATAAAATTAAAGGCTCTATTTTACCCAGGAGTTTCCCTCTGAATAAAAACCCTTCCAACCACTTTATTCTAAATAACAATGTTTATGATTTTTTGATTCATATGAATTATATGATCTTTCAATTAATAATTCAAAACTTTTTGTCAAGAAGATGATATCTCCCATTAAATTATTCTCTCAATCATAAATTCTCTCTACATGGTCACTTATGTATCCAATTTTTAATAAGGATTTTTCATCTTGATGAAACCATGACAAAACTCCAATCCCTGAATATAAAATTTTATATTTCACTATAATAAAATATTCCATGGATATATTTTTTTGTATAAGACATACAATTTTAACTCTATCACTCACATAATCTTTTAATGGCTTGGTGATATTGAGTCCCTTCCCTAAATAAACTTTGAATATAGTCATCCATAGACATTTTCACAGTTTCCCCACTTAGACATACTCATGCATAATTATAACATATGTTATCCTTGATAATCAAACAAAATTTAGTACTAGTAATGTAAACATAAACATACAGAAATGGAAGAACATTATTCATTGTCACATGACCTTAAATTGTATTATGAACACTTCTCTAATTGATTTAATATACATATTATTCCCTCTTGAATGACTTATATTGCATAACACATTTCTTTAAGTGTAAAAAATGTCATGTGTATTTAAACACTAATATATAACTCTATTGTATTTGATTCACATTTAGGGTATTTGTACGAAGCCATCAGCTGGATCAAACCTAACACTATGGTAACATCCACCTCTTATCATCCTATACATCTTCATGGATGGTATTAAACTCTAGAGTGATTTACTATATTACTTTAAATAATAGTGTAATAAATAAATGATTTTAAAATGTATAATAATATATTTACTTATATAATATTCTTCTAAATTATTTGGTTTTATTAAATTTCATTCACCAAAATGGTATCTAATATATTAAATGATTTTATTTATAAATATCCTTAAATTTATAATGGATTTTCAGACTTTGCAATAAGATACATCAAGCCATTATTCAATGTTTTATATTCTTTTATTAAAAAAACATACTAAAATGTACCAATTTAGTAAAGGGTTCATAAAAACATTGAAAACATAAAAATAGAGAACCTAACATGAAATAATTTTTCATGGAGGGATATTGACTGTGCACACAGCTTTTTTTATGGATCCCCATTAGAAATTTGTTTCTATTTTTGAAATACACATTTAATCCAAGGGGAACCTGAAAATAATGGAAAAAGAGGAACAAAATTTCCCGACCATATTGGTTGTAATTAGATTATTACTAAGGTTGGAATGATCACTAATAAGTTATACTGTATAATTGTGTTTCCAATTTATATGAATCTATCTTAGCATTAGGAAACTAAAAAACTCTCCCACACACACATGGTCTATGTCAGTAGATAGTGAATTATTTTTTACATAAGAACTTTTATTAGGGTGAAATACAAACCATGGAAATAGATTATGATAATTATGAGGGTATGAATCCATAGATAATTGTGTTGCATCAACATGATGGTAAGGGGAAAGCGGCCCACATCATGAAATCAAAGTAATTAATGATTCTCTATTGGAAGTGAGTTATATATTTTTTATAATATCAATATTAATCTGATAAGGATGTCCCCCTAATTACATGTGAGTAACTAAGGAGGAATCATATCAATCATAATAATCACCACCATCATACAACCACGACTTCACCAGAAACTACCAAGAATCTTTTGTCCTTCCAAAACGGACTGTTGAAGTTGGTTCCCTATAACCAAAATCTGCATACATAATGATTACATGTATTTAGTTATTTTAATATCAATAAAAATTCTTATCATATTATAATTTTTCTTATATAATTTTTTTTGTGAAAATTCCATTAGAATATATATAGTACTAAAATCTGATAATAGATTCCCACTTTGATGGGAACCTGGAGGTGCCACCAAATTATTCATGAGTAAATGTTCAATGGATTGTAGATATAATTTTATGGGACATATAATATATATTATATAAAGGTTAGTAGTATCATAACACATTTATTCACCTTCTATGGGTGTTATCCCTCATAAATCTCTATGAAAGGACGAAATTAGAATAAATGTAGTAATAGGAAAGACAAATTTTGGGTGTCATTGGATATTCCTATCTATGAATGTTTATACTGATCATTATAATTAAATATGATATTTGATGAATACCATAAGTTTCATTATTTTATGTATTTATGAAAACTATGGTTACATATGATAATAGTGAATTAGGATATATTATGTTATTTACAATTGATATTGAATTAATTGATATTATGCATATTGATTTATACCTTTTGTCTATTAACAGAAATTTATATCACCCTCCCTTTGATGAAATTAGAACTGCATGTATAAATCTGAGGACATATTGTTCAATTTGAAATTTCATTTCTAAAAGTTCAAAGAAAGAGACATCAAATAAATAGGTTTATAACACTAATGTGAAACATGTTTTATTAGAGATATCATGGTAATGGAATTATGTTACACAATAAGTGTTTAAAAGATTTTTCATATCACTGTGACTTTAACTTCTTAATCTATAGGTGAAATGGAATATTACTAGATGTTAACCTTGGACATTAGGAATCTCCACTTATTTCCACTATGAAATAGGCCTAGAGGATCACACACTAAGTCTACCAACAATCTCAGTTAAATTCAATATTTAATCTAACGAGTCAGAATAAATATTATTACTACTTCATGGTTTGATAATAATTTTGGATTGGTTGATTACAAAGATTTAATCAAACATTATTTGAAAAAATAAGTGTGTTAAATAAAAATAATAATCTTTATTTTCATGGGTTGGTGAATATAATAAATATTCTATTTATCATTGAATAATATAATGATATTTATTTAATTAATAAATATTCATTATTCATGTTTCGGAAAATGGTGAGGAGTATAAGTGAACCCTAATTAATAGTCTGATTGGAAAGAATGTATGTGATATTTATTTATTCTTAGGTGGTTCGTATATCATGTGAATAATAATTATATTATTAACATATGTGTATCAATAATAATTTAATAACATGAAAGTGTTTTGGGTGCATGTTTCAAACTATAAACCTGACATAATAAATATCTAATTAAATAACTTTCTAAAACACACTTTTTTGTGCTCAATAGATAGAGAGAAGTTCCCACAATACCTAAAGATATTTATAGAGATATAAAGTGTGATTTATCATCCTCTTCACTAAATCTATCATGTTATTATTTATAGTTCATCATCCTTATAGAATATGTATACTACTATCAACTAAAAATGATTCGAGTGGTCAAGATCAATCATGCTAACACACACTGATTCCATTATGATGTTCAATGATTATGGTGCAAGGGGGGATAAATGTTAGAGGGATTATTAACTTAGATCTTATATCCCAATGATGTTATAATAAGATAATGTAAACCAGATCTTCAATAATGAACTATTTATGAGCTCTAGTAATTCTAGATCAAATTATAAATTAATTATAAATTACAAGAGATGATCCTCCTCTTTGGGTTCTAAAATTCAAGTCATGTAATATATGAATTTCATTGGTTATAATGTCATTCATTATTTAAAAAAATTATTTTTAAATAAAGAATAAGACGCTATGTTAACCCGACTATATAAGAACCTTCTCTGTTCCCAAAACATACAAGTGGTATGAAAGTGGTAATAAGGTTAATTTATAATTATATAGTAATCATTGATTGAATGGTATTATTTTTCAATTGATTCAATTTTAAATCTACCCTTTCATGAAATTAATAAATATTTTTATATTAATTCATCTTATTTCATTCTCACATAACTAATAAATAGGTTTATATTAAATAATGATAAAATTTAAAATTCAATCTATAGATTCCAAAGGTTCAATCCAGGAACCATAAGGATACACAATGTGTACCCCAAATGAACACATTATGTACATGTTAATATTGTGTGTATCTCTTGATAATATCATACCAAATAGATGATATTATATTGGTAATCCAATAAAAGTGTATCTGTATATAGGTCTGGATAGAGAAGATTAGTTTTTGAAGAACAACAAGTCATGTTTCATTTGATACTAGGATGTAGTCCCCATATCATCATAATAGAGAACATGGGGGGGGGGGGTCCAATAATTTTATCTATCTGCTAAATGAAACTAGGATTGGAAATTTATGAATATTAGGGGACACACACAATGTGGGTATCCCAAAAGTTGTGTACCTGATACACACCCTTGTGTTGAAACATGCCCAATTCTTAAGAATGTGTCATGGAAATAGGCAGAAGAGAATACACACCTTGTGACCAAGAAATTTCAATTAAATTCACTTCAAATGGTGTTCTTAATTTAATATTTAGAGAAACTTTAATTATATAATTAATCTTATTAACATGTGTTATGTGTGTCATTAATTTGAAATTACTCTCCATTTCATAGGATTTTTTATTATATATTGAGTTAAACGTTTTGTTAAAATCTAAAACTAAATGTTTTGTAAGATCTTTTATTAATGTGAACTCCATGGGAACCATGATCATTTTGTCAAGTACAATTAAAATGTGTTCTGTGTGTCGTTGAAGTTTATTCCATGAAATTACCTATCACAAATGTATCATAGACTCCAAAGGAATGCATAGGTATAAGGATCAGGATTGGTAGTTTAGGTGAGCAAAAATCATTAAATCCAAGTACACTTGTGTGGTCTAATCATTAAAAATAAATTTAATAAATTTAATTTTCTTAGAATTGTGAATGAATAATTTTTAGGGATTCATGGAGTTATTAAGATAAATTTAATTAATTAGAATAATCTATGTTGAATTATCATAAAAAAAGAAATAAATATAGTAATTTTTTATAAATTGAAATTGATTTTTATTTGCATACTACATGGATGGTCATGAGATTAGACCAGAACATTCAACATGATTTGATTCCTATTAATCAATTATTTTATTTTGTTTAAAATTATGGTCTATATGTCATCCCCTTATTCTTATTATGTAATGGAATGTATTCAAGTTGTTTTGTTAATTACCACCTCCTTTAATCCATTCCATTGGATTCCCTCACCTGTATTGAGTAAAAGCATATTTAAGGATGGAGACACCATCCAAGAGGAAGAGGTTTGAGTCTTGGATAAATGTTTAAACTAATCAAGGTGATATGTGGGAGACGAGGTGAAATTTTTCTACATGAATCATGATACAGTTCATGATGTTTCATCTAGTGTCAAAGTTATGTTTATCATCCAGTGGATAAACTAAACATTTGATAATCCCATGGTCATGTCACTTATATTAATTTTTAATCTGTTTAATGGTTTATTATTTAGGATTTTGGATACAATATAGTCCACAAAGAAATGAATTAATGATCATTCAATATGGAATAATATAAAACAATATTATGAGTATATTTTAATAGACATGGTTAAAAGCATAAAAAATACTCTTAATATTAACAAGGCATGTGATAAGATAATAACTGTGTTTTATGTATAGGGACAAAAAAACATTAAATAATACATTAAGTCAATATGGAATTTCATTAGTCAAATTAAATAAGAACCCATAGTTCAATGATCATGAATGGATGACTTTGGGGTGATTTAAATTATCAAGGATCTTTATTTTTATGTTTTATATTGACTTATTTTTGATTAAATGAAGGGATAGATGCCTAATAAGAAATTGGGTTAACAAAGAAGAAATGGTAGAGGAAATATTTATCTAATATTTCATGGTTGTAGAGTCCACTCAATAGATCAATGAAATAAAATTTAATTAAGTTGGTTAATTACACTAACCTTAAACCCTTCTATTAACTTTTTATTACCAAAATTTTGGTTAGGAAAGGGTAATATGGTTCTATAAACTATAATATCCATGAAATATGGGTTTAAAAAACTAATGATGAGGTATATTAGATTTAAAAAATATATAGGGAGATAAATGAAATATAAATTTATTAGTCTATTTTGTTAATCAAGTATGTACTGAAAATATATTTTTATGTTTTTTAAAAACATAAAACTATAGATATTTAATAATATCATTCTCTACCATACTCGAGAAGGATAATATTCTCACTATCATGAATTTAAAGGAATGTTATATGTTCATAAAAATTATATTGCACTTTAAATGGATATTATATGTGTTTTCAGTCCCACATCTTGAGTTACATTAGATTGTGTCTAGTGAGGTAGAAGTATCTCTCTACCCGAAACATGACTATGACATAATGGATGTCCACTACATTATTGAATCCTCTATGACTATAACAACCAAACTATTAATTAGATATTAATACTTATTTTTTTACAAAATAATACACATAATATATCCCAAAAAATAGATAATCATACTTACTTTTACAATTAGTTACATTAGATAACAACATAAAACAATGAATAAAACATATTTATTGAAAAATTATTCAACATACTAATATAATATTTTGAACATAAAAATAAATGGGATAACCATAGGGAAGTCATAGGATATAGGCGAGCTATAAATATCAGTGAGAGAATAATCATGGAATAAGGGATACATGCTAGAAATTTGGTATATCAATGTAGAATAAGAGGAACATGAATAATAAGAATGATATTGATTGATAATCAATGCATTGGAAATGTGTCATAAAATTATAACATTGAATCCTAAACATTGGTCTAGGTTAAAATTGCTAATAAATCATTGTGTGAAAAATAACATAATATAATCATGTTCACTACATATCCCAACGTGAGGTATCAGGATACAAAAAATTACCCAATACATTATAGCGCTATCTGAGAGCACCCATCATATTAATTTCATTCTCATCATTATGTATGACACATAGATCATAAAACATGGATACATTCATCATCATAATTTATGTCACAACCTATCCCCTAGGGCCCATGTTGTGACTACCCCAAACTACCTTCATTTGGCCAGGGGCTAGTGACTAGCACCGAGTTGGCATATCTCAAAAATGGGAAGTATTTTCCTATATACCTATACACACACACACACCCATATCTGTTCCCAAATATGATCAACTAAGAACACTATGTAAACAAGCATTCATACCACTAAGATACCAATAATACAATACAACAACATAAAAATGAATGCAAACATATCTAGAGTACAAGCCCAACCAAATTTTGAAACTACATGCTCTTGATTCCCATTAGCAGAAAAACCTATAGTATGTTTAGGTATAGAAATAGATGTATAATGTCACTGAATCCAACATCATCTATCGAGCCTCTCTATAAGAACCACCTAGTCATAGTCTACCAAGGATTCCATCACATCATCGATCATCTGCTCAATATATGATAGGTGTGGGTACAACCCATGAAGGTTTGTGTAAAATAATACTTATTAGGAACCACATAACAACAAAGGCACACATCTAATAACACACAAACTAATCGACAAAGTAATCACATGAAGTAGACCACATAAGAAACAGAAAAAGTAAAATCAACAAGTATATCTCACATAAATACAAGTATAAAGCATAAAGAAAAAGTTTTACAGTTTTAGTCCATAGAGACCATATAACTTGACACTAGAAGTTTTGGTGGTTCATAGAGCATCAATGGAACACAAATCCTTGATAGTGGATGGATAGTTGATGGCACACATAGCTTCAGGGGCGCATAAAATGTTGGTGGAAGCAAGAGTGGTGATGGTGTCTGAGACATCGATGGAGCATGGAGCGTCAATAGAGCATAGAGCATCGATAGTAAATTGAGCATCGAGGGAACCCGGAGCATTTGTAGTAAATCAGTTACCCACGACACATAGTTAAAACCACACACAAGATTCTTCTTGTAGAATGCTTTTTCTGGGATAACATACTCCTTAAGCTGTTAGGTTGTAAACAAAATTCCTCAGAAACATACATAGGGGCTGAGAAAAGGACTTCCTTATCACAAGTGTCCCAAAACTATAAATAGAACATCAAATAGACACTCAGTTTGAAATATAAGTCGAATTTGGAAAAAATGTACTAGTTTGGGTCTGACACAACTCGGTTCGGTTTTCCCCACCAGACATATCCCAATTGGTATGTGCCAGTGCAAACCTTCCTGGACTAATGGTCCTAGGATAATGGGTAGCTAGATCATGTCCTAGTTATCCCAGCCCATCTCACCACATGAAAGCCAACTCCATTAGTGCATGACTCTGTTGTGCGCTCTCTATCAATACAACCACTATGTTAAACACATACAACACATCATCCTAGTCCCTATAGTCTCACATCCCTTATATCATAGGGTCTTCCTCCAACATAGCCTTTGAGGTGCATTCCACGACCACAACCTCCTTCTATGGAACCTGTCTACGGCCCATAGCCTACTCCGCTGCCATCGACCTACGCCACAGCCTGCGCCCCATGCTGTCATGGTTTCCTCCTCTTGTGCGGTCTCGTTGGACTGTGGCTGTGCACCCCATCATATCTTGGTCTCCCAAAAAACTTCACACTTCAATCATTTCCTTTTAACATGTTTGTGGCATAAAATTCATCTTGACCTCCTCTGTGAGCTGTCTATTTCCTGCTGGACTCCCATCGCACCTCGGCAATGCTGTTGTGGACCTCAACATCCGGTCTCGAATTGTTTCCTCGTGGATCATGGGCCCAATGAACGATCATTTACATATGGTTTCAAAGGGCAAATACAACACAAATAACACTATATATTTATGGGGAGGGACTATGAAAATGAACACCTTAAGAAAAGGTCATGACCTTATTCATTCGGCTGTGATGGGTTCAAGTTAGTGGGATCACAAGAAACCAATAGTTGTATAATCACCAATATCTATTCCCTTAAATCTCACATTAATTATCCACCTTGAAAGAATGATTGAACCATGGATGAAAATATTTTTTTGTTGGTCCTCTTTTGTCTATTCATTATAAAAAGGGGAAAATATATCACAATGTGATCGAAAGAGTACCTTGATGATTAGTCATTGATGAAGAATGAATGATTGTGTTATCATCGAACCACAGTCTATCAACATTCATCATCGACAGATAGATTATTTCTCCTTGCCTCAGGAAAATTCCAAAGTTATGGATATAATAATTAATAAATTTGACCTTTCTTATTAAAATGGAAAACTACCACTATGTAAACATGTAATTTTCAATGAAATATTTTTTTACACGTTTTAATGACGTCTAAGTCCAAAATCTAACTTTAACCCTTGACATATGAAAGTCAATGTAAGGACCCACCTATGGAATAAACCCTCTTATGAACTCAACATTGTTCTCATATTTCCAATCAATGTTATGGTTTATGAGTAATTAGGATTATAAAATTGATAATTTTTATTTAATTATTTTATTTATGTATATTCCCATGGTGAACTTTTTTATAGATGACCCATGATGACCCATGTTAGGTCCCACCTAGGGAAAATCGACAACTATGAGATCAATTCTACACTCATATTTTTAATTCAAGAACTTTTTTAATAGTTATTTAACTTTTTCAAAAAATTCATTTATTGATGTTATTAAAAATATAACATTTTTAAAACTATTGTTCTGTTACCTTGGGCCTCAGAATCACATTCCATCTTAGTGCCTACTTTTTTAATTTTCATAAAATAATTATTAAAAAGAAAAATTAGAAACATCAAGTTATTAAATTATCCCCACCTTAGTTATTTACTTCCTCAAAAGAAAAAACAATGGCAAATCAACAAAAAGGTTAGGGAATTGAGCACAAACATCAGCCTCTACTCCCATTTTCTCTCCTGGAGATTTCCATGATTCCACCAAACCTTCTCAAGAGGAATCAAATGCCCCCAAAGGATCCACTCTTTTTGATCCTCATTATCCATCATGTACTCGAAAAAATTAATCTCATCGTTAATGTCCAAATATCCATAACCACTGACATGTGATGGATCATTCAGGTATCTCCTCAGCTATGACACATGGAAGACTTCATGCACCCACTGAAAATGTGGCAGTTGAGTTAGGTGGTAGAACACATTTCCAAATCAACATAGATATTGAAAAGGGTCAATTTATCTAAAATATAACTTCAATGCCTTCCAAATCTTCTCAATCCTCATCGTGGTGAGACCTGAATGAACACAATGTATCCCTCCTCCAAACGTTGGGGCTTATGATGCTTGTCAGCATATGAATTCTACCATATATTTGTTTCCCTCACCAGATCCTAGCGGATCTATGCCTTATTGGTTGTATCCCATATCAACTATGGACCCATGTGTGATGACTCTTCTAGGTATGTCCAGCAGAGTGGTGTCATGAATTGTCTTCTATAAAAAACCTCGAATGGTGCCATACTAATGGTGAAGTTGTAGTAGTTTTTATTTGAAAACATAACTAGAGGTAGGTGGTCCTCCCTACAATATAAAATGATGACAATGAAATCATGTATCATGACTTCTAGAACCTAGATAGTCCTATCCATCAGTCTATCCTTCAAAGGCTAAAAATCCATTCTCAAGTGTAATTGAGTCCCAAATGCCTCCTACAACCTATTCCATAGCCATGATGTAATGCCAGCATCACGAACTAAGATGATCACTGATGTCACTCCATGAATCTAAACTATCTCCTACACATAGAGATGTCCTGATATCTCTTCTGAGATCAACTCATTGATTTTTAGGAAGTGGGATTACATGGTGAGTCGATGATGATCACCCATATGGTATTGTTTCTCCTAGACGTGCTTGGTAAAATAGTAATGAAGTCCATCAATATCCTATCCCTCTTTCACTATGCTACCTTAATGGGATGATTCAAACACACTAGAACCCACTACTCATCCATCACATGCTGACAATTGAGGAATCAAGAAACAAATGATGCCATCACCTTATTCATCCCCAACCACCAGAACAGACATCATATGTCTTGATACATCTTTTCCTCTCTATGATGTACAACAAAATGGAATTTATGGAACTCCATGAGTCCCTCATCCTGCAACATCAGTAGATCTACTGTGTGTCCTTAGAAAATAGTGACGTGATTCCCCCCTTCCGAACACTATCAGTGGCATGTCCCATTGACATTTGATCACTTATAGTATCATAATCATTACCATTGAGTTATGACTCCATGAATTGCTATAATAGTGGTGGGGTATCTGAAATAAACTAGAGATAAGATACTCCATCTCCAAAAACAATATATATCTACAATATAGCCAAATACTCTGACCTCTAACTGAGAAACTACCAGATGGATCTCTTACTAAGAGAGTATGCCACCACATTACCCTTCACAAGAGTATAGTGAATCTAGAAGACATATTCATTGAGGAACTCTTTCCATCATCTCTATATCATGTTTAGATCACTCCTAGAGAAGATATACTTGATACTCTTTTGGTTATTGTAGATCGTAAATTGCTCACCCATCATGTTGTGTCGCCACATCATTAATGTGATGACCACCGCTTCTAGGTCCAAATCATGAGTCGCATAGTTCTTCTCATGCTTCCCAAATTGACATAAACTATAAAAAATAACTTATTTCCCCCACATCGATACATAACCATTATCGTTCCCTGATGCAACACAGAACACCACATACTCATCACCCACCTCCCGTAATCACAATATGGGAGTACTCGTTATCCTCTACCTCAACTCTGAAAATCACTATTGTCACTTCCCTATTGGCAACAATGGACTCCCCTTCCATGTTAAGGTCGTAAAGGGTGATTCTACCCTAGAGTTGTTGTTTAAAAGTCACTACTAGTATCTAGACAAACCCAGGAAAATCATAACCTCAGTAAAAATCTTAGGTGGCTCCCATGCAAGAACAACTTCAATCATTGCAGGATCTACTAAAACTCCAACCTCTGAGATGGCATGTCCCAAATAGTGGACCTATTGTATATAGAACTGATACACAGATAGAATCCCATAATTATGATTCATTAAATGTTTGTTAATTTCCATCATAATGGGTATCACGTGCTCCTCCTCAAATGACGAGTATACAAAGATGTCATCAATGATGACTATGAAGAACTAGTCTAGGGATAGAAGAACATGATAATGACTCTCATGAACAGAGCTTGGGATCTTATCATGAGAAACTACATCACAATGTACTCATAGTGTCTATAATGACATATAAAGGCTGTCTTTGGGATTTCCTTATCCCATACTCAAAGCTAGTGATAGCCAAGTCTGTGGTCTATCTTTGAGAACCACCTCACCCCCTTCAGCTAATCGACGAGGTCATCAATCCTCGGTAGTGGATACTTGTTCATCACTGTGTTACATAATTCCACTAATATTCTCAATGTCCCATATACTTTCTTGAAAAACAACTGTGGCCACCTTGGGTGAAACACTGAGTATCAAGAATCCCCTTCTCTACATGTACTCCACCTATACCCTTAAGTCAAGAAGCTCCAACGGAGCCATCTGATTTGAAGGTGTAGATATCAATGTCATCATGGGGAATAAGATAAATGCATAAATCCACCTCCCTATGAGAAGTTAATCGTATATCATGTTATTAAAATACGCCCTGGTACTCATCCACCATTATTGGAAACTATGGACTCATCTCATCCACTACACCTCTTTATCAGGATCCATCCCTCGTGGTCTATGCTGAGACTACCCCAATACCACATCCAATATTCTTGGGGGTGGAGACTAGAACCATGTAGGAATATCCCACAGAGGGGAGGCATTTTCTTATGTACATATACAAATGCACCCATCTCCAAGCCCAAAAAGGTGATATTGAAAACACTAAGTAAACAATAATTCATACAACTATGATACTAAAAAAAAGAGTATGAAAGTATAAAACAAAATTGTAAATGGTGATAGAATAAAACCCAAACCAATATCAAACAAACAAGATCCTAAATATTTTTGGTAAAAAACTCTAGTTGAATTTTAGGTACAAAAATAGCACTCTATAGTTGTTGAACCTCACCTTGTCTATCAAACGTCACTCTATGAACCACCTGGTCCTGATCCACCAAGGACTCCATCAATTAATCATTCTTCTTCATAGAAAAAAATACATGCTGACATAACCTATATAAGGGTGAGTAAAATAAAACTCAGTATGGACATTAAAATCTAATAGTTTCACCATTAAGAAATAAATGTTATACATAAATAATGAATCCCACAAATGACACAATAATGGAAACACATAATGTTTAACACAATAAAAACACATGAAGTACAATAAATATAGTGAGATTATAGAGGTACAAGTATTGAGCTCAAATAGAAGGAGTTGTAGGTGTAGTCTACAAATCTACTAGTCTCTTTATCACTAGAAGTGCTAGTGGTGAAATAGGTGTTGTGGTCTTATTGGTTGTTACAGTCATCTAGCACACTAAATTTCTTCTGTTGAAGTTTGAGAGAAACCATTTTTATGTTTAAATTTTCATTAATTATTTACTAGTATGTTCAAAAAATTTCACTAAATTGTGGTTTTCCTTGTTTTCCATACTATTCTCAGCTATTGTCTTTTTATATATTCAATAAAATAGCCCCATCCTCCATATTTCTAAAAACAGATGTTTCGGCGGAAAAAAAAAGCATTGATGGCCCACATAGCGTCAATTAGGCATGGTGCATCGGTTGTGCATAGAACATGAAATGATGGATTATGGTGAAGCAATGGCTTATAGAGGTTCAATTCCTAATAGATCATAAACATCACATCGATCATCGATAGAACCTAGAGGGTTGATGGGTAAGGAAGTCCCTCATGTCACTTGGTCTCCAAGATCACCTTGTCATAGTCATCTGTATGATTTTTCTCATAGAGAGCTCATTAATAGAGAATATACTATTTGAGCCATTAGGTCATCAACCAATTTCCACCAAAAGTCACATAGAGTATTTCAAAATGATTGTCTCGTTTCTGGGGTCCCAATACAGAAATTGACTTCCAAACGAACACATATTTTGAATGATATTGCCAATTTAGTTAAAAGGGGAATAACCCGGTCAGTTTGGGATTGCGGAAACCATCCCATCACAATGGGCCACTAAAAAATGGACCACATGGCTATGTGGTTCATCCCATAAGGCTACAAGATCATCATTTTTTGACTAGCCTGACCCACCACATGTGTTCTTTCTCCATTATCTCTCAGCTCATCTGTGTGCTCATGGTCATTGTGGACACTGTATTCAATGTAGATGGTACCCCATCATGGACCTCATACCTATGTATTCTACCACCATGGGATCCATGTGGACTCGAGACACATGTCGTCCCCCTATCACCATGTCCCGGTCATGACTTGAGGCCTCCGTTGTCATGGGCTCCCACCCGATTCTACAAAAATACGTTCCTCCTCCTCCATCAGCCTCTTATATGGTGCCCTGTATTTCTCCATGTTCTTCTTGGCCCACACCCATCTGGTCTATTGGTACCACTGACTCCATCCACCATGTAGTAGGCCTCCGATGCTTTTCACCTCCCATGGACCGGCCTTGCCGACCACCAGGTCGGTATCCCACCTTGCACTGCCTTGGCCGGAACACATCATGCTTACCGTTACCAAACCGTATTGTCATGGAGTTAGATCTATAGTCTTAGATTATTATAGAATGGATCATGGGTGAAATTATCGATCACCCACGTAGGGTTTATAAGGTAGAAGAATGCACAAAGAACACAATCGATTTTGGGGAGAGATAAGGCACACGAACACCCATATAACAGATCATGGCCTTTTTGGTGTTGGAATATATTCATTCATGTTAGTGGGATCAAGAAGAGAAAAAACTAATAATTCCCAAAGATTAAATCCACATTCAAACTAGTAATTAATTATCCAACCCATGAGAAAGATCAATCCACAAATCAACCTATTCATGGTCCAGTACGCATTCCTAGTTTGATTCTATGACGGTGAAAACTATTCATAAATCGTTTGAAACTGTTATTAGATTTCGATCACTCACTAACGAAGATCGATCTACATGTCATTGTAAATGGTGAGATCCTTAAAATCAGAGGTGCGTCACTGATTATCGATTTACGATTTTACGCCATTTGTTGGAGAGAGTTCCTCAATGGTTCCCACCAGCTGCTCTCCAATTTTTCCAAGGTTATAAAGACAACCCTTTAAATTCCCCATAAGAATCATTTTATGTATTATATCAGCTGCATCAACAAAATAATTTTTTTTAAAATATTTTACTGATTCATTGGTCCAAAATATGTCTTTTAATGCCGGCCCACACAAGATGATGCTAGGAATTTCTTAAGGATTAAAGCCCATTAATAATTGAATGGTGTCCTCATAATTCCAACATGAGTTACCATTTATGATTTATTAGTGTTTGAAAATATAATAAATAAATTTTACTATTTTATTTCCTACTATGTTTCAAAAAAAAATTTCCCATTTGACCTGCACTGGCCAGCCTTAGGTTATTCCTAGGGTAAATTTGCTACTCGAAATGGAAAAATTCCCCCAAATTTCTGATCCGAGAACCCATTAAGAAGTTATTTTAATTTAAAGAATAAATATCCCATAAACAATATTTTAAAAAAAATTCTCTGTATCATTCTGGGAACACTAGGACTCATAATTTCCTATAGTCTTGGTGTCTGGTTTCAATATTTTCCCAATTAATTTATAAAAATAAAAATAAAGAATTTCTAAGTCATTAAAATCTGCACACCTTTTGGATTTACATCTCTGAAAGGAAAACCATGGGAATCTCAAGAAATATATAAAGGTACTGAGCACAAATCTGAACCTCCCTCTCCCATTTTCACTTCTAGAGATTCCCATGCGGTCAAATATTTCCCCATCATCAATATCTATATCGCCCTAGTTGATGATGTGTGAGGAATCATTCATGTATATCATCAGTTGTTACACGTGGAAGACATCAAGCACCATGTGCATCTACAAGGGTAGTTTTAGAAGGTACGCCACCATGCATACTCTACTAAGAATCTAAAAAGGGACAATATATCTCATATATAACATTCCACCTCATCCAAATATATATATTACCCATCGATGTGAGAGCCGAAGGAACACATTGTCCCTCTACTAATAATTCCAAGGCCTTTAACTTATATCAGAATACATCTTATTATAGACATGTTCATTCCTCAAACTCTCTTGGATTATCAACACCTTCTCGGTGGTAGCCCATACCAACGTTGTAACCATGAGTGCTGACTCTAATGTGTCTTTCCAACATAGGGGTGACCTTATTGGTTTCCCATAAAAGGACTCAAATGGTTCCATACCAATGGTTTAGTGGTTTCTATTTCTTATATATATAATCAATAAGTGGTAGTTGATCCTCATAACTACATACAATGTCTAGGATGTAAGAACGTAGCATATCCTCTATAACCGAGATGGTCCCCTTTTTTGACTATTCATATTAGGATGAAATGTCCAACTCAAGTGCCAATGATCCGAAAACGCCTCCTTTAATCCCTTACACAGTTGGCATTTAAAGAGAGAAACATGATCTGAGATGATCAATGATGGTACTCCATGAAGCTGAACTATCTCATGCACATAGAGGCATCCCAATCACTTTATTGAACTCTGCTCATAGATCGATAGGATGTGGGCCAACTTGGTGGGTCAGTTTATGATCGACCCAAATATATAATATACCTTGGATGTGTTTGTAAACCCATCAATAATTCTATTTCTATATCATACCACTACACTCTATAATCTCACGTTGTTGGGCCAAGCCCGTTGGAACATAGTGCACAACCTTCACTTGTTGGTACATGAGCCATATTGAAAAGAACTATGCCCCTGCCTTCATCATAACTATACATTAGAACGAACATCAGAGGGCATGATTAATATTTTTCACTCGTGGATATACTTCTAAAGGGGATGTGTGAAACTACCTCATGACCTCTCCAATAATTCCAATAGTACTAATGTGAATCCTATGAAAATATTGACATTCTCGACACCATCGCTCCATGAACCGTTGATGCTCTATGTTCTATTGACACTTTATGCTTCACCAAAAATCCTAATATCACAGTGAATGTGGATCTATGGAATTCAACTGTAACTCCATCAATTAAATATTTATACTTGTGACTATGTGAGATAACTGTATTGAATGTACTTCATTTGTTTCCTTTGTGGAAAACTTTGTGGGTTTTCATTGTAGGTTACATATTGTGTTTTTGTTGTGGTGTAATTAATGGGTTTCCTTTGGGATGACCATTGTGTATTTCTTAGTGTTTTAAATTTTTGGATTTGGGTTGTTTATTGATCCTTGTTTTACACGCCCTTGAACAAGCTATGATCACATTTGTCTAGTCTTGTTCAGATGATCGATGCTTTGATGTATTCCAAGGTGGACTGTGACCAGGTGGTGCTTAGAGGGAGGCATGATAGATTGGATATGAATCAACAACTGCAAATAGCTATTTCTGTACCAACCCTTTAGATAGGGTTTTCTACTGATGATATTCAATAGCTTGAACTTTTCTTCAAAATCTCAATCCATCTCAGTGCCTGATCTCAGAATTATACGAAATAATTTCTAAAAATAAAATCATTAAAATCTGAGTCATTACATTATTCTATGATGGATGTTTGTGTGGAGGAAACATGGAATAAATCAAGACATTTCACATTCAATTGAGAAGACTAGGTGAGCTGAAATTGACTAAAAAAGGGGATGAGAGCACACTCAATGTTATATGATGTTTGTACTATTTATTTATCAATCCAACTAGTGTTTTTCTGTACCAAGCCAAAAAGAAGAATTTTGAGTCCTGATTTATGGATATGTTAGCCCCCAACAACACTAGAGTCCCTATTCTAAAATCCAAACATGAAATACTTATCACTATTTCCCCAATAAAATCTCAAAAACTATTGCTGCATTAGGTATAACCAACCAAAATTTATATCACTGTAATACCAAAAAAAAATTACGACAGAAAAAAAAAACAGAAAAGTAAATGGGGATATAATTTTATCCCAACCAAAAGGGAAAAGACAACTCCTAAATCTCGTCCACAGAAAACCCAACCAACATGGTTGGTACCAAAACAACTATCTAAATTCACTAATGCACACCCCATCTACCGGGCCTCTCTCAAAGCACCCCCTGATCTCGGTACACCATGTTCTCATCCAATGTGGCGATTGTCTTCTCAAGACACAACACTTGTGTGAACAAGCCATGATGGGGTGTGTAAAACAAAACTCAATAGGGACCCAAAACAAAAAATTACACCACTAAGAAATAAATAAAGTACATCGCAAAGAAATCACATGATGTATAGTAAAAAGGAAACAAACAAAATATGGTCAGTAATGTTAGATCACCCAGATAAAAATCGAAAGAAAAAATAGAACTTTTTCTTATTTTAGTACATAGATCCCTAATTATCTATGATAATAAACATATTTTCAGAACATTGAGCATTGATGGTACACAGTGTGTCAATGGAACATAGATTTTTGGTGGCATACAAAGAATCGGTGGTGCATAGAGCATCGATGGTTCCCAGAGCAGTGATGGCTTCGAGGATGTAAATAGCTCACAGAGCATCACTGGTGCATGGATATTCGATGGTGCAAGGATTGTTGATGGGACAAGTAGTCCCCCATGTCACATAGTCCTAGCCAGCTGCATGAGTTCACTCAAGTGTTCTTGTTCTAGGAGAACCAATTAATCAAGACCATATTTCATAAATCTATTTCCAAAATAAACCTTAATTAGAGTATCTCAAAAGTAAAATATCATCAAAGGGGACCCAAATCCACAAATGGTTCACCAAATGGACACATAATTTGAAATATATAGTCGATTTAGTAAAAATGCTCCCATTCAGTTTGGGATAGACACGAACAGTAAGAGTTTAACTGACCAGATATCAACATGGTTGGTCTATAAAAACCACAATTGCCCGACCAACCAGGTCACCAAAGAAGGATTGTTCTCCCAACCCATCATGCCACTTATGGTCTATTTCTTTTATTGCACACCTCAATGAGGTGCTCCTATTCAACACGACCGCTATGTTTAACACGAACGGCCTCATGTCCTAATCCCATGGTTCTATGGACCTGCTACTGTGGGGTCCTCCTCTTGTGTGGCCTCCAAACGATGTACTAACATAGATGTCCATGTGGCCTCCTGTCATAGAGCCAACCCATTGCCTGCGGCCTACGCCGCTGAGGGCTCGTCTAGTGGTGCAGTCCCACTCAACTGCAGTTTTGAGCCACTCTAATACCATAACTCCTACAAGATTGTGTGAAACCCTATAAATCATCCACTCTAACATTTTCTTCAATTCATCATGATTTCCATCATGATCCACCTCCTACGTGATGCAGTCTTTTCAAACCTCTGCAATGATATAGTGGGTCGCAAACTTTAGTATTAGATCATTGCGGCATAGATCAGGGGAGAAATGATAAATGGTTCTCATTGTGGTTCAAATGTAAAATAATACATGAAGAACATGATATATATTGGGGGGAAGTATTAAGCACATGAAAACCCAAATAATGGTTTTTGGCCTCATTCATTTTCCTTGATCTATTTATTTTAGTAGGATCACAAAGAAACCTACATTAGAATAATCAGTAATATTTATTCTCTTTAATCTTGCAACAATTATGCACCCCGTAATGAAAAATAGAACAATGAAACAAAATGTTTGTGGGTTGTTCATATTTTTTCTATTTATTCTATGAAAGTGAAATTAATTCACAAAGGTATCAAAATCCTATATTGATGATTAGATCAATCAATAATTAAGAACAAATGTATGTGTCATTGTCGAGCCTCGATCTGCGGTCGTTCGTCATTGAGAGATAGGTTCCTTCTTCCTACCTTAGGAGAATACGAGGGTTATGGATATAAAATTAAATTCATCTAACATAACATCATATAAATGAAAATCTATGATTCATCATCCCGTAACATTAGACAAAAAAAATTTATTAAATATTTTAGAGATGTATATTTCAAAAATCTAACATTTACCCTCAACTTATTCCAGTTGAGGGTAGGCATTGACTAATGAAAACACCCCCGTACAATCTCAACGATGGTCTCATATTTCAAAATTTAGTTACTATTTATATGCTATTTGGGTTTCAAAATAAAATATTTGTAAGAGTTTTTAAATTTTCAATAATTCCCCTAAGGATTTTTTATCGGGATTACTTGTTCCAACCAATGTTAGGTCGTATCAAATGTAAGGCCACTACTCTGACCCCAATGGTTCCAAAAACTTTTAGATCTATGAAGTCATTTATGATTTATTTCAATTTTTTATAAAATTCATGCATAGGTACTATTAAAATCATTTCATTTAAAAAAATATTCTAGGAACCCTATGCCTCAGAATCACGCATCATCTCGGCACTTGGTCTCATAATCTTCTCCAATAATTTCTCGAAATAAAATTGCGAAAATCCAGGTCATTATAATATATTCTAGGTTTAGTGAATATGGAATACATAAAAATAAGTCCCCAATAAATATTTATATATTTCTAAAGTTGAATAAATTTAATATACAAATGGTTATGTTATTCACTACACAATTGTTTTGACAAGGAAAATCATGTCGAAATTTTGGCAGCATAATAGCATTACATAAAAATTTATAAAAGGAATTGATGAGAGAGAAAAGTGATTATAATAATTTGTAAATAAATTTTGATGTAATGGGTTTATGGAATAACATATCCCATCATAATGAAGTGATGATAAATTACATAAGGTAATGAAGATATTTGAATGTAAATGAGATACCAAAATCTCCCTTATGAGATTACAATATGGTTATAGGTGTACATAAAGTATCATGGGAGGATTAATGAGTGTGAAAACTGGTATCACATGATTTAAAAATTAAATTGGATATAAGGGTAATATGGAATATTATATCCAAAAATCAAAATTTATTTAATATAAATAACACAAAAGGTGTTCTTGAATTGAAATGAGAAGAGATAAATCCATTTTAAAATTTAGACATAGTAACAACTTTGGAGTAGGTAAAAATTACATAGAATAAATGTTAAATCATTTAAATAACATCAATTATAAATTACGTGACATTATAAATAAATTCAGTCATTAGTAATTTCAATTAATAATACAAATTCTAAATAAGGTGCTTGAATATAAAGGAGTAGTGGATGGTCCATTACTTGATTGTTTGACATAAAATGATTTTTGGGGATTCTTGAGAACATAGGGGGTTCCTTTGTATAACTATAGAGTGTGTAGGGTAGTTTATGTTTGATCATAAATGTGTTTTACTGAAAATAAATTTGATTTTGGGTGGGTTTATATAGAAAAATTGGGGGATTTCTTTATTATTTAGGCTTTGAACCATAAAAATAAAATATAAAAAATCACAAATCATTGAATAGTTTAATCCCAAATTTTCTACCAAAAGGAAGTGGTTTTTATTTTTTTATAATTACAAGAGAAAAAATTATTAATATTATTGCTTTTCTTAGGTAGAGTTGATTCCTACCCTTAAAGAAAAGAATTTAAAACATTAAAATATATTATGATTATTAAAATATTCATAATGGATTTACAAAATTATATAATAAGAATAAAATACTATTTTAATGTAAAAACATATATTTGTCCGTGAAACCCATTTATTGTAATTATAAAATAACTTTTGGTTCATTATGATGTCATAATACACATATTATTTTTATACGGTATTTAATTTTTACCTGATTAATTTGTTGTCTCATATTATTATGACCAATTCACTATTTGATAAATTTAATGTTCGAATTCCAATAATATTATTCATGTTTTTCTAAATAATCCTTAAAATATGAAAATATTCAATTTTTTAAAAAAATGACATTTATTTTGAATTGCATGTTTTTTCACATAACAGATTTCAATCCCTTATTAAAATTACAATTGAATTCATAGAAAGTATATAATAATTTGTATTAGGTAAATATAATTTAAAATATTATTTCATTAAAAAATACATTATTTCATAATTTCAATTATTTAATATCAGTATTAACGAAAAATATAAATTTTTCTTTATCAATTAAAAATAAAAAACATTTACAAAGTAACAATAATAGGTCAAAAATACACTAATTATTCTATACGAAATATTAAATATTTATATTTATAGCGTCTTGATAAAAATCCCATTAATACATAATAAAAATACAAATAGTTAACAAGTGTGATGCTTGGTCATTCGTTTGGTAGTTTATCAATCATGGTTTGGGCCATGATCTCGATGAGTCTTAACTTCTCTTGTAAATGGTTTCAATTATGATTAAGTTGTTATATCACAACTTTGGCTTGGTCAAGGTAAAATCCCCAAAATTATATCTCCCTTAGAATCTCTGATAAATGGGATACATAGGGTATGAACCTCTTGGTTGAGGCCATCAATTCCATTGTTTGTGTCGATTGGATTTTATAAAACTCTAAATTTATACTAATCACATGATCACTATTGAACAAATATATTATCAATTGTAATGGTACATTACAGCCTATTAAATCTAATAGGATATTAAAAAACCAAATTAGTGCATGTGTTTTCTATAACCGTATTTCATTATAAAAAATTTAAATAATAAATGACTACAATTTTATTTAGAACATTTCTCATCCTTACAATTTTACCCCATTAAGAAATTTCAACATCAAAATTTTCATTTCCCACACTATATAAGATGTGGGTAAATCTACTACATCAACTCCTTTAGTTATTACATTTATTATTCAAATATTTGGTTTCTCAATAACACTTTTACATGGATCATTATCATATTTCATATACATTTTACACCACGATATAAGATATTAATTGGTTGATCATCTTAGGAAAGGTCATTCTCCAACAATACCACTTCTGGATTGATTACAAATGAGAGGTTCTGTATGTTGTTCATCAATAGCCATACATGTAATACATAATGTAGATGAGATAGGTTCGAATTTAGCGCTAGTCAATATTCCACTATTTCGATGGAATGAAGGATATCTAAGGGGTATTTGTATCTTGGAATAAGATTTTCAATCCTCCCAAATATCATCAATTTCTTCAATTAATATATATTTAGGAATACCAAATCTCTGATATAAAAATATAAGTGTCATTGAATATTTTCATCATATATGTTATGTTGACTCTGAAAAGCCTTGATGTGGTAGTAAATGGTTATATCCTTTTCAACCATTTCATTAATCATTTTGAGACATAATAGTTATCAATTCCAAACATTATCCAAAAAAGATGGGGTTCTGCACCTCTTCCCATATGGGGATTTATAGGGAGCCAATTTAATTATTGAGTGGAATATTCTATTTTATAAGTACTTGAATGGAGAAATATTTTGGTACCAACATCATTTGATGTCCAAATAAAATTCATGAAACATGTATTATTGTGTTTTCACAGTCCGCGTAGATTATCCCTCAGTTTGAGGATGAACCGCCATACTGATGTTCAGCTCAATGTTTAGAGCATGTTGGAGAAATTTCCAGAACATTGAGGTGAATATCATATATTGATTGGATAAAATTTATAGTGATAATACAAGTTTTCTTTACCACTTCTCAAATTTATATATGTTAAGTTTTATCCAATAAAATTTCATCTATATAGGTTAAATTTTCATTTTCCTATTAGACTTCATCCAATAATAATGGTTTCTAATGATCTTATAAATTTACCAAATCATATAGCCTATAAGTTTCAAACTAGTGGTGCAATAATTCAAATTTTTTGGTATGAGATTTCCATGATTCATGCCCAAAACACCTTATTAGAGTTGTTACTCCTCAGTATATCTACGCCAAAAATTAGGTCAACTTGTTGTACCCAGACAATGATTTATATACTTGATTATCCACATACTCAATTATAACCATAATTTAGGAACTTTTATTATACATAGTCAAATCCCATAGTTTTTTATATAGTTTTGAAATCCCAGTTCCAAAAATGACTAAACTTTTACCCCAATACCACTATGATAACCCCACATTTTTTTACACATTAATACTAGATTTATCTAAAAGGAATAAACATAATAAACGAAAATTATCAAAAATTATAGTGAATTTTAAAATTATGAAAATTAAATAGAAACTAAAAATATGTAATACAATATATTTATGGAAAACATTATTATCATGCTCAAAATAATCATTTAAACATAAAACTGCCTTCGATAACCTAGGGACATACATAATAAA
The DNA here is from genome assembly GCA_963277665.1 of Viscum album. NCBI lineage: Eukaryota > Viridiplantae > Streptophyta > Magnoliopsida > Santalales > Viscaceae > Viscum > Viscum album. Next base: position 1,603,306,816 of record OY728141.1, on the reverse strand, counting down.
GGGGTGAGATATAAATCTGATTATGGGAATAAACATGGAATAAGTGATACATTTTATACAATTGGGATATCAATTTGGAATAAAAGGAACATGAATAATAAGAATGGATAAATCCGGAAAATCATAACATAGTGAATGTGGAAACTTCTTAAAAAAATATATCATAAACATATGTGAATGATGAACCCACAAAGAAATCATGGTGGAAAAGTACCATATATTATTCTAGTTCATTACCTACCAAAACATAATGTATCATGACACTAAACATTACACAATGTAGTGAATAACTATCTCGATTCACCCATCATATTCATTCTTTTTTCATGTTTATCTGTGCCGCAAATATTATTCAACATGGATTAATTCATCATTATAATTAATTCCATGATAAAATAACCTGGAATAAATATATTAAAGTACCAAATCTGTAATTATATTTTTATAAAATTTCATAGCTTTGATAGAAAAATTGGGATGGAATTCACTACATAAATGTTTTGGAATGGAAAATTAGTGTCAAATTTCAATAACATATCGACATTACATTAAAATTAATAAAGGATATTAATGAGAGAAATAGGGGTCTATCAGAATTTGTAAATAAATATAAAATAAATGGTGATATGGGATAAAATATACCATCATAATGAATGAATATAACTAACATATGGTAATGAAGATAGTTCAATAAATAGGTGAAATGAAATGATCCATTACAAAATAATGGCATGGTAACACATGTATAAAATGGATCTAGGGAGGATTAATGAGAGTGAAAAGGGGGAGCCATAGTAGAAGTATAAATGGTAGAGGTTAGAGTATGTTCATGATCCAATGTGTTTTAGTTAAGAGAAATAATATCTTATGTGAGTTTATATTGGAAAAGAGGGGGATTTCATTATTATTTTTGTTTTGGATTCTATATAATAAAATATTTTAAACCAAAAACCATCCCATGGGGTTTTCCCTATGTTTTTTATGAAATTGAGTTATTATTATTACTTCAAATGTACAAGGTCCCAAGTTATTAATTTAATTCATTTTCTTATATTTTCGTGAGTCACAGTCTTAATCAAAGGATTATAAAACCTTAAAATATATTATATGTTTTATAAGATCCATATTATCATTTAAAAATCAATTATATAAAAATAAAATAGTATTATTTTAACTATAAAACATATAATTGGTCATAGATCCCTTTTGTAGTAATTATTACATAACATTCGGGTCATTATAATGTCATAATACAAAATATATATTTATAAAGTATTCAATTTTTAACTAAATAATCAATTGTCTAAGGATGTTATGATAAATTTACCATTATATAATATTGATGTTATAATTATGAAAATATTTTTCATTTTATTTAAATAATTTTATATATTTGAATTTTCACATTCTAAGTGAAATCAAAATTGGTTATGAATTGATGGGGTTTTTTGATAGTAAGTGTTTCAGAACCATTATAAAAATTACATTTGAATCCATAAATATTATATGATCATTTAAGTTTCATAAATGTTATTTAAAATAATATTTATTTCAATAACACATTAATTCATTAATTCATTAATTGAATTTTAATATTAACTAAAAATACAATTGTGCTTTTATCATAACAAAATGTAAACCAATTACAAGGTAAAAATAATAGGATGAAAATGTAATAAGTATTCTATACAAAATACGTATTCATATTTATAGGGTCATGATATATATCCCTTTAATTCAATTGTAAACCAATAAAGAGTAATGTTCTCAACGGTGAGATATTTATGAGGATGTTCACAGAACATGGTTTGGGTTGTGATCTTGATGAGGATGTCCTTATCCCCTAAATGAGTTTTCATAGGATTATTTTTATTTAAATAGACATTTCCTTGTTTAATGTAAATTCCTAGATATGTTATCTCCCTCAGAAGATGTGACAAAAGTGATTTAGAGTGTGTGATCGAACTAGTTGAATCCTTTATTTCCTTTTTTTGTGTCAATTGAATTTTATAAAACCATATATTTATACTAATAAATTGATAATTTTTCAATTACTATAATATTAATGAGAATAATAATTAATTTCCTTTCATATACAATAGGATATAATAAAAGTAAAATTTTTCATGTGTTTTATAAAACCATATTTCACGATGAGACATATAATCAAATAAAATGGCAAATTATATTTACAGTAGTTCTGTTCATTATAATGTCCATAGACCAACTAATGTAATATGAGGATATGTATTTTTAATGAATAATTTGTCACATTTGTGATCATTATTCAGAGAATGTGGGACAACAAAGATATGATATAACCATTTCACTATTCACACAAATGCTTGGATATTCATCGTCGGTGTGGCCTCATTTGGTCATGATGATTAGATATATAGAATATATAGAGATCACGAGGTTTATTATCCCTCATTAATTACTCAAAGAGCTAAATCTATTTTCACTAACTTAAACCTTCTCTACTTTTGTTAGGAATTAGAATTTTTTCAATAGTAAGAATACAATTTTGGAACATCATACTCTCATGATCTGTGTTGATAAATACACAGGGAATGATAATAAAATGGTATTTATAATGAATACTAAAATGGAGAGGTAGTAAAAAAGGATTAATAACTATTTCCAAGTAAAATGCTCTAGAGAAAATTCCTTCAATGAAAAAGAATATATAATAACACCCAAATGAGGATAATGTAATATGTTTTCCATGCGAAGATAAAGTCCATAGGAAGGGTACCTAATCCTAGTTAATGAATAAAGGGAAGATTTAGTTTTTTTAATTATTGATTGTAATATTTATATTTCTACAAGTTTGGTATTAAATATTTTGTGTGGTGTTAGAATTTGTATCCATATATTGCATCCAAGCACATTTTAGAAGGATTCCAGAGGCAAGGTGGATCTGTGGATTTAGAAATGGGGAAATTCTATTTTGATTTATCCATTGGAGACTACCATATCAAATTTAAAATATGATTTTTTTTAAGAAGTGTGATTATATACCATGTGTTACCATGAACATCATTTTTTTTCTTAGACCTTGATGGATTTTTTTTCATGTTTAGAAATATGATTTGCATCTTTTATAAAGATTTTATATGTTATGGTTTTTAATGACCATGTAATTCTCATTACGTAATAAATTGTGAAAATTTTTTGTAAATTGAAAATGAATCTAATTAAATTGTTTAATTTTACACATACTTGTGGAATCACAACATTTTTCATGTAAACGAGAAGTATTTGATGAATCTAAAAAATGATAGTTACATATAATCTTTTGATCTCAAACCACATTGAGTATATGGTTCATGTTTACAATGAATTATGACTAATCTACCCTTTAGTGGTCCTGGAGAAAGGTCCATATAAATTTTTTATTATAACATACTAATTTATACATACCATATTCAATTTGAAGATAGAGGTGGATTACCATAATTTATTACTTTTACCAATGTCATCAGTAGATACTATTATATATACATGATGAGATATATGTATGAATCCTTCTAGAAGTTCAATATGTTCATGAATAATGTTGAAGATCATCTTAGTATGAATATAAAGACTCTTTAATAGGATCGAGTGGTGAATATCATATCCAAGAGTTTATCTACATTATAAGGTAGTATGGGATTTTATCTCAACTCACTGTTCCTTATACACAAAAGTGGAATAGTATTGTTTAAAAGAAAAACCATATCTGGTTGAACATTGTAAGATCAATAATGATTCACCAATTCCATCTATTTTCCTTTTGGGTATATTTATTACACATGAAAATATATACACTAAAATGTGTACCAACTAAAGAGGTAAATGGTTTTAACATTGAGTTTTAGAGTATAAGGAAATATGTTTTTCACTTACTATAACATGGGTGTGTGAGGAGTTTCTTGAAGATGGTTCAAGAAATTTTTTTCACCCTATAGAACAAAGTCAACCCTTATAGTTTATCTTAATGAAATGAGGGGATACTAATTATATGACACCTTAGATAAGATTATAATTTCTAGGGAATATGCATTCTATGATAGGGATAACATCGGCATAGAGGTTAGTGGGGAAAATATATATTTTTATGAATTTGAAACTCAATATACACATTATATGGTATAGTAATAGATTTCATACATCCCCATGGATTATTTTTTTCATGGAAATCATGAACTAAATTGGTGAAAACATGAGGTAATAGAAATAGAGGGATGTGGTTTTATATTCAAAGAGTAAGGTTCCTCATTATTGGTTATAAATAATGACACAATATATTTTAAGGAAACCTTAGTGAGATTAAAAGCTATAAAATGAAAAAAAAATATGAATTATAATATATAAATCATCTATAAAAACCAATTTTGGGTTATAATCAATCTTATAGTCTTTGCAATGCCCATTGTATAACAAACCCAACTGTAGATACCCTTAGTCGATGTAATCTTTATTAAATTCAGACGAGATACAAATGATCATATCCCACATCGTTGAAGAGTTTATTAATCTTTCTAAACAAGATATATAATTAAATATGTAATTACATTTGAATAAATAAAATACAAAAAATCATTTTATTTGAGAATATCATTATTATATATAATTGAAATAAAAATATTATTAAAATTAAACATCCGTTGATAAAGGAGAAATAAAACCATTAGAATTGTGCGATATAAAATTATTAGTAAGGCTTATGTACAATGGAATGTATCATGAGTAAGGAATAATAAATATAAATAGGTAAATAACTAAAATAAAATAAATTTAATCAATAACATGATCACGACATACATCCACAGATAATAAGAATAAAATAATCTATTGGATATTAATAAGTAAAATTTCAATGAAGGAAATGATTAGATATGATGACATTATATTAGAAATCCTAATATCTTTACAATAAATGGTTTTCACCAAAATAAATTAAATGAATGGGTTGGTATACATAAAAACCCTATTTGGAGAGGATATCCAACTAGTTTGTCTCATGATACCAGTCGATGTATTAAAGGGATATAAAATTCTAATCCCTACCTAAAACTGAAAGTAAAATGAATTCATCATATATTAAATAATAAATTTTAATTCAAACAAATGCATTATCAATAAATACTCCTATTAAGTAATAGATGAAAAATATAAATATGTCCCCAATCAATAAAATAACATTCATAGAAAAACAATATATATTAATTTTTTATATTTTTTAGCAAATAAAAATATCCATGATATAAGGAACAAGGATATTCAAAAAGAAATATCAAAATTCTAATAGAATATAATCATAATTAAGTGAATTTTCAAGTGATATTTAATAACCAAAATTTTTATGAGATACAATATTACCATTAATTCATCATAAATATAGTTTTTTGATAAATTGAAATCTTACGGAGAATAAAAGAAAATGGAAGAAAAAATAAAAATAATTCTTCTTAAAAGAGTTTAATTTTTAAAAACCGTTTATAATGTTTTAAAAAAGATAAATATCATAAAATTGTTATGATAGTGGGTTTTTCTATTAATTTCATATATCTTAATAAAACATTAATTTTCTACTTTTTCAAATGAATTTCAAAATACACTATTTCAAAATTAATAATAATATTCCTTAAAATCTTTATAAAAGGAAAAATATGACATAAAATGTTCCTAGTAAATTATTTGGGAAAATAAGAGGTAAATTTTTAAAACTATTTTGAAAAATATAGAAATGGGAAAAATATACTAGATCAAATTGAGAAATAATATAATATTTTATTTTTAACCTTTTAGTTAATTGATTTATATTTCAGAAAGTGGAAAAGATAGAAGAAAATAATGGATATATCTAGATATATTTAATATAATATAATATATGTCTTTTATAAATGTTATATTTTAAATTTCATTCAATGAAAAATAAAAAATTCATAAAAAATGAGATTGTAAAGTAAATTCATATGTCTCTGTGACCATTTATATTAAAATGCATTGAATTTGAATGCTTTTATTTTATCCTTAGTCATGATGATAACATATATATTTACTTTAAGTACATCCAAAGAGTATTATGTAATCCACATAAAAATAAAAAGGTTCATAATACCAAATATGTCTCAGTGGAGTTGAGGTTGTGTAGAAATTTCTAGCATACATCAAACCATTGAGGTGATAAGTAATTAATGTAGTAACTACATTTGAAAAATGTAAAATATAGTAGATAAAATAAGAACGAAAAAATATTGAATTTAGGTGCTTTTTACTACATATTCCTTACATAACCTTATCATATAAGATGTGATATAACCCAATGTATGTAAATTGGTTTAATAAACCCCATACCTCAAGATCGACTTTCCTCATATGTGGTTTAAACATCATGTATAATAAATTTAGATTTATTATAACTACATATAAGAACTATATTAGTATATATAATATTATAAATGATCCATTTACTAAATTTTATCAACTAATTATTAATAATCATTGATTATTATTATTATTATTTCAAGTGTTTACTGTATCATTTTTCTTGTATGTTTTGATTCATTAGTTTTGGTCCATGCATCCTTCTGATGGTTACATCATATATATAATTTTACTCGTACTATAATTATAATATAAATACAATATATATATATTGATTCATCCATAAAATATAAAGATAGAGAAATTAAATTCCTCATTTAAAGAGGGGGCCGATCGTAGGTGCGCATGAGCATTATATTCACATTTTGATGTACATAAAAATATAAACATAAAAAATATTTCAAATTAATAGTATCATTTATACATATCATATAAATTATATATTATTTAAAACTATCTTTATGTCCATCCACATAATGTGAAAATGATAAATTAATCACATCTCTTTGTGGAGGTGGTAGTCTAAACGTACACATGAGCGACATTATCATTTACAACATATGGGATGGTAAAAAGGTAGATACAATATTTTATTTATTAAAGTATAATTATTATATAAATATCATATATTAATTTTTTCCATATTTATAAAAATATATATATAGTGGTGATGAAAAATAAATTACACCACAATGTGGTGAGGGTTAGTTGTATATATGTAATGGTGATGTATCAACTTTTCATGGGATAAAAAATAGATGTAGAGTGGTTCTAACATAATAATTATAAAATATTAGTATATTTATGTTATTTTATATATTATATTACTTTGATTACATAATATTTATAGGAATTTGATGGTGAAATAAATTTAAAAGGGTCGGTAATGATGATTACCTCTTATTTAGTGATTTTTTTTATATTCCATATTAATGAACATTGGAATGGTATTATCATAATAAAATAAACAATAATTCGTGCATATAGAAGTGTATAAATATTTTGGGTTGATTTTGGTTGAACTAGGTAGCTTAATGTGGTGTGAGGAAAAGAGAGAAGGGGCTTCTAATCATAAGAATGGGGAGGCGAAGTATTGGAATATCATAATGTATTAAATTAATATAAATAAAATTTTCAAAAGAAATGGATTAAATGTAATATTATATTATTATAATATTATAATGATTTAAAATATTCTAATACAAATAAATTTGGTTATGTTTTAGTTATTTTTTCATCATTATCTATTAGTTTTAACACCCTATTAGTCCTTTTTACAATTATCATTATATCAATGTTATTTACACATTAGGGAGAAATAAATGTAACATAGAAGAAAAATTCAACCACGAAATTACCATTATTTATATTTTAAATCATATTCCATTAATTAGAACAAATATATGGATTTAATTAATCATATATCTTATAATTAATTATTTTTTATTATAAAAAATCATTAATGTTATTTTTGGAAATACCTTACATATTATTAAATAATATGTCTCTAACTCCTATAAAATAAAATTATATTAATGTCATTTTTTATTGTAATATTTTTCAACTTTTAAAAAATTTAACAAAATAGGATTTAAATAAAATTCTTTTAATTCCATTTTCAGAACAATTTAAACGATTTGACATTGAAAACAAAAATAAGATTAATTGAGTTAAAATATAATACATTAACACATATATTATATTCTATATTTACTATAAAACGATTTGGTACATGTTAACTCATGAAAAAATATTAAATCTATAGTTTTTAAAATTAGTTTATATAAGTTTTTACTGCTTTCTCAAGTTCTATGTTGCCATTTCATGGGCATTTAATATGATTATTTCATCACTAAAAATTAAAAATATATTAAAATGGTAAAAAATAATTCATATTTAAAATAAATTATTTTAACTAAAGATAAGTTGAATTTTTCTCTATCTTATAATATCATGGTTATTAAATGAAAAAAGTGACCTTTTTTACATTGTCTTCTACTTATATATTATAAAGGTATAAATCAAAGATAAATTAAAAAAGGTCATAATTTTCTATTTTGGTGGATTATGGATGAAATATACTCATAAAATGAAATAAATTCCATTTTACAAATAAATTATAAGCCTTATCACATTAGTTTTTACCTGAATTACAATATTGTAATTTTACCATGGTAAAACATTTTTACAATGGTTACTATTCATAATGACTAAAAAAGAGGGATATATTTACAAAATTTGAACCACAAAATTCCAAATATTTTAAACGATTTCCAAAATAAAATATCATAAATAGAAATAAATAAATGATAATATATATCAGTATATCACAATCGAATTTGTTTTATAAAAAAAATTATTTTTCAAGTATACAAATTTATATGTATCAAAATCTAGAATATTGATTATGTTAATGGGATTAATAATATTATCGTAAATAATATTTATCATATGTAATTTTATTAAAAAATCCAAAATAGAATGGGATTTTTAAATACGTTGATTTTATGAAAATAAATTATGGTAATGGAAAAATCAGTATGTTTCAATATTCACTGAAAAACCAAATGTTTTATAAATATATCAAAATTTAAACATATGTTAATTTTTATAATATAGTTTACAAAATTATTTTTATTTTATGAAATAAAATTTATAATATTTTTATAAATTAATTAGAATTCATTGAATAAAATTAAACAAAATTATTTGTGCAGAATATAAATTCTAAAATAATAAAAAGACTTCACTATAAAATTAAGTTCAAATTACTTAGTAATAAAATATTTTTTTATTTACTTGAACATTTATATATATTTCATAATGTAGTTCATAGAGTTTATGTATACTAATTCAATATCATTTTTATAATAATCATATTTTAGTAATAATATTTTTTTGTTGGTAAAAGAATAATGTCAAATATCATATATGTTGTCGAATAGTCTTCTTTTAGAATCTCAAAATATTACATTATATTTTCCATAAATTAATTTTTCCCTTGAAATTTTATCTTGTTCATAAAAGGATCAATCATTTTTGAAAACCCACATTGTATTAAGGTATAATAAATTTTTTTTGAAAATGGAATGTGGAATACCAAATAGATACCTAAAATATCTGTTTTTTGGGATTCAGATAAGAAGATCTTTGATGGGAAGGACAGATAAAGACAAAGAAGAGAATAATAACATATAAGGACTAATATTTAATGATAGTCATGATGGTCATGGGAATGCTAACAACCAAAAACCCATAAAATAGTGAGAGGTAAAAATTCTATCAATTCATTAGAAAAAAGGTAAAATAGTAGAAAAATAATTTCGAGGTTCTTTTAAAAAATTTGTGGTATTGTATTAATTTAAATATAGAGAAAATTTGAAAGTTTACATAACTTGTTTCCTTAGATTAATTAAGAAAAAATTCATTATTTGGTAGTGCTTTGATGAATTTCCACTTCATCTATTACTCCATGAAATGAATATTCAATATTAATTTCTCACGCCTAAAGTAATAAAATTAACTTCTAATTATTAATAATATCCACAAAATAATGACAATACATTCTTTATTTCTCTAAATATTCTCCAAAACTAAAATGGTTAGAACAAGTTATTGAATATAATTAAATACATTATTCTCTATAGCCTTAAATATGTAAACTAGATTTCAACTTAATCCAATCCATAAATATTTAAACATAAGCCCCCTGTAAAATATTTCTGACCAAATATTGATTCCAAAAATCCAAAATATTTGATAACATATTTTTTCATTTTTAACTTAGACATTTATCTTCATACAACATGAAGTATCTCATAATGTCATATAACAAACTTTTGAATACCATCAAGCATACTAATAACACGATTTATATAAACCATAAATGAAAACAAAACTAATTTCAAAAAATGAATCTATCATTATTATTTAAAAAAAGGACCAATTATCAAATATATTCCATAAATTTGAAATTTTACCAAACTCTATCTTTAATTAATTATACATAAAAACACTAATCATTTTCAAGGACTTTAATGATTTAAAATATATATCATCAATGTTAATCATTTATTTATCCCATTTAATCATTATTAACCCAATATCAGGCATAGACAAGGCATTATCATTCTGTTAGTCTTACATTATCTCAAAATATCACTTTATCAGTAAATAATTTTATTTTTTATCAGTAAAATTAATAATATACTTCCAAACACTTAAAGAAAAAATCATGTGGAATAATTTTTAGTTGTTTTATAATTTATATATCTATAATATCATACATATAACACTTATACCACAAATTTATTAAATCCAAATACGTAATAACTTCAATCCGTTGAATTTAATGTACTGAATAAAAATATTATTAATTTTTTCTTCAAGTAAAACATTATATTAGGGCATTGAAATGGATTATTTTTATGTTACCCCACTAATAATACATTAAACTATAAATTGTACCTTATGATGGAATTCATATCCCTCCATTGAACACTTTATTTTTTAATGGTAATGAATTGATATATGACCTCCATATTAACATAGAAAACCACTTCTCCTTACTCTATGAAATTTTACTGGTTGAATCTTACCATGTTCTTGATATGAAAGAAATTTAAATATCTTCTCTCATTATATCATTACCACATTATCTTTCATAAAATTACATATTTCTCATTTTTAAAATTTAATGTGGAACACATAATTTTATATTGTTAATCAAATATTGTGAAATCAAATTGTGTACAGTTATATGCTTTTTCCTTCCAGATCCCGTCTCATTTAGTTTCTTAGGGGAAAAATCATTTCATTGTCCATAACATTAAGAATCAACAAGATTTTCTTCATTATAGAAATTTACATGAAATAAATAGTGACCATACATTGAGAACCAAATATGTAATCATATAAAAATGAAAAATTTCACAAATATTAAATTCAATAAATATATATATATATATATATATATAACCTATGTAATATATGATCATAATTTATTCAATTAGTTTAGGATGGTTCATAAAGAAAATTTTAATTAATCATTTCATATCCCCTAAGAGAAGAAAACTAGGTGAATAGTAATATCACACTAACTATGCACCAAAATTATGGCCTAGATATACTCTACTAGTTATTTTAAGGGTTATTACCCTAAAATGTATCTATGTTGAGACCATATCAACATGTATTATCTAGACCTGTATTTTTATCTTAGAGAACCACATAATCACTCCCTTACCCGAACAATAGGATGCCATCCTACACATAGATTTGTCCTCAAAATATATAATAGTGTTATGTTTTATACTTTATGTTTTCCAAAATCTAGTACCCATGATTTAAAAAAAAAATTGTTTGGTACCACCTGTAAAAAATACAACTCTATAAACCCATAGAAATTTTGTTCTTTATTAAGCTTGTAGTAGATAAAAGCACTCACATCTCAAAGGACTGAATATTGTAGTTGTTTTGGTAATCTAGAAACACATTTCACTCTTATATTACATTTGAAAACAAAAAACACAACATAATATTTTCGTTGATAATATAATTATTATCCCTATTTCATTCATAAATATCATCCAAATCAAAAAACATGGGATCTAAGGAAAAATGAAACATAATAAAATGTTGATCATAAATTCTTAGTAATGTTTATATATAGTATAATATATCAGGAGTAAATAATATATATTCAATATAGAAAGGTAAAAAACTAAAAAAATATCATTTATTCAATAATTTTATCAGAAATTAGATCCATGTATAATATAAACATCATAATCTCATTGATAAATATAAAATAACTCCCAATAGAGGAAATGATTATTATTGTACATCATTACCACTTACATCATGATATCATTACCATTAAGGACCTTCACTAAGATAGTTTAATTTCTGGTTATGTATACAAGAAAACATATTTAATAAGGATAACCAACTTATTTATGTAGTTATACATGTTGATCCATCGAGGGGATATATAATTCAGGGCCCCAATAATCACAACATTTCAAATAAAATTTCATATATTTAATGACAAATTTCCTTCACAAATAATCTTACATAAAAATTAAAATATATTGATTAAAGAACACATAATATAATGCTTTACATATTATATTAAATAAAATTAATTTAAAAACATGGTATATATATATTTTTGGAATATGTTTTATCCAATACAAATATCCATCATATATATACTATTTATTTTTAAGGTAAATTTATTATCCAATGAAGGATGAACATAATATGGTGATTGTTTTAAGAGAAACTTAATGACCCCAAATATAATAAGAGATAAAATATAGCCTTAATTTTATCATAAATATAGATTTGTTAATTAATTAATTTATTCTGTAGAATAAAATACAATATTTAATAACTATAAATACAATTTTTATTATATATTTTTTCTAAAACCATTAAAAATTATGAGAAAATTTAAAAATAATTAAATAGTTTATGGTAGTGGGTAAGTCTATTAACATCACATAAATAAATACAAAACATTCTTTTGGACTATTTATAATGTATATAAATGTAACTTTTAGGAAACATAATAAATATTCTATTAGAACCTTATAAAAAAATTATTTATAAAACAATATTTCATAGTTAAAAATTTATAAGAGTGATTCATGTGAAGAAAGAGGAAAAGTGGGAAGAAAACACAAAAAATTAATAAAAATTCAGTGGATAAGAAAATAGTTGTATTTTATGAAGTATAGACTATAATATTACTTCAATAAAAAATATTATCATGCCCAAGAAAGTGATATCATGAAGTAAAATCTTACCTCTTTGGTATCTATTATATTGTAACTAATTGAAATTGTAAACATGAATTGAAAAAGAAACAATCATTAAGAAATATATATTCATGTTAAATACATAAAATGGTATGTATGTAGACCACATAAAAATATATAGGTACAAAATAAAAAATATATCTTAATGGAGTGAAAATTGTGATAAAATCCATTACAATGATCACACAGTTGAAGTGAGCATTCATCAAAGATATAATTATGTGTGAAAAATTTAAAATACATGCAATAAAAGTTTATATATATCATATATATATATATCAATGGTTTCTTTTCACAAAATGTTTATCAGACATAATCAATGAATAAGTGACATAACCCAATGAAAGTAAATTGAGTTAATATATCCCTTATATTAGGTTAGACTTTAGTCAATAGTGATTTTAAATTAATATGTGATAATTTTTTAATTATTTATAAATATATACAATATATATATTTATAATTCAATATATGATCCATTTAAAACATTTTATCACCATTTTTTAACAAAGTTTTATTATTATAATTTTTCCTATTGTTAACTACTTCAATTATCAAGTATGTATTGATTTGGGAGTTTCAATAGTCACATATTTATCATGTTTTTATCATATATAAAATGATATTCAGGATATAAATATCAAATATATTAAATATATATATATATTCATCAATAAATTATTAAGATAGGAAAATTAACTACATCGTTTAGGGAGATGGTAGTCCCTAACTACACAGAAAGGTTGTTTTCAGTTTCTGATGGATGGAATGCATGAAAAGTAAAAAATAATTTATATTTATAGGAAAATTTTTATATCATAAATATCTTATATAATCATTAAACATGTAATTATTCCATTGATTTAATGAATAAAATTAAAACAAATCACATTTTCATGTGTATCTAGTAGTCTACATTCATGCATGAGCACCAATATTCTCTTACAATGGATGGGATGGTAAGAAGGGTTTTATTAAATTATAAATTAAAAATCAGTTATTTTTCTTAAATATCATATATATTAATTATTTCCATATTTATAACCATTTTGGAAAATTGGTGATGAAAAATTGTTACACTGTTATGTGGAGATGGTAAGTCATAAGCACACATATGGGATGTTTTCATTTTCCATAAGATTTAGAATTTATGGAAAATTGTTCAAACATAATCATAATAAAATTTAATTATTATTATGATACTATATTTATTACTTAAGTATAGTTTAAATATAATTTAATGTATTTGGGAGGGGAAATAATGTCTAAAGAGTCACTTGACACGATTACCTTTTCTTTAATAGATTTATTTTTGAATCATTATTAATGCCCCCTATAATGGAATATTTACAAGACTATAACCTTTTATTTTTGGATATAGAAGATGATGTGAAAATTGGGTATGGTTTAGTAAGCATATATGGCTCAATGTGGTGTGATGAAAATATAGGAGTGTTCTTTTATAAGTGAGGGCAGTGGAACTCATAGAATTGCATAAGGTGTTAAATTAATATAAAAAAATATAGGTAAAACGGGGTTAAATTTATATAATTAAAATATATGATTATTTTTAATTTAAATAATCTCATAAAATAATATTTGGCCATGTGTTGTTCCTTTTTTCACCCTTCTATCATGGTTTTAGCCCTCCCACCTCATTATCCATTTTGAGAATTATGGTAATATCAATGTTTTTATTGTTTATGGGTCACAAAAGATACAATAATAGTAAAATTGACATATAAATGGACAATTATTGGTATTTTTAATTAAATATCATTCATGTGGAGAAAATATATGTTTTTTCTTATTTTTTAATCATTCAATAAAATAATTTTTATTATAAAATATAATTAATTTTAGTTTTAGAAATACATGAAATATTGAAATATAATATGTGCCAAATTCATTAAATATTATTACAAAAGAAACAATATTTAAATAAAAGTATTATATTGTATTATTATATTCAACCAATAAAGTTTGTATAGATTTAGATATCATTTTAAACCATTTGTTTGGGTTTAAATCCATAGTTAACCAATTTAAATGATCATTATGGTAATGAATTTTTTTTATATTAAAGTGTTATAATTTTATTTATAAGGTGAAAATTTGATCATAAATTAACAATTTTAAAAAAATGAGACATTTACCATCAGAATTGACTTATTTTCATTATTTTTATGATATTTAAATAATTTAATAAAATATATTTATCATGAAACACTATTAATTTCATTTTATGATATATTTGTTTATTTTGATAATGAAAACATAATTACAGAAATTTAATTAGTATACCAATCTTTAACACATTCATAATATGCAATATTAATCGTTTAAATTAGATATTCACTTAAAATCATCCAACATATACTAATTTTAGAGTTTTTAAATAATTTCATTTATTTTTTACTACTTTCACAACTTCTGTGTCATTGTTACATTATAATTTCTGGTTATTATTTTATCACTACAAATTTAAAATAAATTTAAATGAAAAAACAATTAATATTTCATAAAAAAATATATAACTAAAAAAAGTTTTTTAATCCCCACCACAAAATGTTATATTAATTTAAATAAATATAGTTATATTCCTTACATTATCTTTTACATAAATACAATAATGTTCATAATCAAAGATAAAAATAAAGAATGTCACATTTTAGAGGTTCAGATGATGATATATAAAATAGGCTCATCCAATTAAATAAATTAAAGTGTTTTATTGAATTTCAGTCCTTATATCACAATTTTTAACCCTAATTAACTCATTTTAAAATACAATCGTAAAAAAATTAAGACAGTTACTATTCAAAATGAACCAAATTAATGGGTATTTATTTACCAAATTTGTTCAAAAAAATTACAACTATGTTATAAATTGTTCATTATTCAATAATTATAATATTTGGATAAAATATTTAATATATATTCATACAATTCAATGAAACATTATATTTAGAGAAAAATGTTTTCATAGATAAAAAAATTAGCTTATATACAAATCATGAATATTGTTGTTTAGAATCTAATTTAATAATTATTATAAATAAAATGGATAAAATTTTTATTGAATACAAAATCCAAAATAGAACATTATTTTTAAATATCTTGATCTTATGTAAATAAATAAGTGAATTCAAAAATCGTATTTATCACCATTTAATAAAAATAAAATTATTTTATAAAAATCACCAAATTTCACATTAAGTTAATTTTGATATGATGATTTCAAAAATAATGTTCATTCTATCAAATATAACTTCTAAAATTATCCCAAACTAATAATAATTTCAATGAAAAAATGATATAAAATGACTTTTGATGAAAATTTATTTTGATGCATCAAATAAATTCATGAAAGATGGGTGATTATTTAATAATAATTAATCAATATATTTTTATATAGTATTAACTTTATAAATATTTCTTAATTTTTTATCGAATTCATACATTCTAGTTTGACAACGAGGTTAAAATGGTAGCGCTTTAAGAATAATAATCCAGGGTTCATTAATGCTCAGTGTCACATATCCTGTATGTCATTAAATATAGTATTTTTTTAAAATATCAAGATATTATATGTTTGGTTTAAATAGGTATTCAAAATAAATATAGACATGAAATGTTTGGTTAGTACCTATAAATCATGACTATTGTCTAAATCATTTGTAAAACATCAAGGCATTGACTACGATGGAGCCTTTTCTCGAATCTCCATGTACAAATCCATAACAATTTTACTTTCTATAGAATATTTATATGATTGGGAGATTTGGTAAATGGAAGTAATAAATACATTCTATAATGGGAAAAATTATAAATATGTGTATATGACACAACTATAATTATTTTTTATTCCAGGATATTCAAAAAATGCATGCAAGTGGTAGAGATCCATTTACATATTATTGTAAGATTCGAGGTCATGGAAGATACAGTTAAATGATGTCATAAAATATGTTTTTAATGAATAATGGATGTGAACCCTATGTTTACAAGTGATGTTGTGGAAGTATAGTTATTTTTATAGTTTTTTATTCTTATGACATATTACTAATTGGATAAAAAATACCTTCCTTATAAGAGGTTAATACATAATTGATAAAGTGTTTCTCTTTGAATGAATTAAGTGAAGTCACCTAAATTCTAGAGATAAATACCATGCATGATAGATGAAATAGGTTACTTTTGTTAAGTCAATGTATATAATATTAGAAGATAGTAAAGTGATTCGGTATAAAATAATACACGATGCGGCTGGTTTCATTGTCACATTGTATATATATTCTAATGAATATGTGTACATAGACACAATAGGAATTAGCCAGAATATGTATGATCCCATAATCCTATATGGTAATACCAATATTATATTCCATGGTATGTGTGGGGGTAGATGTTTCTTATGCTTAAATCATTGTAGGATGATATCATGATGATCAAATTGAAAACATTAGACTATTATTCAATATTTAATTAGGTATCCTAGGAGAACAAAGGCTATGTTTATCGTTTAGGGAGGATATAAAGTGTCAGTCATCTATGGTAATTTATATTCACTCTTTTTGAAAAATATAAATGATCTAGTGTCATGGTTTGGATTTTCTTTTGTCTCAAATGATGATATGTGAGCGGGATGAGTTAAAAACATCCATTTGACAATGGATGTATAGTGGATTACGAGTTTATTTCAAATTTTTATGTATCCATGGAAGTATTTTAGATTTATGACATTTCCCAAGATCTTGTTGTAGTTCCTACCATTCATGAACCAATCACATTTTTTTGTGATAATACCATAACACCTCCTTACCATTTCATGGTATTTCTATGATCTCATATAATTTCACTCTTTATTTTGGGTGTCTTTTGGGACTCATAAGGATATAGATAATATTATGGGAAAATTACCTAATTTTTGGGGATGTATGTTTGTTTTAATTAATATACTGTGAATATAAGTGTGTTTGTAGATTTTTGTACATGACTAGAGAATGTCTGAGGTGGTATGGTGTTTTCATACAGAAAGAATGACTTTTCACAAATCTATTGGTCATTTATATATAATATAATAGTATTAAACACATTTTAGTAGTCTCTATGGATGTGGCATGAAAAATTTATAGGATGTGAAGGGTTACACATCATGTATTTTGAATACATGTAGTTTATTTGAAAAAATTGTTTTTCAAAAAGAGTTACGTGTTTTTCAATGTTTCTTTCCTTCTTGGATTACATGAAAAGTAATGGTATTACATTCCAGCTGAATTTCACAATTTTTTCATTTATGGAACTACATAACTTATTTATATTCTTATTCAACTAGGCAAACATTTTCTATTTACCATGGATCACTTCATAGAGACTTTGTAGGCCTCCTCTCCTTCCGGATCACTTCACTCAACATTTTATCATTAGGGTGGTTTTGTTGTACCTATATAGGTAAGTAATATGTTATGTTTCTTCATTAGAATTGATCATTATAGTAGCATTACATTTTATTTTTAAATCTGTCGATCCATCATATTGATTAATCTGTTATACATCTAGATATTTCATAGGATATTCTGTCATAGTCTAACCCTTGTATTGGTTGAGGTGAAATGTTGGTATGTTGTGTTATATTACCATTACAATTCTTTTTTCTAAATTGAATTGATTCTACGAGGTGCACATTTAATTTAGAGCCTTTTTTAATCTATGTGTTCTTCACTATTGGTGATTCTCATTGTGAACTTGTATGACTCATGTTTGAGGTATGTGGCCCCATATCGAGGCTATGTTGGATAAACTTCATATCTCTAATTTTGATTAATTATTTTATAAATGAAATAGAATTAATTTTACTTTATTTGTGTGTGTAAAAATCAGTTTTTTTATAAAATATATTTTCTTATTTTAGTAATAAAATTGGATATTTTCAAAGCAATGTAAGATTGATTTATAAAATTATTTTCAAATCATTTTACTGATGATATGGTTGGTAAAATAGATAACACGGAAAGCCTTTTGTACTTAGGTGTATGCGGTTGTAATAATACTCATGTATTCATTGGGGTGAGGGGTGAATGATGGGGTGTTTCTCTACATCATAGTCTTTCTTTTCTATGGACATGCTAGATGTGTTAGGTGGTTCATTTTATGGGGTGTTACTATGATCTATATATTCTATGCATATATTTACAGAATTGATGTGAATGATTGTATATGTTTATGTATGAGTTTATTAGTTGTCCTAAACTGTAGTGATCTTTAGTGTGACGTTACACATATTTTACGATTGTACTATATTTTATTTTACAACCATGGATTTGATATGATATGTGATACATGGTTTTTTCAAGAGCAGACCTAACTGATTTGAAATATAATATTCCTTGAAATTATTGTACCTATATTAATTATGAAATTTGGAAAAGGGAAGGGAAAATTACATCTGTTTTCCATGATTTTGATATAACAACTTTTTAATTATTATCATGTAAATTCTTCTTGAAAGATTACCATGTTTAGATTATTGTTGAATTCCTCGATATGGAACACTTGAGTGGGATCCTACTGATAATATTTGATTACACCCTATGATCACCTTCGATGATGCATAATTATTTTTATTTTTTCAATGTTTCTAATGAAATGGAACCACAATAAGTTGGGTAGGTTTCTATCAGATTTTCTATATAGTTGATTGTGAGATGGTTGGAGTTTTACCATACTATCACATAGAGCAGACCATTTTTCTTTTTGATTTTCCTTTGTTGTTGTAATCATTCTTGGGATATTATGATTTCTTTTATGTTGTATCATTTCCATTTTTCCTTCAATTATGGAGTATATTTACTTTTTCCACTATTTCCCTCTATTATGACTAAATAAATATAAATATATATATATATTCTATGTTGTTTCTTTAGGATAGAGGAAATTATTCCAGATGGTTTTTCATCAATTATTGGGTTATAGTAACTGGCCCAAGGGGATTAGGAAGCAGCATAAGTTATTTGGTAAATTGGATAAAGTACATGTTTGAGAGGGTATTCAAGTTTTAATTATCATTGTTAAGTATCAGGGGAGGTTTTTTCCTCATTATTAGTTGACTTCTAATATTTGGTATATTAGATATTGGATGATCTAAACATGAATGGTAGGTTTTATTGAGTTCATGGCCAGTTCTTCACAATATTAGACTCAAGTAACCATGTAAATTTTTGTATTTGTGGTGCCTATTTGTGTTTTGGATAATAATGTGATTTTATATATATGTTTTTTCTCATTTAAACATCTATTATTCAATACTGTAAGAAAACATTACATTTCAATGTGAAACAATATACCTCTGATACGTCTTTTATGGGTTCTGTAAGTTGGATTATCGTATTCTTCTCAAGGGAATTAGAATATATATTTGATCCTTATTAAGGCTCTTTTTTGGTTAGTTTATGTTGTTGATTTAAATAAACCATAATTCCTCCATGGAGTTGGTGATATACAACTTTGATTTGGAGGGGAATTTTATCGATTATAGGAGTTCTTGGGTGAGAATAAACCATCCATTAATGGGATGGATGAACTTTTATAGGAAGATTATATTCTTGAAAAGATTTATCATATCATTGACTTATGGATACACCTGAGAGTATAAAGGTGAAATGTGAGGCATTAAGACTTGAGGGTTCGAGGAAGTGATGTTTAGATTCTATGGTACATGTGGAAAAGAAGGTGGTATTGTAATAGTTGTTTTTTAAATACCCTCATCATCTTGTAGTTTTTTTCTAGTGTCATTTATTATGGTAAAAACTCTAGAGTTCCTCTTTTTTTAGTAGGGAGATCAATTGGTGTCAGCATATACTAATCAGTTTTATGAGATATTTAGTTTTTCTCCATAGTTAGTAAAAAATTACTAGTAGATTACTGAAAATTACATAAAAGGTTTGTGTTTGGATATTATATTATATTTATTCATTCTAAATAATTAATCCTATGTGGAGATGATAGGAAGAGATATGATGTATGAGTTGAATATGGAATGAAAATTTAGTTATTCTTCATCTTCCCTTCAACCCATTGGAAGCTTAAACAACACAAAAGGGAAAAAGAGGAACTAGAAAAACCATCATAGTAGTGGTGGAGGTGGTTATCAGTTTCATGCTTCCTCTGAACCCTCAGTATGTGTACCACCAACTTTCTATCCGTGTGGAATGGTGGTTCACAAAAGATGTTCTTTTATTGTGCATAAAAAGATGTGTAACAGTTTTGGAAGTTATATTCCTCTTCAAAATTTTTATGAGGACTTGTCTACACCAACCAATTAAAAGGTTTCATCAGTTCCAAATTCTACAAATGTGAATTCAAAGGCATTAATTACTATTTGGATCCATCCAAATTCCTTTGGAGTGAAGAACCATTATGAAATAAATGAGTTTCAAGTAGAGTTTGACATGTGTACTATGACAATTAGAGAACAATAATTGGTTAATATTCAATAGAAAGTTTTTATTAGACATGTTTGCTTCCCATCCCATTAAATATATCCATTATATTTATATGATTAATTTTATAATACAGCTCTTGTACTTTTTAGTGGAGGTCGAGATACCAGATGGAACAAGGAAAGAACAGGGGTTTCGCTGTCCTTGTTTTCCTTCGATCGATGTTGTGAAGTTATTATGTGGTTCTCTAATTAATTATGTAGAATTTTTTTAATTTAATAATATTTATGGATTAAATTACTTATAAACATGCAGAGGCATATTTTTATCATCATTCTGTAATATTTATTTCCATAGATGGAAGCTTATTGTTGTTCATGGGAGAGTGGGACCCAATGTCTTTTCAAGTAAAACTGTCTCGACTAGAGTTCAAGAGATTTTGTCTATTGTAATAGTTGACAGTGATGAATTTTCATTTATATTGATCTTCCCAATATTTTTCAGGAATTTTATGATGGTTTCCCATAAAATTTATATAGTCTTCCTCTTGAGATATTGGTAGAGTTTAATAATAAACTAGTTCTATGTATATAGTTGATTTTGATACCATCATATCACATAGGACTTGTCGATATAAATGAGATCCAGATTCATTTGGCCGAATTGATAGAAAAAGGTTTCTTACCCTAGTGCTCCTTGAGAAGAAGGAATATGGTTCACTCCTATTGTGTGCGGATTATCAGATGTTAAACTGTGTTATGGTCAAGAAAATTATAATTTTCCTCATGTTTATGATTTGATTGATCATTTAATGGGGGTAATTTATTGATCAAATATGGATATATGGTTGGATTACCATCAAATTATATTTCAAGAGTCTAATATATCAAAATAATCTTTTAGGATAATGTATAGACATGAAAAATATACTGTGATGCCACATTGTCTATCTAATTCTCTTTAAATATTTATGGTTTCGATGAGACATATATTCCATGAGTATCTTTTTAATTTAACTGAAGTGTTAATTGATGGTAATTTGGTCTATTTGTGGTCCAAGAATGCTCATGAGCACCATTTTGGTTTGGTTATAGAGACCTGTAAGAGTCACCATGTGGGTGGAAATATTTTGAAATGAAATTTCTATATCCAAGAAGTGATG
The DNA here is from genome assembly GCA_963277665.1 of Viscum album. Taxonomy (NCBI): domain Eukaryota; kingdom Viridiplantae; phylum Streptophyta; class Magnoliopsida; order Santalales; family Viscaceae; genus Viscum; species Viscum album. The sequence goes on along the minus strand of OY728141.1, from coordinate 1,603,284,011 downwards.
TTATCGGGGAAACTGCCTTTTGTTCATGTCTTATGGGTTGATTTTATGAAGGTGATGGTTTTGTTTTCAGTGTATGAATTATGTAACATATTCTAGATTCAGAGCATCCTTGGTCATGTTAGATATTATCCATGGTCCAATAAGGAGTTTTTGTAGTTGGCATCACCTTCAACTACTCATACAAGAAAAGGGATGAAATTCACATGGGATATATATTTTTAGTCTTATTTTAATTATATGAAATGAATTCTTACATAAGATCATATTTTGGTATTTCAGGATCCTAGTAAGGGGTATGGGGTATTTTTTTGATGCTTATGGTGGTGGTCTGGGTTACATGTGTATACATGATAGTTATGTGGTGTCTTACATCTCTCTGCAGCTTTGATAACATGAAATAATTACCTCACTCTAGATTTAGAGATTTTCATTGTTATGAATGTTCTTATGTGTTGGAGGAAATATCTTTTTGGGGATAAGTTCACAGTACCTTCTAGCCAAATTATTCTAAGTTATATCATTCTTTAAAAATACTTGATTCTCAGGAGAAGGCGGCAAGTGAAATACCCTCAGATGTTTGACATCGACGTTACTTATACCCTGGGTTAGGGGAATGTAATCACATATACTCTAAATAAGATTATATATTCAAATTATTTTTTGGAGTCTAAGGAAGATTGGAACCATATGGTACTCATAACTCAGTTTCACCTGGATGCTAAAAAGGATGCTTTGGGTATGTTTCTGACCAATGTTATGTTATCACCATCTCTATATGACTATATTATACATATCAACAAAAAAATGATGATTTTAAGGGCTTCTGGGAAACCTTTTTTTGTGGGGATACCATTTTTGGTTGGTCCCTCTCTTATAATAGTATTCTCAATTTTGGGATTGGTTTTTCATCCCAACATTAGAGAGGAGATCATTTTTTACTGTCATATTTATTCATGGGTAATTAATCTTATAACTATGAAATTCTATTATGACATGATGCTATGATTTAAGTGGCTGGGTATGAAGCATGAAATTAATCATTATCTTCCCTACTATTATACTAGACAATAAATAGAAGAAGATTATTTAAAACCTCCATGTTTGGTTCAGCCTTTTCATGTTATAGTTTAGAAATGGGATGATGTGTCCATGGGTTTTTTGAATTACCATGTTATCCTTGGGGGGTGAAAGCTATTTAGGTGGTGATTGATTTGTTAAAAAATTCAGGTCACCTCATTTTGATCAGGGATATCTCTAAAGATGTAAATTTGGGTAAGATGTATGGGAAGAAGATTATGAGGTTACATGGAGTTAATTTTTTTATTTCACATATGGGTCCTTGGATGAAATTGAGGTTCTCTAGTTGCCTCCAATATTTAATAGAGCACAATTCATGTTAATTAAAACATACCATCAACTAACAGATGGCCAGATAAACTATGTTATTCAAATCATAAAGGATATTATTCATGCCTATGTCATGGAATTTGGTGGATAATGGGATATCCACCAGGGACTAGTTGTGTATTTATATATCAATAGTTACTAATCATCGATCTAAATTAATATTTTTAAGGATATGTATATTCCCATATGAAAGTCACATATTTGATCGATAGAGGTGGGTAATGAATCATTGGTTGGACCAAGACTTGTTCAAGATATATCCTTAAGGATTTGAGATATTCACTATAGTATGGTTAGAGATTAGATTTGAAAAAAAAAATATTATGTTAATCAGTAGCATCGTCCTTTGGATTTTTCCTTTTGTGATCGGGTTTGAATTAATGTTTCTCCTCAGTTGGGTAAATGTTGGCAGGGCAAGCTACAAAAGGTTTAATCAAGGTTTGTTGGATAATTTAAGGTCACTAAAAATATTTTTAAAGTTACATAATAGTTATAATTGAATGTTTGGTTGATATGATTTCATGATTTTTTCCACAAATCATAGATCATGAAATAGAATAATGACTCCTCTAACATTTTTTGTTGTGAAGTGATTGTGTTAGAGAAAAATATATCTATTGTGGAGAAACTTGGAGAAGTCATTTACACTCAAGTAATAATATTTCACAGGATGTTGATTATATGTTTTATTGATTTATAGGGGAATAGATCAGATACTCTTGATACTTGGGAGCAAGACTCATTGATGAGGGAGAAATGAACTCTATAATTTTCTTGATATCATTCTTCCACAAGACTTCCTAGGGGTGTAAAAGTATTATGGTTGGAGTTGGTAACATCTCATTACTAAATTCATGTATATATATTATCTCTTATCATTCCCATATTTATTTTGGGTACCTTTTAGGACTATCGATGATGAAGATAGTTATTTGGAAAAAATGACCTATTGTTTTGGGATGTATGATTGATTTATTTATGGAGTCTAGGTATAAATACGTTAATGTACTTGTGGATTTATACATATGTTCAGGGAACTAGAAATATGTTATGGAGTTTTCCTCTTGAAAACTAGAGTATTCAAAATCTTCTAGACATTTACACTTCATTTAATGGAATTACACATTGTATATTGGTTTCTAGGATGATTCTGTGAATGTTTTATGGGGCCTAAATGTTTATAAACCTCATATTTAGAAAACAAATCTTGTATTTTAAAAATTAAGCTTGTTGTAAAAAGGTGACTCATTTCTTTTAATTTTTATCCTTTTTGAATTACATTATGTGCAATGGTATCACACTCTATGTAAATTCCCTATGTTGTTCTTTTAAGGTGCTATACAAATGATTTCTTTTTTCATTTTTCCACATCCACTTTTCCTCTCTATATAAGAGCTCTCCCCAGGTGATTTTGGAGACCTCCTCTCATTTTGAATTACTAAATTTAGAATATTATCATCAGGGAAGTCATGTTACATATCTCTATGTAAGATACCATTTATTTTTCATTGTTTCTTCTGATCAGGGAAGCACCCCTGTGTTTCATTTTTAAATCTACTAAATTATCATATTGATTCTTATTATTTCTATCTATATCATTTGGGTTATCTTCTAGTAGTGTGTAACCCTTATTTTGATTAAGGTGTGCAATAGACTATTTTGAGGTTTCTTGTGATCTATATTCTCCACCAAACATATAGATAAAGGTAAATTATTTTGATTTTCTAGAATTTATTTTAGGGAATCCTTTGTTAACGTTGTATTCTTACTTTTTGGTGGACCACATTATGGATGTGTACAAAATGAGTTTGAGGTAAGTGGTTCTATCTCTTGTATATGTTTGATGAAATGAATTTATCTTTTTTTGATAATTTATATTATAAAAGAAATGTAATTATTATTTACTTCCATGTGAGTGTGTGGAAATAGATTTTTTTATAAATATTTTTTTCCCATGGTTTGGTTAAATAAATGGTAAATTTCAAATAATTGTTAAATAAATTCCTGAAATGGTCTCCAAACAATATTTGTTATTAAATAGTGTGGAAAATATAGTGCATACTAATCCTTAGGTATATAGTTTCATGGTTTAGTAATAGTCATCATCCATTCATCATGGGGGTCAATAATGGGGTGATCCTCTTCTCCCATGACCTTTTTCTTCATGGGACTTGACAGATCTATTTGGGGATAAATTTTTGGGGTGCACATTTTTCAATATCAATTCTATTAATATATCTAGATACTACATGTTCATGATTTTATATTATTATTTTTGAGTTTCCATGCTATCATATCTTATAATGATATTTTCTATGATGTTACCGACGCTTTTGAATTGTACTATTTAAGATTTTCCTATCATGTATTTGATATGATATGGGATACATGATTTATTTGTGTTTTTATTTTACTGTATTGATATATGAAATAGATTAGAACAATTTACCAAATCTTATTTTGAAATATGAAAAATATAGGTAAAATTAAATGTTTTCCCACACTTTTGATATAAAAAACATTTAATTATTATAATTTTTTTTTTAAAGTTGAACAAGTTTATATTATTGTACAGAGACTTGTTAAATAACACTAAGGTAGGTTATTATTGGGAATGTTCCCTCACACCTTACACACCCGTACAATTGTTTATAAACCATTGGATGACTTTCAATGTAGGGAACGTCAAGGATCCATAGTGAGGAGGTTGCAGTTTTGGTATCTTTTTTGGGTAAATGGTGGTGAGATGATGAGAGTTTTCCCACACCATCACATTAACTTTCGCCTTGTATGTGAGATGGTATGAATCCTTTTGTGTGGTATAATTTCCCTTGGATTCATTCAGTTATAGAATATATTTCTTGCTCTCATTATTTCCCAATTATATATAAAAATATATATTCCAAGCTGTTACTTCAGGTTAAGAGAAATAATTCCATATATTTTTTGTTTGATTCATGTGTGCATGTCACCAACCCGTGGTGATAATGAATTCCCTTTAGGGTTGTGGAAATTTAGTTTGGGTAGCAGTTTGAGAGGTTACGTGGTTTAGGTTCGTCACAAAAACAATTGTGGTGGCTTATTCTAAAGAGTAAAGGTCACATTAAAGGTAAAATCACATACTTTTAAAGTTTCATATATTGAAGGATTTTTTTTTCAAATGATGTAATGTTTTAACAATTATAATATACATGAATGAAAATTTAGTGAACCCCGTAATGAAGGATCAACCTCACCAATGACACGAGTTTCAAGCTAGTGCTAGTAAACAAATTGTTGCGAAAATATGTCTATTGAAAAAGTAGAAGACTCTAAGAGTTAGTTCCATAGAACCAACATATATGTACTCAATTATTATATGTATTAATTTATTAAATATTAATAATGTTTCTTATCATATTTTATTATTTATCTGTATGAAATAGTATTTCCAAATGTCCAATGAATATATGTTACACTGAATGGTCATAGAAGATCCCAACTGTGATGCGAACCTAGAGTTTCATGAAAACATTCATTAGTAAATGATGAATTAATGGATTATTTTTTATGATGTTAGATAGAATATATACGATATTATGGTTTAGCGGATCATGAGACATTGATAAACCTTTTCATGATGTTCCCCAATTGTAATTTCCAAGAATGAAAGTTATGAGAAAAAACGCGATGGTAGGAAATATATATTTTAGGAGTCAGTAGTAGTTTTTAAAATTATACATGTTCATTGATCCTTAAAATTTAATATTACCATTTATTAATTACATATGTTTATTATAAAGATATATTAATTAAAATTATGAAGAAATACGTGGATGGTGAAATTGGATATGTTGGGTGAATTATAAGTGATACTAAATTAATGGATAAAACAAGAAAAATTTTGTCCCTTATGTCTGTTAACATATGTTAATATCCTAATCCATTTGATATAAATGTAACAACCTTGATAAATCCATGACCATGGTTTTATATGGTCAATTTAATTTCCATAAATTCAATGAAATAAACATCATGAATGTGGTTTGATTTCACTAGTTTGAAACCTGATTGACTAGAGATTTCAGGCTAATGGGATTATATTAAAATGTAGGTATTTTTAGGCGGTTTTATGATTATGTGATATTATGTTATTTATTTATTGTTGTATTTCTATGTTTCTATATGATAACCCTTGAACATAGGAATATCTTCATATTTCAACAAAGAAATAATCTTAGAGGGTTACACACTAGGTGTATCCAAAATCTATAATAAATCTAATGTTGAATTTAATATGTTTGATAAGCTTTTTTGCTATTTTGTGGCTTAATAATTTTTCCTAATTTGTTGATCACAATGATTAAATCCCATGTTATTCAAAAGAATAAGTGAGTTAAATAATAATAATAAATATTTATTTTAAAGGTTTGGTGAATAAAATATGTATTATTTTTATCAATGAATAATACAGTGGTATTTATTTATTTAATATGTAGTCATTATTCATGGTATTTTAAATATTGTGAAGGATAATTGGACCAATTTTAATGGTCCAAATTAAAATATTATAAATTGTATTCGTTCATTCTTAAGTGATACACATGTCAAGAGAATAATTATTATTTTATTATTATGTAATGTGGTTCACTAGGAATTAATGTATTGGAAATTGAATGGTATGAATGTTTCCAACCCTAAACCCACAATAATAAAAAGTTAATAATATCACATTCCAAAATAAAACTATTTTGATCAATGTTTGAAGAAAGGATAACTCAATATCCAAAGAGAGTTATAGATATCTAAAGTCTACTCTATCCAACTCTGCTATCTATATATCATTATATCATCATGTTTTATTCATATTTATATAATAATAATAATTAGATCAACAATAAATGATACAGTTGATCTAGATCGACAGTTCTAGAACCCAATTATTCTATTGTGATGTTTACATATTATGGTTTGAGAATGGATCACCCCTTGATAGATTCTGTAAATTTATCTTGTAGTAACATGATGGTTTGTATAGAGTGAGTCAAATGGATAATCAATGATTACATATTTATCAATTGAAGTAATTATATATCTAAATTTAAATTCATTATAAATTATTGGTAAAGATCGTCCTCTTTGGCTTTAGAAATTTAAGACAAATAATCTACAAACTATATTGTTCCTCACATCATTTGTTATATACAACAATAATTATTAAAGAATTAGGATATAATGTTGAGTTGAATGTTCCATTTAAGAACAACCTCTTCAGTCAGAACATATACACAATTATGCATAGAGAAGAGGATCCCACTAAAGAAAAATAATTTTCAAATATGAGGATATGTTTGTTGTTCTTTCAATTTATCTAACCCTAAAATTTAATCAAAAAATCTTGTTGATATCCTAGAGATAATTTCATTTCATAATGTTTTTGAAGCCCTCATCTTATTTTGAATTTATATTGGAAACCCAAATAATTGATCTTTCCTCATTGAAGGAAAACACCAATCATTGCAGTGGTCCTCTACATGATAATAAATAATAAGCATCACAGAGATACTTTATATGGTGAAATTAATAATAACAATTTTGTGCTTCTCCACCTAATAACACTATCAACAACCATTGGGATCCTCCCCATGGTAGTCTTCATAGATGTACTACTTATAAAAAAATATCAAACCACAATGTAGGTACACTATATAGAAATAATGAAATCAATAACCATAGTGGTCCTCACCTTGGTACCCTAATAGAGGTACTCCCAATGATCATATATCCTCTAAATATAGATGTGCTACTCATGAAAATTAATAATAAATAATCCATAGGGGTCCTCCCCCTAGTACCCACTATAGAGTTCCTCCATTTCACATAATTGTAAACAAGCATGAAGTCTCTAACGTTGGATGTGAAGAAACAAGAAACCATTTTCTTCTTACATATCATTCATACCATAATGGTCATTATTTTTATAAAATATCAAATTATCATAGCATCCATATTCATGGAAATAAATAGTCACCCAGTCCTGGTGGCCCTCCAAATATTACTCAATGTGGAAGTCTTCCATATGACTGAATATATACTCTACAAGGGAAGCCCTCTTCATGGAAATCATGAATTGATTTACCATTAAATTCATATCTATTGTATCATCTAAGGAGGTTCTATTTATAATAAAATATCAATCCAAAAAATTTACTTACTATTATTCCATCATTCTGAGGATAACCTCTTAAAAATAGATTCTAGTGGAATCATAACATCCTTTTCCATACTCTACATCATTACCTAATGAAGCTTCCTTTCAGTTAATGACTACACTAATAATCCGATAATTATAAATTCCACCACTAGACCCTATGAATGTGAGTGGAATCAATGATTCCAAAAATCACATAGAAACACATGAAATGATAGAAAAAGGAATACCCCTATACTCAGTAAGACATGAAGAAACATATACTAAAGATGAGGCAGATTACAATAACCTATGGGAGGAATTGGTTGTTTGTACAATACATATAATTTATTATCCCCCTTCCAACTCCAAAAAATGTTGTTATCAAACTCATTTGGTATATATATATATCATTTATCTATCATTATCCTTGGGACACCCATTTAGTTCAGATATAGATTATTTCACTTTGAAGGGTATATTGATTATTTCATTTTATTAGATGATTAATGTTTCTTAGTTAATCTATAGTCTCACCAAGTTACATATAACCTAAAATCATATGAAAAATGTGTGTGACTCCAAAAATCCTTCTTAAATATCTTCCATAAGATTTTCAATATCATTAAGAACACCACCCCTTATAGACACATCCAATTTTGGGATGAATTTTAGGATTATTAATTTAACACCCTCATATATCAAAAGGATTGGCCACACATAGTGGTTTTCAATGTCATATCGATTGGAAATTGTTAAAATATGAATTATTTTAATTCTATTATATTCATTCAGTGAGATGTTACTATCTATATGTAATAAATTAGTCATACCCAATATTTATACAAATTCAAAAGATCATTCAGAAAACCAAAAAAATGTGAAATACATATAAGAAATGAGGGATTCAAAACATATTAACTTGAAATTAATACTTATATTGAACATAATTCAACCAATATTGTTGGATGAGATGATTATATGGCACTTATCACAATATGATATTGTGAATTGAGAAAAGATAAAGATATATATACAACAACCAAGTGGAAACCCCAGCATTATAGACTGACGATATTTATTCCACCACCATTACCTCTAAATTATATATAAATTTGAATGATACATAATAAATATTGAACATATTTTGAAAATTTCTGTATTAATGAGGTTATGAGAAAATCTGATAATATATTATGAGTCAAAACCTCTACTTGGATCATTCTTAGTGGAGGTCCAAGGAAATTTCATTAGTAACACTTTTCATGAGAAATATTAGACTTTATATTGACATAAGTTTTTTACTTAAAAAATATAATATCACAATGTTCATAAAGTTTTACATCTCTTAAATGATTAATGATATGAGATATCTATGATTAATCCCTATGTAGTTACTTTAAATTCAATGTAATTTTTACATTACAAAGGTGGATGATGACTTTATTCCTATGGGAATCACATTAGTGAGTATTATTACTATTGAATGTATTGATTATTGACAACATGATTCTAATAATGAACTAGAAAATGAAGAGATATCCATGGAAAACATCACTCATACAAATATATTTGAATATGGGGTATGTACCCAACAATAAATATAAACTAAATAATTTGGTTCCCCAATTGAATTTACATTTCTAACTACATAAAATTCATTGAATAAATACAAATTATTACTATTTCATCATCATACATTCTAAAAAACCCATTGAGACTATTAGGGGAAGGGGGAAATCACTAAGTAGAAATTTTGAATAAAAATATTTTAGAATGTTACTGTTGAGTTGGTCACGGGAAATTCACGGATTAGAAATTTTTTTATAGAATCCATATATCCTTTATTTGATCCTCATTGAACATAAAAAAATCAACTTAAAAAAGTTTAATATATCCATTTAGTAATTTTGAGGCCAAATTATACTGTCTAGTCAAGAATTATGATAATATATTATTAATTATTTAATAAATTGGATAATTTCTAGTCTCATGATCAATATATTCATTCGGGATAAGCATAAATAAAGTAAAAATGTCATAAAAAAATATTCTAATTTCATTATTAATTGATTAGAGTCCATTAAATCCCATGCAATGATACAACTAAAGAATTAACCATCCCCTAAAAGGGTGGAATTATAACCACCAACTTACAAATTTAAAAACAAATCATCTTTTCATCTTTTTATGTAATGGGAGAATGAGAGTAACATCTCACTCATTTTACACCCTAATGTGACCTAATTTTTGGAAACAGTGAAGAAAATATTGTCCAAGATCTAATGTTTTATAAATATTTTTAAATATCTTGTATTTATTTAGTTCAAAAAACCAATAACTGGATATATCACAAGATGGGAAGACTACTATTATCAATTACTATACGGACTATCCCAACACTGTAAAAAACATAATTTCAAACCTATATTACTATATGTAATATGTTAATGAGAGAGTTATTTATTTCATCACCAAATTGAATGACCTAAATCATTCTCCATATAAAAAAAACTCTAGGTTTCCATGTGGATTTTTTTAAATTTAATTAAATTAATTTCTATGTTGATTTAATTTTATATTAATTTGGGTATTTTAAGTGAAGTAATAAAAAGGATGAGTCATTTTAATGAAAGTTTTACTATAAATATATATCAAGGACTATTTTTAAATCGATGGTAATATACTGGGTACACAGTAGAGAAATTGGAGGGGCTACTTGTTAATACAAAATACCATGTGGTGACTGTCTCGTTAATTGGTAACCAACAGGTTAGCATGTTTTTTCAAGTAAAGGTGTTTTGAAAATTTAATATCCAGGGATTTGGGAAAAACTATTTAATATTCCTATTCAAAGGGGATGTCCCTTTGCTGAATTATCTATGATGTCTTTCCATTTTCCTCTATAACCACCATAGATAATTTCTCCTTCCATTATATGTGGAATATGGATTTGGAAGTGTATTTGTACTCATAATTAAAAGATATTTTAATGTCTTAACTTTGAGTTAAAAATAAGTGTAGTTTTGGTGATGTTATTTTCAAATTTTCTTTTATCCTTTTAGTTTTAAAAAAGTGTAAATTTCTAGTGTCTAAGTATAATTTTGAGGTTAGTTCATGGTGAAACCAATTTAATATGTTAGAGGTAGGTGAATATTGGTATCCTTTGGTGATTACTTATCTTTTTTCTAAATTAATCATTGATTACTATTTTTATTTAATGTTATGGGTGATAATGGTTTAATTAAAATTGAACATTACATAATTAGAAGGATTTTAAGTGAATTTATATAATTTAAAAACATATTATATAGGTTATTTATTAATTTAAATGTGAATTTATATATGTAAAATATTAGATTAATTATTTAAATGGTGAATAAATTAAGGTGTTTAATATTATATTCATTATATGTATTTCTAATGAGTCCTTCCAATTAAAATTCAATGTTTTCGTGTTATGTTATTGTAATAATGAATTGTTTGTGGGGGAATAATTCTATGATATTGTTTTCTAACCATGGATGAATTATTAATAATATAATGAAAGTCAAATACATGATTAAATTATTATTAGTTACTAAAATAATTGTTTTCAAATTTGGAAATAATTATATTTTAGGTAGAAAACATTATAATGAGATAGAGAATTAGAAAATGGGATTTAGTCATTTTAGAATAGTTTTTTGAGATGTGAAATGATATATTCTTGTTTCAAATTATATTTGAAACCATTTTAAGGGGTAATATAAATATAAATAATTTATTAATCATAATAAAATGAAAAATGTGGTGTTTAGGGTCTAAAAGGATAAATTCATGACCTATAAAATTAGTTGATTTTTTTGACCATATTTTAAAAACATTTTCATTGATAGAGTATTTTTTTTGTGATAGAAAATTTGATGAATTGTTTTGGTCTAATAAATAAAGGAAGATTAATGTATATTTATTTTAACTTTAAATCAATTTCTTTTGATGTTATGATATAAATATTTTTATGGTAAGAATTATAATAGCATGGATAACTTGTATGAAGACTTATGATTTTTTATAACATGAGATGATTATATTTGAGTCATAGGATTGGTTAGGACTTCTTTTATGTTCAATAGAACTTTATATATGATTGGTCTGGTATTATCATATATATGCCTTGTTTTAGAGAGTTTTTTAGTTGGCTTATATGCTTCTACCGACATCGTCCAACGTAGGTATAAGACCTCCAAGATGACTTATTTATAACCAAATTATTAAAATTTTGTATTTTAAATGAAAGGATTAACTTTTTCAATTACGTGACACCGTTTATATGTAACCATGTTAAACACTAAGGGGTGTTTGGTGTTATGGTTTTTTCTATAAAGAATTATTTTTTACTCCCTATTAATAAATACCATGTGTGTGTGAAAATTATATTCGTGGTGGTGCAGGTAAACTATAATAGCTTCAATTGTTGGGGGATGGTGTCATATGACCTCATAAAATTTATTTCATATGCTTATGGAGTCATGTGGAGGGGTTATCGACACTTTATTTTTATGTTTATATGAATTGTATTTGAATGAGGCATTCCTTAAAGCCATAATTGCATATTATATAATTTAGAACATGTCATTGTATATTATATGAAATATATCAGAATGTATGAAATACATTAATCCAAGTAATATCATATTCATAGGAATGGAATATCATACATTATGATATGTTGATATCGGAACCCAAATACCTATAAAATTTATTGTATGACTTAATTGCATGATGATATAGTTTAATCAAATAATATGATTAAAATTACATTAAAAATTTTATTAGATAGTAGAATGTTAAGTGTTAATTTTTTAATATAAAATCCATTTATTCCATCATTATTACATTTCATAAGATGAAATGTATAGGATAATTTAATCAGAATGGATTTTGAATGAGTTGTAACCACAATCCTTTTAGTCGTACAATAAGACCATATGAGTAAATTTATAAAAATGATTGAGAATGTCTCGAGGATTATATGGAAAAAAATATACATGAGAATGGATGTGTGTGATTATTAAGAGAGCCTAACCAATTCTCTCCCTCCCTAGAAGTCCCCCTTTTCCCTTCTCCCAGATCCATATAGAGATACTATATATTGTGGGAGATATAGAGAATCCCACTAAAGTGTTATATGATTCAGTTGGCTTATGTATAGACCTTGGATGGAAGAATCCATTAGTTTATCCGAAGGGATCATCATTAAAGCAATGTAATTAAATATTATTTTTGTAATCAATATAAGAGTAAGGTACAATGTTTTCACATATATTTTACAAGGTTTTAGTTTTCATAGCATGACAATATTAAGAAATATGTTTCCAATGTAATCCACTATATTGAATACATTTTTTTGACCTTCATAAACCCTTTGGTTGAATCATAACATATATATGTTATTTCATTCTCAAAATAATTTTGAAGATGAATAAGATTTATATAAAACAGAAGCCTTATTTAATATCATTAAAAATTAAATATAAATTAATATATGTCTAGTATTAGGATGTTTGATGTCATAAAAAATGACATTAAATTTAATCTATAGTTTATAATATTATATCTTATACCTTATTTAATGATATAATCACTTGATATGATATGTGATATTGTTGTAGGTGAAAAATAAATATTTCTCTAGTTTTCAATGTATCGTAAGGTATAAAGTCAGTATCATAGAGTATGATATTTCTAATTGCTACTATTTAATGTGATGAAAACAGAGCATTATATCAGTTTAATGATATCTATGTATATTTTAAATAATGAATAACCAAAAACTCAAAGAGATATCTCTATATAGGATAGATTTTGTATGATAAACTTTTAGTAAATGTTACACATGCGTCATTGTATTATCATAAAGAATTATATTCTTCAAGAATGGTATTTGAAAATTTGGATAGATAATTCAATCAAATGTATAATTAATAGTGATAAAATGGATTTGAAGCACCATGAATTATCAGTCATTTTTTTTATATAGATTGTATAATTAAATACAATATCAGGAAAATTTTAATTTCTCTGAATTTTTAATTATGAATTGGTTAAATAATCTTAAAATTATCAAAAAGATATGGAAAATTTTATTTTTGGATTTTTATATAATTTATAATGTTTAATAGATTAATTAATTATATAATGTTTCTAATTAATTAATTTAATGTCTTAGAATCATTTAATAAATAAATATCCATAAAAATAAATGTTAATATTTAATACATACTCAAATTATATGATGTGAATTACTATTTTTATATAATATTTGTTAATTAAAATTATAAATTTTATTTATAAAGTGTTTAAAAATTACCAAAAAAGGATAGTTATAATGTTTTCATATTTAATATTATGGATTGTTAATAATTATTAATTTGAAATGTTCAAATTAAATAGACTTATTTGAAAAATCATTTTAACCATTTCAAAGTGTTTTTTTTTTATAATTCATTTGTTCAAGGTTTAAATAATATTAAATTTATAATATTTTGGATGTTTACATAATATATGAATAGTTCATATATATAATTTTTATATCTATTATTTCATATATTTGAGGTAAATACATTATATAATAATAAAATGAATAATTTAATGTTATAAATAAATATATTATGTTTATATTTAATTATTTATAGATTTTATGTAATGCATGGATAAATTATAATATGTTTATAAATGTTTAGGAATTTTCCAAAAATAGTTTATGTCAGGTTTAAATATATGAATTAATCATTTATTAAATTTATATCCACCTTTATTCATTAATATAATTTTTATAATACGATTACTTGTACTGATTATATTATTGTGATAAAATGATTCTATAAATTTTCATCCTTGCGTCTGTGGAATTAAATGCTAGGTACAATAATTAATTTTATTTTATTATTCCTTGGTCTTTTGGTTGTACTTGGTTATGAGATTGAATTTAAAAGGTTTTTATTTTTTATACATATTATGTTATGAAACCCTCCATCCCAAGGAACCCCTCCTTGTATGGAAATAAAGAAATCAAGATAATGACATTCGATTACCACCTCCAGTAGGTCTTGGGTTGGTGACTAGAACTGAGGGTTTATAAATCCCTCAATAAGGGAGGCATTACCTTCTATAAAAAAATGGATCAAGAGATAGAATGAATCAACCATAAAAAACTGCATGACATAATATAAATAATTTAAAAATCATCCCGCAATGCATCTGTATGTAAAATAGATATAGATAAAAGACTCCAAAAATTGAATCAACAAAAGAATAAAATCATAGGCAATGATATAACAACATCTCCAAATGTACGAAATATGAATATCCAGATTTTTCGACAATGTCCTCATGGATTCATGAAAACAATTCATATATATGTAGGGTGAACCTATAGGTAAAATTATTTGGAAAACTAATGTAT
The DNA here is from genome assembly GCA_963277665.1 of Viscum album. NCBI lineage: Eukaryota > Viridiplantae > Streptophyta > Magnoliopsida > Santalales > Viscaceae > Viscum > Viscum album. Next base: position 1,603,268,988 of record OY728141.1, on the reverse strand, counting down.
CATGTGAACATGTGAAAAGGGAAAACATATACCCCTACTAGAAAAAGCAGAAGAATTAAAAATCACCTATTCATGTATAATAACCAAAACCCCAGCCACAGAATGGATCAATCACCTAATAATTAATCCAATTATAATAATATAATATTAAGAAAATCTATTATTGGGTACCCGACACCTATTTCCCACTAATTATCTACACTCACACCCCAACATCGTACATCATAATGCTCCCAAGACAACTAAATAACATCACATCACATCAAATACCACTCGCAGACACATCAGCCATCACAAAACATCACATCCTACCCCAAAAACACCCGGTAAATCACATCACATCACATATCATAACTAGGGTAGTAGGATATCATGAATGTGAAAGACAACATCCTTATTACCTCCTCCAACCTGGCACACCCCCAATGTAATCCTTCTCACCGCATCTTTCCCAAACACTTATGTTCCAAACATATCATCACCTCGCATCTCGAAAGTGGAACATTTTACATTGAGCCATCACAAACCTTGAATATCATTCTCATCTCTTATAATAGGGAGCGAGGAAGATGGGGTTTTTAGCCACCCATCCTTTAACCAGGATATTGGTAGATTTACCCCCACATGACCATGCCAGTATCTGAACATAGTTCTTGATGAGGGTGGGATGTTTATAGAAATAAAAAGAATATATAGGGTATATACATATATTGTTACATCACGCAAATCCATCCCATGATTTACATTAAGAACTAACCATATCACTTAATCCACAAAATCACTACCACACTTAAATTTATAAATTCACACAAACAAAAAACAAACCAAAATTCATATTTATGTTTTTAAGCCATTTTTAGAGTCTCTATTTATAAATAATTTCCAATTTAACAATACCTTTAATTATGGATTATACTATATTTATAATATCATTTTAATTAGGAATATTCATAGTTTCATATTTCCAACAAATTAGTTTGTATAAGAACATTATCCATTGAAACCACACAACCCATTATCAGTTCCCTCATTAAACCTGGCCATTTGTAGTCATTATAATTCATTTAATTCCATTAATACTTGTATGAATTAAAAACCAACTATATAACCTAAATACAACACCACAACTCAAATCCCACATCCTCATCCTTTGACAACCACATCCACTTTCGCATCCCTGCTTTACAACCACACTACAACTGTAATCAAAACCTTAGTGCACCACCACATCTCATCCACTTCCCCCCACACATCACATCATACACACTGCACAAACCATCATTCCAATTCACACAAAAAACAAACATTCCACACATCTCGGCACATAACACAACACCAAAAAATTACCAAATTTGAAAATGGGGTTCTTATTCAATTTCATGACATTATTTATGAGAGTTATTACACTGACCATTAGATCATGGGTCATCCATTCCATTAACTGAATATATGGAGTAATCTATTTATTTATGATGATATAAAATAATCACAAAAACTTTGGTTTCAAAAATATATCTCCACATCATATTAAATACACAAAAAAACATGATTTTCATGAAGGAATTATTCCCATAAAATCACAATTGGAAATCATATAAAAAATCAATAAATATGTGATATTGTGGTTCACATTACCCTACCCGTTTAAATTTTAATTACACAAATTCATCATCTTTCTAAATATGGATGAAACCATATTTACAAGAAATTACAACACTAAACTCATCCTTTTGATATATATAAAGAGAAACTATTGAAAAAATAATTTGAAGAAAGACTCATTCCCAAAACATGAATCACTTAAATTAGTGATGTGTATATAGGAGGGATCCTTTTCATGGGAACCCAATACAATTACCAATAAATGGTTATATGATTCTTTTTGAATATTTGTTTTTATCCACCAATCTCAAAATAAAAAATATAAATATAAAATGAAGTATCTTCTCTTTAGAATGATCAGATTCAAAACTAGAATGATTTGAAATGGTGTAGATAGAAGGTTAAAACAAGATCCTATTAAATTCACATAGTCTAATAATTGAAAATGACTATGTACTTTTCAAAATAAAATATATTATTTATTCCCATTTAAATGGATTAAAAACCTTTTAATTTTGGCATTAAATTCATTTTTTTTAATAAAAGATAGCTAAATGATTTTTTTTAATTTTCTGGAAAAATGAAAAAATTTCAGAATGACCTACCGCCTGAATAACCAACCATTAGTAATTTTTAAAAAAATTGAAACTATCCAAATTAACTATTTTTATATCAAAATGATCCCCCTCAGATTTTTATAGGGAAAATAGAAAATGTCTAGAATGACATGCCATTAGTTCAAAATGACTTGGTGTAAGATTTTTTTAAAAAAATGGAAAACTACAAGAAGGACCAGCCATTAGTTCTAAATGAAACACTGTAATAATTTTTTGAAAAATAGAATACATCTTGAAATACCTAAAATTACTTCTGTATGGCCCATCATCCGAACTTTATTAAAAATTGTAAACAACTATAATAACATACCATTATATTAAAATTATCCAAAATTTGAATTATCATTAATAACAGAACTAATTGAATAACCTACAATTATTTAAAAATTACCCAACATTAGAATTTTATAAAAAATTGGATAACTACAAAAATAACTTACCATTAGTTAAAAATGATCTGCCATCAGGATTTTCTTGAAAAATAGAAAATTATTAGAAAGACCTACCAATAGTTCAAAATGACTCACCATGATATTTTTTTAGAAAAATAGTAAAATAAAAGAATGAATATTCATTAGTTCAATTTGAACCAACATCATTTTTTGAATAAGATAAAACTTCTCAAATGACCTTTCATTAGTTCAAAAAGTCTCTTATCATCAGTTTCTATCTAAACAAAAAACTACCAGAAGGACCAACTGTTAGTTCAAAATAACCTTCCATCAAATTTTTCAAGAAAAATGATAAAGTAATATAATTATCTAATATCAGTTCTAAATGACACACCATGATAATTTTATGGAAAATTATACAAAATTATAGAATGTACTACCACATGAATGACATGCATGTCTAAAAGGCAACCCATACATCCCCTAGACACTCAATCATAATGTTTTCTTAAAATTAATGGGTCAAAAGGATCAAGCCGCTACATATTTTTTGGAAGAATTATTATGGAATTAATGTCTCTATTGAGTAATGTAACTCTGAATAGACTATATTTGGTTTAGACTACTCACTTTCTTATAGACATATTCATTGACTAGAAAATTGAGTGCTAACTATCTACGTCTCCATGATTACACTTATAGGGGTTATTTATTTCATATAAATCTAATCTATCACATAAAGGGTTCTTTGTACCCATTGAACAATATTTGTATCAACCCTAATTTTTTAAATGGAAAACTATGTTCAATATCTTTTGTGATACATAACACTGAACCCAAAAAACAATGTTCATTTAAATATGAATATTTTAAAATTTCTATTAAATTTTCAATATGAGTAGGATTAAAGAAATTATTATTATTATACACATACATACATACATATATATATTTTTGTTTCAAAAATATATTGACTTGTTCTTAATAAATAATCAATCAATTTTTAATGTCTTTTGCTTCTTCAAATTATTTTTTCTTCAAAAATCATTTTTATTTATTTTTATGAAAAATATTATTATTATTCATTAAAACATTTTTAAATTATATTTAGTAAAAATTACTCTATTTTTAATATCATCATATCAATATTAACCTAGGTTGAAAATTTTTAATATTTTAAAGAATATATACTTACTTAGTGAATAGTGGAAATATTGTTTTTCTGTAAAATTGTAATTTACTATTATAAATTAAGTAATTTAAAAGTACCCATATTATATTAATTTAATTTTAATGTAAAATTGGTATTATTTATTTTATTTAATTCATTTTATAACAATTATTTAATGATTATACAAGATTTTATTTTATGTTTATTTTTACGTTTCAAAACACATTTTTTCAAAACACTATTTTAAATTGTATAATGTTTCCTAGTATAATTATTTATAATAAACCTAAATGAGAAATTATATAAATTAAATATATATAATATATATAAATATATTTTTGAATTGAAATTATTATAATTATGATTTATAGTTACAGAGTTAATGTAAATTCAACTTTTCTAAACAAATTCTTTTTTCAAAAATTCTCATTCCATTGTGGTTACAAGTTTTATATTAAATAAAATTCTTAAAACTAAGTGAATTTATTTTGGAAAAATGTATTATATATTTGGAATCACCTTAATTAATTTTATGTAATAATGGTGAATAAAGTTTTAAACTAGAGAAATTCTAACTCTAATAAATATTAATTACCATGGTAAAAGGAAAATAACTTAATTATGGACAAAGAAAATATAACAAAGACTAGAATCTAAGTAACACTAATATTTTTAAAATTTATATTCCATTTCATTTTTTATTATATTTATTATTTACTATTTTTAATTTATAATCAATTATTTAATTTTTTTCATAAAAATTATATTATTATACGATAAAAGAAAAATTGTATTTTCAAGTAATTTATAATATCATGTTTGACATTCCTTTTAATAATTTAATTTAATTTTTAAATAAATTATATTTTAATAATTTATTATTACTATACTATTATTGATAAATTTAATTGATAATATAAATTTTATGATGTCAAATTTAATTTATATATTTCATTGAACACATTTATTGACTAAAAAACCCTATATTTATCAATTATGTATAATTATCTTTTAAAATTGAAAATTCAAATATTTTTAAAGTTACATATATAAAATAAATTTTGTTTTTGGAATCTTAAAATCAATATTTTCCAATAGTGATTTTTTTAAACTTTCTTAGACTGTCAAATTTTAGGTAAAAAAATATATTATAAATATATTTTGTGTATTATGACATCATAATGAAACAATAATTATGTAATAAATAATATGAAGTGTTTAAATAATAAAATAAATGTTTATATATTTATATAATTTTATTTTAAGTTTGTTTGATTAATTTAATAATGTTCATATGAATCCTCCAAAACCTATAATATATTATATGGTTTTAAAATCATTTATTTAAGGACATGACTCACTTCCACATGAGAAAGGGTATTATTTTAATAATTTTATCCCTTATACATATAAAATAATTCAAAAAACCCCTCATTGGGAGAAAAAATTACAAAAAATCATGTACATTTTTGTTTATTTGGTTACATTGTTATAGAAAGTCCAAAACATATGTTTGAGAAATAATAAACAATTTCCCACTCATATAGTATAAATACCCACCAAAGGTCTCATTCCTCTTCACTCAAAATTCTCTAATCACTATCATTCTCATCCATAACCTCTGTAAAATCCTATTATTATTCCCCAAGCTCTAATAATCTCTTTCAATGCTTTTGGGACACACCCTCTCAAGGTAAGTGATTTCTCATTTCAGTTTTATTCAACAACCACATTTATGTCATGCCCCTTAGTTTCCATTTTTTTGATGTTTGGGTAGGTTTACGTAAAATGTTATTACTAAACGCTTTATTTACATGGTATGACTTACCCTATTAACTCCCATTAAAATCCTTCCATGAACCATTATGTACACCCACTACCTTTTTGAAATATATTAAGGGATCCCCTATTATCCTTTTTATTCAAGTGTCCTCTTTATCCTATGTCATTTATTTTCATTTACTAAAAGTGGGATATGTACTTCCATAACCAATTACTAAAAATTTTATGTCTAAATTATGTGATACCCATTTCACTCTCTTCATTATCTTCCATGAACAATTATACACCCTCGTTATGAAATCAAAATTTCACAGAAAATTTCAATTCTATATACTTGTTTTGTGAATACCAATACCCTTTTACTATCAATGTTGTCCACCTTTATCCGTATATAATTATTTTATTTCAAACCATAATGTATTTATCCATCAATCTATTATCACAAAGTAAATTATGAAGAAAAATTCTTCTATGTTGTTTGATCTATGTGGAACATTATTCATGATAATGAAATGAATGTGATGGGTTATCCTAGAATTATACAACACTATAATGAATTGGGTAATGTTTTTTTCTCATGAGATATAGTATGAGGGATAAAGTATTGAATGTAACATACCATGTGCCTTTTTCTTTAATGGTTTATTTACAGTTATCCATGAAATATGTTTATGATGCATAGTTTTATGTTGTTTCCACATTTCCCATGTTTCCTTTGTGATTATAATTATATATAATGTCTTATTACTCATGCTTCGAATTCTCACTCTTCTAATTCTCCATATATATGACTATTTTATAACATGAATTAATTTACCCATTTTATTACATGTTTATTGATTAATTGGGATTTATATCTCACCCCATTCTTATGTATGACCTCGGGTTGTCCCTTGTAGTTTTAAGTATGAAGGAATAATTTGAGAATGTTATTGAAGTATGCCATAGAGATTATGTATTCCCCATTTTATGTTGTCATGTATTTTACCTAATTCCAAAAGAAACTATACTTATCGATATTTCAAGATGTATTATGTATAATTTTATGTACAAAATCACGAATTAATATGTAATAAATTGATTTTATTCCATAGTTAATATTAATGGAGATGTTTAGTTTTTTTTGACTAGTATTAGAAAATTACATGGAAATAAATGTTGATATAAATGAGTGTATAAAAAATCCCTAAATTTTTTTATAGTATATATTAAGTGGGATGTCAATAAAATACATCCATGTTTGTATACTACTGATGGATGTGGCTCTAGCACAAAAGTACATACGTGTAAAACCATAAAACACCTCATTGAGCTAGACCCAACTGAGAACTAGTGCAAAAGAATGGCCCATGCTACACACCTAATTTAAAAATCAGTTGAAATATTAATTGGTGAATTCAAAATCCAATTATGAACCATTATTAAGTCAATAAAAAACTCCCTTAGGAATATAGTATAGGAAATATATCATGCATTGCATAGATTAAATCCTAGAAATTCTTATGTTAATGAAATTTATGTCATTTAAAAGATATCCATTCGGTGATAATTGGAATCACATTTTCATGTTTAATAGTAAGAAATTATACAACCCAAATTTTCTCTTAATTCTAGTCAATGGGTGAAAATTGGAGGAATATATTTTCATTCTTTGTCTGATCATATAATTAGTAAAATGTTTATTATAATTTATCAGACATAAAACAAATTCATATTGTGTTTACATTATTTTTTTTTAAAAAATGATGATATAATAGTGGAAACTAATGATACATTTCTTAAATGTATATTTCTTTATGTTCCTAGTCCATATGAAAATGGAATTCCTTAAAACTAGGAAAATAATCTTGAGTCAATATTTTTTCATATTATTATCCTTTTTATGAATTCAAGGACATTTTATCCAGAAAGGTTTATAGTATTGTGGTAATTGAATTTCTACTAGTCATGATCTAGATTATACTCTATTAGTTTGTTGGTGTTACTTTTCTCTTCTATGTATATGTATTCTCTTCCTACTAAAGGTATCCTACTTAGAAACATAGTTAGGTGATGACCACCACAATTCCCTTTCACTCATTTCAAGTGGAAGCTTTATTAAGCCTTTTTACAATGTGGATTTTCAATAATGATCTTTTAATGTGTAAAAATATTCATATTGAGTTTAATTTTAAATTGAGAGGATGTGATTTATTAAAGGGGAAACAGTGTAACACCATAGGATTTTAAAAGAGAAAACTATACTCAATACCATATTGAATACAAAACACCAATCTCAAATAAAAAACTAATTATTAAATCATGAACATATTATCCATTCCATGAAATGTTTGGATATCTGTAGGATTATCTAATTTCGGAAATGTATATATTTCATAAATGTATTGATAAATTATAAGTTAAAAAAAACAATTATTGGTAATGGTTGTTTGTTCTTAAAATTATGTATTCATTAAAAATGCTTTTTATTTGTATTTATGAAAAAATATTATAATTAAATTATTTAAAATTGAAAAAATGTATTGGGAAAAATATATTACGTATTTTATATCATAACATAAAAAATATTTTATGGTGAAGATTTTGGATTTTTCATATATATATGTTTTTACTAAATAGTGGAAAATTTAGTTTTTATTTAAAATAGACATTTTGTTTTATAAATTAAGTAATATAAAATTAAATTTTATTTATTTATTATTTAAATGTAACATTAGTAATATTTATTAATATAATAATAAATTTATTAGATTTAAATCATCCTCATAAGTGATTTTATTTTAAGTTCATTTTTAGGATTCAAAATTCATTTTTTCAGAAACTGTTTTAAAATTCGTAATGATTATCCATTATAAATAATTAAAATAAACTATAATGAGAAGTTATATAATTTAATTATTTATAATATATATCTATATTTCTGAACCAAAATTCATATGATTAATATTTCTAATCATAGTGTTAAAATAAAATCATATTTTCCTTCTAAAATAAAATTTTTAGAAAACTGTTTTCTATTTTGATCACAGGTTTTATATTAAATAAAATTATCCCACCTATGTGAATTTATTTTTATAAATTTGATTCCCTATTTTGAATAATCCTAATAAATATTATGTAAAATTTTTAACTTAATTCTTGAAATAAATGAATAGTAACCATAGTAAATATTTTTTAACATGGTATAAGAAAAATAGGTTAATTAAGGTAAGAATAAATTATCAAAGGCTAAAAAAATGTATCCCTAAGAATATGAATATTTATATTTCCCTGAAATTATTATTATATTTATTGATTATCTTTTTTAATTTATAAATTATAATGTAATCGGGTTGATTAAAATTATATTATGATGCGATAAAACATATATTATATTTCTTATGTAATATAAATTGTCAATTAAGAAATTACTTGTTATGAATTAATGGATTTTAAAAATGATATTTTAATAAAAATTTGATATTAAATTATTATGGATAAATTTAATTTATAATATATTTTTCAAAAATGGTTCATTAAGAAAAACCATAATTTCTAAAAAAATAATTATATTTTAATAGGGAATGTTAGTTTATTTAAAAAAGTATTTGGATTGAATAAATATTATTTTTTGAGTCATAACATAAAAATTATCCAATGGTTAATTTTTCATTAATTTTATAGATAATCTAATTTTTTGGTGAAAATTAAATACGATATAAATATATTGTGTGTATTATGAAAACATAATGACCCAAAAAAAATATATAATAAATAATATAAATGATATAAAAAAACTAATATATGTTTACCATTTGAAATATTTTTATTGTAGGTATTTTTTATTAATTTTTAAATCTTTTATGAATACAACAAAAGCAGTAACATGTTTCATGGTTTTAAAATCAATTATTAAATGACTTGAATCATATCAATATCAGTAATCGTAATATTTAAATATGTTAAGAACTTATACTTATAAAATAACTAAAACCATTCTTATTTTTTTATAAATCATCAGAAAACCCCATTGGAGGGTTTCTGGTTTTTATTACTTTATAATATAGAGTCCAAAATATATTTTTGAGAAATAATAAATAATTCCACACACATTTCCTATATAAACCCACCCATGGACTCATTTATATACACTGAAAAACCTTGGATCATGATCATAATATTCCATCAACTAAATAAAGTCATCTAATGGGATACCATTATATCATGAGTATCCTTCAATTTTTTTGGAATGACTCTATCAAGGAAATAGATTTATTCCATCTTTTTTTTATTCAAGAACATCCTTTATATTATGCCTTTTAGTGTAAATTTTTTTGTTTTTGGGTATTTTACCTATAAAATTATTACATACATCATCATTTCCATGTTTTTATAGACCCCTTCTACTTTTATTAATCCCTATCATAAATCATTATGTACACCCTTTATGATGTAGAAATAGATTAAGGTATTCTCCCCTTTCCTGTTTATTCAAGTATCAAATTGTATTATGACTTTTATCATCATTTACTAATGTTTTTAAATGTTTTTAAATACCCACATACTGTACATTTTTTTTATAAATGATGATATAACCCTTTCACAGTCATGAATATCCTCCATGGTAATTTATAAACCCCTATTATGATGTCGAAATTTCACCATGATTTTTCATGCAAACAATTATATAGTGAATACTTGTACTAATTTCATATGAAGTGTGTTCAACATTATGAACATATAAATCCATAATTTATAACTTACATGTATTTATTACTCATTACACGTTTTATGATCTATGTAACACACTTAATAAAGAGAATAAAGTGAATGTGATTGGTGTACCCATAATTATATAGTGATCTAATGCATTGGGTAATGGTTCAGTCTCAAGATATTTCATTCATGGGATTAGAGAGTGAAAGTAATCTACCATGGGACTTTTTACATCATGATATATTTTTATTTATCATTGAAAATTGTTTATGATACAAAATTTTATGTTTTTTCCACATTTCCCATTATTCTATTAAGATTATAATTCTATTTCATCCATCATGGTTCAAGTTTATTATTTCCCATCATTTTATTATCCATTGATATACATATTGTATAAAATGTATTAATTTATTCATTTTAGGAAATTTTTTATATTTATTAGTCTTTATATCTCACCCATTAATTTAATTATGTCCCATGGTTATCCCATATAGTTTTATGTGTGAATGAATATTATCGGTATGTCATGTGATTTTTCAATACATATGATGTATTACCAATTTTATGCTATTATGTAATGTACCTATTTCCCAATGGCACTATATTTATTTATCATCTCGTTTGTATTATGGGTAATGTTATATAATAAATCATGCGTTAATATATAATAAATAGAAGAGGTTTCAGGGGATATATATATATATATATATCTGTTTGTGTGTGTGTGTAAATATAATTGGATCTCAATTTGGGTTGGTAATAGAATTTTCATCTTTTTTTAAAGGTTCACACATAAATATATTTTCAAAATATTAATTTGGGTAATGTAATATCATTACAAATAAAATAATTACCAGTATGAATACATATAGTTGGAATTACATGACATAAGGGGGTGGGGTTAAATACCCAACAAAATAATAAGTGTTAGATTACTTCCAAAGAATGTATTATTAACTACCTTGACCATTTAGTGTTGGTGACCCAATATGTTAAGTACCAAAATATTATCATGTATTTGGAATGAAAATAATTAGGTGATCCTAACCGTCAGGGGTATTTTTTTCATTTTATTTAGGTTACACTTAGATGGAAACCTTAAATGTCATGATAATGATGGGAAATTTTTGAGATAATTCATATATTTGGTTGGGTAAAAAGTGATCCCCCAAACAATTAAATGGCCATATTTGATATTATCAAAATTATTATCAACATAATATATCCATGACTTATTTATGTGCATATCCAATATTGGTTATGGTAAAATATAGAACATGGAAAAATAATGGATATAATATATATTGAAAGGGGTTACCATTTTAATGGGATCATATTTAATAAAATTATTATCTATATTATTATAAAACATGGTAACCATATTATAAAAAAAAATTTTGTAGATATAAATGGAATAATCGTAATTGAAATTAACTTTGAGCACAAACTTATAAAAATTGAAGCATATTGTATGAAAGGTTTTATAATGGTGACAAAAATTAATAATCATTCTTATATTAGAAATAAAAATAATCATTGATAACAAAATTCATCCTAGAATAATTATATATATATGTATTTAAAATTTAATATAGAGTCTTATGAGATTAATAAATGATTCAATTTTGGTATCTAAACAATTTAATGTAATATGATTAGAGGTTTTCTGTCTATACTAATATATTCATTATGATTGAGTGTGCAATTAATTTTTTGGGAGTGAAGATATACTATATATATTGATTTGGTTAGGGAATTCATTCTAGAATAATCATTGGAATGGTTTTAACAATGTGAACATGTTTAAAAAAAATATTACATAGTTTTTCAGTGTGTTTAGGATATAAAAATTGGGTATGCGATGTCCTGAATCTAGTACTATTTTGAATGTAAAGGTGGTTAAAAGTTTAATCATGGAAAGGAAAATTTATTTTGAAAATACAATAACATTTCTTATAAAATCTAGACGTGGTAATTGAAAAAAATATATATTTTCAAGGAGGACTGATTTTTTTTCATATGATGGAATTGTCTAGGATATATATAAGAGTTTTTTAAACTTCATGAATTTCTATTCAATATATTGTTGTTATAGAGTTAATTCTTCAATTTGGAAGAAAATATGATATAAAATATATATTTTATGAATTCATTATTTATACAAATGTTCAAAATCAAGGAATGAATTAATGATGATTGTAGTATTCAGTCAACTAGAAATGAAAAGTGTTTCTATACCATCGATTTGAATGAAATAGATTATCTCAATCCTGGATGAATATAAAAATACGATGTGTGTTTTCATCTCATATCTCTTATAAGAAAATAGAAGATATTTATTAACAATATTTCTTCCTAAACAATATATGATGATGTTTATAAGAATGCTTATGATTATATATAATTATCAACATGTTCAAAATTAAAATATAGATAAAATTAGTTTTACATCGAAAAAATTGATTATATGTAATATTTATTTAAATACATTGGATAGAATTCCTACAACACATTAATGACATATTTGTGAAAAAAACGATATATTTAATAATAATTTTCCAAAAACATATATATCTATATATGATATGGGTTTTAATAGTTTAGTCGTGAAAATTTTCAATTAAATGAAATAATATCTATTTCCCAAACAAATTTTTTTTTATGCATCTTAAAATGAGATTACAAATAGAATAAAGTGACAGTAAGGCTAGTGAGATTATATTTTTATTTAGAATAGTTTAAAGTTAAAAAATAAGGGATTATTCTAGTTAGAAATTAAAGATAAAACCAATTAATATCCAATAATGTTTTATGGTACGTTAATAAAAGATAAATGTAAATAGTAAGATTATTTAAGAGTTACACTAGATTCCATAATATTTCGAGGTATTTATTGATGTAAATGTTTTTATGAATGATTATAATGATAAACATAGAAAATTTATAACTATTGACTAAAATTTGAAATTTATATTTTACAAAAACATATGAGGAAAAAGTAAGAAACCAACAAACACATTTAAGGAAAACTGATTATCCAAACATGACTTCAATACTTTCCACAGTCAAACACCATGACCCGAAACCAACAAAAACCCCAAGTATCAGGTACATATCATAATAACCATACCTTCCACTATACCCCTCATAAGGATCCTCCTCCGCATTGGCTTATTCACACTCAAAAGTTGGGTTGTATTGTAAAAAAAGATTGGTATACTTCAGTTGGTCCAATGAAACCAGTGTCAGGAATGGAAGATAGACCGCACAAACTTCTTGAAGAGAAAGGAAGACCCCTCTTTCCCTTGTAGAAGTAGAATGGGTATTCATCGGTTTTAGTAAATATTAATAATCCTTCCTCATCATTCTACCTAAAGAAGTAGGAATATTTCCTTCACATTCAATGATCATATTTTTCTTTTTCGATCAATATCACTATATGATGGTCTGGAAGTACCAATATCATTTTCTTTATTATTATGAGAGGCATCACCCCCTTTTTCAATTGTATGAACATAACTTCTACCCTTGAGTCTCACTTTACTTCAAATTAATTGTGAGTGCATATTATTACCTATTAGAATAAGACACCACAACAAATTTTCATGGTCATCAGTGGGATCCTTTTCCTTAGAAACACCTTCAACCATTGACTGACATACACTATGTTCTTGGTATACTAGTAAAGTATGTTTCATATTTAATACCCACACATATGGTTTATGATATATATTTTCTGAGAACCAAACAACTTTGAAAACATTTTTATAGAACCCCGATGCTTAGGTAATTGAGGGTAGTAAGGAATATTGTTGATTAAGCCATCACTTATAGATTAATCAATATGGGTTTTATGCTCTTGTGTAATGATTATGAAATTCATTCCCACATTTTAGATTAAATAATTTTTCCCCATAACTTGATAATGTACATACTAATTTAATATCTATGTTTAAAAAGGTTATATGATGTGCTCATTCACTAGATGAATGACATGCGTTGTATTCATCGACGTAGTTAGTCTATATGTTGAGCATTTATAATATTTGAGATGACTATAGGATATTAACACAAAACTATATCATAAACACTTATTGTCATGTAAATAGAGATTATTTTATTACATATACTTTAATAAGATACAAGTAGTGGAGAAATGTATATAGATATAAGTGTTTTATTTATATCATTATAGATCCATTTGTTGATTGAGCATCACCAATTTTTTTCAGAGACCACTAATTGATTATATTTATAAATTTATGAGCTACTATTTATTTTAAATTATATAAATGTCCATATGGTCAAGCATTTTGGATTATTATGTGGAGGTTGGTTTTTAATAAATTCAAATATAAATGTAAAAAATTATCAACAAATAGGGGAATAACACCCATGATCGATAAAGAAACAATAGTATTCCAAAGTATTTTTCAAAAATGGTTATTTCAATTCATGACATGAACATAGAAATATATTGGTCCACGTGGATGTTATTTTCAGAGGCACACACACATTGGTTGATACAAGAGGATCTATATATAACCTCTTTTCCTAGGAAAATTCCCATAACATTAGGTATGGTCATTCCACATGGACAATATTTCCAAGGGAATTGTTCCCAAGGCAATATGTGAGGAAAATAAAAATATAGATATTCTATAGTTGGTTATGAACCTAGAAGCCTTGATTTAAACAAAAACATACAACACTAATCAATAATGGAATAAAAATATATAATGTTATACACAAATATATATATGAATTTATATTTATATTATTATTATAATTATGATCTTAATTATAATATTTTCAAATGGTTCCATTCAGTGATACTGCTATAGGAATATAAGACTATGGTAGTAGTCATATCCTAGGAAGGGTGTTTATCATGGGTGCAGTTACCTATGGCTATAGTCATTCCCTTGAAAGGGTTCTTCCTTGGTTATAGTTTCTTATAGTGGTAGTTTTTTCCCACATGTGGCCTCTTCCATGGGCCTTTACACCCATGGAGGTAGTTTTAACAACCTAGGGAATCTTACACAGGATTGACTACTTATGTTACTTTCCAAGCCCCATTGTAATGTCCCGCATTTTGAACCGGGTTAAAAAGCAAAGGAATTTGAACTATTCATTTACTGAACCGGTCTTTTGGAAAACTGAGCTTCGGAACAAGGTTCCGAAGGTTGGAAACCTTCCTTTTAATGTTTTTGGGTGGGGGAAAAGGCCTGTTATGTTTCTCAGGTTACATGGAATGTTTTGGATGCACCAGACCCCTGTTTTTTAAAGAGCTGCAGAGGGCGCACATTTGGCACACGATTTGGCTAACCGTGTGGCCCAAACCATGTGGCCTTATTAGAGGAGGCAGTGGCTTGCGCACGTGCTCCGCACAGTTTGGCCAACCGTGTGCCTAGCCCGTGCAGCGGATGTCATGGAGGCAGAGGACTCCGCACGGTTTGCGCACGGTTTGCGCACGGTTTGGAAAACCGTGCGGGTCAAACCATGCTAGTGGGTGAGTTTAAGTTTTTTTAAAATTAAAATAAAATAAAATAAAATAAGAAGATTAAAACCTAATCTAGTCTCTCTCTCACCCTCACTCAAACCGCACGACACACATGGAGGGGATCTCCCTTGAGCCGTACGCAACACCCCCCTTCCGACCTCCTCTCGATCGAGCTTCTTCCTCCGATTTCTAGCTTTTTTTTCGTCAAATCACTATGGTAAGAACCTCTCCACCTTCTCCTCTCTCTTCTTGGCTTCGTTTTGACCTATTCGTCACCCGGTGAGGTGAGGCCTAACCCTAGGGATTTGCGGTGTTTCCTTTTTTAAGTTTTGTTTTGGTTTTAGGTTATGTGTAAGGTTCGTTGGGACTCCTTGGTGTGCGTTGTAGCAACCACCGCCGAAGGCGAAGAAGTTCAGGTGGTTTTGGATAGTCGGGATGGTTTCGGGGTAAGGTTTTAACCTCTCGCTTTGTTTCTCACTTGTCAAATTTGGGGCTTTCGATGTTTATGAGTTCCTAGCACGTTGTTTATAGTGCATTCAAGGTTTTGGTGTGGTTCTGAGTTCCCAAAGACTAGGCGACTCGCTTGCGACTCTTAGTTAGAAAGCACCAAGAGCCAGATTGGACGGATGAATCCAACTTGAAGTAGGGTCCCTCACCTTGCTATTTTATTTAAGTAAAGTGAAAGTGAATTCAATATTGCACTGCCTTAGCATTTTAATTCTAACTGTTTAGTTCCAGTTAAATGTTGTAGTGAAAATCGTGTGAATTGCAAGTATAAGATAATAGGGGAAGCTTGGTCACTAAACTAACAATTTAATAATAAAACACCTCAATCAGAGGTGTTCTGCCTTCAAGATAAAATGTAGTGATAGTATTTTAATGCTTGCCTGCTGAATTGTTGTGGTGCCTTGTTTTGCCTTGTATGTGAACCAGCCTTGTTGAGACAAAGGGAATGAAAAATTTGTGATACATGTGTATGGGTCAATTTCACATGTTAGGAAAATTTAGTGAGATGGTAACCTTAGTGGGATGACCTAAGGATATGTGATATGTTTCCTCTAGAAGGTATCAAAGTGTTAAAGAGTGATAAAAACATATCCTTTACGATGAAATGGCTAAACTAGAATGAGCAGACTAGGTGGTATGACCACGCCTTGGGATACTTAATGAGCACGGATCATGCTAGTAAAATGATTATGTGTGTGTCTTGACTTAGATACTTTTGATGGGTTGCATTAAGTATGAACGTGAATGTGTTCACCTATGTGTATGTGGCGTGTTTCTTTAATTCTTATGAGGTAACACTGTAATTAGTATACCATAAATATGTTTGTATTGTGAGTGCACACATGCTGATGCCACACTGTGAATGATTGATTGTGAATGTGGAATGTTTACTTGAAATGCATAAGATGTACTTCCTTATGATTTTTAATTATAATGTTGATAATGACTGTATAACGTTATGGATGGGAGGCATTCATACCCCATGCCAACTACTCTAAATGATTACGTGTCGGGATGGGAGGAAATTATACCCCATGCGAGAGTGATGACTGTGACAAATACCTGGTTGGATGGGAGGCAGTTATACCCCATACCAATGTGACAGTACATGTCTGGAATGGAGTCATTCTTACCCCTTTCCAGTTGACTTCAGAGGATGATTACATATCTGGATGGGAGGCAGTTATACCCCATTCTAGTAGAATGAATGTGATGGAAGGGAGGCATTGGTACCCCTTTCCAGTTGATCTCGGGATGAGAGGCATTCTTACCTTGTGCCCACTAATCCAGATTTATGGAAGGGAGGCATTCATACCCCGTTCCAGTTAACTCATAGGGACCAGAGGCATTCTTAACTCGTGCCTACTAATCACGAATAATGGGTGGGAGGCATTATTAACCCACACCACCTATGATATAAATGTTTCTATATATATATATATATACATATGGTGACATGTTCAGATTACTTTACCGGTAATGAGCCAAAGCAGTTATAACCGTCAGGTGTCCCTTGGGAACCTGGATGGGTGTTATTTACTTATGGAATTATGTTTACATAGTTCTCCATACCTGCACGCTATTTAATTATTATACACTGCCTGGATTGGGATAGACACCAGTGGTGCCGGCCTACTGAGATTCATATCTCACACCCTACTCGGGTCTCCATTGCACTGGGGTACCAGAGTAAGCCTTCTTGCTTGCAGGACCTAGGTTGTGTATTGTGCTGGTTGTACCAGAGGAGTTAGGAGTAGAGGACCAAGCGGGATCTTGGGATGCTCAGGATATTTTCCATCTGGATTTGCTATCTTTTCTTTCCGTACTATTCTTAAAGCATGCTGTAATGTTTCATTCTTTCATAAGTGTATCATCATTTGTAATTCCATGCATTGTAACTAGCGTTTTACACATTTTATAAAATGGATACTATTCTGTCTATCACTTCTATCTTTCAATTTTTTTACTGTTTCCTCTACTGAATAATATTTACTCTGATAATACCGCTACATTACTCTGATATGAGAATATAGTCTCCCCATTATCACCTATCGAGACCCTCGTTGCTAGTCAGCAGCCTCTCGTGTATGGGGAGATACGCCTGAGGCCATGTGACCCACCGGTCCAGCCCCCAGTTCGATGGTAATTCGGGCCGGGATGATACAAAGTGGTATCAGATGATGTTTCATTCCTTTTTACTTATTTTTTTGGGTTTGTAGATCAGAGATTAGGAACGTTTCAGCCCTTGGATAATATTCATGCTTGGGACTGATGACCCCATGTATGGGAAATGACCAAGTTTTTCGGGCTGGGAATTGTTGTGCATGTTTTTCGTTATTATAGTTGATATGATTTCACCTTGAGTGACTGTTGAAATTTTTTCCTATTATGGTTAAATAAAATTTCTAGAATTTTTTCCCTCAGCCAGATATGGCACAGAAACTTCATTTCATGCATCATTATAGGAACATAGGGATTAAAATTTCATGCATAGTGTCATGCCATGTAGTTGCACCTTATATTTCCTGTATAATATGATTAAGTGATTATATCCCATGCTTATGTGTTATAACATGTTTCTGTGATATAGCATGTTTCTGGGTTTACTACTTACGAGAACATGCTAGTTAAGTTTTAATATGTAAATATTTGCATGGGATAAAATATATTGGTTGAGATTACGACGGGAGAAAGTTTTCAGTCGTAAGGTGTATGGGCGCCTTATAGTTGGGAAAAGGTAACCCGTGTAATCAGACTTTTGAAAAGGGCTGTTAAAATTTTAAATTGTTAAGTGAGTTAGTTTGTGTTAAAAAGGGGAGCCAAATTCCAATTTATAATGTTTATGGGCACTTTATAGGTGGGTAGATGGCCACCCATATACTTGGGCCATTGTATATGAGCATGTTAACTTCTGAATTGGAATCTAGTTTTGATAAAAAGGGGAGTAAATTTTCAATCCATGAAGTGTATGGGTGCTTCATGAATTGGGAAATTACAACCCATGTTAAATGAAATGACCATGAGGTTTATTGAAATGGTTTTAAATATAAGAATTGTGGGGCTTTAATTTGAAATGAATTGGTGAATGTGTAAGTGGAACTGGACCCGAGTGGGTTAGTTGGAGAGTGTTGTATAAGACAACCCTGTTGGGGTGTTTGAAATTTTAAAAAGATTTCAAATATCTTCTTTGGGGTTGCTTTTTGGAAGAACCCAAGAGGGGTAAAATGGGACCCTAGTAGGTCTCCCTTTTGTTTAATGGTTTTGTTTTTCTTCTTTTATGGATAAAGATGGGAAGTAATTGAATGTTAATTTTTTTAAAAGGAAGTTTCTTCCTAACTTTCCTGCTTGCTTGATGTGTGGTTGAAAATTTTAGATGGTTAATGATTAATGGTGTAAAATGTTAAGGGATTGGTAATGGAAATTGTGGTGGTGCATAGAAACCCTAGCGTAAGGGGTAGTCTTGAGTTTCTCTTTGAGTTGCCTTGGAACAGGACCATAGGTGTTTTACCATTGGCGTTGTTTCCTTAGCTGTGTTTTAATGTTTGGATTTTGAGCCTAGCGACTATGTTTGGGGTGACCCGTCATTAGGGTTGACATTTGATATTTGTAAGGGGCTATCCCGTTGTTGGTAGCACCCTCATCATTTTAATACTTTTATTGTACTATGATTTTTTTGACGTGAGGTGCCATTCGGGTGTCGTTGTCCCTTGTTGGACTCTTGTTTTCAAATGACACCCTTGTTCTATTGGGTGGTCATTGGGTTTTGACTTTCGTTGCGGGTTTGGGTCATCTCCACAGAAGAGTGTCCCGATGTTAATGAATCAGTTTCATCCCAATGCCCGTGATGAGGTTTTCTAAAAGACTCGTGTGTTTTGACATGCCAGTCTCAGTGGTTTGGTATTCTTGTATGCTTTGACATATGTGACCGACACACATGAAGTTATGGGTGTTTTGATCTAGCGTGTTGTTCAGCGGCTATTGTTCTTTCCCTTCGATGACTATCCCACTACTAAGGTTGGGAGCAGGTTGCATCGAATCTAGTAAATGTGTTCTTCCATTAGAAGAGACAGTGCTTGGAATGCCTTCTGGAAATGGGTTTATCATGTTTAAATTCCTGTGAGGCATGAGAGTTTAAAAACGTGTGGTTTTGTCGACAGGTGAAGACGAGTTCTTTCCATGAAGTTAACCATTTGAGGTTTGACTGTTCTACCTTCCAGTAGTATGGTATGATTAACTAGAATCCATTTCCAAAATCTTATTGTATCCTATTTAGCGACGAACAGGTCCCATATATTGTCCTCGTCCTAGATGCACTAAGAGAGCATCAGTCTTATCTGCGCTAATTCTTTGAATGTGTTGGGTTTGATTGGATGGTTCTCTTTCGACGTTGCATGTGGGATGTGTGGATTATTCTATGGTTTTATCATGGGAATGTCATTGGAAGTCGGGTGTGGGAATCAGTGAACGTGTTTGTGCTAAACATAAGGTGCCATGGATGGAGGCATTGTGGTTTTGTTCGAAATACGCCGTCCGTCTAATCCGGGCATCTTCATAATGGTGAGTTGTTGAGGCCTGACTCTTTTCCTCCTTGGTTTCAATGAAAGTTGTTGGTGGAGAACCGTTTTAAGGCACGTCATCAGGTATTGGTGAGTGTGGTTTCTGTAAGCCGATTCCTTATATGAACAACTAGCTCGATTTGTGCCTTGAGGTAGATGGGGAATCGACCGTTTGATCTCTTTCAAATAACGCTAGGAGCGTCGTGGGAACCTTTGGGGTGTGCTTTGAAAGTAAACTCCAACAGTGCTCCGAACCATAGTTTGGATTTGGTCATTTAACGTTAAAAAATATAAGGTGGGATGTACCTATGGCCGTATTTTTAGTGAGATGACGGCGGGTTCGTGTCTCTGGGTAGATGGGCTCAGGAGGATCCATCTTGGTGTTTCGTTTGGGAAATGTGCATTGGCTCGAGTTTTGGTGGCTTATGCGCCATAAGGTTTAATGGATGCTTAAGGGTTTTTTGGATGTTTGTGAAAGCAATGTGATTATTTGAACGAAGCTTCATGACACTTTTAGGTTGGATGAGGTGCACGTTTTTACCGAAGGCTTCTCGGGGACGAAAAGTTCTAAGGTGGGATGGTTGTAATGACCCGCGTTTTGAACTAGGTTAAAAAGAGAAGGAATTTGAACTTTTCATTTACTGAACCAGTCATCTTGAAGACTAGGATTAAAAACAAGGTTCTGAAGGTTTCAAACCTTCCTTTTAATGTTTTTGGGTGGGGCTAAAGGCCAGTTAAGTTTCTCAGGTGACTCGGCAAGTTTCGGAAGCACCGGAACCCTCTTTTTTAAAGAGTTGCAGAGGGCGCACGGTTGGTGCACGGTTTGGCTAACCGTGCATCCCAAACCATTTGAGCTTATTAGAGGAGGCAGTGGCTTGCGCACAGGCTACGCACGGTTTGGAAAACCATGCACCTAGCCCGTGCAGCGGATGTCTTGGAGGCAGTGGACTCTGCACGGTTTTCCCATGGTTTGGAAAATCATGAGGGTCAAACCGTGCGCGTGGGTGAGTTTAGGTTTTTGTTTAAAATTAAAATAAAATAAAATAAAATAAAAATATTAAAACATAATACAATCTCTCCCTCATCCTCCCTCAAAACACACAACACATAGGGAGGAGGTCCCCCTTAAGCTGAGCGTGACACCCCCTTCCGGCCTCCTCTCGATCGAGCTTCTTCCTACGATTTGTAGCCGCTTCTTCGTCGAATCTCTACGGTATGCACCTCTCCACCTCCTCCTCTCCCATCTTCTCTTTGATTCGACTTATTAAGCACACCGTAAGGTGCGGCCGAACCCTATGGCATTGGTGTGTTTCTGAGTTTCAGTTTTCTTTTGGTTCTAGGTTATGCGGAAGGTCCGTTGGGAGTCCTTGGTGCACGTTCCGGCAACCGCCAATGAAGGCGAAGCGGTTCGGGTTGTTTCGGATTGTCGGGTTGGTTTAGGGGTAATTTTTTCACCACTCTCTTTGATTCTCACTTGTAATATTTGAGTCTTTTGATGTTTTTGAGTTCCTAGCATGTTGTTTATAGTGCGTTCAAGGTTTTTGCATGGTTCCGAGTCACCAAAGACTAGGCGACACACTTGCGAATCTTAGTTAGAAAGCACCAGGAGCATGATTGGACGGATGGATCCACCTTGAGGTAGGGTCCCTCTCCTTGTCATTTTAAATAAGTAAAGTGAAAGTGAATTAAATATTTCACCACCTTTGCATTTTATTTTTTCACATTTAGTTCTGGTTAAATGCTGCTGTGAAAATTGTGTGAATTATAGGTATAAGTTAAAAGAGGTTTCTTGGTCACTAAACTAATTATTTAATAATAAAACCCCTCAATCATAGGTACACTGCCTTCAAGATAAAAAGTAGTGATAGACTTTTTATGCATGCCTGCAGAATTGTTCTAGTGCCTTGTTATGTCATGTATGTGAACATTCTTTGTTGAGACAAAGGGAATGAAAATGTTGTGATACGTGTGTATGGGTCAATTTTCCATGTTTGGAAAATTGAGTGAGATGGTAACCATAGTGGGATGACCTATGGCTATGTGATACGTTTCCTCTAGAAGCTATTAAAGGGTTAAAGAGTGATAAAAACATATCCTTTATGATGAAATGGCTAAACTAGAATGAACGGACTAGGGTGGTATGACCACGTCGTTGGATACGTAATGAGCATGGATCATGCTAGTAAAATGAATATGTGTGTGTATTGATTTAGATACTTAATATGGTTTTCCTTATGTATGAACGCGAATTTGTTCACCTATGTGTATGTTGTATGTTTCTTGAATGATTGTGAGGTAATTCCATAAGTAGTATTCTATAAATATGTTTGTATTGTCAGTGCGCACATGCTGATGCCACACCGTGAATGATTGATTGTGAATGTGGAATGTTTAGATGAAATTCATCAGAGGTACTACCTTATTAATTGTAATTATAATGCTCATAATGAATGTGTATGGTTATGGATGGGAGGCATTCATACACCATGCCAACTACTCTGAATGATTGTGTGTCTGGATGGGAGGCAGTTATACCCCATGCCAGAGTGATGAGTGTGACATATACGTGGTTGGATGGGAGGCAGTTATACCCCATGCCAGTGTGACAGAACATGTCTGGAAGGGAGGCATTCTTACCCATTTCTAGTTGACTTCAGTTGATGATTACATGTCTTGATGGGAGGCCGTTATACCCTATTCCAGTAGAATGAATGTGATGGAAGGGAGGAATTCTTACCCATTTCCAATTGATCTAGGGACGAGAGGCATTCTTTCCACGTGCCCTATAATCCCAATTTATGGAAGGGAGGAATTCATACCCCTTGCCAGTTGACTCATAGGGATGAGAGGCATTCTTACCTCATACCCGCTAATCAGGACTAATGTGTGGGAGGCATTCTTACCCCATGCCACCTATGATCTAAATGTTTATATATATATATAATTGGTGACATGTTCAGGTTTCTTTACCATCAACAATCCAAAGCAGGTATAACCATCAGGTGCCCCTTGAGAACCTGGACAGGTGTTATTGACTTATGGAATTATTTTTACTTACTTCTCCATACCTGCTCACTGTTTAATTATTATACACTGTATGGATTGGGTTAGACACCGGTGGTACCGAACTATTGAGATTCATATATTGCACCCTACTCAGGCCGCCATTGCACTGGGGTACCCGAGTAGAACTTCTTGCTTGCAGGACCTAGGTTGTGTATTGTACTGGTTGTACCTCAGGTGTTAGGAGTTGAAGACCATGCGGGAGCTTGGGATTCTCAGAAGATTTTTCATCTTGCTTTGCTATTTTTTCCTTTCATATTGTTTGAAAATCATGCTGTAATGATTCATGCTTTCATACGTGTATCATCATTTATACATCCATGCATTCTAACTGGCGTTTGACACCTTTTATAAAATGGATATTATTCTGTCTATCATTACTGTCTTTCAATTGTTTTCTTCTTCCGCTACTAAATATTATTTACTCTGATTATACCATTGAGTTACTCTAATATGAGGGTATAGTCTCCCCACTATCACCTCCCGAGACCCACGCTGCTAGTCGGCAGCCTCTAGCATACGGGGAGATGCTCCTGAGGCCATGTGACCCACCGGTCAGGCCACCAGTTCGATGGTAAGCCAGGTCGGGACGTTACACCCATGCATGGATTGTTCCATGGATTGTATACTTGTGTAAATAACACTATCCCCCACGGGGTTTACACTAGGAGAATTTGGTTATCGTGTATGTAATTTCCTCCCACACATATCTTGTTCCCATCCTATATGGGACATGTCTTTCCCAATACACCCTATTTCTATCGAAAATGGAAACGGTTTCTATAGGACATTCCAATACGTCCAATATCTGTGGGAATTATTTATCTTTGTTGTAATGACTCAATATCCATGACCATTTGAAATCACAAATATAGGTCTCCCTATATGCATAGATATGCCTACTATTTCTTTGAACCTGGGGTCATAATTTTTTTTCTAGTTGACTGATTATCTAATAGTATTTTAGTGTTTATCCAAAAGAATTTTTGGATTAATATTATTATAGTAATTAATTAAATGTGATACAAGTTGATGATATATTAACACTAGTGTTTTAGAACATATCCCAATGGTGTTTTGGAATTGGTCACATTAGTTATCATATACGATATAATATAACTTGAACTATCACAATGTTTGAGTGGATTTTGTGAAATTTGGATATTAAAGGAGTTGTTCCCAAAATCAACACTTATAAATGATGTAATTTTGAAAACATAATATTTAATAATATTAAGTATATCATAGTGTATGATATAACTGGATCCATGGAATATTATATGTCAATGAATATAATATAATTCATTTCAATATGGTGGTGTCACAAGAATAATGTATTCCAATCATATTGTGTCACTTATATTATTATAATATGCGTTGAAAATATCATATAATTAACAAAACATTCAATGATTCATTAGGTAGCGAAATTTAAAGTGTTTACATTAAAATATTCCATCAAACCAATATATCATTTTAATGTTTTAAATTATAAAATATATGGTAGAACCAAATTAATCGAGTTCTTATAATGAGTTAACCATAATATATTTACTCATATTTTATTAAAATATGAGTTTATTCTATATAAGGATATATCATATCTCAAGGCCTATAAAAGGAATAAATATCCATGAGAATGGGTGTTAGTGGTCCTTAAGAAATCCCATGTTTTTCGGTTCCTCGTTGGGATCTCTCTTACTTCTTATCACATATCTATAAATAGGTAATAGAATAACATTGAAGAAAAATAGAATCTCATCAATGAATTGAATGGTTCAATTGTCTTACAAATACACCATGAAGGGAAGAACCCACTGATCTCCCTTAACAGTTCATTTTTAAACTATTCTAATTGATAATTGTCGATGAACCGAATATAAATTTATGTTACTCACCCTTAATCTATATGATAAATTGTTATATTTTTTTATAGAATAGTGATATTTATAATTAGGTTTCAAATTTAGTACACTACTTCAAACAAGTTTTTTTAATCCATAGAAATTATTCAGTTTTGTAAATGAAATGACTCATGGGATATAATTTTTATCATGTATATATTCATTCTTCATTTGGGAATTTATAGGATGAAATTTTAAATTTAATTATTTTTTTTTTAATTTTTTTTTCCACTTTATAGGATTAGAATTTTTTGATTATTTATTTCAATAATCCAAAAAATGATAAATCACTCCTTATGTGATACATATTGACACTAGATTCTAGTTATCAGAATTTAGTTATCGGGGATCCCAAATAAGTCTACTCAATGTTTTTTATCTATAGAATAGAAATTATTGGAGGGTTATTCAAAGCTATAAATACAATAGATACACTTATAAGATCATTATATTCTGGAAATTGATATAAACAATTATAGATGACAAGACATGTTACAAAATTTGTGTTTCTGGGTGTCTTGAAAATAAAACCTTAGAATACATCCATGTCTCCTAAGAAGTGTGTTATTTTTTTAATGATTTATAGTTTGTATTTTTGGGTAACTTCATCACTATAGTTAAGGCTGGTTAATAGGTTTTTCATGCATAATTTTGACAAGTAGGTACATAGAAAATGTGAGTAAACATGTGATTGTTTTTTATAGAAAATTTTATCTTAGTTAAATTATTTAATTAAAATAAACTAATATAATTTTCATTAAAAATAAATTAATAATGAATTATTAAACATAAATTAGTGAGATTATTTTGAAAATAAATGTAATTTATTTTATTGGAAAAAATAAGTTCAAAACATGTGAGTGAAACTATGTGTGGAGTTTTCTTATGATAGAACATTTGATATTATTTTTTAATCAGTGTGTATATTTTTATAGAATCATTACAAAAAAATAATGTTAATTATAAATGTGGGATGTAGGTAGAGAAGGAGAACTCTAGAGAAAGAAATATTGAGGGGTGGTACAAAATATGTAATGAGACAATCATAAATATTATTTGTGGTAACTGTTGTTGTTTGTGCTTTATAGTCACAACACCCTCCTATATTTAGATAAGATTCTATGTTTCTTGGCCTATAATTGTGACTACATGGCATGAAATTTGTATTTGTTGATTGAGTCACTAAATGGGATGAAATTATAACTTGAAGAGTTTACGGTTGATATATTAGTGTAGCATTGGAGACGTATTTTGGTCAAGGTGAAGAGGATTGAGGGATTAACATGGTTTTATCAATGAGATATAAATTTTTAGAAGCATTATAAAAAATAGTGAGTATGTATGGAGGTAAAATGTTCATGAATTTTAGGTAATTAAATATTTTTATTTTTTTATTGTGCCACAAATTTTTTGAATTTTCTTCATTTTTTATAACTTTGGGTGATGTGGAAAAATCCGAAGATTCTTATTTCAAGTTCAAATAACGATAATTATTTCTTTTATGGTTCAAATATTTGGTTTTCCAAATTTCATGGATGTGTAATATAAGGATATTATGATTGAAAAGATTCTGTATGAGTATTAGAGGGATTCCATGAGTGTTATTGGATCAAGTGTATGTATGAAATGAAAAGTGCATGATTATCACAAGGATGATGATATATGATTATGTTAAGGGAATAATTTTCTCTCCCATTATTCAAGAGGAATTATTCCTTTGGAGTTATATCAATGTGGATATAAAGGCCATACTTGAGCTATATGTCCCTATGATCTTAATATGTTACATTATTATTAAAAAATATGAAATCTTTTGAAACATTATTGGATGGAAGTGATGGTTTTGTTAGGATAAAAAACACTTATTCAATGTATTTATATACAATAGAATCTAAAAAGCCCAATATCACTGTGATATGAAAGAACAAAACCATGTACATATAAAATGGAGAACATATAACTCACATAGATGAGTGACATGGTTATTACATTAAGTCACATGTCCGATGAAAACCACTTTAAAGTAACCATTAGTGTTCTTACATCATATTTTATTATGGGGATGATAATAATCACCAAACACTTAAATGAAATTCTTCACAACAACTATTCTATACTATTACCTCTTGGTGGAAATGAAATTTGGAGAACAGTGCATCTAGTGGTGATATAGAGTCATCAGGAGTCTTGTTGAAGTATTTAACACCATCTCAATGGCTATATATTCCTCTTATAGGCATTAGGGATGCTCTCTAAGCCTCTATAGTATTTACTCATATGTTACAAAATATATGACTCAATGAAAATGGATAAAATGTTTTTAAACCTCTCATACTACACAAAACCAATTGAATTTTAGGAATTTTTTATTAATGACAGCCCTCATGGAAGACACAGAAAACATTAATCATTAACATTATATTTACCATATTTTTTATGGGATATTATTAACTAATATCATATCCTTTATGATATTTTTATTTCATAAACTATGAAATTGATAAATGCAGCAGTGTGCTAACTGTAAATCACACCATATGATACCCCTAACATGGTATATGATATGATTTAGTTTTTATTATGTCAAACACTGTGAAATATATATATATCACCACAAAAAGTATAACTTGATAACGTCCAATGAATTTTTTTACTTATGTAATATCTCCATCAATCTATAACTTTCCCAAAATCCTATATTATATCTTATATAATAACTTATGAAACAATACCCAACATTTATTTTGGATATATTTCAATGAAATTTTTCAAATCTATAATCAAATTCAACTTGTATAGAATAAAATATTTTACATTTTGAATATCCATCCCAAACTTTATTTGGATAAAATATAAAATCATTTTGGTCTTGCTCTTCAATTTTTTTTTAAAATCGATCACCATTTAGTCTACCACAAATAGTGAATCCATATGACATTATATCATTTAAATATATATCAATATCTAAATTCATAAATGTAAACAAAGAGTAGCCTCTATTTATGTATCATTTATACTCAATCTATAAATTGATAGAGAGTGGTCACCATCAAACACACATGTCGTTATACATATGTTTTCCATTTATGTTATATAGTGGTATGCATTATCATATTATCCCTTTTTCAAAGACAACATGTGACCATGAGACACATAGTATATCAATCTCATATAACCTGAACATATTTTCATAATTCTTTATGTATATATTGAATTGGTCGAGGAATAAATCACATTTCATTCATCTAATTGAATGATCACATCACATAACCCTCATACAAATAAATAATCACATAGAATAAACCTTATATATGTATAGTTATACATTTTCTCAGTCACTCTTAATTAAGGTGTCGAATAGTATACTTTTCATAAAAGAGGATAAATCCAATCATAGTTAAGTACCCACTGATGAAACTATCAAAAAAATAACCACCCAAAATATTATTAGATAAGCCATAACGATTGTATAATAAATGTATATACGTGTGAAGAATCTCATTCTAGATTTATTTCCAAAAATATGTATAAGGATTATTTATGAATTATCTACAACTACTACACTAAATACATAATCTAATGCTTTCCTCGTTATATAACATGAGGTTAATACATTGTATAAATCTTTTTTGTTCCTCATGATTATTTATTCCATATTGATATAAAATAGTACCTATATTAACCATATCATTTATTTCCAACCTATAATAATCATTAAAAATCATTTTTTAGGGATAACTGAATGTCAAACATTGAGAGTTTAATTATCATTTAACAACATGGAATATATCAATCCAATGATAAGAATGATAAAGTATAGATTGAATTTTATATAATATAATATGTTTTATATTCTCAACCTCTTTAATAATACTAAGAACCCACTCATAAGCACCCATAAATTTGTATACTCTATGATAGACCACCAGATAGACAATATCTTTCATCCACATATTGGATAGTGTTAAACAGAACCCATCTCTATATAATTCCTACCATATTATTTTGGGACAATATGATAAACCATTCCAACTAAAATTTTTATTGGGTAACATAAATAAATAATTACTGTTTGAATAATGGTTGTAATTTAGGAATAATATTCTAAATTTTTAACTCTTGGACCATGTTATTCAAACTCATTTACATTACATTATCCAATATTATATTATTAATCAATTTTTTTGAATACTTATAACATTTATATGCTGATTATCCTCATTATTATATCACTATTTCGTAAACAATTTCACTTAATGACATTTTTGTAAAAAAAACAAAAGATTATACATTTTTCCATTACTATCACATCCTAAATTCCATCAGAATATAAAGAGAAATTTACTTTTAATTTTTATTGATAACATTTTTATTTATTGTAAAAAAATATCTCTATGTCTAAATATTCTCCAATTTTCTTCTCAAATAATGTATTGTCGTCATAATATCTTATTCATATTTAAAAATAATTTTTTTCATGAAATATTAATGAATTCTTATTAATAATTGAAAAATAATATACAGTCACCATTTTTTTCACGGTGATCTATGTGTTTGGATAATTATTACAAAAATAACATTTCATTCATTAAAATATTTAATTAATGGGTGGTGAGATCTTATTTCATATTGTTTTACAAAATATATTGTATGAAATTATTTTCCCTTTGAAAAAAATCAATTTATCATTATCATATTTTTGTGATTGTTATAGGCGAATACGTATTCTAAAATACGTGAATTAAATTAGTCATATTTTATAATTTATAAAATGTTCTTATTAATAAAAATATATCTTATAACTAAGATAATTAATAATCAAATAAAAATCCTTGATTTAGATCCTTCTAATCTTGAAATCTCCATTTTCATTTTTTTAGATTGTGAAATTTTCTAGAGATGGGTCTCGCTTGTTTCCAAGTATTTCGTTTACCTTGTTTTCAGTATATCATCTTTTGGTTTCACTTTAGGTGAATCTGGGTGAACAAATGGTGAAAATTGGATGGAATATGGGAAACATATAATTGGCACACAGTTATCCCAAACAATGCACCCTTCCGTAACAAAACATGCATTCCTAGATTGCGAGAAATTGAATGTCTAGCACATTGTTTGTGAAACAATGTTCCATATTAGTATTAATTTTGAACCACTGAGAAGTGGCACACTGTTTCAGTACATGTTATGGAAAATTGTGTTTCCCTCCCCCTGAAATCATGCATTCAGTTTTAATTAATCCAAAAATACGTTATTAAAATCCTTACACCCCTAGAATTCACCCTGATTTGATCAAAATCATCTATAATTGATTCATATAATTTATTGAGTCACATATAAAAATTCCTAGATATTTTCACATCCATTATTTAAAATTCAATGTCTATATTGATGATATAAACCTCTCTTTGGTTCAGATCTAGATCTTTTCCTTTGACGTATCTTGTATTGTTCTTCTTCAATATGGGATTTCAATTGGTGGGTGTTCGTCATTGATCTTGTTAAATGTGATGTAAATAATATTCCTATAATAATGAATGACATATTATTGTATGAATTTTAAAATTTCTATTGAAATTAATTCTAATGAAACATATAATTGAATAAGTTGATTGATTTATTAAATGATGGACACATGTAATTGATTCAATATAATTTCTATGTGATGATAAATTGGGATAAATTCAGGACCATTGGAATCGTTTGAGTTGAATTAAATAATTTTTTATCTAGTTAATGGACATTTCTAAGATTAATTAATTTAATTACTTTTATTTATTGACGGATTAATTACTAGAATTTGTTTATTATTGAATTATATTAAATAATATTTGAATTAATTACAGGGTTTCTATGTTTGAGGTATTTTTTTCTTAATAAAATGTCGATTTGGATAAATTTTTAGTATGTGAAAATTTTCAATTAATATTTTTGTGAATTGATTTATTCTTGTAATTAGGAGATAATTGTGAAAAACATAATGGGTCTATGATATATATGATTAAATTAAAATAAATGGAATAATGTTGTTTTTTCATTTTACTTACATGTGATTAAATTACAGACAATGATTTTTTTAATAATTGATATGGAATATCATAATGGGAATTTTGAGGAGAGGGTTAATGGTGGTTAAACATTTTTGATGTGAAATATAATATATTTTTATGAATTTGATGTTTTGACAATTGTGTCATATGTTTATTGAATGTGTATGCCTCATCAAAAGACCGTATTGATAAAATAAATTGGGACATGGTCTAGTACATCAAATTCACATAGTAATAATTGAGTATTGGAGAAAGACTTGTGCTTCAAAGTAACACTTTTGTGATTATACGACCAGTGTGGGGTAAAAACTATATATTAAAATTACAACTTGTGTGAATGTTTAATAAATTTTTTATGGGTCATGGACATCTACTTCAACTATACATATGGTTCAAGGCATGTAAATCTAGGTTGAAATGATGGCATTGGACTATGGTTCCAATTTAATGTAATTTGAATTAAAATGATTTAATAATTTACAACCAATTTATTAAGATATGTAATATCCCCTGGGGATTTTTCAGAATCTGACTAGGACCAATGTAGGTATTTTGGTTCGGGTGTCCTTGTGAATATAACAATTTTTATAGAATATTTAGAGAATAATAATTACGATAATCATTTACTTATATACTAAACATTATTCTTTATATAACTATATAAACTATTATTGAATGTATATTTGTTGATACACCATTGGTGGTGGCCTAATGAGATATACTCACACCTTACTCAGGATTGTTGATAAGTACCAATATATATTTCTTGATTTTAGTAAAATATATAGACAATAGTCCTACGTTAGAGGGATTATTAAGAAAGTGAATGGATTGGGGAACCAAATTTTATCAAGGACCCATTTTGATATTTTAGGTTTCATTATTTATTTTAGGGCTTTATTATTGAAACCTGACATGTAGTTTCAATGAAAGGTCAACTGTTTTGTTTTTTATATTGTATTTCTTCTTTATGTCATCATGTGATTCTAACTTTTCTATTTATTGGTTATATAATTTTTTTATTCAGTATTTTTATAGTTATTATACTTTGATAAATGGGGTATAGTCTCCGCATTAACTATATTAGACCCCTGCTACTAGTTGGAAGCCTCTATCATATTTGGAGGTGCAACTATGGTCATGTGACCAACTGACACCAGGCACTAGTGTTTGGCGCACTGGTCGGGACATTAAATGTGATATCAATGGCACAATTTTTTTGTATTAATATTTGGGAATGTTAGAAATGACTATAGGATTATTTAAGAACAGGTTATGAGGTCATTCATGGGAGTTGATAATACATGTATGGGGGTAAAATCCAAGTACCCAGGGTGGTATTTTTGTCACTGATTTGTGTTGTTACAGTTAGATTCTATTTCTCCTAGAGGGATGAACATGTATTGTGATGTAATTATTTTTATATGATTATATGAAATTTGAATAATTTATCAAAATAAAATGTGATATGGGTATGCATTCATCATTCTAGGCATCCCAAATTTTTTGTGTCATTGTTCAATTTTTGGCATGCACGAGAATACCGATTTTCAATAAATAAAAAAAATAAATATTTTTCTATTATTATGTAATTTAAATAAATAGGTTCATAGTGTGACATTTTAAATGATAAAAATGTAAAAAAATGAATCAATTGTTTTTTAATGAGAAACTAGAGTAAAGTAAAATTGTTTACCATTTTTTAACCATGAACTAGAAGTAGGATGTTAAAGGGTTGTGAAAGAGCCTTAGTTTTGACCATGTGGTGGGGTTTGGGGGAATCTATTATTATGGATTTTTGTAAATAACTATTGTTAGATGTGATAATGTTGTAAAATATGTCCGTATATATTTTTTTGGTATTATAGATATATTCCTGCATGATGACACTTGTTGAGATGATGAGAATAGGTTTTCGCTCTAGATGATCTACCAGCATTAGAACCTAAGGCAAGAATATTTATTTTTGGGAAGTCATAAATAATATCAAAGAGATCATTACCCACTTCATGTTTTTAATTCAGTGATATCCATTGTGGGTAGGGAAAATCATGTCATATTTGACACTAAATTTCTAGATTTATAACTCTCTGACATACAGAGATGGAGGACCTAAGGCTGTAATGTTCAGTATTGAGTCCATCCAAAAATATACATGTAAAGTTGGAGACTCTTTAGGGGAAGAGGGTCGAATTTTCAACATATATATTACATGTTTATGTGAAGAATTTTTGGGACATCCAAAATTGGGTTCTAAAACTGGAGAATATGGGGGGAAATTTTTTTCGGAGAATTCTTGGAGAACATTTACCCTAAAATGCTAATGCAGTGGAGGGAAGATTAGTTTTTGAGGTTGACTCAAAGGATCATGTTCATGAAGGAATATACTATATGATTTACTGAATTTAACTTATTTTAGTATCATTGTAATGATATTAGACTATTTTAGTAAAGGGCTTTTAGAGTGGGATTAAATGTACATTTATGTCCGTGGTTAATATCTACAGGAAAAATTAATTTTACGAGGTGGAAAATCGGGCTCATAGATCCGAGGGGAACCTGAAGGATCCTTCTAATGGAGGAAAAGTAGTTTCTACTAGAGGGTTGATAGAGCTCTATCGTGGGAGCCCTCAAATGATTAGTGTGGTTTTGGGGTACTTAGGTGCAGCAGTGTGGCTGACCAAGGTCGTCTCTCAAAGGAGGAAGTGAATTAAAACAATTTTTAGAGGTATTCTAGAAATAAAATAAAAGAGAATAAAAACAATACTTTAAAGGATGGGGTGGTTGTTTATAGTTTATAAATCTAGAAGATGTTTGCTGTAAGAAGATTGTATATTTTTTTAGTTTTGAAATGAAGTTCGATTAAAATGACACAACAAGAAGATGTTTTTTTAGAAAATATTTTAAAAGGACTAATCAATCTAACTCTACCTATTCATTCACTTATTAATCATTATCATTTAAATAAATATATGCTTAATTATTATCCCCTAATCTGTTATCACTCGAACCCTACGAGAGTTAACTTAACCACAAAGATGAAATTACTTAAACCCTAGGCTAGCTTCGGAACACGCAATCGCAACACCCTTCTTTGATTATTGTTCTAAGGTTTGCTTATGATTAGTGGATAATTAGTGCACTTATCCATTGTGGAAATGAGGATGAATTGTTTTTAGGGATTATATTTGAACTCTACATATTTATTCTGTATGGTCTTGTATTACCGATTAAGATCGCGCTCTCTAAATTTACACAATTCCCGACCTCACGTGTTTTGTGGTAATTGTTCAATTGATTGATTAGTTTCATACAATTTAAAAACAAAATTCATGGATCATATTAAGTTAATTACAGTAGATAAATGATTCAAAATATTTAAATAAAGAAGGATAGAGGTCGATCGATTATTAAAAAGAACTACTCTTCCTTGGGCGGTGTAGTCATCATGGAGACGTTTTGTATAAGCAACGGTTTGAAAGGGTAGAACCCAATATTGTCTCCACTCTTAATTTAATACCAATTAAAAATATTAATAGAAGAATAATAGGTAATAAAACAGAAGATTATTTGAATAAAAATTCAATAAACAAAAATGAAATAAAAGAAATACAAAGAAGAGGTGGGAGAGGAGAGCCTTTTTGGAAGAAAGGTTGGCATAATGGCTTACTTCTTACAAGAGTATTTTTGGGCTCCCAAGAGACACCCTTTCGTCCACACCTTCCCAAAGCCTAGACCATTACTCTCAAAGAGTTAAAACCCCCTTTAAATAGAGTTTGTGGGATCTAGAAATACATAACTTTATAAGTGTGAAATGAAAATCTCGGACAAATATTTTATTCCATGTTGCACCACCTATTTGACCTCCAAAACGCGTTAATTGACCGGCCTTCCAAAAGGATTATTTGTGCCCAATCATGTCCCTGGGCTTTCCAAAATATGTGGGCTCAATCCAGGCCCGGATGAAGACGATATGGCCCAAATACATAACCCATGTCCATTCTGCCGAGTCCAGCCCACCATTGGATTAATGGCCCATTCGCTCTATTCAAAATGCCCTTTTTAGCTCTGGTGTCATGAATTAAAGTTGTAGAACATTACGTTAGGAACACTGTTACAAAATTCCAAATACAAAAAAAAAAATATTTATCTTCGAAATACTACAGTGCACTATAAAGGGTAAAACTGGAATTTTCTCCAAATTTTCAAATGAATGATCAAATCCCAAATATTTTATAAATAAACATATTTAACACAATGTGAGGAAATTATATCATTTATAATAAATAAAATATTCGTCAAAATAGTGTTTTATAAACTCCCCCACACTTACCATTTTTCACTCCTGGGCAAAACCTCATGTCAAGTAAACATCAATATCAAATCAAAACCAATTTTAAAACACATATCCTTGAGATCAAAAAATTATACAACAAGAAACAAAATATATCATGCCTCATAAAAAAACATTATTTCAAGTACCTCATTTATATTATCCAATATATTTCCACTTCATCTATCCTCCCATGCTCAAAACACTTATCTCGCTTGAATTTTCTCTCATCACACAAATATCAATTTTTTTGCAATGTCTTTCTCATCCAAACTCATACAAGGGTCACCATAGACTTGATAGATCCCTACATCGCTACCCGATGTGAGTCAAGGACATATGTTTATCATGAGGACTTTTCAGGGTTGTTCTGTGGCTTTCGGTTTGTAGGATTTAGATGTGAAAAAATCTGAGGCTGAATGAGGAGGGCTTGACTCTTTTTGATGCAAAATTGTATTAATCTAATTTTCACTTAAATATGGTCTTCTCCTCAATCCCCATATTATCAATTAAGCTCCATCATCATGAAAAGTCATGAAAACATTACACCATTTATCATTTCAGCATAAAAAATTTCAATCTTCTCAAACATGATTTTCTAGAAAGCTCTAGATGGGCACAACTTTCCACCTCAATTAGAAGCTCCAGAAAAGGAACAACTTTAAATATAATGACTATATTCAGTATAAAAAACATCTCTTAAGAATTTAATTTCCCACCCAAAGTATCACAGAATGTGGTGGCACAACATAAGATAGATTCCCCCACACTTAAGCTCAACTAGATTATGCAATTTCACTTCAAGAGTTGGTTGGATAGGGAAAATTGGCTTGTAATGTGGCTAACCTAACAGGATTTGCATGGCTTCTAAGGGCTAAATGGAATAAATATTCAAGGTAGGCAATTAAAAAAGGATTCATTGAAATAGGGGATTTAATACCAAAAAAATCCTCAATCATTTAAACATATGTACCTCAAACCCTCAAGTTTTGAAAGGAATAGATCAAATTATGGTTAAATTAAGCATGGTTTGGGTCTCTCATGAAGTGAGGTGAATTTAAAGAACATGAAAATAATGGTTTAGAATCCTCACATGAAAGTGATTTCAAATATAAAGACAGTGAGATATGGAATGGGATCAAAATTTAGTGTACTTTTCATGAAATTACTAAATATTTGAACTTGAAACAAATTCATTTCAGTATTCATTTATGCTTAGTTTCAAGGGGTAATTTTTTTCACTTATTGATATGGATTTAAAAATTGATATGAGAATAATTTTACCTCAATAGATTCAAAAAACACAGAAAATTGTAAAATAAACACACAAAATTTGAAAGACACAAAAAAAATTGGTTTTTTTAAACCGGAAAACAATTTAAATTACTAAACTAAATTGTTCCCTCCCCCACACTTAAAATATTTCTTTTTCCTCAATGTGTACCCATGAGATGATATATGCACATGAAATGCAGAATTTTTAAATAGGACAAATAATATAAAAGTGAAAGGGTTAGGAACAGCCTGATGTGCTCAAGTGATGATGGGGTCATGCAGTGTGATAAAATCAACTGCATAGGTAAGAAGTCCCTCGATGTATCTCTTCAAACATTTCCCATTGACTGTAAGGCTCCTTCAAGTGTTTTTTGGTGTGATTTCCACTACACCATAAGGAAAAATATTAGACACGATATAAGGACCTAACCATCTGAAACGCAACTTACCAGGCATCAGCTTCAGTCGTGAACCGTAGAGAAGGACTTTCTCTCCAACATGAAACTCCCTTTCTTAGATCATATTGACATGAGATACTTTTGATGTTTCCTTGTAGAGCCTTGAGTTCTCATATGATGACAATCTAATCTCCTCAAGCTCTTGAATTTGTAGCTTCCTTTGGATTCCAGCTTGGGCCAAATCAATGTTTCATTTCATTGTAGCTCAATAAGCCCGATTCTCAACTTCCATGGGGAGATGACACGCTTTCCCAAAAACAATCCGAAATGGGGACATACCAATTTGTGTCTTGTATTCTTTCCTATAAGCCCACAATGCTTCATCCAAGCACTTAATCCAATCCTTCCTATTTGGCTGCATAATTTTCTCCAAAATTTGTTTCAACTCACGATTTGAAACCTCAGCCTGGAAATTTGTTTGGGGGTGGTATGGTGTTGATGATTTGTGTGTCACTCCATACATTAGAAAGAGGGAAGTGAAATTCCTATTGCAAAAATTTGTCCCTTGGTCACTGATGATGGCCTTTGTTATTCCAAACCTGCAAAAAATATGTGCTTTGAAAAAGTCCACAACAACATGAGAATCATCAGTCTTAGTGGCCTTATCCTCCACCCATTTACTCACATAATCAACAGCAACCAAAATTTACAAAAAACCAAAGGAACTAGGAAAAGGGCCCATAAAATCAATTCCCCAAACATCAAAAATCTCACAGAATAAAATGGGTTGTTGGGGCATCTTGTGTCTCCTTGAAATATTTCTAGTGTATTGGCTACGATAGAATGACTTACAAAACACATGGGAATCATGGAATAAGCTAGGCCAATATAATCCAGAGTCTAAAATATTCCTAGATGTCCGTTGGGGTCCAAAGTGTCCACCACATGCAATTCTTTGACAGAATTGCAGAATAGACTCAACTCATGATCAGGAACACACCTTCTAATAACATGGTCACTACACATGTGCCATAATTACGGATCATACCAAACATAAAATATTGACTCACTATTTAATTTTTGGACTTGATGATTCTTCAAATTTGCTAGGATTTCAGACGAAACAATGTAATTAACTAAATCATCATACTAAGGATGCGTACCTGAGATGGTATTGTGATGCTCATCGGGGAAAGTGTTCCGAAGTGGTACCCGGTCCGAGGTGTTATACTCTAGTGTGTGAGTAAGCCTACTCATGTGGTCTACCACCAAACTCTTTGATCCCTTCTGGTCCTTTATCTCAATATCAAATTCATGAAGAAGGAGAATCCAACGGATATGTTGTGGATTTGCATCTGGCTTCTTTAGGAGGTACCTCAAAGTTGCATGGTCAGAAAAAACAACTACTTTAGAGCCCACTAAATATGAACGGAATTTATCTAAAGAAAATATGACAGCAAGAATATAACGACCCACACTTTACATACATTGTTAATACTTCAAAATTGAAGCACTCTTATTACAACACATGACAAAACCACAAAGGACCGTATAGGTATAGTGTCTTTAGAAACTGGGAAACATAAACAACTGGTTCATAAATCTTCTACAGTGTCTCCCATTTATTTCGTCATATCTAGGGTCCCTTTTAGCATATTCTACTTAATATCCATCTTCCTGACCTGGGGAAAAGAAAGCATAAAAGGGTGAGCTCAAATGCTCAGCAAGGGCAAATAAAGGAAATAAAAATCATATCTTATCTTTATGAAAATCAAAACCTGCAAAAGAGATCATAATATCTTAACATGAAATAAATAATAGAAGTGAAAATGAGATCCCCATAATCATAACATAAAACTTGAATCTTTGTGGCATGCACACAAAATCATGGAAAATCATTTCTTGTTAGTCATGACTCATTGCCAAGACTATCTTAGTGGACAAAGTCCCTTTCTGAACTGAGTTCACTCCTCGTTTCAGTCCTGTATCACTGAACCGAAATAACCTTCCGTTCCAGCCATGTCTATCTCATGAGATATAAAATCTTTACCCAATGCATTGGAGGGAGATATAGGTCCCACCCATCTTATAATGAATCCTTTCTTATGTGTGCCACATAATCATAAAACATACATCATCTCATAACACATATAACAAAAATGGGATTCTTGAAACATCATGACATCATAAATCAATTCATATATGATAAAGGAATTCATAAACATAATTCCATCACAACATAGTCAAATCAATGTAAAAATATGGATAGAAACAGAACCCTTTATTATCTTAGATGGAAAATAATTTTGATAAAACACTTGTATTGAATTCTTGAGGAAAATATCCTTTCTTCTTCAAAAACAATTTTCCTTTCATAACATGTCATACAACTTTAAAATAAAAGAAGTTGATTAAAAATAAACTTTAAAACTTGTAAAGGAAGCTTCTTGGAAATAATGTTTTAAAAATCCATTCATGCCGTATAAGTTAAAAAAAAACATTCTTCGTACTTTTGTCGGAAAAGTCAAAAAGTACCTCGTACGGAAAAACGACAAAAGATTCCTTTCATATTCTTTACTAAAAACTCACCTAAGGGTAAAATTGGATTTAAACTATTGCAAGTGGATGGAAACAATATTTCATATTGAGGGAACATGGATGTGGATGATAAAATACACCCCAGTAAATACTTACGAATAAACAATCTCGGATAAAAATGAGATTGTGATATTTCCCTTACCTTAGGTCCGATTTGCTTTGTTCGTGTCCGAAGCTCCTGTATAATGGTTTAAATAATGTTATTGACTTATTCCAGAATCATACATATTGATATGAGATCATATATGGTCATATTATTAGCTTCTTGTTAGTAATATTTCATTGTTACTTGTTACTCGGGTCTTTATAACTTTTTGTTCTTATGCGTGTTTTGTCGAATAAATTCTTATTCTTATCTTTAGGTTATAGATAATTCATTTCCAGAATGGTATTATTGTATTATATACCATATTCATTCATTCAATTCATTTATACAATCATTATGAAATGAAGATCATGTAGAACGAGTCGCATCACATCGTGGAGACGGTATTCCGTACGTACGCACGAGTGATGATATCGTTCCTATGATCGTGGAATTGTATTGGAGTATATATATATATTATTTCAGTATCAATATTACTTAATAATAATCATATATAGTTACTCATTACACCATTATACCCATCCTTGTAAGGTGATGGTGGAAAATAGATTACACCACGGCGTGGAGACGGTATTCCGTACGTACGCACGCGCGGTGATTTCATTTTTCCGTAGGATGGATAGAAGGTGAATTAGGGATGTTTCATATTTATAATAACATATCAGTATGTAAGTAATACTGATGTTATTACTTTATCATGAAACAACTAAATAAGAAGAAGTTGAAGACGAAAGAAATTGAAAAGATCGGTAATGGATATTACCTCTTCTTTGGAACGCCTCTTTGAATCCTCCACTTAGGGAACTAAGAGTGGTCTTTGGAGAAGACCAGGACCTCTAGGACTATTCTAGGGAAGTGGAGAGGGGAAAATGGCAGGGGTTGGCCGAGCTTGAGTGCTCAATTTGGTGTGAGGAGGAGGGGGATGAGGTGCCCTTTTATAAGGGAGGAGAGGGGCACCTTAGGAATATCTCAAAATATTATTTTATATTAA
Source organism: Viscum album (assembly GCA_963277665.1). NCBI lineage: Eukaryota > Viridiplantae > Streptophyta > Magnoliopsida > Santalales > Viscaceae > Viscum > Viscum album. Next base: position 1,603,227,445 of record OY728141.1, on the reverse strand, counting down.
AGTCAAAATCGGTTTATAATGGTTCCAAAGGGTCTTATTTCGAAGCTAAAGTGGGGATGGGTCGAAATACTATCAACCAATAGGATTTAGACAAGTTTAGGGTATTATTTTAACCTTATCAATTAGATTTAACTCTAAGTTAATTAATTTAACTTTTACCGTGTCTTTTTGTTTTCTTTCACTATATGGTTAATACACTTACAATAACATGCCAAACGAACCCAAAATTGTTTATTATTAATATATATATCCTTATCTAAATCATTTGGCCGAACCTTAGATTTTTAGGAATACAATAACAATTAATAATATAATATTTGATTTAAAAACTATTTTGTGTCAATTTTGACACTATTTGATATATGATTTTTGGGAAAGTCATAACAGAATTAAATGTTCGAACCAAGTTGATTAAATCAACATTAATATATCATAGTAACCTAGAAAATTAGTGTAATTCATAAAAAGTCTCAAATTACATTTATTTCGGTGTTTATAACATCAATTATGTCAATATTTCATTAATAAGATAATTACTGCATCATCATTGTGTCATAAATAAATTAAATTATTTAATGTCTAAAAATTACAAATAAAATACCATCATGTAGGAAATTTTTTTAGCTTTCTAATGAATATTTACAATCGAATTTATCTTATGTATAACCCCATATTAAAAATGTTTTAGTAAATATACTTTGATTTTAACTCTTTTAACCCTTCTTTAAATAAATTAATAATAAATATCCTAATCTAATCCAAGTGGGCCTAAATGGTCATATTTTATTCCTAAGTTTGTTTTTGGTCGAATTACACTTGTCCAATAGAATTAGGACATGTTTTAGGGTAATATTAATATCATATTTACCCTTAGTTACCCTATTTACTATTAACCGCGGTAAAAATAGTAAAAAGTTACTATTCACCAAAAAATTATTTTCATCTCATTGAACCACATTTTAGTCCTTGATATTAACCGTGTCTCTCGGATTTTTGAAATTCCATTCACAGAAGCGGTAAAATTAAGTTTTATGCAAAATTCAGTTTTTAACCTACCACTTAGTGGTTTCACTATTCATCAAAAATTTAAAGTTTTCAGAAAATACCAAAATTTCACCCTAGGCTAATTTCGATATTCTGAGTCCAAAAATGAAGTCCATTTTGAAAAATAAAATTTATAAAATTTTAAAAAGTGGTTATTACTATTCATAACGGCTAGTTTTAATAGCATATTGTTGTTTAGTGAAACTCGGTATTGCGTACGACGCAAGCTATCGAGGAAGGTCGTGATTGCGTGCAAAGCAAGCCAAGCAAGTGTTGTGTAGAAAAAGATTCCTTTGATGATTTATATAATATAAAAGTCTCAGGTGTTACATTCTACCCCCCTTAAAAAGAATTTCGCCCTCGAAATTCGTCACTTTGCAACAAACAAATGAGGATACTTCTCCCTCATCATATCCTCAAGCTCCCATGTAGCTTTTTCAAGTTTGTGGTTTCTCCATAAAACTTTCACCAAGCGAGTGGTCTTGTTTCGTAGGACTTTTTCGCTACGATCCAGAATCTCTATCGGCAGTTCTTCATAAGAAAGATCTTGCTCCAGCGGTACAACTTCTGAGCTGAGTACATGTGAAGGATCTAGTATGTACTTTCTCAGGAGAGATACGTGGAACACATCCTGAACTTGAGAGAGATTCGGTGGAAGCGCCAATCAGTAAGCTACTTTGCCAACATGATCCAGTATTTCAAAAGGACCTATATATCTAGGGCTCAACTTCCCCTTCTTTCCAAATCTCATAACCCTCTTCCAGGGAGATATTCGTAAGAACACTTTATCGCCCACTTCAAACTCTAGGTCTTTTCTTCGGTTGTCGGCATAACTTTTCTGTCGACTCTGAGCTGCTCTTATGTGTTGTTGAATAGATCTAACCTTTTCTGCCATTTCATCAACGAGATCAGGTCCTAATAGCTTTCTTTCCCCAACTTCATCCCAGCAAGTTGGAGTCCTGCATTTCTTTCCATAGAGAGCTTCATAAGGAGCCATCTGAATACTGGAGTGAAAGCTATTATTATAAGAAAATTCAACCAAAGGTAGGTGTTGATCCCAACCTCCTTTGAAATCCATAGAGCAAGCTCTCAACATATCTTCTAGGGTTTGAATTGTTCTCTCAGACTGACCGTCTGTCTGGGGATGATAAGCAGTGCTGAAACTCAACTCTGTATCCAGAGTATGCTGAAGACTTCGCCAGAACTTCGAGGTAAATCTCGGATCTCGATCAGATATAATAGAAAGTGGTACTCCATGCAATCTTACCACTTCCTTTACATATATCATGGCAAGCTGATCTAGAGAGAAATCCTCTCTAATAGCAATGAAGTGTGCAGACTTTGTAAGACGATCAACTATGACCCAGATAGCATTATTGCCTTTGGATGTTTTAGGAAGTCCTGTGACAAAGTCCATAGTGATGTTTTCCCATTTCCATTCGGGTATGGGTAATGGTTGTAACATCCCCTTAGACTTCTGTCTCTCAGCTTTAACTTGTTGACAAACCAAGCATCGAGAGACATATTCAGCAACATCTCTTTTCATGCCATCCCACCAGAAGTACTCTTTCAGGTCCCTATACATCTTCGTGCTTCCAGGATGAATAGAGAATGAAGAACTATGAGCCTCATCCAGCAGCTCTTTCTTTAATTCGGGGATGGGAGGAACACAAACCCGATTCCTGAACTTTATTATCCCATCACAATCAAGGTTGAATTCAGGAAAATTTCTCACCTTCTTTTGTAACTCGACATCTTCTTTCTGTGCCTCTTTTATCTTCACATGTATAGATGGTTGAACATTCATTTGGGAAAGATAATATTTTTCCCTTTCCATTATAATTCCAAGATCCATCCTTTGTAAATCCATAAATATTGGATCTTTTGTGATCCTCATCATGGATAAACTAGCATGGTCTTGTCGACTTAATGCATCTGCCACCTTGTTTGCTTTCCCAGGGTGGTAATGGATTGAGCAGTCATAATCCTTAATCAGCTCCAACCATCTTCTTTGACGCATATTCAACTCCTTTTGTGTGAAAATATACTTTAAACTTTTATGATCAGTATAAATATCACACCTTTCACCATAAAGGTAATGCCTCCAAATCTTTAATGCAAAGATTACCGCAGCCAACTCCAAATCATGTGTTGGGTAATTTTGCTCATGGATTTTCAACTGTCGTGAGGCATAAGCTATCACCATATCATTTTGCATAAGAACACACCCCAATCCCTTCTTGGATGCATCACTGTAGATCACAAACCTTTCTCCACTACAAGGCAGTGTGAGCACAGGTGCACTGGATAACCTTCTTTTCAACTCCTTGAAATTCTCTTCACATTCCTCTGTCCAGACAAACTTAACTCCTTTCCGAGTCAACTTGGTGAGTGGATTAGATAATCGTGAAAAATCTTTTACAAAACGTCGATAATATCCAGCCAAACCAAGAAAACTTCGGATCTCAGTTACTGTTGTTGGTCTTGACCATCTTTCGATAACCTCTGTTTTTGCTGGATCCACAGATATCCCCTCCTTTGAGATTATATGACCCAAAAATGCAACTTTTTGAAGCCAAAATTCACACTTGGTAAATTTGGCATAAAGCTTCTCCTTTCTCAGGGTCTTCAATATAATTCTCAAGTGATCTTCATGCTCTTACTTGCTATTTGAATAGACAAGAATATCGTCTATAAAGACTACCACAAATTGATCAAGATAGTCTCTAAAGACTCTATTCATTAGATCCATGAAGATAGCAGGGGCATTAGTAAGACCAAATGGCATCACTATAAATTCATAGTGTCCATACCTTGTACGGAAAGCCGTCTTTGGTATATCCTCCCTTTTGACCCTTAATTGATGATACCCTGAACGAAGATCAATCTTGGAAAAGTATTGAGCTCCGCGTAGTTGGTCAAATAAGTCATCAATGCGTGGGAGAGGATATTTGTTCTTGATAGTGATCTTGTTAAGTTCTCGATAATCAATGCAGAGTCTCATTGATCCATCTTTCTTCTTAACAAATAGAACAGGTGCTCCCCAAGGTGACGCACTAGGGCGTATGAATCCCTTATCAAGATTCTCTTGGAGTTGCTTCTTCAATTCCTGCAACTCAATTGGGGCCATTCTATAAGGTGTCTTTGAAATAGGCAAAGCACCCGGTACGAGTTCTATTGAAAACTCAACTTCACGATTTGGTGGAAGACCCGGTAATTCCTCCGGAAAGACATCATCAAACTCCCGTACAATGGGCATATTCTTAATCGTGAGTTTCTCACCAACCATTTGAGATAAATAACCTTCATTTAGTGGAATCAATACCCATAAGATGGAAGAAATTTCCACTGGAAGGTTATGTTCATCCTTGCATTGATAGACGATCGTAGATTGATCTGGAATATGAAATGTGACTTCCCTTCTTTGGCAATCGATATGAGCTCTATGTAGAGAAAGCCAATCCATGCCAAGAATCACATCAAATTCCACTAAAGGAAGGATCACAAGATTTGCAGGAAGCACTTTCCCACAAACTTCGATCGGAGAAGAATTATAAACTTCTGATGCGATTGATGTGCCATTAGGTGTTGTCACAGCTAACTCAACATCTAATTGTTGAGGTAATACGGTGATACCCTTAGAAAATTTTTCAGAAATAAAAGAGTGGGTGGATCCAGAATCAAATAAAACATTTGCTACTTTAGAGTGGATGGTAAGTGTACCTTTCACCACATCGTTATCGTACTCCACATCGCTGATAGAAATTGCATGTGACTTTCCTTTTTCTTTAGCCTTAAGAGTTTGTTGACGTCGACCATCATCATCAACCCTTGGATTTGGGCATTGATTGGCATAATGCCCCATCTCCTTGCACTTGAAACATTGAAGTGTAGCAGGTTCATTCTGTGTATCCCTTCCTTTGTTTGCATCATTAGACATCTTCTTCCCATTATCACGGCATTCAAATGCCCGATGACCTTCCTTTCCACATTTAAAACATTTACTTGTCCCTTTAAGACAACTCCCTCCATGTTTCTTTCCACACTTTGAGCATAAGGGAAAGTTCATCTTCTTTTCCGTGTGCTCTTTAGATTTTTCTTTGAATTCCATCTTCCTCTTCTTATCAAACCCATGTGACTGATGGGTTACTCCAATCTCCATCTCGACATTGAGAGCACATCGAACGATTTCTTCGTAGCTATTGAAGTCCCTTATGGCTAACGCCCTTCGAAGACTTGGTTTTAAGCCACTAAAGAATCGATCGACCTTACTCTCAGGTTGGATAATAATACCAGAAGCGTACCTTGCAAGTCTTGTAAAATTTGCTTCATAGGTACTAACAGATTCATCATCCCTTTGCTTCAGTTCAAGGAACTCTTTCTCCATCTTTGTTCGGAGAATACGAGGGAAGTACTTATTGAAAAATAAGTTCTTGAACTCGTCCCATTCCATAGACTCAATTTCATCCCTTTGCCTCGTATTCTTAACAAGATTCCACCATTGATCCGCATCTCCTTCCAAACGATACACTGCTAGGATGACTTTATCATGCTCAGAACATTGAAGAACTGAAAATATCTTTTCAGTAGTACTAATCCATTGTTCAGCAACTAATGGATCAGTAGACCCGCTGAAAGATGGTGGACGCTGCCTCATGAAGGATTCAACAGAATGTTGCTCCCTCCTTTGTTCGTTTGGAAATCCTGCATGATTCATAGCTTGAGAAAGTTGTGTGAGCATGGCTACAAGATTTTGCATTCCAGCTCCCATATCGTTTGGTTGCTCAGGGGGACAATCATTTCATTGCCCATCGCATTCCGCATTAACACGGTTCCTTCGGGTTCCAGCCATTGACTAAAACCAAGAAGAATAGTGTGAGCAACACTAATTATAATAGGAAACCACATAATTCAAGAATAAAATTTTCATGCTTATGGTCTTATCCTAGGTTATTCATGGCCATTTCTAAGATTGTGTTCTATGCTTAGACTTATCCTTAGGGTTCTTACTAAGGCTTTCACATCCTAGTTTCCAAAGGTTGACTATACCTTTCCTCTGATACCAACTATAACGACCCACACTTTACATACATTGTTAATACTTCAAAATTGAAGCACTCTTATTACAACATATGACAAAACCACAAAGGACCGTATAGGTATAGTGTCTTTAGAAACTGGGAAACATAAACAACTGGTTCATAAATCTTCTACAGTGTCTCCCATTTATTTCGTCATATCTAGGGTCCCTTTTAGCATATTCTACTTAATATCCATCTTCCTGACCTGGGGAAAAGAAAGCATAAAAGGGTGAGCTCAAATGCTCAGCAAGGGCAAATAAAGGAAATAAAAATCATATCATATCTTTATGAAAATAAAAACCTGCAAAAGAGATCATAATATCTTAACATGAAATAAATAATAGAAGTGAAAATGAGATCCCCATAATCATAACATAAAACTTGAATCTTTGTGGCATGCACACATAATCATGGAAAATCATTTCTTGTTAGTCATGACTCATTGCCAAGACTATCTTAGTGGACAAAGTCCCTTTCTGAACCGAGTTCACTCCTCGTTTCAGTCCTGTATCACTGAACCGAAATAACCTTCCGTTCCAGCCATGTCTATCTCATGAGATATAAAATCTTTACCCAATGCATTGGAGGGAGATATAGGTCCCACCCATCTTATAATGAATCCTTTCTTATGTGTGCCACATAATCATAAAACATACATCATCGCATAACACATATAACAAAAATGGGATTCTTGAAACATCATGACATCATAAATCAATTCATATATGATAAAGGAATTCATAAACATAATTCCATCACAACATAGTCAAACCAATGTAAAAATATGGATAGAAACAGAACCCTTTATTATCTTAGATGGAAAATAATTTTGATAAAACACTTGTATTGAATTCATGAGGAAAATATCCTTTCTTCTTCAAAAACAATTTTCCTTTCATAACATGTCATACAACTTTAAAATAAAAGAAGTTGATTAAAAATAAACTTGAAAACTTGTAAAGGAAGCTTCTTGGAAATAATGTTTTAAAAATCCATTCATGCCGTATAAGTTAAAAAAAAACATTCTTCGTACTTTTGTCGGAAAAGTCAAAAAGTACCTCGTACGGAAAAACGACAAAAGATTCCTTTCATATTCTTTACTAAAAACTCACCTAAGGGTAAAATTGGATTTAAACTATTGCAAGTGGATGGAAACAATATTTCATATTGAGGGAACATGGATGTGGATGATAAAATACACCCCAGTAAATACTTACGAATAAACAATCTCGGATAAAAATGAGATTGTGATATTTCCCTTACCTTAGGTCCGATTTGCTTTGTTCGTGTCCGAAGCTCCTGTATAATGGTTTAAATAATGTTATTGACTTATTCCAGAATCATACATATTGATATGAGATCATATATGGTCATATTATTAGCTTCTTGTTAGTAATATTTCATTGTTACTTGTTACTCGGGTCTTTATAACTTTTTGTTCTTATGCGTGTTTTGTCGAATAAATTCTTATTCTTATCTTTAGGTTATAGATAATTCATTTCCAGAATGGTATTAGTGTCTTATATACCATATTCATTCATTCAATTCATTTATACAATCATTATGAAATGAAGATCATGTAGAACGAGTCGCATCACATCGTGGAGACGGTATTCCGTACGTACGCACGAGTGATGATATTGTTCCTATGATCGTGGAATTGTATTGGAGTATATATATATATTATTTCAGTATCAATATTACTTAATAATAATCATATATAGTTACTCATTACACCATTATACCCATCCTTGTAAGGTGATGGTGGAAAATAGATTACACCACGGCGTGGAGACGGTATTCCGTACGTACGCACGCGCGGTGATTTCATTTTTCCGTAGGATGGATAGAAGGTGAATTAGGGATGTTTCATATTTATAATAACATATCAGTATGTAAGTAATACTGATGTTATTACTTTATCATGAAACAACTAAATAAGAAGAAGTTGAAGACGAAAGAAATTGAAAAGATCGGTAATGGATATTACCTCTTCTTTGGAACGCCTCTTTGAATCCTCCACTTAGGGAACGAAGAGTGGTCTTTGGAGAAGACCAGGACCTCTAGGACTATTCTAGGGAAGTGGAGAGGGGAAAATGGCAGGGGTTGGCCGAGCTTGAGTGCTCAATTTGGTGTGAGGAGGAGGGGGATGAGGTGCCCTTTTATAAGGGAGGAGAGGGGCACCTTAGGAATATCTCAAAATATTATTTTATATTAAAGTCAAAATCGGTTTATAATGGTTCCAAAGGGTCTTATTTCGAAGCTAAAGTGGGGATGGGTCGAAATCCTATCAACCAATAGGATTTAGACAAGTTTAGGGTATTATTTTAACCTTATCAATTAGATTTAACTCTAAGTTAATTAATTTAACTTTTACCGTGTCTTTTTGTTTTCTTTCACTATATGGTTAATACACTTACAATAACATGCCAAACGAACCCAAAATTGTTTATTATTAATATATATATCCTTATCTAAATCATTTGGCCGAACCTTAGATTTTTAGGAATACAATAACAATTAATAATATAATATTTGATTTAAAAACTATTTTGTGTCAATTTTGACACTATTTGATATATGATTTTTGGGAAAGTCATAACAGAATTAAATGTTCGAACCAAGTTGATTAAATCAACATTAATATATCATAGTAACCTAGAAAATTAGTGTAATTCATAAAAAGTCTCAAATTACATTTATTTAGGTGTTTATAACATCAATTATGTCAATATTACATTAATAAGATAATTACTGCATCATCATTGTGTCATAAATAAATTAAATTATATAATGTCTAAAAATTACAAATAAAATACCATCATGTAGGAAATCTTTTTAGCTTTCTAATGAATATTTACAATCGAATTTATCTTATGTATAACCCCATATTAAAAATGTTTTAGTAAATATACATTGATTTTAACTCTTTTAACCCTTCTTTAAATAAATTAATAATAAATATCCTAATCTAATCCAAGTGGGCCTAAATGGTCATATTTTATTCCTAAGTTTGTTTTTGGTCGAATTACACTTGTCCAATAGAATTAGGACATGTGTTAGGGTAATATTAATATCATATTTACCCTTAGTTACCCTATTTACTATTAACCGCGGTAAAAATAGTAAAAAGTTACTATTCACCAAAAAATTATTTTCATCTCATTGAACCACATTTTAGTCCTTGATATTAACCGTGTCTCTCGGATTTTTGAAATTCCATTCACAGAAGCGGTAAAATTAAGTTTTATGCAAAATTCAGTTTTTAACCTACCACTTAGTGGTTTCACTATTCATCAAAAATTGAAAGTTTTCAGAAAAATACCAAAATTTCACCCTAGGCTAATTTCGATATTCTGAGTCCAAAAATGAAGTCCATTTTAAAAAATAAAATTTATAAAATTTTAAAAAGTGGTTATTACTATTCATAACGGCTAGTTTTAATAGCATATTGTTGTTTAGTGAAACTCGGTATTGCGTACGACGCAAGCTATCGAGGAAGGTCGCGATTGCGTGCAAAGCAAGCCAAGCAAGTGTTGTGTAGAAAAAGATTCCTTTGATGATTTATATAACATAAAAGTCTCGGGTGTTACAAAGAAACTCTTTTTCTGTGGTTGTGTAGTTTGATTGGGATGAATCCAATGTCCTCGATGCATAGGCGATCACATGTGAACGTCCCTCCACCCTCTAAGATAAGACAGCTCCAACTGCGAAGTTGGAGGCGTCAAACATAAGCTCAAATGGAAGGTCCCACTGTGGGGGATTACGATCAGTGGAGTGGTCAGACACTTCTTTATCCCATTAAATGATACCCTGCATGAATCATCAAAATTTAAGTCAATATCTTTTTGAAGGAATCGAGATAAGGGTAGAGTGATCTTACTAAAATCTCTGATGAAGTGTCGATGAAATCCAACATGTCCAAGGAATGATCTAACATCACGCACACATTTCGGATATGGGAGGGATGAAATAATGTCTACCTTAGATTTATCAACTTCAATGCCATGTTGTGAGACTATATGACCTAAGAAAAATCCCTCTTCGACCATGAAATGGAATTTTTCAAAATTTAAGACCATATTCTTCTCAATACAATGATTCAACACCATTCCCAAACTAATTAGACATTCATCAAATGAAGACCCATACACTGTAAAAACATCCATAAATGCCTCTATGCAGGTCTCAATAAAATCAGAAAAAAACTCACCATGCATCTCTGGAAGGTACCCGGGGAGTTGCAAAGTCCAAGTGGAATCCTACGGTAGGAAAATGTGCCAAAGGGACAGGTGAATGTAGTCTTCTCCTGATCCTTCGGAGCTATAGGAACCTGAAAATATCCATAAAATCCATTCAAGATACAACAGTGTGTCTTCCCAACTAGTCTCTCAAGCATCTGATCAACAAATGGGAGGGGGAAATAGTCTTTGCGAGTGGAATGATTTAGTTTCCTTTAATAAATACACACATCCCAACTATTTTGTACCCTCATTGGAACTTACTCATCTTTCTAATTTTTAACAATAGTAACACCACTTTTCTTAGGCACAACCAGAATTGTACTTACCCACTGAGAATCTGAAATGAGATGGATTATACCTGCCTCGAGCAATATTTCAACTTCTTTTTTAACAACATACAGAAGGGTTGGATTGAGTCTCCTTTTTGGATGCCTCATTGGTTTATCCCCATACTCTAAGATAATCCTATTCATGCAAAAGGATGGGCTAATACCTGGTATGTATGCCAATGTCCAACCAATTTCCCTAATGTTATCTCTCAAAAGATTCAAAAGCTTTTCTTCATGTTCAAATGAGAGATTTTTAGCATTGATAATAGTTAATCTATCACCACTCAGCAGGTATGCATATTTATGATTTGGGGGAATGGATTGAGTTCTAATGAAGGAGGGTGTAGTATGGATGCAGACATTAAAGGAACTGAAATATGTGCACAAAGAGCATCAGTATCAGAATAGACAACATCAAAATCAGAGAATAAAGCATCAAATCCATCAGCATACTCAATAGCAATGTCATTGTAACACCCCGAGATTTTATGAAAAATATTCTTTTTAATTTCATTAATTTCTTGTGATGTACGCTACACCAAAAGGAGCTTGCACAACACGTATCCTTGGCTTGCCTTTCATTACACGCAATCGTGACCTTCCTTGATAGCATGTGTAGTACGCAATACCGAGTTTCACTAAACAACGATATGCTATTAAAATATTATTAAAACTAGCCGTTATGAATAGTAATACCCACTTTTTGAAATTTTGTTAATTTTGTTTTTCAAAATGGACTTCATTTTTGGATTCGGAATATCGAAATTATCTTAGGGTGCAATTTTTGTGATTTTCGGATAACTTTCCTATTTTGATGAATAGTGAAAATTACTAAATTTTAATTAAAAACAACTTTTTCAATCGAAATAATTAATAGTGATAAATTATTAATTTGAGTGGTTTTAAAGTATATTTATAATATATTTTTACAATTTAATACAATTTTGGTCATTGGATGTAATTTCACTTTTAAACCAGACATAAACAAGTGTCAATCTTTTGATAGTTATTATCTCTTAAGAACACGCTATTTGTTTTGATGATGGGAATTAATTTTTAAATTAATTAATGAAACTAATATGTTTTGAATTTGGTAAAATAGAAATCATTTTTGAGTTCATAATATCAAATATAGCTTGGGCCTAATTTTTGGTATTTTTCTGAAAACTTTCAATTTTTTGATAAATAGTGAAACCACTAAGTGGTAGTTAAAAAAACTGAATTTTTCATAAAACTTAATTTTACCACTTCTGTGAGTGGAATTTCAAAAATCCGACAGAGACGATTGATGTCAGTAAGTAAAATGTGGTTCAATGATATGAAAATAATTTTTGGTGAATAGTAACTTTTTAATTTTATTTAGCACGGTTAAAAGTAAATACGGTAATTAAGGGTAAAAATGATATTATTATTACCCTAACACATGACCAAATTCTATTGGATAAGTTTAATTCGACCAAAAACAGCCTCAGGAAAAAAATATGACCATTTAGGCCAACTTGGATTAGATTAGGACATTTATTATTATTTAATTCAAAGAAGAGTTAAAAGAGTTAAAATCAAAGTTTATTTAATAAAATATTTTTAATATACGGTTATATATAAGATAAATTCGACTATAAATATTCATTAGAAATATAAAAAGATTTTCTACGTAATGGTATTTTATTTGTAATTTTTATACTTTAAATAATTTAATTTATTTATGACACAACGATGATGCCGTAATTACCTTTTTAAGAAAATATTAACATAATTGATGTTATAAATGCCCAAATAAATGTAATTTGAGACTTTTAATGACTTAAACTAATTTTCTAGGTTAATATGACATGTTAGAATTGATTTAATTAACTTTCTTCGAACTTATCATTCTGTTGTGATTTTCACAAAAATCAATTACTAAATAGTGTCAAAATTGACATAAAATAGTTTTTAAAACAAATATTATATTATTACTTGTTATTTTATTCTTAAAAATCTAAGGTTCGGCCAAAAGACTTATAAAAGGTTATATATATGAATAATAACCAATTTGGGGTTCGTTTGGCTTCTTATAGTAAGTTTATTAACCTTATAGTGTAAGAACACAAGAAGACGCGGTAAAAGTAAAATTATTTAACTTAATGTAAAATCTAAATGATAAGGTTAAAATAGGAATCTAAACTTGTCTAAATTCTATTGGATGAGAGTATTTCGACCCATACCCACCTTATCCTCGAAATAAATCAATTTGGAGATATTTAAAACCGAACTTGACTTTGTAATAAAATAATATTTTTAGTTATTCCAAAGGTGCCCCTCTCCTCCCTTATAAAAGGGCACCTCCTCCCTCTCTTCCTCACACAACATTGAGCCTTCAAGCGCGGCCAAACCCTGACAAATTCCCTTCTCCAATTCCCTAGAAACATCCTAGAGGTTCTGGTCTTCCTCAAAGACCAATTTTAGTGCCCTAAGAGGAGGTCTCAAAGAGGGGCTTCAAAGAAGAGGTAATTTCCGTTACCGATTCTTTCACCTTTATTTCTTCTTCCACTTATTCTTCATAGGTTGTTTCATTATGAAGTAATGAAATCAGTATCACTCATATACTGATATGTTATTATAAGTATGAAACAATCTTATTTCACCATCTATCCATCCTACGAAAAACGAAATCACCGCGCGTGCGTACGTACGGAATACCGTCTCCACGCCGTGGTGAAATCTATTTTCCACCACCACCTTACTTGGATGGGTATAATGGTGTAAATAATAACTATATATTATTATTTTAATTTGATATTGATTCTGAAATAGTATACATACACTCCAATACAGTCCCACGATCATGAGAACGATATCATCGCTCGTGCGTACGTACGGACTACCGTCTCCACGACGCGATGAGATTCATTCTCCACATTAACCATTCATGAATGATTATAAAGTATATATAATAAGTAATCATGAAATATATGACATAATAATGATACTTGATTTATGTGTATATATATTTATGTCATCTACTTAATTCCGTTCAACTCAATAAGGAAATGAAAACAACGTTCATGCGTACGTACGACCTACCGTCTCCATGAACGGTGTATTTATTTCCATTTACTGATTTATTATATATATGTATATTCTTAATATATATATATATATAAATAGTGTTTTATATTATGGAATTAAGTAATCCTGATCTATGTAATCATATGAATAATTACAAGTTAAAACACGGATGACAAATGAAACAATTTTACCCAAAACGCTCTTTAACATGGAATTTACAAAAGAACGGGTAATATAAAGTCATAAGTTAACCATATATGATATCATAACAATGAATATGATTCTATAATATGTCAATGCCATTATTTAAATCATTATATAGGATGTTCAGACAATTATGAAGCAAATTGGACATAAGGTAAGAGAAATATCACAATCTCATTTTTATCCGAGATTGTTTATACTTTGGCATTTACTTGGGTGTATTTTATCCTCCAAATCCATGTTTCCTCAATATGTAATATTATTTCCATCCAACTACAATTGTTTAAATCCAATTTTACCATTAGGTGAGTTTTTAGTAAAGGATATGAAAGTAATCTTTTGGCATTTTTCGTACGAGGTAATTTTTTACTTTTCCGACAAAAGTACGAAGAAGTTTTTCTTAACTTATATGGCATGAATGTATTTTTAAAAAAATATTTCCAAGAAGATTTTTTTACTAGATTTAAAGTTTATTTTTAATCAACTTCTTTTAGTACGAAATGTTAAGAAAGGAAACGTGTTTTTGGAGAAAAAAAGATATTTTCCTCAAGAATGGAGTTCAAGTGTTTTATCAAAATTATTTTCCATCTAAGATAATAAAGGGTTCTGTTTTTATCCTTATTATTACATTGATTTGATTATGTTGTGACGGAATTATTTTTATGAATTCCTTTATCATATATGAATTGTTTTATGATGTCATGATGATTAAGATTCCCATTTTTATTACATGGGTTATGCAATGATGTATGATTTAAGATTTTGTGGCATGCATAAGAATGGTATCATTATGAGATGGGTGGGACCTATATCTCCCTCCAATGCATTGGGTAAAGATTTTATATCTCATGAGATAGACATGGCTGGAATGGTAGGTTATACCGGTTCAGTGAAATAGGACTGAAACGAGGGTGACTCGGTTCAGAAAGGGACATTGTCCACTAGGATAGTCTTGGAAATGAGTTTTGACTAACAAGAAATGATTCTCTATGATTATGTGTGTATTCCACAAAGTTTCATGTTTTATGTTATGATTATTGGGATTTCATTTCACTACTATGATTTATCTCATGTTATGAAATTATGCTCTCTTTTGCAGGTTAAGATTTCCAAAAGTTATGTTCTTATGAATATGATGTGATTGATTTTTCTTTTGTTTACCCTTACTGAGCATTTGAGCTCACCCTTTTATGTTTTCTTTTCCCCAGGATATAAAGAACGGTTTTAGGTAAAAAAGGGAAGATCTTTATCGGAGATATTGAAGATCTTTCACCACGATTAGAAGATTACGTTCCGAGTTTCCAAAGACACTAAACTATTACGATCCTTGTGTGTGTGTTTTTTGTTATGTACTAAGTATTCCACAAAAGTAATGTAATATCCATGTACGTCATGTTTCGAGTCTCTACATTTGGTATCATAGGAAAGGTTTAGTCAACCTTTGGAAACTAGGATGCGAGAACTTTAGTGAGATCCCTAGAGATATTTATAAGGTATGTCTAGGGATGTCCCTAAGGATTAGTATACGTATAGGATACAGTCCTAGAACTACGGTAATGATCATAGAATTTAACCTAAGATGTTAGATATTGAGGATACTCCACCTTTATTATGTTTCTTTCCCTAGCATGATTTTTGCCTCTCACACTATTCTTTTTTGGGTTTTAGAAAATGGCTGGAAACAAGATGATTCACAATAATGGAGGATATGATGGACAATGGAATGATATTCTTCATAATGAAATGAGATTCGGAAGTCCAAACATCATTATTATTAAGAATCAGCAATCTCATAATATGATCAATAAAGTAAAATTTGGTAAGTTTCCTGACTCGGCTAATAAGAGAAAGATGGAGTTTCGTGATGATCATAGAGGAAAGAAAGTTAAATTTCCCCTATGTAAATCATGTGGGAAGAGGCATCACAGAGAATGTTTCAAAGGAACTGGAAGATGCTTTGGGTGTGGAAAAGAAGGACACAAAGCCAGTAAGTGCAAAGGAAAAGGTTCAGTTAACACCAGGGATGAGGATAATGGTATTGCTACGACATCAACAATGGTTAAATGTTTTAAATGTGGAATGTACGGGCATTATGCAAACCAATGCCCTAAGGGAAAGTCTCTTGAAGAGAATCAGTATGGTCATATGGGTAGTATTTATGTGGATGATGATGAAGAGACTACAAATGATATGTGAGGTGAAAGAATTGTCGAAGCTCGGTCAATGGTTTAAGAAGGTAGTGGAATGATTACATGTTTATCAAGTGTAATGTTGTATAAGTAATCTCATGGTACTATGGAATAAAGAGACATCTAAGGATTATTACACTACTGTCTTTCCTAATTTTTTAAAGTGTATGATTAATGGAACTAGTAACCATGAAATGTTATTCAGATATTTTTTGGAAAGTAGATGATATGCGCATAATGAAGGAATAATAAGATAATGAGGTGTTTGATTGTATTCATGAGCTCATGACTGATATAAGGAGAAGGTTATATCATGGATTGAGTATATAGAATTTTTGGATTTTGGTATGTGGAAAGAGTTAACTTTTAACTACATTCATGTTTTCACTAAGGTTCAATGGGTATTCAAGAGAGTACATGATTAAGGCCTTTGAATGTTTGGAATGTGACCAACAAGACATATCTTATGATATATGGGGATTAACGACAGTATTAAATCTCTGGTAATCGTTCTCACTATATAATGAGAGTGGATTGCAGTATTATGGATAAGCCTAAAGATTAGAATGGATTATGTTGGACATAAGTTAGTATCGTTTAAGGATAGAAGATTTTCGATATTATTGATGGGATGTTATAGTAATATAGTTTTAGAAAAAGGACAACCTACAGGACGGGCGACAACCCATTGCATCGGACAAGGCTGTGGGAATCGAACCCACAACGGAAGTGCGACTGGCCTTTATCGCCTACCACTGGCCTACAGGAAGTCCCTGTTTAGTAGAAACTAGTATTATTATATTAAGCAGTATGATATATGAAGTATAAGTCCATTTTAGGAACCATATATGATTAATCTCACTATAGATCGACTTATGTATATAATTTTTGCTAACCTTTTGTTTGAGACAGATGGAATGACCCGTCATTCTATCACATGATCTACTAAAACATCACGAATAACAAATTCAACTTCATTTATTTAAGAGATGAAGTGGAAATTGTTCAAGGCACTAACAATAGTGAGATTGTACCAAAATTAAGTAAGTATTTATTCTAATTCAAATTTTCAACATTAGGGAAATGATCATGAAAACCAAAAATGTTGTCCTAGTGCCCTTATATCTGATGAATCAGATGGTACCCTAGATCGTCACAAATTTATGGCTTTGTGAGGGCTAGCTTTTCCATAGCCATGTTCTCTACCACTCTCCATCAGAACATGATGGTTATATTTCTCTTCCATATCCATATTTTCACCTATGCGGAAACCCAGTGATTAGTTTATTTGGGTAACCGTTACATTTCATACTTTTGTTTTTAAAGATTGGTTTTGGTATTCCTTTTTACGATGTGGGTTTCGATTAAAGAAACTTTCAAATAGTAAACCATTTATAACCCTGACGAATTTTGAGGGCGAAATACATTTTAAGGGGGGTAGAATGTAACACCCCGAGATTTTATGAAAAATATTCTTTTTAATTTCATTAATGTCTTGTGTTGTACGCTACACCAAAAGGATCTTGCACAAAACGTATCCTTGGCTTGCCTTTCATTACACGCAATCGTGACCTTCCATGATAGCGTGTGTAGTACGCAATACCGAGTTTCACTAAACAACGATATGCAATTAAAATATTATTAAAACTTGCCGTTATGAATAGTAATAACCACTTTTTGAAATTTTGTAAATTTTATTTTTCAAAAAGGACTTCATTTTTGGATTCGTAATATCGAAATTAGCTTAGGGTGAAATTTTGGTGATTTTCGGATAACTTTCCTATTTTGATGAATAGTGAAAATTACTAAATTTTAATTAAAAACAACTTTTTCAATCGAAATAATTAATAGTGATAAATTATTAATTTGAGTGGTTTTAAAGTATATTTAGAATATATTTTTACAATTTAATACAATGTTGGTCGTTGGATGTAATGTCACATTTAAACCAGACATAAACAAGTGTCAATCTTTTGATAGTTATTATCTCTTAAGAACATAGTATTTGTTTTGATGACAGGAATTAATTTTTAAATTAATTAATGCAACTGATATGTTTTGAATTTGGTAAAATAGAAATCATTTTTGAGTTCATAATATCAAATATAGCTTAGGCCTAATTTTTGGTATTTTTCTGAAAACTTTCAATTTTTGATGAATAGTGAAACCACTAAGTGGTAGTTAAAAAAACTAATTTTTTCATAAAACTTAATTTTACCACTTCTGTGAGTGGAATTTCGAAAAATCCGATAGACACGATTGATGTCAGTATGTAAAATGTGGTTGAATGAGATGAAAATAATTTTTGGTGAATAGTGACTTTTTACTTTTATTTACCACGGTTAAAAGTTAATAGGGTAATTAAGGGTAAAAATGATATTATTATTACCCTAACACATGTCCAAATTCTATTGGATAAGTGTAATTCGACCAAAAACAAGATTAGGAATAAAATATGACCATTTAGCCCCACTTGGATTAGATTAGGACATTTATTATTATTTAATTCAAAGAAGAGTTAAAAGAGTTAAAATCAAAGTTTATTTAATAAAACATTTTTAATATAGGGTTATACATAAGATAAATTCGACTATAAATATTCATTAGAAATCTAAAAATATATTCTACATAATGGTATTTTATTTGTAATTTTTATACTTTAAATAATTTAATTTATTTATGACACAACGATGATGCAGTAATTACCTTTTTAAGCAAATATTAATATAATTGATGTTATATATGACCAAATAAATGTAATTTGAGACTTTGTATGACTTAAACTAATTTTATAGGTTAATATGACATGTTAGTATTGATTTACATATCTTTTTTCAAACTTATCATTCTGTTATGATTTTCACAAAAATTAATTACTAAATAGTTTTAAAATTGACATAAAATAGTTTTTAAAACAAATATTATATTATTAGTTGTTATTTTATTCCTAAAAATTTAAGGTTCGGACCAATGACTTAGCTAAGGTTATATATATAAATAATAAACAATTTGGTGTTCGTTTGGCTTCTTAATGAAAGTTTATTAACCTTATAGTGTAAGAACACAAGAAGACACGGTAAAAGTAAAATTATTTAACTTAATGTTAAATCTAAATGATAAGGTTTAAATAGGAAACTAAACTTGTCTAAATTGTATTGGATGAGATTATTTGGACACATACCCACCTTAGACTCGAAATAAATCAATTTGGAACTATTTAAAACCGAACTTGACTTTATAATAAAATAATATTTTTAGTTATTCCAAAGGTACCCCTCTCCTCCCTTATAAAAGGGCACCTCCTCCATCTCTTCCTCACACAACTTTGAGCCTTCAAGCTCGGCCAACCCCTGACAAATTCTCTTCTCCACTTCCCTATAAACATCCTAGAGGTTCTGGTCTTCCTCAAAGACCAATTTTAGTGCCCTAAGAGGAGGTCTCAAAGAGGCGCTTCAAAGAAGAGGTAATTTCTGTTACCGATTCTTTCACCTTTATTTCTTCTTCCACTTCTTCTTCATAGGTTGTTTCATTATGAAGTAATAACATCAGTATCACTCATATACTGATATGTTATTATAAGTATGAAACAATCCTATTTCACCATCTATCCATCCTACGGAAAACAAAATACATACGGAATACCGTCTCCACGCCATGGTGAAATCTATTTTCCACCACCACCTTACTTGGATGGGTATAATGGTGTAAGTAATAACTATATATTATTATTTTAAAGTGATATTGATTCTGAAATATTATACATACACTCCAATACAGTCCCACGATCTTGAGAATGATATCATCGCTCGTGCGTATGTACGGACTACCATCTCCACGACGCGATGAGATTCATTCTCCACTTTAACCATTCATGAATGATTATAAAGTATATATAATAAGTAATCATGAAATATATGTCATAATAATGATACTGGATTTATGTGTATATATATGTATGTCATCTACTTAATTCCGTTCAACTCAATAAGGAAACGAAAACAGCGTTCATGCGTACGTATGACCTACCGTCTCCATGAACGGTGTATTTCTTTCCATTTACTGATTTATTATATATATGTATATTCTGAATATATATATATATATATATATCATGTTTTATATTATAGAATTAAATAATCATGATCTAAGTAATCATATGAATAATTACAAGTCAAAACACAGACAACAAATGAACCAATTTTACCCAAAACGCTCTTTAACATGGAATTTACAAAAGAACGGGTAATATAAAGTCATAAGTTAACCATATATGATATCATAACAATGAATATGATTCCGTAATATGTCAATGAAATTATTTAAATCATTATACAGGAGGTTCAGACACTTACGAAGCAAATCGGACCTAAGGTAAGGGAAATATCACAATCTCATTTTTATCTGAGATTGTTTATACTTTGGCATTTACTGGGGTGTATATTATCATCCAAATCCATGTTTACTCAATATGTAATATTATTTCCATCCACCTAAAATTGTTTAAATCCAATTTTACCCTTATGTGAGTTTTTAGTAAAGGATATGAAAGGAATCTTTTGTCGTTTTTCGTACGAGGTACTTTTTGACTTTTCCGACAAAAGTACGAAGAATGTTTTTATTAACTTATACGGCATGAATGGATTTTTAAAACATTATTTCCAAGAAGCTTCCTTTACTAGTTTTACAGTTTATTTTTAATCAACTTCTTTTAGTACGACATGTTAAGAAAGGAAAAGTGTTTTTGAAGAAGAAAGGATATTTTCCTCAAGAATGGAGTTCAAGTGTTTTATCAAAATTATTTTCCATCTAAGATAATAAAGGGTTCTGTTTGTATCCCTATTATTACATTGGTTTGATTATGTTGTGATGGAATTATTTTTATGAATTCCTTTATCGTTTATGAACTGTTTTATGATGTCATGATGTTTAAGATTCCCATTTTTATTACATGGGTTATGCAATGATGTATGATTTAAGATTTTGTGGCACACATAAGAATGGTATCATATGAGATGGGTGGGACCTATATCTCCCTCCAATGCATTGGGTAAAGATTTTATATATCATGAGATAGACATGGCTAGAATGGTAGGTTATACCGGTTCAGTGAAATAAGACTGAAACGAGGGTGACTCAGTTCAGAAAGGGACATTGTCCACTAAGACAGTTTTGGCAATGAGTCTTGACTAAAAAGAAATGATTCTCTATGATTATGTGTGTATGCCACAAAGTTTCATGTTTTAGGTTATGATTATTGGGATTTCATTTCACTACTATGATTTATCCCATGTTATGAAATTATGCTCTCTTTTGCAAGTTATGATTTCCAAAAGTTATGTTCTTATGAATATGATGTGATTGATTTTTCTTTTGTTTACCCTTACTGAGCATTTGAGCTCACCCTTTTATGTTTTCTTTTCCCCGGGATATAAAGAAAGGTTTTAGGTAAAAAAAGGGAAGATCTTTATGGGAGATATTGAAGATCTTTCACCACGATTAAAAGATTACGTTCCGAGTTTCCAAAGATACTAAACTATTACGATCCTTGTGTGTGTGTTTTTTGTTATGTACTAAGTATTCCGCAAAAGTAATGTAATGTCTATGTACGTCAAGTTTCGGGTCTCTACAGTCATTATCAGAGTGAACATGATCATAAAAAGAATATGAATCCAAATCAAATCCAAGAGAGGATTGTGTATCAGAAACATGTGTGGAAGTGCTCTTAGACATCAAACTCGAACAAATATTGATAATCTACCTAATCATAGGACAATAAAATTCCATGTAGTTTTTATTTAGTGGTTCAAAATGGGAGATAACAAATTCAGAGTGATCTTATGAGGGGTACTTTATGGAATCCATAACATTAAATATCACAACTTCATCTCCAAACTCCATTGAAAGTGTAACCTCATTGACATTTATGATAGTTTTTGCAGTTTTGAAGAAGGACTACCTAAGATTATGGGATCATTAGAACTTACCTGATCATCCTCTATGTAAAGAACATATAAATCAACTGGAAAGATCATGTCTCTTACCTGGACAAGTACATCCTCAAGGACTCCCGCTGGATATGCCGTAGTTCAATTAACCAACTTCACCACTACTCTTGTTGGCTTCAACTCACCAAACGGCAAGGAATAGAATACAGAGTGAGGCATCACATTTATAGAAGCACCTAAATCACAATGTGCATCAGATAAGTGAAACTCCCCTATGGTACATGTGATGATGAATGTCCCGGGATCCTTGAACATTATTGGCATTGCTAGAGTTGGTGTAATGATTTGTGAGACATTCCTTCCAAGGTTGATCCTCTCATTTCCCTTGAGCCCTTTTTGATTGGTACAAAGTTCATTTAAGAATTTTTAATTCCTTGGAATTTTCTTAATGGATTCAAGTAGAGGAATGTTGATCTCCACACGCTTGAATGAATCCAAAACCTCTTTTTCATTGCTTCTTCAGCCATCTTCTTCGTTTGAACCACCCTTTTGGGAAAATGAAGGGGTTTAGAAGAAACACCATCAATCTTATTCTTACCTTTATCTTTCTCCTTGGATTGCTTATCAGTTGGTTTGGAATGTGGCTTCTCCGGAGTTGAGGTGAATCCTGGTGGAATGGTAGGTAAATATGTATTGTTCATTTGCTTCCCACTTCTCAATGTGATGGCACTAAAATTACCCTTTGGATTTGGAGTAGGTTAGGAGGGAAGATTTCTGGAATTCTTACTTACAAGTTCATGGAGGGCGGTGGCAATCTGGCTCATTTGAGTCTTCAACTCCCTCAGCTCCGAACCATGACTCTTTAGCTCATTCTGTTGACTATGAACTATTTTCTTCAAAAGGTCATCAGTGTTAAAATCTACCTTGGTTGGGGGATTCCCTTGTTGCTGGCTTGCTGATGCTTGGGATTCAAATCTCCTTTGGGGTTGTTGGAAACCCTGCTGGTAAGGCGGAGGCTGCTGGAAGTTTTGTTGAAAGGGTGGCCTTTGTTGTTGTCCAGAGCCATACCACATATTCGGTTGATCTTTCCACCCTTGGTTGTATGTTGGAGAAAATGAATCAAACTTATTTTGGGGATATGGTTGTTGTTGCTGCTGAAATGGTCTCCCTGGGAATAGTGCTTCACAATCTTCTGTTTCTTGTAGTTGGGGGAAACAATCAGTTGGATGGCTTGTATCAGTGAAAATTCCACAAGGCCTTGAAGGAGTGGGTTGGGATGTCTTTTGATCCAAATCAATCTGCCTCACCATAGTGGTCAATTCTTCCATCTTTGTATCAATCAAATGACTTTCAAGAGAAGAAGTACTTACCTGGTGTACTCCCCTGACATGTGGTGTACCTCGATCGCCAAATTGCTGGGAGTTTTGTGCCATCTTGTCAACCAATGCACGTGCGGCTACTGGTGTCTTGTACACCAGTGCTCCTCTAGCTGCATCATCCACCATGCTCCTCTCCATGGGTGTAAGTCCTTCGTAGAAGTATTGGATGAGTAATTGCTCACTGATTTGGTGATGTGGTCAGCTTGCACACAACTTCTTGAATCACTCCCTGTACTCATACATTGACTCCCCTTGGGATTTCTTGATCCCTGATATCTCCTTTCAAATGTATGTGGTCCTTGATGCTGGAAAAAATATTTGCAAGAAAAGACGTTTCAAATCATTCCAACATGTTACATCTTCAGGTTGTAAATAATACATCCAATCTTTTGCAGCTCCATCAAGTGAGAATGGGAATGATCTTAATTTAATTTGATCTTCTGAAACATTACTTGGTTTCAAGGTTGAGCAAACCACATTAAATTCTTTCAAATGTTTGTTGGGATCCTCACCAGAGAGGCCATGAATATTTGGAAGTATGTGAATTAACCCATATTTTAGTTCAAAGTCCGATTCGAGATTTGGGTATTCAATACAATTTGTTTGATAGTTAATATCAGGTGCAACCAATTCTACAATGGTTCTATTAAGTTTATTTCCATTATTTTCTGACATTGGTTCTTCTTTTATGTTTTAATTTTAATAAATTCAAATTCCAATGTTTCCAGAAGAAGGGAATTCACCAACTGGTTGAATATTGAAACATCCCATAGACTGAGAGTGTCTGATTGGTGCCCTAAGGCTGCGTTCAATCTCAGGGACAAGATCTAAGAGATCTTCCTAATTAGTTCGTGTAATAAATCAAATACAAATGAAAATAAAGAAATTGGACCATAGTAAAATAAAAATGAGAAGTTTGAGTTGATGGTCAAAAAATAAGTAGAAGAAAATAAAAGAAGAAGAAGAAAAATCAGATTGGGTAAAGAAGGAAGAAAGAAGAGAGGAAGAGAATAAAATGTAAAATAAAAAAAATACCTCTAATTGGTTGAAATAATTATTTTCCTCCCTGGAAACGGCACCAATTTGATAGAGCACTGTCGTGGGCGCCCTCAAATGATTAGGGTGGTATTGGGGTACTTTGGTGTAGCAGAGTGGCTGACCAAGGTCGTCTCTCAAAGGAGGAAGTGAATTAAAAAAAAGTATAGGTATTCTAGAAATAAAATAAAAGTGAATAAAAACACTACTTTAATGAATGGGGTTGGTTGTTTATAGTATATGAATCTAGAAGAAGTTAGCTGGAAGAATATTGTATATTATTTTAGTTTTGAAATGAAGTTCGATTAAAATGACATAACACAAAGATGTTTTTTAGAAAATATTTTAAAAGGTGTAATCAATATAACTCTACCTCTTCATTAAATTATTAATCATTATCATTTAAATCAATATCCACCTAATTATTATCCCCTAATATGTTATCCCTCTAACCCTACGAGATTTAACTTAACCAGAAAGATGAAATTCCTTAAACCCTAGGCTAGCTTTGGAACAGGAAATCACAGAACCCTAATTTGATTGTTGTTCTAAGGTTAGCCTATGGTTAGTGGTTAATTAGAGAACATATCCATTCTGGAAATGAGGATGAATTGTGTTTAGATATTATATTTGAACTCTACAAATTTATCCCATATGGTCTTGTATTACCGATTAAGATCGTTCTCTCACAATTTACACAATTTCCGACCTCACGTGTTTTGTGTTAATTTTTCAATTGATTGATTAGTTTCATACAATTTAAAAACACAATTCATGGAACAAATTAAATTAATTACAGTATCTCAATTATTCAAAATAATTAAATGAAGAAGGATATAGTTCGATCGATTACTAAAAAGAACTACTCTTCCATGGGCGGTGTAGTCATCGTGGAGACGTTTTGCATAAGCAAAGGATTGAAAGGGTACAACCCAATCTTGTCTCCACTCTGAATTACAACACAATTAAGAAGATTAAGATAATAATAAGAGGGAATAACATAGAATATTATTTGAAGAAAAATTCAATAAACAAAAATGAAATAAAAGAAATACAAAGAAGAGGTGGGAGAGGAGATCTTTTTTGGAAGAGAGGTTTGCACAAAAGTCTTACTTCTTCCAAGAGTTTTGAGGGGCTCCCAAGAGACACCCTATAAGGCCCCAGCCTTAAACCTTACTTAATCTTGAGTTACTATAATATTACACATTGAGGATCTTTTCAGGTTTAGAGTTTTAGAGAATTAGATCATAAAACTTTCATTACATTCCACATTTAAACAAAGTGGTTACATAAAATATAGTATTCATTTTTCCCATCAATGGAAACATATTTAAAATAAAACATGGATTATTTCTTGACACTTCTTTGACACTATCATCATATCATGTACCCTTCCCTTGACCTGTGAAAAACATTTCAAAAACTTGGGATGAGCATAAAAAGCTCAGTAAGGGATATAAAAATATGGAAAGAAAACATGAGTACATGTATACATAAGAATGAAATCATACATTACCCATAAAACATAAGCACCTTAACATACCTCATAAAATCATGAATAAATCATAGAAATCAGAAGACATAAAGGTAACTTGAGGCATTCATAACATTCTTATGTAGGGAGTAACCCTCTTGGTTACGTTTCGAATACCCATTACATTATATTCCCTAAATCTCTTCGGAGAAATCTTAACGTTTCACTCCTTCGCGTTACCCAATGCATTGGAGAGCTATATCGGGCTCACCCGCCCATAGTTTATCACGGAACCACCCGTCTTCATAATAATGCCCAAGAACCTCAACATAATCGTATCACATAAAACATGCATAAAGGAAACATAACATTTCCACCTTTCAATCACAAGATATCAATACAACACATTTATATAAAAGTATTATGAAAACCATTTTCAATACCAAAATAAAATAAAATTAAAACAAGGTATTTATTTTTCTTTAAAAAAGAAGGTATTGCTTGTAGAGGAAGCCAAAACTCAAAAAATGTTCACGGCAGCGGAGAAGTCATTGTCGCCGCATACGTACGAAAAAACATTCCCTTTTGTCATTTAGTAAAACGCTTCGTATAAATAATATTCCTTTTGGATAAACATAAATGTCAAAGGGGGTTTATACACCGTATAAAAGAAGGTTGAGTATAAAACAAAATATGCCTCAATGAAAGGAGATTGAGACGAAGTCCCACACCTCAGGTCCTACTTGACTCGATCATTCTTTAATGTCCTGAATAATAATCTTTATTTAATTTCTACTTTCATAAGAACCTTCTTCATGTTTATTTTTATATCAATTATTACCATGTCATGAACACTATGTAATTATTTTAGTTATTAACGGTTGTTTTAACGATCATTGGTACTTGAGTCAAAATATGCTCTTTACAATTACAAGTTGTTCATGTATCCTTAAAATCCAGAGTTATAATCATGATGTATATATCATATATATCATATATATCCAGTATATATATATATTCATTTATAATATTACATAATCATTTAGAGGTAAGAAATGAAATGCACCATTCATGGAGACGGTAAGCCGTACGTACGCATGAACGCTACTTTCATTTCTATTTCGTATTTTATAGAATGGAATCATAATTATATAAAGGTATATTATATTTCCAGTATAATATCATATATAATATCATAGTTCCATCATGTATACGTCCCACATATGGTATTTAACGAATCAAATCACTTTGAGGGGGCGGTAGTCCGCACATCCTTAAATGAAGATATCGCGTTTACACATAATGGAAACCATAAAGGTATGCCCAAAATGAAAAATACAGAAGCTTAAGGCAAACATAAACATATTATATATCATATATAAATATATTGAAATCTCAATGGCCACCTTTGAAGGTGTTAAAAGAATGTTGAACAATCATCGTTTCGGGAGGCATAAATTCACCATCCACGGAAACAGTATGTCCTTTAACCATTAGATGTAGGTGTGTGTATGTGTAGCTCGAATCCTTCTTATAAAAACATCTTAGTATATTGAAGATACTTGTGTTGTTACAAAAGAAATGAATAAAAAGATTTTAAGAGGTTGGAGAAGCAAAATAAAACAAAAGGACTCAAGTGAAGACATTAACTTAAAATCGGGTAACTCCCTTTGGTTTGAGCTCAAAGGCTTCCTTGGGAAGACTTCTGCCAAAATTGAGTCTTCAAGGTGTCATAGAGGGATGTTTAGAGACAATATGGTCAGGGGTTGGCCGAGCCAAATGCTTTGGGAGTGTGGATAAGGAGGTAGAGGTGGGGGCCTTTTATAAGAGGAGAGGAGGGGCACTTTTGGAATGTAAAGAAATGTTACTTTATTTTAAAATGAGTTTAGGATTAAAAAGGTACCAAATTGATATAATTCTAGGGTCAGGTGATAAGGGCTCGAAATACACCCATCCAATAGGTTTTGGACATGTTTAGGTCTTATATGTTACATTAACATTCCATTTTATTTAAATCGTTAAATAATGAGGTCATCGCTGCATCATCATGATGTCATAAATAATTTAATTTATTTAAAGTATAAAAATTATAAAAAATACTATGATGTAGGAAGTCTTTTTCTATTTCCAATGAATATTTATTATAAAAAATATGATCTTTATAACCCCATGTAAAAATTGTTTTAGTAAAACATCTCATGTTTGTGTCATTTTTACTTTTACATTAAATAAAAAGTTATTTATGTCATTTCCCAACCAAAGTATCTAAATGGGGTTCCCAAGTTGACCCATGGATTTTCTTGGTCGGCCATGACACATCCAATGAGGGTAGGACATGTTTCTAGGTCATTTCATTTTATTAAAACATTATTCTTAACTTAAACTACACTAATTACCTCTAAACGCGATTAAGAACTTAAGAGTTACTATTCAGAAAAAAATTATTTTAATATCATTGAACCACATTTTAATTCTTAATGACAACCATTTATGTTGGATTTTTTAAATTCAAAACACAGAAGTGGTAAAATTTCATTTAAACAAAAAATCAGTTTTTATAAGTACCACTTAGTGGTTTCACTATTCATCAAAAATTGAAGTTTTTCAGAAAAATACCAAAAATTCACCCTAATCTATATTTGATATTCCGAATTCAAAAATGAAGTATATTTTACAAAATTCAAAACATATAAGTCAAATTAATTAATTTAATAATTAATTCCCACTGTCATGACAAATAGAGTGTTTTTCTGAAACAATAAGTATCAAAAGATTGACACTAGTTTAAGTCCAATTTCAAAATGAAATTGATTACAATGACCACCATTGGAATAAATGGTAAAAATATATTCTAATTTCACTTAAAAACCAATTCAGAAGATAATCTAATCATATAAATAAATTATATTAAAAATTAGTTTTGATGTAAAATGCAGTATTTTTCACTATTCATTAAAAAATGAACATTGTCTGAAAATTACCAAAAATTCACACATAGTAAATTTTGATATCCTAATCATAAATAATAAGTTTATTTTGACAAAAATAGATTATAAAATTGTCAAAATATGGATTTAGAAATGGTTTTCCATCAAAAGGCAGTAATACAATCTTTTAAAAATATTAGTGTATTTCATGCTTATGATTGGATTTATTTTCATTTTAAGCCTCTAAAATACTATCTAATTCAATAATAGACATAGAAAAAAAATATATTATTTATTACTTACTGGGGATGTTACACACCCTTTCAGCCACACCTTCCTAAATCCTCGACCAGCCCTCTAAAAGAGTTAAAAACCCCTTTAAATAGAGTTTGTGTGGGCTAGGTATACATATATTTTTAAGTGTGAGATAAAAAACTCGGCCAAATATTTTATTCCAAGTTTCACCACCTAGTTGACCTCAAAATGAGTGACTTGACCGGCCTTCCAGAAAGTTGATTTGTGCCCAATCGTGTCCTAGAGCTTTCCTCAAAACATGGGCTCAATCCAATCCCGGATGAAGACTATATGGCCCAAATAAGAACTCATGTCCATTCTGCTGAGTCCTGCCCACCATTGGATTAATGGCCCATTCACTCCATCCAAATGAACTTTTAGCTCTAGTGTATTGAATTAAAGTTGTAGAAAATAAATTTAGGAACCATGTTACAAAATTTCAAATTAAAATTATAAATATTAAAATATTTATCTTCGAAATACTACAGTGCACTATAAAGGGTAAAACTTGAATTTTCTCCAAATTTTCAAATGAATGATCAATTCCCAAATATTTTATAAATAAACATATTTAACATAATGTGAGGAAATTATATCATTTATTATCAAAAAAATATTCAACAAAATAGTTTTTTATCAAGGGTCAATATGTAAAATTTATGAGGGCAGGATACATCACTATGAGAATTTTAACAAGAGTATTAGATAGTCGAGTAGCCAGGGGAAATGTCCAGTTACACTGGACCTTACTCAAGTTCTCTATCACAAGCGTGGAATCTCAGGAAAATTTCATAGATTGTTCCCTCAACAAATGATAGATTGTTAAATCTTTGGTAGGACAGTAAATTTTTTGTGCTTATAGAAGAACCTAAGACATACCTATAATAATATTGTATCTAGATAGATCTGAACCATGATAATTGGTTCTTTTACACTATATCACTATAGTATTTTTATTACAATTCTCAATGAAAAAATAGGTTATGGTTTGGGTGGTTCCGAGAAAGAGAATCCATATTAAAAAATTGTATTAGTTTTTGGAACTGAGAATGTATCATTGGAATGAGAGGTATGATTGTTTCATTTAATTACTAATAGAACCATCACAGCTTCAAGAGTTAAAAAGTCAGGTGGAAGAGTTGATGGATATGGATTTTATCGATCCTAGTATATCACCATGGGGTTCTCAAGTATTTTTTCTAAATGAGACTATCATAAATATTCTTTTATTTATTAATATAACTTTAATCAGATGCCTGTGAAGAACTACTATCCTCTTCCATGAATCAATAATCAATTTTACCTATTGAGAGGAGCTTGTGTTTTATCTATGATCTACTTGAAGAATAGGGTGCCATAAGTTGAGATTTTGAACTTATATTATACTAGTGAAATATTTTAGAATACAGAGTGGCCATTATGAGTTCATTTTAATGTTGTTTGGGTTGATGAATACCCCAACAATGTTTATGGACTTGATGAAAAAAATCATCCATTGTTACCTAGATTAGTTTGTGTTAGTGCTTGTGGATGATATCTTAGTGTAATACATGACACACGAAAATCATACCCAGCATATTAAAATAATCCTAAATACCCCATTTGATAATCCACTATATACCATGCTATTTATTTTTCATTTTTGGATTGATTGGGTACACTTCTTAGGTCTCATCATCTCAGAAGAAGGTGTTACACTATACCCAAAGAAATTTTAGGAAGTGGTTTATTTGGAGAAATCCAGTAATGTTTCATATATCCATAAATTTATGGGGTTAGTGGGATATTATAAGAGGTTCATCTAGTAATTTTCAATTTGGAATAAATCCCTTTTTGGCTTGTCCAAGAAAGGGATAATGTTTTAATTTTCAGATGCATGTGAAATTTTATCTAGGAGTTGAATAGGCATTTTACTATGAAATAGAACATGATCCTACCCAATATGTGTAAGTATTATTCGGTGTTTTTTTGATAATTCATTAATGGGGATTGGAGAAATATTCATGTAGAGAGATTTATTTGTGTTTTATCGGTCACTACAATTGTAGAAATAAGAATTGAACTACCATACAGATGGATTCCATTTTTTTAGCAGTTCAAGATTTAACATGTTGGTGGAATTATCTATTGGGAATAAAGATTAATATTTATATCGTTCAAAAGATATTAAGTTATATATTTTATCACCACCACATAAATATCAGGTAGTATGGATGAGTTGATTTTACAGAGTTGTTTGAAATTGATCTAGCATATATGTATAGTATGTGAAATAGTGTGGCAGGCTCATTAAGTTGGAATATTTAGGCTTAGGTAGTTCAATAGTGTATTGTTGAGTGGCTGATGATGAATTTACTCTTCTAGATTCATTTTGTGGTTTAGGAGATTCAAGATAATATAAATCCTATATTAGTGTTTGTGGAGTCTACACTCATAATATAGACCAGGGAT
The DNA here is from genome assembly GCA_963277665.1 of Viscum album. Taxonomy (NCBI): domain Eukaryota; kingdom Viridiplantae; phylum Streptophyta; class Magnoliopsida; order Santalales; family Viscaceae; genus Viscum; species Viscum album. Next base: position 1,603,195,798 of record OY728141.1, on the reverse strand, counting down.
AAGAATTATAAGGATCTAAAATGTTTTTCCTCGAGGTAAAGCCATGAAGGTAGGGATTCACCTTCTGATTGAACCATTTATGATGATGACATCACATATTTCAAGAATAATTGTTTTTTTCCTATGATTATAGAGGTGTTGATTATGTGGTAATTTCAGGCCTTGATGTGAGAGATGCATCCAGGTGTGAGGAAAGAGATATGTGACCTTTGACAATAATTTTGGTTCCTAGGAATGAAGAATGAGATAGTAATTTTCATGACACAGTGGTACACCATTAAATAGGTGATGGTTTAGAAATAATGACCAGGTGGTTAATAGTAGTTATTTACCATTATAGGATGGATGTGGGATGACATTACCATGTACTGTTTTGTAGGTCTCCTATAGACAACTTAGAAGAATAATAACATTTGGGTGATTGTGGCCTATTTTAAAAAAGTAACACATTAAATTCCAGTACGAGAGACTTTATCAATGTGTTATTTGGGGGATCAATATGTTCAGGATATATTCCTTCTATACAGAGTGCCAAAAATTATTATTTTACGTAGTGAATTTGGTTATCCTTAACACTTCTGGGGATTACTGAAGGTTTATGGTACACATGTTTTATTTAGTATGACATTCCACTCACTTATAGATGGTATGTCCTAATTTACAAAACTATTTATTAAGGATATGATATGATCACATATTCTAGAATTTTGTTCTTATTGGATGTAAAACCATGATTTGGTAGAGTTTTCCAATAACAAGAGATATCAGGCAACAATTCATATGGAGCTATATGAGGAACATTATTGTAGGTGATGAAGATCACCTCAATGTTAGACGGAGAATGGTGAGTCATAGATATTGTGAATAAGATTCACACAGGATACATCAAAGAATGTTTAGATTAATCAAAATCATATCACTATGGATCATAGTAGAAAATATTCGTATGTTGATAGATGTCAAAAACCCCAAGAGTTTAAAATTGGTGAGAATGTTCTAATTTGGTTTTCTCATATATTGGCTCACAATAGGATTCATAGACATGAAAATATGGTTCCTAGGTTCGTTGGACCATTTTAGGTTGTAGATATAATCATGTCGATGGTGTACCAATTGTCCCTTCTATAGATGAGTAGTGCAGGGAAAAATGTATTTAATGTGTCACAACATCAGAGGTATCTCCCTGACCCATCTGTTGTGGTTGATGAGGATGATGAAAAGTTTGATACATTTATATCATTTTAAAATAAATTGATACATTTTTTGGATCATAATGAGGAAGAGTTATGGGGAAAGACCATGCAGATGGTTCATGAATTGTGGAAACATGGTTGTGTTTAGCATGAAACATGGGAGAGAGAATTGGACTTGTGGGATCAGTGGACTGATATTTTTGGCTCCAAATATTATAGAACCAGGGGAGTATATCGTGGGGGAGCTATTATAATGTGGAGATATTATAAGATCCTTAAAATTTCTCAAGATGTATCGATATTGTTTTTAGGTATTCATTTTTCTTTATTGGAGTATATCTTTTTTGGTTTTTAACTTGGGTAAGTTTTGGTTAATTTTTGATAAAATTAAAATGAATAGGGGCATTTCATAGTTGACACACGATTTTCCCAAACCATCCACCCTTCCACTAAAATCCATAAAACCCTAGACAATGATGGATTGCATGGCTAGTGTACGGTTATTCAAACTGCGCACCCTCTTAGGTGTAATTGTGCACCACCCCTAGCTTGAAAAGGAACACATTTTAGGCGCACGGTATGAAAAATAATATACCACATCCCAAGGAAACTAAACACATGGATTTAATTAAAATGAAAATTGGTTTTTAAATTTCAGAACCCCCCAAACATCACCCTAATTTTTTCCAACTGGGCCATAATTGGTTCCTCTCAGTTTTAAAGACTCTTGGATGAAGTTATATAGAAAAAAACTCCTTTATTGATGGTTAAATTTCTAGATTGAAGATACAAACTCCAAAATATATTCATATCAAGATAATTGCATTGAATATGTTCTTGATCATTCCTTAACAACTAGAGATTTCTGTTGAAGATATTTCGTCATTGATATAAAGGTAGTTTGTAGAAGAAAAACTCCCATAGACTTTAATTATAATTTCTTATATGGGTTGTGAATTATCCATTATCATGACTGGAAATTAAAATATGAATTGGATAAATATATTAATTTATCTATTAAAGTAAGGACTTTATTTAATGTAATTTTAATGTGGTGATTCATTGGAAAAAATTAATACAGTTGGAATTTGATAAATTTTATTAATTAATTGTTGAATAAATAAATAATTTTTTATATTATATAAATGATAAACTATATTAATTAATTCATGGATTAATTAATTTAATGTTGTAATTGTTGAAATGGATAATTAATTATTGACATATTTAATGGATTTCAATAATTGTGGAATTGACTGATTAATTAAATGTTGATTTGGATAATTAATGAGTTGGTGATATTGGTGAATTAATATGTTGATGAATTAATTTACTATGGGAATTATGTAATCAATAGATTAACCTTAATAGGCTAATGAGATATATGATTAAATGACAATAAATCTAATAATGGTGTTTTTTCATATTATTTTCATGTGAGTAATGTATTGACCAAAAAATTTTGTCATAAAATGAAATAGGATATAATGATTTGAAATGGGACATGATGGTTAATGTTTCTTATCCTGGATTTATGTGATATATGGGATAGTGTTATACATGTGATGTCTGATAAATTTTATATATGTGTGTGGGGAATTCTCTATTGGCTCAAAATACCATAGTGATAAATGTATGTGGGACATGATCAACAACAACAAAAATCTTATAATGATAAATGTGTGAGGTAAACTAACTATTACATCAAAATCCCACTTGTTTTATTGTTTGATAAATATGTTTTGTACACAGACTGATACTTCAATATCCATCATGTGTTATTGTTTAGTAAATGAGTTGGGTGTCACAAACGGTTGCATCAAATACCCACAGGATCTATTCTATAGATACTGATGCCCAAAATGATGGCATTGGACTATAGTTCCAATTAGGTGAATTATAAATTAATTTGATATGATAATTAATATCCATTTTATTGAGATATGTGACATACAATGGGGATAGTGTAGAATTCATAATGGTAGAATGTAGGTATTGTGGTTTGGATTACCTCCAGTACTTGGAGGTTTATGTTGTCTATTAAATGAATAATAAATCTGATAACTATTTACTTATACATTTTAATTTATTCATTATAAAATTTCATAAAATTTTATTTAATGAATATTGTTTTAGATTTCATTTGTTGGAGAAAACTATATAGTACTCATTCCCTACTCGAGACACCTAATTGATACCCTACAAGATTACATGTTTGTATGATTGGATAAGGGAAAGAGTCCCATGTAGTATCAATGATTTTTATTAAGCATAGATGACATAATTAGATATAATTCTGGACCAACATGTTGTAACAAATGTCTATATTTACAATTGGATATTCATATTGACACTTCAAACATAGTTTCCTTGAAATATGTATTATTTAGTGTGGGATGTTGTATTTTTATTTTTCTTTATCATGTGATACTAGTTTTTATCGTTATTGATTATATAATTTAGTTAATCATATTTATTACCACTATTTTTCTACTTTTATAATTGGGGTATGGTGTCCCTATGATAGATATTATATCGTCTCTATCAGTCGATTGCCTCAAGCGTATGGGGAGGCACACATGAGGTTATGTGTCCAAACAATTTTGGTGACCAGTGTGTGAATCCCAAGTTGGGATGTTACGAAATTCAAATATATGATTTAGGAATCGTATTCATTATAAATTAAATAAAAACAAAAATATATATAAGTTTTTTCTATGATTTTAACCTCATTTATAATTATAACATTTTTAAGGTATATATTTGTTATCACAAACACATAAAAATTGAAAATTTTATTTCTTCAGCACTAAAACATGACATAAAATCATGACCGAGTTTAGAAAACTCATTTTGGTATCTCAGAAAATTAAATATTATGGAATAATTTTCCTTCTTTATTTGAATCATCACATAGATTTTAATGAAATAGGGTGACAATTGTAAATCAATTATTTTTCTCCTAACAAAAACTTGACCATTTCATTCTATCAATATAGTACTAGTGTCTCTAAATCACATGCATTTATAAAATGTCCTTATCATGTTTAGAAAATTTGGTAAACAATTATTGAACTCATTATAATTTAAAAAATATGAATACATAACTTTTTTCATAGATAGAACATTTCATAAAGGATATTGTTAGTCTCACTAGGTCACAAAAAATTTTAATCATACAATGTAGATCACCAGATAATGATGTTTATTTTTCTATCATGAATTTAATCTATTTAAAACAACATGTATATTATTTTATATATTTAATAAGTATCCATATCAACATTTTGAATAATTTATTCAAATAGTTACTCAGGATGATGCCTCTCAACCACATAGAACATTTTATTTAGAATAATTCATAAGTTATAATACTATTCAATTTATTTTCATACATTAATATTCACAATTTCAATGATTTACCTAATGTTAAGACTGATATTTCACTATTTAATTAGTCTTATTTAGTATTTATCCCACCACTTAGCTATATTGGTGGGTCATCATTGATAATAATATCATATATCACTCTTGGATGTTTCAGTGTACAACTATTTAACCAATAAATTATATGGAAAATATTAACATCATTCTTCTAGCATCCTTGCTAATGGTTACCTAACTAAGTGTGACAATAACAAAATTCCAAAAAATGGGATCCTAATACTATTAAAGATAAACAATACTTGATTTATTTTTATAAGATAATCCATAGGAACCCAAATTATGCATGAAACATACTTGTTGGATTATCTAGGTCTTGAAAAGTGTCTTATTTAGAAGTAATTTAACAGTTTGTATTCTTAAATGGGGTTTAAAATCACCATCTTATCTCATGTTAATCCATTTATATGTATATATGATTATAATGATATAGTTTTGAATATATGTTTATTCAACCAAACCATCATAGTCAAATAATATATAAGTGTAACTGTAACAACAACTCTTGAAAAAAACAAATTTAAGAAGAATAAAACAAATTCAATTATTATAACTTGTAGATAAATCCTTAAATGCATTTTTGATAATTTGTAGATGTAGGTTAAATATTTTTTTTAACTAAAACATGCTCATATTAAAAATATAACAATTATATCCCTTAGTAAAAAAAATGGATTGAAATAAAAAAAATTATTTAAAAAAGAAATTTTTTTATGATAATGTCTGAATTAATTTAGAAACCCAAAATAATTAAGTCATGGATAAACCTAACCAATAGAAATTTCTTTATATGAAATTTCCATATTTTCATTTATATGGTTGTAATATTAACTTATTATTATTTATATGATAAGTAAATTTCTGAACTCTTTTATTATTGAATAATAAACATTAAATAATTTATGTAGACAATTTACATAAATTTTATATATCATATAGGATTTTATTTAAACCACTGATAAAATCTTCCAAAACCCCATTTTATATTGGTTTAAATAAAATTCCAAATTAGATCCCAATATTAACATTTTATATTTACATTATTGAAGAATTCATACATCAATATGAAATCATTTTATATTTACTCATATCATAAATTTATCAACATGATAAATTATTTTCCATTTAAATCAGTGTTAAACATACATCACATCTTCTAAAATATTTTTTTATGTAACAAATTGTTTACAGAAGGACAATTTTTTAAAATATTTAATAAAACTCTCTTTTTATATCACATTTAATGATTAAATCTATATCATAATCCCAGATAGAAATATTGTGAGATTTGATGGAATATTATGTCCTATAAAAGATAATTCTAATTTATATATTTTATTTTAGGTTATTTTCCTATCATGTACTACAAGTTTCCTATATTATGTTTTATAATTGATAGGCTATGACTTTTTATATCAATTTATATATCATGGATTTCATGTCATATCATAAACCATATATTTTATAGGTGACATGAAGAACTATTTTGAATAACATTAATTGAGTCCATCACTCATAACTATCCACCATGTCATACGTTACAACATATAAGAAACTAAATAATTACAATGTCATTTACTAGGATGTCACATCTAATATGGATTAAACCTGTCACATGTAGGGAAATCTTATGTCATTTACGGGTGGTTACGTGATAAACCATATGACGGGTGGTGTTGTGAATACCAGGACGAGTGGTTACGTTATATCCTCTAATGCATTGGGTATGGAAGTCGGTCGCATGGCTATTTCATTAAGTGATATGGGTGGAAGTCGACCGTATGGTTATTCTATTTAAGTATGTTTATGTCCCAAGTTACCTTTATATGTTATCTATATGGGTTTTATGGTAATATTTTGGTTACAAAATGGGTAAGTAATGATCTATTATTTAGTGAAGAGTTTTTTTACTACTTCATAAAGGTGAAAAGTATTACTTTGGTAAAATGATCCTGGTATACTTGTTGTTTTTTTGAAAAACTTACAGTTTTCCTTCTTTTTGTATCATTTACCTGGCTTTTTATGCTCATCCCATGTTTTTGAAATGTTTTCCATAGGTCTTAATGATGAATAGGGTCAAGGATGGGATCAAGGAAAGACATTCTATCTAAATCATGGAACTAGACATGTTTCTTTTTAAGTGTATTTTTATTTTATGGAAACTTAGTAGAAGTGTCTACTATTTAATCTTTTGAGCTGTAATAGTTATGACCTAATTCTATAAAACTCTAAACCTGAAAAGATCCTCAATGTTAATTATTCATTTAATTCATTAATAAGTAATATTTAAGGCTGGGGCCTTATAGTTGGCATCAGAGGTCGGTTTAGATAACTTTAGAGGTTATGGTATTATCTAAGCATAAGTGACATTACCATAATGACTAGCATTTCAGAAATAGTCATAGTTTTTAGATAAAGTAAATAAGTAAGTATATATTAGTGTTTATATTCCTCTTTAGTACATGATAATTTAGTTGATATACGCACACTGACATTTCTGTTTTATGTAAATGGATGGATCTAGCAGGCACCAAAGTGACAATGGGTTTGATGGAAACTGTGGTGGTTCTCTGATTAAGAGACTGGATGAAATGGGGGATTCAATGATGAATCTCGTGGTTGTGCTAAACCAACTATCAAGGAGTCATGATCAATCACTTGAACATTGGTGAGTTCTCTAATGCATCATGTATGATATGACCAACTCGATGTTGAAGTTCAGGTAATAATTATAAAGGTAACCATTAGGGTTTATATGATCCTTACTTTTTAGGTAATTATGTGCTACTCTATGATATGATGAAAAATGAAAGGCATGAGATAATCTGAAGGATAAAAAATGTTATGATTATTTTTGATGATTTTATCTCGTTTTGGGGAATGTTGTAAGAATTATATAGTTTTGGAAAAAGGACAACACACAGACCGTGTGACAACCCGTCGCATCGGACAAAACTACGGGAATCAAACCCACATCCAAAGTGTGGCTGGTATTTATCACCTACCAGTGGACTACGTTATGTCCCTGGTAAGTTTGACTAATTCTTTTTAGTTAGATGATCTCATGAATATAGAATAATTTGATTTTGGGTTATCTATGGAAATTAGTAACCTATCATAGAGGATATGTAATTAGGTTAATTAGTTTTCAATATGAGACTTTAAGAACAACAGATGTAATTTGGAGATAAATGTTAATTTGTACCTTGAAGACTCTGTGATTAAATGCTTCAAATATCTGTGTTTCAATATTTGTTTGGTTTACTTTGAATAATTTTATAGACAATTGTTTATCAAATGGTCTTCGTTGAACTTTGGGTTTTGTTGGACAAATTTTGGAGATTAAGAATAGATTTTCTTTTTATAAAGGATTATCCTTTTGTTGATTATCTGATCTCATACTAACCTTTTTGGTTTTAGTTTTGGATAAGGTCTAATAACATGGGAAGTATACAGTTCTCTTTTGTGGATTAGGTGATTCTCTAGAATTTTATTATATCTCTTTTAATGTAAACAAGTCATCCTAAATACTCATCTTTTGGAGAAAATATGAGTTCTTGTAAGAAATATAGTAAAAGATGAAAGTCAACATGAAAATTAAGTATGTTTACCTATGATTTAGTTAAGATCAAAAATAAACTCCTCAATGAAAAGTAACTTAAAAAAATGTTGTTCATTAACTTTTCCATCTGGGGAATCCAATACCGTTTAACCCATCACAAGTTTGTGATTTTATGATGGTTAACTTTCTCTTAAACATGTTTTCTATCACACTCCCTCAGAACATGACCCTTTGTTTTTTCGTCCATATCCAAGTTTTCATACATGTAATTCTAGTATGGGTTATCTCAGGTGACCTATGTACTTCCCTTTCTTTCTTTTAAAGTGATAGTTTAATTTACCCTTTTTCCGATGTGGGGCTTTCAATGAAGTTTCTGTGCCCAATTTTAAAATTGCAAGGACGCAATTCCCAAAAGGGGGGAAGGATGTAACACTGGAGGTAAATAATGAATATGGCATTTTTTATATTTATCCCTATTTTTGAATAAAATGTTAATTTTAATTTAAAGGTGTTTCTATGTTCGATAGCGTACCCGATACGCAACAAAGAGTTTCTTTGAAATCTTACACTGCACACTAGTAATAAAATAATATTATTTTAAATGGTAGTTAACACCTAGCCATTGTAATGGCGGGAAATAACGAAACTAACTACAAAATTATTATATATGTTTTTCAAATATTTTTACTTATATCCAATAAATGTAGAGGAGTAAAATGCAAATGAATCCAATTTTAAGCATAAATCTTCTAATATTCTTTAAAAGGACGATTAATCCCCTTTTGATGGAGAACCATTTTTAATATAATTTTGACAATTTTATATGTTCTATTTGAGAAAATAAAATCCTTCTTTAGAATCTGGACATCAAAATATACTTTGAGTAAATTGTTTGTATTTTTCCGATAATGTTTATTTTTTAATGAATAGTGAAAAATGTTGTATTTTAGTTAAAAACCTCTTTTTAATTTAATTTTTTTATATGATTAGATTATCTTTTGAATTGGTTTAAAAGTGAAATTAGAATATATTTTTACCATTTAATCCAATAGTGGTCATTGGAATTAATTTCAGTTTGATGTTGGACTTAAACTAGTGTCAATCTTTTGATACTTTTTGTTTCATAAAAACACGCTATTTGTTTTGATAACGGGAATTAATTATTAAATTAATTAATGAAACTTATATGTTTTTAATTTTATAAAATAGACATCATTTTTGAATTCGGAAAATAAAATATATCTTAGGGTGAATTTTTTGTATTTTTCTGAAAAACATCAATTTTTGATGAATAGTGAAAACACTAAGTGGTACTTAATAATATTATTTTTCATTTAAATGAAATTTTACCACATCTGTGTCTTGAATTTGAAAAATACGACATACATGGTTTTCATTAGGATGTAAAATGTGGTTTAATGGGATTAAAATAATTTTTTTGGTGAATAGTAACTTTTACGTTTTTAATCGCGATTAGAGGTAATTAGTGTAGTTTTTGGTAAAAATAGTATTTTAATAATATGAAATGACCTATAAACATGTCCTACACTAATTTTATGTGTCATGGCCAACCAAGACAATCCATGGGTCAACTTGGGGACCCCATGGAGCCACTTTGGTAGGAAAATGACGTATATAACTTTTTATTTAAAGTAAAAATAAAAATGTCACAAACATGAGTTGTTTTACTAAATCAATTTTTAAATGGGGTTATAAAAGTCATATTTTTGACTATAAAAATTCATTAGAAAGATAAAAAGATTTAATACATCATGATATTTGTTTTATAATTTTTAGACATTAGATAAATTAAATTATTTATGAGACCATGATGATGTAGTGATTACCTCATTATTTATCGATTTAAATAAAATGAAAATATAATGTAAAATCTAAGACCTAGACATGTCAAAAATCTATTGGATAGGTGGATTTCAAACTTCTATCACTTTATCCTCAAAAAATATATAATTTTGGGACCTTCAAAATCTGAAATGTGTTTTATAATAAAGTAACCTTTTATAACTTTCCAAGAGTGCCCCTCCTCTCCTATTATAGAGGACCCCACCTCTACCACCTTTCCCACACCTATCAAGCCTTTGGCTCGGCCAAACCCTACCCATTTTGTCTCTCCACATACCTATCTTACTCTTAGAAGCATCACTTTGGGCATAAGTCTTTCCAGGGATGCCTTTGAGCTCAAATAAAAAAGAGTTACCTGATTTAAAGGTAGTGTCTTATCTTGTGGTCTTATGTTTTATTTTTCTTCTCGAACCCCATAAACTATTTTTATTCCGTTATTTTGTAACAAAACCAGTATATTAAATATACTATGATGTTTTTATTAGAAGTATTAGAGCTAAACCTACACACACCTTAATCTAATTGTTAAAAAACATACTGTTTCTAGGGTTGGTGATTTTCTGCCTCACAAAACGATGATTGTTCAATCTTCTTTTAACACCTTTCATGGTGGACATTAAGATGTCAAGATATTTATTTATGATATATATTATATTTATTTCCTCTCTATGGTTCTTTAATTTATATTTAATACATAGCTTTATGCTTTTCATGTTGTGCAAATGCGATAATTTCATTTGAGGAAGTGTGGGCTACCGCCCCCTCAAGTGATGTGACTCGTTCATGCAATACATAGAATGTATAAAGAATGAAATTTATGAACTTATGTGATATATATAACATATATATTATACTGGAATTATAATATATATATATATATCTCACGTATTTTTAACTCCATTAATGTGCCAATGAAATTAAAGTAGCGTTCATGCGTACGTACAGCTTACCGTCTCCATGAACTGTACATTTCATTTCTTATCTCCAAATGTTATGTACTATTATCAGTACGTATATATAATGGATATATATGTCATATATTACATCTAAAATATGGATATTATTATGGAATTATAATATCTATATATATATCTCTCTTTTAACTTTAATTCCATTAAAATGACAAAAAAATGAAAGTAGCGTTCATGCGTACGTACGGCCTACCGTCTCCATGAACGGTGATTTTAATTTTTTTATCTCCAAATGTTATAGAATAGTAAAAAATGAATTTATACTGGATATATATGATATTAAAACATTAATACTATTTTTTAGATTATGTACCTATAACTACATGGAAAATTCTATTCCAACAAGTTCAACTTTTACTCATGTACCGAACATCGACAAAAACATCTAATATGAACTCAATTTATTAACCAATTATTATAACATTATAATATGTGATATGAACTGAATAATAATATTTAATGGATATCCTTCTGAAATTATAAACTGACCAAATTTTATTATTCAGGAGATTAAAAAACGATCGAGTCATGTCGGACACGAGGAAAGGGATCTTACCGCACACATTCTTTTTAAGTACACTCTTTTATGTCATTCTTTTTAAGCTCATATTTCTTATGATTGGTATGTTCTTTTATATTACTCTTACTGTACATTTTCATTTTCATTTGATGAGAGACCCTATTTTATCACATAAATCCATTTTGGATGTTTTGAGTGGCGCCATTAGGCTGCCGAATTTTCGTAAGGGATCCATCCTCTATCTATCATTTTAAGTACTATCTTTTATGTGATTTCTTTTAAGCTCATCCTTATTATGTTTGGGGATACTATTGAATATTCATAATACTGTAATTTTTATTTTAATATTATGAGAGACCCTATTTGTTCTCATAAATCCATTTTTAGAAGTTTTATGTGGCGCCGTTAGGCTGCTGAGTTTTTGTAAGGGATGTTTCATCTCACTTTTATTCTCGTGACATTTATGCTAAGTTTTCCACTATTTAATTTTAGTGGTGTATGTAATGCCCATTATTATACTATTTGTGTAGTATAATTTAATTTATGGGCATTTACATCTTCATTGTATGACCCTTCTTCCATGGGGTGTACGTTTTGAAAGTTACCCAACTCGGTAAGGGCACCTTTCACCCTCCTCTTTTTAAAAGACTTCTTTTGTTATGTCTTTTAATTCACATACTATTATGTTGGGATATGTTCTTATATATTCTTATTTTTTTAAATCTTATGTCCAAGTTATAAGATACCATTTTCCCTCTCATCAACTCATTTTCTGAATTTTAAAGTGATTTCGTTAGGCTGTCGGATTTCGGTAGGGGAACTTCTTAACCAACATTCAATTCTTTGGTTAAACCTCTACTTCTTGATTTTATTATGCCAATATTATGTGTGGAATCTCTATGTTTTAATTTCCATAAACCTTTGAGTGGATATACTATTTCCACACATAATCATCTCATTGATAAATTCTTAGGAACTTGTATGGGAAATCATAACTCAATCTCATTTCATTGAGTTAAATATCTATGTCATTGGTTTTGTTTTTCCAACATTATATGTGAATGACCTTTGATTGTTTCACACCTAATATCCAATTATATTGGGGGTATTTATATTTCTCACACATAATTATGTGATAGATTTATCCTTAATTTAAGGATACCATCTTTATAATGGATTTCATCTCAAATTACATTTCCGTTGAGACTTCATTGTTGTTATAAACCATTTCACTTTAATATGGTGTGTATACTGCCCTTTTTAATATTATATCATGAATCCCTTTATTATCATTATATTATAAATTTTTGATTAAAAGTTATTCTGCAGTTTTTTTTTCAAGAGTCTCTTATTTTGTTAAAAACTCTTTAACAAAAATATCGTTTTAAATGTTTTAAAGATTCATTATTCTAAATCTTTGTCTTTAATGTCCATGTTTTAATAATGGTTTTTAGTATTTATTTATATGGACATTAATGTTTTAAAAATTACAATTCCATTAAAATATTCGAAGTGGTATGGGACACTTTGATTCAAAAATCTATTTTAAATGATTTTTGAAAATAGATTTATTAATTCAATATCTTGGAATTACTTATTGTGATTGAAAATGAAATGTTGTTATTTAAATGTTTCTATTTTCAATATTTTGTGTGTAATGAGGGTACTTGGACATTTTACGGGTGGTTACGTGATAAACCATATGACGGGTGGTGCCGTGAATACCAGGACAGGTGGTTACGTTATAACCTCCAATGCATTGGGTATGGAAGTCGGCCGTATGGCTATTCCATTAAGAGATATGTGTGGAAGTAGACCGTATGTTTATTCCATTTAAGTATATTTATGTCCCAAGTTACCTTTATATGTTATCTATATGGGTTTTATGGTAATCTTTTGGTTACAAAAGTGGTAAGTAATGATCTTTTATTCAGTGAAGAGTTTTTTACTACATTATAAAGGTGAAAAGTATTACTTTGGTAAAATACTCATGGTTTACTTGTTATTTTTGAAGAACTAACAGTTTTCATTATTTTTGTATCCTTTACTGGGCTTTTTATGCTCATCCCAAGTTTTTGAAATGTTTTCCACATGACTTAAAGATGAATAGGGTCAAGGATGGGATCAAGGAAAGACATTCTATCTAAAACATGGTACAAGACATGTTTATTTTTAAGTGTTTTTTTTATTTTATGGAAACTTAGTAGAAGTGTCTACTATGTAATATTTTGAGATGTAATAGTTATGACCTAATTCTCTAAAACTCTATACCTGAAAAGATCTTCAATGTGAATTATTCATTTTATTTAATAATAAGTAATGTTTAAGGCTGGGGCCTTATAGTTGGTATTAGAGGTCAATTTAGATAACTGTAGAGGTTAGGGTATTCTCTAAGCACAAGTGACATTACCATAATGGCTAGGATTTCAGAAATAGTCATAGTTTTTAGATAAAGTAAATGAGTAAGTACATATTAGTGTTTATCATCCTCTTTAGTACATGATAATTTTTTTGATATACGCACATTGACATTTCGGTTTTTAGTAAATGGATGGATCTAGCAGGCACCAATGTGACAATGGGTTTGATGGAAACTGTGGTTGTTCTCTAATTATGAGACTGGATGAAATGGGGGACTCAATGATGAATCTCGTGGTTGTGCTAAACCAACAATCAAGGAGTCAAGATCAATCACTTGAACCTTGGTGAGTTCTCTAATGCATCATGTACGAGATGACAAACTCGATGTGGAAGTTCAGGTAATAATTATAAAGGTAACCATTAGGTTTTATATCATCCTTACTTTTTACGTAATTATGGGTTACTCTATGATAGGATGGAAAATGAAAGGCATGATATAATCTTGAGGGTAAAATTTGTTATGATTATTTTTGAAGATTTTATCTCGTTTTGGGGAATGTTTTATGAATTATATAGTTTTGGAAAAAGGACAACATGCAGACCGTGTGACAACCTGTCACGTCGGACAGAGATACGGGAATCGAACCCACAACCAAATTGCAACAGGTATTTATAACATACAACAAGACTACGTGAAGTCCCTAGTTAGTTTGACTAATTCTTTTTAGTTAGATGATCTTATGAATATAGAATAAGTTGATTTTGGGTTATCTATGGAAATTATTAACCTATCATGGAGGATATGTGATTAAGTTAATTACTTTTCAATATGAGACTTTAAGAACAACTGATGTTATTTTGAGATAAATGTTAATTTTAACCTTGAAGACTATGTGATTAAATATTTCAAATATTTGGGTTTCAATATTAGTTTGGTTTACTTTGAGTAATTTTATAGACAATTGTTTATCAAATGGTCTTCGTTGAACTTTGGGTTTTGTTCGACAAATTTTGGAGATTAAGAATAGATTTTTTTTATAAAGGATTATCCTTTTGTTGATTATCTGATCTCATACTAATCTTATTGTTTTTAGTTTTGGTTAAGGTCTAATGACATGGGAAGTATATAATTCTCTTTTGTGGATTAGGTGATTCTCTAGAAGTTGATTATAGCTCTCTTAATGTAAACAAGTCATCCTAAATACTCATCTTTTGGAGAAAATATGAGTTCGTGTAAGAAATCTAGTAAAAGTTGAAAGTCAACATGACAAGTAAGTATGTTTCCTTATGTTTTAGTTAATCACAAAAATAAATTCCTCAATGAAAAGAAACTTAAAAAAAATGTTGTATGTTCACTTTTTCTACTGGGGAATCCAATACCGTTTAACCCATCAAAAGTTTGTGATTTTCTGGTGGTTAACTTTCTCCTAAGCATGTTTTCTATCACACTCCCTCAGAACAGGACCCTTTATTTTTTCTTCCATATCCATGTTTTCATACATGGAATCATAGTATGGGTTAACTCGGGTGACCTATGTACTTCCCTTTCATTCTTTTAAAGTGATAGTTTAATTTACACGTTTTCTAATGTGGGGCTTTCAATGAAGTTTCCGAGCCCTATTTTAAAATTGCGAGGACGCAATTCCCAAAAGGGGGGAAGGATGTAACACCATAGGTAAATAAAGAATATGAAATTTTTTATATTTATCCCTATTTGTGAATAAAATGTTAATTTTACTTTAAAGGGTTTGCTATGTTCGATAGCATACCAGATACGTGGGAAAAAGTTTCTTTGAAATCTTACGCTGCACACTAGTAATAAATTAATATTATTTTAAATGGTAGTTAACGCCTAGACATTGTAATGTTGGGAAAGAATATAACTAACTAAAAAATGATTATATATTTTTGTAAAATATTTTTACTTTTATACAATATGTGTTAGAGGCGTAAAATGAAAATGAATCCAATTTTAAGCATAAATCTTCTAATATTCTTTAAAAGGTCGATTAACCGACCTTTGATGGAGAAACCTTTTTAAATATACTTTTGAAAATTTTTTATGTTCTATTTGATAAAATAAAATCCTTCTTTAGAATATTTACATCCCAATTTAAGTTGTGTAAACTTTTGGTATTTTTCCGATAATGTTCATTTTTTAATGAATAGTGAAAAATGTTGTATTTTAATTCAAAACCACTTTTTAATCGAATTTTTTATATGATTAGATTTCTTTTGAATTGATTTTAAAGTTAAATTATAATATATTTTTACCATTTAATCCAATAGTGGTCATTGGAATTAATTTTACATTGAAATTGGACTTAAACTAGTGTCAATCTGTGGATACTTTTTGTTTCATAAAAACGCGCTATTTTTTCTAACAGCGGAAATTAATTATTAAATTAATTACTGCAAATTATATGTTTTAAATTTTGTAAAATAGAAATCATTTTTGAATTCAGAATATCAAATATAGCTTAGGGTGAATTTTTGGTATTTTTCTGAAAAACATCAATTTTTGATGAATAGTGAAACCACTAAGTGGTACTTAAAATACTGATTTTTCGTTTAAATGAAATTTTACCACCTCTATTTCTTTATTTTAAAAAATCAGACATACATGGTTGTCATTAAGAATTAAAATTTTGTTCAATGGGATTAAAATAATTTTTTGGTGAATTGTAACTTTTAAGTTATTAATCAGGATTAGAGGTAATTAGTGTAGTTTAATGTAAAAAATAATGATTTAATAATATTAAATGACCTAGAAACATGTCCTACCCTCATTGAATGTGTCATGGCCGACCAAGAAAATCCATTTGTCAACTTGGGGTCCCCATGGAGCCACTTGGTAGGAAAATGACATAAATAACTTTTTATTTAAAGTTAAAATAAAAATGTCACAAACATGAGTTGTTTTACTAAATCAATTTTTAAATGGGGTTATACAAGTCATATTTTTGACTATAAATATTCACTAGAAATATAAAAAGATTTACTACATAATTATATTTTTTTATTATTTTTAGACATTAAATAAATTAAATTATTTATGACATCGTGATGATGCAGCGATTACCTCATTATTTAATGATTTAAATAAAATGAAAAGATAATGTAAAATCTAAAACATAAACACGTCAAAAACCTATTGTATGGGTGGATTTAGAACTAATCAAAATATTTAATTTTGGGACTTTTAAAATCCGAAAATCATTTTATAATAAAGTAACCTTTTACAACATTCCAAGAGTGCCCCTCCTCTTTTCTTATAAAAGGCCCCCACCTCTACCACCTTACCCACACCTCTCAAGCCTTTGGCTCGGCCAACCCCTGACCATTTTGTCTCTACACATCCTTATTTTACTCCTAGAAGCCTCTCATTTGGATGAAGTCTTTCCGAGGAAGCCTTTGAACTCAAATCAAAAAGAGTTACCCGATTTAAAGGTAGTGTCTTCTCTTGTGTTCTTATGTTTTATTTTGCTTCTCCAACCCCCTATACTCTTTTTATTCCTTTATTTTGAAACAAAACCAGTATCATCAATATACTAGGATGTTGTTATGAGACGGATTAGAGCTAAACCTACACACACCTTCTTTTAATGGTTAAAGAACATACTATTTCTGTGGTTGGTGATTTTTTGCCTCACGAAACGATGATTGTTCAATCTTCTTTTAACACCATTCATGGTGGTCATTAAGATGTCAGACTATTTGTTTATGGTATATATTATATTTATTTCCTCTCTATGCTTCTGTATTTTATATTTAATACATACCTCTATGCTTTTCATGTTGTGAAAATGCGATATTTTCATTTGAGGAAGTGTGGACTACCGCCCCCTCAAGTGATGTGACTCGTTCATGCAATACATGGAATGTATAAAGAATGAAATTGATTAAATTATGTGATATATATAACATATATATTATAATGGAATTATAATATATATATATATATATCTCATCTAGTTTTAATTCTATTAATGTTCCAAAGAAATGAATGTAGCCTTCATGCGTATGTACGACTTATCGCCTCCATGAATGGTATATTACTTTTCTTATCTCCAAATGTTATGTACTATTATAAGTACATATATATAATGGATATATATGTCATATATTAAATCTAAAAGATGTATATCATTCTATAATTATAATATATCTCTCTCTTTTAATTCTAATTACATTAATATGACAAAAAAATGAAAGTTGCGTTCATGCGTACGTACGACCTACCCTCTCCATGAACTGTGCTTTTAATTTTTTATCTCCAAATGTTATGGAATAGTAAAAAATCAATATATTCTGGATATATATGATATTTATAACATTAATACTTTTCTGGAGATGATGTACCTATAACTACATGGAAAATTCATTTCCATCAAGTTCAATTTTTACTCATGTACCGAACATCGACAAAAACGTCTGAAATGAACTCAATTTATTAATGAATTAATATAAAATTATAATATGTGATATGAACTGAATAATAATATTTAAAGGAGGTCCTTAAGAAATTATAAATTGACCAAATTTTATTATTCAGGAGATTAAATAACGATCGAGTCATGTCAGACATGAGGTAAGGGATCCTACCCCTATCTTTCTTTTTAAGTACACTCTTTTATGTCATTCCTTTTAAACGCATCTTTCTTATGATTGGGATGTTCTATTATATTACTCATACTTTAATTCTTGTGTTCATATGATGAGAGACCCTATTTTCTCTCGTCAATCCATTTTGGATGTTTTGAGTGGCACCGTTAGGCTGCCGAATTTTCGTAAGGGATCCAACCTCTCTCTTTCTTTTTAAGTACTCTCTTTTATGTCATTTCTTTTATGCTCATCTTTCATATGTTTGGGGATGTTCTTTTATATTCCTCATACTGTAATTTTAATGTTCATATTATGAGAGACCCTATTTGATCTCATAAATCCATTTTTGGAAGTTTTAAGTGGCGCCGTTAGGCTGCCGAGTTTTCGTAAGGGATGTTTCATCTCACTTTTATTCCCGTGACATTTATGCTACGTTTGCCAATATTTCCTTTGACTGGTGTATGTACTGCCCATTATTATACACTTTGTGTAGTATAATTTCATTTATGGATATTTAAATCTTAATTGTATCACCCTTTTTTCCATGGGGTGTACGTTTCGAAAGTTACCCAACTCGGTAAGGGAACCTTTCACCCTCCTCTTTTTAAAAGACTTCTTTTGTTATTTCTTTTAATTCACATACTTTTATGTTGGGACATGTTCTTATATATCCTTATTTATGTAAATTTTATGTCCATGTGAAGAGATACCATTTTCTCTCTCATCAACTCATTTTTTGAATTTTAAAGTGACGTCGATAGGTTGTCGGATTTTTGTACGGGAACTTCTTAACCCACTTTCAATTCTTTTGGTTAAACCTCTAATTATTGATTTTATTATGCCAAAATTATGTGTGGAATATATATGTTGTCATTTCCACAGACCTTTGTGTGGATATACTATTTCTACACATAATCATTTCATTGATAAATTCTTACGAACTTTTATGGGAAATCATAACTCAATCCCATTTCATTGAGTTAAATATCTATGTCATTGGTTTTGTTTTTCCATGATTATGTGTGAATTAACTCTGATTGTTTCACAATTAATATATACTTATATTGGGTGTATTTATATTTCTCACACATAATTATGTGATTGATATATCCTTAATTTATGGATACTATCTTTATAATGGATTTCATCTCAAATTACATTTCTGTTGAGACTTCATTGTTGTTATGCACCAAATTCACTCTTATATGGTGTGTATACTTTCCTTTGACATATTATATCATGAACCCCTTTATTCTCATGATATTATAAAGTTCAGATTAAATTTTATTCCGCAACTACTTGTTTTCAAGAGTCTCTCATTTTGTTAAAAAATCTTTAACAAAAATATCGTTTTAAATGTTTTAAAGATTCATTATTCTAAATCATTATCTTTAATGTGAATGTATTCAAAATGGTTTTCAGTATTTATTTATATGGACATTAATGTTTAAAAAATTATAATTCCATTAAAATCTTTAAAGTGGTATGGGACACTTTGATTAAAAATCTATTTAAAATGATTTTTGAAAATGGATTGATTAATTCAATACCTTGGAATTACTTATTGTGATCGCAAATGAAATGTTGTTATTAAAATGTTTCTATTTTCAATATTTTATGTGTAATGATGGTACATGGACATTTTACGGGTGGTTACGTGATAAACCATACGACAGGTGGTGCCGTGAATACCAGGAGGGATGGTTACATTATAACCTCCAATGCATTGGGTATGGAAGTCGACCGTATGGCTATTCCATTAAGTGATATGTGTGGATGTAGACAGTATGGTCATTCCATTTAAGTATGTTTATGTCCCAAGTTACCATTATATGTTATCTATATGGGTTTTATGGTAATATTTTGGTTACAAAAGGGGTAAGTAATGATCTTTTATTCAATGGGGAGTTTTTTACTACTTCATAAAGGTGAAAAGTATTACTATGGTAAAATACTCATGGTTTACTTGTTTTTTTATAAAAAATTTACATTTTTTCCTTCTTTGTGTATCCTTTAATGGGATTTTTATGCTCATCCCAAGTTTTTGAAATGTTTTACACAGGACTTAAAGATTAATAGGGTCACGTATGCGATCAAGGAAAGACATTCTATCTAAAACATGGAAGTAGACATGTTTCTTTTATGATTTTTTATTTTATGGAAACTTAGTAGAAGTGTCTACTATTTAATCTTTTGAGATGTAATAG
Source organism: Viscum album (assembly GCA_963277665.1). Taxonomy (NCBI): domain Eukaryota; kingdom Viridiplantae; phylum Streptophyta; class Magnoliopsida; order Santalales; family Viscaceae; genus Viscum; species Viscum album. The sequence goes on along the minus strand of OY728141.1, from coordinate 1,603,175,072 downwards.
TTAACCTAATTCTCTAAAACTCTAAACCTGAAAAGATCTTCAATGTGAATTATTCATTTAATTCAATAATAAGTAATGTTTAAGGTCGAGGCCTTATATTAACATCCAATTGAAACATTAAATTTCATGTTTTGATTATATATTAAATTTATCATTAATATAAATATTCAATGTATCATGTATAGGGTTATTTGTTAAACTATATACCATTTTTATAAATGATTTTTGTTTTGAAATATATATTATGGGATAGAAAAATCTTGTAAAATGCATATTCTATAGTCAATAAGAATATTTATTGATTATGACTGTTGTTTATGAAATGAATAGATGATATAATATATGATTAATTCATTTGAAATGAATTTATGGGTGGGTCCTGTTTATAGATAACCATTGATGCATTGATGGGTCTCGTATGACAAATTATATGGGAAATTAAATTGGGTTTTAGTAAAAAGCCACACATAATTTTAAAATTTCTTAATGAAAGGTTTTTATGGTATATATATATTGATGTCTAAGATTGTGATATTTAATATTAATAATTTCCTTCATTCACTACATTATTATTATTATACATAATATTGTTGCATTGAAATTATCCGTGGATGTATTTTTTTCATGTATTTGTTTAAAAGGAATTCATTTTTAGTTATTTACCATTCCATTATAATTATACCTTATTTACTCATGATATATTCCATTTTATATAACCCTTAATTTGAATTTAGATCACCATTATTTTGAATTCCTTTACTATGTGAATATGGATTTTTTAAATGAGTTTCAATGATGTCTAGAATTATCTTTTGTTATGCTTTATATTCTATTATCAACATAAAATGAGTAACATGTATTTAACTATTTCCCCATGAATAAATCCATATCAATCATTTAATATTATCAAAATATTATCTTTAATAATGTAATAATGTAGACATCACCATAAGGTTATAGGTGGTGGGGTTATAATAATTCATATCAATGAATGTTTAGTATGAACCTTGGAAACTAGATTTGGGAAAACATAGATTAGGGAACATATCCCAATGAATGAAATTGAGTACATTTTAAATTCTATAATAACATCCTATTTTCTTGTTAATAGAGGGGAATTTTTTTATGTAACAAATCCTTATATTGATACTACAATTAGATATGGTTTTTTCATAGATGCATCTTTGGGTAACAACCCTTAAAAGAGTTTTTATGAGTCTATCTCATCCACCAATCTATATCACAATGAGTTCCACTACTTGAAAAAATATTTTGAAATTCCATGGAGATATTATATATTTAATTTTTTTAATAAAAAACCACTATGAATTATTTTAAAATATTTTTATGATATCATGATATTAGTAAAGATACTATATTTTTTATTTTGTTGTTAATAACCCTCAAATTTTATTTTTATGTTAAGTATTACACCTGATTAATAATTAAAAAAAATTATTTAAAAATCATAAATTTATATGAAAACCGGAAATATTACATTATCAAAAATTTTACCAAAAATAAATAAAGGTAGAAACACTAATTTTCAATGTAGAAATTCCCATACTGAGCAATCCAATACTACTATTGTTAGAGATGATTAGATCATGGCTATATTTGGTAATTGAAATAGGTTATGACCAATAACTTTAAATATATAGATCAACATGATTTTTGATAACATGAAAAAACTATATATGATCATTTAATTTGAACTAATCCCCCATCATATATTATAAATACTAATCCAGTGGTAAAAGACAAATCGATTTTGTCCTATAAAAGATATACCTAGACATTGGATGTAATCAAAATGGAACGTCTTTACTAGGAGAATATTTTTTCAAGGGTGATATTGATCAATGGTGGATTTTGATACAAAACTATATCGGGGAATATTACATTGATTATATGTAATGAAGTTATTTTTTGTGATTCACACAACATGATTCACTAAATAGTAACCGAACCCAGTTGCCCACGTGGTCCTAAGAGAACCTCATCATATGCCAATAGATGCTCAATAGTATTAAGGGACCATTTTGGAATATTGGGGACACTATAACATCATGAATAAAGAGTATAACTATGATATAATCATAACAACAATTGAGGAATCAAATAAATAACTGATAGACAGAAGAGTAAACATCCATTATATAAATAAACAAGCAATCTTATACATAAAATTAATATACAATGATTATGTTTGAATTCTATAAAAAATATTGTTAATACCTGAAAATATGCATCCGTTATAGCACATGTATCAAATGTACACAAATACCCAAAAATAACTATACCTAGATAGCATCATGAGGCATATCATTGTCCTATGCTCCCTTGATGGATTCTACCTACATTTTCTATAACAAGTCACATATGTGTATATGAGATGAATCAATGTAAAGATATAGCAGGTGTATAATTAATAATTGTATTATTTAAGTTATCCAAATTTTAAAGTCTTAATGTGATCAAGTAACAAAATAATAATGTATATCTAAAAATTATATTGGTCATCATCAATCTCTTATGTCATGTAATCACGTATTATTCTTATATGGACTATGGTCTATGGAGTAAAAAATTCAAAGAAACTGATAAATCAATATAAAAATAGAGAAACAAGACCCATGGAGTTGAAATGTTCGTGTAATCCTTGAATTCTAATAAAATAACATAAATAGGATCTGAGGAGTATAATTTTACCAATAAATATAATGATTATAAAATAAGGAGAATAAATAAATGCAATATCCAAAAAAGTCATGAAATCTAGTAAAACTAAATCTTTAGAGTAGAAATATCCATGGCATCCAAGTAAGCTGAATAGATTAGCTCTAAAGAGTAGAAATTATCAAGTTATTCTAAAGGGTCATCAAATTAAAGAAGTAGAAATTGAAAATGAATCATAATAGTTTTTTAGTTCCATTCCACAAACCCCCTTAAAAAAACAATTAATATCATTCATAAACAAATGACAATGTTCTATAAATTGAGTAAAACATTAACAGTTCCTCTAATTACAATAATAAATTATTAATTATAAAAGGAAATATAATCACTGAAAGGGTGATATATTCATGTTAAAACTTCATAACCCACCATATTCATTGTTTTTTTAGTTAGAAAACCTCAAACTGTGATGAAAAGTTTCATTGCATGTATGAAGCATGTTTTCATCATTTAACTCATGGTTCAATTAATTTCAAAATCAACGCCCATAAATTCTAGAATACGAAACAATGGTAATGATATATAAACAATTATTCCATGATGGAAATGGTATAAGACACATACCTAATTTTTGTGTGTGGAACAATCATATGTTATCATCTTATAATTCAGTTCATATTCGAAGAAAATGGATGAACAGATGAACCCATCAAAAATAGAGAAAAAGAGATAACACCATAATAACATCATCAACAAAAGCATAACCCAAGGGAGGAAGGCAACAAAAAATATCTCTCACAAGTGGTTAACCAATGTGATATACAACATAAAAATGTATTTCGAATATAGAATCCACATCAAATCTTATGTTTAGGCTTCAACGGAGCTTCCTCTATGGGTTCCTTAGTGCATTAGGGAAGATGGTTAAGTGGTATGTCAAAAATAAGTGGCCCAACATCTTTTAAAAAAACTTAAATAATGGGATTAAACACTATGTAATATTAACCCACCATGTAGTGTTAATGTGTTACCCCAAATAAAAAAAACCATTACACAAGGTAAACGTGGTCTATATTGTGTAATACACATCATGAATTGAAAACGCATCATGTATTTGGTCTGTAGCCAACTTTCATCCCCCTTATTTCTTATTTCCAAAAACATACCAAATGTACTAAAGGCTTAGATTATGGGTCTATGTAAAAAATAAAGTTGTTATTAGGGATTAACTAAAATCCACATGATCTATACCTCATATAAAACTAGGGAACTTACAATATCAAAGTTACATTCCTTGAAAAACATTTTTCTCTTGAGCAACGAAATGAAATTAGTATATTGTTCCTCGGCTTCATGTAAGAGGATGAAAAAATTCTTATGGAGTATGGGGATACCTTTTATATATTATCCCTGTATGATATGTATTATATTCTTAATACAAAAAGTAATATCTGATATCTCATTGAAGGTATTAACCCAAATCTACAAGGGCACATTTTCCCCATCTTTTTCTTCCTATGATGATTGATTTTTAAGAATAATCAATATAGAGAAGTAATTTTTTAGAACCTATATATTATACGAGATTTAATAGATGAAGATTTCATCTAGGAACCAAGAAAAATTTAAGGCATCAAAAAAGAAGAATAAAATTTATCAATTTTTAACATGGTAAGATTGTGGAAATAAACATCATGGAATATATCATATGTCCATGTGAGTTTTTTACAATTATAGTAAAAATGGTCTAATGGACCATGAAGGGAAGGAAATAAATAGATACCCTATGTATCAAGTGAGTAAACTATAAATAAATGGGTCATTATTAAAAATAATATCCCATGTGTCATGAGAATCTTCTAAAAAATAGGCCTAAGGTTGAAGTCCATGATTATTGGATCACTACAACTAAGGTTAATGTTCATAGAGATATGGTAGAAGGTAATTTATTTATATACTCAAATTTACATAATGATTTATTTGATTATAGATCATCAAATAATTTTATATATTCCATATTTTAATAAAATATTTTATATTTTCCTATAACCAATTAATGCGATATGTTTGTTAGAAATCCTAGTTAAAATATCACTGAAACAAATATGTGCCATATAGTACTAATTATATAACTTAATCATACGCTATTATCTTACATTATTATTTTAAAAATGGTTTAAATTAATATAATCATAAATATGTACTTCCTTTCAAAATATAATGAATAAAATTATTATAAAGTGAATGAAATTATGATTCATGATGATGAAGTGGATTACCCTATCATTAGAGAAGATACTTCATTATACTATTTGTGTACATATCCAACCATATAAGAAATTGTAAATGATTTTATTGGGGAAGAAGTACAAACCCAACATATGGATAGAAATCATAACCTTCAAATTGAGGATATACTTATTTAATAAGAATACATTGATGTAATTCATAATGATTTGTTTGGACATACAATAGAGTGTAATGTTTATTTCTCCATTAATTTAATCTTTATGAAAGACATATGTCAAAAAAACCAAATAAAATGGACACTGTGGAATTATTGTATTTAAATAACCAACTATAGTAGTTGCGAGGTAAGGGATTTACTCAGCCTCATATTTCACCAAGAGAATACCCTATTCTATTCATTAAGAAGAAAGATTCATCTACTATGTTCTGCATTGATTATAAGAAAATAAAGTCTATTAAGCTTAATAAAATATATTCTCCACCACAAATAGATGATTTACTCTAACAAATACTTATAGAATTATTTTTTTTAAAATTTTAGCTTCACTCTAGGTATCGTTAATTTCTAATAAAACGATGATATTATGGACAAAACCATTAAAACAATATATGGGTATTATGCATTTAGTGTAATTCCATTGGGATTGACAAATGCACAATATAAATTTGAGATAATGAAAAAATTATTCAAGTAATACCTAGATAATTTTATTTTCGTATTCCATAATGATATATTGTTGAATTATAAATTTTAAGAGGTCCATTAGAATCAATTTTCGAAAATTATTTAGACACCTACAGGTAAAAAGTTTTATTTAAAATCTATTATGTGTTATTACTTCCAAAAAGAGTTTACTTTTTCTTGCCCATATTGTCTCCTTGGATGGTATCTCAATTGATCCTACGAATTCAAATAAATTCAACAAATTCCCTACAAAAAAAACATATATATGGAACATTTTTTCATTAGTTTGTAAGGTAACTATTGGAAAATCGTTCTAAATTTTGAATAATTTGGTAATCCATCCTCGAAGATTACTCATAAATAGGTTTAGTTTAGATAAAAAATTGAATGTTAATACTCTTTATGAGGAATTGAATAAGATTTTGGTCAATGCTCTGATTTTTACACTATCATCAATAAATGATATAATTGTTATATATAGTGATAGATTAATGAATGGACTTGGTTGGGTCACTATACAGAATGAAAAAGTTATTAAATATGTATATATTAAGTTAAAAACTCATGAACTAAATTATAAAAATCATTTTCATGATATTGAAACCATAATATTTTCATTGAAGATATGGATTAATTATAAAAATGATGAATTATGTGAAATATAAATAGATCATAAGATCCAAACATACATATTTCCCTAGATGTTTCTCAAAATTAGGAAAATTCTATCTCTCAAGAAACTATAGTATTATTATTTATCAATACAATTCCTCCTAGGAAAAGAAAATAGGGTAGTATATGTATTGAGTAAGAAAAATTATTTAGTTCTACCCTAAATGAAGATTGATAGGGATCCTATGATTACAGATCTAGTAATGATGGATATGATAATTATTAAAGAAAGGGATAAATCCGTCCATTTTTAAATGATTGAGAAATAATATTGATCGGAAAAGAAAAAAAGATCCAAACAAAATTAGGATAATTTTCTAAATAAAACCAATCCCTTGAGTAATGTGAGATTATAAATCCTCATTTTCAAAGAGTATGTTTATTAATTTCTAAAGTTACTATGTGTTCCATCTATATTTGTACTAAAAATGGCTTTTTGGATGATTTTCATTACTCAAATTTCATTATAAACTTTTGTATAACCAATACGTATAGGGATTTTAGAGAATGTTTTTGGTGTGATAACATGAAATTGGAAATTAATGATCAGGTATTATGATGATTAATTTTTCAACAGGTGATGGATGATAGAGAGAATACCATGGGATTCAAAGTTCCACTACATATTCTTATTTTGAAATGATATGATATTATTATGTAATTTTTCACATGGATACAAAAGACACCTTAAGATAATGTTGCAATATAGGTGATTGTTGATCACCAATCCCTATAAAAACATATCATTGCTATAAGAAAATATGCACCTCTTTAGAAAAATGAATAAATCTACATAAATAATATTTTAATACATAATTTTATAAGAAATCTTGATATCATGTTCACTTGACTTTAGAGGTATGTGGTGTTATTATTAACCATTATTATATTTTTTTAGTAAGAATAGTTTCCATTCATGGATTCAAATCGTGTCCGAGGAAGAATTATATATAATGATAATTCATACTCCAACTTTTTTGTATGATGTTGGTTATTATAAACAATAATACATATAATTTTTTGAGGAGATAAAAATGGAGGTAAAGAATATTCAGACTCATATTAAAAGATCTCAAGAAAAGGAAAAAATATCTATTGATAACTAGAGTAATATTTGTAATTTATAGTAGGAGATCATGTTTTCTTGAATGTATCTCCATGGATTGGTGTTATAAGGGTTCATAAAAAATGAAAAATAACCCCTCGACACGTCATAACTTTTGAAATTTTAGATTAAATGGAAGCTATGTATTATCAATTAGATATTCTACCAAGCCTCTCTAAAGTACATGATTTTTTTCATATATCATTTTAAATTAAGTAGGTTTGAGGCCAAATTCATGTGCAAATATCTAAAGTAGTAGAACTAGAATAGATATATCGTACTATAAAAATTACATCATGGTTATCGAAATAGTGAGAAAATATTATAGAAATAAATTAATTGATTCATAAAGGTACATTATATAAATAATAAATTAGAGGATTCCTTGTGGGAACTAGAGGATGCTATGAAGAAAACCACCATCATTTTTTTATAAGGTAATATCTAAGAAAGTTTCAAGAATGAAAATTTTATCGATTGAAATAATGTTACAACTAAACCTAAATTGTAGTAAGTTTTTATTATATTTTAATAAAACAATAACACAATTCATATTTTAGTGTTATTATAAAAATAAAATTCAATTTTATAGGATGAATATAAATTCCAAACATAATTCGTTATATATGAGAAGAATGGTTTTTTATAAATTTCCTCATAAAAATATGATTTTATAAATAATGAAAACATAAATTTTAACATATTAAACCTTTTAATTATAGAAATTTGTTAAAATATATATAATTAACAATTTTTTATAAATTAATTTAATATAAAAAGGATAATATGACATGGAGGTAAAATAGGTATTTCGTGGAAAACTATTGTTTTCAATGAATGATGTCTTTCCATTATAAATAATTTCAATAATCAGTAATGATTAATGATTTAAATGAAAAATATAAATTATATATTAAACTATATTAATTTAAATTTATATAAATATTATTACAAGTCATATAGTTAGTATATTCGCATCATATGCTCTAAAAATTAATTCGTTGAAAAAAAAATTTATACGCATTTTGTCAGTTAATTTTTAAATTAAATTATGTTAGTCATATGAATTTAATTGGAAAAAATTTATTCCTTATTTTGAGTAAAAATTAATAAATATTAGGTAAAAATGTCAACATATTTTATTTACAAAATAATGAGTAAAAATAGGGGAAATATTTACTATAATTAATGAAAAAATAGGTTTCCTAGTGGGTTTATAAAAAATTACAATTGTAAAAATAACATAATAACTTGTTTAAACACCATTGGTTGGTTTTATTTTGAAATGATCCTTTTAACCTTAAAATTGTATCCAATATATTGCTATATTTACATGAAAATTTAATGACGATACTGAAAAACATTGAAATATAACATATGTTGCACTCTCCTCAATTATAAAAGGGAACCTTCTCCCATAACTTATTTACACATATCCATCAAATTATCTAGAAAAAATCACAAAAAATTCTCCCCCAAACAATATTAGACAAATTATATATTTTTTGTACTTCCCATTAAACCATTTTTAGGGTCCTTAATATCATATACGAAAGATTCTCTTCTAAAAAATATATTTTTATTCAATAAACTCATTATTTTTTCTTATAACATTACCATTTTCAATTATTTATTAATAATTAAATTATAATATCACCATTATCTTCTATATATTGATATGTTATCATTTTTATGTCATAATATTTATACATCTCCTTCCCTTTGAAATGTAAAAAATCATTGCTAATGTGTACGAGGGATTACCGCCTCACGAACCGATATAATTTTTTCCCGTCATCGACTTACATAGATAGTCATATTGATGTAAATAATAGATATTTATGATACTTATGAAATGATATTAATTATTTAAAATTAATATATCATTAACTTGTTTTCCCTTTCACCCATAAAGGAAATTATATTGTCGCTCATGTGTATGTAAGACCTACCTTCTCCACGAAGTGATGGGGATCAGTTTCCTTGTATAAAATTAAATAATGATTATAAACATGAATATAATGAGTAAATATGATATTTATAACATTAATATAATTCTTGAGAGGATTTAACTATTTCTTATCAATTTTAGTTCAAACAACTATTAAAAAACATTCATGAGAAAATGAAATAGTTCACACAAGAAACAATGGTAGTAATGAAATATTATAATCAAATGGGTGATAAGATGTTAGAAGAGGATAATATATGATATATTATATACTAATATGGTTCATTTATTTATTAATAAAATGTTTAAAACCAATATACATGAGGTTACATCACTATCAACTAAAGGTAAATGTGAGGTATAAGATTTCATCACAATTTACACTCCATTGAGACACATTTTTTATTATTCACATACACACTTTTATGTGGTGTATTCACTTAAACATTGATATATTTAATATTAATATCTATTTATTAATGATTATTATTGTTTCAATTTATTTTTATTCTTTCATGGAATTGTAATTCAAAAGTTACCAAAGTGGTATGAATTTATTTTCCAAAATCACTTTCTTTTGTGATTAATTATATTTTAATTTAAGGAATCTATTCATTTGTCCTTACTAAGAAACAATAATTTTTTACACTCTATATATATATAAAGAGTTTTCATATTTTCTTCCATGTTTTACTCTTTTTGGAACTATAATTATGAAATGAAATGTTTTTAGGAAAAAATAATTTAATTTCTCATTTAATTGGCCATATTTTTATTCTATGACCATATTTTATAAAACAATTACACAACCAATTAATACAAAAATGGATTATTAAAGAAATCTTGTGTCATCCAAGACTTATTTAAATGGTATTAAAGTTATATTCACAATTTTTTCCTATAAATTCATTTTTTACTTTATAAAAATACAAAAGAAATGTTTTTAACAAATATGGTAATGAAATAGTTCCCCAACACCATAAAAATTTTAAAATATTTATATTATTTTAAACTTTTTCTTTAGTTTTATAAAAAAAATTCACGAAAATTTATTATAATATTTCACTTCAATTATTTTATTCTTTTAATTGATATGAATTTATTACAATACAAGTATTCTTGATGAACTAGTGCCCATATATTATCTAATATTATTTTTTGGTATTTATCATTCTCTCGAAGAAATAATTTTATTATGATGATTTTTCATTAAATTGATATTATATAACCAAACTCTTTTTATCAAGGATATCAACAGTTCCTTAATTGTATACCATTTTTACAAATGTTCTATTATTATGAATGTTATTTTATTTACTTGGGAAATTATGAAAAATTAAAAAACATTACTATATATGGATAATTTCTAATAATGAATATTTTTTATCAATTAAAATGAATATTCATCATATGTGGAATTAATTAAACACGTAGTTAGTGGAGGTTCCTACTTATAGATATTCCCTTGAGGCATTGATGGGTCTTATGATAGAAAATGGGTTTGAAAATTCATTTGTATTTTGGTATATACTTATGAAAACTATAATAATATATTGGAATAATGTATGAAAATTATATATATCATAATATATGTGATCATGATATCCAATATTTTCCATTTCCATTATTTAGAAATCAATTATTGTTATCCATTTTATTATTTCATTTATATTAATCATGGATGAATTTTGGGCTCATGTTATATATTAAATGGAATGTATTTAAGTTTATTTAAATTTCCATATTAATTATTCTTTATCTACTCATGATAGATTTAATTATACATAACCCTTACTATGAATATGAGGTTACCCAAAAAAAATTTATTTCCCCAAGTTATGAAGATGATGTCTTTGAATGAGTTTCAAGGATATAGATATTTTTATTATGTTTTGTTTTATATTCTATTCCCAAGGTAAAATGGGTATCATGTTTGTATCTAGTTATCAAAATCTACTATACTAGTTGGACCACCAGGATTTTGTAATGAACCCACCTAGTATTCCCTCAAACTCGACTTCTGACTTGATCTGTCTCACATCCCAAGGGAATTCCTGATCCCCAAGGGTTGGGGACACACACCTAGGAATCGAACAACAAAACTGAGGGATCAATTTCTATAATCTCGAACAACCACATGACATATATATATAAATAAAAGAAGTACAATATAATTAAAACATTTATATATATGCCATATATACAAGGGAAGTAGAAGAAACAGAAAAATAGAAATAGTAGCTAATAACTCCAAAAGATATATATGAATTCATGAGACTCAAAACCAAACACCTGGTACAACATTTTCATGGATAAACTCTAACTATATCACCAAAAGATACTCATTCCAAATAACATGAACATCGCCTCCTCACTATATTGCCTTGCTTTTACCTACACTGGTAAAAAAAACAAAAGTCAATGCACCACCGAATTAGTGCATTAGCTGTGTGCTAAAAGGATCATTTATATCTCAACCAGGTGTTCCATAACAATTCCTTGTATAAAAAATATAGTGTGATCAATTTTAAAATAAATCATGGAATGATAAGTAGTAATTTAATTTTATTGAAAACATGGAAATCATTTCCCACTTCCACAGTTCTAAATAAAAGAATTTTTAATAGTTTCTATTAATATTTTCTATATTTTTTCTGAAGAATAAATAAACACATCAAGGATAACTCATAAATCCATGACATAGAAAATAGAAGCACAAGTATGACCCACTAAGGAATAATATAAGTCTAATAAGCATAATACATGTAGCACAATAATCCAATGCACCAAAAATAGATCCTAGAACAACATGAATAGGAATCCGAGGAACACCTCCTGAGCCAACCCCCTAAAATGTCAATATCAACCCCTATATCATTTTGACTATGAAACAAAGGAAATCCCGAAGACAATCATCCATGATAATCATAAATAAACAGATGATGAACTCTTGAAAAAACTTCCACCTATGTACCCAAGGTATCCCATGTTGTCTTTTTTTCACAAACCCAATTTATTTACATGAAAACCCATTCAAAACCATTCAAAACCATTTAAAAAATCCATTAATCAATATCCAGGTAATATAGTTTTCTATAAAATCCCTTTTCAACACACACAAAAATCAGTACAATTTCATAAATCAATTTATAAAGAAATTTTAACTTCAAAATAAAAAAGGTTCATTATCATTGGCTATAGATAGAACCACCTACCTAAAAGTTCAGGTCACACAAACCCACAAAAGAATCGAAATGAAAAAAACCACAACACCATCCACAATGGACTTTGAATCAAACCCTATCCCCAATGTATTGGTAAAAAACATGATTATAAGGGGTTGTAAAATAGAAGAAGGCCCATGTATCACAAGAACAGACATCCACCACACCAAAACTAGCCAAAGAAGGACCATGAAGAATATATATCATCATATATTTTGATAGATGCACCATAGAATAAACGATGAACCAGAGCTGATTGGATCTATCTGAAAGAAGAGATGCCACTGGAAAAAATATACATGCATATTAGGGTTGATAATCAATAGGTTCGAGAAGAAATAGATGGAGAGAGACATAAAAATGTGTGACTTAAACATGGTAACTAGACGATTCATGATGTTTACCCCTTGGTCACGACCTGTAGTGCACACTGGATAAGATACACTAAAAAACCCATCTCAGTGGGATAAAAATCCTTTATATAAACCCTACAAGAATTTTACCTAAGATATAAAACATGTTTCCTACTCATAAAATAATCTACCCAATCACGACGTGACCTCCCCGACCATGAAATGTAACTACCATTAGGCACACAATGGTTACTTTATGTACATGACATGTAATTGTTCTAAATTCCGTAGATAACATAGGAAAATCACATAAAAGGATTTTAAAACCATAAGGAGACATATAAAAATGGAAAAAATAACTGATCAAGGTAACATGATGTTTCAGACACCCCTCCATAAGGACATTCCATCATTAGGAAGTCATGTGGAAGATATACTCCCTAGAAAAATATAAGGCTACTTCTCCCTCATCAATAAATATTGTTCCAAAGTCTCATGAGAATCTAATCCTTATTACCATAGAACTCCGACCAATAGAATCGATATCACACACAAGACGTTTTCTTGAGAGTCAAAAATATCCACTTATTTCTCTAAAATAGAAGCATTTTGTTTTAACTCAATTTTTTTCCAACTCAGAAGGTGAGGGGGATCAAGGTGATACTTCCTGAGATGAGATATGTTGAAAAGGTCGTGAATTTCCACCAACTGAACTAGAAATTAAAACTGATAAGACACTTTTCCAATATGTTTAGTGATCTCAAATGGACAAACATATCTTTGAGCCAACATTCCCTATTTTCCAGGTCGATAGTGACCCAACCAAGTATACATTTTCATGAAAACATAGTCACCAACCAAAAAACCTAAAGGATGATGTCATGATCTGCATACGATTTCTATTGAATTTGGGCTATAACCAGACATTCACTCACCTCATGAATCATTTCCAACATCTCTTGTACTAGACATGGTCCAACCAAAGATACCTCTCTCACCTCTTCCCAAAAAGAGGTAATATTCATTGGTGACCCTAAAACACCTAAAAAAAAGACATTATGACCGATGAATTGTAAATATTATTGTAACCAAACACAACATATCTTAGATGGCTATCCCATAATCCACCTAAATCCAAGATTCATGCATGACACATATACTCTAATATTTAAATAACATACTATATCTATACATTTGTCTATGGATGAAAAGCTTTGATCAACATTACCTGAGTCCTCGTTTCCTCTTAAAGACTTCTATCAAATGTTAAGGTAAAAATATGATCCCTATCTAAAATAATATTCAAAGGAATCCCATGTATCCTGACGATCGGCCCCATATATAGCTTACCTTGATCATCCACTTTAGTGGTTTCATTAATCAGAATGAAATGAGAAGACTTCATCAACCGATCAAGAGCCACCTAGATTTCATTTTTTTGTGTTAGTGGTAACCCAATAATAAATTATATGGACACATTTTCCTACTTCCAATCTAGTACTATAGGAGTCTGATGTAATCTATAATGTTTCAAGTGTTATGCCTTTATCTATTGGTAGGTGTAACAGTGGCACACATAATCTACAATGTCACACTTCATACCCATCCACCAGAACCAAATTATTATATAATAATACATCATTGTATAACATTGATGAATGTACTATGATGAGATATGAAAATCAAGAAAGGCTTAACTTCTCATAGGTATAGGGAAGACCACTCACTTTTTGAAGTGAAGTATGCCATCTAAATAAAAATACCAACAAGGAACTATATCCCTAACATAACGGTTCTCCCGAATCTATGGAAAGTCATCATATTGTTGTTCACATCGCATGATTGAGTCTAGAAGAGTTTATAATAACTCAAAACTAGTTAAAACCATAATTGAGACATCCTCCATGGCATCGAAGAAAAACTGAGAAAAAATCCCAATAAGAATCCACTCCTCCTTCAAATCCAAAACAACATTTTATGGTACCTTCATGCTCAATGCCTCTGCAACAACATTTACATTCCTTTGATTGTAGGTAATTTAAATATAAAATATTTGATTGTATTATACTCATATTCTATTTCTGAGATTCACTTACTTCTAGGAAATGATATAGCATAAACTCATTTGATCATTAAAAACCCTGAACATCTCCCCATATATATAATGTCGCCAACATTTAAAAACATGCATCACCACATCATGATATAAATCATGAGTGGGTAGTCATTCTCATGTTGTTGGAGCTAATGAGATGAATAATCTTCCAAATGACCTTCATGCATAATAAAACCTCCCAAAATAGCACCCAATGCATGATAGAAGATCATGTACCCCTTACAAGGCATAAGTTAGATCAGAACTACTATAGATGTAAGATATCATTTTAGTTCATAAATGGATGACTGAAACTTTTCATCCCATGATAATTTCACTACATTCTTGGTAAGAGTAGTCAATGGTGACTCCATATTATATAAATCAATAATGAACCACTAGTAGTATCCATATTTAATAAGGAATCTTTGTATCATAAATAAATTTTGTGATTTGTTCCTGAAAAGAAAACATATTTTACCTTCTCTACCTCATCTAATAATCCATGATTCAAAATTATATTCCCCAATAATATCACTTATCAAATCCAAAAACAACATTTTTAATTCATTTCATATCGATGGTGATTTATCAGAATCTACAGAACCAAACTCAGATGGTGCTCGTGCTCATCATTAGACATTGAATAAACCAGTTTATGATCCATGAAAACAACCACAGAAGTGTCAAGATATTAGTAGAATATCTAATTCATCAAGATCAAATAATCTATAGGAGTGTTAGTCAAATTGAATGAAATAATTTGATTTTCATAATGGGTATACCTTTTCTTGAAGGACATCATTGGTTTGTCAGGCTCTCAGAATCTGAGCTAATGATAACCTGAAAATGATCAATATTTGAGAACCTATTATCTCCCATCAACAGATCAAAAAAATCATCCACATGAGGCAACATTTATCTATTATTAATAATTACCTAGTTCAGATTCTTTTTTTCTACACATAACTAAAGTTAACCATCCAATTTCTAGGCTATGAGGACAAGGGATTTCCAAGGTAAACAATAGGGTGGACAAAACCATTAAAAAAAGTTCATGAAACTAAATCTTGAGTTCTTTCATTTATATTGGTGTTATACAATAAGAAGACATCAATATCGATTGTGTACCTAGAACCAGGTCAATCAGGAACTCTTACTATCTCTTTGGAAAGAAGACCAGATATGGTTTCCATGAAAGCATTAATAATGTCCTAAAAAACAATAGAAAGTCCCTAAATAGAAGAAATGACATCAAGCTCAAATGTAACAGCAAAAAACAAACTCTTGAGCTCTATGAGGGATAGTCCCACATGACCTAACCTATGGTCTCACTATCCCTAAAACACATTAGATCCCCATCAAAAGTAAGAAAAAAATGAATTAATGATAATAATCATCCTCAGCTCCATGAGTGGAAATCCTATCCATATCGATGATGATGTCATACATATCTAGGTCAAAAATGAACAAATATTAGAGAAAATATGTGTCATCTATCATGAAAAAACATGAAGGACACAAGATCCCCAGGTATTTCATCTTGCCCTGAGGTATATCTAAATCCATTTTAAAGGGCATATGATATATTATTTGATTAATAATATAAACAAAATGTGTAGATATAAATGATTGGGAGGAACTATTTTCGAAAAAAGAAGGAGCTACTGAAGATAAAATGAAGGGGCGTACCTCTCACTATTGTTGGAACTGTATCAAATTTCCTTGGACACTCATCTAATATGTGTAAATGCTTCACTGATAAGGTCTATGGTGGGATACCTATAGTGTTTGAATCTTCTTAATGCACCCTAAAATTCTTTCTAGCCGACAAAACCAGAACATAATGGGGTGTATTCATATATTAGAAAAAAAAATTAGATTACCAACATGTCCATAACTGTTTCAAGTCCTCTCTAGTATAGGAAAAGAATGTATTGTGTGATCCCCAGTTCCATAGTAGTAAAAAGTACGAGGAACCCTTCCATATTCAATGGATGATGTGGAGAAGGCTCTCTAGAGAGTCCCACATCCACCACTCATGTGACATTCCTTCCACTTCATCATCATCCCAGTCACTCCATTGAAGATATCACCAGTTGGAAGTGAGGAGTTGGTAAATCAAACATTTCATTCCATGTCCATCTATACCATTATTGATTTATCCACTATCTTTTTATAGTTAGAAATCATCAATCTGAACACCTACGATCTAATATTTGGCACCAAACCCTACAAGTACTTTTTAACCCTCATCTGGTCCTTCCTTATCATGTATAGATAAAAACAAAAAGTTTAGAAATCCAATTGGGGTAGGATGCCACAAAAAATTCTCCCTACTGCAATTATAGGAACTCCAGATATTTTTTCTACATCTACGACTCTGGAAAAATGAAAAAAGAATAGGGTTTTGATACCCTTTTAATCCCAGGCCACATGTTTGTCTACCAATACTATAGAGTCCCATCAACAATTACAGGAACACTTGATTCTGAATGATATGCACATCACCCTGATATTATTTGGGGTCTCTGATATGATGAAGATTAAATCAATATTCTCTACCAAATCCTTCAAATATTGAGGTACTGTTGTCCCTTTAATGGATGGTGGATTTTCATGAAATAAATCTTGTTATTGATCTCTTTCTCCTTTAGCTATTAGTTGTACTTAAACTACTGCATACTGAACTTATGTCACATCCAGATCGACAACATGGATTGCTAATATGATATTCTTGAAGAGATTATGATCTGTTGGTGGATTTCTTTGAGAAGCATCAGGTGCAACTTCTGGAGGAATCTATGGAAGACGTCTCAGAGGTAAACAGTTGTATACTAAAACATAAGAATGATCTGACATAGAACAATTATAAATTTTAACTAAAAAAACCCATAAAAAAACTAATATTTTTAAAATCCATAACCAACTATAGAGACACATATCATGGAATCTCACGTAATCTTGAGTCTCGTTTTGAAAAGAGAAAACCGAGCACTCATTGCAACAACGTATCTTGCCCCAACAATCTAATCTCCAGTCTAACCTAAATCGCAAAAAAATTATTCTTGTTGATAGACCTTTTATGAAACCAATCTATAATGAATCAACTTGGGTTTCCCTCTAACCTGACACCCAACCTGATCTGTCACATAACCAATGGGAATTTTTGATCCCCACGAGCTGGAAACCAGCACCTGTTCATCAAATGAAAAAACCATGGGAATGATTTATCCCAACCTGAACAACCAAATAATAAGTAAATATATATATATATATGTTGGAATAAATGAATAAAATAATAATAAAAAGTATATATTCCATTACAGTAAATAAAATAGAGAAAATAAAACAAAAAAAACAAAAACAAAAATATCCAAAAGATATGTCCGACTGTAAGGGATTCAAAACCAAAAAACTACTCCAACAATGTAATATAATAACTACAACCATATCAACACTATCTACCCAACCAATATGGCATGAACTTTACCGCCTCACTTTCGAACCTTGTCATTCCAGGCACTAGATTTAAAATAAAGGTCTACGCACCACCAAAGTAGAGAGCATAGTGTGAGCTTACCGGCACAGTAGGATATCACCCAGGTGTTCCATAACTAGTCTCTGTTTAAAAAATCGTATATGATAATTTTTCAAAATTAAACTTGTAATGATATTAAGAAAAGAAATTTTATTGAAAACATAGTAAACATTTTCCTTATCCATAGTTATAAAAAAGAAAATATAATAGTTTTAATGCATATTTTCCATATCATTTTTCACAATCATAAACATTCACATAAAGGATAACATATAAATCCAATAAATAAAAAATAGATGCATAAGTATAAAATACTAATGAATACTATAGGTCTTGGAAGCAGACTAATCATACCACAATAATCAATTGCACAAAAAAATCCAAGAACAAATATCCTATAAAGTAGATGAATACCCTTTGAGTACCCCAACTAAATGTCAATATTAGTACCCTAGAAAATATTCTATGAAACATAGGAAATCCCAAAGAAAAAAATCATTTATAATCACAAGAAAATGGATTAGGGACTCAAGATAAACCATCATCCTAATTACCCATGGTAACCCATGCACTCTTTTTTCACAAACCCATTTCAATGCCATGAAAGCCCATTAAAAAACATTTGACAAATCCATTAATCAAAAGCTAGGGAAAACTATGTTTCCTTAAAACCCCATTTTTAACACACACAACAAACATGAATATTTCATTACGCAATTTATAAATCAATTTTCATATAATAAGAAATGTTTAATTATCATAGGCCTTGGACAGAACAACCTACCTCAATGTTATGGTCCCACAAACCCACAACGAAATCCAAAAGCAACGAAACACAAAAATACCATTAGAGAAGGTCCACAAATCCAACATGATCCTCAAAGTATTTATTTTTAATTGAAAACAAAGGGTTAGGGATATAATAAATCCCACGTACGATAAGAATGGACATTCACAACAACAAATCTAGCCAAAGAATGAACATCAGAACAGGAGATATGGATGGATCAAAAGGGATGCATTGTATAATAAATGATGAAATGAAGATGTTTTAATCAATATAGAAGGAGAGATACCTATAAAAAATATAGGATATGTTTATCGTTGAGTGTCTATAGGTTTGGGAGGAAAAGGTCAAGTAAAAATGAAAAATGCATGACTTAAACCTGGGTATCAGTCTGGTCATGACGTGTACCCCTTGGTCATGATGTGTAGTCCACACTAGATATTTTTTTCTAGAAAAACAAACAAGTCATGTTAAGAAACCTCTATTTGACCCCTACATGATGTGTACCATAAGTACATGACATGTACAAGCTCATGACATGATCTCCCCATTCACAACATGATCTCCAAGTCCATGACATGAAATCAGCACCAAGTACACAAAGTTTACTTATAGTACATAGAATATACATGTTATGAAGTCTTCAATCAACCTTGACCAATCCCCTATAATAATTTTTAAAACCAGAAGGGAAATTAGAAAAAGGGAAAATATACCCAATCAAGGTAACATGATGTTACAATAATAACCCTTCTATGTATTCCAATATAATATTGAAGATTTTTACTCTATATTATAGGATTTTTTTTGTTACACAAGGCATGTGTTAAACAAGACTCTGGGATTATAGAGAGAATGTGGGTGCTTGCATGGAAGTGTTAGGGAATGGTGAGTGATGTGTTTTTTTTGTTGAAACCCACCCCTAGAACAATGTTCTAATTTAATGGAATAAATTATTAAGGATCACTCAACCATGGTAAACTTTTTTTAGGACAAAAGATGCACCAAGTACTATTCCACTATTAAAAATATGTTGTTAAAACTATTGTTATGTGATGAGAATATTCTAATACATTCATTCAAGATTCCATCATCTTCAGCCTTTACTTAACCAATGGGCTCTCTGATGTTACTGGTTCAATGCCTCAAGCTGCCCTTGACATCAAAATTTATCAAGTGATTGATACTTGCTCAAAAAACAAATAGAATGATGCATCTTGAAATCATGCATGAAATTTATCTTGTGAATTCAAATGATCATTCATTTTTTATGAAACTATTGAGGATGATAAATAATTAAGAGATGAAATGATTGAAGTATTCAACATATACCTATGCAAATAAAAAATCATTAATATTCAACCATTATAACAATATACTTATTAGGGATACGATGTTGTAAAAGTTTATTAATGTTGATATTTTTGGGTATTCAAAATATTTTATTAAGGTGCAATTTAACTCCCAAAGATGGGAAAATAAAAAAATTTGGGATTGAAATTGATGAATGATTTTTTAGGAGGCGTAATGAAACCTTTGTAAATACTGATGAACCAAAAAGAAAAAGGTTTATTTCATTCACCATATAAGTAGATCTCGGTTTCCAAAGAAACTGATCATATTTGATGTGAATTTTTTTTTGAAGGGAGCAATGTAATAAAAATATATCTATATTCAGGAATACAAATATATCCCTTGATTCGTTAATTTTATAGAGAATTAGAAATCATGGGCCTTCGACTTGTGTTTATATCACTTGAATATCATCATGAAGAACATGTTCTATAGAGCTCTTCCAGAATACAAAAACTAAATAAATATACCATAAACCAACATATAACAAAAATATGAAATGTGAAGAATAATGGAAGGTGGTAACCCATGAACATGAGATCATCATTTTCAAAATGAAGTGATTTTGCGATGCACCAATAATCATTACAATTATGCAAAAGAGGAGAGATCATAAGGTCAGAATATAGTTAATATACACACGCATGGCATATGTGAATGCACGAAAGAATTGGTAAAATTGGAACAAAAAAAACACCTTGAATTGAATATTGAAACACCATTGTGATAATTTTTTATAACAATGTTTTTGTATTTGTTGAAAACTAACCTTTTTGTATCAGAATGTTTTTTCTCAAAATCATATCCATATTCATTGTATTCATTTAATCATATTAAAAAGAATTGGAGGCAGGATGTATTGTTTAATGGGAGACTATCTTTGCAGTAATAAGCGAAAGAATGATGTGTTTGAATAATTTTGAGAGAAGAAAGCGAATTCAAGGGTCATAAAGTTTAATACATTAATGAAAAAAATGCTTTATTGATCAAGAAGTTGTCATAAGTCATGAAATCATTCATGATAAAATGTTTTGATGAAATAATGATAATGAATGATGAATTTCACAACTGGAAAAAGGATTTTTGCAATCAGCTTGTAGTAATCATATTTTTATAATTAGATTTTCATAATGAAAATTTCATAATTTTTTTTTGTAATGTTATTTTCATAATTATATTTTAATAATTAGATAGTCATAATCAGAATTCTGAGAAAAATCATAATCGACATTCTAAGAAAATCATAACTAGAATTCAGAGAGAATCATTACTAGAATTCTATATAGAATCGTAACCTCAATTCTGAGTGAATCGTAACAAACAATATTAGATATTCATAAACATTTTTTATAGATAATCTTATCTATATTTCTAAGGGAATCATTTACAAAATTTTCTGAAAATTATAACTAGCATTCAGTGATAATAAGAAACAGATGGAATGAGGAAGGGATACTAACAATTGTATCAAAAAATAAAAAGATTATTGTGGGATGAAAATGAAACAGATTTTAATAGGACAAAGAATAATTCATAATGAGCTGATTATGAAGAAGATTTAATGGGTTCGAACATTAAATTCACTTTTGCCAAATCTCGGGGAAATCTAGGAGGCTTGACGAAGTAAATGATGTAGTTCAAATGGGAGATATTTTCATAATTTTGAGATCTATGGATACAAGAATGATTTCATGTTTCCTATATTCATTTCAAGAGTTTCCTATAAATACCTTGTTATGTCATTATTTCATTATCGAGCTTTCTATTCACACATGAGAGGTGGTGAGCTAGGGAAATTGAATGGTATATTCTAATATGATTCAAGGGAAAATGTTTTGATCATTCTAGAAGTGTTTTATTTTTTTATAGATTGAGTTTTAAATCAATTTATTGAATGAAATTTGATCCATAATACATCAACATTATGTTGAACGAAATCAGTTCCATAATTAAGAAGCATTCTATTGAATGAAATCATATCCAAATTACAATAGCCTTTTATTAAAAGAAATTAAATACAGATTACAACATCATTGTGTTGAATGAAATCAAAAAAAGGTTACTGCATAATTGTATTAAAATAAATTGAATCCATATTAAAAAATGTTATATTGAATGAAATTGGATCAAGATTACAATATCATTATATTAAAATAAATCGGATCCTTTTTACAACACAATGATTTTGAATAAAATATGATCCAAATTTCAACGACATTATATTAAAAGATATAATATCTAGATTGAATCAATAATATATTGAATGAAATCAAATCCAGATTAGAGTAGAATTTTATTGAATGAAATTAGATCTAGAGTACAACATAATTTTATTGAAATAAATAGGATCATTAATCTATAATCATTAAATTTAAAAAATTAGTTTCCAGCATCATTAGATTGGTAGAATCAGATCCTATAATGACCCAAACTTTTAATAATGAAAATTTATATTAATCTATTTAAATGTCTTATTATTGTTATATAAAATTATAACTTCAATGGTTTTATGTTTCTGGATTTTAAAATACCATTATGAATTGTGAGAGTTGCTAATATAATCGTTGAAAAGTGATCCCATGATTTGTAAAAATATATGGTTTTACCAAATCCAATTTACTCAGAAAAAGGATGTGATGACCACATCCAGTAGACTTTCCCCATACGAAGCCCATTTGTTAGACCTCAGAAAGGAGGTGGATTCATTGGGATTTACACTTGAATAAGCACAAGCCGAGCTTGAATATGTTAAGTGGATGTTGAAAGAGATTACCAATCGAGAAATGCGATCCGAGCCACCCAGAGTGTTCGTCACCATCGCGCACCTTACCCTTCAGTCTTATATGGGTGTCATAAGTTGTTATATAACACGACCTTATTACTATGAATATGGGAATTTTTTTTATATAATAATTAATATATATTCAATATATTATTTTTTACTTTGTAAATAGTTTATAATGTACAAATATTATTTTTAGTTAATATTCAACTAAGAATCCAATTTTGACGAATTAATGTATTTTTTATATAAATAATATTTTAATAAAATATTATTACTATTAAATAAATTTTTATTAAATGTAAATTATTGTATTATTTTTTGAATTCAATTGTGATTTTTATAATGGTTTGAAAGTCATTTTTGTCAAAACCCTTGAATTTTTGGTAAATGAAGGTTTTTATTTTAAAATTATCAATTGACATATTTAGAAAATTATTTAGATAAAATGAATATTATTTTTGGAATCAGAACATTGTAATAATCTAATGGTTAATTTTTCATTATTTTCTGAGGCGGTCAAATATTTGGGTAAAAATTAATTTCCATTTAAATATGTAATGTGTTTTATGACATCATAATGTCCCAATAGTGATGTGATAAAATACTAAAATAATATTTTCGGCAAATATATGATTTATCAAATAAACTTTTTTATTTTACGTTTATTTTTTTTAAAAAAAATATTAGTGGACCGTCCAAGAGGTATAAAACATTTTTTCTTCTTAAATTGTTTTCCTTGACATTGTCACTCACCTCCACATAATCCCCCTAAATATTTAAAGAATATGGGAAATTGGACTTGTAAAATATTGTTTTTTACTCCCCTTTGTAAATAAACATAGGCAAAAACCATGGGATGGTTTGTGTTATGGATTAGTTTATTATGTGGTGACCCAAACATAAATAATAAAGAATTCCCTCTCCTTTCCTATAAAAACCCACCCAAGATCAAAAATCATCTTCACTCAAAGCCCTTGGAGTTCGTTAAACAACTTCCTTCCTCTCTATAGAATCCTCCCATGGTTCCCCAAGAACCCTAGAAGCCTCTCTTAAGCCTCTCCCAAGCCTTTGGGATGACACTTCCATGTAAGGGATTTACACTTTTCTCATTTTTGTCACAATTTAATTATGTTGTTATTCCTTTTTTTAAATTATAAATAATGGGGTATGATTTCACACCTCCCCCATAATTTAACCTCTATTTTTGAATGATGAGGGACTCCTTTCCCTCACATTAAATGGCCCTCATGTACACCTTTTACAATGCCAAAATTCCGTAAGGAATCTCTCTCTCCTCGTTTACATTCACCAATTACTTTGTGTTGTGAATATTTATTACATTACTTATGTTGGTACATGTATCTATATAACCACAATACTATCCCATTTATGTACATATATTGATAAAACCATTTGTCTCTCATCAACCATTTTTATGAATTCTTATATCACGGCGTTACATAGCCGAAATTCCACCGTGATTTTCCAAGCCAATGTCCCTATGTAGTGAATACCAAGCACATTTCTCTATCAAGGGTATTCTCTTTTATGCATATTTACATATTTAATGTGGTGTTTCATGTTCAAATTCCACATTTCCTTTATTGTGGAATAAATTATGAGGTTTAATGAATCCATGTTATAAAATCCATGTGGCACATTTATGCATGAAATTAAATGTTTAAGAAGGGTGCACCCTAATAGAACTCCAATTCATTGGGTAATGATTAGTATCATGATACATCAAGTGCAATGAGTGTTTACTCATTATAATTCAATTTTAATGAGGGTTTACACATGATCCATGTTCAATGATCCTTGGCTCAAACTAAAATCTTGTTAAATGTTGTTTCTACATTTCTATTTTATGATTAACATGTTTTGTCATGCCATTATGTTAAGGAATATCTTGTCCCCCGTTGATATGACTATTTTTTAATAAGAACTATATTTCTCATGTAATTTCATGTTTATTCCTTTTCTGGGCTTTATAGCTCACTCTTTTCTTATACATGTCCTCAAGTAATCCTATTCAATGCTATGTATGAGGGAATGCAGTGGTCATGTAAAGGAAGTATTCAATATAGATTTTGTATTTCATGTTCACTGTTGTTATGAAATGATCCTAATCTAAAAATACACTATAAATATCAATATTATTTGTTTTATCATATGAATTTTATGTAATAAATCATGTTTATGTGTGTAATAAAGAGCAAAGTTGTCATAGTTGGTATTAGAGGATTGGTTTAGTTATTTTTGGGATTATGATTAATAAACCCTAGTGAAGACATAGAGGCAATAATAAGTATAATAAAAACATATGAAAGTATTGGTGAGTATTGAGTAAGTGGTTTATCAATCAAATATATCCCTGTCTTGATATGAGGTGGTAGAGGCGGCTTTGTCACAGAAGTATCGTAGGAGTAAAACTAAAAAACACCGCAATGAGCTGGACTCAAACAGGAATGGGTTCACGACATTGAGCCTTGCTGCACTATTGGTTATGAAACTCCTGTGGGATATGAGTTGGTAAATTCCCAAGCTTAGTATGAACAAATTTTAAGTGAAAAAATTCCCCTCAGAATATATTATGAAATATATATCATGGATAACATAGATTGAAGCCTATAGATTCATAAGTTAAGGAAATAAAATTAATGTATATGTCATAAGGTTTGTCATTAGATTACCGTTTATTTTTTACCCCTAACCTTCTTTTTATTCTATCCAATGGATGGTATTGTGAGGAATTGGGATAACAACCGATGTGAAGATCAATGTGATGATTTCTCTAATGAGATTCCCTATATTATGGGAGCGGGAATTGCGATATTTATCACGCTTCCCTATTATTTTACTTACGATTTGAATAGAAAAATGGGTCAAGACGAACGTTCAACCCCCTCTAAGGAAGAACAAGTCGCTATTGTGAGATTAATGAGAGAATGTCCTCCTACTATTCATGGATGCTATGATCCCTCAATCACTGAATAATGGATCAATTCCATTGAAAAGATCTTCTGAATCCTTTAATGTTCTGAAAAATAGATGGTTGTATTGGGTGCTTAACGTATAGAGGGTGAAGCTGGTCAATGGTGAACGTTTATAAAAAATAAGAAGCGTGGGGAGGATATCTAGGTATTATAGTGGAAGTATTTCTAGAAGATGTTTTTGATAAATATTTTCTGCACACACTATGACATAATATGGAAACGGACTTACTTTCCCTCACGAAAAAATCAACAATTCTATTAGAGCGTATGAGGAATACATCACAAGGTTTTCATGATACACCTCTGACTTTATTGTTACCCCCGAATTCTTGGTTGACCACTTCATTGGTTGGATGAAACATAGCCTACGGAAAGTGCTGGTGATCAGTGACTTCGACAGCTATGAGTAAATTGTCTGATGGGCACTGAGGGTCAAAATGGAGATCAATGAATCTCAGGGGTATCATGGGGGTAAGAAGCATAAGGTACACTTCAATTCTGGTGGTCAGATTGATAAATACAATAGTGTTATGAAGATCCAGCACCCCACATGCCAAAGGTGACGAAAGAAGAACACCGGAAATTTCCTGAAGGGGATGAGTAAATGCATTAGGTGTGGAAGAGAAGGGCACATAGCTGTTAACTGTTGGAAAGAAAAACCCCATGGTTGTTGTAAAGGAGAGGAATTCTCCACTAGACCCTCAACAAATTTTTAATTTCTTCAACTGTAATGAAGTAGAGAACTTCGCAAATCAGTTCCCTAGGCCAAGGGTTTTCAAAGGCAACGCAAAACCTCCAAGGCGGAAAGGGTGATATTTTTCCATCACTACCACCGAAGATACCCTGAAAATGACGTAGTGATAGGTATTCTAGTTATTCATTCAAGAATATAAAACTCACTTTTGGATTCTGGTTCTAAAAATTCTTATATATCCCAAATTTTTTGTAGAACAATTCCAACACCACCACAAATCATGGAAGTAAAGTTGTCGGTGAGTACAAAAAATGGGGAAATCATTGAATCCCATGAATATAACTCCTCCCCTGTCCTAATGTTTTGTTTGAAATTCCTTGTGAACCTCATCATACTCTCTATGGTGGAATGTGATGCAATTATCGGCATGGATTGGATTTCCATATATAGAGGTAACATAAATTTCCATGAGATGGAAATCACTCTCTATATAGAAAATAAACCCCTTATCCAATACAAGTGCAAGGTGGGAGATGAATCTTCTTTATCTACATCATCTCAAGTATAGATATTACTTCCCTATGAGTATGTATATTGGGATCCAATGATTGAGTCAACAGAAGCAACCATCCATGAATACATTCCTATTGTGAGTAAATTTACTGAAGTGTTTCATGAAGAATTTCATGGTCATCCTCCTAGAAGAGATGTTGAATTCACAATTTATCTTGTACATGGGGAGTTTACAATAACAAATAATCTATATAGAATGGATAGAAGATATTTTGAATTAAAAGTTGATCTTATATTCCCAAGTGCATCACCATGGGGTGCACTAGTCCTCTTCGTCAAGAAAAAGGATGGATCAATGCGCCTTTGCATCGATTATTGTGAGCTAAATAAAATCTCATTAAAGAAAAGTATCATTTCCCATGAATTGATGACTTGTTCGATCAGCTTCGTGGAGCACAATACTTCTCTGAGTTGGATATGTGGTCGATATATTATCAAGTAAGTGTGAAGAAGGAAGATATCCCCAAGTCTAATTTTTTTACAAGATACAGGCACTCTGAATTCAGAGTAATTCATTTCGGATTCACTAATGCACCAAAAATATTTAGGGACATGATGAATAGCGTCTTTAAATATTAACTCGAAAACTTTGTGTTAGTATCGATAGATTAAATTCTAATGTACTCTAAAAACAAGGAGGGTCTTGAGGAGCATCTAAGAATTGTACTAGAGACCTTGTGGAAGTAGAAGATTTATGAAAAATACGGAAATTGTGAGTTCTGGTTGAAGGTGGTCTCATTCATAGACCATATAATCACAAGTAATATGATATTTGTGGATCTCTCCAAGATATCCATAATAAAGGGATGGCTAAGGAAAACATCGGTAATGAATAACCATATCTTTTTGGGATTGGGTGGATATTATCAACAATTTGTGAGAAATTTCTAATGATTGTCCAACCCTTATACCAAAAATCACTCAGAAGGGAGTAATTATTTCTTGGAGTGATGAATGTGAGTAATTATTCATATAGATTAAAAGAAGCCTTATCACCATGCCCATGCTCACATTACCCACATGTAGAGAATTTTTTCTCGTATTTAGAGATGCTTTGATGAAGGTCCTGGGAAGTGTGTTGATGAAAAATGAAATATACATTGCATATGCTTTAAGGAAATTGATAGTTCACAAGAATAATTATCCAACACATTATCTGGAGTTGGCTGCGGTGATCTTCGCATTAAAATTTTAGCAACATTATCTATTTGGGGAGAATTTTGAAATATATACTGACCACAAATGCCTCAAGTATATATTCACATAGAAAGAGTTGAACATGAACCAAAGAAGATGGTTAGAGCAGATCAAAGACTATTATTGTTCAATCCATTACCACCATGGGAAAGAAAACAAGGTGGCAGATTCTCTAAGTAGAGAAGACCCAAAAATTCTATCATTGATGAGAATTTAGAAGGATCCAATCTGCTTATATTTGATGAATATGGACATGGGAATCATAAAGAAGGTAACATCATCAATCATTTCACAAATAATTACTCAAACATCTTTTTGGAGAAAAAAAGGATGCTTAAATAAAGGATGTGGAAATTCTGAAAATGGTTGAAGCTATCCGAATTGGAAAATCCTCAGAGTTCATGGTTTACAAGGATGGAATTGTGAGATTTGGGTCACAATAATGTGTACCATATGATCTAGAGATAAATAAGGAGTTCATGGAAGACTCACATATATTAACCATCTCTCTTCACCCAGGGATCACAACAATGTATCAAGATTGCTGAGAAAATTTTTTGTGGGAGAATATGAAAGGGGAGATTGCAGAAATTACATTAAAGTGCCTAGTGTGTCAGCTTGTGAAGGCAGAGAGGTAGAAGTCTAAGGGTATGATAAAACCACTACCCATATCATCATTGAAATGGAATAACATCACTATGGACTTTGTCACCAGACATCTAAAGACATGTAAATAAAACAATGCAATCTAGGTTTTTGGGGATCATCTTACCATGTCTTCACACTTTATTTCTATTAGGGAGGATTTCTCACTGGATCATCTTGAAAGGATATATATCAGGGAAGTGGTACAACTGCATGGAGTACCACTATCTATTGTATCTGATTGAGATCCAAGATTCACCTCTATGTTATGGATGAGTGTTCAACATACTTTGGATAATGAACTAAACATCAGTATGACCAATCATCCTCAAACCGATGGCCAATCCTAGTGAATTATCAAAACAGTTGGGGAAATATAGAGAGCTCGCTCAGTGGACATCAAAGGAGGATGGGACCATCATCTTCCACTGATGGAATTTTCTAACAATAATAGTTTCCAATCGAGAATCCAAATGGCACCATATGAATCCCTTTATTGTAAAAGGTTCAGAACACTAGTGTGTTGGGATGTAGTTGTTGAATGTAATCTGCTAGGATAGGAAATGGTCGAAAAAATGGTGGAGAAGGTGAAAACCATTCGGTAGCATATCAAGGCATCCCAGAGTCAGCAAAAGAGTTATAAACATAACCATCGATGAGACCTTGATTTTAAAGTTGAAGATATTGAATTTTACACATATCTGCATGGAATAAGTTCATCAGGTCTGGAAAAAAGTGATGATAAGTCCTAGGTACATTGTCCCCTTCGAGATTCATGATAATGTCAAGGCCGTGGCCTATCAACTATCACTTCCATATATCATGGCCAATGTACATGATTTCATTCATGTATACCTATTTATGATGTATATACCAAACCCTTCACATGTACTATCTTAAGAGGTTGTAGCGTTGGAGGATGATATTCCTTATGAGGAGAAACCAGTGAAGATATTAGATCATAGAGAGAATTTTCTATGTACTAAGAAAATGATCCTCATCAAGGTATGATGGTGAAAAAACAGGTTTGAAAAATCGATATGGGAATTAGAGGAGGTGATGATACAGAATTACCGGTATTTGTTTTGGAGAGGGAAAAGGAAATTTTGAGGGCAATATTTCTTAAGGCGGAATGATTGTAACAACCAAAACTTTTATTAATTAAAATACATCTTGATATAATCAAATGTATTATTATGGTTTATATAAAATTTGAACTTCAATGGTTTTATGTTTCTGTATTTTAAAATACCATTAATAATTATGAGTATTTCTAATAGAGTCGTTGAATAGGGATCACATGATTTGTAAAATTATAAGGCTTTTACAAGTCCAATTTACTCAGACAAAGAAACCAATTTCCCCATCCAGTAGACTTCCCCCATACAAAGCCAATTTGTCAGAGCTCATAAAAGAGGTGGTTTCATTGGGATACACTCTTGACTAATCCCAAGCCAAGCTTGAATACGTTAAGTGGATGTTGATAGATATTACCACTCGAGCAATGCTATACGACCTATCCAAGGGTCTGTCACCACCATACACCGTACCCTTCGGTCATATGTAGGTGTTGTAAGGTGTTATATAACAAGACCTTAGAACTATGAATATGGGAATTATTTTTTATATATTAATTAATAAACATTTATTTTATTATTGTTACTGTGTAAATAATTTTATATATACAAATAGTATTTTTAGTAAATATTCAACATAGAAATCAATTTTGATGAATTAATGGATTTTTTAATTAAATAATATTTTAATAAAATATTATTATAATTAAATAAATTTCAATTAAATATAATTTATTGTATAATTTTATGAATGCAATTGTGTTTTTTATTAAGGTTGGAAAGTTGTTTTTATCAAAACCCATGAATTTTCAATAAATGGAATATTTTTTTTTAAATGTAAAAATCACAGAAAAATAAAATTATTTAGATAATATGAATATTATTTTTGGAATTAGGATTCTGAAATTATCAAGCAGTGAGTTTTTCATAATTTTCTGAGACAATTGAATTTTGTGTTAACAATTAAATACCGTTTAAATATACAATGAGTTTTATGACATAATAATGTCCCAATAGTGATGTAATATAATAAAATAAATGATATGCTCGGCCAATATTTTTTTTTCAATAAAATAATGTGACTTTAGGTTTTTTGTTTTATTTTACAAAGCATTAGTGGCCGCTCCAAGAGTTATAAAACATTTGATTTTTTATATTGTTTTACTTGAGAGTGTGACTCACCTCCACACAATCCCCAAAAATATTTTAAGAAGATCAGACATTGGCCTTATAAAATATTCTTTTACACACCCCTTTTGAAAAACCCATGGGAAAAACCCTATGGCTGGTTTGTGGTATTGATTATCTTATTATGTGGTGACCCAAACCTAAATAATAAAGAATTCCCTATCATTTCCTATATCAACCCACCAAAGTTCCCACTTAATCTTCACTAAAAGCCTTTGGATTTCGTCAAACATAATTCATCCTTTGTCTAGAATCATCTTATTGTTCTCCTTTCTCCCAAGAAGCCTCTCTCAATCCTCTCCCCAGCCATTGGGATCACACATCCAAGTAAGGGATTTCCTCTTTTCACTTTTTTGTCTATATTTCGTTATGTTGTTATGCCTTTTTGTTTTAAATTATAAATGTTGGGGTATGATTTCAAAACTCCCCCATACTTACCTCTATATATTTTAATGATGAGAGACCCATTAATCTCTCGTTTAATTCCCCTCATGTACACCTGTTACCATGCTAAAATTCCTTAAGGAATCTCTCTCTCCTCATTTACATTCAAGTAATTATTTTGTATTGTGAATATTAATTACATTACATATGTTGGGACATGTATTTATATAACCCCCTTACTTTCAATTTCTGGTAAATATTACGAGACACCTATTTCTCTCTCATCAACCATTTTTATTAATTCCTATGTCATGCCATTGCGCTGCCGAAATTGCATTGTTATTTTCCAAGCCAATGTCATTGTGTAGTGAATACCGTGACCATTTCCCTATCAAGGGTGTTAAACATTATTCAAAATTACATATAGATTATGGTGTTTCATGTATGAAATCTAAATTGCCTTTATCTTGGAAAAAATGATGAGGTTTAATGAATGTATGTTATATGATCCATATAGAACATTTATGCATGAAATGAAATATTTAAGAAGGGTGCACACTAATAGCGCTCCAATGGATTGGGTAATGATTAGTATCATGATAAGTCAAGTACAATGAAGGTTTAATCATTATAATTCATGTTCAATGAGGTTCTACTCATGCTCAATGTGTAATGAGCCTTGGTTCATGCTAAAATCATCTTATATATTGCTTCCACATTTCTATGTCATGATTATCATTCTTTTTAATTCCTTTTTGTTAATGTTTCTCCTGTGCTCCATTGATATGTATATTGTCTACCATGCAGTATATTCCTCATGTTATTCCATGTTTATTACCTTACCAGCATTTATAGCTCACCCTTTTCTTATTAATGTCCTCATATTATCCCATGTAATGCTAAGTACCGGGAAATGTAGTGGTCATGTGAAAGAAGTTTTCAATAAAAATGTTTTATTTAATGTTCTGTGTTGTTAGAAAAAATTACTAAGACCCAAATACAGAAGACCTATTGATCATCTATGTTGTATCATGTGACGTTTATGTAATAAATCATGTCGAAGTGTGAAATAAATAGCAGGGTTGTCAATGATCCCGCCAAATCAGAAAGAAGATTTGACCTAAGAATTTGTGCAATAGTTTCAAAAAGAACATTACTAATTTTATGGGATAATTTTATTAAATGAAAACATTCAAAATAGAAATGAGTCTGTATTATCGTTACTTTTGAGAGATAAAAGGTTTCTAATGTGTTTTGGGACAAGTTGTATTAACTTATTCATAATAGTGGATTTCCATAAACCCATGAGGGTGTCTACAGAATGATGCAATTTCTCACATTATTTCCAAACCTTATAAATCATGTGTTATTTTATTTTATTTCTTATTAATTCCAATATGATCATTCAATAAATTTTGATAAGGTTATAAATCCTAACAGGTTACAAGGGTTATGTTTTTAAAAGTTTTAAAAACATATAAATAGTAAAAAACTAATTCTACCCCTCTTAGTTTTTATTTGATCCATGGAAATTAAATTGATATTAGATAGTTCATGATCACATGTTGAATAATTTTTCAAACATAATATAAATTATATAAATATTAGAGGAATTATAATATTTTCTAGAAAAAATAATTAAGGATGGAAAAACAAGATGATTATGTATCTCATATCTCTTGGCATGGATGTTTAGATTCTACTACTATTAGTTTTCTACAAATCGAAAAAGATTATCATATAATGTTTTTGAATAAGATAAATATATAATTTAATGGAAAGGATTGATATGATATTCTCATTTCCTTATCATAAAATCCTCATCAAAAGGTTATGGGTCTCAAAACATCAATAAGTATGCCAGACATACTGGAAAGCATTTTAGAAGGGACTAAAAATATAATTGTTGAAATGATTAAAATCTAGAGTAATAATATGAATATATCATAACGAGACATGAATAAACTATTTAGGAATACATAACCAGGGTAAATAGATATTTTTTGAACATTAGGGTAATTAAAGATATTTTTAAAGACTCAAAAATTGCAATAAAACCTATGAGAAACATTATAGATGGGATTGATTGTAATATTTATTCTTTAGAATATTGGGATAATGTATCTCTTGATGAATTTCATATCATTATTATTTATAATGAAATGTGAATAACCTAAATGTTTAAAATGAAGTTGAAAGATGAAGTAGATTTTGAAGATATGTGAAAGATGAAAATATAAGATGTTAAAGATGTAGATCCTTGCGATTCTGAAGATAAAAAGGAAGATGATCTAAATTAAAAAAACACATCTCTTTTATCTATGAACTATTGAATAGAAATAGGAAAGTATTGATTTAAAATTCCCCCGCATATGTTTTTAGTGTGGTATAATCACACACTTTTCTATGAATTTCACCAAGAAGAATATTGGAGAATATCATGATGATTTTAATGAACAACCATTGTTGAAGAAGTTGACAAAATTACAAAGAAGAAAATTCTTCCGACATGTACAATAAAATGTTTACTAGAAACCACTAGAGTTTGTTGTGTATGAAATTTGAATTTGACTCAACTGATAACAATTCATATGAAGATAAATGTTTAGAAAAAATAAGAACCATGAATGTAAATGTTGAGAAAAAATATTCATCAAATAGTTAAGAAGGTGGGTAAGAATATCATATGGGGTTTCATCTCAGAACCAAACATATTATATGCCTTTAGAAATAAAAAATCCCAAGAATGATATCATTGTAATGATGATTTATCATGATGAAGTTTCTGATAGAAGAAAAGATGTCATCGTGTAGGAAGATGAATACATTCCAGATATTATTTTTTAAAAACATAGAATTGATGAATAAGGAAATATGATGGATGATTTTAGAAAAAAAATGACTGGAAGATGATTTAGGAAGATGTGATCAGTCTGGTCATCATACTGAAAGAAGTATGACACTACTCCAGAAAACATTGTTTATTATAGAAAAGAAAATAATGATTAAATGATAAAGGTTAAGGAATGAACTTTTGTTGTTGATATAGATTTAAATAAAAGTAAGAGGAAAAAACCATGAACAATTGATAGTGGTTGTTCATCACATATGACAGGTGATATAAAAAACATTAAACATGTTAAATGTCATGATGAATGATCATTTACTTTTGGAAATAAATGTTCCTAAAAAATTAGAGTTTTTGAAACCGTAGGTATTGATGTAATGAAATATAAATCTAAGTATGTTTTACTTATTTTTAGGTTATAACACAACATATTTAGTGTATATAAACACTTTGATGATGGAAATGCATTAATATTAAGAATGGATTCTTGTATCATCAAAATAATAAAATATGGAAAGGTCATTACAAAAGTAGAAAGAACTAGTGGGAGTATCTAAAAATAATAGAAATCAATTACTCATGTTAATTTAGTGATGAATATGAAAAAAAGTTGTGGCACTGATGATATGGTCACCACGGGTATGAAAAAAGAATAATATTTATAAATTGGATTTTTCTGGAATTTTCTAGAATTTAAAAGATGATATGAAGATGTTTGAATTACATTCCAAATAAGAAATACAACTATATAATTCCATAAGAAGATTTATATTCAATCTACCATACATATTGATCTTATTTATTCAGATTAATGTGGAACAATACATAAAATATTAAATGTTGAGAAAAAATTTATCCATTTTTTGGATGATTTCACTTGATTGAAAAACATCCATGTTCATGAAGCACAAGTCAGATGCTACAGAAATGTTCAAATTCATCAAAAAAGATGTTGTGAAATAATTTTGTGTTTCTATCAAGATGGTTAAAATAGATAATGGTACAAAATTCAAAAACTGTGATCTATAATCTTATATGAGAAAACATAGATTAAAAATCAGAATATTGATCCATATACATCACAACAAAAAGGTGTACCAGAAAGAAAGAATAGATGCTTGGTGGAAATAGGAAGAAGAATGTTAAAAGAATAAAAACCATAAAAAAATTGTAGATAGGTTGTTAAAACTAATGAACATAATCAAATAGAATTTTGTTCGGACCAGACACATTATGATTTATTTTGAAATTTGGTATTACAGAAACCCTTCTCATAAATAATTCAATGATTTTGGATGTCCATGTTTTCTCAAGGTAAAGAAAATCCAAATTTGGTAATGTTTAATGAGAAATATGAGGAATTAATATTCATGGGTTTTACACCAAATGGTATATGTTTAAAATACGATAACAAATGTTGAAAAAAGTTGGTAGACTAATATTTTATGATAGTAATTGAAGATTAATGTTCTTAATAAATATTTATGAGAATTATGAGAAGGATAAATTGTAGACTTACAACACTATTGAATTTAATTCAAAACATTCTAATTAGGATTTGGATGAATAATTTGATGATGAAATTATATTTTGGATTGAAACATTGAAATTTTCATCCTTAAAAAAGTGTTTAATATGAAAACATTATTTGTAATTACATGGCTCCAGTTCAGAACAAAATGATGTTGACATTAGAAAATTAGAAATAACTTATCTCAAAAGTGGATCCAGAATCATGTTTAGAGACTATTCAATATAATGAATGGTTGGATGCTATTAATGATGAATTGGATCAGATTTAGAAGAAAGAAACCTAGGAACATTTTCAAATGTCAATAGATAATAATGTTATCTGAATCATCTGGGTTTATAAAAAAAATTGAATGAGCACAGAAAAGTTTAACGAAATAAATAAAAACCTGTTTCTAAATTATATGCACAGGTGTAAGGTATAGATTTTTATGAAATATTTCCCCCCATTACAAGGATAGAAACTATTAGAATGTTTCTTGAAGTGGCTGTTAATTGTAATTACAATGTTTATCATAATGATGTAAAGTCTACTTTCATAAATGGTGCGATTTAAGAAGAATTTAACATTGATAAACATTGTGTATTTCTATATTATTTGGATGAAAATAGTGTTTATAAATTGAATAAATATTAGTATGGGTTTAAACAATCTTGGCATGCTTGGTATTCAAATATTGGCAATTTTTTCATAATGATGGACTTTTCTAAAGGAAAAGTTTTTAGAAACATGAATGTGAAAGGTGTTGACTTCAGAACTTTAATTCGAAATATTTATACAGATGATAAATTTATTTTTGTGGAGAAATAATTTTTTTTTGAAGACTTTTCTAATGAAATGAAGAAGAATTTAAAACTGTCAATGATTGGAGAATTGACATTCTTCCTTAGCTTAAAATTTCAAAAAATTAAAAAAATATTTTTTTCTCAAGAAAGGTATGCAAGGGAACTGTTAATGATTTTTTGGAAGGATGAATTCAATAAAGTTTCAACATCTATTTTAGGGACCAAATTTTTGATAGATGATGACTTTGAAATAACTATGAATCATAAATTCATTCATAAGTAGTTATGGCATCGTTTTTACCATAAAAATTATAGGATTGATATTTTCTATGTTTTGATATTGTGTTCTAGGAATCCAGGTAATCAAATGGAAACAAATATGTTAAATGGAAAAATAAATATGATATACGTCAATGGAACAACATTAGATTGATTGATATTCAAACAAAATTTTGAGATGAAGTTTAATGGTAATAATGATTCTTATTGGGCTGGATTTTTAAAGATAGAAAACTAACCTATTGAGGAAAATTTTAATTGGATGTATGTTGTGTGAGTTGGGTTATTAAGAAACAATGTTTAGTAACATTGAGAATATCTAAATATGAATATATGGAATATACTCAGGCTTATACTCAAATGTTATGGTTTAAAGATCAACAAGAATATTTAAAACTGAATGTCTCTAAACCATTGAAGATTCTTCGTGATAATCAACGTTTAATTGATTATTCTCATAATCATATCCAACATTCAAGTCCAAAATACATTGACATAAAGAGTCACATTATAAATGAAATTTTAAAAGAATGGTTTGTTGAATTGAGTTTTCAACTTCAAGTTCATCCCCCTTCTATGTCTTCCTAAATCTCATATGGAATAAGTCGCCACCATTCATAGATTATGTTGAAAATGGGGGATGGGGAGTAAATAACGTATCTTTATTTTATGAATCTAAAGTTTTGGTTATCATATAATGGTGGAGATTAAAGATCAATATGAGAGAAGAAGAATATCTCAATAAAAAGAAAGTGAGAAAGGAAAGAATGGGGGAGAGAAAAATGATGTATGATAAGAAAAGTGAGGAGAGTCTATCTTTACATGGTTTCAATATTTTCATTCTAGAAAAGGATGAAATTACATAAAAAACATCCCTTTATCCTATTGTTTGGTGTTAGGAAACATTCTTTTGAGATAAGATATGTTTTGATTAAATTCAAAATACATGAGTTATGAAAAATTTATGAGAGTTAGGAATGTTTTAAATGATGGTAATCAAGAAATACAAAGGGGGATATTGAAATCAAATTTTGAAAGTTTATTTTAATGTTTTTATAGTTCTTGAAAATTATCATTTTTCTATAAGAAATAATTTCTTCAAAAATCTGATCCATCTATATTGTATTTAGTTCATTAGATTCTAATGAATTAGTGGTGGGATGTTTTGTTTTTAGGAGTTAATATTTTCTATAACAAGATATTGAAATATATAGATGAAGTGTTTTGACAGAAGAAAGTGAATTCAGAAGTTAAAAAGTTTTAAAACATTCTAAAACGAAATCAAATGATGTTTCTTTGATCAAGAAGTTCCCATAAGTCATGAAAACAATAATGATAAAATCATTTGATGAAATTGTGTAGGGGTTTGTAGAAATTCATATTTGAATAATCGACTTTTGTAACCAGATTCTTGTAATCATATTTTCATAATCTGATTCTCGTAATTATATTTTTGTAATCAGATTTTCATAATCATATTTTAATTGTCAGATTTTTTAATTAGAGTTTTGTATTAATTTTATCTTAATCATATTTTCCTAATTATATAATCATAATCACCATTCAAAAGAGAGTCCTAACCAATATTATGAGATAATTGTAACTAGAATTTTGATAATATTTTTACCAGTATACATTATAGAATCATAACCATCATTAGGAGAGAATCATAACTAGCATTCTAAGATAATCATAAGCATCTTTTTGTAGAGAATTGTAACAATCCTTCTGAGAGAATCATAACCAACATTCTGTGAAAATTAAATCTTACATTCTATGAAAATTTAAACTAGGAGGAAAGTAGAATGGGTACTAATAATTTTATCCATGCTAATCAAATGATTTTAATGGATGAGAATGAAAAATATTGTTAGAGGTTGAAAAATTATTCTGAATAAGATGATTATATATAATAATAAAAGTGGTCAAATTTAGAATTATAGTTTACCAAAAATCTCATAGAAATATAAGGATTTTTGAAAATTTCTAATATGTTGTTTAAATTCAAGTTATTTTTATAGTTTTGATATTTGAGTAAGGGGGAATGACTCATGTTTCCTTCCTTTTCTTCCTAAAAATCGTATAAATATTACCTCATATCATTAGTCCATTATCGTATGTTTGTTACCCGTGTGAAATGTTGAGTTCAATTAAAATTGAAGTGGATTTTCTTATCTGATTGAAGGAGAATATTTTTGAGAATTGTAGAATAGTTTCTGTTTTTACTGATTGATTTTGACTTCATTGTATTGAAAGATTTAGGATCCAAAATACATCATCATTATGTTGAAAGAAATCAGATGTAGATTACTACTGCAATCAATTAAAAGAAATATTATCCATATTATAGTTTCATTGTATTGAAAGAAATTTAATCTAGATTACAACATCATTGTATAGAAAGAAATTGGATCCAAATTACTACAGAAATGTTTTCAAAGAAATCAGATCTATATTATAGTATAATTGTATTGAATTAAATCAAATCCTTATTAAAGTTGAATTATATAGAAAGAAATCAGATCCAGATTACAACATTATAGTATTGAGAACGATTGGATCTGCATTATAACAAAATTATATTGAACGAAATCAGATCTAGATTAAAACAAAATTTTATTTAAAGGAATTATATCTAATTTATATTAGTATTGTATTGAAAGAAATCATATCCAAATTACAGAATCATTGTATTGAAAGAAATAGGATCCATAATCCATCATCATTGTATTGTGAGAATCAGGATTCAACATCATCAAACTGAGAGGATTTGATCCATCCAAATAATAATGTGGATTTGGAATAAGAATATGTGGAGAGGATTCAAAAAAGATATCATTCTATTTATTGGATTAATATTTTATAAATTAAAAATTTTGAACTGATCTGAGTTAGTATAATCATTATTATCATGAGATAGAAGGTATATAATGGTATTTGTCACAAGTGGTATTCACTATATCATAATTGTGTGTTTCTATAGACCCACAAGAGTAGCTATGGTAACGATGAAGGTTATCACATTGAGGTCAAACCATGTAAATCATGTGTTCTTTTCATTCATACATTCTTTTTCCATCATGAGTGTTCATATTTTTTGTATAAGGTTATAAATGTTAATAGGCTGTAGGGGTTATGATTATAGTTTTTTAAAACTTTTAAAAATTAAATGACTGATTCGAACCCCTTTCTTAGTTTATATTTGATCTTTTTAAATTAAAATATAAAATAATAAAATGGAATATATATATTCTTTTTCTTAAAAGGCCATGCAATTTATTCAATATGCATTTATTTTTTGATAATCTTCCTTTGATATTCAGTATATGAATGTCATCATCATGAATTAAATAATAATGATGATAATGTATTCACCAATTTAATGAAACAATTGTGTTCAAGACATAATAAATATGAAATATTAACTTCTTGAAAATTTATTTATCTAATGAAATTTATCAAACATAGGTGATCAAGATTTATTGAGAGAGGATGAAAGAATTTTTTAATAGCTATTAAAGGTACTTGATTTGTATAAACGAATGTGTGATCCTACATGATCATGGAGGAATATCAAATAATCATAAAAAAGTTGATCAATCCAAAATAAGGGATGACAAATCATAGTTAGAGTATGGAACAAAATTTGTTTCCCTCTCTAATAAGAAAGGATAATATGTATCTCCCTTAGAGATGAGATAAGATGAATTATTTTTATTAGTGATGGAAGTAGATGAAGTATCTTAGACGGTATTGGGAGTTGGAGAATACTATAGTTGGAATCTAGAGTAAGTTTGTATAGATTGTTATAACTCTCTATGATGTAGTATAAATAACCACTTCTATGGATTTTGGAGTTACGATATAGTGTGATTTCTTATCGACCCTTATAATTGATAATAATATTATAGCAGAGAATCTATATTGGGTGGTATAACACCATGGTTTGGAATAGGTCTTTGTACTAATCCTTACAAATTACATATGTTGTACTCTATATTATCATTTCGTAATAATTGGTGAGATAGTGTGATATTATTAAGTGGATTTATAACCTTGACTAGTTCAATAGGTTGAATTCAAAAGAAAATAATTTTTAAAAGTAAACCACTATTTACATCTTTCTAACCACTTATTATTCAATTTGACATGGGGTCTATATGTTTTTTTAAGGAATATATTCCCTCTAAATATCAAAACATGTTTTTCTAAAGAGTATAATTTACGATCCATGTGAAATACTTTAGGTGAAAAAATAAGTTTATACATAAAGATAAGAATTTTATATTTCTTTAAGGAATCATAAGAACTAAATTAAAATATAGATTCTGAAGTTGTTGGATAATATTAAAGTAAACAAAGATAATCCACTAACTTAATGTAATCAATGTGGTGTATGTTAAATTGATTCTCTCAATTATTATTCTCTTGATAATGTTTTCCCAAATTTTTATTTTGATTTATCACGTAGTGATCTTCATTTTGAATTTGAAAAACATCTAAACAATATCCCTAAAGATGTAGAAAAATAATTTTTTCATTGACATCAAGGTTCTTTAGAATGAAAAATTATAGTAGTAAGTAAAGATTAATATTATGTAAGAGGTATTTCCTAAAAGGGTTGACATATCCAACAATCTAATAAAACATATGATTGAAAAAGATGAAACACATTATCATTTAAATGAATGATATTTCGATTTTTTGAAGAACTGAAATATATTTCTATGAGAATGATTTGTCTGAGAATTGTTTTATGAAACATTCCAAGAAATTGAAAAATGATACAAAGTTTCTATGGATATAAAGACACTAAAATAAATGATAAAGAAAAATAATTTAAATATATTGGAAAATATTCGTAATATTTAACATAAATACATAAAGGTCAAATAAAAACATAATTGAAGAATGGGAGTAAAAGATGATAATAGTAGATGATTAGAAGAATTACCTCATTATTAGATTTTGAGAGTTGGAGGTGATATTGAAGAATTTGGAATCAACATAAGTTGACGATTTCCAAATTTATATAAAAAGATATACAATAATAGATGTTTTAATTGAGATTTATGACCCCTGGAAGAGAATGATATCATACTCTCATGAAATGGAAACATCCTCGAAGAATATGTTATCCTATTTCATTTAAATTATATTATATAAAAATGTTGTTTTGAGTGCTAGTAAAGGTTTCAATCCAAATGCTACGAAGTTATCTATGATAATTAATCATCTAGAAACATCAAGGCTAGATGAAAAAAGATTTTGGAATTTATGCTACCCAATAAGTCTCCAAATGTGTGGTGCTTCCAGTAAAAAATAGAAAGTTTCAAAATCTATGATATTTTTATAGACTACATTATAAATGAGTATAACGAAATTCATTGGATATTCTTGGTGTTTCTGGATGTGTTAAAAAAACTATGAAATATTTGTGTGGCATTTAAATTCATGAAATTTATTGAAAATAACATGAAAGGGGATGAAGAGATAAATAATGAGAAAAATAGAAACAATTGATAGATCCTATCATATATTAAAGAAGGAACCAAATATTTTAGGAAAATAAATTCCCCCTAGTAAAAAGAATGGTGAAGTTGAAGAAGTTCAACAATTACACGTTCCTAGAATAAAATATCTAGGTGGAATAGAAATGTTCTTTGGTTTTTTCAAATACATTGAAAGGTATGTTTAAAAATCATACAATTATTGGTATATTATATAATTTTCGATAAATAGGACTAATGACAGGGGAATTCATTAATAAAAATTTTTGATAGTGAGAATAAATGGGTTAAAATACTATAATGCTTCCAAATCATAATTTAAATGAATGCATAAAAGAAGTTTGTTGAGGATGTATGAAAATAATTCACATAGATGGTAAATGTTTGAACAAATTGCTAGGATATATTACCAATGTTTTGAAATGTATTAGGCTTCAATAGAAAAATAGTGGAATGTAATGTGGAATTTTGTAGAATATAGAGAATGTCAGGAAAGAGTACTTAGTTGTTTTTTCAAATCAATTGAAATTGGATAAAAACAATTAGAGGAAGGTGAATTCATTCTAAAGGAAAATCAATGTAATTTTATACATAAGATGAGGAGTATAATTATATTACATATAATGATTTTTGACTTG
The DNA here is from genome assembly GCA_963277665.1 of Viscum album. Taxonomy (NCBI): domain Eukaryota; kingdom Viridiplantae; phylum Streptophyta; class Magnoliopsida; order Santalales; family Viscaceae; genus Viscum; species Viscum album. The sequence continues at coordinate 1,603,131,248 of OY728141.1, read as the reverse complement.
TCTGAATCGTGTAGAAAATAAATACATTCTATTTATAAATTAATAGATATTATTATTTATTAGTGGGAGTTGTTTAAAATGAAAATGGAAGAACATGAGGCTTCATTTATATAAATGAATAATATGGAAAATTATATTTCTCATATATGAAATGGTGATATTTTGAGAAAATAATGGTCTTGGTTGATAGGGAGTTCTCAGCATGATTGTTACTACTAAAGAATAATTAGGTCCCTCTTTATTACCCTATATATCTATATACGATTTTCAATTTACATGCAAGGAATTAAATGAGATGAATGTATCCCTTTAGGGGATCTTATATGTGATAAATCAATTAATGACTCACTTCCTAGTAAATATGTAACTTCTAAATGTCTCAATAATTTTGGAAGATGATTCATGAAAATCACTCCCTTATCATTAATTTGATTTAATTAAAAATAGTTATCAATGGAGAGTTGATATTAAGCTATGAAGGGGGAACTATATCTTTTTCACCATAAATTTTTGATGTGTTTTTTTGAAGTCTGTTAAATATTTTACATTTTATTGAAAAATATTTTTACTAGTAACCCATAAAATGATAATTGATTGTATCATAACATGATCTCACCTACACGATATTTTATTGATATCATATAAATCATTTTCTATATCTCTAAATTTCACTAAACTGAGATAGACCATTGATGATTCCTATGAAATAAAAAAGTCTCTCTTTTATGAAATTCCATGTGATATCATCCCTTTAATAAAATTGTTCAAGAAATAATCCTAACAGTTATAACATGTTTGGAGAAGAAATATGATATGAGAACCCCCCTCCCCCCATATACCCTCTAAATTTGATTTTAAATAATATATAGAAATTTTTTACTAGATATTTATTATTATAATATGTCATGATATTGATAAAAAAATTAAACATTATATTTTTAATACCAAAGGGATTAATTTCATGTCAAAGGGTTAGTAAATATATGTTAGTGACATTGTGTTTCTTAGAGTATTGTGGGAACCATGGTGTCCACCATGTTAGAGATGATATACCTGGAATGTCGTGGGAGGGAGGTCTGATAATTAGTCATTCATAGTACCCATAGATAATCCTTGGGTGTGATCAAGGTGCACACAAAGCACGCATGGGGGTTCTAGAGAGACTGTTCAAGCTGGCCTGGTGGTAGAGGGTGTGGAGTGTGATGTGTTGTGGGTTCCAAAACCCATTACCTTCTCAAAGTGCTGATGGAACAGAATCATTTATTAAGGGGTTATAGACTGTGGAAGACAATTATTAGGGACATATTATGCTCCACATATTTCTACTCCATTAAAAATTGATTGATAATAACCAACCACACTATTTTATTAATCTAATATGTTTGATCAATTCTTCATCACCTTCGACATCAATAACACCTACAACCTTCCCCACTCTACTAGTTTGATTCCACAAGCTAAACAAAATGTCCATATATCTATGGTTATCAATATGATCTCATAAAATATATAAAATTATACATCATAATATCATTATTTCAATCTCTATCAAACATCCTTATTACCATTTGAGATTTATGAAGTTGCTAAGGATGATATAAAGTTAAGAGAAGAAAAGAATGTGATCGTTGTCACATGTATGTGTAAAGATAGTATCATTAATAATCCACCTATATCAACATATAATGATATAGAAACTAAAATTTTAAGAAAATATAATGTCTAATAGCTTTGGGTATTTCAAATAGTTTATTGAAATAGATTTTAAAATATAAAATTGACACAATATAAAATTATGGATTAGATATGGTGAAAGATATCAAATAAGAGGTATTGAATCCATTATAAATAAAAATAAAATTAATAAGGAATGGTTAATAACAACATATATATTGAGTGCTCTTAGATCCTGGACAAACAAAGAATCTCATCTCTATTCTTTTACATAAATGTCACATGTTTTCACAAATATCTTTACATACATGAATAATAATACCACCCAAAATACTCTTACATAACAGTTAAGAAGAAATCATGATCCAAAAAACTTGTGTTTATCACACTCTAAGTGATCACAATGAAATATTTCTATAAATTCCATTAGGTTTATATTATCTTCATTGAAATTCTATTAACCAATGTAAAAGAATAATATGATACAAGAAAGAGAAAAAAATCATTAACCCATGCACTTGATATTATAAATTTCATGAATAATTTCATATACAATACACCAAGAATAATTACTATTGTTTGAAAGAGGAGGTTTCACAAGGAAGACTAATAGTTAATTTAAAAATTCGTTACAAAATTTAATAAATACTCAAATTAGTAAAATTGAAGAAAAATAAAAACCATGAGTATCACATAAAATAATAACAAGGAATATATAGGTTTCTTAGATTAATAATACCATGAATTGTTTTTAAAATTCATGATATTGTTGAGAAAATTCTTTTTAGATTCATTTAGTGAGAGCACTTATCTTAAAAAAAATATATTTAAGATATTTTATACACTAAATGCACACATTAATTGGGTATAATACTTCATAAATATAAAGTAATAACCATATAACCCTTTTAGTATTGATGAAATTGATCATAGAATGGTGATTTGAATTTATTGTAAATGACTGATATAATTAATTAGTGGATGATTAAGGTTCATTACGTATACATAATCAATTCATATCTCACGTTCTCATTGTGGAAGATAAAAATATGATCTTTTAGTGGATTGAACTTAAATAGGGGATAATTATCTCTTATTTTATTATGTGTATAAAGTTCCTTTATTTTGATCTTGACGTATCAGACGTATCCTATTCAGATCTACAAGTAGAGGAAGACTTTCAGTTGGATCTAGAATATGAAATAAGTCTCTTAGTTGGTGTATATTTTATGAGAACACTCTTGTGCAATTATAGTGTAGGCCACTGTGGATTCAAGTAACATCATGTGTTATATTATAATGATCATAATATGTAGATTTAGGTGTTAATAAATGGTGATAATTTGTATCATTTATTTTAATTGATAATATTATTATATTTGGGAGACAATGTTAGGGGTATAACCAACATGTTAAATATTAGGTCTTCGTAATTAATATTGTCAATATTTACTGTTATGATCTCTCAGAAAAATAATATTTATATGGTGAGACTATGAGATATTATTTATTGAATATAGAAAATTAAAAAATTTATGATATTGAATTCAAATTAAAATAATTCAAAAAATTAATTCATTAATACACCCCATCCTTGTGGTCAATCCATCCTATGAACCTATACCTAATTCTCAACAAATCATGGATGTAGAGAATATTGATTTTGTTAATGAGATGACATGATATTTAATATTTAATATTACACTATATAAATTATGTTGGTGATGAGGTATATTTTGTCTTTTTGGGATTTTTATTATTTTTTTAATAGGTAGGAGATGGGTTTTTTGTAGTTTTCTTGGTAGGGAGAAGATTTTATTGGGGTAGATTTCATCATAGATTCTTGTAGATTTGGTTTAATGATGAAAAATAAAATTAAATGAAATCATTATAATGGGTTTTCTTATATGAATGGTGGGACTTAAATAATAAATGGAGTGGTAAATAAATGGTTATTTTTAAAATATATTATAACCATAGCAGTGAAATTAGTTTTATTTATTGAAATTTTATTTCAAATTTATTGAAATATGAATTCATTAATAAATATAAAATGTGATGATGTTCTTGTTGTGAGGTAGTAGGGTTGTTAATGTTGAATTAAAATTGTTTTTTAAGAGGTGGTATTGGAGTATGTGGAAATGTGGTTTGTGATTGTAAAGTAATTTCATTATACTCAAATCATAAGATATGATGATGTGTTCTTCTACACTCTTTGTATTTTCTTTTATTTCTTATGTACCGTCACTTTTGTTATATGTCATTGTTGATTCTCATATAAGGTTTTAGGTTTCATGTGTATCCCAAAAATACAAGATGAGAATGATATGTATATATAACTAATTATCCTTTCCTACTATATGTTTTAAATATAGTATAAGATGTGTTGTTCTATAGTTATTCAATGTGATGATGTGGCTATGATGTTATAATATAACAGTTGTGATGTGATAGAGTGAAATGTGGTAGTGATGTGACATGTGGTTATAATATGTGGTATGCGATTTTGGTATATAGTATTTGGTTGTGGAATATGACATGAGGTTGTGGCTATGATGTGGTAGGAGTATGTCGCTATATGGATATGTATGGGATAAGAGTACTAGGATTTATTCCCTTATGATCTTATGGTTACTAATTTAATGGTGATGTGGGTTAAGGGAACCATTATATCATTAGGTATAAATATATATTACAATACATTAATATTGATTTTTTGAGAGATATTTAGTAATATTGGGTGGTGATAGATACTGGTATAGTTGATGAGTTGTTTTTGTTATTTGTTACTAAAGGATTCGTTGGATTCTTCCATGTTTTACGGAGTGTTTGTTTGAAAAATTATATCGATCATACTTTTTTTCTCACTATATTAATATATATATTATATTTATATATTTTTATTAGGGATTTTGTTGACCTTATTTACATTACTAGCTCACGACATGAAGTTTCTAGAGTTAGAGTCACTACTATAAGTGTGGTTCCTTTGATATTTATAGTCGAAACCTTAATTTAAATGTTATATTATAATAATTATTTGGATGTTTTTTGAATTTTATTATCCTAACAGATTTTATTAGTGATTTATTTTCCATTTTCCATGGTATTCATCAGTTAAATTCATTTCATTGTGTTTGTATAACAACAATAACAATCACTAACATGTAGCCTTTTAAAAGTGAGCACTATGGATCACACATGTCTTCACTATCATCACAATATTGTTTCCTATAAGAATAATTTCATTATATATAATTTATAAATCCTAATTTTATAGGGCTGTGATCTCCCTAATTATTTCCCTTATCATAAGATATTAGACCAAATAATCAATGATTAATTTAAATTGAAAAAATTGTTTGAAAGACAGTACATCAAGATCAAGTAGTTTTGGACAATCCAAAAGAACAATAAACCAACATTATAAATTCATATGTGATGAATGAGATGAAAAAAATATAATTCCACAACAAATGGTTGTATAAATTTGATAACTTCATGACATAGTGTTAGTAAATCATGTACATTCAATAATAATGACACAATTGAATTAATCAGTTGCATCCCAAATTTCATTAAAAAAATCCTATAATACCTTCTACATTGAAACCTACTAATAATCAATGTTATAGATATAATAGAAAGATAGAAAAATAATAGGAACCACTATTGGTCCCCATGCCACTTCAATCTATCACTAACATTAAACACCGATTATTGAGAGGAGGAGAACTATCTTTTACACCAATTAACCATTGTAAAAATCATTCAAATAATGTATATGTGTATTGATTAAGATTATTTATATGAATTTATGTCCACTTCTAATTCATAAGGATGTTTTTAAGGGATATAAAGAAGTAACTCGGGCATGACCTGAGGCTAAAGAGTAATCCATGACAACATAAGACATACTACTAGAACTTGATGAATGGAGATTCAATAAGCCCAACCTGATTAAAAATTCAATCTAATAGCCTCTAATTTTTACCAAAATACCTTATTTAAAATAATTTTATTATCTAATAGAAAACCACAACATATCCATATAATTTATTGGGCTCTAGTCATCTTAACTCATTGACATCAAATACTCATCCAAATGTTGGCTAAGAAACATCTTTTCTATAACCAATTAAAATTTTTATGTCATAAAAAAACCAAAAGTTCTTGGACAGAAGAAAATTCCCATGGAGATATTGTGTTATTTTTTGAAGTATCAATTAAATATTATGGAGATACTATCAGTTTTATATTCACTCTATATATAAAAAGAACATAGAGAGGCTATTGTTGTGGCATTGTTATTCTCTCTTGAATTAAAGATATAATTGGTCACCACTGTTTGAAATTTGGATTAATGAACACACATTAAATGTCAAAAAATAATCTATTTTATGAATTATATCTTAGAAATAACTATTCACGATGAAAAAAGGCTATTATATGTCTGTGACAAGTTCAATGACATAAATATTTTTCACAACGTAGTATTAAATAGTTCAGGGATTAACCTCTTTTAGGATCACACATCTCCATTTGGGATATAAGGAAGATGTGTTGGATCATTTATATTTAATGATTTATGGTTATGGATGAAGTTAACAAAAATACATGGGATGCTCAAATGGAAATAACAATTTGGGTATCTTGTGTCAGATTTATAGTTGATGGTGATTCATTAAGACAACATATTAAATTCCGAGATGGGAAAGAAATGTCTTCCTCAAAATTTAGCAGCACCTCTTCATTATTAATTATTATTCCCAATCGTTAGTAGTGTGTTGTTATATTAAATACATACATTATAATGTAATGTATATTAACAAAAATAATTAATCATTTGTTTATTTTATTCAGTTAAAACAGGGGATATTATAAAATAAAAACACTATGGAATATATTTCTTAATATATTATCCTAGATTAATGATCATCATATTAGAGTGTGATTATATTTGATGTTAAAAATGAGTTGGATAACTTATATTGTATTATTAACACTCTCTTATAAGATACATGCTTGTAAAATTATATTTAAATTAACTAGATTAATTCTCACTATATTGATTTTTATATATGTGTTGTTGGTGTTAATTAAACAGTGGATATAGATCCATCAAATTATTCTTATCAAATAGGTTCTTTACTTATGAGAATTTATACTTTGAAACATATCTAAAGTCATTTTTTAATTTGGATTAATATAAAGTAATATTTTCATCACAGTAATCAAGGAGAGGGATTGAACTAACCAAGATCGGATGTATCCTCTCATATGATGGGTAATAGACTCACGTACCAAAATGGAGTTATGAATAATTTAGAACATTATGATTCCAATTTATTTTCTTGTTATGTAATTATCTAATGTTTATAAAACTATAGAATTTTGAAAATAGATAGGATATTTGACAGTAATATTATCCATGTATTATTCATAATATCAATTTAATGGATGAAGAAAATTTTCCAAATGATATACGGTGGATTAGATCACCCCAAACACCATTTTAATTTGGGTATCTTATAAAAAATTCGGAAAAACTATCCAAGTTTATGATTATTAATGAAATTTATAATTAAGAAAAATTTATAGAGATATCTCTGGGTAACACAAATTATAATTTAAATTAGACTTTTTGGACTAATGTATTTAGATCTTGTGTATATATATATATACATTTATCATTAACATATATAATATTATTGTTTTTCAAATTTTTAAAATTCAATTAAATAATTAATTTGTAATTATAATATAAATAATTAGTTATTGTATTATTGAAATATAAATGAGAGGAAATAAATTACCCAAATGTGATTTGGTATTGGGTTATAAGGAATGAGACACCGAGGACCATTAAATTTTAAAAATATATAAGCTTTCATATAGTGGCCATTTAATAACCACATATTAAAGATTTAACCAATTTTGGAGGCTCATTAATGAACCTCCCAAGTTATTCAAGGACTTATTCAACTTGATGAGGTAATTTAATGCAAGGAATAACCTCTTAAGGATATTTATTGTATCTCATTTTTTTAGAAACAAATTTATATCTTTTTGAGGTACTTTAATGACCCTATTATTATAAATAGTATGGAGTAATGTTTTATTCTTTATTCCGTTGAGAGATGGAAATTATGGGGTTGATTGTTCTCTAGTTCTTCTCATTTTTTATAGTTATATATTTTTTCTCATTTGAGTTCTTATCTACTGTATTTTCTCCATTATTCCATTCCTAGAATTAGATAAGAGACTCAAATCACATGGATAGGAATATAATACCACCAAGATATTAGTGAATATTTTCATCGGTGGGTACTAAAGCAGACATGAATTTTTCAATTCATGTTTTATTTGAATATTACCAACATTTTTTATGAATTTTTTTTAATTAAATTTGAAATTATTATTATTTTTATTTAATTTTTAAGATATCAATGAGTTTATTAATTTATTATATTTTTCACTAATGGTAGGTATCATCATTTAAACCCAATGTTTGTATCAAAAACATAGTCAACAAATGAAAAATATAAAAAATAAATATTTTAATATCATATAGTTTTATGATTTATTAAAAAAAAATTTAATTAATTTATTACTCACGTGAATCATTGATAAATAAATATGACTCTATTATTTCTATATTTAAGATTAATAATGGGTAGTGGGGTTCTACTTGTCCCCTGTGTGAAATATCACATAACATATAGCCATTTCTTAAAAACTATCTAATAATGATAGATCATTATGTCTTACAAAATTGAAATGGAGATGTCAAATTGTTCTATGTAATGAAATGATATTCCTAACCATTTTATCATATTCAAAGGGACTGTAATTAATAAGTTAATATGAATAATATTTATTATATATGAATAAAATATATATTCTTTAATTATTTTAACATAATCATAAAATGTGTATATTTGATACATGTAATGTTAAGAGTTAGACTAAATATTAAATAATTTATTAAATATATATGTGTAAAATGCCTTCTGATAATAACCACATTCATAAAGACCATTATAAATGAAATATATTTTCCATTATTAGAAGAGAATCAATAATATATCTCATTTTAGATGAAAAAAATAACAATAATAAAAATGTAAATACTGGAAGAAACATGAAGAGATAACCCAAATAGATTGGAACTTAGAGGAACAGTGTTCCGCAAATTCATCAATTCAAATTGGTAAAATGTTTTTCACTAAAAGGTTGTTTATAATTAAACATATATGGATTAAATGACTATATTATTTTAGTTTATTTCATGAAAAAATATGGATCTTTTATTATAAAATTTATAATAGTGATGGTTATTATTTTAGTATGAGTATATCTAATAGACCATATTGAATAATTACATTCATGATGCTCATAAAAGAACATAATTTGTTTTGTATATTCATGTAATCAAACATAAAATCATGTTTATCAATGATTTTATTCCTTAGGATATAAAAAATTAATTATAGTATTTTTATTAATTTTAATCATAATTTTAGAATAGTTCTAAAACAAGATGATAAATTTTATATTCGATAGAACACAACACTATATGAGAAAATTGATTGTACATAAAATAGGGAAAATATTTTTATTAAAAGTACTATAACAATGAATATGATATTATATTTCTTGTGTTTCATCACACTTATTATTTATTCTAAATGAATATTATTCCTTGTAGCTTTTTAAGATGAAACATTATTCTTTATGTGAACTGTAATGTAGTATAAAAATATTATTATATTAATGTGACCATTATGAACTATAAATAAAATTCAAAATTATGAATAATAATATCTATATTATTAATTATATGTATAATGACTTTATATAACTAAAATTTATTTATTTATCCAAAAAAATATGTAACCCATTTTTATTAATTTCATTTTATGCATCAAATATATGTTTTCTTTAAAAATATTTTTATTGAATTTTGTGAAAGAAAATTATAAATAATTTATATTATTTATAGAAATTTAATTTTACGGAATTATTATAATATTTGAAATAATACTGAAAATACTATCTTAGGGGAATGGTTAGGAATTTTTTCTAAAAAAATTATTTTTTACTGAATAGTGAAAATTATCAATTTTTGTAAAAATATCATTTATTTTCCTCATAATTTTTATATTAAAATACCAATTTTATTTTGAATTTAGATTTAATATAGATTATTATCCATTTTATTAAAAATAATCTAAATAATTACCTACTGATAAATTATTAGATTTATTTTCATATAAGTTTATTTGTGAGCATAAGAATTTTTTGAAAAGTTTTTTTTATTGCGTTTTACAAATTTTTATTAAAATTTATTTATTTCACTTCAATAAATTTAATAATGAATGTTTTATTCAAAATTTTGAATCTTGAGGTTCAAATTTTGATAATTAGTTGATTTTATTTTTAGTTATTATGAATATTAACCATGGTAAATATTTGTATATTCGGTAAGGGTAAAACATGTAAAGTAAGGTTAATATTATGGGACGATAACTAAAAAGTCTAAATAACACTTGTATTAATTATACTTTTTTAGTATATTTCTATCATAACCATCCAATATTTTAATTTATGGAATCTTTGTGCCATTTTTCTTTACAAATAACATATATATAATTTTATGTAATGAATATATAAAAATTGAAAGTTTTTATCAATTAAAAAAATAATTCGGATAAATAATAGTTAATCAATTATGAATAATTATTTTGAGTATGAAAAAATTATTTTTATGTTATTAATTTATCTTTAAATTTTATATATAGTGTAGCTATCTAGAAAACTCTTGTAACACTAATACGATGCTTATTCAAATAGTAGTAAATCTAGGTAAATTATTTTAAAAACATTAAAATTAATAATTTTTTGGATGAATTTTCTTATTTCTCATATTTAATAGGTAATTATAGTGTATATAATATTTTTAATGTGTTTATATTCTAATTTCATTTCTACCTTGATGACTTTATAGTCAAATTACATGAATAGTCCTAAAAATGATTTTAATAATATTTTTTGATAACAAGTATTTGACTAAATGATTTTTAAATAAAAAATATGAAAATTTGGATTTTAACAGGAAGAATTTTTTCCCATGGAAAAATTTTCATCAACTATTCATCTTATAAGTAAACATTATACACTAAATGGCTAAAAAATGAATTACCATAGTTATAGTTAAAAACAGTTATTGAGTGGATTAAACGAGAAGATAATTCATAAAATATAACTTATAAATGTATGAATTTTATTGGTTAAAGGTAATAAGACCTTAGAATGTTATATATTTATATTTAGGTCCATTTATTCCACTATATTGTATTATGATATATATTATGTTTTTGTCTTTTAAGTAATTCCAAGTGTATCGATTCCCTCACTTAAAAGGGTACCTCGTAATCAAATTTATTCCGAATGTTTGAAAACAATATAAAGAAGAATATATCCGCAATACCATGAAAGAATAAATTTCTTCACCATATGACTTATTTTATTTTTGTAGTACCAATATTAAAAGGATTAAGGTGTAATCTAAGGTAGGACACTCAATGAAGTGGTAATGGCCTTACCTGACTCTTTCAAAGTATATTTATTCTTATACCTCCTATAATTCTATTGTATCATCCATAAAATTATGAAAAAAGTATCATAAATATATTTAAATGTTATTATTAATATTTTACAAAAATGTTTATCCTCATTTTTACCAAAGAGAATTAAATAATCCATCGTTTTTATGTGTATACTACAGCCTCCATTAAGAGATATAATTCACATTCCATCAACATAATTCATATCTAGTTATTATGATGGATTTAATATTTTTGTATTTTATTTATTATGTAATTATTATTGTTTAATATAATATATTATCAACCTCTATACGCTCTTATCCCTTGAAAAAAGATAACCTTTTATCATATGTACGTGTCAACTACCACCTCCATGAAGCGATGTGATTAATTTTTCATTTCTACTTTAAATGGATGGTAATATGGATATATTTAATGTTTAAATATGATATTTATGATATAATAATAATTATTTAATTTTGAATTAATATTTACATTTCGTTATTTACAATAATATAAAAGTGGAAACATCACTTGTGTGTACTTATGGATTACCCTTTCAAATAAGTGATATAATAAATATTTCATTACCAATATATATTAATTGTTATAAAAGTTTATATAATTATTAAACATGATAATTAAGATATTAATTACATTATTTACATGGTTTAAAAATTTCCAAACTACAAGGAATGGAAGTTCTGAACTGAAATAAGCATGAAAAATTAAGGAGTTATCACATGGAATTTTAATTTTATTAATGTATACTTGATAAATAGTTGATAAGATATTTTAATTAAATTATATTTTGTATTATTTCTATCAATACTATTATATAATACATGTATCACAAATCTATATTTATTATACTTTAGTATTTAATCTGTTTAATGAAATGAAATACTTGTGGTAAGGGTTTCTCATCTCACTTTTATTTTTATGAGGAATATTCCATATTCACCACTAGATTCTTTTGTGTAGTGAACATACTAACCAAAAATTTATTTTATATTATTATCCTGAAAATCATGAGTATTTATGAATCATTATATTTTTTCCCTTGTAAAATTTTTTGATTCATATTTTACCCAATTGGTATGGTGTTTATTCCAAAATATAATTTTATTTTTGGATAATTTATGTTAAATATCAATTGAAGGTAATTATATGTTTATTATAATTCAAAAACTATATATTTAATTTTTATATCTTTATTATTGAAATTTATATTCATTTTTATCATTTTTATCTCGTCAGCAATTAAAATGATTAGGAAAATGTTTTTAAAGACGATACTTCCTTATTTACTCTTTTTTTGATGAACATTCTCTTCCATGACCATGCTCTTAAATTATTTATAGAATCCAAATTTAATAATTAAATAATTTTAAAAACGTAATTTTTATTACCTTTTATTTTATTTATAAACATTTTAAATATTATTTATTAATGAAATTTATTCTGAAGAAACAATTTTTTAATTCTTACAAATGTGAGAAAATATTATTCACATGTAATGTATATAACAAAAATATATATTCCTAAAATCCTGAACATTATTTTTTTTTAAATCATAATTTATATTTTAGAATGTTTCTTTTGAAATTAAAATTTTCCCTAATATTTAAGAATTATTTAGCTTTTAAAAAAATAATTCAAATAAAAAATTAATTTCCCTTATGAAATGTTCCAATGATATTTTAATAGTATTTATATTTTTGAAAACAATCATTTATGTTACATATGATTCAATATGGATGTTATTGAATTATACCATCATTATTCATTCTCAGTATTATTATTTATTATGATGATGAAATATTCATGAAACACATTTTATTTTTCACTTATTAATGTATAATGAAATGATAATTTTATTCATGATCTTGTGGCATATATATAAATGGGTTGTCATATGTTATGGGTGGTTCCATTATATCCATATAATGAATTTGAGTAATGTGATAAAGATATCTTATGAGATGATGATGATTAGCATGGATATAGTTTTAAATATCATTATTCACATTCTGATGCATGAGTATGATTACTTCTAGATATGCTCAAAATATTATTTATGAACAAGATTGTGAATAGCTATGTTAACATTTGGATATGTGAGTGTGATTTATTATATCTATGATCAAAATATTTTTTAGGGATATAATTTTAAATAGATATGAACACATGATTATTATATGCTTTGATTAAGAAAAAACATTCTTACGTTATGAATATTTAATGATGAATAATATATTTATACCATTATTAATAATTTCTCTAGATATTAATTGATTTTTGAGTTTTGGATCTAAGAGTTTCATTATATTAATCTTTTAAATTTGGAACAAGCACTTCATTAAGTTATTATATTCTTATGATCATCTTGTGCCCACATATGATTGATATTCCCCAATTTTTCTCTTACTATGCATCCAAGCATACCCATTATAATTTTTCATTCCCCTAAGATACTAATATGGGATTTATTAATGAATATAGATATATTATATAATATATAAACATGTATTCACAAGACAGTTACGTTGTATTTCATGTTTTCAATTATAATATGATAATCGTGTATGTTTCTAGTCCGAAAATACTTCTAAAATATTTAATTTTTTGAGGTTTGACCTCCTTTATCTTATGCCAATGTAGTAATATAAGAACCAACTATGAGTTACTAGATTTGGGGTGTTACATGTGTTATATTTCTATATACAAACATCAAAATCTATATGAGAATACAGAATCCTCCAATGTGATTGAATTAATTAAAAATAAATAAAATATTCATATCTATAAATAACTATATATTTTAGATAAAGATTTATTTAATTATTATTCATCGTAATATGTTAATTGATGCACAACACCCATTTTTGGTAATGGGTATCTTCTAAAAGAATATTAAAAATTGAAATAGGGATAAGTGGGGCTATGAGTAGGGAGTGGAGAAAGGGTTACTACATTATCGATGGTGATAATGAATATAATTATTTTGTAAGGATTTCACTTATTAATAGAATATATTTATCAATTAAAATTAATAATGAAAATTTAATTTTTGTAACCTTCCATAATAATGCGAGGCTTTAATTTTTAATAATGAACAACTATTATTCTATTTATGTTAATGAAATGTTTTATGGCCCTACTGAATTTTTTTTAATGGATTATAAATATTAAATCCTGAAAATCCTAGTTATATTTATAATATTAAAGACATATTAAAATATTTTAGTTCCACTTATCATTATAATTTTCTCATTGTTCATATAAATAATAATCTTATTCAAAGAGTGTATAATGATGAATTATTGGATTCAAATTATTTTTGTATAATTTTAATTACATGAATCTTGTTTGTTAGGAAAAAATAACAAATCAACTTATAAGGGTAATGTTAAATGAAATAATTATTTATTAAAACTCATAAATACTTATTTATATGGTTTTATAAGTATAGAGGATCTTGGTGGATTTGAATAGTTTATTACATTAACTAATGACTTTAGTAGGTACATGTATATGTATCTTATAGATCACATGAATGAATCCTTTTAAATGTATAAAGTTTTAAAAAATTAAGTACATAATAATCTAGGAAAATTATTAAAATATGTTTTCCTTGTCTTGGTAGAGAATATTTGATTAAAGAAATCATTAATATCCTAAAAGAAAAAGTATAGTACTAATACTCACTCCAACTAGTACGCCATTATAAAATTTTGTATTTGAAGAGACAAATTAATATCTATAGGAAATGTTTTAGTTAATTATGGGTGATATAGACCATCCTATTTTAATTTGGTTTAACACTATAGAATCTACTTTATTTAAATAAAAATTGACCCATCGAAGGTTATTAAAAATTCAACATAAGAGATGTGGATCGAGAAGAATCTAAATTTTCATTTTCTAAATATTTAAGGTTGTGAGACATAAGTAATATTTAATACATCAATTAATATATAATCCAAATTAGATAAATCTATATTTGTTGGCTGTCTATATGAAATAATAATTTATTATGTCTATATTCTATCAGAGTAAGAAAATTATATATTAAAATACATTCTTCCTAGAAATGTATTTTATTTACAAAAAACATTAATGGAATAAAATTTGAACATTATGACATTAAATAACAAAAATATGACATTACTCTTAATATATATGATTAGAAACACAAAGGGTTGTAGAAAATGGGTCAACCATGTTGGAACTCAGATTTTTTCAAAGGAATTCCCACAGTATTAATAAAAGTTTTGTAAATTTTTTAAATAGATGGGTTTATTATCACTCTACCAAGAAAATGTGTTGACACCAATACTTAGGATCCCTAAATCTGGTCCAAACTACTCTCATTCATGATCATCCAACAACTTACCTTTTTTTCCCAAACCATCACACCATAATATATGACTCTCTTCCTCCTTGTTATCAACCTACCTTTAGGCATCCTAGATTCACACACCCATGTCCTAACACTCACATCATGCGACCAAACATTCACAAAGACATCCTGAAACTCAATATTTCATGGTTCAACCATCTTGATAATCCCCTCTTCATGCATTTACATCCAATGTTTTCCACTGGCACACTCATGTGACTAGCTGAGAAGCAAGATGGTTACTAGATATTATCATATAAATAGAATTTACTAGGTCCCACTACCTATAATAATTACCTATGACCTTCCATTTTGACAGATTGAGATCAATTTGATAATATTCAAGAGATAACAACACCTGATAATTCAAAAAACATATTTACACCACTAAAACGTATAAAATATCTCTTATGTGTCTTTTCAAGTAAAAAACTTATATAAGGGATACTATGAGTATCTTGTCTATAATAAGGTTGTAATACCCATAACTATCATTAAAGACCACTTCTCCCATATCATACCTTGGCATAGTTACATGACCCTATCAAGAAGATATATCCCATAATACCCCTTAATAGAGCCATAATCAACCCTAATAAATCGTCAATACAGATTTTATTCATACAATCCTCAATTTTATGGTTACACCTAGTGTCATACCCAATAATTCATATGATAGTTCTTAATGGAGCCATGTCTAGAACTCTTGAAGCATCAACGAGTCTCCAATTCACCCAATCCATCGCTTTATTGTTATTCACCGTGTTATCACCCATTATACCCAAAATTTGAGTCATTACAAAACACAAAAGATATAAATGGATTCCCCACTCTACATGTTAACCTACCTATGATAAATTCAATATTTTTCCCTATATACCAAAATTTCATTTTGTAACTATTCAACCTTAGAAAACGCTACAAAAGGCCCATTTTACATTGGTGACCGACATGGTGGAACAATATACATGACTTGGCCTTTGTGTACAATCTTGTACCATTTTTCCACCATGTATTCCATTGATAATATGAAATTCATTGTTATCATCGATAACTAATTAGATTAGTTAGATACATTCAAACATTTATTACTTTGATAATGTGGATCTATATCTATGGGTAAAAAGTTTAATATTTCATAGCTCAATATAATGATAATGACTACTCTAAGTTAGTCTCAATAGATCTTAAACATCAATCCATCCTATACATGACCAATTAATGATTCATAGGTATAATTAGTAGGTATACTCAATTTAAGAGAAATAATTCAAATATTAGATCACATTTCCATTGTATTCAGTCATTCTACCCTTTTTATAGTTAACAACTAATTAGATGTGAGTGAAAACAATACACCAACAAGGTATATTTACCACTATTCATTTTCTTAACCCCTCCATGTCAAAATAAAAATGTTCAATCATGCATAAATACAACACAGAAATATTTGGAGATACTTTTTATCATGTATTATAACATATAAAACATAAAATTTCACAAAACAAGTCCAATTAGATATTTTTAATTTAAAAATTATGATGGTCTTGGATGCATGGCCATAAAATGCACATCATTGGTCGGGGTTTCATTACCTTCAAATAAACTAAATTGGTCCTTGTACAATGGAATTAAAAATCATGATGTGAATCAATAAATGACACCAAAATTATTTGGATATTTTTTTCCCATTGTACGGATACCTAGGAAGAACCTCATATGGGATGATCTGATCACCAAAACACATTTTTCAACTCTAGTTGGTGATGAATTCGAGAGAACTCTTATAAAAGTCTTTAAATTGAATCGTAATTAATCAATTAATGAATAAATAGATAACCTCTTATATATAAATAGTCTCATAAATTAATGATATTAATCAATCATATTTACATATGGATAGTTGATATTTTTACTATGATGGTTTTCATGAACATATAATGAATTTTCAATAGATTCTCAAACTATGTGAATATTTTCATCAAATAATTTTTTGACATACCATCCTCTTGTCTAGAAAAAAGATATACAATCACTTAATTAGGTGTCTAAGAGGTCATTTAACTTTATAAAATTGAAGTGGGACTAAAATAAATCATATCCAGGGATGAAAATTTCAGAGATAGACTAATTATACACATGAACATAGAAATCCTTGTAGATTTCCACAATAACATGAGAAACAAGGATCTTCAATTTCCAATAAAGGAGATATAATTGATCTAGAAGATGATCCAATATCATACCAAGAGAAAATCATGTGTTTTATATCTAATAAATGGTTAAAATAAAAGGAATTTTTGAATTGAATCCAGGTACACTAATTAGGATTCAAACCTGGTGTATTCTTCTAATGTCGTAAAAACCATTTGGTGGCAGTGGGTATTTTATAATAAGATAGATACATATTTTATAATGTCTTTCTATAAAGATCACTTTCCAGTTAATGTTTTTAATCATATTCATAGTATTAACTATGAGGATCCCTTTTCTACAGTGGTTATGATCGAATCTATTAATATTATATTAGCCATAACATAATATTATGATAATGAAATATATCAAAATTATGTCAAAACCACATACATTTTTGTCAATTTATCGTTTGAAAATATGATAAAACTTAAATTTTTTGAGGATCTAATATATTTTTCATGGACTTATAAGAATCCATAATTCATTTATAGGTTAATTAATGACTTATTTTAATTGAATATACATTTTAATAAATTTAACATTTAGTATTATTTGATAAAAATCTAAAGAAACAATATATATATAAATGGATTTTTGGGAGCATTGTTGTATTTTTTAATTTTTACATCAATGACATAATTCTCATTTGAAATGGTATCCCAATGTTTCTAATAATTAATTTTTTCTGGGATGTTTCTTATTAGTATACTATCATGTTGACACAATACACATACTATGTATTAAGAGATATATATATATATATAACTAAAAATATTCTTAGCCTTGGTCATATTTTGAATCAATTATGTATGATATATTGTATACACATCCATATGTATCTTATAAATTATATATGATGATATATACAAATAAAATCCTAGTGAAAACCATTTTGTTACCATGAATAATATACTTAATTAAATGTGAATATGTAAGTATGTATTCTTATTATTTTTTAGTGATTAAAAGATTATAATAATGGGATACACTGAAGATAGTTTCTAAATTGTAATAGATGTATTTATAACTTAGTAATGATTTTTAATTTTTCATAATGGTTTCCCTATAAGCTTGAAAAAATTAATGAAACTAATTTTTTATACTTTAATAGAAGAAAATAATTTCATAGTACCTAATGTGAATAAACAGACTTTTGGAATAAAAATTTTCTATTAAAAAACAAGGTGTTTTCCAATGCATCATACATTAAATTGTGCTCTACTATGATAATAGTTGTATAGATTCCCAAGATATAGAACTCATATGTCACTAAGGATCCAAACATATTATTTATTGATTTTATCTCATTTATGAGATAATTTAATGAATCTATATTGTAATTTACTGAGTTAATTTATATCGTAATATTATAGATCCCCTAACAAAACCCCTTCTTCAACAAAATCATGATATCCACAAGACATTTTATGGTATTAAATAGTGGGTGATTAGATTTAATGAAATAGAGAGATCATAGGTGTTTATTTCCAAAATCCAGAAATGTTTATATTATTAAGGAAAAATTTTATCTTGTAATTTATATTAATTGAAATAATTTAACATTTATTTATGTTTTCTATATAGAACATGAGATATGATATGGTAACAATAATCTGGAATCTATGTATTTCTAGGTTATGCCTAATTAATGATCATAATATTGTACTTTGATGATATGTAAATATATTTATCATTAGGATCACTTGTAAATAAATAAAATTGTATAATCATATGATACATGTTGGTGAACTTGTATTCAGACCAACCAACTTAATGTACATAACTTGAATTTTCAAATATATTTGGTTGGTGTTATATAAGTGATTATTTGTTATGGACCATTAAAATTGTGGTTTTAAAATATGTTACTTACTTGGGAGGTTTCTTGATATGATACCTATCTAATGAAACTTTTAAATTTGGATTAATATAAGGTAATCGGGTGTTAAAAAAACCAGATTTAATTAAACAAGATAGGATGTATCATCCCATATAGAGATTTATTCAGTTATTTTACTAAATTTAATTTTGAAAAAGTGTTTGGACATGAAAATTATAGTAAAAGTTACATAATTATTAAATATTTAATCAAATCATAAATTTAGATACTGGAATTTAAAATGGGATTGATGATATCAATGTATAATGATTTATCTCAATTTCAAGGACATTTGATCTTTTCTAAAGGACATTTTGTTTATTATATTGTACCAAAACCATTTGTATGCGGGTTAGTTACGACGTATTTATAGATACCATTTTTTGTTAATGACTATGAATGAGATTCATAATTATTTCCAACATCCAAAAGTGTCATTGGTGTAACACATAAGATAATGTTAATTGTGAATGATAGTCTAATCTTATTACTTCAAGTGTAATTTTTTTATGTTTATAACTAATAGAAATAAGATTTATGTTTAAAACATTTGACATATTATTTTAAAATTTAGTTATTTAATTATGTAAATAATGACTCATTATAATATAAATTAGGAGTTATTTATATTATTAAAAGTTGTACATAAGGAAACAATATGTCTGAAATTTTCTTTGGGCTTAGTAAAGATGTAATGGCTTTCCAAGGCCCATTAAATGATGGAAATTAATTCTATCACATAGATACTCCATTGAAGTATATCATTTTCTAGATTTATCTAATTTATAAGTCTATAAACTCACCTTCAATGGTGGTTTGGGGCTTAATAATCTTTTAATGTCTATTTATATCACTAAATGATCATCCGAGTGTATTTATTACACATCCCTTGGTCTTCTATGAATTTATATTCCCATAAGTCTAGTAAATGTCCCTATTTCTATAAATAACAAAGATGATGGTTGTAGTTTTTATTCCATTAAGAGAAAGTAATGGTTGTGATTGAGGTAATCCTCTAAGATCTTGATCTTTTCTAAAGATGAATCACTCTAATTTATATGTAATAATTATTCATTTCCTTGATTTTATCTTTTTTGGGTTATAAAGTGGGGATTTGTTTGTGTGAAATTAGAGATTTATAGGATTTTTTAAGTGGACGGTTGGCACATAGTTTCCCCAAAACATTGTGCCTTTCCCCATAAAACCATGCCACTATAAACCAAGGGGTATTTCATGCTTGGTGAATGGTTTTTCAAATGATTTGTCCACTTAGTTGTAAACTTGAGACCCTTGAGTAGAGGTCCATGGATAGAAACACTATTATGGTATACGATGAAATCCAACTCTATAATTTTTTCACACTAAAAAAAATCCCCCAAAAAATATTTTAAAAATCCACGACCCCCAATTGAAACCCTGATTCTTCCTCACTATACCCATCATTTTTCATTCTATTTTGGATCCACCCAAATGGATTACAAATACTTATAAACACTATTTTTTATAAATTAAATATTTTATTCATGAATATAATCCACCCCCAGTATGTTATTTCTCCTCATTTCAATTAATTTATCTTATATATCTTTTCTTTGATGAAGAGATGTGATTTTTTATCTATTGGAAATGGATTAGATTTAAGATATAATAGATCTATCTTTTATTTAATCTAAATTCCATGATTTGTTTCTAGATTTCGTTCTTTTTTCTTTTTATTGATCATTCCTATTAAATTGGAGAATTATGTTGCAAAACGCTCATTAGTGATCTTGAGTTAGGTTTTATAAATTGAAAATACCATACTATTGGATTATATTTTCTAGTATGTATTTATTATTTTTAATTTTCAAAATTATAATTTTAATATTGAATAGTCTTAATTAACTGTTTAATTATTTAATGGAACAATGGAATTCCTTAATTAAAATTCCACGTGAAAATGAAATTTTGGAATTTGGAAAATATAATTTGTTCAAATAATGGTACTGTGGAATTGGGTAATTATTGAAATGTTAAATTGATAGATTAATGGGTATTATGGTATGGTGGGATTAACCTTAAATGGATAATGGAATATATGATTAAATGTTGATTAATGGTTTAATGGTAATTTTTTCATATTATTCCATGTGATTAATGTGTTGAACCAAATTTGGTTTGATAATTTAATTGATATACAATGATATGAAATGAAGATAAGAGGGTTAAGAATTATTAACCAAAATAATTGTGTTATTTGTGAAATGTGTTATTTTCTAATAAATGGATTGTGGGACATAGACTAATGCTTCAAATTCCCATGGGGTTGAAGACACTGTATTATTGATTCTAATTAATGCATGTTACAAATTAACAAGAGATAAGAAATGATGTTTCAATGTAACACATGTTATATATTTGTAAATAGATTATGGAACATAGGTCGATGCTTCAAATAACCATGAGGTCCTACCCATGGTGTTTGAGGCCCAAAATGATGTCGTTGGACTATGTCTCTAATTATCCATGATATGAATTGAAATAAAATGTATAAACAATTACCATGTGGTAATAAATTTTGAATATCTATGTGATATGGAATATTATCTGTCACATGCTAAAGAAGGTATTAGTCATTCAACTGTCATCATGATCCCATGTAATTTATAAATAAAACCGAAATGTGATAATTGTTTACCCTATTTATTTTAATTTCTTATTTAATCAACTGAATACATTGTTTTTTACTGGATATTTTTTTGACACCATTGGGTTTGGCTTACATTGTTCTACACACAACTTACTCAGAATGCAATATTAGTACATGAATATATATTATTTTTTCAAGACATGTATAGGGTATGAATCTTATGTTAGATTATAGAGTTGGGATGAATCATGGATGAGGGCACCAGACATGGTATGATGACCTGCTTGGGAATTTTCATTGCCATTATTTTGGGTTTTTACATATTGACATTTAACACCTATGTTGCATGACTTATCTATTATTTGTATGTGGATATTATATTCATGTTTGGTTATCATTTGGTACTGGTATTATTATGGTTATGGTTATATCATTTTTTTATTTTCAGTTTATTTTAACTGTTGTGGTATTTTGATAAAAAGGGTATAGTATACCCATGTTATATATTAGACCCTCGTTTCTAGTTGGTATCTTTTGTCATATGGGGAGGTACACTTGAGGTCATGTAACAATCTGGATAAGGTTACCGACATGTGGAACCCAAGTTATGATATTGCAATGTGGTGTCAAATGTATTTTATTTTCATTTATTTTTCCTTTTTTTAAATATAGATGAGAGGTTAGGATGAGTCGGGAGTTGGTTAGGATCTCATGCATGGGAGATAATAACCCATGTATGGGGTAAAACCAATTACCAAGTGTGAGATTTCATTAATGATTTGTGTTTTTAAAGTAGTATTTTATTTCAAATCGAGTGATTCAATTTTTTTGTGACGTGATTATTGTTTTTTATGTTTTCTGATATTTTTCTTATGATTCAATATTGAATGATATTAGAGTATACATTGACCATTTTAGGCACTCACTGGTTAGTATGACATTCATAATTTTAGAAACCCAAAGAAAAGTAGGTTATGGGAAAAATAGTTTAAATGAATGATAATTTTATTATTTGTCTAATTTAAATAAAAAATGGTCCTAATATGAAATTTTAAATAGGCAGTTATGAAAATTAGTTTTTTAAGGATAAATGAGTTTATAATGAGAAATCTGAAATTTTGGAAATGTTTCACCATTTTTAACCATGAATAAGAGAAGGGATGGTTAATTATAGTGATAGATTCTCAGTTTAGTCTATGTGTCGATGTAAGGGTTTATGTGAATCACGATAAATGTTTATTGTTTTTTTATGTGTCCTAAGATTTGTTTTTTTCATTGTATATAAATTGTAAAAAAATTTGTTTATTGGGTGATTGGAGTATAGGGAACGAAATGTGGCTTCAATGGTGGTACCTAAGGCTCTGTTATTTTTGGGTAGGGAATCTTGAGAGATTTTATATGTGGACATTGATTGGATTAAACAATCTATACAATGAGACCTAGGGTAACTTATGGAGATTATTTCTGATTTGACATGAGTGTTTCAATTACAAGAAACCTCTAAAATTCACTAGAGATGGTAGACCTAAGGGACCAGAGTTTTGGATTGATTCTATCCAAAAAAAATCATGACCACTTATAGTCTAATACTATGAAACAATTAAAAATGGATTCTTGAATGACATGTGGAGAAGAGAAGAATTTTTGGGACATTGAGGGTCTGGATGGAGAGCTAGATAGTGTGGAGTGGAATGAATTTTAATAGCATTTCATGGAACACATTTTTCTTGAGAAACATAGACAAGAGAGGGAAGTTTTGTTCCTGAGGCTGACTCAGGGGAGCATGTCCTTAATGGAATATGTTGGTCACATTATAGATTTACAGTTATGTGTTCTAGTGTTGTAAGAGGATGAGTCTACTATAGAGGTGAGGATTCATGATTGTCTTTAATGTGAGATTATATACCCAGAAAACATCATCAAGATGAAAGAAATTAGAAGTGGGGAATTATGGTCTCAAATATCAGGGGAACCTAATTGAGGGTTCTAATGGAAGAATGGTTGTTTTCATTAGGCAAGCAAGAGGTACATCTTATAATAGAAATAATATTTTCTATGAGAATATTAAGCAATGTATTGGAATGAATATTAATCAATATATAAGGGGAAGGGTCGATTATTTATGTCCTTACCCAAGTGACCATCCACTAGTATAGTAGGTTGAGGAATGATCATCAATATTATACCCAACCACCAGTATATTATAGATGTAGTGGAAGGATGAGACATCTACAATGGTTCTATATTAACCCATGATAGGTGCATAGTGAGGGAGTAGCATGAGATAATTAGATTACTAGATGTGTGTCTTAACCCCATATCAGTCTAGTAGTTGGCGTTGTACTCGTTATGGAAGTTGAGGCACGTGATGAGGTTATTTAGGGAAATAGTGTACATATCAGTGGAGGATTGAAATGTAGGAAACTAAAACTGTATCGCTTTAAAGAGGGGTAAGATTTTTGCAATCAGTTTAGCGTAAAATTTTGGATAGAGAGGTTGGTACATTGATAGATATAGTAAACATTTTTATATATTATATTAATTTTAGTAACTTATTTGATACCATTGACTCTAAGTCCATTATATCCTAAAAACATGTGAATGGAGTGAGCCTATCAGTGGAGTTTGTATGTGGGGTTATGATAATCATCACACCATTGGGATTATGGTTGAGAAACATCTATTTGTGCAAGAGGTTATCTCTCAAGGTTGGTGAGTAAAATTTATTACTAGATATATATTTTCATCATATGTTAGGTTTGAAATTGATTTTGGGTAATTACTGGTTAGTTTCATTCCAATCAGAGATTTATTTTTACCACATCTGAGTGTTTTTGACATCCCTTGACGGTGAGAATTCTGTTCATCATGGAGAGTGGGATATTTAGGTAGATCATGCGGGGATAGTTCATTAGCAACCAAGGTATCACACTACCTAGGATTCTAGTCTATTGTTTGATGATTTGGGTTTAATGCTTTATATATTGAAAACCATAGTGGCCAAGTTATAGATTGTTTTTACTTAGGACTTTATAGGGATTCCACCGAAGGGGTATGTCGATTTAACAAATGACATCATGTCCTGGCTAATCTAGTTTATCTTCCACCATACAAAATGGCTATAATAGGGAATCACGAGCATAAGAATCAACATTAAGACATGATGTATTATGGTTTTATCCATCTCTGTATGTCACCATAGTGTTTTAGAGTTTTCATTAAAAGTAACTCTAATAGAACTTTGTTATTTTGTGTTGATTAGAATAAGATGAATCAGATGATATTGAAGAGATGATATCCTTGTAAACAAATTAACGAAACTTTTGACCAGTTGAGTGGAGATTATTTGTTCTCAAAGATTGAATTGAGATCAAGGTTTTATCAGTTGAGTATTTGACATAATGATATACCACATACTATGTTCATAACTAGATATGGAATGTATGAGTTATTCATGATGTTTTTTGGGTTGACAAATGCCCCAGGGATGTTTACAGACCTCATAAACCCAATCATTCATCCATAATAAGAGCAGTTTGTGGATTTTTTTTGATAAAATATTTTTCTACTCAAAAAAATCATGATGATAATTCCCAATAACTTTAGATCATCCAATGTACACTCAGAGAGAATTGACTATACACCACGATATCTAAGTGTCAGTTTTGGAATCATCAGTTACGTTCTTTGGGTCACATAATGTTTGAGTAATGTGTGTTAATAGACCCAAGGAAGATAAATATATTTTTTTGACGGGATTATATCAACAATGTTTTTGATATCTATATAATTTGGTTGTCGGTGGGATATTAACATAGGTTCATCCATGAATTTTCCCACTAGTAATCACCATGTTTTGGATTGACTAAGAAGGGAGTAAAGATTCAATGTTCTATAGAATGCTTGAATTATTTTTTGTAATGGAAGAGGTGCGTGATTTACACTTCAATCTTGATCCAACCAAATTCATGAGAGGATTATACGAAATTTGTATGATGTATCTAGGATATGAGTTAGAGCATTCATGATGTATGGTGATTGATTTTTGGAATACAGGTTATAGAAGATAAGGGCACATGAAAAAAATTTCATTATTCCTAACCTTGAGTGGCCTACAGTGGTTTATTCTTTGAATTGCTGGAAGAAAAATCATTTGAGAGAAAATATTACTATGTATACATATCATAATAGATTAATTTATTTCTTTTCACAGTGATACAAGAATATTCATTATTGGACATGGGTTGAGTATATTTAGTCATTTGACTTTTATCTACCATATATTCCTTGGAAGATAACTAATTTTTCTAATTCATTGAATTGGAAGACACAGACTTCAGTAGTTCTGAATTAAATCTCTGATTGCAAAATGATGAACAAATTGGCTAAGATGCATGTTATGGTTCAAGATATGAGAATATGACTATTGTATCAGTAATAATGGAGTCCTAACATTTTATCTGGATCATAGAGTGGGAGTATGTGGATTCATAGTGTTTGGGATTTAAGAAAATACATGTTGGTGGGGCTTCATCTTCCTATTAGACTATAGATTAGGATGAGATCATCTATATCAGGAATTGTGTAGTTGTCTCATTGAGTATGAATGAGGTGATAATGAATTGAATTTCATGCCTCAAAGTGGGTGGTTCATCTAGGTTTCACCAAAATGTACCAGGAACTATGCCAATAATAATGGTGGCCAGGCATGAAAAGGGAGTGTGCAGGTTTCATGACATTATATTCCACCATTCACAGGTGATGGAGGGAATCATTGACCTCAGTATTTACTACATTCCTTTCCAATTCTATAATGGAAGTGGGAAAAAATTACCATGTATTTTTTGTGGGATATTCCAATGAATCCTCCAAAGAATGATGTTTTTTAGGTGATCATGGATCAAATGATGAATTTAGTTCATTTTAAGCCTATACAACAGACTTTCTTAATAGATCAATTTCATGATTTTTATATTCGTGATATATTATGTTATAACAGGTATCCACCTTATATTCGGTCTGAGCAGTGACACATAAGCTTAACAATTTTAAGGTATTGGTTCCATGGATGATGCCAAATGAACCGACCATGACATGACTCCCAGCAAGAAGAATTATCCTTTTTAACAAGTAAGGGCCGGATTCATGATTATTGGAAAAGGAAGACGGGGCAAGATGAATTGTAAAAGGTAAACCGGTCATGGATTCTTTACATGATTTTGAGTTGAGAACACTTGTATAGTTGGTTAATAATTACATGCCTTTATTATTGGGAACCGCAGCATCAGATGCTATAAAATACTCACTCTCGAAACCTGATCGATATTTGTAACCACTTTTCAGTTTGAATCAATACTATGAAAACATGCAAAACATGTGTAAAAGGCTTCTCCGATAGCTGTCTTTTTTGCTCTCTCGTGGCATGATCATCCTGTTTCTTATACTCGTCCAGGTACCCCCTCCCTCGTTTATCTTTTTTGTCCTCAATCGGTGTTGTTCCTGATTCGGATCTCGTCTTCTCTGATACTACTACGTCGGTGGCCATGGTGTCCTGAGATTTTTGGCTCTGCCCACAAATATCTACTGGTGGATTTGAAGTCCTCTACTTTTGATTAGGTCCCTCGACCTGGTCCCCTCGCTTCATCGCCTGAGGTTGCGCACTCATGGATGATAGACACGTGGCGATCGACTCATCTCTCATTGGACCTTGATTCAGTGACACGCCTTCTTGCTGCACTGGTGATTTGTGGATTGTCTTTAGGCTACTACTTCTTTCTGTGTCGCGCATTTGGCTACTCCAGTTCATACCAAGATGTGCTTCGATTGTTGTTGTTTCTCTTGTTTCATGTGGCTACTAAGGTTTGAGGTTCGATCTGGTTCAGAACAAGAGGAAATATTTGATTGGCTTGGATAGATTTCTATGTGGCTTGGTGGAACTGGTTTCAATGTGGCTGCCTGTTAGCTTTTGTTCATTCGATTTTGTTTTCTCTCGGATGTAGGTGGTCTTCTGGTTTTCTCTGTGTTTGACTACTCCATATGAGGATTTGTTTTCCAAATTGGTTGTTGGTGGATTTTCAAGAATTGGATTCTTCTTCATTGCATTTGGCAGGTGTTGCAACATCTTGTAGATTGACGTCGGGTGGGCGACCTCGAAAGAGGGATGGGTGTGCTGACACTCATCATCCGCCATTTGTCCGTTTGGATGGATGGGCACTTTGTCAGATCTTTTGCACTGTGTTTCTATCTGGTTTTTTCTTGCATCAGGTTGACAGTGCTGTGTTTTTTCGCATGCACTGTTTGGTGGGAGGCTCGAGAGAGAGATAGGTTTGTTGGCACCTATCATCTGGTCTTCCATCTGCATCTCGGTGTGGGTTTGGAGAGTGCTCTGCCTTGTTGTATTTCCAACACGACACAACTTCTTGGAAGGGTGTGAGACATCTCCTTCGATGGATCTCACCTTGCATAGTCTTACAGGGGGCAGTGAGGTTCATTATGATGCTTGTTTTTTCTGTCCTCTTCCTTTTTGTCTTCAAGGAATTATGTAATCCTTCGAGATCTTCTTTATGGTCATCTGTTCCCTTTTCATGTAATGGGTTACCTCTTCTCCCAGTCCATTTAAGATATTGTTTCTTCCTGGTTCAATAAAGAGGGCATTCCCCTCAACCTTTTATAAAAAAAATAACAGGGATCCACAATGTATAGTTTCAGACCATGAATATTGTTTCATTAGTTATTTATGGAAAGGCCTATAGAAAGAACTTTGTAAATATGAATATATGTGTATTTATTTCTAGCCATTGACATATAAGAATTCAGAGCATAAATTACATGTTTTGTTGGATATTATATGACTGTGCATTATTGAATTTGGGGGTTCTTGGGATAATCACTTAACACTCCTTTATTTTTATAATAAAAATAGTTATTAGGTAAATATTCAAAGGGAACCATTTTAGGCTCTTTATAGTGGGCCATGTAGATAAACTCTATTCTGATGGAGATGGAGTTAGAGCTATTGGGACTAATTCACATGCTGGAGATGTTAGAGTATGATTATATAATTTAGAAATGTATGGAAATGACTCAGAGTTGGTACAAATTGTATAATGATATAATTCTATAACCCCTATAGTTTATAGAGTGTGATCGTGTTTTCATTTTGGTGTCGCATATATTGGGTCTCTGTAGGATTAAAAGGTAGGGAAATTTTGAACGATAGATTATTGGGTCATTTAATGTAGTGGATAGAATCAGGTCAGTTACATACTGATTTCCTTTTCTATAGTGGTACATTTCATTACATGGATTTATTCATGTGTCAAAACATTAAAAGTATCACCCAGACCCTTCTCATGTGATTGATGTGGATGATGTTGAGATTAAGACCAATTCTTCCATTGAGGAGAATTTTATTTGTGTTTTGATGAATAGTGAGAAATTGTTAAATGTAATGATTGTACTGATAGTACATGTATTTTGGAAACAAGTATGTGTTCAATAGGAAACATGGGAGAGGGAATAAGATATATGGGCTCAGTGGCTCAGACTTTTTACCTTGTGATTTAGTCCTTTGAGTGAGTACATCTCAGATATGACTTGTTATAAGGTGGTGAGATAGTATGATACCTTCCATTACTGGAGTTTTCTCGATCTCATTTTTAGGCTCTCCATTGATATTTTTATTATATATAGTTTTGGATATTAATTGTGGAGTTCTGGGTAAAATTAGTGATTTTTACGGGTTATGTGGTGTATAGTGGGATCAATTTTTTCCCAAATAGTGTTCCCTAACCTAGAAAACATTCCTACCCCAGAAAATATGGTGATTTCTTAGTTGGTGATGGTTTTTCAAATTCAGTATCGTATTTGTAGTAACTATGTTACTATTAGGGAAAGCTTCACTGCTAGGCCAATGGCTACAGAAAACTATGTTCCAAATCCCATGAGTCTATACTGGTGATAAATATTTCCATGATAAAAATATTTTAAAAATATAGGACCACCTGATTTTATCCCCAATTTGACCCACTCTACCCTAATGATTTGTAGAGGATTTTAGAGACCCCAAAACATATTCCAAGGGATTATAAACAGTATTAATTATAATTAAAATATCTAATTGAAGGAACTATACCTATCCTAGTAAGTGATCTCTCCCATCGTAGATTCATTTACCATGAATCTCCATTTCTAAAAAAAGAATAGTGTTTTTTATCTATTGGAAATGGATTATATCTAGGTTATGAAAGATATATTTTCTAGTTTATCATTATTCTAGTATTTTTTATAGATCTCATTTTTTCTTGTGATCCCGATCATTCCCCTTCAATTAGGGAATTTTATTGATGAACATTCATCAATGATCATGAGGTAGGTGGTATAAATTGGTAATACCATAGTCTTGAATCATAATTGTGCATTTGTGTAGTTGAAATATTATTTCCACAATTAGAAATTTAATTTTTAATTAGATTTATTAACATTATAATTAATTAATGGATCCATGGAAATGATTAATTAATTTTCCATATGATAATGAATTTTTTGGAACATGGGACATTTTATTTGATCAAACGATGGAATATTGGAATTGGGTGACTAATTTGTTGTACTATTGATTAAAAATGGAAGGAATTGGATGGTTTGATTAATATTAATGAGATAATATTTTATGTTATTAAGTGATTATTAGTGGTTAATTTTTTTATTAATCATGATTAAAATGTTGAACCATGTTTATATTGATAATTAAATTGATATACATTGATATGAAATGTTGATAAGATGGTTAATGATGAATAACCTTGATAATTGTGATATATGTAAAATGTATGATTGTTTTATAAATCTATTGTGGGAAATGGACTGATGCATCAAATTCCCATGGGTTTCTAGACATGGTGCCCTAGACCAAAATGAATACATGTTCTCAATGAGTGTGGGATATAGATTGGTGCTTCAAACTACCATGTTTTGTTGATTGATAAACGTGTTGTGGGGCATGGACTAACCCATATAATACCCACAAAGTGAAATCCATGTTTGTATGACTTGGTTTTACTATATGAATAAAATTCATGTTTACAGTACAAGAGAAGGGTAAGATACATATGTTAGATCACTTTTTTAGGATAGACCTGGATTAACAGACCATAGTTTGTGTCAACACCCCCAAGAGATTTTTTAATGTTTTTATTTTAGGTTTTCATTTTTTCACATTACACATATGTGGCATGAAATATCTTCTATTTTATTTTTGGATATTGTATTCCTGTTTGGTTGTCTTGTGGTAATGGTATTATTGTTGTTATAGTTATATCAATTTTATTGCCTCTTATTTCGACTATTTATTTTTTTGATAAAGAAGATATATTATCCCCATGTTATACATTACACCCTCACTATTATTTGGTAGCCTATTGTGTACTAGAGGTGCACTTGAGATCATTTATCCAACCAACATAGGGAATTGACATGTGTTACCTAGGGTCTTGATGTTACATCTCAAGTACACCTCTTCTAAGATAGTTCCCTAGTTTTGTTCAAACATTTGGTTCTAAAATGTTATCATTATTTAATATTTCATATATAAATGCAATAAAGGTGGTTATAACGTAAAATATTTAGGCTCGTGCCTTTTAATGTCTTATTTGACCCATTTTATATACAAACTAGATTTTATAAGCCCGACCCATTTATTTGAAAATCTTGACATGCCTGAGATATGTTCATTATTTTAAAAATAAAAACCAAACCATGTTTTGTATCCAACCCCTTCGAAAACCCTAGTACATCAATGAGTTACAGATATTTTCAAATTCATTCACTATAACACCATATGGTACTATCAATTGAATGATTATATGACACCATGTTTAGGGACAATTGAAGAGAAAACAATATAGACGTATATAACGGTCTATAAGGGATCACCATTTATTAAAAAAAACAGGATATCCTACATGAATAACATTATTAGAAATTTTTAAGTCACCAAAAAAAACAAAATGAATATATAATGAAAAAGAAAAAATGTCCACACCACTGGAAGATGAAGTCAAATTTCCTCATCACAATAGATAAGGTGTGGAAAGAATTAACACTAATTATATCTATTAAATTGTGAATGATTTTCAAAAAAAATTAGTTACAATATATTTGATACGAATAATAGTTTTATTTATTTTAAATTATAATATCTAGTTAAAATTGTATGGATTATATTAGTGAAGATGTGATCAAACCCAAAAAATGTGTTTTGTGTAGGAGGGGACGATGTAGGGTGGCTGCCAACTGGTGAGCTTTATTATATTTCATTGAGTATGGGTTAGAGATTTTTATTAACTATTTAAACAAAATACATTGATATATTGAGTAAAGTTAGAAGTTTTATGTGTTGGGTAACATGTGTTTTGGGTAATGGGTTTGGGTAAGGGAGGGAATGATAAGTAATGGTAGAAAGAAATGATAAATAATGTGTTAGGGAACGTTGCAATATATAGGACATGGGTTGTAGAGGGTGGGATGGGGAATGGTAAAATTAATAAAATATAGTTAAATGGATCATATGTAAGACATTTATTATATTTACCGGTCTATATAGATAGAAGATCATTATAAAAACCGATTTAGGTATAATTGTAAAAAATAAATGAAATAAAATGTAGACCACCCAATATCCATTAGAATTCTAGAAAGACCCATGAACCTCGACCCATTATAGAATATATGTTTTCATACATTTCCTTAATGTAGTGATTATAATCACCTATATAATAATACAATCTCATATTTCATTGGTTATTAGAGTTATTGGTGTATATAAGATGTACCATTAATTTATCTATTCAATTTTGATATAACTATTCCCAACCATTTCTAGTAGGTATTCTTTATTTTATATGTATTATTATTTTTTATTTAGTTTATATAATATATGTGATTTTCTTAATTTTTTTTCTACATACTATTGTTCAGTAACCTCATTAAAATCATACCAATATTTTTCATAATATCATGATGTATTCAACAGGTATAAAAAGATGACATATTTATAATTACAGTTATGTTTTATACTCACATTATTCTTGATACAATTATTTTTGATACTACCACTGAGAGGGGAAGAATACACCTATGGAAGATACAACATATGTTTTATCCCTAAAAAGATTATTGACTACACCTTTTACTCCCATGAATGATATAAAAGAACATTTCTTTATCCCTATACAAATTTTTTAATTAAAAACCCAAATTTGGGACATCACATTTTCTTTCATATAAAATGAATATAAACTAAATTAACTTATCCTACTATGAATTATGAAGAATCCAATTCAATAAATCATCCAAATATACATAATAAATAAATAATTCTCTTGTGTGACTCCATCACATCGATCTTTTATTAGATCATATTTATCAAAATGTTTGTTTGACCAATAATAAGTTAACAAAACAATGATGTTTTGATAAAATAAAGATATATCATTAGGGAAAAAATTATTTTGAGACCATTATAGCCATTATCATGGAATCAATTGGGTCTAAAGAACATTCTTCCATTTATTATGAGTGTGATGTAAAAAAAGATGATGACATCCTCATTCCATCATCTGAATCTCAAGAGGGTTATCCCAAAAGATAAGTCCCACAACCTAGAACAATCATTATATCCTGGGCTCCAAATGTATAAGAATTGTAATTATTATTCCTCGAAAAAATCCATGATATCATTTTATGGAGTTACATAGAATTTAAAGGACTATATCATCATGTATTCATTTTCCACCATGGACTACTGACTAAATTCCTAGGTTACAAATAGTTTGTTAGAATAATGTATCCAGAAAATTTAATCATGTTTGAAGAAAAGTTGAATAATATAAAAAAAATTACCTTATATGATAGGTTCAATATCCAGTGTTCATGACTAAAATAGTACATTTAAAAAAACTGAAAAATCATATTAGAATCTATATCATATTTTGAGACCTTAATCATCATTACATAATAGATTATTTCCTATTATAAATAGCTAAATTATTGATACCTATAACAAAATATTTACAATAATAAATTATAAGTGGCAATTAATGATTAAAATATCACAACAATTATGGATTAATAGGTATTTTATTTTTTCTATGTGATGTTCATCAACATAAATAATGTTAGAACTATCTATCAAAATTTGATTCATCATATCATTAAGAATATTCTTGAAAAAATGAGTTTTATATAGATGATATATTGTAATGTAACAACAACATTTATATATATTTACAAGACATAAGATGGTTTTATTAAACATTGATAACATAATCTGAATCTAAACCCACTAAAGTTAACATTCTGGGTGAGATCAAAATAATTATTGGATATGATGTATATTATCACGGTATAAGGATCTACCATGGGAAAACCAAGGTGATACTCAAAATACCCCTACCTAATAATTTCAAAAAATAAATATGGATCCAAATACAGCTCACATACATCATGTATTTCATTAAAAACCACTCTGGTAAATTTTTCCAATTATAATATTGATGAAAATTGAAGTATCATTTCTGTGGGATATGAATTATAAATGTTCATTTTACATCCTCAATCATTACTTGTAATATCTTCCAATGTTAATGCCTCCAATGGATAAAAAATATCATAATATATGTGGAGGTTTCAGAATAATCTATTAACATCCTTTTTTCCAACAACAATGATCGAGGAATAGGGAGAGAAATATATTATCTCAGCTAAATGATTTTCAAAGTTGATTTTAAATTCATTTTATTGATAAAAATAGTGTGAGTATTAATACTACAGTGTCAATTCTTTGTTATCACCTAAATCATCCAGATGTTAACATTTTTTCCTACATCAATCCTTTGAATTAAATCAATTTTCACCGTATTTTTTGGGTGATTGGAAATATGATATATATTTATCCAATAGTTTAAAATCTCTTATATCTTTTCTAAGTCATCCTTAGTGCATAAAATGGTATATTTCTTAGTATAACACCCTTACCTAAACATATTTTCCTTAGATACAAAGATCCCCAATGAAGAAATATTCTTTATTAATTGAACTACCCACTCATGGAAGATATAATTTGATAGGTCATCATTGAAAAAATAAACAGGTATTGAAAGGTCCAATACTCAATTTCATCTGCATAAGGGATATTTATATTCTATCAAATAAAATATCCAAATATTGTTTCCATTTTAGAGGATTTATCAATAATGAGGTTGAATATCAAACCCTTATCATAAGTATATAATTATAATTTACAATCCTATCCATTCAAATAAATATAAATGAGGACTCAAAATTGGTGATCAAATAGATCAGTAATAAACATTCTATCATGAAAAATTAATTATTTCCATTTCGTTTCCATGAAATAGAGTTAGTGTTGAGATCCCCTCTAATTTGAAATAATTATACATATCTTTATTTCATAACTGTCAGGTAGATATGTTTGAAAATTTAGTAATTATTATATCCAACATGAATCATGATAAAATAATTGTACACATTAAACATTATAGTGTGGTTATTCCCTACTACAAGGAGTTGGTAGAGGAAAATAAAATTGATAAAACCTACACTCCTAAAAAGTTATTATCCATAGTAAATAATTGAGTAGTATAATATATGTATATAATATTAAATTATCTCTAAAATATAATTATTCCCCCATAGTATTTTCAAAAGGAGTAGAATCCACAATGAGATGTAATGTTTTCCACTATTTTTTTTACCAAAATCTCAAAACAAAAACTTGAAAATGAGGCATTTATAGGGACCTTCTTAGATAATTTAAAAGAGATGTGACCCTAAATATGATAAAATAATTTTATACTGTTACATATGGTGAATATTATATATTACCACAAAATCCCTCAAAATAAAGTGACATAGGTAATTTTGGACCTTAGAGATGTATAATTACATTGAATTCACAATGATGTGTTATGTGTAAAAAAATATCATTCTTAAATCCCTAATGTTTATTAATTCTATAATGAAACAGTAATTTCTTATTTGAGGGATATATTAATGGGTCAATATCCATCTATGACTATTAGTCAATTCAATTTTATCCTCAATATTAATGATTTATTTTTAAATTGGGATGAGGATATACCATTGACGGTTATTAGAATGAAATTCAGGATAAAATTTGTTACATCCAATATCATCACCATATTTTTGAGTTCCTCATAATCTCCTCATGGATAATGGAACATTATTTTGATAATCTTATTTTAATATGTTATATTTGAAATTCATTCTCCAATTAAATGACTCATTTTTATTGCCATGTGGTTAAAAATGAATAGATATACAATTTTAACAATAAATTATTGAATATCCTACAAAATATACCAGATAATGAAAAATAATTAACCTAATAAACGTAATAATAAATTTTTAGGATGCCGCACCGCTAAATGTATGTCTACAAATGAAATATCGTATTCAATAATTTGTGGAACTGAAATAACTTTCACCCATTGAAGATCAATCACCATTACACTAGAAAATCATTTTTTATTAATAAAATGATTGTGAGAGGACAAAAATTTAGTTATACGAGTTAAAATATATTAATGGTAAATTACTATGAAAATTTTATTATATAGATAATCACCAAAACCAAGAAGTTCAATTGTTAGATAAGAAGTTCATCATCGATTTTTTAGGAGAGTTGGTTTTGTCTAACAGGATAATAATGACACCAGGAATGAAATATATAATATTATAATTTAAATGGGAAGGATCTTATATCATACAAAAGGTCGAGTAAATTCAAGAATACTCTTTAATCACATTCAATGTGGAGTGCACCAAAACTCCCACAAATGTGTGGTTCCTCATGAACCACTTTTTGTAAAAATTCAGGTTGGGATCCAATATTATTACCACACAACCATAAATTTTATGATTCATACTTTTTCAATTGAAAATATTCAAAATCACACAACTTCCTTATAACATGAATCTAATCTAAATGGTATATAATCTCTATTGAATGTTGCTACACTAGAAATCATTTAACTCATCCTCCATGACCCTAAAATTCCTAGAGTGGTATATATTACCTGATCCAAATCTATGTGCAGTGGTAAATCCAACATGAACTATATGTTTTCAACCCTTTATATATCTAATAACCTTTTTTATTATAATAAATACACATAGAATTTTAATTTTATCCATGTACAAGAAAAAAGTTCTGGACCAAACCCCGTCATTCATACAAAAAAACAACCAAATTTTAATTAAAATAAAATTGAAGCCTTCCTCAACCAATAAAACCATGATTAATATTCATAAAACCATGAATATGTAAAAAATAGTAGATCCATACCAAACTATCATTAAATTATGGTCTTCAATCAACATTTCATCTTACACGAATCCAAAAAAACACCAAAAATGGTATAATATCTATAGAGGGATATAAACATACATAAAAACAACTCTTATGTTAAATAAAATATCCATAGGATTTAAAATCTCTAGTTAGTTGTAGTTATGCTAGCAACGTGATCTGGTTTACCACATAACCTCAAGCATGCTTACCCCCATTCTAGAAGACTTTTCTTAGTTGACAGGATTTTATAAGGTATGTGGGGATACAATACCCTATTTAATAGTGTAATAAAACAAGAAAAATTATAATAAATAGCAACAAAAATTGATAATTATCAATATCCAATAATAACCACTCAGATCATAATAAGATCCCAAAACTAGGAAACTTCCAAAAAATCAGTACAAAAAAACCATGTCATTGCAGTGTCTTATTTAAAATAATACCCCAAATAAAGAGACACTAAAAATCACCAATTCTGGTCTTGATATCACATCTAGTCCCATGCCAACTCTCCATCCCAAAATCCACACTCAACAATCAATCATTGGAGATTTTACCTAATCCTAACATGAAATCATGAAATATGCTTGGGTATCCATGGATAGTAGAATAGGGTGGGGGTACAGCTTATTAGGCCACCACCAACAATTTCTAAATCAATATACATTATAATAAAATTATATTCATTGTAAAATTGTGAAAAATATACAATATTGAAAATTAATCATGGTTTACAATAATAAATTAGTCTCTTTGGACCTTGGGTCTCACTATGACCCCTAACCCAACAAACCTACTTCACCCATGTTGGATGTATAAAGAATCAATTGGAGGTTGAAAAATATAAATAAAAATGGTATTTTATTAATCATTTCAAATATAAATATAAAGGTGACTTAGTCTAATTACCCATTCCATGTCAAATGTCATTAGTTCTCAAATTATTATCTTAGAACACTATCCAAGAAAAGGGTATTCCTCATATATCATTAAATGTTAATTATTCCATGTGTCATGTGTATCTATCCTTAGTCAAGGATGTGTAGCACTATGTATAACTTATGTACCCCTGGGTTGGAACGTTATGTCCATCATCTCTAATAATTTCATCAATCAATACATTCCATGTTCCAACACACGTTGTCTTTTCAACACATCATGACATTAGTGATGACCGTATTTTAGTTATTAGTATTAACATAGTCTATTTCAAACAAAATCTTGAACACAATTCTATAACTAAACCATTTGATTATTTATCCTTATGAAAAACCCATTAAATATTCTTTAAAATATTTTGAAACCATAATCAAGACCCTCTAAACATTTACCATTCATTAAAATTTCTATATCATAACACTTTTTATTTTTTAATAAAGAAATATAATCCATTATGTCACGCTGACCCATAAAATAATATGTACAAGTAATTTAATAACATAAACCCTATATTTCACCATTTATAACTTATTTTCCAATCTCAAGGGATTGAAACACCCCATGGGTAGCCTTATGTCTGGTCCTAAAATCATCAATGGACCCAACATTGTCTGTGAAAGGTATAACACAACAATTTGTTTCCCAAATTACTTTTCTTTTTCAAGGACACAAATGATTAGCATTCCATTGTATTAGAACAAACACATAAATTTGAAAAAAAAAATCTATAATATGGGATAAAACATGTAGAACACCTACCTATGCTATCAGAAACACACTCTTTATACCATTACCCATGATCTATTATAGAAATACCACAATTACTATATATAATATTAGATCTAGGATTCAAATCACACTAAAAGTAACATCAAACACACAAGAGTCAAAGGAGAAAATTTTGTATGTCTTGGGATGTCTTTGTTCTCACCCTCGGCTATTGTGGAAGAAAATTCTTGGTTGGAGTGGACACTCAAGGGGGGGGGTGGTGAATTGAGTTCCAATTAAAATTTATATTAAAATATTTCTTAAGAAAATCCCCCCATTTATAAAACAAGTTAAACTATAGTGAATTTCTAAAATTGTAATGGTTCAATTAGATTCTCAAAAGAGTGGTTAGTTCTCAGTTAATCTAATTAGAGAATTAAATTAGCCTTTGAAACTAACTTTCTAATTGACAATAGATATAAACACATGCAAGGTTAAATATCAAATTAATATTAAAATAGATTTGTATTTCAATGTAATAAGTAGTGGTATATAAATTAGATACTATATATTTTGAACATAAACTAAAAATTCACAACAAATATAACCAATAGGTTCAGTATCAAGACTAGGATTAGTCCTCTCAAATTTATATATATATAAAAGTGATCCACACCCTGGATCGGGGTTAAGAACAGTAAAGAACTGTTCAAGCCATGTAGGGACCACTACCACTGTTCTTCGTGGGAAATGAAAATAATGATCCAGCCACACAGGGACCTCTTCCAATGTTTTCATGGGTAATCACAAGTAAGGAGTTCTGGTATGAGTATTGTGATATCCTCTAGTTCAGCACAAGAGACAGTGTGTGTGTAAAATAAACAGGATAAATACACTGCTCTAAAGTAAATAATAAATCACTTAGAGAAAGTATATGAAAGTTTAGAAAGCTCTAGTGATTTGGTAGTGCAGCTCTGGACACGTTGTATTCCGCAGAATAGCTTTTGAGTCTTTCCCTGTTTTTTTGTATTGAAAAAACAGTGGGTCTTGGTTCAGCTTTTGTTTCACCAAGAGAGAAGATGTTTTCTTGACTCTAGAGTACTTCGTGTGTTCTTCAAAAATGGAGGATTGCATGTATGGAACTTCTTTGAGGATCGTGCAATGTGTTCATCAGAGTTGTGCTCAGGATTTTTCTACAATGTGTGTCAAGACGTGTCAAGCGTGCACATATATTCTCTACTATAGCTCAATATTCTTTATATTCCATGAGCTCCAGAAATAGGAATGATTTCCATTCCATATATACGCGGTACGATTTCCTGACAGACCAAAAAAAATCATTAAAAAACATTAATTTCATT
The DNA here is from genome assembly GCA_963277665.1 of Viscum album. Classification (NCBI taxonomy): domain Eukaryota; kingdom Viridiplantae; phylum Streptophyta; class Magnoliopsida; order Santalales; family Viscaceae; genus Viscum; species Viscum album. The sequence goes on along the minus strand of OY728141.1, from coordinate 1,603,090,449 downwards.
AGAGACATCAAATATGACTGTTAGTATTATTTAAATAATATTGAAAAAAAGGTTATGAAATGGTGTCACAGTGATTATGTAAATGGTGTCTTCTTCGTGGTATGTCCATCACGGTATGTCCTACATGGTGTCTAGGTCATGGTGTGTCCTTCACGGTGTCTGGGTCACGGTGCGTCCTTCACTGTGTCTGGGTCACGGTGTGTCCTTCACGGTGTCTGAATCATGGTGTGCCTTCAAGGTGTTTGGGCCACGGTGTGTCCTTCATCGTGTCTGGGTCACAGTGTGTCCTTCACGGTGTCCGGGTCACGGTTTGTCCTTCACGGTGTCTGGGTACTTAGTCAAATATCTGTATTTAGACTTAAATATTAATATGCGGAATATGAATTAAGATTAACCATTTGAAAATAAGTGAATTTGAAACATAAACACAAAGGTTTGATAAGATAAGTGAGAGTTGTATCATGCATAAGATTTGTAAATAATAGTGAGATTAATTAATCATCAATATGATTTGCTGTCATTTAAACATGATGTGTAATTATTATTGAGATTTGTGACCATTAAAACATGAGTAATAAATTAGGAGTCCAACAATCTCCCCCTTTTTGATGATCACAAATCATGTATAGGGAAAATATAAATGAAATGAAACGTTTAGAGATACCATAAATAATAACGGAGTTAGAGAATAATATATTCTATAGTAACATATCTTTTTATATTACTAATACTTGTACTCTTTCACCCCTTTTTGGGATTATCAAAAAGTGCAACAGAAGGAAGTGAGTGAAATTATGAATTTGTCCTTAAAAACGTCCATAATAGATGATACAGTAGAAATACAAACAGTAAACAGCAAAATACATCTCATCTAAAAGAAAGAATTCACTTGAATCATCAGGGATCGGCCTTTGACTTGACTTTATCAGTAGCAGGAGCTTATTCTAATGTAGAAGAAGGAATATATGTGGTAGAAAAAGATGGTAAGGGTAGACCTTCAAAAATAGAGGGATCCAAAGTAGGAGCTGTAGAAGATCTTGTCTGTGGTTGGTCAAGAATGACTGGCCGGATCTGAGAAAGGGCTTTGCTGACTTACATGACCATTGAGGCTAAGGCAGGTAGACCAGGTCTGAGGGGTGCAGCATTTGGAGCAATGATAGGAGTACTCTACACATGAAGATAAGGTTTCAGAAGATTGATGAAATCAGTAATGATTTCTCCACCATATTGCATAGACTTTTCAAAATCGTCTTTATTCTCCAGGAAATTTTCCAACAATCTGGTGAACGCTGTATTCTTCTGAACATGAGCATTAAAAGCTTGAGTCAATGGAAGTATTTTCAAGTTCTCCACAAGATACATAATTTGGATTTTCATGTCACTTTTAGAGAAAATCCGGGTGAAATAAAATTCTATCAACTTGGTGATCTCTTGTTGAGAAGCAATTGCAATCTTAGAATGGATCTGAACAAGATCAAGTGATCTATCACTGTTCTTCATAACATCAGACATAGGAGACAGATTGAAACCACTAAGGGAATTCTGAAGTTCTTCCTTGATTATGGACCTAAGAAAGGAATCATCCAATGAAGGTGTAGAGGTCTGAATAGAGGAAGGAGAAGCCTTGACAGCTTCGGTTAGAAATTTGATCTGTTTTAAAACTTTTTGCAGAAATCCAGTGTACTCATCTGTGAGATTATTTAGATTTTTCACAAGCTCTATCATGCAATTCAGCATCTTGGTGTGTCTTGTTCCAATATTCCCATCAAAATAGAGTAGATAAGGATGCACTTGAGACACAATCTCTCGAGAATGGTTGGAAATACCTGGTTTATGAGAAGCATCAATAGGTGCAAGAGATGACACAAGAGTAGGAACATGCTCTGATATTGCAGACAATTCTATTTTCATGTTTTCCACCAAACCATTCATATTAGAAACATCAGCACTAAGGAACCTATTTTTAACTCTGAATTCTTGTATTTCTCAAATAACCCTTGGTTGAATATTTAGAATAATATTTTCCAAAAGAATAAATGCATCTTATTGACATAGTTGAGTCACTGGTCAAGGTTGAGTGGATAAAATTTTCATAACACCAGCCAAGATAGTCTCTCCAAAGACTTTCAAATCATCCTTAGTTACAAACGATTATTGCTCGGTTTAGAGTGTAGGTGAAGATAGTGGTACAGGTTTTGATGAAGATTCTGATTGTGAATCAATATTAGTTTCAAATTCAGATGAAGGTTGAGGCTCTGGTTCTTGTTCTGGATGAGATACTGACTTTATTTGAAACAAAGAAGAGATATATATTCTAGTTGCAGTCACTTCCATTGATTAAATCATATCATAAAAACTTGTAAACTCATACCGAGTGTACACAGAATGTTTGAAAATTGGTTGAGATGTTCCAGAAGATCCAGATTCTTCAATCTCAAGGTTTTGAGGTTACTCCCCCTCAAAATGTGCTTCCATTTCAGGTTCTTGAGGCACAGCTACATGATCAATATCAACAAGATCAGTACTAATCTCTTCTGCAAATTCTTGTCTTCCCAATTGAAAGGCAATTTCTATCCTCTCATCAGCAGAGGGTATGTACTCAGGAACCAATTGTTCCATTGGTTGTGCTTCTAGACTTTCTTTTTTTTCAACAGGGAGATCCTATGGATTAACATTTTCTCTTGCTGTGATTTCGAATAGATCAGCTTCTTCCATGACTTGCTGCTCTAAATCATGGATAAATAATTATCTTGCAACCTCATACTGAACTTTGTAATCAACATAATTTCTAGAAGCATGAGCTTCTTCTTCTCTAAAAACATAAACAACTTCCTCTCTAAGAATTATTTCAGTAGGAACATCAGCAGGGAAAACAACCCTTTCCTTTTCAATAGGAGTTGCTTCCTCTTGAGGTATTTTAGCCTCTTCTTCCTCTTCTTCCTCCGGGTGCTCAACCACTTCATCTGGTTCCAAACCAAGATCATTTATATTCTTTTTCCTTCTTGGATAATCAACAGTATTGTACTTCTTATAAAGTTGACCATTATCCTCAACCCACTACTTCTTCCTAGGGTTCCAATTTATCTTCATCCTTCTAATGATAGGCTTGGATAAACAGAAATCGAAATTCTATATCCTTTCTTTATTCGGTCCAACAACTCCCTTGGAAACTAACTTGATCGAAATTATCTTTGAGTAAAACAAGGAGGAGGATTTAGAAGTTACTTTAATTAGCTCACATATATGGGTAATGACATATTTTCATAAATTTATCTTATGTACATTATTCAATAGATGAATCTGGAACAAATCCTGATACTTCAACACATAAAAATCTCCATTTCTTAGACTAATCAAATTCTGAACAAATTTGAACAGTAGTCTTGTCTCCCCCTCCAATTCAGCTGTTATACCCCTTCGCATGGTGCCATTTCTAGTTAGGATTTCCAAAGCATTCTCCAGATCAAATATGTTAGTTGTTGGAGGAGGGTCTCTTTGGTAATCATCACAAATTCCTTCATGAGGAATCCTTAGGCATGTAGCCCACAACCTTGAAGAGAATGAACACTTTTGTCCATTGATCCAGCTTGTTACCATATAGCTTTCTCTAGCATCAAAAGAAAACTTTACATATTGGTAAAATTGAGATACTAAATTTGGGTAAATCGGTCTATCTTGTCAAAAGAACCAATCGAGCCATCCTTTTTCTCTTAAGACTTTCAAGACTAACGACTTGCTAGACAACAACCACTCAGGGAAAATATCTTTTTCAGGTACTATAGTACGTCTTACAAGATTCGTATTTAGAGGTCCTTCAGGAGCTATCCCCAGTGCTCTTTTCTGTTTCTTAGAGAGACACTTCTCAGACGAGGGTGAAGATAGATGCTTCATCCTTGGAATTCCCTAACGGTTCAGGTGAGGGAGAGGAGAAGGCTTTCAAGGTAAAGAGGGTTCGAGAGAGTGAGGATGAGAGAGTTCGGGTAAGGAATAGAGTGAAAAACCCTTATGTTTTATAATTTTGGAATGTCAAGCGTCATAAAAACAAAATTATGGGAAATAGAATAGCGGTGAATTAAAAATTACCATGATGTGGGTTAAAATAAATATATAAAGAATCTTCATGGTGAGACCGTGAGTAGGCATTACGGTGCGATGAAAAATAGTCATCACGGTGAGACAGTTGGTGGTCATCACGGTGAGATAGAAATTGAATTGTTCTGTCACGGTAAGATAGTTAAATGAACTATTCTATCATGTGAGACAGTTATGTGACAGACCGTGAAGGCATGGTGTTTATTGTGAGTCCGTAAGCAGGATACAGTAACTGAGAAACAGTGAATTTGAAACCATAAAGTAAAATATAGAAAAAAGGTGAACAATAAGATCTATAATATGTCTATTTATGATTAATCATACCAAGATCATTTATGATGTAGTCTAATCTCTCATAATTTAATGGTTTGGTGAATATATTAGCAAGTTGATATTCAGTACCAATGAATTCCAATGTGATATCACATTTTTAGTAATGATCCCTCAAAAAGTGATGTCATACATCAATATGCTTTGTCCTAGAATGAGAAATAGGATTCTTTGAAATGTTAATAGCACTTCTGTTGTCACAATTTATTGGTACATGTCTGAATTGATATCCATAGTCTAGTAATGTGTGTTTCATCCAAAAAATTTGTGCACAACAACTTCCAAAAGCTATGTATTCAGCTTCTGCAGTAGATAATGCAACAGAATTTTGTTTCGTACTACACCATGATACTAGTGAGTTGACTAAAAAGTGACATGTTCCAAAGCTTCTTTTTCTATCTAACTTACATCTAAAAAAATCAGCATCATAATAGCTAACTAGTTCAAAATAGTGTACTTTTGTATAGAACATTCCTAAATTGGGAGTATTCTTGAGGTATTTGAAAATTCTCTTTACAGCATTTAAATGTGACTCTAGGATTTTCTTGAAAACGAGCACACATACACACACTAAACATAATATCAGGATGATTATCAGTCATGTAGAGTAGACTTCCAATCATTCCTCTATAAGTAGTTTGATAAATAGATTTTCCATCTTTGTCAAGATCCAACTTATAGGTGGTACTCATGGGAGAGTCAGAACTTTTTGTGCTATCCAATCCCAAACATTTCAAAAGATATCTAGTATATTTTCTTTGAGTTAAAATAACTATATTATTGTTTTGAAAGATTTAAAATCCAAGAAAGAATTTACGTTCACCCATTAAACTCATGTCAAATTTTTTTTTCATCATTTTAGAAAAATCAGTAAATAGGGAATTTCTTAAAGATCCAAAAATAATGTCATCTTCATAAATTGGTACAATTAAAACATATTTAGAAATTTGTTTTATAAAACAAGTAGGATCAGCTATTACTTTTGTAAAACCTTTATAAATTAAGTAAAATACTTAATCTATCATACCAATCTCCTCGAGCTTGCTTTAAACCATATAAATCATTTGATAATTTAAAAATATGATTTGGAAAATGAGGGTTTGTCAATCCAGGTGGTTGTTTAACAAAAACATCCTCATCTATATACCAATTAATGAATGCACTCTTGACATCTGTTTGATGTGGTTTGAAATTTAGATGTGCAGTATAAGCATGTAAAATCCTAATGGATTTTAGTCTGTCTACTTGAGCAAAAGTCACCTCATAATAAATTCCTTCTTCTTGACTATAGCCTTGTGCAACTAATCTAGCCTTTTTTCTAACTATATTTACAGATTCATCTACTTTATTTCTAAACACCCATTTAGTTCTTATAGTGAAAGTGTCCTTAGGTCTTTCTACTAGTTTCCAAACATTATTTATTTAAAACTGATTGAGTTCTTCTTGCATAGAAATTACCCAAAATTCATCATTAATAGCATCATCAATGTTTTTAGGATCAACCTGTGACAATAAGGCTTTATGTTCAACCAAATTACTAAGAGAAGCTCTAGTCTATGCCCATCTATCATGATTACTAACAACAACATCTAAATGATGATTCGTTAGAATTCTAGTTGATCTAGTAAATGTAGATCTAGAAATTTCAGGTTCAACTATGGGTTCGGGTTCAATAGGAGCATATTATTAAATATTTCCAGAACTGGTTGTCTTTACAGCAGGTTTATTGATTTTATCATTAAGGGTTAGAAAAGATAAATCTTCTTCAAGATTTTCAAGAGATGACTTTGGCTCATGTGGATCAGTTTCATCAAATTTCATGTGAACAGATTCTTCAACACATTTGTTTCTTTTATTAAAGACTCTATAGGATTTTCTAGCAAAATAATTACCATGAAAAATTCCTTCATCACTCTTAGATGAAAACTTGTCAAGATTATCCTTTATATTACGAATAAAAACATTGTAGACAAAGACTCTAAAGTAACAAACTTTAGGTTTTCTATTATTCCATAACTCATATGGGGTCTTCTTGAGAACATGTATTATCAAGACTCTATTAATAATATAACAAGCTGTATTCATAGCCTTAGCCCATAAATAAATATGTGGGACATCTTAATTAAGCATGGTTCTAGAAATTTCTTGAAGGGTTCTATTTATTCTTTCTACTACACCATTCTTTTGAGGTGTCACAGGGGAAGATAAGTTGTGACTATAGACATTGTGTGAGAAATAAGATTCAAACTCTTGATTTTCAAATTCACGACAATGATCAATTTCAGGGTTTTAATCATATGTATACTAAGGATTTCCACAGACGTGGAGTATTTAATAAATAAAGAACAAGCTTAACTTTTGTGAGCTAAGAAGTATACCAAAGTATGTCTAGAAAATTCATCTACTAAGACATAGACATAGTGATTCCCACTTAATCTAGAAACTCTAGAAGGTCCAAAAAAGTCCATGTGAACCAACTCAAGAGGTTGAGAAGTTGACAATTCATTCTTTTGGTTGAAAGAGATTTTGTGTTGCTTTCCCTTTTGACAATAATTACAAACATTTTCATGTGGAAACTCAAGTTTGGTTAAGTCTCTAAATAAGTTCTTCCAAGATAGTTTTCAAAGTGAGTGGATGTTGTACTGTCTTAATCTTCTATGCCATAACCAAGATTCTTTCTGAAAAGCATTTAGGCAGGTAACATTTTTCTCTGCTAAGTAATTCAGATCAACAACATAATCATTTTCATTTCTCAAGGAAAGGAATACTAAAACAATTTTATAGTTAAAAACATTACAAGAATTATTTTCAAATTTAACATTAAAGCCATCATCACATAATTGAGATATACATAACAAGTTATATTTCAATCCATCAACAAATAAAACTTTAGAATTTAAAATAGAGTTTATGTTACCAATTTGGCCTAGGCTGATGATTTTTCCCTTATAATTATCTCCAAAGGTGACATGGCCTCCATAATCCTTGATTAGGCTCTTGAAGAATGAGTAGTCCCCAGACAACTGTCTTGAGAATCCACTTCCAAATACCATGTCTTCTTATGGGAACTCTTCAAACAGGTTTCCTACAAAACCGATTTATATGGGAAATGACTTCGGTACCCAGATCTTCTTGGGTCCATATAGGTTAGAAATCAATGATTTTGGTACCCAAATTTATCTTATGGGTCTCATAGATTTTACAATGTCAAAATATTTTCAGAGATAAACTCTATTTGATCTATAACTATGTGAATAACCAGTTGAAGCATGTGAATTTCCAAAAATGGAACTAATAGTATTCTTTCCAGATTTTTGAATAAATCTATTCTCAGTAATCTGTCTCTATCCAAGTTGGTAGCCTATTCCAGTAGTGTATTTCAGTGCCACTTGATTTCCTAGCATTTTAGTAAGTCTATATTTTCCCTTTGTGAATTTTTCTATATCCTTTCTAAGTTTTTCATTAGACATTTTCAATTCTTCATTTTCCCTTAAAAGTTGTGCATTCTTTTCTTTTTAAATATCAAGAGCAGATTTAACACTTGAAGTGAGAGCATGTTGTTTCTTTAATGACTTATATTTGTCCTTAAGTATATTGAATATTTCATCTAGCATGTTAAAATATTCAGATAATTCAGCATCAGACATATAATCATATTCAAAATTAGATTATACATCATCTCCAGAATAATATGAATTTAAAACAGTAGTATCTAAGGTTACCTCAGATGTCTTGGTCATGAAACACATGTTGGCATGATTCTTTTCAGAATCAGAGATTTTAGATTCACTTGTGCTGTCTTCTGAAGCACTCCAAGTAGCTTTCATAGCATTCTTGTACTTATTGTCCTTATAATCATGTTTCTTTTTGAACTTCAGTTTTGGACAGTCTGCTTTTATGTGACCTTTACTTTTTCATTCATAGCAGACAACCTCATCATTTTTATCAGCTTTCTTCCAGTCCTTTTTCCAATGACCATTACTGTCATACTTTCCACTGTAATTTTATTTTCTGAAGAATTTCTTCTTCTTATAAAACTGCTTAAATCATTTGGCTATTTGAGCCATCTCAGCATCACTGGATGAATCAGAATCTTCACTGGTTGAGCTTTTAGTTTGTATTTAAACTTTGTCTTTTTCCTTACTCTTAGAAGTAGTATATTTAAAAGCTATAGAATTTCTTTTTGGTTAATCACTTTCCTCCTTATTCACTTTGAGTTCTTCCTCATACATCATTAGTTTACCAATAAGCTCTTTGACATGCAGTGCTCCAATGTCACATGATTCCATGATTGAAGCAAATGTGCCTCTCCATCAGTCTGGAAGACATCTCAGTATCCTCATAATTTTTTCCATTACTAAAACAACTTTACCAAGTAAACTAATTGTATTAACTATCTCATTGAACCTGAGATACATATTAGAAATAGTTTCATCATCCTTTATCTTAAAATTATCATATTTAATAGTATAAGTATTTAATCTCATTTCTTTAACATTTTTTGTTCCTTCATGAGAAACTCCCAAAGTATCACATATTTCATAAGAAGTTTTGCAAGTAGATATTCTGTTAAACTCCTCATCTCCTAATGAACAATACAAAGCATTCACATATTTATAATTTTTATTGTAAGCTACTTTAGTAGGTTCATCCCAAGTTGATCTTTCATTTTCTGGAATATTATATTGAGATTCTATAGTAGTCCAGATATCAAATCCCATACTTTCCAAATGAATTTTCATTTTAAGTTTCCACTGGGCATAGTTTGTCCTCTTAATGAAAGGTGGACGGTTAGTAGTAGCACCCTCTAGTCTATTTTCTATAGCTAAATTTTATAAAGTAAAGTTAAAGAGATAAAATTTAGAACTAATAGAAATTTATGATCTTTAAAGATGCAACTAAAATTACAGTTGAAAAACAGAGTGTTTTGAAAACTTTTAGATATAAAAAAACCTCTGATAACAAATGTTGGTTAGAGTGGACACTCAAGTGGGGGGGGGGGGGGGTGAATTGTGATCCAATTAAAATTTCTGTTAAAATATTTTCTATGAAAATCCCCCAATTTATAAAATAATTTAAACTATAGTGAATTTGTATAACTATAATGGTTCGATTAGATTCTCAAAAGAGTGATTAGTTCTCAGTTAATATAATAAGAAGATTAAATTAGCTTTTGGAACTAACTTATTGATTTACAATAGATAAAAACACTTTCTAGAATAACGATCAATGTAACTTTAAAATAGATTTGTATTTAAAAGTAATAAGCAGCGGTATATAAATTAGATACTGTATATTTTGAGATTAAACTAAAAATATAGAGCAAATATAACCAAGAGGTTCAGTCTCAAGCCGAGACTTTGTCCTCCAAAATTTATATATATATAAAAGTGATCCACTCCCTGGATCGGGGTTAACAACAGTACAGAACTATTTAGGCCACACAGGGACCTCTACCAGTGTTGTTCGTGGGAAGTTAAAATAAAGACCAGGACACATAGGGACCTCTTTCACAGTTGTCGTGGGTAATCACGAGTAAGGATTTTTGGTATGAGGACTATGATATCCTCCAGTTTATCATAGGATACAGTGTATGTGTAAAATAAGTAGGATACACACACTACACGAAAGTAAATAATAAATCACTTAGAGAAAGTATATAAAATTTTATAAATCTCTAGTGATTTGGCAGTGCTTCTCTGGACTCGTTGGATTCAGCATAATAGCTTCAGAGTCCTTCTCTGGTTTTTCTGTTGAAAAAAACGTGTGCCGTGGTTCATCTTTTTTTTCTCTAGGAGAGAAGATGTTCTCTTGACTCTTAGTACATCATGTGTTCTTCAAAAATGCAGGATTGCATGTATGGAACATCATTGAGGATCGTGTAATGTGTTCTTCACAGTTGTGCTCTGGATTGTTCTATAATGTGCGTCGAGATGTGTCAAGAGCGCACATATATTCTCTACTACATCTCAATCTTCTTTATATTCCTCTAGCTCCGACAATAGGAATGATTTCCTTTCCATATATATGAGGTACGGTGTCCGTACAGACCAACACCTATCATTAAATAACAATAATTGCATTGAAGACATCAAATATGAACGTTAGTATTATTTAAATAATATTGAAAAAAGGTTAAGAAATGGTGTTACAGTGATTATGTAAATGGTGTATCCTTCATGGAATGTGCATCACATTATGTCCTTCATGGTGTTTGGGTCACGGTGCCTGGGTCACGGTGTGTCCTTCACGGTGTCTGGGTCACGGTGTGTCCTTCACGGTGTCTGGGTCACAGTGTGTCCTTCATGGTTTCTGGGTCATGGTGTGTCCTTCATGGTGTCTGGGTCACGGTGTGTCCTTCACGGTGTCTGGTACTTAGGAAAATATCTTTATTTAGACTTAAACAGTAATATGCAGAATATTAAATAATCATAACCATTAGAATATAAGATAATTTGAAACATAAAAATAATGGTTTGATAATATAAGTGCGAGTTGTGATCATGCATAAGATTTTTAAAGAATAGTGAGATTAATTAATCATTAATATGATTTTCTATAATTAACACATGATGTGTAATTATTATTGAAATTTTTTATCATTAAGACATGAGCAATACATGAGGAGTCCAAAAATATCCCCCCTTTTGATGATCACAAATCATGTATATGGAAATTATAAATGAAATTAAATGTTTAAAAATAACATAAATAATAACAGAGTTAGAGAATAATAGACTCTACAGTAACATATCTCTTTAGAATACTGATACATGTACTCTTTCTCCAACTTTTGGGATTATCAAAAGGTGAAAAAGAAGGAAGGGTATGAAATTAAGAATTTTTCATTAAAAACGTATATAATACATGATACAGTATAAATACAAACAATAAACAGAAAAAGACATCCCATATAAAAGAATGCAGTCACTTGACTCTTCAGGGATCGGCCTTTGACTTGCCTTTATCAATAGTAGGAGCTAATGCTAATGTAGAAGAAGGTATAGATGTGGTAGAAAAAGATGGTAAGGATAGACCTTCCAAATAGAGGGAGCCAAATTAGGATATGTAGATGATCTAGTCTTTGGTTGGTCAAGAATGACTGGGAGGATTTGAGAAAGGGTTTGGTTGACTGACATGACAGTTTAGGCTAAGGCAGGTAGACCAGGTCTGAGGGGTGTAGCATCTGTAGAAACAACAGCAGTACTCAGCACCTGAAGATACGGTTTCAGAAGATTTATGAAATTATTAATTATTTATCCCCCATATTGCATAGCCTTTTCAAAATCATCCTTATTCTCTATTAACTTGTCCAACAATCTGGTGAACTCTGTAAGCTTCTGAACATGAGCTTTAAAATCATGAGTCACAGGAGGGATTTTAAGGTTCTCCATAAGATACAAAAAGTGATTTTTCATATCACATTTAGAGAAAATCTAGGAGAGATAAAAGTATAACTTCTTGGTGATCTTTTGTTGAGAATCATTTGAAATCTTAGAATGGATCTGAACAAGATCAAGTGCTCTATCACTGTTCTTCATAACTTCAAACAGAGGAGACAGATCAAACCCACTAAGGGCATTCTAAAGTTCTTCCTTGATTATGGACCTATGTAAGGAATCATCCAAAGACGGTGTGGAGGTTTGACCCGAGGGAGGAGAATCCTTGACAGCTTCGGTTAGAACTCTGAGCTATTTCAAAACATTTTGCAAACATCCAGTTTACTCATTTGTGAGATTATTCGGATTTTCCACAATCTCTCTCTTGTGTTGCAGAATATTGGTGTGTCTTGTTCCAATCTCCTCATCAAAAGATATCAAGATAAGGATTCATGTGAGACACAATCTATCGAGAATGGTTGGAAATATCTGGTTCATGAGAACCAGAAACAGGTGCAGGAGCAGAAATAGGAGCAGGAACAGGCTCGGATCTTGAATATAATTCTGTTTGCAGGTATTCCACCAAAACTTTCAAATTAAAAAAATCAGCACCAAGAAACCTATTTTTAACTCTGAATTCTTGTATTTCTCGAACCATCCTTAGTTGAATATGTAGAATAATATTTTCCAAAATAATCAATTCATCTTCTTGACTTAGTTAAGTCACTGTTCGAGGTTGAGTGGATAAAATTTTCTCAACACCAGCCTAGATAGTCTCTCCAAAGACTTTCGAAACATCCTTATTTATAAAGGATTGTTGCTTGGTTAAGAGTGTAGTTGAAGGAAGTGGTACAGGTTCTGATGCAGATTCTGATTGTGACTCAGAATTAGTTTTAGATTCAGATGAAGGTTGAGGCTCTGGTTCTAGTTCTTGGTGAACTACTGAATTCAGTTGAAACAAAGAAGAGAGATCTATCCCAGTTGTAGTCACTTGTTGTGATTCACTCACATCATTTAAACATGGAAACTCCAACCGAGTGTACACAGAATATGTAAAAATTGGTTGAGATGTTCCAGCAGATCCAGCTTCTTCAATATCAAGGTTTTGAGGTTCCTCACCTTCAAAATGTGCTTCCATTTTAGGTTCTTGAGGCATAGCTACATGATCAATATCCACATGATCAGATCTAATCTCTTCATCAAATTCTTGTCTTTCCAACTGAAAGGCAATTTGCATCCTCTCTTCAGAAGAGGGTATATATTCATCAACTGATTGTTCCATTGGATGAGCTTCCATACTTTCTTCTTTTTCAAAAGGGAGATCCACTTGATTAACATTTTCCCTAGCAGGGATTTATCCTAGATCAACTTATTCCATGACTTGTTGCTCTAAATCAGGGATAACCAATTCTCTTATAGCCTCAGACTGAACTTCTTTAACAACATCATTTCTAGAAGCATGAGCTTCTTCTTCTCTACAAACATAAACAAATTCCTCTCTAAGAAGTACTTCAGTAGGAACATCGGCATTGACAACAGCCCTTTCATTCTCAACATGAGATGCTTCCTCTTGAGGTATTTCAGCCACTTCTTCTTCTTCTTCTTCTGGGTACTCAGCCAATTCATCTACTTCTAAAACCAGGATCAGTTATATTCTTCAGACTTCTTGGATAATCAATAATATTTTACTTCTTAAAAAGTTGATCATTATCCTCAAACCACTGCTTCTTTTAGCGGTTCCAATTTATCTTCATCCTTCTGATGATAGTCTTTGATAAACAGAAATCAAAATCCTCTAGCCTTTCTTGATTCAGTCCAACTACTCCCTTGGAAACTAACATGGACGAAATAATCCATGAGTAAAACAAGGAGGTGGATTTGGATGTGACTTTAATCAGCTCAAATATATGGTTAATGACATATTTTCATAAATTTATTTTATGTCCATTATTCAACATATGAATCAAGAAAACATCCTGATACTTCAACACAGAAAAATTTCATTTTCTTGGACTATTCAAATTATGAAAAAACTTTAACAGTAGTCTTGTCTCCCCATACAATTCAGCTGTTATGACCCTTCGCTTGGTGTCGTTTCTAGTTAGGATTTCCAAAGAATTCTCCAAATCAATGATTTCAGTTGTTGCAGGAGGGTATCTTTGGTAATAATCACAAATTATTTCATGAGGAATCCTCAGGCATGCAGCCAACAACCTTGAAGATAATGAACACTTTTTTCCATTGATCCTTCGTGTTACCATATAGCTTTCTCCAGCATCAAAAGAAAATTGTACATATTGGTAAAATTAAGATACAAACCATTGGTAAATCAGTCTATCTTGTCTATAGAACCAATCGAGACATCCTTGTTCTCTTAAGACTTTCAAGACTAATGACTTGCGAGATAGCAGCCACTTAGAGCAAATATCTTTTTCAGGTACTACAATAAGGCTTACATGATTCAGATTTATAGGTCCTTCGGGTGCTATCCATGATGCTTTTTTCTATTTCTTAGAGCGGTGCTTCTCAGACAAGGGTAAATATGGACACTTCATCCTTGGAATTCACTGAAGGTTCAGATGAGGGAGAGGAGAAGGCTTTCAAGGTAAAGAGGGTTCGAGAGAGTGAGCAGGAGAAAGGTCGGGTAAAGAATTTAGTGAAAAACCTTTATGTTTTACCATTTCGAAATGTCAAAAGTCATAAGAAAAAAAATGTGGGAAATAAAATAGTGATGATTTATTAATTACCACGATGCGTGTTAAAATAAATATATAAATAATATCCATGGTGAGACCGTGAGTAGGCATTACGGTGCAATGAAAAAATGTTGTCACAGTGATACAGTTGGTGGTCATCACGGTGAGACAGTAAGTGAACTGTTCTGTCATAGTGAGACAGTTAAGTGAACTGTTCTGTCACTGTGAGAATGTTAAGTGATAGACTGTGAACACAAGGTGTTTACTGTGAGACCGTAAGAATTAAACAGTAACTGAGAAATAGTAAATATGAAACCATAAAGTAAAATATAGAAAAACGGAAAACAGTAAGATCTGTAAGATATCTATTTATGATTAATCATACCAAGATCATGTATGATGTAGTCTAATATCTTAGGATTTAATGGTTTAGTGAATATATCAGCAAGTTGATATTCATTACCAATGAATTCCATAGTGATATTACCTTTTTGCTAATGATCCCACAAAAATTGTTGTCTTACATCAATATGCTTTGTCCTAGAATGAGAAACAAGATTATTTGAAATGTTAATAGCACTTGTGTTGTCACAATTTATTGGTACACGTCTGAAATGATATCCATAGTCTAGAAAAGTGTGTTCTTCCACAAAATTTATGCACAACAGCTGCCAGCAGTTATGTATTTAGCTTCTGTAGTAGACAATACAACAAAAAAAATTTCGTACTACACCATGATTCGAGTTACTTGCCTAAAAAGTGACATGTTCCATAGGTGATTTTTATATCTAACTTACATCAAGAAAAATCATATTAAAAATATATAACTTCTTCAAAATATTTTCCTTTTGGATAGAACAGTCCTAAATTGGGAGTATGCTAGAGGTATTTGAAAATTATCTTTACAACATTTAAATGTTACTCTTTAGGGTTTGCTTGAAAATGAGCACCCATACACACACTAAACATAATATCAGGATGACTAGCATTCAAGTAGAGTATACATCCAATCATTCCTCTATAAGAAGTTTGATCAACAGATTTTCCATCTTCATCAAGATCCAACTTACAGGTGGTACTCATGGGAGTGTCACTAATTTTTGTTTTATCCAATGCAAAACGTTTTAAAAGATCTCTAGTATATTTACTTTGAGTTAAAATAATTCCATTATTGTTTTGAAAGATTTAAAATCCAAGAAAAAATTTAAGTTCACCCATTAATCTCATTTCAAATTCATTTTGCATCATTTTAGAAAAATCAGTATATTGGTAATTTCTTGAAGATCCAAAAATAATCTCATCTACATAAATTTGTACAATTTAAATATATTTATAAATTTGATTTATAAAAATAGTATGATCAGATATTACTTTGGTAAAACCTTTGGAAATTAGAAAAGAACTTAATCTATCATCCCAAGCTCTTACAACTTTCTTTAAAAAATATTAATCTTTTGATAATTTGAAAATATGATTTGGAAAATGAGGGTTTTTAAATCCAGGTGGCTGTTTTACAAATATATCCTCGGCTATATACCCATTTAAGAGTTCACTCTTGACATCCATTTGACATAGTTTGAAATTTAGATGTGAAGCATAAGCAAGTAAAATCCTAATGGCTCCTAGTCTGGCTACTAGAGGAAAATTATCCTCATAATCAATTCCTTCTTCTTGACTATAGCGTTGGGGAACTAATCTAGCCTTGTTTCTAACTATATTTCTAGATTCATCTACATTATTTCTAAACACCCATTTAGTTCCTATGATGAAAGTGTCCTTAGGTCTTTCTATTAGTTTCCAAAATTTCTTTCTTTCAAACTGGTTGAGTTCTTCTTGCATAGAAATTAGCCAAAATTCATCATTAATAGCATCATCAATGGTTTTAGGTTCAAGCTATGACAAGAAGGATTGATGTTCAACCTGATTTGAAATAGAATCTCTAGTATGTGTCCCTCTATCAATATTACCATCAACAAAGTCTAAAGGATGATTCTTTATAATTCTAGTTGATCTTGTACAGGTAGGAATAGAAATTTTAGGTTCATATATGGGTTCGGGTTCATTAAGAGCATATTCTGAAATATTTCCAGAACTGGTTGTCTTTAAAGAAGGTTCATTGATTTTATCATTAAGGTTCAGAACAGATAAATCTTCTTCTAGATTTTCAATAGATGACTTAGGCTCATGTGGATCATTTTCATCAAATTTATGTGAACAGATTCATTTTCACATTTGGATCATTTATTAAATACTCTATAGGCTTTTCTAGTTAAATAATAACAAAATAAATTCCTTTATAACTCTTAGAAGTTGAATTTTTAAGATTATAATTTGTATCAAGAATAGAAACATTGCATCAAAATACTCTAAAGTAACTAACTTTCGGTGTTATATTGTTCCATAACTCATATGGGATCTTCTTGAGAACATGACTTATCAAGATTCTATTAATAATATAACAAGTTGTATTCATAGCCTCAACCCAAAAATAAATAGGTAGGTCATATTCCTTAAGCATGGTTCTAGCAATTTCTTGAAGGGTTCTATTCCTTCTTTCTACTACACCATTCTGTTGACGTGTCCTAGGGGAAGAAAAGTTGTGACTATTTCCATTGTGTGAGCAATAAGATTCAAACTCTTGATTTTCAAACTCACGGCCATGATCACTTCTCAGGGTCTTAATTTTATGTCCACTAGGGTTTTCTTTAAACTTGGAGTATTTAATAAAGTAATAACTTGATTCACATTTGTGAGCTAAGAAGTATACCCAAGTATGTCTGGAAAAGTCATCTACTAAGACATAGACATAGTGCTTCCCATTTAAGTGAGAAACTCTAGAAGGTCCAAGCAGGTCCATGTGAACCAACTCGATAGGTTGAGAAGTTGACACTTCTTTCTTTGGTTTGAATAAGATTTTGTGTTGCTTTACCTTTTGAAAAGTAGTAAAAAAAATTAATTTGGATAATCATGTTTGGGTAAGTCTCTAGCTAAGTTCTTCCTAGTTAGTTTTCTAAGTGAGTGGATTTTTCACTGTCCTAATCTTTTCTGACATAACCATGATTCATTCTGAAAAGCATTTATACATGTAACATTTTTCTTAGCTAAGGAATTCAGATAAAAGACATAAACATTTTCATTTCTCAAGGTAGAGAATACTAAAAAAATTATAGTTAAAAACATTACAAGAATTATTTTCAAATTTACAATTAAATCCATCATAACATAATTGAGATATACTTAACAAGTTATATTTCAATCAATCAACAAATTAATCTTCAGAAATTAAAACTGAGTTAGTGATTCCAATTTGGCCTAGGCCGATGATTTTTCCATTAGTATTATCACCAAAGGTGACATGGCCTCCATCAACATTGATTATGCTCTTGAAGCATGAGTAATCCTTATACATATGTCTTGAATATCCACTGTCCAAATACCATGTCTTCTTGTTAGAAATTTCAAACTAGTTTCCTACAAAACAGATTTATATGGTAAATGACTTTGGTACCCAGATCTTCTTGGGTCTAGATAGGTTACAAATCAATTATTTTGGTACCCAAATTTTTCTTATGGGTATCATATATTTTATAGAGTAAAAAGTTTTTGAGAAATAAACTCTATTTGTTCTTAAACTATGTGAATAACCAGTTGAAGCATGTGAATTTCCAGAACTAGAACTCACAGTATTCTGTCCAGATTTCTGAATAAATCTATTCTTAGTAATCTGTCTCTGTCCAGGCTCGTAGCGTATTCTAGTAGTGTATTTCGGTGGCACTTGCTTTCCTAAAATTTGAGTAAGTGTATCTTTTCCCTTTGTTAATTTTTCTAATACCTTTCTACATTTCTCATTATACATTTTCAATTCATTATTTTCCTTTAAATGTTGACCATTCTTTTGTTTTTCAATATCAAGAGTAGATTTAACATTTTAAGTGAGAGCATGTGGTTTCTTTAATGACTTATATTTTTCCTTATGTTCATTGCATGTTTCTTCTAGCA
Source organism: Viscum album (assembly GCA_963277665.1). Classification (NCBI taxonomy): domain Eukaryota; kingdom Viridiplantae; phylum Streptophyta; class Magnoliopsida; order Santalales; family Viscaceae; genus Viscum; species Viscum album. The sequence goes on along the minus strand of OY728141.1, from coordinate 1,603,071,953 downwards.
TGTTACAATATTCAGATAATTCAGCATTAGACATATCTTCAGAATCAGAATCAGATTCTGCATCATCTCCAGAATAATAGGAATTTAAAAGAAGAGTATCTAAGGTTACCTCAGATGTGTTGGTCATGAAACACTTGTTGTAACGATTCTTTTCAGAATCAGAGATTTCAGATTCACTTGTGGTGTCTTATGAAGCACTCCAAATAGATTTCATAGTTTTCTTGTACTTACTATCCTTATAATCATGTTTCTTATTGAACTTCAGTTTTGGACAATCTGCTTTTACGTGACCTTTTCTTTTGCATTCATAGTAGACGACTTCATCATTTTTATCAGCTTTCTTCCAGTCGTTTTTCCAATGACATTTACTATCATACTTTCCTTTGTAATTTTTTTTATGAATAATTCCATCTTCCTATAAAACCTCTTAAATCTTCTGGCTATTTGAGCCATATCAACATCACTGTCTGAATCAGAATATTCCCTGGTAGACCATTCAGTTTGTATTTGAACTTTGTCTTTGTCCATTCTCTTAGTAGTAGTACATTTAAAAGCTAAAGACTTTCTTTTTGGTTCATCACTCTCCTCCTTATTCACTTTGAGTTCTTCCTCATACATCATTAATTTACCAATAAGCTCTTTGACAGGCAGAGCTCCAATGTCACATGATTCTCTAATTAAAATAGATGTGTCTCTCCATCGGCCTTGCAGACATCTCAGTATCCTCATAGTTTGTTCCTTTGCTGGAACAACATTACCAAGTAAACTCATTTTATTGACTATCTCAATGAACCTGAGATACATATCAGAAATATGGTCATCATTCTTCATCATAAAATTATCATATTTAATAGTATAAGTATTTAATATCAATTATTTGACATTAGTTGTTCCTTCATGAGAAACTCCCAAAGTGTCCCAAATTTCATATTCAGTTTTCCAAGAAGGTATTCTATTAAATTCCTCATCTCATAATGCACAATACAAAGCATTAATAGCTTTACAATTATTATTGTAAGCTACTTTAGTAGGTTTATCCCAAGTTGTTTATTCAATTTCTTTAATTTTATATTGAGATTCTATAGCAGTCCAGATATCAAAAACCATACATTACAAATGAATTTTCATTTTAAGTTTCCACTGGGCATAGTTTGTACCATTAAATAATGGTTTCCGGTTAGTAGCAGCACCCTCTAGTCTATTGTCCATAGATAGATTTTATAAAGTAATGTTAAAGACATAAAAATTAAAACTAATAGAAATTTATGAACTTTAATGATGCAACTAAAATCACAGTTGAAAACCAGAGTGTTTTGAAAGCTTGTATAAATAAAACAACCTCTAAAACCAAATAGTGGTCGGAGTGGACACTCAAGAGGGGGGGGGGGTTAATTGAGTTCCAATTAAAATTTTTGTTAATATATTTTCTATGAAAATCCCGCTATTTATAAAACAATTTAAACTGTATTGAATTTTTAAAACTGTAATGGTTCCATTAGATTCTCAAAAGAGTTAATAGTTCTCAGTTAATCTAATCAAAAGATTAAATTATTGTTTGAAACTAACTTACTAATTTACAATATATACGAACACTTTCTAGATTAACTATCCACATAACTTTAAAACATATTTGTATTTAAATGTAATAAGAAGCGGTATAAAAATTAGATACTATATATTTTGAACATAAACTAAATATTCACATAAAATATAACCAAGAGGTTCAGTCTTAAGACGAGACTTAGTCCTCTCAAATTTATATATATATAAATTTGATCCACACCCTGGATTAGGGTTATCAATAGAACAGAACTGTTTAGGCCCCGCAGGGACCTCTACCACAGTTCTTCATGGGAAATGAAAATAAATACAAGGCCACACATGGACCTCTTCCATAGTTGTTGTGGATAAAAACGAGTAAGGAGTTTTGGTATAAGGATTGTGATATCTTCCAGATCAGCATAGGAGACAGTATATGTGTAAAATAAAAAGTATAAACACACATTTCAAAATTATATAATAAATCACGTAGGGAAAGTATATGAAAGTTTAGAAAGCCCTAGTGATTTGGCAGTGCAGCTCTGGACTCGATGGATTCATCAGAATAGCTTCTGAGTCCTTCTATGGTTTTTCTATTGAAAAAATAGAGTGCTGTGGTTCAGGTTTTGTTTCTCCAGGAGAGAAGATGTTCTCTTGACTCTAGAGTACATTGTGTGTTCTTCAAAAATGTAGGATTTCATGTATGGAACTTCTTTGAGGATCGTGAAATGTGTTTTTCACAGTTGTGCTCAAGATTGTTCTTCAATGTGAGTCGAGACTTGTCAAGCATGTGCGTATATTCTCTACTATAGCTCAATATTCTTTATATTTCATGAGCTCTGGAAATAGGAATGATTTACTTTCCATAGAAACGAGGTATGGTTTATTGACAGACCAAAAACTATCATTAAATAACATTAATTGCATTAAAGACATCAAATATGACCATTAGTATTATTTAAATAATATTGAAAAAATTGTTAAGAAACAGTGTCACATTGATTATGTAAACGGTTTCTTCTTCACGGTATGTGCATCACGGTATGTCCTTCACAGTGTCTGGGTCACGGTGTGTCCTTCACGGTGTGTGGGTCACGGTGTGTCATTCACGATGTCTGGGTCACGGTGACTCCTTCACGGTGTGTCCTTCACGGTGTTTCCTTTATGTTGTGTCCTTAACGGTGTCTGGGTTAGGGTGTGTCCTTCACGGTGTCTGGGTCACGGTGTGTCCTTCAAGGTGTATGGGTCACCGTGTGTCCTTCATGGTGTCTGGGTTAGGGTGTGTCCTTCACGGTGTCTGGGTACATAGGAAAATATCTGTATTTAGACTTAAACTGTAATATGCAGAATATTAATTAATCATAACCATTAGAAAATAATAGAATTTGAAACATAAACACAATGCTATGATAAGATAAGTGATAGTTTTGATCATGCATAATATTTGTAAATTATAGTGAGATTAATTAATCATCAATAAGATTTTATATCATTAAAACATTATGTTTAATTATTATTGAGATTTATGATCATGAAAATATGAGTAATACATGAGGATTCCAAAAAAAATGATTAAGAGAATCGTCAGAAGTGAGATAAATATCCATAAAAAAATTGGAAATTTTCAAAATATTAATGGGGCACATGTTTTCCTCTTTGGTAATCCAATCCATGTTTTACCCACGTCACCTCCTTTGAATATGAGGAAACCAAGCTACAATGTTAATTAGAGTTCCGATGTGGTTTTTAAAATTGATCAGAACCCATTATAACTGCCATATCTAGCCACATATCATTTCTAGCACACCTCTTGTATCATTTTAAAACCATGTGTCCCCCTCATCCATTCTTCATATCTATAGGGAATGGTTAGTATTTACTATGACCAATGTAATGAAAACCCATTTTTCATTTTTTATATATCAAACCCCTGAGACTCTTTAAAGGACTTCCCCACCTATGAGATGCATTCTAGAAACCATTGAAAATAATTATTAATTTATATTTAAATGGAAAATTACCTATTCATAGGTTCAAGAATCCCTGCATTAAAAAATATCACCTTTATGTTTCACTCCTAATGATCACCAAGACACCAAGCTAATATAATTCTATCCATCGGGACCTCACAACATCTTCAATCTCCTACGTTTCCCCTTGAACACCACTATTCTTCAATAACACTATAACCAAAGGAACAACCATAACAAAAATAAGTATCGTGTTGTGGTTTATAATACAACTCAGATGATCCTAAAATTTTGAATCAATATCGGACTTAATATCATCACCATCAAGAAAATTAGATAGGCCAGGGTGATATCATTGAAGTTATGACACAAGGATGATGTCATGCATAACACTCTACCACTATGGAAGATAGAGATGGTGTGATACTATACCAATCCTCCACACAACCTTTATCATCCCCATAATACCCTGATAACTTTTAAAAATATTTCTCCTTAAAAAAATTTATGTCTTCAATAGCTTGTATTACATGAAATACATAGCTTAAACAAACCACGATATACTATTAAATTATTATTCTACAGTGTTTACCACCGAGACATTGTATTATATGGAATGAATAGAACTATATTATGGAATATATATGGTCTATACATTTATAAAAATAATTAATTCATTACCAACTGATTATAATTTTAAAAATATTTATTTGAAAATAAAATTTATGTTTTTATTAAAAATTGTTTCAAATGTAACTATGTGTAATTTGTATTAATAAATTATGTTAGTTTCTATTCGTGAATGGTTTTAATGAAATGTATACATTATATATTCAATAATGTGTTTTAATGATTATTTAATATTTTTCTAGTCATGGGATTAGAATAATGCAAGTTTTATTACCAAAAACTCTCTTTTTTTAAAAACCATTTTCACCATGTTGAATGAACATATTAAAAAATAATTTCCTTTTCAACATCTAGGTATTTAATTAGATAAAATTGAGTACATATTTAAAATCATATGGTTAAAAATTATTAAATAGGACCTTTTTATTTTTTTCAATAAGAATATTTACTATTTTAAAATATATCACCTCAACAATGGGTAAATCAGATTAATATATATTATAACTAGCTGATAAGGCTTTTATTATACTTCCTAATTCTTATTTGTTGAACGAAATTCTACCCTTATCCCCATATTCATTTATTTTATTTTATTAATGGAAGCTTGCCCATGAAAATGACCAAAATATTATTTAAATTAAATAATGTTACTAAATGCGACTGTCTTTCTTTATAATAACATTTATGTATATACTTGCGGAAAAACCATGTTATGAATAAATCCAAATGAATATATTTATTATAATAAAAATATTTTAATTGTTATTTTTTTTGGTTTTAAAAAATTACCATTAATTAGTACAGATATTTGAGCCTTATATCTTGACTATACACTGCATGAGTACCTTAACAACTTCCATATACATGTTATAAACATTCAGGTCTTCCTAATAGGCCAACCCTATGATCTATAAGAGTAGATATAATGGTGTTCCTTAAAATATGTAATCGACTTAACCGATTAAAATTATTACTTCTTAATTACCTCATCTAAATCAATGGTAATTATTATAAAATAAAAATTAATATATAATAAATATATGTAAATTTTACTAGGATTATTAATTCACTATTATCCACCCTATTTCCTATCAAATCAGTTGTGAAATTATCATCCATGCACGCATACAACTTATCATCTCCTAATAAAGATACTATTAATTTTACATCACCATGTATCATAGATGGATATTATGATAGGTTTATTTTTTTATGATATTCATTACATAATAAAATTTTTTAATCATAACAAATCTTCATGCATTCCATATATACTATTAGAAATTACAACATCACTCATTTATTTGTGTGGACTACGACATCAATGAAATGATGTGATTTGTTTCATTTAAATTGCACTTGGATTATAATATATATATATATATATGTAATGAATTTTTATGATATAAATCATATAATAATGATATTGTAACACTCAAGCTTCTACGGAATGCTTCTCTTTGAATAATACAGTAACGTGTGTTGTAGGCAACTTCGAGTTCTAATACACACCACAACTAGTCAAACTAGCTGTTTATGAATAGAAATACCCATTTTGTAAATTTTAATACATTTTATCCTTAAAATGGACTTCATTTTTGGATTCAAAATATTGAAATTATCTTAGCGTGAATTGTTTCTACATTTCTGATGACTTTCATATTTTGATGAATAGTGAAAATAACTAAATTTTAATTAAAAACATATATTTTACTCGAAATAATCAATAGTGATAAATTATGAATTTGAGTGGTTTAAAAGTATATTTAGAATATATTTTTACCATTTAATAAAATTTTGGTCATTGAACGTAATTTCACATTTAAACCTGACATAAACAAGTCTCAATCTTTTGATAATTATTATTTCTTAAAGACATGCTTTTTATTTTCACAGCGGGAATTAATTTTAAATTATTTTCGAAAACATCTATGTTTTGAATTTAGAAAAAGGGATTCCATATTTAGATTCAGCATATCTAAAATTTTTTTATAGGTAACTTTTATTTTTAGACATTTTGAATAATTATTACGGTAAATATTTTATTTACCATGGTTAAAGGCTAAATCCGGTAAATAAAAGTAAAAAATAATATTATAATAATAATAAATTACCATAAAATGTGTCCTACCCCTATTGGATGATACATTTCCGAGAATGGACTTATTTGGGTTGATTTTGGGACTGCATTTATCCCCTTGTAAGTTATAATGACAGTTTATATTAATTATGTTAAAGTAAATACAAAAATGACATAAGCATATATCTTTTAGAAAAATAATTTTCACATAGGGTTATATATGTTATATTTTCGAATATAAATATTAATTATAAAGCTATAAATATTTCCTACATAATGGTACTTTATGTATAATTTTTAGAAATTTAATAATTAAATTTATTTATGACACAATAATGATGCAGTATTTTCTTTATTAATGAATGAATCAAATAATTGGTATTATAATTATTAAAATAAATATAATTTGAATGTTTTTATGCCATACACGAATTTTATAGATTGATATGACATGTTAGGATTTTATAAATGAATTTGGTTTGAATTAATAAAGTTTTTTAAACATTAACAAAAATCAATTATTAAATAGTGTCAAAATTAACATAAAATAGTTTCAAAAATATATTATATTATTAATTAATTTTCTATTCCTACAAATATAAATTTCGACCAAATTACTTATATAATGATATTTGTATCATAAATGGACCACTTGGGGGTCTCTTGAAAGTATATTTTACGTTAATTTACCATATAATATAAAAATAAAATGTGACATGGTAAATGTCATACTATTTAACTAAGAGTTAAATATAAATGATAAGGTTAATATAGTGACCCAAACCTGTCTAAAATCTATTTTATGAAATTATTTAGACCCATACCCACTGTAGACTTTGAATAATCCACTTTAGAGCCATTATAAATCTAATATTAATTTATTTTAAATTAATACTTTAAGTTTTTCCTAAAGAGCCCCTCCTCCCCCTTATAAAAGGACACCACTTCTAACAAATTATTCAAACTGTAAAAGTCTTTTTGATTAAAAAACCTCTTCCCAAATTTCCTCTAAACTATCCTCTCTTAATCCAAGAGTCCTTACATTAGTCATATTGTCATCTTATGTTCCCATTTTATCCAATCAAAAGAAAGAACCTGAAGAAGAAGTAATGTTTTCACCATCCTCTTTCAATTTCCTTTCTTCTTTCACTTCATCTTTCATTGTTATTTCCATTATAAAATAATAAATTCTGTATCTTCTATATAATATTATGTTATTATAAATATTTCATAACAATATTCATTATTCTATCTATCTTATTACTGATAATGTCACCATGCTTGCGTACATACGACTTACCGTCTCCACGATGTGGTGTAATATGTTATTCAACACTATGTTAGTTGGATGGATATAATGATGGGTAATATGTATATAAATAATTAAAATAACACTATAATGTCCCTATAAAATTAATATAACATCCAATTCCACACCTTTAATGAAATGATATTGTCACTCGTCTGTACGTACGGATTATCGTCTCCACGATGCGATGAGATTCATTTCAACATTCAACATTCATCGACAATTATAAAAATATTTATTAATAATATTCTTTTAATATATGACATAATAACGATACTATATATGTATATATTTACATATATATATATATATACTACATATATTTTATTCACTTAGTTCCGTTCAATACATTATGAAAACGAAAACAACGTTTATGCGTACGTACAGACTACTGTCTCCATAAACTGTGTTTTACATTACATATATATGTCTATTATACATTTTTATATTATAAATATATATGATATATAAATAATGTTTTATATTCTATATGTTTTTAAATCATGATCTATGTGATACAATCAAGAGTAATGAGTTAAAACACTTAAGATAATGAATGCTATTATTACCTGAAATGTTAATTTAACATAGAAATTATGATTAAATGGGAAGTATAAAGTCATAAATGAATAATGTATGATATCATAAATATTAATATGGTTATGTTATAATTTAATAACATAATATGTTATTCATACATGAGGTTAAACGTTCCCTCTACTAAAGTAATGTGCAAGGTAAGGGGTTTTCAACTCACCCCTTATTCCCGGGAGATTCGTACCATATTACCACTATTACCTTTTGTGTGGTGTATGTGCAGCCCATAATTGTATTCTTTGTATAATACACTTTAATTTTTGTTTATATACATATTCATTTTATGATACCTCTTTCATGGGGTGTATGTTTCGTAAGATACCAAATTGGTAAGGGTTAATTTCACAATCTCTTTACTATCCAAGGTTGTTTTTCTTAAGTATCAACTGGGACGTATTAATTATTCATGTCCATTTTTTATAAAAGGTTTTTCAAAGGGATTATTTTTAAGGGACTTTTTACTAAAACATCATTTTAAATGTTTTAATAATTTATCTTTCTAAACCTTCTGAATAATGTCCATGATTTCAAAATGATTTTTAGGATTTCTTTATATGGACATGAATGCTTTGAAAAGATAATTCATTTAAAAATATCCAAAGTATTATGGGACACATGGATTCAAAAATATCTTTGAAATGAATTTATTTACAAATTTTTATACGTTTAAATTATTTCATAAAAAATAGGTATTTTTATCAAATCATTTTACTGATCATTTTCATCTATGTCAACATCCTTTGATTGATTTTAAGATTATTTGAAGTTGATTTATTAGGATACAAAACTTCCATATAGTATTGAAGGTTTTGTGAAAATTTTGACTGTGGATGTGTTATTTTTATACAATTAATGGTTTATGGATAATGTATTGAAATTTTGTATGATATTATTAATACGAATGTTTATGTTATGTTTAAACATTTTTATATGAGAAATGCATTGAACTTAATAAGTGATGGGTGGATCCCACTATAGCTCCTCGATGCATCGGTAGGTCTCATGAGACAAACTAGTGTCTTGACACAAGGCCTTTACAAAATATTATTTGTTTTATTGGCATAAGTCCATGACTATGTGGTTATGATAGTAAGGATTTATGCATTCCATCATTATGAAAGTGGTTATTGATATTACATGTGATTATTCAACTAGTAGAATAACCATGTGAATTAGTAAATGAAATTACTTCATTTTATTATTTTCATATTATGATGATGTACATGTTTAAAATTCTTTTGTTTTAGTTATACATTACTTTAAATGTTTATGCTTATTTATGAATGTTTTTGCAGTATTGTTATCCTTTTTGACGATCTGAGCTCACCCTTTTCTATGTTTTATTTTTCCGATGATTCCAAGAAGTGTATTGTGATTGTATTGTAGGGTTAATACAAGGGAATAATTGTGGTCATAAATGATAATTTATGTTTTTTTGTATTCTGTAATGTTTAATTTAACATTCATGTATGTAATCTATTTTCCAAGCCTTCTAAACTGATCGATCCTTCGGGGCTTGATTCCTTGTAATCATGCCAATGTATTAAAATAATTCACTGACTCTGGGTAACATGGGCCAGGGCGTTACAGTTGGTATCAGAGGAAGTTTATAAATAACATTGGAAGCTAGGTTTTGATAAACTCTGATTAGAGAACATAGTCTTAAGATAGACTTTGAGGATTAGTATTGATGAAATTCCTAGAATTTTGGTAATGTAGAGATTTTGTGAGTTTTCCAAAAAAATAAATCTTTGTCTGGATACGAGCAGGTCGATGCGGATCTGGCATAGATTTACCTAGGGGTAAAACTCAAAAACACCACTTTGAGCTAGACTCAAATGGGAAATAGTGCATGACAACTGGCCTTGATGCACTCCTTATTACGACACTCCTGGGGGATATGCTTAGGATAATTCTCATTTTCTTTACAAATCATTATGAAGGGTTTATGAGTATATACTTTCTCAATGAAAGCATTTTTATGATTGTGGATTATATCCATAAACCATTAAATTTACATTAGGTATTTTACATGTTTGGAATTATTCATTAAAATTCATAAACTGACCTTGTTTATGTTATTCTATAGAAATGGAGACTAGTAGAAGGAATGTGAACTCCAACAATACGTATGAACCAAATTGTAAGAAGGATCATATATTTCACGGTATTAATCCATCATTTATAAGATAAATAGTATCCCATGTATTCTCAACATATGAAGAAATAATATTATGGGATAATAAGATAAGTAAGGAATTCTGTGAGTCCTATGGATTTGAAGGGAAGAAAGAGGAGAAAAGGATGGAAGAGTGAAAGATAGAATAGGGAATAGGGAATGGAATAATTTTCCCCTATGTGGTAACTGTGGGATGAAACTCCCTGGAACATTCCTGAAGGGAATGGGAGTTTATTATAAGGCTGGAGAAAAAAGACACCATGTACGTGACTGCAAGGGTAAGAAAAAGGTTTCAAATGTACAATGCTTCATCTGCAAAGAGTTGAGACACTACACGAACCAATGTCCAAATCATCAGAGTATTCCCCAAATGATACTATTGGATAATAATCAAGTTATGATACTGCCATAGATGAGGAGGATTGATTATAGTTTTGATGTTGTTATTAGAGAAATATGTCATTTGAGTATTGTATCAACAATGTACTCATTATAATAATTATGGAGTATATAAGGATTGTACTGCAGTACTATTTCATTAAGGACTTAAGATTGCGTGGAATCAAGAAAAGTGACCCAATACCAGGTTAATGTTTTTTGAAAATATATGGTTGAGAGAAAGATAAACCATAATATGGTTCTGATACCGAGGTAGTGATTTTGGAATAATACATGAATGATTTGGATAAATTATATTGGATATTATTGACTACATTTAAATTGATTAATGATTTTTATATTCTATCATTATTGGATTGTAAAACATTTTTGGATAGAAAGAGTATATCCATTATTCTATAAGGAATAAGGGATCATGAATGTAATCAATAAGGTTTTATGGTAATTCGGGATGTTGTAGTGTTTTAAAAGAATACATGATGAAGGTGTTCATATATTATTACGCGGAAAAAAGGATCTTCATTGTGTTTACCTTCCTTATAAATTTTGGTCTGTGAGTTTGGACAGAAGTATTTTGGATAATTCTAGTTTGAGATTATTTTTGGATTGTCATAAAAGGACAACCCGAAGGTCGGGCGGAAACCCATCGCATCTGGCAAGGCCGCTAGACTTGAACCCGCAACTGAAGGGTGACGAGGGTGTATCAACTACCACTGGCCCACGTGATGTCCTGGATTGAATAATGTAGTTTTTTTTAAAATGACTGGTAGAGGAATTATAAATTCATTATTTTTTAACCCCATATGAATAGGTTAAATAGAATATTTTCTTAAGTTCTATTATCTTTTAGAGTGAAAGATGTGTTTTTGGTACAAATTAGTTAAAGAATGGAACTCAACTTGTCAAGTATATATCTTCTTCTTATCTTATTCTATGAAGAAATGATGTCTTATACTTTATTTAAGGGATCTTAAAACCAAAAATGTGTTATCCTAATACATTATGTTATGTTGAACTGATGGTATTTTAAATCATCATAGATTGATTAATTTAAGGCCCTCAATTTTACATTTGATTGTGATTGATGACCTCAATCAATACCTGTAAATATTTACGTATTACCTCAATTATATGTCTTTAATATCCACCAATGTTCTCTTAATCGAGATCATAATTTTGTGGTGACCCTTTCATTTCTCTTTTCCTCTTATTAAGACTAAATTTTATTAACCCAGTTTCTTATGTGGGTTTTCCCACAAAGGTATTTTCTATTTTCAAATTTTTATTTTCAATGAACAATTTAAAATTTTGAGGATGAAATTTATTGGAGGAGGAGAGAATGTAAAACCTCAAGATTCAATGGTATGATTCTCTTTTAATAATATAGTAGCGCGTGTTGTATGCAACTTCTGGTTCTAATACACACCACAACCAATCAAACTAGCTGTTTGGAATAGTAATACCCACATTTTGAAATTTTATAAATTTTATCATTAAAAATTGACATCATTTTTGGATTTGGAATATCGAAATTATCTTAGGGTTAATTTTTGGTACATTTCTGATAACTTTCATATTTTGATGAATAATGAAAATTAATAAGTTTAATTAAAAACAATTTTTTAATCAAAATAATTAATAGTGATAAATTATGAATTTGAGTGGTTTTAATGTATATTTAGAATATATTTTTACCATTTAAAATAATTTTGGTCATTCGACGTAATTTTACATTTAAACCAGACATAAACAAGTGTCAATCTTTTGATAATTATTATTTCATAGAAACACACTTTTTGTTTTGACATCTGAAATTAATTTTAAATTGATTTCTGCCACTTCTGTGTTTTGAATTTAGAAAAATGGATTCCATATTTAGAATCAGGAGGTTCAGATTCTGTAAATAGGTAACATTTATTTTGAGACATTTTGAATAATTATTTCGGTAAATATATAATTTACCATGGTTAAAGGGTAAATCCAGTAAATAAGGGTAAAAAATAATATTATAATAATAATAAATTACCCTAAAACATGTCCTAACCCTATTTCTTGATACATATCCGACAATGGACATCCTTGGGTCTATTTTGGGACCCCATTTATCCACTTCTAAGTGATAATGACACTTTATATTAATTAAGTTAAAGTAAATAAAAAAATGACATAAGCATATATATTTTAGAAAAACAATTTTTACATAGGGTTATATATGTTATTTTTTCGACTATAAATATTTATTAGAATGATAAGAATATTTCCTACATAACGGTATTTTATTTATAATTTTTAGACATTGAATATATAAATTTATTTATGACACAATAATGATGCAGTATTTTCCTTATTAATGAATGAATCAAATAATTTGTATTATAAATAATAAAATAAATATAATTTGAATCTTTTGATTCCATCCACTTATTTTATTAAATAATATGATATGTTAGGACTGCTTAACTGAATTTGGTTCAAATTAATAAAGTTCTTTAGACATTAAAAAATCAATTATTAAATAGTGTCAAAAATGCCATAAAAGAGTTCCAAAAACAAATATTATAATATTAAATCATATTCTATTCCAAAAAATCTAATGTTTGGAAAAAGAACTTATATAATGATAGGGGTATCAATAATGGACCACTCGGGGTCACTTGGAGTATATAGTAAGTTTATTAATCATAAAATATAAAAATACCAAGTGACATGGTAAATGTCAAACTATTTAACTAAAAGTTAAATATAAATGATAATGTCAATATAGTGACCCAAACCTGTATAACATCTATTGGATGAAAGTATTTTGACACATCCCCACCTTATAATTTGAATAATCCACTTTGGATCCCTGAAAAACTTAATATAAATTTATTATAAATTAATACGTTATGTTTTCCAAAAGAGCCCCTCCTCCCCCTTATAAAAGGACACCACTTCTAACCAATTATTAATACCTTAAAAACAATTTGTATTGGACAAACTCTGCCCAAATACCCTCTCAACTATCCTCCATTAATCCTATATTACTTCCTTTAGTCATAATGCCATCCTAAGGAGCCCTTTTGATCAAATTAGTAGGAAGATCCCGAAGAAGAGGTAATGATTTCACTACCCTCTTTCAAGTTCCTTTCATCTTCTACTTATTCTTTCCTTTTTATTTCCATTCAAAAATAATAAATATAGTATCTTCTATATATTTTTATGTTAATATAAATATTTCACAACTATATTCATTATTCTATCCATCTTATGAATGATAATGTCACCATGTATGCGTACGTATGGCTTATCGTTTCCACACTGTGGTGTAATTTGTTGTTCAACACTATGTTATTAGGATGGATATAATGATGATTAATATGTTTATAATTAATTAAAATAACATGATAATGTCTATGTTAAATTAATATACCATCCAATTATACACCATTAAGGAAATGATATCGTCGCTCGTGCGTACATACATATTACCGTCTCCACGATGCGATGAGATTAATTAGCACATTCACCATTCATCGACGATTATAAAAATATATATTACTAATATGCTTGTAATATATGACATAATAATGAAAATGAAGATGTATATATATATATATATGTACTTACATAATTTTATTCACTTAGTTCAGTTCAATACATTATGAAAATGGAAACAGCGTTTATGCGTACATACAGACTACCGTCTCCATAAACGGTGTTTTACATTTCATATATATGTCTATTATACATATTTATATTATAAATATATATGATATATAAATCATTTTTCATATTCTGGACGTATTTATATCATGATCTAAGTGATACAATTAAGATTAACAAGTTAAAACACATACGATAAAGAAAACTATTATTACCCAAAATGATAATTTAACATGTAAATTATTATTAAATGGTTAGTATAATTTAATAAATGAATAATTTATGATATCATAAATATTAATATGGTTCAGGTATAATTTAATAACATACTAAGATCTTCAAAAAGGATGTTAAACTTACCCTTGATTAAAGGAATTTGCAAGGTAAGGGGATTTCATCTCATTCCTTATTCCCGTGAGATTCATACCATATTGCCACTATTACCTTTTGTGTGGTGTATGTACTGCCCATAATTTTATTCTTTGTGTAAAACAATTTAATTTATGTGTATTAACATATTAATTTTATGATACCTCTTTCATGGGGTGTATGTTTCGTATGTTACCAAATTGGTAAGGGTTAATTTCACAGTCTCTTTAATATCCAAGGTTGTTTTACGTAAGTATCTTCTGGGACATATTTCTTATCCATGACAATGTTTCATAAAAGGGTTTTCAAAGGGATTATTTTTAACGGACTTTTTACTAAAACATCATTTTAAATTTTTTAATGATTTATCTTTCTAAACCCTTTTAATTAATATCCATGATTTCGAAATGATTTTTATGGATTTACTTTTATGGACATGAATGTTTTCAAATGATAATTCTTTTAAAAAGTTTTAAAGTGATATGGGGAACATTGATTGAAAAATTTCTTTTAAATGATTTCTTTTATAACTTTTGAGACTTTTAAATGATTTCATTAAAAGGGGTATTTTTATCAAATCATTTTACTGATCATTTTCATCTATGTCAACATCCTTTGATGGATATTATGATTATTTGAAGTTGATTTATTATGATACAAAACTTCCATATAGTATTGATGGTTTTGTGATATGTTTGACTATAGATGTGTTATTTTTATACCATTCATGGTTTTTGGATAATGTATTGACATTTTGTATGCATGTTTTAATAAGAATGATTATGTTATGTTAAAACCTATTCATATGCGGAATGCATTGGACTTAATAAGTGACGGGTGTAGTCTGCCATAGCCTCTAGATGAATAGGAAGGTATCATGAGACAAACTAGTGTCTTGGAACAAGTCCTTGACAAAAACATATTTGTAGTCTTGGCACAGGGGCTTGACTATGTGGTTATGATAGTCTGACATTATGAATTCCATCATTATGAAAGTGGTTTTGGATATTGCATGTGATTATTCGACTAGTAGAATATCCATGTAAATAATTAAATGAAATTACTTCATTTTATTTTTTCCATATTATTATGATGTTCCTATTTAAAAGGCATTTGTTTTAGTTATACATTTCCTTAAATGATTATTATTATTTATGAATGTTTCTGTTGTATTGTTATCCTTAATGAACATCTAAGCTCACCGATTTCTATGTTTTATTTTTTCCCATAATTACATTAAGTGTATTGTGATTGATATGCCGGGTTAAGCCAAGGGAATAATGGCGTTAATAAAGAATAATTTATGTTGTTTTTTATGCTATAATGTGTAATGTAACATTCATGTATGTAATCTATTTTCCAAGACTGATAAACAGATTGGTCCTTTGGGACATGATTCCTTGTAATCATGACAATGTATTAAAATAATGCACCGACTCTTGGTAGCTTGGTTTGAGACATTACAGATACTATAATGGTGAATTATTTTTTACCTTTCTATTATTCAATCCATCGAAAAATAAATCCCACATTCATGCATACATAAGGCCTACCATTCCCATAAACGATGTAATACTTTTTTAAATATTAATTTATTTGGTATGATTAATAATATATATATAATGAACATATATGATATTAATAACATTACAATTTATTTTGAAATTATGTAACCATGATAATTTAATAAGTATCGGGACTATCACACTGAAGTATACTTGGAAAACAAATAATTTATCGCCCAAAACAGTGATTTTAATAACAAAATATTAATAAATGAGTGATAAGATATCATAAATATATCATAAATAGTATGATATATTTGAATATTATTTTGGATTAAATTTTTTTAAATCCATATTTATTATACATGAGTTTTGACTATGAATGAATAAAGGTGATACTTGTGGTAAGGGATTTATGTTCCAATACTATTTTAATTGGGATGGTTGATACTTGAATTTACATTGAAGAAATTATATGATCCTTATATAATGAATCCCTTTAATTTTATTCTTCTATATTTATTTCGTTTGAATATATTTTTCTATTTCATTTTCACTATTTTTTATTCAATTTATCAAAATAATTTTTTGTAAGATAATTGACTTCATTTCAGTCTTCAATCTAAAATAATGTTTCTTCTATATCCATATTTTCTAAAAATGTTTTCAATATATATTTTAAAATTAAATTCTGATAATTAAAATAAATTTTATCCACGTTTTAATTTGTTTTAAATAATTGATAAGGACTCTTTTATTCATTTTAATGAGTTACTTTTTGACAAAAAATATGATAGAAAAGATTAATTTTTTACATAGAAGGAATAAATATAGTTTACTAATATCATGAAATCACATGAATTTGGATATTCCTTTACATCTTTCCATGAATATTTACCAAAAAAATTCAATATTTTTTTTTGAAATTTTTTGTTTTTGAAAAGTTATTTTCAAATAAAATTGATTTTTTATTCAATAATGATTATAATTATCTTTTAATAGTATTTATATTAACCAATCAAAAATGTTGTGAGACATTTGCTTAACTGGGAATGTGATCCAGGTATACCATCATTATTCTTTCTCTTTATATTTTTTAGGATGATTTGATGTTTATGAAACATATTTCCCTGGGTTATTATATCATTTGATGAAATATGGAACATTTTTTCTTTGAATATGTTATGATATGATGATATTATAAAAGTTTTATTATCTTATGGAACACATATGTGTGTTTTTCAATATGTCGCATGTTTTTTATATATCTCCCTTCAATTAATTAGTTAAATTTTTCTATATCATGGTATAGTTACGTGTAACAAGTTAGAGTTCTTGATTTGTTAAAAGAGACAAGTTGATGTGCTTGATCTGTTATGGGAAACAAGTAAATTCCCTTGATCCACTAAGGGGAAATAATTTGATTCCATATCAGACGGTCTTGGTAGTTAACAATGTCATATGAAATGGTTTCTATATATATGATGGTTCCAACATATTTATTATAAAACATATGGTTCATTATTGATTAATCTTGATTTCTCCTACTTATGAAGCGTTTCTATTGAAATGATTTTGTTTTATGACATAAATTATGTTAATCAAACAAGTTATATATGTTATGAACATTGTGTGTTATGTTTATGGTCTTATACCCTTATGATTATGTTATTTTTTTCATATGATCAATGACTTATATCTCTCATTATTATACTTACTAAGCATCTAAGCAAACATTATTTAAGTTTTACTTCACTAGGGAATGAAGAATATTTTAAGTTGGGTATCTATTTGAAGAGTACTATGTTGGAAAATTTTTGTGGGTGATATTGAAGAAATTTTATGAGATAAACTCTTGTCATAACATGTCCACAATGTCTTTAAACCTTTATAGTTGTGGAATGGATAAAAATATTGTGAATTGAATATTCATCTAAAAATATTTCATATTTATGTATGAAAATCTCAGGCCGATATAGTTGGAATCATAGTATAGTTTAGTAATTATTGGGAGATAAGGGTTAGATAAATTTTCTGAAAACCCATGGGATAGGTCTATGTATAGGATAAAATTTAAATGTTTGGGAAAAACTGATGAATAACCAAGGATAAACCAAAGCTATCATAAAAGAATTGTTCATGTTTTAGATATTATGTAAATTAGTTTTCATTGTTATATGGATTTTCAATTTTTGTTATAGTTTCTGACACTATTATATTTGGCTATATCCAATGGAATGTACCCAATATAGGATTGAAATATACATGTATATGCTCAATTATAAGAGGGGTGGATTATAGTTTTAAATACAATCACCTTTTAATCCTAAAAAGAAAAATCTATGTTTAACAAAGCTAAAAAAAGGTAAATTGAGAAACCCTGTTTTCATTTTAAATGAAGGGATAATTGGAAAGGTCCATACATAATTTTAATAAACCAAAACAAAACAATGTTAAACATAAAAAAAATTAATTAGGATTTACAATGTCAAATATTATTCTTTAACGAATATTGAATCTTATTTATATTAGTGTTAAAAAAAAGTATAAGAAAGTATGAGAATTTTATACATTCATTAGTCATCAAAATATAATAGAAATAAAACATGTAACAAAAAACAAGTAAACAAGTAAAAAATAAATTAACATAAATAGAAGGTATCAAAGAACCTTATATAAAGGTACCTTGATTTCTACATTAAGGAAAATATATCTTACTAACACCAGGTGAATCCATTGATTAAAATATCAATTTTTTTATTACTATTCCTACAATCCTATGATCATTAAGATAGTCAGAACCTATATCTTCATATCATGAAATACCTCTATAATTTAGGTAGTCAGAGCCTCTATCATCATATACCTATAAGACCTTGAAATTTATGGTAGTCGGTACATCTATCCTCCTATCCCTATAATCCCTCAACTGTACAAAAAAAAATAGGATTCTCACTAAAAATGTATGAAAAAGTTCTTCAAGGCTGAACAAGATGTTCACAGATTGCACATGGAGAAAGACTCTCGCTCTCTAGAAATAACATCATAGCATTATAACATGAAATCTCAAGATTTAACTGTACACATTAAACTGGTTTGAGTTTTTATATGAAGAAAATAAATATGTCATAACCTCCTCCAATGGGCATATTTTTTCTTGAATTTCAGAGGGGCCTATACTTGAGTCACTCATCCAACAGTTAGTTAGAAACTGATTGAACGATATAATTTGATTGTAACATTACCATGTGTAAAGAATTGTAACATATAATAAAATCAATATTAAATTTCATAATATTATCTAAACTAGAATCCAATATAGGTGAAATAAAATCTATATTAAATAAAAATATGTTTAACATGAATGAATAATTGGACTCTAAATTTAATAAGAAACATAGTCTAAATATATACCCTACCCAAGTCTGATATTAGAGGAATTCAGATCTTGAATTATGTGGAATTCAGAATCTGAATTATGAGGAATTCGGAGTCTGAATTTAAGATAATTCAGAGTATAAATTTTAAATAATTCAGAGTGTCAATTTTAGTGAATTTGGATTCTAAATTTCAGAGAATTTGGAGCTTGAATATCAGAGAATTTAGAGTCAAAACATAGTGAAACTCAGTATCTAAGAAATATTATGGTTCTGAGGTTTGAATAAGGATATAATTATTCTAAATGTAATTTGGACTTGTGAGAAATAATGTTAATCTTATATAATGAACATTAAGAATAACATAGAATATTATGCTAAGGATTAAGAAAATAGATTTCCATAGAGAAATAATGTAATCATTGAAGAAAATGTTTTTGTTATTTTCAAAACCTAAAATAATGGAAATGATACAAGATAGATTGTTGACATAATAATCTCCCCATTTTTAGGATTCACAAACCACTTATCTAAAAATAATATTATGTTTGTAAAACATGAAATAAAAAAATTATATCCCTTATATATGTGGCTTTATGAATATGACATACCCCCCCTTAGGGGTTTTCACCTTAAAGATCGTATTCTCTGGCATATGAAATTTTCTTGAAAATAAATTTCATTTTCCTTATAAATGTTTCCAATATTATTAATCTCCCCATTTCTTAATAAATTATTTCTTTTGGGAAAACATCCCTTTCTTAAGAAATTCATTCTTTTGGGTAAAATCACACATAATATGATATCATTTTTAAATATTTCATCCCACTTTCTGATTTTTAAAATTTAATGGAGGGAAAAAATGATACCTAAATGGTTGGAAAAAATGTATAGGAAACCAAGTATAACAAAAAGATTTCATAACCTCTGAAAAAAATGTTTTTGTAAAACAAAATATCAAAGTATTAAATTTAAACAATATTCATTATTATTCTGTAAAGGAAGATTATTAAGGATGAATTTCATATTCTTTATCACCTTATGATCCTCTTGGTACTTCTTGAGTAACACATCATGTTCTTGGTTCTTCTTCTCATGATTCTGAATACATTCTTCTTGGGACTTGAGAACTTATTATTATGACTTGACATTATTTGCTAACTGATCAATGATATTAGTTTATCTCTTTTGGGAAATGGAATCTGAGTTATGGTTTCCATAGAAATCATTATTTTCTTGGGTTTGGGAAAATTTCTCTCAATTCATCCTTTTAGAAAGAATCTTGAAGAACTCATCAGACTTTTTGAAAGTCTCTTTGGCTGAATCCATATAATAACAAACAATATTAATGTCAAAAACTATGGATTTTAACCAATATGTAATCTTATTTTACGATATAATATGAGCTTTATAGTTGATCATAACAGTTTTGAAATATGTCTCTTTTATGGCTAGATTTTCATTCAAAATTTATTTTGAATCTGTTATCATATTAACTTCTTGTTTTGAATTTGACACTTGGATTTAATGTTTACAAGAAGCCAAATTGAATCAATAAGCTTCTCTAAATATTTATCTAATATTTCAGGTCCCATGGATGATGAAGTTTTAGACTGTAATACACGTTTCAGTGGAATATATTCATTTACTTTTTCAATAATCACTAACATAGATGATTCTACAACATCTTTTTGGGGTGTATAAGAAATAAATAACATTATACAATAAACAATATTTTCAATAACACTCACAACCTCATGATCTTTTTCTTAAACATTAACATCCTCCCCATATTCCTGAACAATATTTTAATTTTCTTCAATCTATTCAATGCAATTACTTTGGATAACATCCTCATATTTTGAATATTCCTTCTTCTTATCTAAATCTATTTTTGTGGATGATGGTTGAAAAGTTCTTATAGGAAGTTAATATGAAGGACTCTTCATTTAATGATAACATTCCACCATTTTTATTGTGTTTTCACTTTATACCTATTTTTTTATGTATTTTTTGTACTTCAAAAATTGGTTCCAGAAGTGATGCTTCCATAGAGAAGGCTTCGAGTACATGAAACTATTCTGAATCATTCTCATAATCATTTAACAGTGATTGAGCATCTTGAGATAGAAACTCTTTTACTTTTTTCTTTTTCTCCATTGCTTGTTTCTTAAGATTTTCAACTCCATCAATTTTCAAACCATTAGCTTCTATAAGGGGAATCCCAAAAATATGATCATCATCCTTTCTATTAATATTCTAAAACCACCACTTAGAAACTACTTTATCTGAAAAAATTATTTTTCTTCTTTTCTTTAGGGGGTGCTAATTAAAGTTCATGATCTAATGCTTTTCTTTTCATGTAAGGTTCATCAACATTATCTTTATTACCTTCTGGATGATCTCCCTTATAAAGAAGATCATAAAACTCTTTAGAATCAATATTGATTGTTATTTTTATCCTTTTCATGTTATCATTATCGAGTAACATAATATTGAAATTCTTAGCCTTTAAGGTACGTGGGATATTGATGGATTCCAAACATAATAAAATTATCTTCAAAAAAATGGATGGATACATAAAAATATGATAAATTATGTTTCCATTAACGATGTTGTAGATTTTTAGAAGGATATACTTAAAAAAACATCTTTCATTGGTTTGCCGATAAATATAAGAGAAATATATCACATATCATAAGAAAATACTTATCAATATTTATTGGGATAAGAAAACCATACATCCACAAAGCTACCAACGAATGGATTTTTTATAGGTGATAAATCATTTTTTTTCTTGAAATTATTGAGTCTGAGTCATTCATAAGATTTACTCTTAAAAAAGATCCTTTTTTCGGGTAACCAATGGGAGAATAGAATAACATCACCTTCATGGGTGATTAATAAGATGTTAGATGCTTTGTTGAATGATAGATAGTATTAATTCCTATATCTTCTGATATTAAACATCTCACATCCACCATGATCATTAAAACTAACTGAATCATAATGTTCCACTATAAGGTCCAGGTAGACAAGATCATGATTATTTACATTAGAAAAACAATCAATTTTCCAAATATTCAAATTTATCATCTTTGCAATCATATAATTATACTTCATAATGACATTCTGACCCACTAACCTTTCTCAGAACAATAACTATTCCTTTGATAATTTGATGGATTGAGACTACCTCAGAGTTTGAGGATAAGCTTCAATATACATTATGAATAAAAAACTAGAAAAACGGAATAGGAAACTCAATAAAGGGTACAACATCAACACATAAGGCTAACAGAGCCAATGTGGGATAAGATGATGGGTTCCCTTTAAAAAGGATTCACGAAGACTGTTCAAATTCAAATATAGATCCAGTGGTCAAGATTAATTTCATCTAATTTGATGGTTGATATTAATTATGAGAGAAGATTCATAGATTTTGATCTATTTTGGTTTTATGGAAATATAATATTTATGGGAAGTGAATCCGATAAAGTTTTATTTAAATAATATAGAAATACCATAAAAAAATTGAGATTACAAATATTTATGTAAGGATATATATGTTCTAGTTTTCACTAGAAGAAATTGTCAATATTGAAAAGGTTATTCGGGAATAAATTTGGTTCTAAACAAAATATGGAAAAGAAAAAATTACGATTCTGAAAAATTATGTTATGTTAATGGAAAATTTAAGGTTCTGAAAAAAATTATTTTTAAAGATATTTTTTAATGAATAATCAAAAGTACTCCTCCTATGAAAAAGAGAAACATAATTTTAGGAGACTGGTTTTAAAATAAAAGTTTATTTGAAATATAAGCTTATGATTATCATACATTAAATTTGTTTAAGTTATTGAAATCTATCAGAGGGTAATTATTTTGTAAAAATGTCTTCCTGTTGATCTTGCATTCTGATAAATAAAATAATGATATCTATTTTAAGCGTCTGATCTCTAAGAAGTTGATTCCTAATATCTATGTTCTTTTCAAGATAGTTTTGTGAATAAATTTTACATAGGTCAATAGAACTTGTATTATCAAACCATATCAGTGTTTTGGTAAAAATCATACCATATTCTTTGAGTGTGTGTTGCATCCACAATACTTGAGCACAACAACATCCATCTACTACATATTCATCATCAAAAGTGTATAGTTATACTAAGTGTTTCTTCTTACATGACCAAAAAACTATTGAATTTCATATGAAATGACATATTTTGGTAGTATATTTGATATACATTTTACATCCCCCAAAATCATCATTCTAGAATATTTTTATAACAAAATCATTTCTAAAAGAATAAGAAGTTACAATGTATATGGTTCCATTAAAATAAAGAAAATTTCTATTCACTTCCTTTAAATGGGAATCCTTTTGATTAGATTGATCTATTTCACAAAGTCATACAGAAATAATTATGTTGAAATGACTATTTATTAAGTATAATAAAATTTCTATCATACCTCCAAAAGATGATTGATATTCATGTTTCTATGATTTATCCAGATCAAGAGAGATCAAGGTACCTATTATTGAACTTATACTTCTAGAATTGTCATATCCATACTTTTTAAGAAGATATTTAATATAATAACAATGAGATATAATATTTCTTGTTTGTTTTTGAGAAATTTGAAAACTATGGAAAATTGATAACTCACCCATCATACTAATCTCAAACATAGATTTCATAATATTTTAAAAATATCAGATAATGATTGATGATTTGATCCGAATGTAATGTCATCAACATAAATTTGAATTATAAAAACATTTTTCTTAAAAATCCTTATAATAATATTTGGAACAATAGTTCTCTTAACATAATCATTTTGTAACAAAAATCCTATAAGTATATCATACTAGGCTCTAGGGGCTTGTTTAAGTCCATATAAATATTTTTTAAGTTTAAAAAAATGTTTATGATGTCTTTGGTCTTCAAAACTATGAGGTTGATCATCAAAAACATCCTCTTGAACATATCTGTTATTGAAAGAACAAGTCACATCCATTTTAAAATGATGGAAAATAAATAATGTTATAAAGGCAGGTAAAATATACATAGATTAATGCATAGATTTTAAAGTGTAGGTTTGTTCATAGTGTATTCCTTGTTTTTATTATAATATTTAGACACGAATCGTGATTTTTTTTCATACTATGATTCTATTTTCATCACATTTATTTTAGAATACCCATTTTACTAGAATTACAGATGATTCCTTAGGTATTTCAACCAAGTTCCACGCTTTGTATCATTTGAATTAATTTAGTTTATCTTTCATAGATTTAATCAAATAATCATCACCTAAAGATTCATCAGTACATTTAAATTCTAATTGGGAATGAAATGATAGATGCTGTAATTATTTTCATAAAGAATATATATTCTTTTTAGGATGATTTACTTCAATAATTATACTATCACTGGGATGATTCTTAAGAAATAACTTAATTGGGTTTTATAAAATCTTTTCCACAAAATAAGGTATAAAATCTTCTAGGGTAAATACATTAGTAAAATTTTCATGACTATTTCTTTTGTTAGAATAATTTTCATTCAATGATTGATAATATTTTTTTGAAAACAAATCTGAAGATGAAGTTTTGTGTTGTTTAAAAACAAAAGTACGAGTTTAATCAAATTTTACATGCACAATTCCCCCCAAAAGTACGATATGTTTTGTTAAAAACTCTATAAGACATAGAATTTGTGGAATAGATTAAGAATTTTCCATCATCAGATATGGGTGTGAATTTATATAAGTTATCTTCTGTATTCAAGATGAAAACATTGCATCTTAATACCATGATATAAGAATCATTAGGTTTTTAACCTTTCAACAATTCCTAAGGTGTTTTATTATGAAAATTTTTAATTAAAAGTTGGTTTATTGTATAACAATTAGTAATTATACCTTCATCCCAAAATTGATTATCAATATAAAATTCACCCAACATGGTTATAGTTATTTCTGAAATAATTTGGTTTATTTTTTTAAAAACACCATTTTGTTTTGGAGTTAATATATATGGGAAGTTATGAGTAATGCCTTTCTTACTAAAAAAAGTTTCAGAATATGAATTTTTAAATAATCCCACTTGACAACTATGAATTATTTTCAGTGGATGTTTTTCTCATTTTTAACATTGGATATAAAATATTAAAAATATGAAAAGGAATCATATTCTTTTTCTAGAAAATGGACACATTTAAATCTAGTGGAATAATCAACAACAATAATAAATAGTATTTTCCCCCAATACATCCAGTTTGTATTGGACCGAAAACATCCATATAAAGTAGATATAATGTATCAGAAGTTAATAATTCACTGATTTATTTAAATCTTTGCTTATCTTGATTTCTATATTGACAAGGATCACAAACATTTTGTGAATAAATTTTTTTCTCTGGTAGTTCCTTAACATTTCTTTTCATGGAGAGTTTCCATAGGTTCCAATAGTTATAGTGTCCAAGTCATCAATTCTATAACCAATATTGATCATCCATTGCATGAATTTATGGTAGGTCTTTTCTCCTATAACCTTCCAATATATGTTGATAATCATTCTCATGCCTATGTGTAGAGATAATAAACTCTTCCTTGAAATTTTTTACTAATCACTCATCAATCCAAAAATTAAAAAAATATAATAAATCACATAATTATATTATTCCTATTGGTTTGTACTTAACAACATTGAAAAATAAAAAATTTTCAATTAATTATATTTCAATATGAAAAATGTTACATATACCAATAATTTCTCCCTGCGAATTATCACGGAATATTACTTTTCCTCCTTTCGTCCTTATAATTTTTTCAAAGATTCTTTTGTTACCGGTATTGTCCCAGGAACATCCACTATCCATGCACAATGTATTTTTGTTTCCAAATTCATTATATTCCAGAAAATAAAAGAGATAGGCTGTTGGAATCTAAACATTCTTGGATCCAAAATTATTAAAATGTAATATCTCAGGTATCCATATATTCATAGAAAAGAAATATTTATGAAAACCTATTGATTGAGATATATTTAAATAATATTTTTTCTCCCAATATCTACCACATTCACACACAGTGAAAAATGGGAACTTTTTTGTAACAACATAGTTATTAAAAATATATTTTGAGTTAGTATAACTAAATCTAGAACTATTCCTAAGAGGAAGAGTTTCATTATGGAAAATTTTAAAATTTTCCCTCCCAAAGTAAAATTTTAGAAAAGTTTCATTAGGGAAAATTTTCAAATTTTACTCTAATGACTAAATACATATTCTCAAAGACATTTTTTATAGATTTTGAGTTATTCTATAAAATCATTTCATGGATATAATATTTTCATGATCCGTAGAATGTTTATCCTTCCCAGAATTAACAACCTTACGATTTTTAGATGGATTATCAAAATCAAGAGTTTTCTGATCAGGATATTTGGAATGATATGATAAATATTTTATTAAAATAGAAATTCAAGAATTTTTATTCCTTAAATTATTTTTTATCTTATAATTATCAATATGAATAAATTTTGAAATTCTTGATACTTATTTAAACAAAGGAAACATACTATCTTTTGATGAAAAATATTCTTTATTCGAAAATTGCTAATATTCTTCATCAAGAAAATATTCATTTAATGAAATATTGGTTAAAGATTCATCATTGTGTAGCTTATCCATAATTTTTTTTCAATTATTAATCTAGCTATAAGAACAATATTCATCTAAGAAGATGTTTCATATTCTGAAGGGTCGTATCAAGAGTTACCACCACTGTAACTCCATGTTTCATTATCCTATATTAATTTTTTTCCCTTAGAATTGTAGAATTTCTTTCTGTTCATTTTAGAATACCCATCCTTTCTGTCTTTTCTCTTAATTTTATGACAATTGGGTTTAATATGTGAAACCCTTTTTCACTAATAACAAGTTATTTAAGAGTCATTCTTTTCCTTTATGACTTTATTATTATATCTTTAATGAAATTATTTATTCCCCCAATATATGGTAATCCTTCGAGATAGATTGGCTAGTTCATTCTCAAACTAATCACTTTCACCTGATTTGGAAATAAAAATATATTTATTATATTTAGATCTAGTTACCATATCCAGATTCATGGATTTAGATTTATTAGTGAAACAAATACTTACATTACCATTCAATTTCTTGATGAAGTAATCATATCTCTTCATTCTAGTTTCATGTTGAAAAAGAGTTCCTAATAACTCATCAATAGTGATATTAGATTCTTTCCTATTTTCATTAATGTCTATACTTTTAGATTCCAACTCATTGGGAATGATATCAATTATCATGTCCAAAAGAACATAATCATCATGGCCTTTCTCTTCAATATATTGAAGACTATTTATGATTGTCATAAATATTATCACTTTTCAAAGAGGTTCTCCATATTGAAAAAAACTCATGATATTAATCTATTACCCTAGCTCTTCTAATTTATATCTCTTTATAATATCTAAAGTGTGTGACATAATATTTATTCTATATAATATTTTAATTTTCAAAAGAATATATTTAATTGTAGATACTCTTAGTCATTCAGTATAAAATAGTTCAGAATACCATGTAGTTTGTTGATATTGTTATTTTTTCTGATTTGTGAATGTTCTGATATATATTTCAGAATTATTGTAGTCCTCAATAAGAATAAAAAAATTATAAAAACTGGTACAGATAATGATTGTCTTCATACTATCTTTCTTGTATTAATTATCATTACCATAAAATATCGTTGGTTTGGTAAAATAATGAATGTGTATAGAACTGATATTCATTCATAC
This sequence comes from Viscum album, assembly GCA_963277665.1. Lineage (NCBI taxonomy): Eukaryota > Viridiplantae > Streptophyta > Magnoliopsida > Santalales > Viscaceae > Viscum > Viscum album. The sequence continues at coordinate 1,603,043,527 of OY728141.1, read as the reverse complement.
CATTCTATTAGAAAAATACTTTTCAAAAAAATGATTTATGAAAAAGTATTTTATAACAAAATCATTAAAATATCATGAAAAAATATATGTGAGAAAATTATTTAGAATAAAACATATATGAAAATATAAGTATTTCAAATGGCAGGAGATTTTATAGAATAAAATTCTAATAGTCATCTCCTTCTCTAACGGTCAAATTATTCATTGAAATTCAGAGGGACATGTACATGTGTCACTCAGCCAATAGTTAGTTAGAAATAGATTATACAAAATTGATACATAGCATCAAAACCAGTTTTAAGTAATTAAAAGATGTAGGGAACTAATTATTATGTTTGATAATATGAAATAAACTAGAATCCAAAAATGTTGGAACAATATCCTTAAGAATGAATAATAATGTTAATAATAATGAATAATCAGACTCCAAATGTAATGGGAAATAGAATCTAAAAATTTATTCAAATAGAGTTTGATTGTAGAGGAATTAAGAATTTGAATTATAAAAAATTTAGAGTATGAATTTTAGAGAATGTGGAGTCTGAATTTCAGAAAATTCAGTGTATGAATTTTAGAGAATTAGGAGTTTGAATTTTAGAGAATTTGGAGTCTAAATTTTAGAGAATTCAGAGTATAGACATAGTGAGACTTGGTATCTTAAAAATTTATAGTTCGATGGAATGAATAATGAACCAATTATTCTTAATTTAATTCATTCTTAAGAGAAATAAAGTTATTCGTAGATAAATAATATTAATAATTATAAAGAAAATAATGTTAAAGTAAAAGGAAATAGATTTCCACAGAGAAATAAAATAAACATTGAGGAAAAAGTATTTCTTATTTTCAAATCATAATTGAATAGAAATTTCATAAGATAGCTTATTAGCTTAGCACCTAAATGAATCATGTTACTATAGAATGTGATGGGAAATGGAATTATTTCCACCATTAGAAAAAACAGTATATGGTAGTTTGAATGTAGAATCATATTTTTATACTCATGGATCAATATTAGGATTTGAATCATGCTTATTTTCTAAATTATTAGTGGATGGTAAAACATAATATTGAACCATTAATGTGGAAACATCTACCTTCTTTTATTGGATAGTTAAATTTACTATTAGTTGAAGGATGGATCAACAGCATTGAAAAATTAGATTTTTCTCATCAATGCTGAGAGCCTAAAAAAATTTAAATCGATGTTTCTCATCTGTAAGACTAGGCATATCAATTGTGGAGTCATTATAGGAATACATGGAATAACAAATAAATTGAACCATTAAAGGGGAAATACTTAAATAACTATGTTCCTCATATTCTATATACAAATATAGATAATATATTCCTTTAGATGAAGCAACAGGATGATGAATTCATTTATAACTATGAGGAAAACATTAAAATACATATAAGGTACCCATATAGTTTAATTATCAACCCTAAAAGTAAAATTTATAGAATATTTGGTGGTTTAATACCATGTGTCTAAAATTTATTAACTATAAGAGTCTCTAGTAGCTACATAGAAATCATATTATGTGCACTCAATATACAAATGAAAACCGAAGACTTACACAATTCACATGGTTTGGATAAGAAAGGGAAGATTGATCCCCATGAAAACTCAAATATATGACATAGTGTAATGAAATTACATCCATATCATTCTATAAGTATGTATAGAAAATTCAGTTGAAATTAATTAATTGAACATGTCGGGTTTTTAATCATAAAAAGGTGGGACATAAAGTCTGTGAATGTCGTAAGGGTAAGAATATTCAAGTTAATGAAATAGATGAAAAGAATATTCTAACTAATGCACCACAACACTATAGGGATTTATATTCAAGGAATATGGAAATTATTCAAACTATTTCATGAATAAGAAGGGTTTTTATGATTAACATCAATAACCTTTTAAGCCTTATAAAAATTGAATATCTCATCTGATCATGACTGATGAGGTGGGTTATGATAATGACGCTATTAATGTTACATTTTTCATCCAATCTAGAATAGATAATTTCATATTTTATTATGGATCTGCTACTTTATTATATCTAATGAGTTTTATAATGGTATCAGAGTATTATCACAAAGATTTGATGTTTATATGGCAATGAAAACAATGAATAGTATGACAGTCCCATCTCATGTATAAAGATCATTTCCAGTTGAATTTGGTGGGAAAGTGATTTGTAACGCCCCGACCCTAGTTACCCCAAGTCAGTGCATTATTTCATAACATTGGCATGATCACAATAGATCAAGTCTCGGAAGACCGACTAGTTTAGTAGCATTGGAAATAGTAGATACATTCATAAGTCTTTCATTACATCATAAAGTAAAACAAAACTAAAACAACATCTTGTCTTCATATCCCCTCATTCTATCCCTGCAGGGCATTCATAATATACTATCACACCTGGAAAAATTAAAACATAGAAAGGGGTGAGCTCAGATGCTCAGTAAGGATAACAATATAGCGGAAGGTTTTATAAATAAACATTAACATTTAAGGCAATGTATAACTAAAACAAAATCCTTTTAAACTTGAACTTGAACACAATATGGCAAAATAAAACGAAATAATTCCATTTAATTATTCACATGGATATTCTAGTAGTCAAATAATTACATGAAATATTAATAACCACTTTCATAATGATGGAATGCATAATGCCATACTATCATAACCACGTATCCAAGGCCTCGTTCCAAGACTACAAAAAATATTTTTTCAAGGCCTCGTGCCAAGACACTAGTTTGTCTCATGAGACCTACCGATGCATCGAGGAGCTATAGCGGGCTCCACCCGTCACTTATTAAGTCCAATGCATTCCTCCTATGAACAGATTTAAACATTTCATAAACCATAACATAATTGTATCACATAAAACATGCATAAAGGAAACATAACATTTCCACATTTCAATCACAAGATATCAATACAACACATTGATATAATAAAAAACACTTTCAAAACCATTTTCAATACCAAAATAAATGAAAATTAAAACATTGTATTTATTTTTTGTTTTAAAAAAAGTTATGGATTGAAGAGGAAGCTGAAACTCAAATAATATTAACGGTGGTGGATAAGTCGTTGTCGCCGCATATGTACGACAAAAAAACATTACTTTTTGTCGTTTAGTAAAACTCTTCTTATAAAAATATTCCTTTTCAATAAACGTAAAAGTCAATGGGGTTTACACACATTATAAAAAGTTGTGTATAAAACAAAATATGCCTCAATGAAAGGAGATTGAGACGAAGTCCTTACAAAGATAATTTTTTAAACAAAATAGGTCTATTATGTGTATTCACTATAAATACACATAAAGAAAATACAAATACAAGATAGGACATAATAATATAATGGCATAATTTGAATGTAGGAGATTAACCCAAAGAAAGAAAATGGGGTTAAGAAGTTCCCTTACCTCGTATCCGACTTGACTCAATCATTCTTTAACCTCCGGAATAATAAACTAAAATTAATTTATACTTTCTTAAGAGCCATTTTCAAGTTCCTTATTCCTTTTATATCACTTATTACCATGTTATTAACATTATGTAATTATTTAAGTTAATAACGGTCATTTTGTCGATCTTTGGTGCTTGAGTCAAAAATAAATTTATTATAATTACAAGTAATTCATGTGGTAAAATATCCATGACATCCGGAATTATATTAATGATGTAGATATTGTATATATCATATATATCCAGTATATACATTCATTCATAATATTACGTAACATTTAGAGGTAAGAAATGAAATGCACCGTTCATGGAGACAGTAAGCCGTACGTACGGACGAACCCTACTTTCACTTCTATTTAGTACTTAATGGAATTAAATAATATTGATATAAAGATGTATTATAATTCCAGTATAATTTAATATATAATATCATTTACTCCATCCTTTACAAGTCCCACATATGGCATTAACGATTCAAATCACTTTGAGGGGGCGGTAGTCCGTAATTCCTAAAATGAAATTATCGCATTTACCCATAATGTGAATCATAAAGTTATGACATAAATGAAAAATACAGAAGCATAAGGAACAAATAAACATAATATATATCATATATTGAAATAGTGTCATCATAATGTCTACCATGAGAGGTGTAAAAAGAATATTGAACAATCATCGTATCGTGAGGCAGTATTTCGCCACCCACAGAAACAGTATGTTCTTTAACCATTAGACAGAGGTGTGTGTAAGTGTAAATAAAATCCTTTTCATAACAACATACTAGTATTTGTATATACTGGTTTTGTTATAAAACAATGTAATAAAAATATTTTAAGGGGTTGGAGAAGCAAAACAAAACAAAAGAACATAAGAGAATACATTACCTTAAAATCAGGTAACCCATTTTGATTTGAGCCAAAGGATTCCTTGGGAAGACTTATTCCCAAAGTGAGGCTTCTAGAGTAAGAGAGGGAAGTTAAAAGAGTATTTGGGCAGAGGTTGGCCGAGCCAAATGGCTTTTATGGTGTGAATAAGGTGGTAGAGGTGGGGTCCTTTTATAAGAGGAGAGGATGGGCACTCTTGGAAAGTCATGCAATGTTACATTATTATGAAGTGATTTTCGGATTTCAAAGGTCCCAAAATTATATATTTCGAGTCTAAGGTGATAAGGTTTCGAAATATGCTCATCCAATAGGTTTTTTTACAAGTGTAAGTCTTATATTTTATATTATCTTTTCATTTTATTTAAATCGTTAGTATATGAGGTAATCGCTGCATCATCATGGTGTCATAAAAAAATTAATTTATTTAATGTCTAAAAATTATAAAAAATAATATCATGATTTAGGAAATCTTTTTATATTTCCAAGGAATATTTATAGTTGAAAAGATAACTTATATAACCCAAAATAATAATTGTTTTAGTAGAACAATACATGTTTGTGACAATTTTATTTTTACTTTAAATAAAAAGTTATTAATGTCATTTCCTTACCCAAGTGTCTCCATGGGGTCCCCATGTTTACCCATGGATTTTATTGGTCGGACATGACTCATAAAATAAGGTTAGGACTAGTGTAAATTTATTTTAATATTTTCATAATATCATTTTTACCTTAAATTTCATTAATTACCTTTAATCGCATTTAATAAAACATAAAAGTTACTATTCACAAAAAAAATTATTTTAACACCATTGAACCACATTTTACTTCCTAATGACAACCATGTATGTTGGATTTTTGAAAATCAAATCACAGATGTGGTAATGTTTCATTTAAACAAAAAATCATTTTTTAATTATCACTTAGTGGTTTCACTATTCATCAAAAATTGAAGTTTTTTAGAACAATGCCAAAAATTCACCCAAAGCTATAATTGATATTCCGAATTCAAAAATGATGCCTATTTTACAAAATTACAAACATATAAGTTTCATTAATTAATTTAATAATTAATTCCCACTGTCACAATAAATAGCTTTTTTTAAGAAACATTATATAACAAAAGATTGACAATTGTTTATATCCAATTTCAAAGTAAAATTAATTCTAATGACCACCATAGTATAAAATTGTAAAAATATTATTCTAATTATACTTTAAAACCACTCAATGGTATACTTTATCTCTATAATTTATTTTGATTAAAAATGTTGTTTTTAAGTACTTTTCCCAATTTATAAAAATTTGGATGTTCTCAGAAAATTACAAAAAAATCATGTTAGGATAATTTCAATATTACGAATGCAAAAATGAAGTCCATTTTGATATATAAAATTTATTTAATTTCAAAAAGTAGGTGTTACTATTCATAACAATTACTTTGATTGGTCGCGATGTGTTAGAATCTAGAACATGCGTACAATGTAAGCTATTGAATTATTGAAAGAGAAGCATATCATGGAAGCTTGGGGTGTTACATTCTCCCCTCCAATAAATTGAGTCCTCGCAATTCAAAAATATTCTTTGAAAATAAAAGTTTGAAAATAGAAAATAACTTTGTAGAAAACCCACATTGGAAATAAGGTTTATAAAAATATTAATTTAAAGAAAGAAAGAGAAGTTCAAAGGTCACCCGAGATAGCCCATACTAGGATTCTATGAAAATATGGATATAGAGGGAAAAAAACCATAATGGTCTGATAGAGAATTGTAGAAAACATGATTAAGAGAAAGTTAACCACAAGAAAATCATAAACTTGTGATTGGTTAAATGGTCATTGAATCCCTAGTTGGAAAAGTTAACCGACAACATTTTTGTTTTATGTTATCTTTCATATAGATGAGGAATTTATTTAAGAGATTTACTAAGAACGTAAGGAAATATAATTACTTGTCATGTAGACTTTTAGTCAATTTTTTTTACCACAAACCCATCTTTCACTCCAAATGGTAACAGAACTCAAAAATATTATATTTATCCTCATTATATAATGTTGTAAAAATCACCACATAAAATTTAGATTAGGAAAACTATTTTGTAATAACCAGGGTCTTCCTGTAGGCTAGTGGTAGGTAATAAAGGCTTGTCACACTATGGTAGTGGGTTCGATTCCTGCAGCTTCGTCCGACATGACGGTTTATCCCCCATCCTGCAGGTTGTCCTTTTCCTAAAACTATAGTATTATAATATTTGAAAAATTATCTTCAGAAATTTTTTAACCATAAACAATACTATCCAAGGTTCAACGTAATCCATTCCATCATTTATAGTTATCCAAAATACTTCTTTCCAGACTTTCTCTAAAAGGTCTCTAAATTCAAAAATCAAATGTAACATCAGATTCCCCAAACAAAGTAACGTTTCTCTTATTGTCACATAATAAAAATATGATTAACTTCATCATATTAAAACCTTAATGGAAACAACAACTACTACAGTACAATACTTACATATATCACATTATTCTTATAACCAGAATATAATCCTTGAGTCCAAAAGCACCAACACATTAATTATTCCACTTAAACTGTAGTAACAGCATACGATTTTCCTTGATCCTTTGACCTTTTCTATGGTAAGTTTCCCTGATGCATAGGAAATTCATTTGCATAATTCCCCATCTCTCTACAATTATAGCATTCCACATTGACAAAAACATTCTTTCACTTGAAATCATGAGCTTGGTGGCCTTTTTCACCACATTTGTAACAGACTCCCATTCCCTTCAAGAAAGTACCGGGGTGTTTCTTCCCACATTTACTGCATGACTGATATTCAAATTTTCCCTTCATCCCCTTATTTCCATTTCTAGATTGATCAGAAGATCTCTTCTTCTCTTGCTTTTCTTTAAAGTCATAAGACTTAGAGAATTACTTTTCCATCTTGATAGCACACGAGACAATATCTTCTTACGACGAGAAGGTTTGTGAGACTAATGCTCGATGGAGAAACGGTTTTAACCCATCAATGAAATTATTGATCTTACTTCTTGGGTTACGTATATAATCGGCAGCATGCCTCTCTAATCGTGTAAAGTTAGACTCATACTTTGTGACATTCTCATCCTCCTTTTTCCTCAGACTCAGAAATTGTCTTTCCATATCTGCTCAATGGTCACAAGGAAAGTATTTTTCTTTGAAAATCTATTTGAACTCCCTCCATTACATACATGATACTTCTTCATCTTCCTTTGTGTTTTGAATCAGCGACGACCATTGATCGGCATCTCCAGTGAGGCAGTAAACTGCCATGATGACCTTCTCCCTTTCGCTACTCCCCAAGGCATGGAATATTTTCTCTAAGGATTTTATCCATTGCTCAGCTACTAATGGATTTGTACCCCCATTAAATGTTTGTGGTTGTTGCCTCATTAAGCGGTCTAACATTGATCCTCCACGTTACGAATCATGGTTCTCCATATGAGTAAGGTTATTATTCATAACCTGAGTGAGTTGTCCCAGTATGGTGATAAGTTGATCAGCACCAATTGTATCTCGAGCTCCACAATAATTTTCTTGAGTGGGAGGGAAATCCCTACATAGAGTGTGAGCATTTATACGGTTTCCATTCCTCCCACTAGGTTCCATTTCTAAACAATGTCATAAGCAAATTAGTTTATGAATCAAATAAAAAATTCCATAGTTGTAAAACACTTAACATAAATTGAACAGTTTATGGATATAATCCATAATCATGAAAATATTTTCCTTGAAGAAGTATATACTCATAAACCCTTCATAATATTTTGTAAAGAAAATGAGATTTATCCTAAGAATATCCCTCGGGAGTGTCGTAACCAGGAGTGCAGCAAGGCCCGTTTTTGTGCACCAGTTCCCGTTCGAGTCTAGCTCAAAGTGGTGTTTTCGGGTTTTACCCCTAGGTAAATCTGTGCCAGAGCCACCTCTACCTGCTCATATCCAGACAAGGATGTATTGCTCAGAAAACTCACAAAATCTCTATAATACCAAAATTCATGGAAGTTCTTCTATACTAATCCTCAAAGTCTATATTTGGGCTATGTGTTCTAATCAGTGTTTATCTAAATCTAGCTTCCAAGGTTAGTACTAAACTGCCTATGATACCGACTTTAACTCCCTAACCCTAGTTACCTAGAGTCGGTTCATTATTGCGTAACATGGGCATGATCACAAATGATCAAGTCTCGAAAGACCGATTTGTTTAGTAGCCTTGGAAACACTAGATATACATTCATAAGTCTTCCATTACATCATAATGTAAAACAAAACTACAACAACATATTTTCTTTATATCCCCTCATACTATCCCTATAGGTCATTCATAATATATTTCATCACATCCTAGAAAAATTAAAACATTGAAAGGGGTTAGCTCAGATGCTCAGTAAGGATAACAATATAGCAGAAGCTTTCATAAATAAACATTAACATTTAAGACAATGTATAACTAAAAAAAAAGTCTTTTAAACGTGAACTTCAGCTTAATATGGAAAAATAAAATGAAATAATGTCATTTAATTATTCACAAGGATATTCTAATAGTCGAATAATCACACACAATATCAATAACCACTTTCATAATGATGGAATGCATAATTCCAGACTATCATATCCACGTAGCCAAGGCCTCGTGCCAAGATTACAAATAAGATTTTGTCAAGGCCTCGTGCCAAGACAATAGTTTGTCTCATGAAACCTATAGATTCATCGAGGAGCTATATCAGTCAACACCCGTAACTTATTGTGTCCAATGCATTCTTCATATGAACATGTTTAAACATATCATAAACCATAACATAATCGTATCACATAAAACATGCATAAATGAAACATAAAATATCCACATTTTAATAAAAATATATCAATAAAACACATTGATATAATAAAAAACACTTTCAAAACAATTTTCAATACCTAAATAAAATAAAATTTAAACTTGGTATTTATTTATTTTTTAAAGTTATGGCATGAAGAGGAAGCCGAAACTCAAATAATGGTCACGGTGGTGGAGAAGTCGTTGTCGCCGCATATGTACGACAAAAAAATCATTACTTCTTGTTGTTTAGTAAAACTCTTAATATAAAAATATTCCTTTTGAATAAATGTAAATTTCAAAGGATGGTACGCTTCTCTTTGAATAATACAGTAGCGTGTTTTGTACACAACTTCGAGTTCTAACACACACCACAACCAATCAAACTAGCCATTATGAATAGTAATACCTAATTTTGGAAATTTTAAAATTTTTATCGTTCAAAATGGACATCATTTTTTGATATAGATTATCAAATTTAGCCTACGGTGAAATTTTGGAACTTTTCAGATAACTTTTATATTTTGATTAATAGTGAAAATTACTAAAAACAACTTTTTTAATAAAAATAATTAATGGCGATAAATTATACTATTGAGTGGTTTTAAGGTATAATTATAATATAATTTTACCATTTTATCTAATGGAAGTCATTATGATTAATTTCACTTTGAAATTGGACATAAACAATTGTTAATCTTTTGATATATATTGTATCATAGAAACACGCTATTTGTTGTGACAGCGAGAATTAATTATTAAATTAATTAATTCAAATTATATGTTTTGAATTTTGTAAAATAGACATCATTTTAGAATTATGAATATCAAATATAGCTTAGGGTGAATTTTTGGAATTGTTCTGAAAAACATCAAGTTTTGATGAATAGTGAAACCACTAAGTGGTAGTTAAAAAACTGATTTTTTCGCTTAAATGAAACATTACCTCTTCTATGAATTGAATTTAAAAAATCCAACATACATGGTTGACATTAGGATGTAAAATTTGGTTCAATGGGATTAAACTAATTTTTTGGTAAATAGTAACTTTTAAGATTTATTAATCGCGATTAATGGTAATTAGTGAAATTTAAGTTAAAAATTATATTATAAAAATATGAAAATACATTTACACTTTTCCTACCCTTATTGGATGAGTCATGGCCGAGCAAGAAAATCCATGGGTCAACATGGGGACCCCATGGAGCAACATGGGTAAGAAAATGACATTAATAACTTTTTATTTAAAGTAAAAATAAAATTGTCACAAACATGTGTTGTTTTACTAAAACAATTATTATTCATGGCTATATAAGTTAACATTTGGACTATAAATATTCATTGGATAGGTATAAATATTTCCTACATCACAATATTTTTTTTTATAATTTTTAGACATTAAATAAATTAAATTTTTTATGACACCATTATGATGCAGCGATTACCTCATTAACTAACAATTTAAATAAAATGAAAAGATAATGTAAAATATAAGACAAACACTTGTCAAAAACCTATTTTATGAGTATATTTAGAACCCTTATCACCGTAGACTCGAAATATATAATTTTGGGACCTTTGAAATCCGAAGAGCACTTCATAATAATTTAACATTTCATGACTTTCCAAGAGTGCCCCTCCTCTCCTCTTATAAAAGGCCCCCACCTATACCATCTTATTCACACCATCAAAGCCATGTGGCATGGACAGGATCTGCCCAAATACGATATCAACTTCCCTATATTACTCCTAGAAGCCTCACATTGGTCATGAGTCTTCCCAAGGAAGCCTTTGGCACAAATCAAAAAGAGTTACCCAATTTTAAGGTAATTAATTCTCTTATGTTCTTTTGATTTATTTTGCTTCTCCAACCCCTTAAAATCTTTTTATTACTTTATTTTGTAAAAACACCTGTAACAGCCCAAAATTTTATGAAAAATATTCTTTTTAATTTCACTAATGTCTTGTGTTGTACGCTACACCAAAAGGAGCTTGCACAACACGCATCCTTGACTTGCCTTTTATTACACGCAATCGCGACCTTCCTCGATAGCGTGTGTAGTACGCAATACCGAGTTTCACTAAACAACGATATGCTATTAAAATATTATTAAAACTAGCCATTATGAATAGTAATAACCACCTTTTAAAATTTTAGAAATTTTATCTCTCAAAATGGACTTCATTTTTGGATTCGGATTATCGAATTTAGCCTAAGGTGAAATTTTGGTACTTTTCGGATAACTTTCATATTTTGATGAATAGTGAAACAACTAAGTGGTAGTTAAAATTTTTTTTTTCATAAATCTTATTTTTACCGCTTCTGTGAATGGAATTTCTAAAATCCTAGGGACACGGTAGATGCCATTAAGTAAAATGTGGTTCAATGAGATGAAAATAATTTTTGGTGAATTGTAACTTTTTACTTTTATTTATCACGGTTAAAAGTAAATAGGGTAATTAAGGGTAAAAATGATATTAATATTAACCTAACACATGTCCTAATCCTATTGGACAAGTGTATCTCGACCAAAAACAACCTTAAGTGTAAAATATTATCATTTAGGCCCACATGGATTATATTAGGACATTTATTATTATTTAATTCAAAGAAGAGTTGAAAGAGTTAAAATCAACGTTTATTTACTAAAACAAATTTAATATAGAGTTATACATAATATAATTTCGACTATAAATATTCATTAGAAATCTAAAAATATTTCCTACATAATGGTATTTTATTTGTAATTTTTATACTTTAAATAAGTTAATTTATTTATGACGCAACGATGATGCAGTAATTACCTTTTTAAGAAAATGTTAACATAATTGATGTTATAAATGCCCAAATAAATGTAATTAGAGACTTTTTATGACTTAAACTAATTTTCTAGGTTAATATGACATGATTTTGTTGAATTAATAACTTTGTTCGAACTTATCATTCTGTTATTATTTTCACAAAAATCAATTACTAAATAGTGTCAAAATTGACATAAAATAGTTTTTAAAACAAATATTATATTATTAATTGTTATTTTATTCTTAAAAATCTAAGGGTCGGCCAAATGACTTAGACAAGGTTATATATATTAATAATAAACAATTTGGGGTTCGTTTGGCTACTTATAGTAAGTTTATTAACCATATAGTATAAGAACACAAGAAGACACGGTAAAAGTAAAATTATTTAACTTAATGTTAAATCTAAATGATAAGGTTAAAATCGGAACCTAAACTTGTCTAAATTATATTTTATGACATGCTTTCGACCCATCCCCACCTTAGCCTCGAAATAAATCAATTTGGAGCTATTTAAAACCGAACTTGACTTTATAATAAAATAATATTTTTACTTATTCCAAAGGTGCCCCTCTCCTCCCTTATAAAAGGACACCTCCTCCCTCTCTTCCTCACACAACATTGAGCCTTCATGCTCGTCCAAACCCTGAAAAAATCTCTTCTAAACTTCCCTAGAAACATCCTAGAGGTTCTGGTCTTCCTCAAAGACCAATTTTAGTGCCCTAAGAGGAGGTCTCAAAGAGGCGCTTCAAAGAAGAGGTAATTTCCGTTACCAATTCTTTCACCTTTATTTCTTATTCCACTTCTTCTTCTTAGGTTGTTTCATTATGAAGTAATAACATCAGTATCACTCATATAATGATATGGTATTATAAGTATGAAACAATCCTAATTCACCATCTATCCATCCTACGGAAAATGAAATCACCGCGCGTGTGTACGTACGGAATACCGTCTTCACGCCGTGGTGTAATCTTTTTTTCCACCAACACCTTACATGGATGGGTATTATGGTTTAAAGAATAACTATACATAGTTATTATAACATCATAATGATTCTGATATATTTTATCATCCACTCAAATTCAATTCAATAATTATGGAAATGATATCATCGCTCGTGCGTACGTACGGACAACCGTCCTCACGACGCAATGAGATTCATTCTCCATGTTAACCATTTAAGAATGATTATAAAGTATATATAAGCAATAATAATGAAATATATGAAATTATAAAGCTACTGGATTTATGTGTATATATATGTATGTCATCTACTTAATTCCACTCAATTCAATAAGGAAACGAAAACAGCATTAATGCGTACGTACGGCCTACCGTCTCCATGAACGGTGTATTTCTTTCCATTTATCGATCCATTATATATATGTATATTATGAATATATATTATATATAAATCATGTTTTATATTATATAATTAATTAATAATGACCTAAGTAATCATATGAATAATTACAAGTTAAAACACGAACGACAAATGAGACGATTTTACCCAAAATGCTACTTTAACATGAATTTACATAAGAACGGGTAATATAAAGTCATAAGTGAACCATATATGATATAATAACAATGAATATGATTCTGTAATAAGTAAATGGAATTATTTAAATCATTATACAGGAGGTTCAGACACTTACGAAGCAAATCGGACCTAAGGTAAGGGAAATATCACAATCTCACTTTTATCCGAGATTGTTTTTACTTTGGTATTTACTGGGGTGTATTTTATCATCCACATCCATGTTTCCTCAATATGTAATATTTATATCCTTCTACAATAGTTTATATCCAATTTTACCCTTCATTGATTCTTTTGTAAAAGATATGAAAGGAATCTTTTGTCGTTTTTCATACGAGGTACTTTTTTGACTTTTCCGACAAAAGTACGAAGAATGTTTTTTTAACTTATATGGCAAGAATGGATTTTTAAAACATTATTTCCAAGAATCATCCTTTATAAGTTTTCAAGTTTATTTTTAATCAACTTCTTTTAGTTTATAATTGTATGAAATTTTAAGAAAATAAAAGTGTTTTTGAAGTAGAAAGGATATTTTTCTCAATAATGGAGTTCAAATGTTTTATCAAAATTATTTTCCATCTAAGATAATATAGGGTTCTGTTTTTATCCCTATTATTACATTGATTTGATTATGTTTTGAGGGAATTATTTTTATTAAGTCATTTACCTTATATGATTTGTTTTAAGATGTCATGATGTTTCAAGAATCCCATTTTTTTTACATGTGTTATGCGATGATGTATGATTTATGATTATGTGGCACACATAAGAAAGAATTCATTATAAGATGGGTGGGACCTATATCTCCCTCCAATTTATTGGGTAAAGATTTTATATCTCATGTGATAGACATGGTTGGAATGGTAGGTTATACCGGTTCAGTGAAACAGGACTGAAACGAGGGTGACTCGGTTCAGAAAGGGACTTTGTCCACTAAGATAGTATTGGAAATGAGTCTTGACTAACAAGAAATGATTCTCTATGATTATGTGTGTATGCCACAAAGTTTCATGTTTTATGTTATGATTATTGGGATTTAATTTCACTACTATGATTTCTCCCATGTTATGAAATTATGCTCTCTTTTGCAGGTTAAGATTTCCAAAAGTTATGTTCTTATGAATATGATGAGATTGATTTTTCTTTTGTTTACCCATACTGAGCATTTGAGCTCACCCTTTTATGTTTTCTTTTCCCCAGGATATAAAGAATGTTTTTAGGTAAAAAAAAGGGATGATCTTTATGGGAGATATTGAAGATCTTTCACCACGATTAGAAGATTATGTTCCGAGTTTCCAAAGACACTAAACTATTGTGATCCTTGTGTGTGTGTTTTTTTGTTATATAATAAGTATTCCGAAAATGTAATGTAATGTCCATGTACGTCAGGCTTCGGGTCTCTACAGTTGGTATCAGAGGAAAGGTTTAGTCATCCTTTGGAAACTAGGATGCGAAAGCGTTAGTGAGATCCCTAGAGATATTTCTAAGGTATATCTAGGGATGTCCCTAAGGATAAGTATACGTATAAGATACAGTCCTAGAACTACGGTAATGATCTTAGAATTTAACCTAAGATGTTAGATATTAAGGGTACTCCCCCTTTACTATGTTGTTTTCCCTAGCATGATTTTTGCCTCTCACAAGATTCGTTTTGTGTTTTAGTTAATGGAGGGAACCAAAAGGAATTCAGTTAACATTGAATCCAATGGACAAATTGGTGACTATGAGCAAAAAAAAATTGTGTAATTACTAGAGAGAATGATCTTGTGATTATTCCAAATCATTCATCGCTATATATGATTAACAAGGTGAAATTTAGTGGTATACCTAATTCATCAAAGAAGAGGAAGATAAACTATAATGCATGTTCGCATGTTGAGGAGCATAAAGAAAGAAAAGATTGAGATTTCTAAAGAAGGGAAGAAGGACCTTGAGGAATACCTCAGATGGAGGGACCGATGTTATCTATGTGGAGAAAAGGGTCATAGAGTGACAGATTGTTATGGAGTTCAATGTCTTATTTGTGGAGAACATGGGCATTACCCAACTCAATGCCCTGACCTAAAAAGTTACTTCTAAATCAAGGAAGGACTTCTTCCAAGACAATCATTGAAGTGGACGAACTGAAGTGTTTATGTATTGGTATTCAGGAATAATGTTGTTGAGGTACTTTTATGGTGTATTAAAATATTTATGTATTGGTCTATTGTGGTCTTCAATAATTTTAAGGTACTGGTAACCATGAAAAGTGATTCAAATATTTTGGAAAGTAGATAATATGCCCATAATGAAGGGATAACGAGAAAATGAAATGTTTGACAGTATTCATGAGCTCATGATTGATATAAGGACTAAGTGATATCATGGTTTGAGTATATAGAATTTTGAGGATTTTGGTATGTGGAAGGTGTTAACTTTTACCTGCATTCATGTTTTCAATAAGGTATTCAAGAGAATACATGATTAAGAACTTTGAATGATTGGAATGTGACCAAAAAAACATATCTTATGATATATGGGGATCGACGATGGTGTTAAATCTCTGGTAATAGTTTTCACTATGTTATGAGAGTGGACTGCAGTATTATGGATAAGCCTAAAGATTATAATTGATTATGTTGGACATAAGTTAGTATTGTTTAATAATAGAAGTTTTTTCAATATTATTGATGGGATGTTATAGTAATATAGTTTTTGAAAAAGGAAAACCTGCAGGATGGGCGACAACCCATCGTGTCGGACAAGGCTATAAAAATCAAACCCACAATCGAAGTGCGACTGGCCTTTATCGCCTACCACTGGCCTATAGGAAGTCCCTGTTTAGTAGAAACTAGTTTTATTATATTAAGCAGTATGATATATGAAGTATAAGTCCATTTTAGGAACCATATATGACTAATATCACTATAGATCGACTTATGTATATAATTTTTGCTAACATTTTGTTTAAGACAGATGGAATGACCCGTCATTCTATCACATGATCTGCTAACACTTCACGAATAACAAATTCAACTTTATTTATTTAAGAGATGAAGTGGAAATTGTTCAAGGCACGAACAATAGTGAGATTTTACCAAAATGAAGTAAGTATTTATTCTAATTCAAATTTTCAACATTATGGAAATGATCTTGAAAACCATAAATGTTGTCCTAGTGATCTTATAACTAATGAATCAGATGGTACCTTATATAATCACAAATCTATGGATTTGTGATTACTGGCTTTTCCATAGCCATGTTCTCTACCACTCTCCATCAGAACATGATGGTTAGATATCTCTTCCATATCCATATTTTCACCTATGTGGAAACCCAGTGATTAGTTTAATTGGGTAACCGTTACGTTTCATACATTTGTTTTTAAAGATTGGTTTTGGTATTCCTTTTTACGATGTGGGTTTCTATTAAAGAAACTTTCGAATAGTAAACCATTTATAACCCCGACGAATTTCGAGGGTGAAATTCATTTTAAGGGGGGTAGAATGTAACACCGTGAAATTTTATGAAAAAAATTCTTTTTAATTTCACTAATGTCTTGTGTTGTACGCTACACCAAAAGGAGGTTTCACAACACGCATCCTTGACTTGACTTGTATTACACGCAATCGCGACCTTCCTCGATAGCGTGTGTAGTACGCAATACCGAGTTTAACTAAACAACGATATGCTATTAAAATATTATTAAAACTAGGCGTTATGAATAGTAATAACCACTTTTTAAAATTTTATAAATTATATCTCTCAAATTGGACTTCATTTTTGGATTCAGAGTATCGAATTTAGCCTAAGGTGAAATTTTGGTACTTTTTGGATAACTTTCATATTTTGATGAATAGTGAAACTACTAAGTGGTAGTTAAAAAAATTAATTTTTTTCATAAATCTTAATTTTACCGATTCTGTGAATGGAATTTAAAAAATCCGAGAGACACGGTTGATGTCAGTAAGTAAAATGTGGTTCAATGAGATGAAAATAATTTTTGGTGAATATGAACTTTTTACTTTTATTTACCACGGTTAAAAGTAAATAGGGTAATTAAGGGTAAAAATGATATTAATATTACCCTAACCCATGTCCTAATCCTATTAGACAAGTGTATCTCGACCAAAAACAACTTTAAGTGTAAGATATTATCATTTAGGTCCACATGGATTAGATTAGGACATTTATTATTATTTAATTCAAAGAAGAGTTAAAAGAGTTAAAATAAAAGTTTATTTACTAAAACATTTTTAATATAGGGGTATACATAATATAATTTCGACTATAAATATTCATTAGAAATATAAAAGGATTTCCTACATAATGGTATTTTATTTGTAATTTTTATACTTTATATAATTCAATTTATTTATGACACAACGATGATGCAGTAATTACCTTTTTAAGAAAATATTAACATAATTGATGTTATAAATGCCCAAATAAATGTAATTTGAGACTTTTATGACTTACACTAATTTTATTGGTTAATATGACATGTTATTGTTGATTTAATTAACTTTTTTTGAACTTATCATTCTGTTATGATTTTCACAAAAATCAATTACTAAATAGTGTCAAAATTGACATAAAATAGTTTTTAAAACAAATATTATATTATTAATTGTTATTTTATTCCTAAAAATCTAAGGTTCGGATAAATAACTTATATAAGGTTATACATATTAATAATAAACAATTTGTGGTTCGTTTGGCTTCTTATAGTAAGTTTATTAACCTTATAGTATAAGAACACAAGAAGACACGGTAAAAGTAAAATTATTTAACTTAATGTTAAATCTAAATGATAAGGTTAAAATAGGAACCTAAACTTGTCTAAATTATTTTGGATGAGAGGATTTCGACCCATTCCCACCTTAGCCTCGAAATAAATAAATTTTGAGCTATTTAAAACCGAACATGACTTTATAATAAAATAATATTTTTAGTTATTCCAAAGGTGCCCCTCTCCTCCCTTATAAAAGGACACCTCCTCCCTCTCTTCCTCACACAACTTTTAGCGTTCAAGCTCGGCAAACCCCTGAGAAAATATCTTCTCCACTTCCCTAGAAACATCCTATAGGTTTTGGTCTTCCTCAAAGACCAATTTTAGTGCCCTAAGAGGAGGTCTCAAAGAGGCGTTTCAAAGAAGATGTAATTTTCGTTACCAATTCTTTCACCTTTATTTCTTCTTCCACTTCTTCTTCTTAGGTTGTTTCATTATGAAGTAATAACATAATTATAACTAATATACTTATATGTTATTATATGTATGAAACAATACTAATTCACCATCTAACCATCCTACGGAAAATGAAATCACCGCGCGTGCGTACGTACAGAATACCATCTCCACGTCGTGGTGTAATCTGTTTTTCCAGCAACACCTTACATGGATGGGTATTATGGTGTAAAGAATAACTATACATATTAATCATAACATCATAATGATTCTGATATATTGTATCATCTACTCCAATTCAATTCAATAATTATGGAAATGATATCATCGCTCGTGCGTACGTACGGACTACCGTCTCCACGACGCGATGAGATTCATTCTCCATGTTAACCATTTAAGAATGATTATAAAGTATATATAAGCAATAATAGTGAAATATATGAAATTATAAATCTACTGGATTTATGTGTATATATATGTATGTCATCTACTTAATTTTACTTAATTCAATAAGGAAACAAAAACAGCGTTCATGCGTACGTACGGCCTACCGTCTCCATGAACGGTGTATTTCTTTCCATTTATTGATCCATTATATATATGAATATTCTGAATATATATTATATATAAATCATGTTTTATATTTTATAATTAATTAATAATGATCTAAGTAATCATATGAATAATTACAAGTTAAAACACGAACGACAAAAGAGACGATTTTACCCAAAACGCTACTTTAACATGAATTTACAAAAGAATGGGTAATATAAAGTCATAAGTGAACCATATATGATATAATAACAATGAATATGATTCTGTAATAAGTCAATGACATTATTTAAATCATTATACATGAGTTTTGGACACTTACGAAGCAAATCGGACCTAAGGTAAGTGAAATATCAAAATCTCACTTTTATCTGAGATTGTTTTTACTTTGGTAATTACTGGGCTGTATTTTATCATCCACATGCATGTTTCTTCAATATGTAATATTCATTTCCTTATACAATAGTTTATATCCAATTTTACCCTTAATTATTTTTTTGTAAAAGATATGAAATGAATCTTTTGTCGTTTTTCATACGAGGTACTTTTTTGACTTTTCCGACAAAAGTACGAATAATGTTTTTTTTAACTTATATGCAAAGAATGGATTTTTAAAACATTATTTCCAAGAATCTTCCTTTATAAGTTTTCAAGTTTATTTTTAATCAACTTCTTTTAGTTTATAATTGTATGACATGTTAAGAAACGAAAAGTGTTTTTGAAGTAGAAAAGATATCTTCCTCAAGAATGGAATTCAAATGTTTTATCAAAATTATTTTACATCTAAGATAATATAGGGTTCTGTTTTTATCCCTATTATTACATTGATTTGATTATGTTTTGATGGAATTATTTTTATGAAGTCATTTACCTTATATGATTTGTTTTATGATGTCATGATGTTTCAAGAATCCCATTTTTGTTACATGTGTTATGCGATGATGTATGATTTATGATTATGTGGCACACATAAGAAAGGATTAATTATAAGATGGGTGGGACCTATATCTCACTCAAATGCATTGGGTAAAGATTTTATATCTCATGATATAGACATGGCTGGAATGGTATGTTATACCGGTTTAGTGAAACAGGACTGAAACGAGGGTGACTCGGTTCAGAAAGGGACTTTGTCCACTAAGATAGTCTTGGCAATGAGTCTTGACTAACAAGAAATGATTCTCTATGATTATGTGTGTATGCCACAAAGTTTCATGTTTTATGTTATGATTATTGGGATTTCATTTCACTACTATGATTTATCCCATGTTATGAAATTATGGTCTCTTTTGCAGGTTAAGATTTCCAAAAGTTATGTTCTTATAAATATGATGTGATTGATTTTTCTTTTGTTTACCCATACTGAGAATTTGAGCTCACCCTTTTATGTTTTCTTTTCCCCAGGATATAAATAATGGTTTTAGGTAATAAAAAGGGAAGATATTTATTGGAGATATTGAATATCTTTCACCATGATTATAAGATTACGTTCTGAGTCTCCAAAGACACTAAACTATTACGATCCTTATGTGTGTTTTTTTTGTTATGTACTAAGTATTCCGCAAATGTAATGTAATGTCCATGTATGTCAGGATTCGGGTCTCTAAAACACCAGTATATAAAATATACTAGGATGTTTTTATGATAATTATATGATTTACACTTTCACACACCTATATTTAATGGTTAAAGAACATATCGTTTCTATGGGTGGCGAAATACTGCCTCACGGAACGATGATTGTTCAATATTCTTTTAACACCTCTCATGGTGGCCATTATTATGACACTATTTCTATATATTATATATATTATGTTTATGTTTTCTTATTATTCTGTATTTTTCATTTATGTCATATCTTTATGATTCCCATTATGGGTAAACGCGATAATTTCATTTTAGGAAGTGCGGACTACCACCCCCTCAAAGTGATTTGAATCGTTAATTCCATATGTGGGACATGTAAAGGATGGAGTAAATGATATTATATATTATATTATATTGGAATTATAATTCACCTTTATATCATTATTATTTCATTCCATTAAATACAAAAATAGAAATGAAAGTAGTGTTCATGCGTACGTACGACTTACCGTCTCTATGAACGGTGAATTTCATTTCTTACCACTAAATGTTATGTAATATTATGAATGAATTTATATACTAGATATATATGACATATATGATATCTAAATCATGAATATAATTCTTCATATAATGAATATTTTACCACATGAACAACTTGTAATTATAAGAAATTTATTTTTGACTCAAGCACCAAAGATCGACAAAATGACCGTTATTAACTTAAATAATTAAATAATGTTCATAACATTGTAATAATTTATATAAAAGGAATAATGAACTTGAAAATTTATCTTAAGAAAGTATAAATTAATTTTATTTTATTATTCCGGAGGTTAAAGAATGATCGAGTCATGTCGGATATGAGGTAAGGGATCTTTTTAACCCAATTTTCGTTCTTTGGGTTAATATCCTACTTTCAAATTATGTCATTCTATTATTATGTCATATCTTGTATATGTATTTTCTTTATGTGTAATTATATTTAATATACATAATAGATCTATTTTATTTAAAAAATTATCTTTGTAAGGACTTCATCTCAATCTCCTTTCATTGAGGCATATTTTGTTTTATACACAACTTTATTTTATACTGTGTATAAACCCCTTTGAATTTTACGTTTATTCAAAAAGAATCTTTTCATACAAAGAGTTTTACTAAACGACAAAAAGGAATGTTTTTTTTCATACATATGTGGCGACAACGACTTCTCCACCACCGTGACCATTATTTGAGTTTCGGCATCCTCTTCAATCCATAACTTTTATTAAGTGAAAAATAAATACCATGTTTTAATTTTCTTTTATTTTTGTATTTGAAATTGTTTTGAAAGTGATTTTATTATATCAATGTGTTATATTTTTATAGTGTGATTGAAATGTGGAAATGTTATGTTTCCATTATGCATGTTTTATGTGATATGATTATGATATGGTGTATGATTTGTTTAAACCTATTCATATGAGGAATGCATTAGAATTAATAAGTGACAGGTGGAGCCCGATATAGCTTCTCGATGCATCGGCAGGTCTCATGAGACAAACTTGTGTCTTGGCCTGAGGCCTTGAAAAAATATTATTTTTAGTCTTGGCATGAGGCCTTGGCTACGAGGTTATGATAGTCTGTAATTATGCATTCCATCATTATGAAAGTGGTTATTGATATTTCATGTGATTATTAGACGAGTAGAATATCCATGTGAATAAGTAAATGACAATATTTAATTTTATTTTTTCCATATTATGCTAAAGTTCTTGTTTAAAAGGATTTTGTTTTAATTATACATTGCCTTAAATGTTAATTTTTATTTATGAAAGATTCTTCTATATTGTTATCCTTACTAAGCAACTGAGCTCACCCATTCCAATGTTTTAATTATTCCAGGATTTGAGGAAGTATATTATGAAGGACCTGCAGGGATAGAATGAGGGGATTTGATGGCAAGATGTTGCGGAAGTTTTTTTACTTTATTATGTAATGTAAAATTTATGAATGTATCTAGTGTTTCCATGTCTACTAAACTAATCGGTATTTCGAGACTTGATCTTTTGTGATCATGCCAATATTACGTAATAATGCACCGACTGTAGGTAACTGGGGTCGGTGCATTGAGACGAAGTCCTTACGAAGACCAGTTTTAAATAAAATATATCTATTATGTGTAATCAATATATGTACACTTTAATAAAGTATAAATACAATATAGGACATAATAATATCCGGGCCTAATATGAAAGTCGGAGATTAACCCAATGAATGGAAATTGGGTTAAAAAGTTCCCTTACCTCATATCCGACTTGACTTGATCGTTCTTTATCTTCCTGAATGAAAAACTAGAGTTAATTTATACTTTCTTAAGATCCTTTTTCAACCTCATTATTGCTTTTATATCACTTATTACCATTTTATAAAAATTATGTAATTATTTAAGTTAATAACGGTCGTTTTGTCGATCTTTGGTGCTTGAGTCAAAAATAAATTTCTTATAATTACAAGTTGTTCATGTGGTAAAATATACATTATATATGGAATTATATTCATGATTTAGATATCATATATATCATATATATCCAGTATATACATTCATTCATAATATTACGTAACATTTAGAGGTATGAAATCAAATGCACCGTTCATGGAGACTGTAAGCCGTAGGTATGCATGAACACTAACTTCATTTCTATTTCATATTTAATGGAATTAAATCATAATTATATAAGGGTTAATTATAATTCCATTATAATATAATATATAATATCATTTACTCCATCCTTTACATGTCCCACATATGGCATTAGTGACTCAAATCACTTTGAGAGGGTGGTAGTTTGCACTTCCTAAAATGAAATTATCGCGTTTACCCATAATGGGAATCATAAAGTTACAACATAAATGAAAAATAAATAAGAATAATAAAAACATAAACATAATATATATCATATATAGAAATAGTGTCATCATAATGGACACCATGAGAGGTGTTAAAAGAAGAATTAACAATCATCGTTTCGTGAGGCAGTATTTCGCCACCCACAGAAACAATATGTTCTTTATCCATTAGACGAAGGTGTGTGTAAGTGTAAATAAAATACTTCTCATAAAAACATCCTAGTATATTTTATATACTGGTTTTGTTACAAAATAATGTAATAAAAATATTTTAATGGGTTGTAGAAGCAAAATAAAACAACAGAACATAAGAGAATACATTGCCTTAAAATCGGGTAACTCTTTTTGATTTGATACAAAGGCCTCCTTGGGAAGACTTCTGCCCAATGTGAGGCTTCTAGGAGTAAGAGAGGGATGTTTATATAGTATTTGAGAAGAGTTTGGACGAGCCAAATGGATTTGATGGTGTGAATAAGGTGGTAGAGGTGGGGGCCTTTTATAAGAGGTGAGGAGGGGCACTCTTGGAAAGTCATGAAATGTTACATTATTATGAAGTGATTTTCGGATTTAAAAGGTCCCAAAATTATATATATAGAGTCTAAGGTGATAAGGGTTCTAATTATACTCATCCAATTGTATTTTGGCAAGTTTAAGTCTTATATTGTACACTATCTTTTCGTTTTATTTAAATCGTTAGTTAATGAGGTAATCGCTACGTCATCATGGTTTCATAAAAAAATTAATTTATTTAATGTCTAAAAATTATAAAAAAATATCATGATGTAGGAAATTTATTTATCTTTCCAATTAATTTTTATAGTCTAAATGTTAACTTATATAACACCAAATAATAATTGTTTTAGTAAAACAACACATGTTTGTGACAATTTTAATTTTACATTAAATCAAAAGTTATTAATGTCATTTTCTTACCCAAGTAGCTCCTTGGGGACCCCAAGTTGGCCCATGGATTGTCGTGGTCGTCCATGACTCATCCAATAAGGGTAGGACAAGTGTAAAGGTATTTTAATATTTTTATAATATCATTTTTATCTTAAATATCACTAATTACCTTTAATCACAATTAATAAAACTTAAAAGTTACTATTCAACAAAAATTATTTTAATCGCTTTGAACCACATTTTACTTCCTAATGACAACCATGTATGTCGGATTTTGGAAAATAAAATCACATAAGTGGTAATGTTTAATTTAAATGAAAAATCAGTTTTTAACTATCCGTTAGTGGTTTAACTATTCATCAAAAATTGAAGTTTTTCAGTACAATGCCAAAAATTCACCCTAAGCTATAATTGATATTCTGAATTGATAAATGATTTCTATTTTACAAAATTCCAACAATATAAGTTGCATTAATTAATTTAATAATTAATTCCCACTGTCACAACAAATAGCGTTTTTTAAGAAACCGTATATATCACAAGATTAACAATTGTTTATGTCCAATTTCAAAGTGAAATTAATTATAATGACCTAAATTGGATAAAATGGTAAAAATATATTTTCATTATAATTTAAAACCACTCAATAGTATAATTTATCACTACAATTTATTTTGATTAAAAATTTTGTTTTTAAGTATTTTTCACTATTCATAAAAAATTGGAAGTTCTCAGAAAATTACAAAAAATTCATCTTAAGATAATTTCGATGTCCCGAATACAAAAATGAATTCCATTTTGAAATATAAAATTTATTTAATTTCAAAAGGTGGGTATTACTATTCATAACATCTACTTTGATTGGTCGCGGTGTGTTAGAATCTCGAACTTGCGTACAATGCAAGCTATTGCATTATTGAAAGAGAAGCGTATTGTTGAAGCTTGGGGTGTTCCATGATTCCTATAAATAATTTTATTCCCGATTTAGATTTATTTTATGTGATTCTAGGAATCTATATTATTTTTTATATAGACCCCATACAATGTTTTGTGGAATGAAAGTCGTATTTTATATTCCAAATAAACATATGATCATTTATTGACGTGATGATGAATATGAGATTATAATGGATATCATTTCTATATTGTGGATCTTAATTACTGTCTTTAAAGGTTATGAATCTTAGATTATAAGTGTGGAACATACCAGAAAGGACACACCAATGTATTGGTAAATTTTTTATGTATTTCAAAAATAATTTCCTCGTCTACCTTGGAATCTAGATTTTGAATTTTCAATAGAACTCATACATGGTGTTATGCCAATTTTAAATTATCTCTATAGAATGGTCCCAATTGAGATGTTAAAATTAAAGATGAAACTCCAAGATAATATAGATAATGATTCATACACCATAGTATGTCATAGTGGCATTTAATAAATTTTTTTGAGAATATATAAGGATTAATTTCTCATTTAATTACCTATTGGGAACATAACAAGATCACTATACGGAACTTGTATCATATCTCCCATAATCATTACTCATTTCTTCAACTACACAGTGCTCAATACTTTTCCATGTCTGGACATCATTATAGATATCACCAATTATGGGATAAAAAAGAGGATATGAACAATAATGTATTTCCTACAATGTAAGGACACAATTAATTTATAGTGATCTCTTTTGGTCTTAAAAATGACCATGATATCATCATTGATATAATAAATAGACGATCTATATATTACTTCAATTAGTTTTTGATATTATTTATGATGATATTCTGGAATAATCAAATAGCATGGAAGATCATAAATATTCCTTGAGTATTGTGTTTAAGAATCCCAGGAATGGTATGATTTAGGAAAAAATGACGTATTTTGTTTTTTAGATTTTAAATGATTAATTTATTTGTAATATAATCTCATGTGATTCTATATCATAAGATATTTGAAATATATAATTATTGACAAATGTCATAGAATCATCATAATAACTAAAAACTATATGTTTCATGGATTTCATGGATGTTATTGATGTTTTATGAGATATATATTAGTATTATCTAATAAAATATTCTATTTGATTCAAAAGGTGGTTATGTTAATGTTAATGGAGGAATGTGAGATGAATTTGAAGCAGATGAAAGGAAGGTTAGTTAATGAATGTTTCCATAAACCACCCATCAATTTTGATTGTTTTATGATCAATAGTGAAGAATTGATGAATTGAATAGGATGTGTTGTTATTAAAAAATTATATGGTGTTTGCGTATAGCTCCGAAAAATTGAATGATCACCTGAAAAATTACCCAAATAATGAATTTTAGTTAGCTATAAAAAAAATTTCTTTACAGATATGTGTGAATTATCTTTACAAATAATGTTATGATATATATATACATACTGATCATAAACTTTTAATGTATATAATCTCTCATAATGAGATAAATTTGAGCTATAAAAGTTTGTTGGATATGATTAAATTTCATGACTGCACAATACATTACCATCATGGTATGGTGGACAATGTGGAAGATTCTTTGAGTCAAAAAAGACCATGCTACCCTAACTAAGAAAATGATCACAAAATATCCAACACCTCTAGATTTGATATCGATGGACTAGGAAATCATGATTTAAGGGGGAAATATTATATTTCTTAAATAAATGTTCCTACATATATCCATATGAGTATTATGGAGGAAAAACGGAATATGTCGATCTATAAATTGATGGGTTAAATATTCTTATGATGGAAAATTATTATGAAATAATGATATGTTTTTGTAACATTTTATGTGTCAAATAAATACCAGAGTTAAAAAATGAGTTGTTTGATGAGCCTTATAGTTCCTCATTCTCTATAAATCCTATAATTAGAATGAATTATAATGAATTTTAAGAGTATTGATTGTGGGAGAACATGTAGAGAGATAGTACAGAATATATATACTGGTGCATAGTATTTCAGCAAGATAACTATGTGAGATATAATTATAAGGGGTTGTTACACCCATTACCGATACTATAATGTATTTGGGAAAACATCACCATGGATTTTTTCACTAGATTTCCAAAAACATCTATAACACTTATGATATATGGGGTATATTTGATCATCTTATCATATTGGAACACATCATTTATATTAAATAATATTCCCCGCCTAACCATCATTACAAAATATAAATTAAGTAAGTGGTAATATTTCATGGTGTACCACTTTCCACCATATATAATTAGGATTTGAGGATATCACAATGTTATAGATAATTTTTATACAATATCTAAAAATAGGAATGAATTTTAGTATAGTGTATCTGTTAGGATGAAGAAAAAAAATATAATCATAATCATGTATCACCTTTTATTATCAAGAAAGATTAAAACCAAAATAAATCACCTCACTTTGATTTAGGTGAAAATTAGATAGACCCTTATTTTTATAAAATTTGACTCCCAAATAATATGAATGTCCATCAGATCAGGGATATGTTTTCAGGTAGAAAGAATATAATGTTCAGTCCAACATTAAATTAGATCCATGCTGAATATGATTGTAAATTATTTAAAATTATGAATAATTAATTTCTATAATCATGAATTCAGTGAAGAAGAATAGTTGTTCTGTATTCCACATGGGTTAAGAAAAAGAAGAAAAATAATATACTCTCTTCATTTGTCATCATTGTAATGTGGTAGATCATAATTGGAATCAGACTAAATATTTTCAATCATTGAAAATTGTTTAAAGTGTATTAAAAATAGAATAAAAATGTGTTTTAAAAGGGGAATTTAATTCTTAAATAATATGTTTGTTTTTTTCATCAGATTTTTTGGGGAAATCATAATTTAGAATCAGATTAAATAAATCATAATAAATAAATTGGAATATATACGTGATAATGGATAAATCTCAGTGGAGAAATCATAATAGAGAATTCAAAATAGTAAATCAGAATCAGACTATGATTTTTTAAATAATTCAATAGTGTGATGATGTTAATAAGAAATTTGATCAGAGTTTAGGAACATTGATGATGTTAAGGATATATCTAAAAATAAATGATATTTAAGGATTTGAAAATGTGTTCAAGAATTCAACATAATATATGAATATTAAGGCTAATTGAATTAGTCAATGAGAGATACAATATTTATGTAAGATTAATGATTTGAGAATTTGGGTTAAGTGAAAAAAAATCAAATCACTTTTACATCATTTCTACGATTCTATAAATATAAAGAGATTAAATCATGTTATCAATGAATTAAATCACTTGTAAAAGATAAGAGAGAATCTCTGCATTTCTGTGAATTGAGTAAGTGTTCTGGATTAAGATTTCTAAAAATTAGTAAGATGGATAAAAGAATAAGAAGAAGAAAAAGATCTTATTCTTCTAGTTATCAGATTGGGTCAAAAAATCAGACTGGGAAAATCATGTTAAGAATTTCGGGATGAGGAAAAATATGATTAGATTTGTTTAAAAAATTATTCAATCAATATTCACATTTTCTATATTGAAAAACTAGATGTGGGAATTAGACTGGCGAATTGGATTGGAATTTCCAAACTCAAATTATAATTTTTTCAGAATTGTCACAATATTGTTTTGATAGAATGATTTTTCCTTATTGAGAATATTAGACATGGGAATTAGAATGGGGAATCAGAATGAGTATAATTATTGGGTCTAAGAAGTTCCAACATTCTCTTGGGTAATAATCTAAATAACTTTTTTCAATTTTTATCTTTTTTTTAATGTTATTTTGGAAGAACAAAAATTGTATTACATCATTTCATGGTACATGAAGCACATGAACTATTGTATCAAACATAGTTCAATATAAGTTTAAGGGAATATGATAATGATTATATTTCAAACAATATGATTTCTTTCTAGTATATTTTGTTGTATTGTATTATTTTTTAACCTCAAAAAGTACTAGCCTTTCATGTAGAGAAGTGGACATTGTAAAATCTTGTGTTCCTATGGTAATGTGTCTGATATATTTTCAAGAGAAATAGAAATATTTAATAAGAGGTGAATTTTTTTTCTTTATAAATGAATCTTAAAATAAAAATATATTAATTATTCAGCCCCTCCGCCTCTCAGTTATACATGAACCCTATTTGGTTAATCTAAATTTGTTTGAGAGTGACGGTTCACATCATCTAAAATTTTATATTATTTTTGAATGATAAGTTGTCATGGATAATTTTAATTGTGTTAATAGTAAGCGGATTCTTAAATTTAATGTGAGAATTATCTTTTCTAGTGTGATATAATTTTTCCTTATCTTAAATTAATTTGGTAGTATGATCTTGACATTAGAACAGATGTATTTACTCCTATAGATAACATGGTTCATCTTACATATTTTGACAAAACTAATCTTGAAATTGATGGAAGAGATAACAATTCATTACTCTCGTCTCATTCTAAAAATATTATTTTATGATTAAAAGGTGTTTCCAATTCTAAATTGATTAGAGATAAGTTGAATATTTATGAAGGAAATAAATAAGTTAAAAAGGAAAAAATAAAAATTTGGAGGATCAATTATGAAGATCTCAAGATGGGTGAATACAAATCAGTTGGTGAATTCATTATCAGTGAATATGATATTTTTTTCACTATCAGATGTCTTGGTGAAATTTTTAAAGACAATAATATAGTTCAAACGATATTTATTATTCTTCTATAAAATTATGATGATAATTTTTTTCTTTAGATGATAGAGATCTTGAAACAATATATATTGATTATCTTCTTAGTACTCTCATTACTTATGAAATGAAAAAGGAAATAGTAATTAAGAGAAAAACCAATGATAATCATGAAATTTCCTTCAATGATGATAACAATGGAATGTCCATGAAAAATCTTGATGAGGAATATATTGCTGACTCTGATTTTGAAAATTAGTATGTAATGATCTTGATGGTTTTTATCCTTCTTTTTAAAAAATTAAATAATAGGTACATAAAACTATTAATGGAACCACCCCTTGAAGAGTTCTGAATATGGATCCATTGTGCAGTTTGTGGCTACTTTTCCATGATGAAATAAAAAAGAGGATAATGATGAAGAATAAATAAGCACAAAAAATTCATAGAAGAAATAATGTGATAAGGATATATATTTTTCAAGGGGTAATGATAAAAAGTTCCTCTATCCCTAAAGAAAAATTCATTTGTAAAACGATGAATAAAAAGAATATAATTATTCTAAATCCCAAATAACATTTTCTTTGAAAGATGGAGAGAATTATTTTTTTGAAATAGTGAATATTCAGGATTTTAGAATAATTATTTTTGAAAAAGTAGAAACATAACATGAATTTCATTTAACATAAGAGTTGAAATTGTACGAACGAATATTAGAAGGATTGAAAAGGAAAATAAGAAGTTGATAAGATAATGTTCTTAAAAATAATAAATATTTTTTCCTGATGACATATTAAATATACTAGAAAAGTATTATTATTTGAAGAAATAAATTGAGAAGAAAAAGGAGAATATTGAACATTTAAAAGTTACGATGATAGAAAAAGATGAAGTTTTACAACATTCCTAACAAAATCATTCTAAATAAGAAAAGATAGGTAAATTTTTATTGAATTATATCATTTAGTTGTGGAATTTTCTCAAAAATATAATTTAAAAAAGATCAGAAAAATATATATTCCTAGATTGAAAAGGGATTTTAATTTTTTTTATAATAATAAAGTTGGGAATGTTCTATATATCTCTTATGTTAACAAATTTTTAATATTAGAAGTTTCTATAAACATTTATTTCTAAATTTTTTCAAGACATTCTGATTATAGAAAATATCGTAAAACTTATATTTTGGATATGGCATAAAAACACCAAGCTAAGAAAGAAGAATCATGTTGAAAACATAAGGGATAGTTGTCAATAAGGTTCTGTTAAGAAGGTTGTTGGAAAACATATAGACAACACCATTCAATCTGAAAGTTTTATAGAAAAGTACAATTTATAAGGATACATCTAGTATTGTGGTGAATTTGGATATACAAAAAATATGTGTTGGTTAAACCAACAACCTTTTTTCTATTCCACAGGTTATATATGATAAGGATTTAGAGGGGATTCAATCCTCTCAAAATAAGAAGTATCAGAAGGAAGTTATAAAGAAACATGAGAACGTTGGTTTGAAAGAAATGAATATGTTCCAACCCATATAAACTATTTTTAAAATCATTTAAAATCATGATATCATAAAAAGGGTTTTCTTTTTTTTTTATTGAAAAAACCAATTTTTCTTAACAATTATCTGAATCCTAAGGTGATGAAATAAAATGCTCTAGTTTTGGAAACTATTTTGAGTGATATATAATGATAATGACCATGGATTATTTTTAGTGGGTTTTATTATCATATTATATGATACTTAAGATGTATAAAAATGTAAAATAATTCAATTAAGTAATTGTTAATTTTAGAAATGATGAATATTTTATAATTAATGGAATTTGATTAGCTATCATTGAGAATGAAAATATAAAATACAATAAATATTTATATATTGATGGGTTGAAACAAAAACTATTGATTTCTTTACAACATTTTGATGAGGGTAATAAAGTTATCTTCAGAAAATATTGGTTTTTGTGTGAAAAGTGAGGATTATGGAATGACAGTTATAAGAGTCAAACATACATATGAAAACTTATTTTAAGTTGGTCAAACAATAAACTCATGTTTCATTGGTATGGTAGAAGAAAATAAGTTTTGGAATAATAGTTTGGGACACATGTTTCATAGAAGCATAAAAAAACTATCAAAGTAAGATAGTTTCCAAGAAATTCTTGACATGTCAATAAGAATATTTTTTTGTTGCACTATTATTCATAAAGGAAAAAATGACAAACATTGTGCATAATATAGTTGAGATTTTTTCAAAACATCCCATGATTATTATTCATTCTGATATCAATTATCCAATGAGAAAGTAATCAATTAATATAGATATGGACATCATCACTATGACAACCCTGCTTTTAATACAAACTTAAACATGATTTATTACATAAAACATCACATGATACAAAAAATAATATCGAGAGTTTTAATGTCTTTGGGGCTTACGATCATTACATAAAAACATAAAACATGAAATATAACATCTTTATTGAAAACTTCCTTTACATGACCACTACATTCCCTCGTACTTAGCATTGCATGGGATAACCTGAGGACATGCATAAGAAAAGGGTGAGCTATAAAGCCCAGTAAGGGAGTACACATGGAATAACATGGGGAGTACAATAAATGTTATAAAATAGGCGTATCAATAGAAATTATGAGAAAAATGAACATAAAGGCATGATAAAGCATGATACTCATAACATGGAAATGTGGCAACAACACTTAACATGGAATTAGCATGAGCTAAGGCTAATTGAACATAGAGCAGGAGTAATTACTCATTGCACATGAAGCATGAGTAAACCATCTTTTCACTTGAATTAGCATGATTCAACACTCATTGCACATGAGATATCATGATTCTATACTTTACCCAATGCATTTGAGCGCTATAAGGGCGTACCCTTCTTAAACATTTCATTTCATGCATAAGTGTGCCACATGGATCATAAAACATGGATTCATAAAACATAATAATTTATTCCACGATAATGGAATGTG
This sequence comes from Viscum album, assembly GCA_963277665.1. Lineage (NCBI taxonomy): Eukaryota > Viridiplantae > Streptophyta > Magnoliopsida > Santalales > Viscaceae > Viscum > Viscum album. The sequence goes on along the minus strand of OY728141.1, from coordinate 1,603,010,166 downwards.
GAATTAATACATTAGACTTTAAAATAAATATGTAAATGTGCATAAAGGTTAATACCCTTGATAGAGAAATGGGCATGGTATTCACTACACAATGACATTGGCTTAGAAAATCGGTGTGATTTCGGCAGCGTTACGGCCTGACATAAGAATTCATAAAAAAAGGTTGATGAGAGAAAAAGTGGTTCCTCATCATATTTACATGTAATGGGAAGTAAAGAGGTCATATAGATAAATTTCCCAACAATTGTAATGGAATTTAGATTCATGATACAAATATATTGCTTGAATGTAAAAGAGGAGAGAGAAGTTCCTTTCGGAATTTCAGCATAGTAACTGGTGTACATGGGAGGAATTTAATGAGGGAGAAAGGGTCTCCCATCATTCAAAAATAAATAGGTCTATAAGAGGGAGGTGGTAAACCATAACCCAACCTTAATAATTGAAATTAAAAGGAAAAACAACATAAAAAAATTGGAAAAAAAATGAGAAAGGAAGAAAAAACCCTTACCTGAAAGTGTGCTTGCAAAGGCTAGAGAGAGGCTTGTGAGAGGCTTCTTGGGAGCTACGAGCACCTTTGGAAGATTCTAGAGAGATTATGGCAGAGGTTGGATGAACTTAAAAGGCATTGATTGAGGAGGTAGTGGGATCTTGGGTGGGTTTATATATGAAAGGTGAGGGAATTTTTTATTATTTAGGTTTGGGAGCCCTTATATTAAATTAATACAAACCACAAACAATCCAATGGTTTTTTTCCCATGGTTTTTGGAAAAAGTAAGAGGAAAACAATATTTTATAAGGAAAAAGTCCTAACTTCTTAAAATAATAAGGTTTCTTATCTGGAGGTGAGTCACACTCCCATAGAAATTAATTTAAAAAGGAAAAGTGTTGAATAAGTCTTGAGGGGTCCATTAATGCTTTGAAAGGTAATTTAAACAAACCCAAAATCACATTATTTTAATGTTAAAACATATATTGGCCGAACATAAAGATTATAGTATTTTATTACATCACTATTGGGTCATTATGAAGTCATAAAACACATTATATATTTAAACGGTATTTAATTTTTACCCAAATATTTGACTATCTCAGAAATTTCTGAAAAATTCACCGTTGGATAATTGAAACATCCTGATTCCAAAAATAACATTTATTTTATCTAAATAATTTTCTAAATATGTGAATTTTCACTCTCAAAATAAAACCCGACATTTGTCGAAAATTCACGAGTTTTGACAGAAATGGCTTTCAAACCATAATAAAAATTTTAATTACATTCATAAAATTATAATATCATTTATATTTAATAAAAAATCATTTAATAATAATATTATTATTTTATTAAAACATTATTTAATTCAAAAATCTCTTAATTTAATAAAATATATTTCTTAATTAAATAATAACTAAAACACCATTTGTACTTTAAAAACTATTTACAATGTATCAAAAATGACTAGAAATTATATTCATTATTATATACAAAAAATAATGTACATGAACATAGTACTACTTATTTGTTACATAACCCCTTAAAAAGCTGCATAAGACCTAAGGGTAAGGTGTGCGATGGTGAAAGACTTTTGGGGTGGCTTAGATAACATCGCTCGAGTGGTAATTTCAATCAACTTCCACTTTTCCCGTAGACGGTCACGTTCGAGCTTGACATGATGAAGCTCAGCTTGGGATTGGTCAAGAGTGAATCCCAAGGATGCCACCTCTTTTTCGAGCTCTGAAAAATGGGCTTTGTATGGAGCAATTCTACTATAAGAGGCCATCACTTCTTTTGTCTGAGTAAATTGGATTTGTTAAAGTCCAATATTTATACTAATCCTGTGATCACTGTTCAACAACTATATTAGCAACGATCAATATTTTTAACATAAAACCAATGAAGTTTACACTTTATATAATCATAAAAAGACATTTAATTAGATCAAAAGGGATTTCCATTAATGATACATTGGGTCGTTACAATATCCCCCCATACAAAATTTCGCCCTCAAAATTTTCCATTTCCCACACTAAAACAAATGTGGGTAACTCAGCTTCATCATATCCTCTGATTCCCAAGTCGATTCTTCAAACTTGTGGTTTCTCCACAACACCATGACGAGGGGCATTGTCTTATTTCATAGAACTTTTTCTCTACGATCTAAGATCTTCACTGGTTGCTCCTCATAAGAAAGATCATCTTCCAATTGTACCACCTCGAAAGAGAGTACATGTGAATGGTCCGGTATGTACTTCCTTAAGAGGGATACATGAAAGACAACATGCCCCTTGGCCATGGTAGGTAGAAGGTTTGTCGATAGGACACAGCCCCGAAACGATCAAGAATCTCGAAGGGGGAGATGTACCTTGGAATTAACTTCCCTTTCCTTCCAAACCTCATGACTTTATTCCACGGATATATGCGTAGAAACACTATGTCTCTAACTTTAAACTCATGGTCTCATCGATGATTATCTACATAACTCTTCTGTCAACTCTGGGCTACCTTGATATGCTACTGAATGGTTTTCAACTTCTCCACCATTTCCTTGACAATTTATGGTCCATGCAGCTTATGTTCACCGACCTCATCCCAACATGCCGATGTTCTGCACCTTTTCCCATACAAGGCTTCATATGGTGCCATTTGGATGCTCGAGTGGGAACTGTTATTATAAGAGAACTCAACCAGAAGAAGATGTTGATCCCATCATCCTTTAAAGTCCATTGAGCATGCTCTCAACATGTCCTCAATTGTTTGGATAGTCCGCTCAGATTGGCTATCAGTTTGAGGATGATAGTCCATACTGAAGTTCATTTTAGTATTCAGAGCATGTGGAAGACTCTTCCAAAACATAGAGTTGAATCTTGGATCTCAGTTAGACATAATAGATTGTGGTACTCCATGCAACTGTACCACATCCCTGATATATATCTGTGCCAGTTTATCCAACGGGAAATCCTCCCGAATAGCAATGAAGTGTGCAGTCTTTGTAAGACGATCCACAACAACCCAGATTGCATTGTTGCCTTTGGATGTCCTTGGAAGTAGGTTGACAAAGTCCATGGTGATGTTATCCCATTTCCATTCTGGTATGGGAATGGTTGCATCATCCCCTTATACTTCTGCCTCTCTGCCTTCACTTGCTGACAAACCAGGCACTTTGATGTATATTCAGCGATCTCCTTCTTCATATTATCCCACCAAAAGTTTTCTCGGAGATCTTGATACATCTTTGTGCTCCCTAGGTGAATAGAGAAATTCGAACTATGTGCATCATCGAAAAGTTCCTTCTTCAGCTCCGTACATGGTTAAACACATAGTCTTTTCCCAAACCGCACAATTCCTTCTTCATTAACATTAAACTCTGAGGATTTCCCTATTCCGGTAGCTCCCAATTTTTCTTGATTTCCCACATCATCCTTTTGAGCATCCTTTAAACATTCCAAAAGAGACGGTTGAGCAGTAACTTGTGAAAGGATTGATTATGTTCCCTTCTTTATGATTCCCATGTCCATCTTCATCAAGTCTAAGAATATTGGATCCTTCTCAATTCTCATCATTGATAGAATTGCTGGGTCCTTTCCAGTTAGGGCAGCTTCCACCTTGTTTTCTTTCCCATGGTGGTAATTGATTGAACATTCATAATCCTTGATGAGCTCTATCCACCTTCTCTGGAGCATATTAATCTCTTTCTATGTGAATATTTATTTAAGACTCTTGTGGTCAGTATATATCTCACATTTCTCGCCATAGCGATAATGCCGCCATATTTTCAAGGAAAATATCACCACCACCAACTCCAGATCATGCATTGGATAGTTTAGTTAATGGATTTTCAACTGCATTGAGGCATAAGATATCACTTTATCATTATACATCAGCACACATCCTAATCCCTTCTTCGAAGCATCACTGAATACCACAAAACCTCCCCACTAGTGGGTAAAGTGAGCACGGGTGCAGTGAAAAGCCTCCTTTTCAACTCCTTGAAACTTTCTTCCCATTCATCACTCCAAGAAAACATTACTCCCTTTCGAGATAGCATGGTAAGAGGGTTGGAAAATCGTGAGAAATTTCTCACAAATCGTCAACAATATCTAGCTAACTCCAAGAAGCTACGGATATCCGCTACCGATGTTGGCCTCAGCCATCCCTCAATTGCATCTATTTTAGAGGGGTCTATAGATATCCCATTACTTGTGATGATATGGCCCAAGAATGAGACCTCCTTTAACCAGAACTCACACTTTCTGTACTTTTCATAGAGCTTCTCTTTGCGCAAAGTCTCTAGTAAAATTTTTAAATGCTCCTCATGATCCTCCTTGGTTTTCGAGTATATTAGAATATCATCTATAAAGACTACCACAAATTTGTCAAGGTAATCTCTAAATACTCTATTCATCAAGTCCATGTATATCGCAGGAGCATTGGTGAGTCAGAAAGGCATTAATATGAATTCATAGTGCCCGTACCTTGTATGAAAAGCTGTCTTGGGGAGATCTTCCTTCTTCACCCGTACATGATAATATCCCGACTGCAAATCCACCATGGAGAAGAATTGTTCTCCATGAAGCTGATCAAAAAGTAATGAATTAATGAGAGAGGATACTTGTTCTTTATTGTGATATTTTTAAGTTCACAATAATCGATGCAAAGTCGCATTGACCCATCCTTCTTCTTAACAAATTGGATTGGTGCACCACATGGTGAAGCACTTGGGCGTATAAACCCTTTATCCAGATTCCCCTGTAGTTGTTTCTTCAGCTATTCAAGATCAACAACATCCATTCTATATGGAGTCTTGGAAATTCATAGCGCCCTAGGTATATGTTCAATTGAGAACTCAACATCTCTTCTAGGAGGAAGACCATGAAGTTCCTCGGGAAACACTTCTGTGAATTCCCTCACAATAAGAATTTCTTCAAGGATGATTTATTCCATGGACTCAATCATCTGAGCCAGATACGTGTGCTCATAAGGCAGTAATATCCATGCTTGAGATGATGGAGCTAAAAGAGATTCATCTTCCTCCTGACATTTGTAAAGAATCGGGAGTAGATTCTCCATATGGAGTGTAAATTACCTCTCCCGACAATTTATGTTGGCTCTAAATAAAGAAAGCCAATCCATGCCAAGAATTTCATCAAATTGCACCAGAGGGAGTATGACGAGGTTCACCATGAAATTCAATACACAGACTATAACAGGGGAGGAATTATATTCCTGGGATGCAATGATTTCCCCATTTTTCTTACTCACCGACATCATTACTTCCATGATTTGTGGTGGTGCTGGGATTGTTCTACTAAACTTTGAGATATAAAAGAATGAGTAGAACCTGAATAAAAAAGTACGTTATCTATTATTGAATGAATAAATAGCGTACCTGTCACCACTTCATTGTCAGGGTTCACTTCGACAGAAGTGATGGAAAAAGCTCTTCCTTGCTATCCTGGAGGTTGTTGGTTGCCTCCGAAAACCCTTGGATTAGGGAACTGATTTGAAAAATGACCTGGTTCTTTGAATTGGTAGCATTGTACAACACATTGAGGTTTGAAAAGTGTGTTCCTCTCCTCTGTCGCAGCCGCGGGTCCTTCTTGCCGACAGTTAACAGCTAGGTGCTCTTCTCTTCCACACCTAAAGCATTTTCTCGTCCCCTTGAGGAAATTTCCAGGGTCCTTCTTTATGCACTTTTGGAAAGTGGGGTACTGGATCTTTTTTGCACCGTTGGATTTATCCATCGGACCACCATCATTGAATTCCACCTTACGCTTCTTGTCCCCATGATACCCTTGTGATTCCCCGATCTCCATTTCGACCTTGAGGGCACATCGGACAATTTAATCATAGTTGTCAAAGTCACGGATCGCTAATGCTTTCCGCAAGCTAGGCTTCAGCCCACCGAAGTAGCGGTCAACCTTGTATTCGGGGGTAACAACAAAGCCGGAAGCATATCATGCAAGCCTTGTGATGTTTACCTCGTACGCTCCAACAGATTCTTCATCTTTTTTATAGAGGGAAAGGAATCCCCTTTCCATCTTAAGCCGGAGGGTGCGCGGAAAATATTTATCGAAAAATATCTTCCGGAAATCCTTCCATTCCAATGCATTGATCTCCTCCTCCTGCTTTTTATTTCTTATCAACGTCCACAATTGATCAGCTTCACCATCCATATGATAACCCGCTAGGAGAAAATTGTCTTGTTCAGAACAATGAAGGATGGAGAATATCATTTTAATGGAGTTGATTCATTGTTCAGCGATCGTGGGATAGGATGATCCACTAAAAGTGGAAGGCCTTTGTCTCATGAAGCTCTCAAATGCGACTGGTTCTTTCTTAGGGGGGGTTGAACGTTCCTGTAGACCCATGTTTCTATTCAAAACGTGAGTTAGCTGTGAGAGAAGCATGACAAAGTTCACGATTCCCACCCCCATTGGATTTGGCATCTCACTAGTACAGTCATCACACCGATCATCACAACGGTTGTTAGCCCGAGTCCTCCTATTACTGGTCATTGGCTGGAATAAAAGGAATGTTAGGGGTAACACATAAAGGGTAATCCAAAGACAAAAGTTGATGACTTATAAATAAACGTTCATTTCCTTAACTCATGAGTCTATAGGCTTCAATCTAGGATTTTCATGATCTACTTTCTAACATATATTCTTAGGGGCATTTCTTTTAATTCCCTTAATAAGGGATCATACTAAGCTTGTAAATTTATCAAAACATATCCCCCGGAAGTGTCATAACCAAGAGTGCAGCAATGCCCGTTGTCGTGCACTAGTTCCCATTCGAGTCTAGCTTACAGCGGTGTTTTTGGGTTTTACCCCTAGGATACATCTATCCCAGAGCCGCCTCTACCTACTCGTATCCAGACACGGATGTATTTGTTTGATAAACCACTTACTCAGTACTTACCAAAATTTAGGGATATTTTTATTATACATAGTCTTGTCTTTAGGGCTTTACTAGGGTTTCCTAATCCCAAAAATAACTAAACCTATCCTCTGATACCAACTGTGACAACCCTGCTTTTAATACAAACTTAAACATGAATTATTACATAAAACATCACTTGATACAACAAAAAATATCGAGAGGGTTAGTGTCTTTGGGGCATAGGATCATTACATAAAAACCTAAAACATGAAATATAACATCTTTATTGAAAACTTTCTTTACATGACCACGACTTTCCCTCGTACTTAGAATTGCATGGGATAACCTGAGGACATGCATAAGAAAAGGGTGAGCTATAAAGCCCAGTAAGGGAGTACACATTGAATAACATGAGGAGTAAAATACATGTTATAAAATAGGAATATCAATTGAGTGTAAGAAAAACATGAACATAAAGGCATAATAAAGAATGATAATCATAACATGGAAATGTGGCAACAACACCTAACATGTAATTAGCATGAGCCAAGGCTCATTGCACATAGAACATGAGTAAATCCTCATTGCACTTGGAGCACGAGTAAACACTCATTGCACTTGAATTATCATGAGTCAACACTCATTGCACATGATGTATCATGATACTATACTTTACCCAATTCATTGGAGCGCTATAAGGGCACACCCTTCTTAAACATTTCATTTCATGCATAAGTGTGCCACATGGATCATAAAACATGGATTCATAAAACATAATCTTTTATTCCATGATAAAGGAATGTGGAATTCATACATGAAACTTTTCAATAAATATTTAAATGTTCATAAAGGTGAATACCCTTGATGGATAAATGGGCATCGTATTCACTACACAATGACATTGGCTTAGAAAATCGGTGCGATTTCAGCAGCGTGACGGCGTGACATAAGAATTCATAAAAAAAGGTTGATGAGAGACAAAGGGGTTCCTCATCATATTTACATGTAATGGACAGTAAGGAGGTCATATAGATACATGTCCCAACAATTGTAATGGAATTTAGATTCATGATACAAATGTATTTCTTGAATGTAAAAGAGGAGAGAGAAGTTCCTTTCGGAATTTCAGCATAGTAACGGGTGTACATGGGAGGCATTTAATGAGAGATAAAGGGTCTCCCATCAATCAAACATAACGAGGGATGTATGAGGGATGTGAAAAACCATAACCCAACATTCATAATTTAAATTAAATGGAAAAAAAACATAATGAAAATTGGACAAAATTGAGAAAGGAAGAAAAAACCCTCACTTGAAAGTGTGCTTCCAAAGGCTAGAGAGAGGCTTCTTGGGAGATTGGGGAACCTTGGGAGGATTCTAGAGAGATTAGGAAAGAGGTTGGACGAACATCAGAGGATTTTAGTGAGGAGGAAGTGGGAGATTGGGTGGGTTTATATAGGAAAGGTGGGGGAATTCTTCATTATTTAGGTTTAGGACCCCTTATATTAAATTAATCCAAAGCACAAACCATCCCATGGTTTTTGCCCATGGTTTTTGGAAAAGGGATGAGGAAAAGAATATTTTATAAAGCCAAAGTCAGAACTTCTTAAAATAATAAGGTTGCTTATGTGGAGGTGAGTCACACTCCCATGGAAATTAATTTAAAAAAGAAAAGTGTTGAATAGGTCATGAGGGGTCCATTAATGCTTTGAAAAGTAAGTCAAACAAACCCAAAATCACATTATTTTAATGTTAAAACATATATTGGCCGAGAATAAAGATTATAGTATTTTATTACATCACTATTGGGTCATTATGATATCATAAAACACATTATATATTTAAACGGTATTTAATTTTTACCCAAAAATTTGACTGTCTCAAAAAATTATGAAAAATTCACTGTTTGATAATTTCGACATCATGATTCCAAAAATAACATTTATGTTATCGAAATAATTTTATAAATATTTGAATTTTCACTTTTAAAATAAAAATCGACATTTATCGAAAATTCACGGGTTTTGACAGAAATGGATTTCAAACCTTAATAAAAATTTTAATTGCATTCATAGAATTATAATATCATTTATATTTGATAAAATTTAATTTTATAATAATATTATTGTTTTATTATAACATTATTGAATTCAAAAATACCTTAATTTAATAAAATATATTTCTTAATTAAATAATAACTAAAAAACACCATTTTTACTTTAAAAACTATTTACAATGCATCAAAAATGACTTGAAATTATATTCATTATTATATACAAAAAATAATGTACATGAACATAGTACTACTTATTTGTTATATAACCCCTTAAAACATTCGCATAAGACCTAAGGGTAAGGTGTGCGATGGTGAAATACTCTTGGGGTGGCTCAGATAACATCGCTCGAGTGGTAATTTCAATCAACTTCCACTTTTCCCGTAGACGGTCATCTTCGAGCTTGACATGATGAAGCTCATCTTGGGATTGGTCAAGAGCGAAGCCCAAGGATGCCACCTATTTTCCGACCTCCGACAAGTGGGCTTCGTATGGAGCAATTCTACTGGACGAGGCGATCGCTTCTTTTTTCTGAGTAAATTGGATTTGTTAAAGTCCTATATTTATACTAACCATGTGATCACTGTTCAATGGCTATATTAGCAACGTCGAAATTCTGAATATAATACCAATGAAGTTGACACTTTATATAATCATAAAGAGATATTTAATTATATCAAGAGGGATTTCCATTAATGAAACATTGGGACGTTACAATCACTTCCATTGATGACATTACATGAATTAATTGAGTTACATATATAAAACATAAGCCAGATGTTATGAAATTGCTTAAAACTATCAAAAAGAGTATTAAGAAGTAATGTTAGTATTCAGTGAAGAATTTGAAAACTGATAATGGTTATGAGTATAAGAAATAGTAATTTGAATGTTATATTGAAATAATATATTTTTTCACAAGTTTATTTCACAATACAAACCTAAATAGACTGAGGTTTTTGAAGGAGGGAAAAGAAGTCTCATAGAAATATGGAGAATTATGATACTTGAACATGATATTTCACATTAATATTGGAGTAAATCCATGAGTATTGTTATTTATATTCAAATCTAATTATTCAATAGAAAATTTTTAGATATGAGTCTTTATTAAATTTATTATGGAATAACTCAATGTTTGAAACACTTATGAGTTTTCATGACCCCATCAAATATAAAGAAGATATGTGAAAACTTTTCCATGTTTTACCAGAGAGGTCAAGAAGGAATTTTTATTTTCTATGCACTAGAAGGTATCAGATACATGTATTTTTATATGGAAATAGAAATAATTTCTAATTATGTGGATGTGAATGTTATTAAAAAAATATGAGGATAAATAAGCTCATGTAGATAGAGAAATCGAACAGGATAATGAAATTTTTGTTACCATTTTTGATAAGGATATAGAAAATTATAATCCTACTCAAGAAAAAGAACCAGATATTGCAATTTAAATCAATTATGATGAAACTAAAATAACTCATCCTTTGATATGGAAACATGTATAGGATCAAAAAATTATTGGTGATCAACATCATATGGTTGAAACTAGAAGAACATCAAATATTATTACACATAATTAATTTTATTCAAAAGATTATCCAAAATATGTAAATGACGATTTTGTATATTTGGAATGGAATTATTCTATGAATAAAGTGAATTATCATATAGAAATGAATTCCAGTTTGGGACTCATACCCACACCAGATAACAAAAATGTTTTTAGTAGAAAGTATGTTTTCTAAAACCAGATCAATGTATAAGATGATGTGATGTGGAACAGGGAAGGATTTTTTTGAAAATGGTACCCACAAATTTAAGGGGTTCCTTTTTTTGTGATTTTTACTCAAATGGAATGTTTTAAAACAATCATAATTTTTAATTTTATTGATTTACAATGAAGTTAAAAAAATTTTAAATTTGACGTGAAATCATCATTTCGGAATGGGGATATTGATGAGAATGATTACATAGAAAAAACTTATGCCTTTGTTCTTGGGAAGATAAATGTTATCTGTGTAAGTTGATTAAAGATTCGTATTGATTAAATTATGATCTGAGGGAATGGTATTCTAAATTTTTTACATGATTAATGAACACGAGTTACATGAGTGAAGATTTGATAGAAATATTTACATTAAGGAATATTTAGAGTTTTCCCTCATCATAATTGTTTTTTGATGACATTATCTTTATTGGTAATGATTAAAGATCTTATGATGAGTTGATTTTTTTTTTAAATTAACATTTTTTGTAATATTAATGAAATTAATGGGTTATAAATACTATATAAGAATAAACATATTTTTCTTTCTCAAGAAAATTATTCTAAAATTATTCTTAAGATGTTCTAAATGTAAAATTAGAAACTAATATATACACAAATTTCTGTATGAATAAATCTTTATAGATATGAAGAAGGTATGGAAGTTTATTATAAAGAGTTTTGAAAGATAATTGAAAGACTGTTATATTTGGATTTCTCAATAACTGAGATTTATTACGTTGTTACCCAATGGGAAATATTTTAGTCTTCTTATAAAGAATAACATTTATTTCCTCAAAACATATTTCAAATATATTTCAAAATAACAAAAAAAATTGAAAATAACTTATGATATTTCAGAAAGAATTGAATTACTTGTGTATTTATATGCTTATTAGGCGGAAAATGATTATAATAAAAGTTCCAAATATAATGGTGTTTAATTTTTGGGGAAAGATTTGTTAACTTTCCAATGAAGAAATAAAATTATTAACTCATAGTATAGATTAAGATGATTATTTTAGTACCACTCAAGATACTACTCTAATATGGTGGATTAAGACTCATTCAGAAGAAATACCTATTAATGTCAAGTTACCCTTGATCTTGTGTTATGATAATAAAATTGGAATAAACCTTACTAAAAATGAAATACAACTTTATCATTAAAAACATATTGATATCAAGTACCAACACATTAAAGAGTATATGGAGAAGTATTAATTGAAAGTAGATTACATTTTACATAGGAACAATTGGCTGAAATATTCACGAATCATTTACCAAATGACCCTTTTGGTAAATTGTGGATGAAAATGGGTATCCAACCACTATCAAATCATGGTGTAGGAATGAGTTTGTCCCCTATCTCATTTTTCATTTGGATAGTTTTTTAAATTGTATTGATTTATAAATCAATCCATATGGAAGCATGTATATTGGGGGTGCTTTGGGTAAGCTATTGACCAATATTGTAAGTATGTTAACTATTAAAAATGTTTATTAGAGTTGTTGGGAGAATGAAAATTATTATATTTGAATAATGTTGAAGAAGTGACGAAATAAATGGGAAAAAAGAGGAAAAATAATTATGAGGATGAAATATTAAGTATGAAATATGTGGAAGAATGGAAGAGGTTGAATGTGGGAGAGGTTCAAGAGTCACTACATTTGGATAAATTTGTTTTGTTGTCAATGATTCTTCCTTCCTATAATGATTTATCTCACATTGGATTATAATTGTTTTCACATAATTCATTTCATAAGGTTACAAATTTCATCTATTTAAGAACATTTTTTGAAAAAAATACAAAGATGGAGATTGTTATGACAAAACTGATAAAGAATATTACTATATTTTGGTATTGTATTTTGTTTTCAAGGAAGTTCAAAAATAAAAGAATTTTCCTCAAATTTTGTTTGGGTAAAAATAAAAATGGCCCTGTTTTTTGAAAACCAGACAAAAATATCTTAAAAATGACCATCCAATTAGGGATATTATTTTTGGTAAAATGAAAATCCATAAACATTGTGGGTCGAGAATGAAAGGCAAGATCATAATGAGGAAGGGAATTAGATTCAGCCTGAATCCAATATAAATATTGGGATGATTTTTTTATTTCTCCCAAATCCTGTGCGATTTTAAAAACTTTCTATTCTATATTGAAGTAGGTATAAGGGATGAAATATGGTTCTTATAGTATTCTTCTCAATTTTATTTAGATGAATTGTATTCATTCTATATTAAAAATAAACAGGTTGTTGTAGAATTGGGAAGATACAATACATTTAATTATAAGATAGATGATGTTGAAAGTAATTGTGAATGTTTTGAATTTATGAATAATTCATTCTTAAAAAAATTAATTTTATGAAGAAGAAAAGTTGAATTGTATTCCATGTGGGTGAATATTATTGATAAATAATATTTTGTTATTTTCCATCATCATAATTAGGAAGATCATAATTAGAATCATACTGAATATTTGTTAAGACTGGAATTTGGGATGAGTATTTTAAACAATAGTTTCATTAGTATTGTCAAAGGGGAACATGATACTCGAAGATTTTTTTTTGTTTTCATTGGTTAGTATGGAGAAATCCGAATTGATAAAAGAGATTGGAGAAATGAGAATGGAGAAATCATAATCGAGAAATAATAATATAGAATTGAAATAAACCTATTTTTTTAAACATGTCAGAAGAAGATGATGTTATTAAATGATTTGAAAAAATATTAGAGGCATTTAATAGGGATAATATATTTTTAAAAATCAAGGTTATTTAATTATTAAAAAATGCGTATAAGAAGACAAAAAATGATATTGATTTTTGGGGGAATTGATTGAGGAAAAGATATATCTAAGATATATGGAATATGACATATTTACGAAATTTTGTGAAGTAAGAAAACCGCTCTAGAATAACTCTAAAACCATTCTGGTGAGCCTATAAATACAAGCAGAGTACATCATGTATTCTATGTCTTGCATCACTCACGAAAATTTAGAGTGAAGCTTCAAATTTATAGAAAGTGAAGAATGTTTCCAAATTGTGATATATAAAAATAATTTAGTAGGACAGAAGATGAATAAAAAAAGGTCAAATTTATATGGTTATAATATTGGGTTGAATAATCAAACTGGTAAAATTATATTGAGATTTCCAAACTGAGGAATAAAATGTTCTGCTATGTTTCAAGTAGCAATATATTAAAGAAAAACTTTCAATATTGAACAATTGTTATTCTAAATTAAACTAAGGAATAAGATTGGAATTTCTAGACTCATATTGTACATGTTCTAGAGTTGTCTCAGTGGTATTCTAACATAATTTTTTCATTTTGATTAAATTGGATTTAGGAATCAGACTGAGTATTATTATGAAGTGTAAGATGTTATTACTTTATCCTGGGTAAGAATGTGGAGAATTTTTAAAAAATTTATGTTTTTGGGATTGTTTATTTGGAGGAAAAAATATTACATCATTTTATTCTAGTTGAATAACATGCATTAATGTTTTCAACATAGTGATACATGAGTATAAGGGAATATCATAGTCACTTTATTCTACAAAAGGATTTTTTCTGTTAGATTGTTTGGTATTGGATTATTTCAAAACCATGCCATGGAATAACTACTATTGATGTGTATTGAGCCTCGTAAATTATTATGTTCTTTGGGTTACGTGTTTGATTTCTTTTACTATTGAATTGAAATATTTTACTGGAGGTGAATTCTTTTTATTAATAATGGAAACATAATCGAAAATAATATCACTGATTCACCCCACCCCCTCTCAATGATACTCGAATCTTGGTTGGTTAATCTCAATACCATCCATAGAAATATAAAATTTATTATATAACCATTATTACCAAATATTATATATTGATATCTTGTTCTATTTTTCATAGGTGATTTGGATCAGCACCATCCACTAGCCAAGTTTTATTACAACAATAAATTTTAGTAAAGCATTGAATTGGATCCTTATGAATCACTCTTTAGAAGTAATTATAGAAATCCAATGTTTGGGGATTAAGTTAGAGAAATAAGTCAATTGAGACATGGTCTAGTTAGAGAAATGGTAGATAATGTTAGAACTATTTGTAATTACATCAAGGTAGTTCCATGTGTATAGAAAAGTTCTTCAAAAAATCATCTATGTGAATTTTTATTTGATATTAGTGAGAAGTTGTTTTTAGGAATTTATCCATGGAAGATGTTTATGATATTCAAGAATAATGAAATGCTGATCTCATGTAATATTGGTCCCATTGATATTTTTGATTGAGTAGGGATGGTAGACTATCCCTTAGAACCTCTTTTAAACATCTCTCATGTTAAAGATGAGTTCTATATATAAATAATGAGGAAGTAAATAACCGATATAAGAATAATTCTCATTATTACACACTTAAACATGATTTATTACATAAACATTCACATTAGAAAACTCTAAGGATTGATAGGTCTAGTGTCTTTGGAAATTAGGAAAATTTTATAACAAAATAGAACATAAAACTCAACATCTATATTGAAAACATTGTTTACATGACCACATCATTCCTTCGTAAATTACGTTGCATGGTATAACAAGAGGGCATGAATAAGAAAATTTTAAGATACAAAGCCTAGTAAGGTTGTAAAAAATAAATAAAAGTATTATGTACATGTTACGAAATTGGAACATTACTGGAGAATAAGATAATTATGACCATAAATGAATGATATAGAATGATTATTGTAACATAGAAATGTGCCAATAACATTTAACATGATTTTAGAATCATCTAGGGATCACTGAACATGTACCATGAGTAAAACCTCATTGAACATGAAATATAATGCATGAAAACTCATTTCACTTGATGTATCATGATACTAATCATTACCCATGAATTATAGCACTAATACGGCACACCATTCTTAATCATTTCATGTCATGCATAAGTGTGACACATGGATTATACAACATGAAATCATTCAACATCATCATTTATTCCACGATAAAAAAATTTGGAATACATTAATGAAAACATATAATTGATAAGTAAATGTGTGTAATGTTAAATACCATTTATAGAAAATGTGCATGGTATTCATTACAAAATGAATTTGTCTTGGAAAATTGCAGTGCAAATTTTGCAGCATAACAGCGTGACATAAGCATTCATAAAAATGTTTGATGATTGAGAAAGGGGTATCAAATCATATTTACATAAAATGGACAGAATGGGTTTTTTATATATACATGTACCAACATATGTAATGTAATTTTGTTGCATAATATAAAAAAATTTCATTAATTTAAAATAGGAGAGAGAAATCCCAAACAGAATTTGGCATGGTAAAAAGTGTACATGGGAGGCGTTAATTAGAGATAAATGGGTCAATAATCATTAAAAAATAAGTATTAAAGTATATTAGAGGTTCTAAATCATACCCCATCATTTTTAATTAAAAATATAAGGGCATAGCAACATAAACATATTTGGACAAAAATGGGAAATGAAGAAACCGCTTATCGAAATTCGGTATAGTAACAACTTAGGTAAGGGTCAAATGAAGAAGGTTAAATAATACCACATAAAAATAAAATCACAAGAAAATTAACATAATTATTAAAATTTAATTGCATTATATACATTATAAATTACAATAACTACTTTCAAATAAGTTTCTTGTATTTTAATGGAGAGTAAAGTGGGGACCCCTTACTTTGAAGTGTGATCCCAAAGGCTTGGGAGAGGCTTGAGAGGGGATTCATGATAACTTGGGACACCATGGGAGGTCTATAGAGGGAGTATTACAAGGTCTAGTAGAGCTCCAAATGGGGTGACTGTATAGTAATGGGTGTTTGAGTTCGTTTATATAGGAAAGAAGATTGAAATCATTATTATTTAGGATCTGGACACCACACATTATTTTAATGAAAACCACATACCAAAAAATGGTATTTTTCTGATTTATTTTTCCAAATTGGATTGGAAAAAAACTATTTTATATGATAATTTAACTAACTTAATAAAATATTAGGTTTTCTTATGTGAAGGTGAGTCACACTCTCAAGGAAATCATTTTCAAATCTTAAAATGTTTTATAAGTCTTAGAGGGTCCACAATGGAATTTTAATATATATAACAGAAACATAAAATCACATTATTTTAAATGTAAAACATATATTGGACAAAAATCTCATTTATAATATTTTATTACATCACTATTTTTCCATTATGATGTTATTAAACACATTATATATCTAAACAGTATTTAATATTTACCCAAAAATTTGACTCTCTCCAAAAACTATGAAAAATTCACCATTAGTTAATTTTGACATCCTAAATAAAAAAATAATATGAATGTTATCCCAACAAATTTCTAAACATTTTAATTTTTTACTTTTAAAATAAAAACTGACATGTATCTAAAATTATTGGGGTTTGACAAAAACAACATTCAAACCATAATAAAAATTACGATTATATTCCTAAAAATTATACAATCATTTATATTTATGAAAATTAAATTTAGTAGTAATATTTTATTAAAATAATATATAAAATAAAAATTTATTAATTCATCAAAATATAATTATAAATTTAATATAAAATAAAAATATTATTTGTGCTTTAAAAATTATTTACAAAGTAACAATAATAAAACATTAATATTCATTAATATATAAAAAAATAATGAAAATCATTATAATGCTACTGTCTTATTACAAAACCCATTATAACTCCCGTATATGACCTAGGGTTAAAGTGGTGATGGTGACAGACTCTTGGGGTGGCTCAGATAACATCGTTTGTGGGGTAATCTCTATCAACATCCACTTCTCCCATTGGCAGTTTTGTCCATGATTAACCTGATGAAACTAAAATTGGGCTTGGTCAAGAGCGAAGCCTTGTGAATCCACCTCCTTTCTGAGCTCTGACAAATGGGATTCGTATAGTGCAATTATTTTAGATGAGTCCATCACTTCCATTTATTATGTAAATTGGATTCATTAAATCCATATATCGAAACTAATCATGGGATTACTGTTAAAAACATTATTAGCAACAATAAAAATTATTAAAGGTATTTTGAAATCCAAAAACATAATACAAATATGCTCATATGTTTTATATAACCATCTTACATAATAATTCATTTAATCAGATTAAGAGAAATTGTCAGTTGAAATTTTTTGGTTTGTTACATTCTTCCCAACCATAAGACATTTATCCCTTTAAATTTCCACTTTCTACACTAAAATATATAACATAAGGTATTCTTCATCACTTCCTCCAATTATTACATTTCTTCGTCAAACATTTTTTCCCCAAAAATCGTTGATGAGGGTCATTGTCTTATTTCAAGGAACTTTTTCTCTACGATATAAGATATTCACAGGCTACTCTTCATAGGATAGGTCATTATACAATTGTACCACCTCTGGATTTAGTACTTGCAATGGGTCAGGTATTTACTTCCTAAAGAGTGACATGTGGAATACATCATGTACTTGATATTGGTTTGGTGCGAGTTCTAATCAATAGTACACTGCTCCATTGCGATCACGAATATTAATAATAAGAATGTACCTTAAAGGAAGCATTAACTTCTTCCCAAATATCATAAGTATCTTCCATCTAGATATGCCGACGAATACCATGTCCCTAACATCAATCTATAGGTCTCATCCACCATTATCATCATAGATCTTCTGTCGACTCAAACCACCTACAATGTTCTACTGGATGGTCTTCACCTTCTCCATTTTTTCTTGGACCATTTCTAGATTAAAGAGTTTTCACTCCCCAACTTCATCCCAACATGCCATTTTTCTTCACATCTTCCCCAAAAAATATTCATAAGGATACATTCAATGTCTTGAGTGGAAACATTTATTGTAAGAGAACTCTACTAGAAGAAGATGTTGATCACATCCTCCTTTGATGTCCATTTATAATTTTATCAACATTTCCTAAAGTGTTTGGATAGTCACCTCAGATTGTACATTAGTTTTAGGATCATAAGATGTAATAATGTCTAGATCGGTATTCAGAGCATGTTGAAGACTCTTCTAGAACATAGAGATAAATCTTTTATTTCGATTGGATATAATAGATATTTTTACTCCATGAAGCCTTACCACATCTATAATATATATCTATGTTATTTGATCCAATGAGAAATCCTCACAAATTTCAATGAAGTGTGCAATCTTTGTAAGACGATCCATAACAACCTAGATAGAAATGTTTCCTTTGGATGTCTTAAATTGTCCGGTGAAAAATTCCATGGTGATGTTCTCTCATTTTCATGTGGTTATGGTTAATGGTTTTTTCATCCCCTTAGATATCTTCCTCTCATCATTAATTTTCTTGCATACAAGTCACATTGATCTATACTCATTGGCATCCTTCTTCATGTTATCCTACCAATAATTGTCTCATATATCATGATACATCATTGTGTTTCCTAGGTGAATTGATAAATTAGAACTATGTACATCATCCAAAATTTAATTATTTAACTCCAGTGTTGATGGAACATATATTCATACCCCAAATCTCACAACTCGTTGTTCATTAATATTGAATTATGAGGATTTCCCTTTTTTGATAGTTTCCACTTTCTTCTAAATTCCCACATAATCTTTTTAAGCATATATTATCCATTCCAAAAGAGATAGTTGAGAAACAATTTTACAAAGGAGTGATGATGTTTCCTTCATTATGATTCCCATTTCTATATTCATAAAATCTATGAATATTGGATCCTTTTCAATTATCATCAATGATAGAATCATTGGGTCCATTCTACGTAAAACATCTTCCACCTAGTTAACTCTCACACGGGGGTAATGGAATGAGTATTCATTGTCTTTGATCAGCTCTAACCATCTTTGTTGGCGCATGTTCAGGTCTTTCCTGGTGAATACATATGTGTGGATTTTGCGACCATGGTAGATTTCACACATCATACCAAAGAGGTAATGTCACCAAATATTTAGTGCGAGAATTACTATAGCCAACTCCAGATCATGTGTTGGATAGTTTTTCTCATGAACAATAAATTTATTTAAAGCATAGGCAATGAATTTTTCATTTTTCATTAATCCAAATCTCACTCCCTTATTTGATTCATCTCTAAATACCACAATAAAGTTCGTCACTGGAACGTAGTGTGAGCATGGGAACATTGATAAGCCTCATTTTCAACTCCTCAAAGCTCTCTTTGCATTCATAACTCCTGGAAAAAATGACTCCATTATGAAATAACTTGGTAAGAAGGTTTGAAAATCATGATAATTTTCTCACAAATCAGAGATAATATCCAGACAACCCCAAAAGTCTATGGATATCCATTTCCAACGTTGGCCTCAACCATCCATTTATTGTATCTATCTTGGAGGGATCCATATACATCCCATTGCATGTGATGATATGACCCAAGAATGATACTTCCTTTAACCAGAACATACACTAGATGTACATTTCAAAGAGATTCTCTTTTCATAGCATCTTTAGTATAGTGCTTAGAATCTCTTCATTCTACTCCTTGGTTTTAGAGTATATTAGAATATCATCTATAATAAAAACCACAATTTTATCATGGTATTTTATATAAATTATCTATTCACCAATTCCATGATGATTTAAGGTGCATTAGTGATTTTGAAAGGAATTAATATGATTTCATAGTGCCCATACATTGTATGAAAAGAAGTACTGGGGATATTCTCTTTATTTACCCTTAAATGGTAATATCTTGGCCGCATTTCCACCTTGGATAAGTATTATGATTCGTGTAGATGATCGAAAAACTCTTCAATTCATCGAATATGATACTTTTTTTATGATGTTTTTTTGATATCATGGTAATCAATGAAAAGAAACAATGACCCATACTTCATCTTGATGAAGAGGACCGGTGCACCCCTTGGTGAAACAGTTGTGTGTATAAACCCTTTATCCAGATAATCCTATATTTTTTTCATCAACACATGAAGCTACACAATAGTCATTATATAATGATTCTTTAATAATTGAAATTCCCAAGGAATAATATCAATTTGTAATTCAACAGCTCTTCTAGGAGGAAGACCAATAAATTCCTCAGGAAACACTTCAATGAATTCCCTCATAATATTAATTTCTTCAAGGATGGTTTCTTCCCTAGAGTCAATAATTTGAGCAAGATGTGTGTGATAATAGGGAAGTAATATCCAAACTTGAGATGAAATTCTATGAATGATCCATCCTCTTTCTCATACATGTACATAATTGGGGGTCTATTATCTATATGAAGAGTGATTCCACTATCCTGGAAATTTATTATGGCTCCATATAAGAAAGTCCAACCCATGCTAATATTTAATCAAATTCTACCAAAAAAATTATGGAGTGGTTTTATAGGAATTTTAAACCACATATTGTGACCGGGGATGACTTTTATTCATGGGATTCAATGATTTCCTCTTTTTATATTGTTACCAAAAACTTTACTTCCATGACTTGGGGTGGTATTTGAATTGTCTTACTAATCATTTAGGATATTAATGAATGTGTTGATCCAGAATAAAAAATTTATCACTTCTATTCTTGAATGAATGACTATTGTACATATCACCACTTCAATATCGGGTTCTATTTGGTTGTAGTGATGGAAAGAGATCACTCAGGTTTCCTTATAGGATGTTGGTTTCCTCCAAAAAACCCTTTGTTTAGGGAACAAATTTTCAAAGTGACCTGGTTCATAGAAGTTAATGCAATGAACATTGCATTAAGGGTTGAAGGGTGAATTCATCTCCTATGTCATAGCATCAGGTTTTTATTATCGGTAGTTAATATACAGGTTCTCTTCTCTTCCACACAAAAAGCATTTCCTTGTCCCCTGCAATAATATCTGGGGTAATTTTTCTACTGCATTGGAAAGTGGGGTTCTGGAACTTTTAACACCATTAGATTTATCCGTTGCACATTCAAAATTAATATCCACCTTGCGATTCTTATCCCCATGATACCCATGAGATTTGTTGATATCCATTTCAACATTGAGGTAACATCATATAAATTCCCCATAGCCCTCGAAGTCGCTGTTCACTAGGGATCTCCGTACTATAAGTTTTATCCCACCAATGAAGAATTCAACCTTGAATTTAGGGGTAACAACATTTTCGGAGGCATATTGAGAAATAATTGTGATGTTTTACTCATACGCTCTGATGGATTCTTCATATTTTTACAGGAGTGAAAGGATGTCTATTCACATACTAAGTCTATGTGTGTGAGGAAAATATTTATAGAAAAACTTATTATAAAAATCCGTCCATTCCAACACCTTGATCGCCTCTTCAGGCATCATATTTTTGATCAATGTACACCTTTGGTCTGCTTTACCCTCCATACAATAATTATCCAGAAGTATATTCTCTTTTTCAGAACATTTAAGGAAGGAGAAAATCTTATCAATGGAGTAGATCCATTATTCATATATTTAAGGATCAGATAATCCATTAAAAGTATGACTCCTTTTCCTTATGAATCTCTCCATTGTGGATTGTTAATTATTATGGGGGGGTTGAACATTCTCCTTAACCCATGTTTCTATTCAAAACATGAGTTTACTAGGAGAGTATCATGACAATGTTGTGATTTTCACTCCTATATGATTGAGAATATCATTATAATAGTCATCAAATTGATCTTCACATCAGTTGTTATCCTGATTCCACATATTAATAGTAATTGGATAAAATTAAAGGAATGTTAGTGGCAACACATTAATGGGAATCAAATGAAAAAAATGTATAACTTATAAATTAAATTTATTTCTTTAACATATATATGTTATCCATGATCTACTTCCAAACATATATTCTTAAGGGATTTTTTAATTCCCTTAATAATGGTTCATATCAATATTATAAATTTACAAAAACATATCTACCAGGAGTGTCATAACCAAGATTTTAGCAAGGCCTCTTGTTATACACAAGATCATGTTAGTGTCTACCTTATAGCTGTGTTTTTGGATTTTACCCCTAGATACATATGTTATATAGCGACCACTAACTGCTCATATACATACATGTATGTATTTCATTTATAAACCACTTAATAAGTACACACAAATATTTATGGATGTTTTTATTATAATTACTCTTATCCCTAAGTCTTTTACTTGGGTTTTATAATATTAATACCTAAAATAACTAAACCAATCCAATGACAGAAAATATAACAACCATGCACTTTATTACACATAAAAGTTGATTAATTACATAAACATGCACTAAAGACAAATATTAGTATCGATAGGTCAAGTGTGAGTGGAAATTATGAACATTATATAACAACATAGAACATAAATACCAACATCATTATTGAAATATTCGTTTACATGACCACGACATTCCATCATACATAGCATTGCATGGGATAACCTAAGGACATGAATAAGAAAAGGGTGAGCTATAAAGCCTAGTAAGGGAGTAAACAAGGTATAAAATGAATAATATTTTACATGTTAGGAAATAGGCATATAATTAGATAACAAGAAAAACATGAACATAAAGTCATGATATAGTATGATTATCATAACACAGAAATGTTGCTAGAACATTTAATATAATATTAGCATGATCTGAGTATCATTGTACACGGAGAAAGAGTATCTAATAATTTCATTTGAATTATAATGATTAAAACCTCATTTATCTTGATTTATCATGATATTAATCTTTACCCAATGCATTTGAGTGCTATTAGAGCACACCCTTGTTAATAATTCCATTCAATGCATAAGTGCTCCATATAGATTTTACAACATGGAATAATTAAAAAACATAATTTATTCTTTGATAAAAATTTTAGAATACATAAATGAAACAATATAATTGATATTTAAATTTGTGTAAAGGTTAATTCCCATGATATATAAATGGGAATGGTATTCACTCCACAATGACTTTGCTTGGAAAATCACGGTGCAAATTCAGAAACATAATGACATGACAAAACAATTCAAAAAAATGGATAATGAGAGAGAAAGACATATATAATAATATGTGCATGAAAAGTAAATTATTGGGGCCATATAGATACAATTACAAACATATGTAACATAATTTTGAATGATAATATAAAATAATTTCTTGAATTTAAATGAGGATAGAAAAATCTTTCACAGAATTTCGACATGGTAATAGATGTACAAGAGAGGTATTAATGAGAGATAAAGGGGTGTCTAATTATTCAAAAATAAGGAGGGAAGTATAGTGGAGGTGATAAATCATACCCCATCATTTTTAATTTAATTAAAGTTTCATAATAAAATAATGACTTTTGGACATAAATGTGAAAGGAAGAAATCCCATACAGAATTTCAGCATAGTAAAGAATTCGGTAAGGGTCAAAATGAGGAAGGATAAATAATATCCAATTGAAATAAAATCAGATTGATAGTAAAATAATGATTATAATATAAATATATTATAACCGTTATAAATTACATGAACTACTTTAAGATAAGTTGTTTTAATTTGAAAGGAGAGAAATGTGGGAATCCCTTACTTGGAAGTGTGATCCCAAAGGATTGGGATAGGATTGAGAGGGGACTATTATGAGATTTGGGGGATTTGGGAGTATTATAGATAGAATAAGAAATGGGTTGGTCAAGCTCCAAATGCATTGAGTGAAGAGGAATGGGAGATTGAGTGTGTTTATATAGGAAATGAGAGGAATTATTTACTATTTAGGTTTTGGAAACCACACATTAAGCCTATCAAAACCGAAAACCACACCATGATATTCTTCCCATGGTATTTCCAAAGTGGAGTGGAAAGAATTATTTTATAAGGCTAATTTCTGAATTTATTAATATATTAGGCTTTAATATGTGGAGGAGAGTAACACCCTCAAGGAAATCATTTTTAAATGTCAAAATGTTTTATATGTCTTGTAGGGTCAACTAAGGCTTTGTAAAATAAATAAAAAAACCTAAAATCAGATTTTTCTTAAGGTAAAATATTTTTTTGTTGAACATCTCATATTTATTATTTTATTAATTCAATATTGGTTCATTATGATGTCATAAAACAAATTATATATTAAAATAGTATTTAATTTTTACCCAAAAATTCAACTATCTCAGAAAATTAGGAAAAAAAAGTAACTATTGGATAAGATCTACACCATGATTCCAAAAATAAAATTAATTTTATCTAAATTATTTTTGATATATTTGAATTTGGTCTTTTATAATTAAAAACAACATTTATAAAAAATTCATGGGTTTTGACAAAATAGCTTTCAAACCGTAATAAAAATTAGAAATGTATTCATAAAAATTATATGACCATTTATATATAATAAAATTTAATTTAATAATAATATTTTATTAAAATATTTTTTAATTTAAAATCCATTAATTAATTAAAATATATTTCTTAATTGAATATTATGTAAAAATAATTTTTTTTAAAAAAACTATTTACATTGTAACAATAATAAAATAAATTTATATTCTTTATTATATACAAAAATTATGAACATAATCATAGTTCTATGGTATTATTACATAACCCCTTATAACAACTTCTTTTGACCTAATGGTATGGTGTGTGATGGTGACAGCCTTTTGGGTGGCTTTCATAACATTGCTTGGATGGTAATTACTATCAACATCCATTTCCCCCATAGGTTGTTTATTTCAAGATTTACGGGTTGAAGCGTTTCATGGGATTTCCCAATAGTGTATCCCATTGACGCCACCACATTTTTTAGCTCCAAAAAATGGGCTTCGGACAGATCAATTCTACTGGACCAGTCCATCACATCCATTTTCTGAGTAAATAAGATTTGATAAAGCTCTATATTTATACAAATCATTTGATAACTATTCAACAACTATATTGGAAATAATAAAAATTATTAACTATATTTTAAAATCCAAAAACATAAAACCAAAGAAGTGAAAATGTTTTATATAACCATGGTACATAATAATTCATTTAATCATAGCATGAAGAATTATTATTTGTAAATGATTTGGATGTTACACCTGATCCTTAAAATTTATTAAAATTATAGGTATTAAAATAGGATCATGATCATTCCTATGAGGAAATGCCAATATAAATCATGGATTTTATAGATAATCTTTAAAATAACAACACTACTCACATGGATAATGTTCATTGGATAAACCATCAAAATCAAAGAACCTGCATGGGAACCTGAGGACGTAATGAAATATATATAGCAATTTTCATTATATCAATGTGATGAATTTTGAGGTAATATTCATTGGGGGGGGGGGTAATTTAACACCCTAATATTTTTGAAAAAATATTTCCTTTTAGGAAAATTGTTTCATCGATAACTTGTGTTTCTTGAAATTCTGAGTTTATCCTAATCATTATATAATACTAAAATACCTTCATGCGATAATTATAACATACTTTCTAGATTAGAGGGTATGAATAACACTAATTTTTTAAATAGTATATGGTATTGAAATTTACAAAAATAAATCATTCGTTATCAAATGATTATAATTGAAAATAAAAATTATCTGAAAAAAAAGTGATGATTTTTTTGGAAAACTATTTCTTATACAGACAATGTATTTTTAATATTAATTAACTAAATTAATAACTATTGGAGAATTATTTTAATTATATATATATATAATCAAATATTTTTACATTCATTTACTTTTTTTATAAATAATATATTAGAAAAAATCATGTTTTATTCCTAACAACTTTATTTTTCTATAATGTAGTTTATGTCAAAATTTGAAAAATTAATATAAAAAATATTTATAAAACTTATAGGTATTGAATTTTCTAAATTTAATTCTATATTTATAATAATTAAATTTAAAATTGGTGAAATATCCATTTCATTTTTAGTCTATAATAATTTTAACCATGGTAATATTTATCATCTTAATAAATGGTAAATCAGGTTAATCTATATTAAAACAAAGTAGTAAGGCTAAGATTATTAACAAATATTATTATTGTATGAATATAGTTTGATCCTTATTTCTATAGGATTATTATTTTATTCACTCTCTTCAATGAAAATATTCAACATTCTATTTAAATCAATGGAATTTATAAAATTTAACTCTCTTAGTTTTTAATATCTATTATGTATCCACATAGGAAAAAAATTTAGGGATAAAAGGATACAAATTTATATTTTTAGAAAAATAATATTATTTTATATTTTAAATTTATTTCTAATTTTTAGTTATTAAAATGTTTCATTATATTCTCACGCAACACAAAAACAATATTTATTTATTTAATGAAAAAATAAAGTAAATGATATTACAAATATTGAATGTGAGATAATTTGACTTACTTAATGTGTTGCATGAATATTATTAATGAATAGGACATATTTTTTTAAGGAAAATATTTTTATTTTAACATTTAATTTATTTATTTTAATTCAAATTAAAATAATTGTGCCAAAACAGATGTTAATAATTATTTATCAAAATTATATATTATTAAATTAAATTAAACCAATAAAAATTTAAATTAAAAAAATAGGATAACTAATGGTATAATACTTCTTTATTCTTCTAATTATGATCCAATTTTCGTATTATATGTTAAATTATAACTCTTTAATGGTGAAAAAGTCATTACCATAGTAAAGGTTAACATTTTCTGTAACACCCCATGATTTCATAGTGTGTTATTTCTTCAAAATAATTCAATAACTTGCACTACATGCAACACCGAGTTCAATCGCACCATGAATTACCAAAAAAGCCATTAAAAAAGGTTATGAATAGTATTAACTAAATTTTAAACTAATATATCCTTATAATTTTAGAATCCATATTACGAGTTTCTTAGACATAATGTAAGAACCAATTCATTTTCAGTATTGCACTTTTATCAACTATGAATAGTGAAACCTTTTTATATACAATATTTTAAACTTTTTGACTAAATGGGGACATCAAAAATTTAAAAGAAAACATCCCAAGCTTACACGGTACACTTTCCTTTGAATAATACAGTAGCGTGTGTTGTATGCAACTTCGAGTTTTAACACACACCACAACCAATCAAACTAGCCGTTATGAATAGTAATACCAACTTTTTGAAATGTTATCTCTCAAAATGGACTTCATTTTTGGATTCGGAATATCGAATTTAGCCTAAGGTGAAATTTTGGTAGTTTTCGGATAACTTTAATATTTTGATGAATAGTCAAAGTTACTAAATTTTAATTAAAAACAACTTTTTTAATCAAAATAATTAAAAGTGATAAATAATGAATTTGAGTGGTTTTAGAGTATATTTAGAATATATTTTTACCATTTAATACAATGTTGGTCATTGGACATAATTTCACAATTAAACAGAACATAAACAATTATCAATCTTTTGATAATTATTATCTCTTAAAAACACGCTTTTTGTTTTAACAACGGGAATTAATATTAAATTAATTTCTGCAACTTATGTGTTTTGAATTTAGAAAAATGGATTCCATATTTGGAATCAGGATGTTAAAATTGTGTAAATAGGTAACTTTTATTTTTAGACATTTTGAATAATTACCTCGGAAAATATTTTATTTACCATAGTTAAGGGTAAATCTGATAAATAAGGGTTGAAAAATAATATTATAATAATACAAAATTGCCCTAAAACGTGTCCTAGCCTTATTGGTTGATACATGTTCGACCATAGGAATCTTTGGGTCGATTTTGGGACCCCATGGAGCCACTTGTAGGTGATAGGGACACTTTATTTTAATTAAGTTAAAATGAATACAAAAATGACACAAGCATATATCTTTTAGAAAAACAATTTTTACATAGGGTTATATATGTTGGATTTTCGACTATAAATATTCATTAGAAATATAAAAAGATTTACTACATAATTATATTTTATTTATAATTTTTAGACATTAAATAATGTATTTTATTTATGAAACAATGATGATG
The DNA here is from genome assembly GCA_963277665.1 of Viscum album. NCBI lineage: Eukaryota > Viridiplantae > Streptophyta > Magnoliopsida > Santalales > Viscaceae > Viscum > Viscum album. Next base: position 1,602,981,468 of record OY728141.1, on the reverse strand, counting down.
CAGTAATTCCCATAATAGTGAATATTTAAAATAATTGATATTATAAATACCCAAATAAATATAATTTGAGACTTTTTATAAATTAAAATAATTTTCTAAGTTAGTATGACATTTTAGGATTGATTTAATTAAATTCTTTCGAAGTAATCATTCTGTTATGAGTTTCACAAAAATCAACTATTGAATAGTGTCAAAATTGACATAAAAGAGTTTTTAAAACAAATATTATATTATTAATTGATATTAAATTCCTAAAAATCTATGGTTCGGCCAAGAGACTTATATCATGATAATTATATCATTAATGGAACACTTGGGGGTCTCTTGGATGTATATGGTAAGTTTATTAACCATATAATATAAAAATACAAAAAGACATTGTAAAAGTGAAACTAATTAACTCAGAGTTAATACTTAAAGATAAGGTTAATATAAGTAACCAAACCTGTCTAAATTCTATTGGTTGAGTTTTTTTCGACCCATAAACACCTTAAAATTTAAATAATAAACTTTGGAGACATTATAAACCGAATATCAATTTATTATAAATTAATATTTCTAGATTTTCCAAAGGTGCCCCTCACCCCTCCTAAAAAAAGGCACTCCTCCTTCTCATTTCCTCACACGTTAAAAGCCTTTTGGTTCGGCCAAATTATGCCCAAATACTCTCCAAACATCCCTCAATACAACCTAGAGGACTTAGTTTGATCAGAAAGCCACCCTAAGGGGCCCTTTTGACCAAATCAAAAGAAAGAACTCGAAGAAGAGGTAGTGATTTCACCACCCTTTTCCAAGTTCCTTTCTTCATCCACTTCTTATTTCATTGTTATTACCATTATAAAATAATAACTCCAGTATCTTATATATACTGTGATGTTATTATAAATATGGTACAACCATATTCAGTATTCTATCCACCTTTTGAATAACATGTCACCATATGTGCGTACGTACGGCTTATCGTCTCCACGTCGTGGTGTAATTGTTATTCAATATATTATTGTTTGGATCGGTATAATAATGATGTGAAACTCATGTAAATAATAAATATAACATGTTAATTATTCTGTATATATGATATATAATCCATTTATATATTATTTTAATATCAAAATAATGATATTGTCGCTCATGCGTACGTACGGACTACCGTCTCCACGAACGCGATGAGATTCATTCTCCATCGTATCCATTCAAATATAATTATCATTTTATGATTTAAAAATGATTTTTAAAGACTTTATATCATTCTAGATATGATTAAGATAGAACCTATCCAAAACAAACATGGATTATGTAACAAAACATATAAAAGAAAACGAGTAAGTTAACACTAGAAACGACGATAATGCTAAGATATTATTAACAAAGAAATGTTAAAAGATCATATATGATATAATATTAATATATATGATTCTTGTATAATTTAATAACAATTATTTCACCATTATACATGAGGTCAACCTACCCTCAACCAAGGAAAAGTACAAGGTAAGGGTTTATTTCGCAATCTCTTCATTATTCAAGGTTGTTTATACCTAATAATCTACTAGGATTTCTTTATCATCCACATCCATGTTTCTTTGAAATGTATTTCAATTTTTTTTAATATTTACAAAGAATATGGGTTAAATACATTTATACCCTTATGTGTTTTTAAAGGAATCTTTCCACCGTTTTCCAAACAAGGCACTTTTTACCTTTCGAAAAATGTAAGGTAAGAATGTTTTTTTAAACAAATACGGCGGGTGCAACTATTTACCGCCGTTATAAAATTGTCAAATCTTACCTTACAAAATTACAAGGATATTTTCAAAGTAAATGTTTTATTTTATAATTATGCGACTTTCAAATGATTTCAAAATGAATATTTTAAGAATTTCGGAAAGGTACTCTTTATCAAAATCCAAATTTTAAATGTTTTAAAGATTTATCTTTCTAAATCCTTTTAATTAATGTCAATGTCTTCAAAATGGTTTTTAAGGATTTATCTATATGGACATGAATGTTTTTAAAAATGTTAATTCCTTTCAAAAGTTTCAAAGTCGTATAGGACACTTTGATTCAAAAATCTCTTTTTAATTACTTCCTTTATAAATGTGTGACTTTTAAATGATTTCAAAAAAGGAGATATTTCTCTCAAATAGTTTTGATTTCATCTATGTCAATATCCTTTGATGGATTTTAAGCTTATTTGAAGTTGATTTATAATGATTCAAAACATCTATATTGTATTTAAGGTTTTTTTGATATGTTTGACTGTGGATGTGCTATTTGTATACCATTCATAGTTTTTGGTGAATGTATTGACATTTCGTATGCTTGTTTTAATAAGAATGTTTATGTTATGTTTAAACCTTTTCATATGGGAATGCATTGGACTTAATATGTGACGGGTGGATCCCGCTATAGCTCCTCGATGCATCAGTAGATCTCATGATACAAACTAGTGTCTTGGCACAAGGCCTTGACAAAATCTTATTTGTAGTCTTGGCACGAGGCCTTGGGTATGTGGTTATGATAGTCTGGCATTATGCATTCCATAATTATGAAAGTGGTTATTGGTTTTTCATGTGATTATTTGATTAGTAGAAAATACATGTGAATAAGTAAATGGAATTATTTCATTTTATTTATGCCATACTATGTTGAAAGTTCAAGTTTGAAAGGTTTTTGTTTTTAGTTATACATTGCCTTAAATGATTATTCTTATTTATGAATATTTCTGCTATATTTTTATCCTTACAGGGCATTTGAGCTCACCCCTTTTCTATGTTTTATTTTTTCCAGGAAGTGAAGAAGTAAATTATGAATGACCTGCAGGGATATTATGAGGGGTTAATAGTGTGGACTATGGAGACAATATGTTGTTGTAGTATTCTTTCACTTTATGATGTAATGTAAAACATTATGAATATATCTAGTGTTTCCAAGGCTACTAAACCAATCGGTCTTTCGAGATTTGATCTTTCTTGTGATCATGACAATGTTATGTAATAATACACCGACTCTGGGTAACTAGGTTCGGGGCGTTACAGTTTGTATCAGAGAAGTTTAGTACAAACCTTGGAAGCTAGATTTAGATAAACTCTGATTAGAGCACGTAGACCTAAGATGAACTTTGAGGATTAGTATAGAAGAACATCCTAGAATTTTGTTATTTGTAGAGATTTTGAGAGTTTTTCGACCAATAAATCCCTGTCTAGATACGAGCAGGTAGAGGCGGCTCTGGCACAGATGTACCTAGGGGTAAAACCCGAAAACACCACTTTGAGTTAGACTCGAACGAGAACTGGTGCACGACAACGGGCCTTGCTGCACTCTTGGTTATGACACTCCCAGGGGATATGCTTAGGATAATTATAGTTTTCTTTACAAACCATTATGAAGGGTTTATGAGTATATACATCCTCAATGGAGACATTTTTATGATTATGGATTATATCCATAATCAATTTAATTTGTGTTATGTGTTTTACAAGTTTGGGATTAGGTATTGTTATTCATAATCTAATCTAGTGTATGCCATTGTTTAGAAATGGTACCCAGTAGAATGATTGAGAACTCCAGCAATGCACATGATCCAAAGAGAAAGAAGGATCGTATCATTCATGGTCTTAATCCCGAATGTATAAGAGAAATAGTCTCCCATGTATTTTCATCTTATGAATAAATAATATGATGTGTTGATAAGATAAGTAAATATTTTACTGATTCCTTTGGATTTGAAGGGAAGAAAGAGAAGAAAATGATAGAAGAGAGAAAGATGGATAAAGGGAAGAGGGAAAAGAATAATTTTCCCATATGTGATAACTGTAGGAAGAAACACCCTGGAAATTTCCTGAAAGGAATGGGATTTTGTTATAAGTGCGGAGGAAAAGGGCACAAAGTAGGTTACTGCAAGGGTAAGAAAATGGTTTCAAATGTACAATGCTTCATTTCCAAGGAGTTTGGACACTACGCGAACCTATGTCCCAGTCATCAGACTATGCCTCAAATGAAGCTATTAGATAATAATCAAGTTATGATACTAACACAGATGAAGAGGATTGATTATAGTTCTTGTGTTGATTATGTCATTTGATTGTTGTATCAACAATGTACCTGTTATAATAATTATGGAGTATATAAGGATTGTACTGCAGTACTGTTTCATTATGGACATGAGATTGTGTGGAACAAAGAAAAGTGACTCAATAGCAGGTCAAATGTTTCGAAAATATATGGTTGAGAGAATGATAAACCATAATATGGTTCTGATACAGAGGTAGTGATTTTAGATTAATAGATGATTGTTTTGGATAAAATATATTGGATATTCTTGACTACCTTGAAAATGATTAATGATTTGAATATTCCATCATTGTTGGGGTTTACAACATTTTTGGATTGAAGGAGTATATCTATTATTCTATAAGGAATAAGGGATCATGAATGTAATCAATAAGGTTTTATGATAATTTAGGATGTTGAAGTGTGTTAAAAGAATACATGATGAGGGTGATCCCATGTTATTACACGAAAAAAGGATCTTCATTGTGTTTACCTTCCTTATAAATTTTGGACTAAATTATTTTGGATAGTTCTAGTTTGGATTATTTTTGATTGCCATAAAAGGACAACCCGGAGGTCGGGCAGCAACTCGTTGCATCCGGCAAGGCCGCGAGACTTGAACCCAAAACTGAAGGGCGATAATGGTGTATCACCTACCACTGACCCACGTGATGTCCGAGATTAAATAATTTAGTTTTTTTAAAGATCTGGTAGATGAATTATAATTTTATTTTTTTACCCTATACGAATAGGATAAATAGAATATATTTTTTTTCGATCTATTATCTTTTTGATTGAAAGACGAGTTTGTGGTAGATATTTATTAATGGATAAAACTCTAATGATAAAGTAAGTATATCTCCTTATGATCTTAGCCAATCTCATAAAGAAATTATTCATCATTAAGAAAAGGAACTTTGAACAAAAATGTTGTCCTAGATGGTACCTTAAATCATCACTAATTTATGGCATTGAGATTGTTGGCCTTTTCATAGCCATGTTCTCTACCACTCTCCATGAGAGAATTGGTGGTCAGATTTCTATTCCATATACATATTTTCCTACATGGAACCCTAGTATGTGTTATTTTCGGTAATCTTCATACTTTCCACTCTTTATTTTAAATAGAGGCCTCATTAATTCATTTTCTGATATGGGATTTCAACAAAGATATTTTGAAACTTCAAAAATGTGTTATCCTAATACCCTATGTTTTGTTGAACCGATGGTATTTCAAATCATCATAGATTGATTAATATAAGGACCTCAATTTTACGCTTTTTTGTGATGGATGACCTCAATCACTACCTATAAATATTTACGTTTATCTTCCAATTATATGTCTCTAATTGACACCAATGTTCTCATAATAGAGATCATAATTTGGTGCTGACCCTTTCATTTCACTTTTCCTCATATTAAGACTAAATTTTAGTAACCCAATTTCCGATGTGGGTTTTCCCACAAAGATATTTTCTATTTTCAACATTTTATTTTCGAAGAACAATTTCAAATTGTGAGAACACAATTTATTGAAGGAGGGGAGAATGTAACACCCCAAGATTTCATAGTGTGTTATTTCTTCAAAATCATTCAATAACTTGCACTACATGCAACACCAAGTTCAATCACACCATGACTTACCAAACAAGCCATTAAGAAGAGGTTATGAATAGTATTAACTAATTTTTAAACTCATATATCCTTATAATTTTAGAATCCATATTACGAGTTTCTTAGACATAATGTAAGAACCAATTCATTTTCATTATAGCACTTTTATCAACTTTTAATAGTGAAACCTTTTTAAATACAATATTTTAAACTCTTTTAATAAATGGGGACATCAAAAATTTAAAATGAAACATCCCAAGCTTCCATGGTATGCTTTCCTTTGAATAATACAGTAGCGTGTGTTGGACGCAACTTCGAGTTTTAACACACACCACAACCAATCAAACTAGCCTTTATGAATAGTAATACCAACTTTTTGAAATTTTATCTCTCAAAATGGACTTCATTTTTGGATTCGGAATATCGAATTTAGCCTAAGGTAAAATTTTGGTACTTTTTGGATAACTTTAATATTTTGATGAATAGTGAAAATTACTAAATTTTATATAAAAACAACTTTTTAAATCAAAATAATTAAAAGTGATAAATAATAAATTTGAGTGGTTTTAAAGTATATTTAGAATATATTTTTACCATTTAATACAATGTTGGCCATTGGACATAATTTCACAATCTAACCGAACATAATCAATTATCAATCTTTTGATAGTTATTATCTCTTAAAAACACGCTTTTCGTTTTAACAACGTGAATTAATTTTAAATTAATTTCTGCCACTTATGTGTTTTGAATTTGGAAAAATGGATTCCATATATGGAATCAGGATGTTAAAATTTTCTAAATAGGTAAATTTTATTTTTAGACATTTTGAATAATTACCTCGGTAAATTTTTTATTTACCATGGTTAAGGGTAAATCCGATAAATAAGGGTTAAAAAATAATATTATAATAATACAAAATTACCCTAAAACGTGTCCTAGATTTATTGGATGATACCTGTTCGACCAGAGGTATCTTTGGGTCGATTTTGGGACCCTATGGAGCCACTTGTAGGTGATAGGGACACTTTATTTTAATTAAGTTAAAATGAATACAAAAATGACACAAGCATATATCTTTTAGAAAAACAATTTTTACATAGGGTTATATATGTTGGATTGTATACTATAAATATTCATTAGAAAGATAAAAAGATTTCCTACATAATTATATTTTATTTATAATATTTATACATTAAATTAATTAATTTATTTATGACACAATGATGATGCGGTAATTCCCATGATAGTAAAAATTTAAAATAATTGATATCATAAATACCCAAATAAATATAATTTGAGACTTTTTATAAATTAAAATAAGTTTATAAGTTAATATGACATGTTATGATTTATTTAATTAAATTATTTCGAAGTAATAATTCTTTTATGAGTTTCACAAAAATCAACTATTGAATAGTGTCAAAATTGACAAAAAAGAGTTTTTAAAACAAATATTATATTATTAATTGATATTAAATTCCTAAAAATAAATGGTTCATCCAAGAGACTTATATCATGAAATTTATATCATTACTAGACCACTTGAGGGTATCTTGGATCTATATGGTAAGTTTATTAACCATATAATATAATAATACAAAGAGTCATTGTAAAAATGAAACTAATTAACTTAGAGTTAATACTTAAAGATAAGGTTAATATAAGTACCCAAACCTGTCTAAATTCTATTGGTTGATTTTTTTTCGTCCCATACCCACCTTAAAATTTATATAATAAACTTTTGAGCCATTATAAATCGAATATGAATTTATTATAAATTAATATTTCTAGCTTTTCCAAAGGTGCCCCTCACCCCTCTTATAAAAAGGCACTCCTCCTTCTCATTTCCTCACACCTACAAAGCCTTTTGGGTCGGCCAAATTCACCCCAAATACTCTCCAAAATTCTCTCACTACAACTTAGAGGCCTTAGTTTGATCAGAAAGCCAACCTAATGGGCCATTTTGATCAAATCAAAAGAAATAACTCGAAGAAGAGGTAATGATTTCACCACCCTTTTCCAAGTTCCTTTCTTCTTCCACTTCTTCTTTCTTTGTTATTACCATTCTAAATTAATAACTCCAGAATATTATATATACTGTTATTATATTATAAATATGGTACAACCATATTCAGTATTCTATCCACCCTTTGAATAACATGTCACCATATGTGCGTACGTATGACTTACCGTCTCCACATCGTGGTGTAATTGTTATTCAATATATTATTGTTTGGATGGGTATAATAATGATGTGTAACTCATGTAAATAATAAATATAACATGTTAATTATTATATATATATGATATACCATTCATTTATATATTATTTTAATATCAAAATAATGATATTGTCGCTCGTGCATACGTACGGACTACCGTCTCCACGAACGCGATGAGATTCATTCTCCATCGTATCCATTCATGTATAATTATCATTTTATGATTTAAAAATGATGTTTAAGGACTTGATATCATTCTGGATACGATTAATATACAAACTATCCATAACAAACATATCTTATGCAACAAAACATATAAAAGAAAATGAGTAAGTTAACACCCGAAACGACGATAATACTAAGATATTATTAACAAACCAACGTTAAAAGATCATATATGATATCATATTAATATATATGATTCTTGTGTAATTTAATAATAATTATTTCACCATTATACAGGAGGTTATCTTACCCTCAACCAAGGAAAAGTACAAGGTAAGGGTTTATTTCGCAATCTCTTCATTATTAAAGGTTGTTTATACATAATAATCTACCAGGATTTCTTTATCATCCACATTTATGTTTCTTCGAAATGTATTTCAAAACATTTTTACTATTTACAACGAATATGGGTTAAAGTCATTTATACCCTTATGTGTTTTTAAAGGAATCTTTCCACCGTTTTCCAAACAAGGCACTTTTTACCTTTCGACAAATTTAATGTAAGAATGTTTTTTTAAACTTATACAACGGGTGAGGCTATTTACTGCCATTATAAAATCGTCAAAGCTTCCCCTACAAGCTTATAAGGATATTTTCAAAGTAAATGTTTTATTTTATAATTATGTGACTTTTAAATTATTTCCAAATGAATATTTTATGAATTTCGGAAAGGTACTCTTTATCAAAATCAGAATTTTAAATGTTTTAAATATTTTTCTTTCTAAATCTTTTTAATTAATGTCCATGTCTTCAAAATGGTTTTGAAGGATTTATTTTTATGGAAATGAATGTTTTTAAAAATGTTAATTCCTTTCAAAAGATTCAAAGTGGTATGGGACACTTTGATTCAAAAATCTCTTTTTAATTACTTCCTTTATAAATGTGTGACTTTTAAATGATTTCAAAAAAGGAGATATTTCTCTCAAATAGTTTTGATTTCATCTATGTCAACATCCTTTGATGGATTTTAAGCTTATTTGAAGTTGATTTATTATGATACAAAACTTCTATATTGTATTGAAGGTTTTGTGATATGTTTGACTGTGGATGTGCTATTTTTATACCATTCATAGTTTATGGTGAAAGTATTGACATTTCGTATGCTAGTATTAATACGAATGATTATGTTATGTTTAAACCTTTTAATATGAGAATTCATTGGACTTAATATGTGACGGGTGGAGCCCGCTATAGATCCTCGATGCATCGGTTGGTCTCATGAGACAAACTAGTGTCTTGGCACAAGGCCTTGACAAAATCTTATTTGTAGTCTTGGCACGAGGCCTTGGATATGTGGTTATGATAGTCTGGCATTATGAATTCCATCATTATTAAAGTGGTTATTGGTTTTGCATGTGATTATTTGATTAGTAGAATATACATGTGAATAAGTAAATGACATTATTTCATTTTATTTATGCCATACTATGTTGAAAGTTCAAGTTTGAAAGGCTTTTGTTTTAGTTATACATTGCTTTAAATGTTTGTTATTATTTATGAAAGTTTCCACTATATTTTTATCCTTACTGGGAATTTGAGCTCACCCCTTTTCTATGTTTTATTTTTCCCAGGAAGTGAAGTAGTAAATTATTAATGACCTGCAGGGATATTATGAGCGGTTAATAGTGTGGACTATGGAGACAAAATGTTGTTGTAGTAGTTTTTCACTATATGATGTAATGTAAAACTTTATGAATATATCTATTGTTTCCAAGGCTACTAAACCAATCGGTCTTTCGAGATTTTATCTTTCTTGTGATCATGCCAATGTTATGTAATAATGCACCGACTCTGGGTAACTAGGGTCGGGGCGTTACATTTGCTAATGAGGTGGTAAATCAAAAATATTAAAATTAAAATAACACTAAAAAAATTTAAAAAATTATTCAATGGTTAGATTGAATAAAAATACAATATTATGTTATAATTATTGGTATTTTAGAGACTTTTTGGATATATAAAAACTTTATTATAATTTTATCATTGAAAAAAATCCAAAAGTGTCCCTCACGTCGATTAAAAGGGCTTCTACTCTATAACTTATTTAAACCTATGTAAGCCTTATGGATTGGAAATAACCTAAAAAAATAACTTATAAAATTCAATATGAAAACTATACTAGTTTTGGTATTTTTATTATACCAACTGTTAGATCTTTAAGATGAGATCTAAATGAGTTCTTTAAATGAATTGGTGCTCACCTTAACAGGTTACCTTTTTTACTTCTTCTTTAACTAAAATAAATCAATCGTATTTATCATAATAAATAAAATAATTATCCTAAATATATTGTAATGTTTTTATGATTATGATTTTATAATCATCTACCCTTGTTCATATCAAATGGAAATCAAAATTATCACTCATATGTACATATATCTTACCGTCTCCACGTAGTGATATAATTAATTTTCCATCACAAAGATTAATGTATTATTATTATTGGTTTATTTTTTATATATTATATTTATGGAGTTTTAACAATTTTTGAATCATAATATCAAATATACATTCTTACATTCTAAAATTTTGGAGAATGGCAATGTCTCTCGTGTATATGTGTGGACTACCACCTCTATGGAGTGATGTGATTTTATTAATTTACACTATACATAGATGATAATTAGGATATATTTAATGAATATATATTATATATAAGATTTAATATGTATTTTATAGAGTTTAATTATAATTTACCATTATTTTATTCCATCCTTTAAAAAAAGAAAATAGTGTTCATGCGTATGTACGACCTTCCGTCTCTATAAATGGTGTAACTGGTTTTTCAATAACTAATTTTTTATAAAAAAATTTAATATATATATATTTTTTTAATATATATAATTTATAATCCATTGTTAGTATTTTGGAAATGATGGATCTATCATCAATTTTTAAGGAGAAGAATCGCTAAATTGAAACATGCTTTGAAAACGACGAAGTTATCAGAGAATAGAATGATTTTAACAATAAATTATTAATAAACCAGTGGTAATTTTTCATAAATAAATAATACATTATATTATTGATTTGAATATGGTTATTAAATATATTTATAGTCAATATATATTTATTATAAATTTGGTTTCATTGCGAACAAGGTAATGACAGAGTTGAGTTAAGAGATTTTTGTTTTAATCCTATTTTAATTGGAATTATTTATACATAAATTTACATAGAGGAAATTATTTTCTAATCCTATTCTGAATCCCATTCTTTTTAATTTAGTGTATAAATTTAATTGAGAATATATTTTTTTATTTCATTTTACCCACTTCAATTATTTTAGAGATCCAAATAGTTCTTTTTTGGATAATTTAGTTTATTTTTATCTTATATATAAGATCAATTTCTTCCATATCACTATTTTTATAAAAAAAAATTTAATGAATGATTTTAACAGTTTGATATGACTTTATATTATAAATTTTACCCATTTTACTATAAAAAATTATAGTAAAACTTCGTAGAATTTTTTGAATGAGGTACTTTATGGGAAAAAATATGAACAGAATGTTTTAGATTATCATAAGTAGTATAAATATAATTTATCCCATAATGAAGGATCCATAATTTTATAATTCTGTCACATGATTCAATAAAAATTCAATGATATTTTTTTCCATAATATTTTTCAAATTTCTAGTTTTTGAAAATTTATTTCCAAATAAATTTTTTATTTTCCTCTAAAATTATTATAATTTTATTTTAATAGTTTTAATAGTCATAAATGAAAAATGGTTTCGTATAGTATATGTTTAACTAGGAATGTGATTAAATGAAACCATCATTTTTATTTATATGTATGGTTTATTTTTATGATTATGAGATGTTTATGAAACCCATTTTCATTGATTATTATATGATTTGATGAAATATGAAACTTGTTTTAAATTTCATAGGTTCTAATATAATGATATGGTGAATGCATTATAATATTGGATTAAATAGCTATATATTGTTCATTATATTATATATTTGATCTATATCTCCCACTAATTAATATAATAAAGTATTATTTCTCAATAAATTGTTATGTGAAACAAGATGGAGATATTTATCCATTATTGGAAACAAGTGGATGTGCTTGGTATATTTAGGGAAATAGTTCCATTTTCTTGATCTAAATTTGGTAATAAATTTTGATTTTGTATATGATGTTCATTGTATTTAACCTTTCCATATGAAATGGTTTTTGTAATTATGCTTTTTTACAAACATTTATGAAATGAAATTTTGTTGCATGATTGAGTTTTGATGATTTATCATTATTATGATTAATGTCTTTTAAAATTATAATGTCTTAATAAATAACTCATTTATGTAACCATTTTCAGATTTGTTCTAAACTATTTATGTAATGGTCATGATATTATACCATTACGGGTATCTCATTATTTCATATGATCATCAATTAATATATCTCATTCTTATAATTTTAGATCATTTGTGGTCACCATTATGGTTGTTTCATTTAAATATATTATATGGAATGTTTTATATAGGTTGTCCCTATGAATATTTTGATTTCAGAAGATATTTATGAAGGGTTTTGAAGATCATTTATTAAATAAAATGATAGAATATTTTGTCTCTAAAGACTCTAAAACATTACAACTGAGGAATGGATCTAAATGTTTTGAATTTAGTAATCATATAAGAATATTTATTATTTATTTATGAAAAGATCAGGATACTATTTGGCCAGAATACTTTGGGGGCAACATACCATGAGTTTTAATTCTACGCTGACCTAAACTCAATGACACCCCTAGGAACACATGGTCATTCACTATATGATTAATATGTCAACAACATTGGTAAAAGTATGACCCATGTCAACTATAAAATGTATTCATGAAATCATGGATCAAATAAATATTTTTCAATGTATTTTTCCCAAGACTCAACCCCAAATAACTCTGATTATCCACCATCTATGTAACCCAAAGTTGATCGAAATGGCCTACCATGTTTTGCCTCATATGGTTCCATTTTAATAGATTGCTGATAACTATGAATATAAGAGAATTCAAAGAGATCTAGGTTCTTCTATCATGATCCTTGAAAATAAATGGATCAAGCTATCAGTATGACCTCTAACACCTAGATAGTATATTACCATTTATCATCATTCTGTGAAAGGATTTTTGTACATTAAAGGACATGGGTACCTAGTGCCTACTATATGAATTAATTGAAATGTGATGTAAAATGATATTTATGGCCTAAATATATTCTCTAAGGCCCACTTAGAAACACCCTATCCCTTAAACATACATGTCACCCAACTAATAAATGGTGTAATTATTTCAAATTGGTTTGAAATGTTCCACCTTTATTATCAAATACACAATCACCCAAGTCACATAATTATTCTAAGGAGTCCTTGATAGACCCAATAAAAAATTATTGTTAATATCTACTCACTTAAAATCCATAATGGGAAACGACATTAAAATACATCCATGATATTGATACTCACCATTGACCTATAAAAATGTTTAGAATCAGTTTACAATACCAATAACTTCCTCCTTTATTCTTGGCCATCAATAAATTCTATGATGGTAAAACTATATTTTTTAAAATTAGGGTGCACCATGCACAAGGATACATGATACCCATGCATCATGTCCTCAAAGATACATGAAGAAAAATTAATAAGGAAATAAACATGGATATAGTCATTATTATTGATGGTCCAATAAATAGGTAGCACCCCTATATCAAATTTGTACCTAAAATCCAAGAACATTTAATCCTCATACCACATCCTCTCAATCTGGATAAGATGATAGGGATAAATATATACACACACTAGGTTAATATTTTCCCACTCATTTGAAATACATATTTGATTCTAATTAAATAAATACTTCATCTTCTGCTCAGAAATAAACTCATGGACTACCTGAGTCTTTATAATTTTTTCTCAAATAATAAGAAACACTATCAAATTTTCCCTATGTAAAATGATGTTTTAATTTTGCTAGTTTCAAATATTCAACCTATCATGCTCCCCTCTCACCAATGATACAACAATGAGAGGGTAAAGATAGTAACCCCTCATGACCCACCTCCAGTATGACCTTGGTTGCTAACTAGCACAGAGTGTCTACAAAATATAATAAAATGGGAGGAATTAACCTCTATAATAATATATATTAATAAGATAAAACGAATAATCCTAAAATAAATCCATGAAATGACATAAAAAAGAAACCAAAAAAAATCACACCTACAGATACATATGATACATCACGTATCTCTTGAAGTTATATGGGCTCACTGACCCATAAGTACGACCAGATATCATCTCGCATAAAGACCCCTGGGCTATCATAACCACCATCTAGTGTAATATCAGACCTTTTACGGTCTCGTCATGTTCTATACCTACCTTTCATGGATGTGATAGTGGGAAAGTGTGGGTACAGAAAAATGTTTCATCCTCACCAGATGTGAGAAAAAAAACTCCAAGTAAAAATATGGTTTTTAGAAAATAGTTCACTATATGGGTGGGGTTTATATAGAAATATTAATGAATATAAATGTTTATACATATAAGAATACTAAAAACCGGCACTAATGATTTCATATTAAACCACTATCATAATCTCAACATACACACTTTCAATGCCACTAATAAATGAATTACACCACACAAACTACAAGTAACATCACACACCACAAATTAATTTCATTATCCAACCCAATAATTTCATTACTGGGCATAAACAATGTTAAACCACACAATCCATCATTTATTTATTATAAAATCCATTTCTATCCCATTAAATGTAGAAAAAACTAATAATTTAAATAATTTTTCAATCACATACCATTATTCTTGAAAAAATAAACTACACATAAAAAATAGACCACCATCCATATTGTACCATAACATTGACACCCCACAAGCATGCATAAACAACCACCTCCTCACTTTCCCAAAATCCCATCCAAAAATTCCACCACCTCACCACCAAAAAAGCAATGACAAACAACCAAGCCCTTTTTCCCAAAAAACATGACCAAAAACCATACACCATTTCATCCCAAAAGTAAATTGAAACAACCACAACCATGAAACCCCAAAATAACGTACAAAAATCCACCACCTCACCTCCTAGAAGCATGGACACATCTTACCCATCATCCCTACACCACATCAAAATCACATATCTCCACCTCACAAGAACATCCACCAAATTAAAACAAATCAAAGATCATATGTTAGATATACCTAGGAATATTTTATCACATTATACTATATTTCAATGGATTTATCACAAAATACATTATTCTTGGGAAACTATTTCACAATCTAAATATATGTGGATACCCAATTTATTTTATTGGTTGATATCATAGAAATCACAATCGAAGAAGAATTCAAAACACAAATCATATAGTGTAATCAAAATATAGATTGAAAAAATTTTATAGGGTAATAAGACCCATACAAACCATCAAATAACAATAATATCAAATCTATAAAAGCATCCCAATCATTCCCCCTTTCACCCATTGAATTTCAATTAACCAGTTATTATTTTTTGATTACGTCATCAAAACAAAAACCCATAGATATAAAAGAAAAGGATATTATCACATGATACACAATAACGATAAATGAGTGATTTCCAAATTCAATGACGCTTTTTCATCTCACTATGCACTTCAAGGAGAAGGTGAAATGCCTACAAACCACACCAGCCCATAGGAAACCACTGATCAACCTACAAGGCACTAAAGATTCACCAAAAAAAATCCAAACACACACACCTAACCAAAATAACATTTAACAATAAAATTCCCATGGTAATATAGAATGAAAAATACCAAAAGGGTGAGAATGGTTTATCATTAATTACCAAATAAAACAACCACAAAAACTACTAGATCAATGTATGGGAGAAGAGGGCTAGAATTTCTCTTCTATGTGAATAGAGTTCACCCAAAATCAGAGAGGGAGAGAAGGGTACAGTTGAATGAGAAGGTATGGCTATATAAATATATTTAAATCACAGGATCCACTATTTACACTCCATGAAATATGGTCACATGATTTCATAAAAAATTACAATTATTTCAAAAAAATGTAAGTCACCTCAGCCTTTATTTAATAAAAATAATGAATTTGACTTAAATTTTTTTTAATACAAATCATGGGTCCTCCCAGAGACATATACTAGTCCTGAACCATATAGTTATACATGTCATGAACAATCATTTCATGTCAACTAAACATTACATGTTCTGAATTTCCCATTGCAGAACTCATGTAGCTCTAGCCTCCACTGGAAACTCTAAAAACCTCTAAAAGACATATCTTTAACAACTAAACAAAAAATCTATAAAAGTAACCTGTCAAGTAGGCACAAGATGTTACATTATATTCCTCTGAAATTATTCTCACCCTCATGAATCCAAAACCATTCCCATAACGATAGGGGTCTAAACAACCACCCCATGTGATACCTCCCAAGAATGTTATCATACCTAAAATTCTACCACCATCCAAACACACCAAAACAAAAAACCATAGAACATCTCCCATAACCTCATCACCATATAGAGAAAATCTACACCTCTCACATAACTTCATTTCCACACCACAATATCAACCTCCACATGGCCCAAAATTACAATTTCCAAAACCAAAAAACAACACTTCCACAAAAACATAAATTAGAGAATTCAAACCTCTTTTTTATTATACTATCCACTCTATAAATCACCGAGTATCCCAAATATTTTTATCCACATCATAGTTAATGGATATTAATTACTAATAATTCCCTCACATTTAATTTTTCTATAAATTATCACAAATAATACATAAAAATGAGGGAAAATTTCTCACCAGTTTAAATAACAATGTAAGAAAAATTACATCACATGAAAAATAGAGAATGGTAAAACATAAATTCGCTCCTGATACTAGGTATGTGTTTGCGTCTGTCTCTCCCATGTACTCTATTCAAGGAAACTATTCATATATAATAAACAAACCAATTGAATGACTCATTCATGCAGAACATTATCTTAATGATCCCGAATGTATAATAGCCACTCGATGAATGTGCATCATCCTTGATATCTAACTCTCCATATTCAATGAAATGGGATTCCTAGTGATGTTACCAACAAATATGAGACATGTAGAATACATAATGGTTAATCCTTATATTTGGTTGCAATTCCAATCGATACACCCACTCACCTTCTTGATCCAATGTCTCAAAGTTCCCAAAAAACTGAGGTAATGCTTACCCCCAACAACCTACCAAACCTATTCCCCCCACATCAAGGGGAAACCGTAATTAACATTTTGTTGCCAACCTTGAACCATAATTATATCATCCTATAGTAGACATATTATTTCTTCTAGTTCATTGATGCATTATTCCTCTCATGAACAAGATGAAGATTTATTGTTATGATATGAACCATATCAAGAACAAGAACTACAATGTCCTGAACCTCCATCTAGAACAACAGATAATGACACATTTTTTCATATATGGACTTAAATGGGCCATTTTGGTAGATTAATGGTAGCTTTTATTATATGAATACTCAAAAAAGTGAAAGTGTCCTACCCATGATCCAAAAAAGTCCAAGACACATTCCTACAATGAATCCACTAGAAAATGGATAGTCTACTACGTATCTCCATCCTTTTAAGGGTGGAAAGAGGTGCTATGTGTAACCGAGTGCCATTAAATATTTTAATCCCCTCTAAAAATGTTAGGTAAAATTTTCATTCTACATTATGAAAATAGACCTCATAAAACTATTCAATTTCACCAACTCATACACATAACATGTATTCAATGAAAACATTATGGATGAATCCATGTTCACTATGAAGTGGTCTGATTTTTTAATCTAATCCATGATTTCCTAGATATCATCACAAACTCCATTTTCCCACATTATAATGTTAATGAAATCCTGTATTATGTCTTTCAATCTTTAAATCGGAACATATCATGTCTGAAATCCCCACTAGGAACAAGATTCTCAATACTTACTTACTAAAAAACCATACACTTATCAAAAAACTCCTCCACTGACCATTTCATATCAGGAAAACAAAAATAAATCTTCAAGCCATGGAATATCATGGATGATCCTTTTGGACATTCAAAAGTGATCTACGAAACATGTGGAGAGATCCCATATTAATAACTAAAAAAACAACCTCTCATAAAACAACATCTAGTTATTCCTATCTTTTGACCATCCCTCTAGAGCATTTCTATGTAGAAAACAATTTTAAATCACCATTGTATCTGGGTCTCCCCACCGAGACTCCTCCACCGAAAAATCTATACAATACAACATTATCATGATAAAAAAATTTCCTCTGCCATTATCCATGCATGTACCTTTGAGAAAGGATCCAAACTCTTCCTTTACTTTCTATATATTCATAGATTCATCAGCAATATCCTTCCCAAACATCCTATTCAAAGTGTCATCTACATGATTTCCTTTTATAGAGGTTAAGGATATATCAAAATCAAGAAACATCATCCACCTATATTTCTATATGTTCAAATCATAATAAAAAATGATATATCTAATAATATTATGATTAGTAAATTCCAAAAAGCACTCCCCAATGAGGTAATACCACCAAAAATATCATGAAAACACAGCCATTTATAGATTCATATCATGGGTATAATTATTACGATCATGGGGACATAACTATCTAGAACTATAAGATATCACTTCCATCTTCTATATCAACATGAATCAATATCCATGGTTGGAAGAATCACACAATAGATCAATAATCAAACCCTCCTCATATAATAAGAGAACATACCAATGTCCCCTTCATGTTACCAAATTGTACATAGAAATAATTAATCTACACAAAAGACTAGTACATTATAGTCAATGTTGTAAATCCTGATACAAGTAGAGAGAAAATTTGAAAAACACGTCGATAATATCCCGAAAGACAATGGAATCAATGAACCTCTTCCACATTCTTCTATTCATCCCATGAAACAACTTCTCATCATTTTACATGTGAGATGCCACACCCAACTAAGACAACACATGTCCATGTAAACACACATGTCTCATAAAAAAATAATCTTAGACAACACCCAATAGAGATGGTGGACTTGAAGAGCCTATAAAATAGCTAAATGTTTCTCGATATGAACCTCCACTAACCATGAATATCACATGATATCATCGATGAATGATATAATGAAATGGTCTCGGAACTCGTGAAACAATGAGTTCATACTCCTTTCAAAACAAATGGTGTGTTCTTACCACCGAATGACATGACAAAAAACCTGATGTGACTATACCAACATATGAATGAAAATTTTGGAATATCTATATCGATAAACATCTAATGGTGATATCGAAAAAATATATAAATATTAGAAAAAGTAACTCACCCCTCTCATATGGTCGAAAATACCATTATTCCTTATAAGGGGTAACCGTTTTGTCTATAACCATATTAAACCTATGGTTTTGTATAAAAAACTTCATACTCTCGTCCACCTTATTGGTGAAAAACCCTAGAGCAGCTCATGGTGACACACATGGAAAGATTAAACCCTTATGTACCAGATCATCAATTTTAATACACGTCTACCAGAAATCAGATGGTTCTATCGGATAAGGATCCATTGAATTTAGAGAATCCTCAAGTTCCAATTATATCATGAACCAAACATCACTATGAGGGGATTCCATCACAACACTCAATGTTGAAATATCCAATAACTCAACCATTTCTCTAGGGGAATATATTATCCCTACACCAACTGATTGCAATGACTACATGGACATCAATGAATGAAGGGGATCCACACACTGACTAGCCACATGACATCACCACTCACAAAAAAATACAAGTTGACCATCCACATATGATAAAATGACTCTCCTTCGAAAGTAGGTGATTATATCACACAAATAATACAACCAATCTATGGCAAGGATGACATTATATGGCTTCATATGTGGCAATAAAATATCTCAAATGGACCGATGTGGCCCCATAATTAGTCTTCACCAAGGAAATAAATCAGAACAATCTAGAATGGCATATTAATCGAATAGTCAACACAATGGGAATAGAAAGCCTCTCTACATATAGTACTATATCATGTTATGAATCGGGTTAAATAAATAAGTGTTAATATCTTTAATCAAATAACACACAAACAAGGGTACTAACAATCATATCATATATATGGCGATATTTTTCCCCGTATAAAATGTTACCACTGCTGCGTGTAATTGATCTTGCATAGATCATATGGATCTTCACTAATAAACACCTCTCTGTCCATTATTGTATTGTGGTCCACGAATAGAATTGAAATATTGTGGTTGGCCTCTACACACTCTATCTCCCCTTAGTGGTGAATAAGAATGTTTACCCTCCACCTAAAAGGGTATCACTTGATATTTTTTCTATGGATGGAACTAAGCCAATCCAAATCCAACAAATTTAGCTCTAATGTCCATAGGGAGTCATTTCTAATGATTTCCATGAACACCACAGATAAATAAAACTAGAACAATACCCCTAGTAAGAGCATGAAAACCATTATCCCCAAAACATTATAAGGGAAACTGTTGAGGTTGACTCCCCAAAGATTGAAATCTTGAAGGACATTTACCTTAGTCCTTAAACTAACAACTATACTCTATAAAGAACATGTTGGTTCTGCTCTTGAAAAAAAATTACCATGAGTGAATTCGCCTGATCACCTTGTCCTTCTTCTAAACCTCTACATATGTTGGAAACATAAAATGAGTAACATAAAATAGGATATAATTATGGAGTTCCACCATAATACATATCACATGAGAATAATCATCTTGAAAAATATCTTCTCCAAGACACATAAGGTACATGAACTTTATTACCAACTCTCTCATTGACATAATACCCCCAATAATGATAAATAAGGTCCTAAATTTTCTCTGTAGTAATGGAACATGAATGGAACTCTACCTGGAACTATTTATGAAGGTCTACCAATGAAAAATATTTCTATCTCTTCTCACCCAGATATAGCTTTCAACAATGATGTGTAGCTACCCTCATATGACTTACTACCATGGAAAAACACTACTATTTCAAGGAAAATATCAAAGACAACGTGATATCGATCTCCTCTATCCAGATCTATGTCTCCACATCTAAAACACTTCCCTCATACATCCCAAAAGACTTATACTATAAAGAGAAAAATTTCTTCTACCACTAATCCGCCTCATCAACAAGATGAACCCTTCAATGATCAACCAGGTCAGCCTTTTGAACCTCAACTGCATGGGTCATTAATAGACAATGAACATGATCTATAACATAATGAAGACAATAATTTACAAAGCCTAATAGTATGGAATTTTATTTTTATTCTTTTTTATTAAATTTATTTATTTTACCTTTAAAAATTGAATTTTATCCACGAACAGAAGTCATCTTGATTATTATGACTTTCATTGATATCTACCTAGAAAACAGGTCCACCTAAACTTTTCATTCAACAATCTCATAGGTTGTGCATGGGATCATGGGCGGAAGGAAAAAAACATATGTCCTCTACGGTCCCCCTTTATTATGCAACGTACTAAAGCCGAGTAGCACTTATTCCATAGAAAATAATGTAATCATAAATATGATTAACACCAAACCTCATCCTATGTCTTATCTATCACCTTTGATACCACTATAGCATGTCCCACTAATGCTAAATATATCACAATGAGGGGAGAGAGATAATGACCCATGGTTCCCACCACAAGTAGGCCCTGGGTTGACCCCCAGAACTAAGGGAAAAAATCTCCCGAAATGAAAGGCATTACCCTGTATAAAAATATATCATTAGAAGATATTATGAATCATCCTCAAATAAATCCACGACATAAAATAAAAAGAAACCAAAACCACCCCACATGCAGGCATAAATAAAACTAACACAGATAAAAGTATACAAAGTTAACACCCAAAGGAAAATCGAAATCAGTGACCCAACAATTATTCAAGATCTATGCTAATAAGGTCCAACATAGTATACATTATCCTATTGGAAACATGAAAATAGTTGAATATATATAGGGTGAGCATTAAAGTATTCTTAGTCACAAAACCAATGTACCATATACATTTATGAAATAGGTATACTAATGAAACAGATAGAAAAATAGTCGAATACACATCACCTAAATATGCCACATGTCTATCCCAACCTCACCTAGTCATTCTTAGAAAATAAAGAAATTATTTTAATATACTAAAAGATAAGTCGCATCAATGAAGTTTACCCTACACCACATTTTCATTGGTATGACACTCTCACACCCCAACATCGCATGTATTAACACATTAATATCATCTATAAAGACCCATACTTTACATAAATTGTTATTACTTCAAAATTGAAGCACACTTATTACAACATATAACAAAACTAGGAAAGGACCGTATAGGTATAGAGTCTTTAGAAACCGGGAAACATAAACAACTGGTTCATAAAGCATCTACTTTGCCTCCAATTTATTTCATCATATCTAGAGTCCCTTTTTGGCATATCCTACTTAATAACCTTCTTCCTGACCTGGGGAAATAATACATACAAAAGGGTGAGCTGAAATGATCAGTAAGGGTAAACAAAATAAATAGCAATCACATCATATACATAAGAACATAACTTTTGGAAATCTTAACCTGCAAAAGAAATCATAATTTCATAACATGGGATAAATCATAGTAGTGAAATGTAATCCCAATAATCAAAATATAAAACATGAAACTTTGTGGAATAAACACATAATCATAGAGAATCATTTATTATTATTCAAGACTCATTTCCAAGACTATCTTAGTGGACAAAGTCCATTTCTGAACCGAGTTCACTCCTCGTTTCAGTCCTGTTTCACTGAACCTGTTTAACCTGCCGTTCCAGCCATGTCTATCTCATGAGATATAAAATCTTTACCCAATGCATTGGAGGGAGATATAGGTCCCACCCATCTCATAATTAGACCATTCTTATGTGTGCCACAAAATCATAAATCATATATCATTGCATAACCCATGTAGTAAAAATGGGATTCTTAAACAACATGACATCATAAAAGAATTCATATAAGATAAAGGAATTCATAAAAATAATTCCATCACAAAATAAGCAAATCAATGTAATAAAAGGGATATAAACAGAACCCTATATTATCTTAGATGGAAAATAATTTTGATAAAGCACATGAACTCCATTCTTCAAAAAAATATCCTTTCAACTTCAAAAACACTTTTCCTTTTTTAACATGTCATAAAATTCTAACTAAAAGAATTTTATTAAAAATAATCTTGAAACTTTGTAAGGGAAGATTCTTGGAAATAATGTTTTAAAAATCCATTTATTCCGTATATGTTAAATGAAAACATTCTTCTCATACTTTTTTCAGAAAAGTCAAAAAGTACCTCGTACAAAAAACGACAAAAGATTCCTTTCATATATTTTACTAAAAACTCACTGAAGGGTAAAATTGGATATAACTATTGTAGAAGGATATAAATATTACATATTGAGGAAATATGGATGTGGATGATAAAATACACCCCAGTAAATTCCAAAGTATAAACAATCTCGGAGAAAAATGAGATTGTGATATTTCCCTTACCTTAGGTCCAATTTGCTTTGTAAGAGTCCAAACCTCCTGTATAATGATTTAAATAATTTCATTGACTTATTAAAGAATATTATTCATTGTTATGATATCATATATGGTTCACTTATGACTTTATATTACCCATTCTTATGTAAATTAATGTTAAAGTAGTGTTTTGGGTAAAATCATCTTATTTATCGCACGTGTTTGGACTTGTTGTTATTGATGTTATTATTACTTATATCATGATTTACCTACCACCAAAATTTAAATCATGATTTATATATCATATAAATTCATTATATATCCAGAATATACAAGCATTTATAATAGTACATAACATATGGAGGTAAGAAATGAAACCCACCATTCATGGAGACGGTAAGTCCTACGTACGCATGAACGCTACTTTCATTTCTATTTATTATTTTAATGGAATTAAAACATAATGATACATAGGTATATTATAATTCCAGTATAATATCATATATTATATCATTATCCACATCTTTATACATCCCACATAAGGTATTAACGAATCACATCACTTTGAGGGGGCAGTAGTCCGCACTTCCTCAAATGAGATTATCGTATTTACCGACTATGGAAACCGTAAAGTCTTGATATAATTGGGAATTAAAGAAGCACAAAGAAATAATAAATATAATATATATTATATATAAATATAGTTCCATCATAATGGCCACCATGAGAGGCGGTAGGGGAAAATCGAACAATCATCGTTTCGTGAGGCGTTAGTTTGCCATCACGGAAACATTATGTTCTTCATCCATTAGATGGAGGTGTGTGTAAGTGTAGTTCTAATCCTTCTCATAACAACATCCTAGTATTTTCCAGATACTGGTGTTGTCACAAAATAAAGGATTAAAAAGATTTTAGGGTTGGAGAAGTATAATAAATGAAAACAACTTAAGAGAAATTGTTACCTTTAATTATGGTAACTTTCATTGGTTTGAACCAAAAGGACTTCTTGGAGAGTTTTCTTCCTAATGTAAGGCTTCAAGGGGAAGGAGAGTTATGTAGGGAGCTTAGTTGGGTAGAGTTTTTACGATCCAAAAGGCTTGAGAGATGTGAGGAATTGCATAGAAGTTGCCTCCTTTTATAAGGGAGTGGAGGGGCTCTTTTGGAAAGTGTGAAAACATTATTTTATTATAAACTTATCTTCGTTTTAAAGATGTCCCAAACACATTAATGGAAAAGATAACATGACTCATATTCGAAATAAAATCATTCAATAGGAATTGGACTGGTTTTGGATGATATTTTAATCGTTTTAATCTAATTTATTTAAATCATTTATTAATGAGGTAAAATACTACATCATTATTGTGTCATAAATAATTTAATTTATATGATTTATAAAAATTATAAAAAAAATACCAACATGTAGGAAATATTTTTATATTTACAACAAATATTTATAGTCCAATAATAATTTATATAAGCCCTTATAAAAATTAATTACTAAACGATATTTTTTAATTCCAATTTTGTCTTTACATTAAATTAATTAATCTAATGTGTCATTGTCTTTCATAAGTGTCTCCATGGGGTCCCAAAATCGACCCAAGGATGACCATGGTTGTCCAATACTCATCCAATAAGGTTACGACAAGTTTCAAGGTAGTTTTGAAGTATTATAATATTCTTTTAACCATGAATTACCCTAATTATTTGTAACTGTAGTGAATAAAAAATTACCGTAGTTACTATTCATAATATCAAAAAACTAAAAGTAACCTATTAACATAATTTGGACCCACTGATTCCAAATATGGAATCCATTTTTCAAAATTCAAAACACAGAAGTTGTAGTAATTAATTTAAAATTAATCCCGTTGTTAAGGAAACAGGTTTTAAAAGTTAAAACATTGCCAAAGATTGAATTTATTTAACCTACGAATTCAATGTATAATCAAGGATAATGACATACATTATATTTAATGGTAAAAATATATTCTATTTATACATTGAAATCATTCAATATTATTATTTAACCACATAATTTATTACGAGGAAAAAAGTTGTTTTTAATTAAAATATAGCGTGTTTTTAATATTCATTAAAATATGAAAGTTATCAGAATAATATGAAAACTTTATCCGGAGTAAATTTTTATATCTTTATTCTAAAGACGAATTTTATTTTGTCAAATTGAACTTATAAACTTGTCAAAAACTAGATTTAATGTGGGTGCGCCATCAAAAGGCGGTAAAACTGCATTTTTTGAAAAATACTTATTTTACCCAAAAAATTTATTTTGTTCTCTTAACATGTTCCAAAAAATGTATAAGATGAATAAAAATGTTATAAAATTCAAAATATAGTTAATACTATTCATAACGGCTAGTTTTATTAATATTTTAATAGCATATCGTTGTTTCGTGAAACTCGGTATTGCATACGACGCAAGCTATCGAGGAAGGCCGCAACTGCCTGTAAAGTAAGCCAAGTTTGTGTTGTATGTAGTGAAAGATTCCTTTGATGATTTATATAACATAAAAATAGAATATTTCTCATAAAAGTCTTGAGTGTTGCATTATACCCCCCTTAAAATGAATTTCGCCCACGGAATTCGTCACTTTGTAACAAACAGATGAGGATACCTCTCCCTCATCATATCCTCAAGCTCCCATGTAGCTTCTTCTAATTTGTGGTTCCTCCATAAAACTTTCACCAAGCGAGTGGTCCTTTTTCGTTGGACTTTTTTGCTACGATCTAGAATCTCTATCGGTTGTTCTTAAAATGAAAGATCTTGCTCTAGCGGTACAACTTCTGAGCTGACTACATGTGAAGGATCAGGTATGTACTTTCTCATGAGAGATACATGGAACACATCATGTACTTGAGAGATATTCGGGGGAAGCGCCAATCGGTAAGCTACCTTCTGAACACGATCCAGTATATCGAAAGGACCGATATATCTAGGGCTCAACTTCACCTTCTTTCAAAATCTAATGACCCTCTTCCATGGAGATATTCGTAAGAACACTTTATCACCCACTTCAAACTCTAGGTCGTTTCTTCAGTTGTCGGCATAACTTTTCTGTCGACTCTGAGCTGCTCTTATGTGTTGTTGAATAGATCTGACCTTTTCTACCATTTTATCAACTATATCAGGTCCTAATAGCTTTCTTTCCCCAACTTCATCCCAGCAAGTTGGAGTCCTGCATTTCATTCCATAGAGAGATTCATAAAGAGCCATCTGAATACTGGAGTGAATGATATTATTATAATAAAATTCCACCAAGGGTAGGTGTTGATCCCAACCACCTTTAAAATCCATAGAGCAAGATCTCAACATATCTTCTAGAGTTTGAATTTTTCACTCAGACTGACTGTCTATCTGAGGATGATAAGAAGTGCTGAAACTCAACTCTGTATCCAGAGTATGCTGAAGACTTCGCCAGAACATTGAGGTAAACCTCATATCCCAATCAGATATAATAGAAAGTGGTACTCCATGAAATATTACCACTTCCTTCACATATATCCTGGCAATCTGATCTAGAGAGAAATCCTCTCTAGTAGCGATGAAGTGTGCAGACTTTGTAAGACAATCAACTATGACCTAGATAGCATTATTGCCTTTGGATGTTTTAGGATGTCCTGTGACAAAGTCCATAGTGATGTTTTCCCATTTCCATTCGGGTATGGGTAATGGTTGTAACATCCCCTTAGACTTCTGTCTCTCAGCTTTAACTTGCTGACAAACCAAGCATCGAGAGACATATTCAGCAACATCTCTTTTCATTCCATCCCACCAGAAGTACTCTTTTAGGTCCCGATACATCATCGTGCTTCTAGGATGAATAGAGAATGAAGAACTATGAGCCTCATCCAGCAGCTCCTTCTTTAATTCGGGGATGGGAGGAACAAAAACCCGATCCCGGATCTTTATTATCCCATCACAATAAAGGTTGAATTCAGGAACATTTCTCACCTTCTTTTGTAACTCTACATCTTCTTTCTGTACCTATTTAATCTTCACATGTATAGATGGTTGAACATTCATTTGAGAAAGATGTGATTTTCCCCCTTCCATTATAATTCCATGATCCATCCTTTGTAAATCCATAAATATTGGAACTTTTGTGATCCCCATCATGGATAAACCTGCATGGTCTTTTCGACTTAATGCATCTGCCACCTTGTTTGCTTTCCCAGGGTGGTAATGAATTGAGCAGTCGTAATCCTTAATCATCTCCAACCATCTTCTTTGATGCATATTCAGCTCCTTTTGTGTGAAAATATACTTTTAAAATTTTATGATCAGTATAAATATCACACCTTTCACCATAAAGGTAATGCCTCAATATCATTAATGCAATGATTACCGCATCTAACTCCAAATCATGAGTTGGGTAATTTTGCTCATGGATTTTCAACTATCGTGAGGCATAAGCTATCACCATATCATTTTGCATGAGAACAGATCCCAGTCCCTTCTTGGATGCATCACTATAGATCACAAACCTTTCTACACTACAAGGAAGTCTGAGCACAGGTGCAGTGGATAACCTTCTTTCGACTCCTTTAAATTCTCTTCACATTCATCTGCCCATACGAACATAACTCCTTTTCGAGTCAACCAGGTGAGTGGATTAGATAATCGTGAAAAATCATTCAAAAAACGTCGATAATATCCAGCCAAACCAAGAAAACATCAGATCTCAGTTACTGTTGTTGGTATCAACCATCTTTCGATAACCTCTGTTTTTGCTGGATCCACAGATATCCCCTCTTTTGAGATTATGTGACCCAAAAATGCAACTTTTTGATGCCAAAATCCTCACTTGGTAAATTTTGCATAAAGCTTCTCCTTTATCAGGGTCATCAAAATAATTATCAAGTGATCATCATGTTCTTCCTTTCCCTTTGAATAGACAAGAATAACGTCTATAAAGACTACCACAAATTGATCAGGGTAGTCCCTAAAAACTCTCTTCTTCAGATCCATGAAGATAGAAGGGGAATTAGTAAGACCAAATGGCATCACTATAAATTCATAGTGTCCATACCTTGTACGGGAAGCCGTCTTTGGTATATCCTCCCTTTTAACCCTTAATTGATGATACCCTGAACGAAGATCAATCTTGGAAAAGTATTGATCTCCGTGTAGTTGGTCAAATAGGTCATCAATGCGTGGGAGATGATATTTGTTCTTGATAGTGCTCTTGTTATGTTCTCGATAATCTATGCAGAGTCTCATTGATCCATCTTACTTCTTAACAAACAGAACAGGTGCTCCCCAAGGTGACACACTAGGGTGTATGAATCCCTTATCAAGATTCTCTTGGAGTTGCTTTTTCAATTCCTACAACTCAATTGGGGCCATTCTATAAGGTGTTCTTGAAATAGGCAAAGCATCCGGTACGAGTTCTATTGAAAACTCAACTTCAAAATTTGGTGGAAGACCCGGAAATTCCTCTGGAAAGACATCATCAAACTCCCGTACAATGGGAATATTCTTAATTGTGAGTTTCTAACCAACCATTTTAGATAAATAACCTTCATTAAGTGGAATCAATACCCATAAGATGGAAGAAATTTCCACTGTAAGGTTATGTTCATCCTTGCATCTATAGATGATCATAGACTGATCTTGAATATGAAATGTGACTTCCCTTATTTGGCAATTGATATGAGCTCCATATAAATAAATCCAATCCATGCCAAGAATCAAATCAAATTCCACTATAGGAAGGATCACAAGATTTGCAGGAAGCACTTTCCCACAAACATCAATCGGGGAAGAATTATAAACTTCTGATGCGACTGTTGTGCGATTCAGTGTTGTCACAGCTAACTCAACATCTAATTGTTGAGGTAATATGGTGATACCCTTAGAAAAATCTTCAGAAATAAAAGAGTGGGTGGATCCACAATCAAAAAAACATTTGATACTTTAGAGTGGATGGAAAGTGTACCTTTTACCACATCGTTATCATATTCCACATCGTTGATTGAAATTTCATGTGACTTTCCTTTTTCATTATCCTTAATATTTTGTTGATGTCGATCATCATCAACAACCCTTGGATTAGGGAATTTATTGGCATAATTCCCCATCTCCTTGGACTTGAAACATTGAATTGTAGTAGGTTCATTCTGTGTGTCCCTTCCTTTGTTTGAATCATTAGACATCTTCTTCCCATCATTGCGGAATTCAAATGCCCGATGACCTTCCTTTACACATGTGAAACATTTACTTGTCCCTTTAAGACAACTCCCTCCATGTTTCTCTACACACTTTGAGCATAAGGGAAACCTCATGTTCTTTTAAGTGTGCTCTTTAG
The DNA here is from genome assembly GCA_963277665.1 of Viscum album. Classification (NCBI taxonomy): domain Eukaryota; kingdom Viridiplantae; phylum Streptophyta; class Magnoliopsida; order Santalales; family Viscaceae; genus Viscum; species Viscum album. Next base: position 1,602,951,347 of record OY728141.1, on the reverse strand, counting down.
ATTTTCCTTTGAATTCCATTTTCCTCTTCTTATCCAACCCATATGACTGATGGGTTACTCCAATCTCCATCTCGACTTTGAGAGCACATCGAATTATTTCCTCGTAGCTATTGAAGTCCCTTATGGCTAACGCCCTTCGAAGAATTGGTTTTAAGCCACTAAAGAATCGATCGATCTTACTCTCAGGTTGGATAATAATACTAGAAGCGTAACTTTAAAGTCTTGTAAAATTTTCTTCATAGATACCAACAGATTCATCATCCTTTTGCTTCAGTTCAAGAAACTCTTTCTCCATATTTGTTCAGAGAATACGAGGGAAGTACTTATTGAAAAATAAGTTCTTGAACTCATCCCATTCCATGGACTCAATTTCATCTCTTTTCCTCATATTCTTAATAAGATTCCACCATTGATCAGCATCTCCTTCCAAATGAAACACTGCTAGGATGACTTTATCATGTTCAGAACATTGATGAACTGAAAAATATATTCAGTAGTACTAATCCATTGTTCAGCAACTAATGGATCAGTAGACCCGCTGAAAGAAGGTGGGCGTTGCCTCATAAAGGATTCAACATAATGTTGCTCCTTTCTTTGCTCGTTTGGAAGTCCTGCATGATTCATAGCTTGAGAAAGTTGTGTGAGCATTGCTATAAGATTTTTCATTCCAGCTCCCATAACGTTTGGTTGCTCAGGGGAACAATCATTGCATTGTCCGTCACATTCCGCATTAACACAGTTCCTTCGGGTTCCATCAATTGACTAAAACCAAGAAGAATAGTGTCAGTAAAACTAATTATAATAGGAAAACCACATAATCTGGAATAAAATTTCACACTTAAGGTCTTATCCTAGGTTATTCATGGTCATTTCTAAAACACTAAAATTGTGTTCTATGCTTATACTTTTCCATAGGGTTCTTACTAAGGCTTTCACATCCTAGTTTCCAATGGTTGACTATACCTTTCCTCTGATACCAACTATAACGACTCATACTTTACATACATTGTTATTACATCAAAATTGAAGCACACTTATTACAACATATAACAAAACCAGTAAAGGGCCGTATAGGAATAGAGTCTTTAGAAACTGGGAAACATAAACAACTGGTTCATAAAGCATCTACTTTGCCTCCCATTTATTTCATCATATGTAGAGTCCCTTTTTGGCATATCCTACTTAATAATCTTCTTCCTGACCTGGGGAAATAAAACATACAAAAGGGTGAGATCAAATACTTAGTAAATGTAAACAAAAAAATATCAATCACATCATATACATAAGAACATAACCTTTGGAAATCTTACCCTACAAAAGAAATCATAATTTCATAACATGGGATTAATCACAGTAGTGAAATGTAATCCAAATAATCATAACTTAAAACATGAAACATTGTTGAATACACACATAATCATATAGAACCTTTTCTTATCAGTCAAGAATCATTTCCAACACTATCTTAGTAGACAAAGTCCATTTCTGAACCGAGTTCACTCCACGTTTCAGTCCTGTTTCACTGAACCGGTTTAACCTGCCGTTCCAGCCATGTCTATCTCATGAGATATAAAATATTTACCCAATGCATTGGAGGGAGATATAGGTCCCATCCATCTCATAATGATACCATTCTTATTTGTGCCACAAAATCATAAATCATACATCATTGCATAACCCATGTAGTAAAAATGGGATTCTTAAACAAAATGACATCATAAAACAATTCATATAAGATAAAGGAATTCATAAAAATAATTCCATCACAACATAATCAAATCAATTTAATAATAGGGATATAAACAGAACAGTATATTATCTTAGATGGAAAATAATTTTGATAAAGCACTTGAACTGCATTCTTGAGGAAAATATCCTTTCAACTTCAAAAACACTTTTCCTTTCTTAACATGTCATAAAATTATAACTAAAAGAAGTTGATTAAAAATAAACTTGAAAACTTGTAAGGTAATATTCTTCGAAATAATGTTTTAAAAATCCATTTATGCCGTATAAGTTAAAAGAAAACATTCTTCTCGTACTTTTGTCGGAAAAGTCAAAAAGTACCTCATACGAAAAACGACAAAATATTCCTTTCATATCTTTTACTAAAAACTCACCGAAGGGTAAAATTGGATATAAACTATTTTAGAAGGATATAAATATTATATATTGAGGAAACTTGGATGTGGATGATAAAATACACCCTAGTAAATTCCAATGTATAGGCAATCTCGGAGAAAAATGAGATTGTGATATTTCCCTTACCTTAGGTCCAATTTGCTTCATAAGAGTCCGAACCTCTTGTATAATGATTTAAATAATGTCATTGACTTATTATAGAATCATACTCATTTTTATGATATCATATATGGTTCACTTATGACTTTATATTACCCATTATTATGTAAATTAATGTTAAAGTAGTGTTTTGGGTAAAATCATCTTATTTATCGTACGTGTTTGGACTTGTTTTCTTGATGTTATTATTACGTATATAATGATTTACTTACCTCGAAAATGTAAATAATGATTTATATATCATATAAATTCATTATATATCCAGCATATACAAGCATTTATAATAGTACATAACATATGGATGTAAGAAATGAAACGCACCGTTCACGGAGACGGTAAGCCGTACGTACGCATGAATGCTACTTTCAATTGTATTTCTTATTTTAATGGAATTAAAACATAATGATACATAGGTATATTATAATTCCAGTATAGTATCAAATATAATATCATTAACCAAATCCTTTATACATCCCACATAAGGTATTAACGAATCACATCACTTTGAGGGGTCGGTAGTCCGCACTTCCTCAAATGAGATTATCGTATTTACCAACTATGGAAACCATAGAGGCTTGATATAATTGGGAAGTAAAGAATAATAAAGAAATAATAAACATAATATATATTATATATAAATACAGTGCCATCATAATGGCCACCATGAGAGGCGGTAGGGGAAAATCGAACAATCAACGTTTTGTGAGGCGTAAGTTTTCCATCACAGAAACATTATGTTCTTCATCCATTAGATGGAGGTGTGTGTAAGTGTATTTCTAATAAATCTAATAAAAACATCCTAGTATTTTACAAATACTGTTGGTGCCACAAAATAAAGGATTAAAAAGATTTTATGGGTTGGAGAAGTAGAATAAAAGAAAACAACTTAAGAGAAACCGTTACCTTTAATTTTGGTAACTTTCTTTGGTATGAACCAAATGGAATTCTTGGGGAGTCTTCTGCCTAATGTAATGCTTCAAGGGGAAGGAGAAGGATGTCTTGAGATTATTTGGGCAGAGTTTGGACGATCCAAAAGGCTTTAGAGGTGTGAGGAATTGCATAGAAGTGTTCTCTTTTTATAAGGGAGTGGAGGGGCTCTTTAAGAAAGTGTGAGAACATTATTTTATTATAAACTTATCTTCGGTTTCAAGAGGTCCAAAACACATTAATGTCGAATATAAGATGACTCGTATTCGAAATAAAATAATCCAATAGGAATTGGATAGGTTTTGGATGATATTTTAATCATTTTAATCTTATTTATTTAAATCATTTATTAATGAGGTAAATACTGCAACATTATTGTGTCATAAATAATTTAATTTATATGATGTATAAAAATTCTAAAAAAAATACCCACATGTAGGAAATCCTTTTAGATTAAAAATAAATATTTATAGTCCCAAATATAATTTATATATCCCCTTATAATAATTAATTACTAAACGATATTTGTTAATTCCAATTTTGTCTTTACATTAAATTAATTAATCTAATGTGTCATTGTCTTTCATAAGTGGTTCCATGGGGTCCCAAAATCGACACAAGGATGCCCATGGTCGTAAAATACTCATCCAATATGGTTAAGACAAGTTTCAAGGTAATTTTTAATTATTATAATATTATTTTAACCTTGAATTACCCTATTTACCTTTAACCGTAGTGAATAAAAAATTACCGTAGTAACTATTCATAATATCAAAAAAATAAAAGTAAACTATTAACATAATTTGGTCCCACTGATTCCAAATATGGAATCCATTTTTCAAAATTAAAAACACAGAAGGTGCAGTAATTAATTTAAAATTAATCCCATTGTTAAGCAAACGGGTTTTAAAAGTTAAAACATTGCCAAAGATTGAATTTATTTAACCTACGAATTCAATGTAAAATCAACGCTAATGACATAAATTATATTAAATGGTAAAAATATATTCTATTTATACTTTAAAACAATTCAATATTATTATTTAACCACATAATTTATTACGATGAAAAAAGTTGTTTTTAATTAAAATATAGCATGTTTTTACTATTCATTAAAATTTGAAAGTTATCAGAATAATATGAAAAATTTATCCAAAGTAAATTTTTATATCTTGATTCTAAAGAAGAATTTTATTTTGTCAAATTGAACATATAAACTAGTAAAAACTAGATTTAATGTGGGTGCGCCATCAAAAGGTGGTAAAACTGCATTTTTTTAAAAATACTTATTTTACCCGAAAAATTTATTTTGTTCTCTTAACACGTTCTAGAAAATGTATAAGATGAATAATAATGTTATAAAATTAAAAATTTAGTTAATACTATTCATAAAGGCTAGTTTTAATAATAGTTTAATAGCATATCGTTGTTTAGTGAAACTCGGTATTACGTACGACGCAAGCTATCGAGGAAGGCCGTGGTTGCGTGTAAAGCAAGCCAAGATAGTGTTGTGTGTAGTGAAAGATTCCATTGATGATTTATATAAAATAAATACAGAATATTTCTCATAAAAGTCTCGAGTGTTACATCATCAATATACCAAAATAACCCAAAAGCATAGTGACAACACACCTCACCCAAAGACACATGGGCTCTTCTTCCAACCATCACAACCACATTACATCTTAGTGAAAAACTCATTGTCCATAACATCACAACCATAACCCGAGTAGTATGGTATCATGAGAATTATGTGAATCAACCTTCTTTCAACATCCTACCACGAATGAAAACCACAATAAGGCATCCTACCCACTCAACTTGTCTGCAGACACCTAGGCTATGTCACATCTGCATGAAGACTCATAGGCTCGCTGCCTCATAATCATGTACACATCACATATCACCTAAAGACACCTAGGATATCACAACCAATATATTGTGCACTACCAAACCTGAAACCATCATAGCATGTGTAATAGATTCCTCTCACCAAAAAATAGACCGGGAAAAACATTTCCCCAACCATCTTCCCTCCTCAACAAGTCTTTTGATGAACATACCCATTTAAAAAATGTGTGTGTCAAACATTTTGATCAGTTTAGTTGGGGTGCATATTGAAATCAGAATGAATATAAATGTATATAGATATTGCCATGTTCAAAAACCCAAACTATGGGTTCATTATAAGACACTAACCAACTCACCACATACAAACATTTTCTTCCACCTATAAATGCATAACACCATACAAACCAAAATCTAAATCATACACTACCAACCAATTTCATTATCCAACCCATTAATTTCATTTTTAAGAATCAACCACATTAAACCACATATACTATCATTTATTTTTTCATTATCCCATTCCATCCGATTAACAGAACCAAACCTCAGCTATTTTAAAAATTGTTAAATAATAATTCCATCACTACCAGTTATTATAGAATAAAGAAATGAAAAATCACAAATATATCATCATTCCAATCATACCATCGCTACACTACCCCACAAGAATGAAAAAACAACAAACACCTCACCATGCGAAAGGCATAGCCATATAGGCACCTCCTTGAACAATAAAAGAAGATCCAAACAACCACCAACTCACCATCCAAAAATTAATATCAAACAACCACCACCTCACTAAAGTAAAATCAAAAACAAAAAACAATCTTATTGCCACCTAAAATCAATGACCAAAGAACAACCATCCCAGCATACCATAATCATGGGATCATCTCACCCATCTGCCCCACAACATAACACAATCACACATCACCGCCCCCAAAGCATGTACATAAATTAAAATACAAAAAATAACATTTTACATATTTAGTAAGGGATAGTTTATCACATTACACTTTAATTAAGGTGAGTTATCTCACAATCCATAATCTTTGTGTAACCATTTCATTAGTTAGATATATATGGAAATATGATTTCCATTTTACTGTTATATCAAAAAAAATAAAACATAGAAAATATTCCTAACACATATCATCCTACATAAAAAAACCCACCAACATCCACAATATAATGTGGGTAATTAATCCAATGCTATCTATCTTGTAACAAAAATATCAAAGCTATAATATCCTATGAATAATTCATCTTTTCCTCTATTTAATTTCAATTAACCAATTATTTATCATTGATTATGCTGGGAAAACCATAACACATAGATAAATAACAGGAGATTATTAAAACATGATAAAAAATAAATAGAAATGGGGGATTTCCTTACTAAAAGAAGCATTACCGAGTCCATGCACACCATAGAGAGAAAATGAAATTCCCGAAAACTAAGACTACACATGGGAAACCACAGATCAACGTACACCTCTCTCATGGATCAAACAAAACTACCAATAAACACACAAAAATAAAAAAACATCACCAAAATGAATACTCATGGGAATATTGATATAAAACATCCCTATGTTAGATAAGGGCCTAACACTAATTTCCATCGAACAACCACTAGAACCAATGGATCATAGAAAGTGAGGAGAGGGATAAAAAGTATCCATGAGGCACCGATGGTTCATCTAAAAGTATAGAGGGAGGTAATAGTGTATATTTGTTAAATTATTCAGCCTCTAAAAGGGATTTAAAACATGGATACATCAATTTAAACGTCATATAATGCATCCAGGACTTGTAATTCCATGAATTATTAAAATTATTTACAATTGTTAAAAATTAAGTATCCTAATCCTTTATTTAATAAATATTATGAATTCTACATACACGATGTAATAAATATCATGGGTTACCCCTTATAAGCATAAAAGCCATCAAAAACTAGTTACACATGTTGTGATCCATTAATTTACATCGTGTAACCATTAAATGGTGCGAATTTCTTACTATAGCACTCCTACAACTCTATCCTTGAATAAAAAAATACACAAACCTCATTAGGAGTCCTATAGAACACCTCTAATATAACGACCCATACTTTACATACATTGTTAATACATCAAGATTGAAGCACACATATTACAACATATTACAAAAACATGAAAGGACCGTATAGGTATAGTGTCTTTAGAAACTGGGAATCATAGATAACGAGTTCATAAATCATCTACATTGTCTCCCATTTGTTTCATCATATCTAGAGTCCCTTTTGGCATATCCTACTTAATAACCTTCTTCCTGACCTGGGGGAAAGATAACATACAAAAGGGTGAGCTCAAATGCTCAGTAAGGGTAATCAAAAGAAAAATCAATCACATCATATTCATAAGAACATAACAATTTGGAAATTTTACCCTGCAAAAAAGATCAAAATTTCATAACATGGGATAAATCATGGTAGTATAATGTAATCACAATAATCATAACATAAAACATGAAGCTTTGTGTAATACACACATAATCATAGAGAATCATTTCTTATTAGTCAATACTCATTGACAAGACTATCTTAGTGGAAAAAGTCCATTTCTGAACCGAGTTCATTACTCGTTTTAGTCGTGTTTCAATGAACCGGTTTAACCTTCCGTTCCAGCTATGTCTATCTCATGAGATATAAAATATTTACCCAATGAATTGGAGGGAGATATAGGTCTCACCCATATCATAATGATACCATTCTTATGTGTGCCACAAAATAAAAAATCATACATCATTGCATAACCCATGTAATAAAAATGGGAATCTTAAACATCATGCAATCATAACATAATCCATATATGATAAAAGGACATCATAAAAATAATTCCATAAAAACATAATCAAATCAACGTAAAAATTGGGATAGAAACAGAACCCTATATTATCTTAGATGGAAAATAATTTTGATAAAACACTTGAACTCCATTCTTGAGGAAAATATCATTTCTACTTCAAAAACATTTTTCATTTCTTAACATGTCATCCAATTTTAAACTAAAAGAAGTTGATTAAAAATAAATTTGAAAACATGTAAAGGATGCTTCTTGGAAATAATGTTTTAAAAATCCATTCATTCTGTAGAAGTTAAAAAAAACATTTTTCTCGTACTTTTGTCGAAAAAGTCAAAATGTACCTCGTACGAAAAACGACAAAAGATTCCTTTAATATATTTTACTAAAAACTCAACGAAGGGTAAAATTAGATATAAAATACTGTAAAAGGATAAAAATATTACATATTGAGGAAACATGGATGTGGATGATAAATATTCCTGAGTAAATTCTGAAGTATAATCAATCTCGGATAAAAATTGAGATTGCGAGATTTTCCCTTACCTTAGGTCCGATTTGCTTTGTAAGTGTCCGAATCTACTGTATTTTGATTTAAATAATTTAATTTAATTATTCTAGAATCATACTCATTGTTATGATATCATATATGGTCATATTCTTAGCTTCTTATTAGTAATATTTCATTGTTTCTTGTTATTCGGGTGTTTATTGCTTTTTGTTCTTATGCGTGTTTTGTCGAATAAATTCTTATTCTTATTTTTGTGTTATAGATAAATCATTTCCAGAATGGTATTAGTGTAATATATATCATATTAATTCATTCAATTAATTTATATAATCATTATGAAATTAATATCATGTAGAACGAGTCGCATCACATCGTGGAGATGGTATTTCATACGTACACACGAGCAATGATATCGTTCCCAAGATCGTGGAATTGTACTGGAGTGTATGTATACTATTTCAGAATCAATATCAATTTACAATAATCATATATATTCATTAGTTACACCATTATACCCATCCAATTACGGTGGTGGTGGAAAATATATTACACCACGGTGTGGAGACGGTATTCCGTACGTACGGACGCATAGTGATTTTGTTTTCCTTAGGATGGATAGATGGGGAAATAGGGATATTTCATAATTATAATATCATATCAGTATACAATTGATACTGATGTTATTAATTTATAATGAAACAACTAAATAAGAAGAAGTGGAAGAAGAAATAAAGTTGAAAGAATCGGTAATAAACATTACCTCTTCTTTGAAGCGCTTCATTGAGACCACCTTTTAGGGCACTAAAATTGGTCTTTGAAGTAGAACATGACCTCTAGGATGTTTATATGGAATTGGAGAGGAGAAATTGTCACGGTTTGGTCGAGCATTAAGGCTCAAAGTGGTGTGAGTAAGAGAGGGAGGAGGTGCCCTTTTATAAGGGGGGGAGGGGCACCTTTGAAAAAACTAAAAATATTATTTTATTATAAATCCATATTCGGTTTCAAATAGCTCCAAATTGATTTATTTCGAAGCTAAGATGGGGATGAGTCTAAATCCTCTCATACAATAGAATTTTGATAGGTTTATTTTACTATTTTATCCTTATCATTTATATTTAACTTTAAGTAAGATAATATTACTTTTACCGTGTGTTTTGTGTTCTTACACTATAAGGTTAATAAACATACTATAACCATCCAAATGAACCCCAAGTTGTTTATTATTAATATATATAATCTTATCTAAGTCATGTGCCAAACCTTATATTTTTAGGAATAAAATAATAATTAATAATATAATATTTGTTTTAAAAACTATTTTATGTCATTTTTGACACTATTTATTAATTTATTTTTGTGAAAATCATAACAGAATTATTAGTTCAAAAAACGTTAATTAAATCCATATTAACAGGTCATATTAACCTATAAAATTAGTTTAATCCATAAAAAGTCTCCAATTACATTTATTTGAGTATTTATAACATCAATTATGCCAATATTTCATTAATAAGATAATTATTGCATCATCATTGTGTCAAACATAAATTAAATTATTTAATGTCTAAAAATTACAAATAACATAACATTATGTAGGAAATCTCTTTATCTTTATAATTAATATTTATAGTCGAAATTATATTATGTATAACCCTATATTAAAAATTAATTACTTATTAAACTATGATTTTAACTATTTTAACCCTTCTTTAAATAAATTAATTATCAATGTCCTAATGTAATCCAAGTGGGCCTAAATGGACATATTTTATTCCTAAGGTTATTTTTTGTCTAATTACACTTATCCAATAGAATTAGGACATGTTTTATGGTAATAATAATATCATTTTTACCCTTAATTACCCTATTTTCTTTTAACCGTGGTAAATAAAAGTAAAAAGTTATTATTCACCAAAAATTATTTTCATCTCATTGAACCACATTTTACTTACTAACATCAACCGTGTCTATCAGATTTTTAAATTCCACTCAGAGTAGTGGTAAAATTACGTTTTATGTAAATTTGCAAATTCTCCTAGGAGGTGGGTAAAAGACGGTCAAAAGTTCAATAAAATTTTTATATATATAAATTTATTATAAAATGACTCTTTTGAATTGCATTAAACTTATATAGGTATTATGAATCAATTTTGACATAAAATAAATTTAATTAAAATAAATAATTATTTAAATAAAAAGTATGTTTTTAAATAGTAACCTTGTTTTCTCACTATTCATCAAAAATTGAATGTTTTCAGAAAAATACTAGAACTTCACCCTAGGATAATTTCGATATTCCGAATCCAAAAATGAATTCAATTTTAAAAAATAAAATTTAAAAAATTTCAAAAAGTGGGTATTCCTATTCATAACGTCTTGTTTTAAAAATATTTTAATAGCATATTGCTGTTTAGTGAAACTCGGAATTGTGTACGACGTAAGCTATCGAGGAAGGTCGCGATTGTGTGTAAAGAAAGTCAAGATAGTGTTGTGTGTAGTGAAAGATTCCTTAGATGATTTATATAACATAAAAACAATATTTTTCTCATAAAAGTCTTCGGTGTTATATCTAATATCCATAATTAGAAATATAATTGTTTTGGAAGGCACAATCAATTATAAAATCAACCACCACTTTCTAAAATTTAGATCCCACTTAGAAAAGATATGTTTGAGGCTCTCATAACCAATATTAACAACAAAAATCTAACCTAGAGTATAATATCAACAAAAATATTAATGGATAAACCACCATGGAGATCATGATATAGTGTGTAGGATAGTTTTGTTCATGTTGAATCAGCATTCATGATCTATAGATCATGACTCAATCTCCCAACATGAACAATATCCTGAGTTTGAACCCCAATGAATCACAATACCAAGTATACTCCTCACCCTTCAAGGGTACAATCAAAATTGGTATGTAAGTAAATCACCTCTTTAAATCATTTACGTTATTATCACATGCCTTGGATCACTCAAACATTATATCTATATTGGTGAATCCCATGAGTGGCATATATGTTCAAGAAATGTCTTCGATGATTCTTTGGTTGTTACCCTCCAAATGAAAAAAACATCTGATGTTAAAACAAAATAATGGGTTTCTATCAAGAAAAAACATCTCTAACTATCACAATGTCAACTTAAAACCCACCATTATAGATGATGGGTTTTGGAAAATATACATTTTCAATCAAAAAAATTACACATATATATTTTTTAATAATGTTGATCCTCTCTTAGTATAATTAGAAATGTGTCAAAATTCTTGTAATGATTTTCCTGGGACTATCAATGCATCTGTATGTCATAAACATTTACTACAGAATAATCCATGTATGAGTGAATGATTTAGTTCAGGAAGTCTATAAACATATCCATATCATTCATCGATTCAAATGGCATCATGATTAATTCATAAAGACCATTCATGCTTCAAAAATATGTTTGGGGTATATAATAAAGTCTCTTCCTCAGCTGATGAAACCCAGATCTCAAATAAATCTTAGAAAACACACAGGAAACCCACATCTAGAAAAAAACATTAACAATATGAAAAATAGGATACATGTTCTTAATCTCCATCTGGTTAAACATTTTTTAATCGAAATATAACGGAAATGATATTTTAGCCTTCTTACCAAATAGAACTAGAGATCCCCAATTATATATACATAGATGGTTGAATCATTTAGAATCCAATTCATCCAAATGTGTCTTATGTTTTTCAATGTACAGTAGATAAATTCTATTAGGTATAATGAAAAAAAGCAAAACTCTAGAAATTAGCTTAATAATGACATAAATATTCCTCTTAGGTGGAAATTTTGATAATTCCACAAAAATATTAACCAAAATATGGTCAAATACAATAGTAAATACATCATGAAACACCCCTCCATCAACTATAAATAGGCTTCAAACATAGGCTTTGAGTTCACCCAATTTGTGGTTCACTAACCTTACATTTCTGACGTGGATATCCAATTCTCCATGTTGAATATAGATGTTACCCTTTGCAAATATAGTAGTCACTCTCAAATTTAAAAAATTATTGTGAATTTGATATAAAACCAACCTGTTGATAATTAATACATGTTCATGACTTGAAATATAAAACATGAATAAATGTAATTGGAAATTTTACTCACCAATCTCTAGGGATCTCCCCATACAAATACTGATTCACTCTGATCACACCCTATGGGTGTGTCGATCAACATAACACCACACAAGGACTCGACTATTTTACCCAAATCATTCACCAACCAATAATATATAAATTATTTTAAATATCTATATCAAATAATTTACTATCAGGTATAGAATCTACAAGAATTATACCTTAGAGAGTTAATAGTCCATCCTTGTTACCGTCGGGTGTTGGATGAACAACAAGAATTTGTCTTTTCCCTCTATCGTATACTCTTTTCATAGTCCCATTCACTATGGTAATCAATTGATATATATGATCATATCTTGAAGTACATATTCTTCCACCCAAAAAGGTATGTCCTATAGAACTCCAAAATAAAAAATTATATATGGCAGTAGATCCCTTGTCCGTAGTTTTCATAATCCTAGACCCTCCAGCACCAGCCAGTAGTCTATTTCCTGTTAAAAATTCTTTTGTGTCTCATCCTGTGACAATATTTTCTTTCCATAAGTTTTCTATGAAACTAGCCTCAAATGTGATCTTGACTTCCACACTAATAGAAAACCACTTAACCGCCTCCCTAAGAAGTTGTTCACCTCCCTCAGCTACTCTACCAACTACATCCCTGGTGAATGATCTCATAATTTCTCTTCCTACTCTAATTAGACGGACCACCACTAGAACCCTCTATTATGTTTCCCTAAAAATCTAGAGTCATATCCAGCAACAAAAAAATATTCATCAAGCATAATATATTCACATTGGACGTTATATCAATCCTAAATACGTTTCATAATAGATACCTCCTCTTCTACTAATGGTGTAAAAAATCACTATAGGTTGGTGAAGATTCTAACATAATTAATCACTCACATATTTCCTTGGTTCAAACTCATTAAATCAATAGTTATATCTGACCTCATATTCTCTATGTAGAAATTATCGAAGAAATTTTCTCGTAAATTCTTCTAATTCATGACCTCCAACTTCCCACGCTCGACCTGAATATCCCACCAACACTGTATTGGTCCACGAAACATTTACTCTTCTAAAGAAACCCATTTCATTGGAGGAATATCAAAATGATCTAGAATAAACTAAATAAACTCAATCCAAATATCATATTCTCTAGGTACACCATATCTAATATACATCAGAAGATACTATAGTAGAAACTCTCTATCTCGGCCAAACGTACACAGTACAAGCTACCCTATGTATCTCTCAATAAAAATTATAAATTGGGTAATATTCTCAAGATACATCACTTTTGACAAACCTCTATGATCCAACGAGTCCACTAGTCCCACATCATAAGGACTATTCTCAATTATGCCCTTCTATCACACTACTAGAAATAAACATAATAAAGGAATCCCTCTATAGTTTCTATCATGAACCTGCCCATTGGAGAGTAAGCCAAATAATACCATATCCCACCACTAATAGTCTTGGTATTGGAGACTCATGATGAGAAGGGATTTCACACACATGGGTGGCATCTTCATGAAGTACCTATATGCATGCACAGAACATAAATCCCAAAAAAGTATAAATGTAAAACAAATGATAACAATAAATTCATATATACATATATATAATAACACTATAATATTATGACATAAATTTCTAGAAAACATGAAAAAGTGTCAAATACATGCCAAATAACTAGAAATTGGGTTTGATCTACTAAGAGGGAGGATATTGTTGTTAAATTAAACATTATTATACGACACAGTCTGTCTATCCTTACTAAGCTCCCCTCCTCCTAGTCCGCCAAGCACTCTGTAATTTTTTTTCACATTCATAAGAAATTAAATGTGAGGAAAGAACCCATGCATGTGTATGTTTATCAATACCTATTATGATATCCCAAAATCACTAATCATAAATTATCAATAGTATTTAGCTCATCGCATGATATGTCAATCATAAAATGTGAAAAATAATAAAACACCCACATATAATCATAAAAGGCTCTGAGTCTTAATAGCCTAAAACACTTCCATCTATAGATCCACTTTGAGGATTCAATGTAACACTCATTTTAAAAGAACCAATCCTTGAGAAATACTTTTACTCACAAAACTCATCCCTGAGGTCATTCTTATTTTTTCTATCCATGAAGTAAAAAATAGGAAACTAAGATGTTTATATGGGTTACAATATTCATTGGACTAAAAATACATTAGAACGATTGTATTGTGATAGATATATATGGGTAAATTCTTAGGGGACACTGAGGGAGATCAGATCATACCTTAAAACATTCTCCAAGATAGGGGATTGATGCCCATGTAAATATTGGTTAGGATAATTCAAAAAAAACCGTACCTAGGGAAAACAAAGGAAAAGATAATTTATTTTGGACTCTTGGAGGGTTACATGCTATATGAATCTGAGTAAGTAGTTGAAGAAAATATACAAAACTAACTCCATAATAAGGGAAAGTTGTCACCCTGCACTGGTCATCAAGAAGCTAGAAAGGGATCTCCCTATATGAAGAGAATGAAATGCTACACCATAAACTCATATGAATGGAATAAGGGAACAATATCTATCTATACAGGTTAAGAATCAAGAAATAAAAATATTTTTTACGTAAACACATTTTGTATTTCTGATGCAAAAATAATGGTCATCATCGTACCATATATAGGAAAACGACTAATGGTGTACTAATCAAGCTCCCCTATCCATGTTTCGAAGTAGTCTATTGAACACTTGGGGATCATCATTAGTTAAAATTTATAAAACATAATTCCATTGATATTTCACCAGAAACATCGATGAATGACCAATAGATCATGTCATTGTGATCCTTGTGAAAAAATGATTAGGAGCTATTCATTTTCCCAAATATAAAAACTTGTGCAAAAATTCATTTCACTGCATCATGCTCGGGAAACATTTCATAGGCCCATTGCATGAGCCTATATTAAATTCCATATATTTTATCTGGAAAAGCCTTTCCATATACCAGGTTAACGATTCCTTAAGTAATTCATTGTTCTTACTCCAAATGAGTATGTTATGTCCAACAATATATTTTTTAATAATAATAATATTATTATTATTATAATAATAATAATATAATAATATAATAATAATAATTATTATTATTATTATTATTATTATTGTGTGCTTTATTGACCTCATCCATGATCCTAAATTAAATATCAATCATTGGTCCTAAATTGACTGTCATAATACCATGATCCCAATTCCACTAATGGATCTCCAATCCAACGTTGTACGAATATGTTATGACCGAATTGTGGATTACAAATAATAATAATATTATTATTATTATTATATTTTGATTAGGGAAAGTTGTTTTTTCAAGAAAGATCTCCATTATTAGTGGTGTTTAGAAACCAAATTCCTCTTCATCAAGCATAATCAGACACATTACCCACTCACATTAATAATAAATCCTCAACATTAATGATTATTAAAACCATCATGTTGGTCCTCCTTGTATTTGATCTGTTCTTTTCACCATCCCAAGATATGTTCCACCACAACCACGCTGAAACCTCCCCTTACACATTGTTTTTCCTCCTTTTCAACGCCATTTCATGAATCCAAAATCCCATGGTTCTGGATATCTAAATATCAATATAAACCACTATCCTTGAATCACATCACACCAGCATCATCAACATTCTTCATGAACCCATGGTGATGATCCGTTTCTCCAATGATCAGTTGTGAACTAATTATCTAAAAAGTAATTTTCAAATCAACGGTGAAATAAAATACTAAATATGATCACAAATAATGAACAGAAAAAAATAATAAAATATAGTCATTGGTGATAAATCACAACCAATGTTAATATTCTCCTCAAATAATTGTTGTAGGGGTATGATCTAAAATATATATATATAAAGAAAAAAAATCAATATCTAAACCATTGATAGATAATTAAATTATAAAAATAAAGAATCTATCATAGAAATAATTTATTAGGTAATTAATTCGCGTTCATTATAAATAAATCTTAATGGGATATATTCACACCCAATAAAGAACTAAATTTTTTTGTTCAATAATTAGTGAAGAATAGTTATGTGCCATAATTTTTTTGAGATCTACAACTCTTCTTCATAACAAAAATTTATCTATGATTCAGTGGCTACTCTTTAGAGAGTTATCCTCCAATTAATCCTCTCAAATCATAGGGTTATGTGGATAAACATCTGATATGGACATAACCAGATACATATAGAATATATTTAGGATAAGGGATTTAATAAGATAATTAAATATATATTTTAATTTTGGTAATTATTTCTCCCTTGATGGTGCTCAATCTCAACACCCGAATCCAACCATGTTTATGTCATGACCATGGAAAACCATTGTTCCAAAATAAATAGTGGTCTCATATATTTTTTATGAGTAAACATTTGTGATTTAATTTGGTTAGATTTTTTAAATAAATTAAAAAAATTAAATAGATTAGTCAATTTTTCCAATACAGCTGTCGATGAACACTTCATTTGTACATCTTGCACAGACCAGCATTAGGTCACACCTAGGGTAAATATAATGCTTTAGATACAACTATAGACTTGAATTTTTGACATAAAATTCTTTTGAGGAAATATTCAACTATTTATTAAAAACATCAGGCATGTTATATAAAATATATTTAATATTTTTATAAAATTTATTCTGGGATAATCATGCCTCAAAATGGATCATTGACTAAGCACCTACAACAAAAAATAGTCATTGGAATATTCTAATTTATCACATGGAAAAAACCAAGACTCTACATTATTCTCATATTCATGGATTTTCATCCCTGAAAATTGGATTCTAAACAATAATTTTCGGATACTGATCTCTCTAATGGGTATAGGTCCCCAGCGTTAAACCTTACATAATCTTGAGTTATTACATGATTACACATTGAGGATCTTTTCAGGTTTAGAGTTTTAGAGAATTAGATCATAAAACTTGCATTACATTCCACATTTAAACAAAGTGGTTACATAAAGATAGTATTCATTTTTTCCCATAAATGGATCATATTTACAATAAAACATGGATTCTTTCTTGACACTTCCTTGACACTATCATCATATCATGTACCTTTCCCTTGACCTGTGAAAAAAATTTCAAAAAAGACTTCGGATGAGCATAAAAATCTCAGTATGGGTTATATAAAAAAAATATGGAAAGGAAACATGAGTTCATATATACATAAGAATGAAATCATACTTTACCCATAAAACATACCTCATCAAATCATGAATAAATCATAGAAATAATAACACATAATGGTAACTTGAGGCATTCATAACATTCTTTCGTACGGAGTAACCCTTTTGGTTATGTTTGGAATACCCATCATAGTGTATTCCATAAATCTCTTTGGAGAAACCTTAATGTTTCACTCCTTCGCATTACCCAATGCATTGGAGATATATATCGGGCTCACCCGCCATTAGTTTATCAAGGAACCACCCGTCTTCATAATAATGCCCAAGAACCTCAACATAATCGTATCATAAAAAACATGCATAAACGAAACATAACATTTCCACCCTGCAATCACAAGATATCAATACAACACATTGATATAAAAACATTATGAAAACCATTTTCAAAACCAAAATAATAGAAATGTAAAACATGGTATTTATTTTTCTTTTAAAAAAAGGTATGGCTTGTAGAGGAAGCCTAAACTCAAATAATGGTCACGGCGGCGGAGAATTCGTTGTCGCCGCATACGTACGACAAAAAATTCCCTTTTGCCGTTTAGTAAAACTATTTGTCTAAAAAAGATTCCTTTTGGATAAATTTAAATGTCAAAGGGGTTTATACACCGTATAAAAGAAGGTTGAGTATAAAACAAAATATTCCTCAATTAAAAGAGATTGAGACGAAGTCCCATACCTCGAGTCCGACATGACTCCGTCATTCTTTAATCTCCTGAATAATAAACTTGAGTTAATTTCTACTTGTTTAAGAACATTTTTCAAGTTCATTATTCCTTTTATATCACTTATTTCCATGTCATGAACACTATGTAATTATTTATGTTAATAACTGTCGTTTTAACGATCATTGGTACTTGAGTAAAAAATAAGACCTTTATAATTTCAAGTTGTTCATGTATCCATTATATCCATAATGGTATTCATGATGTAGATATCATATATGTCATATATATTCATTACATGCATGCATTTATAATATTACATAATCATTTTGAAGTAATAAATGAAATGCACCGTTCCTGGAGACGGTAAGCCTTACGTACACATGAACTCTACTTTCATTTCTATTTCGTATTTTATAGAATGAAATCATAATGATATAAATGTATATTATAATTACAGTGTAATATCATATATAATATCATAACTCTATCCTTTATACATACCAAATATGGTATTTAACGAATAAAATCACTTTGAGGGGGCGATAGTCCGTACTTCCTTAAATGAAGATGTCACGTTTACCCATAATGGGAACCATAATGGTATGCCCAAAATGAAAAGTACAGAAGCTTAAGGAAAACATAAACATATTATATATCATATATAAATATAGTGTCATCTTAATGGCCACATTTGAAGGTGTTAAAAAAATGTTGAACAATCATCATTTCGGGAGGCAGAAATTCGCCATCCACGGAAACAGTATGTTATTTAACCATTAGATGTAGGTGTGTGTAAGTGTAGCTCTAATCCTTCATATAAAAACATCCTATTATATTTAAGATACTGGAGTTGTAACAAAATAAATTAATAAAAAGAGTTTAGGGGCTTGGAGAAGCAAAATAAAACAAAAGGACTCAAGTGAAGACATTACCTTAAAATTGGGTAACTCCCTTTGGTTTGAGCTCAAAGGCTTCCTTGGGAAGACTTCTGCCCAAAGTGAGGCTTCAAGGAGTAAGAGAGGGAAGTGGAGAGAGAAAATGGGTAGGGGTTGGCCGAGCCAAAGGATTTGGAAGTGTGAGTAAGGAGGTAGAGGTGGAGGCCTTTTATAAGAGGAGAGGAGGGGCACTCTTGGAAAGTAATGAAATGTTACTTTATTTGAAAATTATTTTCGAATTCAAAAGGTCCCAAATTGAAATAATTAGAGCTTAAGGTGATAAGGGTTCGAAATACACCCATACAATAGGTTTTTGACATGTGTGGGTCATAGAGTTTACATTATCATTTCATTTAATTTAAATCCTTTATTAATGAGGTAATCGTTGCATCATCATGATGTCATAAATAATTTAATTTATATAAAGTCTAAAAATTATGAAAAAAATTATATCATGTAGGAAATATTTTTATATTTCCAATTAATATTTATAGTCTAAAATATCATCTATGTAGAACACATAAAAAATGTTTTAATCAGGTGATACATTCTTGTTATATATACTTTCTTTAAAAAAATAAAAAGATAACAAGTCACTTTCCACAAAAGTGATTCCATGGGGTCCCCAGGTTTGGAACAAGACATCCCATGGTCGGCCATGAGACAACCAGTAGAATTAGGATACATTTTGGTGTCATTTTATTATTATTATGATATTATTTCATTATCCTTAACTACCCGATTACTCATTAATCAAGATAATTAAAGATAATTACCATAGTTACTATTCATAATGTCCAAAAACAAAAGAGTCTTGATTACATAATTTGGACCTTATGATTAAAAATATGTAATCCATTTTACCAAATTCAAGACACATAAATTTCAATAATTGATTTAAAAATATTTCTCGTTGTCAAAACAAATAGCGGGTTTTTTTGAAACAATATCTATGAAAAATTTGGCATTAGTTTATGCCTAATTACAAAGTGAAATTAATCCTAATGACAACCATTGGATTAAATGGTAAAAATATAATCTAATTAAACTTTAAAACAAATTCAAAAGATAATCTAATAATATAAATAAATTAGATTAAAAAGCAGTTTTGATGTAAAATGCAGTATTTTTCACTATTCATTAAAAAATGAACATTGTCAGAAAAATACCAAAAATTCACAAAAAGTAAATTGTGATGTCCCAATCATAAAGAATAAGTTTATTTTGAAAAACATAGCTTATAAAATTATCAAAATATAGATTTAAAAATGGTTTTCCATCAAAAGGCAGTAAAAAACTTAGTGTATTCCATGCTTAAGATTGGATTTATTTTCATTTTAAGCCTCTAAAACACTATCTAATTAATTAATAGACATAGATAAAAATCTATATTATTCATTACTTACTTGTGATGTTAAAATGGGTATCCCACTCCATTGAGTTCCCCCGATGCCTTTCTAGGCTATCGGAAAACACACACCCAAGGAAAACAATTTCATATTAAGGGTATTTCTCAGAATGATCCCCAAAACAATTGAATAGTTGAACTGGGAACTCTACTCTCATGGATGAGGTTACATAGGTTGATATAAAAAAACTATTCATGCACATATATCTTCAGTTTTGACAAGTGGGGAAAACAAAGAATCTAAAAATAAAATGGTTAAAATGTTATGTGGTGAACCACCTCACTATCCCAATATATCTGTATGAAAATAAAAGGTCCTAAGAACCTCAGAGATATCCTAATGTCCAATATAAAAATACACCACTCTTAAAATGCAATGTTTTATATCATTGGTCCTTAGTTAACTAATTTTTTTTGTAGGAATTCCTCATCCACCTCTAGATAAACACTACCCCCATTACAACTAAATCTATAAGTCTCCTATTGTATCTCACAGACTGTATCTCATAAGTCAAATATATGAGACAAAAATCTAAAAATAATATGATGAACTAACCAATTAATGTATTTGGATCAGTCTATTATGTTTTTCAATTTATACAAGGGATTTCAAAAAAAAAGGAATGCTAAATAAATCTATGTAGCTAAAATGGCTCTAGGAAACCACAAATTGGTCATACTCATCTATAAGATATATTTGGTGATAACCAATACTAAAGTAAAACACGTAGAACCAGTCTTCCACAAACCAATGGTCGATAAATTCATTGATACTTGGATGTGGATATTATTCCTCGTGTAACCTAGTTCAAGGGACACCAACACCTAGATAACATAAAGCTCTCATACACCTCATAGGGAACAAGAAGGGGTTTCCCAGAAATATGTACTGGGCCTTTTGAATTCCCTACTCCATAGACTCCTCTAACCACACCCCCTTCCCTCATAGAAACACAAGGTCATCGAAAATGATGTTATAGATATCAAGTATTCCCTAGTGAATTTTCATATAAAAAATAAACACTCAATGAGGTTGTCATCATGCAACATCCTTGTGATGGATTCCATCATAACCCTCCACCATTTATAGAAACTAGAAGATCATGGAATCTTCTTCTTAATGGGAAATAATAGCCAATGTGATAAAAATGTCACTCTAACCTCTTATAATTGATCTCATCCTACCATTTCTAGGGAACCATCCTTATTCATGGAGTAAAAATTAATCCCAAAAAACCAGAATCACTACTACACATACTCATAGAAATAATTTGATTTAGTTTGGTAAATGACAAAACCGTATTGAAGAGAACATTGTACGGTTCCACTACTTCTATGGAAATATATCTTGTCAGTCTCTCCCTCTATCTAATTATAGTGTTAGGTCATTATATTGGTAAAATAATGCGATCACTGTTCCTCGTTTAAATTTCTTAAAACTAAAGGGTTGTGAAATAAATCTAAACTTTTATCACTAGGTCTCTACAACAGACACACATAGAGATAACTGGCTCAGGGATCCATGTGAAATCCAAAATTTGTGTAGTGATGAAACACACTATACCATTATATACAGTTATAGATTTTGTGAGCTCCTAAAACTTATAACTCATTCATTCCCATTCTCACTTATATACCACAATCAGGCCCTGCTCCAAAACCTTATCACAAAAAATGACCTCAAACACCCAATCATATGAATTCATCAACTATGCCCCGACACAATCCTCTTTTGGAAACACGAACTCGACCACATTATTTGGGATGAAATCTTAACCATTCATATCAGTTGTAGTATTCTATCTCTTAATTTAATATCAAATGTTATTTTAAATGTCACCAATGTAGGGCTTCAGTGACACTCTTCATCACACAAATAAGACATCTAAAATAATAATAATGTGGGTGGATCGATCCTATAGATGAAAGTACTATAATGAGAGTATATAAGATACCAGAAGTTCCATGATATTATCATAGAGCCTGTGGGTAAAGAGAATCTAGTACCGAAAATTGTTCAACATTCATACCACTAGCTTCGGGATGCTATAGTGGTCCACTCAAGGGTAGTGGTGGTAGCATCAAACCCAAGTGTCTGTCAACTCATGTTTCTCTCCCTACTCCATAATCACGCCTGATGCCTCAAAGACATCCATGATATATCCTCTACCAATTACTTAGAGGTTTATTGACCATATTTCAAAGAACATCATAATGAGTTAAACATTCAAAAAATATATTTACTCTCCCATAACAATAATATCATTGTTTCAACCTTAGGTAAACAATATATCCCTAGGATCTCTAACAAAACTTCTTGTATCCTGACTTGTGACACACAACTACTCATATTCAAGACTTATAACACAACATCCATGTTGATCCCTATGATTGAAGCTTATGATATATGGTTTAACCTTTGACATCATCTTCTACCATTAACAAATCCATCCATATCATGGTTTGACATGGTACATCCACATAAACCCTCAATGGTAGGTCTAAAACAGATCAATGGGTTAAAGATCTACTGGGTATCAACTCAAAGAAACCTAACTCATGACATGGCTTCTATATTGTGACTGAATAACTCATAGGGTTGAACTCACATCCCTTATATAGTAACCATAATATATTTCATCGGTAATACATCCAAAAATAATGTAAGATGTACAAAAATCCATGAGAATTTATTGTGAGATGACTTAAAAAGGAGAAGGAAATCACACCCTGTTCCAAGATAATACATTATCCAATGTTTTCCCTACAACCAGTTCCTATATGTACCAATTCAAAAAATATGTTATCAAGGTCTAGGTCAATGGAATTTTCGGACACCACACCCTCCCTAGAAAACCTATATTTATAACAAAACTAAAAATAATTTATAAATATTTCTTTAGTTCCCAATGAAAAACACATAGGTTGAAAAAAAGATACTCCAAAATCAAGTCCTAATCCCAGGAAATGTCGTAATATTTTCGGATGTATAACCAATATTTTATAAACTTTGTTCATGACCTCACCCACTGGGTACTGAGATGAAACTACCCCAATCCCATGTCCAATACACTAGGCCTTGGTGACTACTATTAGTATAGAATATAACCCACACATGATAAATTTTCCTAAAGTACCTATATTCATAAACACAACAGTAAGACCAAAAAATTATGACTTGTAAAAAATAGATAATATAGAATTCATAAATCTGTAATCCCACAATCAGGGTAAAATATATCGTTCTTGAATGAAATAAAAAATTCCAAAAACAAGCACTCAAAAAACTATAAAATAATGCTTGGCCTAATCAGAGGGAGGAGATGGGTGTCAAATGAAACACCTGTATACCCCTTGTTCTATGTAGAAAAACCATTCTCCCCCTACTCCTAGTCCTCCAAGTACTCGGTAAAAGATTCATCTACTACCTAGGACATGACATGTTCATGAAGTATCTATTAAAGGGTGAGTCTAAAAATACTCATTTGGATGCCCCAAAATTACTAATAATAAAGAATCAAGAGTATATATATCATAATATGATATTTCAATCATAATATGGGACATACAATAAAACACACACATATATTTACACACACAATAGAATCCATGTCTCCATGGTGTCAACCACTACCAGCAACAGTTCCACTGCGAGCCTATAAGGTAAAAATCATCTTGATGGAACCACTCATATAGATATAATGTTACCAAATAATCTCATCCTAGGAGTCACAATTTTTAGATATATTGATGTATAATAATGTAATAATCTAAGAGGGTTCAGATGGGATACACACTTAATTAGATTAATACACCACTATAATGATTATATCTCAATACACAGTGAGGGGGTCAATGACCTAGGATCACTTGGGGGACACAAAACCCTACTGGAAACATCCTCCATGATAGGGGATCAGTTACCATGTAAAATATTTGTAACACCAATACTATAAAATAATAGATGAAACACGAATAACATGAGGATCACTTCAGGAATCTTGAAGGGGTAAATTTCCTATGTCAATATTTCAGTATATGAATAGGACTGATACAACTCACTCTAGAATAATAAAACTAAAATAAATTGCACCGGTTAGTAGAGGGATTCAAAGGGGTCACCATATATAAGAATTTATGGCGAGATGACTTAAAAAGGAGAAGGAAATCACAACTCATTTCTAGATAATACATATACCCATATTTTCCCTACTACCGGTTCATATATGTACCAATTCAAAAAATAAGTTATCCAGGTATATGTGAATGTATATGTCAGACATTGTACCTTCTATTGAAAACCTAGATTGATAACAAAACTAGCAACACTTTAACACTATTTCCCTAGTTCCCAATGAAAACCTCGTAGCTTGAAAAAAGAAACTCCAAAATCTAGTTCTAATCTCAGGAAATGTCATAATATATTAGGTTGTATAACCTAGATTTTATACTATTCGGTCATGACCTAACCCACTGGGTCCTGAGATGAAACATCCTCAGTCCCAAATCCAATACACTAGGCCTTGGTGACTACAGCTGATAGATCATATCACACACACGAGATACATTTTCATAAAGTACCTGTATGCATAAACACATCAAAAAGACCAAAAAATGATGACATGTAAAAATATATATAATATATAATGCATAAATAAATGATCCAATAATAAGAGTACAATATAAATTTCTTGAAAAAAACAAAAGTTCACAAATACAAGCACACACAAAACTAGAAAATAATGTATGACCTAATTATAGGGAATGGATTGGTGTCAAATGAAACACTTGTATACCCCGTTGTCTGTAGAGAAAACCAATCTCTAGCTACAGATTTTCCTCCAAGGACTCGATAAAAGATTCATCAACTACATAAGACATGAAATGTTTATGAAGGGCCCATCAAGGGGTGAGTATTAAAATACTCACTTGGATTCCCCAAAATAACTAAGAATAATGAATCAAGAGTATCCATATCATCATATGATATTTCAATCATAATATTGGAAATACAATAAAAGACACAAACACACTTATATATATACTCACAAAAGAATCTATGTCCCCATGGTGTCTACCACTATCAGCAATAGTTCGACTATGAGCTTTCAAGGTAACAATCATCTTGGGGGAACCACTCACACAACTATAATGCTACCAAAGAATATCATCTTAGGGGTCACAATTTTTAGATATGTCTAAGAATAATCATGTAATAAACTAAGCGGTTTCATATGGGATAGACACTTCATTAGAATAACACACCACAATAAAGATCATATCTCAATACATTGTTAGAGGTTCAATGCCCTGGGGTCATTGGGGGGGACATAGAACCCTATTGAAAACATCCTACATGATAGGGGATCAATTCCCATGTAAAAAATATGTAACAAAAATATTAGAAAAGCATAAATGGAACATGAATTACACGAAGATAACTTCAGGCTTCTTGAAGGGGTATATTCTCTATGTCACTAAGTCGATATTTAAATGGGACTAATAAAACTCCCTCTAGAATAATAAAACACATATACACTACACTGGTCAGTAGGAGGATGCAAAGGAATCACCATATATGAAATGAATGGGATAATACATTAACCCTCGTCAGAATATAAAAATATAAAACAGCCAACTGATACTGTTTAATCATCCCTGAAAGAAGTGTCCTTCATACATCACCTCGTGTGATATCTCCAATGCCATATTGAAGGTCAGTACTATATTCTAGGAAGGAAAAATACTTACGGAGGTCTGCATTAGTTCCCAAATCTATGTTTTGAATAAGACTGATGATCACATGTGGACCATCATTTATCTTAAGGTATAAAACATATATCAATTATTATTTCCCCAAAAACATCCATAAATGACTAAATGAATTTTTCAAATGGGGTTTTTGTGAAAAAATCAAGATAAACTATTCAATTACTCAAATTGAACACTCGGTGAAAAAAACATATTTCACGACATCATGATCGGATAAAATTTCATGTTCCTAAGATATAACTCTACATTAAATACCCATTATTGGTCTTGAAATTCCCTCATAAGTATAACTTCTACGATTTAATTGGTGGTTCATCATTTTGACACCGTTTGAATATGATATTTTTGATATCATATTTCATTATAATAATAATAATAATAATAATAATAATAATAATAATATTATTATTATTATTATTATTATTAATATTATTATCGGTTTCTTCATTCACAAAAAACCATGTTCTCAAATTAAATATTGTTCTTTGGTCTTGAATTCACCGTCTCAATTCCATAATCATAATGCCATAGAAGAATCCCCAATCAAAGGTCATATAAATATGTTACTATGAAAATAAGGAATAATAATGATAATAATAATAATAATAATAATATTATTATTATTATTAATATTATTGAATTCTGTTACGAATCAGGGGTATTTACATTGGAGCTCCTATACAAGTGGAATTACGTTCCCCACCTCATTCTCTACATGCACTAATAGGAACATTCTCTTCCTGAATAATAAAGCATCATATATGAGGATTCATAAAACCACATTTACTTGTTTTAGTCAATCAGATTTGTGCACCATCCTCAACAATCTTCATCCATGATAATTATTCCACCTCCCCTTACACATAAACTCTCATCCTTCATAGTATTGTGCGATGATATAAAAAAACAATATCATAAGAGCTATAAATTATATTCCAAAGCAATATAATCACTATAAGTCACACCCACATCATATAAATTCATCTCAAACCCACATAGACTATATGTTTCTCCAAATAGTGTAAATTAAATGATTATCTATCTAGTATTTGTTGAATCATCATCAAGAAAATCCAATGAAAATTGCATATAAATTGAGGATAATTAAATTGAAAAAATAAAAAATAATATTAATGGATCTTCAAATATTTTCATATTTTCATCAATTCATTTTCACAGGGAAACAAACCATGAAAAAAATAAATTAAAAAATAACAATTTATATAATACTGGAAGATAAAATAATTACCTGAATTAAACAATAATTCATTGAATTTATATTTATGGTGATTAATTCACGTCCATTATTGGTAAATAAAAGTGGGATAAATCCACACCAAAAAAAAGCATACCTGATGTATGGATAACTTATTCGAGAAGAACATTTTGGTTCAATCATAATTTATGAGATCCACAACTCCGCAACACATTGATTTCCGATCGATGATCAATTCATTGCTCATCCAAGAGATCTCCTCCCTCATATCCTCTCAAATAATTGTGTTTTGTATCTAACACTACAATTATTTTATAACCATATAAATATTAAAAAAAATTATGTTTGGGGATTTAATATAATAAATAATTTTATATTTCAATTTATCTAATTATTTCTCCAATGATGGTGTTCAATCCCAACACCCGATGTCCCCCAATATTATGTCATGTCTAAGGTAAAAACCACGTTGCAGACTCTATAATGGTCAGATATTAACAATTTTAATCCCTATTATATAATTATTTGAGTTAATTTTTCAATAAATTAAATTGAATTAAATTATTTATACACGAAACCCACCTAAAACTTCTTTATCTAGAATCCCATGTAGACTAACATTAGGTCACACCTAGTGTAAATTCTGTGCTCCAGATTGACATATGTATTCTTTTTTTTATCCAAGGACTTATTTAGGACATATTCCACTCTTTATAAAAAAGGTGTTTGTGTGTGGTATAAAATCTATTCTGTAATTTTATAAAATTAATTTTGGGCTCATCAGATCATGGAATCATGCATCGTCAAAGTGCATGGCTCTGAAAAAATTCATAAGAATATTCTAAATTATTATATAGAAAACACCAAGACACTACAATGAAAAACTTAAATTAATGTAATATAATATAAAATTTCTATAGTTATACAAAATAGGGGTCAAGAGTAGCACATATCGAATCCCTCTACATACACTATCCATGCAGGCATATGACCAACACTATTAGTAACTGAAATCATTACGATCCATGGCATTGGCAAACTTAGGGTAAACCAAACACGAAAATAAATACATCCCATTTTATATTTTTTATGAAATTTCAATTTTCACTTTTAAATTTAATCAATTGAAGGTTTTCTTATTAGGAATTATGTCTTTAGAGATTAAAAAATAGAAAATCCTTTCATGTCACACAACACAACCATTCATGCCCTTTCATGCCTCCCTATCATGAGATATGATCCATAATCCCCTGTATACCTAAAACTATGTATGAAAACTTGAATAACATGTCATAAAAAACCATGAGTAAAACCGTAGAAATCAAAAACATCACAAAAAATATGATTCACCAATATTGAAATAACTTACCACTACAATAGGCTAACCTAAAGAATAATAATCTCACCATTTGAAAATGCGTTTTTCCCAACATATGGGTTAGCTAATCCCATCCACAAAGATCATTAACATGGATTGACATATCCCATTCTCTTTTCACCTCAACCAAATTGTAATTAAATATAAAATAATAATCCTCTGAAAACACTTTGTAACATCCCGATCAGAAAGTCACTACACCGGTACCTTGATCTGCATTACCAGGTGACCTCAGGCATGCCTCCCCATATGCGTAAGGATCTTGACTAGAAGTGTGGGTATGATAAGGGATTATTGGAAACTATAAACACTTTACACGAGTAAGATAATATAATAAATAAATAGAACAATGGCCAATGTGACAATGTGATATTGATCATTTGAAAAAAATAACTATGAATCTCATAAAAAGATCCAAAAAATTATTATGATCCCAAAAACAAATACATAGAAAAATTTATGTCATAGTAGTTTCATATGTTAAAAAAAACAAAAATAAATACATTCTGAAAATCCCCATGTCGGTTCCCTACATCATGATCCATCTTTGCATGCATGCTCTATCCCAAAATCCCTCCCCAACCATATAACAATGGGACTTTACCATCATCTAGATCTATACTAATTAAATATTATATAGGTACCCATGTTTCCCATGAAGATACTTAGTATAACTTAGTAGGCCACCATAAATAGTGTATAAATCAATATATAGTATAATATTAGTTACTATAGTGGAAGAAGGTAATAGATAAAAAATGAAGTAGATGAAAAATGTTTCATAATAAAAAATAAATCACTTAGGAATATAGGTATTATGAGTACCACCCATCCAAACAAACATTATTCTACTATAATGAATGATTGAACTATCAATTAGATATATATAATACTCTAAAAAAGGTACTATTAATTATTAAATTTAATTATAGATACCAAATTTTTTTCCTATTACCAATACCATGTCAAATTCCATTAATGACTGGGTTGTCATGTTGACACCCTAAACAAAAAAAAAAAGAAATGTCATGTACATAATTTAATGTCAATTATATTGAGATTCATTTTTATGAATTGAAAATCATTGAAAAGTATAACCTCATCCAACACACTTACCCATGAGTGGGAAAAGTCAGGATTGTGATCAGTAATAATTTTATAAATGCACATATTCCAAGGTCAAAGGAACCTAGCCTTTTTAACAAAAAACATTATCTAAGACACACTTCATTCACCTATCATAACTCACATTGTATATTTTACCCAACATCTTTAACCAAAATCCCTAACTAAACCAATAAAATGTTTATCTTCATGATGAACACATTAAATATTCATTAAATCCATTTAAAAACATTATTAAACTCCATTAACCATTTAATATTTATTCCAATTCACGTGTCAAAATATTTTTAATGCTTAAATTAATAAAAACATCCATATATGTCATTATAACCTATTCTACAACATGTACATCTAGTTTAATCACACAAAACCTCTATTTCACCATTTAAGGACCATTTTTTCAATTTCAAGGGATTGACAGGCCCCATGGGTGGCCTTAGGTTAGGTCCGGAATCATCAATGGACCCTAGGGGTTAGTGAAGGGTTTGACACAACAATTTAAGGCCTATATAACTTATCTTAGTCAAGGATGTAAATTAAAATCATGAAATCACAATGGAAAACCACATGAATAGGAAAAACATCAAGGATAAGAGGGAAATTTGTAGAACTCTATCCATTTTCTCGTAGGAACATACTTTTCTATCTTCATTCAATGGTTTGAACCAGGAATATTGCAATCATCAAAATAATGATGTCATTAGGGCCTTTAATCACACTAAATGGAACCTCAAACTCCCTATATTTAGTGTATAAAAATCATTGAAATAATTGGTAGCTTTTAGTTCACACCCTAGGCTAATAGAAAATAAAAATATGGTGAAAATTAGTGGATGTCATGTAAAGATCGAGAGGGAAAGTTGGTAAAATTTTCACCCTTAATGAAGTTCATGTTTTGGAAACATGGTAATCTAAAACATGTCACAACATTGTGGTATCGTTTATTTATAATGAAATCGAGTTACATGGTTTTTTAGGGAAAGCACACAGTTTGAAAAATTGTGTAGCATCCAAGAAAATTCCTATTTCCAGTCTCAATAAACTTCTAGGAAACCCAATGATTGGTTTTTAGACCATGTATATCTCTCCTCAAAGTCACATGTTAATGGTTTATGGTTAGTAATAACTTTTTCTATGAAATCTGCACCTATTTTTAATATATTTAAATTAATAATCCCCTAAGAAGTCCTAAACGCGTTCCCAACTTATGGGATTCATTCTATAAATCTTTTTACAATTGGAATTAAAAAAATATAAATTGAAACGTACCTCATCACAGGGTTGGGATCTTATATAGTAATTCATACCAACAACAAACCTATAAGATTATCAGAAATTCCATGATAGAGGAAATTCACGTTAGAGAAGATAACTAAGAGAAATGATATTCTCCACAGAAACATATTAACTTCCATAACAAAAAAAGAAAAAAAGAACATGGTTAACATGTATTACCACTAAATCCTAAAATCCACAAGAGGATGTTTATTGAGATCATGTTTGAAAATTATGAAGAATATCTATCATATATCTGTGTTTAGAGGAAAAAAATCCATTATTTCTTGGTACTTTATCTATGATATGATGTGATATCACTCCTAGTATCCCAATCAATAAAACCATTATAGTACCAATTGCAATTATCAAATTAATCATTATCACTAAAATTGAAAATTTAATTCGCATAAAGGGTGCCCATATATGATTTGAATGAGTTATGAATCTCAATAAGGGGAGAAACCTCTTTATTTCCAAGGACTACATACACACCCACTGCACTGAAATTCGACCAGAGAAAAATAAACTAAAAGAGGCTATAGAAACCTTAAAAGCCTTAAACTATACAATAGTCTCTAAGAGATGAGTAGAATCACTATTTGGAGATGATGGACTCAATCCATCCTTCTAAAGAGGTGAACCATCATCATCTATACTTGTTAATGAAAAAATTCTCATATCACCTTCAGTAGTGGTTAATGAAAATATTCCTTTTGTAAAACTTCGAGAAATGTTCTTAGCAATCTAGTGGAAAATAACCCCAGCAATTGGAGCATTTCAAGAAGGGTAAATATTAATTTATAACATTGATTTATTCTAGTCATTATGTGTAAAAAATTTATTTACATATACTATAGAATAGATTATACCCATTTCAGTATTTTAAGGACACCCTGAGTAGTAAAAACCGCTTCATAAAAACAATTCCTTTTAATATATCTAGATTCTTCACGAAATTGTGTTGTAAGAATAATTTAATGAATATTTATTAATTTATACAACTTTTTTATGAGGTAAATCACCCATGGTCCTGTGAAAAGAATCAATCCAGTGAGCCATAAGAGAAAAGGTTATGAGAAAACCAATCATATATTCAACTTAAATCTATAGTTAGAATTCATAGTCGTTAAATAAAAACTAAAAACACTCTGGAAAATGTTTGTCAATATCAATATAGATAGAAACCTTCATACATGATTAACATATCGATATTGACGAAGAATTATCATCACATAAATTATATAATATAGTTTTGTATGCTAGTGAGGATTAAAATCTCTTATAAAGGGAGAGGAAGCCCAAATAAATAAGATCTATCTAGTAGCTCAATTAATGTCATGACCATTGATTAAGTCTATCATATAGAAAAATTTTGGGTAATATGATTACTATAAAAGTGATTCTAATCTGAATTTGAATGGGTGAAGTAAAACATCAATGATAATTGGTTATAGAAATTTAACTAATCAATTATCTCAATCACCACCATTGAAATAAGCTTCTAATATGAATTTACATTACTTTTTAGGATTTTATGATAAATAATCCATGTAAAACATGGTAATGAATGTACTAGATTTGAGAGTAGCTCTATCCTATAAATCCAACGATGAGAAAGAAATCGTCAAAGAACTATTTAATTAATTTGATGCTTTTAGATCTAGGATGATAGAGGGAATCATCGAAATGATGAATGATCTCACTGATCATAAAGCCCAATGATCCTTATGTAATATCTCTATATATACAAAATTCCACATTTCATGGGGAAATATTGGCTATAATGATATTTTCTTTCTCAACTGTAAGGACTCACATAACCTATGATAAAAAATGATCATTTTCCGTTATTTCCCATAGTATAATTAATTTTTTTCATATGATACATAGAGAAAAATGGATCTTCCCAAAACACACCATCAGAATAACCACATTTTACACTATTTCCCATCTTCCCAAATCACACCTTGAAATTTAAATATCATATTTACTCGTGTCATAATTTTTATATTATAATGTACCTTCAAAACTATGTAGAACATACTTCCTATTATCAATGAATAGACAATTATTCAGGGATCTACTATCCTAGGTTTAACCATAATCATTATTGTTAACTCACACCAAATCCCATAATTATAGACCCACTCATTTATATAATGTGCTAAAAAATTAAATTCTATGAGCATTCCTATTTCATCTTCCAATATAATATTATTTTATAAAAACTATATTACACATGATTCTTGGTATAACATGATATGTAGTGACATTATGATCATTTTTAAAGTACCTAACTATTTGAATCCTCTCCATTTAATTTTACCATTACATTGTCATTTTGTAATACCCATATTCATATTAGGTTTTTTCACATTCAATTGCATGATATCATAGAACATATAGCCTACGGATTCATGGGTAAATATATAACCATGAGCATTACAGCTAAATGATATTTGATGGTATATCTTTTGATGAGTATATACATCTTGAATTTACATTATTTATGGGAAAATGGTCTACTTCACTAAAGATATAATTGTGGGTATTTGGGTCAGGTCCATGGATAGCTTTTCAATAACCAAGAGAGAACATTATTATTCCCCCAACATGGATTTTTTCACTACTATAAATTGAATTTTTGGGAGAGGTCATCTTATGGGAGTGTGTGACATTGAATAATGAAATAACATAGTGGAAACAAATTTTTTAGGGAATCCCCATTGGGGATTTATAAAACCTATTAGAGGGGTAACCACCAAGAAAAAATATATGAAGGTATTATTTGAAAGGGAGACCCTTCCTGGCATGAGGGGAATATATTTGGAAAACAAAACAAGGTAGGTTTTGATATGCAAATTAGAATGATATGATTCCCAACCAGTCACTAATTCGGGAATCCATTGGCATGTTCAGTTTGAGTTGTCTCCCTTACATGAGAATGTAATCCAATTCTCCAAATATGTGTGGATTAATTCTAACTGGCACATGATATTTAGTGACGTTTTATTATTTTATTTTAGACCCAAATACAATTTCATACCTTACTAAAACTACTATTAAATTACCCTAATGAATTTATGATCTTGTCTCTTCATTTTTATGCCACCTTTCATATACCATGACCCTATATCAAAAAAATATCAACTGTTTTCTAAAAATTTATCATAATATATAAAGGTTAGAATATAATAAATCCTTTTTGTACACTTTTTATACCATGTATAACATATTTTATGTCATTAAAATTTGGATTAATGGGATCCTCTTGACATAGTGATGACACTTGGACAATATATAAAACTCCCAAATATCATTAAAATGGAATGAATTTTTCCTTATTAAAAGATTCATTAATATCACACTTTTTTAAAAATATTACATTGTATCTCGTCATTCGAACATAGTCCTATTCCATATTTACTATATATATCTATATGTTTAGAAACAATCCATAATTTCAATATGGTTATTGGTTGTCCTAACTTTTATTTTTCAATTCACCATATCAAATTTAAATATTTGAACCTATGATTTACATCATCTAATATTCCTTTGTTTAAGAGTCCCATTCATATAAGTAATTTATCTTTTTTGGCAATCCATAAGGGTTTTATAATTTATTTATGTTAGGTCAATTCCATTCTTCCAACAACATAATGAAACTAAAAGAAGGCCCTATATAAGAATTATGTCTCTTCAATATCTCATCATAGGGGTTCCCCTGATGTAATTTTTTTTGGATAAGGCCATTATAATCCCTTGAAAATATTCCCCCCATCTCTAACCCTGTTATCCATTAGCCTCTTCATCTTGTTTCTCCTTTCTCTCACCCATCCCCTGGTCTAGAAATGTTATCTCCATAAATTTATCATTTATAGTCATTATTTTTAGTTAAATATTGTAGTGTTTCTTAGACATTAGTGGTTTCACATGTGGAGAGACTTGAGGTCCTAATTTTTAGTTTAATTAATCAGTGCTTCTTTGGTAGCTACGTTGTCCTGGGATGCATGACCCGTGGTCACTTCTTTTAGTTCAATTATTCAGTTTATATCTGGAAGGCATGACCTGTGGTTTTTCAAAGTGACATGTCTATTTTTCATGATGTTGTTCCGAAGGGGTTGAGGGTCTGTCATAGGTTGTCGTTTTTTATTGTGAACATAGACTATTTCAACAGTTCTCTTATATGGTGTTTCACCACTCTTCTCTTTGTACGTCTGGAGTAGTGGTTCAGATAGTGAACTCTGGAGTTGGTTTGAATGAGACAATAAATATTCTTTGAGGTTTTATAAATACAATACTTATTTTAGTATTATTTTGAAGTTGGTTTTTGGTGATGGATTGTATTTTTCATTTTCAATATTTTGGGTTGTTATGGACATTTTCATGACAATTGGTATTGGATTGAAAAGTGGATTTAGGCTGAAGGTTTAGAGTTATGGGTAGTCTTGATTTGTTTTTTGATATATTTATAGTGTAATTGGTACGTAATGAATCTACAATTGTAGAATTTATTATAATTTTTGGGTACTCATTTAGTTATTGATTTATTTTCTATCGACAAAAATTATAGTGGAATCCCCTTTGGGATTGTATTGATCTAATTTTAATATCATTATCCACCTTTAGTTTCTTAGATTCTATAGTGGTGTCTATGAATGGTGTTATGGTTTAAGTCATTCTAGCTCTATGATTTTTTTCTCTATGGTTGATTATGGAGGTTTCTATTATGAAGTTGATAAACTAATATCATGACAATGATGTTTGATGAGTTTTATGGTTGTGAGATGATGATGTGTTAAATTATGGAGATAAAATGTCACCCACATCAATACAATGGTCCATCGGGTGACCCAACATATTTTGGGGGATCATGATAGTGATTATGTGATGGTGAGCTTAGATGAATCACTCATTTTCAAGACCAGTTTCAGATATTTTTTTGTTTTTAATTTTCAATTTTCTTTTTTTGGTTTGGTTTTGAGATATAAACCCAAAAAATGGTTATTAAATAGAGGATTGGTTGGAAATACATGATATCCAAGTCATAAACCCCTGCAATATATGTTTTTTATCTATGTCATATGAACATATATTTGAATGAAACATTGATCACCATTTTATAATATTACACTACATAAACTCAATTGATATAATAATTATGATCATAAACTTTAGGCACCCAATTTAGAATAAATTACATAACCATAAATGATACGATAAAATTTCATGTCTCCTCTCACTAATATTCAACCATTTTATGAATTAGATAAATTTTATAGGAATAAAGGAAAATATAAAAAATCTTATGGGGGTGAAATTTTCTCTTTTAAGAACTCATGTTTACCCATTCTAAACCTGAATACATTCAGGGATAAGAAAAAATTATAATAACATTTATCCTTTGAAATATAAAAGTAAATAAACAATAATAATCTAGTGAAAAATATGGTCACTTTTATGTTCCACATTTATATTTATCTCAGGGACTGGGTAAAGGAATGGAAAATGTATATTTAGGGCCCTCAAAACCATCATGAAAATTTTTTCAATCCCAAAAAATTGACATTGTGGTTTTAATTTCCATTAGTTTCTGAACTTCTCACACCTAAATAGTTTAAACTAGTTTCATAGTGAAGGAAATTTTTACATTATATGAGCCACCTATATTCATTTATGTTCACACATATAAGAAGAAATCGAAATCCTTTTATCTTTAAACTAAGAGACTAAACTTTTTTCACAATGATTCTATCTAAACCCCATATATGTCCTGACTATTAACATACGATAGAACACATCTAGGAAGATAATCAATCTATTAAATCCTTCACATCCATGATTCATGTATTTTATGAAATGATTTATGAAATTTGAAATGGTTTCATGTTTATGTAGATTAAATTCAATTTGATGTTACTATTTATGTTTATTTACTAGTCATCAAGATGCAATAAATATTTTAAATGGTTAAGTCATTTTTTATGTGATAGAATTCTAATTCGTGATACATTTCATTTCAACTATAATCTAATGATATCTCACTCATTTGGGAAATGAATGAGTATGAACAACATTGTGAAATAATGAAACTATTTTAAAAAATATCATTTAATTAATTATCATTCACATGAGAACATACAATAAATATAGATTCTTTATAGAAGATACAAAACTAGTTGTAAAATACATGTCGACACAAAGTGGACAATAAGATATATTTATTTAGTATTTTAAGTTGTTTCATTAAGTGCTATGAGTTCTCAAATATTTTTTACTCTTTTTCATTACTTATATTTTTAGCATCTGCATTAGGACATAGTTCCTCCACACCTACTATAGAGAATTCAAAATTATGAGATTCCTCTACTAGATTAAAATTTACTATAACATTAACCTTGAATGTTTGTATATACTAATATACTCAACCCATAATGGATATTTATTGAAATAATTAGGATGTATGATTGATTAGTTGATAATATCTAATGAAAGGCTTATTGGATTTCTTGATAAAAAATAAACTACTAGTTACAAACTTAATGTTGTATGTTTTGAATGCAATTAAAGAATGTTAAACATACAATTGTTATGAGTTATAAGAAGGAGTTATTCCTTAAGGAGTCTAGAACCTAATATTTTATAAAAATTATAGAAGTTAAAATATTCATGGATGTCTGGAAGTGAATTTTAAGGTAAAATTTTAAAATTACCGTTATTTAAGACACAAAAATTATACATTTCAGATGAAATAATATAATGATTATGTTTCAATTGTTTTATAGGTTGATGTTCTAAAAGTATGTGTAGAAATTATGCATATATCAGAGGTTTCACATGAATTATGTGAACAACTTATCGATGTTAGAGAGGCATGTAGATATATTTAATGGATTTTTATCCAAATTTTATAAATTCCATTGACTTGTAGGATATATATAAATATTTACTATTTTTTAATTTGCTAAATTAATATGAAAAATGGAAAATAACTAGAACCTCCCCATGTATACATACTTTTAAGGGTAACCATAGCTGAGGAAATATAAATTTACCTTTAACATAATTTCCAATAAAACACTTCCATGTATATGAAAAAGGATGAGTTTATGAGATGTGGAAAATGATACAAATTCAAAAGCATTTCCTCAAGTCTGTAAGAGTATCCTTAATGAATAATTGGAAGAAATTACCATGCCTTAGATAATATATGATGGTATATATTATAATAGTTTTGTTAAGGAGTAATGTAGGAAAAATAAAAAACCTTTTGGCTTCATAAAAATGAAAAATAGTCGACCACAATATGGGGAAAATTTAAAACCATAAATAAAAAATATTAATGTTTAATAAACATAAAATATGATTGATATTTCATTAAACAAATCATGGAAGAAATAGATATTTTTAAATGTAATTATATCTATTTAAATAGATAATAATTAGTCATAATGGTCGTAAAATATGATGTAGATTCATTCCACACTTTGAAAAATGTAATTTTAAGATTATAATGGTCCTATAAAAAAAGGTGGCCCATAAAAAGATTTATTGAATTCGTGTTAGAAAATATGTGGGAGTAATTGGTCTTTATATTAGATTCATGCAGGAGTCACATTAGTGTAATTGAAATGAGATACTATAAAACCACCATGTCACAGATGAAGACATTTTCAAATGTCGAGAATTCTAGAGTTGAAGTGTAT
Source organism: Viscum album (assembly GCA_963277665.1). Lineage (NCBI taxonomy): Eukaryota > Viridiplantae > Streptophyta > Magnoliopsida > Santalales > Viscaceae > Viscum > Viscum album. Next base: position 1,602,912,026 of record OY728141.1, on the reverse strand, counting down.
ACTGGTAGATAGGCTTGATGTAATCCATTTTGAATTTATTTCTTTTCAAAATTACTACTCTAGTTGATTTAGTGTAACATGTCACAGAAGGTCTGTTACATATCTCAATAATAGAAATATGAGTAGAATGAAAATAATAGTGTTTGAAAATATGGAAGTTATAACTAGATATGATTTAGATTTTCATTAATAGTTTGGTTGTTATGGGTCAAAAATCAAAAGTCGTGGTGGAATTAAATGGTGATGATTTGATATCAATTTTATTTTGAGATGTTTTTGAAGATAATGATGTTGATAAGAGGTTATTTATATTATAATTATAATTTTAAATCTCAAAATATATAAGAGTATATTATTGTGAAGAATAAAGAGATGATTTGTATAATATTAAATAAATGAAAAAAGGAACTATCTGATGCAATACGGTAGAAAGAATAATTTCAAATGGTCAAAAATATGAGATTTAATAGATGTAAAAGATATAGATGAATTTTTTTTGCTGATTAATGATTTTTGTAACATTAAAGATATATCTGTTTTACATGATTAATGAATATAAAATAATATGAAGATAATTATTATGGTCAAATTATTCATTGTGGAGAATTATCTTTTCTAGTGACTGTATTATGTTTTATGATAAAAAACTCAATTATTATTACATGTATTTGATTTTAAATGATAATGTATTTTAGAACAGTACACTAGTATACATTTTCACATCACAATTATAGTTATGATTCAAATTACTAATGATGAACATGGAGTGAAATTAATTTCATTAAACTAAGAAGAAAACTAAATGTCTATAAATTTATTTCTTATGGAGTATAATACAATGGAATATAAATCGGTGACCCATCAGAGGTAGTAATCTATTCTATAAACCATTCAATAGTAAGTTATCCCTAATGGGGATTGACATTACCTATACTTGCACAAGTAGTGAGACTTCATGATGACTGAATTCACCTTACTATTGTAACGATTGAAACAATGAGTTATAGTGGATTTTGTTACACCAAAACATTGTCAAATGTATTCTGCTTGGATGTCTCCCAGTGAGGGTGATCATATAAAATTAGTGTTTTATGGCATACCACATATTTTTCACATCTGACGTAGATGAATTTGAAAAATAGAAGACAATAAATGATTTATTAAATGATCCATTTAATTGAGGAACATGATCATAATGGATAGTATGTAGGTTGAAATAACTAATACTAATAACACACTAATTAACCCCAAACTATCCTCTTAGATCTTGAGTGACAAAAAGTAGTCTTAGATCTAAAAGGTTCTATTTTAGAAGAAAACCATAAATATATATTTTTATATTTATATTGTGCGTATATCTTGGAGGGACTATATGATGATTCAAGATGTGAATGAACTAGTTTGAGTAGTTGAGGATTAAGTAGATCTTATAGGTTCACATAAATAATTAGGTATTAAATGTAAGAATATCCATATGATTGGAGGAATTTTGAAAGATATCGATAGGTATATTGAACAAAATGAGTCTAAACTAACATAGACAGAACAAGTAATCATATAATATGATGTAATTAATGAATAATTAGAATCATGTTTTGGATTGAATAAAAAATAAGAAGAATAAGACAAAGTGATCAAAAGTTTTAGTTCCTAAATTGAACACCAAGATGATATAATTTATTCAATTGAGAATGAAGTTGATGTATTTAGGAAGACAATTTTTTTGATATCATAGTATAATATTTATGTTAATATAAATCATTGTGGGGCTCTAATTATGTGTATTTACCATATATGTATGAAGAGAGTAGTGATGAATAATATCGAACCATAGTTTTGATGAACAGATGTATAGAAGGGATTGAGATAATGATAGAATCTTTTGATAAACTATTGATAGGGTCTGATTATACTATAAAAATTATTTCAAAAGATCCCTTTTGGAATGAAGTTAGTGGGATATGTATCCTTGATCAATCAGTTCTTCGGTAGAATGGAGTTGGAGATAAAATATTTATTAAGATTCATGAAGTGAAATTGAATGTAGTGGAATATGATTTAAATTATGGATAGCAAACATAAATGTCTAGCTATATATGAAAGTAATTATTACTAATGATCTTGAATAAAGATCATGTAAATATTCTCAAAATTAAATACAAAAAAAATGTAAAATCATTATTTGATGAAATATATCAACACAATTCGATGTTTTTTGTTATGGGGATTAAATTAGTAAATTTTAAAAACATTATTTCATTAAATAATGATACATAGTTTAGATTTTCAATGTCATCAAAAAATATTTAGGGGTGTCAAAATCGAAAAGATCATATATTTATGGGAATATAGGTTTTATTTTTTTTACATAATCATATTATTAAATCTAGAAACCAATAGTGATCTGAAATATTGAGATAAAAAATATTTTACAAAGCTAAATATAATTCATGGGATAAAATCCATGGATTTGAAGTTGGATAAATGATCCTTACAATATAATTTATTATTAATGAGTACATGAAGTACATATTCCAAGATATTGAAATATGAAAAGAATATAAGGGATGAATGGGAGGATTGATGCAAATAAAACCATTAGAATTAATTTTGATATAAGGATAAAATATATAACTATTATAATTGAGGATAATGTAACCCAATACCCACGATTCCACTCTATGAGAGTTCTTGGTGTTTATTTATAGTAAATGATAAAGATAACATGATGCCACAACATTGATGTGGGACTCAAATCTATTGACACTCCCCCAATGGTTATGTGTACCTAGAATAGATACACATGACAAAAGGTAATATTTCCACACTCTTAATTCCCCCCTTGATGTGGGGAAACATTTATTTATCATTCCCAGTTTGATGCACAAAAATTGGACATGTATTTTAAGAACCCATTTTATGATCACATCTTCAAGCAGATCAGAGTTGTGAACATGGAAGAAGGTCATATTATTCTTCTAAATGTTTTTTCAAATGAAATTATACTCAAAATAAATATCGGTTTTACACTCAAGATAGACTGGATTTGAGGAAATCTTGACAGCTTCTCGATTGCCACACTAGATATGTGATGGTTTATGGGTCATGTAATTAATCTCTTGATGATTTCATTGTAACACCCCGAGATTTTATGAAAAATATTCTTTTAATTTCATTAATGTATTGTGTTGTATTCTACACTAAGATTACATTGCGCTATATGCAACACCGTATTAGCTTGCAGTATACGCAACACTATTCTTGGATCATGTTACACACAATTTTGATAATAGTTATTCTACGCAACATTGAGTATATATATATATTCAATGTATAAATGAAATATGGTTGGATTCTGTTATACGAAACAACGAAGGATTCTTTCACAACACGCAACCCTGACTTGGCTTGCATTACACGCAATCGCGACCTTCCTCGATAGCGTCTGTTGTACGCCATACCGAGTTTTAATAAACAACGATATATTATTATAATATTGTCATGAACAAGCCTTTATGAATAGTATTAACTAAATTTTGAATTTTATAACATTATTATTCATCTTACAAATTTCTAGAACATGGTATAAGATCAAAATAATTTTTTCGGGTAAAATAAGTATTTTTCAAAAAATGCAGTTTTGCCGCCTTTTGATGGCTCACCCACTTTAAATCTAGTTTTTGAAATTTTTATAAGTTCAATTTGACAAAATAAAATTCTTCTTTTGAATCAGGATATAAAAATTTACATTAGATAAAGTTTTGATATTTTTCCGATAACTTTCATATTTTAATGAATAGTAAAAACACGGTATATTTTAATTAAAAACAACTTTTTTCATCGTAATATATTATGTGGTTAAATTATAATATTTAATGGTTCTAAAGTATAAATAGAAAATATATTTTTACTATTTAATATAATTTATGTCATTAGCATTGATTTTACCTTGAATTCGTAGGTTAAATCAATTCAATCTTTTGCAATGTTTTAAAGAAAAACCCGTTTTCTTTCGACAACGGGATTAATTTTAATTTAATTTCTGCAACTTTTTTGTATTTAATTTGGAAAATTTGATTCCATATTTGAAATCAGTGGGTCCAAATTATGTTAATAAGATACTTTTTATTTTTGGGCATTGTGAATAGTAACTACGGTAAATTTTATTTACTCTAGTTAAAGGTAAATTGGGTAATTAAGGGTAAATATAAGATTATAAAATTACCCTAACACTTGGAAAAATCCTATTGGATGGATAAAAGTAGACCCATATATACTAAGGGTCTTATTAGATTAATTTTATGGACTTTTTTCAATGAAAATAATTTAATTATTATTAAAACCAAAGAATGTGACAACATGTCACTTTCTTCAATCTTATAAGTATAATAATTTTTATTTAGTGATTAAATTCATGAAACATCAAACCCGAATAGTCTCAAGAAATCTAATACAATTATCTACATCATAATAATTTATTTAGAATTTTTAGGGATTAAATAAGTATCATTTATTATGACACAAAGATGATGCAGTAATTGTCTTATTAATGAAATATTGACATAATTGATGTTATAAATGCCCAAATAAATGTAATTTGAGAGTTTTTATGACTTAAATTAATTTTCTAGGTTACTATAACATGTTATTGTTGATATAAGTAACTCTGTTCTAACTTATCATTCTATTATAAATTTCATAAAAAACATGGACCAAATAGTGTCAAAATTGACATAAATTAGTTTTTAAAACAAATATTATATTATTAATTGTTATTTAATTCCTAAAAATCTAATGTTAGGAAAAATGACTTGGATAAGGATATATATATTAATAATAAACAACTTTTGGTTCTTTTGGCTTGTTATGGTAAGTTTATTAACCATATAGTGTCAGAAAACAAAAAGACACGGTAAAAGTTAAATTATTTAACTTAAAGTTAAATCTAATTGATAAGGTTAAAATAATAATTCAAACTTGTCTAAATCCTATTGGATTAGAGGATTTCGACCCATACCCACTTTAGCTTCTAAAAAAGACCCTTTGGAACCATTATAAACCGAAATTGACCTTAATATAAAATAATATTTTGAGATTTTTCTAAGGTGCCCCTCTCCTCCCTTATAAAAGGGCACCTCCTCCCTCTCATCCTCACACCAATTTGAGCATTTAAGCTCGGCCAAAACTTGCCAAAATCTCTTCTCCACTACCATAGTATCATCCTTGAGGTCCTGGTCTTCTTCAAAGACCATCCTTAGTTCTTTAAGTGGAGGTTAAGTGAAGGCACGCCAAAAAAAGGTAATATCCATTACTGATCTTTTTCAGTTTCTTTCTTCTTAAACTTCTTCTTATTTAGTTGTTTCATGATAAAGTAATAACATCAGTATTTATTATATACTGATATTTTATTATAAATATGAAACAACTCTAATTAACCTTCTATCCATCCTACAGAAAAAGGAAATCACCGCATGTGCGTACGTACGGAATACCGTCTCCACGCCGTGGTGTAATCTACTTTCCGCCACCACCTTAATTGGATGGGTATAATGGTGTAATGAGTAACTATATATGATTATTATAAAGTTATATTGATTCTGAAATAGTATATATACACTCCAATACAATTCCAAAATCATAGGAACGATACCATCACTCGTGCGTACGTACGGAATACCGTCTCCACGATGTGATGCAACTCGTTCTACATGATATTCATTGCATAATGATTATATAAATGAATTGAATGAATTAATATGATATATATTACACTAATACCATTCTGGAAATGAGGTATCTATAACCTAAAGAGAAGAATAATAATTTATTCGACAAAACACGAATAAGAACAAAAAGTAATAAACACCCGAATAACAAGTAGTAATGAAATATTACTAATAAAAAGCTATGAATATGACGATATATGATAACATAATAATAATTATGATTCTAGAATAACTCAATAACATTATTTAAATCATTATACAGGATTTTCGGACACTTACGAAGCAAAACAGACCTAAGGTAAGGGAAATATCACAATCTCATTTTTATCCAAGATTATTTATACTTTAGTTTTTACTGGGGTGTATTTTATCATACACATAAATGTTTCCTCAATATGTAATATTTATATCCTTCTACAATATTTTATATTCAATTTTTCCATTCGGTGATTTTTTATTAAAAGATATGTAAGGAATATTTTGTTGTTTTTTGTACGAGGTACTTTTTGACTTTTCTGACAAAAGTAAGAGAAGAATATTTTTTTTAACATATACAGCATGAATGGATTTTTAAAACATTATTTCCAAGAAGCTTCCTTTACAAGTTTTCAATTTTATTTTTAATCAACTTCTTTTAGTTTAAAATTGTATAACATGTTAAGAAAGGAAAAATGTTTTTGAAGTAGAAATGATATTTTCCTCAAGAATAGAGTTCAAGTGTTTTATCAAAGTTATTTTCCATATAAGAAAATATAGGGTTCTGTTTCTATCCCTATTATTAAATTGATTTGATTATGTTGTGATGGAATTATTTTTATGAATTCATTTATCTTATATGAATTCTTTATGATTTCATGTTGTTTAAGAATCCCATTTTTTTTACATGGGATATACAATGATGTATGATTTATGATTTTGTGGCACACATAAGAACGATATTATTATGAGATGGGTGGGACTTATATCTCCCTCCAATGCATTGGGTAAAGATTTTATATCTCATGAGATAGACATGGCTGGACTGGTAGGTTATTCCGGTTCAATGAAACAGGAATGAAACGAGGAATGAACTTGGTTCAGAAAGGGACTTTGTCCACTAAGATAGTCTTGGAAATGAGTCTTGACTAACAAGAAATGATTCTCTATAATTATGTGTGTATGCCACAAAGTTTCATGTTTTATGTTATGATTATTGGGATTAAATTTCACTACTATGATTTATACCATGTTATGAAATTGTGATCTCTTTTGCAGGTTAAGATTTCCAAAAGATATGTTCTTATGAATATGATGTGATTGATATTTATTTTTTTTACCCTTACTGAGCATTTGAGCTCACCCTTTTATGATTTATTTTCCCCAGGATATAAAGAGAGGTTTTAGGTAAGAAAAAAAGGGAAGGTCTTTTTGGGAGATGTTAAAGATCTTTCACCATGATTAGAATATTATATTTCGAGTTTCCAAAGACACTAAACTACTACGGTCCTTGTGTGTGTGTTTTTGTAATGTACTATGTATTCCACAAAAGTAATGTAAAGTCCATGTACGTCAAGATTCGGGTCTCTACAGTTGGTATCAGAGCACATGTTTAGTCAACCATTGGAAACTAGGATGCGAGAACTTTAGTGAGATCCCTAGAGATATTTCTATGGTTTATCTAGGGATGTCCCTAAGGATAAGTATAAGTATAGGTTATAGTCCTAGAATTGCACTAAAGATCTTAGAATTAAACCTAAGATGTTAGATATTGAAGGTACTCCCCCATTATTATGTTGTTTTCCCTAGCACGATTTTTGCCTCTCACACTATTCTTTTTGGGTTTTAGATGATGGCTGGAACCCGAATGAACCGTGTTGATCAATGCAATGGACAATGCAATGATTGTCCTCCTGAACAAACAAATGTTATGGGAGATGGAGTGAAAAATATTATTGCTATACTTACACAAGCTATGAATCATTCTGGACTTCCAAATGATCAGAGAAGAGAATAATATTCTATTGAGTCCTTCATGAGGCAACGTCCACCTTATTTCAGTGGGTCTTCTGATCAACTTGTTGCTGAACAATGGATCAATACCACTGAAAAGATATTTTCAGTTCTTCAATGTTCTGAACATGATAAAGTCATCTTAGCAGTATATCGTTTGGAAGGTGAAGCTGCTCAATGTTGTAATCTTGTCAAGAATACGAGGCAAAGAGATGAAATTGAGTCCATGGAATGGGACGAGTTCAAGAACTTATTTTTCAATAAGTACTTACCTCGTATTCTTCGAACAAATATGGATAAGGAGTTTCTTGAACAAAAGCAAAAGGATGACGAATCTGTTGGTATATACGAAGCGAATTTTACAAGGCTTGCAAGTATGCATCTGGATTTATCATCCAACCTGAAAGTAAAGTTGATCGATTCTTCAGTGGCTCAAAACCAAATCTTCGAAGGGAATTAGCTATAAGAGACTTCAGTAGCTATGAAGAAATTGTGTGTTGTGCTATCAATGTAGAAATGGAAGTTGGTGTTACTTATCCATCTCATAGTTTTGACAAGAAATGAAAGATGGAGTTCAAGGAGAAATCTCAGAATAATGGTGAAAAGAAGATGAATGTTTCCTTATGCTCAATGTGTGGAAAGAAGCATGGTGGAGATTGTCTTAAAGGGACAAGTAAATTTTTCAAATGTGGAAAGGAAGGTCATCGGGCATTTGAATGCCGCAATGATGGGAAGAAGATGACTAATGATGAAAACAAAGGAAGGGATACACAGAATGAACCTACTAAACTTCAATGTTTCAAGTTCAAGGAAATGGGGAATTATGCTAATAAATGCCCTAATACAAGGGTTAGTGATGATCGACATGAGCAACCACTTAAGGAAAAGGACAAAGGGAAGTCACATGCGATCACTATTGGCGATGTTGAATATGAAAAGGATGTGGTGGAATGATTAAGTGTTTATGTAATGGGATTCCAAAATAATGTTGTATATAGTATCGTGGAATATTGGATTATTTATGTATTGGTCTATTGTGGTTGTCAATAATTTTATGGTACCAGTAACCATGGAAAGTGATTGAGATATTTTTGGAAAAAAATGATATGCGCATAATGAAGGGAAAACGAGAAAATGAAATATTTGACAGTATTCATGAGGTCATGATTGTTATAAGGACTAAGTGATATCATGGTTTGAGTATATAGAATTTTGAGGATTTTGGTATGTGGAAAGTGTTAACTTTTAACTGCATTCATGTTTTCACTATGGTTCAATTAATGGGTATTCATTCTTCAAGAGAATACATGATTAAGGTATTCACATGATTGTAATTTGACCAACAAGATAAATCTTATGATATATTGGGGATAAATGATGGCATTCACATGATTGTTATGTGACATTTCAAGTAATAATTTTATTTATACTATGAGCTTGGACCAAAGTATTTTAGATAAGCCTAATGATTGGAATGGATTATGTTGGACATAATTTAGTGTTAAGGATAGAAGTTTTTTCGATATTATTGATGGGATGTTATAGTAATATTGTTTTAGAAAAAGGATAACCTGTAGGATGGGCGACGACCCATCGCGTCGGAAAAGGCCGTGGGAATCGAACCCACAACCGAAGTGCGACTGGCCTTCATCGCCTACCATTGGCCTACGGGAAGTCCCTGTTTAGTAGAAACTAGTTTTATTATATTAAGCAGTATGATATATGAAGTATACGTCCATTTTAGGAAACATATATGATTAATCTCACTATTGATGGACTTATGTATTTTTTGATAACTTTTCTAACCTTTTGTTTGAGACAGATGGAATGACCCATCATTCTATCACAAGATCTGTTAACACTTCACGAACAACAAATTCAACTTCATTTCTTTAACAGATGAAGTGGAAATTGTTCAAAGCATGAACAATAGTGAGATTGTACCAAAATCAAGTAAGTATTTCTTCTAATTCAAATTTTTCAACTTTTGGGAAATGATATTGAAAACCAAAAATGTTGTCCTAGTGATCTTATATATGATGAATCAGATGGTACCCTAGATCATCAAAAATTTATGGCTTTACAATTGTTGGCTTTTTCATAGCAATGTTCTCTACCACTCTCCATCAGAACTTGATGGTTAGATTTTTCTTCCATATCCATATTTTCACCTATGTTATCCAACATGGAAACCCAGTGATGAGTTAATTTGGGTAACCGTTACATTTCATACTTTTGTTTTTAAAGCCAGGTTTTGTTATTTCTTTTTACGATGTGGGTTTCTATTAAACAATCTTTCAAGTATTAAACCATTTATAACCCCGACGAATTTCAAGGGAGAAATTCATTTTAAGGGGGGTGGAATGTAACACCCCTAGATTTTATGAAAAAATATTCTTTTAATTTCATTAATGTCTTGTGTTGTATTCTACACCAAGATTACCATGCGCTATACACAACACCGTATTAGCTTGCAGTATACACAACACTATTCTTAGATCGTGTTACACACTATTTTGATAATAGTTATTCTATGCAACATTGAGTATATATATATATATATATACTCAATGTATAAATTAAATATGGTTGGATTCTGTTATACGAAACAATGAAGGATTCTTTCACAACACGCAACCCTGACTTGGCTTGCATTACACGCAATCACGACCTTCCTTGATAGCGACTGTTGTACGCAATACCGGGTTTTAATAAACAATGATATATTATTATAATATTGTCATGACCTAGCCATTATGAATAGTATTAACTAAATTTTGAATTTTATAACATTATTATTCATCTTACACATTTCTAGAACATGGTATAAGAGCAAAATAAATTTTTTGGGTAAAATAAGTATTTTTCAAAAAATGCATTTTTGCCGCCTTTTGATGGCGCACCCACTTTAAATCTAGTTTTTGACAAGTTTATAAGTTAAATTTGACAAAATAAAATTCTTATTTTGAATCAGGATATAAAAATTGTCATTAGATAAAGTTTTGATATTTTTCTGATAACTTTCATATTTTATTGAATAGTAAAAACACGCTATATTTTAATTAAAAACAACTTTTTTCATCGTAATATCTTATGTGGTTATATTTTAATATTGAATTGTTTTAAAGTATAAATAGAATATATTTTTACCATTTAATATAATGTATGTCACTAGCATTGATTTTACCTTGAATTCGTAGGTTAAATCAATTCAATCTTTTGCAATGTTTTAAAGAAAAACTCGTTTTCTTTCGACAATGGGATTAATTTTAATTCAATTTCTGCATATTTTGTGTATTGAATTTGGAAAAATGGATTCCATATTTGGAATCAGTGGGTCCAAATTATGTTAACAAGCTATTTTTTATTTTTGGGCATTGTGAATAGTAACTACGGTAAATTTTATTTACTATAGTTAAAGGTAAATCGGGTAATTAAGGGTAAATATAAGATTATAAAATTACCCTAACTCTAGGAAAAATCCTATTGGATGGCTAAAAGTAGACCGATATAACCTAAGGGTCGGATTAGATTAAGTTTATGGACTTTTGTCCATGAAAATAATTTAATTATTATTAAAACCAAAGAATGTGACAACATGTCACTTTCTTCAATCTTATAAGTATAATAATTTTAATTTAGTGATTTACTACATGAAAAATCGAACATGAATAGTATACAGAAATATAATACAATTATATACATCATAGGAATTTATTTAGAATTTTTAGGGAATAAATAATTATCATTTAATATGACACAAAGACGATGCAGTAATTGTCATATTAATGAAATATTGACATAATTGATGTTATAAATGCCCAAATAAATGTAATTTGAGACTTTTAATGACTTAAATTACTTTCCTAGGTTAATATGACATTTTATTGTTGATATAAGTAACTTGGTTCGAACTTATCATTCTGTTATGAATTTCATAAAAATCATGTACCAAATAGTGTCAAAATTGACATAAATTAGTTTTTAAAACAAATATTTTATTATTAATTGTTATTTAATTCCTAAAAATATAAGGTTAGGCCAAATGACTTAGATAAGTATATATATATATTAATAATAAACAACTTGGAGTTCTTTTGGCTTGTTATGGTAAGTTTATTAACCATATAGTGTAAGAAAACAAAAAGACACAGTAAAAGTTAAATTATTTAACTTAGAGTTAAATCTAATTAATAAGGTTAAAATAATAACCCAAACTTGTCTAAATCCTATTGGATGAGAGGATTTCGACCCATAAACACTTTATCTTCGATATAAGACCCTTTGTAACCATTATAATCCGAATTTTACCTTAATATAAAATAATATTTTGAGATTTTCCTAAGGTGCCCCTCTCCTCCCTTATAAAAGGGCACCTCCTCCCTCTCCTCCTCACACCAATTTGAGCATTCAAGATTGGCCAACCCCTGCCGAAATCTCTTATCCACATCTATAGTATCATCTTAGAATACCTGGTCTTATTCAATGATCATCCTTAGTTCTTTAAGTGGAGGTTAAGTGAAGGCGCGTCAAAAAGAGGTAATATCCATTACCGATCTTTTTCAATTTCGTTCTTCTTCAACTTCTTCTTATTTAGTTGTTTCATGATAAAGTAATAACATCAGTATTTATTATATACTGATATTTTATTATAAATATGAAACAACTATAATTAACCTTCTATCCATCCTACGGAAAAAGGAAATCACCGCACGTGCGTACGTACGGAATACCACCTCCACGCCGTGGTGTAATCTATTTTCCGCCACCACCATAATTGGATGGGTATAATGGTTTAATTAGTAACTATATATGATTATTATAAAGTTATATTGATTATGAAATAGTATACATACACTCCAATACAATTCCAAAATCATAGAAACGATATCATCACTCGTGCGTACATACGGAATACCGTCTCCACGATGTGATGTGACTCGTTCTACATGATCTTCATTGAATAATGATTATATAAATGAATTTAATGAATGAATATGATATATAATACACTAATACAATTCTGGAAATTTGGTATCTATAACCTAAAGAGAATAATAATAATTTATTCGACAAAACACGCATAAGAACAAAAAGTAATAAACACCCGAATAACAAGTAGTAATGAAATATTACTAATAAGAAGCTAAGAATATGAACATATATGATATAATAATAATAATTATGATTCTGGAATAAGTCAATAACATTATTTAAATCATTATATAGGAGGTTCAGACACTTACGAAGAAAAATGGACCTAAGGTAAGGGAAATAACACAATCTCATTTTTATCCGAGATTGTTTATACTTTAGTATTTACTGGGGTGTATTTTATCATCCACATAAATGATTCCTAAATATGTAATATTTATATCCAACTAAAATAGTTTAAATTAAATTTTACCCTTTGGTGAGTTTTTATTAAATGATATGAAAGGAATCTTTTGTTGTTTTTCGTACGAGGTACTTTTTGACTTTTCTGACAAAAGTACGAGAAGAATGTTTTTTTAACTTATACAGCATGAATGGATTTTTAAATCATTATTTCCAAGAAGCTTCCTTTACAGGTTTTCATGTTTATTTTTAATCAAATTATTTTAGTTTAAAATTGTATGACATGTTAAGAAAGGAAAAATGTTTTTGAAGTAGAAATGATATTTTCCTCAAGAATGGAGTTCTGGTGTTTTATCAAAATTATTTTCCATCTATGATAATATAGGGTTCTGTTTATATCCCTATTATTACATTGATTTGATTATGTTGTGATGGATTTATTTTTATGAATTCCTTTATCTTATATTAATTGTCTTATGATGTCATGTTGTTTAAGAATCCCATTTTTATTACATGGGTTATACAATGATGTACGATTTATGATTTTGTGGCACACATAAGAACGATATCATTATGAGATGGGTGAGACCTATATCTCCCTCCAATGCATTGGGTAAAGATTTTATATCTCATGAGATAGACATGGATGGAACGGTAGGTTATACCGGTTCAGTGAAACAGGACTGAAACGAGGAATGAACTCTGTTCAGAAAGGGACTTTGTCTACTAAGATAGTCTTGGAAATGAGTCTTGACTAACAAGAAATGAATCTCTATAATTATGTGTGTATGCCACAAAGTTTCATGTTTTAAGTTATGATTATTGGGATTACATTTCACTACTATGATTTATCCCATGTTATGAAATTGTGATCTCTTTTGCAGGTTAAGATTTCCAAAAGATATGTTCTTATGAATATGATGTGATTGATATTTATTTTGTTTACCCTTACTGATCATTTGAGCTCACCCTTTTATGTTTTCTTTTCCCCGGGATATAAAGAAAGGTTTTAGGTAATAAAAAAAGGGAAGATCTTTATGGGAGATGTTAATGATCTTTCACCATGATTAGAAGATTATATTCCGAGTTTCCAAAGACACTAAACTATTACGGTCCTTGTGTGTGGGTTTTTGTAATGTACTAAGTATTACACAAAAGTAATGTAATGTCCATGTACGTCAAGCTTCGGGTCTCTAAATTCATTATTCCCAAATAATCTATGTAGTCACATTTTTGATGGCACAATAATTTAACTCTAAACTAGATTGAGAGACAACCATCTATTTCATACATTAACATGAGATCAAATTTTCTCCAAAAAATTCTGAAAACCCAGATAAATATAGAATACATGAGAAAAATCTAGCATAATATACATAAAAAAATGAATTATTATTTTTATTTCCAATATCCTAATATATAATACATATACCCTGTACCCCCTTGACGTTTCATACAATGTGAAGAATATAATCCCCTTGATCTTTTTATATATTACATAAAATGACTCACTTTACATATCATACAAGAATTATATAGTAATGTAATGATCAAAAAGATAGTATTTTGAAAAGGTCATCAATATCTGTCAGGTGATGAAATTTTATCAGTCATAGTTTGAAGTGTCTTTTTTCTATGATCGAGGGGTGAGTCAACCATGGTATCTTGAGTCATGGGAGTATTATATATTAGATTAAGATCACACATTATATGAGATATAAAAATTCCATTGTTACATCTGCAGTCCTCAATTCCTAAGAAATATTCTAGTGGATCCAAATATTTGTTATAAATTTTAAATGAACAAATACGTGAATCAACACATTTCTAAAACATCACATCCAATAATAATTACATCATCAACATAGAATACCAAAATAATAATTCTTTTTTCATTTTTATGATATAGGATAGATGAATCTTTTATGCGTTCACACATTCCATATATAATCAGAATAGTGAAAAAATGGATAAACCAAGTATGTGTTAATAGGTTATGTCTATAAAATAATAGAATAAGATGTAAAAACATGGATTACTCTCCAAGAGAAAAAAAAACCTATGTTTTTATCTATATATACATATTTTTTATAAAATTATTGAATAAAATAATTTTTAACAACCCATTAATGGAAATAATAATGAGATGAGTAAATAAGAAAAAAAATTAAGAGAATCGATACGAACATTTCCACTAGATATAAGGTGTGAAAATAATTAGCTGAATATGACAATGCATGACCTTATTCAACAAGATGATCCTTGTGATGATTAATAGATCCATTGACATTGATGCATACTTTATAGATCAATTTGAAAACAACCACCTCCTTACACGAAGGAAGAGAAATAATATCCCAGGTATAGTTGGCATTCAGAGCATGACGTTAATCTATCATAGCATGTAACAAGTCGAGATATGATATGTTCTGGAAAAAAGTGAATGGTATCGATTGAATAGACAATTTCTCTAAAAATCACGAGGTAGATGCAGGTAATCCCTGATAATACTGATAGAAGCATGATACATTGTGAAGAACAGTAGGAAACTATGGTTATGGATCATTAGGAGTGTAACATATCAGATTTTTCAAAAGGTAAAAAATATTAAATATTTAATAAATTAATTAAAATGGACCTTAATTTTAATCTTATGAGGTTAAGGGATATCCCAGGGCAGACCGAGTCTCTATTGAAGCCTGAGGCACTAAAAATGGTGGAAAAAGCTCAACCACACAATTTTTCTACAACCATTTGACCAATGATGCACACATGTTTGAGCTATTTTCGGTCCTATATAGAATGAAAAATCCCGGTTTTTGCACATTGGTTATACTTCTCAATATTCTTATGTTTCATTCATAGATAATTAGTAACATGTACATGTTTGGTGCACGGTTTTTCCAAACCATGTATCCAAATGATGCGCTATAAAAAATGAGGAGTAAATTTCAAATTACGCATCATTAATGTTTTTGCATATTTTATTTCCACCCCATTTCCACCACTTAATTTTCATCTTCCTCAAGGCGTGTGTGGTGGCTCCATCTCCTTCAATGATGATTTTTATTGGACCTCCAAATCTCATCAATTTTTACCTACATCATATACAATAAAACCATCTTTATTTTCTCTTCCTTCTACACCCCTTGATTTCAATGTTTCTCCACAATCAATTGTACTATCTTCTTTTGATATATTTTTTCCCTATTTGGGGGGTTTTTAAAATCCCTTTATTTCATAAATTTTAGGTTGACTTATTCCTTTCTAATGGATGTGTGTAGTGCTACGAACACTATGTAGGGATTCTACTTTCTTCCCATAAATTTTGTTTCTTTAGGGCATTGATATGTTGTGCCGCTAGACAGATCCCTGTGATGATATTCCCATAGTGGTATTTGATTATGGGGATACCTATATATGGGTTATAACCTTGTGTTTTGGCCACCCATTTGGGTGTTCCATCCAGAATAGACCTAATGCCTTAACCATTGGATTTTGATTCAATTTAGATTAATAATATAAATTGATTAAAGTATTTACAATGATTAATGATACATGAAATAGGTTTTCCATGGAAATGAATCATCCTATATATAATTGGTTGGCCCAAGTGTATATAAATATGCGCGGACAAGCTAGATTTTATTTTTTTAATATGACTTGCATGGTGTTTAATTTCTAATGAAAGTTAATTACACCATTTAACCTTATGAATAAAGCTTATGAATGATCATTATAAGTTATACTTCAAATTATTTACCTTTTATTTACCTTATTTCATTCTTTGATCATTATTCTTTTGAATTTATAATTCAGTTTGTAAATTCTAATGGGTTGGATTGAATGGTAAACCATGCATTCCATGTTTGATAGGTTGAGTTATTGAGATATTTTTCATCACAAATCGTATGAAGGAGGATAATTACATTCAGTTTTGGTCATATTTTATTGTTTTGAGATTATTAATTTTTTTTATTACCTTATAAAATTGATTTTATTATTTAGGGCTTATTTCCTATCCATTAGAATTGACCCTGTGATATTAGATTATATTTCTTCACATAATTTAATAGAAGTATATGGTTTTATATTATTATTGTTTGTAAGGATTTATATATGTTCCAAGAATTCATGTGATATATTTCATTTTTGTGATTTTCATTTCTACTTGGTTTGCATGAAATGGGATGAGAGAGAACATAGGTTCCATATTAAGGTCTCATGGATGGACTCATGTGCTTGATGGGTTATGACCCGATGCGCAGAGGGTGATGCATTGGCATGCTAGGTGACAGATTCCAAAGTGGATAATTATACACCCGGGTGATATCTTCTACTTAGGGGATAAAAAGTGGAAATAATAATTGGAAATATGGAAACTCCATGCCTTGGGTGATACTTGGTCCCCTACATGGGATAACTGGGATAGAATCATTGTTTCAATGCCTTGGGAGATACTAGGGACACCATATGGGTTGCCTAGGACCGAATCAATAGTATTGTACTATAATTTGTTCGCATTATGAAAATTAGTATTATTTTTAGATCATATCGTATGGGAATAGGAATCCACACCAGATTTGGCTGATAGATTGAACTACATTGTTTGGTTACATTGGTTGGATTGATGTGCTATACATGATTCTTATTATATTGAGATTTGTTATGCAATTGTGATTCCTCTACCTATATTATTAGAAAAATTTTATGATGACATGGAAATTAGAACCCACACTAAATAACAGGATTGGGGTGTACAAAAATCATGGTTACCTTGTTTAATTTTACCCTTGTATATATATATTATGACGTGACCAATTACTCTTCATATACTTGTAGGAAAGGCTAAAGCAGTATGTATGGGATGGGTGTCCACATAAGAACTCGGACCAAGTATTACATGATTATTTATTTATTGATCTTTATTTACTATTATCTATCCCACCACTATCAATTTATACTACCAAATGGAATGGTTTATACATTATGGGGGTCAGAATTATGGGATTATATCTCACAACCTGGTCAGGTGTCGATTTATACCCGATTAAACTTTATGGTCACATGTACGGATAAATGAAAGCATGATTCTTCCGATTCATGATTGTGTATTTCCAAAGGATGGATCTTTTGGTGGAAGAGGATATAACATATGATTAATAGATTGTATATATGTTTTTCTTCTTTTGTAGTTTTTGATTGAGTAAAGTGTATGCATTTACCCCATATTCTCCTATACTCACATGTTTTTATAGAATAATGTAATTTCATGATTACTATGGAATCTATTATTATTATTCATTTTTTCCGATTGTTTACATATACTATTCTTAGTATCCTATACTTCCCCCATTATCCCCTGATTTATATGTTTCTTCTATTTATTGTATCTTATTTACTACTGTTCAAAATGGATATATGGGGGCATTTTCCTCCTAGACAAACACCCAAGTCCCACTTTTCTTATTATCAGCCTCTAACATTTTGGGATATCTACATAATTTAATGTGTCCATCTTGTTTCAGTACACAGTTCAGGGGAACAAGGGACATAGAAACTAGAAAGTGGTATTAAGGCGCTTCTTCCTTTTTCATAATATTGGGGTTAAAATGAGATTTGGACAATGGAATTTGGACTAAAACATGTTCTTGGACATAGCTAACCCATGTACAAGGGACTCCAAAATTACCAGGTATGGGAATTTTAGTTATTGAGTATTTCATTTCTGGTTGATATGACTTCACTGTTGGGTGACACAATTTCATTGGGTTTTAATTGGTATTAATATGATTGGAACTATGTTTCTATTACATTAGGTCTAATAAAATGAGTGAATTTTATTACATTCATCATACAATACACTAAACGATTAAATTTACATTCATTATTCCATTCAATATCTATATTCAACTTGCATGTCCTGTTTTCATGTTATTTTCACTATTCTTAGTTTTTATACCTTGTAGTTCCGGGTTCCCTAAAAAATATTGAAATTTTCCTAGTTAGTATGTGTGGGATTGATAGGAATTATGTATAGTGGATACCTGAAAT
Organism: Viscum album; assembly: GCA_963277665.1. Lineage (NCBI taxonomy): Eukaryota > Viridiplantae > Streptophyta > Magnoliopsida > Santalales > Viscaceae > Viscum > Viscum album. The sequence continues at coordinate 1,602,892,920 of OY728141.1, read as the reverse complement.
AAATTTATAAGGTCTATGTACACATATAAATTGGAAGGGCGGTCATCCAAATTCGATTATTTTATAGGAATTACAACGATACATGATTCAAATGGAAATGACCACCATATATGGGAATCTAATACCTTGAATTAAAATTTACCTTAGAAATGGGGTGTAGTTCATGTTTCATATTATCCTTCTAATATCTCTCTTCATTATCTATACAAAGATCTTGGAGTAAGATATCTATTGTGTTATACTTCGAAGCGGGTCATGAACTTGTCTTCTTTATCATTTTACATATCTATTATTTCAGGTACCGAGGAGGCCATGAACATACCCATTTTTAATTCCTCTTTATCTTCTTTATTTATCTTTTATGGGATCATTTTCTGAGGTATGCTCTTAAAAATAGTAGATTTATGACACCGTTAAGTCCTAACATTGTACAATAATAGAGAGGCGATGGGAACACTCAGGAGGTGGTGGGCCATGAGCCACCCATTATACATATTGTAGTGCCACCTGAGACACCTCCTATTGATCATTAACTGGGCATCGATGCTCAATTAATGGATAATTTTCTCAAGATCATGTATTCTATTCAGGGAGCCCCTAGGAATTCACTGACTAGGGCATTGCTTACACAGGACATTCAATAATAGCATCCTCCAACCTACATAGGGGTTAGATATCCCCTTACTACATATTATTTGATATAAAATATTATATCCATCATTGAAAATTATTATATACTTCCTGATTGAAGGTTCATGATTTTTACATATTTGTTATGTGACTCCTCCATGTGTTAGTGGGATGTCAAGTATTAGTTGGAGCATTGGTGAGACACGGATTGGTCAAGATTCTATATACACTTCTATGATCATTTCATCCAATATAATATAAGAGTGGATCATGCAAATTATTTGATGAATCTTCCAAAAGGCCCCATGATAATGCCCATGTTTTCTATTCATTTATCCAAGTTTCAAAATTTTTCTAAATACTTGACTATTTATGTGTTAACAAAATGAAGATAAATTGATGGAGATTTTTTTATGATATACACTCAAAGGATAACATATTTTATTTGAATATAGTTATAATGATAGTCGACCATTTCATTATTATGAAATGAAATCTTAGAGAAGTAGATCCTATGAGCCTGGGAGGTTCGGTTCTGAGATAGGGCGATGGTTCAACCAGAAGTTGGAATTTCCTTTTTTATGGTTCACGTGCGGTTTCTTCCAAGTATGTGAAATGTACTTATAGCTACATAATATGTCACTAGTGTGTTAGTATAGTCCATAAAAACACTCCGTGCATGTTTCACCCGATGAAATTTCAATATTTCAACAAGATGGATCATCTTTCAATCTTCTACCATTCTATTCCACCAACATCTTGTGTTAGAGTATCCATAATAGAACCATATCAAGTATTGGATTTGTGATATCGTGTTGTAATAGATTTTTGTCTCCTATAAGCCGATCAAAAAGTGGAAATCATGTTCATGGATGAAGTAGTTGTGGGAGTGATATTTAGAAATAGTATAGTGGGTTTTCTCAGACTATTTAGGAGGAATATTAGGGTTCTGGTTCAGGCCATATGTATACAGTGCACGTAGCTCCCGAGGGGCAGAGTCCATGGCCATATATAGTTATATGTACTATTCTGGTATCCTCTACTTTAATTTCATTATTTTTTGAAATATGTTAATCACATGGATTTATCTCTACTATGACTATTAAAAGTTTGGGACATTCTTTCAAGTATTTTTGTGTCATATATTTCTTATAAATATTATAGTAGTATAGACAGTGGGAATACATCAGTACCAAATGATCTCTACTGAGATAGGTGGGTTTCGTTTTATCAAGAATATCTTCTTTCTCATGATAAACATCTTGGATTTAATTCTTTGTATGGATTTTCTTGTGATTTATCATTCCAAGGTGGATTTATATCACTATAGAGTGTCTTTCATACCACCCTATAAAATAATGCATATTCATAATGGTGAATGAGATATCAAGGAATATTGAGGTGGAATCAAGATTTATGGGGTTGGTAGAGTGAGTACTCAACTTGCGAGTCACTTTACGAGTGATTCAGGGATATAATTGACAGAATTCCATTTACATATGGATCGTTTCATGGATATATTCCATTACAATTTCTCCTTATTTATTCATTTGAGATAGGTTGAAATCTATACAGATCTATTTTTTGGTGTTGCACCAGTGTATATTTCTCCTTACAGGTTGAATCCTATAGTGATATGGTCACTCACTAATCAACATTAAAACTTGTTAGCTACGGGTTTTGTCAGACAGTTCATCCCCATGGGGATCACCATAAATTTTATCCAAAAATAAAGACTGTATTCATAGATTGTTTGTGGATTTTAGTTGGCTTTACAAGCTAATAATGAATAACTATTATTCATTGCATTGTATAGATGACATCTTTGACCATATTTTAGAAGAAACTATTTTCTACATGATTAATATGAAGTTGGGATGTCATTAGGTTCATGTGAGATCATCAAAAATACCAACATTATAATTGTAGAGAATGTACATCGTGTAAGATTATTTGGTTATGTCATTCGGTCTAAATAATGTGTTGGTAGTCTTTATGGATTTGATGAATTATGTTTTATCGTGTATCTGGATTCATTTATGGTAGTATTCATAAATAACATAATAGTGTATTCAATATCTATAAATGACAATGGAAACCATCATGATATCAGGCTATGTACATTGAGAGAGCACCATCTATATGTGAATATCAATAAATTCTACTTTAGAATCAATAAGGTTCACTTATTATGTAACATAAAATCTTATGTATGAGTATTAATTGACGAGAATTGTAGTTCTCTAGGAGAAGACATAGAATGTGTTTGATATACACAAATTCATAGTGATTTCATTCCTTTATAGGTTGTTGATTCAGGACTAATCCAACTTATAAATGCCTCTAATGGCCTTGAGTAAGAATTATGTGTAGTTCCTATGGTGTAATGATTATAAGAATCCTTTATATAAGTTAATGTGATGAATGAATTCATAAAAAAATTTTATTATTCATGAGTTTTGGTGATGCTATAGTGTCTATTTTTGTTTGTAGGAATTTTTCTTGGTGTAGTCATGTAGCATGGTGATCAGGTCATTACTTATGGATCATGTCAGTTGAATCCCCATGAGTAGAACTATCCTATGACTGATCTCTAGATAACATCAGTGGTTTATGCTTTTTGATGTTTGAGGAACTATATATTTGGAGAGATAATCATTGTTTATATGGATCATAAATACTTTATATATATCTCCAATCAGTGAGAATTTAATTTGAGGAATCTTAGGTGGGTAGAATACAACCAGTATTTTGATATTTATCTTGCTTACACACTGGGTATGGTAAATTCTATAGATGATGTATTGAGAAAGAAATGGTAGACACAAGATGTTCGCAGTTATAATTGAGTGGAACATGATGGATTTATTTTATTAGTTTCATATTTAGACCTAATAATAGAGATGTATTCATGTTTTATAATCATGGTTAGTTATATACTATCTTCTCGAGTGATCCTGAATGTGGAAGTTGTTTGAATTAAAGGAACACATCTTGAGAGAAAGTGTCACAATAGAGAACCCACCTCTAGTTTGGCTATTAATGGTAGTGGTAATATTCTATATTATGGTTGTGTTTGGGTGAATATTTTTTTTATAATGGATGAGTTGATAAGGTAATCTCATGAACCTATTTGGGGAATTCATCATTGGTATTCAATGATGTACCAACACATTTGTCTTTAGTAATGATGGAAATGTATGAAAAAGAAGTTGGTAGGATTCATCACTCGGTGCTCCACCTGTCCACAGGTGAATGAATATAACCAGTGACATGTTGGACTTCAACATCATATTTCCATTCATATAAGGAAAAGGAACTAATTTACAATGTATTTTATGATAGGATTGCAAAAATCTCCTCGAGGAAGTGATCTAGTGTGGGTGACTAGCAATATATTGACCAAAGTAATGAAATTTTGACTGATCTAGGAGTCCTTATTTATTAATGATCTCGGAAGTATTTACATCTTGGAGATATCTAAACATAATTGCACAAAAAATTCTATAATTTTGGACTAAGACACCCACATCACATCGTAGTTCTAAAAATGGTTGCAGAAACCCCTTTGGTTCACAATTTCCATTGAGTACTGCATATCACCCTGAAACATATGTGTTTTTTGAGAGACTGATTCTAGTGTAAGAGGTTAAACATAGGGCATATTTCCTTGACAACATAATATCATGGAAAAATCATATTTACCTATTTTTTTCAATATAATAACATAATTATTGAAATAATTATGATGGCTCTGTATGAGGTCCTCTATGGTATAGTACACCACTCAGCTCTATGCTATCTTGAGGTAAGTGGAGTATCTCTTCTAGGACATTGTTCTATATAGGACCCTTTAAATCAGGTCAATTAATTCAGAATCATTTGGGAATTACTGAGTATCGTAATTGGTCTTATACAAATCATCATTATATACATACTGAGCTAACGGTGGGACATTGGGTCTTTATATTAGTATCAACTTGGTTGGGTCATAAACCGAGAAGGATATAGGGAATGTTATCTCAGAGACATGTTTGACCTATCGTGATAGTGGAGAAATATCGGAATGTATCCCATCAGTTTCTACGACCAAAATTGTATTGGTCCAAATGCGATGTCTTTAACGTATCTTATCTTCGATAATTTCATCTTAAACGAACTTATTATTTTGATTCAAATTATATCGATCTTGACATAGATATAACCAATATGGTGTGTTTGATTCATCATGTCAGTCGTAGTTGGATGGGTCTTCAAGGCATGTTTGTTCTTCTAGTCTGACTACAATTTCATAACATGTGTTTTTAGGATAATAAATAGGAGAGGGAGTCTAATTTACACAAATAGGGGATAGATATTTTCTTAGAATACGTTCTTCAACACTAAGAATGGTAAAAATTGGGAATGAGTTATTTTATAGATGGGAGGTTGTAATATCACAACATTATCTAAATGTAAAAACCATTAAATATATTGTTTAATTCCTTAATATGGTCCTTAATTTGAAGCATGGGGTGATATAGGATGTTCTGGGAAAATTTGTGGTTCATTTGAAGCCCAAAGCATTGAAAATGGGGAAAACATTTGAGTCTCACTATTTGATTGAAACCTTTTGACATGGACCACACACTCATGTGTGTTGTTGTAGGTCATTGATAGTGGGAAAAACATTATTTTTCATGATTTTTTAAACTGTGTTCCTTTCTCTTGTGGTATAACAAATGAAGAAGAACTATGTGCATTGTAACACCCTGACCCCAGAAGCCCAAAGCCGGTGATTTATTACCTATTAATGCCATGATCGCAAAAGATCAAGTATCAAAAGACCGATTAGTTTAGTATATTTGGAAGTACTAGATATATTCATAATGTTTACATTTCATCATAAAATGAGAAACTATAAAAACATTCTTTCTTTAGACAACACTAAGATCACATAGAATATCCCTACAGGCCAGTCATAATATACTTTTTCACATCCATGTACTTTTCCTTGGTCAAGGGAATGTTATCCTACATAGAAGATTGGGGTATTACATTCTCCACTCCTTAAAATAATTTTGTCCTCGAAATTTCTATAATATTATTGTATAAAAAGTCTCGGGTGGTTTTCATGATAAGTTCCTCAGGTTCCCATGTTGCCTCTTCCATCTTACGGTTTCTCCATAGAACCTTAACCAGACGAGTCATCTGGTTTCTCAACACTTGTACTCTTGTATCAAGAACGTTGACAGGATCTTCGCAATAAGACAGACCAGGTTCCAGTTATAATTCCTCAGAGGTGAGTATAATTTCTTGTTTAGACATGTATTTTCTCAAAAGTGATATATGGAACACATTGTGATCTTTCGATAGACTTGGTGGAATATCTAAATGGTAAGCTACAACCCCAATTTATTCTAGAATTTCGAATAGTCCGATGTACTTGGTACTTAATGTTACCTTATTATAGAAACATATAACACCCTTCCACTGATATAACTTCAAGAAAACATGGTCTCTTACCTGAAATTCTAAATCCTTCCTTCGGTTATCAGCCTATCTTTTCTTCCCATATTGTGCTATTATGATGTGGGATTGGATAACATTCAAATTTTACATTGTTTCCTCAACACATTATCAAACTACAAGTTTTATTTCACAAAAATCATCCCAATAGGTTGGTGTGTGACATCCCTTTACGTATAATGCTTCATATAGTTCCATCTAAATACTTGAATAGAAGCTATTGTTATAGGAAAATTCTACCATAGGTAACTATTGATCCCATATACCTTGAAAGTTTGGTGAGCATGATCTCAACATGTCCTCTATGGTTTGAATAGTCCATTCTGATTGTCCATCAGTTAGAGGGTGGTAGGAAGTGCTCAAATGAAGTTCAGTATCCTGGGATTTCTGAAGACTTTTTGAGAATCATGATGTAAAACGTGGATCACGGTCTGAAACAAATTGATAGGGGTACTCCATTGAGTGACACTATGGATAATAAATACCTTATTACTAAATTCCCCTATTTGTTTATTTAGTTCCACTAATTCCAAAGTGGCCATTCTATAAGGGGTCTTCTATATTGTCCTTTATCTAGGAATTAAGTCAATGGAAAACTCAATTTCTCATTCTAGAGGATGTCCAGGTAAATCTTTTAGAAACACATCAACATATTCTGGAACAATAGGTACATCCTTTATTTGAACATTCTTTTCCTCCCCCACATTTATTTTATTATCTTCCCCACCAATAATTGAATTTATTTGATCTTCTAGGGGTGGATCTTGATAAGAATTTGGTGGTGACGTTTCTGCTCTAATGATAAGGTACTCCTTATCAGCATAGATAATAGTAAACTCCTTCTTCATAAAATAAATTTACATATCATGGTCTGAAATTCAATCCATACAAAGGATTATATGAAATTCAATCATGGGAATGGAGGTGAGATCAGCAGACAAAGAACATTTATATGCCCTAATGGGGAATGATTCACCAAACATTGTTGCAGTGATAGTTCCTTTAGGAGTTTTTTCTAACAACTCCCTTGTTGAATCTAATTGGAAATATCTAATTTTTATTAAATAAATGGGAAGATATGAAACAATGTGATGATCCAAAATCAAATAAAGCATACGAAAAACTTGGAGAAACCATTAAATTACCTACCACTACATCTTTCAGAGCTTTAACCTCTTCAGTAGTTATAGAATACAATTTTCCTTGATCCCATGGAATTTCTTGAGATAATTTCCCCTGATGATTAAGAAATTAATTTGCATAATATCCCCTTTATCTACAATTATATCATTCAACATTAACAGCCTCTTTCTTCCTCTTATAATCACGATCTTGGTGGCCTTTTTCACCGCACTTGTAACAAACTCCCATTACCTTTATACAAGTACCAGGGTGTTTCTTCCCACATTTACAGCAAGATGGATATTCATATTTTCCCCTGTTCCTCATATTTTCATTTCCATAGTGTTCAGCAGATCTCTTCTTCTCTTTATTTTCTTTAAAGTTGTATGACTTAATGAATTATTTTTCTATCTTCATAGCATATGAAAAAATATATTCGTATGATGAGAAGGATTGTGAGAATAATGCTCGATGAAGAAATGGTTTTAAGCCATCAAAATAACGATCAAGATTACTTCATGGGTTATGTATATTATCTACCGCATGCCTCGCTAACCTTGTAATGTTAGCTTCATACTTTTTGACATTCTCATCCTCCTTTTTCCTTAGACATAAAAATTTTCTTTCTATATTCGCTCGATGGTCATGAGGAAAGTATTTTTATAAGAAAATTTCGTTAATATCCCACCATTCCATATTTGAAACTTAATCATCTTACTTTTTTTGAATCAATGACAACCATTGATAAGCTTCTCCAGCGAGGTGGTAAATTTCCCGGACAACTTTTTCCCTTTCTCTACTCCCCAAGGCATGGAATATTATCTCTAAGTAATTTATCCATATTCTCAGATACTAATGGATTTGTACCCCCATTGAATGTTGGTGGTCGTTTCCTCATTAAATGATCTTACACTTATCCTCCATGCGGCAGATCAGGGTGCACCATATGGGTAAGGTTATTATTAACAACCTGAGTGAGGTGTCCCAGAATAGTGATTAGATGATCAGAACTAGTTGTATAACCAGCTCCATTATAATTATCTTGATCAAGAGGTAAATACCCACACAATGTGTGTTCATTTATACAGTATCCATTACATCCACTAGGAGTCATTTCTAAAAAATGAAATACACTAGATAAGTTTATGAATTACAATACATAATTCTATACTTATAACAAAAATAACATAAATTGATCATTTTATGGATATAATCCATAATCCTAAAAAAATTATTTGAGGAGGTATATACTCATAAATCCTTCATAATGGTTTGTAATGAAAAGGAGGATTATCCTAAAAATATCCCCCAGGAGTGTCGTAACCAATAGTACATCAAGACCCATTATCATGCACCAGTTCCCATTCGAGTCTAGCTCAAAGCGGTGTTTTTGGGTTTTATAACTTGGTACATCTGTGCCAGAGTCGCCTCTACGTGCTCGTATCCAGATATGGATGTATTTCCAGGAAAACTCACAAAATCTCAACAGTACCAAAAATCTAGGAAGTTCGTATATACTAATATTCAAAGTATATCTTAGGATAATGTTCTTTAATCGTAGTTTTTCTAAATCTAGGTTCCATGGTTTTTACTAAACTTTCTGTAAAACCTACTGTAAAACCCTATCCACAAAATCCCAGAGTTGGTGCATTATTATGTATCATTGGCATGATCACAAAAGATAAAGTCTTAGAAGACCCATTCGTTTAGTATCCTTGGAAGTGATAGATACATTTATAAGGGTTACACTACATAATAAAATGGACAACTAAAGCAACATTTTTTTTCCATAGACAACACTGAGATTCCATAGAATAACCCAGTAGGCCAGTCATAATATATTTCTTCGCATCCTTGTAATTTTCTCTGGTCGGGGGTAGGTTAACCTCCGTGGATGACTGGGGTGTTAAATGCACGATTGGAACACTGTTTGGAGAAACAATATGTTAATACCTTATGTAGTTAAATATGAGAATAAAATTAAAAATTTTCCCTTGGTTAATGTTTAATTGAAATTTTCATTCCACCTTATTTCATCCCCCTAATTTTTGTCTTCCTCTATGTGTGTAGTCTCTTCTAATCCCTAAATTTGAGTCTTTGTGATAGATCCTCCAAATATCATCTATTTTCATCAATTTTTGAAGAAGAAAAACCATCTTAGTTTTCTCTTACCTTCATATCCCTTTATTTAAATGTTTCTCCTCCATCTATTGTGGTATCTTCATGCGAAACATTTTCCCTATTTTGGGTGTTTTCTAAATCTCTTAATTTCATCTATTTTTGGATGAATAAATAATTTTTACAAAATGAGTGGTCTACTAAGACTACAAGGTAAGAAATATGGTCTTCTTTACATCAGTTTCATTGTTTTTCTAAATCACACACATATGTTGCTAGCTAAAACCTTCTGCTGAAGTTTATTAACTCCTGTTAAAATAACCAGGATGGGTTTCCATTCCTGTAGTAGACTTAACATATGAGAAACCATATATTTGGGTGATATCCTTTATTTTTTACCACCCCTTTCTGTGTGACATCCTAATTTGACTATATGCGTTACGCCTTGATTTACATTCCACTTTTTTTTAATGCACTAAATTTATATAGGATATATAATGTGTAATAAACCATGAACTAAGTTTCCATTGGAAATGGCCATGATCAATTTTAATTTGTGGCCCAAATGTAATGTCATATGAAATAAATTTCTTGATGTTTCACATGAGTAACACCTTCCATTTAGTTAATTATTTATGCATGTAAACTACACCCTTATACCATATGCTTACTTCTTATGTAAGTTAATTAAATATTACACTTATTGGTTTATGAATATTCATTACCTTATTCCATTCCATGATAAATGTATTTATGTATTGCAAATTCATTTTTTTAATTCCAATTGGGTTGTTTAAATTGTAATAATTTATTTAAATTTCATATATCTTGAGGTATTGAGATATTCCTGATGAAGTATTGTATGAGATAGGATAAATTCATACGATTTTGGTTATATTTCTTTTTTGGGGATTATTCCATGTTGTTATGTCCTCATTCCATTATTTCTCCTATTTAATACTTCATTCATAGCCATAATTTTTTTCCTTTGATAATGGTTTTTATTTATACACTTGATATAATGGAAGAGTGTGGCATTGAGATGATTATTGATTCCATGCCCAATATACACTATTTTTCATTCTTTAAAATATTCCTTGTATGCGATGTTCTTGGCAATATGGTTTAATTGACACAAGATGAGAGTGATAATGGGTTCAATGTTAAAAAATCATGAATGTGCTCACATTCTTGATGGTTTACATCCCGATGCAATAGATGTGTTTCTTTGGCTTGTAATAGGAGAAATTCCTAGGTGATTTATTATGTTCCTAAGTGATATAGGTTCCCTATGAGAGAAATTGCGGACAGAAATATTAGAAAGATGGATACCCCTTTACTTGGGTGATACATGGTCCCCTACGTGAGATATGTGGGATGGAAAAAGACTTACCATGCCTTGAGTGATACTATGGAAATAGTATAGGTCTCCAAAGATGGTCTATATGGTATTGGATTATCGAATGTTCCTGTTTAGATACATTGTATTATTTTTAGAAATTCTTGGAAGAGAATAAAACTCGATACTTGATTTGATGGATTTATTATATTGAATTGACTGATTTCATTTGTTGGTTTCATGTGATATACTTGATGATTCTTATATTGGACTTGTTTATCCACTAGTTAAGCCTCTACCTTTATTATTAGAACACATGGATGGTGGCATGGGAATTATACCCCACGCCCAAGAGAAATATTGGGGTTATACCAATAAAAATTTCCTTGTTTACTTTTAGAATTTTATATATGTATATATACTATGGGTAATATATGTACTCTTCAAAAAAATAAGCATAAGATTAATAATACAATATGCAATGTATGTCCACATTGAATAACAAACCACTGTAAATGTTCTTATTTATTTATTTCATTGAATTTTCTATATCTGGAACAATATTACCAATTTACAGCATGAAATGGAAATTTCTACACACTCAGGGAGATGGATTATAGGGAATATATCTCACATCCTACTCAGGCTCAGTTTGTTAACCTATTATATTTTATGATTATTGGTACTAATAATGGGAAGCATGCCACTTTTGATGTTTGATTATGTGCTGGAGTCGGATGGATATTTCAGAGAATATGACCAAGCCTATTCTGAAGTTGTTGGGTATTAGTTTTTGGTTATTTGTAGTATTGGATATATTTAAGTATATGTGTGTTCCTCTACTGTCCTTCACAATAATTGTTTTAGACTCATGAAATTCAATGATAATTGTTTAATCTATTATGGTTATTTTCGTATTCCAGTTTTTTACTTATATTTGTCTTCTTATCCTTTACATCCACTATTATCAGTTGATTTATATTATTCCACTATTTATTATATCTAGTTTAAAACTATGAATACTGTATTCCTTGAGAGGATTGTCTCCCCATGTACATTTCTTATTTCCTCACTATTATTCGTCCATCTCTAGAATTCCGGGAGGTGTTTTTGAGGTATTGTAGCCAACAAGCTCGGGGAAAAGATCAGTGGAACCCAGGACAAAGATGCTATAAGGACTAGGTTAGTTAAAATGTGTGTTAGTGACATCAAGTTTTACTGTATAGGTAGTGATAGGCTTGAGAGTATATTCCCTGAAAAATTGTGATCTAACAACATCACTAGGAATAAATAGTGATGGTGGTGTATCACAAAAATATTGTAAAATTACTTCGGGATCAGGAGAAGTATATTTGGGTGGGAACTCAGGATAAAAAATAACTGATTATTCAACAATGGAAACATCTGATAAGACAAAATAACAATGAAAATATGGATATAAGCATCAATAACAATACTATTTGTGGGAATATCAATGAGACATTTATTTAGATAAAAAACATTAAACATGTTAATTGATGTCTGAATATCTCGAACATAACAAAAACACACACAAAATGTTTTCGGGTAGGTAATGAGGGTGCGATGATGGAAAAAAATAATGTAAGAAGGTATCAATAGAATAAAAAGATGAGGGTGGTCTATTTATAAGATTTTTGGTTGTAATAATGGCACTACTCCAAAACAATTTATGAATATTATTCTAAAATATAAGTTAACGATAAACATTTAACAGAGTGTGGTTAAATCATTCAGAAACACCATATATTTTAGGTGTGTTTGGAAAATATGTATGATCAATAAATATATGACCATCGATAAAATACTATAATTGTCTAGATAAATATTCATGACTATTTTCAAAACAAAATAGTTGATGTTTAGCTGAAAAATAGGGGGTGATATCTTGACAATAGGATTGAATCACTGAAAAGATTTTAGAAGGTTGCTTTAATAAATATACCTAAAACATCAAAGAAATGTCATCAATGAAATTTAAAAAATATTGATAACCAAGTATAGGGGGACAAGGAATGTGCCCGTAGATATCGTAGTTATCCAATTGAGAGGGAGTTGATGCATGAGGGAATTTATATAGAAATATAGTTTAAATGTTGATGTTTATTATAATGGCATTAATCACATTCAAAAAGTAGAATATATCCCAACTCTATAATTTTTTAAGAATGTTTCTCGGCTGATGACCAAAGAGATAATAATGTTGGGGGGAATGATTAGAGGTTTTGGGATTTAAGAGATCTAGGGTTGAGCCAAACACATTCACCCAACCATTAAGGCATCCACTACCAAGCACTCGGGTCATCAAATGATTCTAAATTATAACCAAATATGGATTGATGATAACATGATATTGTAAGAAATTTGTATGTTTATTAATTGATAGTAAATGAAAGGGAAATATGAGAAAAATGGAAAAACTAGATAGTGTCAATAACGATCTAATTGAACAACTCCCATAACTAGAAATTTGCATTTTCTGATCATCATCCACTATAATATTACCTCCAATCAAGGTATATTTATAGGGAAAAATAATATCTGCATCGAAAATGTTTTTCCATAGGGTACCGGATTCAATAACCCATGAGGTGGACCATTGAGATAGACATGATTCTGGACTATCACCATGTAAAAAATGGTGTGTGGTGATTCTATAGATTGTGTTAAAATAATTAACGTTGACAGGGTGATGAACCAACAGAGTTGGTAGATAATATTTGCTAAAATTGCATATCTAGAACATCGAGTAATCAATTAGGTCAGAGAAGAAATATTGGTATACATAATAGTGGGGCTCAACTATTCATTTTGGGGCATCACATTTGGGGATGTGGTAGGTTGGTGGTTGTCACACATGAATGGGATGGCCTGAGAGATCTCACCTTGAGAGGTGATGCTGAAGGGGTAGTCATGCTAGAGGGCCATCACATTGGATGTTTTTCGTGATAAAGGTCGTATCTCAAGGAGGGGAGGCATGAAAATTATGTGTCATGTATGTGGTGTGGAGGGGTTTGCACTGAGGTGAGGGTGGAGGAGATTGGATAGAGGAGTGGCACATATGAGATGGCAGTTAATGGGAGGTTAGTGCACAAGAAGGAAATTGGAAGGGGGTGCGTACGGGGGGTGTTGGGAATGGGGGGGGGGGGTGCAATATGGGGGGATTCTCGGAGGGGGGGGGGGGTGCAAGGTGGCAGTCAAAAAGTGGTGTGGTGTGAAAGGGGACCCCTTGGGTATAAGGCGACAAGGTACAAGGGGGAGTTAGGAAAGGGTGTTTATGAGGAGGATTACAAGAATGGAGGAGGCAGTGAATATGGGGGGTTAAGAATGGGGTTGTGATTGTGAAAGAGACCACCACATATGCAAGAAGATAGGTCGATGTCAGCAAGGGGTGAGGTTAAGAGGGACATCATGGGAGTTTGTTTCACAAGGAGGGAGATTCACATGGAATGGGAAACCATAGTGGTTTGGGACAATTATCTAGGGTTATTGATCATGTAATAATTCCATGTTATAATGAAAAAGATATAAATTATTACCAGATATTCCTCTTAAAAGAATTTAGTGGTGTTTATTTTTAGTCAATTTTAATTATAATAGGACACATTAACTTAGATGTAATACTCACATCCTCTATGAGTAACATTAATAATAATACCCATGTTCTCACTGATAAATGATAGGAACTATAAATGGTTACTATGTGAGTCCTCAAAGAATTTTATTAGAAAAAAATTCGTATATAGAAATGGAAAAATAATTAGAGAAAACTATCATCATTTCTAGTAATGAAGATTCAAGGATAAATTGATCTATTTAAAATTAAAAAAAGGAAGAACATGAATAAACATATATCACTGTTGGGGTATTCTTTATTATGAAATTGATGTAAGACATCACAAGTGGAATCACCAATATAATTACCATACATGAAATGAATAAAAATACATTGGAGAAGAAGTTGAGAATGAACAAACTCATGATGAATAAAATATTAGCAGTATAATTGAATTAAATAACACTATGAAGGATTATAAAAAATCTAGAAGAAATATTCTTGTTCATCCAAGAAATCAACTATGGTCAACTTGAGGATGTCAGAGATACCATTATCTTCATGAATGTAGAATTTATATCCAATGATTATTGTGATTCATAATTATAGGGTATATATTATACATGGGGTGTATGAATTCAATGTATATAAATGTATAATAAGATGGTGAATACTCTGAGAGGGACTACTTTAATGGAGAGTATATAAAATATAAAAAGTGGTGTTTGAGGAATCCACTATGTTTGTCAAAGAAAATAATGAGACAAATAGTGGGTTTAAAGGGATTGAGATGAGAACATTAATAAATTTGTACATACATGATTTCATGAATAAATTCATGTGGCGTTAATATGGGCGTTATCAACAAGTGATATCAAGAACCCGTCATAAAAATTCAATGTATAATAGGGTTATACATGCTCAGATAGTGAATTATAGATATATAATGCATAATTTCACGTAAATATTGTGTCAAAACATATTAGAGCTTCTAAAAATTTATGAAACAACATTGAATTAAAAAATTGATATCAAGTAGTTATCCAATGGTTATAGTGCCTGGAGAAAAACATTGATAACATCACATAGTAGCTGCTACATCCATGAATGAATAAATTGTGTATTTTTTTATAATCAAATCATGCGGTATCATCTGGTAGATTTCCATCATAAAAAATGATTATAAGAATGAATTATTATGAGAAATAAGTGGAATATAATAATGAAGAAATGATTAACATGTATATAAAGTGGTATAATTAGTTTATCATGAACAAGTGCATCCAATTGTTTTAACCTGTGTCATGACTTGTGGTCATTATTTATTATTGATTATATTTTTACAATGTTGTATGAGTGTTATTGAAATCATAGTTTGTAATAAAGTGTTAAATTCACTCCGAAAATATATATGAGAAGAATGAAGTTAAAGGGAAAAGTGTATTGAAATTTTATTTACAATGAATAATTGATGAATAATGTTCAAACGTTTTAATGATATTGGAAATTTTTTTGAAATAGGCTAATGTTTTGGATGTGAAATAAAGCTGATATAATCTATGAAGAATGTGGAAGAATAGTCCATTTGGACATGGAAGATTTAGCCTGAATGGCTAGAAGGTGGTATTTTTTTTATTTTTGATAACCCCCCTTTCAAGGGATGAGGGGGAACCCTTTACAAGGCATGTATTCTTAAGGATTACAAGACCCTTAGGTGATGGGAAATATATAGAATATACTTAAAACTTCTTCTCATAGTTTCTTAATTGTGATATCATCTCTCCACCTTCACATGGTTGTTTGGATAGGCTTTCCGTGCAAGAACAGGCTGGTCCTGATTGTAATTTTTTACCCTCTCTTATTGACAAATCCATTTAGATTATGCTCTAGTGAATTCACCATATCAGAATCCCCATCTAGATTCTGATGCTTATAGAGAGTGTCAAATAATTTAAGAACAATATTTTTGTGTCCAAAAGGTCTCGAGGTGGCCCGAAGGCCTTGAGGTGGCCGAAAGGCCTTAAAGGACCTGAGGCCTTAATTGGTGGCCTGAAACCCAGACATATAAATAGTTCTAGGTGCTACAGTACTGAACCGTTATTGATACAGTGTCTACTACATTACTGATACAATGCCTACTATAGTGTCTGCTACAATACTTCTTCAATGCTTCTACAGTACCCCTAGAAATATGATTCCACTTGATTGTGAACTCAGGTCTTCTAGATGCAATTTTCAAGTCCTCACTAACTTGGTTGAGGATCCTCTACAACAAAGAGGTTCATGAAATTCTAGAAATGTGATGATATTTATGGAAAATTAAGAGTAATAAGAGTATTGGAAGATAATTCTTGAAGATAGAGAATTAGATGTGAAATGGTTTGTGAATATAAACCATTTGTGTTTTATTGAAATAGTGTTTGGGAAATGTTAATAATGAATTGGATTTTTAAGGATGTTGTATTAAAAGGGAAAAGTGGATTCCATTTATTTCTCTTTATATTTCATGGTTTTTAATGGAATCCTAAAAAAAATACAATATAGGGATTCTTGCAACCAAGAGGATATATGATTGATATTTTTGACAATTACTGAGGACTTTGTTTTGTGTTTTTTATTGAAAGTATAAAAGAAAAAATTTGGGGAAAAATTTATATGTTCATGAAGAAATCAAGAATGGTTTATGAACTCGAATTTTGGAGTTCTGATAATAATTCATTCCCACATATGTTTAAATACTGATTTTCCATAAATAATAGATGTTAATATTCTTGTGGAAGTCCATAAGATTATGTGAAGTTGAAATTAGAGAATTAATATTTCCAAATGTAACTAAATATGATGTCTTAGATGTAATAAAATGATGATGTTCTATTTGTTAATAATTTTGATGTTCCAGAAGTTAGTCTACATTTTTTTGATGAAAAAATTGATTCATGAAGACTACAATGGGATTTTTATGTTCATAAGCTGGTTGGATATATTCAATGTATATTTATCTGAATATTTTAATTCTCATGATGCATAATATTTCTATATACTTACATAATTTTTTTGGAGTTTATGAGTTGATCAAGAAAACGTAAATGTTCCCAAACCTTACCTAATATATATAAATTATTGGTAACCATAGCTAAGAAACATGGAAAATTAATTATGTTTTTATGTTTCAACATACCACTTATAAATATATATATATATAACAAATAATCATTTGGAATAAAGAAATATAGTAAAATATTATCTATACCATTATTATGTAAAAGTAGGTTGGGATAAAAAAGCAGTCAAAATGGAAGGTTTGTTGAGAATATATTATTTTCTATGTAAGTGTATTTGATCAAAGGTGGATGACACATAAATGGAATGTCTTGAAGACTATGTGAAAGTAGAGAAGAGATGAACAATCCATTAGAATGAAGGTCCACACCGTGATGAGAAAACATAACAATTTACCAATCATAATATTTGATATCCTTAATGAAAAGGGGAGACCTTTAATGGGATTTGTGGAATCCATTTTGGATCTTGTGTGAGTGTAATTGGTATGTGATAAAGTTTCATTTATTACTTGCCTAATGGTAGCCCGTCCAGGTTCGTAGAGAATCACCATTCCATTGAATAATATGTTTTCAAATAATTGGATTTTTGGATTTGAAGTGAAAACGAATAGGAAATAAGAAATAATGTTGATTGGAAGGGTGTTTTGTATAGAGTGGTTGTTTTTTATTTAGAAGCACCATGTAGTTTTATTTATTGTAACACACTAGGGTTATTATATTGCAGATCCCAATATAAAAGTTTTGAGAAGATAACATGTAGTGAAGTTTGAAAATATATAATTAATGAACATATTTGATGATTTGGTATTCCATTTACCACTCAATGGTTTTGGATCAATCATTAATAGTATCTATGGAGTTCAAATGTGAAAATTGTATTAATTTTAAAGAAATTATATGTCACTATTTTGTTTTAATTTTATTTTCAAATTATCTAGATATAGAAGAAATGACTTCTATTCAAAATAAATAGAAGAGTAAAGATAATATAGAATAAAAGGGTAAAGGAATTGTGTGCTATGATATGGAAGATGGAAGGGGAGGGGTTATCCATATATGATTTAATGTATGTATAAATTACAGAGGAAGAGTTGTTTTTGATAGATGATTTGTGGAATACCAAAGATAGATTTAGTGATCTTGACTAAGGAAGATAGAATTCTTTTAAGGTAATTTGAGTTATATAATTATTCTTTATGAATATTATTATAAGTTAATTTGCGAGGATCACATTATTTATCTCTTTATAATAACGTTTTTATTATATATAGAATCACATTTATATTTATAATACATATTACAATTGATGAACATTGAGTCAAATTCATGTCATTAAAGTAAGAATAATCCTATAGGTCTACAAACTAATTTCTTCCTCACTTGGGTAGAAAAAGACAAGGGAGATAACCTTGGGTGGAAAATGTGAGCTATTCAATAAACCATTCAATAGATAGTGATATTTGGTGAACTGTGACTTCACCTAAAATTATTCAACTAGAGAGCCTTGGTGAGGAGTGGATTCATCGAAACATTGTATCTACCTAAATAGAGAGTAGTAATGGATTTTGACACAAAATCACAATGTTGAGTGTATTCTTATTTGATATAGGCTAGTGAGTGTAAACCTAGTAAAATATGTGTTTCACATTATACTTTTCATTCTTCACATGTTCATGATATTATTTGTGGATGAATTTGATTATGAAAATACAACCAATGGTTGAATAGGTATTCTACATAACTAGTTAATTTGATCCAAAGGAATATAATAAAGGTGAATAATTTAATTCTTCTAAAACAACGATTTACCCCTACCTCCCACGGTATTTCGAGATACAACAATATCCCTTCATGAGATAAAATTTTATGGTTAATTTACTAGTGATTAAAAATAATACATCCTATATATTATTTACTTTCTATGTTCCACAAAACACGATCTAGATTAAAATCATGGACTAAATCACTCAAAGAGGATGAGGATTTGATAAAATGAGATGAAGAATACAGTACATGATTTTCATGAGGTGGTATAAGGACATCCATAAAAAGCTATTAAACCTATGATAAAGAAAAAAATATCTCATATTATAACCCATACTCATCCATAGTGGAGACACTTCAAAAAATAGAGTAAATATTTTTTAGATAGTGAATGCATAGTAAACTGATAAATGACATTAATGAAACACACTGGCATGAACTGAAGAAAAAAATTGATACTGGACCAAATTTGAGTGGAAAAAAAATACCTTTTATGATTAGAACTAAAGTACAGAGTCAAAACATGTTTATTAATGTGAAATATCATTTTATTAAAATAAATCTAAAATAAATAAACTAAAATATTTACTAAATTAAAATTTTACAAAATAAAAAATAAAACATAAATAATAACTAAAACTAATTAAGGAGAATAGGAATACTAGTATGGGGGAAGTTTCATCATTATTGAATTATCTACAAAAATGAATTTTGATCAGTTATTGTGGTTTATCAATCACATTAACCATTATTAATCATGATGAGTGGATGGATCATAAAAATGTAAAAAAATAATGTCTCGTATTTTACATGATTCTCAATTTCCAAAAGAGATATTTAAATAATATACAATGAAGGTAATGCATGTTAAAATGAGTAGGATCTATGAAACACCTTACTCAACATTATTGTAGTACATTGTATGGAAAGAATCTATAATAAATAAAGAGTATAAAAAAAATCCATCTCGAAATTTTCATCGAAATATGTACACAAACTCAGTAATCATGTAATTAATAGATGTGGTATATGATATTAAGAAACTAATATCTATTCTAAATTGATTCATATTTCACAAAAAAAATATCATGAAGAAGATACCTTAAATCATAGTGAGAATCATCAAAAATTCAATCATCACTCAATATGCCAGAAATCTATTAGAAAAGTCTTCGAATTGAATTTTTCATGGGAATTCAGTAGACATTCATGAAAATATTACAAAGGTAATTATTTTATGGACTTGATATTGTCATGATCTCATGATCAAAGAATATTTTGGTATATGGAATAGATTTTTGTGGACTTGATACGGTTCATCTCTCTTGAAAAGATGTGTTGCTATAAAATCTGTGCATGTAAATAAAATGAAGTAGAAACAACTATAATAAAGTGTAATAGTGGCAAAAGGGGTCATTCATAGGGTAAAAAACATCGGTCATTCACAATTAAAAATAATAACTTTTTATCCATTGATAATATAATCTTTAAAATTTCATTAATCACAAAAATAAAATAATAATCTAAGGAATGGATCAGTTTTAGAAACCTCATAGAATCACTATGTCTCACCTACACCATAGTGCTAAGTTATGGACATTCCATGACTATAGAGAAGCCACCACCATTCAACCATATAAAATTTTTCCATGATCATCCTTGAAGACACATATGTCTATCCATATTAAATGTTGACAATGATAATTGGAGGAAATGATTTGATTGTTTTAGAATGTGTCTATGGGGATTACTATGAGAATGTGAGAAAACTCCTCACAATCCTTTGGCACCCTCTTTTCCCCATCTGAACAGAATCTAAAATGGAACAATATTGATGATAAGGGGCCTATGAGTTCCATTAAACGTCCCCTGCAACATATAGTTGAATTATCAACTCATAAAAATGATAATTTAAGAGGAATATTGTGGGATTAAAAATAGATATAATGGAGAAAACAAACCAAAACTGAAAATTAAATATTAGAATAAAACTATTTTAATCATACAATATAGATAAAAAAATTTAATTCATTACAAGTGTGGAGAGAGAATAAATTTATCTTTAAGAGGGAATCTAATTTGATAATAATCTGTGCATGAGATGGATTGAACATTTATGTTTTGATTCAATCCATGTTTCTAACAAACAATTGGATTCAACATTGACCATCTTCCATTCATGGCACATCATATTTTACCCATGATAACAAATTTTATTATTCAATGGATGTGCACCATGTGAAATTCTACAAAAACCCTTACATTTATTTTTGATGCAATAAAATGGGAATATCCCATTTTTGGAGACACACATTTCATATTGATTTTGTGGAACTCAAATTGATCCCATGGATATTTTTCATTTTTATGAAACTTATTTAAACATTCTACGGTGTTCTCAATCATTGGTAGTGTACTAAGAGTGACTTCAACTCATAAAGGTAATGAATAATCTCACCCATATCATTTAAACATGTGGTATAACTAAATAGCTTGTAACTTGTCTAATATCATGTTCCCTAGATTTGGCTAATTTATATTCATCATAAAATCATCTACAAAACAATAATCTATATATCAACATTCCTTGGGGAAAATATTATATATGTTGAGATTCTCCCAAATTCCATAAAGGGGAAAAATGTTACCCATTAGATTTCTTTTCAGATTATATAATACGAAACCCCTTTTACCTAGAAAAATTTTCTTTATAGGGATTATGATTATTTAAAACCCTAATGTATTAATTATTGCACTTAAAAATCACAAATATCAACTGTAGCTCTTAGAAAATATCATACATATAATTTCTAGTGGGAAATATATTTTCTATGATCTTTATTTTTGGATTTCACCAAAAACCCAATTCAAAGATGTTTTTTTAAGTTATAAAATATATAAAATATTACCCATTAAATTATCTCCTCAAAATCCTATATTTTTCTAAAAAATATAAAACATTATTTTCAACTCTCCCCACACATTAAAAAGTAATTTTCATCAAGATCACAATAGTATTAATTATTTTAAAATGAAAAAACTCTTTCAATAAATTATAGAGATATTGAAAAAAATGGAATTAAGATGAAACAAATATTAACTTTATTTATCCCTCTCTCCTAAACTCTTTAATCCAATTATCCAATTACCACATTCCACAATAATTCAACTTATAAATAGATTTTTTATTACTCACACACTCAATTCCCAATTATCTAAAAACATCATGTGTGATCCAAATATATCATTAAACTCAAGTAGTAAATGAATTATATCAATGACCATTATGTTGGATTTATAATGTGTTATTTAAAAAAAGTAAAAATTAAATAGTATTAATATTTAAAATATAATTTATATATTTTTAAAATCAGATTCCATCAAGGTCACATCAATTAGAATGTTTCACCTCATTTCTAAAATAATAAATTCAATGGTTTTGGTGTGATTTATATATTTTGGAGTGAGGAGATTAAAAAAATATATTTCTCATTTAGTTTAAGGGTCCATAACACGCACTCATAGAAACAATGAAAACAATAAAAGATATGAATAAAATATACCTTCATATTCTCTTCCCCACACTAATTAATGAGACCCAAAGGATTTAACAAAATACTATTAATGCTAATAAATATATTAATAATTGATAATTATAAAAAATTAAGGTAAGAAACAACATGCTTTATCTAGATGGAAAATTATAAATTAACTTCCCAAAAAATGATCATTAATGAAATTCTCACCTGAAACCCTCCATAAAAACATATAAGAAAAATAAAATTAAAAATAATGTCTGTAATGTGAATGTGAAATTTTATAAAAATCTAAATAAAACAGTAAATTAAAGAGAATGAGTATTTTATTATATCTCCCAAGAGGTGTTTTACATAGGCTCTCCATGTAAATTCCCTAACATCAATAATCTAGATATTGTGGTTACATTAATATTTTGACACTAGATATAATGGATCTTGTCTCAGAGGAGCAAATAGTTATGTAGTTATGGATACCTAGGTACATAACTTAATTGAATAATACAATTGAAAACCTAATATACAAAATATAATATTCTTTGAGAACACAATAATTTTATTTATAATATCCCAACGTGTCAATCACAATACACTTCCTGGCATCATGGGGAATGGAAATATGGAAACATGTGAGATATAATCCACAATAAGAGAATGATTACAATTGATGATATCATGAATAATTAAGTTGTAATCTATATGATAAGTTAAATAAATGAATCTCACCCCATTCAATCAAGTACATGAGTATAATATATAAGAAATAAATGATGATCAAATAATTTCATATAAATAATTACATGATATTGAAAGTTACCATCGATATTCTAGCTAATAAAATAATATAATTGAACATCCATAACTAATATGATAATTTGGAAATTCATAATTAAAAAAATAAAAGATTATCTATTATGTCCTAGTTCTAAGACATATAAAATAATATTAAGTCTGGGTGCTAAGAAATCTCTGTAATTAGACCTCAGACAAACAAAAATTCTCATGAGACCCACCACTGCATTAGTGAGCTATAGTTTTTCCCACTCAGAACTAACTAATTTTAATTCATTGCTCATAAGAAAGGCTTGAAACATAATCTACATTAACATTTGTATTGAAAAAGTAAAATATGAAATTTGAATACAACCCCTAATCCATAAAAATAATCATTAACCATTAGAGTAATATGGAGAATGTTGTAAAAATAGTAAATCCCTAGTTAAATTGATCATAAACCATCCAGAGAAATAATAAGGATGATATCATAGAGAAAATATTGCTTATAAGGATTAAGTGATATAAGGTTTAACATAACTAGTTAAAATAAATACCATAATAATTACATTAATAACATATTTAGAGGAATTCCATTTTCATATTGAAAATTGCCTTTGAAGAATCATAGTTATTATTTGTTTTATCAATGATTTTATATTTTTTGATAAATAATATTAAGTATTTATTTTGAAAAATAGGTAAAAACATATGAATGTTCTAACAAAAATATAAAGGGTTGAAATTTATTGTTTTTAAGAATGATTTCTTCCAATCATAGTGGATCATATTAAGAAGCACTAGATGCAGAGTATCACAATGAGTAGCACCATTTTCAGATGTCATTAGAATGCTATGTTTTTCACGAGACACCTCATTAGTATTATAAAAATCAAAATGATGTTCATGATCAATCAAATTTGATGTTTTTTATAAATCTGTTTCTTAGTTATAATGTTAGAATTTTTATGAAGAGGTTGAATGAAGTAAGAAATATACAGAGTTAGAATTTTCTTATACATTCTCACATTAAGTCAGATAATGATTTTCAGTTTTCTAATTCTAAAAGTATAATATGTCTATTGTAACACATGTGACGAACGACTTAGGACTAAAAAGGGGTGAATTGGTGAAACCAATCGTACTGAGTTTTAGATGGAATGAAAGAAGTTATTGAATGTAAATGATGTAATAATACCTTCTTTGGTATGTCAGATGATGATTTTCCAATTTTTTAGTACTCATAAATCTTGAAAACTATCATGATAAAATATCTAGAATAAATGGACAAATCATAATATTTTTATCAGTATTAGGAGTAAATACCATGTTTTTCTCTGATATAAATGTATAGGGTACACAAGTTTTCAAAAGCATGAATGTGTTATTTTTAATGAGGTTTTATGAATTTAAAATAGATCGATTGATGTTTACATGATAAATAGAATTACATTATTATGAGTAATCCATTTAACTAAAGACGAGGATGTTGCATTAGACTGACTCTAATAAGGAATGTTAATCAGACTAACTATGATGGGGAAAGTCAATCAAACTGAATCAAAAAAGGAAAATCAATTTTACTTAATTTGAGAAGTAAAGTCAATTGGACTGACTCTAAGATGGAAATTTCAACATACTAACATCGATGAGGAAGGTCAATAAAACTAAATCTTATAAGGAAAGATAATCCAAATAACACTCCTTAGGATAGATAATTTGGAATGAGAAAACAACATTCCATCATAATGGGGAAAAGTTAGGATGTCTGAGAAAACTGATTATAGAGAAGACTCAAGAATATTCCACAATATTATTGATGAGATGAAGTGTTCAAATAAGAAATTAAAATTTGTGTAGATCATATAGTTACTGAATTTTTTTAATAGGAAATCATTCTTTGGTTTTATACCTTTTCAATTCTAGGATTCCTATAAATAGATGCACAATAAATTTCTACATTTCTACATTTCAACATTTCTACTTGTGAAAAAGGAAGAGAACTATATAGTTTGAGTATTATTTAAATTTATAAAGATATCTCGTTAAATGATCTGAATGTTTAAGGTTTTCTTACCAAACAATGGAAGACTAGACTAAGGGAGATTAGTCTTTGGAAGATCATATTCATAAAGACAAAATTCAGGGAGATCAGACTGAGCAGTTGAACAGAGTTTCAGGTGTGCAGTTTGGTAAAAGGGTTTATCATAACGAATCCATGTCAATAATTTCATGATAGTAAGATTTTTGTAATGACGCAATCTGACTAAGGGGCATTGTAATGAGGTTCTAGAAGGGGTCTTTCATGATTTTTTATGATAATTTCTTCTAGGACGCAATTGATTTGTTATAAAAAATTAAAAAATTATTGGATTCTATATAATCAATAAATTTGGAGATATATTCCATCTAATTAGAGTTGACACATGTTTTATTCACTTCATAATTATATTGAATTTTTCTATACCCATGTGAGTAGGTTTGGAAAGGATGTAAGTTTGCAGACCATGTCTGATGCTTGTAAACCATGTGTGAATTACCTTATTTCTTATATTCCCATGCATGATTACTTAATAAATGATGATAAGGTAATTATATTTAATAGGATACATGGTCTTACTTTCTAAATGCTTTTATTATTATAATTAGTTTACAACTGATTCAACCATCACCCTTATTAGTTTTTATTCGATCCATTAGAACATCAATTTTCATCAAAGTGAAGTTTCACTTGTTCAATTCCTATCATTGATAATAACCATTATAAAATAAATATAGTAACTCGAAAACTTTATGGAAAAATAATTATGAATTGAAAATTTAGAAGATTCTTTATCTCCAATCACAAGTCTTGGAAGTAGTCAATGATTCTACAATTGAGTTTCCACCTATTGAGAAAGATTTCCCAATGAATGTTACAAATAAGATAATGTAAATACCCAATGTGACATGTTCTAGGCCGTTCCCTCCAAATTCTGTTTGTAATAGGCTAGTGAATGATGACTAGAATTCAGTAGGCATATCACATAGATGGGAGACCTTTGTATATGGTACCTAAACACATGAACCAAAAACCACCTTAATGCAACAGTGTAGAGATCTAGGGTGATGGAATATAATATTCATGTATAGAAATAATCTAGAACAGAGTAAAAAAAAGTACAAAAATCATGAAAATTAAAAACCCCATTACAAAAATAGAAAACAATAGGAGAATCCAACCTGTTTATAAGGAGGGGTTCACTATCAAACAAACTACTAGAATTCTCCTCGACCTAGCTATTGTAAACAACTTGGTCAATCAAGTTCACTAGGATTTTCCTATATAGGGTCCTATGAGGACTCCATTTAAAGGCTCATGGTCTTTGAAAGACACAAAAAATTCTATAAATCCCATGAAATGGTGAGTATATGAATACTCAGTACGAATCCCAAAACACTAAAAGAAAAGAGAGAAAATGAAAGAAAATAGTACACTCAACCTAGAAAAAGGTTACCTAATTTAGAGAGAAACTCCCTCTAAAACAATCATATTTTAAACTTGTTTATTAGCATAGTCTATAAGGGGTGTCAACCTAGACATGTGAAAACACCACAAGGACACCATGAAATCACCCAGATATAGTCATACCATACTCTAAATCTCATGAGGTTCTGACTTCATATTCATGGACCAGATTCTACTTGATTTCATTATTGTATCAAAAACCAAAAAGAAAAAATTATATGAGCTCAATTATCCCATATGACACACATTCAAGAGAATTACTCCCTTAGGAACAACATATTAGGTCCAAATCTAGTTCGAAGAACTAGAGGTCCTACCATTAAAACATGTTCATTAAGAAAGGCTACAAGAATTGAAGTGGAGGGGCCAACACCTCACCAATGATCATATTTGAGGGAGAAACACTCCAAAATATGAACAACATGAATCTTATCCAATTATAGAGAATGGTGCAACCCACCCCTCATCGATGCAGTATAATTGAGGCAGTACTATCTCCTTACTAACCCAATGAACCAATCTCATTACTAAATGGTGTGGCCCAAACCTCAATCGGTCAAGGAAGCACTATATACTAATCCGGAGTCACTAATATATGGTGGATGGGGCTGAAACATGTTATTGTACTCAACAGACAAGGGAGATCCAACTCTAATGAATAAACAACTTTCCACTTCTACTCAGAGATGGGGGGTTACAACTCCATATGTGTGGACCCGAACACTGATACGATATGTGAGTAACACATTGGGGCAAGAGGACCCTCATGATGGGTATGATATAGGAGTACCAATCTACCATATTGATTAATATAGGGGAGTCTCACCCTAACAGGATATGAGAGTTCTGATCCCAGGTAAGAGGACCTACTCCCTAGTATGACAGGGGATTACAAACTCTGTTGGAACAACAAGTATGGAGGTCCAACACCAAAGAACGATAGTGGATTTCTAACTCCATGGATATAGGACCCGTTCACTCACACAATTGGAAATTAACATCTCTATATATACATCACCTCTAGAGGACCCACACCCTGGCGTGGTATGGGAGTTACAAATCCAAGGATAGAGGAACTACACCATAGTAATTTATTGAGAACCTATCATAATAGTATAATTTATCATCTAAATATTCTTTTAATAGATATGGTGACCTACGAGGGTCCCATTTATCCAACCAGTGTTCATCAATGTGCAACCCAATAGTAGTTTTTTAAATATTAAAATTTAAAACTATAATTGAGAGTTATCTGATATGAAACATACCCTAAATGACCTTCTTGGGTGAATTTGTGTATATAGATGTGACACACCTATAAAAGTACCCTCGATTAATAAATGTAAAATTCTTAATAAGGGATCCAATTCATTCCAAATAAAAATTAAATAAAATTTACATTTATACTAGTTTGAAATATAACTTGGTCACATACAATGGTTCAGATATATGGTTGGTCATCCTCCAATAAATAAATCACCAATAAAATTTATAGTTTAGAATTTAGATCACAATATCCAAAAAAAATTCACTTTAAAATTTTATCTTTAACCAGCATTAAATTTTAACAATTTTCTAAATATATATGAAAATCCCAAATGATGGATCAAGTATAGAAGTTACATTTTCAAAAATATAGGAAACCCATACACCTTAAAAATGAAAACAACATCCAGTTTAATGAAAAACATTGTTTTTCCCATGAAACCAATTAAAAATCAAATTATAACTAGACTATTATCACAAAAAAAGTTACATAGATAATCATGATAACAACCATTGAGGTAGAATTAACAAGAAATAAATTCTAAATAAATATAAAGCATTGCATATAATCAATTATGAATGTTATGTAATTAGGCATGATAAAAATTAAAAAACCATGTACAAACTGAGCATGGAATAACACTAAATAAAGGATACAAAAAACAATAGGAAACATATAAATGTATCTACATGGATTGAAATATACATGACATGTAAATATCGGTTTTCCTTTAACGATAAATGTAATGCTTCATCAATTCTATACCAGACTAATGAAAAATACTACAAATTTCATAAATCGATATGTAGTAAAATATATATCATTCAATCAAGGTGAAATAATAAACAACTATAATTGAAAATAAAATGAACAAAATTCAAGACATTGGAAACATGGACATTTCCAAATTGAAGGGGTGATTAATCCTATACATTCCTATTTACCAAGTGCCGACACATTAATAGTCTCCTGTCAACCAGCCCAAACAGTTATAAAATGTAAATGAAACTCCTATGATACAACTTTGTATCATCCTAACATAGCTCACTACTGAGATGGTGGCCGAACCAGTGGGTCACAAGGCTTTAAGCATGACTCTGTATACACCAGAGGTTGTTGGAGAGTTGAGAGGGTGTAAGTAGATGATAGAAAGGAGACTATACAATCATATTACAGTGTTATCAATACATCCAACGTGCGTGATACTATTATCATTTGGATTTTAATTTTGAGTGTTTGAATTCTCAAGGGGGATTTATGTATTCATTAATATGGATCTGATTTTTGGTTATTTTTTTCGGGTTCCCACTTACCCCATTAAATGTGGTTTGTTATGAAAATATAAAAAATATTTGAGAGTATAATCTAAATCGAAAGGCATAAAACATGAAGTGGAACAATACAATGAAATAATGTGGAAATCAAAAAAATTTCACAAAGTAGATATCCTTCAGTATCTTATGGTCCTGCTCGATCAGGTTCTCATAAAACCCATGTACATGAAACATCCACAAGCTAGAGTACATAGTCGAGAGAACATAAGGTATACTCAGGTAACATAGTGCAATGGTGTCCAAGGTATGGTGTGAGATATAAATCCCAGTATGTTACCACATAATGTGTCTAAAACTATATCCAATATGTGAATAATAAGTAAAGCAGTGTGCAGGTAATATGGATAAATAAACACTGATGAATAAATAAATAAACACTTATCATCTCATGTCCCAATAGGACAGCTGGACGACACTACAAACTATATATCATGTTCAGAATCAGAGTATAAAAGGAGACCATTTGTATAAAGTTAAATATACACATAGTATAGTTCTGTATTGTATCCACCTATATGAACCATGTAAGAGGCAATAAAATAGCCTATATACCTCTAATACTAGGTGTTGAATAGACCTAGGAAAAATTTAGTCATCCATAACTAGGATAAATGACCATATAATCTCAAACCATATGGTCCATTCCCTACATATCAATAGAATGTGATATTTCATGCAAGATAATTAGGATGGAGATTTTTACATCATTTCAATCCTATAAATCATGAGTGTTACATCATGTAAACACTAAATAGGGGATTACATATCAATCCCACAATCCCAATAGTATCAATGGTGTGCGATTCCATGACTCAACACCAATTATAATGGAGCATGATTCATCAATTCTATATAAAAAACCTACCATCATTCCATATCCCATATCAATGCATAATCATATTTTTATTAATATATACATGATGTAATAACTATCTTGCATTTAATTTATTTATCCCATTATAAACATGGTCATTTCATTTATAAAAATTGTAATTAAGCATATACTTAAGTATGCACTAAACAATGTGGTCGTGCATCACTTTTCAATTCATTTCATATAAACTATTTGTTACATTCAATCCATATAATTCATTTCATTTTAAAATTTCATGGATATAAAGCCTCATGAACATTTCATTCCCTTAAATACATTTTAGTTGATTAAACAATCTGAAAATTCATTTTTAATGGTTTAATTATGCACTTAAAATATTACTTGGTCAATGGATAGTTACCAAAATAGGTAATTACATTATTAATAAAAGGAAGGGCCTTGGGGGGGTTTATTTTCAACTTGACACTTATAAGGAGTTGAACTATCCATTCACATATAAGTTGTAGTTGTTAATAAATATTAATATGTAAAAAGGATTAAAATGGATTCAAGAATAACAAGGAAGGCCAAGTACTTAAATTAACCGTATCAAAATAATAACAAAATCATAGAGAAACACTAAATAATCAATAAAATAACGATTTAAACCACTAACCATTACTAAATAATTTTTTTAACAGTGCACCTCATTTGAGGTGTTTTATTATAAAAACCTATCATTGTTAATGAAAAATTCATTTAGCATAATCCATCATCATATTCAAGAATCATATTACAATTCACCAAGGATGGATTTAGAACAACCAACAACATGAAAAAACAAATATAAAGCTCTAAATGACACATAGGAGGTTCCATGATCGATTGGGTAATTTTCTACACATGGAAGTTCCAATATTAATAAAATATGAATTCACATAATTTTTTTTGGAACAGAATAATTTAAATAATGTAGTGAAATTCAAGTTCTACACCCAAGGGGTGTCTTTAGTCAATGTTATAATTTATTATTTACATAATAAGGATCAATTGGGGTAACATAATGTGAGTGGATCAGTCTAATATGATGATTTTTCAAAAAGGAATCCTATAGAAAAAACTTCCATGTGGCACAAAAAATCTATTTAAAAAATTATGAGAATTTACTGGAAGATTAGTAGATAATCTACCTAGTTTTATAGGAAGATATAATCATCCGATATTGAGTATTGATTCGTTTTGGTTTGGAAGAAATATATGAAATAGTCTTTCTCTCTAAAAATCGGGAAATTGAGCATGCACCATGACATTTTTCTCAAGTGAATATTAATTGGGTAATGTTTAAAAAGATATTATGGGATTGTAAATGTGGATCCATAGAAACAAATGACAATCAAATCAGATGTCAGATATATGATCATCTCCATTCAATGATTATAGAGGAGGAAGGATTATATTGGGAAGGGTGGAGGTTCACACAACTTCGAGGATGATAACAAAATAAAAATTCAGTATTTAAATTAATTAAGTTAAAATGATCATTTTACCCAAACAAACTGTGTCACACTCTTTGGATATATGGGTTTTCTAAACCATGCACAAACAGTGAGACATCCACATCCCATGAAACCCACCTTGCATGGTTTTCCCACATAATTACCCAAACCATGATCCTTCCTTATGATGAATGTTTCATAGGTACTACATATGTTGGACTGACTATGAAGGATATGAACATGGTTGGTGTAAAATATGATCAGTCCATGTCACACCTATTATACCCATTATTCTTTCCTCGTGGCGGGCTGATGGGGGCTGCATAGTTTTAGATAAACCAGGCAAAAAATATATTCCTCTTCTTATTGAGGTTTTTTTTGGTCTGAGGATATCGTGACATGATAGAGGACATGAGGAAACTTTTGGACTATCAACTATATATGAAAAAATTTAATTAAAGTGTTCCTAATCTCTGAATTACATTCCAAATCTCCATTCAAAAAATTACATATTCAGTAAAACCCAAAAATTAAACACACTAATAATTTTTCCATCACTCAAAACATGGTTCATTATAACCTCCCCACCATCTAACTTCTCGTCCTAGAGGATCCTTAGAGAACAAAAAAAACATAACCCAACATTCACAGTTCGGGAAGTCTCTTTCAAATGGCCATGTTGAATTTATAAATGACCAAAACACCTCCAATATTAATATTAATCATATGACACTTATCGAAGCAAGTCTTGATATGATCGTATTTTTCTAACTAAAACACCAAAAAAATTCTTACTTAAGACAAATTATCTCGAGAAATGATAAAATCATCATCATGTTAAACATATGACTTCTAGTTCTCCCAAAATTAGGATTAAACATCATAAGTGTCCAATTCTGAGAAATTTTTCCTCCACCATCAAAATTTCATAAGAAGAACAACCAAAGAGTTCTAACAATGATCATGATGTTGTTTTTTAATTGAGATATAATAAATAAATCATAGGTCATATCAGGGACAAAATTGTGAAGAAGAAATTGAATTTCAATCAACCTAAGTGAAACTAGATGCACAATATTTCTACGAAGACATTATTCATGGTTACACAACACATTCCCTAACCTAACAACATGTTATAAAATTTATCTACTAGATTTTATCCATTAAATAAGATGTTTAACAGTTGGGACATTGATGACTGATCATTATCAATACCCTCATATTTGAAAACTAGTGTATCTCAAATAGAACTGCAATACCTTCCTCTGAGATGTTTCACATTCATAACAACTACTCTAACCAAGTCCACAATGGACATTCGATGATGTTCCTATATCATAGAATCATTGATCCCAATAAATATTCCAGGATAACCAATAAATAAATGAACTGTATTCCAAAAAACTATCCAATAGTAGTCCACACTTCATGTTTACAAGAGATACATTAACACAAAAAAATACTTCCACATCAGATCATTAAAGGAACCTATGGAAGCATCCGCATAGAGGTCAACTAAATGGAAAATGTATGGTGTCCAAAATATCATCCCCTGTACTCTTACATAGGAACCCAAGTATCATAAATTACTATGTCTTGAAGAAAACCATGCATCCATCCTGAAACTCTAATAGAGGTTACTTATCAATCCCAACTACTTTTAAAACATTATCATGGTGTAAGACAAATGATCTCTCAGTGCACCATGGTTGATGTCAAGATTGGGTACATGATTTTCCCTTTTATAAGAATAAACTAAGAGGATTTGAAGAATTTCCAACCAAACAAGTAAAAAAAGGAGAACAATTTAACAACAAAAGTTCAAACTTGTGAAAGAAGCATTGATTCACCTGCCAACACATAATCATTAACCGACAAAAATACTTTACCACCTGAAGTTTTCTATGTTTTTTCGACACAACTAATGTTGTCCATACAAAACCAATGGTGCTTTATAAGGTTTTTTATAATAAAAACTCTTCAAAATAATTCATTCCCTTATGATCTGACATGTAAAAACTATAATTGATGTGACATTGAGCACCATTGTAGTGTCCTAGTCATCGAAATAAGAGATAGACTAGCCGCTCATGAGTGTGCTAGGTCAAAACCACCTTAAACCCAAATGTTTACGAGGTTGTTATAAAAACCAAAAACAACTAGATGGCATGCAAAAATACATGATTCTCTAGAATCTCTATCATGTTAATTGGGAAAAATGATTCCTTTTTCTTTGAGGTGACATTTCTATGAAGGTGACCAAAGCACATACTCAATAGTTCAAGCCTCAATGATTTCACTGAACTCAATCTATTCATTACATCATATAAAATCATGATGGGTATCATTTATTTCAACTCATACTACCCTGAGATTATATATGTTGAATAGAACATCCTCAAAACTACTAATAGGTTGTTGAACTTATGAATACATGGATATGATGACCCATAAATGTAATTTAACTCAGATTCATACTGCCTTGTAGGAAAATTAACCTGGATGATGATACACCATGTCATCCATTACTAAGGAAACAGAGACTCACAAGACCTAATAAGGGTATAACCATTCCCTTGCCATGTCTTACATTCTGAAATAGAGCATTAAGTGATGCTCACTCTCATAAAAAAGGTCAATGATACCATGATCACCCATCCGAACAAGGGTATCATTTAGAAACTAAGGGTCCTACTAGAGACAACATACCCCTAATGACATAATAAAAGGGAATGATCATTAAAAAAAAGACATTTATGATCTAAGGGTGATAACTACCATATATCGTCCCCTCAAGAAGGAATAATCACCATCCCCATAACCATGTCATGAAAAATAGATCCACTATGTCCAAACATATTAAAAAAGTTACTAGGTCGATGATCCCATAATTCAATCCATTGATATAAAAGAGAAGTCCTACAGAATACTATCATTTTTTCTTATAAGGAAACTCAAAGAGATACTTAAACTACACTTACATAAGGATTTAAACAATGAATATCACCCAAGGTTACATTTTTATGTCATTATTATTGAATCAAATAAATTTTAATCATTTAAAAGTTTTATAGTAGGACATCAAGGAATAATAGGACTTTATTATCATAATTACTTTTCAAACTTTACACATTTATTGAAATACCATCAAAATTGAAAAATTTATCATATAAATTACATTATAATAGAGAAGGAGTCATATTAGGGTTATATATAGAAATCATAGATTCATTAGAGAGAAACTAAATAGCACATTTTTATCTTTTAATGTTTAAATCACCCATAACAAGATGCCTTATAAGAAACATGCCCCAACTAACCTGCATGGGTCCAGCTGTGTATTTAGACGCGACTCATATGGGACATTAATCCCATGTAATAAAAGTAAAATTGTAAATAACTCATTCAATTCATTCAATATTAAAATTAAACAATTTTTACTTTTTAACAATTTCAAAATATAACATAGACACATACAATAATTTAGTTATATGGTTGGCCAAATAACAATATGTAAAGAACCCATACACTTAACAGTTTTTTCACTTGGATCCTATTGACTATAATAACATCACATTAACATTTTATCTTTAAAATATTTTACATTTTAATAGTGGTCCAGAGAGATATAACAATCCAAAAGGATGGTTCGAGTATATGGGTTACATTTTCCAAATTTTTGTGCTCTCATGCATCTTATAACAAAAGAAATTTGTCACTATTTAATCGCCACAACAATATTAATCCCAAAAAACCAATTAAGTATTAAATTATAACCAACATGGTATCACATGAAATAGGCACATAAAATGATTCTATAATGAACCAATGCATAATACAAAAGAAATACATGATAAAAAAATTGTTACATAGAATATGATCACTTAAACATGTTATATAATCAATCATGATAAAAATTAACAAAAAAGGTAAAAACTATTAATTGAAAAACAATAATGTATCACAATACAAATAGAATGAATCATACAAATGAAATTATACGGAATGACCAATTCATTGAATGTTAATCTCTATGTGCCTACAATGATGAATGTAAGGCTTCGTCTATTCCATACTGGGCCAATATGAAATTAAAATAATTTCTATAAATGAAAAAGATTTGGAATATATGAAATTTAATCAGGGTTAAATAATAAGAAATTGTACTATGAAACCACACAATAAACAATCCCAACCCTATACACATGGAAATTTCCCCGTGGGTTAGTTGATCAGTCCTAGACAAGGCCACTTACCGTGCACTAACACATTAATTGTATCCTATCATCCAGCCCAAATTAGTATGAATAAGGAAATGAAACACATATGATACCACATTGTCACTTCCTGACCTGAATCAACACTAAGAAGGTGGTTGGACTAGTGGGACACATAGACTCAAGCACACCACTCAATAAACTAGAGGTTATAATCAAGTATATAATGAATAAGAAGTTGATATAATGAGTATTATTTCCTCATTTCAGAGTATCATAATAGTTTAATCAGATAATATATAAAAAAAATAGCGGAATTAGTAATAAAGGAAAGAATAAGAGATTAATAATAAGAATATTCAATCTCACTGGAGTTTTGATTATTATGGTAATGAATTTGATGATTTTATTAAGATGATCTTGATGGGATTCAGTGATCGTTATTTTAGGATGTTCGGTTTCTGTAGGAAAATGGGATGAGGTGTCAATGTCAGTGGTAGCACTATGCACAATGCATCCAACTTACATGATAATATTATCATTTGGATTTCAATTTTGAATGTGGGTTGTTGTTGTATTTATGATGTATTTAGTTTTGGTTCATTTGGTTGGGTTCCCACATAACCCCCTTTTATATTGGTTATTCATATAATATATGAAAAATCATTTTAGATCATAATATTAAACAAAATACATTCAAATGGATGTGATATAGTATAGAAAAAGTATAAGGAAATGAAACCAAAATCCCCGAGAGAGACCAACGTGATATTCTTAATCTCCACCTCAGACCTGTGCTACTGAATACTAGGTACTTGAATCCATGAAAAGAAAGCATCTATAGTCCTACAATCATAAGGTTTACTTAGGTACCCCAATACAATGGAGGCCCGAGAAGGGTGTGAGATATAAAACCCAATAGGTTACCACCCATGGTGTGTAGAACTGAATCCAATTCATGAATAGTAATTAAATAGGCACACAATTAATATGAGTAGATAATATATTAGATTAATGAAATAAATAATGATCATAACAGGTTCTAATAGGACACCTCACTGACTCTGCCTACTATGTCTCATGACTGGAATGAGGGTCTAAAGAGTAACCAGTTTTGTATGGGTAGAGTGATAGCTCGATTAACAAGTATCATCATGAGTGATCATGGCATGAAGCTAGTGGATTTTCCTCCCACTATAATTCATTTCATATATGTCTTTCAAGATGATTCCACTAGCTTACCTGACACATGGGATGTGGATTTAATTATCCAGCTAGTGCCAGGTGAGGCTCCAATGTCTATTACTACCTAAAAGATGGAACCCATAGAGCTATGTGAACTCAAAAATGAATATTTAAGACCATGAGGCTTATGGTTTTATTAGACCTAGAACATAAAAATGCGTATCATTAGTTCTTTTCACCAATATGTTGAATGGTACCCTCATATTTTTCAGGGATTGTCAACGACTAGACCAGCTTATTATAAAAAATTGATATCCACTTCCTCGTATAGATGATCCCTTCTACCAGCTCTAAGGAGAAATTGTTTTCTCAAATATTGATCTAAGGACAGGATATCACTAGGTGCATGTGAGACCATCTAACATACCATTTATGGATTTCAAAATTATGTTCGGGTTGTATGAATATATGGTTATGCCATTTGGTCTCATAAATGCACCAATAGTCTTCATGTCATTAATGAATTGGGGTTTTAACCCATATCATAACTACTTTGTGGTTTTTTTTGACATATTGGTGTATTAGCGCTTTATACAAGACCATGAAACCCATCATGATAACGTGATATATACACTAAGAGAACAAAATAAATATGCAATTCTCAACAAATGACACTTTTAGAACAATTAGGATCACTTCATGGGTCATATCATTTCAGTGGATTGTGTTTTAGTTGACCAAGAGAAGCTGAGAATAGTGGTTTCCTAGGTTAATAAAAAGTATATTCCTGATTTATGTAGTTTTTAGGGACTTTTGGATATTAGATCCCTTTCATCCGGGATTTCGTTTTCTTACCAGTGCCTATTACAACCTTGACCAATAAATGTGTACAATCAATCTAGTGAGAAGCCTATGATAGAGATTTTTAGCTGTTGAATGGAAGACTAACCCCAACCTCAATCCTAATTCTTTATTTTATTGGAAGAAGATAAAATATTTATTGTGATGCTTCATGAATTATAATTGGTGAAATTTGGATCCTAGGTGATCAAGTCATGGCTTATGGATCCCGCCAACTGATACCGCATGACTGAAACTATCCCACACATTACCATGAGATAGTATTTTGGGTTTATTCTTTATGTTTTTAGAGACACAACTTTTTGGATGAATGTTTTGTTGATGTATGGATCATTAAACCACGATCTATATTTCCCCTAAATGATACATGAACATACGGTATCACAGATGGGTAGAATACCTACAGTTTTTTTCCATTGAGATTGCTTATACCCATGGTAATGTTAATGGTGTAGATGATTCATTTGGCTGCAAGATGTAGACACAAGTAATTCAGTTATCCAACATTGAGTGGATGATGATGGATTTGTTTTCTAAGATGCATCTGAAGGTTCAAGAACTGCACGAGAAAACAATTTTAGCATCACTTACCATGGTGTACTCTCTTCTAGAGTGGGTCATCATGTGAAAGCTATCTAATCATAAGGTGTCTATTTTAGATAATTAGTTACAATAGATAAACCACCTTTGGGTTGGGTTGTTGATGGCCATGAAACTCATCTTTAACATGTTTGTGTATAGTTACATTCAGATATATGGGGTGAGATGATGAAGGCATATCACACCTCTGTTTGGGAAGATCATCCAAGACTAACCAAGATGTATAGAGACATATATCGATAGTAATGCTGGCCTAGAATCAAGAATCAAATAGTTGGTTTTATTACTGATTTATACACCTCTTACCAGGTGATGGTTGAGAAACAATAATGAACTTGGCTTCTACATCCTCTATCCAATCCTGAATGGAAATGGAATAAAATCACCATGGATGTTGTTATAGGTTTTCCATGATCTCCTTAGGCCAGTGATTTAGTATGGGTGATTGTTGATAGGTTGACCAAGGTCACAAAATTCATACCTATTTGAAAGAACTTTTTATGATTGATGAGTTGGGATGGATATATATCTAGGAGATAATGTGACTTCATGGAATTCATTGTTCTATTTTATCAGACAGAGATTGCTTCTTTACATTATTGTTCTAAAAAGGGTTGTATAAGGCACTGGGTTCACAGGTACCATTGTGTACTAAATATCACGCTTTGAATTTTGGGATTTCTGAGAAGACTACATAAATTTAGTAGGGAATGGAACCAGATTATATCCTTGATTTTGGAGGTTCTTGGGAGAAACATATACAAATTATTGATTTACCAATAATAAAAATTTTCAGGAGACAATTCAAATATATCTGTATGAGGACCTCTATTGTAGACCATGTTGTTCAACATTTTGCTGGATCAATGAAAGTGAGTAAGATCTAGTGAATCCTTATCTAGTTTATTAGACTTTTGAGAGAGTTCAGCTGATTCCGAAGCATATTACTACAGCTCATTCCAGACATAGGTCTTATAGCGATCGTCACCGCATACATATTAAGTATGAGGTGGGGCATCATTTATTTCTGTGTGTTTCACCAATGATAGGTTATAGAAAGATTAGGAGAGAATATAATGATATCAAAAACATAATTTGGGTCTTTGGAGATAATGGAAATGGGTCGGCTGTTGGAAAATCATTTATTACTACCTTTGAGGTACGACTCCATGCAGGACATATTATGTGTATCTCAACCTCGACAGTATCACCAAAAAATTTCCCACTATATTCATCCTGATGACAACTAGCACAGACAAAATTCATCCTTTGATGAGTGTCTGATCTGTATCATCAACCATATCATGAAAGTTCCCTAAGGAATGTTAGATCCATTGGTCTGGGTGTTATGGAAACATGGGCACATTAGATGAAAAATGTTGGAGCGTAAGACTGATGTGTGTGCTCAATGGATATATCTTCTCTCAGATGACGTTCCACTACCCTTGAAAGGGAAACATGGGGATGATTTTTCTTTAGTATATGTTGTATAATGTCCTAACGTAAAATCTTGGTATGTACCATTATAAATTTGTTGTCTAAATATTTAAAATGAGCTAGGTCATGTGTGTGCGCACCCCACTATAGTTTCTAGGAATATATTTAAATAATTCAAGTGACGACATGCGATTTATGAAAAATGTTACATCATTCCAAAGCACAGAGTTCAGGATGAAAATAATTAATTAATTATTCAAATGATATAATAAGAGATTTAATATAAATTAAAATAAATCAATAAGAGATAATAAGAAATTTAAAAACCAAAATTAAAAAATTAAAATTAATTTAAATGAGAAAATTCCATTTTTTATTATTTTTTAATCCTTTTTTAAATCAATTTTAATTTATTTTTATTTACATCAATTTATTTTCCTTTTTTCATTTCTTTTATGATTTCTTATTATTCTTTTCTTTTTTTTCTTTTTTTTTATTTCTTTCCTCTTACTCACCTCTTCGTCTCCTAGTGTGTATCCCTTATAGCGCCCCCTTGGTGGTGTGCTTCCTCCTCCCTCTTCATCCTTCTAAATACTGCTACACCCCCATTCATCATCCATTTTCTTCTCTATTAGGTGCATAGTAAACCTCTCGGAATAGCCAACCCCATTGTCTAGAAATCATTCTATCTAGTTCCATGTCTGTCACACGATCTACTATGGAAGAGTTTTTCCCAAAATTTGGTTATTTTATAAAATCATTATTTTTATTTGGTTTTTGGTCAAATAAAAACCTAACATGGATCATAGTATCATTTATGACAAAAATGTAAGATTTATACACATATTCCCTCTATTTTGGTGCAGTTTAATAAAATTCATTGTTGTGCTGCTCATCGGTGCCTGTCTAATTCGTTTGGTTACACCTAAAGTTTTCAAATTAATAATTTCACATAATCATTTTATACTTATTTATCATAAATTCAATTATTAAAATTGTTGAAACATGGTCGGACACCCCGTTGGTTGTGCTGATGTGGTTGGTATATATATCGTTATCCTCAAATATTTAATTTATTTAAATGAATGTGTTTCACAACACTTTTAAATTGATTTTAAATAAAATTATATTTTTATAATAATTATGAGCCCTGAATTCTTAGGTTTTTGATTTTTTGTTGAGATGATATATTTATTAATAAAAATTTTCATTCCTTCTATATTCACTGATAAATTGCATTAGCTTTAACAGCTTGACTAAAATGATCATTTGAATGTGGCTTTGAGTTTCTATTATTATTTTATTGCAATTATAAATGTATATCCTATGATATCTTTTTTATAGAAAATGAATTAAATTAAATGTGGTGAGACAACATGAGATCATTATTAAGGACTGCATAAAGACTCCCCATTCTAGATCATTTACTCATTACGCGAGAGAGATGATGTCTTAGGCTCTTCTAAATGAGAGTTTCCCTGGGTTTTTAAAATACACATCAGTGATAATGGTTCCCAAAGTGACATTCTGGGATGAAGCTATTGGAAAACTATCTACACCATTCCTCAGGTGATACATGAACACTTATGTGAAATATTAGGATTAAATCATGACAAAAATATCCTCGAGCAATCCATGGTCTTTTCAAATAACGCTTTGGATGAGATTGGTGGTATTGGGTAACATGAAGGATACACCACAACGATACATTCAGAATGGGATCAGACTCTAACTATCAACTTTAATATAATACAAATGATTCATGGATGGGTTTTATTAATTTTTCCTTGATTCTTTTCATAATTTTTATGTTTTTATAGTGTCTTGAAACTTAAATTGTTGCACATAATTTAGACTCCATGATAATGCACAATTTTGGGGTATGCCTTCACCCAATTTTTACTTTTTTTGTCCATGTTCTTTATAAATGTGAACATATTTCTCTATACTGCTACTTTATTCGGAAACCAACATTGGACCGAAGCAGGTCATGTGATAGGGGTAACAATGAAGATCATACCTTGTTTTACTTATTTAGTTTCTCTAATTAACAACTTGTATTTATTATATATTGGGGCACTGCTTTAGATTAATGCATCTAATCGAATGGTTTAGACGCCATGGGTGCCTACCTACTGGGAGTTTTTCTCACACCCCTACTCGGTCATCATTGGAACCCATGTAGATTATACGATCTCAGGTATTGATAAAGGGATGTGTGCTGGTTCTGACGAAAGATTGTTTCTTGCTTGATAAGATGGAGAGTGGGGGAAATAGAATGTTATAGAATCATGATTAAGTTGTCATACGTTGTGAATTTTCATTTAAACATGGAAGCATGTTTGTGTTCATGTTTTTTATACATTCCTTTTGGGATAGATATCATTGCATGACATTATTGTGTATCTTTTTTTGATGTCATCTTATGCAAAGGTCATTTATTCTGATCGATTATTCCTATTTCCTCTATTGTAGTTAGGTTATTTTGATGTTTTCACTATTGTATTAAATGGGCTTTCTTCCAATTTATATTACATATTACCTATAAGGTTATATTATTCCCTATAGACACGTTAGAAAGTCCCTCACAGGTAGTTGGTAGGCTCTTGCATTTGGGACGATGAAGTTGAGGTTATGTGTCCAACCCAACTCGAAGCACCCTTCCTATAGAATTCTAGGATGGGGACTCTATCTCTCTCTCTCTCTATATATATATAATTTCCTTATTCGTAATCTCCTAGATCTGATTAAGAAATCCAAATACTTTATTTTACAACTTTCATAATAGAAAACTCAGTCCAAATTTAGCCATCCAAAATAGAAAAAATCGTTCTAAAAATTTACATAATAATAATATAATAAATA
The DNA here is from genome assembly GCA_963277665.1 of Viscum album. Classification (NCBI taxonomy): domain Eukaryota; kingdom Viridiplantae; phylum Streptophyta; class Magnoliopsida; order Santalales; family Viscaceae; genus Viscum; species Viscum album. Next base: position 1,602,849,909 of record OY728141.1, on the reverse strand, counting down.
TAACTCAATAGAATTTAATTAATGACTACAAAAAAGGTTCTAAATTATTTTATATTAACATTACTTAAATTTTTAAATACTTCCTCTGTTTTTAAAATTCATTTCCTTATAGTATTATCTCATACCCTATAGAAAGGGACAAATATCATTCAATATCAATTATAAGGAGTGGAATATAAAACATACCTACATGAAATGAAATCACATCTAATATATAATAATACCTTTTTGAAAACCTAAATTGTAAAATTAGATAATAAAAATTAATTTTGAAATGATGGATGTGTAAATGTGATAGTAATTAGTAATAACACATAACATGGTTTCCAAGTAGGATAACATTATTGGGATGTTAAAATATAGACATGGAGGAGAAATAAATACTATAATAATGATGGAGAGTGATATATAACATTGATCATAAAACATTCAATGAAAATGTTAATGTAAATTTATATAAAACTATAAATCAATAATTTCTGAAAAAACCATCATTTCTTTAAAAATATATTTATTTATATAATGTTTTTTCTTCATGAAACATTTCTAAGAGTTGAGGTTATTAATTACAATATAGAGTTACATCACAAGGAATTATATTTACATGAAATGTATAATTTTATCCTTTTAATTATTTCAAACCACAATATCATTTGTTAACATATGAGTAATATTCATGATTCAGTTTTCATATGAAAAACTATAATATAATCCTCTAATAGATCACATAATTCCTAAAAGGAAAACATGATAATGCTATTTCCACATGATATTAACCAAAAGTGAAAAGTTAGCCTCAAGAAAATACAATACAATAAATGTATTAAAAATTATATGAAAAAATAATACATTAAAATAAAAAAATTTAATAATAACATCCAATGATCAGCATATATCATTTTATAAATGGTAGACCCTATATCCTAAATAAATATAATATCCATAATAAAAAGAAATGTTTTAACATCAATGGTTGTATCATACAATTTCTCTAACATCCCCAAAAATACAATGGAATTCATCTAAAAAATTACACTATGTTAAACATATGTTCACTGTAAACCTAAACCTAATAAAAATACTTCCAAAATATCAATAATACCTTTAAATTTTCCTCACATTAAATTAAAATGTTTTTTTATGAATTTGAGTATATTTTAACATTAATTTTCTAAAGACCTGATGGTATAAATAACTCATTGGTTAACCTCACATGAAAACACCATACATCCCAAATATATCTAATCCCAAGTCTTATAAAATTTATAATTGAACTGAACACGTAATCCCAGTTTCATTAAAAAACATTATCTTCAAATATTTGGTATGATACAAATAATAATGACACAATGTTTTCTATCCAAAACATTCAATATCAATGATGAAAACAAGATAATGTTAATATAATGGATATATGTCTATATAATATAATTAATAAAAAATACTAACCCAATAAAATTATTTATCATTAAATATAATCAATTTTAACATGATAATATATCATGGAACATATATTATGGTACCATACATAATATAAAAATTTATCAACATTGGAAAAATTATAGACACCAATACAAAATTTATGAAACAATTTCAATCAGATAAATGATTACCTATACCTGTTCTAATCAAAGGTAATTATTAGTTAATATATGTATATATTATTATAATAAATGAAGAGTATAAATGGATTTATTTATGAAAAAGTTTCTTATGTTTTTATTTAATGAACACAATTTAATTATTGGTGTTTTTTGTGTATGTGAATAATATATTCAGACATGGTAACTAATATTCAACTCAAAGTCCTATATTTGAGGTTTTTTTTAGTAAAATACCAAATTTTTTGGTAATATCAATATAACACCTTTTCAATATATAATATATAGAATAATATTTTAGTTATGGTTTATGAATTTCAATTTCAATATTTCTCTTCTTTGGTGTTTTGATTCGAATTTTTTTAAAGATATAACGGATGTCATCATCTCTAATAGAAAACACGAGTCATAATAAATTTTGTGAACCATGATTACTATTTTTTAAATATTCAATACCTAGAGATAAATTTTTTAACATATTCATTTTATTTCATGACAATTACATGAAAAATTAGGTCCTCTTACTAATTTATCTATGAATATAGTATTTCCCAAATACTGAGTTTTTTTATCTTCTGTATTTTCCTTTAATTATAGTTATTATGGGTACATATTTGATATAAGTCACAAATATTACACTATTTAGGTAAAATTAGGTTTTATTTTATAATTATTTGTAGATTTTACAATAAAACCTTTTAAAAAATATTTCTTAATTATTATGATATTATTATTTTAATATATACCTTTTTTCTATATGGATTCAGATCATGATATTATTTTAAAAAATAGCTGTATACTCATTATTCCATATGTTTTTAAGATACATTTTAAATAAAATTGATTGTATGACATCCACCTAAAATTTATTATCTTTTATTAAAATAGTTAAAGTATAGGTGAATCATATATTGTTATTCTAATATAGAAATTCATTGGAATGTTTACTACATAATGTTTGAACATCCAAATTTTTTGATAGATGGTTTTTGATGATGTTATCCCAATTGTATACGTGGTAAATGTAATGTAATCTATACTTATTATTAAATACAATTTCCGGTTGGTTATGTATTTTATTTTGATATATATAATTATACATATACCCCTATTATATTGAGTAATAGGTCCATATGGTAAATATATGATAGGTTGTCTTCATTATTATGTATAATTCATTGGAATTAATATGGATAATGTGGGGACCTAGAATTATATAACCCATCGATACATTACCGCATATAATGAGACAAAACATGGTTGGATTTTTATTGTATACCAATTCTATATGATGACTTGAATATGATATCAATGATATGTAAAGTGTTTTTCCACATGTATTTGTCAATTTTTTCTCAAATTTATTTATTTTTATTTCAATATACATTTGATATGTGTTATTAATATCCATGATTCCATTTATTATCATTAATAGAGTATAAAATATGCTTAATATTGATTATCTTGTGGTTTTTATCTATTCCATTTATAATATGTATTCTATGTATATGTCATCATTGTATCAGATACATATTTACTTTATCAAGTGTTTGATATCACCCCTTCATATCTCTATATTTTAAAATTTCATGAATAAAATTAGTACACATAAAATATATAGATATATTGAACTTGTGGTGGAATATATATGAGATGTTGAGGACTCATTATTGGTTAATTAGTTTGTTTTATATAGTAAAAAATATAATATTGGTACAAATAAAATTGGTATTATTATATTATGATTTTTTATAATTATCTACAGCTCTATAATAGAAAATATAGTTTATATATCAGATATTCAATAATCAAGATGAATTTTTTATTTATGTAATGATATATACAACATTTTTAATATGGTATCAAATTGAATATGTAATTTATGTTTATAGTCCCCTAGATACATGAGTTTTGGTTTTAGATGTGACACTATCCCCTATCAATGAACATTAAAAGTAGAGTATGTGGATCCCTTGCTTTGAAATTATTCCCAAATCACTATGGAATGATAGAACAAGTGTATGATAAAATTAATGAATCAAAATGAAAGTAAACACTTTGATCATCCTAGAACACATCATCCCCATAAATATCCATCCATAACACTACCCAAACAATATATATCTTATTGAAAATATTTATTTAGAATAAAGAAAAGATAAAAAGTGAAGAAAATGGAATAATCATAAAAAAATTACAATTCTTGATCTCGAAGAGCCTTGGACAAGGTTTGGAAGGGGAGGGTGAATGTAATTTAAATTTATCATGGGAGTTACCTATGAATCTTGATATAATGAGGAGGAATATTGGGATTATAGTCGGTTTGGTAATTAATAATAAAACTATAATTTATAAGACCACAATTAATCACACCTCATAAAGGAATAGAGGCAATAAAATGGAATAGGAATATAATATAATGAAAGGGACCAGGCCATAATATGGATCGTCAAAACCATGTTTGAGAAAGATAATATTTTCCATGTCATAGATTTCATAATCTAGAATATGAACCTTGGTGTATGTGAAACCACCATGATATATAATTCTACTATATATAAAAATTACATGTCATTAATTTGTTATAAGGAATAGTTACCATGAAAACAATAGAACCATATGAATAACTCAACTAAGGATCAAAGACATATCATTGGAGGCATGACGTAGTTTTTTCTAAAATTGAGTTCGACTAAAAACTCACACCCTAAGATTCGACACCGCAAGCACAACCATTAATTTTTAAAATATATTTTCATGAGGAAAAAAACATTCTTAATGAATAATCATGATAAAAATACACCATATACTATCTAAATCCCTCTTTATTTCCCCCATATACTACCATCAACAAAATTATAAAAACTTTACATGTTTCAATGTGTGGTCTATTACAACAACAACACAACAAATTAATTAATATGGAAGATAATTTAGTAATAGAGAATAAAACTATATCCCCAAAATGTATGATTGAAGAAAAAAATATAATTTATGATGAAATTAGAACCATAGGAAAAATAATATTAATAGCCAATAGTGTACCCTCAATCATCTTACTAGAAGAATCCCTAAGAGAAAATGTTAATAAAATAAACAAATAATTATAATTTCAAGGAAAACAGCACATAAAATCAATTAATAAATAATTTATCATTGAACTAGTGTGTGAAGAAATACATATTTTGTGTCTTATTTTCCCATATAGAAATGAAACGGAATCTCCATGACAAGATGGATAATTTTACCATGAATCCATGGAATCATCATGAAAATAAATTATAGAGAAGTCAAAAAATAAAGTCTAAAAATAAGGATAATAAAATACTATTATTAGGGTACATCCTTTATTTAGAATGATGAACAATTTATCCACAACCATACCTTGGTGATGTCAGAAGCAGGAAACCAAGGGTAGGGGCTCACCTAGATTTCATGAAAAAAATGTTGGTGGAGGTTGTTTCCATGTAAATAAAAAAAGAAAAAATTTATTAATTTACCACAAACTAATACCCATATTAGTTTGTAGGTGGTTATTGGTAGGGTCTATTTCAACTATATGTTACTACTAGTTGTAAATTGGTAAATGAGGTGGATCATTCCACAAAGAGTCGCCACATGATGGATGGTGGTCAATGAATAGGTTTTTTTAGCCTAGAAACCCCTCACTCTTTTTTAACACCATCATGAGTACCTGGGCTCCCTTATAGAATCATCATATATCCATAATTATTAATTTATGTTGTGAAAATAAAAAAAAATTATTAAATTTAGTGATTAAAAATATAAACCAACCATTATTTTAGAAAATCAAATTTCTATTCAATTTAATAAATGATCATATTTATAAGAGACATTACAACATGGTATTATGAATAACCTAAAATATTAATTATTAATATAATTATTTTATGAATTCATATATGAAAAAATATATGTGTTTTATTTTTAAATAAATTTATTTTATATATGAATCATATTATTTATCTCATTCCACAAAAACTGATATGATGAATCACGATCAGTTGGAATTAATCATATCATACCAATAAGAATAGAATTATTTGTTAGTTTTCCTAATATTATGTGTATTATTTTTTTAATACATTGAATTAAATCAACACAATGTGTTGAGAAAAAATCTGATTATGAGGCCTTGTGTTCCATGAATAAATGTTTTAATAATATTAAAATATTAAGCAGTACACATTTTTAGTTTTCCTAAACCATTTTAATAAAATTTGAATAGGTTCTTGAGTCTGAAATCTGAGGGAGTTGTTGCATTCTGAGTAGCAGATACAACTTGGTGAGGCCTATCATCTGCTGGCACAAGTTTTCTATGAAATTTAGTTATTTGGAAATTCCAACGAATAAATAAAACTATATATTTTTCATATTTTTTTCATAGACATAATGATGTTTTATTTTTTAATTATCATAGAGGTATGGATCTATGGTTATGATTATAACACTGGAATTCCCGAGATGATTTAGAGAGGATCATAATGAATTTTATCTGTGGATAATGACATTGGAACAGGAATAATGTGAGGACATGATGGTGGATAAAGATCATTCTCGATAGAACACCATCAACAAAAAATTACTCAATGGAATAATATCCTATTTCCATGTAGTTCATTGTTATTTGACCTTATTACTTCCATGTTATTATAATAAAGGACGAACGTAGATCACCGAATGAATAGGTTGACAAACAGATCAATCGTTCTTATGGGAGAGGATTTATTTATGGGAAGTAAATTTCAGGGATTGATTTTTGGAATTTCTAAGGTTTTTATATCATATTATTTCGTAATGGATGAAGGCTAAAAAAGGTATAAGGTTCATTCATTTAGTATTTATCCCTTCAATTTCATTTTTTTCTTCATGGTCTTCGTAATCATATTGTTCAAAATGGATTACATTCAAACAATACTTGAACCATATTTTAGTGGTGCAACGATCTAAAATCGAATATATGACAACGGTATGACACGATGGAGGTGCAATGGTGGTTGTGACAATGTATTGAATGATCTTGGGTGCAGATTTCTCATTCATCGTTTGAAATGAAGAACAAAGATGATCTTTTTTTGAAGTTGATTAAAGGCCTGAATATTAATTATTCATTGATAGCGGGACTATCTGCCCATATATCTAGAGTTTCATGATGAGTTTTGGCATGGATTGGTTGCCGGAGTGATGTGGAAGATGACCGGATTGTACCCCGAGGTTTCTAGAAATTTCTGAACTAAACACCGTGCATTCTACAAAACATAATGTCTGGGGCCCTTGAGTGGCAGCTTTAGTTTCAGTATGTATTAATATATGATATGATGTCTTACAACTATCATATAGAATGAGGGACCTTCTTCAAGACTCAGTATGTATCTTAGGAGATGCACAGACACATGGTGGAGTACACAATCTCACTACAGTACAAGTACTCAACAACACATCTTGGTTGGAACCGGTCCCACGGACCACTACGAGAATTGTTATATGGACAATATTACATTGGTTTAAACCATGTACTTGCGCATGTCCAATGTATACAGATGAGAAAACAGATATTAGAACACAATGTGTGACCCTTTTCTACATGTCTTGTGCAACACTTCTACACAACATGTTCTCCTGACACGGGTCATTGAACATGAGCAGTAGATAGGGTCATGGGACAGGACATGTAACATTTCTACATTTCTTGTATCCCTTTTTACATGGATTGAACCTATTGTCTACAGTTTCATAGAAAAACATTATTATAATTCGTGACCTTCATCTATTCCTTGATGGTTGATGCATATCGTTTTCTTCTCACATGATTATAATCCCATAAGTAGGGCCTCTAGGATAGAGTTTTACAAATCCCCCAGGAGGCCCAAATAAGATCCCCTAATTATTCTATGTGACCTGGGTATAGTCATTAGTTTTTATATGAAAAAATTCACCGGGTATGTGTCCTCTACAAAGCAAGATATCCTAGATGGAGTTGGTCATGACACCCCATGACCATGATTATTATCCTAATATTTGGTATCGTATCTTTATTTTCTGATCCATCATCATATATCTCTTTAGATATATCTACGTATCGATCTCATGATCATTTCCCATAAATAGTATTTTGTGAATGGATTTCATCAATGCTATCAAACATAGGAGTGTGTTCTCTGAGATGAGTTATTCATGGAATATTCGAACTGAATCCCTAGTGTTGGTATGTGGTCATTGTGACATATATCTAGATTTCGGGTCTTGGATTAACTATATCTGAATATTCTTTTTATATGTGTTGTATAAATATACTCAATTGGGATGACTATATCAAACTATGTTTATTTAACTATGGTTTCAATGTGTCTTATTGAGTATTGTTAAACTCACCCCTGCATGGGCTTTCACCAAACATGCTGGGTCTTGTACGGATGAGCAACCTTTTGAAAGTGTCTTGGGATGACCAAGACTAGACAATGCATTGTGATTTTGAGTAGTATGTGGTGTTCCTATACCATTAATCATCAGTCATTGTACCTATTTTGATTACAGGATGTTATTTGTAGTGTATAGACTCTTCATACTGGTGGTCTTGTATTTTTTCCCAATTTAGATAACTACACATTACATCTTCTCATAATCTATTGGTTGGGATAGTGGTATGCTGAATTTTGTTCATATTTGTTTTTTGAAATCAATAATTTTTTAGACATGAATATGTTTTCATGCATCTAGGAACACTGGAAATGCCTCCCATGTTGGTGATATGCCTACTCAGTGCTAGTCACCATCCCCTGGTCTATTGGAGGAGGTCTTGGGAAGTCATGTCATGGGCCCACTAGAATGGGTTATGATGTAATGGTATAATAGATGGTTGGTTATTATTTAGGACAAAGAGTTTTCATGATTGGTTTAAAGACACTGTATTAAGTGATTCGAGTTTTGAAATCAGGACAGGGACTCCAGTAATTGTGTGGGAAGCTGACATATCCAAATATCATGATTCTGATAACATTCTATTCACCTCTTTAAAAGATAACATTGGTTGTGGGGAAAATAATGGTGCATGAATCATATAAGAATGGGTTGTTCTTCCATTTACATTTTGATTCATCTATTAATATATAATAATTAATTATAGTACATTTTTTCTCATTGGATGTCCTCTAGATACAGACCATCTAGCATATAGAAGCTCGATCTGAAGGATGACACCATTATGGAAGAGGCTTCAATAGATGAACCAGTCCCCCAGGTGGTTCCAACATGTGTTGCAGTAGCTATAACTCAACCTATTAAGAAACATGTGGTACCCATATTACCAAAAAATTAAGATCACAGACTGAGTGAACACTATGAGTTACAGAGACAAGGACCCCTCAGGGTTCGAGGAAAGCCCAACTATTAGGTTTTTGATGAATAAATTTGGGTGGTGACCATACTATCATCATATATATAAGACACTAGTAGACTAGATGGAGATCCTGGAATCAGGACATTCACATGGATTAGTAGGGGTATGGTTGTGTTTTCCTATCTAGACTCATGAAAAGGTGAATTTTTCATGGATTGATTTCGAATGACTATTTAGAGAATAATTATCACCAATTACTTTAAGAGTTGTGCATATACAAGAGCTTCTTCATCTATAGAAAGGTAACTTAATGGTGTATGAAAATTCATCACGGTTCATCGACATTTCCACGTACTTGATGGATATGGTTAGAGATAACAACTTCATGAACCATACCTTCTTAGTGAGAGTTTCATAGAAATATCTAAGCCATTTTTATACCTCTATGCCTTAGAAATTAAGCTGGAGTGCTCGAGTGAACTTCGGTGGTCAAAGGAAAATTGGATTACTAGGTAAAACTAGTACTATACAGTAGTGTAATAGAAAGGGTATAGACCACAACAGCATGCATCCATCGCCTATCTTAGGGATCCAGATGCGTGAGACCATTCAGGAGGTGATCTTGGGATAAAGGATATGTAGTTCATGGTTCAAAGGGTGGGTAAAATCATCCTAGGTAGAGGTATTTCTATTCATGTGATAGCATGGGACATCTCTCTCTAGATTGTTCAACCTGCCATGTGGCTAAAAGGGAAACTATTGTTCAACCACTGAGGCAGATGCAGTGACATGACATCGTAGATCTAGAAAAAAGTAGATATAGTAGGGGATCTGTGATAATAGTAGGAGGTGTTCAATGTTTCTACATTTTACCAACACACCCCCTAGCATGTCCACACTCGACTCATGGATATGGAGGATAGGGTCGGGGAAAACTACAAGCGGTCAAGGCATATGACTAGGGGATCGAGGGATGATTCAAGGTATGTTGTGTGTCTTTCCTACTTTATTTACAGTACTGATAGAGCTAGGTACTATTAGTTAAATTATATGAAAACATATATTATTAGAGACCTAAGTATTCCAATTTAACTATTGACTCAGTGCTTATGCTTGGAGATCCCTACTAGAGAAGAATTGGTGATCATAAATATATACTGAATATGTGACATTATCCTTGGAGGGATGAGTTTTGGTTAGAACCTCTTAATGTCGTATTTGAGGCCTTATAATTTAATTATTATTATGTATTGGTTATCCACAGTCACTTACCAGATTGACTATTTTAGGTTACTAGTGCTCTGTGTCCACAACAATGGAATAAGATTTTCCTTTTTGAGTGAAAAGGATTCCCATGCATTGAAGGGTGGACTCATGCATGACACGGTGCATCCAATTACTCTTGGGTTTTCTTGACAAACCCTTAGTGTAGTTCAAGTTATTAGATTCAAATTCCATGTAGTTGTAATAAAGTATGAGGATGTCTTTCAAGAAGATGTTACAGGATTACCTCCCCATAAAAAAATAGACTTATACATTGTCTTACACCCTGGGGTAAAATAGATATCATCACCAAAATACTAGATTCCTTCCACAGATCTTTATGCTGTGAGGGTCCAATTAGAGGAAATACAAAGTAAGGGCTTCGTGAGACCTAGTGTAAGCATGTGATCAATCTACGAGTATGTTGGAGGTTCAGAGGTTACTTGGGAATGTAAGATATTTATGGAGATTCATACATAATTTCTCCAGGTTATTAGTACCTATGAAAATTTTTTATCATAAGGGGAACGATTTCTTGTTGAATGATAAGTTCCATTAGTCTTTATATCAGTTGAGACAAAGCTTGATGAGTGCTCTAATCATGAGATTTCAAGAGGAGTGTATCATGTTTTTAGTGTTCTTTAATGCATCAAGGACTAGACTTGGTGGTGTCCTGATATAGAGGTATGATAATATATCATACAGTTAATACTAGTTGACGCCTCATGAGTAGAACTACATGACCAACGATCATGAGTTGGTAATGGTAGTCTTTTTAATCAATACGTGGAAATAGTACTCGATGGGTGATAAATTTATCATCAACTCTAATCATAAGAGAACCAAGTATATCTTATCACACATTTAAATAAAACAACTATAATACCATGAATACATGGGAAATAGTATTTGGTTAACATAGTTTGATTCCATTGAAATATTTTATCATTATAATTACTTTTGATGGTATTATAACAAGATGAAATGGTAATATATCATTTAAATTATAAAAATAATTTTCTAATAATGTTATAAAATTACACTGTATATTTAAATTTAATGAATTAAAATTTAGTCTAAAATGAAAAGGAAAATGGAATATGAAAAACCATTACCATTTTATATAGAATCTTAAATCTACAAAAAAACTAAAAATACACCCATAGGATTAGTGATATCACTGAGGGGAGGTTTATCAGTTATATAGTATTATTTTTTTGTATTATTTTTTAAATAGACCACATCTCTAGTTTGAGTAGTTCATATTTACTATTAAACCGACAAATTCACTCACAAAACATGGAACAAGTGATTTATAATGGTCACATCTCATAATAAATTTTATAATACTTTGTTTTATTTAGAATTTCTATTGATCACATAACCCAACTGTATCAATCTATTTATTACACCAACAAGGGCATACCCATTAACACAATATACACATCCCCCAATTTTGAATACGCTTACCATCTATATACAATGATTGATAGTGACTTTTAATTAATAAGAGAGTATTTCAACACTTAAAAAATAAACAAATTGTCATTGTGTAACTTTTCATTTATCCCACCTGAAATCCTACAACTCAAATCTTACCCATTTCATTTCATTTAAATACAATGTTTAATAACAACATCTATATCATTCACATTAGTTCATTACCAATGATGTAAGTAATATTAAGTGGATTATTGTCTTAGTTATTAACTCAATTCATTAATAATTTGTCTACACATATTATTCTTCATTATTTAAATAATATATACTCATTTAATATCAATGAATATTATTTATATGAGTAATTTATTGAAATTTACAAGAACATTGTCAATCAGTGTTATATGGATAAATTGTTTCCATAATATTCACCATCTTTTCAGCAATATTAATGTTATAGTATTTTATTTCAATTTCCATAAAATTATTGATTTTTCCCATAAACATTATATAATTCATTTCAAAATAGTCTATTAAAAAAATTATTGAAATTTACTACATTTAAATCATTATAATTATACCTCCACATTAACATGACTTCGTTCAAAAAACCAGATGCGGAACTTCTCTATATAACATGGAATTTTATAGCACCATCTTGAATCTTTATATATTGTTTTGACGTTTTTTGAGGAAGAAAAAGTTACAATAGAAACACATGTTTTTTATTTATAATTTTAATTCATTAATATATTCATATAACATTTAATTCGTATCAAAATATCAAAATTTGATGATTAATAAAAAGTGATATTACATGTGATGTCAAAAAAGACTCTTAAACAGGCATGGTGGTGATTATAGAGTTATATAATCATATTTTATTTTCACCACATGATTCATAAGAAGTCATGGATAATTTTTATAGACACATTGAATCATTTTTACATTGAAAATAATCAATACATTACATTGGATGATTATTACAATATATTAGATGATAATTAGCGGGTATGAGATGACCCTTTAAGTATAAATAATTAAACATATAAATTATTCAGATGTCATTACAAAGCCATGTCCATCAATAAAATGTATTTTAATATCCTTATGAATCCCTGATTCATTATTATGAAGCTCATATTAATCATTACACACCCATGAATGGAATATTATACATACAAGGGCATATTTAGTCGTTTAAAAGTTTTCTTACATAATGAACTAAAAATACATCTTATAGAGAATCAAATAAACCACATAGTTTTCAAATGACTTTTCCATTTCTCAATTATAGAAGAAAAATTTTACATATCATGACTACAATTTATATACTTTCACTTTATTTAATAATAAATATGATAATTAACTTTGCACTCAATAAAATAAAACAAATTATACATTAGTAAATATATCAATTTAAAAATATCATTATAACATAATATTAAATATCTAGAGAAGATATATAATATTAAATCACTAAAAATTTAATAAATATTATGAAATATTATAAAAAACACGTAATGTTTAAGAAGGTTTTTCAAAAAATAATTAATATATTTTATTTTAAATTAATGATAAATATATAATTTTTATATTTTTCATTTCATAAAAAAAATGTGTATATGACTTTATAATATCATAATTTTCTTATTATAATATTTTTTTATTATTTTTAAAAATTTCTACTATTTCTATAAATAGTGAAAAATACCCATCTAGAATAGTTTTGTGGATAATTATGAAATTATCATAACATAAAAATTACATAAAAATTTCTTAATCCCTTTTAGATACAATTTTTTATACTTATTTAACACATTAAATATATAATGATTTGAAACACATGATTTAAATGTTTTTGGAAATAACAGTTATTTTATTTAAAAGTTAATGTTTAATATAAATAATTTTATATTTTAAAATAAAATTTTATCCAATTTATATTTTGAAATACGTTAAATGAAGGATAATAATTTATTCACCCTATCGAATTATGGTGGTATAGTATTTTTAACAACCCTATTATATATTACATATAAATCCATGACCAATTAATTGCCGATGCACATAGAAAAAACTTGAAAACCAATAATTACAATGTATTTGGTAATTATATACATATAATATGATATTAAACATGGGATACAACAAAATTATCGTAAACCTCCTTACCAAACTTCGAGAATTCATTGTATTTTAAATCAGCATGGGATAACCAGCAGATATACATTAGAAAGAGGTTTGAAATAAAGACTTGTAAGAGAATAAAAAATGTAATACGATGATACTTGTTATAAAATAGGCATAAAACAGTTAATATATGGTTTTACATTTGTAAATGGGAATAATAATTCATGATATAGCATGAAAATCCAAACATTTTAAATGTGGTAACAACATACAACACTACATCATAAACCTAAGTCATGTATAACAGTCAAGAAAACATGATGGAAAAAGTCAAATAATGGAATCGTGTTCACTCACTATCCAGACATGATTTCTCCTAATAATAAACATTATCCAATGCATTGGAGCGTAATATAATTCTGGATGCACCAGTCACCTTCGTTTGTTTCTAATTCTTCAGTTTTCCACAATGATCATAAAACATGGATTAATATAAAAAAATATTTTATTCAATGATAATGATGCACGAAGTATATAAAGGTAATTACCATGTCAAATATGTATATGTATAATTTTGAACACTATTGATAGGAAATGGGTATTATAACAATCCTACTTTTTATTACCCACAAAAACATGATTTATTATATAAAATCATCACTTGATACAACATAGAAGATCGAGATGCCTAGTGTCATTGGTGAGTAGGAACATTATATAATATATTAGAACATAAAACACAAAACATCATTATTGTAAAAATCATTTACATGACCACTACTTTCCCTCATACATAGCATTGCCTAGGATAACCTGAGGACATGCATATGAAAAGGGTGAGCTTTAAAGCCGAATAAGGGAATAAACATGGAATTACATGAGAAATACAATAGATGTTATACAATATTCATATCAATGAATCAAAATAGAAACATGAACATAAAATAATGATGAATCATGATAAGCATAACATGGGAATTTGGATAAAACACATTACATGGAATTAGCATGAGCCAAGGCTCATTGGAAATGGAGCATGAGTAAACCCTCATTGCACATGATGCATGAGTAAAACCTCATTGAAAGAGAATTAGAATGAGTCAAAACACATTGCACATGATGTATCATGATACTATACTTTACCCAATGTATTGGATCACTGTTTGGGCTCACCCTTCTTAATCATTTCATTTCACGCATAAGTGTGGCACATGGATCATAAAAAATTGATTCATTAAACATCATCATTTATAACATGAAAAAAGAGTGTGAAATTCATACATGAACCTATTTAAAAAACTATTTAAATGTTGATAATGGTTAATACACTTGATAGTGAAATAGGCATGGTATTCACTACACGGTGACATTGGCTTGGAAAATCATGGTGCAATTTTAGCAGCATAACCATGTAACATAAAAATTCATTAAATTTGTTGCTGAGAGATAAAGGGGTGTATCAACATATTTTCAAGAAATGGATAGTACAGGGGTCATATATATACATGTCCCAAAAATTTTAATGGAATTTATATTCATGATACAAATGAATTACATGAATGTAAATGAGGAGAGAGAAATTCCTAACGAAATTTCAGCATGGTAACATGTTTAAATGGGATGAATTTAATGAGAGTGAAAGGGGTATCTCATAACTCAAACATAAAGAGGCTACTATGGGGAAGGTTTCAAATAATACCCCATCATTTTTAATTGAAAACAAAAGGGCATAACAACTTAAAGAAAATTAGACAAATATAAGAATGGAAAAATCCCTAGCTTTGAAGTGTGATCCCAAAGGCTTGGGAGAAGAATGAGAGATGCTTTTTGAGAGCTTGAGGAACATTGGGAGGATTCTAGAGAGGGGATGGAAAGGGATGGTCAAACTACAAAGTTTTTTAGTGAAGAGGATGTGGGATCTTGGGTGGGTTTATATAGGAAAGGAGAGAGAGTTGTTTATTATTTTGGTTTGATGCACCTCACATTAAACTAATCAAAACCAGAAACCAACCAGTGGTTTTTTCCCCTGTATTTTTCCAAAGGGGAGTGTAAAATAATATTTTATAAGGCCAATTTCAGAACATCATAATATAATAGGGTTTCTTATGTAGAGGTGAGTCACACTCTCATGGATAACAATTTAAAAATACAAAATGATTTATATTCCTTGAAGGGTACAAAAATTATTTTTAAAATATATCAAACAAATTAAAAATAACAATATTTTAACGTTAAAAATATATTTTCCAATCATAATGGTTATTTTATTTTGTTACATCAGTATTGGGTTATTATTATTTCATAAAACACATTATATATATAATGGGTATTTTATTTTTCACAAATATTTGATTGTCTCAGAAAAATAGGAAAAAATCACCATTGGATAATTTTGATGTCTTGATTCCCAATATAATATTTTTTTATCAAATAAATTTTATAAATATATGAATTTTTACGTTTAAAATTAAAAGTGACATTTACCGAATATTCATGGTTTTTGAAAAAAAAAACAGCATTAAAACCTTAATAAAAATTAAAATTGGACTCATGAATTTATATGAAAATTTATATTTAATAAAAAGTAATTTAATTAAAATAAAATTTTATGAAAATATTATTTAATTAAAAAATCCACTAATTCATCAAATTAGATATCTTAGTTGAATATTAACTAAAAACACAATTTGTTTTTTAAAAACTATTTACAACATAACAACAATAAAATGAATGCAAATTATTTATACTAAAATTATGTACATTGTCATAGTTCTTGGGTCCTATTACATAACCCCTTATAACACCCGAATAAAACTGAAGGGTATGATGTGCGCTGGTGACAGACCTATGGGGTGGCTCGGATAACATCGTTCAGGTGGTAATCATTATTAACTTCCACTTCTCCCATAGTCGGTTCCGCTGAATCTTAACTTATTCAAACTCATCTTGGTCTTGGTCAATAGACATTCCCAATGATGCCACCTCCTTTCTGAGCTCCGACAAATGGGATTTGTACAGGGAAAGTCTACCGGATGAGCCCATCACATCCTTTTTCTATGTTAATTTTATTTTTTAAATCCCTATATATATACTAACCATGTGATCAATGTTCAATGACTATATTAGAAATGGTCACAATTCATAATGGTATTTTAAAATAAAAAATTTAAAACCAATGAATTTCACATTTTATATAAACATAATAAACATTTAATTTGACTAAGAAGACTTTCTATTAATGAATGTTTGGGTCATTACAATCTTCCCCCTTTAAGAAATTTTTCCCTCAAAATTTTGTTTTGCATTCTATGAAATAAACATGTGTGGGTACTTTTCTATTGTTGCTTCAATGATATCTTTATTCTTTCCTATTATCATTTCCTTCACATAGAAAGGGTTCATGTGTCAAAATGGTACCTCTGGATATTTTAAAAATTATATACTTTTTTTGACTAGAAACATCTATGGCATCCTGGTTCATATCAATGGAACCATCGATAATTCATTAAAAATGAATTTCTTATATATAATTTTAAAATGTCCTCCTAAAATTGCTTTTTTATAAAAAAGTCTTTCTGATTCATCTTCAAATATTTCAAAATATGATTTTGGTAAATATGTTTTTGTATTTCCCCAAAGAAATATATATATAATATGATACATATAGGATTCATGGTGTTCTCCCTCTTTTTCAACATCTTGAAAATCTTTTATTGGTTCATAATTATCATATATGGAGAATAATTTGAAAATACCTGGATGGTTCTTCCCACACTTAGCATGGTAAGAATGATGAGAGTGAAAAATTCCCTAATAGACTATACTTGATCATTGAAAGGATCATTCAATGGTAGAGGTATTGGATGAATCATAATGTTATTGTCCGGTAACATAGATATTTTAAAATTTTCAAATTCATCTGAGCATGACTTCAAGATGATATTTCTTTGTAGTTCTCTGGGAATAGAGAGTAGAGTTGTTCGTGATCTTCCTATTTCCATATTTTAACTTCATAAAAGGGAACACCATTAAAGAGTTTTAATACATATCTATTGAGAATAAAAATTAAACTTTAAACAAAATATAATAAACATGTAAATATGAATTATATCATAACATCTGACTCCATAGGATTATATATTGGTTATCCTCGATCTATTTCTTAACTTATATTCTTATGGGATATTTTTTAAATTAATAATGGTTAATACTAAACCTTTAAATTTACCAAAGCATATCCCTCAAGAGTTTCATAACCAAGAGTGTATAAGGACCATTGTCATGCACTAGTTCCTATTCGAGTACAGCTCAATGTGGTATTTTCGGATTTTACCCTTAGGATACATCTAATCCAGAGCCGAATCTACCTACTGATATCTAGAAAAGGAAGTTTTTTCTTGATAAACCACTTAATCAGTACTAAAAAATACCTAGGTATGTTTTTATTATACTAAATATTACATCTATGTCCTCACTAGGGTTTTAAAATCCATATCCCAAAAATAATTAAACCTATCCACTGATACCAACTATAAAAACCCTAATTTTTTATTACAGAATTAAACATGATTTATTAAATAAAATCTTTTCTTGATTCAACAAAGAAGATTGAGAGGTTTAGTATATTTCGGGCTTAGAAACAATACATAACATCATAGAATATAAAACACCCAACATCATTATTGAATACATCCTTTACATGACCACTACATTCCCCCACACATAGCATTGCATGGGATAACTTGATGACATGAATAAGAAGAGGGTGTGTTATAATGCCCAGTTAAGGAAAAAACAGAATAACATGAGCAATAAAATAAATCTTAGAAAATAGGCATAAAAATGGAGCATAATAGAAACATGAACATAAAGTCATGATAAAGCATGATAATCATGACATGGAAATGTGGCAACAACACTTTACATGGAATTAGTATGGCCAAGGGTCATTGCCCTTAGGGAATGAGTAAACCATCACTCCACATGAAGCATGAGTAAAACCTCGTTGCACTTGAATTATCATGATTCAACAGCCATTGCAAATCACGTATCATGACACTATACTTTGCCCAATTCAATGGATCTATATTTGGGTGCACCATTCTTAATCATTTCATTTCATGCATAAGTTTTCCTCATGTATAATAAAACATGGATTCATTAAAAGTCATCATTTATTCCATTATAAAGTATTATGGAATTCATACTTGAACCTCTTTAGAAGATAAGTAAATGTTTATAATGGTTAATACCCTTTATAGAGAAATAGGCATGGTATTCACTATACATTAACACTGGCTTATAAAATCATGGTGCAATTTTAACTGCATAATGGCCTGGCATAAGACTTAATAAAAATGGTTGATGAGAGAGAAAAGGATGTCTCATCATATTAAAATGAAATATAAATTAAAGGGGTCATATATATATATATATATGTACCATAAATTGTAATGGAATTTTGATTCATGATACAATAGAATTACTTGAATGGAAATGAGGGGAGAGAAATTCCTTACAAAATTTTATCATGTTAATAGTTGTACATGGGTGACATTTAATGAGAGAGAAAGGGGTCTCTCATTACTCATACATAAAAAGGGAAGTATGTGAGAGGTGATAAATCATACCCCAAAATTTTTTATTGAGAAAGTGCATTACAACATTATGAAAATTGGAGAAAAATGAGAAAGGAAGAAATCCCTTACCTGGAAGTGTGATCCCAAAGTTAGGGAGAGGCTTGAGAGATGCTTCTGGGGAGTTTGGGGTAACTTGGTCGGATTCTAAATAGAGTAAGTCTAGGTTTCTTCAATCTCAAAAGTATTTTAGTGAATAAGAAGTGGGAGATGGTGTGGGTATATATAAGAAAGGAGACGGAATTCTTTTCTATTTATGTTTGGGACATATAACATTAATATAATCAAAACCACCAAACATACAATGGTTTTTGCCTTTGGTTTTTTTATAGTGGAGTGGAAAAAAATTATAAGGCCAATACCCTCTATTTTTAAAATAATATGGTTGATTTTTTGGATGTGAGTCACACTCTCCTGGAAAATATTTTAAAAAGACAAAATTATTTATAAGCTTTGAAGGGTCCGCTAATGCTTTGTGAAATAAATCAAAAAAACCCCAAAACACATTATTTTAATGGTAAAACATATATTAGTAGAAAATAATGTTTATATTATTTTATTACATCAATATTGGGTCATTATGATTTCATAAAACACATTATATATTTATAAAGTATTTAATTTTTACACAAAAAATTCTCTCTATCAGAAAATTATGAAAAAATCACCATTTGATAATTTTGACATCCTGATTCCAAAAAAAAATTAATTATTTTATCTTAATAATTTTATAAATATTTGAATTTATTACTTTTAAAATATAAATTGATATTTACAGAAAAATCATGGGTTTTTACAAAAATAGATTTCAAACCCGAATAAAAATTAAAATTGTATTCATAAAATTATAAGATATTTTATATTTAATAAAAAATAAATTAATTATAATATAATTTTATTAAAATAATTTTAAATTAAATAATCTATTAATTCATCAAAATAGATTTCTTAGTTGAATAATAACTAAAACCATTATTTTCTCTTTAAAAACTATTTACAAAGTAACAATAATAAAATGAAGTCACAATCTTTTTAAATAAATAATGTACATAGTGATAGTGTTGGTGTCCTATTACATATCCCTTCATAACACCAGAATATGACCAAAGGGTAAGGTGTGTGATGGTGATAGACTCTTGGGGTGTCTTAGATTACATCGCTCGGGTGGTAATCTCTATTAACTTCTACTTCTCCCGTAATTGGTTCCGCACAAGCTTAACATGTTCAAGCTCGGCTTGGGCTTGGTCAAGAGAGAATCCCAATGATTCCACCTACTTGCAGAGCTTTGAAAAATGATATTCATATGTGGAATGACTACTGGATGAGGTCATCGCTTCTTTTTTCTGAGTAAATTGGATTTCTTAAAGACCAATATTTTTACTGATTATATGATAACTGTTTAATGACTATATCAGCAACAATCACATCTCAAAATGGAATTTTAAAATATAGAAACATAAAAACAAGGTTGTTTACATTTTATATAACAATAATTAAAATTTAATTAGGTCACGTAAAATTTCTATTAATGAATGTTTGGGTTGTTAGAGGTATGGTATTTACTACTCCAATGTTTTTTATTGGAAATTCATGGTGAAATTTTGGTAGAATAATGTTCTCACAAAATTACTTTATAAAATGAATTTATGAGGGAAAAAGTGTATATCATCATTTTGACATCATATATTTAGTAATAGGGACATGTAAATACATATCCTAAAATTGGGAATTTGAAATAGATGGCATAATATTATAAGTAAACTTCAATAAATAAGAGAATGTGAGGATCCCTTATATTAGTGTGTGAATCGAAATGATTGGATGGAGATTCATAATATCCTGGGGGAAACATGGAAGTTTACCATAAATGGAAGGGAAGAGTAAGAAAACAATCCACGGATTCTTGGGAAAGTGAGATTTGATATGGGTGGGGGGGGTATATAGAAAATGAGTGGGGATATCATTAATATTTCTAAAAATAATGTTCTGGACATTATAAAATAAAATAACCAAAACCAAAAATGTCCATAGGGTTTTTACCATTGTTTCTGAAAAATGTTATTATTATTCATTATTTAATAATATCTTAGGATAAATTTTCTAAACAATACCATGAAATATGTGCAGGTGAGTCATACCCTTAAACAATTTATTTTAAAACCTTAATATATATTATATGTTTTGCAGGATACATAATGAATTTATAAAAGAAATAATATTAATATAAAATTACATATTTTTATAAGGTAAACATTTATTTTGTCATGGAAACCATTTATATAATTTATTATATTTCATTGGGTTATTATGATGCCATTATACACAATGTATATTTATATTGTATTTTTTCATAAAAATTCAAATGGCTCTAAAAATTATAAAACACACACAATTGGATAATGTTAGTATTATGATTCCTAAAATTATTTTAACATTATAAAAATAATTTTAAAAATATTTTCATTTCACATTTAAAATAATAATTGTTATTTAATGATAAATGTGGGTTTTTTTGGAAATAATATTTTTAACCATTATAAAAAGTACATTTTACTTCATAAAAATTATATGAATATTTATTTTTTTTAAAATATATTATAAAAATATATTATTAAAATAGTATTTATTTTAAAAATCATTTAATTGATAAAAAAATTTAATTGAATTTTAATATTACCCAAAAATATTTTTTATGTTTCATTTTTTAAAAATAATTTTTAAAATAATAATAGTGGGATTGAAATAAATTCATTATTTTATAAAATGTAGTGCATAAACTCATATTAGTAGGGTCTTGATTCATGTTTTCATGATAATCCAAAATACACCCTATGAGTAAGGTGTGCGATGGTGAGACATTCAGTGATGGTTCGACATATATGTTTTTGGTCATGATCGTGATATTCTTCAACTTCTTCCACAAACCATTTCACTCATGCCTAAGTTGTTGGTTATTAACTTGTGATTTGTTAATGTAAAATCCCAAAGATTATATATCCAACACTATCTATGATAAATGGGATATATAGGGTATAATTCTTCTAGTTGTGTCTGTCACTTCCTTTATCTTTGTCAATTGGGTTTGTATAACCATGTATTCATACTAATCTTGTGATCACTATTCAATAAAAATATTTCCATTTCCAATGGTAATGATTATTATTTTTATTTAAATAGGATATAATAGGTCTATATAAGTTCAGTTGTCTCCTATTATCATAACAAATAATTAGACATTTATTCAAAACAAAAGGGTGAATTTTTATAAAATAGTTTGGGTTGTTACAATCTTCTCATGATAAAAAATTTTCATCCTATGAATTTTCTTCCCCCCATAATAAAATAGAAGAGGGTATCTCTATTTCATCACTTATGATGGTTCTCATGTTTCTTCTACACAATTTTTATTTCTCCCTGACTTATTAACCAGGTGATTTGTCATATTCCACATAACATTGTCTCTATGATCTAATATATTCATTGGCTTATCCTTATTATAATGGTTATTATCAAATAATACCACATCTATATTGATTAAATTTAAGGTGTCTCATATGTAATTTCTCTAGAGGGATAAATCGAATACATTCTATACTTCAGAGATATTATGTGAGAGTGCTAGAAGTTTTGTAGCTGCTCGGATGTGATCATGTATCTCAATTGGGTTGACGTACCATGGATTATGTTTTCCCTTATTCAAAAATATCATCATTTTATTCCATGGACATTTTTCTATGAAAACCATTTCTATAATATATAATTACAAGTCTCATTAATGAATGCTAGCAAATCTCTTTGTTCAACTCTATGAATCCATGATGTGTTGCGGAATGGTATTAAGCCTTCCAAAAATTTCCACGACAATTTCAAAAATTAGGATTTTTCCCCAAACATCATTCCAATATGCTAGTTTTATAATCCTCTTCCCATATAGGGATTCATAGGTATCCATTTGGATTATTCAGTGGAAATAGTTTTTGTTATTGAAATTGACCAATGAAATTTGTTAGTCCAATACTACTTTTACATCAATTGATCATGCTCTCAACATGTCCTATGTTTTTTATAGTGTAATCGGTTTTCTAATCAGTTATATTATTTAATAAATTATTATGATAAATTATGTATTTAGTGAATGCTTGAGACACTTCAATTGTAACGACCCAAACATTCATTAATGGAAATTCCTCTTGTTCTAGTTAAATGTCTCTCTATGTAAAATATTTATATAAAATTTCAAATTCTTTGTTTTTATGTTACGAATTTTGACCATTGCTAATATAGCCGTTGAACAGTGATCACATGATTAGTATAAATATAGGGCTTTAACAAATCCAAATTTACTCAGAGAAAAGAAGCGATGGCCTCATCCAGTAGAATTGATCTATATGAATCCCATTTATCAGAGTTTGGAAAAGAGGTGGCATCCTTGGGCTTCACTCTTGGCTAATCCCAAGATGAGCTTCACCATTGAAGCTCGAACATGACTGTCTATGGAGGAAGTGGATGTTGATAGAAATTACTACTCGATCGATGTTATCCGAGCCACCCCAAGAGTATGACACCATTGCACACCTTACCCTTTGGTCTTATGGGGCTGTTTTAAGGGGTTATGTAACTAATTTATTGTACTATGTTCATGTAAATTATTTTTCTATATATAATAAATTTATGTACTTTCTTGTCATTATTGATACATTGTAAATAGTTTTTAAAGTATAAATAGTGTTTTTAGTTATTATTTAATTAAGAATTCTATTTTATTAAATTAAGGGATTTTTGAAGTAAATAATATTTTAATAACATATTATTATTATTATTATTATTAAATTAAATTTTATTAAATATAAATGATCTTATAATTTTATGAATGTAATTATAATTTTTATTAAGGTTTGAAAGCCATTTCTGTCAAAACCCGTGAATTTTCGATAAATGTCAGTTTTTATTTTAAAAGTAAAAATTAACATATATAGAAAATTATTTAGATAAAATATATGTTATTTATATAATCAGGACATCAAAATTATCAAACGGTGAATTTTTCATAATTTTCTGAGACAGTCAAATTTTTGGGTAAAAATTAAATACCGTTTAAATATATAATGTGTTTTATGACATCATAATGACCCAATAGTGATGTAATAAAATAATATAATCTTTAAGTTCGGCCAAAATATGTTTTACCATTAAAATAATGTGATTTTGGGGTTTTTTGACTTACTTTTCGAAGCATTAATGGACCCCTCAAGACTTATTAAACACCTTGTCTTTTTAAATTAATTTCCATTGGAGTGTGACTCACCTATACATAAGCAACCCTATTATTTTAAGAAGTTAGAACATTGGCCTTATAAATTATTGTTTTTATCTTCCCTTTTCCAAAACCCATGGGAAAAAACCATGGGATGGTTTGTGGTTTGGATTAATTTAATATAAGGGGTCCCAAACCTAAATAATAAAGAATTTCCTCACCTTTCCTATATAAACCCACCCAAGCTTCCACTTCCTCCTCACTCAATTCCAATGGAGTTAGTCCAAACTCTGAAATACTCTCTATAGAATCCTCCCATGTTTCCCCATGCTCCCAAGAAGCCTCTCACAAGCCTCTCTCTAGCCTTTGGAAGAACACTTCCAAGTAAGGGTTTTTTCTACCTTTCTCATTTTTGTCCAATTTTATTTTATTTGTTTTTCACTTTTAATTTCAATTATGAATTTTGGTTTATGGTTTCTAAACTCCATAATACTGGCCATTTTATGTTTGAATTATTGGAGACACCTTTCTCCCTCATTATATGCCTCCCATGTATACCCGTTACTATGCTGAAATTATGAAATGAACTTCTCTCTCCTCATTTATATTCAAGAAATACTTTTGTATCAAGAATCTAAATTACTTTAAAATTGTTGGGACATGTATCTATATAACCTCCTTACTGTCCATTACATTTAAATATGATTAGGAACACCTTTCTCTCTCATCAACCATTTTTATAAATTCTTATGTCACGCTGTTACACTGTCCAAATCGCACTGATTTTCTAAGCCAATGCCATTGTGTAGTGAATACCATGCCCATTTCTCCATCAAGGGTATTCACCTTTATGAACAATTAATTATTTATTATATTGTTTCATTTATTCATTCCATATTCCTTTATTGTTAAATAAATTTTTATATTTATGAATCCATGTTTTATGATCCATGTTGCAAACTTATGCATGAAATGAAATGTTTAAGAAGGTTGCACCCTTATAGCGCTCGATTGAATTGGGTAAAGTATAGTATCATGACACATCATTTGCAATGAGTGTGGAATCATTCTAATTCAAGATGAATGATGGTCTAATCATGCTTTATGTGCAATGAGTATTTACTCATGCTCCATGTGCAATGAGCCTTGACTCAGGCTAATTCCATGTTAAGTGTTAATACCACATTTCCATGTCATGATTATTATTCATTATCATGCCTATATGTTCATGTTTCTCTTGTGCTATATTGATATTCCTAATGTCTAGCATGTATTTTACTCCTCATGTTATTACATATATATTCCCTTACTGGGATTTATAGCTCACCATTTTCTTATGAATGTCCTCAAGTTATCCCATGCAATGCTAAGTACGAGGGAATATAGTGGTCATGTAAAAAAAGTTTTCAATAAAGATGTTGTATTTCATGTTTCAAGTTTTTATGCAATGATCCTATTACCCAAAGAAACTAATCCTCTATATCATATTTGTTGTATCAAGTGACGTTTTATGTAATGAATCATGTTTAAGTTGTAATAAAAATCTGGGTTTTCATAGTTTATATCAAAAGATAGGTTTAGTTATTTTTGGGATTATGATTAGAAAACCCTAGTTAAACCATAGAGACAAGACTAAGTATAATAAAAACATCCCTAAGTTTTGTTAAGTACTGAGTAAGTGGTTTATCAAACAAATACATCCTTGTCTGGATACGAGCAGGTAGAGGCGACTCTGGCACAGATGTATCCTAGGGGTAAAACCTGAAAGGAATGCTTTGAGCTAGACTCGAATGAGAACTGGTTCACGAAAATGGGCCTTGATGCACTCTTGGTTATGACACACCCGGGGGATATGTTTTGATGAATTCACAAGCTTAGTATGAACCCTTATTAAGGGAATTAAAAAAAATTCCCCTAAGAATATATGTTAGAAAGTAGATAATGAAAATCCTAGATTGAAGCCCATAGACTCATTAGTTATGGAAATAAAAGTTAATTTATAAGTCTTCAACTTTTGTCTTTGGATTACCCTTTATGTGTTACCCCTAACTTTCCTTTTATTCCAGCCAATGGCCAGTAATAGGAGGACTCGAGCTAACAACAGTTGTTAAGATCATTTTGATGACTGTACTAATGAGATGCCCAATCCAATGGGAGCGGGAATCGCGAACATTGTCACTCTTCTCTCTCAGTTAACTCATGTTTTGAATAGAAAAGCGGGTCAAGAGGAATGTTCACCCCCCCCCCCACATTAAGAAAGAACAAGTCGCTATCGAGAGCTTCATGAGACAAAGGCCTCCTACTTTTAGTTGATCATCTAATCCCACGATCACTGAACAATGGATCAACTCCATTGAAAAGATCTTCTCCATCCTTCAATGTTCAGAACAAGAGAAGGTTCTCCTAGTGGCTTATCATATGGAGGGTGAAGCTGATCAATGGTGGCCGTTGATCAAAAATATGAAGCCTGAGGAGGAGATCGAGGCATTGGAATGGAAGGATTTCCGGAATATGATTTTTGATAAATACTTTCCACACACCCTCTGGCATAAGATGGAAAGGGACTTCCTTTCCCTCAAGAAAAAAGGTGAGGAATCTCATCAGAGCGTATGAGGAAAACTTCACAAGGCTTGCACAATACGCTTTTGGCTTTGTCATTACCCCCGAATGAAAAGTTGACCGCTTCTTTGGGGGGTTGAAGCCTATCCTATGGAATAAATTAGTAATACGTGACTTAGATAGCTATGAGGTAATTCTCTGATGTTCTCTCAAGGTCGAAATGGAGATCGGAGAATCACAAGGGTATCATGGGGATAAGATGCATAAGGTGGACTTCAATTCTGGTGGTATGATGGATAAATCCAACGGTGCTAAGAAGATCCAGCACCCCACTTTCCAAAAGTGCAGAAAGAAGCTCCCTGGAAATTTCTTTAAGGGGATGAGAAAATGATTCAGGTGTGGAAGAGAAGGGAACCTAGCTGTTAACTATTGGATAGAAAGACCCACAGCTGCGACAGATGAGAGGAACGCTCCATTCGAACCTCAACGTGTTGTTAAATGATACAATTACAAAGAACTGGGTCATTTTGCAAATCAGTGCCCTAATCCAAGGGTTTTTGGAGGAAACCAACAACCTCCAAATCAGCAAGGAAGATCTTTTTCCATCACTTCTTCTGAATTGAACCCCGAAATTGAAGTGGTGATAGGTACACTAGTTATTCATTCAAGAATAGTGAACGTATTTTTTGATTCAGGTTCTACACATTCTTCTATATCTCTAACGTTTAGTAGAACAATCCCAGCACCACCACTAATCATGGAATCGAAGATGTCGGTGAGTACAAAAAATGGGGCAATCATTGCATCCCATGAATATAAGTCCTCCCCAGTTATAATTTGTGGATTGAATTTCCCAACGAACATTTTCATAATCCCTCTGGTGGAATTTTATGTAATTCTTGGCATGGATTGTCTGTCTTTATATAGATCCAAAATAAATTGTCGGGAGAGGGAAATCACACTCCATATGGAGAATCGACCCCTGATTCTTTACAAGTGTAAGAAGGAAGATGAATCTCCTTTAGCTCCATCATCTCAAGCAAAGATATTACTGCCTTACGAGCACACGTATCTGGATCAGATGATTGAGTCCAAGGAAGAAACCATCCTTGAAGAAATGCTTATTTTGAGGGAATTCGCAGAAGTGTTTCCCGAGGAACTCCCTAGTCTTCCTCTTAGAAGAGATGTTGAATTCTCAATTGAACATATAGCTGGGGCTTTAAAAATATCCAAGACTCCATATAGAATAGTTTTTGTAGAGCTTGAAGAGCTAAAAAAACAACTACAGGAGAATCTGGATAAAGGGTTCATACGCCCAAGTGCTTCACCATGGGGTACACCAGTCTTCTTCGTCAAGAATAAGGATGGGTCAATGCACCTTTGCATCGATTATCGTGATCTTAAAAAAATCACGATAAAGAACAATTATCCTCTCACATGAATCAATGACTTGTTTGATCAGCCGCGTGGAGCACAATACTTCTCTAAGGTAGATTTGTGGTCGGGATATTATCAAGTAAGGGTGAAGAAGGAAGATGTCCCCAAGACTTCTTTTCGTACAAGATACGAGCACTATGAATTCATAGTAATGCCTTTCAGACTCACCAATGCTCCAAAAATCTCCATGGACATAATGAATAGAGTCTCTAGAGATTACCTTGACAAATTTGTGGTAGTCATTATAGATGATATTATAATATACTCCAAAACCAAGGAGTATCATGATGAGAATTTAAGATCTGTACTTCAGACTTTGCGCAAGGAGAAGCTCTATGCAAAGTACAACAAGTGTGAGTTCTGGTTAAAGGAGGTCTCATTCTTGGGCCATATCATCACAAGAAGTGGGATATCTATGGATCCCTCCAAAACAGATGCAATTGAGGGATGACCGAGGCCAACATCGGTAACAGATATCCATAGATTCTTGGTATTAGCTGAATATTACTGACGATTTTTGAGGAATTTCTCACGATTTTCCAAACCTCTTACCAAGCTAAATCGGAAGGGAGTAAAGTTTTATTAGAGTGATGAATGAGAAGAATGCTTCAAGGAGTTGAAAAGGAGGCTTATCACTGTGCCCATGCTCACATTACCCACAAGTGGGGATATTTTTGGGGTATTGAGTGATGATTCAAAGAAGGGATTATGCTATGTGCTGATGCAGAATGATAAAGTGATATCCTATACCTCAAGGCAGTTGAAAATTCATGAGCGAAACTACCCAATGCATGATCTAGAGTTAAGAGTTGTGATCATTGCCTTGAAAATCTGGCGGCATAATCTCTATGGAGAGAAATGTGAGATATATACTGACAAAAAGAGTCTTAAATATATATTCACACAAAAAGAGATTAATATGAACCATAAAAAATGGATAGATCTCATCAAGGATTATTACTGTTCAATCCATTACAACCCTGGGAAAGCAAACAAGGTGGCAGATGCCCTAAGTAGAAAGGATCCAGTGATTCTATCAATTATGGGAATTGAGAAGGATCCAGTCTTCTTAGACATGATGAAGATGGACATGGGAATCATAGAGAAGGGAACATCATCAATCCTTTCACAAATGATTGCTCAAAATTCTCTTTTGGAAAGCTTAAAGGATGCTCAAAAGGATGATGTGGGAATTCAGGAAAAAGTGGAAGCTATCAAAAAAAGGAAATCCTAGGAGTTTAATGTTAATACGTAAATAATTTTGCGGTTTGGGAAAAGACTATGTATTACATCAAGTCCGGAGCTTATGAAGGAACTTTTGGAGGACACACATAGTTCAAATTTCTCTATTCACCCTGGGAGCACAACGATGTATCAAGACCTCCAAGAAAAATTTTGGTGGGATAATATGAAAAAGGAGATTGCTGAATATACATCAAAGTGTCTGGTGTGCCAGAAAGTGAAAGCAGAGAGACAGAAGTCTAAGGGGATGATGCACCATTTCCCATACCAGAATGGAAATGGGAGAACATCACCGTGGACTTTGTCACCGGAATTTTGAGGAAATACAAAGGCAACAATGTAATCTAGGTTGTTGTGGATCGTCTTACAAAGACTACACACATCATTTCTATTTTGGAGGATTTTTCATTGGATCAATTGGCACATAGATATATCCGGGTAGTGGTAAGGTTTTATAGAGTACCACTATCTATTGTGTCTGATCGAGATCCAAGATTCACCTCTAAGTTTTGGAAGAGTCTTCAACATGCTCTGAATACTGAACTGAACAACAGTACAGCCTATCATCCTAAAACTGATTGCCAATCCGAGCGGACTATCCAAACACTTGAGGACATGTTGAGAGTAAGATAAATGGACTTTAAAGGAGGATCGGATCAATATCTTCCACTGGTTGAGTTCTCTTATAACAATTGTTTCCACTCGAGCATCCAGATAGCACCATATGAATCCCTGTATGGGAAAAGGTGCAGAAAAACGACATGTTGGGATGAGTTTGGTGAACGTAAGCTTCTTGGACTAAAAATGGTCGAGGAAATGGTGAAGAAGGTTAAAACCATTCATCAGCATATCAAGGCATCCTAGAGTCGACAGAAGAGTTATGAAGATAATAGTCGACGAGACCTTGAGTTTAAAGTTGGATACATTTTTTTTCTACGCATATCTCCATGGAAGAAGGTCATGAGGTTTGGAAAGAAAGGGAACTCAAGTCCAAGGTACATCAGCCCCTTCGAGATTCTTGATCATGTCAGGGCTGTGGCCTATCGAATAGCACTTCCACCTAACATGGCCAAAGTACATGATTTCTTTCATGTAACCCTCTTAAGGATGTACATACCACACCCTTCACATGTACTCTCTTTTTAGGTGGTATAATTGGAAGATTTCCTTTCTTATAAGGAGAAACTAGTGAAGATCTGAGATCATAGAGAAAAAGTTCTACAAAAAAGACAATGCCCCTCGTCAAAGGTGTTGTGGTGAAACGACATGTTTGAAGAAGCGACTTGGGAATCAGAGGAAATGATGAAGGTGAGTAACCCACATCTGTTTTAGTGTGGAAAAGGAAAATTTTCGACGGTGAAATTTCTTAAGGGGGGAATATTGTAATGACCCAAAGATTCATTAATGGAAATTCCTCTTGATCTAGTTAAATGTATATTTATGTAAAACGTTTTAATAAAATGTCAAATTCTTTGGTTTTATGTTATGAATTTTGACCGTTGATAATATAGCCGTTGAATAGTGATCACATGATTATTATAAATATAGGGCTTTAAAAAATCCTAATTTACTCAGACAAAAGACGCGATGGCCTCATCCAGTAGAATTTCTCCATACAAAGCCCATTTATCGGAGCTTATAAAAGAAGTTGCATCCTTGGGTTTTTCTCTTGACCAATCCCAAGCTGAGCTTCACCATGTCAAGGTCGAACGGGACCATCTACGGGAGAAGTGGAAGTTGATAGAAATTACAACTCGAGCGATATTATCCAAGCCGCCCCAATAGTCTGTCACCATCGCACACCTTACCCTTAGGACTTATGCGGTTGTTTTAAGGGGTTATGTAACTAATCGATAGAACTATGTTCATGTAAATTATTTTTTTTATAATAAATATATATACATTTTTTTCATTATTGATACATTGTAAATAGTTTTTAATGTACAAATAGTGTTATTAGTTATTATTTAATTTGGAATTCTATTTTATTAAATTAAGTGATTTTTGAATTAAAAAATATTTTACTAAATTATTATTATTATTATTAAATTAATTTTTATTAAATATAAATGATCTTATAATTTTATGAATGCAAATATAATTTTTATTAAGGTTTGAAATCCATTTTTCTCAAAACCCGTGATTTTTCGATAAATGTCGATTTTTATTTTAAAAGTGAAAATTAACATATTTATAAAATTGTATACAAAAAATAAATGTTATTTATGGAATCAGGACGTCGAAATTATCCAATGGTGAATTTTTCATAATTTTCCGAGACAGTCAAATTTTTGGGTAAAAATTAAATAACGTTTAAATATATAATGTGTTTTATAACATCATAATGACCCAATAGTGATGCAATAAAATACTATAATATTTATGTTCGGAAAATATATGTTTTACCATTAAAATAATGTTATTTTGGTTTTTTTGACTTACTTTTAAAAGCATTAATTGACCCCCGAAGACTTATTAAACACCGTGTCTTTTTAAATTAATTTCTATTGGAGTGTGACTCACCTCCAAATAAGCAACCCTATTATTTTAAGAAGTTCAGAACTTGGCCGTATAAAATATTTTTTTCCTCTTCCCTTTTCTAAAAAGAATGGGTAGAAACCATGGGATGGTTTGTGGTTTGGATTAATTTAATAAAAGGTGTCCCAAACCTAAATAATAAACAATTCCCTCACCTTTCCTATTTAAACCCACCCAACATCCCACTTCCTCCTCACTCAAAGCCTTTTGAGTTCGTCAAACCTCCTCCCTACTCTCTCTATAATCCTTCCAAGGTGCCCCATGCTCCCATGAATCCTCTCACAAGCCTCTCTCTAACCTTGGGAAGCACACTTCCAAGTAAGGGTTTTTTCTTCCATTCTCATTTTTTTCCAATTTTCATTAAGTTGTTTTTCCATTTTAATTTCAATTATGAATGTTGGGGTATGGTTTCACACATCCCTCATACTTCCCTCATTATGTTTGAAGGATGTGAGACCCCTATATCTCTCATTAGATGCCTCCCATGTACACCCGTTACTATGCCGAAATTCCGAAAGGAGCTTCTCTCACCTCATTTACATTCAAGCAATACTTTTGTATCATGAATCTAAATTACATTAAAATTGTTGGGAAATGTATCTATATGACCTCCTTACTTTCCCTTACATGTAAATATTATTAGGAACCCCTTTCTCTCTCATAAACCGTTTTTATGAATTTTATGTCATGCCGTTACGCTGCAGAAATTGCACCGATTTTCTAAGACAAAGTCACTGTGTAGTGAATAACATGACCATTTATCCATCAAGGGTATTAAAATTTATGCAAATTTATTTATTTATTATAATGTTTAATGTATGAATTCCACATTCATTTGTCATGGAATAAATGATTATGTTTTATGAATCCATGTTTTGTGATCCATGTGGTACACTTATGCATAAAATATAATGTTTAAGAAGAGTGCGCCATTATAGTGCTCCAATGCATTGGGTAAAGTATTGTATCATGATACGTCATGTGCAATGAGAGTTGAATCATGCTAATTCAAGTGCAACGAGGGTTTACTCTTTCTTTATGTGCAATGAGGATTTACTCATGCTCCATGTGCACTGAGCCTTAGCTCATGCTAATTCCATGTTAAGTGTTGTTGCCACATTTCCATGTTATGATTATCATGCTTTATCATGCCTTTATGTTCACGTTTCTATTGTGATTTATTTATATGACTAATTTCTAACATTTATTGTACTCCTCATGTAATTCCATGTGTATTCCCTTACTGGTCTTTATAGCTCACCCTTTTCTTATGCATGTTCTCAGGCTATCCCATGCAATGAAAAGTACGAGGGAATGTAGTGGTCATGTAAAGGATGTTTTCAATAAAGATGTTGTATTTCATTTTTGAAGTTTTTATGTAATGATCCTAAGCCCCAAAGACACTAAACCTCCCAATTGTTTTTGTTGTATCAAGTGATGTTTTATGTAGTGAATCATGTTTAAGTTTTAATAAAAATCATGGTTGTCGTATCCATAACATTGAGGTGAATCATGGATCATGATCAGGTATGATCGATAGTGGTGTTACATGCATCATCTTCACATATCTAATACATATCCTTACAAGTTCATCAAGTGATAAATCCTCTCAATTCTCAATGAATTCATTAGTCTTAGTAAAATGACCCACCATAACACATATATCTTTATTTTATCTTGATGTATTTTCTATACCAGTAATAAATTCCACGGGGATGTTTTCCCATTTCCTTGTAGGTATTGGTAATGGTTTCATAACCCATAGGATTTTTTTCCTTTCCTCCTTCACTTTCTGGTATACAAGACATCTATATGTACATTCTAAAATCCCATTATTCCTACTATCCCACTAATAGTGTTCATAAATATATCAATATATCATTTTTCTTGGGTGGGTGGTGAAGGTTGAGTTATGTGCATCATCCAACAACTCTTTTATTAACTAATGATTTTATGGTACATATAGTCTTGCACAAAAATTCACAACTCATTAATCCTTAACATTGAACTATAAGGATTTATTATATCTTATAGTTTAGAGTTTATTTTTAATTCCCACCACATTTATATATTAATAATTTATCATTTATATAAGGGAAATTTGAGATATAATTTTTGAAATGATTGTTGTTGTTTCTACAATTATGATTCCCTTGTCCATCATTTTCTAAATCCAAGGTGAATAGATACTTCTCAATTCTCCTCAATAATGTAATTCATAGATCATTTCTATATATTTTATTAGGCACATTATTCTCTTTTCTAGAATGGTATAATATTTAACATTAATAGTCTTTGATTAGCACTAACTATCTTCGTCGATTCATATTACATTCTTTGAGTGTGAATATATAATTAATAATTTTCTAATAGGTATATATTACACATATAACCCTATAGAGATAATAATTCCATATTTAAAAAGTGATGATTACTATAGCCATATTAAGATCATGAGAAGGGTAGTTCTATTTTAGAACATTCATCTTTCATGTAGAATTATCCCTTCAATTTTTATTATGCATTAACAGATAGCACAATCCCTTCATCAAAACATTTCAAAATTCTAAAAAATCTATCAAATTTTTGGTTTTGTGAGCATAGGATCGGTGATAATACTTCCTTTAAACTCATAGAAGATATATTTATATTCCTCATTCATGGAAAAATGACTCTATTTTGTGTTATATTTTTTAATGGATTTTACAATCACTAGAAAGTTTTCACCTTTCATGATAATACCTAGTTAATCCATGGAAACTAAATATATTTTCATAGATGTTGGATTTTTATATTTTGTAATATATTTTATTTATGAAGTCTCTATATATTATCCATTTCTTATGATGATATTCCCTAATAATGATACTTCTTTCAATTAGAACATACATTGACTATACATAGAATAAAGGTTATTGTTCAACATTGTCTTTATCAAAATAATCAGATCTCCATCTTGGTTTTTAAGAATAATTGAATATCATATATAACGAATATCACAAATTTATTGAGGTAATCTCTAAATACTCTATTAAAAAAGTCCATATATAATTATAGAGCATTAGTGATTCTGAATGGAATCACTATGGACTCATAGTTCCCACATTTCAAATGAAAAATTAGTCTTGGAAATATCATCCTTCATCACCATAACATTTTAATATCCTAAATGTAGATCCATATTCATGTAGATTCGAATTCAGCATAGGAAGTCAATGATGTCACGAATATGAGAAAGATGATATTTTTTTATCATGATCTTGTTCATATCACTATAATCAATGTAATGGAACATTGAAGTATCTGTATTCATGATGAAGATTACTGGTGTGTCTCATGGTGAAGAACATCGTCATATGAAACCATTGTCTATATTGACATATATTTATTCTTAATGTACTAATTATCAATAAAATTTATTATGTATCGATTATTAGATAATTATATTTCCCTAGTTATAATTTTGATTCAAAATTTAACCTCTATGCTAGGACTAAGATGATGGAATTCATCAGGAAACACATCAGTGCATTCCATAAAAATAGTAATTTCTTATAGGATAATTTATTCCTTAAAATAAACAATTTTATCTAGAAACTTTTTCTAATTGAGAAATAATATTCTTCCTTATGATTTTGGTCCTAATTAATATCCATCATCTTTTTTTGATGTAGAATGACATTGGGAGTCAATTCCCAATATAGAGACTGATTTTATCCTTGTGAATATTTAGGTTTTCTCTATATAGAAAAATCCAATACATTCCTAGAATTTCATCCAATTCCCCAAGAGAATGTATAATAGTGTTCACTAGGAAGTTTATCCCATAAACATTCATATGGATAAGTAATATAATTGGGATGAAATAATTTCCACATTTTCAATCTTCACCAATAAATCCACTTCGATGCATTGTTGTGGTGTTTGATTTGTTATTATAAATATTCAAGATATGATGAAATGCATAGAAGAAAAATAAAAATTTATTTTCCATTTTATTGAAGAAATAACTAGCATACCTATCACCCCATCATTTTTAGGATCCACATCATGAGTTGTGATGGAAAAATCTATCACATGATGAATTGAAGGTTCTTGGATTTCTCTAAAAATCCATGACGTAGTGCATTAATTTTTAAATATCTAGAGTTTGTTATACCGGAAGAAATAAAAAATGTGTTGAGGTTTGACTATATCATTTAATTCCTCCATCACATTAGTGTGATTCAACTTTTTTAAATCTCATGATAGTTTCCCTTCCTTCTTTCAAGTAATTGACTTCCATCTCCCACTTAGGAAATTTATGAGGTGCAACTTTCTAAACCTTCTGAATGTTGGATGATAAAATTTAATGGAACCATTATTTATATCCATTAGGGCAATAATATTAAACACCACATTATTTTTCTTTTCCCCAAGGTACCATTGACAATCACTGATCCCTATTTCGACTTTTATGGCACATAAGATTATTTCTTCATACCTATGAATGTCTCGAATCTCTATGTCATTTTATATACTATTTTTTATCCAATATAAGAAGATGTTGACCATTCTTTCATTGGTAACGAAAAATCAGTAGGATTATTATGAATGTATTGCGATGTTTTCCCTTTACACTTTAATATATTTTTCATAATTTTTATTCAGGTAAAGGATATACATTTCAAATCATATACTTAGTGTATGAGGAATATAATCATCGATATGTTTTTTGGAATTCCTTCAACTCAATCATATTGATATCATCCAATGAATTTTAATTCTTAATAAATCTCCATGACCGATCAGATTATTCCTCCTTATGATAAGCATCATATAGAACCTTCCCGTGATATTAACCTTTTGGATGGATAAAATCTTCTCTATGAAATTTATGCATTGTTCTTTTTTTGAGGAATCTGATGATCCGTTGAAGCATAGAGGAATTTAATTCATTAGGCTCATAGTAAAATATTTTTCTTATTCGTAGTGGTATTTGGGATATCCACTTGATACAATACTATATTCAATACCTAATTCATCTAAGAGAGTACAGTCACAATGTTTTTATTCCCTCTTTGATTGAGTTAGGTATCTAGTTGAGGAAGTCATCACATTCTCCATTACTTCTATAGTTTATATTATTCCTCTTATCTATATCCATAGTCATGAATAAAGTTAAAATTGTGGAAAATTGTTTTTAAACTATTATCAGCATAAAAGGTAATCCAATTTCAATAAAGGCATAACTTATAAATTACAATTATTTAATTCATTTAAAATTTTATATGCTTTAATTTATGTTAACCATGATATATTTCCAAACATAAATTTGTTTGGAAAATTTTTATGCCATTAGTTATAGTTCATAATGAGATTTTGAATTCAAAAATTCATATTATTAGGTAGTGTCAAACTAGTTGAGTATTAAGGCCTATTATAGTGTACCATGTTTCATTAAGTCTTGTTCGATGAACCTTTTTGGATTTTTTACCGCTAGGATTAAATTTCGCAGAACCTCATCGACATGTAGTATCCAAATACAGATTTATTCAATTGATAAACCACATAATCATTAGTTACAAATATTTAGGGATTTTTTATAATATATAGTCTTATCTGAAAGGATTTCTCTATAGTTTCCTAATCCTAATCCCAAAAATTAACTATACATTTCCACTAATACCAAATATAATAACCCTACATTTTGTTATATATTGACTAATTAGTTATCACACAAAAGATCACCTAAAATAAACTAGATGATAAAGAAGTAATGTTTCTTCTGGAATTGTGTACATAGCATAAAATTTTAAATAGGGGATATAATAACCTTTTTGAAAACATCAATAACATGTTTCGAATATTTCATGGTTTTTAAAACTAAATGGGATAACATAAGGGCATACCTATGAAAAGGATGATCTATAAAGACAAATATAACACTAAATGTAGAATAATGTGATAAATATTAGATATAAGGCTTATCAATGGGGAATAAAGTGATTTATAATTATAAACATGAATAATGATGACTAATATAGTATAAATATAATAACATGGGGAAAGTGTCAATAATATAAAAAAATATATAATAAACATAGGTAAAGGGTAAATGATAAGACATAATAGTAAAAGAACTTCCATAAAAGAATTAGGTTCAGTAACTATCCCAACATTACTTCTCATTAGACTATGAGTTACCTAATGAATTAGAGCACTATTTAAATTTGGTGAACCTATCACATTCATTTCATTCTCATACATAAGTGTACCAAATATATCATACGACATGGATTCATTCAACATATTATTTTATTACAACATCAATGATTCTGTAATTAAAAAATATATGTCTCATTTTAGTGAATTATAATTGTATAATGGTGAGAACACTATGAAATTAATGATTATTTTATTCACTACACAATTGTTTTGGCATTGATCATTGTGGGGAAATTTCAGCAACATAATGTCGTCACATAAAAATTCATAAAATTATATGATTAGAAAAAGGGGTCTCTCATAATTTTAATATCAAATAGGTCAAAAAATTGATATATATATATATATATATATAACATCGTTATTAATTTTAAATTGATAGAATATGATAATAAAGAAACATGAATAATTAATAAATGTTGAGTATCCATTACATGAGTGTGTAACTCCAAATTCCTGTGAGGAGCATCATGAGAGCACAGGGGAACATTATGAATATTATAGAGATGTCTAGTGTCATTTCGGATTAGGAAAATTACATAATAACTTAGAACATAAAACAAAATACATCCTTATTGAAAAAATCTTTTACATGACCACAACTTTCCCTCGTTCTTAGCATTGCATGGGATAACCTGAGAACATTCATAAGAAAAGGGTGAGCTATAAATCCCAATAATTGAATAAACATGTAATAACATGAAAAATAAAATATATGTTAGACAATATGTATAAAAATGGATCATAATAGAAACAAGAACATAAAGTCATGATAAACCATGAAAATCATAACATGGAAATGTGGCAACAACACATTACATGGAATTAGCATGAGCCAAGGATCATTACACATAGACCATGAGTAAACCCTCATCAAACATGATTCATGAGTAAAACCTCATTGAACTTGAATTAGCATGAGTCAACACCCATTTCACTTGATGTATCAAGAGACTATACTTTACCCATTTCATTGGAGCGCTATTAGGGAACAACCTTCTTAATCATTTAATTTCATGCATAAGTGTGCCACATGGATCATTGAACATGGATTTATTAAACATCATCATTAATTACACAATAAATGAATGTGGAATTCATACATGAACCTCGTTAAAAAACATGTCAATTTGAATACCTGTGAATAACCTTGATAGAAAAATAGGAATGGTATTCACTACATAATGACTTCGTCTTGGAAAACCGTGGTGCAATTTTGGTAGCATAACAGTGCGACATAGGGAGTCATTAAAATTGTTGATGAGAGAGAAAGGGATGTCTCATCATATTAACATGAAATAGAAAGTACGGGATCCATATATATACATGCCCCAACAATTTTAATGGAATTTGGATTGATGATACAAAAATAATTACTTTAATGTAAATGAGGAGAGAGAAATTTGTTATAAAATTTCGGCATGGTAACGAGTGTAAATCAGAGGAATTTAATTACATTTAAAGGATTCCATCATCACTAAAAAATAAATAGTTCATTATGGGTGATGTGAGTAATCATGCCCCATTATTTTTAATTGAAAACAAAAGGGCATTACAACTTAATGAAAATTGGACAAAAATGATAATAGAAAATATCCATTACTAGGAATTGTGATCCTGAAGGCATGAGAGAGGCTTGAGAGATGATTCATGAAAGAATGGGGCACCTTTTGAAGATTCTAAAGAGATTACGGAAGGGGTTTTTTGAATTTCAAATGCATTGATTGATGTGGAAGTGGGAGCTTGGGTGGGTGTATATAAGAAAGGAGAGGGACTTCTTTACTATTTAGGTTTGGGACATCTCACATTAAACTAATAAAAACCACAAAACATACAATATATTTGGCCACTAGTATTGGCCAAAGGGGAATGAAAAAAATATATTTTAAAAGGAAAATGGCCTATCTTCTTAAAAAAACTAGGTTTTCTTTTGTGGAGTTGAGACACACTCTGAAGGAAAATAATTTTAAAAGACAAAATGTTCTATAATCCTAGAAGGGCCCACTAATGATTTGTAAAATAAATCAAACAAACCCAAAATTAAATTATATTAATTTTAAAACATATATTCTCTGAACATAGTGTTTATATTATTTTATTACATCACTATTGGGTCATTATGATGTCATAAAACACATTTTATATTTAAGTGGTATTTATTTTTACCCAAAAATTTGACTGAATAAGAAAATTATAAAAAATTCAATCTTGGATAATTTTGAAATCATGATACAAAAAATAATATTAATTATATATAATAATTTAATAAATATTTGATTTTTCACTTTTAAAATATAGTAATATATTTACCTAAAAATCATTGGTGTTGACAAAATCAGCTTTCAATCATTAATAAAAATTAAAATTGCATTCTTAAAATTATATGATAATTTATTTTTAATAAAATGTAATTAATTATAAAATTATTTTATTAAAATACTATTAAATTAAAAAATTTATTAATTAATGAAAATATATTTCTTAGATGAATAATAACTAAAAACCCTAATTGTTCAATAAAAACAATTTATAAAGTAAAAAGACATAAATGAATGCACAATCTTTATACGCAAATAATATACATAGTCATAGTGCTGGTGTCATGATACATAACCCCTTATAACATGCCCATAAGACCAATGGGTAAGGTGTGTGATGGTGATAGACTCTTGGGGTGGCTCCTATAACACCGCTCGCGTGGTAATCTATATTAACTTGCACTTCTCCTGTCATCATTTCCGCTCAAGCTTAACGTGTTCAAGCTCTACTTGGGATTGGTCAAGAGAGAATCCCAATGACGCCACCTCCTTTCTGAGCTCCAAAAAATGGGCATCCTAAGGGGAATTTATACGAGATGAAACCATCACTTCTTTTTTCCTTGGTAAATTGGATATGTTAATGCCCTATATGTATACTAATCATGTGATCACTGTTCAACAGCTATATTTGCAACGATCACATCCCATAAAGGTATTTTAAAATCCTGAAACATAAAAACAATTATGTTTACATTTTATGTAACATTTAATTATATGATGAAAATTTTCCATTAATGAATGTTTGGGTCGTTACAGGTATGGTATTTACTAGCCCATGGTTATTTCCTAGAAATTTATGGTGAAATATTGGTAGATTAACGCTGTCACATAAATAATTTATAAAATGTATTGATGAGGGAAAAGGTGTATATCATCATTTTGACATCAAATATCTATTAATAAGGATATGTAAATACATATCCTAAAATTTTGAATTTGAAATAGAAGGCATAATATAATATGTAAATGTGAATAAATAAGAGAAGGTGAGGATCCCATACATGAGTTTGTGAATCAAAATGATTGGAAGGAGATTCATTAGGGCATGGGGGAATCATGGGAGGATACTATAAATGGTAGGTAAGAGTATAGATATAAACAAAGGATTATTAGGAAAGTGATATTAGATATTGGGAGGGGATTATATAGGAAATGTGTGGGGAGTTCCTTATTATTTCTAAAACTATGGTTCTGGACACTATAAAATAAAATAACCATAACCACAAACATCCATAGGGTTTTTACCATTATTTATAAAAAATAGTATTATTATTTATTATTTAATAATACCTCAGGCCAAATTTATTAAATAATATCCTTTCATATGCAGAGGTGAGACATACCCTTAAAGAATGGATTTTAAAACCTTAATATATATTATATGTTTTGGAGGATACAAAATGAATTTATAAAATAAATAATTATAAAATTACATATTTTTAAAAGGTTAAAAATTATTTTGTCATGGAAACCTTTTATAGAATTTAATTAGTTTATTTAGGGTTATTATGATGTCATAATACACACCGTATATTTATATGGTATTTCGTTTTACCTAAAAATTGAAATGTCTCTGAAAATTATAGAAAAACGTAATTGGATAATCTCAGAATTATGACTCCAAAAATAATATTAACAATATCAAAATAATTATAAAAATGTTTTAATTTCACATTTAAAATAATAATTGTTATTTAATGACAAATGTGGGTTTTTAGAAATAATTTTTTTAACCCTTATAAAAATTACATTTTACTTTATAAAAATTAAATGATTATTATATTTTAATAAAAATTATATTATAATAATATTTTATTAAAATGTTACTTATTTAAAAAATAATTAAATTCCTCAAAAAAAATTAATTGAATTTTACTATTAACCAAAAATATTTTTTTATGTTTCATTTCTTAAAAATTATTTACAATATAATAACAATGGGATTAAAATATATTCATTATTTTATAAAAATTAATTTACATACTCATATCTGTAGGATCTTGATTCATGTTTTTATGATAAACCAACATTCACCCTACGAGTAAGGTGTGCGATGTTGAGACATTTATATATGGTTCGACATATATTGTCTCAGTCATGATCATGATATTCTTGAACTTCATACATAAACCATTTCACTCAAGCCTAAGTTTTTGGTAATCAACTTGTGATTAGTCAATAGAAAATCCCAAAGATTCTATATCCAACACTATCTCTAATAAATGGGATTTATAGGGTATTATTCTTTTAGTTGGGTCCATAAATTCCTTTACCTTTGTTAATTGGGTTTATATAACTATGTATTTGTACGAATCATGTGATCACTATTCAATAATAATATTATCAACAGTACTGATTATTTTTGTTTATTTAAATAGTATATAATAGGGAAAAATATGTTCATGTTTTTTCTATTATCATAACAAATAATTACACATTTATTCAAATCATAAGGGTGCATTTTTTTATTATAGTTTGAGTCGTTACAATATTCTCTTACTAAAAATTGTCAACCATGGAATTTCATTCTCCCACAGTGAAATAAAAATGGGTGACAGTCTTTTATCACTTATTTTGGTTCTCATGTTTCTTATACACAATTTTGGTTTTTCCCTGGCTAATGGGCTATCTGCATTATCATATTCCATAGAACATTGTCTCAATGATCTAATATATTCATTGGGTTATCCTCTTGTAACAGTTATTATCCAATAATACCACATCTATATTGAGTAAATTTAAGGTGTCTCATTTGTAATTTTTCTAGAGTGGTAAATCGAATACATTTTATACATCAGAGAGGTTAGGTGAGAGTGCTAGTAGTTTTTTAATTGCTCGGATGCGATATTGTATCTCCAATGGGTTGATGTATTATGGACTATTTATCCCTTATTCAATAATATCATCATTTTATTACATGGATATTTTTATAGGAATACCATTTTTATAATAAATAATAATAAGTCTCATCAAATAATATTAGCATAGATCTTTTTTCAACTCCAAGCATCCTTGATGTGTTGCTGAATGATCTTAACCCTTTCAACAGTTTCCTCAACAACGTCATCACCTACTATATTTTTCCCCAAACGTCATCCCAATATTCTTGAGTTATTGACCTATTCTCCTATAGGGATTCATAGATTACCATTTGGATGATTGAGTGGAAATATTTTTTGTTATTCAATTTGACCAATGAATGATGTTAGTCCAAAACATCTTTTATGTTTACTGTTCATGCTCTCAACATGTCCTAGGTTTTTGGATAGTGTACTCGGTATTCCAAACTGTTTGATAGTATAATCAATGATAAAGTTCAATTATGTATTTAGATAATGGTTGAGAAACTTCCATAACATCGAGGTGAATCATCGATCCAGATCAAATATGATTGATAATGTTGTTCCATGCATCATCTCAACATATAAAATTCATATCCTTACAAGATGATCATGTTAGAAATCCTCTAAATTCTCAATTAATTGATTATTATTTGTAAAATAGCCACCCATAAACCATATATATGTATTCCCTGTTGATGTATTTGGTATCCTAATAATAATATCCACGGTTATGTTTTCCCATTTCCATGTAGGTATTAGTTATGGTTGCATCAAACCCTTGAATTTTTTCCTTTCCTCTTTCACTTTTTGGTATACAAGACATCTAGATGTATATTATGAAATCAAATTATTCAAAATATCCCACAAATAGTGTTCATAAATATATCAATATAGCTTTTTTTCTTGGTTAGA
Organism: Viscum album; assembly: GCA_963277665.1. Lineage (NCBI taxonomy): Eukaryota > Viridiplantae > Streptophyta > Magnoliopsida > Santalales > Viscaceae > Viscum > Viscum album. The sequence goes on along the minus strand of OY728141.1, from coordinate 1,602,805,169 downwards.
TGGTGATGTTTGAGTTCTGTGCATCATCTAACAACTCTTTTGTTAACTCATAATTTTATGGTACATATATTCTTGACCCAAATTTCAAAACTCCTTCATCATTCACATTTAACTCTAAGGATTTATTTTTTCATATAGTTTTATGTTTATTTTTAATTCCCAATACATTTCTATATTAATAATTTATCAATTATATAAGGTAAATTTGAAAGATAATTTTTTAAAAGTTTGTTGATGTTTCAATTATTTTGATTCCCATGTCTATCTTTTTCAAATCCATGGTAATTAGATAATTATAAATTCTCATCAATGATATAATTAATAGATCTTTTATATATATACTATTAGAAAAATTATTCTCTTTTACAAAATGGAAAAATATTTGAAATTAATAGTCCTTGATTAGATCTAACTGTCATCGTTGATGCATATTCTATTATTTTATTGTGAATATATATTTAATAATTTTATAATCTGTATATATTTTACACATAACCATATAGAGATAATAATTCTATATTTATAACGTGATGATTACTATATCCAACTTAATATCATGCATTGTGTCATTCTTTTAGAGAAAATTCATCTTACATGTAGCATTAGCCCTTCCATTTTTATTATGCATTAACAAATAGCACAATACCTTCATTGCAACATTTATAAAGACCAATAAAATCTATTAACTTGTGGGTGAGTGAGTATAGGATCAGTGATAAGGCTTCATTTAAAATCCAATAATATATATTCATTTTCATCATTCTTAGAAAACATGAATCTATTTTGAGTTATTTTTTTATGGGTTTTACAATCATTAATTTTTTTACAATTCCATGATAATACCCATTTAATCCATACAAACTCTGGGAATTTTCATATATTTTGGAATTTTCTATCTTTTAATAGATTATATTTATGAAGACTATATATATATAGAATTTCTTATGATGATATTCCATAATAATGAGACTTCCTTTAACTAGAACATACATTTATTGTGTATAGAAAAAAGGTTGTTGTTCAATAATGTCTTTATCAAAATATATAGATCACTTCAATAGTTTTAAAGAATAATAGATTATCATAAATAAATAATATCAAAAATTTATTGAGGTAATCTATAAATTCCATATTAAATTATTTTATATATAATTATAGAGCATTAGTGATTTTCAATGACATCCCTATGAACTCATAGTTCTAATATCACGAATAAAAAGCAGTCTTGGAAATATCCTCCTTCATAACCATAACTTGTTAATATCTCAACTATATATCAATATTCAAGAAGTTTCATATTCCTCATAGCAAGTAGAAAATGATAGAAATTTGAGGAAGCTGATACTTTTTCTTTATCATGATCATGTTCATCTCAGTATAATCAATGTAATGGAACATTGAACTATCCATATTCTTGACGAAGAGTACTGGTATGTCTCATATTAATGAACATTGGAATATGAAACCACTGTCTATAATATCATATAGTTGTTTACTAATATACTCAAGATCAATAAAATCAATTCTACATGGGTTCTTAGACAATGTTATTTCCCAAGGTATAATCTCGATTGAGAATTTAACCTTTATACTTAGAGTATGATGAGGTAATTCATCAGGAAACACATCCATGTGTTCCATCATAATAAGAATTTCTTATAGGAGACTTCATTATATACAATCAATAATTTAATCAGGACACTCTTTCTCATTGAGAAATAATATTAGTCCTTATGATGTCAGTTCTAATTAATATCCATCATCTTCGTTGATCGTGAAAAATTTTGTGAATCAATTCCCAATATAGAGACTGATTTTATCCTCATGACCATTTATGATTTCATTATATAATAAAATACAATACAATCCTTTAATTTCATCCAATTACCCAAAAGGGTTTATAACAGTGTTCACTAGGAAGTACATGCCACATACATTCATATGTAAGAGTTATATAATAAGGCTGAAATAATTTCCACATTTTTGATTTTCACCAAAAACTCAACCGATATGCATTGTGGTGGTTTTTGGTAAGTTATTATATATATTCAAGATATGATGAAATTTATAGAAGAAGAATAAAAATTTATTTTCACTTTTATTGAAGGAATTACTAGCATACCTATCACCACATCATTTTTAGGATCCACAAAAGGAGTTGTGATGGAAAACTTTATCCCTTTGATGCATTGAAGGTTATTATATTTCTCTAAAAATTTGTGGCATAGTGAATTAATTTTTAAATTTCCATAGATGATTATAGTTGATGAAATGAAAAATCTATTGACGGTTGACTATATCATTTATGTCCACCATAACATTTGTGTGTTTCACCTTTTGGAAACCTCTTGCTAGGTGTCCTTCCTTCTTTCACGTAATGTACTTCCATGTCCCCTTACGAAATTTCTTAGGTATATCTTTCTATACCATTTGATTGTCAGATGATAAAATTTGATGGAAACAGTATATATATCCACTAGGTCAATAGAATTGAACTCCACTTTCTTTTTCTTTCCCTCAAGATATCATTCAGATTCACTGATCACCATTTCAACTTTTAAGGCACATACGATTATTTCTTCATATGTATCAATGTCTCAAATCTCTAGGTAATTTTGTATACTATTTTTTATCCAACTTAAGAACAGGTCAACCGTTCATTCATTGTAAATTAACAATCAATAGGAACATTATTAAAGTATTGTAGTGTATTCAATATACAATTAAATATATTCTTCATCATTTTTATCTAGGTAATGGATATCCATTTCAAATCATACATCAAGTGTACAAGGAAGATGTTTATCGATTTTATTTTCTGTAATTCCTTCAACTTAATCACATCAATATCATACTATGGATTTTTATTCTTGATCAATGACCATGGCCGATCCGATTGTCCCTCCTTATGATAACCATCATATAGAGCCTACCAATTTTATATCATTTTTTATGGATATAATCTTCTCAATGAACTTTATGCATTGTTCCATGATTGAGGAATCTGATTTTCCATTCAAAACATAGAGGAATTTCATTCATAAGGCTCACATTAAAATATTTTTTTTATTCTTAGTGGTATTTCAGAGATCCTCTTGATCATATTTTCAATTCAATTCCTAATTCATCTGAGAGTATAGTCTCAATGATTTTATTACCTCTATGATTTGGTTAGGAATCTAGTTGAGGCACTCATCACATTCTACATCACAATTATAGTTTAAAATATACCTCATATATCTAGCCATTTTCATGAATATAGTTAACATTGTGGATCATTTTTTTTAAACTATTAATCAATAAAAAGGTAATCCAATTTCATTAAAGGAAAATATTTTAAATTTCAATTATTTCCTTCAGTAATTAATTCAGATGCTTTAATCTATGTTATCCAAGAACTATTTTCTTACATAATTTGGTTTGGAAATTTTTTATTCCATTAGTAACGGTTAATATTGAAATTTTGAATTAGAAAATCCATATCACTCACGAGTGTCAAACTAGGGGCCCATTAAGGCACTTCATTGTGTACCATGTTTCATTAAGTCATGTTTGATGATCCATGTTGGATTTGTTACACAGAGTTATATCTGTTCTAGAACCACAACCACATGTAGTATCTAGATATAGAATTATTTACTTGATAAACCACATAATCATTACTTACCAATATTTAGGGATGTTTTTTTATATATTATCTAACACAAAAGGATTTATCTATTGTTTTATAATACTAATCCCAAAAATTAACTACACATTTCCACTAATACCAAATATAAAAACCCTAAATTTTATTTTATATTAACTAATTATTTATCTCACAAAATTACACCTATAATTACCTGGAAGATCAAGATTTAATGTTTCCTCTGGAATTAGGTACATAGAATATCATTTTAAATAGGGGATATAGTAACATTTATGAAAACATACATAACATGTTTCTAAAATTTCATGGTTTTTAAAATAGCATGGGATAACCTAAAGACATACCAATGAAAAAGATGCGCTATAAAGAGAATAAAAAGAAGTAAATGTGGAACATTGTGATAAATATTATATTTAAGGCATATCAATGGGGGATTAAATGAGTTATAATCATAGACATGATTAATATTGAATAATATAGTATTAAAATAATATCATGGGGAAAGTGTCAATAACATAATACAATATATATTAAACATAGGTAAAGGATAAATGATAAGACATATTAGTAGAAGAATTCCCATTAAAAAATAAGGATCACTCACTATCCCAACATTACATAACATTAGAATAATAATTACCTAATGAATTTGAGCGCTATATAATTCTAGTGAACCAATCACTTTAATTTCATTCTAATACATAAGTGTGCCACATATATCATACAACATGGATTAATTAAAAATATTATTTTATTACAAGATAGATGAGTGTGTAATTAATATATTTATGTCTAATTTCAATGAATTTTAATATTATAATGTTCAGAACACTAGAAAATTATTTATTATTTTATTCTCTAAACAATTGTTTTGGCATTGAAAATTGTGGAGAAATTTCAACAACATAATGTCCTCGCATAAAAATTCATAAAATTATATGATTAGAAAAAGGGGTCTCTCAGAATATTAATATCAAATAGGTCCTAATATTTAAATATATATATATATATAATCCATCATTGTTAATTTTATATTGATAGAATATGATAATAAATAAACATGAATAATGGTGAAAAGGTGAGGATCCCTTTCTTGGGTGTGTGAATCCAAATTCATGGGATGTGCTTCATGAGAGCATGAGGGAACATGATTAGGATTCTAGAGAGGAGAAAAAAAGTGTATCAACATGTTCCAATTAATTTGAGTGAATAAAAATGGTATCTTTGGTGGGATTATATATTAAACAAGTAGGGATTTCATTAATATTTCTCAATCATAGGTGTTGGAATCTATATAAAATAATAACCAAAAACAAAAAAATTGCTTTCGTTTTTACCATGATTTATTCAAAATGGGAGTGGTTTTAAATATTTTAAAATTACAAGGGAGGAAATTAATAGAATAAAACTCCGGCTTAAGTAGAATAGAGTCACACTCTTAATGAAAGGAATTTCAATCTTTAGAATACATTATACGTTATGGAGGATTCATATTGAAAAAATAAAATAAATAAAATTAAACTATAAATGAAATTATAATAATTGGAAAATGAATATTTTGTTTTATATACCTTTAATTTATTTATTAAATCAATTTTGTTTCATTAATATTCTATAATACACACAATATGTTTCAATGATATATATTTTTAACCAGAAAATTTAACTATTTATGAATATTTTGAAAACATTAGTATTGGATAATTTTAAAATCTTTATCCTTAAATATATATTCATTTAATCAAAATAATCCTCTAAGTACATTCTTTTCCACTTTAATAATAATAACTTTCATTTGTTTATAAATTAATTTTTTTTGCAATAACAAATTTTGAACCCTTGGAGAAATTAATTTTCAAATCATAAAAACAATATGATCATTTATATTTAATAAAAAATATTTTATAGTAATATATTTTTTAAATAAAATTTATTTGAAAATTAGAATAATTCATTCATCTAAATTAATTTATTGATTTTTAATATTAACCAAAAAATGCTATTTGTGATTTATTGTATACAAATAATTCATAAAGTTAAAATAATAAGACATAAATATATTAATTACTAAACAAAATGTAAATTAACTACTTAAATAACTAACTTTTTGATACATATAGGAATTATAAACTAGAAAAAACCCATAGACTAAGGTGTCTGATACATTCATGGGGTGGTTAGACATACATTGCTTGGGTCGTGATCTTTATATGCTTAAAACTATCTAATAAATAGTATCTTTCATGCAAAATTCGTTGGATATCATCATGGTATTGGTCATGAAAAAATATAAGATATTCAATCTCCATTGAAGGATCTCCTAAAAGGGCTTCATAGGTAATGATCCAACTAGATGAGGAAATCAATTCCTTTGTCTATGTCTATTGGGTGATTTAAAACCCTATATTTTTACTAATCATGTGATCACTATTTAACCGATATAATATCAATGTTAATGATTCTTAATGATCTTTTAAAAAGTATATAATAGGACCAAATATGTTCATTTGTTTTCTATGAACATAAAACATAATAATACATTTATATAAAATAGAAGAGGGAATTATATTTACAATAGTTTGGGTCATTAAATTCCATTCATATTTTTATTAAATATTAATCATCAACATTAATATTTAATTCATAATAATTAGTTCTTAAAATAGTAATGTAGTGTATCCCAAATTTTTCTATGATTACATGATATATTGACCTTCATGAATAATTATTTTTGATTTAATGTATTTAGTATATATATCACTATCGTTACATCACATAATTCACCATAAATTCATTATATTCGATTCATTACCCATACAAAACATTTTCTTTTATGAAAATTTTCATTTTCATCAATTATAAATACAGAACACTTCCACCCATTGCATATATCACCATGAATCCAAATAATTCGGTGAAAATATACCCACTTGTTAATTCTAGAAGACTATCTCCGTATTCATATCCTTCAATCACCATTAGTAAGATTAATCCATTCATTTACGAAGATAATTATTTGGAGAATCAATATTCTTGATGTGAGTATTGATCTTTTCTAATTCATTCGTTCAAAATTTCATTTTCTTCATAATTCCATTACATTGTAAATATAATGAATTTAGTGTCATATATATAATAAAATTATATTATATTAACTTCCCATTAATAATTCTATAATGACCACCATAGAACATATGAAACATTGTAAGTGTATCAATAGTCACACCTCATGATAGATGTAGTGGGCCAATGAACCAACACATTTGAGTTGTTATCATTTCCATGCCAGATTTAATTCACTTCCTACATTGCATGAACCCATTGAGAATATAATAACAAATAATTTGAATAATAAAAATTACTAGTAATTATTTGAAATAAGAGCATTCTAGGAAGTGTTACAAGTACCACTAATACATTTTCACAGTTTCCCTCACAATTATTCTAGTGGGATGTTATTCTATTAATTGTAGGATTATGTTTTTTTAGGGAGGTGAATTAAATTCTATATAGATGGAAGAACAGATTTTATTTTTTCATGTAATAGAATAGAAAGGACATCATTTGGTGATCTGGTTGGAAAAATGATGGTTATGAATATTTCCATCATGGATTTCATTACATAAAAAATTCCTTTTTTATATAATTTAACACTACATGGTTCTATCTCACACCTATAGAAGTCCATTAGTCACACCAAAAACTTATCATTATTTCCAATGAAAACACATGTGGGAGTTATTATCCCTTCGATACATGATATAATTCTCCACAACCACAACTCAAACTCATTTCTAGTACCATATCCACACTCTCGTTATTCTTTCACATATGATGTGATTTCATTTCCTATATGTTTGGGATACTGGGTAGGTGAAATAATTCATGTAGGATAGGTATAGTACATTCCATGTATAGGTGCATTGGAATGGAATGTTCAACATTAATTTAAAAACTATCCTATAAATGTTCTGGCATATTTCATACCATGGAGTTTTTTATTAATTTATTTAATACCTATAATATAATAAGAATTAAATTCTATGGTCATGCATTTTATTAGATTAATTACTCCGTGATGTGATTTAATTCAATTTTCATCACTCTCCCTTTTTGATGTTTTCAGATTTTGTTCTGCTGAATATATTTTTATGTCACTTATATAATTACGTAATTATTTATTTTATATTGTACATTTCATTTAATCCATTTTTAAAAAAATGAGATCATCAGTCACACATATGTGTAGAATGCCATATTTATGAACGACATGTCTTATTTATCATAATATACTAATACGGGTTGTATTAATATTATTCTAAATAAATATATATATTTTTTAAAAATATTAATATTCTTGAATGATATATCTTTATATAACATCACTCCATACATCCATTGGAAAATTGGTTCCTTATTCATGTGTATCAATGGATTACTTCCTCTATGAATGATAATTTTCATATCATGATATCCCCAAATCTAATCCAAAAACAATGAATCGGGTGGAATCCCACTACACATATAAGGAGTACAAACAATCAAAATAGATACTCATTTTAGTATAAATGAATATTGTAATATTGATGTAGATAACCATTAAACCACATTTCTCTAGAAATTACAAATAAAGATCATATCCCACGATCCTCCATAATATAGAAAAAATAATATCTCATTGATAAGTTTTTTAAGAGCTGAAATATATTATCAAACTCAAATTAAATCTTTTAATGAAATGAGTTTAATCTTATATTCATTTCTGATGAACAAAATATTTTATATAGATATTATATTTTATCACACTCAACATCGATTTTGTGCCAATGATTTTATAAAAGTTGTATCTATATAAAACTTTAATTGGTTTTTGAGTTTTTGTTACCATGAAAATAGAATCTATCCATGACCTCGATTGTCTATATTTTAATGATAAAAAACATCATGATACATAATCTCCATTTTATTACATTAATTCCCAATCATCTCTATTAATACTAGAGAAGACAGTATCAATATCATGGCTCAAAATTTATTTTATGGCACATTTAAATATAAAATAAATACTTAGAAAAACCCACTAGAAAATCCTTCAATGATAGATGGAATTAAATTTCATAGAGAAATAAGAATTATCCATGTAGTGAAATTGAATTTTTGGTCCTTAGTGGAAATAATCTATGTAGAAAATTCTCCATGGGTATTTGGAATTCAACTATATTAAAAATAATCTATGTGAACCTCAATAGGCTACATAAAAAATCTACAATGTGAATCAATTGGTAATGTGGATCCCAAATTCAACTACATCGATTATTTGGATATTTGATGAGATTTGTATGTGGGTGAATCAGGTATGTTATTCTCCTAAATACCAATTTCATCTACATGAATCTATTATGTAAATTTACATTCACCAATTCATCTACGAAGTATAAATGACATTGTGAATAAAAACTTTATAAAATAATTTACCTAGATCAAAAAACCACTCAAAATTAAAAAAAAAAGCTTTAGATAAACTCCACCCTCCGAAAAACACACTCCAATCATGAAACATTAAAAATGATAATTACTTCCTTACAAACTAGATCAAATCATATAAATATATTTAGTTCCTTAGACCAGTTTGTAATGAAATATAATAGCAAATGCATTAGAAGAACCACATAATCTTCATTTTTTTTACAAAAATGCCACATTTTATGGGTTATTAAATGTTCCATTTGTCATTTTTAACAAAAATTTAAACACCATGGAATATCATACCTCTATTGAGATATTGTTTTGTGAAGAAAAAAACTTTATTTTATTGTCACTAAAGAAATAGAATTAATGAAAATCATTATTTCAACTTATGAGGTGTCGAAAACATAACCACTACTAAGTAGAAATATTTGAATAAATATTCCATGTCATATATAGGATATTTTGTTCCATTAATGAGGTCATCACATTCCCCTTTAATGATTTAACATCATTAACAAATCATCTTTATCATTGTGAAATTTCTATATCCTCTGTGACTTACACTCCCCCTTCACCATGGACATAACAACCCCTTTGGAAATATAATCTAAATTACCATGGGGGTCTCAAATAAGTATAAATTCATGTTTTTGGGGGACGTATGGACATGAATATTCATACATAATTTGATAAAGCACTCGGTTGTCATTGTGTGGGTGACGATACCTACAATAACATATTTTAAAAAAATTGTATATTATCTTGATATATATTCTAGAAACATTTTTATTTAAAAAATAATAATGTATAAATGCACACATATCATGAAGGTTCTTATATATTTTGATAAAATCCAATAACAATTTTTTTAACCAAAAAGTGTTTTTAAGGATTACTCTATTCCTGTCTACATGTCTTTTAACTACACATTAATACACATCTTTGTGTACATGAATTAATAAAGGTTACATATTATACCTCATTAAAGACCATAGTTATATAATTATTATTTCATAATATATAAAAAAATATAACCCTCTCCATTAAAACAGGAACCACTACAATTCGATCTTAATTTTATATAGTGACTGACCCAATCCTTGTCTTTAAAGACCAATTTTTTGAAATATATATTGTGTATTTAAAGAAGGCAACTATTTAAAGTCCCTTGTACATATATTATTATTTTTATAGAAATAAAATAAATATGATATATAATTTCACGTTGAAATATTTCACATAGAATCATTTCATATGTAATATATAGCCTCAATACTTTTACATAAAGTAGTCTTCTAATGATTCTTCTGAATTATATTTAGTTAGAACTTAATCCAACATTATATATCCACAAACTGGTTCTAAAATAATTTAAAATCCTGATTATTTTGTAATTTTATTTTCTAGAAATTATAGAGATTCTCTAGAATACATATATTGATGTAGAGAAATATAATTATCTTATTTAATAATCATAAATCCATGAATGAATGTCTTCTCAAAATGCATGGATATCTCCAACAACTTCTTCATCTTATATATAAACTCTTCATAGAGACACTCCTAATAACATGAATAAATGATTTCATCCTCAAATTAAATTTAAATGATATTTAATATTATCTTTTCCTTTGAATAATTTTTATAAATAACTTTATAATTTTTAAAATTCATATACCTTCATGATCCTTAAAATTTTGAATACCATTCATTAGGGGAAAACATAAAACAATTAAGAGATTCCACCAATTTGAGTAAAATTATTCCATAATTATCTAAGATAAAACAATAATTTTTGTTTAACAATACTTATTAAAAAATATCTTTATTATGAAATGAAGATTTATCATCCACTTGAAAAAAATTGTAATGTTTGTGAGATGACATTTGTAGAAACATTATTATAGTCTCCAGCTCTTCTACCAGAGAAATTTTTTAATCAATGTTAGTAACAATCATTTGAGAATATCAAGTGTAAACTATTTTATCATTATTTATTGATACATCAAAGTTATTATTTATTTTATTTCAGAAATACAATATAGTTTAAATTATCAGTTAATAATCATTTCTAGGTACATGTTCCCATATATTGTACTACTCAATATGATGATTTTTCTAACTCATAACATATAACCAATACTTTTTATCAACTACTTCTATAATTGTTTGAGGTTATTCTTTTTATATATGTTTAGTTTGATCTTAATATATAAATATTCATATCGATGGAACAAGACCTCATATATTATTAATGATAAATTAAATTTAAAAAAGGCTCTTAAATTTTTGTATAGCTTTCTTTGATTAATATAAAATTTTCGTAAAATGTTTGTTTTTTCCTAATTATTATCATAATGGATTTCCTCTTAATTAGTAACATCATTAATATTTTGTTATAACATATTAATTAAATTTTTTATAAAATATTCTATAACAAATCAATCTATTTTGTATAATTTGTGTTAACATTCAATAAGTTTCATATCACTATAGTCAACTATATTGTCCAACCATTTGTTATAATATATATAAAAACATTTTTTTATATATCCCATGACAATTTATTCTGTAGATTTTTCCAAAAATTATCCAAAAAAAATTCTTTATTTTTATAATGCAGGGACTATAAAAACATTAAAATATATAGTAGATTTTTTTCTCTGAAATTTGATATTATATGGTGTAGTTTTTTACTTATAGCCTTTGTAGACACGTGTATCTCAAGTGTATGGTCGTACATTCAACTTCATTATTCAAATACATTGAAAAGTGTCACTCTTAAAACATAGTCCTTCACATTTCTACAATTTTTTACCATGATTTCAAATAGATTGTATGTTTCATCCCAATCTGGAGATTCCTCATTCCAATTCATAAGAAATATTTTACATTTTTTTCAATATACATTTGTTAGGTTTTTTGGGGTTGTTTATTGAAAATTTTTCTAAATTTTGAATCTCATCGAGATATGAATTTTTTTAAAATAGTGATGTCTAACCCCATAATTCATTCACCATATTTTGGAGGTATAATGGGCGACACACAGTTATCACATAGTTTTATGAAACCATGTAGCCACCCCCTCCATACCATAAACCCTAAAATAGAGGGGATTAACATAGTGGTAAAATGGTTCTTTAGTCCATTTACCCCAAATGATAAATTGTGAATCCCTATGTAATTCTATTAAGGCTCATAGTTTGGAAAATCATGCACCACTGTGCACGAAACCATGCATGTGGGATTTAAATCCCTCCATTAAATGTTAATAAAGGTCCAAAACCCTTCATTTTTTATACATATTCAAACTTGGTCGACCTAAAATTTTTTCTTGAACATTTAGGGTTCCTATTGTGGATTCTTAGGCAAGAATAATTTATTTCAGGGATAATATAAGACATACATGAAATTACAACTTCTAGTTTATATGTGATTTCTTCCCTATTCAGTTTTCTATCTCTCTAATCACTTATTCCAAATGAATATGTATGATTTTTCCTTCATTGGTGATGGTTTACATTTAGGTTGTATTGGATCTTGATTCATTTAATATTGTTCTTAGGTACCAATCCACGATCATCCACATCAGTGTGGTTTTGATTATTTTACATCAATATACAAATTTTTGGTTGGATAAAATTCATCTAAAATATTTAAGTATGCTTTGTCATTGTCATTTTTTTAGACGAAATAATATTTTCATGTATTAAATTATGAAATTGAAAATCCGACATATGTAAATTTCATTATAAATTGAAATAAATAATTTCTTTTCATGTGAATGTGAAAACCTTCCTGGATCCCACTAGACCCGTTGTTGCACTTGAAATCGAGCATGGTGGAAAACTATACTATGTGATGGTAAACATGAAATGATGAAATTTTAAATATATATGGTTGATTAATGATATTTGGAACATGGTTTATAACTAAAATTATCAAAATTGGATGAATAATGCATGATGTAATTGAATGATAAACCAGTTGAGAATGTGAACAATGAGAAGTTATATTTGTGACTTTTTTGTGGGATTGGGACAAATTCTCCAAATACCCATGGGGTACTAAACTGCTTCTCTAGCCCTCCACCATTCATATGTATTTACTACGATAATTGAGTTGTGGGATAGGGAAAACTACTTAAAATTATCATTGGTATTTAGACTGCTACAATTTTCCCCTATTGTATGAATGTGAAATTATAATTTAATAATAAATGACAACCCATGATTGAATGAAATGTTATGACACTATTTTGGATGGTTCATACTCTAATATGAGATAAAGAAGGTAATGTTATTGTTGAGGTATTCATGTTCCCAAGGACCTGTGTGGTTAATGAAATTAAAATTTAACATGAAAATAGTTTACTTTATCTCATTTCATGTATTGTGAATAAAACATGACACACTATTGTAAACTGGAGGTTTTATTAGACGTCATTGGTGTTACCCTACTGAGTTGTACTCACACTATACTCAGTCTACCACATAGGTACCTAAATAGTATTTCTATTTGTAGGATTGAATTTTATAAAGATAAATATATTAGATTGATGGGTTTCGATTCCAGTTGTAGAATGGTTGAAGAAACCAAACAAGATTTTGTGACCCACTAAAGAAGTTTTTAGTGTTTATTTATTTTGGAATTTTATTTTACCCTCACTGATAGTTGGTGGCCTATGATTTCATGAGAGGTGAGTCTAATATCAGGTAACTAAATAGATTAGGGCACTATCATGTATAACCTAGCTAACCCATGTAATGGGGAAACCCAATTACCCAATGATGGATTGTTGTTGTTGATGTGATTTGTTAGAATTTAATGTTATTTCACCATGAGTGATGAACTTGTTGTGTGAAATTTTTATTTAATGATATTTTTCCTCAAGGAACGGTATTGAATGAATTTTTTTAGTCATTAATAATTCTAAGAACTCAGGATTTATTATTAAATTCATAATTTATGCATTCATGAAAAAGAATGTTTGGGTTGAGTTGTTTCAATGAAAATGAATTTAATTAATAGTGTAATTTAAATGATATTTTTCCTAAAGATACATATAAATGTTTCAAATGATGATAAATTTTGTAATTTAAAAGTCTAAAAATTAGTTTATAATGAGAAACGTGATATATAGAAGTGGTTAACCTATTTAACTATGACCCAGGTGAAGGATGGTTAAGGGTATTGATAGTTCCTCAGCGTTGACCATGTTCTATGGCTTGGGGGATTAATTGCAATGGATTTATACGAATACCTCATATGTAATTTGTTAATAATGTGTTATTTTTTTCAAATACATGTGTTTCGAATTTTATAGATATATCTCTCTGTTGATGATTATAGATATGATTATAGGAATACAAGGTTGGAAATGTGCCTCAAGTAGTGTAACCAGAGGATTCGATGGTTTTGAGTGAAAGGGTAAGAAAGAAGTTCAATGAAAAAAATCCCATTCCATATGAACTCAAGGGAATGGGAACCATGGTGTGTCATCGGAATTCCAAATGAACTGAAAAATGTGTTTTAGTTGCAACTCCCTTCTACATTCACTAGAGATGGATTACAAAAGAAAACTATGTTTTGGATGGATTTTATCCAAAGCGTCCTTTACCGTTTAGAGAATGATAAATTGACGAGAGTTATGGTTCCTATATCTATTATTTGGTGATTTGTGAAGTGATGATGGGGTATTCAGACCTACGACGGGTATCTAGGAAACATGGTATATAATATATTTTCAGCAAAATATTATAGAATATTTTTTCACAAAGATGCTCATGAATGAGAAATTTTCAGAGTTTATGTGGTTGACCCTTAGATATACGTCCATGATGGACTATGTTGGATGCTTTAACAACCTACAATTATTTTTTAGAACCTTTTCATTAGAAGATGACTTTAAATTGAAAACTTTCTACGCTGGGATAAAATGGGATACTATGTCCCATGTTAATAACATTTAATTTAAGCTTATTTTAAAGGATATGAATTTAGGATCTCATATGTAGGAGGAACATGAATGTGGATTCCAATAAAATGCAAGTATTTTCTTCTATATGACAAAGAGACATGTCTTCCATGTGTAGGAATCATCATTATAAGAATATCAAATGGTGAGATGGAAACCAAAGTGGCCAGGGAGAAGGAACAATTATGCAGATAATTAACCAAATATATTGACACCAGTGTAGTGGGTAAGGACACATTCAACTCATGTCTATGGAATTTAGTTGAGTTCAAATATGGTGGTAGGATGGGTAACTTTTAAAGGTATTATAGAAACCCATGATCAATGGGTAGTGATAGAGGATCCAAGAAGAGTCAGATTATTAGAAGGGGGACATATACCCAATATCTATTAGGTAAATGGATTTATTATATTCATGGAAGTCTAGGTTGTGGATATGGTATGTTAGGGAATGAGAACATGTATCTGAAGACATGGAAAGCTTAGGGGACTCAGACTATGACCCATGATTTAGGGGTAGGATATTTTTATACCATTATTCATGAACTTATAGATTGTAATGCTAGTATTTCAAAATTCATAGGTATTATTATTATTATAGATTTCTCTATTTCTAGTACCTTATTTTATAAAAGATTCTTCCATTATATTATATCTTCTAAAATTGGTAATGGTTCATCTATATTAGTGGATTGTTTTAGTGGTTTATAATGATTTAAATATTTTTTGTAGTATAGTCAAGGGAGATATATTAATAAAATTCATGTTCTGTTAGGGTTTGGTAGTATCATTTATATTTTTATCTTTACATACATAGTGTGTCTGGTTTTTAAATGATATTTGGTATGGAATGGTTGGTATCAATAACAGACCCGAATTAATTTTTGTCACAAGAGACTGTCATTTTCTTCTCATAAGGGTAGAAGTTAGGTTAATTATGGATATTGGGATATCTTGAATGGTCATTCATGGCCAGTTAGTAACTGGGGGATATCACCACCCAATTTGGACATCTTTTTCTATAAGACAGGGTTGTGAAACATTGTACATTTCAATCCATAGTGGACTTGTTTGACAAAGCATTTCCTAATGAATTATTAGGTATTCCCCATGATAAGGATGTTGAGTTTAAAATTGATCTCATTCATAGATCTAAACTACATTTTATTCCTTCATACAGAGTGGTAGCAATAGAATGTCAAGAGATTTAGTATTAGCTGGAAGTGTTGAGGGAAAATGGATTTATCCATCTGAGTACATCTTTGTGAGATTCTCTAGTTTTGTATTTTAATAATTCTTATAGGATGTTGCATTGATGTGTTGTTTACTAAATGATTAATTCGATGACAATGAATTCATGATACATTATTCCAAATTTCGATGACCTCTTCAACCATTTGACAGGTTCTTTTATTTTCTACAATATTTAGTTGAGGATGGGGTATTTCTAGTTGATAGTATGTCCATATGATATACCATATAATTATTTCAAATGAATTTGTTGAATATTTTAATTCTTCATGATTACATTATTATTAAAAATTAATATAACTGTGTTTATGGATAAGTTGTACCGAATCATTCCCCAATACCTGGAAATGTTTGTGGTTGTTTGTGTGGATGAAGGATTTTTTACTACATGAATCATGCGGATCATTCCCAAATTCATGAAATCATAATGAGTACAATATAAAATAATAATTTATATGATAATATATCTAGATTTAAATTCAACATTATTAGGTTACGTTTTTAATGTCACATCATTTTTTAGGATTTTGTGTCAATGGACCCAAAGAAGGTGCAAGTAGCAGTTTCCTGGGAGAATCCCAAATTATTTTTTGATATGCGATTCTTTATGGGTTTGGTGAGTTATAATTATAGGTTTTACCAAGAAATTTACCACTTATTAGTACCACATTCTTTTAAAAAAAATAAAGTGATCAATTTTTATTGTTCTTCATCCTGTGAGGATTATTTACCGAATTTTATGATTCTTCTGTGTTCAACTCCTATTTTGAACTAACTTGATATGGGTTAGGAGTTTACCTTGTTTTATCATATGTCTAGGGTTGTTCATGAATAATTTATTATGTAGGGAGATCATGTTGTAGCATAAGGGACATGGATGTTCAGGACAAATGGAAGGAATTACCCAACACCTTATATTGAGATTACTACAGTGGTTTATTCCTCAATGTGCAGGAGACATTATTAAATTGGTGAAAATATTATTCATAATACTGATGAAATGATCTTAAAGTACATATTTTTGTGGTGATATTTAAATATCCAATTGTGATAATGGATTATGTATATGAAATCCATTGATTTATTTCTAGAATATAAACCAAGAAAGGGAAACAATGTTATAGATGCATTAAGCAGGAAGATTGAGGCTCATGTAGTTTAGGAGTCCAGTTTTGATTTCATGATGATGACATTATTGTATGAGATGTAAATATTGGTTTAGGAGGCGTAGGATGTTAAGAAACTTGTATCAATATGAATGTATTCCCCATATTGGTGTTTTATTAGGTGGAGTGAATATGAGGATCTAGATTTTTTGGGCTTGATGAAATTCTTTGATTGTGGGGAGTCACATTAAGATTAGTCTATATATGAGGAGGATATCATTTATGTTGGGAACCATTTTTTTACTATTTGATTGTACGAGAAGTTGATTCATGTGTTAAAACGTGTGAAGGATGATAATCAATGACCTTGTCTTTCATTATACCCATACACCATTCTAGAATGAAGGTGGTATGATTTTACCATGGAATTCATGCTGGGTTTTTCAAAGATTCCACATAAGGCACTCTTTGGGTGATTTTCGATCAATATAAAAATATATATCCAATTACAATCCAACCTAGAAGAAATTCACAGGGGATTAGTTTTGATACATGTATGTTTAAGAGATACTCCATTTACATGAGGTACAACAAAATTTGTTTCAGATCACGATGTTCACTTTACCTCGGACATTTGGAATTCTTTATAGAAGGCATTATGTTCCCAGTTATTTTTAGTACATGTTTACATGATAAATAAGTGGGATTTTAGAACATACTAAACATGTATTGGAAGATATTCCACTATAATGCATCCAAGGATTTTGTGGGTTATATGTTATTTTCATAGCAGTCATTGTTTTTTAATATAACTATAGTTATCATGAAACAGTCTAGATTGAACAATATGAGGAACTCTTTGGTAGGCCGTGTAGATCAAATCTATGTTTGAAGGTGGTCATTGAGTATGTGTTTTTTAGATCTATTCTCCTAAAGGAGACAATAGATAAGGTTTATATTATTCAAAATTGTAAATCTATGACCTAGAGTAGGTAGAAGTCATATGACAAACAAAATTAATGAGCTCTTGAAATCAAATCCATTGATTGTTTGATCAATTGTGTTTCACCTATTTTGAGTCCCCAAGAAATTCAGAGGTAGGGAATGTTGGTTCTTGGGATTTTTGGATATTTTGGGAGTATAGAGATATTAAGGTTTGTGGAAAAAAATTGGATCTTACATGGAGGTATACTGATATGAACAATGATTTCCATGTGTCCCATATTTGGATATATCACCTCACCCATTCTCCTGTGATCTATGATCATGATATAAAGTTTTAGGATGACTCATCCTTTGTGGAGAATCTTATTCATTTTATGGATCAATGGGAAAACATTTTTTGGGGATATACCATGAAGATAGTTCGAGTGTTGTGGAAACATGGACTGGTTGTGGAGGAAAATGATATAGGGATTTAAAAATACAATCTTAGTTGGAAAACATTTTTACCTCATAATCATAGTGATTCATCAGAATATAGATCTATGATGATATTTAATATGTTGGGGAGATTTTATGATCTCTACTTTTTAGATATTCTTTATTCTCAATTTTAGGTAGTCATTAAACTTTTTGTGTATATAAATTTGTTGGGTATGTTTTGGGGTTTTATGGGTTATATTGGATAAATTTTGAATCACATGGGGTTGTTCATGTATATTGCATAGCTAGGAAAGACCTTATAGATTCTATAGGAAAATGTGCACTCTATTTCGAAGGTGTAGGAGGTGGTTCGTAGTTGGAAAATGATTTAACCACAATATGAGGCCTCCATCCCAAAAATGTGAACCCTTTAATTGAGGGGATATTCATGGGGGGGTTCATGTATTTTCAGACCACAAACCACATAAGATATACCATGAACCCCCTATATACAGGTGAGTGATTTAGAAAACTATGAGCCTCAACCATGGATACCATGAATTCATGTTTTAAATTCCTCAAAAGTATAACTAAAAATCACAAACACCCATATTTTATCTGTATTCTAATCCGATCGACCTATAACAATTTCTTTCATTTTGGGATGTCCTATATAGGATTCCAAATATTTGAATCCTTTTTTCTCAGTGAATCAAAGATCATGTTGAATGATTATATCCTCATTAGTTTTTGATTTCATCCCAATTGGTTTCTAAAATCTCTAATCTTTCATTATCGATGAACATGGATGATATTTCCTCTATTTGAGATAGTTTATATCTATGTTTTATGGGATCTTGTTGCTTTAGATCCTAATATTTTTTAGTGGCCCTAGATATTTATATTTTTTTTGGTTTTTATGGTTCCATATTATTTAAGGGATTACATGTTGGAAAAATTTAATCAAAAATATTGTTTTCAGGGGACTAATTGCCCATTACCATAGAATTGATTATATTTACTAGTAAGTAATTATGATATTTTAATTTCCACATTTGTTTGTATCATTATAAATTTAAATAATTAATTTACATACTTTTGAAAGTGAAACACTTCATGGGTCCCATTAGACACATTTTTTAATTTGAAATTGAACATGACCTAAAACCAATGGGTGTTCCATTATAATGGAAATGATGAAATATGGATTTTGAATATTAGATTATTGATATTTTTATATGGATTATAATTTAAACTTTAATAATTGGGAGATTAATTGATTATGAGAATGGATGGTAAATGTGTTTAGAATGTGGATCAATGGGATGTTATATTTGTGAATATGTTCTGGTACAGTGAAAAAAACTACAAATCTCTATAAGGTTCCAGAATACCATAGAAGGACCAAATATTTATTTTAATTTCATGTCATCATTATGTGGTGGGATACAGATGATTAGTATGAATACCCATGGTGTATTGGAATTATTTTCTAGGCCCCCATTGTTTGAATGTGAAATTGGAATTAAATGATTAATGAAAACCCATGATATAATGAAATGTGATATCCATTTTAGGGCTGGTTCAAAATTGTTCATTTAATAATATATGAATTATAGGTTTCAGTATTATAGTGATACCAAGGTTCAATGTGGTCAAATATATAATAAATTAAAGTGAATTTTTTACATTATCTTTTATACTTTTCTTTTATACAGCTACATAAAATATTATAGATTGGATATTTCATTAGTCATTTTTGGTGATGTTCTACTATGTTTTACTCACACCATAATAATTAAAAATTATCAGTACACAAATAAATTTCATTTTTTATCATATGACTAAGGAAATATAATTATGTTAGATAGATTAGTTGGGATTTGTGATGAATCATGGATTAGGGAACTAGTCAAGACATTAGGACATTCGCCGTATTTTTTAGTGTGCATTTTAAGTCTCAATTTAACACATGAAACTTATATGGAGAAAAATATCTACTAATTTAGTTTTGGATAATTATTCACGATTTGTTATTATCAAGTGATGTTTGTTATTATTCGTTATAATGTCATGAACTAGCCTGGGTTAACCCCAAATCGGGCACCCGAACCGATCAGTGGCATGACCCGAAAGGAATTCTCTATCCCCAGGGGTAGGAAACTAGTGTTGGGCATCATTAGAGTAGAAAAGGGAACAATATAAAACAAATATAAATAACAATAAAACAGTGTAATGAACTAGACCACCCAATAAACATTTATACTAAATTATTTTAGCATCATGTATACAACTGAACATGAAGTACAACTAAACGATACAAGTAAACTGACCAGTCCTGATGACCAACTAAAACCATGTTACCCTACTGGTCACTCTCCAAAACAATGATCACATGTCACTCAAGATGATTGAATACAACATGAATCCTAATAAATGGGTAAAAAATAATATTATGTGTGAGTATAGAAACATAGT
The DNA here is from genome assembly GCA_963277665.1 of Viscum album. Lineage (NCBI taxonomy): Eukaryota > Viridiplantae > Streptophyta > Magnoliopsida > Santalales > Viscaceae > Viscum > Viscum album. The sequence goes on along the minus strand of OY728141.1, from coordinate 1,602,783,874 downwards.
AAGATAGAAAAAAAATCTATTCCCAATTTGAAATCATTAAAATCAAATAATCATCAATTTCAAGTTTGATCTATAATATATAAATGTTAGGTTTGTATACATGTTAATCAATAACAAAATACATCCCATTTCCCTTATTCATTTCCATAAGTAGATTAATTTAATTAGTGTTCCACTTGCATTTTCGTGGGGAATGTGATTCTTACGGTTTTTTATTGTACAAATAGGATAATAGAAATTCATTTGAAATAAATTTTTATAAACCATATTAAATTCACAACATCAAATTAAAAAGAAAACAATAAACAATAAATAACAATAACAAACACACAATAAGGGAAATTCAAATATACATATAATAATTATATTCATCACTGATGGAAAATGAAATCCAAATAAACATGGGTGATCCTAGGAGATCAAGAATAATTATGAAGACACCAATACATGAGACCTCATTCCCGTTTACATGTCGTAAATTATTAAATAAAAATTCACAATACACTCATCCATCCTTTCTCAGTTATGAAGAGATAAAATCTCATAGCAATAAACCCAATATATGAATCCACTATGGGCAACTGGTTAGTTCCATAACCTCCATGTTAAACAATCAATCTTATAATATTCACTCAAAAAGATAGGTTCCCATGTATATTGTATATATATAAGGGGTGATTCATTCAATTATATCAGAGCATCCAAACAAATCATATAAATAATAATAATTCACAATAGACATCACCCCGAGTCACTCCAAGGACAGATCTCTTTCCATTAATAAAAAAGAACCTAAAGAGTCCAAAATGATTCACTCTCATAATGGATCACAAGGATTCATCATAAAGTAAATCAAATTCAATATATACATATATGCATGGCATAAGAAAAATCCACAAGAGTTTTTTATAATAAAAATTTACACCATTATTCACAGGGTTTCCAAAGGGGCTTTTAAGTGTTTCTCAAAATAATCATTTTCCAAAGGAAAAAATATCACTTTCACTATAGTGGTGTATACACACCATTTATAAAAGAAATCAACATTTTGAAATCCTTTAAATCATTCAGGTTAAAAATCCAAAGAAAACCCATTATTATAAGTATGCTAATGATTTATTTTCCAAAATCATGGGCCAAAACATTTTATAAACCAAAAACCCATTGGATTGTACAACCTTTACCAAATTTGAAAGTCATAAATGGACCAAAAAATACCTTTTTTTAGGATCCAAATTCATATATAAATACATTTTTTTAAAATCACACGTAACAGATAATAACAATCCAGAAAATCTACCAAACATGTGGCATAAACTCTCTAACAACAGAATTCCTTTTATGCACATGAAAATGAATAAAAATAACAATTAAATTACATAAATATATTCAAGATACAAAACCATGTAAAAAATTCCATTAAACGGGTTCAAAACATTACAAACCAGTGAAAAAGAAAACATAACATTTAAAAAAACACATGGATTGAAATTTTATAACAAAACAACACTAATTTTCCCAAAATAAGGAAAAAACACCAATTTTCAAAAAAAATGTATTGATTGCTTATAAAACAATGCTCAAAATTTTTCGATGGTGAAAATACAATGAAAAAGATGATTCATAAATAAAAAGGCCTTGTGAAATGGGTAACCAACCTCAAATCCTTGGGAGAATGGAAACGCACACCCTATATCACCATCAAGGGATTTATAAACCCTAAACATAAAAAGACTACCCCAAACAACGAAAAAACACCATAAAAATCATGGAATAATAGAATCCTAGTTCATACATGACTATAGTGACAATAAAGCCACAAAATAATGGAAGTAAGAGGAAGATAGAGGAGAATGTTGAAGGAATCTCACCATGGAAACAAGAAAAATCATTATCTTCCCTTATATCTATACCCTTATAGAAAATTTAATAACTTGGAACACTTTAGAGAGTCTTCATATATCCGGATGAATCCTGGGAAGAATATTTTTGGGAATAGAATAAAAAAATAATGATTGATTAAAGAAACAAATTACCTAATCAAATATATAGGATTTGAGAATCCTTTAGGACGTTCCCCTTAATACACAATGAATATGAGCTCCAAGTAGATTAAATGGATCATGGGGGTATTACAAGGGTTATTGGGCTTTAGCTATACATGTTAACATTTATACATATTAGAAAACTAACAATATATTAAAGAATTTTTTTAAACACATAAAATGGTCTAACATGATGGCCCAATAACTGAATAAATAACCCAAATCCACTCTTATTATGAAATCCTAAGGGGGTCCAAAATGATATTATGGTCTGAATAGATCTTTGTATTCTAAATGGGAAGTCAAATGAGTGAAATATGTTGAAATATGAAAAAGATTTAAAAGAATCAATTTTTTTAAATCTTGAAATGTGCTCTTGGTTTTCCCAAATCATTATGTAACCACCATTTTATCCCAAAAAATCCAAACAACAATCTGAAAACCTTGGTAAAATGATTGGACATATATGGTAGTTCAACAATGAACATTCAACTCACTCGAATCTGATGAATAGTACTTGTATTTCCTATGAACTAGATCAAACTATGACATGAAAAACTAGGTGTGAAATTATTCCCCACCATTAAAACTATCCACCCTTAGAAAGCAATAACACATTCTAACTGATGAAAAAACCCTATGTATTGCATATCAACATTATAAAAAATCTCAATCCAAGTACATGTCATCCTCCACTAACATATCCTAGGCTTCATTAAAAATCAAAACACCAAATCCCAACCACATCTCGGGAAATAACAAATGATCGAGTCTCTACCTCCAAAACCAAGAAAAGAATGGAATTTTTGTGTCTTCTCCCCATTAACCCATTGATCACCCAAATAAAACAGAACTCATTAAAACCAACTATTCCAAGGGAATTTTTAATAGACTCCCCACCATTAAAAAACAAATAACACTATAAAATATCTAAGGAGGAAATTCTACAAGACCAGTGGTGGTTCTCCCCATCATTCAAAACCAATGATCAATGACCAGACAAGAAATTTAAATGAAATAGTAATGGGTATCTCCCACAAAGGCCCATAGAAACAATCCATAAAAACATACATTACAATCTATGAAGGACACAAATTAAGAAGAACATATATAGAGCATTTCAACTACACACTCAAAAATGATGGGAAAAAGAATTGTTCCAAAACATTTCACGTGGACAAAAAACCCCCACCACATAGTGGGGGAGGGAAGGGGCCCAGTGGTAGGAACACTAAACCATAACAAACAAGTATCCACTCAAGCTGTCACTTGATTCACTAGGGAATCACACTAATGAATATTAATTGGGAACTCTCATTCCTGACATCATCTTTAGAAACATTGGGTGATGGCTAAGTAAACCAAAATACATGGGACAAGAGAGAGTTCATAGGGAAAATAACCCATAAGAGAATACAAGACTTCCTCACCACAATGGTGCAGGCTCAAACATTACCAGACTTTACACACCACTGGGATTCTTGACTATGCCTTAACTTCAATATGAGGCATATGGTTGAAGCTCTGATAGATGATGTCTCTATTTCCTCATAATTAGGAATTGTTAATCCCAAACTAGAACGTGTTCCCTTAGTTCCACCCACTTCCCCATTACACACCTAGGTAGAGAGAACATATCAACAGTCACCACAAAAATATATTCCTCAACAACACAATTTTACCCAAACAAGAACATGGAGATATAAAATAGTATTGTTATATCACACTGAACGAGATATAGAATGAACATGTCACACAGAACAACCACTAAGAATCACCAAGAACAACTTCTAAAATTGATAAAATAACCATAATGGTAATGCACTTTAAATCAAGAAGAAACAACTATCTATTTCAACAAATTGGATGAGGCATCATTCTAAGTGGTCGATTTAGTCTAGAAAACTCATGAATGAAATATTTATGTTGTTTAGCTAAAAATTGTATTAATGGGAAATCACCCACAACCGCACTATTATCACCCATTGATGCATTTTGAGGACACCTAATGAACAAGTAAATATGAAGAACTAAATAATGTCTAAATCAGTAAAAAAATACTCAAGAATAAAATTCACAGGTTCCTCATTCTTTCCTTTCTCTAACCCCGACTTTCCCCCTCCATTTCCTCAAGCATCACTATGTCCGAAAGTTCCTAATTTGTTCAACAGGAGACTCAATATACCATTATCGATCAAGGATTTCAATTAATCCTCAGTGCTTCTGAATCTTAAGCTGATTGCATGGTTCAAGAAACGAAGACCTTTGGTTGATTCATTTGACATGTATATTTTAAGTTTTGGGATTTAACCGAAAGGGAGATAGTGGGTTTTATTGATAGTAGGCACATTATGATACCTTTATCCATGGAGGAGGATTTAATCAGAGACTGGTCCAGTTCTCCACGTACCTTCAATGGATATAATTTCTACCTCTTCCAATGGACATATTATTTCCATATGAACTGTGATTCCTACTTAGTGGAAGTTTGAGTAAGCTTCCCTAACCTTCCCTTACCATTTTATAATCCCTCAGTTATTAGATTTCTTAGGAATTTCTTAGGTAGATATCTATGTTCGGATAGACGTATTGCAATGATTTTTCACCCTATTAATCCGCGGGTCTATATTGAAGTATATGTATACAAGGACCCAGTCGATTATGATTGGATAACTGTTGCAGAAGAATTTTGATGCAGACAAGAGGTGGTCTTCGAATCATGGTTTGATTTCTATTCAGATTGTAAGAGGCTGGGGCATTTGATGAAATATTGTCAAATGTGACCTTAGAATAATATGGGTGTTGTCAGTGTTAATGAACCAAAAACTCATTCTGTAGTAGGACTTCCTGGACAGAAGCCGATTGGTGTGGACCCTGAGGAAATGTTTGCAGTGGATGTGAGCTGTGGGCCATAGGTTGTGAATCCTTTAGTGAAAGAGGTCATCAAATGCTTGAGAGAGGATTTAGGTGGATTTCATCATCCTCCTCCTATATAGTGTGATGCTATAGAAGAGGTGAAACCTGAAATTGTTATCAATGTGGTGGATTCAAAAATGGTTTAAGAAGAAGGAATCAGGACTCCTCAGATAGCTTCATATGCAGAGGCTATGTGCGCAGGGGTTGGAACCTATGAAAAAGGTCTGGAACACAAGACATCAGGGGAGGGTGACTCTCCCAGTGGTAAGATACATCAATTGAATTTAGGGAATTTACATGTAGGTAAATGGGTGAATCTGTGATAAAAATAGAATTAAAGGGTTTTCACAGGTTATCCTAGAATAGGAGACTAATGGTGATTCAACTAGGCCCTCACGGAAGTAGGGGGAATCCAGGACAGATTCTAGAGATCAAAAATATGAGCTACTATTAGGATATATTGTATTAGAATTCCAAGGGGATCAGGTAAGCCTAAAGAGATGTTAGAGTGGGAGGGGTCTCGGAAAGGGAGGAAAGATTATTCTTATTTACCACCACCGAGGGAGACTAGAACTGCGATGAAATCCAAGGACAACATGATGGTCAATGATCCCCTTTCACCTTCCAAGGATGAAATTGGCCAACCGCATGAGTCTGTTATAGTTACAGACCCTTCGTTAGAGCAGTTTATGTACTTAGGAGAAGAAATAGTGGAAATAGTTTTAACAATTAATGCTACTGAATAAGAAGCTAATAGGAAGATGGGAAGAACATTGAGATTGGTTACCAATGAAGAGCAGAGTAACTGGATTTACAAACAATATTTGATATTGAATAGGGGATTTAATGATGGGAAGATCAACCAAGAAGAGTACATCCGGGCTTGGGATAAATTGGTGGACCATTTCGAAGACCTTCTATTAGATGATTCTGATACAAAAGTTAGCATTATCTCTTGGAATCTAATTAGGGAGATCAAATATAGTCGTCTCAAGTTGTTCTTTATTGGGTCATATATTTATTCTTATGCATGAACTATTGGTTTCTCACATTTCCCACAAAAGTGCTTCTTTATTAAAAAAAATTAATTTTCAGTCAGTCAGTAATCCAAACAATTCAACCCACATCAAAAATCATATACCAGCAAAAGGCATGCTAACACCATGTAAAATATCATTTTAGAAAATTCAGAAATGTCTCATTTCAAAATTGTATATCCACAAAGGCTCAATCTCATTAAAAAAACTGCTCAAAACCACATTCCAAAACCAATTCATCATATTCAAACGTTTTCCCACATCCAATCATATCCCATTTACAAAAACAAATCCAAAATCTCTTTAAAATAATCCAACATTTTCAAACATTTAATCTAAATAAACAATTAATTTAGATTAAAGAAAAACAACTATGATAAATCATTTCCACTTAGTCCCCAAAATTTGTTTCGAAAAAACTCATCCTCCAAAATCAATTCTTATATTAAATTTTGAAAACACATTTTTAAAAATTTCAATATATAACCATTCCATTAAAATTGATTATCACAATTTCAATAGAAGGATTTTACAAAAAATTCAGAATTCATGAATGGTCCAAATGTCCATTCAAAAAGGGAATTAGTTTTAGTGGGTCACTGGACCATTTGGTTGGAAGCCATATGTAAAACAAACCTCCAACATGGACAATCATCTTATGACCATGCCCTGACTCCTCATGGAATTCCATGATTTGTGAGCTCACATAGACCATTAGTCTAACATCATTATCCTATCTGAACACCAAACAATCAACAAGAACCAATTACAGAAATGAAAAAAAAACTTCCCATAGACACCTGAGGACCATAATGAGAAAGTATTTGCAAAAAAACATCCCAGAAATGCCACTCAATTCATAAAAATCATACTCCATATACCTTGGAATCCCCAAATAACAAGGGTAATTCTAAAACAAAATGTCTTCTTGGATATGACATCTATTAAAACCATTTTTTTATGAACTGTCATGGGTCGACCCCAAACTGGGCACCTAAACCAATTTGTGGAATGACCCAAAGGGAATTATCAATCCCCATGGGTAGGAAATGAGTGTCGGGCTTAATTAGAGTATAAAAGGGAATGATTTCACCCAAATATAAATAATAAAATAGACATTAGAATGAAATGGAATGCCCAATACACATTTATCAGAACAGAACTGATCATCATGTATACAATATAACATGATATACAACTGAATGATACAACTAAACCGACCAGACCTGATGACCAACTGGATCCATTTTTCCCCACTAGTAACTCTTCAATAGAATGAACACATGTCACTCGAGGTGATGGAACTCAAACTCAAAACCTTCACAATTGATAAAAACAAAATGAACTATCATAGTGAGTATTAAAATGCATTAGGCTAACCTGATAATCTTTTTCCAATGAAAACTCATTAAATTAAAGTAAACATCAATTTCAAGATTGAACTGAAATATATAATATTTTTTATTTTCAACAAGTTAATAAAAAATTGTACATCCAATTTCCCTGATTCATTTCCAAAACATGATTTATTCAATAAGCCTGCCGCTAGAATTTTGACATGGAAAATGATGCTTATATTTTTAATATTTTACAATGAGAATAAAACACATTACATTGAAAACCAATTTCAAAAACCTTATTAAAATAATTCCATCACCTTCTATGGAAAACAATAAACAACAAGGAACAATAGTAAACACACATCAATGGAAATGTAAATATACATAAAAGCATCATATTGATTATTACAAGAATCTGAAATCTAAATAGAAATTAATGATCCTAGGAGATCAAGAAAAATCCATAACACACCAATATATGTGACCGCATCCCCATTAACATATCAAAAATGATGATATCAAAATGCTCAATATACTCAGACATCATTTATCAGGTAGGCCGAGGAAAAATCCCATAATAATAAACCCAATATAGTGACTTACTATGGGACACTCGCCCGTACCATAACCTACTAGTGCAGTAATCATTAATAGAAAATTCTCTCAAAAAATGATCCAATTATCTTGTATATAAATAGTTGGGGATATGATCAATTCCATTCGATCATAAAATCATAGCATTTATATAATAATATTTCACTATAGGCATCTCTCTAAGTCACTCCAAGGACATATATCATTTCATTAATCAAATTAAACCTAATGAGTCAACACGGGGAACTCTAATAATGGATCAAAATGTTTCATTTTAAGGAAATAATATAAATTATCTACATACAATCATATAATAAAAAACATACTGGTGGTTTTCATAATAAATAGTTTCACAATATTTCATAGGGCTTCCAAATGGGCCATTAAGTATTTCTCAGAACTAACATTTTCCAAAGGTCAAAATTTCAATTTTAATAACATGGTGTATAAAAACCATACATAGTAGCAAGAAACATTTCTAAATCTATTAAAACATTTAGTTTACACATCCAATTAAAAACCTTTTGATGATGATGCCAAACTGGCTATTTTCTAGCAACTTGGGCCAAAATATGTTATAACCCAAAAACCCATTTTATTGTACAACCAAAAACATATTGAAATAGAATAGAAGGAAAAAATTCCAATGTTAATTCTCCCCATTACTTATAAGTCTACAAAAAACCTTTTAATTCACACTTAACACATAACGAAATATAAGGAAATTTACCGAACTCATGGCATGCACTTTGTAAAAACACAATTCATTTTATGAACATTAAATTGAATAAAAATCAATTGACGACATAAATTTATTCAATTTACGAAAACATGTTCAAAAACCCTAAACTAGGTTCTCAACATCACAGATAAGATGTGATTCATAATGGAACATTTAAATAAAATTTGGTGTGATCTTTTAAAACATAACAACACTACGTTTTACTGAACATGGCATAAACACCACATCGCACAAACAAAAAAAGTTATTAAAGTCATATAATAAAATAATCATAAAGTTTATATGATTAAAATAACCTTAAAAGGATTATTCTCAAATAAAAAGGACATGTGAAATGGAAATCCTAGCAAAAATCCCCAGTAGAATGGAAATGCACACCTAATATCCCCATCTGAGGGATTATAAACACTAAACCTATGATGAACAGACCCAAAAGAGAAAAAACACCATAAATAATAATGGGACAAAATATCACATGGTCTAAAATAAGTAGGGGAGGAGAGAATACCAAGAAATAACTAAAGGAGGAGGAAGAGGGAGGAGAAATAAGAAATAATCTCACCTTAGAAACAAGAAAACTATTCATATTATCTTAGATCTACATATTTAGAGTAAATGTAATGAATTTCAACTCATTTAAGAGTCTCATTAGAACTTGATAAACTAGGGGAATAATATTTTCGGGAAAAATATAAAAAAATAACAACTTTTGAATGAAACAAATTACATGTTCGAATATGGACAATTTGAGAAATGTTAAAGATATTCTCCCTAATCCAAACTAATTATGAGCTCCAATACGTGGAAATGGAACATGGAGGAGTGACTAGTGTTATTGGACACAAGTGATGTATTTAATCCCTATAAAATATTAAATATTCAATAAGCCATAAAATAAAAAATTTAATTTTTAAAAATTTGAAATAGGTTCACTAACTGTACCAATACCTAAATAAATAACACAATTCCATCATGATTTGGAATTAATAAGGATTAAAAAAGATATGGTGGTTTTAATAGTTAGGGGAGTCAATGTTGGAAGTGTAATTATTGAAAAATTATTAAAATAGAAGGAATTATAATGGATTTTTTGTAATTTTAAAATGGGATCACGGTGGGCCCAAATCATTAAATAATCATCCTTTTATCCAAACACTCCCAAAAAAGCAATATTAAACCCATGGTAGGATTATTAAACATATATGGTAGTTAAAAAACAACATTAAACTCACTAAACCCAAATAAATTTATCAAGACTTCCAATTAAGCATATCAAACCCAGACAAGAGAATTCAGGTTTGACATATACTATTATTTTGGTTATAAATTAATATTATCCATCTATCAATTATTGAATTCCATTATTCTACATCATCAGAAAAGAATTTATTATATCTAAATGATATATATTACACCCCTTCTACTTGTTATTTCCATATAGACCATGGGGAGGAAAACTTGAGATCACATAACCAACCTAATTTTGGAACCAGAATGTTGAACCTAGTTTGGGACGTTACATACACCATTTTTTTCTAGACAATATGTTGTGATATACAAATTTTTTATTACATTGTTGGAAATATATCTTTATAAATCATTATAAAAACTCCATACCAGTTTATAATCTTGTTTACATGATGGTAGGACCCAAATCCTTTTCATCTATCATACAAAAAGTTTGGAACATTTTTATTGCCTCTGACATCTATTTGATAATAATGATAAAATACAATAGGTTTTAATCTACTTTGAAGATAATAAAACACAGAACAACTCTGGTATAATTATTTCTCATATAAATATTTAATTTAGTGTGAATGAGTACATTTTTTATAGAAGAGAGAACATAAACTAATTTATGAGAACCCTATGTTATTTTCCCCTTGTTATCAGTTCTATGGATTTGATTTCAATTTTTATTCGTCTTGGAAATGTATCCCTAGAATCATTCTCCAAAACATTACTCATACTTCATTTTCATTGAAGATCAGTCCTACTATTCCATAGGTTGTTTTAGTCTTTTGTACAAAGGTTATATGAATCAATAGGATCAAAAAATTGAGATATATTTATGTTGTTCCTTCTTCCATGAGAGAAAATCCTCTCATCCATTGTTATTTTGATGGTAAATGAATCATATTTAAATACCACTTCATTTATATTATCATTGTGTTTAAAAAAACAATGAAATTTTTCCTTTAGTCATTTAATACAAAATATATCAATACACAATATATTTTAGGAAAAATATATATTGATCCCACTCATTTATTTTTAGGGGAAGATTGATTAATATAACTCACTACCTCCCCCTCCTCATTAATAAATCTTTTTGTTTTCAATATTTATTATATCACTTGTCATTTGAATAGAAAATATGGTATCACACTTCAATGAAATTATTAATTTACTATCATTCCATGGTACACCATAAAAATCATTATTTTTCAATATATATTTCATGAATTAAAACCCCTTTAATATCTTTTTTTTGGAGTACCACTCATTAAAATTCCATATACATGGACCAACTGATCAAATATAGTACATATTTATTCAATTAATTAATTTTTTTCTATGTATGATAAAAATAATAATTCCTAATAACTTCATTATTTATTTTTAAATTTATTCTCCTTTTACCAAAATAGACCCCCTTGGTTCATATATTATAATTAGTATAGAAATATTACACCAGAAAATATAGAATTTATTCCCAAACACTATATAATTATATCATTATACTCATAAGATTTTCCTTCAACAATGATAAATACACTTTCCTCATGATTGGTTAATATTTCATTCTAAATAATATTGTTTTATATGATCTATGGGAAGATATATTAATGAAGTGTTTCAACATTACATTTATTTATGATGATATTTCTCACTAGTATTCATGCTATATATTCATTTAGAATCAATTTCTTAGCCAACATTTTCAGATATAAGGATATTTATTTTGAGATTTATAGAGGGAAGAATTTATATCCTTATTTTATGCCCTCTTTTCTCCATATACTGCTAATTCGTACCGGGACTCAACAATATTGATGAAATATTATTTAATTTTTTTTATGACATTTTGTGATTAAAGACATTTTGATTGTGTTTTTGACTGTTATTATTTATTTATATTTGTTTTTCCTTCAAGTTCAATTACCATCATCTCTATTTCAGTCACTTTTAGATTATAAATACCGGGTTTTAAATATAAATTATCTCTTTCTTATTAGATTCTAAATTTCACTCAGATATCATTTATTTTTTAAGTAAATAAAATTCTCTTCTCCTTCTTGATTATTTTTTATGAAGATAATATTCAAATTTATTCTTCAATATATTATTTATAATTTTCATTGTCTATCATAATATTCACTACATGATGTGTTAGACACTTTCTTACATGTTCCATGAAATTAGTTTCACCATATAATGGGATACACGATGTGGAGTTAGAATATTATTATTTTCTCATATAGGTACATTAATTACACAAAATTATTGTATTCTTACTTCCAAAATATTTCATTGAATATTTTCATATATTACCCTATTTCTTCTTTTATTGTTTCTCACTGTTTTTCTCATGTTATATAGAGGTATTCATAAAGAAATTAATAAGAATTATTATAATGTATTTATAATTAAAACACATTTTTGATAATTTAAAAGTACCCTTTAACAATTAATTCTTTAACTATTATAATATCCATCTTCATCTTCATCATAAAATTCTCAATATTCAATAATTTCAGCATAAATTATATTGAGTACTATTATATCGTAAATTACCATATCATCTTTGAGGTTCTTCTTGAATGATAGGATCTATCGCTTTTCACTAGTGATAAGAATGTTGTAAAATTTATAGGGAGAAAGAGCTTCAATATCTTCCAATTTTGAATCATTAGGATCAATCCTCATTGGAAATATTCTCAATTATTGTTATAATAGAATAATCATTTCTATATTTTGAAAAATTCAACTTTTATTATAAAATTTTATTTATTCTTGTTATGTTATTATGAACATTTTTTTCTTCTTATATCTTGATAACATCAAATGTTATTTTCTAAATTTAAAAACATTCATTATTCTATTATAAATGAATTCAAATTTATACAAAATTTCCATGTAATTTTTAAATCTCGTGGAAATTATATAAAAGTTTTCTAAAGGTGGCATGAAAATTTGAATTTTGATGGTTTTAATCAACTTACATATTTTACATATCAATAAATATATCATGATTATCATTATCACTATGTGGTAATCCTTCCATTAATACATCTTTATCATCATGAAAATAATACTATTTGTAGGGGAACATCCTTTTAGTACTGCTATTATAATTCTCTCTATAAAATATATGTGTGAATCTTAAATTGAAGTAATTTAGATTATTTATATTTATCACATAGTATTTTGTTATAGGGATCAATCCTTTGATACAAGTTAATGTTCAGGTAGGATCAGTTTCCTTTCTTAAGTAGGGTAGGGGTAAAATCAGTGGTAGGAGATTTTAAAATTTTCATTTAAAAATGAATATACCTATATGGCCTCTTAATTTATGATCCTATAAAAATATAAAATCCTAGTATCAAATAGCCATTCAAGAAAATAGAGATCATTGAATATAATGAATTTTAATTTTTACGATCTGTTGTGGAATCCTACTAATTTTCATTGTTTGTTATATACTCCTACAATGATTTTTTACTATATCCCCAACTTAAATCAATGTACAAAATATCTTGAAACATCCCACCCACATGGTAGCTATAACACACACCAACACAACAACTCATCAAATTACAAAAAATGAATACAAAACTAAATATATCAACAGGAAGAAAATTATTTGATATTAGCACATGAAGGTAATATTAAAAGAGGCCCCAATATATGTATGAGACTTTTCATGATAGTGCAGTTATGAATGAAACGAATAATTATTATCAAAATAAAATTCAAAATTATAATTACATTAGTTTCATCAGATATCAATCATTAAATTACATAACAACATCTTTATATTAACCCACATAAGTTTTCCCTTACACTCAACATTTTACTATTTATGGTTGGTTTTCTCATGATATACTCTCCACGTTGAATCAATGTTATTTTATTTTTTCAATTTCCATATAGGGAACATTCCCTTTAGTTTTCCTTCTCTCTATTATTTTGTTCCAAAATATAATAATCTATAATATCTATTAAATATTTTTAATTCATCACGTTCTCTATGATATATGGAAAGGTCTATATGTATATTTTGGTTCCAAAATTATTCTATGTGAAATTAAAATCACCCATAAAAATCTTTTAGAACCATAGTGAACACATTAAAATCATGATTTTATGATGAAACAGTGTGAAATTTGAATAGATTACATTTTGAAATCAGTTATATGGTCTCAATAAAAATCAATAGTGTTGAAAATATTCCTACATTATTAAATATTCAGCTAAATCAAAAAATTTATTCCTAAAAATCAATTAGTTATGTATTGAATCATTTATTCATATCATTTCACTTTGTTGATACCATAAATCGGTAACATGAATCTTTTGTTTTTGTGATGGATTCAATAGATGGATAAATTTGCTACATGATTTGTTTATATTATATAAATGACTATGTAAATCACATAAATAAAATTTTATCTATAAATTCTATGACATATATTAAATGTATTCAGGAATCTACCCTTTAAAAATCATCTATGTAGATCCAAAAACAACCCAAACTCAAACAGAACACCTTTCTCAAACCTCCATCCCTTCTAAACAAAAGTTGTTACAACATGATTATTTATTCCATGATATTTAACTACTTACAAATAATATCATGAATAATTAGAGTAATGAGTTCCTCAAATCAGATCTTCATTAAATAAAAGTACTATTTCTTTCAAAAATCCTTGTAATCATCATGGTTTCCCAAACCAATCCACAAATACATGGTGTTATCTATTTTTTTAATCATTTTATGATTTCCAATTTTTAATGGATTGAATACATTTCATCCATTTCCATGAGAATGAATTATTCTATGACCCTTTTCATTTTCGAATCGACTTTGACTCTTCACTACCAGGTTTTAAAAATGTAAATAATTATTTTCATAGATTAGGAAAGTATTCATTTTAAAATATTTTTAATTGGATGTTATATTTTTATATTTCTTAAATAAATCCCAATGATTCTAAGTGAGTTGTTCATCAGGGTTTTTTTCTTGAATAAGTGTATTGATCAGATATTTCCATCAAACTAATGAAAAAAACCTATGTATTACATATCAACACTATAAAAAATCTCAATCCAAGTACATGTCATCCTCCACTAACATATCCTAGGCTTCATTAAAATTCAAAACACCAAATCCCAACCACATCTTGGGAAATAACAAAAGATCGAGTCTCTACCTCCAAAACCAAGAAAAGAATGGAATTTTTGTGTCTTCTCCCCATTAACCCATTGATCACCCAAATAAAACAGAACTCATTAAAACCAACTATTCCAAGGGAATTTTTAATAGACTCCCCACCATTAAGAAACAACTAACACTATAAAATATCTAAGGAGGAAATTCTACAAGACCAGTGGTGGTTCTCCCAATCATTCAAAACCAATGATCAATGACCAGACAAGAAATTTAAATGAAATAGTAATGGGTATCTCCCACAAAGGCCCATAGAAACAATCCATAAAAACATACAATACAATCTATGAAGGACACAAATTAAGAAGAACATATATAGAGCATTTGAACTACACACTCAAAAATGATGGGAAAAAGAACTGTTCCAAAACATTTCACGTGGACAAAAAACCCCCACCACATAGTGGGGGAGGGAAGGGGCCCAGTGGTAGGACCACTAAACCATAACAAACAAGTATCCACTCAAGCTGTCACTTGATTCACCAGGGAATCACACTAATGAATATTAATTGGGAACTCTCATTCCTGACATCATCTTTAGAAACATTGGGTGATGGCTAAGTACACCAAAATACATGGGACAAGAGAGAGTTCATAGGGAAAATAACCCATAAGAGAATACTAGACTTCCTCACCACAATGGTGCAGGCTCAAACATTACCAGACTTTACACACCACTGGGATTCTTGACTATGCCTTAACTTCAATATGAGACATATGGTTGAAGCTCTGATAGATGATGTCTCTATTTCCTCATAATTAGGAATTGTTAATCCCAAACTAGAACGTGTTCCCTTAGCTCCACCCACTTCCCCATAACACACCTAGGTAGAGAAAACATATCAACAGTCACCACAAAAATATATTCCTCAACAACACAATTTTACCCAAACAAGAACATGGAGATATAAAATAGTATTGTTATATCACACTGAACGAGATATAGAATGAACATGTCACACAGAACAACCACTAAGAATCACCAAGAACAACTTCTAAAATTGATAAAATAACCATAATGGTAATGCACTTTAAATCAATAAGAAACAACTCTCTATTTCAACAAATTGGATGAGGCATCATTCTAAGTGGTCGATTTAGTCTATAAAACTCATGAATGAAATATTTATGTTGTTTAGCTAAAAATTTTATTAATGGGAAATCACCCCCAACCGCACTATGATCACCCATTGATGCATTTTGAGGACACCTAATGAACAAGTAAATATGAAGAACTAAATAATGTCTAAATCAATAAAAAAATACTCAAGAATAAAAGTCACAGGTTCCTCATTCTTTCCTTTCTCTAACCCCGACTTTCCCCCTCCATTTCCTCAAGCATCACTATGTCCGAAAGTTCCTAATTTGTTCAACAGGAGACTCAATATACCATTATCGATCAAGGATTTCAATTAATCCTCAGTGCTTCAGAATCTTAAGCTGATTGCATGGTTCAAGAAACGAAGAACTTTGGTTGATTGATTTGACATGTATATTTTCAGTTTTGGGATTTAACCGAAAGGGAGATAGTGGGTTTTATTGATAGTAGGCACATTATGATACCTTTATCCATGGAGGAGGATTTAATCAGAGACTGGTCCAGTTCTCCACGTACCTTCAATGGATATAATTTCTACCTCTTCCAATGGACATATTGTTTCCATATGAACTGTGATTCCTACTTAGTGGAAGTTTGAGTAAGCTTCCCTAACCTTCCCTTACCATTTTATAATCCCTCAGTTATTAGATTTCTTAGGAATTTCTTAGGTAGATATCTATGTTCGGATAGACGTACTGCAATGATTTTTCACCCTATTAATCTGCGGGTCTATATTGAAGTAGATGTATACATGGACCCAGTCGATTATGATTGGATAACTGTTGCAGAAGAATTTTGATGCAGACAGGAGGTGGGCTTCGAATCATGGTTTGATTTCTATTCAGATTGTAAGAGGCTGGGGCATTTGATGAAATATTGTCAAATGTGACCTTAGAATAATATGGGTGTTGGCAGTGTTAACGAACCAAAAACTCATTTCGTAGTAGGACTTCCTGGACAGAAGCCGATTGGTGTGGACCCTGAGGAAATGTTTGCAGTGGATGTGAGCTGTGGACCATAGGTTGTGAATCCTTTAGTGAAAGAGGTCATCAAATGCTTGAGAGAGGATTTGGGTGGATTTCATCATTCTCCTCCTACATAGTGTGATGCTATAGAAGAGGTGAAACCCGATATTGTTATCAATGTGGTGGATTCAAAAATGGTTTAAGAAGAAGGAATCAGGACTCCTCAGATAGCTTCATATGAAGAGGCTATGTGCGCAGGGGTTGGAACCTATGAAAAAGGTCTGGAAGACAAGACATCAGGGGAGGGTGACTCTCCCAGTGCTAAGATACATCAATGGAATTTAGGGAATTTACAAGTAGGTAAATGGGTGAATCTGTGATAAAAATAGAATTAAAGGTCTTTCACAGGTTATCCGAGAATAGGAGACTAATGGTGATTCAACTAGGCCCTCACGGAAGTAGGGGGAATCCAGGACAAATTCTAGAGATCAGAAATATGAGCTACTATTAGGATATATTGTATTAGAATTACAAGGGGATTAGGTAATCCTAAAGAGATGTTAGAGTGGGAGGGGTCTCGGAAAGGGAGGAAAGATTATTCTTATTTACCACCACCGAGGGAGACTAGAATTGCGATGAAATCCAAGGACAACATGATGGTCAATGATCCCCTTTCACCTTCCAAGGATGAAATTGGCCAACCGCATGAGTCTGTTATAGTTACAGACCCTTCGTTGGAGCTGCTTATGTACTTAGGAGAAGAAATAGTGGAAATAGTTTTAACAATTAATGCTACTGAATAAGAAGCTAATAGGAAGATGGGAAGAACATTAAGATTGGTTACCAATGAAGAGCAGAGTAACTGGATTTACAAACAATATTTGATATTGAATAGGGGATTTAATGATGGGAAGATCAACCAAGAAGAGTACATCCGGGCTTGGGATAAATTGGTGGAACATTTCGAAGACCTTTTATTAGATGATTCTGATACAAAAGTTAGCATTATCTCTTGGAATCTAATTAGGGAGATCAAATATAGTCGTCTCAAGTTGTTCTTTATTGGGTCATATATTTATTTTTATGCATGAACTATTGGTTTCTCAGATTTCCCACAAAAGTGCTTCTTTATTAAAAAAAATTAATTTTCAGTCAGTCAGTAATCCAAACAATTCAACCCACATCAAAAATCATATACCAGCAAAAGTCATGCTAACACCATGTAAAATAGCATTTTAGAAAATTCAGAAATGTCTCATTTCAAAATTGTATATCCACAAAGGCTAAATCTCATTAAAAAAACTGCTCAAAACCACATTCCAAAACCAATTCATCATATTCAAACGTTTTCCCACATCCAATCATATCCCATTTACAAAAACAAATCCAAAATCTCTTTAAAATAATCCAACATTTTCAAACATTTAATCTAAATAACCAATTAATTTAGATTAAAGAAAAATAACTATGATAAATCATTTCCACTTAGTCCCCAAAATTTGTTTCAAAAAAACTCATCCTCCAAAATCAATTCTTATATTAAATTTTGAAAACACATTTTTAAAAATTTCAATATATAACCATTCCATTAAAATTGATTATCACAATTTCAATAGAAGGATTTTACAAAAAATTCAGAATTCATGAATGGTCCAAATGTCCATTCAAAAAGGTAATTAGTTTTAGTGGGTGACTAGACCATTTGGTTGGAAGCCATATGTTAAACAAACCTCCAACATGGACAATCATCTTATGACCATGCCCTGACTCCTCATGGAATTCCATGATTTGTGAGCTCACATAGACCATTAGTCTAACATCATTATCCTATCTGAACACCAAACAATCAATAAGAACCAATTACAGAAATGAAAAAAAACTTCCCATAGACACCTGAGGACCATAATGAGAAAGTATTTGCAAAAAACATCCCAAAAATACCACTCAATTCATAAAAATCATTCTCCATGTACCTTGGCATCCCCAAATAACAAGGGTAATTCTAAAACAAAATGTCTTCTTGGAGATGACATCTATTAAAACCATTTTTTTATGAACTTTCATGGGTCGACCCCAAACTGGGCACCTAAACCAATTTGTGGAATGACCCAAAGGGAATTATCAATCCCCATGGGTAAGAAATGAGTGTCGGGCTTAATTAGAGTATAAAAGGGAATGATTTCACCCAAATATAAATAATAAAATAGACATTAGAATGAAATGGAATGCCCAATACACATTTATCAGAACAGAACTGATCATCATGTATACAATATAACATGATATACAACTGAACGATACAACTAAACCGACCAGACCTGATGACCAACTGGATCCATTTTTCCCCACTAGTAACTCTTCAATAGAATGAACACATGTCACTCGAGGTGATGGAACTCAAACTCAAAACCTTCACAAGTGATAAAAACAAAATGAACTATCATAGTGAGTATTAAAACGCATTAGGCTAACCTGATAATCATTTTCCAATGAAAACTCATTAAATTAAAGTAAACATCAATTTCAAGATTGAACTGCAATATATAATATTTTTTATTTTCAACAAGTTAATAAAAAATTGTACATCCAATTTCCCTGATTCATTTCCAAAACATGATTTATTCAATAAGTCTGCCGCTAGAATTTAGACCTGGAAAATGATGCTTACATTTGTAATATTTTACACTGAGAATAAAACACTTTACATTGAAAAACCAATTTCAAAAACCTTATTAAAATTATTCCATCACCTTCTATGGAAAACAATAAACAACAAGGAACAATAGTAAACACACATCAATGGAAATGTAAATATACATA
Organism: Viscum album; assembly: GCA_963277665.1. Lineage (NCBI taxonomy): Eukaryota > Viridiplantae > Streptophyta > Magnoliopsida > Santalales > Viscaceae > Viscum > Viscum album. Next base: position 1,602,763,859 of record OY728141.1, on the reverse strand, counting down.
AAAGCATCATATTGATTATTACAAGAATCTGAAATCTAAATAGAAATTAATGATCCTAGGAGATCAAGAAAAATCCATAACACACCAATATATGTGACCACATCCCCATTAACATATCAAAAATGATGATATCAAAATGCTCAATATACTCAGACATCATTTATCAGGTAGGCCGAGGAAAAATCCCATAATAATAAACCTAATATAGTTACTTACTATGGGACACTCGCCCGTACCATAACCTACTAGTGCAGCAATCATTAATAGAAAATTCTATCAAAAAATGATCCCATTATCTTGTATATAAATAGTTGGGGATATGATCAATTCCATTCGATCATCAAATCATAGCATTTATATAATAATATTTCACTATAGGCATCTCTCTAAGTCAGTCCAAGGACATATATCATTCCATTAATCAAATTAAACCTAATGAGTCAACACGAGGAACTCTAATAATGGATCAAAATGTTTCATTTTAAGGAAATAATATAAATTATATACATACAATCATATAATAAAAAAACATACTAGTGGTTTTCATAATAAATAGTTTCACAATTTTTCATAGGGCTTCCAAATGGGCCATTAAGTATTTCTCATAACTAACTTTTTCCAAAGGACAAAATTTCAATTTTAATAACATGGTGTATAAAAACCATACATAGTAGCAAGAAACATTTCTAAATATATTAAAACATTTAGTTTACACACCCAATTCAAAACCTTTTGATGATGATGCCAAACTGGCTATTTTCTAGCAACTTGGGCCAAAACATGTTATAAACCAAAAACCCATTTTATTGTACAACCAAAAACATATTGGAATAAAATAGAAGGAAAAAATTCCAATGTTAATTCTCCCCATTACTTATAAGTCTACAAAAAACATTTTAATTCACACTTAACACATAAATAAATATAAGGAAATTTACCGAACACATGGCATGCACTTTTTAAAAACACAATTCATTTTATGAAAATTAAATTGAATAAAAATCAATTGAAGACATAAATTTATTCAATTTACGAAAACATGTTCAAAAACCCTAAAATAGGTTCTCAACATCACAGATAAGATGTGATTCATATTGGAACATTTAAATAAAATTTGGTGTGATCTTTTAAAACATAACAACACTACTTTTTACAGAACATGGCATAAACACCACATCCCACAAACAAAAAAAGTTATTAAAGTCATATAATAAAATAATCATAACGTTTATATGATTAAAATAACCTTAAAAGGATTATTCTCAAATAAAAAGGACATGTGAAATGGGAATCCTAGCAAAAATCCCCAGTAGAATGGAAATGCACACCTAATATCCCAATCTGACGGATTATAAACACTAAACCTATGATGAACAGACCCAAAAGAGAAAAAACACCATAAATAATAATGGGACAAAATCTCACATGGTCTAAAATAAGCAGGGGAGGAGAGGAAACCAAGAAATAACTAAATGAGGAGGAAGAGGGAGGAGAAAGAAGAAATAATCTCACCTTAGAAACAAGAAAACTATTCATATTATCTTAGATCTACATATTTAGAGTAAATGTAATGATTTTAAACTCATTTAAGAGTCTCATTAGAACTTGATAAACTAGGGGAATAATATTTTGGGGAAAAATATAAAAAAATAACAACTTTTGAATGAAACAAATTACATGTTCGAATATGGACAATTTGAGAAATGTTAAAGATATTCTCCCTAATCCAAACTAATTATGAGCTCCAATACGTGGAAATGGAACATGGAGGAGTGACTAGTGTTATTGGACACAAGTGATGTATCTAATCCCTAAAAAATATTAAATATTCAATAATCCATAAAATAAAAAATTTAATTTTTAAAAATTTGAAATAGGTTCACTAACTGGACCAATACCTAAATCAATAACACAATTCCATCATGATTTGGAATTAATAAGGATTAAAAAAGATATGGTGGTTTTAATAGTTAGGGGAGTCAATGTTGGATGTGTAATTACTGAAAAATGATTAAAATAGAAGGAATTATAATGGATTTTCTGTAATTTGAAAATGGGATCACGGTGGGCCCAAATCATTAAATAATCATCCTTTTATCCAAACACTCCCAAACAAGCAATATTAAACCCATGGTAGGATTATTAAACATATATGGTAGTTAAAAAACAACATTAAACTCACTAAACCCAAATAAATTTATCGAGACTTCCAATTAAGCATATCAATCCCAGACAAGAGAATTCAGGTTTGACATATACTATTATTTTGGTTATAAATTAATATTATCCATCTATCAATTATTGAATTCCATTATTATACATCTTCAAAAAATAATTTATTATATCTAAATGATATATATTACACCCCTTCTACTTGTTGTTTCCATATAGACCATGGGGAGGAAAACTTGAGATCACATAACCAACCTAATTTTGGCACCAGAATGTGGAACCTAGTTTGGGACGTTACATACACCATTTGTTTCTAGACAATATGTTGTGATATTCAAATTTTTTATTACATTGTTGGAAATATATCTTTATAAATCATTATAAAAACTCCATACTAGTTTATAATCTTGTTTACATGATGTTAGGACCCAAATCCTTTTCATCTATCATACAAAAAGTTTGGAACATTTTTATTGCCTCTGACATCTATTTGATAATAATTATAAAATACAATAGGTTTTAATCTACTGTGAATATAATTAAACATAGAACAATTCTGGTATAATTATTTCTCATATAAATATTTAATTTAGTGTGAATGAGTACATTTTTTCTAGAAGATAGAACATAAACTAATTTATGAGAACCCTATGTCATTTTCCCCTTGTTATCGGTTCTATGGATTTGATTTCAATTTCTATTCGGCTTGGAAAAATATCCGTAGAATCATTCTCCAAAACATTACTCATACTTCATTTTCGTTGAAGATCAGTCCTACTATTCCATAGGTTGTTTTAGTCTTTTGTACAAAGGTTATATGAATCAATAGGATCAAAAAATTGAGATATATTTATGTTGTTCCTTCTTCCTTGAGAGAAAATCCTCTCATCCATTGTTATTTTGATGGTAAATGAATCATATTTAAATACCACTTCATTTATATTATCATTGTGTTTAAAAAAACAATGAAAATTTTCCTTTAGTCCATTAATACAAAATATATCAATACACAATATATTTTAGGAAAAATATATATTGATCCCACTCATTTATTTTTATGGGAAGATTAATTAATATAACTCACTACCTTCCCCTCCTCATTAATAAATCTTTTTGTTTTTAATATTTATTATATCACTTGTCATTTGAAAAGAAAATATGGTATCACACTTCAATGAAATTATTAATTTACTATCATTCCATGGTACACCATAAAAATCATTATTTTTCAATATATATTTCATGAATTAAAACCCCTTTCATATCTTTTTTTTGGAGTACCACTCCTTAAAATTCCATATACAAGGACCAACTGATCAAATATAGTACATATTTATTCAATTAATTAATTTTTTTCTATGTATGATAAAAATAATAATTCCTAATAACTTCATTATTTATTTTTAAATTTATTCTCCTTTTACCAAAATAGACCCCCTTGGTTCATATATTATAATTAGTATTGAAATATTACACCAGAAAATATAGAATTTATTCCCAAACACTATATAATTATATCATTATACTCATAAGATTTTCCTTCAACAATGATAAATACACTTTCCTCATGATTGGTTAATATTTCATTCTAAATAATATTGTTGTATATGATCTATGGGAAGATATATTAATGAAGTGTTTCAACATTACATTTATTTATGATGATATTTCTCACTAGTATTCATGCTCTATATTCATTTAGAATCAATTTCTTAGCCAACATTTTCAGATATAAGGATATTTATTTTGAGATTTATAGAGGGAAGAATTTATATCCTTATTTTATGCCCTCTTTTCTCCATATACTGCTAATTCGTACCGGGACTCAACAATATTGATGAAATATTATTTAATTTTTTTATGACATTTTGTGATTCAAGACATTTTGATTGTGTTTTTGACTGTTATTATTTATTTATATTTGTTTTTCCTTCAAGTTCAATTACCATCAACTCTATTTCAGTCACTTTTAGATTATAAATACCGGGTTTTAAATATAAATTATCTCTTTCTTATTAGATTCTAAATTTCACTCAGATATCATTTATTTTTTAAGTAAATAAAATTCTCTTCTCCTTCTTGATCATTTTTTCTGAAGATAATATTCAAATTTATTCTTTAATATATTATTTATAATTTTCATTGTCTATCATAATATTCACTACACGATGTGTTAGACACTTTTTTACATGATCCATGAAATTAGTTTCACCATATAATGGGATACACGATGTGGAGTTAGAATATTATTATTTTCTCATATAGGTACTTTAATTACACAAAATTATTGTATTCTTACTTCCAAAATATTTCATTGAATATTTTCATATATTACCCTATTTCTTATTTTATTGTTTCTCACTGTTTCTCTCATGTTATATAGAGGTATTCATAAAGAAATTAATAAGGATTATTATAATGTATTTATAATTAAAAAACATTTTTGATAATTTAAAAGTACCCTTTAACAATTAATTCTTTAACTATTATAATATCCATCTCCATCTTCATCATAAAATTCTCAAGATTCAAGAATTTCAGCATAAATTATATTGAGTACTATTATATCGTAAATTACCATATCATCTTTGAGGTTCTTCTTGAATGATACGATCTATCACATTTCACTAGTGATAAGAATGTTGTAAAATTTATAGGGAGAAAGAGCTTCAATATCATCCAATTTTGAATCATTAGGATCAATCCTCATTGGAAATATTCTCAATTATTGTTATAATAGAATAATCATTTCTATATTTTGAAAAATTAAACTTTTATTATAACTTTTTATTGATTCTTGTTATGTTATTATGAACATTTTTTTCTTCTTATATCTTGATAACATCAAATGTTATTTTCTAAATTTAAAAACATTCATGATTCTATTATAAATGAATTCAAATTTATACAAAATTTCCATGTAATTTTTAAATATCGTGGAAATTATATAAAAGTTTTCTAAAGGTGGCATGAAAATTTGAATTTTGATAGTTTTAATCAACTTACATATTTTACATATCAATATATATATCATGATTACATTATCACTATGTGGTAATCCTTCCATTAATACATCTTTATCATCATGAAAATAATACTATTTGAAGGGGAACATCCTTTTAGTACTGCTATTATAATTCTCTCTATAAAATATATGTGTGAATCTTAAATTGAAGTAATTTAGATTATTTATATTTATCACATAGTATTTTGTTATAGGGATCAATCCTTTGATACAAGTTAATGTTCATGTAGGATCAGTTTCCTTTCTAAGTAGGGTAGGGGTAAAATCAGTGGTAGGACATTTTAAAATTTTCATTTAAAAATGAATATACCTATATGGCCAATTAATTTATGATCCTATAAAAATATAAAATCCTAGTATCAAATAGTCATTCAAGAAAAAAGACATCATTGAATATAATGAATTTTAATTTTTACGATCTGTTGTGGTATCCTACTAATTTTCATTGTTTGTTATATACTCCTACAATGATTTTTTACTATATCCCCAAGTTAAATCAATGTACAAAATATCTTGCAACATCCCACCCACATGGTAGCTATAACACACACCAACACAACAACTCATCAAATTACAAAAAATGAATACAAAACTAAATATATCAATAGGAAAAAAATTATTTGATATTAGCACATGAAGGTAATATTAAAAGAAGCCCCAATATATGTATGAGACTTTTCATGATAGTGCAGTTATGAATGAAACGAATAATTATTATCAAAATTAAATTCAAAATTATAATTACATTAGTTTCATCAGATATCAATCATTAAATTACATAACCACATCTTTATATTAACCCACATAAGTTTTCCCTTACACTCAACATTTTACTATTTATGGTTGGTTTTCTCATGATATACTCTCCACGGTGAATCAATGTTATTTTATTTTTTCAATTTCCATATAGGGAACATTCCCTTTAGTTTTCCTTCTCTCTATTATTTTGTTCCAAAATATAATAATCTATAATATCTATTAAATATTTTTAATTCATCACATTCTCTAAGATATATGGAAAGGTCTATATGTATATTTTGGTTCCAAAATTATTCTATGTGAAATTAAAATCACCCATAAAAATCTTTTAGAACCATAGTGAACACATTAAAATCATGATTTTATGATGAAACAGTGTGAAATTTGAATAGATTACATTTTGAAATCAGTTATATGGTCTCAATAAAAATCAATAGTGTTGAAAATATTCCTACATTATTAAATATTCAGCTAAATAAAAAAATTTATTCTTAAAAATCAATTAGTTATGTATTAAATCATTTATTCATATCATTTCACTTTGTTGATACCATAAATCGGTAACATGAATCTTTTGTTTTTGTGATGGATTAAATACATGGATAAATTTTCTACATGATTTGTTTATATTATATAAATGACTATGTAAATCACCTAAATAAAATTTTATCTATAAATTCTATGACATATATTAAATGTATTCAGGAATCTACCCTTTAAAAATCATCTATGTAGATCCAAAAACAACCCAAACTCAAACAGAACACCTTTCTCAAACCTCCATCCCTTCTAAACAAAAGTTGTTACAACATGATTATTTATTCCATGATATTTAACTGCTTACAAATAATATCAAGAATAATTAGAGTAATGAGTTCCTCAAATCAGATCTTCATTAAATAAAAGTACCATTTCTTTCAAAAATCCTTGTAATCATCATGGTTTCCCAAACCTATCCACAAATACATGGTGTTATCTATTTTTTTAATCATTTTATGATTTCCAATTTTTAATGGATTGAATCCATTTCAGTCATTTCCATGAGAATGAATTATTCTATGACCCTTTTCATTTTCGAATCGACTTTGACTCTTCACTACCAGGTTTTAAAAATGTAAATAATTATTTTCATAGATTAGGAAAGTATTCATTTTAAAATATTTTTAATTGGAAGTTATATTTTTATATTTCTTAAATAAATCCCAATGATTCTAAGTGAGTTGTTCATCATGGTTTTTTTCTTGAATAAGTGTATTGATCAGTTATTTCCATCAAAATTCTTTATTTAAATGGGTGATGAAATTTACTTTTTCATCTATGGTATGATCCATCATAATATTTTCTCCTCTAATACTCATCTTCTATTGCCATGACATACATTGTACACACTTACTCAATGAATGAAATATCACCCCTTACATTATTTAAGGGCATTGGTCAATATTCACAATATATCTATTTATTTGTGATATTATTGTTTATAATGTATATAAATTTCTTATATAATGTAAATACAATATGAATAATCCTATTTTTTGAGTCGTGTTTACCTAGAGTGATTATTAATTTCATTAGTTAATTATTTAGAATCCATGGGTTTATCAGGGCATGTTAATAAATTAAATAATAAATGTTTTCATTGGGTACTACTAGAATATAATATAAATGAAAATTATAATTCATTTAGATTTTATGGTATATTAATTGAAACCATATGTATATTTCTCATTTTATTACTGGTGGGACTAGAATAATGTATCCCTCAAATTGATTTTATAATGTTTTCATCACCTGATATATCAAAGTTCATTGGAAGTGATCTATGAAAACTATGTGAGGGTGATGTTATCCTAGCCAAAAATAGTATGTTTTTTCAGATATGGTTCCTTAAATTATTATTAAGATATATTTTTTATATTGTAAACCATTTCATATAAATCTATTACCTATATATATTCCCATACTTATTCTATTCAATTTTTATACCCTTTCCCATATCTTGATTCTATTTATGATAACATGTTTTTCCTCATACCAGGTATATGTTTTCTAACTATTTTGTATCACTTTTTTTTATTACATTACCAAGAATATGATCTCATCTCAATCTTTCATTCCATTTCACACAATTATAAAATATTTTATTATATATCTCAATCATATAAGAGTTTCATTTTTTGATAATTTATCGGTGATGATAAAGAATCAATATAGATTTATTATATTCTTATGTACTAAAAAAAATATTCAAATTGTTAAGAAGACTTTGCAATAAGTAGATTATGATTTTACATAATACATAAAAAGTATTGACTAAATGGTCATTAGATTGTAAATTTGAGAATTATATTGTCTTAATAGTTATGCTTTATATCATGTGCTTTATGTGATGTGTTTTCATCACTAGATATTGGTTACTGGTCTAGGTGAACAACAGTTAGTACTAGGGAATGGTTTTGATGTCATTTGCTGTTAGAATAATATTTATTATATTTATTTAATATTTTGGATGGAAATAAACATTTTATGAGGTAATTTTGATCTTAGTTCCAATTGCATGGAAAAAAAATTAGGGTAGAAAATTGGAATATTTTCTTATTTAGGGGTTAGGGTAAGATAACATTTGTAGAAACCCTAATTATATGTCTAAGTATTGGAGAACAACATTTTTTTTAAATTAGACATTATTTCACTTTAATAGAAATTTCATATTTTTTTGGATATATGATAGTGGATGCAAATTTTGAATAGACGAATATAGAGAAACTAACAAAGAATATGGATAGTTGGGACTACCATGGTCGTCATTATTGTGGATGGTGAATTGTCCCTAACTAAATCAGCTCGAAAAAAGGACCATAATAGATATTATTGTGTTAATTCACATTCTCTTTATAAAATAATAGGATGTATTTCAAAATATAAATTTGTAGATTTTATCTATATTAGAGAAAAAAATAGTAAAATGAACATGGAGAACCAATTTTGAAGATAAATAAAAATAAGTTATATTATGAATGTTATATAATAATTATTTCTTATAAGATCATAGTTCCCACTTTGTATATTTACTAATAAAAGTATTCTCATTGCTAAAATTTATTTTTATTTAACTGATGGTGAAAGGAGGGACCAAAATAATAGTTGATGTAATGGAAATGTAGTGATTTTTACAAACTTTAATCTAAATTATCCTCTAAAAGAGTGTAATATACATGGTTTTCGATATATTATTAATGTGATTCAATTTGAAAAATTGGTATAATTGTATTTTATAATTTAAAATCCATTCTATATCATTTTTTCCATTATTGGATAGATTTAATTAATACTACGTATATATTAGTTAACATTTTAGAACATAATCTTGTCATATTTTTTATTTAATGTTATTTAATCAGTTGATCTATTTTATGTGGAAGATTCCACCATTCAATCAAACATAAATAATAACATTTTTGAATCTTATCACTTTCTGAAATGATGAAAATTTTATAAAATTTAAACTTGTTTATAATCCCCTAAAATGATTGTAGAAAGCTCAATACATTCCCAATGATATAAATATGAGATCTAGATATATAATAAATTATGAATAAAACACCATTTAACTATGACTAGAGCTAATTTGTATGTTATTTATGTGGTCTAGGCATCCATATTTAAATTACAATATCTCTTCTAGATTTCATGGCCCAAAATCACATCCCTTAATTTTTATAATAACAGTATAATGTGAGACCCAATTGGGCACAATATTCAATTTATATTATAGGACACTATGTCCAAAACATAATTCTATAATGTTTCGAAATTATATCATAATGAAAACATTTCTAGTGAGTCATTGAGGGGAGGGAATTGGGATCCATAAAATCGTATGAATTATGAAAATAATGCATCCACCCACATCCCTCCACCATTTGGAATAAATATTATTTTTTATGAATTGTACAGTATTTTTATAAATTAAAGACCGAGAAATTATTATTTATGTTATTTTTTGTGAAGGATTTTGGGTTTTAATTTCATTCCATTCAAATGTAATTTTACTCTACTTATTTGTAGTCAAAAATTAAATTTATCTATAGATATTTCATGAAACTACTTAAAATTGATTGATCCAAAACATTCTAGATCCCTCATTTACAGGGAATGTGATGGTTACTAGCACCAAAATACATAACAAATATTTGAATCCATTTCATATGTATTTGTATGCTTAAACCCAACCACATATATGTAGAATTGTAACCAAATAATAATAAATAATGAAACATATATACAATAAACCATGTTTTAAATCCTACAGGGAAAAAATTTATTATATCATACTCTCCAATGGAAATAGAGGAAATACATTCCCAACTAGAAATTTTTTCCAACCATAAAAAACTGGAATGTAAATGTTGAAAGAGCCCATCTATGAATATCCATGATCCGACATTCGCAGAAATTCAAATTGATTATGGTATACATATTCTCCTTTGTAGTTTTCGATGACCTATCTATTGTATTCATAAGACATTTTATGTGTTGGAAAATCCTAGGTAGTGGTGAGTGTATACATACATTGTATGATACCCCAAAAATGGAAGGTGGATTCATAACAAACTTAATAGGAATTGATAGCTCCACCCTTAGAAAGAGACTAACACTATAAAAAAATATGGATTCAAATATATATATATATATATATATATATATATTCTCATCAATGATACAAAAATGAGATAGTAATGAGATATCTGTCTCACAATACGACCAAGAAAAATATTCTTACATTTATTCAAGAGGGTCCATCAATAATTCTCAGCATCTCTCATGTTTTTCCACTAGAAACATCCGCTTCAAGACACATATCTTTACAATTTTTCACATTATAGGTTACATAATCCCTATATAGAGTAATCATTCTAGGTATGATAAGATATTTACACACAATGGGTATATTAAGGACCCATGTCCTCACTCTGTATGAGGGTTCGACTGTAATGGTCGATATAGGACACATTCTAGGTAGTAAAAGCTGGGTGACACTATAATATTTGATACAATACCCATAAATATTACTAGTAAAAGATTAATACTATATTGTTCAAGGAACCATTCCTTGAATCTAAAAGAGGGTCTCACTACGATATTCTTAAAGGACCCATGACCTGTCCAAATACGAGTGTGCCTCTCTAGTGGTTAATAGAGGACCCATTCCTTGATTCTACAGAATGGTGCAACTTTAATAGTCGATAGAAGACCTAATATCATCCCTAGAAGGATGGATCCACTATATTAGTTCATTGAGACCCATTCCATACCTCCATAAAAGGGTGACAAGAGAGTATATCTGATAATAAAGACTAATACCTACCATCATCCATCATTATCTTAAAAAGAGTCACACTCAAATCACCAAATATTTTATAATAAAATAATCTAAGAATAAAACTATCAAATTATAAAAAAAATAAGATGTTTTAATTGTACTATAAAATTAAAGTCTAATGAGGGAAATAAGATAAGTAGAAATTTCCTCGAAAATGAATGTACAAGATGTATAAGGGTACCCAAACAACATGTGGTCCCACTCAACTATCTGTCCATGTCCTCCCCAATACCAGAAGAATTTTCCATGTCTTCCTTCATGGAATGTAAGGATAATAAAAGAAATTTCGTGAAACTTGAAGCCAAACACATGATCATGGACATGTGAGTGTACCAGTGATGTGTCCACATAACATTTTTTTCATGTATAACTCGTATATGTCCATGTATATGTATCATGTATCTATACAATAGTGATTTATATGGTCTTTACCATGACAATTTAATACCATAGTATACATAAGGTATTAATCACTTGGTCAAATGGTGCGTTGTGGTCCCACACTATGTGTGATATTAATAAAATACTATAAACCATAGAGCCAAAACTTACTGAATAAAACTCTATCTGTACTTCTACACTACATGATGTGTAGTATTATTTTTTATAGAATCATAGATAATCTATGATTTCCACAATATTCACCACTTCCACTTCCAATCCCACCTATAGGCCATACATTATTCAATACATGGTAATTAGTTCATCTATTTTGGCCCTTCTATGGTCAGAAATTGGATTCTATTGATCCATGGTGGAATATTGTATCCTCGCGTACCTCCCATCATAATTAGTAAGTTGGGGATCACCAAAAAAATAGTATTATCACCAAAAATACCTAAATAATAACTATTAATCCTTTAATATTTGATCTATTCACTGTTAGTGAATCTTCTATGAATCTTGGGGTCCGGTAATACATAACCTCGTTTGAAAACATGAAATCATTTTCCCAGATGACAACAAAATAAGATCAGATGAAATATAATAGAAAAAAAGGGTTGAAGAATCATAGTCTATATGTTATTATAAATAAATAATTATTTTTGATAGTAGGGGTGAAAAACAACAAATTAAAAAATTTACTCTGATGTGTGGGTGCATGCATTGTAACAATTTGACATAGATTAATGAATAAGAATTGATCAAGCTTAGTCATTTAATAATAAGGTTATAAATCAACATATAAAATCTATTGCATTTTATTGGATCATCAATTAATTAATAACAAGGAAATCATATGATGATTAGGATTTGTTATAGTCATTTGACCACAATTAACCATTACATGAATTTTTTTTCACCATCTTCTTTTTATTTCCCAATGTAAAATAGTGGGTCCTCATCCCAATAGTCTTAGGGATATGTGGATAACCTTGTATTATATCCGAAATAAGAAAATTGTTGATTAAATTATTTTTATGTTATTTAACAAATTAAATACATAAATAAATCAAATAATACAATAAATATACAATCCAATAGTCACTTTATCTGAATATCCCACACTGGCCAATTTTAGGTGGAACCTATAGTGAAACATTCCTTCCAGATTCAAATATTGTATCATATTTTAATGTCATTAATCTATTAAAGATATAATTAATTTTTATTTGACAAATATAGATTCTAATTGTTTAAAATAAACTTAATATCTACACAAAATTAATTCAAGGAAGACCGTACCTTGAAATCCTGAACCATCTCATCTCTTAGATCCAAAAATATTCTATGATATATTTAAATGTCTTAAATTGTAAAAACCTGATTGGTAAATTATTCACTCCATTAGAAATTCTTTCCAAAAAAATAAAAAAATAAAAAAAAGGTCAATATATTGAACTAGTATTTGGATTTCCTTCTACTATGAGATCTTTGTAATCCTCTCGTAAATTTATATAATACCATTAAAGGGAATCATTTCTCCATATTGGGTCCTCAACCGTTGATCCTGGATTTCTACAAGGTGCTCCATGAGGGTGGATACATCCTCAATGACTATCTGTACCCATTTAATAACATGTCTAAAATTATGCACATATCCTTTCACCTATGACACATAGAATATTTCTTGCACCATCTATATCCATGGGTTTAGTGAGAGGTGGAACAAATCCTCACCAAACCTCTAAAAGATATCAAACATGATAACAAATCCTAGGGATTTATTTTATCAACAATCACATCTCTCCAATATTCATTGTGGGGAGACTCTCTGGAAGATGTGGATTCCAAGATCAAACGTCCCACAACTTCAAATTTTGGTCATCCTATGATTATTTCCTTCTCGTGGTATTCCTCATATAATCATGTATGACCTAGACCTTTTCCAATGATTCTAGAAACATCTCTCATCCAATAAGTGTTGTCTGGCTATTTTCCATCTAGTGTTTGGGTGACATATAGGGTCACCCATACAGTACCATTAATGGTTACATGCTGATAGTAGAGTTGTAGTTATTAGTATTTGAGGTCTTGAGAAAGGAAAAGTGATCCTCAACATTTATAAAATATCTAACACTAAATTTCCCAGCTTATCCATCATCACTGTGATAGTTTACTTAATCATCCAATCTGTCTAGGGGTGGATGAATTTACTCATCCTCATTTGGGTCTCAAATACATCATAGAGGCTTAACCACAACCAGGATATAAACCATGAATCACAATCATAGATAATAGTATAGGGAACCCTATGAAGATGGATGATATCCTGCTTATACATCTTCCCTAACCTCTCCATAGAACTCTTCTCCATGAGATAAAGGAAGTGTACCGACATAATAATTCAGTCAACCATCGCATAGATAACATCATAGACTATCATTGTTAATGATTTTTCATTCACAAAGTCAGTGGATATGTCTTCACATATGCACTCAAATATCATTGGATGTTGAAATAGTCCATCTAAGACCCAGTGATCGTACATCCCCAACAAAGAAGTGGAGCATTGAGAGACATATTTTTTCATTGATTACTTCATTCTAGAAAACAAAAATATCAAATGGTGGTCTCTAAAAATATTCCATACACCAGGATGTATAAAAAGTGATATGATTGAAACTCTCCCATAACCTCCACCAATATAATGACTGGGACCTCGATCATTCCCTAGAAATAGAAGACTAGATTTCATACATTAGAAAATATATATGGGAAATATAATTTGGATATTTGTTCATGAAAGACCTCATAGTAGATGTCTCCCTTTTATGACTCTATAGAGTTATAAAGTATAACAGAAACACACACCATTGACAAATAAAAATTTACACCCTCATAAACCTTGATAAGATACATATAATTTAATTTATATATTTACTCCTATACCAAGAAAGACTAGGAATTCATACTATTGGAATTTATAAATATATTTCCCTTCCAAAGGGTGTAGAAAATATCAATTCCATAGTCCGGTAGAAAATCCAACAATTTCATCTCTCTAAAGATCATGTAACTATGTGTGATGTTATACCAAATTCTCTAATAGTGTAAGAATATAGTAAGTCATTATCTAATAATAGAGTGAATCCACATAATTATAGTGAAGATTGTCAAGTCCTACTATAGGACATGACTCTCATAGTTAATTCCATGGGGTATCTACTACATCAACCCATATGTTATTTTTAACTATCTATACATCGAGAAGAATAATATCCATGATCGGATGGCAATGTAAGATACTATGTACTCCATCCCAATCTCCGATAGTAACAAAATAGGATTTTTTTGTCATCCTAAACCACAACACCTTTATTGATCATTGGAATTGGCCAATCTAGGTAAACGCCAACCCATTCATTATCAAAGTAGTCAAAGGGTATACAATAATAAAGAATTATTCCACAACCCACCTTTATTACCCCTCCATTTTATGAAATCATATAACCTTTGACAACCCATTTTGTGGATACCATTAAAATCATTGCATCGGTCTTTTTAGGTCCAAAACTAATCCATGTTCATATATGACACTCCAAAAAATATGAACCTCACCATCCTGAAACTGGAACTTTGAGTACATAACATAAAACTGGTGATCCCAAAGCATTTCCAGGGCTATCCTCAAGTGCCCTGCATGAACCCCTGCAACATAGTGTATATGAGCATGTAATCAATAAATAAGAAAATTATTCTGGTATGGATCTAATATATGTTTCATCAATGCCATAATGACATATTGGGATTTCACCTCTCCCATGTTCATCACAGGGAACTCAAAGTGTCTATAAGGAAATTGGAATTATAGCATCGAAAAATCAGCCATGTGAGTTCTCATATTGTGGTAGTTGGACATAAGATTGATATTAATGAACTATCTCAATCCTCACATATGATAAAATAGGTATATAATCCTCATAAGGGAGTAATTTTTATTTATCATGTCTTGGTTTAGTTGAAGATAATCCTCTAAAAGCAACAACCTCTCATCCTCCTTTTTCATTAACAACGTTATAACTACCTAATGGGACACACTGGGGTCTATAAAACTATTATTTTGAATTTCCTTCAACTATAAACACATCCCTAACAGCTTCATATTGGACATATGATATTTTATTGAAGATATATGTGTGATATTGGGATGAAATTTATTGAAAAACTCTATATCCCACCCCGAGGAAGTCCCAAATCATCCTCACATAAAGCATATATATAATCCTCCATGATGGAAGTAATTTACATGAATGATGTGTTTGATGAACAAAGGGATATAATAACTATCTAATGGTGGTGCTATTTGGACACCTAGTCATGAATCTTGTACTTCCTTCGATGGGATATCTCATTACCAGAAAGGAGAATGTCGCCCACCTGTACAAAAGAATGAGACTCACCTATAGTGATAGTCAAACAAGGAGATGACTATAAAAAAGTATTTCATACTTTGTATTACATCATAAGGACTAAACATGATGAACAAAATCTCTCACAATACCCTCTCTCCTCCAAACAATGGATTACACTATTTGTAGATAAAAGTGATCGAAGTTGTGTTTCATGAAGGAACCTCATGGAAAACCAGGCGGAATCATTTTTATAAAATGAGATTTAGACATCTCATTAGGAATAAATAGATGATAAAATTACGTGAACCTATATAAAATTGTACTGATGAAATATTATAATAAACATATATAGTACCACTAAGAATCCTATGATCCACTGAGTTATATGCATCCATTTCATGTAGCTTCCCATGACCCAGAAGACTCACTCCCTGAGTATGATGTTTGTAGCCTGGTGGTGGTGAGGTATGTATCCCATAACTTCACCCACATACTATAAATCGTCCTCATAGATGTCCACCTCATCTTATTCCAGATCCTCCTCCTTGGAGGCCACCCTTCCCTCACATGGAAGATCCACGATCACAATGATGCCTCTGTTATGGTTGATCATCTGCTATTAGACAACCCTCCACGTCACATCATGTTGAAAAAACACATGTCCATTGACCTTTCCCATTAAATTAAAAACATCTCACCTATTTGGGATCCCCTAGTCCCTTGTGTGATCCTTGTTCGACATGAACACGTTCTAAAGTATGATCCAAAGGAGACCCCCGACACCGAGATCCTGCCGACTAGCGCTTCCAAGGATTTGTAGTTTTTTCAGAGCTATAATGATAATTTCCATCTCTATATTCCTAGTGTCCCATTGATAGGAAGCACTCTATCAGTAACAACCACTACAGCACTCTAGAATATGTTTGTATTTATAGGGGTACCACACTGTCAAATATGTATCTAAAGAGACGCTTCTAAATCATTCATGCCTAGAAGTATCAATCTATAATCACATATATTTATTATCACATAAGGTCAATGAACTTAAAAAACACTCAGAAACAGTCATCACACCCTGATGCAAATATAGAAGTTTCTAAATCCCAACTTATCATAAGAACGTGGGATATTACTCCTCAACAAATTTATAATGGAATCCAGATCATTTATGTGGAAACTCATCGTGCATCTATGTGACTAGGCTCCACCAACACCTAACTAATACATATAAAATACTAGTTATGAGTACAACCATTTCATTAATTAGTGTGTAGATAAGGGAAATAGACTTATATTGGCCATCAAATTTCAGAAATTAACATTAAGTGACTTTTTATTGAAACATGAAACATTATACAATTAGAAGATGAAAGAAAATATCAGTATAGTATAGTAGAAAACAAAAAAATAAATACGAGTACATTAGTGAGTTAAATTATCTACAACTTGATTCTTTAATACTAGAAACCTCTTTAGACTGGTCAAAAATAAATCATATCTTCATATCCAAGGTAATGAAACATAAAAAGTAGTGATCAAAGATCCTATTTAAGTGGTAAAAAATAAAGACATGATAGAATAAACAAGAGCATATGGGGTTTAGAATGTGATCATAAAATTAGAATATTGTACCCTTTGAATCATAAGGTCATTAAAATGACTCATGGAATAAATCATGATAGTTAATAAAACATGATTCATAAATAAAAAATTACATAATCCATGAAAGAATAAAATAATGAACAAGACATAGAATTGTTGATGACATATAACCATATAATATAATTTTCATAGTTTTCCAGGAATCACTACTAATTCAATCATAGTAGTATGGGTTCAATCCATAAACCATATTCATAGTCATGGTTTACTCCCATAAGAATCTTAGTAGTATGATTTCACTCACTATACCATATTAGTAGTCATGGTTCACTCCTATGCCAGTATTATTAGTCAAGGTTCATTCTGAAGAAAATATTATTCTATCTCAATAGATATAAATTTTTACACAATGAATTAGGTGGAGATATAGGTCCCAACAATCTCAAAATTAAATCATACATACAAGTTCCACATGATCATAAAAACCATATCATTAGCCATGAATTAAAATAGGTATCATAAACATGTAGGCATATCCTGACCTATAGAAAATATATAGCTTCCATAATCATTTCATTCTATATTAAATTTTTAATGGAAGTGGGTTTCACAAGCATTTAACATGGAATTAAATATTGATGTGAAATGGGTTCCATAATAATAAAACCCATGAAATTGGATGTGGGTTCATAAACATTTATCCCATGAAGGAGAAATGGGTTTTCAAAAACATAATACCATCAAAACATATACAATTTATAGAATTAATCCGAAGGTAATAATTGGATAATTTTTTTAACAGGAATGAGTAAAGTAGCGGTATGTATTATTAGAAGGAAAATAATTTTGAGATATCTTTTTAAATAAATATATTAAAGAAAATAACATTTCTTCTTTGAAAAAGTACTTTTAAATCATAAAATAATTTGAGAACAATTTTCTTTGAAAAAACATTTAAAACATTGAAATAAGGATTCAGTCATTTTGTAAACAAATTTCCTCAAATCGTAAGGAAATACGCTACACAAATCATTAAAACCATTTTCATTAAAAACGTATAGAAAAAGATTAAAATAACTTTAAAAAGAAATTTCTATGAAAACAAATAAAATAAGTTTGAAAAAAAATTGAAAGCCATTTTCTATGAAAATTTATAAAAGAAGTTAAAAAAATTGAAAATTTACTTTCCTTAAAAATATATATATTAATATTAAATACTATTTGATAACACTTTTAATTGATTTATTTTCGGAGAAAAAAGTTATTTTCAAAACATTTTTCATTGAATATCATTTGAATACCTATAAAGGTTGTTTTGAAAATTATTTACAACTCTTATATAAATGTCAAACATTATTGAAAATAATTACCATAAAAATTAAGATAATGAATTTTCATAATACTAGGAACAATTTTTCTGTAGAAAATATAGCTTTATAATCTTGTAAAATAAGCAATAGGGGAATGATTTTCATAACAATGAAAAAATACCTACATTCCAATCATTCCTTTTGCACTGTAAAAAGTTTATAAAAGTTCCTCGATTGATAATTGACCAGAAAATTAATTTTAAAAATACATTTTTTGTTTAAAAGGTAAAATATGGGTGAAATTTTAATTTAAATATTATCAGTTATTATTATTATATTTATAGAAACATTTTATAAAGCATGGTTTAAAATAAACATTAATTTGTGAAAAAATTATAGGTTAAATCATACATTCATTGATTCACATTCCTGATCATCATATATACCAAGGAGTCGAAAAATTGTACCATTAATTTGATATAACATGAATTACCAGAGTGAAAAAAAATCATTTCATATTCGTGAGAGATGGATCATAAGATATATTCAATGATTGAATAGTCAGAAACAATCTCGATAAATGATCATATTTTTTCAACAAACTCCTACAATTTAGTGACATTGAATTGTACAATGAATGTATGAAAATTAAATTAAATGAAGATTAAAATAAAATTAATAGAATTTGATTCATGATTTACATGTAAATTCATGTATATACACCATAGAAGAAAATAATAATGTGTTATGTTTAATGTGTCTTAATGAAGGAAAACTGAGAAAAATCACTTTACCAATTTCGTAATATTTGAAACCTAAACCCCATGAAATAGATATCATAAAATGAATATTTAAAAACCCATAAATTTTGTTTAAAAATAATTAAGTATACATTTATTATAAATCTATAAAAACCCATATTCATATATATAAGAATACATATATGATTTGGTTATGACTGTTTATTACCCACTTATTTTAAATTAACATTTTGGGAAATACATGCTTGATTTATCATATAATTGTTTTTCTCATTCTTGATCATCATACCAAAATAATGATTTACATATTTTTAGAATTTAATAAAGAAATATATATTATACATATTCAGTATATAAAAATTTATAATAATTTTTAAAATATATACATATGAAATACAATACATTGTCCATGGAGAAGTTAGGTCGTACGTACACATGAATACTCTTTCCATTTTCATGGAGTATTAAACAGATGAAAGTAAATGAAATATTTGTATATATATATATGTTATATAATTATAAGAGAATTATTATTTAATATATATCATATAATTTTATTAATATTATCTTTAATATATTCCATGTAAATTGTTATGAATCAAATTGCATTGAGGAAGTGGTAGTCTACTCTTTCACAAACAAAGATATCATATTAAAAAAATGTAAAGCATGAATTTTGGATTTAGATAATGAATTAGGATGTATAATTACATTAATTATATCATATATATCATACATAACGAGAATTTATATCATAATAACCAATGATAATAAGTGGTAATAGTAAACAAACAATATCGTTTCGTGAGGAGGTAGTTCCCTATACACATAAACGTTACGTTCATTATCCAATAGATATAATTAAGTGTAGGGGAAGGTGTAACACATAACATAAAAAATATTATCATGTTAAGGCTACTGATGATATTATGTGTTTATGGAATAATAATAATTGGGGTAGTGGAGAAGAAAATAAAATATTGGGGCATGAGGCAGGATGTTACCTCTTCATTCGGTGTCTTTTTTTTTCAAAAAAGCACTTACATAGAGTGAATTCATTCCAAAGGGATACATAAAAGAATAAGGGAGTGTTTTTTGTAAGTTTATTGGGAAGATAATTTTGGAAACTAAGAATTTTTACTGTTTTGAAAAATTGGGATAGTTGGTGGATTTTATAGGAAGGGGCATAATTCGATTTTTTTAGAACATGTTAGTAATTTTCATGTTTTTACATAACAAAATTCATAAAAAAACAATCTCAAGAATTAATGTTTTATTGCCAAAAAATATATAGAATATGGGTGTTGTACTGGAGGCTAGGTCATTTAACACATTGGTTTTAAGTTTTATTCCCTTTTTATGGATATTTTTACTTTATTGTTTAGGATTAATATTAATCACAATCACTAATATTATTGGTAAAAATTTGATAAAATTAAAGGAATATAAATATAATACTTATTATGAATATATATATACATTTATTTTTAAATTAAATTCTCCAAAATAGAAAAAATATTTTTTATGCTAATCTCACAAATATGGTATGAATGCAGCATTTTAATGTAAGAATGGTCAAAATTTATTTATTATTTTATATATGTATTTAATAAAAAATAAAGAGATAAATTGTTTCATTACAAGTATAAATTATATAATTTTTCTTTATAACAAACCTAAAATAAAATCTATCAATAAAAATAAATTTTAAGAGAAAGTATTTTTGAATAAATGTTGTGAAATTCTAACTATTCATCCAAAAACAATTCTCAGGAAAATAACTAAAAATAACCCAAAAATAATTTCCTCAATATAAATTAATAAATTGTAATTATTTTATGAATTTAAATTTTTAAACATTTCTAAAAATAATTTTATTTTTTTCACAGAAGACCATGAAAACCATTTAATATTAGAAAATAATTTTTTTAATCATATAAATACATTACCAAAAATATTAAATTATTCTTTATCAATATTATTAATTTATTTTAAAATATTATTTAAAATAATCTAACATAAGTTATTACTTTTATTTTTTATTAATTTAATGTATAGTGTATAATTGTCTGGTTTAAATAATTATTGCAATAAAAAATGTTTTGTAGAAATTCAGTGTTAAGTGTAACACATGCCAAGTCGGTGTTGTGTGTAGCAGAAGCCAAGTCGATGTATCATGTAGAGCAACAAACGTCAGTGTTTCATGTATTGAAAACATATCATGGTTATTTTATAATGAAATATAAACATGGTGTAGCTAATAAGAATTGAATAAATTAGTGTTTCTATAAAAAAATTGTATATTAAGTGTTTCATGAAATGAAAAATATCAAAAAATAATTAATTTGAAAAACATATTTCACAAAAAAATGATGTGTTACATTATAAACCCCTTAAATGTATTTTTATATAAAATTTCATCTAGTTTATCAATGTATTTGTACATTAAATCACCATTCATAGAAACCCAAATATTTAAATGAATTAAAAACATAATTAAAAAACAATTTCTTAATAATAATAGTTTCCCTATGTGACACATAACTAGTTACAAAATAGGATAACATGGGTAGGAAGTAAAAAAAATAACACGAAAGAGAAATTTACATATCATGTTTTGTAGGAGAGTGATAGAGAACATGGTTAGGATAATGATAACAGTATGAAATCCAAAAATCTATGATTATCTAAGAGACCATTTGATTCATTTGAAAATAAAATAATGGGATAACCTTTTCAGTTTGAAAATTCATTCCATAGAATTAATTAATTCTCATTATAATTTATATTTACATTATTTTATACTCATTCATAAGTAAAATAACACACGTTGTTCCTGCGCAGGCCATTTTCCACTTCAGGACTTTTTCCAAATAGGAAGGTGAATTTTTCATTCAGGATGCACTAACAAATCATGGGATCCATGATAATTGAACCCATATATCTTTATTTACCATCAACACAATGTTGTTAGAGTAGGTAGTCCGAAATTTTTAAACCCTCATACGGTGATAAAATACATTAGACTCAAAAAATCATATTATGATTAACGTGAATGTTCAATAATTTGTTAACAATAAAACCCTTTTAAAATATGAAAATACAACTATATAAATTTATGTTCACTAATTTAGATTAATACTGATTCGAAATGTATTATGATGTCTCTCATCTATTTCAAATTTCAAATATGAGTATACCCCCATCATATATTCTCCTGAAACATGTTAATAACCTGGATTTACATAAACCTTCTGTAACACATGGATTCTACCCTGTTCCAATAACTTATTTATATATTACTTAAATAAATGATGTTGTAGACTTCATCCATGATAGTATAAACATCATTTTCAAAAAATCATTCACTCATTCTAAGGTAATAAATACACTTAATTTTACTTAGTATTATCCAACATATCTTTATCCAAACATCATATATTATCATTATGAATAAATCATTGGTCCCATTACCTTAATCATAATATAACCATTCATGAAATATTCTTTCAAGTAAATCATAACTATCCAATATAATCTTTATTTTCAAGGAAAAAAATTTACTAAACAATTATTATATAATACACAATTCCAAATTCTTAAATCCAAACATATAAATAAATCAATATGTCCACTTTAATTAATGGAATGAAATTGGTACATAATTTTTTTATAATTAAATTATTAGACCACGGTATTGAGTTGGGTAATACTCATGTTTTATATAAATAATTCATTAAACTCCATGAAAATATGTAACTCTGTGATCCTTTTTCCCACAGGGATAACATCTTCCCCTCCATTTGAGGTATTCGTCAGCATTCTTTTTCCTTTATTCATATATCACAAGAAGTTGAATCTTCTTTAGTCTACGTTCAATAAAAGGTGAAAATTTATTAAATTATATAATTCTATTACACTAGGTGTTAATAATACTACCAATGCTAACATTTTTAATCATATATTAGGACAAATATTCTGAATTTTTCATAATATATTTCTCTATAGGGATCATCCCATTTTAATAGTCATCGTCAAATTTTCTATCACATTAAATGATAAAATAGATCCTTCTGGTTTCTTACATTTACTAAAAGTAGACTCATGATGTGAGAAAAACATATCATAGAAGAATACCACATAAAAATGAAAAATAATTATATATATGATATCAAAATCATGAAAATTTTATTAATCTATAACACAAAAAGATTCTCATAGCCAACATAATTTTATATAATTATTGATGTTTTGTGAATATTTTATCAATTAACTAATCATTTCTATTTGGAGTGTCAAACCATGTTTGTAATAATTCCCATTGTCTTGTATAAGGTTATGCCAAGTCAGGACTGAGAGACCTTGTCAGATTTGTTACCCCTATGTACATATGTACCAGTTCCACTTCAACTTGTATTATGAAAACATGGCATTATTTTCAGGTAACCACTTTATATATCCTTTACCAAAACATTAGGTCATTTTCCTATATATTCCTCATTGTTATGTATATCAATAGAGACATCTTATACTTATCATAATAAATATTCATAGGGTTCTCACTACGGTTTTCTCATCATTGTTTCCAATGGTTGACAAAAACATTACTCTATTACTAACTATAGAGACCATATATTTTCATACATTAACATTAATTAACTATTTATGGATACCTAAAAAATTAATCAAATAGATTCATAAAGATCCCATTAGTTTAGAGCATTCAAAAACAAGGAAACATAATCACATGTGCATAAGTGAGAGACATATATCCCACATGGTTCCTTATGAATAGAACCATTCTTAGACATATAATTCATAATACATACCTGCATATCCTATGAGATAAAATATTAAAATTGGTGAGATAATATTATATGTAATGTTAAGAAAGGGAGACATTTAAATATTAACCCGAGCATAGGTGTATAAGAACCTGATCATAACATTTACATATCATACCCTACATATCATAAGATCATAAATATGAATCATCACCAAAATCAGGGATTTCAATAAAAGATTAATCATAAAGAAATAAATATCATAATCCATTAATGAATTACATATGAATAAGACAAGGCATTATGGAAGACACACATGCATATTGTATGATTTTTATATTAGTAAAGGAATTTCTACCATTCATATAATAGTATTACATTTTCACTCTCCATACCCTATTTGTAGTCATGTTTCATTCCAATAGACTTATTAGTAGTATGAGTTCAATCACCATACTAAATTGGTAGTAATCGTTATCTCCCATGGAATTATTAGTAGTCACGGATAACTCTCAAGACCATCATATTCTATCTTATGAGGTATAAATAATTAACCAATTAGTGGAATTAGGTCTAATAATCATTTATCATGGTATTACCCATTGAAGAGAAAATGGTTTTCAGGAAGAATATAGCTCATGGAATAGGAATTAGATTCAAAAACATATAGCACGTGATGCAGAAACAGTTTTTCATGAACATCATGACATAAAATCAGGAAACCTTTCATAGAATGAATATGAATTGAAGCTTTGATTAATTTCTCAAAATGGAATTAGTAACATATAAATATGTCATATTTGAGGAAAACTAATTGTTATATATCTTTTAAAAAAATATCATGAGGAAAAGACCATTTCTTTTTTGAAAATTCATATTCAATCAAAAAACCCCTTAAAAACTATTTTCATTGTAATTAGTTTGAAATCATATAAAGACAGGTTTATATAATTTTAAAAAAAATCCACTGATAATTTACTATGGATTATTAAAAATAACCTGAAAAACATTTTCCATTAAAAAAAATTTAATTTAAATATTTTCATAATTTTTTCCATGAAAATTTATTATAAAAGATTAGATACATTTTGAGAAACATTTTCATTGAAAACATATAAAATAAGATAAAAATTTGAGAAATGATTTCCTTGAATACATATAAAATAAGGTTAAATATATTTTAAATCATTTAATTCCATTAAAATTTATAAAAGAATGTTAACAAACAAAATTCGACCATTTTCCTAAAAAATAAATTAAAAACATATGAAGGATGTTTTTAATAAGTGGTTATTACACTTTTAATATATAAAACATTTTACAAACCATATTAATTGATAACCCCATTAAAATAATTAATTTCCTAAATATTAAGAAAAATTGTACAAAAAAATTTACATTTTATTATTTTTAAGGACATTTAAATGTAATGATGGTAATTATGGTGTTTAAATCCATACATGTTGAAAATTTATTTTTCACCATATATTTTTTAGAAAAGTTCCTTGACTAGAAAATGTCAAGATGATTAATTTTATAAACCATTTTTATTAAAATGTAAAAAATGGGTAAATGGTTTGTTCAAATACCACTACTGAATAGTTTAAAATTTTTGGAAACCATTCAAAATTCACGGTTTTGAAAAACATATATTTCTAACTAATAAGAGAGGTAAAATCATACTTTCATAAAAATTCTCTCATGATCAAATTATGTACTAATGTGTAGAGAAATGATACTGTGACATAGAAATAACATAAATAAACATTTTATAATAAAAGTCATGATATTTTTTAATATATGGATCATAATAATTCATCAATGGATCATAGTCATAAAAAATCTACAAAAATGATAAGAATGTTTTAATATACTCTTACAACATGAGAAAACTAAATTATACTAAGCATGTAATAAATAAAAATTAAATGAAGATTAAAATATCTTCGTATGAAATATATTAATCATATAACATGTAAAATTTAATATATACACCACATCGAAAAAAATATGTTCATAACATGCAATGTGTCTTAATGATGGAAAATTGAGATTAAATCACATTACCAATTTGGTATCATTTGGAACCTAAACCCCGATAAATAAATATGATAAAATGGATTTTTAAGTATAAATAATTTTAATTATAATAATTATATAACAAATTTATGGGAAATAAAAACACCTTATATAATAAATATATGGTGAACATGTCATGTATCTCACAAAAATAAAAAGAAAGATGAATGTCCAAAACCGTGTATCAGGACATTCATCATATTGATACAAGCTTCCTTTATAATAAGTATAAGTTTATTATACATATATAACACAACCATATAAATTTAAATATATATAATAATGTATGTATTATTTTCTTATGATATTCTATTAACTGTTCATGTTAAGGTAACATTTTATGTAACAATATATTGGTTTATAATATGTGTTTTGAATTGTCATTTATGATAATCATAATTAATTCATAATTTAATTATTTTAAGAATGTAAAATATAATTATATATCTTATATATTAATTTAATAATAATTTATAATAATATATAAAATATAGTTATTTGAAAAGAAATACACCATTCAAAAATATGGTAGGCCATACATCTGCGTGAATGTTGTATCCATTTTCATGGTGTATTGAAAAAAAGATTGAAAATGCCATAAATTTATATATGTATATAATATCATTATGTTATACATATTATTTCATATATATCAGATAATTTTACCAAAAATATCTTAATAAATTACATATAATGTGTGAAAAAATAAAATCTCTTTGATGAGGTAGTACTCCACTCATCCAGAAATGATGTTATCATATTTACAGAAAATAGAAATAGTGAAGGTACGATTAATATAATAAATAAATAATTATATATACATAATATATATCATATATATATATTCATACCACCATAATTTAAAACAATAATATGTGGTTAAAATAAAATGAACAACATCATTTCCTGGGGTTGTTATTCTCCGTACACAAGAAAGGGAAGTTCAATACCCTTTATATTGAAGTGTTTGTATGTGTAGGTCAAAGCCCTAAAATAATAATAATAATAATAATATATTGAGATATGTAGGATATTATTTTTTCTATTAATAATAGTATTTGAGGTGGTGGAGAATGAAAATAAAATAAATGATCTTGAGGTGGGTTGTTACATCATCACTGGTAACTCCTTTTATTTGTAGAAAAGGGAATACTCATATAGATTTTTACACAAATGGAGGCTACAAAGATTAAGGGAGGTGTGTTTGGAAGTGTTTTTGTATGAAATTGTCTTATCCTATGTGGTTTTAGTAGTGATATTATGAGGGATACGGGGTGACATTTTATAGGTAAATGGGGACACACTTGAATTTTAATGAATAAAAGTCAGGTGTTCCCCCATTTTTATCTAAAAATAGATATCAAAAAGAAAATAAAATAAATAGTGGGAGGTATATAGTCTACATATTGCAATGAAAAGTGTGTTATTCCAGTTTATAGGTCATTTTCCCCTCATGTTTATGGTTTATTCCATTATTAATCCTAATTTACCCTAATTGACGTCTTATTCAATTTCACTAATATTTATTATAAAGAAATTATATTGGTCTTATTATACTATTAATATCATAATGATTAAAGTGGTGGATTTACATTTTTTTAATTCATTTCATTTAAGTGGATAAATTTATTTTAATTATATTCTCATAGATGTGGCAATAAAGTTGTTTTTTTAACATGGCCATATTTAGAAGTTCATTATTATTTTATTACTAAATTCAATATAAAAATGTTTCTATTAATTAAATTGGATTAATATATGTATAATTTATTTAATTTTACTTTAAACCCCAAAACAAATATAATTTTTCTATATATATATAAATTATATGAATATTTTTTTAAAATAAAATTAAGTATTTTCACTAATAATTTGAAAAAATGAAGTGTCTTAGAATAATCCTAAAAATTCAACCTAATATAATTTTGACATTAAAAATTCAAAAATAAAGTTTATTTAATTAAATAAATTTTATAAATAATTCGAAAATTAATTTTATTGTTTTTTATCGAATGATATGAATATAAATTCACTGGGGGGAATTTTTTTGAATATATAAATATATTACAAAAACATATTTTTTTCTAGATGTTATATTTATAAATAACGATTATAATCAATATTTTAAAAGTAGTTATTATAATTAATATTACTGAATTTAAAATCTTTGTTACAAGTACGTTATTTAAATAGTTATAAAAATAAAATTTTGTCTCATAGAAATGTAAGGTTGCATGATACACACACCAAGAATGTATTTTTTTGTAGCACAATCCATATAAGTTTTGATTGTTGCACAAGCCAAGTTGGTGTTGCATTAGCACATACCTATCATGGGGTATCTTATAATGGTTTCCTAACATGGTGTAATTTACTAGTCAAGGATAACATTTATCTTATATATAATATAATATATTTTCTATTTTTCATGAAATGAAAAATATTAAAATTGAATTTGAAAAAAATTCACAAAAAACATAGTGTGTCATAGGCTCATTGTAAAACCTTATCAGCCTCTGGTGCTTAAAATCATATATTTATCTAAGAGTAACACATATTTATACTTATCTATGAGTATTATAAATTTAATGAAATCTGTGACCACTTTAACATATCCACTTGGAGGAGGAATCTCATGAGATTCCCCTAAGAATTTGGGCAACATCACTCATGAGATCGTCATAATAATCCAGAATTCGTAACCTGTGTAGAAATCATTAAGAATTCATCCTAAAAAATTTAACCAAAATGTACCAAAATCATAAGAACCTATATATATGGGGATCTAAATTTTGACAGAGTAAAATACTAAATCCTATATGACTCATGTACCATTGATCCATACAACCAATATCAAAGTTTGAAAAGATGACAATTAGCTATTCTAAGTCCCGATATAATTATATAATGGATGATTCACCAATAAAAGGTTCCCCATCATGAGATATTTAGGTGATACACATTGAAACAATTTCCCTAAGTCCCAACCAAATCATCATATGAGGAAAACTCTAATTAACATAACTAGTAATGAACAACCATTTGAAAGAGATATGTTCGGATCTGACCCAACATTTCCTGATATGTGACTAATGAAATCCCTCCTACAAAGGCTAGGGGTAGGAAATATGTTTCGTAAGACAGAAATAATACAGGATTCTTTTATCAGTGTATATATATTAATTCAACCAACATTATTCATGCATATTTTTAGTTAAATAATAAAAAAAGATTTAGAATTTATAGAATAAACCATGCATGTAAAACCTATAGGGAGAAATAATAGTATGAAAATGTAAACTAGACTGAAAAAAGGAAAATACATTCACAACTAGAATGATGCAACAAACTAACAATAAATGGAATGTAAATTCTGATATAAACCTCATACGACTCTCTAGTCTCAGAAAACCATATGTGGTCAAATGCCCAAGGTAATCTCTATTCTCATAATTAATATCTAATGATATGACTATCATCTATATAAGATAGGAAATGTATTTGAATATCCGATGAAGGGGTGAGTATATACATACCATTTAAAAATCCATTAAAGATGTAGGAGGAGAAGTAAGATACGGAATATAAATTGAAATATCAACCAATAGAAAGAGAGTGACTAAATCCAACTACATGGACACACACAAACACATATACACAAACAAATTCTCATAAAAAGAACCCAAACAATATATAAAGAGGATCTCCATCTCATATATATCCCAGTATATGATAATTATTTCAGTTTCATAGTGCTTGTCAATTATATCAGACATCTTGTGCATCTATCTAGTATAAAACCCCATGCTGAGTCACACCTCACCAATGTTATGGACCAGTGATGGGACATATTATCTAGGTCTTGAACCCATTCATATTTATTAATTTATTATACCACCTAATAGGTATATAAAGGACCAATTCCCTCACTATGTAGGATTTTTCCACTATAATGGTCGATGAAGGACATGTGTTGTGATCTAGTAAGAGTGTTTAAATGTCAAAGTCGATAGAGGACCCATTCCCTCCCCATTTTCAGGGTAACACTCCAGTGGTCGAGTAACCATGACTTCGATCTTCCAGAGGGCTTCACATTGATAGTCGAAATAGGACACATGTTATGTCCTAGAATGTGGGTTTCACTCTAGTGGTCAATAGAGGATCCACACCATGAATTCATAGAATATTTCCACTATGATAACTAACAGAGGACCTTGACTTGTAAATATAACTGGGTTCCACTAATTTTGTTGATATATAACATTTTCCCTAACTCCATATGAGGTTGACACTGTAGTCTCTCTGATGATCATGCCACATCATTGCCATTATCAAGCATCACCTAATGAAAAATCACAATTGTAACAAATTGCATCATATCTCAGAATCCACAATGAAATCCACCATCATGTGCTACATGGAAAAAATATGTATAGGATACTCACAAGAAAAAATATTAACCGAAATGATGATGATAATATTGGTATATGTTTATTGAAAAATAATGGAATACAATGTGTAATGGAACCCACACAAAACATGTTCTCGCTCATCTTCATTTACATTTCCTTCACCATTACATGGATCACTACCCATGTATCCTAACTAAATTTTCTAGGGACTACATTATATGCATCAAACACTAGATTCCTTAATTATGCTCCTAACTAATCCTTTGTTCTTTTTCTATGTCTGGTCACCTATGTCTTTTTCGTTTATGATAGTCATGACTGTGTACAATGTCAATGTTTGTGTACACTAGTCTATACCATGCATTTATACTCCGGAATTACATTTCGGGTCACTAGAACTGGCTCACTGGGAGGCTGGGGTACCACATAGTTTGTGATATTTATAAACTCCCAAAAATCCTAGCCCTACGAATTTTATAAGAACTCACTATTTGTTTATCCGCAAAACATGAAATGTAGTAATGTTTTTAAATGAAACCCATATATACTATTAGTTCATCTGAATAAATCTAAAATACTTCTAATTATATCACTAATAGGATTTAAATTTTGGTAAATATCCCCCATCCAATTATATCAGCTATCCAATGGTGAAAATTTAAATTCCATCGATTGATGAGGGTTTGTCGAATGCCCCACATGCCTCCTACATTATATGGTCCGTCCTAGATCACATACCCATGAAAAAAATCACTCCAAATAAAAAAATCACATTAATAAATCATCTAATCATTGATCCATTCACTGAAATTGAAACTTCTATGAATATTGGGGTCTAATCGAGCTTGTTCCCACCTGACTACATTGAATAGTTCCCCATAGTCGAAAGGAAATGATCCCTATGAACGATGGGATAAAATAAAAAAAAATAGGGATATAATAATTTTTTATATGTTATTATTGTTCTATAAATAAAAAATGGTTATTTATTTGTTGAGAAATAGTTAAATAAACAATTTAATCTGATATGTGGGCACATGCATAAGAGAATAATAACTTAATAAATACACATACATTGAGTGTTACCTCAAGTTTAATAATGCTTAATAATTTAATCATAACAGAATAAATACACATACATTGAGTGTTACCTCAAGTTTTATTGTTCATTTATGATGAAATTTCCCTCTAATTTAGGAAGAAGATATGTTTCATTCGCTGTGCCTCAATTCAGCTTGATCTGATTTTGGATCCTCGATAGATCTCATTCCAGCAATGAAGAAATATGGTCCTTCCATTCATTATCGTTAATGTAATTTTGGAAACCCTATTTATTCTCCATATAATTGTATATATAATGGATATTAGGTTTACTTTTTAATGTTATTATTTTCAAATTTTAATTATTTAATCCAATGGAATTACACTCTAAGGACAACATTATCTAAACTTCTCACACTTATGCACTTTATGTCAAAACTAGTGTGAA
This sequence comes from Viscum album, assembly GCA_963277665.1. Lineage (NCBI taxonomy): Eukaryota > Viridiplantae > Streptophyta > Magnoliopsida > Santalales > Viscaceae > Viscum > Viscum album. The sequence goes on along the minus strand of OY728141.1, from coordinate 1,602,731,287 downwards.
ACTCACTATCTCCTATAAAAAATGGTCTTTTATTTCTATTTCATGTCCTCTTTTAGGAGACACAACATAATTTCTAAAATTCTATGTGATTTTGATGTAAAATATATTTAATATTGTTGTAAAATTATTTTTGAGCACACAAGTCATTAAAAAACCATGCCATACAAGAACATGGAATGAAAAATATTATTTGATATATTTAAATGAAATACAAGAAAAAAATAGGGTTTAAACATGTAAGATGTTCATATCACCTTTGTTTCTTAATATTATCTTTTCATCATCACATATACTATTTTTAATTTTAACAAATTGATTCCATTGTCTTTTAGTGTGAATTTATTCGCACTAACTACTCTAAAATTATTCACACATCAGTGGAGTATTCATTATTTTTATACTTCCTTATCTTTCTATTCCCCCATTATGAGTATACATACACAATCCATCGATAAATTTTATTTAATGGTGGTATTAACCTCACATTTATTGATATAAGGGAGTATAATGTAGATGTGTCGGCTATTATTTATTAACTAAACTTGTTTAAGTAATTATCTTATTCTAGAATTTCATTTGATGATTAATTAATTCTTCATTATTATTGAATTTTAAAGCCACTAATTCTGAGTGATAATAATATCATTTACCATGGATTGATCTTCAAAATTATCCACCATCTATATATGTACTAAGTATTTTAATGTGTATGTTTTAAAAATAAATTAATGGTGGTGGTTTTACATTGTAGAATAAATACCATGAGAATTCATGGAAAAATAATTATTTAAAAGAAATTTATATAATGAACTCATTATAATAACAAATGATCAATCCATATATATTAATTTAATTAAAACAATTATTTTCATTATTAATATTGTTCCACAAATCATACCCTAAAAGACAACCACTTTATAACCAAATCCCCAAAGATATAATTATCGTGTCATTAATTTTATTAATATTTATCTATTTATAAGACAACCCAAACTGCACTAAAAGGACCTCTTCAAACATTAAAATGGAAAAATTCGGTAAATATATATTTTTGGATCCCTTATTTGGGACTTACTTTAGTCGTCATAATTACTCAAAATTTGTTCTATTTGTATTCTTCTATTCCCAACATAATATATATTATATTCACTACAATATTATTTTCACTAAACATTTATTCTATCCTCATTCTTTTATTCCCAACATAATATAACTTATCATTACTCCATTCCTTTTTTTATTATCGAGTGCATTCCCACCAAAACTCATGACAATAAGAAAAGACTTGTTATGTTGGGTAACTTGTGTGGTGAGGAGTATTGTTAATCTAGGGGTATTATTCATTTTATTCCAAGAATTTACATAATTTTAGATAAACGAATTAATTTGAATACGATTGATAAGAATCCCCGAAACCAAATCCTAAACCCTTACGGGAAAAAAAATTAAAACCATAATCAAATATCCAAAAAAATGGGAAATGTTAAAAATCAAACCCTCAATTAATACCTAATATATTTCAAAAAAATTCTACCTTTTGAATTGGGAATGTTTCCATGGGAGTTCCTTATAATACCATGAAAACTCATTTCCTGAACCACCTCCCAACCATTCATGGGATGTAGTCTAAAGGTAAATATCATCATCTCAACGAATTAAATAATATTGTTATATCCATATGCCCACCATATCAACATGATTCATTTAATATGAGGCCCTTTTATTTTCCACTAAATGTAAATCCATGAATTAGTTAACTAATATAAGAACAAAGTCCTAATATTTATGGGATTAATTATAACACCAAAATATGTATTCCCATAAAAATAGAATCCAAATTTTCTAGTAAGATGAATAATTATTATATGAAATATTTGTAAATATAAAATAAACTCTAATCATGGCACCACACCATGGTTTCAAAATTCAATAAAAATATAGAACAATTTATATAGGGTTTAATCTAGGAAACAAACAATTAATTCACATGATGTGTAATGGTACTTCAAAAATAAATCCCCAACGATGATTATATGTATCTAGAATATATTTCATTGTATAAAAAAACATCAAGAGAATCATCATACATAGAGAGGACACAAAATCTAGTGGATTGAAAAATCTTATAGAAGCATAATTTATTAGGAAAAAACATGATTAAATCAGTAAGAGGGTTGAGGAGATCAATCTTATGAAATAACATGAAACAAAAATTTTGGAACTTATTCATGCCATTTATTTCAAACACAACCACACAAATAATAACTACCAAACCATCATTTTTATAAAGGATATTCTTGTAGGGGGGTAATAGTGGTGGTAAATTCATTAAATGTTCAAAATATATTGTCCGAAATCATTTTGAATTCATGTTAAAATGAATCCCCAAGATTCAATTGAAAATAGAATAAAATACCAACATAATAATAATCTCCCAGCCCCTACTCTCAACAAATAATTTCAATCACTTAACTAGTTTAAATCCCAACCAGTATATTATCAACATCCACTAGTCTGAATATGACATAAAATCATGAAAACTGTTAAATAACCTACTATATACCAAATTTATTTTCCTTGGAAAAACCAAGAAAAAGAATCAGCTACCTAATATCTACCACTCCAAATTATTGAAAAATTGTTCACAAAAAAGAAAAAAATGAATCCATATGTCTCGTCACATAATTATGAACATGAAACATTAAATACAATAATGAAAACCATGCCTAAAGAAATTTCCTCCCCCAACAATGAGGGGAGTGTCTACGAAAACCATATTATTTCTTGAATAAATAATATTATTTTCCATTTTATGAAGTGACATATATATTAAATAAATTAACCATCCATAAAATAAGAATATAAATCATTAAAATATCTGAGTAACATGAGAAAGAAAATTTTAAACTATATAATATAATGATCATGTTATAGAACCCTAGAAAATGAAAAAATACATTAACCTACTCTCTTATCTCATTACATGAGATGAAACTAAAAACCCAAATCATGTGAAATGTTGATGGAAAATTTCTCACAAGATAATATGTAAATTTCCCTTATCTATGAAATCCAAATCATACATGCATACTATAAATATTTAAAAGATGTATATACATTAAAAATGATTTTCTCACACAAAAAATATTCCCTTATAGCTATAAATATGAGCACAAAAACCCACATAGACATTAATACACTGTTGAATGATTAATAATTTTCTTACATCTATTTTGAAAATTGAGGGACAATTTTTTGAGGCATTATGTGATCTATGATTCAATATGAACCTCAGTCCATATTTAGTGTTTTAACAGTTATAGATTGAGGAAACCGAAATGATATCGATATATCTTCAACATGTGGAATTTTGGGTTTGATATTCAAAAGGGATCATAAATTATTTTTATGTTAAAGATGAATATTTCATTTACCCTACCATCTAAATTAACCATAACAATCACACCAATAGAGGACCTATAGAATACTCCCACATCATTATTGGACATACATTCCTTATTATAATTATCTAAGTAATATCTATTAGGAATTGGAACATATACATAATCATTGAGAGCATGAGCCTTTACAAAATCATTTAAAATCAAAACCAATATCGGCGATGATTCTTAGGTTAATGAGGTCAATTGGATATGTTGTGATGAAAATGAACATAAGGGAGATCATGAAAAGGTTAATGTATGTTTAATTCAAGAGGAAATAAATTTTTTATTCACATAAAGTAAACATGTAAACATAAAATTAATCCCATTTACTGTAATCCAATAATTATTTCATAATATCACTGCTCAATGAAGATTTGGATAAATAAAGAATGTTGAGTTCTCACCCATTCTAAACATTCATTCATTAAATTTGTTATCTATAAAATCTATTATAATCGAATGAATTACATATAAATCTCTAGAAAATAAAATTTACTAGGTTTCAATGTATGAACAATTTATTTTATGTGTTAGATAACCCGTGCTTGGAAACCATATGTTTACCACTACATAAATCATGCATTCATAGGGAAAAATCTAATCCTCCATATTTTAAGATTATATTTTCTTAATGATTACCATGGGACTATTCTTTTGGATGTCATGGTAAAATACATGATTGAAATTTGATGTACCCTTTGGGATATTCATAGTAATGGCCCACCCATGAGGGCATAAACAATTGTTCATAAAATTTATTTTATACCTTACTATTAACCATGAAAATTATGATTCTAAATATTATGTATGTTTATGTAAAAGAAAAAATTAAGATGTTAGCCAATTTTTTTGGGTGGGATGGGGACTTTATGTCGAGATAATGGTTGTAAAAAAAATAATTTAGGGAGGATACTTGGTCAAATTTTTTGTTTTCATGTTATTACCTTAACCATAAAATGGATTTTTTTATAAATTGTTGGATTTTGATTTTTTAGTTAATGGAACCCAAGTGGGATTCTAGAGTTCTACAATATTTCATTGGGGTATATGATTCTAGAGCCTGTTATAATGAATTTTTTTAAATCACATGTCTTAGAATAGTTTAAACACTATATGAAATCATTAATGGGAGTATATCAGAAACTATATGATCAAGGAATCAATTATTTTCAAAATGTAATTGTTTTTTCACGATATCTAGTTACATACATATATATAATTAATTGATATTTAAAATATTGAACACATCACATCCACCTTATACTACTTCAAAATTATCAAAACATTAAAGGCTAGGGAAATGGTTATTCTATTTTTGGGTATGAAGAAGAAGAAACAAATAATTTTTGTGTGTGTCAATAAAAATTGGTTGTGTGTTCATCCTTAGTGAAATGAAAAAAATATATGCATAAATAGAAAATATATTTTTATACTTTAACATGATAATATAGCTTCCACTCATTAAATCTAAATAAAATATATTATTTTACACCTTTATTATAATTTTACTGAACTTTTAAGATTAAAATAATAAATTTTGTAATGTTTTTTTTTCCGATGTGATTTTTTACTATCAAAAATTTCAAATTTTTTATAAAAATTAAAATTTATAGTTACATTATAATTATAGGTTTTTGTTATAGTTCCAATGTACCATTCATCATACAATAGGGTTTGGGGTCACTGTGTGATTAATTGTTTTTATAAAATAAATATAATAAAACAATCACCACATAGAGAAATGTTTTCTCATAACGTCTGGTGTATGAAAATTGTGGATTATAACTCTATAGTTTTCATACAATAACTTTAGAATAAAATATATATTATAGATAATGGAATTCACAAAATCAATTTCCTTAGACAATTGAGGGTCATGAATCCATACATTTCATACGTGAATTTTTTCATTTCATCTCAATTGTTGCTCAAAATATTTATTAAATCTATTAAAGAAAATAAATTAAAAGAATTAAATAAAAAAATGGAATAAAATTATAAAAAATTACTTACACATATTAAGGTTTATTGGTATTACCCCCAAAAACATAAATTTGTTTTCTACTAGAAAATTATAAATACACACCCATCTATTTATTGATACATAACACATATTAATATTTATGTTGATTTGGATGAAGGGTAATAGTGAATTTAACAATTTAATGTCACAAGTATTCAAGTATTTATGTGAAAATATAACGAGTTATATAATTATAATTGGGTTCATTATTTTTTGGTTCTATTTTATTAGATTCATATATGTTAATTTGTTTCCTAAAAGTAAATTATATTATCATATTATTGGAGATATTTATTTCTTGGTACTAGAAAAAATAATTATGGTGGTGTTATTAGCCATTGAAAAAAGTATTAATTTTATTTTTCAATTATTTATATAATTTAATTTACATAAATTCAAATATTAGTAAATTTTACAATTAAAAAATCATTCCACATCAGGCATACCATTCATGCATAAAATACCACAGTGCTCGGTACATTTTTCATCACCTAATTGAATAAAAATTATTCATAATTTTTATTCAATATTACCTAACCAGTATATCAATTTTATGAATATTATTTTATTTTATTGAAACATGTAAAGATTCACATTGGAAAGAACTAACCATTTCTATTGATCCCAAAGAACATTAGGAAATTGAACTGTATAGAAACCCAATACAATAGCTGTAGAGACCAATATAAAAAACTAATGAATATAAAATTTGATGTCCTAATAGTTGATATCATGAGGAAATTATTTATCATCTTTTTAAAATGAAAATTATGATTTTTTTTATTTGTGATCCAAATATCCATGGATGAAGTAATTTGTTTGTTCATATTTAACAGGTTTTAAATTCATTAATTTTTTCTTCATAAAATTAAAATGGATAATCATTAAAACCAGATTAATAAATACATTTATAGAAATATTTTACAAAGAAATTGTTTTATGAACATAAAAACATCACTCATCATCATATATTTTTTCATGATAATTATGAGGTTGAAAATTGATATAAACAACCTTGTCAATTATTTTAATTAATTATCCACCCACCTTCCATAAAAAGTAGGCTTGAAATTTAATGTTGGATTAATTTAAAAACCTTGTGTATGATTTAAGGCTCCAAAAATTAATATATAATATAGTGGTGTGGAATTATATATGGGATTATTTTCCTTATATTTAAAATTAATTTTACTTTTCCACTTTGATGTTGAAAATTCATTTTATATCATGTTATTTTACCAAATCATAGTTATTTTTAATGAAATAATTTTATGTTTGTCATAGCATATTAATATTATTAACTTGTTTTTAATTGTTTCCTGTTGTTAAGATTTAATCACACCATTATTTGTAAAGATCATCAAAATTTGGTGAAACTGTTGTTTTTTTGCTGTTTCTTTTCCAACTTTCACACTTATGAGTTTAATTCCATCTCTTATTTACTCTTTTTCATAAATTGGGGGATAATGATATTTAGTATTGATACTAGGGACTATCAAGGATATATTTTGAAAATTATATGTCATTCTATAAATGTTTAATCACTTATTTTAATTGATAATTTCATTTGATAATAAATTATTATTCATTATTAAATCTTTTTAAGCCCATAGATTCTTAGTTCTCATATAATCCTATTAATTGGTGTTATCTTGAAAATGATACTTCAAGTATATATGTTATTATTTTTATATGAATGAATATATATTAAAATAGTATATAATAGGCGTGTTTTTAGTTTCTTGAATGATACACCAAAGAATTTAAGTAATTGAAATCATTATAAATGAAATACATCGAATCCTCCACTTATGGAAATAGAGGATCAATCCATATCCGTTTATTTTATTCAGATTTATTATTTCGTTTTTAAAAATATAACATAACTTAATCCCAAAATTTTGTGTAGTACATAGTCAAATATCCCCCATTTTAATGGGGTTTTATTTCTTTTTTTTTATTTGGTATTCAAGATTTGATAAATAATATTTTACTAAAAGAGACTGCTTGAACCCTAAGGATAGTAAACTTTTGGAAAGTCAAGATATATTAGGGAAAAATGAGGGTTTGAAATAATTTTATTATTCCTAAGAAAAAATAAATAAATAATTATCAACAAAGTAGATATAGTTGAATTCCCTATGAAAGTAATTAATACCCGAAAGTATACTCCTAATGATTTAGGTGCTAAATATAATGATTAGAAAAAATAAAATTTCATTTATATTATAAATGTTGGATTAAATATTAAAAGGAATGTCTGAAAGGAATCAGGAAATTTCTTATAAATGTAAAAGGATCAAATAAACAATCTAATTTAGACATTTATATTAAAATTACATTTAAATTTTTTTTATTGAAATAATTTTATTTTTTAAATCCGTTAAATAATTTATTTATATAGATATTTCAAGGATGAAATCTATTTTTTGGTGTAAAATTTAAATTCCTTATATTTCAGTATATATATTTTCTTTTTAATTAATATTGAATTCGACAACTTTTTTCCCAATTTTTATATCAAATGATATGATACATTAATATATGAATAATGTTTTATGTTTAATTACGATAACATGTAAAATATCTATAAATGATATACATATATATATATAATACATTATTTAAATTAGATAATTGGTTTGAAATTAAATTAAAAAACATAATGTTTAAGGGGGACTATTTTGAAATGTAGTTTTTTGAAATTTATATTAAATTTAAATATAATTTCTTAAAAAATTTTATTAAATAAAATAAATTACATACATTAGTCTATAATACCAATATCATTCCTATTTTGAATTTATGGGATTTTTTTAATGTTATTTAATTTTTTAGGTGAATAGTAAATATTACTGGTTTTTGGATAATTCTATCAGTTATTTTTATATTATTATAATATAATAAGGATCTAAATAATTTCAAAACGTTTTTGATGAATATATATATTTAATAATTAATTAATAATGATAATAACCCATCATATATCATTTTGGAACATAATAAGTATTTCATTTAAATAGTTGTGTTTCGATATAAGATATGATATAATTTTAAAAAAACACAACTTAATAAATTGAATTATATTAAATGGAGAAAAAAAATCATATTTAATTCATTTTTCTGGGAAGGGTCCTCATAATTGTTTTTGTAATAATTTAATTTTGATGAGAAATTTTTTATTATGACTATTTAGTGGTTAAGAGAGGTATCTAATGTAGCACAAATGTTCCACATATTACATGTACTATAGATAAAAAAATAATTGTTTTGGAGTTGTATTATTTATTACATAACTAAGTTCATTCCCTCCCCTTGGTTGCCAAAATATCTTATGATTCTATTCTATCCCCTTTTGTAAATTTTATTTATTGAATATTCCATTTCCATCACTAATAAAATAAGATCTTTCCTTCCCTTGAATACATCACCCCCATTAAATTTTCATAGTGAAAACATACCAATTTGTTCATTATGGAAACATTTACCAGAAATGGAATACTTTTTTCACAATTATACTGGTTAATAAGTTTATTGTTGTTCATAATTCCATGGAAAATCAATATTCCTGGCATGAGAATTACTCCCATCTAAGACATTATTTGTAATTTTCCTCCCCTAAATCATCCCTAACATTATTAATATAATGAAATTTGTATCATATATATTTATATATTACACTCCATTAAATTAATTTACAATAATTTTTCATTCATTCAATTCCATCAACAAATATTATCAAATTCATTGATCATGCATATGTGCAAAGTAAAACCTCCACCACACGTAGTTGTTCCATATTCATCATTGTGTACTATGGGTGGTATCAAATATAGTAGTGATGAATAATTTTTTTTCAAAATCAAAAATATAATATGATCACATTTTACATGATCATTTATTCGATCCATTTCTTAGTGAATGAGATGGTTAATCATGTGTGTGTGTTGACTACCACATCCTGAATTACATATTCTATTTCTACAAATCAATAAACATGAATTTAACTAAATGTTTAATTATTGAAAATATAATATATTTAAAACATTATTATAATAGTTATATTATTACTTTTTATATGTCGTCACAACATCAATCGCTAGGGAAATGGATTTGTTAATCGTGCATGCTAGCAGATTACCCCCCTCCAAGAATGAAATTGTTTATTTATTAACACCATCCATAATTAATTTTTCAATGACTGGATTTGATGATGATATATGATACATATTAATTTTCAAATATTATTTATATTTTTATTGAATTTTTTAATTAACATTTTCTTACTCATTTGATCATCTTTGAATGCTTTTGTTTTTATCAGTTAACCATCTACATCAATGATGATAAAATGTATCTATAGTGAATAATTATTTAATGTAATACAATATTAATAAATCCAAATAACAGAATATGAAATACTTTTTAATGGTCCAATAATAATATTATTATTATGTAATAATTTTAAAAATATGTCATCAATGTTCATTGAAATCAACTGAATCATTTTTCACTCCTTCATCATGTTCATGGGTAATAATTACTACACTCATTGGTTTAATATGTAATGTTATACATAATAATGGTATATATATTACATAACCATATAAAATTTAGGAATAATGAACTTAATATCAAATAGAAAAGATCTACATCAAAATTACCAATAATGTTCACGAAAATTAAAATTTTTATGATAAAATGATCATTAAATATAAAATGAACTACTATATTCGTAGAAGTTAATTTTAAATTATTTTTTATTAATGGGTTAGATTTATGAGTGATATTCTAGAATAGATTGTTAATATAATTTTAACTTCTCAGATTTGGGTGCCTCATAATGGTGTCCCAAACCTTGTTGGTCACATATCATCAAGAACATTTCTTCAAATGCCAGAGGCATCCAACTAGCAGCGAGGGACACCGTGTGACAATTAGGAAAATATTCTTTAATTGGATGTGTATAAACAATAGAAATAAAGTATTAAAAAAAATCTAAAGCTGTAATACCATACAACATAAGAAAACAGAATAATATTGATAGTATGAAAACCACTAGAGAATACATATATAAATTAATCATATCACATGTATCTAAGAAAACATTAAAACAATTCACAATTCTAGAAATCAATTAAACAAATGTAAAAAAGAAACAGTAAACTTTAGCAGCATCTCAAACCTCTGTATGGTCACATACTCTCAAGCTATATCAACATTGAAGTACCAGATGAAGAATGGATCCTTCCCCTATATATACTGGAAAACACATAATCATTAAGAGTCCAAAATCATCACCCAAATAGGGTGTGAGACGAACTCAACAGGAAACCACAAAAATATTTCTTACTACTTGGCAGTGAAAATATTTAGTATGTAATATGAAGAAATGATGTAAAAAATTGGAATTACTCAAAATAACTCATTCCAATAGTTTTCATTTACATTCATTTACATATATTAATCAATCGATTGAATTATATAGCCCTTTAGATCTATCATATACTCTGTATCCCATGTGTAATAGTTTCAAAACAGATGTCTTAGAAGAACATCTAATAAATTAGGAATGACTTAGTCAAATCTTATTCTTTGTCTTGGCAGACTCGTCACAGTCATTCAATCATTCATTAGAAAAACTCTAGGATTGTTCTCATAGTGTAACCTCTCTGGTCTAACATATCATCATTTCGATAAATAATAACCATATGGGAATTCTCTAAACTTTTAACCCCATTGGTCATACATATCAATAATCATATACAAACAACCAAAGGGGAAGCTCTCACAGTCCATACCTATTTGTCTACACATCAACAATAAAATATTACGACCACCTTGAAGCTATCACGGTCAATCAACTAGGTTCCAACATTCAATTAATCAAATAAGAATGAATGCATTGTAAGCTCCCACAGTAAATCCCAATTAATAACATATGACCACCCAAGAAGCTCTCAAGGATTATTCTCTTTGCCCAACAATCACAATGCATTAACATAGTCATTTCATATAATCAGAAACTCCATCCTAACCAATCATGGAATGCAATAAAGGAAATCTTATAGGAATCCAAGACTAAAAGGCCCTAATCAATCAAAAAACAGAAACACCGTGATTGTGTGTCCCATTATCAATGAATCTAACAACACACATATGATGCAACCCTATATCAATCAATCAAACCATAAAAGGTATAAAAAGAGGGTCTAATTCAAAAACACACACCACCCAAAACATGTGTATGTGGAATTTTTAGCATATATAATCTAATGATAATCAATGAATGTCACAAACCACCTACCTAGATGCCATAAGATCAATAACCTAGAATGTTTTCCCCTGAATCGGCCTAGAATGACGTAGATCTACAACAAGGTGAAAAAATTTCAATCATTAATAACTCATGAGAGATGATAAATCAGGATGAATGGCTCTTGGGAAAATGAAAAGTCGCCAGTGGGATTCCAACACTCCTAGCAATGCCTTAGTTGAAGTTCTAATAGAGAAGCAAGGGCAAGATCAGGGTTCATTTTTCATGAGTGTTCATGTATGAAACACGTAATAAGAATTGGGTTTTTTAATAGAGACGTGACCCCACAAAGATATATCAAATATAAAGAAAACGCAACAGTGTTTTATTAATGGTGCATGCCCTATATTATTCTTAACCAACCCCTTCTTTAAGTGGTCTGACAGGTCACCTACACGGCCATGCACTCATCTATTACGCGGCCTGTATATAGCTGTATATAGGATCCGAGTAAATTTCATGTACTAAAAAGTGCATGATTTGTAGTTAAAAAATACCCATTTCTTCATTTTTTTTCAAAAAAAAACATGAAGTTAAGATCCGTATAAAAATGAATATCTAGGTTCTTAAAATATCCCCCCCTTAAAACAACTTTTCCCTGAATTTCGCATCCAAATGTGGTGATGAATAAACCTCAAATAGATCTGGGCACTATGATCATACATTAGCATCCCTCTCCCATGTCTCATCATGTATTCTCCCATGCTGCCATATCACCCATACCAGTGGAACATATCTACTATAGATAAACATCATGTAGAGATCCATAATTCGAATAGAGTCCTCCTCAAAGGATGCAGCCGCATCTAAATCAACCTCCATGGGTTGAAAAAGCTGAGATGGGTCTGAAATTTATTATCATAGATAAGAATCATGAAGAATGTCATGTATAGCTTGGTCCCTATAAGGTAACTACAATCGATAGGCATCCAGCCAGACACTCTCCAAAACCTCAAACAACCCAATGTATATCAGTGAATGATTTATTTTTCTCTTAATCCTATTGTGCCCCAACCTCAGTGCGACACAACAGAAAACCTCATCTCCAACATCCAACTCTTGTGGCTGTCTCTATCGATCATCATAATATTATTATAGAGAATGTGAAGTATCTATCCTCTTCTGAATCAACTTCACCAACATAATGGACTCCTGGATAAGACAATGTCCATGAATAGCGGCCTCTTCCACCTGCATCTTTCATAGGGGTGATCAACATGACCTACCATACAAATACTAATAAGGTTCCTTCTAAATCATTTACTGAATGTTGTTATTGTAAGAAAGAACTACAAGGTGATTGTGTCTCTCCAAAGGGTCACCAAAATCTACGATGAATTCATGAAGAATGTTCTCCTAAACATCAATTGTGAACTCGGACTGGCCATCAATCTAGCGGTGTTAATCTGCACTAAAAAGTACCCCCATACACAAGGCCCTTTGTAGGATCTATCGGACACTGGAAGAAGACCACACATTCATGTATGAAACTATTGAGTTTTGAAGACCATGTAAATGTTAAATGTCTTGTATGTGAGTGAAACTTTCCATGATCTTCAACAATGAATGTTTCCTTGATCGACATTAGTGTGAAATCATCGTGAACCTATCGATAAAAACAAAAACTGCATCTCTACCTTGAGGAGAACTTGATAAGCCTATCACTGAATCAATTGGTAAATCATCCCACATCAACTCAAGAATTGGTAATGTCTGTAAATGCCTTACGGGTCACTAATTATCTAACTTTACTTCTTGAGAGGTGTAACAACTCATAATAAAACCAGTTATCTCCTTCTTCCTACCTGGCCACTAAAACTCATGGGGAAGTTCTCAGAACTTCTTGGTGACTCCCAGATGAACTACACAAACTGAGGCATAAAAATCATGCATAAACTCCTAACATATGTCTAAAAACTACCATACACATCCATTAACATGAAAAAAATCATCATCCTCTATGGTCCACCTAAGAGTAGGTTCCTCACCTGGCACACTCTCGCGTAGGAATGGGCATTTGGAATCTGATAAGTGCCTTATTTTCACTCAATCTGGTAGATTGGAGGTAATATCTACAGAAGAAAGAAACATCTTCTCTTATTCTTCATGCACCACCAAATGTATTTCATAGAACAGAGCCTTATGTTACCACTCACTACTGGCTTCTTGAACTTCTTGTATCTAAGTCCTTCTCTACGCATCAGCCATTGTGTTTCCCTTTCCAGTAATGTCGGCAATCTAAATGTCAAAATAATGAATGTACTCAACCCAAATTTTATGCCTCATATCCATATAGTACTATGTAAATATATACATTAGGCTTTTATGGTCAATTTATACCACAAAATGAATTCCCAAAAGATAATTTTCTCAAGATTACAAATTGTGCACAACTGCAGCCAACTTGAGATCATGAATCGGGTAATTCCTCTCATGTTTCCTCAATTGCTAATACTCATACGCAGAAACTACTTCCCCCTGCATAATAACTTCCCCCACATTGATACCAAATTCATTGTAGTATATGGTGTTACCCTAAACATTCTCTTAAAATACCAATATTGATGCGGAAGTCAATCTATCATTTCATCTCATAAAGTGGCGAGTTTTAGGAATCATTCCACATGTACATCACACCATTATTAGGTAGGCATGTCAGTGGCATTTCTAATCATTAAAATTAAAATATAAATAATCTATAGTAACCATATATCCCGAAAAAAAACTATATATCTCAAATATGTCCTTCAACGTATCCCTATAAACTACCATTCTGACTTTCTCTGGGTCTACTAACACTTTTTTCATTGAGATGACATAACCCATGAAGTGGATATGATCCATAAAAAATTGGAATTTTAAGAGCATAAGATATAAATGATTCTCTCTCGATGTACACTATAAGATCTCAAGATGGGTAGCATTTTCATGCTGAGTGTGAGAGTACATGAACATATATCCCACGATGACTGCCACAAAAGAATAATTGTAATGATGGAACAATCAGTTCGTATATTCCCTGAAAAATTCCAGCACATTCCTGATACAGAACGACATTTCAAAATACTCATATACACCATACCTACTCTTAAAGGATATAAGAGGTATAATTGATGGTTTAATGCACAATAGATTATAACTAGATCTCAAATAAATATTTGAGGACATAAAGGCTGCTCAAAGCTGATCTAAGAGATCATCAATCCTTGAAAAGGGATATATTTTCATGAACGTCAACTGGTTCAGCTTATGATAATCAATGAATAGACTGAGGGAACCATCTACAATCTTTGTAAAAGGCATAAGTAAACCCCAAAGAGATGTACTAGTTCAGATGAAAAAAAATTTCTTTAAACTCATATAACAACTTCTTGATCTCCTTTAACTCTAGTGTATCCCTCCTATAAAGTGGATTGGAAACTAGAAACACTCCTTTTACAAGATCTATAGTGAAATCTACCTCTCTATATAGAGGTAAAAATGCACATTTTTCTTGAATGACATACCTAAAATGATCCACCACTTGAGGGATGTACATATTTGATGTCCCCTAGTCATCTAGGTATATAATTTCAATCTGTACTGTATTTAGTCCCAACCCATGATGCTCAGGTGTAGGTCATCTTGCATGCACATCCCATTCTCCCTTGTGTATAAAATACATACCCCTTGGTGATGTAAAACTCACCCTAGAGGGATATCAGTCAAAAAAAGGCATAGAAATAGACCATATAATCCATTCTAAGATTTAAATAAAAAAATGTCAACTCTAAGATATAGAGGTCCCATAATAATTGATACCCACCACCTTCATAGAGGAAATCCTTACAGTGATGTTCAATATCTGTTCTAATCCCCAAAGCAGTTTCTAGCATCATAACATCATCATAAATAATGATACAAGGCCTATATATCACCATAATAACAACTGATATATAATAATGGGAAGACCATGTATCGAAAAGGGAAGAATCTAAAATTGATGAAAAAAGAATTGTACCTCAAGGCATTGATGGTATGGTATCCTTATCCTACTGGGTCTATTCCATCACAATTTTCTGACCTGTTTCATAACCTTGTGACCCATCTGGACTACCCTGAGCAAATCCACCCTACTCTCAATGGAATCTTACTATTTGGATACCATGGCCATGACCACCTCCTTAGCCTGAACGACATTATGAATTCCAGTTCTCTAAATGATGAAAAATTGGTGGTCCTTCTCCTAAACATGGAGTCATAAAAAGTAACTCTCACTAGATTCTATTCAGAAAAATCAAAAAAATCACTGAATATGGAACATCTTTCCATCAGATCTGCACTTTATTGGTTCCTTCCAGCAATGTGGTCTCATATTCCCACTCTTCCCGCAATGGTATCAAACCACTTGGATATGGGATGAATCATTACATGAATGATCCATACAACACTTCCTGATATTTTTCAAAGGAGTACCAACCATGGATGTTGAACCACCTTAGAATGTAGCACCATACTCCTCCATATTGTGCTAGGTAATCTATGCCTGATTTACTATAGTAGTCACCTAAGTTAACCAGAAAACATTCACATGTTATCATATTTCATACCTGAGACCATATTCAAATCAAATTTCCAGTGATAACTCATCACATCCCCAAACATGTGTGAAGCACTAAAGATATGTAAAACAAGAAGAGTAGTCCATTAATGAAAGAGCAGCATACTCCAAATTCATGAAATCCCAGGCTCGATCGGCCCTCAACATATTAGGGTAGAAATAATCATTGGACGTTCTATGATACTCTTCTAAATCCATATATTAATGACTTTCCACTTATAAGATAACATCCTACAATATGATGGTTGAATCTTGTAGAAAGTACATCGTGATCTTCAACCTATTATCCAGAGGAGCCTCAAATGCACAAATATGGGATGCTTGGCCTCCAACCAGGACTCTACTGCATGTGGTCCTCCATCCCCTTAAAAGGATGGAGGATGTAGCTGCTGGAACACACTCATAAACTCGGGCATTATTGGGGTAGAATGCGGAGCTCTTTGAAAATTTTGCATCATCCTCATAATGTGTTGACATAACGGTTCACCATCACATGGGCATGTTATATCTACAAGTGCCATTATGGGCATTATGGGAGGATCTTCTGGTATTTTATGATCTACCATTTTTGATTCCTAATCACTGCCCTGTATCTTTCATACAACCGGAGGACGTCTTGGTGGAAAGACTCTACATGTTCAAGCACACGCCTCAGTTTAAGATTATCAAGGACTCCAACATATAGGTGAATAAAATGAATAAGATATAGAAATCCATCATGTTTCACAAAAGAAAATTACATGGTTGGTAAACCCAATACATGGAATGTTACCTTTATTAATTAACGTGGGTGTGTATTACTCTCATCCTAGTCATGTTGACACCCCATACACTCGATATTTTTCTCCCAAGAAAATGTGTGTACTACAATATTCACTCTATCAAATGTTCATCTACATGTACATAACTACATATTTATCCCTTACTGTAAAAATAATTGGCTTGTTCACCCTTGACACACTGTGTAATACATAAGATCCATCCACCCGGGTCATTAGTAACACCACCAGATACATGGTCCACTAAATCATGGTGTGTACTTTCAGTACACTGAGTGTTCCTCCAAAAATTTACAAACACTATATCTCTTCCCATATATTCATGACACATGGTCAATAACTACATGACTTTTACATACAATACATCTCGTGTACTTAACAAAAGTTATTTCTACTAGAATAGAAGAACCCATGACTTGTTTTAATAACACCACATGTCGTATTGTTTCTATTTTTAGAGATTAATCCTCTGAAACATCCTTGAAACCCTCAAACGCATATTTATTTCTATTTCATGACCAATTATGACCTGAGAGAGCCCATACTTCCAACAAAACAATTTTTGGCATCTTTTTCAAATCATAACCTATAAATAAATCAATTATCAAACATGATCCACCAAATTCTTTTCCAAGGGGGCCCATAACACCTCAAGGACCAAGGGTTGGATTCTATCCAAATGAATCCAAAAATGTACCTACACCTCATCAAAATAGCACTTATTTTATCATGAAATCTATCTCAACATCTTGTGTATATCTAACTACATCAATCAAAAAAACATGCAATCAGTAATGCATCATAAATGGAATAACAAGAACACATGGATTGTGATATATTTCAAGTTACTATATGATGCGTGATATGGAATACCAACATCTCATCTGGTTGAAACCTAAATAGAAACATTGTAATATCAAAAATAACAACATAATACATAAGTATCACCTAATAGTGAAATCAATTGAATTTTAACAAATGAGAAACCGTAAAGAAAAATCAATATTTAGGGTAACAAGGGTTTTCTTTATACCAGGGTTAGCTACTCTTGGGAGCAACTTATTACCAACAACATTTTCCTTTCCATCCTAGACTATAGGCCTTAAATATTAAGACAAAGTAGAAAATAACCTAGCTCTATACCACTTTATAATCTCCCAGATTCAACTACTACCCAACGGTGTCCCGAACTTAGTTGGTCACATGACCTAAAGAGAATTTTTACAAATGCTATTGGTTAATAACCAGTAGTGAAATCCATAATGTGATAATGGGTAAACAATGACCTAAATGGAAGAGAATACAAAACAGAAATGAAATAAAAAAATAGTGGAAGCCTTATTACCATACAACATATGAAAACATTAGAATACTTGTATTAATAAAATAAATAGAGAATATATATTAATGATGTTTGTGGAAAGTATCTAATAAAGCATCCAAACAAGTAAAAATGATTGAAAAGAAAGCATAAACCAAATTACAAATGAAGTAGTAAACTATAGCACCATGGCAAGCCTCAGTTTTGTCTCATTCACTCAAGCTCCATCTATAATCAGGTACTTGATGTAGAAGGGAGTTTTACCTTTTCTATACCTGCAACAATATAAACTGTTTGGGTCAAAAATCATGACCCAAATATGGTGTGAGAAAAATCCAAGTATGCAACCACTACAAGACATGTGCCTAACTGTTAGTGAATATATATAGTAGTTAATATGCATAAATGAAGTAGTAAACATAGAAGTACTCAAAAGTAAACAATAAAAAGATTTCAATTACATTCATTTAAATTATTTTCTAGTAAATTGGATAATGATACCCTTGGGATGAATCCTAGTCTATGTATCCCATATGTAATATTAACAAAACGAAAGTCTCATAAGACCATCTTAATAGTCAAGAAATACATAGTCATAGATTGTCCTTTGGCATGGGAGAATCGTCACAATCATTCAATAATTCATAAGAAACCCTTAGGGAATTATCTAAGAGTGTAACCACTCTGGTATACTATATCACAAATTTAATAAATAATAACTCTTTGGGAAATCTCTTATTATCACACCCATATTGTCCCACATAGTATTAATCATTTAAAAACGACAACCGTGCAAGTTCTCACAGTCAATACCCCTTGGTCTACATATAACCACTATAATATAACAACCAACTAAAATCTCTCACGATCAATGATATAGGATCCAATATTTATTTATTCAAATAATAATGATCACCTACGTATCTCTCACAGTCTGACCTAATTGATTATAAATGACAACCTAGGAAGCTATTACAGTCTAACTCCTTTGGGAAGCTCTCATAGTTTTATCCCCTTTAGTCAATAACCACAATTCATGAAGACATGCATTTAATATAATCATAAGCTCAACCCTAACCAAAAAAGAAATAGAAACAAGGAAACCCTATATGCATCCTAGAAAAAACAACCATAATCAGTCAAACAAAGGAAAAAGACCCTTGTGGAGTCCCATAAAAAAGGTATCTAACTTTAAACCTATGAATATAACCATTATAAATCAATCAACACATAATAGGTAAACAATATGGTCTAATTCCAAAAACTCAACACCCCAAATGTGAGCATATGTAAATTTTAGCACATATAATCCTTAGACAATCATCGAAAGGCACAAACCACCTACCTTGATGTTGTATGATCAATATTTTTAACATAGGCTATTGTATCAGCCTAGAATGGTGTAGATCTGCAAAAAGGTAAAAATTATTCTATATTGAATAACTTTTGAGAGAGGAAGAATCTAGAAGAGAGGCTTTAGGTGAAATGGGAACTCACTGGTGGGATTCCAACGCACCTAGTAGCATCACAATCAGAGGTTGGATGGAGAATCAAGGGAGTAATTTTTTTTAGTTCTCGAGCGATCTAGTATGAAACACAAGATGAATAATTTGTACTTGGACATGAGATGCAACCATACTCCAATATATCAAATAAAAAGTAAACTAAACAGTTGTTTCATTAATGGTATACACCATGTAATAGCCTTAATCATTCCCCAACTTAAGCAGTATTCTAGGTCACCTGTATGGCTATGTACATGGCCATTACATACCTACTACATGATTTTTTGTGGTACCTATGTACACAATGACTGTTCATATATACAAGACGTGTTCTTGGAAAATTTCCATTTCTTCTTTTTTCCTAAAAAACTACACTAAATGATGATTCATATCTCATATTAATATCCAAGATCATATAATAATCATGTTTGTTTTTAATAATATTGTGTGTTATCATGTAAACACCTAGGTAATTTTATAATAAATAATTTTTAGGTATTATAAATATTCTTTAGTTATATATTACAGAGTTATATTTAGTATAAAATGTTATGTAATTTTTAATTCATAAAGTAAATAGTTTCATTAAACTCCTTCCCTAAAAGTTTTATTTAAAAATTTAATTTTAAAATTAAATAATTTTAAATTGAAAAACGTAATTTCATTTTCAATTTCATCATGTCCTATTTATATGTGGATTGTTTTTTGGGATTTTTTAAAAAAGGTTGATTTTTTAGTGAATAGTAATAAATTCTTATTTTGTTTTTGATTGTTTTAATAATATTAATGTTATTCGGAATTAAAATTCTATTTTTGATTTGTTTAAAAAAATTTCTTAGTATCTTTTTATTTTAAATAAACAAATTTTTTAAAAAATTAATATTATTCTTCAATTTATTATAAGAATCATTTTTACATAATAAAATCGATTTTTTGGATAAAATATCTCCCATAACATTTTATATGTTTTATTTTAAATAAACATCCTCCAATTTTTTGTTTTGAATTTTTATATATCTTTTAATTATTTGGAATCATTTGGTGCATATTTGGTAAATATTTCACATTTATTTTTTGATCACTATGAATATTATCATTAGTAGTGTTTTCTACTATTAAGGTTAATTAGGGTATTTAATGTGAAATTTAAAATTACAATGACTCTATAATGACACAAAAACATACGTTAATTTTTAATTTTGAGTATGTTTAATATATAATCATCCATTATAAAGTTATATGTAATTTTTTGATGACATGGATGTTTTTATGACCATTATAATTTTGTTTGTAAAAATTGTAAAAATGCCACACTTGTTTTCAATAACTATATTATTATTAATATCATCATATCATGGAGATGCTCTAGGTAATAATTATTAATTTTAATTAAAAATTACTTGTATATGAAATTTAATTTTTTCTATATTTGGTAGTGAAATAATTTCCTTAAATACATAGACAACTCTAACATGGTAATTATTCTATTCACAAAAAAATAAAATAAATGAAATTAGAAATATTAAATATACTATAATATGATATAAGAAATGTGATCATTGAATTTATTAAATTATAATTACATGTTTGAGAATTATTAAAATTGTTTCTTAATATTTTAATTATTTTATGCATTTTATAAATATCAATGTAAGGAATAGTTCAAAAAAATGTTCCCAATAATATATTATATTAAATAGTAGTTTTATAGCATATATAATAATCCTAAAAATGTTATATTAGTCTACGTGAATGGGATCTATTTTATAATATCAATCATGATCCATTTAAGGGCAATTAATCATTTTATTGTAACTATATATATTTTCAACAATAAAAAATATTTATTGTCATAGTATTATTGAAAATGGTTAAAGAGGGGTTAAAACCAAATGATAATTGGAAAATATTGATCAAAACATGTATAAATTTTGTTGAATGTGATTAAAATTTTACATAGGCATCTTATGTCAAAAATAAATCATTATAGATTCAATTTTTTATTGAAAATTAATTTATATTAATTTCATATTTTGAAAAATTCCAAAAGAACCCTTCCACTCTACAATGAAAGGGAATCCATTATTCCAATTAAATCAATTTAAAAAACCAATTTTAAAAAATCTTAAACCCAAACCCTATTATATACATCACAACCCATATTTTAGATGGGTTAATTTCTTTATTATTCCATCATTTGTAGTATTATGTTTCTAATAAAATGAGAAATTCAAAAAAAAATATTTTTTAACTACAAGTTTTATTTTTATTTTCTCTTCAACCTCCATTAAATCTTCTAAAAACATGAAAAAATAATTACACTAGTATGCCTCTTATAATTTTTTTATTATGTAAATTTCATTACTTATATCCATATCTAACCTCTTTCAAATGTTAGAGTAATTAATTATTAGTGAGTTGGTTAGGCAACCACCCCACGAACATATTTAATTTATTTTCCAGCATCATCTCTCATAGATTTGTCACTATTATGGAATTTACTTATATATATAATATTCTTGATATATTTATAATTATGAATAATAAATTTATAATTTAACATGGTTAATTTCTATTAACTAAAAATTGAAAATGGAAATCCTTCATACGTTTGAACTACCACCTTCATAAAGCGATGGTATTCATTTTTAGACACCACATAACACATACGACATATATTAGTATATATTAAGGATTAATATGATATTTATTATATTATTATTAGTATGTATATATAAAATTATTCTTACCTTCTTTCCATAATGGTAATTGAAATATAGAATCATTACTCTTGTATACGTACGTCAATTATCTCTTTGACTATAACATAATTCAATTTTTATAACCATATTTCAGGATTTATTTAAAAAATAATAATGATATATGAAATTGATTATTATTTGATTATTATTATTATATACATGGTTTTATTATTACCTCACCAGGAAAAGTAAACAATCCAATTCAATTTCATAAATATAATCAGAACATCATCCAATAGTAAATAACAAATTTCATTGATTAATTGTATATAACATTGTATTAATTGAAATAATAAAATAATTATATTTTAAATGATTACTATATATCTATAAAATTAAAATAATTTTTTTATTTAGGAATATGAAGATTGTATATGATGATTCAGACTCATGGTAAGGATATTTATTTTGAATATCAACTTTTAATGTTTCACATAAAAAACCCATTTTCTTTCAGATAAATATTTTAATGTAATTTATGGATGTTTTTTAATAGAAATAAAATATTAATAATTGAAATTCATTGTCAACATCGTAATTCATTAAATTATATTCAGAATAAATATTTTAATTATATATATGGAATTCATTAGAATGAGATAAAACTGAATCATCTATTTTTACATATATTGAGATAAAAACATTTTTCACATTCATAATAGTTACTTGAATTTTAGATTATTATATAAACTACAACATTCCATTTAAAGACATAGGTTATTTTACATTTTTTGTGTATTTGGAATTGATAATTTTTTTAATTAGAAGGGTTATTTTGATATAAAAAGTGTTTTCGCATGGTTTTAGAAGATTATTTAAATGATTTTATTCATAATAAAGTCTTTGGAAATATTTTACTTCAGGTTGAGCACAAATATAGCTCACAAATATGCCCAATATATATTATATAATGGGAATGTCATTATGGATATGGGTGAAAAAGATATATCTTATTAGGTGGGTGTTCCGAGATAGCACTCTAATGTATTGGGTAATGGTTATTTTAACTAAAAAATTACACAACATGAATTTTAGATTATTACAATGGGTGTTAGTTGTAAAAAACCCATGATGGAAGATGGTGATAGAAATGTGATTACATGCAATGTTCCATCATAAAAAACATTTTTTCAATGGATATCTGTCGCCAAACATTCAAAAAAATTATTTCAAACCCTTTTGGGATGATCTATCATAAGAAGTTTTTTGTGACAAATGGATAATGTTTTGCAAAGAACTTTTTTTCAAAAAAAAATAAAATTATGAATAATTAAAACTTATAAATATTAAATGGTAAAGTTAAATTAATATAAAAACTAATAATATAAATATATATTTACAATTATAAATAAAATAAAAATTATTTAGAAACCATAAAAAATGAATATAGATATAGGTAATTTAATTTTTTGAAATTATTTTAAAAAATAATTATATTGAAAAATAATATAAGTCATTATAAAATCATATATATATATATATATATATGTGAATAATTAAAAAAATTAATTACAAATAGTAAAAAAATAAAACATTATTATTATATATACAAATATTTTAAAAAACTATAACACACCTAAAAATAATTCATCATATAAAATATAATATTTCTATCATAAAAAATTACAATAATGTCATAGAATCTTCTTAAATCATTAATTTGCATCAGGTGGAGGAGGATCACTTGAAGGGCCAAGTGGAGGATCCTCTAATCCAATCCCATGTGCATGTCGTCGCATATTCACAATAATCTACTTAGCTCTCATATGTTGCAGCTCACCCTCCTCCTCCCTCTCCTTCTACATTTGTCGTATCATCTAATCCTAAGCTCTCAGACACTCCTCATATTGTGTAGTGGACAACGACTTCGATGATGAATCTTAATGATCTCCCTTCATTCTCAATGATTTCATAAAAGAAATACTGTTTTTAGTCATAGGTGTCAGTCGATAACCAATACTAATCACATGACAATTCTTGACACCCGGTGATGTCTCTTGCACCTAGTCCCCATCCATGAAACCCGAATTAGCAGAGACATATTGTATGGTTTCAGATTACATATCCAATGATTGGGAGGTCTCATCATTATATGTTTAAATTAAATATAATAACAATCCATAATAATAATAAAATTAAAAATCATGAAATTTTAAAACAAAATAACTAACCCGAATACGGTGGCATCATTTTCCAACAACTTCTCATGTTTGAGGATCAGTATACATCTTCTTTTAAACATAAAACTCTATTATAGATGGGCCAGTAGATTCCTTTAAAATATATCAATCATTTATACTTAAAATATATATACATTAATAAATAATAACACGTAGAATGTGTCGCTGATGTATGCTAAATGTATAACTACCGAACCTATGTGTGAACTCTTGCCTCCCCCAACACTAACGTCTAACTGATGATCTTCTCCTAAAATTCTCTTCTAGGTAGAAGGACCACAACCAATCCAATAACTATTTGGATATGTAGTTAGGACGATGGGAGATGCATGATTGATAAGAAATGGTTGAACACAATTTATTTATATATATTAATATTAAAAGACTTTAAATTTTTTATAAATATTCCAAAAAAATTATGACTATTTTTTAATCCAATATATATATTAAATTTATATATACATAGATATAAACATACATAAATATTTAATATTCATTAATAATACTGACTAAATAAATATTAATTATTATAAATTATGTTATTATTATTAATAATTATTTATGTAATTATATATTTTTTAATAATTATTATATATATGTAAATCGCAAATTCATGATTAATATGAATACGAATAATATAATTAGGGTCTTTTTTAAATCAATATACATATCAAATCGATATTTATATATATATATATTAAACCTAAAAAAATTTTAAAATATTTATATATAAATATTCAGATGTTAATATATATATACATTTATTTATTTATTTATTTTTCACTATTTCTTAATATAATATATTTTTACATGTTTTTTGAATGTTATATATATAAAAGATATATATATATATATAATATTATATGTTTCTTAATGTATATACATGTTTATGTATGTATATATATTTATATAAAATTACACATTTTTTACAAGTTATATATATGTATATGTTAAAATATTTTAATACATAAATTTATATATATATATATCTGTATATATTAAAAAACATATTCAATTTTTAAAAAATTTATATATGTCTTTCAAAATATATATCACTGAAGTTACATGTTTTTTTAAAAACATCTATATATATTTACACTTTAATATACATATATTTATTTATATATAATTATTTATTTATAAAAAACATTATAATTTTTTTTTATAAATATATATATATATTAAAAAAATTAAATTTTATTTAAACTGCTTATAGATGTATACACTTAATGTATTGTTTACCAATATTTATATTAACAAATTCCATAATTAATCGTAATGTTTTATTTATATGTATTTACTTTAAATTATTTATTAATTTATATAAATATTCCATATATATTTTGGCAATATTTTCTGAATTGATTAAATTATGAAATATATATATATATATATATATATATATATATACAAATATACTAAGATACATTCATATTAGTATATATGTATCAAAAACCATAAACATATTTTTAAATTCATTTATATATATATATACATAAACATAAAAATATCCATATTTAAACATATATTTTAATATATATATATATATACACAAAAACAAATATCAAAATTAGCATGGTAAACAAACATACTTATATATATATAAAAATATAAAAACAAAACACATATAAATTTCAAAATAAAAAATTTAGTAGATTACCTAAAAATAAAGAAGAATTAATTACCATAACTAGATTAAAATAAAAAAAATAGATTATTACAATTTCATCGAATACTAAATATCAAATAAAGCATTAAAATAGGAAAAATATTTAATCCTATAGATTGACCAAACTATTATATTTAACAATAAACCATTATATGAAAAATGAACCATATTATAATCAAAATAGTAATGAATACAATTGAGTCAATCCTAAATACCATATAATGTAACTAAATGATAAAAATTCTGATAAATTTCTAAACCTAGGGATTTACTAAACCAATATATTTATCATTGAACAAAAATATGAATAAATTCATGGAGAACATATTCGGAGTCCAATCCTTGATGATCATAGATGAATGCATCCAAAAGTCTGGAAGATTGGAACTACATGAAACTGCAATGTTTTGGGTGGCCAGGTAGGGTTTTCAGCATCCTTTGGGAGTAGGGAGAAATGACAAGAGGATGGAAGAAGAGTCGTATAGTGTGAACATGACATGTGTTTTGTGACAAAGTATTTTAGATGGAATTAATTTTTTCAGAAAGGTTTTGTTGTCAAAATTATTTGAGATAGGCACTAATTAAGTTGAAAATAATACTGAGATGATGACTATTTGTGATGGATTATATTATCTAGAAAATTCTCATCATAATTATTTGTGGTGATGAGAACAAAGAATTCCCACACAAACAATTTATAATGGAATATTTTTTCCGTTGCAATACATCATTATTTGTATTTGGATTAATATTATGTCCCAAATTTTCAAAGGAAATCTAACATTTGTGATGGTTCATCTGTCTGTCACTAATTACCCACCACAAATGACTTAATTTTTTGTAGTGTCATAGTAGAAGTCATCTATATAGTTATTATAACTATTTTGGTTTTATGTATTTTAAGACAATGATTATACAAGTATCGTAAATGCATTATCCCTAAATTATATGTCGTTTTCAAGGAAATAAATTTATTTCAAAATGATAGAATTATCTTTTTAGTGGAAAAAAATATTTCACATTTCAGATAAAAATGTACATTATTAAAAAAATTGTTTTGGGTTTGTAGTTTTTCCCTTGATTGAATGGTTTCTTCTTCTTATATTCCTTACTAATTTTTATGCTCATCCAATTAATAAAAATGGTTTTCAACGTGTATAATTATGAGTAGGGGGATGTAAGTAGTCATGTGGAAATCTAAGAGGATTATACTTGAAATTTAATTAATTTTTATTTTATATTTCTTATATTATCAATAAAATGGATATTGATCTAATTTTTTCACATCATATATACCCATGATTTTTATGTAATAGTTATGACATATCAATATAAATCTCTAAACCAAAATGATATATTGGAATCTATGAATGCTAATTCATTATTAAATTCATTAGAACATTTAATGTTTTATTAAGGGTTTTACTATTTGAATTAGATAATTATTTATTTAACTACATATATTTGGAAAAAGTTAATAGCATACTATATAAGGATTATACACAATAGTCATGTTTAAAAGATATGGAAATTAGATATTACCATGTTTCATTGAATAAACTATATTTTTTTATGATTGTGTTTCTATAGAGGAAGTTGGTAGGACATAGTGGGAATAAACCAAGAGGATGATTTCCATTGAAATCGATAACCCAAATCAGTTAGTATTAGAATAGATCTATTCTTTATGGTGATATATCAGTTGACATAATCTATAGATGGGGGTGAAATCCATTCAAAATAGTAACTAGATCTTCCATATAGGATCATAATGATATTTAATATTTTTTTTGGAACATATCCTCATGCATTCATTTAATCTTTTGATGATGCGGTATCCAATGAATTGATAATAACCATGGAAAAAATATTTAAAGAGATGGAGTTTTTAGAATGTCTAAAAAGAATCATTTACATTTATTATTTTGAAGTTGGAGATCATCAATGGTGATCATTAGTTTAGACTAAAAATGAGAGAGATGATCTTGGTTCCATCAAATGGTACAAATTTATGAATCTTATCTATGACAAATATTTATGTAACATTGTTCATCTAAAGATGGAGAATCAATTAATGGGGTTGAATAAAAGAATATATATTTTATACATTAGTGTGAAGAATATTTTATATGAATGTCTAGGAATGTACCAGATATTATTTGGGATGTCAATATAAAGGATAATCAGTTTTAATTTGATTTAATACCATGATACTGGTGTTTATTATCATCCAGGGAATTCAATATTTATGAGAAACATGATCAGTGTGTGGATAAGGTAGAAATAGTGTTCTCTGGTGATCTTTTATTCACAAACAACTTGTATATAAATTGTTCTAGATAGATGTAAAAGTGGAAAAATTATACAACTAAATCTTAATTAAATTAAACTAGGTTATCGTTATGAAATAATTGTTTTAAAAATCATAATGGGTGTATCTTTGAAAACTAATGGATAATTTAAATAGTGTGGAATGTCTGGTCACATGGCTCATCAATATAATTAAAATGTTGATGAATAATTAAATAAAATGGCATCTAAATGATATCCATAGATGGGTTGTTTTATTCCAATTTATTTTGATCATTATGATAAAATGTATCAAAATTTAGTTAGCGATTATGGAAATCATCGATAGAAAATTTATAATGGTGTTGATTAATATTTTTCTACTACCATGGTTTGGGAATGACTATCAAATGATGTTGTGATTGGTATATTACTTATTTATTCAAATTATGGAATATCCTCCTTTGACTACAGATCATATCATTTATTTATATATAATAAATTTTTTCAAGAACAAGGAATATGAAATCATGAATGAACATTTACTTAAAAACCTCGATGTAAATTTTACAGAGATCAGGATTTATTGGAATGTTTTTATTGTAATCAGAATAATTTAATTTCCAAAAATTCTTGTCGATATTCCCATTGTATTATTTGAAATTACTTAGGGAATAAATTGTATTAAATTTTTTAATGATATGGTAGTTTTTTAGATCCATTATATTTTTGATCAATGATTTCATATTTATAATAATATAACATGAATATAAGAAATTGGTTTGAATTGGAAGTGAATGTTACATTGTACATGTTATTTAAATTATTTAAAAGATATAGATTAGTGATGTACGAATAATAATTGTATATAAGGATGTTTTTCATAATTATTTTCATGGTTTTATTCATGATTTGGATGTTGAGTTTATTGGTTAGTTAGTACCTAATGATTAGAAAAATCTAAAAACCCCAACTCAAATATCTCAAATATAGATTTGGGAACATAAAAAATTATATGTGAATCTAAATAAGGGTTTCATTCATCCAAGTAATTCACCTTTGGGAACTCCTTTATTCTATTTAAAATAAACATAACTACAAAATTCATTTCATTTTTTAATGGCTGGGGCTAAAGACTCATTTTTTATTACTAATGCAATTGCATGTTTTTCTGATTGGGTAGAGGTGGACCCATTTTTTATCATGTAGGGAGAGGGGCATGAAAGCCCAAATACAAGGCCCAAAACCCCATTTTTTCCAAAATGGACACTTAGATGAATAGTTTTTCTATAGTACCTGGTCTACATCAGTACCACCACTACTATAGTTCCTTTTATAGTGCCTCCATAGCTATAATGTTACCACTGATGTAGTCTATCACTGCAGCAATACAACTATATTTCAATGGATTCATACTTATTCATTAATTGATCATCCTGAGGGAGTGTAGTTAACTTTTTTAAATTTATCTCTTGTCAGGGTACAATTAGTTAAAGGGGAATAATGAATATTTTCTATAAAAATATACAAGATATGGGAGCTATGATATTATTGTTAATTCATTTTGGTTTTGTAATTCACTATCTATATTTATACACCTTGTGAATAAATTATTTAATTAATATTTGGATATATTTGTGGTTTTATTTATTAATTATGGATTTTTGTGTTTTAAAACTCATTATAATCGTCAAAGACATGTAAGGATTATTTTGGAAATGTTAAATTAATATAAAATACATGTTAAAGTTATTATGTGTTTATTTTTTGTGGAAAAATAAACATTTTTTGTAAATATTATTTATAATTATGGAATAATGGATTGACTTATAAATACAATAGTTATTAAAATCTATAAAAACCTCTAAATTACCTAGATATTCAAAATTTTATGGGATTATTTTTAACACGAAAAAATAAAAAATAGGAGCATTATTTTTGAAATAATATGGTACACACAACATAGTGATTATAAAATCTATGAAATGTATTTCATTAAATTTAATCTCTTTGATTGCTTGTCGATATCCCAACCCTGAGTTGAAGTGAACCATAATATAGCATAACGTTATATTTTAATAGTTAAATTTCATGTTATGAATAATAATTTTAAAATAAAAAATTATATATGGTTCGAAAATTTTCATTTTTTATCTATTTATTATAAATATTTATTTGAATCATTTGATAGTAAATGAAGATTTATTTTAGAAAATAATCATTTTGAAAAAAAACTATTTAAACATGTGTTGCATATATATTTTCAATGTAAATTTTACAAATTTTATAAAATTTATAAAATAAAATAAATAAATTTTTTGAATCGTCAAATCAAAATTATATTTGGGTGAATTTATGTGATTATTTTGAAATATTGTATTTCATGATGAATAGTTAATGATACATAATATTATTTAAAAATAAGGATTTCTATTAAATAATTTATAATTTATAATTTTGGTTTTATTTATTTATAAATAAAATTTATTTCAATTTTATATTAATAAATAAAATTTATTTCATTGGGAAAATTTAAATATTTAATTTTAATTTTAAAATTTTTAATCTTTTGAACATTTTCTCTTTCAAAATTATATTTCCATCTCATCTGTGAGATTAAATTTAAATTACAATTTTTTTAAATCAATTAATTGAAATTTATAAATATAATAATTTTGAATTTGAATAATTAATAATTTATAGTAAGGTAATATTAGTCTTTGGACAAATTTAATTTTGTAAGTCATAAAAAAAATATTCATTTTGATTAAGGTAAAAATTGATTTATTGGGGGTTGAAATTAAAATATAATGGTTAAAATGACAAATAAAACATTTAAAAAATTTATATTATTAATTTATAGACACTATAATTTATATGGTGTGATAATGGTCCATTTTGGACTATACTATCAATTTCAAAATGTGGTTACACCATTTTCATTACAGAAATAATACAAGTACCACTCCCTTCATTTATAAAAGGTGACGCCTATCCTTTCTTATTCAAACCGTCAGACCATTTTTTTAAATACCCAAAATAAAGAATTACCCAAAATACCTTATATTATTCTAGAATCATTATTTTGGTATGAAACTGACATATAAAGGCTTTAGAAAAAACATAATGGGGATACCCAAAGAAAAGAGAGTGTTGTTCAATGTGTGAATTTATTTGATTTATTTTTTCACCTCTATAAAATTATTATTAATACATTATTATATTAGAATACTATAATAATCTATATAAATATATATATTTTTTAATTAAATGACCTATATATTCTTATACATCCATCTAATGGGTTACAAATTCATTATTCAGGTGTATAAAGGAATATTGCCTAAAAAATAGATGTCATTCGTTTTTCTATTACCTACTATCAAGATTGGGTATAAATGTGAATGTTACATATTTATATGATATTTTTAACATAAATTTCCTAATATAGTCATTTAATCATATATTCATTCCATTTAGTAGTCGATATAACAATGTCACCCGTGTGTATAGTGGACTTCCGACAACTGAGGATATGTGATTCTTCTTTACCAAAATCCTTACATGGAAGCTGATATGAATATAGTTATAAAATATATATTGTATAAATGAAATTATTTTTATGTTCATTAAATATGTATTATTGTAAAAATTATATATCATTTTATTTATTACACTAAAGTATGATAATTTCGCACATTTATGTGTAAACTACCCCATACACAGTGCAATGTTAATACTTTTTCCTTATCACAACACTAGGATTAAATATATAAGTAAAATTTATTTAATAATAGGTCATTTATGTTATTATTAAAATTTTTTAATACAAAATATTACTTACCATATATCTATGATGATCATTAAAAATGAAAACGTTACATATGCGTTTATACAACCTAACATCTCCATGATTGAAATGTATTTCATTCTTCCTGGAATAATTTCATTATTGGTATTAAAATTATTATTCATTTTTAAAAATGATAACTATTCAATGATAAAAAATTTATATATATATTTAATTATGACCTATAAGAACAATATTCACCTACTTCAATCATTTTAGATAGATAAGTCATATATCATTGATAGAGTTGACATAAACGTATAATGGTTATGTAACCATATATAATATTTTATGAGTGAAAAAAAAATTAAATATAATCTTTAAAATGGTTATTATGTAATAAAATAATTAACATATGTTTATTATATAGTATGATAATGAATGTACAAAATGTGTCAGACTCTAGGTAAGGAATTTCATTTCATTGAGGAATATTTTAATGTTATGCATATAATTTCATTTATCTTATTTTTATACTACCCCCATTATAATATTATATAATTATTAAATAATAATTCATTATATACTAATTTGAATTTTAAATTATTTAATCCAATGGAATTTTATATGAAAAATACTATGTGGAAACGAATTTCATAACTAATTTTCATTTCATTAGATTACTTTTTTTCTCTCATTAATATAACTATATTTTGTATATATTGAGTTTTTATTATCTTGTGTTGTATTAAAATAGTGTTTATGTTCGTCTATATTTTATACAGATAATTGATTCATTTATTAATTCTCGTATCAATGTTTTTTTCATTGTAAGGGTATATTTATCAATATGATTCTAATCAAGATTATTCCTTCATGAATTTAATTTAAATAACATTGTGTGATAATTTTTTTAATAAATAATTATTTTTCATCTTCTATTATTATTCAATATATTTTCATTTAATATTAAACTTTTTACATAGTTTTATTCTTAATATAAATGTCATTATTAAAAAATGTTTGATGTCATTTCATTCTTTGGTCAAAAATTTGTTTCTTCTATAACCATGGATGGTAAAGATGTTTTATACAAATTAACCATTAAAAAATTATTAATTAAACTTATATTTACCAATTCAATATTTTTAATTTTTTAGAAAGTAATATTCTTATCGTTATCTAAAAAATGATCTTTTCTACTTTGGTATATTGAAAAATGAATGTTAGTTTTAGCTTATATGGAATGTATTTAATTTCCTAGAATAATCCCTATAATTTGTTGAAAATTTATTTTCATGATTATAATGATTTATTTAAAAAAATTACTTAATATTCTATATTCATTATTTTTTACAAGTTATTTTAAATGAATATTAATTTAAAAATGTTTTATGTTTTAGAAATTGATTTGAAAGTTAAAAATCATATTTTTTTAGTAAATTTTTAAAGATAATTGATGGTATATATATTCATCATATAATTTTTTTTCGTTTTCTTAATAATAATATGGGGAAATGTTGTAATAAAATCAGCTTGTTCTCCATTTATGTGTTTATTATTATTTTGACCAAGGATATCATTATCATTCACTTCCATGATTCAATTTTGATGGATATAACATTACCTGTAAATTATTACACTAATATGATTATTAGACAATTAATTTCTACTATATATCCTTATTATATATCATTGATATGATTATTTTCAAAACCATATAATATTTCAACATTTTATTTTTTATATTGAATGTTATTTTTTATATAGGGAAATATTATAAAATCCATATTTAGTACTGAATACATATATTTGATGATAATGAAAAAAAATTATGAATTAAATTGGTCATTTGATATATGACTAACACTATTGAAAATAAACAAATTTTGGGGACTCGAATATAGATTTCCCCTTGATGAATATGTTATCTAAAAGGGAGGATCAGTTTGGTAGCTTTAGTTGAATGGTTTTTTACTAGTTAGTTTTATAGTTTCTTGAGGATAGATCTTGACAGTATATGTATCATGCTCATTGGAAACATGATAACCAATAAATAAAATATTTCTTTATTAAGTATTCAGTTATTATTATCTACGATGTTTTCTCTTTGATATTATCTAATGATTAATTTAATTCTAAATTTTATTAATTAAATGGAATGTGTTTTTGGTTATTTTTTATTTACGTATTGAATATTACTGGTCTATTTAGGATAATCATTTTATTGATTATATTTAAAGTGTTTTTATATATTCCTTTCATTATTTATTATACATGTCAAAATATGTAAATTGAGTTTTTTTATTTACCATGCCACAGTGATTATACTTATTTATTATTGTCATCTTTTGTTGTACGTAAAAATTATTAGGAATTTGATCTCACCCTTATTTTTTTCCATTCCCATAATTCCATAATGGGTACAACAAAATATATGAATGAATATTCTAGAATGAATTATGACATTCTAAAAAATATATATGTTGAATTTTTTTAATTCAAATGTAATATAGGAATTCTTTATTTTTATATTTTACTATGACTATTGAACTATTTAGACCATTATGATGAGATTCCTTGTATATTATATGAATATTATAATATAGGGCTTTCCTCTAGTTAAATGGGGTTAGGGATAATATTGTTGGTATTAAATAAAGTTTATTAAAAACTATGGCATCTATATTTTGGAATACCTAGATTATAGAATATAACCCTATGATAAACATTGAGGAATGTTATTTGAACATCCTAATTTCTATTAAAGAGATATATTATGTGATTTGTATTAGAAATACATCTCTTCCAAGATACTAAAAGTGGATGTGATACCTGAATAGAGGCACGTAGGTGTTATAACACATAAAAAGGTTTATTGGGCTTGACTAGATTTTTCCCTAGTCGTTAATAATGGGACATACTATGAAGAAAGTTTTACACTCTCATGGGATTTTGTTTTAATAATTAAAAATAAATTTATAAAATATTATAAAGGAATGTAATATTGTATAAAATTTAATGTACTTATTCAAACCAATTGT
The DNA here is from genome assembly GCA_963277665.1 of Viscum album. Lineage (NCBI taxonomy): Eukaryota > Viridiplantae > Streptophyta > Magnoliopsida > Santalales > Viscaceae > Viscum > Viscum album. The sequence continues at coordinate 1,602,695,563 of OY728141.1, read as the reverse complement.
GTATTTTATTAAAAATAATCTGTCATTATATAGATATCCAATAATTGATTATATTATTACCCAATATGGAACGTGTTTATCACACTATGTTTCTCGATTATATTCAACAGATAGAAACTAAAGGAATTATGTTAACAATTAACATAAATAAAAATTTTGTGACTATGAGAAACCAAGTGAAAAGATTATAGTAGTGAAATATGTCATAATTATTCATTATCTGTAATCCAAAAATTTGATTATCAACCAATATGTTAACTGACCCCCAAACTCACCACGGAAGGGAAGGATGGGATTTTCATAGAACTTAATTGGTGGGGAACAAGGATGAAAGAAGTAAAAAAAATTATTATGTCATAAATATGGAATGATACACCAAGGAATGTGTATTAATGGATCAAGAATTTTATTTATGTTTTTTCAAGAATGGAAAAAAGGAAAATAATTACATAGGAAAAATGGAGTGTCTGATTTCTGAAAATAAATACCACAATAAACCAGAGTTTGAGGAAAGAATTATGTGGAAATTAAATGGAATATTTATTTATATATTGGGGTTCAACAATTATATTATTGAATTTGGTTTTTTTAGAAACTAAATTTTTGGTACTGGAATTACGATACATCTATGGAATATGTTCAATTTTAGAATCATATGTGTCTTTATTATTATAATACCCTAAGTTAAAAAAACTATGTTCAATGGCCTATGTGAAATAGAACTCCAAATCCAAATAAATAATGACGATTTAAATATAACAATTTGGGAATAGTAATATTATTAACTATTTTACCAAATATATGTCTTTATATACTTTTATAAATAATATAACTCATAAATTAGTTTTTAATTAATTGTAAAATTTTGTGAAATTTATTCAAATTTTGTTTTATTCTAAAATTTGTTTTTTAAATTGTATATTTATTTTCTATAAAATATTGAAAATTAATTTGAAAAAATTACCTTCATTTGGATATAATTGTACTGAAATCATTATTGGGAGAATTTCACAAATTATTCATATCATATTGATTTTTCATTATATAGTGAAAAAATACACTTTTTTTATACACATATATCTTTTGATAAATTATGAAATTTAGAAGCCAAATTATAATTTTTATATTATATAAAAGTAAAATAATTATTCTCTTACATTGTTTAATCAAATTATTTTTAAATTATATATATTTATACTAGGATTTAGAATAAGATTATTTTCAAGCATATAATTTATTTTTCAGAAAACTGTACAAAATGTGTAATATTTATATAATCTAATTAATTATTAATTCTAATAATGATTTATTTAAAATAAATAAAAAAAGATTAAATATCATGGATTATTAGTATAAATTAATATAATGGGGATTGCATGTTATTTAATTTCATGTAAAATAATAATTTCCTTAAAAAATTCATTTATTAGAAAATGACATTATATCACACTTGTATGATTTAAGTTAAATAAAACTATTCCACCCATGTGGATTTATTTTTATAAAACACATTACATTATTTTAATAATAATAAATAATATTAAGTAATATGGTCAACTTAGTTTTCAATATACATGGATATAAACTATAGTTAACATTTATTATAGTGGTAAAATAAAAATTTGATAATTAATGGTAAAACAATTATCATGGTCTAGAAACTAAGAATCCATATGAGTATGAATATTTATATCTTAAATTAAATATAATAATTACATATTTTTTGTTTTTAAATTATAAACTAATAAATAATTTTTTTGTAAAATTATATTTTTAAACTATTAGAACATAAATCATTGTTGGAGTAATATATATTAACAAACAATTTTTGATTTTTATTAATTAAATACTCTATTAATTAAAGGATGATTTAATTGAATGTTATTATAAAATATTATATATTAAATATAAATGATAATGTAAATCATTTAAAGATGGATTTAATTTTTATACGGGCTAAAAATGATATTGTCAAGAAACCAACATTTCCCAATTAATTTCGATTATTGTTTAAGAAGTGAAAATTAAAATATTTATTAAATTATATGTATATAATAAATATTTGTTTTTAATTAATGTGTTGATATTATTCAATAGTATATTTTTCATATTTTTTATGATAAAGATGATTTATGGGTAAAAATTAAATATCGTATAAATATATATTGTATATTATGACATCGGGAGTATAAAGAAGTGCTATATTAATTGATATAATTTTAATCCAAAACCATATCTTATTTTTAAAAATTAAAAAATAATTTCATTTATTTGATTAATTTTAAAAATACTTTATGAATCCTTCAAAAACTATTTAATCTTTTATGTTTTTAAAATCAATTGTTTATAAACATAGATCACATCCACATAACTATGGGTAATATTTTAATAATTTAATCCCTTATTCATATATTATAATAAAAAATACTCATATCTAAAAGTAACCATGGAAAACCCCCTAGTATGATTTTTTGTTTTTATTATTAATTGGTATAGAGTTCAAAGAATGTGTTTTATAAATAATGATGAACTATACATTATATTCCTATATAAACCCACCCATTCAGCCATTTCCCTTCAATAAAAATCATTGAAGAACATAATTACTCTTCCCACATTACTATGGTATCCTCTAAATGTCACACATTCTCTCATTAATCTCCCACCAATGTTTTTTAATCACCCTTTATTCTTTTTTAATTCACGATTTTTGAATCACCCTCTCTTCGTTATATAAAGTACAAAGCCTATGTTAGCGAAATTTCTCTCTTTTTTTCAATTCAATTACCTTATTCATGATTATCCTTTTGAATCTCAATTGATTATATTTTAATGAATTTATATGAATCCCTTTAATATAAAATTGTTTTTTAATTATATACCATCCCCCCTCATTTATACTTTTACATAATTTTTTACAGTGTAGAAATTTAGTAAGATATTTATCTCTCTTCTTTTTCATTAATGAATATTATATATTATTATCCTTTTCAACATAAATTGGATATTTATTTCATGTGTTTATAAAAATACATATACATTACATTTTTTCCTTTTATTTACATAACATTTTTACCTCTCATTATATCATTTACCTAAGCCATTACTTTGACAAAGTTTAGTAATTGATCCCATTTTTCTCAACATCATTCTATAATGTTATTTAAGTTACAATCCTAATCTAATAATTAATATTAATTGTATACAATTTTACACATAACCCTAACAACACATTTTATTTCATTGTGATTATGGACCCATTTCAGTCTCATTAGTCCCTCCAATGATTCTTTATATACCAATGTTATGCAGTAGAAATTATCATACAAAATTCCAATTCCATGTTTTAATTCAAGAATCCTCCTTCTATTATACATGTTAATTCCCATATTTTTCTAATGGATGTAGTATTTAAATATACCTTATACCATTCCTTTTAATTCCTTGTCATTATATACCCATTTATCACTCATCAAATAATTTTATTAATATTTATGTACTGTGATTATTCTATCAAAATGTCACAATGATTTTACATGCCAGTTGTTTATGAAATAACATACCCATACCCATTTCAACTCAATGGTATTCACCTACTTGTATAAATATATAATTCATTTGTTAATTCGATGTATTTAACTAAAAATCCTTAATCATGGAATCAAATATGGGGAAATATGTTCATATGTTATATGATTTATGTGGAACAAATATGAATGTGCATAATATGATTATTATGGATGCACCCAGATATCACTCCAATGAATTGGGTAATGTTTTAGACTCATGAGTTTGCATGTATTGTGTTTGAGAGATTACCTCATGAACATAATTTTATTATTTCTTGGGGGATAACCTTGACTTGTGATTATGATGTAATTTATAAAATTATTCACACATTCCAATGTTACTTTTATGTTATAAGGTGATGTCATGTCTCATTGTTCATGTTGATGATTCTCTCCCATTTTATGTTCCATTGAAATTACTATTTCCATGAATGTAATATTTTATTCATGTTTTGATTTTTCCTTTCAATATTGGGCAATATAGCTCACCTACATTCCCATATATGTCCCCAAGTTATCCCATTCAATTTTATAATATTTTTTTAAAGCATGATAAGGATGTTTTCAATAATGATGTTGTATCCATGTTTCATTTGGATGTGTTATGTTCTTAATAACCCAATGAAACTAGGTTTCTCAATATTTCAGGATATATTAAGGGTATTATAATGTAATAAATCATTAATTAATGTGTTTTAAATTCATGATTTTTCAAAGTTCGTATCAAAGTATTTTAATGTCAATTTTTTGACTAGGATTAGAAATAATTAGTGAAATCCATAGGTATATTAGTGTTTATATGAAAACATTATTTTTTTATGTATAGAGTTTTTTTACAAGATATTACATACCTTTCTTGATAAAAATAGTGGATGTGTGTAAAGACCCGTAAAACACAATGGAAATTTTTTTTCTAAATTTTCTTTGAGATTTTACAAGAATGCAGTTTCTGACAAAACATAATTCTGTGGCCCGGTGCGCCCGGAATCTTTTTCCGATGTTTGGATTGGGTACGTTCAGTGAAAGAACGAGCAGGTTTTTCTAACTTTTCAACCGGTGCTCGGAATCGAATTCCGATGGCACCGATGGAACCGAAACACCGGTAATTGTTTAGAAACATTTTTTCCGGAGTTTCGTTTGCTCGGGTGGGGTTTTTAAATTTTGGTGTTAAGTTAAGAAATAAAAATAAAAGTGGTGTGACACTTTATTTTATTTCAATTTAAGCCACTTAAGCTAATTTAAGCAGATGAGGTGGAACCCACAATATCCTACCCACTTGGTTGGATATTTGTGAGGTGAGGCCCGCACGAGCCCGACCGTTTCATTTCTTCTTAAGTAATGTACCCGCACCCCCTACTAATCAAATTCAACTCTTGCATTTAAACTTTTAATAAAGGACTCATTAAATTGGGAAGTTAAATTATTACAATTAATTCAATGAATTAATTGTTTGTTTCTTATCTTTTGAATTTCAAAAGCTTAGGTCAATAATAAAAAAATGGTTGAACTTATTTTATTTAGTTGGTTGTGTTGTGTTGTTTTAAAGCATTGGGAGGAAAAAAAGAGAGGATTCTTCGTTCTTCGGCAAAAAACGTGAAGAACACTCTACTGCCAATGAAGAACGCCAACCTCCTTCGGCGAGAGACACCTTCCTCAGAGATCACCTAACTCCAGTGACGTTCCTTCCGCGGTGATCCTCTTCTTCTGCGGCGATCCTCTTCTTCTGCGACGACCCTCTTCTTCCGTGATGGTTAATTCCGCGAAAAAAACTCATTCGACAACAACGTTGAGGTAGAGAATTTTTTGTGAAATGTTAATGAACCCCATGTTACTTCCTTCTAAATCAAAGAACGAGGATCAACTAAACATTAAGTTGGTCCGCGAAAAATATGTTGCGGGTTGGGAATTCTAGTTTGCGGGGAGAACTCTTGGGGTTGTTTTTTTTTGTTCGTGATCTCATCTGTCACCATTCTTGGTTCAAATTGGGCTGCCTGTTATTGTAATAACGTGAGGAGGTCGGACCGCACGAACATGGTCGACCCTCCCCCCCCCCCTTGTTTGTTTGAATTTGTTGCGGCACGTGAAAGGTGGCGCGGTGCCGTTGCACCGCGAGGAAATTATGAGGAAGGGCTATGAAGCACGGAACCGTCACGCCGTGCTGCACCGTTGAAGTTGAACAAGCCACGGCGCCGTCGAGCCGCGCCGGAAAACCATGAAGAGGCCGCAGTTTGATTATTTGATCGTTTAGCGATGATTGTCGGGCGACGAAAAACGAGGCTGAAAGGTAATTTTGAAGCCTCTGAAGTGAAGGTTGGGTCCCGGGAGGACCATTGGCGAAGACGTCATGCAATTCCGACCACCAGAACTCGTTTGGTGGTCCGCGGAGCAGCCCGTCGGCGCGCCTCGCCAGCACGGCGGCGCCGACAGTAGGGGGAGGTGGCGCTCAGTGTGCTGCCAGGAGGAGCCATCGCGGCTGATGTCGTGGCCATAGGGCGCGGTCCCACAATGGCGTGGGACCGGAGGCGACGGGACGCGGCAGCCGGCCGCGTCCGCTGACAGGGGCGGCCCCGCGCGGGGCCGCCGTCTCTCTATGCGGGGGCAGCGCGCCACACGGTCGGCGCCAGCCGGGTCGCGCCCAGGCCGGGCCGGGTCACCCAGGATGGTCCGGGCCTGGCCGGGTCGCGCCCAACCGTGTCGGACCCGGACCCGGGTTGGGTCGACCCGATTCGGGCAAATCCAGGGGGGTTGGGCCGGGTCGGTCCGGGCCCAAACCCCCCGTTTTCGGACCTCTTTCGGTCTTTTGCCTATATCATGAGCTGCAGACCTCCGATCGATGCACCGTCAGCGGTGATGTGACACTTGTATTGAGACGGTCGTTTCGGCATAACACTTAAGGTTTCAGAGTACTTTTGGTTTGGCCGGGTTGGTTCGTACACGAACCCAACCGGGCCCTCAGAGCGGAAACGCTTATATCATGAGCTCTGAACGTCCGATTGATGTGACGTCAACTTTGTTGGATTACTCTTAATGAACCGGAACTTTTGGCTGACTCCGCTCGAGGTTTGGACAACGTCGGAGTGCAGTAGAGTTGGTTTTCTCACGAAACCAACCGAGACCCTATAACGAAAAAGCCAATAACTCACAGACCATGAATCTGATTGACGCGCCGTCTATCTTGTTGAATTTCTCTTGATGAGACATAACTTTTGGCATACTATGCCTGATTTTTGGATGCAGTTGGATAGTGGCCGGGTTGTATTGTACCCGAAATCCAACCGGGCCCCTGGAACCGAAAAGCTGACAACTTTCAGATCGGACGTCCGTTTGACGAACCGTCAACGGCGTTGGTGATCACGTGGAGAAAAGGTCCCTATGAGTATAAACTATGAGAGTTTAGGGTACAGTTGAGATACAGCCGGGTTGGTTCTCACACGAAACCAACCGGGCCCCTGGGATGAAAAAGCTAGTAACTCACAGACCGGGCGTCCGATCAACGCGTCGTCTGTTGCGTTGAAACCCCTATGATCAGGCGGTCCTTTGAGATACTACTTCGTGGCACTTTGAGATACTTTGAGTATCGACCTGTAGCTCGCGGAGCGGACCCTCCAAGAGACTATCATGCGGAGTACAGAGACCGTGTAGCCGACTGAGACCTGACGACTGCTTGACTGACTCGACTTGGAGTGAGTTGACTAGCCCAGTGGACGGAGCAATTCTTTGTTTAGGTGAGGACCCATGGTGGACGGAGAACTACCTGTGTGACAGTGCAGACCCATGGTACTCGTCCGGTGAGTACCTCTGCAGGCTACTAGGGGGTGTGCACTACTGTGTTTAGGTGGCATACCCGGCGGGAAGCACTACTGTGTTTGGGTGGCTGACCCGCGGTACTTGACAGGAGGAGTACCTCAGTAGTCTTAGGTTAGTGAGCAGTACCTTGGAGTCGTGACAGGTGCACTATACAATCCAGAGACGGGGCTCTTCAGCAGTTACAGTTTTGATAATGAAAATCCTGGTTTGAGCAGAGTCTCTGACCTTTGTGTTTCCTCATGATTGAGATGGGTCACTTGATATCATAGGTATATGTAGGGTCATATACCTGGGTGGTGGTTATCCGTTGATTTCATAACCTTTGTGTTTCCTCATGATTGAGATGGGTCACTTGATAACTTAGGTATATTTATGGGCATATACCTGGGTGGTGGTTATCCGTTGATTTCATAAAATTTTTGTTTCCTCATGATTGGGATGGGTTACTTGATAACTTAGGTATAAGTATGGGCTTATACCTAAGTAAAGGTTATCTGCTGAGATCCTTCTTTGTGGTTATCCTTGTTGGATTTAGTGAGACCTTGAGGGACTCGGGTTCCCTACTGAATATAATATACTCACCCCTGCATGGGCTATGCCCGCACCTTGTTGTGTTGGTTGCAGACGATGGGCAGCGCTACCAGAGGCTGAGTGTTCGAGGACTGGACGGTACCTGGTGGTGGACAACACGACGAGTCAGTATCTGGAGGCGGACTTCACGGCGAGACGACACTCGGAGGATGTTGATGGGCGAGAGCATTGGGGAGGCTATCTTTACCTACCCTTCAGGTAGGATCCGTGTTGGACGATCCAGGAGCTGCGCTATCTGTACCTACCCTCCAGGTAGGATCCGTGGTGGTCGATCCAGTAGTTTCCCTATCTGTACCTACCCTTCAGGTAATATCCGAGGAGGGCGACCCTAGAACTGCTTCCTTTCTTCCAGCTGTTAGTCTTTTTCTGTTGTACTTTCGTTCAGTTATAGCTGTACTTTTAGTTCGGTTTGTATTCTGGCCCATTGGATTTTCAGCACTTTATTTTGTACTTAGTGGTTTACTTCCGCATTTACACTGTAGTGTTTTCTTTACTTTTATAAAGGAAATGCCTTCCTAGTTATCGGGATTTATGCCTTTGGTGCTAGTCACCAGCCCCTGGCCTATGGATGGTGGGCTTGGGGTAGTCACGGCATGGGCCCCGAGCACGGGTCGTGACAAATTGGTATCAGAGGAGTCAGTTCTACAGCAGAACTTATAACTCTGATATTTTCTTTCTGTAAAGAAATAGTGTTAAGATTACCGAGTGTGGTTTTCAGTTCAGGGAGTCCATTGTTGGTTCGGGCGGCCAACATATCCGTACACCAGGACCCTAACAACTAATTTCTCACTTTGTGCATGGAAACACTGATTGCGTGTGTGTTTCCAGAAGTTTTTTTTAATTCAGCTCAAATAGGGTCAGCTCACTAGGTATAATCGTTTGACCGTGTCACGTATTTTTTTTTCAGGATTCATTTTCACGGATGACCATCTAGAGCCCAGAGGGAAGTGCGTACTGACAGCCTAGCGAGCGACGAGGCTTCGATACAGAGCCCTCTTGCAGTTGAGGCACCAGAAAAGGCACCAACGGTACTACCATACAATGGGCCATCGATGCCACCATCCCCAACAATAGGCGATGCACGCAACTTGAGCGCACTGCACGAGTTCCAGCGCCCGAGGCCACCATGGTTCTGGGGAGAGGCGGACCCGCAGGCGGCTGAGGTTTGGCTGGAGGCTGTGGTGAGAGTCTTCAGGTTAGTGGGGACGCCAGCAGACTTCATGGTGATCTTTGCTGCCAGCCTTCTTCAGGCAGCAGCAAGCAGCTGGTGAAACCACTTGTTCCAGTTTTGCGATGAGATGACCTCCACATGGGAAGACTTCGAGACCTTATTCAGGGTGGAGTTTGTGCCAATAGCTATACACCCCGAGCATGTACAGGAGATGCTGCCTTTGCCACAAGATTTTCGATATGTAGCCGAGTCATCTGTGGGCAGACAGATGATGCAGATTTCAAAGAGGACCTTATCTAGCCGTACGAGGAGCATGAAGTGTTATGAATGCAGCAGGAAGGGTCACCTGGCACGTGACTGTCCGACCCCCCACACAGTCGATCAGCAGGCTTTAGAGGAGCCACCGAGGCGGAAGCAGCGGCAGGTGCTTGAGCAACAGTCGAGCAGTGGACAATGCAGTAGAGCTCCGGGAGCAGGTGGATAGGAGCGGAACTAGTGGATACATCCCTTATACTTCTAGTTCCATAATTCTGTTGTATTTTTTTCTTTTTACTATGAGCTTCAATAATAAAAAGACACTTATCTTTGTGATGTTTTCTTTCCTGTCCTTTTGTTTGGTTGATACTGAGTGGTCCCGGTTAAGACTGTTGACTTGACCCTCACTTTCAAAATTAATACTAGAGGAGACCCACTGGCCTCACACTGATGCCGACAGTGTGACTCGACCCTTGGAGACGAGAGTGATAGTTGGATCACTTGGTAGTAACGTCGAGGCCTTACGACGTCATCCATAGCATGAATATATCATTCATGTCAGGATTGACTGTTTTAGGAAATGGATATGGTTCATCCTCGGGATGAGACCGAGTTTCTCTTTTCGGAAAAGGATAAATTTTAGTACCTCTTTCAAAGCATAGGCAAAGAATGTGAAAATCATCCGGGAGCGGATGAAGACTGCACAGTGCAGTAGAAACAGGAAACTGGCACCAGTCCTAGAGATTCGGGCGTGTTAAATGTTTCCATAAGAAAAAGCTTAAAGGAAAGATGAGTCTGCGAAGTAGCAGGCATGGAGGCAGAGCCAGGAGAGCAGCATGTGGTGGTGTACGTTTTAACATACTGCAACCACCCACCTTAGTTGTCCCCGCCAGGCATAGGGAGCTGGAGGGCAGGAGAAGAGAGTAGTTGCTTGCAGTCAGGGAGAGTGACCCAATGGCTCTAAGAATGATTCAAGGGATAGTCTGTGTCCACTACTAGATCCCGTAGAAATAGACGTTGATATGAATCATTCATTCCGTCCACAAATCTTGTCCTATACCTTGAGTTTCCAGTAATCCATAGACTTGACCCTCAAGTCTGGAGTTACAATGGGAGAAGACTCAATAATCACACTTACACCGATGGTGTGGTCAGACCCTCGAGGCGAGAGTATCGGTTGGAATATCTTGGTGGCAGTGTCGAGGCCTTATGATTTTGGTTTGAGTATGGACTGGGCAATCATAGTTCATACAAAAATTGACGGTATTAGGCAAAAAGGTTGTGTATTAACTACGACGTCGGGATGGGTTTTCCTTGGTCACTGAAAAGGAAACCCCAGGTAGCACAAGATAAACTCATGCACAGTAGTGTGTGACCGATCACTCTTGAGTCGGTCAACCTTACCCAAATGGCAGTCATCAGTTTGAGTTTCAGTTCTATTAGGAATTGGAGACCTTTAGAGTTCGAGGATGATGATCACGTCTTTATACGGGTCTCACCTCGACGAGGTTTACGGAGATGTGGACAAGGCGGCATGTTATCTCCGAGGTTCAACAGACCTTTCTATGTCCTCACCTGGGTAGGCGAGGTGGTTTACCACTTGACCCATCCACCTCAGTATCACCAGGTGCATGACGACTTCCACGTATCTCAACTGAGGAGATACGTGCATGATCCTTCACACTTCATCAACCTCAAGGAGTTAGACGTCGATGACAGGACGACTTATGCAGAGATTCTAGTGGGGATCGACTATCGACAGGGTAGGTCCTATGAGGACGGTATATTCCTCTTTTGCAATTATTCTTTGGCAGCACGAGAACCTCTAGGTAAGCACATGGGAGCGAAAGGCTCAGATGCGTGCTCTGTACCGCTTTTGAGACCCTAGTTTGTGTTAAAGCTTTACGAGGATGTAAAGCCCTGAGGTGGGAGTAATGTAAAGACCCGTAAAATTCAAGGGAAATTTTTTTCCTAAATTTTCTTTGGAATTTTACAGGAACACAGTTTTTGACGGCACTTGATTCTGAGGCCCGGTGTGCCCGAAATCGTTTTCTGAAGCTTGGCCCGGGTACGTTCAGTGAAGGAATGAGCGGGTTATTATAACTTTTGAACAGGTGCTCGGAATCAAATTCTGAGGGCACCGATGGAACCGCAACACTGGTAATTGCTTAGAAACACTTTTTCTGGAGTTGCGTTTGCTCGAGTCTGGTTTTTAATTTTTGGGGTTAACTTAAGAAATAAAAATAAAAGTGGTGCGGCACTTTATTTTATTTCACTTAAAGCCACTTAAACTAGGTTAAGCGGATGAGGTGGAACCCACAATATCCTACCCATTTGGTAGGATATTTTTGAGGTGGGGCCCACATGAGCCCCACCGTTTCTTTTCTTCTTAAGTAACGTACCCACACACCCCTATTAAATGAAGTCAACTCGTGCGTTTAAACATTTAATAAACGCCTCATTAAATTGGGCAGTTAAATCGTTACAATTAATTCAACGAATTAATTGTTTGTTTCTTATCTTTTGAATTTCAAAAGATTAGGTCAATAATAAAATAGGGGTTGAATTTATTTTATTTAGTTGGTTGGGTTGTGTTGTGTTAATGCTTTGGGAGAAAAAAAATAGAGGATTATTCGTTCTTCGGTGAAGAACACGAAGAATGCTCTACCGCCAACGAAGAATGCCAACATCCATCGGTGAGAGACGCCTTCCTCGGAGATCACCTAACTCCAGCGACGTTCTTTCTGTGGCGATCCTCTTCTTCTGCGACGATCCTCTTCTTCCGTGACATCCCTCTTCTTCCGCGATGGTTAATTCCGCGACGAACACTCGTTTGACGAGAACGTTGAGGTAGGGAATTGTTTTTGAAATGTTAATAAACCCCATGTTACTTCCTTATAAATCAAAGAACGCGGATCAACTTGACATTAACTTGATCCGCGAAGAATATGTTGTGGGATGGAAATTCTTGTTTGTGTGGAAAACTGTTGGGGTTTTTTTTTGTTCGTGATCTCATCTATCGCCATTCTTGATTGAAATTGGGCCGCCTGTTATCGTAATAACGGGAGGAGGTCAGACCGCACGAACACGGCCGACCCTCCTCCACCCTTGTTTGTTTGAATTTGATGCAGCATGTGAATGGCGGCGCGGTGCCATTGCACCGCGCAGAAATTGTGAGGAAGGGCTAAGAAGCACGGCGCCGTCGCGCCGTGCCATTGAAGTTGAACAAGCCACGACGCAGTCGCGCCACGCCGGAAAACCACGAAGAGGCCACAGTTTGATTATTTGATCGTTGAGCGCAGACTGTCGGGTGAAAAAAAAAACAAGGCCGCAAGGTAATGTTGAAGCCTCTGTAGTGAAGGTTGGGTCCCGGGAGGACCATTGGCGAAGACGGCACGCAATTCCGACCACCAGAACTCGTCCGGTGGTCCCCGGAGTAGCCCGCCAGCGCGCCGCTGGGACGTGCCGCCGTGGATGAAGTCGCGGCGGCAGGGCACGGTCCCGCGACCGCGCGGGACTGAAGGTGACGGGACGCGGTGGCCGGCTGCGTCCGCTGACAAGCGCGGCCCCTCGCGGGGCCGCGGTCTCACCAGACGGGGGCAGCCCCCCCCCCCCACCCGCCCGCGTTACTCGGCCGTAACGGCTGAGCCGACCCACTGACCACCCGGCTAGTGCCATCCGGGTCATGCCCAGCCAGGTCAGACGCGGACCCGGGTCGGGTCGACCTGGTTCGGGCCGACCTAGGGGGGTTGGGCAGGGTCAGTCCGGGCCCAGGCCACCCGTTTTCGGACCTCTTTCAGTCTTTCCCCCATATCATGAGCTGTGGACCTCCGATCGATGCACCGTCCGCGGAAATGCAACCCTTGGATCGAGATGGTCTTTTTGGTATATCACTTAAGGTTTCGAAGTACTTTGGGTTCGGCCGGGTTGGTTCGTACACGAAACCAACCGGGCCCCCGGAGCAGAAACGCTTATATCTTGAGCTCCGGACGTTCGATTTATGAGTCATCGGCTTTGTTGGATTCCTCTTGATGAGGCAGAAATTTTGGCTTACTCCGCTCGTGGTTTGGACGTCATCGGAGTGCGGTCATGTTGGTTCGCTCACGAAACCAACCGGGCCCCTGGAACAAAAAAGCCAATAACTCACAGACCGGGCGTCTGATTGACGCGTCGTCTGTCTCGTTAAATTCATCTTGATGAGACGGAACTTTTGGAATACATCGCCTATGTTTTGGATGTAGTTGGATTGTGGCTGGGTTGGATTGTACCCAAAATCCAACCGGGTCCCTGAACGAAATAGCTGATAACTTTCAGACCGGACGTCCGTTTGACGAACCGTCAGCGGCGTTGGTGATCACATGGATAAACGGTACATATGAGTATACCCTATAAGAGTTCAGGGTACAGTTTAGATATGGCTGGGTTGGTTAATACACAAAACCAATCGGGTCCCTAGGACGAAAAATCTAGTAACTAACAGACAGGGCGTCCGATCGACGCGCCATCTGTTGTGTTGATACCCCTATGACTAAGTGGTCCTCTGAGATACTTCTTCGTGGCACTTTGAGATACTTGGAGTATCTAACTGCAGCTAGTGGAGCGGACCCTCCCAGAGACGAACATGCGGAGTACGGAGACCGTGTAGCCGACAAAGACCCGACGACTGCTTGACCGACTCAGATTGTAGTGAGTTGAATTGCCCAGTGGACGGAGCACTACTTTTTTTGGTTGCAGACCCATGGCGGACGGAGAACTACCTATGTGACAGTGCAGACCCGCGGTACACGACAGGAGGAGTACCTCAGCAATCTTAGGTTAGTGAGCAGTACCTTGGAGTCGTGACAGGTGCACTGTACACTCCAGTGACGGGGCTCTTCACCAGTTATGTTTTTGATAATGAAAATCATGGATTGAGATGAGTCTATGACCTTTGTGTTTCCTCATGATTGAGATGGGTCACTTGATAACTTAGGTATATGTATGGGCTTATACCTGGGTGGTTGTTATCTATTGATTTCATAACCTTTGTGTTTCCTCATGATTGAGATGGGTCACATGATAACTTAGGTATATGTATGGGCATATACATGGGTGGTGGTTATCCGTTGATTTCATAACCTTTGTGTTTCCTCTGGATTGAGATGGGTTACTTGATAACTTAGGTATAATTACGGGCTTATACTTAAGTAATGGTTATCTGCTGAGATCCTTCTTTGTGGTTATCCTTGTTGGATTTAGTGAGACCTTGAGCGTCTCGGGGTCCCTACTGAGTATCATATACTCACCCCTGCACGGGCTATTCCCGCACCTCGTTGTGTTGGTTGCAGACGACGGGCAGTGCTGCTAGGGGCCGAGTGTTCGAGGACTAGACGGTACCCGGAGGTGGACCACACGACGAGTCAGTATCCGGAGGTGGACTTCACGGAGAGACGACAATTATATGAGGTTGACGGGTGAGAGAATTTTGGTGGCTATCTGTACCTACCCTTCAGGTGGGATCCGTGGTTGATGATCCAGGAGCTGTGCTATCTGTACCCACCCTTCAGGTAGGATCCATGGTAGAAGATCCAGGAGTTTCCCTATCTGTACCTACCCTTCAGGTAGGATCTGAGGAGGACGACCTAGGAGCTGCTTCCTTTCTTCTAGCTATTAGTCTTTTTCTGTTGTACTTTCGTTCAGTTGTAGTTGTACATTCAGTTGGGTTTGTCTTCTGGCCCATTTTATTTTCAGCACTTTCTTTTGTACTTAGTGTTTTACTTCTGCTTCTACTTTCTGGTGTTTAATTTACTTTTATAAAAGCAATTCCTTTTCAGTTATCAGGATTTATACCTTTGGTGCTAGTCGACAGCCCCTGGCCTATGGAAGGCGGGCTTGGGGTAGTCACGACACAGGCCCTGAGGACTGGTCGTGACAATGTGGATCAGGAACATATGTATGAAGGGGTTACAACCCTGAAAATAACCTATTTAGCAAGACTTGAATCAGAACTAGTGCATGATAATATTCCTTTCTACACACATGGGATGTCACTTCTTGGGATATGATGTAGTTTAGAATATAATTTCGAACCATTGTTATGGGAACTAGAATAACCACAAGTGTATATGATAAAAATCTGATCCCGGATACATAATATTGAATCCATGAAATTCATATGTTATGAATATTTATGTAATTTATTTTTTATCACTTTAATTTTATTTTCATTAGATTTTTTTGTTTTATATTTTAAAGGAACACATACCTAACATTCCCTTTATTTTATTTAATGGCTAGAAATATGAATAATTATGTCAAAAACTAAAGCGATGGTCAATGTGATAACTTCCCTAATGATATTCTAAGAATGATGGGAGTTCATGTAATACATATTGTGTTTATGCCAAACTAGCTATCAAAAACTACAATTAAAAACCAGAACATGGTTGAATATAAAAAGATATTAAAGAATGAGATAATTGAATATCATGAAATCTTATCTAATAAATCTAATATGGTAATGATGATTGAATTTATTATTTATCAAAAATATAGAAATAGAAACCATGGGAAATTCCAAAACGAAACTATAAGTTGTTTTAGGTTTAGAAAATAGCTAATAATATAAGTAGTTTTCAAAAAAAATTGATGAATGTGATGTAAGGGAATAAATTACATTATATAGAACCCTATTTTGTTTAATGAATTATGTATTTGTAATATAGGAATTATTTGAGTAAATTCCAAAATCCATGGGTGAAATTATAGACTAACAGCTTATGCTATAGAAATTGTTGATGTAAAAGGATTATAATGTTTAGATATGGGTGTTTGATAGTTATGTTGAAGTAATAGTATATAGTCTACATTATGGATTTAATAACCATGATACATATAAGGATTAATCCAAATTAGATTTCTATTTTTAACGATTTGAATCATACATTTAATAGTACCATTAACTTATAAATGTTATATAGTGATGATGTTGTATTCTTTAGAATAAATTATTGATTTATTTAAAATCCTTCATTGATTTTTGATGATATGATATAATTAACGAGTCTTTGGATGATATGTCTTAGAATAATATTTAAAAGATGTGATACATGTTTTGAATAAATATGTGATGGCCATTTATCCCAATTAAGGGTATTTTGGGAAAAAATATTACAGGATCAAATCTTTTGTCGATATTGATAGGATTAATGATATTTTGGGTGAGGTTAAATTTGGTTTGATGTATATATACTCATTAAGATAAATATAAATGATTATATAAGAATAATTTGGTGAATTTTTTGGATTTTTAGGATGAGGGGTATTAAACAACCTCTTTTTGTTGAAACATTCATTAATGTTGAGTTTATTTGTGTCATTTGGGATATATGATATATTATTTAAGGAATGATCTGTGAAAAAAAATTAGAGTTTTTATAGTCTTTTTGAGGTTAATGTATTTTGTTTTATTCATTATTAGTATTATCTTAATTAATAATTACAATTTTAGATTTATTAAACATAGGACGAATTGAATGTTATTATTTGGTGGATTATATAATCTATCAGAATCTTATTCTACTTCTAAAAGCACAAAAAATTCATCCAGAGTACTCAATTTTTGGGAAATTTTTTATTAAAGGATGATATTATACATATAAAAAAAATTCTTTTATTATGTTCCTAGTCTAGTTGGAAATTGGATTCATTTACTATATATAAATAATTTTAAAATTAAAATATTCTATATTATTATTATTACTATTGAATTGATATTACTTTTACCGATTTTAGATTTATGGTTTTTTGGCCATTTAATTTCTCTGTACCATGTTATCTATCACAATATATTAGTTTTGATGTGTTTTTTTACATCCATCCCTATATTTTCACATTCCACTAATTTTATCATACTTGTAAACATAAAATTTTTAGGAAATTCATACATATTTTTTCACATTTTTAATGTGGTGTTTTAGCAAAATGTTTATGTTGTGGGTTTAAAATAAATATATTTTGATGTTTCAAAACATTTCTGAACTTGATCAAGTTTTAATTTAATGGACACTATTTATTAAAGGTAGAAGATTGGAACACCATTAGTTTTTAAAATAGAAAACTATGTTTTATAGTATATGTGATACACAACACCAAATTCAAAAAAAATTGAAATTTAAATAAGAACATTTATTCATATTAATAAGATATAAAAAATTGTGAAATATATGTATAAATTTCTTTGTAAAATTATTTATATTTATACATTATTGGAATGTAATCTTTAATTTTTTTGAAACGTCTTTGAAATGTGTTCTCTTTTAAAATTATTTTGTAAATTAATATTTTTAAATAATAATTATATTTTAGAACATTTAGAATATTAATTTGATAATATGAAATATAATTTTTATATCGACATATCAAATGTAACTTGTGGTGAAAATTTTGGATTTTTCATAACATACTGATTTTCAATGAATACTGAGAAAATAACCCTTGTTTAAAACTGCCATTTCTTTTAATCAATTAATTTATTTAGAAGTCCCATAATAATTTTATTTTTATTTAAAGGAAAAATTATTATTATTCAGTTATATTTAAAAATATTAATTACATTAAAATTATATTTTAACTAAATTTCATAATAAGATTTTTTACAATTCAAAAGGTATTTTTCTCTAAATTTTTTAATATTCATAAAAATCATCTATTCTAATTAAATAAAATAAACACTAATGATTATTTATTTAAATAAATTTATTATATATATGAATATATATTAATTTAGATTTATATAATGATGATGACTAGTTATAGAGTTATGAAAAAGAAACTTTCCCTTGAAAAAATTATTTATTAAAATATCACATTCCTGCTTAAAGGTTTTATATTAAATTAGATTCATCAAACAGTATGAAATGATTTTAAAAAATGGATTATATTTTTTGAATCCTCATAAATATTATAAGGATACATATTCGACATAATTACTGTATAATATAAATATAAACTATTCAATTTATGTGTCACCATGGTAAAAAAAAATTGATAATAATTGGTAAATTTAATTAGTCATGTTATAGGAAAAAAAGTAACCCTAAATAAATGAATATTTATATTTATATTTATATTTACAACTAAAAATGTTATATTTTTTTACTTTAAATATGAATTAATACTGATATTGATAAAATTATATTTTTGACATGTAAAAACATAAACTATAGTTTTTACAAGATAAAATTTTTATATAGAAACTAGTTTTTTAATTCAATATAATTTAAAGTAAATTTTAATCTAGTTATATTATTTTCAATGGTATATATTAAATATAAATCCTAAAATATTTTATTTGATGTCATGAGAAATTGTTATAAGTGTTCGAAACATGTTAATGTTGAACAAATGATAATTTTTCAATTTATTTGGAAACATTATTTCAATTTGAATAGTAAATTTTTGGAAAATTATATTGTAAAGACCCAGAAATTTGAATGAACATTTTTTCTTAAATACATTGGAATTTTATGAGTACACAGTTTCTGACGGCACCTAAATCTGATGTCTGGTGTGCCCAGAATCAATATTTGAAGTTTTGTTTGGGTATGTTCTGTAAACGTATGAGCGGGTTTTTCTATATTTTGAACCAGTGCTCGAAATTGAAATCTGAGGACACCGATGAATGTGCAGCGCCGATATTCGCTTAAAGGAACCTTTACCACAGTTGCGTTTTATGCGGGTTGAAAGTTATTTTTTTGGGAATTTAGAATAAATTAAATAAAATTTTTGTACATAATTTTATTTATTTTTGGTAGTTATAACCTATAAGAGGAAGTTAAGGGTGGGACCACACCCCACATAACATCCCGTGAGAGGTTTTAGTGTGGTGGGACCCACAAGAACCCGAACCCTTACACCTCCCCTTAACTCCCCCATTAATTCCATGCTGTTTATTTTGAAAACTCCTCATTAATGGTGGAGCATCTCCACGTACCTCTTCCCATCAATTGTACTAACTCATATAATTAATGTCTACATTATTTATTCGGCACCTCATTTGAATCCAATTTAATTGCATGGAAAATCAATTAACTTGAGATCATTTTTATTTCTTTTGGGTTGGAAAATCACTTTTGGGGAAAGACTCTGGGGAATTAAAAGAGAGGTTGTCCTTCTTCGACGAAGAAAACCATTCTTCAAAAAAGAACATCCCCGATGAAGAACACGAAGGACTTATTCGAACGATGCTTCTTCCTCAGATGTAGCTCGACGTCAAGGAGTCCACATCGCCTATGACAACAACTATTCCGCCATCGTTGACGGGACAACACCGTTCTACCGTGATGCTCGTCTTCCACAGCTCGACGACGTGCGATGTCTATTGCGAGGTAGGGGTTTGTATAATTTATATATGAATAAATTATCTCGTTCGTGTTGTTTTTTCTATGGAATAATCTTGGCCATATGTTATCGCCTAACACGGATGGCGCGGGCTGAAAGAACATAGCCCGACGACCCTCTGTTGTTCTTGATTTTTGATTCGCAATGGGAAGCGGCGACAATCGAAGGCGGTGGCCGTGCGCTAGCCACATGGGGAGGAACCGTGGCACGCAACTACGAGCTGCTCGGTCGGACCAATGAAATTGTTGTGCCACAAGGGAGCCGCACTGTGATAGACCGCGACCTGCAATCTGTGGGCCGCTTTGGCGGCAAACCGGCCGGCTCATCGGCCAGCCGGGTGAGGGATCCGCGGCCCTCCCGAGCGGGACGCTTGTGTTGGGAAGGCCAGATAGCTTAGGCTGGTGTATTGGGAGGGAGG
This sequence comes from Viscum album, assembly GCA_963277665.1. Classification (NCBI taxonomy): domain Eukaryota; kingdom Viridiplantae; phylum Streptophyta; class Magnoliopsida; order Santalales; family Viscaceae; genus Viscum; species Viscum album. The sequence goes on along the minus strand of OY728141.1, from coordinate 1,602,675,372 downwards.
AATCACTGGTTTGGGAAAGCACCCCCCCCCCTCGGACCGCTCGGCCCTCTGGGCCCGGGTGCGGCGAGCCTGGCCACGCCCTGCTAGGCCGTGTCGTGCAATGCTGGGTTGGGTCGTGCCTTGCTGGGCCAGGCTGCGCCCCCTCGGTCTGGGCCGCATGACACATTGGGCTAGTTTGACCCCTTTCCTAGTGGGACCTGACAAAACCAGGTCGACCAGACCCGTCGGCCCATAGTGCTTGATGGGACGGGCCCGTTTCCACTTAACGGTGAATATCATGATGACCACAAGTCTGATCGACTCACCGTCTACGGAACTGGGACCCTCATGAAGTGGAGACCATTTTATGATACTCTAAGTTAGTTTTGGATGACTTTGTAAAATTTATGGGTTTGAAAGGAGTATAATTCCAATCGGGCCCATGGAACAAAAAAGCCAATAACTCTCAAACCGGGGGTCTGATTGACACGTTGTCTATCGCGTTGGGTTTCATTTGACGAGAAGGAACATTGGGATACATCAACTCTGGACTTTGTGAACATTGATGTATCGACACCCCTTTCCTTGAGGAGTGGTACCTCCCCGAATCGAGCATGTTGTGTGTGGGAACCCTAGTGCTAGATGCGAATGTGTCGACTACTGTACTGGAATCCTATGTGGGTTCGACATCGACAACTACCGTTATGGATTCCTCCATGGGTTCGACGATGATGACTTCTATTCTTGTATCCTGTGTGGATTTGGAATTTTAACCCTTGTACTTGTATCCTGTGTGGGTCCGGAAGATTAGTGTTCTTATATCCTATGTGGGTCTGACAGCTTAGCTGGTCTTGTATGCATTGTGGGTCCAACAACTTAGATGAATTAGTGACTACATCTGATCATCTATATCTCTATAAGAAAGAAGTATACCTATGTGAGATGAGTATTGACTATCAATCATTACCATCAGTGTGATTGACTTCTTTCCTGTGTGGACGATGTTGTGCTTGGGCTCGAGAGTTGGATCCGAACTGGAATTTATAACTTAGGTATATGTATGGGCATATACCTATGTATGGTTTGTTGATACTTCGTGATTGTATCTTTTCTTTGTGGTTTATCCTTCATGGATCTTGGAGACCTTCGGGGGCTCGGGGTCCCTACTGAGTATCGTTATACTCACCCATGCACGGGAAATGCCCGCACTACGTTGTGTTGGATGTAGACGACAGACATTGTTGATCGTGGTAGAGGCTTGTAGAGCTAGACGTTACCCGGAGGTGGAGCACTTGGTGTGATGTACACGTAGCAGACAGATGGACCCGTGGAGGTGGAAGAGACTATCTGTACCCACCCTTCTCGTGGGATTCCCGAAGTACAACTCGGTTTTTGCTGCTTTACTTTACTGCTATTGTACTAGACTTTCAGTAGTACTGTACTTTCAGTTAGGTTTGTATTATGGCCCATATACTTTTCATCACTTACTTTTGTATTCTGTATCACATTGTGATTACATCTGTTGCGTACTCTATTGTGCTTTTTACTATTATAAAGGCAACACATTCCCTTTTATTGGTATATACTTCTTTTGTGCTAGTCGCCAGCCCCTGGCCTATGGAAGGCGGGTTTGTGGTAGAAACGACACGGGCCCCGAGGATGGGTCGTGAAAAATTGGTATCAGAGGGGTCGGTTCTACCGCATAATGTAGGAATATGATCATTCCTTTCTATGAATCAATAATTTTAACAGTATTGAGTGTGGTTTTTAGTCCAGGAAGACTAGTGTTGGAACGACAGCACGTGTAACCATACAGAAAAACCCTGACCCTTGATTTCCGACTCAGTGTACGAAAACAATGATTGTGTGTGTGTTTCCCTTGAAATGTTTTCTTTGTGATTACTTTGTGTCCTCTCAACAGGTATACTATTTTGAGCATGGAGCAGCTGTTTCTTTTTAGGATGGCCCCACAAAGGTAGCCAGCTAGGGTTCCGAGTTACGTGCGAGATGGAAACCCACCGATCGACAAGGCTGCGGTGCAGGGCCCCATCACATGAGAGGCACCAGCAGTTCAACTACCCGATGAGCTGCCTATACTACCATCCCTAGAAGTAGAGATTGAAGGCCACCTGAGTGCGTTGCATGAGTTTCAGCAAAAGAGGACACCCAGGTTCCGTGGAGAGACCGACACTCAGGAAGCCGAGGAATGGCTAGAGGCTATCGTCAAAGTCTTCAGATTGGTATGGAAACCAGCCGACCTTATGGTGATCCTTGTCGCGAGTCTCCTGCACACAACAGCATGTAGATGGTGGATATTCATACTCTAGGTGCACGATAAGGAATGTCTACTGTAGACAAACATCGAGAGTCTCTTCTGCTCTAAGTTTTTTCTAGCCACCCTTCGTGCGATGTAGATTCAGCAGTTACTACGTATGTAGCATGGCAGCATGACAGTAGCTCAGTACTCAGCGAGGTTTACTGACCTCTCACACTACTCCACGGATATGGTATGGGACCCGTTCTTTAGTGCCCAGACCTTCGAGCTGGGACTGAGGCACCAGATCTGGGCTTCGACGATTTCCCTCATCATCGCGATGTTGGAAGGGGTGCTAGAGCGAGCCCTTCTAGTAAAGATATTTCTCGCTGTGTAGACACCAGTGGAGAGACCCACCGTAGGGCGACACGTAGCAGAGTCTTCTACATCTGAAAGTAGACAGATTTCGCAGGGGACCAAGCAGACCAGGCCATCAGGTGGGAAGCCTCAGGATACAGGTTTGGTTGTGTGGGGAACACGAAACAGATCCCACCTTACGAGGAGAAAACAGTGTTATGCATGCGGCGGGCAAGGCCACATGGCTCGTGACTACCCGAACTTCTATGAAAACGAGAAGTAGACAGTATTGGGACTTCCCAGTCAGAAGAAGAGGTTTGACCATGGTGGTTCTCCAGGAGTGGGTAGATGAGGTAGAGGAGCGGGCCGAGCAGCGGGTGGTGGACGATGTTTCGAGGCTCTACCACCACCACCACCTGGAGGTCCACCCCATCCACAGGTAGTTAGCGGAAAGAGGTAGGCACAACTCTAGGTAGTCGATGCCTATGACCATGAAAAAACTGAGATGATTCGAGGTACTATCTGTGTCTACTCCACCCCTGCTGCAGTTCTTATAGACATAGGTGTGAGCCATTATTTTATTGACGCTTCCCTTGTTCGGAGTTCAGAGATTCCGACGGAGCTATTGGCTCGATCCATATGGCTAGAGACTCCTACAAGAACAGACTCGACTATAACGTACTGGTTCTGATAGTGTGATCTTACTCTAGGAGGAAAGAGCTTAGGCTGGGATATTCATGTAGTGGCATCGAGGCCTTACGACACCATCTTGGGTATGGACTCATTATCTATAGTCCATGCTCATATCGACTATATTATGTGCAAGGTGCGATGTATCTTCATGGATGGGAGAAGTTTCACCTTCACCAGCGAGAAGAGATCCTTTTCAGTGAAGGATGGACTTACGCAGAGGAGAGGGCAGCCGATCACACATTAGATGGCTAGTCTCATCCTCGGAGAAGTTGATGTACAGAGTTCGAGTTTTCCAATTTTGGTGGATCAGCATGTAGAAGTTTTTCCTGATGACATTCTAGGACTACCTCCTCATATAGAGGTAGATTTATACATAGATTTGTACCTTGGGATAGCACCAATATCTACCCCAGCATATCGAATGGCTCCCGTTGAGATTCATGAGCTGCGGGTACAACTAGAGGACTTGTAGGAAAACAGATTCATCCGACCAAGTGTTTCACCCAGGGATTCTCCGATTTTGTTTTCCAAGAAGGCGGATGGGTGCTTTCAACTGTGTGTCTACTACCTTCACCTGAATCCTCTGACCGTAAGGAACAAGAACCCACTTCCAAGGATTGAGGACCTCTTTGATCAGCTCAAGAGAGCACGATGGTTATCAAAGATTGACTTTCGGTCAGGCTATAACCAGCTCAGAGTTCGAGATGAGGATATGTAGAAGATAGCCTTCAGGTGTTGGTATGGCCACTAAGAGTTCATGGTTATGCCCTTATACATGTCCAATGCTCCAGCAGTGTTCATGAGTCTCGTGAACATGATCTTCTAGCCGTACCTCGATCATTTTGTTGTAGTCTTCATTGAAGACATACTGATTTACCCGACTACTGAGGAGGAGCACGCCTATCATTTGCGGGTTTTACTGGATACCCTCAGAGATCACTAGCTTTATCATAAGATCTCGAAGTTCCTATTATAGATTCGAGAAGTTCACTTCTTGGGACACGTCATCTCAGAGGTGAGAGTTGCACTGGATCCAGTGAAGATCGAGGCAGTGCTTGCTTGGGAGCCACCCAAGAGCGTGATGGAGGTTCGGAGCTTCCTAGGTCTGGCTGGATACTATCGGAAATTTTTTAAAGAATTATCTAGTGTTGCAGCACCACATTGAGCTTTGACAGTGTAGGGGAAACCATTCGTGTGGTAAGATAGATGCCAGCAGAGCTTTCAGGAGCTGAGACTTAGATTGACCAGTGTGCCCATCTTGAGGCTTTCAGAGGAGGTCATTGGGTATGTAGTTAGCTGCGACACATCAGGGACCGGACTCGGGTGTGTCCTGATGTAGGAACGAGCATTGATCACTCATGGTTCACGGTATTTGAGACAACATGAGTAGAGATACGCTACCCATGACCGGGAGTTACTAGTAGTGGTCTGTTCCTTGAAGATGTGGTGGCACTATCTAAGGGGCAAGAACATTAAAATATACTCTGACCACCAGATTCTCAGGTACATCTTCACATATAAGGACCTGAACCTGAGACAACGATGATGGATTGATTTCCTCCAAGACAATGTCTTTGATATAGTCTATACTCCTAGGAAGGGGAACGTTGTAGCAGATGCTCTCAGCAGGAGATTGGGCATTCAGCTGCTAGGAGAGGCGACAGAGTAACTAGCCACGTTTCAGATATCCTTTGTAGATATAGATGGAGTAGCCTTTTTTCAGTCTCTCACAGTCACTCCTCCATTTCTTCAGTGAGTTAGAGGGTCTCAACATGAAGACGCTGACTACGAGACATGATGTGCTCAGATATCCTCAAGGCTGGCACCCGATGGATTTTTTGAAGGAGGAAAGAATTTCATTCGCTTCAGGGGATGTAAGATGGTACCAGTATCACTATGGGAGGAGTTAATGTGGGAGTTCCACACATACCCTCTAGTGGTACATCCAAGAGTGGCGAAGATGTATTAGGACCTCAGACGACAGCACTGGTGGCCGAGTATGAAGAAGGTTGTAGCAGAGTTTGTTTAATGATGCCTCACCTATCAACAAGTGAAGGTGGAGCACCAGGTACCAGTAGGCTTGGTACAACCCTTAGAGGTCCCACAGTGGAAGTGGGACGAGATCTCCAGGGATTTCGTGACGGGGCTTCCATGTACATCTAGAAGACACGACTCTATCTGGGTGATTGTTGTAACACCCCAAGATTTTATGAAAAATATTCTTTTTAATTTCATTAATGTCTTGTGTTGTACACTACACCAAAAGGATCTTGCACAACACACATCCCTGCCTTGTCATGCATTACACGCAAGCACGACCTTCCACGATAGCGTGTGTTGTACGCAATACTGAGTTTCGCTAAACAATGATATAATATTAAAATATTATTAAAATTAGCCGTTATGAATATTAATAGCCACTTTTTGAAATTTTATAAATTTTATTTTTGAAAATGGACTTCATTGTGGATTCAGAATATCGAAATTAGCCTGGGGTGAAATTTTGGTATTTTTCTGGAAACTATCAATTTTTGATGAATAGTGAAAACACTGGGTTACTATTTAAAAACAGACTTTTTATTTAAATAATAATTTATTTTATTTAAGTTTATTTTATGTCAAAATTGATACATAATACCTATATAAGTTCAATGTAATTCATTGGAGTAATTGTATAATAATTTTAGATATATAAAAATTTAATTGAACTTTTCACTATCTATTACCCACCTCCTAAGAGAATTTTCAAATTTACATAAAACGTTATTGTACCGCTTTTGTGAGTGGAATTTCAAAAATCCAAGAGACACAGTTGATGTCAGTAAGTAAAATGTTGTTCAATGAGATTAAAATAATTTTTGGTGAATAGTAACTTTTTACTTTTATTTACCACGATTAAAAGTACATAGGGTAATTAAGGTTAAAAATGATATTATTATTACCCTAAAACATGTCCTAATTCTATTGGATTAGTGTAATTAGACCAAAAAACATTAGGAATAAAATATGACCATTTAGGCCCACTTGGATTAGATTAGGACATTTATTATTTATTTATTTAAATAAGGGTTAAAATAGTTAAAATCAATGTTTAATAACTAAATCATTTTTAATATACGTTTATACATAAGATAAATTCGACTATAAATACTCATTAGAAATATAAAACGATTTCATAAATAATGTTATTTTATTTGTAATTTTTATACATTAAATAATTTAATTTATTTTTGACACAAAGATGATGTGGTAATTATCTTATTAATGAAATATTGACATAATTGATGTTATAAATACCCAAATAAATGTAATTTGAGCCTTTTTATGGAATACACTAATTTTATAGGATAATATGACATGTTAGTATTGATTTAAATTACTTTTTGTGAACTAATAATTCTGTTATGATTTTCACAAAAATCAATTACTAAATAGTGTCAAAATTGACATAAAATAGTTTTTAAAACAAATATTATATTATTTATTGTTATTTTATTCTTAAAAATCTAAGGTGCAGAAAGATGACTTAGATAAGGTTATATATATTAATAATAAACAACTTTGGGTTCGTTTGGCTTGTTATAGTAAGTTTATTAACCTTATAGTGTAAGAACACAAAAAGACAGGGTAAAAGAAACATTATCTAACTTAATGTTAAATATAAATGATAAAGTTAAAATAGGAACCTAAACTTGTCTAAATTCTATTGGATGAGAGGCTTTCGGCCAATACCCCCTTATCTTTGAAATAAATCAATTTTGATCTATTTAAAACCGAATTTGGATTTATAATAAAATAATATTTTTAGTTTTTCCAAAGGAGCCCCTCTCCTCCCTTATAAAAAGGCACCTCCTCCCCCTCTTCCTTACACCAATTTGAGCCTTCAAGCTCGACCAACCCCTGAGAATATCTTCCCTCCACTTCCTTAGAAACATCCTAGAGATCCAAGTCTTCTTCAATGACCAATTTTAGTGCCCAAAGAGGAGGTCTCAAAGAGGCGCTTCAAAGAAGAGGTAATGACCGTTACTAATTCTTTCAACTTTATTTCTTCTTCCACTTCTTATTCTTTAGTTGTTTCATTATTAATTAATAAAATAAGTATCACTAATATACTGATATTTTATTATAAGTATGAAACGACCCTATTTCACCATCTATCCATCCGACGGAAAACGAAATCACCACGCGTGCGTACGCATGGAATACCGTCTCCACGCCGTGGTGTAATCTATTTTCCACCACCACCTTACATGGATGGGTATAATAATGTAAATAATGATTATATATGATTATTGTAAATTAATAATGATTATGAAATAGTATACAGACACTCCAATACAATTCCATGATCAGGGGAACGATATCATCGCTCGTGCGTACGTACAGAATACTGTCTCCACGATGTGATGCGACTCGTTCTACATTATTTTCATTGCATAATGGTTAAATAAATTAATTGAGGGAATTAATATGATATATATTACACTAATACCATTCTGGAAATGAGGTATCTATAACCTAAAAAGAAGAATATGAATTTATTCGACAAAACACGCATAAGAACAAAATGTAATAAACGCCCGAATAACAAGTAGCAATGAAATATTAATAATAATAAGCTAAGAATATGACAATATATGATATCATAACAATGAGTATGATTTTGGAATAAGTCAATGACATTATTTAAATCATTATACAGGAGGTTCGGACACTTACGAAGCAAATCGGACCTAATGTAAGGGAAAATATCACAATCTAATTTTTATCCGAGATTGTTTATACTTTGATATTTTCTGGGGTGTATTTTATCACCCACATCCATGATTCCTCAATATTTAATATTATTTCCATCCACCTATAATTGTTTAAATCCAATTTTACCCTTCAGTGTGTTTTTAGTAAAATAAATGAAATGAATCTTTTGTCGTTTTTCGTACGAGGTATTTTTTGACTTTTCCGACAAAAGTATGAGAAGAATGTTTTTTTAACTTATACAGAATGAATGTATTTTTAAAACATTATTTCCAAGAAGCTTCCATTAAAATTTTTAAAGTTTATTTCTAATCAACTTCTTTTAGTTTAGAATTGTATGACATGTTAATAATGTAAAATAGTTTTTGAATTAGAAAGGATATTTTCCTCAAGAATGGAGTTCAAGTATTTTATCAAAATTATTTTCCAGTTAAGATAATAAAGGGTTCTGTTTCTATCCCTATTATTCCATTGATTTGATTATGTTGTGATGGAATTATTTTTATGAATTCCTTTATCCTATATGAATTGTTTTATGATTTCATGATGTTTAAGAATCCCATTTTTATTACATGGGATATGCAATGATGTATGATTTATGATTTTTTGGTACACATAAGAATTGTATCATTATGAGATGTTTGGGACCTCTATCTCCCTCTAATTCATTGGTTAATGATTTTATATCTCATGAGATAGACTTGGCTGGAACGACAGGTTAAACCGGTTCAGTGAAACAGGACTGAAACGAAGAGTGAAATCGGTTCAGAAATGGACTTTGTCCACTAAGATAGTTTTGGAAATGAGTCATGATTAATAAGAAATGATTCTCTATGATTATGTGTGTATTCAAAAAAGTTTCATGTTTTATGTTATGATTATTGGGATTACATTTCACTACTATGATTTATCCCATGTTAGGATATTTTGATCTCTTTTGCAGGTTAAGATTTCCAAAATGTTATGCTCTTATGAATATGATGTGATTGATATTTCTTTTGTTTACCCTTACTGGGCATTTGAGCTCACCCTTTTATGTTTTATTTTCCCCAGGATATAAAGAAAGTTTTTAGGTTAAAAAAGGGAAGATATTTATGGGAGATGTTGAAGATTTTTCACCACGATTAGAAGATTATATTCCGAGTTTTCAAAGACACTAAACTATTACGGTTCTTGTGTGTGTATTTTTGTAATGTAATAAGTATTCCACAAAAGTAATGTAATGTCCTTGTACGTCAAGATTAGGTTATATACAGTTTGTATCAGGGGGAGGTTTAGTCAACCTTTGGAAACTAGGATGCGAGAACTTTAGTGTGATCCCTATAGATATTTCTAATGTATGTATAGGGATGTATCTAAGGATAAGTATAAGTATAGGTTATAGTACTAGAATAATGGTAACCTAAGATGTTAGATATTGAAGGTACTCCCACTTTATTATGTTGTTTTCCCTAGAGTGATTTTTGTCTCTCACACTATTCTTTTTGGGTTTTAGACGATGGATGGAACCCGAAGGAACCGTGTTGATCAATGTAATGGACAATGCAATGATTGTCCTCCTAAACAAACCAACGTTGTGGGAGATAGTGTGAAAAATATTATTTCTATACTTACAAAAGCTATGAATCATTCTGGACTTCCAAATGAGCAGAGAAGGGAACAATATTCTATTGAGTCCTTCATGAGGCAATGCCCACCTTCTTTCAGTGGGTCTTCCGATCCACTTGTTGCAGAACAATGGATCAGTACCACTGAAAATATATTTTCAGTTCCTCAATGTCCTGAACATGATAAAGTCATCTCAGCAGTATATCGTTTGGAAGGTGATGCTGATAAAGGGTGGAATCTTATCAAGAATGCGAGGCCAAGAGATGGAATTGAGTCCATTGAATGGGATGAGTTGAAGAACTTATTTTTCAATAAGTACTTCCCTCGTATTCTTCGATCAAATATGGAGAAGGAGTTTCATGAACTAAAGCAAAAGGATGATGAATCTGTTGGTATATACGTAGCGAATTTTACAAGGATTGCAAGGTATGCATCTGGCTTTATCATCCAACATGAAAGTAAAGTTGATCGATTCTTTAGTGGCATAAAACCAAATCTTTGAAGGGAATTATCTATAAGAGACTTCAGTAGCTATGAAGAAATTGTGAGATGTGCTATTAAGGTAGAAATGGAAGTTGGTGTTATATATCCATCTCATGGTTTTGACAAGAAACGAAAGATGGAGTTCAAGGAGAAATCTCAAAATAATGGTGAAAAGAAGATGAATGTTTCCTTATGCTCAAAGTGTGGAAAGAAGCATGGTGGAGATTGTCTTAAAGGGACTAGAAAATGTTTTATGTGTGGAAAATAAGGTCATCGAGCAGCTCAGTGTTGAAGTAATGGAAAAACTATTGCTAATGGTTTGAATAAAGAAAATACTACATAGAACGCACCAACAACACTTCAATGCTTCAAGTGCAATGAAATGGGGAATTATGCTAATCAATGCCCTAATCCAAGGGTTAATGATGATCGAAATGAGCAACCACTTAAGGCAAAGGAAAAAGGGAAGTCACATGCGATCACTACTAGCGATATTGAATATGACAACGATGTGGTGGAATGATTAATTGTTTATGTAATGGGATTCCAAAATAATGTTTTATATAGTATTGTGGAATATTGGAATATTTATGTATTGGTCTGTTGTGGTTTTCCATAATTTTATGTTACTGGTAACCATGTAATGTTATTGAGATATTTTTGGTAAGCAGATGATATGCGCATAATGAAGGGATAAGAAGATAATGAGACGATTGATTGTATTCATGAGCTCATGATTGATATAATGACTAATTGATATCATGGTTTGAGTATAAATAATTTTGAGGATTTTGGTTTGTGGAAAGTGTTAACTTTTAACTGCATTCATGTTTTCACTAAGGTTAAATGGGTATTAATTCTTCAAGAGAATACATTATTAACGTATTCACATGTTTTTAATTTGACCAACAAGATATATCTGATGATATATGGGGGATAAATGATGGAAGTCACGTGATTTTTATGTGACATTTCATGTAATCATTTTCTTTATAGTATGAGCTTGGACCGAAGTATTTTAGATAAGCCTAAAGATTGTAATGGATTATGTTGGACATAAGTTAGTATTTTTTTAAGGATAGAACATTTTTCGATATTATTGATGGGATTTTATAGTAATATAGCTTTAGAAAAAGGACAACCTACAGGACGGGTGACAGCCCATCACATCGGACAAGGCTGTGGGAATCGAACCCACAACCGAAGTGCGACTGGCCATTATCACCTACCACTGGCCTACAAGAAGTCCTTGGTTAGTAGAAACTAGTTTTATTTTATTATGAAGTATGATATATGATGTATAAGTTCCTTTTTGGAATCGTATATGATTAACCTCTCCATAGATGGACTTATGTATATTTGATAACTTTTTCTAACCTTTTGTTTGAAACAGACGGAATGACCCATCATTCTATCAAATGATCTATTAACACTTCATGAATAACAAATTAAACTTTATTTCATTAACAGATGATGTGGAAATTGTTCAAAGCACGAACAACAGTGAAATTGTACCAAAATAAAGTAAGTATTTATTCTAATTCAAATTCTTCAACTTTAGGGAAATGATCTTGAAAACCAAAAATGTTGTCCTAGTGCCCTTATATCCGATGAATCAGATGGTACCCTAGATCATCAAAAATTTATGGCTATCTGATTGTTGTATTTTTCATAGCCATGATCTCTACCACTCTCCATCAGAACATGACGGTTAGATTTCTCTTCCATATCCATATTTTCACCTATTTTCTCCTTTGTGGAAACCTAGTGATTAGTTAATTTGGGTGACCGTTACGTTTCATACTTTAGTTTTTAAAGCCAAGTTTTGGTATTCCTTTTTACAATGTGGGATTCTATTAAAGAAACTTTCGAGTAGTAAACCATTTATAACCCCAACGAATTTTGAGGGAGAAATTCATTTTAAGGGGGGGTAGAATGTAACACCCCAAGATTTTAGAAAAAATATTTTTTTTATTTCATTAATGTCTTGTGTTGTACGCTACACCAAAAGGATCTTGCACAACACGCATCCCTGACTTGTCTTGCATTACACGCAAGCACGACCTTCCACGATAGTGTGTGTTGTACACAATACCGAGTTTCGCTAAACAATGATATGCTATTAAAATATTATTAAAATTATCCATTATGATTAGTAATACCCACTTTTTGAAATTTTATAAATTTTACTTTTGAAAATGGACTTAATTTTTGGTTCAGAATATCCAAATTAGCCTTGGGTGAAATTTTGGTATTTTTCTGGAAACTTTCAATTTTTGATGAATAGTGAAAACACGGGGTTACTATTTAAAAACAGACTTTATTTAAATAATTATTTATTTTTTTAAAATTTATTCTAGATCAAAATTGATTCATAATACCTATATAAGTTCAATGTAATTCATTGGAATAATTTTATAATAATTTTAGATATATAAAAATTTCATTGAACATTTCCCCGTCTTTTACCCACTCCTATGATATTTGCAAATTTACATAAAACATAATTTTAACTCTTCTGTGAGTGGAATTTTAAAAATCCAAGAGACATGGTTGATGTCGGTAAGTAAAATGTGGTTCAATGAGATGAAAATAATTTTTGGTGAATAGTAACTTTTTACTTTTATTTACCACAGTTAAAAGTAAATAGGGTAATTAAGGGTAAAAATGATATTATTATAACCCTAATACATGTCCTAAATCTATTGGATAAGTTAAATTAGACCAAAAGCAACCTTAGGAATAAAATATGACTCTTTAGGCCCACTTGGATTAGATTATGACATTTATTATTAATTTATTTAAAGAAAGGTAAAAATTGTTAAAATCAATGTATAAAAACTAAATCATTTTTAATATAGGTTTATACATAGTAAATATTTGAATATGAATATTAATTAGAAATATAAAAATATTTCTACATAATGGTATTTTATTTGTAATTTTTAGACATTAAATAATTTAATTTATTTATGACTCAAAGATGATGCAGTAATTATCTTATTAATGAAATATTGACATAAGTGATGTTATAAATACCCAAATAAATGTAATTTGAGACTTTTTATGAATTACACTAATTTTCTAGGTTAATATGACATGTTATTGTTGATTTGATTAACATTTTTAGAACTAATAATTCTGTTATGATTTTCACAAAAATCAATTACTAATTAGTGTCAAAATTGACATAAAATGATTTTTAAAACAAATATTATATTTTTAATTGTTATTTTATTCCTAAAAATCTAATGTTTGTCCAAATTACTTAGATAAGGTTATATATATTAACAATAAACAACTTCGGGTTTGTTTGGCTTGTTATAGTAATTTTATTAACCTTATAGTGTAAGAACACAAAAAGACATAGTAAAAGTAAAATTATCTAACTTAAAGTTAAATATAAATGATAAGGTTAAATTGGAACCTAAACTTGTCTAAATTATATTTTATGAGAGGATTGCGACCAATCCCCAACATAGCTTCGAAATAAATCTATTTTGATCTATTTAAAACTGAATTTTGCTTTATAATAAAATAATATTTTTAGTTTTTCCAAAGGAGCCCCTCTCATCCCTTATAAAAGGGCACCTCCTCCCCCTCTTCCTTACACCACATTGAGCCTTCATGCTTGTACAACCCCTACCAATTTCTTCTCTCCAATTCCCTAGAAACATCCTAGAGATCATGGTCTTCTTCAAAGACAAATTTTAGTTCCCTAAGAGGAGGTCTCAAAGAGGCGCTTCAAAGAAGTGGTAATGTCCCTTACCGATTCTTTCAACTTTATTTCTTCTTCCATGTCTTCTTCATTAGTTTTTTCATTATGATTTAATAACATAAGTATCACTAATATACTTATATGTTATTATAAGTATGAAACAACCCTATTTCACCAAATATCCATCCTACAGAAAATGAAATCACCACGCGTGCGTACGTACGAAATACTGTCTCCACGCCGTGGTGTAATCTATTTTCCACCACCACCTTACGTGGATTGGTATAATGGTGTAAATGATGAATATATATGATTATTGTAAAGTGATAATGATTCTGAAATAGTATACATACACTCAAATACAATTCCACGATCATGGGAACGATAACATCGCTCGTGCGTACGTTCGGAATACCGTCTCCACGATGTGATGCGACTCGTTCTACATGATTTTCATTGCATAAGGATTACATAAATGAATTGAGTGAATAAATATGATATATATTACACTAATACCATTCTGGAAATGAGTTATCTATAACCTAAATAAAGCTTAAGAATTTTTTCGACAAAACATGCATAAGATCAAAAAGTAATAAACACCCAAATAACAAGTAGAAATGAAATATTACTAATAATTAGCTAAGAATATGACCATATATGATATCATAACAATGAGTATGATTCTGGAATAAGTCAATGACATTATTTAAATCAATATACAGGAGTTTAGGACACTTTCGAAGCAAATCGGACCTATGGTAAGGGAAAATATCACAATCTCATATTTATCTGAGATTGTTTATACTTTGGTATTTACTAGGGTGTATTTTATCATCCACATACATTTTTACTCAATATATAATAATATTTCCATCCACCTATAATTGTTTAAATCCAATTTTACCCTTCGGTTAGTTTTTAGTAAAAGATATGAAAGGAATATTTTGTCGTTTTTCATAGGAGGTATTTTTTGACTTTTCCAACAAAAGTATGCGAAGAATGTTTCTTAACTTATATGGAATGAATGGAATTTTAAAATATTTTTTACAAGAAGCTTCCTTTACATGTTTTCTAGTTTATTTTCAATCATCTTCTTTTAGTTTAGAATTGTATGACATGATAAGAAAGGAAAAGTGTTTTTGAAGTAGAAATGATATTTTCCTCAAGAATGGAGTTCAAGTATTTTATCAAAATTATTTTCCATCTAAGATAAAAAAGGGTTATTTTTCTATCCCAATTATTACATTGATTTGACTATGTTGTGATGGAATTATTTTTATGAATTCCCTTATCTTTTATTAATTGTTTTATGATTTCATGATATTTAAGAATCCCATTTTTATTACATGGGTTATGCAATGATGTATGATTTATGATTTTTGGAACACATAAGAATGGTATAATTATGAGATGGGTGGGACCTATATCTCCCTCCAATGCATTTGGTAAGGATTTTATGTATCATGAGATAGAAATGGCTGGAACGGCAGGTTAAACCGGTTCAGTGAAACAGGACTGAAACGAGGAGTGAACTCGGTTCAGAAATGGACTTCTTCCACTAAGATAATATTGGAAATGAGTCTTGACTAATAAGAAATGATTAGTTATGATTATGTGTGTATGCCACAAAGTATCATGTTTTATTTTTTGATTATTGGGATTACATTTCACTACTATGATTTATCCCATGTTATGATATTATGATCTCTTTTGCAGGTTCAGATTTCTAAAATGTTATGTTCTTATGAATATGATGTGATTGATATTTCTTTTGATTACCCTTACTGAGCATTTGAGCTCACCATTTTATATTTTCCTTTCCCTAGGATATAAAGAAAGGTTTTTGGTAAGAAAAAAATTTAATATCTTTATGGGAGATGTTGATGATCTTTCACCGCGATTAGAATATTATATTCCAAGTTTACAATGACACTAATCTATTAAGGTCCTTGTGTGTGTGTTTTTGTAATGTACTAAGTATTCTGAAAAAGTAATGTAATGTCCATGTACGTCAAGGTTAGGGTCTCTACAATTGTAGACTGACTCACCAGGTCGGTCCACTTCCTATCGATAAGATAGCAAAGCTCAGTCGAGAGCTTGGGATGACTCTATGTAAAAGAGATCATATGGCTTCATGGTGTGCCATCGACGATCGTCTCTGATCGAGATGCACTCTTTACTTCTTGTCTTTGGAAGGGGTTGTATAAAGCATTTGGGATGCAGCTACATCTGAGCACTGCCTTCCATCCCCAGATGGATGGCCGGACTGAGAGGACCATTCAGACTCTCGGGGACATGCTCTGTGCATGTTTCCTCGACTTTGGTCGCAGCTGGGAGGATTACTTACCCTTGGTGGATTTTGCGTACAACAATAGCTACCACTCCACCATTAGGATGGCCCCTTATGAGGAACTGTATGGCCGACATTGTAGATAACCTATGTGATGGACTAACCCAGGGGAGTCATCACTTTTAGGACCAAAGATGATGCATGCTATGACGGAGAAGGTGCAGATCATCCAGGAGAAGATGAAGACTCTACAGAGCAGACAGAAGTCCTATGCTGATAAGAGATAGAGACCACTGGAGTTCAAGGATGGAGACCATTTTTTCTTATGGGACTAACCTCGATGTGTTCTACGGAGATTTGGATGGGTTAGTATGTTATCTCCATGATTCATCGAACATTTCCAGGTCCTCAACAGAGTAGGTGAGGCGGCTTACTGCCTGGACCTTCAACCTCAGTTGCATGGGGTGCATGACGTCTTATACGTATCTCAGATAAGATGATACGTGCACAACTAGACCCACATCATCGGTCACGGGGAGCTGGACATTGATGACGGGGTGACATTCATGGAGGTCCCGGTGGAGATCGAGGATCGACAGGAGCAGGTACTACATGGATGGTCGATCCCTCTGGTGCGTGTTCGCTGGAAGCACGGGAACCACAAGGAGAGCACATAGGAGCGTGAGGCTTATATTCTTTCTCATTACCCCCATTTGTTCCCCTATTGTGTGTTTTATCGTTACGGGGACATAAATATCTGAGGTGGGGGTAATGTAAAGAACCATAAATTTCAAGGAATTTTTTTTCCTTAAAAACATAGGAATTTAATGAGTACGCAGTTTCTGAAGGAACCTGAATCCGAGGCGCAGTATGCTCAGAATAAGTTTTTGATGTTTTTTTCGTATACATTCAGTAAATGTATGAGTGGATTTTTCTATCTTTTGAACTGGTGCTCGGATTTGAAATCTGAGGACACTGATGAACTCAAAGTGCCAGTATTCACTTATGGGGACTTTTAACGAAGTTGCATTTTATGCGGGTTGAAATTTAAATTTTTGGGAATTTAGAATAAATTAAATAAAATTGATGTACACCATTTTATTTATTTTTGGTAGTTATTACCTACAATAAGAAGTTAAGGGTGGACCCACACCGCACATAACCTCCCCTGAGAGGATTTAGTGTGGTGGGACCCACATGAACCCAAACCTTTCCACCTCCCCTCAACTCCCCATTAATTACCTACTATTTATTTTTGACAACTTCTCATTTATGGTGGAGCCTATCCACCTCCCTCTTCCCATCAATTGTGCCAACTCATATAATTATTATCTACATTAAATATTCAGAACCTCTTTTGAAACGTATTGAATTGCATGGAAATACTATTAATTTGAGATCCTATTAATTTCTTTTGGGTTGGAATATAACATTGGGGGAAAGGCTCTGGAGAATTAAAAAAGAGGTGATCCTTCTTTGACGAAGAACACCGTTCCTCAACAAAGAACATCCCTGATGAAGAACGCGAAGGACATCTTCCAACAACACTTCTTCCTCGGATGCACTTCAACGTCAAGGAGTCTACATTGCCTACGAAAACAACTAATCAACCATCATTGAAGGGATAAAACCGTTCTACAACGATGCTCGTATTCCACGGCTCGACGATGTGCAACGTGTTTTGCAAGGTAGGGGTATGTATAATTTATACATGAATAAATTATCTCATTTTTTTCTTTTGTCTATGGAATAATCTGGGCCATATGTTACCGCATAATGCGGAAGGCACAGGATGAATGAAAACGGCCCGATAACACTCTTTTGTTCTTGATTTTTTATTCACAATGGAAATAGGTGATGATCGAAGGCGGAGACCACGCGCCAGACACGTGTGGAGGAACCACAGCCCGCAACCGCGGGCCACTCGGCCGAACCAACGAAACCGCTGCACCACAATGGCGTCGCGCTACGGAGGACTGCTACCTGTAATCCACGGGCCGATTTAGCGGCAAATAGTCCGGCTCATTGGTCGGCAAGGTGAAGGAGTCGAGGCACCTGAAGGGGCTGCACAGCAGGTCCGCGGCCCGACTGGGAGGGCTGCTTGCACCGGGAAGGTCGACCGGTTGGGAGGGGGGCACCTCATGGTGCCACCAGTTTGGGAAAGCAGGGCCCCCACACGGACCGCTTGGCTAGCTGGTCGTGATGTGGCCAGCAAGGCCGCACCCTGCTGGGCCAGGCTGCACTATGCCAAGTCGTGTTGTGTCGGTCCGGGTCGCGTCGTGCGGGGTTGGGCTGCACCAGGACAGGTCGTGCCATGCCTGGCCGGGCCGTGCTATGTCGGGCCGCGCCCCACCAGGCTGCGCTGCACCCCCTCAGACCGGGTCGCATGACTCAACAGGCCAGTCCGACCCCGTGCTGGGTTGGACCCACCAAAACAAGGTCGACCCGACCCGTCGGCCCACTAGGCTTGACGGACCAGGCATGTTTACACTAAAAAGAGAATATCTTGAAGACAGTGTGTCCGATCGATGCGCCATATTCGGCACTAGGACCCTCGTGATTTGGCGTCCGTTTGCAAAACACTATGTGTGTTTTGGGAGACTTTGGAAGATGGCCAGTTTTGGAATGTGCGTAATTCCAACCGGGCCCCTGGAATGAAAAATCAAATAACTCTCAGACCGGGTGTCTGATTGACGTGTCGTCTGTCATGTTGGGTATTTTTTATGAGACAGAACATTGGGATACATCAAATCTGGACTTCATGACAACTGATGTATAAACCCCCTTTTGCTCGAGTAGCGGTCCCTCCCAGAATCGAGCATGTTCTGTGTAGGAACCCTAGAGCTGGCTGCGACTGCATCGTCTTCTATATTGGAATCTTCCGTGGGTTCGACAGCGATGAATACCTTACTGGAATCCTCTGTGGGATCGACGGCAATGAATACTATTCTTTTATCCTATGTGGGTCCATAAGATTTACCTCTGTACTTGTATCCTGTGTGGGTCAGGCAGAGTAGCTGGTCTTGTATCCTCTGTGGGTCTGACAACTTAGCTGGTCTTGTATCATAAGTGGGTCTGACAGCTTGGATGAATCAGTGACTACATTTGATCATCTCTATTGTCATATGAAAGAAGTATATCTATGTTAGATGAGTCTTGAATTTCAATCGTTACCATCAGTATGATTTGATTTTTTTCTGTTTTTAATGGGTTGTTCAAGGGATCGAGAGTTGGAGCCGAATGAGAATTGATAACATATGTATATGTATGGTAATATACCTAAGTAGGGTTGGTTGATACTTCGTGATTGTATCTGTTCTTTATGGTTTATCCTTCGTGGATTCTGGGAGAATTTCCGAGGTCTCGGGGTCTCTACTGAGTATCGTTATACTCACCCCTACACGTAAAATACCTGGACTACATTGTGCGGGATGCAGATGATAGACAATGCTGATCATGGTAGAGGCTTGTAGATCTATACGGTACCCAGAGGTGGAGCACCTAGTGTGACATACACAGAGAAGAAGGACGGACCAGTGGTGATGGGAGAGACTATCTATACCCACCCTTCAGGTGGGATTCCGGAGGATGACTCGGTGGTTTCTGCTTTACTTTACTACTGTTGTACTAGACATTCAGTTGTACAGTACTTTCAGTTGGGTTTTTATTCTAGCCCATTCACTTTTCAACACTTACTTTTGTATTCAGTATCACTTTGTGCTTACATCTGTTGCATACTTTGTTGTGTTGTTTACTATTATAAAGGCAATGCCTTCCCTTTTTTTGGGATATACGCATTTGGTGCTAGTGGCCAGCCCCTGGCCTATGGAAGGTGGGATTGGGGTAGTCACGGGATGGGCCCCGAGGATGGGTCGTGACATATATGGATAAAATAAATATTATTCATTTAAAGATATAGTTGAAATTATCTTACAGTGGATCATTCATTTATTTTCGATACAGTCAAATGTTTCAATAAAAATAAATATGGTATAAATATATGGTGTGTATTATTATATCATAATGACAAAAATGTGATGTAATAAATGATATAAAGTGTATAAATGGAAAAATATATTATTCATATTTAAAATAATTCATTTTGATGTTATTTCATTTCTTTTATAAAGCATTTATGAAACCTTCAAAACCTATACTATATTCTTATGTTTTTAAAATCATATCATTATAAACATGACACACTTCCACATCACCAATGGTAAAATATTAATTATTTCATCCCATGGACATATAAAATAAATAAAAGACTCATATTTTGTAAAATAAAATAGAAAAAACTATAGGATGGTTTGTAGTTTTTATTATATTATTATATAGAGTCAAAAACCAATTCTTAGGAAATAATAATTAACCCCATCACTCTTTATATAAAAACCCACTATAGAATCCATTTATCTAGAGTAAAAATACGGTTAATCACAACCATACTCATCCATCCCCTGTAAATTTTCATTACATGATTCCCCCAAGGCATCAAGATGCTCATCCAAATATATATGAATCACCCTCTCAATGTAAGGTATCGTTTTTATCTTCTTTTAAATTTAAGAAACATATATATAATAATAATTTTGAATATCAATTGTTATTTTTTTTATAATTCATTAAAAACCCATTATTGTATTATTTATGTTACTTGAATGAGATAAAATTTATATCCTTTCATTTTGAAGATTGTGAAAGATGTTACTAATCTAAAATTCAGAATGATATTTCCCTCTCTTCTTTCGAATTCAAGAACCTTCACTGTAAATTACATTTTGAATATTTGTAGTTTATATTATTATTAAATTATAATGATCCATATACTATTCAATTTTCTCATAATTTTTTCGGATCATTTATTCTATCCTAGTATATATTTTACCTTATCTATTAGTATTCCAATATTTATAAAGGGGTCCTTTCTGTCTCCTCGTTATTGAAGAACCTTACTTATGTATCTCACATTGCCTTCCAAATACTACTAACATGATATGATTCTCAACATCCCAATTACATAATGTAACATTTCAATTCATTGATATTTTTATTTAGGTATCATTAATATTTATCATTATAAATTATGTACCACTTTTATGTTTCCTAAATTATCTTATAGTTTTACCACACCATGTTTCAATTCAAAATCCCTTATATTTATTATTATTTGGATATCAAAAAATTTCTTGCTGGATAATTTTATTACCCATCCCTCATAATTTATTTTTTAATTTTATGTGATGTGATACCACTTTTATCTCATTTAACCATTTATGACTCTCTAGGTACTACTGATATTCTGTAGAATTGTCAGTGTGATTTTCTTTTCCAATCAATTGTGAATTGTATACATCTAAACATTTACAGTCAAGGGTATTCATATAATTTTATAAAAAAATATTTTATTTGGGACTTTCATATAAGTATTCAAGTGTCCTTAGTAATTGGATAAAACATGTAGAAGCATGATCTTATGTTATATGATCTAGGTGTCATAATTATGCAAGTACACTATATTATTAGGATATGGGTTTCTATATAACACTTTAATTTATCAAGTAATGTTTTAGTCTCTTGATATAAAATGTATAGTTTATGGTATATTATCCGAATAAAATTATTTTATGATATATTGGTGGTAAAAATTGAATTTCACTTATTATTTACTGTTTTAATTTATCTCCACATTCTAATGTTTCCAATAGTTTATCATGTTATATGATGAAACGTTTTTAATTTATAGGATTATTAATCCTATTATATGAAATTTAAATTCCTATTGTATAAAATCTAGTACTTTCAAATTTTTATTCATTATTAATTACATAATAAGATTTATAAATAATCCTATTATTATGAATTTTTTAGGTTGTCTATGTTGTTTTGAATGTTAAAATATTTTAGAAAAATGTTAAGGATGTTTTCAATAAATTTTTCTATCCATCTTCTTATGATTATGTGTTATGTACTTAATTATCCATTGATACTCGAATAATCAAAATTCTATGTTTTATTAACTATATTTATGTGTAATTAAAATTATATTATTGTCTGAAAAAGACAAGTGTTATAATAATTAATATAATAGTTATGTATATCTTCATGGGTTTGTCGATTTTAGATTGATCATATGTTTAATGTGTTAAAAATACCACTTTTAAAATTTATGTAATTATATTAAAAAAATATTAATTATATTTTTGGTGAAATTTATGGCAACAAACCCCATTGGGAATCTATATTATTTAGTAAAAAATTATTTGAGGAATAATGCCTTTACGTTTTATAGACACAAGTTTAGAGGTATTGTTAAACATTTGGTTAAATATCATCATTAATTAATTTATAGTAATATAAAATAAAAATTTTCCTATTATTTATAACAGGATTTTAAGAAAAAATATAGTAAAAAATTCATTTAATGATTAATTTAATATCAAAGGTGTCCATCATAATTTTTTCTGTCAATTTTATAAGAACAATATTACTATACTTTAGAAAAAGGACAACTTGCATGCTCGGTGACAACACATTCAATAAGGATAGAACCCCTGAATAATGGAAGATTATTATATAATGACTAAAACTAGCCTATATTATCTCATAGTTAATATATCATTATTTTTAATTAAGTTATTTTATTAGTGAATATTAATGATTTACTAGTGGTTATACATAGAAAATTGAGGTATATGTTTATTATATTTGATAACTTGTTTGGACCATATTGGTTTTGAAAAATTGTTATATACATAAGGAAATAATTTTCAACATATAATAGTTCTTACTGTCCATTAAATGTGAATTTTTGTGTTATAGGCCTAAAAATTAATTTTTGGATATTAATTTCCTAGTGTAATGTATGATTTTTATATTTATTGAAATAAAACCAAAGGCTGAAAATATGATTGATAAATTTAAACATAAAATTTAAATATATTTCATTGTAAACATAAAAAAAGGAAATATTTTATAAAAATTAAGATAATGATCTTGGTACCTAAATTTTATCTTATTACATTTAAATATAATGCATTAGGTGGTCTATGAAAGCACAAAAAACTTATGATTTTGAATCCCTTATCTTTACAATCATCATTCACTTTAATTTTATCAATTATCTCAAACACTATCTACAGTTATTTTCTATTTTCTTCCCTCTCAATATCATTACATTCCATAGATGTTCTCCTACATAGAATCCTAGTTTTTTGTTAATATTTTACAGCTTTACCCATTTTGGGGACGGATCCACAAAAACCAAAAGCATTCCTCTATAGGAAAAAGGCTAGAAACTATTTCTAAAGGAATAACTATCATGTTGAGGTGTTTTCTTAGGTAAATATATTCACAAGAAAAAAATTATAATTAAAAAAGGTCAGGCGGTGTAAAATTAAAAGATGCAGAACACGTATGGAAAGACCACACATATAAAATATCTAGACAGTACAAGGGTACTGTAGTATAAACTAATAAGTTAAGGGATAAAATACACGTATAACAAGAAATATGACCAACATAGAAAATACTTGAAAGTAATAATTATAAGAGATACCAGTTATTAATATCTATTTTTAGGAACACCATACCTGGTCTAAAGTACTATGTATCCCTAAGCTCCTCTAAACTCATCATTGACCTATATGTACTCTTCATAAGACACAAAAAGTATGGGAAAACACTATTAAGGGGTGAGTATATACATACACATTAAGAATCCAATAAAGCTGAAGGGGGAGTAGTAAGAGATACAATATGAATAGAAAGACAACAGAGAGAACAAGATATAGAAATCATTGAAGGGTAATAGATCAACAGAAACCAAGAGTGATTCACCTCGTCCAAGATCAAGCGGCTCAACATGGAATGTAAATGAACTATATGCCATGTATTTCCCACCTATATTATTATATTAGAATCATCCTACTATTAGAATTTAAACCATAAAATCATGTTGCATACCATGCACGGACATACATCACATGGATATGGAGTAACCAAATATGAGGTTTTGGATATATATATATATATATATATATATATATTCAATCAAAAGTATCCCAAATGAGATTTTAATGGTATCTCAATATCACAACTCAGCTCATGATTATGATTTTCCAATATTTCCAAAAATTCATCAATGATCCCATAATATCAAGTGTCTTACTAGAAGTCATTTTTTATGTCCAAACATGCCTCAACATTGTGACACATAGTCGCAAAGGCACAATATCTAGGTAGAGGACCCATTCCCTGGAACAAAAATATGGTTCCACTCTGAATAGCTATTGGAGGATCCATGCCTTTCTAGACATGAGGGTTATACTCTAGAGGTAGAGGAACCCTTCCCATCCCAGTTGGAGAGTTCTATTATAGATGTCAATGAGGAACTACTGTTCGTATTTACTTGAGGGCACCACTATGTAGTTTTCCAAGGTTCACATACAATCTCTAATGAAGGTTACTAGTCAGTAGTAATTGAGGAACTATTTCTAATCTCTAATAGAGGGAACCACTTAGTATTTGGCGATGACCCACTTCCCAGATCCACTAGAGGGTACTACTAAGTAGTCATCGAGGACTCACTACCTAGATCTACTGTAGGGTACCACTCATATGTAATTATATATGACCCATGACCAAGATTATGTGGGGTTTCACGCTATTATTATCCTTTAGAATGATGTCATGATCACTCCTATCATTGTTTGTCACCTTCAATAAGATCCATTCCCAAAAAATTTGACATCGTATCTAGAATGATACGAAATAGGTAACCATTGAATTCTATGTAGAAAGATCTCAATATATGCTACATGATATCCAATATGAAATCCCAAAAGACAGAAATTCAGAAACTTTAAGTCTCTGAAAAAGAAACTACGTAGTAAACAATGTGTGCGGGGACCCACTTGACATGTGGCCCGTATCCACTACAAAGCCATGTCACTGAATAGCACACATTATCCAACCCATTTGTGAGCACACACCATGCATATGGACTACAAGATATTTACAAGAAATATTTTCTCATGACATGCCCTTATGGTCGTGTTCGTGTACAAGATCTCATTTTTGTGAACGTCTGTAAATTGTTTGTGGCCTCAAATGGTTTATAGCCTCGGTGCTATGACATTATTTATGTAATAATTAAAATAGAATGTCCATATCCATGTGATTCATCACATGGCTCACCAATATGGAGCATGGGTACATGGCTTGTGAGGGAACTAATCACAGTTCCATCTTTAATATTTTTTGAATCCTTTTCCACAACAATTTGGCGGATATATACCATGTTTTCATCATTGTACACAACATGTAGTTGGGTTTTCCATAGAATCTCATATACACAATCCATTATCTAATTCAAGACATTTCTCAATAGATCACTTCTCATTTCTAGAAGAATTTGGAATGTTTGGCTGTAGTTGTTCCTTCCAAACTATTTTTCATTAAAATTTATATTCGTGTGGTCCTCAGTGGATTTTTCACTTGACCCATAAACACTGAAAAATCCATTTTTGAAGATTTATCTTTTGGTCCTTAAAAAGATCCTCCATAGCCTAGAAACATTCTATATATGTCACTTAATCAATCCATCACTCATTCATGAAACCATCATGATTGTAGGAGTCTAATTAGGATAATTGTAAACCAAAAAACAATAAATGAGGACAGTATGGTCCCACTACATATGAACACATTGAAATTGAGGGAGAAAAGTTGAATAAATATTGTTTAAATGATCATTTCCAAGGGATCCTATCCAACGATCTGGATCAGTGCATCCAGGGATAGAAACAAATGAAATCATTAAATTAATCAAGTAAATAAATGCATGATAAGGTTAATATTGACACAAATGAATTGAATAGATAGATATTCATAATCAATTCAATAAATATTAGTGAAAATCTGTAATTGATTAGTCCAAACTAGGTATTGGACCGTTTGTTCAAAAATAATGTTCTCACAAATTATTGAAACAAATCATTTGATTTATTATGTCCCAATCTAATCTGATCCATAGTTTCATCATCGTCTAGTTTAATTCATAAATGGGAATATTATTTTGAATCCCTCTAATGTCCTAGTATTATGAAGCTAACCCTTGTTATTTATCCATAGAAGTATTCTTATATTAATTTTTTAGGACATAATTAATTATTGAATAAATTAAGTAATCAATTAAAACCCTAAACATACCACAAATATGAAAGATGTATGATTACCATACACATTCCAAATTCAGTGTCTGCCTAGGGTAAACAATGTGTTATGAACACAACCACATACTATAATGACTGATCTGATCATTTGTATAATAATTTTCCAACTATTATTAGGAACTGTACATGAACATTATTATATATACTGAATATTCTTATATAATTACTTCCATGCACACAATTCCATTAAATCACTTGATATCTTAGATCTTAGATTTATAAATATGTATAAAAATATTATAAATTAATAAAATGGAAAAAAATTGGACACTACAATATCCATTTTTTCAAGATATTGATTACTTAAATGAAAATATAAACAAACAACTCAAGATAATGAGCATGCATCATGATCTCTTACTATTATGAACTATAATACACATTACCATGATGCCACAATAAGAGAACCAATCGGATTTTCCATCCCCACTCTGTCCTCTCATATCAAATCCTGATCTCTACTGGGTGATCTGAAACGGTGGCTCTATCCTTGATGTTCATCTCACCCCATCTATGAAGCATGTGGGGTCACGAAAATATCTCCTCAGCTATGACTCATAGAATATACTTTTCTCTCACTCTAGATATGGTGGAATAATTAGGTTATAGAAAACCACCGTAACCCTTTATATGACCACCAATTTCCCAATGATCCTTGGGTATAGCTTTCCTCCCCAATTGAACCTCTTTCATCCTCATCGTCAGGAGACTATGAGTAAGGAAATTTCTCCATTCTCAAACTCCAAGGTCTTATTATGTAAATATGCATATTATTTCAAACTTCTATAAATCATCATCATGCACTAGTGAATGATATATACATTAACCATCATCACTCGGATAATCGTTAGTCCCACAAGAGATGTCTCACAAATCTCTATCCAGGAGAAGTGTGACCTATTGGGTCCCCCATACATGGAATTAAAAGGTTTCCTGATAATGGTAGAGTGGTATGTATTATTGGACGTTGGCACTTACAAGTGAAATTGGTCGTCCCATCTCCAACTGAAGTCTAACATACCATCCCTCAACATATCCTTCAACACAAGGATATTGGGCTTGGTCTTCCCATCCACATGGTTTTGAATTTCTATACTCAGCATCATTTGGGTCCCAAATATCTACAACAGTCTTGCCAAAATTTTTATGTAATCCACACATAATTATATAAGACAATCATCGAGGTCACCCAATGAAGGTAACTAATCCCATGTACATACACATGTCCCAAGCACTCCACTGAACTCTTATACCTAATATAAAGGAAGATTATAAACATCATCAGTATTTCAATGATGGAGTTATGAACCTTCACTAGTTTAGAATCCCTATTGAAAATTCCAGGGGTTTTTTTCTAATAACGCTATGGGATCTCAAGGGGTTGTAACAAACATGACAAAACATGGTTCTTAGACTTTACATGTGGACATGTGAAGCTCCTAGAGATGTTCTAATCTCTATTATTTCTCATTCTAGAACACTAGAAGATCTAATGAATGTCATTGTACATCATATCCACACAGAGATGTAAATATAAGTGGGATGTGTGGAACTATCACATCACCTCCTTTAGCATCATTATTTGAACCACCATCCTTCAATGAAAAATGAACACATGGTCCCCTTCCTTTATAATATCCAAATGGTGTATCCCCCTAGTATTTTTATCTATGAAAGAACTCATAGGATATGTCTCATAGTTGGTAAATCCCTCACACACTCGGGAAGCAGAGTCAACACCATAGATAGTAGAAACGTTTTCTTCTTCTTCTCCACTATGTTTATGTGTATGGAAAAAACTACTCAGAATCCTCCTGAACCAAGTGATATTGGAAAATTATGGTAAGGGATTATTTTATGCTATTACATTCCCCCAGATTATAGAATATATCAACTTCATATATCGGTAAGAAGTCCAACCAGTTCTATTGTCCCATGTTATGGTATCTCTATGTGAAAACATGAAAGAGATTAAAATGGTCATTGTAAAACATAATGTACTCTCCCTAAATTTAGTGCATTTATATTCTTAGGTAAAATACTACCACATCCATATCTTTATAAGAGTGACTTATTTTTCACTCAGGGTCTCAACTCTCTAAACCCATTTGCGAAGACCAATTTTCGCAACATCAACATGCAACTAAGACCATTTCATGAGGCATCACAATAAACTACCTTCTCCACCCTATCCTATTATAGTCTCAAATAATGAGAACTTTTGAACCATAGGCATGACTAATTGAAGGCCCTATAACACTACAAGGACAATTTAAACAGCTAACCATTCACATAAGGGTGGTCAAAGGGGTGGTACTATGGAGAATTCATCCGCAAACCTCATGAGGTACGATTCCATGAAATGAATGTTCAATGAACATAAATATAACATCATTGGATCCAATGAAATAAAAAAATATATCATGAATTGTTATGTGGATAAATTATAATTATAAATTATATTCTCTAAAAAGTGATCCTTTGGACTATAACTCTAAAACATTGAGAGATATACAAAAAATATGGTTCTATGACATAAAATCACGAAACATCATGAATTTCACTTCATTATCCTCCTCTGATTAAGAGTGTATTAATATTCCATTGATGAAGATGACCGCAAATGGGTCCATGTCTAGAAAGAAGAACTAGTTCATCAATCCCATAATCATGGTTGGGGCATTCGTCACATGATAGGGAATAAATTAGAACTCATAGTCTCTATACCAACATTATGATTTCATATTTGATATATCAACCATGAAAACCCTATAATTGAGGAAGTCGAACCATATATTTATCTTAAAGAACCATATCACACCTCATAACTAGTCAAATGTGTGTTCAATTCATTGAAATGTGTTGTTTTTATTTAGTATTTCCTGGTTTATGAGATGAAATTTTCTACAATCCCACAAGATCTCATCCACCTTTTTAAGAAACAATTTTGGGGCTACCCAGGGAAATACACTAGGTCTGATGAAACCCTTCTTTCAATGGCCCTCTAATAAGAATAAAAACTCCTAGATATTGGTAGAGTCCATTAGATATACAATAGAATATTTTAGAGCAATGTTGTGTTGTAAGTTGATACAGAACACCATCGCCCACATGAGAGGTATACCAAAAAAGTCTTCTAGGAATATTTCTATATAATTTTCACCAATTTAGGGAAATTGAATGCCTTAAGAGTACAATAAACCAAATTATATAATTTTTAAATAATAGGTGAAGTTATATGGACTCTTTATTGAGAAACCCTCTCATCCATCGATGATACCTCTCTAAAATATAATGGTGAACATCGTTCCATTTTTGAAAAGGAATTTGGATCATCTTCAGTGATAGTAAATATAGGCAATGACTATGACTAACCAATACATACCTCTTATGATGTCATAGGGTTCCATTATTAATATGAAAAGGTTCCACATTACCCTCTCTCCACTAAGAGATAACTCGCACTACCAGAAGATAAAATATATATAAGAAGAGTCTGTTGTAGGAACCTCAAGACAATTTTGTTGATCTTAATTCTCCACTAGGATCGATATCCAAATTTAACACCAGGAATGTAATTTTTAAAGAATGATTTGATCATGTTTATAATAATATAAAGTCAAGAGTATAATAATTAATGATCATTCAAAAAATAATCACATTTTATATGTGTCAATAATATTTAAAATCATGGAGTTATATGCGGCCCCATCGAACAACTCCCTAAATACGATGTGGGCCGCTTGTTGGTGGTTATGGAAGGGTCTAAAATTGTTGTCCACCACCCATATCTCCTCCAACACATCATTCATCCCCTCATCTCTAGATACTACACTTTCTTCACATAGATGATCCCTAATTAGGGTGATGCCTCTATCTAGGAAGTTTATCGAATACTTAACTATGCTCCTTAGCATATCTGGTTGGGCAGTCAGACGCTATATGACCTCTCCCATAAACATCATTGAACTGAACCACTCTAGGAATATCTATTTATTTATGTTTTCCATATACCACAAGACCACATGCCTAGGTCTAATTGTGGAATGATCTCAAAACTGATATCTAACTGACAGTAGCCATCTATTTACTATAAACGACTGAACTCTATAATGACAACTACCAGGTCCAGATTCATGGAGTTCCTATAATAGAAATAACTCACTCATTAGTGACCTATATAGTACACCAACACATGGTTGAATTTATAAAGAACCTACACTAGCATAAATCTCTCTTCATATTCCTTTCTCATTTTTTTTCTTAGAAGTATCCATCACAAATCATGTCAAAAGGGAAATGAGTACTATTTGTGAACCTCGATGTGTCCTAAAAAACATTCATTACTCCTTGTTACACCTACATATGCCCAGGAATTTTAATATATTGAAAAATGATGTGTATTACTACTCATGAATCCACTGTTGGAAGTTATGCAATGAAAGTGCCAACTCATCATTCATCTAAGTAATATGAATCCACCAGCGCACAACTACTATGTGAATGTGTCTAGATTCTGGTAAAACCACTTCATCTATTGGTGTCTAAATAAGTCTGATGGTAAATATCAAAAAATATACATTCCTTACAGTCTATGGATATGGACCACCAAGGAGCCCCAACACTATATAATGTTGGAACTCGTAATGAACACTAAGAATGTGAACACGCTTATCCTCATCTTCTGGAATGAAATTCTTCTAAACAGGTGGATATGTGGTTAATGTCCCACATATAGTGGGAATATCACAATATGGACATTGAATCCTGGCCCCAGTTCTCATAATATCATCATCATGATCCAAAACTTAAATCCTAGATAGATGTAATCAGATAAGCATCCTCAAAATTAATCAAGATGTATGATGGTAAGAATATAATATATATATATATATATAATGCAGTGATAACATAAGAAGTATATTCAAAGGCTGAATCATATATGATTAATGTACCATTCATGCCTATAACCAATGTCTCGGTATGCTGACTCGATAAGAAAGTATTCATGGTCCTGATGAATGGATACATCAACCACCTACAACACTAGTAGAATCATTGCAATGAAAGACACACTAAATACAATCAGATAATGTTTCCCTAATTCCATCCAAATCCTTATAATGTGACTACTCCATACCCCATACCATGTATCAAACCACCTCTTATATGAATATGTAAAAACATGACCCAAGATGGGGCTAGAGCCATAACTAACCAAAGAACACCTCTAAAGTACAATAATAGTACCCAATATCAAAGGCACAAATACCATGGTGGTGAATTTGTCCTAGTTAATTTTACAGACACATCCATCTTGAAGAAATAGGGAAAACTAAGTTAATGTATAAATATTAGAATGTTACGATAATAATCATGCATTCAAAACCTCTAGATAGCTAAATATAATGATAGTGTAAACTGAAAAATGAAGGGGAAAAATTAATGCCTTTCCAAAAATATGTCCCATCTTAAAAAAATTGGAATGTAAAAACATATAGAGAGCCTAACCCCTAATCTCCATGATTTGACCACTGTACACAGTACAAAGTAGTAGGTATCCCTAAGCTCATATAGAGTTACTATCAACATATTTGTTATCATAATTAGACATGAAAAATGTGGGAAAATCCCATGTATGGGTGAATATATAAATACCTAGTAGGACACCCCAAAATCAATAGAAGGATATGTATGAGATACAATACGAATTGAGATATTATAGATTGTATATGATGTATAATGTAGCAAAAGATAATCGATCTACTAAAACACTAAAAGGATGAACTTTTCCAGTGAAATGTGTCTCAAAATCGTGAGTAGATGAACAACACATTGATTATTTTTGACATATTTTAGGAGAGTATACTCATAAAAGAATGATTATGTTAACAAAAAAATCACGTGACATAACCTACATGTCTTCACACTCATAGAAATAGACTAGCCATATACAAAAGTTTTTGTATATATATATACATTTATACTCTATAAAAAATATCCAAAATTATAGAGTATTGGAATCTATATCTAACAACTCATTCTCATAAGAAGATTCGCTAATCATTCTAAAAGTCCATCAAAGTTTCCTAGCATCTCATACATCTTCCCAGAAGAAATTGTTCATGTCAAA
This sequence comes from Viscum album, assembly GCA_963277665.1. Classification (NCBI taxonomy): domain Eukaryota; kingdom Viridiplantae; phylum Streptophyta; class Magnoliopsida; order Santalales; family Viscaceae; genus Viscum; species Viscum album. The sequence goes on along the minus strand of OY728141.1, from coordinate 1,602,642,864 downwards.
AAATACCTCATCACTGTGATACATAGTCAAGAGGAATTAAATTCTAGGTATAAGACCCGTTACATTATAAAATAGGAGGGTTACACTCTAAAAATACAATAAAGAACCAATTCCCTACCCAACAAGAGGGTTCGACTCCATAGATAGAGGACTCATTACAATCTATGCTAGACTGTTCCAATCTAGAAGTCTTCGAGGACCCAATCCCCAACTCTACATAAAGGATGCACTCAGTAGTCATCATAGATCCAAATTCCATATTTACTGGATGCTATAAATGAATAGTTTTAGAGTCCCCACATCCCATCTCTACAGTAAGTTACCACTCAGAAGTCATTAAGAACCCACTACCCGTATTTACTGGAGGGTACCACTTTCTAGTCATCAAGGACCCACTTCATAGCTATATTGAATAGTAAAACTCAAAATATTTTCCAGAGGTACTAAATTCTTTATATACTAATGGGAACCAGTAATATTTAATTATAGAGCACATGTCCCATGATAATCAGGGTTTTTGATATTTTGTATTCCTCTGGTAATTCTACCTAATCACATATATCATTGAGATCCACCTCAAATAAGTGTCATGATCGAAATATTTCACACCATATCTCAAAATTAAAAATATATGAAACTATCATGTTCAATTTGAGTTAATCAATAGAGAATAATCAAAGGCCTAAATCTATGTCCAGATGAAGGCAATACCAAACCTTGATGTTTCATAAAAATGATAGAAGTAGTACACTATTTGCGAGGGGAACCACACGATGTGTGGTCCCAAACCACTACATGTTCATGTCCTGGGATAACACAAGACTCCAAATAAATTTATGATTACCCCCCCCCCCACGAAGGTGGAGTACAAGACTAGTCTAAGCTATCTACGGTCATGTCATGTCCTTCTGGTCGTGTCTGTGTAATTTTCCTCATATTTTTTCACATTGGTAGACAAAATTTGTATTCACACAAAGTAATGTAGATGTGATAAATCCATGTCATATTACATGGGAACATGGTTTCTTTTAGGATGTATTTTTCATCACCCGGATCACTCGAATAAAGATGGGCTACAAAAATTGTGTGAGAAATACATTCCATGACAACATTTTAATTTCTCGATACCCTAGTCGCCACAATCTTGGGGAAACATTCCATGTGTTTATCCTTAAACATGTTGTGTAATAAAGTCTTCAAAAATAATCACATATCAATGAATAATTATATGATTCAGTTTGAATCTGAATAGATCATTTCTCATTTCCACTACAAATATGTTGATCTAGTCTTTATTCATCATTCCTAGATGTTGTTTGTTGGAAATCAGATACAAATTTTCCTAGGTGGTTTTGATTATTTAGTTGTACTTTCCAAACCATCCATTGCATTGATTCATCCATAAATCCTTGAATAAATCTTCCATTTCATGAAAAAATTATCGATATGTGCACACATCATTGATCATTCGTTCATTTATCAAAACTATCATGATAATGAGGGTCTGATTGGGCTCGGTACCACCCGAAAATGTCGAACAAGGATTTTCGGGACCATCTAGTAGAAAAAACAATGAAAATGACACATTGAAGAACAATAATTTGTTTTAATTGATCATTACCATGTGTTTTGGCCAAATATCTAAAATAGGCCATTCGAGGATAGACACAAATGAAATAATGAAATTAATCTAATATGTAAGAGAATACTAGGATGTAAAATGCAAAGATAAATAGAAGTGATTGATCTAAAAAATAAATTTAATAAAAAAGGGTGTAAACCAAAAAAAATTAATAAAAAATTTGTATACGATCATTCGTTTTAAAATAATGATCTCTCCATCAATCAAAATAAGTTGTTGTATTCATTGCATCCTAATCTATTATGATCCTCACTTTCTTCATTATTTGGATTGATTTTATAATGAAATGGGGTAGTAGAAACTCCAAATGGTCCCTAGATTACAAGGATAAACTTGAGATATTATCCATGAAATTATACTTATTTAATTTCAAATTGGTCAAAATTAATGAATGAATGAATGAATGAATTAAATAATCCTCTAGACGTACCCCCAACCAGTGAAATATCAGAATACCCTTTGTTGACATACTATTTGTTTCTATTTGGATAAAAATTTCATTTTACAATCAACCATTGACTAGTGTTTCTGATCTAACCTCTCATTTAATAGTTATCTCATTATCATTAAGAAACTACACACTTGAAATATAAAATATTTTTATTCACTCTATAAAAATAATTCTACAAACACCAGGCCACGAAATCGAATTTAGTATCAACTCTTAGCTATAGAAATTATTATAAAAATAATTCAATGTATGATAAGGAAAAAAATGGTCACCACATATTCCATATGATCTTTTTTTATATCAATAACTCTCTTATTATGAGGATATTTCATTAACTATTTTTACGATATGGGTTTTTTATAAAAGAATATTTAAGCATCAAACTCTCATTTAGTAAGATGAAGATTAAATTATGAGGAAAATATTTATATATGTTGGAAATAATGTTACACACTAAAATATAAAATACTAAAATCATAATCAATAGTGTATGGGACATTAAGAACCATGCCAAAAAATTCATGGAATATGTTTATTTAAATTTAATCTCTTTTATGGTTTATAGAAGACACAGAATATAATGGAAATGAACCACAATATAATATACAATAATAACCACACCATTGAATTATTGGGTATGAATAATAATGAATAAATGTTGAAAAATATATATTTTTCTCAAATTCTTAGGTTATCTATTGATTATAAAAAGTTATAATAAAAATTTTAATGTAATATATATATATATATGAAGTCTAAATTTTAAAAAAAATAGTATAATAATTCCTTTAGAATATAATTCAAACTTTTTTTGACAATATTTGAAAAATATTTCAAAAATATATAATTCATTTCTTAAATGAGGATATCACAAGTATCTTATTCATATTTTTTTGGTTTTCTTATGAAATATTTCATTATTCGATGAATAGTAAAATATATTGAATTTCATTTAAAAGCTAACATTTAATATAAGAGATTTGTAAAGTAAAATTATATTTTAAAATGGTTTCAATATATAATGTATATTATTTTATATAAATAAATCTATTTAATGTAATAGAAATAATTTTCATATTGGATATTTATATAAAAACATTGCAATCATTTAAGAATTTTCTCAATAAAAACTCACTTTCTCCATGCATCTGTAGGATTAATTACATATTAAAATTTTTCGCTTATGTGTATTGAATTTAGTGAAATATATTATATTTTTAGAATAATAATAATTTATAATATATAATATGATAATTATTTTTAAAAAATTTAGATTTCAAAACAAAAATTATTATTTACAATAATTATGTAAACAATATATTTACTAGGTGTTAAACTAACGTTATAAGGTTTAAAATTACCAAAAAAACATACCTAAAATAAATTTCATGGAAACATCTGTACCATATAATGTATTTGGATCGATAATATTCCATTATGGACCCTTTTTTATGTGATAAAAGAGGTAAAATCATTCACTTTCATAAATCAGAATTGTGTCACTCACCTTAATAAAAAAGGCCACCCACTATCCTATTTTCTACACAAATTCATACCCTGTTGTATTATAATTGGAATAATAAAAACACTTCTTAAAATATATCTTATCATCCTATTATCCTTTTTTAATAAATCCATCCCATGATGACTTTAGTGAAACCCTAACGGGGATACCAAAGTAGAGGTAACATTCTATAATAATATTTTTAATTTTATTTTTCCCTCCACCCCCTTAAATTATTATTAAAAAATAATTATATGTTTAAATAAGTATATTTCAAATAAATATATTGTTCTATGTTAATGGAGTTCCCTTAAACACCATTAATTCCAACAAATTGGTTAATACATCATCAATCGTTTATAGGGAAGGCTACCACTTTGGGAAACGATGCATTTTTTTCTTTTACCACCTCTCAAAATTTGGTATAACGATGGATATTATATATATATATATATATGTGTGTGTGTGTGTGTGTGTATGATATTATAACATTATTATACATATTTAGTTATTATATCATATAGACCAATTTATATTCCATTCCATATGGGATACCATAAAATTGCCCGTGTGCTTGGAGGACTACCGCCTCCCAAAGAGGTGTGATTTTACATCTACTAATTCATTTCATGGAATGGGATATGTATAAATTTAATTAATATATGTGATATGAATTAAATATATTTTATATTGAGGACATATTTATCATTATAAAATGAAAATGTACCATTTTAATTTTTAAACTGAAATATGATAACGTTGCTTGTGTACGTGTGGACTACTGCATTAACAAAGTGATGTGACTCTATTTTACCACCACACCACATGGAATATATATATATATATATGTTTATTTATATTTAAATTTATAATATTTTATTTATCATATAATAATAATTTTATAAATACTAAATATTATTTACCTTTTTTCCGTGATGACCATTGAATAATTAAAACATTACCCATGCATATATAGGTCTAGAATCTCTGTGACTATAAAAGAGTTCATTTATATTTACATCGTTAATTTTTAGTACTAAAATTATAATTAAAGTATATTTATGATAATTATGTAATTATTATTATTCTATATATTTTTATATAATGATCTCTTCGACCACCAGAAACCTTTCAAAGTCATTTTTTCAACATAATTCAAATATCATCAGAAAACAATACATAAAAATATATTGAATAAGTAATCATATATAACTAGAAAATGAGTGAAATAAATGGAATTAAAAATTGGAAAGGGTTATTAATAATATAAATAATTTACATAAATTTATTATTCAGGTATATAATGAATGTATGTGTTGAGTCTAACTCGGGGAAAGGATTTAATCTAAATTTCATTTCATTGAGGAATATTAAAAAATTATGCAAATCATTTATCTTATATTTTGTATATATTATTTATTTGAGATGTTATATCATGGTTCATTAATAACTCATTCAATTTAAATTTAAAATATTAATTATTTAATCCAACGGGATTTTAAATTAGAATTTCTATGTGGTGAAGAATATAAGAACACATTTTGTTTTCATTAGGTTACATTAAATCTATCTTGTGGCTTATATTATGAATTTTTTATTTCATGATTTTTTAATAACTTAATTTTATTTTCAAATTATTTTATTTTGATTTTATATTGATACTCATAATCATTTCATTGATAAATTACACATCAACATTATAATCATTATTAGGTTTTATTTCAAAATATCATTTTAATCGACATTGTTGAATCATTAATTATATTTGAACGAAAATTTTGATCATTGTCTAATAAAACCATTTCATTTATTTTACTCTAGTTATTCATGATATTTTTATGTAATTTTTCAATTTCTCTACTCTATGTGCTTAATGTAATTGTGCAATTTACTTTTAAAAACATTTGACTATATTTCTCTATTTGGCTGGAAATTCATTTTCTTCCAAAACAATGTTATCCTGAAAAAAAAATATAATTTTAAATTTTTTCAAATCATTAATTTAATAAAGATTTACCCATTTTGTTTTTTAAAATTTTTAATATAATATTTTCTTCATTTTTTAACCATTTACTTCATTTTCCATTTCACAGTTCCTAATGATGTTTCCTTTTAACTTGTACAACATGTAAAAAATTAACAACTACCATGACCATGATTTCATTGAATCTTACACGGAATTTTTATAACTACATTTTTAAATAAAATTTTCTCAATGATATTCCAATTTTATCAGTTTATTTATAAAATTGATTTTCAAATAATCTGGTATTCAAGAATTTATATGTTTTAAAATGTTATTTTGAAAATGAAAAAGAAATTTTATAATATAATATTTTACAAGATATTGAATTGTATATATATTTTAAAAAATTTAAAACCCATCCATTTTACATGTTCCACATTGGGTATATGTTTTATTAATACCATCCTTACTATATTTTTAGATGGTTTGTAATTATATGGTCTTAGGAGAGTATTGACATTAAATTTCATGATTGTTTTTTATATTCAATAACAGTCCCTTGAAATTTTCACGCTCATATAATCATTGGAATTTAAATTTCCCTTAAATATTGAAATTATTTATCATGGATTATTTTATTTTATTTAAACCTTATATCATTTATAAATGTTGTACTAAACATTGAAAGTCATTTTTTATCATGTAAAATATTGATAAATGTATTTTATTTACTCAATAAAAATATTTAATGATAATTAACATTATTTGTGAATTATATTTATTTATCATTATACAAGGAATTATTTGGACATGAAAGAATCAAGTCGATCATGGTTATAGATCACTATTGGTGCATTAGTTGTCTTAGGGGGAGAATTAGTTGGCTAGATTTACATAAATTGTTTTATACACCTCAGGCTTAAATTATCTTTAGGATAAATCATGGTGGTATAGGTTTCATGTGATTTAGAAACATGACTCCTAATAATTTACAATATGATTTATTAAGAATTCAATTTTTTATCGAGAATATTTTTTCTATGAAATTATCTATAGGTGCATCACATTCTCTAATTTTTTATTAAAAGGCATGAGTTTTTAGTTATTTAGATTTCAATATTAATTATGTCATACCTAATAATGAAAATAATATAATTGATTAAATAGAATGTGTTTTTGGTTATTTACACTTCCAAATTAAGTATTCTAAACAAATTATTTAAATTTATTGTGTCTTATGAAATTTACAATTTTCATGTTAATTATCTTCATTGATTCATGGAAGATTACACTATAAATAACTCTTACTGAGTATTTGAGTTCACAATAATTTAGTTTCTCTTCCATCTAATCATTTATGTGAACTATAAATTGTATGAAGGAATATTCTAGAGGGAATAATGGTATTGCACAAAAAATAATGTTTTCATTTATGTATTCAATTATAATATGATAATAATTTATATGTATAGTTTTCCTAGATGACTAAACAATTTGATCTTTCAGGATGTGATTCTCAATATTTTATGCTAATTTTAAAAATTCACTCACTGGCTCACGGATAATGGGTTTTGGGTCACACTATTTTACTAGTTTAAAACTAATGTTTTGATGATAATGATACTTTTTTATATTTTCCACTAACTATTATAAATCAAAAAATGAGGAAAAATTATATTTATGAATAATTGTTTTTTGATTTTTAGTAAAAAATTAAATTTTAAAATGATTCATTTTTTTTATTTCCCTCTAGATATGGTGAAATTTCATCTATAGGGATGTTTTGAGGGAGGGACATGGTAACTTTATAACGCACAATGAATATTTATTTTAGTATTATTCAAGGAAACTAAAACTTCCCGAGTTAAATCATTCATAAAATGATCCGAAATTACCTTTTTTTCATCTAAACATTTGTTGACATAATTTATATAGATCCATGTTTGAGATATAAAATAATAATTAATGTATTAATGGTTTATTCACTCAGAAAGAGTTGAATATTTTATAGAGAATATTTGAAAAATATATTAAATATTATGATTGATTTATTATTTATCATCCATAAAATTAATCAAATGTAGCTATCATTTTGAGTCAAAAAATAATGATAAATAAAAAAAGTTACATTTTGAACATGATGCCTCATTAAACAATTCTATAAAATTTTCCATGAATTTATTCTTATTGTAACATAATCTATTTTTAAATTTTTTAGTTAAATATATATTGAAATTTATAATTAAGATATCTAATAAAGAAGAACATGAGTTATAAAGAAAAGGTGTAATTATATAGTAAGTGTATGATTCTGGAATTTAATAATAACAATGAACTCATTTTCAGATTTTAGAAGATAGTATATGTGACATGTGATTCAAATTTGATGAATGAATTGTTGAGTGAAGTTTATATTTACCCCTTTCAATTCATCATGAAGAAAAAAATTGTATAAATTAGTTCTAGAGTATTAAGGGTGGGATGGAATAAAAATAGAAATTTCAATCTTTACTAAAAATTATTGAATTTTCAATTGGATAAATTTCAATAAATATTACAGAAAATGATTTTTTTATCGATTTCAATTACATGAGTGGAAATTAGAAAATGTATCTATGATTTCATATTGGTATTTTCTAATTAAATCTCTAGGTAATTGTAACTTCCCTACAAGTACCCTTGGGAAAGACTGAGAATTCCATATAAACTCATTGGTATGTCCCCTTACATAAGATAAAGATGACTAGTAGTGATGGTATATGTATATTAGTGGGGATATTATACATTAAATGTCATTTCATTAATAGGGATAATAAAAAATTAAAAAATCAATAAATAGATAATGAGTTTAAAAGAAGAATCCAAAAATAGAAATTCATTGTATATTAATAGGAGCTCCAAAAATGGAATTCATTATAGAGTAGTGAAAGTATATAATAAATAATAGGTCTATGTGGTCATATGGTGTATGTCATATACCTCACTAACTCCATGCTCTAAATTTTCACCCATACACTATAGGGATATTTCCCCTCCTTTATTCTCTCATGAAATATATTAGTGCCATGAAATTCCTATGTATTGTGTGAGTACCTGACATAGTTGGACAACTCAAAATTATCCTTAACCAAATGTGATCATATATTCATGTGTATGACCTTATGATTATAAATGTGTAAAGGTATAAAAATATAATCTGAATCTAGGTGTTAGCGAACTAACCAACATGTCAAAAACACCTGACCATACCTGGTTCAGATCCATGATTGAATATAACAGAATGCATCGGAATAAGAAGACGTTTTCGTGTAAGACATCCTCGTAGATTCACGGGGATGATACTTCACATAATTAAATCCTTAAAATTATTATTTCACCTAAATCCTTTGAATGATAATAATTTTTTTTCACATTTACTAGGCGATCACATGGTGACTGGGATTGGTAAAAAAAAGGAAACCTCAAGGACTCCATTAAAATATTGATGTGTCTGCCTCATGCATCCCCCTTGTATTTTTTCCCCTCATCTCTATCATTACAATCAATAACACTATCAAATTATGTGATGAATATTTCATGACATTAACCCTATATCAAATAACATTAACAACAACTAGGGAATTCTAAAACATATATAAGGCTTACACATAAGTAAACATTTCATATCATATTGATTATATAGAATAATACATAATAAAATTAAATCATAATAAAAATGGACAAAATTTTCTTAATATCACACATGGAATCATGACAAGTCTAATTATACACACACACACCCATTCACATGTGATCACAATCAATCTTGTTCATTTAATATTCTAAAAAATATAATCATTAAGAAAAAAAGTTTAAACAGAAGTCCATAAAGTTATGAAAATTCATACATCAATGATATGAAAGTCAACCCAAATGTTTTACACATATTTTCAACACCTGAACAATTCTCACACAAAATGGAATGATTTCCACATGCCAACATCCCCTGGAACCATCACTATTTTAAAGTATTTTATACTTACACCTATCATGGATAATTACGAATGTAAAATTAAATTTGAAAAAATTACATTACTGTGTGGAAAAACAATTTTAAGAATAAATTTATACTCATCAAGATGAATACCATAGAGAAAATGATGTTTCAATATGTCTGAAAATGAAGAATATATTGATCATATTAGGTTAGAATAATAAATTAAATTAAATTAAATTAAAAGAATATGATAGAGGAATATAAAGAGTGAGGGAGGCATGGAAATATGAGAGAGACATGGGGGATAATACATATCCTCTAGGCACCTCACCATTTCTATTATTAATATTATTTAAATAAAAATTAATGATATCATTTATTTATTTCAATAAATATAATTATTATTTTTCCCACTTTCCCTTTGATCATAACACATAATAATGGGTTTTTATTAAATAAACCGTTTAAATATAAAATCATTTTTTAATTACTAATAAATCTAATATATATATATATACACAGTCATATTATATATAAAAATTTCCACTTTTGTATATTTACATTACCCATGCATAAATATATATTCCCATATATATATAAATTTTAAATATATATACATACCCACATATATGTATTTATATAATTTTTTTCCATAGACCAAATAATTTATTATTGAAAATGGATAATTATAATAAGAAAAAAAATAAAAACAACAATATTTATTTTGAATAATAAATATATAAAATAATATAAATAAATAATTTTTCAAATTAATCATTTGTTTCATCTAATTCATAATGGTTGAGTGATTAGATTCATCCCCTTATGGGGTTTTAATTTATTAATATGAGAAAATGGATGAAATAAACGCCTTTTAACTGAGACAACATCCAAAAATGTTGGAATAGAATGAGAAATAAGATGTAAATAATTCAAATAAAATTAATTAATAAAACTCATAATAATTAAATAAACTAATATTTAAATTATTTTATAATTTTCCATGTGAAAAAATGTCTGAAGTGCACAATTGTTATGCCTTGTATAGGAAAAAACATACATCATGGACCTAATGGTGTTCTTCAATTTCATAGATGAAACACAATTTTGGACATATTAATTATTTAAATCAATATATAATAACATTAACAAAAAAATTATCCTTACATGCAATTTGACAAAACGTTTGATTTGTATAACTATAATATTGTGCCTTTGGTAATGACATTATCCCGGACCTAAAAATTATCTCTAATGTGCCATATGATAAAACATTTTATAGATAATTCATTTTTTTATAAAAAATATTGATATAAGATTATATATTTAATATTCTTATTTCATCTATTTCAATACTCTACGTGCCCTGAATTCCCTCACAAAATCAATGCTTGACTATGAAAAATTTCTAAAGAGTAATTCAAAGTGTTTGAAGAGTTTTTTATAAATTTATAAAGCCCTTTAAACAATTATTATATTATTTATATTGAAAATATATATTTTTCATGAAATGGTAAACACATATTATTTACAAATAGGGTTTTATTATCTTTTGAATTTAGAGGAATTTATAAATATTCTATTATATTAACATCAAACCATTGAGGTGTATCTATAGTGGGATTTTTTGACCAAATGAGACCAATGAGTTCAATCATGAGAATCCAAATCTCATGTATCCATAATATGATGAACAATATAAATGTAATAATAAATTATCTATTGTGTGGGTTCAAACAATAGATTCTACAGGATTCTACCCAGAACCCAAGGTATCAATCACCTAGAACTAACCCATGTCTTCCTCCTAACATGTTTGTAACAATCATAAAATATATATTAAATAAAACTAAATTAAACTAATTAATTTCAAATAATAATATATCATAATAGAAGGGAACTAGATATATAAAATAAGGAGAAACTATCAAAAAATGGAAAGAAAAAATTATGAAATTTAATTAATAAATAATTCAGTGGCACAATAATAATTATATATATGGAATTTGACCCTACGGTCTTCTTTTGGATGCATTGGCACACCAAAAATATCATTAATAAATAATATATATCATGTGTGTCACCCAAGTATATTATAATGAACTATAACAACAAGAACAACAATCTCATTTTATAGTAACATGAAGGTCCACTCTATATTACTCATTGAACACTATGGTTGTTCTTCTACCCAAATCACATCTAATATATCTATTATCTAAACTACCCCAACCCAAATAAATGAAAAACCATGTCAGTGAGTCTTGGTTTCTCTAATACCATTTTGTTACGGCCTAACCATAATAAACTTCTCAAATCCAATATGTCATATAACCAAATGTACACTTCCAAAGGTGCTAGAATGTTAGGACTAGTTGTGAGGTTTTATTTGTGATAGTGGGGAGAATATACCATTAATATAATGCAATAGAGGAGGTTAATAAATAAAAATTAGGAGAATAGATAAATATTTAGAGTTTAAGAGGAAGCTAAAAATAGAATACATGGTATATATATATTATTTCACAATTGGAAAATCTATTGAGAGTAGAAAAGGAAAATTATAAATAAATGATCTATTGGGTCATCCAGTGACTATCATCATCTCCTCTAGCACCATGATCCACGTGATTATCCATCAACCACAGTGATAATTCCCTTCATCGAGTCTCTCCTTAAATCTAAATCACATTTAAATACCTATTTATTTTTTGAGTAAAAGAACTTTTAGGACACCACCAATTAATCAAAAACCATTTGTTCTTCAGTCTACAAGTATGTTCCATGATTATAATTAATGTTTAAAGGTACAAATATAAAATCCCAAAACAAGAGGATGAGTGCTAACCATGATGTCATAAAGCCACATTCGAAACAGCTTCGACTCCACGTTGGGTGATAACTATATGAGTCAGAGGAAGAAAACTAGACATTATACGACATCCTCTTGGAATCATGGTTATGATACCCATCATCCTTTATCCCTTATGTGGACCATTCCACTTGAATCATTGGGAAAATAATTACTAGTACTCAGAAAGAAAAGGCCATAATGTGGTGGAAAGAAAAAAGGAAAATCAAGGCAATCTATAGCACAACAATGACATGACAATGTGGCTATCTTATTCCTCTATATTTTATATTTGTCTCTCATCTCATTCATAAAACTTCGAAGCACTCTCCCACAAATGGGGTGAATATTTCACAAAGGTATAGATTTCTTAAAACCCACTGACAAACACCAAGGCATGTTAATAACTATTCATTGTGAAAAAAATGGTAGGAATAACATATCTTACTGATTATATAGCAGCATAGGAAATTGTGTGATAATAACAAAACTGGGATAAAAGATACTCAAATATCACTCATGAAATCACAATGGTTTTTATGAGGTATAGACACACTTATGTCAGTTCAATATTAATAATGATCAATAAAAATGAAAAAAATATAATCATCAAGGTATTAAGTGAAAATTTTATCCTTGAAAGGTAATGGATAATCTACCTCATTTTTTCCTAACACGACATTGTCATTTTGAAAATATTTTGGTCCCCTGAACCACAATCAGACCAAACTGAAAGATGAAAACACAATAATAGATCCTTGAACCATCCTCATGTCAACATTATTTTTAATTATCTATATATTTTAAAACAAAAAAATATTAAAACTAATCATTAAAAAATATCACAATATATAAAAAAAATATTAGAAATAATTTTATACAGATCGAGATGAATCAAAATGAACCAGATATGTGTCAATGCAGCTGATATCAAAAAAGACATTGAGGGTATAAGTTTATAAATATAATATAATGTAACAAAAAAAACATATGATAGAGGGCGTTGTAATTGAATGATAGATACATGGTGAATAATAAATCCAATGCAGGATCGTCACCCTTACACTTAATAAAAAATTTTGAACTTCAATTAATTGTATCATTTACTCATTACTCAAATTGACATTAATATTTTACCTCTTTCATTTTTCTCTTAACACATTCCATGTGTTATTATTAAACCCGATTAATAAATTGAATCACTATTTTAAATACATTTAAATGTAATATAACATATTAGTATATACTCATAATATATATACACATATCAACATATATATTTATTTAACTTATATATATATATATATTCATCCATATATATATATATATATATATATATATTTCTATTCATACAAAACCTCATATATCGAGATACAATTTAATTCACCACACAATTAGATTTTTTTGAAATATAACCATTATTATTACTATAAAAAACATTTATTAATATTATTTTTAAATATATCACTATATTTTCACCAAAATATATATAAATTAATGTAATGTTTCATAAAGTATTTAATAGAATACCACTTAGATTCATCTCATTAAGGTCTTTATTTTTTATGATGTGTAAAAACAAATGAAATAAAACATTTTTAAATATTACCACAACCAATAATTGAGGAATATAGTAGAGAATATGATTTATATAATTCAAAAAAAATTAAATTAATTAAATTAAAATAAATAAACAAAATAAATATCATTATCTTTTATAATGAAACCTAATGTTTAATATGAAAAAGGTTATCCCCCACCTAGTGTAAACCCCGTTTTCCAGGACTAATAGTGGTATCATGTTTATCATATGATTAAAATTTCTAGAAATATTGATTTATTTTAGAAAATTCAGAATATAGATATTTATTTGATTATCCCTATGTCTCATCCTACCAAACATCTATCATACACAATTATTATGTCACATATTAGGTAAGCCTCTGACCCTGGACCTAATGGTGCACTTGGATTTCCCAAAAAAAATACATCATTTGGGAGATAATTAATTCTATAGAAGAATATAATTCACATAATATTTTATTTTTAAAATTTTATTCCATCTCCACCAAGGTTCATCTAGAAAATGAATCATGCACTAACTCAACACCTGACATAAAAAATATTCTATAGAATATTCCAAAAGCGTTAAAATATTATTTTAAAACTTTTTTAAATCCATTTAAACATTTATTATTTTAATTTTATTGAAAAACATAATTTTTAAATAATGATACAAAAAATTGGTTAAAAAGAGTTTTTAATTATATATAATAATTTCAAGATGTTATAGTAATAATGGAATATGGGTCATTATTGAAAACTTATCTAAATTTGTGGATTTCATTATAATTATAAAAGATATTAATTTATATCAACATTTATAATTATATCTCAATGACATAATAATGCTTCAAGGAGTTCCCATATCAGTCATATTTGAGCTCAATCATTGATTAGCATCAAATTTTTTGAAAGGACTTCTGATATCATTAGGTAGTGAATAAAATTTCAGAAAAAAATTTCATCCTTTCTATGATGGAACATCCAAATGATAAATATATAACACATAAGAAATATTTCACACTTTTTCGGTGGATTACCAAGGAATTTTTGATCATTATATTTTTAGTTGTTTTTCCTTATGAACAATTTTCATTCCACTAAAAAAATGGAACCATTTAAAGAATTATAACAAGGGTATTTATATAAAATTATATTTGAGAAGATTTTGGAAAAAGGATGTTTATGAGACTATAATTGGTAGCAAAAATGGTTATTAATGTGAAGGTAGTTAAACTACATATGAGAATAGCTCAAATTAAAAAAAAATTTCTGATAACAAAAATAACATTATTCTTTTTGAGGTAAGTGGTTAAGATTGTCTCCAAGTGTCTCTATGGGAAAATGATATGTTATTTGGTTAAAAGGGATGTTAAATCCATGATTCATTTCAATATATGATATTCTAAATAAAACTGGATTAAATTCCAACAATGTGGCTTCAGTTCTATGTTTATCTTAGGTACACATGGTTTTTCATGTTTCAGTGTTAATAATTTATTATCCAGGATCATCTAATTTTTTAGACCTGATGTAGTTCTTTAGGAATAGGAAATTTCTTATGATGAACATAAAACTAAGATTATTGAACTTTATCATCATGTATTTAAAAAAATGGTAATACACACATGTAAATTTTTTGGAAACCCAATTTGTTGAATAAGAAATATGGGAGTCTGATAACTATAGGTGGTAATGGTATACCCACTTGATTAATAAGTGAATAAAATTATAAGGTTATAATTTCTAAAAGGTGGAAAATATTTATCAGCCTATGAATTATTATATTAAAAAATTAAAATGTATCATAAATATTTAAAACTTATATGCTATAGAGTCATATTGCATATAAAAATATTAAGGATTGTTCAAAATTAAAATGAACTAGTTTTTTTAACGATTTTATATAAAGTTGTATTTAAAATTTTAATTAGAATATTAATTAATTTTAAATTTAGATTGATGTTATCTTATAAAAAAATTATTATGATTAACTAATGATAATTATATGAGAAGAATTTTTTTTAGTGAATATTGAATTTGTTTGATATTTTTGGTTTAAATATGAATTTTATTTCTATTATTTTAATTTTAAAAATGACATTTTTCCATTTTGAAATTTTATTAGATAATATATATAAAATTTTCCATTTTTTTTAAATAAATTTTATACATGAATTTAGAAAAAACTTTTTGACATTTAAAATTTAATTTTTATGAATTTTTATATCTTTGATCATGTTTTTCCAATATCATTTAAAATTAAATTCTGAAGATTTTTTGTTTTGATTGTTTTAAAATGGAATTTCTATTTAAATATAGTGGGTATAAATACTATAAATAAATTCATTTTATTTATTTTTAATATGAATAATAATCTTTTTAATTTTTCATACCATTGATAAGAGTTAATCTGGTAAATGTAATTATAAATAATATTGTAATGACAATAAGATGACCATAAAACATCTTAATCTTATTAAAGTACTAAAGTACATTTATAATCATCAAATATTTTTGTATCTCTAATTTACAATCGTTTTTTGCGAGTATGTCCTTTCAATTGTTTTATGAAGAGAATCCGAGAAATGTGACACTATTGTTTTTAATAAATATTATATTTTAATTATGTCTATGAGTGAATTTTACATTTGGATATAAACTATAATTTTAAGTATAAACTATAATTTTTAATCCTGGAAATTTATTTTTAATTATTTATTATGAAAAAATACATTAAATACATAAAAAACACTGACATAATAATTATTTAATTAAATAAAAAATAAAATAACAGGTAATAATTATATAAAAAGTAGCATAATTGGAAATTATTAATGAGATAATATAATATTATCGATGAAAATTACATTTGATATATTTATATAATTTTTTTTGAATTTTACTTATTTTCATAAAGTTATTAATATCAATGTAATGATTAATTTTTAGATTTGATGTCAATGAAATATTGTAATAAGAACTATTTTATTAAATGATATAAAATTTATAAAAATAATATATTATTTTAAATTAATTATTATAAGAATTATGAAATCATATAGGGTCCATTTATATTGTTTTCTAAATTTATCCTAATTATATTGACCCTCAAAGTGTAAAAATATTTATTATCAATGTATATGTGAAATAGGTAAACAAGGGATAAAATAAGAATAGAAGAGTAAAATGTGATAAATACATGTCTATTACTTATATTATAATAGATATTTTAATAATAATAATCTTATAATATGTAATTAATATGGTATGATTCTTTTTATTTAGAATGTTAATTTATATTAATGTAATATTCTAAGAAATTCTATGAGTTCCCCTCCCCTCTATTATGAAATAGAATCCCTTATTCCATTTATTGGACACCTATAAACCAATTTTTTCTTAAAATATATAAAAAATCCATTAATAACATATCTACCCTCTATATAGATGACCTATTTATGTTATAATACTTAGATTATTGGTTTAATTGTGTTAATCAATAGAGACATTCCAAATAACTCATATAGTTTATAACCAAACTTTTTAGTTTTATTTTGAATTTAACATCCATAAAATATTATTAATCCTTAATAAAATAATAAAATTATTATATTCTATATACTAATATTTGTTTATGTTAATTTCATAACCAATATGTATCTCTAACCTCTATCCTATGGGGGAGGAACTCATTAATCATGTGTTTGACAGACTACCCACTCGTGAATAGATGTAATTGTATTTCAATCACCATATCCTGTGAATGGATTATAACAATTAAATTGATATTCATATAAGATATTAATTAAATACATATCCATTATATAAAATAATATATCATTTAATATCTTACCTTTTAATTATATGAAAAATGCTAACATCGTTCATTTATGCAAGTGTAATGTCACTTTTATTATGCGATGTGATTCTTTATTTATTACCACATAACACGGATGTGGTTTATATTTATCATTAAATGAGTAATAAGATAATTATTATATTTATATATATATATAAATATAAAATAATACTTTCCTCATTGTAATAATTACCATTGAAAAATGTGAACATTAATTTTTATATAAGTGGACTACTATCTCCCTGATTGTAACATAGTTAAGTTTTACTAACCCTATATCCTTATTGGTTTTAAAATTATTTTTGATATATAAAATGATAATAATTTATTTACATATATTCTAAATATGATTGAATAATGACTCATTTTAACATTGTCACCCTACCGAAATCATTTATGACATATGTGTCAAATATAATCAAAACACAAAAATGAGTATAATTGATTATGTATTAGAATATATCATGTTATTACATGAGATGAGGGAATAATGAAGATAAAAAATGTTCTTTATCATGTATAAAATTTTCATAATTTTGTTATTAAATAAGATAATGAACGTACATAATGAGTCAGACTCATGATAAAAGACATTATTTAAAAAATCATCTTTATAGATTCCCAAAATAATATATTTTCATGTGTCTACATTTTAAATATATTTTTATGGACGTTTTTATAGAAAAAAATATTTATATATGGATTTTTTTAACGTTTTACTTATATGAAAGGTATTAAAAAGAGTATTTTTAAATAATGATTTTTCATTACAAATAAAAAACTAAAAATGGATGTAATATTCTAATATATATATATAAATATATATATATAATAAAATTTCCCATCCCTATAACTATTATTTGATTTGGGCATTTATCTAAAATATTTTATTTTTTACTCAAATAAAAACCATATATCCCTTTTTATTTTGATTTTTATTTTGAAAATAGGTTTTTATGTATATTGTGTACATTAATATCTGAAAATATATTCAAAATGGTTTTAAAATGATTTTAAAAGGTTTTATTCATGATATTGTATTTTGTTATTGGTTATAAAGGTTTGAGACCTATTATATTTCAGGGGTGAGAAAAATATAGATTATATGATGGGTGTGCCTATATTTTTCTATAAGAACCCAATATATCTAATATGAGGGTTTCACCTATCTAACACTCTAATTTTTTTGGTAATGATTATTTTATATAGAGAATTATTATAAATTTTGATTGTATAGTTATTTAAACATGTAAGGGTTTTCAAAATAACTATGATGATGATATACAAATGAAATAACATGAATCTTATGTTCTGGATAAAGAGTTTTAATGGGACCTGTTGGATTTTCTAAATACATAATTTTGTTCTTTTTAATAGAAAAATGTTGCTCTTTTTGGTAACAATGTATGTTAAATGAACTAATTTTTCATGTATTCTTATTTTTTTCATTGAATAAATATGTTTCTTTATCATCTACCACATACTAATATTCTTATTATCACCACAAATTTTGTTAACATTTTCATTGTGTATAGGTATGGGTAATGGAAATAAATTACCCAAGATGAATTCCAGGATGGTTATTAATGAAATATAATAATTGTTTTAAAAACAATCGATAAAATCTGATACTAAGTTTTTATTTATACTTTGAATAAATATTTGGTTTCTTATAAAATAATATTTAATGAAATATCTAAATATATAAACCTAAAATATCTTAAGGAATGTATGAATGTAAATTATATTTTATATTCACTAGAATATGTAATTTTTAAGGATATTCCCATACATTTCTCCTGTGAAAAGAAATAAGGTAATGTATCTTTATCTCAAAATCTCATTGTTTAAAGAAGTTTTATATTAAAAATAATTTACATTTTAATGGTGTATATAGATCAAAATTATTATGTTATCATGAAATAGATTTTATCTAAGGTTCAATTTAATGGTATTTCTCCTTAAAGTGATTTTATTAAAATTTCCATGATGTTAAATTTGATTTCTAGAATTAAGTTTTTTTCCTTGAGTTGTGAAATATCTTATTTATTATGATTTTACATTTTTTTTATTTTATAAATTTATATTATAATATCATATAATTTATTTTTGTATGTCGACATTACATATTTTAATTAATATAATCTACTTTAATGATATACATAAAACAATATATGTATGATGTTGATAATAATTACTCTTATACTTTCAAATCAATATTTTTCTACTAATTCACTTTTTTAAGTAAATTTTGGATATATATATGTAACATGATTCATATAATGTGAATTTTATGTATCCCATCACCTCTTTTCAAATGAAATATTTATTATAAGTATTAGGATATTGGAATAAAAAAAGGTTTCTATTTTTCATAAAATTTTCCCCATGGATAGTATTAAAAAAATATTTCCCTTCAATGGATGTTATAAATTTATAGTTATGTATATATATATTTATATTGTGATATATGTATTTATATTTTTAATATATTATTATTTTGTTATTATTTAAATAAATAATCTATTTTTATAATTTTAAAAAAGTTTGATTTCAAAAATAAGAAATGTTTTTATAGATTTCATTGAGAAGGTATCATTATATATCCTTTATAATTTTAAATGATACATTTGTTAACTCTATTGTGATTTTAGAAAGAGGTTTTCAATGGTTTAAAAAAATATTAATTTTTAAATTCATTCAAAAGAAAATAGAAATCATTATTTTCAAATTAATTTTCTTAATGCTTCTATGAGTATTCTACATCAATGTTATATAACTGGCCATGGGTGTTTTTAATATGATACCAACCACATTATTATTTTATTGATTATGAAATTTCATTTTTCATCAATTGTACAATCTATCACTACTTTTTTAATTTATTTATAATAATTATTTATAGGAATAATTAACAATGATTTCTTTCCATTGTGAATTCCCTATTCTACATTGCTTGATTAAAGAGTGTTCATCTAGATTACAAATATATCAATTTATTAGGAAAAAATTTTTATAAACTTTATATTAATTCCATAAATATTTAATATTCCAAACATGGAAAAATAAAACCCACAACATATCCTTGGATTGATTCCTTAAGAAACAACATGAATAAATAAAACCCACAGTATATCCTTGGATTATTAGGAAATACTGATTTAAACCATGTAGAAAAGAATTTAGATTATTTTCAATATGTTGGGAGTATTCTAAGAATTATATATCCCACTAATGTATAGGGTAATTTTTTCCTCTCTAGAGATATCATTGTGTGTGGGTAGTGAGCCTATCATACTGTGGGAGTGAGCAATTATCTTTTTCAACATTGTTTTGACAATAAGTTAGAGTGTCGTAAATATTAGTATAATTTAATTATTATTTTGTTTCCACATTTTTATGATCTCAAGAGATTATAATATGATCATCATTAATATATGATCATATTTTTTCATTTATCATGTCTTAATTATATTCTCTTAGTTATATAATGTTATTCGACAAAACATGTATACATTTTCTCATAGGTATGCACTACATTGATTTTTCACATACATTAATGAAATCAACCCAAGTTTCCTAGAGTTTGTGATTACATTATGACAATGGAGACATATAAAAGGAACTATATACTAAAATAAAAAAAGATTAGTATTTCTTGAAAACTGGATACAATCATGAATTTCACTTTACATTTTAAAACATAAAATAAAAAATAGAATATTATATGATAATACCAATATTACCTTATAAATATACAAACATATCAATAATAATAACCTTCTTAGAATCTTGGAGAGAAGAAGCATAATAAATGGGTCACCTTACATGATCTGTAAGGGTCTGCATACATCAGATGATAATAATTCATGGGTAATATTAAAATAATAAATGTTGATCAAATAATTAAATAATAATATTCACATAATACATAAATTTATCCTTCTAAAACATAAAAAATTAATTAAAAACATAAAAAATATATCTTATTTCATAATCATGGAATGCATAATGTTGTACATCTAACAACATAACATCAAAGACTCATACTAAGACATCATACAATATTGTGTATGGCCTCATCCAAATTCCCAATGTAGTTTGTCTCATGATTCATACTAATATATCATGGTTGTATGTATTTATAATCCAGGTATATCTGTTAATAATTCTAATAGATTCATTATATAAATAAATAATTAATCTTAACCAACAAGACCTAAAAATCAATAAATTCCCATATTGTAAGAACATTATTTCTAAATATCAAAACATTTCACAATAAAAATAAAATATATATATATATAGTGGATCGTATCATTTTATTATATCCTCATCAGTATTTTCAAATGGCGATGATTTCAAAGATTAAAATACTTAGAATGATCAGTATAAAAGTTCTTGACTAAAAGGGAATTTCACCATGAAATCACTAATCTCAAAATTTTAAAAATATTATGGGAAATATATTCTATAATAATATCCTTATAAATAATTATTGGAATAATAAAAAAAATTAGTGTCCATTACCATAAAAAAATCCATTCATATTGTAAATGTTATATAAATATTCCATTAATTACTATGTAGAAATGAAAATAAGTACAATATTTTATAAATATAAAATATGAGTAATTTTTAACCATTTATAATAAATTATTTTAAAAACATTAATATAGAAAATATAATAAAAATATATACATATAATTGATTGATTCCTAATTGAGTAAAAAAATACAATGTCAGTCATCAATAAATATAATATTTCGGTATCATAATTTCATAAGGAGTTATATTAGAAAAAAATAATTTTAATTTTTAAAAATAGCTAGATTATAATAAATTATATTTTTCCATATTTGGAGAGACAAAATAATATCCATATTAGATACATGAACATCTAATTTTCCAAATAATGATGATATTGGTAAACACATCATTAACTCATGTTTAATTTCATACATATGGGTACAAAATAAAAATAAAATGAAAATTTATATAATTTTAATATATTACATTAACATAATCATATTAAACTTAAAATATAATATTTAAATATAATATTTTATCATCCATTTATAAAAAATTATTTCCCAAAATCTCTATTATGGGGAATAAATCTAATTTTCATATCGATATTGATTTTTGGAAAATTTATTCCATTAATATTGATCAAAGCTCCATCATCTCCAAAATGATTATAATGATAATAATATAATATATATTTAATATATATGAATATTTATGAATTATTAAATTTTAATGATTGAAAAATAAATTATATTGTTTATAGACATCGTATGTCGTATGTAAGCATTAACAATATTAATATTTTTTTATAAAAATTAAAAAATAATTGTATATAATATTTATCAATGAATGAATAATTATAATATAATCTATACTATATATATATAATTCAATCATTATTATCATGGAAAAAATGTTAAAATGATAAAAAATCAAATCTCTTCATGGAGGTGGTCGCCCACACATATGTACAATCAATGTTACCATTTACAAGGGTATGGATGGTAAGGCAGTATATATGATGTTATAATTAAATAATTATTGTTATGAAATGAATATCATATATATATACACACATTAAACTAATCATAATATTCATAAATGAGAGTTAGTGATGGAAAATGAATTACATTGGTTTGCCAGGTCGTAGTCTCTTATTCACATGAGCTATAGATTATCATACCATTTTATGGAATACGAGATATAATTAGGCTATTAAATAGACATAATAACATCTATGTGTACGTAAGATAATTTTTTTATTATTATATCATGTTTTTGGAATAAATTATGAGGTAAATGTATAAATATAACCAAAAGACATGGTTAAGAATGATAAATCTTCTTTGGAAATCCCCTTTAGGTTTTCACCCAAATCATTCATAGGAGAGTTTTATAAAAAAATCACAATCGGTATAATAATGGCACTTAAGGGAGTATTTTATAGTTTTTTTTTCAATCTAAATGGATTTTCAAGTGTAATGAAAATATTAGAGTGGGTTTATTTTTATAATATATACATAGCGAAATTTCTTTACATTTCCAAAACAACATATTAATTTAAATTAGCACACAATTGAATTCCAAACAACAGAAAGATATAATGTATTATTGCGAATATAAGTTCATTACAGAGCATAAAAAAACTTGTTTTGAACAAGTTATTTACATTACTACTAAGGTTACTGACCATTATAATTATAGTTTTCACCATAGTAACTAGTATTTTACACAGGTAATTCATAAGATTAGTATAAAAATAAAATATAAATTATTAGATTATTTTTACCAATGAATAAAAATATTAAATGGAATTAAAATAAAAAAATTATGTTTCTGGGAAATTAACATTAACACAGGGTCATGAACCATGGAAAACCATGTTTTATCCTTAACCACAATAATTATTTTTAACTATACTTACTCTGATTTTGACCCAAAAAATAAGTTAACCATATAGAAAATATTAATTATGTATATTTATGGAACCAAAAACATTTTATGAAATTAAATGCATATATATTCACAATTTTAAATTGAAATATTACCCTCAAACACGATGAAAATGATTTTTTTAAGGAAATTTTTTTAACTATAAAAAGACTCCATACAAATATTCAACATAATATTTGATAAAAGAACATAAATTGGATTAATAATAATATGTTTTAATTTATTTTAATTTTCAAATCATTTTAAAATAATATTTAACTTTATTAATTCTTTAAATTAAAATATAACTTTTAATAAAAATACATTTTTTAAAACAATTGTCAAAAAATTACCCATCCCACAAAATTCTCAAAGATAGTCCAAATATAAATATATAAAAATTATTTAAAAAATGATTTGAAAATTTTAAAATATAATTTTATTAATCAGATAATATTCATTTTTATATAATTTAACAGTACTGAATGAATCAACTTTTAATGAAAATATAATGTTAGTCATAATATAAGATTTACCTAATCCAATGAAGATAAAGAATATTATATAAATGATAATAAAATTTTGGGAATATAAAATATATAAATTTCATTAGAATAATTAAAAATAGTGATTAATATATTTTAATAATACTTTTAATGCAATAAAATATATTTTTTTAGAAAGCTTTTTTTTATTCAACTATTTTTTTATTTAAAATTAATTGATAACAAATAGCATAATTTTATACAGGTGTAAAACATATAATTTTATTAATTAATATTTTTTATTAAGACTATACAATTTAATTTAATGGTGTATAATATTACATTTCTTTTAAACACAAGGTTTAATGTAATCAAAACAATCGAATAAATTAAATGTATTTTAAAAAAAATTTCACAAATTATTGAGGGGTTCCAATCAAAAAAACATAAAATTAACTTCTTCTAAAATATTCAATTAATAATATATAAATTAGTTAGGATACTAGTTTCTTAATACATTCTTAGATTCACACATAGCTTCTTTGAATTTTTGTTTCCTCTAAAAAAGTATAAGTTGAGGAGTAGACCTATTCCAATAAACTATATCAATATGATACATTATTTCTTAATGGATATTTATCATTTTAATGTTTATTATATATTTTTATTTCCTCTATGTTCAATATTTTGAAGGATCAGGTTTGTACAATGGATACAAACATGAATCACATTATGAATTTCAGAGAGGATAAAAGGATGTGCCAAGCCATAATCTATTATCCCAACTCGATTAAAAATATCAACAGGTTAAATATAACTAATTCTTAGTTTTAATTTATAATAAACCCCAAAACAATATTCCACTAAAAAAATGTTTGAGAAAATTTCAAACAAATTTCAAACTCCAAATTATATTAATGATTATCAGCATACCATTTCTCTTAAGCTAGAGACGCCCTGATGTGCTATTGGTTTTTTTAATATTTCTCCATTTACTCCACTAGAACATTTACAGATATATTTATTTTTATTTCTTCCTAAAATAACATTGGATTTCTACCCCTCTTTATATACATGATTTTAAAATCCACCATCTAAATTACTGAGTTAATGCTATTATTGTAACAAAACTCTACTAGGGCAAGGTGTTGATCCCTGACACATTTGAAATTTATAGAACTACATATAAACCTGTCCTATAGGGTTTGAATGGCTCTCCAAGTTTAAAATTATATAAAGGTATTTTACATATTTTTGAAACATAACCCTATATACAAAACATACTAATGAATTTCATATAAAATCGTGGTAATTCTTAGATATTGATAGGATATTAGAGTATATGATACTCCATAAAACCATGACACATCCTCATAAAATATCTAGATTTATTTATCTTGTTATAAATACCTATATATAGAAATGATGGGTGGTTAAAATGTTTGTTGTTTGAGTACTAACTATATATAATTAATCAGTTTTCCATTTTGGGGAGTCTGATAAAGAAAATACATGGTGAGGTTTTCCAATTTCTATTCTGGTATGCGTAATGGAGGTAGGACCCCCTTATATTTTATTATATTATTATTTACATGTTGAGGTACTATGTATTAAAATACATACTAATAAATATCACTAATCATGCTTTCCCACAATAAATACTATTTTAAAACTCTATACATCTCCACCCTTCATTAATTAAGACAAAATGGTTAATAATTATCATCATCTATTTAATCCATTATTAAATATAGTATTTATTTAACAACTAATGGGTCACAAGTCATTAAAATCTTAGAATAATCAATATAGAACCCACGAACATTTATTACCTTCTATATATTCATACATATTCCTTATATTACTCTTTAACCAGCACATAGATAAATGGTTAAACACCCATTTGAGAAGGATAATATTTCCCCCCATCCAAAAATATTTCAAGATTGATCATTTTAAATCAACAAATTCTAGATCATATTTGATTTTTATCATAAACAATCTTGCACCGCATTTAATATATAAATAATTAATGACTTTATTCTTTTTCTTTGGAAGTTAATTTGTCAATCAATCATAATATATGATATTATCATAAATTCTTCTATGGGTAATATTATTATCCTTATGTGTAATTATATAATTTAATGTTTTATGAATATAATACATATCACACTGGTAACTATATAGGTTATTTCTTGATATAGACCTTGAATAAAATAAATCATTTATATCAAAATCCAGAGTCAAGAAATTTTCTATGATTTTTTAATTGGGACAGGGATATTAAATTACCATTAAAATTTTCGCGAGGACAAAACCAAGTCTATAATTTAATGAATCAATATTGAACCTAAACTTTTATCCTCCATTGGGTAGTGTATGTATTGTAGCACTAACTAAGATTCTCTTCATTTTCTTTAATATTCCTCATATTCATTATTACATAGGAACACTAATCCATTTCTGGTTAACTATATTAAGCTATTACAAAATTGGTGAAAATGTTTATATAAAGGCTCAATAATATATATCCAAACCATGAACTCAATATATTTTAGTCACACTTTTTGGTCTCTTCCAATGATAAAAAATATCATTATTTTAAGGATCAACAATTATGGAATCACATGAGATTTTATGACCCAATAATGAACCTTTTTGAATGTAATCATCATAATATGTAAATTTAGAAAATAAACTTTTAATCCTCAAGGTATTTATAAAATGTATGAAATTTTATTTAATATAATTATCTCTCATCACATATATATAAGAATTTATGTTGTAATGACTACCATATATTTCAACAGGTAATCTATGATTACAACATTAATTAAATCCATTCATATAATATGGGAATTGGTAAGTGAAAATGGTTTGACACTTTATTTATATGGGATATAACTCAAATTGATGACATTTTGGGTATATCCTCCTTCTTGATCCTTAGTTAATGATACCTAGATCGTAGAACAACAATGGAAAAATATATATCTACTCATAAGTGATCAACCAGAAAATAAATATAAAGTATATAATACCTATTCATAATAGTGATCATCTTTAGATCCTGATAATCAATCAAAATATATATTGACCAATAATTTATCATATCTAAAAAAAATCATACCATTGGTGAAGAGGATGTCATCGTGAATCCCATATCTATATTCTCATAGATATTCTACTCAATTCTTGAAACTCAATTGAATTCTTGAAATATAGAGTTTTTTTATAGGAATATCACAAGGTATGAGTTATATTGAAAACTCAACATCATAATTCTAGGTAAATCTTGAAGAATCTTCAAGAATAATTTTATCTTTTTTCAAAACAATTGGCTCAATTCAAATGGTTAATTTATCACCTTCCATTTGAGAAAAATAAACCTTGTGAATATGTATCACAATCAATATGATATATTTAATTTCTACAAAGTTCTCATGCTTATCCTTATACTAATATATGAATAAAATTTATTTAGAATATCGAATGTAATATTCCATCCTTGAAAATTGATATAGGTTATATACAAAGAGAGCTAATAAAAATAATATAATATCAAATTTAACATGGGTTTTTATAAAAAGATATTTATAAAGAACTATCCCTCAAACATATAATAAGGATTTGTTAAAAATTTAATATATATTTACCCTCCTAGTACGAGTATTCAATTATAACTCAATATCTAATCATTGATGTTGTGTTGTGATGCCCATAGAAAATTCTTCATTTGTAAAAGTGTTAGAAGAAGCATACTCAAAATACTAATTTTTAATACTTCATTAGATGATAAGATTACCTCTCTTGATAATATTATGGTAATCTACACAGTTTTTAGTTATTTCATATCACTAACCTTCTTCTAGTTGTTTGTTTATGGAAAGTCATATTGAAATTTGAAAAATGTTTTGTTATACTAACACATATACATATAGTTACAGTACTATAATTTGATAAACTCTCTGTTACCCTATAATTCTTGGTAATTATTTTCGTTTCTTAAATAATTATATAAAAATAAATTTCCTTTTTCGAATGTACCATGTTTTTCATTCCATATGTATAACATGTTGGAAAATTCATCTTTTTCTTCTTTAAAATATCGATTTTTTTGGTGTATTACTCATATATCATTTATTTAATTTAAATATATAAGTCGTGGAAATTTATTTCTCTGTCTTCATATAATATGAAACAATATTATAATATAATTTTAACTTTTAAGAGACTAGCCTCTTTCGATGGATTACCTTAAATATTTCAATGATGTGGTAAACATTTCTCTTTTGATTATATATATATCCGACAACATTTTTTTCTATCCTTGTAATGTCAATGACAAACATAGCATCATTTCCCAATTCCTATTATTTTAAAACTAAAAATCATCTTTCCAAATCATCTCTTTCTTCATATGGAAAATAGTTTTCCATGAAATATCTTTAAAATCCATTAATTCAATGCTCCCTATTTCCTCCTCAGCCATTTCTTTGGATCAACATCCACCATTTATCCATATCCCTTGATTGATGATAAAATTTCAAGACAAATATCAACCTTTCAATAATTCATAATAGAAAAAATATATTCTCTATAGAAATGATCTATTGCTAAACCATAACTATAAATTTATTATAATTTAATAATGGATTTTTCTAATACATGTGGAAATCTATTATTGTGAAACCACCATTTATATTAGTATGTTTCTCCAATTTGGTAATATAATTTGAAAAAAAAAACAAACAGACTTTCCCCAATATAGTTATAATTTCTTCATCTCTAGGAGAATATCTAATTCATGCATCATTGTTTATCACATAAGATAAATACCCACATGGATTATGTTAATTTATATTGTTTCTATTCCTTTAAATATTATCAATTTCTAAAAAAAGGGTTATAATAGATTACATAATTAAAATATGTATCATAATCTATAATTTCAAAAATAGTGATAAGTTTTACATAAATGTAAAATTTAATCCATAAATAAACTGATAATCTAATTTTTAGTTTCAATGGTAATGTTCCAAAATAATTAAAAAAATTTCAAATCACTTATATTGGTTTATAATAAAAATTTCATTTAACCCCATAATATGCCATGGGAGTTCCAGACCAGTTGTGTTGTAAGGGACCAATAAATACGAAATAGAATGATGGTAATGATATAATGAAACATAGACTTTTAATTATTATTACATAATGATGAATCTATAAAAACACAAAATCCCATTATAATATCCAAATAAGGATATATTACATAGAAAATAAACTAATCCCTATCATAAAATAAAAATATGATGTCATCTGGTACCTAAGATTTTTTTGAATGTCATTCAAAATGTTATATTCCCTAATCCATGGTTACCTAAATCTAGTTCCCAAATAATCTATGATACATTATCTGATAAAAAAAATATTGAATATCACCCTTGTATAATATATTTAGTGGGTACATTACTACATTGTCACAAGTTACAGTGAATTGTATCGAAAATAATTAAATATATTAGTAGTCATGAAATCTAATACATACTTGATTATAAAATTATATTCTGAAACATAAAATTATGAATGATAATATATTTATGAGATATTTTTTTACCTTTATTATATCCCTACATATGAATCCGAATAAACTTACTATACCCATTAGAAAATAAATCCTAATAAATATGTGATCATAGATACGCAATATGGGTATGCATGCTACAAAAGCTACTAAGGCATGAATAATAGTGAATAAATAAATAAATAAATAAAAATATACCCATAATCTAAAATAATATCCATGGATAATATAAAAAACAAATTAATTACATTTTCATTAGTAACTTATTTTTTAATGGTGTAATGAATTATTATTCACCTCAAAAAACAAATAGTTGAGGCCTCCTTCCATGACATCACGCATAAATTTGTAAGGCATAATCCAAATACCAAATCATGAATTTCTCATCAGAAATAATGATCTATTAAGGGTATATTGACATCTAATTCTCACCTATAACTTGATTATTCAAATTCATTCATTATAGGAATATATAATAAAATATAGTTTACATTATTTAAAATCAATAACGTCGCATAATAGAAGAATGTGCATACAAAATATCAATAATTTCCTCATTTAAAATGATCATAAACGATATATAACTATAATTTGGATGTTATCATTATAATATATCCTTTGAATAATATTTAACAATTTTTGATAACATAGATGAAAATACATTGAAAAAATCAATATAAAATTACCTACATAAAATATCCTTTTTAAAATTGAATAAATTATAAAAAATTTCCCCAATACTAAGGGATTTTTTTTCTTCTTAATAACCCTATAAAATAGTATTTTAATCATAAAATAATTTTTTTTGATGTTATAAAATTTAACTCATGCAATAAATTATTAAAAACCCTCCCTTTCACTCTTTTGTAAAAAGGTCACTGAATACCCGGTTTAGAATATGACATAAGTATTCCTTTTAAAAAATAATTTATAATGTGATAAATGTGAAAAAAAAAATTAATAAATAGTTTAATAATGTTAAAATAACTATTTAATACATTTTATTGAATATATTTATTTGTAAGAGAAAAATTCCCAACCTAGTAAATAATAAAAAGTCACATTTCATAAAATTTTATTTTTGTATCTTGAGAATTTAAAGAGCTGAAATTGAAAGGAATTATTTTGAATTTTATAATTAAAAATATTATATTAAAATTTATTTCTGTTAATATAGAAGGATAATAAAATTTCTAGCTGGATACATAATGATAAACCAACCTGAATATTGATGATATTATAAAATAATCCCTGAGCCCATGTTTGACTTTATTAATATGTGAAAAAACCCTCCAAATAATAATATATATTATTAATAAGTATATTATAGAAACATACTCATTTAGATCTACCATATATGAATTAATTATAATATTTTATAAATCATTTATTAATTATTCAATTTTAAATTCACTATTTTTGGATATAACGACATCGTTTTCATGTATATTTTGGTTTTGTACTTTTAGTCCTGGTAAATTGATACTTTTACCATCATATAAATAACAATAATCATGATTAATATATCATATATACACATTATATACTTTATTATAACATTATATAAATTTTATTAATAGATAATTGATTTACACCATTCATGTAGCTGGCAGGACGTACGAACAAATACATATTGTTTTGATTTTTCAATGAATAAAAAAAAAGATTGGAATAAAATAATTTTAATTTAAAAAATAATTATATTATAATATATATTCTTATATATTAAAAAATCAACATTATTAAAATTATTATAATGAATAAATTAAAAATTAATCACATCACATCATAGAGATTGTAGTTCGTAAGTATGAATGAGTGTCGTTATGATTTTAAACGGAATAGTATGTAAGAAAATAGTGGTTATATTATAATTATATAAGTATAAAATTTTTGTAAATATAATATATATAAATTAAATTCATCATTATATATATCAATGGGAGGAGGATAAGGAAAACAATTATCATCGGTTTGTAAGGATTTAGTCTGTCGTACACATGATCCCCGATTTTATTTCCCATTTCAATGAACTGGTTGTTTATATCAGTTATTCAAATAAAATTTTAACATATAATTATATTAAATATACTATAATTATTAGTTCAATATATTTATAAATATTTTAATTAGGCAGAAAAAATAAATATAACAAAAATGTACTGTTATGAACAATAAACCTTTTTTGGACTACAACATTTAGCTTACACCAAAACATATTACAGGAGGGGATTATATTAATAACGTACACTATAATATTTTAGTATAATTAAATTATGAATTAATTAGGTATTATTGAATCAAAAATTAATTTTATGTCTATATAAAAATATAGAGTAGTGTCCATTTTATAAGGGACATAGAATGAAATTTATTTGATGATCCAAAAAAATTCAATAAACGGACTTCAATCTCAATATTAGTGCCTAATGTTTTTTTAAATAATTTATTGGAAGGAATATAATGTAAATATATAAATAAAACATAAAAATATAATAATTTTTGAAATATTTTATTCCTTATGACTCTATGGTTACTCACATTTACCATTTTATTTTTCATAATGTTAACTAGTCTTTAAGTAAAAAAATTAATCCTTCAAGAATAAAAAAAACTATTAGATAATTTTTAAACACTAATATTACATATGGAATCTAATTTATCAAATAAAAAACCTACATGTGGTGAAATTTAATTTTAACCCAGTGCTTGTAACATGAAATACCAATATTTACACATAACCTCCATATTTAATTTATATTATCATTACTATTAATTATGAAATAAAATTAAGTTTTACATATTAAATAATATTATATATTATTATTAAAAATATACAATCCATTGTATCAAATAAAATTTACATAAGTGAAAGAATATAATTTAAAATTAAACATTAGAATGTGACAAAATGTGGTTATCAAATGATTAATAGTTTATAATTATAATTAGTTTTTTTTCAAATATCTATATAATATTAATTAAAATAGCTAAAATTTATTTAATAATAATAAATATAACCAAATTATAATTTAAAAACCATTTTAGAGTAACTTAATGTTATTAAATTATTTAAATAAAAGGATAATTTTTTTAGAAATCAATATTTCCAGTGTTCATAGATAATTATTTTTTATCAAAATTAAAAAAAATTACGCAGTTAAATTTAAAAAAATTATTTAAATTTTAATATAATTTTATTACATAAAAATATAATCTTGGGAATAAATTATTTTAAATTATGTCTTTATAAATCCATGAAACTGGTTTATAAAAATATAGTTTGCAAACATTAAACAACAATTATTAATTTCATATTACTTAATATATATTA
Organism: Viscum album; assembly: GCA_963277665.1. Classification (NCBI taxonomy): domain Eukaryota; kingdom Viridiplantae; phylum Streptophyta; class Magnoliopsida; order Santalales; family Viscaceae; genus Viscum; species Viscum album. Next base: position 1,602,609,181 of record OY728141.1, on the reverse strand, counting down.
GATAAATGATTACACATAAAATTGAATATATGATACATAATTTATATTAAATAATTCTCCAATAGATAATATAGAAATTTATTGAAATAAAAACAATTTTCATGGATGAAAATAATTTTTCAAAAAAAACATGTGTTGACATTTAATTGATTTTTTATTATTTAAAATCCATTGATAATCATTGAATGGTGTAAATCAAATACAATGATTTGCGTTAAACTATCTAAAACTACTTATTACAAAAGGGAAAAATTATTGAAAATCAAATATACTCATCATTTTATAAATGTTCTAATATTTCCTATGCAGATATATTCTAAAATTTATTCACTTTATATATCTACTCATTGATTTCCCTATTAATATATTTTTAACTTGATTCTAAAAAATGATAATAGTTGTTCTAAAAAATGTACCAAATACACACCATTTGATTAAATCATGGTATATCACATTATAAAAACTACTCTAAATATTTACAATACCTAAATTAGATAAAAATTTACCTTTCAACACCCCCAATAGATTTCATTCTCCATTGCCAATGCACTATGGGAATTACCATTAGGGGATTAATGTTGTATTTTTCTCCATTATTGACAAAAATATATAATGAACAAGATGATATTGGGGGAAATATCACTATACATTAAACATGAGTGTAATTAGCTTAAACACCAATATTAATAATAAATTTTATAAATGATTCTATTGGAACTTATTTAGTGAACTCATCTACCATTTTTTCCATGGTAAAAAAAATAATGAATCATGTCATTTATTTCCATCATATCATTGATTTTTTTTATTAGGAAACCAGGACCATTAACTCCCAATAGGATTTTATAAAATTAATTATGGAATTTTTTATTTTAGACCAAAATTATTGGTTTCATCACATCCACCTTTAAGTATTCTATCTAAATTTTTATTCAAATCAGTTGGGTTTTTGAAAGAGTTCCATCGTAAAAATGGGATCTGCTGAAGCTCTCTTATTACCAAGGCTAGGAAAATCCTTCCATCCTCTTCAATCAACATCAAATCTGTATGTCCCAAATTACTTTTAATTTTCATAATCTTTTTATTTCTTCTCTTTATTTATTTGCCCTAAACTAGAGGTCTTTCCCTTTACCTAGGTCGAGAAACTGCATTCACCCAATATATCCATCTGAAATAAAAAAAATAGTTATACACTCCAAATCTGTACGTTCTACCATAGTTTTATTGTTTTGAATCTATTATTTTTATTTCCTATTTTTATTTTTTCTAAAACATGTCATGATTTCCCTGGAATGGCATAACCAATAAGTGAAAATTGATTGGTTTTCTATTTTTGTTCAACACTTAAGTGTCATTATTGGATGGATCAACTTTATTTGAAGTCTTCACATCCTCTCCTTCTATATAGTTAGTGAACTATATGATCTAATTGGAGGTGAGTGATGATATATGTTATTTTATTGGTTAGTTTGAGGAGTTACTTTACCTTTAATAGATTGGTACATAAAAAATAAGATGTTTCTCCATATATTATATAATTGGAATTGGAGAAGTTAAATATTGGTCTCGGATTTCTGTGTTTGTTATTTTGATGGTATTTCTTATCAAAAGTGGGTATATCTACATTGACTATAGGTGTATTTTCTAATTAGATAACTAATTTATTAAAATAACCATGCCATACGAATTTCCCACAACACAGAAGCACCACAGAAATCATAGATAGACACTACACACCACAACACACCCATGGGAGACACCCCTTGATATCTACGGACAGTTAAGGGGCCATTAACTTAGGAACTGAAGTTGATTATAACTAAAGCCTTGAGAAATTCCCGTTCATGGTATAAACGATACCAACACCAATATTCTTATTATAATATAATGAAATGGTTTACAAACTCATGACCAAGTAGACTATCTGGTTCATGGACAGGTGCCCAACTAGGTTCAAGAGTAGGATCAACTACTAAACATTGATTGTGGTCCTTCTGAGGTTCTTTCCATAGTGAAGAGGGTTATGTGCACAATCTTAACTCAAATAATTTATCATATGTGCATATTAAATGGCTAAGTGTACTAGTATGGTGTTTCCAACAACGTGCTATATAAAGAACATATTGAAAAATGAAGAAAATATTAAATAAAAATGTTTCCCCTTGCTTGCTTGAACATGATTTGACCCATGAGGCGGTGTGGTTATTATATATTGGGTGGTGACATGTATAGTAACATGATATATGTATGTTTTTTCTTATTTTTTATTTTATTTTCTTTATCTAATTGCCCACTTAGGTATTTTAGATCTTTCTATGGACAGAGGGTAGAGATGTTATCCTGACTAATTGACGTTGATCACTTGTATACTCTAATACCACGGGGAGTGAGTGTGAGGATACATTGGAAGATAGAGGAGCCTTGGGGTATTCCATGATATGGAATTGTTTTTATAAAACATTGTGTGGGAACATTTCTGGAGTATGCTGGAGTCATGAAATAACCCCATGTGTCTCCATGAGATAGCATAAATAAACCCAAGTGTCTTCAGGTGTCTCCATACATCGTATCATCCTCGCATGGGTTGGCCACTCACCCAATACTATCAAACCTATCCTAGTCTATCCTCTCAGTCACATAGTCTAGACTCATCTATCTAGGATTATCCCATGCCTCAATGCACATCTCATCAACCTATTAGATAAAGAGAATTATTCACCATATGATTGTCCTAGTCACAAAAGAACACCATGTCAAACCCATCTACTTTATATTCTCATTAATCCGTTTCAAAACCTCTTCAAAATCATGTATTATTACCCAACACCACTAACTAGGTTACATACAATGCTAAATCACACCAAATCCTCTAGTCATTATAATGCCAATCTGTCCGATAATACCCAATACCCACACTAGCATCTCATCCTTCATCTCTTTAGTTGAACTCCTGAATTATTAAATGGTCTAAAACCATTCACAAAACATTTTATATACTCTGAAGGACCATCCCACTCCAATAACCTACCAATATTCCAATCCATCCTCATAAGTATTTCCTCATAAAACACTTGATGTACAATTTCTACACCTATCACTACAAGGCACAATCCTCTTAGGAATATTTTACATGATTGGAATCCTCATATTTAGTGACATCAATCACATTAAATCACAAAAATGTCAACTAAACACTAAATTCCATGAATTATTCATGTAGAAAGGCCCCATGGAACAAGCTATGAACTAAAACCATAAATAGTAATGCCAAATACATGCATCATTTTTAAATAAATATCTCAAGTGTAAACATAAAAATGAAGAATAATAGGACCTCACCCATTGTATTGAACAAAAAAACTAAGATAATACTCAAGGAAAAATTATTATATACCATTAATTGGAAGATTAATTATAAATTAATAGGAATATACTATTTGATATTTTCATTTTGAAACATTGATCTATTCTCCCTTTGATTTCACGAACATGATCTGACCCATGGGGCACTGTGGTACTTATATGTTTTTCGGTGATAGGTTTAGTCATAGGAGACAGGTATGTTTTATTTTGGTTTTTATTTTATTTTCCTAATCACATTTTTCACTTTGATCATTGACTGCTTTCTATGGATATATGGTAGTTATTTTCTGCAAAGGGTTCTAAAAGGAGTTTAGATTGATTCAGTCGATCAGATTTGATCTGAGGTACAATTATATGGTTACTACTTATCTTTCACACCATGTATTTGGTAATTTAGTGTTATTTACTCTATATTATGTTTTCGGAAGGGTTTTTGATCATTTATTGTTGGTTCGGGTTGATTTGGTTCTCCGCTGCCAATCTTGGTATAGGTTTAATTCCATTTTTTGGTTTCTCACTGGTTATATAGAATCCTTCATGTGTTTTAAGGTTTTTAATAGCTTTTGTGTAGTGCATTAATCCCTGCTCCATGGTTTCGAGTCACCATGTCAAGGGCGGCTTGCCTGCGTGTGCATACATAATTAAGTATATGTATGTGGGATCTCCTGTTATGTGTATAGTCACCCATGGTAGTTATTATGCATGTATGGGGCTAGTTGTGCCCATGTATATATATATATATATAAATGCATATGCAGGTCAGTGGAGACTGATATATGCATATAAGAATATGTGAAAAGAACCCCTTGCACATGCTCATGGCCACACAGGTTTGTGTATATGGGATAGGTGTCCTTGCATGTGTGTGAAGGTGTGTATACCCAATGGAGGAGCAGCAGCTTTTAGTTAGAAATCTCCAAGAGACGAAGTGGGCAGGTTCATTCCTCCTTGAGGTAGAGTCCCTCTCGCAGCCCCTTTAATTTAGGAATCCTTTAAATTGAATTTAGCTTCTTTCTTGATTCTGCTTAATTATATTTAATTGCATATCTTGAATATGTGTTCTTTAATATAATTTTATCATTTGATAAATAAAGTCATGTTTTTAAAATAATACCCCTCCAACAGAGGGGTACTATCTATGAAAACTCACAGTGATTGTTTAGGGTGTATTATTATTTTGATGTCATTTAGTTTGCCTTTAGTCATTGCATCATTGTTCCACTCAGTAAAACCTTACGATGATCTCTTTTTATAACATATTAAATATTTGGTTTGTTATATCATTTCTGTTGTGATCTTATATTATAGAGAAATCCATTTTGATTGTTTTCCTGGCCACTTGGCCACCACTTATGGGGTTTACCCAAGCCTATTTATCTAAAAACACTAATGGTTCCATTTTTTAAAACCTGTCAGGATTATTGTACTCCCCACCATAAGGTTCATCATAACACTGTTTGGGGTGTTTTCATGGCCTTGATGCACATCTAATTTTTACATATATGAATTCTCCCATAAGATTTCTATTGCATCCTTAGATGTTAAAACATAATAAAATTCTATTTTTCTCAAGGTGAATAAAGTTTTATTATTAGGATTTCAAGAAATTCATATACCATTGATAAGTGATACACTTGCATATTTTTACTCTCAATTAGTAGTTTCTACTCCCTAGTAACACATTTAGAAACAACATATTTATAATATATATCTTTATCATACCACAATACGAAATCAATAGTTTGTTTTTTATAACATAATATCAGTTTCTATAATGTGAATAACCACTACATAGGATTTATTTGGAATCATGGCCAGAATACGCTGCCATGTGTATGTTGCTGGACCGGGCCAACATGCTGCTTTCATGCTGCGGTAATGCCGTGATTTGGCCCTACAATAGGAAGACAACCCACGATGGTTCGCATTCATGTCGAAATTCAATGTAAAATACCTAGATAGAGTTTTAGATACATTACCCATCCATAGTTAATGGGGAGGGCAGAAACGGCCGGAATGTTTCCCCGCTTCCTCCCACTCCCTTTGCTTCTGGCCGGAAGATGTTGCCCCGCGAATGTCGCTGGACCAGGCCAACACGCCACGGTCACGCTGTGGTCATGCCACATTCACACCGCTGTCACGCCGCGGTCACACCACGGTCACACCATGGCATGCCGCGGTCGTTTCGCGATCACGCTTCGGTCAGGCCATGGTAATGTCGTGATTTAGCCCTACTCTAGGACAACTCCCTGCAGCGGTTCGCAGTCTTGTCGGAATTCGATATGTGATACCTAGATAGAGTTTATATTGAATATCCACCCATAGTAAATGGGGGTGGGGGACTTGACTGCACTCAAAACGCCCATGTGATGTGTATGAGTCAACCCCACCTCAAACTGAGGCATGGTGTGGCCGGTACCACTCAAAGTGTCCCACTTTTATATGAAATGGAAAAAAAATTAAATGAAAACAACAACTGACCTATAGAAAACGGACCAAACTTATTCAGATTGGGATTATACTTTACCACAATGATCCATGAGTCATTTTTGACGTGTACGAGTCAACCTAGCCTCAATCTGAGGCATGATGTGGCTAATATCACTCAAAGTTTTTAACTTTTATTTGAAATGCACAACATTTTTAGTGAAAACAACAACTGTAATACAAAAAACTAACCAAACAAAATGGGATTCTATTGATACTTTAGGACAATGATCAATGGTTCATTTTTGATTTTTACGAAGCAAACCCACCTCAATCAAAGGCTCGGCGCGGCCGATATCACTCGAAGTGTTTCACTTTTATTTGAAATGGACTACATTTTAAGTGAAAACAAAAACTGGAATAAGGAAAATTGACCAAACGCAATCGGATTATGTTGATACTTAAACACAATGATACATAGGTCATTTATGACGTGTACGAGTCTACCCCGCCTCAATCCGAGGCATGGTGTTGTTGTTACCATTCAAAGTGTCTCTCTTTTATTTGAAATGGACAACATTTTAAGTGGAAACAACAACTGACATACGAAAAACGAACAAACACATTTGGATTGTGTTGATACATCAACATAATTGTTGGTCGGAGTGGATACTCAAGAGGGGGTTGAATTGAGTTCCAATAAAAATTTTCTGTTAAAAACAATGTTGATTAAAATACCCCTATTTCAAAAACAGATTAAACTGTAGTGAATTTATACAGATTATAAAGGTTCAATTAGTTTCTCAAAGATTGATTAGTTCTCAGTTAACTTAATCATATGATTAAATTAACCTTTGAAACTAACTTACTAGTCTATAATAAATATAAACACTTGCGAGTTTAACTATCAAAGTAGCTTTGAAAATAAATTATATTTCAAAGTAATAGCAGCAGAATATGAAATAAATATGTAGTATGGATATAGTATGTAGCTACAAACACAGAGAATTAACCAAGAGGTTTAGTCTCAATCTGAGACTTAGTCCTCTCAAAAGTTTATATAAAAATGATCCACACCCTGGATCGGGGTTAACAAAAGTGAACACACTGTCCAGGTCACAAGACCTCTACCACAGTTCTTCTTGGGAAAACAAACAACAGCTTAGAGCTGTCCAGGTCTCATACGACCTCTACCACTATCCACAGTGGGAAATGAAGTGTAAAAAAGGTTTTTTGAGGATTTACAGATCCTCCAGTGAAAGTGCAGGAGTCAGTGTGTGTGTTTAATACAGCAGATAACACACACTGCTCAAAATGTAAAACAAATGTATCACAGAGCAGAGATGTAGAGTTTAGAAATGGCTCTGGTGATTTAAGTGTAACTCTAGACTCTTTTGTATTTGGTCAGAATTAATTCTGAGTCCTCTTCTCGTTTTTGTTTGAGAGGAAGAGTGTCGTATGCTTCAGGCTCAAAGGCAGTGAGATGTAGTTGATGAAGTTCTTTAATGTTCTTTTGTATGCACAGAACTCTTCTTGAGTAGGCATGATTGTGTATGAGGTTCTGTTCTGATTGGTTCTTCCTCCTCTTTCTATTCTCTATATATCTCTTGTGTTCTTCTATCAACACCCTTTTTATCTTCAGCAGAGTCTTATTGTATTTATGTCACGTGCTTCGGAAGACAGAAAAACTTTCCTTTCCGCAGGTACGAGGTACGGTTTCCTGACATCCGACACCCTTTATTAATAATTTGACAGAGCATTAAAATATACCTAATATGACCGTTGGTTAGATTAAATAAAGATAAAGATAAAGAAATTCAAACAGTTGTTTATGAATATAGGAGAATCAAGTGATCGGTAGGTCATCAGCATTAGTGAGTAATGATCGGTGACTTAGATAGATCAGCATCGGTGAAGCAGACTGATCAGCATCGGTCTGTCATCTGATCGGTGAGTCAGTTTGATCGGTGAGTCATTTGATCGGTGGCTCATTTGATCGGTGGCTCATTTCCATCGGTGAGTCATTTGATTAGTGAGTCATTTGATCGGTGATTCATTTGATCGGTGAGTCAGTTTCATCGGTGAGTCATTTGATCAGCATCGGTGAGTCATTTTCATCAGTGACTCATTTGCATCGGTGAGTCATTTGATCGGTGGCTCATTTGCATCGGTGAGTCATTTGATCAGCATCGGTGAGTCAGTTTGATCAGCATCGGTGAGTCATTTTCTCAGCATCGGTGAGTCAGTTTGATCAGCATCGATGAGTCATTTGCATCGGTGACTTATTTGCATCGGTGACTCATTTGCATCAGTGAGTCATTTGATCATGTCACGACCCGCCTTCACCAAAAGGAGGGAAGGGTCAGCAGATTGCCAGGCCCTTCCTTCTTTAAGTTGAAGGAGAGATAATGACCCCCGAAACCCGCCTTCAATAGGTCCCGGAGTGGCGACTAGCACCAAGGGTATAGGAAATTCTCGCAAATGGAAGGCATTACCCTTTTTATTTTATAGGATCGAAAGATAAGGAGGAGAAAACCCAACAACACCGAGATAGAAAGAAAGTAAAGCCAAAAGTAAACCATTCCCACATGCATGTTTCAAAAGTGAAAGCCACAAAGTGCAAAAGAAAAAGAAAGCTCTCAAGTACAATACCAAAAGAAAACAAAGGTACGACAACAGCGACAACTCCAACTGTCCGACTAATAGGGTCCCGCGCAGCCCTGGTAGTCCTCATGGAAACCTGAAAGTAAACGTAGGGTGAGCATACAAGTACACTCAGTAGGGAAAACCAAGACTCTCGTGCACAAGTGGGGGAACGTACTAAAGTCCCGTGAGGAAAAAGTGAACCAAACAGCTAACAAGGCAAACTATCCATCCCAGGCCTCACCAAGGCTCACTCCCCAAATAACGCAAGTCAAGTAATATATATAATAAGAGCACATCGATGTTTGGGTACCCCGCGCCACTTTCCCACTGGTTATTGAGACATCCTACGCATCGGACCAATCCCGCCATTCTCACCGCAGTCCCACTGCCACACCCGAAAACACCTGGGCCTCATCCCGAAGACACTTGGGAAACCACCTGCCGCACACGCCTGGCCAACCACCACAACACCCTGCCCGATGATTCTTGGGCTAATAATGGACTTCAGGCCATCACAGCCTGCCCGAAGGTACTTGGGCTATCCGGGAAAGGGAGCAGAAAAGGAGCTAATAACCAGCCACTAAGTATAGTGTTGGGAAAAACACCCTTCCCCCATAAATGGGGGTGTTCGGCACTAAGTGCTCAACTTGGGTGGGGCGCGAATAAGAAACACAAAGCTACAAATATAGATATAGGTAACAAACACTCACCCAAAACTTAGGTTTTCCTAGCCAACCTACAGAACACGACACCACAACGTCCGAGTCAAAATTCACGACCCTTGCCCACAAACCATCTGTCCCATTCTTGTTTCACGTTCGGTCAATTGTTCAGTTAATTTTAAGCACTACTGGGCAACTACCATAGGCATAACCGAGGAAGGTGTCAAAGCATGGATCAATCAAAACACTCACACCCGGTTCTACCAACAGAGGATCTCTCCCCAATTTGTGATAAAAACTCACAACCACTGAAACCATACCAACAGGAGATCCCACCCCCCCAAATTCACACAGCCACCGAGAGTATAAAAAGAACGGGGAATCCCATCCCCTCCCATATTTCCAGCAAACGGCCCGAAGGGAAAACAACCAACAACCACTACCAACACAAGTCAGGGATTTCCAGATTTAAACGACTTAACACACTCCATGATTTCAAAATTCCATGTGTTCTATCCGTTAGTTATCACAGAACGGTTGATCCTGGTGCTTTCAATTATTCAGCCGGGTATACGTGATTAACCAAATTTCACAGCAGGAGTTCACAATTTCAGCAACCCATTTAAAACATCACGAGGGGATTCAAGTGCACACACACGACCACCAACGGCCTCAATTTTCAGAAAACATAGACCAGTACAACAAAAAGGGATGATCACAAGATAAAGCATAAACAACGATCACAACCCCTTCCCCTTTTCCCTTTAGAACTTCGTTTATTATCTTCATTAGGGTTTGGTTCAACCAATTCCATAGGAACAAAAGTAACGCCCACCCCGCATGATACACAAAAGTGAGAGACGAGAGAAAAATCCCTACCTGTTGATGGATGATCGACGTTTAGGCCGGGGGCGCGGAACTTTACGGATAACGACGCGGCGGTCCCGTGCACCAGAAGAGCCACGATCGAAGAAGGGGGAAAAACCACGGCCTAACCCTTAATTATAAGGGCTGGGGACGGTTGAGATGAAAACACAAAACCACGAAAGACGAGGGAGTCGTGGGTTGACCACGTGGCTTGACTCATCATTAATGGCGCTGGGTGGTTTTAACTGACCCATGAATTAATGAAGCATTTAATTAAGACCTTTGCGCGCATTTCGGATTTCCAAGATATTTTTAGCAAGGAAGAATAGGGTTTAAAACCCTATTTGCGAAAAGGAACATTACTGGAACAACTTGGCAGGGCCGGTCTCACCGATCGGTGTCACCGATCGGTCTCACCTGATCGGTCTCACCGATCGGTACCCCGCAAGGAAACCGGATTTTTGGAAAAGGAAGGGACCAAGGGGGGTCTGGGTCTTCACAGATCAGCATCGGTGAGTCATTTGATCAGCATCAGTGAATCATTTTGCATTGGATCGGTGCGACCGTTGTCTTTTGATATGCGATCAGTGCTTCTGATGTCTGTTGATATTGAATCGGTGCTTCCAAAATACTTTGTACATCAATAAGCATAGACAAAAAATGTGGTAACAGATTCATTAACAGATTGTAATTAAGTTTATGAGAAATCAAACTATATTAAGCATTAATGGTATGTGATGATTTGTGATTATTAAAACATCAATCATAGATATGAAATCAACAATCTTCCAGAGGGCTCAAAAATCTCCCCCTTTTTGATAATCACAAATCTTTATCATTAAATATAAATAATATGATATATCATTAATAAAAACATAATGAGAATTAAACCATAAGAAGAATATAAAAAAAAGAGATATAGATCTCCCCCTTAATTTAGATTACCCATATATATTATACAGATTTCTCCCCCTGAGATATATACATCTTTTCTCCCATAAAGTATTCTTTTTCTTCTCCCATAAATTTTCTTCTCCCATATAAAGTATTCTTGTTCTTCTCCCCCTTTGGGATAATCAAAAAGGAGGGAAAACAGATAAGAGAAAGTGAAAGTAAAAGCAGTCTGCAGAGAGTATAGATAGAAAAATATGTGAGAATGTACATACTATTACAAGTAGCACATTGTTCACCCCATAAAAAACAATACACAACTATTTGTTGGGATACAAAGGGGCTTTGACTTTGTCTTTGGGATCAATAGTGGGTCAGTTTGAAGGCTTGGAGGTAGGCTGGTCTTGGCGAATCTGAAGTGGTGGTTGGACAACTCGGGAAGGTGTAGGAGCATGTACCACAGAGGGTAGTTGTTGAGAAACAGGAGCTGATTGAGAAGCTTGCTGAGGAACTGGTCTTAAATGAGAGAGAGCTTGAGAAACAGATAGCTGATTTGGAGCTATATCAGAGTCACTGAGAGGTTCAGAAGTAGGAAGTACTATTGCAGTGGCATGTGCATGCAAATAGGGCTTCAAAAGATGAATAATGTCCTGAATGACTTCTGCTCCATACTTCATAGCTTTTTCAAAATCATCTTTATTCTCCATGAACTGTGCCAAGGAAGGGATAAAATCCTGTAACTGATGAGCTTGAGTTTTGAAGGCCTGAGTGACTGGAGGTAATTTCAGATTCTCTACCAACACCTTGAAGCTAGCAGTAATCTCATGTTTTGTATAAATCTTAGAAAAGTAATTATCAACTTTCTCTTTGATCTCTTCCAGAGCTTTCTTAGCATCTTCTGAATACACCAATGCCATCTTCTGACTGTTATCACAGAGCTCTTTCATCTTCCTCAAAGATTCTAAATCAAGAATTTGTCTTACAACAGCTAACTCCTCATGCACATCTTCTCTTAGAGCTTCTATCTCACGGGTAGTGATCTTGGTTACCTTGCCTGTACTGGCTTGGCTAACTATGTGAGTTAACTCAGCTTTCAACTTCCTCAGGTCAGACTTGTTGAGATGTTCAATCAAATTTCTCAAAACTTCCATCATACCAGAGATGGTTGATCGAAATTCGCTTGATAGAGATACCAGGCCAGTGTGAAGATCCTTCATAGTCCGATTCAAAAAGGCTATTTTCCTGCCAATAAGTTCACCAGTATTGGCCAGGTCTGGCTTCACAGCATTAGATACTCTTTGTGAGAAGGCTTCCAATGAATGTTCAGAAACATGGAGAGACACTTGAGTAAGAGAATTAGAAATTTCTTCTCTAACTGTGGCTCTCACAGCGGTTAGAAATTCAATCTTAAACTTGTCAAGATCAGCTTGAGAGATTCCTGAACCAGGTAAATTATTATTTTTAGGATCAACAGTAGGAACAGACCTTGATTCTCGTGGGAGGTTCCTCTTCACAGCTGCAGCAGATTCTGGCATTACTTCTTCGTCTTCAGAGTATTCTTAGCCCAACACAGCATAACCAGGGTAGTCATCCCAAACAGCAGCACACAGGGTGTATTTTGGTTTCTCATAGCTTGATGTTCCACTGATTTTTGGTGAATCATCCTTGCCACTAATATGTATTTCTTGTACTGATTGAGGTGATTCTATTGGATCTTCAGAAAGACCATCCACTGGTCTGTTATCACCATCAGCAATAGCCTCAGCTTCATCAGCACGTCCATCATCACTCTTCTCAGAAGCTTCACTGTGATATTCTTCAGTGTCAGAATCTTCTTCATCACCAAGAATAGGTTCTGATTCTGGCAGGGCTAAGGGTGGACTAGCATGTCCAAATTCTATTCTTCTTTTGGGACTGGCAGTGTCAGGATCACTTCTATCATCAGGAGATGACATACTTCCTTCCTCAGTCGTAGCTTCTTCTTGCTCTTGGGTTTCGGTGGCCTCATCCTTTCCTTCTTCTTGCTCATCATCATCAGAATAAACTGGTTCCTCATTTGGTTTCAAACCAGGGTCTCTCAAATCCTTTGGCCTCTTTCCATGATCTATGGGATTGTAGGCTTCATACAATTTATCTTCATCTGCAACCCAGAACTTCTTCCATGGATTCCAATTTATCTTCATCCTCTTGCAGATCTCTTTGTTGAGACAGAAGGTATGATCTATTTGATTAACTTCATCATCTTCGTCAATACAATCTAGATTCTTGAGCATGGTAGATATCATCTTTGAATAAAACAAGGCAGTGTCTTTCGTGGATGGTTTTACCATTCCAGCTATGTGTACCATCACATATCTACACAACTTGATCTTCTCATGTGTTTTCAGAAGAAACAACAAGAAAACATCCTGGTACATTACAGCATCAAAATCTCCTCTCCTAGGGCAAAGTTGGTGCTGAATAAACTTGAAAAGAAGTATGCATTCACCATCTAATTCTGAAGCTGTAATTCTCTGTGACTCTCTGTTTCCTGTCAGAAGCTCTAGAGCTAATTCATAAGAGAAGTAATCAGATGTTGGTGGAATATTCCCAGTATAATCCTCATACCGACCTTCATGAGGTACGTTCAAGCACTCAGCCCACTACTTAGATGAGAAGGATATTTTCTTTCCTTTTACCACAGACGACATCCTGGCAGCCTCCACACCATCTAAAGTGATTTCCAGATTCATATAGAACTCATGTACCAGCTTCAGGTAGTCTATTCGAGAGTTGTCAGAAAACCAGTCTAGCCATCCTTGCGATCCAAGAACTTGCAGCAACAGTGACTAACTTGACAAAAGCCACGCAGAGCTTACTTCTTTTTCTATAGCAACAATCCTAGTTTCCAGGTTCGGATTTACTGATCGTTGAGAGGTACTACTCGACTTGCCTCGAGTACGCTTTGAAGGTACAGGGCTATCCGGTCCTTTTCTCGGTCTCTTTTGCTTAGCCATTCGAGGATTTTGGGAAGGCAGGAGTTCGAAGGTTCGAAGTAGAGGGGAAGAGAGGTTGAAAGTTTCGGCGGGAAATGAAAGGTCAAATGTTTAGGGAGTATAAATAGCCGCGTATCATTTATTTTATCATTTAGGGTTCCCATAAAAAGTATAAAATAAATTTACTAATTAATTACAATATAATAAAAAAAAATCGGTATGACAGATCGGTTGCACAGATCAGTTTCACAGATCAGTTTCACAGATCGGTTTCACAGATCAGTTTTACAGATCAGTTTCACAGATCAGTTTCACAGATCAGTTTCACAGATCGGTTTCACAGATCAGTTTCACAGATCCGTTTCACAGATCTTTTTCAGAGATCAGTTTCACAGATCAGTTTCACAGATCAGTTTCACAGATCAGTTTCACCGATCAGTTTCACAGATCAGTTTCACAGATCGATCATACACAACTCTTGTTTAATAAATTTCATTATTTCAGAGCATACAAGATTTGTGAAGATATCAGCTAATTGATGTTCAGAACTAATAAATTTCAAAGAAATACCCCCTTTTTTGATAATGATCTCTTAGAAAGTGATGTCTGACATCAATGTGCTTAGTTCTAGAGTGAGACACAGGGTTCTTAGATATATTTATTGCACTAGTATTTTCATAGTTAATTGAAACATGTTTAAGATCAAATCCATAATCGAATAGAGTGTGTTTCATCCACAGAATTTGTGCACAGCAACTACCAGCAGCTATGTATTCTGCTTCGGCAGTAGACAATGCAACTGAGTTCTGTTTCTTACTACACCATGATACTAGGGATTTTCCAAGAAAATGACATATTTCAGATGTTTTCTTTCTATCTAACTTACATCTAGCAAATTCAGCATCTGAATAGCTAGTTAGGTTAAATGATTGTCCTTTTGGATAAAACAAACCTAAATTTATAGTATACTTAAGATACATAAAACTCCTTTTAACATCCAGTAAGTGTGATTCTTTAGGATTAGCATGAAATCTACAACACATACATACACTGAACATAATGTTTCGTCGACTAGCAGTAAGATAAAGTAAGCTCCCAATCATACCTCTGTAATTGGTTTGATCCACTGGTTTCACAGCTTCATCTGTATCCAATTTACAGGTAGTACTCATAGGTGTATCACTTTCCTTAATACTATCCAATCCAAAACGTTTTAAAAGAACTATTGTATATTTACTTTGATTTAAAATAATTCCATCTTTAGTTTGAAGAATTTGAAAACCAATAAAATAATTAAGCTCTCCCATTAAGCTCATTTCAAATTCATTTTGCATAACCTTTGAAAAATCAGTACATAAGGAATTTTTAGAAGATCCAAAAATAATATCATCAACATAGTTTTGTACTATTAATACATCTTTTGAAATCCTTTTTATAAAAAGAGTGGGATCAGCTACTCCTTTTGTAAATCCTTTTGAGATAAGAAAGTTTGAAAGCCTTTCATACTAAGCTCTTGGAGCATGTTTTAAACCATATAAAGCTTTAGAAAGTTTAAAAACATGATTTGGAAAATGAGGATTTAAAAAACCAGGTTGTTGTTCTACAAAAACATCTTCAACAATAAAACCATTTAGAAAAGCACTTTTGACATCCATTTGATATAGCTTGAAATTCAGATGTGATGCATAGGCAAGTAAGATCCTAATAGCCTCTAATCTAGCTACAGGTGCAAAGGTTTCTTCATAGTCAATTCCTTATTCTTGATTGTAACCTTGTGCAACTAGCCTAGCTTTATTTCTAATGATGTTTCCATATTCATCAACTTTGTTTCTAAATACCCATTTTGTGCCTATGGTCAAAAAGTCCTTAGATCTTTCTACTAATTTCCAGACTTTGTTTCTTTCAAATTGATTTAGTTCTTCTTGCATAGCCATTACCCAAAACTCATCATTGATAGCATCATTGATATTTTTAGGTTCTGGCTTTGAATGAAAAGCTTGATGTTCAACCTGATTTCTTAGAGAAGCTCTAGTCCGTGTTCCTCTATCTAGATTTCCTACAACAGCATCTAAAGGATGGTTCTTTAGAGTCCTAGATGGTCTTGAAAAGATAGGGCTGGAGATTTTAGATTCATATACAGATTGAGGTTCAACAGAATCAGGTTCTGGAAAATTTCCAGAGCTGGATGCTTTAACTATAGGTCCATTGTATTTATCATTGAGATTCAAACCAGAGAGATCATCTTCAAGAGAGATTTTAGGTTCATGTGGATCAGTTTCATCAAATTTGATGTGAACAGATTCTTCCACACATTTGGTTCTTTTATTGAAAACTCTATAGGCTTTACTAGAGATAGAGTAACCTAGGAAAATTCCTTCATCACTCTTGGATGAAAATTTGTCAAGATTGTCTCTAGTATTGAGAATGAAGACTTTGCAGCCAAAAACTTTGAAGTAGTTAACTTTAGGTTTCCTATGGTTCCACAACTCATAAGGGGTCCTCTTAAGAACTGGTCTGATCAAGACTCTATTAATGACATAACAAGCTGTATTTAGAGCTTCAGCCCAAAAGTAAATAGGCAGTTCATATTCATTGAGCATGTTTCTAGCTATTTCTTGACGGGTTCTATTCCTTCTCTCTACTACACCATTTTGTTGGGGTGTCCTAGGGGAAGAGAAATTGTGACTATAGCCATTGTGTGAGCAGTAAGAATCAAACTCATGATTTTCAAACTCACGACCATGATCACTTCTCGGGGTCTTAATCTTGAGTCCAATAAGATTTTCTACAGACTTGGAGTATTTAACAAAGTAAGAACAAGCTTCACTTTTGTGAGCTAGAAAATATACCCAAGTATATCTAGAAAAGTCATCTACAAGAACATAAACATAGTGCTTCCCATTTAAACTAGAAACTCTAGAAGGTCCAAATAAATCCATGTGAACCAACTCGAGAGGTTGATATGTTGACACTTCTTTCATTGATTTAAAAGAAACTTTATGTTGCTTTCCTTTTTGACAGGGATTACAAACATTGTCTGCTGGAAATTCAAGTTTGGGTAAGTCTCTAACTAAGTTCTTCCTAGAAATTTTTCTAAGTGAGTGTACATTGCAGTGTCCTAATCTTCTGTGCCAAAGCCAAGACTCTTTATGAAAAGCATTTAAACAAGGAATATTTTTCTTAGCTAATGAATCTAAATCAACAGCATAAACATTTTCATTTCTTAAAGAAGAAAATACTAAATCATTTTTAGAGTTAAAAACATTACAAGAATCATTTTTAAATTTCACATAAAAACCATCATCACACAATTGAGAAATGCTTAATAGGTTATATTTAAGTCCATCGACAAATAAAACTTCAGAAACCAAGATTGAATCAATGTTACCAATCTGGCCTAAGCCGATGATTTTTCCTTTTGAATTATCACCAAAAGTGACAAAGCCTCCATCAACTTTTAATAAGCTCTTGAAACATGAAACTTCTCCTGACATATGTCTTGAACATCCACTGTCTAAGTACCATATCTTCTTGTGACAGCTCTTCAAGCAGGTCTCCTACAAAACAGATTTAGATGGAAGATGATTTTGGTAGCCAGATCTTCATGGGTCCAGACATGTTATCCAATGATACTTTAGGTACCCATATTTGTCTAATGGGTCTCATATAATTTGTAGAATTAACATTCTTTGAAAGATAAACCTTATTAGATCCATAATTATGAATATAACTGGTTGAGGCATATGAAGTTCCAGAATTAACTATCTTCTGTCCAGATTTAGGAATGAATCTAGTTTTGGCAACTTTTCTTTGTCCAGGTTGGTATCCTATACCAGTAGTATATCTAGGTGAAACTTTCTTTCCTTGCATTTGTGTTAGAGTATTTTTGCCATTTGTGAACTTCTCTAAGTCTTTTCTGAGTTGTTCATTAGACAATTTTAGTTCAGTATTCTCTTTAAGAAACTGATCATTCTTTTCTACTTCTATATCCAGATCAGATTTATGCTTAACGCTTAAAGCATACTGTTTCTTTAAACCTTTATATTTATCTTTAAGCTCCTTACAGGTTTCTTCAAGCATATCACAATATTCAAACAGTTCAGATTTAGACATGTTATCACCTTCAAAATCATCTCCAGAATAATATGAATTTGAAGCAGGAGTTTCTGATGTTACCTCAAAAGTGTTTGTCATAAAACACATGTTGGCTCGATTCCTTTCAGAGTCTGAAGATTCAGCTTCACTTGTGTTGTCTTCTGAAGCACTCCAAGTATCCTTCATGGCTTTCTTATAATTGTTATCCTTGTATTCATACTTCTTTCGTTATTTCAACTTTGGACAGTCTGTTTTTATGTGTCCTTTTCTTTTGCATTCATAACAGACAACTTCATCTGATTTATCAGACTTCTTCCAATCCTTCTTCCAGTGTCCTTTGTTATCATACTTTCCTTTGTAGTTTTACTTTCCAAAAAACTTCTTCTTCCTATAGAATTTCTTAAATCTTCTAGCAATGTGTGCCATCTCAGCATCACTATCAGAATCATTCTCACTTTCCTCACTACTTAAACTTTCATTGATATCTTGAGGCTTTTCCTTATCCTTATTCTTTGAGGCTGTAGTCTTGAAGGCAATAGACGTCCTTTTAGGTTCATCATATTCTTCTTTATTTACTTTAAGCTCTTCTTCATACATCATCAGCTTACCAATTAATTCCTTGACAGGCAGTGTTCCAATGTCACAGGATTCTCTAATGGAGACAGAGGTTCCTCTCCATCTTTCAGGTAGACATCTCAAAATTCTCCTGATTTTCTCCTTTGCTGGAACATCCTTTCCCAGAGAAGTCATTGTGTTGACAATTTCATTGAACCTGAGATACATATCAGAAATGGGTTCATCAGGCTTCATCGTAAAATTATCATACTTAATAGTATAGGTATTCAATCTCATCTCCTTGACATTAGTTGTTCCTTCATGAGAAACAGCTATGGTATCCCAAATTTCATATGCAGTTTTACATGCAGAAATTCTATTAAATTCTTCATCTCCTAGAGCACAGTACAGAGCATTCATAGCTTTACAATTATTATTGTAAGCAGTCTTTGTAGGTTCATCCCAAGTAGATCAATCAGTACTGGGAATTTTATATTCAGCTTCAATGACAGTCCAAATATCAAACCCATACTTTCTAAGTGAATTTTCATTTTTAGCTTCCACTGAGCATAGTTGTTTCCATTAAAGAAAGGTGGCCGGTTAGTAGCAGCACCCTCAAATCTATTATCCATGATATTACAAAAAGAATTTTAAAGAGATAAAAATTTAGAAATAACAGAAATTTTAAGAACTTTAAAATACAACTAAAATCACAGTTGAAAAACATAGTACTTTTAGAAAATATTAACCTCTGATACCAAGTATTGGTCGGAGTGGATACTCAAGAAGGGGGGTGAATTGAGTTCTAATTAAAATTTTTTGTTAAAAACAATATTGATTAAAATCCCCCTATTTCAAAAACAGATTAAACTGTAGTGAATTTATACAGATTATAAAGGTTCAATTAGTTTCTCAAAGATTGATTAGTTCTCAGTTAACTTAATCATATGATTAAATTAACCTTTGAAACTAACTTACTGGTCTATAATAAATATAAACACTTGCGAGTTTAACTATCAAAGTAGCTTTGAAAATAAATTATATTTCAAAGTAATAGCAGCGGAATATGAAATAAATATGTAGTATGGATATAGTATGTAGCTACAAACACAAAGAATTAACCAAGAGGTTCAGTCTCAAGCTGAGACTTAGTCCTATCAAAAGTTTATATAAAAATGATCCACACCCTGGATCGGGGTTAACAACAGTGAACACACTGTCCAGGTCACAAGACCTCTACCACAGTTCTGCGTGGGAAAACAAACAACAGCTTAGAGCTGTCCAGGTCTCATACGACCTCTACCACTATCCACAGTGGGAAATGAAGTGTAAAAAAGGTTTGTTGAGGATTTACAGATCCTCCAGTGAAATTGCAGGAGTCAGTGTGTGTGTTTAATACAGCAGATAACACACACTGCTCAAAATGTAAAACAAATGTATCACAGAGCAGAGATGTAGAGTTTAGAAATGGCTCTGGTGATTTCAGTGTAGCTCTGGACTCTTTTGTATTTTGTCAGAATTTATTCTAAGTCCTCTTCTCGTTTTTGTTTGAGAGGAAGAGTGTCGTATGCTTCAGGCTCAAAGGCAGTGAGATGTAGTCGATGAAGTTCTTCAATGTTCTTTTGTATGCACAGAACTCTTCTTGAGTAGGCTTGATTGTGTATGAGGTTCCGTTCTGATTGGTTCTTCCTCCTCTTTCTTTTCTCTGTATATCTCTTGTGTTCTTATATCAACACCCTTTTTATCTTCAGCAGAGTCTTCTTGTATTTATGTCACGTGCTTCAGAAGATAGAAAAAGTTTCCTTTCCGTAGGTACGAGGTACGGTTTCCTGACATCTGACAACCTTTATTAATAATTTGACAGAGCATTAAAATATACCTAATATGACCGTTGGTTAGATTAAATAAAGATAAAGAAAAAGAAATTCAAACAGTTGTTTATGACTATTGGAGAATCAAGTGATCGGTAGGTCATCAGCATTAGTGAGTAATGATCGGTGACTTAGATAGATCAGCATCGGTGAATCAGACTGATCAGCATCGGTCTGTCATCTGATCGGTGAGTCAGTTTGATCGGTGAGTCATTTGATCGGTGGCTCATTTGATCGGTGGCTCATTTGCATCAGTGAGTCATTTGATCGGTGAGTCATTTGATCGGTGAGTCATTTGATCGGTGAGTCAGTTGCATCGGTGAGTCATTTGATCAGCATCGGTGAGTCATTTGCATCAGTGACTCATTTTCATCGGTGAGTCATTTGATCGGTGGCTCATTTGCATCGGTGAGTCATTTGATCAGCATCGGTGAGTCAGTTTGATCAGCATTGGTGAGTCATTTGCTCAGCATCTGTGAGTCAGTTTGATCAGCTTCGGTGAGTCATTTGTATTGGTGATTTATTTGCATCGGTGACTCATTTGCATCGGTGAGTCATTTGATCAGCATCGGTGAGTCATTTGATCAGCATCGGTGACTCATTTTGCATTGGATCGGTGCGACCGTTGTCTTTTGATATGCGATCAGTGCTTCCGATGTCTGTTGATATTGAATCGGTGCTTCCAAAATACTTTGTACATAAATAAGCATAGACAAAAAATTTGGTAACAGATTCATTAATAGATTGTAATTAAGTTTATGAGAAATCAAACCAGATTAAGCATTAATGGTATGTGATGATTTGTGATTATTAAAACATCAATCATAGATATGAAATCAACAATAATCTAGAGGGCTCAACAATAATGATTCATGGGTCATTTTTTATATGTACGAGTCAACCTCACCTCAATACAAGGGGTGGTGTGGCCGACACCACTCAAGGTGTCTCACATTTCTTTGAAATGGACAACATTTTAAGTGGAAACAACAACTAGAAAAAGAAAAAATAAACAAACGCATTTAGATTATATTGATACATTAGTAAAAGGATCCATGAGTAATTCCTGACATGTATGAGTCAACCTCGCCTCAATCTGAGGCATGGTGTGGCCGATACCACTCAAAGTGTCAATCTTTTGTTTAAAATGGATACCCTTTAATGTAAAAACTAGAATAAGGAAAACCAACCAAATGAATTTTGAATGTGTTGATACTTTAGTAAAATGATCCACATGTCATTTTTGACATGTATGAGTATAACCCATCACAATCCAAGGCACGTTTTGGCCGGCACCACTCAAAGTGTCTCTTTTTTTCAAAAGGATATCATTTTAAGTGAACACAACAACTAACATACAAAAAACCGACTAAATCATTATAATTATGTTGAAACACTAGGAAAACGATCCATGGGTCATATGTGACATGTAAGAGTCAACCCCGCCTCAATATGAGGGCTGGTGTGGCTGAAACCACTCAATTTGTCTCACATTTTTCTGAAATGGACATGATTTTATGTGAAAACAACGGGCATACAGAAAACCAACCAAAAGCATTTGGATTGTGTTGATACTTTTGGAAAATGATCCATTGGTCATTTGTGACGTGTAAAAGTCATATCTTCCTTAATATTAGGTGTAGTGTGGTGGTCAACCCTCAAAATGTATCTCTTTTGTTTAAAATGGACTTCATTTTAAGTGAAAAAAATATCTGACATACTAAAATCTAACCAAAAACATTCTGATTCTATTGAAACTCTAGGAATACGATCCATGGGTCATATTTTATGTGTACGAGTCAACCCCGCCTCAATCAGAAGTGAATTGTGACTGGAACCAGTCAAAGTGTCTCTATTTAGTTTAAGATGAACATCATTTTAAGTGAAAACAACAATTGGCATACGGAAAACTGACCAAATGAATTCAGATTCTGTTGAAAATTTAGGACACAGATATATGGGTCATATGTGACATGTACAAGTAAACCCTAACTCAATCTGTGGATTGGTGTGGCTGAAACCACTCAAAGTGATTCTGTTTTTGTTAAATGGATATCATTTTATGTGAATACAACAACTGACCTACAAAAAACCGACCAAACGTATTCGTATTCTATTGAAACATTAGAAAAACGACCCATAAGTCATATGTTATGTGTAAGAGTCAACCCCACCTCAATATGAGGCGTAGTGTGGCTTATATCACTCTAACTATCTCTATTTTGTTTAAAATGGACACCATTTTATGTAAAAACAACTGGAATAAGGAAAACTAACCAAACATATTTGGATTGGGTTTATACATTAGAAAACAAATCCATGGGTCGTATGTGATGTGTACGGGTAAACCCCTCCTCAATTCGAGGTGTGGTGTGGCCCAACCCACTCAAATTGTCTCACCTCTATTTGAAATGGAAATCATTTTAAGTGAAAACAACAACTGGCATGCGGAAAACCGACCAAACACATTCAGATTCTGTTGATACATTCTGACAACGATTCATGAGTCATATGTGACGTGTAAAAGTAAACCCTACATCAATTCGGGGCACGGTGTGGCCGATATCCCTCAAAGTGTATCTCTTTAATTTGAAATGGACATGATTTTAAGTGAAAACAACAACTTGCATAGAGAAAACTGACCAAACACTTTGAGATTGTATTAATACTTTAGGACAACAATACATGCACCATTTTTGAGGTGTGTGAGTAAACCCGGCCTCTATCTGAGGCATGGTGTGGCCGGTATCACTCTAAGTGTCTCACTTTTTTTATATTGAACAACATTTTAAGTGAATACAACAACAAAAATACAAAAAACTGATTAATCATATTTGGATTGTGTTGATACTTTAGGACAACGATACATTGGTCATTTTTTACGTGTATGTGTCAAACCTGCCTCAATCTGAGGCACAATGTTGTGGAATACAGCTCTTATCAATAGATCTCACCATACTCCTACCATTTAGTGTTCATAGCCATAATAACATTAATATTATTCTCACTATGTCCAATAAACATAAAGTTCCATTATTATAGACCATCACAAGTTGAAAATCTGCTCATTTAAGTTCTGCCTGAATTTTATATCATGTAATGAATTACATAATTTACTCCTTTTGTAACGACCGTGGAATGATCGGTCAGTTTTCATACCCCATTTTCAAATTTAGATTCAAATTATGCATCATCAAAATTTCTCATTATATTTAAAAAGAATAAAACCACTCCCAGTTAAAATCAATTTCTAGATGTTTTTAATTTTCTATAAATTTTTCTTTTTATTGAGTATAGATCATATTTGGGTGTTCATTTTTTGTCAAAAGATCTTATTATGATCCTCAAAAACCTAACAATTTCAAAAATGGAGGGGTTTTATTTAACAACATCATGAAAGTGTAGCGGGGGAATATGCAGCCACTTGTCAAAGTCTTATGGTAGGATCGTTGGGTTAAAGAGGGTATTTGGGGCATGATTCAGTTGGATCAAATTTTTTTGAGGATATTATGTTTCATCACTTTTATTCTCACTATTAAGCATGAGTGGTTCTCATTGCAACACCAAAAGTTTTACTAAAAATAAATATAAATTCTTGGAACTTTGTTTTAAGTATATTTTTTTAATTAGCCTCTAAAACATAACTTTTCTACTTCTATGTTCTGAGTTTCAAGAAACTATCATCTACAATTTTGTTCAGTATGTTATTTTCAGTCTATTGGAACCAACTTTTTTTTGGTGAATAGTAACATACCTTTGTGAATAGTAATATGAATAGTAATATTACCCTAATGAATAGTAAATTTTATTATTATTTTATTTTATGAAGGATTTATGATAATAGCATCTAGGTTAGTTTTTATTTGTGATATAGAAGTAGTTACAGAAATAGATTTGTTATTTTTTGAAATAAGTATGCTTTTATTTATAGATTAAATTAATAATATTTAGAAAATTATTTTAAAAAAATGAGGTTGCTATTATCAAAGAACCACTAAAAGGATATAAACAAACATCATTAATGTTCCAACTTATGAATCATACTCATATAAGAATTCAAATTGATAAATGGAATAATTTATGTTTCTGTTTAAATGAAAAAACTACTCCATTCCAATTATGGAGTTTCACTTCCAATGGAAAAGAATTTCCACCATGAACCAATCATAGAAATCATGTAATGAATTCAACAAAAAACAATACATGCGGAAAAATACTAACGATTAAGGGTGAAAAGATGTTATTAAATGATAATATATGATGTTATAAACATAAAATGTTTCTATACAATATTAATAAAACTCTTTTAACCATTATACAGGAGGTTTAAACATGTTGGATGTAAGACAAACCTGAGGTAAGGGAATTCTAAACCCGAATTTCATTCTTTGGGTTATCCTTATACTTCACTACTTATGTGCAATTTAAATTGTTTGTGTGATGGGTTCTGTATATATTATTTTTTATCATGTGTATTTACAGTATATATACATACTCCATCCAATATTTTAAAGACTCTCTTAAATTTTATGTTATTTTTAGGGGCTTTTCTTTAAAAATCCCTTTTTAAAATTTCGGTTTTACAAAATTCCAAAGTAATTTTTTTGGAATTATTCATGTTGTATGATTATTTTTTGGTTATTGGGAATTATTTATGATAAATTTTGGGACCTATAATTCCCTCTAATGCATTGGGTATGAGTATGATGGAGGTCAGTTGTATGGTTACTCCAAGTGTAACTATGATGGTTACACAAAGTAAGGTAGCTGTGAGGGTTACAAATTATAAGGTAGCCAAGAATGGTTACAAGATTATGTTAGTAATTCCCCAAGATACCACTATGATTATATTTTTGTTCTAATGATTTGTGTGGATCTTATTTAAATCCCATGTTACAAAATGTATGTATATATGGGTGACAAGGATGTCTTTTTAAAATGATTTCATATGTTATGAGTATTCATGGACTAATGTGATTTTTCCCCTTATTTTACATCTCTTTCTGAGATTTTGTGATCATCCCTAGTTTTTAAATGATTTTTAACAAGTTAATGGATGTGTAATAGAAGGATGGAAGACATGTTAAATGTTGAAAAATTTTTAAGGAGTCCGGTTTTAGGTTTTAATGTTTTTTTTATTTTGAAAAAATGGTAAATATTTTTTATGGTATCCACTCTGTAATAATGTGTAATGTCATGAATGTACTATCCTAATTCTCTAATGCTCTAAAATTGAAAAGATCTTCAATGCAAAAAAGAATTTTTTTTCATGGCAAAATTCAAGATTATGTATGTAACAAGGTTGGGTCTTTATACTAATCAATTATTTTTATCATGGAATAAAGAAGTCTCTCCCTTACATTAACCAGTAGTACACCATGTTTGATTATAACCCATACTGGATGAGGACTGTTTTTTGTCCACCTCATATGCATCACGACCCACTCTGGATTAGACACATGTTCAACATCCACGTATTCAACCAATTTGTACATGATCACTATGCATATAAAAACCAATAACCAAGTATATTATGTTATTACCACTATAGAGTCTACCAACAAAGCCATTACCATACACCCAATATCTGACATTAACACTCCTACCTCCATATTCTACCTTCTTAGTGCATCAAAACTAATATTTTCTTTACAAATAACATATAGCATTCCAAATTTGAATATCTACATGTATTTTATCCAACACATCTGAAAATGATTTAGCTCATATTAGAATAAATTATATTACTATGACATTGAGTTTTTATATAAAACATGTCTCAAATCAAAGAAGTGGTGTCTCTGAAATTTAAACTCATCAATGACAGTCACAAACTCTTTTTATTGTGTTTGGTAGTTTCATTCATGGGGTCATAAGGGATGAGACTCATAAGAAAATACATTTTCACCATATATTATAAAAAATACAAGTTCAATGAAAAATGAATCACAAATCATTACATACCCAAAGCTAGGATCAGAAACAAAAATTGCCTTTGATCAAATTTCAAAATCTAATTCAACTCTAATAATTATTTCTTATACTATTCAACCTATTAGAATTTTTTAGGGAGGTGGGGGGTTGTGCTGGTTAGGGGGTTGTGCAGGGGTGAGGTGAATTACTACCAGAAGAGTGGTCATCATATAAATATTGAAATGTGTGTAAATAATGTTTGAGTTGTTGAAACTGTTATTCAACTCTACTGGATGATTGTTTTAATATGTAGATTAAAATAGGTAATTGTAGTACATGACATGGTTGGAAGAGTTTTATGGTTTTATGTGTTTTTTGTGATATTGGAGATGTTTGGTATGCAATTTTATGTCTGTTTGTATGTGTTTTTTGTGCTATTATTTGCAGGTGTATACTGGAGGGGCTTCTGTGCCATAGTTCTAGAAATACACAATACCAATGGTGTTAAACTATTGGTATAATTATAGAAAAATTTTAAAACTATCGCAATGGTTTTAAAACCCTTGGTATACTGTTTAGTCTTCAATATATACCAATGGTTTCATTGAAACCGTTGGTAAAAATTCTATACAAACATATACCAACAGTTAGCCTACAACCATTGATAAATTAATACATACAGTTGCATATGCCAACAGTTCAGATCAAACCTTTGGTATAGGGCTTTACTCACGGCATACTTCCCTATGGTTTGGAAAACCATTGGTATAGGCTTTACCAAAAGTTTTCCAGTATATACCAATAGTTTAGAACCATTTGTGTATCCTTCTTTTCCAGTATCGAATTTGTTGACATTAAATTTATTTTTTTATTATTATTTAAAATCCATTAATAACTGTTGAATTAAATTAGTTTTTGAATTAAAAATATATTTTTTATAATTTATTTATTCTTATTTATAACTTCCTATTTAACATATATGTTATTATGGTACGAAACATTTCAATTATTTAGGACTCATGGTTTTGTGTGTCAAAATCATTAAATGATTTTAAATTAATTTAAAAATATATATATCATAAAATATAAATGATTCAGACATACTGAGAATATGAGTTTCATCGTTTCTATACCTCAATTTCATTAGTTTATGAATTAATATTTTATGTATTGTAATCATAGTATATTATATAGTGGGGATAATTTATGAATGATGTTTAAGACTCATTTGTTTTTTTATATTCATATAATGTGGAAAAGAATTCAATATGTTGAGAAGATGTGAAAGTTTTTTGTTTTTGATTTCTTTTCATTACCAAAATCATTAATGTAAATGGTCTATTGATTGTGAATGTTTGAATGAATTTATAATCATTCATGAATATTAATTTTTCTGTTATATGTAAGGTTAATTTGTTATTAGATCTAGGAGTGCGTGTCTAAGTGAGATATATTAATTGACAACTATAAATATATGAGTACATAGGAATATTTTCTACCAAAATTAATTTACATCAAAAAAATATCAAAATATTACTTAAATTCTCCATATCATCCATATATCTTTAACATACCCCATCAACTTTCACATCACAAATTAATCATTTTTTGTATTTTATAATGATTTTATTATTGAAATAAAAATTAAACACAATAAATATAACACGTTTCATATCGAAAATTTCATTAGTCTAGGAAAATTCAACATTCTAAATCCTTTATTATTTAACATCAAAAAACGTTCTTACAATGACTCACCACCCCTCAACCTCAACAGAATACCCATTTATATTATGTATTTAATCAATAAACATAACTTGTTTTCATTACCAATATACTTATAAATTAATATACATCCAATATTTTTAAGACTGCCTAAGCTAACATTGTGATGGAAAACAACAAAATTTAACAACAAGGTCACATTAAATAAAGAAAATAATGAATTGTTTTTAACTATCTAAAACTAATTATAACATAAGGCAAAAGTTATTAAAAATAAAATATTATCATCCTTTCATATATTTTTTAATATTTCCTATGAATATACCTTCTAAAATTTTATTCACATAATATATCTACTCATTTAAGTCCCTATTAATATATTCTTTCATTGATTCTAAAAATTTATAACAATTGTTCTTAAAAATATACCAGATAAACACCATATGATTAAATCATAGTATATCACATTATGAAAAATACTCTAAATATTTAATCGACCTAAATTAGATAAAAATATACTCTTTGACACCCTAAGAGTTCTGATCCCCCATTGCCAATGCACTTTGGGAATAACCATGAAGGGATTAATGTAGTATTTTTTCTTCATTATTGACAAAAATATATAATGAACTGGATGATATTTGGAGAAAGATCACTATAAATTAACCATGACTGTAATTATATTAAACACTAATATTCATAATCAATTTTATAAATTATTTTTTTGGAACTTATATAGGGAACTCATGTACCATTTTGTCCACGGTAGGAAAAAATAATGAGTCATGTCATTTATCTCCATGATATCATTGATTATTTGTTTATTTTATATTAGGAAACCAGGACCATTAATTCCCAATATTATTTTATATAATTTATTATGTCATTGTTTATTTTAAACCAAAAGTGTTGGTTTCATTACATCCAACTTTATATATTCTATCAAAATTATTATTCAAATCAGTTGGGTTTTCGAATGAGTTCAATCAAAATAATATGCTTTAGGAGTAATCATGTTTATATGACTCTACTGATTATTATTCTAATATATATTCATTTATCAAAGAATTAATACTCCTATAGATGTTGGTCTTGTTTCTACAAAATCACTTTTCAAATATTCACATGAGTAGAAAATTGTTTAATGTATCCATTGCTTTCACATATCCAAAAATAATATATAATTTCCTTTATATAAATTAGATTACATATTAAATCCATACGATTAAAATTGTTTGACACACTATTATATCTACCACAAAGGTTTATAGCCTCAAAAATATATGTTCATGTAGTATTAAAGTAGAAAAATCTATCAATGAGCTTCTATAATTATTTTGGATCAACATACTATCCCAAATCACCATTTGATAATTTTTTTTATTGGGATTGTTATAAAAGTATATTTTAATACTATATTATAATCATTTTTAAACCCACATAATCATATATATCTTGATAAAGAATGATGTAATCATCATAATATAAAATTTTGTACCGAAAAAATAACCGATTTAGTATCAATTTAAATTTTAAAAAATATGCATCTCAATTGAAAATACATCAATAAAACCATCTTTATTTCCATTAAAAATTTTATCATCTACACAAAAAATTATAATGATGGACTCTATTATTTCATATTTTATGTAGACATATTTTTCTACTATTTCATTTATGAATCTAAATTTCATCAAATGGGTATCTAATGTGGAACAATAGTCTCATAGGTCTTGTTTGGAACTATATAGAGAATTTATTAAACTATAATATTCTTTATCATCATTATCAAACTATAATCTATAAGTATTATCCAAATAAATCTATACTTATTTATTTCTATTAAGAAAGGAATACTTGAAATCCATTTGGAAAATATAGAATTTTTTTAGGATATAATAGAAAAAAAATGATAATGGTTTATAATAAATCCAATTATAATAGTTATCATAAAAATAAAATAACTTTTCGTAATAATTTCACTTATACACATGTATTACATTAATTGAAAAAAATTCTCCATTCATTCATCTTGTTTTAGAATACCCATTTTATTATAATGAAATTTTTATCTTCAGTAGAGGTTACCAAATCCCATCTTTCATTGTCATATATATGTTAAGATTACATATTTAATATATCAACCCATTATTTATTCTCTTAATCTTCATCAACTTCTTATTCCTCAAATAGATTATATAGCAAATCATGTCTTATTGTCCTCAATGTTACCCGAGTATGAACAATCTATACATATTCTCAAATTATTTTTAAACTAAAATATAAATTTTATTCGATTTATTTTATCAAAAAAATTATATTAAACACATTATTTGGATGAATATTTATCCCCCACATATAGTTTTTTATAATTTCCACAATTTTCTAATGAGTTTTACTACAAATTAACAATCCCAAATTAATCCTAAAAATTTTTGGGACATGATTCTATATGTGAAACTTAAATCATGGAGTGATCCGTTAATTTTTTATAGATATTATACATAATATTCCCAATTATAATATTGTTGAATTGATAACATCTATCATTCTACGATATCTTTGAAATATACCATCAATAAATATTTAGGAAATCTTCTTATTATTTTGTACCTTTTTATTTGGTAATACAATTGATGTTAACTAAAATTATGTATTTATACCATTGGGTCTTATTAAAAATATATCTCACATGGTTTTGTAACAATTTTATATTTTTTAATTTCCTTACATTATGTAATACAATCTTTTTACTATGGAATGCAGAACCCACTTCTTTTAGAAATTAATGATATATTGTAAAAACATTATTATATAAATATGGTTATTATAACCTATTTTTTAATTTGGATAAAATAATATTAATAAAGTATTAATAATAATAGTTATAAAGGGTTTTTAATGAAAATTTGTTTAATAGTTTGTAATAAATAATTGCTATATTTTTAGTAATGTATTTTTATATTTTTGTTAAAAATAGTTTAATTTCATTTTGTTCATAATTTTTATATTTACATTCGAGATTATTTAAATTATATTTGAGGAATTTAGTTTCATATTATAATTTATTATTTAAATCATACATTTTGTAAAATGGTTTTTATTTATCTGGAAAAGTGGATTTTTGGTCTTAAATAAAAAATAAAAATTTTACTGAAAACTTTATATTCCATTATTATCATTAAAATGTCAAATAATGTTTTATATTTATTTTAAAATATATTGAATAATATATGATAAATAATTATCATTTATATTTCATTTGGATAATATTTACTCTTAGTTTTGTTAAAATCTTATTTTTATACTTAAAAACACACTTTCCTTGAAAAATGATTCTCATTGCATACAACGAGTTTTTTATAATTAATATATAAAAAATATAAAAATTCATTTAAAAAAATTAAAACATATTTTCAATCAGAATAATTTTTTTTAATGATCCCACATTCATTTTTTATCAATTTCTATAGTAATATTAATAAAATATAGTTAGAATGGAAGAAGTTAAAATAGTAAAAAAGGATCAAAATAAAATTAATAGGGTTAAAATAACCTAAACATTTTCAAAATAGTAACTTATCATACTATTTTTATATTATGTTATATTATATTATTTAATAATTTATTTTGGAAACTTTTTTATTGATTATTTCCTTAATTTAGTTTGATATTTTAAAAATATCTATGTTTATCATCTCTTTCCCTTATAAAAAGACACCAACTCTCCTATATTCAATTCACATCAACATCCTATTATATGTGAAAATACATAACCAAATCCTTCCTATAATCCCTCCATATTTCATATAGTAAAATTTTCATTCATTATACCCCCATAATAAGGAATAAGGTATAATTTTATGGATTTTGTATGAATAAGAGGTTCAATTCTTGATATAGTTTTTTCATTTTAATTTATTTCTTTAAAAAAATCATTGGTCTCCTAAATATTGTAAAATAATAACATATGTATCTATAATATAATGAAATTAAATTATTTTAGTTTTATAATCAAATTTAATCTACATATCCATCTAATATAAAATGATAAAATCATAAGTGCTTATGTGTGGACTGTCACTTCGTGAAAATGATATATTTTATATTTCTATATTACCTCTTATGATCATTCATAATGGTGGATCCAAATGTAATACTGTGAATCTTATTATGAAAATTAAATTATATAATGAGGATTACATATTTTAAATCATTAATTACCATATAAATAATAATAAAAAAACATCACCCTTTCATAAATCTAGACAGCCACACCATAAACCAATGAATATTACTTTTCATCACTACCTCGCACGATTTGTTAATATTGTTTGATTTAGAGATATAATTTTATATTTAAAATAATATATAAATATAAATACATAAATCAATACCTACCCTTTTGTTATTTTTTTGATAATTTAAGTGTTACTCATATATATGTATCAGATACCGTCTTAATGTTATAAAATAAGTAATTTTTTAAAACCACTGTATATATATTATAACTACCAAAACTTTTGAATGATTTTTATTTCCTAATTTTTTTGTGCTATTTTACTTTTTTACTCTATACAACTATATAATTGATTAATTAAGGTAGTATAATTAAAATTAGACCATTGGGTTTTGACTGTTATTTGACCATTGGTCAATATGACCATTGTGTACTATACTCTTAACATTATAATTATTTTTTTATAAATAAAAACGATCACTGTTAATTAATATAAAAAGAATATTCTATGGACTCATCAAGTAGACTCGGGCAGTACGAAGCCCATCTGTTGAAGATTGAGAAGGAGGAAACATCACAAGGTTATCCTCTGGAGAAAGCCCAATGCGAACACTAATACGTTACGCATGATCATAATCGCTTATTTGAGATGTTCAAGCGGATATAAAAAAATACTCAAGAAATATTTTTCAAGACACCCGAATATTCTATCACCATTTCACAACATACTCTTAGGTCATATGAAGTGGTTATAAGGGTCTATGTAACAAGTGATTTATTTATTTTTGTAATCCATTTGTATAAATAAATTATTTATTTATTATAATGGTAAAAATTGGGAATTTTAAATGTTAAGATGAATAAAGGATGAATTTATAGAAGTTCCATATTATTGATAAATATTAGAAAAAATGTATTTTGAAATAGTTTTTATATGTTAATTAATAAATAATATGTATTGTTTTTCAAAAAATGATCTTCTACTATTGTGACTTGTAAGAAATTTAGATTCTAATATGGTAAACTTAATTTTTTGGTGAATAGTAAATTATAAATAGTAATGCTACCCTTCCTAATAGTAATGTGAACAATGGGATACTATCCTCATTTAAAAAATTTATAAATAAAATGTAGGCATCTTGAATGGTAATGTGATATAATAACATAAGTAAATAACTATTATAGATATTATTAGTTAAGTATTAGATTTTTTTCAAGTAAATAGCTTTTTAAGTTAAAAATAAATATCTCATAATAAGAAAACTATTTCAATGAAATTGAGTTCATTTATTAATTTAGATCATAAATATTAGGTTAAGGTGAATTTATGATATTTTTATAAAATGTGTGGTTTTTCGTGAATAGTAAAAATACATTTTGAGGTTTGGTTTGTTTAATGAAATCAATAATGATGTAATATTGATTTAATAATTCTAGTTGAATTTTTTATAGTAGGATATGATATGAGTTTCCCCATGTGTCCAATACCATGGGAGATAACCATGGGCAAGCCCATTGTTTGGAAAATAGCACTAATGAGGTGTTCCATGGCAATTAATAAAATAATCAATCACATTTTCTATAAATACCAACTCATTCCTTCATTTCATTCGTTAAAAATACCTTCTGAATGAAGCTATATTTTTTTAACTCCAAATGAGTCCCCCCAACGTTCCCTTAATCCCCCAAATTTCCCATTCTTCGGGTTTTTGATGCTACTCTTCAAGGTAAGGGAACCATTAAACCTCATATTTTTTTCAACACATTTTTATGTTATGCCTTTAAATATCAATTTTCATATGAAAAGGTATAATTAAATTTATCCATATTACTGATTATTTTATTTTCATATTATCCTATATCATTTTCTCTCTCATAGATTCATTTTCTGAACAATTATGTGATGCTGTTAGGCTGCCAAATTTTCGTAAAAGAAAATACATCTTCTCTTTTCGTTCATGTTTTCTTTTAATGTGGTATGTCATTAAAATATTAATACTCTGGCCATATTTTCATTTTATTAACTATCTATAATTTATTATGAGTTATATATAAGTGGGTGACCCTCACCCCCTCTATTTTTTAATTTTTTCTAAAACCATGTTGTATACCTGTTATGATGTAGAATTTTCATCTCAAAAACTATCTTTCTTTCTCAATAAATAATATAATTTTATTTATATGAATACCAAAAAGTATTTAATTTCTTGGAGTATTCATAAATGAATAAAAAATATATGTTTTATTATGGAATTTTCATACATAAAAACCATATTCTCTATCCATGAGTTAAAAATGACATAATGATCTTGTTTTTAAGAAGTATTTTAAACATCTCAATATTTATATGAAACCCATTTATTTTATTTTATTTTAGTTATTTATGAAAATTAAAATTATGATCTATGTGTATCACATGAAAATAAATATATATTAAGGGTGCACCATGATATACCTACATTGTATTGGGTAAAAAATTTAATCTCTAGAGTTGACATGTTTTAAAATACCTTGTTGAATAACCTTAGTAATTTTAATGACACCATAGGGATGGACCATAGTGATATGATAATTAATGTATAAGATAAAAGTTTTATCCAAAATTTAATATTATTTTTATGTTATTATTATTATTATATGCTTGTTTTTCTACATGTTATTATTGATATTGCTCATGTTCACATGGAAATAGTTTCACTTGTTTTCATTAATGGGCCTTCTACTAAATATTTTCATTGATATATGTCTCCTTGTTATGAGATATAGTAGTTATACATAAGATGAACTATTCATGAATATTTTCAAGGGGATTAAAATAATATTTTATGTTTTCATGTTTTATGTTCTCAATTAGAAAGACACTAGTCTTTAATGATCATCATTTTTCAAAATGTAATGAAAAGTTATGTATTAAAAAAGAGGTATTCCATAGTTGGAATCAGAGGATACATTAGTTATTTGAGGAAATTAGGATATTAAAACTTTAGGAAGAACCCTATATAACAGTTTAAATATATCAAAACATCCTATTATTATGGTGCAATGGTATGTAAGTGGTTTTCAAACAAATAAATGCATGTCTTGATATGAACAAGTGGATGTGGCTTGGGAATAGATTAACCTTGTTGTGAAAACATAGACAAGGAGTTTCGGGCTTCACCCAGGTTACCCTAGAACATGAAAATGTTCATTTCTACACTCCTGGTTTGACACAAGCAAGGGATAAGTGGGGTTAATAACAATATTTTTTGAATCATTATGATTGATGTATAGAGAAATGTAATTATTTTTAAAGAATACTATGTTTAAGCAAAAAAAAATTAGACATTAAAATCATCTATAGTAAAAAGATTCATAAATAAAATACGCTTCTAAAAATAATTTTATTCATTTAGAATATGGTGGGATATTGGAGTAACCATGAAAATAGTGACCACAATGGACCATGCGTTGATAACCCTCCGATGGTTGCTGAAATCGAATCTTTCATGAGAATGATGTACCATCTTACTCAGGTTATGGGAAATAACATGAATCAAGTTGAGAGACCAATCTTAGTATAAATGGAACAATGTTATTTTTGTTCCATTATGCATCAATGACCACAAAACCATAGTGGATCTACTGGTCCATTGATTTTTAAATAGTGGATCAGCCCTATTGAGAATGTTTTTTCTTGTGCTCTGCTATTCAGAACAAGACATCATCACCTTGGTTGTTTACATATTAGATGAGGAATCTGACCAGTGGTGGGAAATGATTAAAAAACCCAAGGCCAAGAGTTGAGGATGAAGATATATATTAGTAAAATTTCATAGGGTTCCACATAAAAAAATATTTCACTAATTATGTGAGAACAAAAATGGAGAATGAGTTTCTCGAGCTGGTGATAAAGGAAAATGAATCTATTGGAAGCGACGAGATGAAATTTACATGACATTCCCATTAAACATCATGAATTTTTATATACCCTAATTGAATTTTTAATAATTTTTTTAGTAATAACTCATCTATGAAAGAATCTAGCTAACCGATAATAAGCTATCTATGAGGAGGTTATGGGGAATGTGATGAAAGTTGAACCGTTATTCAGTGAGATGAACTCGTCTCATAAATCCAATGAAAAAAATAGATCAATGGATCCCATCATAGGGGGACCACTGATTAGTGAAGATGAGGAATGAAAGTGAAATATCTCACCTGTAATAAATCTAGGAAGAACTATTCTGTTAACTACCTGCTTAGGCGAGGGATGTTCTATAAGTGTATAATTGATGTCTATATTGTGTGTAATTGTCATAGTGAGGTCAAGCCTCCGCTTCCCAAATATAATGACAAGTGGAAGATGGTGAAGTACCTACCTGATGTTGAATTCTATAAGTGTAGAAAACATGGACACATGTTCAATCACTTTCAAATTCTTTGGGAAGTTAAGGAGAAACACTATCATCCTTAGCAATGTCCAAAAGAGTAAGCTGTTGATTTTTCTATCACAAATGTAGTTTTTGATGCACCAAATGATGTGGTGGTAGGTACTCTTGTTGTTCTCTCATGGATAGAAAGTACATTTTTTGATTTTGGTTCCACAGATTATTTTATTTCTTCTATGATTTCAATGAATTTAAATAACCCACTAGATTATTAAAAGTAAAATTATCATTAAAGAAATATAGTGGGATTATCCCATAATCATAAGTATTTATAAACTCTAGTATTTAATTCAGGATCAAAATATTTTCACAAATATATTAGTCATTCACATGCATGAATTTGACAATAAACGTGGGATGGGATGTCTCTCAATGTATAATGCTATGATAACATCTATAAGCATGTAAATCTCAGTAGTATTGAATAGAAAACCTATAATTATCTTCCCTGGAGAGATATATCAACCTAAAATTTGTCTAGAATAACCTCTTATATCCTTTTTTATTGAGTTGATCGGTGATGAAGAAGAAGGAAATGAGAGTATAAGTATATAAAATGTCCCCATCAACCATGAATACGTTGATGTATTTCCTAATAAGTTACCTGGAACTTTTCTAGAAAGAGTTTTAGAGTTATCCATTGAACTCATACTTGGATCTCATCTGATATCAAGGACCCCATATATGATGGAAAATGTGGAGCAGTAAAAATTAAAGAAACAACTCCAAGATATTTTGGAGAAGGTGTTTATCTGACCAAGTGTGTCTCCATTGGGTGCACATGTTCTCTTTGTGAAGAAGAATGATTAATCAATGTGGAACTGCATTGATTATAGATAACTGAACATTATCACAGTGATGAACAAATACCATCTTCCTAGAATTGATTACTTATTTGACCAACTTTGTGGGGATATATTCTTCTCTATGATTGATCTTCAATTTGGTTATCCTCAATTGAGGGTAAAGAATGAATATATTCCAAAAACTACATTCCGATCATGATATTGGAATTATGAGTTTGTTATTATTAACTTAAGATTAACTAATGAGCCTTCTATTTTTATGTATTTGAGGAATAAGGTCTTTAAGGACTACCTTGATAACTTTGTTGTTGTTTTTATTAATGAAATTCTTATATATTCCAAAATTTACAAGGGCATGAGGATTATAAAAGATTTATTTTCCATACTCTACAGAAGGATAATATTTTTAGAATGTTCAGAAAATTTGAATTTTGGTTAGTATAAGTTTTTTTCTTGGGGAACGATGAAACCAATAAAGGAATAATAGTTGAACCGACAAAAACAAATGTTGAAGTGTATTTTCCATATCCTACCACAATAACTATGATGAAACGTTTCCAATGATTAGCTAGATATTATATGAGGTTTTTAAATACCTTTTTCTGAAATTCTAATCCATTAACCATGTTATCTCAAAAAGGGGTCATGTTTATCTTGACAATGGACTATGAAGAAAGATTCCCAGAACTGAAGAAGTGATTGGTTACAGTACATATTTTATCTCTTCCCATTTGTGGATAAGTATTCGTTATATTTAGTGATGCTTCTCTGAAAGGGCTTGGGTTTTCTCTCATGAAAAATGACAAAGTCATCACCTATACATCTTGACAGTTGAAAACTCATGAGTAGAACTATCCTACACATGATCTTGAAATAGATGTTGTTTTTTTCTATTATGATATGGATGCACTATATTTATAGGGAAAAATGTGATATATAAAATGATCATCAATGTCTCAAGTATATTTTCTCATAAAAGGAATTCAACATCAGATAATAGAGATGGTTGGAACTTCATAAAGACTCTGATTTATTAATTTATTATCATCGTGGAAGGGAAAACAATGTCACTAAATCATTAACTAGGAATGACCATGGCGTTCTATCTATGGTGATGATTCAAAGAGATCCTTTGATAAATGAACTAGTAAAGCTGGACATGGTAATTAAGAGAGATGAGATATCATCAAGTATTTTTCAAATGATTTCTTAACCATCAATATTAGAGAAGATTAAAAATCAGAAAAAAGATCATTTTTTACAAATGATGTTTGAGGTTATGATGGATTGGATGTTTTCCGAGTTTAAATTTAATTAAGAAGGTGTACTAAAATTTCATACAAGAATACATGTTTCATCTATTCTAGACATTAAGAAGGAGATGATGGATGAAGGTCATATCTCTATGTTATCTATACATCCTATTAAAATAAAAATGTATAGATTCTTTCGTGATCATTATTAGTGGGATAATATGAAAAGGTATATTTCTGACTACACTACAAGGTTGCTAGTCTGTCAACAAGTGAAATAAGTGAAGAAAAATATTAAGGTGGTATTACAATCACTACCAATACCATCGTGGAAGTATGACAGTATCACTACAGAGTTTGTTACTAGTCTCCCAAGAACATCCAAGGTAAACAATTTGATAAGGGTAGTTTTGTAACATCTCACCAATAAATCCCTTTTTATCTCTATTTGATAATCTTTCTCAGTTGATCAAAAAACCAGGATTTATGTAAAGAATGTGGTAAGGATATATGGATTCCCACATTCAATTGTATCTAATCATGATCCAAGGTTCACATCAAATTTATGGTGAAGTCATCAACATGCTGGGTGTAGCTAATTGAATTTCAGTATAGCCAATCACCCCCAAACTAATGGAAAATCTAAAAAACTATTAAAACAATTGAGGAAATGTTGTGAACATGATCAAAATAATTTAAATGTGGATGGGATCAAAACTTCCAATTAATATAGTTTTCTTACAAAAATAGATTCAACTCTAGCATTCAAATAATACCCTATGAAGCTCTATATGGTACGTGATGTGGAACTCTTACTCATTGGGATAAAACTGGAAAGGGAAAGAAACATAGGCCTGATCTTGTGCAAGAGGTGATAGAAAATTTCAATGAAATCTAGTTACACATTAATGCTACTCTGATTCAGAAAAAGAGCTATATTGACAACTATTGAAGGGACTTGGAGTTTTATGTTTATGAAAAAGTCTTGGTTCAAATTTCACCATTGAAAAGTTTCATGAGGTTTGGGAAGAAATGCAATTTCATCCCTAAATACATTGGCCCGTATGAAATCATTGATCGCATAGGAGTAGTGGAATATCATATTATACTTACTACAAATCATGCACATGTTCATGATGTCTTCAATATATTCCACATAAGGATGTACATACCTGACCCTTCACATATACTAAATCTGGAGGTTGTAAAATTGGAAGATGAAATCTCTTATGAGGAGTAGATGGTGGAGATATTGGATCACAAAGAATGTTTCTACCTAACAAGACTAATCACCCTTTTAAGGTGTTGTGGAGAAACAAAAAATGCGAAGAATCCACGTGGGAACTAGAGGAGTATTTGAAGAACATGTACCCACACCTTTTTTCTTGTAAGGTTACAAGTTGATAAGTTGGGAATGAAATTTTTTAAGGGTGAAGAATGTAACCACATAAACTTTTGAATAATTTTTTTTCCAAATTTTTTTTTATTTTACATGATTACTCTCAAAACTACATACTTTAATTAATGAAGTGAGTATAATTAAAATGATAACATTGGGTTTCGACTGTTATATCACCATTTTTCACATGAATATTGGAAACTAAACTCTTAACAGTATGACTATTTTTTTACTAAAAATGATCATGGTTATTTAATGAAAAAATGTCGAGTGAATGGCCTCATAATTTAGATGTAGATCATATAAAGTCCATTTGTTGGAACTTGGGAAGGAGGTACCATCACTGGGGTTTGCTTTAGAATAATCCCAATCCAAACTCCTACATGTTAGTCTTGAACGAAATCCCTTACAGGAGAAGTTTAAGGAGATATAAATTACCACTTGTGAAATTTGGTCTGAGACAACCCCAAATTCTATCTCCATTGCACACCATACACTTATGTCCTTTGAAAGTTTTATAAGGGACTATGTAATGAGTTCTTATTTACTTTGTGTAATACTTATTTATAAGTGATATTGTTATTTTTTATTATGGTAAAATTTGTGAAATTCAAAAGTCAATATAAATATAAGAAGAATTTATAGAAGTTCAATATTATTCATGAATAATGGAAAAATGTATTTTAATCTATTTTCTATACATTAATTAATTAATTATGTTATTTATTTTCCAAAAATAGTATTCTATAATTTTGATTAGGATGAAATTTAGATTCTAATAAAATCATCTTTATTTTTTTATTGAATAATAAATTATCAATATTAATATTTCCCTTATAAATAGTAATGTGACAAATGGAATAGTTACGTCATTTTAAAAGAATAAATATAATTTAGGAATCTTGATTTGTAATGTGATATAATAACATAAGAAACTATCAGTTTTAGAAATTATTAGTTAAGTATTAGTATTTTTATCTAGTAAATATTGTTTTATAAAACAATTAATTTTCTCATAATCAGAAAAATATTTTCATAAAATGGAATTCACTATTGAATTCATAGAATCCGTATTATATTAGGGTGAATTTATGATATTTTTATAAAACTTTTTTTTGTTGAATAATTAAAATATGGTTTTTAGTTACAATTATTTTAATGAAATCATTATGGTTGAAATCATGATGTTATAATTATAGAGGAATTTTTTACAATAAGATTTGTTATGATGTGTACCATATGGCCAATACCATAAGAAGATACCATGGAAAATTCTATGTTTTTTTAAATACCACTATTGAGATGTCCCTTGGAAATTAATAAAATATTCCCTCTATTTTTCTATAAATACAAACTGATTCCTTCATTCCATTAATTATAAATTCCTCATCAATAATGCTCTAATATTTTTACATCCCATGTAGTCTTTCCAAGGTTCCCTCTATCCCACTACGGTCCCAACCATGGATTTATTTATGTTACTCTTCATGTAAATGGGGCCATTCACCCTTATCTATTAGTCAAAACTTATTTTATATTATTTTTTTGAATTTCCATTTTCATAAGATGGGGGATAATATCATGTATCTATCTTATTATCATTTTTTTCATATGTATAGATTCCATTTTCCTCTCATCAATTAATTTTCATAATTTTTATGTGAATTTTTTTGGCTGCCAAATTTTCGAAAAAGAAATCGCACCATCTTTTTTCATTCATGTTTTCTTTTCATGTGTTATGTAATTCAAATATACGTACCATGATATTAATTACATTTTATTATATCAGTATAAAATATTAATAATTTTTTATGAGTGGGTGACCCTTCCCCCCCCCACCTCATTTTAATTTTTTATAAAATGATTTTTATAGTGATTGTGCTGCACAATTTTCACCTCAAAATATATATCTCCTTCTCATCAAACTACCTTCTATTATTTATTTGAAAACCAAAATCAATTTAATTTATATAGGTATTCATTAAAAAATAAAAATGAAATATTTTATTTCAGAATTGACATACATAAAACCCTTATTCTCTTTCCATGGATTATAAATTACATAATCATCTTGTTTTTATATACTTTTTAAAACATTAAGATTTTTATATAAAATCCTTTTCATTTATTATCATTGCGATAATTAAAAAAATTATAATTATAATCTATGTGTCTCATAATAAAATAAATATATGTTAAGGGTGTTCTCTGATGTCACACTAATGAATTTATTAAGGTATTTAATATCTAGAGATGATAATATTTTAGATTCATTGGTAAATAACCATGGTAAATTTTATAAACAGATGGGGATATACATTCATGATATGATCATGAATATCTAAATTGAATCTTGTAGCTAGAGTTTCCTATTATTTTTCATGTTATTATTATTATTATTATATTCCCTTGATCGGCATTTTCGTAATGATATCGCTCGAGTTCACTTGTAAACTGTATCACTTGATTTTATAAGCAGTCCTTATGATCACCCTTTACATTGATGTATGTCGGTAGGTTATGAAATGTAGTAATTGTACATAGTATAAAATTAATAATTATAAATTCATGGGGATTAAAGAATGTTTTACATTTTCATGTTTTATGTAACTTATTTTCAAGAAACAATACATCAAAGATCCCATATTTCTAAAATTTAATGAAATTTTATGTAATAAAAAATGGGGATGATATATATATGGTTATAAAATACTAAATAATGTATAAAAATGATTACTATAACAATATTAATATTATTAAAATGATATAATGATGATTAGTTTTACTATATTCAACCTATCATTATCATTTTGTTCTAATTAACTAAACAACAAAAAATGTATGAAGTAAAAAAAATTATGTTACAAAGAACACAATGTTAATAAGTGAAAAAAGGAATAATAAGATTATAAACATGAAATTTTTTATCAAAAAATTAAATAATTAACATAAAATTATTATTTAAGAAGATAAAAATTGTATGTGACAATTTAGACATGAACAAATGTATTTATAATATTAATTACCATTCATTATGGAATAAGATATTTTCACCAGATGATTTATTTTATGAGTTGTATAACCATAAAAACATATTAATTTAAAAACTATCCTATAAAATTAATATTTTTTAAAAGAGAAATTATAGATCATCCCTTCAAAATTCAGTAGATAATTTTTTTTTTAAATAATTAGGGAATTAAATCATAAAACCATGTTTTGAAATGATTAGAAGATTTATTTGGAATAATTTTCCTTCAAGTATATATATTTTGATGGTTGGGTTAATATTTAAATAAAACATTAAATTTTTCATTTGTCCTATCCTTTTACATTCATACAGTGGTCTTTGAATGTATTTTTATTTCATATTTTATTAAGTAAAGTTGATATTATTTTGAAATTAAAAAATTAATTTTGGTTAATGTTTAAGACATCAATATAATTTCTCTACCCTAGAAATATTCTTTAATATTTTTTTCAATTATAATAATATAAAGTTAAATGAAATTAAACCAATCTTCCCATTGTTCGAGGCATTTTGGTTTTGGGAATTTTTTTTTTAATGGAAATGGGTATATCTAAATCTACAAATATTTTTCATTTTGAATTAAAATGATATTTTATTTATCTTTCTAATTTAAATGGAAAATTTTATATGTTTAATGTATTTATGGGATAATTAAATAAATTATGTTGATATACGATCACAATATATCTTACAAATCCATTGGGTTATAAATATAATCTATAAATAAATAATTTGGAATTATCCTAGTAGAATATTAAAATTTTAAGGGTTTTGTTGGAGTTATTATAAGGGTTATAAGAAAATTATGTCTTCAGTAACCTACAAGAATTTTTTATACATCAAAATGAAATTTCATGAATATATTTTGATTTTATATGTTATGATAATGATTTTTATAGGAATTTTTTTCCCTTTAAGGGTAAAAAGAATGTTTTTATGAAAATTTTTTCTATCAGTACTATTTTATGATGAAAGGCCTATGATTATGATATTT
This sequence comes from Viscum album, assembly GCA_963277665.1. Classification (NCBI taxonomy): domain Eukaryota; kingdom Viridiplantae; phylum Streptophyta; class Magnoliopsida; order Santalales; family Viscaceae; genus Viscum; species Viscum album. The sequence goes on along the minus strand of OY728141.1, from coordinate 1,602,565,038 downwards.
CCTTTATGATTCATTATTTATGTTCTTTTTTAAAAACACTTGGAATTTGAGAATATTTCATTTTATTGTAAATAATTATTTGGTTTCATTATATATTTTGTTAAAGGGAAACATTATTATATTTATTTAGGGTTTGTAAAATGACTAAATTGTTTCTTCTATTTTCTATATATGAAACATAAAATTATATTTTCTCAAGGATCACTTTTTAAATTTATTTGATAGGGTTTAAATATTTGTATCTACATAAATTAATTCAATTTGTAGATAATGAATACTATTCAGGTAAACGAAATGTGTATCAATTTAAAAGTATATTATTGAGAAAAATTTAATCTTAGTGGAAGACACCACTATTAATTCATGGGATTTGTATGTGTTAATTATCAACTAATTCCCAAAAAATCTAAATCTAAAAAGGTCTTGGAAAAATTGGGATGATACATTTTTTGATAAAATTATATGTTTAATAATTACTATTTCATATAGTTAGCATGAGTGAAATGGTTTAAAAAACATTATAGGTTAGGATATTAGTTGATAATAATTTAAAAATGTATATTAATTCAATTTCCATTATGTTATATAATGTTATGGTTGTTTTGAGAAATTGAATGAAGTGAATAAATTTTGGAATGGTTAATTATATATTAATTGTTATACTCCCCATATGATGTTTTATTATGAAGTTATTTGATATTCTCATAATAATCATTATGTTTTGGTTTTAGTAAATAATAAAAATTAGTTTAAAACAAATTAACTATGGATGTGAAGGACATTGTGTGTGATTTATAAACGATAAAATGAATATAATGGTAGAAATAGTGAAAATATTATGGTTTTAATTAACCTAGTGTCCTTATTTTTTATTAATAAAAATAAATAACATGAGATACTATGTATGTAAATAAGAGAAAAATTGATTTCAAAGTAATTTATGGTGATAAATATCATGAATTTAAAAATATTGAAATTCCTATGAGTTAAGAAGTTGGGAGTAACTGATCTTGTAAATGTAACAAAATATTGGAATGATATTTTACATAGGATAAATGAGGTTATATAGTAAAAAACTTCCTTTGAAAAAGAAGTGTTCCATTAACATCATGAAGGAATATAATTCTATTATAAAGGTATCAATTTAATGTATTAAATGTATGTAGAAAACGATTTATGATTATCTATTTCCTATCTGTAAATACCATTAAGGTGATCAAAAATAGCATAAAAATATATTATTATCAATGTTATGTGTAATTTTATTTAAATATTATGAAACTATGAATGATATATTAATATTATGGATTATATTTTTTTCTTATTTTTTCATACTGTTGGGAGATTTATGATAATCATATTATTGAATATTGGATGGATCTATTTGAAATTAAGTTGGAAAATAAGGGTTAATAGATTATGATGAACATTTAATGATCAATATTTATACATCAAGGTATACATGAGTTATAGTTTAGTTGTAAATTAAATGGAAATCTAATGTTTTTAATATATAATAATATTCTGATATATTATTTGAAGGGAGTACCATAAAGTCATTTATTAACTCTTAATGGATGTTTGGGGTATATATAATCCTTAGGATTAAGAAGTGTTTTAATTATAAGTTATTTGATAATCATTTTCCTATATTTATTTTAATTAAGTTGAATAATATTGATAACCGATAGGCTTAATATGATATTCGTTGGACTCACCTATTTTGGTAATCCATAATCATGTTTTCTTGTTTATGATAATCACATTTCATTAATAATTTTTGTTTCTATTAGGAAATAACAATGAATTTTTAATCTCACTTCTCTCTCTATTATGTTTATATTTCTAATTTATTATATGTAAGAGGTTGAAAATAATGATTACTGATAGAGGTTACGGATAGAGGTTACTGATAGGGGTTATCGATGAAGGCTACCGATTAAGGATACAAATGAAGGCTATCGATGATGGCTACCAATGAAGGGTATTGATTAAGGCTAACGATGAAGGCTACCTATGAAGGCTACCGATGAAGGCTACCGATTAAGGCTACCAATGAAGGCTACTGATGAAGGATTCTCATGAAGGCTACCGATGGGGGCTATCGATGAAGGTTACCGATGAATCCTACCAATGAAGGCTACCGATGAAGGATACGGATGAAGGTTGCCGATAAATCCTACCGATAAAGGATATAGATAAATGTTGTCGATGAAGGCTACCGATGAAGCCTACCATTTAAATGTCTACCACTACTATTCTACTGATACCCACTCTACTACTCAATACCTTTTCAATTTCTTATAATTATTCTAACAATAATATTTGGTAAATTTAATTCCTCTTAAATTAATTAATGTTGATTATAGACATATCAAGAGACCATATTTGGAAAATGTATAAGGTACGAGGTAGACCGTACATAGTTTTATTATTCATATTGTCGGACATAAAATATAAAATAATTACCAAGGAAAAGATGAGTAATGGATTCATGAGAGGGAGATATTACTTGACCGATCAAATGAACAAGGAAAATACACCATCATTCTACATTGTGAACCCAATAAGTTCAATAACATAAATCCCAGATAACAAATTCAAGACATTCATCTATGATTCATCAAATACTTATCAAATAAAGAAGCAAAAAACAACAATACCCAAATGCTAGAACCTGAATATTTTGATACTCTATTTTGGAAACAAATTCCAGAGAAATACAGGAACTGTAATTTCTTAACTCTATTGAGTCAATATCTGAACTTCAAACACATAGAGCCTTCTAAAACCAATATTTATAACATTTTATATATTGTGTTCTTTAAATTACAATTCTGAGAAGTGTGTGTTTGTCTGTTACACACACTATCTCATGTGCCTGAATAAAAGGATACTGAAATCCTCACACCAGACATTACTTACAATTTGGTTCCCACATGTATGCATGAAAGATGCTATGTGTGGCTTCTTTGGTTGTTTTTTTTTCACGTAGAACTGTGGTAGAGGGTTTTAGAAATGGAAAATATTTTATACCTATCATAAATCATGAAACATGTTTATATCAGGTTTATTGTAAATATAAGATGCTTGGTGGTAGGTGGTATCCATGTGGAGATTAATAAGTCTCCGCATGAGATTGAACCTCTTGTTTAATTCTGATGTGAAATAGAATTTTTTAGTACAATATTTTTTTATTTTCCACTGCTTATTATTTCAAAACAAAAATATTTTTTACATTCAATAGAGTAGTTAGTTTTTGTTGGTGTGTATATGTGATCAATTATGTAAACCAACTTTAAAAGTTGGATAAATGTTTGACACTAATTCAATTGATTACTAATCATCCTTTGAGATACTTGTTGAGAAATTGAACCTTTATATCACTAATACATTAATTAATTGGGATTTTTTATAATTAGTTATTTTTATCATCAAGTTTATACTATAAATTTTATGTAGAACCTCAATTCACCCCCCCCCCCTCTTGAGTTTCATCCCCGTCCTACATTTGGTAAGAAGGCTGTTTTTATTTCTACCATCAAAACTATTTTTAATGAATCTCATATTTATTTAAATTGTGATTTTTCTTGTATCTTAAATATCATAAAATTTCTGTCATATATAAATTTTCTATTCTTTAAATTTTAATTTTTTATCGATAACTGAGTTGACGGTGAGACTACTAACTTGCAATAATTCTTTAATGGTACCAACTATGCTTAGTGGAAATTGAAAATTAAAATGTATCTATAGGGCATGAGTCTTAAAATATGGGACACAATTGGAAAAAACATGCATTACCTATTACTTCTAGGAACACATGGTCCCATTTAACTATTGGTACATATAATAATAACCATAAAGAAATGAAAGCATTTTACATTTCTTTAGTTGATTAAGAATTCAACAGAATATCTGCCTATAAAATTGGATATGAAATTTTGGATACATTGGATATTTCTCATAAGGGAACAAACAATGTTAAAAATGAGATAAAACACTTATCCAATTAGATATAATAAATTTAAAATGATGCCCGATGAACCTATCTTTGAACTATATCTCAGGTACAATGAAATAGGTAATACCATGAGTCTACATGGGAACCTGTAGAAGTTAAGTTTCAGATTATGAGATTGCTTTCATGCATACCTGACCGATGGAGAGGAACTTCTATTTCCATCTGAGAATCAAGTGACATAAGCAAGCTACCAATGAATTAACTAATTAGAAAACTCATTATGTATGAGGAAGATCTTAACATGAATAAAGAAGTTGATGAAAAACCAAGAATGAAATATGTTTCATTCAATACTTTTACCTTAAAGCAAAAAGGAACAGAAAAAGATGAATATTATGTAGATAGTTTCACCAGTGAATATTCAATCATTGACAGTGATGATGACATGCCTCATCTAGCTAGAACGTTCAAACTTTTCTACCCAAAAAAAATGTTATATAGAAAGTCAAACTATAAATGAAGTATGATAGTAATGGAAATTGGAAAAAGGACAAAAAATGGTATGACAACACAAAAGAGATAATCTGTTATGAAGGTAAAACAAAAGGTCATATGAAGACTAATTTCCCCCAGATAACTTTTTAAAAGAAATAAAAAGACAAGGGAATGGGATATAAAAAGGCTATAGAAGTGACTTGGTGTGATTTAGAAGATAGATCTATTGGATCTGACACATCCAATATAGAAAAGAACAATCACGAAATTATGTGTTTCATGGAAGAATCATTCGAGGTTACATATAGTTTTCCCATGCATAATGCCTAAATTTCTAAGAATTATTATGCATAAAATAATGATAAAAATATGACTAAGGATGAACTATTTGAATATTGTGTAATTCGTGAGGAAAATATTAATGAACTCTTGTGTAAATAGAGATTATTTAATAGATAAAATTATTTAATTTATAATTATAATTCCTATTTGGATATTGAAAAAGAAAATTTTCTTCAGGAATTAAAATATAATACTGAAGTAAAATTATCAAATGAGAAATTAAAAATATATCATGATAATTTTACTACCAGTAGTTGTACTTTAACCGAGATTCTATAGAAACAAATTTCTCCAAAATACACATATATTTTAGGATATCAACTAGGATGGAGAAGGATTATAAAGAAATTTTTTTTCCAAAATATAGGCAGTTCACTACCAGTTCACGTTCCGGACAATCATTTGAAAACAATTTTCTAAAGGTCCTGGCAATTTGTTTATATATCAAAACAAATATTTTTATTATAGAAAACTTATATAAAAAATATAGGTTCCCAAATCATTACTTTCTATCCTCTATAGACCAAAAAAAATCTTGGTACCAATGTTACCTAATGCTTAATCTATTTTGTTTAAAAATTTTCTAATGAACTCCTATAAAACCCTAGAGTATTTGGATGGTGGATGTTCAAGAAATATGAAAGGATGTTATTCATTATTCAAGAGTCTAATTAAATTTGATGGTCTACAGGTTACATTTGTTTATAATGATAAAGAGAATATTGTCATATTATGCCAAATTGATAATCCTTATACTGTATTGATATCAAAAGTACTTTTTGTTGATGAGATAAATTATAATCTACTTAGTATATCTCAGTTGTGTGCAGACAGTTTTAATGTTATGTTTTAAAATGATGCATGAAATATTTTTAATTCTAAAAATGATTTAATATTCATTCCTCATAGAAATGAAAATTTATATGCTTTTGATTTTAACTCTTTATCTATGCAAAATGTTTCTTCTTTAAATGTTTTTCATAAGGAAACATAGTCATGGAATAAAATATTAGGATACTGTAATGTTTACTCACTTAGTAAACTGACTAAGATAGGGTTTTTAGAGACAAAACTAATTTAGAATTCCCACATTAGAAAATATTGTAATACATGTCAATAGGGAAAACTACCCAATGTGACATTGAAACCAAATAAATTAGTTTCAACTTCTCAACCGCTTGAGTTGGATCACATTAATTTTATTAGGGTATCAAGATTTTCAAGTTTAAACAGGATGCACTGTGTCTATGTTCATGTAGATGATTTTTCTAGATAAACGTGTGTATAATATCTAGAACATAAAATTTAAGCATGTTCTTACTTCATTAAATATTCTATGTCTGTATAAAATCTTAGTGGAATTATAATTATGAACATAATAAGGGATCATGGCTATGAGTTTGTAAATTAGGAGTTTGGATACCTTTTTTCAAATAATATCTATAATCATAATTTCACTACTCATAGAACTCATTAAAAAAATGGGGTTGTAAAAAGAAGAAATAGGAAAATTCAATATATTTCACATACAATGCTTAATGAGTAAAAACTACCTATATATTTTGGGGATGGGGATATTAATATAGCTTCTTACATCATCAATAGAGTCTTAATTAGACCTATTCATAAAAAATATTCCTTATGTGATACGGAATAATAGAAAACCTATGTTTAATTACATTTGAGTACATGGTTGAAATGTCTTTATCCATAACATTAGGGATAATCATGACAAATTTTCATCCAAAAGTGATGAAGGAACATTTCTATGTCACATAATCTCTAGTAAATCATATAGAGTATTCAATAAGTGAACCAATTATGTGGAAGAATCGATTGATATAATATTTGAAGAGACTAATCTACATTAACCTAAATCATCTCTTGAATATATTGATGAAGATATGTCAATTCTGGACCTTAATGATAATTACAGTGAACCCCCAATGAAAACAACTAGTTCTTGAAATTTTCTAGAATCTAAGCATATTGAATCAGAACATCTAGAAAACCATGTAGAGTCTATTCTAACACTTTTTAGAGGTATTAGAACTCTCATGTATCGTCCTTTATATGCTCTAGTAGGTGATCTAAATAGAGGGACACACACAAGATCTCATATTGGAAACTATGTTGAACATTAATCATTTCAATTAAATCTTGAATGAGAAAATATTAATGATGCGATCGAAGATTAAATTTGGGGGATAGATATGAAAGAATATTTAAATCAGTTTTTTTTAAAAAATTATTTGGAATTAGTTGAAGGATCAAAGGAGACATTTTCCATCGACACTAAATGGGTGTTTAGAAACAATGTTGATATGTTTGGAAAAATATCTAGAAGCAAGGATAGATTTGTTACATAAGGATATAGTATAGAATAAGAGAATATTTTATGAGGAAAACTTTTCACCTATATCTAGACAGGAATCCACTAGGTTACTACTTGCTTATGCATCTCATCTAGATTTCAATATTTATCAAATGTATTTCAAAAGTGAATTTCTAATTCGGTATATATTTGCTGATGTATTTGTTGAAAAAACCCATGTATTTACAAATCTTCATTTTTAAAATCAAATTTTCAAACATTCTAATGCTTTATATGGTCAAAAACAAGATCCTGGAGCTTAGTATGATATACTCGATTCATTTCGTATTTCATAATGTTTTAATAATGGAATAAATGATACCAATATTTTTTTTAAAGGTATTCCAATGATTTTTTAAAACTACTAATTTATGTATATGATATTATTTTTGGATCATCTAAAAATTATTTATGTATTGATTTTTCAAAGATTATGTAAGATTCATTTGAAATGTGTTTAATGGGGAAACATATATTTTTACATGGATTTCAATTTTTTCCAAGAAACAATTGTATTATTTTAAATCATATTATATATATTAATGATATTTAGAAAATTTTTGTTTTGGATAGTAATAAATTTAGTGATACACCTATTAGTAAAACATGTAAGTTGGGTGTTGATGAAACTGGTAAACTAGTGGATGAAACCAATTACAGAGGTATGATTGGGAGGTTTCTCTACCTTACTACTTGCCGACCTTATATAATGATTAGTATATGCATGTGGGCTCATTTTCAATTCAATCCCAATTAATATAATTTAACTTCTATTAAAATAATTTTAAAATATCGCATGTATACTACAAACATTATACTAGTTTATCCAAGAGGACAATCATTTGATTTGATAATTTATTCAGATGGTGACATTTTTGGATGCAAGTTAAATATAAAGAGAGCCTATAGAACATGTCACATTTTTGGAAAGTAACTAGTTTCATGGTGTCGTAATAATCAAAATTATGATTCATTATCCACTACCAAAGATGAATATATAGCTTCTGGTAGTTTTTGTGCAAAAATTATATTGATGAAACACACATTACTGGACTCTTGATATCAATTCAAACATGTCTCAAAAAATTGTGACTTCACAAGTCCTATTAACATCTCAAAAAATACATTATCTTATTCTAGGACAATGAACATTGATGTCAGAAATCGCTTATTGAGAGATAATTATCAAAGTGATGATATCACTCTAGAATTCATTATCACTGAAAATCAATTGGATGATATATTCACAAAGATTTTGAATTCTGAGAGTTTAAATTACATTAAACATGTGTTTTGTATGATAAATTGTTAGTTTATGACACTTCACCATTAAGAACTCTTTGATGGACCTCACTACTGGACGTCACCATTAGGACCTCACCATTATACCTCACCTTTTTGACATCCCCATTTTCACCTTACAGATAGTCGACCTTACTTTGGTCTGGGACATAGTATTTTTTTCTGCTGGAATCCGAAACATTTTAATCATATTTATTTCATTTAATCAAATTCTTTTTCAATCCATATATGATAAAAATATTTCAAACAATATTCATATCCACTTCAATCCTCTCCAGAACCTCTTGCTCTATATTCTTTTAACCTAAGCGTATTCTAAAACCCTCGAACCACATCAGATTACAGTGGAAAAATCTGAAGATATCGATGGCTAGTGATGAAGGAAATGTGCTAAACCCATAGAGTCCTCGAACTGAGTGTTTTAGTAGAGGAATATATGTGTTGAAGCTGGTCAATCCTCATTTGTTGAAGAGGGAAATCATAGTCGAAAATGAATTATGTTCGGAATGGCAGCTGACAAGAAGGTCTCTAGTGTTGAGGCACTCGAAACAATCGATTGGGTAGAATGTTGTTCAACTAAAAATAGAACATATTACTCGAAGCAAGTAATGGAATTTTATTAGTTTCTGATATTTTAATAATATGATTATTTATACCAAATGATTTATAAGGTAAATAGAGTATGTGTGATAATCTCCTCTGTTGATTGTGATGAATGCTTAGGATTCCCAGCTGATGGTATATTCAATTATTACTCTAGAGTCATACCTCCAACATGTGAGGATTTCTATTATGAAGAGGATCTAGCCAAACTGACATGTAATAGAATCCATAGGAAGGTGATTGCCACCGAGATTGATGGGGAAAATAGATTATTTTTAAATAAAAATCAACATGTCTTGAGTCCAGGAGAGGGGACTTTTGGACCATGTTGTATCAAGAAATATTTTGGTTATATACATTGAAGCATGAAAAAAAGATAAATACTTGTATGTTGTTAATGGTTTATTTAGAGAATACGACTTAGCCTAGTTCTAATTCAAATACTCTATTTACTGCCATGTTGATATCATTGATGTTGATAGTGAAAGGTGGTAATGTAAAAAAGGATGAAAAAATAGTTGCAAGGGACATCTTCTGCAATACAAAAATGATTTTCATGTTTATGAAGATAAACTAGAACCCCTGGAAAAGGGAGTTGGTGAATGATGGGGAAATCTATATGAGTAATTCAATCCTATTACCAATCCTACTCGACCAAAGAGTAAAAGAGATCCAGGTTTGAAATCTAAATAAGTGGATCCAGTGTACTCGTATGAAAAAGAGGTTATTGTTTTTGTACAAGAGAGAGAGGATTATCATGTTGATGGATGGAGTGATCATGACCTTCTAGCATGCCCCCATATTGGTATGGTATCTTTTTTGGGCCTTTCCCACCCAAGTAATTACAACGAAGAGTGACTTTCCTAAGGGACAGTGATGATGAGGAATCCTATGAAGAGGAAGAATAAGTGAATGTATTAAGAGAAATTATTGTTAGAGAGACCTCAAAGGAGGATGATGAAGCCGAATCTAGAAATGATAAAATTGAGACATTTATTGACGAATGAGAGGAAGAATGATTAAGTCTTACTTCTTTGATTGGACATACAAAAGTGAGAGAGAGTGAAGTGGAAGAGGATATTGAATCTATCAGAGTTGTAATTTCTATGGGAACGATTGATGATTATATAAATAAAATAGTATTAGAGTCACCTATTGATGTGGTTGATCATGGAGAGAGATAATATGTGAATTTGGTTGACCAGGAGGATGCTCTATGTGAGGGGGAGGAACCAGTTTCCATAAGATCAGTTTCTGTTTGTCATGAGATAGATGATTTGTCATAAAAACATGGATTCATAGTTTTGGACTTAGAAATTGAAGACTCTGAAGATGAAAACCCGAAAATAATCCCTCTAATTCATTCCATTTCATAGACCACTATTGTGGAACTAGTAGTTCTTCTACCTAGAGATTATGTGATGAAGGATGACATGAAGTCATTAAAATCATATTTGAAGAGAAACCTTGAAGTGTGATCGTTTGGGATAGAGAGAAAAGTGGCACTCAATAAATATCTTGTGGAATATATCTTGGAATGAATAATCTCTAATTTTCAGTCCAATTTTCTACATGAAGTGAAGGCATTCCAAAATCAAGTCAGATATTTGGAATAATTCACAGAGTTAGTGAAGTTGTCATTTATGAGTTTAGACTCATATATGGATTCAAGATCTCAATAGGAAAAATACCTTATGTGTGTTAATATTGTTTTTCATTATATGTTCATTGTGTTTGAGGACATTATGATGACTATGGAGACACATGTGAGGGGTCTAGATGATGATTTGGAGAGTCTGATCAGTGGACTAGCCATGTCATTAAAGGAAATAGTATCTTTTACCATTTCACCTCTATGTGCTTCTTCTTCCTCATCAGCCTCTCCTCCTATTGACCTAGAAGTTTTCAAATCAGTTGTCAGAGAATAAATGGAGAATATAGCTGGTGAATGTACCTCTGACCCTCAGTCTATGACTCAGGTCATTTCCGTCAAAAGACACATTCATAAGATTGTAAGATACTACTTGAGGGAGGATTCCCATGATTAGAAGGCCATCAAAGATCATGTGGACTTCTATAATAAATGGGTTCACACTAGTCATCAGATGTATGGTCACGTCAAGTTGATGTTGGAGAAAATTAGGATCCCACCAATCACTCTAGATTTTAAGGATCATGTAAGAAGGTATAGAGATTTGACACCTTCTTTGGGAAATATCATAAAGAATAAGGATGATTTCATTTCAGCTATGGGAAGATTAGGGAGAATCATTATGGTTTTCAGGAATCTTATTTTTCCCTTCCTCTATGTAGACTTCAATCTCATTATTGTTTCTCTAGCCTTAACTTCATCCTTAGAGGCATCTGGCTCTAATAGTGATACCCCTATGATGACTCACGCATAGTCCATCAGAAGAAAGACTCCTATGTTTCCACTAATATCCAATCATTTTCGGTATACTGATGCTTCTATGAAATATTCTCACACCATTATCACTACCATACCACGGGTTGTACCTCCTTCTTCAGAACCTTCCTCTTTTACTATCAAAGACAAAGCTCCCTTGGTCATCATTGATGTGGATTGAATGTGAGTTTTCATAGATGATAGGGATATTTTTAGTATTTATGTGTATTATACTCTAGTTTAATTAATACAGAAATCTTATTTTATCTCCTTTTTATCTTTTATTCATTTTTCTGATCTTAAAGTGGTTGATGTTTTATGAATTGAAGCCCTTGAATATATTCTCTGATATATTTTCAGCAATAAAATAGGTTCAATTTTATGTTATTTCAACAACTGATACACAATCTGTGTATACTAACACATTCGATAGGATTAGAAAATGTTATTAACCCTAATTCAATAATTCTTAGATATACATTTCACTAAAATAATTTGTGATTATACAAAAGGGGGAGACTGTTGGGTTCAACTTTTTTGATAATCCAAGATCATGTTTTCTTTTATGTGATAATCAAGTTTTATTAATATTTACTGTTTCTATCAGGTAATAACTAAGTATTTTTATTCTCACTACTCTCTCGATTATGTTTATAGTGAAAAATTTCTCTATGTATGAGGTTACCAGTAGTGGTTATAGATAGAGGTTACCGATAGTGGTTACCGATAGGGGTTACAAATAGTGATTACTAATAGAGGTTACAGATGTAGGATACTGATGAAGGCATCCAATAATGTCTACTAATGAAGGCTACTAATAAAGTCTACCAATGAAGGATACTGATAAAGGATACTGAAGAAGGATTCCAATGAAGACTACCACTGAAGTATACCAATGAAGCCTACATATGAAGGATAAAGATGATGGTTACTGATGAAGGCTACCGATGAAGCCTACTATTTAGAAGGATACCACTTCCAATATACCGATACCCACTCTTCTAATCCATACATTTCCAATTTCTCAAGATTATTATAACAGTCATATTTGGTAAATTTAATGCTTCTCAAATTAATTAATGTTGATTGTAGACATATCATGATACCATATCTAGAGATAGTACGAGGTACGTGGAAGAACGTACAGGGTTTTCTTATTATTATTGTTGGACATGAAATATAAAATAAATACCATGTAAATTAAGAGTAGTGGATGCATGAGAGAGGGATATTACAAGATAGATCAAATGTAAAAGGGGAACACACCAGCACTTTGCACTGTGAACCCAATAGCTTCACGAATATCATTCTGAGCGAACTAATTCAAGAATTACATCTATACCTCATCAATGCTCAATTAATCAAAGAAGCAGAATACTTTAGTACCTGGAATCTAAAACCTAGAGATTGTGATACTCTATTTTGGAAACAATATATAGAGAAATACTAGAACTACAATCTCTTCACTCTAATGAGTCAAGAGTAGAACAAAAAAGACATTAATATTTCTAAACTCAATCATTTTAACAGTTTCTCTTTTGTTTTCTTTATCGTACATTTTTGAGAAGTGTGTGTTTTTCGGTTACACATAGTGTCTCTAGTGTGTAAAAAAGAGGATACATAAAATTATCACACCAAATATTACATAGAAATTGTTTAATATGTGTAACAGTGGAAGAGGTTGTGTGTGGAATTGTTGTGTGTTTTATCTACGATGAACTGTGGTAGAGGGTTTAAGCCCTGGACAGTTTGTAAAATCTGTTATAAAGCGTGATACATGTTGTGTTTCGTGTTTATTGTTAATTTAAACTTCATGGTGGAAGGTGATAAACATTTAGAGAGGATTAAAACTCATCTTGAGAATGAACCACTTGTTTAATTCTGATTTGTACATTATTTTTGTAAAACTCTATTCTTATATTTTCCAATTCTTATTATTTCAAAATAAAAAAATGAATTAAAATCACTCTGATAGTTAGTTTTGATGGGTTGTTTATATGTGTTTAATTCAGTAAACCTATATCACATATTGTATAAGTTTTTGTTAGTAATTAAACCTAGGACTAACAAACCTTTAATAATATTTCTGAAAAATTGATCATTTATATCTCAACTACCTCAATTAATAGGGATGTTTTAAAATTGGGGATTTTTATCATAATTGTTTTATATAAATTTTTTGTTGGAACTCAATTCACCCTCTCTTGAGTTTCTACCCTAACCAATAATATTTATCAACGAGATAATTATATATAATTAGGATAGAAGAATTTTTACATTTTTCAATCATATATTTAATAATATATATAATAATGGGATTGATATTTTATTTGAATACTATGTTGTTATTATTATTTTTGATGAATTTAACTATATTTGTATATAATATTATATGATTATGATAAATAGATTATAATTTTTAAGGAATAATTATGGAATTTTATTTTAGGAAATCATATTTTTACTATGAATATATTTTTTTATATAAGTAATATATTATGGAGAATATATGATAAACACATATATATTTTGGAATAAATATTCAAGGTTTATTGATGTTATTTAAAGATAAATAATGATAATATCATCGTAGAATATGTGATTTATTACATCTAATCATTATGTTTCGATATTGGTCATGAATATTTGGAACTCTTTGAATGATACGTTTTTATGGAAGAATAAATTTTATCATAGGTTGTTATTATTTATATTTTAAATATTAATGTCTGAATGATTAGTCATATTTAATATTGTCTTGTCATATGTCAACCATTTAGGTTTTGGTTAATTTAAGATAATAGGATGAATAAAATGATATCAATTTGAGATATTTATGATCCATTTAAAGTAAAATTTAATGCTTTATAGATGAGAAATTATTTTATAATAATCTTTTCATGAGATATGAGAGGGTATATTGGTGGAAATTGATCATAGAGTAACATAATTATTAAATCGAGGTTATGAAATTGAATGAAAATAATTAGGTTTATTTTATCATGTTCTCCCAGTAGATAATAAAATAATTCCTCAACTATTGGAAATGGTTCTTGAAAAAAAACTTTAAAACTATTGCAATGATTTATGTTGAATTTTTGGTCTTTTATATCTATATTGATTTATGTTTTATATTTCACTAAAAATATCATGATAATTTCATCCCTCTCTATCTCTCTAATATTCCATTAATGATATGTTTTTAATATATGTCGATATTTTTAAATCTGTTCAATGATTCCCTTATTTGGGGTGATGAATATGTTTTATTCCAAGTGGCCATATTATTCCATTTTTACCATTTAAATATAACATTTTATTCAATTTTTTAATGTTTTGGGTTTTCATGAATTTTAATTTTGAATATAAAACATTTTTTTTAATAATCATAATGTTTTATCTTCAAATGCCAAAAAAATTAATTAAAGACATAAATTTTAAACACATTTATCAATAATGAGATAAAATTGTGTGGGATAATTTCACCAAATGGGGTAGAATGTAATAAAAATAGATTCTATAATTTAATTTCTCTACGTAATATATTCAATTTCATTTTTTATATGGTGTTCAGAGTTTTATGTGAAAATCGATACACTATAAATGTATTATATTTAAAATAGAAACATTAAAACCTATCCATTAAATTGAATTTATTAATATTAATAAATAATCTATGAACCATATTCATATATTTTTTATATAATGAAAATTTAAATTGTATTTAGTTAGTAAATTAGTAGTCAATTTTTAGTCGGTAAAATTTATATGAATTTTTTCAAATGGGTTTTATTATACATTTTTCACATACAGAGTAATTATTTCATTCCATTTAATGATATATTATTTAGGAAAATGATTTTCATTTGAATTGAACTTCTAAATGTTAACTTATATTGATTTTTTAATTTTTTTAGAGAATGTAATTTTTTTTGAATGGTAAGACATACTGTTTTTTTTAAATAATGCTTTTTAATGTTTTTATAAATCCACATTAATTTTTTGATATGTATTAAAGTTTCACCAGTTTATTTTTATTAATATTAATACAATTAATTTCAATATTATTATTATTAACAATTATTTTTTGGGTGGAAATATTTTTATATATAAAATTTATATTTCTAGAAAATCCTTTTTCATCAGGTATGATGGGATTTTTTAAAATTGATTTTTTCTAAATGTAAAAACTGATTTTGATATAATTTAATCTATATTTGGAATCAATATTTATTCTGAGTAGATTCTCCTCCCTGTTTGTGGTGGCTAGAGTTCCTCTTGGTTCTTGTTTCCCCTTCCCCCTCCAGCAGGGCTTGGTCAAATGTTTGTTTCCTCCAGATTGTCTCAGTGTAGGCATAGATTGGAGAGGGCACAAAATAGTGGTGTTTGGACATTTTTTGTAAGTGTTACCATCATCAATCATGGTGACATTGTGCCTTGGCATAAAAATAACTTGTCAACTCGGTTCGGCGTGGCTCGTCCCCTTCGGAGACGTTTACTCATAGTGTGGCTCCGATTGGATCGACTCAGAACTTGCGATGACGACATGGTGTGGTATGGATTTGGCTCCTTGATTTGGTCTGGCACAACTAGAATACCTATATGGATATCTTCTTGTGCGGGTCAATAATGTATCTAGAGAGGCTCAGAGGGTATGGTCTTTGAATCTGTAGTTTCTGTGATTCTTGAAGGATTGAAGGTTTACTAATTGGTTTGTATGTAATTTCCATCATTAGATGTTCCCTACTCCTCCCCACTATCTCTGGCTTCCCTTGGTGCATGATTTGGTCTCTGGTGTGTGATTTAGATTTTCTTCCCTGTATGGATCCATGCCATATGTGGAATTTCATGGTCAGTGCAACTCAAATATACTCATCAGTGATGCTCCCATGGTGTGGTGTTGGACCATCCATTCCTAGGTAATAATGGTCAGGCATTCATTCCCATTTCAATCCTTCCTCTCTTTTTTGCTTCTACGATTTTTTTTGTATGTCTCTAGATTTCAGTAGGGTTTTTCTTCAATTATGGTTTTGGTGACTAGTAAAGGATTCATGGTGCGAGGGGTCTTTGTTTGACATGCATGGTAGAAGTTTATTGCATATTTTCTAAAGGCATTCCTATAGTGAATGGTGGAAGTTTACTATTATTATGGATTGATACTGAAGGTTGGATGTTAGTGCCATCAATCTCGTCTACATGGAACATGCCCTATAGGAGGATTTCGAGATGCAGGTTCGTCTTTTTAGATATTTAATAATTTTATTGTTTGAGAGGTTACGACGTCTTCCATCAGACCAGGCATGTCCAATGACACAAGACATGTACTAGCCGAATTTCCATGAAATGGTGGAGAGCATCATCATGATCATATGATAGGGAGGTGTAGCACCATATTATTTGTCTTGTTATGATATGTTTTCCTATGGGTGTGTTTTTTATTATGTCTATGAAGACTATTTGTGTTTCCCCCTTGCTCTGTTAATAGTGGACACGATCAAAATTCTATAAAATTTAAGGACTTTGGAATGTTGGATGGATGGATGGTTATTATAAATATAAATTTTTCTAATCAAATATTTCACCATTAGAATAATTAAAATGTGATAAAGTGGTTAAAATCAAAATGATAAGGATTGACATGAACTAAAATCTTTTTTTAAATCCAATGGAATTGTTTTATTTGTAATATACCAAATACTATTTGATTTTGAGTCATTTATTTTCCTTTTGGATTGAGTATAACGTTAAAAAATTTTAACCTCGTGAAAATTTCAATTTCTCTACTCCATAACATACCAAAGGAAATTATCTATATTCTATTCAATACACACAATGATCCTAATATTTTGAAAAAACAAATACTCAAATTATTTCTTAAAATACATAGCCACAAAATATATTTACATTATTGATGATAATAACATCCCAAAAAATAAGTTACATATAAACAAAAGGAGGTTTTCTAATGAATAGTTATAGTTATTAATTGAGTGTTTTCTATTTTTTTTCATTTTCTTCAATGAAACATATCCAAAAAATTATTATATAATGTGATTTGTTCCTAAAATATAATTAAATGTTATTATGAAAATTTTTAAATCATATTTCATATACATATAAATTTTATTGGATAAGAAAGCATCTTTTTTGCTTATGATTGGGAAACTTCCATGGGAAGATGAAACATTTAATTTTCCATCACCGCCTCTTATGGCTGGTTGTAATATCGTAAAAAAATGCAATGAAATGAAATATAAAATTTAAATTATATTTGGGAATTTTAAATAAATAATCTACTATTTCATTACAATCCAATGAAAATTAAAATCACTTATCCCATGTAAGTGTGGACTATCACCTCTGAAAAAATTGTACAATAGTTTTTGTCACAATCTCATAAGGATTGTATATATTGGTGGAATAAAAGAAAAAATTATATTTGTGATATAGATACATTTATTAAAATATAAAATAAGACATATATTGTTTTCATCATGTTTGTTGATGTATTAAAATAATATTCGTGTGTTTGTACTGACTACCATCTCTATGTTGTGACATAAATCATTTTTTAAACCAAATTTTATGGTGGTTTATAAAAGTTTAAATAACACACCATAAATGGTTTTATTATAATTATATTTTCTAGAATGACATTTTCAATGTTTAAACTATGATTTCATGAAATATAGTTTACATTTTCTTTTTAAGGGTTATGGTATTTTCTTTTGATTGTTGTCTTTATGATATTGGTTCAAAAATATATATGGTTTTCCTTATGAGATAAGTGAGAAAAATATCCCCCTCCACAAAATTAGGTATTTTATTATATAACATCGTAGATTTAGGGGATAAATCCATAGTTCTTGATCTATTAAGGAAAAAAACTCAAATAACATTATCCATTATAGGAAACAATTCAATTCGCATGATCCAATATCTAAAATAATTATTTATTCCATATAGTGTTATCCATGATGTTATCCTTAGAAAATGAACGGGTTTCAATACTTATGATGGATTCACACACATTTTTTACAAGAACATATAGTTTATGATGAGTTATGATGCTTTCTCATTCTTATGATTCATTTATTTTGATGTTTTAATGTTTCATTCCAAAACATATGTTTATATTTTTTTATCGTTTAAGAATATATTATGTTATGATCATGATATTAAACCATTATTATCATCAAATGATTTCATGTGACAATTTATTTCTACCTCCCTTGATCAACATTACTGAACATCTAATATTGTCATTTTTTAGAATTCTATTACACATGTTATGCAAATGGTTTTATTTAGGGTATTCATAGGAAGAGAAATATGTGAGACGATATTTATTATCAGTTTATAAGATAATTAATAATATATGGAGAATATATATATATAATATCTAAAAACACTAAACCAATACGGTTCTTACATAGATCAAAAAAATTTCAATTGAATATTAAACTAAAATACATAATAATTGTTTATGAACATTGTAGTATGAAATAGTCAGCGTCACAGAAGGGTTTCATCAGTATATAGATATTAAAGATAGAAACAGTTTATAATTACATGGGGATATGTATATTTATTGGATAAAATAATAATTTTTTGGTAATGTTCACGAATTTACATGGTTAATTAGAAGGTTTAATTCAATAAAGTATCATGATTTATATATTTTATAAATGATTATTCTTTATTTGGTTGTTTTAAACATGATTATTATTTTACACACTCCACTCCTTTTTTAGTCAGTGGTTCGAACCAAAATGTATTGTTCTAATGTTTAATGTGATGGGAAATACAATGAATATCAACCTAATCAACAAAAATTTATAAGATATAGACTATATAATTATTTTTAATATTCTCACACAACATTATTGGGTAATGAATAATTCCATGTCTAAAAATGATTAAAGGAGGTAAAACCATACTACTGAATTTTTCATGAGGAAATTTCCACCTTCTTTAAGTGGATCATTTTCTCCACTTGTGGATCCGTTATTTCTCAGGTCCATTGAGATTTTGATTTTATTATTTTATTATTTATAAATTAAAATGTGCTAATATATTATTATCATTTTGAAGGTGATATTGTTCAATGGTGGAATCTAATTTGAAATATAAAGAAATAGGATGAAATTGAATATATATATATATATATATGTATATGTATATATATATATAGATGAGGAGAAGTGGAAATTCATTATTAAGTACTTTCATCATATTATTT
The DNA here is from genome assembly GCA_963277665.1 of Viscum album. Classification (NCBI taxonomy): domain Eukaryota; kingdom Viridiplantae; phylum Streptophyta; class Magnoliopsida; order Santalales; family Viscaceae; genus Viscum; species Viscum album. The sequence continues at coordinate 1,602,545,309 of OY728141.1, read as the reverse complement.
TTATAATGATTGAGAAGGAATTCCTTGAGATGATGAAAATTATGATGATTCTATTGGAACCAATGAGCCACAATTTACAAGACATGAAATGTATGCCCTTGAATTAATTATAAACCTTAAAAGTAAAATAGATCATTTCCATGGTGGATAAAAACCAAGTATTTAATGTCAATTTACTATAAGATACATCATTAATGATTAATAAATCAGTCAATGTTCACTCAAATTAGAAATTGAAATTATATATTTTAACAATATATATGTTTTTATATGTTAAATTATATCGAGACCCATTAAAACTATAAAAGAATAATTTTTTATGAAATTATAACCTTCTACAAGGTAGAAGATTTGGGATAACTCTCAGCTCAATTTGTTGAATAGAACTAGTAGGTTCATTAAATGTCCAATGGAATGTCATAAAATTTTTGAATGTTGAAAAAGGATAAATATGTTTTAAAATGGGATGGGAGAAAATATATGGAAACTAATATGAGGCCTATTCTCTAATGATTCAAATTAATGGGGAATATGAATTTTTTTAAACCATCCAAGGATATATTGGTTTTTAATGATCATCATTAATAGCCTATTATGACTAATAACAATGGAAAATCTCTTGTAATCAGGATAGATGGATTAGGATATGATAATGATGTGGTGAAATCTTATTATATCATCTATACTATAATAAAAGCTTAATTATTTTATTTTAAATATCTACCATCCTTAAAAACAAATGAATTTTCAAATTGTATCATATTATCTACCAAATTATTAGTTATTGATGTAGCTTTGAAATATCTTAATGGTATGGTGATCTCTTCTTAAGTCTCCAATTCCACTCTAATAGGTTTTTTTAAATATATTCCTACAAATCATATTATTTTATGATTAATCTACTTTAGTGATATTTTAATAATGGATTGTATTTCTTGATATGAAACACAAATTAATTTCCAAGGAAGGTATGTTTCGTTTTATATTTGAAATGAACGTATGTTCATTTATCATTGTCTTGATGAATTTTATTATTAAAAGAATATTGTTTCCAATGTGTCTGTGATAATTCATATCCCTAATTGTTTTTTGACTATGATAGTTTAGGGTAAACTCATAAGTAATGACAAATAAATTGTATATGAATTTATTGATTTCCTTCCAAATGAATTATCTGGTCGTCCTCAGGACTGTGTAGTTGTGTTTTTAATTGAACACATACCCAGTTCTATAAATAATATAATGTATATTTATAGAATAGTACAAATTAAGTTTCACAGAATGAATAAGAAACACCAACAAATTCTTATTATGGCATTCATATAGACCTGTGCAAAACCATTGGGTTAATATATTCTAATTTTTAAGAATAATGACAGGAAAATGTGTCATTGTACTGATTATCAATAACATAACAAGATCAATATCTAGAAATAGAATAATTTTCCTTGTATTGATGACTTATTTTATCAATAATGTCGATCAAAAAAAAATTTCAATAATGAACATTCATCTATATATCATAAATGTTGGGTCAAAGGGGATGTAAAAGAGTTATCCATTTGAACAAGTTATGGGAACTATGAATATTATGTTATTTATTTTTATCTAAAATATTATCCAACTATCATAATGGATTTAATTATTTGAGTACTTATTTATTTGAATGATAAATTTTTTAGTCATTATAGATATTGCTATTATATATTAAAAGGGAATGGAATACCCAAAATATCTCTTGAGTAGTATTCTAAAGACACCTAGTAAAGAGAATAATTATGAAAATTTTACCATGTGTGAATTTTGGTTTAATAAAGTTTAATTACTAGGTTATATAGTCTCATGTCAGGGTAAATCATTAGATCTATCAATTATGGATCTTTTTTAGGAACAAACTAGATCATTAACATAAACTGAAATTTATAGTTTTCTTGAATTGGATGGATGTTATTGTTTTTTTTTGGATATTTTACATGATTATCTAATCCCCTAACCATGTTAACAAGAAAATGGATTATGTTCTTGTGGGTGGAGTAACATGAAAATAATTTCAAGTATTTAAAATTAAGGATTCATAGTTTAGATAAACCTAAACTACCCATTAGTGATTAATTTTTTTTGATTTAGAGTGATTCAATAAATAAGGGACCAAGATTCATTCTCTTAAAAAATGATATGGTTATAGAATATTCCTCGCTCCAATTGAAGGATAATTAGAGACAATACCAAACTCAGGAAATGGTGATAGATATACTAATTAATTAATCAAATATATAGAGTCATAATATTAATGGGGAAAGGTGTGATATATATAATGACAAAAAAATATAATTTTTATATTCACTCCGAATGAGTTGAATATGAACGATTGAAGATGGTTGGGACTGATTATGTATTAGAGCTGCTCTATACATTACGACACTATGAATGTGAATAATGTGGAATATTCTTATTTTCAAAATAAAAATGTAATTATATATACGATGAGGATCACAAAAGATCTAATTTTTCAATATTTTAAATATAATTATTTATATAATATGTACAATGGTGATAAATCTTATATTTATTAAATTAATATTCACTCATATATCCTTGTGATGATTAAGGAGGAAAAAGAAAAATGTGGATCTTCAAATGATAGTGAGAAATATTCACGAGTTTGACCTTGATTAAGAGGGAGTGATACGGTTCAGGAACAATGTATGTAAATCATCAAATATAGATTTGGAATAAGTTTTATTTGTTTAGGTTCAAAAGATATAATTCATTATTCATCCTATAAGTACAAATATACATATAGACATGAAATATAATTTCTAATATGACAGCATGAAGAGATACTTTGGAAATATTTATCATACATCTTGGTATGATGACATATTATGTCTGGGAAATAGAAGTATAAGGGAATTTCAACCCCATTAAACATGCAAGAATGGAAATGGGAATAAAAAACCATTTATTTTATCATCAGACTCCAAAATAAATGTATTGTACATAAATATATATGGGTTATGTTCAATCACCTTAATAAGTTGGTTCACTTCATTTTTATTATATAATATTTATTTCTTGATCAACCTTACATAATATTCATTAAGGATGTTGTATGATTTCATGGAGTTCCATATTCCATAATATCTAATTTATAACTATGGTTTACATCATAGTTGTTTAAAATTTATTATTATTATATTGATATAGTGTTGATTTTTAGTATAGAGTATCCTCCACAAATAAATGGTTAGTATGAGAGAAACAATAAAACCTTACTTGATATTTTTATATCTTTTTATAGTAATTCAAAAGGTTGTTATATTAAACACATTCATGTAGTTTATTATATCCACTTCATTAACTATTACTCAAGAATAAATTAGTATCATTTTGAATCCATCTATAGTGATAAGTGTATAAATTAAATGTTATAGAATAATTTAAATGAAAAATAAATATTGGGACCTGATCCCATTATATAAATGATATAGAATGATATAACTATTTAGTAACACATCAAGGAGGATAATTGTTTATAAGTGAGTATGGATAGCAATCATTTATGTGATCTATAATTTTTGGTTTTTGAGGAGTTTTTTCATTAAATATCTCCATGGAAGAAGGATATAATATTTTTGAAGAATGGAACACAGGGACCTTGGTATATTTTATCCATTAAGATTCAAAATCACAAAGGTATGCTTCATTATTGGTTAACGATTCCACCAATCCTCACAATAGTTCATGATATGTTCTATATGCCTCTCCTGAAGAAGCACAAACAATATCCTTCACATGTAATAAAATTATAGGTCAAAAAAAGGATCATTATCCTTTGTATGAGGTAAATGTTTTATAAATATTTTATTTTATATATTTTGTGTTATAAAACAACTCAACAATCCTTTTTAATTTTATCTAATAAAACCAAAAATTTGGGGTTGTTACTTGGGAATTTGAGGATATATTTTAATAGGGACAATCTCAATTTATTAATAGAGAAGTGAAATTTTATGAAAAAAAATTATTTCAAGGATTATAATATTTAACCTTATTATTTTTGTATAATATTTCCCTTAAAATTATTTTAGTTCTTCGATATATTGTTAAATGGCCCCCTTTATTGTTAAATGACCAATAAATTATTTAAATCAAATAATGGTACAAATAGACCTCTCTTTGTTTTAAATATCTATTTTGTGTCTATATGGGGAGAAAAGGATTTTATGAATGAATCTAAATTTATAATTTGAAACTAAGAGAGTGGTAAAATAAATTTTACCTTATATATTAATCATACACTTATAAATACCTTCTCCTATTGCATAGACACATCCTATAGTTTTTTTCAAAAGAACGACTCAAGGATCCTTAAGAATAAATTTAAATGAGTCATTCTTTTAAAAAGTTGATAGCCTTACCTAATAATTTTCTAATTATCTTCTCCATTAACTCTTCTATGACATTGGTTTTGAATGTAAAATAATAAAATAATTATGAAATAATTATTTAAATTGAATTATTATTAATAATACACCATTATTTACCCTCTTCCCCATCAAATGGGAAGTGAAAGTATCACTGATCTGTATATATGGATTACCATTTCGATGAAGAGATATAATTAATATTATATGTCCTTATTTTAGGGATTCTTATTAAAATTGGTTTAAACATTATATATTATATTAATGAAATAATTACATTTCTATAATAATAAATTCATATCTCTCTTCCTACATTCAATTCTGTTGGAAAATAATAACATCGCTCATGTGAATGTGTGGACAACAAACTTATCGATGTGATGTCACTTGTTTTTCAAATAAATTATATGAATTTTGTAATAACTCTAATTTTTATGACTTTATATGATAAATATGATATTATAAAAATATATAATATTCTATTATTATTTACCTTTCTTTCGTTACAACCATAAAAAATGTAAAAAATGATCATGCATATGTACAACCCACATTCTCCACAAATTGTGTTATTAAATTTTGAATCCCTAATATTAAATAATGATAATATATATGTATATAAGGAATATATAATATATTTAAACAATTAATATTATTATATAAATAATAAAACATTGATAAATTTATGAAGACATTGCCTACCAAACCTATATATTTTTGGAAAACTAAAAAGTAATAACCCATAATAGTGAATTTAAAAAAAATTAACTGATGGTTTAAAAGATGTCACAAATAAATTATAAATGTTATGTGAAATTTTATAATTAATTTAATTAATTTTTAATAAATCCATATTTATTATATTAGAGATATAAATATGAATGAGTAATTGTGGTAGTTGAGGCAAGGAAGTAATGTTTTAACCTTAATTTAACCTAAATTGTTTTACATGAATTTGTAATGAAGAATTTTTTTGATCCTTATAAAATGAATCCATTTATTTTTATTCTCATAAATTTATTTTTTTATAATAATGGGATTATATTCATTTCCTTCACATTATTTATTTATGATACAAATAGTATGTATTTAAGAAAAATAAGATTAGTTTATCCATTCGATCTAAAATAATGTCTCTACCATATCAATATTTTAAAAAAAACATTCAAGACTGATTTGAATATTATTATATTAATTTTTAGTGTCACTTTTATCCATTTATGAAATTTTAAAAAATGTTTATCAAGTATTATTTTGGTACTTTTCTAATTTACTAACTCTTTTGTAAATAAATTTATCAAAATATTACATTGGACTTGTACAAAATTAATATAATTTTTATTCACCATTACCTTTCAGTACATTGATGATTCATTCACATATTACCCAATACATTTAAAATAAATTATTTTCAATAATATTTTGAAATTTCTAATTTTTTGAGAAATAAATTTATAATACATAGGGTATTTTGTTCATGAATGTTTTTAATGATCATTTACCCATATTTCAATTATTCAATGACAACAAACTTTTGTGTAATTTATGTTCTTCTAGAGATGTGATCCTATGATAGAATCACTATTTTTTCAATAGATAGATTATATTTATGTAGATAAGATGATTAGGGAAAAAATTCTTGGGTTATGATATTAGTTGACGAAATGTGGAACACGTTTTCTTTCTGTGGGCAATGATATATTCAGTCGATGAAATTTTTTATAATCTTATGGAAAAATTTTTATTGTCTTCATCATGGGTTTGGTAGGACCAATATATCCCTATAATGAATTTGTTAATGTACTATATCTCATTATATTGTTAAAGGAAACAATTTGGTGTTATTGGTCCATAATTGGAATCAATTCAATTTTTTTGATATATTATAGGAAACAAGATGACATGCATGATCCAATATTGGAAGCTGGTATTGATACCTATTCTGATGGTATTGGTAGTTATGCATGATATATGATTTTTTATATACTTATGATTGTATGAAAGATATTAATGACATTGGTATATAGTTACTTATTGATTAATGACGATTTATCCTTCTTATGATTTAGGTGTCTTGAAATTAAAATATTATATACCATAACTCATGTATATCATCTTTTATTGATTGGGTATGAACGTTGTATGTTATATTTATGATCTTACAACATTATTATTATCTTATGGTTTTTTTAATATCATTTGTTTTATATACCATGTTTTCCCTTAATGCTCTTCTTAGCTCACCCTTTCTTATGTTTCCCTTACCCAGCTTATGAAAAATGCATTATAAAAGGTATACCTATAATCAGTATTACGTGGGGTTACATTACTTGAGATATTTAATATCATCAATAAATAAAGATATTTAAATTCTATTATAAAATGAATCTAAAACATTTTTATTTATTTTTATAAAGAAACTTTATGAAACAAATATTCAAAGTAAAGGATGTAATATTTATATATTAAACTCATGGGTCGCTATAGAATACCCCATTATGTATGAATATTTTTATTTCAATTAAAATAAATTTGTTTATATCATACATGTTTCAAGGGAATTATATTCAAATACCTATTTATTGAAATAGAGTAAATATCTGCATTACTTCTTGAGTTGGTTTATACCAATTTGTGTGCACCATATCCAATTAATTCTTCATTTGGTTCCTCAAACATCAGAATATTTACTAATGTATATTTTAGATAGGGATATATCATCTTCATATGGTTCAATTAATATTATTTTCAAAAATTCAAAAAATACATTAATGATGTTTCCTTTTTGATTAGTAATAATATTATGTAAATACCATATATTAATTGTATATAATATTCTAAGAAACACTTCATCGATAATTTACATTATTTTGAGATTATATCCTTACTCACTACTACATATAAAATAAAATTTAATGGGGTATTTGAATTTATATATCACAACCTATTTTAAAAAATTCTATTAATGATAATTCATGAGTGTCATCCCTTATCATTTTAAAGATACACATTAAATAAATAAACCCAAATTCTAAATAGAGTTATAAAAGTAGGAAAAACAATTTTTATATATAGGTTTTGGAAAATTACCATTTTTTCCAATTCATGTGTGTGGAAGATTGGGATAATGAAATTTATAGATGGGGCTACAAATATATTTTCATAACATGAGTCTTTAGGATGATTTCTATATGATAAATATATAAAGGTTATTTTACCATAAAAGGATTCGAAAAATTTATTGATGTTATAGAGATTCATTTTTTTATGAAATCAATAATTTACATCATGGAATATTGATTTGGATAATATAATAACTGAAATTGGTTTCATAAAAAAACAAATGTGTGCCTTTTATCTATATTAAGATTAGTAGTAGTGTATTTTTTTCATAGAACATTATGTTTATTAAATATTACTTGTGAACTTTTAAATTCAAGGAATACAATAAAAAAACCATGGTTGAACACATTGATCTTTATGAAGTAAATATATAAAAGACACATTTTTTACTGGAATTTATACATATCATGATTTTACCAATAGGATTATGGGACTATTTCAATTTACATACACTCAAAAGATACGGAATAAATTCATTATAGAACCATCCAAGAGGGGATTATTTCCCATGTCACCTTAAATTCATATTTCCAGGAAAATGAATCCATAGACACCAGTGGAAGGAAATGGGATTATAAGGATTCCATATGAATCATCCATTATGTCATTAATTAATATTATGATATATACATTTCAAAATATTTCATATGACATGATAAATGTTAGGGATATCAAGGAAAACATGGTGACATTTATCAGATGGTTGTTAAGATTATCCTTACATATTTGGTTTAAAAAGATATGTTCCTGGACTACACTGGATAAGTGGAACTAGTTATTAGGGGATATGAAAATGCTAGTTTCCATGAATATTTATATTATCTAAAATAAATTTGGGGATATATTTCTACTCTTTATTTACAATTCATGTGTTGGATGAACTAAAAGAATGTCATGGTTGTTGATTTTACTATAGTATATGAGTACGTTTTGGTTTCAATGAAATAAAAATATGTTGTTTTGATTTTCAACATCATCCATGTTCATAAAATGGTACCTATATGGTAAGACCCAACCATGCACTGTTGTGATAATACTACTATAAAGGTTCATGAATGTGTGCTAATGTCACATCATTTAAGGAATAACATCACTTAGAAATATCATCTCTTGGGGGATTTTTCATAGATCAGTGACATCATAATAAGATTTTTTTTGAAAATTATATTTTTCTTAATGCTTCAAATAAATCCTTAAATTAGTTGAAACATGATGATAGTGTGAGACAAAGTGTACTAAATATCATTAGTGTTACTCTTCAGTCCATGTGGTTGACTGTTGGAGTTTCTGTTCTAATCTAGTCTTTTTCTAAACATAGACATAGTATATATATTCAAAGATATGAATTTTAATAAAATAAAATATTACACATCACACATGATTCAAAGTGACAAAATTTTTTCAGTTTTCTAGAGTCCTTGTCACTTTGAAAAGGTCATAGAAGTTTCCCCACTATAATGAAAACAATTAATTTTTATGATGATATTCTTATGTATTTTCTCCAATGTATATTTATATTTTATGAAAGGGCACATTGTATATTTATTATGATGTCTTAGTAAATATAAGTAGATGTAACTTCATCTCCTGAATTTCAAGAATAAAAATATTTATGAATGCTGATTATGAGAGTGGATAGTCTTGTATTAAATTGATATGTTTCTATTTAATTTTATATTACATTTTACAAGAATTGGTAAAGATAAGTAAAATATAAAATAATTATTAATCTAGGAAATGACTTAATATATTTGTTATATTTTCATAAACACTGATGATATAGGAAACCAGAAAAATTTTGTATGTAAGATTCATAAATAATTATACGTTATTGAAGTATAATTCAATAGATTATTTGGACCTTATTTTTTTATATACGTGAGAAAATCAACCCTTTGATAGAGACAAAATAGTCAGATTAAATTTGATGGTCATGGTGTATAAATTATTTCAATTTTGATATATGATGAAATACAGGGAAATAATATAGGTTTATGACATCGGAATCATACACACGTGTTTAGATATCCAGATGAAGTGAGTATTTTACATGGTGAGTGATTGTATATTGATGTTGTCAAACATATATATATTCATTGATTATCTATTTGATGACATTTTTTCAACTTTTAATCATGAAAATTAGGTAAGAATATCTAATTATATTGAGGTAGAGTCTTTAAGGGTCACATAGAAAGTGTTTATTTTTTTTATTTTTATTAGTTTCTATTGATCAAGTTCAATATCATTCCCTTTTTTAATGACACCCTAGACCCACACTCCATGATCTAATTTTCATAAATAACTTCTTTTAATATGAAAAGTTTAATGAACTGATGTTACACAATTATAACAATAATAATTAAAATACCACTATATCATATTAATCCCCATTCATTCATTGGGCCTTTTATGTTGATGGATCTAAATATTTAAGAAAAATATTGAACTGATAAATACCATTTATTTCTCATAAAGTGGTCATTTTATAAAAAAATATAACAAACTAATTTTTCTATAATAATTTTTAATTTTATCCAAAAAAACATCCAACCATGCCACTAGTCTAAATATTTAATGTGAAATAATTTATTTTTATAACATGGGGGATTATAAGAATAAGGTGGCTGTGATTAAAAATTTATTAAGGGAAAATTTATTTTAGAAGAAATCATTTTTGGAACTCATCATGAATAATATTACGTAAAATGATAGTAATATAATTTTATATGGCTGATCGAATGATCTAGAAATAATTCCATTGCTATCAATATATATAAAAATATGCATTAATTAATTCAAATTGATGGAATATAAATTAATGAAATCTCTTACAATAAATTACATATTCAATGAATAATTCATGAATTCAAGTCCAAAACTAAGAAATAATTATTACAATCATGGTTATATCAACGATAACCCCCTATAATTGGATAACAACACAATAAATACCAACAAACTTTTTCTCATGATTTAACTAATTCATTAAGTGGTTATATAATAATTGGACCCTCCAACCAATTTTTTTTATTAAAATCAATTTCCATGTGAACTGTATTAATAAAATTTTAATAAATAACCAACTTTATTTAATAAATAATAAACATCAATATTTATATAAAAACATATTGAATTTAAATAATTTTCTACTAAATTAATAAAAAAATAATATGGATAAATAAAGAGGACAGTTAATCAATATATAATCAACACTCCTAAGTAATAAATGAACATCCATATTATATTAAAAAGAATATAAATTTTCAGTATTTTCTTAATAAATAAATTTAATAGCAGTTTATATAATAATAGCATAATATAAACCCATATATAGAAATGGGTATATTGTAAATAAACCAATTTCCATAACAAATAAACATAAAGAATTTATTTTAAAACCCTTCAATCAAACGAAAAAAATAATCATTGTTCACAGAGGAAAGGTATAAAAAGTAAAATCATTCATATAAAAGATAGTGATTTAGAAAGTAAATGATTTATATTTATATACATTAGTGTAATACCATAAAATAAAATATTATGATATTATTTATAAGGTATTCCTTTATAAATATATATAACAAAAAATTGAAACATGTGGTGAATATGAATTATAACTCCATGATGAAAATTTTAATTTCATAAACCCTTAAGGTAATAGTAATGTATGAATCGAATGTAAATTAGTGGGATTACAGGGAATTCAATTATTATCAATTGAATAATATCAATTATACTATATGTAACCATGTAAATTTATAAACTATATATTAAAAAATATGTTGCATAATATGATATATGTATCATGGAATTGAAAATATGGATGAATAAGATATATGAATTTAGAAACATACAATTCAGAATCATTGAATGATATAATTTAAAATAAAATATTAAATAGCCTAAATAATTATAGAATCAGGATACTAAAAATAAATGGGGTATTAATTTCATCATAAAATGGTAAAGATGGTGTATAATAGAAACATGTCTCAAGGAATTGAAATTGACATAATGAATCCCTTACCTTAATTGTTGAATTCAACAATGTGATTGAATACACTGTACAAAGAAAAAAATATTTTAGTCACATACTTAAAATTATCCATCATAAATATGTATATATAATTCTATAAACATTTACAATAATTAATATAAATATTTACATGGGATATTAATTATATAAATTTAGTATTGAGTTTTAGTTATCCTGATTATTCTAAAAAATATTCACAGTAGTAGTGTGTTATTTAATATTTTCATAATGTTCATCATTGTAAGATCATGAATGTTTCTGTAATTTATGTTTTATAATTATTGATAATTTTAAAATCTAATTTCAATTATCATAAATAATTTTACTAGTGATTTTTATTTTTTATTTTCCTAAACATAGATTCTTATTATAAAAATTGACTTTAACTGTAATGTTAAAATTCTATAAATTCAGACAACATATTATTAAATTATTTATATAATAAATTATTAGTAATTTTTGGTATATATTCATAAATTATCTTATTTTATATAATATTTTATATAGGTGGTTAGACTAACCCAAGCATGAATGTACTATAATTATAGGATAACAATGATTATGAAAGTAGTTTATTATAGAATTATATCATGAGTATAGAAGAATAATAATAATATTATGAATATTATAAAGTGGTGGTTCATTATTAACTATTTGTAACAAATAATAATGAAATTTGATGAGAAAGGAGATATATTTCTTCATGGATGTGGTAGTCTGCACAACTCACAATTAACATTTTTTTCTCAAAAAATGGGATGGAAGGAACATAAATTATAATTTTTATTGCCATAAATTTTTTTATATATATTTTTAATTTGTTATTTTATTTAACCCTTGTAGAAACTATAAGAGATGTGTTGTTTTGAAATATTTTTTTCACTTGATGGAAGTGGTAGTCCAAAAAAATGAGCACTGGATAATTTCATTTTCATTATAAACAGTTGCAATAGTGAATAATTTTAAATCCATTATGAAAATAAAAAAATTATATAGATATATAAATTATTTACTATTATTTTAAATGTAAACTTTTATTTATTAATCTACGAATGAAAAGAAAATATGTTAGGAAAAAATTAATCTTGTTGAGGGAAAGGGTTTTTCTATGGAATAATTATTTGGAATTGATATCATACAAAAATATATTGTGGAAATTGGTTTAATGAAATTAATTTTACTATACTATTTCAAATGACTGTATAGTTTTTTGAGTAAAACATATTTTTTGTGTGGTATTCATGGGTTGTCTAGAGGTCCCATTTTTAGTTGGTGATAATGAATTTTTAAAAAAATATTTCAACGTAATATAGAGAGTTACTTGTTTCACATTTGAATAAGAAACCACAATAGAAAATAGTAAATTAGGGGATGATAAAATTGTGATAAACCCTCAAAAAATCATTTTATCAATTGATTTTAGTCCTTAAATCCTAATAATTTAAATTTTACCTTGTTTTGTTTTATTGTGATAATCTATTTTTACATACGTAAATCATTGTTAATTCTAGATATAAAATGGATCATATAAAATACATTTTCTCAGATAAAATATTTATGTTTTTGAAAACTGTATTCTCGAACTTGTGGATGCACAATATAGATATTTGTTTTCATAAAAATTTGTATTTTAAGAATAAAATGTATATGTATAGTAAAATTGTCAATTTATTCTGTTTTCATGAAATGAATTGAATTATTATAAATAAATATTATTTATATGGCTTCCAATGGAATCCAAGACCAAATTTTATAAAAATTATTTTAAATTAAATGAAATACCCAAAAAGAGTTTCATGTATTGAAAAATATTACTTATGTTAATAAAGGATGGTTTTTTTAATTCATAATGGTAACTAATAAATTAAATTTTTTATTATTAAATTAATTTTTTTTAATTAATTTTTTTTGAATTTATTTTCATTCATATATCATCATATTGTCATAAACATTTTCTTGTGAAAAATAGATTTTTAGTTTTCACCTAAAAAGAATCTATTTAAAAATATTCATGAAATGTAATATTAAGATAATAAGAATGTGGTTGCTCAATAAATTAAGATCATTTTTTAAAATTAATATTAAAATTCATTAGAATTTTTCATTTAATGAGAAAACTAAAAATATCATTAAAAAATTATTCATTAGAAAAAACTCTTATAAAATATTAACAAGTCGTATTATATTTTCTAATAAAATGACACTAATTTCGGGGTTGATAAATCGTTCATATCAAAAATATATTTATGAATAACATATTGTGTTTATTAAATTCAAAATAAATATGTTTTTAAAAAAGAATACATTATAATGGAAAAATATGTATTACTAGTTAAATTTCTAGAGAAATTGAATTTTAATTCATGACATTTTCTTAGTAATGAGTCATAATTTTACATCAATAAATATTTAAATATTTAGTTACAAGATTTTTTAGTGTCTAATAGTTGATCTGTATTTTAATAGTAATATAATGTTATGTGGTTCATTCTAGTTTGATATTGCATATGATAAAATATTTTAGACAGACAACATTTTAATGGAAAATATAATTTTATACATTGTGCTGTTAAAACCTCACCCCTTACATAAATTAAATCATAAAAATTTTAATTATAACTTATTAATAAAATTATTAAATGGTGTCTGAAATATTTATATAAATAAAGATACATTTTATAAAAAAGAATAAATTTTTATAGATTTGGAACAACTATGAAAAAAATATTGTATCTTTATTATGATAACCAATTTATTTATTTTTTGTTCCCTATCATGGTTCAATATACCCTCCCTTTCAACAGAAGAATAATCATCCTATTCCTTTTAGATGTTTTATGTGATACATTATCTCTCATTTTTTACATATAAGATATTTAACATTATTTCATTCACTATCATTATCACCAATGTTCCCAAGGGAATCCATAATTTTATTTTGTTTATTTTTTTAATTCAACTATGTCTATGTGGTTAGCTATAATTCAAGATAAATGGATTTCAATATTCAAATTTTTTCTCACATTAGTTCTTATCTCATTTTTTATTTATTGAAATATCCTTATTTCTTATGAAATACATTGTTTAGTTGATTACATAGGAAACCATAAATTACGAAGAATGGGGAGAAAACATGAATTATAGACCCTAATTAAAAATAAACCTAAGATAATTTCATGACTAATTAAATATGAAATGGACATGCTATGTTAATTTTTTACATTGGATATGCATATAGAAAAAGACACTATCCTTTCGATATATGTTTTTTTGGTTGGGTTCTATAATATTTTTTTTATCCCAAATCAATAACATAATAAATCCATTGTAATAGATTATAAGGGAAATGTGATTAACCAAATAATATCACTCATGGCTATTTTGTATAGTTTGAAGTCTATTTATCATACATAATAAACCATAATTAAGAATGAGTTTATGGTAATCTCGAATTTTTATAACACTATATAATTTATGTTATTTATCATTATAAATAAATTCATTTTATTTAATATCTTATGTTTCCTAAAATACCAAGCTTAAATGATGTGTGATAAAATATTAAATATTGATATGATCATTGTAATAGTAATGTGGCCATTATGAATTTCATTTTTCCATTAAAATAATAACTACACCCATGAATGTCTAATTTTTTTATTTATCTGATAAAATAAAATATGATATGTTCATATCATGGAATAAGAAAATTCATGATTTGAAAATGTTTGATTAAGTGTTGTTATTTTTTAAGAAATAGAAATGTTTATTTAATATTTAATATTTAATATGTAGATTTAAAAGAAAATTGTTTTCATCAAATAGATTAAAAAATTTATATTTTCTTTCATTATTATTATAAGTTAATTTTTTGTGACCATTATTAAATTTTCAATGTTCCTCAAAATCTCTTATAATATTACATCGATATTTTTGAATAAATGATGATATTATTTAATTAGATAATTTTTAATATTTGTAATGATTTTTTTATAATTTAACTCCATTTCTGAAATATCAATATCTAAAAATTGTTCTGGTGAATTTTTTGTATTTTTAAAAAATAGTTGAGTTTTTAGTAAATAGTGACATAATGTAATTTACGTTATTTAACTTTATAATTAAATAAATGAATTATTGGGTCATGAATGATGTATTTATGATGTAAGAACCCTTTATTTATAAATAAAATGATTTATTTACTATATATAGCTGTGGGAGTCAACACTATTCGTATTTTGGGGGAAAATATTAATCAAATGATTAAAATAATCGAAAAATTCCCTCTTCTCCCCTATAAATACACCTCACACCACATATTCATCTCCCTCATCACAATAATTGTATATTTCATAAATTATGAAAAATTAACTTCCCAATCCTCTTCGACTTGACTGATAGATACTGGTCTTACCCCAATACTAAATTCATGTTCCTTAATGAGGTTCTCAAGGAGACACTATTGAAGATATAAGGACTCAGCCTTAAAACATTACATAATCGTGAATTAAATTAAAAATTCAAATTGATGATCATTTCACGTTTAGTGATTTAGAGAATTAGGAAATAACTATTGTATCTCAAAATATTAAAAAGTAGACACTTCTACTCAGTTTCCAAATGAAAAACTCATAAAAATGTATCATGTCTAGTTCCATGTTTTAGACAACATGACTATTCCTTGATCCCATCCTAGCCCATATTCATCATTAAGTCATATGAAAAACATTTCAATACTTGGGATGAGCATAAAAATCTCAGTAATGGTTATAAAAAAAAATTAAAAAATTAGTTCTTCATTACATACATAACATATGCTCTTTAACATACCTCATGAAATAATAAGATCTATGATTAACACATTGAAAACATAGATCATAAAGGTTACTTATGGCATCCATATCATACATACATTGTAGCTATCACAGCTACATAGGGAGTTACATTTGGAATACTTATCAATGTATATTCCCTAAATCACATAGGGGAAACATTCATGTTTACCTCTATCACGTTCCCAAATGCATTGGAGAGCTATCTCGGGTTCACCCACCCTATGTTTATCACGGAACCACCCATATACGTAAATAATTCCGAAGAACCATAACATATTCATAACACATAAAATAAACATAAAGTAAAGTTAAAATTATAATAAAAATATATCATTTGACATAAAATAATCAATTACCAAAACAATATTCAATACCAAAATACATTAAGTATTATATGTTACTTATTTTCCTTTTAAAAACATTTCAGCTTGTTAAGTAATCCAAAGAACAAATAATACTCACAGCAGCAAAAAAGGATGTTGTCACCGCTTACGTTAAAAAGAAACATTTATTTTTTTCTTTAGTAAAGTTCCACATAGGAAAATATTCCCTTTGAATTAAATTACAGGTCAAAGGGTTTTATACACCGTATAAAAGAATGTTTAGAATAAAACAAATTATGCCTCCAATGAAAGGAGCTTGAGATAAAGTCCCTTTCCTCGTGTCCAACTTGACTTGATAATTTTTTAATCTCTTAAATAATAAATTTAATTTAATTTCTACTTTCTTAAGAACCATTTTCAGGTTTATTATTCCTTTTATGTCACATATTACCATGTTAGAAACATTATGTAATCATTTAAGTTATTAACGGTTATTTCGTCGATATTTGGTACTTGAGTAAAAATTAACAACATATAATTACTAGTTCTCCATGTTGTCAAATATAAATTATCTTCAAAATGGTATTTATTATTTATATATCATATATATCATATATATCCAGTATATACATGTATTTATATTATTACATATCATTTGGACATAAGAAATGAAATGCACTGTTCATGGAGACGGTAAGCCGTACGTACGCAAGAATGCTACCTTCATTTCCATTTTTGTATTTTGATGGAATGTAAACATAATGATACATATTTATATTATCATCCCAGTATAATATATTGAATAACATCATTAACTGTATCCTTTCTTCATCCCACATAAGGCATTTATGAGTCATATCACATTGAGGGGGCGATAGTCCGCACTTCATAAAATGAAATTATCACATTTACCCATTATGGAAACCATAAAGGAATGATATAAATAGAAAATACAGAAGAAGAAGTAATAAATAAATATTATATATATCATATAGAAATAAAATTCAATAATAATGGCCACCATGATAGGCGGTAGGAGATAATTGAACAATCGTCGTTTCATGAGGCGTTAGTTTTTCAATCAACAGAATCATTTTTTCCTTACCCATTAGATTGAGGTGTGTATAAGTTTAGTTAGAATAAATCTCATAAAAACATTATATTGAGTATACTATTGTTGTTACAAAATAAAGTAATATAAAGAGTTTAGTGGGTTGGATAAGTAAAATAAAACAAAAGAACGTAAGAGAAAGAGCTACCTTTATATCGGGAAACTCCCTTTGGATTGAACCAGAAGGGTTTCTTGATGTGCTTTATGCCTAAGGTATGGCTTCTAGGATGAAGATAGGGTTGTAGGAAGCTTAATTTAGTAGAGTTTGGATTATCCAAAAGGCTT
Organism: Viscum album; assembly: GCA_963277665.1. NCBI lineage: Eukaryota > Viridiplantae > Streptophyta > Magnoliopsida > Santalales > Viscaceae > Viscum > Viscum album. Next base: position 1,602,527,166 of record OY728141.1, on the reverse strand, counting down.
AAGAGGTGTGTGGAATTCGTTAGAAGTGAGGGATTTTTATAAGGGGCAAGAGGGGCTCTTTAGGAATGTTTGAAACAATTATTTTATTATAAACACATATTCGGTTTCAAAAGGTCAACTATTAGTTAATATAAATTTTAAGATTAATAATGGTCTAAATAATATAATCCAATAAAAATTTGGAAGGTTTTAGATACTGTTTTAATACTTATAATCATATTTATTTAAATAATTTATTAATGAGGTAAATATTTTATCATCATTGTGTCGTAAATAATTTAATTTATTTGTTCCTTAAAAATAAAAAAAATAACATCAAGTAAGATATATTGTTATATTTTCAAATAATATTTATAGTCTAAATGATAACTTATATAACCCCATGTAAACGTTTATTTACAAAAAGATATTTCTTTATGTCGTTTTTGACTTTATTTTAAATTAATTAAATTAAAATGACATTATTACTCCCTTGTGGCTCCATGGGGTCCCTAATAGAACCCAAGGATATACATGGTTTTCTATGTATTATCAAATAGGATTATGAAACTTTTTAGGTTAATTTAATATTATTATAATAATATATTTTACCATTATTTTTTTACCTTTTAATCATGGTAAATATGATATTTACTGAATTAACTACATAAAGTTTCAAAAAATAAATGTTAACTATTTAAACAATATGGACCTACTGATTCCAAATATGGAATCAATTTTTCATAATTCATAACACATAAGTGGATGAAATTAATTTAAAATTAATTCCTTCTGTTAAAACAAATGGCGTGTTTTTAAGAAATAATAACCATCAAAAGATTGACTGTTGTTTATGTCAAATTTCCAAATAAAATTACTTAAAAAGACCAAAATTAGATTAAATGGTAAAAATATATTCTAATTACACTTTAAAATAAATTAAATAAATAATCTAACCATATAAATAAATTAGATTAAATTGAACTTTTGAATTAAACTACAGTATTTTTCTATATTCATTAAAAATTGACCATTATCAGAAAAATACCAAAATTTCACCCAAAGGTAATTTTGATGTCCCGATTATAAAGAATAAATTTATTTTCTCAAATAGAAAATTTAAAAATGGTGAAAATATATTTAAAGAGGGTTCTCTATCAAAAGGAAATAAATCGGCCTTTTAATGAATAATAGAGTATTTATGCTTAGATTCATTCACATTTTAAGCCTATATCTTTTATTGGATAAGTGTAGAACCACTTAGAAAACATGTATAATAATATTTTAGTTAGTTATATTCATTCCCACAAATACAGTGGCTAGGCGTTAACTAAAATTAAAAATAATAATATTATATTTTTAGTGTACAACGTAGGATTTGAAAGAAACCCATTATTGTGTATCGGGTACGCCGTTGAATATAGAAACCCTTTTAAAGTTAAATTAATATTTAATTCACAAATATTAATAAATATGAAAATATCTTATTCTTTATTTACCTGGGATATTACATCCTTCTCCCTATTGAGAATTGCGTGCTCGCAATTTTACTTATCAAAATATGTGGGGGTATTTATCCCTCATAAATTTTTCAGATTCCCACGTTGCCTCTTCATCCATATGGTTATTCCATAAAACCATTACTTGAAAAATTAACTTATTCTGCAACACTTCCTCTCTATGGTCAAGAATCTGGACGGATTGTTCCTTATAAGAGAGATTCTCTTCGAACTGAACTACCTCTGGGCTCAAAACATGAGATGGATCTGGAATATATTTTCTCAACATTGAAACATGAAAGACATTGTGTACCTAAGATAAACATGGGGGTAAAGACACTATGTATGAATCTATTCCAACATTATCTTGTATTTCATAATATCCAATGAATCTCATACTCCACATTCCCTTCAAACAAAAACGCATCACCCTTTTCCATGGAGAAACATTGAGAAAGACATGATCACCGACCTAAAAATAAAGATCCTTCATCCGGTTGTCTGCATAACTTTTTTGTCTGCTCTGAGATGTTCGGATGTGCTTCTGAATAAACTGAACATTCTCTTCCATCGCTTCTACCAATATTGGTCCCATCATCTTCCTTTCACCTACTTCATCCCAAAAAGCTGGAGTTCGACAACGCTTTCCATATAATGCCACAAATGGAGCAATCTGTATATTAGAATGAAAACTGTTATTATATAAAAAATCATCCAATGAATGATGTTGGACCTATCCTCCCTGATAATCCTTTGAGAAAGAATGTAACATATCCTCCAATGTCTGAATTGTTCTTTCTTATTTCCCATAAAATTGAGGATGAAAAGATGAACTAAAATTTCATTTAATAACCAACGACTTCGGAAGGCTTTTCCAAAAAATAGAAGTAAACCTGGGATCATGATCAGATATTGTGGAGAGGGGAACTCCATGAAACCTGACAATCTCTTTAACATACAACTGAGAAAGTTTATTTAGAGAAAATGTATCACGAATAGGAAGCAAATGAGCAGATTTAGTTAATCAATAAACAATAAAATAGTTATCATTATTACCTCGATATGTCTTCGGTAATCCCACAATGAAGTCTATGGATATATTTTCCCATTTCCAGTCTAGCACTGGTAATGAATGAAGCATCCCTTTCGGTATATGCCACTCTGCATTACCATATTGACAAGTCAAACACTTAATAGTAAAATCAGCAATATCTATTTTCATTCCATCCCACCAGTAATACTCTCAAAGATCATTGTACATCTTAGTGCTACTAGGATGAACTAAAAATGGAGAACTATGAACTTCACATAACAAATCATTAATCAACTTTGAATTACAAGTCACACATAATATCTTCGCAAACCTCAAAACACAATCATTATCGACTTTAAAACTAGGAAACTGACCCATCTGAACAAACTCTACCTTTTTCTGCACCTCACAGTCTTTTTTATGTGCTTTCTTTATTCTGTCTAATAGATATGATTTCACTGACACCTGAAACAAAACATAATAATTTCCTACACCAACAACTTATATGCCAAATTTCATCAAATCAAAAACAAAGGATCTTGTTATAGACATATCATAGTTAATGAAACATGAAAGAAATTGTGTACCTAAGATAAACATGGGGTAAAAACACTATGTACGCAACTATTCCATCATTCTCTTGGATTTCATAAGATCCAATTAACCTCAGACTCCACATTCCCTTCAAACCAAAACACATCACCCTTTTCCATGGAGAATCTTTGAGAAAGACATGATTACCGACCTAAAAATAAAGATCCTTCATCTGGTTGTCTGCATAAATTTATTTTCTGCTCTGAGATGTTTTAATGTGATTCTGAATCAAGTAAACATTCTCTGCCATCTATTCTACCAATTCTTCTCCCATCATCTTCCTTTCACCTACTTCATCCCAAAAGATAGAGTTCGACAATGCTTTCCATATAATGCCTCAAATGGAGAAATCTGTATACTAGAATGAAAATTGATATTATATGAAAAATAAACCAAAGAATGCTGTTGGACCAAACCTCCCAGATAATCCACTGAGCAAGAATGTAAAATATCCTCCAATGTCTGAATTGTTCATTCTCATTTCCCATAAAATTGGGATGAAAAGATGTACTAAAATTTCATTCAGTACCCAACGACTTCTGAAGACATTTCCAAAACATAGAAGTATACCTGGGATCACGATCAGATACTGTGGAGAGGGGAACTCCATGAAACCTGACTATCACTTTAACATACAACTGAGAAAGTTGATCTAGAGATAATGTATCCTGAATAAGAAGGAAATGATCATATTTAGTTAATCGATAAACATTAAAATAGTTATCATTATTACCTTTATATGTCTTCAGTAATCCCAAAATGAAGTCCATGGATATATTTTCCCATTTCCAGTCTAGCACTAGTAACAACTAAAGAATCTCATTTTTCATATGCCGCTCTTATTTAACCTATTGACAAGTTAAACACTTCACCGTAAAATCAGCAATATCTCTTTTCATTCCATCCCACCAGTAATACACTCGAAGATCTCCATACATCATAGTACTACTAGGATGAACTGAAAACGGAGAACTATGAACTTTAATTAACAACTCATTCTTCATATTTGAATTACAATTCACACATAATCTCTTCCCAAACATCAAAACACAATCATTATCTAATTTAAAACTATGAAAATTACCCATCGGAACCAACACTACCTTTTTCTACAGCTCACTGCCTTCTTTATGTGCTTTCTTTATTCTGTCTAAAAGAGATGATTTCACTGACACCTGAAACAAAACACAAGAATTTCCTACACCAATAACTTCTATGCCAATGTTCATCAAATCAAAAACCAAAGGATCTTATTCCAGACATATCATAGTTAATGATATAATAATTTTTCGACTCAAAGCATCAACCACTTTATTTTCTTTTCCCAAATGATAATAGATCGTGCAATCATAATCCTTGATTAATTCCAACCATATCCTCTGTCTCATGTTCATTTTTTTGTGAATATATATACTTTAATCTTTTGTGATCAGTATATATTTCAAATTTTACTCCATACAATTGATTCCTCCAAATTTTTAATTCAAAAAAAACAAGAGCTAATTCCAAATCATGTGTAGGGTACTTTAACTCACGTGGTTTCAACTAACATAAAGCAAAAGAAATTACCTAATCATTCTTTATTATGACAATGTCCTTTCAACGAAGAATCACTATAGATAACAAAATCTCCATTTCTGGATGGTAATGCCGAAATTGGATAATTCACCAATATTCTTTTCAATTAATGAAAACAATCATCACATTCATTTGTCTAGATAAACATAACACATTTTCGAGCTAACATAGTCATTGGACTAGATAACTTGGAAAATGATTCTACAATCCTCCGGAAATAACAGCCCAAACCAAGAAATCTATGAATCTCAATTATATTTTTCGGTCTCTGAAATTTGTCAACAACTTTTGTTTTAGCAGGATCAACTATTATACCATTTTTGAAACAATTTGACCAAGGAAAGAAATTTGTTGCAACCAAAACTCACACTTTCTGAATTTCCCATAAGGATTCTTATCATTTATGGTTTTTAAGACAATATTTAAATGACTTTCATGTTCCTATTTACTTCTGTAACAAACCAAAATATCATCAATGAACACAACCACCACTTATCACCTGAATCAAGTAATCCATCACTACAACAAACTATTCAATTCTGATTCTGACCATCTCAGGATGCTGATTTGGAAGGTCATTTCCCTCTATATGCCTTTCCAGAAAATATGCTATGTTTCCTCTATGAAAAAACCATTCATATCAAAGAAATAACTTAGTAAAAGGAGCATGGTAATCTATAAATGATATATATTAAACATTAATTAATTTATGGATATCGATTAAGAAATACCATAACTCATAATGTTATGTAAACTGACCTTTGATACCAATAATAAGGACCCAACCTTAAAACATTACATAATCATTAATTAAATAAATAATTCATATTGAGGATCTTTACAGGTTTAGAGCTTTAAATAATTAAGATATAAATATTAAATCTCAAAATATTACAAAGTAGACACTTTTACTATATTTCCAAAATAAAAACTCTTAAAAAAAAGAGACAAGTCTAGTTTAATGTTTTATACAGTATGACTTTTCCTTGATCCCATCCTTGACCATATTAATATTTATGTCCTATGAAAAACATTTCAAAACATGGTATCAGAATAAAAATCATAGTAAGGGTTATAAAACAAAGAATGAAAACATTAGTTCATCATTACATACATAACATAAGCTCTTTAACATACCTTATGAAATGATATGATTTATTATTAACACATAGAAAACATAAATCATAAAGTTTATTTGTGGGATCCATATCATACTTACATTATAGCTATCACAGCTACTTAGGGTGTTACATTTTGAATACCCATCACAGTATACTCCCTAAATTTATAGGGAGAAAAATTCTTGTTTACCTCTGTCACGTTACCCAATGCATTGGAGAGATATCTCGGGCTCACCCGTCCTTTATTTATAATAGAACCACCCATATATGTAAACAATTCCCATTAACCATAACATATTCATACCAAATAAAATAAACATAATGTAAAGATAAAATTCTAATCACAATATATCATTTTACATAAAAATTCATTATCAAAACCATATTAAATACCAAAATACATAAAATATTATATGGTATTTATTTTCCTTTTAAAAATATTTCAACATGTTAAGGAAGCCAAAGAAAAATTAATACAACCGATGGCGAAAGAGGTTTCTGTCACCACTTACGTTAAAAATAAACATTATTTTTTTGTTTTTCTAATAAAACTCCTTATAGGAAAAGATTTCCTTTGAATGAAATGAAATGTCAAAGTTATTTATACACTGTATAAAAGAAGTCGAGAATTATTCAAAACATTCCTCAAATGAAAGGATATTGAGATGAAGCCCCACACCTCGTGTTCGACATGACTCGATCTTTATTTAATATCCTGAATAATAATATATTGTTAATTTATACTTGCATAATAACCTTTTTTAGGTTTATTATTCCTTTTATATCACTTATTACCCTGTTATAAACATTATGTCATCATTTAAGTTATAAATGGTTGTTTGGTCGATATTTGGTACTTGAGTAAAAATGAACACCATATAATTACTAGTTGTCCATGTGGTCAAATATACATTCTCATCAAAATTATATTAATGATGTAGATATCATAAATATCCAGTATATAAATGTATTTATATTATTAAATAATATTTTGAGGTAAGAAATGATATGCACTGTTCATGGAGAAGGTAAGCCGTACGTACGCATGAATGCTACCTTCATTTCCATTTAGTATTTTGATGGAATGAAAACATAATGATACATGTTCATATTATAATTCCAGTATAATATCTTAAATAACACCATTAACTCTATGCTTTATTTATCCCACATATGTCATTAACGAGTTATATCACATTGAGGGGTCGGTAGTCTGCACTTCCTAAAATAGATTTATCTTGTTTACCCAATATATAAACCATAAAGGTAATCTATAATTGGAAAATAAAAAAGCATAAGGAAAACATAAAAATTATATATACCATATAAAAATACAGTTCCATCATAATGGCCACCATGATAGGCTTTAGGAGATAATTGAACAATCATCATTTCACGAGGCGTTAGTTTTTCCATCCATAGAAACAATATGTCCCTTACCCATTAGATGGAGGTGTGTGTAAATTTAGTTCGAATAATTCTCATAAAAACATCCTTTTATAATTTTTGTACTGGTGTTAATAAAAAATAAATGAATTAATAGATTTTATGGGGTTGGAGAATTATAATAAAACAAAAGAACATAAGAGAAGGTGTTACCTTTAAATAGAGTAACTCCCTTTGGATTTAACCGAAAGGGTTTCTTGAAGTGATTTCTGACTAAGGTAAGGATTCTAAGATTATAGAGGGATGTAGGGAGATTAATTGATTAGAGTTTGAAAGAATCAAAATGCTTGAGAGGTGTGTGGAATTGGTTAGAAGTTAGGGCTTTTTATAAGGGAGAGGAGGGGCTTTTTAGGAATGTTTGAAACAATTATTTTATTATAACAACATATTCAATTTCAAAAGGTCAAATATTTGTTAATATAAATTTTAAAATGACTAATTGTAGAAATAAAATAATCCAATAAGAATTGGACAGGTTTTGGATATTTTTTTAATACTTATAATCTTATTTATTTAAATCATTTATTAATGAGGAAAATATTTCATCATTGTTGTTCCATAAAAAATTAATTTATTTGATGTACAAAAAATATAAAAAAAATACAATGATATAAGAAATTTTTTCAGATTTCAAAATTATAAATATAGTTGAAAAGATAACTTATATATTCCCATGTAAAAATTTGTTTAATAAAAGATATTTGTTTATGTCATTTATGTCTTTACTTTAAATTAATTAATATAAAATGTCATTATTACTCCCATGTCGCTCCATGGGGTCCCAAATCTAACCCGATGATTCCCATGGTCAGATATTTATTATCCAATAAGATTAGGACACTTTTTATGTTAATTTTATATTATCATAATATTATATTTTACCCTTGTTTATTATCATAACCTTTTAATCATGGTAAATAAAATATTTACTGAAGTAAATATTTAAATTGTCTAAAAATAAAAGTTACCTATTTACACAATTTGGAAATAATGATTACAAATATGGAATCAATTTTTTTAAATTCAAAACAAAAATGTGGTAGAAATTAATTTAAAATTAATTCCCGCTTTTAAAATAAATAGCATGTTTTTAAGAAATAATAACTATCAAAAGCTTGACACTTGTTTATGTCCAATTTCAAAATGAAATTAATTTCAATGACCAGAATTATATTAACCGGTAAAAATATATTCTAATTACACTTTTAAAACACTTAAAAAGATAATCTAAAAATCTAAATAAATTTGATTTAAAGGAACTTTTGAATTAAAATTCAGTATTTTTCAATATTCATTAAAAACGAACATTATCAAAAAAAATACAAAAAATCATCCAAAGTAAATTTTGATGTCCCAATTCTAATTAAAAATTGGATTTTTTCAAAAATAATATATAAAAATGGCCAAAACTAGATTTAATGAGGGTTTTCCATCAATATGCGGTAAATCGACCTTTTATAGAATATTAGAGTATTTATGCATATATTCATTCAAATTTTAAGCCTCTAACTTTTATGGGATAAATGTAAAAACATTTAACAAACATGAATAATAATATTGTAGTTATTTATATTCATTCTCGCCAATACAACAACTAGGCGTTAACTACCATTTAAAATAATAATATTATATTATTAGTGTGCAGCGTAAGATTTCGAAGAAACGCATTGTTGTGTATTGGGTACGCCATCGAACATGCAACCCTTTAAAAGTAAAATTAATATTTAATTCAAAAATATTAATAAATATGAAAATCTTTTATTCTTTATTTAACTGGGATGTTACAGGAAAAGTAAAATCCTCTATATTTTTATTTTATTTTATTGTATTTTCTTATCCTCCCATTACATACCCTATACAATGTGGGATGGTAACTCCTATATAATATATATAGAAGAATTTTTATTTTATACTGGATTATCAATCATCAAATCCCTTGTCCTCTCAATTAATTTTAAAAATGAAAACGTTATTCACGATGTGTCGACTCACTGAATTATTAGGTGATGATTTTTTATTTTCCATTACCACCTTATTTAATTGTTAGAAAACAATTATTATAGATTATATAGATTTTATTATAGGTATTATATGTTAAATCATGTTTTATAACCACTACTTATGAACATATTATTATGTAAAATGAAAAAAGTTCGTGATGGTCATAAAAACCCCCAAAATAAATTATGACATTTTTATCCACACATTGTCTAATGAATCATCCTAGTATAATATAATTAAATTATAATAACGACAATTTGAATTATGTATATTAATTAATACTAAATAAATTCACTTATATTTAAATAAATCCCATTTTAAAATAACTCACTTATCTATACTCAAGGGAAACAACCAGAAAACTACGAAAAAATTGGTCCTAGAACATGAAAATTAAAAATTATAACATTTAGAAATGGCCATAAATTAAATTCATAAAATTTTAATATATCCAACATATTTTAAAAATATAATTAATTAAGTAATTAATGATTCTAATTTAATTGTCCATGACATTATGTACTTGTGTAGGATTCATTCAAACATAATGTATGGGTTTCTCATCAAACATTTAAATTAATGAGATAAATTTCCTATTTGAACCTTATTTCATCTATGTGGTATTCACACATCCATTTAATTAATATATTTATCATCTTTTTATTCAATGTTTCATTTTATGATCATGAAATTTAAAGGGAATACAGTTTGACGATTTCTAAATTTGTAAGGGAATTCTAAAACCCATTTCGTTTCATTCAGGTAAACAAATAATCCAATAATTATAACATTATATGATTTTGTGTTCAATGAATTTTGATTATATTATTTCTTATATTGACATATTTTATTTATATTTATAGCTGATATAAATAATCGATTCATTTGGTTAAACCTCACACTTTCTTTTAAAACTATTTATTTGTTTTTTTTAAATTAAAAAGGTATGTTTTTTCATTTATAATGAATGAGTAGATTTTCCAGATTTTTGGAATAAATATTGCCTTTATAAATCCAATACATGTTGGTTGTAGTATTTTCAATGAAAATTATTCCTTTTATAGTTGATCATTTATTTAGATAAATGATTTGAAAGTTAATTGATGTTTCTCTCAAGAATTTATAAAGTATTTTATTTGTGTATTTTAATCTAACTTGATAACTATTTTTCATTATATTATTAATTAAGAAAGATCTCTAATGAACCCATATACTATTTTTTTTTTATTTTTTGGTGATTATTTTGACTATGGATGTGTAATATTGATATGAATAATCATAAAACACTAGATGGTTTGTGATTATGTTTATTTATTGGGGAATTTTTTATATTCTAGTTTCAATATGAATTTTTATATTGATTATGGTTACCAATTTTATATGAGGAACACATTGGAAATTTGGAGTGACTATTAGGGCTTGATATATCCCATCAATGCATCAATATGTATCATGAGACAACCACATGGGAAAAACAGACAATGTATTACATGATTATGTATGGTGTTTTGGATGACACCTTTATGGTATGTTTATGATATCACACATTATGTATTAACCCATTATGATATTACTTATTAACACTCCATGTTATTATTTAACTAGTAGAACATCCATTATTATGTTTCTTTCACATGTGATAATTTATATGAAATTATATATTTAGTTTTTATTCCAGTTATATTATTCCCAAGATTATGTTTTAATAGTATCTTCTTTTTCTTATTAAATATGATCTATTGTTCACTTTTCATTATGATATCTTATTATATATGATTACCCTTACTGTGAAACTAAGCTGACAGATTTATTATATTTTATTTTTCACCATGATTCCAATATGTATATTATGATGGACACGCAATATTAATATATCTTAATTGGGGTGTTTCCAATGGATTAACTATGTTTTATTTCATACAATGTTATAATGCATTACAAAATATTGTTTCACATTTTTTTGAAGCACGTAATCTATTGGGTCCTTTGGATGACATCGCTTGAAATTAGTACCAATGAAATAAATTAACCACCAACATTCAGATAATGTGTATGAGGTCATTAATATTAGTGTCAAATTTTTCTTAGTAGAAACTATGGAATATAGAATTAATAATACATATATATTGGATATATATCCCTATAAAATAACTCTGATAACATTTCCATGGTTACCAAGATTATTTTTTTGGTATTAGTTATAAATAATTTTTTTAAATTGTTTCACAACTTTAAAATTTCATAATATAATCTATTATATTCCATTATTGAGAAATGGAACCTAGTAAAAGGAATGAAAACAACATCAACAGACATATATCATCGAGATATTTCCCTACACTAGGAAAACTATAAAGGATAAATAACAACTATACAGGGAAAACTAACTCGTGTAATGAGAAATAATATTACTCACATAGAAAAACTTGATCCCTAACATGGTATATCAATTTTGTATCTCTTGATGAGGAAAAAAACAAAATTATCCAATGGGGAACTAATCATATTTTTAATTTAATAATTGATATGTTTTTTATAGAATATATTTCTCACATTTATATGTAACAAAAGGGGTAAGGTTATCATGGATGTTTATCTTCTCTTAAGAAATGTGGATCAGTTTTTGTCATTAATTAAAAATTAATGGAGGAAGAAATTTAAAATATAGAGTGAAAGTATTTTATGAAATTTTATTGTGAATATGCTTCTTTCATGATCAGAGATCAAATATATAGAAAACATTCTTCAGTCCGAGATAGAAAGTGGATAAAAACATTATAATGTATGAATCCAACATTACAAGTACATAATGGAATTCCATGGGATACATAATTAATCCAATTATAATGATTAACCATTTCATTGATGTTCATATAAAAATTCAAGGAAGGACATTAGTCTCCTAAAAATTCTCATCATACACAGATTTATTGTCATGTTTCATCAATATTGAGAATGAATATTCAAGACTGTATAGATTTGATGTGTAGAAATAATAGAAGAGAAGTGATGAGTACTACAAACAATGATATTTTTAAGAAATGAAGAATGAAAAAATATAATTTCTAATATTTAATATATAGGGAATATAATATCATAGACCATGCCTATTTTTAATTTGAGTTTGATTAATGTGTGGTGAAAATAGCCATCATGCACGTTATTTAATAGGAAAAAAAGAAGTCATAAATTTTAAATTCAAATTCTATAAGTTGACATGACACCATGAAAATGAAATTCCAATACAATAAGGGAAATTCCCCTTAAATGGACAAGGAAACAGGTATATTTTTTGCAGTCACTGTAGTTTTTTTGAAGTTCCTAATGATTTTCTGGTAGGTATATAAATTATATCCTTGAATTTAGATAATTGTTTATCTAATGAAGGATTATTACATTTTTTATATCATCATAGTTTTCTATAAAAATTTTATGTTTCAAATTAATCTTATCATGTGATGTATTATTTAAAACTCATAGCAGAAACTTTATATCAATAAAAAATTTCACGAATTTCCTATTATGATGCATAATTGTGCTCTAATTACGGATTTTTGTATCATATTTATGGGTTATTATATTATAATTGATGTTATGTACTAGATTAAAAAATATAATGAAAAAAACTATTAAAAATTAAATGAAATTATGATTAAGGATGAAGATATATAAATTCTCATAATTATAAGGGATACTTAATCATCTCAGTCATATTGTGATCCACCTACTCTAGTTCATCAAAATGATTTTGTCCAAAAATAGGAGCATATCAAACAAACATATAAAGAATGCAATTTTAAAATTGAGTATGTACCTATTTTACAAGAATACATTGATTTATTTCTAGAGGAATTACATGTATATCCTTCTAGTTATGAATTTGATAATTATATTGATTTAATCCCTGATATATGAACTATATCAAAGACTATGTATATAATGTCCACATAAGAGTTAATGGAAATTAAAAAACAAAATAGATGAATTGAGTGCTAATAGATTTATATGCCATAGTGTTTAACCATGGAGATCTATTATTCCTTTAGTTAATAATAAATATGGATTTATGTGGTTGTTATTTGACTATTTTGAGATCAATGTTGTTATGATAAATTACAAGTATCATATTCTTTGAATTGATTACTTATTCAGAAAAAATCATGGAGATCATTATTTTTCAATGATTTATCTTAATTCTAGATATCATAAATTACATATAAATATGGCAGATATTCCAAAGATGATATTTTGATAATTTTATAAATATAAAATGTATAAAAAATACATTTGGAATGATTATTCACCCTACATTTTTATGGATTTAATGAACAAATTAGTCAAGTGATATCATAGTAATTTTTTGTATTATTAATTGATGATATCATGGTGTAATAAAAAGTCTATAAGGAACATGAGAAACACATACGTTTTTTTATAGAGAGTGTTATATGAATTAATTTATATGGGATGTTTATAAATGGGGAATTTAGACTTCAATGGATTAAATTTATTGGACATATTTTCTCCAAGGATATAATCTCAATTGATCTTATGAAGATAAATTCAATATTGTATTGGCATATACAAATGATAATAATCAAGGTAGGTATTTTAATTGTATTAGCATGTTATTATTTGTGTTTCATTTAGAATACCTACCAATTACCTAGCATTTTGACCAACAATACTCATAATGGGGTTATGATAATTTTGAAAAATGAAAGTGAATAATTATTTAAAGAATTGAATATGAGATTAGTGAGTGCACTGTTATTGACTCTACCATCATGAAATGTTTAATTTATTATTTCTAGTGATACATTGATGAAAGGACTTGGTTGAGTCCTTATGATGTTTTACATAGTTCATTTCTATGCATCAAAGTAGTTAAAATACTCATGAATAGAATGTTCCAAATCATAATCATGAGTTAGAATTTGTAATCATAACTATGAAGATATGAAGAAACTATCCCTATGGTGAATGATTTTAGATATATATAGATAATTAGAGAGATAAATAAATCATATCCTATAAATAACTCAACACTAGGATAAGTAAATGGCACAACATACTCTAGTATTATGATTATTGAATACATTACCACCTATTGAAAGAAAATAAGGTATCATATGCCTTGATCATTAATGATAATGGATTTTTTTATCAAACTCAGGATTGATTTGGATTCAATGTACACGGATCTATAAAATATATAGAATTGAATTATCATGGTGGGTGAAAAATCACTACTTTTTCAAATGGTTTAAAACGCTTATTTATTAAAAAATAAAATATTATCTATCTATAAAATACGGGTTTTCAATAAAAATTAAACATTATAATTATGGTAAATTGTTAAACATTGTATATAATGATTGAATTGTGACATTATGGAATATTCATTGTGTTCTCCATATACCTATGCTAAAAAGGGATTTTTTGTATTATGCTAAGAGCTTGAATTTCTATATAAATTCTATAATAACTAAGATGTATAGATATTTGAAGGAAAATTTTTGGTGGAATATTATGAACGAAAAAATTGTTGATAATGTAGCAACATATCTACATTTCCTATTGGTTATGGATGAAGAAAAATGTCCTAGGGGAGTCATGTAACATCTAGCAATTCTTATATAGTAATGGGATGACATTACAATTGATTTTTTAATTTTATAACCAAATACATGAAGAAAGAAATATTAAATATGATTAATTATTGATAGACATACCTAATATGTAAAAAATAATGCAATAAGGGAAGATATTACACTATATCACTTTTCATCACTCTGTATTAGTTTAGTAATTAGTCACTATGGTCCACCTATATCAATGTTTTCTAATCAAGATACACATTTTAAATAAAATTAAATTGGAGTCTTTATAAGTATTTGTATACCGATATTCAGTCGAGTAATTCACATCACCCTCAAACTGATGGACATTCTCAAATTACTATTAAAACATTATAATATATGTTGATATCATTACACCACGACTCTCAAGGAATGTGGGATAACATCAGTATTTACCATTGGTAGAGTTTTCTAAAAATAATAGTTTCCATTCTAAAATTTAAATCGTGCCATATAAATAACTATATGGTAATATTTTTCATAAACTATCTTGTTAGGTTTATGTCATATAGAGGAAACCTATATGCCCATGACAAATTAAGGATACAATGAAACATTTAATGTATATTCATCCTCATATTAAAGAAGATCATTGTTTGAAAAAGGGTTATGCAGACAACTAGAGAAAAGATTGGGAGTTTCAAGAGGGAGATCATGTATTTTTGAATGTATCTCTATAAAAGGGTGTTATAAGTTTCTATAATGAATGGGAACTGATAATAAAGTATAGTATTCAATTTTAAATTATATAATTAAATGGATACAGGCCTTATCATTTGGATATTCAACCTATCATTTATAAAGTAAAGGATTTGTTCCATATATCTTTTTATGGAAGTATATGACATTCCCAACACATGTACTCACATATAGAGAATAATAAATTCAACATTATTTGTGTTATTGTGAAGATATAATCGATATTCCTGACCCTAGAGATAATGTTTTGTGAAACTTGACTACAAAACTAGTAAAATATCATTGGTAAAACCATAAATTGGAAGACCCAATGAGGGAACATGAGGATGCTATAAAGAAGAAAAACCCTCATTTAATTTTGAGGTAATACTCATGAAAATATTGAGGAATTTTTTTTTAAAATTATTGATGAATATAAAACACTATTATTTTATGGTATGTAACATTTAATTAAATTCAATTTTATGGATAGATTATGTTTCATGAAACACTAAGCGTAAAAAGACCATAGAAGACTATTAAATATTAACTTGACATTTGAAATTGTAATCAACCTTTAGAAATAGTATTCAATCCATTTTATTAATAAAAAATATTGTGGATGTATAAATAAAAATACAGTATATCAAAAAATATAATATGATTAATTTATAATATTGTATAAGAAAATAAATATTTAAAAAATGATAAATAATGTGTTGGTATTCTTGTAAAACATAAATTATATTTAAAAATTCATAATTAATATAATTATTTAAATAAAATAATATTTATAATATATATTTATAAATTAGAATTTTGTTTTATTATAATTAAAATATAATTTTATTTGACCATATTAAATTTTTTAATGTGTCGTAAAATCATTTATAATATTGAAATATATATGTTCTTAATTAATGAGGATACAACTTAAAAATTATATTTCTCATATTTTTAATCTATTTTCATTAAATGGAGGAAAATTTTGAAATATAGTCATTAAAAAATGGTTATGGTGAAGTTTTTTTATTTCTATAAAACAGTTATATTTTTAGTGAATTGTGAAATACAATAATTTACAATATTCGGAATTATAAGTAAATAAATGAATCACAATTATATGGATGATTTATAGATGAGGCTATCACTAATTATTTTGAACTCAAATTGTCTATTTATATTATTTAGTCTTGGTAAGAAACGGTATTGATAGTCGTGATCCAAAATAATAAACAATGGAATACAATAATCATAAACACCCCATTAACACATTCATACCACCTGTCACCACCCCTTCTCCTCACACCTACAAAGCCCAGTAGCCTTTATAAAATAAACACAATTCTATTCAAAAGACTATTACCCATGTACATTACCATATTATATTCCCAAAATACCAAATATAAGTTCCTAAGAAGGATTTCAAAGGGAAAATATTCGAGATAAAAATCCTCCTTCTTTCTCTTTTAATTTGTTTAGATTTGTTATTCTCTCTTATGAATCCCTGTACAAATTGGAATGGTAACTCTAGTATCATATATATATATATATATATATATTAAAACTTATTTTCTCAATGGATTATTAACAATGAATTCCATTCTCCTCTCCTTTTATTTTAATTTTTAAAACATCATATGTGATGTGTATAATAAACGCTTTTACGAAGAACAAGTTGACATATTCCAATAATACCTTCATGGATGGACATATAAACATTATTATCATTAAATAATATTTTAATAAAATATTATATGTATTGTCATATTCTAGAACCAATATATATATACATTATATTGAATTAAATGAACCATGTTTGTAATGTGTGTAAAGACCCAAAAAATAAAGTAAGACATTTTTATCAACATTTTATCAAATGAATCATCCAAATAAAATTGATGTAAATGATATAAGAGACTATTTAAATATATGTATGTTAATTTATAAAAAAATATTTTTGTTATATAGCCATTATTTTTATTATGAACGAACTCTCTTATTTATACTATAGTGAACTAACTATAAAACCATGAAATAAAAACCCTCAGAACTAAAAAAATTAACATTATAACTCATTAAAGTGGCCATAAATAAAAACAATAAAATAAAAATAAATCAAATATATTTTTATTAAGATCTGAATTAAATAAATTATTAGTACTATTTTATTATACAGAATATTCTGTAAACTAGAGAACACTTGTATATATAAATTAAGGGTTTCTCAACATAGTTTTAATTATATGATATATATTCCTTATAATTGCCTTATTTATTGTATATGGTGTACATAGTACCCCTTAATGAATCTATTTATCATCATTTAATTAAATATTTTAGTTAATTATCATTTTTTTTTGGAAAATGGTTCGACTATTTACAAAGTAGTAAGGTAATTCAAAACAAGATATTCTTTATTTAGGTTAAAAGGTTACTCTATTGATTATGGAATGCTATGATTATGTATGGAATTAATTTTTATTATGATAAATTTTATGTCTATATTTTTCATGTGGATATACATTTGATACATATAATCCATTAATTTGATTAATTCTTACACTTTCTTTTAGAAATTCTCTTTTTTAATTTCATTTTCAATATTTAAGAGGATTAAATTTTTCCTTTTACAAAATAAGTTGTTTTTCAAGCATTCATGAGGAATTTATATCATGGGGAATAATTTAGAATTTTACAAGTTAATTTTATAATGAAATATTTATTTTTATAATTCCACATACTTTCAAATTAATGATACCAAATTAAAGTAGTATTTCTCTTATGAATTTCTCGATAATTTAATTGGAGTATTTTTATCTATTTAAACACACATTTTATAATGAAATTATTATTTATTATCGATAAATTATGATATAATATACCAAATTTTATTGAATTCTATATAAAACTTTTGACACTGTATGTGATATTTTGATACCATCCATCCTATTACACCGTGGGTATATGATTTTTTTATTGTTTAGTGAATGTTATTTCACATTTTATTTTCAATATTAATGTTTATGAGGATTATGATTCTCCCATTTCATATGAGGAATAAATTTTACTTAGTATGTAATTTGAGGGGCTAATAATAACCCCTTAATGCTTGGGTATGTCTTGTGGGATAATCTATTTTTGGAATTGGAAAATCTATTACCAAATAATTTCTGGTGTCTTAGAATAACCATTGATTGTTTGTTTATGAAATCCCACATTATTCATTCCCTCATTATTATATTAGTTATTAGTTAACCATGTGTTTATTCAACTAGTGTAATATCTATTTTATATATTATTCTTAAGTGATTTTTTATATAGCCTTATTTTGTTTGTTCCTACAATATTATGATCAAGATAATTTTTAATAGAATGTATGTTTATTTAATCACATTACCTTATTTTGTATGTTGATTAATGATATATTCCTCTATATGCATACCCTTACGGAGCATCTGTGTAATGGCCCGAACCTCTCCGGCCCTTTCCTTTGTCAAAAAGAAGGTCACGCAGTGTTATGGAGGGTAAAATGGACTTTTTCCACACTTTCCAGAATTTTAAAAATACACGCCGTGTTGTTTGAGTACACGCCGTGTACCCCTTACCAGGTATACCCCGTGTTGTAGGTCGTGTCCTCACTGTGTGAAATAATGTGTGCACACCGTGTTCCCAGTTCTACACGTCGCGTAGTCCTTCCCCGTGTACGCGTTACCAGTCAACGGTCGTGTACCGTGTTGGAGTTGTGGCCTTGCCATGTGCAATAAATGAGTACACGTTGTCTGTATAAACTACACGTCGTGTAGTCCTTCCCCGCATATACGTTACCATCAAACCGTGTGTTGACCAGTCAACGGCCGCAGAGCCATGTTGGAAGCCGCGGGGAGACCGTGTAAAATAACCAAGTACACGTCGTGTACCTTAAAGTACACGCCGTGTAATTTTCCTTTTTTCGCCTATAAAAGAAGGGGTCCCCTCCTCCTTTCAACTCACTCCTCTCCTCTCCTTTCCTCTAAGGAGAGCTCTCCCAAGAGACTCGAAGGCTTCTTTTCTTCCATAACATCTTCGTCTGAGCTCCAATTTTCGATTCGTCAGCGGCCATGGGATCGTAACGACGAGGCGGAACTTCTGAGATTGGATCCATTGTCTTTCCTTTGGCCTTTCTTTTCCGACATCCACCCAAGGAGGTTTTTTCGAGACCCGAAAGAGGTGACAGACGTCGATGGAATTCTTCTAAAGTTGATATGGGGGAGCGCTGTGATCAGAACCTGTTGAAGTAGGGATCTTACCTTTGTCTCTCTCTCTTTTGTGCATCATGCGGGGTGGGTATCCTCTTGTTTTCAAGAGAATAATTTGAACCATTAAATGAAGATAATAACTGGTTAAGAATAGGGATGGGAAAGTTGTTATGTTTATCTTGTTTATCCTATTGATATGTTATGAATTGAATATGATTATGCCTACTGAAAATCATGGTCTTTGGGGGCCTTTTCTTGTGCAATTAAATGTTGCCCTATCTTTCAAGACCATTTTGTGGATATAAGTTTTTGAAATTGGATAATCACTTAAAGTTGGCTGATTAAATGAAAATCTGGAACCCTTGTGTGATCACCCTAGTTAAAAAAATGTAATAATGAACATGTGGGTGTTGGTTTGGATACGTGGCATGTGATGGGGGGTGTTTTGTGGGTTTTTATGGTTTGGGTGAGCAGTGGGGCAGGGATATGTTTTAGGAACGATCGATGTGGTTGGTTGTGGATAGTTGCCCAGTTGTTATGTAACTAAATAATCTAATTTTTCTGAAACATGAAAACCTAAATGGGGTTGGGGTTGTTTGTTGTATGCATGCTTCTTAGTACCAGTGCCGAGGCACGTGCTCAGTTTCTCTGTTTAGAATCCATAGGTTGGGCTGTTTTGTTGATATATATATATATATATATATATATATATATATATATCTTTTTTGTTTTATCGCACCCCACCCATGTTGATCACTTAGTACCGAACACTCCCATTTCATGGGAGAGGGTTTTTTTCACTTAGTTACTGGCTCCTTCCTTCTCCTTCTCCCCTAGGCTGTGATGGCTTGAGGCGAACTTACACCTAAGACTCTTCCAGTAGGTTTCGATTGGGGTGCATTAGGCCGAAGACTCTTCGAGTAGGTTCTACTTTTTTTCAAGAATCTTCGGGATGAGGCCAAGGTGTGTGCGGGCGGGATACGTGGTTGTGAGGCCCAGGTGTGTGCCGGCGGTATAGGTGGTTGGGAGGCCCAGGTGTGTGCGGGCGGGATAGGTGGTTGTGAGGCCCAGGTGAGTACGAGCGGGATAGGTGGTTTTGAGGCCCAGTTGTGTGCGTGCGGGATACGTGGTTGTGAGGCCCAGGTGTGTGCGGGTGGTAGACGTGGTGGTGAGTCCCAAGTGTGTGCGGGTGGGGAGAGTGTGGCAGCATCAGGATGTTCGTCGTTAGGAAGATCAGCTAACTAATGGGAACCGGTGCGGGGTACCCAATACTCTTTATTCTTATATACTACTTCCTGTTGTGCTTGTGTTTTGGTGAGTGTGGCTGGTGAGGTTGGGTGGATAGAATTCGTTGCCAGGTTTCTTCTGTTGTTCTCACGGGACATTAGGATGTCTCCCCACTTGTGCACGAGAGCATTAGGTTTCCCTACTGAGTATACATGTATGCTCACCCTACGTTTACTTTCAGGTTTCTAGGAGGACTACCAGGGCCGTGCGGGACCCTACAAGTCGGACAGTTGGAGTTGTTACAGTTGCTATTCTCTTATTTTCTTTTGGCATTGTACATTGAGCTTTCTTGTACTTATACCGTGTCATAAAATTGTTTAAACATGCATGTGGGCTTGCTTTGGGTTTATTTCTATACACCTATTTTTTTCCTTTTGGTGGTTGACTTGTCCTTTTTCCATATCCTAAATAATAAAAATCATAATGCCTCCCATATTTTTGAAAACTCATACCCTTGGTTCTAGTTTCCACCCCGTGGCATACTGGAGGTGGGACTCGGGGGGTCATTAACTCCCTTCCACCATTGCTAGCTCAAGAGGGGCATCATTGGTGGGAGGGGGTCGTGACAGAATGGTATCAGAGCTGATGGTTGAGAGATAGGATGGAGTCTGGAGTTAGGAATAGAGAGGATTTCATGGGATGGTAGGGAAACATTGTTAGTTAATCATGGTGCGTGACATAGGCCAGGGAAGACCGACTAGGGCACGGGATTTTACGGCCCCCCGTGATCCGATGCAAGGAATATGAGCCTATCCGAATGACCAAGTGAGACTACATTGATTGCAGGGTAGAGACCCTAGAAAATGTACATGCATCATCATGATTGTGTTTTACTTGATTTAGGTGTTCTGTGAAATAAATTGAAATAAAATGATAAAATAAAACCTTGAGTTTTCCTTACTACTTGGGATTAGGCGATCCTTGTTTACCGTACAGCTATGGCACCTGGACGTCGTCCCCAGGTGGCTCAGATGGCTGAGGCCCATCAGATTCAGGCAGTCGATCAGCAGAGGATTGACCGAGAGGAGAACGATAGCCAGTGGCAGAAGACTCTCCGTTCTTTCCAGCGACAGACCCTCAAGAAGTATGAGGGTAGTACTTTGGATACGGATATGGAGGGGTGGTTTGAGGAGCTAGGGATCACTTTTACCTTGATTCATGCTCTGAGGGAGTACTGGGTTCCCCTAGAAGTTAGTCAGCTTAGAGGTGCGATGTGACAATGGTGGACACTCTACCTTGGAGAGAGGGTAGAGGCAGAGGTTCCTTGGGATGACTTTGAGAAGGAATTCCGAGAGTAATTCCTTTCTTCCATGATCAAGGCAGAGAAGTGGCAGGAGTTACTCTCCCTTCAGAAGGGGAGTATGTCAGTATGAGAGTTGGGGATCAAGTTCAAGGATCTCTTGCGCTTTGCTCTAGATATCTTTCCGGATGAGGAGTCTCAGGTGAGACGTTTGGCGGAGGCACTTCGTCCTTCGCTCTAGTATGTTGTCACCCCCATCACCCTTCCAACATACTTGGCGGTATAGAAGAAGTTAGAGGTTGTAGAGAGGATTCACTCGCTGGGAGGTGCACCCCGATAGGGGATCCATCCAGGCTCGTCGAAGGGGAAAGCAGTCAGCAGTAGGTCTCCTGTGATGAGACCTTCCAGGTTCAGGCCAGTGGGGAGTAGGCCCCAGCAGTTCCAATTTAGATCTTCGGATCCTCTTCACTTTTTCACGAGCCTAGGACCGAGGTGTTTTTCATGTGGAGGTTTCGGGCATGTTCAGAGTTGGTGCCCGACCCGAAATCAGTATGGTGGAGGTGGGTAGGTTCAGCGCCCAACTCAGCAGCACCAGTTGCCGGCTAGGCCCTTCCAGCAACAGCATGACCATGCTCCTCTGAGGGTAGACTTTGTGGGAGGAGGTCGACCTCAGGGTGCTCCTCAGGGACCTCATCCTGGGCATGGTCGGGGAAGTGGATGACATCAGAGAGGCAGAGGTGATGGGTTTGGACAGTTGCACACAGTAGAGTTGATAGCTCCAGCAGGACTAGAGGTGGTGCACGGTACGATTTGTTTTTTCAGCACTCGTTTTTCTGCTTTGTTCGATTCGGGAGCTTCACACTCCTTTGTTGCACCTGGTCTAGCACATTCTTTGGGACTAGACGTAGAGAGACATTTCGTACCACTAGTAATGAGTACACAAGTTGGAGGTCAGACCAGCATATCTTGTGTTTTCCAGGGATGTGGGCTGACGTTGGGACGACATCGATATAGTGGGGACCATTTTCTGTTATGGATGTGTCCATACGATGTCATCCTAGGCATCGACTAGTTGTTTGTTGTTGGTGCCCTTATTGAATGCTTCTGGAGAAGAGTCGTGTTCTCCGTCGTGGATAGGCAGCGTGTAGCTTTTGTTGGCAAGAGGAGCTATCTGGTGGGAATCCGGCGTGTGGAGCCTCTCCTTGCCTTGTTAGGTGGGCTATCGGTGGTTCCAGCTGATACAGAGATGATGGATGTCCCGGAGGTTGATGGGGAGTTCCTCGATGTTTTTCCTGAGGAAGTTGTGACTCTACCCCCCCCCCCCCTGACGTGACGTTGAGTTCGGGATAGACTTATAGCCTGGAGGACATCCAATTTGGATGGCCCCTTATCGGATGGAACATTCATAGTTGCAGGAGTTGAGGATTCATATTGACAATCTGATGGAGAGGTTTTGTTCGACCCAGCGTATTTCCATGGGGTGCTCCAGTTTTGTTCATGAAGAAGGTAGATGGTGGTCTTAGGCTATGCATATACTACCGATGTTTGAACCAAGTAATGGTCAAGAACCGCTATCCCCTCCCAAGTATAGATGATCTCTTCGACCAACTGAGGGGAGCAGGTTGGTTTTCCTAGATAGATCTACGGTTTGGATATCATCAGCTGATGGTAAAGGACAGTGACATCTTGAAGACGGCTTTGAGGTGCAGGTATGGGCACTTCGAGTTTGTAGTGATGCCTTTTGGAGTTGTGAATGCACCGGTTATGTTCATGGGACTTATGAACATTGTCTTCTAAGAGTTTTTGGACCGGTTTTTCGTTGTGTTCATCGATGACATCCTGATCTACTCTAGGTCATAGGAGGTGCACATTGAGAATCTCAGGGCAATCTTGGAAGTCCTTCGACACCACAAGATTTATGGGAAATTGTCAAAGTGTAAGTTCTTGACACAAGAAGTACACTTCATTGGGTATATAGTGTCTCAGCATGGAGTGTTAGTGGACCCGTCGAAGGTGGAGGCAGTTGTTTCTTGGGAAGCACCCAATAGCGCGGCAGAAGTTCGTAGTTTCCTAGGGTTAGCAGGTCACTATCGGGGGTTCGTTTCGCACTTCTCTCAAGTTGCTGCTCCTTTGACAGTTTTGATGTGGAAGAACTAGGTCTTCCTATGGAGTGAGCAGTGCCAGAAAGCTTTTGACTACCGGAAGGAGAAGTTGGTCATTGCTCCCGTACTCAGGTTTCCAGAGGAAGGATTTTTGTATATGGTGTTTTGTGATGCTTCTGGCCTTGGTCTGGGGTGCGTGCTGATGCAGAAGAAGGGAGTGATCTATTATGGGTCTAGGAAGTTACGCCCTCACGAGCGTAACTATGCCACCCATGACCTAGAGCTTGCAGTAGTAGTGTTCTTACTGAAGTTGTGGCGACATTACCTCTTTGGGGAGCGCTTTGTGGTCTTCTCAGATCACAAGATCCTACGTTATATCTTCTCCCAACTTGACCTGAACTTACGGCAGGAGGGATGGGTCGAGTTTCTCCAAGATTATGACTTTGAGATCTCTTACACTAAAGGTAAGTGCAATTTTTTGGATGATGCCTTGAGCAGTAAGACGCATCAGGAAGTAGTTCGGGAATCCACTGAAGCTTGGAAAGCAATGGGAGATTTGGCTGCCTTGCACTTGGATGTCAGGGTAGAAGGTGTTAGAGGTTGTTTGTTTTAGATGACGGTGTAGTCCTCCATGCTGCATCAGGTGGAAGAGTCTTAGTGGGGGGACTCCGAGGCGGATGTGATGCAGGATCGTGTTGATCAGGGGAACGCTCCAGAGGGATGGTCAGAGTACAGCCGGCATTAGATGCTTTTCCATGGAAGGTTGTTTGTTCCGGAGGCAATGCGTGAGGGAGTTCTTCGTGAGTTCCATAACTCATCCTTGGAAGTACATCCAGTAGTTTCAAAAATGTTCTAAGGCCTGAGGGATCAGTTTTGGTGGCCCGGGGTGAAATGGGCAGTGGCGGAGTTTGTGGCTAAATGCCTAGTGTGTCAGCAAGTGAAGGTTGAACACCGTGTTCCCAGTGGTTTTTTTGCATCCTTTAGATGTCCCCGAGTGGAAGTGGGATGAAATATCAATGGACTTCGTCAGAGGACTACCCAGAGATCAGGGTGTTTATGATGCTATCTGGGTGGTGGTGGATCGACTGACGAAATCATCTCACTTCTTAGAAATTAAGGATTTGGGCCCGGTGAGTACCTTAGCACAGAGGTACGTAGACGAGGTTGTGCGGTTTCATGGATTCCCAAAGACAATCGTCTCAGATTGGGATACTCATTTTACCTCATGAGTCTGTAGGGGGTTTCAACATGCTTTTTGCACCCAGCTACGCCCTAGCACTGCTTTCCACCCCCAGACCAATAGGCAGACGGAGTGGACTATCCAGAAATTGGAGGATATGCTGCGAGCATGCGTTCTGGATTTCGGATGATCATGGGCACGACAATTTCTTTTAGTAGAGTTCGCCTACAACAAATGAATCCACTCTACTATTGGCATGGCACCGTTTGAGGCTTTGTATGTAAGGCCAAGTCGTTCACCAATTTTCTGGGCAGAGGTTGGTTAGACAGGTACTCTTCGACCAGAGGTAGAGCAGAGCACCAGAAGAGAAAGTCCACCTTATACGTGAGAGGATGAAAGTGGCTCAAGACTGACAAAAGACTTATGCTGACCGTTGGAGGAGGCCCTTGGAGTTCGAGGTGGGAGATCATGTGTTCTTGAAGGTTTTCCCTTGACAGGGGTAGCGGAGGATTGGAAAAGGGAGAAAGATCTCACCTAGGTTCATCGGACCTTTTGAGGTGCCGAGGTGAGTCGGTGAGGTGGCATATCAGCTAGCCCTGCCACCTCAGTTGGAGAAGGTTCATGACGTCTTCCACGTCTCTCAGCTTCGTCGGTACTTACACGATGACTCTCACGTTATTGAATGGGGTTAGTTAGATATGGGAGACGACATGACCTTAGAGGAACGACCGGCCAGGATTGAGGATCGTAAAGAAAAGGTGCTCCGTGGACGAACCATTCCGTTGGTTCGTGTGTTGGGGAGGCATGTCGGCCTCGAGGAGAGCACTTGGGAGCGGGAGACCCAGATGCACACTCAGTACCCAGAGTTGTTTTGACTTTTGTTTTCCCTTGTTCTTCTAATCATTATGTTGATGTTGTACTTTCTACCATTGATATATGGAATTATTGGCTTGTCAGTTGTGAGTCATTTTAATTTCCTTGTTCCCTGGTAAAGTGTGACACGTCCGGATGTGTGGGGAAAGGAAAAAACCTTCCCCTTAATCGAGAAGCATTAATGCGAATGCGATTAAACCCGTGCAGGAGAGTCAGTGCCGCCTAAAGTGGATAGTATCTCGACATAGGAGAAGGAATTTTACAAACCCACGTGTTCGGGAAGTGTGTTGTTTGTCTGGTGTTGGGGGTAGTGCGATTTGAAAAATCCTAATGTATGAAAGTGGGAATACCCAATTCTTAATCGAGACACATTAATGAGGATGTGATTGAACCCGTTCAGAAAATTCAGTGTTGCCTAAAGTAGATAATATCTCGATATAGTAGAAGTAATTCCTAACACATATGATTAGGGTTGTTGGTTGAGTTCGTGTCATAACGAGAACCCTAAGAGGTATCTTGTTGGGTTACTCTGGGCGGGTTTTTGAATTCTTGGGGACGAGAATGTTTTAAGATGTATCTGATGTAATGTCCCTGACCTCTCTGGCCCTTTCCACTGTCAAAAAGAAGGTCACGAAGTGTTATGGAGGGTAAAATAGACTTTTCCCACACTTTCCAGAATTTTGAAACTACACGCCGTGTATTTTGAGTACACGCCGTGTACCCCCTTTCTCGGTATACCCCGTGTTGCAGGACGTGTCTTCGCTGTGTGAAATAATGGGTGCACACTGTGTTCCCTGTTTTACACACTGTGTAGTCCTTCCCCGAGTACGTGTTACCAGTCAATAGTCGTATACCGCGTTGAAGTCGTGTCCTTGACATGTGCAATAAATGAGTACATGCAATTTGTCTAAACTACACACCGTGTAGTCCTTCCCCGCGTATGCATTACCTTGAAACCGTGTGTTGACCAGTCAACGGATGCGGATCCGTGTTGGAAGTCATGTGGAGACCGTGTAAAATAACCATGTACACGCTGTGTACCCTAAAGTACACGATGTGTACTTTTCCTTTTCTTGCCTATAAAAGGAGAGGTCCCCTCCTCCTTTAAAGTCACTCCTCTCCTCCCCTTTCCTCTGAGCAGAGCTCTCCCAAGAGACTCGAAGGCTCATCTTCTTCCATAATTTCTTCGTCCAAGCTCTGATTTACGATCCGTCAGTGGCCACAGGATCATGACGACGAGACGGAACATCCGAGCTTGGATCCGTTGTCTTTCCTTCGGCCTTTCCTTTCCGACTTCCACCTGAGGAGGTTTTTCCGGGACCCAACAGAGGTGACGGATGCTGACAGACTTCATCTAAAGTTGATCCGGGGGAGCGATGTGATCAGAACCTGTTGAAGTAGGGATCTTACCTTTGTCTCTCTCTCTTTTTTGCATCATGCGGGGTGGGTATCCTCTTGTTTTCATGAGAATCAGTTGAACCATTAAATGAAGATAATAACTAGTTACGAACGGGGAAGGGAAAGTTGTTATGTTTATCTTGTTTATATTATTGATATGTTATGAATTGAATATGATTATTCCTACTGAAAATCACGGTCATTGGGGGCCTTTTCTTGCGTAATTAAATGTTTCCCAATCTTTATAGACCGTTTTGTGGATAAAACTTTGTGGAAATTGTTTAATCATTTAAAGTTGGCTGATTAAATGAAAATCGGCAACACTTGTGTGATCACCCCGGTTAAAAAAATGGAATAATGAACATGTGGGTGTTGGTTTCGATACGTGGCGTGTGATGGCGGTGTTTTGTGGGTTGTTGTAGTTTGGGTGAGTAGCGGGGATGCGGTTGGCTTGGTTGTGGGTTGGTGTGAATGTTATGTTGGTGATGGGTAGTGGGGCTACGATAAATGGTATTAAAGGGATAATGATGTACGGGTTTCGGTGTGGTTGTGGTTATGGTAGATGGCAGCGGGGCTGTGGGGATGGGTTGAATGTGAACGGATTATGGGTTGTGAATAATAAATAAAAGCAGAAGATTTAATGAATGGTGGGGCGTGGTAGTGGAACGAGATTAATAATCAATGGTGTTGGTTGGTTGATAAGAAGGGCTTGGTTGTGTTGCTTGTGTTTTCCTAACATGATTTGTGGATGGCAGGGATATGTTTTATGAATTATCGATGTGGTTGGTTGTGGATAGTTCCCCAGTAGTTAAGTAACTAAATAATCTAATTCTTCTGAAACATGAAAACCTAAATGGGGTTGGGGTTGTTTGTTGTATGCATGCTTCGTAGTAGTAGTGCCAAGGAACGTTCTAAGTTTCTCTATTTAGAATCCATAGGTTGGGCTCTGTGGTTGATATATATATATATATATATATATATATATATATATCTATCTATCTATCTATGTCTTTTGTGTTTTATCGCACCCCACCCATGTTGAGCACTTAGTTCCGAACACTCCCATTTCATGGGGGAGGGTGTTTTTCCCTTAGTTATTAGCTCCTTCATGCTCATTATCCCCTAGGTTGTGATGTCTTGAGGTGAACATACACCTAAGACTCTTCGGGTGGGTTTCGATTGGGGTGGCGTAGGGCCAAGACACTTCGGGCAGGTTCAACTTTTATCCAAGAATCTTTGGGATGATGCCCAGGTGTGTGCGGGTGTGATATGTGGTTGTGAGGCCCAGGTGTGTGCGGGCGGGATACGTGGTTGTGAGGCCCAGGTGTGTGCGGGCGGGATACGTGGTTGTGAGGCCCAGGTGTGTGCAGGCGGGATAGGTGGTTGTGATGCCCAGGTGTGTGCGGGCAGGATACGTGGTTGTGAGGCCCAGGTGTGTGCTGGCGGGATACGCGGTTGTGAGGCCCAGGTGTGTGCGAGCGGGAGATGTGGTTGGGAGGCCCAGGTGTGTGCGTGTGGGATACGTGGTTGTGAGGCCCAGGTGTGTCCGAGCGAGAGGCATAGTGGTGAGACCTAGGTGTGTGCGGGTGGGGAGAGTGTGGCAGCGTCAGGACGTTCGTTGTTAGGAAGAGCAGCTAACTAAATGGAACCGGTGCGGGGTACCCAATACACTTGTTTCTTATATACTAATACCTGTTGTGCTTGTGTTTTGGTGAGTGTGGTTGGTGAGGTTGGGTGGATTGAATTACTTTCTAGGTTTCTTCTGTTGTTCTCACGGGACATTAGGATGTCTCCCCACTTGTACACGAGAGCTTTAGGTTTCTATACTGAGTATACTTGTATGCTCACCCAACATTTACTTTAAGGTTTCCAGGAGGACTACCAGGGCCGTGCAGGACCCTACTAGTCGGACAGTTGGAGTTGTTACAGTTGTTGTTCTCTTGTTTTATTTTGGTATTGTACTTTGAGATTTCTTGTACTTGTACCTTGTTATAAAATTGTTTAAACATGCATGTGGGCTTGGTTTGGGTTTATTTCTATACACTTGTTCTTTTTTCCTTTTGGTGGTTAACTTGTCTTATTTCCCGATCCTAAATAATAAAAAGGGTATTGCCTCCCATATTTGTAAAAACTCATACCCTTGGTGCTAGTCACCACCCCGGGGCCTACTGGAGGCAGGACTCGGGGGGTCATTTTCTCCCTTCCACCATTGCCAGCTCAAGAGGGGCATCTTTGGTGGGAGGGGGTCATGACAATCTAAGCTCAGACATTTCTTATGATTTATTTTCCCCTAACATTCCAGGATTTATCTTATGATAAAGACGAAGGTATAATCTAGGATAATAGGGGTGTTTCCAATTTATTTACTATTTTGTTATATAATTATAGGTTATAGTGTTGTAATTAATATTTTACGATGTTTTCCATAGATATGAAACTATTTGGCCTTTTGATATGTGACCATTGGTACATTGTGGTGATGAAAAAAAAGTAACCACCAACTTTGGTCTACTGGGGATAAGATATTTACATATTTTCAAACTAATTATCTCAAGGTTGATATGCGAAAAAACCTTATGCGAATTAATGTATCCCAGAAAAATATATAATTTCAGGAAGAATCAATCAATCTATACCTTTCAAAAACATCAAGTTATTGTCCTAAGTAGTGAAGTATCACAAAGTCTTGTCCCTAGGATTCTTAATTGATTTTTCTTAT
This sequence comes from Viscum album, assembly GCA_963277665.1. Classification (NCBI taxonomy): domain Eukaryota; kingdom Viridiplantae; phylum Streptophyta; class Magnoliopsida; order Santalales; family Viscaceae; genus Viscum; species Viscum album. The sequence goes on along the minus strand of OY728141.1, from coordinate 1,602,496,558 downwards.
CCAAGTTGGTGAAATATTTAATAATACCTCAACTATCCTAAATATTTTTCATTAACATTTATATTATGATCAAGAATAACTTATCAACCATTACTTTATCATCAATAAATATAATAAACATTAATGTTATCAAAACCCTCCTTTTATATCATCTGTGACACCCTATACCAACATTCATGAATCCATTTATCAAAAATACCTTCCGTACATACTGAATTTGAAAAGAACCAATAAAACAAAATTTTAAGCATAAACAAATATAATATCACCTAAAGATGTATTTTTATATACATTAAAAGGGAATTTTAGGAATATTGTTTTATAGAGTTTAGAAAATCCATTACCTAAAAATTATAATCTATTTCTCATCAAATAAATAGTTTTATTAAATATTTAAATGTATTAAATCCATAATATGTATATAATATCTCCCAAAAATATCTAAACACATGAAACACATATATAGAAATGGTTTTTAATTATTTTATTATCAAAATGGGTATATGGAAACATAAGAAGGGTGATATCAGTATCTCAATAATGTGGAAATTGTATTAGAAACATTCAAGATGTAAATATTCCATCAATAATTTAACTTGTAAAAAATAATAACCAAATAACCTCATATAATCTATCATATTAAAAATATAAAAATGAAAGGATAAGAATATAGAAAACTCAAGGAATTTAAAAACATAATTTATATTGATTGATTGTATTTTTTTAGTTATATTTTACTACCACATCCTCTTCCAAGACATCATTTTTCTATCAAGGACTCATGTAAGACATAAGTCATTACGTGAATTTTACAACTAAAAATCATTCTTTTACTATGTTTGGAAAAACTATAAACCAGAAATTTTATCTCATGAGACAAATCAATGCATCTAGATGAAATATAATATTGTCACTCACCGGTCACCACATAATTTCCAATGAATTAAATATGTGAATTATATAAAAAGATATTCAATATATAATTAACTTTCATTAGTAATCAACAAACATATATAATGAATATATATAATATTTTAGTCTTTAAATGAATAAAATCAATCCTAAAAAAATATAGGGGATAAATATACATTATATAATCAATATTATAGTCTAATGTTCAGAAACATGTAATAGGATAACATGTATATCAACTTTCTATGTTACGCAAATAAATAAATGAAATATATTTATATGTATGTGTCCATAAAAATATAAACATATAGATAGTGGGGTATACAATGTTGTCAATATTTTTCCTAATCAGTTTTATATGGTATATTGGTGAACACCCTACTATATTTTGAAGGAACTATATATTCATTAAAGAGTAAAGGAATAAGATATAATAACTTTCCTATAACAAAGGATGATTTTATAAGATAGATTATGTGATATATCTCAATAGTCATATTCCTCCTAAATAAAATAGTCATGTAGTATTTAAATGTTCATCCACAAAAAATATACATTCCCAAAAAATTGGACGTTGTTTTGAATATTAATCATATCTCAAAGAAGTAAAATTGATATTCAAAGTCCCTTTGTAAGTGATAATGTAAGATCCAAAATGGCATTACAGTGATACCATATAATTCAAATATAAGGAAATTATGGTTATTAATTATAATTGATGTCTACGGGGAATTGGATACACCATATTAATGAATTTATGTGTTATGATATCAAACATGTCTTGATGAATATAAAATAGCAAAAAATAAATCATATGATTTAATAAACATTTGAATCAAACCCCCTGAATGATATGATTGCAAAAAAAAATTAAATACATTTAATAACAATAAGAGAATGATAAAATATTAATGGTTAATAAGAATACCATATAATATAAAATAAGTTTTATAACATAAACAAGTCTCATGGAATATAAAATTGAGATAAAGAAACACTTACCTCAATTACACACTTCAAACAACATTATTGAATATCCCTTTTAACTAAAAATAAAAAACATAAAAATATAACTCCAACCTGTTTTCCTATATATGACATTCATATATACTTCACATATAATTATTCTCCACAAACATATTAGTTTGTTATTATATGTTTTCAATATCTTACATGAGTAATATTGAGAATTTTGAACTAGCATCGTAGTAGTGGTATAGCTCTTCATTATTCTAAAAAAATCTGCTTTTATTCATAGAATACAAGTTAATATAATAGATGTTTTATAATTATTTATTATTTTAAAATTTCATTCAATTGGTGTTTTTTTATAATCCATAATGATTAAATTATGGATGAACGTGTTTTTGTGATTTTAAATGAACTAAAATTAGTATCTTAATTGATTTTTTTTAATTTTTTTTAATTTTTTAATTTAAATAAAAACATTATTTACTAATTTATATCATATATTATAATTAATTTATTTTCAATAGTTCACCAAATATTATTTTATATCATTTTTATAGTAGGTGGTTATACAACCCCAAACAAGATCATAAAATAATTAATGAATTATTATGATTATGAATGTGATTTATTTTTCATTATTGTAATTATTATTTATTATTGAAAATATGTTATATATTAATTTACATATATGATTTAAATTTTAATATATTTTATAGAATATGATTGATACAAGATAAATAATTAATAATTTTAATTCATTGAGGCGATAGTTGTAAAAATATTAGCTCAATAGTATTATTAAAGTAATATCGAGTGGAATAGAACATGGAATATATTTTTAATTATTGTATCTTATGATATTAAAGGAAAAATATATTCGATAAAATATACAATATGAAACGTCAATATAAACAAAACCATTAAATATTAATATTAAAACGTCATAGTAACAAAATAGTCATCAAAAAGGAAGGTATGTATATGTTTACAAAAATTAAGAAATTTATAAAATGTTTTCACTCAATAAAAATTTGTTCTATAATTATTATGAAATGATCACTCAATTTTTTATTTATGAAATTCTTTCTTCATATTTTTGTTTTATAAAAATTGAATTTTTATTTCCATTTTCAAGATAATGTTATACAAAATTTCTTGAAATAATAAAAATTTATTTGGATAATAGGACATCATTTTGAATAAAAATTAATAATTTCACTTGATGCAATTATATACGAATTTCATGAAAGCAGTGATATTTCATGTAATAGTAACTAAACTGCAAGTTATTTAATTTTTTTTTTATTTCAAGTAAATTCAAAGTCACAATTCATTGAATATTAATTTTAAAATATGATATATAAAATTTTAATTAAACTTAATTCTTTAATTTTTAATCAAATCAAAATTATAATTTAATTTCATATTAAATAATATTTATATTTTGATGATATTTATCTAAAGAATCAATTTTCATCACATTTTTCCGATTTAATTTTAAATTTAAATACACAACTTATGTGAAAGTAATTTCATAAAATAGATTTCATATTTTGAATCATCATAATTATTATTAGTTAATAAGGTTATTTAAATCTTTGTATGATATAAAGAGTAACCGTATTAAAATTTTGTTAATATGATAAAGGATGAAGTGTTAGTTACATTTATAACTAATACGATAAGAGTAAAATTTCATTAAATACTGTCATTATTTTAATTATATGATTCTATTTAATTAAAAATAGCACAAAATTAAAACTATGATCATTTTGTCCATTTATATTTGATTTTGACCAGTATATTGTGTTTAATAAAGAAAAAAAAAATATTACGTTTTTGTTTTCATATATTAAATATTTTGTTAAATTATATAAAACATTTGTTTATTTGTAACTGAATATTTTAATACAAATTTATTATTATTCATTCTGTAATATTTTTTTACTTTTATTTATCTAATTATTACCTTAAATTGATATGAAAAACTAAAACAAAGCCTGTGGAAATTATAGAAAAATCATGTAACATATTTTTGAAAACTCTAAAAATAAAATTGAATAGTATTATTATATTTTACTAAGTATATTATAGATAAATTTCTCATTAATGTTATTTTTGAAATGTTTTTTATTGTAAATAAACTTTTTATTCCTATTATTAATGGAAAAATAAATTAATACTATCACAAAATATCATAACAAATAATTTATTTTAAATACTATTTATTAAACAATATAAAATAATTAAAGATCATGTAATATGATAGTTATGATTAAAATAGTCTAATTCTTCATCACATTCCAATTTATGAAACAATTTTGACCTTTTAGTTAATATTATAGCACATTATTATTATGAAAGGCATTATGATTGAAAAATTTTAAATTGTTCATTCAATGTGTTATATTAAAACATAATGATTAAATGATGTATAAACCAGTAGAAATTTAATTTTATGTATATATTAATACCATATCCACTTTAAATTATATCTCATGGGATCGTCGAATCATTTTTTAGGAGTTAGGCACAAATTATATTATAACATTTCGTGTATTATGAAAAATGGAAATATTGATTTTTGATAATATGTAATACCTTATTAATTGATTTCAAAATAATAAAAAAATATTATTTATACCATTGTAAATGGTATATTGTTTAAAATATAAATTACGGTACATTTATGTGTCACTTTTCAATTTAAATCCACTTTATTGACCACTGAAATATGAAAAATAAGAATATCATTATAAATGTCAAAATGGTTAACAAGGGGAAAAACAAATGGATAAGTTTGAGAAAAGTCACTTTAACATGTGAAAATATTATTTTATGACTCATAATAATAAAATACATTAATAATATCAATTTGGAGACTTTTTATATTGAAAATTATTTTATATTAATTTATTTTTATAAGTGATTCAAAATGTGTGTGTCTCCTCATTTAGAAAAGAGAACCTGATATCCTCTCTTTCAACACAGAAATAGAATATATGTTCACATAATACATTATTAAATATAGAAAAACATCCCTACAAATATCATATAGTTATTTTTTGTTTAATAACATAATTTAAGCGATATGTTGTAATGACAAAACGTTATTCGATGAAGAGGTATATCTTTTAACTGAATATTTTAGGTTTAATACCTATTATACCTATTTAAAAGAAACATGATTAATTATACAATTAAATATAAACAATATTAAATATGAGTTGATGTTATTATGTAAATGTAGAATCATATACCCATCACATATCCCATCAAATGTAAAATAAAACATTCATTCATTTCCACGAATAGAAATAATTCCTTTTACCTCACCACATACAATGAATTCTTATAATGATTTATTTAATGTATATATTTGATATTAATTAATTTGATTAATTATATAACGAGATTTTGTCTCCCATTTTTTACCACTCTATTTATTTCTAAATGATAATGTCATTCATACGTACATGTTTATTACCACCTCAATGAAGTGATGTAAATTATTCTTTTAACCACATCACATGGATTGTGTGAATAGTTTTATATAAATAAATTGTATTATAATTAGTATATATTCATCGATATAAAATTATAATTAATAATTACTTTTTCTCTATGATGATTTTTTTAAAATGTAAATGTTACTCATTCATACATTCTCCCCATTGCATCTATAATTGTAACAAATATCACATATCATATACAAATTTAATAGATGATTTTAAACACGTAAGTCATAAATAAAAATAAAAATTATTGCATTATTATTTTTTAATATGATATAACCATAAACTGTTTTACCATAGTCAACCTACCAAAGAGATATTCTGCATATGACTCTAACATAACTGTGATGTACAATGTAATATTAATTCATTACATAGTGGTTAATAACACTGTAATATATTAAATAGATGGAATAATAAAAAATGAAAACGATATTCATTACAAAATACTCAGCCTTATTTTATTATTTATGAATATATAAAACATACAAGGACGCCCAGACTCAAGGTAACAAAAACTATTTTACAAACCATATTTTAAATGTTATGAATGATAACCCTCTAAATATAATTCATCCATATCCATATTCATAAAATTATTTTATTTATATGTTTATATTGAAGATAATTAGTCATAAAAGTAATTTTTTTCAACATAATACATTTTATAAAATGTTTTTGTAATTTAAAATTTTACATGTTTTTTTAGAAAATATTTGGAATTTCATTAAAAATGTAAAAAGTAATGTTCTATTTTATCATATATGGTGTCATAGGATTTCAAGAAAACAAGATCTATTATTTTATGTTTTTACTATATTATATTCTTACAAATTTTCTTCAATAAAATATCGTCATTCTCTTTTTATGGTTATTTTAGTACTGAAATTGAGTCTTTAAATATAAGTAATATTTTGAAATATGAATGTATATTTTATCAAGGTTCAAAATTGGTTTCTGAGTTATTTATTATGAAAAGTATTGAGATTAAAATTTCATATTTATGGCATGTTCCACTGACATTATATATAATAATAGGTGATCTTGATATAGCACTTGAAGATGGGTGATCATGATATATCTCATAATGATTGGTGAGACCGATAGAACTCATGATGGTGGGTGACCTTAATATATTTCTCCAATGTATTCAGTAATGAATATTTTATCTAAATAATAATGACAAATGTTTTATGTATTGATTATTTGTATTTTATTGTTTCTTTTAAGGGTTTTATGATTATTATTTCCTAAGTAACCTACATGATATAGTTATACTTTTGAATGAGATTTCATTGTTTTTTAATTTTTTCAAATGTTATGCTATTTATATTTTGTGTAAATAGAATTATTATAGCATTTTTGGGTATAAATAAATGTTTTATTCATTTAATTAAATATTTATTATCTTTAATAATAAATATTAATTATTTATAATTTTACATTATGTTTTATAAAATGAATTTACAAATAAATTTGGGATTTAAAGATCATTTCAAGTGAATTTAAATGATATTTTTGTGATGAATAATTAATAATTTATAGGGAACATATATTTTATGAAAATATAGTTTCGAAATGGACTTCCAATATTTATTTATTTTTTATATCCCTTACTGTTTTTTTTATTCTTATCCCATGATTCCATTTAATTTTTTATTGGGATTTAGGATGAGGTAAAATGTTAAAAATGTTAATTTTCTAGATATGTTTATTTCATTAACATAAGAAATAATGTACTTATAATGATAAAAATTTGTGTTAAAATGGTTTTTGTATTGAAATTTTCACAATAAATGGGGTTTTCAAAAATCTATAGAATAATAAAACCATACTCTACATCAAAATGAAAGTGAAAAATATTTTATTTTGATGATATATGTTTTAAAGGGTTGAAATTTTCTAACATATATAGATATTGATTCTAGAAATGTAGAAATTATTTTATAGTATCAATTCTGGGAGTGTAGGTTGAGAAATATAATAGTTGGTATTAATGAAGTGTATATATAACATTTAATTTTTGGACGTTTTAATTAGAGGTTAAACTAAGAGTTATATATCACATCCTTGGTATATAATTTTATGGTTAATATAATATTCAAAGTAATTAACACCAACAGTTTTTTTAAAATTTGTGAAGTCTAATATTGATTAAGATTATTATTGGAGACATTATTAGAAATATATCCCCTATCTTTTGTTTGGGTTTTATTTAACAATTTATTTTATGAAAAATTACTTTACTATTTTATTTATAAATATATTTAATGGTATTGAACACCATTAGGGTTTATATTATTGTAATTACCAAGATAATATTTGGTTATAACAATTTCGGTACATATGGTTTAAAATAAATGTTACATTGGGATTGAAAACTGATCTAGTAATAAATTTAAGGATTTAGATTTGGGAAAATATATTAATACATTTTGGAAACATGTTACACAATAATTTACCACTAAAATAATGTAAAATAGGTCACTTGTTATACAACTTGGGTTATCGAATCCATGGTGATTGAAGAAGTAACCATTAAACCCTCAAATAGGATAATAGGGGATTGGGATGTTTGGCTATGAATTGGAAAACTATAGTATTTATTGATTTAAAGAATTGGTGATTTTATTAAAATAACCATGAAATAAAATTAAAAAATAATATAACTAAAACAATTAATTAAGATTAATAAATCCTAGGTTGTCTCAGGGGATAAATGGAATATATTTGTTTTCTATTGGATTTTTCAACCAATGGTTCAAGAAGTATCCATTAAATTAAATAGTTCATCAATATTATTATCTAATTTAATCTATACAACATTTTAAGGAAATTCACCAATGAACTTAATGGGTCACATAAATTATCACTCTAGTGGATTGGAATATTCTAGCACTCAAAATGAGACGTCTTTAATGTCAACGAAGTTAATGAAAAAGATTAATCAAAGAAAGAAACCCTTAAAATGGAGAAACAAATTAAGAATTTAAGAATATAAAATAATATTAATGTCTCCCATTTATCACCATATGATCAGTACATAAATTTATATCCCTCAATTTAATCTATTCTTTCAACGGGAGTGGATAGTCCGCTTAAAGAGGTGATATTGGTGAAGAAAAACATTGAAAAAATGAACACTCCACCATTGTGTGATGATTTCATAGGTGCTGGTGTGAATAAATCCACACCCTGATTTGCCAATATCAACGTGCGAATAAAAGGAAATGAATAAGTGAATTATAATAACATCTTTTATTATAAAACAAAAATGATTGAAAAAAATACATGGAAAAAATGAAGATGCGATTAAAAAATGAATGTGGGAGATCACAATTGATAGAAAGGAATGCATTGAAATAAAATCCTAGATCCTTATTCCATTTAATACTATATATTTATATAGTAATATTATCATCCTTTGGTTCACCCCGATACAATCAATTCCATACCCATTAATTTATAGAGTAAAATGAGGGTGTGAAAATCAAGAGAATTAGACGTTTCGAAGGTGACTTAGAAAATTATCCATATTAATCCCTCAAATTAACATGTGATCTTTAAATAAATATGACTGAATTAGATGGTTTGGTAAAAGAAAATTATATTCATCCATGTGGCCTTTATAATCTGTAAAAATTTCATGTCTTTTGGTTAGGCCTTTTGAATGTTATTCTTGAAATGTTCATAGGAATTTATGGAAATTTAGGTCGAACCCACTATTTAATTTTCAACTTCGCCCCCTATTATATCCACGAAAACATCATAATTAGATCTATAAATAATTTTATTAAATGTTCCACATAAATTTCTCTTAAACAAAGTTTAAATTAGAGCTTCATTGGGCTCGTATTTTTGTCCCCACATTTGTCTGATGGGTTATAGGCCCGTAATTATTTATCCCAAAAATTCATGCATTTACTCGCAAAAATATCAACCTTACCATGAGAATCTAAACTGATGCAAAAAATAATAAATGTTCTAAAAAATCGATAAATCATATACCAAAATATATAATTCAAAAAATTATTTAAATTTCTCCACAAAAAGATGATTTTCTTTGGACTATATTTTCATTTATAACATGAATTTCCCTTAAGATGAGAAATGAAGTTCAATTTAAATAATTAACTAAAAATAATGTATAAATAATTTTTAACAAATGAATTATAAGTTATAATAAATTATTATTATCATCTACCAATGGCTAATCACTCACCCATCACGAGTTTTACTAGACCTGAGAACAAAATATCTCAAAAATATAAAATTATATTTCATATTTTAAAAACATTTTAACATATATTGCTTATAAAAACACCATTACAAATAATCATGAAACCTATAAAAATAATTTCACTCAAACTTTATTCAATAGAATATCCCTAGACCAAGCATATTCATTTGTTCAAATTCATTTCCACGTTATATCCAATTTCATTTAAAACATGATGATGTGTTGTGCATCACAAAATACATAAGGCACATTTTTTGTTTAAAGAAAAAATTTAAGTGTTAGATGGGAATCACATAAAACTATAATATGGTTATCCTTTATTTTTTTATTTTTTATTTTTTTGTATTATTTTTTGAACAATAATAAATATTAAAGGACTAACTCTATGAAAGATAATTATAGAGTCACTATCCCCATGTGTCGAACGCCTAACATTTTTACACATTCATGATAAAAGATAAAGTTATAAATCATAATTATATAAATGAAAACTATGTAATCATGACTGAATGTGACAGACTTCCCACATTTGGACCAATAAGTTCTCTATATGGGAAATTATTCATTTTTTATACTCAAATTTAAATAAAAGTGGCCCTAAACTTTATGATCTGACTAAAGGGATCCAAGAACTCAAAATCACAAAAAAAAAGTTCTAGTGTAAATTCATTGTGGTATTTTTATTGAAAGGATGAAAAATATAAACTTTGAAAATCACATAAAAAAACCATACATTCCAAAACAATATGCTCGCGAACTTAAACAAGCATTCAAATAATAATAAAGGCATTATGAATCATTTAAAAATAGTTTTCCTATTAAAAATTATACATAAATGAATTCAAGGGTAAGGATTTATTTTTTTCATTAAATTTATTTCAATCACAACATTAAATTTTTTTAAAAATCTCGAAATTTCACTTCCCTAAGAATATAAAGAAACTGCCCTATGATTTTAAAGAGAGGCAAATAGAGAGATTAGAATCGGGATGAAATAGGTGTAACATGATTTGAAATGAAATCATGGTATAAATTCAACTCCTTTGATGTTTATGAACTATCAATATGAAATTTATTAATTTGGAATCAAATAACTTGTTGACTATATAGGGTTGATTGATGGGTGAGTTTGAACAATATAATGAATGGGATTTATTAAGAAATTTAAAAACTATTCATCTATAAAATATCATCCAAAAGATATATAATATCAAATTGGAAACGCCACGTGGTTTTCATGACAATGAAACAAAAATACACAAAATAATTATAATAAAAAAATGCATAAGCAGAGAGGCCTTTCTAAAAGTTCTTAATTTAATGTTGTTAGCTTGATTTAAACCCCTAAAATTATCCAATTCCAATAATGAAAATTTTAACAACCCAACATTTTTCAATATAACCTTGTTGACATAAATATTTTATTCGAATACCCATGTTGAATAATAATTGATAAAATCAATGTTATTTTAGTAATTTTGGATCCAATCGGTTATATTGCCTTTCCTAATACTTCAAGGTTAATTCCTCTATTCAAGATTTGAGGAAAAAATGCATGATAACTGAAAGGACATTGTGATAACATATGGTTTCATTCTATAGTGTTGTAATAAGGATAAAAAATTTGTTTTTTATTGATTTAAATTTCTTAAAGAAGATTGAAAATTTGAATCAAAGTCAGTTCCTTCTGTGAAATATTTAGAAATAATTGGTTCCCTCTGAAAATTTGATTTCCCCCAAAAATTAGCCATTTGAATTTCTGAACTGGTTCTGGACTCAATTTATGGGATCGCTATCAATGGATCAATGATTGGTTCTTCAAAAAAATCATTATTCAATAAGTAATTTAGAAACTCAATCCATGATATTAAAATCCACTATTTGGAATAAAAATAAGTCATTTTCCAATTGATTTAAAAACACTTCAAAAATTACCTGATCATATTTTGTTATCCCATATCAAATAGTGGATTCATTATTAAATTAATGAGATTCTAGTGGGATACAATATTCTTCAAAAAAGGTTGTGAAAGAGATATTTTGTGTAGAGATGGATTCCTCACAGGGTTTAATGCTTTGTAGTTCTAATCCTATACTGGAATCCTCTTAATTAATTTTTTCCATTTGTTCACACAATTGTTCAAAAAAATAGACTGCATATTATTTTGGAAATTTTGTAATTCATTATGTTTGATCTCATTAACCATCCATGAATGTTATGGAAATTTATCTTTTAAAATATTATCATCCAAAACATTGTACATCTCATTCGGTGTGTGGTATTCATTTAAGGTCAAATCAATGAAATTTTTTGTTTGGGGAGATTCCCAATATTGATTTTCTATTTGATTCTAGGACATTTTATGATGGGTTCATGAAGTTGAAACTCCATTGGATTAAAATAAAATTATGATTCAGAGTGAATAAATGGGAAACCATGAGAGAAATGGGTGTGACAAAAGTGAAATTATGTAGAATAAAAAGTGGTTATAATGTGAAATATTTGGTCTCTAAAAATGGTGCTAATTTTTTTTGTGCTCTAATTGACCAAATAAACATTGTTAAAGTTGTAACATGAAGTTTATCTTGGGTTGTTGAATCTACAGGGACATAAGATGTATCCTTTTGACACTTAAAGAGGTCGATAGAGAATTGGAATGTTTGCCTATAAAGTAACCAACTATGGTGTTGATTAATTTTAAGAAATTTTAATTTGATTTAAATAATTGATAAAAAAAATAAAAAATTACTTGAATTAAAAATAATTAGGATGAGTTTATCCTTAGTTGTCATTAGGTCTTGATTTGATGAATTTGTTCTTCTTTGGATTTTCAGTTCATTTTTTCAAGAGGTATCCATTAAATAATATAAATCCTCAATATCATTCTCTAATTTAATCCATACGAAATTTCAATAATAATAACTAATGAATAGATATGAACACTTCCATGATCACTCTATGTAATTTGATCATACTTCACACAAAATGTGGCGTTGTTAATGTATGTGAAGAGATCAAATAAGATAAATCAATGAAAAGAACCCTTAAAATGAAGAACAAATTTAAGAATTTATGATCATAAAATAACATACAATTAAACCCATGAAACTACCCAGGATAAACCTAGAAAATTTTATCCCACCATTGATTCTATTTTATCAATGAAATCAGGTAGTTTTCTTAAATAATCATGATTGATGAAGAAAAACATTGGAAAATAAAAACTCCACCATTGTGTGATGAATTCACAAGTGATGGTGTGAATAAATTCCCACCATGATTAAATAGTATAAATTTCTAATGAAAAGGAAAAAGTAATTGAATAATAATAACTACCTTTATTATGAGACTAAGATGATTTATAAAATTACCAGAAATATTGAAGATGCGATTTTAAAATTGATTTGGGAAATTACAATTTACGGAAATACATTATTGATTGAAAAACATGGATCCTAATTACATTCACAACTAACTCTTTATATAGATTTTTTATGATCATTAGGATAAAATTATGATAATAAATTCCATCCCCATTAATTTAGATATTCAAAAGTAGGGTGAGAAAATAAAAGGAATTGGATATTTCATAGTTGATCGGGAAAATTTTCTAGATTCATCACCCTTATTAACATGTGAATTTTTAACCGAATATGGAAGAATCAAAAGGTTTCATAGAATAAAAATAACATTTTCCTAGTTTCCTCTATCATATATCAAAATTTCATGTTATTTGGATCCTCTATTTGGATGTTATAATTGAAATTTTTGTCATACAATATGGGTATTCAGGTCTGGTCCTCCATTTAAATGTCCACATTTCCTTCCTTTATCTCCACAAAAACATCAGATGTATCACTGTCCATAGGTTAATAAAATGATCATCATAATTTTATATTTATAAATTCAAAGTTTTAGCTTTCTTATGCTTGGATTGTGGGCCACACATTTTCTTGATGGGCCTTAGGCCCATTATTCGTTGTCCAGAATATTTCGGAATTAATTACAAAAAAAAAACAATCATCCCTTAATATTCATCAATTAATCCTAAAATAAAAAATGATCCAACCAATGTGGTACATAACAAACTAAAATATAGAATTAAAAAAATAATATATTTTTCTCCATAAATAGATGATTTATTGGTCCTGTATTTCAATTTTAAACATGAATTTTACCTTTGATGAGAAATGAACTTCAATTTCAACATTACACTAAAAATGATTAATACGGACTTTGGATCACTTGAATATTAAGATATAATAAATTAATATTAACTTATTTAAGTGGATAATAATACACTTTATACTTTTAAGTAAAATTTATTTTACAAATATAAATTATTATTATGTTGGTAATATTAATTATTTTAATGTGGATTTATAATGATTTAATTTATTTAGGGAAATGATAATCATATTTTGGGTAATGTTTGATTAGGTAGAATTTTATTGAGATATTAACTTTTGATTGAGTAGTTTTCCTTGATATTAAATTTAAGTTGACCTTATAATAAAATGTTTTAAATTCTAGTTTATTTTTGGGTTTCCCATTAGAGTATTTTAATATTTTTTATGGAGTGTTTAATGTATTAAAACGGTGATTGTTAGTGGAACCTCTAATACCAATGGATAATTTATTCCTTTTTGAATTTATATAACCATTTTATAATAATTTTTATATTCATAATGCCTGTAAATAGTAGGAATAAATTTTTATATGTTTTAGGAACATTTGATCTATAAAAAGTTTATTTTCGAGATTTATTTATAAAAAAATAATTTTCAATTCACATCATATGGAAAAAATATGATATTATAACTGAAGATGAGTACAAGAAAAACCATCTACATGTAATACATGTATATTACCATATGTAAATTGTGTATATTATAGTTTAATTTCACAAATTTAGGAAATAAATCTTGAAACAAAAATCATATGTCTTTATATTCAATTCAGATGATTCGATGGTATTTATCACAACAATTTGATTTATACATTTGTGGTTATTAATTTTATTACCATTAAATTTAATGTGATCAATGTTGTATGTAACACTACATTATTATTTAAGCATTATGTTATTACTCTATGATATTATTTTCACTACCCAGTAATGTTGTCTTATTTGGAAAACTAGTTAGGTTTTATTCTATATAACCATTATGTTTATGTATACCTATTTACTATAAGAATTATTACTATGAATTTTTATAATATGGGATTTTTGAAAATGGTTTTTTAATTATAAACCCCCTTTTTGAGGTCAAGTTCAAATTATAATAGAAGTATTTATTTATAGGTAGTTGGGAATGTAATGTCTTGATATTTTAATGGAACACTATGTTTTAATGAAAAAAATATGTAATACTAAGAATACATGAAAATTTAAATATTATAATTTAAATATTATAATTATTGAAAATACGTTATATTAGATTGTGTCAAAATGAATAACCATGTTATAAAAATTTTATAATGTTCTATATAATAAAATTGCACAAATGAATGATTATAAAATTAGTACTCGATTTTTTAGTAAAGCAATATTTTGGTAAAAAAATATGTTTTCATAAAAAACGTTTTTTATTTCTTTTTATCATAAAATATGGATATTTTAGAATTTATCATTGATTAAAAGTATATCATTTTTTAATTTATAATTACAAAAATAACATAGGATGATTTTTTTAATATTCTGAAATGTATAACTTTTCAATGAATTGTGAAAAATTATGATTTCTATGAACAATTAAATTTTATTGTCATGTAAATACAAGGTAATGGTATTTTTTGATTTAAAATTATATTATTATTTTTTGATTAATAATAACCCAATAATTTCTATTCAAATAATTAATATATAGGAATTTTGGATAAAAACATTATTATACATAAAAAATTTAATAGAAAATATATTTTGTTGAAATTTTTTGGGACTAAAATTAAATTAAATTATAAAACTTTAGTCAGTTAAATTTTATATAATTTATTCCTTATTTATAAATTAATAAGTAATATTAGTTTATAAATCCAAATAAATGTTTAATAAAGATTGATAGTATTAATAATATTTTTTTTGTTTCAATGTTAGATATAAAATGGCATGGTTATGGAAAATCCTATTGTTATAAGGTATAATATTCAATCATAAATTTCCTTTAATTTCAATAAATGATTTTATTTCATTAATATTTATCCAAAATTGGAGAATATGAGCTTTTTTGTTTTTTTTCATTGATTATAAAGATTATAAAAATGTATGTAAATGATAAATTCCAATATAATACCATCTTTCTTTTAATATTATTAATATTTTTAAGAATGGATAAAAACATATTATGTTCTGATATAAATGTTATCTTGGAAGATAAATTAATATTTTTTATCATGTTGATTTATTTTAAATTTTTAATTATGACATAATAACATCAAATTCTTAACCAAAGCCGGAAAAGTACTAAAGCATGTAGTTAAAAAATTGATTAAAAATATTAACAAAATTAAAAGTAATATTTTATGGAATAAATATTGTTCCCTACAAATGTTTGAGAAAAATATGATATATTAGGTTTCTTTTACTTTTTTTCTAAATTGATTTCATTCTTCTTGTGTATAAATTTAGTCTAAATAAACAGTGTAATAAATTCCATTAATGATATTTTATGAAAAAAAATTATTCAAATATTTAAATATCATAAAATAGTGAAATTGGAATATGTTGATTATTAATGTTCATATAGTTTATTACTTTTCCATTTATGATCCAATTTTAACCTTATATGTAAAATTATAACACGTGAATGTTTAAAATGTCATAAACACGATTATGGTTCGAATTTGATAATCAGTGGTTAAAAAATGATAAGTTATAAAATATTATCTAAACCTATATTGTTTTAATTATATGAGTATATTATAACAATATACACATAATTATTGTACTTGAGTAATTTTGGAACTATTTGTCATGCGTTAGACACATATTATTTTATAATATTTCTTGTACTTCCAAAAATCATATTACATGTATTTTATAATGAAAAATATTTTATTTAATGATATAAATAACAAAATATTCCTATAATCATCCATATGGGTAAAATATATTCTAACGTTTCAAAAAATTCCATATATAGGACACATATCCTTTTAAAGTAACTCTCTTGAGCACTAAATACTGAAAATCATTTATATCATGATAATTGTCTAAAGAGGCATCATTGGTTAAAAATGGATAAGGGTGAAAACATCTTCAAAACAGGTCCAATTTTTTTAATAGTGATTTTTTAATTATACTCGCACTATTTTCTAATTATATCGACTTGGATTAATTTTTAACTATGAATTAATTTATATATATAGTTAGCACTTCATGTATTTCTGAAAGTTCCCCAACCATCAGTTATAAAATAGAACCCACTATCTTCTCTTATACACACACAAATATCCATTTATTTCAGAAATCAAACACTATATTCCTTTAAAAACATCATTTTCATCATTTTAGGGGAATAATTTCATGTAGAATACCATCCATAGGGGGATTCGTCTGTATATTAAATGAGGAAGTCTAATGAAGAGGTGTAACATTTAACCAAATATTATATAATTATTCATTCTTCTTCATCCTTATAATACTCTTAATTGAATATTAAATAATATTATTATTATGGTTTATATAAAGATATTTTTATTCAATGGAATGACTTATTTCTGTATCCTCTTCAAACTAAGGGTAATTGAAATACTCAATCATGTGTGTGGAGGACTACCACCTCATGAAACAATGTAATTTATTTTCCATCACATAATATCATGGCTGGTTATAATGATGAATTATTTATATATATATGATATATGTGGAAAATTATCATTATATATATAAATTATAAAATCCAAATTAATCCCTTTCCATCCATTGATAAATAATAACATCGTTCATACGTACATGTGGATTTCCACCTCTATGAAGCAATAAGATTAATTTATCATAACCACATAACATTGATACTATATATAAATATATTAAAATAACTAAGATTATATTTATAATATAATCATTATTCAATAAAGATAAAATAAAACTAAATTATTTACATCATGATATTTTAATAATTGAAATGTTACTCTTGTTTAGGTACAACCTATAATATCAATTATTGTAACATAGTTAATTTATCATAACAAGTATTCATATATGTTTTTAAAAATATAAATTATAAATATAAATTATAATTATTTCATGATTAGTATTTTATGGATTATGGATCAATGGACTCTATTAATGTAGTCAATCCAGTAATATAAGTTTTAAATCTGATCTGAATATCATCAAAACAGTTGTAGTGAACAGAGTTTATTCTTCAACCGATTATAACATGGGAATGTTAATATAAAATAAATATTAAACTTTAAAAAATATCATAATAAATATAATAGTTATATAAATTTATTACTCTATATGATAAATAATGTACATGACTAGTCTAGGTCGATGTAAGGGACACTTCACATAAAAACCACATTTAATGTGTTTGGACGATCTATTTAATAAAAAAAATTCTTCAATGTTCATATTATTAAAATATTTATTTTTTATTATTTATATTGAAATGAGTGAGTTATAATGGATATTTTGAATAATTTTATTCATTATTTCAATGGGTTTCAAAAGATATATTTTTACCCATTTTATTATGTAATGTTTTTACATTCTTCACAATGTGGAAATAGGAATGTTATTTTTATCATATATGGAATAAATTTCCCACCCTTTTAATTCAACCAATATTTGATATTTATTATACATTTTAATCATCTATTATTTTTAATTGAAAATACCTCATTCCATTGTTTGGCTATTTTATTTTTAAAAATTATATTTTAAAATTAATTTTTATCTTTATATCTAAATTTATTTTTCAAGGGGGTTTAAAATAGATTTCATTAAGAATTTATTTTTAAAATATGTTATAATAAAATATTATCTTAATTAAGTCATACTTTTAAATTATTTATGATAGCGTTTGGGCCAAATATATATCATGATGATAGGTGACGCCAATATAGCTCATGATGATGGGTGATTCCTATAAAGATATTTATGATGGGTGATCTATTTACATCTCTCTAATGTATTGGGTAATGATAATGTTTTTTGGAGGATTATGCAAGAAGTTGTACTTTCGGTAATTCCAAACGCAATGATTTATGAGGATTTTTTCCCATGTAACATACATGAAATATATATTAATTTTAAAATTTTTTCATGGAATCTAATTGATTTCAACAAGAAATTTTGTGATAACATATTTTTATGGAATTGCATGGCTCTTTTAGTAAAATATTGTTTTAAAAAATTAATTTTTATGTGTAATATGGTCTTCTTTGAATCCCTCATGATTATTAATTAAACGATATTTTTTTATAAATGTATTTTATGAATAACATATGTGACTAAAGATTATACCATGTTTATATTCAAATATAAAACACTCTTTTTAGATCTCACTGTATAAAAATATAATAATTTCATTATTTATTATTTTTTTACATTTCAATTATTTATTTTCCTCATCCCAATTTTTAAATTAATTTTGGTATGTCATAATTTTGAGTAAAAATATAAATAAAGTTAGAGTTCTATATTTGGATATAATCTTGAGTAGAGCAATAATATCTTTATAAATAAAATTGTTCGTTGGAAAAAACATATTGTGTAGAAATTTTCACTTTGAAAGAGTTTTTCATAATTATTAAAATATATAATCCTAAATGGTACATGGTTATAAATGTGATCTAAAATTTATGTTAAATGATAAATTATAGGAAGGGTTTAAATTGGGTCATTTATATTAGTATCTATGTAATAAATGTGATGTTTATGTTTTTAGGACAAGATCGTGGAGTGTGTGTTTAGGGTTATTTGCATGAGTCTTCATAACACTAAATTTATTATATATGCCAACATTTTTCTACAAAATAACCCTTATGAATATAAAATATACATAGTGGTGAAAAATAAAATTCATCTCTTCTTGTAGTTGATTTTACACAAAATACACAAATGACTATTCAAGATGAATGAAAACTCATTACCTAAAAATATATTTATCAAAATTCCTATTATTATTCCATCCTAAATTAACTTATACATTATCACTAGTTCCAAATATAGTAATCCAAAATCATTAGGCTATAACAACATAAACAATATTAGACATTATCTCTAGAATTAAACCATAATGATTAATTTGTGAGAAAAACTATTATCAATTATCATGACCATTATTCATTATAATTAACAACGAAAAACAATTTTCAAATTATTTTACAATTCCATTAAACACATGGAATAAAATTTTCAATTTAACATGATCACTAATAAAATTTTATTTCTATAAAATTATATCAACAACTAAATTAAAAACAGGCCAATACATTAATTAATCTTTAAAAAAATAATTTTCTATAAATTCTATATTTTTATTATTAACTAATTCCAACATACTACTCAATGAATAATAAAATGATAATAATTAATATAATATAAATAGATTAATATATAAAAAATGTAAACCGTCATAATGGTATAAGCACATCAACATGTGATCATTATCCAATTTCATTATTTTGATTCAATATTTTTAGATTGATTATGTGTTCATCCAAAGGGATAAAGCATGACCAATATGTGATTTCATGTAAATATAAGAGAAGAAACATATCCCATACATCAAAGGTTTCAATATAATTTGTATGTGAATAATCCAAAATTGTATATCTCTGATCACATTCCTCATTTGGAAACTACAATCTCATAAAGATTTCATTCCATAAACACAGTGATAAAAAACATTATAACAATAGAGGAACATGGTCGTAAAGGGGAGAAAATAAAAAAGAGGAAATGAGACTGACCAGGGAGAAAAGTTTATAAAATAATGAAATAACACACCATATGTCACCATAAATCAAATAAGGGAATCCAAGAATCAGTCCACATCAAGGATATCCCAAAACATTGAAGGGAGGAATGATAGATCACATGAAATCTAGAGACAATAAAGAGTTTAAGGAAAAACTGAGGAACTTAACCTTTTATAAATGTGTGGAGTAAAGGGATTTACACATGGAGTAACACTATCATGTCTAGTAAATGTTATAATTATTTTTTTTCGGGAAAAAAAGTACCCTTGAACATTTAATCCAAATAATTTTCAAAACCTGAAGCACAAAGTGAGTCGTACATAACAAACACACATTCACACATTGAATGAGAAAGATCATATTTGTAGGATTAAATAGTCATAATAATATTGGTACTCATTGGTTTTAGTGATAATCATTTTGATCCACTCACTAGTATCATCATATTGATTACAGAAACTAGGGTTTACCCATATACTGGTATTAAACAACACCCCACTATGTATATTTGTCCCTCATAGAAAAAACAATTTATAATTTCATATAATAAATTGAGATTCTTCCATAGTATTATACTATATACATGATGTACTTGTCATACATTTTAAAAAAAATTCACTCCTGTAATACTCTTATTCTACATCTTCATTTCCATTCAAACAAAAAATGAGTACTATCATCATAATCATTAATAAAATTTCATTCCCCTTGATATATTTAATATTCAATTTAGTACTATATTAGGTGATAGAAAAAAGTAATCGATCAAATATATATATCTATTCATGATCATATATTCTAATATTTATATTCATAATATATTATAAAATATTATATAAATAAAAAATTGGTTAAAATTCCTTGGAACATCAATTTTCTTTAAAATTTAGGTCAATTAATTATAAATTATTCTCATTTATTATTTAAATTATCAATTCCAAATATTTAATTTTCAATTCATTCAAATATTTTCCATAACCACCTACATTAATATGTCCAAAAATCTCAGTAGAATATTTTCATTAAAACATTAAATAATTTTTTTCAATTTAATATTTATAATTATACCTCCCCATTCTCATGAAAAAATGAAAAACATAACATGGAACCTCTCCTAAAATCATTGAAATTTTAACAACAAATTCTATGTAATGTCTCGGATTTTCCATATATTATTGTTAAATATTATATGTAATTATTACGAGACCAGGTGTAGATGCGACACAACATCATAAGGCCCGGTGATCCCGAAATGGTGGTCCAAACATTTTTTTATGTTATGTGAGACGGAACTTGTGTGTGGTAGTGGCAGTTTCCAAATGGATGCCCTGATTAAAAATATGAGGGCACAGTTACATCCGCGGTGATGACTTTACCTAATAACGATCCTAACCTCGACTGGAATGGGTCGATGAAAAAAGTTAATTTTTGGACGTTTTACGTAAAATAAAATATAATGAAATAAAATTTAAAATTTTATTTTATTTCTTTATCGAAATATCTGTTGCAGCGTAGTGATGGGGAAGCTGTTTTAGTCATTAATGTCTTTGTCATAATTACTCAGAAACAGAAACGCTGACTCATTATTGCCGCTGCGTGATTAGATGTCAAATAGGATTCCATTTTTATTAGGATAATCTATTTTTCACATTGGTGAATATTGAGATAAATATTTGGAGAATCCAAAGAGAATTGAAGTAAATTCTCAATGACGAACAATGATGGATCAAAGTTGTGAATCTTTGCGCCAATGAAGTTGAAGGATCTTGAAGATGACGTCAGTGCGACCCTTTCGTCAATGATCGATCCTTACTTATGGTAGGGGTTGTTATTTCTTTCCTCTTTCCCTTTCATTCAATTTAAATGTAAAATTCAGATCAACCACGAAAAAGTTGATCCACGTATTCTTACGTTCTTGTCAGAGGGTTTATTTAGAATGATTATGGGGAATTAATCGATGTTGATTTTTGTTGTTGATTCTGCTTCATTTAACCCAATTAACAGTAGCATATCAATGTCATGAAGAATGATGTCGGAGGTTGGTTCATCAATTTGTTTGATTGGTTTTCCTTCCCCTCCTTTTCTTCTTATACGTTCTTCATGTTTTTCATGGGTCAATGAAAAAAGGATCGTTGTGCAACCATCTTGCAATGCAATGATCCCAAACCAGAGAGCTGACATCACAATAACCCTATGGAGGTGTGACGGGTATGATGGATGACGAATCGGCTCAGATCAAAATAGGTTGTTCTTTGAGCGTTCTTCACACAGGAAGATCAAAACATGTTTTCAGAGAAGATAAGAGGTCTGAAAGTAACAAAAGAAGCCTTGTGGTGTTAGGGTGACCAAAACCCGAGTGTTCTAGGGCGATCGGACGACCAGATCGACGAATGAAGAATCACTAGAAGCGTGACGGAGGAGGGCCGTGTTTCTGAGAACTTCCATAATACACAGTGTGTACTTCTGAAGAACACACCGTGTAGTACTAGCAGTGGTGGCTAGGGTTTCGGGGGTCAATGATGAATCACACGACATGTGACCCTGGGCACCTGACATGTTGGACTTTCCCCGAAGCTCAGCATGTATTTTGGGAATTACATAGACATAGGATGATCTACACAGCTTCAGAACACGCTGTGTACAGCATGGAAGAGAAGGCTACGTGGGACTCGTAGTGTATACACAGTGTGTACACAGTACTACATTCCATGTAGTGACTTTTATACACAACCAGTCTTACGACACGGGCCGTTGTACACGGGCAGCACCCAGGGAAAGACAACACGACATATACCTTTACTACACGCCGTGTATGTAGAGACCCAAAGCTTGACATACATGGACATTACATTACTTTTATGAAATACTTAGTACATTACAAAAACAGACACACAAAGACTATAATAGTTTAGTGTCTTTGGAAACTCGGAATAAAATCTTCTAATCGTGGTGAAAGATCTTCAACATCTCCCAATAAAGATCTTCCCCTTTTTTCATACCTAAAACCTTTATTTATATCCTAAGGAAAAGAAAACATAAAAGGGGTGAGCTCAAATACCCAGTAAGGGTAAACATAGAGGACATAAAACAATCCATAAACATTTGAATGCAAAAACTTGAACATAAAATATAAACATCAAAATCTTGAACAAGGACATGAATCTTGGAAGTACGTAAGTCATATATCATAAAGAAACATTAATCATGATAAAATAGCATGGGAATAAAACATGTGATTATGAAAACCATTAATCACATGATATTATCTCCATAGTAGCCAATGCATTGCTGCCAAGACCATCTTAGTGGACAAAGTCCCTTTCTGAATCGAGTTCACTCCTCGTTCCAGTACTGTATTACTGAACTGAATTAACTTACCATTTCATCCATGTCTATCTTATGAGATATAAATCTTTACCCAATGCATTGGAGGGAGATATAGGTCCCACCCATCTCATATTGAAATCATTCTTACTTGTGACACAAAATAAACATACATTATTCATAATAACCCAATGAATAAAATGGATTTCCTAAACATAATCCCATCCTCAAATAATCCATATAAAAGAAATGAATATCATTTCATAATAAGACAATTGAAACCATGTAAATCATAGATACATTATACTTGAAACATACACATATGAAATAATGTAATCTTAGATGGAAAATGGTTTTGATAAAACACTTGAAATGAATTCACGAGGAAAATATTTTTTCTTCTTCAAAATCATTTTATTTTCACAAAATTTCATAAAATTTTAAAAGAAAAGGATTTTGGTGAAAATAGTCATGAATTATTTTGGAGGAAGCTTCATGAACTTAAGGTTTTATAAAACCGTAAAAATCCCTTCATTCCATATAAGTTAAAAAAACATTCTTCTCATACTTTTACCGGAAAAGTCAAAAAGTACCTCGTAACGTAAACAAAAGAAATATTACTTACACACCATGTAGTAAAATTAAAAAATGGGAAAAATGAATTTAAACATAAATGAAAACAATTTTATAAAACATGGACATGGATGATAGAAATATCCTCAGTAATAACTTACGAATAAGCAATCTCAGATAAAAACGAGATTTGCAAAATTATCCCTTACCTTAGGTCTGATGTTCTTAGAATGTATCAAAAACTCCTTTATAATGATTTAAATAATGTCATTGAATTATTACATAATCATACTCATTGTTATTATATCATATATGGTTCACTTGTGACATTATATTACTTGTTCTTTTGTAAATTCATGATAAAGTAGTGTTTTGGGTAAAATCTTTTCATTTGTCATTCGTGTTTTACCTTGTAATTATTCATATGATTAATTAGGTCATGATTACTTACATCCATAATGTAAAACATGATTTATATATAATATATATTAAGAATATAAATATATATAATAGATTGATAAATGGAATGAAATACACCGTTCATGGAGATGGTAGGTCGTACGTACGCATGAACGCTGTTTTCGTTTCCTTATTGAATTGAATGGAATTAAGTATATGACATACATATATATTTACATAAATAATGTAGAATTATTATTTCATATATTTAATTATTACTTATTATATATAATTTATAATAATTCTTTAATTTTTAACAGGGAAAATGAATCTCATCGCGTCGTGGAGACGGTAATCCGTACGTACGCACGAGCGATGATATCATTCCCATGGAATTGTATTGGAGTGTATGTATACTATTTCAGATTCAATATAAATTTACAATAATCATATATAGTCATTATTTACACCATTATACCCATCCAAGTAAGGTGGTGGTGGAAAGTATATTACACCACGGCATGCAGACGGTATTCCGTACGTACGCACGTGTGGTGATTTCATTTTCCATAGGATGGATAGATGGTGAAATAGGGTTGTTTCATACTTATAATATTATATTAGTATATGAGAGATACTGATTTTATTAATTCATAATGAAACAACTAATGAAAAATAAGTAGAAGAAGATATAAAGTTGAAAGAATCGGTAACAGACATTACCTCTTCTTTGAAGCGCCTCTTTGAGACCTCCTCTTAGGGCACTAAACATGGTCTTTTAAGAATACTAGGACCTCTAGGATGTTTCTAGGGAAGTGAAGAAGTGAAATTGGCAGGGTTTGGCCGATCTGGAAGGCTCAAATTGGTGTGAGGAGGAGTGGGAAGAGGTTCCCTTTTATAAGGGAGGAGAGGGGCACCTTTGGAAATATAAGAAACCTTAGTTTATATTAAATCCCAACCCCACATAAGAACTTCTAAAATGACTCATATCCTAAGATTAGATGAGATAGGGTTGTAATCTCATCATCCAATAAAATTTAGACATGTTAGGAATTTATTTGAATCATTATCAACTTGATTTATCCTTATTTAATCAATTTAATTTTATTTGTGGTAATAACATTATAAATTTTAAATTATAACAAATAAATACTTATTTGTTGTGAATTTTCCATAATTGGATACATTATAACATTTTAGACCATATAAATTTAAATATGTAATTTTCAAAAAAATTTGTGATTTTGAAACAATTTTATAATATTATTTTTATAAAATAACAATACTGTCAATTTTGACACTATTCATTTATTTAAATTTAAATAAATTATATACAGAAGATATGTTCGAACTAAAATCATTAATAGATTCATAAAAGGTCATATGAATCTAGAAAATTAGTGGATCACATTAAATAGATAATATAATATTTATTTTACTTTATTTAAAACCATTTATTTTGTTTATCTCTTAATAAAATAAATACTACAACATTTTTGTATAATTATTTAATATAATTATTTGTTGCATAAAAATTAAAAATAAAATACTATGATTAATATAAATATATTATATTTCATAATAATACTTTAACTGAAATTTATCATCTTAAAATCACAATATTTAAATTGTTATATTTATTAAATTATGAAGATGACAACTTTGGCATCATTTAATATAAAATAATATAAGTATCATAATCGCCTTAATAACTATCCAAATGGTCAAAAATTTTGCCGTTGTATGATTAGGGTTTATATATACACTAATAATACGGTTTGTGCAGATTTTTGGGCCTTTTGATATGTAATACTATTTTAATAAAAACTATATTATTGACTTTTCACTAAATAAATAATTTATGCATCATTAATGTATAAGATAATAAGGTAATTAAATAACTCTTAAAAATTATAAATAATTTACCATGATAAATAAAAAAAAAATTATTTAAAATTAGTTTTTATAACTTAATTTATATTCTAAATAAACTTATATTAAAAATACTTTAATTATTAAAGTTGAGTGAGACATATTTCACTTTCCTTTAAATAAAATAAACTAAAGGTCTTAATCACCTCCAAGTGGGTTCTAATGGAATCACTTTCGACCAAAATATGACATAGGACGAAATATATTCATCAAATTGTATTAAGACAAGTATTAGGATAATTTTATAATATTATATTTACCCTTAATTACCCAATTTACCTTTTACTATGCTAAATAAAATCTACCGTTGTTACTATTCATAAAGCCCAAAAATAAAAAAGTAGTCTATTAATTTAATTTGGACCCACTGATTCCAAAAATGGAATCAAATTTTTCAAATTCAATACACAAATGTTTCTGAAATTATATTAAAATTAATCCTGTTGTCGAAAGAAAACGGGTTTTCGTTTAACACATTGCAAAAGATTGAATTTAGTTAACCTACGAATTCAATGTTAAATAAATGCTAATGTCATACATTATATTAAATGGTAAAAATATATTCTATTTATACATTAAAACAATTCAATATTATAATTTAACCATATAAATTATTACAATGAAAACAGTTGTTTTTAATTAAAATATAGCGTGTTTTTACTATTCATTAAAATATGAAAGTTATCAGAAAAATATCAAAACATATCCAAAGTAAATTTTTATATCCTGGTTCAAAAGAAGTAGTTTATTTTGTAAAAATTAACTTATAAACATGTCAAAAACTATATTTAATTTGGGTGCGCCATCAAAAGGTGGCAAAACTGCATTTTTTTGAAAAATACTTATTTTACCTGAAAAAATAATTTTGTTCTTATACCATGTTCTAGAAAATGTGTAAGAAGAATAATAATGTTATAAAATTTAAAATTTAGTTAATACTATTCATAACGTCTAGTTCATAATAATATTATAATAATATATCTTTGTTTAGTAAAACCCGGTACTGCGTACAACACACGCTATCGAGGAAGGTCGTGATTGTGTGTAATGTAAGCCAAGTCAGGGTTGCGTGTTGTGCAGGAATCCTTTATTATTTCGTATAACAGAATCCAACCATATTTTATTTATACATTGAATATATATATATATATACACACTCAATGTTGCGTATAATGATTATTATAAAACGAACATGAAATTATGTGTAACACAATCTTAGAATAGTATTGTGTATACTTAAAGCTAATAAAGTGTGGCGTATAACACAATATAATCTTGTTGTAGCATAAAACACATGACATCAAATAAATTAAAAATAATACTTATCATAAAATATCGGGTTGTTACATTCTACCCCCCTTAAAATGAATTTCTCCCACAAAATTCGTCGGGGTTATACATGGTTTTCTACTTGAAAGTTTCATTAATAGAACACACATCGTAAAATGAAATACTAAAACTTAACTTTAAAAACTAAAGTATGAAACATAACAGTTACCCAAATTAACTAATCACTGGCTTTCCACATTGGAGAACATAGGTGAAAATATGGATATGGAAGAAAAATCTGACTATCAAGTTCTGATGAAGAGTGGTAGAGGACATGGCTATGAAAAATCCAACAATCACAAAGCCATAAATTTGTGATGATCTAAGGTACCATCTAATTCATCGGATATAAGAGCACTAGGAAAACATTTTTGGTTTTTAATATCATTTCCTTAATGATGAAAATTATGAATTAGAAGAAATACTTGCTTGATTTTGGTACAGTATCACTGTTGTTCGTGCTTTGAACAATTTTCCACTTCATCTCTTAAACAAATGAAGTTGAATTTGTTATTTTTGATGTGTTAACAGATCATGTGATAGAATGTTGGGTCATTCCATCTATTTCAAACAAAAGGTTAGCAAATGTTATCAAAAATACATAAGTCCATCTATAATGAGATTAATCATATATGGTTCCTAAAATGGACTTATACTTCATATATCATATTGCTTATAATGAAACTAGCTTCTACTAAACAGGGACTTCCTGTAGGCCAGTGGTATGCGATAAAGGCCAGTCACACTTCGGTTTTGTGTTCGATTCCTATAGCCTTGCCCGACGCGATGGTATGTCGCCCATCCGGTAGGTTGTCCTTTTTCTAAAACAACATTACTATAAAATCCAATCAATAATATCGAAAATACTTCTATCCTTAAACAATACTAACTTATTTCCAACATCATCCACTCCAATCTTTAGGCTTATCCATAATACTGTAGTCCACTCTCATATTATAGTGAAAATTATTACAAGAGATTTCATATAACAAGCATGTTAATACCATCGTTGATCCCCATATATCATAAGATATGTCTTGTTGGTCACATTCCAAACATTCGAAGGCCTTAATCATGTATTCTCTTGAATATTTAATACCCATTGAATCTTAGTGAAAACATGAGTGCTATCAAAAGTTAACTCTGTCCACATACCAAAACCCCAAAATTCTATATACTCAAACCATGAAATATCTATTTCCTTATATCATTCATGAGCTCTTTAATACTGTCAAACATTTCATTTTCTCATTATCCCTTCATTATGCGCATATCATCTTTTTTACAAAAATATCTCAATCACTTTCCATGGTTACTGATACCATAAAATTATTGAAAACCACAATAGACTAATACATAAATATTCCAATATTCCATGATACTATATACAACATTATTTTGGATTCCCATTACATAAACACTTAACCATTCCACCACATCATTTTCATATTCAACATCACCAATAGTGATTGCTTGTGACATCACTTTGTCATTTTCCTTAAGTGGTTGCTCATGTCGATCATCACTAACCCTTGGATTATGGAATTTATTAGCATAATGCCCCATTTCATTGCACTTTAAGCATTTAAGTGTTGGTGGTGCGTTCTCTGCATTCTTTTCTGTATTGACATCATTAGCAACCCTTTTTCCATTACATCGACACTCAGCTGCTCGATGACCTTCTTTTCCACACTTAAATCATTTTCTAGTACCTTTTAGGAAATCTACACCATGGTTCATTCCACACTTTGAGCATAAGGAAACATTCATCTTCTTTTCACCATTATTCTAAGATTTCTCCTTGAACTCCCTATTTCGTTTCTTGTCAAAATCATTAGATGGATAAGTAACACCAACTTCTATTTCTACCTTGATAGCACAACGCACAATTTCCTCATAGCTACTGAAGTCTCTTATAGATAATGCCCTTCGAAGATTTGGTTTTATGCCAATGAAGAATCGATCAACTTTAATTTTAGGTTGGATGATAAAGTCATATGCATACCTTGCAAGCCCTGTAAAATTTTCTTCGTATACACCAACAGATTCATCGTCCATTTTCTTTAGTTCAAGAAACTCCTTCTCCATATTTGTTCGAAGAATACGAGGGAAGTACTTATTAAAAAATAAGTTCTTGAACTTGTCCCATTCCATGGACTCAATTTCATCTCTTGGCGTCGTATTATTGATAAGATTCCACCATTTATCAGATTCGCCTTCCAAACGATATAATACTAAGATGAATTTATCATGTTCAGAACATTGAAGAACTGAAAATATCTTTTCAGTGGTACTGATCCATTATTCAGCTACATGTTGATCAGAAGACCCACTGAAAGAGGGTGGACGTTGCCTCATGAAAGACTCAATAGAATATTGTTCACTTCTCTAATCATTTGGAAGTCCAGAATAATTCATAGATTGTGTATGTATAGCAATAATATTTTTCACTCCATCTCCCATAACATTTTTTTGTTCAAGAGGACAATCATTGCATTTTACATTGCATTGATCGACACGGTTCCTTCAGGTTCCAGCCATTGTCTAAACCCCCAAAAGAATAGTGTGAGAGGAAAAAATCATGATATGGAAAACAACATAATAAAGGGGGAGTACCTTCAATATCTAACATATTAGGTTTAATTCTAAGATCGTTACCGTAATTCTAGGACTATAACCAATACTTATACTTAACCTTAGAGACATCCCTAAGCATACCTTAGAAATATCTCTAGAGATCTCACTAAAGTTCTGGGATCCTAGTTTCCAAAGGCTGACTAAAACATTCTGTTGATACCAACTGTAGAGACCCAAAGCTTGACGTACATGGAAATTACATTACTTTTGCGGAATACATAGTACATAACAAAAACAGACACACAAGGACTGTAATAGTTTTTTGTATTTGGAAACTCAGAATAAAATCTTCTAATCATGGTTAAAGATCGTCAACATCTTCCAATAAAGATCTTCCCCTTTTTTTCTTACCTAAAACATTTATTTATATCTTGGGGAAATGAAAACATAAAAGGGGTGAGCTAAAATGCCCAGTAAGGGTAAACATAGAGAACATAAAACAATCCATAAACATTTGAATGCAAAAACATGAACATAAAATCTAAACATCAAAATCTTGAGCAAGGACATGAATCATGAAAGTACGTAAGGAATATATCATAAAGAAACATTAATCATGATAAAATAGAATGGGAATAAAACATGTGATTTTTGAAACCATTAACCACATGATATGATTTCCATAGAAACCAAGGCATTATTGCCAAGACCATCTTAGTGGACAAAGTCCCTTTCTGAATCGAGTTCACTCCTCATTCCAGTCCTGTGTTACTGAACCGGATTAACTTACCGTTACAGCCATGTCTATCTCATGAGATATAAATCTTTACCGAATGCATTGGAGAGAGATATAGGTACCACCCATCTCATAATGAAATCATTCTTACTTGTGCCACAAAATAAACATACATCATTCATAATAACCCAACGAATAAAATGGGTTTCATAAATATAATCCCATCATCACATAATCCATATAAAAGAAATGGATTTCATTTCATAATAAGAAAATTGAAACCATGTATATCATAGAGACATTATACATGAAACATAAACATATGAAATAATGTCATCTTAGATGGAAAATGGTTTTGATAAAACACTTGAAATGAATTCTTGAGGAAAATATCCTTTCTTCTTCAAAATCATTTTCTTTTCACAAAATGTCAATAAATTTAAAAAGAAAAGGATTTTTTTGAGAATAGTCATGAAATATTTTGGAGGAAGCTTCATGAAAATATGTCTTTATTAAACCGTAAAAATCCTTTCAGGTCGTATAAGTTAAAAAACATTCTTCTCATACTTTTACCGGAAAAGTCAAAAAGTACCTCGTAACATAAACAGAAGAAATATTCTTTACATACCATGTAGTAAAAGTAAAAACAGGGAAAATTGAATTTAAACATTCATGAAAACACTTTTATAAAACATGGACATGGATGATAGAAATAACCCCAGTAAATACTTACGAATGAGCAATCTCTGATAAAAATGAGATTTGCAAAATTATCCCTTACCTTAGGTCTGATATGCTTAGTACGTATCCAAACCTCCTATATAATGATTTAAATAATGTCATTGACTTATTATAGAATCATATTAATTGTTATTATATCATATATGGTTCACTTATGACATTATATTACCTGTTCTTTTGTAAAATCATGTTAAAGTAGCATTTTGGGTAAAATCATTTCATTTGTCGTTCGTGTTTTACCTTGTAATTATTAATATGATTAATTAGATCATGATTACTTACATCCAGAATTTAAAACATGATTTATATATAATATATATTCAGAATATACATATATATAATAGATCGATAAATGGAAAGAAATACACGGTTAATGGAGATGGTAGGCCGTATGTACGCATGAACGTTGTTTTCGTTTCCTTATTGAATTGAATGGAATTAAGTATATGACATACATATATATATTTACATAAATTCAGTAGCATTATTATGTCATATATTTCATTATTACTTATTATATATACTTTATAATCATTCTTGAATTTTTAACATGGAAAATGAATCTCATCGCGTCGTGGAGACGGTAATCCGTACGTACGCACGAGCGATGATATCGTTCCCATTGAATTGTATTAGAGTGTATTTATACTATTTAATAATCAATATAAATTTACAATAATCATATATAGTCATTATTTATACCATTATACCCATCCAAGAGAGGTGGTGGTGGAAAATAGATTACACCATGGCGTGGAGACGGTATTCTGTACGTACACACACGCGGTGATTTCGTTTTCCATAGGATGGATAGATAGGGAAATAGGGTTGTTTCATACTTATAATAATATATCATTATATGAGTGATACTGATGTTATTACTTCATAATGAATCAACTAATGAAGAAAAAGTACAAGAAGAAATTAATTTGAAAGAATCGGTAACAGATGTTACCTCTTCTTTGAAGCGCCTCTTTGAGACCTCCTCTTAGGGCACTAAAAATGGTCATTGAATAAGACCAAGACCTCTAGGATATTTTTAAGGAAGTGGGGAAGTGAAATGGGAAGGGTTTTTCTGAGCATGAAGTCTCAAATTGGTGTGTGGAGGAGAGGGAGGAGGTTCCCTTTTATTATGGAGGAGAGGGGCACCTTTGGAAATGTAAGACATATTAGTTTATATTAAATCCCAACCCCATATAAAAACTTCTAAAATGACTCATATCAGAAGCTTAGATGATATAGGGTTGTAATATCATCAACCAATAAAAGTTAGACATGTTAGGAAGTTTTTTTAAACAGTATAAACTTGATTTATCCTTATTTAATCAATTTAATTTTATTTGTGGTAATAACATTATAAATTATAAATTATAATAAATAATTACTTATTTGTTATGAATTGTCCATAATTGTATACTTTATAACATTTTATACCATATAAATTTAAATTTTTAATTTTTATTTATTTTTGTGATTTTTAAACAATTTTATAATATGTTATTTTTATAAAATAACAATAGTGTCAATTTTGACACTATTCATTTATTTGAATTTAAATAAAATATATACAGAAGATATGTTCTAACTAAAATATTTAATAGATTTATATTAGGTCATATGTATCTAGATAATTAGTGGATCACATTAAATTGTTCATATAATATTTTTTTTACTATTTTTGAAACCATTTATTTGGTTTAACTCTTAATAAAATAATTACTACAACGTTTTAGTATAATTATTTAATATAATTTTTTCTCACATAAAAATTAAAAATAAACTCATATAATGAATATAAATCTATTATATTTAACAATAATACTTTTACTCGAATTTATAATCTTAAAATCACAATATTTAAATTGTTATATTTATTAAATTAAGAAGGTGACAACTTTGGCATCATTTAAAATAAAATAATATAAGTGTCATAATCGCCTTAATAAGGATCCAAATGGTCAAAAATTCGGCCATTGGATTATTAGGGTTTATATATACACTAAAAATAAGTTTTGTGCAGATTTTTGGGCCTTTTGATATTTATTACTATTTCAATAAAAACTATATTATTGATTTTTCACTAAATAAATAATTTCTACATCATTAATGTATAAGATAATAAGGTAATTAAATAACTCTTAAAAATTATAAATAAATTACCATGATAAATAAAAACATTTTATCTTTAAAATTATTATTTATAACCGAATTTATATTCTGAATAAACCTGTATTAAAAATACATTAATTATTAAAGTTGAGTGAGACATATTTCACTTTCCATTAAATAAAATAAACTAAAGGTCTTAATCACCTTCAAGTGGGTTCTAATGGATTCCATTTAGACCAAAATATGACATAGGACGAAATATAATCATCCCATTTTATTAATACAAGTATTATGATAATTTTATAATATTATATTTACCCTTAATTACCCAATTTACCTTTTACTATGGTAATTAAAATTTATCATTGTTACTATTCATAAAGCCCAAAAATAAAAATTATTCTATTAATATAATTTGGACCCACTCATTCAAAATATGGAATCCATTTTTTCAAATTCAATACAAAGAAGTTGCATAAATTAAATTAAAATTAATCTTGTTGTCGAGAGAAAATGAGTTTTTGTTTAACACATTGCAAAAGATTGAATTTATTTAACCTACAAATTCAATGTAAAATCAATTCTAATGACATAAATTATATTAAATGGTAAAAATATATTATATTTATAATTTAAAACCATTAAATATAATAATTTAACCATATAAATTATTAGGATGGAAAAAGTTGTTTTTAATTAAAATATAGCGTATTTTTACTATTCATTAAAATATGAATGTTA
Source organism: Viscum album (assembly GCA_963277665.1). Classification (NCBI taxonomy): domain Eukaryota; kingdom Viridiplantae; phylum Streptophyta; class Magnoliopsida; order Santalales; family Viscaceae; genus Viscum; species Viscum album. The sequence continues at coordinate 1,602,461,522 of OY728141.1, read as the reverse complement.
TCAGAAAAATATCAAAACATTTTCCAATGTAAATTTTTATATCCTGGTTCAAAAGAAGAAGTTTTTTTTGTAAAATTGAATGTATAAACATGTCAAAAACTATATTTAATGTGGGTACGCCATCAAAAGGCGGAAAAACTGCATTTTTTGAAAGATACTTATTTTACCTGAAACAATTATTTTCATCTTATACTATGTTCTAGAAAATGTGTAAGATGAATAATAATGTTATAAAATTAAAAATTTAGTTAATACTATTCATATCTTATATTTCATAATAATATTATAATAATATATCGTTGTTTAGTAAAACCCGGTATTGCGTACAACACACGCTATCGAGGAAGGTCGCGATTGCGTGTAATGCAAGCCAACTCAGGGTTGCGTGTTGTGAAAGAATCCTTTATTATTTCGTATAACAGAATCCAACCATATTTCATTTATACATTGAATATATATATATATATATACACTCAATGTTGCGTAGAATGACTATTATAAAACGAATTTGAAATTATGTGTAACACAATCTAAGAATAGTGTTGCTTATACTTCAAACTAATAAAGTGTGGCGTAGAGCACAAGATAATCTTGTTTTTTCATAAAACACATGACAACAAATAAATTAAAAAGAATACTTATAATAAAATATTTGGTTGTCATAGTGTACTTTTTGAAAAATGGTGTGGTCCTCTTGTTCACCTTATCATGGACATATTTCGTTTGGTTTAATACCCCTTCTTAGTATTCCCTTAAAGGCTAGGCATCATTTCCTCACACAAGGGTATGATCCCTTTAGTAAAACATTCTGTGATAGAGTCAGGCATGCATCTGAGAGGCCCAGATCGAGATCTTCTATCCATTCTTAACCCTTGGTAGAGTCAGGCATCGACATAACCAACTCCACCGGGAGTGGATCCTCTACCTATCAGGTGAATTTAGGAAGAGTCACGGTATCCTCCATGGCGCTGGATGTGATCCTCACTTGCGTATCGTGATCTTTCCCAGTCAAGGGTGTGTCTCCCATAATGAGTGCATCTATCTATTGTAACCTTCTCACTCAAGAGTGTGTCTCCCGTAATGAGTGTAACTACCTCTTGTGATGTTTCCCAAGGAACAATTTTTCTCAGACGGACGTCGTCAGAGCTACCAGACATGTGGTGTGTGTTCTCCCAAAATGAGTATTTCATGGAAATCTTCGAACTGAATCCCTAGCAGGGTATGTGGTTTTTTGAATTGTCTCTAGAATATAGGTCTGTGTTTTGACTATATCGGGTTTGTTCTTCCCTTTCCATATATTCTGTAGACATATGTTTTACATAGATGAATTTAACTATACATTGTGTACTTCTTGTGGTTTTCTGGGACCTCTACTGTGTATTTTTATACTCACCCCTGCACGGGATTTTCCCGCACACGTTGTGTCGTGTGCAAATGAGAAAACTTTTCAATGAGTCCAGGACGGACAAGGATGGGACTAGGATTTCTTTTTTCCCTACAAACTGAGGCATTCCTATGGTTAAGAGTAGCATCCTAAGTACCTTCTTGTGTTTACAGGTTGGGATTTATAGTATTCAGACTCTTGTTTGGGTGGGCTTTTATTCTGGCCCAGTTTAATTTCAGTAATTTACCTTCTATCGTACTCTGTTGGTTGGGATTAGTTGTATGCATGCATTTTGTTCTTCAGTGATTGTTTTTAATTTCACCATTTGTGGGCATGGAGATGTGTGTGTGTGTGTGTTAGGTAATTAGGAAATTCCTCCCATGTTATTAATATTCCAACTTAGTTCTACTCACCAGCCCCGAGCCTATTAGAGGCGGTCTTGGGGAGTCGTGGCACAAGCCCCACTGGGACAGGTCATGACAGAGTGGTATCAGAGGAGTTCAGTTCTACCTTAGTACTAAGAGTCTGTGAGTTTGGTTTGGGGTAACAATGTTATGTGTTTCGAGTTCATCATTCAGACCAGACACTCTAGTGTTGGTACGGCGGCCGACGTATCCATACACCAGGACTCTAATAACCTGTTTTTTGACATGGTACATGAAACCACTAGTTATGGGGGATGTAAATGAATGGAACTTGCATCAAATAAGAATGGGTCATAGTTTACATATCCTTGTTCCAGCTATCCAGATATAATCATTCATCATGGTACATATTATTTCATTAAAGGATGCTTCTGCGATGCATACCCACTAGGATTTAGCAGCGCGATCATGAGGATGACCCCCTTAGTGACGAGGCATCGATTCAGGGACGAGTTCCCCAGGTGTTTCCACTAGGTTGTGCAGCCTCTATTCCACCACGAGTGGAGAATCTCGTGTTACCTGCAGTACCGACCGACGAGGGGCGCACGCTTAGCGCTCTCCATGAGTTCGAGAGACAAATACCCCTCAGCATCTGAGGTGAGCCCGACCCTCAGGCAGATGAGGACTATCTTGAGGCAGTAACTAGAGTTTTTCTTCTAGTGATGACACCAATAGACTAGATTATGATCCTAGGAGAGAGCCTTCTTCAGGGTTCAGCGGGACAATGGTGGAGTCTGACCACATTGACTCACGATGAGGATACTCTTTCATGGATGGAGTTTGATTGACTCATCATAAAGCAATTATCTCTGGTTACACTAATAGAAGTATGCATCCAGGAGCTGCTTCAGCTCTAGCAGGGTAGTATGACAGTAGCTGACTATTCACTGAGGTTCACCAACCTCGCCCAGTACTTGATGGATATTGTCGTTGATCATTACTTTAGAGCTTGGACCTTCGAGCGAGGTCTATGACAAGAAATCCAAGCTAGTGTCGTTCTACAATGCATTTCAACTTATGTTGGAGTGATCGAGTGGGAATTGGTGATCGAGAGCTTCTTGGGGGAGTAGAGACATCCAACGGCAGTCCGCAGTAGGCATACAGTTGCAGAGAACCCAGCAGTAGGGAGGCGATGTCAGGCACTTGGATATGGTCATGGGAAACATCATAGGAGGACCCAGGACAGAGGATCGATATTCCAGGGCTCTTAGGCTGGAACCTGTTAGCCTAGGGAGAAGCAATGATACATGTGTGATGGTAAGGGACATCTCACTAGAGATTCCCCAACTCATCGAGGTGATGATAAGGAAGCGGTGGATGTACAACTAAGGCAAAGGAAGAGATTGGATCAGACAGACCCGCTAGAAGGAGGACATGACAGTGGAGTAGGGAGAGTTGTGGGTGGTGGAAGACACTTTGACATACTTCCACCCCCACCCCCAAGAGGTATGCACCAGGCTCATGGAGCTGGGGGATAGGGAAGAGGAAAACTGTATGCGGTCGAGGAATATGACTTAGGGGCTCCATGAATGATTTGATGTATGATATATGTATTTTCTACTTTAACTGTCGTACATATAGAAATAGGTTTCAGTCATTCCTTTATAGCCACATGTCTTGTACGAAACCTTGGGATTTGGTATAACTATTGACTAGATCTTTACGCTTGGAGACACATACAGGAGGAGATTTTACTATCACACTCCATTGAATACAATGTGATCTTACCCTTGGAAGTGAGAGTTTCTATTGTAACCTCTTGGTGGTAGCATCGAGGCCTTACGACATCATTCATAGAATGGATTGGTTATCTTTTGTCCATGACTAGATGGAATGTTTTAAGTGAAGTGTTCAGTGTGTCCATCGTGATGGAACGTGGTTTTGTTTTGTCAGAGAAAGGGAAACCCAGGCAGCGTAGAATGGGATTATGAATAGGAGGGTGCATCCAATCTCTCATGAGTTGGCTAGATTTTCCCTCGGAGTAGTGGATGTTGTGAGATCCTAGTTCCCAACAGTAGTGGCGATGTAAGTGGGCATCTTTCCCAAAGATGTTCCTGGATTGCCTCCCTGCTGGGAAAATAGACTTATGCATCGACTTATACCTTGGGACGACATTGATTTCTTCTTCATCATATCGGATGCCTCCCATTGAGCTTCTCTAAATGAGGGCGTAGTTGGAGGAATTGCAGAGTAACGGTTTCATCAGACCCAACATTTTACCCTAGGTGGCCCCAGTCTTTTTTTCCAAGAAGGCATAAGGGAGTCTAAGGTTGTGCATGGATTACTGGTTCCTGAACCAGGTGATAGTGAAGAACAAATATCCACTACCAAGGATTGATGACATCTTCCATCTGCAAAGAGGGACACAATGGTTCTAAAATGTTGACCTTCGATCAGGTTATCACCTGTTACGAGTACGTGATGAGGATATACCGAATACGACCTTCAGACGATGTTATGATCACTATGAGTACTTGGTTATGCCTTTCGGTGTGATGAATGCCCCCGTAGTGTTCATGGGACTGATGAACCCAATAATCCAACCGTACTTGGAACGGTTCGTAGTGGTCTTCATCGACGACATCCTTGTGTACTCAGCTTCATAATAGGAGCATGTGATACACCTATAGATGGTTCTAGACGTAGTTCTAGAGCACCAGATTTATTGGAAAATCTCAAAGTTCTAGTTATGGATTCACAAGTTCCACTTTCTAGGACATTTCATCTCAGCATATGGAGTGGTCGTAGACCCATCCAAGGTAGAGGATGTGTTAGCTTGGGAGCCACCTATGAGCATGATGGTGGTTAAGAGCTTCCTTGGATTGGCATGATATTATTGGATATTCATTCCTAGTTTCTCCTGGATATCAGAACCAATGAAAGCCATGACCAAGAAGGGTAATCCCTTTGTGTGGACAGAGAAGTGCCAGAAGTATTTTGAGCCATTGAGATAGTGTTTTACAAGTTCCCCTTTCTTGAGATTTATAGAGGAGGGTGTCGTGTACATATTTTTCTGTAATGCATCAAGGACCAATCATGGATGTGTCCTGATGCAGAGGTAGGAAGATATTGATTATGGTTAGTGCCAGCTTAGGCCACAAGATCAAAACTATGAGACCCATGATCTCGAGTTGGAAGTGGTAGTTTTCGCCTTGAAGATGCGGTGACACTACCTTATGGGAAAGCGGTTTATTGTCTAATCATACCACAAGTGACTCAAGTACAACTTCTCACAGAAGGATCTGAATATGAGGATGAGGCATTGTCTAGAGTTCGTCCTGGATTTTGATTTCGAGATAATCTATACTCTTTGGAAGGGGAACGAGGAGGAGGATGCTCTTAGAAGAAGGTCGAGCTCACAACTATTAAGTGAGGCGATAGAGAAGTTAGCCGCATTGCATTTATCCTTTGTGGATGGAGAGGATAAAACATACCTATAGTTTATGGTAGTTGCCTATCCACTCTTACAATGGGTTAGGGAGGCCAATATTGGATATGTCTACTGTATAGAATTATGTGCTCAGTTATCCACAGGACATGCTCTTAATGGATATTTGCATGGTGGGGAGCACGTACATCATTTCAAAGGGAGAACTGTTGTACCAATGTTGTTGCAGGCGGAGGTCCTGATAAAGTTTCATATATCCACCTTAGCGTTACTTCATGGAGTGGAAAATTTGTACAATGATCTCCGACGATAGTTCGGGTGGTTAGGCATGAAGAAGGCAGTAGTAGAGTTCGTTTCTTGATGCCTTACATGCCTTCAGGTTAAGGCTGAGCACCAAGTTCCAATGGGATTAGCTCATCCCCTGGAAGTTCCATATTGGAAGTGGGATGGAATATAGATGGACTTCATGGAAGTCTTACCATGGATGTCCAAAGGGCATGATTCCATCTGGTTGATCGTTGACCAACTCACCAAGTCGGCCCACTTCCTATCTATCAGAGAGTAGAGTTCTGTAGAGAGATTTGGATGCCTTTATGTGCAGAATATAGTCAGACATCAGTGATTCCCCTCAACAATAGTCTCAGACCGAGATGCATGTTTCACATACAGGTTGTGAAAGGGATTTCAGGATGCTTTTGGGACTCAGTTACTCTTGAGAACAGCATTTCATCCCCAAATAGATGGTCAGACGGAGATGACCATTCAGGTTCTTGTAGATATACTTCAAGCCTATGTCTTGGACTTTGGTGGTCACATTTGGGAGGACCACCTACCACTAGTGGAGTTTGAGTACAACAATGGCTACCACTCCACCATTGGTATGTCACTGTTCGAGGCCCTATATGGGAGACCCTTCCGGTCACCAATTTGCTAGACTGACCCTAGAGAGTCAGCACTCATGTGTCCACAGCTGGTGCGAGCTACCACTGAGAAGGTGCAAACCATATGGGTGCAGATGAAGACTGCACAGAGCAGGTAGAAGTCTTATGCAGACAGACGACAGAGACCTCTGGAGTTCAAAGAGGGTGACCACGTCTTTCTTCGGGTCTCACCTTGATGGAGTTTACTGAGATTTAGACGAGGTGGAAATCTATCTACAAGATTTATCAGAACATTCCAGATACTGTGTAGTGTAGGAGAGGTCGCGTACCATCTATCTCTACTGCCACAGTTGCATTGGGTACACGATGTCTTCCACGTGTCACATGTGAGGAGGTATGTGCCTGACCCGTCACATGTCATCAACTAGGATGAGCTGTACATCGAGGATGGAGATACCATTGCAGAGTACCCAGTGCATATCAAAGATCTATAGGAGAGGATCCATCTTGGGTAATCGATTCCCTTGGTGCGCGTCTGGTGGCGGCATGTGAATCTTTAGAAGAGAACGTGGTAGCGGGAGGCCCAGATCCGTTCCCACTAGCCACATATTTTTGTGTAGCCTTTGTTTGGATTTTTTGAGATGTAAAGCCCCAAGGTGAGGAGAATTTAATGGCTTGGATTTTTCATGTATTATTTTTAAATGTTATATGGAATTATTATGAGACTAGGCACAAAAACGACACATCATTCTAAGGCTTATTGTTCTCGGAATGGTGGTCCAAACTTTTTATTAAATTTAGTGAGTCGGCACTTGTGTGCAATAGTTTCGGGATCCAAACGGATTCCCAGATTTTAAATTTGAGGGCACCGTTCTGTCCAGGGTGACTGCATTACCTATGAACCAACCAAAAATCGACCGGCGCGGGTCGAGGGAAAAAGATAATTTTAAAATGTTTTACGTAAAATAAAATTAAATAAATTCAAAAAGTTTATTTTATTTCTTTTTGGAAATATCGTCTGTAGCGCAACGATAGGGAAGAAGTTTCCAATATTAATGTCAATTCATAATGACTCAGAAACATCAACACTGAATCATTAATATCGTAGCGTGATGGGATGTCAAATATGCTTATCTTTTTTATGATAATCAATTTTTCTCATTGGTGATGATTGGGAAAAATCTCTGGAGAATCCACGGAGAGTTGGAGTAAATTCTCAGCGAAGAACGACGACAGATTGAAGTTGAGAATCGATGCTCAATCAAAGATGAAGGATCTTGACAATGAAGACACCGCGATCCTTTCATCAACGATCGATCCTTACTTAAATGTAGGGGATGCTATTTCTTTCATCTTTCCCCGTCATTGAATTTAAACAATGAACGCATATCAACCAGGAACATGTTGATCTGTAGAATCATACATTTTTGTGGGAGGGTTTATATAGAATGATTATGGGGAATTAATCCATGGTGATTTCTGTTGTAGATTCTTCTTCTTTTATGCATTTTAATAGAAGTGGATCAACGCTGTGACGAACAACGGTGGAGGTTTGTTCCTCAATTTTTTAGATTGGTTTTCCATCACCCCTTTTCTTCTCACGTGTTCTTTGCATTCTTCGTGGGGGGGACGAACAACAAATCGTTTCACACACATCTTGCAATGAAATGATCCTAAACTAGAGAGATGACATTGAAACGAACTGATGGAGGTTTGATGGCCATGACGGACATCGAATCAGCTCGGATTTGAATATGTCATTCATTGAGCGTTCTTCACGTAGGAAGATCAAAACATGTTTTTGGTGCGGATCGGAGGTCCAAAAAAAATGGAAGCAACCTTGTAATGTCGGGGTGACCAAATCCTGAGTGTTCTCGGGAAATCGTACGACCAGATGGATGAACGGGGCATCACCGAAAGCGCGACGGCAGAAGTCTGCATTTCTGGAAATTTCCAAAATACACGATGTGTACATCCGAAGACCACGCCACATAGTACTGGTGGTGGCAGCTAGGGTTTCAGGGATCCGAGAGAAATCACACGGCTTGTGACCCTGGTTACATAGCGTGTTGGACTTTCCCTAAATCTCGACATGTATTTTGGGAAGTACACGGACCCGGGATCATCTACACGGCTTCAGAATACGGAATGTATAGCATGGAAGAGGTTACTACGTGGGACTCTGCATGTATCCAGGGGGCACATGGACATGGGATGGAGTACCCGACCATGTACTCTATCATACAGCCAGGAGAGGCCAATAACGTAGGTCACCCCATCTAATGATTACACAGGTTAGAGTACAAGGGTTGAAGACTGTGTATGGCCACATGTCCTGCATACACTGAGCCAACCCCATGCACTCGGACGCAGCGTGTACACAGTACTACACACTGTGTACTAACTTTTCTACACGACCAGCCTTACGACATGGGACATTATACATGGGTAGTACCCGGGGTCAAACAACATGGAGTGTACCTTTACTACAAGCCGTGTACTTTTTGGAAACTGGTGTGGTTCTCTGGTTCATCGTATCTTGGAAATATTTCATTTGTGATATTTCCTCTTCTTTTCATTCCCTTGAAGTTCATGCACCATTTCCTAACACAAGAGTATGATCCCTTAAGCAGGACATTCTATGATAGAGTCATGCATCCATCCGAGAGGCACGGATCGAGATCCTCTATCCATTATTAACCCTAGGTAGAGTCAGGCATCGATGTGACCAACTCCACCGAGCATCGATCCTCTACATAGAAGGTGAATTCCGGATGAGTCATGGTATCCTCCATGGACCTGGCAGTGATCCTCATCGGTGTATCATGATCTTTCTTACTCAAGACAGTGTGTCTCGTAATGAGTAGATCTATTTATCGTAACCTTCTCACTCAATAGTGTGTCTCTCATAATGAATATAACCACCTCCCATGAAGTTTCCCAAAAAAAACAATATTTTTGGGTTGGACATCATCAGAGCTACCAAACTCGTGGAGTGTGTTCTCCCGGAATGAGTATTTCATGGAAATCTTCAAACTGAATCCCATGCGGGGTATACGGTTGTGTGACATTTATCTAGACTACATGTTTGGGTTTTGAGTATATCTGGTTTCTGTTTCACATGCTATATTATCTGTAGAAATATGTTTTACATAGATGACTATACGTTTATGTTGTTTACTACTTGTGGTTTTTGGGGTTCTCCACTGAGTATTCTTATACTCACCCCTGCACGGTCTTTGCCCGCACGTGTTGTGTCTTGTGCTGACGAGTAGCCTTTTGACAGAATCTAGAGCGGACCAGGACAAGACTGGGATTCCTGAGTTCCCTACAGGGGGATGCATTTCTATAGCTATGAGCAGTTATCCCAGTACATTCTTGTGTTTATAGGTTGGTCTATATAGAATTCAGACTATTGTTTTTATGGGAATGTATTCTGGGACAATTTAATTTCAGTACTTTTCCTTCTGTCCTACTCTGTTGGTTGGGATTAGTTGTATGTATGAATTTTGTTCCTTAATGATTTTTTTTCATTTCAGCATTTGTGGGCATGTGGATGTCTGTGTGTGTGTACAGGTATATAGGAAATGCCTCCCGTGTTATTAATATGCCTACTCGGTACTAGTCACCAGCCCACGACCTATTGGAGGCGGGCTTGGGGAGTCGTGGCGCAGCCCCCATTGGGACGAGTCGTGACATTCTATTAGAATATCATGATTTAATTTCTTTTCATTGAAAATGAGTCCAAAAATAATTTCCTTATTTTTATTTATTATATTACTTCTTGAAATGTTAATTTGTTATTATATTCTACTAAAAAATTGACAATGTGTCAATACATTTGTTGTTATCATCCTTGAATGGATTTAAATTGGACATACATAGGCTTGGATAATACATAGGGTATTATTAAATCTTATGTTGATGGAAATACATGATTCATAAAAATTCAATATTAATTAAAACAAACGTATTGATTCCCCCTTTATTTGAATTTCATATATATATTTCATTTACAGATTCATACTAATTCAAAAGATAATCCTTAAATAGTTTAAACGGATCATTACATTTTATGAAATATACCTTATGAGTTCTTGATTAATACATGTAAAGTCATATTTATCTTCAAAAATTCATATATGATCATTCAAAAACACAAAATCATCCTTACGATGGTTAGAAATATCCTTAAATACTCATGAAATTATAGTTACACTCACAAATACAATTTTATTATAATTATTTTCTTTAATAATTATATAAAATTATTCTTATAGAGATGGAATTCATCCTTAATGTGCTCACATGAAATTATATTTTTATGTATTTTATATCCAAAATTACTTTTAAAATGATTATATTTCATTGGAATATTTCAGTAAAAAATGAATCTATTTCAGAAAAACACTTCCCCAATTTATTAATCTTTTATATATCTATTCCAATCACTAGAAATCATCCACGAAATCATTTCATCACATATTGATCATTTTTAGGGGATTTATATTGTGGGTTATATATTAAAAAATTCAATCAAAATAGACATATCCAAAAATAATAGTATCATTTAATATTCATATTCAATATTCTATATTCTTTAGGTTCTCTTCATTAGAATCAAAACCCAATAGCATCAATACGGTTTCAAAAAATGTTATTATCCAACAAATATATTTAGTGTTGTAATAGATTCATATATATAAAAATGATAATTAAATAGATATAAGAACATTTATTTAATTTTCTAGAGAAGAGGAATTGTACAATGGGTTTGTATTTGTTGCTAATAATATTTATTTTTTAATATTTTTGGTATATAAATTTGGAATTATTTATTCATGAAAAATTAATACTATTGTCTTAAACCTAGTTTTTATTCCTGCTATTTTACTTTTGAAACGTGATTTTTTATATTTATATGTTTCAGACCAAAAATAACATTTGCATATTATTAAGCCATTAAAATGATATTTATTGAAATACATTGATTTTAAATAACCATAAAATAAATTTCATACATTGGAGATTTTATTTTTTGTTAGAAAAAAAGATGCCAATATTATTTTTAATTATATTATATTATCTATAAACACATTATTGGTTTTATAATCATTTATATTAAATATTACATCATTTTTACACAATAGTGAAGTCTTAATACACATTTTATAAACCTAAATTATTTTTCTTTTCACTCAAAATATAACCTATTAGAGAAATATATAAAAACATTATAATTGAATAATACGAATTTTCTAATTCTAAATTAGATTTTCTCTTTATAAACATTATTTTCTATATATAATAAATTTAATAAATAAAAAAAATATTAGTTTATTCGAAAATCAATAATTTGAACCTTAAAATATAATTAATATATTATTATAGATATATTAATTCTAACTCACATATATATAACTGAATACTCATTATTTTGATAATACAAATTATTTAATTTTATAATTTATACTATTTCCATAGGATATTTCAAATTTTATTGAAAACATGTATATTTCATAAATCAGTCACATTACTATAAAAATGATCGTGGTACTATGTCGATGTTCTAATACCCACATAACCCTTCAAACTACTATATTAACCATAATAAATATTATTAATTATATCAAAAAAATCATTTGTGCAATACTCTATGTTTTTTATTTCATGTCTATTTTAGGGATTATAGATTTATTTTTATGAATAGTATATCTTTTATTATTGTTTTTATTTATATAATTGGATCTATTATGCTTCTTATATACCATTTTTTATAGTATTTATTATAAAACACACAAATTATATGTATTTTAATAATGTGATAAAATAAAAGGGATTGGGGTGTATAAACTCTATCTAAATGGAATTTTTTAATATTATAGTAGAACTGAACAACTTATATTACCCCCTAATAAAGAATTTTATCACGGAAACACTAGGCATACATCAATATATAAACATATATAACAAATTATACATTATATGACAAGTTATTCTCTATATGCATTTCATTATTTGGGATTATGTTAACTGTGTTGGTCATGTAGTTCCTCTGTATCAATATATAGAATAAATAATTTACATTATATAGTTTGGTTATAATAGATAAATTTTAATGACTCAAGATATTATGAATTATTTTTCCATATAAATTTTATTACATTGGTAGTGTGCATTAAACACAATAGGGAATCTAAATGGACCATGATATAATATTAAATTATTTTTATCCTCTTTTACTATTATATCTTAGTCATTTAACATATCTGTTTGAATAGGAATACACATATTATCAAAATTAATTATAATGGTTCAAATAATTAAAATTTATTTATAAATAAGTAATTAATTTTTAGAAATATCTTTATATATGTTAAAAACACATTTCTACTCAAAAAGATTTTCATTAATTTTGGGGAACAAATATGGAAATTTATTTATTCTATTTTAATATTCCATAAGAAAATAACATTATATTTTGAATAAAAATAGCAGAATTAGCATATGGCTAATTTCTGTGAATTTTATGAAAATATTAATTTCTTAATTAATTATGATTTTTTTTAATATAAACTTTAATCTTTTATAAATATTAAATATTTGTATATTATTTAAAAATGATATTTATGTATATTTTTTTAAACTATGTTTTTATTAATCTAATATAAGAAATTTTATACAAATTCATAAATATTTTATATATAAAAATATTCTACACATATGAATATTTTTTCTTTCAAATAAAACTTTTTCTTGCATTTTATTGATGAATTTAAAATTAAATTCTACATATTCATTGAGTTTAATTTATAATTACTAATTTCATATTTTAAAAAATCATAATAAATATTAACTAATTTGTTAAAAATATTTTTTGTTTCAAATTAGTTGTAAAAACATGAAAAATATACATATTATTGTTAAGGTTAATTCTAGTAAATTTGGGGTTACACTAATTAGAGAAGAATTAAAACTACCTAAAAATATACAAATCTTATTTTCGAGAAATTTATATATTTAATCACATTTATGGATTTAATGGTTCATTTTTATACATTTTCCATGTCTAATGAATTAGTATACATTTTTCATTATAAAAATTATATGCACATCCCCTCTTACAAAAATAAAAGAGAAACCAACCCCTATCTTAATTAAAATTATAATTAGTTTACGATCATCCAATAACTGACCAAATACCATTCATTATCCCCTGATCAAATCCTAGAGGCATTTTTTTATTATAAAATTCTTTAATGAAGGCTTTATCGATAAACATAAAGGGGCTCTCCAAATGATATTTTTTGTCCATACCCAGGAATTTTAATTTAATTTTTTTATTCTAATTAATTGTTAAAATATTATTCTATAATTTTCATAAAATAAAATTATTGTAAACTCTATAATTAGATTCTATTATGTTAATTATACTACCTACATTAAGAAATTCTCCCATAAAATGGGAAACCAAACTGTCAATATTTTTATGAGGGACTCATACCTCCTGAAGCAGTACAATTTGTCTTCCACCACTAACACTAATGAATATATACAAATAAAAATTTAATATTTTGAATCAATATTTATGAAATAATTATAAATCATTTATTATTATATCGCATTTATTTTCTTACCTTTCAATCTGTTGTAAAATGACAACATCACTCATAATTATGTGTAGACTATAACATCCACTAAGTAGTGTGACATATTTTTCATTTTATGTATATTTCATGAATATATATGTTATCTTAATAAAAAAAGTATTCTATAAATGTCATTTTTAATTTCACATTCGTTCTTTTATTTCATCTAGAAAATGGAAACAACATTCATGCATATGTACGACAGGTTTTCTCTATAAACGTAGTAATTTTCATTATATATATATATATTGATAAATAAATATATAGTGAACATATATGGTATTTAAATCGTGCTAAAATTCTTATGATTATTGATCCATGATCAAAATAAACTAACTAAAAAAATACCAAAATATACATGAATAACGGAGCATTAATTATTGAAAACATGATTCTGAAAAGTAATTATTATGAAATGGGTAATTGAAGGTCATATGTAAGGAACACATAGTTTCATATATATTAGTTTTTTTAGAAATAAATTATAAATAAACCTATATTTATTATATAGGAGGATCAGCCATGTAGGAATATTTTGGAGACCTCAACTAACAGATTATTATCTTAAATTGCCTTCCTTGTGACATTTGTTATTCTATGAACCTATCGTTATTTATTAGAATAATATATAGTATAATAAAAATATTAAACAATAAATTTAGATTCTATAATGACATTGAATGTTTCATTTATTTTTAATCTTTAATGGGTCCCATGATTCATTTGTTACCAAATGATATAATAGATTCTTGTCTCGCTTTTATTTTAGTTAAACACATGCAATTTACAGCACTTGATTCTTTTTTCCTGTTTATGTACTATATAAGAAAATATTTTATGATTCTTATTGTAAAACAATTAGGATATAAAAATAAATATAACTTAAATTGTTTCATGGTGCTTATGATTCAAATGTTTTCATAGTGGTTTGAGTTTTATTTTACAATCTCATTATTAAATAGGATTATGTATCATTATGTTTATAATGATTAAATATTATCATCAAACTATCATGAAACTCTGTAATTTTATTCGATTATATTTATTTATATATGAAAAATTATTCCCATATATTTTAACCACATTATGTATTTAATAATTGAATTAAATATTGTTAATAAAAAACAATTTTATTTCTCTCTTAGGTCGAAAATCCTTTTTATTCCATGTCAATATTTTTTAAAATAGATTTAAGGGGATATTTTTCTATTATCAATGTACTATTTATGAAATATTTTCACTTTTTTTAATTATTACAAACTCATTTAAAATAAATCATCTTTTAAATTTCAAAACATGTCATTTTTTTAATTTTAACTAAAATTGTGATTGGAACAAATGTTTTAACATACAGAAAATGATAATAAATTCCAAACATTTTGAATACAATATGATATAATTATTAATTTACAAGATTTCAGGTTTATTTTTTTAGAATTTCTTTTATTTAATATTTGGTTATTCTCATTATATTTTGAATAGTTTATCTCCAAATTTGAAATGATGTGTTCTATATGAAATGTTCTAGGTGATCATTCAAAATTATTTTCCAACTGAAAAGTCATCCATTCATTATTAATTTAACATTACATGAGATATATTCTAATTAAACAATCATAATTCACTACCAAGGTATTTTATGACTTCTATGATAAGTTTTTGATAGAACTAATTTCTTTTCTATAGGTTGGGATTTTGAAATTGACTCATTTTCTCTCCGGTTATTCAATGGTGGATTAGTTAAATTATTGTTATACCCGTTTATTTTCCATAAGTTAATATATGATAAAAAATTTTTGGAATATGTTTTATTTTCATATGTTATGATAAAATTAATGTTATAAAATATCATGGAACAAATATGTTTAATTTTAATTATGTAATAGTCGGAACTATACATATTACAATGCATTGGGTAATGATTGATGTATACCAAGATAAAAAATACCACAATGTGGGATAAACCTAGTATAAAAATATGATTTATCTTCTATTATATTTGTTGGAGAGAACCTTTTCTACTATGAAGGTTATTTGAGAAAACACATTATAGTATAATATCACTAGAAAAGATCCTTCACTACCATGGAAATGAAATTTTATTCTTATAAATATTCCGAAAATCAAGGTTTTAGCCTATATTATTCTCACGTGGATCATGTTCATTGATTATATTATGGTCACTATATTATGAGCTACTGTCATTTATTCCATGACATGATGTTATGATCATTGATATATACTGTATGTTTTTTAAATGTTATTCCTATTTTCTCATTCACTTATATTCATATTATGATTATATAATCAGTGGTATTGATATTTTTACAATCACTATTTATCATAGATCAACAATTATTTTGATCCAATTTTCTAGGATTTGATGAAACATTTAATGTATGATAAGACTAAGAAGTGTGGTACTTGTCATGAAATATGTAGGCGATGATGTAGAATCATTAAGAAACAATTTTTTTCATTTATATGTTTCCAAATTTACCTGTAAATTTGTGAATCAAACATGGATCATTATGTTATTTAATAATTATTCAAATATTAATATGTTATTTCTATGTACATGGTTATTGGGTAATTAAAGTTGGTATATGAGATAGTTTTAGTTAACTATAAGTAACTAGGATAAGAAAAAAAATTTGAGATCTGGAGGGATATGAATAAGGATAAGTATTAGGAATAGACTATTAATATGAAATTATCATAGAATATTGGTTAGGTATAGATTAGGAGGATCCCATGAAATTAATCCCCTATAATGATAGTACATGTAGTTAGAGCTCTAGTTAAATGGTAAGTAAGGGTATTTACTCTGTGATGGGGGCATTGGGATCTTAGTCAAGCATTACCTTCTGCATAATATGAGTCTTTGCAACTTACTAAGGTTCAATACTCTTGGATGATATTTTTGGGAACTTCTCATACTCTTCAAAAAAAATAATGATAGAATGAAATAGTTTATGACCATGAATGAACTATTTTAAAAAAATTGGTGTCATTGTTTGAAAAAAAAAATATCTAGATTTATACATCCAAAAAATCATTTTTCATCATTAATAACACTGATTAATAATTTTTAATGGATTTTACTAACCAATTTGGTTTTTGAAATGGAATGATGATGTATTAATGATGTTGTGGTGGGGAAAATATTGGTTAATTACTAATGTAACCCATTCGATCTTAGTCATATTGAGATACATATATCACAAAAGGTCTTTATGAATGTTAATTTGTATCCCCAATTATTTGATATTGAATTAAAGTGAAAAAATTATTTTATAATGATCGCGTCTCAAGTAAATGATTTATCTTTTATTTATGTTTTTTAAATGTGCTTCATATAAATCACATTATTTTCTCTCCAGTTGTATTTTATGTCATCTTAGGCATGTATTTGAATTCACTATATAAATTCCATCTAAATTTTTATATAATGGTAGTACAGATATTTATTCTATGCCAACCTATAATAATTTTATCTCAAATGATAAACAAGATCATCTAATATATATGAAAACTATTTTATGGGTATTTATTTCTTTTAAAAAGTCATTCTTATCATAGATCGTTTGAGGGAAATTGAAAATTTATTATATGCCAATAACATGAGAGTTTTTAAATGTATTTATATAAGTGATTCCAAGATTTAAAATGGATAAGGAACTATATTTCATTACATTACTCTACATTTTTGATACACCTATTTGATTGGAACCCTTTATAGTGACCCCAATTGAATTAAATGAATTAATGTAACAACTCTACGAGAATCTAAAATTTCGATTCATCAACCCTATATGTCCACATGGGGTGAAATGGGCTTTTTTACTAAGAGGAAATATGGATCATTGATAATAAACATTGATTAACTAGTTTCCAAGAAGATGAAAATTTGGATTATTTGTCCTATAACATGTATGGATAATTTTTTTACAACTATGTATTTATCAATACTATTTGAAGAATGGAATTCATTATGGATATCAACAATTTAGTTTTTTGAAGGGTGATATACCTAATATATCATTCCACAAAAGTATTGGGAATAATATATATATATATATATTGATTCCATTGTTTTATTAGTAATTAACTGTATATCTTCATGGATTTAAAAAATAGGTTATTTATAGATTCACTTTATTTTTATTTGAAACTATTAATTATTATATTTTAAACTATTAAATATTTAAGGTACAAAATAAAGATCATTATATAATAATGATGAAGGCCCTGAGGTAAAATAATTAGTATATTAAATAGAAAAGATGTGATTTTTTATTTCCCAAAGAATCATTTTGGGTCATGTAATCTCAATACAGGATATACTAGTCGAACCATCAAATATGAACACTATTGAATGTTAGCTGAGACCATCCATGAAGATTGTGATCCATAGTATTCAAGGATTGGATTGATATTATTGATATATTGTAGAAAATTCACATTATTGTTCACTATAATCACCATATTAACACAAAAGGGACAATGTTCCTTTATATTGATATATATTATGAAATTTTATAGAATTAAAAAAGAAGGTAGTCAGTGTTTATGTTCTTATATTACTATAATAAATAGAGGAGTTTTAGTATATAGTGATTCATCGATGAATGAATTGGGATGAATCTTCATGTCTAATTATATAAAGATAGATTATGCCTCATGAAAATTGAATATTCATGAACTGAATATCAATAACCATGATATGGAGTTAGTAATAGTATATTATTCATTAAATATTTGGGATAATTATATTAATATAAAAATTATATATATATATACATATTTATATAATCCATAAGAGTTAAATGTATAAATTTAGATAAAAGGGTTTATCCATCACCATAGAAGATTGTTGGAGTATATTAAATATTGTGATTTCTAAATACATTACCACCCTAGAAATGATAACAAGGGGATGATAATATGATTCTAATGGATGATTCAATATTTTCTAGGATGAGGACTTGAAAATGTCCAATATTTAGGGATTTTCACAAGATAGGTCATTATGTAATGATATAAATGAGAAAATCATATCTTTCTAAAACAATTTTTCAACAGGAAACTAATTAATGATTGCTATGGAACAAAAAATATATATAGAAGAAGGTGAAGAGTTTTTAAATATTTAACAATTAATGTGATATAAAGATAATGTTAAATTATCTCTTAAATATCCCATTCTTTTTATATTTTAAGAAGTTTATCTTATAGGAATATTATAGTTCTTCATTCACTATTTATCCTAAAATTAAATAGATATATAGAGATTTTAATGTGAATTTATAGTGTGATACATTAATAGAGATATTAAAAAAATTATATTGTTTATTGGGTTGTTATAATTACATAGCAATAAGACAATAATTTATGATTCTATTATAACCAATATGCATACAATAATGGAAATGGGAAAAACCCACCATGGATTTTGTTTATGGACACCCAAAAATGGATAATGTGCTGAATTAATTGAGGTTTTCTTTTGATCAAATGGATACAACTGAACAATACATTTCTATTATAGAAGGATTGTATCTGGATCATCATTAAAGGATATACATTACCGATGTATTTTGGTATCATGGAGTACCAAATTCTATAGTATCTCAATGGGGTATGAGGTTTACCTCAGTCTTCTAGAAAATATTTTAGTGATATATTGATATAGAATTGAGTTTTAGTATTTTGTAACTTACATAGACATATGATCACTATAACCCAAAACCTAAAAAATTAAAGGATGTTTTTATATCATGTTTGTAATGACCCGAAAATTTGAATAAATCTTGTTTCCTATTGTTGGGTGTTACGTTATTTTTTGTCATACTCCACAAAACTGTTTCATTTGATAACATGAGTATAATAAAAATGAGACTGTTGGGTTTTGACTATTATATGA
This sequence comes from Viscum album, assembly GCA_963277665.1. Taxonomy (NCBI): domain Eukaryota; kingdom Viridiplantae; phylum Streptophyta; class Magnoliopsida; order Santalales; family Viscaceae; genus Viscum; species Viscum album. The sequence continues at coordinate 1,602,441,869 of OY728141.1, read as the reverse complement.
CCTTTAGTCAGTATGACCATTATAAACTAAATTTTGTGACTATTTTATCTAAATACAAGTGATCTTGGTTAATTAATATAGACAAAAGATTTGATGGCCTCATCCAGTGGTCTTGGAATGATCAAAGCCCATTTAACAGAACATGGGAAGGAGGTAGCACCACTAGGCTTTGCTGTGGACCAATCCCAAGCCTAACTTCATCATGTGAAGCTAGAACAGAATCGCCTTCATGAGAAATTCAAACTGATAGAAATTACTACTCGTGCGATGTTGGCCGAGCCTCCCTCATATTCTCTCACCTTATCACACCTTACACTTAGGTCATATGCTTGTGTTATAAGGGGCTATGTAAGGAGATCATAACTGCCTTGTGTAATCCTTTTTTTAAATAAAAATTTTGATTTCTTCTTACGATGAAGTTTATTAACTATCAAATGACCGGATAAATATAGTATGAATATTTTTGATGAATTTTAAAAAAAGGATATTTTAAAAATGTTTTATGTAAACCTTAAATAACTAAAAATGTGTAATGATTTTCAAAAAATGGTCTTCTAAAATTATGTTCAGTACGAAATTTAGAGTCTATAAAGATCAACATGATTTTTGATGAATAGTAAACTATGAATAGTGATTTTATGCTTAGGATTAGTAATGTGACAAAATAGACTAGTAATCTCACATAAAGAAAGTATTAATATAATCTAGGCACCTTGACTAGGTAACGTGATTCAATAAAATAGGTTAATGACTGTTTTAGAAATTATTAGTCAAGTATTAGTTTTTCTGGGTGAATATTGTTTTTAATTAAAAATTAAATTAAAATATTTAGAAAATTATTTTTATAAAATGGATTTCATTTTTGAACTCAAAGAATCGATATTATGTTAAGGTAATTTTTGGGGATTTTTCTGAAAAAAAAAATGAATTTTCGGTGAATAGTGTATCTATTTAATAATTAAATTAAAAATATTTTGAAAAATATTTTTATAAAATGGAGATCATTTTTGAAATCAGAGCCTCAATATTTGGTTAAGGTGAAATTTTGGGATTTTTCTGAGAAAGTTGAATTTTCGATGAATAGTGAAAATACAGTTTTAGGGTTTTGGTATGTTTAATAACATCATTACGGTCTCATGATGATGTCATGAGATATTTTAAGGGTTGGACGACCAAAGAAGATGAATTTTTGTATTGGGGGACCCATGTGGCCAAAACCATGGGAAAATACCATGGGCAAGCCCATGGTTTGGCCAAAACCACCAATGAGGTGTCCCTTGGCCATTAATGCCTTGTCACCTCACTTTCCCAATAAATACCAAGCCATCCTCTCATCCATTAGACTCTCAACTCTCCCCCAATGACGCTTTGGTCTCATTACCTCCCAAGGAGTCCTCCCAAGGTGCCCCCAAGCCCTCAGAGTCCCAACATTTGAGTTTTATGAGTTACGTTTTAAGGTATGGGATCCTACCTCTCTCTTCCTTTTCAAGTAATCTCTTTTATGTAATTTCGTTTATGCTCTATGATATTATGTTGGAGGATGTTCTTTTATATACCTCTTACTTCCCTTTTCAATTTCATATGATTAGATACCATCTCTTTCTCTCATCAATTAATTTTAAGAAATTTTAAGTGACGCCATTAGGCTACTGAATTTTTAAGGGATTCATTCAACTTTCTCATTTTTCAAAGTTCTATCTTCATGTCAATTATTTCAAGTTCCTTTTCACATTTTTGGGGTATTATATCTATATCTATCATAAAAATCTTTTATGTTCATTTGATGAGAGACCCTATTTGATCTCGTCAATTCATTTTTTTGAAGTTTAAGTAACTTTGTAAGGCTGCTGAATTTTCATAAAAGAAATGTTATTTTTGACTTCCTTCCATGTTCTTCATTTCATATGGTATATCATTCAAATTTCATTACCATGTTCTCAAATACTTTATATTCTATCCCCATACTATTTTATAGATCATTAATGAGTGGGTGACCCATGTCCTATAAGGCCCCAGCCTTAAACCTTACTTAATCTTGAGTTATTACAAGATTACACATTGAGGATCTTTTCAGGTTTAGTGTTTTAGAGAATTAGATCATGAAACATGAATTACATTCCACATTTAAACAAATTGGTTTCATAAAAGAAAGTATTCATTCTTCCCATCAACGGAAACATATGTAAAATAAAACACGGATTCTTTCTTGACACATCCTTGATACTATCATCACATCATGTACATTTCCCTTGACCTGTGAATAACATTTCAAAAACATGGGATGAGCATAAAAATCTCAGTAAGGGTTATAAAAATATGGAAAGGAAACATGATTTCATATATACATAAGAATGAAATCATACTTTACCCATAAATCATAGGCACTTTAACATACCACATCAAATCCTGAATAAATCATAGAAATCATAAGACGTAAAAGGTAACTTGAGTCATTCATAACATTCTTACATAGGGAGTAACCCTCTTGGTTACATTTGGAATACCCATCACAGTATATTCCTTAAATCTCTTCGGAGAAACCTTAAGGTTTCACTCCTTCGCGTTACCCAATTCATTGGAGAGCTATATCGGGCTCACCCACCCTTAGTTTATCACGGAACCACCCGTTTTCATAACAATTCCCAAGAACCATAACATAAACGTATCACATAAACATGCATAAAGGAAACATAACATTTCCACATTTCAATCACAATATAACATTTTATTATATTGAGATAATGAATCCATTAAAAAAGAAACCATTTCTAAAACAATTTAAAAAATTTAATAAAGAGATTTTTGAATCAAAGTGTCCCATAACACCTTGAAGATTTTAAAATTTTAAATCATTAATATCCATATAAATAAATCCTTAAAACCATTTTGAAAACATTGATATTAATAACAAATAATTAAAACATTTAAAGCGATATTATGGTTAAAGGGGTTCTACCAAAATTAAAGACAATTGAATACAATAATTGAGGAATAACATTTAGTCAGAACATTATAATATCATGAGAATAAATGGATTCATGATATAATATTCCAAAGGACATTATATACACCATATAAGAGTGAATTGGGGCATAACAACAATGATGTCTCAATAGAAATTTCAAATGTGATGAATTCCCTTATAAAGAAGGTATCCTTAAATTAAGGATAATTCAATCTCAAAATTATGTGTGACAAATATAAATACACCTAATATAAGTGGATATTAAGTTTAAAACAATAAACGTTCATTCACACATATTCAAAAGATGACATATTCAATAACTACATATTGAACCCAAAGAAATCGAAATTGGGTTAAAAAGTTCCCTTGGTAAAATTCGTCAGCCTAACGGCGTCACTTCAAAAATTCATAAAATGAGTTGATGAGAGATAAAAAGGGTATCTCATCACATGGACATAAAATTTACATAAATAAGGAAATATAAGAACATATCCCAACATTACAATATGTAAATTAAAATACCCAACAAAATAAGTCTTTCAAAAAGAGGAGGGTGAAAGGTTCCCTTACCGACTTGGGTATCTTTCGAAACATACACCCCATGAAGGAAAGACAATACTTAATTGATGTAAATACTCATAAACAGAATTATATTATACAAAGAGTAGAATAATGGGCAGTACATATACCACTCAAAGGAAATTGTGGCAAATGTAGCATAAATCTCACGGGAATGAAAGTGAGATGAAAAATCCTTTACGAAAACTCGGCAGCCTAACGGCGCCACTCAAATCTTCCAAAATGAATTGATGATAGAGAATAGGGTATCTCATCACATGAACATAAAAAATAACAGTATGATTAATATAAAATAACATCTCAATAACAATAAATATGAGCTTTAAAAGGAATGACATAAAAGAGTGTACTTAAAACGAATGAGAGGAGTAGGATCCCTTACCTCAAGTCCAACTTGTCTTGTTCGTTTCTTTATATTCCTGAATAATAAACTTTGGTCAATTAATAATTGCCTAATTACCTCCTTTAGAGATTATTATACAGTTAATATCACATATTATAATGTTATAATAATTGTTTAATAATGTTAGTTCATATCAGATGTTTTTGCCGATGTTTGGTACATGAGTCAAAAATGAACTTGTTTGAAAAAAGATTGCCCATGTATTTATAAGTAAATAATTTCCAGAATATTATTAATGATTAAAATATCATATATATCCATTAAATATTCATTTCATACTATTCCATATCATTTGGAGATAAAAAACGAAAAGCACCGTTCATGGAGACGGTAGGCCGTACGTACGCATGAACGCTACTTTCATTTTTTTGTCGTATTAATGGAATTAAAAAAAAGAGAGAGATATATATATGTTATAATTACAGAATGATATCCATAATTTTGATGTAATATATTACATATATATCCATTATATATATGTACTTATAATATTACATAACATTTTGAGATAAGAAATGAAATGTACCGTTCATTGAGACGGTAAGCCGTACGTACGCATGAACGCTACTTCCATTTATATTTAATATTTAATGGAATTAAAACATAATGATACATAATAGTATTTTAATTCCAGTATGGTATCATATATAATATCATTAAATATATCCTTTATACGTACCACATATGGTATTAACGAATCAAATCACTTTGAGGGGGCGGTAGTCCGCACTTCTTTAAATGAAGATATCACATTTACCCATATTGGAAACCATAAAGGTATGCCCAAAATGAAAAATACAGAAGATTAAGGAAAACATAAACATATTATATATCATATATAAATATATTTTCATCTTAATGGACACCTTTTAAGGTGTTAAAAGAATTTTGAACAATCATCGTTTCGGGAGGCAGAAATTCTCCATCCACGGAAACAGTATGTTCTTTAACCATTAGATGTATGTGTGTGAAAGTGTAGATCGAATCCTTATTGTAAAAAAATCCTAGTATATTTATGATACTGGATTTATTACAAAAGAAATGAATAATAAGAGTTTAGGGGGTTGGAGAAGCAAAATAAAACAAAAGGACTCAAGTGAAGACATTACCTTAAAATCAGGCAACTCCCTTTGGTTTGAGCTCAAAGGCTTCCTTGGGAAGACTTCTTCCCAAAGTGAGGCTTCAAGGAGTATGAGAGGGAATTGGAGAGACAAAATGGGTAGAGTTTGGCCGAGAAAAAGGCTTTGGGAGTGTGGGTAAAGAGGTAGGGGTGGGGGCCTTTTATAAGAGGAGAGGAGGGCCACTCTTGTAAAGTTACAAAATGTTACTTTATTTTCAATAGGGTTTCGGATTTTAAATTCCCACATTGATTTATTTAGAGGCCAAGGTGATAAGGGTTCTAAATCCACTCATCCAATAGGTTTTGGGCATGTTTAGGTCTTAGATATTACATTATCTTTCCATTTTATTTAAATCGTTAAATAATGAGGTCATCGCTGCATCATCATGATGTCATAGATAATTTAATTTATTTAATGTCTAAAAATTATAAAGAATATACTATGATGTAGGAAATCTTTTGATATTTCCAATGAATATTTATAGTCAAAAATATTATTTGTATAACACCATGTAAATATTGTTTTAGTAAAACATTTCATGTTTGTCTAATTTTTACTTTAACTTTAAATAAAAAGATATTAATGTCATTTTCCAACCAAAGTGGCTTCATGGGGTCGCCAAGTTTACCCATGGGTTTTCATGGTCGTCCATGACACATCCAATGAGGTTAGGACATGTGTCATGTTCATTTCATATTATTTAAACATTATTTTTACCTTAAACTACACTAATTACCTCTAATCGCGATTAAAAACTTAATAAGTTACAATTCACCAAAAAAATATTTTTATCCCATTAAACCACATTTTACTTCTTAATGACAACCATTTATGTCGGATTTCTGAAATTCAAAATACAAAGATGGAAAAATTTCATTTCAATGGAAAAATCAGTTCTTATAAGTACCACTTAGTGGTTTCACTATTCATCAAAAATTGAAGTTTTTCAGAAAAATCCCAAAAATTCACCCTAAGCTATATTTGATATTCCAAATTAAAAAATTATGTCTATTTTACAAAATTCAAAACATATAAGTCACATTAATTAATTTAATAATTAATTCCCGCTGTCCGAGCAAATAGCGTGTTTTTATGAAACAATAAATATCAAAAGATTGACACTAGTTTAAGTCTGATTTCACAGTGAAATTAATTCCAACGACCACTATTAGATTTAATGGTAAAAATATATTCTAATCTCAATTTAAAACCAATTCAAAATATAATCTAATCATATAAATAAATTAGATTAAAAAGAGGTTTTGAATTAAAATACAACATTTTACATTATTCATTAAAAAATGAACTTTATCGGAAAGATACCAAAAATTTACACAAAGTAAATTTTGATGTCCCGATTCTTAAGAAGAGTTTTATTAGGTCCAATATAATTTATAAGAGTGAAAAAAACTATATTTAATTACGGTTCACCATCAAAAGGCGATTAGTGAACCTTTAGTGAAAACCATGGCCTATACGCCTAAAATTGAATTCTTCCCGTATTTTAAGACTTTATCTTTTATTGAATAAATGTAAAAACATTTAAAAACATGTATAATCATATTTTAGTTATTTCTATCCATTCCTGCTAATACAACGGCTACATGTTAACTACCATTTAAAATAATATTATTTTATTATTAGAGTGCAACGTAAGATTCCCAAGAAACTCGTTGTTGCGTGTTGGGTACGCCATCGAGCATAGTGTCCCCATTAAAGTAATTTTAATATTTTATTCACAAATATGTATAAATATGAAAATTTCATATTCTTTATTTACCTAGGGTGTTACATCCTTCCCCCCTTTTGGGAATTGCATCCTCGCAATTTTTTAAAATTGAGCTTGGAAACATCCTTGAAAGTCCCAAATCGGAACAAGAGTCGGTAAAACAATCCCTTTAAAATAAAGAAAGATAAGTACAAAGGTCACCCGAGTTAACCCATACTAGGACTCCATGTAGAATGATATGGACATGGAGGAGAAAACATAGGGTCATGTTCTGATGGAGAGTGATAGAAAACATGTTTAGGAGAAAGTTAACAATAAGAAAATCACAAACTTGTGATGAGTTAAACGGTGTTGGGTTCCCCAGTAGGAAAAGTTAATAGACAACATTTTTGCTTTAAGTTACTTTTTATTGAGGAATTTTTTTTTGAGCTTAAATAAAACAAAAGAAAACATACTTACTTGTCATGTTGACTTCCAACTTTTACTAGATTCCTTAATCAAACTCATATTTTTTCCAAAAGACGAGTATTTAGGGAGACTTGTTCGCATTTAGATTACTATAATCAACTTCTAGAGAACCAACTAATCCAAAAAATAGAACTATATACATCCCATGCCTTTAGGGTTTAACTAAAACCAAAACTAGAAAGGTTAGTACAAGGTCAGATAATCCAAGAAAGGATAACCCTTTATAAAAAGAAAATCTATTCTTAATCTCAAAATTTTTCCAACAAAACCCAAAGTTCAACGATGACCATTCGATAACCAATTTGTCCATTAAATTTTTCAAAGTAAACCAATCTATGATTGAAACCCAAATATTTGAAGGATTTAGTCACATAGTCTTCCATGTTAAATCGTAACATTTATCTCCAAACAACATTAGTTGCTCCTAAATTCTCGTATTGAAAATTAATTAACCAAATCACATATCCTCCATGATAGGTTAATCAATTTCATAAATAACCCAAAATCAACTTACTATTAATTCATAAAATCATCTAACTAAAAGGAATCAGTCAAACTAACCAGGTACTTCACGTAGTACAGTGGTAGGCGATAAATACCAGTTGCACTTTGGTTGTGGGTTCGATTCCCACAGCTTTTTCCGACGCAACAGGTTGTCACACGGTCTACGTGTTGTCCTTTTTCCAAAACTATATAATTCTTAAATCATTCCCCAAAAATAGATATAATCATCAAAAATGATCATAACATATTTTAACCTCAAGTTTATCTCATGCCTTTCATTTTCCAGCATATCATATAATAACCAATAATTACCTCAAAAGTAAGGATCATATAAACCCTAACGTTTACCTTTATAATTATTACCTGAACTTCCACATCGATTGTCGTACATGATGCATTATAGAACATACCAATGTTCAAGTGGTTGATCATGACTCCTTGATAGTTTGTTTAGAACAACCATGAGTTTCCTCATTGAATACCCTATTTCATCCAGTCTCTTAATTAGAGAACCACCACAGTTTCCTTCAAACCAATTGTCACTTTGGTGCCTACTAGATCCAGCCGTTTACTAAAACCAAAAAGGTCAGTGTGAGTATATCAACAAAAACATCATGTACTAATGAGTAAGATAAACACTAAGATATACTTACTCATTCACTTTATCTAAAACTAGGACTCTTTCTGAAATTCTAACCATTATGGTAATGTCACTTATGCTTAAAGAATAACCTAACCTCTAAAGTTATCTAAACCGACCATTGATACCAACTATAAGGCCCCAGCCTTAAACCGTACTTAATCTTGAGTTATTACAAGATTACACATTGAGGATCTTTTCAGGTTTAGAGTTTTAGAGAATTAGATCATGAAACATGCATTACATTCCACATTTAAACAAAGTGGTTACATAAAAGACAGTATTCATTCTTCCCATCAACGGAAACATATGTAAAATAAAACACGGATTCTTTCTTGACACATCCTTGACACTATCATCACATCATTTACCTTTCCCTTGACCTGTGAAAAACATTTCAAAAACTTGGGATATGCATAAAAAGCTCAGTAAGGGTTATAAAAATATGGAAAGGAAACATGAGTTCATATATACATAATAATGAAATCATACTTTACCCCTAAAGCATAGGCACTTTAACATACCTCGTCAAATCATGAATAAATCATCGAAATCATAAGACATAAAAGGTAACTTGAGGAATTAATAACATTCTTACGTAGGGAGTAACCCTCTTGGTTACATTTGGAATACCCATCACAATATATTCCCTAAATCTCTTTATAGAAACCTTAACGTTTCACTCCTTCGCATTACCCAATGCATTGGAGAGCTATATCGGGCTCACCCGCCCATAGTTTATCACGGAACCACCCGTTTTCAAAAAAATTCTCAAGAACCATAACATAAACGTATAACATAAACATGCATAAAGGAAACATAACATTTCCACATTTCAATCACAATATAACATTTTAGTATATTGAGATAATGAATCCATTCAAAAAGAAACCATTTCCAAAACCATTTAAAACATTTAATAAAGAGATTTATGAATCAAAGTGTCCCATACCACCTTTAAGATTTTAAAATTTTAATTCATTAATATCCATATAAATAAATCCTTAAAACCATTTTGAAAACATTTATATTAATAAGAACAAATAATTAAAACATTTAAAGAGATATTTTGGTTAAAGGGGTTCTACCAAAATTAGAGACACTTGAATACAATAATTGAGGAATAACATTTAGTCAGAACATTATAATATCATGAGAATAAATGGATTCATGATATAATATTCCAAAGGACAGTATATACACAATATAAGAGTGAATTGATGCATAACAACAATGAAGTCTCAATAGAAATGTCAAATGTGATTAATTCCCTTATAAAGAAGGTATCCTTAAATTAAGGATAATTCAATCTCAAAATTAGGTGTGACAAATATAAATACACCCAATTTAAGTGGATATTAAGTGTAAAACAATAAAATTTCATTCACACATATTCAGAAGATGACATATTAAATAACTACATATTGAACCCAAAGAAATTGAAATTGGGTTAAAAAGTTCCCTTGGTAAAATTCGTCAGCCTAACGGCGTCACTTCAAAAATTCAGAAAATGAGTTGATGAGAGATAAAAAGGGTATCTCATAACTTGGACATAAAATGTACATAAATAAGGAAATATAAGAACATATTCCAACATTACAATATGTAAATTAAAATACCCAACAAAATAAGTCTTTCAAAAAGAGGAGGGTGAAAGGTTCCCTTACCGACTTGGGTATCTTTCGAAACATACACCCCATGAAAGAAAGAAAATACTTAATTGATGTAAATACTCATAAATAGAAGTATATTACACAAAGAGTAGAATAATGGGAAGTACATATACCACTCAAAGGAAATTGTGGCAAATGTAGCATAAATCTCACGGGAATAAAAGTGAGATGAAAAATCCCTTACGAAAACTCGGCAGCCTAACGACGCCACTCAAAACTTTCAAAATGGATTGATGAGAGAGAATAGGGTCTCTCATCACATTAACATAAAAATTATAGTAAGATTAATATAAAATAACATCTCAATAACAATAAAGATTAGCTTTAAAAGGAATGACATAAAAAAGTGTACTTAAAAATAAAGAGAGGAGTAGGATCCCTTACCCCAAGTCCAACTTGTCTTGTTCATTTCATTATATTCCTGAATAATAAACTTTGGTAAATTAATAATTGCCAAATTACCTCGTTTAGAGATTATTATTCAGTTCATATCACATATTATAATTTTATAATGATTGTTTAATAATGTTAGTTCATATCAGACGTTTTTGCTGATGTTTGGTACATGAGTCAAAAATGAACTTGTTTGAAAAAATATTGTCGATTTAGTTATAAGTAAATAATTTCCAGAATAGTATTAATGATTAAAATATCATATATACCCAGTAAATATTCATTTCATACTATTCCATATCATTTGGAGATAAAAAACGAAAATCACCGTTCATGGAGACGGTAGGCCATACGTACGCATGAACGCTACTTTCATTTTTTTGTCATATTAATGGAATTAAAAAAAAATGAGAGAGATATATATATGTTATAATTACAGAATTATAACCATAATTTTGATGTAATATATTACATATATGTCCATTATATATATGTACTTATAATATTACATAACATTTTGAGATAAGAAATGAAATGTACCGTTCATGGAGACGGTAAGCCGTACGTACGCATGAACGCTACTTCCATTTCTATTTCATATTTAATGTAATTAAAACATAATGATACATAATATTATTTTAATTCTAGTATGGTATCATATATAATATCATTAAATATATCATTTATACATACCACATATGGTATTAACGAATCAAATCACTTTGAGGGGGTGGTAGTCTGCACTTCATTAAATGAAGATATCACGTTTACCCATAATGGAAACCATAAAGGTTTGCCCAAAATGGAAAATACAGAAGCATAATGAAAACATAAGAATATTATATATCATATATAAATATAGTTTCATCTTAATGTCCACCATTGAATGTGTTAAAAGATTGTTGAACAATCATCGTTTCGGGAGGCCGAAATTCACCATCCACGGAAACAGTATGTTCATTAACCATTATATGTAGGTGTGTGAATGTGTAGCTCGAATACTTCTTATAACAACATCCTAGTATATTAATGATACTGGATTTTTTACAAAATAAATGAATAAAAAGAGTTTAGGGGGTTGGAGAAGCAAAATAAAACAAAAGGACTCAAGTGAAGACATTACCTTAAAATCAGGAAACTCCCTTTGGTTTGAGCTAAAAGGCTTCCTTGGGAAGACTTCTGCCCAAATTGAGGCTTCAAGGAGTAATATAGGTAAGTGGAGAGACAAAATGGGCAGAGGTTGGCCGAGCCAAAGGCTTTGGGAGTGTGGGTAAAGAGGTAGGGGTCGGGGCCTTTTATAAGAGGAGAGGACGGGCACTCTTGTAGAGTTAAAAAATGTTAGTTTATTTTCAAAGGATTTTCTAGCTTTAAAGGTCACAAATTGATGTATTTCGAGGGTAAGGTGATATGGGTTTGATATCCACTCATCCAATAGGTTTTGGACATGTGTAGGTCTTAGATATTACATTATCTTTCCATTTTATTTAAATCGTTAAATAATGAGGTCATCGCTGCATCATCATGATGTCATAGATAATTTAATTTATTTAATGACTAAAAATTAGAAAAAATATACTATGATGTAAGAAATCTTTTTATCTTTCCAATGATTATTTATAGTCAAAAATATGATTTGTATAACACCATGTAAAAATTGTTTTAGTAAAACATTTCATGTTTGTCTCATTTTTACTTTAACTTTAAATAAAAAGATATTAATGTAATTTTCCAACCAAAGTGGCTTCATGGGGTCCCCAAGTTTACCCCTGGGTTATCTTGGTCGTCCATGAAACATCCAATGAGGTTAGTACATGTTTCAAGTTCATTTCATATTATTAAAACATTATTTTTACCTTAAACTACACTAATTACCTCTAATCGTGATTAAAAACTTAATAAGTTACAATTCACAAAAAAAATGTTTTTATCCCATTGAACCACATTTTACTTCTTAATGACAACCATGTATTTTGTAGTTTTGAAATTCAAAACACAAAGATGGAAAAATTTCATTTAAACGGAAAAATCAGTTTTTATAAGTACTACTTAGTGGTTTCACTATTCATCAAAAATTGATGTTTTTCTGAAAAATGCCAAAAATTCACCCTAAGATATATTTGATATTCCAAATTCAAAAATTAAGAGTATTTTACAAAATTCAAAACATATAAGTCAAATTAATTAATTTAATAATTAATTCCCGTTGTCCGAGAAAATAGCGTGTTTTTGTGAAACAATAAGTATCAAAAGATTGACACTGGTTTAAATCTGATTTCAAAGTGAAATTAATTTCAACGACCACTATTATATTTAATGGTAAAAATATATTATAATTATACTTTAAACCCAATTCAAAATACAATCTAATCATATAAATAAATTAGATGAAAAAGAGGTTTTGAATTAAAATACAACATTTTACAATATTCATTAAAAAAATGAACTTTTTCGGAAAGATACCAAAAATTTACACAAAGTAAATTTTGATGTCCCGATTCTTAAGAAGAGTTTCATTAGGTCAAATAGTATGTATAAGAGTGAAAAAAAACTATATTTAATGACGATTCTCCATCAAAAGGCGATAAGTGAACCTTTAGTGAAAACCAGGGCATATATGCCTAAAATTGAATTCTTTCCATATTTTAAGCCTTTATCTTTTATTGGATAAATTTAAAAACATTTAAAAACATATATAATCATATTTTAGTTATTTCTATCCATTCCCGCCAATACAACGGCTACATGCTAACTACAATTTAAAATAATATTTTTTTATTATTAGAGTGCAACGTAAGATTCCCAAGAAACTTGTTGTTGCGTGTTGGGTACGCCATCGAGCATAGCATCCCCTTTAAAGTAATTTTAATATTTTATTCACAAATATGGATAAATATGAAAATTTCATATTCTTTATTTACCTGGGGTGTTACATGTCCCCTCTCTTTTCAGTGTTTTCTAAAACCCTGTATCATAGTTGTTGTGCTGCAGAATTCCCGTCTCAAAATGACTCCGTCTTATTCTCAAATTCATTTATTTTAGTAAGTTAATACTCAATGTTCTTTATTATAAAGGGGTATTCACATATATACCAAAATGGTCTATTTTAAATTCTGGGATTTACATACATGAGACCCTTTTTCCCTTTCTGTGGGTTAATGTGACATAAATATCATGTATTTAAAGCAGTTTTCAAAACATTCTGATTATGAAATGAAACACATTTCTTTTATGCAATATAGGGTGTTTATGAAATTATTGATGATGATATATGTGGATCACATGATAATAAAGGAAAATTTAAGGGTGCGCCCTGATAGTACTCCAATGCATTGGGTAAAGACTTAATCTCTTGGGATGACCATTTTGACTGATACCTTAGTGAATAACCTTGGTAATTTTTATTAACACCATGGGGATGGACCTTGGTGAAACAGAAATGATTTTCTTTGTTAAATTTTTTAGCCACATCTTCATGTTCTGAAAATGTTATTTTTATTATGATATGCTTCATGATTTCTTTCTCATTCCTTAAAGCTCGTTTTCATGACATTGTTGATGTATCTAAAGTTCGCATGTTAAATGTTTCCCCTTGTTGCCATTACTGGGCATTCTGATCACCCTTTCTTTTGATGTATGTCCCCAGGTTATGAGATGCAGTAATGAACCTAGTATGAACATGAGGAGAATCCTTTCAAGTGTTTAAAAAGAATGTTTTATGTTTTCATGTTTTACGTTCCTGGTTTCCAAGACACTAATCCTTAAAGATCCTCAGTTTTGTAAAATGTAATGAATGTTTATGTGATAAAAAATGCGGGATTCTATAGTTGTTATCAAAGTATGGTTTAGTTGTTTGTGGAAATTAGGATATAAAAAATCAAGGAAGAACCCTATAGAAAAGATTAAATATAGGAAATATTCCGGGTATTTTGGTGAGTATTGAGTAAGGGGTTGCTAAGCAAATACATCCCTGTCTAGATACAAGCAGTTAGAGGTGGCTCTGGCATAGATGTACATAGGGGTTAGTTCCGAAAACACCTCTTTGAGCTAGAATCAAACGGGAACGGGTACATGACAACGGGCCTTGCGGCACTCTTGGATACGACACTCCCAGGGGATATGATTTGGTAAATTCATAAGCTTAGTATGAACCATTATTAAAGGGACAAAGATAAAATAAAATAAAGATTCACATAAGAATATATGATCATCGATAACCTAGTTTGAAACCCAGGGGATCACAAGATAGGGTAAACTTTTCTTCTACAAGTTATCCTTATATGCTTTACGTTCCTTTTCATGATTATTGGCTAAGTATTTAGCCCCTAATTATACTTTCTCTTCTTAGTTAATGGTGAGAAATGGATGAACATGTCCCCACAACCAATGTGATTGGAAATGTGATTATTTTCATATTAATATGATAGAGATTATTAGGGTATTAAAAGATGATTATTATTTTGGAAGATGTTCACTATTTTGGGGACCCTATAAGATTGAGGTAAATAGATTACTACTGTATTTTCATTGAGGAGTAAGGTTGACATATATTTTGAAGAATCGAGAATTTAAGGTGGAATTATCATAATTTAGGTTACTAATGGAAATGATTAACCTATCTTGGGTAAACTATGTTTAGGTTAGCTACTTTTTTTATAAGATGTTAGGAGTGGTTGATGTTGTTTGGAGATGAACAATGATGTTTATTTTGGAAGACAATGTTCTCAAATCCTTCTTGTTTTTGGATTTCAATCTTAGTTTGGTTTATTTTGAGGAAATTTATGGACCGTTATTTATTGAATGGTCTATGATGAACTTTGGGTAGTATCGTGGAACTTTAAAGATTTAAAGTAGTTTCTCTTCCTCTAGGGTTCTTTGTTTTGGAAGAGTCGTTTCATCTTACCCTTTCCATTTTTTGGAAAATGTTTAAAGATATAAGAAATAGATAGTTAATCATTGGTGGATTATGTGATTCTCTATAAGATGATTCTTGTTATTTGATGAGACCAAGTAGTTTTGAATGCTCATCATTAGGAGAAAATATTATTTTTGGTAGAAACTTATTAAAGGATGAAACTCTACTGGAAGGTAGGTATATTTCCTTATTTTTTATTCTATGTAGTAAATTAATTCCTCATAATTATTAAAAGGGACGTAAAACAAAAACTTTGTTGGTTTATGTTTCCTACTGGGTAATCAATGACCGTTTACACACATCATAAGCTTGTGATTTTATTGTGGTTAACTTTCTCCTAATCATGTTTTCTATCACTCTTCCTCAGAACTTGACGCTTTCTTTTTCATCCATATCCTTGTTTTCCTACATGGAATCCTAGTATGGGTTAACTCGGGTGGCCTTAGTACTTCCTTTTCTTTCATTTAATGTAATAGTGTTACTGACTCTTTTTTCGATGTGGAACTTTCGATGAAATTTCAAGACCCAATTTTAAAAAATTGCGAGGACATAATTTCTTAAGGGGGGAATATTGTAACGACTTGAAATTTTGAATAAATCTTGTTTCCTAATTTTGTGTGTTATTTTAAATTTTTCATACTTAACAGAACTGTTTCATTTGATAACATGAGTATAATAAAAATGAGACTATTGGGTTTTGACTATTACATGACCGTTAATCAGTATGACCGTTGGAAACTAAATGTTGTGACTAGTGTCTCTAAATATAAGTGATATTTTTTAATTAATATAGAAAAATGATTTGATGGCCTCATCTAGTAGTCTTGGAATGATCGAAGCCCATCTAACAGAACCTAGGAAGGAGGTAGCACCCCTGGGCTTTGCTCTGGACCAAACCCAAGCCGAACTTCATCGTGTGAAGCTAGAATGGAATCGCCTTCGTGAGAAGTTCAAACAGATAGAAATTACAACTCGTGCGATGTTGGTTGAGCCTCCCTCAAATTCTCTCACCTTAGCACACCTTACACTTAGGTCCTATACTGGTGTGATAAGGGGCTATGTAAGGAGACTGTAACTGCCTTATGTAATCCTTTGTTTTAAATTAAAATTTTGATTTCTTCTTATGATGAAGTTTATGAATTTTCAAATGAACTGATAAATATAGTATGCATATTTTTGATGAATTTTAGAATAATGATATTTTTAAAATTTTGTATGTGAACCTTAAATAATTAAAAATGTGTAATTATTTTCAAAAAAATGGTCTTCTACAATTATGTTCAGTACGATATTTAGAGTCTAATAAGATCAACTTGATTTTTGATGAATAGTAAATTATGAATAGTGATTTTATGTTTAGGATTAGTAATGTGACCAAATGGATTAGTAATCTCACCTAAAGATAATATTAATATAATCTAGGCACCTTGATTAAGTAATTGATTCAATAAAATAGGTAAATAACTGTTTCAGAATGCATTAGTCAAGTATTAGTGATTATTGGGTGAATAGTGTTTTTTAATTAATAAATAAATTAAAAATATTTATAAAAATATTTTTATAAAATGGATTTCATTTTTGAACTCAAAGCATCGATATTATGTTACGGTAATTTTTGGGGATTTCCTGAATAAAATGAATTTTCGG
Organism: Viscum album; assembly: GCA_963277665.1. NCBI lineage: Eukaryota > Viridiplantae > Streptophyta > Magnoliopsida > Santalales > Viscaceae > Viscum > Viscum album. The sequence goes on along the minus strand of OY728141.1, from coordinate 1,602,424,835 downwards.
TGAATAGTGTATTTATTTAAAAATTAAATTAAGAATATTTAAAAAATTATTTTTATAAAATGGAGTTCATTTTTGAAACCAGAGCATCAATATTTGGTTAAGGTGATATTTTGGGATTTTTCTGAGAATGTTGAATTTTTGATGAATAGTGAAAATACAGTTTTAGGGTTTAGGTATGTTTAATAACATCATAATGGTGTCATGATGATGTCATGAGATTTTTTAAGGGTTGGCCAACCAAAGCTGATTAATTATTGTATGGGGGGACCCATTTGGCCAAAAACATGGGCAAATACCATGGGCAAGCCCATGGTCTATCCAATACCACCATTGAGGTTTCCCTTGGCCATTAATCCCTTGTCCCCTCACATTCCCAATAAATACCAAGCCATCCTCTCATCCATTCGACTCCCAACTCTCCCCAACGAATATATGGTCTCATTACCTCCCAAGAAGTCCTCCCAAGGTGCCCCCATGCCTTCAAGGTTCCAACCTTTTAGTTTTAAGAGTTATGTTTTAAAGTAAGGGATCCTACCTCTCTCTTCCTTTTCAACTAATCTCTTTTATGTCATTTCCTTTATGCTCCATGATCTTATGTTGGAAGATGTTTTTTTATATTTTTCTTACTTCCCTTTTCATGTTCATTTTATGAGAGACCCCCTATTTCTCTCATCAATTAATTTTAAGAATGTTTAAGTGATGTCGTTAGGCTGCTAAATTATTAAGGGATTCGTTCACATTTCTCATTTTTCAAAGTTCTACTTTCATGTCAATTCTTTCAAGTTCCTTTTTACTGTGTTGGGGTATGATATATATATATATATTATACTAATATTTTAATTTTATATGATGAGAGACCCTATTTTATCTCCTCGATTCATTTTTCTGACGTTTAAGTAACGCCGTTAGGTTGCCGAATTTTCGTAAGGGAAATCTTATTTTTTTTCTTCTTTTCATGCTCTTCATTTCATAAGGTATATCTTTCAAATTTCATTACATTGATCTAAAATCGTTTATATTCTTTCCCCCTACTGTTTTACGGATCATTTATGAGTGGGTGACTCATGTCCCCTCTCTTTAAAGCTGTTTTTAAAACGTTATGATTATGAAATGAAACCAATTTCTTTTATGCTATATGGGTTGTTTATGAAATTATTGATGATGATATATGTGGGTAAAATGATAATAAAGGAAAATTTAAGGGTGCACCCTGATAGCGCTCCAATGCATTGGGTAAATACTTAATCTCTAGAGATGACCATTTATACTAATACCTTGTTGAATAACCTTGGTAATTTTTATTGACACCTTGGGGATGAACCTTGGTGAAGCGGAAATGATTGTCTTTGTAAAATGTTGTAGCCACATATTCAAGTTATGAAAAACGTTATTTTTATTATTATATGCCTCATGATTTCTTTATAATGCATTAATGTTCTTTTTCATGACATTTTTTATGTATCTCAAGTTCACATGTTAAATGTTTCCCCTTGTTTCCCTTACTGGGCCTTCTGCTCACCCTTTCTTTTGATGTATGTCCCTAGGTTATGAGATGTAGTAATGAACCTAGGATGTACATGAGGATAAGACTTTCAAGTGTTTAAGAATAATTTTTTATGTTTTTATATTTTAAGGTCCTGGTATCCAGGACACTAAACCTTAAAGATCCCCAGTTTTGTAAAATGTAATGAAAGTTTATGTGATAATAAGGCGGGATGCTATAATGTTCATGGGATTTATAAAGTTTTTGTGAAAAAAATATTCCTATAATCATGTTTTCTTACAAAAATGTATTTCACTAATTAATTAAAATTCATCTTTTGGATTCCTTTGAGGTAAATAGGTTTATAAATCCAATTTATTATGTTGAAGATGGAGAAAGAGAGGTATTGATGCCTGATTTAGTTGAATAAATGGTATCGTTGTTTACATCTATATAGAAGACAAAAAGTGCTGTAAAATTTTAATTGATAAATTATATTGATAATAGTTTGATATTTAGTAGATATAGTTTCTTATAATATGGTGTTTCTAATGAACAATTTTCAAGTCCATGATGTTTTCCCTATATAACTTCTACAAAAAGTACACAACCAGTCCTTCATATGTAGTGAAATTTGAGGTCATACAAATTGAGAAAGGTAACACCTATGAATAAAATATTATGATGATTTATGATCATAGAAGAAATGATTTATGAAATAATTCCACTCACATATTTACCATTTTATGGAGAAACCACTAAGTTGATAAATCTATGTGGGAGGTTGAGGATATGTTGAGGTAGGACTATCGTCTTTTTTTAATAAGTGTGATCAAATTTTGAGAGCTATATTCATTTAATTAGGGGGAGATTCTAACACATATATATTTTATGAAATAAATTTCCCTAAATAATATTATGTTTCTGATATCATGCATTACATGAAACACTAAGTTTAAGCGAGCCATGATATTCTACAAAAATACTATTATTTGATGTGATATTCATAACCTAAGAGTTAAATTTTTCATCATGAATAATAATAGCCACATTTTTAAAATAAAGTATAAATTTTTTATATAATGAATTTATTTTGAAAAATAAATAGTATTTTTTTAATGTATTTAAATACATCCAGAATACATTTTTCTCAAAATAATGAATTGATTTGAATTTTTTTATTTTATAATTAATTTCCCTACATTAGTTAAATTTATTTAAAAAAAGAGTTTCACTTTTTGAATCAACCTATAAAAACTATCTTTCTTCCAATTTTATTTGTAATTTTCCTTATATATTAATGTTTCAATGAATAATGAAAAATAGGGATTTAAAAAAACTATTAAATTTTTATCATTTAGAAAATTTCATATATTATAAAAATGTTTCAATGGAAGAATTGTTTCAATTCTCTAAATAATATTCATTTTTTTATTTTAATAAAATTCATATAGTTTTTCTATATGAATGTTTCTATACATATGAAAACTTTTTCAATGAAACCAACATATTCATCGTATTTGTGGGTTTAATGTTACATAATGTTTTTTCAATTATGGGAATTTAATTAGACAAAATGATTCAACAAATGGAATCAAAATAATTAAAATTATTTTACAATGGAATCATAATTTTAGGTTATAATTAATATTGATAACTATTAAATTATAATTAATATTGATAGGGATAAAACAAGTTTTATATGGGTATGAAAAAAAATATATGGGTCAAATTGACATAAAAATCATCAAAATACTATGTTATAGATATATTTTGACAGTATCACATCTTTGGTTCTAGAATATTAATTTTTGGATACTTATTTCATATTTCAAAGATGGGTATACCATTTTTATTTCTAATATTCCTAATGATCTCCCACCCCACTTATAAAATGGCATCCACTATCATCTCATTATTACACATAAAAATCTTACATTATTTTCAAACACCTACCCAAAATCCTTACATAAAATCCTCCCCATTTACTAGAGGATATATATTTCTCATTATAACCTCTTTATAGAGATTTATTTTAATCCTAAAGGGGAAATCCGAAGAAGATGTATTGTCCTTAAGTATGTGTTTTCATTTTATTTATTCTTACAACTCCTCAAAATCATCACAAACCAAGATTATATATTAAAATTAGTTTCTTCCATATACTAATATATGGTTTTTTTTAATTTCATGACCTATATGCATCTCATCATCAATAAAATTGGAAAAAAACCATCCATGGAGTGTAGGGAATACTAGAACGTCACAAACCAATATAAATTGTTTCTATTATCTAATATCTCTAATAGATATAATTATGGGTATAAAATTTGACTATTATTTAACAAAATAATTATAATTATAAAATAATAATATCACAAATATCATCTTACATTCCAATCTCTTAGAAATCTATTACATCTCTTTGTGCATATATATGGACTACCACTCCCACGAATCAATGTGAACCATTATTCATATGACTTTAAAATGTATAGTAATTGAAGTATATTTAAATAAAATATCTGACATTTAAATGAATTATTTAATTTTAATTAATAATTATATTTATTTCATTCCATCAATTTTGAAAAATGGTAAAAACATTCATGTTTTCATACGGCCTACCATCTCCATGAATAGAGTAATTCATTTTATATCATGAAAAATTATAGATAAAAATAAATAAATATACAAAAAAATATATTATATTTAAATTAGGGTTAAAATTTTGGAGATTGTCCATACTTGGGAAATGTAAATGACCGAAAATAACAATCCAAAATAGAAATGAGAAATGAATTAGTTATTAAATGAATGTGATTTTTTCAATGAATTTTTTATTTATTGGTAATATAATGTCATATTTAAATAATATATGGTATTATATATATGATTATTGTAATTTTATGTATTTATAATAAGCCTATAATTATTATACTTTATGGTCAATTGTGTATGAATAATTTTGAGACATGAGATAATGGATTACTATCTCCAATTAATTTATTTGGGACTTTTGATTTGTTATCGACATATATTATTTGATGAAATTTATATAAAACCCATTTGTAATACTATAACATCAAATAATTTATTATTATGATATTTTGGTTTTTAAATAATTGTAATCCTTCAATGAGATAATGATTTAAAAGTTCCAAATCATGTATTGAGTTATTATCTCACTATTATTACACTAAAACCCATCCATATTTATTAGATGGTTTTTTTGTATATTCTAAACAATAATCTATTTTATGATTATTTTTATGAAGTTTTTTTGATATAATAATCCTTATATGGTTCTTTATTTCATGGGGATTTTTTTAGTATTAAAAAAGTGGTACTAGATTTATGTTACAATCTCATTGTTAATAAATATTTTTATGATGATGTTTTTTATGATGAGATATTATTATCTAACACTCAAAAAAATAATGATTTTTATTATCCTACAATTTTGTGAATACATTCTTTTTTAATTTTACTCTATTAATGCATTAATATGTCTAGAAAAATGTTTCTAATAAAAAACGAATTCATTTCTCTCTTCATTCAAACATTGATTTTCTTCCATGTATTTTTTTTCTAAAAATATATTTTTTTATTATTCTATGACGATTCATATAAATATTTTTATGAATGTTTTTCTTTTAAAAAAATTAACTAAAATAATATTCTTTTAATATTACAAATAAGAATATTTTTAATTTTGAATGAAATTGTGAAAGAAATTTTTATTTTAATGTACATGATATAAATTTAATTATCTACCATCATTGCTAATAATTTAATTAAATATTCCTTTACATGTTTTGAAGATAAATTTAAAGAAATTAGATTCTTAAATAGATGATAATTTTTTTATTTTAGAAAAATTATTCAAAAAGATGAATGGGTATTTTTCTCATTAAATTGTCATTGTGATCATTAAGAATCATTCTGTATATGAATTAAAATCATTAGACAGTAATTAATTATTATTTACGATATTATATAATGATTATTCCATTCTTGATTTTAAGAATGATTTATGGTAATGATTATATTAACTTAATAGAACTCTTTTCTATTTTTTTGTTATTATTATAAAACTGTATCATTTTCTATGGGTTATGCTATGTGAAAATGATAAAGTGATTTTGGAACTCATTTCTTTTCCATGGATTATTCTAATATGAAATGTATATGTTTTTCCTTTAATATTTTCTATTTTATTTATATTTATAATCATGTGGAACACAACTCTATGGTTTTCATTATGTGATGTGTGTGACCAATATCTTTATCTAATGAGTGGGGTAATTATTTATATTCCAATAGATAAACTGGGATGGAATTGGCAGTGAACCATTTTTAGTAAATTATATTTTCCACAGTGTCATTTCAATATAAAATCATAGTCACGTCCATGAATTTATTTTGAGGTAAAAAATTGTTTATTTTAGGTCTTTTCTGGGTTTCTTATTTTCCCTGTGTGTTTTTGGGGAAAATGATGTTTTTTCTATGAAGATGGTGGTGAATAGTTGGAGCCTCATTAGTGGAAACCAACCAACATTCCATGGAAAACTATATGCCCAAGATATTGGATCTATCATAGAGGCATAAACAGGTGCAAAATAATTCACCCTACCATAGGAAACCATATGACTGGATTTTTCATAGATAGAGGATATCCCATGGTTTCTGAAAAGATTGAAAAAATATGTGGGTTAATCATGAAACTTTTTGGGATCATTTAAAATTGGAAAATTTAAATTCCTCTATCATTGATTTTAACCCAATATCACCCATAATCTTATACTTATGGGATTTAAAGACCTAAGAGCTTCCACTACCACTTCATGGAACCCTTAAACTCTAATATTTGGGTGTTTTTTCCTTGGTTCATCATGATATCGTCATATAAGTATCCTTGCACATGATTTATTCGTCATTTTTGTGTTATTATTCATCCCTCTTCATTTTCTATTTTTTTACAGGGTTAGTATAACAAATGTGCATTCAAACATTTTTTTTGGTTAAAAACATGTTTCATGTGAAAGAATTGTTTCTTTATAGGGTCCCATTGTGGATTGGTTGTGGGTTTTCTCTAGATTCCATATGTTTCCAACTGTGAGGTAGGTGGTTCCATGATTTTATATTATTAGATGAATTTGGTATTTTATCATGCATTCATAAATGTTTTATGGATTATTCATGTGGTGAGAAATCTAGTTTCAATGTTATTTAATGTTATTATGTGATAGAATAATGTTTTCTAAAATATGTTGATTTTTATTCATGTATGACTCTTTCTTGACCTTTATAAATGTGTTCAAGTGATTGGGTAGAAGGTGTGCATTTTTTTTAAAATTGTTTTGAGGTAAAAATGGATTGAATTTTGGTTTTATAATGGAAATGGGGTTTTTGGTAAGTGAGATTCATCAATATTTTTTTTAATGTGTTATATGAATTTTTAATCTAATATAAAGTATGTTTTAAAGTATATTTGGTGAGACTAATGATTTAAAAAAGAAGTTTCCCTATGGAAATGGTTGGATTTCATTTGTGATCAATTCTCAGTGTCTCTAAATTTGTTATATATATTGTGAATGTGGTGTGAAATGTTGTTCCAAATGGTTGTGGTGTGCTTCTGAATTTGAAATCAGTTTTTATTAATAATAATAATAGTTTCAACGTGAGATTTTATTGTTTAATAAATGATTGTGTAAAAGAAAATTATTTCATGGGTGTTCCTGATGGTTGGAATGGGTGTTTAAATGTGCTTTTTTATGTCACATTTGAAATGGAAATAGAGAAAAAGTGGAATCCTAGGTATCAGGTTTAGAAAACTATTACTAGTATGCTAGTTGATACAGTGGGTCTAAGGAACTGTTTCTTTTAGAATGATTGATTCTACAACACTAATTACACATTTAATATAATTGGGGACCACTAGACCAAGAGATGTGTTCCCCTCTAGTGAATTGTTTATTAAGATGTCATGGGATTTGGTTTATATTCAAATACCACATGACATTGGGATGTGTTCTCCTATAGTGTATCATTGGTGAAAATGTTATAGGTTTTAGTTATAGGATAATCTCATTGAGGTATGGCTTTCCTAGGGTCCCACTAGTGTTTGTACCAATAGGTATTTACCATAGTTATCTCCTAGGATCTATTGTTGACCATCTGTATAGGGTGGACCATGTGTACATTATAATTTTGATGTATGTTTCATTTAAGAAGGTACTTCATTAATTTTATTACTTAAAATAATTGTTAAAAAAATCCATTTTAATTCATAAAAATTTCATGGTAATTTTTTTCTTAATGATTTGGAATGAAATCCTTAAATTATGCATAATCCAATTGGTATTTGGATAATAGTCTACATAAAACATTGGGTTTATGTAGACATGGTTAATTATGACCTTGGTAAAGGAATTTTGTTCAGTGAAGGTGATGGTGGATCTAGTTTCCAGTGTTCCACATCAACAAGTGTTTGTTGTGATGGATTGAGGGTGATGTACATCCCATTGTATAGAGATTTTGGTAGTTTTTGTTTCCCTATTTCCACATCTGTTGCGGTATATTGGTTTTAAATAATTTTTTAAATTGTGGGATATATAAATTGGTGTATAGCTTTTGGTTTTTGGTTATAATATATGTAATGTTCCGTTTTAGTAGTTTTCATTCTTATGTATCATGGCTGAAATAATTCTCCAATGAGAATAGTTATTACCATGGATCTAGTTGATATCCCATGGGTTTTAGGAATCCCTTTTAATCCATGAATCGGGTAAGGACAAGTGCTTGGTTTGATGGAATCCCAGATTTTTTGGTGATAATATGGTATCAATGATCGGTTTTCACCCCTTTCATAGGTCAAGTTATCAGAGAAGAGTATATATAAACATGATATTCTATTTTTGCTGATTAAGGCTCTAGTTGTTAGTGGGGGTGTGTAGAAAACATAACTCTTCACAGGATTTGATGTGCCAATGGACGTCAGGAATCAGTTTGATTTCTCCTGCAGGTGAGATGTGAAGGTTATAGACATTACATAGACACCGGGTGTGGTGGAGTAATTTGGGTGGTATTTTTATTGGGTGTAATTATGATTTTATTATTTATGTAAGTGTTTGGAAGATGTATTTTTTTCATAAATTTTTTAAAATGATGTATTTAGGGTTTTCCATATGGGTTTTCCTTTTTGCAGTAAGATTCAACTATAAAGAACTCATGTGAAACCAAATGAAGACAAAAAAACATAATTTTACCTTCTAAATAGATTATAGATTAGTGAAAATCATGGTTCATGTTATCAATGATTTGGGTTATGGAGTGGGATTGGGACCATATAATGTATGTGAATCCAATCTAGGTCTAAAGTGGAAAAATTCTTAAAAGTTACTCAAGAATAATCCTCATTCTTTATGATGAGCTTGGATCCCTTGGGTTTTGAGGATTAGCTTGAGAATATTTTGTACCTGTTTTAGTTTCATGAAACTATAGAGGAATTCAAAGTATTGTGTGATATTTTCATGTTGTGTAGTCCTAGTGATAAGTTTTGGGACTCAGTAGTGGAATCTATGAACCCCGAACAGATGGGATTGAAGGATTTCAAGTCCATATTCAACTGGATGCTTTTCTCTATGACCTTATCCTTCAACTGGTCCTGAGTGTTTTCAATTATTCTTCTAGGAGACCAGATTGGGATAGAGTATACATTCCACTTTCTAGATTCAGTTTGGTCTATATATGAGTTAATTTTTAATGATAAGATGAGGTCTCAATATTTCAAGATGGGTTCATGACTATAGATTCAATATCGAGTCTTTTTCATCATGTTGAATACATATAATAATTAGGGGGATCATTCGTTGAGGGTAGAGATTTATCATTGAGTAAATTAAAATATTTCTAGGTCAATTTCAGTTCTGGTCTAGGGAAAGAGCATATTATCTAATTAGAAGAGGAAGTGGGATGATCCAGAGAAGAAATGTGGGGGTAGATAATTCCATAATTCCATTTTTTCTTTGTCAAGTCCTTTTGATGGTGTATTTTATGCATTCCACTAGTTTGGTATTTTTTGGAACATGTGATATACATGTTTATCTGCACCCAGGCCCTTCCATAGATGTTTTATTTGGATCACATTCAATGTTTCATCATTTTATAAAACCTATAACTGGTGTAGTGCAATATAATTATCATTCAAGGGTATATTAGCCCAGTTATAACCATCTTGGATGAAGGTTTATCCATTCAGACGTTGTGGATTTAGGGTTTGATCATATGTTTAAATGTGTAAGTTCATGGTAGAGCCACAGATCATTGGTTATTCTCAGGTTCATGCTGAGATGAGACATCATCTTGTTTTGAGTCAACTGACAAGAAAATTAGATATAAGAAATGTGACAATTCAAGATACTATTTTTATTACATCATCATTAGTTGTTATTCTATTTTACATTGGTATCTCTATTTATTTTATTTTTTATCATCTCATTACTATATTAGTGATTTCATCTCATCTTATTCCATGTGCATTGGAATTAGTAAAGCCTCATTGTAATAATTTTAGGTAGGGCATAGGTTTTTATATTCATCACTTACCATGATAGTGGTTGGTTTTGAATGGGATTTCCTAATCTGAGAAATGTACCTATTTGAGAGGATCCTTAGTATGGATAGCATATTACATTTTTAATTGTAAGTCGATTTCTATTGGTGATGAGTAATATTTCTTCCACCTGATAGATGTAACAAGGTCTTCCATGATGAATGGGATCCTAAGATGGGTACTTCTTTACATCTACTTCATGAATTGGGAATTCCCATTTTTCATGTTTCATCGCTATTTTTGGAGGATGGGGATAATGGTCTATAGGATTTATTAACTCCCATTGTTGATGGGTTACCATTTGTAATTCTAGAAATTCTCTCCAGTTTACCACTATAGAGGGATATACATTTCACAATTGACTTGGTGGTAGTAAAAAAATGTGATATCACAACACACATATCGTATGGCCCTCGTTGATTTGAGTGAATTATATGTAAATTTGGTTGATTTGGAATCCAATGAATTCATTCTCCCAAGAATTTTAGCTAGGGCCACCCGGGTCCTATTTCTTATGAAGTCGAGTGGATATATATAGTTTTATTTGATTAATTGAAACTGAATGAGGTGATGATCATGGAAAACAACCATTTGTCCCTTATTTATGATATTTTTTATCTAATTAAGTAGTAAAGGTGGTTCTATATGATTTATTTTCGTTTTGGGTATCCCCAAGTCAGAGTTAGAAGGGATGATGTTTCGAAAATAGCCATACAAAAAAAGTATGGCCATTTTTTTATTTTGTAATCCCTTTTAGATTGATTAATTCTCTATTGATCATTATGTATATAATGAACATGGTGTTCCATTAGTATCTTGAATCTTTTATCATGGTATTCAATGATGATTTTCTAGTCTACTCGGTAATCCATGATTAGAATGAAGAACATTTTAGGATTATTATATGTATCCTTCATTATCATTGTATCTATAAATATTTTTCCATGTCAACCCTCTTCATCATGAAAGTGATTTCTTGAGTAAGATGATCTCAAAATGAGGGGATTTAGTAGATTTAGAAAAGATTAGTGTAATGGTTTCATTGGATCAGTCAAGGAACATTTTTGAAATCATGATCATTCTAGTCCCACAAGATTATTAAAGGTATCATGTTTTTGGATTCTCTTGGCTTTCTTCACCTTTGACCTCTCTTACCAAAAAAGTGGAAAGGTATTAATTGATCTAAGAGTTCCATGAATGCTTAGAGAAGCAAAAGCGATGTTGAAAAAAAACAATGTTTTTGTCATTATAGAATATGGAAAGGATTGAGTGGTTTCATGTGACATGTTTTGTATGGGACATTGGTATTTGATGGTGTATTATGACTTTGTGGTGTCATATGGTTCCCCCAACTTTGAAAACATGAAAATAGTAACCCAACACACGACCTGGGGTTAGCAGTGGTGATTCATGCCTTAAATATAGGGTGTTGTTATCATTTTAATGAGAATTTTTTTTTTAGATCATAATATATTTTCCTAGATTTTCACTTAGAATGAATTGGATTTGAAGAAGCATAATTGGTTGGAGAAAATTCACAGGTTCAATTTTTATATCGCTTATACCCTATAAATGGAAATGTTGTTTTAGATTCCACAAGTTGAAAAGTGTATGTTCAAGGTTCAAAAGTGTATAGTAATGAGTGGAATTTGATGGGTATTTTTTCCAATTTCGAATAGAGATAATGAATCACAATGGAGGTGTGTTCTTTTTAGTGTTAAGAAAACTCATCCCCTATTGGATTTTATTCTACAATAGCATTTGAGTAATGATCTAAGCCCAAATTTGCATGAGATTATTAATGGTGGGGATGTTACTTGTGAATATTCATTAAATCCTGATATATTTTTGAGCTTCATTGTTTTTTTTGTTCCATTATCATTTTTTAATGTTTTAATTCAATATATAAACTAGTCACAGGGGGACGTTCGTCCTAGATCCAACATGATGACTAAGAATGTGAATCAAAAGTTCTAGTGTCCAGGTATGTCGTTAGATATTGATGAACATGTTTCATAGTGTATCACATGCTAAATGGTTAATGTAGACATGAAATGGCCAATTAGTTATCCTTTTCTACTACCCATTCCTTCCTATATTTTGGATGATCTCTACATGGATTTTATTTTAATCCTGACTCATACACCTTGATAGAATAATTTCATTAGGAAAGTTATTAAATATTTTACCAAATTAGCCAACTTCATTTCAAATAGGGATTCAATAATAGTAGTTTAATTGGGATGGTTTTATGTTCAATAAATGCCGAGGCTTTATTATGTGCCATAAAGGATTATTTTAGATTGATACCCTTATTTTACCTTGAAATTTTGGGAATTCCATTTGAAGTAAAATGGTGACAAGTTATGTTAGTAAGGAATACCAGTCTCCATCTAATGGTTAGACGGAGTGAGTGAATTAGATATTGGAAGACATACGTATAGAATGTCTATTGGATTTTATAGTTTCATGGAATTTCAAAATAAGGTTTTATGAGTTTTTATATAATAAATTCTACCAGTCCATATTTGGAATGGCTCCTCTTATGGACCATTATGCTTTCCATGTCTTCCACTATAATTTTGGGAACTGGTGGGTGATACCACATTGTTAGGAAAATTCATTGAGTATAAAACATCTAATAAATCATGTTGATCAGAAATCATTTGTTAATAGTGTAGATTATATATATGTATTAAACAGATTATAGGAACTATAAATTGACGATCTCTATTTTTTACTGGGATTTCCTAAAAGTGAAACCACTTTTGAATCACCTTTATTTGTGGAATAGAGGGAATCAAATGTTGTGGTATGTCAGACCATTTGAGATCAATGGTAAGGCTATTAAGGTGGCAATATAGTTAGATTTTTCTTCTCATATGAAATTAATTAATGATTTGTTTCATGTATGTCAATGGAAAGGAGTATAATTTGGATCATATTGATGTGATAATTCTGGTAGAGATGGAGTTAGAGCATGATCTATCTATGCCTGAGCAGTGAGTGCTTATTTTGGATTCTCAGGCGAAACAACTTTTTAGGAAGTCCATTCATGTTGTATTAGTTATTTGGAATTATACAATTGATTATCATGAGATATGGTAGTGAAATTTTTTGTTTGAGAAGGATTATTTATTATGTTTCTCTAATCAAAAATTGATTAAAATTTCAGGGGAAGAAATATTTCATGGTGGAGAGAATTATTATGTTTGAGATTTTATTATTTAGGTAATATTGGGTATATTTTTTATCACTATTTCATTTATTCCCTTGGTTTTTCTAGAGAAAAATAATGTTTTTGGTCTTGGAATCTTGTGGCACGTAGTTGGAGAATAATTTGAGGTATCCTTACCCCAGCATAGTAAAAACCATGCACCATAGAATGTAACACTAATTAGGATGCATTTCCAGCTAAATGAGAGTGCTCTCTCCTAATGAAAATTTTGGGACTGGTTTACTCTAGGATAGGAGAGACCTCATAGTGGGTGCATAGTTTGGTAAATAGTGCGGAATAAATGTGTGACATGTCCATGTAATTAAAATTAAAAAAATTAACCCTCTTTCCTCTTCGGTTTTATCCATAAATTACATCAACTCTAATCCATATAATACATCCAGCCCTAGGAAGTTCCTCAAATAATTACTAGACCCCATAAAATATAATATTTCAATGGTTTTGTTTATAGTTCATCCAGAAATCATAAATTGTGTCTCTTTCCTTTAGGTCCCTTATTTAATTTATTTTTACACTTCCACTCACATTTAGTTTTTATTTTCAATTTTCTTGATTGTCTTATTTATGATTTGATAATTAGTTTCTGGCTATAATCATTATTTTTTGGTTGGATATTGAATTTATAGGATCCTTTTATATTTCATATGTGATTTTAAATAGGCTTTCAAAAGTATCCTAGGGTGAGGTAGTTAGAACCATGATTTTATATTAATATATGAAATTTGTATATTTGTTTTGTTACATAAATGTGTTATCTAAATTATTTATGTGGTTGAAAAAATATGTTTCTAAATTGATTTCAAGTATGTACGTGTTGGAAGTATGTTTTCTAATTTAATTTTATTTTCCATCAGTTATTCATATTTATTTTTTCTTATAAATGTGTTCAATGGATTCTCTGAAAGGTACAAAAAATATTTTAAAAGGTTTTTGAGATGCATATTTTATTTATGTTTTTTTCTAATGGAAATGGTATTTGATCCATGTGATATTTTTGATTTGTTTCTTAATTTAGATCTAAGAATTGAGAATGTTAGGAGAAGCATGTTTTAATGGGAATTTTGTTTGCGTATAGGTTTAAAAATGTGTTTTTCTTATGTAAATGGTTTTATTACATGTGTGCACTCTTGTTTTTATTCAAAAAGGGGTTTTATGAATTGTAATTGTGGTGTAAAATGTGTTTTGAAATGGATTTTTTCTACATGTGAATATAAAATTTACCTTTATTATAGAAATAGTTGTTCTTGTGTGAGATTTTATTTCGTAATGAACGTGGTTATGAAATAAATGGATTTTTATGTTTGTTTAGGATGCATGGCCTATATACATGAATCTTATTTATGTGGAAGGTAGAATAAAATTTTTACGTAAAGGTAATCTCATGTACCTTGGATGGAGAAGTAAAACTAGTATGCTAGTAGATTCAGTAGGCACATAGTACTTGATTTTTCTAGAAGGATTGATGCTACAAAATTAATTTGTCATGTGATATGATGAGAAACCACTTGACATTGGGATGATCTACAATGTAGTGGCTCGAGCATGAGGAATCTAAGGGTTTGGAAATATATATAGATTCCAATAGATATTGTAATGTGTTCCCCTCTAGTGTCTCGTGCACGACGCCATTTTTTTAGTACTATTTGGAGTAGCTTATCACAATGGTACGAGGTTCCTTGGGTCCCACTAGTGCTATTACTAATCGTGATAGTGCATGGTGATATACTAGGTTGTGGTTTTATGTATATGTAGATTGTGGAACTTAAGTATATATCAATTTCATATTAAATTAGTTTTAATAAATTCCTTCATTGATATTTTTTCCATAAAATGGTTTATTTTAAAAAAACATCAATGTTCATTCATAGAACATGTTTTCTAATTTTTTTCTCTTAATGTTATGGAAATGAATAATTATTTTATGTGGAATCCAACTATTATTTGGCACACTACGTACAAACACCTTATGTTATATGTATAATTTAATATGTGTGGTCCAGGTAAAGGAATTTTGTTTCGTGGTGGTGATGGTAGATCTTGTTGTTAGTGGTACACTTCCAACAGATATTGGTGGTGGTGGCTTGAAGCTGGTCACTATTTTATTACAAGGAAATATTTGTGTCGTGCTTTATTTATTCCCCCATACATTGTGTTTTTATGTTTTTCTATAATGTTTTAAATTTTTTTACAAGAAATTTTTTATATAAATTTTTTTGGTTATCAGTTATGTGATGTTTTTGTCATACTGTTCATGCCTATGTATCATGGGTGACATTATAACACCCCAATTATTTATGTATATTTTTTCAAATGAATTAGTTATCATTTATTTATTTCACTGAACTAATTAAAATATTTCTTTTACACTAAACCACCTTGTATTACACTGTACATAACAACAAATTTGAGTGTGTTACCTACAACACAGAGTTTCTCTGAAACATTATTTTATTAAAATAATTATTTATACAATATAATTATAACCTATAAATTAAACATTGTAATATATATAGTAATAAATAATTTTATAATATATTTTATAATTTTTTACTAAAAATAATTAAATAGTGACAATAAAATATATACTTTTTCATAATGTCTTTATATGTTAAAAAATACTTTTTTCAAAAGTAAACTAATTTTTTATCCTTTTGTAAAAAAAATAATTAAAAGAATTTAGAGAATAATATATATTTATTTTTTAAAAATAATTAAACTTTTTTAATTTATGAGGTTAGAATTATACTATGGTGAATTCTTGGGATTTTTTCGAGAAGCGTTATTTTTGGGTCAAGAGTAAAAAATTACTATGATTTTGATGAATCTTCCTTTTAGTATAAATAATGATTTGGGAAAAGTTGTATTTTAAATTTAATTTTATTGGCACAATATATAATTTATAAATATATTTATCCTATTTAGGATATTTGAATCTTTTTTATATATAAATTATATATAAACACTTATTGGTCTTTTGATTATTTTTACCTAAAAAATCACTTTCATACTACATCTTCGTGATTAGTGTTTAAAATAATTTCCCCAATATTTTTATTGGAATTTAAAAAATTGGAAATAAAATGTTTAAATAGATATATTAGTTTTCAAAAAATATTCTAAAAAAATTTACAAATATAAATAATAGTGAATGTGATTAAAAATAATTACAGTGATTAACGTAATATAATGTTCAATATGGGACTAAAATATAACAATAATGTCCAAAATAATCTAGAAATTAGTTCAAAGGATGTTTGATTCCAATAATAAAAACATATTCCTTATTTTGTTTGAATTTTATGAGTTATTATGTTATTATTAATTGGAATCAAGATTCATAAAATCTTAAATATTGAAAATGACAAGAAATGGATCTTTATTTACCATTAAATTTTGTAAAACATAGATAT
The DNA here is from genome assembly GCA_963277665.1 of Viscum album. NCBI lineage: Eukaryota > Viridiplantae > Streptophyta > Magnoliopsida > Santalales > Viscaceae > Viscum > Viscum album. The sequence continues at coordinate 1,602,408,087 of OY728141.1, read as the reverse complement.
ATGTACATAAAATAAAATTTTCATTTCTACATTTAATATTTATAGATAAATTAATGTTTTTATAATAATAATTTATCATTAATTTTTACAGATGATTTAGTTACTTAAAATGCTTAAGAAACACCAATATATTGATTATTTATGTAATAATTAAGGAAGATGAATGATACTATAAATATTAAAAGAAAAGAAATTTTATTTTATTATTTATTATTATTATTATTTTGATCAATATGTCATATTAAATAGCCTTAAAATCAATATATTTTATTTCCATTTTTTTTAATTTTAGAAAATAAAATTAAATAAATAATGTCAATATTGGCATTAATGTAATTTTACAATAAATGATATATTGTTAAATGATTTAGAAATAGTAAAAATATTATATTCTTCCAAGAATCATTTATGTGTTATCTAATATTAAATATGTTCAAATAAGAAACCTTTTTTTCTTTTGTAATTAACAAATTGATCCCTAAATTGGAAAAAACATTTTTATCACTATGTGAGTTTGAAGAGTGTTTTTCTACATCACATGGACTTGTTTTAAAATTAATATCATGAAAACATGATATATTAATTTATGATTTAGGTATCATATTTATAATTAATGTTTTATATATATTAAAAAAAATATTGTAAGACCGGGTGTTTTTATAGACCATTTTTTTAAATAAATTTAATTTTTCATATATATCTTACAATGCACGAAGTCAAACATTTATTTTACACTAAACTGACTTGTTAAATGTTACATGCAACATCGAGTTATTTTATGATACGCACAAAAATATGTATATATTTTTTTCAATGTATAAATGAACATGGATTAAAATATGCTACACGTAACAGTAAAGGAAACTTTCAATACATCCAACAAAGTCCTAGCATGCATTATATGCAAAGTGACCATTTCTGATATCTTGTGTTGTACGCAATACTGAGCATAACTAAATGAAAATATATCATTAAAATGGGATATGAAGTATTTTTTATGAATATTATTAACCACATTTTTAATTTTATATAACATTAACATTCATCTTATTTATTTTCTAAAAATTATATAAGAACAATTGTAATTTTTTAGAGAAATGATGTATTTTCCAAAAAAAATGTCGTTTTCCACCTTTTGATAGTGCCCCAATTTCAAATCTACTTCTTTTAAACATTATATATATTAGTTTATAAAATAAATTTATTCTTTGGAAGATGTAAATAAAAATTCACTTTGGTTTAATCATTACTATTTTTCTGATAAAAATCATATATTAATGAATCGTGAAAAATATTTTTCATTAACTCATAATAACATTTTCATCCTATTTATTTATATAATTAAATTATATTTCATTTAATTTTAATTGAATTATTATTTTTATAATTTTATTCAATGTTTATCAATGTTATTAATTTCACATTTATATTAGATATAAACAGTTGTCAGTATTTTGATAGTTTTTACTTCTTTAAAACCTGGTTTATAGTTTTTACAAACAAGAATTAATTTTAAATTACTTAATAAAAAAATTATGTGGAGTAATGTAAAATGTATTTTATATTTGTAATCAGTGGTTTCAAATTATGTTAATATGTTAATTTTGTTTTTTCGGTCTTATTAATAGTAACAATGATAATTTTAATTTACCATGGTTAAAAATAAATCCATTAAATTATGTTAGGAAACAATTTAATAAATATAATAAACCTAAAATCTCAACTAATAAAATCCCATTATATGAATTAAGTTTGACCAATAACAACTAAGGGTTGTAATGGATTCATATAATTTACTTTTTCTATTAATGTGATGTAATTATAATTAAAACAAATGAATGTGACAACGTGTCACTCTCGTATATCTTATTAGTATAATAATTTTAAAATAGTGATAAACATGAAAAAACATCAAACATATATCGTATCTAGAAATATAATGAAATTATCTACATCATGTGAATTTATTTAAAATATATGGATATTAAATAATTCACATTAATGATGTTACTATAGTGATGTAGAAATTATTTGTTAATAAAAAATCAAATAAATGGTTTTAAATATATATAAAGAAATATCATTAAAACTATTTAATTCTTTCAATTAATTTTATAGGATAATATGACATGTTGGGAGTGTATTAAATATATTTATTCAAATTTATCTTTTCTATGATTTTTATATATTTTCAAATAAATTAATAGTGTCTAAATTGACAATGTTGGTATTTAAAAAATTCTATATTATTAAATCATTCAAAAATCATAAAAGTAATTATAATTTTTAAATTGAAAAATATATGGCAGAAAATGTAATAATTTTTCCAATTATGTACAATTGAAAATAAATAAGTAAATATTTATAATCATTTATTATTTAGAATATTATTATAACAAGTAAAAATAAATAGATTAAATAACGAAAAATAAAAATTATAATGTTTAAAATATAATCTAAACAAGTATAAATTTTATTGGATGATACGATTTAGACTCATAATTATTTTATATTCTACATAAATTAGATTTGGACCATTTTTGACATAACATATATTTATTATTTATTAATAATTCAAAAATTCCTAAAGTGCCCAACACCTCTCCTATAAAAGGGAGCTTCTCCATATCTTTTATCCACACATACAAAATCTCGTTTGATCGGCCCACCCCTATCTAAATATCAACCCAACATCCATTAATTAATCATAGATTCCATCCTTTGGGTTGAAAACCAAGATAAGGAGTCCTTTTTATGGAAATCTAAAGGAGACACCCAAATAAAAGGAAATCATTTTATCCCTTCATTCCAAATTCATTTCTTTTTCTACTTATTCATATAATGTTTTTCTCAAAATAAATTAATAAATCAAGAATCTTATATCTTTTATGATATCATTATAATTATCGGAAAACCTTACCGATCATTATTTATATCCCATGAATAACAATATCACCATACATGCATACATATAGATTACCGTCTCCACGATGTGGTGTAATTTGTTATTCCAAAGTACATAATTTCTATGGGTATATTGTCGAGTATTATAGATGTAAATAATGAATATAACATGATATTATTTATTTAAAATTCATATAGAATCCAATTACATACCATTTAACCCTCAATGGAATGATATAGTAATGTCTGGACCTTAAACACTTCATAATCACGAGTTAATTCATGTATTCATATTAAGGATCCTTTCAAGATTGGAGTTTTAGAGAAGTATTCCTTAACCATTACATTACATCTCAATTATTACAATGTTTAAAATTATACTATATAAAATTTATTCACAATAATAAAACACATTCAAAAAAATTACAATTCTTTTCATGATAAAAATCATCATGAATTATTCCTTTCTATTACCCTACCATATACCCTATGAAAGACATTACAAAAATATGGGATGAGAATAAACAGCTCAGTTATGGATATATAATATTGAAAGAAAAAATTAGTCCATAAATATATACAAACCAAAGATATCATACTTTTCAATAATAAAACATAATATCTTTGACATACCTAATGAAATCATAAGATTTATTGATAATACATAGAAATCATAAATCATAATGGTAACATGTGGAATCCATAACACACTTACATTATAGCATTCACAACTAAAAATGGAGTTATGTTTAGAATAACTATTAAAGTATATACCCTAACTCTTATAGGAGAATCATTAAAGTTTTCCTCCTTCATGTTACCCAAGGAATTAGAGAGTAATCTTGGGCTCACCCACCCTTGGTTTATCATGGAACCACCTGCATACATAAACAATTCCCAAGAACCGTAACATAATCATATCACATAAAATAAGAATAAAGGAAAGATAACTTTTCTATATAGTAATCACAAGATATCAGTTCAAGATATTGACATAATCAATACATTCTCATAAACATTTCAAATACAAAAATACATAAAAAGGGAATATAATTTTTATTTTCCTTTTAAAAATATTACGGCCTATTAAGGAATACAAATATGAAATAATTCTCACGGTGGAACAAAGACCATTTTCACTGCGTATGTTAAAATGAAATATTATTAAAAAAAATCATTGTATAAAAATTATTCTTTTTAAAACCATTTAATTAAATTAAAAAAATGGTATAATTATACCCCAAAATATGCCTCAATGAAACGATTTTGGGATGAAGTCTATTAGAAAGATTATATAAATGATATTGGAATATATCAATGTGTGATTATGTGAATCAATAGTATAATCACACAAATATAAGTGTATATTACAACATAAATAAACAAATTATGATTTAACACACAATATTTTCATAACATAATAATGGATTTAATCGTAATTCCCAATTAGCGGAAATTGAGTTTAGAAATTCACTTAAAAAAATAATTTTGTAAATTAAATAGATTGATTCTGTGTATTAAATAAAAGTACATATAATGAAATATTTAATACAATATAGGTTATCAAAATTTATTTCCCACATAATAAAAGCACAACATAATCAAGAATTAGAATATTAACCTAATGAATAAAAATTGGATTAATAATTTCTCACTCATCATGTTCAACATGTCTTATTCATTATTTATATTACTAAATAATAAAAATAGGTTAATTTATACTTTCATTGAAATTTTTTTATGTTTATTATTCATTTTAAATTACTTATAATCATGTAATAAAAATTATGTAATTATATATGTTCATATCAGTCGTTTTGTCAATATTCGGCACTTAAGTCAAAATGAACTTGTTTTGATATAAATAGTCAATGTTGTCAAGATTAATTCATCAAATAAATATTAGTAATCATTTAAATATCACATATATCCAGTATATATGTTTTAATATTAGTCCATAATATTTGAAGATAATAAATGAAATTCATCATTCATGGAGACGGTAGGACACACATACTCATTAATGCTACTTTAATTTATTTGTCAAATTAAAAAAATGAAAAGAAAATGATACACATGTATATTATAATTCCATTATAATATAAAATTTTATATATATAACATAATTTCATTAACTCAATCATTTATTCATTCCATGTATGCAGTTAACGAGTCATATCACATTGAGGGGTGGTAGTCCGCTCTTCCTCAAATGAAATTATCGTATCCACACATTATGGAAAGAATAAATTTATGTTGTAAAACATAAGAATTAAGAAAATATAAATATAATATATATATATATATAGTTCCATCATAATGTCAACCATGATTGGAGGTAGGGGAAATTGAACATTAATCTTTTCGTGAGGGAGTAGTACCTCGTTCACAGAAACAATATGTTCATATCAATTAGATAAGGGTGGTGTAAGAGTAGTATGAATACATATCATAATATATTTATATTATATTGTAGATACTGATTTTATAATGTAATAAGATAATAATAATATCATAGGGAGTGGAGAAGGAAAATGAAGTTAATGAACATAAGATAATATACATTACCTTTTAATCAGGTAACTACTTTTGATTTTATCAAAATGGCCTTCTTCAATTTGAATCTTCCCTATGTAAGGCTTATATAAGGAATCTAGGGATATTTGAGGACAATATTTTAGAATATTTTTATTAATTCAAGGTGCATGAGATATGTGTGTAAGATGGTAGATGTGGTGACCTTTTATGAGAGGTAGGAGGGGTATATTCAGAATGTCTGGAAATATTATGTAATTATAAATTTTTTTCATTTTCAAATGGTCCCAAACTCATTAATTTCAAAGATAATATGATTTTTGGTCTATATAATCTTAACTAGTAATTTTAAGACATGTTTTGAATATTTTTTATCCTTATCATTTTTGTTTGTCCCTTAGTTAAAAACAATAACTATTACCATGTGTTCTTACAATATCATAATATGTGTAACTATTGTTACAATAAAATTTTAATATAATCATAATTAGAAAATTAATGAAATTTTTAAAATTTATGAATTTTTTTTACGATTATTATATTTTTAGTACTATTATATCATTTAATAAATTAGTATTTCTTTTAACGACTCATTTTTGTCAATTTTGACACTATTTAGTAATTGATATTTGTTAATGTCAAAATATTATAATTATTCGAACCAAAGGAATTAAATGAAAGATAATATGTCAACACCATAAATAATATTTGTGGAAATCCTAAATATATTAATATTACATTTATTTTAATATTTATTATATCATTTATATGAATCTTTCATTACTAACGTAATCAATGCATCATCATTGTGTCAAAAATAAATTTAGTTATTTAATGTCTAAAAATTATAAATTAAATATAATGATGTAAGAAATATCATCATTTTTATAATTAATACATAAATTCAAATATATCTATTATTTAACCCCATATAAAAATAGTTTTAGTAAAAGATGCACTTTTATATTATATTTCTCATTACATTAAATTATTTCTTATAGAATGTCAATTTCACAACCCAAGTGGCAATAAAATGTCCAAAGGTAAACCTAAGGATTATAGTGGTCGGAAATATATTAACCAATATTAATAGGACTTGTGTTAGTGTAGTTTAATATTATTATAGTATTATTTCTTTACCCATATTTTCTAGATTTACTCTTTTACATTGGTAAATAAAATAATTAATGAAGATACTATTCATTATGTCAAAAATAATAGGTAGATATTTTAAAAATATATATATTATGATTCCATATTTGGAGTAAATTTTTTCAAATTCAAAATATATATTTCGATGATATTAATTTAAAATTAATTCCCTTTGTCCAAACTAAAAAGCTGGTTTTTATGAAGTAAAATCTATCAAATGATTAGCAAGTGGTTATGTCAAATTTAACAGTGAAATTATATAAAATGACCATAAATGGAATAAATGATAAAATATTAATCTAATTAATCTTTAAAAACAGTTAAAATGAAAATCAAACTGTCAAAAAATTTGATAGAAAATAGGTTTTGAAATAATATTCAGTGTTTTTCACTATTCATTAAAAATGAACTTTATCAGAAAATTACCAAAAATTTAACCAAAGTAAATTTTTATGTCTAAATTATATATAATATGTGTATTTTTTTATATATAACATCTAAAAGTGACAAAAATGAGATTTAGAAATGGTTCTCCATCAAAAAGCTGTAAAACTGATTTTTTTTAAAATACTTCTTTTATGTGAAAAATTGAATTTTATCTTATATCATATCTAGAAAACATATAAAATGAATTAAAAAATTAAATTGAATATATAACATATATTTTTAATGAAAAAAATTCAAAAAAAATTGATTTGATTTTATAAGAGCAATTAGTCTCTTTTAGATAGGTTTTCATAAAAAACATATCCTTTATATTTAATTGGTTTTTATTTATATTCATAATAAATTTCGTAATCAATGAATCATTATTTAAATATTTGTAAACCATATTCCAATATTTAGTTGATATTTCTCATTACTACCATTCCAATGGCTAGGCGTTAACTACCATTTAAAATAATAACAATATTATTGTACTATTTTTTATATAACTCAATGTTTTTTGCAATGTAATATTTCAAAGAACCCTATTATTGAGTATCAAGTATGATATTTGAAAAAAAGTCCCCATTAACGTAAAATTAATATATTATTCATTCTTATTAACTGAAAATGAATAGTGTTATTCTATAATTACATGGGTTGTCACGGATATTTTTGCTCGAGTGTACGTACGACCTACCTTCTCAACAATGCGATGAGACACATTATCTATATTAACCATTCAATAATGATTATAAATTATATATAATAAATAATAATCAGATATATGAAATAATAATTATATTGGATATATATATCTGTCATTAAATTTCATCCATTGAATTCAATAGGGAAATGGAAACAACGTTCATGGGTATATAAGGCCTACCATCTCCATTAACGGTGTATTCCATTTCGTTGGTCTATCTAGTATATATATTTATATACTAAAAATTTATGATATAAAAATCATGTTTTACATTCTATAAAGATTTTATTAATGATTTATGTAATCTGATCGAGAATAACATGTCAAAACATGTATGATAACTAAGACGATTATTATCAAAAACATTTATTTAACATTGAATTGATAAATAAATAGGAAATATGAAGTCATAACTAAATCATATATGATATTAGAAAAACTATTATGGTTTATTTACAACTTTATAATATGTTTAAACCCACTATATATGTGTTTCAGACACATATATATGAAATTTTACCAAATTTATGTGATAACTATTCAATATCATTTTTATCTGAGATTGTTTATACCTAAGTATTTTTTGGGTTTATATTTATAATCCTTTTCCATTTTTTCTAAAAATGATTTCATAAAATTTTTAGTATTATTCTATCTATGATTATTTTCAATTTTCCCATTTTTTTACTACATTTTTTGAAGGAGTATTTCATTCATTTATTATACGATTTACATTTTGATTTCTCTAACCAAAGTATAAGGAGAATGTTTTCTGTAACTTAAATGACATGAATTGATTTTTACATCTTCAAAATGACTTATTTCATGAAGCTTATCATACAGAGTTTAATGATTATTTTTTACTAAATTATTTTTTAAAAAATAGTATTTCATTTTGAGAAAATATTTATTTTTTAACAATAATGTATATTTTTCTGAAGAGTTAAATTCAAGTATTTTATAAAAATAATTTCCAATATAAAATGGTAGTTTTTAAATATGGTTTCATTTCTATCCCTATTATAAATTTTATTTTATTATGTTTATGAAGAAATTATTTTTATGAAATTAATTTACATTATGTAGATTATGATGGAATAATGCTTAGGAAAACAATTTTATTTCGCAGGTTAGGCTATAATGAATGATATATGTTTTTTGTGGAACATGTCAGAATGATATCATTATGAGATGGATGGCACCTATATATTATTCCAATGAAATGGATAAGGATTTATATCTCATGATATAAACATAACTGGAATTGAAATTAAATATGGTTCAGTAACACAGGGCTGGAAAGACACGTAAATTGGGTTCAGTAATAAATTTCCTGAATGGAAAGTTAACTCAGTACAATAATGGACTTTGTCCACTATGACGTTCTTGGATGTAATGCCATGGATACTATAGAAATCTCATTATTATCTCATTATTTTCAATAATTTCATTTTTTATGACAATGATATTTTAATATCATTAATTTTCATTAGTGATCAATGCATTACGTATAACTAATATTTAATTCATGATACAAGATTTTGATATTTATACTTAATTTTCACGTTTCCAAATTATTATGTTTATGGGTTGTGTTATGTTCTCAATGTTTAACCTTACTGATCATTCGAGTTTACTCCTTTTATATTTTCTTTTACCCAGGATATGAAGAAATTTTTTAGGACAGAAAACATAAGGGGAAGATCTTTAAGGGAGATGTTGATGATGTTTCCCCAAGTTTGAAATTTATTCTTCATGTTTTCCATTTACAATACACTAATATGGTATTTGGGTTTATATTTATGTAATGTATAATCTTTTCTATACAAGGAATATAATTTACATGTACGTCAAGCATGGGTTGTTAGTGTTGGTATCAGAGTGAAGGTTTAGTCAAACTGTAGAAACTCTAATGTGAATACATTAGTGAGATCCCTTGTGATATTTATAAGGATATTTCTAGGGATTCCCTATTGATAAGTCATATATAGGTTATAATACTATAGTTATTGTGATAATCAAGATTAACCTAGGATTAAACATACGAAATCATATATTGAAATATTATATGTAATTTACCTTACTTATGTGTTTTTAATATCTGATTAGTATATCTCAAACTTTTATTTCTGGTCATAGACAATATCCAGAACAACATACTACATGGCCAACCATTGAATGTTTTTGATTTGGAAATTATGGGAATAATGAAGATTTATTTACTATATTGAAATACGATGACGATATTCATGAATATGGTACAAGTATTGGTCATACTCTTGAGGGTAAATAGATTGTAAACAACATGTGAATGGTATGTGATGTTCATCCAGTATTTTTTTACAATAATCCTAAGAAGTTTTATTTTCAGAAACCTTAACACATGATTCATATTTTAGGAAAGGAAAATATTATGGAACTTGGGTAATTTTGTAAGAATAATGTTGGATATTTGAGGTGTATATGTTTTTGTTATCAATGATTATGTTATATGAATCATGAAAAATATAACTATTTTTGGTATATGTACGCAATTAATGATTTTAAAGGATATGTTGAATAGTTTTTTGGATATAGAAAAGTTATTTAAGGATAAAGTGATATATTTTGGGAGAACGTGATTAAGGGGAATAATACCCTTAATATGTCCCTTGTGTTTTGATAATGATGTTATGATAAAGATATGTTTTTCACGACCCGTCTTTGGGGCTCGTGTCGTGACTACCCCAAGCCCGCCTTCCATAGGCCAGGGGTTAACAACTAGCACCAAAGGAATAAATCCAGATAACTGGGAAGGCATTGCCATTATAAATGTATACAAACACCACAGAGTACAAGTTGATGTAATACACTAAGTACAAAAGAATGTTCTGAAAAGTAAATGGGCCAAAATACAAACCGAATTAAAAAGTACTGCTACAACTGAATGAAGTACAAAAGAAAAGAAAAACAGCTGTAAAATAGAAGCATCTCCTAGGTCGTCCACCTCGAATCCTACCTGAAGGGTAGGTATAGATAGCGCAACTCCTGGATCGTCCACCACAGATCCTACCTGATGGGTTGGTACAGATAGACTCCTCAACGCTCTCTCCCATCAACCTCCTCCGAGTACCAGCTCATTGTGAAGTCCACCTCCGGATACTGACTCGTCCTGAGGTCCACCTCTTGGTACCGTCCAGCCCTCGAACACTTGGCCTCTGTTAGCCTTGTCCGTCATCTGTATCCAACACAACAAGGAGTGGGCATAGCCTGTGTAGGGGTGAGTATATTGATACTCAGTAGGGACCCCGATACCCTCAAGGTATCACTAAATACAACAAGGATAACCACAAAGAAGGATCTAAATAGATAACCCTTACATAGGTATAAGCCCCTACTTATACCTAAGTTATCAAGTAGTCCATCTAAATCATGAGGTATCACACAGATATGAAATCAACAGATGACCACTACATAGGTATATTCTCATACATATACCCATGTTATCAAGTAACCCTTCTCAATTATGAGGAATACAAAAAGGTCATTGACTCCTCTCAATCGAGGATTTTATTCATGACGTCGAAACCACTGCTGTTGGAGAACTCCTCCTCTGTCGATCACAGTAGTCATGTCACGACTATGTGGTGCCACTCACTAACCTTAGACTGCTGAGTTACTCCTCCTGTCAAGTACCGCGGGTCCGCACCCAAACACAGTAGTGCTCCTCGCCAGGGGTCTGCAACCCAAACATAGTAGTAGTTCCCATAATAGCCTACAGAGGTACTACTCCTGTTGAGTACTGCAGGTCTACTACCAACTACCAGTCACTCCGTCTGCCGTGGGTATGCCTCCAAATACCAGGTGCTCCTTCCACTGTGCTAGTCGACTCACTCCAAGTCGAATCGATCAAGCAGTCATCAGGTCCACAACTACTAGGTCTCTGAACATCGTACACTCATCTCTAGGAGGATCCACTCCACAAGCTACTAGTTGATAATAAATGTTTCACAAAGTCCCACAAATAATTATTACAAAGGACCGCCTCATCACAGGGGTCTCAACACAACAGACGGCGCGTCAATCAGACACTCGGTCTATGAGTTGTTAGCCTTTTAGTCCTAGGGCCCCGGTTGGTTTCGTGTACAAACCAACCTGACCGTATCTTAACTGTACACTGAAATATCATAGGGTATACTGATAGGGACCATCTCTCAACGTGATTACCAACGCTGCTGACGGTTCGTCAAACAGACGTCTGGTCTAAAACTTATCGGCTTTTCCATTCTAGGGGCCTGGTTGCATTTCGGGAACAATCCAACACAGCCTTACTCCCACTACATCCAAACCTCAGGTGATGTATTCCAAAAGATCCATCTCATCAAGAGGAATCAAAGAAAGTTTATGGCACATCATTCATATGGCCGGAGCTCAGGTTATAAGTGTTTCCGCTCCGAGTGTAGAGACCCAAATCTTGACGTACATAGACATTACATTACTTTTGCAGAATACTGAATACATAATAAAAACCAACACACAAGGACCTTAATAATTTAGTGTCTTTGGAAACACAGAAAAATAATCTTCTAATCTTGGTGAAAGATCTTCATCATCTCCCATAAAGATCATCGCTTTTTTTCTTACCAAAAACCATTCTTTATATCCCGGGAAAAGAAAACATATAAAGGGTGATCTCAAATGCTCAGTAAAGGTATGAATAGAGAAAATAAGTCAAATCATATACATTTGAAGATAAAAAAACCAAAACATAATGTTTAAACAACAAAATATTGAGCAATGACATTAAACATTGTTGTACGTAAGGCATAGATCATAATAGATCATCAATCAGGATAAAATAGCATGGTAATAAAGCATGTAATTGTGGAAACCATTAATCACATGATATGATTTCCATATTAGCCAAGTCATTTCTTCCAAGACCATCTTAGTGGACAAAGTCCCTTTATAAATCAAGTTCACTCCTCGTTCCAGTCCTGTAACACTGAACCGGATTAACTTACCATTCTAGCCATGTATATCTCATGAGATATGAATAATTACCCAATGAATTGGAGGGAGATATAGGTCCCACCCATCTCATAATGAAATAATTCTTACATGTGCCACAACATGAACATAAATCATTCATCATTACCCAATGTATAAAATGGGTTTCATAAACATCATGCCATTATAACATAATCCATAGAAAACAAAATGGATATCATTTCATCATAAGAAAAGTGAAACCATGTAAATCATAGAGAAATTATACTTGAAGCATACACATATGAAATAATTCCATCTTATATGGAAAATGGTTTTCATAAAACACTTGAAATAAATTTTTGTGGAAAATATCATTTATTCTTCCAAATCAATTTCTTTTCACAAAATGCCATGAAATTTTAAAAAAAATGATTTTGTTGAAAATATTCATGAAATATTGTAGGTTAAACTTCATCAAAATATGGAAATATGAAACCGTAAAAATCCATTCATGCCGTATAAGTTAAAACAACACTCTCCTCGTACTTTTTCAGAAAGTCAAAACGTTCCTCATATTGTAAACAAAAGAAAGATTACATCCATAACACAAAATAAAAGTCAACATGAGGTAAACATGACATTAAACATTCATGGATGAATATTAAAAACTTTATGAAAAACATTTTATGGGCATGGATGAAAAATATAACCCAAGTAAATACTTAGGTATAAGAAATCTCGGATAAAAATGAGATTTGAAAAATTATCCCTTAACTTATGTCCGATATGCTTTGTAAGTATCCGGAACTCCTGTATAATTATTTAAATAATGTCATTGACTTATTATAGAATCATATTCATTGTTATTATATCATATATGGTTCAATTATGACTTTATAATACCCATTCATTTATAAATTCCATGTTAAAGCAGTGTTTTGGGTAAAATCGTTTCATTTATCGTACGTGTTTTGATTTTTTGTTCTTGATATTATTATTAATTATATCATGATTTACATTCTTCCAGAATGTAAATAATTATTTATATATCATATATATTCAGTATATATATATATTAGATAGATTAACGAAATGAAATATACCGTTCCTGGAGACGGTAGGCCGTACATACACATGAACGTTGTTTTCCTTTCCTTATTGACTTGAGTGGAATTAATTAGATGACATATATATTTATATACATATATAAAGTATCATTATTATGTCATATATTTCATTATTAGTTGTTATATATACTTTATAATAATTATTTAATTGTTGACATGGAAAATGAATCTCATCGCGTCGTGGAGACGGTAATCAGTACGTACACACGAGCGATGATATCGTTACCATTTTTATTGAATGGAGTTGGAGTGGATGATATAATATCATAGAATCAGTAATATTTTAAAATAATCATATATAGTTATTCTTTATATCATTATACCCATCCAAGTAATGCGCTGGTGGAAAAACAGATTACACCACGACGTGGAGACAGTATTCTGTATGTACGCACGCACGGTGATTTTGTTTTCTGTAGGATGAAAATAAGGTGAAATGGATTTGTTTCATATTTATAATAACATATAAGTATATAAGTAATACTGATGTTATTACTTTATAATGAAACAACTAAATAAGAAGAATATGAAGAAGAAAGAAACTTGAAAGAATCGTTAGATGAGATTACCGCTTCTTCGACACACCTCCTTTAAACTTCTTCTTAGGGAACTAGAGGTTGTCTTTTGAGGAGACCAGAACCTCTATGATATACCTAGAAAGGTTCAAAATAGGAATTGGCAGGGTTTGGTCAATATTCAAGGATCAAAAGGGTATGAAGAGAAGAGGGAAGGGGTTCCCTTTTTATAATGGAGGAGAGGGGCACCTTTGGAAGAACATAAAATATTATTTTATAATAAAGTCATATTCGGTTATTAATAGCTCAAAATTGTTTTATTTCCAAGAGAATGTGGGGATGGGTCTAAATCCTCTAAAAAATAAGTTTTAGAGAAGTTTAGGTATCTATTTTATCCTTATCATTACGATTAAACTTTAAATTAAATAATTTAACTTTTACCGTGTCTTTTTGTTTTCTTATACTACATGGTTAATAAACTTAGTATACCAAGCCTAACGAACCCCAAGTTATTAATTATTAATATATATATATTCTCATCTAATTCATTTGGTCGAACCGTATATTTTTAGGACGAAAATAACAATTAATAATATATTATTTGTTTTAAAAACTATTTTATGTCAATTCTGACACTATTTGGTACTTGGTTTTTGTGAAAATCATAACTACATGATTAGTTCAAACAAATTTAATTAAATAAATAATAACATGTCATATTAACCTATTAAATTATTTTAATTCATAAAAAGTCTAATATTACATTTATTTTTGTATTTATAACATCAATTATGATAATATTTTATTAATAAGGTAATTACTGCATCATCATTGTGTCATAAATAAATAAAACTATATAATTTCTAAAAATTATAAATAAAATATCATTATTTATTAAATCTATTTATCTTTATAATTAATGTTTATAGTCGAATTTATCTTATTATAACCCTATATTAAAAAGGTTTTAGTTATTAATCATCGATTTTAACTATTTTAATTCTTCTTTAAATACAATATTAATAAATGTCCTAATCTAATAAAAGTGTACCCAAATGGTCATATTTCATTCCTAATTTCTTTTGGTCGAATTAAACTTATCCAATAGAATTAGGACATGTGTTAAGGTATTAATAATACCATTTGTACCCTTAATTATCCTATTTACTTTTAATCGTGGTAAAAAAAGTAAAAAATTACAATTCACAAAAAATTATTTTTATCTTATTGATCAAAATTTTACTCCTTGATATTAACCGTGTCTCTCGGATTTTCAAAATTCCACTAACAGAAGAGGTAAAATTAAGTTTTATGTAAATTTTCAAATTATCCTAAGAGGTGGGTAAAAGGCGGTGAAAAGTTCAATAAAATTTTCATATATATAAAATTATTATAAAATGAATCCTTTGAATTAAATTGAAAATATATAGATATTATGTATCAATTTTGACCTAACTAAAATTTAAATAAAATAAATTATTATTTAAATAAAAAAGTTGGGTTTTAAATAGTAACATAGTGTTTTCACTATTCATCAAAAATTGAATTTTTTTAGAAAAATACAAAAAATTTACCTTAGGCTAATTTCGATATTCTGAATCCATAAATGAAGTCCATTTTAAAAAATAAAATTTATAAAATTTACAAAAGTGGGTATTATTATTCATAACCGCTAGTTCATTATAATATTATAAAAATATATCTTTTAGTGAAACTTGGTATTGCGTATAACATATACTATCATGGAAGGTTGTGATTGTATGTAATGAAAGCCATGTCAGGGATGCATGTAGTGAAACCTCCTTTTGGTGTAGCGTACAACACAAGACATCAATGAAATTAAAAAGAACATATGTCATAAAATCTCGGGGTGCTACATTCTACCCCCCTTAAAATGTATTTCGCCCCCAAAATTTATCGGGGTTATAGATGGTTTACTACTTAATATTTTTAATATAAACCCACATCATAAAAAGGAATACCAAAACATTTTTTTAATAACTAAAGTATGAAACGTAACAGTTACCCAAATTAACTAATCATTGGTTTTCCCCATAAGAGAACATAGGTGAAAATATGGATATGGAAGAAAAATCTAACCATAATGTTCTGATGAAGAGTGGTAGAGAACTGGTCTATGAAAAATCCAACAGTCACAATGCCATAAAATAGTGATGATCTAAGGTACCATCTGATTCATCAGATATGAGAGAACTAGGACATAATTTTTGGTTTTCAAGATCATTTCCCTAAAGTTGAAGTATTTTTGAATTAAAAGATATACTTACATGATTTTGGTAAAATCGCAACGTTTCTCGTGCCTCGAAAAATTACCACTTCATCTCTTAAAGAAATGAAGTTTAATTTTTCATTCGTGAAGTGTAAGCATATCATGCGATAGAATGATAGGTCATTCCATCTGTCTCAAACATAGGGTTAGAAAAAGTTATATACATAAGTCCATCTATGGTGAGATTAATCGGATATAGTTCCAAAATAGACTTATACTTCATCTATCATCCTGCTTAATAAAATAAAACTAGTTTCTACTAACCAGGGACTTCCTGTAGGCCAGAGGTAGGCAATAAAGGCCTTTCCCACTTCGGTTGTGGGTTCAATTCCCACATCCTTGTCCGACATGATGGGTTGTCGCCCATCCTCCAGGTTGTCCTTTTTCTAAAACTACATTATTATAACATTCCATCAATAATATCGAAAAAGTTATGTCCTTAAATAATACTAACTAATGTCCAACATAATCCATTCCAATCTTTAGTCTTATCCAAAATACTTCTGCCCAAGCTCATAGTATAAAGAAAACAATTACTAGAAATGTCATCTGCTGAGTATGTGAATACCATCATTTATCCCCCATATATCATATGATATATCTTGTTGGTCAAAATACAAACATTTGAATACCTTAATCATGTATTCTCTTGAAAAATGAATACCCATTGAACCTTAGTGAAAACATGAATGTTGTCAAAAGTTAACTCCTTCCACATACCAAAATCCGAAAAATTATATATACTCAAACCATAATATCAATTAGTCCTTATATCAGTCATGAGATTATGATCATTTAATTTTCACATTATCCCTTCATTATGCACATATCATCTACTTTCCAAAATATTTTAATCACTTTTAATTGTGACTGGTACCATATAATTATTGAAAACCACAATAAACCATTACATAGTAATTCCAATGTTCTATAATATTATAAATGAGATTCCACAATATTATTTTGGAATCCCTTTACATAAACACATAATCATTCCACCACATCATTGTCATACTCAACATTGCTAATAGTGATCGCATGTGACTTCCATTTTTCCTTTGCCATAAGAGGTTTCTCACATTGATAATCATTAACCCTTGGATTAGGGCATTTATTAGCATAATTCCCCATTTCCTTGCATGTGAAGCTTTGAAGTGTTGGTAGTGCAATCTCTGCAGTCTTTTCTTTATTCACATCATTAGCAACCCTTTTTCTATTATTTCGACACTCGGTTGCATGATGACCTTCTTTTCCACACTTAAAACATTTTTTAGTCCCTTTTATACAATCTCCACCATGCTTCTTTCCACACTTTGAGCATAAAGAAACATTTATCTTCTTTTCTCAATTATTCTGAGATTTCTCCTTGAACTCCATCTTTCGTTTCTTGTCAAAACCACGAGATGGATATGTAACACCAACATCCATTTCTACCTTGATAGAACAACGTATAATTTCATCATAGATACTGAAGTCTCTTATAGCTAATTCCCTTCGAAGAATTGGTTTTAAGCCACTGAAAAAACGATCAACATTCCTCTCAGGTTGGATGATAAAGCAAGATGTATACCTTGAAAGCCTTCTAAAATTCTCTTTTTTTATACCAACAGATTCATCATCCTTTTTCTTAATCTCAAGTAAATAATTTTCCATCATTCTTCTAAGAGTACGAGGGATTTACTTATTGAAAAATAAGTTCTTGAACACATCCAAATCCATGGATTCAATTTCATCTCAGGACCTTGTATTCTTAATTAGAGTCCACCATTGATCTGCTTCACCTTCTAAACGGTAAATCGCCAGAGTGAATTTTTCATGTTCTGATCAGCGAATTATTGAAAATACTTTTTCAATGGTACTAATCCATTGTTCAACAACAAGTGGATCAGATGACCCACTGAAAGAAGGTGGACGTTGCATCATGAAGGACTCAATATAATATTGTTCCCTTCTCTGCTCATTTGGAAGTCTAGAATGATTCATAGCTTGTGTAAGTATAGCAATAAAATTTTTCACTCTATATCCCATAACATTGGTTTGTTCAGGAGGAAAATCATTGCATCATCCATTACATTGATCAACACGGTTTTTTCAGGTTCCAACCATAATCTAAAACCCAAAAAGAAAAGTGTGAGAGGAAAAAATCATGCTAGGGAAAACAACATAATAAAGGGGGAGTACCTTTGATATCTTACATCTTAGGTTTAATTCTAATAACATTACTATAATTCTATTACTATAACCTATACTTATACTTAAACTTAGGGACATCACTAGACATAACTTAGAAATATCTCTAGGGACCTCACTAAAGTTTTCACATCCTGGTTTCCAAAGGATAACTAAACCTTTCCTCTGATACCAAATGTAGAGACCCAAAGAATGACGTAAATAGAAATTACATTACCTTTGTGGAATACTTAATACATAATAAAAACAAACACACAAGGACCATAATATTTTAGCGTCTTTGGAAAGTCGGAAAAATAATCATCTAATCTTGGTGAAAGATCATCAATACCTCCTATAAAGATCATCCCTTTTTTTCTTACCTAAAACCTTTATTTATATCTTGGGGATAAAATATTTAAATGGAGAGCTCAAATCCTTGTTAAGGGTAAGAATGGAGAAAATAAAACAAATCATATACATTTGAACTTAAAAAAACATGAACATAATGTTTAAACAACAAAATCTTGTGCAATGACATAAAACATGGCAGTACTTAACGTATAGATCATAATGGATCATCAATCATGATAAAATATAATGGGACTAAAGAATGTAATTGTTAAAACCATTAATCACATGATATGATTTCCATAGTATCCAAGGCATTGCTTCCAAGACCATCTTAGTGGACAAAGTCCCTTTCTGAATCGAGTTCACTCCTCATTCTAGTCCTATAACACTAAACCGGATTAACATACCATTCCAACCATATATATATCATGGGATATAAATCTTTACCCAATGCATTGGAGGGAGATATAGGTCCCACCCATCTCATAATGAAATAATTCTTACTTGTTCCACAACATGAACATAAATCATTCATCATTACCCAAAGTATAAAATGGGTTTCATAAACATTATACCATCATAACATAATACATACAAAACAAAATGGATATCATTTCATAATAAGAAAAATGAAACCATGTAAATCATAGAGAAATTATACTTGAAACATACACATATGAAATAATTCCATCTTATATGAAAAATGGTTTTGATAAAACACTTGAAATGAAATCATGAGGAAAATATCCTTTCTTCTTCAAAATCATTTTATTTTCACAAAATACCTGGAAATTTTAATAGAAAATTATTTTTTTTATATATTCATTAAATATTTTCGGGTAAACATCATCCAAATAAGTCGATATGAAACCTTAAAAATCTGTTCCTTCCATATAAATTAAAACAACATTCTCCTCATACTTTTTTCGGAAAAGTGAAAAAGTTCCTCGTATGGTAAAAAAAATAAAGATTCCTTCCATAAAACAATGTAAAAGTCAACATGGGGAAGAAATGACATTAAAAATAAATGGAATAAAATTAAACACTTTATGAAAAACATTTTATGGTCATGGATGAAAAATATAACCCCAGTAAATACTTAGGTATAAGTAGTCTCGGATAAAAATGAGATTTAAAAAATTATCCCTTACCTTATGTCTGATATGCTTCGTATGTTTCCGGAACTCCTATATAATTATTTAAATAATGTAATTTAATTTTTAAGGAATAATATTAATTGTTATGATATCGTATATTGTTCAATTATGAATTTATAATACCATTCATTTATAAATTCCATGTTAAAGCAGCGTTTTGGGTAAAATCGTTCCATTTATCGTGCGTGTTTCGATTTGTTGTTATTGATATAATTTTTACTTATATCATGATTTAATTACTTCCAGAATTTAAATCGTCATTTATATATCATATATATTTAGTATATTTATATATAATAGATATATGAATGAAATTAAATACACCATTCATAGATACGGTAGGCCACCCGTACGCATGAACGTTGTTTTCATTTACTTATTGACTTGAGTGGAATTAAGTAGATGACATACATATATATATACATAAATACAGTATCATTATTATGTCATATATTTCTTGATTACTTATTATATATACTTTATAATCATTCTTAAATTGTTAACATGTAAAATGAATCTCATCGCGGCGTGGAGACAGTAATCTGTATGTATGCACGAGCGATGATATCATTCCTTTGTTAGTTTAATGGAGTTGGAGTGGATGATATAATATCATAGAATCAGTATGTTGTCATAATAATTATATATAGTTATTATTTACACCATTATACCCATCCATGTAAGGTGGTGGTGGAAAAATAGATTACTCCACGGCATGGAGATGGTATTCCGTATGTACGCACACATGGTGATTTTGTTTTCCGTAGGAAGGAAATATGGTAAAATGGTTTTGTTTCATATTTATAATAACATATGAGTATATAATTAATACTTTTATTATTAATTTATAATGAAACAATTAATGAAGAAGAAGTTGAAGAAGAAAGAAACTTGAATGAATTGTTAGAAGAGATTACCTCTTCTTCGATGGACCTCCTTTAAACTTATTCATAGGGCACTAGAGTTGGTCTTTTGAGAAGGACATAACCTTTATGATATAACTAGAGAGGTTGAGAAGAATAAATGGCAGGTTTTGTCCAAGCTTAAAGGCTGAAGATCGTGTGATGAGAAGAGGGAAGGTGTGGCCTTTTTATAAGGGAGGAGAGGGGCACCTTTGGAAAAACATAAAATATTATTTTATAATAAAGTAATATTCGGTTTTTAATAGCTTCAAAATGATTTATTATGAATATAATGTGGGTATGGGTCGAAATCCTCAAAACCAATAGGTTTTAGAAATTTTTAGGTTACTATTTTATCCTTATCATTTAGATTTAACTCTAAGGTAAATAATTTAACTTTTACCGTGTGTTTTTGTTTTCTTATACTACATGGTTAATAAACATACTATAACAAAACAAATGAACCCCAAGTTGTTAATTATTAATATATATATTACTATCTAAGTCATTTGGATGAACCTTATATTTTTAGGAATAAAATAGAAATTAATAATATAATATTTGTTTTTAAAATGATTTTCTGTCAATTTTGAAACTATTTGGTACTTGATTTTTGTGAAAATATTAACAGCATGATTAGTTAAAAAAAATGTAATTAAATACATACAAACATGTCATATTAACCGAAAAAATTAGTGCAATTCATAAAATGTTGGAAATTACATTTATTTGGGTATTTATAACATCAATTATGTTAATATTTCATTAATGAGGTTATTACGGCATCATCATTGTGTCATAAATAAATTAAACTATATAATGTATAAAAATTATAAATAAAATACCATTATGTTGTAAATCTTTTTAGTTTTCTAATTAATATTTATAGTCGAATTTATCTTATGTATAACCCTATATTAAAAATGTTTTATTTATTAAACATTGATTTTAACTAATTTAATTCTTCTTTAAATAAAGTAATAATAAATGTCCTAATCTAATCCAAGTTGACCTAAATGGTCATATTTTATTACTAAGGTTGTTTTTGGTCGAATTAAACTTATCCAATAGAATTAGGACATGTGTTAGGGTAATAATAATATCATTTTTACCCTTAATTACCCTATTTACTTTTAACCGTGGAAAAAAAGTAAAAAGTTACTATTCACTAAAAAATATTTTTATCTTATTAAACCAAATTTTACTCCTTGATATTAACTGCGACTCACAGATTTTCAAAATTCCACTAAAAGAAGCGGTAAAATTAATTTTTATGTAAATTTTCAAATTCTCCAAAGAGGTGGGTAAAAGACGGTGAAAAGTTCAATAAAATTTTCATATATCTAAAATTATTATAAAATGACTCTAATTAATTACATTGAACTTTTATAGGTATTATGTATCAATTTTTACCTAAAATAAATTTAAATAAAAAATTAATTATTTAAAAAAAGTCGGTTTTTAAATAGTAACCTAGTGTTTTCACTATTCATCAAAAATTTAATGTTTTCAGAAAAATACCAAAAAATTACCATAGGCTAATTTCGATATTCTGAATCCCAAAATTATGTCCATTTTGAAATATAAAATATATAAAATTTCAAAAAGTGGGTTTTACAATTCATAATGGCTAGTTCATAATAATATTATAATAATATATCGTTTCGTGAAACTCGATATTGCGTACAACATACGCTATCGTGGAAGGTCGCGATTGCATGTAATGTATTACTAGTCAGGGATGCGTGTAGTGCAAGCTGATTTTGGTGGAGAATACAACACTAGACATCAATGAAATTAAAAATAACATTTTTCCTAAAATCTCAGGGTGTTACACCGAGGGCCCTGTTGGTTTCATGTTCGAACCAACCCTGTTGTACCCAATGTTCACCTAAACCTTGATTTTAATATACCAAAATGACCGTTTCGATCAAATGAATCCTACCCAACTAACGGTGCACTGATCGGAGGATCGTATCCTAAGATATTAGTGTTTAACTGAAGACAGTCTGAAAATTGGGGGTTTGGGCCCAACCCGACCCGGCCCAACACCCCCTGGGTCAGTCTAAACCGGGTCGACCCGACCTGGGTCCCGGTCCGGCCCGATTAGGCATGGCCCGGCCCAGATGGCATGGCCCGGCCCGATGCTGGCGGCCCGACCCGGCCGGCCAACGTGTTTCGCCGCGTGGCCGGCCGACCAGGCGGAGTGGCGACACACAAAGGGGCCCACCCCAGCTGCTGATTACGGGGGTGTTACACCCCCCGATTTCAAATAAACGGTCGGCCTTAAAGGTTGGCCCCCCTTCCAAGTCTGCCATGCCCTTAGGCCGTGGCCCATGATGCTCTAGGGCGGTGCAATGGTGTCGCGCCCCTCCACCACAGTCCGACTCTATTCTGCGGCCTTCCTTGGCCTCTCTGGCACGGCGTGATGGCACCACGCACCACCACTGCCGCTACGGCCCTCTCTGGTCACGGTCCCCTTTTTCCCCGCGTGGTGCAACGACACTGCACCACCTTTGCTGCGACCTTACAATGTCGCGGTTCCCTACGGATCACCGCACGGTGCAACGGCACCATGCACCTCTGCATCTAACATCATTGAAGATTAAAAAAGAAGAGGGTTGGAGGATCAGTCATGTTTCTGCAGTCCGACCTCCTCCTGTTATGACGATATCATGCGGCCAAACCGTAAACAATGAAGAACATTTATAAGACTTGAACAAAAGTAACCCCTACCTCGACAATCGATGTCAAACGTCAGTATCGCGGTTGACGGCGTCACAAGATAAGTATTCTTATATGTCCACGGAGAGAATCCGAGGAGGAAGCGGCATCTCCTCTTTTTGTCTTGGAGAGAAGATTTTAAGGCATGGCACGTTCTCGTTCTTCATCAGAGGGTTGAAGAACGAAGCTTCTCTTATTTCTTCATAGATTCCCCCACCATATTATTTTCCAAACCAATAATTTATTAACCTACACCCATTTAATGAAAATCCACACTTTACAAATTAATTCAAGATATTAATTATGTGTGATATAAAACATTAATGGTGGAGAGGAAGGTGGGGATGCCACTTAATTTAAGAGGAGTTATCCAATTAATTAAAGGGGTGATAAAGGGGTTTTAAAGAGGGTTAAAGAGTTTCAGAATGTGAAGGCTTGGGGCTCGTGTGGCCCCACCTCACATTTATTATCACTTGGGTAGTTAAGAACTAGTGGGTCCCACCCCAACTCCCTCACATAGGATATAACCACTTAGATATAAATAATAATTGTTCCACAATTTTTATTCGCCTCTAATTTAATCCTCAAAAATTAACTTCTCCTCCTGAGCAATCCCAACCACGGTAAAGGCCCCCTTAAGCAATTTCTGGCATTGTGAGTTCATCGGTGCCCTCCAATTTCAATTCCGAGAAAAGGTTCAAAAGATATAAAAACCCGCTCGTTCGTTCCCTAAACGTACCCGAGATAAACTTCAAAAATTGATTCCTGGCACACTCGGCTTCGGAATCAAGTGTCGTATGAAGCCAAAAACTCGTAAAATTCCAATGAAATTAGGAAAAAAAATCCTTGAAATTTTCGGGTCTTTAAATTACTCCCACCTCAGTGATTTATGTCCCCGTAAAGCTATAACACAAACTAGGGAGACGAAAGGAGGTATCGAGAATGCAACTGAGTCTCCTGCTCTCATGTGCTTTCCTTGAGGTTCTCATGCTTCCAGATAAAGCGCACATGATGAATAGATCGTCCCCATAGGACCCGCTCCTGTCGATCCTCAAACTCTACTAGAACCCTGCGAAAGTCGCCACGTCATCGATGTCCATCTCTCCATGGTTGATGATGATGGATAGGTCGTGCATACATATCCTCAACTGAGATAAGTGGAAGACTTCGTGAACCTAGTGCAACTATGGTGGAAAGGTCAAGCGGTAAACCACCTCACCTACCCTACTGAGGTCCTAGAAGGGTCTGATGATCCTCAGATATAACTTGTCGCCTCGGCCAAATCTCTTTAGACCTCATCGAGGTGATACCCATAAAAAGACGTGGTCTCCATCCTCGAACTCCAGTCGTCTAATGTCTACTCTGTGCAGTCTCTTTTACCGTGATACATAGGCAATCACTACCCACCCCTACCTCAGGACACACCCGAGTGTGGTTCCTGATGCGTCGTAGTGAACTATGTAACCAACTCCCTCAGGTTGGGCACACTGGTCAACCTCTACCTCATCTTTTGAATGCTCTTCTGGAAGTGGTGATGCAACTCTGCAGCACAATGGTATGTTTGGCCATCTCCTGACTGATTGAATGCACCCTCTTATGCATGATTTCATATTGTGCTTCCTGGGTTTTCTTTTTCGCCGACCAAGGAAAACCCCAATCCAACGTTGTAGATAAACCACAACCTTTTTTCCTAATACCGTCAATCTGTATATGAACTGTGGTTGCCCAGTCCATACCCAAAATAACGTCGTAAGGCCTCAACGCTGCCACCAAGAGGTTCAAACTGAAACTCTCACCTCAAGGGTCAAATCACACCATCAGAGTAAGTGTGATTATCGAGTCTCCTCCCAATGGTATCTCTAGACGCGAGGTTCAAGTCAACAACTTAACCGAAAACTCTAGGTCTGGGACAAGATTCGTGGAAGGTAAGAATGATTGGTACCTATGTCTATTGATACGGCAGTAAGTATTAGACATAGACCATACCTCAAATCATTCTTAGAGCCATTGGTCCACACTCCTTGACCACATGCAGTTATTCTCTTCCCCTTCCCTCCAGATCCCTGAGCATGGCCGAGACTACAAAAGTGGGTGGTTGTAACTTGTTGAAATGTACACCACCTCATGATACACTCCTACCTCTACTTCCACGTCTGGTGCTCTTCAGATTCATCTTCCTTAACACTTTTTCTTCTTGAAACATTTTACATGTCCAAGTCTCTGAGACTGGCACTAGTTCCATGCTCTTGCACTGCTAACATTCTCTAGCAATATCTGTTCATCCAAAGAACATTCAACCACAAAGGTTTTATCTAGCATCCTAACATAGGTAGGAATTAATAGAGGATAAGGTTATGGCTCTGATATCCTTAAACACACAATGCTCAGTGGTCCGAGCTCTATAGCACTAATCAAATCGTATTCTTCGAGTACCCAGAATGATTGGTATGCCTTGATGAATACTCAGCTACCGACACAACATTCTGCCATAGCTGTATAAGTTCTAGAAAAACTCTCATCCACTTCATCAAGCCAGTCCTCAACCACCTGAGAGTCGGGAACGCCTTAGAACTTGAGGTTACTTGATGTTGGAACACGTGTAAGGCAGTAATCTTACATGTGTCACGTACCGGTACCACCGGTTGTAACTTCTGGCCAACAGGTTGTGATGTATAACTGACACACTACCCGAAGGTACTCTCTCATGCATCAGTCCACATACCAAATCCTCATCACTATGAATACCATCTTCATGGTCACTCACTGGAAAAAACTAGTAGCAAATTCCACCATCCACTCTACTGGTGTCTCAGCAAGGCAGGGCTCTCTATTAATCACCTCCAGCCAGTCCTCTGCTGTCCGGGAATCTGCCTCGCCTTGTAACCACGGAGGCCTCTAATATTGTAACACATGCAACATGCTTTGTTGGCGGGCACTACTTGCTAGTATGGCTAGTGTCATCCGCTTCCCAACAGGTGGTGATGCGGCTGGTACAGCACCTGATGGTGCCAATATAGTAAAAAGGGCCATGCACCGGAGCCTCGTCACTCGGTGGGCCGTCATCGTGTACTATATCAGAAATCCTACTAACTGTCTGTGTGGAGACATCCTGAACAGATGCGACACGGTCAATGATCTATTCCTGGTGAGCGGACATGGTTTGAGGTGACTTTAAAACTTTGGAAACCCACACGCAATCAGTGTTTTTGTGCACAATGTCAGAAATCAGTAGGCAGGTTCCTGGTGTATGGATACGTCGGCCGCCGCACCAATACTAGACTCCCTGAACTGAAGACCACACTCGTTACCCTTAACACTATTTCATCACAGAATTTAATGATCAGAGTCATAAGTTCTGTGGTAGAACCAACTACTTTGATACCAATTTTATCACGACCCGTCTTCAAGGCCCGTGCAGTGACTAACCCACGCCCGCCTTCCATAGGTCAGGGGCTGGCGACAAGCACCATAGGCGTAAATCCCGATAACTGGAAAGGAATTTCCTTTATAAATGTAAAGAAACGCCACAGAGTAAAAGAAGAAATAATAAACTAAGTACAATAGAAAGTGCTGAAAATTAAATGGGCCAGAATAAGAACCCAACTGAAAAGTACAGCTACAACTGAACGAAGTACAACAGAAAAGACAAAGAGCTGGAAAATAGAAGAATCTCTTGGGTCGTCCATCTCAAATCATACATGAAGGGTAGGTCCAGATAGTGTAGCTCCGGGAACGTCCACCGCAAATTCTACCTGAAGGGTAGGTACAGATATTCTCCTCAACACTCTCGACCGTCAACCTCTTTCGAGTACCTTCTTGTCGTGAAGTCCACCTCCGGATGCTGACTCGTCGTGAGGTCCACCTCTAGGTACCGTCAATTCCTAGAACACTCGGCCTCCATCAGCGCTGTCAGTCATCTGCATCCAACACAACGAGGTGCGGGTATAGCACGTGCAAGGGTGAGTATATCGATACATATTAGGGACCCCGAGACCCCAAAGGTCTCACTAATCCAACAAGGATAACCATAAAGAAGGATCTAAACAGATAACCCTTACATAGTTATAAGCCCCTACTTAATCCTAATTTACAAAATATACCATCTCAATAATGAGGTATCACACAGATATGAAATCAACGGATATCCAATACTTAGGTATATTCCCATACATATACCTAAGTTATCAAGTAACTCATCTCAATTATGGGGAATACACTGATGTTATTGACTCATCTCAAACCAGGATTTTATTCATGACATCGAAACCACAAATACTGTAAAACTTCTCCTCTGTCGAGTACAGTAGTCCTGTCATGACACCGAGGTGCTACTCACTAACCTTAGACTACTGGGTTACTCCTCCTATCATGTACCGTGGGTCTGCACCCAAACATAGTAGTTCTCCCCACTAGGGGTTTGCCTCCCAAACATAGTAGTGGTTCCCCTAATAGCCTATAGAGGTACTCCTTTTGTTGAGTACCATGGGTCGGCTTTCAAATACCAGGTGCTCTATCCACAGTGGGTCTTCCACAAAATATCAGGCGCTCCGTCCACTGGGCTAGTCGACTCACTCCAAGTCGAATCAGTCAAGCAGTCATCAGGTCTACAACTACTAGGTCTCCACACTCCGTACGCTCGCCTTTGGGAGGATCTTCTCCACGAGCTACTGGTTGATACTCCATGTATCACAAATTCCCACAAATATGTATCACAAAGGACCGCCTCACCACAGGGGTCTTAACACAACATACGACGCATCAATTGGACGCCCGGTGTGTGAGTTATTAGCCTTTTTGTCCCGATGTACCGGTTGGTTTCATGTACGAACCAACCCGCCCATATCTCAACTGTACCCCAAACTCTCATAGGGTATAATCATAGGGACCTTTTCTCAACGTTATTACCAACGCTGCTGATGGTTCATCAAACAGACGTATGGTCTGAAAGTT
This sequence comes from Viscum album, assembly GCA_963277665.1. Lineage (NCBI taxonomy): Eukaryota > Viridiplantae > Streptophyta > Magnoliopsida > Santalales > Viscaceae > Viscum > Viscum album. The sequence continues at coordinate 1,602,379,202 of OY728141.1, read as the reverse complement.
ATCAGCTTTTCCATTCTAGGGACCTACTTGGATTTCGCGTACAATCCAACCCAGCCTTACTCCAACTACGTGCAATGCTCTGGTGAATTATTCCAAAAGATCTGTCTCATCAAAATGAATCCAACAAAGTCGACATCACATCATTCGGACGTCCAGAGCTCAGGTTATAAGCATTTCCGCTCCGAGGGCCCTGTTGGTTTCGTGTTCAAACAAACCCGGACATATACAAAGTTCTCCAAAACCTTGATTTTAATATACCTAAATGACCTTCTTGATCCAAGGAATCTTTAGAAACTGACGTTGCGTTGATTGGAGATCCGTAGACCATGATATGAGCGTTTAACTGAAAAGGGTCTAAAAATAGGTGGTTTGAGCCTGGTCCGACCCGGCCCAATACCCCCTGGGTTGCCCGAACTTGGTCGACCCGACCTGGGTCTGGGTATGTCCTAGTTGGGTGCGGCTTGGCTCAGCTGGCGCGGCCCCACCCGACGTTGGCGGCCCGACCTGGCACTGGTGGCCCAACCCGATGCTGGCAGCCCGGCCCGGCCGGCCCACGCGGTTGGCCACGTGGCTGGCCAACAAGGCGGTGTGGTGGCACCCAAAGGGCCCTGCCCTAGCCGCGGAATTGGAGGGGGGTGTTACACCCCCCAGTTTCAAAGAAATGGCCGACCTTAATGGCTGTCCCCTTGGGTGACCACGGGAACCCCCTTGGGTCCCGCCTCTTGATGGCGCTGGCGGCCGGCCACCCTTCCAAGTCCACCGCGGCCTTAGGCCGGGTCTTTCTTCCACTGGTGCGGCGCATCGGCACCACACCACACCACCGCGGCCCTTGATTCTCTGATGCGGTGCAACGGCACCGCACCCCTCCTCTGTGGTCCAACTCTATTCTGCAGCCTCTCCGGTGCGGTGCGCTAGCGCCGCGCTCCGCCCCCGCCACCGCGGCCCGCTCCATCCACGGTCCCCTTCATCCCCGCGTGGTGCAACGACACCACAGCCTTGAATGGCTGTGGTTCCCTACCAATCACCTCATGGTGCAACGACACTGTGCGTCTCCTCCTCAAACATCCTTGAAGATTAACAAATAATATGGGAGGTGGATCGGTTCTGATTGTGTGGTCTGCTCTCCTCCCATTATGATGATATCATGCGGCCAAACCTTAAGCAACAAAGAACAATGATAAGACTTGAACAAAAATAACCCATACCTCAATAATCTATGTCGAACGTCGGCGTTGCGGTTGACGGCGTCGCATGATAAGGATTCATAGACGTCAACAGAGAGTGTCTGAGGAGAAAGCGATGTCTCCCCTTTTTGTCACAAAGAGCAGATTGTACCGCGTGGCGCGTTCTCGTTCTTCGTCGGAGGGTTGAAGAATGAATCTTCTCTTATTTCTTCAGAGATTCCCCCATCATGTTATTTTCCAAACCAATAATATATTAACATACACCCATTTAAAGACAACCCACCCTTTTCAAATTAATTCAAGATATTAATTATGTGTGATGGAAAACATTAATGGAGGAGAGAAAGGTGAAGAGGCCACTTAATTTAAGAGGAGTTATCCAATTAATTCAAGGGGTGATAAAGGGGGTTTGAAGAAGGTTAAAGAGATTGGGAATGTGAAGGGTTGGGGATCGTGTGGGACCCACCTCACATTTATCCTCACATGGGTAGTTAATAACTAGTGGGTCCAACCCCAACTCCCTCACTTAGGATATAACCACTTAGATATAAATAAAAATTGTTCCACAATTTTTATTCACTTCTAATTTAATCCACAAACATTAAATTCTCCTCCCGAGCCGATGCAACTGCGGTAAAGGTCCCATTAAGCAATTTCCGGAATTGCGAGTTCATCGGTGTCCTTATATTTGAATTCCAAGCACCAGTTAAAAAGATTGAAAAACCTGCTCGTTTGTTCACTGAACGTACCTGAGCTAATCATTATAAATTGATTCTGGGCACACCAGGCCTCAGAATCAAGTGTCGTCTGAAGCCACAGACTTGTAAAATTCGAATGATATTAAGAAAAAAAATACCTTGAAATTTTTGTGTCTTTATAATGTTAGATTTGAATAACTAAATTCGATGATGTTCGTTTCACGAGTAACAATTATGGTGTTATTTAAACGTGGGTTATGCTATCATAGATGATGTATAAAACATTTTGGGAAAAATAGAATATATCAAATAAATTTTGGAATAAGGAAACATCAATGACTTCAATAAGGATGTATGATAATTTAGGTTATTACCATGACTTAAGAGAATTCATGATCAATTCATTCAGATTATTGGAATACGATTAAAAAGATATATCTTATGATATATGGGGGATAAATAAAGGTATTCATAAGCTTGTTATATGAACATTCCTATAAGTAATTTTTTCTACATTTAGTTAGGACAAAAGTATTTTGGATAAGCCTAATATTGGGAATTTATTATGTCATTAAAATATATATTATTGTTTTAGGCTTCAACGTTTTTTATATTATTTCTATAATGTTATAATAGTTCAGTTTTAGAAAAAGGGAAACCCACAATACTGGTGACAACCCATTATGTCAGACAAGGCTGTGGAAATCTTACGCACAACCAAAGTGTGACAATCATTTATCACCTACAACTAGACTACAAGAAGTCCCTAGTTAGTATAAATTAGCTTTATTTTATATAATCAGTATGATTGACGATGTATAAGTGTATTTTTGGAACCATATATTATTAATCTACCCATAGATGGAATAATGTATATTTTATAACTTCTGCTATCTTTTTGTGATAAAGAAAGATATAATGACCTATTATTATATTTATAGATAACATGATCTTCTAACATATTAGGAATGAAAAATTAAACTTCATTTTATTGAAAAAGGTATGAAGAGGAAATTCTTCAAGAATGAACAACAATGAGTTTGTACTAAAATCAAGTAATTACTTCTTCTTATATTGTTCAACTATAAGAAAATGATCATGAAAACCATAAAATTTAATCCAAGTACCTTTTTAATCTATTAATTATATGTCCCCTTAAATCATCGCAAATTTATGTCTTTCAGGTTATTATATTTCTCCACACCTTATTTTCTATCACTATCCATCAAAAAATGCTGATTAGATTTTTATTCTATAACCATTTTTCACTTCCCACTTATGTTCTTCTGTGTTCAAACCTAGTGATGAGTTATTTTGGTAACCATTATGTTTCTAACTTTCCTTTTTAAATGATGTTTCAGTATTTATTTTTATGATCTGTGTTTCCAAGAATGAAAATTGCATGTTGTAAACATTTTATTGAACCAATGAATTTTTAGGTATAATTCATTTTAAGGGGGTATAATGTCTCAAAATGAGTTTTTAAAGAAATGTTTTTAAATAAATTAATTGTTTTATATATTTCAATTCTCAAATTAAAACATGTGTTTCCCACTAAATCAACTTATCATATGTTGCAAGAAACACCGAGTTAGCATATGATGCATGCCATACTAAATATAGATTTTGTTCAATGTATAAAAGAACTATTTTTGGATTATAATATATGTACCACCAAAGGTGGATTTCACTACACACAATAATTACTTGGCTTGAGATATATGAATGAGAGACCTTCTTCGATATCAGTCATTGAACAGATCACTGAGTTTCACTAAACAATAATATATTATTAAAATAGTATATAAAATAGCTATTATAAATAGTATTAACCATATTATGTTTTTTTTACAATAAAATTCATGTTATGTATTTTCTATACTTGAGATAAGAACAAATTTAATTTTTCTGATAAAAGAAGTATTTTTCACAAAAGGCATCTTTCCACCTTTTGATGGAACACCCATTTTAAATCAAGTTTTAACACTTTTATATATTTTATTTAACAAAATAATATTATTATTAGGAAATTTAAAATAATAAATTTACAATTGGATTTATTTTTTGTATTTTTCTGATAAAATTCATATTTTAATTAAGATTGAAAAATACTAAATTTGAATTCCAGACAGTCTTTTCATCTAATATATTTATATAGCTAGATTTTCTTTTTAATTGTTTATAATGTTTAATTGGAACATTATTTTATCATTCAACATAATTTTTGTTATTAGAAGTAATTTCAAATTTAAATTGGTTATAAATATTTGTCAATTATTTGATATTATTTAAATCATAAAAAAAGTTCTATAGTTTGGACAACAATAATAATTTTAAAATAATTACTACAAAACTTGTATTTCAAATTTTGAAAAATGGATTCTATATTTTTAATCAGTGGGTAAAATTTATTTAATTTTTTACTTTTTTTTGGACATTATGAATAATAACTATGGTAATATTCATTTACCAAGGTTAAATGTAAACCATGTCTATTTTGGTTAGGAACAATATGATATAGATAAAAAAATTACCTTAACTCCAGCCCAAATCCTATGGGATGAATTAAATTTGACCAATATCACCCCAAGGTTAGAATTGATTAATTTAATTTACTTTTTCCATGAATGTGATGTAATTATTTATAAAACAAATGAAATTGAAAACATATAACTCTGTAATATCTTATAAGTGATGTAATTTTACTGTAGTGATAATCATGATATAAATGAGAACATAAATAATTTCTAAAAATCAAATAAAATTATCTACATAATTTTAATTTAATTATTATTCTATGGGATTAAATAATTAACATTAATGATGATACAATAGTGATGTAGAACTTATTTTATTAATAGAAAAATCAAATAAATTGTTATAAAAATATTAAAATAAATAGAATATGAACTAATTAATTCACTAAAATATTTTTATAGATTTATATGACATGATAAGAGTGCATTAACAATTATAGTTACAATTTATATTATGTGTGGTTTTTATATAATTTCAAATAAATTAATACTATTAAAATTGAAACAATTGATATTTTATAAAAATAACATATTATTAAATTATTATAAAATCACATAAATATTTAAAAATTAAAAAGAGGAAATTATATAGTAGAAAATATCATTATGTATACAATTATTGATGATTTACAACACATATAAAAATATATAGAACCATTTAATATATAGAATATTATTACCAAAAATAAAAATAAATAGTTTAAATAAGGATAAATCAAAATGATAAGATTTAAAATAAAATCAAAACACATCAAATTTTATTAGATGATATCATTTAGACTCATAAGTATCTTATCTTGAAAATAAATTATTACGTGACCATTATAAACAAAAAATAAATTTATAATAAATTAATACTTCAAGACAATCATATAGTTCCCCTTCCTTCTCCTATAAACGGCAACCTCTCCTTTTCTTATACACACACCTCCAAAACCATTTGGATTGGCCATGCCCTATCCAAATGCCCTCCAAAATTCCCTAAATTCATCCTAGAAACCCCCTATTGTGCAAAAAATCAACATAAGGAGTCCTTTTGTACAAATCAAAAGAAGACACTAGAAGATGTGGTATTGATTTTATCCCTTTTTTCATAATTACTTTCTTCTTACACGTCCTATTATTATGTTATTGTAATGATAAATTAATAATTCAAGTATCTTCTAAATTATAAGATGTTATTATAATTATGGTATTTCCTTATAGATTCTTATGTTATGTGTTTTAGACACATAAATAAGATCTTATATATTACATAAGTGACAATTTTGCAATCTAATTTTTATAAGATGTTTTTTATAAATAAGTATTTACTAGGGGAATATTTATCATCCATGCCCATGATTTATATTATTATTTTTATAAAATGTTTACTATTCTTATATTTATGTTTGATAAAATTTTGACCCATTTTTTTACTTTTACTATATGTTTTGGATGGAGTCTTTATTTTTATTACCATACAAGTTATTTTTGACTTCTCTAACAAATTTATGGGGAGAGTGTTCTTTTTAACTATTTCATTGTTCATAGAAATGTGTGTTCTAAATTTGAGAATAATTGTTTCTAGGCAGTTTCCATTGAATTTTTTCATAGAACTAGAAACATCCAACATTTCTTTATCCAAAGAGGAACTTATTTACAATGGTATGTGTTCGTTATGTTTTGAACTTTACAATACTTAAGAATGTGCATTGGTCGAGTGTATTGGAGGTTAGACTCATCATAAACTTTTGGTGAGAATTATTGTCTACTCTGGGACTCTATATGTAAAATTAAAATATTTTTTCATGAATCCTTATTAATTCACCAAGTATATCATAAGATTATCTTGTAATTTACAATCAATTATTTAACATGTGTAATGTTTAGAACCATCAGCAAGTAGTAATGGTTCTTAATAAATGGAAATATCAATATGTATTCAAGGTTTTCCATCATTGGTATCCTCTACTATACCAATTAGAGATTCTTTTAATCACTGTTATGATGATACTAGTTTTTAAGCTACTTAGTGGGTAACTCTGGAATTTATTCTCATCTAGGGAGATGATGGTTTGTTTTAATCTTGTGACTGTACTAAAAAAATGAGCTACCTACGTATCCTTCTGAAATGAATCCAAACCCTCGTAGATCGGTGCCACTTAATAGGACAAATCATACCTTTTAAGGTCATGTGATAAGGACCTCTAAGAGGAAGGTGCTTTGTTGAAACTTAGTATGGGACTTATACTGATGAAGCCCAAGGAACTTTGTAATGGTTATGGATTTCCAAATAGGATCAAACCCTATTGGAAATATCACCCAAAGAGAACAGGGTTTATCTGAAGTGTATTATTTCAACCTCAAATAGGCTTCCTACATATCCCATATTGATGGGAATCAAATCCCACATTATTCAATGTGTCTCATAAAAGTTTATAGTATTCTGAGAGAGATGAGTTTGGACTTACTTCTGAAAAAATAATTCCTTGATGATTTGAGGATTGAATTTGGGACTTATTTCGTAAAGAGGATTCCAAAATTCGGGGAATTTAGGGTTGGATTCCTAAGGAGGATATCCATTGAATTGCGGCCCTGAAAGGGAATCCAATGTATCCTGGTTTGACAAGAATTAGTGTACTCATAGTTCCTTCCAATGAGTGTTTGTGTATATGTTATAATCATCACATATCTTCTAGACCACGCGAGTGATTCTCGGTGTGACAAACAAGAGGATGTGAAAGATTCAACAATTACACTCACACTTCAAAATTTTTCTTCCATGCTGATGGAAGAGGGCGTGTCGACCGTGGAAGAGGGTGAGGCAACTAGCCTTCCCTCTTTTCTATTTACATTGGACAAGGGTCCAATTTAAGGAAGAAGGGGTCATGGTGAGGGGATTATACCAAGATAGTTTCATTGAAATAGGATCATGTAGGGGAGGGAGACTTCTCATATACTTGCGCGGAATGGAAAGTGAGAAGTGTACCTTCCCTACCGGATAAAGGTAGTCCCGGGTCACCTCTTTGAAAAGGGAGAGGCTGGTAACCAACCATCCTCCAAACCGAGAACTTCCCAACACTATTTCTAGGAAAAAAATCCATGTGACTACGGATATAAAAACCAAAAAACATCCCATGAATCTAACCGCTATCGTGAAATGAATGTGGGAAACATTTTACTGCAGAAATACAATACCAAATTGGAGACACGCTGATGATCCTTACCCAATGGTCTGAGAAGTCAGAAGGTTTTGGTGGTGGCTTCAACTTAGGCCCTTTCAGATAAGGGAACCAAGAAAAGAGATACCCTGCCATATATTGCTTTAAAGAAGGGCACCTGAGCAGCCCGTGTAGGGACCTTGCACAAATATGTCGCATAGGTACCCCACGTCGCCTTATCACGCAGGTGTGGTGCGCAGATACACCACGTAGGTTTTGCGCGTAGGTTTGGATGAGGACTGAAGAATGGGGAGAATTTAAAAACATTCCTATCCCTTTTAATTATCACTTATTTTTTAGTATAGCTAAATAACTGAGACAATTTTATAGATCTAGGTGAAACATTTACACAATGGGAGATTCATAGATTTGTTCATTTTTTTCAGTCCCAAAATGGGGATCCCAAGAGTCCTATTTATAGGCACGGATGGGGCCTAGCCATAGATGTATTTTTCATGTAGGTATTCCGTGTAGGTCCACCGTGAAAGTGCTCCATGTAGGGACATCACAACTATTCTCGCACGTAGCTCGGCTGCGTAGCTCTCTTGTGAAGCTCGGCCGCGTTGCTCGCTTGCGATGATCAGCCGTGTAGCTCGCTCGCAAAGCTGTTGGATGTTACTACATCTCATAGAGATTTGTAGTATTTGATTGATATTTTTCCTTGTACTCTTTGAATCATTTTTTGAGATTTGGACTATCCAAAGGTTTGTCGATCATTTGGGATCCTTTTATATGTAGTGTAAAAAAATCCCCCCCCCCTCAGGATTTGATCCAAAATATTCAAATACGGTCATGTCATGAGGTGAATGTATGGGTAAAAAGATCAGGATGGATTATTGAATAGCACAATTTGTGTTGCGCAAGTTCTTCATGCAGAAATGTTGCATAGATCTGGTGTGCAGCTAGGGCGCATAGATATGAAGTTTGGGCCTTCTGTTTCTTATAAATAGGTCTCAACCATTCACGTTTTTTTTCTTCACCTTTTCTTTCTCTAAACGTAGAGCACTCTTTGCGTAGCTCGTTCACCCAGCGGTATCGTGTTGTGCTCTCATGTAATTCACTCGAAATTTCTTCAAGGTAAAATTGTTTACGAGATTGAGCTACACAAAAAAGGACTTCCAAGATAGAGTTATTCAAGGATCTTTTCAGAAGGAACTAGGAAACTAACCACTTCGAAGGACCTTGTCGAAGGACATTGTCGAAGGACCTCGTCGAAGGACCTCGTCAAAGGACCTCGTCGAAGGACCTATGGGAACAGTGTCATTGGAAAATATTTATCACTTTATTCTTTAAAATCTAACTAGAATGTTTGATCATTTTGTTTTTTGCAGGAAAGAATGACTCATTTGATGACCCATTTTAAAGAAGCTAGGGTTTTTCAAAATGAAATTATGAGGATCATTGGGATAGACTATTATGATATTGTTGAGACTAATCTTCCTGAGATATAGAAGGGTATAATTTCTTACCAGTGTGACTTTCCACAATGTCCTTACATACCCCTATATGACCATGGGCTTTTGCGAGATGTCCATGTTCCATCTGTTAAAAAATAATTTCCAAAGAATTGGTTTCTTTAGTATTCCAACTGTAACTGCATGAATATTAGTGCAAGGGGGTTCCAATACAAGAAGGCATAGTCTCTATTAGTTTCATCCTTCATCACAGTGATTGTAATATAGACATGACGGACCGGGTTGTAGATACAAGACCACATTGTTATGATTCCACTTTTATGGATTCTAAAATAGATCAATATAATGGCTGGAAAGGAGACTGGGACCTTAGTTCTGGAGTGGGTGTAAACCAATGGTGGATGTTGACATTCTAGGAATCTTTAACTTCTGTGGAATTCAGAAAAGAGTTATCATACATTCAATTTATGAAGCTGTCTAGATGGGGAAAACTTATGTTTACAAAAATGAATTTATTCTTGAATTACTGAGCCGATGGAGCCCAAAACTGAATTCTTTCCATTTGACACATGGTGAAGTTGGTATTAGTCTCTGCGAAATTTAATTTTTTTTTCTATAATTCCTATTCATGGTGAAATATATGATGAATTTATCCCACCTACTTCAATATGGAATTATGTTACTAGAATACCATCACTGGTCCATGAATTACTTATGATAGGGAAGAATTTACCCAAGGATAAGAAAAATATACATGCTAGAGTTTGGATGGTAGCCTTCTTAGAACCAACAACAGAGAAAGATCCTACCCATGGATGCCCTTCTGTTTGTCCTTTTACCGATAACTGAGGTACTAGAGGAACATATTGTCCTACAATGGAAAGAGGTGATAACAAGCACTATGGTTATAAAGTCAAACCTGATAGGGATGCAAAAGTATGCTTAGCTTTCTTCCTTGTTATGTGGCTAAGTGTTTATTTTCTTCCAGTCTGTGAATCCGAAGGAGGTGTATGATCAGAGACTTTCATCATTGAAGCTAAATTTTTAGAGGGGAAGTATATTAGGCTAGAAAACCCTATTTTATCAAGAAATTACCATCTCCTGCTGAATTATTATAGTGGGAAGTAACCATTTAGAATTGTAGTGTCATTCCAAGTTTTGTGGGGCTGAATTGTAGCCCATTTTTCTTCATACTCAGTATTAAACTCAGTCAGAGTTCTTGATGGTAGATTCACACCATTTTTACAGAAATTTTTTGGTATTAAGCCTCTAAACATGAGACCTGATGAGTTACTGAATGTTTTTATTGTCTCAAAAGAATTCAACTTCTTTCCTTTTGGTAATCCACCAACTATAAAATTTATTGATTATGGTAATAAAATGAATAATGAGATGAGATCTTATATGATGTTATTATGGGATGGTGTATTATCAACGATGATTGATTGTGAAAATTTTCGGTGAGGCTTATGTCCATTATTGGTTGGCACGTCAATTCATATGTCTTTATCAATCAAATACATTCCCACCCACATATATTATACATGAGAAGCACCCAAGGGTATCACAAAAAGTATGGATTCTAACAACATTAGATTTATCCACATTTTCAATTAAATTACCTCCACCATATGCATCAATCGGATCAGAATCTGGGTATGAAAAAGCTTGATATTCCTCAAATACTCAAGGGGATCTAACAAAAGGAGCATATCAAGTGGTAGCTATAACGACTATTGCATGTGGAAATCATGGAATGAAGTCCATGGTCGAAGATGATACACAAATTTTAGAGGTTTCATGTCTCTCAAAACATCTTCACATGAAGTATAGCAGGACAAAAAAGGATAGATAAGAAATACCACCAACGCCAAGGCGATCCAGTCACCACCATCAAACAGAGATTCATATTCCATCTGTTAAAAATTCTAGGGAAGAAGGATCTGAATAATCTATTTAATTCGAATGTGTCAAATCTCTTCCACAGTCAATTAGGATTAAATCAAATTATATGTATCCTTCGGCCATTCATCATTGGGAGAGTGTAACCCATGATCTTGGCGATGCCTGTCCATTTCTTCAGCATGGTATTTGAATACCAGATATTGGTGATATCGAGGAACAAACTGATTTCAATCCGGACAATAACATGGATTCAGTACATAATTATATTGCGTAATTAGATACATTTATATATGCAACTGATGTACACATCCCAGCCTCTAAACATGTGTCTCATATGCTGGAATTAGGAGTCTAAGAAGGGGTAATTATCGACTCTGAGGAGGAGTGGGATATTTATGTTAATACTGAGAATTTATTTCTCGTTTTTCTTTTATCTCAACTCTGCTTTGTTATTTATCAATATTAATCTTTGATGAAGATGTATTTCTGCATCTTGAATCTAGAGAAGGGAGATCTGGACCGATTCATGAATCCCCTCAGTATAGTCTCATAGGTATCCCCATTAATGTAATGAATGATCCTCCTAAGCCTCTAGAACATTATTCAGGAGAAAGAATCATGACTATGGTAATGGAAACAGATAATCCTCAACCATTACCTCATGTTACCCCTACTAAGATAAGTGTTTCAATCTCTCCTCAAGATTTTGACCAGAAATGCATAAGAGAAATGAAATTTCTTTGAATTGTTCTCTGAAATAGTAAGTATTTATACAATCCATAGTGAATACAACATTTTCAAGACGTTTTGGTAATCACATTTTATCCAATTGCAGGATTTATGTCTCTCTCCTCTCTCAATGTATTAAGAGATGATGCTTCACAACCAGAAAAAGAAGCACTAGGGGAAACCCAGGTGTATGCTAATGTATCTGTACTGTCAAAAGATTCATATATAACTTCTCCTAGCTCTATTGGGAGAGTGGAATGACATGGTAAGATTAAATACATTCCCCATTAACTTTTGTCAAAGGATTCTGAATATAATCAATACTGATATTCCTATTCCTTTATTTGAATGGAGTGAAGATCCAGGGAAATCTAAAACCAATGTTGATATTAACCCAATCCTGGAAAGATCTAATTCTGGAATACCAATTTAAGAGTTAGCAGAACAAAATGTCAGCAGAGCCAATTTGGGCATCAACCATCATTTTTTGGATACCATGAAGGGTGAGGATGTTGTAACACTCAGGTCGTATACACTGAAATGATGATCCGAATATTGATATTCCAGGATCCATCAAGGAGTTCGGAGATTTTCATGAGTAATTTCAAGGAAGTAAGTTCCTATTCATGAATATTCCATACATAATTTGTTCTTCAACATGATTCTTTACATAAAAATTCACTTTATGCATCCTAATTTGAAGAAAATGTCACAAAGGATCTTCTAGAAGAGGGTGTTCTAATTTATCCTTCTTCTAGGGCTGAGGAAATACTTACAGAGGATCCTTTATTTGGAGATGTTTTAGAGCCTTCAAATTCTATACCTGAAAAAATTCATGGAAATCCCCCCTCTCAAGAAACACCTACTCAAAACACTGGACCTAAGAATACATGGGATGAATCCAATCAAGTAGCTGACTTATTGTTGGGTAAATATAGTCAACTATTTGAATCATATTTGTTTCCTCCTTTTGAAACTAATACATACCTTGATTTATTATTTAGGGTTATCTTCTTCTAGATCATAGTGTGATGATTCTACTGTCCCAAGAGAATAAGAACAAAACAACTCTTTAAGAGGCATATTTCAATAGTATATTTTACCTCATTGTAGTGAGTCAGGTTAAAATTTAGAAATGCATTATGCTCTTGGCATGAAATTTAAGAAGACATGGCGTCATATTTGGAGCATAATTGAAAAAAATAATTTAAATTAATTATCGTCCCATTTATCAAAACACCATGCATTATTCTGCATATTGGTTTTTTTAAAAGGTTCGGGCTGAAACCTCAATTTATTATTTAAGTAAATGACCTCTTTAGTGTGGGTAGAGGGAGAGCCATTATATAGCCCAAAGGCCCAAGGCCAAGTGGCCTGAATACAAGGCTTGAAAGCCCATCATTTGGCCCAAAGGACCCCTCAGTGAACAATATTGCTACCGTACCCACGCTACTATAGTAACTGCGACATTAACAGCCACCACTATAGTACCCTGCAATAGTGCATCCACTGCTACAGTGCCGCCACTGCTACAGTACTGCTATGTTTCCCTGCTATAGTACCCAGAAATTCATCCCTGCCCAGATTTGATCCCGAGACTTTTTGGATGCCAAGAAAGAGCTTGTAACACTAGGGTACAAGCTCGTTGGCATATTATACTACATGTTGGTGTTTGGTGGGTAAATTATCGGCTGGTCTATGATTCCATGAGAGAGACAATTTACCGATGGGAGAAAGAGCATAATATATGGAATGATTTTGTAGAGGCTAATCCACTAATCAATATCCAGGCCATTCAAGATGCAGTGGTTGAGGCCGAAGGATATCATAACAATAAATCACATGATATTATCCAATATGTCCAAGAAGCCATGACGGAGTTATTATCTCTTCAACAACAACATGATGTTGTTCATAAAAAGCTTGAGAAACTGAATCAAACACTAAGAGAAACCCAAATAGAGGGGATAAGTTCCATTTCAATAGTTAAGGAAGCACTTCATCAGGCAGAGGAGGCTAGAGTTTCTCAACTATCTCAACTTCAATAGGAAGCTGATAGAGCTTAATAAGCGGTCCAAAAAATGAAAAATCATGTTGAGTGTTTATTCTGAAACATGATAGACATGGTTCATTTTATGGATGGACCTATATTTTTATATAAATGAATGAATTTTTTTTTCATTCATATAAATATTCATTCTTAATTTTCATGATAGAAATATGAAAGGTAAATCTTTATAATGATTCCGCTATATTAAACAGTCATTATTAATAATAATAAAAATGAAGTGCTCAAAATTTTTTATTAATCCATGGGATATAATGAGCATAATTTGACGATTGCTATGGTTATATAGATAACCCCACATATTTTATATCTTTTGACTCCCATTCATTATTTATTTCTAAATATTACCTAAATCATACAAAAAATGTATATTTAGTGATATAGTACTCGACTTTTGTTTAGTGTTCCCTTTACAGGTTCTTAATCAAATGAGTACGAGTCTTTTTTTTGTTGGCATCTTACAGTCATGCATGTTGGACTATAAATGGATAATATTTAGGTTCGAAAATAACTTTGGAAATAATTTTTTAAAATTGGCACTATGAAGTTTTCAAGTCATGTAGTGTGGACATTTGTACTATGCAGTTTTAAGTCATGTTGTGAGGACATTTTGGTACTAGGTTGTTTTAAGTCATGCAGCGAGGAAATTAGTACTATGCAGTATTAGGTCATGTAGTGTGGACATTTGGTACTATGCAGTTTTAAGTCATTCAATTAGGATATGGGGTGGCTTTAATTAAAGGTATTCATCTCTAACCCAGAAGTACGATATTCTCCCAATTTGTTAATAACTTTTTTGGAAATATACTATATTATCTAGGTATTAAAGGAAAAATAGTAAACTATAATTTGATGATTTTTGAAATAGATAAATGACGTGGACAAAATGTCTAGAAGCATTAGAGTATGTCTTTTCTAAGAGAAAAGTTTCCACTACATGACAAACTCATTATGGGGGTCATATTATGCAGGTCCATCTAGGGCATATACTTCATAGTCAAATAGTGGAGTCTTTTGACTGACAGGGTTGTTATGTAGGAAACTTATGCATGGCCACCTAAGGGCACGTTCCACATAGTCATGAAAAGGGCTCTCAGATGTTTGATGTTATATTGCTAAAATTCGAAGAAATTATATTGAGATTTAGATTTTCCAAATCATAGACTTTGGTTTACGGAGAATGGTGCCTATATATGGAAAGGGTATTTCCAATCAAATTATCCAAACAATCAGGAGAATAAGACTTTTACAAAGGTTTGACCCAAATGTAAAAGATATGGTGTCGGTATTTTTAGCTCATACAACTAGGAACAATAAATATAAATAATATATATAACATATGGCCAAGTAATTTCAAAATTATTTTATTGTGTATCAAACACATGATGAGGGAAATGTGTAAACCATGGTCTTGAATACATTCAGACTATGATAATTATAATGGAACCGGTATACTTGAATGACTATTTTAAAATACAGATTCTTGTATTTTGTCATCAATGATTAAAGGGAACAAGGATACTATAACCATGAACGATGTTACCATTATTTTACAAACCCATTAGGGGGGCTATATTATGCAGGGCCAAATGGGGAATATGGAACATAGTCAAATAGTGGCATCTTTTGGGTGACATGCATGTTATGTGGTAAACTTAATGTAAGGCCGCCTAAGGGAACGTTTAGCATAGTTAGGAATAAGATCTCTCATATATTGAAAAACTAGTCACCAAAAACCATAAGAAAGAATATGAAAATATGAAAGACAAAATCAAGATTAAGTGTGGGAGATATGGAAGGGGGTTATGCCCAATGTATATGAGAAATATTTGAATCAATATTGACCCAGAATTTGATGTTCGTTACATAGAAGATATGTAACAGCCCAAGATTTTATAAAGAAATATTCTTTTTAATTTTATTAATGTCTTGTGTTGTACGCTACACCAAAAGGAGCTTGCACAACATGCATCCTTGTCTTGCCTTGCATTACACGCAATCGCGACCTTCCTCGATAGCGTGTGTAATACGCAATACCGAGTTTCACTAAACAACGATGTGCTATTAAAATATTATTTAAACTAGCCGTTATGAATAGTAATAACCACTTTTTAAAATTCTGTAAATCTTATTTTTCAAAATGAACTTCATTCTTGGATTCGGAGTATCGAATTTAGCCTAAGGTGAAATTTTGGTACTTTTCGGATAACTTTCATATTCTGATGAATAGTGAAAATTACTAAATTATAATTAAAAACAACTTTTTTAATCGAAATAATTAATGGTGATAAATCATTAATTTGAGTGGTTTTAAAGTATATTTAGAATATATTTTTACAATTTAATACAATGTTGGTCATTGGATGTAATTTCACATTTAAACTAGACATAAACAAGTGTCAATCTTTTGATAGATATTGTTTCTTAAAAACACGCTATTTGTTTTAACAGCGGGATTTAATTATAAAATTAATTAATGCAACTTTTATGTTATGAATTTGGTAAAATAGACTTCATTTTTGAATTCGGAATATGAAATATAGCTTGGGATGAAATTTTGGCATTGTTCTGAAAAACATTAATTTTTGATGAATAGTGAAACTACTAAGTGGTAGGTTAAAAACTGAATTTTGCATAAAACTTAATTTTACCGCTTCTGTGAATGGAATTTCGAAAATCCGAGAGACACAGTTAATATCAAGGACTAAAATGTGGTTCAATGAGATGAAAATAATTTTTTGGTGAATAGTAACTTTTTACTTTTTTTACCACGGTTAATAGTAAATAAGGTAACTAAGGGTAAATATGATATTAATATTACCCTAACACATGTCCTAATTTTATTGGACAAGTGTAATTCGACCAAAAACAATCTTAGGAATAAAATATGACCATTTAGGCCCACTTGGATTAGATTAGGACATTTATTATTAATTTATTTAAAGAAGGGTTAAAATAGTTAAAATCAAAGTTTAATAAGTAAATCATTTATAATATGGGGTTATACATAAGATAAATTCGATTGTAAATATTCATTAGAAAGCTAAAAAGATTTCCTACATGATGGTATTTTATTTGTAATTTTTAGACATCAAATAATTTAATTTATTTATGACACAACGATGATGCAGTAATTAACTTATTAATGAAATATTGACATAATTGATGTTATAAACACCAAAATAAATGTAATTTGAAAATTTTTATGAATTCCACTAATTTTATAGGTTACTATGATATATTAATGTTGGTTTAATCAACTTGGTTCGAACATTTAATTCTGTTATGACTTTCACAAAAATCATATATCAAATAGTGTCAAAATTGACACAAAATAGTTTTTAAATGAAATATTATATTATTAATTGTTATTTTATTCCTAAAAATCTAAGGTTCGGCCAAATGACTTAGATAAGGATATATATATTAATAATAAACAATTTGGGGTTCGTTTGGCATGTTATAGTAAGTGTATTAACCATATAGTGAAAGAAAACAAAAAGACACGGTAAATGTTAAATTATTTAACTTAGAGTTAAATCTAATTGATAAGGTTAAAATAAAATCCTAAACTTGTCTAAATTCTATTGGTTGATAGGATTTTCGACCCATCCCAACTTTAGCTTCGAAATAAGACCCTTTGGAACCATTATAAACCGATTTTGACTTTAATATAAAATAATATTTTGAGATATTCCTAAGGTGCCCCTCTCCTCCCCTATAAAAGGACACCTCCTCCCCCTCCTCCTCACACCAATTTGAGCACTCAAGCTCGGCCAACCCCTGCCAAAATCTCTTCTCCACTTCCCTAGCAACATCCTAGAGGTTCTGGTCTTCCTCAAAGACCAATTCTAGTGCCCTAAGAAGAGGTCTCAAAGAGGCACTTCAAAGAAGAGGTAATTACCGTTACCAATTCTTTCATCTTTATTTCTTCTTCCACTTCTTCTTCTTAGGTTGTTTCATTATGAAGTAATAACATCAGTATCACTCATATACTGATATGTTATTATAAGTATGAAACAACCCTATTTCACCATCTATCCATCCTACGGAAAAAGAAATCACCGCGCGTGCGTACGTACGGAATACCGTCTCCACGCCGTGGTGTAATCTATTTTCCACCACCACCTTACACGGATGGGTATAATGGTGTAAAGAATAACTATACATAGTTATTATAACATCATATTGATTCTGATATATTGTATAATCCACTCCAATTCAATTCAATATTTATAGAAATGATATCATCGCTCGTGCGTACGTACGGAATACCGTCTCCACGACGCGATGAGATTCATTCTCCATGTTAACCATTTAAGAATGATTATAATGTATATATAAGAAATAATAATGAAATAAATTACATTATAAAGCTACTGGATTTATGTATATATATACATATGTAAGTCATCTACTTACTTCCATTTCAAGACAATAAGGAAAGGAAAACAGCGTTCATGCGTACGTACGGACTACCGTCTCCATGAACGGTGTTTTTCATTTTATTTTTCTACCTATTATATATATATATATACTGAATATATATGATATATAAATCATATTTTATATTCTGGAAGTAATTAAATCATGATATAAGTAATAATGATGTCAAGAACAACAAGTCAAAACACCTACGATAAATGAAACGATTTTACCCAAAACGCTTCTTTAACATGGAATTTACAAAAGAACGGGTAATATAATGTCATAAGTGAACCATATATGATATCATAACAATGAATATGATTCTGTAATAAGTCAATAACATGATTTAAATCATTATACAGGAGGTTCGGACACTTACAAAGCAAGTCGGACCTAAGGTAAGGGAAATATCACAATCTCATTTTTATCCGAGATTGTTTATTCGTAAGTATTTACTGGGGTTTATTTTATCATCCACATCCATGTTTCCTCAATATGTAATATTATTTCCATACAACTACAATGGTTTAAATCCAATTTTGCCCTTTGGTTAGTTTTAAGTAAAAGATATGAAAGGAATCTTTTGTCGTTTATCGTACGAGGTACATTTTGACTTTTTCGACAAAAGTACAAAGAATGTTTTTTTTACTTATACGGCACGAACGGATTTCTACTGTTTTATAAAGCCTTATTTTCATGAAGCTTACTCTAAAAGATTTCATGACTATTTTCAATAAAATCTCTTTCTTTTAAAATTGCATGATGTTTTGTGAAAATAAATTGATTTTGAAGAAGAAAGGATATTTTCCTCAAGAATTCAATTCAAGTGTTTTATCAAAATTATTTTCCATCTAAGATAATAAAGGGTTCTGTTTCTATCCATATTTTTACATTGATTTGACCATGTTGTGATGGAATTATGTTTATGAATTCCTTTATCTTATATGAATGGTTTTATGACGTCATGTTGTTTAAGAATCCCATTTTTATTACATGGGTTATGCAATGATGTATGATTTATGATTTTGTGGCACACATAAGAAAGGATTCATTAAGAGATGGGTGGGACCTATATCTCCCTCCAATGCATTGGGTAAAGATTTTATATCTCATGAGATAGACATGGCTGGAATGGTAGGTTATACCGGTTCAGTGAAACAGGACTGAAACGAGGATTACTCGATTCAGAAAGGGACTTTGTCCACTAAGATAGTCTTGGCAATGAGTCTTGACTAACAAGAAATGATTCTCTATGATTATGTGTGTATGCCACAATGAGTAATGTTTTAAGTTATTATTTCATTTCACTACTATGATTTATCCCATGTTATGAAATTATGCTCTCTTTTGCAGGTTAAGATTTCCAAAAATATTATGTTCTTATGAAAATTATGTGATTGATATTTCCTTTGTTTACCCTTACTGAGCATTTGAGCTCACCCTTTTATGTTTTCTTTTCCCCAGGATATAAAGAAAGGTTTTTAGGTAAAAAAAGGGAAGATATTTATGGGAGATGTTGAAGATCTTTCCCCACGATTAGAAGATTTTATTCCGAGTTTCCAAAGACACTAAACTATTACGATCCTTGTGTGTGTGTTTTTGTTATGTACTAAGTATTCCGCAAATGTAATGTAATGTCCATGTACGACAGGATACGGGTCGCTACAGTTGGTATCAGAGGAAAGGTTTAGTCAACCTTTGGAAACTAGGATGCGAAAACGTTAGTGAGATCCCTAGAGATATTTCTAAGGTATGTCTAGGGATGTCTCTAAGGTTAAGTATACGTATAGGTTATAGTAATAGAATTACGCTAACGATCATAGAATTAAACCTAAGATGTTGGATATTGAAGGTACTCCCCCTTTATTATGTTGTTTTCCCTAGCATGATTTTTGCCTCTCACACTATTCTTTATGGGTTTTAGACGATGGCTGGAACCCGAAGGAACCGTGTTGATCAATGCAATGGAAAATGCAATGATAGCCCTCCTGAACAAACAAATGTTATGGGAGATGGAGTGCAAAATCTTATTGCTATACTTACACAAGCTATGAATCATTCTGGACTTCCAAATGAGCAGAGAAGGGAACAATATTCTATTGAGTCCTTCATGAGGCAACGTCCACCTTCTTTCAGTGGGTCTACTGATCCATTAGTTGCTGAACAATGGATTAGTACTACTGAAAAGATATTTTCAGTTCTTCAATGTTCTGAACATGATAAAGTCATCTTAGCAGTATATCGTTTGGAAGGTGAAGCTGATCAATGGTGGAATCTTATCAAGAATACGAGGCCAAGAGATGAAATTGAGTCCATGGAATGGGACGAGTTCAAGAACTTGTTTTTCAGTAAGTACTTCCCTCGTATTCTTTGAACAAAGATGGAGAAAGAGTTTCTTGAACTGAAGCAAAGGGATGATGAATCTGTTGGTACCTATGAAGCAAATTTTACAAGACTTGCAAGGTATGCTTCTGGAATTATCATCCAACCTGAAAGTAAAGTTGATCGATTTTTCAGGGGCTTAAAACCAAGTCTTCGAAGGGCATTAGCTATAAGAGACTTCAGTAGCTATGAAAAAATTGTGCGTTGTGCTATCAAGGTAGAAATGGAAGTTGGTGTTACATATCCATCTCATGGTTTTGACAAGAAACGAAAGATGGAGTTCAAGGAGAAATCCCAGAATAATGGTGAAAAGAAGATGAATGTTTCCTTATGCACAAAGTGTGGAAAGAAGCATGGTGGAGATTGTCTTAAAGGGACTAGAAAATGTTTTAAGTGTGGAAAAGAAGTTCATCGAGCAGCTGAGTGTCGAAGTAATGGAAAAAGGTTTTCTAATGATGTGAATAAAGCAAACACTGCAGAGAACGCACTACCAACACTTCAATGCTTCAAGTGCAAAGAAATGGGGCATTATGCTAATAATTGCCCTAATCCAAGGGTTAGTGATGATCAACATGAGCAACCACTTAAGGCAAAGGACAAAGGGAAGTCACATGCGATCACTATTGGCGATGTTGAATATGACAATGATGTGGTGGAATGATTAAGTGTTTATGTAATAGGATTCCAAAATAATGTTTTATCATGGAGTATTGGAATATTTATGTATTGGTCTAATGTGGTATTCAAAGTGATTGATATATTATGCGCATAATGAAGGGAAAATGAGAAAATTAATTGTTTAACAGTATTCATGAGCTCATGATTGATATAAGGACTAAGTGATATCATGGTTTGAGTATATAGAATTTTGAGGATTTTGGTATGTGGAAAGTGTTAACTTTTAACTGCATTCATGTTTTCACTAAGGTATTCAAGAGAATACACGATTAAGGACTTTGAATGTTTGGAATGTGACCAACAAGACATATCTTATGATATGTGGGGATCACCGACAGTATTAAATCTCTGGTAATCGATGTCACTATATTATGAGAGTGGACTGCAGTATTATGTATAAGCCTAAAGATTAGATTGGATTATGTTGGACATAAGTTAGTATTGTTTAAGGATAGAAGATTTTCGATATTATTGATGGGATGTTATAGTAACGTAGTTTTAGAAAAAGGGACAACCTGCAGGACGGGCGACAGCCCATCGCTTCGGACAAGGCTGTAGGAATCGAACCCACAACCGAAGTGCGACTGGCCTTTATCGCCTACCACTGGCCTACAGGAAGTCCCTGTTTAGTAGAAACTAGTTTTATTATATTAAGCAGTATGATATATGAAGTATAAGTCCATTTTAGGAACCATATATGATTAATCCCACTATAGATCAACTTATGTATATAGATTTTGCTAACCTTTTGAGACAGATGGAATGACCCGTCATTCTATCACATGATCTGCTAACACTTCACGAATAACAAATTCAACTTCATTTATTTAAGCGATGAAGTGGAAATTGTTAAAGGCACGAACAACAGTGAGATTGTACCAAAATAAAGTAAGTATTTATTCTAATTCAAATTTTCAACTTTAAGGAAATGATCTTGAAAACCAAAAATGTTGTCCTAGTGATCTTATACCTGATGATTCAGATGGTACCTTAGATCGTCACAAATTTATGGATTTATGATTACTGGCTTTTCCATAGCCATGTTCTCCACCACTCTCCATCAGAACATGATGGTTAGATTTCTCTTCCATATCCATATTTTCACCTATGTAGAAACCCAGTGATTAGTTTATTTGGGTAATCGTTACATTTCATTCTTTAGTTTTTAAAGCCAAGTTTTGGTATTCCTTTTTACGATGTGGGTTTCTATTAAAGAAACTTTCGAATAGTAAACTATTTATAACCCCGACGAATTTCGAGGGCGAAATTCATTTTAAGGGGGGTAGAATGTAACAGCCCAAGATTTTATAAAGAAATATTCTTTTTAATTTTATTAATGTCTTGTGTTGTACGCTACACCAAAAGGAGCTTGCACAACATGCATCCTTGTCTTGCCTTGCATTACACGCAATCGCGACCTTCCTCGATAGCGTGTGTAATACGCAATACCGAGTTTCACTAAACAACGATGTGCTATTAAAATATTATTAAAACTAGCCGTTATGAATAGTAATAACCACTTTTTAAAATTCTGTAAATCTTATTTTTCAAAATGAACTTCATTCTTGGATTCGGAGTATCGAATTTAGCCTAAGGTGAAAATTTGGTACTTTTCGGATAACTTTCATATTCTGATGAATAGTGAAAATTACTAAATTATAATTAAAAACAACTTTTTTAATCGAAATAATTAATGGTGATAAATCATTAATTTGAGTGGTTTTAAAGTATATTTAGAATATATTTTTACAATTTAATACAATGTTGGTCATTGGATGTAATTTCACATTTAAACTAGACATAAACAAGTGTCAATCTTTTGATAGATATTGTTTCTTAAAAACACGCTATTTGTTTTAACAGCGGGATTTAATTATAAAATTAATTAATGCAACTTTTATGTTATGAATTTCGTAAAATAGACTTCATTTTTGAATTCGGAATATGAAATATAGCTTGGGATGAAATTTTGGCATTGTTCTGAAAAACATTAATTTTTGATGAATAGTGAAACTACTAAGTTGTAGGTTAAAAACTGAATTTTGCATAAAACTTAATTTTACCGCTTCTGTGAATGGAATTTCGAAAATCCGAGAGACACGGTTAATATCAAGGACTAAAATGTGGTTCAATGAGATGAAAATAATTTTTTGGTGAATAGTAACTTTTTACTTTTTTTACCACAGTTAATAGTAAATAAGGTAACTAAGGGTAAATATGATATTAATATTACCCTAACACATGTCCTAATTTTATTGGACAAGTGTAATTCGACCAAAAACAATCTTAGGAATAAAATATGACCATTTAGGCCCACTTGGATTAGATTAGGACATTTATTATTAATTTATTTAAAGAAGGGTTAAAATAGTTAAAATCAAAGTTTAATAAGTAAATCATTTATAATATGGGGTTATACATAAGATAAATTCGATTGTAAATATTCATTAGAAAGATAAAAAGATTTCCTACATGATGGTATTTTATTTGTAATTTTTAGACATCAAATAATTTAATTTATTTATGACACAACGATGATGCAGTAATTAACTTATTAATGAAATATTGACATAATTGATGTTATAAACACCAAAATAAATGTAATTTGAAATTTTTTTGAATTACACTAATTTTCTAGGTTACTATGATATATTAATGGTGATTTAATCAACTTGGTTCTAACATTTAATTCTGTTATGACTTTCACAAAAATCATATATCAAATAGTGTCAAAATTGACACAAAATAGTTTTTAAATGAAATATTATATTATTAATTGTTATTTTATTCCTAAAAATCTAAGGTTCGGCCAAATGACTTAGATAAGGATATATATATTAATAATAAACAATTTGGGGTTCTTTTGGCATGTTATAGTAAGTTTATTAACCATATAGTGAAAGAAAACAAAAAGACACGGTAAATGTTAAATTATTTAACTTAGAGTTAAATCTAATTGATAAGGTTAAAATAAAATCCTAAACTTGTCTAAATTCTATTGGTTGATAGGATTTCGACCCATCCCAACTTTAGCTTCGAAATAAGACCCTTTGGAACCATTATAAACCGATTTTGACTTTAATATAAAATAATATTTTGAGATATTCCTAAGGTGCCCCTCTCCTCCCCTATAAAAGGACACCTCCTCCCCCTCCTCCTCACACCAATTTGAGCACTCAAGCTCGGCCAACCCCTGCCAAAATCTCTTCTCCACTTCCCTAGCAACATCCTAGAGGTTCTGGTCTTCCTCAAAGACCAATTCTAGTGCCCTAAGAAGAGGTCTCAAAGAGGCACTTCAAAGAAGAGGTAATTACCGTTACCAATTCTTTCATCTTTATTTCTTCTTCCACTTCTTCTTCTTAGGTTGTTTCATTATGAAGTAATAACATCAGTATCACTCATATACTGATATGTTATTATAAGTATGAAACAACCCTATTTCACCATCTATCCATCCTACGGAAAAAGAAATCACCGCGCGTGCGTACGTACGGAATACCGTCTCCACGCCGTGGTGTAATCTATTTTCCACCACCACCTTACACGGATGAGTATAATGGTGTAAAGAATAACTATACATAGTTATTATAACATCATATTGATTCTGATATATTGTATAATCCACTCCAATTCAATTCAATATTTATAGAAATGATATCATCGCTCGTGCGTACGTACGGAATACCGTCTCCACGACGCGATGAGATTCATTCACCATGTTAACCATTTAAGAATGATTATTATGTATATATAAGAAATAATAATGAAATATATGACATTATAAAGCTACTGGATTTATGTATATATATACATATGTAAGTCATCTACTTACTTCCATTTCAAGACAATAAGGAAAGGAAAACAGCGTTCATGCGTACGTACGGACTACCGTCTCCATGAACGGTGTTTTTCATTTTATTTTTCTACCTATTATATATATATATATACTGAATATATATGATATATAAATCATATTTTATATTCTGGAAGTAAGTAAATCATGATATAAGTAATAATGATGTCAAGAACAACAAGTCAAAACACCTACGATAAATGAAACGATTTTACCCAAAACGCTTCTTTAACATGGAATTTACAAAAGAACGGGTAATATAATGTCATATGTGAACCATATATGATATAATAACAATGAATATGATTCTGTAATAAGTCAATAACATGATTTAAATCATTATACAGGAGGTTCGGACACTTACAAAGCAAGTCGGACCTAAGGTAAGGGAAATATCACAATCTCATTTTTATCCGAGATTGTTTATTCGTAAGTATTTACTGGGGTTTATTTTATCATCCACATCCATGTTTCCTCAATATGTAATATTATTTCCATCCAACTACAATGGTTTAAATCCAATTTTGCCCTTTGGTTAGTTTTAAGTAAAAGATATGAAAGGAATCTTTTGTCGTTTATCGTACGAGGTACATTTTGACTTTTTCGACAAAAGTACAAAGAATGTTTTTTTTAACTTATACGGCACGAACGGATTTCTACTGTTTTATAAAGCCTTATTTTCATGAAGCTTACTCTAAAAGATTTCATGACTATTTTCAATAAAATCTCTTTCTTTTAAAATTGCATGATGTTTTGTGAAAATAAATTGATTTTGAAGAAGAAAGGATATTTTCCTCAAGAATTCAATTCAAGTGTTTTATCAAAATTATTTTCCATCTAAGATAATAAAGGGTTCTGTTTCTATCCATATTTTTACATTGATTTGACCATGTTGTGATGGAATTATGTTTATGAATTCCTTTATCTTATATGAATGGTTTTATGACGTCATGTTGTTTAAGAATCCCATTTTTATTACATGGGTTATGCAATGATGTATGATTTATGATTTTGTGGCACACATAAGAAAGGATTCATTAAGAGATGGGTGGGACCTATATCTCCCTCCAATGCATTGGGTAAAGATTTTATATCTCATGAGATAGACATGGCTGGAATGGTAGGTTATACCGGTTCAGTGAAACAGGACTGAAACGAGGATTACTCGATTCAGAAAGGGACTTTGTCCACTAAGATAGTCTTGGCAATGAGTCTTGACTAACAAGAAATGATTCTCTATGATTATGTGTGTATGCCACAATGAGTAATGTTTTAAGTTATTATTTCATTTCACTACTATGATTTATCCCATGTTATGAAATTATGCTCTCTTTTGCAGGTTAAGATTTCCAAAAATATTATGTTCTTATGAAAATTATGTGATTGATATTTCCTTTGTTTACCCTTACTGAGCATTTGAGCTCACCCTTTTATGTTTTCTTTTCCCCAGGATATAAAGAAAGGTTTTTAGGTAAAAAAAAGGGAAGATATTTATGGGAGATGTTGAAGATCTTTCCCCACGATTAGAAGATTTTATTCCGAGTTTCCAAAGACACTAAACTATTACGATCCTTGTGTGTGTGTTTTTGTTATGTACTAAGTATTCCGCAAATGTAATGTAATGTCCATGTACGACAGGATACGGGTCGCTACAAGATACTTGTATGTAAAATGGAGACATTCATTGTATCCATTGACTAAATATGGTAATGTGAAGTTTTATGTCATGCAGTAAAGACATTAGTAACCTCATAAGAAATTGAAACACCTTATATAATGAAGTCATTTACTTAATTACTAAGCCCATGTGAGCTATGCTCGGTGTGAGAAATAAGGACTAGTAAAGGTTTCTTTTATAATTCAATTGTCATGCAAATGACGAATAGTGGTATTATATTTTTATTCAGTGTAATGTCATGAGGTAATGGAAAAAATGAACTGATGTGAAAGGAAAGACATATTGGAACTTGATTAAGGGATAAAACCCATGTATCACTATATGTTTTTCCGGGGAAAGGATTAAGTCATACATAGTTTTTTTAAAATATTCCCTATGCATATTTGATTTTATTCAACAAATAAAAGGTGTTTTTTTGTGATTGTTGTTGGGACCAAAATTGGAGATTCATGCGTCTCTATGGATCTCAAAAATATATGAGAATCAAGCCATATGTTGTTCTAGAAATAATCATTCCTCACTCTAATATAGATATGAGGAATGGGGATTTTGATATTTTTTGATAGAACAATAAATCGTAAGACATGAAATAGTATAAGGACCAAATCATATATCATATGGAAATATTTTATATAGATATAATTCATATATAGGAAGAGAAAATAAAATAAGAAAATTTTGTGATTGTGGTTGGGCCCAAAATTAAGGATTCAGGCATCTCTACATATATTAAAAATATAAGATAATCAATCCATACGTAGTTCTTGAAACATGGTCTCTACTCAGATTTAACTCCGACATAGGAAAGAGAGGGACTCATGTACTACTAAAGAGTAGTGATGACGTCAATGATGTTTTCTTATGCAATATTCTGGAATCTTATAAAGAAAACATTAGTTGTACAAATGATGTCATTCAGTTTAACGACATGTGACAAGGATGAAAATGTTATGCACTTTAACGTCATTTAGCATGGATGCTTATGGTTGTTATGTAGTTTAATGTCTTGCTACTTGGACGTGGGGGCTATGTAGTTTTAAGTCTTGTAGCGAAGACATGGCACTATGTAGTTTAATGTCTTGCAGTGAGGACTAATGTGCCTAATTACACAAATTATATCTTCATGAATATCACATTGGTTGGATATGTAATAAGCTATCCATCCATTGAAATTTAAGTATAGGCTCCATTTGAATAGTCCATTTGTATGGAATAAGTTCCTACCCATTTTTGTTCAAGTTTTGGAGGATTCATTCCTGGTTTCATTGGAGTCCTAAGGAATAATACCAATTCCCCTTGAATGAATGAACGAAGATGAACCTTATTATTAAATGCTCATGCAATTCGATTCTAATAAACTCTTTGATGATGGAAAGTATGAAATATTTTGTCATTTAATCGTTCCAACTCAGTAAACCAAATATGAGATCTTTCTTCTATAGATAACTGATCATAGATTGAAAATCTATGTTATGGAAATTGTATTTGAATTGGAAAAACGCATCAGTTCCATATACCAATGAATAAAGAGTTTCTTGGATGGATGTATGAATAGTTATCTGATAATACCATAAAGCATTCAGAAGATTTTCAGGATATGATTTCTTATCTTTATCCACTATATTATGGAGTATATTTGATAGGGTTTTGTTAAAAGCCTCTATCTGTCCATTGGTCACTGCATGACTGTGATATGAATGGTTGTATTTGATATTATATTCTTGATATAAATTTTTTACTTCAATAGTACTATAATTGGTTCCATTTCACATTAAAATTGTATAAGGGATTCCATTTTTTGGTGATATTAGTTTTGGAAAAACTTATGATGATTTTGGCTCTGAATTCTTGGAGATTTATTACCTCACCCCACTTAGAGAGGAAATCAGTAGTAGTGAGAATACACATGAACTGCTTAGCCAAGGCTGGAGGATAAGGCCTTACTACTCCCATTCCCAATGTGGAAAATGTCCAGGAGTATTTAGATGTATGTATCATCTCCAGGGGTTGATGAATGAATTTTTCATGCACTTGATATTGATGACATTCTTTTGTGAAGTCTGTACAATCCCGTTTCATTGAAGGAAAAAAGTATCCAAGCCTTCAGATCTAATCGAAAAGTCTATTCCCAGATTGGTGGGCACCACAAGCTACAGAATGGACTTCTTTCTTGATAGTTGTTGTCTCATATCCATCAATACATCTGGAGAGAATTCCATCAAATCCACTTTTGTAAATGATTTTTTGGTGGTTTGGACCATCATAAAGAGTAAAATTATCCGCTCATCACTAGATCTGCTCTAACTCAACCCTTTTTGGTGCAAGTATCCCATTTTGAAGAAATTTCATGATGGATGCTCTCTATTCAGTGGTATGAACATACGGTTCTGAAATAGGGAAAATTTCATTTATTTCCTCTCTTATGTTTTGAAAAATAAGTTAAAATGTGTGGTGATGGGTTATACTAATAATTGTCTCATACCTATTTGGATCTATCAAGGTTGTAGCTTCATTAGCCAGTGTATCTTCTTGGGCAGTTTGTGACTGCAGAACATATGAAAATGTTTGTAACACCCTGAGATTTTATGAAAAATATTCTTTTTAATTTCTTTAATTTCTTGTGTTGTACGCTACACCAAAAGGATCTTGCATAGCACACATCCTTGATGTGCCTTGCATTACATGCAATCACGACCTTCCTCGATAGTGTGTGTAGTACACAATAACGAGTTTCACTAAACAACAATATGCTACTAAAATATTATTAAAACTAACCGTTATGAATATTAATAACCACTTTTTGAAATTTTGAAAATTTTAGTTTTCAAAATGGAATTCATTTTTGGATTCAGAATATCTAAATTAGCTTAGGGTGAAATTTTGGTACTTTTCGGATAACTTTCATTTTCAGATAAATAGTGAAAATTACTAAATTTTAATTAAAAACAACTTTTTTAATCGAAATAATTAATAGTGATAAATTCTTCATTTGAGTGGTTTTAAAGTATATTAAGAATATATTTTTACAATTTAATACAATGTTGGTCATTGGATGTAATTTCACATTTAAACCAGACATAAACAAGTGTCAATCTTTTGATAGTTATTATCTCTTAAGAACACGCTATTTGTTTTGACGATGGGAATTAATTTTTAAATTAAGTAATGCAACTGATATGTTTTGAATTTGGTAAAATAGACATCATTTTTGAGTTCATAATATCAAATATAGCTTAGGCCTAATTTTTGGTATTTTTCTGGAAACTTTCATTTTTTGATGAATAGTGAAACCACTAAGTGGTAGTTAAAAAAATGAATTATTCATAAAACATAATTTTACCACTTTTGTGATTGGAATATCAAAAATCCGAGAGACACGGTTAATATCAAGGTGTAAAATGTAACGCCCCGACCCTAGTTACCCAGAGTCAGTTCATTATTACATAACATTGTAATGATCACAAGGAAGATCAAGTCTCGAAAGACCGATTAGTTTAGTAGCCTTGGAATAACTAGATACATCCATAAAGTTTTACATTACATCATAAAAAACATCTTGTCTTCATATCCCCTCATACTATCCCTGCAATTCATTCATAAATTACTTCTTCATAATCCTAGGAAAAAAATAAAACATTGAAAGAGGTGAGCTCAGATGCTCAGTAAGGATAACATTATAGCAGAAGCTTTCATAGATAAGCATAAACACTTAAGGCAGTTTATAACTAAGAAAAAAGCCTTTTAAACTTAAACTTCAGCATAAAATGGAAAAGATAAAATAAAATAATTCCATTTACTTACTCACATGGATATTATACTAGTCGAACAATCCCATGAAATATCAATAACCACTTTCATAATGATGGAATGCATAATGCCAGACTATCATAACCACATAGCCAAGGCCTCGTGCCAAGACTACAAATAAGATTTTGCCAAAGCCTTGTGCCAAGACACTAGTTTGTCTCATGAGACCTACCGATGCATCGAGGAGCTATAGCGGGCTCCACCCGTCACTTACTAAGTCCAATACATTCCTCATATGAAAAGGTTTAAACATAACATAAACATTCGTATTAAACTAGCATACGAAATGTCAATACTTTCACCAAAAACCATGAATGGTATAAAAATAGCACATCCACAGTCAAACATAACTCATTCGATACAATATGGAAGATTGTATTGTATCACATTAACCTCAATCAAGAATAATGAAGGTTGTTCACATAGATGAAAATAATCATCAAAACTATTTGAAAGAAATATCCCCCTTTTCTTGAAATCATTTAAAAGTCACATTATTTGTCAAGAAGCCATTTAAAAATACATTTTTGAATAAAAGTGTCCCATACCACTTTGAAACTTTTAAAAAGGAGTTTTAATTTTACAACATTAATGTCAATATAAATAAATCCTTAAAACCATTTTTTAAAACATGGACATTAATGAGAAATATTTAGAAGAATAAGTATTTAAAACATTTAAAAATTGTATTCTAGATAGAGATTCTAACCAAAAGAGCGACACTTGAATACAAATAATTGAGGTAATAAAAACATTGTAATATCATGAGAATAAAGGTATTCATGATATATTATGTCAAAGTACATTATATACACCACATAAAAGTGATTTGGTGTATAACAACAAAGAAGTCTCAATGGAATTTAAATTGAGATGAAATATCTCATAAAGGTCGTATCCTTAGGTTAAGGATAAATCAACGACCTAATTATGTGTGAAAAATATAAATACATTCAATATGATTGGATATTTAGTGTAAATCAATCAGATGACATTCACACATATTCTTGTAAAAACGACACCAATGAATTGGATATTTAACTCAACAAATGGGGATTGAGTTAAAATTACTCTTATCAAGTTCACACTGATCACTTGAGAATTTATCAATAGAGTGATTATGTGTATAAAAAGTATATCCACAGAAAAGGGAGTGAAAATTATGAAATAATCAAATGAATAGTGATTCCACACATAATTGTGGAGTAATATAATCAATGAAATATGCGTAAAGCCAAATGAGTGGAAATTGAAATTTCGAATTCCCCTATCGATTAGGTAACATACGAAACATACACCCATGAAAGAAGGATCATACAATTATATTGTATATACCCATGAATTAAAGTATAATACACAATTAATACATTTACGGGTAGTACACAGACACCACATGTAATAAATAAGTGGTGAACAATGGAATTCTCACGAAATTAAGAGTGACATAAGAAACCCCTTATTTTGTACTTTTTCCTTGGTCGATGATAGGTTTACCTCCTGCATAATGGTGAAATTATTGTTATTTAATTATACAAGAATAAATTACTTTAATATGATATCATATATGATCTTTTAACATTTATTTGTTAATAATGTCTTATAATTATCGTCATTTCGGGTGTTAACGGGTTCATTTTACTTTATATTCTTTGTTATGTGATCCATATTCGTTATTAATGAGATTTATATTATTCATATCCAGAATTATATCAAGTACTTAGATACTATTTTTAAATCATCAAATTATAATTATTCTTGAATGGATATGATGGAGAACGAATCTCATCGCATTCGTGGAGACGGTAGTCCGTACGTACGCACGAGCGACAATATCATTATTTTTATATTAAAATAATATATAATTGGATGGTATATCATATATAAAGAATAATTATAATGTTATATTTATTATTTACATTAGTTACACATCATTATTATACCCATCCAAATAATAATATATTGAATAACAATTACACCACGACGTGGAGACAGTAAGCCGTACGTACGCACGTATGGTGACATGTTATTCAAAGGATGGATAGAATAATGAATATTGTTGTACCATATTTATAATAACATCACAATATATATATGATACTGGAGTTATTATTTAATAATGGTAATATCAAAGAAAAAATAAGTGGAAGAAAAAAGGAACATGAAAAGGGGTGGTGAGAACATTACCTCTTCTTCGGGTTCTTCCTTTTGATTTGATCAAAAGGGCTCCTTTGGTTGGCTTTCTGATCAAAATAAGGCCTCTAGGTTGTAGTAAGGTAAGTTGAGAGAGTACTTGGGTAGGGTTTGGCCGAACCAAAAGGCTTTTATGGTGTGAATAAATGAGAAGGAGAAGTGCCCTTTTATACAAGGGGAGAGGGACACCTTTGGAAAAGCTAGAAATATTAATTTATAATAAATTCATATTCAGTTTATAATGGCTCCAAAGTTTATTATATAAATGTTAAGGTGGTTATAGGGAGAAAACAACTCAACCAATATAATT
The DNA here is from genome assembly GCA_963277665.1 of Viscum album. Lineage (NCBI taxonomy): Eukaryota > Viridiplantae > Streptophyta > Magnoliopsida > Santalales > Viscaceae > Viscum > Viscum album. Next base: position 1,602,346,137 of record OY728141.1, on the reverse strand, counting down.
TAGACAGGTTTGGGTCATTATATTAACCTTATCTTTAAGTATTAACCCTTAGTTAATTAGTTTCACTTTTACAATGTCTCTTTGTATTTTTATATTATATGGTTAATAAACATTCTATATAAATCCAATAGAAGCCCAAGTGATCAATTAATGAAATAACTATCATGATATAAGTATCTTGGCCAATCCTTAGATTTTTAGAAATTTAATATCAATTATTAATATAATATTCGTTTTAAAAACGCTTTTATGTCAATTTTGACACTATTCAATAGTGGATTTTTGTGAAACACATAACAGAATTATTACTTAGAAAAAAGTTAATTAAATCAATAATAATATGTCATATTAACCAATAAAATTAGTTTAATTCAATAAAAGTATCAAATTATATTTATTTGGGTATTTATAATATCAATTATTCTAATTTTTCACTATTATGGTAATTACTGCATCACCATTGTGTCATAAATAAATTAACTTCTGTAATCTCTAAAAATTATAAATAAAATATAATTATGTAGGAAATAGTTTTATCTTTTTAATGAATATTTATTGTCAAACATCCAACTTATATAACCCTATGTAAAAATTGTTTTTCTAAAATATATATGCTTGTGTCATTTTTGAATTCATTTTAACTTAATTAAAATAAAGTGTCATTATCACTTACAAGTGGATCCATGGGGTTCCAAAATCGACCCAAAGATGACCATGGTCGACCATGTATCAACCAATAGGGTTAAGACACGTTTTATTGTAATTTAGTTCTATTATAATATTATTTTTTTAACCCTTGTTTACCGGATTTACCTTTTAACCATGGTAAATAAAATATTTACCGAAGTAATTATCCAAAATGTCTAAAAATAAAAGTTATCTATTTACACAATTTGAACATCCTGATTAAAAACATGGAATCTATTTTTCCAAATTGAAAACACATAAGTGGCAGAAATTAATTTAAAATTAATTCCCGTTGTTAAAACAAAAAACGCGTTTTTAAGAGATAATAAATATCAAAAGATTGGCACTTGTGTATGTCTGGTTTAAATGTGAAATTATGTTCAATGACCCAAATTGTATTACATGGTAAAACTATATTCTAAATATACTTTAAAACCACTCAAATTCATAATTTATCAATATTAATTATTTTGATTAAAAAATTGTTTTTAATTAAAATTTAGTAATTTTCACTATTCATCAAAATATGAAAGTTATCCGAAAAGTACCAAAATTTCACCCTAGGCTAATTTCGATATTCCAAATCCAAAAAGGAAGTCCATTTTGAGAGATAGAATTTGTAAAATTTCAAAAATTATGTATTACTATTTATAACGGCTAGTTTGATTAGTTATGGTGTGTTAAAATCTCGAAGTTCCGTACAATGCACACCATTTCATTATTCGAAAGGAAAAGTACCGTGGAAGATTGGGGTGTTACATTCTCCCCTCCGTCAATAAATTTCGTCCTCGCAATTTTGAAAATTGTGCTTGGTAATATAATGGAAAGTCCCACAACGGAAAAAGAGTCAATAAAACTATCAGTTTAAAAGAAAGAAAGAGAGGTATAAAGGTCATGCCAGATAACCCATACTCAGATTCCATGTAGGAAAACATGGATATGGATGATAAACTAAGTGTCATGTTCTGATGGAGAGGGATAGAAATCATTATTAGGAGAAATTTAACAATAAGAAAACCAAAAACGTGTGTTGGGACAAACGGCCATTAGTCTCCTAGTAGGAAAGTAAACGGACAACATTTTTTTTGTTTTAAGTTACATTACATAAGGAAGAGGAATTAATTTATGATACTTACTAAAAACATAAGGATACACACTTACTTTTTAAGTAGAGTTTCATTATTTAATAACTTTTTACCACTAACTTATTTTTTTTTAACAATGGGTATTCAAGAAGAGTTGGTCACAATAAAAGAGCTATAATAAACTTCTATAGAAATACATGATCCATGTAGGATAAACTATATATTTAACTTGTCTTTAGAGATTAATCAAAACCAAAATGGTCAGTATAAGATCTGATGATCCCCCAAATGTATATTCCATTAGAGAAAAAAAATACTAATCTTAATTTCTAAAATTAAACCAACAATACCCCAAAGTTAAATAAATACCATTCAATAATAAATTCTCCTTAAAATCCTTCAATATAGTCCAAACTAATATTGAAACCCAAAACTTATAAGAATGTAGTCTTCCACATTAAATTGTATCTCCAAATGACATCATCTACTCTTAAAGTCACATACTTAAAAGTAATTAACCTAATCACATATTCTTTATTATAGGTTAATCATTTCCATAAATAACCCAAATCACTATAGGTCCACAATAAAAACATAGATAAAAATCCACCATTACTCCACTAATGACATCCCATAGTATTCTATTTTCCTTGGACATATAGTGTTCCCAACAAAGTGATCATCTTCCAAAATAACATTTTTCACTTAATCACCAAATCATTTTCCTATACTAAGGGTATTCATTTGATAAGACATAAGAACCCAAATCAACATATTATTGATCAATAAAATCATTTAACTAAATAAAATAGTCACACTAACCGGGGACTTCACTTAGTCTAGTGGTAGGCAATAAATCCCAATCACACTTTGGTTGTGGGATCGATTCCCACAGCTTTGTCTGACACGACGGGTTATCACATGGTCTACATGTTGTCCTTTTTCCAAAACTGTATTTTATAATATTACCAAAATGAGATAAATTCCTCAAAATAACATAATTTAACCACAAATGTTATATGATACCTTGCATTTTCATCCAAAATTATAATAACTTATAATTTTCTCAAACACCAATGATCATATAAAACCAAATGGTTATTTATACCTATATCCACATGAGAAGAGACAATTCTTCCTCAAATATCATTCTCACATGGAAAACTGCGGGGTTACAAATACAAGAGAAAATTATTCCAATGTAAACCCATCAACAAGGAGACCTAATACTTTTTAAGCATTTATCCAACCATTTATTTCCTCATAGCTTCTTCTTTGACCAAGAAAATATGCTATAGAATAGGACATTCACTCGGGTAATGGCCAGGTCCCCTACATTTACGGCAAATGACTGAAAATGGACTCTTGGGACAATTTTTATCTTCTTCCATAGTACTCTTTGTTTTTCTTCTGCAATTCTTCACTTTATGTCCTTCCTTCCCGCACGTAAAGCATTTCATTGTCCCATTGAGACACTTTCCTGGTTGTCTCCTTCCACATTTCCTGCATGATGAAAATTGAGGGTTCTTTCCTCCATGGTATCCATTGCTAGAGCTCTTATCATTTATCACATTTCTCTTCCTTGTTGAGTTTGGGAGTTAGTTAATATATATGTTGTTGATCATATTTTTGGAAAACTGATTTGGTATAAAGACGATATCTTTTACGCCTATCAACATTCCATTTTGTTGCTCATTGCCACCATCATTCCTACCTTGTACATCATTCTCAAAGTAACTATGACTTCCTTGGAATCCATCCATTGACTAAAACTAGAAAGCATTGTGTGAGTAATAGTAGTCATACAATCATTTAGAGATTTACTGGTCACCATATTCTCAATTTGAAACACATTAGAATTAACGAAGGTCATTTAGTCTCATCTTATATATATAATACTTTGAATCGGTTTGTAAAGAAAATGTAAATTATCCTAAGCATATCCCTCGGGAGTGTGGTAACCAAGAGTGCAGCAAGGCCTGTTTTCGTGCACCAATTCCCGTTTGAGTCTAACTCAAAGCAGTTTTTTTGGGTTTTACCCCTAGGTACATCTGTGCCAGAGCCGCCTCTATCTGCTCGTATCCAGACAGGGATGTATTGCTCGGAAAACTCACAAAATCTCTACAATACCAAAATTCTAGGAAGTTATTCTATACTAATCCTCAAAGTTCATCTTAGGTATACGTGCTCTAATCAGAATTTATCTAAATCTAGCTTCCAAGGTTTGTACTAAACTTCCTCTGATACCAACTATAACGCCCCGACCCCAGTTACCCAGAGTCGGTGCATTATTACATAACATTGGCATGATCACAAGTAAGATCAAGTCTCGAAAGACCGATTAGTTTAGTAGCTTTGGAATAACTAGATACATCCATAAAGTTTTACATTACATCATAAAAAAACATCTTGTCTTCATATCCCCAAATTCTATCCCTACAGGTCATTCATAAATTACTTCTTCATAATCCTGGGAAAAAAATAAAACATTGAAAGGGGTGAGCTCAGATGCTCAGTAAGGATAACATTATAGCAGAAGCATTCATAGATAAGCATAAACACTTAAGGCTGTTTATAACTAAGACAAAAGCCTTTTAAACTTAAACTTCAGCATAAAATGGAAAAGATAAAATAAAATAATGCCATTTACTTACCCACATGGAAATTATACTAGTCGAACAATACCATGAAATATCAATAACCACTTTCATAATGATGGAATACATAATTCTAGACTGTCATAACCACATAGCCAAGGCCTCGTGCCAAGACTACAAATATGATTTTTCCAAGGTCTTGTGCCAAGACACTAGTTTGTCTCATGAGACCTACCGACGCATTGAGGATCTATAGTGGGCTCCACCTATCACTTACTAAGTCCAATGCATTCCTCATATGAAAAGGTTTAAACATAACATAAAAATTCGTATTAAACTAGCATACGAATTGTCAATACTTTCACGAAAAACCATGAATGGTATAAAATTAGCACATCCACAGTCAAACATAACTCATTCAATACAATATGGAAGATTTTATTTTATCACATTAGCCTCAATCAAGATTAATGAAGGTTGTTGACATTGATGAAAATAATCATCAAAACTATTTGAGAGAAATATCCCCCTTTTCTTGAAATCATTTAAAAGTCACATTATTTGTCAAGAAGCCATTTAAAAATAGATTTTTGAATCAAAGTGTCCCATACCACTTTGAAACTTGTAAAAAGGAGTTTTAATTTTAAAACATTAATGTCAATATAAATAAATCCTTCAAACCATTTTTTAAAACTTGGACATTAATGAGAAATATTTAGAAGAATAAGTCTTTAAAACATTTAAAAATGGTATTTTAGTTAGAGATTCTAACCAAAAGAGAGACAATTGAATACAAATAATTGAGGTAATAAAAACATTGTAATTTCATGAGAATAAAGGGATTCATGATATACTCTGTCAAGGTACATTATATACACCACATAAAAGTGATTTGGTGTATAACAACAAAGAAGTCTCCTTGGAATTTAAATTCTGATAAAATCTATCATAAAGGTCGTATCCTTAGGTTAAGGATAAATCAACGACCTAATTATGTGTGAAATATATAAATACACTCAATATGATTGGATATTTAGTGTAAATCAATCAGATGACATTCACACGTATTCTTGTAAAAACAACACCAATGAATTGGATATTTAACTCAACAAATGGGGATTGAGTTAAAATTACTCTTATCAAGTTCATACCGATCACTTGAGAATTTATCAGTGGAGTGATTATGTGTATCAAAAGTATATCCACAGAAAAGAGAATGGAAATTATGACATAATCAAATGAATACTGATTCCACACATAATCGTGGAGTAATATAATCAATGAAATATGCGTATAGCCAAATGAGTGGAAATTGAAATTTCGAATTCCCTTATCGATTAGGAAACATACGAAAGATACACCCATGAAATAAAGATCATACAATTATTATGTATATACCCATGAATTAAAGTATAATACAAAATTAATACAATTACGGGTTGTACATATACACCACATGTAATAAATAAGTGGTGAACAATGGAATTCTCACGAAATTAAGAGTGAGATAAGAAACCCCTAACTTTGTACTTTTTACTTGGTCGACAGTAGGTTTACCTCCTGTATAATGGTGAAATAATTGTTATTGAATTATACAAGAATCATTTACTTTAATATGATATCATATATGATCATTTAACATTTATTTGTTAATAATATCTTAGAATTATCGTCATTTCAGGTGTTAACGGGTTCATTTTACTTTATATTATTTGTTATGTGAGCCATATAAGTTATTAATGGGATTTATATTATTCATATCCAGAATGATATCAAGTCCTTAGATACTATTTTTAAATCATCAAATTATAATTATTCTTGAATGGATATGATGGAAAATGAATCTCATCGCGTTCGTGGAGACGGTAGTCCGTACATACGCATGAGCAAAAATATCATTCTTTTGATATTAAAATAATATATAATTGGATGGTATATCATATATAAAGAATAATTATCATGTTATATTTATTATTTACATGAGTTACACATCATTATTATACCCATACAAATAATAATATATTGAACAACAATTACACCACGACGTGGAGACGGTAAGCCGTACGTACGCACGTATGGTGACATGTTATTCAAAGGATGGATAGAATACTGAATATGGTTGTACCATATTTATAATAACATCACAGTATATATATGATACTGGAGTTATTATTTAATAATGGTAATAACAAAGAAAAAATAAGTGGAATAAGAAAGGATCTTAAAAAGGGATGGTGAAAACATTACCTCTTCTTCGGGTTCTTCCTTTTGATTTGATCAAAAGGGCTCCTTCGGTTGGATTTCTGATCAAACTAATGCCTCTAGGATGTAGTGAGGGAAGTTTATAGAGTATTTGGGAAGGTTTTGGCTGAACCAAAAGGCTTTTATGGTGTGAAGAAATGAGAAGGAGAAGTTCCCTTTTATAAGAGGGGTGAGGGGGACCTTTGGAAAAGCTAGAAATATTAATTTATAATAAATTCATATTCGGTTTCTAATGGCTCCAAAGTATATTATTTAAATTTTAAGGTGGGGATGGGTCGAAAAAAACTCAACCAATATAATTTAGATAGGTTTGGGTCATTATATTAACCTTATCGTTAAGTAGAAACTCTTAGATAATTAGTTTCACTTTTACAATGTCTCTTTGTATTTTTATATTATATGTTCAATAAACATACTATATACATCCAAGAGACCCCCAACTGGTCCATTAATGATATAACTATAATTATATAAGTCTCTTGGCCGAAAATGAGATTTTTAGGAATTTAATTTCAATTAATAATATAATATTTGTTTTAAAAACTCTTTTATGTCAATTTTGACACTATTCAATAGTGGATTTTTTTGAAACACATAACAGAGTTATTACATAGAAAAAAAGTTAATTAAATCAATAATAATATGTTATATTAACCTATAAAATTATTTTAATTCTATAAAAGTCTCAAATTATATTTATTTGGGTATTTATAATATCAATTATTCTAATTTTTCACTATTATGGTAATTACTGCATCACCATTGTGTCATAAATAAATTAACTTCTGTAATCTCTAAAAATTATAAATAAAATATAATTATGTAGGAAATAGTTTTAGATTTATAATTAATATTTATAGTCAAAAATACAACATATATAACCCTATGTAAAAATTGTTTTTCTATAAGATATATGCTTGTGTCATTTTTGTATTCATTTTAACTTAATTAAAATAAAGTGTCATTATCACTTACAAGTGGATCCATGGGGTCCCAAAATCGACCCAAAGATTCCCATGGTAGACCATGTATCAACCAATTGGGTTAAGACATGTTTTAGGGTAATTTATTATTATTATAATATTATTTTTTTTAACCCTTGTTTACCGGAATAACCCTTTAACCATGGTAAATAAAATATTTAACAAAGTAATTATCCAAAATGTCTAAAAATAAAAGTTATCTATTTACACAATTTTAACATCCTAATTCCAAATATGGAATCCATTTTTCCAAATTCAAAACAAAGAAGTGGCATAAATTAATTTAAAATTAATTCCCGTTGTTAAAACAAAAATCGTGTTTTTAAGAGAGAATAAATATCAAAAGATTGGCACTTGTTTATGTCTGGTTTAAATGTGAAATTATGTTCAATGACCCACATTGTATTACATGGTAAAAATATATTCTAAATATACTTTAAAACCACTCAAATTCATAATTTATGACTATTAATTATTTTGATTAAAAAAGTTGTTTTTAATTAAAATTTAGTAATTTTCACTATTCATCAAAATATGAAAGTTATCCGAAAAGTACCAAAATTTCACCCTAGGCTAATTTCGATATTCCAAATCCAAAAATGAAGTCCATTTTGAGATATAGAATTTATAAAATTTCAAAAAGTAGGTATTACTATTTATAACGGCTAGTTTGATTGGTTATGGTGTGTTAAAATCTCGAAGTTGCGTACAATGCACACCATTGCATTATTAGAAAGGAGAAGTACCATGGAAGCTTGGGGTGTTACAAAAATGTGGTTCAATGAGATGAAAATAATTTTTGGTGAATAGTAACTTTTTACTTTTTTACCACGGTTAAAAGTAAATAGGGTAATTAAGGGTAAAAATGATATTATTATTACCCTAACACATGTCCTAATTCTATTGGATAAGTGTAATGCGACCAAAAAAAAACCTTAGGAATAACATATGACCATTTAGGCCCACTTGGATTAGATTGGGACATTTATTATTAATTTATTTAAAGAAGGGCTAAAATAGTTAAAATCAAAGTTTAATAACTAAACAATTGTTAATATAAGGATATACATAAGATAAATTCGACTATAAATATTAATTAGAAAGATAAAAAGATTTCCTAAATAATGTTATTTTATTTGTAATTTTTAGACATTAAATAATTTAATTTATTTATTACACAAAGATGAAGCAGAAATTATCTTATTAAGGAAATATTGACATAATTGATGTTATAAATACCCAAATAAATGTAATTTGAGATTGTTTATTAATTACACTAATATTCTAGGATAATATGACGTGTTAGTATTGATTTAATTAACTTTTTTTGAACTAATAATTCTGTTATTATTTTTAAAAAAATCATTTACTAAATAGTATCAAAATTGGCATAAAATAGTTTTTAAAACAAATATTATATTATTAATTGTTATTTTATTCCTAAAAATTAATGGTTCAGAAAAATGACTTAGATAAGTTTATATATATTAATAATAAACAACTTGGTGTTTCTTTGGATTTTATAGTATGTTTATTAACCTTATACTGTAAGAACACAAAAAGACACGATAAAAGTAAAATTATCTAACTTAAAGTTAAAACTAAATGATAAGCTTAAAATAGTAAACTAAACTTGTCCAAATTCTATTGGATGAGATGATTTCGACCCATACCCACCTTATCTTCGAAATAAATCAATTTGGAGCTATTTAAAACCAAATTTGGCTTTATAATAAAACAATATTTTTAGTTCTTCCAAAGGTGCCCCTCTCCTCCCTTATAAAAGGGCACCTCCTCCCTCTCTTCCTCACACCACTTTGAGCCTTCATGCTCGACCAAAACCTTCCAAATTCTCTTCTCCACTTCCATAAAAACATTCTAAAGGTCCTGGTCTTCTTCAAAGACCAATTTTATTACCCTAAGAGGAGGACTCAAAGAGGCGCTTCAAAGAAGAGGTAATGTCTGTTACCGATTCGTTCAACTTTATTTCTTCTTCCACTTCTTCTTATTAGGTTGTTTCATTATGAAGTAATTAAATAAGTATCACTAATATACTGATATGTTATTATATGTATGAAACAAACCTGTTTTACCATCTATCCATCCTACAGAAAACGAAATCACAGCGTGTACGTACGTACAAAATACCGTCTCCACGCCGTGGTGTAATCTATTTTCCACCACCACCTTACATGGATGGGTATAATGGTGTAAATAATAACCACATATGATTATTTTAATGTGATATTGATTATGAAATAGTATACATACACTCCAATACTATTCCACTATCATGAGAACGATATCATCGCTCGTGCGTACGTACGGACTACCGTCTCCACGACGCGATGATATTCATTCTCCACGTTAACCATTGATGAATAATTATAAAGTATATATAATAAATAATATTTAAATATATGACATAATAATGATACTAGAGTTCTGTGTATATATATGTATTTCATCTACTTAATTCCATTCAACTCAATAAGGATACAAAAACAGCATTCATGCGTACGTACGGCCTACCGTCTCCATGAACAGTGTATTTCTTTCCATTTACTGATATATTATATATATGTATATTCTGAATATATATTATATATAAATCATGTTTTATATTCTAGAATTATGTAATCAAGATCTAGTCAAAACACAGACGACCAATGAAACGATTTTACCCAAAATGCTCTTAAACATGAAATTTACAAAAGAACGGGTAAAATAAAGTAATAAGTGAACCATATATGATATCATAACAATAAGTATGATTCTGTAATAAGTCAATGACAATATTTAAATCATTATACAGGAGGTTCAGACACTTAAGAAGCAAATCAGACCAATGATAAGGGAAATATCACAATCTCATTTTTTATCCGAGATTGTTTCTACTTTAGAATTTACTGGGGTGTGTTTTATCATCCACTTCCATGTTTCCTCAATATGTAATATTATTTCCATCCAACTACAATTGATTAAATACAAATTTACCCTTCGGCGAGTTTTTAGTAAAACATATGAAAGGAATATTTGGTTGTTTTTCATACGAGGTACTTTTTGACTTTTCCGACAAAAGTATATGAAGAATGTTTTTTAACATATACGGCATGAATGGATTTTTAAAACATTGTTTCCAAGAATCTTCCTTTACAAGTTTTCAAGTTTATTTTTAAACAACTTCTTTTATTTTAAAATTGTATGACATGTTAAGAAAGGAAAAATGTTTTTGAAGTAGAAAGGATATTTTCCTCAAGAATGGAGTTCAAGTGTTTTATCAAAATTATGTTCCATCAAAGATAATATAGGGTTCTGTTTCTATCCCTATTATTACATTGATTTGATTATGTTGTGATGGAAATATTTTTATGAATTCCTTTAACTTATATGAATTGTTTTATGATGTCATGATGTTTAAGATTCCCATTTTTATTACATGGGTTATGCTATGATGTATGGTTTATGATTTTGTGGCACACATAAGAATTGTATCATTATGAGATGGTTGAGACCTATATATCCCTCCAATTCATTGGGTAAAGATTTTATATCTCTTGAGATAGACATGGCTGGAACGGCAGGTTAAACCGGTTCTGTGAAACAGGACTGAAATGAGGAGTGAAATCGGTTCACAAATGGACTTTGTCCACTAAGATAGTCTTGTCAATGAGTCTTGACTAATAAGAAATGATTTTCTATGATTATTTATGTATGACACAAAATTTCATGTTTTAAGTTATGATTATTGGGATTACATTTCACTACTATGATTTATCCCATGTTATGATATTATGATCTCTATTGCAGGATAAGATTTCAAAAATGTTATGTTCTTATGAATATGATGTGATTGATATTTCTTTTGTTTACCCTTACTGAGAATTTGAGCTCACCCTTTTATGTTTTCTTTTCCCCAGGATATAAAGAATGGTTTTAGGAAAAAAAATATCTTTATGGGAGATGTTGAAGATCCTTCACCATGATTATAAGATTATATACTGAGTTTCCAAAGACACTAAACTATTACGGTCCTTGTGTGTGTGTTTTTGTTATGTACTAAGTATTCCAAAAAAGTAATGTAATGTCCATGTACGTTATGCTTCTGGTCTCTATGGTTGGTATCAGAGGTAAGGTTTAGTCAACATTTGGAAACTAGGATGCAAGAACTTTAGTGAGATACCTAGAGATTTTTCTAAGGTATTTCTAGGGATGTCTCTAAGGTTAAGTATAAGTATATATTATAGTCCTGGAATTGCGCTAATGATCTTAGAATTAATCCTAAGATGTTAAATATTGAAGGTACTCCCCCTTTATTATGTTGTTTTTCTTAGAGTGATTTTTTCCTCTCACACTATTCTTTTTGGGTTTTAGACGATGGCTGGAACCCGAAGGAATTGTGTTGATCAATGTATGGACAATTCAATGATTGTCCCCCTGAACAAACAAATTTTATGGTAGATGGAGTGAAAAATCTTATTGCTATACTTACACAAGCTATGAATCATTCTGGACTTCTAAATGAGCTGAGAAGGGAAAACTATTCTATTTAGTCCTTCATGAGGCAGCGTCCACCTTCTTTCAGTGGGTCTTCTGATCCACTTGTTTCTGAACAAAGGATCATTACCACTGAAAAGATATTTTCAGTTCTTCAATGTTCTGAACATGATAAAGTCATCTTAGTAGTATATCGTTTGGAAGGTGAAGCTGAACAATGGTGGAATCTTATCAAGAATACGATGCCAAGAGATATAATTGAGTCTATGGAATGGGAAGAGTTCAAGAATTTATTTTTCAATAAGTACTTCCCTCGTATTCTTCGAACAAATATGGAGAAGGAGTTTCTTAAACTAAAGAAAAAGGATGATGAATCTGTTGGTATATACGAAGTGAATTTTTCAAGGCTTTCAAGGTATGCATCTGGATTTATCATCCAACCTGAATGTAAAGTTGATCGATTCTTCAGTGGCTTAAAACCAAATCTTCGAAGGGAATTAGCTATAAGAGACTTCAGTAGCTATGAAGAAATTATGCGTTGTGCTATCAAGGTAGAAATGGATGTTGGTGTTACATATCCATCTCATGGTTCTGACAAGAAACAAAAGATGGAGTTCAAGGGGAAATCTCAGAATAATGGTGAAAAGAAGATGAATGTTTCCTTATGCTCAAAGTGTGGAAAGAAGCATGGTGGAGATTATCATAAAGGGACTAGAAAATGTTTTAAGTGTGGAAAAGAACGTCATCGATCAGCTAAGTGTCGAAGTAATGTAAAAAAGGGTTTCTAATGATATGAATAAAGAACAGACTACAGAGAACACATCACCAACACTTCAATGCTTCAAGTGCAAGGAAATGGGGAATTATGCTAATAAATGACCTAATCCAAGGGTTAGTGATGATCGACATGAGAAACCACTTAAGGCAAAGGACAAAATGATTTCACATGCGATCACTATTGGCGATGTTGAATATGACAACGATGTGGTGGAATGATTATGTGTTTATGTAATGGGATTCCAAAATAATTTTGTATATAGTATCGTGGAATATTGAAATATTTATGTATTGGTCTATTGTGGTTTTCAATAATTTAATGGTACCGGTAACCATGGAAAGTGATAGAGATATTTTTGGTAAGAAGATGATATGCGCATAATGAAAGGATAAGAAAAGAATGAGATGTTTGATTGTATTCATGAGCTCATGATTGATATAAGGACTAAGTGATATCATGGTTTGAGTATAAAGAATTTTGAGGATTTTGGTTTGTGGAAATTGTTAACTTTTAACTAAATTAATGTTTTAACTAAGGTTCAATGGGTATTCATTCATCAAGAGAATACATGATTAAGGTATTCAAATGTTTGGAATTTGACCAACAAGATATATCTTATGATATATTGGGAATAAAAGATGGCATTCACGTTATTGTTATGTGACATTTCATGTAATAATTTTCTTTATACTATGAGCTTGGACCGAAGTATTTTAGATAATCCTAAAGATTGGAATAGATTGTGTTGGATATAAGTTAGGATAGAACTTTTTTTGATATTATTGATGGGATGTTATAGTAATATAGCTTTAGAAAAAGGACAACCTATAGGACGGGTGACAGTCCATCGCGTTGGACATGGTTGTGGGAATCGAACCCAGAACCGAAGTGTGACTGGCCTTTATCACCTGCCACTGGCCTATAGGAAGTCCCTATTTAGTAGACATTGGTTTTATTATATTAAGCAGTATGATATAATAACTATAAGTCCATTTTAGATACCATATATGATTAATCTCAGTATAGATGGACTTATGTATTTTTTGATAACCTTTTGTTTGAGACAGATGGAATGACCCATCATTCTATCACATGATCTCCTAACACATCAAGAATTGACAAATTCAACTTCATTTCTTTAAGAGATGAAGTGAAAATTGTACAAAGAACGACCATCAGTGAGGCTATACCAAAATCACGAAAGTATTTCTTCTATTTCCAATTTCATCAACTTTAGGGAAATGATCTTGAAAACCAAAAATGTTGTCCTAGTGCTCTTTTATCTGATGAATGAGATGATACCTTATATTGTCACAAATTTATGGCTTTGTGATTGCTGGCATTTCCATAGCCATGTTCTCTACCACTCTCCATTAGAAAATGATGGTTAAATTTCACTTCCATATCCATATTTTCACCTATGTGGAAACCCAGTGATTAGTTTATTTGGGTAACCATTACATTTCATACTTTTGTTTTTAAAGATTGGTTTTGGTATTCAATTTTACGATGTGGGTTTCTATTAAAGAAACTTTTGAGTAGTAAAGCATTTATAACCTCGACGAATTTTGAGGGCGAAATTAATTTTAAGAGGGGTAGAATGTAACACCCTGAGATTTTATGAAAAATATTATTTTTAATTTCATTGATGTCTTGTGTTGTATGCAACACCAAAAGAAGATTACACAACACGCATCCTTGACTTGCCTTGCATTACACGCAATCGGGACTATCTTTGATAGCGTGTGTAGTATGCAATAACGAGTTTCACTAAACAACAATTTGCTATTAAAATATTATTAAAACTAGCCGTTATGAATAGTAATAACCACTTTTTGAAATTTTGTAAATTTTATTTTTCAAAACGGACTTTATTTTTGGATTCAGAATATCGAAATTACCTTTGGGTGAAATTTTGGTACTTTTCATATAACTTTCATTTTCTGATGAATAGTGAAAATTACTAAATTTTAATTAAAAACAACCTTTTTAATAGAAATAATTAATAGTGATAAATTATTAATTTGAGTGGTTTTAAATTATATTTAGAATATATTTTTACAATTTAATACAATGTTGGTCATTGGATGTAATTTCAAATTTAAACCAGACATAAACAAGTGTCAATCTTTTGATAATTATTATCTCTTAAAAACACGCTATTTGTTTTGACGAGGGGAATTAAATTTTAAATTTAGTAATTCAACTGATATGTTTTGAATTTGGTAAAATAGACATCATTTTTGAGTTCATAATATCAAATATAGCTTAGGCCTAATTTTTGGTATTTTTCTGGAAACTTTCATTTTTTGATGAATAGTGAAAACAGTAAGTGGTAGTTAAAAAAATGAATTTTTCATAAAACATACTTTTAATGCTTATGTGATTGGAATTTCCAAAATCCGAGAGACACGGTTAATATCAAGGAGTAAAATTTGGTTCAATGAGATGAAAATAATTTTTGATGAATAGTAACTTTTTACTTTTTCACCACGGTTATAAGTAAATAGGGTAATTAAGGGTAAATATGATATTATTATTACCCTAACACATGACATAATTCTATTGGATAAGTGTAATTCAACCAAAGACAACCTTAGGAATAAAATATGACCATTTAGGCCTACATGGATTAGATTAGGACATTTATTATTAATTTATTTAAAGAAGGGCAAAAATAGTTAAAATCAAAGTCTAATAAGTAAATAATTTTAATATATATATATATATACCTACGATAAATTCAACTATAAATATTCATTAGAAAGATAAAAAGATTTCCTACATAATGGTATTTTATTTATAATTTTTAAGCATTAAATAATTTAATTTATTTATGACACAATGATGAAACAGTAATTATCTTATTACTGAAATATTGACATAATTGATGTTATAAATACCAAAATAAATGTAATTTGAGACTTTTTATGAATTACACAAATTTTATAGGTTAATATGACATGTTATTTTTTGTTTAATTAACGTTTTTTGAACAAATCATTCTGTTATGAGTTTTCAAAAAATCAATTACTAAATAGTGTCAAAATTTACATAAAATAGTTTTTAAAACAAATATTATATTATTAATTGTTATTTTGTTCCTAAAAATCTATGGTTTGGCGAAATGACTTAGATAAGGTTATATATATTAATAATAAACAACTTGGGGTTCGTTTGGCTTGTTATAGTATGTTTATTAACCTTATAGTGTAAGAACACAAAAAGATATGGTAAAAGTAACATTATCTAACTTAATGTTAAAACTAAATGATAAGGTTAAAATAGTAAACTAAAATTTTCCAAATTCTATTGGATAAGATTATTTCGACCCATCCCCACCTTATCTTCGAAATAAATCAATTTTGAGATATTTAAATCCGAATTTGGCTTTATATTAAAATAATATTTTTAGTTATTCCAAAGGTGCCCCCCTCCTCCCTTATAAAAGGGAACCTCCTCCCTCTATTCCTCACACCACATTGAGCCTTCAAGTTCATCCGACCCCTGACAAATGTACTTCTCCACTTCCATAAAAACATCCTAGAGGTTCTGGTATTCTTCAAAGACCAATTTTAGTACCCTAAGAGAAGGACTCAAAGAGGCGCTTCAATGAAGAGGTAACGTCTGTTACCGATTCATTCAACTTTATTTCTTCTTCCATTTCATCTTCTTAAGTTGTTTCATATGAAGTAATAACAACAGTATCACTAATATACTGATATGTAATTATAAGTATTAAACAACCCTATTTCACCATCTATCCATCCTACGGAAAATGAAATTATCGCGCATGCATACGTACGGAATATCGTCTCCACGCCGTGGTGTAATCTATTTTACTCCACCACCATACATGGATGGGTATAATGGTGTAAATAATAACTATATATGATTATTGTAAAGTAATATTGATTCTGAAATAGTATACATAAACTCCAATACACTTCCACGATCATGAGAACGATATCATCGCTCGTGCGTACGTACGCACTACCGTCTCCACGATGCGATGAGATTCATTCTCCACGTTAACCATTCATGAATGATTATAAAGTATATATAATAAGTAATCATGAAATATATGACATAATAATGATACTGGAGTTATTTGTATATATATTTATGTCATCTACATAATTCCATTCAACTCAATAAGGATACGAAAACAGCGTTCCTGCGTACGTACGACCTACCATCTCCATGAACGGTGTATTTCATTCCATTTACTGATCTATTATATATATGTATATTCTGAATATATATTATATATAAATAATGTTTTATATTCTGGAATTATGTAATCATGATCTAGTCAAAACACGGACGACAAATGAAACGATTTTACCCAAAACGCTCTTTAACATGGAATTTACAAAAGAACGGGTAAAATAAATTCATAAGTGAACCATATATGATATCATAACAATGAGTATGATTCTATAATAAGTCAATGATATTATTTAAATCATTATACAGGAGGTTATGACACTTACGAAGCAAATCGGACTAAAGGTAAGGGAAATATCACAATCTCATTTTTTTATCCGAGATTGTTTAAACTTTGGAATTTATTAGGGTGTGTTTTATCATCCACATCCATGTTTCTTCAATATGTAATATTATTTCCATCCACCTACAATTTTTTAAATACAATTTTACCCTTCTGTGAGTTTTTATTAAAAGGTATAAAAGGAATCTTTTGTCGTTTTTCGTACGAGGTACTTTTTGACTTTTCCAAAAAAAGTACGAGAAGAATGTTTTTTTAAAATTATAAGACATGAATGGATTTTTAAAAGATTTTTTCCAAGAATATTCCTTTACAAGTTTTCAAGTTTATTTTTAATCAACTTCTTTTAGTTTAAAATTTTATGACATGTTAAGAAAGGAAAATGGTTTTTGAAGTAGAAATGTTATTTTCCTCAAGAATGGAGCTCAAGTGTTTTATCAAAATTATGTTCCATCTAAGATAATATAGGGTTCTGTTTCTATCCCTATTATTACATTGATTTGATTATGTTGTGATGGAAATATTTTTATGAATTCTATTATCTTATATAAATTGTTTTATGATGTCATGATGTTTAAGATTCCCATTTTTATTACATGGGTTATGCTATGATGTATGGTTTATGATTTTGTGGCACACATAAGAATGGTATAATTATGAGATGGGTGGGACCTATATATCCCTCCAATGCATTGGGTAAAGATTTTATATATCATGAGATAGGCATGGATGGAACATCAGGTTAAACCGGTTCAGTGAAACAGGACTGAAACGAGGAGTGAACTCGGTTCAGAAATGGACTTTGTCCCCTAAGATAGTATTGGAAATTATTTTTGACTAATAAGAAATGATTCTCTATGATCCTGTGTGTATGCCACAAAGTTTCATTTTTTATGTTATGATTATTGGGATTACATTTCACTACTATAATTTATCTCATGTTATGATATTATGATCTCTTTTGTAGGTTATGATTTCCAAAATGTTATGTTCTTATGAATATGATGTGATTGATATTTCTTTTGTTTACCCTTACTGAGAATTTGAGCTCTCCCTTTTATGTTTTCTTTTCCCCAAGATAAAAGGAAAGGTTATAGGTAAAAATAATAATGTCTTTATGGGAGATGTTGAAGATCTTTCACCACGATTAGAAGATTATATTACGAGTTTCCAAAGACACTAAACTATTACGGTCCTTGTGTGTGTGTTTTTGTTATGCACTAAGTATTCTGCAAAAGTAATGTAATGTCCATGTACGTTAAGCTTCGGGTCTCTACAATGATAGGTCTAAGGTAAATTTAGCCATTATCTCACTAACAAATTTACAAAAGGTATTAACTCTACTTTCTGATAGAGTATTCCCTATTTATTTGTTTGATCACCAATTCTAATTCTATTTTTACCTTTAAATGATCCATTTTCCCCTGAAGGTCCAATTCCAAACCTGCAATGACAAATGGATAATATGCTTCATTGTTGGTACCACCATCTAATAATAGAAAAGAATAAGTCAATACAACCTTTTCTGTGGAAATAAGGACTATTTCTAATATAACCTTGTTGAGTATAGGGTTTTCCAGTCTCTTCCCTCTTGGACTTCTAGAAGAACAATCAAAATACATTTCCCATGTTTGGGAATTTTCTTGAAAAAAGTGGACCTCTTCATCAGGAAGTTCTGTATTAAACGATGTATCTTTAGCAGATAGATTCACAGAAAGGAAGTAAGCCAGAGCTTGGCCCTTTATTTCCTTTTGAGGCACAAACTGGATATCAAACTGTTTCAAAATAACCACACATCATGCTAGACATCTTGTAAGTATAGGTTGATTGTGGATAAATTTTAGCAGGTTATTATGAGATACCAATTAAAACTCATGATGTTGCTGGTAATGTGTCAATTTCTAAAAAGAAAAGACTAATGTCAGGAATCACTTCTCAATACATTAATATCGAGTTTCCACATCAAGAATAGTGCGACTGAGGTAATAAATGCTGGTTTAATTTCCAACATCATTATTTTGGGCGAGGAAGGAACCTAGTGATCGCTCTAAAGAATCCATGAAGATAATGAGTGGTTTTCTGTCAACAGGTGGCATCGATACTGGTGGAATCAAGATATATTTCATTAGTAAATCAATTTTTTTTTCCAGTTCTCAATCCATTGATAAGTGACTACCTTCTTCATTAATTTGGTGAAAGGTAAACATTTGCCTACCAAATTGGACATAAAGTGCCGAATATAGGCCAAGTGTCCTTCAAGTCCTCTCAATTCTTTCAAATTTCTAGGAGGTGACATACTAAGGATTGATGTTTTTTATCATGATCAATAGCTTTACCACAATGGCGTACAACGAGGCCAATGAATTTTCTTAATGTTACCCCGAAAGCACATTTTAATGTGTTTATCTTTAAATTATGTTATCGAAGTTTGCAAAATATGGTTTCCAAATCAGCCAAGTGATTGGAATGTTTTTTGTATTTGACTACCAAATCATCCACATAACATTCAAAAAATATCCCTAAGAAGTGTTTGAAGATATGGTGCATGGAATGTTGGTATATCGTGCCAGCATTCTATAAGCCAAATGGCATTTCCCGATAACAAAACACACCATGAATATCACTAAAGTCTATAGATTCTTCATCCTATAGGGCCATTCCAATGTTAATATACATAGAATATTCATTTGGGAATGAAATTTCTTAGTAGACAGCCATTGCATCAATATTATGTTCTGTAATCGAGACTAGAAAATCATATTTAGGACAATTCCGGTTAAGATCTCGAAAATAAATGAACACTCTACTTTTCCCCTTATTCTTTTTCACTAGGACAATATTGGCCAGCCATTTTGGATACATAACATACATGAAAATTTTATCCTCTATAAACTTATCAACTTCAAATTCAATTTTAGAGGTGTGAGTTGGGTGTGTTCTCCTGGCTGCTTGCTTGAACCCATGCTGTTCTTCTGCCAAATCCAAATGATCGGTGTCTACATCAGGATTAAGACCTAGAATTTCCGTATAATTCCAAGAAAATATATCTCTATTTTTCATTAGAAAATATGTATATACCTCTTGTTCCTCAGAGGTCATGGCTACATTGATTAATAAGGGGTATGGATCTTCTCTTGTACCCAGATTTATTTCTCTGAGTTCATCCTCAGTTGTAGAAACACATTCTTCAAATGCTGTAGGAGCATCCTCGAGATCTTCCTCTTCTTCTTCTTCCTTATGTTCCACTTTTTTTATTTCCATTTTCATGGTACATGAAAAATAAAATCTCCCAATGTTAGAGGGGGAATTAGTATTTGAACATATCAAAGAAGAAGCCACCATATTGTACACTACTGACGATGAAGGTCTTCATGTGGAAAGGAGGGATTGATGGATTGAGAATAAACATCCTTTGATTCCTCTAATATTGATACGTTTTCTTATATTCTGATTAACTAAACAGATACTCGCTATATTTCAGCAGATAAAATAAACACATCTCCATTCATGATTCTATCATTTCTTGGTACATCAAAAATTTCTGCCATGTTATCAAGTTCAATTGTCGTAATTGACATTTTGGGAATTATTGGATGAGTGCATGGATTTGGCATTACCCTTTCAAAATGATTGATGGGGAGATAAAAATCTATACTCAAATGTATGAATGGATTTTCTGGAATCATTTCTAGTCCATTTGGGGAATTAACTCTGGTTATCTCCTTGGTCATGTACTCCATTCCTCTTATGTGAATAATCTCTGCGTCAATATATTGAGATTCAAATGTTTTTAATGGATCCTTGTCCCCAAACAATGTTCTGATTTGACCATTCAAACATTATTTTAAACATTGGTGATATGATAAAGGTATGGTTTCATGTTGATGCAACCAAGGCCTTCTATGCAGAATATTGAACGTTGTGTCTAGAAAAACAACCATGAAATTTGAATTAGAAAAAGATCTCCATACTGAGTTCGGAGTGTAATTTATTCTAGAGGTTCTTGTTCATTTTTTTCATATCCTTTCAACAATAAATTCGATGAAGATAAGTCAGATTCAGTCAGGCCCAATCGACGAAGTGTATGAATGGGAATGACGATGACCTTGGAGCCATTATTAATGAATAGTCATTGGATATCCAGGTCATTTAACTTTCCAGACAGATAAAAAGGTATGATGGTTCCACGTATCACATGGTATTCATATTCATCTGTAAAGGATATGAATGCATGACATTCTATTGAATCATTCTCTATATGGTAAACCTTAGCATCACCAACTTCAGTTTCAAAATTTTAAGGTCTTAACAAGGCTTCAACTAGTGCTTCACAGAGATCATTAGAAAGATTCAAGGTATAAAAAAAAGGATAACTTGGCCGGTACTTGGGCTAATTGTTTAAAGACACTATACTTTTGGTCCAAAGGTCGACATTTCCCATCATGGAGATCTGGTTTTGTAGGTGATTTGGAAGTTGATGCTTCTAATGTAGATTCATTTTGTGTTGATACAAAAGTGTGAAATATCATTGTCTAGGGAAAATTAGATAGACTATGTCGATTCATCTACAAAGAAGAAGATGGTGTAGCTTCAAATTGGTCCTCTAGAATAATTGTGCTAGAACTTGACTTGTTTTGCATGGATGAAATTCGTTGTTCTTGTTGATCTTGCAAAAGTTCTCTTCCACAAGTTTCTTTCACAGATATAGTTTGAGAAGAGATAGAGTTAAAATGGAAATTTCTGGAATTCCCACATCATCCCCTATATACTTGGCCTTTTCCTCTTCCTCTAGTCCACTAATGAGGTAAAAGGAATTCAAGTTAAATACAATTAGAATCCCCATTGGCATTAGGATCTGTTAAATGGATAACATTAACGAAACCAATGATCAACTCTTCTTCTAATAAGGATTTTTTCTGACAAATTATTTCTAGTTGTATCATTTAGCGGGGTAGTTCCCATGATTTTGAAATAGATGGAATGAAATCAGCCATGTTGAAGGAAAAAATTGGCATGTATACGAGCTTGTCTTCTATTGACAGCTCATTATCATTATGACCAACTTGTTTCTTTGAAGAACGAACATTTGATGAAGATGGTTTTGTAGTGTATGGAGTGGTGGAAGAAACAATAGGTTGTTTCAACTATGTTCATAAAATATAATGAGTTCGGTTCATCATTTTCCTAATAATACAATAATCTTATTTTTGCACGTTTTTAATTTTAACTTCTTGCCATTCCCCCTCTTCCTCTAAATTTGTGGAAGTAACACATCATACATGAGCTGATGAACATTTAAACTTCACATGTATAGATTCTACTATCTTGTGAAAAAGGCCTTTGATATCTAATCACTCCTAAATGGGATGTCCCAACATCTGATGAAAGGGACAATAATTCGAACGATCTTCATATCTATCTTTATTTGGATTTTTCATCCTTGAAAACTTAACCAAATTGTTTTCTAAGGCTGATATGAAGTTTCTAGGAACATTCTCATTCCTGAAATAACAGCTTTTATTCTTTAATTCCTCAAACTTTTTTCACCTTTGATCTCTTCGATCATCTTGATGAGGTGGTCATTGTTGACGACCCTCAGGAAGTGGAGCCCATCAGTATGATGAAGCTCTTGAGGTAGATGCAGGTGCGGGTTCATGTTTGAGTGTAATTGTATCATCTTCTACCTTTCCTATTATCCTTCCAAGAACTGATGGAATTAAATGATTTTTAGCCCTAGTCTCTATAATAGAGTCTTCTATCTGTTGATCGATTGAAGTAAAGTCTCGAAACCCTACTGTGTATTTCACATGGATCAATGGTGTGCATAATTCATCACGCATAATTCCCACACAGATTGGAAGCAAGTATTCTTGAGTGAGTGCTAACGTTAAGGAATATGTTAATCCCTTTCAGTGAGCAATGAAATAAAAAACACTTTAATTTTCACTATTTATCCAATTGTTAAGATCAAAAAATGTCATATTTGGTAATGTTGAGCTTAATTTAAGAAGGAATTTCTGAGGGAGATCTTCCCACCCAGTAATTGATTGAGATTGTAAACTTGAATACCAAAAAAAGAAGGTCCTTGTATTGACTACACAAAACACCTAAGCTTAACTACTTCTTTTTGTTGAAGAGTTCCCATCATTGGATCACAACTAGGAACAAAATGTGTTAAGTATTTTTTCGGATCTCCCAAACCATTAAAAATTAGGAATGTGTTATTTGTAAAATTTTATGGGGGAGGAATTGCATCCACCCATTCGGGGTAATCTCCCTTTTCCAGTTTAATCGGTGCATGTTGTTCCTCTAAAACATCCAATCGTGTAGTTAATGCAACAATTCTATTTATAAGAATTTGGGGAATATCTAGATGAGATAGATTCTGTGTAGGTATTGCAACTGAAACATGGGTCAGTGTAATAATGGGTAAGACCAATGATGTTGGTACTGATACTTGTCTTAGATAACCCATAGAAGCAGGTCTATCATGATGTACATGATCTTGTATTGATTGTGTACCCAATGGAGGGAATATGTTATCTGCCTTTGTAGTTACTACAAATTCCCTTTACTGAGGAGCTACTGTAGTATTTGCAATTTGAGGAGTTTCCTGGGGATACCATCCAGTATAAACGATGTTTTGAAGTAACTCCATGTTGAGCCTTTCAACTCCTTCATTTCCTCTTCTTTCGGTTCAAGTCTCTCTTCATGTGAAAGAGATTGATCTTCTCTAGCAGAAAAGTGAGTGGAAATCTGAATTTTTCCTTTCCCATTATTGGATACCTTTCAAAGAGGGGGAGTTGGTTATTTGAAAGAATACCTAAATTTTGTGTAATCCTTTGATTTTGGGTACGCACACATTCTCCATTTGTCTCGGTGTGTAACACATTGTGGAGAATAACTTCATATTCTGATTCCCCTGAACAAGACTTATTTTTTGGAGGATCTTATTTAATGGTATAGATATCATTCACTAATGCATAATGCATTAATGGCATTCTGTTGGTGTTTCTGGTAGATCGTCTCCCTTTTTTCCTTTCATGAAACTCTGTTCTCCAATATGAATGATTGCATGGAACCATTTGGCGGATAGTAACATGATTGGAATCATTGTACAGTTCATCTATACACTTTCTTTGTGGCTTCATCCCTAATCGGGAGAAAATTAATTTCTATTGTGGGGGTAATTGTAGATGTAAAATATCCCCCAGCCTTGTAGGTTGGGGTTGATCCTATTCTTCTTCTTCATATCATTGAACATTGTTTAATTAATTTGAAGGTTGCATTAAATGAACCCTATCCTAGCAAGCTGGGGGGATTCTTGAACTACTACAGCTGAAATTCATGGAACAACTCTTCTGATTTTGTAGATTTTTGTTCAGACATTAGCTGGATTCATCATCCGACAATTACTTAAATCACGTATTTTAAAAGATCTATGTGTTGTTTTGGACATTTTCATCTTCTTAGGCCTAAAATCTTCTAAACAGGATGCATGCTCATGATTTTTAGAGGATTGATAAAGAATTAGTTAAAAAAATTATTTTCATTGGGCCAGATTTTGATGAGAACTTGTTGAGTCCTTTTCTTGAGTGTACATTTGATTACACACAAAACCTTTTGACTATGGTCGGTCGTGGTCAATAACATTGCATGAAACCACTTTGGGAAGAAATTATTGATTTTGTAGTGCTGTGAAATTCAATGCTATATATGCACCCCATCCTCTAATGTGACCATTATATGGGGAATCATAAATTAATTGGAGTAGCCTCTTTAGAGCATTGAAACATACTCACTTAAGTGTTATCTATTGTTTTTCAACCATTGGATGTTTGGGAAATGTAGAGATACCAAGTCAGGTAGGCAACGAAATCCTTCTATTACCTTTATATGATTCTGATATTCATCAAATGGTTGTACATTACTATCCAAAGGATGAAGAGTTTTCCAAATGTTGAGATGAATGTTTTGAATACAATCTTCTATCATCAATTCAGGAATATAAAATTGAGAATTTGCTGAAGGCTGAAACATGACTGGAATTTATCCTTTAGCTAATTATTTCTTCATGTTTAACATGACTTCATCATCTTCTACTAGAGGTTTCTCCACTTGGTATGACCAATGTGGATGCTCTACATTAGTGGATAAATGACCCAATGGAGTTTCGGAGAATGACTATTCCCTTAAGATATCTTCAGATTGAAAAAGTGTTCACCCGTAAATGAGAAGGCATCAGACATTACTGGCCTTATGTTTCCAAGTTACATAAGATAGTAGGGTTTTCTTGTCGCTTCATTGTCAATTATAGATTTGTTTTAACAATGTGATATACTGCTGTGGAGAGTAGATTCGCAGTGAATGCCATTATGGGGAGGATGACCACAAAGAATTACAACAATTGATAAATATTATTGCTCCATGGTCTTCTGGACACACTAAGGGTTATCGTGGCTCTTATCTAATGATAGATACTCTGGATTGACTGATTTTTCAGGAAGCAAGCCTTCATGATGATGTGTTTGGTGAGAAACATCTGAATTACATAGCACTCCCAAAATTTGGTAATGAGAGGGTATGATCATGAGAAACAACAGATAAATGTATGAGGGGTTCATGAACACTAGCATTAAGAAGAGCTAAATTACAGCTTGAATCATTATTTTCCCATAGTATTTGGTGAGATTTATTTTTGGATGTTCTGTTAAACTTAGTTGGGGCCACTTGTTGGGAAAAGTTGTTGTCATGGATAGTAATATGTGCCTTCATTGGATAATTTACCAGATCAGACTAGTTACCACCAATTATAAATGGTGTATATTCCTGATTTTGTTGTCTGTATGATTTTAGAGAGTATTCCCCCTGACCAACCTAGACTGGAACATAGGTTTGTATCTCCTCTTGGATGGCATGTCGATGTCTCATCTCATCTGTGGGTGCAGATTTATGTGTTTGTTCCCTTGATACTTCAGAATTAGTTGTTAAAATATCCTGGAATGCTTCTAGAATATGGGTAGGGATTTGTGTCTCACTTTTCACCATTGATAAGAAGTATTTGATGAATTATGTAGCCAGAATAGGAATATATGTCCATTCCGTATCTAGAGTACATGTTCGTTCCTACTCATGTCCTCATTTTCCTATCAATGGATATTGATAGTACTCATGCATAGGTGTAGAGAGTTGGGTCTGCTCCAAATTTTTCATTGGATCTTTCTGACTCACTTCTCTTAGTGATACCAAACGATTCTATTGGAAGGCTTGATGAACATTGGAAGGTGTATGGGCCTGCTAGATATTCTGCATCAAGTATGGTTGATGGGTTTCCTTCAATACTGCCAGACAAGACTACTGACAGAATTGATGATTACAAACATGTGTATACTCTTGTATTCCAGTTGCCACCATATTAGATTGGCACATCTCATTAAATACAATCATACGATCCTGGTTGATAATTTATAACCATGTGTATGTTCATGTTCATGGTACTCCACCGAGTTTATATGGTGGGTTAGGTGGGTTTCTATCAGGTGAGATTACTGAACAACAAAACTAGGATGAATGGGTGTATGTTCCCACTTGTTGTTTGCCATAAAGTTTGATCGATGGACTTATCTGGGGGAGGTAAAGTTTAGAACATGCTTCTTGTTAACTGGACGTTGTCCCTGGAAGTTCATCTTGCATGCCTGGGTTTGAGAGACATGGGCCAAACATCCAGAGGAAACACCCCCATCATATTGGGGATACACTACCACATTATTCTGGTAGCAATTGCTGGTGTGAGTCCTCATGAAGGACAACTGTATTCTTGAATTGAGGAATTTAGTGACCTATTGATCCACATCCATGTATTATGGGAGAGACTTATTATTGTGTTCCGAGGATAAATACCCAAAACGGTTGGAGATGGTGGTTGGCACCGTTTTCTTCTTGATCATAGTTACTTGTTGGCTAGATGATTGTGGATTATTGTTGGCCTGAAGGGCCTGTCGAGCAGTCTCCAAAGTCAGGATTGTACCATACTAGAAGTATTCCATTATCAACACGTTAGAGACCCAACATTGAAAATATTGGGTTGATGATAACATCCTTCCCATGGATGGAGACCCCGCTTGAACAGCAGTCGAGAAGTTCACCAATGTTGTCTTGGAGAAATCCATTCATTGGTTTGAAGGGTGTTTTGTTGAAAACTGTGAACAATGAAAAACATTATTAAAACAACATCTTTATAGATGGGTACATGCGTGATTAATTACTTTTTATGGAATTCCTTTATCAATTTATAGGGGCCTAACATGTGGGTAACAATATTAAGTTGGTTAAGGATTCACGTCGGGTTCACCATTTTTGTTTCTTAGTTACTTGAAATGTGTGTTCTATATTTAAGAATCATTGTCTCCATACAGTTTCCATTGGATTGGTTAATGGAACCAGAAACATCCAAAAATATTTATCCAAAGAGGATCTACTTTCCAAAGGTAGGTGTTTGTTATGTTTTTAACTTTACGATATTTAAGAGTGTGTGTTAATTGATAGGATGGGAGGTCGGACTCATCACACCCTTTTGGGGGGGAATTATTGTCTACTCTGGGACTCTCTTTGGAAAATTAAAATATTTTTTCATGAATCCTTATAAATTCACCAAGTATATCATAAGTATCTAGTAGAATTTACAGTCAATTATTTAACATGTGCAATGTTTAGAATCATCAGCATGTATTTAAGGTTCAAAATCAATAGAAATATATGTATTTATTTGAGCTTTTCCATCAATGGTATCCTCTAATATACTGATTTGATATTATTTTAATCATCATTATGATGATATTGGTTTTTAGGCCATAAAGTGGGGTGCTCTGGAATTTATTGTCATCCATGGAGATGAAGGTTTTATTTAATCTTGGGATCATACTCATAAAATTATCTACCTACGTATCCCTATTAAATGAATCCAAACCCTTGTAGTTTGGTTCCACTTAATAGGAAACATCATATATATTAAGATCATGTGATAAGGACCTCTAAACGACAGGTTCATAGTTCATATGTAGTGTGGGACTTATGCTGAAGCAGCCAATGGATATTTGGAATAAATATGGGTTTCCAAATAGAATAATACCCTATTGCGAATATTGCATGAAGGGAATAGTGTTAATACGAAGTGTTTGATTTGAACCTCAAAGAGGCTTCTTACATATCCCAAATGTATAGTAATCAAAGACCACGTAGTTCGATGTGTATCATAGAAGATTATAGTCCTATTAGTGAGATGAGTTTGGACTTAATTCCTGAAAAAAATGCCTTGAATATTTGAGGATTGAATTTGGGACTTATTTCCTAAGGAGGATTCCCAAATAAGGGGAATTTGGGGTTGGATTCTTGAGGAGGATATCTGGTGATCTCGGGCCCTGAAAGGGCTTCCTACGTATCCTAGTTTAAACAGGAATCAGAGTTCTCATAGTTCCTTCCAATGAGTTTTTGTGCATATGTTATAATCCTCACATATCTCATTGCCCACGTGAGTCATGCTCGGTTTGAGAAACAATAGGATGTGAAAGATTCAACTATGTCACTCAAACTTACAAATATTTCCTCCATGCTGATGGAAGATGGTGTATCGACCGTTGAAGTGGACGAGGCGACGATCCTTACCTCTATTCTATTTACATTGGTCAAGGGTCCAATGTAAGGAAGAAGGTGTGAAAGTTAGGGTCTTATACTAGAATGGATGCCCTGAAATTGGTTATTGTAGGGAAGGTAGTCTTCTCAAATACTTGCGCGGAATGGAAAGTGCGAAGTGTACCTTCCCTACTAGAGAACTGGGGTCTCGGGTCACATCTTTTAATAGGGTGAGGTCGGTAACCAACTATCCACCAAACTGAGAACATCCCAAAACTGTTTTTGGGTGAAAATTCCATGCGACTGCGGATATACAAACCCACAAAAATCCCACGAATCATACTCTTATTGAGAAATGAATGTATGAAACTTTTGACTATTGAAATAAAAACCCAAATTGGAGACACGCTGATGTACCTTACCAAAAGTTTTGAGATGTCAAGAGGTTTTGGTGGAGGCTTCAACTTAGCCCCTTCATGTTAAGGGAACCAGGGAAAGAGATACCCTGCAATAGATGGGTTTAAAGAAGGGTACCTAAGCTTCCTGTGTAGGTACCACGTGAAAGAATGCCACGTAGGTACCTCGTGT
Source organism: Viscum album (assembly GCA_963277665.1). Lineage (NCBI taxonomy): Eukaryota > Viridiplantae > Streptophyta > Magnoliopsida > Santalales > Viscaceae > Viscum > Viscum album. Next base: position 1,602,316,522 of record OY728141.1, on the reverse strand, counting down.
TTCCTTTTCTCGCAGGTGCAGTGCACAGATACAAAACTTCGTTTCAGTGTGTAGGTATGGATGAGGACTGAAGAATGTAAAGAATTTTAAAACATTTCTATTTCTTTTAATTATCCCTTATTTTGTAGTTTAGATAACTAACTGAGGCAATTTGATAGATCTAAGCGAAAGAGCTACACAATGAGAGTTTCAGAGATTCATTAAATTTTTTTAGTCCTAAAATGGGGAGACTAGGGGTCCTATTTATATGCACAGATGGGGAATGGCTGAAGAAACATTACTTTCATAGTTATTATGCATAGGTCCACTGCACATGTTCTCTACGTAGGGGCATCAAAAGTCAGCTCGCGCGTAGCACGACCGCGTAGCTCCCTCGCGAAGCTCGATCGCGTAGCTCACTCACGAAGCTCGGCCGCATAGCTACCTCTTGAAGATCGGTTGCATAGCTCACTCAAGAAGATGTTGGATTTTACTGCACCTCTTAGGGTTTGGGAGTATATGTTTGATATTTTTCTTTGTACTCTTTTAATCTTTCTTTTATATTTGAAATATCCAAAGGTTTGTCGATATTTTGTGTTCCTTTATTAAGTAGTGTCAACATTAACATATATGGATTGAACATATTTTTTCATCTCCATAACGCCTTTTTTCATAAATTAACCTCTATATGGTTTCAATTTAATTTTCATCTAAAATTATTTTATTTTAAAATTGTGTGCCATTTTAGAAAAGAAAACATTTTTGAAGAAGAATGTCTATTTTTCTCATGAATAATGTTCTTGTGTTTTATCAATGTTATTTTCCATCTAATATGATGCACTTTAAATAATGTTTTTTTATAGTACATACTATTAATTTTATTTGATTGTGTTTATGATGGAATTATTTTATATAAAATCCATTAATTTTATATAGATTATGATGGAATGATGTTTAAGAAACATATTTTTTTCATGGGTTATGATATGTGTAATGAGTTATGGTTTTGTGTCACATATAAGAATGCCATTATTATGAGATGGGTGGGAACTATATCTTCATCCAATTAATTGGGAAATTATTTTTATCTCATGACATTGTCATGATAGGAATAGAATAAAAATCTAGTTTTGTAATATAGGGTTGGAATGACTAGTAAATCCATTTCAGTAATACATGGTTGGAAGGACATGTGAACCTGGTTTAGTAATGGACTTTCTCCACTATGAAGGTATTTTTAGTAATTCCTTCATAAATATGTAAATCAGTTATGTGATTATTTTTTCCCTAAATTTTATGTTTTATTCCATTGATATTTTATTATCAATAATATACCATTATCATATATTCCATACGTACTGCTACGATTTATATCATGACTTGTGAATTTGATTTTTAAACATTATGTTAATGTATATATATTCTAATATTTATCATTTGTTTTAGGCTCTAATTTTTACCCTAGTTGAATATTTGAACTCACCCTTTTTACATTTTCTCTTCCCCTGGATATAAATAATGGTTTTATAAAGGAAAAATGGGATGACTGTTATGGGATATGTCGATGATCTTTTACCAACATTGAAAATTATGCACTATGTTTCCAAAGCACTAAAAAAATATTTTTGTTGGGTGTATATTGGTGTAATTTATTAATTATACAACAAATAAAAAGTAATCTCCATGTTTTTATACCTTGGTACATTAGAAATATCAATGAAATTTAGTATTATGGTTAAACTATATAGGTTAGAAAACTAGTTTCTTTAATAAAAATTTAAATGGTAGAATTTGGGAAATATATATGTTAAGAAATAAAATTATTAAAATCCACATATTATTAGGTAGTGGAGATTTTTATAGAACATTTTTCCTATTTAAACTATTATTTTTTCATTTTTGAGAACATTATGTAAGGTATACCTCCAATTAATGAATATATTTTTCTATTTACAATAGTGCCACTCGCCTTCCATTATAAAGGGACACAACCTCTCCCCCTTCTTAATGCATATAAAACAAAAAACATTCAACCATGATATTCCCATTAAATCAAATATCATACCTCCCTTCTTTATATTTGTATAAATTTTGGTACAAATACTTCCAAGGAATCAATTTTTGGAAAACCAAATGTAGTTAACCGATTAAGAGGTAACTGCCTCCCATAAGATCTGTTTTTTTGTTTTTTTACACTATAAAATATCATTATTTCATGTTTATAAAAAAACCTCAGTATCCAAAATGTTAAAATATTTTTTTGTGATAAGGTTTAATCCTATACATACTAACAATTAAATCTAATGGATAGCAAACAATTTGTCTACATGTACAACAAACTACAGCCTCATGAAACAATGATTGTTAATTTTTCTTTATAACATATGATGGTGGAAAATATAATGGATGAAATATATTTATATTATATATACTATAATTATTATGAATTTATTTTCCTGATATATTATTACAACGCATATTATTATACATTCAATTTGGTGTAAGTATGAAAATTCCGTTAGAGGAATTGTGGACTACTACCCCCTCAAAGCAATGTGATTCATTTAAACACAACATGGAATGAATATATGATTTCTTATTGATGTTATATGATATATATTATATAATTATGAAACATTAGTTATATTATATATACATATATTTCATTTATATACTTTCATTCAATACTGCTGTTAAAAAGAAACATCATTCAAGCATAAGTACGACCAACCATCTACCTGAATAGTGTATTACATTTCATAATTATATATTCTATAGATTATTATAATACATATATAATAAATATAATTTATATTTAAATATTTATTTATATTATATATATCATGATATAAGAATATGGACTAATTATATAAAAAACATTGACACATTCAAGAACAAAGCGTAAATAACCCAAAGTACAACCTTAACATTGAATTTTAACAAGAGGTAGAATAAAGTAATAATAAAACCATATTAGGTATATATTTAATAATATGTTTCTATGATAGTTTTATAATAAATATTTGTTAATTATAAAATTGTTTTTTATGGGTAAAATTAGTGTCAAGTCACAATATAAGGGGATTCCAACTCACTTTTTATTTCTTTGGCATGCATGCTTTAATCACCACCCATTAATTTTGTGTGGTGTGTAATACACCAGTGGATGTACTCTATGAATATAATAAATAACATTATGGTTATTTAAATAAAAAATATATGATCTATATTTCATTGGGTTAATGTTTCAAAATCTACCAAATCAGTAAGATAGTTTTGTGTAAATTATATTTCTTTGAGAAAAATATTTTTCTATGCTCCTATATTCTTTTTCATGGTTTACATACGTCCATTTTTTATGATATATAATTAATATAAATTTCATTTTGATATATCGATGATTATGTTAATTTCAAATTTTTACATGGATAATATGATCCCATGTAACCAACTCATCAGAGTTTATTTAAATAATCTCATAACTCTTCAATATTATTAATGATTATGAATATATTGATGAAATTTTATAATCGATCTCTTAGGAACACTACTGTGATTAGTTATCCTGTTTTTATTAATAATATATCCACATAATAGTAAAATTTTCAAACTATTTGGTACATAAGAAAATTATGATATTTTTTAAGAAAAATATATTTATATTTTTCTCTCCGGTCAGAAATATATTTTATTTCAAAAAATGTTTTTAAAAATGGTTTCAATATTTGATTGAATTATCATTTAAGGTAATTTTCAATGGAAAATGATTTTTATTTCTTCATTATTTTTCTAATATACCTTTATATTTTTTTTTATTTTATTTTTAGGGGAAATGGTTTTCAAAATTTATTCAAATATCTTTCATAAGAATTCATGTAATACATTCTAAAATGATTTCCAGTATTTCATTAAAGAATTTCTAATTATTTTCCATTAAAATTGTATCTAAAATGATTTCAATATTATTTCATAATTTTTAAAGTAATTGTTTTTCAATGTGTCTTCAATACTTCATTAAATATTTTGAATGTATATTAAAAAATATAGTTTTCCAAAACGTTTTCATGATTTCATTACATGATTTAAAATTATTTCATAACAATGAGTTATTGAAATTTTTGGAATATTTATTTATATTTTTTCAAATTATGTTAAAATAATTTTTTTCAAAATGTTTTCAAATCTCATTTATAGTTTTTATGTAAAATTGTTTTGAAAAATATTGATTTTTTTTAAAGAAGTAATGATGATATGATATTTTTCATAAGAAATGTTTTTAAAATGTCATTCCAATTTATTATCCAACTAAGATGAAATCATTTGGTGTTCATAATTCCATTATAGGAAATTATCCAAAGGTTCCATTTATACTTTTTAACGAATGGTTTATGTTTTAAAGGCATTATTCATATGAAGCCCATTTCTCTTCAACGTGTTATATGCTATTGAAACCCACATCTTTTCATGGGTAATGCTTTTGATTAAATGATTATGATACTTTAATCCTTTTTAATTTTTTATTATATGATTACATGTTTATTATACCCATTTCGTTTCAGCGGTTGTGATATGATTGTTTCTTATATTGTGCTACATATATGTTTGATTTCATTTTTAGATTTTTGTGACCTATATATTAATCCAATTCATTGGGTAATGATTTATATCTAACTAGATAGACATGGATGAAATGATAAATGAAATAGTCTTAGTATTTTATGTGTGGAACAAGAAATAAACTCAATTTAGAATTATAGTACTAGAATGTCAAATAAACAAAGTTCAATATAAAAGTGATGAAATTTGGAGTGAAATCGATTCAATAATATATGGATGTAATGGGTTATGAACATGGATCAGTAATAGACTTTTTTCACTAATATGTCCTTAGTAAAAATTTATTGGCTACCATGGAACTCAACATATTTTCTTATGTGTTTTCCACAATTCAATGTCTTATTCCTATTTTATGCATTCATGGATTATGTTCTTGGTTTTTATATGATTCTTGGCATATGAACTATAAATCATTATTCCATGAATCCAGATTATGGTAATTGATATGAATGGTATGATCATATATTATGACAATCACATTCTCATACACCTATTTTCTAGTTTATTTCTACATGTATCCCTTATTTACCCATATTGAGCAAATGATATCACCCCTTTTTATACTTCATTCTATAGGATATGAACGTATGTTTTTCTTCTGATGTGTATATGAAGTGTGAATATCATTGAGAACAAACTTGGAGATAATGTAACTCTCGTATGTAATGGTGTTTATTTTTCCATGATTCCAAATGAACTAGGCTAATATGGTCTATGGGCATCTATTTGAATAATGATTTATGTATTGAAGAAATCTAATATAATGTTAATGTATTAAAAAGTGTGTATCTATAGTTTTTATCGGAGAGTAGATTCATTTAACCTTGGTAAACTACGATTAGAAAACTTTATTAGGTCCCTAGGTATATTTCTAAGAATATGTCTAGGGATGTTTCTATAGATATGTAAATTAATGATATAATGTTTAGGAAAAATATAATTAAATTTTAAGAAATTATAGAGAAAGACATTTCTTAAAAAACAACAGTTTCTAATAATACAAGTGGATGTGCCACTAGAATAGATGCACCTAGGTGTAACAACTCTAACAAGATATTTGGGGATTGACTCAGTGTAATCTGGTACATGAATACATGCCTTTCTCAATACCTAGTTTGAAACTCAAGGGGTATATGATTTGGAAATTACTAAACTCTTCATGAACCATTATGATTAATTTCAATAGAATATGTCTATGAATATAGTATTGAAAAATTATTGTGTCATAGATTAAAGTGGTTTGAGTCATGATTCAGGCACCCAAAAAGTAAAGTTTCATGATTATATTGTACCCAATTAAGGAAAATGTTTTCAACTATGTTTTCTTGTTTTATTAAATGGGGAGAACTATAAGAAACATTGTTAACATCTAATGTTTTATATTTAAATCATATATGAATTATGGGAATCAAATTCACATGGGAAAATATCATAAAGATATTCAGGAAGGTGATACATGTATGGGATAGACTTCTAATGATAATGAAACTTCATACTACATGTGATAGTTTACTGATATTATTGTAGTGATATTTTCATTGAACATAAGAAGAATGATTATATTTTTGATTAAAAACCTTAACACAAGATTCAAATTTATTATTCATGGAATGATCTATTAAGGTTTAAGTTTATGACGCCAATGTAATAGTCTATGAATAATGCTGGATTAATGAAGTATTTATGTTTTAAAATTCACAAATTATGTAATATGAACGTTGAAATATATAAATATTTCCAATATAATTTTCTGTATATGGTTAAAAAAGATATCTGAATGGTGATGAAGAATTAGAAAAGTGGTTCTTTTATTAAATAAAGGTATACAATGAGGTGAGAATGTTATTGAGAAAATTGTGTTTAGAATAGATAAATAGATGATGGTTTTGTATAAAGTAAATTGGTAAGTATCAATGACCTTATAACCAAATAATTATTTCATGAAAAATAATTTTTTGGCAATATAAGACGAGGATTAAAATTTATTGGATATGTGGAATATATCTTGAAATATTTTTTTTATGGAATCAGGCATTTTTTAAAAAAGGGTTTGTTGTAATTCAGTATATTAAATTGTTTTAAGAGAATTGTTGATGAAGGTATTCACATGTTTTGAATATAAACATAATGGGAAATATTTTGATCTATTTGTGGCCAATTTTAAGTTTATTTAATGACTTTGATTCCAATGTTTTGGATTAATATATTTGGTAACTGTTATAAGGATATATATTTATGGAATGATAACTTAATATTCAATTGATGTTTTTTAGAATAATATATTATGTCACCACATAATGATTTATGAATATTAGAAAAATCCATTCTAATAACATTCTGTTTGTGATTATTTTATTATAATTACTTTTTTAAGGAATCACTATGTTCTATTGAATAAAATAAATGCCACATTTAGCATAAATGAACAAATTAATATTATTTCGTAATGTAATTGTTATCACATAACCATCAAAATGGTTGTAATGAAAAGAATTAACTTAATTAGTAAATTATTATTTTTATATGTTTTTATAATGATTCATTTTTTCCATATTAACTAGGAAATTAGAAAAACCAATTGAATATAAACTATATGTTTTTAAACAAAACAATTTAAATTAAAAAATGTGAGTTTATAAAATAATAAAATCACCTGTTATTAATTTTATTAATGATAAATATTTTTAATATTTTCAAATTAATGTTTAAAAATATTATTATATATTTTTTATACATGATAGAAAAAAATTATATTTTTCAGATAAAACAAACTTTGTTTCAAAAAAAGATTTGATTTTCTACCTTTTGATTGAGAAACAATTTTAAATACAGTCTTTCATCCATTAATATTATTATTTGAAAAAATATATTATTTTATTTTTTGTATGAAAATTTATTTGGGATAATCTTTCGGTGGTTTTCAAATGAAATTTATATTTTAATAAATAATGAAAAATTTAGTGTTCTAATACAAATTAGGTTTTTTCGTATAATTTATTGTAATTTTTAAAAGATAAATTTAATATATTTCATAGTTTATTTAGATAATGTTTTTATAATTTAATATATTGTTGGGAATATGAATCAATATCATATTCATATTATATTTCTAAACATTTCAACCTTTTGAATGTTTCACATTGAAAACACGAAATTTTGTTTTTTCTACATAATTAATTTTAAATATAATTTTATCATTTATAAAAATATAATTAGGTAAAATGGATTAAATATTTTTATTTAAAATTAATATATTGTTTTTAAAAGTCAATTTATTTTTTATATATAAAAAATTTACTATGATACAAATATTATTAACTATAGTAAATTTAAAAATTTAACAAGGGTTAAAGTAAAAAAGTTAAAAGAATAATGTAATTTAAAAATTAAACATTTAAATGGAGGTTTAGGCGTGGATCAATCCTAACCATCCTATAAGACATTAATTATAAGAAAAAATAAGGTAATGTAATTCTTCATTTATACGGTTAACATTTAATATAAAATAATCAATAAATTAATCATTTAACCCACCTCTCTTCATGTTTAAATAACAAGCCACACCTCCCCATTTTGACCCACAATTCCTTGTAACTCCTCATATATATGCCAAAACCACTCCTACCCTCTCACCCCACGTCCATGAACTGATGGCCTAACCAGAAGATATAATTAAGGGTCCTCAAGGGTCTTTTAATGTGGGGACATTCGATATGTAATTTTATAAAAGTACATCTCTGAATTTATTTTCTTTAACTACATTATCCACAACTCATCCATCCATCAATGAATTATTACAACATAATTATATATATAATTTATTTTTTTGTTTCTAATTGAATTTATTATGTCCATTTGATTTCTCACATCCTCTTATACAAAGAATCATAATTTCTGTCCATGTTATGTTGTTTAATCTCCTCTGTGAATAATGTTCTCATTATTTTTATGTTAACACCATCTTGGATGGTATTAAAAATATTTTTATGGTCAAAAATATTTTAATATTTTTATTATAATCTATTTAATATTCTATATATTTTATATTATACATGCCATCATGCTTTCCATATTGTGGTTATACGATAACTTTGTTTGTGGACTTGTGAACTACCACCTCCTCAAAATGATGTGATTTTTTCACACATCATATGGAATATAGTTATTAATGATATAGTAAACATATATGATATAAAATAAATATTAATTACAATCTAATTTTATCATATATATTTATTTACATATCATTTAATTTTGTTCGTTTAATACGACTAGAAAAATGAAAATAGTGTTCATGCATAAGTTGGGCCAACCATCTCCATGATCGGTATATTTGGTTTTCCATAAAAGATTCTAATAAATAATTATATAATTGATATATAAGAGATTTATATAATTTTTCATATCCTGGAGAATAATGACTAATGACCACATAGACAGCTAACATCAAAGAATTTTTATTCTCAACTCATGTACTAAATATACACAAAACATCCGACATGAACTCAAATAATTAAAAAGTTTTTATAAGATGGTAATTAATGATAAAAAAGGAATAATAAACCTTAAAAGGTTATTTTGAATGTATAAATTAACATATTATTATTAATATTGAGTATAAACAAGAAACATGTGTGACACATTGAACTTATGGTAAGGGGATTCATCTCAATCGTCATTTATTAAGGAATATTCTGATGTTATGTTCCCCCTTAGTTTATAAGGTGTATAATCATCCCCTATGACATATAATTATTTCCATGTTTTCCAAAACAAATATTTTTAAATATCATGATTTTTACATTCCTTACAAAATGACCAAAGTTATGTATTTTTAACGTATTCGGTGAAAACTAATTCTCCACCTCCATAACCATTAATTGATATATGTATTTCTCTATAATCATTAATGAATTTAAAAGACAAATAAAAAATTATTCATTTGTTAGTTTTCTGGTTTTTAAAATGTTTTTTAAAATTTATTGAATATTTCAATAATTTGTAAATTATTTCTTTTGATTCCAAATGAAATTTTATGAGTGAAATAATGACAATTATAATCTTTTATATGTTATGATTATATAATAGTACTTGTAAATTTTACTATTGGTTAAGTGATAAACGAAATATAGATGGTTACGTGATAAACCAAAGGCAAGTAGTTCCATGATAAACCAAGGATTAATGGTTATGTTATATCCTCAAATGCATTGGGTATGGAAGTTGGGGGTACAACTATTCAATTTAGTGGTATTTTTGGAAGTAGATGGTATGGTTATTCTATTTAAGTATGATTATGTCCCATCATTAATTTATATGTCATATATTTCATTCTATGGGTATAAAGATAATAATTATATTAAAAAATGGTGAGAAATGATATTATATATGGTGAATCTCATTTAATACATCTTAAATGTGAAAATTATTACTTTATGATAATGTATTTATCATTTACATATTTTTACAATACTATCATTTTTCATTTATTTTTTATGCCTTAATGATTTTTATGTTCATACAATGTTTTAAATTTTTTTCATAGAACTCAATGAATAATAGAGTTAAGGATGGGATCACGGAAATGTTATGATGTTTAAACATGAAATAAAACACGTTTTTTTATTAATGCCTTTTGTGTATCATAAACAAATGGATAGTGAGTAGAAGTGTCTTATTTTCAATATTTAATTTTCTATGTATGAGTTATGGTGTAATTAACTAATGATCCAAAAAATAAAAGATACTTAATTTTAAATAAAGTACAATTATTTTATTAACTCAAGATTATATAATATTTATGGCTAGAGACTTGTAGTTGTAATTAGAGGATGGACTAGAAAACATGATAGGATAGGGATTTATTTAATAATAAGATAGAATTTATATATAACCACAATGTTTAGCCAAACCAGAAGAGTTGTATTTATTTTAGAAAATAATAATTTGTTTGAGCTTACATGAATAAGTATAACATAGTGTATATATTCTTAATAAGATAGTGTATGATTATTATATTAATATACTCATAGTAACATTTTTTGTTTTATTAATGTTTTGATACAACATAATCCAAATTAAAAATGGATGTGATGGAAAATATGGTGGTTCTATAAATAAAAAACTAAATGAAATGAATGATTTAATGATAAATCTCATGGTTTTTAAGAACTAACTATAAGGGGTAATGATTAACAAATTGAACCTTTGTCATTTCCATAATGCATCATATATGGGAGAAAAGAATCCCTATTGCAGTTTAGGTAATAATGATCATAAATTGAAACATATTCCTCAACATGTGTGTCAAAAATGTGGAAAAAGAAAGTTAGAATTTTTTTGATTAGATGGGATGGTGTTATATATTTGGTAATGATGTTCATAAATCAATTACCTTCATAAGAAAAAAGGAAGCATTAAGTTGACTCTAGTAATGGGAAACAAGTTCCCTAATATTTTTCACTTGAATGTATTTTATGTGGAGAGTATAGTCATTATAAAACTACATTTCTTACAAAAATTGTTTAGAAATGGGATCAAATGTACAATACAAATATATGTTTAACAATACCTAATTCCATTACAATTAAAGATGAGGAAACTGAAAATTACATATGAATGATATAGATTGTTTTTTGACTCATTTTTTTCCACAAATGAATCGTAGGACATGGTTGATGTTTTGGTTTGTATAAAATATGAGTTAATGAATAAGGTAAAAAAATTCGGTTTGTGGAACATAAAGAATTTTGAATTATTATGAATTCTATATATAAGGTATTTGAGAGTTATGTTAGATCTGTAGATGATGAAAGTTTTAAAACTATTAATGATGTTTTGTTGATGGGATAACATTGGAATATATTTTCCATTATGTGTTAACATGATGTTTTTCATGTTGTAATGTTATTTGAGTAACAATTATCTTTTCTTGATTGGACATAATTATAAATGTATAAACATATTTTAGGGTTTATATGATCTTTGATTTTGTGGTAATTATGGGATACTAAATTTTGAGATGAAAAATGAAAGGGATGAGATAAATATTGAGATTAATATATGTTATGTTTATTTTTGTGGAATTTATTTGATTTAATGAAATTTATACAAATTATATAATTTTAGAAAAAGAAAACCCACAGGATAAGTGATAACTCATCGTATGCCATAATGTTTTGTGAATCATACCCACAACTGAAGGTGGATGAGGGTGCACCACCTACAACTAGACTACGTGATGTACCTAGTTAGTATGAATTATTCTTTTAGTGATATTAGTTAATGGAAAAAGGAGAAGCTGATTTTGGGTACATATTTTCAATCAAATAGTTATCCATGGAATTATTAAATGATTTTTAATTATGTTATTAATGTTTTTTTGTAAGAAGTTCACTATTTTGGGAACCCTATATGCCTATGGAAAAAAGGGCACTACATGATTTTATTTGAGGAGTAATGGTTGAATTTTATTGTGGAATAATATTTTCTTTCATTTTTCCCTTACAGATATTCAGGATATTTTTGGGAATTATTTTCTTATCTTTGTGAAAATGTTATTTTTGGAAAATAAATTTTTTGTATGAGAAATTATGATTTATTGATGATATTTAGAGACAAATTTTCTAATTTATATTGGTAGCCTATGTTATTAAATTGTTCTACATTTGATGTTTCAATATTAATTTGAATTATTTTGAGTAATCATAAGGAAAATTATTTATTAAATTATATATGTTTAATTTGGGTACTAACTTTGTTTTTTGGAGATTAAAACTAGTTTTTCACCACACTATGGTTTTTTCTACTGAAGTAATTATCTAATCTTATCATACCATTTTTTGTTAATGTTTTAGGAAATTATGAATAGATAGTTAATATTTATTATATTATATGTTTCCATAAAATCTTATTTCAGTGTTGTGAGAATTTAAAAAAACATATTGAATACCCGTTGTTTGAAAAAATAATGAGATTTTGGTAGAAATTGATTACAAGATGAAACCCTACATAAAAAGTAAGTAAGTTTTATTATGTTCTATATATATTTTGTAAATGAATACAAAAAATTTATTAAAAGGATCATTAAACACAAATATTTTCTTTTACATTAATCCTACTATGAAGTCAAATAATATTCATCCCATCAAAAATTTATAGCTTTGTGAGTGTAATTTTTTCAGCACAATTTTTATTTTTCTTTTCCATGTAAATGTTTTCATATATGGAACCCTAGTATGTTTTAACTTTAGTGAATATATCACATTTAATTCTTTTTGTTAAAGTTGATGTTTTGTTAATCCATTTTCAAATGTGGGATTTCAAAGAAGGCATTTGAAAAAGCAATACATTAGTTACCCAAAGCATATTCAAATTATTTGAATGAGATTTCTAAAATGGGGAAGAATGTAAGATAATGATTTTATTAAATGTAAAAATAATGTTCGATATCAGACAAGATATGCCACAATTATCTTAAATGAACAACTTAATAATATTATTTAACATGATGGTTGAAACATAACCATTAGAAGTTTTGTAATTAAAATGTTTAACATAATTATGAAAATATGGATTATGAATGTTTATATAATTATTCATTGGTTACAAAATTAATTATTAAATTAAATAAAAACCCATTCAATATAAATGATGTTTTTTTCCTAAAAACTATTTAAATTAAAATAATGGGGTTTATAAAATAAAAAAATCATTCATTAAGGATTTTATTAATTAAATATATATGTAATATGGAAAATTATTTTTAAAATTCATCTTATTAGTTTTCTGAAAATAATGTAGGAACAAATTTAATTTTTAGGATAAAAGAAGTATTAAAATAGCAGTTTTACAACCATTGGATGATAGATCCATTTTAAATAAATGTTTTGACATATTATTAAGTAATATCTAAGAAAATAATCAACTTATTTTGAATCGAGTCTCCAATATTTAGTTCGAATAATGTTTTAGTAATTTACTGAAAAAATTCATTTTTCATGAATATCGAATCATATTGTGTTTTAAGTCAAAATTGTTTTCATTCAAATTTATTTATATGGATATATGATAAATTAAATAATATTTTCTGTATATTTAGAAAAATTATCATTTAATCCATGTTTTTTCATTGGTATAAATTTCAAGATGATATTAGATTTAAATCATTTCAATCTTTTGAATGATTCAATTTAAAATCTGGATTTTTAGTTATTTATTTAGAATTAATTATAAATAAGACATTCCCAATTATTTGAACTGAATCAGGTAAATTATATTCAATATGTAGAATAATAAGGATAAAATTATGATTCATGGTAAATTTATATTTTAGGTATAGATAAATTACCATTATAACAAAATTATAAAACATAGTTAAAGTTAAAGTTTGACAAGGGTAGAAGTTAAAGTTTAAAAGATTAACATACCTATAAACTACAATATTTAAAGGGTGTTTGAGGTGAGGTTTATCCTCAACCAGAAAAGACAAAATTAATTATAATCCAATGTCCTGAAATTTAATGCCACCTATATATGGTTATCTTTTAATATAAATTAATCAATACATTAATCATTTGAACCCACCGATCCTCAAGTATAAATAACCACCCTCACCTCCACATGTAATCCCAAAAAAAATTATCTCCTCAAATATCAACCCAATCCTCTCCTCATCACTCTCCCCATATCCATGTTCTTATGGTGTCACAAAAGGGATAAATTCAAACTCTTTAAAGGTATTTCAAGGAGGGGATATTGAAGAGGGAATTATTCAACGTACCTAACTTAATTTCTATTATTTTTCAACTTCACCTAATATAAATCATTAATGAATTCTTTATTAATCCATAAAAATGTGTATATTAGAGTGTTATTTTATAATTTAATATCTCATTTCCATTTCATTTCTCACCTCCACATATTCACATAACTAAAACTGTTGTCCAAGTTATGTCGGTTAATTGCCTCTCTGAATAAGGTTTTCATTCTTTTTTCCTTTACCTCCTTCATAGATGGTTTTAAAATAGTTTTTATTGTAAAATAATATTTTAATATATTTATTTTAAACTATTCAATATTATGTAAAATTTATATTAAATATACATTAAATCATCACATATTGGTGTTATATGATGCCTTAGTTCGAGGACGTGTGAACTACCGCCTCCTCAAAATGATGTGAATCATTAACACATCACATGGAAAGTATTATGAAAATTTTTAATTGTATATATAGAATATAAAATATATATTAATTCAATTATAAATATGGTATATATATTTACATACAATTAATTTAATTTCATTATTTCAATATGATAGGAAAAATGAAAATTGCGTTCATACATATGTACGACCTACCATCTCCCCGAACGATGTTTTTAGTTTACCTTCAAAGATTATTATAAATAAATATATATTGAATATATAAGATATTTATAGCATATTTTATATCCTACAGATGAAGGGAATATCACCACATATACTAGTGGCATTAATCCATGTAAATTTTCTACTCTTGTATCAAATATCGAAAAAAAAACATAGACTTGAACTCAAATAAATAATTAATTATTATAACATGGTAATTAATGACATAACAATAATTAAAAAAATTAAAAAGTTTTGATACACGTATTAATTAACCAGAGTTTATTATTCAGTATGAATAAGGAACTTATGTAACACATTAAACATAATATAGGGGAAATCATCTCAATCATCATTCATGGTAGCATATTTTTATGTTATAGACAACATTATCCTATAAGGTTTATAATCAACCCCTTTTATATTTAATTAATTAAAATGATTTATTAAATAATATTTTTATATATAAAATTCTACGTTATTTTCAAAACCTCAAAAAACAATGTTTTTTCATATATACTATGGCAACAAATTTTTCTCCACTATAACCGTTATTTAATATTTGGATGCATATAAAATCCTTATTTTTTTAAAATGTAAAATAAATCCCTTATTCATTTTTGGGTGATTTTCTATTCAAAAATGGTATTGAAAATTGTTTGACTATTTCAATATCATGAAATAATTTTTCTTGGGATTGAAAATGAAATTTTATGACTATAATATTATTAATTGAAATCATTTATTTGTTATGATTATATAATGTTACATAGAAATTTTAATGGTGGTTATGACATAATCAAAAGATAGGTGGTTATGAGATAAACCAATGATGGGTGGTTTGGTGATAAACTATAGATTTTTGGTTACTTTATAACCTCCATTTCATTGGGTATCAGATTTTTTTATATGACAATTCCATTTAGTGATATGTCTATAATTAGACTGTATAGTTATTCCATGTAAGTATTATTATGTACCAAGTTACCACTATTTTTTATATATTGATTTATATGGGGTAAAAGGTAAAATTTTGAATAAAAAGACTAAGTAATGTGCCTATATTCAGTGATGTATATTTAATACTTCTAAAAGGTAAAACAATTTACATAATGGTAATGTATTCATTATTTACATATTATCACAAGAATAATAGTTTTCCTTCATTAGGTATCGATTATTTAGAAATTTATAGTCATCCCATCTTATAAATTATTTTCACATGATTTATAAAAAATAGATTCAAGGATGTGATTTAGAAAAAGTTATGACATTTAAACATCATATAAAATAATGTTTCATTTATAAATGTTTTTTGTTTCTTGAAAATATGGATTATGGGTAGTAATGAGTACTTTATAGTGTTTGAGATTTTATATATGATTTGTTTCGTATTTATCTAAATATATAAACATGACATGATCCTCCAATTAAAATAAAGTAAAATTACGGAATTAAACTCAATGTTAAGTAATGTTTCTGTTCGGGGTCTTATAATCACTAATTGAAAATTGAATGGTATATCATGGATCTCATGAATTTATAGTACATATGGAATGAAAATTTAAATTTTCCATTGGAAAAAGTGGTAATCATGGTCATGGAACATAAAAGGGAGAGGTTGTCATGAAATCAGAAAGGTATATTTTTTCATAATAAATTTTCAATAGTATAGAAAAAGATATTGAAACTGAAAAGGTTATCTGAGTAAATTATATTCGAATTAATAAAATGGTTCCTTAAATCGTTACATATATTTTTATAATTCATTAGCCAATTTCTCTAGAACATTTTCCCTATCTATCTATATCAGAAATGAATGTTGGATTTGTCATCATTACTGATGTTTTCACTTTCCACCAATGTTCTTCTATATGGTAACCTTATTATGAAATACTTCAATTATCCATTATGATTTTAAAATTTTAATTTAATTTTTATTATTAATTTTTATGATGTGGTTTTCTATTAATAGAACATTTTTTTACTAAACCATTGATAACCAAGATGAATTTTGAAAGAGAAATTTATATTAATGGGGTAGTATGTTATAGCATGAGTTTTTAAGGAAATTTTTTTGTTTAAATTAATATTCATTGGTTTATTTCAATACACTATGTCAAATATTACTTTCAAACAGAACAAACATATTAGGTTCTATACTCAACACTGACTTGGGATGCATTACACACAAAATTGAGTTTCTATGAAACATCATTTTATTGCTTTATTTATTTAAATGAGATAAATATAAAATATCTATCAAACATAGTAATATGAAAGTTAAGAACTAATTTTATTGTATTATATACAATTGATTCATATAATTAAAAAATATTCTTAATGAAATATTTTGTTTTGGTAATGTCTTTATATGTTTAAAAAAATTATTAAAAAACATATATATATTTCCTTATGATAATGTAAATAAAATTAATATTATAAACTATTATAATTTTAATATAATAAAAAAACTTATTTTTTAATTAATAATTTCAAATTTAGAAAAGGGTGATTTTTTTATTTCTAATGAACTATAATTTGGGGTTAATAGTAGAATTTACTGCTATTTAGTTAAAAACAATATTTTCATTTAAATAATTATTTCTATTGAATTATAATTTATATTAGATTTCAATGATTTAATAGATAAATCATACATATATTAATAATAAAATTACATTGGAATATTTTATATATTTAAATAATATATAAACACTTATTGAACATTTGAACATTTATACATAAGAAACTTTCTTTCTCGCCAGATCTACGGGATTACCATGAAACTTAATTTTCCCGGTTACGTGATTTCAATTTTTAAATATTTAAATAAATGGTCTTAATAAGTGTAATAGTGTTAGTCAAATATAATCAAATTAATTTTTTTTATCAAAAATACTAGCGAATGTGATTGCAATTAATTATAGAAATTAAGGTAAAATTAATCTTAATAAAGGACTAACACATAATTTTAAGGGCTAAAAATGGATTGGAATCATTCACAAAAGAAAATTGGATGAAAATAATTCGACCATATAAAATATTGGTTATAATTTTATTTCTTATTGATATATTTTTAAATGGTTGTTCCCAATCAGAATGGTTATGTAATGAAAAAGGCAATGATGTGACTTTAAAAACAATTCCATTTAATAAAACATTGTGATATGTATAAAACAACATTTTTTATTTATAAATATAATTTTTATAGATAATTGTATAAATTTTAATCATTATAATGTATCATTTGTTTTTAGATGTTTTTTAGTTAATTAAGATTCCAATGAAACAACAACATAATGATTATTTTGTTAATAATTAAATAAAATAAACGATACTATAAATATTAAAAGGGAAGTAAATTGAATGAATTATTGTCTCTAATAATATTTTTTATATTAATATATTATTTTACACATATTTAAACATAATATATTTTAATTAAAATATTTTTTTGATATTTTATAAGTAAAATTAAGTAAATAAAATCAAAATTTTCATTAACATTATTTTAATAATATATGATATTTTATTAAGTGATTAAAAATAGAGTAAAATACTATATTCTTCCATGTGACATTTACGTTTTAATAAATATTAAATATATTTATTTTTAAGGAAGAAATATCTTTTTATAATTAAAATACTGACCCACATATTGTAAAAACATTTTTAGTACGGGGCAGGTTTAAGTAATTTTTTTGCACGTCACATGTGCTTGATTTAAAATCAATTTCCAAAACACATTATAATTTTATTTAATTAATATAGTTATAATATTAATCATTAATTGGATCTTTTTTAATTAAAAACTAAATTTCATTTAGTCTTATGGATAAACTACATATGTTATAAAAATAGCATCCTTAATAAAAACCAAAAGGATAAAATTAAAGAAACATAGATGTTAAGGAACCAAATTATAAAAATGTTTATATTTTTTACTATTGGAGATTTTTATCAACCATTATTCTCATTTAATACAGTTTTTTAACATTTTAGTGGCACATTATGTATGTTTTATTTCCCATTAGTTTACACCTTTTGGTATTTAAAAGTGTGTCACTCCCCTTCAACTATAAAAGGAAACCACCTATCCCCCTTCCGAAAAATTATTAAACCACATTTTATATGAAAATAATTACCAAATAATCTTTTTAAAATCCTCCTTACACCTTTAACACTCTCTTTGTGAAGAAATCCTTCTATGGAATCCCTACGTGGAAAACAAAAAGGAGTTACATGATTAAGAAGTGACACCATCCCTCAAGCTCAATATACTCTTTTCTTTCTCTACTATTTCAATTCTACATATTGAATACATATACAAAAATTAATTTTAAATGATATCCTGATATGATGTTATTATAATGGTTATAATAATACATACACGCACTTTCATGTAATGGTTAATGTATATATTGTTTACATTTATAGTGAACTAGAGTTTCACAAAATATGATTATTAATTTTTCTTTTATGACCTCTCATGTTGGGAATTATAAAGGAATAAAATTTTTAAGATTATATATATTATAATTATTTATAATTAAATATTCAGTAATAATTAAAAAACAAATATCATTATACAATCCATTTGTTGTAAATACGATAATTCTATTTGTGGATGGGTGGACTACCACCCACTCAATGAGATGTGATTCAGTCACAAAATACCTGGAATGTATTAATGATGTGTTTAGTGAAATTTTATGGTCTATAAGTTATAATAGTTATATTATAATAATGATATATATATATATATATCATTTACAAATTTTATTTGAATATGACTATTAAATAAAAACAGCATCCATGTGTATGTACGGCCTACTGTCTCCATAAACGTTGTATTCCCTTTCATAAATATATTTTTTATATATTATTATTTTACAAATATAAGGAATATATATGATATTTATATGAGGTATTAGATCATGGGAATATTCACATAATTATAATAATGAGAAATATAAAAAACTAATACACATGCAAAGAACAAAGTGGATTTTACCCGAAGTGAAACCATAACATATAATTGATTACAATATGGTAATATAAAATAATAATAAAACCATATAAGTTATTATATATAATAATATGGTTATATTATATATGTATAATAAAAATATATTTATTATATTGGATTATTTTATGATTATGACAAGATTCAAGACACACGGTTAAGGGATTGCATCTCACTTTTTATTTCTGTGAGATACATTTTTTAATAACTACACATTCTATTTTTGTGGTGTGTATACCTCATGGATGTATAGTATAATTATCATCAATAAATTTATGGGTATTTAAATATCAACTATATTATCCTTATTTCATGGTGTTAATGTTTCAAAATATACTAGTTTTTTAAGAGATTTTTTCCCCAAATTTATTTCTATAACACATGTTTTTAAATGATACTATATTCCTTTACAAGGTGTATATAAAACCATTTGAAATTTTAAATCATGAATATATTTATTTAAATTAATTTTTAATTATTCATGTAATTTTATTTTTTCTACATGGATAGTATTATCCAATGTAACCTAGTTGTATATGTTTATTGAATGTATCTAATCGCTAATCAAGATTGTTAATGATTACTCTTTTTTCATGAAATGATATGATCCATCTATCATGAAAAATATTGAGTAACATTATACTCCATTTATTAAAGATATATAAATTTATTAGTACCATTTATACACTCTTTGGTAATTAATATAATTATGATTTTTTTAAGAAAACTGTAACTATATTTCTCTCTTCGGGCGTAAATCAGTTTTATATCAGAATCAATAATTTCAAAAATGTTTTAAATATTTTTTCAAATGATCATCAATGGTAATTATCATGATAATGGTATTTTTATTTCTTATTTAATTTTTAATAGTTCATTCTTAATTTGTTTTTAAAGTTTTTTAAAAGAAAATGGCATTAAATTTTTTTTTCAAGCTTCTTTATAATCTTTTCAATTAATGGGATTTATACATATATTAATTATTTAATTAAAATTTTTCATAGTTTTTTCACAAAAAATGTTTTTAAAAAAAGTTCAACACTATTTCATAAGTTTTCTTGTAAATGGTTTTCAAATGAAATCATGGTTTCATTAAACAAAATTCAAATTATATTCAAATAAATTGATTTCAATACGTTTTCATGATTTATTTTTTTTCCAAAGTATCTCTCTATAAATAGTTTTCAAATGTCTCCATGATTTGATTATAATATTTAAAATTATTTTCAATGAAATAGTTTTCAAATATATTTCAGGGTTGTTTTAAATGTTTTCAAAGAAAATATTTAAAAAATGTTAAATGGTTTTAAAAAACGTTTTTTCTTGAAAAATGTGTATTTTATTTAAGAGAAGTATTTAAAATATATTCCAATGATATTTTACATATGAGAATATATATTTTTTTGTTATAATTTCTCTTCTATTAAATTATCTAATTATTATATTCATGATTTTTAATCAATGGTTTAATTTTTTATGGAATGATTCATATAAAACTCATTTCTCTTCTATGAGTTATGTGCTTATAAAACATGATTATTTTCATAGGTTATGGTTTTATTGAATTAATTATGAAACTATATATTTTTCTATTTGTTATAATATTATTACACATTTATGATACCCCTTTCATTTCATGGGTTATGATATGATTATTAATGATGTTGTGGAACATTTATATATGATTTCATAATGATATGGGTGGGACCTATATCTAACTCCAATTTATTGTGTAAATATATATATCTCATGATATATACATTGATGGAATGAAAAATAAACTCAGTTTTGAATTATAGGGATAAAATGAGAAATGAACTTGGTACCATATTATAGGATTTGAATGATAAATGAACTCAGTTCACTATTACATGGTTAGTATGAGAAGTGAACATAGTTCTATAATACATGGATGGAAAGGGGTGTAACCCTTGTCCAGTAAAATACATTTTCCCCTAAGATTTCCTCGACAGTAATTCTTTGACTACTACAGAAATCATTATATATGCTTATGTGTCTACAATAATTCCATATTTTATTCGTATGTTATGATTTCATGGATTATTTTGTTTATTTCTTTAGGATTCATTTCTTATGAACTTCCGAGCATTATTCCGTGATTGCAGTTTATGATCTTTGATATTTTAGGTGTGATCTTATATTTTATTGATCATTTTCTCATACTCATATTCTCAATTTTATGCTTATATTCCTCCCTTGTATACCCTAACTAAGAATATTATCTCACCCCATGTTTTCTTTAATTACTCATGTTATGTTGATATGTATTAAGTATGATGTTTTTTAAAAGGGTTCTAGCTTAGAAAAACATAGTTGGAGATAATAAGACACACTTATGTAATAGTATTTAATTATCAAAATTTTCAAATGCAGTAGACTAATAGAATATTTGAGTGTCTCTTTGGATAATGTTTTATGTATTATTGAACATCTATGTAATTTTATTATATAAAAAGTAACTTTCAAAATTGAAATAATTCCCAAAAGTTCATTTAGGTTATTTATGTACTATTTTCTATCCCATGGGGATCCAGAATGTCCATTGGACCTTGTATCACGCTTGGTTAGGTGTTGGATTGAATGTAATACCAACATGGTTCTTGATGACCAAGATTACTATGAAAGGTTGTGTAGTGAATCTAATCCACAGTGATATCCATTGAAATTACCATAGCCAATTATTGTAATTATTAATATGATTTTTTTTATGAAAATATATATGACTTAAGCCTATGTCATGCCCCTATGGATTACATACTTTTATTCCTCTATGATTGATTAATTATGACATTCCAATATTTATTTCAGGATCATTGACTATGATCTTTGATATACATGTTATTATTTTCAAAAGTTATGATCATGTACTCATACACGTATTCTATTGTTTTTTATGTGTTTATTAATATCTCTCATGTTTAACCCTAATGGGAATCATATCCCACAATTTCTTGTGAATCATTTCTATAGGGTATGAAGAAATATTTTTATGGTATTTATGTGAATTGTGATAATTTTGAATAACAATTTGTCATATGGTGTCAAACTCTACTAAAATAGTTTATCATATTTTTTATTCCCAAAATATCTAGACCTATAGAGTTCTTATAAAATTCTGCTTCCGATAAATATGATATATTAAGAATATTATTCAATTAATATTTTAAATCTAGGTATATATGGTTAGGTCATCACTCGACTTATAATGCATAACATCAATTATCTAAAAAATCATAGGGTCTTTATTAAATAAAATATAACATCAATTTCGTACAAAGGATTATAACATTCCTCTATAGTGATATTTTTATAATGACATGATCTATTAAAAAAAACTCACTTTTCCGTCCTTATATTAACCTCTTAGATTTTATATTATCATTGAGTTATCATTTTATGTTTCTTGATAGATTTTATTTTTATAGTTTCTCCTAAACTAGTTATTGACAAACTAGAAACCTTGGCCTAATTTTTTACTAGCATGCTAATATAAAAAATCACTTCCCATAGAAGTATTTATATGGTGTTATTTTTATTAAAGTTTTAAATAGTTTATGTGATACTAATTGAACTATAGATATATGTTGGACTCACAGTGACTTTAAGATGAGTGAGCATGACATAAATAATTCCAATACTGTTTTCATAACATTTATAGACATCACATCAGTTCAATAATGACTAAATGCTCTCAAATATATCATTTTTTTCAAACCAATTTTATGAATCCTATAAAATATTAATGTTAATAGATGGTACTGAATAGATATAATTAATTAGTGTGCCCTAAAATACCTAAAAAATTCATTATTATTAACGCAGTCTAGTAAATCATTTGTTATTTTTTCTCTATTGTTATGATGTTTTCTAAATTTTTTTATAAATCCGTAATAGGAAAATTATATCTTTTCAATTAGATGTGTTATGGAGTTTATAAAAATGTACAGTGTAATATAATCTCATTTAGATACTTTTATAGAGAGTGTTTCATTGAATCACAGAGTAAGTAATTTACAAGACAATACCTATTAGAAAATCAATAATATTGAGACAACGATAGTAGATTTATATTTCATGATATCCTAAAAAATACTAACTTTAATATATATATACATATATATATATATATATATTTCTTCAACAATGGTTTCTAGTGAAATTTGATCTTTGAAAATAATATAACAATTCACATTTTACGATTTCAGTCAATGGTTAACATGGTATCATTCCAGTCATAATAAATATATCATCATAAATAACGTATATCAATTACAAATTTTATTAACATTAAATCATCTTTTTTATAGTCATTTAATATTTTAATTACTTTTCTAAAATCTATAGTGATGATTTTTTGAATATTTATATGTATAAGAAATTATGTTCCAGATAGCTTATAATTTTCAAATCAAAATTTAATAAATAAATTATTTTTTTATAAATTAACAAAATTATTATGGATATATCTCGACGATTCTTAATACTCAATCCATATATAGAAATATTTTACTTCATGGGATGGATGTGTATGATAACTCCACAATACATGAGTTGTTCTATCCAACTCCTTTAATCATTTTGACCATTTTTCATTTAAATTTATAATTTAAACCTACGTGATCTGTATATTTTTCACCCTTTTAAATAAATCTATAATGTTTCTATATATTCATGGACAATATCAATGATTCCAAATAAAAAAAATCTTTTTGTTCTGATTCACTATTTATTTTGATTTATAAGAAATAACATTATCATTATTCATGTGTATATACCAAGTCATTTCTTTAATGCATCACCATATATAAAAAAAATTATTTAGTCACCAAAAATTTCCATAATAGTATTTTAATTATATTATTCATCAATTTTTCAAAATATATTAATAATATATTAAACGTGTAAATATTAATCCTTTTGATATCTACTTAGTTAATTGATTATCCAATTGGTAATATTTTATAAAATATAGTAATAGGGAACAAGTAAACTAAATAGGCTTTGTATTTAATTTATATTCATAATTTTGGACAGTGAATTGGCCACCATGGGTTTTTATGGGTTAATAAAAATAACATATTTAGATATATAAATCAAGAAAATAATGTTATTAGATCCAAAATTTATAGCATGTGAGTTTATTAGATCATTTTTTCATCTCTAATAGTCTAAATATTTTTTTCTTTTTTTTTGTAATGCTATTTATAGAAAAAAAGATATATCATGATATATTTTATGAAAATCATTAAAAATTATACAAATTGATGAATTTCTTATTTATCATATCCTTAAATATAAAATGTTGATTTATTAATAAAAAAGAAATTATTATGAACCCATAACATTCATAGCTACTATAAGAAATACATATTAGGTACATTTACCTTATTAATATATAATTTATGATAACAAAAATAACTATTATTTTAGAGGTTTTGATCCTACTTAATTCAACAAAATATGTCAATGATATTTGGTAAATCATATAGTCAAACTATTATTAAAGAATATAGTTTCTTATAATTGATTTATGAAACCATTTACCCATCCTTCTACATTATAAATAGAATTGTTTCTCCCTCATGGGATTCATTGGGTAATATGAATCCCTTGTAACACAACCCATATAATTGTTCTATATTAAAACTAATTCACCTGGTTCATTCTATATTGTTTCTTGGTTATTATTTTTTCATTATTTATAATGTAAATAGTAAATCAAAATACCTAATAAAGTGTATATATTTATTGTTACTCTTAAAACATATCAACATCTTCTATAATAATTTTTATATATTTCATTCTTCAGATTTAATTTTATATCATAAACTATAATTTTCTCATATTTTATAATAATTTCACTCGGATTGGCAACTCGAGATAGTTGTAAATATTAATCATCCCTTGAAAGGACTCGTATAAAAAAAATATTGTAATATTTCATCATATATTCTAATTTACTTCTCTCAAAAATAAATACATGATTTATACGTAAGTATGAAATCCATCCCCTAAAATATATCAACGTCAACCATTGGAATAATTATTATAATTAAAAAAAATTATCCTTTATGTATTCGAATAAAAAAATGATAATATATTTTCATTTCATAATATTTAAAAATTGTATTTTAACTAAAAATTCATTCATCAATGAATTGTAAATTTATTCCATGTTAGTTTAATCTTATTTAGGAAAATCATGTTTTTATAAATAGTCTTGTTTAATCATAATAATCAATTTTTATATTTGTTTGAGAAGATTGTGAACAATGTTTGATGAAGGAATATGGTATTGAAAATTCCCTTACTCATGTAGTTGATATAATACTATCACCTTTTAAAATTAATATACATCCCATTTTATTGGTTATTATAAAAAATAGTAACAAAGTCACCAATAATTTATTTATTTCACCCACTAAAATGGGTTAAAAACTAGAAAAATAATTAAATTCACAAATGAACTTAAATTAAATTTCTATTATCATCCATGAAGCTATGCTACTCTTATATGTGTACTGTGAAGTTCATCAATAGGGTATTTTTCGAGATATACTTCTTCAAGTTATAATATATAAACTTATAATTTATCAAGTAATACACTTATATGCTTCCTTACAATCATTGAGTCATCAAAAGTTTCTAATAATTATTTAACTTTGTCAACAATTAGATTATACATTATAATGAAATCATAAACTAATTTATCCTCTTACATTCTAGTATCATCAAATTATATTCTACTTATCTAAATCTAATTATCATTCATTTTTTTTGATTCCTTTATAAATAATATATTGTTTCATCTAAATTGAATTTTTTTTCTACAACACAAAAAATTGGACATATACTACTTAGATAGATTAGATAACAACTAATGTATAGATTCTCAATCAGTTTCATTAATTTCTCTATATGTAAAATAAAAATACAATGTGTTACATGGTATTTTAATTAAATATTGGGGAGAAACTAGTACATTTCAATTAATTTATTGATGTTAAATTTCCATTATCTCATTCATGGTATGAAATTTATTTCTGTCAACTATTATAATTCCATTTTTGTTACCTAATTTTTATCGATATATTTGAGAATCTAGAGAGAATCACAGGAGTTTACACCATCCTCTAATACGCATCAAAATAATCATATGATTAGTAATAAACAATGATATATGATTAAATTATTATTTTGAAATTTTTCACAAAACCATTAAACTCTTATTATTTTTCAGACAAGTAATCTTGTGATATTGACTTACACCTAAAATAAATAATCACAATAATATTTCTAACAAGGATATACTTGTTTAAGGGTGATTATAAATCCATTTTATTATAATTTTTTCCTCTTACACACTACTCCACTTTTATTTTCTAGAATAATTTGGGAAATTAAAAAACAATGGTGAATGTTTAATATAATGTTAAAAAATAGTGAATTTAAAATGTGATTTTAATAGCCACAAAATTCATGATCATAAATATGAAATAAAAAATTGCCATTCTTTAATATCCTCTATGATTACTCGACAAGATCTATTTTTTTGTTAAATATTTTTCCTTCTTCATCATCATGTGGATGAGTCCCATGATGGTTATTCTTCTCCTTTGTGATATCTATGGGATTCATGGTTTCTTCTCACTTCCATGTTACCAGTAGATAGTTTGTGAGTTATCTTCAATTCAATATGTATATAAGATTATGTAGGTATTCATATTTATTTTAATTAGAATAAAATACATGAACCCTGAAACTAATCTAAACAATGATGTTTGAAGAATTTCAAGGAGGAAAAAACTATGAGCCACTCATAATTGAATAAGTACCTATGAATCTCATATATTCCTCATTATTTATATACTATATCAACATCAAATATCCTATGATATGTTTGTTGAGAAAATCTCACCATTAATTTTCTATATATCTTGGTTTCTCAAATATTCTCATGTTGGATTCTCTTCCATTGCATGAATATAAAATTCCCATGAAATGATGAAAAACTAAAACTTTTTAATCATAGAGTCAACATGTTTTACCTTAGTGGGAACATGATTGTGTATAATCTAATTATTCACAAGGGTGAGGCTTTCTATGATTGAACATTATCACTGTCTCTATTCTTCTTGGGATTTTATAGTGATATGAGACAACTAAATACCGAAGTCATCACATTGTCCAAGATGTTTATTTTATACATATGATAATGGGTTTTAATCGCCAAATGGTTCGATTTTTTTAATTAATCCATAATGAATGAAATATTTTTTAATATGTATTGAAAAATCTCATAATACTATATTGTATCATATTGTATAAATAGATTCATAAATGATTTATGGAGATTACATGAATTACTCTAGGATGATTCATCTTATCTTATTTATCATTAATGTAGTCTTATTTATTATTATCACATAATATGGATATAATGATTAATTTCACGCATTATACTAATAAAACCACAACAAAATAATTGATATATTGGATATGACACAATTATGATCATATAATGATGATCAAATTGATTTTCTGGCCAGCATTATATGAGTACCTTTTTAATATTGTATTAATGTTATTTTCCAAGATTTTCCACATTGATCTTGTACCTATATGAGAAATATTCAATTATTGTACCTTATTTATAAACTAATTAGGATGACATTTATGCATGCACCTTAATACAATTCACATATCTCATCACCGATTGTGTTATCTAATAGAATCATCCACCCGAACACTCAACTCCATGCTATGTGTGCAGAGTACACTTCACTGTGAACTTCATATAGGCCATATTAATTTATTAAAACTCTTTTAAATCAATGTATTTATATTTTTATCATCATTTTAGAAGGTATGCCAAGCTACCATATGTGTGGTAGAGTTTGGTACTTAGTTTGCATTAGAAAGACCAATTGTTTTTAAAAAAGTTGCATAAAAACATCTGAACAATAAATCACAAATTAATAAAAAAACCAACTCCTTTTTTTATATCATCAAATTATATCAATTAATTGCATAAAATTTTTATTTTCACGTCACCATTAATATATTTAACAATTATATCTTTTTATATTCTTTTTTAACATGCCATTAGAATTCATGAAAATAAAAATATATATGGTCTTTATCTCAAACATTATTCACTAATTTAAATAATTTCATCATATTAAAATTAAAATTTGATTAGTCATTAGACTTTGAGATTAGTTCTATAATCATCACATTTTGGAACATATATCCAAAAAATAATAATCATATTATCATTGAACCAACCCATATTTCCTCATCTTGAATGCTATGATAGTACTATAAATTCTATAAAGAGTCACATCCCACATATGATTTTTCAAATTCAATAATATATTAACATTAGAATTCAGTGGTAATCATATTACTATTCATAAAAAATAGAAATCATCACGTATCTCCCATACACCCTAAATATATTTTATAATGATGAATATATAATCAATTAGAACATCTACTATATCATTTGGGTTAATTATAAAACATTAAAATTCTTCCAAATAAACTAAACCATTTATTCTATAACTAAGTAATCTTATTTATAATTTTTTTATTGTTTACCCATTTATAATTACATATTTTTTAATACAAAAACAATGAAATGATTGAGTTTTAAAATCCACCTTTGATTTATTGGTAACATTGGTTTTAGGATATAGATCTCTGTTATATAAATCATATTATGCTCCAATCTCCCTGGTTGATTAGATTATGTGGACATAATTTTTTCAGAAACCTATCACCAATAATTGAATGTATTTTTGATGAATGCATTAGAATTATGGGAGTTTTCTAAATTAAATTATATAAATTCTGTTATTTTTTTTAAATTATATGCATTATTACAATGAATGATATATAGTTATGTACAATTCTGACAATAAAATTATAAATTAATACCATATATTTTCCCTATTTGAGGGATAATACCCTGATGGGGTGTATTAGTGTATTGTAAATTCATTTTCTGAGCCATTTACAAGGAAATTTTAACTTAATAAATGGTAAAACCACTAATTCTATAAGTAATTATTATGTAATTATATAGAATATAAGGAAAAAATATTTTTTAAATTGTTTCATAAAAACATGACACTTGATAGAATATCTAAAAGAAATGTCGAAATGTATCTAATGCACTAATCCCAAAATATTAGAATGAATTTTAGAGTAACTATAAAAACCACTTGGTTTATAACCCTACAATGATAAAATATCATTAGTACCATACACCTAATGATTAAACATATCCTCTAAGCCATGATACTTCATTTCACATGAACATAGCTATTTAGTTAAAAAACTGGGGTGTCCATAAATTCTAAATTATTCCACTTAAAGAATTATAAAAATCTAACTATGATAATACCTCTGAGATATCATTTTTGTTATTCCCCATACTTCATTCACATGTATATAATCCCAACATAAATTTTATAGGTGTTATCTATATTATAAATTCTTATACCATTTTAAAAATGATAAAATAATTCATTTGTATTCTACCATGATTCTAGTCCATAATTTGATGGTTATGATTAATTACATTTTGTTTAGAACCTTTAGATCATTCCATCTGCACCACATGCTTTTAATATTGTTTTAAATTTCAATAGATTTTATGTAAACCGCTATAATTTCATTTTATTTTGTATATTTGAACTCTTTTTGTATCTATTAGGTAGCCTTAAAATTCATTATTTATATAAATTATTTATGTTTCAAAATGCGACATATCATTATCAACATTATCCATCAAATCCACTCAATACCACATATTACATTCCCACAAACATCAATGCATGGATTTTACAATTTAATTTAATTTTTAAACTATTCATGATCTAAACCGCTATATTAAATTGAAAACAAAACCTTGATAGAACCACATAAATATTCCCAGATACAAGTAATGGAATGAAACATACTCTACATCATCACTTGACCTATAATCCATAAGAAATTTAACAGATAATTTCAACCTCTATGATTTGCTCCTATTTCCATAGAATGGCCAGTGGATAGAATGTTCTAATTCATCACACAAATAATAGCATGGTACATGAAACTAAGTTTCATATAATGTAATGAACTCCACATAAAATAAGATTGTTTGGAATTCATATT
This sequence comes from Viscum album, assembly GCA_963277665.1. Classification (NCBI taxonomy): domain Eukaryota; kingdom Viridiplantae; phylum Streptophyta; class Magnoliopsida; order Santalales; family Viscaceae; genus Viscum; species Viscum album. Next base: position 1,602,285,336 of record OY728141.1, on the reverse strand, counting down.
ATTCTATTCTAAATTTATTATCAAACAAAGTATTAAATGTTTGACCATCCCTCTTATTATATGAATTAATGGTATGAATTTTTATATTTAAGTAATATGAAGATACTTGTTAAAATTATGAATTTAAAACATTTTCATTTTTTAAGAAATTGTCCACATTGATTAGAATTTCACCTGTTGTTATGGTGTGATGTTATTATATATCGAAACCACTACAGCTCCTTATAAACATCCATTAATATTAAAAATTTTGAAAACATCATTATATATAACTTAAATTTTATTTCTATTAACAAAACACAAAACCTCTCCAATGTATACTTATCAGAAATTTCACTCCTAGTATATCTTTTCAATATAAATTTATATTAATCACTAATCGTCCAAAATTATTTTTTTGTAATAATTTTTACATGTTTAATTAATCTAAATTTCATGCTCCTATCATCAAAAGATTGTATCCATGAATCTCTAATAACCAACACTAAACCCTCATGGTCCATGAGTAATGTGGGAAATATCAGTAGTACAAGGAGATTTTCATGAAACCTCATTAATCATTATCTACTAAAATAATAATTTCCAAAACATATTCCTTTAATTAGGAATATTACAGCATCCCCATTTTAAACATTTTTACATGAGATGACTCCTCTTATTATAATAGGAAGAAATACTATCATGTAATTCATAGTACTCATCCCAAATATAGTACATAATTAATATGTGTCTTCAATTTTTAGTGAATCTAATAATATATTATATGGTATTTTATAAAAATGATTTAGTAATACAGTGATTTAATATAAGAAGATGATCATACCATTCAATAAATAGACATGTCATTGGGGTCTGTGCATCCCTTTTGAAAACTATCACTATTGATAGAGTTAGTTACACTCCAATAACCAAAATATGGCTCTAAAATTCAACATTAATGTTCCTTAAAAGTGATATATACATCCTAATGTTTTCTTGACATGTACTGTAATTTAAAAATTTTTATTCATCCATTTACAAGATGAAATTTTATTTAATCTAATTTTGTTTCATTCTTGAAAGATGAAAAAATTTTAAAAAATTTATAGGTCTAAATTTTTGTTATTTATATTAACAGAATAAGACACAGTAATTGAGACCCATTCTTATCATACCTAGATATAAAATCATTTTTTATTAATATTCATTACATTTCACAACCAATCACTTGTGAAATATAATATTTTATATTCTTGGGAAAATTGGAATCACAAACAATTATACCATATGAAAAAAAACATCATCTACTACTATGATCTTCATTGTTACTACCCATTTTAGAAATATCGTACATAAAAAATTTATTCATAACTATAAAAATGATACATATTAATTTGTGAGATTATATGCTCAGTAAGTGTAAAATGGTATATATGTAAGCATGAGATAAACGGAAGGGTATGAGAACATGAGAAAACATTTTGAATACAATACCCAAAGTATCTCAAATCATAATGTTTAGTCATGGAATAAATATTTGTAGTTAATATGATTTGAATAATAAGTTAATTAAATAACATGGTCCTTGAGAGTATTACATTTTCATAAGAATTTTTTTTTTTCAATACACATAATCCATGAAAATAATTTCCATAGTTGTCAATGATAACATTTTGGGAAGTTATAGTGAGTTGATTTCACTTCCAAAACCATTATAGTAGTTAAGGTTCACCCCAAGAGAATAATAGTGGAAATTATACCTAACTGAACTCAATTCACTCCCAATTCTAGTTTTTTATATATAACGAGATATCAATTAATATACAATTAAGTTGGAGAGTGATATATGTCCCACCCATCTTATAATGAAAACAAAATTTATTTGTGATTGAAGATCATATAAAACATACCATATCCAAACACATGAAATGAAATGGGTTTCATAAAAATTTATTCATGTTATAAATAATAGAAAATATGAACATTTCATCAACATTTCATAATTTCATTAACTCATAAACCATATAAAAAGTTGTAGTTTTTATAAGAATTTCATGATGGTATAACCCATGGAAGTGAAATGGTTTTCATAAACATAATTTCATCATGAAAAACCATTCATATAAATAATATGAAATTTATCCTTGGATCGTGTCCACGATAATGAATATGTAACCTCAATAGATGAAATCTTATATGGAATGTGATTTTGATCGATTATCTAAAGCATTTATTGAGAAAACCAACTTTTCATCATTAAAGAAAGTTTTTTTAAAATATAAAACACATTGAAAAATAATTTTTTAATAATAATTCTGAAAATTTATAATGTATCATTGAAGAAAAATAATTTTCATGATGATAGAAGGTTTAATTCATTTGTTACATGATAAAACAATGATTCCATTCACATTTTTGGTGAAGGCAAACCAGACATTTCTTGGAGAACAACATGAATATTCTATTAAATTTTTCTGTAAATATAGGATAATTTTTTTATAATAAATCTAATGAAAAAAATTAATGACCTTTTTTAGATATCATGGTTTTTGAAGAAATTATATTTATGACCGAAGAGAGAAATAAATTCATATTTTCTTTAAAAAATCACAATTATTTCAATCACCAAAGTGATGAAAAATGTTTACATCACATGGAAATATCATTAATTAAAATAGGTTAAAAAAATTCCTGAGTTTATTGGTATATGTTTCATTATATTTTATTATAAGAAACATAATAATAAATAATATCAATAAATGATGGAATTTGTAACATAAACCTATTACCACTTTGGTACGCTTGAATCGTTAGCCCAATGAAGGAATATTAAAATGGAACTTAAAATACCCTGAGTATAAATAAAATAAAAATATTACATGTAAAAGGGTATTTACATACACCTCATGAAATAATATATCTTCATAATGTAAACTACATCTCAAAACAAGAAAATTGTGACAAAAATCACTTACCGCTTTAGTTATATTTTGAATCATAATCCCCATTACAGAATAAAATCAAATTCAACATTAACTATTATTAAAATTAAGATATTAATTATTTGACATGTAAATGGATATGAATATATAGAATACAGAATAAATGAGTGATCAAGTATTATATCTCCCAGAAATAATTAAGAGACTAGAAATCCCTTTAATTAAGACTTGACTTCATTTATATATTTTCAAATCTCTTGTAAAAATAAATAAATATTTACTATAGACCAATAAAAAAATTATACACATCATACCATATATTATTTTCTAATGACCATTTATTTCCCTTTTATTAATAGTTCCATATTAATGTTACATTTTAGGTAACAGTTGTTTTGTTTTTTATATATGTTTTCTTTTTTTTATTTTTATTCCATATTATTTTATAATGATTTAATAATCTACATAATTTTATGCATGATATAAGTATCATCAATATTTAGTAAATGATTACCTAGGGTAATCAATGTGCATGTATACAAACGTAGAATAAGAAAAAATGGTATGGAATCAAGGGGTAACAATAGATAACCATACCACTCATATCAAAGGTCTAATAGTGAGTCACATAATTAGTATTGGTAGTTCACAAGACATGAATAATAATGTAATTAAATAACATGATCCATGGGAGGATAACATTTTCAAAATAATACATTGTAATTGATAATCATTTCCTTAGTGATTAATGATTAATTCCGCAATAATCATATAGGAATAGGTTCACACCCCCAATAATCATAGTATTTAAGGCTCAAAATCCGGACCATCATAGTGAATTTTTTTTTTTAGTAAAATGATTTTACACCATATTCTAATACTTTATATTTTTTGAGATATAAATCATTACCAGAATAATAGGAGGGATATATAGGTCCCAAACTTTTCATAATGAAAATCATATTTATGTTCCCAATATGATCATAAAACATTCATCCAATTATAAACTAGAAAATGAAATGAGATTCATAAACATTTCATCATACTATAACCTATATAAAAATATTTTCTTAATTATTTGATCATTTCATCCAAGAATATCTAGTGGAATAAGAGGTTGGTGTTATATGAATTTATTCATGGCATAACCCATGGTAGAGATACTAATTTCTTAAAAATAATTCCTCTATAAAATATACAACATATAAAAAGAATAAAAATCACATCCTTGTATTATATCCCCTGTATAGAATAGTTTATAACAATGGATTTCATATTAAATGGAAAACTATTATGATCCCTCATTGAAAACATTTATGGAAGAAAATATACATTCTACATTGAAAAACTTTTTCAATCATAAAAAATTTTGATAAAAGTTTTCATTTAAAAATTTTCATGAAAACATAAAAATGGATATTCAATCAAAAAAATAGTCATGATTATATGATGTTTCATTCATTCCATACATGATAAAACAAAGATTCCTTTCATGTTTATAGTAAAAATAATAACAAACATTTTTTGGAAAGTTAAATGAATATTACATTCATTCAATTTTTCTAAAAAGTTAAATGAAGGGTAAAAATAAATTATAAATTTATAGAAGAATAATAAAAAATGAAATTATTTTTTAAAAACATGGTTTTAGAATAGTATGGATTTCCTTCTGAAGGGAGAAATAAAGTCTGATTTTTTAAAATGAAAATTGTAAAATTTATTTTAAGAACCAATGTGTGTATAAATGATACTATAACCTGAATATGTCATAAATAATCATAGTGGAATAAAATTAATTATTTTTTTAGAGAAGAATCATTTTATTATGTCATTAAAAAAATGATCATAAATAATTATGATAAATGATAAAATTGTAATATAAAACATTACCACTTTAGTTACCATGGATTGTAACTATTATTAAGTATTTAAGAAAAATGAAAATAAAATACCCTGATGAATAATAAATTCATGATATTAAATTTAAATGGTTAAGTATATAATCCACTTAAAATAATATAAGTTCATATTGTAATATGCATCTCAAAGAAGGAAATTTTATTAAGAAATTTCTTCTCACATTAGTATTATATTGAATCATAAGACCCAAAAAGTGTAACATAAATAGGGAAATTAAATATAATTAAAAGAATAATATTAGTTATATATCTTTTCAATGTGGTAGTAATGAGCTTAAAAAAATAAATTAGTGATGAATTATCATATGTCTCCCTGAAATAAAATAGAGACTTCAAATCCCATAAATTAATTCTACACATCCATCATACATGTTAAAAAATCCTATATAATAAATATAATATGACTATAATATTAATATTGAAAAATGTATTTATATATAAAATAACATTTTATTTTATGATGACCTCGTTTACATTTTTATTATCAATTCCATGTTAAAGTTGTGTTTAAGAGAATATCATCACTGTTTCTCATGTATGTTTTGATTTGTTTTTTTTTCATCCTAATATTATCATGCATTCATCATATTCATAATTCTAACCATGAAATTAATAAAATATATAGTCACTATATATATATATCTAGATTAATCTATAAAATTTATTGGTAGAAAATGAAATACAGTGTTCACAGAGATGGTAGGCCATATATACATAAGAAATTTTCTTCAATTATCTTGTTGAATTAAATTAAATAAATATAATGGATTTCTTATCATTAAATAATATTTATTTTCATATATATATCAACTAATTTTATTAAATCCATTCATATTACCTTCTATTTACATTATTAACTAATCACATCTCTTTGTACTGTGGTAGTTTTCCATACACATGGGTAATGTTATTATATTCCTAAAAATGGATAATATGAATGTATATTTAATATAACATATTCATTATCATAATAATTACATAATATAATATATAAGTAATAAATCTATCATTATTTACATCTTTTTTAGTTGGTAATTGTAAAATTAATGACATCAGTTTTCGAGTCAATATTCAATACACACACAATCGATGATTTTGTAACCAATTTGATGGAAGTGTAGAATATTTTAGAATGTTAAAATAAAATAGAAAGTGTGAACTATATGTTATATTTTTATAATATTTTATTATCTATATTTATACAATATTTAATTAGGATGACGAAGCAATAAAACATAAATGCACATTGGCTAACAATACCAATTCTTCGAGTATCCCCAATACGATTTCCCCAAAATCATTCATAGGATAGATTTATGTCCAAAATTATATTTCTATAATTATAGGAGGGAAGATATGATGTTATTTGGTATAAAATGTTTCAACAAAAACGGGTTTAATGGGTGAATAAGAGTGGAGAGTGGGTGTCCTTTTATATGTGAGGTTAGTAGAATATAAAAAAATTATTTGAAAAGGATGAATTCCACACAAGTTTATTTCATGTACCAAGGCCAAAATAATAGATAATTATCTATAATATACGTTATATATTATAAATATGGCCATAATATTGGTTTTTATCGCAATTTTAGGTAAATTGACACCTTATATTTTATGTAAACCCATAGTAAAACCATTTTTACCTAACCCTCAATAAATATATTTGTACAATTGTTACTATTGATTTTTTTTAAAAATATTTTTCCATTAATATATAATATAAAAAATCCATATTGAAAATATGGAATTAGTTTTTCAATTTCATTTTATAATAGTAATATAATATAATTTATAATTAATATTATAGATTTGAAGAGAAAGTATTCGTTTTAAGAGAATTTATTCAAATTTTTACAAAGCTTTTATATCAAAATTTAATATAAATTTGATTAAAATTTAATAAATAGTGTTAATAGATGTATAATTGAACTAATTATACGATAAACAAAATTTAAAATATTAATTATCATTATAATTAAATGAAATAAAAATTTATTTTTTAATTAAAATATAGTATTTCTAACTATTCATAAAAAAATGAAGCTTTCCTAAAAAAATCATTAGAAGATAATTATTATATTATTACCTCAAAAATAATTTTAATGTTATAAAACTAATTTTCTAATGATGTGAAAATATAATTATATTAATGTTGACAAAAATAAACGTACCAAATTTTTAAAAAAAATGGTATTATAAAAAAAATAAAAAGACTTTACAAAAAATAATATTCTTTTTAAATATGTTTCCATTAAATTAAATGATTATAATTAATATTTAATTTTTTATTACTATTCTTATTGATAAGTTTAATGATCAGGTTGTAATGATCTTGTTTATATAATATATAAAAGTTTTGGTAAAAACTAGGTGATGTGTGGAACCCAAGAATACATAGTGTTTTAGGTAGCACCATATTTATGTGGTGGATTTTATAACATAATATATAAAATAAAAGTAATATATTTGAAAAAATATCATGAATAATCAAGGTTTTACATTAGACACCCCATAAAATAAATTTCTCTTTCAAAATTCATAACGCTGATACCAAAAATTGATCATATATATGCCTCATCAAATCATAAATATCCCATATAGTATCCTAAAACATGTTATTTCATCCTAAAACACTGACCGCATGATTTTTCATGTTTTTTTGCACATTATATTTTTTATTTGAAATCACATTAATTTTTTAGTTATATAAAAGATCTTTTCTAGTGGTATGATCTATATGTTTTGTAGATGTGATTGGGAAGGTATTTAATTTTCATGAGAGATACATTGAACACATCATGTAATTGATAGAGGTTTGGTGAAATATCCCACAAATTGGAAACCATCCTGATATGATTACAATTTTCAAAGGGAAAGATATACATAGATGTAACACCCTCAGTTTTTATGAATTTTTTCCTGAATAAATTTAATTTCCTTCATGTAATAAATTTCAAAGTACAGTAAGTTATGATTAATCTATACACAACACCATGTTAATATTTCACTACATAGAACACATATATTATATTGCGGTTAACAACAAACTATTTTTGGCTTGTTTTACACATAATATTGCATTCCTTGGATTAATTATGTTATAATACAGACAATGTTATATCGAACAACAATACACTACTAATAATATTTTTAAATTATTTTTATTTTCATAAATTTTACTTTTTAATGGAGGGAATGATTTATATTATATAAATTTTTCGAATATATGTTTATATAAATATTTGGTGACAAACTAATATGAAATGAATACAGAAACAAATTTAAAAGAAAATTTTTTATGTATAAAAGGATTTTAATGTTAATATTTTAAATTAATTACGATTTTGGAAAGATATTAATGATATTTTTATATTTTATATCCAAAAAAATGTTTTTTCATTCATACAATAGGTTTTAGAGGCCCAATATAAAATGAAATTCAATTTACCCATAATAATATATGTTCTTATAGAGGTTCTTTCTACACCAATTAATGGTGCAACTATTTTAAATATTATTATAGGAATTTTAAAAAAATTATTTGTCAAACGAATTTTTTTTCAAGATGATTTGAAAAATATATTATTCTGAATTTTGGAAATTTTTATGAATTGTTTAATTTTTTTATCAATAATGATTAAATAGAAATTTTTAATTTGAAAATTAAAATCATTGAAATTATTTATATAGTTAAAATATATTTTATTTTGGTTTTATACTATAATTTGAAAAATTATAAATCTATAATTTTAGGGTAGATAATTGAAATCATTTTCACATTAAAATTAGGAATAAAGTTTTTTATTAAACTTTTCAACATGCGTGCTTAAATACCCCATCATATAGTCTCATCTATGAGATTATTTTTACATTAATTTAGGAAATTTTTTACTATAAATTATAAAAATATTTTTAATATTTTTAATAACAATAATTTATATTTTATATTAATATAAATTTTTTTATTCTAAAATATTATTGAATGTTATTAAAATTAATTGCAATTATTATTTTAAAAAGATTTTTCTTAATTGTTATGGTTAAAATATAAGGTGTAAAAGAGAGCCTACACATGGTAAAACAATTTCTCAACAAAGTTCAATCATATAAACTCTTGGTTCGAAAATAGATCATTCTTGGATGTTCATGATGTAAGGGAGACATCTCAATAGAGTTTACCTTTTCGTATTCATAGTAATTCCACTCCCCTTTCTCTATAAAAGAGAACTCACTCTGTATCTTATTCATAAAAATATATCCCTTTGTATTGAAAAAAACCCAATAAAAAATTCTCCCAACATCCCACATCTCATACTATTAGCCTCATATTATGATGAATTAAAACCAAGGATGTCCTTTGGTGAAAACCAAGAGGAGTTAACTGAAGAAAAGGTAACCCCATTCAACCAGCACTTTTGGTTTATTTATTTATCTACTATATCATTTAGTATTATATAATGATTATATAAAATCGTAGTATCCTAAATATACTAAGATAATTTTGTATTAATATACCTATGTAAATCTTTACAAACTTCATTGATATTGTATACAAAATTAATTTTCATGTGTACATTGTACTACCACATTTCGAACCGATGTGATTCATTATTCCATTTACAACTTCAACGGTTAGGAAAATTGATTTAATATCTATTTTTATATAATATATATGATATTAATGATCTATTTTGGCTTATGGAATTATTATATCACACATAAACTCATTCTTTCCATTTGTAGTGAGTATGATAGCATCGTTTGTAGATGTGTGGACTACCACCTCCTCAAAGCAATGTTATTATTTCATGGATTACATATAATGTAATAATGATAGTTTTAAACTAAGTATTATATATTTTATAAATTATAAATCAATTATAATGATAATATATATATATATATATCATTTAGTTTTATTCTTTTATTCAATACGACTCCAAAGTGGGAAAAACCATCATGTGTACGTACGACCTATTGTCTCAATGAATGGTGTCTTTAATTTACTAGTTCTAAATTTAAAAAATTATTATAAATAAATATATATTCAAAATATATTATATTTATATCCTTTTTTTACATTTTTGATATGATGAAATCATGATATTATTATTTGTAAAAATTATAACAATTCAAAACAAATAAGAAAAAACCAAATGTGTACTATGTAAAACGTAACATTAATATGTAATTGATTAATAAATGGTCAAAAAAATGTCATAAACAAATAATATATGGAATAATATTAAATAATATGTTTATTTAATTTATGTTTGATAATATTTAATTTACCATAAATTATGTTTTAATGAGTATGAATAGAGTCATGGCATAATGTAATAGAATTTCATCACACTTTTGATATCTGTGATCTATATGATATATTCAACACTTTTTGCATATATGTGGTTAGTATATTGAAATATGAAATGTAATATATTTATTTTATTTTATTTAATAATTTAAATATTTTCAATTGATGCTATTATATCATGGGGATCATGATTAAATAGTTAATCAAGTTTAAATTGGAGTTGTAGTCTCACATTTATTTCTGCGAGACTAATGCCATATTCAATAATCATTTATTCTGTGCAGTATATATACATCCATATGACATATAATATCATGAATATAATTTATTTAATGATATTTAACATATCAATTTATTTTATTCTTTCTCTGATCTCATTATTCAAAGTTACTCATTTATTAAGGAATTTACATCACACTTTTCACTTTTGTGAGACAAATGATATATTTACCACCTCTTTCATCTATGTGGATTGTAAGAATCCCATGAATGAACATTATTATTGTCATAATTAATAATAATGTTATTTAAAAAATTATTATCTGATCTTTGTTAAATGGGGTTTATGGTTAAAAATTTACCAAAGCAATAAGGGAAATTTTTCCCCTATTTTCCATCTTTGAGACATGTGTTATGTTATCCACCAGTAAAAATTTATATTTTTTTACAACCCATTTGACATGTTATAAAATTATGACTAATTTTATTTGATTTTCTTATGATTCATGTATTATGAAGAGAAATTCTATATTCCCTTACACATTATTACGATCTTTGAAATAAACAGTATGATCATGAAAAATAATCCTCATGTTATCATAACATTATGTCTATACTATTATAATATATCATCTCTAATTTTACACTTTTGAAGTATTATAGCTCACCCATTCATAGGTTTACATTCACTAGATTTTAATGAATGGTTTTAAAAATGATTGATAAAGTGCAAGTTCATTATGGAAGATGTTTAAAACCATTCACTAAATTATAGGAATGTGTTCCATGTTTACGAAGAGAGTGAAATATTATGGTCCTAGGTATTGTACATGTGTAGTTGGAGTAATTTTCACTTAAAATGATTTAATATACATGTATATTAAGCTTTGAAGTAAATATTTACTGTCAAATTAAATTATTAGTGAGAAATTAGAAATTAAGATGAAAAAAAAGTGTGAGACCAAAAGGGACATTTTTAATGATACGATTAGAGATATCTCTAAGGTTATATATAATGATTAGTCAATGTTTTGGAAAATGTACAATAATTTTGTTACAGTATTGAGAGAATAGATTCCAATAAATTATATCCCGCTTAGGATACTATATGTTGATCTCGATCTGGAATAGATGTATATTGGGCTAATAACCCGGAAATCCCCATATTTAGATGGACTTGATTTGAAACCGGTATATGAAAATGGGCCTTGATGCGTACTTATTTTGACACCTACAAAGAATAATCATTGTTAATTCACAAACTATTTATGAACCATCATGATGTTTTTAAAAATAATAAGAAAATTAATATCCCAGGATAAACATAAGGTTCAATATATTAATATTTTTGAATCATGATTAATAATTTATTTCCGTTATTTTCAATATTATAGTATTTTCCACTTTTATAAGTGTTTCTCAGACAATGATTTCTGGTTATAGTGAATGGAAGGAAGTAGAAGGAATTGGGATAACAATGAATGTGATGGATTCCATCAAAAAGATAAGATAAATAGGATTATGGATGGATTAATTTATTTTGTAATGATTCATAATCATTTTCACAAAAAATGATTAAAATTGGGTGTTTTAACAAAATATAAGATCGACCATGGAACAGAGGGATATAGTTCTTGTAGAGATTTTCATATGGTAATTAATAAGGAATGATGATTCAATTTCCTATGAGTCAAAAATGAGGGATGAAGTACTAAAGTTAATGTATAAAATAAATTATAAGATGTCTTATGTGTGGTGAAGAAGCCCATATATTATTCAATTTCTCATGAAAAATTATGATTTTAGTTAGTGTAATGGAACGGAAAATTGTGCTCTCTCTGGTATTATCAACAGTTGAATGTTTTACTTATGAAAACCCTCCACTTTATTTCATATTACATCATTTATTATTATAGAAAGTTATTAATAATACATACTATAAGATCAATATGTATATTGACATTCGGAATTATTTTCAATACATTACAACATAAAAATGGGAATAAATTAAATTTATTAAAAACATCCTTAAAATTATTATGTTATTCCTTTTTACATAACATTGTGTGGGATAACTAAGGGGACATACATATAAAAAGGGGAGATTTAAAAATTAGTGTAAGGGATCAAAAATTTCACTACATGAATAAATATATATATATCAGAAAATTAGAATATCAATAGGGCATAAATAGACTAAAAATAATAAATAGATAAAATGTGTCTCTTTAGAAACATCTGATAAAATTGGATCAATAAATAGGGAAATGAGGAAAAAACTATCCTGGTAATCATAAAGGAAACCTGGAAAATGAGGTAAGAACATAAAACAATGCATCATAAATATAGGTCATGGGTAACATCCAAGACATCAAGATAGAATGAAATTTATAAAAGAATCATTCTTACTCTCAACTCTAACATGAGGTCCCATGGGACTAAGCATTACCTAATGCATTGGAGAACTATATAATTTCAGGAACACCCATCACATTCATTTATTTCCGATATTTATGTGGGCCACATCGATCGTAATTCATAAAATCATTTATCATGAAAATATATTCCAAGTACCTAGAGTGTAGAATACCTTCATTTTTTATAAATTTATTTGTATATGTACATAATGGTCATACCCATTTATAAGAAATGGGTATGGGTATTCACTACAAAATTTTTTGGAATAGAGAATCATGGTGGAATTTTGTCAGCATAACGACATCCCATAATAAATAATAAAATGTGTTTATTTGAGAGAATGTGGTCCCTCAACATTTGGTTATAATATGTAATGTTATTGGGACACAGAATTTGTTTTCCCAATAATAGGAATTTTATGTAGAAGGTATATGATAATGATGAAACATTAATAATGGGGAGAAGGAAAAGGTCCCTTACCTTGAGAGTGTGACTGTAAATGAATGGTAGGAGATTATTGAGAGCATGTGGGATCTGTGTGAGGAATATAGAATGATTAGGTAAAACTATGGAAGTGATAATATTTTTTTGTTGAAGGTAAACGGTATTTTGGGTGGTTTTATATAGTGAATTCATGGGAATTCTTTATCATTTGCAAACATTGGTTTTGGACTCAATATAAAAAAAATTCAAAACAAAAAACCATACCCCGGGTATAGAACATGGTTTCATCCAAATGGTAGTGGTTTTAATAGTATTATACTACCATGGGACTATCATAATATAATAATAACATTAATTATGTGGAATTGAGTCATATAGATAATTAAATTGTTTAAAAATATTAATATATTTTAATAGTTTTGGAGGAAATAAAAAGACATTATAAAATCAATGAAATAAAATAAAAATCATATTATTTTAATGTAAAAGTAAATATTTAGTTATTGATACCCTTTATATTATTTATTATTACACTTCCCAGTCATTAAGATGTTAAAATACACAACGTATATTTATATAATATTTAATTTTCACTCGAAAATATGACTGTCACAGAAAATTATGAAAATTATTCTATTTGATCACTACTATTCATTGACTCCAAAAATAATTTTAAATTTATCCAAATAATTTTCTAAATATTTATATTTTAAAAATTAAAATAAGAATCAATATTCATTTAGAAATACTTGGTATTTGAAAACAACACTTTTCAAAACCTTATCTAAATAACATTTAGCATCCTAAAAATTTAATTGATTATTTATATTTAATAAAAATATTTAATAATAAGATTTTATTATGTAATATTAATTTCAAAAATCCTTTATTTCATAAAAATAAACATCTTAATTGATATTCTATACCATTTAAAAATAAAATTTCTATTTTATTTTGTAAAATATCATATAAAAAGTAACAAAATAGAATAAAATGTAAACATTACTATAATAAAAACAAATATATATTTTCATATTTTTATGGTCTTGATACATATCCCATTAATAAACCATCCATAATCTTATGTGTACGGTGTGTGATGGTGAGGCATTCATGTGGGGATTCGATGTACATGATTTGGGCCATGATCTTGGTGAGATTGAACATATATAATAAATGGTTTCTCCCACGATAATGTTATTATATCTTTTGAAGGGGTTGATCTAAGTATAATACTTGTGATTCTTTCACCCACATAATATATAATTAATTTGATTCATAAGTTATGATCCTATAAGTTGAGGATATCACTACATTTGTTTGTGTCAATTACCTTTGTTAGGACCCTGTATTAATACTAATCATATGATAACTATTCAATGATTATATTATCAATAGATAATATTTTTAATGGTATTTTTAATACAATAGGATATAATAAAACCAAATAAATAAATATTTTTATTATAACAATAATATATAACAAGTCATCTTATTAAAAATAAAGGAATTTTTTATTTATAAAATTTCAGGTATTTAAAATGTTTCCCCATTTAAAATTTTCACCCTAAATATTTTCCAAAATAAATTATATAGGGGTAATTTTGTTTCATTATGTCCTATAGTTCCCATGTTTCTTATTAAAACATGTAGCTTCTCCACAACACTTTTAGTATGTGTATTTCAATATTATGATTTAGTTTGTATGTAAGAATTATGAATTTAATCAACATCTTACTAGAGGAAATATCATTATCCAATGATACCACCTCTATATTGATTACATGTGAGGGGTCGGTTACGTATTTACTAAATGGTAATACATGGAATGCATCATGTAGATGATATAGGTTAGTTGGGAGTGTTACTCGATATGACACAACTCTAATGCGATCAAGGGTTTCAAAGGGATATATTTTTCTTCGACTATGATTTACCTTATTTTAAAACATTATGATTATTTAGATGGGGCTATATAGGGGAATAAGATGATTCTAGACATAAACTCTATGTCATATCGATAATTTTTCAGAATATCACTTTTTTTACTTTGTGAAGCCTTGATGTGCTATATAATGGTCTTTACCTTTTCAACACATTTCTCAAACATTTCAAGACCTAGTATGTTGTGTCCCGCAACATCCTCCCAACATTTTGGTGTTCTCCACATCTTACCAAAATGGAATTTATAGGGAATAATTTAGTTGGTTCAGTGAAAAAGTTAATTTTATGACAACTCTAATAGAAGAATATGTTGATCCCATTATTCTTTGAAATCAATTGTGCATTCTCTCAACATGTTCTCAGGTTCTTGGTTAGACCACCCAGATTGACCTTCGTTTTGAGGGTAGTAAGACATTTTAATGTTCAACCCTACATTTAGATCATGTTAGAGACAATTCTGGAAATTATAGGCTAATCTTGGTTCTCAATTATATACGATCAATAGTGGCATAACATTCTTCTCTACCACTTATCAAATGTTTATCCTTGTGAGTTGAATGAGTGATAGGACATATTGAATCAAAATAAATTTTAATATCTTTTTAATAAAATCCAAAATAACCAAGATATAATTATTTCTACTTGATTCGTTATAAGACCATTGGAAATTCAACGGTGATGTTTTCCCATTTTTATGTTGGTAGGGTAATGGTTTCACCATCCCACTAGTTTTTCCTTTCAACCTACAATTGCTAATATATATGACACCTTGAAGAATATTCCATGATCCCTTTATTCATATTTTCCCTCCAATAGCCCCCTCAAATATCAAGATATATCATTGTGTTTCTAATGTGGATTGAGATGGTTGAGCTAAGTGATTCATCCAACATAGCATATGTTATCATAGTACTTAATGTTACACATTATTGTGACCCGAAACTCAAAAATCATTCATCATTAAAATTTAACTTTGAGGATTTACCTTCTCATAGAGTTTCTACATTCTTATGAATTCAAAAATCATCACTTTAGGAATACATTTTAACCCCCTTAGGTGATAGATGAAAAATCACGTGTTTAGGTATTAATGATGTTCCTTCATTAATAATTACCTTGTCTATTATTTTCAAATCTATAATCATTGGATCATTCTGAATTCACATCGATGATGGAATTTTGGTTTCATTATACTTATAGAATATTCCAAATTTTTAAATTTCACATAATGGTAGTGAAATGAGGTGTATTAGTCCATGGTAAACTATAACCATTTTAATTTGAACCTATTCATCTATTTCAATGAAAATATATACCTGTGGATTTATTAAGTTGTATATATTTCACACTGCACCATAGAGTGAGAATGATTCCATATTTTCAATGCTATGATAAATGATGGAAACTCCAGATCATGCAATGGTTATTCATGTTTGTGAACCCTTAACTTCATTGAAGCATGAAATATCAGTTTTTCTGTTGTCATAAAAAAATCATGATCCATTCATTTATGAATTGATGAATACCATCAAAATTTCTCCACATGTGTGTAGTGTGAGTACATATAATGTCATAAGCTGCCATTTCAACTCCTTGAATCTTTATTCACAATAATAATTCTAATTAAACATAACTCTTTGTGAGTTATATTTGATAGAGGATTTGAAAATCATGATAAATTTCTCAAAAATCAATGATACTACTCATCTAATCCATTGAAACTATAAATAAATTTCTGAGATGTTGGTTTCATACATCCATCAATAGATTCAATCTATGAATAGCTGATGCATATCATACTACTTGTGATAATAATACCCATTAATGTGACTTAATTTAACCAGTACTCAAATTTTCACTACAAGGAATAAATATTCTCTATTATTATATTCATTAGAATTGTTCTTAGATGATCCTCATGATCCTCCTTTTTTATAGAATATAATAATTTCATCTATAAATACAACTAGAAATTGGATGACGTAATATCTATAAAATATGTTAATCAATTCCATTAATATTTATGGTGTGTTAGTGATTCTGAATAACATTACTATAAACTCATAGTTCCAAAAAATGGTACAAAAAGTAGTCATGGGATATCATCCTTTTTCACCATAACATGATAATATCTCTCTCACATATCCACCTTGGAGATGTATTTTACTCTATGTATATCACTAAAGATCCATAATAAATTGAATATGATACATTTTCATTTTCATGATCTTATTGAGCACATGATTATCAATAAAAAGGAACATTAACTCATCCTTATTCTTGATTTAGATTATTGGTGCACCCCAATTTGATGCACATGGGCCTATGAACCCTTTATCCAGATTCTCCTACATATATTTCCTCAACATTGTATGTTCCTCATTATCCATTCTATATGGAGTCTTGGATAATAGAAACACCCAATGTATAAGTTTTATTTAAAATTCATCCTCATAGCTATGAGTAAGACAAAAAAATTGCTAATTATACATATTAGTGTATTCACTCCCAATGGAAATGTCTTCAATGATTCTATTTTCCTCACACTCGTTAGTTTTATCTAGATATTTTTTCTCATATGGAAATAATATCCATTATTAATATGTTTTTGTAAAATAATATCCATTCTCCTTCTTCCACATGTACAAAATCGGGGGTCCATTCGTGATACAGAGAGTGATTTCCTTCTAGTGGAAATGTGATAGGGGCATCTACAAGTAAATCCAATAATAACCATAATTGCAAAAAATTCATAAACCTAGAGTGTGACAAGGTTATAAGAGAATTTCATACCACAAAATTTATATGGGTTGTGTTATATACTCAATATCCATTAATTTCCTTATTTTCTATTATCACTAATAGCTCTATATCTGGGCATTGTTGTTGAGTTACAATATTTCTACTAAAAACTATTGATATGAAAAAAAATTTAGGAAAGTAATAATAAATAATGTCCTGTATTATTAAATGAATAACTCATGTACTTATCAATATTACATATTTGGGATCCACATCTGTGGGTGTGATGGATAATGCTTTACCTTATATCCATGGAGGTTTCTGGATTCCATCGAAAACCCTTTATTGGTGAATTGTTTTGATAACTTCAATGATTCCATGTAGATGAATAAATGAACAATGAATTGATAGTAAAATAGAAAACATCTTTCCTCCATCACATTACTGGATTTGTCATGATAGAAACTACTACTTATATTCCCTTCCTTCATACATTTAATGTATTTCCTTATTCGCAAGAAGACATTTTTTGGAGTGATTCCTTTCACACATTTGACATGTGGGATAGTGAGAATTCATAGATTTATTATATTTATCCATATAACATCAAAACATTATCTCCACATTAAACATCATAACACTCGGATACCCTAGACAGTCGTCAGTCTCTATCATAACTTTGAGGACACATCAATATCTTTCATCATCGCTATCAGAGTCTCGTATCACAAGGTATTTTAATAGACTAGGTTTTATCTAACCAAAGACATATTCAACCTTGAATTCAAGGGTAATGATAATTTCAAAGGAGTATCATGCATGTATTTTGATTTTTTCTACATACTCCCTGATATAATCTTTTTTTTCATGAGGGAATGGATATATGTTTCCTTATTAAGTTGGTGATGGAATGGAAAATATTTTTCAAAAATATTTTTTAAAATTCAATTTGCCCCATCACTTTGATATCTTCCATAGGATTCCAATTCTTGATCAATATACAATAGTAATTAAATTATTCTTCAAGACAGTAAACATCCAGTGAAACTATATCTTTCTCATTACATTTATCGATGGATAAGATCTTCTCAATGGATATGATACACTATTCCATGATTAATTGATCTGATTCTTAATTGAAATTTGGGTCCACTATCGCATGAATCTCTTGATAATATATTTTTCTTTTGAAGGGGTATTTGGGATATCCCGTTGATCTAGTATTCTATTCAGATCCAAAATAACCTGATAGATTATTATCACATATTTTATTATTTCCCCCCCATTTCGTTGGAAATTTCATTGTGGAATACATCAAATTATCTATCACATTGACTATTTACCTAATTCCTCATATATATAGCCATTATGTTGAATAAAGGTACATTTCAGGAATATTATTTTTAAACAATGGAACACAGAAATAGGAATTTAATGACATTAAAAGGATAATATATAAAATACATTTGTTTAATTATCTTATGAATTTATAGGATTTAATATATGATGTACATGAAAAATTTCCTAAAATATTCTATTGGGATCATTTAATATTCCCTTAATAGTGGTTCTTAATAAGATTATGTGTTTAAAAAATCATATCCATATATAGTTTCAAACATGTTGTGTAGTAAGGGGTATTGTCATGCAACATTTCCAAGTGGAGTCTACATAAATGTCGTTTTTTCGTGTTTTACAAATACGTTCTTTGTTTTCAGAGTCGCATCCACTCCCACTATCTATATATGGATGAATTTTCATGATTAACTAGATAAACTATAATTTCCAAAATTTATGTATTTTTTTCTTACACATAGTCTTATCCATATAGTTTTTTCTAATTTTTTATTATACATTACCAAATATTAATTAATCATTTAATTTGATATCGAATATGAAAAAATTTATCTTTATTATATATTAATTCATGATTTTTTACATAATAGTAAACATAGTACAACCTAGAAGATTAAGAAGTATGTTTTTTTGTAAAATTGACCCCATTAAATAATGAAAAAAAACATTTAATACATCATATTTATAGAAAAACTCATTAATATGATTATATTATTCCACCATACATAACACTTCTTGGGATATATTGGGGATATACAAAAGAAATGGGTGAGAAATAAATTTCTGTAAGGGAATAAAAAATAAAATACGTGAAGAAATTAAAACATGTGAGTCAATATGCATATCAATTAGTTATAAAAGGACACAGTATCCTAATCATAAACAATGAAAAATTATATATAATTATAATCATAAATGAAAAATGTGAAATGTGGAAACCACATAATACACAACATCATAAACAATGGTAAATGATAATAAAAATGACATGATGATAGAAAAATTACTATAATTGAATTATTATTACTACATATCCCAATGTAACATCTCAAGAGACCAAAAACTACCCAATTCATCGGATATTAATATAAATTTTGGCATATTAGTTATATTCATTTCATTCTCATTTTTATGTATTCCACATAGATCATAAAATAATTTATCATTTATCATAATATTTTATTCCATAATAATGAAATGTGTAATTAATAAGTGTATGTCCCCCATAGAAAAGTATACCTTCATAATTATGAACACCAATGATAGAAAATAGTTAAAAGTATTCACTACATGATTGTTTGGCATGGAAAATCTCATTGTATTTTTTATGGCATAATTGCATCACATAAAATTTTTTAATGGGTTTATGGGAGGTAAATTGGGCCATAATCCTTTGGAATAAAAATGGATAGTAATAGGTAAAGGGAAAAACAAATCTCATCAATAGTAATTGGAAATAATAGGCTTAATATATTATATAAACAAGAATAATGGGATGAAGGAAGAGATCCCTTACATTGAGAGCGTGCCATAAAATTCTTAGGATATGTATATTGAGATAATGGGGGAACACTGGGAGAAGTCTATATAGGCATTGTAATAGTATGGAAATAAAAAAATTACTAAATATAAATGGGAGCTTGAGTGGGATTATAATGAAAATGAGGGGATTATTAATTATCATTTCTAAAATATATGTTTTCTACTCTATTTAATAAAATATCCAAAAATAAAAAATCATCCCATAATTTACCCATGGTTTCTATAAAAGTTATTTTATTTTCATTATTTTATAAGTTCATAGGCTAATAATAAGTTAAAATTAACACTTTTGATATGGAATCTTGTCATACCCAAAAAAGAAATAATTTTAGAACCATAAAATATATTTCTGGATTTGGGGGATTCATAAATTCATTTAAAAATTAATAAAATAAACATAAAATCAAATTATAGTAATATGAAAATATATATTTGATCTTATATAGAAATTATATTATTTATTAAATCGCTTTTTCATTATTATGATGTCAAAAAAAAACTATATATTTATATGAAATTTAATTTATACCTGAAAATTCAATAGTCTTAGAATATTGTTAAAAATTTACTATAGGTTAATTTTAATGATATAATTCAAAAAAAAATTAATTTTATAAAAATAATTTTTTAAATATGTGTCTTGTGAATTTGAATATAACAATTTTCATTTTTTTGAGAAATAATGAGGTTTTGACAATAACTATTTTATAACCCTTTTAAAATTTACATTTGATTTCATAAAAAACATGTTAAAATATATATTTTAAAAAAATTATTTCATAAAACTATTTTTTAAAAATATTATTTAGTTCAAGAAGCCATCAATTCATCCAAAAAATTACATTATTGAAACTGAATAACTATTAAAAATTAAAAACTCCCTTTTTCTATATAAAATTATCAAACAATTTCCATGTTATGATAAGAAAAAATAATGAACAATATTATATAGAAAATACAATATAGAAATTCATATAATTATATTCTTGATATATATCCCTTTATTAAAATAAATCCCTAAGGGAATAGTGTGTAATGGTGAGACATTTCTGTGGTGGTTTGACATACATTTTCTGGGTCATGATCTCGATGATCACAAACATATCAAACATATGGTTTTGACTTGGCATAAGATGTTGGATCCAATATTGGGATTGGTCAAAGTAAAAGGTCAGTTATTCAATATCACCCAAGAGCTTAAATAAATGGGATTTATATTGTATAAACATGCTATTTAAGCCCATCATATTTTTTTCAATTGGATTTGGTAAAACCATGTATTTATACTAATAATAGGATCACTATTCGATGTAAATAGTATCATTGGAAAATGTGATTAGTTGTTTTTTATATCTAATAGGATATTATAAATATAAAATAATTCATGTGTTTTATAAATCCATAATACATAATAATACATTTTATTAAAATTAATGTGGAATTTTATTTATAGAAGTTAATTTTATCACATTAAGTGTGAAATGTATAGTAATTATGACTATCAATATCTTATGGGTAAATATCATGAAGTAAAGTATCATGGTTATAAGAGTATTTATTTATTGATACTGCTGAAGAGACTATTAATGGAATATTAAAGGAATATTCTACTATTTATAATCAACATTAAAATGATTTTGATGAATTTTATGACATGATTTATATTTCATATTTTAGGTAAGGGATATTAAAGAAGAAGATAATGAATGGAAAACAATGGTTTGATTTGGAAGTGGGATGATTTAACTATTTATGTATTGGAATTAAAGAATTATGTTATATTTATCAGGATGTTTATTTTTTTAATTATGTTATTTCTAAATTATTTTGAATGGTTATAATGACCAAGTAATGTATTTTAATGGAAAGATGAAATTTTGATCAATGGAAGGTAACCCCTATTGTGTTCCTGGAGTTGATAAAAAATTTATCATGGTTAAAATATTATTGATATTAGTAATGTAAATTGGATAATAATAAGGATGTAATAATTGATATAGGATTTAATGAAAATTTTGTTTATTCTATCATTGAAGGAGTTTATGTAATTTGTGAATTTTTTTTAATATACCAAACATTCTTTTGGATAAGTATGTATTCATGTTTTCTAAAGGATTTATAGTATTTCAGGATTTTACCATGTGTCAAAAAATTGATGAAGGTACTAACATGTTTGGAATGTTACAACAAATATTTACTTTTTGGTATATCAAGGATTAATTTTAAGATGATTTTCAGATATTTAGAGACTATATTTTCAATGTTATGTATTTTAATATTTTATATGGGTTGCAATTTTGAATATTTTTGGAGTGGTCTATTTTAAAACATTGGAAGAGGTTTTAGATATTAATGAATTATCTATCCATATGAGGATTTATGAATATTGGATTACATATTCTAATTTTTTTCATTGATGATAACTAAAGTCATATGAAATAACAGATAATTATATTTATAGATCTCATGAACTCTTAGTGCTTTAGTATTGAAAAATTCATAATGAGTTCATTGATTAAATGGTGAAGTGGAAATAAATAATGGTTAAAACAACGGGTGGGACTATGATTATAAAATGGAAGAAACTAAAATAAGTATTTATTCTTGAAAAAATTATAAAACATTGGGAAATGATCATAAAATAAAACATTTTCATATTTTCATCATATTGGATGATAACAATGACCTCTTCCATAGCCCTTTTTTCTTTGTTATTAAGATCACTAAACATCAATAGATCACCCAATTATTCTGATCAATATTCTATATTACTCTTCATCATTATTTGGGTGTTATTTATCACTTTTATGTCCGTGTTTTTTACTTTCCTCTTATGTTATCTTATGTGAAAACCTTGTTTTGAGTTAAATTGGGTAAATATTAGGTTTCCAAATGTCACTTTTTAAAAGAATAATAAGAATTAGTTTTTATTATATGGGTTTCAATGATTGTAACATTGAAGTATTAAAACCTAGATATATCATATGAATTTTGAGTGGGAAATTAATTTTACAGGGGTAGAATTTTACACATCGAATTTTTATAAATTATTTTTTAAAAATAAATTAAATTTCATTTATCAATTGCATTGAACACTAAAGAAATACATTCATTATTTATACGAATCACTATTTAAATATTTCACTAAACACAACAATTATATTATATTGAGGTACAAACTACACTATGTTAGTATTGATTTACCCACAATGTCGAGTTCTATCGATGCCATGAGTTACACACAAGATCATGTTTTACTGAAATACATTACACTGTTTGTATTATTATCATAATATAATTATATTATTCCCCTGACCATTTGAATGGTGGAATGAAAAATATAGACAAAATTATAAATAAATGTTTTATGCATGTCTATATAATATTTTTTTGGCCAATTAATTAGAAATGAATAAAAAAATCAAATATATGTGTAATGATTTTATGTTAAGGCAGATTTTTATATTAATAAAATTACTTAATTACTATTACTGGATGATTTGAAATAAATTTATATATTATATATTCAATTAATTTTTTTATATTCCTCTAATATATTTGATAGGCATAAGATAAGAACAAATTATATTTTATGCATAAAAGCTACATTTTTCTAAATGAAATTTTGAATCCATTTAATGTCTAAAATATATTAAAAATAAATATAGAAAGTTTAATAGATTTCAATTATGATAATATAGTCCAATTTTGAAATTATAAAATTATTTTTATCTTGGGGGTGGAATTTTGGTATTTTTTAGAAAAATATTTTATAATTAATATTGAAAAAATTAATTTTATTTGAAAAAATGAACATTCATATAAAATATTATATATATAAATTCTGTTTTAAAGTATAATTAATTCAATTATTCATCTATCATTAAAATTATTTTCATGTTAATCATTTGGACAATTAAATTGGATGTAAAACTTTTCAATCATTTTGAACATTTTCACTTTTATAATTAGTTATTTTCTCTCATATGTGGTATTAGTTTTACATTAATTTTTTCCACAGCCATGATTATAATTTGACAAATAGAATTAATTATTTTTAATAAAAATAAGTTGTAATTTATATTAAGGGAAAATTATTTTTTTACAAAAAATATTAGTGAAATGAATAAATATCATTTTTAATGATTAAGTTACAAATGTGATTACTTATCAGTTAAACATAAAACATAAGGTGAAAAAATGACCCTATAAATGCCCAAAACCAAGATTCAATAAATATTTTAAACATATCCTCTATTTTATCAAAACAAATTTAAAATTACTAGAGGCACATGATGTAAATTTTCACTCTAAAAAGTTGTTACCTTTTTTATTTAGAACAATTCCAATCCCCCAACACTATAAAAGGGATCTCACCCCCACCACATGTCACATATTCACAAATCAGCAGCCCATTATATCATTAAACATTTCCAAATACTATCTCAAATACCACATATCATCCTTGAATCCTTACTCTGGTTATAGAGAAACCAAGTAAGTCCTTTGGTGTAATGCAACTGGAGTTCCTCTAAGAAGAGGTAACATCAATCCTTATGTACTTATCTTTTCATTCTTTGCAACCAAATTAAATTATTATATGTGCATAATTATATAATAGAACAAATATATTTAATATTTTGTGATTATTTATGTTACATTAATGACCTAAACCTTAACACACATCCATTAACTGAGATACACAATCATCAATTGTGTATATGACGGACTACTGCCTCAGGAACCAATGTTGTTCGTTCTTCCATTAATACCATTCATGGTTGGATATATTGATGGAATTAATATTAATATATTGTATATATTAATGAAAATTATTATTTATTTTCAATTTTATAATTATCATATTAAAAATATCATCATGATTTACATTTTTTGGGAATACAATAACAGTGTTTGTTGATGTGAGGACTATCTCCTCCTCAAGGAAATGTGACTAATTCACTCTTTACATGGAATATATTAAAAATGAGTAAAATTGAAATATTTATTATATATTAAATAAAAATGATACTATATTGATAATATATTTTTATATATATCATTTAAATTTAATCTAATTAATAATATAACACAAAAATTGTAACAGCACTCATTGGTATATATTACCAATAGTCTCCGTGAATGGTGTGTTTAATTTACTATTTATATTTTTTATAGATTATTATAAGTACATATGTAATGATTTAATATGGTATATATATATAATGTTAATAATTATTTTTTGATTAATTCTCAATATTTTTAAAGGGACTAAAAAATAACTAATCAAAACAGCTGTGAAAAAACAAATCAGTTATTACTATTTATATACCATTAACATGGAATTGATTAATAAATGGGTAAAAAAATGTCATAAGAAAACAATATATGGTCTGATATTAATGGATATTATTCCTTAATATATTTTAAATAAGCTCATACTTATTATACATGAATAATGATTTCATATAATGAGAGTTACGACACATGGTAAAGGAATTTCATATAAATTTATACATTTTAGAGATACATACCATATTAACCCGTCATTTCTGTTATATGCATTATATAATTCAGTATGAGATTTTATATCATTAATTTCCTTTAATTATTTAAATAATATGTTTCAAATGATTTGAATATTTAATGGGAATGATTATTTAATAGTTATTTAAGTAGTAACAGGATTTCCAATATTACTTTTATTTCTACGAGAGTTGTGCCATATTCACCGCTTCATCTTTTATAGGTTTTATATAAGACACGATGACATGATATATGGTGAATTTATTTATATTATGACAATAAAAGTTTCCATTGATGTTATTATTTAACAAATCTCATTATTAAATTGTAACTCAGGTTGTAAAATATTTATATCTCATTTTTACATTTGAGAGACTTATGCAATATTTACCACATATTTCGGCAACGTGATGCATTTACTACTTGTAAATGTATATTATAATTAATAATCCGAATTTTTTTATTTAAAAATTAATATTTGGATCTATATTCAATTTCTTTACTAGTTAATTGTTACAAGAGAGTATTTGGAAATTTATTATCAATTTTCCTTCTTCGAGAGACTAGTTATGTTATGCATCGATATACATTTATAAGATGTTTATATTGCTCCTTTGACCTATTATATCATAAAAATAATTATTAACATGATATTTTAATCATAATGAAATGTAATTATCTCATGGGGATTATGATTTCATGTTACCAAAGTGGTAAAAATTTATTTCTATGATTTCATCATTTATCGAGAATATATTTGATTATTACAAATTTGATAAAACATGATGATCCATCACTCAAGTACTCTATTTTTTTCTCAGAATTTCTTTATTCTTTATAACTTCAAATTATGATAATATTTTTCCTATATATAGTAGATAATTTTACAGAAAAATATTTTATTAATATATGACGTTATTTTCATCTTTAGTCAAAAAAATATGTTTTCTCCATAAAATATGAATTATAAATAATATTCAAAACTATTCAAACTATATTTTAAAAATATATGTTTTCTTCCCTTTGAAAAAAATATTTTTAAAATTAATATTCTTGTCATTTTTCAACATGGATCTGTTGACATCTAAAGACAATATAAGTGGTATATTTTTTTTGATTTATATCTCATCTATAGATTTTTTTTTTGTTAGGACCGCAAAATTCATTGAACATTCCATTATATGTTATCAAATTTTTTCAAATATTTTTTTGATGATATTTTATTTTTTTAGAATTGTTTGTAAAAAAGAGAACATATTTTCCTCATGAAATGTTTTGAAAATATATTCCAAAATTATATTCCATCTAAGATGGAATCTGTTGAAGTTACATACATTTTACAGTGATATAATCCCTGAATATCATTCATATACAATCTCTGAATGGTTTATATTTTTATGTATTTATTTTTAAGAAACAAATTTATTTTCCATGGGTTATACAATAAATAAATTATTATGAATCCTTTTTCATTTAACTAGTTATTCATGGATGAAATTATTTTGAAACATATCTATTTCTCACAAGATATGACATGATGACATGTTTATAATACCAATTTAATTTTATGTGTTATGATGTGATGTTTTTTATGAATTTTTAAAAAATTATGTATGATTTCATTATCTGATGGGTATGACCTCTATATCCCCCAAATTTATTGGGTAAAGTTTTACATCTCATTATATAATAAAGAGAAACTAGTTGATGGAATTTATTCACTATGGGAGGAAATTTTAACCTGATCAACTTTGTGAAGAATGTGAAACTAGATTTAATATATATAAAAGACTATCATAGGGGATGATGGTTTGTCCCACCATTTAGGTTTATCTCCCAAGATGTTCCCTACAAATTTTTGTAAATGATCCTTCATATATAGGATATTATTTTTTATTATTAATTCTATGTAATACAAATATGACTTATTCTATTGTTTTTCACTCATGACTAATTTTCAATGATTTAAAACTAATTAATGTCTTATGAGCCTCCATTATTTTTTCCATGACACATTATTATGATCATTTATAAGAATAAAATGTAATGAACATTTTCTCATGCCCTTATGTGCATGATATGCTTATCTATAACCTTTATTTTTACCCTTTATATGCATTTAACCTCGCCCATTATTATGATTCCATTCCCCACGTTATTAATAAAGGTTCATAGAATGAGTATATAAGGGGATTCTATTTATGGGAGATATTGATGTTATTTCATCAAATTATATGAATTTTTTCCCAGATTCCAAAGACACTAAATTATTAAGATCATTAGGCAAGTATGTTATTTTTGTATAGAATATTGATTTAAAATGATGTTATATCCATGTATTATAAGAATTGGTATATACATGGTATTAGTTCCCTTTTTCCCAAAATCTCATGATAATTATCCATGGGGGAATTCTTATAAATATATTATCATAAAACATTATTTCTTGATCATGCTGGTGATTATAATGTAATTATTTGTAAATAAATTGATCTTCCTTGAAGTAATATGTATTGTATATAACCTTCCCTATAACTTCTCTACTTATATTAGTTCCCAATAACATTCTTTCTCAAACATCATTCCATCATGTGTATCTTTAAATTTTATTCCATAGATTTATTCACAAGGATCCATCGATATTATTTAGGGAACGATATTATTATAGAAAGAATAACCTAGTGATGTTTTTTATCAGAATCATCATTGAAATCTAAAAAATATATACCAAAATATTTTCTAGAGTTTGAATTTTACTCTTAGAATGACAATATATTTAGGGATGATATTGAATGATGGAACATATCTATGTATCATGATAATACCAAATACTTGTACATAACGTTTTTGAAATACTAAGAACTTGACCACACCCAGTGGAATTTGGTACTCCGAGAAACATTACCACTTCATTAATGTATATCATAGAAAGATTATCTAATGTGGATTATTGTTTTATAGTGAAGAAGTGTACAAACAATGCATGTTTATCCACTAATACTTGTATAAAATTATTCCATTTATATTTTTTTGGATTCTAACAAGAAAATATACAATTATATTTTATCACTTCAATTATGGCATGGGTTATGGTTGTAACAACCCCATAATACATTGTGTTTATGAATTAACTTTCTCATATACCATGAATTGACATAAAAAAATATGAAATATCTCTCATAACTCAAACCCTCAAGAAATATTATTTTATATCTATATATGTCATAGTATATTATGAATGAAATTTTCATAAAGAAGTATGATCTTCCAAAAAAAATTATTTCATGAAACGTGACAGGAAAAAACACATAAACAGTTCCAACCCATATCATTCCATCATTATCACGGTTAAAATCAACACCCTTTTTAACATTATTTTAGATCTATACATTTTCCTTATCTGCCTCATTAATCATCAAATCAATAGATGGTTTAACATTCAGTAGAAAAAGATAAGATTTTCACCTTCTTTAAAGATTTCGGGATAAGTCCATTATGAATCCAATAACATGGGATTTTTTACAATCCTTATAATAGATAAAGTATAATTAATGTTTTCTGTCAAAGAATTATACACATTATTCAAATTCATAGGTTTGTAATTTATTGATCACTTATAATCTATAATCATATTTAACTATCTTTACATTCAAATATTCAAAACCTTATATGTGAATATCTACATTAAATTTTATGATTAACAAATATATCACACTTTTCTACATAAATATAACGCCTCAATATCGTTCCAAAAAAACTACCATAAATATCTCTAAATAATGATTTGGGTAATTTTCTAATGATTCCTCAATTATCATGTGGAAAAATAAATAATCATGTCATTCTAGATATTAACATATCTTAATTCCTTCTCTAAAGCATCACTACTGATTAAAAATGCCTCCCCGCTATAGAATAATTTAGGCACTAGTGAACATTCTAATATTCTCTATTTTCCATGAAATTTTCTTCACATTCATCTTTCCTA
The DNA here is from genome assembly GCA_963277665.1 of Viscum album. Taxonomy (NCBI): domain Eukaryota; kingdom Viridiplantae; phylum Streptophyta; class Magnoliopsida; order Santalales; family Viscaceae; genus Viscum; species Viscum album. The sequence goes on along the minus strand of OY728141.1, from coordinate 1,602,255,003 downwards.
TAGATCTTGGATCCCTTACGATTGAAAATTGTATATATATTTGATATTCATGAGAATTTCTCCACAAAAATATTGATAATTTCAAGATATTCGGTTAAAAAATGGACCCGAGTCACCGTGGTTGGTCTGGGAAAACATTAAATAACCTCTTTCATTTATGGATTTAATTATATACACCATCTTGAATTTATATGACTAAAAAATTATAAAAAATGATACCATAAAACACACCTTCTATATTTTACATATAGGTTCTCCTTTTATATGGTCTTATTAAAATTTTCAATGGATATTAATGCTCTTCATTTATCATCGGTTGGGACCTTCCTACATAAAATTATCCAAATATCCATCTTTATAATAAATTTAAAATTTTATAGTCCCCAATTAAGAGGAGTGAGAAGTGACTTTTATAATTAATTTTTTTTGTTCAAAAAAAAATTCTTATCACAAATGATATTTCCAGCAGAAAATTATACACCTGTAAAATTTTCCTTCACTTATATGACATTGGATTTTTTTAATGTATTTATATGAGTCTTCAATATCCCAACGATTTCTCCAAAAATAAAATCTACATAGAAACATTCAATTCCTAAATTTATCATGTTATCCACTAGGAATTCCTATTAATAATATAGAATAAAACTAAAATGATAGAATAAATAAATATTTTATATAAACCAATATCTCATGCATTTATTGATTCATTTCTATAACATAATTTTTTATAAATAAAAATGTTCTATACCTTCATTTATGTAATCCTTAATATTCTATTTATTCACCATGTTTAGAAAAATTGATTTTTTCAAAATATTAAAAGTATTTGTGTGAATCATCATATAATGATGTGACATAAATGGGATGATTTCATTATTTGGACGTAACAGGGATTAATTGATGATATAAAATAATATATGTCTTTATGCCTTTAATTTTTACTATGTTTTATAATTCCAATTAGAATTTAATGTGAAATTTTATTTATACTAAGGAACGTATTTTCAACAACTACATTTTATTGAGGTTTCATAATCAATGAAACATGATGTTGAATATAATTATTTCTAATGTAATATTAGATTTGTTTATTAACGAATTATATACCTTTTTGTCCATATAATTTTAATTTTCACCATATTCATCTTCATGGTCAAATATCAATGCCATGTATTGAATACGAGCACCAATAATTTGTGGTTAATGACTATTATCCAATATGTTATTCTATAATTATAAAAAAACAATATAAAAACCCTTTTCCACCCATTGATAGGTACTATAGAGAAACACAAATTCATATGAAATAACTCATGAATCATTATGTATTTCGTTTTCAGATTCAAAATTTTATATGAAATGATCTTACACTTTTTATATTTCTCATATGTCTGTGTATGATGACATGTGATCTTAGGGATATCTCAATACCCTTCACTATTCACCCTGTCGTCCAGTTTTTTTCTCTAATGCCAATTTATTTAAAGAATTATTAATTTTAATATACTACAGAAAAAACTAAACTATATATTTTAAAGACTCTGTATTTCCTTGTAATTTTTTTTATTCAAATGGGAATTTTACAAGTCCGTAAAAATTTACAGCACATGATTCTGACGTCCGATGTGCCCAGAATCATTTTATGATGTTTTGTCCAGGTACGTTTAGTAAAAAAATGAATGGGTTTTTATAACTTTTATATCAGTGCTCAGAATTGAAATCTAAGGCCACTGTTGAACTCCCCATCATCGTTAATGCACCTACATATGAACTTGGATTGAAATTGTGTGGCAGACGCGATGAATGAAGACAACACCTTCAACTTCCCCGCAGCTCCATCAATGAACAATGAACAAAGGTATGGTTCAATCATTGTTATACATTCTTTGTTTTTTTTCATGGATTAATAATCGAAGCCACATGTTTTCACTCTAACATGGAGGGTGCAGGCCGAACGAACACGGCCTGATCCCTCTTCCATACTTTGGGGATTTCGATGCTAATCGCGGCATGAGTCCGGGTTGAGATATTTTCATCAACAATGATTGAGGATAGAAGTCCCCGTTCCATGGACTGTGTGGCTACTTCAGGAACAAGAATTGGGCCATTGTAACTCGTCAGGTGACCCACTGAATGTTCATCCAAGGTTGGAACTGACGAACGTCACCGCGTGGACGGCGGCGGCGCAACCGTGCCGTTGAAGGAGGAGCCCACGGACAACGGGCCACTGAGCTGCAGTGGCGGCCCACGCAAGGCCGTACACAAAGAAAAATGGTGGCTCAAGCTGCCTGTTTATCGAGGAAGGTCTGGCACAACCGCGCCATGTGGTGGAGGAAAAGGGGGTTGCGGCCTTCACCGCGATGATGGAGGACGGGGGTCGGCTCTGCTGGTGGCCGGAGGAGGTGCAGCGCAGTTATGCCGCGCATGAGGCAGCTTGCATGTTGGCCTGCCGGGAGGAGCGGGACCCATCACGTGGGACCCGCATGGCATGGACCAGTGCCACGTGGTTCTAGTTTTTATCCTTCTGAATGGTTTAGCCGTTCGAGAATCTAAGGGTGCGGCCTCCCACCCTAGACACGGCTAGGGAATACCCCATGGGCTGCCAGCCATGGACCTTGTGTGTCCGATCCCAGTAGGGGCCGGACCACGCATGGGTCAGACCCAACTTGGGCCGCCCTCACGGGCCGGGTCGGTCCGGATGGGCGGGACCAGACATGGACCTGTTTGACCTATTTCTACCCTTTTTCCAGTAACTTGAGATACGAGTGTTTGTTTAACTAACTGTCTGAGGTGACTGAAACCTTGAATGAAGGAAGTTCTTTTGATATAAACCACTAGAGTTTTGGACATTATTGGGGTTTAACTGGGTTGGATCGAACGTGAATCCAACATGGCCCTAGGAACGGAAATGCCAATAATTATCTGACCGGGAATCCGATTGGTGCACCATATATAACACAAGGTATCTTATGGTAGGAATAATCTTTTGGAAACATCAACATACTACATAAAGGAAGTTGATGTATCGACACGTGGCTGGAAGAGTGGACCCTCCGGGAATCAAGCGTGATTTGTGTAGAAATCATGTGGCTAGCATCTCTCTGACTACATTTCCTGGATCATGTGTGTGTTCGACAGTTCTAACTACTATTCCTGGATCCTATGTGGGATCGACAGATCTGACTACAGTTCTTGGATCATGTGTGGGTTTGACAGCTCTGACTAATGTTCCTAGATCCTGTGTGGGTTTGACAATTCTGACTACTGTTCCTTGATCCTGTGTGGGTTCGACAGTTATGACTAATGTTCTTGGATCCTATGTGGTTTTGATAGTTCTGATTTTTGTACCAGGATCCTACATGGGTTCGATAGAATAGATGATTTAGTGGATACATCTAATATTCTCTAACTCTATACAAAAGTGGTATACCGGTATGAGTAGAGTAAGAAACTCTTGTGTTTTCCTCGTGATTGAGATGAATTATATGATAAAATAGGTATATAAATGGGCATATACCTTAGTGGGGTTATTTGTTGATTTCATACTTTATGTTTTATCCTTGTTTTATTTTGTGAGACTTTTAGGGTCAAAGGGTCCCTACTGAGTATCGTTATACTCACCTCTGCATGGGCTATGCCCGCATCTCATTGTGTTGGAGGCAGGTGATGGAAAACACTGACTGAGGTTGAGTGCACTAGGATTGGATGGTACCCAGAGGTGATCATATGATGTGACAGTACATGGAGGAGACAGACGGACCTAGAGTGCTGACGAGGTAATCTATACCTACCCTTCAGGTTTGAACCTCAGTGTACGACCCAACAACAATTTTTCTTTTCTTCAGTTGTACTTTCTCTTTCCTTTTACTTTATAGTTGGGCTTGTATTTCCATCCCCTTTTTCTTTTATACACTATTTTGTTATACAGTTTAACATAGTGTTTTGCTTCTAGCATGTACTCTGTTGTGTGTGTTTTCAGGTTATAGAGGTAATGCCTTCCCAGTTTATGTATTTACGCCTTTGGTGTTGGTCTCTAACCTCTGGCCTATGGAAGGAGGGATTGGGGGTAGTCACAGCTTGGGCATCGAGGGACGATTCGTATCAAATTTGTATCAAAGGATTATGTTCTAGTGTAAACATAGGACTCTGATTTTTCAGTGAAGCAATAGTGTTATGGGTAATAAGTGTGGTTTTCAGTACATGGAGTCCAGTATTGGTGTGGTGGCTTAAGTATCCATACACAAGAACCCTAACATCTGATTTTTGACTCAGTACATGAAAACACTTATCGCGTGTGTGTTTTAAAGAGTTTTTCTTTATGATATCTTGGTCATTTCAAAAGGTATAAATTTTTTACCATGGTTCACCTATTTTGTTTTTCTGGATGCCTCCACGCAGACAGCCAGCTAGGGTTCTGAGATATGTACGCACAGATAACGCACCGAGCGACGAGGCCTCATTGCAGGGCCCATTTCCAGTGGAGGCACCGGTGGTACCACTCCCCGTTGGGCAACTGATTCCACCAGTCCCAATAGAAAAGAGTGCACACTGCCTGACCGCGTTGCACCTATTCCATCACTAGAGGCCACCCAGGTTCAGGGGAGATATGGACCCGCATTCATCTGAAGATTGGATGGAGGCTGTGGTAATAGTCTTTAGACTGGTAGGGACACTAGCCAACCTTATTTTGATCCTTTCTGTGAGTCTCCTTCAGGAAGAAAGCAGGCAGGTGATGGATCCTGCTGCTCCAAGTGCATGAAGAAGTGACACTTCTCTGGGAAAACATAGAGAGCCTATTTCTGGTGGATTTTGTCCCAACCACTCTACATGATGTATAGACACTTGAAATACTTCACCAGTAGCAGGGCATCATGACGGTGGCACAGTACTCAGCAAGGTTCACCGTCCTCTCGCGCTACTCCACAGTAATGGTATGAGACCCTTTATTCAGGGCTCAGACCTTCAAGCAGGGGCTCAGGTGACAGATCAGGGCTTCTATGATCTCCCTCAGCAACCCGATGCCTGCAGGGGTGTTGGAGCAAGCCCTTTTAGTATAGAGTTTAATTTTTGAGCAGTCACCAGCAGCGAGACCCATAGTCGGAAGTCACGTAGTAGAGTCTTCTACAGCTGGCAGCAGACAGATGTCGCAGAGATCCAAGTGGACCATGGCATTCGTAGACCACCTCAAGGCACGTGTTCAGTTGTGCAAGACACATGATACAGATCCAGTCGTATAAGGAACAAGTAGTGTTTTACATGTGGTAGGCAGGGTCACATGGCTCGTGACTGTCTGACCCACCATTTGAATGATTAGTAGATAGTTGAAGGACCTACCAGATAGAAGAAGAGGTTCAATCAAAGTGGTCCACAGGGAGTAGGAGAACGTGGTAGAGGAGCTAGTCGTGAAGTTGGTGGTGGAAAAGATTTTAAGGTGTTACTGCCAGCACCACTAGGAGGTCCACCCCGACCGCAGGGAGTAGGTGGACAGGGGAGAGCTCAGCTCCAAGAAGCTGAGGCTTACGATCATGGATCTCCAGAGATGATCTGAGGTACAATCTGGGACTATTCAACCTTTGATGTAGTTCTTATAAACACAGGTTTGAGTCACTCATTCATTACCACTACCCTCGTTCAGAGTTCATATATTCCGAGAGAGCCTCTGGATCGATTCTTACGGCTAGAGACTCCTGTAGGAGAAGATTCATCGATTACGCACTGGTTCCGGAATTTTGAGCATACTCTAGGAGATATAATCTTAGACTGGGATTTCCTACTAGTTGCATCACCTCCTTACATCATCATCTTGGGTATGGACTGGTTATCTACAGTACATGCTCAGATAGACTGTATTAGGCGCAAAGTGCAGTGTGTCTGCATGGATGGGACCAGGTTTACCTTCACCGGCGATAAGGGAACCTTTGCAGCACAGGACAGACTTACTCGGAGGAGGGTTTAGCTAATCACTCATCATTTGGAATTCCTTACTCTCAAAGTAGTTGATGTGGAGAGTCCAATTTATCCTATAGTGGTGGACCAGTATGCGTATGTTTTCTCTGATAATGTCCTAGGTCTACCTCCTCGCTGAGATTTGGACTTCTACATTGACATGTACCCTGGGATACAACCTATATCTACACCAGCGTATCAGATGGCTCCTGTGGAGCTTCACGTGCTATAGGTATAGCTATAGGACTTGCAGGGGAAGGGATTCATCTGGCCTAGTGTTTATCTCTAGAAAGCCCCGATTCTATTTTCCAAGATGGCGGATGGGAGGTTGAAGCATTGTGTTGACGACTGGTGCTTGAACCAGGTGACCGTGAAGAAAAAATACCCACTCATGAGGATGGATGACCTCTTTGATCAGCTGAAGGGAGCACGGTGGTTCTTGAATAAAGGTCTCAGATCAGGCTATCACCATCACAATGTTCGAGACAAGAATGTACAATATATGGCCTTCAGATGCTGGTACGGTCACTACGAATTCCTGGTCATGCCTTTTGGTGTAACAAGCACTTCGACAGTGTTCATGGGACTAATGGAAAGGATTTTACAGACATACCTCAATCCCTTTGTTGTAGTTTTCATCAAATACATTCTGATCTACTAGACTACTGAGGAGGTGCATGCATACCATTTATGAGTAGTACTAGACACACTTTGAGAGCACTGTCATTATAGTAAGTTCTTGAAGTGCCAGTTCTGGATCCAAGAGGTTCACATTCTAATACATGTCATCTCGGAGGCTGGAGTTGTAGTGGATCCAGCGAATATTGAGGCGGTACTTTCTTGGGATCCACCCAGGAGTGTGACGGATGTACGATGTTTCCTGGGTTTGGCTGGATATTACCGGAGGTTCGTACCATACTTATCCAGAGTTTCAACACCAATATCAGCCTTGAAAAAGTAGGGGAAACGCATTGTGTGGTCAAAGAGATGCTAGCATAGATTTCAAGAGCAATGGTAGGGGATGAATAGTGACCCCATCGTGAGGCTTCCAGATGAAGGTGTAGCGTATGTAGATTACTACGACACATCAAGGACTAGACTCGGATGTGTCTTGATTTAGGAGAGAGTAGTGATCGCTTAAGTTTAACGACATCTGATACAACACGAGATGAACTACTCTACCCATGATATGGAGTAATCAGCAGTGGTCTTCGCCTTGAAGATGTGGTGAAACTATCTGATGGGAGAGCATTTTTTCATGTACTTTGATCACAAGAGTCTCATGTATAACTTGTCTTAGAAGGACCTGAACCTCAGACAGTGATGTTGTCATGAGTTCTCTCAGACTATGACTTTACGATAGTTTATACTCCTAAGAAGGGGAACGTTGATGTAGATGCACTCAGCGGGAGATCTGGTATACCACTGCTAGGTGAGGCAATAAGGGATGTGGCTGCTTTACAGATATCATTTCTGGATAGTGATAGAGCAGCCTTCCTTTAGTCTCTTACAATCACTCTCCCACTTCTACAGTGAGTCAGGGAGGCACAGCGTGGTGATGCTGACTGTGAGACACGACATGCTCATATATCCACATGGCATGCACCTAATAGATTTTATAAAGGTGGGGACACATCATCCTTTTCAGAGGATGTACCCTGGTAACAATGTCACGTCAGGAGGAAGTGTTGAGAGAGTTCCACATATCCCCTCTAGCGGTACATCCATGAGTGGGAAAGATGAACCTGGTCCTCCGACGACAGCACTGGTGGTCTGAAATGAAGAAATCAGTTGCAGGTTTTTTCTCTTGATGCCTCACTTGTCAGCAAGTGATGTCGAAGCATCAGGTACCAGTAGACATGGATCAGACATTAGAGGTCCCAGAGTGGAAATGGGATATAATATCCATGTACATCGTGACAGGACTTCCGCGTACATCTAGAGGTCAAGACACTATTTGGGTGATCATTGACTGACTCTCCATGTCGTCCAACATCATACCGATCAGAGAGTAGGGTTTAGTTGAGAGATTGGGTTGCCTCTATATATAGTATATTGTGAGGCTACATAGTTTACCTTTGACGATTTTCTCCTATTGTTACACACAGTTTACTTCCCAGCTATGGAAGGGTTTGCAGGAGGCTTTTAGGACACAGCTTTGTCTGAGCACCACCTTCCATACTCAGACGGATGACCATACATAACAAACCATTCTGAACCTCGATGACATGCTTTGTACATGTGTCCATGACTTTGGTCGCATCTGGGAGGATCACATACCTTTGGTGGATTGTTCATACAAAAATTGTTTTCACTCCACCATAGGGATGGCACCTTTTAAGGCGTTATACGAGAGACCTTGGAGATCACACTTGTGTTGGACTGACCCAAGGGAGTCAGCACTGGTGGGACTAGACATGTTATGAGATACCGTAGAGAAGGTGCAGATCATCCAGGAGCAGATGAAGACTACACAGATTAGGCAAAATTCTTATGCCGATATGAGACTAAGACCTCTAGATTTTGAGTATGGTGACCATGTCTTTCTATGGGTCTCACCTCGATGAGGTTTATAAGGATTGGGCTGAGGAGACATGTTATCTCCAAGAATTGTCGAACCTTTTATAGTCCTCAGTAGAGATGGAAAGGAGTCTTACCACTTACATTTGCCATGTCAATTATGTCGGGTTCATGACATCTTCCATGTATCCAAACTGAGGTGATACACTCATGAGCCTCTCACATCATCGACCATGACGTGCTGGACGTCGAAGATTGGGAGACATTAATAGAGTTCCCAGTGGAGATTGAGGATAGACAGGAGCGGTTCCTTCGTGGATTGTCGATACCTTTGGTGCACGTTCGCTGGTAGCACAAGAACCTCTATGAGAGAAAATGGGAGAGGTAGGCGTAGATGCGTTCTCAGAACCCCCACATTTTCTCTATATTATCAGTTATGGCTTATGGGGGTAGATTCTTGAGGTGGGGAGAATGTAAAGACCTGAAATTTCAATGTAAATTTTTATTATTTAAATGGGAATTTTATGAGTCCGTGAAAATTTACATCACATGATTCTGAGGTCCAGTGTGCTCGAAATCAATTTCTGATGTTGTGTTTGGGTGAATTTAGTAAACATACGGGCGTGTTTTTATAACTTTTGAACATGAGCTCGGAATTGAAATCTGAGGGTTCCGTTAAACTTGCAGCGCCTGTATTCTCTTATGAAGACTTTCACCTCGATGACAGTTGGTTGAGAATAAATGTATGTTTTTGGTTTTTTAGTGATTGAATTAAATAAAAATAAGTTTGTGTGAACTTTATTTTTATTAGTTGCTTAAAACATCCATGTGGAGGTTGGGGGTGGGGACCACCACACCTTAACCTCCCATGGGAGGATATGGTCTTGGGGCCCACCCAAGGACTAAACCTCCTCTTATTGATTATTTTGGTGCAGACCACCCATGGTTAAACTCCTTGAAACTCCCCTTTAATGGGGAGAAACCCACCACATTCCATTAAATGCAGGGGAGCCTCTTCAACTCCACTAGTACTTAATTTGAAAAATACTTCACAGTTAATTAATCCAACGTTTTGGAATTTTTGTGCCTACAATTAAATAATAGGCAAGAATAATATATTATTTTGGGTAGGAATCTTTCTTGTGGAGGAACTTGGGTAGAAGAGATAGAGAATAGGGGTAAAATCTCTCACCAACAAAAAACGAAGTACACTCCCAATGAAGAGTGATATCCTTAAAATTTCTTCCTCGAATCCCCCTACAACGTGGGATGTCTGGGACCGACCATCACTCCTCATCGTTGTCAATGAACTGACACATGATCTTGGATTGGAAGTGTGTGGCAGACGCGAAGAACAACAATAACACCATCATCCTCACTACGGCTTCGTTAAAAAACAATGAACAATGGTAGGGGTTCAAGAATTTTCAATGGTTGTATGTTCTTAATTTTACATCAAGCATTAACAATCGAAGATGCATGCTATCACTCTAACATGGAGGGTGCAGGCCGAATGAACATGGACCGACCCCTCTGTCTTACTTTGTGGATTTTGACACTAATCGTGGCATGAGTCCAGGTTGAGCGATTTTCATCAAAAATGATTTCAGATCGAAGGAGAAATTCCGAGGAGTTCTTGGCTACATCCGAAATGAGAATCGGGCCCCCAGAACTAGTTCGGTGACCCTCATAAAGTTAAATGGTGGTTGGAACTGACGATCATCACCGCGTGGATGGCAGCGGTGCAACCACGCCGCCGGAAGAGTAGCCTGCAACCAATGGGCCGCGGAGGTGCAGCGGCGGCCTGTGCATGGCCGGCTGCAAAGACAAATGGTTGTTAGAGCCGAACATTTTCCAGGGAACGTGCGCTACAACCACACCGCATAGTAGAGAAAAAGGGGTCCACCGCCTTGGCCGTAGTGATGAAGGATGGGTGGGAAGCTCTTCCAGTCGCTGGAGGACGCACGGTGCAACTGTGCCACGTGGGAGGTGGCTCACCGCTCGGCCGACCAGGAGTAGAGGGAACCATCGCGTGGGTCCCTTGTGGCCTGGACCGGTGCCACGTGGCACCGATTTTGATCCTCCCAAATGGCTATGCCGTTTTCAAATCTAGGGAGTGTGGCCTCCCCCTTGGACTCCGCTAGGGCAGACACCACGGGCCACTCACCGCGGGCCTCACACAGGCTGAGCCCCGCGTGATCCAGACTGAGCGTGGGCCGGGCCTCCCCCATGGTTCGGGCATCCCTTGCTAGCTGGGTCGGTCTGACTGTGCTAGACAGGAACCGAACCCATTTGACTTGTTTCCACTCTTTTTCCCATAATGGGATATACGTGCGTCTGTTTGATGAAATGTCTGTGGAAATGGAAAACATGGAGTAAGAATGTTCTTTTGATAAACCCAACTCAAGGTTTGGACACCATTGGGGTGCCACCGGGTTGGATCGAATGTAAATCCAATCGGGCCCTCAGAAAGTAAATGCCAATAACTCTCAAACCGGGCATCTTCTTGATGCGCCATCTGTCGCATTGGTGATCTTATGGAAGGACAAATATTTTGTATAAATCAACTTGGGACTTAGTGGATGTTGATGAATAAACACATAGCTTGAGGAGATGAACCTCATAGAATCAATCATTCTTTGTGCGAAAACCATGTGGTTGGCTTCCCTCTGACTAATGTTCTTCGAACCTATGAGTGTTCGATAGTTCTGACTACTGTTCCTGGATGCTATGTGGGTTCGAAAGTTCTGACAACTGCTCCTCGATCCTATGTGGGTTCGACAACTTTGACTACTATTCCTGGATCTTGTGTGGCTTAGATAGTTCTGAATACTATTCCTGGATCCTGTGTGGGTTCGACAGTTCTGACTACTATTCCTAGATCCTATGTGGGTTCAATAGTTATGATTTCTGTACCAGGATCCTATGTGGGTTAAATATAGTAGATGATTTAGTGGAAACATCTAATCATATCTAACTCTCTAAAAATTTTGTATACCTGTGTGAGCTGAGTCAGAAACATTTTTGTTTTACTCATTATTGAGATAAGTTACTTGATAACATAGTTATATGTATGGGTATATACCTATGTGGGGTTATCTGTTGATTTCATACTTGGTGGTTTATCCATGTTATATTTTGTGAGACCATGAGGGTCTCGGGGTCCCTACTGAGTATCGTTATACTAACCCCTACTTGGGTAATTCCCGCACGTCATTGTGTTGGATGTAGACGACGGACAGTGATGACTATTGCTGAGAGAATCAGAACTAGACAGTACCTGGAGGTGATCATACGGCATGATGGTACACGGAGGAGAATGACAGACCTGGATTATTGAAGAGGCGATATGTACATACCCATCAAGTTGGAACCTTGGAGGATGAACCAGTGGAATTTTTTCTTTCCTTCAGTTGTACTTTCCTTTTCCTTGTACATTATTGTTGGGCTAGTATTTCCATCCTCTTTTTCTTTGCAGCACTATTTTTTATACAGTTTTACATAGTGTTTTTCTTCAAACATGTACTCGTTTGTGTGTGTTTTTAGGTTATAAATAAAATTCCTTCCAACTTCATGGATTTTCACCTTTGGTGCTAGTTGCCAGCCCCTGGCCTATGGAAGGCGGGCTTAGGGTAGTCACAACACGGGCCCTGAGGGACGGGTCGTGACATATATCCAAAATGAATCAAATACTTCCCTTGAAAAACATTCCATACCAAATAGTTGATCAATATATTATATTTATAGTAAATTTAATCTTGTTGAATATCACAAGAAATAATGAGTTAAATGATTTTCTCTAATTAATTATTTTTTGAATGATACCTATAACGATTAAGAAATATTTCCAACTTTTGATAAATCAACATATTTAGAATTCCCATAGTTGAAAATCATCATCCATTATTTTTTTTCAAATAGTGTAACTCCATCACAATCAAATTTTATCTTCTTATGGGATATTTATTTCATGTTACGTGGTAATTGTAACAACTTTATTGAATCCATTTTCCAGATCTATCTATTTATTTCTCGAAAACTCTTGAAAAATATTCCTTCCAATTATTTTCCATATCAATCTTTTACAATGGTTTTGTTTTTATTTTTTAGTGGATGAATTTTTATCAAATATATTTTCATTTCCCCTTTCTCATCTGGAAAGGATTAAAACATCATATAAATTATATTTTCTATAATGATGATTGCATATTTTATTCTCTTCATATATGGATATCTGTAAAAATATTTATTTTATAAAGTAATGCATAATTGATTTATTTTTTTCTATGATTATAGCACATAATGAAGAAGATATTAAAGGTATATTGTGAGTAATAAAATATTCATTCTAATTTTTAGGTTATTTATCATGGTCAATAAGTTTTCAATAGAAAATTAATATTGGTTATAAAATATATCTCCAAAAAATAACGAGAAATTATTTTTTTCCTTTTGAGTTCATTTTCTAAATTAATAGAATATTTTAAAGGCCATTACGTTCCATGAGATTCATTCGTCATTCAGAGTGTGGTTGTTGAAGTAGTTTATCATGTAATAGAAAATCTCATTATTTTCATGATTTAAAATATATTTTCATTAATAAAGGTTATTTTGAATTCTTGTGAAAGACACTAAATTTCTATATAATTCCCCAACAACTATCATCGAATAAATAGTGGATAGTAAAATAAAATTAATTAATTTCACAAAATGTGTCATAATTATTGATTGATCATCTTTATTTATTTGTAACATAATATAATTCAATTTATTTTCTTATATTATTTTTTTTCATTACGTTTTATTAATTGTTTTATACATTGTAGAGATAGGTTTTATATTTAATTTTGATATTATTATCAACTTAATTCTATGTGATTCAACTATATAAAACATAATTTCATAGATATTATTATTTAAATAAAAAAATATTCCTTTATATTTATTATATGTTAAGACTATTGTCACATTAACATTATTATAATTACTTCTTTTTTCCCTCTAAATATATATTTAATCATGTTTAGCCTCATGTCCAACATTATGGTCAACTATACCCACAAATCCATCACCATATAATTAATTACTTCTATATGAATTATGTATAAAGAAACAAAATATTTTTTTCAATGAGGTCTCTATACACATTATAATACATTTACATCATTTCCACAGAGCTATAATCATTATTTAAATGTAATTTAATTCTTTTAAGGAAGTATTTTTATTAATTTATTGTTCCTTTAAATTCCATTAATGACGTATTCAAAGTTACATTGTCTTCTTTAACATTACAAAAAAATTTGGATGAACCTACAAAAATAAAGTCTAATTGTTTTTGATTATCCAAGTTCCTATTATTATTTAGTGAAAATGAAATAAATTATATCATTCAAGTATTCTATAAGAAAATTCCTACTAAGATGAATATTTCAATATTTCATTAAACAATAATTATTTATTATTAACTTTTATACTAGAATGATTTTCACCATTACATATGATTTTTTTTATGACAGTATTGTTTACAAAGTCCATTATCACCTCCTTCAGATTTTTTGCTTACAGGACTAATACAACAACATTAAATCATGGATGTAATCTTCCTATTATAATTTTAATAATTCTGATATCGTTAAGGATATAATGAGGTACTCATATATAAACCCCAAGAATTTCACTCGATCAATGAATTTAGGATCTACCTCATTCATGTTCATTATTAAATCATTTTACTTTTTCACTTAAACAAATAACTCTCATTATAAATCTTTTTGAATATCCAACATAATTAATGTGATGTTTCTCCCACATTTCCTAAGTGTTTTTTCATTAAATAACCATTGTGATTATAGGATCGTCCATAAAGCCCCCATGTGAATAAATTACCTCATTTTCAGTGTCAAAGTCTATTTGATTACTAACACATAGTGTTTCACCCTCAATTGTGATTGAAATTATATATATAAATTCAATATATTCATCCATTCTCAATGATTGAAAGTATTATTATAATCATTTTTTCATAACTATATTTTGTTACACTCATGTAATTATAATCACTTATCATTTAATATTTCACTTATCATTTGTAAGAGGGAAGGGGGAGAGAGGTAATCTAATCACGAAGCTTTGGATTTCATATCCTGTGTTAATCCAAAATAAGTATGAATACCCTATTAAGGGGGTGGGTGGGTAAATAAAGATATTATAAATTATTTTCCTCAACGTATCTCAATTATAATATTCTATTTTTTATGAAACACAAATCTCATTGTCATAGTAATAAAAGAAAATAAAATATTTGGGAAGGGAATAACTAGTTATTACCTAGTTTACATACCTATGATACTCTAATGATTATTATAAATGGTTGAAACAATGCACCTAAATCCCTACGATTACAAAATTGGTAAAAAATATGGATCTCTCATAAAGGCCCTCATAGTTTACTACCCATAGAATGTGAAATATCACCACAATCTATAGTCATTGAATGAATTTTTTTTATTCATTACAAATTTAATTTCCTTACATGAAATTCATGCTTACATCAAAAATTGTGTTTCAATATCCTATGAATTTTTACAATTAATAAACATAATAAATAATCTATCAGGAATATCTCTTGAATCGCACTTTTCATCATATCTGTCCTTCTAAAGACTATGTGGGACACTACGCATCATTTTTGGTGCGTTCACTCTATTTTATATACATCAAATAATTAAAAAAAATTGTAGAAACATTTTATAATAATAAAAGTATAAAAACATAATTTAATGGTTCTGATTATGTTTCATTTATATAGATAACCACAATCATGTCAAGTGTAGCAAAAAATGATAATATGATCATTAAATTCAAATAAAGATGATTCTACCATTAGAATAAAAATTAAATTAATATTATATAACTATATTATTAGCAACCAAATATTATGGAATTTCAAGGTTCATAGTGAAATAACTTGTTTCCCGAAATGGAATATATTCAATACCGAAATCGTCAAAATCCACTACATATCTAATAATTAATTATCCATAAGATCAAGACAAATATATTGTATTTTTTTATTATAGAGAGTAGTTTTGGAATACCCATATTCCATATAACACAATCCACTGCATTATTGAACCACTAAAATATTACTAGATTCAGTCATACATTGATCCTTTCTTTTCACAATGTTGTCAACCTTACCCCAAAAATTGAATAATCTATATTTTGATCCTATATGATGAGTTTTAATTTTTTATGTGTAAACATAAGATGTAATGTTCCTCAAAATACCCCTAAAAATACATTAAAAATTGAAAGGTCATTTCATGACATGTAATTAACTCCTCCACAACTATTAAAGTACATAATGATTCTAACTATTTTCCAAAATTAATATTATGAAAAAGAATAATGGAGTAACAATACCTCTCATAGTAAATGAATGTTATGATGTATAATATTTTATCCTCAAAAATAATAATTTATACACATATAAATGAAACATATCCATTTTTTCATAGTTTCACAACTATTTAGAGTTTTACCCATTTAATATGGTTATGATTATTTTCTCGTAGTTAGAGACTACTTCATATCCTTCCAAAAATAATAGATGACTATGTAAAATTAAAATAATATACATTTAATGTCATGACCCCTCCCCACAACGTGTACCCCTCTTAGGTCGGCAATGTGAGAAGGGAGATAATGACCCCCGAGTACCGCCACCAGTAGGACCCAGGTTGGCGACTAGCACATAGGGTATAGTAAACACACAAATGGGAGGTACTAAAAACTAAGAGAACACATACAGAAGATAGAGATATGATAGACACCAACAAACGCCAACATAGAACTGAAATCTAAAAGAAAACCCAAGTGCACATATGTAATGTCATCAAAAATTACTACAAATGGAAGGGAAAAACTGCAAGTACCCAAAAGAAATTAAAAAACCGAAGCAACCACAAGCCCAAACATATCCTGCAACCTCAAGCTATTAGAGAACAGCTTCATCTTGAACTTACACCAAGAGACCTAAAAAAAATTATATATTCATAGGGTGAGTATAACAGTATTCTCAGTAGGATCCTCCCCGAAGCCTCTCATGCAAAAGTAATGAAAGGATGCCTATGCACAGTGAACAACAAGTGAAACTAACTCGCCACCTAAACATGTATACTAGGTTCCCAACATCACCATGGCTACTCTTACTAGGTAATTTATACAATAATATATCATATAACAAAGAATAACAATGGTACCCCTCTACTACTTCCCCAATGGTTTTCCACTTTTCCCCAACATCACACGTCCTGGGAATCTCTCTCCAAAAATGATTTCCCATAGACACTTGGCTGAAGCACCACAATATGCACTTCGTGCGACAAAACAACCATGTCCACACACCAAAGTAAGCAGATAGTTTCTGGTAGACACTACAACTCGCATAACGTGTATTATACATCAGGTATTATACCTCAAGACATAACAGCCCATACACCAAGTAAGGATCTGCAAGCCATCACATCCTATACACGTTACACCTATAGTTTTCCATTGGATACTCTATCTATAAAATATGTGTGTGAATCACCACAATCCATTACAGCCCTCTACACCCATATATGGGGAAAACTAACCATTGTTCCTACCATCACAAGTATCTACCAAGATATGAGAGAGGGGACAAAGGGGGTAGTCATACATTCACCCTCCCAATGGAATGTTAGGGAAAAAACCCCCCACCCACACCCCCAGGGCACAGAATCCTCAGGGTGTCAGTTTCCCTCACTGATAGGGTGGAGTAGCATATAGAAACACAAAAAGTACAAAATATACTATTTCTCACAACCACACTATGGGCATAACCTAGTCTTAGACTCAACTGCATCTTACGTCTCACAGACTCTGGGATCCAACTTCTAAGACTAGGTATCCTATAAGCACACAACCATTTAAAAAGATTTATTAAATTTCTTCATTCCCTTTTTCTCAGTTTCACTTTACATTAATTATTTCTTTAAACATTAATTAACCATGAACAATTCCACAATAAGATTCTTTAGCATCACACCCAATGTCCACTATTCCTTCAAAATTACAACCTCGTCATTATGTTCCAGAAAACTCCAAACCCATGGGTTAACCACATTTATTCAATAATTCATTACATAATTACATTACCACATTCCCAGGGATTCTAGAAAAATAATATATGCTACTAAACACAAGGGGGATCCAGAAGGTGAGTAGATATACTACCCATTGAGTCTTCAACTCTTATTGTAAGAGCATAGAACCATCCTACCTTGAGAAGCTAAACATCGAAAGTAAGTGGCATACCTCGTGTGTCTTCCCCTCTTTTAGAAGAAGCGCAATAGGGAAAAAATAATGTAGATAATCACCCAATATGAGAAAGAAAGCATCCAACAATCACATCCATCCCATTACATCACCCCTGGTGTCCTTCCTGACACCCACATGAATAAATTTATGAATGTCGCCACCCTAGGTGTCATCTGCTGCCACAACCAAAAGCCCCCATGCCCCCACATATCACAACAACCTTCCAGGATCACATCATATCACAAGCAGAAGGAAAAAACA
The DNA here is from genome assembly GCA_963277665.1 of Viscum album. Classification (NCBI taxonomy): domain Eukaryota; kingdom Viridiplantae; phylum Streptophyta; class Magnoliopsida; order Santalales; family Viscaceae; genus Viscum; species Viscum album. Next base: position 1,602,236,922 of record OY728141.1, on the reverse strand, counting down.
TCACCTAAATTGGAATCATATCCCTTTAACAATCCATAGGGTAACTCAAAACCCTTTAAGGAATTGTCAAACAATCATTTATTTAATCCATCTTGAATTAACATATTTATTATAAGTAGGTTCCAAATTCGAGAAACCTAATATGTAAGCTATCAAAAATAATTAAACATGCTTACTTTGACAATTTTATTAACATTAAATTACAATAAGAACCATATTTTTGTATATTCCACTTTATCTATAGCCAAACTATTATCAATTAGTCATAGTTTACGTTCTTTACCTATTTCTATCAATAATTTATATCTAATCAAAGAAAGAATAGATATCACACTATCTAGAAAAACAAGAGACAATAACATACGATCGATATTAATTTATTTTTCCAGTTAAAATATTTATTATTTCAATTACATTATCTTATAGTGGGGTAAAACATGCTAATGATAGAGTTTCACGTAGAATAAGAGAGAATCAACAAATCCCCTACCTCAAACAGTTCTTAGCGTTCTTTATCCACACAACAGGTCGCGATCCTCCTCTCACAAAAATTGCATCCACCTGAGGATGCCACAGTACGACCGCATCCATTGAATCCCAAGAAAACTATATTAGAAGCCTGGATATTACGTGATATAAGATTTAAATGATAAATATGAGAATATGTACCCAAAAAACGATGATAAAACACACCTTATATTGAATATCGATGAATACTGGTTGGTTGCATCAAAATAGGGTGGAAACAATCCTAAGAGGAAGGTTTGATTGTGCAACTCCTATTGGATAGATTGAGATGTTCGAGCATCTCACATCCAAGAATAAAGAGAAAGAATCAGGGAGGAATATATCATGTCACTATATAAGATTTAATGGAGCGGTTGTTTAAAGTATGCCAGATTTCCCCTTAAAAGCAGATCACATTAAACCATGGGGTTTGACCAAGTAATAACATCCTAAGCCTTATGAATAATTAATTTAAGAGGTATGGCCTTTGAATCACCTTAAAGAGTCCTTAAAATAAGTCTTTAAAAGTATTTTACATCAAAGGAAATGTCAAAGGGGTGAAAGTGTAGGATGCCAGAATCACTATTCACATAATTAAAATTTGGCAAAGGAAAAACATTGTTCATCAACCTCCCCGTTAGAACCTCACCATTCTGAAAACATTATTCAAGAACTCAAAATTTGGAAATGGAAATATAAGTTACTGATAGAGGTTACCGTTAGAGGTTAACAATAGAGGTTCCCGATAGAGGTTACCAAGAGAGGTACCTAATAGAGGTACCCGATAGAGGTTACCGATAGAGGGTACCGAAAGACCTCACCATTCAAGAAACATTGTACACCTACCATTCAGGGAACACTGTACACCTACCATTCTAAAAACACTATACACCTACAGTTAGAGGTTACCAATAGAGGTTACCAGTAGACCTCACCGTTCTAGGAACATTGTACACCTGTCATTCTAGAGACACTATACACCTACCGTTAGAGGTTACTGATAGAGGTTACCATTAGACCTCACCAATATAGAAACACTATAAACCTGTCGTTCAGGTTACATTGTACACCTACCATTCTGGAAACATTGTACACCTACCATTAGAGGTTACCGATAGAGGTTAGCGATAGAGGTTACTGTTTGGGTTACCGATAGAACTGTTCACCTATGGAGCTATTCACAGAATTGGAAATTTGGAAAAGAAAGGGGAGGTTACCATGAAGGGGTAGCGAAAGAACTATTCACAAATGGAACTTTACCCTGAATTGGAAATTTGGAAAAAGAAAGAGAGGTTACCTTTAGAGGTTAACAATAGAACAGTTCAACGATGGAACAATTCACAGAACTCAAAATTTGGTAAAGGAATAAGAGGTTACTATTAGACGTCACTGTTGGCACTGTTCACAGAAGGTTACCAATGCAGTTATCATAAATTTCTACTGTTGGAACTGTTCACTGAGGTTCACTGATGCTACTGTTCACGGAATGGAAAAAATTGGCAATGTGTTGGGGATAAGTCACCATGACATCCTAGAACACCTCAAACACCATATTTTCACAAAGTAATGGACCAGAGAGGTATGGGCCATTACATCAGATACCTATCAAAACATTCTCTCCCCCAACAATTCAAAACCCACATTAATAAAAATAAATGGGGTCCGAAAAACCACCCATCGAGATACCTCTCAAAATAGATAAAGCCCCAAAAGCAACAAAATAAATTCATAAAATAAACATAATAGTTCTAACCACAATGGGGACATCGTTACATGAATACTGTTAAAAATCAACCAACTCTGGGTAATGAGCATTTATCTTTGAATCATGCTCCTAGGTACTCTCTTACATGTCACCGTGTCGCCATAGTACATGAACCAAGGTGATAGAATGCCCACGCAACACCTTCTCCTTGTAGTATTTGATCTCCACAGGTCGCTCCTCAAAGGATGCATCATCATCAACATCGATCTACCACCAATCAATGATGTGAGAGTCATCATGAAGATAACAATGAAGCTGTGATACATGGAAAACATCATGTATCCTAATCATTTATGGGGGAAGTGCTAATCGATACGCCATAGCTCCAACACGAGCTAAGACCTCGAAAGGCCCAACAAAGTGGGGTGAAAGCTTACTCCCATGACCAAACCTTCGCTTCCCATGACGGGGAGTCACATTCAGTAATACATGGTCTCGAACATTAAACTCTAAGGGTCTCCTTCGTTGATCAGCATATGATTTCTGATGATCTTGTGCTGTCTTTATCCTCTAACGAATCACCTGAACCATCTCTGTTGTATTATTCACTAGTTGTGGACTGAGAATTGCGGACTCTCCAACCCCAGTCTAGAACAATGAAGTATGGAACAGTCCACCATACAGGGCTTCAAATGGTTCCATATCGATGGTGGAGTGATAACTATGGTTGTAAGAGAACTCCACCAAAGGTAAGTTCTTCATCCAAGAACCTCCAAAATCAAGAACACAAGTGCGTAACATTTCATCAAGAGTTTGGTTTCTTCACTCTGTTTGACCATCTATTTGAGGGTGAAAAGCAGTGTTAAGTCATAGTTGGGAACCAAAAGAAAGCTGGAGACCACTTTATACCCTAGATTTAAATCAAGGATCTTGATCAGAAATGATGGTCCTTGGAACTCCATGAATTCTCGCCACCTCCTATAGATACTACCTTGACAAAAACATCAACTGTTCTCGACTCCTTGATCACTATGAAGTGGGTCAATTTAGTTAAACGATCCACTACGACCCAAATAGCATCATGTCCTCCATGAGCTCGAGGTAAACCAATTATAAAGTACATTTGGATGTATTCCCATTTCTATTGCGGAATCTATAATGGATGGAACTAACCACCAGGAACATGGTGTCTGGCCTTCACCTTCTGGCTGACCAAACATTGAGACACAAACTACGCAACTGCATGCTTCATCCCAAGATACCATAAATGACTCCTCAAGGCTCAATACGTCTTTGTCACACCCGGATGTACCTATTAAAGAGAATAATGGAATTACCTATGAACCATATCGCACATCGTGAAAGGAACAAAAATCCTTCGGTGATACAACATCATGTGTTGTTCATCCTCATACCACCCTTTAAGGGCCTCACCACAAACAACTCGATCTCTCCAGACCTCCAACTCTAGGTTACCCAATAGGGAATCTTTCAATAGCTTCACAAGAGATGATTGTACCATAATTTGAAAAAGACATCATCTTCCCCCACATTCTCCCATATCAATATGTAATGATTACAGTTCTTCCATTACTCTCCAACAATCCCCAGATTCACACACATAATATCTACGTGACTTTTGACTCAGTGCATCAGCTACAACATTCACCATTTTAGGTGTATACACTATTTCTAAGTTATATTCTTGTAATAAATCCATCCACCAACATTGTCGTATGTTCAATTCATGCTGGGAGAAATCATACATCAAACACTTTTGATCAGTGAAATCCACAAAGCGCTCACCAATCAGGTAATGTCTCCAAAAATTCAGAGAAAACACCATGGATTCCAATTCAATATCATGAGGGGAATAGTTACATTCATGGGGACGTAACTGCCGAGACCCATTTGAAACAAGTAATATTTTCTGCATCAAAATAGAACCCAAACCCCATATGTGAAGCATCACAGAAAACATCAAATTGAACTCCCTCAGCTAGAAGGAAAAGAACTGGAGCACTTACAAACTTCTCCTTTAGATACTCCAAAATATTCCTAACACTGATCAATCCATAAGAACACCTAATCCTTCCTGGTCAATGATGTCAGAGGAGTCGCAACTCGTGAAAAATTGGCTACAAACCTCCTGTAGTAGCCTACGAGACCAAGGAAACTTCGCAACTCTGACACAGTCTTGGGGGATGCCCAATACACAACTGCTTCTATCTTTGATGGATCCACAGCTACTCCCTATTGGGACACAACATGCTCCATGAAATGGACTTTTTGAACCCAAATCCCACAATTTGACAACTTCACAATGTTTCACATGCTCCTCCTCAGATGTGGAGTACACAAGGATGTCAGTGATAAAAACAACAACGAACATGTCTAGGAACTCACGAAACACAGTGTTCATCAATCCCATGAACACAGCTGGATCATTTGTCATGTTGAACAACATTACAACAAACACATAATGCCCATGATGAAAACGGAAAGCAGTCTTTGAGATATCCTCATCCCTCACACACATCTGATGATAACCAGACCACACGTTTATCATTGAGAACCAAATTGAACCCTTAAGTTGATCGAATAAATAATCAATCCATGAGAGATGATAGAAATTATTTATTGTCACTTTGTTCAAGCGACGATAAGTGACACACATCCGTAAACTGCAGTCATCCTTCATCACGAACAAAACTAGTGCACCCCACTGTGACACACTTGGGAAAACAAAACCGCATTGTAACAGAACATCAATATATATACGTAACTCTCATAACTCAGAGGGGGCCATCCTATATGGATACATAGAGATAGAAGATTCTCCTAGCTATAGCTCGATTCCAAACTCTGTCTCTCATCAACGGGTTAGGCTAAAACCTCTTCTGGAAAGACATCAGTGTACTCTTCTACGACCCTAAGAAATGCCAACTATTGAACCTCTAAAAACCCCAAAATCATAATACCAATGATGTATGATAAGGACAGAACATACATATGACCCATCCGAGGGTCTTTCTCACCAATGAACACAGCCAGCTCTTCATCCGCATTGAAGAACACAACCTACCTCCTGATGAAATCCATGATAGCCTGCACCGAATAAAACCAATCCATGCCAAGGATAAAACCATATGGTTGTATTTGTAATCATAGAAAATCTCCCCAAGATTGGTTTTTCCCCAACACTAGCTCACAATTTCTACATACTTCATAAAAGTCATCTCGACATCCAACTGGCGTGGTCAACACCAAGGGCACTAGAAGTCACTCTACCTCAAGTCCCAAATAATGGAAAAGGGAAGGTTATATGAAGGAGTGTGTCACTACTAAATATAACAAGGCATACATCAAGGTAGGGAACAAGTAAAGGCTACCTCAAACAACATCTTGCTCGCCTGGATCTGGAAACGCTAGAGCATGAAACCAACCATGACCACCTACATGGCCTCTATGACACAGATGAAGACCACTACCACGGCTGCACTTTGATCTCATTGTAAGGGGAACTTCATGGGGTTGTCCCTTGCATGTCCCATGTACCCTCTGCTGATCTAAAGCCGGTGTAACCGGTAGCTGTTGCCTCGGCTGGAACTGCCTCAATGGAGGAACCAGGAGCAGAGCACCTGGTGCACGATGACTGCTCTGAAAGGTCGGGCACTCTCTCTGCTAATGACCTTGAACACCCAAAGAAAATCATGTTCTTGATCCCATGGCATTGGACCGAGAGTTACTTTGTCTGGAGAAACGAGATGTGAAGGGCTGGGACCAACACCCGGCTGAATGAAAACTCTTCTGCCCAAAAAACTGGGAACCCCGAACCAGAGCTCCACTTCATGAGGAATCATGATGACTTCCCTCTCGTGATGATACGGTCCTAGTCAAAGTCTTCTCAATAACCTATACTATCGCAATCACCTCATGATATATCTTAATCATAAAGGGGTGACCTGGTGCTGGATCTCTGGATGCAAAGCCTCCTCGTAATGCCTTGCCCAAGCCTCCTCATATGGTAATAGGTCTAAAGCATATCATAAAATGTTCTTGAAATGGATTCTAAGTTCTCATACACTGGATATCTCCAGTCAAAGGGTAAGAATCTTCTGGTGAAATGATTCCTTCAAGATTGAAGAAGGAAACTCAACTCTAAACTTATCTCTGAACTCCTCCCATGAGATCGCTAACACCCCACGATCCTTGAGGAACAAGATCAACCAATGCCTCTCTGCTCCACACTGCATCATCACAACCATGGACACCCAATTCTCTTTTTGAGCATGGATCGAACTAAAGCCTATCTCGACCTCCTCCAACGAGTCTTCCGTGACTACATCTGAAATGGGGCCCTCATACTTCTATTGACTCTGGTGCTGAAACTCTCAGAGTGTCTTCCTCCAAGTGTCATCATCATCAACCTCTACCCTATGACGATCTGTTTGAATAGCCTTCTGGACATTTTTTGCACAAACCTGATGTGGACATAGAACTGGATCCATACCAGTAAAATAAAAAATAGTTGGGGCTCTTAAACCTAGAATATGGAAGTCTCAAAATTAATTAATTTATTGTTTTCTTTTATTCATTTTATATTATCCTATCTCAAGGTTATCTCATTAAAACACGGTCACAATGAATAATGATGCATGGTCCTTTTCAAGGTCTCTACCCTGCATCTATTATCACCTTGTTTAGTAGCCAATGTAAACATAAAGGTCCGTACATCATATCATAGGGGGCCCTAAACGCCTATGTCTAAGCTGGTCTCCAGTGTTTACTTCAAATTCTATACTTGAATGAAATTGTTTCCGTACCAACCCATGCACCCTCACTAATGCCTAAATCCTTAATCCATCATATCCCTTCACCTCCCTATGATACCACTCAGTCACGACCCCCTCCACACAAAGTGTACCCCTCCTTGGTCGACAATGTGAGAAGGGAGATAATGACCCCCGAGTCTTGCCTTTAGTTGGCCCCGGGTTGGAGACTAGCACCAAGGGTATATTAAACACACAAATGGGAGGCACTACCCTCAATGAGAACACATGGGGAAGAGAAAGATAAGATAGACACCATCCAAATACAACTCAAAACTGAAATATAAAAGAAAACACAAGTGCACATATGAAATTTCATGAAAAATTGCTACAATTAGAAGGTAGAAATTGTATGTACCAAAAAGAAAGTAAAAAACTAAAGCAACCATAAGACCAAAAAGCTCCTGCAACTTCAAGATAGTAGAAACCAGATAGATCACCAACCTGTTCCAAGTGACCTGAAAAATAGTTTATATATACATAGGGTGAGTATAATAGTATACTCAATAGGATCCTCCCCAAACCTTTTTTGAAAAATTAACGAAAGCATGCCTATGTACAGTGAACAACAAGTGAAACTAACTCATCCCCTAACCAGGTATACTATGTTCTAATACTCACCATGGCTATGCTCACCAAGTAACGAAAAGAATAATATATCATATAATAAAGAATATCAAGGTACCCCTCTAGTACTTCCCCATTGGTTTTTCACTTTACCCCAATTTTGCACATCCTGAGCATCTCTCTCCAAAAAGGCCTTCTCGCAAACACTGAGGCGAAGCACCAAAATATTCACCTCATGCGAAAAAACCACCATGCCCACATACCAATGTAACCAAGTAGTTCATAAGAGCCACCATAGCTTGCATAACCTAAATCATACGTCGGGTATTATACCACAAGCCATTATAGCCCACACACCGAGTAAGGATCCTCATGCCATCACAACCTTTACAGGTTACCCCTATAGTAGTACATAGGATATTATATCTAGAATATGTGTGTGTGATTAACCACAGGCCATTACATCCCTCTACACACATATATGGGGAAAACTATCCACTGTGCCTACCAGCAAAATTATCTACCATGAGAAGAGAGAGGGGCCAAAAAGGGTAGTCATCCATTCATCCTCCCACCAGAATGTTGGGGAAAACACCCCCTAGGGCACAGAATCCCCGGGGTGTCAGTTTCCCTTAATGATAGGGTGGATTAGCATATAGAAACCCAAAAAGTATAGAATATACTATATCCCACAACCACACTATGAGCATAACCTAGTATTAGACTCAACTTAAGCTAACATCTCTCAGTCTTCGGGCTACCACTTCTAAGACTAGGTATCCTATAATCACTAAACCATTTAAAGAAATTTATTAGATTACTTTTTTCCCTTTTTATTAGTTCTACATTACATTATTTAATACGTTAAACATTAATTAACCATGAAAACATCCACATTAAATATCATTAGCATCACACCAAATGTCCACTGTTCCTTCAAAATTACAACCTCAACATTATGTTCTAGCAGAATCCAACCCCATGGGTTTACACCATTTATTCAATTATTCATTTATGAATTACTTTCCCACATTCCTAGTAATTTTAGAAAAACAATATATTCTACTAAACACAAGGGGGGTCAATACGGTGAGTAGATGTACTACCCATCGAGTCTTCGCCTCTTATTCCAAGAGCATAGACCCATCCATACATGGGATGCTAAACATGGAAATCATGTGGCATACCCTCCGCGTATTTTCTTCTTATGGAAGAAGGGTTAGTAACAATGGATACCATGAGTAGTGGAGAAAAAATAAAGTAGATAATCAACCAATAACAAATAGCAAGAATCCAACAGTCACATCCATCCCATTCCATCATCCCTGGTGTCCTACCTGACACACACATGCATGAACTGGTGCATCTCTCCAACCTAGGCGTCATTTGTTTCCATAACAAAAAGCCTTCATGCCCCCACATATCACAATGACCATCCATGATAACATCATAACACAAGTAGTTGGAAGACAAACATCACATCAATTGGGATCTTGGACCTTTAACAATCTAGAGGGTAACTGAGAACCCTTTAAAGAATTAACAAAAAAATCAGTTCTTTAATGTATCTTGAATTAGAAGATTTATTATTCGTAGGTTCAAAATTAGGGAAAATTTATTAGTAATCTATCACAAAAAATTAAACATGTTTTCTGTGCCAATTTTATTAACATCAAATTACAACTAGAACCAGATTCGTTTACATGACTCTTTATCATTGTCCAAACAATTATTAGTTAATCCCAGTTTATGTTCTTTACTAATTTCAATCAAGAATGAAAATATAATCAATTCAAGCATAGATTTCACACTATCTAGCAAAATAAGAGGCAATAACATATGATCGATATGAATTTATTTATCCAGTTCAAATAATTATTATTTCTATTCTTTTATCATCATGTGGGATAAAACATGCTAACAATACCATTGCACATAAAATCAGAGAGAAGCATTGAATCCCCTACCTCAAATATTTCATGACGTTCTTTATCCACACAACGGGTCATGATCCTCCTCTCGCGAAAACTGTATCCACCCGAAGATGCCACGTGACGAATGCACCAACTGAACCCCAAGAAACCTATATTAAGAGCATGGAGATTACATGATATTATATGGAAAGGAGAAATAGGAGAAGATAAACCTGAAAATATTTATGATAAAACATACCTTATATCGATGATTGATGGATACTTCTTGGTTAAATCAAAATAGAGCGGAAAAAATCTAGGGAGGAATGTTTGATTTTGAAACTCTTATGGGATGGAATGAGATGTTAGAGCGTCTCATAGCCAAGAATAAGAAGAAATAATCAAATAGGAAGATATCATGTCCCTTTTTAAGATTTAGTGGATCAGTGGTTTATTGTATGCCAGATTTTCAATTAAAAGAAGATCACATTAAAAAATGTGGTTTGACCAAGTAAAAATATCCTGAGCCTTAGGAATAATTAATTTAAGAGTTATGGACTTGGAATCGCCTTTAAAGTCCTTAAAATAATGCCTTAAAAGTATTTTACGTCAAAGGAAATGTCAAAGGGGTGAAAGTGTAGGATGCCAGAATCCCTGTTCACACACTCAAAATTTGGAAAATGAAAAACACTATTCATGAACGTCACTATTAGAACCTCACCATTCTGAAAACATTATTCATGAACTCAATATTTTTTAACGGAAATATAATTTACCGATAGAGGATACCATTAAATGTTACTGATAGAGGTTACTGATAGAGTTTATCGATAGAGGTTACTGATAGACCTCGCCATTTTAGAAACATTGTACACCTACCATTCTGGAAACATTGTACGCCTACCTTTCTGGAAAAAATGTACACCTATCATTAGACGTTAACGGTAGAGGTTATCGTTATACCTCACCATTCTAGAAACATTGTACACCTACCATTCTGGAAAAAATGTACACCTAATGTTAGAGGTTACAGATAGATGTTACCATTAGACCTCACCAATCAAGAAACATTGTACACCTATTGTTCTGGAAACATTGTACACCTACCATTAGTGATTACCAATAGAGGTTATTGTTAGACCTCACCATTCTGGAAACACTGTACACCTACCATTTTGGATACACTATACACCTACCATTCTAGATACAGTATACACTTATAGTTAGAGGTTACCGATAGAGGTTACTATTAGAGGATTCTGATAGAACTGTTCACCGATGGAGCAGTTCACAGAATTGGAAATTTGGAAAAGGAAGGAGAGGTTACCGATAGTACTTCTCACCAATGGAACTATTCACAAAATTGGAAAATTGGAAAATGAAAGAGAGGTTTCCATAAGAGGTTACCGATAAAACTATTCACTAGTGGAACTATTCACAGAACTCAAATTTTGGTAATGGAAAGAGAGGTTACCATTTAGACCTCACTGTTGGCACTGTTCACAGAAGGTTACCGATGCACTATTCACAACTGTCTACTGTTGGATCTTTTCCCCAAGGGTCACCGATGATATTGTTCACAGAAAGGGAAAAACTGGAAATGTGATGGGGATAAGTCCCCTTGACCTCTCAGAACATATCAAACACCATATTTTTACAAATTAGTGTACCAGAGAGGTTCAGGCCATTACATTAGATACCTCTCAAAACATTCTCGTCCTCAAGAATTCAATACCCACCTAAAGAAAAATAAACTATTTCCAAACAACCACCCATCGAGATACCTCTCAAATGAGATAAAGCAACAAAAGAAATAAAAGAAATACATAAAATAAACAAAAAAAGTTATAACCATTATTGAGATATTGTTACATGAAAAGAGTTAAAAATAAATCAAATCTAGGTACTAATCACTTATCTATGACTCAAGTTCCTAGGTAATCTCATCCATGCCACCGTGTCGCCACAAGACACTAACCAATGAGATAGAATGCATGTGAACCACCTTCTCCTTGTGATCTTGGATCTCCACAGGTCGCTCCTCAAAGGTTTCATCATCATCAACATCAATATCTCGCCAATCAATAATGTGTGAGTCATCATAAATATAATTATGATGATTTGATACATGGAAAACATCATGTATCCTACTCATCTATGGGGGAAGTGCTAATCGATACGCCATAGCTTCAATATGAGCTAACACCTCGAAAGGCACAACAAAGTGGAGAGAAAGATTACTCCCACAACCAAACCATCACTTACCACGATAGGGAGTCACATTTAGAAACACATGATCCCCATCATTTATCTCTAGGGGTCTCCTTCTTTGATCAGCATATGATTTCTGAAGATCTTGTGCTGTCTTTATCCTCTCACGAATCACCAGAACAATCTCGGTTGTATTCTTCACTAGTTCTGGTCCGAGAATTATTGACTCTCCATCCCTAGTCCAGCACAATGGAGTACGTCAAGGTCATCCATTCAAGGCTTAAAACAATGCCATACTGATTTTAGAGTGATAACCATTGTTGTAAACGAACTCCACCAAGGGTAAGTGCTTCATCCACGAACCTCCAAAATCAAGATCATAAGAGCGTAACATATATTCAAGAGTATGGATGGTTTGTTCTATATAACTGTCTGTTTGATGATGAAAAGTAGTGGAAAGGCATAGATGAGAACCAAAATCTTGTTAGAAACCTCTCCAAACCCTTGGAAAATAGCGAGGGTCCTGATCAAAAATCACTGTCCTTGGGACTCAAACTCCGCAACCTAACACTTCAACCCAAGCCACCAAAAATGACTCCTCAAGGCTCAGTATATATTTGTCATGCCAGAATGCACCGCTGAAGGAGAACTATAGAATTCCTCGAGAACCATCTCGCACATCGTCAAAGGAATAAAAATCTATCTGTGATGCAACATTCAATGTTGTTCATTCTCATACCACCCATTAGGGGACTCACCACGAATAACTTGATCTCTCCATACCTCCAACTATATATCACACAACTGGGAATTATTCACTTGCTTCATGAGAGATGATTGTATCATCATTTGATAAAGACATCCTCTGCCCCAAACTTCTCCCATATAAAGATGTAATGCTGACCATTCTTCCATTACTCTCCATGAATCCCCAAATTCATGCACAGCATCACTACGTGAATTTCGACATTGTGAATCAGCTACAACATTACCCTTTCCAAGAGTATACAATATTTCGAAGTCGTATTCCTATAATAATTCCATCAACTGACGTTGTCGTATGTTCAAGGTACGCTGGGAGAAAACATATCTCAAACTCTTATGATCGGTGAAAACCACAAAGTGCTCACTAATGAGGCAAGGTCTCCACAACTTCAGAGAAAACATAACAGATGCCAAATCAAGATCGTGAGTGGCATAGTTACATTCATGGGGACGTAACTACCAAGACCCATATGAAACAACTGATCTTTTCTATATTAGAACACAACCCAACCCCAGATTCAAATCATCGCATAAAACATCAAATTGAACTACCTCAGCTGTAAGACAAAGAACTAAAGCACATAATAACTTCTCCTTTAGATACTCAAAAGTTGTCTGACATTGATCAGTCTATATGAATGCCTGATCTGTCCTGGTCAATGTTGTCAGAGGAGTTTCAATTCGTGATAAATTGGCTACAAACCTCCTGTAGTAGCGTGCGAGACTAAGTAATCATCACACCTCTGACACAGTCACGGAGGCTGCCCAAGTTGCAATTACTTCTATCTTTGATGGATCCTCAACTAATCCCTGTTGGGACACAAAATTCCCTAAGAAACAGAATATTAGATCCCAAAACTCACACTTTGACAACTTCCCAAATAGATGATGTTGTCAAAGAACTCCCAAAACGGTGGGTAGATGCTTTGCATGCTCCACCTATCATGTGGAGTACACAAGAATTTCATTGATAAAAACTACAATGTACTTGTCCAGGAACTCTGGAAACATAGTGTTTATCAATTCATGAACACAGTTGGAGAATGTTTCATGACAAACTACATTACAACGAACTCATAAATTCCATGACTACAACAAAAAGCATTCTTTGAGATATCTTCATCCTTCAAAAGCATCTGATGGTATCTTGACTGCAAGTCTATCTTTGAGAACCAACTTTCACCCTTCAGTTTATCGAATAAATCATCAATCCATGGAAGAGGATAGCGATTCGTTATTTTCACTTTGTTTAAGAGATGTTAATCGACACACAACCGTAAACTGCCGTCAGCCTTCTTCACGAACAAAACTGATGCACCCCATAGTGACACACTTGGCCGAACAAAACCACACTATAACAAAGCATAAATATGTATATGTAACTCTCATAACTCAGAAGGGGTCATCTTATATAGATTCATAGAGATAATAGATGCTCCTATCTGTAGCTCGATCACAAAATCAATCTCTTGTCGAGGGGGTAAGGCTACAACCTCTTTGGGAAAAAGATTAGGGTACTCTTATATGACCCAAGGAAACTCCAAATACTAAACCTCTGAAGAACTCAACATCATCTCAGCCATCATGGATGATAAGGATCGAACATGTCTATGACCCATATGAGGGTCTCGCTCGCCAACGAACACCACTGACTCTTCATCTTCATTGAACAACACAACTTGTCTCCTAAATAAATCCATAATATCCTGCATTAAATACAAAAAATCCATGCCAAGGATACATCATATTGTTTTGTTCATAAACATAGGAAATCTCCCTAAGATATGTGCTGCCCCAACACTAGATCACAGTTTCTACATACTTCATACAAGCCAGCTAACCCTCCAACTGGCGTAGTCAACCCCAAGGTCACTAGAAGTCTCTCTACCTCAAGTCCCAAAGTAGAGACAAGGGTAGGTGATATGAAGTAGTGTGTCACTCTTGAATAAAAAAAGGAATACACTAAGGTAGAAAACATGAAAAGGGTACCTCGAATGATTTCTAACTCGCATAGATCTTCCAATGCTAGATAATGAAGATGACCATGACCTCCTCCACTACCTCTCTGAAATTGATGATGACCACCACCACAGGATTGCTCTGCTCTCCGAGGATGGTGAATGTCATGGGATTGTCCTCTGACTGCCTGATCTAAACTCTACTGATCTAAAGCTGGTGCAACCTACTTTTGTTGCCTCTACTGGAACTGCCTCAATGGAGTAACCTGGAGTAGAGCATATAGTGCACGATGACTACTCTAAAAGGTCGGTCACTCCCTCTACTGATGACCTTGACCACCATAAGAAAAACATGGTCCTGATCCCTTGGCATAGTCCTGATAGTTGCGGTCTCTGGGGAAACGAGATGTGACGGGCTGGGACCTACCCCCGGCTGAAGGGAAACTCTTCTTCCTTGAAAACTGAGAACCCCAAACCACAACTCTAATTCATGAGGAATCATGATGACTACCCTCTATTGATGATCCGGTCCTAGTAAATGTCCTCTCGACAACATCTGCTCTTTCCAGAACCTCATGATATTTATTCTATATAAATGGGGTGACCTGGTGCTGAATCTCTTGACACAATCCCTCCTCAAAATGCCTCGCACTAGCCTCCTCATTTGGTAATAGGTCAGAAGAATATCGTAAAAGGTTCTTAAAATCGATTCCAAACTCTCACACACTAGAGCTCCCTTTTCAAATGGTATAAATCTCCTGGAGACTGGATGCCTTCACAATCAAAGGAAGAAACTCAACTCTAATATATTCTCTAAACTCCACCCATGAGATCGCTGACTCCTCGTGATCCCTATGGTACAAGAACAATCACTACCTCATTGCTCCACGCAGCATCGTCACAACCAAGGACACCCAGTGCTCCTTCTGATCACAGATCGAACTAAATCCTATCTCAATCTCCTATAACCAATCATTCATGACTGCATCTAAAACAGTGTTCTCATACTTCTGTATAATCTGGCGCTAAAACTCTCATAGTGTATTCCTCTAAGTGTCATTGACATCAAACTCAACCCTAGGGCGATCTGCTAGAACAGATTGCTAGACATTTTATGCGCAATCCTGACGAGGACGTTGACCTGGAGACAAACCTATAAAACAAAAAATACATAGGGGTCCTAAACTTGAATATGGAAGACACAACATTAATTAATTTATTGTTTTCTTTTATTCATTTTAATTAAACCTATCTCAAGGTCTTACAATTCTAATACAGGACCAAAGAAGAATGATTCATGATCCTTTCCTAGGTATCTACCCTGCAACTAGTATCACCTCATTTAGTAGACATTGTAAATTTAAAGATCCATACATCAGATCATATGTCTTTGCTGGTATCCAGTGCTTACATCACATTCTAAACATGAATGACAATGTTTTCCAACCAACCCATGCAACCTCACATATGCCTAATTTCAAAATCCATTATATCCCTAAACCACCCTCTGATACCACTATGTCATGACCCTATCCCTGCAAAGTGTACCCCCTACTCGGTCGGAAAGATGAGAAGGGAGATAATGACCTCAAGTCCCTCCTCTTGTAGGCACAGGGATGGCATCTAGATCCGAGGGTATAGTAAACACAGAAATAGAAGTCATTACCCTCTAAGAGAAAACATGCGGAAGAGAGAGATAAGATAGACACCAACCAACACTATCTCAGAACTGAAATATAAAAGAAAACCCAAGTGCACAAATGTAATGTTTTGAAAAAGTACTACAACTGGAAGGAAAAAACTGCAAGTACCCAAAAAAAAGTAAAAAACAGCACCAACCACAATCCCGAATAGCTTTTGCATCCTCAAGCTAGTAGAAACCAGCAAGACCTCTATCCTGCTCCAAGTGACCTAAAAAGGTTTATATATACATACGGTGAGTATAACAGTATACTAAGTAGGTTCCTCCTCGAAGCATCTCATGAAAAAGTAAAGCATGACTAAACACAATAAACAACAAGTAAAACTAACTCATCACCTAAATAGGTATAATAATTTCCCAACCACACAATGTATACTCTCACCAAGTAACACATACAATAATATATAATATAATAAGCAATATCAAGGGTACCCTGCTACTACTTCCTCGCTGGTTTGTCTCTTTTCCCCAATGTCGCACGTCCTGAGAATCCCACTCCAAAAGGCATTCCTATAGACACCTGGGAAGAGCACCGCAATATGAAATTAGTGAAACAAACCCACCATGTCCACACACCATAGTTACTTGGTAGTTTCTAGAAGCCACCACAGCCCGCATATCATGTATCATACATCGGGTATTATACCTCAAGCCATTATATCCCACACACCGAGTAAGGATCCTCAAGTCATCATAACCTATACATGTTAAACCTATTGTATTCAATATGATACTATATGCATGTTCTCTATGTTTGAATAACCACAATCCATTACAGCACTATACACACATATAGGGGGATTAGTAACCACTCTGCCTACCTGCAAAACAATCTACCAAGAGAAGAGAGCAGGGTCAAAGGGTGTAGTTAGCCATTTACGCTCCCACCAGAATATTGGGGAAAGCACCCCCCCCCACAGGGCTCAGAATCCCTAGGGTGTCAGTTTCCCTAACTGTATTGGTGGATTAGCATATAGAAACTCAAAAAGTACAGAATATACTATATCTCACAACCACAATATGGGCATAACCTAGTCTTAGACTCAACTACAGCTATCGTCTCTCAGACTCCAGGATGCCACTTCTAAGACTATGTATCCTATAAGCACACAACCATTTAAATATAATTATTAGATTACTTCATTCCCTTTTTATCAGTTCCACTTTACATTAATTAATTCGTTAATAATTAATTAACCATGAACAATTCCACATTAAACTTCATTAGCGTCACACCTAATGTCAACTGTTCCTTCAAAATTAGAACCTCATAATTATGTTCCAGAAAACTCCAACCCCATGGGTTAACACCATTTATTCAATAATTCATTGTATAATTACTTTCCCACATACCCAAGAATTCTAAAAAAACAATCTATGCCACAAAACACAAGGGGGATCAACACGGTGAGTAAATGTACTACCCGTCATGTTTTCACCTCTTATTGTAAGAGCATAGAAAAATCCTCCCTAGAGAATCTAAACAAGGAAATCACGCTGAATACCACTTGCGTCTTTGCCTCTTTTAGAAGAAGGGTAAGTATGACTAGCTGCCTTGTACAGTGGGGAAAAATTAACATAGATAATTAACCAATAAGAAATAGCAAGCATCCAACAATCACATCCATCCCATTCCATCATCCATGGTGTCCTCCCTGACACCGAGAAGCATAAACTGATTCATCTCGCCACCCTAGGAATCGTCTTCTGCCACAACCAAATGCCTCCATTCCCCCACATATCACGACGACCATCTAGGATCACATCACAACACAATCATCATGAAAACAAACATCACATCAATTTGGCTCTTGGCCCTTTAAAAATCAAGAGGGTAACTCAGAACCATTTCAAAAATTATCAAACAATAAATTCTTTAATCCATCTTGAATTAACAGATTTATTATTCATAGGTTCTAAATTTAAGAAACCTAATCAGTAAGCTATCCCAAATAATTAAACATGCTTACTACGCCAATTTAATTAACATATAATTACAATAAGAACTATATTTCTTTACATGCCTCCTAATCATTATCCAAACAATTATCAATTAATCCCTGTTTATTTTCTTTAACAATATCCATCAAGAATGAACAACTAATCAAATCAAGAATATATATATCACACTATCTAGCAAAACATGAGGCAATAACATACGATCACTATCAATTTATTTATCCAATTCAAATATTTATTATTTCAATTCCATTGTCATCCAGTGGGATAAAAAATTCTAACAATATAGTTTCAGATAAAATAATAGAGATGCAATGAATCTCATACCACAAATAGTTATTGACGTCCTTTATCCACACAATGGGTCGCGATCCTCCTCTCGCGACGACTACATCCACCTGAGGATACCAAGTTACGACCGAGCCAACCAAACCCCAAGAAAAATCTATTTAGAGCATGGATATTACATGTTTTAATATGGAAATGAAAAATAGGAGATGATTAACCCCAAAACAACGATGATAAAACATACCTTATATCGAATATTAATTGATAATGCTTGGTTTCATCAAAAAAGAGTGGAAACAATCCTAGGGGAAATGTTTTTTTTAACTCATAAATGATGGAATGAGATGTTCTAGTGTCTCACAACTGTGAACATGGAAAGAGAATCAGGGATGAAGATATATCATCCCTTTAAAATATTTAAGAGTGCGGTGGTTTAAGGTACACTGAATTTACTATTAAAAGAGTATCACATTAAACCACATGGTTTGACCATGTAAAAACATCCTGATCCTTAGGAATAATTAATTTAGGAGTTATGTCCTTTTAATCAGCCTTAGATTAAATAAAATAATTCTTTTAAATGACTTTTACATCAAAAGAAATGTCTATGGGGCGAAACTGTAGGAAACCAGAAACACTGTTCACATACTCAAAATTTAGCAAAGGAAAAACACTGTTTATTTAACTCACCGTTAGAACCTCAACATTCTCAAAACATTATTAATGAACTCAAAAATTGGAAATTGAAATATATGTTACCGATAGAGGTTACCGTTATAGGTTATTGATAGAGGTTACCGATAGACCCAACATTTTTTGAAATACTGTAGACCTACATTTTTGAAAACTTTGTATGCATATCATTCTTGAAAAACTATACACCTACAATTAGAGGTTACCGATAGAGGGTACCACTAGACCTCACTGTTCTAGAAACGTTGTACACTTACTATTTTAAAAACACTGTACACCTACTGTTAGAGGTTATCGATATAGGTTACCATTAGACCTCACTGTTTTGGAAACAATGTACACCTACAATTCTGGAAGCACTATACACCTACCGTTAGAGGTTATCGATAGAGGTTATCGTTAGACCTCACCGTTTGGGAAACGTTTTATGCCTACCATTCTGGAAAAATTGTACACCTACCGTTAGAGGATAGCGATAGAGGTTACCATTAGATGTTACCGATAGAACTTTTCACTGATGGAGCAGTTCATAGAATTGGAAATTTGGCAAAAGAAGGATAGGTTACCATAAGAGGTTACCGATAGAACTATTCACCAATTGAACTGTTCATAGTATTGGAAATTTAGAAAATGAATGAGAGGTTACAAATTGAACTATTCACTGATGGAATTGTTCACAAAACTCATAATTTGGTAAAGGAAAGAGAGTTTACCGTTAGACATCACTGTTGGAACTGTTCAGAGAAGGTTACTGTTGAAATATTCACAAATGTCTACTATTGTAACTATTCACCAAGGGTCACCGATGCTATTGTTCACAGAAAGGAAAAAATAGGAAAAGTGTTGGGGATAAGTCACCTTGACCTCCTGGAACACCTAAAACACCATATTTTCACAATGTAATGGACCAAAGAGGTCCAGACCATTAAATTTGACCCTTTAATACCAATTTCAAAAAACACACACCAAAACATAATTTTAAGGGTTTTCTTAATTTATATCTATAGAAATACGAAGATAATAATACTCAACTCTTATTTCATATTTTTTTTAATTTATAGTGGCATATTTTTATAAACTATATGTTTTTAAATGGTTTACAATATTTTTTTCATTTGTTATTCCTAAATATTAAAATATAAATAATTCATTCTTGGATAAAATAAAAAATTAGTAATAAATATATATAATTATAATGGATTTATTATAAATTTGTATCTAATATTCAATAATTTTTAGATAATTTTCCAATCTTTGATTATCAATGTTTATAGGTTTTTAAGGTAAAATTATTTTCTTCTAATTAGATTTCATAAGGGTTATGTTAAATGTTATTCGAAACCAACTAGGAATGCCTTGACACGAGTAACCAATAACTGGTTTTATTTTATTACAATAGTACATTATGCATATGTTAACATTATATATGTTAGAACAATTCAATAGTCTTAGGAAATAGTATCCAAAACTACAAATTGAATTTTTGTAGACATAATTTGCATCATAAAGTTATATGAAATATTTTTATAAATCAATGTTTATAATTAATCACTTATAGTAATATTTATGATTCCATTGGAAAAATATTGAACAATATAAAGGTGAGGTCGTATTCTTCTTATAGGTATTATATAGTTGAAGATACCAATATATAGTTCCGAAATTTTAAATATGTCATTAATGAATAATGAATATAATGTAGATAAATTATAACATAAAATTTAATATCTGGGGATGAAATCCAAATTGAATTAAATATTTCCTTTTAGAATAATAATTAATATCATAATGAATGAATGAATAATTTTTGATATTATATTCATACCACCATGGGATCATTTTTGGACATCATATATAAAATTGAGATAATAACCCAAAAATATTTTATTTTAACCTTGGATATAGTCTAATTGATTGATTGTTATATAATCCCAAAAATCATATATCAAATAATAAGTCCAACAGATATGACATATAAAAATAATGTATAAAAAAATATTTTTTTAAGGAAGATATTACATAACCATGTATAAGTATTGAATAGTTATATATAAATGAATTATAGATATCGGGACTATCAAGTCTCCCATAGTCAATAGAATAATATAAATATCTTGTTTAATAATCATATATCAATTCTAAAATTATAACATATTCAAAATAAACATGAAAATACCCATAACAAATAAAATTTAAATATAAAATAGGGTTGTGTAAATTAATTTATAATGATATTATTATGGGGAAAAAATTTAAAAAAAATTAAAAATGTGGTATAATAGGGAAATTATTTAAAATTACCCAATAATATGTTTTTGTATGGAAGAAAAATAATTGATATGCTTTTGGAATATAAAATTTCCTTTTGGAGAAACTTCCCGGAATGCATGATTTGATTATAAAGATGAACATCAATAAAAATTGTGTCAAAACCTACATGCACTCAATATATGCAAACCTTACTGTATATCTACCATATTTTATTCTAAAAATACCTCTAATAATAATTATTAGGGACATAATACCATAATTATATGAAATACATTAAGATTTTTTAACTCAGTTAATGGATATAGAAATATTTTAATAGTATAAAGACTTATGATTATGGTATTATGGGAGGGGATTTTAATTTTTCATTCATATCAAAATAATGAATTTACAAAAGTGATGGATAATGATTATTAATATCATAATTAAATGAAATGGATTATGAAAGGGAAAATAAAATATGATAGTTTCATCACTTATGGAGATATATATCTTCACAAATCATAAAAATTAACAACATAAAACAATAAAATAATATTAAAACTAAATTATTAATAAAAATAAATTAATTTTTAGTGTAGATGAATGGGATGTGGAGTGATTATTTAAAAAAAATAGATAATTGTATATTTTTTTTTCGTTTTCATGTTTTCAAATATAAATTTAAGAAAATTCAATACATTAATAAAAATAATTGGTTTAATTTATCGTATATAAAATTTAATGAGTGGGTTTTGACCGTATGAATTTAATAATCTAAATAATTTTTTATAATATATTTTTCTTGTAAAAGACTCTTATTAGCTAGTAATATTTTTAAAACCTTCAAAATAAAAAATAGATTTTTGAAACAACATTACTTGATTTGAAAATTTATTTTTATATTTGAATATATATTATTTTAACTAATAAATATATATTTAGTTATAAAAGAAATCCAATTTTGTATTTCACTGTTACAATATAATAAATATGTCATTATACATAATTAATGAAAATACTATATTTTACTATTGACCTAAAAAATATAATACTATATACAATTTTAATTAATATCACTTTTATAAAATTTTGATATATCGATTCTAAATTATAAATCCATTTTATGAGAAAAAATTATATATATGAGAAAAAATATATTTAGAAACTCATAATTTTATATAATTCCATTTTTTATGATAAAATCTTATTCTAATATATTTAAAATGGAATTAATTATTCTAAGACAAACATATTTATAATTTCATTATAAATCATTTATTAAAAAAATTAATTAATTATTAGTTACCCTATTACTGAATAATTTTATGATTATTATCACACACCATTATAGTAAAAATAATGGTAAAATTACCATTTAAAAATTTTTATTACCCTATTACTATTGTAAATATTACCTTACCATTCAAATAATCAAATTTTCATTTTAAACCCAGAAAAATATTACATGAAAAATTCATTAAACTATTATCTTAGTTTCATTTAATCCTCATTACATTAATATAGAATTTATTATACTAATATTAAATATTTTTTAATGTTTTTTGTTGCATAATATATTCCCCTAGCTAAAAATATTATGTGTTTTCCCATTATTTGTTAGTTTATGTTTTCTTTAGTTATAGTTGTTTGATTGAATTTAATAATCTTTTATATGTTATAATTATATGTTTAAATAAAATGTTATGCATTCTTTGTTGATATTGTTGAAGAAAAGGTTTATATATAATTATTTATTGGTTGTTCTTATCATGTAGCAACCCCAATCCCAATAGCCCATAATTGATTTTCTATTTCTTAAATTATCATAAGATACACAGAATCACACAATAGAGGAATGAAAATTTCAGTTGTATTGGTAAAATAGATATATACATGAGTCTTGCATTACATTTGAATACACATATTATGATGCATGTTTTTTTATAATAACATTATCCCATCTAGAATATATTTCCACATCTAACATTATACACTTAAGAGATACATACTAATAGAAAAAAAATATGTATGATCTTGAATTCCCAATAAAAGATAATTAGAGTTGAATATATCATGAATGAGTGATAATAGTCAAACTTGAATGGTAAATGACTAAAAACATGTTCAATTTAAATATATTCACTAGCATAATCAATAAGGTAAGAAAAATGTTTGGAAACACATTCCTTTACCCAATAACATGACTATCATTCTTTGAAAAGACAAATCAATATGGAAATATTATTAACTTAACACACAATTAATTTATTAAATAAAATGGTAATCAATTGCATGCAGAGATAATATCATAGGGAAAATTTCATGTATAATAATTTTTGAATTCATAATGAAATTCATAATTTTTGGATGTCATGTTTTCTAAGAATATGATACATCTCCCTTTAATATATATCTTCAAGACTATTTAAAATCGATGTACATAAACTCATTTAATTAATTATAGATAATAAATTCTTCCCAAAATACTATTGATGAATCGATGGGACATCTATAATCAGGAAAAACCTTTTCCATGATTATCCAAATCATTACTCATATTTCAAATAATATAATTCATAAACAATGCGCCTTATCGTCAAATACCAAATATTGAGTAAAGAATAATGATTTATCAATAATTAGCTAAATTAAAAAATGACATTCAACTAAAAATTAATTTTTTTAAAATGACATACTATTTGAATAATAATCATATCCATGATAACTAATATAGATATTTTGGTTAAATTTATCTTTTAATGATTACAATGAAGTGAATATTTCAAGAGAATGTTAATGCCAACCAGAATATATCAAGGAAGTTAATGTAAATACATTACATGGTAAAAATGATCATAAACTATATCAATTGGGAATATTTATTGTATAAATAAAATATTTCATAAGTGTAGTGAATGTGAAATTAATTGATTTTTTCGTTGATTAAAGGAAATACAATAAAATATCATTAAATTTTTTCTAGAAATATTGTTTTTCATTTTGAAAGTAAATTTTTAAAAATAAAAAAAAATTAAAATTTTATTCTATTTTAAAATAACATTTAAAATATATAAAGGAAGAGTAAAAATTTCATCAGTTAGAATAGGTAGAAATTCCATTCATGCGGTACATGGTAAACAATGATTCATTTCACTTTTTTCATAATATCCAAAGGGGCATTGTTTTGAAAACAATAATAATATACCTTTAAAAAAAATTAAATTAAAAAATTGTTATTAAAATCATTAATAAATATATTTTAAATTGTTATAATAATTTTTAAATCATTTATAGAAACCGTGGTTCTAGAGGAAAATAGGTTCATGACTGATGGGAGAAATAAATTAAGATATTATTCAATAAAATTTCTAATTTTTTGTGTACCAATGTGTTAGAAAATGGTACTATAATATGAAAACGTTCATGAATAACCATAGCATAAAAAATAAATTTATTTATTTTATAATTATCAAATAGATTCCTTTAACTTAAATTTTAGAATAAATTATCTCAATTAGAATGGGATTGTGAAATAAACCCTGATAATTATCATATTGCTGAAGTAATAATTGAACAATGTATAAATTATGGGTATAATATATAAATCCATATAAAACATATTAAATAAAAAATATATACCATCAAAATACATTACAAAAATAATCATTTAATATCACAGACTACAAATGTGTAATATAATCGTATGAAAAAAAATTGAGTTATAAATCTCTTTACAAAACAGAGTAACTTTTATGTCAAAACCCCAATGATGAAATAATTGCAATTGAAACTAAAATTAAATAACTTATTATTTAATAATGATATTATATGTCAATGGGGAATTACGTAGACCATTAAAATTAAATTAGATACATGACAATAGGATATTCATTAATGATATGAAATTGAGACGAAGTCCCTTACCTCAAACTCCATTTTGGTTAAACATGATTAAAATTTTTGTATAATTATTTTAAACATGCTATTAAAATATAATAAAAAATATGAATTTTTATAATATCAAATATTATCCATTTATAATATCATATAATCAATTCATGAATTATTGTTCATTACCTTTCATTATTTTTTGTATTAATTTTTTTATTTTCTCATTAGTGTTTTATCATGAAATATATGGTTCTTGAAAATATTATATAGTTTCATAATATCTATAATAACAATAATAACAAAATTATCATACTTATACGTCAATTATACTTTTATTTTCAGTTAATAATGATGAGATTGGGAAATTTTATAAATTATAATCATTGATATGGTAGGTCATATGTACGCATGAGAAACATTTCAATTTTCCAATGATCATCATGGAAGGAAGATAAGAAAACATTAACATACTAGAATGAAAATACTTTCATAAATATAATTTCAATTATTAAAAAATTAATATATATATATATCATCTATGTGGGGGTATGATGAAAAGAGAGTCACATCACATTGTGATGGTGGTAGTCCAAATCTACAAAAACGATTATATCATCAATTAGTGAGTAAAAATGTAACCATGAAAATGATATATATATATATATATATATATATATATATCTATCTATATATCTATAATATATAACAATAATGACAAATATGTCATTAATATAATAATTTCATAATTTATATCAATAATAATCATTTACATTATCTATATAACCTTACATGTAAAGCGTTAGTGAATGAAAAAAAAATTATCGCTTCATAAAGTTGTAGTTCTTCATCTATACGAGCGACATTATCCTATCCCATACAGAATGGAAATTAATATATATATATATATATATACTCCATAATTATAATTAATTTTATAAATTTCATTTATAAACATTAAATCTATCATCATACACAATAAAGAATGTTTTTAGGGGAAAAACTTATGAGAATGGTTTGTGTGGTTGATGTCCACAATCTACACAAAGAATGATTTTATATCAAATTTACTGGATATGGGGATGGATTTATGTCATGAAATTATTGTAAAAAATTTCATTTTTAATGATATTATGTTTATTATATCATAATGTTTTAATAATATTTTAATGAGTTGGAGGATGAAATAAAAGAAAAAATCAAATTTAAGAACAGAACATCTTTTTTAGGGGAAATCCTTACATTTTCACAAAACTATTTCTTAGGATTCATTTATACCAAAGATAATCCCCTTATGTTGGGGGTATTTATGTGGGGATGAAACTTTATTAGGTCTTTCATGAACCAAAAGGGTGTGAAGGAGTTAAGAACATAGGATTTTGTTGTCCTTTAATTAGTGAGTTGATTGGCACACATATATTTTTTAAAAAGTAAAGGTGTTACAATGTATTTAAAAGGTAAAATGGTAAAAAAAAATTTAATATCAATAATTATATATTATATCATCTAAATATTTCAATAAAATATATTTTATACAATCATTTCAGTAATTTTAAGAATTATCTTTTTAGTTTAACACTATATGAATCCATTTTTACCTTAACTGGGGTAACTAATTTTTTTACACGTTTAATTTATGTCAAAAATTTAATTGAACTTATTAAAAATATAAATTCTTTTAATTAAATATATTTAATCATTCTTTTAGAAATTAAATTTAAATAAGTGTAAAATTTTAATTTAAAAATAATATTATAGTCATGATGAGAAAGAGGCATTTTAAAGTGAATATTGTCAAT
The DNA here is from genome assembly GCA_963277665.1 of Viscum album. Taxonomy (NCBI): domain Eukaryota; kingdom Viridiplantae; phylum Streptophyta; class Magnoliopsida; order Santalales; family Viscaceae; genus Viscum; species Viscum album. The sequence continues at coordinate 1,602,209,882 of OY728141.1, read as the reverse complement.
AATTCACAATGTTTTTATACCAAAAGTACATATGAAATTTATTATAGTGACCTAAAATATAATTATCAATATATAATCGAACTAATTTAAAAATAATAAAAATTAAAAAAAAAAAATTTAACAACAATGATATTTTATATGAAGAGGTAGTTTTTAATTAAAATTCAATATTATTACAATTTATATAAAAGTGAAATATTTCAGAAAAAAATCAAAATAATAAATTTATGATAATTTTGAAATTTTTATTAACAAAATGAAGTTAATTTTATGGAATAAATTCTCTAGAATTTTTAATTTTAAATATTAAATTATGTTTGAAAAACCAAATTAACCTATCTTTTAGAAAAATACATATTATCAAAAAACATTTCTATTTTTTGGAATGATAATATTATTATATCTTATAAATATATAATAAAAACTAATTAATTAAAACTACTCATACCCTCATATTTTGAAACTATGTTGTAATGGTATATTATATTATGTTTCATTTCAACTTGAGGTTGTGTGTTCCACAGCCTATAAAAGTGTTTAAATTTTAAAAATTAATTTTTATAGTTTATTAAGGCTAAATGTTGCATGTAACATATTCTATCAGATACAATATTAAAATTTTATAATTTTAGTGTATTAAATTATCTCCACCTTGATAAAATTTCATCCTCATAATTTAATTTTGATCTCAGTATTCTAGGGTTTGGTATTTTTTTATTTTTAAGACCCACATCATAAAAATAGTTATTAAAACATCATCATGATGAGATAATGATAACTATACACTGGTCCTATGGAGTAAAAAATAACTATGAGTATAAATATTATAACATTGGGATCAAGTGAATAAAAGGATATGTAAAGAAAGATTAATGAATTATAAAGAGTTATTATGGTCATTGTTCACAGGAATGTGAATGATCAATTGAATGTTAAGGATACCAAAAATATAAATATTTCATTATTTAATATACCATCTATTTCATCTGATATGAATGTAATTTGATATAATTTTTCTTCAATAAACCTTTCTTAAATTGGAGTAATTTATTGACATTTTAAGGATATAAAGAAATGTTACTTGATATGTTTCTATTTCATAAGAACAATTACAACCTTCAGTTTTCCTTGATAGAAATCGAATTCAACCCTTACAAAATCAAAAGAATATAAAAAAATATTTTTTTATTCCTAATGATATATATAAATTTTATTGGATGGGAAGATCCAAGAAAGAGTGAAAATTCATTTATTATATCTCTAACAATTTACTAAAACTATTTTTGTTTGTATAATTTATCCAATATAATAAATCAATCTCTAATCTTCAATAGGAACACCCCTAGTTCTTTATTAATATTTATTTTTAAAAAAAATATAAACAATTATGTATTAATGAGGTCATGACAAAGGCCAGTGCTAGGCACAAAAAACATATCATCCTTCCGTCATGGGTTCATGTCTCATCGCTATAATGGATGTGATAGTTTTTTACCCAGCATGTAAGTTATCTGTTTTTTAAAACAATATAAATATAATTACTATAGAATTCCGGGAAAAATATTATGGGAATCAGTGAAATATAATTAAAAAATAAATTATCTTTTTATATTGTTTTCAAAAAAAATTTAAAAAAATTTAAAAATACTGTTTTACTATTTTATATTGAAATTAAGGATCATATTAACCATAAAGGATATCAACACCATGGAATTTATTTGTATAAAACGTGAAGTAATTATTCCTCACATAATATTTACACTAAAATATATACATGCCATAAATTTCTCATAAATGTCTCAATCATGGTAAACTCATATTACAGAATACCAAAAAATTGGGTTTAATGTATTCAACATATGATCAACCTTAAACTAATTACCTGTGATGGTATTCATAACACTTAAGTTAATGTATACACATATGATTCTAAAATTCAACAAAATGCTTATATGATTCTTTATTCTTTTAAACAAATTAATATTAGTAAATATAATTCTAAAACTAATTTTTTAGTATTTCAGTATATAAATACATTATCCATTTTATTTATACATAGGTCCTTACTGTTCTAGTATTTAACCTTTTGAATAAGGAATTGATTTGGATAATGCTTTGGCTCCCCTAATTTGGGACAGTGAACTGTAAATGGATCCTTAGGATTGTATTTGATTCCTTTCATCATAAATTTTATCTTTCCTCAAAAATTATTTATATTATTACATTTCTTTCCATCGATAACTAATTTTCCCCTTCTGTTGTGAAAATTATGGGGGCTACACTTTCCTAATTTTTTGTGCGATTGAAATCAAGGCTTTTCCCTCCTTGGTCTCCACCACTCATATTCATTGAAACCTACATATTATTATTATTTGTTGAGTCCATGACATGGTTTGTATATATATTTTTGTTAATATTTTTGGTTAATGGATTACGAATAATCACAATAATTTTTACTCATCTCAATATCACATTGCATTCTTATTTTTACCAAATTTTCATTCATGTTAATTATCTACATGATTAATTTTATTTCAAGTCATTGAGTAAAACGAGAATGTATACCATGAGAAAATATATTATTAGTGTGGAAACAATATAATAATTTATAGTATGTATAAATTATGATTCATTATTTTTAATATAATTCCCATATAGTTTTACCGAGGCTATTCAATGTAGTCATCTATTAAACTAATTAATAATTATTTTTTAAAAATAATAATTATCATGTGAATACCTCATACAAGTGCTAAAAAATGTCATTAGTAATCCCTATTTTCATTCACTATGTAAATAATTGGAAAAATAGAATTTTCACTTTCTAGATTTTTTACCCATATGTACAATTTTTTCACAACCATGTCCCATTTTAGTTTCCATGTAGCGATGTATTATAAGGTAAAACCAAGTAATATCTACCCTAACAAAAAAATAATATGTTCTTATACAATTATTCCTAATTTAGATAATATGGTTATGAAATAGATAAAGTATTTTACAAATATTATTTCATTTATGATTAACTGACCCTTATTTACAAAACAAGTTGTGTAATGTATAGTGTCATTAAAATATTATGTTCATATAACTAAAAACATAGAAAAATAATAAACAAATCGTTTATATAGTCATCATAATGAGGTCATTAGATTCATTAAAACCATAAATATTCATAGTAAATCCCTGTTAATACATGTATAAAGTGGAGAAATATAAATTCCACAATGTGAATAGGAATTTTCATAAATCATAACACATGGGTCAGAAGACAGATCATGATGATATAAAACGAAATGTTACCTGAATAAAAATATTGAATCATAACATATAAAACATGAGATCATGTAATTAATGGAGTATTATTAAGTTGTGTTAAACATAAAAAATTACATTAACATGATTCTAGGCTATCCACTAAGAACATTTCACATGGAGGATCTTGAGTTAGGGATATCCACCAAGACCATTGCACACGGAGCAGCATGAGTCCAAGAAAACCATAAAGACCATTAAACATGATTTCTAATGTGAATAAACATTTAAAGATGAATTGGATTGGTATGTTGGAACACCCATAAAAATATGTTCAAGAATATTTGTGTCATATGATGAATCATTAATTTTTTTAACCCAAGGAAGGAATTGTTTATCATAATCAGTTCATAATGAAAATAAATGGGTTTATCATAATTTTTTAATAAAATAATGGACATAAATAAAAATTTGGCATCTATGTGGAAAAATATGACTAGATCATGATAAATTATATCCAATATAATTTAAATAATGTAAAAAAATTATGAATCATTAGAAATGAATAACATTAGTGCAGTTTATGTGAAAATTTTAACGATTAATTATAATTGTTTGGGCATAATTGATTGTATAAAACAATAAATAAAAAATTATAGCTATTCATATTAAATATTATTTTTTAGAAAAAATATTATGGATTACAATATATTATTGAGGGCATTGGAAAATAGGTATGAAATTATGAATTGTCCATTAGTCGGACATTCATATCTGGATGAATTGGGAAGGTAACCTTTTTAAAACACATATTTCCCCATCAAAGAAATATGATATATTATGGTTACATGATTTTCAGAAATATAAACATAATTGATAGGATTTAAATAAAAATTTATAGGAATTAAATAGGGATATATAAAAATTAATCATAACCTATTGAAAAAATTGGGGTTCGAACGAATCACATACCCTATATCTGGAAGTGTTCTTTACTAGAACATAACAAAGTATATATAAAATTAATTCAATTAATTAATTAATTAAAAAAACTTTACACATATTTAATTTATTTATAATAATTTTATTATGTTCATATAAAGGCATTTTGATTAGTTATAATTTTAAATTTCATTATTTAGGAGTCGGTGTTGTCCTAATCTTGATGATCGATTTACTTCCATACTTATATGAAAAATCATGTAAAATTAAAAATAATTTTCAAGAATTTTAATTATATTTCATTAATAAAATTATAATTATTTAAATTCTATTATTTATCATTTTTTCCAAAATTTTGGATGATCTATTAGATAAAATGTTAAGGATAACAAATTAGGTTATTTTTAGAAATTTTTCAATAACAATGAACTTGTTTGGGTTTATTAATTAATAATGTATATATATATATTGGTTATGGAAAATTAAGTTAGATTTGAGAAATATATTATAATATTTATTAACCATAAAATGGGATTTTATCCATCCTAGAAAGAGATAATGTAAAATGAAATCTTGTCATCCTTGAAGGAGATAATTCAACACCTCACTGGTGATATTTTCATTTCATAAAATAAACGAGAAATTACACAATTTTTTATGATGAATTATTCCAATAACAAAATAAAAACATAGTAAATATAATATAATTTATTTATCATTCCAAATTGATAATGGGAGATGATGATATGATTATAAGAAAAAATAAAACAAATAAAATTGAAAATAATTTTAATGAAAGTGAAAGAGGATTTTACCTCCGAAATTATTCTCAATGAGATCCTCCATAGAAAAATTTGGGATGGAATATTGTTGTGAACAAATACTCATAGCACTATTGTAGATACATTTAATGTACTTTAGTATAGTTTTTACAATCTTAATGGCTTTATAAGGCTGATGAAAAGAGGTTGAGAGAGGTGGTGTTTATAGTGGTGGAGATGGGTGTTTTCTTGATTATTTTATCAAATTGATTACTATTTTGAATAAAGAATTAAAATAGTATTTATTTATATAACTAAATAAAGTAAATAGTGAATTTTATTTCAATCTAATGGTTCTTACATAATCCATACATCAACAATGAATCAATAAATGATTTATTGAGATTACACTAAAAATTATTGTATTTCACAATTTACCAAAAAGTCAAATATTATATAAAAATCCAAAAAATTCAACCAAAAATATTTTATATATTTTAAAATCAAAAATAAACTTCAAATTTTGAATATTCTTTTCGAAATATATTCGATTTCATTTTTAATTAAAATAATCTATTATTTAATGAAATACCAATTTCTATATTATAAAAAACATTATAACACAATAGAAAAAATAATTAAGGTATTATAAAATTATATTATAGTAATAATAAAAAAAATAGTAATTAATGTATATATTTTTTGAAATTTAATTTTATTTCATTTTATTATATTAATTATAAAATTCCAAATAATCATTTAGGTTCATAGAAATACTAATAATAAGTTTATCATTTTTAAAACATTTATTTACGTATACCATGCAAAAAATTTATCATATTTTCATTTTAATGATGCATAAATTTTATTTATACATTCATTAGTGAGGTTACTATTATATTTTCTATGTTAATATTTCTATGTGTCATATTACTATTCCAGAGGCCATATTACAATTCCACTGGTTTAGCCTTCATTAATTTATGAAGAAGCCTATAATTTGGTTTATAAACCTTTTATAATGTTTTTATAATGTTCTATATTATTTTAATATGATTTATAATATATGAATAAGATATAATGAGGGAAATTTTATTGATAGAATTCTCTGTCATTATATTCTTCCCCCATTTGATATTCCACCCTCAAATTTTATTTTTAAAAAATTATTAGAAAGTATGGTAGGTAATTATATTATTTAAATCCATTATTTGAGGATATAAAATATTTATTAGGGGTTAAATACAAAGCTAATAATTATATAAAAAGCAATATATTAACAAATATGAATAAAATTCTAAATAAAAAGTATTTCCTAACATTTAATTCTCTATGTCTCAATTAGGTTATCCATGATGATAGAATTGTCCCTGAGGTTCTTACTAAACATTTCCAGTATTAATATAATAAAACCACTAGATCATCCTCTAATATAAATGATAACATACCTATCCTTTTACACGTATTGTTAAAATATTTTAATCATATGCAACTTTTAATTAAAAACCAAGGAACACAATGTCTGTTGTCTTTGGATGATTATGTACATAAAATGGAAAAAATGGAAAAAAATAAAAAAATATTTTATTTAATCATCAAAATGTGCTATTAAATATTGTGTATCCCTAAAAAATTTATTGGATTACTGGGGGAATACAGGAAGAAATGGGTGAGATGAAAATCCCAATATGGAAATAAGAAAATGAGAAAGCACGACACCTCTGTTAGAAGGAATAACATGATTAAATAAAAAGACCAGGAACATTAATGAACATATAGACTCATAACATATATTGTAAGATATCATGTAATAATGGTATCATATAAATCTTATAACAATATAGAACATGAGATAATCATAATTAAAGGCTAACCCCCAAGACCATTTCACATGATGTCTCATGAGACTGAACATTACCAAAAGAATTATGATTATATTTGGGCACATAAATCATAATATTTTCATGAATATGTGATCCACATGAAGAATCAACCATAAGTGTTGACCTTGGAATGGATTGGGAACCATAATCAAGTTTTAATAGAAAAAGTTGTTGTATCATAAAGGTGTCCATGAAAGAATGGATTTTAATAATAGGAGGAAATTCCTATAGTAAACTATCAATATATCATGATGAATGATTCTAGCATAATTTAAATCATTTAATAATATTTTTTAATAAACAATATCAATGAGCCATATTAGTTATGTATAAAGGAAAATGTTAATGATTCTTTAAATTGAAATGGATTAATTGTTTTTATAAAACTAGAAATTAACCAATAATTTTGTTGATTTTTAAAGGAGTAATTTTATAGAAATAAATATTGGTTAAAATTTATTATTTATTACACCATAAATGGGTAATAAATATGTATGATTACTTTAATCGAGCTTACTTATCAGGAAGAATTCTGATGGGAACCTGTTAAAAACATGTATTTCCCCACCAATTATAGATGATCTAATCTAGATACATGTGTTTGGGAAATATAAATAGAATTTATAATAATTTCATAAAATGGAAAAATAACAAAATTTTGGTAAATAGAGAGTATGTGTAACCCAAAAGAAATAAAAGGGACTTCGTAATGATTCCCTAAATTATGTATGAAAATATTCTTTACTTGAACACAATATCTTGGATAATCAAATTTAATCCATAAATTAATTTATTAATAACATTTTCAACATGTGTTTTAACATTAATAATTTTAATAAATTAATTAATGGCCTTTTTTATAAGTTATAATATTAAATTTCATTGTTTGGGAGTGTTTTTTTCATAGTATTCATGTTCAGTTTACTTATATACATGTGTTGAAAAACTTTTAAAATATGAATAACTATCTAGAATTGAAATCATATGTTATAAGTGAACATAAATAATATTAAATTTTACTATATATATTCCTCGTTCATATGTGGGGATTATTTATTCCATAAAACTTTAATGAAATCTATTTAGATTATTTTTTCATTTTTTATCACCATGAACATTTTTTTTATTTATAATATATATATATATATTGGTTATAGAGCATTAAATAAGATGTAATAGATATATTATATTTTCATTTATCCACAAAAATGGTCTTTATGACCATCCTTTATGAAGTTATTTCAAAATAAAAAAATTTCCCTTGAAGGTAATAAATCAATAGTTCACAAAATATGTTATAATTTTTTAGAATAAAAGAGAGAGGATATGAGTTTTTATGATGGATTGTTACATTAAAATAATAAATTAATCGAATGTATAATATAATAGATTTTTTATTCTACTTGGGTTTGGGGAGGTGATGGGAGAACAAGAGAAGAAATAAAAGAAAAGAAATTGAGATGAAATTAATATAAAGAGAAAGTGGTTTTTACATCATGAATTATAATCTATTAAGTCCTAGTTAGGTTAATTGGATTGGATTTTTATTGAGAAGAAAGGATCATAAAATTGAGGGTGATACATGGGGAGAGTATTGAACATTATATGGACAAACATCAAGGTTTCTGATGGAAGAGGAAAAGTGGTGGTGAGGGGTGGTATTTATAGTGGAGTTGATGGGGTTTTTTATTATTTTTTTAATTTTATTATCATTTTGAAACAGGACAATTTTTTTCTTTATTAATATGACTAAATACTATAATCAGTACATCTGATTTCCCAAAAATGGTACATAAATCATCCATACATCAACCAGGAATCCATAATTCATTAATTTAGCTTATGCAGAAATTTACCATATTTATCTATTCACAAATGAAATCTATTTTATAAATATAGAAAAACATACACCCAAAAAAATATCGACATTAAGAATAACAAAATGGAATCTATATATTAATAATAAGTATCAAAATATTAAAACTTAATTTTTTAGTTAAAATCATCATTTATTCGAATAAATACCAAATTTAATATTATATATTATTTTATAATAGATTTAAAAATTAATTAAGGTCATATAATATTATTTTAAAATCATAATAAAAAATATTATTATTTTTATACTTTATGAAACTAAATTTTCTTTTAAGTAATTATATTAATAATAAAATTGTAAATAAAAAATTATGTTTAACAAATAAACCAATATATATTCTTCTTTTTTAAAAATATAATTACCTATAGAATGATATAAATATATCATTTATTCATTTATAAGATATCATTATATTATTTATAATTTTATAGGTGAGGTTACTATTATATTGGTCGGTCTACTATTCATAACATTCATATTACTATTCCAAAGTTCATGTTACTATTCCCTTAGTTTAGATTACATAATTTCTAAATAGTATTCTTATTTTATATATTAACACTTTTTAAAGTTTTTATTTTTTTATCTATGTGATTTTATGTGATTTATACTATATCAGGTAAATTTAAGGAGGGAATTTTCATTGATAAAAATATTGGTCGTTACAGGTTAGGTTCTCTAATCAATGTTATACATAATCTAGTTCCCATGGTTTGTACTTTACATCCTCAAAATCTATCTATAGAGACCACAATATCTATATTTAGAAGCCAATATCTACTTTATTACATTTTTATATGATACAAGGAAGAAAATTCTGAATGGCTAAATAGTTTGGTGTTATTGTTAAACTAGACACATTAATGAGTCTTGAATTAAAAATAAATTAAAAAAATTACAACACATTATTTGGAGGATAAAAATATACCCTGTAGAATATAATTTCATATCAAACATTATACACTTAATGGATTCATGAGAAAGGGAAAAAATAATGGTGATAAAATATTATTTGTAAGGCCTATGTACAATAGAATCTACCACGAATCAGTTAGCATAATCAAAATGGAATCTAAAATAACTAAACAAAAATGAATAATTTGACTATAATAATAAATATGTAAAGGTATATGAATCAAAAACATGTCAATTAATCAATAACATCACTATCCCAACTATATAAGTCATAATAAATATAGAAATGTGGATAACTAAAAACAAATTTTATTAAATGAATAAATTTGGAATGAAACCCATCAAGAGAGAATATTATAGAAAAAAATATCATGGATAATAGTAAAATAATTAATAATTAAGTAAATTATAAATTATTATACATCATGTTTCAAAGGAAGATGATACCTCTACTATCAATATCTATACTAAAAAAAGATTAAAACCGATGAGTGAAACCCTATTTAACTAGGGATATCCAACTGATTTGTCCAATGACAGAACTGATTCGTCAATGGTCTATCAATAATCAGACCCCACCCTTGTCTTTAATGTCCAATGCATTCCCCATATATCAAATAATCTATTTACATTATAATAATGTTCCTTGTGGTCAAATAATAGTAATATATATAAAATGAAAATTCATAAACATTTTACCAGATAAATAGATGAAATTAAAAAATAGAACACCATATATAGAAATGATATATTGTAAAACCAATAATAATATCACTGATAAATAATATTGTTTAAAATTTAAATTTAATTACCAATGACCATACGATAATTAACATTCCTATGGAATGTTAATGACTAAAATTATGAATCAAGAATGTGAATTTAAGTAAATTAACGGGAAATAATGAAAATTAAAAATCCATAAAGAGAATAAAGATGGAATAAATAAAACATATCACTAGTATAGTATATGTAAAACATAGGTTTTTTTGGTTGATAAGAAATAAAAATACAATAAAATATATTTTTAAAACAATTAAGGAAAATATAATTTTTTTTCGAAGTCAATTTTTAAAACTAAAAGTTAACATAAAATTTGGAAAATAAAATTATTATGTAAATAATTATTGAAAAATATAAATGATAATTCATAACATTTTATTTTTATGATGGATGAAAATTATGTTCATTTTGAACACATTAAAAAAATGATTCCTTTTACGTTCTCGATAAAAAATACGTGGGAATTGTTTAAATAAAATCATGAAAACTGCTTTTAAGAGAAAATAAAATTGAAAAATGTGAAAAATCCATTTAATAAATAATTTTAAAATGGGAAAAACATTTTTAACAACATTTTTAAAAAAGATTTTTTTTGTAAGTAAATGGATTTTCACCTGAATAGTGAAATGATGTAAAATTTTATTAATATCATTTTATCAATTATTTTCAGAAAAAATGATTATAAAACGGTACTATTACTTAATAAAGATAATGAATAACTATTGTATAATAAAATATAAGGGTTTATTATTAAATTATAAAATAATTTTCTTTTATGTGAAATTTAAGAATAACAATCTTGAGTATAATGTTATTAGAAATTAACCCTTATAATGATTATAATGTTGATGTATGAAATAAATAATGAAATGATTATCTGTATCAAATGTAAATACAAATATAATATTTGTAAATAAAAATATATAATTTTCAATGTAAATAAAAATATATTCATTGAATATCAAAGACAACGAGTGAGTAGAATAGCCCAATGTAATGAAATTGAGGTGTAAAATTGTGTACCACTTGGTAAATATAAAGTAAAAAACACTTTGACAAAATATTTAAAATTGAAATAAAGAATAACAAGAATTATAAATAAATAATTATAATAAATTTAAATTGGGTTGTGTGTACACCTTCTAAAATAAATTAGGTGTACAAAAGTTAAATATACGTCAATGATGGGAAATTGAGACAAAGTAAATTACCTCAAACTCCCTTCCGATTCAACATTACTTATCCTATAATATAGTGGGTTTTTACAAATTATAATATTTTAATAGAACTATTTTAATATTTATAATAATATATATCATCATTTTATTACATATTATATTCCATTAATTAATTATCATTCATTATTTTCATTGATTTGGGTGTTAATTTCCTTGTTTTATCATGTGTGTTTAATCAAGAATAATTTTTTTCTATATAAGATCCTGGCCATTTTTAGCACTATATTTAGATACTTTATAGGTACTATTTTTCTTGTTTTTTTACCGTTTTATGGATTTAACCATGATTTTTTGGTAAAGTTAGATAAAATTGGAAATATGAGAGGCAGTATAAAGTTGGTGCACTGTTTTCCCAAATTGTGTGCCCATCTGAACAAACCATGTAAACTCAAATAGAGGTGATCCACATATCACGCACATGGTCTTTATAAATGTTCACCCATTTATGATCCCCCCCCCCCCCACACTATAACAATCACATGATGTAGCTACAAGGTTTTGAAAATAATTCACCCCTTCCTCAAAAACCGTGCATAAGGATTTAATTAATACAAAATTAGATTTAAAATTTATCAACCACCCCATCTTATATCCCAAAACCCCATAACATGGAATTTATCAATTCCTAGAATTTTTAGTCTCATATATGAATGACCAGGGCTTCTGACTATTATTATTGACAACTCAAAGACCGTATTGAACATTTAAATATCTCTATATTTCATATTCAAATCCTAATATTCTTCGTGATATTAGTTGTTTCTATTGATTGGATATTTTTGTGGGAAAGTGTTCATCCTCTATTATGAGGGTGGTGGTATAAATTCAATTCCCATATTTTTGTATTCCAATTTTGTATTTGTGCTGTGAAATTTCAATTATCACATTTTATAGTTGAATCTTGAATCATTTAAATTGATTTATTATTTAATTTATAGACTTATTGAGTTGGATTATTTAATTAGTCAATTAGTTAATCGGATATTGCTATTTTTTAATTGAATTAATTTATCCGTGAATTAATTAATGTATTTTTGTGATTTTTTAATTTAACTAATTAATGCGAATTAATTAATCGATTGTGTAATTTTTCAAAAAATGTTCAATGATTGAATTTATGACTTGATATTATGATATGGTTGATTCTACCTTCATGGATTAATGGTTAATATGATATAAATTTTTTATAAGGATTAATGATGAATATCTCTTATTTTTTCATGTGATTTAACTATTTCTCATGATTATTTTTTATAAATGAATTCACATGTTTTGATTTGAAATTTGATAATGGGGTTATATTTGACTAACCATGATTATTGTGACACACACACACATATATATATATATATATATATATATATATTCGATATTGTGATATATGTGATATATGTGTGTGGGATGCAAACTTCTACTTCAAAATCAAATAGTGATAAATGAGTGTGGGACACAGATTGCTACTTCAAAATCCCACTAGTGTGGTTGATTGATAAATTAGATGTGGATAACAAACTTCTAATTCAAATACTCATGGGGTCCTTGGCAGGGTGATCATGGCCAAAACTATTTGTATTGTAACATGGTTCCAACTAGTAGTAATATGAATATAGATGAAATGAATAATGAAAGATTGTATGTTATAATGTGTTTTGAATTGGATATGTGGAATGGTTTATTCTTCAGCAAGAGACGAAGTAGGAATTGATTGGTTCGAGTGTCCTCGAGAACCCTTGGGTTTAAGTGGAGAAATAAATAATAATCGAATACATGTAAATAATTTACATTATTAGTTTCATTCAATCTTTAACTAAGTGATAACTCTATTATTGAATGGATATTTTTTGATAGACCATTGGTGGTGTCCTATGGGGTTATACCAACACCCTTATCAGGTATCATGAAGGGTAGCTAGGTAGATATCTTGTTTGTTGGACAAGATAATGTCAAAGGACCCATAACTGAAGCATGAGTCAAGATGATGTATGGATTTGAGTAATTAGTGTGATTTGGGACCATCTTGGGAGTTGTTATTATATTAATCAAATTTTGGTTTTGATTACTGACACTTGAACTGTACATTGAATGAAGTATATACTTAATTGGTTAGGATACTGTATGTCATGTTATGGACTTCATGTGATATTTGTTTTTCTAGTTATGGGTTATATCATTTGGTTGTTTTTTATTTTTTTTGGTTTGTTGTCCTGATAAAGAGTCTATATTGTACCCATGATCGATACTACACCCTCACCGCTAGTTGGTAGGCTACAGCTTATGAGGAGGCATTCTTGAGTTCTTGTTACCAACCTTCTCATGGAAATGGTCTGTGGAACATTGTTTGTGACTTTACGATATGGTATCATAAGAGAGTATTTTTTTCAACATCAATTTGGGAATGGTAGTTCAGATAATTGAATGATTCTAGCCTTGGTTAAGGTCTCCTATGTTGTCGGATCTATTCCATGTGTGAGGGTAAAATCTATGTATCCTAAGAGGATTTTTGTTATTGATGTATGTTGTTATTTTTGAACATTATGAAATCACAAGTGATGCACATTTTGTGTGATGTAATTATTCATTTTGAGACATTCAATGATTACATGTGTGTCCTACTATAGCATGAATATTAGGTATGCATGCATCATTCTTGTAAACCATTATTATTTTTTGGCATTCATCATTTTAGGTTCACATGGTAAAGTACAAATTTGTTAATTTTTTTGAAATTGAATTGTTTTCCTTCATTTTGGATGTGGGATAAAAATAATGCATAATGTGATATTGAAATTTTTAAAATGATGTTAGATCTGAAGACATTGGTGTCTAATAGAAAACTAGAAATGGTAATCAGTTTAACATTTTTTAACCATGACCTAGATGTAGGATGGTTTAGTGCAATGATGGTATGTCACTTTTGACTTAGTTATGGAAAAAGGTGGAATTACTTGTCATGGCCTGGTCTGAATCCATCATTTTTAATTTACTAATGTTTTGAATTGTGTACTAAGATGTTTTTTTTGGAATTTTTGAGATACGCCTCTATGATGACACTTGTAGAGGGAACGAAAAGGGATAAGGATAGATATAATTTACCATGGATAGAACCTAATGAATTGATAGTTTTGGGTGAGTAAGACAGAGATAAGTCCATAGATAACATGGATCAAATTATATAATTCATGGAAAAAGACCTAGGGTGGATTTTGGAAAGCATCTATGATAAAAAAAAGTTTTCTAGTTTTCATACCTAATAACATAATCCTGAGTGGGTGGACCTAAGGTTGGTGAGTTCTGGATTGAGTGTATACAAACTATATATTACCACTTGGATAAGCATGTTGAGAAGAGATTAAAATTAGTTACTTACTTGTTATGTGGTCAATAAAATTGATGCTGGGACACCTAGGATCAATTATGAAATATAGAGACAGTAGGGTTGATGCAATTTTAGGAGATGTTCTTAGAGAACATTTATCCTAAGAAGATAAGGTAGGAGGGAGTATCTTAGTTTAAGAGGTTGACTCAATGGATAATATTCTTTAGGGAATAGGTTAGTCACTTTACATATTTTCAGTATGTTATCCAATTAAGGAAGGGGTGAGGCCACTATAGAAAAATAGTTTATTGAATGGTTTAAATGTTATGTTATGTCTCATGAGAATATCATTTGGATAAAAAAATATAAAAAGATGCAATGTTTGATCTTATATAAATAGGTAACCTAAAATAGGATTCCATTTGAGTATAAATTGATTCTGATGGATGGTAAAGAGGTATGAATTTCGAGAGAAGTAAGTGTCAATACGATAATGTTATCCATAGTAGTGGGAATCAGAGTGGCCATGGAGAAGGTTCAGTCATTAAAAACCATACATAAGGGATATTTCCCCAGTACAATTTGTGATGATGTTTCTAGATATAGTCCCTAAACCATTTTTAGAGTTTCATGTATGTAATAGGATATAAAACCAATAAAGGTTCTCTAAGAACCCATGACAGATGGGTGTTGAAAGTGAATCTAGTCGAACTATAGAACATGAAGGGGATCTTCTCACCCCTACATATATGGAAGTTAAAGTTATAAGAGTTGTGGATTTTGAGGTTGTGGATGTTGTACTTATGGGAAATGGGGCCCTTATTAGAAGACTGGTGTGGATTTGGGAACACTTTATACATTAAAAAGAATAGGGATAAGTTAGATTCATATCATTCAACCAACACTAGTGGATACAGTTGTGGGACCATCAATTATTATGGGTACAATAATTATAGATTCTATGATGTAATGTTTTTTATTTTATACTAGTGCATCCCATTGTTTAATATCTTCTGAACATGTTAATGCATTGAGCCTAGTGGTGAATGTAGAGACCCGAAGCTTATCGTACATGGACATTACATTACTTTTGCGGAATACTTAGTACATAACAAAAACACACACACAAGGATCGTAATAGTTTAGTGTCTTTGGAAACTTGGAACGTAATCTTCTAATCGTGGTGAAATATCTTCAATATCTCCCATAAAGATCTTCCCTTTTTTTTACCTAAAACCTTTCTTTATATCCTGGGGAAAAGAAAACATAAAAGGGTGAGCTCAAATGCTCAGCAAGGCAAATAAAGGAACTAAAAATCATATCATATCTTTTTGAAAATCATAACCTGCAAAAGAGATCATAATAACTTAACATGAAATAAATCATAGAAGTGAGAATGAGATCCCCATAATCATAACATAAAACATGAAACTTTGTGGCATACACACATAATCATAGAGAATCATTTCTTGTTAGTCAAGACTCATTGCCAAGACTATCTTAGTGGACAAAGTCCCTTTCTGAATCGAGTAACCCTCGTTTCAATCCTGTTTCACTGAACCGGTATAACCTACCGTTCCAGCCCTGACTATCTCATGAGATATAAAAACTTTACCCAATGCATTGGAGGGAGATATAGGTCCCACCCATCTTATAATTAATCCTTTCTTATGTGTGCCACATAATCATAAATCATACATCATCGCATAACCCATGTAATAAAAATGGGATTCTTAAACAACATGACATCATAAAACAATTCATATAAGATAATGGAATTCATAAAAATGTTTCCATCACAACATAATCAAATCCATGTAATAATAATAGGGGTAAAAACAGAACCCTTTTATTATCTTATATTGAAAATAATTTTGATAAAATACTTGAACTTCATTCATGAGGAAAATATTCTTTCTACTTCAAAAACACTTTTCC
The DNA here is from genome assembly GCA_963277665.1 of Viscum album. NCBI lineage: Eukaryota > Viridiplantae > Streptophyta > Magnoliopsida > Santalales > Viscaceae > Viscum > Viscum album. The sequence goes on along the minus strand of OY728141.1, from coordinate 1,602,192,972 downwards.
TTTCTTAACATGTCATACAATTTTAAAATAAAAGAATTTGATTAAAAATAAACTTGAATACTTGTAAAGTAAGCTTCTTGGAAATAAGTTTTTTAGAAATCCATTCATGCCGTATAAGTTAAAAAAAACATTCTTCGTACTTTTCTCGGAAAATTCAAAAAGTACCTCGTACGAAAAACGACAAAAGATTCCTTTCATACATATTACTAAAAACTCACCGAAGGGTAAAAATGGATTTAATCAATTGTATGTGGATGGAAATAATATTACATATTGATGAAACGTGGATGTGGATGATAAAATGCACCCCAGTAAATGCCAAAGTAAAAACAATCTCGGATAAAAATGAGATTGTGATATTTCCCTTACCTTAGGTCCGATTTGCTTCGTAAGTGTCCGAACCTCCTGTATAATGATTTAAATCATGTTATTGACATATTCCAGAATCATATTCATTGTTATTATATCATATATGGTCCACTTATGACTTTATATTACCCGTTCTTTTGTAAATTCATGTTAAAGTAGTGTTTTGGGTAAAATCGTCTCATTTGTCGTTTGTGTTTTTAACTTGTAATTATTCATATGATTACTTAGATCATGATTACTTAATTCCAGAATATAAAACATGATTTATATATATATATTCAGAATATACATATATAATAAATCAGTAAATGGAAAGAAATACACCGTTCATGGAGACGGTAGTCCGTACGTATGCATGAACGCTGTTTTCGTTTCCTTATTGAATTGAATGGAATTAAGTAGATGACATACATATAAATATAAATAATTACAGTATCATTATTAGGTAATATATTTCATTAGTACTTATTATATATACTTTATAATCATTCATTAATGGTTAATCATTGAGAATGAATCTCATCGCGTCGTGGAGACGGTAGTCCGTACGTACGCACGAGCGATGATATCGTTCCCATGGTCGTGGAATTGCGTTGAAGTGTATTTATACTATTTAAGTATCAATATCAATTTATAATAATAATATATAGTTACTCATTAAACCATTATACCCATCCAATTAAGGTGGTGGTGGAAAATAGATTACACCACGGCGTGGAGACGGTATTCCGTACGTTCGCACGCGCGGTGATTTCCTTTTTCTGCAGGATGGATAGAAGGTTAATTAGAGTTGTTTCATATTTATAATAACATATCAGTATGTAAGTAATACTTATGTTATTACTTTATCATGAAACAACTAAAGAAGAATAAGTTGAAGAAGAAAGAAATTGAAAAGATCGGTAATGGTTATTACCTCTTCTTTGAAACGCCTCTTTGAATCCTTCACTTAGGGAACTAAGATTGGTCTTTGAAGAAGACCAGGACCTCTAGGATTATTCTAGGGAGGTGGAGAAGAAAAAATGGAAGGGGTTGGCCGAGCTTGAGTGCTCAAATTGGTGTGAGGAGGAGGGGGAGGAGGTGCCCTTTTATAAGGGAGGAGAGGGGCACCTTAGGAATATCTCAAAATATTATTTTATATTAAAGTCAAAATCGGTTTATAATGGTTCCAAAAGGACTAATTTCGAAGATAAAGTGGGTATGGGTCGAAATCCTATCAACCAATATGATTTAGACAAGTTTAGGGTATTATTTTATCCTTATCTATTAGATTTAACTCTAAGTTAAATAATTTAACTTTTACCGTGTCTTTTTGTTTTCTTTCACTATATGGTTAATACACTTACTATAACATGCCAAACGAATCCCAAATTGTTTATTATTAATATATATATCCTTATCTAAGTCATTTGGCCGAACCTTAGATTTTTAGGAATAAAATAACAATTAATAATATAATATTTGATTTAAAAACTATTTTGTGTCAATTTTGACACTATTTGATATATGATTTTTCTGAAAGTCATAACAGAATTATATGTTCGAACCAAGTTGATTAAATAAACATTAATATATTATAGTAACCTATAAAATTAGTGGAATTCATAAAAAGTCTAAAATTACATTTATTTTGGTTTTGATAACATCAATTATGTCAATATTTCATTAATAAGATAATTACTGCATCATCATTGTGTCATAAATAAATTAAATTATTTAATGTCTAAAAATTACAAATAAAATACCATTATGTAGGAAATCTTTTTATCTTTCTAATTAATATTTATAGTCGAATTTATCTTATGTATAACCCCATATTAAAAATGATTTACTTATTAAACTTTGATTTTAACTATTTTAACCCTTCTTTAAATAAATTAATAATAAATGTCCTAATCTAATCCAAGTGGGCCTAAATGGTCATATTTTATTCAAAAGGTTGTTTTTGGTCGAATTACACTTATCCAATAGAATTAGGACATGTTTTAGGGTAATAGTAATATCATATTTACCCTTAGTTACCCTATTTACTATTAACCGCGGTAAAAAAAGTAAAAAGTTACTATTCACCAAAAAATTATTTTTATCTCATTGAACCACATTTTACTTACTGATATCAACCGTGTCTGTCGGATTTTCAAAATTCCATTCACAGAAGTGGTAAAATTAAGTTTTATGCAAAATTCAGTTTTTAACCTACGACTTAGTGGTTTCACTATTCATCAAAAATTGAAAGTTTTTAGAAAAATACCAAAATTTTACCCTAGGCTAATTTCGATATTCTGAGTCCAAAAATGAAGTCCATTTTGAAAAATAAAATTTATAAAATTTTAAAAGGTGGTTATTACTGTTCATAACGGCTAGTTATAATAATATTTTAATAGCATATTGTTGTTTAGTGAAACTCGGTATTGCGTACTACACACGCTATCGAGGAAGGTTGCGATTGTGTTTAATGAAAGGCAAGTCAAGGATGTGTGTTGTGCAAGCTTCTTTTTGTGTTGCGTACAACACAAGACATTAGTGAAATTAAAAAAAATATTTTTCATAAAATCGTGGGCTGTTACATTCTACCCCCTTAAAATGAATTTCTCCCTCGAAATTCATCGGGGATATAAATAGTTTACTAGTCGAAAGTTTCTTTAATAGAAACCCACTTCGTAAAAAGGAATACCAAAACTTGTCTTTAAAAACTAAAGTATGAAATGTAACGATTACCCAAATAAACTAATCACTGGGTTTCCACATAGGTGAAAATATGGATATGGAAGAAAAATCTAACCATCATGTTCTGATGGAGAGTGGTAGAGAACATGGCTATGGAAAAGCCAACAATCACAAATCCATAAATTTGGGACGATCTAAGGTACCATCCGATTCATCAGGTATAAGATCACTAGGACAACATTTTTGGTTTGCAAGATCATTTCCCTAAAGTTGAAAATTTGAATTAGAATAAATACTTTCTTTATTTTGGTACAATATCACTGGTGTTCATGCCTTGAACAATTTCCACTTCATCTCTTAAATAAATGAAGTTGAATTTTTTATTCGTGAAGTGTTAACAGATCATGTGATAGAATGACGGGTCATTCCATCTATCTCAAACAAAAGGTTATCAAAAATTATATACATAAGTCGATCTATCGTGAGATTAATCACATATGGTTCCTAAAATGGACTTATACTTCATATATCATACTGCTTAATATAATAAAACCAGTTTCTACTAAACAGGGACTTCCGGTAGGCCAGTGGTAGGCGATAAAGGCCAGTCGCACTTCGGTTGTGGGTTCGATTCCCACAGCCTTGTCCGAAGCGATGGGCTGTCGCCCGTCCTGCAGGTTGTCCTTTTTCTAAAACTACATTACTATAACATCCCATCAATAATATCGAATAAAAAAAACTTCTATCCTTAAACAATACTCACTTATGTCCAACATAATCCATTTCAATCTTTAGGCTTATCCATAATACTGCTGTCCACTCTCATAACATAGTGAAAACGATTACCAGAGATTTAATACCATCGTTGATCCCCATATATAATAAGATATGTTTTGTTGGTCACATTCCAAACATTCAAAGTCCTTAATCATGTATTCTTTTGAATACCCATTGAACCTTAGTGAAAACATGAATGCAGTTAAAAGTTAACACTTTCCACATACCAAAATCCTCAAAATTCTATATTCTCAAACCATGATATCACTTAGTCCTTATATCAATCATGAGCTCATGAATGCTATTAAACATTTCATTTTCTCGTTTTCCCTTCATTATGCGCATATCATCTTATTTCCAAAATATATCAATCACTTTGAATACCACATCAATAAATATTGCAATACTCAATAATACAACATTATTTCGAAATCCCATTACATTAACACTTAATCATTCCACCACATCGTTGTCATATTCAACATTGCCAATAGTGATCTCATGTGACTTCCCTTTGTCCTTTGCCTTCAGTGGTTGCTCATGTTGATCATCACTAACCCTTGGATTAGGGCATTTATTAGCATAATGCCCCATTTCCTTGCACTTGAAGCATTGAAGTGTTGGTGGTGCGTTCTCTGCAGTGTTTGATTTATTCACATCATTAGAAACCCTTTTTCCATTACTTCGACACTCAGCTGCTCGATGACCTTCTTTTCCACACTTAAAACATTTTCTAGTCCCTTTAAGACAATCTCCACCATGCTTCTTTCCACACTTTGTGCATAAGGAAACATTCATCTTATTTTCACCATTATTCTGAGATTTCTCCTTTAACTCCATCTTTCGTTTTTTGTCAAAACCATGAGATGGGTATGTAACACCAACTTCCATTTCTACCTTGATAGCACAACGCACAATTTCTTCATAGCTACTGAAGTCTCTTATAGCTAATGCCCTTCGAAGACTTGGTTTTAAGCCACTGAAAAATCGATCAACTTTACTTTCAGGTTGGATGATAATGCCAGATGCATACCTTGCAAGTCTTGTAAAATTTGCTTCTTATATACCAACAGATTCATCATCCTTTTGCTTTAGTTCAAGAAACTCCTTCTCCATCTTTGTTCGAAGAATACGAGGAAAGTACTTATTGAAAAATAAGTTCTTGAACTCGTCCCATTCCATGGACTCAATTTCATCTCTTTGCCTTGTATTCTTGATAAGATTCCACCATTGATCAGCTTCACCTTCCAAACGATATACTGCTAAGATGACTTTATCATGTTCAGAACATTGAAGAACTAAAAATATCTTTTCAGTGGTACTGATCCATTGTTCAGCAACAAGTGGATCATAAGACCCACTGAAAGAAGGTGGACGTTGCCTCATGAAGGACTCAATAGAATATTGTTCCCTTCTCTGCTCATTTGGAAGTCCAGAATGATTCATAGCTTGTGTAAGTATAGCAATAAGATTTTGCACTCCATCTCCCATAACATTTGTTTGTTCAGGAGGACAATCATTGCATTGTCCATTGCATTGATCAACACGGTTCCTTCGGGTTCCAGCCATCGTCTAAAACCCAAAAAGAATAGTGTGAGAGGCAAAAATCATGCTAGGGAAAACAACATAATAAAGGGGGAGTACCTTCAATATCTAACATCTTAGGTTTAATTCTATGATCGTTAGTGTAATTCTAGTACTATAACCTATACGTGTACTTAACCTTAGGTACATCCCTAGACATACCTTAGAAATATATCTAGGGATCTCACTAACGTTTTCGCATCCAAGATTCCAAAGGTTGACTGAACCTTTCCTCTGATACCAACTGTAACTCCCCGACCCTAGTTACCCAGAGTCGGTGCATTATTACATAAAATTGGCATGATCACAAGAAAGATCAAATCTCGAAAGACCGATTGGTTTAGTAGCCTTGGAAATACTAGATATATTCATAAGTTTTACATTACATCATAAAATGAAAAACTACTACAACAACATAATGTTTCCACAGTCCACACTATAATCCCCTCATAATATCCCTACAGGTCATTCATAACTTACATCTTCACATCCTGGGAAAAATAAAACATAGAAAAGGGGTGAGCTCAAATGCTCAGCAAGGTAAATAAAGGAACTAAAAATCATATCATATCTTTTTGAAAATCATAACCTGCAAAAGAGATCATAATATCTTAACATGGAATAAATCATAGAAGTGAGAATGAGATCCCCATAATCATAACATAAAACTTGAAACTTTGTGGCATACACACATAATCATATAGAATCATTTCTTGTTAGTCAAGACTCATTGCCAAGACTATCTTAGTGGACAAAGTCCCTTTCTGAATCGAGTAACCCTCGTTTCAGTCCTGTTTCACTGAACCGGTATAACCTACCGTTCCAGCCCTGACTATCTCATGAGATATAAAATCTTTACCCAATGCATTGGAGGGAGATATAGGTCACACCCATCTTATAATGAATCCTTTCTTATGTGTGCCACATAATCATAAATCATACATCATCGCATAACCCATGTAATAAAAATGGGATTCTTAAACAACATGACAACATAAAACAATTCATATAAGATAAAGGAATTCATAAAAATGTTTCCATCACAACATAAACAAATCCATGTAATAATAGGGGTAAAAACAGAACCCTTTTATTATCTTAGAAGGAAAATAATTTTGATAAAATACTTGAACTTCATTCTTGAGGAAAATATTCTTTCTACTTCAAAAACACTTTTCCTTTCTTAACATGTCATACAATTTTAAAATAAAAGAAGATGATTAAAAATAAACTTGAATACTTGTAAAGTAAGCTTCTTGGAAATAATTTTTTTAGAAATCCATTCAAGCCATATAAGTTAAAATAAACATTCTTCGTACTTTTGTCGGAAAAGTCAAAAAGTACCTCGTACGAAAAATGACAAAAGATTCCTTTCATACATATTACTAAAAACTCACCGAAGGGTAAAAATGGATTTAAAAAATTGTAGGTGGATGTAAATAATATTACATATTGATGAAACGTGGATGTGGATGATAAAATACACCCCAGTAAATGCCAAAGTAAAAACAATCTCGGATAAAAATGAGATTGTGATATTTCCCTTACCTTAGGTCCGATTTGCTTCGTAAGTGTCCAAACCTCCTGTATAATTATTTAAATCATGTTATTGACTTATTCCAGAATCATATTCATTGTTATTATATCATATATGGTCCACTTATGACTTTATATTACCCGTTCTTTTGTAAATTCATGTTAAAGTAGCGTTTTGGGTAAAATCGTCTCATTTGTCGTTTGTGTTTTTAACTTGTAATTATTCATATGATTACATAGATCATGATTACTTAATTCCAGAATATAAAACATGATTTATATATATATATTCAGAATATACATATATAATAAATCAGTAAATGGAAAGAAATACACCGTTCATGGAGACGGTAGTCTGTACGTACGCATGAACGCTGTTTTCGTTTCCTTATTGAATTGAATGGAATTAAGTAGATGACATACATATAAATATAAATAATTACAGTATCATTATTAGGTAATATATTTCATTAGTACTTATTATATATACTTTATAATCATTCATTAATGGTTAATCATTGAGAATAAATCTCATCGCGTCGTGGAGACGGTAGTCCGTACGTACGCACGAGCGATGATATCATTCCCATGGTCGTGGAATTGCATTGAAGTGTATTTATACTATTTCAGTATCAATATCACTTTATAATAATCGTATATAGTTACTCATTAAAGCATTATACCCATCCAATTAAGGTGGTGGCGGAAAATAGATTACACCACGGCGTGGAGACGGTATTCCGTATGTACGCACGCACGGTGATTTCCTTTTTCCGCAGGATGGATAGAAGGTTAATTAGAGTTGTTTCATATTTATAATAACATATCAGTATGTAAGTAATACTGATGTTATTACTTTATCATGAAACAACTAAAGAAGAATATGTTGAAGAAGAATGAAATTGAAAAGATCGGTAATGGTTATTACCTCTTCTTTGAAACGCCTCTTTGAATCCTTCACTTAGGGAACTAAGATTGGTCTTTGAAGAAGACCAGGACCACTAGGATTATTCTAGGGAGGTGGAGAAGGGAAAATGGCATGGGTTGGCCGAGCTTGAGTGCTCAAAGTGGTGTGAGGAGGAGGGGGAGGAGGTGCCCTTTTATAAGGGAGGAGAGGGGCACCTTAGGAATATCTCAAAATATTATTTTATATTAAAGTCAAAATCGGTTTATAATGGTTCCAAAAGGACTAATTTCGAAGCTAAAGTGGGGATTGGTCGAAATCCTATCAACCAATAGGATTTAGACAAGTTTAGTGTATTATTTTATCCTTATCAATTAGATTTAACTCTAAGTTAAATAATTTAACTTTTACCGTGTCTTTTTGTTTTCTTTCACTATATGGTTAATACACTTACTATAACATGCCAAAAGAATCCCAAATTGTTTATTATTAATATATATATCCTTATCTAAGTCATTCGGCCGAACCTTAGATTTTTAGGAATAAAATAACAATTAATAATATAATATTTGATTTAAAAACTATTTTGTGTCAATTTTGACACTATTTGATATATGATTTTTGTGAAAGTCATAACAGAATTATATGTTCGAACCAAGTTGCTTAAATCAACATTAATATATCATAGTAACCTAGAAAATTAGTGGAATTCATAAAAAGTCTCAAATTACATTTAGTTTGGTGTTTATAACATCAATTATGTCAATATTTCATTAATAAGATAATTACTGCATCATCATTGTGTCATAAATAAATTACATTATTTAATGTCTAAAAATTACAAATAAAATACCATTATGTAGGAAATATTTTTAGCTTTCTAATGAATATTTATAGTTGAATTTATCTAATGTATAACCCCATATTAAAAATGATTTACTTATTAAACTTTGATTTTAACTATTTTAACCCTTCTTTAAATAAATTAATAATAAATGTCCTAATCTAATCCAAGTGGGCCTAAATGGTCATATTTTATTCATAAGGTTGTTTTTGGTCGAATTACACTTATCCAATAGAATTAGGACATGTGTTAGGGTAATAGTAATATCATATTTACCCTTAGATACCCTATTTACTATTAACCGCGGTAAAAAAAGTAAAAAGTTACTATTCACCAAAAATTTATTTTTATCTCATTGAACCACATTTTACTTACTGATATCAATCGTGTCTGTCTGATTTTCGAAATTCCATTCACAGAAGCGGTAAAATTAAGTTTTATGCAAAATTCAGTTTTTAACCTACCACTTAGTGGTTTCACTATTCATCAAAAATTGAAAGTTTTCAGAAAAATACCAAAATTTCACCCTAGGCTAATTTCGATATTCTGAGTCCAAAAATGAAGTCCATATTGAAAAATAAAATTTCTAAAATTTTAAAAGGTGGTTATTACTGTTCATAACGGCTAGTTATAATAATATTTTAATAGCATATTGTTGTTTAGTGAAACTCGGTATTGCGTACTACACACGCTATCGAGGAAGGTTGCGATTGTGTGTAATGCAAGGCAAGTCAAGGATGCGTGTTGTGCAAGCTCCTTTTTGTGTTGCGTACAACATAAGACATTAGTGAAATTAAAAAGTATATTTTTCATAAAATCTTGGGCTGTTACAGTGAAGATCATGAATAGGCTAATGATAATTGATACACTATTGGGGGTACAGAATATAGACATGTTCTTGTGAAATGGTTTTTCTCTTCAGGTGGGTAGCCACCATATTATATAATCACAAATGAGGATGACATCATCAATGTTAGGAATCAGGTTGTTATACCTTTGAGCATGTTGGAAGAGTTGATGTGTTAATTTGGTGCCTTAATGTGGGTGGTGAATCGAAGTGTGAATAAAATGTATCCTGGCCATGGAAGACAGTATTGGTAGTAGAGAATGGAAAATGATATAGAGTATCTCATTAAATGATGTTATTCCTTTCTAAATTTTGCATACATGGGTTAACTACCTGATTCATTACAATTTATGATTTCTCTTCTGGAATGTAACTTGGATGATGTTACTTTGTATTTTTTTCGGTGATTCTCTTGAGGATACCTTAGAAGAATTATACCATTTGGCTAATTGTGCAATGTTTGAAAAATGTGGGGCATTTCTTTTGAGTGTAGAAGAAATTATAAATGGATTATTTTATAGACTTGTACACCCATGAAATATTCTATCTACATGGAGTGATTAATAGTATTGTTTCAGACTGTTACTCATGATTTACTTCACACTTGTGTAAGGAAATGAAAAAGGTTCTTGGTATGAAGCTCTTACTGAGTATGTATTTCCACACATTGTCAGATGCGTATTTGGAATTTATTATATAGTTTCTAGGGGATACCATGTAGGAATGTGTCCAATACTTTGGTTTACATTGGAAGAAACACCATGATTTGGTTGAATTCTTATATAATTATATTTATCAGACAACTATACATATGGAATCATATGAGGATGTTTATATTAGTCCTCATAAATCACCTCTATGTTGAATGAATTCATGTGAGTCATAGCTTCTAAGACCAAGTCTCATGTTGGAGACATCATGGAGTTTTTAGTTCTTTTGGAACCACATTGACATCCCTTAGAGTAGAAACATGTCGTATGGTGATATAATTCAATCACCCATAGTGTTTTCAAAGGGTGGTAGTGTATTCCTTCAGGTGTCTCCAAGATTGGGTCACCATATGATATTCATATAGGGAATTATGGACCTCATTATTGTTTCACTATTTGATAATGGGAAGAGAATTAGGTTGGTGGCATACTGATTGGCTTATCCATAGATGTACAATTCTATGCATGAAAATTTTAATGTGTCACAACATTGTTAGAATCATCCTAACCCTTATGATAGGAATGAAGTGGATTAAATTTATTTTTAAACCAATGTTTTAATAGAATACAATCAAATAAATGTGTTGGTTTGTAGTGATATGGGGTTTTCAGGAAAGATAGTGCTGATAATTTGAGTGTTATGGCCACATGGTCAAGTACAAGAGGAATCATGTGAAAGAGAGAGTACATGTGGGCTTCATGGCCTGATCATTTTGACATGTAATCGTAGAGTGGTTTGAGAATTCAAAACAAGGATTAGATTTTATAATATGGGGATGTTGAATGATTCAGACCTTCTCTGGATATGTATTAGGCCCATTTATATGTACTCTTTTTATTTTTTTAAGGAATAAAATATGTTATTTGGGGATTTTTTGGGTGAAATTATAAAAACTTTAAAGGAGGAGATTTAGTGCACTAATGTTAAATGGTTCACCAAAAACATTTTCATATCCCAACAAACCATATAGACCAAAACAGAGGGGATTCAAATTTAAGGGTCACAATCATTGATATTGTGTAAACTCTAAAGAGTAACTGTTCAACCGCCATGAGGTTCATGGTTAAGGCATATAGTTTTTCATGCCATGAACCCATACCCATGATATCATGAAAACTATTTTAATTAATCATAATATTAAATTTCAAATTTTGTGAACTCCCCATCTTATGTCATAATACCCCCAAAATTTACCCTAATCGAGTATTATCATTTTTGGAGACTCCCATAATAATTCACGAAGTTTATAAATGTTGTTCATGATTATTCAAATATCATTTTTAAAATATGAACCTCTTTTAGTTTCATATAGAGATCTGATTCCTTTTTTTCTCTTGCTTGTTATGCTTGATTGGGAATTTTCGTTGGATAATGTTCATAGTCAATTCTCTTGCATGTGGTATAAAATAAATTCTCATAAAATTGATTTAAAATTTCATGCATTTGTTGTGATATTTCAATTTTTATATGGGATAATTGAATCTTGGATTGAATAAATTAATTGATTAATTCATTCATTTGATTTTGGAATTGAATTAATTAATTAGTAAATTAATTTATGGTATATTGAGATTAATGAATTGGATTAGTTTTTTTGTTGAATTAATTATTGTATTATTGGGATTGTTTTATATAATTAATTAATTGTAAAATTAATTAAGGGATTGTGTAATTATTCGACTAATGTAATATGAAGTAATAATAGTTTGGGATTATCATATGGTTGACTTGATCTTCATGGAATTATGGGTTAGATGACATAAATTTTGTATAGTGGATTAATGATGATTTGATCATTAAGGCCTTTGGGACATTGATTTGGTCTCCGAGTCCTTTAAGTCCTTCGGGCCACCCAATCCTTTGGGCCAGTAAGGCTTTCGGGCCACCTCAAGGCCATCAGGCCACCTTAATTGGAGATGCAAACCAGACAACCTACAAGGATCAAGCACTATAAATAGGGTAAGCAAGGAGCTTTCAGCACAGCAGAAGCTACATGGATTGCATGAATGAGAGGGTATAGAACCTGCCATCAGGACAAGCATGTTCATGCACGAGATAGCCCAGTCGAACTGCCATGTGAAGGTGGAGAGATGATTTCACGATGAAGATGCAGGGGAAGAGCAGTTCCATGTAGTTAGTCTCGGATGTATGTATTTTTTCATGCCTACAAGAAATGAATTCTTATAAGGCCTACGTGCCATGTATTACTTATGCCTACTGGACTTGTAAGGGTTCCACCTCACCCCTTGAATGGTGGATTATCAAACATCAATTAAAAATGATGGCCTTCGGGACATTAGATGGATGTTTGACATGGACTACTACTTAAAAGGATCGTAGTGGGGAATTGATAAATTTTTTTGTGACAAGTAATACTGCTTCAAACATTAATAGTGATAAATGAGAGTGGGAGATGGAATGTTGCTTTAAAATACCACTTCTGTGAGTAATTGATAAAAGAGTTGTTGGCCATTGATTGTAGCTTCAAATACCCATGGTGTCCAATTCAAGGAAATATATTCCTAGCAATTTGGCATTGGAAAATTGTTCTAACATCATGTTTAGTTCCCTCGTCGAGGCTCCATCCCAACATATCCTTCAATCACATGGCTCTTTCCCTCATCCTAAAATGTAGACATGAATTCTATTCAAGTACGGATTTGGAATCCTAAGTATGGTGGGAGTACAACTCAGTATTCCAAACCATATGACATCTAAAACAATAACCATCAATTACAATTTATTCAATTGTATAAAAATAATATACAATACATAAATTAAATAGTTATTATATTTCATTATTAATTAATTATCAACATAATTTCTCTTGTCCGAAAACACATCCAACCCATTACTTCCTACTCTCTCCCATTTTGTAATATGATCTATACCCAAGGTAAATCATATATCCCATAAAAAATTAAAATTCATAGTGACATTATTTTTATTATCTATTTAATTTCAATTAATTTCATGTCTACATGGATCTATAGGCCATCACCAATCTCATGTTCATATAATGTTGTTTCTAGAACCTCAAGGCTATTTTGAACATCAGTCTGGGTCCCAACCCCAAGGGTATTTGGAGCATCAGTCAATGTCTCATAAAATAAAAACTTCATTCACAAATTTTGGTATAGAAGGTCTTAGATAACACCATGTTGATATTTGGAGCATCAATTTCTGTCCCACACAAAATTTCACAGTCATTCACATTTTTCACATTTTTCGAATTCAATAAGGTTAATAAAAAATAAACATCCTTTCTAAACATCACATCACATTTTAACGTCTCAAATATCAGAAAAATAAAATATCATTACTTTATTAACATGTAATAATATTAAAAATTCAAATTGTTAGTTGGATTAAATATAGGTTATCCCTCATACATGGCATATAGTCCTATTGAGACATAAATCGTCTATCTAATACTAAATAGATCCTTTAGGATTGGTGACTATGTAACTAGTTGATAAAACTGTTTGTAGTCACATATTCACGCAGTGTACTCCAATTTTCTAGTGCACATTTTTACATGCCGACTCCCTAGGATTGTTCCTCATATACATTGTGATAAATTTAAGTGTCTTATAGCTCACATTTACATTCTGTATACTTATAAAATATTATAGAGATATAAAATTTATTCTATGAAAATTGTAAATCATGTCGATATGTGTTTGGGTGTGGCCATTATGTTGATAGGACATTCCATGTGATGGATTTTAAAAAATATTTATAAATTTTTAATTAATATATTCATAATTTTTAGATATTTATGTCATGTGTGGTTTATATTAGATTTGTTACTCTTTGGGAATTAAATTTTAACATGTGACCAAAGAATCATGTAATTCATGCAATATTTAATTTGATAGTACTTGAAACACCCGAGACTTTTATGTTATATAAATCATAAAAGGAATCTTTTTCTACACAACACTTGTCTTGCTTTCTTTACACGAAATCGCGACCTTCCTCGATAGCTTGCGTCGTACGCAATACCGAGTTTCACTAAACAACGATATGCTATTAAAATATTATTAAAACTAGCCGTTATGAATAGTAATAACCAGTTTTTTAAATTTTACAAATTTTCTTTTTCAAAATGGACTTCATTTTTGGATTCGGAATATCGAAATTAGCCTAGGGTGAAATTTTGGTATTTTTCTAAAAACTTTCAATTTTTGATGAATAGTGAAACCACTAAGTGGTAGTTAAAAAACTGAATTTTTCATAAAACTTAATTTTACCGCTTCTGTGAGTGGATTTCAAAAATCCAAGAGACACGGTTGATGTCAGTATGTAAAATTTGGTTCAATGAGATGAAAATAATTTTTTGGTGAATAGTAACTTTTTTCTTTTTTTTACCACGGTTAAAAGTAAATAGGGTAATTAATGGTAAATATGATATTATTAATATCCTAACACATGTCCTAATTCTATTTGAAAAGTTTAATTCGACCAAAAACAAACTTAGTAATAAAATATGACCATTTAGGCCCACTTGGATTAGATTAGGACATTTATTATTAATTTATTTAAAGAAGGGTTAAAATAGTTAAAATCAATGTTTAATAAGTAAATAATTTTTAATATGGGGTTATACATAAGATAAATTTGACTATAAATATTAATTAGAATGATAAGAAGATTTCCTACATAATTTTATTTTATTTGTAATTTTTAGACATTAAATAATTTAATTTATAAATGACACAGGGATGATGCAGTAATTATCTTATTAATGAAATATTGACATAATTAATGTTATAAACACAAAAATAAATGTAATTTGAGACTTTTTATGAATTACACTAATTTTCTAGGTTAATATGACATTTAATTATTGATTTAATTAACTTTTTTCAAACTAATCATTCTGTTATGAGTTTCACCAAAATCAATTACTAAATAGTGTCAAAATTGACATAAAATAGTTTTTAAAAAAAATATTATATTAGTAATTGTTATTTTATTCCTAAAAATCTAAGGTTCGACCAAATGACTTAGATAAGGTTATATATATTAATAATAAACAATTTGGAGTTCTTTTGGCTGCTTATAGTAAGTTTATTAACCTCATAGTATAAGAACACAAGAAGATACGGTAAAAGTAAAATTATTTAACTTAATGTTAAATATAAATGATAAGGTTAAAATAGGAACCTAAACTTGTCTAAATTATATTGGATGAGAGTATTTCGACACATCCCCACCTTAGATTAGAAATATATCAATTTGGAGCTATTTAAAACCGAACTTGACTTTATAATAAAATAATATTTTTAGTTTTTCCAAAGGTGCCCCACTCCTCCCTTATAAAAGAGAACCTCCTCCCCCTCTTCCTCACACCACTTTGAGACTTCAAGCACGGAAAACCCCTGCCAATTCATCCTCTCCACTTCCCTAGAGACATCCTAGAGGTCCTGGTCTTCTTCTAAGATCATGTTTAGTTCCCTAAAAGAAGGTCTCAAAGAAGCACTTCAAAGAAGAGGTATTGTCCGTTACCGATTCTTTCATCTTTATTTCTTCTTCCACTTATTCTTCTTTAGTTGTTTCATTATGAAGTAATAACATCAGTATCACACATATACTGATATGTTATTATAAGTATGAAACAACCCTATTTCACCATCTATACATCCTACAGAAAAAGAAATCACCGTGCGTGCGTACGTACGGAATACAGTCTCCACGTCGTGGTGTAATCTATTTTCCACCACCACCTTACTTGGATGGGCATAATGGTGTAAATAATGACTATATATGACTATTATAAATTAATACTGATTCTGAAATAGTATACATACACTCCAATACAATTCCACGATCATAGGAACGATATCATCACTCGTGCGTACGTATGGAATATCGTCTCCACGATGTGATGCGACTCGTTCTACATGATCTTCATTTCATAATGATTATATAAATGAATTTAATGAATGAATATAATATATATTACACTATTACCATTCTAGAAATGAGGTATTTATAACCTAAAGAGAAGAATAAGAATTTATTCGACAAGACACGCATAAGAACAAAAAATTATAAACACCTGAATAACAAGTAGCAATGAAATATTACTACTAAGAAGCTAAGAATATGACCATATATGATATCATAAAAATATGTACGATTCTGTAATAAGTCAATAACATTATTTAAATCATTATACAGGAGGTTCGGAAACTTACAAAGCAAAACGGACCTAAGGTAAGGGAAATATCACAATCTCATTTTTATCCGAGATTGTTTATACTTTGGTATTTACTGGGGTGTATTTTGTCATCCACATCCATGTTTCCTAAATATGTAATATTATTTCCATCCACCTACAATTTTTTAAATCCTATTTTACCCTTCGGTGAGTTTTTAGTAAAAGATATGAAAGGAATCTTTTGTCGTTTTTCATACGAGGTACTTTTTGACTTTTCCGACTAAAATACGAGAAGAATGTTTTTTTAACTTATACGGCATGAATGGATTTTTAAAATATTATTTCCAAGAATCTTCCTTTACAAGTTTTCAAGTTTATTTTTAATCAACTTCATTTAGTTTAGAATTTTATGACATGTTAAGAAAGGAAAAGTGTTTTTGAAGTAGAAAGGATATTTTCCTCAAGAATGGAGTTCAAGTGTTTTATCAAAATTATTTTCCATCTAAGATAAAATAGGGTTCTGTTTCTATCCCTATTATTACATTGATTTGATTATTTTGTGATGGAAATTTTTTTATGAATTCCTTTATCTTATATGAATTGTTTTATGATGTCATGTTGTTTAAGAATTCCATTTTTACTACATGTGTTATGCAATGATGTATGATTTATGATTTTGTGGCACTCATAAGAATGGTATCATTATGAGATGGGTGGGACCTATATCTCCCTCTAATGCATTAGGTAGAGATTTTATATCTCATGAGATAGACATGCCTGGAACGGTAGGTTATACCGGTTCAGTGAAACAGGAATGAAACAAGGGTGACTCGGTTCAGAAAGGGACTTTGTCCACTAAGATAGTCTTGGCAATGAGTCTTGACTAACAAGAAATGATTCTCTATGATTATGTGTGTATTTCACAAAGTTTCATGTTTTATGTTATGATTATTGTGATTACATTTCACTGCCATGATTTATCCCATGTTATGAAATTATGATCTCTTTTGCAGGTTAAGATTTCCAAAAGTTATGTGCTTATGTATACGATGTGATTGATATTTATTTTCTTTACCCTTACTGAGCATTTGAGCTCACCCTTTTGTATGTTTTCTTTCCCCAGGTCAGGAAGAAGAATATTAAGTAAGATATTCCAAAAGGGACTATAGATATGATGAAATAAATGGGAGACCGTGTAGATGCTTCATGAACCAGTTGTTTATGTTTCCTAGTTTCTAAAGACATTATACCTATACGGTCCTTTTGTGGTTTTGTTATGTGTTGTAATAAGTATGTTTCAATTTTGAAGTATTAACAATGTATTTAATGTATGGGTCGTTATAGTTGGTATCAGTGTAAAGGTATAGTCAACATTTAGAAACTAGGATGTGAAAGCCTTAGTAAGAACCCTAAGGATAAGTCTAAGCATAGAACACAATCTTAGTGTTTTAGAAATGGCCATGAATAACCTAGGATAAGACCTTAAGTGTGAAATTTTATTCTTGATTATGTGGTTTTCCTATTATAATTAGTGTTGCTCACACTATTCTTCTTGGTTTTAGTCAATGGCTGGAACCCGAAGGAACCGTGTTAATACGGAATGCGACGGGAAATCCAATGATTGTCCCCCTGAGCAACCAAACGTTATGGGAGCTAGAATGCAAAATCTTGTAGCCATGCTCACACAACTTTCTCAAGATATGAATCATGCAGGACTTCCAAACGAGCAAAGGAAGGAGCAAAATTATGTTGAATCCTTCATGAGGATGCGTCCACCTTCTTTCAGTGGGTCTACTGATCCATTATTTGCTGAACAATGGATTAGTACTACTGAAAAGATATTTTCAGTTCTTCAATGTTCTGACATGATAAAGTCATCCTAGCAGTGTATTGTTTGGAAGGATATGCTGATCAATGGTGGAATCTTATTAACAATATGAGGCAAAGGGATGAAATTGAGTCCATGGAATGGGACGAGTTCAAGAACTTATTTTTCAATAAGTACTTCCCTCGTATTCTCCGAAAAAAGATGGAGAAAGAGTTTCTTGAACTATAGAAAAAGGATGATGAATCTGTTGGTACCTATGAAGCAAATTTTACTAGACTTGCAAGGTACGCTTCTGGTATTATTATCCAACATGAGAGTAAGATCGATCGATTCTTTAGTGGCTTAATACCAAGTCTTCGAAGGGCATTATCCATAAGGGACTTCAATAGCTATGGGGAAATCGTTCGATGTTCTCTCAAAGTCTAGATGGAGATTGGAGTAACCCATCAGTCATATGGGTTTGATAAGAAGAGGAAAATAGAATTCAAAGGAAAATATAAAGAGCACACTAAAAAGAAGATGATCTTTCCCTTATGCTCAATGTGTGGAAAGAAACATGGAGGGAGTTGTCTTAAAGGGACAAGTAAATGTTTCAAATGTGGAAAGGAAGGTCATCGGGCATTTGAATGCCGCGATGATGGGAAGAAGATGTCTAATGATGCAAACAAAGGAAGGGATACACAGAATGAACCAACTACACTTCAATGTTTCAAGTGCAAGGAGATGGGACATTATTCCAATAAATGCCCTAATCTAAGGGTTGATAATGATGGTCGACATCAAAAAACTCTTAAGTCTAAAAATAAAGGAAAGTCACATGCAATTTCTATCAACGATGTGGAGTACGATAACGTTGTGGTGAAAGGTACACTTACCACCCACTCTAAAGTAGAAAATGTTTTATTTGATTCTGGAGCCACCCACTATTTTATTTCTGAAGAATTTTCTAAGTGTATCACCGTATTACCTCAACAATTAGATGTTGAGTTAGCTATGAGAACACCTAATGGCACAACAGTCGCATCAAAAGTTTATAATTCTTCTCCGATCGAAGTTTGTGGGAAAGTGCTTCCTAAAATTCTTGTGATCCTTCCTATAGTGGAATTTGATGTGATTCTTGGCATGGATTGGATTTCTTTATATGGAGCTCATATCAATTGCCAAATAAGGTAAGTCACATTTCATATTCCAGATCAATCTATGATCGTCTATCAATGAAAGGATGAACATAACCTTACAGTGGAAATTTCTTCCATTTTATGGGTATTGATTCCACTAAATGAAGGTTATTTATCTCAAATTGTTGGTGAGAAACTCACGATTAAGAATATGCCCATTGTACGGGAGTTTGATGATGTCTTTCTGGAAGAATTACCAGGTCTTCCACCGAATCGTGAAGTTGAGTTTTCAATAGAACTCATACCGGGGGCTTTGCCTATTTCAAAGACACCTTATAGAATGGACCCAATTGAGTTGCAGGAATTGAAGAAGCAAATCCAAGAGAATCTTGATAAGGGATACATATGCCCTAGTGCGTCACCTTGGGGAGCACCTGTTCTATTTGTTAAGAAGAAAGATGGATCAATGAGACTCTGTATTGATTATCGAGAACATAACAAGATCACTATCAAGAACAAATATCCTCTATCGCGCATTGATGACCTATTTGACCAACTATGCGGAGCTCAATACTTTTCCAAGATTGATCTTCGTTCAGGGTATCATCAATTAAGGGTCAAAAGGGAGGATATACCAAAAACGGCTTTCCGTACAAGGTATAGACACTATGAATTTATAGTGAGGCCATTTCGTCTTACTAATGCCCCTGTTATCTTCATGGATATGATGAATAGAGTCTTTAGAGACTATCTTGATCAATTTGTGGTAGTCTTTATAGACGATATGCTTTTCTATTCAAAGAGCAAGTAAGAATATAAAGATCACTTGAGAATTATATTGAAGACCCTGAGAAAGGAGGAGATTTATGCCAAATTTTCCAAGTGTGAATTTTGGCTTCAAAAAGTTGCATTTTTGGGTCACATAATCTCAAAAGAGGGGATATCTGTGGATCTAGCAAAAATAGAGGTTATCAAAAGATGGTCGAGAACAACAACAGTAACTGAGATCCAAAGTTTTCTTGGTTTGGCTGGATATTATCGACTTTTTGTGAAAGATTTTTCACGATTATCTAATCTACTCACAAAGTTGACTCGGAAAGGAGTTAAGTTTGTCTGGATGGAAGAATGTGAAGATAATTTCAAGGAGTTGAAATGAAGGTTGTCCAGTGCACCTATGCTCACACTGCCTTGTAGTGGAGAAAGGTTTGTGATCTATAGTGATGAATCTAAGAAGGGATTGGGGTGTGTTCTTATGCAAAATGATATGGTGATAGCTTATTCCTCACGATAGTTGAAAATCAATGAGCAAAATTACCCAACACATTATTTGGAGTTAGCTATGGTAATATATGCATTAAAGATTTGGAGGCATTACCTTTATGGTGAAAGGTGTGATATTTATACTGATCATAAAAGTTTAAAGTATATTTTCCCAAAAAAGGAGCTGAATATGTGCCAAAGAAGATGGTTGGAGCTGATTAAGGATTATGACTGGTCAATCCATTACCACCCTGGGAAAGCAAACAAGGTGGCAAATGCATTAAGTCAACAAGACCATGCTAGTTTATCCATGATGAGGATCACAAAAGATCCAATATTTATGGATTTACAAATGATGGATCTTGGAATTATAATGGAAGGGGTAAATCTTATCTTTCTCAAATGAATGTTCAACCATCTATACATGTGAAGATTAAAGAGGCACAGAAAGAAGATGTCGAGTTACAAAAGAAGGTGAGAAATGTTCATGAATTCAACATTGATTGTGATGGTATAATAAATTTTAGGAATCGGGTTTGTGTTCCTCCCATCCCCGAATTAAAGAAGGAGCTGCTGGATGAGGCTCATAGTTCTTCATTCTCTATTCATCCTGGAAGCACGAAGATGTATAGGGACCTGAAAGAGTACTTCTGGTGGGATGGCATGAAAATAGATGTTGCTGAATATGTCTCTCGATGCTTGGTTTGTCAACAAGTTAAAGCTGAGAGAGAGAAGTCTAAGGGGATGTTACAACCATTACCCATAACTGAGTGGAAATAGGAAAATATCACTATGGACTTTGTCACAGGACTTCCTAAAACATCCAAAGGCAATAATGCTATCTGGGTCATAGTTGATCGTCTTACAAAGTCTGTACACTTCATTGCTATTAGAGAGGATTTCTCTCTGGATCAGCTTGCCAGGATATATGTAAAGTAAGTGGTAAGATTGCATGGAGTACCACTTTCTATTATATCTGATCGGGATCCGAGATTTACCTCGAAGTTCTGGCGAAGTCTTCATCATACTCTAGATACAGAGTTGAGTTTCAGCACTGCTTATCATCCTCAGATATATGGTCAGTTTGAGAGAACAATTAAAACCCTAGAAGATATGTTGAGAGCTTTCTCTATGGATTTCAAAAGTGGTTGGGATCAACACCTACCTCTGGTGGAATTTTCTTATAATAATATCTTTCACTCCAGTATTCAGATGGCTCCTTATAATGCTCTCTATGGAAAGAAATGCAGGACTCCAACTTGCTGGGATAAAGTTGGGGAAAGAAAGCTATTATGACCTGATCTCGTTGATGAAATGGAAGAAAAGGACATATCTATTCAACAACACATAAGAGCATCTCAGAGTCGACAGAAAAGTTATGCCAACAACCGAAGAAAAGACCTAGAGTTTGAAGTGGGTGATAAAGTGTTCTTACGAATATCTCCCTAGAAGAGGGTTATGAGATTTGGAAAGATGGGGAAGTTGAGCCCTAGATATATCGGTCCTTTCGAAATACTAGATCGTGTTGGGAAGGTAGCTTACCGATTGGTTCTTCCACCGAATCTCTCTCAAGTCCACGATGTGTTCCATGTATCTCTCCTGAGAAAGTACATACATGATCCTTCACATGTACTCAGCTCAGATGTTGTACCGCTGGAGCAAGATCTTTCTTATGAAGAACAACTGATAGAGATTATGGATCGTAGCGAAAAAGTCCTATGAAACAAGACCACTCGATTGGTGAAAGTTTTATGGAGGAACCACCAATTATAAGAAGCTACATGGGAGCTTGAGGATATGATGAGGGAGAGGTATCCTCATCTGTTTGTTACAAAGTGACAAATTTTGAGGGTGAAATTCATTTTAAGGGGGGTAGAATGTAACACCCAAGACTTTTATGTAATATAAATCATCAAAAGAATCTTTTTCTACAAAACACTTGCTTGGATTTCTTTACACGAAATCGCAACCTTCCTCGATAGCTTGCGTCCTACGCAATACTGAGTTTCACTAAACAACGATATGCTATTAAAATATTATTAAAACTAGCCGTTATGAATATTAATAACCAGTTTTTGAAATTTTATAAATTTTATTTTTCAAAATGGACTTCATTTTTAGATTCGGAATATCGAAATTAGCCTAGGGTGAAATTTTGGTATTTTTCTGAAAACTTTCAATTTTTGATGAAAAGTGAAACCACTAAGTGGTAGTTAAAAAACTGAATTTTTCATAAAACTTAATTTTACCGCTTCTGTGAGTGGAATTTCAAAAATCCGAGAGACACAGTTGATGTCAGTATGTAAAATGTGGTTCAATGAGATAAAAATAATTTTTTGGTGAATAGTAACTTTTTACATTTTTTTACCACGGTTAAAAGTAAATATGGTAATTAAGGGTAAATATGATATTATTACTACCCTAACACATGTCCTAATTATATTGGACAAGAGTAATTTGACCAAAAACCAACTTAGGAATAAAATATGACCATTTAGGCCCACTTGGAATAGATTAGGACATTTTTTTATTAATTTATTTAAAGAAGGGTTAAAATAGTTAAAATCAAAGTTTAATAAGTAAATAAATTTTAATATGGGGTTATACATAAGATAAATTCGACTATAAATAGTCATTATAATGATAAAAAGATTTCCTACATAATGGTATTTTATTTTTAATTTTTATACATTAAATAATTTAATTTATAAATGACACAAGGATGATGCAGTAATTATCTTATTAATGAAATATTGACATAATTAATGTTATAAACACCAAAATAAATGTAATTTGAGACTTTTTATGAATTACACTAATTTTCTAAGTTAATATGACATTTTAGTATTGATTTAATTAACTTTTTTTGAACTAATCATTCTGTTATGATTTTCAAAAAAATCATTTACTAAATAGTGTCAAAATTGACATAAAATAGTTTTTAAAATAAATATTATAATAGTAATTGTTATTTTATTCCTAAAAATTTAAGGATCAGCCAAATGACTTAGATAAGGTTATATATATTAATAATAAACAATTTGGGGTTCGTTTGTCTGCTTATAGAAAGTTTATTAACCTTATAGTATAAGAACAAAAGAAGACACGGTAAAAGTAAAATTATTTAACTTAATGTTAAATCTAAATGATATGGTTACAATAGGAACCTAAACTTGTCTAAATTCTATTGGATGAGATTATTTAGACCCATCCCCCCCATAGATTCGAAATATATCAATTTGGAGCTATTTAAAACCGAACTTGACTTTATAATAAAATAACATTTTTAGTTTTCCCAAAGGTGCCCCTCTCCTCCCTTATAAAAGAGAACCTCCTCCCCCTCTTCCTCACACCACTTTGAGCCTTCATGCTCGTCCAAACCCTGCCAATTCCTCCTCTCCACTTCCCTAGATACATCCTAGAGGTCCTTGTATTCTTCAATGACCATGTTTAGTGCCCTAAAATAAGGTCTCAAAGAAGCACTTCAAAGAAGATGTAATGTCTGTTACCGATTCTTTCATCTTTATTTCTTCTTCCACTTATTGTTCTTTAGTTGTTTCATTATTAAGTAAGAACATAAGTATCACTCATATACTGATATGTTATTATAAGTATGAAACAACCCTATTTCACCATCTATCCATCCTACAAAAAAAGAAATCACCGTGTGTGCGTACGTACGGAATACCGTCTCCACGCCGTGGTGTAATCTATTTTCCACCACCACCTTACTTGGATGGGT
This sequence comes from Viscum album, assembly GCA_963277665.1. Classification (NCBI taxonomy): domain Eukaryota; kingdom Viridiplantae; phylum Streptophyta; class Magnoliopsida; order Santalales; family Viscaceae; genus Viscum; species Viscum album. Next base: position 1,602,168,616 of record OY728141.1, on the reverse strand, counting down.
ATAATGGTGTAAATAATTTCTATATATGACTATTATAAAGTAATATTGATTATGAAATTGTATACATACACTCCAATACAATTCCACAATCATAGGAATGATATCATCACTCGTGCATACGTACGGAATACCGTCTCCACGATGTGATGCGACTCGTTCTACATGATCTTCATTTCATAATGATTATACAAATGAATTTAATGAATTAATATGATATATATAACACTAATACCATTCTATAAATGAGGTATCTATAACCTAAAGAGAAGAATAGGAATTTATTCGACAAGACATGCATAAGAACAAAAAATTATAAACACCCGAATAACAAGTAGCAATGAAATATTACTACTAAGAAGCTAAGAATATGACCATATATGATATCATAAAAATAAGTATGATTATGTAATAAGTCAATAACATTATTTAAATCATTATACAAGAGGTTCAGACACTTACGAAGCAAAACGGACCTAAGGTAAGGGAAATATCACACTCTCATTTTTATCCGAGATTGTTTATACTTTGGTATTTACTAGGGTGTATTTTATCATACACATCCATGTTTCCCCAATATGTAATATTATTTCCATCCAGCTAAAATTTTTAAATCCTATTTTACCCTTCATTGAGTTTTTAGTAATATATATGAAAGGAATATTTTGTCATTTTTCGTACGAGGTACTTTTTGACTTTTCCGACAAAAGTACGAGAAGAATGTTTTTTTAACTTATACGGCATGAATGGATTTTTAAAATATTATTTCCAAGAAGCTTCCTTAACAAGTTTTCAAGTTTATTTTTAATCAACTTCTTTTAGTTTAGAATTTTATGACATGTTAAGAAAGGAAAAGTGTTTTTTAAGTAGAAAGGATATTTTCCTCAAGAATGGAGTTCAAGTGTTTTATCAAAATTATTTTCCATCTAAGATAAAATAGGGTTCTGTTTCTATCCCTATTATTACATTGATTTGATTATTTTGTGATGGACTTATTTTTATTAATTTCTTTATCTTATATGAATTGTTTTATGATGTCATGTTATTTTAGAATCCCATTTTTACTACATGGGTTATGCAATGATGTATGATTTATGATTTTGTGGAACACATAAGAATGGTATCATTAAGAGATGGGTGGGACCTATATCTCCCTCCAATGCATTGGGTAAAGATTTTATATCTCATGAGATAGACATGCCTGGAATGGTAGGTTATACCAGTTCAGTGAAACAGGACTGAAACGAGGGTGACTCGGTTCAGAAAGGGACTTTGATCACTATGATAGTCTTGGCCATGAGTCTTGACTAACAAGAAATGATTCTCTATGATTATGTGTGTATTCCACAAAGTTTCAGGTTTTATGTTATGATTATTGTGATTAAATTTCACTGCCATGATTTATCCCATGTTATGAAATTGTGATCTCTTTTACAGGTTATGATTTCCAAAAGTTATGTTCTTATGTATACGATGTGATTGATATTTCTTTTGTTTACCCTTAATGAGCATTTGAGCTCACCCTTTTGTATGTTTTCTTTCCCCGGGTCAGGAAGAAGGATATTAAGTAAGATATGCCAAAAGGGACTATAGATATGATGAAATAAATGGGAGACAATGTAGACGCTTTATGAACCAGTTGTTTATGTTTCCCAGTTTCTAGAGACACTATATCTATACGGTCCTTTCGTGGTTTTTTTATATGTTGTAATAAGTATGTTTAAATTTTGAAGTATTAAAAATGTATGTAATGTATGGGTCATTATAGTACTTGACATTAAAGTATCTGATAAATTGTTTATTTATTTCTTCACAAGAGTAAACAATATATGAGTATAATGAATGTTGGTTTGATTTATAGGGTTATTCACCATGTTTCCTCCAAGGTGTATTTATGTACATAATTAATTGTGAAGAAACATCAGTTATTTTGTTTAAATTTAAAATGGATGAGAATCTTAAGTATTTTTGGATGAAAAATATGACAAAATAATAGATTAATTGAATATAATAATATGTTCATTTGAGAAAGATCTATCTTAATTAAATATTAATAATAATTTAATTATAGTTTTATTATATGAAAAATCAATTGTATTCGTGTTTATGATAATGATAATTGAATAGAAATTTGTATGGGATTTTTCTTGTTTATTTTATTATTAAATTAAATCGCTATCATGGGTACCTCCTCTCCTCTTATTATGAATGGGCCTACATTAAATGGTTTGTTGTATGTAAACTACTCTCACCTCACATGAATTTGAGTAAATTCATATGTAATCGATGGAGCTCCCATGTTAGTGGATTCGGTTCAATTATAGAGCTTAGGTAAAACCAATACAAGAGAGATACATAATTGGAGATGTGGAAAGTCATAACATAAAATTTAATTGGATCAAGGAGTTTTTCACTTAGGTAAATGGTTAGTTTATCAATAGATATATAAACTAACCATTAGTAATATCCCATTACAATACTACTATATTATTTATTTTTTTTCTACATTCATCATTATTATCTTTGGATGTTTTTTTCAATCCCATAAATTAATGAAATTAGTGAGTTCAAGATAGAGATAAAATAGATTAGATTTTTCCTAAATATTATCTAATACATGGTTGATCATTTATGTATATCCACTTAATATTAACAATCATGTAATGAAGATAATAAATTCATATTTATGAATAATTGATAAAATTCCTCAATTAAATATATTATGTGAGTATAACATCCACTACATTTGTTTCAATCTAACCATAGTTTCAATGAGTTGACCAAACAAATTTGGGGATCTTTTGGGTTTTAGAGAATTATAACATGATGTTTTGTGATGGCTTAACTTACATCACATTAATGGTAGACTATAAAATAATGACTTGGTGTAACTAGAAGTCATGGTTTGAGAAAATACAATTTAATTATTTCAATATTGGAGATTCCACTAAATAGATAATGGAAATGTGAGTTAATCGGGTTGGAATTTGTAATTCCTACATAAAATAATTCATGTTTGCTGACCAACCAAAGTTGGAGTAATAAGAATGTGAATATGGATCCTTACTTCTATAATGTCAATGAAACATGATATTTTAATGCCAATGGTGTGGGAAACTGGGTTTCGATAAAATAGTGGGAGGATAAACAATATTTTCTAATTTGTTAACATGTTATTCGATAATGTATTAAAATTATGCTAATCTTAATTTTTAAAAACAACATAAAAATAACTTCAAAAATATTCTTGTGGTTTATAAATGATAAGGATAATCTTCTTACCATAAAAAACTTACAAGTGTGGAAAAGGTATTTACGTGTTATCCTTCACCATGAAATGAAATTGTATATTCTGGAAGAACCTCTTCATGATACCCCTTGTAAAAAGTAATGTGATGAGGATTTATTAATCTATGGGATACATTTCAATGATTCTAAATATGTTCAATGTAAAATGTTGTCATCCATGAACAATGATATTTTAATGTATCATGGGGACATGGATACATATAGAATGATATATCACCATTGTTAACTCTTGCTTGATAAGGTGAGAAAACATTTGTATGAGACCTCTGTTATATTGTTTACAACTATAATTGGAGATTCTGTGATTGTTAGGCCTCATGTAGTCCAGATTATTGTCTACAATAAACTCTTAGATATATTTGGTATTATATTCACATATGAGTTGTGTATAGATCCCATTAATTCATATCATTACAAGACCTTCTCTAGTATTACAGTTAATTAAAATTTTATAAATATTGATAAGATTTTTCTCAGAACATTTTACTGTGATTCTATATGTTGATGAGGGTGTGGTTCATGATAAGCTCATTGTCTTTAATGTAAAATGTAAAAATAATGGAAAGGAAAATGGGTCCAATAATCATTACATATCTAATGATCTTGACCACTATCCTTTCAAGAGGAGTAATATCAAAAGTTAGGGAAAGGAAATGAGGTGGTATGTTTGAATTTGGAATGTCAATCCACTAGAAGAGAAACTACACATAAAAGAAAGGGTTAGTGAAAGGGGTGTTCATTATCCATTGTAATATTTTAGTATCTTCACATTGGTTATTAGATACATCTTGTGGTTATCACATATTTATCCAAATTTAGAAAAAGGAATATTTTGAAATATTTCTAGAGGAGGGGTGTATTTGAGAGCTGTTAATGGTGCGTGGAAGGCTGCCCTACACATTAGTGACTATATCCTTTCATTTCCACCAAGAATTATTTTTGTTTTAAATTTTTTTTTATGTTTCTACGTTTACCAAGAACATCATTTCAAAAAAATTCCTATACACATATGGGTTTATTTACATGTTTGGAAATAAATTTTTTTCTCTTACAAACTCATCATATGTTATGGTATGGAACATTTAATTAATAGAATTTATGCATTAAATTATGGAAACCAATTCATTATGAATTGATAACAAATCAGGTTGACAAGAATATGATAAAACCAAGCTATGAAATTACCATCTTGGTCATTTCAACAAAAATAATTTTAAAATGATATATAAAAATTATTATTTAACCACTTCAAAGCTAAAACGACATGAAAGATTCTGTTTTTTATTATAATGGAAAATAACACAACTAAATTTTTTAGGATAGTGTGAAAATACGACATATATTATTGATCAGTAAATAGAGATATGTGTGGAAAATTTCTAGAAAAATATTGTGGGAGAAATTCTTACATAATAAAATTTATTGACGACCTGAGTAGATACTGATATGCTTACATGGTGAGGTATAAATCTAAATCCATTGTGAGAGTCAAGGAACTTAATAATGAAGTAGAGAATCTACATGGAAAGAAGATTAATAATATTTGATCATATTGAGGTGGTAAATATCATATCCTTGTTTTTATCAACATATTATGGGTGTTTGACATCAATATCATCTCTCTCAACTTTATACACTATATTGGCATGGTGTTAATGAAAGGAGAAATTGTTCCTTTTTAGGCATGGTTAGTTATATAATGATTCATCAAGATCATTCATTATCCTTTTAAAAATATGAATTACTAACTACAACATTCACACTAAACTGAGTACCAACAAAAATATATATGGAATTTTATTTAGGTTATTGAGTAAATAGAAAAACGTTTTTTTCACATTCACATTTATGGTGTTTTGAGGAGTTTGTTAAGGACCTCCCCAAAAAATAACCCAGTGGTGACAATTGAATCTTTATAAGGTATCCTAAATTGAAAAATTGATATTAACTATTCATCTTGTCTCTCAAGAAAGTGATTATCACTAGAAAAGATTTTTATCTTTAGATGGATAAGTTCCTCAGAAATGATAGTGGGAAAACGAATGACATCGATGAATTGTATGCTCATGATACTCAAGAGTTGGTATTGGAATATATTATCTTGGTCAATGTGGGAGAAATATTTCTTGATACACAAGTAGTACATATGATTACAAGAGATGTAGAAGATAAAAAGTTATAAAGTTTTCTAGTAACTAAATATGGTGACACATTATTGGTTAAAAATGTTGAACAAATCTCTAGAAAAGAGGTAATAGAGATCTTAGAATATGAATGATGGAATAAATACATGAATTTGGAAATTGATTACATGTATCATAAACATTTTTGGGGTTCTGATTGATTCATATGATTATGTAAATCTCATTGAATCAAAATGTGCATTTTTATGGGAAGCTAGACATGGAATGTAATGTAGACACTGGTAAGGAAAGAGAGATTCTAAATTGTTTAAAAAAATTATGGAATTTACTAAGATGAATCCTTTCAGTAGATTACATGTTTGAATCTATCAAAATTTTACATGTTGTAGCATCTTAATATGACTATTATATTTAAAAGATGCTTGTAAAAACTAAAATTCATAATTGGATCCTTCATAATGAATTTTAAATAAGATATCCAGAAGGTTTTTTGACTCTAGGTGATTTTAAAATGACATGATATTTTCAATGATCTATTTTTCGATTGATGTCAAAATCCTAGAAATAAAAAATTTGATTTGATGAATCTATAAAACAATTATGTTTCATTAAGAATGAATCTGAGATGTGTTTCTACAAGTTGTTTATTGAGAATGCTGTCATTGTTATAGTATTATTTGATGATGAAAAATTACTTATTTGAAATATCATTCCATTATTATTGTCAATTATGGTCTGGTTGAACAATTGTTTCTCTATGAAGGTCTTAGGTGAAGTATCCAATATTAGAGGGATTAAAATACTTCATGATACATCCAACATGCTTCATGGACAATGAAAAATTACATTTGTTGATAATATACTAAAGATAATTTGTATAGAATAATCCAATAGGGTATTAGTTTTATTTTCACATAAATTGCATCATTCTAAGAAAATGTGTCCTTAGAAATAAGAGAAGGAGAGAAAGAGAAATATCTCATATGCTTCAGCGATATGACCAATCATGAATTCCATGTTATGTAATAGACATGATGTTTATTATACATTGATATCAGTAGGAAGATATCTAGAAAATATAATAGAACAACATTGTTAGGACCTTAACGATATCCATATGAGTCTGAGAATAATTAAGGATATATTCTTTTTCTATATAAGATTACAGGAGCTAGTAATTAGGGGTGATACTAATTATGGTTTTTAGAAAAATCAGAATGATACGATCTTGTTGTCAGGAAACATTTTTTATCAATAATAGAGATTTAAGTTAGAAGTGTACAAAGCATCTAGTTATTTCTGATTCTATACTAATTTCCAATTATATAGTGGATTTTGATTAATCTATGGATGTTTTTGGGATGGAAAACTATTTCCAAGATCTTGATGTGGTTCCTAGAAGAAAACATCCTATTACAATATATTGTGGTAATACTGTAACGCATGATCTTGAAAAAGAGACAAGGCCACACCAATAGAAAATTCATATACTCTAGAAGTATCACCTATTGGAACATTTTTATTAAAGGGGTGAGTGATAGTGCGCCAAGTACCAGTAGAAGATAAAATGGAGAACCCTGTTACTAAATTCATATCTCATCAAAAAAATTTGTATCATGTGAGAAGATGCAGACTACGGGGTGTTAACGGCTGGATCTTGTGAATGTTAGAGTCATTTGTAGTTGGTTGTTGAGAAACACTTTCTTTGTACATTATAATTACTAGTATTCAGAGATTGGAATAATGACAAACTTATTTTCACATAATTATTATTCTTAAACAATACATATTAGGATATAATGTACCAATAGTAGATGTATCATGAGAAGAATATAGTATTTCCCCACTATGAAGAAAACCAATTAATTCTCAAACACTATTATTAAAAAAAATTATTGATGGATGATATCAGTTTGTGAAAGAAATGATACAGGATAGTTGGGGTGGAAACTCATAGAACATCAAGGTACTCTCTCATTATATATTCCCATGGAAATATATACTTTTATATATTATGATAATGAGACCAGCCATTAGTAAATCCATTTTAATGGTTTTCTATATACAAGTATAATTTTCAAGAAGACAAAGACTGAGAAATCTATCATATAGGATGATGGTACTATAATTCTACTTGATTGATTAGAGATATCATGATAAAGGAATTATATTACATAGTAAGCAACCGTATGTGGTATTATGTTGTAGAAGCATTAACTTCCTTCCCTTTGTTTTCCATGGAATGTTGCTAGATGATAACTATGGACTTAGGTAGCATTTCTTAATGCCACAGGGAAATATACCTAGTGGGTCACACACAAAGCATGACTAGAATCTCGGTTAAATAAAAGTATTATTATTTATTACTTAGAAAGATAAATAAATATTATTCTCATACATGGTTTAATAATTATTCATATTTTCATGATTCTATATAATTATTCACCTATAATTCAAGATAATATAATGTGGAAAGAATATTTAATCAATATATTTTTTTTATTTAGTGAATATAATATTTATTTATTTGTTAGTGAATAATGTTGTGATATTTATTTAATAAAAAAATAGACATTAATCAAAGGTAGATAAATATTATGGACGATTGGGGAGTATTGTTTATCGATAAATGGAGAAATAAAAAATAATTAATATTATTAAATTAAATAATATTTAATTAAATTCCCAAGACAAGTTCATGTTGGGAAATAATTGTATTATTATTATTATATAACATGGGGCATTGTATGTATTAAATTAAAAATAACAGGATATGTTTAATTCTTTATTTCTATCCATAGATATATAAAAACCAAATTATAATATTTTTGTCATAGAGCCAATTAAATTTTTTGGTTGTGCTGAGTGGACTAGGTGAATCAAATCAATCCAAAGAAATCTCTATTCTCCAAGAATTCCCTCATGATTGGAGAGATATCATCATCCAACTCCCACTCTCAAATCAAGAGAGATCAAGGAGAACGATTTGGAAGTAGTTCTGAATGTGATCCAAGGTCGACGACAAAAGAAATAGGATCTACAATAGTAGAACATGGATCACCCTTCATCAATTTTTAGATTCATTAAAAAAGATTTTTTTATCACCTCTATAGGGATTATTCACTTAATTCCTACAACAAAATAATAATACAACGATGACCTTTTTCTGGTCCATAAAAAAAGAAATAAATTACACTACGTAATTATTTGATTAAATAAATTGATTATGAAAGATATACGATGGTCCTACATCTAGATCCATTGTTATATCCATTGTTTAAATTATTTTATTCTATTCAATAGATCATGATGATTATCATTGTTTAAATATAGTGTTTAACATATATCATGGAAAACAATCCTGGCAAAAACCATTGCACACTTTCGTTATGCTCGAAACCTACAATACAGTCTGATATATCCTACCTAGAAATAATAAACTAATAATGGGGATCAACGCAAAATTTCCCTATAATAAATATTTGAATGTTTTTTTTCACATACAGAATTTATTCTTGTGAAGAGTGTGAGTACTACTTATAGGGGAAATACCTATTGTGTCTAAAGAAAATACTAATATAAAGAGAACTGTATGATGAAGATTGAGTAAAATATTAAAAGGTAGGTAAATAAAATAGTATTCATTTTGTGATTATATTAAAATTAACCACATTTGTCCTCGACTCCATGTGGCCCCTATACCCCTCAAACATGATTTGTCCCATGATATTTTTTAAATAATTTATCATACGGATCAAATGTAAAATAAACAAGGAGCATCAGTCTAGGTATCCCAAAAGGATTGATAATGTCAATTATGATGATCCCAAACTTATATTATAGGGGACATAGGTCAAAAAACATGGATAATAAATGAATTTCTCCAATAAGGTTTCATAACTCCATGTATGAAAATGTCTATCATCCCATTCAATGAAATATATTTCCATGTCCATACCCATGGAGTTCAGAGAAGTAGTACATACTCTAAAACTACGGTGCATTTGGGATCCTGGTAGATCAGTGTGACTTCCCTAGTGGATATGATAATTAGTTCAATATCCTACCAAAAATATATAATATTACCTATTCTTATAGAATCATTATAGAACCTAATGCATGGATGATTAATTTCATGTATGAAATCATAAACCATTACATTTTAAATGGATTAAATTATACAAGTTTATATTTAAATAAAAAAATTAACTCATTAATATTTATGATTAAACTTAATTAATTTATCAATATTCAATCCCCTTTATAATTTCATCATTTTCTAATGACAAAAATACATTTAAAATGTGAAAATTCCTCAAAACATTCCCAACAAATTTTACATGACATAAAATTACTAAAACCATATATCATTATCATGTAATTAGAAGAAACCCTTATGTGCATGGATATCCTCTAGATAAACTAATCAGGATCTAAGAACATTATTTTCCATTAAAACCAATAATAAATCCATAAAAACATTTTCACCCATGGTTTGACCATACACCCATTTCTATTCAGTTTTTTAATATCTTATGAAAGCACATTAAAATAACCCTGAGTTAAACACCTTATTTCAAGACAATATCCATTTTATTAAACTCATTCCCTCATTTGAAACAAAAACTAAATCAAAATTCAAATAAAACTATTTCATATTTTCTAAATTCATCATATGATTTTTTAACTATAACCTATAACATTGAATTTTTCATATTTTAAGAGTCCATATGAGTGGATGTTTGTCTAGTCTAACAAAAACATATATACAATTAGATACATGGAAGGTATAGTTAAACAAATTAATTCCCAAATCCATCATATTAAACAAATATATGAAAATAGAACATTAATGAGATCTATGTAACATACCACATTCTCATTTCAATTCATTTTCATGATTATGGGTACAGCTCTTAAAAAACATACCCCATTATCAATGCCTTACAAATCATTTCCACAGCATGGTGGCCATGCCAAGGTTTATTCAAGAACGATAAAAATCCCTCATCACCCAACCATGATCGTTGAAACATCCAAACCCCAAACTCATGAAAAGAATCAATAATTAATTAATTATAACATTTATAATTAAATAATTAATTAGTCCCCAATATAATATAATAATAGAAAACTTATTGGGTAAGAACCTCTTTGAAAAACACCATGAAACCTCCATTCAAATTCATAAAAGTCTCCCAGAACCTATCCTTGGATTATCCAAAAGGGTAAATTTCATTTATATGATTAATAGTAACCCAATATATTGAAAAAAATATGAAATTTCATCAAGATTTTGTACCATAAGGAATCATCATGAAATGATATTTGGAATTTGACTCAGGATCTCTGCTATGAAAGCCATCCAAAATCCTCATAGTTCATGGTCGATTCCACCATGCTCTAATGGAATAAGAATCAAATACCAAAACTAATACATCCAAAATTAAGAAATCAATTTATATTGGAAATGTTAAAGATCAGTAAGTAAAATATCACCATAAATGTTTAATAATCTCCATGAATGCACCCCAAATTGAAGAATGAAAGAAAGTGGAAGAGGTTCGGGAAACTCATGGTCCATGTACAACTAATTAAAGGAGAAGACATTGGAGTGGAAAAACACATGAGTGGGTGTTTTTAGTGTAGTTCCCCAAATATAAAATATGGGAATCCCTATGTTTTGAACTCATATTGTACCAGAATTTCTACCAATATTTTAGTTGAACAAGTCCTTGTAAAACCACCAGGACATTTTCACTGCTCAGTTCACCAAAAAATGAAGCAGTCATATCTCAACCCAATTTAATAAAGATAAAAATTTAAACCATTCATAGGATATGTACCATGTCTTAGAACCTCCTAATAGTCATCTTGTATGTCCTTTTTCCATGCCCAATTTACCCAAAACAGCTCTCAAACAATGAAACTCAACATTAATCAGTCCAAATTGAACAATAAACTTCTTGTAGATCATGTTGTCATACAGTTTATCTAAAACAATGAACACCAAACCTTCCACCGATTTTAATAACTCAAAAATTCTTAAAATATAACACCAATAATATATTACTTTTTAGATCATATGATCTACCACAGAAGAGTTTTTTCTCACCTCAAATTGACACAATGTAAATTTCCAACTCATATAATATAATTTTGATTCATGATCCATATTTTACCAGTATAACAGATTAAAATTCAAAATTGTTCTGAAATTATTTACCTAAATCTACCAAACTTTAGTAAGACAATAGCTGATTCCTTCTACCATTACACTGGCATTATTACAATAAATGAAATCTAGAGGGAAATAAGAGTTTAGTTGTAAACGTAAATTAGATACATACATGAGTCTTATATTAAAAATGAATACATAAATTATTGAATAATTTTTCAGGGGGAACTATATTACCACTTTGAATATCTGTAAATTTATTTCCATGAACCCTTCTTGGATTCCTATAGAAGGAAAAAAATAAGGGTTATCTCAAATGCTCAGTAAGAGTAAAGTACAGTGGTAGTAAAAAGGATTCATTAGGCACAACCAATATGTAATTATAATAACTGAAATCATATACCAACTATTCAATAAAATGGGGGGAGTGAATAAAAAATTGGGTATGTAAAATAATTGAAAATGCATTCTATTTAAATAACTAGACAATGGATAATTAATATAGAAAGTTAAATCATTGAAAATAATGTCAATTATTCAATAAAATAATAATGAAATGATTCTACTCTTTTGGACAAAATGAAAATATCATGGATATTAATAACTTGATCAAAATGAAGTAAATGATGAATTATGGGATGTCATGTTTCTTATGCACTTGTTACAGTTACCATCACAATCTATTTTCAAGATATTTTAATTTTGTTGGTTAAAACCCATATATTCCTCTTATAGAAAAACACAAAGTGTTTTTCTATACCTAATTTCATCTTTTGATACTCCCAATGAATCAAGGGGTGTTCACTAACCCATCACTAACCTGTTTAGTTAATTTTCAAATCAATACTCATATAACTGAAAATTGATTTAATTCACAAAAATAGTTCCTTCTAAAATATATTTATTGAAATAAAGATACATATTTATCAATATTTTCCCAAATAATAATATAACTATAATAGTAAACAATTTATGTAGAAGATTTTTATAGTTTATGAAATGAACATATCAATGATAAATGATATATATTATTAGGGTAAATTTTATGTACAATGATCACTAGAAAGTGAATACTCCATATGGAATAAAAATATAAATGTTGGAAGTATATGTTAATAATATACATGAACAAACAAAAAATCATATAGAGTAATAAAATTGATGGTATCAATACAACATATCCCAGTTGGATAAAAAAAATAAAATTTTGATATTCTTTATTTTTATAAATAATATAAAATTATACTTTAAAATAGTTCTTGAAAAAATATAATTTTCAATTTGAAACTTTTTTCAAGAAAATATATTTGAAAAAAAAATTTCAAATTTTTTTTTTTTAAAAAATTCCTTATTATCTTGAAAGGGATGCTTAAATGGAGTGATGCATTTTAATTCAATACATTCCAAGTAATGAAAAAAAGAACATTCATTTTTCATGGTAAAATGGATAGAAATGTGCCTTGTTTCTAAAGTTGAAATATAGTTTTTTGAATAAAATTAGAAAAATTCATAAATATAAATAATTTATTCAATAATTCATTTTTTAAAGGATTAAAAAATTGAAAATTTTTTAAACAATAATTTTTATATGTGAATAGGTTCTCCTAAGAAAGGGAGAAAAGATGTCTAGTTTTGTAAAAATATTTCGTAAACAATTTTGAGTACCAAAGAGATTAAAATAGTAAAATTAAATGAAAAATTTCATGAATAAACATAGGAGAGAAATATTAATGGATTTATTGAAAAATAATAATTTCAATTCTATATGAATAAATTTAAGTATAACCAATCTCGATTATAATGATATTCAGATATAAACCCTTAATGTGATCATAACATTGAAGTGTGAATTGGTCAATTAATTAATTATGTGTTTCATTCATAAATGAAAATATAATAAGTATAATTAGATAAATATATTCTAATATTCATTATACATATAATCATAGAATATTAGTGACATTAAGGAACTAATATAACCCGATGAAAAAGTAATTGAGTTTTGAAAATTCTATTCCACTTGGTAATTTTATGGTAAAAACCTTGGATGAAATAATTAAAATTGAAACTAAAAGTATCAATAATTATGATGAATTAAATAAATTACATTTCAATGTGTTATTATTTTCACTATATATAATTATTCATGTGGACAACGATAATGTGTTCCTCAAAGAATAAAAACTGAGATAAAGTCAGCTGCCTTGAATAATATTTTTGGTGAACATGCTTTAATATACTACATAAGGGTTTTAAAATTTTTAATTTGTTTTTAAAAAACAATATTAATAATATCATATATTACTATATTTTAATATCTTTATATAATTTTGATAAAAAATCATTAATTAATTTCTTTATTTTAGGTTCTAATTTCTATGTTTTCAATTATTTTTTCACATTAATGTTTTTTTTATTATGCAAATCATAATTCAATCACCACCATGATATAAATCATGAATAAATTAAAATATATATTAGTTGTATATATATTTAGAATAATCCATAGTATATGGAGAAAGGAATTGAAATGCACTATTTATGGAGATGGTATATCGTATATAAGCATGAACGATACATCAATTTCTATGTCATATTTAAATTAATTTAAGGACAATGATATATATGTTTATTATAATAAAATAGTAAATTAATTTCACATATTCTACATAGTATTATTATAACCATTTTAATTCATTCCATGTAAATACAGAAAGAATCAAATCTCTTTGGGGATGCGGTAGTCCATACGTCCACTAATGATGTTATCCTCTTCCAACAAAATACTATGCATGAAGGTGTGTCTATATTAAAATTTCATGAAATATAATGAATATATATATATAAGAAATATCATATATAAAATATAAATCCATAATTTTTCCAACCATTAAAATTGATAAATGGAAGAGTGCATGACATCAGTTCACAAAGTGGTGGTCCTTTGTACAAAAGAACGACGATTGTGTATCCCATTTTTTAGAAGTGTGTGAATGATTAGGTAAAAATAATTCATTAAAAACATATAATTATTTTTAATAAACTAAGGTTATTTTATAATAATGATATAAAAATAATTTATGGCATGTAGATTAAATGCAAAGAAAGTGATAATTGAAGAGGGTTACCTCTTATTCGGTTTACTCCTTTTAGTTTATAAAAACTTATTTTTTTATTTAAATTTATGAGGAATTTTATGATTCTAATATTTGGGGAGTGAATTTGGGGTCTTTTATTGAAGGTTTTTTATGATCCCAATGTCCTGAGAGTTGTGAATATTTTGGAGGGGTGAGTTTCATTTAATTGTGGATGAGGAGTGGAATTCCTTTATATATTTAATAGAGGGAACCCCACGAACATTTTTTCCATATCCATTGGAACCAATAATTATCCTATTTATATAAAATGGAGGATATGGTATAATACTGGCCATAAAATGATAATTTACTAGTTTATATGTCATTTTTCTCTTTTGATTAAGGTTTATTCCTTCATTATGTTAATTGTTATTTTAACTTTTGTAATTAATTTTATAAACATTAACTAATATTTTAGGAAAAAAATAATTCTATATTAGTTTAAAAATAATTTATTATTATTACAAATACTGAATCCATTTTCCTTATTAAATTATAAAAAATAATAAATTAATTCTAAATTAATCCCATAGATGAGATGACAACATGGGTTATTAATATAAAATGTTCAAAAATTTGAACTAATTTTATATCAATTTTCATTGATAAAATGATTCCATTGTCTTAAATTTGATTTATTTATATATTATTAATCAATATTTACATTAAAAATTCAAAAATATAATTTATCTAACTAAATAAATTAGAAAAATTAAGTTTTCAATTTATGTCTTTTATATTTCACCATTCATCAAAAATTGAATATTCTTATAAAAATACAATAAAAATTAATACTATGATATTTCATACATTTATATTTAAAAAATGTAGATATATTTACATTTAATATTTATAAATATTTCAATTTTTTTGAAATGGCTACACCGTTAAAAGGTTAAAAATATTCATTTTTAGAAAAATACAATTTTAAAGCATATATCAATATTTATTCATATTTTATGGTTATAAAATATATTGGATGAATAAATAATTATTTTACTGAATATAATATATATATATTTTGTTAATTTTGTTATATAATATTAATAAATATAATTTATTAGGATTAAAAACCTTTATGATTATGAAATAATTTTATATATATTCTATTGGTTTTTATATCCATTTATAAATAATTGGTATCCAGTATTTTAATTTTAGATTTTAAAAAACCCTATATATTTATAATATAAATAATACTATTCATATACTCTTATATAATGGCTAAGATATATCTTATTATATTAAATAAGGATTTTCTAATAATATATTGGTTTTCGGTAAATCTTGGTATTATATATAATGCAAGTCTTCAATGAATTTATTTTTTTAGAGTGATACAATATAACTCATTATTGTGCTTATTATGAGATCTAGAATATATTAAATTTCATAAAAAAATATAATATTCTATAATTTCTTGAAAGGTTATTTTTCATTCTAAATTTCATATTTTGTGTCACACTCACTACCTAATAAAAAGAAAATATTTAGGAATTTTTGGGGTGATGCATTCTCCAAACCTTAGATAAATAGTGTCCTCACAGTTTAAACTCGATCTTGGTTATAAAAGGATTGATATTTGGATATTTAGTAATTGAAAATTCTACATCATAAAAGACTTTATAAAATATCCTCTTAATAAGAGATAACGTGGATTACAATATTCACATGGAATAATATATACCTAGGTTTATACATAGGGGAACAATTGTGTCATGTGAGAATATAGACTTAGTGGGATATCATAAATAATTATAAAGCGTAATCAAGGTCAATTATCATAAACAAGTGACAGATCAATTGAAAATTGGGGTCCTCAACTTAATAAATATATAAATATTTTCAAGACCATCACTTCAATAAAAATTATGGAATTAGGATAACATTTTTGTTTTAATATTATTTTCCTTATATTGAGGAATTATTTTATTGACTAATATAATAATGAAATATACATACTTGACATATTTATATTTAAAAAATCATCCTTTTTAGTGATTTGATAGAAATCTAACCCATCATTTACTTCATGAAAGTAATATCCAAAAAAAAAATTTCCTTGTCTAATGAACTAAAATATTCAATGAATGGATCATAAGATCCATAAGATGTCATTATATTTGGATATAACTATTTTAAAAAACCAATATGGTTAAGACATAAATGAATAAAACTAAAAAGTAACTTAACTGGTTCATTATTGGTATTTATTCCTCCAATTTTTTATCTAAAAATAATTATACATTATTCAAGACATTGTGTTGAACAGTGGTAGGTTTGAAACCCTTTTTATGCATCAGTCATGCATTTAAGCCCCCTATTTTCCTGATTAGATGGGTTTTCATCTAGTATATAAGATATCCTTTTTCATAAATATATTAATATTGATTCAAATATTATTATGATGAAAATACTTGTAACTAAATCATTAAATATTCTTTTAACTATATTTTTCAATACAATCTTCATACATAAATACTTCATCCATTCGAATGGATTTTATTATCCAATCCCCAACCTATAGTGTGAATGTACAAATCATGCCTCATATATCTAATATTTTATTTTCTTAACAAATCATGTGCCTTATTAAATGTATGTATTTAATTAAGGATACAATTTTATCAACATTTCCCTAAACAATAACATAACTATAAAATTAATCACCATATGAAAAAATGGTATATTTTTAAAGAAATGAAAATATCCATGATACATGATATGGATAATTGGAAGAAATTCAATTTCCAATTGATCATAAGAATGATATTATTTCATGGTGATTACAAAATGAATCAAAGAAGTGAATTTCAATAAAATCCATAGAAACTTATATGAATAACTATCTAAAGGAATAATAATGATGGTATCAATACAACATATCACAAGTATAGTAAAAAAAGGTTGTTTTCTTTGTTGAGTGAAAGTACTATAAAATATATTTGTATACCATTATTGAGGATGTCATCATTTTCATTGTAAAAACATTTTCAAATACTTGTATCTAAATATAATTTTTAAAAAACATTTTAATTAAAAATTAGAATAAAAAACTAAAATTTATTTTCAAATAAATGATGGTGGGTATTTTTTCATGTATTACTTGATAAAATGAACTTTCCATTTGCAATAAAAAATCAGTAGAAAAGTTCCTTGTTAGGAAGCTGACAAGAAGATTACTTTGAAAAAACAATATATACAAAAGGATAATAATTTCATTAATATATATATATATATAGAAACGTCAACAATTTCAAATCCTTTTTAAAAATTAGGGTTTTTAAAATAAAATTGGTTCTCCAACTAAAGAGATAAATAAATACGGGCTTTCTTAAAAACATTTTATAAATAATTTTTTGTCAGAAAGTTGAAAATGGAACTATTTCATTAAAAATTTCTTGAATGAACACTGTATGATAAAAAAATGTTTTATTTAATAGGGATAATTTAAATAAATTTAATGTAATTTTTAATAATAATAAATCACAATTTGAATAATATTGTGAAATAAACCATTAATGTGATCATATCAATTAAATAAGAGGTTATAAATTAATTGATTCGGTGCATCAAATATAAATATACATATAATATGTGTAAATACATCAATATAAATTCAAATTCAATATATATAAAATCATATAATATTAACAACACAGAGGAAACAATATAATGATATGAATAATGAATCGAGTTATGACATTCATATACCACTTGGTAATTTTATGTTCAAATTCCCTGTGATGAAATAAATAAATTTTATCCAGAAAATGAAATTATGAATGAATTATTCATCATATTAAATTTCAAAGTTTCAGTATCTACACCATATATAATAAATATGTTACACAATGATAAATTATGCCTCAAATAAAAGGAATTTAAATGAGGTCCCCTACCTTGCGTTTACTATTGTAGGAACATCCATTAAAATACTATATAATGGCTTCAAAATATTTAATAACATTTAATATAACAATAATAATATATATAAAATCATTTAATATCTACATATAATATCTTAATACATGATTGTTAATAGTATTTCTTTATTTTCACAATTTCAAGTGTTAATTGCCATTTTTTAAAAGTAATATTGATATTTTGTTTTTTCATATGTCAATGAATATATTATCCTTTAAAACATGTTAAATGAAAATTTATTATCATATATATTCATTATATATGTTTTTACAAATATTCATAGTATTTGGATATAGGAACTGAAAGGCACCATTCATGGAGATGGTAGGTTTTATGTACACATGGACATTACTTCCATTTCGATGTAATAATTAAATAAATAAAAATAAAATGATATTTATGTATAAAATTATTAATTTATCATATTTATTTAATATATATAAGAAATTATTATTAAAAAAATCTTTAATCCATTATATTTAGTGTTTGAATGAATAACATTGATTTGAAGGGGCAGTAGTCCACACATCCATAGACAATGTTATGGACTTACTAAAAAAATGAATCCATTATGTTATGGTTATATAAAATATTTCATACAAATAAATACATTATAAAAATCATTAATATAACATATTGTCAATAAATATATCATTATTCTATCATTGAAATTTGTTAAATGGAGGAATGGATGACATCAGTTCATGATGAGGTAGTCCACCATACACATGAACGATGTTTAAATATCTCATTTGATTAATGTGTGTGAATGAGTATGTAAAAATCTTATCATAAAAACTCCCATTATATTGACTATATTACTGTTTTTAGATAATCATGATATAAATATAATTGAAATGGTGGAAAATTAAATTAAAAATTGTTATCATTGAATAGAGTTACATCTTATTGGGGTAACTATTTTCGTTTTATACAAAAAATACATTCTTGGTTTTGACTCTGACTAGAGATTGGATTCTATGATTATTAGTGATAATTTGGTATCATATTTTTGTAGGGTATTGTTTAGAAAAAATTATTTAATGGTTTGAATATGTGGTAGGGGAGAATGCCTTTTTATAGAGTAAGTGGAGGGGTATTCTATAAATGTAATGAAAGAGTAAATTCCACCAACATTTTTTCATTGTATGTTCGCTCAAATAATGAACCAAAATATAGAAAATGGATCTTATTTTAGAAATATGAACAAAAAATAGAGTTTGGAAAATATTAAATGTTAATTTGGAACAATAGATTATGGTTTAGTCTTCTGTTATTTTATTTTTTTTCTCTTAATTGATGTAATTATTATAAATTATTTTTACTCTATTTTTAGTTATAAACCCTTTTAAAATTATTTGAAATTATAAATCAAACAGATTTAAAATATTTCATTAATTTTGAAAAATTATATTAAATAAATTGGCTTAAATTAATCTTTAATTAATCATGAATATGGGACTACAATGTCAGATTTTAATGTGACATGTTCAAAAGTTGGAAATATTTTCAAATCCAATTTGAATGTGAAATTTATTATATTATCCAGAATTAATATGTATATGGTATTTATAATTTTACATTTAATGAAATTTAAAATATAATTAATCTATATAAATAAATAAGGTGATAAAAAGGTTTTTGATTTAAACAAATTATTTTTCAATATTCATCAAAAAAATAAAACACCTCAAAAAAATATAAAAATATTAATCCTAAATTAATTTTAATGTTAGAATACAAAAAATTAATTTAATATTGACATATAAAATTTATTAATGTTTAAAAATTCAGTTTTATAATGTTTTCACCATAACAATGTGGTCACGTTTCATTTTTAAAAAAAATCCATTTTTAATCAAACAACTGGATATATTCTTATCTTTTTCTTATCAAATATATTGGATGAATATAAAAACATTTCAATTAATATATATTAAATAAATTTCAATAATAAAATTAAATAATATTAAATAACTTAACTTATTATGATAAAACACCTTTGTGAGTATAAAAAACTTTCCTTTCTATTTAATTGGTTTATATATTAATTTCTAATAAATTTTTGACCAATTAATTAATATTTTATTTTTATATACTTAATATATATTCATAATATTTTTAATTATATTCATAACCACTAATTTAATTACTAGGTTATATATTATTATATTACATAATGATTATTTAAAAATATATTCATGTTCTCTAAAACTCAGACTTGCGTGTATGGAAAGTCTTCAAATAAAGTCGTTGTTGTGTACAATGTGAGATAACTCATTATTGTGAACTTTTTAAACTATATAATATATTATATTAATTTAATATATTATATATAAAACAATTTATTTTGGGGTTATATTCCTTTCAATATATGCAGTTGTGGGTCATAAAAATTATCAAATAAGAAGTTACAATTTTAGAATGTTATATATATTACATTCTCCGCACCATAAAAAATTTACAACCTCACAATTTAAAAATGACCATTGAAGTAAATGTTTTGATATTTTGAAATTTATATTTTAAAATACCATTATTATAAATTATTTTATAAAATATCTTTCTGGTTTGAGGGAATGAGTGATACAATGGTCAAATAGAATAACATATAACTAGGTTTCTATGTATGATAAAATTAATAACATGTGAAAATATAGTCACAGAGAAAAATTATAAGTAATTATTGGAAAGTATTTTTTTAATTTATCAGAAAACATTTAATGATAAATTTCAATTTCATGGTCGCATATAAACAATTCAATGATGATTTGAAAGATTAATGGTTTAAAAAAATAAGGAATTAGGATATGATTTATGTTTTTTGATCTTTTCTGAAATGATACAAAATTCTTTTATTAACCAAGAATATAAAGTCAAAACATTATGAGATGTTTTTATATCATAATCACAATTATCACTATCTTTCTATTATCTGTTAAAATTTTAAATCATCTATTACTTCTTAGATGTTAATTTTAAAAAACTAATTTCTCTACCTAAAAAATAAAAATATTATTTGAACAGATCATGTGATCCATAAATAAAGTCATTATATATTCCAATATCTATATTAAATAACCTAAATGGTTAAGTAATTAATTTATAAAACCATAAAGTAATACTCATGGATCGTTATAAAAATGTATTCTTCATTTTCTTAACTAAAAATAATTACACCTTTACTGAAACATCACATAGTCTAGTGGTAGGAATGAAACCCTTACCATCCTTCACTCATGGGTCTACCGTCTCCTCCTTGAAAAATGTTATAGGGATTTACCATATATATTGGTTTTCCTCTTTCAAAACTATATTAATATATTTTAATAAATAAATAATGTTGAAATCCTTACTATTTAATCATTAAATGTAATTTTAACTAGGGTTTTCAATACAACCTGAATACAAAAATTCATCAACCATTTATTTTTTCATAGGTCCCTCAGTGGTCTAATTTTTAACCTATTTCATTAATTTTTATTATCTATTCAAATCATTCATAATGGTTTTTCTTTAAATTTGAATTATCTTAACTGTATACCCTATGAGAGGAAAACTAGGTGCATAGTAAGTCATATTGTCTTGTACCTTGTTACACTCGTGTCAAGACTGAAAAGCATTTTCTGTGTTGTTACTCATATGTACATCATTCCCAGAACCATGTCCACTAGTAATATCTATACATTGATGTATTTCATTGAATATAAACATAATCTATGATTTTCTAAATTTTTATAATTCTATTTTATAATTATATTCAAATTATACATCATGTTTATGTTCTCTAATCTATTTTCCCTACATCTGGTACCTAATGGTTCAACTAAACATCCTCTAATACTAACTATATCCACCTAACACATCATTTACAAGAGTCAATATCTAGTACCGTCACAATGGCATGATGATAAGGAATCAAATCCTATAATGAAGAAGAGTTTAGTATTCCTGATAAGCTAGATACACACATGAGTCTTGTATTAAAAATGGAAAAACTATTTACATATTTATTTTTTCTAGTATAACTTCATTATCACATATCATAATATTCCCTATATTTTCTAGAAATTATCATTGATTATGGGGGAACGAAAAAAAATAAGGGTGATCTCAAATTCCACATAATGGTTTAACGGAATTAAAAAACAATAACGAGTCAATTATCATTATCAACACCAAAGTTGATTAATTAATATACATTACATGAAATCAATAAACTGAGAGGGGGTGTGTAAAAAATATAGAATTGTAACTAAATGAAAACATATTCCATTTAAATTGAAGGATATGGGACAAATAGAAAGGTAAAATAAATAACTGAAAAACATGCCATTTAATTAAATAAAATGGGGAGGAAATGTGTCTAATTTTTTTAAATAGTGAAAATATCATGGTAATTAATAATTTATTAAAAATGGATATAGTGCATAATTATTGGACATCATGTTTCCCAAAAACATGATTTCTTTACCATCAAGATCTATTCTCAAGTCAATGTCATTTTATGGGAAGAAACCTGTCTATTATTCTTGAAAAAACATCTTTGAGTTTTTCACCAACTAATTTCATCTCATGAGAGTACTGATACATTAAAGGGCCTTAATTAACATGACCCCTACCCACATAGTTCATGTAAAATTCATTCCACATAAATTGAATAATTTATTTAGTTTATAAACAATGTGCCATATCAAATGTCATTGTTTAATAAAGGATACATATTCCTCAATATTTCACCAAATAATCAAAAAGATTATCAAATTTAACAATATATATAATTATGGTATATGTTATTGGAAATAAACATATCCATGATAAATTAAATAAATAATTTTGGGGAATTTAATGTCTGATTATGATAGGAAGGTGAATATACAAAAGGGATTTCAAAATGAATCATGGATGTGAAATTAAATAAATCATTGGCCAATTAATAAAAACCCATCTGTAGGAAGACTATGGATGGTATCAATACAACATATTCCATGTGTATTAAAAATAAATGGTTGTTTTTATTAATTAATGAAAATACTATAAAAAGAAATTTTAAAAACAATCTTAAGGAATATATCATTATGATTTTGAAAAACGTTTTCAAAGCCAATTTTTTGTATATAACATATTAAAAAAACATTAAATTTTATTTTTTTAACATGGAATGGATGATTCAATGGAATGATGGTGGGTAATTCTATCCATGTAATACAAGGTAATTTTTTTTATTAAAATATAATAATATTTTTAATGTTCAATGTTCAAATTGAAGTATGAAGATTTCTTTGAAAATATTTTTAAAATAGAGAAGTGTCAATTTTTTCTATTAAATTATATTATTAATTTTTCTAAAAATTAAAATCTCTTAAGATATTATGGTTTTCATAAGAAAATAGGTTCTCCTACTAAACATATAAATTATTGTATTTTTTCATAATAACATTTTAAAAAAATATATTGAGTACAAAAGTTTTTAAAAATGGAAATATTATATGAATATGATCATTAATAACCATTGGAGAAGAAAATGAAATCTTTTATTGAACTATTATTATATAAATACCTTTAATTTAGTTTTAACAACATGAAAGCTATATTAGAATGTGATTGTGAAACAAACACTAAATGTTATAATAACATAAAATTAAAAATTGATCAATGAATTAATTATGATTATCATAAATAAATGTATATATAATTATTTTAAATACATCAATATATATTCAAATTAATTATACACTAAATCCTCAAATATTAATGAAAACCAGAAATCAATATAACCAAATGAATGTATAATTAAGTTATTAAATTACAATAACACTTTTTAATTTTATGTTCCAATCCCAATTGATGAAATAATTGAAATTGATACTCAAAAATACATGAATAAATAATAATTCATTAAATTACTGGTTAATTTGGATGTATGAATTCCATATATAAGAAATAAGGTGCACAATGATAATTTATTCCTCAAAGAAGGAAAATTGAGATGAAGTTTATTTCCTTGAATATGTTTTGGGGGAACAACTATTGATATCTTGTATAAGGTTTTTAAACCTCCTATTAAATTATAAAATACAACCAATAATAATCATAATAGCATATATATCTTCAAATATAACATCTTTTCAATGGTTTTTTAACAATAATTAATTATTTCCACTATTTTGGGTGTTAATTTCATTGTTTTTCAATTATGTTTTTACTTTTTATTTATTACTTTTTATGATGATCATGATTAAATCAAATAAAGGATGTAATAAAATTTAATTATCATATATATTCAGAATATTTTTATTCATTATAACCCAAATCATTTTGATATAGGAAGTGAATTGTGTCGTTCATGTAGATAGTAGGTCATATGAATGCACGAACAACACTTCCATTTCATTGTCATATTTAAATGAACAAAAATAAAATGATATATATATGTATGTTATCCTTAATGTATAATATTATTTTTATTAGATGTCAGATGTGTTTATTAAATCCATTCTTAATACTTTCCATGTAATGTTTGACAAATAACATCACTTTGAGGAGGTGGTAGTCCACATGTCCACAAATGATGTAATCGTATTCCCAAAAAAATCTAATACATGATGTTTTTGTAATATAAAAAGTTCATGAGAATGAATAAATTATAAATATCATATATATAATATATAAACTATAAATACATCATTTTTACACTATGAAATTTTTTATATGGAAAAAATGAATGGAATAGGTTCATGATGAGGAAGTCCTTTTAACGCACGAACATTGATTGTGAATCCCATGTGACATATGTGTAAGAAAATTTAGGTAGAACCAAAAGAATAAAAATATTATTATAATATTGAATATACTGAGTTTGTTATATAATTATGATATAAAAATATTTGAAATCAATGATTATTTAATGATTCAAAAGTTATCATTGAAAGGAGTAACCTATTATTGGGGGAATCCCTTTTGGTTATACCAAAAGACATTCTTGGTTTTTTTATGACCACTATATGTCTTATTGGATGATGGAATGGATGTTTAAAGATTATATGAGTATTTTTTGGGGAGCCAAATTTCATTAGAGGTGTGAATAATTGGGTGGGGTGATATCCTTTTTATTGTTGGAGAGAAGGTGCATTCATAGAAATTTTTTGAAGAGGGAATTCCACCCACATTTATTCCATGTAAAGTGGCTCCAATAAAGATCCCAATTAGGGAAAATGTATAACATGCTAAATATATAGAAATACAATGAATTTTTTTAATATTTCAAGATCATTTAGTCCCATAAGATTAATGTTTAGTCCCTTTTTGATATAAAATTTCCCTCAATCAATGTATCTATATTTTATGACTTAATAAATATTTTTTTTATAACATAAGTTGAACTTGTGAGAAATTATTAATTGTTATAATTAAAAATAGTAAATCAATTTTAAAAAATTCTAATAATAAATGTGGCATAAATTAACTTAAAAGTAATCCTGGAGATAGGATGAAAAAGTGGGTATTTAAAATAAAATATTCAAAAGATTGAAATATTTTCATATCAAGTTTTAATGTGAAATGTATTACAATGAAATATATAGGATTAATTTATTTATAATATAACTGATGTGACATTATATAAAATTAAAAAAAAAATATCTATAAAAATAAATTAGATGAGAAAATGGGTTTTCAATTAAATTAATGTATTTTAACTATTTACCCAAAATGAAACTTCTAATGAAAAATAATAATACATAGATAATTTTTAAATGCCAATTTCACAATTGAATTTAATTTATACAAATGAAATTTAATTTTTTTTTAAAAAAAATTTACAATTCAAAATAGGTATGATATAAAAAGGTTGAAAAAATGCCTCTTTTGAAAATACAATTTTTAACCATAAAACATGATTTATTCTTATTTTAGGATTATCAAATATACGTGATTAATTTTCAATATATTTTATTTAATATAATATAATATATATATATATATATATATCATTATGATCATTCAGTAATAAAAATTAACTTAATATATTCATATAAAAAATCCTTTTATCATAAAAACATTTTTTTATATTCATTCGGTTTTTATATTCATTTCTAATATATTGGTATCCTATAAATCAATTTTATATTTTCATAAACAATATATTTTAATAAGTTAGTTAATAATATTAATAACCTCTAATTTTAAAACTAGGATTTATTTTATTATAATAAAAAAAGCTTTAATATTATATTACTGTTTGGTAAAACTTGGTCATGCATGTAACGCATGTTATTAATGAATTTAATTTTTACATGAGATGAAATATAAAAATATATTTCCTTCATGGCATGATATAAAATATATTAATTTTATTTAAAATATAAAATATTTCTTAATGTCTGATGAATTTATATTCCCTTATAGTTTTAGTGTTTCCTTCCAAACACACTATCGAATAAAGAGTTTCTCTTTTAGAATTTTTAGGGAGTTACATGAGCCATCCTTGCATTAGATCAAATAATCATCATCAATATCATATGATTTTTATAAACCATGAATTTCTCCCAGAAGTGGAGAAGTCATTTTTTCAATTATAAGAGTCACCGTAAAAAATTATATGTCATGAGTTCTATAATTTCATATCTTAAAGACATCATTAAAAAGACTAATATGCTACAACCTGATATTTATTTGTAAAAACTATCCAAATCTATCATTGTGTAGTCTCAATACAGAATATCTTCCCCCTAATAATCTTATAAAGGACCATAAAAGTTTATTGAATCAATCACCTCTTTATCTCATCAAAGGAATATTGGCATGCATCATTTAATTCTATTTTTTGTCCTTCATAGTGAATGTGAAAATGTAATATTATTGCATGGATAATTATAATTTAACAATATTTAATATCCCACTAGTCCTAGATTTATTTTTATATTAAAATTATTAATAGGAATTTCCCCTCCACAAACAATCTATATTTTTAAGGTGTACTAAATATCTATATTTATAAACAAAATACTATAAGTAATTTATTTTGAAAACAGAAAAATTACATTTTAAAAATTTAGTAAATAATTTATTCTCATACAATATCCATATGAAAATATCAAGGTTTTTCTCATGGTACTCCACCACTATAAAAAATATTTATGTAATTTGAAAATATATCAAAAAGTTGTATGGGTACCTGATGAATATATGATTGATAAGAAACCTAAAAATTGAGGGGAAAATCATGATCCTGAGATATTTATAATCACTCTAATAGATATGGAATTTCTTCTTTGGAATGTAATATTATTTAAAATTAAACAAATTTTATCTTGATCTGAGTTAATTTTTTTTAAAAAAATACACATGAGTAGATCAAAGAGGTCATAAATTAGAAGAAATGGGTGTTTTTTCCTTATAATATCATAGTTGAGATTCGGATATTAAACAAAAAGAAAAAATTCAACATCAGCCATACATAAACAGTATTATGTTCCACGCGTATTGAAACACATAGTTGAATAACACCCTTGACCATAATATACTCAAGATATAACATCATTATAAAAACCAAAATTAAATTACTCATTTTACTAGATAATTCAGAACATTTATATCCAAAAAAACAAAATCTTCTTCTAGATATATTGTGTATTTAGATGAATTGATGCCTATTAACACAACAATAAAAAAATACCAAAACATTATTTAAATTTTGTCACTCTCTCATATATCCATGATTTATTATAATACGTTATAAGGTATTCGTGGGGAAAATTTAAGATAAGGAAGAAATATGATCATTAGAAATTGAATACTTAATGAAATCATTAAATATTTGATAAAAAGGAATATAATAAAAAATATAATATAATATTATCATTGAAAAATGGAATGAAAAATCATATCATAATTTCAAATAAATAGAGGAGTGTGGAAACATCAAAAAAACGATAAAAATTATAATACAATGATAAAATCAAATACATAATTATTATGAAGATTTTGAATTTACATCTAAACATGTATTTTACTAATACAAAAAGAATTGTATTTATTCAAATGGATATATAATTTTTCATTCTAATGTTTAGTTGTCATGAATTGAACAGGGATTCCAGCCAATATGATACCTAGCTTGATCTATGGCATATCCAAAGGGGAATTTCTAATCCCTACAGGCCAGAAACTATTTTATTGGTATCATAACTTTTATTTGGGAATGATTCCCCTAGTTTGTATATGTATAAAATATAAAAAAAAATTAAACATCACAATGACTGATAAGAACTACCAAATGCGGTACAAAACTCATTTGATTCAACGTTTTATGACTTGAACTCAAACCAAACACACTGTAACATAATGGGGAAAAAATGTCTGCCAAAACCTCTATGTAGAAAGTGGATCATCACACTCAATTAATCCCAACCAACACCTACAATTAGTGTAACTCAAATTACTGAATCAATAATCACAATCAGGATAAATATTGTTTTCTCCTAGTTCAGATATGACAAAATCTATATACACCCAAAAGTGTATACATAGTGTGATATAAATCGTAGAAGGATTCCACCCAGAAGAAAATATTCCGAGATATTACTTTTGAAGATAAATCAATATGCACATTTACATATTTTCCTTTATAACATTATCAATAAAACATTTTTAAGAAACTATTATCAACGACACACTTTCAAGGAAAACCATTTCACAAAAATAATTATTTAAAATGAAATTTATAGAAGTTACACCATATTATGATAGATGGAACCATATGATATATAAATCATATAAAAAGAGAACATGATGAAGGAACTTATAAGTGAATAGCATAAGTGATACCCTAGAAACCTCGTACCATGGTTATAAAAATTCTCCAACTCAACTACCAAGAGAGTTCTCATGCATGATCAATCATAGGGGATACCATCCCAACGTCTAACGGACTCTATATAATAAAAAATAACTAAAATAATTCCCACACTCATGAATTTTGAGTGCAGAACATCCAAAGTCCTAATAGTCCCTGATCATATCACATGTTTAGTTAGTGGTGCAATTGTTAATCCTACTAGGGGAATCCAAGAACATCTTCTTTTGATTCAACTAGAGTCAATCATTATAGATGAATCTATCCATGTAAAATTATGATTAAAATATTTTTCATATTCTAGTTCCCCCTTCTAGATACCTGGGATTCCCTTTGTGCTCAATTTTATTTTCCCATATCACATATATCAATACCTTCAAAAGATAATCCCAGAATCATAAGAAAAAAATATAATATCCACTTCCACATAACCAAAACTATTTCCAAATTCAAAATGCAGATGAAAATTATTTTGAAATAACTTTATCACCACATTCTATTTTTAGGAAACACATTTTAAAAAATAACACGAGGATCAAAATTGAAATCCAACAATTTCCAAGGGAAAAGACCATTTAAAAATTTAAATACACATTTCATTCATTTTATAACATTCTTCACATTTCATTCACAAATCAAAGATGAAATTTATGGTGCACAAAAAAGAATCCCATAATGAAAAAAATACAATTTTATTAAAAAATACAACTTGTACTAATTCACTCCTCAATATCCATAAGAGACAAATTTATCATATTTCACACAATTTCTAAGAAATTTTGAAGAGTAAAAATATTATGTCACACATAACAACACAATAATATTCCATTAAATAATCCATTTAATTGCATATTCATGTCAAAAAACATCCAAAATTTGTTTTTCACCACAAAATATTCAATATAAAAATTTTATAAAATCATGAAAGCAATCCATACTCTTAAAATAATGTAAAATCATGGAACCGCCTACTTGACAATTGAAATAATTCAAAAATTGGTGCAAGACCTGAACTCACCATCACAAGACCCAAATAAGGACATTGTAAACCTAATATATCAATATCATACTCAAAAAAATGAGATCAAACCCTCCACTGGTCAAATAACCTTTTATAAAATAGAAACATAAAAAATAAAGGAGGAGACCCCTAAAAAGGCGTAGGAATTAATAGGAAATGAACTTATTTGATGTTTTCATGAGGAATTAGCATAAAAAACTCCCAAGGACTATGTTTCCAAGGCTTCATGAATTTTTAGAGGATGATACCATGGTTGAAAATCCCTAGAGTTGTGGATATGATGTTATTTATAAATCATATTTAATATATTTAAAGGTAATTTCACACATTTAATGACCTAGATAGGTCTCACAACCTTCCCACATGGCTTTCCAAATCTTAGAGCAATTGTTCTTTAAACCCTATCCAATGTGTTCAAGCCTAATTGTTTTTTCGCAACGCTTTACAAACTATGTGGTCACCCCAATACAAAATGGAACTTGCCAACACTATTTCCAAATAATTCTCACCTATTTTCCCCTAACCTTGTCCAACCCCGTTCCACATTCTATTGGTCCCAAATTATCAAATTTTTCACAAAAAAAACAAATAGGGAACCCAAGGAACAAATTCCATACTAAAACTATATTGAATATTTCATAAAAAACATATTTGATAATTCTACACACTCTGAAAAATTTCCATCACCGGAATGTCACTCCAAATATTCATCAGAGAAAAAATTGATACTCCACATAAACCA
This sequence comes from Viscum album, assembly GCA_963277665.1. Classification (NCBI taxonomy): domain Eukaryota; kingdom Viridiplantae; phylum Streptophyta; class Magnoliopsida; order Santalales; family Viscaceae; genus Viscum; species Viscum album. The sequence continues at coordinate 1,602,137,306 of OY728141.1, read as the reverse complement.
AATAATTCGACTCCAATTTCTAAAGCACATAATTACCATTTTCTCAATGTACTCGTACCAATAATATGGTCTTCCCAGAGACCCCATTCTCTTAAAAATACAAAAAATCCTCAATAGCTGGTCAAACACAGACAAATCATGCTCTATTTCTAGATTTTCTCAATTTGATACATGAGGTGAATTAAGATTATATATTACCAACTACAAAACATGGAACAATTCATGAATTGATGTAAATTGAGAAGGATATGATAGCATTTATACCATGTTTCCAATCCGCTTGATAGTCACAAATGGTTTAATGTTACCTGATAATATCTTTACATTCATACCCAAATAATGATGACCCTTGTGAGGTTACACTTTTAGAAACACTCAGTCAGCAACTGAAAACTATTGAGCTTGGTGGATTTAGTTACCATAGTACATGTGACAAATATTAATTATCAACAACCACTAGTTGATCAACTTTTCAAACGGATAAGTGGCTTGCATAAGACTCGGTCCAAATAATGAGATTACACCCACCTCAAACAAAAAAAATATACCTAACTAGATGATAATAAATTTATTCAAAGTGGTCCATTCAAATTAAATATCGGTAACTATTATTATATGCATACTAAACCAATCCCAAATGGAAATCCAATAACCCACTAAATTCCAACACATGTTCCTTGAGCATGTCTTCCAAAATCTGATTCGCCAACTCCGTTTGACCATCAATTTGAGGATTTCATGTCATAAATTACTTGAAATTTGAAAACATCACCTTATAAAGTGATTCCCAAAACCACGAGTTAATGTGAGGTTACCAATCACAAATAATTGATGACAACACAACATAAAGCCTCACAACCTTCTGAATATAAAAATAGTCTAGGTCAGACACCATGGATGAGTCCATGAACAGAATAAAATGAAATTATTTTTTAAAAAAATAAATTACTACCCAAATGGAATCCATCCCCTCAGGGTACTTTTTAATCCAATATTAAAATCTATGCTGATATCATCCCATTTTTTGGTAGGAATAGGTAGTGTCTGATGCAAATTAGAGGGCATTTGGTTCTCTACTTTAACCTACTAACATGTACAACACCTTAATACATTGTCATATACATATTTCTTCATACCTAGAAACTTGAACTACTAATTCATGTCCTGGTATTTCTGAGTAACAATAGGATAAATGGACCACAGAGACTAGTGGTTATCCTACATCTCCACTATCATTTGAAACCAAAAAAACTATAACAAGACCCATTAATCACAAAAATCCCTTCAATTAAAATGTTTATTCATAAGGAACCACCCCACAATGAATAAAATTCATAGAATTCTAGGATAACTCATCACCAAGTGTCTCATACTAACTCAATTATAAGGGAGAATGTGTCAGTTGAACACTTTCCAAGAACAGACTTCCATTGTGTTCTCTGGTCTTGATATGCATCTATTAAAATAGAACCATCAAATTCCACTCATCATTAGAATCTTTCAATGCATACGCTATAAATTTCTTACAAAAAAGATTCTTCCAACACATTACCTTTTCATAGAGTATTGTCTATATCAAAATAATACTATTTAAGGTATTCAACCTGACGAATTTGCCTCAAATTCATTTATTTCTGGGAGAAATGTAGGCCAATATCATGTCATCATAATAAAATAAATACAATTCAATATAAAGAGTATGATGCCATATCATCATGGAATGTATCAATATAGTTAATTATAGTTCATGGGTTGGGTAATTCTATTCATGAGGTTAGAGTAGGTGTGATCAATATGCCACTATATGATTGAACATCATTAGTAGACACACAAAACTCATACTAGATGCATCATAACAAACAACGTATCATATCCCAAATTCTTGAAAGACAAAAACATATAGTGTGTTCATCCACTGGTTAAGCTCCAAAATCATTTATTGTCACTATATTATAATTCCAATCGTCACCCTTGTCTAGTTATGATATGTAATGGATGAATAAATATGAAATAAATCTCAAAAAAATCTCTTGTAAATGCCTAGTAGTTTTAAAAACCTTCTACTTTCAATCATATTCTTTGGTAGATACCAACACATCACTACAAGAATCTTATCTTTGTCCCCTAAAACCCCTTCTCCTAGTTTCCCATGTCAAAGAGTCATCACTTCATTGATATATAAGGTGCACGTAGAAAACTTTTCATAGAGACAATGATCCAAAAGGGTGCTAACACAATTCTCAAATACCACTCATGATCCTCCTCAATCTCCGAATAAGCAATTATGTCATCCATAAATACCATGATAAAATAATATAAATACTAATGGAACAAAAAATTCATAATAAATATAAATAAATTCGGATAATTCATAAACCTAAAAGGATTGAACAAATACTCAAAATGGTCATACTTACTATGGAAGGTTGTTTTCTGAAAATCCACATATCTAAATCTGGTATTATGATACCTATAATTGAAAATAATCTTATAGAACATCCTTTCCCATTAATTAGTTTAAAAGGTCATAATTATGGAGAAATTGGTACTTATAATTGAATCCCACTTTATTTAACTTTTGATTGTCAACAAAAAATAGAAGAGATCCATCGACCATCTCCACTAATAGATCTGGGGTGTCTTAAAGAGAGTCACTAAGAGAGAAAAATAGTTTGTATTCATAATCATATAGAAATACGTCTAATTCCATCAACTAGATATATAATATATGGTATGAGTGGTGAGATATCAGTTGTGTTTCTATGACCAAATTTAAAGAAACCTTCACGTCCCATTCTAGAGGAATACCAGAAATTTCATTTCAAAAAAACTCTAGGGAATCATCCACCACTAGAGGTAATCCACCATTAAGAGAACAATAATTTTACTTTAACATGAGAAATCATGTTTGAAAAACAGGATCTCCCAATTCTAGAATTGGAGTTATATCACATCCCAACTAAGGATCCAATTCACCATGAAAAACCTGGGTACGTCCATTAGTGCTAGGAAAATAACTCATCGTTTATACCAATTGATGTGTGTCGAAAAATGCACCATCAAATCCATCCAATGTATAATGTCAAATGGATCCATATCCAAAACAAGAATATCCCAATCCATTCTAACACCATACATAGTGAATTCACAAGTTGGACACCTAAAACCTGATTATCACTTCTTACCTTGTGGCGTTACCTACTCTATTTCGCATGACATTACTTCAGTTGCTAAATTAAACACATCCAAAATGTTAGAATAAATGAAAAAAGAAGAACCAAAATAAAAAAATTAGCTATAGGTTATTAAATATTTATTCTACCTCGAACTATTTAAGGTCCTAAATTCACATCTTTTGGTGATCAATCCACTATATGTAGTAACCTCCCCTCTTCCTGTGACTGAGAAAAACCACTGGCATGCGGTTCTATCTTAAACTATCTCAGTACAAAATAACATATAACCAAACTTTTGTGACTACAAGACTAAAAAATATTATACTATAGGGTTATGGTCAGGTTTTCATCCCTTTAGAATCCACAAATCTAGCTCCACTCTGATATGGGGGTTCCACTTTGGAATACCACCATAGGTACACCCAAAGTCCGATACTAACTGAAAGGCACAGGTGGAGATAATTAGGTTGGCCACATGTCACATTATTTCTCACAATAATGGCACACAACTGACCCGGTATGTCAAGCAATTTATGAAGATAGTCAGGGATGATGTCCATAACTACCTCCACCCCCTTCTCTTACTCATCATACATCATCTTATTTTTAGACTAACTGTCATATTCCACTACTAATGCAACCCATGAAAAAAGCTGGCCCTTACGATCAATATCATCCATCATAACATGATCAAACATCTCAACATAGTTTCTCTGCATGAATATTTAAAATGGGATCATATCGCTTATCAGAAAACCTATTTTGAACCTATATTATCTAGCTACTCATTAAAAACACTCTCTCGTGCATACCGAACATACACTATGAAATTGTATGAATGATACATCATGGTTTGATTTCCCTAGTTGAGCTCCATGTACACTTGGGACCTAGAGAAATCCAAAACCATAATATAATACTACTCATTGAATGAAACCACAAAGTCTTTCCTATTCAACTTCTTGTGTTTTACTACATGCATTACTAAGTCCCAATACATTTGACTAGGACCTTACAACATAAAAATCACATATAACATTGATTTCAACATTAATATCTTGAAATAAAACCATATGATCAACCTTATAATGCCATCCCTCTAATACCTAAGGTTCCATCATACCAACGAAAGAAATAATCTTATTCATGAGGAACACTTGAGCCTTGTCCTTTCCTTAACCTGGATTGGATTCCCTTACATGAACAATACTTCATCCCTATTAGTTTCATAATTCATGTAAATCCAAAACCAAATATTCCACTAACATTTGATTATTTAGTGAGGGGTAAATCTCTCCATAATATTACAATGGTTTCATAAGAAATATCATAGGATGAGTTTTACTATAATAAGAAAGAACCACAATGAAGAAACATCAACATATGATTAGAAAAATTTGAGAAAAAAATCGCAAACTCTTCTGTAAATTAGAACAAAACAAATCCATTAAAAAAATAAATCAACATAAACCTCTACACATACCCAATGTCCGTATATAGTCTTCAACCAATACGTCTCACCAAAGTGATATTTAAAATAAATCCCAATAACCCATGGAATCTCGAGTCCCATCAAAAAGTGGGTTGTTTAGAAAACCCACTCACAACCAAAACCTCAACCCCAGCTATCATATGTCATATCTATATCAAATAATTCCAAATAAAAATTACCAAAATACTATGATCTAATCTAGTACCATTTTCACAAACTAAATCATGACATCATCTTACCCAACACTTGTCCCAATTCAGTGAATGGCTCGAAGGGAATTCCCAATCCCAACGAGATGGAAAATAGTGACTGGGTATCAAAAATATTTTGTGTGACTGGTTTCACCCATTTTTATAAGAATAAAAATCCATCATAAATATTCACCACAATGACTGATAAACATAACCAGATGAGGTACAACAATTTTTATATTCAATGCTTCCAAAATTTAATAGTAACCATATATTTTACAATAGAAAGGGAACCAAAAAACACCCCCAAACCATCCATTAAAGAAGAGGATCACCACCCTCAACCCACCACCACCAACCACTATATGAAGTGAAACTCTAACTACTATATCGACCTTTTACATAATGATACATATTTACATTATAAGGGTCATACAAAACATTTTATACATAAATCCATAGTTTTGTGCATATTGTGAGTCAAAGACCCTTAGGATTCCACCGAAATGAAAATATTCAATTCTATAACGTTAGATTTCAAATCAGTGGGAGAATTTATATATAATCCTTTGAAAAAATTTCAATATAAGAATATGTGAAAATAATTTTTCAGGGAACTAATTTGTAGAAAAACCTTTTCTCAACAAAATTTCTTTAAAATGAAATATACATAAGGTCCATAATATAATGATATATGGAACCACATCCCATAAATACTCTTTTATAAGAGTAAATGATGGGAAACCATTAACACCCCATGGTTTTATAATTAAATTGAAATTAATGATGCATTGTTTTATATAGATAGTTATAAGTACAATTTAATCATATTTTTATCTCTTCTATGATTTGAGTTTCCAAATTACGACATATATGGTAGCAATTAGTATGTTATTTAGAGTCTCATAAGACAAACATAATTTTTGATGAATACTAAAATGCCCTTATAAAAAGTAATGTTACACTTATGAATAGTAAAATGCCATTATTAATAGTAAACTCACCTATAATTGTATAGAAATAATATTTAACTAATGTTTTGATTTACCTATATCTTAGAATAATTAAATAAAAGTTTTAAAATTAATATTTTTGAAATAAAATATTATTTTATTTAAAAGATTAATATATTTAGCAAAAAAAATTTAAAAAATGGAGTTATTTTTTCAATTCTACATGTTTAAAAATGGTTTTGGTTAATTATTTGGATTCTTCTCAAATACTTTAATTTTTTACTAATAGTGAAATACGAAAAAAATAATATATATATAAAATATCAGTTAAATATACTATTTTGACATCATGGATAATGTAGTCACACAAGGTTAGAACCGAAATGTTATCTTTACAATTTTTTCACAAGAATTAATACTATTCATAGTTCTGAGAAATAATATTAAACTAATTTCTACAACAATGTAAAACTCGTCCTCTTTTCTATTATAAATACCACCCATTTCCCCCTTATTCCACCCACACCTCTAAAGCCTTGAGCCTCACCTATGTTAAGAAATATAATCCTCTAAAGACCCTTCCCCAAGTTCATGTCCTACTAGTCTAACTAAAAGTCTAAAACCATAGCCCTTAAGAAGGATCTCAAGGAGAAGATATCAAGAGGTAAACATTCGCTTTTTTCTTTCTTTTATTTTCTTTTTCATTTATATTATTATAATTTACTCACCACCCCTTATCGGAGAGGAAGGAATGATCCAGTACATTACATATTATATATTTAATCATATTTTTCGAAGACTCATCATTAGAATTATTCTCCAGTCCCAATTATTCTAGAAATTAAAACACTGTCTCTAATGTGTCGATTTACCGACATCATGGATGCTATGATTTCAATTTCATTTTCTTCCTTCAAGACTTTTCATGAAACCATTTTATTGATTGAACTAGATTTAAATTTATTTATTATATCTTATATAAGGTTCTATAATAATTTTTCACATGTGATATTAATTAACAAAACAAAATGATTATATTATAATCAAAGATCCACCAAAATGATCTAAACAAGCATCGTTATTGTTCTAACTAATGAATCATCCTCATATAATGATTCAAAATGATAGATAAAATAATTTATGGTTATGGATACATGTAAATAACATTAAATTACACTAATATAGAATCCATTCTATTCTACAATGAAATCAATTACGAACTGCTCATGGAAGCCATATAATGATCCCACCCAAAAAAAGGGAAATAGCCAGGTACTAATTATAAATTTGTGGAATGATGTTTTAAAATGATCGTGAAGGTTCTATAAACATGAAAATTTTTCTACAAAATATTAATAACACTATTTTAACCTTCATATAAGAGTTTTAAACACATTTTAGGGAATTAAAACAAGATGATAGAAATCCACTATTTTTCACCTGAAAGGCCTGAAGGCCTTATTTTTATTGATTTATAATAACCCCATTTCATTGTCTGAGGGGTAACCCTTACATGGCCCAGATTCTCAGATATTACATGACCCATAGATCATAGAAAAAATACAGATAATACATGGCACTGCTCCTCCCTAGCTCTTTCATCGTGATATCAGCTCTCCACCTTCGCATGGCTTGTTCGGTTAGGATTCCCATGAAAGCACAACCTTGTCCCGATAGTAATTTCGTACGCTCTCTTTCTAAAAAATATTCTTAGCTTCTGCTCTGGTGAATATGCCTACTGTAAATTCTCATCTAAAGTCTACTCATTGTAGAATCTATCTGATCATTTAAGCACAATTTCAGGTGGCACGAAGTCCTTGAGGTTGTTTGAATGCCTTACTGGCCTAATGGCCATGGGTGGCCCAAAGGCCTTAAAAGACCGAAGGCCCAATCCGGTGGCCTAAAATCCAAAAAGGATGAATTATTACTAATTATACAGTATCAAACAATATCTTCTATATTTTCTTCTACACTGCCTACTATATTTCCTTCAACAATACCACTACAATACCCCCAAAATTATATATCCACAGGATTTTTAACTTGGGTCTCTTGGATGCACTTGTCGAGTCATCACCAACTGGGTTGAGGCTCTTGTGCTCTCTTTCTTGAATTTGTTCAAGAATCTTCTCATTTTTGTGCTCTTATATTTTTAATTCCTATGTATGGGGTATATTTTTTCACCTCCACCATACATACCATGTGATGTATTAGTGATTAGAGACTCATTTCCCTTTCATTAAGGTCTCCCATGTACACCTGATACCATGCTGAAATTTTGTTAGGGGAATCTAAACCCAATTTCTATTGTTTGGGTTAACCTTAAACATGAAGGGTTTTTATCATGATAAGATGAGTTGTGAATTTTAATTCGATTATTTTATGTTTTATTATGTTTTTAATGTATATATACATATTCCATTAATTTAATCTATTCAATCTTCAACATTATTGTATTTATAAAGGACATTCTTCATTAAATCCTTTTAAATGTCTCCATTATGAAATCCAAAGACATTGTTATTATTTCATAACATAAGTTTACTCTTTTTATTTCATGATATTATATTACCATAGTGTCGACATTATATATTTTTTAAATAATAAAATTTCATTATATTTTTTTTAGTTTTTATGTTCTATGAGTGATTTTTACAAAAAATGCTATTTTTAAATGTGACTGTTTTCTGTCTAAGGGTTTGAAGAATTTATGAAGTGTTCTATTCATGACATGTTCCTTGGAGATTATTTATGTTTGGATGATACCATTATATCTCATGATATGATGGGTGGTCTCAATTATAGCTAAATATATGTTGGGTTGAGACCATTATAACTCTATATATGAGGGGTGAGTCACATTATAGCCCTCCAATATAGTAGGTAATATGGAGATGGTAATTTACGAAATTGTATTTTCATTTTTAAGGGTGATTGTTAGAGTGAAATGTTTAATAAGTCCCACGGAAGCTACATAATGTTTCCATGCATGTTAATGTGTTTTTATGAAATCGGTTGTATCTGGTTTTATGTTATCACTTGACTGATGATTTATTTCCATACATACTATACTAAGCTTTGAACTCATCCCATGTTATTTTAAATATTTTTTCAAAGGTTATAAGTACTGGTAAGGTAAATAAGGGAGTCGTGATGAATGTAATGAATATCTGTCTATGAAATTATTTTTTATTTGAAATGTTGTATACTCTGACAAAATTGATACTATTTTAATAGTACCCAAATGCATGATTAAGAGATGTTATGTATGTTTAATTTCCTTATTAAAAAAACAATAAACCATAAAAGATACATAGTGTGTAAGATTTTACTTTCTGGTATAAAACTCAAGATTATGTATTGTTTTATGGTTGGGCCTGTATAGTTGGAATCATAGGGAAGTTTAGATTACTTTACAGGTTAGAATAATGAAAATTAAAGAACATAAATTATGTTTACCTTATGTTTTATTTAATATGTTGTAGAATTTTAAGATTACCATGTTTATTTTACTATGATATATCTATTTAGAATGGTTTTCATGAAAATAAATAGGGAAGATGGTGTAGGAAGGCACCAAGTAGCTGATACCTATCCGAATTTCCAGCTGCAATGGTGGAAATCAGAGCCAAGTAGTTTGAGGAATAAATGGAATACTTAAATTAGCTGATAAATGGTGGTGGTATCCATGCTAGAGAGGAACCTGATCTATCCTGAGAAAACATTTATCTTTTGGACCATTTCAATTTCCATCATCCAACATCTTTCAGTGGACCGTAGATCCATTGATAGGTGAAGGGTGGATTGTTTCTCTAGAAAATATCTTTGATGTTACGGGATATTCATAACACCAAAAGGTAATATTATCCATTAATCAGTTTTAAGGTGAATCTGATTAGTGTTGTTATCTAGTTTATAATACAAGAAAAAAATAAGCTTTATAATCTATAATTGGAAGATTTTAAAAGTATTTTTATGGAAAAATACTTTCAAAAACTAATGTAATTAGAATTGAGAAACAACCCATGGAGTTAAGGTAGAATGATGGTGAATCTATTACTATTTATGAATCCAATTTGACAAGACTGTCCAAGTACGTAACAGATTTTACTCGAGAATTTGATATAAAAATAAATATATTTTACTCTGGGTTGAGACTATTTCTACGAAGTGCTTTGGCATCAAAAGTGTTTAAAATCTATGAGAAACATGTTAATTGTGATAAAAAAAGATGATATGGAGCTTTATGATAGATATTTTCCACAAGATGAAATGAATAAGTGGTCTAGTTTCATAAAATGTGGAGGAACTCATCGAATAAGTCATGAGGTGTTAAAATGAATTTCCATTCATGTGAAAAGTGTTGAAAAAAATCATCTTGGACAATGTCTTGTAAATTAGGGGAAGTGCTACATTATAGAATTTTTTGGAACATGTATCGTGAATTCAAGGAGAATTATCAAAAAATAATAATGAGTATTTTATGGTGAGAATCTTTAAGTATAATGAATTGGGTCATTTTGCTAATATTTTTCCAAAGCTAGTCACTTAGGATAGAAATCAGCAAGATCATAAGAATTATGGTGTGGGAAAATTATTTTCAACTACATTAGTATATGTTAATCAATTTATTGAAGGGGTATTAGGTACATTATTTCTTTACTAGTGTTTTTCTAATGTCTTGTTTGATAAAAAGTCTACACATTCTTTAATTTCAGAGAAATTCTCTACCAAATTTGAAATTGAACCTCAAGAAATGAAATCAGAACATAAAGGTAAAAAACATCAGGAAATATTATGGAAAATTGGAATTATGAGAATATTTCTATTATTATCTATGGAATGTCATTAACTATAAACCATATTGTTATTCCCTTGGTATAGTTGTTTATTATACTACTTATGGATTGACTTTATGTTTATCATGAAAATACTAATTAAAGAGATAAAGAAGTTGTTTTTCATAATGAGTTTTATTTTGTGTACATGAACAAACATATAAAATTTTTAACATTTTAGGAATTTTAGAAACCATTGAATGATGGAAATGAATCTTATCTCGCTCATATAATTTAAAACAAGGGAACTATTTAGATTAATGATGTTCTAGTGGTAAATGAATACCGTGATGTTTTTCCTGATGAGTTTCCTAGTGTCATACATGATCAAGAATTTGAATTTTTAATTGACTTGTTCATTAATGATAAGACAATTTCCAAACCCCTATATTAAATGGCTCAAATGAAACTTATTGAATTGAAAAATAACTTGCTCGATTTTATTTTTAAAGGCTTAATTTCTTCAAGCACTTCACTATGGGGTGATCCTATATTTTTTAAAAAAATAAATATTTTCTAATGAGACTTTTCATTTATTATATAAATTTTAATAGAAATTTGTTTGCGATTATGAATCCATTTTTCTATATTAATAACTTGTTTGATCTGATCCAAGGAGCTAATTATTTTTCCATGATTGACTTGAGATTTTGGTACCGTCAACTAAAAATAAATTAAGATGAAATTATAAAAATAGATTTTTGTACTAGATATGTTCATTATGAATTTGTTGTTATCCACTTTTGTTTGAAAAATTCACCTGATTTATTTATAGATATTATAAATAGAATATTTTATGTGTACTTAGAAAAATATTGGGTTTTTTTATTGCTGATATTCTTGTATATTATAAAATTAAACTGGAGCATGGAAAACATTTAACGTTTTATTAAAAAACATAAAAGAAAATAAACACTTTGAAAAATACAAAAAGTTTGATTTCCAGTTGTAATAAATTTCATTCGTTGGTCACATTGTTTCTAATGATGGAATAGGAGTATATCCTACTAAAATAAACATTGTTTCAAAATGATCAAGGCCCATATATATATAGCTGAGATTCAAAGCTTCCTTGTTCTAGGGGCTATTACCAACAGTTTGTTAAAACAAATTCTCAATTATCCTTCCCAATGACAATGTTAAGTCAAAAAAATATTTGTGTTAATATAGAAAAATGAATATGATGATTGATTTCCTGATTTGAAAAGATGATTGGTGAATGATACAGTTTTGAATCCACCATCCAAAAATGGTTAGTTATTTCTCTACAGTGATGCTTCTTTGAAGAGACATCGTTGTCTTCTATTTAAAAATTATCAGGTAATTTTATGTGCTTCATTAAAGTTAAAACCTCATGAGTTAAATTACACTACATGGGATTTTGAATTAGCGTTTATGTTTTGGGAGTAAAAAATTGGAGACATCATCTTTTTGGATCCAAATGTGATATATATATCTACAATAAAATATTGATGTATATATTCAAAAAGATTTAACTGAACATGAGGTAGAGAAGACGGATTGAACTGATAATGGATTATTATTTAATGATCAATTAGCATCCAGGAAATTTAAATAATGTGGAATACATTTTGAGATGAAAACATCCTACATCATTAACAATGTTATATCTTGAACATGACCCCTTGATTAATGATTAGATGAATTTTGGCTTGGATGGTGTCATTGTAGGAAATTACTCTATCTTGTTTCAGGTGTTAGTGAAGTTCCCTCGCTCATACAAAATCACGAAATCATAGAAGGATGAATGTGAGTTACGAAAACATGTACAATGGACTAGAAAGAAAAAATCACTATATTTAATATCGATAATGATTTGGTTCTGAGATTTGGGAAGAGATTCTGTGTAACATAAGATTCCAAAAAAGAATAAATTATTATGTGAGGCACATAGTTCACTATTTTAAATTCATCCTGGTATTGCAATGATGTATAGACACCTTCGAGAGTATTTTTGTTGGGATGGAAGGAAAATGGATGTTGTTGTTTTTTCTAGGAAATTTTGAACTATTCAATAGATTAATGTAGAGTGGTAGTTATCGAAGGTTATTCCTTATCCTTTTCTAGAGCTATAGTGGAATATAGAAAATATATCCATGGAATTCGTTGTGGGACTAGCAAAGGCTTCTTGAGGTAACATTGCTTTATGGGTTATTGTTGATCGAGTAACAAAATATTCACATTTACTTCACATTTGAGATACTATGTCTTTGGATTTACATTCCTAATTATACCATAAATATATTTTTAGTTTTCATGGAGTTCCTCTCCCTTTTTTATTTTATTATGGTCTTAGTTTCATATATAACTTGTGGATAAGCCTTTAGAATCTTCTAAAAACGAAATTGAATTTTCGCTGTATATTTCATCCCCAATATGTCGGATAGAACATAGAAATAATTTAGAAGTTGGAGGATATTCATAGAGCATGTTCAATGGATTACCAATGAATTTTGGATGATAATCATTCTTTATATTTGTTTTCTTGCAATAACACATTTCATTCATGTATACAGATGGCACCTTTTGATGCATTGTATGGAAAGAGTTGTTGGCCTCCATTATTTTTGTATGAAGTTGGTGACTGGATGTTGATGGGGCCTAAATTATCATATGATGTGGCCCGAAAGGTGAGGGTCCTCTATCAACACATGAGGATAGCTCAGAGTATGCAGAAAATATTAGCTAATAACCGAAGGAACGACTTCTCTTTCGAGGTAGGTGACCTTGTTGTCTTTATAATCTCTCCTTGGAAAAGTGTGATGTGTTTTGGTAATATATTAATTATAAGTATGTGATTAATTGGTCCTTTTGAAATCCTAGATAATGTTAGACAAGTTGCATACAGATAGCATTGCCTGCAAGTCTGTCTTATGCACATAATTCTTTTCATGTTTCGATGTTGAGAAATTATGTGTCAGATTCATCTTATGTTTCCGCCCAGAACTAGTTCAACTGAAAGAGAATATTTCTTCTGAAAAGAAACATGTTTAAATTCTTGATCCAAGAAAATATATATTACAAAATATGGTTATCCACCAGGTAAAGGTTTTATGTTGAATCCACATGGTTGAAGAAGCATCATGGGAATTTAGAAATGCTCTGAGGGAAAGGTATCCTCTTCTTTTTAATAGGTAAATAGAATTGAGAGGATGAAATTTCCAGAAGGTGTCAACAATGTAACACCGCATGGTTTTAAAATTACATTTAAATTACATAAACATTGTTTAATCTAGATTTTTATTATTATCTTTAAAAAATTTATTACTTCTATGATTTTAATTTTGAAAAACAGATATACATGGTTGAGATCAATAAGTTATTTAGACTCTGATAATATTAACATAAATATTAGTGAATGGTAACCTACCATTATGTATTGTAATGTTACTCTTAATAATAGTAACATATCCTTATGAATTTCAACCTCACCTATGATAGTAAACATATAAGATTTATTTGAAGATATTATATACCATATCTTGGAATAAGTTAATAAATTTTATAATATTATTATTTTTGGAATATAATGTTAGTTTAGTTAAAAATAATATTAATCATATATATATAATTATATTCAAAAAATAGAGTTAATTTTAGAATTCTACATATTGATAAATGGTTTTCGTGGATTTTTGGGATTGTTTTTAAATACATGAATTGTTTTATAAATAGTGAAATATGGTAAAATGTAGTACATATAAATTATTAGTTAAATACATTATATTTTACATCATGGCTGATATAATCACACATTTTAATAAATTACATTCTCTCGTTAAAATTTTTTATTTAGAATTAAGAATATTCATATTCTTTGGCAATAATATTTAACTAATGACTAAAATATTTTAAAATTCCTCCTCTCCTCCACTATAAATACCACCCATTTATTCCCCTCTTCCCCTAACACTTCTCAAGCCATGATCCTTACCTAAGATCTTCCAACACAATCCTCAATACCATTTAAAACTTTCAATACCTGATAGTCCCATCAAATGGCCAAAACCAAGGACGTTAATAAAGATCTCAAGGAGAATAGATGAAGCAGTAAACATGCTCTTATATTTTTTTCATTCCATTTTTGTTAAAACTATTATTCATTCCCAACCTCCCCTTTTCCAGGAGGCATTAATGATCTAATATTATATATATATTATATTTAATCATTAATATGGAAGATTCACCATTAATATAATTCTTTTATCCCACTTATTCAAGAAATTAAAACATTACATGTGATGTGTTGATTTACAGACATGTGGATGATAAGATTAAATTTCATATACATCCTTCAAGACTAGTCATGAAACCATTTTTATGGTTGAACTATATTATAATTTAAGTATTATTTTTTAATTAATGTTCTATAATAATTTTTTACACATGATATTAATTTACAAAACAAAATGGTTTTTTAATAAATAAACAACCAAAATGATCTAAACGAACATCAATAATATATTAACTAAGGAATCATCATCATATAAAGATTAAAAATGATAAATGTTGTAATTTTTTATTATTTAAAAATTTATATACCATATATTCATCTTATAGTATTTCAATTCCATCCAACAATAAAATATATTATGAACCAATCATGGAAACCATGTAATCATGCACCTGAACCAGGAGAAATAAGAATGTATTAATAATGAATGAGTGAAATGATGTTATAAAATGATCATGAAATATTTTATAAAATTGAATATTTTTCTGTAAAATATTAATTACATTATTTTTTCCTTATTAGTGGTGTTTTAAATGTGTTTCAATGAAGGTTAACCCGAGTTAATGGACCCTCTCTTTCTCGCTCTCATTCCAGAATCTCTCCTATATTGTGCTCTTTTATTTTTAATTCCTAAGGATGAGGTATATATTTACACATACCCCAAAATTATATTATTATGTATTAATTATGATAGACCCTTTTCTCTCTCATTAATCAATCCCATGAAAACTGGATATAATGCTGAAATTTTTGAAGTGAATTCTAAAGAAAATTTCCATTTATGGGGTCTACCTTCAATATCGTGGGGGTTTATCATGATAAGATGACTTTTTAATTTTAATTTGATTTATTTGTGTTTTATAATGTGTATTTTCTTTATATATACATATTCCCTTCATTTAATCAATTCACTCTACAACGTTAGGGTATTTGTAATGGACATTCCACTTACAATCCATTTAAATGTCTCGTTTTTGAAATCCAATGATATTTTTATTTTTATTTTACTTGAGCATACTATTATAATTTAATGATGTTATATTACCAAATTTTCTACATTATATGTTTTC
Organism: Viscum album; assembly: GCA_963277665.1. Taxonomy (NCBI): domain Eukaryota; kingdom Viridiplantae; phylum Streptophyta; class Magnoliopsida; order Santalales; family Viscaceae; genus Viscum; species Viscum album. The sequence goes on along the minus strand of OY728141.1, from coordinate 1,602,121,331 downwards.
TTAATAATAATATTTCACTATATTTGTTTCATTTTTAATGTTCTAAGAGTTATTTTTAAGAAAAAATTATATTTTGAAATGATATTTTGTTTTTTACAAGGATGTAAATGAGCTATGAAATGTTTTATTCATGAGATGTTCCTTGTAAATAATTTATGTTTGTTTGATCCCATTAAAGACTATTATTTGTATTTTAATCCCTATTATAGATCATGATATTTTGGTTTGAGCCCATTATAGCTCAATATATGTTGTGTGAGCCCCATTTTGTCTCTCGAATGCATTGGGTACTCCAGAGATAAAATTTGATCAAATGGATATTCCATGTGTAAGGGTGATTGTAAGAGTGGTATGGTAAATATGTCCCAAATAATCAACATGATGTTTCCATGCATGTTAATTATTTTTTATGAAATGATATTTATTGGTTTTTAATTTATCACTTGACTATCAATTTATTTCCTCATATCCATTACAGGGTTTTGAAGTCATGAGAGAATTTTTTTTATATTAAAATTCACTGAATGTAATGGTGGTTAAGATAAAGAATGGATTCATGTTGATTGTTATGAATATTTTTCAAATAAATTATTTTTTATTTCAAAAGTTATATATTTTGTAATATTGGAAATTATTTTAATAGTATCCCCATGTATCATTATGGGATGTTATGTATGTGTTAGGTTCTAATTTCTAAAAAATCTAAACCTGAAAAGATCCTCAATGCATAAGATTTTATTTTCTTGTATAAAAATCATTATTATGTAATGTTTTATGGTTGGGTCCTTATAAAACCCTTATAAGTAACTAGCACATGTGAGTCCCTAGAAACCTCATACCTGATGATCAAAATACACAAACTCAACTAACAAAATTGTTCTTGTGGATGAGCCTTTAGAGGGGATGCCATATTCAGATCTAATGGTCTTCATATAATATTCCAATAAAAGTGCATTACCTTTACCATGGCATTAGAGGGGAATGCATCCCAAGGAATAAAGATCACTGATCATATCACATGTTTAGTTAGGGTTGTAATTGTTAATCCAGTTAGATGAATCCGAGTGTTGACACTTCATAGTCAATTGGCATAAAAAATAGAAGAATCATGGCATTTCAAAATTAGAGACAACTAAAATTCTATTATCGGTTTTCCCCCCATGATCATCATGATTCCATTTTTCTCAATTTCATATTCACATAACAAATATATCAACACTTTCACAAAATAATCATGGCATCAAGTGAAAAAAATCATATCACAACATATACAAAACAGAAAGTATTTCAAATTTACTAACACAAACTAAATTAATTTGGAAACATATTTCAACATTTTACCATTTTTTCAAACCCATTTGGAAAAATAATAATATGAGAACAATTGAAATACATCCATTTACATGGGAAAATCCCCTTTCTAGTTTTTTCCTCATATCAAAACCATTTTATAACATGCATTATATTTCATTACTAAATCAAATACCTATTTTACAGCACACAACAAATAATCAAGAAATGAAAAAAACCCATTTCCATTAAAAAATCATCATTCAACACATATTGATCTCAAGTACCACTGAAAACACATTTTTTTACCTTTCACACAATTCATATTACAGTTTCAAGAGTCACAAAAATGGATCACACATAATAATTCAACTATTTTCATTTCGAAATTCTATTTCATCATATATTCATTTAAAAAACACTACCTATACATGTTTTTAACCACATATAAAATCCCTAAAACAAATTTAAAAACTTAATAAATTAGTTCAAACTCATCCAAAAATGTAGAAGCATAGAACCACCAACCCTACACTTGGAAACATATATAAATTGGTGTCACCCAACAACCAAACCACCTAAATAACCTAATAAGAAAATATTTGATAAAAAACATCAATATCAAACTCAAAAACATAATATCAAACCCTCTCAAGGTAAAACTACCACCTATAATATAGAAACACAATAAATGAGGTATAATAATCATAAAATATAGGTGAAATTAAGAGGAAACTTACACACATGATGTTTCCATGTAGAATTGTGGCCAGAACCATCCAATTATTGAGGTTTCAGGGTTTCAATAAATATTTATGGGGCTCCCATGGCTGAAAATACCAACTATAATAGAGAATAATTTATTTTTGGTTAAATATAAAGAGGTTAAAAAGATAATTTTTCACTTTTTAATGACCTGGAATGGTTCAATGGTTTTCCGACATGATTTTATATATTGTGTGGATAATGTGAAACCTAAAATATCAAAGAGGGAATATCCACATGGTTGTCCTAAATTATTTTACAAAATGTCTACAAAGCATGTAGTCACCACTGTCTAAAATGTTACTTGGTAATACGGTTTCTTGGGAAAGGGTACACAATTTCCACAAACTGTGATCCAACTATGTGCCTCTTGATGTTGTGCCCAAATTATCAATTCTTCCACCAAATATATATGGTCAATCCAAGGTAAAAAATACAAACATAAAATAAAAAGGATAATATCTCAAAATAGAAAGTCATATGTGACATTAGGTAAATTTCATATCCTAAAGGTAACATATACCTTTTCACTATATATACTCTACCATGTGAATTACACATCATTTAATACATCCTTAAAAATGTTATGTGTTTCCTTTGATAATTTATATAATAATTATAAAACTATCTATTTAATTTTATTGTTTTTATCAAATGAAATTACTTCCTAGGAGAATTAATGCCTTTAAATATTTCCTTTTTCTTTATTGTATTCTTGTTTATTTAACTCCCAATATAATTATTTTATTTTATAGAAAATAATTTTTATGATTTTTAAAATTTAGATTAAATATAATAGTCTCTACCAGTTATTTAATTATAATACAAAATAATACAGTCATTATGAGGAATTTGTTCCTTTATTAATTAATGAATGTTTTTGAAAAATTTGATAGTATCCATTGAATGTGTTTTATACTATACTATAATATACTACTAAAAATGTAAGAAATTTATTTTTAATGTATGCTTTAATATATAAAATTCAATTCCATTATACTCTCCGATCACAGAAATTTCTCACGTGAAATTTCATTTAATTCACTTATGTAAAAAGTGAGTTTATTTTTCCTCATTAAATATTCTTGTTCAAATGTTACAACTTTTATTTATGATTCTACCAAATTCGTTTGACTATATGACTAGTCCTTTTTCATATATCATTTTCTATATAATCCATAAAATTTGATATCTTTTATGTATAACAAATATCACTCTAGAAAGGTGAAACCTATAGATTCATTAAATGTGAGTGATCTGGAATGTACTTCTCAAGAGGGATATGTAAAAAATGGAATACACTAGATAAAACATTGTTGGGTGTGATAAATGATTGTTCACATCACTATTGTGACCTTGAATCTCAATGGCGCGGACATACCTAGGAATTACGTTTCTCATCTTTTGAGTCATCATGGCCCAATTATAGGGAGATAAATAATAGAACACATAATCACCAATCTCAAACAATATATTATTACAAAAGTTATCATAAATTCTCTTTAATCAATTTTTGGCTCTTCAAATTTGTTTTTGGATAATCTAGGACTTCTCAGACATTTATTCCACATCTTTGGATCCTAAAATAATATGTTCTCCTACTCTATTGAAACATATTTGTGTTTTAACATTCTTACAAAAATTAATTTATATGGATCTATATTAATAATCCATTGAATTATATATTTAGAACTCTACCAGTGGAAGATGGTTATCTTATCCTCCTTTGATATCCAATGGGAAAAAATTCATCATACCCTCATGTGTTTTCATTGTCCACTCTAATTTTCCATCATCTTTTTGGTGATTAGTTATACAATGTTCGACTCTATTTTTTGAAAATTTCTTATAACATTCTATAATTTATGGTTTAATCTTTGTTATAAATCAGATAAAATCAATTGGGGTGTTCTATTAAAAAATTCCACATATCTAATGTATATCCTTCCATGTAAATATATTGAGAGATATTATTGATGGATAATTAAATAAATAGCATTTATTAACTTGTCTAAAAAAACCAAAATTTATTTTTTTCAATTTGATTTTATTTTGAACTCCTATGAAAAAATATTTGGTTTTTTATTACATTTCATTGATATAATGGGTAATTGTTTGATTATCTCCATGGGATTTACCAAATTTTATGTCACATACTAACATACAAAGAAACATGATTTATATTTTGAAATCCTATTCTTCATTTTTCCTCATCAATATAGTTCTCATATATCTCTATATATCATTTTATTCCATTTGTAGATATATACTATTGAGTAATGAGTAGTAGTAAAATATATCATTTTTATTCTCAAGGTCTAATTGTACGCATTATCAGTACCAAAATCTCACAACTTATTTTTCATCACTTTTTAACATTGAGGATTTACACTTCTTTATATAATATACATTATTATTTATATCCATGTTATTATTTTTGGATTTCTTGATATTCTTCAGAATGTATGGTTGAGTAATTCATTTAGTAGGGAATGATAAGGGTCTATCCAATATAATTACATTGTCCATCACTTGCATTTTTGTGAATATTAGAACTTTTACAATACTCATCATAGATAATATTATAATATATTCTCAAAATTAAGAATCCACCACTTTATTCACCATCACGTGATGGTAGTTTAATTAGTAATCGTAATCAATAACTAGCTCTGACCATCATTGTTATTACAAGTTGTTCTCATTTAATGTGAATGTATATTTTAGTCTATTATGGTCTTTATATTTGTCTCCCTTATTTCCATATATAAAATTTACTGAAATCATAATTGAAAATATTTTTTTGAGAACTTCATATCATGTTTTGGATAATTTTTCTCATGTTACGTCAATTTTAATGAGGCGTGTTCTATCAAAAAATCATTTTTCCTGAGAACATAACTTTATCCTTCTATTGAGGAATCATTGTGTATCAAAATCCATTCCCACATGTTGGTGGAGTTATTTAATGTGAAATAATTATCCTATTTTTAACCCCTATAATCTCTCTTCACATTTATATGTATAGAAATACATTACACTCATTCTTGTCTACTTAGTTAGTTGGTTGGAAAATCTTGAATAGTTTCTCATAAATCATCGATAGTACCCAACTAATTAAAAGAAATTTTGGATTTCTGTTATATATTTTGTTTTGGTCCATTCCATAATTACCAATATTTTTTATGAATCCATATATATATATTTATATATATATCTTATATTGTGATTAAAATAACATAGAATCATAATTTTTTAGAAAATTTTCACAGCAGAAAAACATGGTTATAATTTAACCATTCTTAATGTCATTAGAAAAGAAACTAAGTGAAAAAAATTACCACCTAAAATTTAGTGGAAAATGATAATATTATCAGTAAATAATAAAGAATATTTGTTGTGTAAATATATAAATATTCAATTATTCATGTCTTAAAATATTTTTGGAGAACTATTGGAGCTAATGGGATGTAGTATGAACTCAATGTTTCCAAAACATTTACAAAATATGTTGTTGGGTATATCCTTATTCCTCAACTTTATTCGATGATTACATGACCAATGATATAATTTAGATATTTATTTTGACCCATGTATATAGTATAACAATTCATATATAAGTTTAATGGGATACATATTCTATATCATGATATTGTGGATTTGAGCATAATCAATGTAGTGTAACATATAACCATTATTATTCTGGATAAAGAGAATTATTTTAAACTAAGGTGCATCAATTTGGTGTATAAACCCTTATCTGTATTATCATTGAATTATTTATTCATTTAATATAGTAAATGATATAAATTCAATAGTTTGTTTTTGATATTGGTAATGATCTAGAAAAAAGTATAATTGATAACTTAACCTCATTGTTAAGTGGAAGACTGTGAAATTCATTAGGGAATACATCATCATATTATAATACAATGGGAATTTCCTAAAAATTGATCATATATTTTTTCATAATAATTTTAGAAATGTGTAATTTATAATAAAGAGTCATTATCAGTATTTGAGAAAAATATACAAAATCACATTAATCATCTTTCTAGTAGTTGAATTGAATTAGAAAGAGATCTTAGAAATAGAATATGATTTCCCTGTCATGAAAAATTATGTGTTATCTATATAATCACAACCAATTGATGCTCAAAAATAACATAATATTACACTAAATGGAATATAAAATGGGTTTTGGGGTATTTTTCACACAAATATTTACTATTGTCGAGTAATATCCATTAGATGAAATATGTTCCACATTTTATGCTCTCAATAGTATCTCAGACCCCATGTTATGCGGTAGTTTTTGACTTTTGTAAAAAAAATAGCATGATAAGAAAGAATGAATATAAGGAAAATAAAATAATACTTGCATTATTTCATAATGAATAAATATATTACATATCTCTACATGTTTATCCCGATACACATTAGTTTTAGATGTAACACAAGATCACACTTTATCCCATGGAGTTAGAGGTTTTTATCATCTATTATCATAAAAAACTTTTTCCTTCAGTAAATTGTTTTCATAGTGGTTAGAATACTTAATGTTGAAAAATTGGACCATGTAATAAGGATTGATCAGAACCTCCTTTTCTGAAATGATAATAGTTTCATTGTTATACTATTATTCGAATTCATTATCATAATTCTATTTTTTTCTACACTTGAAAAACCTCTTTATTACCATGAGAATGATTCCAATAGGCTTCGTCACACATTTATGGAATTTAAGTTGTTGGACTCTCATTCCTCCATGATGTTTATCTGATAAAACTCTCGATATAAATTCCATTATATGATTTTTATCTCTAATCCAATAGGACTATTGGGGATCACTACACTCTCTATCAACATTGATGGTATATAGTAAAATTTCCACATAAATTTTAATGTATATAATTGATTAATTTTCATATAATTAGCTTAAATTTGATAAAGATATGTCCATATATACATTTAGTATCAGTGATAATATTTGAGGCACATCATGAAAGATTTGTGATATAATTTTTATAATACCCAATATTTTATAATAAATTTTTTTAGTTCATATAATTCCATATTTATTTATAAATGGAAAATATGGAAAATATAATTACTAAAAAATATTTTATTGGATCCTTCCCACTATATTGATTCAATTTCGTCTATGGGATTGGTAATATTGGTTAGTATACAACCGTTATTAGATTCCTAATATAAGTGATAAATATATTGAATTATTTTATCATTAATATATAATTTTAAGACATATAATTTGATCTTGATAGAGTTAATCCAGTATTTAATGATAAGGGGAGCAGAAGCTCTAGAAAAAATTTAAAGTTCATTGTCACCTAAAGGACTCAATTTTAACTTTTCCTTTCATAGAAGATGGTGATTTTTAAATGTTGTTATCTTTATTACATAGATGTTAAGTTAGTTTTCTATCACTAACATAAATTATCGATTCATTCTCACATAATATTGATATTTTCCTAATTAAATTTCCTCATTTCCAATATAATATGTTTTTAACATGATTCCTTCAATTTCTTGAAATTTTATAAAATAAAAGAAAAAATTATGGATGAGATTATTATATAATGATAATATAAAATGAAATGTATGAAATTATAAGTAATAACACATCTGTGACATATATACCCTATCTTATTAATATTTAGGATTCATTCTGGGTAGTACATTGTTAATTTCTTATTAATTTTTCGATACTAACAATATTTTTATATCACTAATAATTGATTATAATGATCATGTGAATTATCTAAATCATACCCCTAATGAAGAACTAATTAACTATTCAATAATATTCCCACCCACTGTGCACTATGTGACGGTTGATTTGATCTTCAACCAACAATTTAAATGTTAATTACCCCTAAAACCATTTATTGAAAACCACATCCACTTGAAAGTATCAAGATAGGGTTTGAATTTCAAGAAAACCAAAAAAAACAATAATTTACTGAAATTCATGATGTTTTATTATATTTGAAATTATAGTAAAGGTGTTAATAATGTTTTCCAAATCATAATCTCCAAAATGACTAGATCTTATTCTCATACTAACCATATGAAATCAAATTCCAATTCCTATGTTATTATTTGATTTTTAATTTAGGGATACCTAATACCAAAACAAAGTGTATAACCATAATATTTATACTATAATCCTCTTAAAATTAATTTTGTTTCTTATATATCATTCATTTCACTAAACACAAATTATAAACAAACTACAATATACAATTATAATATTATTTTTCAATGTGGCTATTATAATGTGGCTATTAATACGGTGGGTGTAACACCCCGACCCCAGAATCCGGGATCCAATGCATTATTTAATACATTTTCATGATCCCAAAGAATCATGTCCCAGAGGACTAATCATTTTAGTAGTCTTGGAAACAAGATACATACATAAGTTCAACATTACAAATTGAAAATAAATACAGCACTAATTTATTGCCTTAGAAACATCCAAGCCTCCTAGATTATGCCTACAAGTCACTCATAACTAACTCCATCATATCCTGGGAAAATGAAAAATAAGAAATAAGTGATCTCAAATGCTCAGTATGGGTAATAAATATAGCGTAAGATAACATAAATATTAAGCATGATGAATAATTGAAAACACATGTCGTTACAACTAATAAACATGAACTCTTTTATGGAAGGAATATAAGATGAATAAATAATGATATAATAAAATATAATCATGGGTATTCTACTAGTTGAATGACCACATGAACCATCAATATTAATTTTATAATGAGGTAATGTATAATGTCGGACATTCTGAATCATTTTTTCAAGCCATCAACCTAGACGTCTAAAAATGATTTAGGCCTCAGCCCAAATCTTATATCAAATTGGGAAAGGCCTCAGCCAATTCCATGTCTAGATGTCTCATGAGACCAACCGATGAATTTAGGAGTAATAGAGTGCTCCACATGTCACTTACTAAGTCCAATGAATTCAACATATGAAAAGGGTGAATCATAACTCAACATTCATATTAAAACTAGCATACGATATGTCAATATTTTAACAACAAACCATGAATGGCATAAAAATAGCATATCCACATTCAAAAATAACCCATTCAATACAATATATATGATTTTATTATTATAGATTAACCTCAATCTAGAATAATGAAGGATAATAACATAGATGAAAATAAACATCAAAACTATTTGAGAGAAATATCACCCTTTTTCTTTAAAATATTTAAAAGTCACATTATTTATCAAGAAGCCATTTTAAATATATTTTTGAATCAAAACGTCCCATAGAACATTGAAACTTTTTAAAGGAATTTTATTTTTAAAACATTAGTGTCCATATAATTAAATCCTTAATACCATATTTAAAACATCGATATTAATGAGAAATATTTGAAGAGTAAATATTCAAAACATATAAAATGATATTTTAGTTATAGTTCATAACCAAATGAGAGACAACTGAATACAAATAATTGAACTAATAAACACATTATAATATCATGAGATTAATGGGATTCATTATATACTATGTAAATGTACAATATATATGCCATATAAAAGTGAATTGGTGTATAACAACAAATAAGTTTCAATGGAATGTAAATTGAGATGAAATCCATTATAAAGACTGTATCCTTAGGTTAAGGATAAATCAACGACATAGTTGTGTGGGGAAAATATTAATACACTCATTGTGATTATATATTCAGTGTAAATAAATCATAGGAAATTCACACATATTCTATTAGAAGCAACACCAATGTCATGGATGTTTAACTCAATGAATGGAAATTGAGTTAAGATTTCTCTTATCAAGTTCATATCAATGACTTGAGAAATAATCCATGGTGTTATTATGTGTATAAAAATTATATCCACACAAATTGGAGTGGATATTACTACATAAATAATAAATAGTGATTCCACATTGAATTTGGTAGAAAAATAATCAATGAAGTATGTGTAATGCATATTGAGTGGAAATTGAAATTTGAAATTCCCTTACCGAATTGGTATCTAAAGAAAAACACACCCTATTAAAGAAGGATTATTCAATGAAGTTGTAAATAAACATAAATTAAATTATTTTACAAAAGGAATACAATCATGGATAGTATATACACTACACAAATGTAAATAGTGGCATTTCATTATGAATCTCACGAGAATAAGAAGTGAGATGAAATCCCCTTACCACATTGTAATCAATCGAGCCATATGAACAATATTTAATAAACAACAAGTGATTCAAATATTTCCATGAATATAAATAGATTCATTAAAATATATATCAAATGTCAGTACGCAATACACCACATGCAATAAATAATTGTCGAACAATGAAAATATCACAAAATTAAGAGTGAGATAAGAAACCCCTTACCTCAAGACCGACATGTCTTGTATGTTACTTGTTATTATGGAATAACAAACATAAGTAAATTTTTACTTGATTAAGAACATTTTTCATTTTTATTATCCCTTTTATATAACTTATTACCTTGTAATAACAATTAGTTAATTATTTGTGTTCATATTGAATATTTTATGGATGTTCGAAACTTGAGTCAAAAATGAACCTGTTATAATTAGAATATTTCCATGTGGTAAAAGTACATTATCTCTAGAATGATATAAATAATTTATATATCAGATATATATGATATATCCAGTATAAATATGTATTTATGATAGTAAATAACATTTGGAAATAAGAAATGAAATGCACAGTTAATGGAGACGGTAAGTCGTACGTACACATTAACACTAATTTCATTTATATTTTGTATTTTAATGGAATTAAAAAATAATGATACATAGTTATATTATAATTCCAGTATAATATCACTTATAATATCATTAAATCCATCATTTATACATCCCACATAAGTCATTAATGAGTCATCACATTGAGGGGTAGGTAGTCTGCACTTCCTCAAATGAAATTATTCTGTGTTACCCATAATGGAAAACATAAAAAAATGATTTAAATGGAAAATATAGAAGCATAAATAAAACATAAATGTAATATTTATCATATATTATTACAGTTACATTTTAATGTCCACCAAGATAGGTGGTAGTATATAATTGATCAATCATCGTTTCGTGAGGTGTTAATTTTTCATCAAGAGAAACAATATGTTCATTACCCATTAGATGAAGGTTTGTGTGAGTGTAGTTCAAATAGTTCTCATAACAACATCCTGGTATATTGATCATACTTGTTTTGTTATAAAATAATGAAATAAAAAGTTATTATGGGTTGGAGAGGAAAAATAAATGAAAAGAAGTTAAGAGAAAACCATTACCTTTAATTTGGGTAACTCCCATTGGTTGGAACCAAACGAACTTTTTGAAGTAAATTCTGCATAAAGTAAGGTTTTTATGTGGAATAGAGGTATCTTGAGAGCATCATGGTTAAGGGTTTGGATTGTACAAGGGTCTTTAAATGTGTGAGGAATGAGTTAGAAGTGGTTTCATTTTATAAGGGAGAGGAGGGGATTATTTGGAATGTTTTAAAATGATATTTTATCATAAACATATCGTCAGTTTCAAAAGGCCCAAAACTCATTAATTCTAAGATACGATGACTCATGTTCGAAATAAAATCATCCAATAATAATTAAATATCTTTTGGATATTTTTTTCAAATTAATAATCTTATTTGTATAAATCATTTATTAATGCGGTGAATACTGCATCATTATTGTGTCCTAAATAATTTATTTTATTTGATGTCTAAAAAATATAAAAAAATTACCATAATGTAGATAAAATATTTATATTTACAATTAATATTTATAATCGAAAATATTACTTATATAACCCATGTAAAAAATGTTATAATAAAACATTTTTTTAATATCATTTTTTTCTTTACTTTATGCTAATTAAAATTAAGTGTCATTATCACTCTTTAGTGGCACCATGGGGTCCCAGAATCGACCCATGGATGCCCATGGTCGTCCATGACTCATCAAATATGGTTAGAAAAGTGTTTAGGTATTTTAGTATTTTTATAATATTTATTTTATCTTAAATTACCCTATTTATCTTTAACCGCGGTAAATAAAATTCAAAAGTTACTATTCACCCATAATTATTTTCATCATATTGAACCATATTTTACTTACTAATAACAACAATATATGTTGGATTTTAGAAATTCAATTTACAGAAGCAGTAAGATTTCATTTAAATGAAAATGTCGGATTATTAACTACGACTAAGTGGTTTACTATTAACCAAAAATTGTAGTTTTTTAGAAAAATACCAAAAATTATGCCTCAACTATATTTGTTACTCTGAATTCAAAAATGATGTCTTTTTTACCAAATTCAGAAAATATAAATTGCATTTAATAATTTTAATTTAATTTCTGTTGTCAAAACCAAAAAAAACATAATTTTAGGAAATAATAACTACCAAAAGATTGACTCTTGTTTATGTCAACTTTCAATGTGAAATTACATCCAATGTCCAACATTAGATTAAATGGTAAAAATATAATCTAATTATAATTCCAAACCTTTCAAATTTATAGTTGAAAAATATAAATTATTTTGAATAAAGAAGTTGTTTTCAGATAAAATTTAGTATTGTTCACTATTCACCCAAATATGAATGTTATCAGAAAAACACCAAAAATTTATCAAAAATAAATTTTTATGTCCCAATTCTAAAGAAGATGTTTATTTGGTTATATTTTTCCAAATATTGAATTAAAAAAGTCTTTTCCATTAAAAAGAGCTAAAATCGCATTTAAAAAAATACTTCCTTTATCTAAAAAAAGAATTTTTTTTATATTATGTCTAAAAAACTCATAATATGGATTATAAAATTATAAGGATAATATAAAATTCAAAATTCTGTTAATACTATTCATAACCACTTTTTTGTGCTAGTTTGGAAATTCGTGGAGCGCTTGAACTCAGTGTTGTGTGAAGTGCATGTTATTGAATTAAATTGAAGAAATAATGTACTATAAGATCTTGGGGTGTTACATTCTCTCCTCCTTCAATAAATTGTGTCCTTGTAATTTGAATTCGTTCTTTAATAATAAAATGTTAAAAATATAAAGATACCTTTGTGGAGAACACACATCGGTAACTGGGTATATAAAATTTAGTCTTTATTAGAGGGGAAGGGTAATTAAAAAGTCACCACAAAATAATGATCTTTATTAGGATAATATTTTTTGAAATTAGAGACACAAAATTGGAGCAAAAATTTAAATATATATTGGGAGTGATTGATGTCATCAATCACCAACAAGTGTAAAATTGAGGTCCTCAAATCCAGCAATCTATGATGATTTAAAATATCATCAGTTCAACCAAACATAAGGTATTTGGATAACACATTATTGGTTTTAAGATCCATTAACTAATGATTAAGAATTAATTTATTCAATTAATAAAAGAAAAAAATATACAAAACAAGTAGAGTTACATTCTTTAAATAATTTCTACCGCAAACTCATCTTTCAATATAAAAGATAATAGAACATATAAATAATCTATTTATCTTAATCGTATATGGTTCCCAAAAAAAAGAATTTATAGTTCAATTATCAGATCATTAAAAATAATACACTATCCAATTCAGGACATCACGTAGGCCAATTATAGGTGATGCACCCTTGATGCCCTTCGGTTGTGGGTTTATGTCTCGCAGCCTTGCTGAACGTAACTGGTTGTCATACAACCTCTAGGTTGTCCTTTAATAAAAAATCCAAAAAATATTCTTATGAAATTATTTTACCTTAACAATTGAATCCAATGTCACACTTAATCCATTCTAACCATTAGAATTATCCCAAATACTTCTTCCTAAGCTCACAGTCAAAATTTTGTAATGATGTAAAACACTTTGGAGATCCTTTTTTCCACGTAATAACATGTGAATTCCATCATCATGTATTATTTTAAAAGATGGTAACACCATGAATTACTATAAAACCTTATTGATTACATTCATGCTCCCTCATCCCTTATAGAATAATTGGAATATTCCTTATATCCCAAAATTTTGAATACTCCAATAATGAAGAAATAATCATACCATTAATCAGTTCCATGATTCTTATGATTATCCAATATAATTTATACAAATAAACCACCTCTTATTCCAAAATTACTATCTCATTATCAACAACATATTAAGGCTTATCATTCCTCCAACCATGTATTTTCTTTAATTATTAAATTTTTTTGAGTCACCTTTCATAAAACCATATAATCTCAAATCCTCACTGAAATAGTATTGTAGTACAATCCTTATTTATTTCCATAATTCATGTAACTTTTATGTCATCAATAAAACAATGAAATGACATAATCGTTTAACAAAAACATAATAACACTAGTTATTACTCTTCATCTATGGTAATATCATAACTTGATTATTATCTAAAAACATCATTTGGGGTATACACTAAGGATTTGGACATTGATTTTCATATTGACCCATCTCTTTGTAGATGAAGCATTTAACACATGAAACATTTCTCATATCCTTGAAATCACGTAATAGGTGTCATTTTTCTCCACACTCATAAAAAACCCTCATTCCTTTCAAGAATTTACCTCGGTTATTCTTTCCCTAGTTATCACATTTTTGAAAATCCTTCATTCCGATCTTTCATTATCCATATTTTTCTCTACCATCCTTTTCTTCTATGGCTTCCCATAAATTCCATAGGACTCAGAAAATTATTTACATTTCTTATTAACACATGATATTATTTCTTCACATGTTGAGAATATGTGGGAAAATATTTCTTGTATAAATGTAATCTTAATACTATGAAAGATAATTTCTTTATTACTCTTTCCATCATGTGTATTGTTGTATTTATCATTCCTTCTACTGGTAGCCGTTTCTAAACAATGGATTACACTAGGTTAGTTTATGAATCAAAATTCATAATTCCAAACATGTAAAATACCTAACATAAATTGAATAGTTTGTGGATATAATCCATAATCATAAAAATGTTTTCTTTGAAAAAACATTTAATCCAAAATCATTCATAATGTCTTTTAAAGAAATTTTGAATTTTTTTAAGTATATCCTCTGTGAGTTTCATAACCAAGAGTGAAACAAGGCCCGTTGTCGTGTGCCTGGATGACCCAGGTCAAGCCCAAAACTCTTAGTTGGATTTTTCACTACTAGGTACATTTGTGCCAGATCCACCTCTACCTGCTCGTATCCAGACAGGAATGTATTTCTTGAAAAAAAATCTCTATATTACAATAATTCTAGAATGTTTTTCTTTTCTAATCCTCAAAGTGTATCTTAGGGTAATGTTCTATTATAATATTTTATCTAAATATAGTTTCTATGTTTTGTACTAAACTTCTTCTTATACCATCTGTAATGCCCCGACCCTAAGAATCCAAGAGCCGATGAATTATTTTAATACATTGTCCTAATCATAAGGAATCAAGTCCCAAAGTACCGATTAGTTTAGTAGACATGGGAACAGGAAACATACATATGTTCATATTTACAACTGGAAAATAAATTCAACGCTAATTTATTACATTAAAAACATCCAAGCCTCCTAGATTATGTCTGTAAGTCACTCATAACTAACTCCTTCATATCCTGGGAAAATAAAAGATAAAAAAGGGGTGAGGTCAAACACTCAGAAAGGGTATGCAATCCAGTGAAATATAACATAAATATTATGCATGCTTAAAAATTCAAAACACCTGCCTTCACAAATAATAAACATGAACACTTTTACGGTAGGAATATGAGATCCGTAAATAATTCCATAATAAATCATAATAATGGGTATTCTATTAGTCGAATGACCACATGAACCATCGATATTTATTTCATAATTAGTGAATGCATAATTTCGTACATTCTAAAACATTTTGTCAAGGCCTCATCCAAGACGTCTAAAAAGGATTTAGGCCTCGGCCAAAACCATATATCAAATTGGGAACGGCCTTGGAAAATTCCACGTCTAGTTGTCTAATGGGAACTACTGATGCATCGAGGAGCTATAGCGGTCTCCACCAGTCACTTACTAATTCCAATGCATTTTTCATACGAAAATGTTGAAACATAACTCAATATTAATATTAAAACTACCATGAAAAATGTCAATATTTTAACCACAAACCATGAATGGCATAAAAATAGAACATCCACAGTCAAACATAACCAATTCATTTCAATATGGAAGATTTTATTATAATATATTAACCTTAATCAATAATAATGAAGGACATTGTCATAGATAATATAATCATCAAAACTATTTGACAGAAATATCCCACTTTTTCTTCAAAACATTTAAAAGTCGCATTATTTATCAAGAATCCATTTAAAATTGTTTTTTTAATCAAAGTTTCCCAAATCACTTTGAAACTTCTAAAAGGAATATTAATTTTAAAACATTAATGTCCATATATATAAATCCGTAAAACCATTTTTAAAACATGGACATTAATGAGAATGATTTAGAAGAATTTATCTTTAAAACATTTAAAATGATATTTTAGTTAGAGTTCATAACAAAATGAGAAACACTTGAATAAAAATAATTGAGGGAATAAAAAAATTATTATATCATGAGAATAATGGGATTTATTATATATTATGTAAAAGTACATTATATATTCCATATAATGTACTTTGGCGTATAACAATAATAAAGTCTCAATGGAATGTAAATTGAGCTGAAATACCTTATAAAGACAGTATCCTTAGGTTAGAGATAAATAATAAACATAATTATGTTTGAAAAATATAAATACAATCAATGTTAATGGATATTCAGTGCAAATAAATCATAGGACATTCACACATATTCATTTATAAACTACACCAATGACTTGGATGTTTAACTCAAGGAAAGGAAATTGAGTTATGACTACTCGTATCATGTTCATATCAATGAATAGTGAAATAGTCAATGTAGTGATTACGTGTATAAAATGTATATCCACCCAAAGGGGAGTCAAAATTACTACATAAATAATCAATAGTGATTCCACACATAATTTTGGAGTAAAATAATCACTAAAGTATGTGTAAAGCACAATGAGTGGAAATTGAAATTTGAAATTTCCCTTACCGATTTGTTAACCCACAAAACATACACACCATTAAAGAAGTATTATTCAATGATGTTGTAAATACAAATATATTAAATTATATTACACATGGAATAAAATCATGGACATTAAATACACCACACAAAATGAAATAGTGGCAATACAACATGAATCTCATGGGAATAAGAAGTGAGATGAAATCCCATTACCACGTTCTAATCGATCGATTCAAATGACAAAAAGTTAATAACCAAAAAATGATTCATAGAATACCATGAATATAAAGGGAATCATTACAATATATATAAAATTTAAGTACACAACACACCACATTCAACAAATAAGTGACGGACAATGGAAATCTCACGAACATAAGAGTGAGATAAGAAACCTCATACCTCAAGACCGACTTGTCTTGAATGTTCCTTGTTCTTCGCGAATAATAAATATAAATAAATTTCTACTTGATTAAAAACATTATTCAGGATTATTATCCCTTTTATATCACTTAATACCTTGCTATGAAAAGTATTAAATTATTTCAGTTCATATTGGATATTTTATCAATGTTCAGAACTTGAGTCAAAAATGAACCTGTTATAATTAAAATTATTCCATGTTGTCAAAATTAAATTATCCCTAGATTGATATACATGATTTAAAAATCATATATATATATATATATATTATATATCTAGTATATATATTTATTTATGACAGTTCATAACATTTTGCGATAAGAAATGAAATGCACTATTCTTGGTGGTGGTATGTCGTACATACGCATGAACGCTACTTTCATTACTATTTTTTATTTTAATGGAATTAAAACATAATTATACAAAGTTATATTATAATAATAGTATAATATTATATATATTATTATTAATTGTATCATTTATACCTCCCACATAAGGCAACAACGAGTCATATCATTTTGAGCGGTCGGTAGTCTGCACTTACTCAAATGAAATTATCGTCTTTTACCAACAATGGAAAACATAAAGACATGATATAAATGGAAAATAAAAAAACGTAAATAAAACATAAACATAATATATACCTTATATTAATATAGTTCAATCTTAATGGACACCATGTAAATTGGTAGGATATAATTGAACAATCATCATTTCGTGAGGCGTTAGTTTTCCCTCCAGAGAAACAATATGTTCTTTACCCATTAGATGGAGGTGTGTGTAAGTGTAGTTCAAATAATTCTCATAAAAACATCCTAGTATATTTAGGATACTAGTTTTGTTATAAAATAAATTAATAAAAAGATTTTAGAGGATGTAGAAGTAAAATAAATGAAAAGATTTAAAGAGAAACCACTACCTTCAATTTGGGTAACTCCCTAAGCTTTGAACCAAAAAGACATCTTGAAGTGACTTCTACTTACAGTAAGGCTTCTAGGTGGAAAATACGGATCTTGAGAGATTATTTGGGAATGTTTTATATGAGACAAGGGGCTTTATAGGTTTGATTAATGAGTTAGACGTGGTGTCTATTTATGTAACACCCCGAGATTTTATGAAAAATATTCTTTTAATTTTATTAATGTCTTGTGTTGTATTCTACACCAATATTACCTTGCGCTATACGCAACACCATATTAGCTTGCAGTATACGCAACACTATTCTTGGATCGTGTTACACATAATTTTGATAATAGTTATTCTACGCAATATTGAGTGTATATATATATATATTAAATGTATAAATAAAATATGGTTGGATTCTGTTATACGAAACAATGAAGGATTCTTTCACAACATGAATCCCTAACTTGGATTGCATTACACGCAATCGCAACCTTCCTCGATAGCGTGTGTTGTACGAAATACCGGGTTTTACTAAACAACGATATATTATTATAATATTGTTATGAACTAGCCATTATGAATAGTGTTAACTAAATTTTGAATTTTATAACATTATTATTCATCTTACACATTTATAAAACATGTTATAAGAACAAAATAAATTTTTCGGGTAAAATAAGTATTTTTCAAAAAATGCAGTTTTGCCGCCTTTTGATTGCACACCCACTTTAAATCTAGTTTTTGACATGTTTATAAGTTCAATTTGACAAAATAAAATTATTCTTTTGAATCAGGATATAAAAATTTACATTAGATAATGTTTTGATATTTTTCCGACAACTTTCATATTTTAATGAATAGTAAAAACACGCTATATTTTAATTAAAAACAACTTTTTTCATCGTAATATATTATGTGGTTAAATTATAATATTTAATGGTTTTAAATTATAAATAGAATATATTTTTACCATATAATATAATTTATTTCATTAGCATTGATTTTACCTTGAATTCGTATGTTAAATCAATTCAATCTTTTGCAATATTTTCAAGAAAAACCTGTTTTCTTTCAACAACGGGATTAATTTTAAATTAATTTCTGCAATTTTTGTATATTGAATTTGGAAAAATGGAATCCATATTTGGAATTATTGGATCCAAATTATGTTAATATGCTACTTTTTATTTTTGGGAATTATGAATAGTAAATACGGTAAATTTTATTTACCATAGTTAAAGGTAAATTGGGTAATTAAGGGTAAATATAATATTATAAAATTACCCTAACACTTTTAAAAATACTATTGGATGACTAAAAGTCGACCCATATCACCTAAGGGTCAGATTAGATTCATTTAATGGACTTTTTCCATGAAAATAATTTAATTATTATTAAAACCAAAGAATGTGACAACATGTCACTTTCTTAAATCTTATAAGTATAATAATTTTAATTTAGTGCAAAAAATCATGAAACTTCGAACATGAATAGTCTCCAAAAATATAATACTATTATCTACATTATAGGAATTTATTTATAATTTTTAGGGATTATATAATTATCATTTATTATGACACAAAAATGATGCAGTAATTGTCTTATTAATGAAATATTGACATAATTGATGTTATAAATGCCCAAATAAATGTAATTTGAGACTTTTTATGATGTACACTAATTTTATAGGTTAATATGACATGTTATTGTTGATTTACGTAACTTGGTTCGAACGTATCATTCTGTTATAAGTTTCCTAAAAATCATGTACCAAATAGTGTCAAAATTGACTGTAATTAGTTTTTAAAACAAATATTATATTATTAATTGTTATTTAATTCCTAAAAATCTAAGGTTCGGAAAAATGACTTAGATAATGATAGATATATTAATAATAAACAACTTGGGGTTCGTTTGGCTTGTTATGGTAAGTTTATTAACCATATAGTGTAAGAAAACAAAAAGACACGGTAAAAGTTATATTATTTAACTTAGAGTTAAATCTAATTGATAAGGTTAAAATAATAACCTAAACTTGTCTAAATCCTATTGGATGAAAGGATTTCGACCCATCCCCACTTTATCTTATAAATAAGACCATTTGGGACTATTATAAACCGAATTTGACCTTAATATAAAATAATATTTTGAAATTTTCCTAAGGTGCCCCTCTCCTCCCTTATAAAAGGGCACCTCCTCCCTCTCATCCTCACACCAATTTGAGCATTCAAGCTCAGCAAACCCCTGACAAAATCTGTTCTCCACTTCCCTAGTATCATCCTAGAGGTCCTGTTATTCTTCAAAGACCATCCTTAGTTCTTTAAGTGGAGGTTAAGTGAAGGCTCGTCAAAAAGAGGTAATATCCATTACCGATCTTTTTCAATTTCTTTCTTCTTAAACTTCTTCTTCTTTTGTTGTTTAATGAAAAAGTAATAACATAAGTATTTCTTATATACTGATATGTTATTATAAATATGAAACAACTCTAATTAACCTTCTATCCATCCTACTGAAAAAGGAAATCACCGCGCGTGCGTACGTACGGAATACCGTCTCCACGCCGTAGTGTAATCTATTTTCCACCACCACCTTACTTGGATGGGTATAATGGTGTAAATAATAACTATATATGATTAATTTAAAGTGATATTGATTCTGAAATAGTATACATACACTCCAATATAGTCCCACGATCATGTGAACGATATCATTGCTCTTGCGTACGTACGGACTACCGTCTCCACGACACGATGAGATTCATTCTCCACATTAACCATTCATGAATGATTATAAAGTATATATAATAAGTAATCATGAAATATATGACATAGTAATGATACTGGATTTATGTGTATATATATGTATGTAATCTACTTAATTCCATTCAACTCAATAAGGAAACGAAAAAAGCGTTCATGCGTACGTACGGCCAACCGTCTCCATGAACGGTATATTTCTTTCCATTTACTGATTTATTATATATATGTATATTCTGAATATATATAAATCATGTTTTATATTCTGTAATTAATTAATCATGATCTAAGTAATCATATGAAGAATTACAAGTTAATACATGAACGACAAATGAGATGATTTTACCCAAAACGTTACTTTAACATGAATTTACAAAAGAACGGGTAATATAATGTCATAAGTGAACCATATATGATATAATAACAGTGAAAATGATTCTGTAATAAGTCAATGACATTATTTAAATCATTATACAGGAGGTTCGGACACTTACGAAGCAAATCGGACCTAAGGTAAGGGAAATATCACAATCTCTTTTTTATCGAGATTGTTTATACTTTGGTATTTACTGGGGTGTATTTTATCATCCACATCCATGTTTCTTCAATATGTAAAATTATTTCCATCCACATACAATTTTTTAAATCCAATTTTACCCTTCGGTGAGTTTTTAGTAAAAGATATGAAAGGAATATTTTGTCGTTTTTCGTACGAGTTACTTTTTGACTTTTCCGACAAAAGTACGAAGAATGTTTTTTTTAACTTATATGGAATGAAAGGATTTTTAAAGAATTATTTCCAAGAATATTCCTTTACAAGTTTTCATGTTTCTTTTTAATCAACTTATTTTATTTTATAATTTTATGACATATTAAGAAAGGAAAAGAGTTTATGAAGTAGAAAGGATATTTTCCTCAAGAATGGAGTTCAAGTGTTTTATCAAAATTATCTTCCATCTAAGATAATAATGGGTTCTGTTTATATCCCTATTATTACATTTATTTGATAATGTTGTGATGGAATTATTTTTATGAATTCCTTTGTCTTATATGAATTGTTTTATGATGTCACGATGTTTATGAATCCCATTTTTATTACATGGGTTATGCAATGATGTATGATTTATGATTTTGTGGCACACATAAGAATGATATCATTATGAGATGGGTGGGACCTATATCTCCCTCCAATGCATTGGGTAAAGATTTTATATCTCATGAGATAGACATGGCTAGAACGGTAGGTTACCCCGGTTCAGTGAAACAGGACAGAAACGAGGGTGACTCGGTTCAAAAATGGACTTTGTCCACTAAGATAGTCTTGGCAATGAGTCTTGACTAATAAGAAATGATTCTCTATGAATAAGTGTGTATGACACAATGTTTCATGTTTTATGTTATGATTATTGGGATTACATTTCACTTCTATGATTTATCCCATGTTATGATATTATGATCATTTTTGCAGGTTAAGATTTCCAAAATGTCATGTTCTTATGAATATGATGTGATTGATTTTTCTTTTGTTTACACTTATTGAGCATTTGAGCTCACCCTTTTATGTTTTATTTTCCCCAGGATATAAATAAAGGTTTTAGGTATGAAAAAAAGGGGAGATCTTTATGGGAGATGTTGAAGATCTTTCACCATGATTTGAAGATTACGTTCCGAGTTTCCAAAGAAACTAAACTATTACGGTCCTTGTGTGTGTGTTTTTTGTTATGTAATAAGTATTCTGCAAAAGTAATGTAGTGTCCTTATACGTCAAGCTTCGGGTCTCTACAGTTGGTATTAGAGGAAAAGTTTAGTCAACCTTTGGAAACTAGGATGCGAAAACATTAGTGAGATCCCTAGAGATATTTCTAAGGTATGTCTAGGGATGTCCCTAAGGATAAGTATATGTATAGGATATAGTCCTAGAACTATGGTAACGATATTAGATTAAACCAAAGATGTTAGATAGTGAAGTTACTCCCCCTTTATTATGATTTTTTCATCTCACACTATTCTTTTTGGGTTTTAGAAAATGGCTGGAAACAAGATGATTCACGATAATAGAGGATATGATGGACAATGGAATGATATTCTTCATGAGAAACCAAATGAAATGGGATTTTGAAGTCCAAACATCATTATTATGCCGAATCAGCAATCTCATAATATAGTCAATAAAGTAAAATTTGTAAGTTTCCTAACTCGGCTAATAAGAGAAAGATGGAGTTTCATGATGATCATAGAGGAAAGAAAGTTCAATTTCCCCTATGTAAATCCTGTGGGAAGAGGCACCAAGGAGAATGTTTCAAAGGAACTGTAAGATGCTTTGGGTGTGGAAAAGAAGGACACAAAGCCAGTAAGTGCAAAGGAAAAGGTTCAGTTAACACCAGGGATAAGGATAATGGTATTTCTACGACATCAATAGTGGTTAAATGTATTAAATGTGGAATGTACATGCATTATGCAAACCAATGCCTTAAGGGAAAGTCTCATGAAGAGAATCAGTATGGTCGTATGGGTAGTATTTATGTTGATGATGATGAAGAGACTACAAATGATATGTGAGTTGAAATAATTGTTGAAGCTCAATCAATGGTTTAAGAATTTAGTGGAATGATTACATGTTTATAATGTGTAATGTTGTATAAGTAATCTCATGGTACTATGGAATAAAGAGACATCTAAGTATTGTTACACTGTTGTCTTTCCTTGAGTTATGAAAGTTTATGATTAATGATACCAATATCCATGTAAGGTTATTCAGATATTTTTGGAATGTAGATGATATGCACATAATTAAGGGATAAGGAGAAAATTAAATATTTGATAACATTCATGAGCTCATGACTGATATAAGGAGAAGGTTATATCATGGTTTGAGTATATAGAATTTTTGGATTTTCTCATGTGGAAAGAGTTAACTTTTGACTGCATTCATGTTTTCACTAAGGTTCAATGGGTATTCATTCTTCAAGAGAATACATGATTAATGTATTCACATGTTTGTAATTTTACCAACAAGATATATCTTATGATATATGGGGGATAAATGATGGCATTCACGTGATCATTTTCTTTATACAATGAGCTTGGACCGAAGTATTTTAGATAAGCCTAAAGATTGGAATGGATTATGTTGGACATAAGTTAGTATTGTTTAAGGATAAAACTTTTTTTTGATATTGTTGATGGGATGTTATAGTGATATAGCATTAGAAAAAGGACAACCTGCAGGACGGGCAACAGCCCATCGCGTCGGACAAGGCTGTGGGAATCGAACCCACAACCGAAGTGTGACTGGACTTTATCGCCTACCGCTGGCCTACAGGAAGTCCCTATTTAGTAAAAACTAGTTTTATTATATTAAGAAGTATGATATATAAAGTATATGTCCATTTTAGGAACCATATATGATTAATCTCACTAAAGATGGACTAATGTATTTTTTGAAAACTTTTCTAACCTTTTGTTTGAGACAGATGGATTGACCCATCATTCTATCACATGATCTTCTAACACATCACGAAGGACAAATTCAACTTCATTTCTTCAAGAGATGAAGTGGAAATTGTCCAAAGAATGACAAATGATGAGACTATACCAAAACCACGAAAGTATTTATTCTAATTCCAATTTCATCAACTTTAGGGAAATGATCTTGAAAACCAAAAATGTTGTCCTAGTGCTCTTATATCTGATGAATCAGATGGTACCTTAGATCATCACAAATTTATGTCTTTGTGATGGCTGGCTTTTCCATAGCCATGTTCTCTACCACTCTCCATCAGAACATGATGGTTATATTTCTCTTCCATATCCATATTTTCACCTACGTGGAAACCCAGTGATTAGTTTATTTGGGTAACAGCTACGTTTCATAATTTTGTTTTTAAATATTGGTTTTGGTATTCCTTTTTACGATGTGGTTTTCTAATAAAGAAACTTTCAAATAATATACCATTTATAACCCCGACGAATTTTGAGGGCGAAATTCATTTTAAGGGGTGTAGAATGTAACACCCTGAGATTTTATGAAAAATATTCTTTTAATTTCATTAATGTCTTGTGTTGTATTCTACACCAATATTACCTTGCGCTATACGCAACACCGTATTAGTTTGCAGTATACGCAACACTATTCTTGGATCGTGTTACACACAATTTTGATAATAGTTATTCTACGAAACATTGAGTATATATATATATATATATTAAATGTATAAATAAAATATGGTTGGATTCTGTTATACGAAACAATGAAGGATTCTTTCACAACACACAACCCTAACTTGGCTTGCATTACACGCAATCGCGACCTTCCTCGATAGCGTGTGTTGTACGCAATACCGGGTTTTACTAAACAACGATATATTATTATAATATTGTTATGAACTAGCCATTATGAATAGTGTTAACTAAATTTTAAATTTTATAACATTATTATTCATCTTACACATTTCTAGAACATGGTATAAGAATAAAATAAATTTTTCGGGTAAAATAAGTATTTTTCAAAAAATGCAGTTTTGTCACCTTTTGATGGAACACCAACTTTAAATCTAGTTTTTGAAATGTTTATAAGTTCAATTAGAAAAAATAAAATTCTTCTTTTGAATCAGGATATAAAAATTTACATTAGATAAATTTTTGATATTTTTCCGATAACTTTCATATTTTAATGAATAGTAAAAACATGCTATATTTCAATTAAAAACAACTTTTTTCATCGTAATATATTATGTGGTTAAATTATAATATTGAATGGTTTTAAAGTATAAATAGAATATATTTTTACCATTTAATATAATTTATTCCATTATCATTGATTTTACCTTGAATTCGTAGGTTAAATCAATTCAATCTTTTGCAATGTTTTAAAGAAAAACCCGTTTTCTTTCGACAAAGGGATTAATTTTAATTTAATTTCTGCAATTTTTGTGTATTGAATTTTGAAAAATGGTTTCCATATTTGGAAGTAGTGGATCCAAATTATGTTAATAAGCTAAATTTTATTTTTTTGAATTATGAATAGTAACTACGGTAAATTTTATTTACCATAGTTAAATGTAAATCTGGTAATTAAGGGTAAATATAATATTATAAAATTACCATAACACATGTCAAAATCCTATTGGATGACTAAACGTCGACCCATATAACCTAAGGGTCGGATTAGATTCATTTAATGGACTTTTGTCCATGAAAATAATTTAATTATTATTAAAACCAAAGAATGTCACAACATGTCACTTTCTTAAATCTTATAAGTATAATAATTTTAAGTTAGTGAAAAACTTCATGAAACTTAGAAAATGAATAGTTTCCAGAAAGATAATACAATTATATACATCTTAGGAATTTATTTATAATTTTTAGGGGTTAAATAATTATCATTTATTATGACACAATGATGATGCAGTAATTGTCTTATTAATGAAATATTGACATAATTGATGTTATAAATGCCCAAATAAATGTAATTTGAGACTTTTTATGACGTAAACTAATTTTCTAGGTTAATATGACATTTTATTGTTAATTTAAGTAACTTGTTTCGAAATTATCATTCTGTTATGAATTTCATAAAAATCATGTACCAAATAGTGTCAAAATTGACATAAATTAGGTTTTAAAACAAATATTATATTATTAAATGTTATTTAATTCATAAAAATCTAAGGATCGGCCAAATGACTTATATAGGGATAGATATATAAATAATAAACAACTTGGGGTTCTTTTGGATTATTATGGTATGTTTATTAACCATATAGTGTAAGAAAACAAAAAGACATGGTAAAAGTTAAATTATTTTACTTAGAGTTAAATCAAATTGATAAGGTTAAAATAATAACCTAAACTTGTCTAAATCCTATTGTATGAGAGGATTTCGACCCCTCCCCACTTTTTCTTATAAATAATACCCTTTGGAACCATTATAAACCGAATTTGACCTTAATATAAAATAATATTTTGAGATTTTCCTAAGGTGCCCCTCTCCTCCCTTATAAAAGGGCACCAGCTCCCTCTCCTCCTCACACCAATTTGAGCATTCCAGCTCGGCCAAACCCTGACAAAATCTCTTATCCACTTCTCTAGTATCATTCTAGAGGTCCTGGTCTTCTTCAAAGACCATCATTATTTCTTTAAGTGGAGGTTAAGTGAAGGCGCGTCAAAAAGAGGTAATATCCATTACCGAGCTTTTTCAATTTCTTTCTTCTTCAACTTCTTCTTCTTTAGTTGTTTCATGATAAAGTAATAACATCAATATTTATTATATACTGAGATGTTATTATAAATATAAAACAACTCTAATTAATCTTCTATCCATCCTACGGAAAAAGGAAATCACCGCGCGTGCGTACGTACGGAATACCGTCTCCACGCCGTGGTGTAATCTATTTTCCACCACCACCTTACTTGGATGGGTATAATGGTGTAAATAATAACTATATATGATTAATTTAAAGTGATATTTATTCTTAAATAGTATACATACACTCCAATACAGTCCCACGATCATGTGAACAATATCATCACTCGTGCGTACGTACAGACTACTGTCTCCACGACGCGATGAGATTCATTCTCCACTTTAACCATTCATGAATGATTATAAAGTATATATAATAAGTAATCATGAAATATATTACATAATAATGATACTAGATTTATGTGTATATATATGTATGTCATCTACTTAATTCCATTCAACTCAATAAGGAAACTAAAACAGCGTTCATGCGTACGTACGGCCAACCGTCTCCATGAACGGTGTATTTCTTTCCATTTAATAATTTATTATATATATGTATATTTTGAATGTATATAAATAATTTTTTATATTCTGCAATTAAGTAATCATGATCTAAGTAATTAGATGAATAATTACAAGTTAAAACACGAACGACAAATGAGACGATTTTACCCAAAATGCTACTTTAACATGAATTTACAAAAGAACGGGTAATATAAAGTCATAAGTGAACCATATATGATATAATAACAGTGAAAATGATTCTGTAATAAGTCAATGACATTATTTAAATCATTATACAGGATGTTCAGACACTTACGAAGAAAATCGGACCTAAGGTAAGGGAAATATCAGAATCTCATTTTTATCCGAGATTGTTTATACTTTGGTATTTACTGGGGTGTATTTTATCATCCACATCCATGTTTCCTCAATATGTAATATTATTTCCATCCACCTACAATTGTTTAAATCTTATTTTACCCTTCGGTGAGTTTTTAGTAAAAGATATGAAATGAATCTTTTGTCGTTTTTCGTACGAGGTACTTTTTGACTTTTCCGACAAAAGTACGAAGAATGTTTTTTAAACTTATATGGCATGAATGGATTTTTAAAGCATTATTTCCATGAAGCTTCCTTTACAAGTTTTCAAGTTTATTTTTAATCAACTTCTTTTAGTTTATAATTGTACGACATGTTGAGAAAGGAAAAGTTTTTTTGAAGTAGAAAGGATATTTTCCTCATGAATGGAGTTCAAGTGTTTTATCAAAATTATTTTCCATCTCAGATAATAAAGGGTTCTGTTTATATCCCTATTATTACATTGATTTGATTATGTTGTGATGGAATTATTTTTATGAATTCCTTTATCTTGTATGAATTGTTTTATGATGTCACGATGTTTAGGAATCCCATTTTTATTACATGGGTTATGCAATGATGTATGATTTATGATTTTGAGGCACACATAAGATTGGTATCATTATGAGATTGGTGGGACCAATATCTCCCTCCAATTAATTGGGTAGAGATTTTATATCTCATGAGATAGACATGGCTGGAACGGTAGGTTATACCGGTTCCGTGAAACAGGACTAAAACGAGGGTGACTCGGTTCAGAAATAGACTTTGTCCACTAAGATAGTCTTGGAAATGAGTCTTGACTAATAAGAAATGATTCTCTATGATTATGTGTGTATGCCACAAAGTTTCATGTTTTATGTTATGTTTATTGGGATTACATTTCACTTCTATGATTTATCCCGTGTTATGATATTATGATCTCTTTTTCAGATTAAGATTTCCAAAATGTTATGTTCTTATGAATATGATGTGATTGATTTTTCTTTTGTTTACCCTTACTGAGCATTTGAGCACACCCTTTTATGTTTTCTTTTCCCCAGGATATAAAGAAAGGTTTTAGATAAGAAAAAAAGGGAAGATCTTTATGGGATACGTTGAAGATCTTTCACCATGATTAGAAGATTACGTTCTGAGTTTCCAAAGACAAAAAACTATTACAGTCCTTGTGTGTGTGTTTCTGTTATATAATAATTATTCCGCAAAAGTAATGTAATGTCCTTGTACGTTAATCTTCGGGTCTCTACAATTTATATGGAAGAGAAGGGGATCATTTGGAACGTTTGAAAATGTTATTTTATTATAATCATTTCATAAGTAATAAATGGTCCAAAACTGATTAAATTCGAAGATAATATGAATCATGTTAGAAATAAAATCATCCAATAATAATTGAATAGGTTATAGATATTTTTTTAATATTAATAATTTTATTTATTTAAATCATTTATTAATGAAGTGAATACAACATAATTATTATGTCATATACAATATAACTTATTTGATGTCTAAAAATTATTAAAAAAATACCATAATGTAGGAGATATTTTCATATATCAAATGAATATTTACAATCGAAGATATGACTTACATAACCCCATGTAAAAATTGATATACTAAAAGATATTTTTAATGTCATTTTTGTCTTTACTTTATGTTAATTAAAATAAAGTGTCATTATCACTCTTTAGTGGCTCTGTGTGGTCCCAAAATCGACCCAAGGATTCACATGGTCGGCCATGACTAATAAAATAAGGTTACAATAGTGTTAAGGTAATTTAGTATTATTATAATATTAATTTTATCTTAAATTACCCGATTTACATTTAATAGCGGTAAATAAAATTCAAAAGATACTATTCACCAAAAATAATTTTCATCTTATTGAACCACATTATACTTAATAATAACAACCATGTATGTCAGAATTTATAAATACAATTTACAAAAGTGTTAAATTATCATTTAAAAGAAAAATTCAGTTTTTTAACAACTACTAAGTGGTTTTACCATTCATCAAAACTTGAAGTTTTTTAGAAAAATACCAAAAATTCAGCCTAGGTTATATTAAATATTCTGAATTGAAAAATGATGTATATGTTACCAAATTAAAAACATAGAAATTTCATTTATTAATTTAATATTAATTATTGTTGTCAAAACCAAAAAACGTATTTTTAAGAATTAATAACTACGAAAAGATTGAAACATGATTATGTCCAATTTCAAAGTGAAATTACTTCCAATGACGAACATTGTATTAAATGGTAAAAATATAATATAATTGTAATTAAAAACCATTCAAATGTATAGTTGATCACAATAAATTATTTTTATTAAAAAATTTGTTTTTAGGTAAAATTTAGTATTTTTCACTATTCACCCAAATATAAAAGTTATCAGAAAAACCCCAAAAATTTATCAAAAATAAATTTTTATGTCTTAATTATAAAGAAGATGATTATTTTGTCAGATTTTTTTTTCAAACATTGATTTTAAAAATGATTATCCATTAAAAAGATGTAAAATCGCATTAAAAATACTTCTCTTATCCGAAAAAATGATTTTGTTCATATATTATATCTAAGAAATTCATAATATGGATTCTAAAATCATAAGGATTATATAAAATTCTGAATTCAGTAAATAATATTCATAAATGCTTTTGAACGGGTAGTTTGGTACGTCGTGGTGCGCATAAACTCAGTGTTGCTTCTAGTGAAAGTTATTTAATTACATTGACGAAATAACATACAATGAAATCTTGGGGTGTTGCATTGGGAATGAATTAAAATAACTAATTTAGGATAAATATATTCTTTATAAATATCTGGAATTAGTTCATTGCTTATTAATTTATTAGAAATAAAAATAAAATTTACTTGAATGTAAAAAAAATATTTCTAAATGACGCATTGTATGTAGTCAATGTGTTTAAAACATAAAAAATTAAATTAATTAACATTTAAAAATAATTTCATTTAAATTTATATGTTATATTTTGAATAATATTTTTATCATTCACTTAATTTTTTCTCTAATCCATTGATATAAATATGTTTACTTTTATGCTTAAAATCCATAAATTTCTAAAAAAGGATTCATCGCATTTTCAAAGTTATTTTAAATATAATTTTTATCAACAAATATAAATTTTTTTGAAGAACACAAAACCATTTCTAAATAATATTTTAAAATTTAACATCTAATTGTATTTTTTTAATTTTTTAAAAAGATTATTTTTTTATAAATTGTACGAAAATAATTGTTTTATTGAAAACTATCTTTTCATTTAATGTTTGTAAAAGTTTTTTTTTATTTTTTTTAAGTTAAAAATTGTTAAAATATTTTATAAATCATAATATATAGTTCATTTAAAAAAATTATATTCAATTTTGATATAAATCCTTTTATATAATTGGAACATTTTTCTGGAAAACCATTTTTTAAATGTGTTTGTGGTTTAGATTTTAGAAAAATTATTAATTTTTTTAATATAAATAATTAAAATAGTTTATTTATTTTTATTTATAATTAATTATATTATATAAAATGTTTAAAATAATTTTTTTATAATTAATACAGTAAAAATTAAATATTAGTTATTATGGTAAAGAGTAAAATTAGTTCATCTTTGATTAAACCAATTATATAAAGGCATAAATGATATAAAAATTTTCCAAATATTATGTTATGGAAATATATGGACGTTATCTCAGGTATGGTTCTAGAAGGATCCATTTTTTATCATTTTATAATGTGAACAATGATGGTATAATTCATCATATTAAAATAATACATGTGTGTCTTCCCCACCACAAATAAAGTGGAACCGAATCTCATATCCAATTTATAATTAAGACGACCTATATTTTGGACAATAAATGATAAAATAAATTAATTTAATCCATCCCTAATAACTGGAGTCCTTTCCTTAATCATAAAACTAATTTATTAATACTTTAGGTATAATCCTGATTAGGTTCTCTAAAGAAGATGTATAGTTCTTTAACCATACATGTTTATTTTATTTAATCCCATATAATATTCAGATATAATAAAGATATAATGAAATAATAAAACCAATATTTCTAGTATGATGTTAATATCTTAACTTCAGAATCAACATTCATCTCTTTTTCCATCAATTGGGAAATGAAACTGTTATCCTTGTCTACAGTTGACTAAGGCCTCACGAACCGATAAAATTCATTTTCCATAAACAAATATCACAATGGAATTAAATAATGAATTTAATATATATATATATATATGTTATTTATAGCATTATTATACTTTTATAATTATATCATAACATCTATATTGTTACCTTCCAATCCTTCTTAATATTACAACGCCTCTCTTCTGTAAATGTGTACTTCCATGTCTACATAGTGATGTGAAATGTTTTTCAATTTAGTTTTATATGGATATTAATTAGTATTAATTTTATAAATATATATTATTTATATCATATAATAATTATTATGGTAAATTTTATTATTATATAATTTTCTCATCACATCCATAGAAAACGTGAAGTAACTCTCATTTGTATTTACAACCTACAGTCTCTATGAATGGTGTGATTAATTTTTTTGTCCCAAACATTCTTGGATGAAATTAATATTTCTATAATGTATATTTATCATATTTATTTAATGATTAAAAATTTTTATGCGATGTAAACATAATAAATATATATGGACCAAAACTACTAAACTAAAAAAATATTTAAATCAATGTAGTTGTCACTAGAAATTGTTTTTTTAATAATTAATTGTAAATAAATAATAAATAAAAATTTATAATTAAATAATATATAGTATGATATAGGTAATTATAATTATATAATATATGTGTAATAAATATATATTTTTAATACATAATGATAAGAAAAATAAAAACAATATTGGAAAATAGGTAAGGGTTTCTCATGTAAATTTTATTTTCATTAGAAATATTCCATATTGACCACTTTTTAATTTTTTGTGGTTTATATTATAAAATTTTGATATGTTATATCATTAATTTTCTTGTATTAATTATATTTGAAGTTCCATTTTAAAATTTCGTTCATTGGGGATACAATTCAAAATTTACCATTGTGGTAAGGGTTTCTTTCAAAATATCATCATTATTTTGGATTGTTTAAGATTATGTTTTTAGGGATTAAAAATTATGATATATATCTCATAAAAAAATTAGTTTTATTCAACAAAATGTTCTCATGAACTGTTAAATTAATAGTTCCCATTTTTTAAGTTTGGTACTAAAAGGATGTAGAATATTTTTTAAAAAATGGTTTTGTTAATTTTATCTGATCATATTTCATTTTCTTCTATATTCTCATTTTTTAGATATTTTTTTAAAACTAAAAAAATTATTTATTAAATGCATTCTAAACCATTTATTACTTTTGAAGATGGATTTCAACTAATCTTTTTTTCATTTTCATAATGAGTTAAATTTTATCATTTTTACCACATTGTGAACAAATTTTTATAACTTTTATAGAAAGTATTGAATTACTAATTCCCAATAAATAATCATCATTTTTAATCATATATTAAAATTTTACAATATTTTTTTATATTATATACTATTTATAATATTTTGGAATTTTTTAGTATGAATTTCAAATTGTAATGGATATTTTCCACTAGATTGTTTTTAATTGAATTTTTATGATACTTATATTCATCAATGACAGAAACGCTCATGGTTTATTGTGAATTGGTAATATGTTTTAAATATACAATCAATATAATTTATTTTAGGTTGTTTTGATCAATTTTAATTGTTTTTAAAATTTTGATATCATTCCATGTTGCACTATAAATGGTTTATATTTATGTTTATTGAATGTCAGAATATTAAGATTTGTTATTGTTGATTTTAAAAACAATTATTCAAATTAATTATTCTATTCCCATTACAATGTATAATTAATTGTACATAGTATGTTATGGGTTGGAAAATTTATATCCCATCGTTGAATTGTTACATCTTATGAGATAAAGCAGCATGGTTTTATTGACAAGGCCTTACCCATTTGTTTAGGATATCTTAGAACAGGGCCTTGAAAGTAAGATTATGATGTATATAATTAATAACTACCTAATTATTATATTAGATGTCTATTTCCATGAGATTATTTGATAAGTTATAATATCCATTGAATAGTTTTAAGATTATGTTTTATTTATACTGAATTATTTTGATCATAATTTATTACTACCATATTACATTTAATGGTCAATTTATTGATTAAATGTAACATGTCTGAATTAATTACATTTCCAAATTTATTATGACTTAATTTTTTGTCATAGATTCAATTATGCACATACACTAATTAGGCATTATATTTCACTCCTCGATGATGTATCTTTACCCTATGTTTCAAGAAATTTAATAATGATTGATATATTGGGATATTCATTATGTAATAATGGTGTTATCAATGAAAATTCAATATTTAATTTTATGTTTTCAAATGTAATGGTAATTATATTTATGTACCATGTTTTTAAATACTAATAAGAATTTAATTATATGATATGTTGTCTCTTATATCTAGAACAAATATAATAATGTAACCATTAACTCTATGATACAAAGTTTTCAGTAGTTATAATTGGTATCACATAATGTTTAATAGAAATAAAGGGAAATACATTTAAGAAAACATAAATAAGAAAACCTAATGACGTGATTGAAATTGAGTAAAATTTTATATATTGGATAACATAATAATGCTTTACTAAGGTAGATATTATGTGATTTTCATGGAAACATATTTATGTACACATACTACAAGTGTATGTGGTTGTAGAACATTTTCACCTGGGGGTTATTACGTAGAAAATGGAACATTTGTCTTAGACTCTATTATCACCTATTGAACAAAAATGGCCATTTCTACTCATATAGTTTAACACTTCTTGGTGATATTTTTAGGTTAATTCAAATTTTCATAACAACAAATTTTGAAGGATTTTAAACTATTTTTATGACCTTATAATAATGACAAAGATACCAAGTTTATGATTTTCATATTAAGTTTACATAAATTATCATTTTATGTAATGCATTTCACATTTCTAGAATATATATTACATGATTCATAATACTATGATCTAATTTAGTGTCTGTTGTTTTTTTTAAATTGATCCTGGTGGTAGGATGTGAATCTTTGTCAATACAAGTAATCCATGTAGGGATTTCCCTTCGTGGAAAGATAAATAATCTATATCTATAGATATAGCTTTAGTTTATCCAATAATAAATATATTGTGCTAGATTACATGGGTTATATCCAATAAACATGCACCTATGAATAAGACTATTGTTCCCTAAATAAATTTATCAAAATTTGATCAGATTATCTGTTAGAAACGTCCATCATTAAATGGGCCCATAAATATATTTATAGCTGAATAATGGATATGTTAGTTTGAGA
This sequence comes from Viscum album, assembly GCA_963277665.1. NCBI lineage: Eukaryota > Viridiplantae > Streptophyta > Magnoliopsida > Santalales > Viscaceae > Viscum > Viscum album. The sequence continues at coordinate 1,602,085,504 of OY728141.1, read as the reverse complement.
TGATATATCTCTATCATGGATATAATGAAATGGAAAAAAATTTTATATTATTTTATCTCATTTAAGGGGATTTGGATGTATGGTGGATATTGAATCAAAACACCAATAATAACGAAACAATAATTGGCATTGAATGTATTTTTATGGATTTTTTTTGGAAATTTTCTTTACTAATAATCAATTAGAAGATATGTAGACAAAATTATTTAGTTATAGGTAAAAGGAATGATAAAAGTTTTCTATTTATTAAGCTAACATTTCAAATTTATAAGGGCATGTTTCCGACTAGATGCATAATTTAAATAGAATGAGTTACCATTCATTTGATGGGATTAATACAATTCATGTAATTGAAAAAGTCTTAGAAATAATCTCAACATATGAGGATATTTTATTATGTTCTATCAATATAGATAAATAATTATCTAATCCTTCTGTATTTTAATGAATCCAATGGAATAAGAGTATATAAGCAAATAAATTTATAAGGGAATGAAAATAATGAAGTATTTCCCAATTTGAGTTAATTATAGGATGAAACACCTCAGTAATTTCTTAAAGGCAAGGTGATATTTTTTAATGTATATAAAGAATGTGTATCATAGGAATGAATAAATGGGTATGAAAAAAACATTTAATGATTAGTGTTTCAACTACATGGATATTGGGGAACTACACAAATGAGATCACAATGAAGCAAGAGAGTACGCATCAGATAAAGCTAAGGGATCAAGGATAAGATTATGTTATTAATACAGAAAAAGTAAAATACTGTACTTTTATATTTGGAATCAAGAATTATGTTTTAGAACTATTTTATCATTGATAATATTGTTATTAGAATCATTATATGTATAAGAATTTTACTAAAATTGTTTTGATAAAGTATTTTAGATCATATTTTGAATGATACTCATAACCAAGAATTGAGATTTACTGATGAAGCGATGTTATTATAGAAAGTATTAAGAAGAAAAAAATAACAATTAATATGTTTCGGAAGCTATTTTATTAATGTTTTTTAGGAGGAATAGAATGTTGAAAATAAAGTTGTATATGGGATAATATTGATTGACATTAAATTGGTTCGTGATTTTTGGAAAAAAATAATTCTTAATTGGAATTTATAGATTATCATATTCATAAACTCTACTCAATCGTCAATGATTTCATTATGGTTCTATGGAGATTCGAGTTAGTAGTGTTTTTAATAGAATATATGGTCAAAGAATTCAAAAGTTTGGTATGTGACATTGTGAACCATTTTAGGTTGTTATTTGGTATATTTTTAATTAAATATTTCATATTAAGGGATTTGATTTTTTTTAAACATATTTGGGAGGATTATTAAGGGTATCAATTTATGTAATGATTTATGTTTAAAATTGAGTGTACTGTTGTTTTTTTATAAATTTATATATGAAATTGGGTGCCTTGGCCTAAGGATTTAGGTTTAGGGAAATATTTAAATACATATAGAAAGATTTTATATTTTTTAGGTAACTTGTGTCCTATTAAAATAGAATTTTATTATTTTAGGAATAAAAACCAAAAATCATCTTTGACATTGATTTATTAGAGTAGAAAAATAATTGCAAATTAAATGATGCACAACTTGAGGATGAATTGAGTTTAGGTTATAAAATTAAATCAAGTATATATATATTATGGTGTTTCTTATGTTGATAGTAATGTAATAATTTAACGTTAGGAACATTATTTTGAAATAATGTGTCTATAGAGTAATTATCATATATTATGAATCAATTATAAGTTTCCTACCACATCGGTTTATAGTTTTGTGGTTGTTAACATTATATTGATAAAATTACATTATCAATGTAAACTATATATATCACCCCTGTAATTATTTTTTTTCTTCATTGTCTAACTAGTGTTTATATACTAGTAAACTATGGTATGTGTTTTCTTATATTACCTTAATACTTCCCTTCTCATTTTTTATGAGGAAGTTATATTAAACATTTTTAAGATGTGGGTTTACAATAAAATATCAGCCTCTTATTACCAAAATAAAATCGGGATGAAATAATTTTTCAATGGGATGGAATTTATCACTCCAATATTGTATAATATGTTCATTTTTAAAAACAATTCAGTTCATCAATATCTTATGTTACTTGAAACCCCATGTTTGGATGAACAATAACATACTTTCAAAATATTACTAATTGTTGTTATTTTTTTAACCTAGCCGTTAAACTGTAGGGTATGAATTGGACAAAATAAAAAATTAATGTTATACTGTTAAAGAATGTATAGAATTAACTCAATGTTTATTAATTTATTATAAAGGAAAAAAAGTTGATTTTTTTTTAAAATAAAATTTTTATTTTTGCATTGTGATTTTATGTTAACAATTTAAATTAATCACTATTGGTGAATGATTTTAATAATATTTATACATTATATGTTAAATATAATTTTAATAGTTCACCAAATATTTTTTTTATTCTAGGGATTCAAATTAATCCATTTCAATGATCGAAACAATAATTTAAAAAAATTAGTTTCTTTTAATTTTCCATAATGAATTAAAAATGAATTTTTTCAACATAAAGAAAATTTATTAGAAAATTTTTAAAAATAATTTGAAAAATAATTTAGAAACTATATTTGAGCTAATTTTTAATAAATTTTAGAAATGACTATTGTAGGGTCCTGAAAATTCTGCAAAGAGGACTTCCAATTATCGTAAGACATGGAAAGGGACAGAACTGTTCTGCACACCGGCTCCCAGCAACAGCATGTGGATAGTTCATCATTCCGCCCTCCCACAATTCCACGGACCAGCATCATCCGCGAAATTGATGCTGGGACCCTCCACGGGTGCAGAGCAGGACGAGCACCTGGCCGATTCACCATCGCGAACCCCATCGTTCGCGAAACATAAGCGGAGAGGTGCACGGCCACGAAGCAATTCCAAAAAACTCAGTTCCAAAACTCCCTATTACCTGAGTCATTCGCGGGTACGGGGTTTCCTTAATGGGATACCACAAAACGTGTTGTGGGCCCATCAATATTGCCTCCTCGCAACTCTATAAATATTCACCGAGGGGAACCAAAAAAATGGATAAAGGATAGGTGAAAACCCGTGGGGAGAAGTTGGAGAAATCGCTACCAGTGGTGTTCTGTGGCCATCCGCGGATCCTATATCATCTGCAGATGAACTCTTCTTTAGAGAGGAGAAACCAGTCCGTGAACCACATGCGGCCAGCCCATAGCGGCCATTTCCTTCGAGGATAGTCCCTCTGTGACCACACCTTCCACAGACCATTGTCGTTCGCAAAATGGAGGTGGAACCCCTCCGTGGGCGCGAAGCTGGACGAGCTCCAGCCCCTTAGCATACACCCTTCGCGGACAGCATCCACCTTCTCATGTAGCCTCCTCTGCGGAAATCATTTTTCATGGAGAGCCTCCTTTGCAGACTGCTTCTGTCGCGGCCCGCCCCATGCGGAAAACCACATTCACTCATTGGTCCATACCGCGGGGCCTGCGCCCCCCACCCCTGCTCGGGTTCAGTGTCGGGCTGCAGTCCCCGCCCTCTGGGATAGTCCCTTCGCTACCATCATTGACCCCCATCAAAAATTGAGTCTCACCGTGAACTTTTCGGTCCGGGTCAACAATATTTCACATTACACCCTTTTGACACCCCAACATTCGTCCAATAAATTCCATGAGTCAAGCTACTTCTCATGAATCTCCTATAAACCCATTACCTAGATTGTTTTGATAGGTTCATCCAGAAAGGGCCACCCTTGCGTAAGTCCCACACCAACCATTGCTAGGTCTTTCCAACATAGTCGTCCTGACCACATGACGTTAAACTGTATCGACCTCGTCTTATCAATATGACATTAAACTATATGAAAACAGTCTTATCTACATTACTATAAATTGTATAATTCTCTCTCATTCAATAATTGGATGCCACTTTCTCCATGAAAGAGATGCCTTATGCTATGTTTACAGTGGAATAACTTCAAGATCATTGGAATCCATTCAAAAATTTCATCACTCCACCTCACGCTTTGCGTGTACTTTATTCGGATCTTTATATTGTTGTATGTCTGAAGGGACCCCCTAATGGCCTGGTCCCATGTCGGCTCGGTTCACCTACCATCCTGGGCCAATGCCCCTGATGACTTTGGATGAAAGTTTGAGTCAGGTCCTATGTTTCGAACAAGGTCAGCAGTCGACCCTCATTTGTTTGTCCCCATCTCAGGCTAACACGATATGGATGCTGTGTTTCAAACACAGTCAATAGTAATCCTCCATCGCCATGCCACCCTCATTGCATTCCATGTGTTGGGAATTTAATTCACACTTTTCATATCCCTTTGTTCGGACAGATTCTAATTCCCTTGGTGTTATCCCGCTTGTGTACTAGCGCATAGGTGTATGCCTCAATTATATTCCTCAACCCACTAGTGAGTTGGGATGCCCTCATGGTCAGACATGAGGAAGGCACCTGGGTAGCTTCTTTGTGTAAGACCCATTCACCAGTGCCGCTCCTTTACAACACATGGGAATCCATCTCAGAGTAATCCCTGACCTTATAAGAAGGATCATGCCATGATCATAGTGGCATAATTTCAAGAGTGTTGGAATCCATTCAAACATTACATCAATCCACCCCAGGATTTGCGTGTCCTTCATTCGGATCTTCATACTCGTCTGTGTCTGAAAAGACCCCCTAACGGCCTAGTCCCAAGCCGCATCGGCTCACCTACCATCCTGGGCCAACGCCCCAGAAGACTTTGGAGAACACGTCGAGTCAGGTCTTGTGTTTTGAACATGGTCAGTAGTCGACCCTTAGTTGTCTGTCCCCATTTCAAGATAACGTGATATTGATGCTGTGTTTCGAACATGGTCAACAGATATCCTCCATCACAATGCCACGCTCATTGCATTCCTAATGTCGGGCATGTAATACACACTTTTCACCTCCCTTTCTTTAGACTGATTCCAATGCCTTTGCCGTTATCCTGCTTGTGCACTTGCGCATAGGCATTGGCCTCAATTATAATCCTGAACACAACAATGGGTTAGGATTCCCTCATGTCTAGATATGAAGAAGACATTATGGACATCCACCTAGGAGTAAGACCTGACTTAATGGGCCGCCCTCATGCGTAAGCCTCACTCCACTTCTCAGGGACGCACCTCTCGCAACGTGGTCCTCTGGTCCCGGTTGCCTCTTCTTTCTCACACCAAGCATGACTCACGTGGGCTTAGAGTGAACATCGACCATGAAATTATCATTATGGGCCTCCTCAGACTGTAAGCCCCAATCCATCTCCATGGGCCTCCTTAGAGTGTAAGCCCCAATCCATCCTCTTATGGGCCTCCTCAGAGTGTAAGCCCTAATCCACATCTTGGACTGCCTCAGAGCATAAGCCCCATATGAATACGAACTAAATGGACTTTGATCCCTATCTTTTGGGCGGGGTACGTAGGAATCCTCTCCGAGGTTTAATCCCAATAAAAGGTCATTTTGACCCCCTTTCATGTCGGTTCTCTGACACCCCAATTCAAACTAGGTGGAATTTGATCCTTGTATCCTAGGAAGGGTATGTAGGAAGCCTCCCTGAGGTTCAAGACCAACAACCGGTCGATCCAACTACCTTAACATCGGTTCACCAAGAGGCCCCTAGCACCGTCTCAGTGAGTCCAGACTCCTTGGGGTCATTAATCCAACAAGTGATGGTAAACCTCAGGCATAAATGATTCTGAACCCCTGCATTCAGCTGACCATTTCCAATCAAGGGTTAAATCTGTGGATACAATGTTTTAGTATAAACCAAAGATTCATGAACATATTAATACATCTTAAATCTATAAGAGAGTCCCGGAACAGGCAATAATTCCCCCCAAAAGGGTGTGATGAGCCTGACATCCCATCCTCTCGACCAATGTGAGTTCTCAAGCATTGTAGGACAGACCATCCGGCAAACGCCTGCCTTTGGAAAGCAGGTCCGTGCATCATCAGATACCGAGCCGTTGGGTGTTTGGAGTCCGAAAACTGGAAACCACACGAATTAACTATTTCTATATAAAAATATATTTTTTTATTGAAAAATATATTTTCATTTAAAAAATTTAATGTTCCATTTTATTTTGATTATTTTTTAAATAAAAAATTGTTCAGTTATATTATATTTATTTATATATGTTATTTTAATTTTTTATATGGCAAATTATTATGTTATAAAATTTTATACTATTCAAACTTTTCCTTTGGAAACCCATTTTTTCATCGCATCTATGAGTTTAATTTTAAAATAAATTAATCAAATTATATAACCTAAATTTGGAAAAATGTACACTATATTTTCAATAATAATAATTAATATCATATAATATTTCCAACATAATTTTTTTTGAATAATAAAAATAATAAATATTAATTATTAAATTTAATGTTAAAATGGGATTATATGGTGTTAAACTAAGATGATAAGGGTTGAAATAAACTAAAAAGGTGTCCAAATATAGTTTTCCAGAAGTATTTTTACCTTATATTAAATAATTTTCATGATTGGGACATTTTGGATCCTTGTTACTTATAAAAATTATAGTTATTGATTATTCATTTTCAAAATTACATGTGTCTCCTCTACCCCACATGTAAAAGGGAACCCACACACCCCCTATCATCTCATTTTGAAATATAACAAGATTTTTATAATCCAATAAATACTGACATAGATTTTATTTATCACAAATAACAAATTTCAATGATTTTTTATCAGAAAACTAATCTAGGAATCGTGTAGGTATAAATCTAAAGATGTTCTATGAATAAGAGGTAAAGTTATTAACCAGGCGTCTTTGTTCTCTCTCCCTCTTCCCATGTAATTGTATCGAAATTTATTGAAATAATGTAACATTTATATTCTATATTCCAATTTTTTTAAAAATTAATTTGATTACCAATATCCATATACTCTTATTTTAATAGGGAAACAGATCAAACAATTGAATGTACAATGGGCTACAACCTCATGAATCGATATAATTATTTTTCCATCACCAATACTAAATGATGGATTTAATTGTTGATTTGATTTATATATATTATAATAATTAAATAGTTATTCATTTTAATTATAATATCTAATATAACTTATTAGCTACCAATCCATTGGAAAATGATTATATCACTCTTGCTTACGTGTGGAATATTTCCTCCACAAAGTGATGTGATACATTTTTTATTATATTTTGACAATGGTTGTAATAGGGATTTATGTAATTAATATATTTTACTTATTATATGAAAAAAATATTTTTTAATACCACATTATCACTCACAATGTTTCATTTCATCCGTCAAAATAATTTTAATAGTGTTCAGGCTTATGTATGGATTACCATCACCATGAATGATTAAATAAATTTTCAAATACCTAAATTTTATGGATGACTATAAATATGAATATTAATAATTTATTTTATATTTATAATAAGATTATTATTATATATATTATTTATCCTTAATCAAATTATATGGAATAAATTCTCCAAACCAAAACATACGTGAAAAAGGAAGTAGTATTCCTCAAAAATGAGTTTTTGATTAGGATTTTCTAATTAATGTGTAATATAATGTTCAAATTAAATAATAAATTATATGATATATATGATTTAGTTTCTCTAATATATTTATGTTAAATAATTATTTATTATATTGTGGGTTCAAACACATACTCTGGAAATCAAACCTATGGTAAACGCTTCTTATATGACATTTTATTTTGTGAGACACATTTCATATTCACATCATATTTATTTTGTTCCATGTATATACAACCCATTAAATATTAAATATAATTAATCTATTTATCATAATGATATCTAATGTTTTATTAGATTCTACTTCTTTTAGGGGATTCAGATTCCAATGTTACAAAAGTTCTAATGGATTATTCAATACTCTCAACATTATCTGTGATTCTTTATGATTATGATTATAATAATGATATCATATAACTTATATTTAATGAATCTCATTAATTTTATATTCCTATATTTATTCATCAAAATTTATATTAATAGTAAAATTTTCATATCATTTGTATGTAAAATGATTTAAATTTTCTTTATCAAAATATGTCATTATTTATATCTTCAATCAAATATCATTTTTCATAAATATCATCATTTTCTAAAAATGTTTTTAATATAATCTCAATGCTTTAAGAATAAAAATCTTACCTAATTTATACTCTTTTAAAAAACTAAAATGAATCATCTCGTATTTTTCTAAATGATATAATTTTAACCCTATTTACAATAATGTAAATGTAATGTTTTTAAATTTTATGGAATTTATGGAATTAACCTACGTCATGACCACTAAATATTTTGAAGATTAATTCATATTTTAAAATGGTTATTTTTGAAGAAAATATTTCTCTATAATATTATAAAATTTTTCTGTTTTTAAATTTAATTATAATATTTAAATGTATATTTTCCTAAATAATATTTTTTATGGAATTTATTATCATCAATGAAAACTACTCGTATTTTAAATTATGATATATTAGTAAAATTTGGTAATGATGAAACCATTACTATTTATCTGGATGGTTTATAATCAATTGGAATGGGATGTATAATTCATTGAACATTCCCATATTTAATCTGGATGATTTATGATTTTGGTTATTAGTTAAAAGATATATTATGATTTATATTCTAGTTTCAAAATAATTATATTTTATTGTATGTTGTTTATAAATTGAGGAAATTTTTAACATTTTATATACTAAATTTTAATGTCAACGCTAATTATGCTTGTCACTATTCATTTGAGAAATTTATTGGACACGTTAAGGGATAGAAGGGTCCTGCTATTGCCCTTGGAAGCACCAATTGTAATTAGGACACAACAAACCTCTGGATTTTGGTTGGGGCATTACCTATTTTTGTAAAATGTCATTGAAAGATTCCTTTATGGTATGGTTATGATGTTCATTATTCTGATTTGTCTCTATATGAGATTATATTTTATTTTCCATGTTATTATGTCATTAGTTGGAATATCCAACAATATGATTCAGTCTTATTGATTGTTTATATAGAATTAATACAATAGTCATTTATTCTTACCATATCAATTTTCATTCTTCTGTTATTAATTAAATTTCATCTTTATTAGTAAAAGTACATTAAAAAAATTATTGATACTTTTATATATATATTCATATGCATTAATACCATAACTGAGTATTAGATCTCACCAATTTACTATATTTTCATTCCATAGGTTTCTAGAAAATATAGTATTATTAATATGAAATGATATTATAAAGTGAATAAATTGTTATCAAATAAAATGACAACTTGTATTTTATCTTTTCAAATGTAAATTGAATTTCATTCATGTGTCTAAATTTTAAATAACTAAAAACTATTCAGTCTTTTGGGATGTGATTTCATGAATCTATCAAAAATGTAATAATGGAACCACCAAATCTGGGATAATAAAGTCACATTATTTACACCAAGGATCTTGATGTCTTATGGATTTTAAAAATTAGAAGATTAAGAATATAAACATTATACAAAAAATACATAATTTTTAATCAAACACCAATGCGTGATCCAATATCCCACATATCTTATAAAAATACATCAAATATCCTATGAAACACATCATGGAAGAGGGTGATATTTAAATCCATATATGGGATCAATAATAGCAAGAAATTCATATATGAGACATTTGACATATCATCAATGTATGAAATAGAAAATTAATATTTAATCTTGGAATGAAACAAATTGATACCACAAAATTATATCATCAATGGAATGTGGAAAAATTATACATGAAATTATAAGCATGACTCGAGGCACAATACCAAGACATGAAAATGTTATGTTCCAGATTAATTTCATTTGAGCCATACAGGACATCATGTGAGATGAAAACATTAGCTAAGGTTTTGGAGTGATATCATAGTTCATCATTTTTATTTTAACACTTATGTTCTCAAAATATGTAATATATCATAAGAAATCATTTTTCTAATCACACATGGATAATGAGAAGCACTTTCATATAGAAATCATTCAGTACATAAGAGCTTAAAGGAATAATTATTTAAATATTTCAGACTCAAGGGATGGTAATATGAGTTTCAAACAACAAATACCTAATTAAAGATGTATAATTACATTAATATGAACAAATTTGCAAGAAACATTTATTGTGTTTTCAAAACAACAAAATTTCACATTGTAAATTAACTAAATATTTCAACCGCATGATCATCATACATAATTGCTAATAAAATGATTTCAATGATAGATAATGAAACTATCAAATTAGTATTCCATCATAGCGACTATAATGGAGTGAAGTTATGTTTATTAATATATGTTGACATGATAATTTTATGAAGTAATAAAATGTATGTACTCAAATGATATTGAGGAGAAAGACGATCCCCTAACTTAAAATTTTCTTTTTAATCATAATGTGATGATTCTGTAAGAGAATTTATGATTCCAAAAAGGAAATAATGAAGCACTATGAGGGCTTCAGATGTGATATTGGAAATTGTATTTAATTTCATTGTGTTTATAGGTTAGTAATTATATAAAAATTAGGATAAATATTTATCAGTTTCTCAATATTGTCCTTGGAAACCAGTGTTGATGAAAATGGAAAACAATTGTCTTACATAAATCCTATTTTATTTTTTTTGGATATTTAATGGATTATGTTTTACATTAAATACATATAGGGATTTTATAAAATTTTAAATATTATATTGTGAATGAGATTAAAATTATTCAATAATATATTGTTTTTTGAAAAAATAATTCCATATATGGAATTTGGAATGTTATTTATAGATTTAGAAAAAATAATTAAATCATTAAAATGAATTATATTAATTGAAAAACATATATTTTTTATGATTATATAATATTAATAATTTCACCAACAATTTTTTTATGAATTAATTAGAAATACCAATAATACATTAGTTAATTTTTTTTACTATTCTATGAAAAATAATGTATTTGGAAAAATTTGGAATATCTCATACTAACATATTTATTATGTGATGTTATCAAATATAATTTTTATTTTATCATAATAATTTCATGAGTATGAGGAAAAATTATTTATAAAGAATATAATTGTTTACATAGAATTATTAATTTTAAATGGTAACAAATTATTTATTAATTTTAATGAACTATAAAATTTAGAGGGTCATACATATTGATTCACGAACAGTATAGTGAAATATACTGAAAATTTTAAAATATAATTAAGATTCATTTTAATTAAATTTAAATATGGTATTATATTATTCTAATGTGTTTTATAACAATTACAATTGTCATGTAATGGTCACATTTCAAGGGTTAGGAAATAGTCAGGTAACAATTAGAATCTAATGATCACATTTCCCTTTACAACCAATATACACTCTAATATCGTTGTAACATCCTAGCTAAATAAAGAAAATGACAATTTTCATATTTATTTATATTTTTTAACTAAATATTAAATCTAATTTAATGGGGACACAATGTGCGATAGTGTACCCGATATGCAACAATGGGTTTCTTTGAAATCTTATGTTGCACACTAATATTATATTATTATTATTCTAAATGGTAGTTAAAACCTAGCCATTTTAATGGTGAGAATGAATAGAACCAACTAAAAAATGATTATACATGTTTGTTAAATGTATTTATACTTATCTAATAAAAGTTAGAGACTTAAAATTTGAATGAATTTAATTGTAAGCATAATTTACTTTAAAAGGGTGATTTACCGCCTTTTAATGGAGAAACCTCATTAATTATAGTTTTTTTCAGTTTTATATCTTCAATTTGACAAAATAAAATTCTTCATTAGTATTGGGACATAAATTTTTACATTGGATAAAATTTTGGTATTTTTCTAATAAAATTCAATTTTTGATGAATGGTGAAAAATACTGTATTTTAATTCAATACTGCCTTATAATATAATTTATTTAGATGGATATACTATGTTTTTAAATGGTATTAATGTGTAATTAGATTATATTTTTACCTTTTAATAAAATTTTGTTCATTGAAAGAAATTTCACTTTGAAATTGGGCATAAAAAAGTGTCAATCTTTTGAGAAATATTGTTTCTTAAAAACATGCTATTTTTTGACAACGGGAATTAATTTTAAATTAATAAATGAAAATTATTTGTTTTTAATTTTTTAAAATAGAAATAAATTTTGATTTCATTAAATTAAATATATATTAGGTTGAGTTTTTGTTATTTTTCTGAAAAACATCAACTATTGATTAATAGTGAAACCACTAAATAGTAGTTAATAAAACTGAATTTTTCTATTAAATGAAATTTTACTGCTTCCGTGAATTTAATATTTAAAATAAGACATACATGGTTTTTATTAGTATGTAAAATTTTGGTCAATAAGATGATAATAATTTTTTGGTGAATAGTAACTTTTGACTTTTATTTACCACGGTTAATTGTAAATAGGGTAAATCAAGGTAAAAAGTATATTATAATAATACATATTTACCTTAATACGTGTCCTAACCTTGTTGGATGAGTAATTGACTACCATGGGCATCCATGGGTAGATATTGGGACCCCATGGAGCTATATGGGAGTGATAATGTCACTTTAGATTAATTAATTTAAAGTAAAGACAAAAATGACAAACAAATAACATTCAGTAAATTAATTTTTACATGGGGTTATATAAGTTATCTTTTTTACTATAAATATTCATTGTAAATATAAAAACAATTTTCTACATCATGGTATTTTTTTATAATTTTTAGACATCAAATAAATAAAAAAATTTATGACACAAAAATGATGCATTATTTAACTCATTAATAAATGATTTAAATAAATAACATTATAAATATTAAAATAAAATCAATAACCTGACCAATTCTTATTTTATGATTTTATTTCAATAATTGGTAATATTATCTTCAACTTTACCATGTTTTGGACCTTTAGAAACCGAATATCATTATATAATAAAATAATATTTTCACACTTTCCTAAAGTGACCCTCTTCCCCTTTTAAAAATCCTTCACATCAAACTCATTCCTCACACCTCTCAGGAACCTTGGATCATCCAACCCCCCCCCTAATAATCTCTCAAGATCCCTTTATTACACATAGACTCATTACCTTAGACAGAAGGATCTTCAACAAAACCTTTTGGTTCAAACCAAAGGGAGTTACCCAAATTAAAGGGATCCATTTCGCTTAACATCTTTTCTTTTACTTTACTTATCCAACCCCAAACTCTTTTTATTACTTTATTTTATAACAAAAACAATATAACAAATATACTAGGATGTTTTTATGAGAAGTATTGGATCTACAATCACACCCACCTTCATCCAATGGGTGAAGAACATAGTGTTTTTGTGGATGGAAAACTAACGCCTCACAAAATGATGATTGTTCGATTATATCCTACCGCCTCTCATGCTGGCCATTACGATGGAACAATATTTATATATGATATATATATATATATATATAATGTTTATTTTTAATTTATTATTATTTTTCTTCATTTATAGAATACCTTTATGGTTTCCATTATGTGTAAACACGATAATTTCATTTAAGGAAGTGTGGACTACCGCCCCCTCAAAGTGATAGACTCGTTAATGCCATATGTGGGATGTATAAATAATGGATATAATGATATTATATATAATATTACACTGTAAGTATAATATAACTATGTATAATTATGTTTTAATTCCATTAAAATATGAAATAGAAATGAAAGTATCTTTCTTGCGTGTGTACAGCTTACCGTCTCTATGAACGGTGCATTTCATTTCATACATCTAAATGTTATGTAATAGTATAAATACATATATATACTAGATATATAAGATATATATGATATCATAATCATTATTATAATTCTGGAGATGATGGATTGTTGACCACAATGACAACATGCAATAACAAGAAGTCTATTTTTGACTGAAGTACCAAATATCGACCAAATTACCATAATTAAATTAATTGATTGAATAAAGTTTATAACATGGGAATAAGTGATATAAAAATAATAATAAACTATAAAAATGTTCTTAAGAAATAATTAATTATAAATATTTTTGTATTCTGTAATAACATGGAACAAACGAGTCATGTGAGACATGAGGTAAGCTGGTTTCTTATCTCATTTTTAATTCCGTGATATTTCCATTGTTCTCCACTTATTTATTGAATGTTGTGTGTTTTTACTACCATTTGATATATATTATCATTAGTATCTTTATATTCATGGTATTATGTGATGAATTTTGTTTTTATTAACTTTTTTTCTTGTGACTCAATTGACTACAATGTGGTAAGGGGTTTTAAACTCACTTTTTATTCTTGTGAGAATTCATGCTACATTTTCCACTATTTCCTCTTGGGTGGTGTATGTAGTGACCATTATTTTATTCTATGTGTAATTTACATAATTTTATGGTATTTACATCTTCATATTATGATCCTTCTTTCATGGGGTGTACATTTCATAAGTTACAAAATCAGTATGGGAACCTTTCGCCCTTCTCTTTTTTAAGAGACTTATTTTTTTACGTCTATTAATTTACATATTATTATATGGGGATATGTTCTTATATATCCATATTTCTGTAAATTTTATTTCCATTTTATGAGATTCCATTTTCTCTCTCATCAAATCATTTTTTGAATTGTAAAGTGACATTGTTAGGATGTAGAATTTCTAAAAGGGAAACTTCTTCACCCAATTTCAATTCCTTGGGTTAAACTTATAATACATGATAATGTTGTTATATAAATATTTTTGAATAACCTTTGATTGTATTACACATAATATCCACATATATTGGGTGTATTTATATTTTTTAGAGATAATTGTGTCATTGAGTTATCCTTAATCTAAGGACTTCATCTTTACAAGGGGTTTCGTCTCAATTTACATTCCACTGAGACTTCAATGTTGTCATGCACCAATTCACACTTATATGGTGTAAATACTATCTGTTGGCATATTATATCACAAATCCCCTTATTTTCATTATATTATAAGGTTCTGATTAAATGTTATTCTACAATTATTTGTATTAAATCGTCTCTCATTTTATTATAAACTATTTTACTAAAATATCATTTTAAATGTTTTAATGATTTATTCTTATAAATCATTATCATTAATATCCATGTTTTAATAAAATAGTATTATGGATTTATTTATATGGACATTAATGTTTTCAAATTATAATTTATTTAATATATTTAAAGTGTTATAGGACATTATGATTCCAAAATATCTTTATTTAATGTTTTAAATGGTTTTGAAAATGTTTTGATAAAGCATTGTTTATTTCAATATCTTGATTTAATATATTGTTATTTTAATGTATAAATGTTATCTTTTCCATATGATTATGTTATGTGTTATGATTATGGTTATTGTGCATTGTTTACATATATGATTGGTTCTGTGATAAACCTTGGGTGGGTGAGCCTGATATAGCTCTGCAATGCATTGGGTAACGTGACCGAGGTAAACATGAATGTTTATCCTAAAAGATTTATAGAATAGAATGTGATGGGTATTCCAAAAGTACCTCCCTGTGTATATGTGGTAGCTAAAATGTAATTATGATATGAATGCCACAAGTTACATTTATGATTTATGTTTTCTGTATGTTATTCATAAATCTTATGATTTAATGAGGTATGATATTATTGAAAAGTATTGGTTTCATTGATTTTTTTTTATTTATGGGTTAATGTTTCCTTTTTCATTTTATAAACATTACTGAGCTTTTAATTCTCACTGCATGTTTTTGAAATGTTTTCCATAAGACATAAATATGAATAGGGACAAGGATTGGATCAAGGAAAAGTCATGTTATCTAAAACTTTGAAGTAGACATGTTTCTTTATAAGAGATTATATTTTAAAATAAAATTATACTAAGTACCAGCGTCTACATGTCATTTTCATGTTAATATGTAATATTTATGACCTAATTCTCTAAAACACTATACCTGAAAAGATCATCAATGTGAATTATTCATTTAATTCAAGATTATGTAATGTTTAAGGATAGGCCCTTATAGTTGGTATGCGAGTTCAGTTTAGAAAACATTAGGGATTACGAGTTTTTGTTGGACACTTGGTTAGTCCATATATCTATTATTTCTATTAAATCCTTATTTTATAATATTTTCAGATCAAGGAATGTCAGTTACAAATGGATGGAGGGGGATCTAAAACAACATCCATATCTCTTACTGATGACATGCTTGCAAAAATTATTGAAAAGTCGTGTTTAGATGATTTTGAAATATTTTATAGCATACAACTTACTTGCAAGAAGATGTTTGTGATATCAAACACCTCCACTTTAACTCATTATCATCGTCGAACATGTTTTGTATTTAAACAAATCTTATTTTCACAATATTCCCATATTTTAAAGCAACGTAAATGTAATCAAGGCATTTTCAATTTTTTTCCTTATCACAATATTTTAATGAATATTATGATTTTGAAAAAGGTATTGAAGAAGGAGACCCTTTCACAACCTCTTTATATTTTCTTTTACAATATAGTCTCTCAGAACATACCTATGGTATTTTAAAAGGGACATTATTTGAAAGATTCAACTCAAATTCGGTCCGACTATTTTATATAAATCATATTTTATCAAATGTTTTGAAATTATATGTCATAAATGATTATCTACCAAAACTATTTTTCTGTGAACACCCATAGGACCCATGTCGTACAAGGTGTATTCAGATAAAAAAGAAAATGATTTTGAAGGATCTTGAAACCATTGTTGTATTGCATGGACCTTCTACCTATGTTAACAAGATAACAATGAAACCAAATTGAAGCCATGATCAATGTATACTGTTCTTTATTTTGTGGAAAATTTTATTTTATAAAATGGTCGTGAAATTAAAAAAATGAAAATATATAAAAGACATTAAGAATTAAGTTGTTGATATCATAATGGGTTGGGATGAAAATGAGAGGTATATAAAATCCATTGAGGTTAAAACATGTTAGGGTTATTTTTGAGTTTTATAAAACGGACAACCCATAGGATGGGTGAAAACCCATCCCAACCAATATGGCAGTATGAATCGTACCCACAACCAAAGGGTAACAAGGGCGCATCACCAACCAGTAGCCTACATGATGTCCCTTGTTAGTAAGACTTATTATTTTAGTAAAATTATTTTATGGAACAAGATTATGTTGATTTTGGGAACTTATGTTTTATCAAATGGATATAGATATTATAAGAAAATGATTTGGTGATTCTGTGATAAAGGTTGTTGCAGATGATGTTCTCTCTTTTTAGTAAACACTATATGCCCATGGAAGATAAAATACTAAGGGATTTAAATTGTATAATAATGGTTGAAATTTTAGTTAGGAAGAATCTATGTTTTTATTGTGGACATATGCCGATTTGGTTTATTTATGAAGATGATTACCCTGTCATGGAGAACATGTGATTAGTTTAATTACTTTTCAATATGAGACTTTATGAGTAACATATATTATTTAGAGATAAATTTTATGATTTATCTTGGAAGAAAATGTAAGTAAATCATTATGATATTTGGTTTTCAATAATAGTTTGAATTACTTTTGAATAATTTTTTTGATATTTCATTATTGAATGGTATTTGATAAACTTTTGGTTTTTTTTGAAAAAATATTGCGATTAAGAGTAGTTTTTCATTTTGTAAAAGATTTTCCTTTTTGGGAATTATGTGATCCCGCACTAACTATTTTTTGTTTTATTTGATGTATAATGTCAAGGAAAATATATTGTTCTTTTTTGTATTATGTGATTCTCTAAAATATGATTCTTCTGCTTTTGTTGTGACCAGGCCTTTTAGAATGCTCATTGTTTGAAGAAAAGATTAGTATTTTCTAGAAACTTATTAAAGGATGAATCACTACATGAAGGTTTGTATATTTCTTAATGTATATATTCTATGTAGTATATTAATTCCTCAAAATTATGAAAAAGAACATAAAAACATTGTTGGTTTACATTTCCTATTGTGGAATCAAATACTATTTAAAAAATCTTATTTTTGTGATTTTCTAGTGGTTAAAATTGTACTAATCATGTTTTTTATCACTCTCCATCAGAACATGACCATTTTTTCTCTCTTCCATATCCATTTTTTATAAGGAATCCAATCATGGATTATATCGGGTGACCTTTTTACTTCTCATTATTTCTTTTAATGTGTTATTTTTACTGAATCTTTTCCAATATGGGACTTTTAATGAAGTTTCCAAGCCCAGTTTTAAAATTTTGAGGATGAAATTATAAAAGGGGGGAAGGATGTAACATCGCAGGTAAATAAAGACAATGACATTTTTCATATATATTAATAGTTTTGAACTAAATATTAATTCTACTTTAAATTGGATGCTATGTTTGATGGTGTACCTGATGAGTCACAATAGGTTTCATTGAATTCTTATGTTGTACACTAATAATATCATATTTTTATTTTGAATGGTAGTTAATTTCTCCCCACTGTAATGGTGGTAATAAATAGAACTAACTAAAAATGATAATACATGTTTTTACAATTATCCAATAAAATTTACAGGCTTAATATGAGAATGAATCTAATTTTAAGCATAATTTACTTTAAAAGGTTGATTTACCACCTTTTAATGTCAATCTATCTTTAAATATTGTTTTGGTCCCTTTTATATGTTCCATTTTAATGTATAAAATTCTTCTTTATAATTGGGACATCAAAATTTACATTGCGTAATATTTTGGTATTTTTCTGATAAAATTGATTTTTTAATGAATAATTAAAAATAATGTATTTTAATTCAAAAATGCCTTCTAATATAATCTATTTATATTTTTAGATTACCTTTTTAAATGGTTTAAAGTGTAATTTGATTATATTTTTACCAATTATTCCAATTCTGGTCATTGGAATAAATATCACATTGAAATTGCGTATAAACAAGTGTCAATCTTTTGAAAAATATTGTTTCTTAAAAATACATTATTTGTTTTGACAAAGATAAATAATTTTAAAATAATTAATTAAACATATATGTTTTGAAGTTTTTAAAATATACATCATTTTTGAATTCAGAATATCAAATATATCTTAGGCTTAATTATTTGTATTTTTCTAAAAAACGTCAATTTTTTATGAATAGTGAAACCACTAAATAGTAGTTAATAAAACTAAATTTTTCTTTAAAATGTAATTTCACCACTTCTGTGAATTAAATTTTGAAAATATGACATACAAGGATGTTCTTAGTAAGTAAAATGTGGTTCAATAAAATGAAAATAATTTTTTTGGTGAATAGTAACTTTTTACTTTTATTTACCGCGGTTAAAAGTAAATAGGGTAATTCAAGGTAAAAAGTACATAAAACCTTGTCATAACCTTATGAAATGATTCATTTCTGACCATGGGAATCCATGGGTTTATTTTTGGACCCCATGGATCCACTTGGGAGTTATAATGTCACTTTAGATTAATTAATTTAAAGTAAATACCAAAATGATACAAACAAATATATTTTAGAAAGTTAATTTTTAAAAGGGGTTATATAAGTTATAATTGAGACTATAAATATTCATTTAACATATAGAAATATTTTCTATATCATGGTAATTTTTTATAATTTTTATACATCAAATAAATAAAATTATTTATGACCCAAAAATGATGCAATAGTTACCTCATTAAAAAATGATTTAAATAAATAAGATTATAAATATTAAAAAAACATCCAAAAACTGTCCAATTCATATTAGATGATTTTATTTAGACCACTGGTCGTATTATATTTGACTTTAACTATTTTTGGACCATTTTAAACCAAAAATAATTATATAATAAAATAATACTTTCACACTTTCCTAAAGAGCCCCTCCTCTCCTTTATAAAAAGCATTCATTTATAACTCATTAATCACACCTCCCAAGCCCCTTGGCTCGTACAAACCATGCCCAAATAATCTTTCAAGTTCCCTCTCTTCAGACTATAAGCCTTACCTTAGGCATAAGGAACTTCGACAAACCCTTTTGGTTCAAACCAAAGGGAGTTACCCAAATTAAAGGTAACAATTTATCTTAAATTCTATTCTTTTATTTTACTTCTCCAACCCCAAAATCTTTTTATTCATTTATTTGATAACAACACCAGTATACTAAATATACTATGTTTTTTTATGAGAAGTATTATAATGACACTTATACACACATCCATCTAATGGGTGAAGAACGTAGTGTTTTTTGGGTATGGAAAACTAACGCCTCACGAAACGATGATTGTTCGATTATCTCCTACCGCCTTTCATAGTGGCCATTATGATGGAACTGTATTTATATACAATATATATATATATATATTATGTTTATGTTTTCTTTATGATTCTGTATTTTCCACTTATAGCATTATTTTATGGTTTTCATTATGGGTAAACGCGATAATTTTATTTAAGGAAGTGTAGACTACGACCCCCTCAAAGTGATATGAATCATTAATAACATATGTGGGGCATATGAAGGATGAAATTAATTCTATTATATATGATATTATACTAGAATCATAAAATCCCTAATTATCATTATGTTTTAAATTTGTTAAAATACAAAATAAAAATGAATGTAGCGTTCAGGCCTATGTACGACATACCGTTTCGATGAACGGTGAATTTCATTTCAAACCTTTAAATTATATGTAATATTATAAATACATATATACACTGGATATATATGATATATGTGATATATAAATCATGAATATAATTCTATATATAATGGACTATTTACAAGAAGGAAAACTATTAATTATAAGATGTCCTTTTTTGACTCAAGTACCAAATTTCGACCAAACAACCATTATTAACTTAAATGATTGCATAATGTTTATATCACTGTAATAAGTTATATGAAAAGAATAATAAAATTTAAAAAGGTTTTTATGCAAGTATAAATTAATTGTTGCTTATTATTTAGGAATAACAAGGAACAAACATGTCAAGTAGGACACGAGGTAAGGAGGTTTCTTTTCTCACTTTTAATTCCCTGAGATTTCCATTTTTCGCCCCACATTTATTGAATTCAGTGTATTGTGTAAAAACATTATATATATATTATCATGATCCTATTTATATTCATTTTATTCTATGACTAATTTGTTGATTATTAACTTTTTCTCTTATGACTCAATTGATTACAATGTGGCAAGGGGTTTTCATCTCACTTTTTTCCCGTGAGAATTAATGATACATTTTCCACTATTTCCTATTGTGTGGTGTATCTACTGCCCTGGATTTTATTATATGTGTAATATACATCAATTTATGGATATTTAGATCTTCAATTTAGGACCCTTATTTCATGGGGTGTATGTTTCGTAAGATAATAATTTGTAAGGGAACCTTTCACCCTTCTATTTTTTAAAAGACTTATTTCTGTAACGTCTTTTAATTTACATATTATTATGTTGGGATATGTTCTTATATATTAATATTGTTGTAAATTTTATGTCCAAGTAATGAGATACCCATTTCTCTCTCATTAACTCATTTTCTGAATTTTAAAGTGATGTCGTTAGGCTGTCGAATTTCTACAAGGGAAACTTCTTCGCCCAATTTCAATTCCTTGGGTTAAACTTCTACTTCTTGATTGTGATGTGATATAAATATGTGGGAATAACCTATGATTTTATTACACGTAATATACACTTATATTGGTTGTATTTATATTTTTCATGCATAATTATGTCATTCATTTATCCTTAATCTTAAAATACCATATTTAAAAGGGGATTGGTCTCAATTTACATTCCATTGATAATTCAATTTTTTTATGCACCAATTCACTCTTATATGGTGTATATACTGTCTTTTGGCATATTATATCATGAATCCCTTTATTATCATGATATTATATAGTTCTGATTAAATTTTATTCCTCAATTATTTGTATTCAAGCGTCTCTCATTTTATTAAAAACTCTTTAACTAAAATATATTTTTAAATGTTTTTAAGATTTATTCTTATAAATCATTATAATTAATGTCCACGTATTAATAAAGCAGTTTTAATTATTTATTTATATGGAATTTAATGTTTTTAACTGATAATTTATTAAAAAGATTCCATGTGGTATGGGACACTTTGTTTCCAAAATCACTTTATAAAATATTTTAAATGGTTATGAAAATGGTTTGATAAAGCGTTGTTTATTTCAAAATCATGATATGATATAAAGTGATTATAATATGGAAAGGTTATCATTTTTATATTCTTGTGTTATGTTTTATGATGACAGGTTTTGGGTGTTGTTTACCTATACAGGTGGTTCCATGATAAACCTAGGACGAGTGATCCCAAGATAGATCTCCAATGCATTGGGTAACGTAATAGAGGTAAAAATGAATGTTTCTCCTAAGAGAATTAGGGAATATACTGTGATAGGTATTCCAAATGTAACTCCCTATGTAGCTGTGATAGCTTCAATGTAAGTATAATATGAATGCCACAAGTTACATATATGATTTATTCTTTCTGTATGTTATTCATAAATCGTATGATTTCATGAGGTATGTTATGATTGAACAATATTGGTTTCGTTGATTTGTATTTATTGATGGGTTAATTTTTCCTTTCCTTATTTTATAACCTTTACTAAGATTTTTAGGATCACCCCATGTTTTTGAAATGTTTTCCACATTACATAAAGATGAATAGGGTCAATAATGGGATCAAGGAAAAGTCAAGATATCTAATATATAGCACTAGACATGTTTCTTTTTAATATTATATATTTTAAAAAATTGATACTGAGTAGTAGTGTCTACAGGTAATTTTCAAGTTGATATGCAATTGTTATGTCCTGATTCTCTAAAACTGTAAACCAGAGAAGTTCCTCAATGTTTATTATTCATTTAGTTAATGATTATGTAATGTTTAAGGTCAATTCATTATAATATTCATACCACATTATTTAATTCTTTGATTAAAAAGTTTTTGAACATCCATTTAAAGTGTATATCATATTCCTAATTCTTTTACTTCTTTTTATAGTCCATATAGCAATACTATTTTGCATGGGTTAATGTTAGCCAATAGAGTTTTCCATTGAGTTAAAACTATTATTTGTTGTTTAACATTCTATAAAAAACATTTATAGAAAAAAAATATTATTTTAGGATGTTTAAAATTCCCCTAAAATGTAATAGTTGTAATATGTTTTTTCTATTGTAAAAAATATTAAAATAGAAGTTGAGAAATATAAGTTCAATTACTAATATAATTAATTTTACAGTTGTTTCATAATATCTACTTCATGTGTTTTTTAGAATAATATATTAATAATTATAATTAAAATATATTAAAAAGGTTAAATTAATATATATATATAACTCTATTTAATTAATTTCATCTCCATTAAAACAACACGGTCTATATGAAATGATAGGAAATATAGGGGTTATTTCTTATGAATTAGATTGATGATGAATTCAACTTCCATCTTTAGTGGTACTTCAAATAATATAAAAAATGACTTTGATATATTTCTCCCACAATATGAATTCTATCCTTATACTCATATTCAATTTCTCTTAAAGGGGGGCTTAATAATTTTCAATAGGATGTTCTAGAATAATGGAAAATGGGTCATTCTCTATATGATCAAGGATCTCACTCATAAATAATGACATCAATTTTCCCATCAAAATAAATATGCATCAATATTGATCAAAATATTCAACGTATAAAATTGAAGGGATAAACTATTACATATAAATAATTTAGTAGAAAACCTTCAAATCCAGAGTAGTAAAATCTCCCCAACAACAACAAGATTAGAAATCATAAGAAATCAAAATATACATTAGAATATTATAACATTTTTCCTAAAGAATTAATGATTATATATAAGAAAATAATATTTATTTCACATTACTTTATTGTAATTTTTATATATCCCCTTCTAAATAATAATCCCTATATTAAATATAGATTATGTAATCTTGATATCAATGGCTATGTAGAAGAGACACATTATTATTAATTAGTGATGGTTTATATAAAATAATTCTTATAAAAACAATATTATTGTCTCATTTTCCTTTCATCATTCACCCTCAGATTAACTTGTGTCTCGAACAAACCTAGGTCAACCATTAGCCGATCACCCGAGCTTGCCCGCGGAATGGCCCGAGGGGCATTACCGATCCCCACCGGCTAGAAACTAGTACCGGGCATCAAAATATAACTGTTGGGAAGGAATTTTTCCATTACCAAAAGATAAGCAAATAAATAATGATGTATGATGAGGAAATAAAACTATAAGTGGATAGAAAATAAATGTAAATAATTCTTTCTGACCCTTCAGGTCACCAACCAACTCAGAACCAAGTCTTCTCCAATATTGAGTAGATGAACTAGAATCTTAAAAAAGAATCTAGACCTGCAACGGGAAATATAAACTACTTGTGAGAACCACGATGCTCATTTGGGATGCCAAAAATTAACCACATAATCCCTGCATTTTCCATTTCCAAAATATTCAAATAATACTAGTTTGAACTATAGTTATAAAAATAAGGTTTTCATATATACAATCTATTTTGAAAACTGACAACCACAATTTGATTGCCCTTATATTTCTAAATCAAGGAAAACAAAATTAATATGGGATTACACAAACTTTTCCAAAATAGATACATTGCAATCATTTTTAAAACCAACCACACGTACATATATTTTACATGAAAACACAAAAACCATAAATCCATGTATCATACCACACACACAGCAATGGAAATGGTACTAATAATTCTTGTACCAAAGGATAACGAAAAACTATGAACTCTGAGGAAGAATAGAACATATTGTACATGTGACTCATCCTGAAGGCATGCCTACTCTAGAAGACGTCATAACGCCCTAACACCCGACTTTCGCCCTACTTGGTTTGGTCGAGGGGCCTAATAGCATGGCAATAATAATAACAAAACATATCTATACTATGTCCCACTATCCAGTGCATAATATACTCTATTGAAACAATCAATCTTAGAAAACCCCCTTGTTATACTACATTTCCATGCTATGTTCACAGAGTGGTGTACCACCATTCAAATAACAATCCATATACATATGATCAAGAACGTGAAATAATATGACAACACCCCAAACCACCTCAAGGTCAGTCCCATGCCTTAAAATACATATTCTCAGAAGGATTCACATACCGAGGACCCTCTTGTCACTTGATAGACAAATGAGGGAAGCGACCTAACCATGGAGGGGTTTTCCAAATATACAGTTTAAAAGTTTCCAAATGGTACTCATACAATTCACACATATCAAAACATTCATAAACTGCCATTCTAAAATTCAAAATGGGCTTTTAGCTTCAAAAATATCATCCATTCATCAAACCCATTATTAACCAATTCAAAAATAACCACAAATTCTATCTTTATACCAAAGTGTACAAAAATCCCCATAAATCAATCATTTATAATAACATGCCCATGTTCACATTATCTCAAGATAAAACAACACCTAAGAAGGTTCCAAACGAGCCTCATAAAATTCACACATATCAATCCTTTTGTTTTCAACCCAAAAATTCCAATATCTCTCACTTATTAAAAACAACACAAGTTTATAATCCAAAATCCCATTTTTAAACTACACCAAACAATAAACATGGAAATCACCACATTTCACACACAAAATCCAAAACATGTTCCAATCCAATTTCAAAAACATTTGAATGATAAAAACCCCACCCTAACGTCCAATTTAATAAAAAAATAACAAGTGGAAATTTACAAATACATAAGGCATCATATGCAATGCATAATCCAATATTAATGTAAAACCCTATATTCAGAAAAATAGACCACTTTAAAACACCACAACTATCTTTAAATAGGTTACATGGAGATGCGTAGAATGAAATTAAATTAATGAAATCATCAAGAATCAAGGACAATAAATGGAAATAAAATTCATGGATTTGACTACCTCAAGGAAGGCATGCCGAAACATTCTAACTCAAGAAACATCCTCCTCGCACACATGCACGCACTTCCATGTATATATATACACCTTTAAACCGATTCATGTGTTCCCCATGCCATGAGGGAACATGACCTCAGAAGGAATATATATATATATATATATATATATATATACATATCTATACATGGGAACATGTGTGTGCTCCATCGAAACCAACTGAAAATCCCTACAATAGATCCCTGAGATTCAAATAAAACACCACAAATCCCTAAAATAAAATTTAATCTAATCAAATAAATCAATATAAAATTCAAAAACCAATTCTATAAAAATCAAAAAGTTCACAAGTAAAACCCAAATCACATTTTCATAATTTTTATAAAACAAAACTAAGGAAACACCCTCAAAATAATATCAATATATTTTAAATGAACATATTACATTTTATCAACATCCCATGTGAATAAACGCAAAAATATAATTAAATAATAACGTTAAGGGCCAATTTTAAAAAACTTCATCTTTGCTAAAGCATTGAAAAATGATAGATGATAAAACCATAGGGATGCAAATTATAATGTAAAAATTATCAAAATAATATTTTGCACATAAACAAACAAATCATCACAGACACATGCAGACGTGAACTAGGAACACAATGAAAACATATTTTTACGTAATTATAAAAATTAGTGAACTCTATGCAAGCTAATTAAAAGAATACAAAATCTATGAAAAAAGATTTAATATTAAAAGAAAAAGCACAAGCATTAGCGGAGTGCTTCATAAATGAATTACATGAATTTACCTAACTCAACACGTGTGAACGTGACGAAACATCAATAGAAGGAAGAACATCACATCAAGGAACAAATTCCTCACCTAGACACTGAGAGAAATGCGTGAAAAAAACAAGAATAATAGAGATTGGTTAACATGAAGAAAAACACCAAAAATATAAAAATTTACCGAATGCGATTGTTGTCAGCAATGGAGGGGTTCACACTGGTCAGTCATGGGGGAGGCTGGAGAAGGATAGACAGAGCATGGGATAGTAAGTGGAGGTTGGTGATCAGAAGTTGATAGGACGGGGGAGGCCATACCGGACTAGGAGGTGGAGGCCACCCTGGACAGAGGGGGTTTGGTGAGGGTGGAGCTTGCTAGGATAGCTAGGCGGCGGGGACCTGTAGGGGAGAGGTGGTTGGGGACATGGTGCACCGAGGATGCCAAAGCAGCAGGGGTATCGGGTGCACGCAGGCGGATGAGGGGTTGGGTGATCAGTGGTAGCGGGCAGGTGCGCGGTGCATAGGAGGAATCTGGTCGGGGTTGGGGTGATGTGCGTAGCTAGAAAGGGGGAAAGGGGGATGGCGGAAATGTGATGTTTTAGGGTTTAAAGAAATAATAACAAAATATAATAACAATAATAATAATAATAGAACCAATAAATATCTATAATACCAATAATATTAATTATTTATTTTAAATTTTATTTTATGTAATAATAAAAATATCAATGATTCGATATTAATAATAGTAATACTATTAGTATAAAAAAGATAATAATAATATTAATATGAAAAATAAAATTAATAAAAATATATTGTGATAATTAAAGTGCTAATTTAATTACATTAATTTTAAATAATAATTATATTTATAACAATTTCATAATAACAAATTATTACCAAATTAAATAATAAAAATATTACCATTTTCGCAATTATATTCTCATTTTTATAATTTAAACATTAACCGTGTTTTTTTCATTGTAAAATTTCATTTAACTTTCTTTTTTAATCAACCAAATTCATTTATCTAAACTATCAGAAACCACACATAGACCAGGACCGAATGCACCGACACCACTAATGATATTATGAAAACACAATGGCCCTAAACCCACAAAAAATCAAAATTAGAAAAAGTTAAAACTGTGACCCAACATAACCTCATCCAAATGACGTGAGACCGGAAAAAGAATAAAAAAATTATTTATGGTTGAGGTTTGATATTTGTCCCTACCAAAGACTTTCTTCCCTCAGAAAGTCACCAAGACAATAGTGGACAGAAAATAAGTCCTTGCCCAGACAAAATCATAAAGAAATGAGAGCCTCAGGTTGACCATCACCAACAAACGTCACCCCTGACCAATTCAAGGAAAACAACCACCTGATTTTGAAGGGAGAACATGAGAGGGTACGCCCCACCACAAGAATTAACTAATATTGAGCCCCTTTAAACCTGAATAAACCTCCCCACGGGGGGAAATATGGGAAACACCCAAACCAAATTCATTCATTTTCCCAACATGGACAGAACAACCCACCCGAGAAATTGACATAATGCATTCTATGAAACAACCAAGAAACGTGAGGATGACAAATTAACTCAATACCTCCTATCATTTCATAAAAAAATAATCCCCCCCCCACGAACATAGCTATGACAAACTCAAAATCTGAAATGGTTAGTGTAATCATGGGACCAATGCCCTTCATGGAATGTGAAAGATTTGGAAACCATAATGAAAAGAGATAAGACCGGTTTGATTTGTGTTGAACAAGCCCATCACGCCACCACAACATTGACTAGCTTACGACAATGATAAGAATAGAACAAAGAAAATTAGGAAAATTTAATCCCAATGCTGAAAACATTGTCCCGACCGAGGTTCTACACACCCTCAGAAACATCTGATTGTATGGGAGCTTTTCCCTGAGACCTATGTCTGGGGACCTGATGGCTGAATCATCTCTTGCCTCACAGTCAAGAATTTTCATCCTCTAGTCCTTAACTCCTACCTCCAGAATGACGCTTCTTTCATAACACTCTCTAGTGGCCTGAACAGTCACATGGTAGCAAGAATTCAGAGAGATGTGACAAGGTGGCTTAGAATGCCTGAATAATCTAGACTAGTCACATGTGAGAGAATATTCAAACAAACTGGGAGTTGGTACATACGTAGATCCATGCCAGAGGGAAAACATTCACAAGATCCGACCCCCACCAACTACACATTAGACTCTAATGACTATGTGACATCCCAACTGTACTAGTCCAGAACTAAACACTCAAATAACTCAAGGATGGTCTGACCCTTATCTACCTTAGGAGATCTCAACAACCTGAAGAAACATTATCTTTCTGAACTATAAAACTACCTTTAACATACTTAGATTACCTTGATAAGAATGAAACACCCAAAATGGTATCTATGAGAATAAAATTAATGCACGTGCCACCTTGTGACCTTTTAGGTCACCAACCATCTCAGAACCAAGTCTTCTCTAACATTGAGCATCTGCACCAGAAACCTAAACAAGAAACTGAACCTACAACTAGAAATATATAATAGGCAAGAGCACTAAGATGCTCAGTTGGGATTCCATAATTAAAAGAGAGTATCCATGAATTTTCTTATTCCAAAATAGTCCAATAATACTAGTTTGAACAACAGTTATAAAAATAAATTTTCCATATATACAATGCATTTTGAATATTGAAAATAAAAATTTCATTTTCAATATAATTCTAAAACAAGGAAATGAAATAAATAGGGGCTCAAAAAAACTTTTCCAAAATAGCTACTTTGAAATCCTTTTTAAATCCCACCACACATACAGTGCTTTTCCAAGAAAATACCAAAACCAAATTTCATGGTTTGATTCCACACACATAGTAAGGGAAATGGTACTAATAGTTCTCATACCAAAGGACCACAGAAAAATTAAGAACTCAGAGGATGACTTGAACGTACTATACATGTGACACCTCCCGAGGCCATGCCTACACTCGGTGACGTCATAACGCCCTAACGCCCAACTGTATCCCTACCTGGCCTTGTCGAGGGGCCCAATCCCATAGCAATAAAAATAACAAAACAACTCTCTGGTATGGGCCACAAGCCAGTGCTTAATCTAAACTAGTGCAGTAATCATTCTCTGCAAACCCCATTCTATGAAAAGGTTATGTAATATGTTCACAAAGTGGTATGACACACATTAAAATAACAATCCTTATATATATAATCAAGCATGAAATACAATCCAGCACCACCCAGGCCACCTCATGGTTAGTCCCATGCCTTAAAATAAATATTCTAAAATGGAGGCACATACTGAGGACCCTCCTGCCACATGATTGACAGAGGAGGCAAGGGGTCAAACCAATGAGGTGTTTTCAAAACATACAGTTTCAAGGATTCTAAACATGCCTCATACAATTCACACATATCAAAACTTTTTTATACAGCCAATATAAAATTTAAAAATGACATGTAACTTCACAGTTCTCATCCTTTTATCAAAACATTTACTAATCAATTCATAAACAACCCCAAATACCATCTTTATACCAAAGTTTGCAAATAGTACCTTAAATAAAACATTTACCAAAACATGACCAAGTTTTCATTAATTAATGTTAAAACAACCCATAAGAAGGCATCAAATGGGCCTCATACAACTCACAAATAGTAAACCGTTTGTTTTAAACCCAAAAACACACATATCACACACTTATAAAATACCACAAAAGTTCATAAACCAAGGAAATATATTAAAACAACACCAATCCATTACCAGGGAAATGACCACATTTCACCCAAAAACCCCAAAACATGTTCCAAACCAATTTAAAAAAACATTTCTATGGGGAAAACCCCACACCTAAACATCCAATTTCACCAAAAAAAGTGAAAATTTACAAACAACTATGGAATATATGCAATGCATAAACAAAGATTCATGTAAAACTTTATCTTCCTCAATAGAAAAAAACTTTACAACATCAAAAAAATATTTAATAAAGCACCATGGAGATGTTTAACAAGATAATAAATTAATGAAAAAATCATGTGTAAGAACTCGGATCTTCATTTCAGGAATGTCTTTCCTTTTCTAGAGTTTTGAATAAAAAATGGAGTTTCTAGAAATTTTTGAAGTACACGTCGTGTAATTTCTGAGTACATGCCGTGTACTCTTCTCCATCTCGAAGCTGTGTGATGTCCATGCCCGGGCCACATACACGGGGTGTATGGGTGACGTGGAGGCTAATTTTGGCGGAGTATAGAAAAAACCACTATACGCCGTGTACCTTAAAAATACACGCTGTGTAATCTTCTCCAGCTCGAAGCTGTATGCTAGTCATCCTTAGGCCACACGCAGGGGGTGTAGGGGTGATGTGGAGGCCGATTTTGGTGGAGTATGGAAAAACCTACTACACATCGTGTACCTTAAAAATACACACTGTGTACTTTTCTTTTTTTACTAAACAGACCGGGTTTACACCTCATCGCCATATTTGTCTTCTTCGAGGTCTGGTTCATCCGATAGAGACTCATACGGCTGGATCTTCCCCGAGATCCTGCCTCTCTGTTCGTTCTCTGATTCGAGCACAGTAAATTTTGTTGGAAGCACATCGGTGAGATCTTCCTTATGCTTGAGCCTAGTTTTCCAATTCTTTCTCTTTCTCTTGTTATCTAAAGTTGAACGTTTTGCATGTTTTCTCAGATCTATGACATTCTAGGAGGGAATAGCCGTAGTGGTTCAAGTATATCGATCTCCTGGGATCAAGGTAGGTGGTTTTGGCCTTACCGTTCAATGTCTCAAAGTTTTATGTGAAAATTCCACCAATACATGTGAATGGGGTATTGCATGTTTACCTTTTTTCCCTTGTTGTTTTCTTTCCTTTCATGTATGATTTTGTAGAGGTAATTTTAACATGTTAGAGGATAATTTGTTGTTCTTGGATTTATTTTCCATTGCTTTGTTATATTCTTGACTGTTGGGTCTTGTTTCCTTTGGTTGTTTCACCTATTTTCATGTCTCGCTGTTATAGGTTGAAGTGAAATTAATGACATGCTTGTTGCCTTGTAGACTGTTTATCTAAGTATCTCTATAGGTGTACATTGTTTAGCTATGTAGCTCTATAGGTGTACTTTGGTTAGCCAAGTATATCTATAGGTTTACTTTGGCCTTATATCATTATTATGCACAGACTGGCACGGGGCCGAGGGGACATGGTGTTGTAGACTATTAGGGATAGACCGAGTGAGCTTCCCAGAGAGTCTCAGATATTACAGACTACAGAGGGGATGGACCGAGTGAGCTCCCAGAGAGTCTTGTATTTTATAGACTACAGGAGGGTAGAACGAGTGCACTTCCTTAAAGAGTATTACCTTGTTTTTTTCTCTTTAATAACCTTCCTAGTCTATAGGGGGAATTGATCGAGTGAGCTTCTTCAGAGAGAATGTGGTATACCTAAGGTTATAGGAGGAATTAACCGAGATAGCTTCTTCAGAGAGTCTCTAGACCTTGGGGCAAAGAGGGATAGACCGCGTGATCTTCCTTAAGAGAGTCCCTAACTACCCAAGACTAAAAGGGGAATTGACTGAGTGAGCTTCCCCAGAGAGTATCATGAATTCGTATGACCAAGACAGAGGGGTTAAGCTGAGTGCACTGCCCAGAGGGTTGTGGTACTTCTTGGATTGGACCAGAGGGGATGGGTGTAAGTACTTCCCAGAGGGTTTCCATCTTGTTAGCTGTTTGTTTCACTATTGTTGATTTTTCGAGGATTGATTGCTACTATGTATCATCATGTTTTACTTCTTACTGTTTACTACCTACTACTTGTTGTTGTGGTTTACTGCTTTTTTTACTTTTATCTTCCATATACTCACTGACTGTTAGACACAGATCTTCAGGTGAATTCCTACAGGGATTTTATCTCACATCCCTATTTGGTCCATGTTTTTGTGCCCAAGGAGGCTATGTTGTTGCAGGTGTAGAGAAGGGCAATCCCCCTTCGACTTCTGGAACATGTTTGGTTGGAGCAGGAGAGCATGAGACCGAGCTTTTTCTTGCGATGCTGAGGAACTGTTTACTTTTCTTTTGTACTTGTTTTGGTACTGTAGTTTTTTTCATAATTGTGACTTCTTTAGATGCTTTCCTAGTTATGTATCATGCTTCATTTAGTACATACATATGTGCTCCAGTTGTTGATTTAGTCTTCCGCTGTTATATTGTTGGTTATTACTACTTCCTCTATTGTATGAATATTTGTATTCCTTTGTGTACTTTGTCAATGAGGGAATCATTTCCCCACTATCACACCCAATTCCCTCGTTGCTAGTCGGCAGCCTCTGGCATTTGCGGAAATGCACTTGAGGTGTAGTAACCAACTGGGCACGGGGCGCCTCTGGGTGGATTCTAGAACCGGGCGTTACAAAGTGGTATCATAGGGATTCTTTTCTCTTGTATTACTATTTGGAGACTTTATCCAAGGATATGAAGGATTCGGTACTTGGTAATAAGTTGTGTTCGGGAGTAGCTAACCCATGTATAGGGGAAAGCCATACTACCTCGTTTATTGCATTTTTCTAGTTTTGAGATTTTACGGTTGATAGGATTTCACCTAGAGTGATTCACGTTTTTTGTACTGTTATTATTTGATATTACGGTTCTACTTCTATCACAACCAGATGAGATGAGGGTATTCCATCCCATGCGTCATATATGCACTTTTAGAAATCACATGACATGCATTCATGCCATGCCATTTAGGGTGCATTAGCGATTGCATGCTATTCTATTATACGTTGTGTAGTTTATTCATGTTGTTGTGATAGGTGGTTAATAGAATCTCTACTTCTTGTTAGATAATTTTTTGTATTGTAATTTGTTTAAATGAACGCCAAATTTTGATTCTTAAGGTGTTATTGGACCTCTTGAATTGGAAATTTGTGGGTAATGATCTCGTTTTCTCTTGTACATGACTATAGGGGATGCCAAGATTTGATTTGTGGGGAGTATGGGCCCTCATTGATCGGAATTTGGAACCTCTTTGCCTAGTTTTCCGTGTTTCTGGGTTTATGTGTAGTTTCTGAGCTACTGCCCAAAAAAACCCAGAATACACGACGTGTACTTTTTGGTTACACGCCGTGTAGTTTTTAGGCCATGTTACTAGCCATGTATGCAAGAACATGGTTTTGTGGAAATAATGTCTGGAGCACGCCACGTACGGTATGTACACGTCGTGTAGTGTAGACCCTTGTACCCTGCCATGTCACTAACAACACGGGTCGGGGATACTCGAGTTGAACACACCGTGTTGTAAAGGAACACGTGGTGTAGTTCTGTCCAGGCACCTGACTGTGTCACGAACAACACGGGATGGCATGAACTTCTCTATGAAACGTCATGTTGCTTTTGGAACATGCCATGTAGTCTTGCCCAGGTGCCCAACCATGTCACGAACAACACGGGACGGTGTCACCTTCTCCTATAAACGTCATGTTTGTTCAGAACACGCCGTGTAAGGCCAACCGTGTATACAGCTATGTACTAACAACACGGGCCGCCGAGTCAGTGTTTAGTACATGATGTGTCCCTATGGAACACGCCATGTTGTCTGGCATTAGTTTGAACCGTGTGAGCTAGCCGTGTAAATAGAATCGGTCAGGGAAATAGTCTTCAAGTACACACCATGTGTTGGGTCAACACCGCGTGTAGTTTGAGGTGTTACATGACCTGTAGGGCAGGGGTACACGCCCAAGTTAGTGGATTCAGAAGACATGTCGTGCTGTTTTTATACACGTCGTGTAGTCGTGTTTTCTAAACTTGTGGGTTTTTATTCCCATGTTCATGTTTTGTACTCATGAGTTCTCTATCCTTGTTTTTCTGATCTAAGGTATACTTTTTATCTTTCAGATCTATGCCTCTGAGACATCCTCCGGTTGTATGTATGTCGTCAGGCAGTGATCAGATGCCAGATATGGCTAATCAGGGACTTCCTGCTGATCCTCATATCGATCCAGCCTTGGCACTGGTTGTCATACCCGTTGCAGGAACTGAGGCGCAGTTCAGGGAGGACTTCTTGAGGATGATGCAGACCTTCCAGGGAGCGCCACCTCCTACCCCATCAATGGCTGAGTTGAAGTGGGTTTCCAGCAGCATCATCCTCCAACCTTTTCAGGGAATGGAGGACCCCAGGCTGCAGAGTCGTAGATAGAGGCCACACTAAAAATCATTGAGAAACTAGAGATCCCTATAGAGAAAAGGGTAAAGTTGGATACTTATATGCTCCAGGACACCGCCAAGAGGTGGTGGGAGGTGATCTCATGGTCAGGGCGTCAGCAGGATATGTCTTGGGATGAGTTTTGATGCACCTTCTATGACTACTTCTATCCAGAGACCCTGAGGGCCAATTGAGCCTGGGAGTTTATGAGTAAACAGTAGGGTACACTTTCTGTTATGGAGTAATCATCTCGTTTCACTGAGCTGTAGTGTTTCACACTGATCCCAGCAAGTGATGAGTTGTTTCTTGCTAGGAAGTTTGAGGAAGGTCTCCGGCAGGAGA
Source organism: Viscum album (assembly GCA_963277665.1). Classification (NCBI taxonomy): domain Eukaryota; kingdom Viridiplantae; phylum Streptophyta; class Magnoliopsida; order Santalales; family Viscaceae; genus Viscum; species Viscum album. The sequence continues at coordinate 1,602,050,018 of OY728141.1, read as the reverse complement.
TCCATTCCCAGGTGAATATCTTCCCATGGACTTTGATATCCTCCATCATCTACCAGGCGCTGATCACTGAGCGCAATCTGAGGGATTCTGCAGTAGTGAGCCAGGGAGGTTCTTCATCCAGAGCTTGTGTTCCTCCTATGGACAGTAGGAATCATCATAGAGAGTCTTCTCGAGGAGATCGAGGTTCGTGGTATGCATCATCTGGCAGCCATGTTGTATTCTACCAGTGCGGTAGGAGTGGTCATACTAGGCTTCAGTTCCCGAGGGATCTGATGGATTACCGGTCTTGTGGAAAGATGGGCCATCTTCAGCGTTTCTGTCACATCTTCTCACCTTCAGCTGCTGGTAGGGGTTCCTCTATGACCCTGCATTATAGAGATGCTTCACCAGTTTCCCACCAGTCAGGGAAATGGATTTCTTCCAGCCGTTCAGGCTGAGTTGGAGGTCGCAGTCGTGGAGGTCAGTCACCAAGTCATCAGCGACAGTAGAGTGGATCAGCTCAGAGCGGTCAGCCAGGGGTGTCGGGCTGCGGTGCAGACCAGTCTTTCATCGTGGAGCAGACCTATCAAGAGTAGGATCTTGGCCCTTCTACAGTTCAAGGTATGATCTTAGTAGCCTCAGTTTTATCTTCAACTCTTTTTGATACTGGGGCTTCACATAGCTTTCTCTATGTTGCTGTCGTGGAGAGCCTTGGGATCTTTATCTTTTCAGCTGCCGACTTGTTGACTATTGACACACCATTGGGAGTGAGGACATCAAGTGTACGTCACTGTAGAGAGTGACCTATTGAGGTTGTGAGGTTTCAATTCTTATGGGACCTCTATGTCCTAGAGATGATGGGCCATGACGTCTTTCTCGGTATTGACTGGTTGGTTCCCTTCCAGGTATTCATTGATTACTATTGCCGCAGGGTGAGTTTCATATCACTAGAGGGTGGATCTTTCCTTCATAGAGGTGAGTGGGATGTCCAAGCGGTAGAGCTGGACCAGAGCATCATGGGCTAGGAGAAGTTACAGTCCATATTTCCAGTCTTTATCGGGATAACCATGGGACATCACAGTTAGACTTTCCTCCAGTGGTGGATCATTTCAGGGATGTCTTTCTAGAATAATTTTCAGGTTTACCTCCGGAGCATGAGGTAGACTTCTCGATTGATCTCATTCTAGGAGTGGCACCAATGTCCATCCTCCTTATATTATGGCTACACTTGAGTTGCAGGTGCTCAAGAAGCAGTTGGAGGAGCTGCAGAAAAAGGGTTTCATCCGACCCAATATTTCTCCATGGGGTCGCCTGTCCTGTTTGTGAAGAAGGAAGACGATACCCTTTGTAATTGTATGATTATCAGAGGCTGAACCACTGGCGGTCAAGAATCGATATCCCATGCTGAGGATCAATGACCTCTTTGATCATCTTCGAGGAGCCCAAGTGTTCTCGAAGATCGACTTGAGGTCCGGTTATCATCAGTTGCGTGTTAGACCATCGAATATACCTCTGATAGATTTCCGGAGCAGGTATGGTCTTTATGAGTATACAATCATGTCGTTCGGTCTTACGAACGTGCATGTAGTCTTCAAGGCACTGATTAACTGAGTGTTCCATCCGTACATAGACTCCTTTTTCATGGTCTTCGTGGACGATATCTTGGTGTACTCTCACACTCGACACGACCAAGACACACATCTTGAGATCATTTTGAGTACACTAATAGAGCATCATCTATATGCTAAACTCTTCATGTGACACTTTTGGATGGATCATATTCACTTCATGGGTCATCTTATCTTAGAGACAGAAGTGTCAGTGGTCCTAGAGAAGGTGAGAGCTGTAGTTTCATGGGAGCAGCCGAAGAACGTCTTTGAGGTGCGGAGTTTCCTAGGGCTGGCTGGATACTACAGAAACTTCATTCTGGACTTCTCACACCTAGCAGCACCATTGAAAGGTCTGACCAAGAAGGGGGCAAAGTTCTTATGGTCAGATTCTTGTGATTCCGCCTTTCAGGAGCTGAAAGGGAGGATGACGTCAACACCGATACTAGCCTTTCAAGAGCCGGGAAATGGATACACTGTTTAATGTGATGCTTTAGGTATCGGTCTGGGAGTTGTACTTATGCAGGGATATGGAGTCGTTGCGTATGGGTCTCGGCAGTTGAGGCCACACGAGAGGAATTAACCTACGCACGATCTGGTGTTGGCAGCTATTGTTCATGCCTTATGCTGTTCGAGACACTGTCTTCTGGGATAGTACTTTGTGGTTTTCACCGACCAAAAGAGTCTCAAGTATATCATCACTTAGTGTGATCTAAATCTGAGACAGCACAGGTGGGTCGAGTATCTTCATCCCTTTGACTTCGAGCTCGCCTATACGCCATGAAAGGGAAATGCAGTGGAAGATGCATTGAGTTGACGGACTCAGATTCAGGAAGTTCAAGAGGCCATCAGTGAGTGATATCTTATGGACTTGTTCTTTAAGATGCATCTGAAGGTGCACGACAGGCAGGGACATACCTTTCTTTCATTTGTGGCTATTACCTCTACACTTCTTGATCAAGTACGAATGAGGCAGCTATCAGACTCAGAGGCCTTGGTCCTACGAGAGAGTCTGTCTGGAGGAAACCCTCTTCATGGATGGACAGTGGGCGAGGATGAGATATTTCATTTCCAGGGATGTGTATGGGTTCCAACAGACATACGCAAGGAGATGATGTTGGATTTTCACACCTCAGTACGGACAGTTCAACCTGGCATCACCAAGATGTATCGTGATCTTCATCGCCAGTACTGGTGGCTAGGTATGAAGAGGGATGTTGCTGGTTTTGTCATGAGATGTTCTACTTGTCAGCAGGTGAAAGTTGAGAATCAGAAACCAGCATGAATTTTACAGCATTTATCCATTCTGGAGTGTAATTATAACGATGTCGCGATAGACTTCATGACTTGGTTACCGAGGCCACCTCGGGGAAGTGATGCTGTTTGGGTTGTTGTCGACCGGCTTTCGAAGGTTTCACACTTCTTGACAATCAAGGAGACCTTCAGTGTTGATGATCTGGGATGATTGTACATCTGATATATTTTACGTATACATGGAGTTCCGCACTCCATTGTTTCATACAGGGACACGCGCTTTACCTCTCGGTTTTGGAAGGGACTTCAGAAGGCTTTGGGTACCCAGGTGCTTTTGAGTACAGCGTACCATCCCCAAAATGATGGCCAGTCCGAGTGCACGATCCAAGTGCTTGAGAATATGTTCTGAGCATGCATTCTAGACTTCGGCAGTTCCTAGGAGAAGTATATACCTCTTGTGGAGTTCACCTATAACATCAATTTCTAGGAAACCATTCAAATGGAACCATAAGAGGTGTTGTACGATAGGCTATGCCGATCACCCTTATGCTGGATGGAGGTAGGAGAGGTAGCTTTGCTAGGACCTCGTCTTGTTCAGGAGACCTCAGAGAAGATAGAGTTGATTCAGAAGAGTATGGATACAGCACAGTCTCGAAAGAAGTCTTATGCTGATCAGCGGAGGCAATCTCTAGAGCATGAGGTTGGAGATCAGGTATTTCTACATGTCGCACTAAGGTTGGTACACAAGAGAATTTGGAGACAGGGTAAGCTTTCACCATGGTACGTCGGGCCATTTGAGGTGTTGTAGACAGTTGGGTCGGTCGCCTATCAGTTGCAGGTACCTCAGTGGTACTGGGATATGCACGACGTCTTCCACATCTCTCGGCTCTGATGTTACTTTTTAGACCCGTCTCATGTCTTTCAGCCCGAGGAGGTTGAGCTCGAAACGGATGCGTCGTTTGAGGAGAATCCCATCCAGATTGTCGATCGCAGCACGAAGGTTCTCCGAGGCCGGTCTGTCCTACTAGTATGAGTGTTGTGGCAGCACAGGCGAGTACAGGATGAGACTTGGGAGAGGGAGGCCGGGTTTTGATTGCAGTGGCCGAAGCTATTCGAGGATCCTTCTTCTACGTCCACCTAGGGAAATTTGGGGATGAATTTCATTAAGGGGGGAAGTTTGAAAGAACCCGGATCTTCGTTTCAGGTATGCATTTCCTTTTCTAATGTTTTGAAGAAAAAATGGAGTTTCTGGAAATTTTTAAAGTACACGCCGTGTACTCTTCTCCGACTTAAAGTCGTGTGTTGGTCGTGCTCGGGCCACACACACGGGGTGTAGGGGTGATGTGGAGGCCAATTTTTGCAGAGTACGGAAAAACCCACTACATGCCATGTAGCTTATAAATACACGTCGTGTACTTATCTCCGGCTCGAAGCCGTGTGTTGGCCGTGCCCGGGCTACACACATGGGGTGTAGGGGTGACATGGAGGCCAATTTTGGCGGATTACAGAAAAACCCACAACATACCGTGTACCATAAAAATACCCACCTTGTACTTTTATTTTTTACTAAATGGACCGGGGTCACGCCTCATCACTATATTTGTCTTCTTCTAGGTCTGGTTCATCCGAGAGCGACCCATATGGCCAGATCTTCCACAAGCTCCCACCTCTACATCTGTTCTCCGATTCGAGCGTGGTCAATTGCGTTGGAAGCACAGCAGTGAGTTCTTCCTTCTTCTTGAGCCTTGTTTTCCAATTCTTCCTCTTTCTCGTGTTATCTAAGGATGAACGTTTTGTGTGTTTTCTCAGATCTACGACATTCTAGGAGGAATTAGCCGTCGTGGTTCAAGTATATCGATCTCCTGGGATCAAGGTTGGTGTTTTTTGCCTTACCGTTCAAAGTTATTCAATTTTATGTGCAAATTGCACCAATACTCATGAACGGGGTATTGCGTGTTTACCTTTTTTACCTTGTTTTTTTCTTTCCTTTCTTGTATGCTTGTGTAGATGTAATTTGACCATGTTAGAGGATAATTTGTTGTTCTTGGATGTATTTTCCCTTTCTTTGTTCTGTTCACGACCTTTGGGTCTTGTTCCCTTTGGCTGTTTCACCTGTTTTCATGACTCGGTGTTATAGGTTGAAGTGAAATTCATGTCATGATTGTTGCCTTGTAGTCTGTTTAGATAAGTATCTCTATAGGTGTACTTTGGTTAGCCAAGTAGCTCTATAGGTGTACTTTGGTTAACCAAGTAGCTTTATATGTGTACTTTGGCCTTATATCATTATTATGCACAGACTGGCATGGGGCCGAGAGAATCTGGTGCTGTAGACTATAAAGGATAGACCGAGTGAGCTTCCCAGAGAGTCATAGATATTACAGACTACATAGGGGATGGACCGAGTGAGCTCCCAGAGAGACTTGGATTTTATAGAATACAGGAGGGTATACCGAGTGCACTTCCTTAGAGAGTATTACCATGTTTTTTTCTCTTTAAGAACCTTCCCAGGCTAGAGGGGGAATTGACCGAGTGAGCTTCCTCAGAGAGTCTGTGCTATACCTGAGGCTATAGGAGTAATTGATCGAGATAGCTTCCCCAGAGAGTCTCTAGACCATGGGGCTGAGAGGGTTAGACTGCGTGATATTCCTCAACAGAGTCCCTGACTACCCTAGACTGTAAGGGGAATTGACCTAGTGAGATTCCCCAAAGAGTCTCATGAATTCATATGACCAAGCCAGAGGGGATAGGCTAAGCGCACTGCCCAGAGGGTTGTGATACTTCATGGATAGGACCAGAGGGGATGGCTACGAGTACTTCCTAGAAGGTTTCCGGATTGTTAGCTGTTTGTTTCACTACTGTTGATTTGTTGTGGATTGATTGCTGCTATGTATTATCATGTTTTACTTCTTACTGTTTAGTACCTACTACTTGTTGTTGTTGTTTACTACTTATGGTACTTTTACCTGCCATATACTCACGGACTGTTATGTATAGATCTTCGGGTGAATGCCTACTTAGATTTTATCTCACACCCTGTTTGGGACATGTTTTTCGACCTAATAAGACTATGTTGTTGCAGGTTTAGACAAGGGCAAGTGCCCTTCGACTTCTGGAACTTGATTCCTTGGAGAAAGAGAGCATGGGACTGAGCTTTGGCTTGCGATGCTGGGGAGCTGTTTACATTTCTTTTGTACTTGTTTTGGTACTATAGTGTTTTCCATCAGTGTGACTTGTTTGGCTATGTAACACCCCAAGATTTCATAGTGTGTTATTTCTTCAAAATAATTAAATAACTTGCACTACAAGCAACACCGAGTTCAATCACACCATGACTTACAAAAAAATCCATTCAAAAGAGGTTATGAATAGTATTATCTAAATTTTAAACTTTATATAATCCTTATAATTTTAGAATCCATATTATGAGTTTCTTAGATATAATGCAAGAACAAATTCATTTTCAGTATTGCACTTTTATCAACTTTTAATAGTGAACCCTTTTTAAATACAATATTTTAAACTTTTTGACTAAATGGGGACATCAAAAATTTAAAATGTAACACCCCAAGCTTCTACGGTACGCTTCTCTTTGAATAATGCGATAGCGTGTGTTGTACGCAACACCGAGTTCTAACAACCAATCAAACTAGCCGTTATGAATAGTAATACCTACTTTTTAAAATTATATATATTTTATATTTCAAAATGGACTTCATTTTTGGATTAGGAATATCTAATTTAGACTAAGGTGAAATTTTGGTACTTTTCGGATAACTTTCATATTTTGATGAATAGTGAAAATTACTAAATTTTAATTAAAAACAACTTTTTTAATCAAAATAATTAATAGTGATAAATTATGAATTTGAGTGGTTTTAAAGTATATTTAGAATATATTTTAACCATTTAATATAATTTTGGTCATTGGACATAATTTTACAATTAAACCGAACATAAACAAGTGTCAATCTTTTGATAGTTTTTATCTCTTAAAAACACGCTTTTTGTTTTGACAGCGGTAATTAATTTTAAATTAATTTCTGCCACTTCTGTGTTTTGAATTTAGGAAAATGGATTCCATATTTGGAATCAGGATGTTCAAATTGTGTAAATAGGTAACTTTTATTTTTAGACATTTTGAATAATTACTGCGGTAAATATTTTATTTACCATGGTTAAGGATAAATCCGATAAATAAGGGTTAAAAAATAATATTATAATAATACTAAATTACCCTAAAACGTGTCTTAACCCTATTGGTTGATACATGGTCGACCATGGGAATCTTTGGGTCGATTTTGGGACCCCATGGATCCACTTGTAAGTGATAATGACACTTTATTTTAATTAAGTTAAAATGAATACAAAAATGACACAAGCATATATCTTTTACAAAAACAATCGTTACATAGGGTTATATATATTGGATTTTAGATTATAAATATTCATTAGAAAGCTAAAAAGATTTCCTACATAAGGATATTTTATTTATAATTTTTAGACATTAAATAATTTATTTTATTTATGATAGAATGATGATGCAGTAATTACTATAATAGTGAAAAATTAAAATAATTGATATTATAAATACCCAAAAAAATATAATATGAAACTTTTAATGAATTAAACTAATTTTCTAGGATAATATAATATATTAGGATTGATGTAATTGACTTTTTTCGAAGTAATCAATCTGTTATGAGTTTCAAAAAAATCAACTATTGAATAGTGTCAAAATTGACATAAAAGAGTTCATAAAACAAATATTATATTATTAATTGATATTAAATTCCTAAAAATCTAAGGTTCGGCCAAGAGACTTATTTCATGATAGGTTCATCATTAATAGACCACTTGTGGGTCGATTGGATGTATATAGTAAGTTTATTAACCATATTATATAAAAATACAAAGAGACATTGTAAAAGTGAAACTAATTAACTTAGAGTTAATACTTAAAGATAAGGTTAATATAAGTACCCAAACCTGTCTAAATTCTATTGGTTGAGTGGTTTTCTACCTATACCCACCTTATCCTTTAAATAATCAACTTTGGAACCATTAGAAACCGAATATGAATTTATTATAAATTAATATTTCTAGCTTTTCCAAAGGTGCCCCTCACCCCTCTTATAAAAGGGCACTCCTCCTTCTCATTTCTTCACACCTCTAAAGCCTTTTGGTTCGGCCAAACTCTACCCAAATACTCTCCCAACATCCCTCACTACAACCTAGAGGCCTTAGTGTGATCAGAAAGCCAACATAAGGAGCCCTTTTGATCAAATCAAAAGGAAGAACCTGAAGAAGAGGTAATGATTTCACCACCCTTTTCTAAGTTCATTTCTTCTTCCACTTCTTCTTCCTTTGTTCTTACCATTCTAAAATAATAACTCCAGTATCTCACATATACTGTGATGTTATTATAAGTATGGTACAACCATATTCAGTATTCTATCCACCCTTTGAATAACATGTCACCATACGTGTGTACGTACGGCTTACCGTCTCCACGTCGTGGTGTAATTGTTATTCAATATAATATTATTTGGATGGGTATAATAATTATGTGTAACTCATGTAAATAATAAATATAACATGTTAATGATTCTGTATATATGATATACCATTCATTTATATATTATTTTAATATCAAAATAATGATATTGTCGCTCGTGCGTACGTACGGACTACCGTCTCCACGAACGCGATGAGATTCATTCTCCATCGTAACCATTCAAGTATAATTATCATTTGATGATTTAAAAATGATTTTTAAGGACTATATATCATTCTGGATATGAATACGATACAACAACCATGGCTTATGTAACAAAACATATAAATAAAATGAGTAAGTTAACACCCGAAACGACGATAATTCTAAGATATTATTAACAAATCAATGTTAAAAGATCATATATGATATCATATTAATATATATGATTCTTGTATAATTTAATAACAATTATTTCACCATTATACAGGAGGTTAACCTACCCCGACCAAGGAAAAGTACAAGGTAAGGGATTTTTCTTATCTCACATTCAATTCCGTGAGATTTCCATTATTCGCCACTAAATTATTGAAAGTGGTGTATTGTGTACTGGCATTTGATATATATTATCATATTCATGTTATTCTGTAAATAATTTGGTGGTTATTAACTTTTGGCCATACGACTCAGTTGATTAACGTGGTAAGGGGTTTTCATCTCACTCCTTATTCCCGTGATATTCATGCCATATTGCCACCATTACCTTTTGTGTGGTGTATGTACTGCCCATAATTATATTCTTTGTGTAATACACTCTAATTTATGTGTACTTACATATTCATTGTATGATACCTCTTTCATGGGTTGTATGTTTCATAAGTTACCAAACTGGTAAGGGTTATTTCACAATCTCTTCATTATCCGAGGTTGTTTATACGTAATAATCTACTGGGATCTTGTTATCATCCACATCCATGTTTCTTCAAAATGTATTTCAAAACATTTTTAATATTTAAAAGAATATGGGTTAAAGTCATTTATACCCTTGTTTGACTTTTTATAAGAGGTTTATAAGGGAATCTTTCCGTCGTTTTCCAAACAAGGTGCTTTTTAACCTTTTCGACAGAATTAAGATAAGAATGTTTTTTTTAACTTATACGGCGGGTGCGGTTATTTTCCACCGTTATAAAATCGTCAAATCTTCCCTTAAAAGCTTATAAGATTATTTTCAAAGAAAATTTTGATTTTATATGGATCTTAAATGATTTCAAAATAAAAGGAGATATTTCTTTAAAAAGAATTTTGATTTCATCTATGTCAACATCCTTTGATGGGTTTTAAGATTATTTGAAGTTGATTTATTATGATACAAAACTTCTATATTGATTTGAAGGTTTTGTGATATGTTTGACTGTGGATGTGCTATTTTTATACCATTCATAGTTTATGGTGAAAGTATTGACATTTCGTATGCTAGTTCCAATAAGAATGTTTATGTTATATTTCAATCTTTACTTCATATGAATGTGTTGGACAAGTATGTTCCAGGTTGGGGACTGGTTAAAGTAAGCCCTCCAGGTTGGGGACTGGTAAAAGTAAGCCCTCCAGGTTAGGGACTGGTAAAAGTAAGCCCTCCGGGTTGGTGTCCGGTTATTAGAGGCACTCCGGGTTGGTGTCCGGTTATTAGAGGCACTCCGGGTTGGTGTCCGGTTATTAGAGGCACTCCGGGTTGGTGTCCGGTTATTAGAGGCACTCCGGGTTGGGTTCCGGTTACAGTTAGCCCCAAGGTCTTGGGACGAGGCCTTGAAAAGTAATTAAAGTTTAGCATTATGCATTCCAACATTATGAAAGTGGTTATTGATTTTTCATGTGATTATTCGATTAGTAGAATATCCATGTGAATAAGTAAATGGCATTATCTAATTATATTTATGCCATACTATGTTAAAAGTTCAAGTTTAAAAGGCTTTTGTTTTAGTTATACATTGCCTTAAATGTTTATTCTTATTTATGAAAGTTTCCGCTATATTGTTATCCTTACTGGGCATTTGAGCTCACCCCTTTTCTATGTTTTATTTTTCCCAGGAAGTGAAGAAGTAAATTATGAATGACCTGCAGGGATATTATGAGGGGATTATAGTGTGGACTGTGGAAACATTATGTTGTTGTAGTAGTTTTTCATTTTATGATGTAATGTAAAACTTATGAATATATCTAGTGTTTCCAAGGCTACTAAACCAATCGGTCTTTCGAGATTTGATCTTTCTTGTGATCATGCCAATGTTATGTAATAATGCACCGACTCTAGGCAACTAAGGTTGGGGTGTTACAGTTGGTATCAGAGGAAGTTTAGTACAAACCTTGGAAGCTAGATTTAGATAAACTCTGATTAGAGCACGTAGACCTAAGATGAACTTTGAGGATTAGTATAGAAGAACTTCCTAGAATTTTGGTATTGTAGAGATTTTGTGAGTTTTCCGAGCAATACATCCCTGTCTGGATACGAGCAGGTAGAGGCGGCTCTGGCACAGATGTACCTAGGGGTAAAACCCGAAAACACCGCTTTGAGCTAGACTCGAACGAGAACTGGTGCACGACAACGGGCCTTGCTGCACTCTTGGTTACGACACTCCCGGGGGATATGCTTAGGATAACTCTCATTTTCTTTACAAATCATTTTGAAGGGATTATGAGTATATACTTCCTCAAAGAAAACATTCTTATGATTATGGATTATATCCATAAATAGTTCAATTTATGTTAGGTGTTTTATAAGTATGGGATTATGTATTTTGATTCATAAACTGATCTAGTTTATGCCATTGTTTAGAAATGGCGCCCAGTAGAAGGAATGAGAACTCCGGAAATGCACATGATCCAAAGAGAAGGAAGGATCATATCTTTCATGGTCTTAAGATAGAATTTATAAGAGAAATAGTCTCCCATGTATTATCATCATATGAAGAAATAATATCATGTATTGATAAGATAAGTAAAGAGATTACTGAGTCCTATGGCTTTGAAGGGAAGCAAGAGAAGAAAAGGATAGAAGAGAGAAAGATGGATAAAGGGAAGAGGGAAAAGAAGAATTTTCCCATATGTGGTAACTGTCGAAAGAAACACCCTGGAACTTGCCTGAAAGGAATGGGAGTTTGTTATAAGTGTGAAGGAAAAGGGCACAAAGTACGTGACTGCAAGGGTAAGAAAATGGTTTCAAATGTACAATGCTTCATTTGCAAAGAGTTTGGACACTACGCGAACCTATGTCCCAGTCATCAGACTATGCCGCAAATGATGCTATTGGATAATAATCAAGTTATGATACTACCACAGATGAAGAGGAATGATTAGAGTTCTTATGTTGATTATGTCAATTGAGTGTTGTATCAACAATGTACTTGTTATAATAATTATGGAGTATATAAGGATTTTACTACAGTACTATTTCATTAAGGACTTGAGATTTTGTGGAACAAAGAAAAGTGACTCAATAGCAGGATAAATTTTTGGAAAATATATGGTTGAGAGAATGATAAACCATAATATAGTTCTGATACCGATGTAGTGATTTTTGAATAATACATGATTATTTTGGAAAAATTATATTGGATATTCTTGACTACCTTGGAAATGATTAATGATTTGTATATTCCATCATTGTTGGGGTTTAAAACATTTTTGGATTGATGAAGTATATCCAGCATTCTATATGGAATAAGGGAGAATGGATGTAATCAATAAGGAATATGGTAATTCAGGATGTTTCAGTGTATTAAAAGAATACATGATGAAGGTATCCATATGCTATTACGGGGTAAAAAGGATCTACATTATGTTTACCTTCCTTATAAATGTTGGACTGTGAGTTTGGACATAAGTATTTTGGATAGTTCTAGTTTGGATTATTTTGGATTTCCATAAAAGGACAACCCGGAGGTCGGGCGGCAACCCGTCGCGTCCGGCAAGGCTGCGAGACTTGAACCCGCAACCGAAGGGCGACAAGGGTGTATCACCTACCACTGGCCCACGAGATGTCCTGGATTAAATAATGTAGTTTTTTTTTAAAAGATCTGGTAGATGAATTATAAATTCATTTATTTTGGAACCCTGTACGAATAGTATAATTAGAAAAAAAAAATTGCATTCTATTATCTTTTAGAGTGAAAGATGAGTTTGTGGTAGAAATTTATTAATGGATAAAACTCTAATTATAAAGTAAGTATATCTCCTTATGATCTTAGCCAATCTCATAAATAAATTCCTCAATATTAAGAAAAGCAACATAGAACAAAAATGTTTTCCTAGATGGTACCTTAAATCATCACAAATTTATGGCTTTGGGATTTTTGGCCTTTTCATAGCCATGTTCTCTACCACTCTCCATCAGATAATTGATGGTTAGATTTCTCTTCCATATCCATATTTTCCTACATGGAACCCTAGTATGTGTTATTTTTGGTAATATTCATACTTTCCACTCTTTATTTTAAATATAGGCCTCATTAATTCATTTTTCGATGTGGGATTTCAACTAAGATATTTTGAAACGTCAAAAATGTGTTATCCTAATACCCTATGTTTTGTTGAACCGATGGTATTTCAAATCACCATAGATTGATGAGTTTAAGGACCTCAATTTTATACTTGTTTGTGATTGATGACCTCAATCACTACATATAAATATTTACGTTTTTCCTCCAATTATATGTCTCTAATTTCCACCAATGTTCTCCTAATCGAGATCATAATTTGGTGGTGACCCTTTCATTTCTCTTTTCCTCATATTAAGAATAAATTTTAGTAACCCAATTTCCGATGTGGGTTTTCCCACAAAGATATTTTTTATTTTCAACCTTTTATTTTCAAAGAACAATTTCAAATTGCGAGGACGCAATTTATTGAAGGAGGGGAGAATGTAACACCCCAAGATTTCATAGTGTGTTATTTCTTCAAAATAGTTCAATAACTTGCACTACAAGCAACACTGAGTTCAATCACACCATGACTTACAAAAAAATCCATTCAAAAGAGGTTATGAATAGTATTATCTAAATTTTAAACTTTATATAATCCTTATAATTTTAGAATCCATATTATGAGTTTCTTAGATATAATGCAAGAACAAATTCATTTTCAGTATTGCACTTTTATCAACTTTTAATAGTGAACCCTTTTTAAATACAATATTTTAAACTTTTTGACTAAATGGGGACATCAAAAATTTAAAATGTAACACCCCAAGCTTCTACGGTACGCTTCTCTTTGAATAATGCGATAGCGTGTGTTGTACGCAACACCGAGTTCTAACAACCAATCAAACTAGTCGTTATGAATAGTAATACCTACTTTTTAAAATTATATATATTTTATATTTCAAAATGGACTTCATTTTTGGATTAGGAATATCTAATTTAGCCTAAGGTGAAATTTTGGTACTTTTCGGATAACTTTCATATTTTGATGAATAGTGAAAATTACTAAATTTTAATTAAAAACAACTTTTTTAATCAAAATAATTAATAGTGATAAATTATGAATTTGAGTGGTTTTAAAGTATATTTAGAATATATTTTTACCATTTAATATAATTTTGGTCATTGGACATAATTTTACTATTAAACCGAACATAAACAAGTGTCAATCTTTTGATAGTTATTATCTCTTAAAAACACGCTTTTTGTTTTGACAGCGGGAATTAATTTTAAATTAATTTCTGCCACTTCTGTGTTTTGAATTTAGGAAAATGGATTCCATATTTGGAATCAGGATGTTCAAATTGTGTAAATAGGTAACTTTTATTTTTAGACATTTTGAATAATTACTGCGGTAAATATTTTATTTACCATGGTTAAGGATAAATCCGATAAATAAGGGTTAAAAAATAATATTATAATAATACTAAATTACCCTAAAACGTGTCTTAACCCTATTGGTTGATACATGGTCGACCATGGGAATCTTTGGGTCGATTTTGGGACCCCATGGATCCACTTGTAAGTGATAATGACACTTTATTTTAATTAAGTTAAAATGAATACAAAAATGACACAAGCATATATCTTTTAGAAAAACAATCGTTACATAGGGTTATATATATTGGATTTTAGATTATAAATATTCATTAGAAATATAAAAATATTTCCTACATAATTATATTTTATTTATAATATTTAGACATTAAATAATTTATTTTATTTATGACAGAATGATGATGCAGTAATTACTATAATAGTGAAAAATTAAAATAATTGATATTATAAATACCCAAAAAAATATAATATGAAACTTTTAATGAATTAAACTAATTTTCTAGGATAATATAATATATTAGGATTGATTTAATTGACTTTTTTCGAAGTAATCAATCTTTTATGAGTTTCAAAAAAATCAACTATTGAATAGTGTCAAAATTGACATAAAAGAGTTCTTAAAACAAATATTATATTATTAATTGATATTAAATTCCTAAAAATCTAAGGTTCGTCCAAGAGACTTATTTCATGATAGTTTCATCATTAATGGACCACTTGTGGGTCTATTGGATGTATATAGTAAGTTTATTAACCATATTATATAAAAATACAAAGAGACATTATAAAAGTGAAACTAATTAACTTAGAGTTAATACTTAAAGATAAGGTTAATATAAGTACCCAAACCTGTCTAAATTCTATTGGTTGAGTGGTTTTAGACCTATCCCCACCTTATCCTTTAAATAATCAACTTTGGAACCATTAGAAACCGAATATGAATTTATTATAAATTAATATTTCTAGCTTTTCCAAAGGTGCCCCTCACCCCTCTTATAAAAGGGCACTCCTCCTTCTCATTTCTTCACACCTCTAAAGCCTTTTGGTTCGGCCAAACTCTACCCAAATACTCTCCCAACATCCCTCACTACAACCTAGAGGCCTTAGTTCGATCATAAATCCAACATAAGGAGCCCTTTTGATCAAATCAAAAGGAAGAACCTGAAGAAGAGGTAATGATTTCACCACCCTTTTCTAAGTTCATTTCTTCTTCCACTTCTTCTTCCTTTGTTATTACCATTCTAAAATAATAACTCCAGTATCTCACATATACTGTGATGTTATTATAAGTATGGTACAACCATATTCAGTATTCTATCCACCCTTTGAATAACATGTCACCATACGTGTGTACGTACGGCTTACCGTCTCCACGTCGTGGTGTAATTGTTATTCAATATAATATTATTTGGATGGGTATAATAATTATGTGTAACTCATGTAAAGAATAAATATAACATGTTAATGATTCTGTATATATGATATACCATTCATTTATATATTATTTTAATATCAAAATAATGATATTGTCGCTCGTGCGTACGTACGGACTACCGTCTCCACGAACGCGATGAGATTCATTCTCCATCGTAACCATTCAAGTATAATTATCATTTGATGATTTAAAAATGATTTTTAAGGACTATATATCATTCTGGATATGAATAAGATACAACAACCATGGCTTATGTAACAAAACATATAAATAAAATGAGTAAGTTAACACCCGAAACGACGATAATTCTAAGATATTATTAACAAATCAATGTTAAAAGATCATATATGATATCATATTAATATATATGATTCTTGTATAATTTAATAACAATTATTTCACCATTATACAGGAGGTTAACCTACCCCAACCAAGGAAAAGTACAAGGTAAGGGATTTTTCTTATCTCACATTCAATTCCGTGAGATTTCCATTATTCGCCACTAAATTATTGAAAGTGGTGTATTGTGTACTGGCATTTGATATATATTATCATATTCATGTTATTCTGTAAATAATTTGGTGGTTATTAACTTTTGGCCATACGACTCAGTTGATTAACGTGGTAAGGGGTTTTCATCTCACTCCTTATTCCCGTGAGATTCATGCCATATTGCCACCATTACCTTTTGTGTGGTGTATGTACTGCCCATAATTATATTCTTTGTGTAATACACTCTAATTTATGTGTACTTACATATTCATTGTATGATACCACTTTCATGGGTTGTATGTTTCATAAGTTACCAAACTGGTAAGGGTTATTTCACAATCTCTTCATTATCCGAGGTTGTTTATACGTAATAATATACTGGGATCTTGTTATCATCCACATCCATGTTTCTTCAAAATGTATTTCAAAACATTTTTAATATTTAAAAGAATATGGGTTAAAGTCATTTATACCCTTGTTTGACTTTTTATAAGAGGTTTATAAGGGAATCTTTCCGTCGTTTTCCAAACAAGGTGCTTTTTAACCTTTTCGACAGAATTAAGATAAGAATGTTTTTTTTAACTTATACGGCGGGTGCGGTTATTTTCCACCGTTATAAAATCGTCAAAGCTTCCCTTAAAAGCTTATAAGATTATTTTCAAAGAAAATTTTGATTTTATATGGATCTTAAATGATTTCAAAATAAAAGGAGATATTTCTTTAAAAAGAATTTTGATTTCATCTATGTCAACATCCTTTGATGGGTTTTAAGATTATTTGAAGTTGATTTATTATGATACAAAACTTCTATATTGTTTTGAAGGTTTTGTGATATGTTTGACTGTGGATGTGCTATTTTTATACCATTCATAGTTTATGGTGAAAGTATTGACATTTCGTATGCTAGTTCCAATAAGAATGTTTATGTTATATTTCAATCTTTACTTCATATGAATGTGTTGGACAAGTATGTTCCAGGTTGGGGACTGGTTAAAGTAAGCCCTCCAGGTTGGGGACTGGTAAAAGTAAGCCCTCCAGGTTAGGGACTGGTAAAAGTAAGCCCTCCGGGTTGGTGTCCGGTTATTAGAGGCACTCCGGGTTCGTGTCCGGTTATTAGAGGCACTCCGGGTTGGTGTCCGGTTATTAGAGGCACTCCGGGTTGGTGTCCGGTTATTAGAGGCACTCAGGGTTGGGTTCCGGTTACAGTTAGCCCCAAGGTCTTGGGACGAGGCCTTGAAAAGTAATTAAAGTTTAGCATTATGCATTCCAACATTATGAAAGTGGTTATTGATTTTTCATGTGATTATTCGATTAGTAGAATATCCATGTGAATAAGTAAATGGCATTATCTAATTATATTTATGCCATACTATGTTAAAAGTTCAAGTTTAAAAGGCTTTTGTTTTAGTTATACATTGCCTTAAATGTTTATTCTTATTTATGAAAGTTTCCGCTATATTGTTATCCTTACTGGGAATTTGAGCTCACCCCTTTTCTATGTTTTATTTTTCCCAGGAAGTGAAGAAGTAAATTATGAATGACCTGCAGGGATATTATGAGGGGATTATAGTGTGGACTGTGGAAACATTATGTTGTTGTAGTAGTTTTTCATTTTATGATGTAATGTAAAACTTATGAATATATCTAGTGTTTCCAAGGATACTAAACCAATCGGTCTTTCGAGATTTGATCTTTCTTGTGATCATGCCAATGTTATGTAATAATGCACCGACTCTAGGCAACTAGGGTTGGGGCGTTACAGGCTACATTCCTAGTTATGTATCTTGAATCATTTCATACATATATATGTGCTCCAGTTATTGATTTAGTCTTCCGCTGTTATATTGTTGGTTATATCTTCTTCCGCTATTGTATGTTTATTCTTCTTCCTCTATGTACTCTGCCAATGAGGGCATAGTTTCCCCACTATCACACCCAAGGCCCTCACTACTAGTCGGTAGACTCTGGCGTTTTGGGAAATGGGCTTGAGGCCATGTGACCAACCGGGTACGGGGCACCTCTTGGTGGCTTTCGGAACAGGGACGTTACATCAACAATTAAGGACAAAGAAATAGAAAGGAAATGACTGGATTTCCATACCTCAATGAGGTTATGGTGAAACATTCTAACTGATGAAACATACATCTTGCAAACATGCATGCACATCCATGTATATATATATATATATACACACACACACACACCAATAAACCGATGCACGTGCTCCCCATTCCATGATTGAATACACACACAGAAGACGTTTATATATCTATAAATATCCAAACTTGGGAATATGCATGCAGGCCTTCAAAGCCAACTAAAACTCCCTACGATAGATCCTTGGGACTAAATAATCACCACAACTCCCTAAAATAAAATTTATGCCAGACAATGAAATCAAGATAGAATTCAAAAACAAACTCTATAAAAATCATAAAGTTCACAAGTAAAACCCAAATCACATTTTACTCATTTTTATAAAATAAAAATAATGAAACACCCACAAAATCATGTTGATCTATTTTAAAAGAACATATTACATTTTATCAACACCCAAAGTTTATGAACACAAATAAATAATTAAATAATCATGTTAAGGACCAATTTAAAAAAATTCCATTAGTGTCAATGCATTGCAAAAACATTGATGAGAAAAACCAAAGGGATGAATATTATATTTTAAAAATTATCAAACCAATATTTTTCACTCAAAAAAAAACAAATCATTGTAGGATCATGCGGATGTGAACCAAGAACTCACTCAAAACATACTTTTATCCAATTTTAATCATTTAAAAACACTATAACAAGCTAATTAAGGGCATAATGAAGTTGCAAAACAAGTTTTAATACAAAAAGAAAGAGCGCACACAATATATGAGTGCTTTATAAAATAAATACGTGAAGTCACCTACCTCAAAGCGTGTGAACGTGAAGAAACATAAATAAAAGTAAGAAAATTAGCTTTCAGACCAAACTCCTTCACTAGACACTGTGAAAAATGCATGAATAACAAACTGTAACAATAGTGTTTGGCTAACGTGAAGAGAACACCAAAAATAGAAAAATATACCAAAGGAGATTTTTGTTAGAAAAGGAGGGGTTCACGCTGGTCAGTCTAGTGTGAGTCTAGATGAGGCTGGCCAAAGTATGGTACAATGAGGGTAGGGCGGTGATCATAATTCGACCGAACAGGGAAGGCCGCACCGGATGGAGTGGTCTCGGTGAGGGTGGGGTGGTCTGGGTCAGGTGGGCAGTGGGGACCCTTACGGGTGAGGTAGCTAGGGACCTGTTGTGCCGAGGAGGCTAGAGCGGTAGGGGATTTGGGTGTGTGCAGGCTGACGATGGGGCGGGGGTCGGTGGCAGCACACAGGTGTGATGAACGTAAGAGGAAACATGTCGGGGGGGGGGGGGGGTGCACACATCTAGAAAAGGGGAAATATGGATACAGGAGAGGGTAGATTTACGTTTAAAAAACAATAATATAATACAACAACAATAATAATAATAATAATAGAAATAAATATTAATAAAACCAAGTATAATTATTATTTCATATCCATTTTATTTTAAGTAATAATAATAATATTAATGTTACAATAATAATAGTTAAAATAATATTAATTAAAAAATGATAATAATAATATTAATAACAACAAACAAAATTAATAACAAACTTGATGATAATTAAAATGATAATTTTATTTCATTTAATTTTAAAAAATAATTATATTTACTACAATTTAATAATAACCTATTATTACCAAATTCTATAATAATAATATTTCTATTTTCACATTATTATTCTCATTGTTATAATTTAAACATTAACCTTGTTTTTATCATTGTAAAATATCATTCTACATTTTTTCAATTGACCTACTTTTTTTATTTAAACTATCACTAACCATGTATACATCATGACCAAATGTACAGGCACTGCTAACGATATAGTGATGACACACTGGCCCTAAACCCACCAAAAACATCAAACTTCAAAAAAGATAAAACTGGAGACCAAATAAACCTCATCCAAATGATTTGAGACCAAAAAAAAGAATAAAATAATAGCCATCTGTGGTTGGATTGTGACAATTCATCCCACCATAGAAACATTATTCCCCTAAAAAGTCACAAAGCCAACATTTGATGCCACTTGATTCCATGCCCAGAAAAAATCATAGAGAACAGAGAGCCTCTGAGTCACCATCCCCAAAAAATATCACACCTGACCAATTCAAGGGAAAAACTACTTGATATAGAGAAGAGCATTGCGAGGGTTCTCCCCACCATTGGATTTCACTAGTACTGAAACCCCTAGAAAATGAACCCCCCCATGGGGGGGGGACACGGAAAATAGCAAAACCAAACTCCTTCATTTTCCCAAGATGGTAAGAACAACCCACCTAATACATTGACGTAAATTTTTCTATGTAACAAACCAACAACTTGATGATGAGAAAATAACTCAACACCTCCCATAGATTTCATGAAATAAATATCCCCTTAATGAACACATTTGAGACCAACTCAAAATCAGAATGGGTCTTTCTATTCATGAGCCTAACACCCTTCATGGAATCTGAACGATTTGGAAACCACACTGAAAGTAGATAAGACTGGTTTGATTTAGGTGTAACGAGACCATCACGCCACCACAAAAAGGATGATATTAAGACATCAATGAGAATAGAACAATGAAAATTTGAATATATCCATCCCAAGGCTGAAAACAAAATTTGGAATAAGGTTCCACACATCCTCAAAAAAACACTTAAATGTATATGAGATTCATCCCGAGACCTATGGATGGGGCCCTGATAGCTGAAGAATCTCTTTCCTCATAGCCAAGCATTTGTATCCTCCAGTCCTTAACTCCTTCATCCCAAACAACTTTTCATTCAGAACACTCCCTGGTGGCTGGAAAAGTCGCATGGTAGAAATACTTATGATGGATGCAACAAGGCGGCATAGAATGCAAGAACCAGCCAGACTAGTCACATGTGAGAGAATGGTCTAACATATAGGGAGTTAGTACAGATGAAGATCCTTTCCAGACGAAGATACTTTCATAATAGAAGACACCCACTAACTACAGCTGAGACTCTAATGATGATGAGACATCCCACCTCTACTAGTCCATAACTAAACCCTCAAATAACATTAGGACGGTACGATCCTTAACAACCTTAGGAGTTCCCAACAACTCTATGACACACTATCGTTACGAACTATACAACAACCTTTAATAGATTTCGATTACCTTGATAAGCAGGCAACACACAAAAAGAATTGGGTACTAAGAATAACACATTAACATCTTTTGGAGGCTTTCTGGGTGGCATACACTTAACTACAAGAAAAACACCATTGAAACTGATCCTCAATACAAAACACTATCAAAGAAACAACACATGCCAAGGTAAATAGGCCCATATGCCAAACATATAAAATCACATGCAAAAATAACTTCTCCAAAACTGTTATTTCTATGAAATTTTAAAACTCCCCTATTAAGCCTTATAAATTATCATGTTCATTCATTCAATCTCGCTCACATAATCTATGAATAAGTTCCCCCCCCCCCACACACACTCCATACATAACCACACACGAGTGACCCTCCATAAAAAGATCCAAGTTTCAAACACTTATTTTCCAATCCAAATCCAAAAACATACCATGCTTTTCCAAACCGATACACTTTATCCTAAAGAAAACCCACTTTATTAATTTCAAAAACAATTTGGAAGAAAACCCATAATTTTTTCATTTAAAAATTAATTTCATCTTGAAGACAAATTTACATCCACTTAGTTCAAAATGAAACATAACTAACTATAAACCATCGGAATGAGGAACTATTGTATGTTCCTAACCCGGTGACATGGTGGTGAGTCATGCCCCAAGTAAGGCATAACACTAAGAGGACCTTAAACCAAGCACCTAGACTCTACATGGGTCACCACCCCATGTGATGCTGAAAAGTGAACCGATTCACCCCCATTGTCATCCCTTAATCCAAAATAACCAATCACCAAAGACTCAAACCCCATACTATCCTTATTAACTCTTGTCTCATTTCAAGTGGTGGTGATCAGGCACCAACCCGTAACCTGCCTTCTATGCCCCGATAATCTGAATCTCTAACTACAAGACTTCCCAAATATCAAGGTCCTCCTCTAATACAATTTTGTCACAATACAACTTAGGTCGACCAGGAACTAGTCACCCAAGCTGGCCCACAGCATGGCCCGAGGGCCGTTTCCGATCACCACAGGCTGGAAACTAGTGTCGGGCCACAAAAACTTATCGTTGGGAATGATTTGGCCTATGAACAAAAGATATCAAAAAAATAAATATTGATGATGAGGAAATAAAACGAGATGTGATATGAAAATAAATGCACATACCTCCTTGTGACCCTTCAGGTCACCACCCAACTCAGAAGAAAGTAAGCTCCAACATTGAGAAGCTAAACCAGTAACCTAAACAACAAACTGAACTAGCAACTAACGGGATATAATAGGCATGAGTACCGAGAATCTGAGTAGGGATTCTAGAAATAAACGGCAAAATCCATGCATTTTCCTATTCCAAAACAGTCCAATAATACTAGTTTGAAATATAGTTATAAAAATAAGGTTTTCATATATACAATTCATTTTAAAAATTGACATTCAAAAATTCATTGACCTTATAATTCAAAAACAAGGAAAAGAAATAAATAGGGGATCTCACTAAATTTTCCAAAATAGATACTCTAAAATCATTTTTAAAACCAACCACACAAACAATGTTTTTCCAAGAAAACACCAAAACCAAATTTCAGGGTATGATTCCACACACATGTCAAGGGTAATGGTAATAATTGTTCTCATAACAAAGGATCACAGAAAATCTAGGATTTCTAAGAATGATAGAACCTGTTATACATTTTACTCATACTAAAAGCATGTCTACTCTTGATGATGTCATAACCCACTAATGACCAACCATCACCCTACCATTCCTCGACGAGGGGCCAAATCCCATAGTAATATTAATAACAAAACATCTCTTTGCTATGGTCCACTAGCTAGTTCATAATATAAACTAGTGAAACAATCATTCTCTGTAAACCCCCTTGATATGCTACGTTTCAGTGCAATGTTCACAAAGAGGTGTGTCACATATTCACATAACAAGACACATATATATATAATCAAGAACACAACAAAATTTGGCACCAAGATGAACACCTTAAGGTTAGTCCCATGAAATAAAATAAATATTCTCAATAAGAGGCCCATGCGGATGACCCTCCTATCACATGATCGACAGATGAGGCATGTGGCCTAAACAAGGAGGGATTTTCAAAACATATAGTTTCAAAGATTCCAAACGGGCCTCATAATATTCACATATATCAAACCTTTTGTAAAAATCCAATAAAAATTTCCAATTTGTCCTTTATCTTCACAAAACAAATCATTTTATCAACACATTTGTTAACCAATTAAAAAACAACAAATACCATCTTTATAACAAAGTGTCCAAACAGTCCTTTGTAACACCCCGAGATTTTATGAAAAATATTCTTTTTAATTTCATTAATGTCTTGTGTTGTACGCTACACCAAAAGGATCTTCCACAACATGCATCATTGACTTTCCTTGCATTACATGAAGTCACAACCTTCCTTGATATCTTTTTTAGTACGCAATAACGAGTTTCACTAAACAACAATATGCTATTAAAATATTATTAAAACTATCCGTTATGAATAGTAATAACCACTTTTTGAAATTTTTGAAATTTTATTTTTCAAAATGGACTCCATTTTTGGATTTGGTATATCGAAATTAGCTTAGGGTGGAATTTTGGTACTTTTCGGATAACATTCATTTTCTGATGAATAGTGAAAATTACTAAATTTTAATTAAAAACAACATTTTTAATAGAAATAATTAATAGTGATAAATTATTAATTTGAATGGTTTTAAAGTATATTTAGAGTATATTTTTACAATTTAATACAATGTTGGTCATGGGATGTAATTTCACATTTAAACCAGACTTAAACAAGTGTCAATCTTTTGATAGTTATTATCTCTTAAGAACACGCTATTTGTTTTGACGATGGGAATTAATTTTTAAATTAATTAACAAAACTGATATGTTTTGAATTTGGTAAAATAGACATCATTTTTTATTTCATAATATCAAATATAGCTTAGGCCTATTATTTGGTATTTTTCTAGAAACTTTCATTTTTTGATGAATAGTGAAACCACTAAGTGGTAGTTAAAAAAATGAATTTTTAATAAAACATAATTTTACCGCTTCTGTGAGTGGAATTTCAAAAATCTGAGAGACACGGTTGATTTCAGTAAGTAAAATGTTGTTCAATGAGATGAAAATAATTTTTGGTGAACAGTAACTTTTTACTTTTTTACCACGGTTAAAAGTAAATAGGGTAATTAAGGGTAACAATTATATTATTATTACCATAAAACATGTCCTAATTCTATTGGATATGTGTAATTCGGCCAAAAACAACCTTAGGAATAAAATATTACCATTTAGGCCCACTTGGATTAGATTAGGAAATTTATTATTAATTTATTTAAAGAAGGGTTAAAATAGTTAAAATCAAAGTTTAATAAGTAAATCATTTTTAATATAGGGTTATACATAAGATAAATTCGACTATAAATATTAATTAGAAATATAAAAATATTTAATACATAATGATATTGAATTTTTAATTTTTAGACATTAAATAATTTAATTTATTTATGACACAATGATGATGCAGTAATTATTTTATTAATGAAATATTGACATAATTGATGTTATAAATACCCAAATAAATGTAATTTGAGACCTTTTATGAATTCAACTAATTTTTTATGTTAATATGACATGTTATTATTGATTTAAATAACTTTTTTAGAATTAATAGTTCTGTTATGAGTTTCACAAAAATCAATTACTAAATAGTGTCAAAATTGACATAAAATAGTTTTTAAAACAAATATTATATTATTAATTGTTATTTTATTCCTAAAAATCTGAGGTTCGGCCAAATGACTTAGATAAGGCTATATATATTAATAATAAACATCTTGGGGTTTTTTTGTCTTGTTATAGTATGTTTATTAATCTTATAGTGTAAGAACACAAAAAGACACGGTAAAAGTAAAATTTTCTAAGATTAAAGTTAAATAAAGATTATAAGGATAAAATAGGAACCTAAACTTGTCTAAATTCTATTTGATGTGATTATTTATACCCATACCCACCTTAGCTTCTAAATAAATCAATTTGGAGCTATTTAATACCTAATTTAGCTTTATAATAAAATAATATTTTTAGTTTTTCTAAAAGAGCCCCTCTCCTCCCTTATAAAAGGGCACCTCCTCCCTCTCTTCCTCACACCACTATGAGCCTCCAATCTTGTCCAACCCCTGCCAAATTCTCTTCTACACTTACCTAGAAACATCCTAGAGGTCCTTGTATTATTGAAAGACCAATTTTAGTGTCCTAAAAGGAGGTCTCAAAGAAGCTCTTTAAAGAAGAGGTAATGTCCGTTACCAATTCTTTCAACTTTATTTCTTCTTCCACTTATTCTTCTTAGGTTGTTTCATTATGAAGTAATAACATCGGTATCACTCATATACTGATATGTTATTATAAGTATGAAACAACCCTATTTCACCATCTATCCATCCTACGGAAAACGAAATCACCGCGCATGCGTACGTACGGAATACCGTCTCCACGCCGTGGTGTAATCTATTTTCCACCAACACCTTGCTTGGATGGGTATAATGGTGTACCTAATAACTATATATGATTATTTTAAAGTGATATTGATTCTGAAATAGTATACATACACTGCAATACAATTCCACGATCATGAGAATGATATCATCGCTCGTGCGTACGTACGGACTACCGTCTCCACGACGCGATGAGATTCATCCTCCACATTAACCATTCATGAATGATTATAAAGTATATATAATAAGTAGTCATGAAATATATGACATAATAATGATAATGGATTTATGTGTATATATATGTATGTCATCTACTTAATTCCATTCAACTCAATAAGGAAACGAAAACAATGTTCATGCGTACGTACGACCTACCGTCTCCATGAACGGTGTATTTCATTCCATTTACTAATCTATTATATATATGTATATTCTGAATATATATTATGTATAAATCATGTTATTTATTCTTGAATTAATTAATCATGATCTATGTAATCATATGAATAATTACAAGTCAAAACACAGACGACAAATTAAACGATTTTACCCAAAACCCTCTTTAACATTGAATTTACAAAAGAACGGGTAAAATAAAGTCATAAGTGAACTATATATGATATCATAACAATGAGTATGATTCTGTAATAAGTCGATGACATTATTTAAATCATTATACAGGAGATTCAGACACTTACGAAGCAAATCAGACCTAAGGTAACGGAAATATCGCAATCTCATTTTTATCTGAGATTGTTTAAACTTTGGTATTTACTAGGGTGTATTTTATCATCCACATCCATGTTTCCTCAATATGTAATATTATTTCCATCCACCTACAATTTTTTAAATCCAATTTTACCCATCGGTGGTAATTTTTAGTAATAGACATGAAAGGAATCTTTTGTCGTTTTTCATACGAGGTACTTTTTGACTTTTCCGACAAAAGTACGAGAAGAATGTTTTTTTAACATATACGGAATGAATGTATTTTTAAAACATTATTTCCAAGAAGCTTCCTTTAAAAGTTTTCAAGTTTATTTTTATCAACTTCTTTTAGTTTAGAATTTTATGACATGTTAATAAAGAAAAGTGTTTTTGAAGTAGAAAGGATATTTTCCTCAAGAATCGAGTTCAAGTGTTTTATCAAAATTATTTTCCATCTAAGATAATAAAGGGTTCTGTTTCTATTCCTATTATTACATGGTTTTTGATTATGTTGTGATGGAAATATTTTTATGAATTATTTTATATGAATGGTTTTATGATGTCACGATGTTTAATATTCCCATTTTTATTACATGGGTTATGCTATGATGTATGGTTTATGATTTTGTGGCACACATAAGAATGATATCATTATGAGATGGGTTGGACCAATATCTCCATCCAATGCATTGGCTAAATATTTTATATCTCATGCGATAGACATGGCTGGAATGGCATGTTAAACCGGTTCAGTGAAACAGGACTGATACAAGGAGTAAACTCGGTTCAGAAATGGACTTTGTCCACTAAGATAGTCTTGGAAATGAGTCTTGACTAATAAGAAATGATTCTCTATGATTATGTGTGTATTCCACAAAGTTCCATGTTTTATGTTATGATTATTGGGATTACATTTCACTACTATGATTTATCTCATGTTATGAAATTATGATTTCTTTTGCAGTTTAGGATTTCCAAAATTTATGTTCTTATGTATATGATGTGATTGATATTTATTTTGTTTACCCTTACTGAGCATTTGAGCTCACCCTTTTATGTTTATTTTCCCCAGGATATAAAGAAATGTTTTAGGTATAGAAAAATGAAGATCTTTTTGGGAGATGTTGAAGATCTTTCAACATGATTAGAAGATTTTATTTCGAGTTTCCAAAGACATTAAACTATTACGGTCCTTGTGTCTGTGTTTTTGTTATGTAATAAGTATTCTGAAAAAGTAATGTAATGTCAATGTACATCAAGCTTAGGGTCTCTACAGTTGGTATCAGAGGAAAGGTTTAGTCAACCTTTGGAAACTAGGATGCGAAAATGTTAGTGAGATCCCTAGATATATTTCTAAGGTATGTCTAGGGATGTCCTTAAGGATAAGTATACGTATAGGATATAGTCCTAGAACTGCGGAAACGATATTAGAATTTAACCTAAGATGTTAGATATTGAGGGTGCTCCCCCTTTACTATGTTGTTTTCCCTATCATGATTTTTGCCTCACACAGAATTCTTTTTGTGTTTTAGTTAATGCAGGGAACCTGAAGGAATTCAGTTAACATTGAATCCAATGGACAAATTGGTGACTATGAGCAAAAAAATTGTGTAATGACTAGAGAGAAAGGTATTGTGATTATGACGAATTTTTCGTCACGATATATGATTAACATGGTGAAATTTAGTGGTATTCCTAATTAATCAAAGAAGAGGAAGATAGACTATTATGCATGTTCGCATGTTGAGGAGCATAAAGAAAGAAAGATTGAGATTTCTGAAGAAGGTAAGAAGAACCTTGAGGAATACCTCAAATGGAGGGATCGATGTTATCTGTGTGGAGAAAAGGGTCATAGAGTGACAGACTGTTATGGAGTTCAATGTATTATTTGTGGAGAACATGGGAATTACCCAACTCAATGCCCTGACCTAAAAAGTTACTTCTAAATCAAGGAAGGAATTATTCCAGGATAATAATTGAAGAGGATGTATTGAAGTTTTTATGTATTGGTCTTCAAGAATAATGTTGTTGAGGTACTTTTATTGTGTATTAGAATATTTTTATATTATTCTATTTTGTTTTTCAATAATTTTAAGGTACCGGTAACCATGAAAAGTGATTCAAATATTTTGGAAAGCAGATGATATACGCATATTGAAGGGATTAGGAGAAAATGAAATGTTTCACAGTATTCATGAGCTCATTATTGATATAAGGACTATGTGATATCATGGTTTTAGTATATAGAATATTGAGGATTTTGGTATGTGGAAAGTGTTAACTTTTAACTGCATTCATGTTTTCACTATGGTTCAGTTAATGGGTATTCATTCTTAAAGAGAATACATGATTAATGTATTCACATGTTTGTAATTTGACCAACAAGATATGTATTATAATATATTGGGGATAAATGATGGCATTCACGTGATTGTTAGGTGACATTTCAAGTAATCATTTTCTTTATACTATGAGCTTGGACCAAAGTATTTTAGATAAGCATAAAGATTGGAATGGATTATGTTGAACATAAGTTAGTATTGTTTAAGGATAGAACTTTTTTCGATATTATTGATGGGATGTTGTAGTAATATAGATTTAGAAAAAGGACAACCTGCAGGATGGGCGACAGCCCATCGCGTCGGACAAGGCTGTGGGAATCGAACCCAAAACCGAAGTGTGATTGGCCTTTATCGCCTACCACTGGCCTATAGGATGTCCTTGTTTAGTAGAAACTAGTTTTATTATATTAAGAAGTATAATATATAAAGTATAAGTACATTTTAGGAATTATATATGATTAATCCCACTATAGATCGACTTATGTATATTTAATAACTTTTGCTAACCTTTTGTTTGAGACAGATGGAATGACCCGTCATTCTATCACATGATCTGCTAACACTTCACGAATAAAAAAATTCAACTTCATTTCTCTAAGAGATGAATTGGAAATTGTTCAAGGCACGAAAAACGGTGAGATTATACCAAAATAAAGTAAGTATTTATTCTAATTAAAATTCTTCAACTTTAGGGAAATGATCTTGAAAACCAAAAATGTTGTCCTAGTGCTCTTATATCTGATGAATCAGATGATACCTTAGATCATCACTAATTTATGGCTTTGTGATTACTGGGTTTTCCATAGCTATGTTCTCTACCACTCTCCATCAGAACATGATGGTTAGATTTCTCTTCCATATCCATATTTTCACCTATGTGGAAACCCATTGATTAGTTTATTTGGGTAACTGTTACGTTTCATACTTTTGTTTTTAAAGATTGGTTTTGTTATTCCTTTTTATGATGTGGGTTTCTATTAAATAAAATTTCTAGTAGTAAACCATTTATAACCCCAACAAATTTCGAGGGCGAAATTCATTTTAAGGGGGGTAGAATGTAACACCCAGAGATTTTATGAAAAATATTCTTTTTAATTTCATTAATGTCTTTTGTTGTATGCTACACCAAAAGGATCTTGCACAACACGCATCCTTGACTTGCCTTGCATTACACGCAATCGCGACCTTCCTCGACAGCGTTTTTAGTACGCAATAACGAGTTTTACTAAACAACAATATGCTATTAAAATATTATTAAAACTAGCCATTATGAATAGTAATAACCGCTTTTTGAAATTATGTAAATTTTATTTTTCAAAATGGACTTCATTTCTAGATTTGGAATATCGAAATTATCTTAGGGTAAAATTTTGGTACTTTTTGGATAACTTTCATTTTCCGCTGAATAGTGAAAATTACTGAATTTTAATTAAAAACCCTTTTAATAGAAATAATTAATAGTGATAAATTATTAATTTGAGTGGTTTTAAAGTATATTTAGAGTATATTTTTACAATTTAATACAGTTTTGTCCATTGGATGTAATTTCACATTTAAACCAAACATAAACAAGTGTCAATCTTTTGATAGTTATTATCTCTTAAGAACATGCTATTTGATTTGACGACGGGAATTAATTTTTTAATTAATTAATACAACTGATATGTTTTGAATTTGGTAAAATAGACATCATTTTTTAATTCATAATATCAAATATAGCTTAGGCCCAATTTTTGGTATTTTTCTGGAAACTTTCCTTTCTTGATGAATAGTGAAACCACTAAGTGGTAGTTAAAAAAAGTGAATTTTTCATAAATGATAATTTTACCGCTTCTGTGAGTGGAATTTCAAAAATCTAAGAGACAAGGTTGATTTCAGTAAGTAAAATGTGCTTCAATGAGATGAAAATAATATTTGGTGAATAGTAACTTTTTACTTTTTTTACCACGGTTAAAAGTAAATAGGGTAATTAATGGTAAAAATGATATTATTATTAACCTAATACATGTCCTAATTCTATTGAATAAGTGTAATTCGACCATAAACAACCTTAGTAATAAAATATGACCATTTAGGCCCACTTGGATTAGATTAGTACATTTATTATTAATTTATTTAAAGAAGGGTTAAAATAGTTAAAATCAATGTTTAATAAGTACATAATTTTTAATATAGGGTTATACATAAGATAAATTCGAGTATAAATATTAATTATAAATCTAAAAAGATTTACTAGATAATTCTATTTATTTTGTAATTTTTATACATTAAATAATTTAATTTATTTATGACACAATGAAGATGCAGTAATTATTTTATTAATGAAATATTGATATAATTGATGTTATAAATACCCAAATAAATGTAATTTGAGACTTTTTTATGAATTAAACTAATTTTATATGTTAATATGAAATTTTTATATTTATTTAATTAACTTTTTTTGAATAAATAATTCTTTTATGAGTTTCACAAAAATCAATTACTAAATAGTTTCAAAATTGACATAAACTTGTTTTTAAAACAAATATTATATTATTAATTGTTATTTTATTCTTAAAAATCTAATGTTCAGACAAATGACTTAGATAAGGCTATATATATTAATAATAAACAACTTGGGGTTCTTTTGGCTTGTTATAGTATGTTTATTAACCTTATAGTGTAAGAACACAAAAAGACACGGTAAAAGTAAAATTATCTAACTTAAAGTTAAATATAAATGATAAGGATAAAATAGGAACCTAAACAGGTCTAAATTCTATTGTATGAGATTATTTAGACCCATCCTCACCTTATCTTCTAAATAAATCAATTTGGAGCTATTTAAAACCGAAATTGTCTTTATAACAAAATAATATTTTTAGTTTTTCCAAAAGAGCTCCTCTCCTCACTTATAAAAGGGAACCTCCTCCCTCTCTTCCTCACACCACAATGATCCTTCAAGCTCGGCCAACCCCTGCCAAATTATCTTCTCCACTTCCCTAGAAACATCCTAGAGGTCCTGGTCTTCTTCAAAGACCAATTTTAGTGCCCTAAAATTAGGTCTCAAAGAAGCGCTTCAAAGAAGAGGTAATGTCTGTTACCGATTCTTTTGACTTTATTTCATCTTCCACTTCTTATTATTAGGTTGTTTCATTATGAAGTAATAAAATCAGTATCAATAATATAATGATATTTTATTATTAGTATGAAACAACCCTATTTCACCATCCATCCATCCTATGGAAAATGAAATCACCGCGTGTGCGTACATACGGAATACCGTCTCCACGTCGTGGTGTAATCTATTTTCCACCACCACCTTACTTGGATTGGTATAATGGTGTACATAATAACTATATATGATTATTTTAAAGTGATATTTATTCTTAAATATTATAAATACACTCCAATCAAATTCCACGATCACGAGAACGATATCATCGCTCGTGCGTACGTACGGACTACCGTCTCCACGACGCGATGAGATTCATTCTCCACATTAACCATTCATGAATGATTATAAAGTATATATAATAAGTAATCATGAAATATATGACATAATAATGATACTAGATTTATGTGTATATATATGTATGTCATCTACTTAATTCCATTCAACTCAATAAGGAAACGAAAACAGTGTTCATGCGTACGTTAGGCGTACTGTCTCCATGAATGGTGTATTTTTTTCCATTTACTGATCTATTATATATAAGTATATTCTGAATATATATTATATATAAATCATGTTATATATTCTGGAATTAAGTAATAATGATCTATGTAATCATATGAATTATTACAAGTCAAAACACGGACGACAAATTAAACGATTTTACAAAAAACACTCTTTAACATGGAATTTACAAAAGAACGGGTAAAATAAAGTCATATGTGAACCATATATGATATCATAACAATGAGTATGATTCTAGAATAAGTCAATGACATTATTTAAATCATTATACTGCAGGTTCGGACAATTACGAAGCAAATCGGACCTAAGTTAAGGGAAATATCGCAATCTCATTTTTATCCGAGATTGTTTATACTTTGGTATTTACTGGGGTGTATTTTATCATCCACTTAAATGTTTCCTCAATATGTAATATTATTTCCATCCAACTACAATTTTTTAAATCCTATTTTACCCTTCGGTGGTTTTGTTTAGTAAAAGACATGAAAGGAATCTTTGGTCGTTTTTCGTACGATGCACTTTTTGTCTTTTCCGACAAAAGTACGAGAAGAATGTTTTTTTAACTTATACGGCATGAATGGATTTTTCAAACATTATTTCCAAGAAGCTTTTACAAGTTTTCAAGTTTGTTTTTAGTCAAATTCTTTTAGTTTAGAATTTTATGACATGTTAATAAAGGAAAAGTGTTTTTGAAGTAGAAAGGATATTTTCCTCAAGAATGGAGTTCAAGTGTTTTATCAAAATTATTTTCCATCTAAGATAATAAAGGGTTATGTTTCTATACCTATTATTACATGGATTTGATTATGTTGTGATGGAAATATTTTTATGAATTCTTTTATATGAATGGTTTTATGATGTCACGATGTTTAAGATTCCCATTTTTATTATATGGGTTATGCTATGATGTATGGTTTATGATTTTGTGGCACACATAAGAATGGTATCATTATGAGATGGGTGGGACCTATATCTCCCTCCAATGCATTGGGTAAAGATTTTATATATCATGAGATAGACATGGATGGAATGGTAGGTTAAACCGGTTCAGTGAAACCAGACTGAAACGAGGAGTGAACTCTGTTCAGAAATGGACTTTGTCCACTAAGATAGTATTTTCAATGAATCTTGACTAATAAGAAATGATTATCTATGATTGTGTGTGTATGACAAAAATTCCCATACTTTATGTTATGATTATTGGGATTACATTTCACTACTATGATTTATCCCATGTTATGAAATTACGATTTCTTTTGCAGGATAAGATTTCCAAAAGTTATGTTCTTATGTATATGATGTGATTGATATTTCTTTTGTTTACCCTTAATGAGAATTTGAGCTCATCCTTGTATTTTTTCTTTTCCCCAGGATAAAATTAAAGGTTTTAGGTATAAAAAATGAAGATCTTTATGGGAGATGTTGAAGATCTTTCACCACGATTAGAAGATTATATTCTAAGTTTCCAAAGACACTAAACTATTACGGTCCCTGTGTGTGTGTGTTTTTATTATGTACTAAGTATTCCGCAAAAGTAATGTAATGTCAATGTACATCAAGCTTAGGGTCTCTACACCCTTAAATCAACCATTTACCAAAACACGCCCATGTTATCTTTAAGTAAAGTTAAAAATCACCTAAGATGGTGCCAAACGGGCCACATAAAATTCAAACATATCAAACCATTTGTTTTCAACCCAAAAAAACCCATATCACTCAATTATAAAATACCACACAAGATCATAAAGTAAAATCACTTTTTTAAACAACACCAAACCAAAAATAGAGAAATCACCACATTTCACATAGAGAATCCAAAATATGTTTCAAACAAATTTAACAAAACTGTTTAATGGAAAAACCCCCACCCAAACATCTAATTTCACCCAAAAATAACTTGTGGCAATTTACAAACGCATAAGGCATCATACACAAGGCATAAACCAAGATTCACATAAAACCCAATCTTTAACAACACCGACAAACTTTAGAACACAAAAAAAATCTTTATAGAGGTAACATGGAGATGCATCACAAGATAATAAATAAATGAAATCATCAAGCATTAAGGACAAGTAATTCAAGTGAAATGAATGGATTTTTCTACCTCAAAGACATCATGCCAAAAATTTCTAACTCAAGGTAAATCTAGCTTTCACGCATGAACACACAACCATGTATATATATACACATTTAAATTGAGGCACATGATCCTCATTCCCTGAGAGAACATGCATCAGAAGATGTATATATATCTATACATATCCATACCTTAGAAAATGTGTGCGCAGCTTCGAAACGAACTGCATCTCCCAACGATAGATCCATGAGACTCAAAAAAACACCACAAATCCCTAAAAAAATTTAATCCAAACAATGATATCAAGATATAATTCAAAAAACTACTCTACAAAAATCAAAAAAAAAATCCCTAGTGATACCCAAATATCATTTTCATCATTTTTATAAAAAAAACTAAGGTAGAACCCTCGAAATCACATAAATCTATTTTAAAAGGTCATATTACATTTTATCCACACCACAAGTGTATAAAAACATAAAAATAATTAAATAATCACATTAAAGACCAATTTTAAACAATTCCATCAATGTCAAAGCATCAAAAAAATCTAGATAAGAAACCCATTGAAATGAAAATTATAAATTAAAAATTATCAAAATAAGATTTGGCACCTAAACAAACAATTCATCACAAACACATGCCGATGTGAACCCAGAAATCGCTCAGAAAATATTATTAACCGGTTATAACAATTTAAGAACTCTATTGAATGGAAATTAAGGGCATAATGAAGTTGCAAAATGAGTTTTGAAGCTTAAATAATGAGTGCAAGAATTAGAGGAGTTCTCCATAAAATAAATATGTGAATTCACTTTCTTCAATTTGGGAAAAGGCGATGAAACCTCAATGGAAGGAAGAACATCACTTCGAGGACCAAACGCCTTCTCTAGACACTGTGAAGAATACACAAATAAAAAACTATTACAATATAGTTTGGTTAACTTGAATAAAATCACAAAAAATAGAAAAGAAAATACTAAAAGAGATGGTTGTAGGAAAAGGAGGGGTCCGTGCTAGTTGGTCAGGTTGGAGGCCGGAGGAAGATGGCTGGAGTGTGAGGCAATGAGGGGAGGGAAGCGGTCAGAAGTTGACCGAAAGGGGGAGGCTACACCGTATTAGGAGTGGGAGGTCGTTCTTGATAGAGGGGGCTCAGTTAGGGTGGAGCCGGTTAGGTCGGCTAGGCGGTAGGGACCTGTAGGGGTGAGACGGCCTGGGACCTGGTGCGTAGAGGAGGTCACAGCGGAAGGGGCTTCAGGTGTGTGTAGGAAGAGGAAGGGGAGGTGGGGATCGGTAGCGGCAAGCAGGCGTGCTGCGCACAGGAGGAAAATAGTTGTGGGGGGGGGGGGTGTTGCGCGCATCTAGTAAGAGGGAATGGGGATGCGATAAAGTGTAGATATAGGGTATGAAAACAATAATAAAATATAATAATAATAATAATAATAATAATACCATTAAATATTAATAGAACCGATAATAATAATTATTTCTTATCCATTTTATTTTATGTAATAATAATAATATCAATGTTACAATAATAATAATAGTAATAATATTAATATCAAAATGAAAATAATAATATTAATAACATCAAAGGAAATTTATTACATACTTAATGATAATTAAGATGATAATTTTATTAAATTTCATTTTAAATAATAATTATATTTATAACAATTTAATAACAACAATTTTATTACCAAATTAAATAATAATAATATTACCATTTTTGAATCAATATTCTCATTATTATAATTTATACTTTATCCTTGTTTTTATCACTGTAAAATTTCATTTGACTTTATTTTTCACTAAACACAATTTATGTATTTAAACTATCAGTAATCACGAATACACCAGGACCGAATGCACAGGCACTCCTAACGGTATGGTGACCACAAACTGGCTCGAAACCCACAAAAAACATCAATCATCGAAAACGTTCAAACCAAGACCCAAATAAACCTCATCCAATTTACGTGAGACTAAAAAAGGAATAAAATAATATGCGTCTGTGGTCTGGGTGTGACAAATCACCTAACGGTATATTAAATAACATGAGATTTTTTTTCATTTCATAGTTGCCTATTATATATAATTCCCTAACATCCTTTAGTATTTAGATGTTATGATTCCATCTCTAGATTCCTTCAATCTATATTCAATCCCAATTATCAATATCTTAAATCCAACTATTTGAATCCAGTAGTATATTGTTTTTTTGTTTAAAATTTTTCATCATTTGATGTAATATAATACAATATGAATGTTTGGTTTTATATGTAAGAAAATGTACATAATATATTTTTCGAAAATGAATTCCATGCATTTTATTTTAAACAAGATTATTCTACTATAATATAGGATTATATTTTTTTATTTATACAATTTATTTTTTTAATTTCTACATTATATAAAAAATTATATTCTTTATTTACTTCTCAATATTTCAATTCAAATTTCATAAATATATTAATTTTTTCTTTGATTAATTTAATGAATATCATTTTCATTTAAATTTTTTATTGAGAGTTTATATTTTATTCTGAGAAAACTAATCAATTTTTTTCCAAAATAATTTTAAAGTCATTGGGTTTTTAATAGTTAATTATTATTAATCTATGGGTATTGTATGTTGTTAACTGAATACTTTTCATAAGTTTAAATGAAATTGATTTTTCTGATTATTATTTTGTAAATTTTTTTGATGTCTTGTTATGTAGTCTAAATTAATATTTACAATAATGATTTTTTTTGATATTTTCTTAATAAATGTATGAATAATAAATATGATTTTAAAATTATTTTCAAGGATTTTTTATTCTTTTATTGTTAAATTATATTAATTTTAATAAAATTACAGAACACTATTATATATTAATTTTAATATTCAATATCTATGATTTTATTTTTTATAATTATATTTAACAAATATTTAAATATTTGACTTATTTTAACTATATTAATATTTATAAAAATATTTTATTTAACTAATTTCTATTAGTATATTTATAATTATATTAATAAATATAAAAATAATTTTTAAATGTAATATTAATTTACAATATAAAAAAACACAACATTTTAATTGGTTGGACAGTTTTATTAGATATTTAATTGTTAATTAGCTGATAGATTGAAAATAAAACTTTTGGGACGAAATTATAATTTCAAACATTTCTTTGGATTACGTAAATTTTTATAGAACATGAAATTCAAAATATTTATTAATGGATATGTTAGACGGATTTAGAAGGAAGAATAAAACAATTTTTAAATTCTTTGGTCTAAATACTATCAAGTTGAATAAGTTACTTCCAAATAGTGAAAATTGAAATTTAGAACTCAATTTCTTATATAAGAGTGAAGCTACTAGAGAAATTTCAAGAGTTTTATAAATTAGAGGAAGATGGAATGTGGGTGTTTTATAGTGCATTTGTTAAATATAAAAAATTATCATTTTTATTAACTATATACCATATCAAGTGTTTATGTGGAATTAAAAATAATGAAATGTTGATGATATTAGTGTTGTAGTATAATGGTGATAATAAAGCTAATATCTCAAAATCATTTTATAATTTGAAGAAAAATATCCAAAAGAATGATCTCAATTTTAAGATGATTCATTTATATCCAAATAACTTTGGGATTTATTTTAGAGAAGACATGTATAGGTAATTATTAAGGATATTTTTTCTAACTAGATAGAAATAGATGAATCATGATAAAATTTTAAATGATATTTTTTATTTAAATTATTGAAATAAAAAAATTAGGATTTTTTTGACTAAATTCTATTTATATTACCTATTATACAATATATTTGAAAAAATAAGTACTTGTTTGTGGTCCCTTAAATTATCAATGATTATATATTATGAAGATTTTTTTCATGCTATCTCTTTAATAATTACTAAATGGTTTTCAAATAATTTATATATATATTCTTAATTATTTTATCACACATTCATTAATTATTTATGTATCCTATTTGAAATATTTTATGAGAAACAAATATAAATTTGAAGGCTCTACTATAGATGGATTTATAGCAGATGAGTTTCTTACCTTTTATTCTAGGTAATTTTAAATGATCGAGAAATGATCAAATGAGTTGAATGTAATGTTGATAATTCAAGTAACAATATTTACGATTGTAATTTAACGAACATTCCAATATTAGGTCAAAAATTTGAAATTTATCCTTAAGAATAGTGATATAAATAGAGTTAATACAATAACATAGATATATTCAACATAAAATATTTATGGTCAGTTCTTTTATTGTATAAATAAAGGTGAAAAAAAATATATGTATTCAGAAAAGAAAAAATGGAAAATAAATAATAAATTATTTTTAACAAATATTTTTTAATTGATTCCCAAGGAGTAATACATACGTGAATTTTATTTTCATACTACGTTCAAATAATTATTGTTATTTAATAGACCCTACATGATTTTTTAGGTGGGAGAGATATATATCATCTATAATGCATGGGACATTATCTCCCATTAACAAATATAAGATTCTATTAATTCATGTGATGGTTTTTATCAATTTTCACAGCTTTTTACCTCATGGAATCGTTTCATCTATACATGAACTTATCGTTCAAGTATTTTTCATGATATTATTATTATACAATGATAATAATTTACGAAATGCAAGATCACATTAGAGATTCAAAAAAATGAACTCTTTTATAATCCAATGAAATATCTTACTTTGTTTCACTTTATGAAAAATATCTATCAAATTATTAGTCTTCCAAGACACCCACATTATAAAAATTAGGATGAATGTTTATTGTTTGTTTTTAGCCATATGAACTTTAAGAAAAGCTCAATATGTACAATTAACCCGTTATTTTTTCATAATGTATTCATATAGAGTTAAAAAATGGTCTAATATTGATCTAAAATCTAGGATCTCGTACTACTAGGAAAAAATGAAAATTAATTCTTTTTGGACGAAGATTCCTACACTTTAATTTCAAATGGAAATTGGATCATAATTCAGTAAGGGAAAATGGGAATTTTCACTTGAAACATTGAATTCTAGGAATAACTGAATCAGATACAAATTTAAATCCCTTGAATTTTTGGAAATCTATGGATGAAATTTGGGTTATTATACATTGTTTGAAATAGGTTTTTTAGAATATAAGAATTATTAATTATCATTAATCGAATATAGTTATTATTATGAACTTAGACCATAATACCAGAAGTGGATATTTTGAATTTTTTATATGATTTTTTTTTAAAATTTATAATCTAATCCACCAGATGTGATCATGTACAATGATAATGACAATAAATTGAATGTCACGGTTGATTTTGAGAATATTACACTTTTTTTGTTATTTGTATAGTTTTAAGAAACACATTTGTGTAATAAAATGTGATTTGTAAATAGGTTAAACAATATACATACCCATCTTCTTTGGGAAATATCAACTATAACAAAAAAAATAAATCTACATTTCATTAAAAATTGTGAACCCTCAACAGAAAGTGACTCTATTAAATTGGTGAATACCATATAAACCAATCTTTGAGATTCAAAATAGGCATCCAAAAAATCATTGGATGGACATGATAAGTAAGATAAAAGGGAGAAATATTTTTATGTGACACCTCTATATTTGAAAATTTTAATTATTCTTATTATAGACTTCATGGGAGAGAGTACACTATTGGGATGTCTATACACAAGAATTTCACTTGAAATTTTATAGTACATGATGAATATTTTATTACTGTTTTTCAAATTAGATTGATATTAGGATCTCTAATCAAGGAACCATTGTTACGCAATATCAATCAAACAATATATGTGTTTCTTTTAATCCACATGGAGAGACGGTGATAGATAGAGTATCAGCGTCACTTAATCTTATGTAATATATGAATTCTGAGGAGACTTTCACCTATGACATAAAAGAACCCTCTATTAAGGGTATGTGTAGTAATTTAAATATGGATATCACAAATGAACAATATGATATATAGGTTGATTATAATTCCAATGATAAATCTACTCAAAAATTTGATCTTTTCACAACTACTTATAATTCAACCTCAATAGAAATTCAAGACTAAAATATTTATATACATGTAAATAACCTTCTTAAAGATTACTCTATGAATATTAATCATAATTCTATCATTTTTGTCCATGGAAGTTCCTTTGATGCATTAGAGACTGAAGGTCGGTTCAAGGATAATTATTTGATAAATGAGAAATGATATAATGTTCAAAATATTCCAACATTAAATGGTGAAGTGAATGGTACCTGTGAATCAATTTTAGATATTCTTGAATATGAAAAATTATGAAATAATGTATATTTATGTTAAAAAGGTTTT
Organism: Viscum album; assembly: GCA_963277665.1. Classification (NCBI taxonomy): domain Eukaryota; kingdom Viridiplantae; phylum Streptophyta; class Magnoliopsida; order Santalales; family Viscaceae; genus Viscum; species Viscum album. Next base: position 1,602,008,990 of record OY728141.1, on the reverse strand, counting down.
TTAGATTAGGAAATAATCTAGAAAAATTATATGAAGGGGAATGAAAAAAGAGGGATCCACCCCTAAACCCAAACATTAAGGATTATCCTATTTTTGAACTTTTATAGCATGGTGAATCATAACAAATATTTAATTCATCAGATTTTCAAAAAAAGTCATATTTATGAAACTTTTATATTATTTATTCCCAAATGTATTTATTCTCTATGGACTTCTTATCATGAAAACATAGGTTATAACCTGATTGTAACAAACTATTCATCCATAAACATTAAAATAAATTAGAAATTATAAGCTTAGAGTCTGAAGGGGAATATTCTATAAATTAAATCGAATAAAAAGACAAACTATGTAATAAATTAATGGGAATACATAATATTTTCGATTATTTATTTCTTAAATACATTTAATTAATGAAAAGATTAATGAAATAACATCCAATCAATGAAAATCTCAGTAAATTTTTCATCGACTCTTCTCAAAGACATTAATTTTAAAAAAATCATGATAAAAATATTTTTATAATTAAATTTTATACCTAAACCATGGATTATGAGGCTTGTATTGAGATATATATCTTCTATGAAGTTAATTTGATGGGTCCCAAACATAATCGATATATAAAACACCCGAATAAATAGGTGGCTATCAATGTGCAATGGCACAATATTAATGGAGAAAACCTTGTTATTTTCTACTCTATTAATTGAAGCATATTTTCAAGAATCAATTTATATCCACCCAATTTTTTATAATATTATCAAAATATATGTGATAATGACAGTCGAGTTTAGATACAAGAATGATTTGAGATTTCACCCTAAAAGTAAAAAGGTTTTTTTTATGATACCCAGTTCACATTATATTATATGGATTAATATTTGTCTTATGTGATAAACCATAGGGTGCTCAAAATATGGTTTAATTAATGGAGATGAATTTTTTTTATATATTTTGGTAATGATATCATCCATATTGAAATTTTCTTACATATCATTCAATTAAATAACACTTTTTATATTTTTTCTATAGGTAGTGATCATGAAGTTATGTTCTATTTAAATCTAAACAACCTTATAAACCTTGAACAAAGAATTATTAGAGATACCATTAATTCTATATTTCTTAATTCGGGTGATAGAAACTCCATGTTTTTTAAATATATCAAAAGATTATTAAAATTTAAGAGGACCTTTTAGATTATAAGTGATTATATTAAGTTATTTTACAATAGAGAATAATAAGTATATGAAGATGTATATTTTTACAAAAAAAATATTCTAAATAATCCTACCTCAAAATATGAATTATTAGATAATATTATTCCTATAGTAGACAATAATGAGGATAAATCAATGATTTTATTAATTATTTTTGACCTCTACATCACAGAAATTATATCCAATATAAACTATGATATCTCCCATGTCTCGTATTGATTCACCAAATTCTTCTTCTATACCTTTTAGGAAATCCACAAACGTGGTGTTTGTTTATTTTTCATTCATTTTTAGGCATTATCACCTCATAAAAATAATTATTAAACAATTTCATAACCTTATTCCAATAATTTATAATGAAAATAAAATAATTCTATTTATATATTTGTAACATGTCATTATGATCCAAACTTTTTCCACAATCAATGACCTTAGAATTTCTATAATTGATATGAAGATCATTTCCTCAAATCCATTTTCCATAATTCATGGAAGGATCGTTAATCACTCCCTTAGGATTGTGTTATAATTCGTAAAAAGTTTTATAAAAACCACATAATGGGGTAATATTTCACTAAAGATACATTTTATAGAAAAATTTTACCCAATAAAATAGGGATTCACTTTGGAAGCCTAAAATATTCTTTTTATGATTCTTTTTTAATTAATAAAAAATATTCCTATTATCAACCCACATTTCTATTTTCTTCAATGGTCTCATGACTATTTATTCACATGATCAAGAGGACTCTAACATGTTGATAATATCTCTAATATTTTTTCTATATTGTAAATAATACATAATATGACTTCTTCTCATATTGGTAGAGAATCACAAGATGAAACCCATAAGACCTTCTATAGTATAATTTTACACAAATAATTTATTATACCTTAATGAAAACAATTATATTCACATAATTCGACAACAGATACCTCAAGAATATGATGGAATACCTAATTTATTTTGAAATGGTTTAGGGTTAAGATATCCATTGGAAAAAAATAAATCTAATATTTTGGTGAGACTATCTATGAAACATGAAAATTTGGAATTATAAATGAGATTGAAAATAGATAATGTGTTTCAATTTTCAATTTTATTAGTTTACCAATCATATATATAAGATACTATACTTTTCACATCACTCAAATCATAACCTAGAGTTGAGATTATTTTTTATTATTTTAACGAAAAATAATAATTGATAAATTCAAGGGTCTGGCCTATTAAATGAATTATTATTTCTTGATTTGAATATTGGTTATTGGTTTAATGTTTAGGATTTTAATTATTGTGATAAACAATATTTCCAAAATAAATTTCATATGGAGTGGAATCATCTTTCAAAAAAGGATTACAATTGAACCTTAAAAGCAGTCTATCCAACCTATTAATTATAGTGGAATTTTAAAAAAAAATTGAATAATATCAATAACACTTTGCACACAAAATTTATGTGTAGGATTATTAATGTGAAAACGAAAATTATTAGATTTCTTATATTTTGTTTCCATATGATGCTTAATTCAGAACATCAAAATAACCTGGATTCCACTCTTTGGCCTACCCTTGTGGCATCCTCCATCATTTAAGAATATTTTCATTGGTTGATAAAAAATAATTATTATCCCAATTTCTATTTTTATAAATGTTTAGGTATTATATTGAGAAATATTTTAAATCACTTTAATTCATTGAATGATTTATATACCTTTATTCACATTGAAATGGAACGATCTTTTGATGTGTTACCTACTGAAATATGATAAGTGGTATACAACTACACAATAATATAGATTTACGAATGTTTCTCTTTAATGTGGGTGCCAAAGTGATTTTATCATTTTTTATATACACTACTGCTACTCCGCTATAGGATGAATTAACAACTAGGCTAAAAATATGAAAAGAACGTGATATTTCCTTCCATATTCATGCTTATATGGATGTTGGTGCATTCTATATTGTCGATCTATGTGTACCTACAATCAATTGGAATTACCTATACTCAAAATGTGTCGTGAGAAATAAATATAGGGAAGACATGAATATTTTATTCATGAATTATCACACATCTTCAACATTACTTAATTTCCTATTTCAATTCTTTTAATTATACACTCTTCAGGTTGATTATATATAGGATAAACTCTAATTAATCATAAGCCTTCATTTTTCTCAACAACATCTTAATATTAATTAAGTTTCCTGTGAAAATGTGATAGTATTGGTTGCCTCAATGGACCATGTGGAATTGTCGGCGTCATGACCTGCCATCTCCAAGATGACAAGAAGAGTATAAAATTTATAGACCCTTCATTCATCAAGTTGAATGAGTGATATTGACCCCTAAGTCCCACCTTTGATAGGCCATGGAGTGGAAACTAGCACCAAATATATTTAATATCACATAAAAATGGAAGGAATTACACTTTTTATTTAACAATATCAGAAGATAAGATGTTAAATCCCTAAAAACATCAAATACCAAAAGTAAAAGTAAAGAGAAAATCTAACCCCACATGCATGTCCAAAAGTAATGATGACCCAAAGTATAATGAAAATTACAATGTACTAAAAGAAAGAAACTAACCTGAAATAACAACTATCCCGACAATCGAGCTAGTAAAGTCCATGGCAGTCTTCAAAGTGATTTTGGGAACCTTATAGTAATGTTATATATATTGGGTAAGAATACGAGTATACTTAGTAGGGAAAATAAATATACCTGTGAATATGTGGGGTAAATATTCTAATGATGCGACGAGAAAACAACAGAACATAAAGCACCTACAAAGAAATAATCACCAACCCAAAATCACCAAGGCACAATCACCCATGAAATACAAGTCATGTAAATCAAAAGTATATGAACATCGATATTTTGGTATCATTCACCACTTTCGACTGGTTAACTACTCATTCATAATGAAAAAGTCATGACTCCAGCTCTCTCCCCATACTAAGTACCACTGCCACCACCCACCCACACTCACCTAGGCCTCAAACCACACACAATCCCACATATAGACACCTGGGCTACAACAACACCCATTCTGACCCACAGAATCCTGGACCACAACAACCACACCTCTCACCCGGAGATATATGGGCCTCCTCCTAAAGACTCTTGGGTACGAAACCTAGGACATAGACACTTAGAAGTATCATCTAAAACAAACACCCTCTTGAAGGATCGGGGAATATGGTAATCCTCAAGCCATTATATCCTACCTGGGTATTCTTGAGTGGCAAGACCCCAAATGACGGTGTGAGAAAGAATGTCAGTAACCATCTATCTATCATCTAACTAGGATGTCAGGAAATATGCCCTCCCCATGGAATAGAGGTGCTCAAAACATAGTCCTCAAAATTTGTGGGGTTTATATAGAAATCACAAGGAACTAATATATATATATATATATGTGTGTGTGTGTGAGAGAGAGAGAGAGAGAAGAAAACTCATCAAACCCTATGGGTTTCCAAAAAACATATAACTCCCACTCAAAACAATGTTTGATACTACCTATACATGCCAATCCACTCAACAGCCACAAGGTAATAACACAACCAAACCCCCATCCAATTAAACATATGATAAATTAGGGGTTCATTTTAATTATCCGTGCACTACTGGGAATGTAGAAACTATATAAATATCAAAATAATAATAAAAACAAAACTGCAATCCTACTACACAATAGTAAAAAACTAGAATTATAGTCTACTACACGAACCACCGCCCTTCCTAGACACCTGTTAAATCATTTTTAATAATCATTATTCAATCTTATAGAGCAAAATACTTTTCTGAGAATTCAGCTATGTATCCCACTACCCAAAAATTCCCAGATGCAGTACCACTATATATAAGCTCATAACCACACTGTATCTTATCTTCTTGGCGTTTCTCCATGACCACAACCTAATATAGGTAGTTCATCTGCCTAAATGTTCATTCATTCCATATAAATCAATCTATTAGACTAAAATTCAATCACAAAACTCATTTAACAACTCACATACAATGCCTATAGCCTCTAAATACACACATTCTACTATCATCCCCTAGAACTAACTCCTTTGTCAAACCTTGTACCCACAAAAATGCAACCAACAATAGAACCACACAACTCACACAAGGTCACTCAATTTAAAAGAACACAACACTCAGACACACATATCAACATGATGTGAATGTTTTCAAATTTAGCTGAAAATGGTTCTATAATTCCACTTTAATATAACTAGGGTGATCACAAAATAAGTTTGATCCTAGGGCATCCATTTCATTAACAGATTATACTTTAATTGTAACACCCCAGGTAAATAAAGAATATGAAATTTTTATATTTATCCCTATTTTTGAATAAAATGTTAATATTAACATAAAGGGAACACTATTCTCGATGGCTTACCCAATACGCAACAACGAGATCCTTTGAAATCTTACGTTGCAATCTAATAATAAAATAATTTTATTTTAAATGGTACTTAACACCTAGAAATTGTAATTATGGGAATGAATAGAACTAACTACAAAATGATTATATATGTTTTTCAAATATTTTTACTTTTCACAATAAATGTTAGAGGATTAAAAATGTGAATGAATCCAATTTTAAGCGTAAACATTCTAATATTCTTTAAAAGGTCGATTAACCGCCTTTTGATGGCGAAGCTCTTTTAAATCCAATTTTTGACAATTTTTTGTGTTATATTTGACAAAATAAAATTCTTATTTAGAATCGGGAAATCAAAATTTACTTTGTGTAAATTTTTGGTATTTTTTCGATAAAGTTCATTTTTTAATGAATAGTGAAAATGTTGTATTTTTATTCAAACCCGCTTTTTAATATAATTTATTTATATGATTAGATCATAATTTGAATTGGTTTTAAAGTTAAATTAGAATATATTTTTACCATTTAATCCAATGGTGGTCATTTTAATTAATTTCAATTTGAAATTGGACGTAAACTAGTGTCAATCTTTTAATATATATTGTTTCTTAAAAACACGTTATTTGTTTTGACAGTAGAAATTAATTATTAAATTAATTAATGTAACTTATATGTTTTGAATTATGTAAACTAGAAATCATTTATGAATTCGGATTATCAAATATATCTTAGGGTGGATTTTTGGTATTTTTTTGAAAAACGTCAATTTTTTATGAATAGTGAAACCACTAAGTGGTAGTTTAAAAACTGATATTTCGTTTAAATGAAAATTTACAACATTTTTTATTTGAATTTCAAAAATCTGACATACATTGATGTCATTAGGATTTAAAATTTGGTTCAATGGTATTAAAATAATTTTTTGGTGAATAGTAACTTTTAAGTTTTATTAATCGCGATTAAAGGTAATTAGTGTAATTTAAGGTAAAAATAATGTTTTAAATAATATGAACTAACCTTCACACATGTCCTACCATTATTGGATGTGTAATGGACTACCATGAAAATCCATGGGTAATATTGGGGACCCCATGGAGCCACTTTGGTAGGAAAATGACATTAATAACTTTTTATTTAAAGTTTAAATTAAATTATCAAAAACATGTGTTGTTTTACAAAAACAATTTTTACATAGGGTTATAAAAGTCATATTTTTTACTATAAATATTCATTGGAAATATAAAAAAAATTCATACATCATGATATTTTTTTATAATTTTTAGACATTAAATAAATTAAATTATTTATGACACCATGATGATGCAGTGATTACCTCATTATTTAACGATTTAAATAAAATGAAAAGGTAATGTAAACTCTAAGACCTACACATGTAAAATACCTATTGGATGTGTGGATTTAGAACTATTATCACCTCATCCTCTAAATATAAAATTTTGGGACCTTTAAAATCTGAAAATCATTTTATAATAATGTAACTTTTCAAGACATTCCAAGAGTTCCCCGCCTCTCCCCTTATAAAAGGCCCCCACCTCTACCACCTTACCCACACCTCTCAAGCCTTTTTCTCGCCCAACCCCTACCCATTTTGTCCCTCCACATCCCTATATTACTCCTAAAAGCCTCACAGTGTGCAGAAGTCTTTCCAAGAAAGCCTTTGATCTCAAATCAAAAAGAGTTACCCGATTTAAAGGTAGTGTCTTCTCTTATGTTCTTATGTATTATTTTGCTTCTCCAACCCCCTAAAATATTTTTATTCCTTTATTTTTTAACAAAAACAGTATATTAAATATACTAGGATGTTTTTATGGGAATTATTAGAGCTACCCCTACACACACCATTGTCTAATGGTTAAAGAACATACTATTTCTGCGGTTGGCGATTTTATGCCTCACGAAACGATGATTGTTCAATATTCTTTTAACACCTTTAAAGGTGGCCATTATGATGTCACTGTAATTTATATATGATATATATGGTATTTATGTTTACTATAAGCTTCTGTATTTTATATTTAAAACAAACCTTTATTCTTTTCATGTTGTGAAAATGCGATAACTTCATATGAGGAAGTGAGGACTACCGCCCCTTAAGTGATGTGACTCGTTCATGAAATACATGGAATGTATAAATAATGAAATTAATGAACATATGTGACCTATATAACATATATATTATAATTTAATTATAATATATATATATTTCTCAATTATTTTTAATTCTATTAATATGACAAAAAAATGAAAGTAGCGTTCATGCGTACGTACGGGCTACCGTCTCCATGAACGGTGCTTTTCATTTTTTATCTCCAAATATTATGTAATAGTATAAAATGAATATTTACTGGATATATATGATATTTTAATAATTAATACTATTATGGAAATGATTTACTTATAACTACATCGGCAATCTTTTCAAACAAGTTCATTTTTTACTTATGTACCAAACATCGACAAAAACGTCTAATATGAACTAACATTATAAAACAATTATTATAACATTATAATATGTGATATGAATTGAATAATAATATTTAAATGAGGTATTTCAGCAATTATAAATTGAACAAAGTTTATTATATAGGAATATAAAGAAACAAACAAGACAAGTCAGACTTGAGGTAAGGGATCCTACCCCTCTCTTTCTTTTTAAGTACACTCTTTTATGTCATTACTTTTAAGCTCATATTTCTTATGATTGGGATTTTCTTTTATATTACTCTTACTATACTTTTTTATGTTCATATGATGAGAGGCCCTATTTTCTCTCATCAATCCATTTTGGTTGTTTTGAGTGGCGCAGTTAGGCTGCCGAATTTTCGTAAGAGATCCAACCTCTCTCTTTTTTTTAAGTACTCTCCTTTATGTCACTTATTTTATGCTCCTCTTTGTTATGTTGGGGGATGTTATTTTATATTCCTCTTGCTGTAAATTTTATGTTAATATGATTAGATACCCTATTTGATCTCATCAATCCATTTTTTGGATGTTTTAAGTGGTGCCGTTATGCTGTCGAGTTTTCATAAGGGATTTTTCATCTCACTTTTATTCCCGTGAGATTTATGCTACATTTGCCACCATTTCCTTTTAGTGTTATATGTACTTCCCATTATTCTAATATTTGTGTAATATACTCTCGTTTAGGAGTATTTACATCAATTTTGTATTGTTCTTCTTTCATGGGGTGTATGTTTCGAAAGATACCCAAGTCGGTAAGGGAACCTTTCACTCTCCTCTTTTTAAAAGACTTATTTTGTTGGGTCTTTTAATTTACTTATTATAATGATGGGATATTTTATTTTATATCCTTATTGATGTAAATTTTATGTCCATGTGATTATATACCCTTTTTATCTCTCATCAACTCATTTTCTGAATTTTGAAGTGACGTCGTTAGGCTGTCGATTTTTTGCAAGGGAACTTCTTAACCCATGTTTGATTCTTTGGGATAAACTTGTACTCCTTGAATATGTCGTTATATGAATATATTTGAATGACCTATGATTTTTTTACACTTAATATCCACTTATATTTGGAGTATTCGTCTGTCACACATAATTACGTAATTGATTTATCATTAATCCAAGGATACTGTCTTTGTAAGGAACTTTGTATCAGTCTTCTTTTATTGAGGCATATTTTGTTCTAATACAAGAAATTCTTTTATACTGTGTATAACCCCCTTTGACTTTTAATTTTATATAAAAGGAATCTTTTTATATGAAGCATTTTACAAAACAGAATAAAGGAATGTTTCTTTAAACGTACGTGGTGACAACGAATTTTTCCGCCGCCGCGAGTATTATTTGGACATCGGCTTCCTCAACAAGACGTAATGTTTTTAAAAGTAAATAAATAACATATACTCTTTTATGTATTTTGTTATATAAAATTGTTTTTATAATGGATTTGTTGTGTCAATATATTTTAGTGATATATTGTGATCGAAATGTGGAAATTTTTTCTTTCCATTATATTTGTTTTATGTCTTATGATTTTATAATGGTACTTGGACATTTGACAGGTGGTTATGTGATAAACCATATGACGGGTGGTGCCATGAATAACAGGAAGGTGGTTAAATTATAACCTCCAATGAATTGGGTATGGAAATTGGCCGTATGGCTATTCAATTATGTGATATGTGTGGAAGTCGACCGTATGGTTATTCCATTTAAGTATGTTTATGTCCCAAGTTACCTTTATATGTCATTTATATGGGTTTTATGGTAATCTTTTGGTTACAAAAGGGTAAGTAATGATATTTTATTCATTGAATAGTTTATACTACTTCATAAATGTGGAAATTATTACATTGATAAAGTACTCATGGATTACTTGTTGTTTTGAAAAACTAACAGTTTTCCTTCTTTGTGTATACCTTACTGAGCTTTTTATGCTCACCCCAAGTTTTTTTTGAAATGTTTTTCACAGGACACAATGTGGAATAGGTTCAAGAATGGGATCAAGAAAAAGTCATGCTTTCTTAAACATTGAACTAGAAATGACTTTTTTTTTGGAGTTCATGTTTTGAAAAAAAGGAAACTTTGTATAAGTGTCTACTGTGTAATCTTTTGAGATGTAATAGTTATGGTCTAATTCTCTAAAACTCTAAACTTGAAAATATCCTCTATGTGAATTATTAATTAAATTCAATAATAAGTAATTTTTATGGCTGGGTCCTTATATTTGGTATCAATGGTCGTTTTAGACAACATTAGGGATTATGAGTTTTTGTTAGACACATAGTTAGTCCCTATATCTATTATTTCAGTTAAATCCTTGTTTTATAACTTTTTTCAGGTCATGTAAAGTCAGTTACGAATGGAAGGAGGAGGATATCAAATGAAATTCTTATCTCTTCCTAGTAACATGCTTGCAATAATTATTGCAAAGTCATGTTCGGATGATTGTGAAACGTTTTCTGGCATACAACTCACTTGCAAGCAGTTTTTTGAGATATCAAACACCTCCACTATACCTTGTTATCATCATGGATCGTGGGTTATATTTAGAAAAACACTATTTTCACAATATTCTCATATTTTCATGAATGGTAAATATTATAAAGGTATTTTCAAATATTTTACCTTTTCACAAGAATTTGAAGCTGTTGGAATCACCTGTTTTGATAATCCCAAATCATGCTTAAACGTTAATGATGATGTATTAAAACCATGCATTAATCTTATTATTCTATGCTTAAATGTATTTTATTCTAAACAGTTCATATTCTTACTCTCATAACTTTACTGTAACAGCTTACAGTAGTATTTACATAAGTTTAGTATTGTTAGCCAACAGTCAGAGTTTTCTTTTCAAAGTCACAGTTACAGCTAACTGTCACCTTAAGTTACTATTGCAATAAGTTCACAGTTACAAGGTTACAGTCGAAGACTAATACAAGCTTACAGTCACGAGTCTGCCGCTATCTATTGTCAAAGCTCACAGACGAAGGTCACAGTTACAAGACTTCTGTTCAAAGTTTTCTCTGCTCAAGTTCACAGTCGAACAAGTCTACAGTTGGATCAAGTTCACAGTCGAACAAGCCTACAGTCATAAGTCTACAGTCAAGGTTACAGTTAGACAGCTTCTGTCGACTAAGTCTACTGATGATCGAGGTATACAGTTGACAAAGGTTACAGTTCTAAAAATTTGATATTACAAGTCTATAGTTAGAGAGGCTACAGTTACATGGAGTAAAATCTACCATTGCAAGCCTACAGACAGCAAGCCTTTTTGTTGAAGTCAGCAGTCAGAAGGAAGTCCACAGTTGGAAGACCACAGTTGAAGTCCACAGTGACATACATTCTCGACCAGTCTATTATTATTATATTTCTACTTTTTTCTTTACCAATTTGATTAATACTAATCTAACGGTCATGTCTAGAAAAATTAATACACCTAACATTATTTATTGATATTTGAAGACATATCAAGAAATAATACAATGTACGAGGAAGATTGCACGTGTAACTCAAGACTGTATATCTTGTCGGCCTCGGGTGAACAAAAAGGGCATATATGGAGGAGTATAAAAAGAAGAGAGAAGCATTCAAGAAAAAGGACGAATGGAACAAAAAAGAACAGTGACATACACGAACAAGAATAGAGGAAGGACACACAGAGTCTAACATCTAGAAGAACTCTCGAGCATTCTTTCTGAAGAACAAAAGAGTCTCAAGTGAACCGACTGGAAGAACCGTCTCCTAAAAGCCATGTTGTGAAGCACTCAAACTCAAAGAAGCTGATCACCTGAACATCTGGAAGTCTGGAAACCACGACACTCTGTTTTAGTGTCAACTTACAAAAAAAAAGGACCAAAGCTTCAAGTCACTCATTCCTACGAGTCCAGAACTGATCTGCCAACACTATAGAGCACTCTAAACCTTCTTCTTTCTATCTCTTGCTCTACTGTGTTTAAGTGTTTTACATTTGTGAGCAGTGTGTTAGTATTACACACACTGTCTCCTGTGCTTAAACTGAGGGATACTGAAAATCCCTATCCCAAACCTTTTTACATTTGTTACCCACGTATAACTGTGGAAGAAGCCTGGTGTGGCTTGGTCATTTTTTTTCCCACGTATAACTGTGGCAGAGGTTGTCAAACCTGGACAGTTTGTGAAAACTGTTGTAAAGCCCGATACAGGCTGTGTATCAATCTTTTTTATAAAATTGCTTGGTGGTAGGTGATCACCAAGTGTAATAGGACTAAGTCTTAGCTTAAGACTGAACCTCTTGTTTGAAATAGCTTGTTATTCTTTTCTTTACTTTGCTTTCCCTTTTTCCGCTGTGCCCCTTTTTGTAAACAAGAAATCTGTTTTTGCAAATACTCTGATAGTCAATTTTGGTTAGTGTGTATAAGAGATTTGTTTAGTAAACTTGTTTCAAAAGTAAAGTTAGTCATCAAACTAACCTTACTGAGGATTAATCAACCTTAGAGAAACCTGTTGAACAATAAGTCACCTATATCTCTACTGCCTTAATTGACTGGGCTGTTTTTCAATTTGGGGGATTTAATCTTAAAGTTTTTAACAGAAATTTTTAATTGGAACTCAATTCACCCCCCTCTTGAGTGTCCACTCCGACCAAAATTTGGTATCAGAGGCTGTGTTTATCTCTGTTATACTTGCTCAAAGTTTTATTTTAACTCTCTGTTTTTAAACTGTGATTGTAGTTTTATCTAAAAGATCTTAAATTTCTATTAGTTCTAAATTTTATCTCTTTAAAACATTTTCTAAAATTTCCTTATGGATAATAGACTAGAAGGTGCTGCTACTAAAAGTCCACCCTTCTTTAATGGTGTGAATTATGCCCAATGGAAGCTCAAAATGAAAATTCATTTGGAAAGTATGGGTTTTGATATTTGGACTGCTATAGAGTCTCAATACAAGATTCCAGAAACTGAAAGAATAACTTGGGATGAACCTACTAAGGTAGCTTACAATAATAATTGTAAGGCTGTGAATGCTCTCTACTGTGCTCTAGGAGATGAGGAATTCAATAGAATTTCTGCATGTAAAACTGCTTTTGAAATCTGGGACACCTTAGCTGTTTCTCATGAAGGAACAACTAATGTCAAGGAAATGCGGTTAAATACTTATACTATCAAATATGATAACTTTAAGATGAAAGGTGATGAACTTATTTCTGATATGTATCTCAGGTTTAATGAGATAGTCAACACAATGAGCTCACTCGGAATGATTGTTTCAGCAAAGGAGCAAATCATGAGATTATTGAGATGTCTACCTGACAGATGGAGAGGCACATCCGTTTCAATTAGAGAATCCTGTGATATTGGAACTTTGCCTGTCAAGGAGTTAATTGGTAAGCTGATGATGTACGAAGAAGAGCTCAAGGTAAATAAAGAGGAAGATGAGGAACCAAAACAAAAATCTTTAGGTTTTAAGTCTACTGCATCAAAGAGAAAAGACAAGGAGAAAGTGCATATACCAACTGAAAGCTCATCTAGTGAAGACTTAGATTCTGACAGTGATGCCGAGATGGCACAAATAGCAAGGAGATTCAAGAAGGTCTATAGGAAGAAGAAGTTCTTCAGAAAACCAAACTACAAGGGTAAGTATGATAGACAAGGTAAGTGGAAGAAAGATTGGAAGAAAACTGATAAAGAAGAAGACATAGTTTTCTATGAATGTAAAAGGAAAGGACACATCAAAGCTGACTGTCCTAAGTTAAAATTCAAGAAGAAATATGAGTACAAGGACAAGAATTATAAGAAAGCTATGAAGGCCACCTGGAGTGCTTCAGAAGACAGCACAAGTGAATCAGAATCCAGTGATTCTGAAAGAAATCGTGCTAATATGTGTTTCATGACAAACACATCTGAGGTAACCTTAGACACTCCCACTTTAAACTCTTACTATTCTGAAGGTGAAGAAGAATCTGGTTCTGATTCTGAAAATATGTCTAAAGATGAATTGATTGAATACTGTAATATGCTGGAAGAAACGTGTAATGAACTAAAGGATAAATATAAGTCTTTAAAGAAACAGCATGCTCTTACTGCAAGTGTCAAGTCTGCACTTGATGTAGAAAAAGAGAAAAATGTTCAATTATTAAAGGAGAATACAGAACTGAAACTATCTAATGAACAACTTAGAAAGGACTTAGAAACATTCACAAATGGAAAAGATACTCTAACCCAACTGCTAGGAAAGCAAGTTGCACCTAAGTATGCTACTGGCTTGGGATACCAACCTGGACAAAGACAGTTTACTAAAACCCGATTTATTCCCAAGTCTGGAAAAAATCCTGCTAGTTCCAGTTTTGGAAATTCGTATGCCTCAACTGGTTATTTAAATAGTTGTAGATCAAATAAAGTATATCTCTCTAAATCTGTTGCATCTATTAATTGTATGGGACCCATAAAACAAATCTGGGTACCTAAATCCTTGATTGCTAACATATCTGGACCCAAGAAATTCTGGGTACCAAAGTCATTTCCTGTCTAATCTGTTTTGTAGGAAATCTGTTTGAAAAGCAATTACAAGAAGGTATGGTACTTAGACAGTGGATGTTCAAGACACATGTCTAGGGACTATTCGTGCTTCAAAAGCTTAATAAAGGTTGATGGAGGATATGTCACTTTTGGTGATAACTCAAAAGGAAAAATCATCGGCTTAGGCCAGATTGGTAACACCGACTCAGTATTAATTTCCAAAGTTTTATTTGTTGATGGACTTAAGTAAAACCTACTTAGCATTTCTCAATTGTGTGATGATGGTTTTAATGTCAAATTTGAAAACAATTCTTGTGATGTTTATAACTCCAAAAATGCTTTAATATTTTCTGACTTAAGAAATGAAAATGTTTATGCTGTTGACTTAAAAACTTTAGCTAAACATAATGTTACTTGCTTAAATGCTTTTCATAAAGAGTCTTGGTTGTGGCATAGGAGATTAGGACACTGCAACATTCACTCACTTAGAAAACTCTCTAAGAATCACCTAGTTAGAGACCTACCTAAGCTTGAATTCCCAAATGACAAAGTGTGTAATCCCTGTCAAAAGGGAAAACAACACAAAGTTTCTTTTAAACCAAAGAAAGAAGTTTCAACTTCTCAACCACTTGAACTGGTTCACATGGATTTGTTTGGACCATCAAGAATTTCAAGTCTAAATGGGAAGCACTATGTTTATGTTCTTGTAGATGACTTTTCTAGATATACTTTGGTATACTTTCTAGCTCACAAAAGTGAAGCCTGCTCTTCCTTTGTTAAATAATCTAAGTCTGTAGAAAATCTTAGTGGACTTAAGATTAAGACCTTGAGGAGTGATCATGGCCGTGAGTTTGAGAATCAAGAATTTGAATCTTACTGCTCACACAATGGCTATGCTCACAATTTTTCTGCTCCTAGGACACCTCAACAGAATGGTGTAGTGGAAAGAAGAAACCGAACCCTGCAAGAAATTGCAAGGACTATGCTTAATGAATATGACATGCCTGTTTACTTTTGGGATGAAGCTGTAAATACAGCCTGCTATGTTATTAATAGAGTCTTGATTAGACCGGTTCTTAAGAAAACCCCTTATGAGTTGTGGAATAATAGGAAGCCTAAGGTTAATTACTTTAGAGTTTTTGGTTGAAAAGTCTTTATTCTGAATACTAAATATAATCTTGATAAATTTTCTCCAAAAAGTGATGAAGGAATTTTCCTGGGTTACTCTATGTCTAGTAAAGCCTATAGAGTGTTCAATAAGAAAACCAAATGTGTGGAAGAATCTGTTCACATCAAGTTTGATGAGACTGATCCACATGAGTCTAAAACTTCTCTTGAAGATGTTGAAGAAGACTTATCTGTTCTGGACCTAAATGACAAATCTAAAGAACCTGTAATAAAAACATCTAGTTCTGGACTTTTTCCATAATCTTCCTCTGTGGAACCTGAACCTATAAATGAACCTGAAATCTCTAGTTCAACCTTTACCAAATCAACTAGGATTCTAAAGAATCATCCTTTAGATGCTGTTGTTGGTAATCTTGATAGAGGAACACAAACTAGAGCTTCTCTAAGAAATCAGGTTGAACATCAAGCTTTTCTTTCACAGCTTGAACCCAAAAATGTCAATGATGCTATCAGTGATGAATTCTGGGTAATGGCTATACAAGAAGAACTAAATCAGTTTGAAAGAAACAAAGTTTGGGAATTAGTGGAAAGACCTAAAGACACTCTTACCATAGGCACTAAATGGGTGTTTAGAAACAAAGTTGATGAGTTTGGTAATATAATCAGAAACAAAGCTAGGCTAGTTGCACAAGGGTATAGTCAGGAAGAAGGAATAGACTATGAGGAAACCTTTGCACCCGTGGCTAGACTAGAGGCCATTAGGATATTACTTGCTTATGCTGCTCATCTGAATTTCAAACTATATCAAATGGATGTTAAAAGTGCTTTTCTAAATGGATATATAATTGAGGATGTATTTGTGGAACAACCTCCTGGTTTTACAAATCCCCATTTTTCTAATCATGTTTTTAAACTATCTAAAGCTTTATATGGTTTAAAGCAAGCTCCAAGAGCTTGGTATGATAGGCTCAGCTCTTTTCTTATTTCGAAAGGATTTACTAAAGGGATAGCTGATCCTACTCTTTTTATTAAATGGATTTCTAAAGATGTATTAATAGTACAAATTTATGTGGATGATATTATTTTTGGATCTTCTAAAAATTCTTTATGTGTTTATTTTTCAAAAATAATGAAAAATGAGTTTGAAATGAGTCTAATGGGAGAACTCAAATTTTTCCTTGGATTTCAGATCTTTCAAAATAAAAATGGTATTATTTTGAACCAAAGTAAATATATTAAAGATCTTCTAAAACGTTTTTCTTTGGATGGCACCAAAGGCAGTGACACACCTATGAGCACCACTTGCAAGTTGGACAGTGATGAAACTGGTGAACCAGTGGATCAAACCAATTACAGAGGTATGATAGGTAGTCTACTGTACCTTACTGCCAGTAGACCTGACATCATGTTCAGTGTATGCATGTGTGCTCGGTTTCAAGCCAATCCAAAAGAGTCTCATTTGACTGCTGTTAAAAGGATTTTCAAATATCTAAAACATACTCCCAATTTGGGATTATTTTATCCAAAAGGACAATCATTTGATTTATTAAGTTATTCTGATGCTGATTTTGATGGCTGCAAGTTAGATAGAAAGAGCACCTCTGGAACATGTCACATTTTAGGCAAGTCACTAGTATCTTGGTGTAGTAAGAAGCAGAATTCTGTTGCATTGTCTACTACCGAAGCTGAGTATATAGCTGCTGGTAGCTGTTGTGCACAAATCTTGTGGATGAAACACACTTTACTAGACTATGGATATCAATTCAAACATGTCTCTATAAGGTGTGACAATACAAGTGCTATTAACATTTCTAAAAATCCAGTATCTCATGCTAGGACAAAACATATTGATGTGAGACATTACTTTCTGAGGGATCATTATCAAAAAGGTGATATCACTCTTGAGTTCATTGGCACTGAACATCAGTTAGCTGATATTTTTACAAAGCCTTTGAATTCTGAGAGATTAAGTTACATCAAACATGAGTTAGGTGTGATTAATTATAGCACAGTTGAAACCTCACAGTTGAAACCTCACAGTTGAAACCTCACAGTTGAAACCTCACAGTTGAAACCTCACAGTTGAAACCTCACAGTTGAAACCTCACAGTTGAAACCTCACAGTTGAAACCTCACAGTTGAAACCTCACAGTTGAAACCTCACAGTTAGACCTCACCGGTGTACCTCACTGATTACATCTCTCTGTAGGTTGTTTCGCTGTTTAACCTTATTTTATTTTTGCGGGAATTCGAACCGTTTCTTTTCTTTATACTTTTATTTCTAAATCCCTAAATGATAAAATTTAGAACATCGAACATATCTCAATCCACTCATCTCGACCCTTGCTCTCTCAAGTCCCAAACCCTAAACCTTCAACCGAACCTCGAAACCTCATTCAGTTCCAATGGCCAGAACAAAGCGACCCCCGACTGTCGATGAAGATGCACCAATGCCAAAGAGGACTCGAGTCGAATCCAGTGGAACCGGGAACGCCTCGATAAGACCTGTTAATCCACATCTGACTAAGAGAGAAATAGTTGCTGAGAAGGAGCTAAGTGAAGAGTGGATTTTATCGAGCAGATCATTAGTACTGGCAGTGCTTAATGAGCAAGGATGGACCGAATGCTTCGCAAACAATAATGGACCGTACTACCCGAAGCTGGTGAAGGAATTCTATGAATATCTACAGTTCGAGGAAGAGGATGATCTGCATAGACTGGTATCCAGAGTAAACGGCAATGAAGTCAGTTTTTCATCCGTTGAATGGGCTGCATGTTTAAGAGTTCCTCATGAGGGTATTTACAACTACTATTCTGGAGCGGCTCCTCCAAATAGTGGAATCTTTGATCATGAGACGGCTCTGGAAGAACTGACAGGCAATGGCACAGTAAGAAAGATTATTGCTACTGAAATGAGTGGAGAGGACAGGCTCCTGTTTAAGTTTATTCAGCATGTACTGAGTCCTAGAAGAGGAGATTTTGCAACTCTGAAGCACCAGGATATTTACTTGATGTACTTATTAAAACATGGAAGGAAGGTCAACCTTTGTAGGTTGCTGATGGCTCAGATGGAGGACATGATAAAGGAAAGCTCAAAATCAAGTGCCTTGTTTCATGCTAAACTCATTTCGGTAATGTTGAAAGTGAAAGGTGCAGCTGGAAGTCAGGAAGAGTTGATAGTGGCAAAGAACAGTGTATGTATCTCGAAAGTAATCTGCAAATTCATGAGGATCAGCTGGAATCCCTGGAAGAAATCATGGGTGAATGATGAGGAGAGAATCTATGAGAAATTTAGCCCTTCTACTCATCCCTCTAGACCGAGAGATAGGAGAGATCCAGGCTTAAAGCCTGATGAGCCTGAACCTGTATACTCAGATAATGAAAAGACTGCAGTAGTTAGTGACTCTGCAAGAGAGAACACCCCAATTGATGAAGGAAGTGATCCTGAGACTACTCACAGTCCTGTCAGGACAGTGACGTTTGGAGCAGCAAGCCCTCCAAAAGAACTACCTAGTAGAGAACCTGTTCTAAGAGACAGTGAGACTGAGTCTACAGAAGAAGAAGAAGAAGAATCTCAATATTTTGTCAAGGACACCTCTGACGAGGATGATACAGTCGAAGCAGAAGAGGCTGGAGCTTCAAATGAAAATCAAGAAACTGTTGCAGAAGATGAAGAAAAGATCAGTGGTGAAGAAACAGAAAAACTTAGTATGATCCCTCTGATAGGGTATACAGACAAGTCAGTGTCTGACCAGGAAGCAGGAGTGGTCTCTACTACTGTTGTCATGGAAGTGGTTGATGACTCAACAGAGAGGGAGGCTAACCTCACTGCTGAACCTACAAAGGAAGCAAGTATGAAACCTGCTAGAGCTACAGAAGAGAACTTAGAGTTACCCAGAGTCGAGCAGATAGTAGAAAATGTTCAGGAAGGAGCTCCAAGTGAGGGGGAGCATTTTGGTTCAGTCTCTGTACTGTATGATATAGAAGGATGGACCTCAGATCCAGGATACATGGTGTTAGGACTCAATTATGAGGATTCAGATGAGGAAAACCAACCACCAAGAAATCCAGTTATCCTAACTAACAGCTCTCCAGTGTTAGAAACTGAAAGATTGGCCACCAAGGAAGACCTTGAATCCTTAAAGAATGAAATGAAGGAGACCATCAGACAGTCTGTTGCTGAATTGAAAACCAGTCTTTTTGATGAGCTGAAAAATGTAGAACAATCCTTAGAATTATCTCTAGGATGTGTTGTGGGAAGTCCAATCAAAGAAGTGATGGATGAAATGAAAGTGTGCCACACTCAAATTGAAAGCTGGACTGGAGCAGTAGTGGCCCTCAGACAATCAGTTGCTTATTTAACTGCCCTGAGCAGTTCTCAGACACAAGTGGCCAGTGAGATTCGATACATCAAAGAAGTGGTCAAGCAGTTTGTGGAAGTATTTGAGGCATTCAAGAAATCAGTAAAAGAACACTTTAGCAATCAGGATGCTGTCATTCAGAATGTGATTGGAAATCTGACTCAGTCTTTCAAGGAGACAGTGGCATTCTCAGTCAAGTCCCTTCCTTCATCTAGTTCTCCTGTAGACCTTGAGCAGTTTAGAAGCCTGCTCAGAGAAGAGCTTACTCAGGCCCGTGCAAATGACACATCAGACCTACAGATCCTTGCTACTACAAGAGAAGTCAGTGGCTTTGTTCTTGAGCACCTGCAGGCTGCTACTGCTTCTCAGGAGGCCATCAAAAGTAAAGTGGATCATTACTTTGATCGGATTTTCACCAAGAATCAGTTGAACCATCACTTCAAGCTCATGCTAGAAACTATGAAGCTGCCTCTTGTAACTCAAGCTTTCAAAGAACAAGTTAGAAAGCTACGAGAGTTGACCCCGGCTTTGGATAAATTCTTGGAAAACAAAAATGACTTCTTATCTGCCATGGACAGAGGAGGAAACATCATCATGGATTTCAGGAATCTGCTCCTACCTTTTCTTCATGTGGACTGCACACCTGTTATAGTTCCTCCTGCCCTACCTGTATCCAACCCCAGTGCTTCTTCAGTAATGTCTCTTGCTGATGCCCTCAGAAGCCTTAGACCACTGATACCTCGGCAAGCTACTCACTACAGGCCTTCCGGAGCATCTTTTGCTGCCCCTCCAGACATTCCTGTTACAATTCCTAAGCCTGTTGATCTTTCACCTACTGCTCCATCTTCTTCCTCCAATGGAAAAGATCCCTTACCTACAGATGAAGAGGATTGAGTCTGTTTATGTTTTTTTTTGATAGGGATCATGTATTCACGTTTTGGGTCATGTAATGTACTCATTATTAATACAATGTTTATTTTCTCTCTCTCTGTCTTTCTTTTTGTTAATCACAAAGGGGGAGAAATAGGGAGAAATAGGGAAAACTCGGGGGAGAAATGAACCTATACAAAGAGGGAGAAATCCTTGAGGATTATACCTAATTTTTGTGCTCATATTGCTAATACTTTTCTTTTCACACTTCTCTCTGATACATCTATATTTCATTCCATACTGACATAATTTGTGATTATCAAAAAGGGGGAGATTGTTGGAATCACCTGTTTTGATAATCCCAAATCATGCTTAAACGTTGATGATGATGTATTAAAACCTTGCATTAATCTTATTATTCTATGCTTAAACGTATTTTATTCTAAATAGTTCATATTCTTACTCTCATAACTTTACTGTAACAGCTTACAGTAGTATTTACATAAGTTTAGTATTGTTAGCCAACAGTCAGAGTTTTCTTTTCAAAGTCACAGTTACAGCTAACTGTCACCTTAAGTTACTGTTGCAATAAGTTCACAGTTACAAGGTTACAGTCGAAGACTAATACAAGCTTACAGTCACGAGTCTGCCGCTATCTATTGTCAAAGCTCACAGACGAAGGTCACAGTTACAAGACTTCTGTTCAAAGTTTTCTCTGCTCAAGTTCACAGTCGAACAATTCTACAGTTGGATCAAGTTCACAGTCGAACAAGCCTACAGTCATAAGTCTACAGTCAAGGTTACAGTTAGACAGCTTCTGTCGACTAAGTCTACTGATGATCGAGGTCTACAGTTGACAAAGGTTACAGTTCTACAAATTTGATATTACAAGTCTACAGTTAGAGAGGCTACAGTTACATGGAATAAAAGCTACCATTGCAAGCCTATAGACAGCAAGCCTTTTTGTTGAAGTCAGCAGTCAGAAGGAAGTCCACAGTTGGAAGACCATAGTTGAAGTCCACAGTGACATACATTCTCGACCAGTCTATTATTATTATATTTCTACTTTTTTCTTTACCAATTTGATTAATACTAATCTAACGGTCATGTCTAGACAAATTAATACACCTAACATTATTTATTGATATTTGCAGACATATCAAGAAATAATACAATGTACGAGGAAGATTGCACGTGTAACTAAAGACTATTTATCTTGTCGGCCTCGGGTGAACAAAAAGGGCATATATGGAGGAGTATAAAAATAAGAGAGAAGCATTCAAGAAAAAGGACGAATGGAACAAAAAAGAACAGTGACATACACGAACAAGAATAGAGGAAGGAAACACAGAGTCTAACATCTAGAAGAACTCTCGAGCATTCTTTCTGAAGAACAAAAGAGTCTCAAGTGAACCGACTGGAAGAACCGTCTCCTAAAATCCATGCTGTGAAGCACTCAAACTCAAAGAAGCTGATCACTTGAACATCTGGAAGTCTGGAAATCACGACGCTCTGTTTTAGTGTCAACTTACAAAAAAAAGGACCAAAGCTTCAAGTCACTCATTCCTACGAGTCCAGAACTGATCTGCCAACACTATAGAGCACTCTAAACCTTCTTCTTTCTATCTCTTGCTCTATTGTGTTTAAGTGTTTTACATTTGTGAGCAGTGTGTTAGTATTACACACACTGTATCCTGTGCTTAAACTGAGGGATACTGAAAATCCCTATCCCAAACCTTTTTACATTTGTTACCCACGTATAACTGTGGAAGAAGCCTGGTGTGGCTTGGTCATTTGTTTTCCCACGTATAACTGTGGCAGAGGTTGTCAAACCTGGACAGTTTGTGAAAACTGTTGTAAAGCCCGATACAGGCTGTGTATCAATCTTTTTTATAAAATTGCTTGGTGGCAGGTGATCACCAAGTGGAAGAGGACTATGTCTTAGCTTAAGACTGAACCTCTTGTTTGAAATAGCTTGTTATTCTTTTCTTTACTTTGCTTTCCCTTTTTCGGTTGTGCTCCTTTTTGTAAACAAGAAATCTATTTTTGCAAATACTCTGATAGTAAATTTTGGTTAGTGTGTATAAGATATTTGTTTAGTAAACTTGTTTCAAAAGAAAAGTTAGTCATCAAACTAACCTTACTGAGGATTAATCAACCTTAGAGAAACCTGTTGAACAATAAGTCACCTATATCTCTACTGCCTTAATTGACTGGGCTGTTTTTCAATTTGGGGGATTTAATCTTAAAGTTTTTAACAGAAATTTTTAATTGGAACTCAATTCACCCCCCTCTTGAGTGTCCACTCCGACCAACAGAAGCATATTATGATTCTAAAAATGGTGTTGAGGAAGGAGACCCTTGCGCAACCTATTTATATTTGATTTTAAAATATAGTCTCTCAGCACATACTTATGGTATTTTAAAAGGACCAATAATATAACGATTACACTCAAATTTTGTCCGACTATTTTATAGAAATCATGTTTTATCAGATGTTTTGGAATTATATGTCATACATTATTATTTTCCAAAACTATTTTTATGTGAACACCCATAAAACCCATGTTGTACAAGGTGTATTTGGATGGAGGAAGAAAATTATTTTTAAAGATCTCTAAATAATTTTTGTAATGCATGGGACTTCTACCTATGTGAACAAGATGACGATGAAACCGATTGGACGCCATGATCAAGGTATTCTGTTAATCATTTTGGGAATCGTTTTATTTTATCATATGGTGGTGAAATAAGACATCTGGAATTAAGATGTTGAGATCGTAATGAATTTTGATTAAAATGAGAGGTATAAGGAAACTATTGAGGTTAAAACATGTTAGGGTTATTTTTGGAGTTTTATAAAAATGACAACACGCAAATGGTGTGACAACCCGTCCCGTCAGACAAAGCTGCGGGAATCGAACCCACAACCAAAGTGCGACTGGTATTTATCACCTACCATTGGACTACGTGAATTCCCTAGTTAGTATGACTTATTCTTTTTAGTTAGATGTCTTTCTGAATTAAGAGTAAGTTTATTTTGGGTTATCTATGGAAATTATTAACCTGTCATAGAGGATATGTGATTATGTTCATTACTTTTCAACATGAGACTTTTAGAGCAACTAATGTTATTTGGAGATAAGTGTAAATTTGTACCTTGGAAGATTATGTGACTAAATCCTTAAAATATTTGGGTTTAAATCTTATTTTGGTTTACTTTGAAGAATTTTATGGACAAATTGTTTATCTAATGGTCTTTGTTGAACTTTGGGTTTTGTTGGACAAATTTTGGAGATTAAGAATAGATTTTCATTTTATAAATGGTTATCATTTTCTGGATTTTCTGATCTTATTCTAACAATTTTGGTTTTGTTAAGGGTATAAATACATGGGAAATATATGGTTCTCTTTTGTGGATTAGGTGATTCTCTAGAAGTTGATTATAGTACTCTTAATGTGAACAACTCTTCCTAAATACTCATCATTTGGGGAAAATATGAGTTTGTGTAAGAAATCTAGTAAAATTTGAAAGTCAACATGACAAGTAAGTATGTTTCCTTAAGATCAAAAATAAATTCCTCAATGGAAAGTAACTTAAAACAGAAATGTTGTCTATTAACTTTTCCTATTGGGGAATCGAATACCGTTTAACCCACCATAAGTTTGTGATTTTCTTATGTTTAACTTTCTTCTAAACATGTTTTCTATCACTCTCCCTCAGAACATGACATTTTGATTTTTCTTCCATATCCATGTTTTCATACATGGAATCCTAATATGGGTTAACTCAGGTGACCAAAGTACTTCTCTTTCTTTCTTTTAAAGTGGTTGTTTTACCGACTCTTGTTCTGATGTGAGACTTTCAATGATGTTTCTGAGCCCAATTTTAAAATTGCGAGGACGTAATTCCCAAAAGGGGGGAAAGATGTAACACCCCAGGTAAATAAAGTACATGAAATTTTTATATTTATCCATATTTGTGAATAAAATGTTATTATTAATTTAAAGGGAATTCTATTCTTGATGGCTTACCCAATACGTAATAATGAGTTCCTTTGAAATCTTACGTTGCACTCTATTAATAAAATAATTTTATTTTAAATTATAGTTAACACCTAGCCGTTGTAATGACGGTAATGAACAGAACTAACTACAAAATGATTATATATGTTTGTCAAATATTTTACTTTTTACAATAAATGTTAGAGGATTAAAAATGAGAATGAATCCAATTTTAAGCATAAACATTTTAATGTTCTTTAAGAGGTCGATTAAGCACCTTTTGATGGAAACCCACTTTTAAATCCACTTTTTGATAATTTTATGTGTTATATTTGACAAAATAAAATTATTCTTTAGAATCGGGACATCAAAATTTACATTGTGTAAATTTTTGTATTTTTCCGATAAAGTTCATTTTTTAATGAATAGTTAAAAATGTTGTATTTTTATTTAAAACCTCTTTTTAATATAATTTATTTATATGATTATATCATATTTTTAATTGGATTTAAAGTGCAATTAGAATATATTTTTACAATTTAATCAAATGGTGGTCATTGGAATTAATTTCAATTTGAAATTGGACTTAAACTACTGTCAATCTTTTAATAGATATTTTTTCTTAAAAACACGCTATTTTTTGACAAGGGGAATTTATTATTAAATTAATTAATGAAACCTATATGTTTTTAATTTTGTAAAATAAACATCATTTTTGAATTCGGAATATCAAATATTTCTTAGGGTTAATTTTTGGTATTTTTCTAAAAAACATCAATTTTTTGATGAATAGTGAAACCACTAAGTGGTAGTTTAAAAATTGATTTTTCGTTTAAATGAAAATTTACCACTTCTGTGATTTGAATTTCAAAAATCCAACATCCATGGTTTTTATTAGGATTTAAAATTTGGTTCATTGGGATTAAAATAATTTTTGGTGAATAGTAACTTTTAAGTTTTATTAATCACGATTTAAGGTAATTACTGTAATTTATGGTAAAAATAATGTTTTAATAATATTAAATGACCTTGACACATGTCCTACCCTTATTTTATGTGTCATGGCCGACCATTATAATCCATGGGTCTACTTGGGGACCCCATGGAACCACATTGGTAGGACAATGACATTAATAACTTTTTATTTAAAGTTAAAATTAAAATGTCACAAACATGTGTTGTTTTTCTAAAACAATTTTTACAAGGGGTTATACAAGTAATATTTTTTACTATAAATATTCATTAGAAATATAAAAATATTTCCTGCATCATGATATTTTTTTATAATTTTTAGACATTAAATAAATTAAATTATTTATGGCACCATGATGATGCAGTGATTACCTCATTATTTAACGATTTAAATAAAATGAAAAGATAATGTAAAATATAAGACCTACACTTGTCAAAAACATGTTGTATGTGTGTATTTAGAACTATTATCACCTTATACTCGATATATATAATTGTTGGACCTTTAAAATACGATAACCATTTTATAATAATGTCACTTTTCAAGACTTTCCAAGAGTGCCCCTCCTCTCCCATTATAAAAGGCCCCCACCTCTACCACCTTACCCACACCTCTAAAGTCTTTGGATCAGCCAATCCCTACCCATTTTGTCTCTCCACATCCCTATATTACTCCTAGAAGCCTCACATTGGGTGGAAGTCTTTCCAAGGAAGCCTTTGAGCTCAAATCAAAAAGAGTTACCCGATTTAAAGGTAGTGTCTTCTCTTGTGTTCTTATGTTTTATTTTGCTTCTCCAACCCCCTAAACTATTTTTATTCCTTTATTTTGTAACATAACCAGTATCTACAATATACTATCATATTTTTATGAGAATTATTAGAGCTAAACCTTCACAAACCTTTGTCTAATGGTTACAGAACATATTGTTTCTCTGGTTGGCGATTTTCCGCCTCACGAAACGATGATTGTTCAATATTCTTTTAACACCTTCAAAGGTGGCCATTATGATGTCACTGTATTTTATATATGATATATATGTTATTTATGTTTACTATATACTTCTGTATTTTATATTTAAAACATACCTTTATTCTTTTCATGTTGTGCAAATGTGATAATTTTATATGAGAAAGTGTGGACTACCACCCCCTCAAGTGATGTGACCCGTTCATGCAATACATGGAATGTATAAAGAATGAAATTAATTAACATATGTGACCTATATGAAATATAAATTATACTGTAATTATAATATATATATATATATATCATTTATTTTTAATTCCATTAATATGACAAAAAAATGAATGTAGCGTTCATGCGTACGTACGACCTACCGTCTCCATGAACGGTGCTTTTCATTTTTCATCTCCAAATGTTATGGAATATTATAAAATGAATATGTACTGGATATATATGATATTTTGATAATTAATACTATTCTTTAAATGATTTACTTATAACTGCATGGGCAATCATTTTCAAACAAGTTCATTTTTTACTCATGTACAAAACATCGGCAAAAACGTCTGATATGAACTAACATTATTAAATAATTATTATAACATTATAATATTTGATATGAACTGAATAATAATCTTTAAAGTAGTTCCTTAAGAAATTATATATTTTCCAAAGTTTATTATTCAGTAATATAAATAAATGAACAAGTCAAGTCAGACTTGAGTTAAGAGATCCTACCCCTCTCTTTCTTTTTAAGTACACTCTTTTATGTCATTACTTTTAATATCATATTTATGATGATTGGGATGTTGTTTTATATTACTCTTACTGTAATTTTGTATGTTCATATGATGAAAGTACCTATTTTATATCATCAATCCATTTTGGAAGTTTTAAGTGGTGTCGTTAGGCTGCCGACATTTCTAAAGAGATCCAACCTCTCTCTTTCTTTTTAAGTACTCTCATTTTTTTCACTTCTTTAAGCTCCTATTTGTTATGTTGAGGGATGTTATTTTATATTCCTATTGATTTAAATTTTATTTTAATATTATGAGAGACCCTATCTGATCTCATCAATCCATTTTTGGAAGTTTTAAGTGGCGTTGTTAGGCTGCCGATTTTTTGTAAGGGATTTTTCATCTCACTTTTATTCCCATGAGATTTATGCTACATTTTCCACCATTTCCATTGATTAGTACATGTACTGCCCTTTATTATACTTTTTTGTGTAATATAATTTCATTTATGAGTATTTACATCAACTGTTTATTGTCTTTCTTTCATGGGGTTTATGTTTCGAAAGATACCCAAGTCGGTAAGGGAACCTTTCACCCTCCTCTTTTTAAAAGACATATTTTGTTTGGTATTTTAATTTACATATTGTAATGTTGGGATATGTTCTTCTATATCCTTATTGATGTAAATTTTATGTCCAAGTGATGAGAAAACCTTTTTACCTCTCATCAACTCATTTTCTGAATTGTGAAGTGACACTATTAGGCTGTCGAATTTTTGCAAGGGAACTTCTTAACCCAATTTTGATTCTTTGGTATAAACTTGTACTCATTGAATATGCCATCCTATGAATATGTGTGAATGTACTCTGATTTTTTTACACTTAATATCTGCTTATATTTGGAGTATTCTTTTGTCACACATAATTATGTAATTGATTTATCCTTAATCCAAAGATACCGTCTTTGTAAGGGACTTCGTATCAATATCCTTTTATTGAGGCATATTTTGTTCTAATACAAGACTTTATTTTATACGGTGTATAAACCCCTTTTACTTTTAATTTTATACAAAAGGATTCTTTTTCTACAAAGTGTTTTACAAAATGACAAAATGGAATGTTTTTTTTAATGTACGCGATTAGAACGACCTTTTCTGCCACCGTGATTAATATTTGGACTTTGGATTTATCAAAAAGCTGTAATGTTTTTAAAATTAAATAAATACCATATACTCTTTTATTTATTTTGGTATTGAAAATGGTTTTTACAATGGATTTTTTATGTCAATATAGTTTAGTGATATATTGTGATCGAAATGTGGAAATTTTTTCATTCCATTATATTTGGTTTATGTCTTATGATTTTATAATGGCACTTGGACATTTGACGGGTGGTTACGTGATAAACCATATGACGGGTGGTGTCGTGAATACAAGGATGGGTGGTTACGTTATAACCTCCAATGTATTGGGTATAGAAGTCGGCCGTATGGCTATTGCTTTATGTGATATGTATGGAAGTCGACCATATGGTTATTCCATTTAAGTATGTTTATGTCCCAAGTTACCTTTATATGTTATGTATATGGGTTTTATGGTAATATTTTTGTTACAAAAGGGTATGTAATGATCTTTTATTCATTGAACAGTTTATACTACTTCATAAATGTGAAAAGTATTACTTTGATAAAGTACTCATGGTTTACTTGTTGTTTGGAAAAACTAACAGTTTTCCTTCTTTGTGTATCCCTTACTGAGATTTTTATGCTCACCCCAAGTTTTTTTTGAAATGTTTTTCATAGGACATAATGTGGAATAGGGTCAAGGATGGGATCATAGAAAATTCATGCTTTCTTAAACATGTAACTAGAAATGACTTTTTTTTGGAGTTCATGTTTTGAATAAAAAGGAAGCTTTGTAGAAGTGTCTACTATGTAATCTTTTGAGATGTAATAGTTATAGTATAATTCTCTAAAACTCTAAACTTGAAAAGACCCTCTATTTGAATTATTCATTTAATTCAATAATAAGTAATGTTTAAGGTCGGGTCCTTATATTAATAATCAGATTTCATGTTATATCTATACATCAAAACATAAAAAAACTGAACATCACCAATACACAACAAGACGAAACAAGGAACAAGATTTCTAGAAGTCTCATGAACACAAAAAAATTATAATTGGAACCATGATAAAAGATAAAAACAGCAATCAACAACAAAAAACTCACCACATATTATTTTATTTACAAATGTAATCCTTTTATCAGATTCACATCTTACTTATTTCTCATTTTTAAAAAATTTATTAGTTATTTGTCACATGTATTTTTTATTATACCTTACCTACATGATTCACTATTAAAGGGAAGTAAATTAAATCTATAATTTTGATGATCAAAGATCGATGTTCCTCCTCACTAAAAGAATAGGGGATCATGTGAGCAGTAAGAAACTCCATGAAGGTTAAGCAGATGGGCTTTAGAATTAGGCGCATGACTCTTCTAGGGGGGAATACTCTAGGAACACCAAGGGGAAATGAAAAAATAATTATAGGAAGGGTATATAATGGCTTTTTTGGAAGAGATCCTATTTTTAAGGATGAATGGTTTCCAAAATTCATTGAAGTGGGATCATGGTTAAGACCATGTGGTTTGAGTATCTCAAATCCACATGATGTTTGGATATTAATGATATAATCAATATCAATGTAAACACCCATAAAAACAATCAATGATGGTTTAAAACTCAGTAAATATAAAAATTTCATTAGAAGGGTGAAATTGGGAAAAAAACTCAGGAAGCTAGAAAAATATGGAAAAGGGTGAGAAATTGTTTCGGTGTGGCACCGTTTCAGTGTGTCAATGTTGTGGTGCCACCATGTCAGTGTGCCACTACTAGGGTTCCACTGTTTTAGTGAGACTGTGATGATTAGACCGTGTTGGGTGATAGTGATGGTTCATCTGTGACAGGTGTGACCGTGACGGTTCAAACTTGACCGGTACGATTGTGACCAGATCGACAGTAATGGTACAACCGTTTTGTGGAACTAGGTTTTGATAAAAACACCTAGGACAAACCTATGTGACTGCCAAGAACACTGGAAAAACTAGATTGTTTCAATGTAAATTCTTAGGAAAAAATCATGTTCATTACATTATATACCTTTCAAACTATTCATGTCACCGAGAATTCTAAAAGCAACTGAGGAGGAAGAGGGGTCCGATAAACCATTCTCTAAGATACCTCTTAGTGAAAAACCACCATGCATTGTTCGAAAACAAGGAAATAAAGCCTAAACATATAGGAACAACACTTTTACAACTATCTCCTCAACAAGTAGGGAGACAATAAGAATCCACCTCCCTAAGCTAAAAAACAACAAAGGACGCACTGTCCAGACACATGGATTAGGGATCATCTTCATTCATGTCAAGATACTATCCACTTTTGGGTGACACTGACTCGCCTGAACTGGCTTAATTGCATCCACATAAACGCATCTTGATTTGGTACTATTTCATCCTTTACCATACATAAATATATTTCAAACACTTTTTCAAGGAAAAACATCATATTATAGTAAACAAGCTCAAGAATTAAATCACAAGCAAAACATAACAAAAAAACAAAAGAAATAAACTCAAAACAGCTCTACGTACTAGGCACATATCAATGCATCTCACTCTAATGTATTATCCTCAAGGTCTATATGCCTCCATAACACATAATAAAATGAAATGGTCCACCCATGAAGCACCTTCTCCTAAGGATTCATGATTCTTACTGGTTTCTCCACAAATGCAATGTCATCTTCCACATCTAAATCTCCCCATTTTAGGATAGGGGAGTCATCATCTAAATATTGACGGAGCAGAGATACATAGAAAACATTTTAGATCTTATCTAAATATAGTGGCAATCCCAACTAATATTCCACCTTACCAACTCATCTCAACACTTTGAAAGGTCTGATGAACCTGAGATAATGCAAGATCCCTATGACAAACCTCTATTTTCCACACTAATGGGAGACCATTAAGAACACATGGTCTCCATCCTAGAACTCCAAAGGCCACCTCCTATGATTGGCACAGGAAAAAACGATAGGGTCTTCCATGCAGAGATTCAAATGATTCCACTCCAATTTTATAGTGATAACTATTATTATAAGGAAACATTACTATGATCTATTTTCATATCTACAATCCCCTAAAGTATAAAACACATGTTTGAAAAATATCCTCAAATCTCTAGATAGTCCTCTCAGCATACCCATCCGTCTGATGGTAGAAATTTGTGATAAGAGGTAACTGAGTGCCAAAACAATGCTGAAATCACATCCAGACTCGTGAGGTAAACAAGACGTCTTGATCCGAGACGATGGATCTTGGTTTCAATGTCCTTGGTATTTATATAATAATATATTTTTTATTTATATTAATATTTATGAATAACATATAAATTTTATTATAAATAGGACACTTTTTATAATAGTTTCATCAAAACACAACAACAATCTTCTTTTAAATCGTACGTTTCACACATCCTTGAGTTATAAAAAATATAACATAATATTGTTATTATTTTAAATGGTCGATAACGCATAGGAATTTCATTAGAGGGAATGAAAATAACTAACTAAAATATAATTATACATGTTTTTTAAATATCTTTACATATATCTAATATGTTTTAGATTCTTAAAATAAGAATGAATCAATTTTTAATCATGAAATACTTTAATTTTTTTAAAAGGTCGATTTACCACCTTTTGATGGAGATCTATTTTTAAATCTAGTTTTTGTCACCTTTTTCTATTCTATTATACGAAATATTATTTTTCTTTATAATCAATAAATAAAAATTTAGTTTTGTGGAAATTTTTGTATTTTTCTAAAAGAGTTCATTATTTAATGAATAGTGGAAAATACTGCATTTTAATCTAAATCTTCCTTTTAATATAATTTATTTATATTTTTTTATTATAATTTTAATTGGATTTAAATTGTAATTGCATTATATTTTTATCATTTAATCCAATTATCAACATTTAATGTAATTTAACATTGAAATTGGACATAAACACATGTCAATCTTTTGGTAGTTTTTTACCTCTTAAAAAAGGCATATTTGGTTTTTGGAGGAGGAATTAATGTAAAATTATTTTCTTCAAATTATTTTTTTTGAATTTGTAAAAAATGGATTCCATATTTGGGATCAGGAGATCCAAATTGTGTAAGTAGTTAACATTTATTATTATAAATGATTAATAGTAACATTAATAAATATTTTATTTACCATGGTAATAGAGTAAATTTGCTAAATAAGGGTCAAAAAATATTATAATAAAATTAAATTACACTAACACATGTCTTGATCATATTGGATGATATATTTCCAGCCATTTTCATCCTTGGGTTTATTTTTTGGACCATATGAATCCAATTTTTCTGAAAATGGAATTTAATTTTTTTTTAATTTAATGGTAAGGAAAATATAACATAAACATATATATTTTATTAAAAAACATTATGGAGTAATATAAGTGATAACATTGAAAACAAATAGTAATTAGTAATATTAGAAAACTTCCAACATCATGGTACTTTATTTATTATTTTTAGACATAAAATAAATTAATTAATTTTTGAAAAAAATGATGATGTTTTGAATAACTTACTAATGAATGTTTTAAATAACTCATATTATAAAAATTACAATAAATTTATTTTGAGACACTTTCTGCCATAAAATATTTTTAATGATAATAATAACTTATTATATTTGATTTAATGATGGTTTTTTGAAATAAATATGTTGTTGTGGATTTTATAAAAGTCATGATATGATAAGTATATAAATTGAAATAAACTAAATTTTAAAAAAAATACTATTTTATTAAATGGTATACTAGTGCTAAAAATATACGATTAAGATAAATTACTTATATAAGGTTTAAAATTTTATTAAACAGCCACTTGAGTTTTATTTGTATTTTAATAGAAATTATATTAATCATACAGTATTAATAAAAAAACAAGATATGTTAAGAGTCAAATAAGAAAACTAAGGGTCAAAGATAAATGAGAATGATAAATTTGAAACCAAAACATGTCAAAAAAATATTTTTTTAGAGTATTTAGAACAAAACTCATCAAATATTCTAATTAAATTATTTTTGGAACTTTAAATAATCTAAATAAATTTTATAAAAAAACAATCTTTCAAACGTTTCAAAAGTAACCACATCCCTCTTATAAAAGGCCACCACCTCAAACCCTTACTCCCACCTCTCAAGCCCCGTTATCTCATCCAAAAACAACCCAAGTAATATCCCAAAATCCCTATATTACTTCAATATGCCTTACCTATGGAATAAGGAAATTCATTAAGGCCTTTTAGATTTAATCAAAATGAGTTACCTGATTGGAGGCAATGTCTTCTCCCAATCTTCTTTCATATATTTTCCATCTCCAACCACATAAAATAATTGTATTCAATTATTTTATAACAAAAAATGTATATTAAATATACTATTATAATATTATGAGAACTATTTGAAATAAACATACACACACCTTTATCTAATGGATATGAACACATTGTTTCTTTGTATGAAGAATTTCTCTCCCACGTAACGATTATTGTTCAATTATATCCTACCGCCTCTAATTATGGCCATTATGATGAAAATATTTTTTTATATGATATATATTATATTTATATATTCATTATGTTTAATTTTTATTAAATCATACATTTATTATTTCCATAATGTGTAAATAAGATAATTTAATTAGAGGAAGTCCAGACTACCACCCCACATTGTGAAATGACTTGTTCATTCCATACATTCATTGTATACAGAATAACCATAATTAACATATTTAAAGTATATATCATATGATTTTGTACTAGAATTATAATATATCAATGTACCATTTAGATTTCATTCCTTAAAAAAATAAAAAAAAATAAATGAATGTTGTGCTCACGCGTACATATGGCTTACCGTCTCCATGAAAGGTGCATTTCATTTCTTATATAAAAATGTTATGAAAAATTTTAAATACATATAGAATACATATATATGTTATATATGTTATTTAAAAACTGAATATAATTCAATAGATAATGGTCTTTTGACCTCATGGACAATTTTAAATTATAACAAGTTCATTTTTACTCAAGTAATGAATATCGAAAAAATGACTGATATTAACTTAAATAATTTTTTAATTTTTATAAGGTGGTGATATGTACTATGAAAAAATTTACATTAAAAAGGTTATGAATAAATTTTAAATTATCTTATGTCTATTATTCCAGAATAATATGGAACATACGTGACCATTCAGACTAAAGAAAATGGATCCTTTCACCATCCTCTTTTAGACAAAGACTTCATTTTTATGTATTTTAATTTCCATTATCTTATTATGTGATATGTTCTTATAAATCCTTATTTGTATAAATTTTACTTCCATGTAATGAGATACCCTTTTTTCTCCCATCAACCCATTTTCTGAATTTTAAAGTGACGTCATTATGCTGCCAAATTTTTATAAGGGGCTTCGTCTCAATCTTCTTTCGTT
The DNA here is from genome assembly GCA_963277665.1 of Viscum album. NCBI lineage: Eukaryota > Viridiplantae > Streptophyta > Magnoliopsida > Santalales > Viscaceae > Viscum > Viscum album. Next base: position 1,601,973,742 of record OY728141.1, on the reverse strand, counting down.
AAGGAATATCATGATATTGTGCACATTTTTATCCTATGAATTGTATATACTTTTTTTACATATGATATCATGAATCTCTATATTCTTCTAATAATATATGTTTTTTAATTTTATTATTTAATTATTTTTATTTAAGTATTTTCTCATGTGGTAAAGGACTCTATAACTAAAACATAATTTTAATTGTTTTAAACATTTATCATTATAAATAATGTACTTGGTTTAAAATGGTTTTATGTATTTCATTATGTCGAAATTATTTATTTAAAATGGTAATTTATTTGAAATGTTTCAAAGTATTATGGGACACTTTTATACAAAATTCTCTTTATAAATATTTTTAAATGGTTTTGGAAGTGGATTGAATATTTATATATATTGAATTGATTTATTGTGTTTGATGTGTGAAATTTTGATTACATAAATATTTTATGTGTCATTACTAAGTAATGGTACTTGTAAATTTTATGGGTACTTAAATGATAAACCAAATATGGGTTGTTATGTGATAAACATAGGCAGCTGAGCACAAGATATCTCCCCAAATAATTGGGTAACGTGACTAATTTAAACGATAAATTTTCTCCTATGAGATTTATGGAATATAGTGTGATGGGTATTCCAAATGTAACTCTTTATGTATCTATTAAAGATATCATGTATGTATGTTATAGTTTCTAAAAGTTACATTTTTGATTTATGATTTCTATGTGTTATTCATAAATATTATGATTTCATGAGGTATGATAAAGAGAATATGGTTTCTAATTAAGAAGTTTTATTTGGTTTATTTTTATGTATTTATGGACTAAGGTTTTCTTTCATAATTTTATAATCATTTATAACATTTTTATCCTCATCCTAGATTTTTGACATTATTTTCACAGGGTATTTGGATGGGTTAAAAAATAAGTGTTCAAAAATATTTATATGTAGAAAATAACTCTTATTTTTTTAGGATTTTTATAATTTAAATTTTTTTGGATAGAGTAGAAGTGTGTACATTTTAATTTTTGACATGTAATGTAATAGTTATGGAAAAATTCTCTAAAACTCTAAACCTGAAAATATCGACAATGTTAATTATTTTAATGGCTTATGATAATGTAATGTTTAAGTCGGTGGCCTTATAATTGGTATTAGATGTTGTTTTCGATAATTTTATAGGTTAGGGTTTCATTTAAGTATAAGTGACATATCCATATTGGATAGAATATTAGAAAGTGTCATAGTTCTTTTAGATAAATTGAGTGAGTCTAAGATAACATGAATAATCATATATTAGTGTTTAACCTCCTCATAATATAGTATATGATGATTTTACTGATATACTCACACTAGACTTTTTGGTTTTAGTAAATTTCTAGATCTAGTAGGCACTAAAGTAATAATGGATGTGAAGAACATTGCGATCGTTTTTTGAATGTGAAACAATATGAAATGGGAGGTACAATGAAAACTCTGGTCTTTATTCTTTACCAACTATCTAGAGTCATTATTGACCACTTGAACCACGGGGATTTTTTTAATGAATCATATATATAATAAATGAATCCCTTTAGAATATTAGGTGATAATCATAAAGGTATTTATATTAAAAAACATATGTGTCCAAGATGTGCAAGAAAACACCTAATAAAATGCATCAATGGGATGATAAGATGACATTGATGTTTTAATGGTGGTAATAAATAAATAACCTAACCTGGAAAAAAGAAGTGTCCAGTGGACTCTAAGAAAAAGAAATAAGTTATTTATGAGGGATTAATCCATTGTTTTAAACGTTGTTTACATGGTCATTACACAAATAGATTTCTTATAAAGAAGGTTCATGAAAGGGATCATAATTACACTACAAATATATTTTTACAAATGGGAAAGGCCATTCCAATTGAGGATAAGGTAACTAGAAATGACCAATTAATGGTATGAATTATTTTTTGCTTATGTTTTGATATTATTGAATCTTAGGATTGATTCATTAATTTTTTGTAAAAAATAATTATTTTGGAATAAGCTGAAAAAAAATTTAAGGGATCATGGAGAATGTTTTATTATTAAGATGTCAACATTTTAAAATTTCAAGAGTTATGTAAGATATCTGGGAGATGAAATGAATAAAATTATTGATGATTATTTTTAATGGGATTAATTTGGAATACATTTCTATTGTATGTGTAACCCTACAGTTTTTATGTAAAAATGATATTTGACGATGAATTATAATTTATTTTTGGGATATAATTATAATGAACCATTTGGGTTTATATGATCCTTGAATTTGATGCAATTAAAGGTTATTAATTTTTTTGATTAAAATGTGAGGTATGGGATATAATTTGTGGTTAAAATATATTCTGGTTATTTTTGAGGAGTTTATATCATTTTTAGGAATATTATAAAATTATATATTTTTTGAAAAGGGACAACACATATATCATTTGACAATCTGTCATATTAGACAAATCTACTGGAAGTGAACCCACAACCAAAGTGCAACTAGGATTTATCACCTACCACTGGACTAAGTGATGTATCTATCTTGTATGACTACTCATTTTTTGTTTAATGATTTTATGGATAAATAATGTGTGGATTTTGGGAACTTATGATTTTTCAAATGGATATCCATAGTATAAAAAATTATTTGATGATTAAGTGATAAATGTTATTTTTGAAGACATTCACTCTTTTGGGAACACTATATGCCTATGGAAAATAAAATACTATGGGATTTAATTTTAGGAGTAATTGTGGATTTTAATTTTATATGAATATATGTTTTCATTTTGGACTTATTGAGATTTGTTTTTTTTTGAAATGATTAACCAATCATAGATAATATGTGATTAGTTTAATTATATTTAAGCATGTGACTTTAAAAGTAGTGGATATTATTTTAGAGATAAATTTTATGATTATTTGTGGAAGACAATGGGATCAAAAATCCTTCTGAATTTTGGGTTTCAATCATAGTTTGGATAATTTATAATAAATTTAATTAAAATTATTTATTTAATGGTCTTTTTTTGAACTTATGGTATTATTTGTTTAATTTTTGAGATAAAGAGTAGTATTTATTTCTATAAAGGATTGTTCTTTTTTGGTATCATCTCACCTTATACTAACCTTTTTGGTTTTGGTTAGTTTCTTAAAGACAAGGGATATATATAATTCATCATTATTGGATTATGTGATTCTCAAGAAGTTGATTCTAGCACTTCCAGTGAGATCGAGCCATTTTGAATATGCTTCATTTGGAGAAATGATGAGTTTGTGGTAGGAATTTATTTAATAATGAAAATATACTTGAAAACTAAGTATATATCCTTAGATTCTAAGTCAATCTCATAAATAAATTCCTCAAAATTATAAAAGGGGACAAAAAAATATTATCTGTTAACTATTCCTACTAGGTAATCAACGACCAACTAACCCATCACATGTTTATGGTTTTCTGGTAGTTAACTTTATCCTAGTCTTGTTTTCTATCACTCTCCATCATAACATGATGGTCTATTTTCTCTTTCATATCCATGTTTTACTACATGGAACCCTAGTATGGGTTATCTCTGGTGACCTTTGGAATCGTCTTTTTTTCTATTAGGGTAATAGTTTTATTGACTCTTTTTCTGATGTTGTACTTTTAATGATGTTTCCAGGCCCAGTTTTAAAATTACGATGATGCAATTTCCAAAAGGGGTGAAGGATGTAACGACCAATGTATTTATATAATAATAATTTATTTCATTTCTATTCATATTTATGTATAACATTTAAATTTTATGTTAAAGAGGATACATAGTCTTATATCATACTAAATACGCAACAATAGGTTTCTTGGAAATCATATATTGCACAAAACCTTTAGTTATAGTGAAAAATAATATAAAAATATTATTATTTTAAATTATTTTTAACGAATTGCCTTTGTATTGTTGGGAATGAATATAACTATCTAAAACAGGATTATACTTGTTTGTTAAATGTCTTTACATTTATCTAATAAATTTTAGAGGCTTAAATAATAGTGAATATTATTTTAAGCATGAAATACATGAATATTTTTTTAAAGGTCCATTCACCACCTTATGATGGTGAAACCATTTTAACTCTTGTATTTTTCACCTTTATATGTTCTATTTTAGAAAATATTAATTTTCATTATAATTGAGACATCAAATTTTACTTTGGATAAACTTTTGGAATTTTTCTGAAAAAAATTCATTTTTTAATGAATAGTGAAATATATTGCATTTTAATTCAAAACATCCATTTAATATAATTTATTTATATAGTAGGACTTTAATTTTAATTGGTTTTAAAAGTGTAATTAGACTATATTTATCTCATTTAATACAATGTTTTTCATTTTAAATAATTTCACTTTGAAATTGGATATAAACACATGTCATTATTTTGGTAGTTATTACTTCTTAAAAACCCGCCTTTTGGTTTTGGCAACAAAATTAATATTAAATTAATGTCATCCAATTATGTGTTTTTAATTTAGAAAAATGTATTCCATATTTGGGATCATGATTTCCAAATTGTGTAAATGGGTAACATTTATATTTAGAAATTAGGAATAGTAACTTGAGTAAATATTTTATTTACCATGGTTAAAAAGGAAAATATACTAAATAAGGGTTAAATAATAATATTATAATAAATATAAATTACCCTAACACATTTTTTAGTCCTGTTGGATGAGATATTTCCTACCATGGGCATCATTGGGTCAATTTTAGAACCCATGGATCCACTTGTGTGTGAAAATGGCATTTAATTTCTTTTAATTTAATGTTAAGGAAAATATAACATATACATTTATATTTTACTAAAAAACTATTTATATGGGGTAATATAATTTATCTCATTGACAATAAATATTAATCATAAAACTAAAAAATTTCCAACATAGTTGTATTTTATTTCTAATTTTTAAACATCAAATAAATAAATTTATTTATAAGACAACGATGATGTAGTGATTAGATTTTTATTGAATTTTTTTAAATATATGAGATTATAATAATTAAAATAAATTTATTTTAAAACATTTAACTCCATAAGATAATTTTAGGGATAATTATGACTTGTTATCTTTGAACTAATGTAGGTTTTTTGAAAGAATCAATTTTTTATGTATTTTTTAAAAGTCATGATATGAATTGTATATAAATTGATATAAATGAGTTTTGAAAACAAATATTATTTTATTAAATAATATAATAGTCCTAAAAATATATGATTTGTCCAAATGAGTTATATAAGGTCTAACATGTCATATTTGAACCACATTAGATTGTATTTTCAATTTTTAGTCACTATATTAACCATATAGTATGAATATACATGAAGACGTGGTAAGAGTATAATATGTTAACAAAGGGATATAGATAAATGGTAAGATTGAATTTGAAACAAAACATGTGTAATGGCTTAGGATATATAGAAAAATACCCACCTTATCTTCTTGTTAAATGAGTTTTAGACCATTTGAAAACTGAAATTTTGTTTATAATAAAAAAATCTTTCAAACTTTCCAAAAGTACCCATCGTCCCTCTTATAAAATGACAACACATCTAAACCTTACTCACACATCTCATGCCTCCTTTGATCATTCTACATCTGACAAAATTATCTCCCAACATCCCTCTATTCCTCCTAGAATCCTTACCTTGGACATAAGGAAATCCAAAAAGGCCTTTTTAGCATAAATCAAAAATAGTTGCCTAATTTGAGTTAATGTCTTCCCTCAAGTTGATACATTTATTTTCCTTAACCAACCCCTCATATATATTTATTAAATTCTTCTATAACAAGAACATGAATATCCAAATTAATAGGACGTTTCTACATCTATGATTCGAACTACACATACACACTCCTTCATCTAATGGATATGAACATATTGTTTCTCTGTACGGCGAAATACTGCCTCACGAAACAATAATTGTTAATTTTTTTTAATACCGCTTCTCATGGTGGTAATAATGATGGAAGTATATTATAAATATTATATATTATATTAATATTTTTTCTATTCTCCTATCTTTTATTTAAATAATACCATTATTATTTCCATAATGTGTAAATAAAATAATTTCATTTGAGGAAGGGTGGACTACCACCCCATCAATGTGTGATGACCCATTCATGACATACATGGAACATACAAATAATGGAGTTAATTAACATATGTAATGTATATATCATTGTATATTATAATTCAATCATAAAATACATATGTATCTATTCGTTTTCATTCATATAATATGGTAATAAAATGCAAGTAGCGTTCATCCGTACGTACGGTTTACAGTCTCCAAGAATGATTCTTTTCAATTATGATATACAAATGTTATGGAATATTATTAATAAATATATACTGGATATATATTATATATATGATATTGAAATCATAAATATCAATCATCATATAATGTACTTTTTACCTCATGGACAATTTTTAATATTACACGTTCATTTCTGACTCAAGTATCGAATATCAACAAGACCACTAATATTAACCTAAATAATTATGAAATGTTAATATTGTGGTAATAAGTGATATAAAAGGAATAATACAATTGAAAAATGTACTAAATCAACTTTAAATTTACGTAATTTTATTATTTAGGATGGACAAGGAACATACGTGATATGTCGGGCTCAAGGTAAGGGATCCTTCAACCTTCCTCTATTATTCATTGATTTATTTTATTTTATGTATTTTAATCTCCATTATCTTATATTTGGATATTATATTATATATCATTATTTATGTACATTATATGTATAAGTGATGAGAAACCCTTTTCTTCCTCCATCAACTCATTTTTTGAATTTTATGGTAATGTCGTTAGGTTGCCAAATTTTTGTAATGGGTTTCATCTCAATATTCTTTAATTAAGGCATATATTGATATCATGGACCTTTATTCTCATATAAGGTTAATAAACATTCATTTGACATAAGATTTCATAAATCTCCTTATTCTCATGATAATATATGTTTTGTTTAATGTTATTATTTAATTATTTTTATTCAAGTATTTTCTCATGTGGTAAGAGACTCTTTAACTAAAACAACGTTTTAAATGTTTTAATGATTTAACATTCTCATTAATGTCAATGTTTTCAAATGGTTTTAAGAATTTATATGTATGGACATTAATTTTTTAAAATTTTAATTTATATAAAAAGTTTCAATGTGTTATGGGTAACTTTTATTCGCAATTTTCTTTATTTAATGTTTTAAATAGATTAAAAAATTTTACACCATGAATTGATTAATTGTTTTTGCTGAGTGAAATATTGATAACACCAATGTTTTATGTGTTACAATTATGTAATGGAATATGGTAATTAAATATGGGTTATGTAATAAATTAAATATGGGTGGTTCTATGATAGACCTAGTGCATGAGAGCCTAATATAGCTCTCCAATGCATTGGGTAAAATGAAGAAGGTAAATGTTAATCATTCTCCTATGAGATTTAGGTAACATACTGTGATGGGTATTCCAGACGTAAATCCCTATGTAGCTTTGAATTCAACAATGTATGTTATGGATGCCACAATCTTCCATATTTATTTAGGATTTATATTTGTTATTCATAAATCTTATGATGTATTGTGGTATGTTAAAGAGAATATGTTTTATGATTGATATGGTTGATTTCATTTACTATTACATATTAATGGACTAACGTTTTATTTCCTTATTTTATTATCCTTACTGAGAATTTTAGGCTCATCCCATGTTTTTGAAGTGTTTTTCATAGGGTATGTAGAAGGTTAAGAGAAATAAAGTATTCAATAATATTTATTTCAAGAAAAGAACTCATGTTTTATATAAGGAGATTTATTATTCTGAAAAAAATGGATACTTTAGAAGTATCCACTTTTTTGTTTTTGAGATGTAATCTAATAGTTACAGCCTAATTCATTAAAACTCTTGGCCAAAAATGATTCTCAATGTGAATTATTGACTTCACTCAAGATTATGTAATGTTTATGGCTGGGTACTTATATTAGAACTCTATCCAACCACCCCACAACACCCACATACCTCTGTTCTCAGGCATCCACTGCACTTGACTCGTTGATCACTAGGATGTGAGCTGTTGTTTTCAATTGAGCCACCACTTCCCAGATATCATCATAGCCTCCCTAAGCCCCGGGTAGACATATAATGAAATCCCTTGATATTGCATCCCACTTCCACTTGGGGACATCTAAATGCTGCAACAGACTATCAAGAACATGGTGTTTATCATTCACCTGCTGACACACTAGGCACATTTTCATAATCTCTACTACAACCCTCTTCACCCTGGGAAAATAATACTATTCCATTAGGACTCGATACATAATGGAAACTCTTGGGAGTATCACTAGAGGTGATCTAAGGAAATGATAGATGTCTCCCTCATGCATTGTTACTGGGAAAAACAACTTCCCTGAAACAACATCTGATTCTGACTATCTTCTGACCATCCCTTTGATGGATCACCATGGTTAGAATGATCACACATCACAGGAGTCTCTATGAATCCCCCCTGAGACTCTTCCACCTAACGCCCAAAGGTATATTGCACTGTCATTTAGAATAGACAGCCCCTACCATTGTCTTCTCTCGTATCCAGACACAAAGCGACCAACTCCTCCATTTTATTCTACGAATTATTGGGTTCCCTGACTACCTCCTTTTATGATTTCCAACTCAAATCATTGGCCACTACATTTCCCTATCCTAGGGTATAAGAGATCTCAAAGTCATTGACTAGGAGAAAATCCAACCACATCCATCGCTGCAAGATCAGTTCTCACCAGGAGAAGATATACCTCAATATCTCTTGATCCTCAAAAACCAAAAATAATTCCACGAAGAGGTAAATCTTACACAACATCAGATAAATGATGACTGCTAAAATTTCCAGTGATGTGTTTCCTAGTGATTTTCAAGAGGACGTAACTACCAAGACCCATATGAGATCAATCCCCACTGATGCATTAGAACACATGCCAAGACTAGATCAGAAGCATAATAGAACAAACTGTTCAATACCCCTTCCTCTAGAAACCTCAAAACTGGAGGACTGAATAACTTCCACTTCAGATAGTTTAAGGATGCCTAAAAAATCTCATTCCACATAAAGGACTTCCACTTTATGGTCAAATCTATTAGCAGAGCTGCAACTTGAGAGATGTTAGGTACGAACCTATGGTAATAGCCTACCTTACCAACAAAGCTACGGACATCTACCATATCCTTGGGTACATTCCAAGAAACAACTACTTCGACCATCGACTGTTCTACTTCTATCCCCTACTAGGAAACCATAAGTCCAATGAAGTGAACCTATCATGTCCAAAAATTTCCCTTGGACAACTTTCTATGGAGCTGGTTGTGCAGGAGGACCTCCAAGATAGTCCTCATAAGCTCAGTGAGCTCTTTCTCTGATTGTGAGTAGATCATGATGTCATCGATGAACACGATGATAATCCTATCTAGGTAATTATAGAAAATAGAGTTCACAAGAACCATGAACATACTAGTTCACTCATGGGAATGTCCATGAAGTCAAAGTTCCTATACCTACACCTAAAAGCAGTCTTCACGTTATCACCCACCTCTACCATCAACTTGTGATTTCCAAATGTCATGTTGATTATAGAGAAAAAATATGCTCCCTACAACAGGTCAAAATGACCTTCAATCCTTAGAAATGGGTAACAGTTCTTGTCTATCACCTAATTCAGCCTCTGGTAATCTATAACGAGAAACAGTCCACTATCTACCTTATTTTCGAACAAGACAGGAGGACCCCACAATGACACACTTTTCCTGATAAAAACCCTCTCCATTAGGTCTTCAACCTGAATCCATAACACCCACAACTCAAAGGTCTCCATCTCATAGGGAGCCATCAAAATCAAATGGGCACCCGGTTTCACATCTATTCCAAACTGAACATCACATCAAGGGGGTAGAAGTACAAACACTTTGGGTAAGAAATCCAATCACTCACTAAAAATCCCCAAAAAATCCATAGTCTATGGACTACTGATTCAATTGACATCTCATCCAATAAGGAAAGATGAGTATATGCACATTGTCTACCTTTTTAAAAACTCCTCTTGCCAACGAAAGCTACATGATGGATCCCCACGTCTTAGAAAGGGAATCTTATCCTGAAGTAGTTCATAAAAACATGCACAGAAAGAAACATGTCGATGCCTAGGATTAAATAATATGGTTTCAACTGTAGAAGAAGAAGATACACATTGGAATGATGTGTCCCCAAAATTATTCTACATCAACATCAAACATCAAACAGATTGGCCGGACAACCAACTAGAATACTCAACACTAGGAGTATCGGAAGTCTGTCAACATCCAGTTCCTGAGCATGGGCTACACTGGGTGAAACAAAGGATTGAGTGGCTCTTGAATCAAACAAAGTAGACACGAGAGTATGAAAAAAAACTAATCATACCACGAACAACCTATGACATAGCAGGAACTGCTACCTATATAGTGTGAAACTTCCCACTCCCAAGCCCTCTACCTCTTTGATGTTGACTGCCTCCCCAAACATTCCCTGGTTGAGGTCCCTGACGAGAAACCTATGCTCTCCCATCTGCACCTTCTTCCCATTTTGGAGTGGGAGAAAGATCCCCCTGCTGCTAGAATGGCCTGACCAACAACTGTTTCTACTGAGGTGTGCATTGAGCTATCCCACCCCCACTGCATAGAGCTCGAGTTGGGAACTGGTTCTGAAGATGTCCACGACCTCTAAAAATAAATCAAACTCATTTCAAGCCCATAAAGAAATAGAAAGGGCTAATAGATTGAAAATAAATAGTGGATTCCTTTTCCCTTTTGGCCGAAACATATAAGGCCCTTCTACCGATGACATTCTTCCAATGGCCTTTCCATTTGACGAACTTAGTAGGCTCCCCTTTCACAGTGCACCTCCCAGCTAGTTCCTCATTTAAACTACTTTATCCTTATTCGACACCTCTAGGTATGTAGGCTTGATGAATGGAGTAAAAAAATACTAAGGATAAGGTTGGGGTGCCTCCTATAAGAACCTCACTTTGGACCCATTTTCTAGGAAGAGATCTTGTTCGAATCATAGGAGATCCTTAAACATGATCCCCAATTCACCTACTAAAGCACTCATGTGCTGGAGGGAGAGTATATCCTACCTCTTATCATAAATTATCATGAAAGAATTGAATTTTTCTTGGAAATCTCTTTAAAAATCATCCCACAAAACCTCAGTCTCATTTTTCTCCCTGAGGTCAAGCGTCCACCAGTTACATGCTGCTCCTATCATCCCCGGTCACTACCAGAGGAACCATGTACTCTGTCGGATCCTCAAAAAAGCTTAAAGAGATCACTAGCTCCTCAATATAACCATTAATTTTAATGTATGATATGAGTTCCAAATACATCCCCAAAGTATTCCACTGGATGGAAAAATTCATATTCTACAACTGGTCATCTTACTCCTCTTGATCGGCCCCCACTGATCAACCAGGTTAACCTATTCGGCCTCAACTGCTCTTACCACATATTAAAGATATCCGAGTTCTATAACTAAAAAGGTAAACAAGTAACTCTTAATCCCATGTAATGTATATTTTTTAAATTATTTTTGACTATACATTTATTAAAATTCCAAAAACACTATAGACATACAAGAAAAAAAGTCATTATAAAGAATGTACCTCTCCAAGAGACTCTACCCTGAAATCGGTGTAGCCTCACTTGTTCGTTCAGTGGGTCTAGATTCATTACCTTAGATCGTTGGGGGCCCTAAAATCTTATCTACAAGTCAGTCTTCCCTAGCCTATATCACTAACCAAGATATCCTAACACCATTTCCCAAACATCCCAAGAAATCATCATTGTCCCTAACTCCAAACTCCATCCAATCTCTCAAAAACAAAGTCGTGATACCTTTCTATCATGACCAACCTTATCCAATATAAGGGAAGGAGCAAGAAATAGCCATACCCTTCCTTCCCAATGTATAAGGAAAGATAATTCCCATAGGTCCCTATCTTGAAAGGCCTAGAAGTGGAAACTAGCACCAAGAGTATATAGTATCATGTAATAATTGAAGGCACTAACCTTTTTATTGAACAATATCTTGAGATAAGATGGTAAATCCCAAACAACTTCAAATTACCAAAGTAAATGTATAGCCTAAATCCATTCCCATATTCTTGTCCAAATGAAAATATGATAAAACCTATAATGAAAATTTCAATGAAATGTACAAAAATAAAAAGAAAATTTTTAGCAACAACCATTATCTCAACGAATGAGATAGTAAAGCCCAACACAATCCCAAAATTCCTCCTATAAACCGAAAAATAGTTTTGTATATGTAGTGTTAGTATATGAGAATACTCAGTAGGGAATCAAAAGAATCCCATGAAAAAGTGGGGGAGAAATACTAGTGCTTGTGTGTGAAAAAAACATAACCTCATGAACCTACTACGACATAATATCCATCTGATCCACACCAATGCACACTAACCAATGTAACAAAAGTCATGTAAAGTATTAGGAAGATAGAATCGATATTTATGTACCCCTAACTACTTTTCCAATAGTTAACTACTCATTCCTAATGGATAACATATTTATGACACATATCTTCCCTCACTCAGTCCCACTTCCACAACCAGCCCACACACAAATGGGCTACAAACCACACACAATCCCACACATAGACACCTGGGGCACAACAACACACAATCTTGTCTTTAATAACCAGGGCCACAACAACAATGCCTCATTCTTGAAGACACATGAACCTCATCTCGTAGACACTTGGGAATACCACCTTCTCCATATACACTTATGTCTCTAATCCAAAAAAACTTATCCCGAATGATATAAGACTATGGTAGGCCTCATTATTTTATAGTCTTCTAGAGTACACCCAAGTGTAAAGATCCCCGAAGAGGTTCTATGGAAGAAATTCAGTACACATCCATCCATCCTCCCATTGGGATGTTGGAAAAGACGTCCTCTCACATGTAGGGGAGGTGTTTGGATCATAGTGCTCAACAAGGGTGGGGTGAATATAGAAATCACAAGGAACTAATATATATATATATATACGTTAAAAAACACGCATCCCAACATATGGATTTCTAACACAATATCCAGCACACTCAAAACAATGTTTTCCACTACCTCTATATGATAAACCATACAATATACAAAAGGTAAAAATTCATCTCGAGCCCATTCCCATTAAATTGATTTCTATATGTAAAATTATGTGTTAATTTTAATTATTACATCACTACCCTGAAACTATCAGCCATAACCATATAAAAACAACCAGAAAAATCAAACTTTAGTCCCACTGCATAACCAAACAAAACCTGATTTAGAGTGAACTACCGAAACCCCCACTCTTCCTAGACACATGTTTAGTTATTTACAACAATCATTTTTAAAAATTATTCCGAAAAATCCTTTTCTCACAACCCATCTCTTCATCCTGCTACCCTACAATTCCTAAATGCAATCATACTACATATAAGCTCATAAACACACTACAGTCCCACTACTAGATGTCGCTCTATGACCATAACACGACATTAATAATTCAACTACCTTCAAGTTCATCCATTCCACCATTAATCAATCTCCCAAACTAAGATTCTGTCACACCTCTCCTATATCATCTCATGTATAAGGCCCACAACCCCATTGAATACACATACCACACTCTTCCCCTAAAAACAACTCCTTTTTCCAAAACTGTACTCTCTATCATGCTCACAAAACTTGCACCACACCCCTCACAGAAGGTCACATAATTAAATAGAACACTGAACTTAGAATCACGTATCAATAGGATGTGCATATATTCATATTTAAGAGACATAGGTTCTTTAATTACTCTTTAACATAACTGTGGTGATAAAAAAATATGTTTGATCATAGGGAATCCATTTAGTTAAATGAATATAGATGATTAATCAAATTTAATGTCACATATATACATCAAAACATCAAACCAAAATAGAACATAAACAATACTAAAAAAATGACCATATATAACCATGATTTTAAGAAGGAATATGACCACAAAAAAATTATTTTTTGAACCAAGATAACACATAAAAACAACTATAAACAGACTAACACCCACTACCCATTATTTTATTGACCCCTGCTATATTATGATCATATTTACCTTTTATTTATTTCACATTTTATGAAATTTTCACTTACCTTACTCAAAAGGATTCATTAGTATACCCTCCCCATGTGATGCACTATTAAAGGAAAGAAAAATAAATCCCCACATTGGATTATCAATGATCAACGTTCCTCCTTATGTCAGGAACATGGGATCACATGAGCAGTAAAAAAACTCTAATAAGGCTTAGAAGAAGGGATCTAGAACATGTGAACAACTAATCTAGGGAAGAAGGCTCTATGTGCACCATAAAGACCCAAAAAACACACCAGGAAGGGAAGATCCCAGCTTTGATGGGAGAAATTCTATATTTAAGGAAGAATGGTTTCCAAAAGTCATGTATGTGGGATCGTGGATAAGACCATTCATTTTGAGTATCTCAAATCCCCAGGGTGATAATATATTAATTATATAAATAATATACTTTTAAATTCACTTAAAAATTTCAAGGAAGGTATGAAACTTGGTTTATGTCAAATAAGATGGTATAGTGGTGAAACTGGGAAAAACTCAATAAATAGGAATATATTGTCAAAGAGGCACACACTGTTTCGGTGTGGCACTATTGCGGTTACACCATTATAGTGCCACCATGTCTATGTTCCACCACTACGGTTTCACCATTACAGTGGCAACATTTTGGCATGCCACCATTATGGTGCCACCATTACGGTGCCACCATTTTGGTGTGACTAGGATGGTGCGACCAATTCAATTGACTATGTCGTTGTGCCATGTCCAGTGCGACCATGACTAGTGTGACCATGCCCTGTGTGACCATGACAATACGAAACATTGGTGGGACTAGTATTTTTGAAAAATCATATTATAAACAACAAATATCCCCAAGAACACCCTAAACACTAGATTTTCTCAATGGAAAGGCTCAAAAAAAACCAGTTCATTACAGTCACAACCATTAATATTGAAATTATTTCCATGGTCAATGTGGTTAAAATTTCTATGATATGTGGTTGTAACAATTGGTAGTTTGAATTTTATTTTATCAACAATGTAGATCTATCAAATATTTAAATATTCATCTCTCCTTTTTGTTAACTACCATATAGATCAAATCCATGGAATCACTCTCAAATATGACCTATTTTATCACACATTCATGTTGTGAAGAAAAATATTTTTCCGATGGTAATGAAAATAAATGTGTTATTTATAGTGAAATTATTTGGTCCAATGAGTTAACTGAAATCTTATTTACTATATTATAATGATATTTACATAATACAATTTTATAGGCTTTTTTAACCATTAATTATTATATAAAAAAGAGGAATTTCAATTTGTGAATGTTCTCATTATTATCATAAAACAACTCTATTAACTATTAATTGATTTTTCTTACCCTTATAGATAATGAATGTTTTTAATTAAGTTTCAGTTAAAAATGTTTTGATATATGTGGATTAAATTAATTTTAAGAAATATAAAATATTTAATTTTTTAATATTTATGGATTTTCATTATTTATTTATTTTAGTAGAGATGTCTTAAAAAATGGGGATTCTTCAATAAATTCATAAAGTTATGATAAAATAAAATATATATTATCAAAAAAATTTAATTATATTATAATAATTTATATTGTTTTATTGAACATCAACTATTTTGATAATTACATTGGTATAAAAATTATTCATTACAATTAAACTACTGACCCCTTATGATTTTTACTAGTATACATCAATTATTCTATATACCTCAACTAAATTAAATTTATATTTTATAGTGCCATGATATATTGATGAAGATTGTAACATTTTTTAAGTCATTTATTGGTTTCTTATATATGATTCCATTTACAAATATAATAATATATTATGGTGGATTGTATATGGGTTTCAATAGGAATAATCAGATGGGTTGTTTAATGTGATAGGCAGTGCATTGGAAAATATATTTTAGTGGGTGAATAAGATCACTCCTATAAAAATATAATCATTTTGGGGAGCATAATTTTCCAAAAAAGGTATGGGTGATAATGGTACCCCTTATATGTTTTCCCCTATTTATAAAAAACCTAAATTTCACTTCATTATCTTTGAATATAAATATAAACCAATTTATTTTAAATATTATTTTCTTACAAACTAATTTTTCTATGATTATGGTACCTCAGATTAGTTTTATTTTCTAGATTTACTAAATTATATATTGTATATTATTATTTTATGATGGTTTTATATTTAAATATCTAGAATAATTAATAACATAGTTTTTGGCTACTAAAATTTTTACGTGATTAATTGTGTGTTAAATAATTTCTAGAAAAATAAACACCTCAAATATTGTAGCAATGGTTGAAATATTCCTTAACTACATTAAAAACACCAAATGCAAAGATTACATGACCAAAAAATATCATTCATTAAATCCACCACTAATATTATCTTGGTAATCATTTTTTAGAAACAATACTATAATAAATGTAGATTCTAAAACATCAACTAATTTACATAAATATATTATTTTACAAATATTTATTAAAATTAAAATGGTAGATGTTAAAAAACACATATTAGTGATAAAAAGATTTCAAAAAACAAAACTACATTTCAAGATAAAATTAATTGTTTGCAAACATGTTAATTTATAGAATCAGTTACAATTACCACTAATTAAAATACAATTCATTAATATAAATGAAATTGGAAAATATTCATTGATTATCTATTTTTCATATAGATTTTTATTTTATTAATGTACAATATCAACTCAAAACCCAACTGATAGATCACCTTAGATTAAATAAATGAATATCTACCCATTAAATCAAAATAAAATTAAAAAACTAAAAATATATCAATAATAGTAGTTCCTCAAACTATCAATAGATTTTTTTTTATTTTGTAGGTACGTGTTACAATGTGTATAATCACACAAATTAAGGTATATTCTAATAATTATTTGTAGGATTTTATCTACCCTTTATCTATATTTTATATTCTCTTCCATTATATTTATTATATAGTCCCTTATATTTATTTGGAAATATTTTAGAGCCTTTAATTAAAGATAAAACATATTCTCTATGTTAAAGAGGATGATGATTAAAAAATTATTTTAGGTTGAAAAACTTCATAACCTAATACCAAGTATTTGAAGACTTTTTACAAACATGATATTAATAGAAAACATTTCACATTGAAGGCATAATAAAAGAATATGCTTTTATATAATGGTAGAAATTGGATTGGTGGGTCTTGAAACAAATTTGATACTTATCCTTATGAACTCCCATTGTATTTTATTTTTACTATATGATGAATTCTTCATTCCACAAGCTATTACTAATGAACATCCCATAACTACCATTGCATCCATATTAGTTACAAAAATCCTGAAATTGTTAACCACCTCATCGTATATGAAAAAACATAATAGTATAATCTCATATCATATCTCTATCCTTAGGACTAGCTCAGACCAATGATCTTTGAGAGTGTCTTTGAGGAGGAGCAACAGATAAATCTTATATAATTTTCATATTTATATAGTAAAATAATATCAATATATTTTTTAATTTTAATTTTCCTTTCAGTAATATTTTATTTGATCAATTAGAATTATATGTATTTTGTATATAAATTTATTAGTTATATTAAATATATGGAATAGTTTTCTAACATAAAAAACCTGATTAATTTCATATATTGTTTTTTATTTTATTTTTAAAATGTGTTACCATGTATTCTAATTAGTTTGGGTGTTGAATGATGTTGTGAACTAGTTAGGAAAAATCATTAATGAAAATATGTTGCTACTTAATAATTTACTAGAATGACAACCATTATGTAGGGATACCATCATATTATGACTTCTTCCTCAAGATATCAACATCAACCCCAACATAGAGTTACAAATAATTTGGTAAAAGGAGTCCAATGATAGTGTCAACAACATCATCGATTGATGAATCATAATATATAAAACATAAGAAGGTGTAAGGGATTAAAAAGTGGTTATCACAATATTATAACCTCACAAAAAAACATCATAATATTATAGAGCTCCAATAATACCACATGATGTAATCTTATACTACACCATGATCAAACATTTTGCTATAAATCTAACACAATAATCAGATGTGTGCCAATGTAGCATTAGAATCCAACACATAGTACATTCTTGATTTAATGTAAGGATATGTGTGATACACTACTTTTGGTAAGACCAAATTTATTAGTTATGAAGTCCATGAGAGTGAAAACATGACCTCTCATCTAATTACAATTCTATGTTGATATCCAATAAACCAACACACCATAACATAGAATTTATTCTAAATCAAACTCTATCAAATACTAAAACTCAAAATTAAATTTCTTCCATAATTTTAATTATTATATTTCATAGATATAATTTCCACCTATTGAGGTATCATATTTTGACCAAAAACAATATTATTTAATTAATTCACCCATGAATCCTCATTTCATCCAAAAAAAGAATCAATAAATTCATGTAAGAATAAATTTTTTTTTGAAGACTAAAGGAGGGCCATGGATATCATATCCACTCTATATAGAACAAATGATATCCAACATGATCACAAATATTCCTATATAAATAATTTCCTAAAACAATTGTTTATTGATTAAAATGAAATTCAATATGAAAAAAGATATAAAATTGATGGAAATATGATATATTATGGGATTACGTGCTGAAATTAAGACAAAACAAGTGTGGAATTAAACATCCCTCAAGGAAGTGATCTTATCTATCAATGATACATGTCTTGATAAAATCATGGCCATAAAATGAAATTATTGAATATGAAGAATTCAATTCAAATGAAAAAATGTGTTAAATATTTTGATGAATAAATAAAATTGCCTGAAGAAATGGAGTTATACAAGGCATAAAAGACTGGTAAAAAGAAACTAAAGCTAGGGGATCATTCTCCTATTGAGATGATGAGTGAATATCCCTATGTAATTGTTTTAGAATCTTCTTAAACCATATATTTTCTTGATTTTTTATAATTTATTGTATAAATACAATTTTAATATATAAAATTATAAAATTTTAGTTGATTTTCCTCTATTTACCACAATTATTTATTTTAGTGATATAATAAATGTATTATTCATTATATATATTCAGTTTTATTATTATTTATTTATAAATATGATTAAATATTTTATTGATGAGTTAAAATTTAATTCTTTTTCTGATTTTCCATTTTATGTATTTTTTTATGATGGAATTAATATTTCTGAAAATTGTTAGTATAATAGAGGTATTATATCTATCATGTCAAGGGATATGTTAATAGTGGTATTATGTGGATCCATTATAATTTATATATTAATTTTTAAAATTATATAACTCTTCCATATTATATTTAGTTTTTTATAATTGTTCATATATTTTTATTCTTTTTATTATTCATCATTATCATTATTTAGTAATTTATATGATGTCTTATTTCCAAAAAAATACCATAATTTTTCATAATGAATAAATTATATATAATCCTTAGGAATCTAAAATAATAATTAAGTAATGGTAGATTTGTAAAATCAGTTTGGTTCATGACTAGTAGGCATTGAATTATTGCATGAAACATTTGACTATGTATACTGTAAATTGGAATTTTAATAAAAAATTAATCGACGCATTATAATTAGAGTTAGTTTTTTATCATTATGGGTGGGTATTTTAGATAATTATGGACCCTTATGTATTAGGTATTGACTCTCAAATATTTAGTATAAGTCATAATTTACTTATATAGATTGAGTGTTTGGAAGGGTTGGTAAAGGATCTTACTATTTTGTATATTGTGATATGTGAATGTTTACATTTATTTATCATATTTTTGAAAAAGAGATAAATGTTTCAAATGATGTTTGATGTCAAGATTATTTTTAAATATTATAAAAATTAATGTATAGTTATATTTTTTTTTATAGTAGACTCATACATATTTATTGGAAAATATATTATCAAATGTAATTTTTTGTGAAGATGAGAAATTTATTTATACATATAAATTTTACGTAATTGTTTTATATTTATATATATAGATATTACCCTTATAGTTTCTAGAAATTTTATCTTTTGAAAGATAAAAAAATTTCTATATATGTTTCTTTTATGATCTGAGATATAGTAATTTCCATGTTGTAAATATTCTTATGATATTATGTTGTAATGGAAATGACTTCAATGATTTCTATATAGAATAATTGAGGAAAAAAATCGATGAAATCAAAAGAGGTGAAAATAATAATATTTAGGGATGTGTATTTGTAAATTATTTATCATCGATTATTATTGGATTACAAATCATATTAGATGATAGATGTTAAATTATAATATTATTCAAATTTAAAAGGTTTTATTATTAAGGGTTTCTAATTTTTATGATTTCATGGAGTTTTATAATGATAATAAATATAAATACTGTAAATTTAATTATGAGTTATTTAAAAAATTTATTTAAAATTGTAAACATACTATTTCCATGTGAAATTTTCAAACATAGTTATTTATGGTAGATCATAGTTTTATCCATTTATTTCCTACAAATTAAATCAAATGATTTATTTCATTAATGTTATGAAACATTGATCATACATGGTATTAAAATAAAATATTAAAATCTAAAAGTGATTAGATTTTGAAATTTCAATGATGGGGCACACGTATATCATCATTATATCATCTCTGAAGGGAAATTGATCAGTTTTTTATACTAGGATATCATCTATATAAATATAGTGGGTTAACTATTTGATTATTTCATTATGTTAAATTTTAACCACTATAATGTATCTATTGTATATCTATAAAAAGGGGGTACCACTATAAAAATATACTAACACAATTCTACCAATATAAAAAAGATAATTCTAATGGTTCAGAATGTCTAATATTTTTGTTATAGTTTTTCAGTTTATCTTTATAACGTCCTTGTTTATATCTTATTTCATTTAAAACATTTGGATGACCCAACCGCGTAAAACTGGGCTTTTTTATGAACCATTTATAATATAAGAAATCTATTGTACGTCCATACTCTTAGGAAGAGAGTTTCATGTGTAGATATATGATCATTTCGATCTGAGCTACAATAAACTACATGTATTAACATGTTAATTTTTCCTTAATCTATTCCATATTCCACTCATACTGTTGATTATGTTTAAATTTTTTGTCCATTTATCAACATAATTATATATATTTTTAATATAAATATTGTAATGATATATAATTATCCCCTTCTTTTCATTGTCATTATATAATTAACGAATATAGCAATTGGTATGAGAGAAAACCCATTTGGAGTCGCATTATTTAGATTTTTTATTGAATTTATTGATTTTCAAAATTTTCATACTTAATAATTATTTCTAAAATACAAAATTAATGTTGATAGTTGGTCTGTTGTTACTATATCACCATGAAATTTAATAAAACACATGTTCGATAGAGTATACAATAAGAATCATCGAGCTTAAATATGCATTGATATTTTAATATTTAAATGCTATAGTTATATCATAGTCATTAAATTTGTGGAAATTAATATAATTAACCACATTATGAGAAAAATATGAAGGTATTTATAAGAAAATTATTAATTGAATCTTTAGAAAAATGTACACAATTTTTCAGTCTATCAATTTTTTTTAATTAATTTTGCATAAAAATAGTTTTTATATATTTTTTGTGAGAAAATATTATTACAAAATTTTTTTACATTGACAAAAAACAATTTATAAAAAGGATATCATTTTTTACCACCTCTTTTAAAAATTATATTTGAGGTGAAATTTGGGGATATTCTTGTAAATATATATTTTGTAATGAATAGTTGATATGACATTTTTTGTAAAATATTCATTTATTTAAATTAAAAAACCAAAAAATTAATTTTTATATTTTTTGAATTAAATTTATAACTATTTAATAACTTATTAACTAATAAATTTCATTGGAATAAACAATATATGTGATTTTTTTATATTCACTTTTTGTTCTTAAAACACAATTTTCTTAAAAAAATTCATTGCATTTTCTATTCTAATCATTAACTAATTTATTAGATTTATTGAATTTTAGAATTTATAAATGTATTATATATATTAAATAATATAATATAATATTGGAAAAAAATTTACCAAATATTTTTAAGCATTATGAATAGAAATTGTGATAAACTTTATAACATTAGTAATTAGTAAAATGGGGTAACAACGTAAACCCTATATAGAAGAACCTTAAAATTACCTAAACCTATTATTTTACCATATTTTATAAAAGTTTTTATAAGGAAATTTATTCATAATGAGTTTAATAATTTATTTTGAAACATTATTTTGAAATTGGGAACCCAAGTTTGAGATTTTTAAATATAATTTATAATTTTTCAATTTAAAAACTATTTTGGGTCTTTGCATTTAAACGAATTGTAGGAATATTAAATTCTATTTTTTCTTTAAGAAAACGTATAAAAATGTCAATATTTTATTATTTACACAAAATAATCTATTTCAATTTAAAAAATGATTTCATTGTAAAATTATTTTTACACATAAATCAGTTATTTTACCAAAACTATTTTTTATTAGTTTAGTGCGCATATATTAAATTTAATTTCTTCAAAAAAGAATTCTTGAATATAATATATAGGAACCCAAACTAAAAATTCTAGTTTTAAATATATTCATATATTTTTGTATATTTTTGTTCATTTAATAAATATATCGAGTAAACAATTTAAATTATTATAGTTAAGGTAAAAATGTGTTTAAAGTTGTTTAACTGGAAGATAAAAATAAAATTCATTAAAAAAGTTATATTTTATAATGTTATATTCGTTTTTGGACCTTGAACATCATATAAAAAAATCCTTCCACATTCCATTGATTATAACATTTATATTATTTTATTTCATTTTAATGTCTAATATATTTCTATCTTGCTTTTAATATATAAAATATATTATGAATTGAATAAAAAATGATTATGTTCATTTATAAATCAATATTTTAAATTTAAATGATCATTTTCATGATGTTAATGATTTTATAATTTTTTTGATGATCTAATTTCATTAAATTTTTATACAAAAGTGACTCATTGCTTATGCAATTAGAAGATAAATCAAGAAAATAATTGTAAAAACTCAAAAATTAATTTTGTTTTGGGGAGATACATTGTACCAATAAATTAATAAATAAAAAACAACATATTTTTATCCATAAATTAATATGATTATATATACTTTGCTTTCTAGTTGTTTTCAAATCCATATAAACTGAATAGATCGAAAAAATAGTTATCGATATTTTGTTATGATAAATATTCTATTAAATGATTTAAATTATCTAAAAACCTATATATGAAAATTTTAATAGAATATGGATTAAAATATTAACCACAATCCATTTATTTTGATTTTTTATTGTAACTTTATTATTCCCTAATGGGTAAAAAACATTAATATCACCGTAGTTATCAAAAGTTATAACATGAGATTAAGATAAATAGTTAATTTTAAATGCATAATCCAATCATTTTAAAAATTCATGATATGATTTAAACCCATAATCATCTTATATTATATTTATATAAATTTTGAACCATTTATCTATTAAAATAAATTTGTATAAATTAAATAAATTACATAATCCTAAAAGTACACCTCTAGTAAGAATCAAAAGGATGCCTTCACACCTCTATTCTGCACACCATTATATCACACTATTTCTATCTAGTCCTTAATATGTCACTTATTAAATTCATTATCCCAATTCTATAGGTTTTATTTTTTGTGTTATACACATATTATATGATTTAAGTTGTAATGAAAAGTAGGTTTTTAGAAAAATATATATAACATTTAACCTAATGCTTATGAATTTTTTTCTTCTTTAAAATCATTCAGATATCATTCATAAATGAGAAACAATAACACATGTGTATTACATACACAGTGATGTTATTATTTTAATGTAATAACCTATATTTATCCCCCCTTCCATCAATTGAGAAACAAGTCTATCATTCATTTGTATAACAGATGCCCACCACATGAACTGATGTAATTAATTTTTCATAAAAACTTATATTACCTGGTTATAATGATATAATTAATTTATATATATTTATATTCAAGTTTTAATTATAATTACATAAGTATAAATTATCAACTATTTTATTAATAATCTATCTATTGAAAAACTATTATATCATTCATGTATTTGTGTAGATCATAGCGTCTACGAAGAGATGTGATTTGTTTTTCACAACCACATCACATGGACGATATATAAATTTATATATGTTAACTTTATAATATTAATTTTAAAATAAAATTTCTATAAATATAAAATAATATTTAACATATTTTAATCACGTTCATTGAAAAATGCAAACATTACTCATGTATATGTATAGAATATTTCCTCAATGACTACAATGTAATTCATTTTTCATAACAGTTATTAATCATTAATTAGGATATAATTAATTTTAAAAAATTATAAATATTTAACTATTATTATTCTGTAAATTTTGGAATAATGACCACTTTTCCCAGAGCCAAATTACTATAATCATTTTGTACGTATGAGCCAAATATTGTCCCAACATCGGTTACATTATTTTATAATAATTTTTTTCAAAGAGTAAAATAATTTGTTTCATTATAATGGATTTAAATTAATAAATGATTATTGAGAATGAAAAATGTGATATAAGTTTATTATACCGGAGGTAAAGGACAAAAATGGAATGTCCATACTCAATATAAGATATTTTTTCTCAATTTCCATTAATTGAGTTACATGTTAATGTTGTTCACCTATATTATTTTATATTGTTCATACACAACCACATATACATGTTATATCATGAATTCTTAACCATTCATGGTATTTTATATTTAAATAAATACTATTTTATACAAGGATATTTGACTTCAATTCTACCTTGTGGTAAGATTATTTTAACTTTAATTCCCACTCATTAGATTATCCATCTATTTCATTAAACATACTATGAAATGATTATGTGAATTTATATCTATTATTATTTTTATCTATTTACACTTTCTTTTTTTATTTACATATCTTTACATAATCACATAACTGAATTATTATCAAAATATACGTTATAATCATCGTAAAGTTATTATTTGTCTCATCTTAATGTCTTGAGACGTGTTTCATACATTTTATGATTCATTCCATGTATGAAGATTTTAATGAATCATGAATGAATTTAAAAAAATTCATAATGAAACTCGGGGTATTTATATGTCCATATTATTCTATTTATTTTAATGATGTTTAAATTAATATTTTCCAAAGCAGTAAAGGAATTATGTTAGAGTCTCTATAAATTTCAAAATTATTTGGGCCAAAAGTTCTTCTAGGGTGCGTAATATTATATAATTTTATTTAACATTATATTGTCTCTTCTTTTTTGTCCAATACTATTGTTTTCATTCATAATTTCCATTTCTCCTCTTATTTATTTACGAAATATAAAAAACGATGATTGTATTTCACACAAATCATGTATCTTCTCTTATATAAGGAATCATTGTATTATATACCCATGTTTTCTAAACCATTTTTTGGATTTCATTTTATAAAATTAATTTCCATCATATAGTATTTTTTACAAGTTCTTTTAACATCATTTAAACTTATTTAAAAATAAAATTTCTCAAAAATATTTCTATGGGTCTATTTTTACAATATTTACAAAATATTGGAAATTAATTTTTATATTTAAAATTTAAAATATGAATAATTATTTCAACCACCGTGAACAATATTTTACATAAATATTGTTTAATTATTTTCTATGTATATATTGAATAAGAGGTTTATATATATATATATATATTTTATTATTTAGTTTTTAATGGTATGAAATGAAAATTGTATTTTACTCATATTGAGAAAATATATTAAATTTTATTTTAATGGTATTTATTTCTATTTAAATATAATTTTATTATTCATCATCATCACTATGAATATTATTGTATGAAACCAACAATCATCTACCTCTATATAGATTTCAATGATTATATTAAAGATATTATCATGAAATCTATTTTTCCCATTGATTAAACAATGTATAGAGGAATGATGTTTGTTTTCACGGGTTTTATATTGAAGAGTTTATATTTATTAATTTTTTATTCTGGAATGTTACATGGAAATTATTTATTATTTCATAAGAGAATTATATAGATAATATGAATTGGTGATCCCAAAACAACTTACACAACAGGTTACCCCCATTATAGCTTTCCAATGTGTTATGTAATGTCCCTTATCGTCAATGGAATGGAGGGAGTTAATAGGGGTTGTTTTAAATATGGACATAACTTGGATGCATTTATTTGTAACATGATATTAAAATAGGATATGAAGTTAGATTTAAAATACAACAACATGGTTTATTTATGAGTTCTTTAAATTTTTAATTTTTCCATTGGTCAAGAATTATATCATAAGGATCATGATTTTTTTAACATGACACTTTCCTTGGATATTTTTTATTCCAAGACACTTGATCAATGGTAAAGGTTTTAATGTGTATGAATTCCCTTATGTTATGATCATGTAATTTGATTATATCAAGAAAACCAAATTCTCTTCTTTTATTTGTTGATGAAATTAAATTATCACTACTTATTTTTACCCATATTGACATTTCCAGCACAACTCCAATATGTTTTATTTCTTCTTTGTTGTGAATAATTATTTTATGTTATGCATAATAAGGTCACATGATGTGATGTTATTATATGGTGATGGAATTGTTTTTTATAAATATATTGTTTATGAATCCATGTTTTTATGTATTTTTTTCTTAATTATCTAAAAATATAGATCCAAAAGGTCATTTCTTATATAACTGATCAAGTATATCCCCCTGATATTGTAATTTTGGGATGGATAAAATTAGGTCAAAATTATCAGTATCAAGACCAAAATGTAAAGATTATGTTTTTAACACAATATCTAATAGTATAGGTTTAATATATTATATGTCACGACCCGTCCTCGGGGCCCGTGCCGTGACTACCCAAAGACCGCCTTCCATAGGGAAGGGGCTGGCGACTAGCACCAAAGGAGAAAATACCGATAACTGGGAAGGCATTGCCTTTATAAAAGTAAACAAAACACCACAGAGTACAAGCAGAAGTAAAACACAAAGTACAAAGAGAAGTGCAGAAAGGTAAATGGGCCAGAATACAAACCCAAATGAAAGTACAACTACAACTGAACAAATTACAACAACTGGAAGAACGGAAGTGGCTCCTGGGTCGTCCTCCTCGGATCCTACTTGAAGGGTAGGTACAGATAGCGCAGCTCCTGGATCGTCCACCACGGATCCTACCTGAAGGGTAGGTATAGATATCCTCCACAACGCTCTTGCCCGTCAACCTCCTATGAGTGTCGTCTCGCCGTGAAGTCCACCCCCAGATACTGACTCGTCGTGTAGTCCACCTCCGGGTACTGACTCGTCGTGTAGTCCACCTCCAGGTACCGTCCAGTCCTCGAACACTCGGCCTCCGTCAGCACTGCCCGTCGTCTGCAACCAACACAACAAGGTGCGGGCAAAGCCCGTGCAGGGGTGAGTATAACGATACTCAGTAGGGACCCCGAGACCCTAAAGGTCTCACTAAAACCAACATGGATAACCACAAAGAAGATCTCAACAGATAACCTCTACTTAGGTATATGCCCATGCATATACCTAAGTTCTCAAGTAACCCATCTCAATCATGAGTAAAACACCAAGATCATGAAATTAACGGATAAACACTACCCAGGTATATTCCCATACATATACCTAAGTTATCAAGTGACCCATCTCAATCATGACATAAACACAAAGGTCAAAATTCTTATCTCAAACCAGGATTTTCATTATCGAAACCGTAACTGGTGAAGAGCCCCGTCTCTGGAGTGTACAGTGGTCCTGTCACGACTTTGAGGTACTACTCACTAACCTAAGACTGTTGAGGTACTCCTCCTGTCGAGTATCGCGGGTCAGCCACCCAAACACAGTAGTGCTTCCCGCCGAGGTATGTCACCCAAACACAGTAGTGCACACCCCCTAGTAGCCTGCTGAGGTACTCTCTGGACGAGTACTGTGGGTCTGCACTGTCACACAGGTAGTGCTCCGTCCGCCATGGTTCGGCACCCAAACTAAGTAGTGCTCTGTGCACTGGGCTAGTCGACTCACTCCAAGTCGAGTCAGTCAAGAAGTCGTCAGGTCTCAGTCAGCTACACGGTCTCCGTACTCCACACGCTCATCTCTATGAGAGTCTGTTCCACGAGCTACCGGTCGATACTCCAAGTATCTCAAAGTCCCACGAAAAAGTATCTCAAAGGACTGCCTCGTCATAGGGGTCTCAACGCAATAGACGGCGCGTCAATCGGACACCCGGTCTGTGAGTTATTAGCCTTTTCGTCCAAGGGGCCCGGTTGGTTTCATGAGCGAACCAACCCGGCCGTATCTCAACTGTACACCAAACTCTCATAGGGTATACTCATAGGGACCATTTTCTCAACGAGATCACCAACGCCACTAACGGTTAGTCAAACGGACGTCTGGTCTGAAAGATAACAGCTTTTCCGTTCCAAGGGCCCGGTTGGATTTTGGGTACAATCCAACCTGGCCACTATCCAACAACAACCAAAACTCGGTCGAAGTATGCCAAAAGTTTCGTCTCATTAAGAGGAATTCAATGAGACAGACGGTGCGTCAATCGGACTCCCAGTCTGTGAGTTATTGGCTTTTTCGTTTCAGGGGCCCGGTTGGTTTTGTGAGTGAACCAACCCGACCGCACTCTGATGGCATCCAAACCTCAAGTGGAGTAAGCCAAAAGATCCTCCTCACTTAGAGGAATCCATTAAAGTCTACGTCACGTCAATCAGACGTCCGGAGTTCATGTAATGAGCGTTTCCGCTCCGAGGGCCCGGTTGGTTCCTTGCACGAACCAACCCGGCCTAACCCAAAATATTCTGAAACCTTGAGTGCGATATGTCAAAACGACTGTCTTTGTCCAAGGATCACATCGCCACTGATGGTGCATCGATCGGAGGTCTGTATCCCATGTTATCGGTTTTCGATCGGAAACAAACCGAAATGGGGGATCTGGGCCCGGCCCAATCCCCCCCTATGTCGGCCAGAACCGGGTCGACCCGACCCGGGTCCGGGTCCGGCCCCTCCGGGCGCGGCCCAGCCCGGCCAGCGCGGCCCGGCCCGACCGTCCAGCGTGGCCGCGCGGAAGCCTCGGAGCGGGGGGGGGGGTGTGCGGCCCCCCTCACCGTTGATTGAAGCCGGCGGCGGTCTGCGCCGCTGCCAATCCTCTGAGATCCCGCGCGGCCGCGGGATCCCCCGTGCCGCACCGCCGCAGAAATCCGCGGCGGTTTATTACTCCGGAGGCACGCTCAGGCGTCGTCGTCGCCCCCGGTCGCCGGCGGCGCCGCGCCGGTGACCCGCGCCTCCTGGTTTTCCGCGGGCCACCGGGGTTGCTCCGGTGGTCCGTTTTCAAAACCGTCTGTGCCGGAGTTCATCTCGAGTCTCGAACTTTTCTGCGGAAGCTTCAAAATAACCTTGCGGCCCCATTTTTCGTCGTCCATTGTGGAGACCCGTATCTTATTGTACACGGACATTACATTACATTTGCGGAATACTTAGTACATTACAAAAACACACACACAAGGACCGTAATACTTTAGTGTCTTTGGAAACTCAGAATATAATCTTCTAATCGTGGTGAAAGATCTTCAACATCTCCCATAAAGATCTTCCTTTTTTTTCTTACCTAAAACCTTTCTTTATATCCTGGGGAAAAGAAAACATAAAAGGGTGAGATCAAATGCTCAGTAAGGGTAAACAAAAGAAATATCAATCACATCATATTCATAAGAACATAACATTTTGGAAATCTTAACCTGTAAAAGAGAGCATAATTTCATAACATGGGATAAATCATAGTAATGAAATGAAATCCCAATAATCATAACTTAAAAAATAAAACACTGTGGCATACACACATAATCATATAGAATCATTTCTTGTTAGTCAAGACTCATTGCCAAGACTATCTTAGTGGACAAAGTCCCTTTCTGAACCGAGTCACCCTCGTTTCAGTCCTGTTTCACTGAACCCGTATAACCTACCATTCCAGCCATGTCTATCTCATGAGATATAAAATCTTTACCCAATGCATTGGAGGGAGATATAGGCCCCACCCATCTCATAATGATTCCATTCTTATGTGTTCCACAAAATCATAAATCATACATCATTGCATAACCCATGTAATAAAAATGGGAATCTTAAACATCATGACATCATAAAAAAATTCATATACGATAAAGGAATTCATAAAATTACATCCATCACAACATAATAAAATCAATGTAATAATAGGTATAAAAACATAACCCTATATTATCTTAGATGGAAAATAATTCTGATAAAACACTTGAAATGAATTCTTGAGGAAAATGTCCTTTCTTCTTCAAAAACACTTTTCCTTTCTTAATATGTCATACAATTATAAACTAAAAGAAGTTGATTAAGAATAAACTTGAAAACTTTTAAAGGAAGATTCTTGGAAATAATGTTTTAAAAATCCATTCATGCCGTATAAGTTAAATAAAACATTCTTCGTACTTTTGTCGGAAAAGTCAAAAAGTACCTCGTACGAAAAATGAAAAAAGATTCCTTTCATATCTTTTAAAAAAAACGTACCGAAGGGTAAAATTGGATATAAACTATTTTAGAAGGATGGAAATAATATTACATATTGAGGGAACATGGATGTGGATGATAAAATACACCCCATTAATTACCAAAGTAAAAACAATCTCGGATAAAAGTGAGATTGTGATATTTCCCTTACCTTAGGTCTGATTTGCTTCGTAAGTGTCCGAAACTCATGTATAATGATTTAAATAATGTTATTGACTTATTCCAGAATCATAATTATTGTTATGATATCATATATGGTTCACTTATGACTTTATATTACCTGTTCTTTTGTAAATTCCATGTTAAAGAAGCGTTTTCGGTAAAATCGTTTCATTTATCGTAGGTGTTTGGACTTGTTGTTCTTGACATTATTATTACTTATATCATGATTTAATTACTTCCAGAATATAAAACAAGATTTATATATCATATATATTCAGTATATATAACTATATATATATAATAGATAGATAAAAGAAATGAAACACACTGTTCATGGAGACGGTAGTCCGTACGTACGCATGAACGCTGTTTTCCATTCCTTATTGTCTTGAATGGAAGTAAGTAGATGAAATATATATATACATAAATCCAGTAGATTTACCATGTCATATATTTCATGATTACTTATTATATATACTTTATAATCATTCATGAATGGTTAAAGTGTAGAATCAATCTCATCGCGTCGTGGAGACGGTAGTCCGTACGTACGCACGAGCGATGATATCGTTCTCATGATCGTGGGACTGTATTGAAGTGTATGTATACTATTTCAGAATCAATATCACTTTATAATAGTCATATATAGTCATTATTTATACCATTATACCCATCCGAGTAAGGTAGTGGTGGAAGATATATTACACCACGGTGTGGAGACGGTATTCCGTACCTACGCACGCACGGTGATTTCTTTTTCCGTAGGATGGATAGATGGTGAAATATGGTTGTTTCATTCTTATAATAACATATAAGTATATGAGTGATACTGATGTTATTACTTCATAATGAAACAACTAAAGAAGAAGAAGTGGAAGAAGAAATAAATATGAAAGAATCGGTAACGGACATTACCTCTTCTTTTAAGTGCTTCTTTGAGACCTTCTTTTAGGGCACTAAAATTGGTATTTGAGGAAGACCAGAACCTCTAGGATGCTTCTAGGGAAGTGGAGAAGATAATTTTGCAGAGGTAGGCCGAGCTTGAAGGCTCAAAGTTGTGTGAGGAAGAGAGAGAGGAGGTGCCCTTTTATAAGGGAGGAGAGGGGCACCTTGGGAATAACTAAAAATATTATTTTATTATAAAGTCAAGTACGGTTTTAAATAGCTCCAAATTGATTTATTTAGAGGCTAAGGTGGGGATGGGTCGAAATCCTCTCATCCAATATAATTTAGACAAGTTTAGGTTCCTATTTTAACCTTATCATTTAGATTTAACATTAAGTTAAATAATTTTACTTTTATCGTGTCTTCTTGTGTTCTTACACTATAAGGTTAATAAACTTACTATAAGAAGCCAAACGAACCCCAAATTGTTTATTATTAATATATATAACCTTATCTAAGTCATTTTTCCGAACCTTATATTTTTTAGGAATAACATAACAATTAATAATATAATATTTGTTTTAAAAACTATTTTATGTCAATTTTGACACTATTTAGTAATTGATTTTTGTGAAACTTTTAAAATAATGATATGTTCAAAAAAATTTAATTAAATCACTAATAACATGTCATATTAACCTATAAAATTAGTGTAATTATTAAAAAGTCTCAAATTATATTTATTTGAGTATTTATAACATCAATTATGTCAATATTTCATTAATAAGATAATTACTTCATCATCGTTGTGTCATACATAAATAAAATTAATTAATGTCTAAAAATTAAAAATAAAATACCATTATGTAGGAAATCTTTTTATCTTTCTAATGAATATTTATAGTCGAATTTATCTTATGTATAACCCTATATTAAAAATGATTTATTAAATAAACTTTGATTTTAACTCATTTAACTCTTCTTTGAATTAAATAATAATAAATGTCCTAATCTAATCCAAGTGGGCCTAAATGGTCATATTTTATTCCTAATCTTGTTTTTGGTCGAATTACACTTATGCAATAGAATTTTTACATGTGTTAGGGTAATAATAATATCATTTTTACCCTTAATTACCATATTTACTTTTAACCGTGGTAAATAAAAGTAAAAAGTTACTATTCACCAAAAATTATTTTTATCTCATTGAACCACATTTTACATACTAACATCAACCGTGTCTCTCGGATTTTTGAAATTCCACTCACAGAAGCGGTAAAATTAAGTTTTATGAACAATTCAGTTTTTTTTAACTACCACTTAGTGGTTTCACTATTCATCAAAAATTGAAAGTTTTCAGAAAAATACCAAAAATTAGGCCTAAGCTATATTTGATATTATGAACTCAAAAATGATTTCTATTTTACCAAATTCAAAACATATCAGTTTCATTAATTAATTTAAAAATTAATTCCCGTCGTCAAAACAAAATGCGTGTTTTTAAGAGATAATAACTATCAAAAGATTGACACTTGTTTATAACTGGTTTAAATGTGAAATTACATACAATGACCAACATTGTATTGAATTGTAAAAATATATTCTAAATATACTTTAAAACCACTCAAATTAATAATTTATCACTATTAATTATTTCGATTGAAAAAGTTGTTTTTAATTAAAATTTAGTAATTTTCACTATTCATCAAAATATGAAAGTTATCCGAAAATCACCAAAATTTCACCCTAAGCTAATTTTGATATTCCGAATCCAAATATGAAGTCCACTTTGAAAAATAAAATTTACAAAATTTCAAAAAGTGGTTATTAATATTCATAACGGCTAGTTTTAATAATATTTTAATAGCATATCGTTGTTTAGTGAAACATGGTGTTGCGTACAACACACGCTATCGTGGAAGGTGGCGATTGCGTGTAATTCAAGTCAGGTTAGAGATGTGTGTTGTGAAAGCTCCTTTTTGTGTAGCGTATAACACAAGACATTAATGAAATTAAAAATAATGTTTTTCATAAAGTCTCGGGGTGTTACACCCATCAATCTGCACGTCAAACAACAAATCACGCCGTCCTCGTGGTTCTTCGGCGCGATTCGATGGCCCCGCCTCCCTTCGCAGTGGCCTGACTCCGTCCGCGAATGTCTTCGGGTTTCTCTGACATGGTGCGACGGTGTCGCGTCCTTGTTCGTTTTCACGGCGCGGCACGACGACGCCGCGCATTCCTTGTCTCACGATTCCGCGCGATGCGACGGCACCGCGCTATTCCCGTTTCAATCCACAAAAGAAACCAACATGGATAAGGAGGAGGGTCGGCCGTGTTTGTACGGTCCGGCCCCCTTTCGTTAATTGATAGCAATTGGTCATATTTCATGAAGAACGTCAAGGTAATAATCACGAACATATTAAATAATTAAACCCCTACAGTTTTCCTGCAAACAAGAATTCCAAACCTGCAACATATTCTTCGCGGATCAACTTGATGTTCAGTTGATCCGCGTTCTTTGATTTAAAAGTAAGTAACATGGGGTTTATTAATATTCACAAAACAATTCCCTACCTTGACGTTGCTTGAACAGAGGTTCGTCGAACGAGGATTCGTCGCGGAAAGAGACGTCGCAAAAGAAGACGTCATCAGCATCGCGGTAAGAGGCGTCGTGAAAGGAGACGTCGTGGAAGGAGATTTCGACCTCCGAGGAATCCGGCGTTCTTCACGTTCTTCGCGTTCTTCGTGTTCTTCGACGAAGGAGATGAAGAAACTCTTCAATCCTTAGCCTTTTTTTCCCCAAGACTCCACCACAAGAAACTAACCCAAAATAAAATAAGCTCACCTCTTATTATTTTAACATAACAAAACTTTTGAATTTCAAGAGTTTGAAATTTAAAAAGCCACACTTAACTCACTTAATTAATAACATAAGTTATTAATGTTTAAGTTATGAAGAGTTAATGGTGAGTTTATGGGGGATGAAGAATATGATGGGGTGGGGTTCGTGTGGGCCCCACCACCCTCATAACCTCTCTTGGGAAGTTGGGTAGTTATCCAAATTCCACCCAAATCCATAAACCACTAAAAGAAAATAAAAATTGTAGTTAATTTATAAATTAAACTTCCAAAATTTTTATCATCTTCTCTCGTGAAAACGCAACTCCGGCAATGGCATTCCTAAGAAATTACGGCGCTGCGGTTCCATCGGTGCCCTCAGAATTCGATTCCGAGCACCGGTTCAAAAGTTTAAAAAACCCGCTCATCCGTTCACTGAACGTACCTGAGCCAAACTTCGGAAAATGATTCCGGGCACACCGAGCCTCGGACTCAGGCGCCGTCAGAAACTGCGTTCTTGAAAAATTCCAAAGAAAATTAAAAAAAAATCCTTGAAATTTCAGGGTCTTTTCATTACTCTCACCTTAGGGATTTACATCCCCGTAAAGCTTCAACCCAAACTAGGGTCACAAAAGCGGTATTGAGCACGCATCTGAGCCTTCCGTTCACATGTGCTTACCTGGAGGTTCCCATACTACTAGAGAAAGCGCACCCAAGGAATCATCCTTCCTCATAGGATCTGCTCCTGTTGATCCTTGATTCCCACTGGATCCTCTGTGATAGTCACCCCATCGCCAAAGTCCAGCTCCCCATGGTCGATGATATGCGAAGGGTCTAGCACGTATCTCCTCAGTTGAGATACGTGGAAGTCATCGTGCACTTGGTGCAACTGAGGTGGATGGTTCAAGCGGTAAACCACCCCACCTACCCAGTTGAGGACCTAAGAAGGTCCGCTGAACCTCGGAGATAATTTGCCGCCTTGGCCACATCTCCATAAACTTCGTCGAGCTGAGACCCGTATAAGGACGTGATCGTCATCCTCGAACTCTAGAGGTCTCTAATTTCTGTTAGAACTGGAACTCAAAACGACTGCTTCCACGAGGGTAAGGTTGACCGACTCAAGAGTGATCGGTCATACCCTCCTGGGAAAGAGTTACCCTACGCTGCCTGGGGTTTTCTTTTTCGCCGACCAAGGAAAACCCATCCCAACGTTTGCCTAAAACCGTCAATTTGAGTATGAATAGTTATTGCCCATTCCATACTCAAACTAACATCGTAAGGCCTCGACGCTGCCACCAAGAGATTTCAACCGAAACTCTCGCCTCGAGGGTCTGACCACACCGTCAGCATATGTGTGATTATCGAGTCTCCTTTAATTTTTTCTCCAGAGGTGAGGGTCAAGTCCACGGCTTAGTGGAAACTCTAGGTCTGGGACAATATTTGTGAAAGTAAGGAATGATTCATATCGACGTCTGTTACTACAGTAGCTAGTAGTGGACACAGACTGTCCCTTGAATCATTTTTAGACCCATTGGGTCACACTCCTTGACCGCTTGCAGCCGCACTCTTCCTCCGCCCTCCAGCTCCCTGTGCCTGGCGGGGATAACTAATGCGGGTGGTTGTGGAATGTTAAGATGTACACCACCTCATGCTGCTCTCCTAGCTCTGCCTCCACGTTTTCTGCTTTTCAGACTCATATCTCCTTCAAGCTTCCTCTTCTTGAAACATTTAACATGCCCGAGTCTCTAAGACCGGTGCCATTTTCCTGTTTCATACAGCACTGTGCAGTCTTCATCCGCTTCTCGATGATCTGCACCTTCCTTGCCTACGATCTGAAAGAGCTGCTAAAATTTCTCCTTTGCCTAAAAGAGAATCTCGGTCTCATCCCCTGGATGAACCACGCCCATTGCCTAATACAGTCAATCCTTACCTGAATGATGTATTCATGCCATGGATGACGTCGTAAGGCCTCGACGTTACTACCAAGGGATCCAACAGTCACTCTCACCTCCAAGGGTCGAGTCACACTGTCGGCATCAGTGTGAGGTCACTAGGTCTCCTCCAGTAGAAAACTCGAAAGTGAGGGTCAAGTCAACAGTCTTAACCAGGACCACTCAGTATAAACCAAACAAAGTACAGGAAAGCAAACATCTCAAAGATAAGTGTCTTTTTATTATTGCAGCTCATAGTACAAAGACACGAATACAACATCAACATGGAACTAGAAGTACAAGGGATGTATTCACTAGTTCCGCTCCTGTCCACCTACTCCCGGAGCTCTACTGCCTTGTCCACTGCTCAGCTGTTGCTCAATCACTCGTCACTGCTTCTGCCTCGGTGGATCCACCAAAGACTGCGGATCAACGATACGAGGAGTCGGAGAGTCACGTGCCAGGTGACCCTTCCCACCGCATGAGTAACACTGTCTGTTTCTGGCATGCCTAGCTCTGTCCCCACCCTGGGTGCCCCGCACCACAGATCCTAAAACCCAAGATTGCCCAACTGCTGGTCTGGTCCTCCGGGACCTCTACATCATCTGTCTACTTCCCATAGATGACTCGGCTACTGATCGAAAAACAAACGGAAAAGGCAGCAGCTCCTGAACACGCTCAGAGTGTAGAGTTTCTGGCACAAACTCCACCCTGAAGAAGGTCTCAAAGTCTTTTCATACGAAGGTCATCCCATCACAAAACTGGAACAAGTGGCTCCACCACCTGCCTGCTGCTGCCTGAAGGAGGCTGGCAGCAAAGATCACCATGAAGTCTATCGGCGTCCCCACTTGCCTGAAGACTCTCACCACAGCCTCCAGCCAAACCTCAGCCGCCTGCGGGTCCGTCTCTCCCCGGAACCTAGGTGGCCTCTTGCGCTGGAACTCATGCAGCGAGCTCAAGTGGCGTGCATTGCCTACTGCTAGGGCTGGTGGCATCGGTGGCCCAACGTATAGTAGTACCTCTGGTTCCTCGGCTGGTTCCTCAACTACAAGAGGGCCCTGTACCGAAGCCTCGTCGCTCGACAGGCTGTCAGTACACACATACCTCTAGGATCTAGCTGGTCGTCCGAGAAAAGGCATCCCGAAAGAAACAATGTGACACGGTCAAATGATTATACCTGGTGAGCTGACCTGGTTTGAGCTGATATTTAAATAAAACTTCTGGAAACACACACGCAATCAGTGTTTTCATGCAGAAAGTCGGAAATCAGTTGTCAGGGTCCTGGTGAATGGATACGTCGGCCGCCCGCACCAACAATGGACTCCCTGAACTGAAAACCACAAGCGGTACTCTTAACACTATTGCTTCACATGAAAGAAAATATTAGAGTTATTAGTTCTACGGTATCACCGACTCCTCTGATATCAATTTGTCACGACCCGTCCATGGGGCCCGTGCCGGGACTAGCCCAAGCTCACCTTCCATAGGCCAGGGGCTGGTGAATAGCACCAAAGTCGAAAATCCCGATAACTGGGAAGGCAGTTCCTTTATAAAAGTAAACAAAACACCACAAAGTAGAAGAGGAAGTAAAACACTAAGTACAAAGAGAAGTGCTGAAAGGTAAATGGGCTAGAATACAAACGCAAATGAAAGTAAAACTACAACTGAACAAAGTACAATAGTTGGAAGAACGGATGCGGCTCCTGGGTCATCCTCCTCGGATCCTACCTGAAGGGTAGGTACAGATGGCGCAGCTCCTGGATCGTCCACCACGGATCCTACCTGAAGGGTAGGTACAGATAGCCTCCACAACTCTCTTGCCCGTCAACCTCCTCCGAGTATCGTCTCATCATGAAGTCCACCCCCAGATACTGACTCATCATGTAGTCCACCTCCGGGTACTGACTCGTCATGTAGTCCACCTCTGGGTACTGTCCAGTCCTCAAACACTCAGCCTCTGTCAGCACTGCCCGTCGTCTACAACCAACACAACAAGGTGCGGGCATAGCCCATGTAGGGGTGAGTATAACGATACTCAGTAGGGACCCAGAGACCCTCAAGGTCTCACTAAAACTAAAATGTATAACCACAAATAAGATCTCAACAGATAACCTCTACTTAGGTATATGCCCATGCATATACCTAAGTTATCAAGTAACCCATCTCAATCATGAGGAAAACACCATGATCATGAAATTAACGGATAACCACTACCCAGGTATTTGCCCATACATATACCTAAGTTATCAATTGACCCATATCAATCATGAGATAACACAAAGGTCAAAAGTCTCAGCTCAAACCAGGATTTTCATTATCGAAACCTTAACTGCTGAAGAGCCCTGTCTCTGGAGTGTACAGTGGTCCAATCACGACTCTGAGGTACTGCTCACTAACCTAATACTGCTGAGGTACTCCTCCTGTCAAGTACCACGGGTCAGCCACTCGAACACAGTAGTGCTTCCCGCCGAGGTATGTCACCCAAACATAGTAGTGCAGACCCCCTAGTAGCCTGCTGAGGTACTCTCCGGACGAGTACCGCGGGTCTGCATTGTCACACAGGTAGTGCTCCATCCGCCATGGGTCTGCACCCAAACTAAGTAGTGCTCCATCCACTGGGCTAGTCGACTCACTCCAAGTCAAGTCGGTCAAGCAGTCGTCAGGACTCAGTCGGCTACACGGTCTCCGTACTCTGCACGCTCATCTCTGGGAGGGTCCGATCCACGAGCTACATTTCGATACATCAAGTATCTCAATTTCCCACTAAGAATTATCTCAAATGACCACCTCGTCATAGGGGTCTCAACGCAACAGACGGCGCGTCAATCGGGCGCCCGGTCAGTGAGTTATTAGCTTTTTCGTCCCAGGGGCCCGGTTGGTTTTGTGAGCGAACTAACCCTGCTGTATCTCAACTGTACCCCGAACTCTCATAGGGTATACTCATAGGGATCGTTTCTCAACGAGATCACCAACGCCGCTGACGGTTCGTCAAACGGACGGCTGCTCTGAAAGATAACAGCTTTTCCGTTCCAAGGGCCCGGTTGGATTTCGGGTACAATCCAACCTGGCCACTATCCAACAGCAACCAAAACTCGGGAGAAGTATGCGAAAAGTTCTGTCTCATCAAGAGGAATTCAACGAGACAGACTGTGCGTCAATCAGACGCTCGGTCTTTGAGTTATTGGCTTTTTCGTTCCAGGGGCCCGGTTGGTTTCGTGAGTGAACCAACCCGACCGCATTCTGAAGACATCCAAACCTCGAGCAGAGTAAGCCAAAAGATCTGTCTCACTTATAGGAATCCATCAATGTTTATGGCATGTCAATCGGACGTCAGGAGTTCAAGTTATGTGCGTTTCCACTCCGAGGGCCCGGTTGGTTCCGTCCACGAACCAACCCGGCTGAACCCAAAGTATTCCGAAACCTTGAGTGCGATATGTCAAAATGACCGTCATGGTCCAAGGATCGCATCGCCACTGACGGTGTGTCGATCGGAGGTCCGTAGCTCAAGTTATGGGTGTTCGATCGAAAACAACCCGAAATGGGGGATCTGGGCCCGGCCCGGCCCAATCCCCCCCTGGGTCGGCCCAAACCGGGTCGACCCGACCCGGGTCCGGGTCCGGCCCCTCCGGGCGCGGCCCGGCCCGACAGGCCAGTGTGGCCTAGCGGAAGCCGCGGAGCGGGGGGGGGGGGGGGGGTGCGCGGCCCCACTCGTCGTTGATTGAAGCCGGCGGCGGTCTGCGCCGCCGCCAATCCTCTAAGATCCCGCGCGGCCGCGGGATCCCCCGTGCCACACCGCCGTGGCGGTTGATTCCTCCGGCAGTGCGCTCAGGCGCTGCCACCTTCTGGCGGCCGGACGGCTCCAGCCGCCGCCCCCGGTCGCCGGCGGCGCCGCGCCGGCGACCCGCGCCTCTTGGTTTTCCACGTGCCACCGGAGTTGCTCCGGTGGTCCGTTTTCAAAACTGTCTATTCTGGTGTTCATCTCAGGTCTCGAACTTTACTGCGAAAGCATCAAAATAACCTTGCAGCCTCGTTTGTCATTTCCCGTCAATCCGAACGTCAAACAACAAATCGCATCGTCCTCGTGATTCTACGATGCGACGTGATGGTGCCGCGCCACTTTGCCGTGGCCCCGACTCTGTCCGAGGATGTCTTCGGGATTCTCCGACGCGGCGCGACGGCGTTGCGTCTTTATTCGTTTTCACGGCGCGGCGCGACGACGCTGCGCATTCCTTGCCGCACGATTCCGCGTGATACGACGGCACCATGCTATTCCTGTTTCAATCCACAAAAGAAACCAACATGGATAAGGAGGAGGGTCGGCCGTGTTTGTGCGGTCCGGCCCCCTTTCGTTAATCGATAGCAATTGGTCATATTTCATGAAGAACGTCATGGTAATAATCACGAACAAATTAAATGAATAAACCCCTACAGTTTTCCCGCAAACAAGAATTCCAAACCTGCAACATATTCTTCGCGGATCAACATGATGTTTAGTTGATCCGCATTCTTTGATTTAGAAGGATGTAACATGGGGTTTATTAATATTCACAAAACAATTCCCTACCTCGACGTTTCTTGAACGGAGGATCATCGTATGAGGATTCATCGCGGAAAGAGACCTCGTGAAATAAGACGTCGTCGGCATCGCGGTAAGAGGTGTCGCAAAAGGAGACGTCACGGAAGGAGACGTCGACCACCGAGGAATCCGGCATTCTTCACGTTCTTCGCGTTCTCCGTGTTCTTCGACGAAGGAGATGAAAAAACTCTTCAATCCTTAGCATTTTTCTCCCCAAGACTCCACCACAAGAAACTAACCCAAAATAAAATAAGCTCACCTCTTATTTTATTAACATAACATAACTTTTGAATTTCAAGAGTTTGAAATTTAAAAATCCACACTTAACTCACTTAATTAATAACATAAGTTATTAATGTTTATATTATCAAGAGTTAACGGTGAGTTGAGGGGGGTTGAAGAATATGAAGGGGTGGGGTTTGTGTGGGCCCCACCACCCTCATAACCTCTCTTGGGAAGTTGGGTAGTTACCCAACTTCCACCCAAAGCCTTAAACCACTAAAAGAAAATAAAAATTGTAGTTAATTTATAAATTAATCTTCCACAATTTTTATCATCTTCTATTGTGAAAATGCAACTCCGGAAATGGCGTTCCTAAGAAATTACTGGTGCTACGGTTCCATCGGTGCCCTTGGAATTCGATTCCGAGCACCGGTTCAAAAGTTAGAAAAACACGCTCGTCCGTTCACTGAACGTACCCAAGCAGAACTTCGAAAAAATGATTCCGGGCACACCGGTCCTCGGAATCAGGCACCATTAGAATCTGAGTTCTTGTAAAATTCCAAAGAAAATTAAGAAAAAAATTTCCTTGGAATTTCTGGGTCTTTACATTATTTTTGGTATTAGAGTTGGGTTTAGATAAAATTTGGATATAGTGGAGCTTTCATGATATGTTATATTATAAACTATTGATAACATCATGGGATTATAATATTATTTTTTACCATAACATAAATGTAATAGAATCACCATTTAATGTTTTAAGAGAAGGTATTTTAATATTGTTATTGACATTTTATGGCGATTGTTTTAGGTAGATGTATATGTGGCCCATACAATTAATTAAATAGATTATTTCATAAGAATAATATTAAATTTATGGGAATGTTTGTTATGATGCATATAATAAACTTTTAAATTAAAATAACTTTTTTTGTTGAGGATATTGAGGTTATTTTTGATATAATGTTATTTATTATTGGAATGTAATTTTTTGATCCTTTTGTGTTATAGTTTAATCTTTTAGAATAAATTATTATTTAATTATATTTTTTTAATAAATTTTGACTAATACTTTAAAAAATTCTAACCATGATCATCTTTGTGAATTTTTAAAAAAACATGAAATCTCATTTTTTTTATGAAATATGGGATGTATTAAATATTATTTTAGTAATTAAGGCATGAAAACATTATCTTGAATACTAATTATTTGGTATAAAAGATGAGCATGTGGTTGAAATTTATGAAATGATGAAACTGAAAACGTCAAGTAGGTGTATTTCCTTTTCTTATTAGGATATATGGTTAATTAATTCCTAAAATTTGGGAAAAGGATATTGATATGGAAGTATTTTTTGTTTATATTCGTTTTATAGGAATCAATGGCATTTTTCACACATCATTATTATATGGTATTATTGTATTTTATTTCTTGTGATCAGTCACATTCTTGTGAATAATGATCTGTATCACTTTAAATTATTATTTATACGTTATAAATTTTCACCAATACCATATTTTCTATTCATAGTATTGTTATACTATTTTAAAACATAGTTATTTGTTATTTGAGATGACTAGTATACTGCATGTTACCACTTTTCAAGGTGATGCATTGTTAACCCTTTTTATAATTTGGAATTCCCAAAAATTTAATTTAAAATATCAATCCCCTAATTACTATTCCCAAGTAAAAATAATAATAACTAAATTTATTTAAGGGTTGGGGGATTCGATATTATTATACATTTTAATTCACACATTTTTTAACAACTTATATAATATGCAACACCAATATATTATTAAAATATTTTTTTATAAATGGGAATTATATTAGTGGGTTTGAATAATATTACCCTCATTATGAAATATATAGTAATTCCCTACTCAATATAAATTTATTTCATATTTCACAGGAACTATGATCTTAATTTTTAGTAAATTAATTTTATTCATGAAAAAAAATTTCTTCAAAAAATCGATGTTTTTTATTTTTTGAGAGAATATATTAATAATTTTATTTAACATTTGAAATATTTATTTTATAAATAGTATAATAATTCTAAAATCATTATATTAAAAATAATTATGGTGAAAGGTTCTGAATTTTTAACAAAACATTGATCATTCTGGGAATAGTGATGTATAACAATTTTATAAGTGTCATTTTTTATGAAAAAATAGCAATATATTTTCATTTTTTTATTAAAATAATATAATTCATATTTATTTAGAGATAATATATATAAGAAACTTTGAGTTACCATTATACTTGATTTTGGAATAATTTTAATTTTTGGACTAATATTTATTTTTCCAAAAATTTATTTTCATTGAATTTTGAATTTTTTTCATAAATTCATTTCCACCACTTATAATATTTAAATATTTAAAGAAGGATTACATATATTTAATTATATGGTATGTTTTTTTAATATTACCATTTTATTTTTGTTCATTAATAACAATTAACATGTAAAATTTATCACATCATTAAAGTGAAATTTGTCTCAACAAGGTTAATATTATATAGTAAAATTTTAAAACAATAATAAAATTTTTTCCATAATTTTTGAGCTATTTATATCTTAATGTAATAATAAAGTGATAAATAATGTATTTTGAAACATTATATTGAAATTTGGAACCCATGTTGGTAATTTATAATGATAAGTAATATTTTATTCAAATTAAAAATCATTTTTTGTCTTTCCATTTAATGGTAGAGTTGGAAAATTAAATTCAATTTGAGAATGATACAAACGTCAAAAAAAAGTTTTTTTTTATTTTTATAAAATAATGTAATATAATATATTTCTTTATTTCCTAGAAAAAAATTTTTAAACAAAAATCGGGTTTCTTCCTGCAAATAATTTTTTATTTTTTTTTGCAGTATTATTTTGAAAATAATTTCATCATATATTAAATTTTAAATATGTCAAGATGGATTTTGAATTTGGAATAATAATTTATAACTTTTTAATATGTCCC
Organism: Viscum album; assembly: GCA_963277665.1. Lineage (NCBI taxonomy): Eukaryota > Viridiplantae > Streptophyta > Magnoliopsida > Santalales > Viscaceae > Viscum > Viscum album. The sequence continues at coordinate 1,601,929,102 of OY728141.1, read as the reverse complement.
CTTTTATTTTTGTTGAATAATTAATGTTATCATGATAAAAATTTGAGTCATTGGGGTTAAGAATATAATGAGTTTAATATTGTTTAATATAGAGATAGGGATTAAAATACATCAATACCCATTATTTATTTTTATTTATAGTATTATTATGGTATTTAACATAAATTATTTTTAAATTTTTAAATTTTATTCCACATAACATTGATTATGAAATTTTAAAAAAATTAATTTAATTTGAAGTAAAACAATTCAGACTATTTATTTTAATTAGTATTATATTTGTTTAAATAGATAAAAAAACATATGTTTGGATATAAAATATTTTTCAAAATATAAAATCCATTTTTTATTTTTGAAAAAAAAAATTATAGTTGTATTGATTTCATATGTAAATTAAATTCTTATGGAACTCTGACAGAGTGTTTGTTCAGGTACTAGAAAAACTCAATAAACCAAATTCAAAAAAGTAAAAGTAATTATTTTGGATCATTTATAGTGTACCCATAAATTTTTAAATAATAGTAACATATTACATATTTTTTAATGTATTTTAATCTTATATCATTATTTTCTTGTAACATTTAGAGTCAAATTAAATTAATACTTCTAAAAATGACATTAATGATATTTCATAATAAGAGATATTATATAAAATTAATAAAAATTACTAATAATACCATATTATACCAATATAATTATATATGGTCCAAAATATCATCTATAGCCATTTATTGGTCTTTTTTTAATTTCATATAAACTTTTTTAGCCCGATAATGTAGAAACATTGATATCACTATAATTGTCAAAAGACATAGCATGGGTTAAAATGAATTCATAATGATAATATAATAATAAAAACTTGTAAAAATTTAATTAGATGTGATAATTTTGACCCTTACATGTCATATATTATTATTATATTAATTTTGAGCTATTTCAAAATTGAAATTAATTTATAAAAATTTATTACTTTTATAATTTCAAAAGTGACCCTTTACTCACTTATAAAAATGAACCTTCCCTCTTCTCCATGTCACACCTTTTCAGAACACATTTATTGATAATACCTATACAAATTAGTTCATTAAATCTAAAAAAACATTATAGAGGTATTATTTTTGGAATAATACCAACCCTAGAGATGTAAAGGTATAATAAAAATGAAGTTGTCTGAGCAATATGTTCACCATTTAATCCAATTTTTTAGTTCTCTTTATTCTTCCTTCTCTATAAAATATCCTTCAAATTTGATTTATGTAAAAAAATATTCTATTCCGTATAATAATATTGTGTTGTGTTCATATCATAACCTATATCTATATCATATTCCATAAAATGGGAACATAAACTATCATTTATGTGTATGGCGGACAAGGTCCTCTTAAAAAATGAATTTTTTTCCATCACCACCTATCATGGATACAAAAAATTAAAAATTTAATGATTATTTAAGATTTAATTAAAAAATAGTAACTATAAATAAACTTTTTTTCGTTGTACAAAAGAAAAATCATAACGCCTTTTGTGTTTATTTGTGGATTACCAATTCCTTAATGTGATGTGCCTAATTTTTCAAAACCACATGAAATAGATTCTATATATATGATTATTTAAGTATTAGAAATTATATTTATTATATAATAATAATTATAGAAATTTAAAAAAAATACATAACTATTTTCTATCATGTTTATAAAAAATGGAAATGTTACTCATGCATACATCGGACCTACTATCTCCATGATTGAAACTTAATTAATTTTTCATAACCATCAATAATGGTTGTATTTTAAGGTATGATTAATGAAAAAAAATATAATTATTTCAAGGTTATTATTTTTAATATGATTTAATAATAATTTCTTTGCATAGTCGGACTACCAAAATATTTTTCCATATGATCCCATTATCGCTAAAATATCTGACATAAACATAAATGATTGTATAACAAAATATAACAATAAAATTAAAAAAATTAATTGTCCATTTATAAAGTATATAAACCTATAAAGGTATCCTAATAAAAAAATATTATATATTTGTATTATACATGATTTAAATAGCATGAAAATAATTTCTAGACATATTGTAAGTTATTTCACCAATATTTTCTTTTATTGAGGCGTATATTGATTTTATGAACCTAAATTATATTTTATGGTTCATATAGTTACCATTTTACATTTGACATCAGGAATAATTTTTAAATAAGGGTATTTTATGTTTCAATTACAATTATTTCATCTAAGGGGATTTGATAATAATTTTTCTATGTGGTAAGAGGTTTCTGAATTCAATTTTGATTCGCTCAGATATACTTCTTCATAATTAGCATTTTTATTCTATGATTATCTATGAGTTAATCCTTTAATTATTACATTCTTTATTTAAACTGTGTGTATGTTGATTAAATTATTTGCACACAATATCATCATCGATTAATTATAACATAAATAGTTTTGATCTTTTTAATGGGTTTTGTTTTTCTCAATATCATTTTAATGAAACGTTTTTTATGATATCCACTAGGATTGACATATATAGAAAAATTACTAAAACATGAATGAATTTTTATAAATTAATTATTTAAATTTATTAGATTAATTTATCCATATCATACACTTGATTTCAATTACTTTTGATAAAACAAATTCCAAATGGGTAATAGCTTTGTGTTATAATCTTCATTAGTTTTGAAATTTTTTTTGATCAATGTTCCTTAGGGGAAACTACATGATCATATTTTATAGATTTTTTTCTTCAAAAATATTATAATTTTTTTATAGGTTTAATTTCAATTTCCTCTAGCATTGGTTAATGATTTATCAAGAAATTTGTTTGTATATAGTACTAATCTTGTATGTTTTTTTGATGGTGAATCCTTCTCTTATATATATTTGTTTTATAATTTGTTTTCAAGTATGTATTTTTAGAATAAATGGTATTATAAAATTATTTTAATGGACTTTTAAATTCTTTTATAATATTCTAAAAATTAAATTTCATAACATTATTCACAAGGTTCTCCTTTGATTTTTATAACATGGCTAGATTTTCAAAACATAATGAAAACATGTTTTTTTAAATATTAATTTATAATTATCCATGATTATTTTCATATAATGTGATTTTCTCAATATATCCTGAATTTTTTATCTTATAGGGTACCAAATGATAAAGGTATTTTATTTTATTTTAATAAAATATTTTAAATAATGTTCAATAGGTATTTTTATCTATTTTAATATATATTTATGATTCCTCTACTTTAATATAAATATGATCTTAGTATACAATATATATTATTTCTCTGAATTTATTGTGATTTTTAAATAATCTTTCATTTAGACCCATTTCATTTTTACAGGTTAATAATGATATAAGGGAATGATTTATTTTTAAGGGCGTTTTGTTGAAATGTGAAGGATTATAATCATTAAATTAATGGATAAAACTTGGATATTTATTATGAGTAACATTCATACAAATATACCTTTTATGAATGGGTGAACCAAAAATAGTTTATATGATGGTTGAGCCCCATTATAGTTCTCAATTGTATTGGTAAATGTTCTATTTATGAAAAAGGATATGAAAGGGTTTAACTGGGGTGATTTCACCAATTTTTTTAAAGGTGATATTGTTATTTCTTACATAAGAGTAACATGGGTTATACATATAGTGTTCCAAGATACCCATGCATTTTCTGTATACATTCAATTAGTTTTTAATGGTTATTTGATTTATATTGATATCATAAGGATCAGTATCTTTAATTATCATGACTCTTTCCCATTATAAATCACATTACATGTCATATGTTTGATTATCTAGTTTTTTGGGTGTATTAATTTCCTTATGTTATGATCATTAAAATTGACTATGTATACATACCATTATTATTAAATTTTTCTCAATGAAAACATGAAGCATTAATTATCATTTTTACGATTACTAAGAATTTTATCTCACCATTCATATGATTTTTTATCCCTAGGTTATGATGAATTATTTTAAGTATGGTTTAATTAAAAAGCATACAGGATGTGACGAAAATAATGGGATATTTCATATATTTTTATTAAACAGATCATTATGTATCCAAGATTTTATGTAATATTACATAATAATTCTTTAAAAATATAAACAAAAAAGGTCAATGGGTATGTGTCATGAACCAGCCCGAGTCGACCCTAAATCGGTCACCCATGCCAGCCTACGACAAGTCCTGAAAGGCATTCTCGATCCTCTCAGGATGGTGACAAGAACCAAGGGAATCAATAAAGTACACAAGGGAACGATGTTTCTCATATATAAACAATCAAACAAATATAGGAAACAAGTGGACAGTCCAACATACATTTATATAAAAAATATTGAACTGAACATTATTTTGTACAAGAAACTAAAATTATAACTAAACTAACAACTCGACTGACCAAACACGATAACCTACTAACTCCATGTGACCCCACTGGTTACTCTCCAACACAATGATCACACATCTCCCAAGGTCATCAAACTTATGTTGAAACCTACATAAGGGCTAAAAATAGAAGAAGACTATAAGCATGTGTATTAAATCTCATTAGGTTATCCTGATATTCAATTCCCAATTCACATCCTTTAAAAGATAAGAAACATCAATTTAATGTTTTAAATACAAAATATAAAGGTATGTTTTCCATATAAGGTCCCATGCTATATAAAAAATTACCAAAAAAACATTCATGTTTTACAAACAATAATGCTAGTAACAATTTTCAAAAAGGTGCAACATCAAAATTAAAATAGTTTTCAAGAGGGATTTTTTGAAGAATTTACACTTTTAAATAAATCACACACACTACTGAATTTACCAACCAAACACCCCATATTCCGACAGTGAGTTCAAAATAGCCTATGAGCACAAGTCACAGGAACACCCCTAGGCACTTGTAAGTTGTGACCCCTAGGTACCTCGTATATCTGTGAAAATAAGTATAATAAATATCAGTTCTCATGCACACGAGCCACCAGTAGGGATCATACCCATAAACTAGTGGTCCTCCAACATCATCATCTTCATAGTATAGTTAGGGTTTCATTGTCAAACTTGCTACGTGAAATAGAATCCAAACCCCACTGAATCACTAGCATACTAGTACATGTATGCACACCTAGTTACCCGGGATTCTCTTTAGTGATAAATCAAGTTACACATATTATAAAATACAAATTTCACATAAAAATTTCATTATAAAACCATAAACACACGCAATACCACAAACATGCTCCACATTTCTTTCATAAATCAAGAAAGCACTAAAAATATTCGTAAAACTATTTCAAGGAGTATAACGTGGCCTTGAACATAAAATCCATTAAATAATGCTCTTTTATGGACAAAACCCCATAAAAATTTACAATATAGATATGGCAGCACCAAAACCAATTAATAAATCATTTTCGGGGACCATAAAATAGTCCCAAATGATATAACATGAAATACACATGGAAACCATTTTTATATAAAAAACTAATTCCAAAAGGGCCTTTAAGCCTTTCTCAAAACCATCATTTGAAAAAGGTATCAATTATACCTTTATTAAGGAGGTGTATACACACCATTTATAGTAGAAAACCACATTCATAAATCCTTTAAAAAATTAAGGTTACATTTTCAAAACACAACTTTTTCATAAGGATGTGAAATGGGCCATTTTTTCTACAACTTGGGCGAAACATGTTATAAATAGAAACCCATTTGTTTGTAAAACAAATACAAATTGGAAAGCCATATAATGGCCCATAAATATCATTTATCATTTTTCCAATTCATTTATAAATCCAAACAAATAATTATTTAAATCAAACATAAGACATAAAATCCAACCAGGAAATTTACCGAATTCAAGACATTCCCTTTTAAACAAACTAGTTTATTTTATGAACATTACATGGAATAAAGAATAAATTCCCTGAAATATTTTATACAAGATACTATAATATATTCAAAATACGACAAACCAGGTTCTAAACCTCACAAAATATTTTTGAAAAAAGTGGAACATTTAAACAAACACTTTATGTGAACTTTTATAAAAAAAACAATATTACGTTTCACAAAACAAGGATTAAACAACAATTTTGAACTCAAATAAAATTATTTAAATGTTGAACAGTAATAATAAACATATATAATAGATGAAAAAATATGAAAATGATGAATCATAAAAGATAAAGGCATGTTCAAGGGATATCCTACCTCAAATCCTTGGCGTAATGGAAATGCACACCCAAAATCACCATCTGAGGGTTTACAAACCCTAAACCTCTGATGAACAGCCCCAAAATAAAAAAAACCCCATAAAAATCAAGTGATAACAGAACCCTAGGTCGATCATGAATAGGGGGATTATAAAACCAAGAAATATAGAAAGGAGGAAGAAGAGGGAGGATAAAGGAGAAGGAATGTCACCTTTTAAATTAGAAAACTTGTTGTATTCTCTTAGATCTGCACCATTAGAGAAATGGTAATGACATGAAACATCTAGGAGATTCTCATAAATTCTGGATGAACCAGGAAAAGAATATTTGTGGTAAAAATATAACAAATTGAATGTGTTGTGTATAAAACCATTTACCTTATCAATTCTAGATGATTTGAGGAAACATGAGAACTTTCTCCCTAATATTTGTCTCATATGAGCTACAAAAATGGAAAATAGATCATGGGTGTGAGAATGGGGATATTATATTCAATTTCGATGTGGAAACAATGAAATATATTAAAATTTGAATTAGATATAAAATAATCAAATTATTTTTAAAAAAATTGGAAATGGGCCCTTGGGCTGCCCAGTACCTAAATAAGTTTACCCAATTCACCATGTTTATGAATTTCTAAGGGGTCTAAAAGGATATGGTAGTATTAATAAGTCATTGGAGGCCAATTAGGAAGTGTAATGAATGAAAAATGATGAAAAAAGGATTTATTAATGAAAAAAATTTGGTTTTTAAAACTGCAAATGGGCTCATGGTTGGCCCAAATCATGAAATAACCACCCATTCTCCAAAAACTCCTAAACAACAAATGTGGAACCCAAATTTGGATGATTATAAATATATGGAATTTAAAAACTCAAAATTAATCTCACCCAAAACCCAATAAGTGGATTGGTATTTTCAATGAACTGGATCAAAACCATGACATCAAATGAAAAAAAATCGTGTGTGACAATTCTCCACACCATTAAAGCTTTCCGACCCTGAAAAGACATAGCACATTCCACATGATTGATAAAAAACTAAGGATAATTTATCAATATGGTCCATCCTCCTAATAAAATGACACAAAATAAACCATTAATGTAACTTAAACCTCATATCTAATCCAAAACACGAACTCTCAGCCACATCTGGATAATCAAAAGAAAGATTGAGTCACTACCCCCACAACCAAATTAAGAACCCAGTTATTGGGCCTTCTATAAATGAACAAAAAAATCACCCAAACCAAAGAGAAGTCACAAAATCAAATGACTTGGGGTGGGGGAGGGAATGCTCTCCCCGCCATTAAATCAAAACTACCATCTGAAAAATTCAAAAGGAATGATCTTTGAGACCCACAGTGGGTCTCCCCACCATTAGAGACCAACTAAAATGAAAAAAAAGCAATAAAAATCAACTATAATTGGGACTCACTTACATAGGACCACAAAAACTCTCCCACAAAAACCTACAGACCTAAGTTTAGAGGAACACAAAATGAACATTTAAGCCACCCACTCTCGAATGGAGGTGGCAAGAACTAGGCCAACAATCTCTCCACATATCCACCCCCCCCCCCAAATTAGGGAGGGGAGGGAAGGGAGGCCATTCAATGGGACATTGAAACGACAAAATAAAAAATGGATGTACCTCAACGATATTTTATAGGTATGAGCTTATTAATACTACCCACAATCCTAATACACCTAACTACATGAGATATTCACTCAGAAACCTTTGGTTGTAGCTTTGATGGATGAAGCATCTCTTTCCACTTATCTAGGATTTGATTATCCGAACATGTACTCCGTCCCTTAGTTTCACATTGTACCACATAAAAATCCCAATAAAAAACAAAATATCAAGAGACATCATGGAAATCTCTTCCCCAAAACCACATTTTTACCCAAACAAGAACATAGAGATACACAACACTATTTTTTCTCACTCTGAATGGGGGGAAGAATGAACAAGGAACAAAACAAAACGCCCACTAAACATCATCAAGCATAACTACTACAACCGAGAGAATCACCATAAAGGGAAGGCACTTAAAATTGAGCCCAAACATCTCTCTTTTTCAACAAATGGGATAATATGTCATTATAAGAGGTGGATTTTACATTTGAAACAAATCCTTAGGCTGATCAACTGAAAATCGTAGCAATGGAGAACCATCCATGGAAACCTCACAACATACAACGCATCTTTAGAATTACACTGAAAATTACCCAAAAACCGAGCCACCAACAAGATCTCATCTCAAGATGAAACAAGAGTTTGACTTTATGATCATAAAAAAGCATACTGAATAGATAAAAATTCTAAGACATAGGATAAACCATCCACATAACTGTAGGTTCAAAAAAACACCACAATTTTTAATCTAAAATCACTTTTGAAAAACAAAATTAACAATCTTGGTGGATTTTTACATTCACCAATGGTGTTTCATCTATTCTCACTCACATGAATAATTACATGCAACCCCTGGCACTCAAATACAAGGACATACCATCCATTCATCCATATATCTTGAAAATGTTTCATGTGAGAACCCATGAAAACACCGAATGTAAAAACAGAACATCTTTATTAAAAAAATAATCATGTACCTTCTAAAGGCACATTAATCACCAAATCAAAAACCATTTCTATATTTCACATTAAAATCCCCGCTTCATCAAGAACTATTTGATTAAAAATCCAATTCATTTAATAGAAATTCCAAAAACAACCATTCTATTCCAAATATCCCTTTCCCATTTGATAAAAAAATCGGCAAGGTATCTTTTCTTAATCCGACAACCATGAAGGCCATGACCCCATTCCATAAAACACCAGCTGCACAAATCCAAACTTCCAAAACCAATTCATCATATTCAAAAACATTTCAATAGCCCAAAACATTCCATTTTAAGAAATAATATTCCGAATTAATTTAAAATGATGCACACATTCAAAACCTTTTCTTTCAACAAACCACAAGTTTATATTCGAGAAAATAAAATCCTATTAAATCATTTTCACATCCTCTCAAAAATGTGTTTCAAAAACACAACCTTCAAAAACCATTATTATATTTAATTTTTAAAAAACTATTTACCACTTTTAAAAATCCAATCCTTCCTTTCAAACCAATTCCCATAATTCTCACACAAGGATATTCAAAACAAAAATTAAAAATTCAAGAAACGTCCAAGAAACCCACAGAAGGGAAATAGTTGTGGTGGGTGACTTGACCATATGGTTGGAGGCCATATGTCAAACACAAAACCAACACAGAGAGACTTATTAGGACCATTCCCAGGATCCACGTGGCTTACCTGGAACTGCGAGATCATAGAGGCCATTCGTCAGACTCCCCTTTTCATATCCCAAAAAAGACAATCAAAAAGGAATAAAAGACACTAGTAAAACTAGACATCCCAGGGAAACCCAATGATTAGAATGAGAAAGAGTTCATGATGCTCTTCCAGCACAAACCCTTAAAGTCCCAACAATCCTCCTCCATCAACCTTGGCCTCCACTAAATAATATGGGAGCTCTAAAACAAAATGTCTGTGAAGAGCCGACCTCCTATAATACCATTTTGTCATGAACCAGCCCGAGAATACCCTGAACCGGTCACCCAGGCCAACCCACGACAAGTCCTGAGAGGCATTACCGATCCTTATAGGATGGTGAAAAGCACCTAAGGAATCATTAGATTACACGGGGGAACAATTTATCACATATATAAATAATCAAAAAAATAGAAGAACGAAATGGATATCCCAAAATACATTTATATAAAAACATTGAATTGAACATTATTTGTACAAAAAACTGAAACTGAAACTAAACCAACAACTCAACCGAGCAAACCCAATAACCTACTAACTCCATGTAACCCCTCTGTCCACTCTCCAACACAAGGATCACATGTCTCCCAAGGCAATCGAACTCAAGTAGAAAACTGCACAGGGGCTAAAAACAGAAAAAGACAATAGGTGTGAGTATTAAAACTCAGTAGGTTAGCTTGTAATTCTATTCCTAATGCACATCCATTAAAATAAATAAAATAAAAATTTCATGTTTTAAATAAAAATTATAAAGGAATGTTTTCCAAATATGGTCCCATGAAATATAAAATAAATTTCCAGATAATAACATTCAATTTTAATAAAGAAGAATGCTATAAACAATTTTAAAAGAGGTGCAACTTCAAAATGAAACTAGTTTTCAAGACGGATACTTTAAACAATTTACACATTTAAATAAATCACACACACTGCATAATTTACCAACAAAACACACCATATTACGATGGTGAGTTCAAAATTTGTGACAACCGGGTCCCAGTGACAGCACAGCCACCCTGCCTTAACATGGCCATCAGGTCCTGGCCCACCAGGTACCACCAGTTGCCCCGCAGACACGTGGGGCCCACCCCAGGGTCCAACCACATGCCTAAACAGGCTATCTGACTAATGATGGTCCCCACAGGCCAACACATGTCCTTTCGAGTGTGCTTTGTCCTCACTCACACACACCCTGGGGAACTTCCCAGGAGGTCACCCATCCTGATCACTACTCCAGGCCAAGCACGCTTAACTGTGGAGTTCTAATCAGACAGGCTCCCGAAAAGGAAGGTGCACCTTGTTGACATGAGTCATATTATTTATTTAGTTAACCCTTTATTATTTGGGGGTGTTACATTCACCCCCCCCCCCTTTAGAGCACAACGCCCTCGTTGTGGGCCCTACATATCAACCCAGGCAGTGCACCGCGCACTTAAGGCTGGGTTCCTCCTCTGATACCAAATGTGACAACCGGGTCCCGGTGACAGCACAACCACCCCGCCTTAACATGGTCGTCGGGTCCTGGCCCACCAGGTACCACCAGTTAACCCGCAGACACGTGGGGCCCACCCCAGGGTCCACCCACATGCCTAAACGGGCTATCTGACTAATGATGGTCCCCACAGGCCAACACATGTCCTTTCGAGGGTGCTTTGTCCTCACTCACACACACCCTGGGGAACTTCCCAGGAGGTCACACATCCTGATCACTATTCCAGGCCAAGCACGCTTAACTGTGGAGTTCTAATCAGGCAGGCTCCCGAAAAGGAAGGTGCACCTTGTTGACATGAGTCATATCATTTAGTCATTTAACCCTTTATCATTTGGGGGTGTTACAAAATTATCAATGAGAATAAGTCACAGGAACACCCCAAGGCACTAGTTAGTGGTGAGCCCCAGGTACCTCGTATCTCAGTGAAAGTAAGCTTAATAAATATCTATTCTCGTGCACACAAGCCACTAGTATGGTGAATTCCCATAACCTAGTGGTCCCCCAACATCATCATCATCATCATCATATTTTTTAGTGTTATCATCTTCAAACTTTCTACGTGAAACAGGGGCCAAACCCCACGGAATCACTAGCATACTAGTACAAGTACACCCACCTAGATACCCGGGATTCACATTAGTGCTCAATCAAGTTACACATATTATGAAATATAAGATTCACATAAATATTTTATTACCAATCCATAAACACACAGAGATCCCAGAAACATGCTTCACATTTCTTTCACGAAACAATAAACCACTAAAAATATTCGTAAAATAATTTCAATGAGTATAATGAGGCCTTGCACATAAAATCCATTCAATAATACTCTTTTATGGCCAAAAACCCATCAATAGCATAACATCCCAGATTTGGAACCCCCAAAACCAATTAATAAATCATTTTAATAGACCATAAAAGTTTTCCAAAAGAGAGAACATGAAATACACATGGAAATCATTTTTGCAAAAAAAAATCTAATTCCAAACGGGCCTTTAAGACTTTTTCAAAACTATCATTTGACCAAGGTATGAATTTCACCTTTATTAAGGAGGTTTAGAAATACAATTTACTGAAGAAAAACACATACATAAATCCATTAAAACATTCAGGTTATATATTCATAATATGACCATTTTTATAAGGATGTGAAACATGCCATTTTTTCAACAACTTGGGAAAAACATGTTATAAACCAAAACACATTTTTTTGTAAAACCAAATACAAATTGGAAATCCATATAAGGAACAAAAAATATCATTTGTAATTCTTATAATTAATTTATAAATCAAACAAATAATTTTTTAAATCAAACATAACTCATAAAATCTAACCGGACAATTTACCGAATACAAGACATGCCCTTTTAAACAAAACTATTTATATTAAGAACATGACATAGAATAAAGCATCAATTTCATGAAATATTTTATTCAAGATACTTTAATCTATTAAAAATACCCCAAAACGGGTTATAAACCTCAAAAAATAGTTTCGAATGAAAGTGGAACATTTAAACAAAGACTTGGTGTGCACTTTGATGACAAAACAACATTACCTTTCACAAAACTAAGACTAAACAACCATATTGCACTCAAAGTAAATTATAGAAATGGAGAAAAATAATAATAAACATATATAAAAAATTAAAACAATATGAAAATGATGAATCTTACAAGATAATGGCATGGTCAAGGGATATCCTACCTCAAATCCTTGGCATAATGGTAACGCACACCCAAAATCACCATCTAAGGGTTTACAAACCCTAAACCTATGATGACTAGCCCCAAACAAACAAAAACACCATAAAAATCATGTGATAACAGAACCATAGGAAGATCATGACTAGGAGAGATTATAAAACCAGTAAATAACGAAAGGAGGAAGAAGAGGGAGGAAAAAAGAGAATGAATCTCACCTTTTTTAACTCAAAAACTCATCATATTTCATTATGTTTGCACCTATAAAGAATATTTAATGACATGAAACCTATTGGAGATTCTTAAATGATTTGGATGAACCAGGGAAAGATGATTTGTGGGAAAAATATCACGAATTGAATGAGTTATGAATAAAACCATTTACCTTGTCAATTATGCCCGAAGGGCCCGAAGGCCTTCATTTTTATTAATTTTTGATAACCCCCCTTTCAAGAGATGAGGGGGAACCCTTACAAGGCCCGTAGGCTCAGAGATTACATGGCCCGTAGGATTAGGAGATTACATGACCCGATGGTCTTAGATAATTCAACCAGACTACCTATAAGGAACTGCCCCTCCCCAGCATCAGCATCTTGATAGTAGCTCTCCACCTTCACATGGTCGTTTAGCTAGGCTTCTCGTGAAAGCACAGGCTGGTCCCGATGGCATAGCCATACCCTATCATTCTAAAAAATCCATTTGTCTCTACTATGGTGAGTCCACCAGCTCTGAATCCTCTTCTAGGGCTGCTCATTTTTTGTATTGTGTTTGGGGAAACTACATGTGGCCCGAAGGCCTTGAGGTGGCCCAAAACCCTACTGACCTGAAGTCCTGGGTGGCCCGAAAGCCTTAAGGACTCCATGCACAAACCGGTGGCCCAAGGTGAATAGTTTCAACTACTAAAATACCGAATTGTGCCTGATACAGTAACTACTACAGTGTTTGCTACAGTACCCACTCAGTGTACAATTCTGCTATAGTACCTGCTACAGTACCTGCTACAGTACTACTACAGTACCCCAGAAATATGAATCTGCCTAGTTTTAAACCTGGGTCTTGTGTATTCACTTAAGGATACCTCACCAACTAGGCTAAGGCTCATGTGCACATTATCAATTATGGATGATTTGAGGTAACATGATAACTCCCACCCTAATATGTGCATCATATGAGCTCCAAAGAGGGAAAATAAATAATGGGGATGCAAATAGGGATATTGGATTCGATTATGAGGTGGAATCACCAAAATATATTAAAATTTTAATTACATATAAATGAAACAAATTAATTTGTTAAAAACTGGAAATGGGCCCCTGGGCTGGCCCAGTACCAAAATAAGTAACTCCAATTCAAAATGATTATGAATTTATAAGGGGTCCAAAAGGATATGGTTGTATTAATATGTCATTTAAGGCCATGTGAGAAGTGTAATAAATGAAAAATGTTAAAAAAATGATCTATGAAAGAAAAAAAATTGTTTTTAAAACTGGAAATGGGCTCACGGTTGGCCCAAATCATGAAATAACCACCCCTTCTCCAAAAACACCCAAACAAGAAATTGGGAACCAAAATTTGTGTTATTATACATATATAGAAGTTCAAAAATCAAAATTATTCTCACCCAAAACCCAAAAAAAATATTGGTATTTTGAAGGAACTTGATCAAAACCATGACATGAAAACAAAAAAGACCATGTGTGACAGCATGTCACTAATTAAATATTTTTTTTATGATGTAATTTTCTGGAGTACAATTTATGAATTTTTATTGTAATAATTCTAGGTATTTAAAGTTATTTTAGCTTTTGTTCTTGATGTATTGGTTTGGAATGATATAGATGAATAGAAAAGAAATTATTACAAGAATAGAATCAAGATGAATTATTTGAACCATGTATAATACCAATAAAAAGTGTTATATGAATATATAACTTATGTACACATGTTGTTGTCCAATGAAAATCATAGAAAAGTGGAGAAAATTTATAAGTAATAATTAAAATTATGGAGATTATAATGATTCATCTTCAATTGGTAGGAATCACTAATTTATTTTGTACATAATGTGTATACATTTTGAGTTAATATCTTCATCCACCACCAAATGTACCTCATCTAGACCTGATCCTTCTTTTATATAGTCAAATATATTTTAAAATAATTTTCATGATCAAATATATGAAATTAATTCCATGCACATATCACTCAAAATGAAATATATTAGTCTATGGAATGTTGAAATGTAATTCCGAGAAATCTCTCACAAAAAAATATCAATTTAGGGATCCTCATTACAAAATTTTATAATGGATTAAGAACTTTTAGAAAACCAATTTATTTAATAGTTGTAAGTTATTATATAATATTTTAATATAATTTAAATAATATTAGGTTTAATAATCATACAAAAAAATAAATATATATTAAAATAGTAGTCCCTGTGAAGCCCAATACTAGAAGGTAGAAATTTATATTGGTTAAGGTGTCTATTTTTGTGATTTTTCATCCAAATTTATAATTTTAGATATGTAATAATAAAGAAAGTTATTAATAATAATTGGTTTAACAAACATAGATATGAGTAAAAAAACTATTGATATAAATTAAGGAAGTAATATTTTTTATAGAAAAGGAAAAGTCACCTTTGAGTTATTTAAATCATTTAAACACATAGTTAAAAATAAGTATTTACAAATAATTATCAAGTATGATGGTGAGTATGGAATTTTTGAGATTAATCATGAATAATAATCTAACATTATGGAATAAATTGATGAATAATATATAAGAGATAATGTAGTAGTATATACATTGAAATTGTAAATATTTCTAATAAAGTGGAACACATTTAAGAGTAATTTTTCATAGAATTCTTTCCAAAAAATTTTAAATCACAATGGTTAGAGATAAATGAACTCACAAGTAATATGATTTCATCATTATTGGCTGAAGAAGATAAAAAATTACTGATTATTAGTGGTGAACATTCATAGAAATAAGAACATTGATTTTTTAAAGTGTCAAAATAGTGTATGTCATCTAATCTTAGTATATTTGTAATGTAAAAGTAATTTGACCTTTAAATTTTATTCGTAATATGATAATATAATAAGTAATAAGACGAAAAATTATTCCAAAAATGAGTTTGATTCCACTCATTAATCATGTATTGAAAAAATTTGTCTTGAATATCCTAGACAATAGGATCATTCAAATCATTTCTAAGGGTGAAAGGGTGAGACCACTCTATATAGTATTCGATAAGGGACTGATAATCCTCTTATGGATAATTATGAGCTAATATACACCAATATGATTATAGTTTATGGATTTTATATTGATTAAAAGATATTTAATGATTAGAGAAGGAAGGATCCCATTCTTGTTTTGTACACTAATAAAATATTAGTGATATATGGTCTATACGATCAGTATTTCATTATTAATTGATACATTAAATACAATAAAATTTGATTGGATGAATAATATCAATGTATTACTTTATTATCAACCCCATTCAAATATTCATCCTATAAAATGATCTATTTTTGAAATATTCAATGATCCCATAACATTTCAGTAGTGTATAAAACAATTATTTTATGGGATGGTGGATTAATTTTTATGGGTTTTATTTTATGTACCCTATATTTATGTCCAATTATTTGATGTATATCTTAATTGCCCTTACATTTATTTTAAATTAAGGGACCAAAAATTCCCCAAGAAAAATTAGGAGAATTTCAACTTTACAGTCAATGATGTTATAGTGTTTTCCAGTGAATCTCAATGAATGGAATTGAATTTGGTTGAATAAAGACAAAAGTGATATGATTATTTAAATACTTCAATATAGTTTTTGAATTTTTTATTGGGTAATTATTATTTTTACCTAATATTTTTATTAATATTTCCAAAACATATTTTCTTCACACCCACTATTCACAGCTATAATTCTGGTAGCTCCAAATTTGAAAGAAAATTTTGACACTAGGTGGGATATGAGGGGCTACAATATTATTGTATCAATAGGATAAGTTTTCTACTATCATCATTGTCCAATTTTTTTTGAAATTAATTTTTTTATCGATGTGTAATTCATCAATAACACACTAGAAAAGAGATATCATATTATTGTCTTTAATTTCATCAATTATAATCCCAAACAGTCACCCTCTAATGTGGTGGAATACATCAGTCATAAAATTCGCAAATAAATTGTAAACAAGAATTTTTCTATATAAAACATTATTTATAAATAAAATTCAATCTAAGAGTTTGTCATTGAAATCAAAGACAATAAATGTTTTATGAACCCAAAATATCACAATCAATCAATTATTCACGTACAATACTTAGTAGAGATGAAGAAGTGGATATAAATGATTATTTTTTGATGAGTATTTCTTAATGATGAATTTTTCGAAAAGAAAATTATTTTATGACACAAAATAATATTTTAAGGTAGACCAATACAGTCTATGTTAATATTTTAATAGAATAAAATTTTTATATCAAAAGAAATTAACTACGTTAGTAGTGATCCTTTCCACTTCATGAAATTTGTTAAACAGTGCATTCAAAATAGTTTCTTTGGTTCATTTATAGAAGGATTACCATAGTTCTTTGAATGATAATCCATATGAGGACACCACGGGCCAGACCATACTATATCTTTGATTATAAAATATTGATTATTTTTCCAATATGACATAGAGATTCATCTTCCTAATTTTTAACTTTTTACCCCTACCATGTGATTGTAAATGATAGAAAATATGATCAAATATTATATTAATCCATCATAGAGGATGAAATTAATAAAATTTGGGGGATCAGATTCATTGTTCATTCTTAAATTCAATTTTTATATTTAAATTTAATTTTTTCATGATCATGATATAAAATATGTTTCAAAGGAAGTGATGTTGATCAACCTAGTGAAAGTGGTAAAAATATTACATAATAAAACCACATTTTCAATGTTCTCAGTCCCCTTGATAATTACCATTTAGTGATAGAAATATTTAATAATTGTTTTTAGTAGAATATTTGAGATGTGTGATGATCAATATGACACAAACACTTTTTCAACCCTCAAATGTGTTGGCTATAAAAGATTTTAGACTGATATACACAAAAATTTGTGGAAGATTTGAAATGAAATTATCAATTTTTAGTCCAAAAAACCTAAAGTAAAATATTAAAACTACAAAATAGATTATGAAATGATATTTCCAGTGGATATATTTTTATTATTTTATGTGAAAAAATTCAACCGTGAAATGAAGAATTCACACAATTCATATTGGGTTTTCTAAGCTATGAATTCAAGTGAAAAAAATTTTACAATAAATTTTTTATGAAATTTGATGCATTTGAATAAATAAAGATGGTAGAATATTAAAATAAAAAAAATTATGGAGATAAAAATGATGTTGAATTACCATCAAATTTATAGGAAGGTACTACACCTGGTTTAAAAAATAGTTTTCTTAATTCATGTTTGAATATGTTTCCAGGGAAGGCCAAATCATGATTCATGGGGCCTTTTATGATGTGCATAAAATTCTACAAAATGTAATGGAGATTTAAAGGAATGAAAAACCTCCATAAATGGTGAATAAAAAACATATAATGAATTATCGTGAAAACAATCATCTTATGTTATTTCAGTCAATGAAAAATGATTAATGAAACTTGATTGTGTTAAAATTTTTACTTTAAATAATGTTTTTAATATATTTAATTCCATATATATTTTTACTATTGTTGAATTAGTTTTAATTTCATACATTTTAGAAAGTATGTTAGGAATTTTTAGAATAAAAATTATTTTTAGTGACTCTAGATAATATGAGTCAAAATTTATATATTATATATTCAATACAATCCAATAACAAACAAATATGTTGTGAGGAATTTAAACAAATATTGGAGTTCATTGAATAAATGAAAAATTATATTAATCAATGGTTTCAAAAACCACAGTACAATGTAACCCATTGGGCTATAATCCTGAGTTCCATTATTTTTTTTAAATAATATAATGGAAAAAATGGAAATATTATACAATAACTTTTTTGGGATTAAAAAGGGGAAACTAAATAAATAGGAACAATATATTAAATCATAATGTATCTATAAAATGATATGATAAATTTAAAAATGAAAATATAGACATAAAATCTTGGGATAATGTTCAATATATAATCAAATTCCTTTATTAAAGTTATAATGTGGTCCAAACCATTCAAAAAAATCTATTTAATATACTAAAAATTATAAAATTAAAACCATAATATTTTTCCACTCTATAACTAGTAATGAATATGGCGTAATGCTACTCGAATAATCTGTTCGTGGTATGTTTTATTCTCTAATGAGACCATTTAATGCTTTTAGGGATAAAAAAATATGTCAATATCTATAATTATTTCTTGATGTGAATGACTTATGGAACAAAATAACACAAAAAACTCATATATTACTGATCAAATAAAAAAACACACATTGATATTTACTATTCACACTATATTATTTTTTCATATCAATTTAATAATATTGATTGATATATTCTGGTGAAATAAATTAATATTTTGGAGTGATTTATAGTATACTAAAAATTTAAAAAAAATATTAAATTTTTTATATTTAAATCATTTCCAAATAAAATATTGTGCTATAATGTTTCAAATGAGTATAAAATATTGGAAAAAAATATAATCACATTGTAACCACTACCATGAAGTACACGATTGTTTCTTTTTTAGAAATAGGAAAATAATTTTTATATAGATATATCCGCACTTTAATTTACTAGGTAACACTTTATAACCACATTTTTAACTACTTCAATCATTCCAAAAATATTTCCTTAAAAATTCTTCCTTCTAATTTCTAAACATTTAAAACTTCTCCTATTTTAAAAAAAATTGGCATACCATTTCTCCAACCATCACATAGAATTTAAATAACCAACTATAATCCATTATATTTTCACATCACTAACCATAATTTATCAATAAAAATATAAAAATGGGTTTTTATTCTAAAGAGTTAGAAACTGATTGAAATTGGCACTAAATATTCTTTTTATCATTGTTAAGAATACAAAAAAATTATTGAGCTATAAAAATTATCTATCCTAGAAATTTTGTCCAAAAAAACAAAAAACATTACCAAATACAATAAATATCACTTAATAGTCGTCCATAAGTTTGGATGATATCCAATCCCACCTAAAATCATTCCAATAATTCAAAAGCTATTCAATAATGGAATTGTTATGAAAATATAGACTGAAGAGATGGAGATATATATTATATTAGATATTGAAATCGTGTAAAATATGTTTATGGATGGAAAAATTTAGGGGAATTTAAGTGAATGTATTAGATGAATAGTCTAGGTTAGACGGAAAAAGGCCAACCATGAGCTATAGTTGGTGGTCCACTATGAATTTTGTATGATGATAATTACATATAGTTTTTCCTCGGTACATAACACTAGAATATTCTTTCAGATGATTTTTTTATTTTCATGGGAGTTTATAGTCATGTTTGCAAAAATATTACATTATAATATGTTTTTTCAATGAATCCATGAAGGGATATGACATTCCAAAAGTGAGTGGAATTTTCCACTATTCCCAATATTATATAAGTTCCCTTAAAGATCAAAAGTATATATTTTTAGTTCCCACTAAAAGGGATACATAAAAATTATATCACCCACTCTTAAACTACTAAATAATATTTATACGGAATTTTAGGATAGTTGAATATTCTATATTAACAATTAATATCTTGGAGTCAAACACTATGCATGGAAAAATAGTTTTCCTAGATGACTTGTGGAATAAAACTGCATTGAAAATGGGATATAATTTAATAATTTTTCTAGGAAAATAGTTAAAAATCATTTCATTCTTTCAAACATACCTATATATGTAAGGTTTAGTTTATTTAAATATTTGTTTGGTGATGATAGGGAGGCTCTAATTTTATATGATCAAAATACTTTCATCCACCTCTACCACACATCAATATGACATGATTTCTAAAATATTTCATTGTTTCTATTTTATTCATGTTTATTTTTCCTATTATTCATGTATATATATATATAGATATATTAGTTTACATAAAATTTATAGTTTCAGCAATAAATTCTTGTTTTTGATCATTCATAAATATATTACCATTTATTTATTATTTAAATTTAGATGGATATTTTTTACATGAATCACTCTAATTTAGATTTTTTTTGAAAAAATGGAATAAATTTTATAAGTGTAAATTTATGGGGGTCACACAATTTTATAATTAAACCAAATAATTGAAATACTAAATAATATTAAATAAGAAACTATGTGGGAATAAATACAATATAGTAGAAGATTCATAATTTTAATATTTATTGTTTAAGGATATATTCAATAGACCATATTTTTTATCTCTTAATTAGAGTTGGTATTAATGTACTAAAAAATATACATAGATAACTATGAGAATACATAGAGGATAAAATTTTATAGAACATAAACAATTAAAATTGATTTAATAAAATTTTTTTCTAGAATATAAACATGAGATTATGATATAACACTGATGAAATATTTTGTTCATCACTACAAGGATAAATTTTCTCATCAATTAATACAATATCTGCTAACAAGGAGCTCTCTAGCTAAATCATATTGTAAGGGAATCACATGAGGTGTCATGGATATAGGTGTTATCTCGCAGAAGAAATCATATTATATACTTTTGATCTTACCTACTATTTAGGGGATGAAAATGATTCAAATTATAGGAAAAACATTATATATCGTGATGTTCTAAATAGAGAAATCGAACAATATTGTGTCTTAAGGTTTCTTCCCAAGATAACATGACTCGTGTCATTTTAAAATGGGTAAATTACACCAACATGTTGTAATTTATTCTTCAAGGGTATATTTAAATCTATAACAAAATATTGTTGAAATGAAGGATGTGGTATCCCTTTATATATTCCCATATTACACTAATATGAGAAAATACTTTAAACCAAATATAAATCTAGGATACAATTAAAGATATTATGACTCCTTCATATAGGTAGTGATCATTTTTAATAATTTTATGTTATTAAACCAATGATATTTTAATGGTGAATAATAATATGTCATGCATCTAGACATCACATGAAAACTACTCCAAACAATTCATGAAGAAGGAGGGATGTGATCTCAATTATTTTCGGTATTTAATCAATGAATATTCAAGTATAAAAAAATATATATGAATTAGGTTTGAAAATAATATTCATATAATCATTTTTATCTAATTCGGATAATCATTAATCAAATGGAAAAATTGGACCACTTCATATATTAAAACAAGGATGTCCATATGGGAATGTATAGTAAAGCATCACTAAAGAGTACATTGATAGTTAACCACATATAATGATATTGATACTCACATTAAACATACAATAATAATAAAATCATAGAAGAAGTTCATTTATATGTTCCCATGCACTGATTAAAAGATTAAATTTGAGATATTGAGTTTGGGTCTAGAGAGTTTTATCTATAGGATGAGATTCTAGATATTACTTATTTTGGTAGTGAGGGAATCTCTATCACCGATCATCGTTATAAAAGATTAATATTATCATTATTTTTCATTTTATATATTCGTTATATGTTGATATACACCTAGTAAAGAAATGTGGAGGTGCAGTTGTGAAATTTTGGTAAAATTTAAATATATAAAATTATATTTATCATATTCTTCTAAAAATAACACTTTTATAACCAAATATGGTAATTGATTAATATAGATGAATATGTAAACTAATTAGAGTTGATATCCTATAATTTTAACATGATTTTCGTAATTATGAAAATAAAACATACAAGTTTTCAAATATTCTAGGTAACACATTCAGTAAAGAAAATTAGAGCCTAATTTTATTTTTATACTTATCACATGAATCTATATAGTGAAAAAATGGTGTATTAGTATTTCTATGTGTGAATTGAGTGAGAAAACTGAAATAAAATTATTAAAATATTTTATTTTTAAAATATTATGGACCATTAATTAAATGATAAGAATATAGAATTATTCAAAAAAACAATTTTTATTTTATAGAATATAATACAATAATTTCGAAGGAAGAAATTCTCTTTAGATTTCTTCGACAATCTAGGGATCCTTGAAAAAAAATACAAAATGATCATTACTGATAAAATAGGAAAATAAAAATTAAACATGGAAACAAAAAAAATATCACACTTTTTTACGATCAAACAAGAGTAAAAATCCCCCCAAAGACTACGAGTGTAACCATGGACAGTATCGAAAATATGGGAACCGTCATTGGTATAGAGAACTCTATAATTCAACGTTTATTTTATTATTAATATGTGTCTCATACGTGGGTATTTTATTTATATAACATATAAATATTTTTAAATTGATATTTATTATAATATATTTAGATAATATAACATTATTTTAATGAATTTAAAATTCTTTTAACAGAATTAGTTAAATCATTATCTTATTTATCTCCTTGAATGTGTTATAAAAAATTTATAATATTTACTATTTAGATAATTTATTTCCATATATATAATATAATGGCCACTATTATTATTAAATTAAAAATATATAGTTAGTTATTGTGTATTTTTTTGATATTTTTTAATTGAGTTTGGTAAATAAATATGGCACCTCACACAATCAATAAGGGATATCTAAATATACATTAATATTAGGGAATTATCAATCACAAGGGAGATTCATCCCAATTATATCTCATGGTATAAGGTGTGATGTGATATAAATCTTGAATTAATAGTAGACATAAAATTATTATAGGAGATCTTGGTTGAGTTTGTGGGAAAGTGGGCTTATATGGGGAGATGCGACCCCTGAAGCATAGTGGGTAAAGTATTGTTATGATATAGGACCCCATGCTACACACAAAGAGTGGAATATGGAACATATAATATTATTAAGAAGTGATCAAACAAAAGAATATTCAATTTGGGAAGAGTGTATATCGAAAAAATTGAACATAAAAATATACATAAATTTTTTTTCTATGTAAGGTCCTGACTTTTCAAATAGGTATTGATACATTAACTACTGTTAAAAACAAATCATTTTATTTTATTAATGTTATAAAATGTATAAGTCTTATATTAAGAGAGTATTTCATTCATTCAGATACTGATTCACTAGAATTTGGAGAGGATGATTGAGCCACATAGATGGATCATAGTTGGGGATAACTATGATACTATACCATGTGTGGTTATTAGTGAATAATTTGAGGAAAATTGTTTGAATAAACCTTTCTACCTAGGAAACATGTCTATAAATGTTTTTCTAAACCATGTGATAGATCTATTTGACATGGGTTATGCATGGATAGTCATTAAATGTGCCTAGCCCATGTGAGGAGGTCACTTGGGTAGTGTTTGGGGAATGATTTGTGAATAGTTGGCCTAACAATGAGGCCAGAACAAGTGAAGAATTATTGAAGGGGTAAATTGTAATTATTCCCATAAATGTTTCAAAACCCTTAGTATTATCTTATATCTTCCAGAAAAATATCCCTCTCTCACAAGAATTTCTCATTTTTTATCCATAACATGGATTTAATTTTAATGATCCATCTAAAAATGAAATCAACCACAATTCATTTCATTGGATACCCTAGGTAATATATCTCCTCCGATTTATTCCACTGTTAATTTTTATATATATATATATATAGTATTCTTTTTTTTATGAGATAATATTCGATATATTCAAGACAATTTTATTTTCTTCTATATTTTCCCATTCCATCCCAATTGAAAGGTCGACACTGGATGAGGAGAGAAATATTAACCCATAGTGGGTGACATTGTCATTTTACATCTATTAGTATTTGTATTTTATACTATGTTCCACTATGACATGAACTAGACTATTCATATGTCACCTCCATAAAGCCTATTTAATTAAATTTAACTTTCTTCCATTCTTAATACATTCTTTGGTAGCAATCAATCTACATCACTAGTTGATAACCATAACTTTAAGTAGACCTATTTTTATGTATTTAATTAATTGAATAATTTCTATTTTCTATAAATTTTTAAACCAAAAATTGGTGTGTGGTTCCTATGTTATAAATACATATCAAGGATTGTATCATATTAAATATTTAAAGGAGAAGTGATAGGAAATGTATTTAGGAACCTAAATATTTTTACGTAGCATGAATTAATTGAATTAAATGGGTTGTCTATATTAATTAAAGTGTAATAAATGAAATTAATTCATATATGGTATGAGATGTTGATAGCCGAATAATACTTCATATCAATCTATGGGAGATAGATGGGTCCTAATATATGGTTTCTTTGTTTGGGCTTACTATTCTTAATTATTATAACTTTTCATAGACTATATATATGATAACAAAAATATGTATATTTCTATAGGATACTATAGATTGTCTCATCAAGAAGATAGATACCAACCTATTACTCATATCATTTCCCCAGTGGAGACACATTGGGTAGGATTGGTGGGAATATGGTAACAAAATGCAACAAGGGTTACTTAGTCCCCTATGTTTGATACTCAGGATTGGCAAAAAGGGCCATTCTTTACACCACACTGAGAGTGATTCATGGGTTCCATAAACAAACCACCTTAGACGGACTCTTATGATGTTTTTTGGAGTTTTTTTGGTGTGATACATGGGTTCTATAATACTGTTCTCCATGGACGGGCCTAATATGCTGCTTTATTAAATTCTATTGCTTAATTCTATAAAATTAAAGAAATTTCAACATATTTAATTAAATAAAATGAATAAAAATCCAAATAGCATGTCTCTATTTGAATTATTTATGAATACTTATTTATAATGAGTCCTTATTATACCTGTATCACTTCTTTATAGGTTCCCCATGAATCAGAGATATTTATCTTAGGAAGTAGAATGTAGTGTCTTTCTTGTATCTTTGAGGAAGGAATTCTATTGTATTAATATATTTATGTTTTTTTTCTCCATGAATTTCTGTTGTACATATACCCTACTCATTTTATATACACAAACTACTATGTTCTAGAAACTATTAGTTGTGGCCTACTGAGTATAAATCACACCCTTATTGGGCCTCCTGTAGTACTTGATAAAACATCAATATTATATGTATAGTTAAATCACAGAATCCAACCTCTGATTTTTGATTCTGAGTATTGGGAGGGAGTACATTAGTAGGGGATTGAGCTTATTAATTTGATGCTAGTAGAGGATGATTTTGGTATTTCTTTATTTTTAAATAATTTTTATGTAAATTCTTCCCCTATATACTAGGAACCTAATTTAGGGATAGCTACATGGCATGATCATCATCATTTTTTATCTACCTAAGATTCATCTTCTTCTGATTTCATTATCAGTTTTGTTTATTATTCCCATATATCCCATATTTATTAACTGATATGATGCGTTCTCACTCATGAGTGCACAGTCTCCCAACATACACACACTAGAACCTCACTATAATTTGGAATCCTCGGGTATATACGTACACACACTAAAGTTCAATTGTCATATACTCATGGGGCACCGCTTAGGGGCTTCTATGGTGTGATGAAAAAAAGTGGTATTAGATAGTCATTGTTCATTTTATCATACTATTTTTGAATTAGATAGGGGACTATTATATATGATAATTTGGTAATGATATTATGATTTAGGGTATCTAACCCACATACATTGGAATCCTAAATTACATGGTATTAGTTATTGTTATTATTATTTTATGCCTATTATAGTTGTATTTATTTCCCAATTTCTTGATGAACTTGTCTTATGATGTTATTTTCGTTTCTAATATTATTATTATGGAATTATTTTTCCATCTTTTGGTACATTAAGGAGACATCAACTCATGAATAGTAATATCTAGTTAAGGATTTACATGTGATTCATTATGACATGAAATATTTATATTAATGTGTGAATTACAAATATTTCATATTTATTATTTGAGTGCCTTAATTATTATATATTGAAAGTTTCAAATATTTATTACTCGAATGACATAGATATATTAAATAAAGTTCCCACATCAATGAAATAATAATTTTCCAACATAGATTGATAGTGAAAATTATGATAACCAATTATTCCATGTTCTTATTATGAATCACTAGTTCACTAGGTTTAAACATTAGATAATTTTGATTTAATGAATTCCATTTTTAATTTATGAATTATAAAATTTTACAAATTTGGTATGGTAGTTCATTTAATAATATTATTTTACATGACTTGTACCATATTATTAAAAAAATATTTCTAGGTCATGATTATTTGATATACCAATTTCAATTTATAATCAGTACGAGAATTTATAAATTGGGACTGGTGATGAAAAAACACATTGTGATGCGAATACATATTTTTAAATGAGCATGGACGTGAAAATTTTAAAACATAAATAAAATAATTACCCATAAATGGGGATTCCAATTGAAAAGTAAAGAGTGTTTTCCTATGTACCTTGTAATTGATAAACTATATACCTTATCTAATGTCTTATGATATGGGACCTTAACCCTGAGAGGGCCATAGAAGTATGTAGTATGAAGTGTCACCTATGATCATTTTTTATTTTTATTATCACATAGACCCTCCTTAAAGAGATAGCATAGAGTTGTGAATCATTTATAAGAATGATTTTTACGACTCCTTTTCAAATTATCTTCTTTACTATATGATGATAAATTTTAACTTAGGAATGTGTTTGCAAATTGTATAGTTATTCCTCCATGATGTCCCAAATTCGTATTCTAGGCGGGTGGTTACAACCATTCTCCAGAGGAGGTGGACCATAATAAACATGTATAACCTCTAGTATGGATACCTAATGCACCTCATATTGATGTTCCACTAGGAAATGAAGCTCATTTTTTGGATAAGTTTTTACGATTCATGAAGTCTGTAAATGGATCTCCATAGCCTTCCTATACTAGGAAAAAATTTTCCTATGAATTTCAACTGTATCAATATCCAAAATTCTTAAGGGATTGTGGACCTCCTGCTGATGAGTCTTGGATAGAGGATATGATTTCGATCTTCAATCATATAGAGGCACCCCTATATATGTGGGACAATATCACTACCATCATGCACCATGATATCTATAGATATTGGTTGGATTCCATCAATTATGTTGATCGTCATTAGGGTATGGTATAGGTAGACTTATAAAAATACTTATATGACTACTTATTTATTCATATGATAATGGAAAACTTATCCACAGAGTCTATACAGCATCCACAGGGATCTATTTCCATGATGGAATACTATAATCATTTCATTGAGCTTAATTATTTTTCATTAACACTGATCATATATGATATGATGCTTGTATGTTATTTTTGGGAGTGATCTTTTGTATACCATCCAATAATAGGTAAATTTTTTCCTACTGAACACCATTTTGTGATAGTATACTAGGCCCTCGTCATAGAGAAAAACCATAGGAAATCTATTAATGTGATATAGGGTGGTTCATCGTTGAGAAAAACATCCAGTTCATCTTGTTGTGGGAAACAAGTTTTCAAGGGTGCACATATAGGATGTTCCAACAAGATGACGCATACCAATATTTATATAGTGAGTCACCAGTTTGGTAGGGTAGTCCATAAGAAGTCCCAATGAATGAGAAACACTATTGGGTGATGATAATATTGATCGATGGGTCCCATTCAATGCTTTGACCAATATGTTTCTCCAATACCTAAAAAAAGGCTATGTACCACAACCGCATTCATGTATAGGATATATTACTCAATGTAAGAATTTGGGCTAGTATAATACCTAATTATAATGAAAAAGAGGTAGTAATATATATGGTACACCTACTATAAATGTTAATTTCTAGAATAGTGGACCATACAAGGCTAGCTAGGTAGAATCCCAATGGTACAGATCATGAAATATCTACGCATTTCATCCTACACCAAAGGAGTAGAGTCTCAGACCGTATTTAGTATGATGTACTTTTCTAGTAGCTGTAAAATTAGTTTATGCTTTATTTGATATAGGTGAGTTTCACCCATTTATAGTGATAGCAATTTTGTAATTTCAAGGACTTTAAATGTCATACTTATTTGTTGTGAGGACTCTCAACACCCATTTAGGGATTTCCTCAGAGAGTATGCACCACATCCAGGAGTTACCCCTTGTGATAGGTGGGAACCTATTCTTGTTAAATTTATTTTTTCCTCTATATAAACATCTTTTACATCATTAATGTGATGTATTGGTTTCTTTCATATGACTCCCATGTTGATTTCAATCATCAGGGGTTTCATTTACATCGAATGAGGGAATTTATTATGTTCATAAGGGTGAATGGGATGTACAGGCGAGTAGAAATGGACCTGAGCATCATGGTATATGATGATTGAGGGACCATATGACTATTCTATTGGTTATAAATTAGAGAACATAGTGTATGGAAATTATTCCTATTATAGTTCATTTCGGGGGTATATTCTCTGATAACTTCTTTAGTTTCCCTCCATTGAGAGTGGTGGAGCTCACTATTAAGTTAGTGTTATTATTGGAAATAGTGATCATTATTCATTATAGGATGAAAACATTTGAGCTCCAGGAACTCAATAAGTTTTATGAGTACAAGGAATCTAAGGGTTTTATACAACCCATACAATTACATGGGATTCTGTTATGCTGTTCACTAAGATGGTGGAAATGACCCTTAATATTTTCTTGAATTTCCATTAATGAAAATATATTATGATAAAGAACTTATACCCACTAACTCATATTGAAAAAATCATTGAATAGCTTCAAGGAGATACAATTTTATTTAAGATCAATTTTATTTAAGACTAACCTTAGGTGCAGTTGAGATCATCAGACATACCATATAAAGAATTTTGTATAAGATATGACAATTATAGGTATTTGGTTTTTCCATTCAGCACAATTAATGCACCAACGGGTTTCATGGTTCTAATGAATTGTTTTTTGCAAAAAAAATTAGATTTATTTTTGGTATTCCTTTTGGATATCATATTTGTGTATTTTTTTACTCAATACGACAATGAAATACATCTTGAGATCCTAGTGATTACACTAAGAGAGAACCAAATGTATCCTAAGATAACAAAATGAAACTTTTATATCAATATAGATCACTTTATGAGTCATATAATCTCATAGGATGGGGTTATAGTTGACTTATAGAAGCTGAGCATCGTGGATTTTTAAGAGAATACCAAGAAGACTATGACATATACAATTTATTCTAGTGATCAGGGTATTAAAGATGCTTCATCTAAGATTTATCACACCTAGTAGCTCCTCTAAATATATTCCCTTAGAAGGGTGTGAAGTTCATATGGTCACAATATTATAAATAAATTTTTTTATATTTTATTTCGAGGTTGTAATAATCACTAATTGTAATTTTTTCAGATCTAATCAAGAGCTATATAGTTTATTGTGGCACATCAATAATTAGGCAAGGAGCGGTTTTGATGTGGGGTGATCAAGTTTTGTGCTATTAATTCTCAACATTTGATACCTCAAACATTCAATTTCCCTACGCATGTAATCAATCATTAATTCATGGATCATTATTGATACAGTGATATGCATTATCTTTTTGGAGAATGGTTCTTTTTTTACACATACCATAAAAGTCTCAAATACATTTTCAAATTGGATGACAAGAATCCTAGACAACTTTGGTGGGTAGAGTACCAAGTGTCATTTGAATTTTATAATGATTATATACATTCATAGTGAAATTATAAAGACTATACAATCTTTTAGAAAGCTCAGAGACATGTTGTCTAGGAGGTTAGATGTTAGTGGTATTCTATAGAGCTATTTTTTGAGTTGCACATGATGGTTCTAGAATATCATGGGAAACATGTTTTAATAGAATTAACATTTAAATCCTCCCTTTTGGAATGGGTGAAGATGATACTACATTTTTATCCCAAGGACTTAGAACTAAGGGAGAGTTTATTAGGTGAGGATCCACCATCTAGTTGGGTTATTTATGGGGTTTATGTTTCATACTTACTCAAGTGTGTGTTGATTCTTGCTAACATGAAGTAAGAGTTCATGTTGGAATATCATGCCTCAATAGAGGAATTACACATGAAAACATCCAAGGTGTACCTATAAGTACCTCTAAATTATTGGTGGCTAGGTATGAAGGGGTATATTTTAAGTTTTATCATGAGGTGTTCCACCTGACAGCAGGTGAATCCAAAGAACCAGTGACCTTCTAGAATTCTATAGCCTCAATCAATTCATGATAGGAAATTTAATGAAAACACTATTTAATTTTTTATAGGATTTATAAGATCCCATCAAGTCAGGGATGCATTATGAGTGATCATCAATAGGTTTACCAATTTCACACAACAACTACATATCTAAGAGACCCTGTTATTTATGATCTTCGGAGGCATTATATTCTAGATATTGTTCACCTTCATGGTGTTCCCCATTCTACTATATTATATCTATACACATAGATAAAAATTTTTTTATATAATGGGATGCATAGATCACTTTCTAAACTTGTGTTACTATATACAACATATAATCCTCAGACTAACAGGACGTATTAGTGGAAAATATTGGTGTTAGAGGACACTATCAAGGTCGTTTTCCATGAATTTTAATGATAATGGGGAAAATAAATAAAACTTGTAGAGTTTTCCTATAATAAAAACTTTTAAGAAATGGTTTGGAAGGATCATAATGAAGAACAAAATGGTATACTATTACATTCACCTCTATAATTTTTACAAGTGGTTGTGGTGGAACTACTAGGTCCTCATATCATTTAAGATAATAGAGAAAAGATACAAATGATGTAGAATGATATGGTTGTAGCATAATCTTGTAATACCATTGTACCAATCATTGTTGATGGCCTCTATATTTTGAGGACACACGTCAAGAAATACTTTGAGTATCACATAGATTTGGTCATATACGAATTTAAAGATAGGGAAAGGTATTTCATCATTACATTGGCCCAATTGAGATTGTGGAAGGATTTTTGAAGCTACCAGATTAGTTTTAGATTCCTCAGAGGCACCATGTAATATATTAAATAATCCATATAACACATCTTCTACATCATTTGTAGGACCCATATCATTCATTTTATCATGAAGATATATAGTTGGAGGTAGATGAATCTCTTGAGAATCCTCTAATATGTATCATTGATTGGATCATGAAGGATCTATGAGTTAGTTTAGTCCCTCTTTTATGGTTTATATAGCATCATTACCATTTGTAGGATAAGACATGAGAGATAAAGGTTGAAATACATACTCATTGGTCAGAAAATCTCTCATATGATGACTTATCACCCTCGGAAGGGAATCTTGGGGACAAGTTGTTCTTAAGAGGGGAGTTTTTAATATGATTTATTTTAAAGATGTATGGATACTTTAAATATAGTTAAAATATCTTATATTATTTTATTAATGTTTTAAAAATACTAACGTGTTGTTAAAAAGTGTACATGGATCATTAGAATCATGTAACTCTATAATTTTTGAGAGCTATATTGAGTGTCAAAGTGAGCACACGGTTCGTGTTAACCATGGAACCCAACTGTGTAGGGTACATTGTGTATAAAATGAGGATGGAGGTTTTGAATGAACTATGTGACATGGGCCGCATGATCATATTATTTTTATCATGAATTTGAAAAAATTGTTTCTCATAGTTTTAACATTTTTTACAAATAGTTCTCTTATATCGCAACAGGGGGTTCCTGGGGCAGTGTTGGGTTCATAGTAGGGGCATAATTTGGACAACCATGAAGCCAAAGTGTATGACCCTTTAATGGAGGGGTAAATTAAAATTTTTGTTTTAAATGTTTTAAACCCTCAAAATATTATTTTCTCCTCCAATAGACTTACCTCTCCCACATTAGGCTCTTTCTCTAAAGTATAAGTTATGATTTTTCATTTCTCCTTTATTTGAGCTCATAATGAACCACTATTCATTTTGAATGATTATCATGGTAAGATCTTAAATCCTTTTGTTTCTTTAATCCTTTATCTATCTATGACCATATCTATTTTGATGAAATATCATATACCCTATTTTCAAGGATCATTTCATGTGTTATGGTTTATCCTTTTCTACCATGATTCAAGGAAAGATACTAGAATATGAGAGTACAAAGAACATATGGAAATTGGTTTAGTTCATTCCCTCATAGTATAGTTTTTTTTTATATTATTTGTAATTGTTATGAACACCATAAAAAATATGGTTTGACCCCAATAAATAAATTTTATTTAGTTTATGTGTCCATCTATGATTTGAATATTCTTAGATAGTGGTTAATCCACATCATTGGATGATCACCTCGGTATGAGGCATCCCCATGGGTGTTCCATTCCTTAAAGGCCTAATTCGTCTTTATATGAAATTTTTAATCCACTAATTGAGGTTATATTCCTTGTAATAATTATTTATTAAATATGAAATGGTATGATTTTTTAATAATATAAATGATATTCAATGTGTTTAGAAACCTATAATATACTACAAAGTATGAATTATATTTATTAAATGGACTTTACAACATGATTAATGAGTAATGATTGTAATTACTTGTTATATTGGATAAACAATTGATAAATAAATCACACATCATATCATTTCATGGGTGATAAAAGGATTCAGATTCCTGGATTCATTTAATGGGCTCATCATCCATTATAATTAGAACATTTTGTGGATTATAAATATATCATGATAGATACTTAGATTTATATGTGATTCCTTTGAAGAGATCATATGGAAAATTATTACCTACCAATGGGTGATATTGATTCCCTTGGGGAGATATATTTGATGGGATTTTTTGAAATATAGTTATAGAATTCCAAGAGTAACACTTCAACCCCTACAAGACATACCTAGGATGGACCTAGAGGGTCATGATATACACCATGATGAGAGTGATTCATAGGATTCTGATATGGACCACTATGTAAGGAATCTTATGGTTTTTCATTTTCTTAGAGTTTTCCTATTAAGATACTCAGTTATATTTACATGGTTCTACATGAATGATCCAAGCATGACTCATTGTTAAATTATAGTGATTCGTTATATAAAATTCAGGAAATGAGATTGTATTATTATGAATCACATAACATCCATTAAAAAATTATTCATGGCTTCAATACATTCATGATTCTTTATTTTTGATGACCATTTATATAATGACTATCAAAATTTTAAAGGTTCACCTTGGTTCAGTGATATCCAATATACACTGAAGTAGGTAGTGTTAGTCATGTATCCTTGAGGTACATAATGGAACATATTTATTTATATATTCACATGAATTTATTATATACCTACACACAAATAATTTTACTTCCATGTAATAGATTTTTCTAGACACCATTTGTGGTGGAATACTTATTATATATCACAACCAACTCGGGCCAACATTGGTACATATTAAAACATAATAACTACAAGTGTGGATAATGTAATGATTCATTCATATGGAAATTGATTCTAGGTATTGGGTTGGGGTATGGGAGAATATTAATGATCCTCTTTTCATGATTCTAGTTTTAGGAACATTTGGTAATTTTATATATTTTTATATGGCATGTGGCATATGAATTCTTCGCATATATCCCTAGTACCTCATTGTTGTCTAGCTCTATGATCTGATCATCGTCATTTTTTATTTTATTAAGATAAATCTACCTCAAATTAATTTTTCTATATGGTAAATTATTCCCTTAATTACCATCACAAACAGATTGAACACATCACCATATTTATCCAAGAAGAATAAAAAAACAATAAATGTCTAACCTCATTTTACCAAACATCATCTAATTAGTCGACGAGCTACTAAACATGAAAATATTACCATGAAAAGAAATACCTCTTTTCAACTAAAAAGAAATGTTCGATTAAGAATGTTTCCTCTACATCCATCATACCCACCTACAAGTTTCACATGATGATGGGATCTCTATGATTTCTACAACGAACCTATTATTCCCTAGCTGAGATGAATGAATTGTTAATACCCTGATAGATAGAGACATAATGGTAGAAATAATTGAATATTTTTGTGTCATAACATGTAAAAATGGAAACATGAGTGACAAAATAGGTTTAGGTAATGAGAAAAATATGAAGAAGGAGAACTATACAGAAGGACCTAGTCTAAATATCCAAGGACAACCTCATAAGTCTACCCCCTAAACAACCATCCGGAAATTCCAAATGACAAATCATACACCCTCTATCCTTATTGGCCCCTTTATTTTTCTAACATCCTAATAAAACAACAATCATTTTATCCTTCTCATTATTCTTCTAACATGTGCATTATTTTTATTCCATATATTGATGACTTTTAGAAAACCAAGTTATATGTCACCATCCCCATCAATTGTCATTTTTGTTTGAAAATAGTCTTTTAATGCTTGATCTATTAAATAGTGATATTAATGCATTTGAAAAAACATCTCTCAGCCTAATCTAATAAATAACATCATCCTAACCATCACCCCTAATCATAAATCATTAAAATTACTTCTGCCTTCATGTAAACATCATATAATACAATGTCTGATTCTATCAGGCCACTTTAATAAGTTATTCTTCGATTGATGTGTTGAATTTATTATTTTATAGGTTTTCATGTTCTAACTCATATTCCTAAGAATATTGATAGTAAAACATTAAGTTCATATTTTCAATAAAATAATGAGTAGTTTTTAATGATTTTCGATGATAAAAACCATCCATTTAAATTTTATATTAATATGATGAGTAATATGAATTTTTGAATGTAAATGAGAAAATTTTCTAAATCTTATTAATTCTTAATTTTTGATAGATTTTTACATCAATGATATTTGTGTAATTTCTTTAGAATTATGAGTAAAAATTGTAAGATTCTTGTTTTTTAATATTCATATTTTATTTCCTTCAACATTATATTCTAGACTGGGGGCTGATTCAGTCGTCTATATTCTTTAAATATCAATGAAGTTAAAAAAATTTTCACATAGATAGCATGGACCCTACCACTGCTATAGAAGCCCATCTCAGCCTAAAAAAGTCTAATTGAGGTGATTCCACCTGAATATGAAAGGGGACAATATAGATTGTTCACCAATTAAAGTCTATGAAGTTTGGCATCAATTAAGGTGGGTTTTGAATATTTCAATTGAAGGAAGATTCCTAAAAACTTCTTCTAGAAAAATAAAAAAGCAATAAAATTTTCATAAACCATTCATGAGGTGTCCAATTACATTGAAATTAGGATGGTGGTCATGAAAGACTATTTAAAACAACATTCATGAAGGATGAAATGTATGAAGAGACCATTTATATGGTCATTAATGCAACATATGTGCAATATAGATAGTATTCTTAGATATAATAAATTCTGGGAGTAAAAAGTTCATAATTACCCCCCCCCCCCCAAGTGTCCAAATATTCTTAAATTTTGAGTGTAGATTCCCAAATAAATTTGGATGAACATTCAAGAATAGAAAAATACGTGATTCTGTCATTAATTAGGGATGAAACACACCAATTTATGGAGGATAATTTCTTCGCATAAAATAATAGGATCTCCCATAACTCAATGCATCATATATCTTATAATCTCATTCCTTCACATCTCATTCCATCTAGTGGAAAGAATTCAAAGGGTGAAATCCCTACACCTTTTTCTTCATTCATGATTCATTCTTCCATATTTATTTTTTATTTGAATTTGATGAACCCTTCATGTAGGGAGGGGTAGAATCCTAAGGGATTGGGTGATGGAAAGGGGAATCCCATTTTGTGATGTTTGAGTATCTGATGTTTTATTCAAAGGAATTAATTTTTTTAAATGAATGGTTTTCAACCAAAGTTATTTTTTAATTCAATTTAAAACAATATATTTTATCTTTTTCATAAATATTAAATTTATTTGATTAAAATATTTTTCTACCCTTTATTGATCTATTCATTATTACACCGAAGTGTTAATATATTAGGGAAATCAATAAAGGAGTAATTTGGTGATTTCTAAAACTTGTGGTGAAATTACAATATTTTTGTTTTATTATTTAGAGAGAATCATTATCAGATATAGTATTACCTTAGTAATTAATATTTGTCCATTAATATTTCTCCACATTGATAAATATTTAAATAAAATGTGAACTAAATAAAAAAAATTTATTTAATTCATTTATTAGTTTTTTTAACCATAAGATTCATGTTTTCTCAGAAACAATGGTGATTTTACAAATGGGAAAACCAAACCAAAATTAAATCACTTCTCCCTCATTATAAATTCAAAAACCTACTTTAGGAAACCTTTTTATTTTTAAATCATTCCAACATGTTATTATTACAGTGACACCAAGATTAAAAGACTATTCATTAGAGAACGACATTCTAAATACCATTCGTAATAAACCTATTAGGAGATTTAATTATTTATTCCACACCTCATGATAATAGTGTGTCAAAAATACCACCACTACTAAGGAGAAAGTGTAAATCTACATGACTAGGATATCTAATGAGGAAATACTTTATTTCAATTGGGACATAGAGATTAAATAAAATTCATGGATAAAAAGTATAAATACTGAAATCCATTTTGATTAAATAATTTTTGATGTCTCTAGTGTACAATCAGAACCACCAATAAAGGAAAAAAAACCCACCACAATCCTTGAGGGACCTCTGTGCCCTGCAATTCAATAACTAGCATAATCAGTTAAACATGAATGAACAAACAAATTATTTTGACTTGCGATTAAACATGATTCTTCTACTACATAAATTTCATGGCCTTATAGGTGAGGATACCAATAGGCACATTCAATAATTTGTCCATCTATGATCATCCATCACACAAAGAGGAGTCATGGGGGATTATGTGAAGTGGAAATCATTCCCTTTTTTAATTGAGGGTATAACAAAATAGTTGTTTTATAACTTAAAACCTGAAGAAATACAAGAATGGTATGAATTCAATAATTGTTTTATGAAAAGGATCTTCCCAGCCTCCCGAAGCACCATAATTAGAAAATATTTATACACCATTTAATAAGATACCAGTGAGACTCTTTATGAGTACTGAGAATGATTCATGAATCTCTGTACAAGTCCCCCACACCAAGAAATAGATTATCACCACATCCTTGTCTTTTTCAACCAATGACTGTTGGACTAAGTTAGGATCCATATGGACGTATCCTCTAGAGAATATTTGATTGAATGTGTACCCATAGAAGTTCGGAGTCTGATTGAGAAGATCGCCTAGAATTCATGACAATTCTGGAAAAGAGAACTATTTCAAGGGAGATACATGAGGTATGAAATTATGACTCATCACCGATTCATAGAATTAAAATTCATTGACTAATATTCCTTGTGTGGAAAATATCCATAAAGAATATGAATGAGAAACTATCTCTAACTCAAGTATGTGGGTTGTGAATCTACATTCCTGCAAATGAAATCGACACAAAATCATAAACAGAGAGAAGGTAAAGCACAAAAAGGATAAAGAGTACAATATAATGAGGGATCCCACAATTTCAACGGAAATTTAAGAACAAGACACCATACAACCATCCCTACTAGAATGAAAACCTTCTAACCACCACCATTCTAATGAATTTTTTTTAAATATACACCAAATTTTTTGAGATGTATAACAACAAAAAAGAGTTTGAAATTATGAAAAATATAATGAGGAATTTGGAAAACATGTTTGAGAGCCTTATGGATCATATTAATATGAATCAAGTTAAACTCCTAGCCCAAACTATTTCATATCTAAAGGAGAATATTTTTCAATCATGACTTGATGTGGGAAGTATTTTTCACCACATTATCCTAGTATTTTGGATGTTTCTTAACAAAAACATGAAGTGAAACCTATCAACCCCATGAAGAAGGAAGAAAAACATTTTCAAACGAAATAAAGGGAGAATGGAGGAAACAAGGTACTATTCCCTTCGACACCGACTCGATCATCAAAGGCTGGATAAGAACAAATTCAAAAAGAGATCCATGAAACCTTCCAAAAAATGGAAATCAACATTCACGTGCTGGAGGTAATCCACCAGATACCAAAATATGCAGTGTTTCTGAAGAAAATATTCTCCAAGAAAAAGTAGAGATGTGAGGATTAAAAAATCAATTTTAGAAAGAGTGACAAAGTCATTTCCACTGATCCTTTTTGGAAAAATAAAAATGTCTAGTGACATTCTCTATTTATAGCACAATGGGTTATTTAGATTTTTTATATTCTTTTTGTGACTATGGTTCTTCCATAAATATAATGTAAAATTCTATCTTTTGGTATTTCAAAATAGGTGAGTTGAATCCCACCAGTGTGGTTATCCAAATAAAATATGGATCCACTGCTTTCCAGCTAGAGTTGTGTATGTTGTGCTAGTATGAGTTAGAGAACTCATTTTTTCACAACTTTATTTGTATCGGGGATTGATCCATAACTACCCAAATCCCCCTCCATTTTCCAAGGTCTGGAGACTAGATTCAAAGTCACAACAAACACGGGGAGGCCTTTTCCAAAGATATTGTACACACACACACAAGAAACCAACTCAATAAAAATATCACAGAGGGAAAAGAAATAAATATACAAAACTACAATGTATAAATGAAAAATAAGTATCAACCTCTAAACCGTACATATATAGAAAACTAAACTAAAATGGAAAAGGGAAAAAATACACACCAAACCAGAATAGTGGCACTACCCGACAACGAGTGGAAAAGTGAAACAACTAAGAGGGAGAGAGCCCCTCTCCTGGATCCCGAGCTACGACAAATGTACACAGTCCATGTATCCTATTTCTCGATGATCCTCTAATGTCACGATAAACCTATATTTTATCTATAAGGGAACACCAAATAAGGGAAAATCCCAAGCAAGGGTGAGTATAAAATTACTCAGTTGGATTTATAGAAGTCTCAAGGGAGTAGCAAGTGAGGTACTGAAGAGGTAATCATTAAGTAGAAAAACGTATAGTTAAAGTGTATAACTCAACCAAACAATGAAGTAAAGCATGCTCATCAAAACAAGAGGATATAGAAACTATGAGAAGATTAATATCTTATCGAGTCTTTGATACCTATATTAAGAGAGTATACTCATCCAACAATGATAAGTGAGACATGAAAAGCTCGTGTCATACCCAGCGCATCTTTGCCTGTCTTATATGGAGAATAACCAAAGCCCAAGGAGATGGTACTGCAAATATGTTATATATATACTCAACCAAACTAGACCAAATGAGAGAGTATGGGTATATTAATATCACTAGATCATCCCAGGAAAAGTGTCACCAATTTTTCTAGAAGTAAACACCATCATTGCTAATAATCCCACACATCTACCCTGAAGTATAAGTCAAAGGGGCCCAATCCCCGCACCTTGTTACTCTCCAAATTCGGAGGATATTTCTCGCCTGAATGGTTTTAGGTCGTGTCACAAGGACGCTTCTTGGTGGAAAAAGTTCCTCTCTTTATGAAGAGTCTAATGTCACATAAATAATGTATCTTTACCATGATGCACAATCGGGAGATCATTTCACAACATCAAGAACCCACTAACCATCCCTGCTAAAGGATATATTTATAATATAATCAGAGAACCCACTACCCAACCAAGATGGATTGTATGCCTTGAATGAGTAACTGGAGAATATCACTGCCCAACTATGTTTGAGGGTAATAACTAAAATATATTAGTGAAAGAAACTTCCCAACAGTGCTAGAGGGTAATCCATGAAAGATATCGGTGAACTCCACTTCCTAGATCTGCTAGAGTGTATTCCCTAAAAGATATCAATGAGTGACACTGCCCAACTGTGGTGGAGAGTAATCCCAAAAAGATACTGGTGAACTCCACTTCCTAGACACGCTAGAGGGTAAGCCCAAAAAGATAATGGTGAACACCACTGTCCTACCACACTGGAGGGTTAGAGAACCTAGAACACCAATTCGTAGCCACACTTGAGGGTAATCCTAAAATAGAATGGTGAACAGCATTGTCCCGCCTCACTAAAGGGAAAGTTGGGATTTCTTTTGGGATTCTAATAAAATCATTTCAATAACTGTCATCTTCGAGCATCACCTAAAATATGGATCACACTTATAATATCTCACATCAAACCTCGAAAGCCAATATATAGGGCACCAACATTTCTTTTTTATAAAAACACACAAGAGAGGCTACTCGTATGACAAAATAAAAGTTCAGAAGATAGAGAAATGAGAGGTTGATGATTCATAGTAGTACATGGAATTTGTGGGACCCACACCATGTGTGACCCTTTCTCAACATCTGGCTGTGTACCTAACCATTTCTAGGTACCAAAATGGTGAACAAGTACCACAAGGAAGGTCATGGTTCTCCCAGAGTACATGCCACATTAGTCAGAATGCGGAAAAGTGCATGAGACACATCTTTAAGCTGAAAGGTTTGAATCATAGGTTCTCATACATGGCTCCCCAAACAACCCCAGAACATTGACCTCATCTCTTCACACATATTCTCCACTCTCACAAGAGTTGGATTTGATGTAAGTTGTGGAATCTCTTAAAACATGTCAAAATGATCTTCCACTAATATTACATTCATGTTTCCACATTTAACAGGATATTGAAAAAACATTTTAAATCTAATGGATCACACCATAATGATCCTTTCTATGTAACATGCATGATCAACTAATCACTATTCTGAAATGTACTCCTGTTGTAGGAGATGAATCTCTTTATGTCAAACACAAATAGTTCCCTGTGGGGCCCACACCATGATCTTGAAACACATCATGTAGATTAATCCATTGAGATCCCCAGTGGAAAACATAGATGATCTGATATTCCTTCATCCAATATAGACTACAGATGAGAAATGTGCTTTTCATCACAATGCTTGAACAATTCTCAATCACTACCACTCGCAAAAAGTCTACGTAGAACCAGAAGGATCACACCATTGCAATCCTTACAGAAAAGCACTAAAAAATGAGTACTCAAACACCCCAAACATATGTCTGATAAAATGGGGGAATTTCATCATAAAACATTCGAACTGGGATTGGTGGGGCCCACAGATTTACTTTACCTCCAAAAATCAGAGGAGTGTCTCAAAATGTTCGCAAAAGGACTAGGATCAGACTACCATTGATGACACATCAATCAGATGACTCATTTAAGAGTTAAGTCTGATGAAAATAATAACAAATGTTTTAT
The DNA here is from genome assembly GCA_963277665.1 of Viscum album. Classification (NCBI taxonomy): domain Eukaryota; kingdom Viridiplantae; phylum Streptophyta; class Magnoliopsida; order Santalales; family Viscaceae; genus Viscum; species Viscum album. The sequence continues at coordinate 1,601,886,910 of OY728141.1, read as the reverse complement.
TTTAATTATTTTAAATGTTCCGACTCACCATCCCTCGGGAATGGGAATAAAGTATTCTAAATACATCTCAAAAGTGTCTTCTTGACAATACAAACTCAAGGGTGGAGATGGTGTGCAATTTAGAGTCTCGTACACAATTATACAACCTTTTTAAGGCAAAGGGACAAAACTACGCGGTCTGGTCCACTGTAAAGACCCTACCTATACTTGGCTATCCCATCTTGGTCGTCCTATCCATTGGTCCTACCCATCTAATCACGTCCCAAGATGACACTGACAGACCATGGGGGTCGGTCCCCTTTTTCTCAGTGCCAGCACAGAGACTTGCGAGACGCAGGTCCTTCCACCTTGAAGCCCCTGAGGTCAGTGCATCAGGATCCACATTACTTTCTCCAATAGCACATACCAGTTCTATACCACCTTACATCGTTTTATCTAATCTGAACACCATTTTTACCTCTATGTCATCCTCGATTGGCGCTCGTCATCCACTTCGGCCACACCCGAGCTTGTCAAACTGTCTGCACCTGACACTGCATGGAGCTTGTTGCTCCTCCACTTGACCACACCTTGGCCTTGAATGAGCACCATGAGACTATCCACTCAAACTCATCGCACACCTCCTGATCCCCCATCCCCACCTTCCTCTTCTTTGTATCACGACACACCATGGCAGCTGCCCCCACTGCCGTTGAGGGGTGCATCTAGCCATTGTGATCTAGTGGTCTATTCTTTGATCCACCATGACTTATTCGGAGGTATTATTTCAAATATGAAGGCGTATTTGGGATCCTAAGATCCAAATAATCACAATTCTTCCACTCTCTTTTCTAATTGTTGTGAATTTGACGAATCTAAAATTTAAATGAAAAATGTCAAAGAATGCTCTAGAAAGGTTTCAGAAATGGGGTCTCAGATGATGTCCTTGCTCATTTTTCAATCATAATGATTCTTAAATTATAAAATATAAATGGGGAATCACAAGTGAAAAAAAGTTTTTTATATTGGTTATTTTTCATATTTTACGTTGGTTTTTAGCCTATGTTAATACGGACAACGTTATAAATATTGTCTTTTACGTCAGTTATTTATAGACCGATGTAAAAAACATAACATCGTGGTGTTTATCACATCGGTTATTAAATAACTGACGTGATAAACTAGTGGTGGAGTGTTTATCACGTCTATTATTAAATAACCGACATTATAAACCATTTTCCTCGGTGTTATCACGTCGGCTATTCAAATAGCCGACATCATAAACCCTTCCTAGTCCTTTATCACATCGGTTATTTAATAACAAACGTGATAAACCTGTGTAGGGGGGTGTTTATCACATCTGTTATTAAAAAACCGACGTGATAAACCAGGGTGGAGGGTTTATCACGTCGGTTATTTAATAACCTAAATCATAAATCAGTTCGGGGGTGTTTATCACATCAGTTATTAAATAACCGATGCGATAAACTAGGGGGAGGGTTTATCAAGTTAATTATTTAATAACCGACATGATAAACCAGTTCGGTGGGTGTTTATGACGTCGGTTATTAAATAATTGACGTGATAAACCATTCCGCATGTGTTTACCACATCAGTTATTGAAATAACCAACGTGATAAACCCTTCCCCATTCCATTATCACGTCAGTTATAAAATAACCGACGTAGAGAACCAAAAAAAATTTGAAATAGAAAGCAGCCCTCTTATCTCCCCAGAAACAACCAGAAACCAAAACAAAAATTCGTACTATAAAAACAGAAGTAGACCAAAACAAGAACTAAAGAAAAATTATGCATTTACATTGATAACATTTAAAACTTACCCCACTAGACAGCCCCCCACCACCCCCTGGACAGCCCCCCTCACCCCACTAGACAACCCCCACCACACCCCTGGACACTCCCCACACCCCTGGACTTCCCCCGACCCCCTGGAAAGACCACACACCCCTGGACATACCCACCACCCCCTGGACAGCCCCCCACACCCCTAGACAACCCCCCCAACCCTCCTCTATACCCCCACCCCATGGACAGCACTCCCAAACCCCTGGACAGCCCTCCCACACCCCTGGATAGCCCTCCCACACCCCTGATATAGACCAAAAAGTTACCAAAAATATACCCTCACCCCCTCACCCCACTAGACTACCCCCACCACACCCCTGGACACCCCCCCCAAATCCCGGGAGATCACCACCACCCCCTGGACATCCCCCACCTCCTTTATACCCACCCACCCCCTGGGCATCACTCTCACGCCCCTGGAAAGCCGTCCCACACCCCTGAAACAGACCAAAAAAGTTACCAAAAATATACCATAACCCCCTCACCCCACAGGAAAACCCCCACCACACCCCTGGAACCCCCCTCCCCCCACCCCTAGACTGCCCCCCCCCCCACCCCTGGACAGCCCCCAACACCCCTAGACAACCCCCCACCCTCCTGCCTCCCCCACCCTTGGACATCCCCACCACCCCTTGGACAGCCTCCACACCCTTGGACACCCCCACCCTCCTGGACACCACCCCCCCCCCCCCAACACCCCTGTACTACCCGCCCCCCCTCCCTCCACCCTCTTGGACACCCCCCCCCCCCCCATACCCCTGGACTGACCCCCCACCCCCGGGACTGCCCCCCACCCTCTTAGACACCCCAACCCTTCTGGACACCCTCTCAGGGGGAACTCCGTTGGATGGTACTTATCTCTCCCACATGTGAAGCTTGAGCTCTCAAATTGTTTCACATGTGGGAGTGATGAGTACCTTCCAGCGGTGTTCAGCCCCTCGAGGGATGGAGTCGCCTCGTCTCCCACCCCCTGGATGCCCCCCTCCCACTAGACATCCCTCCCACACCCCTAGAAACCCCCCTCACCTCACAGGACACCCCCACACTCCTGGACAGCCTCCCACTCACCTGGGTAGCCCTTCTACCCTCCTGGAAATGCTCTCACCCCTGGACTGCCCCCCCCCCACTCTCATGGACACCTAGGAACCCCCCCCCCCCCACCCACACACACCCTTGGAACTCCTCCCCCCCAGACCATAATCCATACCAGAAAAACCAGCATAAGTAGACCAAAACAAGAAGTATATCAAGTTTAAACATTCACATATATAACATTCAAAACATACACTGTCAACTTCAAAAAAAACTTAATCCAACCTAAATGACTACCAAATACACAATTAAAATGACAATATTCAAACATGCATTTTACACTACAAACAACTAAAATTCAATCAAACCTGTAAAATAATTTTACCATTCCACTTGTAAGTGTTTGATGTCTTCATCAGTATAGGGTTCACGGTCATCAAATAGCTAAAAATTTAAATTATAGTAGTTAGTGTGTATAATGAAAAAATCAAATTGAAATATTATAGAAAATTTTAAAAGGAAATCTTACCAGGTCAAAGTTCACAATTGTCCCAGTTGTTATTATTTCATACATAAATCTTAACATATAATATCTGCATTCGATGACTCCATGTTGTTCATGAAAATTCTGTTTGAGTTCGTGTAAATTCAATATATTATTTTTATGTAATATATCAAAAATTATAAATTATAAATGGATATTTACCTTCACATTTACATATTTGATCTTCGCACTCCATTTCTTTGTGTTTTTTTGAAAGTAGACATATCCCCTGTTAGAAAATAATACGAATGGGGTAAATTTAAAATTCTTTATAATATATATAACTATTGAGAAATTAAAACATACTTTTCAAATATTTTCTTAAAACATTCTCGCACATCACTATAGATAGAGCATATCTAATAAAGTCTTTTCATGTAATGATGTTCCCTTTTTGGTTAGACCTTTCATGTTTTATTTATTCTTTTTTTCTTTTGTTACTTTTTTGGATTCCTCTCTTTTGAGAGGTATCTCGATGGGTGGTTGTTCGGACCCTGTTTCCTTTTTTCTCACTTTAGGTGGGTTTTGAGTTCTCAAGGACGAGAATGTTTCGAGAGGTATCTGATTTATTGTCCATGACCTCTCTGGTCCATTAATTTGTGAAAATGTGGTGTTGAGGTGTTCTGGGTGGTCAAAGTGACGTATCCCCAACACTTTTCAAAATTTCCAATTCAGTGAACTGTTATATTGGTGAGGTTTTATAAACAGTTCTATCGGTGAGGATCAGTGAACACTTCTATCTGTGAGGTTTTGTGAACAGTTATCTCAGTGAGGTTCAGTGAATAGTTTTATCAGTGAGGTTTTGTGAACAGTTCTATAGGTGAGGTTCAGTGAACAGTTCTATCGATGAGGTTCACTAAATTATTCTATCAGTGAGGTTCCGTGAACAGTTCTATCGGTGAGGTTCAGCGAAAAGTGTTCTATCAGTTATGTTTAGTGTATAGTGCTCTATCGGTGAGGTTCAGTGAATAGTGTTATAACGGTGGACTTCATTGAATAGTTCTATCAGTGCGGTTCAGTGAACAGTTCTATCGGTGAGGTTTTGCGAACAGTTCTATCGGTGAGGTTCAGTGAACAATGTTCTATCAGTGTGGTTCAGGGAATAGTGTTCTATCAGTGAGGTTCAGTGAAGAGTGTTCTATCAGTGAGGTTCAGTGAACATTGTTCTATCGGTGAGGTTCAGTAAAAATTGTTCTATCAGTGAGGTTTAGTGAACAGTGTTCTATAGGTGAGGTTCACTGAACAGTGTTCTATCGGTGAGGTTTAGTGAACAGTGTTCTATTGGTGTGGTTGAGTGAACAGTGTTCTATCGGTGAGGTTCAGTGAACAATGTTCTATCGGTGAGGTTCTGACGGTGAGGTTTGTGACCAGTGTTCTAACGGTGAGGTTCAGTAATAGTGTTCTATCGGTGAGGTTCACAAACAGTGTTCTATTGGTGAGGTTCTAATGGTGAGGTTCATAAAAAGAGTTCTAACAGGGAGGTTCATGAATAGTGATTCTAGCTTCCTACAGTTTCACCCCTTTTGCGTTTTCATTTGACATAAAATGCATTTAAAGCCTCATTTTAAGGACTCTAAGGCCGATTAAAAGTCCATAACTCCTATATTAATTATTCATAGGGCCCATGATGTTTTTACTTAGTCAAACTGCATGGTTTAATGTGATCCTCTTTTAATGGGAAATTATGTGTATCTTAAACGGTTGCCCCGTTAAATCTTCTTAGGGAAAGATATCTTCCTCCCATATTCTTCCTATTTATTCTGGTCTACGAGACTCTGGAACCTTTAAATCCATCCCATATGAGTTGTACAATCAAACATTACTCCTCGGATTGGTTTCGCTCTGTTTTGATGCAACCATGCTATATCGATCAATCTTCAACATAAGGTATCTTTTATCATCGTTCCTTTGTGTATCATCTTCATATATTTCTCCTTCCCATGTTATAGAATTTAATATTTATGCTTCTAATGGGGTTTTTCTTGGGGTTTGGTTAGTGCGGTCGTATCGTGGCATCCTCGGGTGGATGCAGTTTTCGCAAGAGGAGGAGTGTGACCCATTGTGTAGTTAAAGAACAAGAGGAACTGTTTGAGGTATGGGATTCATTGTTTATCTTTTCTTTTACATGAAACTTTATTCATAGCATGTTTAATCCCACTGGATGAAAATATAATTGAAATAATAAATATTTTAACTTAATAAATAAATTGACATCGATCATATGTTATTGCCTCTGGTTTTTCTAGATAGTGTGATATCTAGGCTTTCTTTTCTTAATTGTTCTTTCCAGATGGAAATCGGTAAAGAACATAAACTAGAAATAATTGATAATAGTTTGGCTAAAGATAAAGAGTAATGTAAGAAAATCTGGTCCTTGTTGTAATTTGATGTTAATCAAATTGGTGTAGTAAGCATGTTCATTTATTTGTGATAGCTTACTATTAGGTTTCTTGAATTTAGAACCAACGAATAATAAATCGGTTAATCCAAGATTGATTAGAGAACTGTTGGTTGTTAAAAGGTAATTTCTTATAGGGTTCTGAGTTAACCTCTTATTTTTTTAAGGGAAAACATCCCAATTGTGGAGATGTTTGTTTTACTACTGCTTGTGTTTTTATGTGAGCCTGGATGGTTGTGGTAATATGTGGAGGCATGGAGGCCTTTTTGGTTGTGGTAACAAATGATGCCTAGATGGGAGAGATGCATCGGTTTATGCATGTGGGTGTCAGGAAGGACACTAGGGATAATGGAATGGAATGGATGTGATTGTTGGATGCTTGATATTTTTTTGGTTGTTTATCTGCATTACTTTTCCCCAGAGCTCACAGAAGATGGTCTTACTTACCCCTCTTCTGAAAGAGTCAAAGACACACTGGGTATTCCATGTGATTTCCAAGTTTATATTCTTAAAGAAGGATGGGTATATGCTCTTGCGATAAGGGGAAAAGACTCGAAGGGTAGTACATTTACTCACCTTGTTGAGCCCCCTTCTGTTTAGTAGCAAATAATGTTTTTTCTAGAATGCCTGGGAATGTGGTAAAGTAATTTTATAATGAATAATTGAATAAATTGTGTTAACCCATGGGGATGGAGTTTCTGAAAAATAAGGATGAGGTTGTTTTTTTAAGGAACAATAGACTTTGGGTGTGATGCTAATAAAATTTAATGTGGAATTGTTCATGGTTAATTAATGTTTAAAGAATTAATTAACTTAAAGGGAAAAAGATAAAAAGGGAATGAGGCAATCTAATAAAGATCTTTAAATGATTGTGTGCTTATAGGATACATATTCTTTGAAGTAGCATCCCAGAGTCCAAGAGACGTTAGCTGTAGTTGTTTCTAAGACTAGGTTATGCCCATAGTGTGGTTGTGAGTTAAAGTATATTCTATAATTTTTATGTTTCTATATACTACTACACCCTGTCAGTAAGGGAAACTAACACCTCAGGTATTCTGAGCCTTGGGGGGGTGTTTTCCCCAAAATTCCGGTGGGAGGATGGATAGATGACTACCCCTTTGGCCACGCTCTCTTCTATTGGTAGTTACTTGCGCTGGTAGGCACATTGTTTAGTCTTCCCCATATATGTGTGTAGAGGGATGTAATGGATTGTGGTTATTCACACACATATATTCTGGATATAGTTTTCTATGGACTACTATAGGTGTAACATTTATAGGTTGTGATGGCTTGAGGATCCTTACACGGGGTATGCGCTGTGATGGCTTGAGGTATAATACACGACGTATGATACACGTTATGTGAGAAGTGTTGTCTCCTAGAAACTACCTTGTTACTTTGGTGTGTGGATGTGGTGGTTTTGTTGCATGAGGTACATATAGTGGTGCTTCACCCGGGTTTTTTCCATCAAGCCTTTTTAGAGAGAGATGCTCAGGACGTATGACGTTAGGGAAAAGTAACAAACCAGTGGGGAAGTAGTAGCGGGGTACCCTTGATATTCATTATTATATGACATGTTCTTATATGCATTACCTGGTGAGAGTAGACATGGGGAGGTTGGGAACTTAGTATACCTTTTTAGGTGACGAGTTAGTTTAACTTGTTGTTCACTTTGCTTTAGCATGCTTTCTTTACTTTTGCACGAGAGGCTTTGGGGAGGATCCTACTGAGTATACTGTTATACTCACCCTATGTATATATAAACTATTTTTCAGGTCACTTGGATCAGGTTTGAGATCAAGCTGGTATCTACTATCTTGGGGTTGTAGGGGATATTCGGGCTTGTGGTTGTTGTTGTTGTTTTTACTTTATTTTCGGTACTTGCAGTTTTTCCATTCCAGTTGTAGTAATTTTTCATGACATTTCATATATGCACATGGGTTTCTTTTATATTCTACTTCTGAGTTGGAGTTGATTGGTTTCTATCTTATCTCTCTCTTCTGCATGTGTTCTCTTAGAGGGTAATGCCTCCCATTTGTGTGTTTACTATACCCTCGGTGCTAGTCTCCAACTCGGGGTCTACTGGAGGTGGGACTCGGGGGGTCATTATCTCCCTTCTCACATTGTCGACCTAGTAGGGGTACACTTTGTGGGGAGGGGGTCATGAAAAACACAATCATACTCAGAATATTTTTTCATGATAAATAAAAACAAGTTCACATAGAATTTCTTTCTCATTAGATATAAACCTTCACCCAATTTATTCGGGTGAGATATATTACCTACCCATCACATAATCCATATATTTTTTTGACAACACACATTATAAAATAACCTATATAATGAAAAATGGGATTCATAAAATTTTAAAAACATCATATAAATAACACAGGGAAATAAAATGTGCATGAAAAAATATCAAAAATTAAATCATTCAATTATAAAAAGGAACCCATGAAATAATATGAATTTTATAAAATAAAAAAATAACCTCATAAATTAAATCGAATGACACTAAAAACCTGATCAACCAAAATAATAACATAATAAAAGAATAATATGAGGTGAAAAATTAAATGTAACACCATTAGAGTATGATTTATTTTGATCCTAATGAAAATTAGATCATGAAAATATATTTTTAAAAACATTTTGAATTCATCGTTGAAACAGTAGTAATTATGAGTCTCTTTCCAAAAAGTAACATTTTTTAAGAAAATGGAAAATAAATCCTTTCATGAAAATAGAATTTGTTTTAAAATTATTTTTATAAAAAAAATTGAATATAACTTATAATGGAAAGTCTAGGGAAAAAATTTCAAATAATTATTTTTACAACTCATGGAATAGAGTTTGAGTTACCAAGTCCCTTACCATTACACTTAATTTCCATAGAAGTATTTTAGAATCTTGTATAATAAATATAAACATATTAATTATACATTTTAGAAACTTATTCATATATATTTCTATTCATAGTATTTATTAATAACAACTCTCTTTAGGTATTATATGGTTATAATCACTTTTCAACATTGAGTGTTAATAATTTTCACCATTTTATACATGGTTTGTTAAAGAAATGTTGATATTTATTTTTATCCAAAATATAATAAATTAAACCCCATTTATGGTAATTTAATTTATTTTTTCTAATGGATTATAAATTTATAATACCATTACATTTTATTTTTAGTCGTGTTTCATGAGATCTAAAATGATAAAGAAATAGTTTTGGGTTATTTACTACTATTTATGAATTAACATATAACAATCATTAATTTTTTTTCTCAAAAAAATAACCATATTAATGATATATATTAATTATATATATATTATATAATCATCCACTATAAACTAAAACCATCCATGTGTGGTAGTGAAGGAAAATGGAGCACATTTATTCATGGAGGTGGTAGTCTTCACAACGCGTGGTTAGTGTTTATGTTACTCAATGAATAAGAGGGATGACAGTAAATTGTAAGTGATAATTTAATAATAATAAATACATTAAATAAATAAAATTTATTTATAAATATAGTTATTATGAAAATATATGATGGATGGTTGTGAATGTAACATCTTAGGTAAATAAAGAATATGACATTTTCATATTTATTAATATAAGTGAATCAAATATCAATTTTAATTTAAAGGGGATTATATGTTCAATGACATAGATGACACTCAATAATGGGTTTCTCCTAAATCTTATGTTGCATACAAGGCTAAGTCATACTGAGTAAAATAATAATAATATAATATTATTATTTTAAATGGTAGTTAAATGCTTAGTTGTTGTATTGGCGGGAATGAATAGAACTAACCATATTATGATTAAACATGTTTGTTAAATTTTTTTACATTTTTTCAATAAAATTTAAAGGCTTAAAGTGAGAATGAATCTAATTTTATGCACAAATACTATAATATTCTTTAAAATGTCATTTTAACGCCTTTTGAGGGTGAACCCTTTTTAAATGGAGTTTTTTTCACTTTTATATGCTTCACAAGAAAAATAAAATTCTTATTTAGAAGTGGGAAATAAAAATTTACTTTAGGTAAATTTTTTGTATTTTTCTGATAAAGGTCTTTTTTTAGTGAATAGTGAAACATGCTGCATTTTATGTCAAAATTGTCTTTTCATCTGATTTATTTATATGGTTAGATTATATTTTTAATTGGTTTTAAATTGTAATTAGATTTTATTTTTACCATTTAATCCAATTTTATTCATTGTAAATAATTTCAATTTTTAAATAGACATAAACACATGTCAATATTTTGATAGTTATTAAATCTTAAAAACACGCTTTTTGGTTTTCACAACGGGAATTGATTTTAAATTAAATTATTCTACTTCTATGTTTTGAATTTTGAAAAATAGATTCCATATTTGTAATCAGGAGGTCCAAATAAAATAAATAGGTAACTTTGTTTTAGACATTAGGAATAGTAGCTTCAATAAATATTTTATTTACTGTGGTTAAAGTGTAAATTCGGTAAATATGGGTAACAAATAATATTATAATAATATTAATTTACCCTAACACATGTCCTAACACTATTTTAAGATACATTTACAACTATGAGAATCCTTGGGTATATTTTTGGACCCCATGGAGCCACTTATAAGTGAAAATAAAATTTAAAAAAAATAGTTTAAAGTTAAGGAAAATCTAACATAAACATAAATCTTTTAGTAAAACAATTTTCATATGGGGTGGTAAAATTTCTCTTTTCACCTATAAATAGTAATTAGAAGATAAAATTATTTCCTATATCATTATATTATGTTTATAATTTTTAGACATTAAATTAATAAATTTAATTTTGACACAATGATGATGAAATGATTGCTTCATTTATAAAGGATTCAAATAAAGGATATTATAAATGTAAAAATAATTTTAATTTGGTTTGTTTGATGTAATCCAAGATTTTTTTGGATGATAGTAACATTTATATTTTTATTAATTATGTTTTTTTAATCAATCAAGTTATTATGGATTTTGAAAATTTCATGATATGAATAGTGTCAAAATTTACATAATTCAAATTTTACAATATAAAATATTTTATTAAATATTATAAAATTTCAAAAAAAATAAGATTCGTCCAAATAGTTATCATAAGTCTAAAATTATATTAATGACTCTTTATTTGGATATTTCTCATGTTTTGTTAACTATTTTTACTCTTAAAGTGTTAAATTCTTGCTAAAACGGTAAGAGTAAAAAAGGTTAAATAAAAAAATAAGGATTTAAAACAATATCCAAAACCTATCCAATTATTATTGTATGATTTAATTTAGACTTATATTAATTTAATTTTTTATGTGCCTTTTCAAACTGAAAATCATTTTGTAATAAAATAATACTTTCAAATATTCCTAAAGAGCCCCTCCTCCCCCTTATAAAAGGACACCAACACTAACCCATTAGACATACCATTCAAACCTCATGGATCATCAAAAATCTACTCCAATAAGATCCCAAAATATCTATATTCCACCTATAATCCTTTACTTAGACATAACGCAATTCTAGAAATCTTTTTGGTTCAAATCAAAGAGAGTTACCCGATTTAAAGGTAATGTCTTCTCTCAAGTTCTTTTCATTTATCTTCCTTCTTCACTCCCAATGCTGTTATTATAATTATTTTACATAACAACACCAGTATCATAAATATACTATTTTTTATGAAATGGATTCAAACTATGATTACACACACCTCCGTGTTGTCGGTATAGAACATATTGTTTCTGTGGACGGTGAACTACTGCCTCACGAAATGATGATTATTAAATATTGTCCTAAAATTACTCATGGTGTCAATTATGATGGAACTATAATTATAATTATATTTATGATATTAATTTTATCTCTATTCTTCTGTAATTATCATTTAAAACATACCTTTATTCTTTTCATGTTGTATAAATTCAATAATTTTATTCGAGAAAGTGCGGACTGCCACCCCCTCAATGTGAGATTAGTCTTTAAAGCCATATATAGAATGTATAAAGGATGAAGTTAATGAACTTATGTAATTTATATATCATATGATATTATACTGGAATTATATTATACCTATGTATCATTTAGTTTTCATTCCATTAAAAAAGAAAAAAAGTAATGAAAGTAGCGTTTGTGCATACCTACGGATTACCGTCTCCATGAACAGTGCATTTAATTTATTATCTCAAAATGTTACTGACTATTATAAATACAAATATAATATATATATATTATATATATAATATTTCAATCATTAATATCATTCTGTAGATAATGGAATTTTTTTGTCATAGACATTTTTTAATTATAACAAGTTCATTTTTGACTCAAGTACCAAATATTGACAACATGACCGATATTAAATTAAATAATTATGTAATTTTTATAATGTGGGAATAAGTGATATAAAATTAATAATAAAATTTAAAAAGTGTTTTGATCAATTATAAATTTACTAAATATTGTTTTTCATAAAGAACAAGGAACATATGAGACATGTCAAACTCGAGGTAAGGGAACCTTTCACCCTCTTCTTTTAGTCAAGGACTTATTTATGTTATGTCTTTTAATATCCATTTTCTTATGTTTGGATATATTCTTATTTATATTTATTTCTTTAAATTTTATTTCCAACTGATAAGAGACCCTTCTTTCTCCCATAAACTCATTTTCTGAATTTTAATGTGGCGTTGTTAAGCTGCCAATGATTTAGAAGGGAATACGTCTCAGTCTCCTCTCATTGAGGCATATCTTGATATTGTGAACCTTTATTATACTATATCATGTATACACTACCCTTTGACATATTATATCATGAATATAATTATTCTCATGATATTATAAGTTTTTATTAATGTTATTATTTAATTATTTTTATTCAAGTTTTTTCTCATGGGGTAACGAATTCTTCAACAAAAACATTGTTTGAAATGTTTTAAAAATATAATATTATAAATATTTATCATCAATTTACATGTTTTAAAAAACATTAAGGATTTATTTATATGATCATTAAAGTTTTAAAATTTTTATTCCTATAAAATATTCAGAGTGGAATGGGACACTTTCATTCAAAAATATCATTATTAAATTTTTTAGAATGGTTTTCATAAGGAATCATTTATCAACGTTGTGTTTTACTAAACAACAAAGGTAATATTTCATTTTAATGTACTTGGGGACAAAATCCTTTATGATGTCATGATCATTATTTGATATTTGGATTCATCTACAATTTGTGGTGTTTTTAAAAGTGAAAGTGAATACCATATACCCTTTTTTATATATTTAGTAATTAAAAATGGTTTTCCGAATGGATGGATTATATCAATATATTTAACTTATAACTTGTGATTGTAATGTGGAAAATTTATCTTTACTTTATACTTGTTCATGTGTTATGATTATGTTATGGTTCTTGGTCATTTTTTGCGTATAAAGGAAGGTGGTTCCGTAATAAACATAGGTAAGGTGAGCCCGGGATAGCTCTCCAATGAATTGGGTAACATGACAAAGGTAAACATTAATATTTCTCCTAAGATATTTATGGAATATACTATGATGAGTATACCAAACATAACTCCCTATGTAGCTGTCAAAGGTACAATGTAAGTGTGATATAGATGCCACATGTCACCTTTATGATTTATGATTTCTATGTGATATTCATAAATTTTATGATTTCATGAGGTTTGTTTAATATCTTATGTTTTGTATGTATTGATGGACTCATGTTTTCCTTCTTTATGCATCCCTTACTGAGCTTTTTCTACTCATCCCATGTTTTTGAAATGTTTTTCACATGACATAAAGTGGAATCGGGATAAGAATTGTATGAAGGAAAAGTCATTCTATTTAAAACATAGAACTAAATATGTTTCTTTTTTTTAATATTTTTTATTTTATGAAAAAATAGATACTAAGTAGAAGTGTCTACATGTAATATTCAAGTTGTTATGTATATGTTATGACCTAATTCTCTAAATATATAAAACTAATCATCAATGTGAATTATTAACTAAATTCAATATTATGTTATGTTATAAGGGTGGGTCTTTATAGTCAGTATAAGATGTTGGTTTAGATAAAATTAGAGGTTAGGGTATTATTTAAGCATAATTGAAATAGCCATAATAGTTTGAATATTAGAAATAGTCGTGGTTATTTTATATAAACTGAATTAGTTTATGATAACATGTTATTGATTCTTTATATATGATATACCATCCAATTATATAATATTTCACCATCAATATAATGATATTATCGCTCGTGTGTACGAACGGATTACCATCTCCACGAATGTGATGAGAATTATTTCCCATAGTAACAATTCAAGAATAATTTTTATTTTATGATTTAACTTAATTTTTAATAACTTAATATCATTATTAATATGAATAAAATACATCCTATCCCTAAAAAACATGACTTATTTAACAAAACATATAAAGGAAAATTAATCAGTTATCACCCAAAAAAATTATACTACTAAAATATTAATAACAGTGAAATATTAGAAGATAATATTTAAAATAATATTTATACATGTGGTTATTCTATAATTTAATAACAATCATTTAACTATTATACAAGAGGTTAAAAGGCCCTCGACTATGGAAAAGTACAAGGTAAGGGGTTATCATCTCACTTCTTATTTTTGTGAGATTCATGCTATATTGCCACTATTTTTTTTGTGTGGTCTATGAACATCCGATGATTGTATTCTTTGTGTAATATAATTTAATTTATGGGTATTTACATGTTAATTTTATGAGATTTCTTTCATGGGGTGTATGTTTTGTAATTTACCCAATCATAAAGGGAATTTCTAATCTCGATTTCCACTCATTTGGTTTTACGCAAGCTTCATTGATTATTTTACTCCTAGATTATGTGTGAAATCACTATTTATTTATTTATGGAGTAATTTAGACACCCCTTTGTGGGGATATACATTGTATATACATAATCACTCTAATGATAAATTCTCAAGTCATCGATTAAACTTGATAAAAGTATTCATAACTCAATTTCCATTCATTGAGTCAAACATCAAATTCATTGGTGTGGTTTTTACAAGAATGTATGGGAATGTCCTCTGATTGATTTATAGTTAATATCCAATAATATTTAGTGTATTTATATTTGTCACACATAATTATTCCATTGATTTATTCTTAACCTAAGGATACAGTCTTTATAAGGGGTTTCATGTCAATTTACATTCCATTGAGACTTCTTTGTTGTTATGTGCTAATTCACTTTTATATGGTGTACATAATGTATTTTGAAATAGTATATAATCATTACCTTTATTCTCAAGAAATTATAATTTTTTTATTACCTCGATTATATTTATT
Organism: Viscum album; assembly: GCA_963277665.1. NCBI lineage: Eukaryota > Viridiplantae > Streptophyta > Magnoliopsida > Santalales > Viscaceae > Viscum > Viscum album. Next base: position 1,601,871,707 of record OY728141.1, on the reverse strand, counting down.
TAAGCATCTCTCATTTGGTTAGGAACTCTAACTAAAATATCATTTTAAATATTTTAAAGACTTATTCTTCTTATTCTATCTCATTAATGTACATGTTTTAAAAATGGTGTTAAGGATTTATTTATATAGACCAGAATGTTTTAAAATACATTGATTCTAAAATAAATTTTTAACAGCTTCTTGATAAATATTGAGACTTTTAAATGTTTTGAAGAAAAAGGGGATATTTATCGCAAATAGTTTTATTGATTATTTTCATCTATGTAAAAATACTTCATTATTATTTATTGAGGATGATTTATTATAATAAAATATTCCACATTGTATATAATGTGTTATTTTTTACTGTGGATGTATTATTTTTATACCATTCATGGTATGTGGTTAAAATATTGGCATTTAATATACTTGTTTTAATACTAATGTTTAGATTATGTTTCAACATTTTTATATGATGAATGAATTAGACTTACTAAGTGATAGATGGAGATCACTATAGCTTCTCGATGCATCGGTAGGTATCATGAGAAAAAATAATGTCTTGGAACAAGTCCTTGACAAAATCTTATTTGTAGTTGATAGAGAAAATATTTTCAATTAATTTATATTGAATATCATTGTTTTAAACCCACAAAATTGTTCTTCTAAGATGAATTGTTTCATTTTTATGATAATGGTGTTATTTTGAGCTGAATTGTAAAAATTGGCCATTTTGGATTTTTTAACAGTTTTAAATTATTTCGGTAGATTGTCCATCACATTATCTACACTGATCCAAATTGCGAAATTATTTCTTTTTCAGATTCTACACATCCAGGGCTTCATTTAATATATTTGGACCAAAATCTGAATCGGCCATATGGAAGCTCAAAAGAAGCTCACAAGTTGGCTCAAGAAAACTGTTTTCAGTTCTGCCTAGTTTTGATGTGGGATCCATAACTCAACCACTGTGGGCCCAAAGCTTATGAAATTCGGTGGGTGGACGCGCAAGGAGTTTTGGATCATCTTTAATGAAGGAAGCACCGAGGGAATTGGCCGTTTATGGGGTCATTAACTCACCCTAATCCGGAGGAGTTCGTTTTGGAGAGTCTGACTGGACAGAATGAATTCTCATAGTAAAACGGCCATAACTCTCGGAATACATGTCCAAATCCGCTGAAATCTTTAGGGGACACGGCCAAGGGAATTATGAACAACATTCATGAAGGGCGCAACGCGTGAAGATGTCATTTAATGGGGCTACAACGCGTCGACATTCGGGGGAAGAATTCTGGCTATAAAAGGAGGAGAGCTCCACCCTCTCAAAGCATCCATTCTCCATTCCATTCCTTCTGGGACACCAAGAAGGAGAACTTTTCAGCTTTCTCTTTTATTTATTTTCTTTTTCATTATTTTGTAATGTCTTCTTCTTCCCCATTCAACTCGATTACCCTTACCATGGTGGGGTAAACTTTTGGAGTGATTGGGGAAGGGTTGGTTTTCTACATTGTAATGCTTGAGTTCTTGGACGCAATTGAATAAATTTCTTTATTCTTCAAAGTTGTTTTCAATTTCTTATAGCGGATTTTATAATCAAGTTCGATCGTTCTTGAATATTAATTCCGTTATTGATTTTTTCCTGGGTAAAATAATCAATATCTCCCTCCACTAATTTCTGGTTTATATACGATGGAATAAACCTGGAATTAGTGGTGAAGTACTCGACGATCGTCAGTACGTGTAAAAGGTGTAGTGAATGTTCTTGATTATTTGGGATAAACAAAACCCGATCGGGAATTGCCCATTTCAATTAAGGATATTCAATACAACTATTTTACACATGGAAGGAGAGTTGACCAAACCAAGATCTTGGTAAGGTTTTCTCTCACAATAATAATTTCACCAAGGAAGTGAGAGGAAGCGATTGTGGAAACTCACTTTAATCAACTAAGAAGAAGAGCTTTGAATTAAATTGAACAAGGATAGCATTATAATTTGGAAACCGACCCCGACCTAATCACCCTTTTTAATTTCATTGTTTTTCAATCATTTGAATTTCAAATTTCCTTTCACAACATTTTTACCCCCGTTTTAAAGTGACAACCCATTTTGTGTGCACTCCTCTTCGGGAGACATCCTAGGTCAACCACATTACTACATTTTAACTTAGGAAAAAAATTGTTTTGCCACGCCCTACGACAGGCGTGCGTCAAACTTGGCGCCATTGCCGGGGAGGCAGTGCAACAAAAAAAAACAAAATTGAATGACCCGCACCTCAAAAGAACCATTAATTGAATTTGATCCAGAAATTGAAAGAACATTAACCCAACTAAGAAAAAGAAATCTACCAGAAATATTTGAAGAAATAGATCTCTCAGATTCATGTGAAACTCTTAGTGTTCACTCTGAACCTGAAATCATGGCTAGAAATCCCAACCAAACCCTGCGTGATCTATGTGCACCACAATTTTCCATTCAAAATAACCAACTAATTGCACCCACTGAACCAAATGATTTTGAATTACGTGTCAATATGATTCCTGTTCTTCCAAAGTTTCATGGTCTTGCAGGAGAAGATCCAAATCGGCACATGCAAGAATTCAGATACACTTGCTCAAGCTTCAGGCCAAGAGGAGCACCCGAAGACCAATTTCAGTGGAGGGCATTCCCCTTCTCACTTGAAGGAATAGCTAAAGAATGGTTGTACAACCTACAACCAGGGGAGATCAGTGATTGGGAAGACCTAAAAAGAAGTTTCATGCAAAGATTCTTTCCCACATCGAGGAGCACTGCCATCAAGAAGTAGATTTACATCATACGACAGTCAACTGGAGAAACCCTCTACGAGTACTGGGAGCGCTTCAAGAAGCTATGTTCCAGCTGCCCACATCAAGAAATGGAGGAACACCAATTCCTTGTGTTCTTCTACCAAGGACTAATGGATAATGATCGAAATCTTCTAGATGCCTCATCAGGGGGGTCCCTGATTGACAAGTCTCCTGCAGATATCAGAATACTAATTGAGAAGATTGCTCAAAACTCACAACAATTTGGACTAAGAGGAATGGGAACCAGGGGGATACATGAGGTAAAAACATCTGATTCATCTACATTGATTGAAACCAAAGTTGATGACCTTGCAAGATTAGTCCGTCAAATGGCTGTAACACAAGCAAATGGACAACAAGCTTCAGCTCAGGTATGTGGTTTATGTTATTCTTCCACTCATTATACTGACCAGTGCCCTGAGATACAGGGGACAGAATACTGTGCTGCGGCCTTTCAACCAAGACAATTCCAACAGAATCAACTGCAATCCCAACAAGGATATGGGAACCAACAAAACCAGATGAGACCATTTAACCAGCACCCCAGTCAACCTCCTTACCACCAGCAGCAATACCAGAACCCCCCTCCCTTCCAACAATCTTATAAACAGCCCTTCCAACACCAACAATCTTTTCAGCCTCCACCATTCCAAAGAAAGACATATGAACAACCATCCACCAGCACACAACCTTCTGTGGAACAGCTACAATCCAAGTATGAGGGCCTAGCAGATAAGGTTGACAAGCTAGCAGACACAGTGGGAAGTCTTGTTGAAATAATGTCCAAGAATCCAGGTAAGCTTCCATCCCAAACAGTGCCAAATCCTAAAGAGAATGTAAGTGCAATCATAACAAGAAGTGGAAAAGAAATCCCACCTCTATCCAACCCTGAACCTAAAAAAATACCACATATTCTGAGGGATAATGATTCAAAAAGTCTTGTGAGAATCCACCATGAAGATGAAAAGGAAGAGAAGGAGGAGAAGGATAGACCACAGAATAAGAAACAAGAAACACCAATGCAAAGAAAACAAAGGGAGAAGAAAGAATTTCCTCCACCATTTCCAACAAGGATGATTGAATCAAAGAAATTGCATGAAGAAGCACTTCAAAAAGAAATTCTGGACACCTTCCAGAAAGTGGAAATCAATATCCCCCTACTTGAAGCTGTTAAACAAATTCCAAGGTATGCAAAATTTTTAAAAGATCTTTGCACCAAAAAGAGAAGGCTTCATGGGAATGAAAGAATCAACTTGGGAAGAAGTGTCTCAGCCCTTATCACACCACAGATTCCAACCAAATGTCAAGATCCAGGGACGTTTTCCATTCCATGCACCATTGGTTCATTAAATTTCACTAATGCTTTGTGTGATTTAGGTGCTTCAATTAATGTATTGCCTCACTCGGTATACACTTCTTTGCAGATGGGAGAATTGAAGCCCACAAGAGTGGTGGTCCAGCTTGCAAACAGATCCACAGTTTTTCCTGCAGGAGTTTTGGAGGATGTCCTTGTGAAAGTCAAAGATCTCTTATTCCCAGCTGACTTCTACGTGCTCAATATGGAAGAAGATAGGAGCCCATCTCATTCACCCATCATTTTGGGGAGACCTTTCTTGAAGACAGCCAAAACGATCATCAATGTCCACGAGGGGACACTCACCATGGAGTTTGGAGAGAGCACGGTCCACTTCAATATTTTTGAATCCATGAGGCATCCATCAGATGATCACTCCCTCTTTTCTCTTTCCCATGAAGTTGGTGAAGAGCCAATTGAAGAATCAGGTATGCTCTCTGAATTCTTAGACTTAAGAGAGACTTCTTCCCTTGAAAATATCGTTGATCATGTGGATGCTGAAGATGTTGGAGATTCTGACTTCATGTGGGAGGAAGAGGTAAAATCTGATTTCTTTGATGATTTGTTAAATAATGAGGAAGATGATATTGTTTCTTGTGTGCAGGAGGTCCAAAATTTGGAAGAAGAAAACGTCAATTTAGTCTCATCCCTTGAGAATCCCCCTAACCTGGAACTCAAACCACTCCCCACTGATTTGAAATATGTATACCTTAGGGAGGGAGAGAAACTACCAGTGATAATTGCTAATAATCTTTCTAAAACCCAAGAAAAATCATTGATTGAGCTTTTGAGAGAGAATGTCAAGGCAATAGGATGGAGCTTAGGTGATATCCCAGGAATTAACCCAAAAATATGCTCACATAGAATTTTTATTGAGGGAGATTCAAAACCTGTTAGACAGCCCCAACGGAGACTGAATCCCACCTTGATGGAGGTTGTGTAGAAGGAGATCGAGAAGCTCTTGGAAGCTGGGATCATCTATCCCATTTCAGATTCGCAGTGGGTCAGCCCTATTCATGTCGTTCCAAAAAAAACTGGCCTGACCACTGTGAGAAATGAAAAGAATGAGTTAATCCCTATGAGAATTCAAAACAGTTGGAGAGTGTGCATTGATTTTAGGAAATTGAACCAGGTCACTCGAAAAGATCATTTCCCCATCCCTTTCATTGACCAGATGTTAGAAAGATTGGCAGGGAGAACTCATTATTGCTTTTTGGATGGATTTTCAGGTTACTTCCAGGTACCCATTGCCCCCGAGGATCAAGATAAGACGACATTTACATGCCCTTTTGGTACTTTTGCATATAAAAGAATGCCATTTGGATTATGTAATGCTCCAGGTACATTTCAGAGGTGCATGGTGAGTATATTTTCTGATCACATTGAAAATTGCTTGGAAGTTTTCTTAGATGATTTCACAGTTTTTGGAGATTCTTTTGATCATTGTTTGAAAAATCTGGAAAGAGTTTTGAAAACCTGCATTGAAAAAAATCTTGTTTTAAACTTTGAAAAATGTCATTTCATGGTTCAAAGAGGAATTGTACTTGGTCATGTCATTTCCCAAAATGGAATTGAAGTGGATAAATCAAAAATTGAAGTGATAAATTCATTACCTTACCCTACTTGTGTGAAACATGTTAGATCATTTTTAGGACATGCAGGATTCTACAGGAGGTTTATCAAAGATTTCAGTAAGATTTCTCTCCCTCTCTCTAGATTACTTTTGAAAGATGCTGATTTTGATTTCAATGGTGCATGTAGGGAATCCTTTGATGAGTTGAAGAAGAGATTGATTTCACCACCAGTGATGCAGCCTCCAAATTGGGAAGAACCATTTGAACTACTTTGTGATGCCTCTAACCAAGCAGTTGGAGCAGTCCTTTCTCAGCGAATTGAGGGCAGACCACAAGTCATTTCATATGCCTCGAGAACTTTAGATGCGGCCCAATTCAATTATACCACCACGGAAAAAGAGTTCTTTGCAGTTGTTTTTGCTTTAGAAAGATTTAGATCATATCTTCTTGGAACTAAAATCACTGTGTTTTCTGATCATGCAGCTTTGAGGTACTTGATGAAGAAAGCTGATGCTAAACCAAGGTTAGTGAGATGGATGATACTACTGCAGGAATTCAATATAGAAATCAAGGATAAGAAGGGATCTGAGAACCAAGTGGCTGATCACTTAAGTAGACTGCCAAACACTGCTGAAATTGAAGTTCCAGAAAGAGACCCACTGAATGATCAAATTCCAGGAGAGCAGTTGTACTTGATTGAAGGAGAAGTGCCTTGGTATGCTGACATAGTCAATTTTCTGGTAACATCTCAAGTCCCTTCTCATTTCAATTATCACCAAATTCAAAAACTAAAAGCTGAATCTAGATATTACATTTGGGATGATCCATTCCTTTGGAAGATTTGCAATGATCAAGTAATAAGAAGATGTTTACCTGAAAGTGAAGTTAAATCTGTCTTTGATTCTTGTCATACTTTAGCTTGTGGAGGCCACTTTGGACCTCAGAGGACAGCAAGGAAGGTTTTAGAATCTGGAATTTATTGGCCCACCATTTTTAAAGATGCTCATGAATTTTGCAAAATATGTGAAAAATGTCAGTTTTCAGGAAATATTTCAAAGAGACAAGAAATGCCCCAAATACCATTGAATTTTTGTGACATTTTTGAAGTTTGGGGGATAGATTTTATGGGACCTTTCCCGATGTCATTTGGAAATTCATATATCTTGCTTGCAGTTGATTATGTTTCCAAATGGGTGGAAGCAAAAGCAACCAGAACTGACGATGCTAAAGTTGTTTGTGATTTTGTCAGGTCTAACATATTTTGTAGGTTTGGAGTGCCTAGAGCAATCATCAGTGATCAAGGGACTCACTTCTGCAATTTGAGAATGGAGACATTGCTGAAGAAGTATGGGGTGCATCATAAAACATCAACTCCCTATCATCCACAGACTAATGGGCAAGCTGAAGTTTCAAACAGGGAAATCAAGGGAATTTTGGAAAAGACTGTTAATCCAAACAGGAAGGATTGGAGCCAAAGGTTGGATGATACCTTATGGGCTTACAGGACAGCCTACAAAACCCCGATTGGAATGAGTCCATATAGGCTGATTTATGGGAAAAGCTGCCACCTACCTGTGGAATTGGAGCATAAGGCGTATTGGGCTGTGAGGAAAATGAATTTGGACCTTGAAAGTGCTGGGAAGGAGAGAAAATTGAAGTTGCAAGAGCTGGATGAAATAAGAAGGGAAGCATTTGAAAATTCAAGGATTTACAAAGAACGAACAAGAGTGGCCCATGACAAGCTAATCCAACCAAAAGACTTCTCTCCTGGAGACAAAGTGTTATTATTCAACTCAAGACTCAAGTTGATGCCAGGTAAACTTCGTTCCAGATGGGAAGGTCCATTTATTGTTACTCATGTATATCCTTTTGGTGCTGTGCAGATTATGAAGGATGGAGAGCAGGATCCATTCACTGTGAATGGACATAGGTTGAAGAAATTCCTTGGGACCCTACCATCAGAGCCATTGGAGGAGATCACGCTCCTCCAACCTATTTATCAATAAGATCTATCAGGTTGTACCTCTCCTTCACATTTTCTTGCTGTTGTGATTCAATCAGAATTATTCTTACATGTTAAATCCACTTGAATGCATCGAGGACACTGCATCGTTTAAGTGTGGGGGAGGGAACCTTTGTAGTATAGGATTTTTATTTGATGTTTTTTTTTTCAAAAATAAAAAAATGCGTGTTTTCAAATTTTTGTGTGTTTATTTTTCAATTTTTGGTGTGTTTCTGAAACTTTTGAGCTGAAAAGATTATCAATACCATTATTGAAACCCATGTCAATGAGTGAACCAATCTATTTCATGAAACCGAGCTTAAATGAATGCTGAAATGACTTCTTTTCAAGTTCAAATCTTTTAGAATTTCATGAAAAGTACACTGATTTTTGAAACCCATGCCATATTTCACTGTCTATATCATTGAAATAACTTTCCTGTGAGGCTTCTGAACCATTTTTGTCATATTCTTTTCATTCACCTCATTTCTTGAGAGAACCAGACCATGCTTGCCTTAACCAGAATTTGATTTATTCCTTTCAAAACTTGAGGGTTGGGGTACATGTGTTTTAAATGACCGAGGCATTTATTTTGTTTAAAGCCCCCTTTTCAAAATAATCCTTTTCATTATGGCCCACCTTTACATTTATCCTTCATTGTAGCCCCTAGTATCCATGAATTGCCTGTTAGGTTAGCCACATTACAAGCCAATTTTCCCTATCATACCTGCTCTTGAAGTAAAATTGCATGATCTTGTTGAACTTAAGTGTGGGGGAAGATGTCTTGTGATGTACTACCTCATTTGGTTATACTTTTGGTGGAAAATAAATTGTGGAAGAGATGTGTGTGATGCTGAAAAATTATTCTGTTGAAAGCTGTGCCTTTTCTGGAGCTTTTATGACAAGAGAAGTTGTGCCTTTCTGGAGCTTCCAATGTAAAAAGAAAGCTGTGCCTCTCTGGAGCTTTAAAAAAAATCATGTTTGAAAAGATTGAAATGTTTGCTGCTGAGCTGATTGAATGATGATGGAGCCTATTTTCAACAAAGGGGAAGTGAAGGAGACCATATTCGAGTGAATACTAGAATCTTGCAATTTTGCTTCAATAAGAGCCAAGCCTTCCTTTTTCGGCCTCAGAACTTTTAACATCTAAATCCTACCAACCGGAAGCCACAGAACAACCCTGAAAAGTCCTCATGAGAAACACATGTTCTTGACTCACATCGGGTGGAGAAGTAGGAATTTATCAAACCTATGGTGACTCTTGTGTGAGTTTGGATGAGAAAAACCTTGTTCAGCCTTTACATTTGTGAGATGAGAGAAAATCATGTGAGGTAGGTGTTTTGTGTGCATGGGATAAGAAATAAAGTGGAAATATATTAAAATCTTAAATGGAGAACTTGAAATAACAGTTTTTGATGAGGCATGATATCTTTTTGTTTCTTGAAATTGATTTGATTGATCTCATTGATATGTGTTTTGATTTTGATTTGATTTGATTTTTACTTGTCCAGGAGTCCAAGTGCTAAGTGTGGGGGAATTGATAGAGAAAATATTTTCAATTAATTTATATTGAATATCATTGTTTTAAACCCACAAAATTGTTCTTCTAAGATGAATTGTTTCATTTTTATGATAATGGTGTTATTTTGAGCTGAATTGTAAAAATTGGCCATTTTGGATTTTTTAACAGTTTTAAATTATTTCGGTAGATTGTCCATCACATTATCTACACTGATCCAAATTGCGAAATTATTTCTTTTTCAGATTCTACACATCCAGGGATTCATTTAATATATTTGGACCAAAATCTGAATCGGCCATATGGAAGCTCAAAAGAAGCTCACAAGTTGGCTCAAGAAAACTGTTTTCAGTTCTGCCTAGTTTTGATGTGGGATCCATAACTCAACCACTGTGGGCCCAAAGCTTATGAAATTCGGTGGGTGGACGCGCAAGGAGTTTTGGATCATCTTTAATGAAGGAAGCACCGAGGGAATTGGCCGTTTATGGGGTCATTAACTCACCCTAATCCGGAGGAGTTCGTTTTGGAGAGTCTGACTGGACAGAATAAATTCTCATAGTAAAACGGACATAACTCTCGGAATACATGTCCAAATCCGCTGAAATTTTTAGGGGACACGGCCAAGGGAATTATGAACAACATTCATGAAGGGCGCAACGCGTGAAGATGTCATTTAATGGGGCTACAACGCGTCGACATTCGGGGGAAGAATTCTGGCTATAAAAGGAGGAGAGCTCCACCCTCTCAAAGCATCCATTCTCCATTCCATTCCTTCTGGGACACCAAGAAGGAGAACTTTTCAGCTTTCTCTTTTATTTATTTTCTTTTTCATTATTTTGTAATGTCTTCTTCTTCCCCATTCAACTCGATTACCCTTACCATGGTGGGGTAAACTTTTGGAGTGATTGGGGAAGGGTTGGTTTTCTACATTGTAATGCTTGAGTTCTTGGACGCAATTGAATAAATTTCTTTATTCTTCAAAGTTGTTTTCAATTTCTTATAGCGGATTTTATAATCAAGTTCGATCGTTCTTGAATATTAATTCCGTTATTGATTTTTGCCTGGGTAAAATAATCAATATCTCCCTCCACTAATTTCTGGTTTATATACGATGGAATAAACCTGGAATTAGTGGTGAAGTACTCGACGATCGTCAGTACGTGTAAAAGGTGTAGTGAATGTTCTTGATTATTTGGGATAAACAAAACCCGATCGGGAATTGCCCATTTCAATTAAGGATATTCAATACAACTATTTTACACATGGAAGGAGAGTTGACCAAACCAAGATCTTGGTAAGGTTTTCTCTCACAATAATAATTTCACCAAGGAAGTGAGAGGAAGCGATTGTGGAAACTCACTTTAATCAACTAAGAAGAAGAGCTTTGAATTAAATTGAACAAGGATAGCATTATAATTTGGAAACCGACCCCGACCTAATCACCCTTTTTAATTTCATTGTTTTTCAATCATTTGAATTTCAAATTTCCTTTCACAACATTTTTACCCCCGTTTTAAAGTGACAACCCATTTTGTGTGCACTCCTCTTCGGGAGACATCCTAGGTCAACCACATTACTACATTTTAACTTAGGAAAAAAATTGTTTTGCCACGCCCTACGACAGGCGTGCGTCAAACTTGGCGCCATTGCCGGGGAGGCAGTGCAACAAAAAAAAACAAAATTGAATGACCCGCACCTCAAAAGAACCATTAATTGAATTTGATCCAGAAATTGAAAGAACATTAACCCAACTAAGAAAAAGAAATCTACCAGAAATATTTGAAGAAATAGATCTCTCAGATTCATGTGAAACTCTTAGTGTTCACTCTGAACCTGAAATCATGGCTAGAAATCCCAACCAAACCCTGCGTGATCTATGTGCACCACAATTTTCCATTCAAAATAACCAACTAATTGCACCCACTGAACCAAATGATTTTGAATTACGTGTCAATATGATTCCTGTTCTTCCAAAGTTTCATGGTCTTGCAGGAGAAGATCCAAATCGGCACATGCAAGAATTCAGATACACTTGCTCAAGCTTCAGGCCAAGAGGAGCACCCGAAGACCAATTTCAGTGGAGGGCATTCCCCTTCTCACTTGAAGGAATAGCTAAAGAATGGTTGTACAACCTACAACCAGGGGAGATCAGTGATTGGGAAGACCTAAAAAGAAGTTTCATGCAAAGATTCTTTCCCACATCGAGGAGCACTGCCATCAAGAAGTAGATTTACATCATACGACAGTCAACTGGAGAAACCCTCTACGAGTACTGGGAGCGCTTCAAGAAGCTATGTTCCAGCTGCCCACATCAAGAAATGGAGGAACACCAATTCCTTGTGTTCTTCTACCAAGGACTAATGGATAATGATCGAAATCTTCTAGATGCCTCATCAGGGGGGTCCCTGATTGACAAGTCTCCTGCAGATATCAGAATACTAATTGAGAAGATTGCTCAAAACTCACAACAATTTGGACTAAGAGGAATGGGAACCAGGGGGATACATGAGGTAAAAACATCTGATTCATCTACATTGATTGAAACCAAAGTTGATGACCTTGCAAGATTAGTCCGTCAAATGGCTGTAACACAAGCAAATGGACAACAAGCTTCAGCTCAGGTATGTGGTTTATGTTATTCTTCCACTCATTATACTGACCAGTGCCCTGAGATACAGGGGACAGAATACTGTGCTGCGGCCTTTCAACCAAGACAATTCCAACAGAATCAACTGCAATCCCAACAAGGATATGGGAACCAACAAAACCAGATGAGACCATTTAACCAGCACCCCAGTCAACCTCCTTACCACCAGCAGCAATACCAGAACCCCCCTCCCTTCCAACAATCTTATAAACAGCCCTTCCAACACCAACAATCTTTTCAGCCTCCACCATTCCAAAGAAAGACATATGAACAACCATCCACCAGCACACAACCTTCTGTGGAACAGCTACAATCCAAGTATGAGGGCCTAGCAGATAAGGTTGACAAGCTAGCAGACACAGTGGGAAGTCTTGTTGAAATAATGTCCAAGAATCCAGGTAAGCTTCCATCCCAAACAGTGCCAAATCCTAAAGAGAATGTAAGTGCAATCATAACAAGAAGTGGAAAAGAAATCCCACCTCTATCCAACCCTGAACCTAAAAAAATACCACATATTCTGAGGGATAATGATTCAAAAAGTCTTGTGAGAATCCACCATGAAGATGAAAAGGAAGAGAAGGAGGAGAAGGATAGACCACAGAATAAGAAACAAGAAACACCAATGCAAAGAAAACAAAGGGAGAAGAAAGAATTTCCTCCACCATTTCCAACAAGGATGATTGAATCAAAGAAATTGCATGAAGAAGCACTTCAAAAAGAAATTCTGGACACCTTCCAGAAAGTGGAAATCAATATCCCCCTACTTGAAGCTGTTAAACAAATTCCAAGGTATGCAAAATTTTTAAAAGATCTTTGCACCAAAAAGAGAAGGCTTCATGGGAATGAAAGAATCAACTTGGGAAGAAGTGTCTCAGCCCTTATCACACCACAGATTCCAACCAAATGTCAAGATCCAGGGACGTTTTCCATTCCATGCACCATTGGTTCATTAAATTTCACTAATGCTTTGTGTGATTTAGGTGCTTCAATTAATGTATTGCCTCACTCGGTATACACTTCTTTGCAGATGGGAGAATTGAAGCCCACAAGAGTGGTGGTCCAGCTTGCAAACAGATCCACAGTTTTTCCTGCAGGAGTTTTGGAGGATGTCCTTGTGAAAGTCAAAGATCTCTTATTCCCAGCTGACTTCTACGTGCTCAATATGGAAGAAGATAGGAGCCCATCTCATTCACCCATCATTTTGGGGAGACCTTTCTTGAAGACAGCCAAAACGATCATCAATGTCCACGAGGGGACACTCACCATGGAGTTTGGAGAGAGCACGGTCCACTTCAATATTTTTGAATCCATGAGGCATCCATCAGATGATCACTCCCTCTTTTCTCTTTCCCATGAAGTTGGTGAAGAGCCAATTGAAGAATCAGGTATGCTCTCTGAATTCTTAGACTTAAGAGAGACTTCTTCCCTTGAAAATATCATTGATCATGTGGATGCTGAAGATGTTGGAGATTCTGACTTCATGTGGGAGGAAGAGGTAAAATCTGATTTCTTTGATGATTTGTTAAATAATGAGGAAGATGATATTGTTTCTTGTGTGCAGGAGGTCCAAAATTTGGAAGAAGAAAACGTCAATTTAGTCTCATCCCTTGAGAATCCCCCTAACCTGGAACTCAAACCACTCCCCACTGATTTGAAATATGTATACCTTAGGGAGGGAGAGAAACTACCAGTGATAATTGCTAATAATCTTTCTAAAACCCAAGAAAAATCATTGATTGAGCTTTTGAGAGAGAATGTCAAGGCAATAGGATGGAGCTTAGGTGATATCCCAGGAATTAACCCAAAAATATGCTCACATAGAATTTTTATTGAGGGAGATTCAAAACCTGTTAGACAGCCCCAACGGAGACTGAATCCCACCTTGATGGAGGTTGTGAAGAAGGAGATCGAGAAGCTCTTGGAAGCTGGGATCATCTATCCCATTTCAGATTCGCAGTGGGTCAGCCCTATTCATGTCGTTCCAAAAAAAACTGGCCTGACCACTGTGAGAAATGAAAAGAATGAGTTAATCCCTATGAGAATTCAAAACAGTTGGAGAGTGTGCATTGATTTTAGGAAATTGAACCAGGTCACTCGAAAAGATCATTTCCCCATCCCTTTCATTGACCAGATGTTAGAAAGATTGGCAGGGAGAACTCATTATTGCTTTTTGGATGGATTTTCAGGTTACTTCCAGGTACCCATTGCCCCCGAGGATCAAGATAAGACGACATTTACATGCCCTTTTGGTACTTTTGCATATAAAAGAATGCCATTTGGATTATGTAATGCTCCAGGTACATTTCAGAGGTGCATGGTGAGTATATTTTCTGATCACATTGAAAATTGCTTGGAAGTTTTCTTAGATGATTTCACAGTTTTTGGAGATTCTTTTGATCATTGTTTGAAAAATCTGGAAAGAGTTTTGAAAACCTGCATTGAAAAAAATCTTGTTTTAAACTTTGAAAAATGTCATTTCATGGTTCAAAGAGGAATTGTGCTTGGTCATGTCATTTCCCAAAATGGAATTGAAGTGGATAAATCAAAAATTGAAGTGATAAATTCATTACCTTACCCTACTTGTGTGAAACATGTTAGATCATTTTTAGGACATGCAGGATTCTACAGGAGGTTTATCAAAGATTTCAGTAAGATTTCTCTCCCTCTCTCTAGATTACTTTTGAAAGATGCTGATTTTGATTTCAATGGTGCATGTAGGGAATCCTTTGATGAGTTGAAGAAGAGATTGATTTCACCACCAGTGATGCAGCCTCCAAATTGGGAAGAACCATTTGAACTACTTTGTGATGCCTCTAACCAAGCAGTTGGAGCAGTCCTTTCTCAGCGAATTGAGGGCAGACCACAAGTCATTTCATATGCCTCGAGAACTTTAGATGCGGCCCAATTCAATTATACCACCACGGAAAAAGAGTTCTTTGCAGTTGTTTTTGCTTTAGAAAGATTTAGATCATATCTTCTTGGAACTAAAATCACTGTGTTTTCTGATCATGCAGCTTTGAGGTACTTGATGAAGAAAGCTGATGCTAAACCAAGGTTAGTGAGATGGATGATACTACTGCAGGAATTCAATATAGAAATCAAGGATAAGAAGGGATCTGAGAACCAAGTGGCTGATCACTTAAGTAGACTGCCAAACACTGCTGAAATTGAAGTTCCAGAAAGAGACCCACTGAATGATCAAATTCCAGGAGAGCAGTTGTACTTGATTGAAGGAGAAGTGCCTTGGTATGCTGACATAGTCAATTTTCTGGTAACATCTCAAGTCCCTTCTCATTTCAATTATCACCAAATTCAAAAACTAAAAGCTGAATCTAGATATTACATTTGGGATGATCCATTCCTTTGGAAGATTTGCAATGATCAAGTAATAAGAAGATGTTTACCTGAAAGTGAAGTTAAATCTGTCTTTGATTTTTGTCATACTTTAGCTTGTGGAGGCCACTTTGGACCTCAGAGGACAGCAAGGAAGGTTTTAGAATCTGGAATTTATTGGCCCACCATTTTTAAAGATGCTCATGAATTTTGAAAAATATGTGAAAAATGTCAGTTTTCAGGAAATATTTCAAAGAGACAAGAAATGCCCCAAATACCATTGAATTTTTGTGACATTTTTGAAGTTTGGGGGATAGATTTTATGGGACCTTTCCCGATGTCATTTGGAAATTCATATATCTTGCTTGCAGTTGATTATGTTTCCAAATGGGTGGAAGCAAAAGCAACCAGAACTGACGATGCTAAAGTTGTTTGTGATTTTGTCAGGTCTAACATATTTTGTAGGTTTGGAGTGCCTAGAGCAATCATCAGTGATCAAGGGACTCACTTCTGCAATTTGAGAATGGAGACATTGCTGAAGAAGTATGGGGTGCATCATAAAACATCAACTCCCTATCATCCACAGACTAATGGGCAAGCTGAAGTTTCAAACAGGGAAATCAAGGGAATTTTGGAAAAGACTGTTAATCCAAACAGGAAGGATTGGAGCCAAAGGTTGGATGATACCTTATGGGCTTACAGGACAGCCTACAAAACCCCGATTGGAATGAGTCCATATAGGCTGATTTATGGGAAAAGCTGCCACCTACCTGTGGAATTGGAGCATAAGGCGTATTGGGCTGTGAGGAAAATGAATTTGGACCTTGAAAGTGCTGGGAAGGAGAGAAAATTGAAGTTGCAAGAGCTGGATGAAATAAGAAGGGAAGCATTTGAAAATTCAAGGATTTACAAAGAACGAACAAGAGTGGCCCATGACAAGCTAATCCAACCAAAAGACTTCTCTCCTGGAGACAAAGTGTTATTATTCAACTCAAGACTCAAGTTGATGCCAGGTAAACTTCGTTCCAGATGGGAAGGTCCATTTATTGTTACTCATGTATATCCTTTTGGTGCTGTGCAGATTATGAAGGATGGAGAGCAGGATCCATTCACTGTGAATGGACATAGGTTGAAGAAATTCCTTGGGACCCTACCATCAGAGCCATTGGAGGAGATCACGCTCCTCCAACCTATTTATCAATAAGATCTATCAGGTTGTACCTCTCCTTCACATTTTCTTGCTCTTGTGATTCAATCAGAATTATTCTTACATGTTAAATCCACTTGAATGCATCGAGGACACTGCATCGTTTAAGTGTGGGGGAGGGAACCTTTGTAGTATAGGATTTTTATTTGATGTTTTTTTTTTTCAAAAATAAAAAAATGCGTGTTTTCAAATTTTTGTGTGTTTATTTTTCAATTTTTGGTGTGTTTCTGAAACTTTTGAGCTGAAAAGATTATCAATACCATTATTGAAACCCATGTCAATGAGTGAACCAATCTATTTCATGAAACCGAGCTTAAATGAATGCTGAAATGACTTCTTTTCAAGTTCAAATCTTTTAGAATTTCATGAAAAGTACACTGATTTTTGAAACCCATGCCATATTTCACTGTCTATATCATTGAAATAACTTTCCTGTGAGGCTTCTGAACCATTTTTGTCATATTCTTTTCATTCACCTCATTTCTTGAGAGAACCAGACCATGCTTGCCTTAACCAGAATTTGATTTATTCCTTTCAAAACTTGAGGGTTGGGGTACATGTGTTTTAAATGACCGAGGCATTTATTTTGTTTAAAGCCCCCTTTTCAAAATAATCCTTTTCATTATGGCCCACCTTTACATTTATCCTTCATTGTAGCCCCTAGTATCCATGAATTGCCTGTTAGGTTAGCCACATTACAAGCCAATTTTCCCTATCATACCTGCTCTTGAAGTAAAATTGCATGATCTTGTTGAACTTAAGTGTGGGGGAAGATGTCTTGTGATGTACTACCTCATTTGGTTATACTTTTGGTGGAAAATAAATTGTGGAAGAGATGTGTGTGATGCTGAAAAATTATTCTGTTGAAAGCTGTGCCTTTTCTGGAGCTTTTATGACAAGAGAAGTTGTGCCTTTCTGGAGCTTCCAATGTAAAAAGAAAGCTGTGCCTCTCTGGAGCTTTAAAAAAAATCATGTTTGAAAAGATTGAAATGTTTGCTGCTGAGCTGATTGAATGATGATGGAGCCTATTTTCAACAAAGGGGAAGTGAAGGAGACCATATTTGAGTGAATACTAGAATCTTGCAATTTTGCTTCAATAAGAGCCAAGCCTTCCTTTTTCGGCCTCAGAACTTTTAACATCTAAATCCTACCAACCGGAAGCCACAGAACAACCCTGAAAAGTCCTCATGAGAAACACATGTTCTTGACTCACATCGGGTGGAGAAGTAGGAATTTATCAAACCTATGGTGACTCTTGTGTGAGTTTGGATGAGAAAAACCTTGTTCAGCCTTTACATTTGTGAGATGAGAGAAAATCATGTGAGGTAGGTGTTTTGTGTGCATGGGATAAGAAATAAAGTGGAAATATATTAAAATCTTAAATGGAGAACTTGAAATAACAGTTTTTGATGAGGCATGATATCTTTTTGTTTCTTGAAATTGATTTGATTGATCTCATTGATATGTGTTTTGATTTTGATTTGATTTGATTTTTACTTGTCCAGGAGTCCAAGTGCTAAGTGTGGGGGAATTGATAGAGAAAATATTTTCAATTAATTTATATTGAATATCATTGTTTTAAACCCACAAAATTGTTCTTCTAAGATGAATTGTTTCATTTTTATGATAATGGTGTTATTTTGAGCTGAATTGTAAAAATTGGCCATTTTGGATTTTTTAACAGTTTTAAATTATTTCGGTAGATTGTCCATCACATTATCTACACTGATCCAAATTGCGAAATTATTTCTTTTTCAGATTCTACACATCCAGGGCTTCATTTAATATATTTGGACCAAAATCTGAATCGGCCATATGGAAACTCAAAAGAAGCTCACAAGTTGGCTCAAGAAAACTGTTTTCAGTTCTGCCTAGTTTTGATGTGGGATCCATAACTCAACCACTGTGGGCCCAAAGCTTATGAAATTCGGTGGGTGGACGCGCAAGGAGTTTTGGATCATCTTTAATGAAGGAAGCACCGAGGGAATTGGCCGTTTATGGGGTCATTAACTCACCCTAATCCGGAGGAGTTCGTTTTGGAGAGTCTGACTGGACAGAATAAATTCTCATAGTAAAACGGCCATAACTCTCGGAATACATGTCCAAATCCGCTGAAATTTTTAGGGGACACGGCCAAGGGAATTATGAACAACATTCATGAAGGGCGCAACGCGTGAAGATGTCATTTAATGGGGCTACAACGCGTCGACATTCGGGGGAAGAATTCTGGCTATAAAAGGAGGAGAGCTCCACCCTCTCAAAGCATCCATTCTCCATTCCATTCCTTCTGGGACACCAAGAAGGAGAACTTTTCAGCTTTCTCTTTTATTTATTTTCTTTTTCATTATTTTGTAATGTCTTCTTCTTCCCCATTCAACTCGATTACCCTTACCATGGTGGGGTAAACTTTTGGAGTGATTGGGGAAGGGTTGGTTTTCTACATTGTAATGCTTGAGTTCTTGGACGCAATTGAATAAATTTCTTTATTCTTCAAAGTTGTTTTCAATTTCTTATAGCGGATTTTATAATCAAGTTCGATCGTTCTTGAATATTAATTCCGTTATTGATTTTTTCCTGGGTAAAATAATCAATATCTCCCTCCACTAATTTCTGGTTTATATACGATGGAATAAACCTGGAATTAGTGGTGAAGTACTCGACGATCGTCAGTACGTGTAAAAGGTGTAGTGAATGTTCTTGATTATTTGGGATAAACAAAACCCGATCGGGAATTGCCCATTTCAATTAAGGATATTCAATACAACTATTTTACACATGGAAGGAGAGTTGACCAAACCAAGATCTTGGTAAGGTTTTCTCTCACAATAATAATTTCACCAAGGAAGTGAGAGGAAGCGATTGTGGAAACTCACTTTAATCAACTAAGAAGAAGAGCTTTGAATTAAATTGAACAAGGATAGCATTATAATTTGGAAACCGACCCCGACCTAATCACCCTTTTTAATTTCATTGTTTTTCAATCATTTGAATTTCAAATTTCCTTTCACAACATTTTTACCCCCGTTTTAAAGTGACAACCCATTTTGTGTGCACTCCTCTTCGGGAGACATCCTAGGTCAACCACATTACTACATTTTAACTTAGGAAAAAAATTGTTTTGCCACGCCCTACGACAGGCGTGCGTCAGTAGTCTTGGCACGAGGCCTTGACTATGTGGTTATGATGTCCGGCATTGTGTATTCCATCAATGTGAAATTAACTATAGATATTACAAGTGATTATTCAACTAGTAGGATATCCACGTGAATAAGTAAATGTAATTATTTCATATTTATTTTCCATATTATAATGAAGTTTATGTTTAAAAGGCTTGTGTTTTAGTCTTATACATTTCCTTGAATGTGTATGATTATTTATGAAATTTTATTCTATATTGTGATCCTTACTAAGTATTTGAGCTCACCCCTTTATTTTGTTTTATTTTTCCTAGGATGTGAAAAAGTATATTATGATTGACATATAGGGATAGGTATTGGGATATGAGTGTTTTCAATGGGGACACAATGTTGATGTTGTTTTTATTTCATGATGTAATGTAAAACTAATGTACGTATCTAGTAGTTCTAAGCCTACTAAACTAATCGGCCTTTCAAAAATTGATCTCTTGTGATCATGACAATGTTATGTAATAATGCACCGACTATGTGTAATTAGGTTCGGGGCGTTACAATAATAAGGTTTCCAAAAATTAATGAAATAAAAATTACTAACATAAATATGGAGATATGATCATCATTCCACAATGAAAATTAACAACATGTGCTCAGAGATACATTTTATATCTAAGATGGTAGGAAAAATAAATCCTTTATAGGAGGTAAATCACCAAATATATTCACACACACACACACGAAAATCCTTACTTATGTGGCCCCAATTATTATAAGATATAAGATATACATATATATATATTTATTCATATGAACATCCACCCACACCTAAGGGGCCTATTTAATATTATATCATATAAATAAAGAATAACAATTTATCCAAATCTAATTTAAAAATATCAAACATTAGGAATGTCTTTATATAATAAAAATATTTGTTCTTCCTCACTCTTCCCAATTTCGTTTCTATAAAAAAATAATATTTGAGATGTGAGGGGTCACCTACCAAATGACCTAGTCAAACATAATCTTGAAGATAAATTTTGAAGGGATACCACATATAAATTGATTTTCAATAAAAAAAGAAGGGGGGATTATGTATTTTGTTACTATAAATAAATGCAAAAATAAATTTTAATAAAATATGGTAGCCCACATTATATTTGTCAATTCAAGAGTTATACTGGATGAAAACTATGATTCAGTATACATTTTCATCATGTTTCACAAATTATTAGACATAAGAATACCTAATTACTTTTGTTTTTTATTATTTATGTGAAATTGATACATGATGATGAATTTATAGGTTCTTGAAATATTTTAAAAGAAAGGGAAAAACCACAAAATAGAGCATTTATTTAGGACACATTATTTGTATATTATTAAATATATGGATATCATGAATAATATATGTTGAAATATATTGAAATAGGGCTCAATTAACAAGTATATAAATAAATTTAAATAAGTGAAAGTATTTTATTACATTAAGAGTTTCACCATCATGTCATAATAATGATGAGTAAGAATAAATTTTTTGATAGGGCTGTAAAGGAGGATTAAAATAAGATTCCATAAACATCATTAGAATGGAAGAATTAAATTCAGTTCTATCCATGTTGTAATTATAGTCACTACACCAACAGACAGATATGAAATATTATACCAGAAGCTATATGAGAATACATTAATAATATTTTTGAATGGAAAAGTGAGGATATATAACTTTTTGTGATTACATCACAACTATAAGGGATACACCACAAGAAGGATATGTACTATTAAATTGTGATAGTATGAGGATACATTGTAGTAAGTCCATAGAGCATTAATAAATCTATATATGTGAAACAATAAATACATTTAGATGAATATAACGTACGTGGACATATTTAAATTTTTTGGAAGTTCATGAAGTAGAAAAGGAATGTGTTTTTAATCAATTATCAATCATTACATAACCATAGTTCTATGTCATAACCTATATAAAGGCATAGAAAATATAGTAATGTTGTGTCTGACAAACATGGATGTTGTTTTGTGATCACCAGAATATTTGGGATTTTGAATAAAGATATTTTTAATATCATAACACAACCTATATATTTCACCATGGTATTAATCAAAACAAATGATAAAAAATAAATATTTTCAATGACCACGATATAACAATATGATTGCATAGTGATGATGTTGATACTCACAAGTAGACCATGATTCTGAATTTTAAACAATTAAAGGAAAGGGGGAGAATGATAGAGGGGAGGAATAAAATATTGTAAAGACCATATTGGAGTGACTTAGACTCTATTATGAGTACTTTCACATATTTATTTTTTACTATAGATTGAGTATTGAAGCTTGAATGGTAGGTATGTTTTCATGTCTTTATTTCATGATTTCATTAACCCATTCTTCTATGCGTTCATTTTTTCCATACCTAAATAATTGTCTATACCTCTTTATGGATAACCATTACATTATGTGTGAGTAATTTATTAGGGATTAATTAACTTAAAGTAGGATGATTGTGTTATCACGTACATGATTTATTTTTCATGTGTATCGCATGTACTAAATTAATACCACAATGATATTAATCAATATCCTATAAATTATTTTTCAATAAATATATTAGTAACTATTGAATGAACCTTAAAATGGTTTCAAATAATTGGTTTATGAGAGATTTCTTTATTATTATTTTCTTTTTGAGATAGATCATCATATACTGAAATTTTATTACCTTTATTTAACCAAAAGTATAAAATTAATTTTTGAATTTTTAATAAGTACATACCATGTGGGATTAATTAAATTCTGGAATACTTGAAACTATGAAACCATGTTATTCTATAAAAATTGATCTCATTATTTTAGAGAATAAAAACGCCAAAATTATTCCACTTAATCTAATCTTTGTAAAACGTTTCCCTCAGTGAAAGAGGTGTTTCACTATTATTTCTTTTTCAAAACTATCACAATTCTCAATTATGTTATCAAAATTTTATTTCTTGTAAAATTATTTTAACCAATAATGAAGAAATGTTTTCAAGGTTTAGGCTCCCACAATTCCTAGTGGATCAACCTTGGTATTTTCAATTACTATATTAGACACTTATTATTTTTAGGGACTATATTGTATGAAAATAAATTCCTAAATTTTAAAACTCCCTTAAGAAATAAAAAATGTCTACATAGAATCATGTTTTTGGAAGAATTTAAATGAAGGATTCATAACACTAGATGAAACTTTTAGTAAAAGGTTACTATTTCACTTTTTCTATTATTTTTCTTTTTTAAATGTTTTTTTATGCTTTAAATATATGATTGTTTATATTTTTATCATTTCATATTCTAGGTGAATGAGTCAAACTCTATGAATTATATCAAAGATCTTGGATCATGATGATCAAATAGAGTTCTTTCTTTAGACAGTGTTGTATTTTGAAAATATAGAGTCAGGATATCATATCTACCACTTTATGGAGTGAATGTTTAGTTAGAAAACATCATCAACAGAGCCCAAGGAGAATCACGTGAGATAGAAGTGTTTAATTATATAATTTTATAAATTGAGTAATATTCCCTTAATATATTATGTTTATCAATCTCATGAAAAAACTTTTTGTTGACTTCAATAATATTACTAATGATCCAAATCATCGGTCAATTCAAAGGACAAAAAACGATTACC
Source organism: Viscum album (assembly GCA_963277665.1). Lineage (NCBI taxonomy): Eukaryota > Viridiplantae > Streptophyta > Magnoliopsida > Santalales > Viscaceae > Viscum > Viscum album. The sequence continues at coordinate 1,601,848,433 of OY728141.1, read as the reverse complement.
CTATTGGTCTTCCCTAAAATTTAATATAGATATGTGAAACCTTAAATATAAATTGTTTCACTAATAATGCCATAATATGACCTAGGATTTTCATATATAGATATTATGTCTTTTTATATGAACATGAATTACATTATAAAAACACAAAGCTAAGGATTGTAAAGGTATAGATCCTTTAGAAACATGGAAACATAAACAACTGGTTCATTTGTAAACTATATAATCTCCCACTAAGTTCTTCATAACTAGAACATTTCTATGAAATATCATACATAATGCATTTCTATAAAACCTGGGTAATTGAAACAAAAAAAGGGTGAGATAAAATGGTTAGTAAATGGAAACAGGGGATATATGTAATAATTACATGAACATAAAGGCATGAGTACATGAAAATGACATATTAAAATCATACCATGCATATAAAAGATAAAAATCATGAGTTATGGCATACATATTGATAGTTAATAAGATATGAATCATGAGGAAATCAAAGAAAATATTTCATGAGAGCATAAAATTGACATAAGGACTAGAATTGTGGCACACTCATAAGCATAGAAAATCATTTCCATAGTATTCACGGCACTATTCCAAGTCTATCATAGTGGAATGTGTTCACTCCTCAAACCATCATAGTAGTCAAGGATCACTCTCAAGTCCATCATAGTGTATAAAGTCACTTCCTAAACTGGGTTCACTCCTTATTCTAGTCCAATCTATCTCATTGGATATATATCTTTACCCAATGCATTAGAGGGAGATATAGGTCCCACCCATCACATAATGGAAATAATATATATGCATTCCAAAAGATTACAAAACATTAATCATAAAATAACCCATTAAATGAAATGGGTTTCATAAATATTTACTCATAATATAACTAATGGAAAAGAGACATTTCACATAATTACTTCATCATTTCATTAGAGTATAACCCTTTAATATAAGAGGGGTCAAAATAATTTCTACATGGTTTAAGATGTGGAATAGAAAAAAGATTCATAAACATCATGCCATCATAATCAAAAAAACATTCAAATTAATAATAATAATTTCATCCTTATATCATAAGTCGAGTAAGGAATAGATAATATCAACATATGTAATATTAGATTTAAAATAATTTTTAATGATCATTCAATATATTTTATGAATAAAATTTCATTTTTATAAACAAAATTAAGAAATAAAATCTTTTCAAAATATTTTTTTTTGAAAATAAAATTGGAATATGATAAATAAATATTAAAATAAATTATTTCAATTATTAAGGAGAATTCCATTCATGTTTTACACAATAAAACAAGAATTTATTTCCAATTTTTTCTCAAATCTAAATAGACATTATTTAGAAGATGACATGAATATTCCCTTCAATTTCACTGAAAATAAATATTAAAAAAATGTGTAACCATTTCTTCAATAAATCATCTAGATCATGTTAAAAAAATTAAAAACTTTTAGAAAACATGGGCTGGTGTAACGCCCCGACCCCGGTTACCAAGAGTCGGTGCATTATTACATAACTTTGGCATGATCACAAAATATCAAGTCTCGAAAGACTGATTAGTTTAGTAGTCTTGGAAACACAAGAAATATTCATAAGTCTTACATTACATCATAAAGTAAACAAAACTACAACAACATCTTGTCATCATATCCCCTCATATTATCCCTTCAGGTCATTCATAAATTACTTCTTCACATCCTATGAAAAATAAAACATTGAAAGGGGTGAGTTTAGATGCTCAGTAAGGATAACAATATAGCATAAACTTTCAAAAATAAGCATAAACATTTAAGGCGATGTATAACTAAAACAAAAGCCTTTTAAACTTTAACTTCAGCATAATATGGAAAAGATAAAATGAAATAATGCCATTTAATTATTCACATGAATATTCTACTAGTATAAAAACCTCATGAAATATCAATAACCACTTTCATAATGATGGAATACATAATTTCTGACTATCATAACCACATAGTCAAGGCCTCGTTCCTAAACTACAAATAAGATTTTGTCAAGGTCTTGTGCCAAGACACTAGTTTGTCTCACGAGACCCACCGATGCATCGAGGAGCTATAGAGGGTTCCACCCATAACTTACTAAGTCCAATGCATTCTTCATATGAAAATTTTGAAACATAACATAAACATTCGTATTAAAACTAGCATACGAAATGTCAACACTTTAACCACAAACCATGAATGGTATAAAAATCGCACATCCACAGACAAATAGAACTCATTAAATACAATATGGAAGATTGAATTGTATCAAATTAACCTCAATCGAGAATAATGAAGGATATTGACATAGATTAAAATAATCATCAAACTATTGAGGAAAATATCCCCCTTTTTCTTGAAAACATTTAAAAGTCACACAATTTTTCAAGAAGCCATTTAAAATTGATTTTTGAATCAAAGTGTTACGTACCACTTTGAAACATATAAAAGTAATTTTTATTTTAAAACTTTAATGTCCATAAAAATAAATCCTTAAAACCATTATTAATACATGGATATTAATGAGAATGATTTAGAATAATAAATCTATAAAACATTTTAAAATGTTATTTTAGATAGAGTTCCTAACCCAAAGAGAGACACTTGAATACAAATAATTGAGGAAATAAACACATTTTAATATAATGATAATAAAGGGATTCATGATATACTATGTCAATGAACATTATATACACCATATAAAAGTTATTTGGTTTATAACAACAAAGGAGTCTCAATGGAATGTAAATTGATATGAAATCTCTCATAAAGGTCGTATCCTTAGGTTAAGGATAAATCAATGACATAATTATGTGTGAAAAATATAAATACACTCAATATCATTTTAAATTCAGTTCAAAACAATCAAAGTACATTCACACATATTCATGTGAAAACAACACCAATGAATTGGATGTTTAACTCAAAAAATGAATATTGAGTAAAAATTACTCTTATCAAGTTCATACTGATGGCTTGAGAATTTAACAATGTAGTGATTATGTGTATCAAAAGTATATCCACATAAAGGGGAGTGGAAATTATGAAATAAGAAAATTAATTGTTATTCCACACATAATCTTGAGTAAAATAATAAATGAAGTATGCGTAAAGATGAATGAGTGGAAATTGAAATTTAAAATTTCCTTATTGATTTGGTAACATACACAACAAACACCCATGAAAATAGGATCATAAAATTATGATATAAATATCCATAAATTAATGTATATTTCACAATGAATACAAACATGGGTAGTACACACACCACATGCAATAAATAAGTGGTGAACAATGGAAATCTCACAGAATTATAAGTGAGATAAGAAACCCCTTACTTTGTACTTTTTCTTTTTCAAGGGTAGGTTATCTTCCTGTATAATGATTAAATAATTTTTATTGAATTATAAAATATTCATATACATTAATATAATATCATATATGATCTTTTAACATTTCTTTGTTAATAATATCATAGTATTATCGTCGTTTCGGGTGTTGACTTACTCATTTTCTTTTATATGTTTTTTCACATAAGTCATGTTTGTTATAGATTGGTTCTATCTTATTCATATAAAAAACATATAAAGTCCTAAATCATTATTTTTAATTATAAAATGATAATTACACTTGTATGGACATTATGGGGAATGAATCTCATCGCGTTCGTGGAGATGGTAGTCCGTACGTACGCACGAGTGATAATATCAATCTTTTGATATTAAAATAATATATAATTGGATGGTATATCAAATATATATAATCATTATCATTATATAATTATTATTTAAATGAATTAAAAATCATTATTATACCCATCCAAATAATAATGTATTGAATAACAATTACACCACGACATGGAGACGGTAGGTCGTATGTACGAACGTATGGTGACATGTCATTCAACGGATGGATAGAATACTAAATACGGTTGTACCATATTTATAATAACATAATAGTATATAAAAGATACTGGATTTATTATTTTAGAATGGAAATATCAAGAAAGAAGAAGTTGAAGAAGAAAGGAACTTGAAAGGGAGTTGTAAAAACATTACCTCTTCTTCGGGTTCTTCCTTTTGATTTGATCAAAAGGGCTCCCTATGTTGGATTTCTAATCAAACTAAGACCACTAGGTTAAAGTCAGGGAAGTTGAGAGAATATTTTGGCAGGTTTTTTCTGAGACAAAAGGCTTTGAAGGTGTAAATTAGAGAGAAGTGGGAGTACCCTTTGATAAGAGGGGTGAGGGACACCTTTGGAAAACCTAGATATATTATTTTATAATGAATTCATATTCGGTTTCTAATGGCTCAAAAGTGTATTATTTAAAGGATAATGTGGGTATGGGTCAAAATCCTTTCAACCGGTAGATTTTAGATAGGTTTTGGTCACTATATTAACATTATCATTTATATTTAACTCTTAGTTAAATAGTTTGACATTTACCATGTCTTTTTGTATTTTTATATTATAGTTAATAAACATACAATATACCTCTAAGAGACACCCAAGTGGTCCATTAATGATACACCTATCATTATATAATTCATCTGGACAAACATTAGATTTTTAGGAATAGAAAATAAATTAATAATATAATATTTGTTTTAAAAACTCATTTATGTCAATTTTGACACTATTGGCTATTTTGTTTTTAATAATTTTATAACAGCATTATTACTTTGAAAAAAAATTATATAACCAATCATAATATGTCATATTAACCTATAAAATTAGTGTAATTCATAAAAAGTCTCAAATTACATTTATTTTGATATTTATAATATCAATTAGTTTAATATTTCATTAATTAGGTAATTACTGCATCACCATTGTGTCATAAATAAGTTAAATTATTTAATTTCTAAAAATTATAAACATAATACCATTATTTAGGAAATATTTTTATATTTTTAATGAATATTTATAATCTAATTTATCTTCTGTATAACCCTATATTAAAATTGTTTTACTTATTTAAATTTGATTTTATCTCTTTTAACTCTTCTTTGAATTAAATAATAATAAATGTCATAATCTATTCCTAGTTGACTTAAATGATAATTTTTTATTCCTAAGGTTGTTTTTGTCGAGATACACTTGTCCAATAGAATTATTAAATGTGTTAGGATAATATTAATATCATTTTTACCCTTAATTACCCTATTTACATTTAACCATGGAAAATAAAAGAAAAAAGTTACTATTCACCAAAAATTACTTTCATCACATTGAACAACATTTTACTCCTTGATATTAACTGTGTCTCTTGGATTTTTGAAATTCCACTCACAGAAGTGGTAAGATTATGTTTTCTGTGATTTTCCAAATTCACCTAGGAGGTGGGTAAAAGATAGTGAAAATTTCAATAAAATTTTTATATATATAATATTATTTTAAACTAACTCCAATGAATTATATTGAACTTATATAGTTATTATGTATCTATTTTGACCTTAATTAAATTTAAATAATATAAATAATTATTTAAATAAAAATTTGGTTTTAAATTATAACTCACTGCTTTTTCACTATTCATCAAAAATTGAATGTTTTCAGAAAAATACCAAAAATTAACCCTAAGTTAATTTTGATTTTCCGAATCCAAAAATTAAGTCCATTTTGAAAGAAAATATTTATAAAATATCAAAAAGTGAGTATTACTATTCATAACGGATAATTTGATTGGTTGTGGTGTGTGTTAGAACTCGAAGTTGTGTACAACACACGCTACTATATTATTCAAAGAGAAGTGTACCGTGGAAGCTTGGGGTGTTACATTCTCCCCTCCTTCAAATAATTTCATCCTCAAAATTTTTAAAATTGGGCTTGATAATATAATGGAAAGTCCCACATCGGAAAAATAGTCAATAAATCTATCACCTTAAAGGATAGAAATAAGATGTACAAAGGTCACCCAAGATAACTCATACTAGGATTCCATGTAGGAAAACATGGATATGGATGATAAAATAAGTTTCAAGTTATAATGGATAGGGATAGAAAACATGATCAGGAGAAAGATAACATAAATAAAGCCACAAACTTGTGATCGAGAAAACGGTCATTAGTTTCCCAATAGGAAAAGTATATGGACAACATTTTGTTTAAGTTACATTACATAAAGATGAGGAATTAATTTATAAGATTGACTAAGAGAGTAAAGAGATATACTTACTTTTTAAGTAGAGTTTCATTATTTAATAAATTTCCACCACTAACTCATTTTTTTTTAAATTAGGAGTATTCAAGAAGACTTGGTCACACTAGAAGATCTAGAATAAACTTCAATGGAGTCAAATGATCCATGAATGATAAAGTATATATTTACCTTGTCTTTAAAGATTAATAAAAACCGAAATGGTTAGTAGAAGATTTGATAATCCCCCAAGAGGATATTCCTTTAGAGAAAGAAACACTAATCATAATTTATAAAATTAAACCAACAATACCCCATAGTTAAATAAATACCATTCAAAAAACTATTGTCCGTAAAATCATTCAATATAATCCAAAATAATATTGAAACCCAAAACATACTAGAATTCTGTTATGTAGTCTTCCACATTAAATTGTGTCTCCAAATGACATCAACTACTCTTAAATTCAAATACATAAAAGTAATTAACCTAATAACATGTTCTCTATTATAGGTTAATCATTTCCATAAATAACCCAAATCACTATAAATCCACAATAAAAAAGTATATAAAAATCCACCATTAGTCCTCAAATGAAATCCCATAGTATTCTAGTTTCCTTGGGCATATAGTGTTCCCAACACAGCAAACATCTTCCAAAATAAAATTTGTCACTTAATCACCCAATTATTTTCCTATACTGAGGGTATTCATTTGATAAGACATAAGAACCTAAATCGACTTATTATTGATCAATAAAATAATTTAACTAAAAAAAATTAGTCACACTGACCAGGGATTTCATGTAGTATAGTGGTAGGCAATAAATCCCAATCATACATTGGTTTTGGGTTTGATTCCCACAACTTTGTTCGACGCGATGGGTTGTCACATGGACTGCGTGTTGTCCTTTTTCAAAAACTATATTTTATAACATTACCAAAATGAGATAAATTCCTCAAAATAAACATAACATAATTTTAATCCGAAATTTTATCTCATACATTTCATTTTCATCCCAAAATATAATAACTAGTAATTGCCTCAAACCCAATGATCATATAAAACCAAATGGTTATTTATAACTATATCCCTAATAGAAAAGATAATTCTTCCTCAAATATCATTCTCACATGGAAAACTGTGGGGTTATAAATACAATAGAAAATTATTCCAAAGTATTCCCATCAACCAAAAGCACTAATACTTTTAAACATTTCTCCAACCATTTATTTCCACATATCTTCTTCTTTGACCAAGCAAATATCCTATAGAATAGGGCATTCACTTGGGCAATTTCTTAGTCCCCTACATTTACGGAATATGAATATAAATGGATTTTTGGGAGCATTTTTATTTTCATCCATAGTACTCTTCATTTTTCCTCGACAATTCTTCACTTTATGTCCTTTCCAGCATGTAAAGCATTTCCTTGTTCTATTGAGACACTTTTCTGGGTGTCTCCTTCCACTTTTTCAGCATGATGGAAATTTAGGATTCTTTTCTCAATGGTCTCCACTACTGGAGAAATTATCATTCATCACCTTTCTCTTCATTGTTGAGTCAGGGAGTTGGTTAATATATATGTTTCTGATCATATTTTTGGAAAAATAATTTGGCATGAACATGATATCTTTTACGCCTATCAACATTCCATTTTGTCTCTCATTTCCACCACCATTCCGACCTTGTACATCATTCTCAAAGTTATTATGACTTCCTTGGACTCCAGCCATTGACTAAAACCAGAAAGCATTGTGTGTGTAACAGTAGTCATAAAATCATTTAGAGAATATCATGGCACCATATTCTCAATTTGAAACACCTTAGTAATAAACAAGGTCATCTATTCTCATCTTATATTAAAATACTTCAAATTGTTTTGTAAATAAAATGTAAATTATCCTAAGCATATTTACAATGAGTGTCGTAACCAAGAGTGCAGCAAGGCTCGTTATCATGCATTAGTTCTTGTTCGAGTTTAGCTCAAAGTGGTGTTTGCAAGTTTTAACCCTTGGAACATCTGTGTCAGAGCCGCCTCTACTTGCTCATATCTAGACAGGGATGTATTTCTTGGAAAAATCACAAAATCTATACAATACCAAAATTATTGGAAGTTCTTCTATACTAATCCTCAAAGTCTATCGTAGGGCTATGTGCTCTAATCAGAGTTTATCAAAATATAGTTTCCAAGGATTGTACTAAACTTCCTCTGATACCAACTGTAATTCCCCAACCCTAATTACCCAAGGTCAGTGCATTATTACATAACATTGGCCTGATCACAAAATATCAAGTCTTGAATGACCGATTAGTTTAGTAGTCTTGGAAACACTATATATATTCATAAGTCATACATTACATCATAAATTAAAATAAACTACTACAACATCTTGTCTTCATATACCCTCATATTATCCCTGTAGGTCATTCATAAATTACTTCTTCACATCCTGGGAAAAATAAAACACTGATAGGGGTGAGCTCAGATGCTCAGTAAGGATAACAATATAGCAGAAAATTCCATAAATAAGAATAAAAATTTTAGGCGATGTATAACTAAAACAAAAGCCTTTTAAACATGAACATCAGGATAATATGGAAAATATGAAATGAAATAATTCCATTTAATTATTCACATGGATATTATACTAGTTGAATAACCACATGCAATATCAATATCCTCTTTCATAATGATGGAATGCATAATTCCAGACTATCATAACCACATAGTCAAGGCCTCGTGCCAAGACTACAAATAAGATTTTGTCAAGGCCTTGTGCCAAGACACTAGTTTGTCTCATGAGACCTACCGATGCATCTATGAGCTATATTGGGCTCCATCCATCACTTACTAAGTCCAATTCATTCCTCATATGAAAATTTTGAAACATAACATAAACATTTGTATTAAAACTAGCATACGAAATGTCAATACTTTAACCACAAACCATGAATGGTATAAAAATAGCACATCCACAGTCAAACACAACTCATTTGATACAATATGGATGATTTTGTTATATCATATTAACCTCAATCGATAATAATTAAAGATATTTACATAGATTAATATAATCATATAACTATTTAGAGTAATGTCCCCCTTTTTCTTGAAAACATTTAAAAGTCACACTATTTGTCAAGAAGACATTTAAAGTAGATTTCTGAATCAAAGTGTCACATACCACTTTGAAACTTTTAAAAGGAATTTTGATTTGAAAACATTAATTTCCATATAAATAAATCCTTAAAACCATTTTTAAAACATGGACATTAATGAGAAGGATTTAGAATAATAAATCTTTAAAACATTTTAAAATGATATTTTAGTTAGAGTTCCTAAACAAATGGGGGACACTTGAATACAAATAATTGAGGTAATAAAAACATTTTAATATCATGATAATAAAGGGATTCATGATATACTATTTCAAAGTACATTATATACACCAGATAAAAGTGACTGTTGTATAACAAAAAAGGTGTCTCAATGGACTGTAAATTGAGATGAAATCTCTCATAAAGGTCGTATCCTTTGGTTAAGGATAAATAAATGAAATAATTATGTGTGAAAAATATAAATACACTCAATATGATTGGATAATTAGTGTAAAACAATCAAAGTACATTCACACATATTCTTGTAAAAACAACACCAATGAATTGGATGTTTAACTCAACAAATGGAGATTGAGTAAAAATTACTCTTATCATGTTCATACCGATGTCTTGATAATTTATCAATCGAGTGATTATGTGTATCAAAAGTATATCAATAAAAAGGGGAGTGGAAATTATGACATAAGAAAATGAATAGTAATTCCATACATAATCTTGGAGTAAAATAATCAATGAAGTATGTGTAAATCCGAATGAGTGGAAATTGAAATTTCAAATTCCCTTATTGATTTGGTAATGTAAGAAACATACACCCATGAAATAAGGATCATAAAATGATGATTTAAATATCCATGAATTAAATTATATTACACAATGAATACAAATAAGGGTTTTACAGACACCACATGCAATAAATAAGTGGTGAACAATGGAAATCTCACGGAATTAAAAGTGAGATAAGAAACCCCTTAATTTGTACTTTTTCCTTCATCGAGGGTAGGTTATCCTCCTGTATTATGTTAAAATAAATTGATTTAATTTTAAAAGAATCATATACATTAATATGATATCATATATGATCTTTTAAAATTTATTTGTGAATAATATCTTAGTATTATCATCGTTTCAGGCATTAACTTACTCATTTTCTTTGATATGTTTTGTTACATAAGTCCTGATTGTTATGGATAGGTTGTATCTTACTCATATAAAGAATGATATAAAGTCATTAAACATTATTTTTAATCATAAAATGAGAATTAGACTTGTATGGATACGATGGGGAATGAATCTCAATGTGTTTGTGGAGACGGTAGTCTGTACATACGCACGATCGATAATATCATTATTTTGATATTAAAATCATATATAATTGTTTGGTATATTATATATAAAGAATAATTATCATGTTATAATTATTATTTACATGAATTACACATCATTATTATACCAATCAAAATAATAATGTATTGAATTAAAATTACACCACAACGTGGAGACGGTAGGCCGTACGTACGCACGTATGGTGACATGCCATTCAAATGATGGATAGAATACTGAATACGGTTGTACCATATTTATAATAACATCATAGTATATAAAAGATAATGTAGTTATTATTTTAGAATGGAAATAACAATGAAATAAGAAGTTGAAGAAGAAAGTAACTTGAAAGCGGGTTGTGAAAACATTACCTCTTCTTCGGTTTCTTCCTTTTTATTTGATCAAATGGGATCCTTAGGTTGGATTTCTGATCAAAATAAGGCCTCTCAGTTGAAGTGAGGGAATTCGAGAGAATATTTGGGTAGGGGTTGGCCGATCCAAAATGCTTTGAAGGAGTAAATTAGAGAGAATTGGGAGAACTCTTTTATAAGTGGGGTGAGGGGATCCTTTGGAAAAGCTAGAAATATTATTTTATAATAAATTTATATTCGGTTTATAATGGCTCTAGTGTGGATTATTTAAAGGCTAAGGTGGCTATGAGTCGTAATCCTTTCAACCAATATATTTTAGATAGGTTTGGGTCACAATATTAACCATAGAGGTATATATTATGTTTATTAACTATATAATATAAAAATACAAAAAGGCATGGTAAATGTCAAACTATTTAACTAAGAGTTAAATATAAATGATAAGGTTAATATAGTGACCCAAACCTGTCTAAAATATATTGGTTGAAAGGATTACGACTCATACCCACCTTCACCTTTAAATATTCGGTTTATAACGTCTCCAGCGTGGAATATTTAAAGGTTAAGGTGGTTTTGAGTCGTAATCCTTTCAACCAATATATTTTAGACAGGTTTGGGTCACTATATTAACCTTATCATTTATATTTAACTCTTAGTTAAATAGTTTGACATTTACCATGCCTTTTTGTATTTTTATATTATATAGTTAATAAATATACTATATATCTCTAAGCGAACCACAAGTGGTCCATTAATGATACACCAATCATTATATAAGTCTTTTGGCCGAACCTTATATTATTATAAATATAATATCAATTAATAATATAATATTTTTTTAAAAAACTCTTTTATGTCAATTTTGACACTATTGGGTATTTTGTTTTTGATAATTTCTTACAAGCATTATTACTCTGAAAAAAATTATATAACAAATCCTAATATGTCATTTTAAAATAGAAAATTAGTTTAATTCAAAAAAAGTCTCAAATTACATTTATTTTTATATTTAAAATATTAATTATTTTAATATTTCATTAATTAGGTAATTACTGCATCACCATTGTGTCATAAATTAATTAAATTATTTAATGTATACAAATTATAAATAAAATACCATTATGTAGGAAATCTCTTTATATTTCTAATGAATATTTATAATCGAATTTATCTTATTTATAACACCATATTAAAAATGTTTTAGTTATTAAACTTTGATTTTATCTCTTCTAACTCTTCTTTGAATTAAATAATTATACACATCCTAATCTAATCCAAGTGTACCTAAATGATATAATTTTATTCCTAAGTTTGTTTTTGTTTGAGATAAACTTATCCAATAGAATTAGTACATGTCTTAAGGTAATATTAATATCATTTTTACCCTTAATTACCCTATTTACTTTTAATCGTGGTAAATAAAAGTAAAATGTTACTATTCACCAAAAATTATTTTCATCTCATTGAACCACATTTTACTCCTTGATATTAACCGTGTCTCTCAAGTTTTCGAAATTCCACTCACAGAAGAGGTAAAATTATGTTTTATGTGAATTTCCAAATTCTTCTAGGAGGTGGGTAAAAGATGGTGAAAAGTTCAATAAATTTTTATATATCTAAAATTATTCTAAACTAACTCCAATGAATTTCATTGAACTTATATAGGTATAATGTATCTATTTTGACCTTAATTAATTTTAAATAAAATAAATAATTATTTAAATAAAAATTCTGTTTTAAACTTTAACTCAGTGTTTTTTCACTATTCATCAGAAATTGAATATTTTCAGAAAAATACCAAAAATTCACCCTAAGATAATTTTGAAATTCTGAATCCAAAAATGAAGTCCATTTTGAAAGATAAAATTTATAAAATTTCAGAAAGTTGGTATTACTATTCATAACAGCTATTTTGATTGGTTGTGGTGTGTGTTAGAAATCGAAGTTTCGTACAACACACGGTAATGTATTATTCAATGAGAAGCGTATCGTGGAAGCATGGGGTGTTGCAACTGGGATAAAGAATTATTTATCTATCTAAGAGAGATGTAAATATGAATTTTTCAAAAAAAATTATTTTTAACCCTGGATTTCAAAAATATAGGAAAATGAATCGAAAGCTTATATTTTCCTGACATAAAAATAGATTCATAAATTTCTTAAGTTTATTGAGTAATAAATCCAAATATATCATCATTTGGAACATAATCAAAAGTAATATCGATAAATAATGAGATTGTAACAATAAATCATTACCATGTTGGTAAAATTGATATATAATAACCATGAAAAAATAATATTAAATTAAACATAAAATATCATGAGAATAAAAAAATTCATGATACTAAATTTTATATGGGCTTTATATTCACCACATAAAATAAGATAGGTTCATAACATAACATATGTCTCTACGAAGGAAAATTATGACAAAAATCCCTTACCTTAAGTCTCAAGTTCTGTCGAACATATTAAAACCTCTTGAATAATAAATATAATTTTATAATACATATATTAAAGAACCATAATGATATATATCGTACTGTATATTATTTTATTACTACATTTTATTACCCGTTTATTAATAATTCCTTGTTAAAGTGACATTTGAGCCAATAACTTCTTTGTTTTTCATGTATATTATGATTTTCTATTTTTTCTTAATTTTATCATTATTTAATCAGATAATAATTTTCACCAAGATATAAATTTCATACACATTCAATATATTTTTGTTATAGTAATTTATAATATTTAGAGATACATAATGAAATACACCTTTCATGGAAATGGTATGTCATATATATGCATGAACATTGTATCCATTTTCTTGATGGATAAAAACAAAAAAGGTAAATAATATTTTAAAATTATAGAATAATTTTTATTTAGTATATATTGGATATTTTTATTAAACACATCCTTATTACCTTCTATGTAAAGCGTGAATGAATCACATCAATTCGTGAGGCAGTGGTCCGTCATACAAACAAGTGACGATATCATATTCCAAAAAAATAGAAATAATTAATTTATATTTGATTTAATAATTTAATAAGTATTATAATATCATAAATATCATATATAAACAACTAATACATCATTATATCCATTCGTGAGAGGTGGTGATTGAAAATTAATAGTATTGGTTCACAAGGCGGTAGTACATCGTACACATGAGTTATGATTTTATACCCCATTTGAGGGAAGAGGATGTGGTTGTAGGTCTGTCCATTAAAATAATGACACATATCTAAAATTAATATAATGATGTCATTATAACATCATGTTTTAATAATAATTTATGGATTAATAATAATAAATAAAATAAAACGCTTGGTTAGGGGTGTCACGTATTCCGTAGACAACATCATTTGGTATGAACCAAAAGAATTTTTAGGTTTAATTTATGACAAAAATAAATCCTATAAGATGTTATTACATAATTAAGGATGTTATTTTTTTAGTTTATGGAATATAAAATCGTTTTGGATGTGTGAATCGGAGAGAAGAAGGGATCGACATTTATAAGTGAGGTGAGTAGGACATTTGTAATTTTTTGAAAAGAAAAATTTGTACCCACATTTTTCTCAAGCCATAAAAATAAAAAATATTCCATTAATGATAATGGTATATATAAGGTCTACATATGTCCATAAATATGGTTTCTTAGAAGTTTTGGTTCATTATTAACAATTATCATTTTAGTATAAACCCCTATTAAATCCATTATTACCTTAACCATTGTAAAAAAATATTGTTTTCACTATTCAAAATGGTAAAAAATTAAGTCTACCATATAAAGTAATATAAATAATTATAATTAAAAATATCTAGTACATTTTTTCAATTTCTATTTAAATAAATAGAAATTTTTAATTTAAAATCAAACCCATATTCGTGATGAGAAAGCGGTATTCCAAAAAAAATTGTCCAAAAGATTAAAAAGTTTTTATATCAAAATTTAATATGAAAATGAAACCAATAAACTAATTTAGATTAATTAATATATATAATTTATGAATTATTACAATTAAAACCATATTAAAACAAAAATTAATCTTATAAATTATTTATATGAAAAGGAAGCTTTCAATAAAAACCAATATTTTTTACTATTCACTGAAAAATTAATCCTTTAAAAAAATCCAAAAATTCACCCAATGAAAATATTGAATGGTTATTTTAAAAATAATGTTTATTTTAAATAAATAATTTTCTAAAACATTCAAATATTAATTTTATTATTGTTTTCAAAATGAAATAAATATGTTTTAAAGATAATAGTATTTTAGAAGAATTTAATGATTTTTCTAGAAATTATGTAATTTATTATAGATAATTTTTATTTATATAAATCCATTATAAAAAATATTTAAAAGTAATTATTATTATTATTAATATCTCTAATTTTATCAGCTAAGT
Organism: Viscum album; assembly: GCA_963277665.1. NCBI lineage: Eukaryota > Viridiplantae > Streptophyta > Magnoliopsida > Santalales > Viscaceae > Viscum > Viscum album. The sequence continues at coordinate 1,601,833,033 of OY728141.1, read as the reverse complement.
TGTAATGGTCAAGTTTAACCAATAATATTAATAATATATCGCGGTTTGTTAAAACCTTATGAAGCATATAACACAGGCTAAAGTCAGTTTTGTGTGTTTCGCAAGCTAAAAAAAATAAATTTATAATTAAAAAAACCTTAAAACTTAGGTAGTCACATTCTACACCTATAAATTTAATTTATCTATTGGAATTATTCACTCTAATATAAGAAAACAAGGATCTTTTTACCTCATTATTTCATATGGTTCTCATGTATCTTCTTTAAATGGGTGGTTTCACTATAAGACTTTAGTTAGGAGAGAGCTATAATCTAGTACAACTTCCTATGTATGATTTAATTCCTTCAAAAGTTGTTCCTTGTAATAAATATCATGCTCTAGCAGTACAACCTTTGAGTTTAGTGCATGTGAAAGATCAGGTATATACATTCTTAGGAGAGATACACGGACAACGTCATGAACATGATAGAGGTTTCCGGAAAGGGCCACCTGATAGGCTACCATTTCGATAAAATAAATACTCTAAACGAGAATGATATACCTAGGTGTTAGATTTACCTTCTTTTTAAATCTCATCACCTACTTCTACAAAGAAATTCTTAGAAAAACCTAATTACCGACTTCTAATTCTAAATCACTCCATCCATTGTCAACATAACTTTTCTGCTAACTATGAACTACATTGATGTGTTTTTTAATGGCTCTATCCATCAATTTTATTTATTCATTGATCTCAATTCTTAATATTTTTATTTCTCCAACACCATTCCAACACATTGGAGATCTATACATCTTTACAATGCTGGTTGTATAAGGATCCATCTAAATGCTCATGTGAAATCTATTTTTGTATAAAAACTCAATTAGAGAAAGTTATTGATTCCTAATAGCCTCAAAATCCATGGAAAAAGATCTTATAATATCATTTAGGGTATTATTTCTTCTCTCAGAATGACCATTTATCTGAGGATGGTATGCAGGTATGAAACATAACTCTATATCCAGAGCATATTGAAGACTTTTCTAGAAGATCGAGGTAATCCTCAAATCCCTACCAGATACAATTGAATTCGGTAGTCCATAAAACCTTACTACTTCCTTAATTTATATTTTAAAAATATGATCAATGAATAATTATTCTCTGATGACAATGAAGTGTGCTGAATTTATAAGGTGGTTGACTACAACCCATACAAAATTATGCCCTTTAGTCATATTGGGGAGTCCAATGATGAAATCCATAGATATGTTTTCCCATTTCCATTTAGGTATGGGTAATTTATATAACATCCCATTGTAATTTTGTCTCGAAAACATAACATGCTGAAATACCAAGCACCAAGATTCAAAATCTATGATATACCTCTTTATGAAATCTAACTAGAAATACTCATTCAAATATCATTACATCTTCATACATGCATGATGAATATAGAATTATGAACTATGTGCTTCCTCTTAAAAAATATTATTTAAATTTCGTATCGATGGAACACATACACAGTTCCTAAAACTTATCATTCCCTAGTGTTCAAGGATAAAATAATGAATATATCTTAGAATTTATTATTTCTCTAAATATTTTTTCTTCTCATCTTTAATATTAACTTTTATTGATGGTTGAAATTTAAATTGACAAATATAAGACTTCTCCACTTCCATCAAGATTTCTAGATACATCCTTTTAAAATCCATAAATATTTTATATTTTTTATCCTCATCATGGATAAGCTGGCATGATACTTTCTTTCAAGGAATCAACCAACTTCTTCACTTTCTTTGGGTGGTAATTTATTGAGTATTCATAACCTTTATTAGCTCTAACCATCTTCTCTGGTGCATATTCAGGTAATTCTATGTGAATATATACTTGAAACTTTTGTGAAGAGTATATATATCACATATTTTCATAAATATAGTGCCTCTATATCTTTAATGAAAAAATTACCACACCTAACTTCAAATTATGAGTTGAGAAATTTTTATCATGATGCTTCAATTTTCATGAGGCATAATCTATAACAATGTCATTATGAAAATGAATGCATCCCAATACCATTTTAGATGTGTTATTATAGATTATAAACCCTTCTTCAATGAATGGTAATGTAATAATAGGTGTTTTAACTAATCTTCACTTTAGTTCCTGGAAATTTTCCTCACATTAATCTTTCCATAGGAACATGGATCCCTTTCGAGTTAACTTGGTCAGTAGGTTAGATGGTCATGTGAAATTTTTCATAAACCCTCGTTAACATCTAGCTAAACCATGGAAACTATAAATATCAGTCACTGTGGTTGGAATAGGCTAACACTCAAAATCCTCTATCTTATATGGATGTTATTATATACCCTCTTCTAAGATTATATCACCCAAAATTATAACTTTTTCAGCCAAAATTCACACTTTTTAAATTTTACATATATTTTTTCCATCCTTAGGATCTTTCATACAATTATCAAGTGTTATTCATGCTCATCCTTTTTCATTGAATATGTAAGAATGTCATCTACAAAGACTTCAACAAATTGATAATGGTAATCTCTAAATAATTAATCATTAAATCTATGAGGATATATATCAAATCAGTAAGATAAAATAGAATCACTATATATTCAATGTGTCATACATTGTGTGGAATGTTTTCTTGAATATATCATCCTTGTTGACCCACAATTAATGATATTAAAAATGAAGGTAAATCTTTGTAAATTGTTGAACTCATCACATTTGATCAAATAGTTCACCAATATGGGGTTGAGGATATTGTTTTCTTGATCGTGATCTCTTTAATCTCTCGATAATCAATGGCATTTCACATATATGCATCTCCATTTTTAACAAAAATGAATAGTTAAACCCCAAGGTAACACACTTGGACAAATGAATAAATTTTCAATGTTCTCTTGGATTTTCATTTTCAATTCCTATAACTCAATAGGATCAACTCTATAGGGAGTCTATGAAATAGGTGTGGCACAAAATATCAGTTCTATTGGGAACTCAACGTCACCTTTTAGTGGAATTCTATGAATTTTTTTAAAATACCTAAAAAAACTCTAGAATAATAGGAATATCATTGATATTGAGGTTACCCCCAACCAAATGAGATAAATTCTCATCTAAAATTGAAATAAAAACACATAACATTGATATTATTTACATTGGAATATTATATTTTTCTTTTCACTGATATATGATCATGATTTTCTTTTTAAAATAAAATGAGACTTGCATTTATTGAATATTGGTCTGGTATTTATGTAGATAAATCCAATAAATGCCTAATATAACATATAATTCAACCAAAAAAAGAATGATTATGTTTATAGGAATAACATTCTCACAAAATTTAACTAGAGAAGAATCATAGACTTGAGATGCGATCATTGAAATATTATGGATTTTAACATCTAATTCTACATCTAATCATTTAGGAGGCATCTTGATACCCTTATAAAATTCATCAGAGATGAAATTATGGGTATCTCTATATTCAAATAATATATTAACAATTATAGATTATTTTATATGTGTACCTTTAACCATGAAATTACCACACCCATTATCAGAAATAGTGATCGCATGAGATTTCCCTTTTTCTCTTAGAATAAGAGCTTTCTTACATCGTTCATCATAATTAAACTTCATATTTGGGAACCAATTCATAATTCCCATACTCTATGAATTTAAAACACTAGAGTGTGGATGGTTCATTTTTTTATCTTTTCTCTATTTTTTCATCATTAGCTAACTTCTTCCCATCATTTCGGCATTAAATTTCTATATGAACTTTCCTTCCACACATAAAATATTTACCAGTCCCTAAATAAAATTTCATCCATGTTTCTTCCCACACATTGATCATAATGGAAAGCTTGTCATCTTCTCTCTCTGGTTTTTAAAAAAAATTAATGCCATTTTTCTATTCTCATCAAAACCATGGTATTTATATACAACCCCAATTCCCATTTCCAAATTGATAGTGCATTGAACAATATATTCATAGCTACTGATGTGTATTATTGATAACACTCTTATGATACTTGGATTTAAGACACTAATGAATCAATCAGCCTCAATTTTTGGTTTGATGATAATACCTTAAGTTTACCACCTATGTCTTGTAAAATTATTTATGTGGGTACAAACAGATTCATCATTCATTTTCTTTAGCTTAGGAAACACTCTCTCCATCTTCTTATGAATAGTATGAGTACTATAATTATTTAAAAATAAGTTATATAACTCATCCCAATTCATGTTTTTAATTTCTTTAGGTTTCCTTATATTCGTGATTAGATTTCACCATTTATATTCCTATCCCTCCAAATCATAAACAACCAAATAGAATTTTTCATGTCCTAAACACTAAAGAATGGAAAATATATTTTCATTGGTACTGATCTATTTTTGAGAAACTATTCAATCATCATATACATTGAATAAATTTAGATTTTTCCCCCTAGAGAAATCAAAAGAACATTGATCCATACTGTCACGACCCGACCTCGGGGCCCGTGCCGTGACTACCCCAAGCCCGCCTCCCATAGGCCAGGGGCTGGCGGCTAGCACCAAGGCGTAAAATCCCGGTAAACAGGGAAGGCATTGCCTTTATAAGTAACAACCACCACAGAGTCAGCAAGAGGAAAGTAACTACCAAGTGCAGAAAGGTAAAGGGGGCCGGAATACAAGCCCAACTGAAAGTACAACTGAAAAGGTAAAGAACAGCAACTGAAGAAAAGACGGCGGCCTCGTGTCGTCCACTGGCAATCCCACCTGAAGGGTGGGTACAGATAGCCTCCAGGCTCCTCGGGTCCCACGTCCGCTCCGAGCACGTCCCGCCCAGTGGTCCACCTCCAGGTACCGTCCTGCTCCACGCCCCAACTGTGATCAGCGCTGTCCGTCGTCTGCATCCAACACAATAAGGTGCAGGCATAGCCCGTGCAGGGGTGAGTATAAACTACTCAGTAAGGACCCCGAGACCCCCGAAGGTCTCCCGAAATCCACAAAGGATATAGCACAAAAGAAAGGGGCAACCACGAAGAAACAACTGACTCGACTTAGGTATATGCCCATACATATACCTAAGTCCCCAATTCTAGCTCTGCTCACGAGATCAAGAACAACTCAATCCACACAGGAAAGCAAGACTCAAATCCACAAAGGAGAGTAAACAGTAAATCCACATAGGATATTTCAACACATTCCACAAAGGAGAGTAACATAAGATTCATCTCAACCAGGTATACTTTTTCAGATGACGTCAAAGATGATCACTGACCCATCTAAGTCGTCGGACCCATAAAGGATTGATAGGTACTAACTCCTGCAAAAGACCCACACAGGATCGGGCTCACACAGAACCTGTAGGCAGTGGCTCACACAGAACCGGTAGTAAGGACCCACACAGGATCGGGCCCACACAGGACCTGTAGCACTGATCCACGTAGGATCGCTGAGTGCAGTAGTCAACGCCGTCCACTAAGGATCTCCGCACAGTCGTCGCCGCAGTCCACGAAGGATCTCTGCTCTGTCGTCGTCGCAGTCCACGGAGGATCTCTGCTCTGTCGTCGTCGCAGTCCACGGAGGATCTCTGCTCTGTCGTCGAAGTCACAACCAGCACTAGGGTTCCCGCACACAGCGAGCTCGTTTAGGAGGGTCCGCTCCACGAGCCTAGAGGCTGATACATCAACTGACACGTAGTCCGAAGTTGATGTATCCAAAAGTTCCGTATCGACAACAGGATCTCAACGCAACAGACGGCGCGTCAATCGGACGCCCGGTCTGAAAGTTATTGGCATTTTCGTCCCAGGGGCCCGGTTGGTTTTTAGGGAAAAACCAACCCGACCGTACTCCGCCTGTGTCCGATCCTCGGGCGGAGTATGCCAAAAGTTCCGTCTCACTTAGAGGAAACTACCACAGCTGACGGTACGTCGATCGGACGTCCGTAGCTCAAGTTATGAGCGTTTCCGCTCCGAGGGCCCGGTTGGTTTCGCGTACGAACCAACCCGGCCGAACCCAAAGTCTTCCGAAACCTTGAGTGTAATATACCGAAAAGACCGTCTCGATCCAAGGATCGCGTAGCCGCTGACGGTTCGTCAATCGGAGGTCCCAGGCCCAATATATGGGCAAAAGACCGAATAGGGCCCGAAAACGGGGGTTCTGGGCCCGGGGCGACCCGGCCCGAACCCCCCTTGGGGGTCGGTCGAACCGGGTCGACCCGACCCGGTCCGGCCCGGTTGGGCCGGGTCCGGTCCGGCCTGGGCGCGGCCCGGCCGGCTCGACCTCGGCCGAGCGGCCAAGGGGCGCTGCGGGTTTGACCCGCGGCTTAGGTGGAACGCGGCCCGCGCGGGCCGCGTGTTGGGTGGCCGGACCGCGGACGCGGTCCGGCGGTTCGCTGCCGCCGTGGCCGAGCCGCGGCGGATCCTCCGGCGGCGCGCCGGGCGCCGCCGCCGCCTTCCGCGGGCCGCCGGAGTTGCTCTAGTGGCCCGATTCCTCTCCCGTCTGCGCCGTTGCTCCTCCCGAGGGCCGATCTTCACTGCGGGATCAACAGATCGCCCTTGCCGCACGGTTCGTCATCGCTTGCCAAAACCGCACACGAAAAGGATCGGCGGAGGGTTGTCAGGTCTTGTTCGTTAGACCCGCACCCTCCGCGTTAGTCATAAACAACGAGAGAAAGGGGCTACAACAATTTTTAATCAAGATAAAAATTGTTCACTTCTTTTTCTTTTAAACAGCAATTCAATTTTAATTAATTGAAAATATTCATGCCGGTTCTTTATTCAAAAAGAAATAAAAACACGGGAATGAATCATCAAGAAAATAAATCCCTACCTTGTCGTCGTCGTCGGACGAGAGGTCGTCGTGGATTTGGTGATCGTCGCGGAAGAGACGCTCGTCGCACCGCGGGAAGGAGTCGCGCCGACGATCTCCGGATCAAGATCAAACGGATTTAATTAATTTAAATCCGTTGATATCGAATTATAAAAAAAGGAGAATTTAGAAGATTCGATCCTCACCTTTAACCGCCGATCGTAGGTTCGCCGCGGAAGAAGAAACGCCGAAGAATAAGAAGAAGGTCGCGGAAAAAGTTTGTCGACGTCGCGGATCACGGTGTGTGTCGTCGAATTTTGGTTCCGGCGTTCTTCGCGTTCTTCGCGTTTTTCGCGTTCTTCGCGTTCTTCGCGGGGAGGGTGGAGGCTCAGAGAATAAAGAGTAATCCTCCAAAATAAACACGTTGGTCTATTTTATTATTTTGCCAACAAACGCAAATGCGTAAGTAACGACCCATTAAATTCGTTGAATTAATTCAACGAATGAAACAGCCCATTTAATTCACAAAATAAACCGCCCAATTAAATGGTCTGTTAAGAATTAAAGAAAACGCGCCGGTTGACTTTTCAGTTACTTTGACGGGTTTTCGCGGGTGCGTTACTTAGCGAAAGAAACGGCGGGGCTCGTGCGGGCCCCACCTCACAAATATCCTACCAAGGGGTAGGGTATTTCTGGATAGCACCCTATTCGCTTTAACTCAGTTCAAGTGGCTTTCAAGTGACTTCCAAGCGGCTTAAGTGAAATAAAATAAAGTTGTCGCACAACCTTTATTTTATTTCTGACTTAAAGCCCAAAATTTTAAAAACCACGGTTGAGCAAACGCAACTCCGGAAGAGGCGTTTCTAAGCAAATACCGGCGCTGCGATTTCATCGGTGCCCTCAGAATTCGATTCCGGGCACCGGTTCAAAAGATAGAAAAACCCGCTCATCCGTTCACTGAACGTACCCGAGCCAAACTTCGGAAATTGATTCCGGGCACACCGGGCCTCGGAATCAGGTGCCGTCTGAAGATGCTCTCTTGTAAAATTCCAAAGAAAATTAAGAAAAAAAATTTCCTTGAAATTTGCGGGTCTTTACATTACTCCCACCTCAGGGCTTTACGTCCTTGTAAAGATACATCAAAAACTAGGGGAACAAATGGGGGTACTGAGCACGCATCTGAGCCTCCCGCTCCCAAGTGCTCTCCTGGAGGTTCCCGTGCTGCCATCTGATGCGCACAAGAGGAATTGACCGCCCACGTAGGACCCGCTCCTGTCGATCCTCGATCTCCACTGGGACCTCCGCAAAAGTCGCCCCATCGTCCACGTCCAGCTCCCCAAAGTCGATGATGTGCGTCGGGTCGTGCACGTATCTCCTCAGCTGAGACACGTGGAAGACGTCGTGCACCCGGTGCAACTGAGGTGGTAGAGCCAGGCGATAAGCCACCTCTCCTATCCTGCTGAGGACCTGGAAAGGCCCGATGAAGCGTGGAGACAACTTTCCGCCTCGGCCAAATCTCCGTCAACCACGTCGAGGTGAGACACGCAAAAAGACGTGGTCGCCATCCTCGAACTCTAGTGGCCTCCGCCTCCTGTCAGCATATGACTTCTGCCGGCTCTGAGCTGTCCTCATCCTCTCCTGGATGATCTGGACCTTCTCTGTCGTGGCTCGGACCATCTCTGGTCCCACGAGTGCTGACTCCCCAGGGTCCGTCCAGCACAACGGTGATCTGCAGGGTCTGCCGTACAACGCCTCGTATGGTGCCATCCCGATGGTGGAGTGGTAGCTGTTGTTGTACGCGAACTCCACCAAGGGTAGGTGGTCCTCCCAGCTGCGACCAAAGTCGAGAACACATGCACGGAGCATGTCCTCGAGTGTTTGTATGGTCCTCTCAGTCTGACCATCCGTCTGAGGGTGGAAGGCTTTGCTCAGATGGAGCCGCGTCCCGAACGCCTCCTGCAACCCCTTCCAAAGCCGGGAAGTGAAATGAGCATCTCGATCGGAGACGATAGACGATGGCACACCGTGAAGCCGTACGATCTCCTGGACGTAAAGACGTCCCAAGCTCTCCACTGAGCCCTGCTCTCTGATGGGTAAGAAGTGTGCCGACTTGGTGAGTCGGTCGACAATCACCCAAATGGAGTCGTGACCTCTGGAAGTGCGTGGAAGTCCAGTCACGAAGTCCATAGATATGCCGTCCCACTTCCACTCCGGGACCTCCAAGGGTTGTACCAAGCCTGCTGGTACCTGATGCTCTGCCTTCACCTGCTGGCAGGTGAGGCATCGTGAAACGCACTCTGCCACAGCTTACTTCATGCCCGGCCACCAGTGCTGTCGTCTGAGATCCTGGTACATCTTCGCCACTCCGGGATGCACCGCCAAGGGAGAAGTGTGAAACTCTCTCAGCACCTCCTCTCGTAAAGCGACTGGTACGAAGGTACGTCCTCTGAAAAGGATGTCGTGCTCTGCTCCAAGGGAGAAGCCATCATGCGCCTGACCTGAGAATATCAGTGCACACCGGGTCTCACAGTCAGCGTCCCCACGCTGAGCCTCTCTGACCCGCTGTAGAAGTGGAGGAGAGACTGTGAGAGACTGAAGAAAGGCTGCTCCGTCTCTATCCACGAAGGATATCTGTAAGGAGGCTAGCTGCTCTGTCGCCTCCTCAAGTAGCTGAATGCCCGTCCTCCTGCTGAGGGCATCGGCTACCACGTTCCCCTTCCCAGGAGTATAGACTATCTCAAAGTCATAGTCCTGGAGGAACTCAAGCCATCTCCGTTGTCTCAGGTTCAGGTCCTTCTGAGAGAAGATATACCTGAGACTCTGGTGGTCAGAAAAGACTGTGAAGCGCTCGCCCATCAGATAGTGCCGCCAAGTCTTCAGAGCGAAGACCACTGCTGCTAACTCCAGGTCATGAGTGGCGTAGTTCTGCTCATGCGGCCTCAACTGACGTGATCCGTAGGCGATCACGGCCCGCTCCTGCATCAGGACGCACCCGAGTCCAGTCCCTGATGCATCGCAGTAAACTACGTATCCAACTCCCTCCTCAGGCAACCTCAAGATAGGTGCGCTGGTCAATCTCTGCCTCAGCTCCTGGAAGCTCTGCTGACATCTATCTGACCACACAAAGGGTTTCCCCTTCTTTGTCAAGGCTGAGAGTGGTGCCACAACTCTGGAGAAGTCTGGAACAAATCCCCGATAGTATCCGGCTAGGCCCAAGAAGCTCCGCACCTCCGTCACGCTCCTGGGTCGCTCCCAAGCTAGCACTGCCTCGATCTTCGCGGGATCCACTGCAACTCCCGCCTCAGAGATGACGTGCCCCAAGAAGTGGACCTCACGTAACCAGAACTGGCACTTTGAGAGCTTGCCATAAAGCTGGTGCTCTCGGAGTGTGTCTAGCACAACTCGCAGGTGGTAGGCATGCTCCTCCTCAGTCGTCGAGTATACCAAAATGTCGTCAATGAAGACCACGACAAATCGGTCGAGGTATGGCTGGAAGATCCTATTAATGAGGCTCATGAACACTGCTGGAGAATTGGTTACGCCGAACGGCATAACCAAGAACTCATAATGGCCATACCGACACCTGAAGGCTGTCTTCTGCACGTCCTCGTCTCGAACTCTGAGCTGATGATAGCCTGACCGGAGGTCTATCTTCGAGAACCACCGCGCTCCCTTGAGATGATCGAAGAGGTCATCAATCCGTGGCAGCGGATACTTGTTCTTCACTGTCACCTGGTTCAGGCGAAGATAGTCAACACACAGTCGCAAGCTCCCGTCCGCCTTCTTGGCGAACAATATCGGGGAAGCCCAGGGTGAAACACTGGGTCGGATAAACGACTTGCTCTGCAAGTCCTCCAACTGTACCCGCAGCTCTCGAAGCTCGGCAGGGGCCATCCGATATGCTGGAGTAGATATTGGGGTTGTCCCGGGGTACAAGTCGATGTAAAAGTCTACCTCTCTACGAGGAGGTAGCCCTGGAATGTCGTCGGGAAAGACGTCCATGTACTAGTCCACCACTGTAGGAAAAACTGGACTCCGCACGTCCACTGCTCCTAGGATGAGGCTAGCCAACTGATGAGAGATGGGATGCACTCTCCTCTGCGGAAGTCCATCCTGTGCTGCAAAGGTTCCCTTCTCGCCGGTGAAGGTAAACCTCCTCCCGTCGGTGCGAACACATCGCACCTTGCGCCTAAAACAGTCGATCTGGGCATGAACCGTGGATAGCCAATCCATGCCCAATATGACGTCGTAAGGCCTCGACGCCGCTACAAGAAGATCCCAGCCGAAGCTCTCGCCTCTTAGAGTAAGCTCACACTGCCGGCACTAGTGCGTAATCGTCGAGTCTGCTCCCGTAGGAGTCTCTAGCCGTAAGGATCGAGCCAACGGCTCAGTCGGAATCTCCGAGCTCCGAACAAGGGCAGAGGCTATGAAAGAGTGACTCGCTCCTGTGTCTATAAGTACTGCAGCAAGGGTGGAATAGACACAGATCGTACCTCGAATCATCTCTGGCATGTCGGGGTCGTAGGCCTCCACTGCCTGGAGATGGGCCTGTCCCTGCCCACCAGCTCCCTGTGGTCGAGGTGGCCCTCCTGGTGGTGGTGGGGGTAGAGCCTGGAAGCGTCGCCCACCACCCGCTGCTCGGCCAGCTCCTCTGCCTCGTCCGCCTCCTCCCTGCGGACCGCCACGGTCGACCCTCTGCCTCTGCCTGGGTGGCCCCTCCACCGTCTGCTGCTCCTCTGATCGGCGAGTCGGGCAGTCACGAGCCATGTGACCCTGCCCGCCGCAGGAGTAGCACTGCCTGCCTCTCGGAAGGCTGGCACTCCGCTGTCTGCCCCGCACTGCTGAGCCGGTGTCCTGATGCCGTCTGCGTGGGGGTCTGGTCTGCCTGGACCCGAGAGTCATCCGTCGGTTACCTGCTGCCGAAGACTTAGCTACCTGCCGCCCTGCTCTAGGTCTCGCCGATGAAGAAGGATCTTCCAGGAAGCTCTCGATCAGGAGGGCTCGCTCCAGTACTCCCGCCTGGGTCGGAATGGTGAGGGAGATCAGCGAGGCCCGAATCTCCTGCCGCAAGCCCTGCTCGAAGGTCCGGGCCCGGAAGAAGGGGTCTCGTACCATGTCGGTCGAGTAGCGAGATAGGTCAGTGAACCTCACCGCGTACTGAGCGACCGTCATGCTGCCCTGGCGCAGCTGGAGAAGCTCCTGGATGTGCACCGCTCGGAGGGTGGCCGGGACGAACTCAGAGCGGAAGAGGCTCTCGAAGTCCGTCCAGAGCAAGGATGCCTCATCGTGAACCTGGAGCATCAAGCTCCACCATCGTCCTGCCGCCGCCTGCAGGAGGCTCGCCGCGAGAATCACCATGAGATCCGCTGGTGTCCTCACTAGCCTAATGATCCGTACCACCGCCTCTAGCCAGTCCTCGGCGGCCTGGGGGTCCGCCTCACCGCGAAACCTAGGCGGTCGCTGGCTCTGAAACTCATGCAGTGCCCTGAGGCGACGTGCATCGTCAGCGTCTGGTACTGGTAGCATCGGTGGCTCGGCGGGTAAAGCTACCGCCGGTGCCACTGCTAGCAAAGGGCCCTGCACCGAGGCCTCGTCGCTCGGTGGGCTTCCGTCGCGCCCTACACTCGGAACCCTAGCTGGCTGTCGTCGCGGGGCCATCCTGAAAAGGAGAACAAGAGCACCACAGTCAGAACAGTATACCTGGTGAGCTGGCACAAGTAATCACAAGGAAAACTTGAGACTTTCATGAAGCAGATCAGTATACCCGGTGAGCTGACACAAGTAATCACAAAGAAAACTTGAAACACACACGCAATCAATGTTTTCATGCATTAAGTCGGAAATCAGGAGTCAGGGTCCTGGTGTACGGATACGTCGGCCGCCGCACCAACACTGGGCTCCCTGAACTGATAACCACACTCAATACACTAAACACTATTGCTTCATATAGAAAGAAAAGACGATCAGAGTCTGCGGTAGAACCGACCACCTTTGATACCAATTTGTCACGACCCGACCTCGGGGCCCGTGCCGTGACTACCCCAAGCCTGCCTCCCATAGGCCAGGGGCTGGCGACTAGCACCAAGGCGTAAAATCCCGGTAAACAGGGAAGGAATTGCTTTTATAAGTAACAACCACCACAGAGTCAGCAAGCGGAAAGTAACTACCAAGTGCAGAAAGGTAAAGGGGGCCGGAATACAAGCCCAACTGAAAGTACAACTGAAAAGGTAAAGAACAGCAACTGAAGAAAAGACGGCGGCCTCATGTCGTCCACTGGCAATCCCACCTGAAGGGTGGGTACAGATAGCCTCCAGGCTCCTCGGGTCCCACGTCCGCTACGAGCACGTCCCGCCCAGTGGTCCACCTCCAGGTACCGTCCTGCTCCACGCCCCAACCGTGATCAGCGTTGTCCGTCGTCTGCATCCAACACAACAAGGTGCGGGCATAGCCCGTGCAAGGGTGAGTATAAACTACTCATTAAGGACCCCGAGACCCCCGAAGGTCTCCCAAAATCCACAAAGGATATAGCACAAAAGAAAGGGGCAACCACGAAGAAACAACTGACTCGACTTAGGTATATGCCCATACATATACCTAAGTCCCCAATTCTAGCTCTGCTCACGAGCTCAAGAACAACTCAATCCACACAGGAAAGCAAGACTCAAATCCACAAAGGAGAGTAAACAGTAAATCCACATAGGATATTTCAACACATTCCACAAAGGAGAGTAACATAAGATTCAGCTCAACCAGGTATACTTTTTCAGATGACGTCAAAGATGATCACTGACCCATCTAAGTCGTCGGACCCACGAAGGATCGATAGGTACTAACCCCCGCAAAAGACCCACACAGGATCGGGCTCACACAGAACCTGTAGGCAGTGGCTCACACAGAACCGGTAGTAAGGACCCACACAGGATCGGGCCCACACAGGACCTGTAGCACTGATCCACGTAGGATCGCTGAGTGCAGTAGTCGACGCCGTCCACTGAAGATCTCCGCACAGTCGTCGCCGCAGTCCACGAAGGATCTCTGCTCTGTCGTCGTCGCAGTCCACGGAGGATCTCTGCTATGTCGTCGTCGCAGTCCACGGAAGATCTCTCCTCTGTCGTCGAAGTCACAGCCAGCACTAGGGTTCCCGCACACAGCGAGCTCGTTTAGGAGGGTCTGCTCCACGAGCCGAGAGGCTGATACATCAACTGACACGTAGTCCGAAGTTGATGTATCCAAAAGTTCCGTATCGACAACAGGATCTCAACGCAACAGACGGCGCGTCAATCGGACCCCCGGTCTGAGAGTTATTGGCATTTTCGTCCCAGGGGCCCGGTTGGTTTTTAGGGAAAAACCAACCCGACCGTACTCCCCCTGTGTCCGATCCTCGGGCAGAGTATGCCAAAAGTTCCATCTCACTTAGAGGAAACTACCACAGCTGACGGTACGTCGATCGGACGTCCGTAGCTCAAGTTATGATCGTTTCCGCTCCGAGGGCCCGGTTGGTTTCGCGTACGAACCAACCCGGCCGAACCCAAAGTCTTCCGAAACCTTGAGTGTAATATACCAAAAAGACCGTCTCGATCCAAGGATCGCGTAGCCGCTGACGGTTCGTCAATCGGAGGTCCCAGGCCCAAGATATGGGCAAAAGACCGGAGAGGGCCCGAAAACGGGGGTTCTGGGCCCGGGGCGACCTTGCCCGCACCCCCCCTGGGGGTCGGCCGAACCGGGTCGACCCGAACCGGGTCGACCCGACCCGGTCCGGCCCAGTGGGGCCGGGTCTGGTCCGGCCCGGGCGCGGCCCGGTTGGGCCAGGTCCGGTCCGGCCGGGGCGCGGCTCGGCCGACCGGACCGGCCGGCTCGACCTCGGCCGAGTGGCCAAGGGGCGCCGCGGGTTTGACTCGCGGCTTAGGTGGAATGCGGCCCGCGCGGGACGCGTGTTGGGTGGCCGAACCGCGGACGCGGTCCGGCGGTTCGCCGCCGCCGCGGCGGATTCTCCGGCGGCGCGCCGGGCGCCGCCGCCGCCGCCTTCCGCGGGCCGCCGGAGTTGCTCTGGTGGCCCGATTCCTCTCCTGTCTGCGCCGTTGCTCCTCCCGGGGGCCGATCTTCACTGCGGGATCAACAGATTGCCCTTGCCGCACGGTTCGTCGTCGCTTGCCAAAACCGCACACGAAAAGGATCGGCGGAGGGTTGTCGGGTCTTGTTCGTTAGACCCGCACCCTCCGCGTTAGTCATAAACAACGGGAGAAAGGGGCTACAACAATTTTTAATCAAGATAAAAATTGTTCACTTCTTTTTCATTTAAACGGAAATTCAATTTTAATTAATTGAAAATATTCATGCCGGTTCTTTATTCAAAAAGAAATAAAAACACGGGAATGAATCATCAAGAAAATAAATCCCTACCTTGTCGTCGTCGTCGGACGAGAGGTCGTCGTGGATTTGGTGATCGTCGCGGAAGAGACGCTCGTCGCACCGCGGGAAGGAGTCGCGCCGACGATCTCCGGATCAAGATCAAACGGATTTAATTAATTTAAATCCGTTGATATCGAATTATAAAAAAAAGGAAAATTTAGAAGATTCGATCCTCACCTTTAACCGCCGATCGTAGGTTCTCCGCGGAAGAAGAAGCGCCGAAGAAGAAGAAGAAGGTCGCGGAAAAAGTTTTTCGACGTCGCGGATCACGGTGTGCGTCGTCAAATTTTGGTTCCGGCGTTCTTCGCGTTCTTCACGTTCTTCGCGTTCTTCGCGTTCTTCGCGGGGAGGGTGGAGGCTCAGAGAATAAAGAGTAATCCTCCAAAATAGACATGTTGGTCTATTTTATTATTTTGCCAACAAACGCAAATGCGTAAGTAACGACCCATTAAATTCGTTGAATTAATTCAACGAATGAAACATCCCATTTAATTCACGAAATAAACCGCCCAATTAAATGGTCTGTTAAGAATTAAAGAAAACGCGTCGGTTGACTTTTCAGTTACTTTGACGGGTTTTCGCGGGTGCATTACTTAGCGAAAGAAACGGCGGGGCTCGTGCGGGCCCCACCTCACAAATATCCTACCAAGGGGTAGGGTATTTCCGGATAGCACCCTATCCGCTTTAACTCTGTTCAAGTGGCTTTCAAGTGACTTCCAAGCGGCTTAAGTGAAATAAAATAAAGTTGTCGCACAACCTTTATTTTATTTCCGACTTAAAGCCCAAAATTTTAAAAACCACGGTTGAGCAAACGCAACTCCGGAAGAGGCGTTTCTAAGCAAATACCGGCGCTGCGATTTCATCGGTGCCCTCAGAATTCGATTCCGGGCACCGTTTCAAAAGATAGAAAAACCCGCTCGTCCGTTCACTGAACGTACCCGAGCCAAACTTCGGAAATTGATTCCGGGCACACCGAGCCTCGGAATCAGGTGTCGTCTGAAGCTGTGCTCTTGTAAAATTCCAAAGAAAATTAAGAAAAAAAATTTCCTTGAAATTTGCGGGTCTTTACACATACCTTTCACATTCAGAACTTCAACAAGATTCATGGATTGAGAAAGTTGTGTAGGAATATAAGTAATATATTTAGTCCCAAATCCCGTAATTTTGGGCTTCTTGGGAAGAAAATAGTTGTTTTTTACATTAAACTCTTCATTAATAAGGTTCTTTTAGGTTCCATATATTCAATAAAATAAAATAAAAATTTGTATTAAACCATAATCATGTTAAAGAACCACGTGTTCATTAAAATTTATTTATATGGTGTCCAAATCATGAAACCTTTTTATAATATATGAAACCCTAGATTTTTTCATTTTAATTAATAGCTATCATCTATTTAAATCACTCATGATGGTTTGTAAAGATTTTTTGAATTTCCAAAGCATATCCCCCAAGAGTTTCAAGCTTGGTGTATAACAATTCTCGTTTTTGTTTACTAGGTGATGATCGAGTCTAGATCAATGTTTCATTTTCAATGTTATAACCCTTAAGAACCTATGTGTTAGAGAAATATCCATCTATAGTATCTATACACGAATTTAATTTCTTGGAAACCACTCACAATATCCTATATGAAAATTCCCTAACATTTTCAAATAACTTGAATCAACCTTAGACTTACCCTTCAACATATACTTAGGAATATAACTAATGTTTTCAGATCCTAGTTTTTAAAGGTTAACTAATACTATTGTATTATAAAAAATATAGATATACAAACATTTCATAAATATATATTAAATATTCATAGATTATGATTCATTAAATTATACAAATACATGTTAGATGATCATAGTATTATAGTACCTTTGGAAACATTAAAATATCAAAAACTAGTTCATTTGGGAACTGCATCATCTCACCCTATTTTCTTAGTAACTATCAACTTCCTTAGACATATCGAACATAATAAATATCTTAATAACATGGGTAATGTAAAAAAATAAATTTTGAGCTCATATACACTGTAATGGTAAACAAGGGATATTCATAAGCTTAACATGAACGTAATTCTATGAGAACATCAGTATAAAATTTTAAAAACATACCTTGCATATCAAAGATCAAAATATTTGGTTATAGAATAAATATTTGTAGTTTATAAGGAAATAAGATAAAATGATCCATGATATAATAACATTGAAATAATACATTGAATTATGGTATACACATAAACATAAAAAATAATTTCCATAATAGTCAAGGCTCACCTCCAAGTATATCATATTATAATGGACTCACTCCAAAAACCATAATAATAGTCAAGGTTCACCCCAAGAACATCAAAAAATAAAAATTACATTACTGAATTGTTTTTACTCCCCATTATAGTTCTGTCTTTCTCATGTGATATACATCATTACCCATGCATTTTTTAGAGATATAGGTCCCACCCATCAAAAAATAAAAATCATATGTATGTGTGGAATTATATCATAAACAATTAAACATATAATAACCAATGAAGTTAAATGGGTTTCATAATAATTTACTCATATCATAACCTATGTATATGAGATATATTTCATAATAAATTAATAATTTATTTATAGTATTACCAATGAAGGGAAGTAGGATTCACAAGCATTTCATCATGATATAACCCATGGAAGAGAAACAAGTTACATTAACTTCATTCTATCACAAAAAAAACCATTTAGACAAATAATAAGAATGGTATACATGGATAATATCCTCATTCATTCATAGGTAACATCAATATTTTTCATTATAGATAGGAAAAAAAGTTAATGATCATTTAAAACATTTCTTGGGGAAAATATACTTTCCACCTTAAAATAATTTTTTGATAACATAAAACATTTTAAAAATACATTTAATTGAAAATAATCGTGAAATATTATAAAATAATTTTCAAATAAATTATTGTTCATAATGGTTGATAATTTTATTAATTTCGTACATGTTTAAATGGATATTCCCTTCACATTTTCGGTAAAATAAAAATAGACATTATTTGGAATATGAAATGAAATTTTTTTATTAAAATTGTTTCAAAAAATACAATAATGGGTAAAAATGTCCCTAATAAATAATTTGGGCCATTTAAAAAAATTGAAAACAGATTTTGGAAACATGGTTTTTCGTGAAAAAATGAGTTTCTAATTGAAGAGATAAATAATGATGATTTTTCTTAAAAACAATATTTGGAACTACTGAGTATATAAAGATATGAAAATTAAGATAAAACATGCATTTTCATTACATAACTATTAGTGAAGAAAATTAATGAGTATCTTTAGAGATATTTCATAATATTCCATTCTTGGAAACATAATAAAAAACAATCATAATAAACAAAAATATTGTAAGATAAAATCATTACCAATTTGGTAACTTCGAATTGTTATCCCCATAAATTAATAACATAAAATAAATCATAAAATATAATGAGAATAAATATATACATGATATTAAAGGTCAAAGGATTCGTATATACACCTCATAATAGATTCTAGGTGTGTAACATAACCTACGACTCAAGGAAGGGATCTTTAGAAAAAAAATTACTTACCAGAAGTCTCGACTTTCTTGGTACACATTCAATACTCCTATATAATAAATATAAATTAATTATAAGTATATTAAAGAATTATACTTATATATATCATATAATATATGATTTTATTATGACCTTTTTCTAACTCTTTACTAATAATTCCATGTTAAAGTCTTATTTTGAGCAATAATTGCTATGGTTTTCTAGTATGTCCTGATTTTTTATTTGTGGTCCCCTTAATTTAATCATTGTTAAATCATATCCATAATGATATAAATGATTTCAATATCTTATATATTCAGTATATTTTTTTTTGATTAACCCATAAGATCAAGAGATAAAAACTAAATATACTATTCTAGGAGACGGTAGGTCATACATACGCATGAACGATGTATCCATTTTCTAGAAGAATTAGAAGAATGAAAGATGAGTAATATATAACCCTAATAGAATAATATTTAAGTCATATATATCACATATTTTTAATGAACACATACTTATTACCTTCCTTTAAAATCATGAATGAATCACCTTACTTAGTAAGGTGGTAGTCCTCCACACACAAGAGTGATGTTACCATATTCCCAAAAAATGGAATGTCTGATGGTATATGTGATATAATAATAAAAAAAGATTAATAATATCATAAATATTTGATATAAAAATTTAATACATCGTTATATCCATCCATGAGATGTGGTTATGGAAGACGAATAAGATCTATTCATTAGGTCATAGTCTACTGTACACACAAATGAGGATTTTGTATCACATTTGATAGAATGTGAGATGGTAGAAGGTAATTACCTTGAAATAACAAAACAAAAGTATATATAAGATACTGAAGATATAATATCATATTTCTTAATAATAAATTTGGTATTGGGTGGTAGAAATTAAATAAAATGCTCATTTAGGGGTTTTAGTTCTTTTTTGACAATTTATGTTGGTTTTCACCAAAAACTTTTTTAGGATGGATTTATTACTAATATAAGGATTATATAATGGGATTATGGAATTATTTAAATTTTTTTGTTATTTATCAGATTAATTAAAGGGTTTTGGATGTATTAAGCATAAAGGAGAAGGGTTGGACTTGTATAAGGGAGGTGAGAGGCGCATTTGTAATTTTTTGAAGAAGAAAAAGGTGTACCCATGTTTCTATCATCCCAAATGGCTTAATAATAGACCATTATAAAAAATATAATATTTAAGTTCAATATATGGCCATATAATGGGTTTTTTATAAGGATTGGTTCATTTTTAACACTTAAATGTTTAGTTTAACCCCTAATAAACCCATTCTTACCTTAACATTGATAAATAATGTTTATTTTTATTCTATTCAGAATGGTAAAAAAATTATTTACCATTATATTATAATATAAATTATGTTGAATCCAAATATTAAATATATTTTTACAAATTCCATTCACATAAGTGTTAAAATTTAGTTTCAAATTAATCTCATAAACATGATGAGAAAGCGATTTTCAAAAGCAAAAATGTTCATAAGTTTAAAAAAGTTTATATGAAAATTTTATTTAAAAATGAATACAGTGAAAAAATTAGATTAATTTATATAAATTATTTATATTACATTATGTTCAAATCCATTTAATAAAAATAATCCTTGTAATTTCTTTAAACCAAAGGTAGTTTTTAATTAAAATACATTATTCTTTCATTATTCACTGAAAAACTAATCTTTTTAGAAAAATCACAAAAATTCACCCTAATCTAATTTTGACATGATGATTTAAAATTTTAATTTATTTTTATCAAATTATTTTTCAGTAACTTTAATAAAAATTTCAAAATAAAATTAAAAAAAAATTCTTTGAGAAAATTGTATTTTTGAAACATATATAGACATTTCAAAAAATTATGTACTTTTTATAAATATGTTTTCTTTATATTAAGCCATTAAAAATAAAATTTAAATTTTTTTTACTATTAATATCTCAATGTTTAATGGGTATGTTATAATGGTAACTTTTAAATAATAAATTAATAATATATCATTGTTTTTTAAAACTCAATGTCAAGTGTAACACAGGTTAAACACAGTGTTACATGTAAACAAATATGTAGAATAAATTTAATTTATTCAAAAAAATAACAAAAAATCATGGTGTTACATTCCATCTAGATAGCGGACTTCTCATTATCATTAACCCAATGATATAATACATGATGAAATTCTAACCATAAGGCTTAATAAATACTTAGGATAATCATTCAAACTTATTCCAGATGAAATATTTCCCACATAAAAATATATAGAAGATGATAAGTTACAACCAAAATTTTTATCATAAAAATGGAAAATCCATTAATAAATCATGGTTTATATTCATGTAGATTATATAGAGATTTATGTAATTTAGAGTTTTACATTATATTCAGTTGTAGTCTTTTTATTTAGGGTCCCAAAATAATTCCCATGTGATGGTTAACTTTGAAACTAGAGGAGTACATAAGATAAAGACACCCATTGAGGCATCATAAATATTGTAAGATCACATCAATAATGTGACTCAACTTCAGATAGAACGATACCCACCCATGGGAGGAGTTAACCAAGTAGAAGAAAAAATTGGAGTTGGATACTCAAATAGATTTGATATTGAATAAAATAAAAGCCTTATTGGATATCCATAATCAAGGATCACAACCTTAAGCACCCTAAATTATTTTCATTGATATGTGTAGTAGACAAAATCTGTTCTAGTATTTATAATCATGTTCTAAAAACACTATGGGTGAAAAAAAGTTTATGAATTAAAACTATCCACAACCAAATTTTCATAATAATTATACACAATAAGTAAGTATGACAACTTGAAATCAATATGGTGATATAAATGAGGGTAGAATAAAAATCATCACCAATATTCTATTAGTTTTCCCGAAGGAATGTAAGAACTAAATTATTTTAGAAAACAATTTCATAACTTATGTCCATCATTTGTTTTGCTACTCATCCATAATTAGATCCCTAATCCCAAGAATCCCAACCGACTTTCAAGGGCTTTATGAGAAAAACAATTCATTAGAATTTAAATTTTATACTCAAATCGTAGAATTCTATATGAAATTAGTACAATTAATTAAAAAATTAATAAGTCTCACTCTAGAACATCATATCATAAATTGGTGAAACTTTCAAGAAAACTGATTTAGAGACCACTCAATTTTCTAACAAGACACACAGAGGTATTATTGATAAAAAAACAGAAATGATGGTTCTATGTAATAGGGAGTTAAAGGTATATATTCTCACCAAACAAAGGAAGCTAATTTTGGGAAGTAAAGTCCAACATAATAATAATGTGAGAATTAAATGGAGCAAGTGAAATAATAATAACCTATAAATATACTGAAAATGATCTAAAAGTTGAAGGGTAAAATATAGATGTATCGATAAAGCTAAAATTTCCTCAATATTATAATCTTATTCTTTTTATAGATATGATACACCATGAATAGTAGTATAAAAATTATAATGTGTTTATGGATATTTTTAATCAACATTAGATTAAAATAAAATTAACTGAGGCACCTACCAGAATTATAGTTTACAATATGTTCCTTAAAGAACTACTTTAAAATATCAAGAAATTGGAGGAATCACTTGTGATTTTATTTTCATAAAAATGTTGAGTAGTTTTGAAGTATCATATTTTATCAAATCATTAAGAACTTGGATTTTTCCATTTTCTTTATGATTAGTTCGTTTTATTTTCAAAAACCCCTATGTTATTTTTGGGATACTGTTAATTTTATTATTCTCATTGTTTTCAATAATATGAAGATGATCAATTAAAAACCCATAGGAGTTTCCCACTAATTAAAAGAAGGGTTGGTAATGTACCTAATTGGAATTCATGAAGATGTTTTTGTGATGGTGTGGAATTATATATTCTTTATTGGTTTTATGATTTTAGATATGGAATAGGAAGGTTACATCTTGATCATTATTTCTCTTCATTTCCTAGCCATAGGGAAAGAACTAATTGTTCATAATAAATGTTTTTTTTTCTAAGTTAAAGAATATT
The DNA here is from genome assembly GCA_963277665.1 of Viscum album. Lineage (NCBI taxonomy): Eukaryota > Viridiplantae > Streptophyta > Magnoliopsida > Santalales > Viscaceae > Viscum > Viscum album. The sequence continues at coordinate 1,601,810,163 of OY728141.1, read as the reverse complement.
TAGGTTAATTTGAACACATGAATTTAATAAAACATAGAGATACACTGGATTACTATAATGTTATTAGCACTACCAAGTAAGGCTATGGAATTCTAGAAATGAAAAAAAGGTAGATAAATATGTGCTATATTTTTTTGAAGAAGAATTGAAGGAGTAAAATAATAATAATAATGGAGATTTGGATAAAGATGATTGTTTTATATCTATAGAATACCCCTTAGTAGATTCATTTATATAATTAACACTTATAATCCTATAATTAATAAATTTGGATTTGTAAAAACTTCCAAGAAACCTTCAAAATTCAGTTTTTAGATAAATATATTCACAACAAGATATTTTTAATTATTCCATCTCTAAAGAATATGAATAATTACTTATTGAAGTTCTGAAGAAAAGTAGATAATTTATCCAATACATTATTTCTAAAAAAATGAAGTGTCCCCTATATATGGAAAAATTTTATTTGAACTATGGTGAGTGGATTAAAAGGTAATCCCAATGTTTATTGAATCCTCCTATAAAGGATTTAGTGAACGAGGAACTGTTGAAGCTGTTGGAAGCTATAATCATATACCCATTTTAGACAATGAATGGGGTAATCCAATTCAATTGATAAATAAAAATATATTAAAATCCATGATTAAATAAGATAATGTGAAAATTTTCTTCTGAATAATAATAGTGTGGTGATTTTTGCTCAATTATTATATGTTCAATGATGTAATGTGTAAGGGTCATTTTACCCTCCCATTTATGAATTTAATGTTTGATAAATTAACTATGAAAAAATACTACTATTTATTTGATGATTATTCAAGGAATAATAAACAACACATGGAATATAAGGATCAAAATAAGATGACATTTTCAGGCCATTATTAGACATTCACTTACTAATGTATGTCATTTGGAAAGTGGAATTCACCCACTACTTTCCAGCGGTGAATGATATAAATTTTAAATAGGATTGAAATGGAAATTATTGAAGTTTTTATAGATGATTTCTCAGTTTATACCCACTTATTTGAGATATGTATTAAAAATTAAGAATTAGTGATTGAGTGGTGTTATGAGATAAACCTTCTATATAATTGAGATAAATTCCACTTTTGAGTTACTAAGGGTATTATTTTAGGCCATCTTATTTCCAAATAAGGAATAGAAGTTAGTTGAATGAAAATTATGGTAATGAAAGAGTTTTCAAAACCAAAGATAGTGGGGGAGATTAAATATTTTTTATGTCGTGATGGTTTTTATCAAATATTCATAAAATATGTATCAAAAGTTGTGAATCCACTCAATCACCTCTTAGAAATGGTTGTGGAATACAGTTGTATTAATAAATAAAAATGTATTTTTATGAGTTGCACATAGGGAAGATTATTTCCCAATTATACAATTGCCTAATTGAGAGGAACCCTTTGAGAAAATGTGTGACACATGTGACTATACAGTTGGGGTAGTGCTTCAATAAAGAATGAAAAAAATTGAAACAAATCAATAATACAACAATGACCCTGATATAAGAATAATTAAATTACACCACTATATAAGAGTTACATAAGGTTTTATTTTCTTTTTATAAGTTTATACCTTTCATTATTCTCTTTAAGGTATCTATTCATACTAGTCATGAAAAAAAGTATTTTTTGATGATTAAGAATGTTAAACACCACCTGATCTAGTTTAATATCTTAAAAAAATATTTTGATATAGATATTAAAGTTAGAAAGGTGAAAAGTCCCATGCATGATCAATCTAATCACTGAAAGGGGATGGGGTGAATCGATGATATCTTTTTATTTTTATATTAACTTCCTTAATAAACTTAACCTCATATTATGGAGAAAAGATTGATAAAAAACTCCCAAACACATCCATAAGAAAATATATATTTACGAAGTTCACTATTAAATATTATTATCTATTCCTTGGCATGGTTTGTAGATAATCTAGTACCACATAATCAACTAGAAAACAATAATTTTTTTTAAAATATAACATGTAGGATACACCCTTAAACTTGTGTAGTGCTATAATAAATACAATAGTGCATGTTATTCCTTTATTTAGTCAATAAAAAAGTTATTCTAGTATCTCTATAGTAAACCAGAACCCTTTTCATCCCTTATTTTTTCTATGAAAAGAATCTGGAATCCTGATTGTTCAATTGAATCTGATGAATCCTGACCACCACATACCTTATCAAATATTCATCTATATTGAAACATTACACCAAAAGCTATGTCTAATAAATAGCTTCAAACTAAAACTCTATGGATCATCCATCTCATATGTGAATAGAGTTCTAGTATATTTTACATCAACCCATTTATATAATTGTGTTAAAAAAATAGTGTTGGAACCCAAAATAATTTTCCCTCTTAAACAAATTCATAGATCTTAATTAATTTTTAAAATTCAAAATTCAATTGACCACATCTCCTTTCATCTAAAAACATTCATATTATTACTAAATAATCTTTAATTCTCTATAACTTATTTAATATCAACCTCATTTAAAAAATAAGCATTAAAACTACATAATATGGAAATTTATAGACATTAAAAGCTCTGTCCAAAATGATGTTTTTCACTTCAGTTATTTTTTCATTATTAAAATCAAGTAAAACACAAGACCTCTTACTCTGATGATTCAACCCAATATAAACTATTTTTTAGAAACATCCTTAAAAATTATAAATACTTCGCCACCCCATAATGATGCTACATTGGTAACTTCAATACGTCTCCCCTTTTCAACCACTTTATTCATTTATTTAATGGCTCCTCGTACCGATTAAAATACATCTGATGAAACTCTTCATATGATTACTCAGTATTAATCAGATTTTCCAATGGAGAGGTGTTAAAATATTATATGATGGGTTAGTTTATAAATTTAATTTTACTTATCAGTCTCTGATTCCCATCTAATAGATTTCACTTTGACGGTCGTCTGATAAATCAGTCTCAACAATATTCTAATTGATTATGATCAATAATTCTTCTGGTTTAATAGTTAAAAAAACTATACTCATCAAAATAAACAACTATACTCCATTCATTATAATTTTTTATAACTAATGTTCTCCCTTCAATGTAATGGTATCAATAGTTACTTCTTACATTCAATAACATAGAAACTGATTGGTTCTCTGATGGATCAGTTCATTTTATTAATCTATTCGGCCAATGGATCATCCAGTGAAAGGGATAGGTCAATAAACACTTTTTCAAATCTTATAAATTTAGTAAATTAAATCATCCAGTGTTCAAAAAATTTCTATATCTAGTACTTCTCAAAACAATGATCTGCATCCAAAAAACATTAACTTAGTAAAAACACTAGAAATTCACATTTCTATTTTCTTATATTAAATAGTTCTTATATCCTGAATTATTAATGATTTAATAATAATAAGTGATTGAAAAATAATCTTCATGTTTTTTATGTCAAATATCTCTTACAATATTTTGAAACTATTATATCTTCACACCATGTTTTAAAAAACTCCATTCTAAAAATATGAACCCAAAAAAAAATCACTGAGAAAAAAACATTCCGAATGGAAAACATCAAATGTTGTACATAATTTATGATATATTATTCTGGTAATTTGAGATTGAAATAATTTTTCAAACATCTTGATTTACAATGTGAGGTAATTTTTGTAAAGAAAACAAAAAACCAAACATCCAAAATACATCTTGAAAACAACACTTCTAGCCAACTTGGTCCCAACAGTATACCCCTTTAGATTTTGTTGTCAAATATTCTTAATGAATTAATTATACATTATAAACATGATATATATAGATCACTAATAAATATTTCTAATTCTACGTAATCAAACTCTGTGTAGAAAACAATAATAACTAAACAACAAACCCATGCAGACCATGATGTCTGTAAGTAGTGACTTCAGAAACATATTCTTAAACATCTTAAATTTCACCTCTAAACAACTTATTAAATTTTCATATAGAACTAAAGTGTCCAACGAGAACTAAAAATCTATTAAAATAGTTCCCACATTCAAAAACATAACTCACATATTACCCCTTTTAAAAACTCCCCCTAAATAAATGATTTCATTAAAAAAATTAGCTTATAAAATGAATAAATTTATGAAACATAATTTTCTCCCCCTTGATAACACTATCCCAAGAAAATGTGGGAGAGGTTATAGAAACACATACCTCAATATTGTAGAGAATTAGGTTGGATTCCAATTTTCAACATCAGTTTATAAAAATATTCCTTCGATAATGGTTTTGTGAATATATCATCAACATGTTTCGTTGTAAGAACATATTCCAACATGAGTTCACTCTTCTCCAAATTCTCTTTAATGATGTGATATTTAATATAAATTTTATTTGAATAATAATTTTTCACTTTATTTCTAGGTATATTTATAGAACAATGATTATTCAAACCCAAGAGAAGGGTTAAATTCACATCAACTAGTATGTCCTCCAACTATGACTTCATCCACATAAACTGTATTGCATCCTGAGTAGCAGCAACATATTTAGCTCCATCCATGCCAATTGTTAAAAAAGTATTAATTTTAGTTTTTCAAATAACAATAATTTTAAAAAAAAGAAAAATCCACTCTATGTAGATCTTAAATAATTCACACTCCCTTCCCAATCAGTATATGTACACAAAAACAAATCAATTTTCCGGATATGTCATATTTGATACCAAAATATATTATTCTTCTGATTTATCTATGTGTTTTATTTCCTTCAAAGAGATGATATTATTTTGGATTAATTTTAAATATTTTATATATGTTAACAATATATAAAATATCTGGTCTTGAAGAAGTCATATATAACATACTTCTAATAAGATTTACGATTTCTTTAGATTCCACTTCCTTTCCTTCCCCATCATTATAAAATATTATTCCCATTGAAATTATAGTGGAAATATGTTTTTTGTTTTCATTTCAAATATTCTTAAAATTTTCCTTAACATACATATCTTGAGATACAAAAATGTACTTATTCTTTTGTGACATTTGTAAACCAAGAAAATATTTTATTTCACCAGGCATGGACATTTCAAACAACTTCTTCATCTCTTTAGAAAAATTTTCTCAAGTTCTCTCAATATTCATATAAATGATAATATAATAAATATAAAAAATTAAAATGAGATAGAAATACTTGTTTTCTTTGATGTAGGGATTATTTTCAAATCTTCCTCTCTTAAAGTTTAACTTCTTTTAATAGGAACCTGATTTGGAATACCAATCTCTTGGAGCTTCCTTAAACAAATATAACTATATCATCAAATTGGACAACTAAATTTTATCTTTTAAAATTAAAAATCCATATAGTAATTCAATATAAACTTCTTCATCAAGTTCTATATTGAGAAAAGATTATTTTTCATCCATCTGAAAAATTATATGACCCCATTTTTTGGAAATATCAAGAAATATTCTAATTGTTTATAAGCATAATACATGATCAAAATTCTCATCAAAATCAATAAGTTCCGTTTTTTAGTAACCTTTTCAAACAAATCCTTCTTTTTTCTTATCATTTAACCACCTTTATTCACCATTTTTTGGAACCCCCAATTTTTTAAAATAAATTTTTTATTATTTTGTTTGGCCTTAAGTTTAAAAATATAATTCATCTAAATCTAGTCCAATTCTTCATTCATATCATTAATACACTCCTGATTATTGAAATATTATTTAGTGTATTTTTTTCTTCACATTTCAAGGTAATAAAATATTTGAAAAAAACATTGATTTTATAATTTTTTGAATTTTTTGTTGGTCACTAATGATCCATTGTACTTCCACCTATTTCCTCAACCTTAGATTAGATGATCATTGTTCATCTTAATCACTAGAAATAACTAAGTCTGAATATTCTATTTTCATGGATCCAACATCGTTGGGATTCTATTTAGGTTTCTCAACTATCTCATATCTCCCATCTTCCTTATATGTATGTGTTTTTGAAACATATTATTCAGATTTTTCCAGATATTTTACATCATAAGAATAAATTAACTTCCATGTTTCTTTGTTGGAACATCTATATACTATACCACTATATGAATAACAAATAAAATAATCAATATTTATCTTTTTTATAAAATTTGTAAAGATTCCAAATTATTTATGATGCAAGGACTTAAAAAATTATTTGGGGTTTTAGAAATTGAATTTCATGGTACAAAATATAATAATGAGTTATATCAGAAAATGATTTATAGAATCCCTGATTCTAGATATAAAATGTTGTACTCCTCACCTGCCTATAGAAGTAGCGATAAATTACATGTTCAATCAACATTTTACACCCTACTTCAATTAAACTTCTATTATTTATTTATGCAAAACCATTTTCCTATTGTGCATATGGTTCCCTAATCTCAAGATAATTACAAGGTTTTTCAAGATAACATCTAAATTATTTGTTTTCTATTTATCACCATTATTAGTTAAAAAATATTCATAGAATATCCAGATTCTTTTTCTTCTCTTCTCCTTAGACTGTTAAATATATATAGGGCTTCTGATTTATGTTTTAAATACAAAATACAAGGGATGTGATTAAAATCATCAATGAAATAAATAAATTACATATCTCTGAATGATTATTATTTTCTCATTATACTATAAATGTCAAAATTAATCAATTCTAGGGGATTTTTTGAATGATTTTAAAATTAATTATTCAAATAGTTCTTAATTTTCTCTTTCTAGAAAATTGAACAACTCCAATATCTTATTATTTTCATATCAATAATATCACTAACATTGTCTTCCTTTGTTATATTTATTATATTCCCCTAAAACATTTGTCTCAAACATTTATTCCATTAAAGATAATATTCCATCATGCATAGATTACTTGAATTTTGAACATAACTAACTTTGAACAAGTTTCCTTTTGTATATTATCTTCCTTTAATAACTTTTCCTTCTTCAATACTTTTTAGAAAAAAAAATATTTTCTTAAAATAAAATTATTACCTTCATAAAAAAGTTTTGAAACACTGAATAAGTTGTGTTTTGGACTATCCATAAAAAAATCCTTTTGGATTTAAATTTTTATTCCCCAATAAAAGTAGATCCAACACCATTGATTCAATGTGATTCATCATTTCCCATTGTAAAAGCTCTCTCTTTAAAGTATTTCAATTTCTTCAGAAGATTCAAATATCCTAACATATATGAAGATCATCCAATATCCAAAATCCAGGTTCATTCTACTTTTGATTACTTGAGATAAGTTTCTAAATAAGTGATTTTTCATTCCCATTATCTTCCATCACATTAGACCTTATGAGAATTGTCATAAAGATGTTTTTATGCAGGTAGAAAAACAAGATATATTTTAACAATATTTCTAGGTTATTCATATCTTTCACAAATAGTTTCAAAAGGTTGGAATCAATTTTTAGTGTTCACAACAACTTTATCAAGTTTCCTTATTTGAGTGGGTTTACTCTCCATAAAACATTTATTCCAGTTACTCATGGGATAATTTTAGTGTTGTTTATTTAACCAATACATATTTTTTCTATTCATAAATCCACTACAATACCAGCAGTATCCCTAGAAAGAATATATTCTACTATAACTACTTTACTTCTTAGAGTTGTTAAAAAATTATATTACCTTATTACTCTATATATTGGAACATTTTTTAGACCATAAAGTCATACTATATTTTTAAATATTTTTCCTCAATAGGGAAATGTTCCAATATTCAGTAGAATAACCAATAGTGATAATATTTTATTCAGACATTGAAATTTTGGAAATGTATAAATTGTCAACATTATTGGTTATGGAAACATACATAATTTTCCCATATTTATTTATCTTAGGAACATCATCATTATTATTTACATCCTTCTTACATAATTGTTTTTATCATTCCCAAGTCTGCACGTCTCATAACATTCATATATTTTAAGAATATAATTTGTAAAACTTGTTACTCCCTGCAGACTTTTTGGGAAGTTTTGATGAACATGTTATAACTCATCCTCCTAAACTTTTATCATTACTTCAATCTCTTCATTATGATTATTTTATTTTACAAGAAATTTCATCAAGTGATTAATATTTTATATCAACTTATATTTCTCTTCAAGAAAATATTCTTGAATGTGTTTTACAAAACTTTCCTTCTTCAACTTCTTGATTTCTCTTTGAAATATTACAATATTTTAAATTCTTCCTTTTGATTCAAATTTTAGATCAAATTATAACGAATTATATTCATTTGAAATACTATCAACATAGTCTTCATCATTTAAATTTTCTATAAATGTGTTTTTTATAAAAAATTTTCTGAATTTTTTATCTTTAACTTCACTGTCATCATCTCCATAATCATTAAACTAAAACATCTAATTTTAAATTTGGATAAATTCTTATATTTTTATTTAGAAAATAATTTTATATTTACATGGTTATTATTCCAATATCTTTTTCATAATCTATCAAGTTTATAAATTTATTCTTTATCCTTTGTTCTGGGGGAATTTATAGCAAAATTTACAATATCTCCATAGTCAAATAATTCCAAAGGTAATTTCCCTTTTCACATTCTTATTACTCTTTACATATTTTTGGAAAACAAGGAAAAACAATTATTATTTTTTTTTGAAAAATAATTATAACTATCAGAGTAACCAACTTCATTAAGTTAAATAATCTTCTTATGTTTTCCTTACATGGAAGCTTTGAAGAAAATTTCATTGTCAACATTTTCTTTTTTCCATGACTTTTTCTCTTGTCAATTCATATGTAATGAGTGTATAGTGTTATTCAACCAAATATAGAGTATAAGAATATCTATCTTTCAAATATGAGACTTTGTCATCAAACTCAACATAAAGAATCGACAAGAGCTTTTAAATAATATTTGGATCTTTTTTCTTCTCACTAAGACATATTATGGTCCCAATAATCTCATTCACCCTTATAATGAAGTCACCAATAGATTCATACTCACTAATTTTTAGATCTACACACTTCAAGCTCTAGATTTTTAACTTTTCTTCAATCACATTTTTTTCTCCTTCGTATATATTTTTCAATTTTTTCCAAATATATTTGGTAGTTCTAAATCCATTTACTCTATGAAATTGACATTCATAATTTGATAAAATGAAATAATTTTTAACCCTTCTATAATTCACTATATTTTTATTATCAATAGCTATATAGAAAGAATTCTCCATATTAGGATTAAATCCATATATAGCTACCTCCATATCATCATAACCAAGAATAATAGGATATGGGAATATTTTTCATTCCAAATATGATAGTTCATTCCTTTAAAAACTGGAATTATCTTACTTCTCATAGAATTTAGATTATCTATTGAAAAGTATCTCTAAACATCAGAAAAGTTTAAATGAAGGTACTTTTACTATGATTCCAATTGAAAATACCTATGTAAGATCAATGTCGTCAATGTGAGGGGAAGAGATTCAATAAGCAATATATTTTTCTTTTTATATGAACTTTATTGATATAATTTTCCTCTTGATAAAGAGAAATAACTTTTCTGGAAATAAACTCTGAAACACATCTATATGATATAATAATTTACAATGTTCACTACACAAGAGGTGTAACAATTCTTTGACATGTTTTGAAAATAATCTAATACCACATAATATACTAGAAAATAATCTTTTTTGTGCAGATACAATAAGTAAGATATACCCTTACACCTGGGTCACACTAAGATCAATATAATAAGGCATGTGATTCTTTTGTTACAAAATTTCTAAATAATATATTGTAATAAGTTTTTTAAACATTAATCAATATAATTCAAACATATTCATTGTGATGATTCAAAAAAGTTTAACTTTTTATATTCTTTAAAATAGTCCTCCACTTTCTTACCAAGTAGTAAGTAGAAAAAACTCATTTAGAATTCGTACAAATCTTAGTCTAATAAACCACTCTGATTCCTCATCCTCATTATTTGGTTTGGAAAATAATCAGTATGATTTATCTATAATAAACTAAAAACCTAAACTTCCCTTGTTATTTATATGATCAGATACTTTCAGTTTAATTTTTTGATATGATCTGATGAATCATGACCACTGCCTCTCTGATCACTTACTCTTCTATCCAGAATCTTTTTTTTTCAAAAGATCTATCTAATAAACAGCTTCAAACAATATCTCTAGTGCTCTATCTTCTCACACTTGAACTATGTAAGAGTATATTTTACATTGACCACATTATATAAGTGTGCTGAAAATAGATAATACAAGAACTAAAAATTATTTCCCTGCTCAAAAAAAATCAAATAAATGTATTAATTTAGGATGTTAGAACTTCATTTTTTCACTTCTACATTTTTCTCATCAGTTACGGCTTCTTCTAAAATAATCTTTAATTTTATGGATCTTCTTAAATCTCAACCTCATTAAAAAAATGAAACATTAAAACTACTCATTCTGGGAATTGATAGTCCAGAAAATCAAAGTCTGAAATGGTTCTTATCATTCTAGTTATCTTTATCCAATTAAAAACAAGTAAAAAATAAGAATTATCACTTTGATGACTAAAACCAATAGAAACTATATTTTTAAAAAAATCATTTCCACTAATTAATACAAAAACACTCTAAAAAAAGATATGGTGTAAATTTCAATAAGTCTCACCTTTTCACCTACTTTCTTCATTTTTTTCAACTGCTGTATAGATTTCTTGAACTATATATAATGAAACTGATAATCCAATGTATCATTATCAATTATCTTATCTAATAGACTAGTTTTTGAATCTCCTATGATTGTTTGATGTCAACATTTTGTCATATTATTCATTCTATGATGCCTATATAAAGGATCAATCTAGGATGCAAGTCTGATGAATTGGTCTCAATAACTCTTATGATTGATCGGTGTCAAAAATTCTTCTGATTGATCTGTGTCGACAACACTCCCCAGTCACAGTTAATAATTCTAGTCCATCTGATATAATCATATAATCTTGATAGTCTTCCATTGATGGATTGGTATTTGAAGTGACTTTTTAGTTTCAATAACTCAGAAATATATTGGTTCATTCAATGGATTAGTTCAACTAAATAATTAGTTAGACTGATGGATCATCCAATTTTTTGAAACATTCGATCAAAAAAATCAAATCTTTTAATTTCAAGAAATTCAAAAGCCATTATTCTAACAGATTGTGCATCTGGTACTTATAAAATGGATAATTTTCATTTAAAAAACATTAACTTCGTAAAAACACAAAAAAAAATATCATTTCTCTATTCTTCTATAAAATCATGCTTGTATCCAAGAGTTTCCATGATTTAGTAGCATGAAACAATCAACAAAGTATCATCATATTTTTTATGCCAACCATATCTTATGATATTCTGATTCAGGTATATCTTTCCACTCTATTCCAAAAAACTCCATTCCAAAAATATTAGTGTGGAAACAAGTTCACCCATAAAATAGTATTCAGAATGAAATTCCTCATATTATGAACATTCATTTTGAAATATATGTCTGATCATTTTAGTTTGAGATATTTTTTCTTATCTCTATATTTATATAGTCAGGTGATTTTCATAAAGACAAAAAATGAATAAACTTCAAATTAAATTCTTGTAAACAATACCTTTATCTAACTAGGTCCCAACAAAATGGGATCTACGGATATAAACAATTATTATCATTTAATAATGGAATTTACCCAATTTTATACAGAATGTAAAGTCACATTAAATATGTTTTTAGGGATGGAAATTTTTTTGGTGGAAATTATAGTGAAACCATGGTTCTCCAATATCATAAACTACTCGAAAATCATAAATAAACACCCCCAGTAATCCTAATAGTAATATATTAAGGTTTTAGTGGAGGTATATCACTAATTTTTAGATGATCCTTTTTGAAATGATTATGGATATATTATAATATGCATATGTATAACCATGAGTGATATTAAAAGTAATTTTTATTTTTGCACACCTCAATGATGGTAATAAATATTGGAATAAAAATAATTGTGGGAAAAATTAATATAGATATACTAGCACAAATTTAGAGAAACAGAACCAATGTTTTGTTGTATATTGTGTTTAATATGAATTCACTAGCAACATTTTAAGAAAATATAAGATTTCATGACACACAATATTGTAATTTGATGTATTTTATATATTTTCAATTAAATTTATAGGTCCTAGACTAATTAATTTGTCCACACATTAATCTTAAGTCATTTAAACTATATTTCAAATTAGGTTAAATTTTATGTGATCACTTCCAACTAGAAAAAGGAGTTTTTAAATTCTTAAAGAAAAAAGTTTTTTTTTTTGAATTTGGAGTGCCAGATATGTTTATTAATGATAATGGGATGGATTTTGAAAATGATTTCTTGATAAATGCTTTGGGCGGTTACATAGTTTGGTACAATATTAGTACATTGTATCATCTCTAAAAAAAGTGTACAAGAGAAGTTATCAAACTGGGTGTTGAAGAAAATTTATGAGAAGATTGTCAATGATAGTAAGAAGAATTGGTTGAGAAAATATGATGATGATTTTTTGGATTACCAAATATCCTAAAAGTCACCAATGGGGATGTAAAATTTTTTATTAGTGTGTGGGAAACTATTCCACCTTCCAATAAAACACTTCTATAGTGGATATTGAGTAGTTATAAATATCAATTTGAAGAAGAATAAAGCTATAAGTGATAGATTCTTAGAGTTGAAAATTCTTGAATATATTCAGTTAGATGATCATTCCAATGATATAATATATATATGGAAAAAGATTTGGAAATGGAATTACTCACACATTTGGAAGAAATAGTTTCACTCAACAAAAAATATATTTTTCTTTAAAACATATTTGTGTTTGTTATCAAGTAAACATTGGTCAAGACAGTTGGGTCCATTCACGATCATTGAATAATTTCTACATAGTTTTTTAGATATTTAACATGATATAAAATAACCTTTCTACATGAATAAATATAACATAAATTTATATGTTAACAATTCTCATGAGTGATATGAATTTTTCCATTTTTATTGATTAGAGGAGAAGGCCAAGTACATCAATCTTTTAACCTTAAATGATGTGCTAGTTATAAAGAGTCTTATGTTTTTTCATTTGAATTAATTATTTTTGTGTTATAGTTTGGATGCTTTTTAGATAACATTTTCACTCAAATACAATATAAAGTTTTCTATTCAAGTACTCTATTTTGAAAATGTAAACTATTTTAAAAATATTAAATTAAATTGTTGGAAATAAGCTGGAGGGGATGAATTTTTTTTTAAGGAATAAGAGGAAGACATACAAAGATAGATAATATCATGATAAAAAACCTGTGTCATTTCCTAAAGGAGATTTTTCAGGAAAATAGAAAATATATATTTCTCTAAATTTGGGGTATAACACAATGTAGTATAGAGAATATGATAGATGGATTAACCATCATAGTGTTCGTAATATTTACCATAACAAAAATTTTGAATGTCATAATATAAAGAAATATGATAATGAAAATTAAGAATTTGGATTCTATTCAAATTCCAGATGCATCATATCATAGTGGCCATGTCATTTGTGATAAATGGGAGTGAGGGGATGGCATGTGGCTACAATAAAAGGTCCTGACATAAAGACCTAGGTGGAAAATATAAAACATTATAGGGATGCAAACAAGGAAAAACCACATCAAAACCTTACTGACACAACATGACCATACCCCTAAACAATTAGCATTATACACTCCTCAGTTCTTCATTCCATAGTTATAAATATCACATCTCTAGACCCTCAAACAATAAAATTCAATAAATCCTCTATTTTTTAGATTTGAAGCACACTATAGTGAAATAGTGAATCCATTTCATGAAGATATAGGATTAGTGGGAACTATATATTATATATGAAATTTTCAGGCCACAACCAAAGGATTCAAGACAACAAAGACCTATACATCAAAAATTTTGGAAGGATTTATTTTTAATCACATTGAATGCCATGGTGTAGCTCAATTGTTTAAAAACATATTAATATACCACAAAACTCTAACATTATTTCATGAAGGTTAAAATATTATGCTCTAGTACTCTCTCAATCTATATATCAAGCCACTATAGTTTCTTCTAATAGTGTAAAATCCACATAAGAAAAACATTTTATCTTGGATTTGTTAATTTCATTCCACCCATAACAGGTTTCTATACCATTTGCTGGCCCTATTTATTGAAATGATACCTCAAACCCTAAAATCACCAAATCCATCACCCTCACTCATCTTTCCACTCTAACCCCCAATAAAAACATCTTCTCCAAATCCAAACTCAGTCATCAATCTTGGTTCAAATAAATAAGGTTAACCCAACATCCATCCCCCAAAACCGAAATAAAAATTCAAATTCTCCCTCTAAACCAAAATCTATTCCAAATAATAAATCTTCTAAAGGACCAAAAAAACACTATCCAAATGACCCAAAACATGTCATATAAAAACCCCACACCTCCATATGAGCCTACACCAAACTCTTTGTGTATCCCTTCTTCTTCCACAGCCCCTACCCTAAGCTAGTATAAATATTTTAACAATCGATCTCACCCAATCTTACCTAATCACCCATCCGAAGACCACAATCAATCCTTCCTTTGTTTCACTATCCAAACCCAGGTTAGAGGCCTAAGATATGGTAGTATAAAATTAACTGATGTAAAATGATCCTAAATGGGTATATCATGATACAAATATGCATGGAGGTTAATGCGATGGAGTCACTTGACTAAATGAATTTATAGAATATCATATTGGTTAAAAGTCAGTATTTAGAGAGATGAACCTATATTTATTCAAAAAACTAGATCTAAAAATAGAATTTATAAACTTTAATATGGGAAATAATCATTAGAATATGAAATTAGTTTAGTTTTGGAGTTGGTTTTGTGGGGTAAAATGATGCGTTTTCCTAAACATAAGCCTATACAGAGCTATTGATTAAGCCTATTTGGGTCCACTTATAGGAGATACTATTGTTATAGATATTTGACAAGACTATTATGAGTTATGAAGAAAACCTGAAAAGAAACCAACTTAATAAGTCCCTTCTTTGAATCATACACAAGGCTATCACCCATCCCTAGTAAATAAATGGTGATTATCTAGGCTCCAAGAGACAACTTGATGTGTTGATTCTTAATTTGATAAGGAACATGGGGAAAATTATTTTTGAATTTGGAACAAATATTACTCTATATAAAACAACATTAATTCCAATGTACTAAAAATGAAGTAGAAACTCTCCAAATAGAAGAACCCATCAACTCTAGTTTTTTTAAAAAATAGAATACAAATAAACCTATGCCACCAAACTAAATCATTCATCACTCACACACTCAAACAATCCCATGGAACATGAAAAAAATATTTTCGTAAAATTAATGAAATAAATAAATTTAATGTATTTACATGATTTAGATATTAGTTTGATATCCATGGGATAAAACTATTGCACCAGTTATTTATAATAAATTATAATATTATAATCCCTTTTGAAAATTTAGAAAGATAGATCACTGATCATTACAATTCAAGTGTACAAATAGTCTAATCAGACTTTATATTGGGCTATGTCTATTCAACTAGTTCCATTGACCACCTATAATCATAAGTGTCTCACTATTTTCCTTGAATACCTCTTACTTCTTGTCAGTTTCTCCACCCTAACATCCATCATCCTATGAATTAAACAAGCCTATTTTCATTCTATCTGAAGACACTTATGTATCATCCATTATTGAAAAACTGAATGTAGTAAACTTTGTGTATCATCATTAATGACCATTATGTTTTTACATAATCATTGTTCATTTACATTATAGACCATGACCATCTATAAACCTAGTTTAGTGATATATCTTTCAGGACCTACCTATGTTGGACAACAGTTTCCACTATCATCATTAGGTCAAAAAATAACCTCTATAGTTTCTCATTCTATTTTCCTGAATTGGATCTTTATATCATATTTTACATTCCAAATAAAATCCAAATTGATTATAGATTTAAAGGAATCCATGGAAGCCACCAATACTTATGAAAAAAAAATCCCAATGACTTCTATAGAAATAATAGTAACTCCACCATCTTCTAGTTACCCTAGTCCTACTAATAAGTTCACTCCTTTCAATTGAAATAATTTCACAACCATCCTTTACTTTTACTTATTCCTACCATGAGCGTCTTCTTTAAAATATATGAATCATTTATTTTTTAATGCCTTTCCCCTTTGTTATATTTTTTAACTCTCAGTTTACATTTCTTACAAACAATTTATCTCTTATTTCATAGATAACTCACAGTTTCTAGAGTCGATGGTACTAACCAATTCTTCATTTATCTTATCATATCCGTTATAAAAAATAATAAATTTATTGAATTATATTATGAAACTTTTAAATGATTATCTAGGCATGGTAGATATCCATAATTCAACCAGTGGTTCTTCTCTTTCTAGAACATAAACACATTGTGTGTAACCTTCTATAAATATTTTTTGAACATCAATAGTTCTTAAGAATATTGAAATATCTTCCACCATATTGATTGAATCCTCTAATATTTCTATTCCCCTTGAACATTTATAAAATTTTACACTTTTGAAACTTTTATTATGATTTAATTTCATATGTTATGTTGATTCATTATTCTCAAATTCCTCCTCCACCATGTTTTAGTCTTTCCAAAAAAACATTCTCATTAAAGATAACATTATTAATTCTAAGGATATTCTTATAATCATCTTCCCAAATTCAAAAGCCCATGTTTTCATAACCATATTCCATAAAGAAACATGATTGGGACTTATCTTCAACTTTTTCTTGGTATTTGGAATACACATGGAAACTGTCAAAACATTAATAAACTTTTAGGTTTCTAACATCCACATGTTTTTTGGTTAACAAGTACTCTAGTATTTCTTTTTCTTAATGGTTTAAAGGGAATCATATTAACTAAGAAATATAAAAAATATTTTTCTTCTTCCAAAATCTCTGATGAAATTCATTAATGTTGTCTATGCTTTATGCTTTATTTGTTAATCTCATAGTCATCCTCCTTATAACACCCTTATAATTTATCGTTTTTTGCAAAAAAAATAAAACCTAATTTCGTTATTAAAAATAATCTTGAAACTCTATATATGTTATTCACTACCATTATCAGACCTTAATCATTTAATATTACTTCTCATCACTTTCTCTACCATCGATTCAATGTAACAAAACTCTAAACACGTCATATTGGATTTTAATGTAGTAAAATGATATTTTCCCTAATGAATAATCATTTGATGTAATGAAGTAAATTGATCCACCATGTGGATGGACTATTATCGGCCCCCAAAAATCCTTGTGCATGAGTTGTAAATTTTTCTTTTTAGGTGTACGTTCTTTTAAATTGAAGAACACTTTCTTCTTTTACTAAGTATAAAACTATAAAAATTAATTTCATGTGATAATGCTTAAATATAAAAAATGAACTAAAACCTAAATTTTATTTTCACAATTTTCTCTAAGATAAGAGTTTCATAACTCCAAACATTCACAAGTTATCATTCTGATAATTAATTCTCAATCTATCATTCCCATAAAATATAATGTCGAGTCCATAAAAATATATCCCTGACCATGGAACCCTATGTAATATTACATACTCCATTTATGAGGATGGTTATAAATTAGTCTTCACCCAACTAACATATGGAAAATAAGTACTTCCATAAACCTGGTATGTGTTAAAAATCCTTATAATCCATGAATATTATGTTCTTCATCCAAACACTAACATCACCCTTCTTTATGATCTTGAGTGCTTCCTTCTTGTCTATATAAAATTTTTTTTACCTTCTATATAATAATTCACCATGTATCCCTTCTCTCCCATGGAATGAAACAATGATTTAAAATCATTGATCCATGATTCTGCCATAACATTAACACTCATTAGTAAACGACTACTACATTCAGTTGTAGAAGATATATAAAAAACATTCTATTTCACTCTAGATTGATCTTGTACCCACATTGGGAGGAAATCATTAAATCTATCTAAGAATAGGTGATGAATTCATTATTTTTAACTCAATCTACAATAGATCTGGTGAATTAGCATCATATATTTCATCATACCTCAAAATTAGGTTTTTAAAAAGACTCCTTAAGGTATGTGATTTTAGAATGACATTATTGAATTGCATTATTGTTGATTATATTTTATGGAAATGTATTCCACATTCATTTTTTACATTTAAAATCAATTTTAGTTAGTTTTATGATTAAAATTATAGAATATACCCTTATAGAATTCATTATGTGGTCATTATATTCCTTATTTAGGTTCCCTTTTTCCCTATAGTGCTAACAATCTTGTATGGGTCTTTGTAATTTACCTTTACTTCTCTACCAAGATCTATCATATGATTTATTTCAACTTTTCCACTAAATATACTATCTTATACCTTCTACATTTTATGAACGTTTTTTAATTCCATGTACTTCTCTTTATTTGAGATATTCATTCAAATTTATTCTACTATTATTCTTAAAAACAAAGTTTGGATTCATAAAATTGTTAGTTTTTTAAGTTACCATCACATCATATGATACATCGGAGCACCGATTCATTAACCAAACATAGCCATTCTATAGGTGGAGTGGAACTTTTATTATTTTTCCACCGTTATGAATATCATACTCATTCAAAATTACATCAACAAGGGAATGCAGAATTTATTTGAGCCACTATTAGTTTCACCACATGCAACATCACCCATGTCACCCACATCTCATACATCTTATGGAACTCCATACCATTTCATATATAACCCTATATTTGACCCTATGATTCTATATATATTGACTTTATAAAGGATCCCACTTCTAGTATATTTTGAAAATACATTTCAAAGGACACCACCATGGGAATTTTAAATTGATCAATAGGATTCATCAATAAATATCAATTTTGGATGATATTTAAATTTAATATCTTCATCATAAATAATATAAAATGATCCTTTTAACTAAAATAATCATACACTTTTTTCCATTCCCTGCATGGTAATTTGTTGAGAATATATAATCTTTAATCAACTCTAACTCTCTTTTATATTGCATATTTTTCTCTTTTAATGTGAATATATACTTTAAATATTTATGATATCTTTATATGTCACACTATTCACAATAAATCTAATTCCATTAAATATTCAATGTAAAAATTCCTATTGTAATTTCAAACTCATAGTTTAGGTGATTTTTCTCAAATTTTTAAAGTTTTCATGAGTCATAAGTTATCACCATGTCAATCTGCATTATGACACATACCAATACCTTATTTGACACAACACTATAGATCAAACAACCTTATCCTCTATAGGATAGTTTGAGTGAAACTGCACTAACCAACATTCCCTTTGGCTCCTTGAAATTCTCTTTAAATTCATCTTCCCATAAGAACATAACTCTTTTCTAAGTAATCTTAGTGAGTGGGTTTGACAGTCATGAGAAATTACTCATAAATCAAGAAAACAATGGATCTCAATTTTTTTGTTGGTATACTCCATTTCTCAATATCTTCTATCATTTAGAGATCCACTAATATACCATTACCTGATATTATATGAACCATCAATGAAGTATTTCGAAGCCAAAATTTATACTCAATTGTTTTTTCATAAATCTTATCTTTTGTATAGTTCTTTAGAAAATTTATCAAACACTATTCCCGGTCATCATTTATCTTTGAATATATAGGAATATCATTATATGTACTACCACAAACATTTCAAGGAATCATCTAAATACTCTTCTCATTAAATTCATGAAGATAGTGGGAGTATTAGTAAGAACAAATAGAATCACTATATATTAATAGTGTCAAAAAGATGAACATAATATTTTCTTCGTTATATCCTCCTTACATATCCTCAATTGATTATATCTAGAATGAATGTCCATCTTGGAAAATCATAGAGCTTGAAATATATGATCAAAAATTTCTTCAATATGGGTGATGATACTTTTTTTATTGTCATCTTTTTCTGGTCCAGATAAGTATTTCAGTTTCACATCGATCCATATTTCTTATTGGCAAAAAAAATTGGTTCACCCCAATTTAACAAAATTTGAAAAATAAATCCCTTCTTATAATTATTTAGTATTTTCTTCATTAATTCCTATATTTCAATCTGGGTCATTCTATATGGATTATTCAAAATCGGATTATATCAATGTATGAGTTCTATTAGGAACTCAACTTCATGATTCAGTGGAAGTCACAAAAATTATTTTGGAAAGACAACAAAAAACACCCATAAAATAAGCATATCATTGATGTTGAGTTTCTATAAGCCATATGAGATAAATACCTCTTTTGAATATGAATCAAGACACATATAATATTTTTAATTTCCATCAAAAGTTCATATTTATCATCACATTGATAAATGATAATGGTTTCATTTGGAATATGAAATGAAACATACCTTATTTATAAATTTACACGGGATACACATAAATAAATCCAATACATGCCTAGAATCAAATCAAATTACCCTAAATGGGAAATCACAAGATTTTCCAGCAGAAATTTTCCACAAACATTAATTAGGGAAGAACTATAAACTTGATATTCATCCATCATATCATTAAGTGTTTCCACTAATAATATAATATCTTATCATTTATTTAGTAATTTGATAAGATTTTTAAATTCCTTATATATAAAATTATGGGTTAAGCCACAATAAAATATGGAATTAGTTGTTCTAGAGTGGATTATAAGTGTTCCTTTCACCATGTCAGTACCATATCCCACTTTAGTAGTCATGATCGCATGAGGTTTCCATTTTTATTTAGTCTTAAAAGGTTTTTTAAATTTACCATCAAAATCCTTAAAATTCATAAATTGGTTATCATAATTACCATTTCCATGAATTCTAATCATTGGAGTTTGGGTGGTGAATTTGTTAGTGTATTATTTTCCTCCATTTCATTAACCATCTTATTCATCCACTTTCATCACTCATTAGCTTTATGACCAATCTTCAACATTCAACACACCTCCCAGTTCCATTCAATGAATTCCCATGAATCTTTTTCCCACATTTTTATTATGTAGATAAAAATAATCTCATTCCACCATGAGATTTATACATGTTTTTATATGAATCAATCCACCGTTTCTTATCAAAACCATGGGAATATTGGGTAACTACAATCAACATTTACACCTTGATAGCACATCGAACGATATCTTTATTTCTACAGAAATATTTTATGGATAACTTCTTCTGGATACATGGTTTTTAACCTGCTAAAGAATCAATCAATATTACTTTCATCTTATATGATAATACCATAAGTGTACCTCCTAAGACATTAAAATTTTTGCATATGTACAAATGGATTCATCTTCTTATTATTTAGCTCATGGAATTCAATCTCTATTTTCAAATGAATAATGATAGGAAATTACTTATTTAAAAAAAAATCATAAACTCATCCCACTCCATTGATTGAATTTATTCTTATTTTCTAATATTTCTGATTAAATTTCACCACTGATCTATTTCACCTTCTAATGGATAGACATCCAGAAATATTTTTTCATTCTCTGAACACTGTAGAACATGAAATATATTATCTATGGTACATATCTATTTCTCAGTGACTTTTGGATTAGTAAAACCACTAAAATAATGTGTATTTTTCCTAATAAAAGACTCAATGGATCATTATTTCCTCTTTTTCTATTTTATAAGTTTATCATATTTCATATCTTGAGAAATTTATGTGAGTATAGAAATTATATTTTTCATTCTATCTCCCATTACATATTTTTCTCAAGAAGAAAATAATTTAATTTTCAATCACATTAAGTATGAACATGATTCCATTAGGTTTAAACCATCTAATAAAACCAAAATCCATGGTGTGAGAAAAAATAATTATAGTGTAAAATAATATAATATTGAAAAATAATTTATTGGATGTATAAATTAGGACACCTTCTTCTCATTCTCTGGAACCTTAGGTTTAACCAAGGTTATGTTACCAAAACATTAAGATTTTTTCATATTATTATACTTATCACAAGGGTTTTCACTGATTCTTTCTAATACTAATCTCAAAATATTTAATATAACATTCCTACTATACCAACTACAATGACCCCAGATTTTTATATATAAATATTAAATTATTGGAGTTGAATATTCAATACATTTTACAAATAAATTCTATAGGATTGTAATGGTTTAATGTATTTGTAGAATAGATATGTAATATTCTTATAAAATATCTTTAACAACTCCCATAAATATCTTTCCAATTAAAAAATTTTATTGATATACCCTACTAAATACCTTTCTTCATATCCTGGAGAAAGAAAACATTAGTAAGGGAGAGATCATGTTCTCAGAAAGGGAAACATTCGAAATTTTAATTTATGATCATATTAAATCACAAGATAATTATAAGGCTATGATATCATGACTGTAACAAACAATGTTTGTACCAAATTTTTCAAATATCATAAACATGAGTCATGGAATAAAGCTTAATCATTACAAACTAAATGATTCATAAGAGTAAAAAATATAATTAAATTAATCAGGAACCATAAGTTAATTTAATAAATGTGTAGAACCATCATATATATTGAAACCATTTCACATGTTAAGGTTAACTACCAAGATAATCAAATCATAATGGATCTTGTCTCAACACCAGTTTCTTATAGTGGATCTATAAAACCCTGAAATTTTAAAAGAAAAAAATTAGTTTTGATGTAATATATGACATATGGTGCAAATATAAGACAATAATATAACACCCTAAGACTTAATGGTATTATTATCTTACAAATTTTATCTCTTTAATATCTTGTGATGCACGCAGAACCGAGCTTAATTGAAACAGAATACTATATTAAAATATTATTATTTAAAATGTGACTGTTATAACCTAGAAATTAAGTTTGTGGGTATGAAGAGTACTAAATAAATTATGAAAATTATATGTTTTACACATTATGAAACAAATTCATTGGTTATATATTTATTGTAAAAAAAATCATTTCAAATAAAATGAATTTTTTTCTAAAAAATATCATTCTTTCTAAAAGGATGTTTTGTCTTGATTTGAACACGGAATTTAAAATTAAATTTTACCAATTTTATAAAATGAATTTGGAAAAATAAAAAAATAAAATAAACATTTCAAAATTATTCTTGGTTGAATTATTTATAATTTCAGGGAAAGATTAATTTTTCATGGACTGTGAAAAATACTAATTTTTTATGAAAACAAAATCCCTTTAATTTATAATATTGACAAAGTAAAATTATATATTAAATTTATTAATGTAAAATTATTTTAATTATATTAAGAAATAACTTATTTAGGTCATTCTAATCAATTTCATATTGAATTATGATATAATTTTTTAAAAACTGTTGGATGTTTTTCTTTGGAAAATAGTCTTTTATGCATATTTTGTTTTAATTTTAAACATTATTCTAAACATTATGTGGATTTAAATTAGAAAAATGTATTAAATATTTAAATTAAAAATAATTTACATTTATAATATGTTAAAATAGATTTTATACCATTATGAATATTCAAAGTAGTAAAAACTAATTATCATCGTTAAGGTAAAAATAGGTTTTTGGGGGTTAAACCAAAAATTGAGGGTTCAAAATGAGTTATACTATTATAAAATCTATTTTATAAACATAAATAGACCTTATAACATCAAAGGATAGATAATGGCCTCTTTTTGGATCCCAATGGAATGTAAAAAATTTGGGTTTACATTATTCTTTTTGAAAATTCCATGTGTGTCGTCTCCCCAACTTATAAAAGGTCACTCCTAACCTTCATCTCTTCAAACCTTTCAAGATTTTTTACAAGAAAAAACACTTAAATAATATCCCCAACATCATTATAAAATTTATTATGATAATTATCTTCCACAAATACTTATTATAGGGTCTATAATAGGAGACCCAAATGTGGATTCTCTAAGAGAAGGTAACTATCTAAATGAAGCTCTTTTGTTTTCGTTCTTCTTTTTCCATATTCATGTGTTTATTAAAACATAAAATATAATAAATTTAGTAACTAAATATATTAATATTTTATTAGTTTTATATAAAAATACTTTTCTATATCCTCTTTCATTAAATGGAAATTGAAATCATTGATTGTGTGTACAGCAGACTACTGTCTCACGAACCGATGTAACTCATTTTCAATCAATACACGGGCGGTAAAATGTTTTAATAGGATCATATATGATATTATAAAAATATATATAGTTCTATTATAAATTAATAACATTCTTCAAACCATTATATAGTAGGTTAAATCATGTTAAACTAAAAGGAAGTGTGGGATAAGGGACTTCATCTTTGTTTCCCTTCATTGGGACATATTGTAATGTTATACAGAAAATATATTTTATATAGTGTATAAGCTACCCCATATTCATTTAATATCATGAATAATTCATAATTAAATTATTTTAATTTTTAATTTTAATTATTTCAAATAAAGGTATTTGACATAAAAATTAAAGTGTTAAAAAATTCAAAATCAATTTATTTAAATTTGGTTATATTACTTCTTCATTACCTTTAACATTTTAAAAGTATGATTGTAAATATTTTTTACTCAAATAAAATTTATTTCAAATTTTTTATGTGGATTTTATTTTTATACACATAATATATTCATTTATTAACTCTCACTTCAATGTTACTTTCTTTTGTAAGGGTTTATTTCACAATCTCATTCTAATTGGGATTGATTATTCTTGAATTTCCATTCGAAGAAACTTTTTAATCATTTATAAAAAAACCATTTTATTTTATTCTCCTATATTAATTAATTATGCTTTCAATTTTAATTACCATGTTCTTTTCTTTGGAACCTAAAAATACTGAGAATGTTTTTTAAGAAAATCCAACTTTATTTCTCTCTTTGATCAAAATTTTTTTTCTTCAAAAAACATTATTTCTAAAAATTATTTCAAAAATGTTTATTACCATTCTCCAAAATATTTATTAAATACATTTTTACCCATGTTTTAAATATTAAAAAATTTACTTAATGTAATCTTTTTCTGGTTTTCGGAACAAGGACCATTTGGCTTTTACTAAAAAAGACAACCAGTTTTTTTAATGTCTATGCAATGAATAGAATTTCCAGTCATAATTCTATCTAAAAGTTTCAAATAATGCATTATATCTTTCAAAAAAAATTAAATAAAATTATTATAGGAATATATTTTGAACTTTTAGTTTTAAAAATATTTTCAAATTGAAATGGTTATTTTTCTCAAGAATATTTTTAATAATGTTTTTATGGTAATTCTATTTACCAATGATGTAAACCCTTTATTATACTGAAGATACCATTATTACATTTTTTATTGAGACCATAATTATTATTTATCTAAATATTTTATGATCATTTTGACTATGTAAGGTATTGAAATTCCTTTTCTTGAATAATTTTTATTATCATTAAATTTTCGTTGAAATATTTACTTTTGTGTTATCATTGGACATTAAATTTCACATAAATATTCAAATTATTTATCATTGATATTCATATTAAATAATTAATATATCATTTATATATATGGTATTTTAATTGAAAGATATATGATTTATTGGAGAAATTATTTTTAATTAGTATTCCATACACCATACTAAAATTTACTGATAATGTATATTTTTTCTGAATTAAATCGATTAATTTATATATGAGGAATTATTTGGAAATTAAGATATTGATATGGCCTAGTTATATATATCACCTTGAGTCGTTGGTAATATCCCAAGGTGAATCAGTTCGATAACTTTAGCTTAATGGGTTTCTTGAGTATACAAACCTATCAGTTTTAAACTATCCAGTGAAAGGTCTTGACAATAAAGGTATTATGATACCTAAGATCATAATATCCTATAATTATACATTTCTTTTATTAAAAATTAATTAATTAACAAAAATTTATTTTCAGAAAGATATGATCTATGGATTCATTTAATTCTCATTTTATTGACTAAATGTAATTTTTTCAACTATTTATTTTTTCATATTGATTATTCCATAGATATTCATGATAGTTAGGTTTCTAATTAAATGGAATGTATTCTTAATTTTTTATCTTTCCATATTGACTATTCCTTATTTATAATATTTCAATTTCTCATGATGGCTTCCAATTTCCATAACTCTTACTGAGCAATTGAGTTAAAACTTATTATTTTCAATTCCAAGAAATTCATGAATTGTCTTATGAATTATATATAAGGAAATTTTCGAGGGAATAATGATACTTTCAAGTGAAAAAATATGTTGTAATATTTTTTCATGTGTAATTTAAGGATCAAGTATGTATATAGTTTACGAAGAATACAAAACTATTCGGTCCTTTAGGATGAAATCACTTTTATCTTATTCAAAAGTAGTAAAGTAACCACCGACTCTCATCTATTGGGATCGATCTATTTATATTTTGTATTAAAGGAAGTTGTGTAGAAACCTTGGGAATAAGATTTAGGAAAAAATATATTAGGAAACATAACAGTATAATAAAAATTAAGCATAAGTCCATAAGAACATCTTAATGTTTTGTTAAGGTAGAGATAATATAGATCTCATAGTAATAAATGAATATCTGGATAAGAAAAGTAGACATGGTTTTAGAACATATGTACCAAAGGGTAATAACTATAAAAAAAGGTGTGCAAGGATTGCCTCAGTTATTACATGTTACATGATAATGGATCTTACTACACACTA
Source organism: Viscum album (assembly GCA_963277665.1). Classification (NCBI taxonomy): domain Eukaryota; kingdom Viridiplantae; phylum Streptophyta; class Magnoliopsida; order Santalales; family Viscaceae; genus Viscum; species Viscum album. Next base: position 1,601,783,244 of record OY728141.1, on the reverse strand, counting down.
ATTTTGATACTCTTAGGTGATATTATTTTATAATTCATATTTTATTTTCAAATTATTATGAAGTATTTAAATAGATTATGGAAATGAATGTCATATTTTAAAACTAAGGTGTTGAATATTTAAAATATGGTTTCATGATTTAGAAATTTCATAATTTTATTTTTCATTATTATGTGTTTTCCCACTATGATTATTATTTCTCTCTATATAAATTTTTTAGTTAATAGATAGAACCTGAAGGAATCATGTTAACATTAAATATGATGGACAACATGGTGACTATGAGCAACCAAATGGGAAGACGAGTCAGGTGAAAGATATCATGATTATACCTAATAATTTAACCCAAAATATGATTAAAATCATATAACATAAAAAAATATAAGACTCCAAAAAGTGTTGAATGGTGGAGTTATCTGAGATCATGAGTGTTGGTTTCCATAAACAAAAGAATGATTGATTTTTTTTCATGTCAGAAATGTGGAAAAAGACACCCATGAAAGTGACTCAAATGAATTTGGAAATGTTTTATGTGTGGAAAAGAAGAGAATAAAGAAATAATTAACTAAGGAAAAATGAAGAACATGATTAAAGGAAATAAATTTCATCATAGGGACCCATTTATAGTTCATTTCCTTATATTTTGGGAAATTGTTAATTATCTGAGTCAGTTTCCTCTCACAAAAGTTAACCCCTTGACCATGGAATGGAATATGTTAAAATGAAATGGTTCAAGTATTTATGTATTGGGATTCAATATTTATATTATAGAATTATTTTTTGACAAATAATATTTTGGTTCCAAGAATCATGAAATATCTAAGGTTTGTGATGAATTTTATAAAAATATATTTCGTTATAAAGATATGAGTCATGGATACCATCATGGGTTTATGAGTATAGGATTTATTATATTATCCAATTATTAAACATCCCTTTTTAGGTTTTATATCATGTGATTCTACCAATATTAAGTATAATTTGGGTGACATTTATGGTAATACAACCAATTTTATTAGAATATATTTTAGTGAAAAATATATTTAAAGAACAATGCCCTTACATTTTTTTGGAATAATTTTAAAGTTATTGGTAACCTTCAGGGTTTATCTTATATTTTATTTCGAGGTGATTACAGGTTATTAACATTAATAATCATATATAAATTATATTAATATAGTTTTAGAAAAATTACAATCCACAAGTTAGATGACAATCCATTGAATCTGGAAAAGGTCACAGAGCATGAAACCATAACTAAATGATGACAATGATTTTGTTCCAACCACTAAACAATGTGTGGTTCTAGTTAATATATCCTTTTCTACTTAAAATGATTTCATAGATAAATATTAATATTGAACAAGTGGTATTGATATTGAGGTATATAGATTAATTTATTATATTGGGTAAATTATGATATCTACTTTAGTTTTATTGAGATAGAAGTAATTACTTGTTACTATTTTATAGACATTATGATCCATTAAAAGTTAATTTTAGTGCTTCTATAAAAAAATCATTTTTGAAAATTCATTTCTTGGAGTAAGAGATGATGTGGTAATTGATTGAAGTATAACCAAAGGATTAAATTATGATTATGAAATAGAAATACATCAAGTAAGTATATTTTCTTCTATTCACAATCATGATGGTAAAGGAAATCTTCAACATTAAGGTAAAGGACCTTGAAACAAAAATTGTATCCAATTACCTTTATAGCTAGGGAATCAAATGGTATTTTAAATAATTACATATTTATGGTTTTGAGGTCCTTATCATTTCATTTATTTCTAAATTTTTTATAATCACTGGTCTCTATCAATCTCTATAATTATTAACACTATTCTTCCATTTCCATATCTTTACCTTCCACAAACATTCTATTATTTGGAAACCTAGTATGTGTTATTTCAGAATAGCTTTTTACATCTATTTCTATCTTATCAAGTGGATACTTTATTAACCCTGTTTATAAAGTGGAATTTTAGCAAAGCTATTTTCAAATGTAAACCCATTGATTATCAAGATATGTATTAATTTATAAGGATGAAATTTATTTAATGGGGGTAGAATGTAACAACCTAAGATTATAAAATAAAAAAATTATGTTCAATCATGTATATGACTGCAGAGACCCCAAACCTAGTAGTCCAGAGCCAGTGTCTATATTATTACATAAGAAACTGATAAAAGTTATTGCATCCTAATGTACCAAATTGTTTAATAGTCTTGTTAAACTACAAAAATACTTAAAATTCACATTGAAATTAATAACATAAAATACAAAAAAAATCTTTGAGAAATCCATTATTATTCATATAATATCCCTAAAATAAATCATAATACACTTCCTAGTATCCTGGGGAGAATAAAACAAAAAAAAGAGTTCATCTCACATGCTCGGTAAGGGTAACCATATAGTGTAAGCTATAAATATATAAGGCACAAACACTATGGAAAGTTAAATAACTTATACACTTGTAATTTAATCAATAACATGAGAATAATATTATAGAAATAAATAATGATAAAATAATTCAATATAAATAATCACATGATCTTGAAACTTAACCATGTATATTCTAACTAATCAAATAATCATATGGAATATCAATAAATGGATTCACAATGATGTAATTCATAATTACAAATATTTAAAATATATCATTCAGCCCTTATGCTATGATATCTAAATAAATGGGTAAGGCCTCTTCCAAAATCCATTTTAGTTGGTCTATTGAGACCTACTGTTGCATCAAGGGGAATCCAATAATCAAGCCCCACACATCACATACTAATTAAAATCGATTATTCATATTAATAGGGTGAAATGTAATCAATATAAATATTAATATTGAAAAACTAGCATTGTTAACAATTTCCCCAATTAATAATCATAATCATAAATAATTCAGATTAATATGAATTGTATAAACTGGTACATTCCAAAAAAACTAATCATAAAACATCTAGAAAAATATAAATAATGGTATAAATAAAAAATATCCCCATGGGATCATAAGTAATATAGATTTTTTATTCCATTTAGTAATATAAATACCATGATGAGATCATTAAAAAAAATTTTGATAAAAATCACCCTTACCATTTGAAAATCCCGTTTTAAAACAAAAGAACCACAAAACATTTTGAAATTAATTTTTTTTAAGTAACATTTTAAAACATTAAAACTGACAAGTAAAATATTGATTGGTCATGATTCTACAAAATTATGTTAATCCCCTACAAGATAAAATAAATATTCCTTTAATATTTCTGAGAAATGCCAAGTAGAATTTTTTTTGAAAATGATATAATGATTCCTTCCAAGAAAAATTAAAAAGTAAAAAGGGGTAAAAATTTGATAAATAAATAATTTTCATAAGTTTAAAAACATTTTCTAAAACATTTTTATAAAAAATTGGTTTTTATGAATAATAATTCCAAACCGAATAGATAAATAAAATTTTAGTTTATTAAAAACATATTTTAATCATTCTAAGTATCAAAGAGTGGAAAAATGTAACTATTAAATAAAAAAATGTTTAATAACTATATTGGAATAAGATAGATTTATTTTAAGATAAAAATATCAAATATTTCCCCCAAGGGAGATTTGAACATAAACCATCCCAAATAATGTTGAGATTGTGAAATTAACCCCTACTACATTATTAACTTATGAATTTTAAAACCAATAAAACAAATTAAATAAAATGAAACATTAACCATGAAGATAAATAGATTCATGAAATAAAATATTAAATGGTTATTATATTCACCACAAAAAATAAATAAGTGGTGAATGTATCGTATGTCTCATCAGATTAAAAGTGATATGAGAAACCCTTACCTCGGGTCTAATTTCCTTTGTACATGTTCATAAGTCTTGTATAATGGTTTTATGAATATTTTTAATTCAAAAAAGAACAGTAATATTATTTATAATATCATATATGATCCCCCTATAACGTTTTACATCCAATTTTTTTAATAATACTTCATTATTTTCATCGTTTCATGTGATAATGGCCTTGTTTTCTCATGCGCATTTTGTCATGAAAGTTGCAGTACATGTGAATATGATATATTTATATATATAAAAACACTATAATTATAATAATGTAATAAATTTGATATTTAATCATTTATACATTTTTATAACCATTTATTATAGTTAAACATGGAAAATGAAATGCATTTCTTTGTGGAGACGGTGGGTCGTACATACGCATAAGTGATGATATCATTCAATTAATGAGTGAAAGGGTAAGAAAGTGGGTGATATATTAATTTTATAGAAACAAAATAATCTCATATATATTTTATATCTATATTTATATAATCTATATTATGGTATATGAAAATTGTAAGTGAAAAATGATTCACAACGCTTCGTGAGGTGGTAGATCAACGTACACACGGGTGACATTTTCATATTTGAAATGGAATGGAACATAAAAAGGTATATTTGATCTTAAAATTAAATAATTATAATAATATCATATATATCATATCATATATATATATATATTTGTGTGTGTTTTTTATCCATCAAAAGATCCATCCTTGAAAGGAGGGGATTGAAAATAAAATACATTAGTTCGCAATGCGGTAGTCCGATGTGCACACAATCAATGATTTTGTTTCCCATTTGTTAGAAGTGAAGATGTATAAATATTATTTTATAAACATAATATCATATAACTATATGTTAGATTCTTTTTTGTTATGTATTATGTCTTAAGACATAATTTATGGTGGAAAAAAGAATAATTAAAATGAAAGAGACTTAATAAGACAATTACATTATCTAAGAGAAACCACCTTTGGATCTCCTCCTAAGAACAATAGGGATGGTCTTTTGGGAGTAACAGAAGATCTATAATATTTATACATATTTTAGGGATTTATTTTGGTAGGTTAATTTTGAGTAAAATGGCTTGAAGTCTATGACTAAGTTAGTGGAGGGAGAACCCTTTTATAATTGGGGAAAGGGAACCCTCTATAAAATTACAAGGAAATTTATGAAAAGAATCCAAAATAATAAATTAATTTATGTGAAAAAAAATCATAAAAACATTAGTTCAGAATTATGTGTATTATAAGAGATAAATATTTCTGTAAAATAATATTTTGAAAATTTGGTTATTCATTTTAGCCCTTATCTTCCTCGTATAACCCCATGGAAAACTTGTTTTTACCATAACTGTAGTAAATAATTTTTACTGCTTTAAAAATTCATTCTAATAAATAATAATATTGAAATTATAAGATAATATAAATTTTTCAGATTCCAAATATTTAATATATTTTTCTAAATTCAATTCACAAAATTGTATTAATTTAATTTAAAACTATACCCATAGACGAGACGAAAAAACAGGTTTTTAGAGATACCATTATTATAAGTATAGAAGATTTTAACATGAAAATTAAATATGAAATTGATTCCCATGAAATAAATTAGTTAAAAATATTATAATTTATCCAATTTTATAGTTAAATATTTTTAAAATATAAATTATAATTTTAAATAATTTAAACCAAAAATTTGTTTTTAGAAAAAACAAATCTGTATTTTTCACTATTGATCGAAAAATGAATCATTTCAGAAAAATAAAAAAAATGACACTAAGAATATTTTGATTTGATGATTTAAGAAAATAATTTTACATTATCAATTAAGTTTTATAAAATTGTCAAAAATTAATGATAAATTATGTGTGAAAAATGTAACTAAACAACCTCTTAAAAAAATATAGTTCTTTTTAAAACATTTTTTTTCATTAAAATGATTCTTATTTAATTTATAATCAATATATATCAATTGAATTTATTTTTTACATATTTAAAACAAAAAACATAATTTAGTCTATAATATTCATACTTACTAACTTAATGGCTATTTTATGATCGTCATGTTTAAATAATAATATTTTAATTGAGTACCATGTTCTATTTAAACCCGGTGTTTAATAGTTTGATGACCACCAAATGAAAATAGATAATTATAGAGATTAAAAAGTTCTTGAAACATGGGTATTATTTTTTCCACTAAAAAAAGTAATTAGTATCATAATTATATGATGTCTAGATGATTAAATCATTTAAATCATTTAACCTCTAAGGGGAAACGAGATCGCAGGACCCTAGGAAGGTCATGAGAATGGATCATAAACTACATGTGATCTGAAAATTTTCACATAAATCCTCTTTGACAAACGCACATGATTTTATAATGATTTCTAGAAAATAACCAAAGATCATGAGAAGACTTCCCAAGGATTTCCTCTGATCATGTGACTTTTCAATCGATAGAGGTTTAGAAATCACACAAATACCCTTCTAAAATACTTGTGTAAATAGGAAAAATCTTCATGCATTGGAGAGTAACATTGATTTTCATGTACATTATTATGAAATTCCCTATAAACATGTCGACCTTTTCATGTGAGTGCATGTTTGGTTTTTACCTTCATCATGAAAAGAACCTTGGGCACATCTATTCAGTCTTGTAATTCCCCTTAGTCTCTACAGACCAGCGGAGGGGATTTCATCATTTCTCACACGATGCATCACAGATGAGAAGAGTGATTTTTTTGACAATTATTTCATGTCGTAATGAAATCCTCTACAGATCACACGACACCCCAACAAATAGCCAATGGGAAAAGGATGGATATATTGTAAAATAAATAATATAAATATGGAAAGTAAAAAACATCTCATGAAGATAGGACATGTTTATTTTCATGTAATGGGGTTACATGCCTCATGTTATCATCATTGATCACACGAGGACCCTTCGATAATCCATATTTATCTCATGATAGTACTGTAACAAGTCATCTTAATCTCATGAAGGAATGCAGACAAGTATTCTTTGATCACATGAAGAACAATCCAAATGCTTCTTCATCTCACGAAGACTATCCAACATGTCAAATCAGTGGTTAAAATAACATTTACCATGTTAATGTGATTCTAAGAAATTCATTTGAAAATATGAGTCCAATAAATATAGCAATGATAAAGTGTTCTTGCAATCATTTTTTATCATCCAACGCCTTGGATGACCCAGGATAAGATCATTTGAAGCTCGTGATGCACTACTCCCTCCACTAACTACATCTCGTATATATGATATACACTTTGTGCAAGGAGATTTATAACTGGGGTGGATATCCCTATAAATTATTTCCTTTATGCACAAAAATACACCTGTAGATGCATGGAATACTCACAAGGGCACAAAAGAGCAGACTTCTAGGAGTGGAATTCCATGAAATCATATGATTCATCTATGAGGTAAAACATGAGGAATGACTGATGTATAAAACATCATGTATATGTGCTTCACATGATCATCCCATTGATCACGTGAAGGAATTTTGGAGTGATGGAGATATTATATGAAGTAATTTCAACATATATACTTGATCATGTGAAACATCAATAAGCTAGTGCTTGAGAAAAATTGTGGAATATATGAAACTAAAGATGAAAAATATGGAAGTCTTACATGAAGATGGATACACTAGTTTCCATAAAAAAGAATAATGTTCTTTGAATGGCAAATCAATATTAGGTTAAAGCACCCTGACATGTTGACCAAGAGTTGTGAAGTCCCGTAGACATGTCAGCAAAGAAACACACGACCCTTCAGGCATATCATCCAAGTCCTTTAAATATCTATGAACATATCGGCCATGTCTTAAAATTTATTCTTGACATATCAACTAGATCATGTAATTCCCTCTATAAATTCCATCCAAATTTTACCATAGCCTTCCAAATTGTCAACCATAGTCATGCGACAACCCTAGATGTGTTTATGTTGATCATGTGAAGACCCTCAGACATTTCAACCATGTGATACGATAGTCCAATGGACATACCAACAACATTATGTGACACAACTCAAGATTGTCTGATTCAGTCATGATAATCACCCTATATCATGTTACCCAAGTCGTACTGACAATCAATTCATGTTCGGAAGACCGTCATGAATTCTCTGGTAGACAACTATGACATGTATAACAGACAACCCCAACATGCCAAGCAGGTCATGTGGACACCCTGTGACATGATATACTTATCTGGAAGACACACTTGGACATACATCAATTCAAACTCTGACAAATATGATTCTTCTCCAAATAGTATATGTAATATACCTTCCTAAGACCAAATCTATAATTGGAATCCACATCTGGGTAATTCCCTCTATGTCCCATACACTCTGGCCCATAGAACCCAACTACTCTCATGGTTTTATCATTATTTCTCATCCATCATTGGGTTTCGTATATTATTGTACTATGAGGACTCTAATTCATTATATAATCAGCATATGTAGTATTCCTTCTTAATAAATGATATAAATTTAAAACTCTCCTAGAATTCCACCCTAGTGCATAAGTCTCGTATCTGTATGTAGTGTGTTTGATCGCTTGTTATCCCATGTTTTCCACACCATGGAAGGTTCATGTGGTATTATAGATTCTCAATGTTCATATCACTTGCATCATAAATCTTCCCTTTCCATGTAAACCTTAGTGTGTAATCCCAATTCAGTGATATGATACGACTACCCCCCATACAAGGGAAACCACCTTGAGGTAAGTCCTCAAGGCTATGCCATATTTGTAAATCCTATAGAAATAACCCTCAGGGGACTTAATTACCTGTCACCAACCATCATAGAGTTGGTGGTATACTGAACTATTATGAATTTTATTCCTTTTATAAGAAAGATACGTAGAATTCCTTCCTAAAGATCGACCTCAGTACCCGGTTCTTAAGTACCCTCATATAGGCCCTTTATTCATTATGTTAAGCTACATGTATTAAAACATCTACTTGAATCATGTTATATATAGGATATGATGTATTCATCATAAAGGTTCAATATCATTATCCAAAAAACAATCTCCAACCTAGACAGTTGTAAACTCCAGAGAACATGGTTTTATGGCTTCAAAACACAAGAAATTTCCTAATACTAAGATGTAATAGAAAATGAATGAAGAACATAAGATGCATAAATATGGTCTCATTAATATAACCCCCCTTTATGCATTGAAGGATTAAACACCAGATCATTTTGTTTGGGTAACCAGTTCTATATAAGGATTAGGAAGAGATTCATGAACATCTGTTAAATCACTAAGAGAGTCCTAAAATAGGCAATAATTCCCCCTAAATTAGTGTAATGAGCCCAACCTCCCATCCTCTAGACCAATATGAGATCCCAATCATCATTGGGTCTAAAATCCCAATGGATCACCTCACATTGGAATGTAGATATGTACTCAATTATGGATATGGGAATAGTTGGGAGTTTCTACGAAAGGAGGAAATGAAAAACCCAATGTGAATGATTGTAAAACCATACTAGAATCCCCCACAATCAAGATTAAAATAAAAATTAATGATGTTGAACCTAGCATAGAAGCATGTAATTACATAATAACTGAATCATTATAGGCGGTGATCATCATGTCTTATGAACCCTGTGGATAACCATGTACACCCATCATCATTCTAGGGAAAAAAATTGAACCTAACATGAATCTATCAAAAAAATTGACAGGTTGACCATGTGTCAGTAAATTTTGGCATGACTAATGAAAAATACAACATACTAGGGTCCCCATGAAATATTCCATTCACATGATTAAAATTATGTTCGAGAAAAACGGATTTATTGGGGATAATAAAAGGAAATTAAGTTACCTATGCATAATTGATTGACCATGTTTCATACTTATGATGATATACTTATCAGTGACCTTGTTCCATGTTGTATTTATGACTATTGATACGACTCTCATAGACATCAACTTGACATGCGATCATGAATTCATCAAGGGGGTGCTTTGGAACCTCTTCCAAGGTAGTAATATCTACATGTTTTTAACCCACATCAACCACCCTACACCTTCATCTTTGGGTGGAAATGAAATAGTTTTGTAATAACAAAGACATGGAATGATCCCAACCCTTGAGACTACATTTAAAGGTCTTAAAAAACTGAATTTGACAAGCCCATATTTTTTAGGGATATCTATAGAAAAACCAATGGTATTCATTATCACCACCAATAACTTAAGAATATTACCCCTAGAGCACTGATAATAGAACCTTCCATATCTATTAAAGGTGGATCATGTAGTCAACTACGGATCCATACATGTTTATGAGCCAGTAGGTAGGGATTATTTAACCCAAATAACCAGTTTCATGCTATTGGTTCCCCTCAATCACCTATTGAAGGCACCTCTTGACACATTTACACCTTGAACACTCATGCACAGGTGACAAAGAAGTCATGTATGGAACAGGAAGACGTGGATAAATGGGAGTGATCTCATATCCGTCCTTCAATGGATGAAATCCATCAGCATATTTTGGAAGTATCCAGTAGTAAGATTCATATATCTACTCGCTCAGATTAAGTATGCATTGGGGAGGAACATATATATAACCCCATTCATAAATCCCATCAGTATATTCTGATGGAATAAGTATGGTAGAAGTGGGATCATATCCCAGATTCAATCAAAGATATCTTCTGATAAATATTGGGGACTGTAATTGTACAGATATATATCCCATCACACACTTTACTAATGTGTCACTACAATCTAGAAATATTTCTAGAACTATGTTAGCATATTCCAACACTCTTATAGATATAGGGACATGTACAAATTCATATTCTGATAGCCAGAGCAGCATATCACTATGATCAGTTTGAATAGGTGGCTACTCTAGTTTAATCCCACATTATTTCTCCTATCCATGAGGATTATGAATATATTCTAGTATCGGATAAGTCCTAATTATAGGCTTATATCCTTGTTCAAACGATATATCACCAAATAATTTTTTAACATTCCTCAGGATAGGTGAAAATTACTATCAAAAAAGGCTAGTGGCATACTCCAAAGACATAGGACCTAGCTTGTATCCCTATTTTGACTAAGGCTCACCATGTGAGAGCGACACATGCCTTGGGGTAGGATCATATTTCTGTCAATAAAGACCAATGGAATGCTCCAAAAGCACAAGACTGGGCTCAAATCCCCATTCCAAATGAGTTTTATCGATATAATATGGAAGTCACCTCAGAGTAGGATCATATCCTTACTATTGAAGCTACTTGGCATTGTACAGCTACTCATGGAATCTAGGATCATATCCTTACTTCCACCAATGGATGAATACACCAGTATCCATTAAAGGCTATATAAGAGGATTCACATATCCCTTCTCCAATCCTGGAGTTTCATTGACCAATCCCAACTGGGGATACATATTTAAACCATGATCATATCCTCACTTCATCCAGGTTTGACTGGAAAATTTTGACAACCACCTAAAGGCAGGCTCATATTTCTACACCTAATACATAATCTCCCTGGAATACTCCAGTAACTTCTTAGCCCCGGGTTCATATTCTTGAAGAACCAAATAGTTATCAATATATTCTAGAATCCATCGCGTATTATGATAATATCCCTTCTCAACTCCAAAATTTTGGTTGGAATATTCTGACCACAATACAGAATGAGGCTTATATCTCTCATTTTCTCAATGCCATTATCCTTGAGGCTTATTGACACATATCAGCCACAACTCCAGGGTCTGTCGAATCTTCAACCAAAGTAGAAGTTTATTATTACCTTGATAGTTCTCCTTGTAGTAGTGTAGAGATGAGTCATAGGGACTCTACTCCTAAACTTCATCGTAGTCAACCTCCCCACGTGGATATATCCCTCAAATAATGAAATCCCCCCATTTTCCAAACACCATCATGTAGATTAGTTCTAAAAACTCAGACAACTTCATAAATATGGGTTCTAGAAACACCAAGGTTAACCACATATATTACACCATAAACTAACATTGGCACATCACCACAATCAGTTGGATACCCAGAGAAGCATCCTATGTTCTCTGATTATGTGGAGGTATACAAATATAATAATGATGAGGCCTATATGTATATATAGGGATATTTTTCCATTAAAAACCTCACAACCTTGTTTTTTCCCATCAACACTTCTGAAAATTAGAACCCAGATAAACTAGAGAAGAATTTCATACCATACAATTGCCAAAATATATGGGAAACTCATAAGTGGCTAAAGGTTAAACTTACACCTTATCAGGATATGAGGTTAATATCTAGATTATAAATGCTCATTATTTTAGCAATACATGGATGCATTATCTGTATCCCAACGCCTATGGATAGAGGAGATTGATAAACACCTAAAAATTGTATGTCTTCATATCCTAAAAACTCCCCATAAACTGATTTTCAGAGACCTATCTGGGATAAGTATCTGAGGGTCGGGAAAATATGGAGCATTTCACTTCAATATGTCATCAGACCAGCAAATCCACCTAGATATGACATCCTATAATGTTTTATCCTCAATAGAAATCAGGGGACCATGTAATGGACATTCCAATTGGTCAATAAAATTAAATTCCCATGATTAAAAATTTAAAATATGCAATGAATGGAGGAGATGGTTTTGAATAGAATCTTAATTTGGTCCCCTAGAACCAATGGGAATGCCTTACAGACATAGATTTTGAAGTTCTTTACAACCCAATGACTTCCCATAGCAAATGACACCCATCATGGGATTCCATTACACCCAACCCATACACAAATAGAATTTCATAAAATATAATGGATCATAATAGTAGCTACCATGAAAGTCATCCGGGAGAAAACCCAACATATAGGTCTAGGGGGAAATTTACCACTACCTCCACCCCTCAATCCATCAAACCCTGAGAGGATCCAACCCATATCAATGGAAACTGAAGACCAGCCCTATCCTATAGGGATAGAAATTTTTTTATGTCAATCATTATTATCAGGATCAACACACTCGAAGAGGATCATAGAGGAATATGTGGAATTTAAATATTAACCACAACTCATATGGATAGGAGAATTTATATCTTAATTACTATATCATGAGTCATAAAATCCTTTATTGGAATCATAAAACCCTCAAAAACAGGATCAATAAGTTCCAATTGTGGCCCAAATAGTTTCTAACCCATAGGGTTTGGAGAATTTTTATCATTTTCATCACATCGAAAAGAATAATTCATCTCCATGTTAGGAGGTAAATATTTGTGGTCAGTATACCATTCATTCCACTCGCTACCAGAAACCCCAATTTCATTTGGGTACCATTAATGAAACAACACAAGAAACTCCATCAAGATCACTATTCATGGATAGAGATAGGATGAATGTAAGGAGAAAGAAACCAAACCCCATAAGGTTCAGAATACAAAGTGGTCCAATATGACTAGGGGTTAGAGAAATGATCCTGATGTAGCCATTGAAAGAGGAGTAAGTAGTCCAGCATTACCAAATTACATTCATGGTAATGGGATAACTACTATTTCCCAATACACCATGGTAAATTTCATCCCAATCAATACGATGGATGATTTGGATCAAGATGAAAACATAGAGTGATAAGATGTAGAAAATGTACTTCGACAAGAGGGGGATTTCGATGCACCCACTAAGATAGCATGTATATGGAATCAAAGGAGGATCCAAAATCTGAAACCTTTGAATAATTATTTTCCACCTCTCTGTAGGAATACCACCAAGGAAAAAGTGAATGGTTTTGCTACATCTCACTCGCCACCTAGAAGAGTTAAAATTCCTTCAACGGAGGAATATAAGGTAAAGTATGAGAATGAGATCTATAATATTAAAAATATCATTGAGAAGATATGTAGCAGATAATTCTCACTAGGTATCGTCTTTGAACATAGATGAATATTCCTCCTCCGACACATCGGGAGAAGGCTAATATTCCTCCATGTTTTGTATTTGAGCATTGTTATTGCTTTGTATCCTAGAATTTGGTCTATATAAATGATGAAGTTGAGGATGATCTTGAATTTTCTCTATTATGGTGATAGCCTATTACTATACATGGAAATCATTTTTTCCTAACACGAATTGATAATTAGTGGGATATAAAAACATGTGCACCTTTTCAAACCTCAGTCTCTCATAGTATAATGATGATGGACCAGACATTAATACTTCTAAAATTTCTCAACTCCATCAAATCAATGACTTCTTAAATAAAATTCAGGTAAGGTTGGGGTGAATCATTACATCCTGAGAAGAATCCATATCCTGAATGGCTGGATAACACATTACCCCCAAAGAAAATTGGCAATTCTATACTCTCAAATATTGATGGTATGGGATAACATAATATCATCTCACACACTTCTAGTCCTGATGTGGCTCGATGATGATCCCTTGAGATTTTCATAAGGCGACCAAGATAAAACATTTTATGTAGAATATGATAGGTTCAGCATTTATTTTCCATCACAGCCTTCCAATTGGATCATTTATAGGATAGGAATACCTTTATCATCAAATCCTTTAACTTTTCATCTCAATTATATGTAAAATTATAATTATTAAAATGAAAAAATACATGCAATGTGAAAACGATAGGTTTTATCATTTCATTCCTATATTAAAGGGTTTAACTTCATCAATCTGTATCTCTCTCTTGTAAGAGAAATTATCATAACTCTATATTGAAAATATTCTGGATGAGCTATATAAAATTCAGATCCTGATGAAGTATCTAGGTGGATTTCATGAGTTTGTAGAAATGGCACAATTTTTGGAATATTCCATGCAACAGACTTAGGATAAGTATCATCTAATTCCCTTGTTATAGTAAAATATTCTTGTAAAGGTAAAAAACATCATTATTACTATAAAACCAATATATGATCCAATTAATGAACTTTTTTTGGACCTACATCATCGAGTACCTATTATCGAGTGAAAGTAACAAAAAAATCTCCAACATATATAAGTAAAAGGAGGTCAGGGTCCCCCATGATTTTTTGAATTAATGAAAAAAGACTAATCCTTATGGAATGAGATGATCCCTAGTTATTTTATTACTATAATGGAAAATAATTAACTCATGATGTTGGCACCCAGGAATCCTGGTGAGGTCAACATTACTAATCATCCTGACCACTACCATTTCCTTATGAGGTTGGGCCACACCATCTAGGATTGTTTCATCTTCAAATACATTATTTAAAGCATTATCAATTATTGGAAGGGGATGCTGGAGAATTCCCTCACATATGTCGATTGTATAACCACCACCTAATCTGAATAAGGGGTCATTGGAAAGACGTTCTGGTCAGGCAACGATAAAATTTCAACAACTAGATGACTCAAAAGACAGTTAACCAAGATCATGCCACCCTAAGAGCATAGATTCATAAACCCATAACAATCATGTCACCTATAGAGATAACATCATATAAAACTTTTCAAAATAGATATAACCATCTGATATAGAAAGAAAATTAATAGAAAGATTCATATTCATCTATTATTAAATATTTGACTATTGCATTCTTCTTTTCATTAATGTTTTGAGAATAAGAACTGCCTCACCAAACAGAATACTTATCAGATTATCCTTTTTTTATTTTGTTAATTAATTACACATAACAGACCCCTTATCTAATGATAAATACTTTTTCAATTATGATTACCCAATATTTTATTGGGGAGATGGATGTTGAATGTGCAATAGATGATGATACTCGGGACAACACAGGTGTGGTTGAACCCAATATTTCATTCACATCAGCACAAAACCCATATATACAACTGAGACCCATCATTGAGAACTCCAAAAATCCTAAAATAGATACAAGGATTCCACTGAGCCCTCTGGTGGTCACCCAATACCATTTTTCTTGAAAATCTGTCCAGTGAGGGTGTAATTTTATGATCAGCACGGACAAAGGGGAAGGCTTATGCCACCCACCCCACATGAAAAAGATACTCCTTGAACTCTTCTCATGAAATAGGATGATCTACCTCAAGCACCTTAACACTAGAACCACATAATAGGAAAAAACCCATATTTTGAAGTGTAAACCTTTGGTATAAAAGTATGATATTCTAAATTAGTTGGTAGGTTTTTGCGCCAAACTCTTAATCCTGGATGCTCACATTATTTAAAAATAATTGAGAGAGTCCCTAATCAAATACCTATATAAATATAACCATTAAAGGGTATGATAAGATCAAACAAATACCTCTTAGGAAGAAGAATCTCAATGATCATTTTGGTGAAATCACATCTAACACTACGTTCATGGTTATCTAGCAAGAAAAAACATATAGTTTATTAATTTGAAGACCTAGGAATTATAGCAATGATTTAGTACAATTAACATTTAATCGATTCTTGATATTCCCCATCGATGGTAAGGGCAGCATACTACATAGTGAAAGCTCCCCCTTTCAATCTTGTGAATTGTATTATATGAGGATGGTTTCTAGAAAAGGGAAAGAAAACCATCAATAGTGGATGATTATGTGTAGATCGCAGCCCCAATAAGATGGGGAATACACCTATGAATCCCTAGATAATTCTTGATAGAAATTATGGTCTACCCATAATCCTAATTTAGGTAGTAGACTTAATCCATAATGTTCGATATCATCATATTCCCAGGGACATCATGAATGAAACTAATTAGCTCTGGAATCTCCCAATGATGACTTTGGATGTTGAGGATGAAAATTTATCTTCCCATTACCACTCTTAAAATAAATGAGACATGTATTTCCCCATATAACCCACTATGTATAGAAATTCCTCCATATACTCAGAGATAGAGGAATAAGAAGATGATTTCAAGAACTCCCCTCCATCATTGGATGAATACATCTCCACCAAAATTAATGTGGTCAAGTATGTAAATATGGGAACCGAAAAAAAAACCCATGGGATATTCTTATTTGTTCATCCACTCCTCTCAAGTCTCAATATATGTTTATTTCATTTCTAAATAAAAATAAACATATTTCTTGTTGGAATTATGTATAAATTTTTTTACAAAACATCGATGTTTCTATACACCATCTAGTCTGACCCGATGGACATCATAGTTTCAAAGAGGTAGAAAGAATGATGAACACCTTTCAGGATACTAATGTAGAGACATAGGTTGACAAATTGATCAATGAAAAAAATTTCTCGGAAGTGAAATACCCAATATAACTCGTCAAAATCATCCCAATAATGAAAAATAATAGGCATATTATAGTCTGTATCAAATTTAGGGACCATAATAAACACTAGGGGAAGGAATATCTCCCATTTCTAATCATAGATATTTTGATCGATGAAACTTCTTACTTATGAGACCATTCCTCTATAGATGGGTATTCAGGGTATAATGAGATAATGATGTCCCCTGAAGATGAGGAGACTAATGCCATTGGAGCACCTTAAGGGATCTTTTTCTATTAGATTATTCAGTCTATATTGAATAATACTATAGCTACATAGCAATGCACTATGAATCATATCTTTAATCCCTTTTGGGATTAATAAAAAAGCTATGTTTATGACCATGTAGTCAAATCTTGATAGTGATGTGATCACTTCATGTATATTAATGCAATCCTCAAAATGTTACAACAATGCAGTTTGATGATAAATCCAAAGGTGTGAACATTGAGGGTAATATCAAAGAAATTACATAGATTTATGGTATAAAACTATTTCATTTATGTCAACTTGAAGATGATTAGTACAATCCAAGAAATTTTACCACTTCATAATCTCAATGAATTGATGGGGCTCCATGGGAACCTTTCTTACAGTCAACATTTTATAGCTAACCTGTTAGGAAAATCTATCCCCTTCACAAATATAATAAATAAGGGAGTCACATAGTGATAGATGAAGACTACCAAGGAGCCTTTCAGATTATTAACCAGTACCTTTTGCACAAACTAGTCTGGATGTCACCGATTGAATGAAATCCTTTTATCTTATAGGTGGTGTCTATGGAATGATCTCTTAGTGCTCTAATCACAAAAAATGTTATGGGGAATGAAAAATGGTCTCCAATCCATCATTTTAACAATGATAGGTATTGACACATGATATTATGTAGAGAAGAACTACTTCATGCTCACATTTGTAGTGAAAACACTGATGCATTACTTGCAGCACCAATAATTCCACTTGGTCTCTCATATTGACCTACTCAAGTACATCCTTATTCATACAATTTTTTCTGGGTGTTTAGCCTAATGTGTGGTTATCCTATAATAATATGATATAAATTTCATGTCACAAAATTCAGTTAAAGGGTAAGCCTTGGAATATTTTCTTATAGAACATCCTGCACCGAAAATCACACTAGTGGACACTGAACCTTTATAAGAAAAGTTTTTTTACACCCACGATTCTCCTCGAGTGTCGTAGATTTATTTGGATTATTACTCCCTAATTATTATCAGTAAGTCACTATAAATCCTGAAACTCAATTGAGTTTCTCTAGGGATTATTTTTTTCCCTTGAAAATGTAGTATACCTTACTCCTTACTATCTGATGGATGCACTAATAATGAGGCAGAATAGTATGCCCTCATTGCTGGCTTGGAACATTACCTATAAATATAGATAAGCTACTTCAATATAAAAGGGGATTCAAAAATAGTGGTCAGATAATGTAGCGGTGAATATTCCACCAAGATATATGAATTATATCCGCTCACTTATTATATTAGAAGATTAATGAAAGAGTTCACTTTTAAACCCACATTTCATTATATCCCTTGATCATAAAATATTTGTGTTGATGCACTATAAAATTAATCCATAGTCATAGATGACCCTATTCATGATGAATTGATTTCCCACATAACACGCTGAAGGATAATATCATCATTCACTATCTGTGACATTGAGGAATTAGTTTTTTTGACACTTCCCTAGATCATGATGAATAGATATCCACCCCAAGAAAGTGGGAATCCATAAAGTATTATCTTTAAAATGGGACCCTCCCATTAGACTGATATAAAAGGGAACATAATCGATACTGAGAAACAAAATTTTCCTCATAGGATGGAATAAATAAAAAAATACATCTAAAATGAGGATTTGATAGAATCCTCCTCAAATGCATAATAGAAAGATTTATTCCCATAATAATGGAAGAATTCCATGAATGCTCCTGCAACACTCATCATTCTAGGACCAGACTCTCCCAAAAAATTAATGGATATTGATTACTACTGGAAACTCGTGATACATAACTATTTTAGAATTACCTAGGAAATTACATGCATGCGATATTTTTGAAAAATTCATCAATCAACCCCTAGAATTTCTACATACATCTAAATATTCTTTGCTATTTATTGTATTGGGAATGGGTATTGTGGGGCCATATCCTCTAGAAATAGCTAAGAAACTTAAGTACAACAACATTTCTAATTACTAATTTTAAAATGTACAGGGGAAATAACCTTCATGGAAGTTGAGATAAAGAATATCATTAACTTCATAAAGTCTAGTATCATCAATATATTTAGATTCCCTCTCCTGATACTCACAGACAATGGTGCAAAATTCTATTCTTCTAGATTGATGAAATTGTACCAGGAGTAAAACATAGATTCTAACCATTCAACATGATATAATTCAATATAAAATGGATATATATAGTCCTCAAATAATTCTTTGTCAAATATACTCTAGAAAATGGTAAAAAAATATAATAAGTCTTTCCCATACAGTCTTCTTTACGGTTTATCCACCTACCATACTATTATGTGCACTACCATGAAAGAGACCCCATATTCATAAGTGTATGGAATCGAGGTAGTGTTTCCCATACAATTCCAGTTTCCCTCACTTAGAATAGCTTTGTACATAAATATATCATATCTTGAGAAATCACAAAAGCAGTTACATTAGTTATAGTGGATTGATGAGAAAGGGTTACATCATTGTACAATAGCGAATTCCATCGGAAATGAACCTTAAAATCCTTCAATAATTTTTTTTTACTTCATTAGATACTTTAATTAGAATTAATATTGGCTCTTAGATTCCCAATGATTCTAGTAAAGAAACCTCCAAAGGTAGAACCCAAAGCGGAAGTTCCTTACATCATGCATAAGGTATATTACAATAGAGCTTCATCATTAGCCATAATGGATGGGAACACGTCATGACCCACACTAATGAAATGTTTCTCAAAAATTAATTTTACTAATTACTTTTAATAATATATCATCTGGGTAGAATGAAAATAAATTTCCTGATATGTCCTGGATGTATCACATTAAACTACTTAGAAAACATCTTTCTCATATGATGTTAAACTACATGATAGATATATACTTTCCACAGATGATAAATTGTTCCGAAATAGTATTAGAGGAAATAATTTAAACTAAATAGTATCCTAAGTCCTAGAAGTAATAATTTAAACTAGAAAAAGCCTTATGTCTTTAACTTATGATGTTAAACTATATAGAGAACTTTATTTCATGGAAGATTCACTTCATATGAGCTTGATATATGTGAAAGAAAAATGAAGTACCCCCATTCCTATGTGTGACTCAAATCCACATAGGAAATATCTCAATAGCATAAATATGTTTGTTTTGATACCTACTATCACAGGATACATAATGATGCAAAGATCTCCAATCATGGGTCCATCTGCTACATTGATGGGAAAAATGCCCCCCCCCCCCCATGTATGGTTCAGACCTGTATGGGGAGTTTCCCATTCAAGAACTATTTGTGGATTAATTCCTTCCATTACAAGATACATAGTGATGCCCAGATCTCTAATCCTAGGTCCAGCTACAACATTAATGGGAAAATACCCCCCCCCCACCACCCATTACATATCATTCAGACACGCGTGGACACTTTTATATTTAAGAACTATGTGTGTATTGATTCCTTCAATCATACGATACATAGTTAAAACTGGATCTTCAATCCTAGGTCAGTCTAAATCATTAATGGGAAAAATTACCTATTCTGTGAATGGTTCAAACCTGCATAGATATTTTCCCATTTAATAACTATGTGTTTCTTGATTCTTTCTATCATATTATATATAGTGACAGCTGAATCTTCAATCCTAGGTCTATTCAAAACATTAATAGGAAAAATTCCCACAATTAATATGGTTTTGACTAGTTTGGATATATTCCCAATCAATAACTACTTGTGTCTTGATTCCTTCCACTACATGATATATAGTGCTGTATAGATCTCCAATTATGTGTCTGACCATAACATTAACAGGAAAATGGACCCCTCTATATATGGGTCAAAATTGCCTGGCTATTTCTCATTCATGAACTATGTGTGGCATGATTCCTGCCATCATCGGATATATAGTGATTCCCAGATCCAAAATCTTGGGTCTAACTAAAATATTAATGGGAAAATTCCACAATATGTATTGGTGAAACCAACATGGAGAATTTTCTATTTGGGAGCTATATGTAGATTGATTTCTTCTATTATAAGATAGATAGTAAAGCTAGATCCTCAATTATGGGTTCAGTTGAAACACATAGAATGATAAATAAAAAATCCCCTATATATAGGAAACACCTACGCAGGTAACTATCTTATATCCTTACCGCATAACGTTAATCTATAAGGAACACATCCTTATCATGTGATATTCAACTCCATGAAAGATACATCCCCACTACATGACATTAAAATGTGCTGACAAACACCCATTATTATTCATTATCATAGAACCATAATAGCCTAACCCTGATTAACGAGACTATGGGGTGCTTCAATCATCTTTTGAGCACCTTGATGAATAAATCACACTTCATGTCATGACCACTTGGGGTTGTCAAAAACCAATCATATCCCCTATAAAAGAGAATATATCTCTCTATTTGACTATGTAAGAGTTGGATCTATATAAGGGATTTTAACTAACAACAAGAGGAATTATTTTCTTATAGTAATGGATTTCTAATCCATATGATCTTGATGTCAACATGGAAGAAATCAGCTCCTTCTAATGATTTGGTCCATCCCTAGTAAGATTATCCCTTACCATTACTCTTGACCTGAGAACCTTGAACCACTATTTACCCCAATTTCACCTCCCTATTAAAATAATATTACCATACTCTTGAGTCTAGGTATCCTAATTAGGCCATTTTGTAACATTCCCCTCATATCAGGTCCATGTACATCACGAATGTAAACTGCATGCACTTCATTATAAGTTTTATGAACTAAATCTTATCCTTTGATGATCCAAATCGAAATACCTTAACCTACTAGTGAAAGAGATATAAAACATGTCAAGATGAAAATAAAAAATGGCCAGAATAAATATAATTCAATTATTTTATTACAAAACTCTTCATCTAAAGATTTTAAGAAAAAGTTAGAATGTATGTAAATAAGGTATATTGCTCGTGGGGCCATCTTTTTTGCCTTAGTAAAAGATATCCAATTATCTTTATGACCCCTATTCTAGGTAAATATTATATTAATTATTTTCCACACCTCCTCCTCTTTATAAAATGTTTAGTAGATGGTTGAACAACATTTTCGGTACATAAACCCTTTTTAAATCTTAAATTTTTAATAAATCACCATCATTTATTTAAAGTAAGAGATGATAGAACATGTTATTTGAGTTTTTATCCTTATCTAGGAACCCTGTAGGCATAAGTCTCCATTGATCTTGGTTCTCCCATATAGAAAACTGGTAATTGGGATTGGTAAATTCTAAATTACCCTGGTAGAATTCATTGGATAATTTCATCCTGCTAAAGAGCTTGTGCCTAGGGGACTCATGGTCCCAAAAAGTTCCCCCTTAAATCCAAGAGTTACTTTCATTACATTGTGGAATATGTGATTTTTCTATCACCAATGGTTGAAATGTACCCATTGATTCCCGACTCCATTTAACTCAGATAATCTTAGTATGTTATTTTTTTCACATAACATGTTATTCCTCTAGATTGGATATCCTTGAAATTATTTCATCGTGTATTTTCCCTTTTCTTAAAGTAAGAATCTGACATTACATTCACAAAAATTTTGATAACCCAGACCACAAGACTCAAAACCACATGGAATAGGGAATGATCCTCCCAATGTTAATTTAAACTTTCATAGGGTTCCATAGCCCTCTTGGATAGTATTCAATCTATACCTCACTTTATCATACAAACATTTGAGTCTTCACATATCTTTAATGGCCCTTCAAAAAGAGTGGGGACCTCCTCTACTTGACCATGCATGTGTACCCCAGATGTTAATTCATGATGGATCTAACCCAACAACTAGACTAATATTCTTTTTACATGAATGGGACTTTAAACATCATGATCCATTTCAACATTATGGCAGAACTAAATAGCTTAGGGTGTTTTGGTTTATCTGAGACATGTATTCACCATTCCATATTCATTGATTAAAGATCCTAATCATATTATCTACACAATACTTATTCAAACTATCACAATTTACCTAGCTTCCCTAACATTGTTACATACACCGATGACCTGTAAGGTAAGGATGTTGGGTGCCACAAAACATCATAAAAATTCATCAAGTATATTTTCAATAAAAACATAGGGTTCTGTAACCCTTCATGAAAATTCAATCTTTATAGTATAAATTAGGAATACATGGTGTCATAACCTTTCATGGACACTCATTATTCATGATTTAGTATTCCCCAGAGATTACTATCTATGTTCACTACCATACAGATCATCCATCACTAAAATTCAATGTGAAATAATAGTGAATCCATGGATTTACTCACAAGTTACATGCTCACCACATCCATGCTAGTTGGAACTCCTCTCAACACTGAAACTAATGCTAATATTTTTTCCTCCTTGTAATAGATTTGTGTGGTTGTTAGTATGCTTGTAGTGAGATTCTTTCTAGGGATCATATTGTCTTTGGTAATCAGTGGAATGATTATAACTTTGGGTAATGATGTGGATAATTTTTTTTCTGGATATGAGTGGATCCATGTTTTATCATAGTTTCTGGGAAAACTAATCTCAACATTGTTTGAAGGAAAGTCTATCTGGACATGAGTCTCCTCTATAGTAAACATCAACCATAACTGGTGATTCGTCATTAGATGATTATTGGATATTACGTAAATAGGGTAGGTTATTTTATCTCAATACACCAAAAATGATGACTAAATCAACAACATGCATAACATTCACAGAGAATGATCCCATCAATGTAGGTGGAATGGAAACCCTCGAAAATTGATATCATAGAGGTTTGAGCCTCATATATTCCCCCACCATTGTCAAAAATACTAATAGTCAGCATCATCTCATAGGGTTCATAAGTGACGCAGTAATGATGGCTCCAACCCGCCCTAATTTCCTAGTCCTTTAACATGATGGGCCTTTCCCCACTGATGCATTGAAAAAGGTTTTGGAATGAAATTTGGGGGGTTTGTTGTGCATAGATATTTGTAGTTTCCTAGTAGTTCCCCCATCCAACCCCACAATTGTAAGAACCCAGTTTTTATTCTTGAGGTACGGGTTTCTTCTTTTCTCCTTTCCATAAGTGTTTTTTAGGAAACAAGGAAAATGAGGAAAATCCTAAATTTTGGGACTACACTCTGTGTAATTTTCCACAAGCCATGTACTTATGGCCATGTGGAATGAGTACATAGGGAATGTAGCCATGTCTGCGATGAATGGTGTAAAAACCGACTACATGCTGTGTAGATTGTATTTACACACTGTGTAGTCAGTCGGCAGGGGAATAGTAAGGTGGTGGCCAGCTGGGCGATAGTACACGACGTGTAGAGAGGAATAAACACCGTGCACTCATGTCAACAGATGAAAAGTGCCACGCTGGCGAGAAACCTCCATAGGAACAGTTTAAAAAATGGAAAGTACACACCGTGTACTTGAGAGTGCACACCGTGTATTTTGTTTTTTTCACTTAAAATGTGCTGTAGCCTCCCCTATTCATAGGGAAGGCTTAGAATGCCGGATGGAAGCTCAAGGAGATGGAAGGAGCTTTGGAGATCCGCCAATCATGAACCGGGAAGCCGATTCCACCTCTGTCAATCTTGCTCGAACCACGCGGGTAAGAGCTTCCTTCTCCTTGAGTGTTTCTTTCCAATTATTCCTCTAAGGGAAGTTATTTGAGGTTGAACGAGAATTCGTTTAACTCAGATATACGATGTTTTTGGACATTTTAGAAGGCGTCATTTGGCTATATCGATCACGGGTGATCGAGGTAGGTGTCTTAGTGTTTAATTTCCAACTGATGTGCGTTTTTGTGTACCGTTGTGATAGGCGCCCATGAATGGGGTGTCGTATGGATGAGGCCTTGTTGAATTAAATACATAGAATTGTTTAGGTAATTTAAATGTGATAATAAACTATTGTTTTGGATCGCTTCTTGGATCCAGGACCACCCCAGGGGTGCGTTCCTCTGTTTAGTTGTTTGGCCAGGATACTTGAGGGTATGCCTTTATAATAATGATTGTATAATTTCCTTGAGAGTAATTTCATTTTTATTTCTGGTATATTTCTTGTTTATATATTGGGAATGGCCCGATTACTTGTTTAGCCTAAGGGCAGTGTTGTGATTAGCCTATGGGCAATGTACTACTTAGCCTGTGGGAAACTTCTTCCGTGCCTGTGAGCAGTTGACTCTGTACCTATGGGCGTCACCTCTTATGCCTATGGGTAATATTCGATATATCTGTGGGCAGATTCCTATGTTTGGATTATCTTTACCTGAGGGTAAGGGTTTACGCATCTAAGGATATTGGTTGTTTTACTTAGAATATTCACTGTGGTGATATCTTAAATTGAATGTTTAAAAGACTAATAAAATGGAAATATAACTGGTAATTTTAGTTACTTTTGAGTATTGCTTAGTTTATTTCATTTTACTACAGCACAATGTTGTTGCATGTTTTCACACAGTTGGGCACGGGCCTTTGGTGGGTGTCTACTGGGATTTATTTCTCACACCCTGTTTGGGTCATGTATTCGGCCCAAAAAGATTACGTTTCTGCATGTGTGAATAAGGGAAAGGGACCCTATACAGGTACTTGATTGTTTCTGGGAAGTAGGGGAGCATGGGACCAAGGTTGGGATCGCGATGTCGTTGGATATTCTGTTTTTCTTTTCTGTACTTGTACATCTGTTATATTTTATTGCAGTGTAACATGTTTTGAATGTTTTATAGAATAGTGGCATGCTGTATTCTCATATATATATATATATATATATATATATATATATATATATATATATATGACCCTGGTTTCCTTGTTATTCTCTGTTATCCATTTATGATATATTTTTTGTTTACCGCTTCTGCTTGTTGTATACTATTTACCTATTCTACTGCGCTGCACTTTGACAAATGAGGGTATAGTTTTACCAATATCAGACATGGTCCCTCGCTGCTAGTCAGCAGCCTCTGGCATTTTGGGAAATGTTCTTGAGGTCACGTGGTGAACCGGGGTCGGGGCACCCGTTGAGTTACACTTGGAACCGGGATGTTACAAAGTGGTATCAGAGGAGGTTATTTTCTTTGAATTAATATTTAGATCCTTCGTCAGGGATAGGACGATAATGGTAGTTGGTAATAATCTGTGCTCGGGGGTAGCTAACCCGTGTACAGGGAAAATCCAATATACCTCGTGTTTCAATTTTTATGATATTAAAATTTTACTGTTGAATTGATTTTCTCCGAAGGGTGACACACTTGTATTGTGTTGTTTATATTTTATTAATGGGTTCTATTTAGTTGCAACCCAATGAGATGAGGGTAAGCCATCTCATGCATCATTTAGGCACATTCTAGAAATCACATTCCATGCATAGTTTCCATGCCATGTAGGTGCATTAGAAATTGCATGTTGTGTTGATAGATGTTGTGCTAGTAAAATAATGTTATAGTGATAGCTGGTTGGATAGATGCATGTTGTTTGATAGGGTATTACTGTGTGATCCTGTTTATAGAATGGATGCCAAACATTGGTTTTTGGGGAGTATGGGCCCTCATTGACCAAAATTTGGTGGATCATTAGCAGTTTATTCGGTTATAACATATATAAGATGCCAAATATTAATTCGCGGGGAGTATAGGCCCTCACTGATCGGAATTTGTCCCTTAGGTGTTGTTTTTCAGTATTTTCTGGGTTCCAGAGAAGTTTCTGAGGCATACTATCCTGAAACCTAGTATACGCACGGTGTAGTACCTTCAACACTCTGTGTATGTTCTTCTATTCAGGAAGACAAGAAAACATTTTTAGTACACACCGTGTACCCTAATTACATGTCATTTATTCTCTTCTCGTATCATAGACCGTGTGGGTGGGGACATGGGGAAGAGAAATACTTGGGGAGAACATGTCATGTACCGGATGTTCACGCAGTGTAGTGTTGACCTGGAGTCTTCCCGTGTACCTAAAAAACACGAACGGAGGATACCTTAAGACATATACGTCATGTCTACTATAGAACACATGGTGTAGTTGGAGCTGTGTATCCAGTCATGTAACAAACAACACGGGTCAGCGAAGCTCGTATAGTACATGCCG
The DNA here is from genome assembly GCA_963277665.1 of Viscum album. NCBI lineage: Eukaryota > Viridiplantae > Streptophyta > Magnoliopsida > Santalales > Viscaceae > Viscum > Viscum album. The sequence goes on along the minus strand of OY728141.1, from coordinate 1,601,755,725 downwards.
TTTACCTGTGGGACATGCCGTGTAGTCTTGACTAGTGACAGATCGTGTGGACCTGACCTTGTGGCTGGGAAACGGGGTAGTGTACACTCCGTGTGCGGGTGTAACACACCGTGTAGTAACATGACGAGTAGTCAGCCATGTCACAAATGACACGGGTAGTTGGAAAATTACACCATACACGCCGTGTAGATTATATTCATGCTGTGTAGTTTTGTTTAACAGGAGCTGTATGGCTTGTCCGTGTAGAAGGACCCGAGCAGGGGAAGAGAAGTCAGGTACAGGCCGTGTAGTCAGTATACACACCGTGTAGTCTTTTTGTGCAATCTTAAATGCCTTCTTCCTCCTGTTCCCCTTTTGGTTCCTTTGTTTTCAGACTATGATAATCTTGATCTAAGGTGTGTGTTTGACATTGTAGTATCATTCCAAAGCCACGTTCACGCGATGTTCGCCAGGAGAGAGGCAATGAGTATACTCCGGAGATGGTGGTCCATGGGCTACCAGTTGATCCTCCAGTAGAGATAGATGCAGCGCCAGCCATAATACCAGACATAGGCACGGAGGCGCAGTTCTGTGAAGGCTTTATGCGGTTCATGCAGATCTTTCAGGGAGCTCCACCGGATGCCACATCTATGGCCGAGCTGAATTGTATCTTCTAGTAGAAGCATCCACCTACATTTTCAGTGGATGGAGGACCATAGTCTGCAGAGTCTTTGTGGGGGTCGATGCAGACTATTTTCGAGCATCTTGGAATGCCTCCAGGGAAGAGGGTCAAGCTCGCAACATATAAGCTACGTGATTCCACCAAGAGGTGGTGGGATGTTACCACCTAGTCAGAGCATCACAGAGACATGGCATTGGAAGATTTCCTGATATCCTTCTATGAATTCTTCTTCCCAATGATGCTGAGGGAAGATTGAGCTCGAGAGTTCATGAATCTGCAGTAGGGCGCTCTGTTGGTGATGGATTATTCTTCTCACTTCACCGACCTTCAGCGTTTTGCACCCGTTCTGGTGGGCGATGAGATACTGAGAGCCAGAATCCTTGAGGATGGTCTTCGATATGACATCCGAGCACTGGTGAATGTTTTTAGGTTGCCTTCAATACATGCTATTGTGAACCAGGCGTTGATTATAAATAGGAACCTGCGAGAAGCTAGTGGTGTGGGCCAGGGCGGTTCAACATCAGTTTCTGGTACTATTTCTACTAGTAAGAGGAAGAGACAGATGAACTTCTCTTAGGGTTATAGTACCAGCCAGAAGAATGTTTCAGGTGGCCAGGTTATCTGCTAACAGTGTGGTAAGGAAGGGCACAAGCGACCTCAGTGTCCATGTGACCCAGTGGAATGTCGGGATTGCGGCATTATGGGTCATCTTTAATGCTTTTTTAGGGTGTTTCCACTAGTGTCTAGTGAGAGGGGTTCTGTGCAAACTCTGTGTGCGGGGGCAGGACCAGCATCTTCTTACCAGTCAGAGAACAAGAATACATCAGGGCATGTAGGTAGGGAAGCTGGACATGGTTGTGGTTTCCAGACACCAGGATCCCAGAGGTAGTAGGGTGGGATAGTTCAGGGTAGCCAGGATGTGTCACAGGGTCGCGGCACTGGGAAGGCGTATGTTGTGCAACATACCCGGCAGGAGTAGGATCCTGAACCTTCTACTTTCAGAGGTACTATTCTAGTAGCTTCTGTTTTATCTGCAGTGCTTTTTGATACGGGCGCTACTCATAGTTTTATATCTGTACCCATTGTGGAGAGCCTTGGGATAGGTGTTTCTATTTCCTCTGATGTTATGACGTTAGACACTCCGTTGGGAACTGGAACGGCTAGTGTGCGTCGGTGCAAGGAGTTCCCCCTTGAGTTTGGGGGGTGTCACTTCTTCTGGGACTGCTATGTATTAGATATGACGAGCTATGATGTCATTCTCAGGAAGGACTGGTTGGTTCCCTTTTAAGCCTTTATGGATTGCTATTGTCGTAGGGTGATTTTCATGTCACCAGAGGGTGAAGAGTTTCTATACAAGCGCGAGTGGAATGTTCAGGCGAGTCGATCTGGACCAGAGCATTATGGGAGAGGTGGTATCATAGCCCAGATTGCGAGATTATATCTAGATTACTAGAGGAATTTTTAGAAGGATTTCCTTCCAGTGGTTGATCATTTCAGGGATGTCTTGCCGGATGACTTTTCAGGTCTTCCTCTGGAGCATGAGGTGTATTTCTCTATCGAGCTTGTTCCAGGAGCAACACCGGTGTCCATTCCTCCTTATAGGATGTCTAAAATAGAGTTACAGAATCTCAAGAGACAATTAGAGGAGTTACAGGAAAGGGATTTTATCCAACCTAGTACTTCTCCATGGGGTTCTCCAGTCCTTTTTGCGAAGAAGGCGGACGGTAATCTCAGACTCTGTGTGGATTATCAGATGTTGAAATAGTTGACGGTTAAGAACCGATATCCCTTTCCAAGGATTTATGATCTTTTTTATCAACTCCTTGGAGCAATATTGTTCTCTAAGATTGACTTGAGATTAGGATATCATCATCTGCGCGTTAGACCATCTGATATACCTCTCACAGCTTTCAAGAGCAGGTATGGTCTATATGATTATACGGTTATGCTGTTCGGACTCACGAGCGCACCATCAGTTTTCATGGATCTGATTAATCGTGTGTTCCATCCTTTTCTGGATTCTTTTCTGGTAGTATTCATGGATGATATCTTGGTGTACTCTCACACTCGACACCACCATGACACCCATCTTGAGATCGTATTGAGTACATTGAGAGGGAATCGGCTATATGATAAGCTCTCAAAGTGCCACTTTTGGTTGGACCAGATACACTTCCTGGGTCATAACATCTCAGAGGCAGGAGTTGGAGTATACCCAGAGAAGGTGAGAGCAGTATTTTCTTCGGAGCAGCCTACGAATATTTTTGAAATACGGAGTTTCTTGGGCTAGCTGGTTACTACAGATGCTTCATACAGGACTTCTCCCGCTTAACAGTGTCATTGATGGGTTTGACTATGAAGGGTGTGAAGTTCATTTGGTCAGAATATTTCGAGAAAACCTTCCAGGAGCTGAAGGGAAAGTTGACATTAGCACCGATCTTGATACTCCAAGATCAGGGGAAGAGCTATACAGTTTATTGTGATGCATCAGGTTTTAGGCTAGGAGCTGTGTTGATGCGGGGAGATCGATTAGTTGCGTACGTGTCTCAGTAGTTGAGGCCACATGAGAGGAATTACCTGATGCATGATCTCGAGTTGGCTACAATTGTTCATGTGTTGGGCTATTGGAGACATTATCTCTTGGAAGAATATTTTGTGGTGTTCACGGACTACAAAAATCTCATGTACATCTTTACCCAGCGTGACTTGAACCTGAGACAATGAAGGTGGGTTGAAAACCTTCAGTCCTTCAATTTTGAGCTTGCCTATACACTTGGTAAAGGTAATTTAGTAGCTGATGCACTGAGTAGGAAGACTCAGATATAGGTAGTGCACAAGGCCAGTGGTGAATGGAAGCTTATGGATTCGTTCTCTGAGATGCATTTGGAGGTGCATGACAGTCTGATGTAGACATATCATTCATCATTAGCTGTGACTTCTATCCTCCTAGATAGAGTGAGGATGAGATAGCTATCTGATTCAGAAGGCCTAGTTCTATGGGAGTCGGTGTCTAGTGAGGACCCTTCTCCTGGTTGGATGATAGGAGATGATAAAGAATTGTGTTTCCATGGACGAGTGTGGGTTCCATGGGATATACCTGAGGAGCTGATGTGGGAGTTTCAATATTAAGCTTGGGCAGTTCATCCCAGGGTTACCAAGATGTATCGTGACCTGAGGCATCAGTACCAGTGGCCGAGAATGAAAAGAGATGTAGTTGGTTTTGTTACGAGGTGTTCCACCTATCAGCAGGTGAAGGCGGAGCATTAGAGGCCAGCTGGGCTTTTGCAGTAGTTACCCATTCCGGTATGAAAATGGGATGATGGCATGATGGACTTCATGACGGGGTTGATGAGGTCACCTCGAGGTAATGATTCCGTGTGGATTGTTGTGGATAGACTCAGAAAGGTAGCTCACATTTTGCCGATCAGGGAGACGTTCAGAGTTGACGAGCTCGAAAAGTTGTATATCTGACAGGTCGTATGTCTTCATGGGGTCCCTCATTCTATCATATTAGATAGGGATGCCCATTTTATGTCCCATTTCTAGAAGAGTTTCCAGAGGGAACTGGATACATAGGTGCTTCTAAGCACAACATACCACCCTTAAACCAATGGTCAGTCAGAGTGTATGATACTGGTGCTTGAGTACATGTTTGGTGAATGCATCCTAGACTTTGGGGGATCTTGGGAGAAGCATATACCCCTAGTCAAGTTTTCCTATAATAATAATATTCAGGAAACTATTGATATGGCACCTTACGAGGATTTATATGGTAGGCCATGCCGATCACCCTTATGTTGGTTAGAGGTAGGTGAGGTAGATTTACTGGGACCACGTCTCGTGCAGGAGACTTCTGAGAAGGTCCAGTTGATTCAGAAGTAGATGACTACCACACAGTCTCATCAGAAATATTATGCTGATCGCCACAGATAACCCTTTCAGTTCGTAGTCGAGGATCAGGTTTTATTACATGTTTCACCGAGGTTGGGACACAGGCGGTTCAAGAGACAGGGTAAACATTCACCGAGGTATGTGGGGAACTTTTAGATTCTGGAGAGAGTCGTGCCATTTTCCTATCAATTACAGTTACCATGGAGGTACCGATCCATGCACGATGTTTTCCATGTATCTCAGTTGTGTTGCTATCATTCAGACCCATCTCACGTCTTTCAGCCCGAGGAGGTTGAGCTTGAGGTAGATGTATCCTTTGAGGAGCATCTGATTCATATCGTTGACCGGTGCACAAAGGTTCTCTGAGGCCGGTCAGTTCCTCTCGTATGGGTGATATGGCAGCATGGCTGAGTGCAGGATAAAACCTAGGAGTGGGAGACTGACATACGTTCTCGGTGGAAGGAGTTGTTCATGGATATATCTTCACCACCCTTGGAAGGGAAAATCGGGAATGAATTTCTTTAAGGGGGGAAGTTTGTAAGAACTCGGTTCTTATTCTTAAGGTATGGGTTTCTTCATTTCTCTTTTCCATAAGTGTTTTTTTATGAAATAAGGAAAATGGAAAAAATCAAAAATTTTGGGACTACATGTCGTGTACTTTTGGCCGTGTGGGATGAGTACACAGGGCATGTAGCCATGTCGGCAATGAAAGGTGTAAAAACCAACTGCACACCGTGTAGTTTGTATTTACATGCCATGTAGTCAGTTGGCAGGTGAATAGTAAGGAGGTGGCCACCTGGGCGATAGTACACACCGTTTAGAGAGGCATACACATCGTGTACTCATGTCGACAGATGAACAATGCCACGCTACCGAGAAGCCGCCAGAGTTACGGTTTAGAAAATGGAAAGTACACGCCGTGTACTTGAGAGTGCACACCATGTATTTTGTTTTATTCGAATAAAAAAGGAAGTATCATCCCCTGTTCATAGGGAAGGCTTAGAACGCCGAAGGGAAGCTCGAGGAGATGGTCGGAGCTTTGAAGATCCACCAATCATGAACCGGGAATCCAATTCCGCCTCCGTCGAGCTTGTTGGAACCGCACGGGTAAGAGCTTCCTTCTCCTTGAGTGTTTCTTTTCAATTCTTCCTCTAAGGGAAGTTATTTGAGGTTGAATGAGAATGATTTTACCTCAGATATACGACATTTTTAGACATTTCAGAAGGCTTCGTTCAGGTATATCGATCACGGGTGATCGAGGTAGGTGTATTAGTGTTCAATTTCCAACTGAAGTGCGTTTTTGTGTACCGTTATGATACGCTCCCATGAATGGGGTGTCGTATGGAAAAGGCCTTGTTAAATTAAATACCTAGAATTGTTTAGCTGATTTAAATGTGGTAATAAACTATTGTTTGGGATCACGGCTTGGATCCAGGACCACCCCGGGGGTGCGTTCCTCTGTTTAGCCGTTTGGCGAGGATACCTAAGGGTATGACTTTATAATAATGATTGTAGAATTTCCTTGAGAGGAATTGAATTTTTATTGCATGTATATTTCATGTTTACATATTGGGAATGGCCTAATTACTTGTTTATCGAGAGGGCAGTGTTGTGATTAGTCTGTGGGCAATGTACTACTTAGACAGTGGGCATCTTCTTCCGTGCTTGTGGGCAGTTGACTCTGTGCATGTGGGCGACACCTCTTATGCCTGTGGGAAATACTAGATATGCCTGTGAGCAGATTTCGTTGTTTGTATTCTATTTACCTGAGGGTAAGGTTTTACTGGCTGTTTTACTTATATTATTTACTGTGGTGATATCTTAAATTGAATGTTTAAAAGGCTAATAAAATGGAAATATAACTAGTAAAGTTAGTTATGTTTGAGTAATTCTTATTTTATTACATTTTACTACTACACACTATTGTTGCATATTTTCACATAGTTGGGAACGGGCCTTTGGTGGGTGCCTACTGGGATTTATTTCTCACACCATGTTTGGTTCATGTCTTCGACCCAAACAGATTACGTTTCTATAGGTGTGGATAAGGTCAAGGGACTCTATACAGGTACTTTATTGTTGCTGGGAAGTATGGGAGCATAAGACTGAGCTTGGGCTCATGATGTCGCTGGCTGTTCTGTTTTTCTTTTCAGTACTTTTACTTCCACTGTATTGTATTGGAATGTAACATCTTTTGTCTTTTTTATAGAATAGTGACATGTTGCATTCTCATATATATATATATGACTGGTGGTTTCCTTGTTATTATTTGTTATCCATTTTTTTCATATTTATTGTTTACTGCTTCTAATTGTTTTAAACTATTTACCTATTCCGTTGTGCTACACTTTAACAAATGAGGGCATAGTTTCCCCACTATCAGACTTGGGCCCTCACTACTAGTCGGCAGCCTCTGGCATTTGGGGAAATGCGTTTGAGGTCACGTGGAGAACCGGGTTCAGGGAACCCATTGAGTGACACCCGTAACCGGGACGTTACAATATAGGATGAATGGAAACCCTCGTGAATTGATATCATATTGGTCTTAGCCTCATATATTCACCCATCATTGTCAAAAAATACTAATAGTCAGCATCATCTCATAGGGTTCATAAGTGACGCAGTCCTGATGGCTCCAACCAACCCTGATTTTCTAGTCCTTTAACATGATGGGCCTTTCCCCACTGATGCATTGAAAAAAGGGTTTGGAATGAAATTTGGGGATTTTTTTTGTTCTTGGATATTTGTAGTTGCCTAATAGTTCCCCAATCCAACCCCACAATACATGAAAGGGACTTTAAATTTGATGTGGGGATTTACCCCTATAAATGTGGTGTTATAACCCAATGTGTCTCCCTCTATCCATAAAGGTTTCCATTATAATGGTGGAAACTCTAACTCCACCCTTCTATTTTGTTGGGAGTATGCACCAACATAGGTAAATGAAAAGAAATTCAGAAAACTAAATAGTCTAGAAAAAGTCAGGAATAACCTCCCAACCCTAGTTAATAAATGAATATTCTTCAACATTACACCAATAAGAACCCTCTACGTTGTGGCATTCCTCTATGGGGAAGGCCTTTGGCCTCTTGTCTTTGGGTTTAGAAAAAACTTTCTTGATAAAATATGTTGTCCATTGCTTGAAAAAGTTTCTTCCCCACGAAGATGTTGATTCTCATGGTCCTTTCTAACTAACCTAATCAACTCCATAGAAACGGTAGGGGTCATATACACATCATCCCACATAGAAGATGAGGGGATAATAATCATACATCTCTCATAAAAGTTGTGCGTTAAAAATATTCTTGATGCCCTAGAGATGGATACCCACATCAACATGAATATGGTGGAATTTATTTTTATCCAGACTCCATTGGTTGAATATGTTCCTCCACAATGTACCCATCTAATCAATTTTCCTTGGTGATAAAATGGTCCATATGGGAGATATTTTCCCTAAAGGTATTATGGGTCCCTATGAGAAAAATGATAGGCACGATAGATGAATGTGGTGGAATATTAAGATCATATTTGTAATAACAGACCAATAAAGGGGTAAGCATTCTAAGAGAATATATTCAATATGATTTATCCCCATTTAGTCTAATATATATATTCTATGATGACTTGACCAAGACATGATAGCTAGAATCCACACTAGCAATAATGGAATTCTGATGAGATGTCACTACTACAATATCTTTCATTTAAGACTTACGAGAAAGTGAATCCATCAATACAAAAAAAAGGATCAATTGGCCTATGAGCGAGGAACCCTTCCAAAAAAGGTGTATGACTTCGATAACTTTATCCAAATTTAATAAACCATACAGGGATCTGTGATCACATGACCTGGTATAGGTCTCACAAATCACATGATTCATGGATCATCTCATGAATCTTCTTACATATAAAGTATCTCACGATTTCATGATCTATTGTAAAACATGCGATCACACAACCCATAGACGGTCATATGAATTGTGCAATAATCAAGTGGTTATGCAACCGAGTTAGTGGATCATTTGAAACTTATAAAACAAACATGTGGACAAGGACATGGTTCAAGGTTCAATAAAGTCATTGTGAGTTTAGATTTATGGAGAAGTATTTTAGATGAGTTTCCATGTCATGAGATCACGTGAAATGGTTCTTGATAGGAGGTATTATGAAATGGAACTTGTGGTGTGATCTTTTTATGTAGTCACTAGATGGGATAAATCACTAGGGATATGGAGTTTAAAGTCACCAGGGGAATTATCCTCCTCCTCAGTCCCATATTTATACAAAGTCCCATTGAATATCAAAGGTCCCATAGAAGACTAACACCACTAAAAAATCGGGCATTAGAGACCGCCATTGGTGGTCCCTATAGGCCTATAGAGACTGCCCAGCGACTACCATTGGTGGTCGCTTCAGCTTCATCATTGTAGGCCAATAGCGACTTCCAATGGCGGTCGCTATAGGTGGCCGAAATTCCGGCCTTAAGTGACCATTTGGCGGTCGCTATAGGCTGTTTGGGGGGAACCATTAGCGACCGCCATTGGGGGTCGCTACTCTGGGAAAAAATTTTAAAAAAAATTCCTACTGAAAGAAATATATATATAAATATATATATATTAAATAATATATATATATATATATATTAAATAATATATATATATATATATATTAAATAATATATATATATATATATATTAAAGAAAATATTTATATATATAATATTAATAAAATATTTTAAACATATATATATATAATATGTTTTAAATATTTTAAAATATATATATATATATATATATTAATAAAATATATATATATATATATATAATATTATATAAAATATTTTTCATTTTATTTAATGAAATGTACGAATTGTGTTTTTTTTTCTTCATGGTTCAAAATCAGAGATAAAACAAGGTAAAAATCATAAAAAATGGAAGACAATTTCAAAAAGCATAAACATCAAGATCGTCATAAACAATAAATGATAAACATGCTTCAACGATCCGAGCAGGTCCATCCATTTCAATCTTCTGCTTCAATAAACCTATAATAAGACAAAAAAACAACAAAACAAAACAAACGTAAATTGGACATAATTATTCAGTTATTATATACATATAATAAAATTAAATCTGACATCAAATCATGGTGTTATAATAATTTAAAACCCCCAATTTAAGAAATGCTATCATTTCAGGTCATTAGGAGCACGTTTGCTCCAAATTCGACCGTCTCACGCCGTTTTTGGTGTTCTATGACACCGGAAACGCATTTCCAGTCACCGCGGTCAAACGACACCTCTGATTGACATGTCTTTGGAATTAACATTTCACAAATCACACAATGGCTGTTGTCATACAGTTTCATGGCACTTTGAGGTCATTCGGGTGGTTTTGAGCCCCCCAACGCGCCATTTTAGCGCGGGCCAAGCTGCTAAAAATGACACAATCGGCAGTACCGCTTGCACCGCACGTCTGATGGGTGTTCTGTCTCCTCTTACACATCACGAATAATATTCCTAATGTTTTCATGTGGTTTCAGGTCATTCGGAGCACGTTTGCTCTGAATTCGACCGTCTCATGCCGTTTTTGGTGTTTTGTGACACCAGAAACGCGTTTCCGGTCACCGTGGTAAAATGACAATTCCGATTCATGTTCCGTAGGCATGACTATTTCAAAAATCACACAATGGCTATTGTCGTACGGTTTCATGGCATTCCAAGGTCGTTCGGGTGGTTTGACCCCCCAACGCACCATTTCAGCGCGCGCCGGGCTACTGAAAACGACACAATCGGCCGTACCGCGTGCACCGCACATTCGATGGGTGTTCCATCTCCTCCTACAAATCAATAATAAAATTCCTAATGTTTTTTGTGGTTTCAGGTCATTTGGAGCATGTTTGCTCCGAATTTGACCGTCTCACGCCATTTCATGGTGTTTTTTGACGTCGGGAACGCGTTTCCGGTCACCGCGGTCAAAAGACACAACCGATTGATGTACTGTCAGCACGAAAATTTCAAAAATCACACAAAGATTTTTTTTACAGTTTCATGGGATTCTGAGGTCGTTCGTGTGGTTTTGACCCCCCAATGCACCATTTTAGCGCGTGCCGAGCTGTTGAAAACGACACAATCGGTCGTACCGTGCGCACTGCACGTCTTATGGGCGCGCCGTCTCCTTCTACACATCATGAATAATATTCCTACTGTTTTCATGTGGTTTAAGGTAATTCGGAGCACGTTTTCTCCGAATTAGACCGTCTCACGCCGTTTTTGGTGTTTTGTGACACCAAAAACGCATTTCCAGTCACCGCGGTCAAACGACACCTCCGATTGACGTGACGTCAGCACGACCATTTCACAAATCACACAAATGCTATTGTTGTATGGTTTCATGGCATTCCAAGGTCGTTCGGGTGGTTTTGACCCTCCAACGCGCCATTTTAGCGCGCGCCGAGCTGCTGAAAACGAAACAACCGGTCGTACCGCACGCACCGCATGTCCGATTGGTCCTCTGTCTCCTCCTACACATCAAGAATAATATTTATAATGTTTTCGTGTGGTTTAAGGTCATTTGGAGCACGTTTGCTCTGAATTCGACCGTCTCACGCCGTTTTTGGTGTTTTATGACACTAGAAACGCGTTTCCGGTCACCGCGGTCAAACAACACCTCAGATTGACGTGACGTCAGCACAAACATTTTACAAATCACACAACGGCTGTTGTCGTATGGTTTCATGGAATTCTGAGGTCGTTCATGTGGTTTTGACCCCCCCTCCCCCCCAAACGCGCCATTCTAGTGCGCGGCGAGCTGTAGAAAACGACACAATCGGTCGTACTCAGCACACCACATGTCTGATGGGCGTTCCGTATCCTCCTACACGTCACGAATAATATTCCTAATGTTTTCGTGTGGTTTCAGGTCATTCGGAGCACGTTTTCTCCAAATTCGACCGTCTCACGCCGTTTTTGGTGTTTTATGACACCGGAAACGCATTTTTGGTCACCTTCGTCAAACGACACCTCTGATTGACATGCCGTCAGCAAGACCATTTCAAAAATCACACAACGGATGTTTTCGTACGGTTTCATGGCATTCTGAGGTCGTTCGGGTGGTTCTGACCCACCAACGCGCCATTTTAGCGCGTGTCGAGCTGCTGAAAATGACAAAATCGGTCGTACCGCACGCCCCACACCTCCGATGGGTGTTTCGTCTCTTCCTACACAACAAGAATAATATTCCTAATGTTTTCGTGTGGTTTCAGGTCATTCGGAGCACATTTGCTCTGAATTTGACCGTCTCACGCCATTTTTGGTGTTTTATGCCACCAGAAACGCGTTTCTGGTCACCGCCTTCAAAAGACACCTCTGATTGACATGCCTTCAGCACAACCATTTCAAAAATCACACAATGGCTGTTGTTGTATGGTTTCATGGCATTCTGAGGTCGTTTGTGTGGTTTTGACCCCCCAACGCGCCATTTTAGCGTGCGTCGAGCTGCTAAAAATGACACAATCGGCTGTACCGCACGCACCACATGTTTGATGGGCGCATCATCTCCTCCTACACATCACAAATAATATTCCTAATGTTTTTGTGTGGTTTCAAGTCATTCGGAGCACGTTTTCTCTGAATTCGACCATATCACGCCGTTTTTGGTGTTTTATGACACTAGAAACGCATTTCCGGTCACCTCCGATTGATGTGTCGTCATCACAAACATTTAAAAAATCACACAACAGCGTTTTTCATACGATTTCATGGAATACCGAGGTTGTTCGGGTTATTTTGACCCCCCCAACGCGCCATCTTAGCGCGCGCTGAGCTGCTGAAAACGACACAATCGGTCGTACCGCGCGCACCGCACATCTGATGGGCAGCCGTCTCCTCCTACACGTCACGAATAATATTCCTAATGTTTTCGTGTGGTTACAGGTCATTCGGAGCACGTTTGCTCTGAATTTGACCATCTCATGCCGTTTTGGTGTTTTTAACACCAGAAACACGTTTTTGTACACCGAGGTCAAACAACACCTCCGATTGACGTTCCTTTGGCACGACCTTTTCAAAAATCACCCAACAGATGTTGTCGTACGGTTTCATGGAATTCTGAGGTCGTTCAGGTGGTTTTGACCCCCCAACGCGCCATTTTAGTGTGCGCTGAGCTGCTGAAAACGACACAATCGGCCATACCGCACGCACCGCACATCCGATGGATGAACCATCTCCTCATACATGTCACGAATAATATTCTTAATGTTTTCGTGTGGTTTCAGATCATTCGGAGCACCTTTGCTCCGAATTCGACTGCCTCACGCCGTTTTTTGTGTTTTATGACACCAGAAAAGCGTTTCTGGTCACCACAGTCAAATGACACCTCTGATTGACGTGCCAACAGTATGACCATTTCACAAATCACACAACGGCTGTTTTCGTACAGTTTCATTGCATTCTGAGGTCGTTCGGGTGGTTTTGACCCCCCAACGCTCCATTTTAGCGGGCGTCAAGCTGCTGAAAACGACACAATCGGCCTTACAGCATGCACCGCACGTCCGATGGGCGCACCGTCTCCTCTTACATGTCACGAATAATATTCCTAATGTTTTTGTGTGGTTTCAGGTCATTCAGAGCATGTTTTCTCCAAATTCGACCGTCTCACGCCGTTTTTGGTGTTTTATGACACCAGAAACGCGTTTCCGGTCACCGCCGTGAAGAGACACCTCCGATGGATGTACGATTGGCATGACCATTTCAAAAATCACACAACGGCTGTTTTCATATGGTTTCATGGCATTCCGAGGTCGTTCGTGTGGTTTTGACCCCCCAACGCTCCATTTTATCGCGAGTCGAGCTGCTGAAAACAACACAATTGGCTGTACCGCTCGTACCACATGTTCGATTGGCGCGCTGCCTACTCCTACACATCATGAATAATATTCCTAAAGTTTTCGTGTGGTTTCAGGTCATTCTAAGCACCTTTGCTTTGAATTCGACCGTCCCACGCCGTTTTTGTTGTTTTATGACACCGGAAACGCGTTTCTAGTCATCACGGTCAAACAACACCTCCGATTGATGTGCTGTTGGCACGACCATTTAACAAATCACACAACGACTATTGTCGTACTGTTTCAAGGCATTCTGAGGTCGTTCGGGTGGTTTTGACCCCCCCAACTCGCCTTTTTAGCGCGAGTCGAGCTGCTGAAAACGACACAATCGGCCGTACCACGTGCACCGCACGTCCGATGGGCACGCCTCCTCCTCCTACATGTCACGAATAATATTTCTAATGTTTTCGTGTGGTTTTAGGTCATTCGGAGCATGTTTTTCTCTGAATTCGACCGTCTCACACCATTTTGGTGTTTTATGACACCGGAAACACGTTTCCTGTCACCACCGTCAAACAACACCTCCGATTGACATGTCATTGGAACGACCATTTCACAAATCACACAAAGGCTATTGTCATACGGTTTCATGCCATTCTGAGGTCGTTCGGGTGGTTTTGACCCCCCAATGCGCCATTTTAGCGCGCGTCGAGCTGCTGAAAACGACACAATCGGGCAGAGGAGGGATGTCCGGGGTGCGGGGAGGCTGTCCTAGGTGCGGGGGGCATGTCCGGGGTGCGGGGAGGGCTGTCTGGGGTGTGGGGGGATGTCCGGGGTGCTGGAAGGGCTGTCCGGGGTGCGGGGAGGCTGTCCGGGGTGCGGGGAGGGCTGTCCAGGGTGCGGGGAGGGTTGTCCGGGGTGCGGGGGGTGGGGGCTGTCCGGGGTGCAGGGAGGGGTTGTCCTGGGTGTGAAGAGCCTGTCCGGGGTGCGGGGAGGGTTGTCCGGGGTGTGGGGAGGCTGTCCGGGGTGCGCGAGCGGCTGTCCGGGGTGCGGGGAAGGCTGTCCGGTGTGCAGGAGGGCTGTCTGGGGTGCAGTGAGGGTTGTCCGGTGTGCGGGGACGACTGTCCGGGGTGCGGGAGGGTTTTCCGGGGTGCGGGGAGGGCTGTCCGGAGAGCGGGGAGGGTTGTCTAGGGTGCGGGGGGGGGGGGGGGCTGTCCGGGGTGGGGGCATGTCCGGGGTGCGCGAAGGGCTGTCTGGAGTGCGGGGAGGGCTATCTGGAGTGCGGGGAGGCAGTCCTAGGTGCGGGGGGCCTGTCCGGGGTGCGGTGAGGGCTTTCCGGAGTGTGGGGAGGGATTTGCAGAGTGCGGGGAGGGCTGTCCGGGGTGCAGGGGGGGTTGTCTGGGTTGCGGGGATGGATGCCCGGAGTGTGGGGAGGGATGTCCGGGGTAGGCCAGGGACTACAAATAGTGAACTCAGCTCATTCATCAAAAACAATTTTAATTGTTTATATTAGGAATCAAATGTTTTTTCAAAAATATTACAGAACATGCAAGTCTAAACATTGAAAATTAAATGAACAAAAAATATCCAAATCAATAATCAGTTTCATGGTAACTTCTCAATTCGTGCACACAATCATTTCATGAGGCCAAAACACACATGATACCCCCAAATAACAAAAAAACTCACTAGAAACCCAACATAAATATTAATAACAACCCCACCATTAAAAGCAGAAACACAACTCGTGAATATGATGTGTTATGCGTGTTCATCACTGACCTCCATCCGGTGGACTAGGGGCCTACAACAAATAAGCATTATGAATATTTTCATAACAAAAATAATTTAAATTAAATAATTAAATACATTATAAACCTGCATCGTATGATCCCCTGCACCATCACCTAGACGCACATATTCCCGCAGTGCTCTAACCTCAGCATCCAATTGCGCATTTGCCTCCTCGAAAGCCCGCAATCGTGCCTCCAAATCTGACAACTACTGTATCATATGAGCAACAGCAGGACTGACAACCGCAGCACGTGACACTGCAGAATGAGGAATCCCTGTTCCATAGGTCAAACTATATCCATGCCCGTCCCAACCAATGATGCGATGAAAGATCTCATCCCTTCACATGAGAAGCTATCGCTGGTGCTCTGGTAGATGTTCTAATTCAGCTTCAAATTGAGCCTGTGAAATATTTAAATATATATACATATATTAATATACAGATTTTATGTAAGTATTGGTAATGATTACAAGCACTTACTATCAATGCTGCATCCTCTGGATCATTGTGATCACGAGTTCTCATCCACACCGACATTTTATCAGTTGCTGCACCTTGCTCCTACAACTATATATGAGTAGAATATAAACACAAAACCATATTAATTAAAAAAAATAAAAAATGAATAATAAATACCTCTTGTCGGATCTGAGACACGTGACGAGTCCCGAGCCTGTGAGGTGGTCCCTGCAGTGCTCGATTCTTAGAATGGCGTGTAGACACCTCCTAAATTCAATTCATTCAAATATCAAACAAATCACACATTCTTAAAAATATATATACCAAAATAAATATACAAACCGCAACACCCTCAGTACTGAGCTGGGAGGACACCTCTCATGACTTTTTCCAGAATTCCTGGGGGCCCCACATTTGGTACCCAGTGGTCCCTCTTGACTTTTCCTTTATAGTATTTCCACATCTTACGGCATTTGCTCATACACACTGGCCAAAACTCATCAGGAAATACTTTCAAATTTTTCTATTAAAGAAAAAAATCACATATGTTATTGTTTTTTATACATAGGGAATAAAGTAAAATGGTCTTCTTACCTGAACCTCCCTCCAAAGACGATCTAATGTTTCTTGAGGGATAGAAGCCCAGTCACGTGTGGTCAATGGAAATCGATGTGGATCACGTATGATATGACCCAACTGAAGAATAAATGCAGGTGAATTCTTTCCCACAGGATGAAATACCTCATCAAATGAAACATCAAAATTCGTGTCAGAATTCCATGATAATATGCCATGACCAGGGCCTCTCTTGCGAGAGGAAGAAGCAGTCGAGTCTGATCCTGTTGAAAACAATTTTATATACAAATTGAAAGATGTTATATATATATGTGTGTGTGTTTATTAATTACATAAAAAATAGAGACAATGACATTCCAATATACCTCGAACCGGAGACGTAGATGCCTCAGATGGATGATGTGGATCTTCTGCCTCTTCCCCTGACATGCTTGCAGTCATGGGAAACATTTGTAAGGGGACTATCCAAAGTTTCCAAATGATAAATTGGATTGTTTTAAAAAAAATAAAACTTGTACAATTGTTAATCAAACAAAAAGGGATTGAATAATTAGTTCTGAATGAATTTTAAAAAATCATAAAGTTTACAAAACAGATATACAAATTATGTACAAAACCTAGAAGGGGGGAGCCGAAGGTGGTGCTGCGAGGGAGAGGAGAGGCAGCGGTGGGGAGCCAGAGTCAGAGCTGGTGCGGCAAGGGAGGGGGTGGTGAAGGAGGGGATGGGTGGAGGTGGTTCAGCGAGGGAGGGGAAGAAGATGGAGGGGATGGGGGTTGGCGGGGTGTTCGGGGGGGTGTTCGGGGTGCTGGGGGGGAGGGACGAGGGGGCCGAGGGCCGAGGGCGGACGTCAAAGGCCGGAGGTGCTAGAGGCCGAAGGCCAGAGGGCGGCAGGAGGACTGTCAGAGGGATGTCGGGCTACCGGAGGTGAGTGGCGGGAGGCTCGAGGGAAGAGGGAGGCCGGAGGGCGGATGGAGGGCGGAGGGCATCTGGAGCTGGAGGGCAGAGGCAGAGGAATCCTGGAGGAGATGGAGGGCAGGGCATAGGGAGGTCAGAGGGCGGAGGGCTACAAGAGGGCGGCCGAAGGAGGGCGAGGCCAGCGGAGGGCGGACGAAGGGCAGCCGGAGGGCGGCCGGAGGGTGGCCGGCAGAGGGCGGGGCCAGCAGAGGGCAGGGCCAGCGGAGGGCAGCTGGCCGGAGGGAGGGGCAGCAGAGGGCGGGGCGGCGGAGGGCGGAGGGAAGACCGGCGGAGGGAAGGGCTACGGGGAAGGGGGAATGGTTTGGGGGTTACTTCGCGAGAGGAGGGAGGGTTCGTGGGGGCACAGAAGCCTTTTTTTAGTGAAACTTAGCAACCACCAGTGGCGGTCGCTATAGGTAAAGGGGCTCAAAAGCCCATATTTCTAGTATTGTAAATTCCCCTTGGGACACTAGTCATTGGATTTCAAAAGGACTCAGATGGACATTTACTCTCCTCAGAGTTGATTCCTTGTCCATGCAGTCCTTTCTCTTAAGAGGTATTTTGTTTTTTCTTCCAAATAAGCATTGAAAACTCTATAATTGAAAATGTTCTTCAAACGTGGGTATTATTTTCTCTACAAAACAAATGAATGAGTAGCATGATTGTAAGTAGTCAAGATGATAGAATCATGGGTATCATGTAACCTTTTGGAGGGAACATGATCACATCACTCTAGCAAGGTCAAGTGTACAAATCAAGAACAAAAGATGATTTGTTAATGATCATGAGAATACCCTTTGACGAACCCTTATACTATTGAGAAGTCATCCAACAATAAACTGATGATCATGTGATTCATTCCAAATGAGTTCCTCAAATCATGAAACATTATAGTTGGTAAATTCCAAACAATCACCAAATTCCCCGAATAAAATTAAGTTTGAAAAATATATAATATTCTTGTAATGGAGTTTTATGTTGATTTTAATGAGATGTTTTTATTTGATTAAAAAGACCCCAAAAAAGACCTCTAAAGACATGTTGACATTTTCACATGAGGGAATACTTGTGTTTCACCTTCATCATTTAAAATACCTCATATATGTCCATTCTATCATGTGATTCCCCATCATCTCCATGGGAAAGTGGAGGTATATTTTGTGAAAGTGATCACACACTGTCCTAAGATCTATAATTGATTACAAAATACATCATAGGTAATTAGAGAGACTATCTATGAAAATGTTCGCATGTCATTGAGAGATCATATACTGATCATGTGACTCCTAGTAGGAAAAAATGAGAAAATACCATAAATATTGTATAATAAGGAATAAAATTTGGGAATGGCATATTCATTTCATGAGGAGATGATACGTTTATTTTCACATGAAGGGGTCATGTGCCTTATGTGATCACCATTGATCATGTGAAGTCCCATTGACAACCCATATTTATCTCATGATATTCCCTTGAAAATACAACTTAATCCAAAAAAAGACCCTAAACAAGTCTTCTTAGATCACCCAAAGGCCTCTCCACATGCATCAAGATCTCATAAAGACTATTAGAAATACTGTATTAATGGTGTAAAGACCATTTTACATGTCAACATGATTATGTAAAATCCATTTGGAAAATCAAATTCCAATAAAATGGTGATAGTGGAGTGTTCTTATTGTCACTATTTATGATGAAATGCCTTTGACGACCCATGGAAGGATCATGCAAAGCATACAATATGATACTCCTTCCACCAACTCTAGAACATATCTATGATATACACACCATGTAAGGACGCATATAACTAGGATGATGAGGCCTATAAATTATCTATCCATTAGTACAAAGAAACACATGTGGACATAAGGAATACCCATGAGACCATAGAAGAGTGTACTTCTCAGAGTGGAAAATCCATGCAATCGAAACATTATACCACCGAGTAGAACCTAGAGAATAACATACGAATTACATGGAATGTACATGTGATTCATGTGATCACCATATTGATCCTAAAAATGAATTTTGATGTGTTGGATAGATTAGGTGAAGTAATTTCTATATATAGACATTATCACATGAAATATCAATAAGATAATTCTTTATAACATTGAGGAATATAAGAAATGAAAGTTGAAAATATGAAATACTTATAAACTGATGGATTCATTGATTTTCATGAGAAGGAATCATGTTACTTGAATGAACTATCAAGATAATGATATATCACTTAGACATTTCAACCAAGACTCATGAATCCCCCTTGATATGTCATTCAAAACACATAAAATTGTCCTGGTATATCACCCAAGTCTTGTGAAGCCCTCCAAATTTGCCATCCAAGTCTTATGATGTCCTCTAAAAAAATCAGCCGAATCATGAGAACCCATCTAGAATATCTATCCAGATCATGAGACAATGTTACGACATGTTATCCTTGGTCAAACGACACCCCCCCGGATGTGTAAAACCCCAAGATTTTGTGAATTTTTTGTTGAATTAATTTTAACTTTTTGAAAATTTTCATTTCATAGAACACTGAATATAGATTGTGTTATATAAAAGCACCATGTTATTATTTATTTGTACACTACACCAAGTCAATATTTATTTATATTCTAAACTAACATAAGTTTGTGCAAAAAACAATACCGACTTGGCATGTGTTACACGCAACACTGAGTTTTTATGAAACATCATTTTTTATTATAATTATTTTAATGAAATAGATATAACATAGTCGTTAAACATGAAAAAATTAACAGTAATAAATCATTTTTAAATATTTTATATAATTTTTTTACATAAATTAAACATATTTATAGTAAAACTTAAAAAATTTTGTTAAAATCATCATATGATTAAAAGTACTATTTTCTCAAATGAATGGTGTTTTATGTCATTCTGTGAAAAATAATAAAACTGTGTTTAGAAGATTTTAGAAATTTAATTTTATAAAATAAAATTAATTTTTGAATTTTGAATGTAAAAATTATCTGAGGGTTATTTTTTTATTTTTTTCATAAAAATATCATCTTTGGATGAATACTCGAAAATACATAATTTTAATTCAAAACTACTTTTTCCTCTAATTTAATTGTATTGTTAAATTATATTTTAATTTGGTTATAAAGTATAATTATATAAATTTTACATCCATTAATTCTATTTATATCATTAGAACCGAATTCACATTGATATTGGATATAAAAACATTTAAAACATTTAAAACATTTTTCTAAAAACTAGCTTTCACGCCACATTTGTGAAATTAATTTTAAATTAATTTCTTCCACTTGTGTATTTAGAATTTGGGAAAATGGAATAAATATTTTGAATCATAATAATTTATAATACCTAACAATATCAACTTAGTTTTTGACCAAAAATATTTTTGAAATTAATTAAAATTAATTATAGGGATTAAGAAAATAAATTTTTTTTATTTTGGGGTTAAACGTAGATCTTATGTTGAAAAATGACATAGACACTTCCAAAAAAGACATTATATTTTCATATTTTGACCATAACCCCTTTGGGTCTAATTTTATGAGTTGTTGTGAAACTATATCATGAAAGTGACCTTTATAATAATTTATATAATGAAAAAGACAAAAATAGAAGCCTCCACACCTTTAATATTGGTAAAGCCTTGGTTTGTAGGAAGAAAACTCATTAGATCAGTTGTACAAATTATTTTTAAAGGTAAAGGATTTTTTTAGAGTATTAATTTATATTTAGTTTTTAGAGATGAATTATTTATATTAACTACTTAAGGAATTCCAAATTTGAAAATTTTTTAGTTAATAATCAACTAAAATAAATGAAAATAAAAAATTTAAAAGTAAACTAAATTGAATGAATTATTTTATTTCATTTTTTATATTAACTTGTACATACCCATGCGTTCACACATCAATACCTTCAATGCTTCTTTTCAAGAAGACAAAACTATATTTAAAAGTTAATAAAGAAAATGAATATTTAATATACTCAAAAAATTTAAGATACTTAATATTGAACTATAATTGGAAAAAATATAGAGAATTTAAAACATAGGAAAATAAGAAAAAGAAAATAACATAAGAGAATATGTAAGAGAATATTGAAAACATATTGGAGAATATATGAATATATATAATAAAAACACAAGTATACCATCACTTTACAAAATAAACCATCCTTTCTTAATATAGCCAAAACCTGTGAAATTGGGCCATCACCAATGCATTTCATCTCTGACTCACCAATATGAGACTGGTTGGAATCATCCTTGTCTAACACATCATAATAATACCTGAATAGGCAGCATAAAAATACAGAATAAGAATATATACAGCATAAGTATACAGCATAAGAATACGTGAACATTGAAAAGAAGTATTAATTTCACCGAAAAATGGACATGAATGAAATATCCAACTGAAAAAGAACATTCAAATAGACATGAAGAAAACCACATAAGTATATACAGCATAGTATGTAAATGGAAATGAATGAAAAGAACATTCAGAGTGGCACATAGGATGGGCGAGATCACATAAAACAGCTTCATGGATGCATCAAGGCCTCGTACAATCCCAAGACCTGCTGAGGTAATTCAGACATAAATATGAATATTAATATTGAATATATTTAAAACTCAAATGATTGGTACATAATAATATAATAGAAGTTCTAGAAATTGTTGAGAAATCATAAACATAGTAGAAAACATTTAGTTGAATTAATAAGGAATAGAGATTTATATTTGGAATTCATGACGAAGAAATAAATTACATGAATGACAAAATGATTCAGATGGATAATTCAAATTAGATCCTTATAATATTTATTGTTGGAAGTAAAAGTCATGTAACTAAAAATAATGAAATCAAAGGTCTAGATAAGCAGGTTGGGTGATAGTGAGTGAGGCTGAAGTAAAAAGAGGTGAAGGTCCTAACATCACCATGACCGTCACTCGAGCACCTTCCATGCAATGTCTTTATCCCAAGACATAGGCTACAACATAGAAACTCCATTGGTCTGCACTGATGTGACATGGAATCCACAACACACAACTGTAGTGGTGAAATAGGTTCATGTACTATAGAAAGAAATCCATTATGAATTGGAATATAATGAAAAATATTGGTAGGCATTGACTGATAATGGAATGTAATTAACAATGACCAGGCATGAAAATGGACCTTGTTGCATGAAACCCTTCTAATTCAAGACTTTCATCTATGTATTTTTTCTGTAGAAAAACATCATTCAAAATAAACAAAGGGTTACAGCACTTCCAAAAAATGAGTATAGTCATTATTTTTATTATGATAATAATCTTTACAAATCTGAACAATTTTGATGGATTAAACTTAATGCATAAACAATGTACTAATCACAAGAGGTAAAACATACCAATTGACAACAAAGGGGTGGAGGAACCTGTGTCACTGAAAAATTTTAAATCTAATTGAAAATAGGCTATACCACCTGCATGGAATTTCATGTTAGGAAGGTGGAGAATTATTAAATTGAATTGATGTATTACAAAAAATTCAACATAATTTAACACGTTAAAACATTTTATAACATGAAGAATAGTTTTTCCCTTTCTCGAGAGTTGATTCAGTTCCCAAAATATGAGATACAGTAAAATACTTCCAGTAATGGGGGTCTCAAACCAAGTAATGAATGAAACATCATTGGTGAATTATGACCAGAATTACTTAGAAAAGGTGAATAACATAACCTAGGAATGTCATTGACATTTATGCACTTTTAGTTTCACTTGATTTCTAGTAGTAATACCATAGTCAAGTGTATAGGATCATAAGATTGCAACAAAACATGTTGATGAAAAAGGGAGAAAATCATCTTTTCTGTCATGTCCATGTATTTCATGGCTAATCAATCTGATCCTGAAATGTTTGATCCATAACAAAGATTGCTTCAAATTAGCACAAGATTTCAACAAAACATGTTGAAGAAAAAGGGAGAACAACCGCATTTTTTCAGTCATGTCCATGTATTTCATGGCTTGATCAATCTGATACTGAAAAGTTGGATCCATACCATGGAGTGCTGAAGATATTTTCTCATTAACGTTCGTGATAGCACGACTCATCAGTGCTTAAATAGATCGATATTTATAGACCTAATACATATAAGTAAAAAAAAATATGCAAACCTTCATATTTACAAACATGTGCTTTCTATGAAATTACCGTTAAAAACAAATATTGTTAAAAATATGAATATAAATTTTTCAGTTCCTGGTATATTTAAGTTATATGAAATATTCAAAACAGAATTTTTATAAACGTATACATTAGAAAAAATTACTATTAAAAATAAATATATACTGTTAACAAATATGAACTTATATATTCCAGTTTACAAATTCGAATAGAGATGAACAGATAAGTACAATATGAATTTGTATATTAAATAAATATGAACAAAAGATCCCCAAAAAAACTTCAATAACATTATAAAATGATTCAACAAAACCAAGTCATTACTGCTGAAATAAGTAAATTAAACATTAATTAAATGGCATGAGCAGAACATACCATAATTTGAATGACCGCTACTTCATAATCTATGAATCAGCAAACAGATGGACAAGTAGACATTAGTGATGAATAAAACATTAAATTAATTCTAATTCAAAAAACAATGAAATTCAAAGAAATACCTTTATGCATAGTAGTGAGACCTCATCCACCAATTAAAATAGTGGTGAGACCTCATCCACCAAGGGCTCACTTGTATGAGTATAGTCGTCATCTTTATTATGATAAGAATTTTTACAAATATGAACAATTTCTATGGAGTAAACTTAATTTAGAAACAATGTACTAATCAGAAGAGTTAAAACATACCAATTGACAATGAAGGCATGGAGGAACCTGTGTCACTGAAAAATGTTAAATCTAATTTAAAATATTCTATACTACTTTCATGGAATTTTATGTTAGGAATGTGGATAATTTGTAAATTGAATTGATGTATTAAAAAAATGAAACATAATTTGACATGTTAATAAATTTTCTAACATCAAGAATAGTTTTTCCCTTGCTCAAGAGTTGATTCAATTCCCAAAATATAAGCTACAGTAAAATACTTACCGGAACGGGGGTCTCAAACCAAATCATGAATGAAACATCATTAGTGAAAAACTATTCCCTGATATTGATATATTCACACCAATTTTAGTAACCTAATATGTTCATCAAATGAGACACTGCATAAAAAAATCATGAAGAGCCACATAAAATAATTCATCAAAATAACGTTGTTAAAAAAATTTCGGTGAAAATTTTTGAAGTAATTAATTGCTATAAGTTATTGCAAACTATAAGGAAACACATTATTCAAGTAAATAACCAAAACATGGGTTGTGATACATTGACTTGGTTTCTTGGAGTGAAAATAAAACCAATGGAAGCAACTGTATATATTGAATAAAAAATATTAATCTCTAAAAATACAAAAATCAAGAGTACCAGCCAAACTCACATATGAGCATGCATGATAATGCATGCTTGCAGAAGGAAATTGTATTCTGCCAAAGGAAAAAACATGCATGATAATATAATGTATAAGGGAAATTAAATCAAAATACATGATAATGAAATATAAACCTCAATATAAACTGAAATATGAAGTTATATTGATAAAACTATTAAAACAAGAATGTGAACTGCAACTTCAGTACAACATGAACTAATATAAAGTGAAATATGAAATTCAAAACAAAATGTAGTAAAGTGGAATATAAAATGTAGTTCCAGTTAATGTTATAATCAATCTGAGACTTTAAAAGTTGTGGTATTCAAGAACAACTATGTTCTTACGTACCACAAGTATTTCAATGTACCATAATTTGACCAAAAAGGCTTTGAGATGATCATGCATGAATTATGACCAGAATGTCTTAGAAAAGGTGAATGACATAACCTATGAATGTCATTGAGAGTTATACACTTTCATTTTTCCTTGATTTTTAGTAGTAATACCATAGTCACATGTATAAAATAACAAGATTGCAACAAAACATGTTGATGAAAAAGGGAGAACAATCACCTTTTTTCTGTCAGGTCCATGTCCTTCATGGTTGATCAATATGATACTGAAAAGTTGGATCCATACCAGGGAGTGCTTCAGATGAGCACAAGATTTCAAAAAAAAATTTGAAGAAAAAGGGATAACACTCACCTTTTTTTCTTCCATGTCAATGTCTTTCATGGCCTGATCAATCTGATACTAAAAAGTTGGATCCATAACAGGGAGTGCTGCAGATATTTTCTCATTGAGGTTTGTGACAGAATGACTCATTAGTGCTCAAATAGATCTATATTTATAGACCTAATACATATAAGTTACAAAAAATATTTACAAACCTACATATTTACAAACATGTGCATTCTATGAAATTACTGTTAAAAAAAATATTTTTAAAAATATGAATCAAAATTTTTCAGTTCCTTGTACATGTAAGTTATATGAAACATAAAAACCAGAATATTTACAAACCTATACATTAGAAAAAATTACTATTAAAAATGAATATATATTGTTAACCAATATGATCTTATATATTCCAGTTTACAAATTCGAATAGACATGAACAAAGAAGTACAATATAAATTTGTATATTAAATAAATATGAAAAAATAGGTCCTCAAAGCAGCTTCAATAACATTATAAAATGATGCTACAAAACCATATCTTAATTGATGAAATATGTAAATTAAACAGTAATTCAATGGCATGAGGAGAACATACCATAATTTGAATGACTTCTACTTCATCATCTATGAATCAACAAATAGATGGATAAATTGACATTAGTAATGAATAAAACATTGAATGAATTCTAATTCAAAAAACTATGAAATTCAAGAAAATACCTCTATGTATAGTAGTGAGACCTCATTCACCAATTAACCTATTAAGAATAACCATGAAGTTCAATACATGGTACTGAAATAACATTATAGAACAAAACTAAGAGGTATCGATAATTTCATAAAAACAGTAAAGACTTTAGGCATATAAAGAAAACATGAGTGAATATTTGGAAAAAATGCAATAGAAAAATATCATTACAATGAAGGGGGAGGAAAGAGTGTGGAGTTATCAAAGATGAATCTTTTTCTGTGTTCTGTGTGATGAAATTGAGTGAATGCATGGGAGAATGGTGTGTGATACTAACAAAGATATTGTGTGTATGGAAAAATAAAACCAATGGAAGAAACTGTATATATGGAAGAATAAATAGTAATCACTGGAAATACATAAATCAAGAGTACCAGCCAAAATCACTATGAACATGAATAATAATTCATGCTTGCAGAAGGAAATTATATTCTACACAAGGAAACAACATGAATGATAATATAATATAAAAGGTAAATTTAATCACAGTATATGATAAAGAAATATATACCTCAATATAAACTGCTATATGAAGTTATATTGAAATAGCTATTAAAACAGGAATGTAAACTACGACTTCAGTACAACCAGAACTAATATAAAGTGCAATATAAAGTGCAATATGAAATGCAATATAAATGGAAGTATAATGGATTATAAAATGCAGTTCCAGTTCATGTTATGATAAATCAAAAACTATAAATGTCATGGTATTCAAGAAAAACTATGTTCTTACATACCATAAGTACTTCCATGTGCCATAATATGAACAGAAAGGATTTCAGATAATCATGCATGAATTATGACCAGAATGTCTTTGAATAACCTATGACTTTTATTGAGATATATAAAATTTCAGATATCCTTGATTGGTAGCAGTAATCCATAGTCAAGTTTTTAGGAGCACACGATTGAAATAGAACATGTTAAATAAAAAGGGAGAACTATCACATTTTTTTGTCTTGTCCATGTCTTTCATGGCCTGATCAATTTGATACTGAAAAGTTGGATCCATACAAGTGAGTGCTTCAGATATTTTCTCATTGACGTTTCTGACATCACAACTCATTTCTGCTCAAATAGATCTATATTTGTAGACTTGATACATATATGTTACAAAAAAATATACAAACCAACATATTTACAGAAATATTCTTTCTTAGAAATTACTGTTAAAAAAAGATAAAATATTGTTAAAAAATATGAATCGATATTTTTTCGTTCGTGGTACATATAAGTTATGAGAAAAATTCAAACCAGAATATTTAAAAACCTGTAAATTAGAATAAATTACTATTAAAAATGATTATATACTGTTAAAAAATTTAAACCGATATATTCTAGTTTAAAAAATCTAATAGAGATGAATAGAGAAGTTGAATATGAATATGTATATTAAATAAATATGGAAAAATAGATTCCTGAAACCACATTAATAAATTTACAAGATTATGCAACAAAAACCATTTCATTACTGCTCAAATATATCAATTAAATAGTACTTAAATTACATGAGGATAACATACCATAATGCAAATGACCACCACTTCAGTATCTATGAATCAACAAACAGATGGATAAATTGACATTAGTGATGAATA
Source organism: Viscum album (assembly GCA_963277665.1). Taxonomy (NCBI): domain Eukaryota; kingdom Viridiplantae; phylum Streptophyta; class Magnoliopsida; order Santalales; family Viscaceae; genus Viscum; species Viscum album. Next base: position 1,601,728,027 of record OY728141.1, on the reverse strand, counting down.
CAACATTGAATGAATTCAAATCCAAAAAACTATAAAATTCAATAACATAATTCTTTGTATAGTATTGAGACCTCATACACCAATTAACCCAATATGAATTACCATGAAATTCAATACAGTGTGCTGAAATAACAATCTAGAACGGACCTAAGAGGTATCAATAATTTCTTAAAAACAGTAATGATTTTGGGGACAGAAGGAAAACCTGAGTGCATGGAAGAATCGAGGCCCCATCCTATTCAATCAAACACCTAAAAACAAATACTAACCACCATGAACTTACATTCCCATCTTAGAAGCTTCTGGAACCTTCAGCATCTTCCGATTTTATGGGAGTTAATCAGAAACTTACATCTCCTTCTGCAACCCGGTTGGCCTCCATATTTTGTGTTAAAACTCGAATGAACTCCCCTTCAATCGATCGCATTCATATCGATCGACCCACTTCTTCGGCATTTGGATGAGGTTCAACCTCAGTTGTCTTAATTATGAATACTAGGTTCCAGTCGGCTCAGGTTCAGGCAGTGGTTTGATGAAATTGTGGAGGTAGAAGCGGAGTAGGCGGTTGCAGAGCAGGTAGAGGTGAAGCAAATAGAGGCGGAGGTGGAGGTGATGGAAGCGAGGAGTGACTGGGGATCAGGTTTTTGGGAAATGAACGAATAAAATGGGAGGGGTTTAGTGTGTGTGGGGAGATAGTCGGCGATAGAGAGAAGGCGAATGGGGTGACGATGACGGGAGACGCGGAGGGGTGTGGGAACCTTGGAGTTGGGAGAGTATAATCGGGGAGGGGAATCAATGATTGGAGTGAGTAGTCGCTGTGGAAATTCACAATGGCGGTCGAAATAGCGGGAGAATTTTTTGGGATTGGAGGACGGTAGACGGTATTTGGGTGACGTGGATGCATATGAAGGTGGCACGTGTATTGAGAAATGCTTACTTTAGTATATATATTGATATTTTATTTTTGATAGGTTTGAATATAATATATTAAAATTCCATATTTTTGGTGATATGTTTTAAATTTAAATTAATTAAATAGCATCAAAATTGACTTTAATGTTATTTTATAATAAATGATATTTTATTAAAAGATTTTAAATTTAATAAAAAACCTAAATTTTTCTAAAAAAATGAAAATATTAATAAATATTAAATATTTTCTATTCATAGACCAATTGATCATTTATAATTAACATAATGACCTTTAAATAGTAAAAATATTGTTTGCATGGTTTGGGTTAAAGTAGTGTTTTGCTTGTTACATACACTTGTTTTCTATTTAATTTTTAACACACATTGGATTTTTTGTTAATTTGATATAATATTTATAATTCATTGGGTTGATATTTTCTAATAAATCCATCTTTAATTTTGTCTGAGTTGAAAATTTAATTAGGTTATAAAACTAGTTGTCTTAATTAAATCCAAAATGACAAATGTGGGGAAACATATATTTTAGGGAACAAAATTATAAAAATGTACTTATTTTTGGATGGTGGAGGTTTGTATCTAAAATAATTCAACATTAGTCCATTATTTTTTCATTTTATAAGAACTTGTCGTAATGGAGACCTCCCAATAGTGTTTAAATTTTAGTATTTACAAGAATTCCACTAATCCTCTTCTATAAAAAGGAATTAACTATTCCCCTTCATCGCACCTCTCAATAAATTTTTCATCCTATAAACCCTCCCAAAATAAGCTCCCAACATCTATAAATTCATTTTAGTTTCCTAACATTAGGTATAAATCCACCCAATTAAGCCCTTTGGTGTAAACTAAAAGAAATTACCCAAAGAAGTGCAGGTATCCTTCTAGAAGAACTTTTTCTTGATTTTCATTCTCCACAACCTCAATTATTATTATTAAATTTTTATATTATAAGATCATTATCCTCAATATACTGATATTTTTTATTATATGGTTTCAAAACACACCTACACACACTTCTATCTATTGAATAATGAACTTATCATTTATGTGTATGGTGGAGTACATCCTCGCAAAGTTATGTTGTTTGTTTTTCCATTACCACCTATCATGGTTGGTAATTATGATAGAAATAATGATTTTTGTGATATATATATGATATTTATTATTTATTTATGATTATTTAATTATTAAATAAAACATACCTTCTTTAATTTCTATTTTTTAACATGGTAACTTTGTTTGTGTATTTCTAGACAACCACATCCTCAAAGCGATGTAATTCATTCACACTTTACATAAAATTTATCAAGAATGGGTTTAGCAAAAAAAATATGATATATATGAAATAATAATGATGTTGTAATTATAATTTATATATATATATATATATATGTGTGTGTGTGTATTTGTTTTTGATTAAGATTATTTCTTTAAATATGATAAGAAAACAAAAACAACATCCATGCATACGTACGGCATATCGTATCCATGAACGGTGTATTCCATTTCATATTTAAATATTTATATATTATTATAAATAATTATATACTAAAAATATATTATATTTATATCATTTTTTAAATTCTTGAAAAAATTAAAATCATGATCTAAGTAATAGGATCAAGAATGACAAGTCAAATCATGTAAAAAAAAGTAGTTATTATCCAAAACATAAACTAAATATGAGATTGTTAATAAAAGGGTAATATATGGTGATAATCAAATCATATATATCATGTAATATAAATATATTGTTCTATTATAGATTTTTAATAAACTAATATTTTTTATAAAATATTTTTGATCTTATACTAAGACACTCAAGACTTAAGGTAAGGGTTTTCTCATCTCACTTTTATTTTTGACAGATTTATGCCTTATTCACCACCCATTTCATTTGTTTTTTGTATGTAATTACCGTGAATATATTCTATAATTATTATACATAAACTTATGGGTACATAAATGTCCATTTTATGATCTCTCTTTCATGAGGTTTAAGGTTTATAATTTACCAAAATGGTAAAGTAATTTTGTCTCTATTTTCCTTCTTTTAGACATATTCCTTGTTATAAACCTATATTATTCTACGAGGAGTATACAGTGACCATTGAAATGTAATATAATGAATGTAATTATTTTAATTATATTTAAATCTTCAAGTATTATTATTATTTCTTGGTTATTATGATTCAATGTTACCAAAGTGGAAATAGTTTATTGTTATAATCTCATCATTTATTGGGATTATTTTCAATTATGATTCCACAAATGAAATATTTGGATTAATCTCTCAATAAGACTAATTAATTTTATTATACTATGGTTATCTAGGATATATTCATGTTTTGTTACAATTTTCCCACTCTTTCGTACTTTATATGATTTATAAAATGTTTTTTTTAAAAATAAGATTTATTTCCCTTTTTTTTCAGAAATCTGTGTTCTTTCAACACCATGTTTTGTAAAAATATTTTCAAAAAAAATTTATGTTTATAAAAATTTTAAATCTTTTAGAAATATATTTTCAAATAAATTATTTTCATCTTTTTTTCCAGATTCCTTTATATATTTTCAATGAATTTTCAACGAAGAAGGTTTAAAAAAAATTACAAGGTTAATTTACAAATTTTTAAATTATTTTCAAAAAAAATTCAAAATGTCTTACAGTTTTATTTATTTGTTTTAAAAATATTTTAAAAGAAAATGGTTTTCAAATGTTCTTCCAGAATTCATTATAAGTTTTCAAGCTATTTTTAATGAAAAACTTTTTCAAAACATTTTCATTCTTCATTTATATATTTTTTAAGCTATTTTAAAAGAAAAATGTTTTCAAAATGATTTATGTTTTAAAAAAATTCAAAGAGGAAAATATAATTTCCTCAAAAGATGTTTGAAATTAAATTTAATATATTTATTTATAATAATATTATTTTTTAAATTTCTTTATGAAGGGAGTTTTTAATAAAAGGCTATTTTCCATAACAAATGTTCCAAGTGGTCATTCAAAATATATATCCATCAATGATGTAATCCTTTCAAATGGTTAATGATTTATGGAAATATGAACCAAGGAAACCATTCTTATTATGTCATTAAATGGTTTATGTTTAATATGAAATTTTTTTATGAAACATGTTTCTCTTCCACATGTAATATGATTTTGAAACCCTCTTCTTTTCATGGGTTATCAATTAATGAAATGATTATGAAACATATATATTTTCAATGCGATATGATGTGATGACTTTTTTATGATACCCATTTCATTTCATGGGTTATGATATAATGTTTATAAAGCCCGTATTTTTTTATGGGTCATAAAAATAATGCATGTTTTATTATCATATGACACATGTATTTATTATTTCATGATGTGACAGGTGGGACCTATATCTCCCTCTAATGCACTAGGTGAATTTTTTTATCAAATGACATATGTATGTTTAGAATGGGGAATTAACTTGGTTAATTAAAGCATTTTTTCCACTAATATGGTCTCTAGAGTGAACCTTAATTACTAATTTGGTCATGGTAATAAACCATGACTACCAAGATGGTTTGGGGAGTGAACACATTCCACTAATATGGACTTCTTATTTAGCCTTGACTACTATGGAAATAATTTCTATATATTTATGTGTCTTCCAAAAACTACTTGTCTTATTCCTATGTTATTTTCGTATGGATTATTCACTTGATTACCTTATGATTCATGTCTTATGAACTATCAACCTTTTGGACATGACCCTTTAATATGATATTTTATATATAGTTTATGGTCATCAAATGTTATTATTATTTCTCATTCTCTTATTCTCATGTTATTCTTATGTATCTCCATTATTTACCCTTATTAAGAAAATGAGCTCACAATTTCCATTTTTTATTTTCCACATACTATAAATAATGGTTTTATATAAGATTAATAAAGGTGAATATCATTATTGGATATATTGGAGATCAATCACCAAATTAGAAGAATGTGTTCCAAGATTCTAAAGAAAAAAACTATTATGGTCGTTGGAAAATTATTTTTGTAATGTGTTGAATATTAAATAAAAATTATGTAATATATATGTATGTTAATACTAGGTCACTATAGTTGGTATTAGAGGAAATTTTTAGTCATATTTGGAAACATGGATGATAAAAATTTAGTGGGATATAGAGGGATGTTTCTGAGGATATGTCTAGAGATGTATTTAAGGATAATCCTAAGGTGTTATAGATTTAAAATAAGGTTTCATAATTAATACATAATATAAGTGATTTTTCATGACTATGTGGTTTTGCAATATGAAAAGTGTTGCTCAAATTATTATCTCGGGTTTTAGTCAATGGAAGAAACTAGAATTAACTCGGTTTATGTTTAATTTGATAGATAATTTGCAGATAGGAAATCAAATGGGGTGATAACTAGAGTGAATAATGTTGTGATCATTCCTAATCAGTTTTAAGGGAACATAATTAGCAATGTGAATCTTAACCAACTACCGAGCTCACCAAATAAGAAAATGAAATATTTTTCAGATATTATGGGTAATGGAGACCATCGAGGAATGAATATTCAACTTTCTTTGTGTTGAAAATGATGAAATAATTACCCATGTGAATATCTTAGAGGTGTGGTAAGTTGTTTTTACTACGGAAAATAAGGAAATAAAAAATGTATCTTCAAAGGGAAAATGAAGTGTTCAATTAATGCAATAGAGTTGAATATTATCCTTCCTAACATATCATTGATAGTTTAATAATTTAAATGTGTAATTAATGGGAAATAAAAAAATTGATGTCCTAAATGGAAATCGTATGAAGAGAATTGGAAAGGTGGTATCGGTGAAGGTTATATTACTAATGATGATGATATTATAAGTGAAATGTGAATGAAAAGTGGTATTAAGTAATATGATGAAGTATCATTGTTATTGGATTAAGGATTATTTAATAGAATTTCTTCGGTATTTGTATTCAAGATTTATAAAATATATAAGGATTTTTTTCATTTAAATTTTTCTCTAAAGATTTACAAGGATATGGTGAATGGTTCTGATGGACTAGAAATGTGATTTAATGGAAAGTATATATATTCATGTAAAACACATGATTAAGGGAAAAATATGCCTTAATATATTTCTAATCTTGAGATAATGATGTTTGGATAATGATATATGGGATCTCAATAAGAAAATTAGACGGTACCGATTACCTCTGAACTAATAAAATATTTTGTTGAAAAAGTAGTTTATGTTATCATGGATGGATATTACATAATTCTTGGATTTAATGAATATAACCAACTATCTTTGGGAAAATAAATAATGAATGTTTTCAATAAGGTTTTATGGTAATTCAGGTGGTTACCGTGTTTCAAGACAACACATAATAAAGTTATTCACATGTTTGGAATGTGACAACCAAGAGAAACTTTTTGATATATTGGGGATCAATGTAAATATTATTCGGTGAAATTATTTATAATGTTTTGTATCATCATCATTTATAAGGGTTATAAGGTTTGCCATTTATGGGATGGTTTTATTTAAAAAATTATTTGGTTTTAAACATTGATGTATTATCTAACCATTTGAGGATTTATGTGTATTTCATAACCTATACTAACCATTTTTCTATGATGATAACTAAATATAGATGGAATGAATTATCATTCCACCTCCTGATATTTTATTACATCAAGAATGAAAAATTCACCCTAATTTCTTGGAGTAAGATATAGGGTGGAAATCGATCAAGGCACAAACAGGGGTGAGGTGGTCCTGAAACCATGTATGTATAACATTTCTTGAAAATTCTTCAACATTAGTAAAATGGTCATGAAATAATATTTTGTCCTATTTTAATTATTTTTTATGATATTAGTGACCTCTTGCATGATTCTTTAGTTTATAGTTTTATAATTGTTAACTTTCTCTTGATCACCCACTTTATAATGATCAGTGATATTTATCAATATCTATTATTACTGATTCATTTCTTCTATTTACATGATTTCACTTCCCACATATGTTCTCAGACATGAAATCCTAGTTACGAGTTACTTGGGGTTACTATTATGTTTCCAGCTTTCCCTTTTTTAAATGAAGTTATAGTATTCATTTTTATGATGTGTATTTCAATGAAAGGAACCTTAAAGTATTAAAAATTTGATAAAATGGAATAATTTTTTCAGATAAATACATTTTAAGGGGGTTATAATGTTACACCAAGATATTTTTTGGAAAATAAAATTGAATTAATTTAAACTTTTTGATATTTTTCATTTCATGAAACACTAAATATAGATTGTGTTATATGAAAAAACCATGTTTTTATTTCTTTTTATGCTATACCAAGTTAATATTTAATTATTCACTATACTAAGATTTTTTTTCTATACACAACACCGACTTTGATTGTGTTACACATAACATTGAGTTTCTACGAAACAAAATTTTATTATTATAATTGTTTAAATGATATAGTTATAACATAATTGTTAAACTTAGTAACATGAATATTAATAACTAATTTTAAATACTATTTATAATGTTTTTAAATAAAACATATTTATAATAAAACATATAATTTTTGGTAAATATTTTATATGACGGAAAGTAGAATTTTCTCAAATAAACTACTTTGAATGACTTTTTGTGAACAAAAATAAAATTATTTTTAGAAAATTTTTTAAATTAAAATTGATAAAATAAACTTCATTTTTGAATTCCTAATGTAAAAAATAGCTTAGGGTTATTTTTTTTGTTTTTTTCTAGAAACATCATTTTTTATGAAAATGGAAAAATACTGAATTTTAATTCAAAACAAATTTTTTATCAAATTTATTCATATTGATAAATTATATTTTAATATTATTTTAAAGATGAATTTGATAAATTTTACATAAATTAATGAAATTTGACATTGAAATTGTATATAAAAACATTTCATACTTTTAAACTTTTTCTCTTCAAACATGTTTTTGTGACATGTTTGTTGGATTAATTTTAAATAATTTTTTCTACTTCTATATTTACAATTTGGAAAAGTGGGTTAAATTTTTAAAATCGGAATAATTTATAATCCATATTATAGTATCCATGGTTTTTGGCCCAAAAAAAATATTGAAATAAAATAAAAATAATTAGTTCGATTAAGAAAAAAAGTAGTTTTCTTAGTAGTTAAACATTAATCTTATAGGGGGAAATGACCTAGACACTTTACTAAAGCCATTATATGAACATATTTTGACTATATCCTTTATTGGTTTTATTTTTATTAGTTATGAGGATATTATATCAGGAAATTGACCTATATGGTAATTTATGTTTGGAAAAAGACCAAAAAGGAACTTTCCTTACCTTTAACATTTATAAATCCTTGAGATGTGGACAAAAAACAACATTTGTTTGGTTGTACGCATTATTTTGATAGTTAAAATATTTTTTTTTTCATTATTATAATTTATATTTAATTTTTGGAGATGAATTATTTAGATTAATTACTTAAGGAATTCCAGATGCCAAAATTATTTAGTTAATAATTAACAAAAATAAGTGATACTAAAACTATTAAAAGTAAAGAAAATTAATTAAATTAATTTCTTTAATTTTTTTAGATGAATATTTAATTTTACAGAGGTGGGAACAGAATATTTTCAAATTCCATATTTTTCTTGATATTTTTTAAATTTTAAATCAATTAAATAATGTTAAAATTGACATTAATGTTATTTTATAATAAATGATACTTTATTAAATGTTTTAAAAATTATTAAAAATACTTTATTCTAAAAAAAATTAAATATTAATAAATATAAAAATATATTTTATTAATGGACCTACTTATATTTTATAATTAACATATTTAACTTTATATAGTAAACCCATTACTAGCACGGTTTGAGTTAAAGTAGTGTTTGGTGTGTTACATGCGCTTGTTTTAAAACTAATTTCCAAGAGACATTTGATATATTTTTTGAGATTTTATATAATATTTATAAATAAAATTATCTATGTTTTGTAATATATATCACATTATTTTATACTTAATTGGTAAATTACATTGGTTAGAAAATTATTTACCTTAATGAAAATTAAAATGATAAAAGTTAGAAAACCAAGAAGTTAAGGAACAAAATTATACAAATTCACTTATTTTTGGGTGTTGGATTTTTTTATAGACCTTAATTACCTTTTACTCTATACTTTATCCATTTTTAAGAACTTGAGTTAAGAGAGACCTCCAAATAATGGTAACCTTTAGTTATCTATACGAACACCACCGCTCCTCCACTATAAAAAGCCATTGACATTTCTCCTTCCTCACACCTCTCAAAAAATTTGGCTCATCCAAATCTAGCACACATAAGTTCCCAAAATATCTAACTTCATCTTAGAGTCCTCACTTTTTGAGTAAATCCAACCAAGGAAACCCTTTTTTCATACCAAAAATAGTTAATCAAAGAACAGGTAACATCCTTCAACAAGCACTTTTGTATGATTTTCTTTCTCCACCACCATGATTATTATTACTACCTGATTATATAATAACCTTAATATACTAAAAATAGTTATATATTTCTATTATAGTGTTTATACTAACACCTACACTCACTTCCATAAAATGTGTAACAAACTGACTGTTCGTGTGTATGGCGGACTACCGCCTCCTGAGATGATGTCATTCATTTTTCCTTTACCACCTCCCTGGGTTGGTCATTAAAATTTAAATAATATTTTTATATGAGATATATGATATTTATTTATTATTATTTAATTATTATATAAAACAAACCTTTCTTATTTCCCCATTGTGTAAATACAATAACTTCATTTGTGGACGTGTGGACTATAGCCTTCTTAAAGCAATGTGATTCATTCACACTTTACATGGAATGTATTAAGCATGGGTTTAGTAAAATAATATGGTATATATGAAATAATAATTATAATTGAATGATAATATATATATATATATGTATTTCATTTACTTTATTTCTTTCAATATGATAAGAAAATGGAAACAACGTTTATGTGTGCGTGCAACCTACTATCTCTATAAACAGTGTATTCCATTTTGTATTTATATAATTTATATATTTTTTAAATATTTATATACTGAATATATATTATATTTATTTTATCTTTTACCTTATTTAAATAAATAAATAATTTTATATGTATGTTGATCAAGACTAACAAGTCAATTCATGTGTGAAAAATAAAGGAATTATTACCCAAAACATAACCTAAACCTAAAATTGATAATAGACAAATAATATGAGGTAATAATAAAATCATATATGGTATTATTTATAATAATATTGTTATTTTTTTGATTTATAATAAGCATTAATTTTTTATACATGAATTTAGATAGTGTATGATGAAAGTTAAGACTTAAGGTTAAGGTTTTGTCACCTCACTTTTATTTCTGTGATATTTATACCTCATTCACCACTCATTTTTCTATGGTGTATTTTCTTACCATGAATATATTATATGAATTTTATCCTTAATATTATTTTTATTTAAATATATATTATATTTTCTCTCTTTTACAAGGTTTATGGTTAAAAAGTTACCAAATTGGTAATGTAATTTTGCAAAAAATGGACTTCTTTGAGACACATGCCATGTTATGCACCTATATTCTTCTACGATGTGTATAAACTGACATTAGATATGTTATATCATGATTATAATTATTTTATTGATATTTTGAACTTCATTTAATGTTATTATTTCATGGTTATTATGATTCAATGTTACAAAAGTGGTAACAGTTTATTGTTATACTCTCATCGTTTATTGTTATTATTTACGATTATACTTTCATTAATGAAATTTTATGATAAATAACTCAAGAACACACATTAATTATATTCTCCTCTCATTATCAATGATATATTCAAGTATTAGTACCATTTTCCCACTCTTTGGTTCTTAATATGATTAATAAAATTCTTTTACAAAAATCTGACATTATTTCTCTTTTCAGTCTGAAATTTGGGTTCTTTCAAAACCATGTTTTCTAAATAAAATTTTTAAGAAACAATTATGTTTAAAAAGTATATTAAATTATTTTCAATTATATTTTCAAAGAAAATGTTTAAAAAAGTTAGTCTTTATTTATATGTTTTCAATTTATTTTCAAATAAAAATGTTTTAAAAATGTTTTCATGCTTTTTTTATAAGTTTTAAAATTATTTTCAATGAAAAATGTTTTTAAAATGTTTTAATGTTTTATTTATAGTTTTTAAAATTCTTTTCCATGAAATACATTTTCAAAATATTTTCAAAAATTCAATATAATTTTTAATATATTTTTAAAGAAAAATGTGATCAAAAGTTTTTCAAGATTCATTTATAAGTTAATAAATATATTTTCAAAGAAAAAGTTTTTAAAAATGATTTATGTTTTGAAAACTATTTTTAAAAGTGGAAAATATATTTTCCTCAAAAAATGATATTTTTGTTCAGAAACATTCCATGTGATCTTTAAAACTATATCTCCACCAATGATGAAATCCGTTGAAATGGTTTTGGGTTTATGGGGGATATATTCCAAGGATCGTATAATTATTCTTTATTTGACTTGTTTTTTCTAAGATGAATTGTTATTTATGAAACCTATTTCTCATTCATTGGATATATTCTATTGAAATTTTCTTCTTTTCATGGGTTATGCTTTGATAAAATGATTATAAAACCCATATCTTTTCTAAATGTTATGATATGATGATATGATTACGATACCCATTTCATTTCATGGGTTATGATATGATGTTTATGAAACCCATCTATTTTATGGGTCATGATATGATGAATGTTTATTATCTTGTGGAACACTTATGTATGACTTCATTATGTGACAGTTCGGACCTATATATCCCTCTATTAGATTGGGTAAAGATTTATATCTCAATAGATGGAAATAGTTATAACAGGGATAGAATTCCATTCAGTAAAGGACTTTGTCTGCTAAGATGATCAGTGGAGTGAACCTTGACCACTAATATATTCATGGGAGTGAACCATAAATACCAGTATGGTTTAGGGAGTGAGCCCATTCATCTAATATAGACTTTAAATTAATCATTTACTAATATATAAATAATTCATATATGATTATGTGTCTGCCACAAATTATATGTATTAATCCTATATTATTATCTCATGTTTTATGCTCTTGATTACCTTATGATTCATGTCTTATGAAATTCCAATAATTATTTCATGATTCATGTATGTGATCTTTAATATTCAGGGTATGATCTTCCAATGTTAATCACATGTTCTCATACCCTTATGCTCATGTAATTCTTACGTATCTCCTATATTTAACCTTACAGAGCATCTAAGATCACCATTTCTTATTTTTCTTTTCACTTAGTTTTGAATAAGGGTTTTAAGTATGAGTATTGAAGGGGAATATCTATATGCGAGATGTTGAATGTCATTCCTTAAATTAGAATAATGTGTTCCATGATTCCAAATACACTAAACTATTATTGTCCTAGGTTTTGTATTTTGTAATGTTCTAAATATTCATAAAAATTTATATAATATACATGTATGTTAATCCTGCGTCTCTATAGTATGTGTATATGTTGATCATGAAAATACTATCAGATGTTTCAGCCTGGTTAGGTAATAGTCCTCCAAATATGTCTTTCAAATCATGATATAGACATCCAATATATCTTCTTAAATCATTAAAATATCCCTCGGAAATGTTATCATGTTTGATGGATAATCAATAATTTTTAGGTTGAAACTCTATATATTTCATAAGGAAAACTATGATGGGTCCATCTAACATCCCTAATATGCTAAACATCTCATGAAAACACCCTCAGACACTATATACTTTTATTACTGACACACATGGGAAAACATAAAACCAAATTATTGTAATTATGATTCATGTACAAAAAATATATATAGGACGCCTTCCTAAGGCCCAATAATAATGGGAATCCACCTCAATGTAAGCACATCCATTTCCCAGACACTATAACCCACCAAGCCTAAACTCTCATGGGGTTTAATCATTCTTCCTCATATATCGATACATTGAGAATCTAATTGAAATACGAGGAATTAGATTCCTAATATATGTGGAATGTATTGGATGCCTTCATAAGGACAAAGCTCCTTTTAAACACTCATTTGGCACCACCCCAATGAATAATTCACACATCCTCAAGTAGTGAGTCTGGTCAATTATTATCCCATATTTCCCACACCAAGAATGGACCATATGGGCATAAGGATTTTCAATGGTCATTTCACTCACATAATAAATCTTCCCCAGTCAGGGAATCCTCCATGTGAAATCCAAATTCAATTACATGATAGGACTACCCCCATATAAGGTAATCCACATTGGGTTATTTCCTTAAGGCACTACCTTATTGGTAAATCCTGAGGAAATAACCCTCAAGGGAATTAATTATCATTTTCCTCCCATTAGCAGGTTGGGGGTAGAATGGAATATAATGACTCTTATTCTTTTCATAAGCATGATACATAGGATGAATTCTTAAGGCTCGATCTCAATATATGATTCCTAAGTTCTCTCATATATATCATTTTTGGAATATTTCAATGCACACAATTTAAAAAAAACTACTTGGGTTTTTATTCTTGTTAATAAATGGATTTTTTGGACACCTCAAAAAGGATCAATACTATCCTCAAAACATCAATTACCTTCCTAGATTGCTATAAACTCTAGAGTTTATGATTATATGGCTTCAAAACACAAGTAATTCCCCATTTCTAAGAAATAATCTTAAATATATGAAGAACCTTGGATTAATATGAATGATTTCATTAATCGAACCCCCTTTACATATAGAATGATTCAACATAGAAATGGGTTCCATATCAAGATTATGAAGATATTCGCAAACATATATTGAATCTAAAAGAGAGTAATATAATTTAAAGTACTTCATCCTAAAAGGGTGTGATAATCTTGAAATCTCACATCGTTGACCAATGTGAGTACTTAAGAATAGTTATGTCTGAAAACCCAAAGAACCACTGAACTTTTGAAGGTAGGTCACTACTTTGTTATAGATGTAGAAACTAGTGGGAGTTTCTATGAAATATTGAAATGGTAAACCTGATGTGAATTATTGTGAAATAATACATTTACCCCACACATTCAATACTAAAATAGGAAATAATTATGGATAACTTGTCATGAAAACATGTAATTATATAATAATTAAATCATTATAGGTGGTGGGAATCATCTCTCTTGATCCTGGGGGATAACTATGTACATAAGTCATCTTTTTAGGGAAGAAACATGCACCACAAGCTATCAAAGAGATTTAATTTATTTAAAAAAAATATTGTTAAGTCTGAGGATATCATATTTTCTTATGAACTTGGTGTTCTATATCATTCATGTTATTGAAAATATTGTCTTATTTTAAAAATATCATGGTGTTATATCCCCCCTAAATAAATTACACCCTCTCCATTTATTCATGATTTCTATAATCAAGGGTCTAACATTTTAAAATGCCTTCGTTGAAAACCCACATCATAAAAATGTTTAGTAAAACATTCTCTTATTAAGAGAGAACGGATAGTAAAAAGGTCATATGAAATAAAACATAACTAGGTTTCTATGTAGGATAACATTAGTGGAAAGTGAAGATATGGACATAGAAGAAAAACATAAATAATTATAGAGATAGATAGAGTTCGTTGATCATAAGAATTTGAATGATCAATGTAATGTTAAGGAGTAAAAAGCTAAAAATTTGTGATGATTTAAAATATAATTGGTTCAACTTAAATGAAGGTATTGAGAAAAAAATTCAAGATCATTTTCCTAATATTAACAAATTATTTTACTGTATAAGAATATAAGGGGATATAATTACTTGATATAGTTTTATTTTCAGGAAAAATTTCATCTTTTGGTTGTGCTTTGATCATTTTCCACTTAATTTCAAACTATAATAAATGAATAACTGTGATGAATATTTTTGTGTCTGAACCACTAAAATTAACTTTTAACATTTTGTAAAATCCAAAAAATAGTAATAACATATTCATATGATCATTAATAAAACCAAAAAGGTTAGAAAAAGTTATCCAATAACACCAAGTGTTCAAATTAATCCATTCCATTAATTTTTATCTATAAAGTTCATCTAAAATATGTCTGACCTAATTTCAAAGGATGATCAATAAATAAACATTATATTTCCTAGAAAATAAAAATAGACTCTTAATGTAACATTAAAAATATTTTAATACCTTAATCATCGTAAAACCATAATTAAAACAGGAATTATTCCAAATATAAAACCTCAGGTTGTCAAATATATTACATAAATAACTACTTGTAGTATTCTCTAACCAAGATAACAAAAACCATCAACTCCGAATCAAATTTTATTGTCACTAATACTATCCCCTAAACATCTATTTATCATTATTATCTCAATATAGAAAATATTTTAATGGTTATCTTACCTGAATCATGTGTTTTCAAATAAGTACAACTTTCCATTAAATAACATTTCTTCGTAAATGGTACTATTCGATATATACTCTCAAACCATTAATGAAATTTTACTATAATAAAACCCTTATACATTTCATAATTCCTATAACCAGGATATCATTGATTAAAAACATATATAACATACTTATTGAATATAAATACAAGAACATTAATCATTAATCATCATATATAGTAATAGCATAATAGTGACCTTAGTCTATTGG
Organism: Viscum album; assembly: GCA_963277665.1. Classification (NCBI taxonomy): domain Eukaryota; kingdom Viridiplantae; phylum Streptophyta; class Magnoliopsida; order Santalales; family Viscaceae; genus Viscum; species Viscum album. The sequence goes on along the minus strand of OY728141.1, from coordinate 1,601,712,332 downwards.
GATATTTTGATGTACAATCCCTTCATGCTTGGGGTATTCAATTTCATAGTGCCCCAGGTCCCTATAGTGGAATAATAGAACAATGAAAAATTATTTCTTTCCCTTTAAATCAACACCATGGTGGATATTTTCTCCACACATGTAGAAACCTCCTTCTCATTTTAAGCATATATTACGGTGTTTCTTTCCATAATTATCACATGTGGGAAAACACTTTTTTCCCTTCTTCCCCTTATCCATTTTTTCTATACCATCCTCTTATTATCAATCTTCCCTTAAAACATAATACTTAGATTATTCCTTATCATTATTGATAGATTATGATATTATATCCTCATACAATGAGAATGTTTGGGAAACTATTTTCCTTCTAAATATTATCTTTGTTTCAATAGATAAAATATCATTGTTACTATTTGGATTACATGAATTGAAATAGTTCTCATTCATTCAGTTAGGTTCAATTTATAAATTATGTAATATACTATATTGGATTATAAAATTATGAAAAATAATGTAAAATCTCAAAACTAGTTAAACACAAGACATAAACTAAAAAATTTATGCATTGATGATCTCATAATCATAAACATATATTCCTAGGGGATATCTTTCTTTTCAAATCCTTTATAATGGTTAGTAAATAAAATTTGAATTATCTTAATAATATCCCCTCAAAATGTTAAACTAGGTTCTTAGTAATTCCCATTCCTGTACATTAGGTAATGCTCAGGTCAAGACCAATGCACCCTTTTCGGAGTTATTACCCCTGGGTACATCTATTCCAAAACCACATCCACCTGTAGTATCCAAATAGGTATTTATTTCTATCAAAACCCAAATAATCACTTCCGTACCAAAACATTAGAATGTTCTTGTAAACATATCTCCAATGTCTACTATGTGTTTATGTTCTCTAATCTATGTTTTCATGAATCTAGTTTCCACGGTTTTTACTAAATTTTATATAATACAATTATAGAGAACCTGAACACAATAGCCAATATCTAGTTTATACTTTTATAAATTTTCACTAGATACACCGTATCACATCCTGAAGGAGTGAATAGTTCAGTAATCTTTGTAAACTAGATACATACTTGATTTTCATTTTACAATTGAAAACATAAAATACATAAAGTGTTTTACATGAGAAAAACATTATTCCTCATAACATATCTTTAAAATAAATCACTAAACACTTCTTGGTATCCTAGGGAGAATAAATCTTAAGGGGAAAGATCAGATGCTCAGTTAGGGTAATTTTATAGTGGAATCTATGAATAAATAAGGATTAATAAATATGTAATTCTAAATAACTAAAACATATTTCATTTAATCAATATGTTGAGCATAATATGATAATAACGAACAATGATCATATAATTTCATATAAATAATCTCATTACCATGAAACATAACCATGGATATTTTAACTAAATGAATAATTAAATGTATTATCAATAAATAAGTTCATAATGTTGTAATTAATAATGTCGTACATCTAAAACATACTATCAAGGTCTTGTGTGATGAGATATAAATAAATGGGCAATGCCTCTGCCAAAACTCAATCTAGTTTGTCTCGTGACACATATTGATGCATTGAGGGACTCTTTATTACCAGGCCACACCTATTACTTATGAATACCAATCCAATAATCATATTAATTAGGTGAAACATAATCAATACAATCATTCGTATTGAAAAACTAGAAAATGAAATGTTAATTATTAGCCTAATTAATAAACATAATCATAAACCATCCGGAGTAATATAAGTGGTATCAAAATAGTACATCCACAATAAAAAAAATCATAAACCATCCAGAGGAATAGTGGATATGGTATCAATACACCATTTCCTCAGTGTATCATAAGTAAAATAGAGGGTCAATGTCGTTGATGAATACAATACCATGAAAAGATCTTTAAAAACATGAGAAAAATAACCTTTCCATTTTGAAAATCACATTTTAAATCCACAATTTCACAAAACATTTTCTAAATAATTTTCTTTCAAAATTACCTTTTAATACAAGTAAAATAATCATTATAACATTTTTTGTCTAGGATGTTGTAAAATTATGATCATGTCGTACACGTTAAAGCAAATATTCCTTTCACATTTTTATTAAAATTCAAATAGGTATTATTTTAAAATTAAAATAGAGATTCCTCTCAAAAAAATTATATAGTAAAAATGACAAAAAAAATAATAAATAATTTTTTTTTCGTCAAAAACAGTTTTATAAAATATCGGTTTTGATGAAATATTATTTCTCACAAAAGAGTAAAATAAAGATGGATTTTCTTAAAAACATTTTCTTAATAATTTTAAGTGACAATGAGTAGAAAATGGAATTATTAGATGAAAAATATCATGATTAAACATATTTGAATAATATCTATTTATTTTAAGATATAAAGATCAGATAATTTTCCCAATGGATAAATAAATATAAACAATCCCGAGTAATGATGACGTTGTGAAATAAATCCTTACCACTTTGGAAACTTCTAAATCATAAGTACTCTAAAATAATTGACATATAATGAAACTTAAAATATGATAAAGATAAATATATTCCTGATTTAACATATAAAAGGGGTATTATAATCACCACACAAATGATATAAGTGGTGAATATGGCATAATTCTCGTGGAAGTAGAAGTGAGACTAAAAACCCTTACCTCAGGTATGATTTCATTTTTATGTGTCTATAAATCATATATAATAATTTCAAGAAGGTTATTAATTTATAAAGGTACAATAATAATATTTATAATATCATATATGATCCCATTTTACTATTTACCACCCATTTATTAATAATATTTCATTGTTTACATTGTTTCGGGTGTTAATTGTCTTCTTTTCTCATGCGCATTGTGTCATGAAAGTTATGCTTCTTGTGAGAAAGATATATATATATATATATGTAATATAAATAATTATAATAATTTTATAAATATTATATTCACTCATTAAATACATTTTTATAACCATTAAACAAATCTTTACATGGAAAATGAATCGCATCACTTCATGGAGATGGTACGTTGTCTGTATACACGAGCGATGATATCATTCCCTCAACAAGTGAAAGGGTAAGGAATTGGTTGATATATTAATTTTAATTAATAATTATAATATCATATATATCATATATATTCAACAGTTTTAACCTTATTACGTTCCATGTGAATGGTAAGTGAAATACTAATCACAATGCTTCGTGAGGCAGTAGTCTACCGTACAAATGAACAACATTTTTCCAATTGAAATGGAATGGAACAAAATAAATTATATGTTATATTAATATTATATAAGTATAATAATATAATTTATATTTTTTTATTCCATTATTATATCCATCCTTTAAAGGAGGTTAGGTAAGTAACTACATTAGTTCGTGAGGTGGTAGTCTTCCGCACACCTGATTGATGATTTGTTTTTCTTTTAATGGAATTGGAGATAGATATATATTATGATATAAACATAATAAAATATCAGAATATGTGTGATTATTTATTTATTATATTATAAGTTATAATAAATAAGTTAAGGTGGAAATGAAAAAATATAATGAATGATCCTGGTTAATATAATTACCCTCTCTAAGAGAAACCTCCTATGGGTCTCCTTATAAAGACGATGGGGATGTTCTTTGGGAGGACCAGAAGGTCTCAAATATAAATACAGTTCTTCAAAAGATATTTTTTTAGGATTTTACTAGAAAACTTCCTTTGATATTGTGTATAATTGAGGGGATATATTTCCCTTTTATAAGTGGGGGAAGGGAACCCTCTTAAAAATTACTTGGAAAGTTCTCAAAATAATCCAAAATAATAAAGTCATTCATATGAAAAAAGAATTAAAATAACCTTGGGATAAAATTTATAATATTCTAATATTTTAATATTTTAATAAAATAATATTTTGATATTATTTAGTTCATTCTCACCCTTATCTTCATAGATTAACCCAATAGTTAACTAATTTCTACCATAATTATGGTAATTAATTTTTACTGTTTCACAATTAATTTTGGTGAAATTTTTTATTGAAATTATTAGATAAAATAAATTATCTTGATTCTAAATATTGGATCCTTTTCTTTAAATAAAACCCATATAAGTGGCATAATTCAATTTAAAATTATAATTGAAGAAACAATGAAAAAGATGGGTTTTCAAAGTGAAAATTTTCATAAGTATAGAAGGTTTTAATTTAAAAATTAAATAAGAAATTTATTCCAATGAAAAAATTAAGAATCTTTTAATATAATTTAACTAATATACTTCAAACCAAACTTAAAATATAAATCATCTTTTTAAATAATTTAAACGAGAAGGTTTTTTTAGAAGAAAAATATCATTATTTTCACTATTCATCAAAAAAGAAACATTTTAGAAAAATTTTAAAAATTCACGCTAAGATAATTTTAAAATAATTATTTCAATAATTAATCTTATATATTAAAATAAATTTTAAACTATTTTTAAAAATTAATTATAATTTATCTTCATAAAGTACAACTAATCTTTTTTTTAGGAAAATATAGTTTTTCAGAAAATATTCATTTTACTTCAAAATGATTGTTATTTTATTTTTAATCAATATAAAACCATTGAATATATTTTATACATATAAAAATAATATATTTTTTATAATTTAGTTAATACTATTCATACCTACCAACCTAACTGTTAGGTTATAATGGTCATATATAAATAATAATATTTTAATAGACTATCATATTTTGTTTAAACCTGGTGTTGTGTTCATCACACACTATGAAAGAGATAGTATATATTTAAAAATAAATGTATTATAAATTCTCAGTATGTTATAATCTCTTCTTTTCTTGGTCTTATGTGTCATACATACTATTTAACATTATGTTACTGTTTTAAATTTCATTGGGTATTACAATTACATGCAACATCACCTTAATCGATAATATAACACCCATAGGATTTATTATATAAATATTATTTTTAAATAAATTCAATATCTTCAATATATTTTTATACATGCAACACCATTTTTAAACGAAACACAATACACTATTAAAATATTATTATTTAACAATAACTGTTATAACTTAGTCATTATGTTGCTGCGTATGAATAATAATAACTAAATTATGATAATTATATGGATTACACATTTATAAAAAAATTAATTGTTTGTATATTAATTAAAATAAAAATAAAATCATTTCAAGGAAAAATAAATGTTTTTTGAAAACTGTATGTTTTTTATAAGGTAGCTTAGCCACGCTTTCTATACATAAATAAATGTTAGTTTTAACCAATTTCAGAAATATTATTTGAAAAAAAAAACTTCATTTTTGAAATATATATTTCAAAATTATTCTTGAGTGAAATTTTTATAATTTTATAAAATGATTATTTTTATGATGAATAGTAAAAACTACTAATTATTAATGAAAACTTCATTTTAGTTTAAATAATTTAAATTGATAAATTTTATATTAAATTGTTTTGAAGTATAATTATTTAAATTATATTACAATTTAATATATTTAGTTCATTGGAATGAATTTCATCTTTAATTTCGATATAAAAACATTTTATTCTTTTAAAGGTTTTTTATTGGAAAACCCAATTTTTCAACGCATCTGAGGGATTAATTTTAGACAATAATTTTCTAATTATGTGAAATAAATTTGTAAAAATGGAATACAAATTTGTAATTATCATAAGTTATATTATATAATAAGATAAAAGTATTTTTTACCATTTTGAATAGTGAATGAATTAAAATTTAATTAAACCACTTAAGGTAAAAACAGTTTCTCGGGCTTTAATTAAGAATATATGGGTTATAAATGACCTAAATCTTGTCCAAACACCATTTTATGGACATATTTAGAACTAATCACGTCTATTTTTCTATAATGGACCATTTTGGAGCTTTTTTATGAGAAAAACATGGGTACATTTTTATCTATTCAAAAATTCCATTAGTGACCTCACTCCACTTATTAAAGGTCACTTATAACATTCACTTATTCAAACCTATAAATAACATTGGATCAACAAATACCTAACAAAATATCTACCCAAAATCATTATACTTCATTTAGAGCTTCTAGTATTCCCAAAAGATCATCCTTAGGGTCCTTAAGTTGATATCAAAATGAGTGTTCTCTAAGAGAAGATAATTATCTTGATGAATCTCTTTTATTTTGTTTATAATTATTACACCTATAATTATGTATTAACACTTACAATATAATAAATAAATATATAACATATAAATATATTTAATTTTTTATGGAATAATATTTATCCATCTCCACCTCCATCAAATGAGAAACGAAATCATCGATCGTGTGTATAGTGGACTACTACCTCGTGAAATGATGTGACTCTTTTTCCATGATCACATATCATGATTAAATATAATTATTTTTATAATGTATATATAAAATTTTTATTATATTATTAAACTATTTTTAATTATAATGTCACATATACCTTATAAATTTCATTTCAATTTAAAAATAAGATATTGTTGCTTGTGTGTACGGTGGACTACCGCCTCACAAGGTGATGTGATTCATTTTTCAATTACACATTACATGGAAGGTAATAGTTATATATTTAATAAATATTTTTTAAATATATATAATTATATTTATTATTTAAAATTAATATACAATCCAATTTCATACCCTTTCACTCGTTAATGGAATAATATCATCACTTGTGCGTACGTACAACCTACAACCTCCACGATGTGATCTGATTCATTTTCCTTGTCCAGCCTTCAATAATGATTTTAAAAATCTATAATTATTTTCCTTTTCCAGCCTTCGTTATCCATGATTTTAACAATTTATGATTATCTATCTATATTATATGCATAATAACTGGATCTTCCATGACAAAATAGCAATGAAAAAATAGGGCAATTAACACTCAAAACAATGAATATAATGAAATATTATTAAAAAAACTGGTGATATAATATTCTAATAGGATCATATGTTATACTATAAATATTAATATTATTCTGGAATAAATTAATAACACGATTAGTACCATTAACATAAGTTTAAATTGCATTCCAGTAAAGGGAAGTGTGATGTAATGGACTTCATCTCAATTTCTCTTCATCAAGGTATATTATAATGTTATGAACCTAATTTATTTTATATTTTGTATATACTGAACTTTTCATGTAATATAATGATTACAAAACACTTAATGTTAATTTATGTTTTAATGTTAATAATTTCATCTTATAGGATTTCACTTAAAAATTATGAAAGTGGTAAAGAATTTTATATCTCAATTTATTTTTATTGGGTTATAAAAATTCTTCATTTTCATTTAAATTCTATGATTATGTTTGTAAATAATTTTATTGATTGAGTAATCCTCACTTCAACATTACGATCTTTATAAGGGTTTATTTCACAATCTCATTTTAATAATAATTGTTTATACTTGAATTTTCCTTAAAGGAAATTAATCAATAATTTTATAATAAAACATATTAATTTTATTTTTCTCTTTTTATTCATGAATTTTTCAATAAATAATACTATGTTCCTCTCTTGGGACTTAAAATGATCGAGAAAATGTTTTTTTAGAAAACCTAACTTTATTTCACTCTTTAGTTAAAAATCGTTTTTCTTCCTAAGTAATGTTTTATAAAAATTATTTCAAAAATGTTTTTTAATGTTATAAAAATTATTTATTAAAGAATATTTTACACATGTTTGTATTTTTTAAAAAGAAATTTAATATTTTTGTGATTTTCTAAACAAGGTCTTTTAGATTTTTATTGAAAAATTGAAAAGAATCATGGGTTTAATGTGTACAAAATGAATGAAAGTTTCATATATCATTACCACTCAATGTTTTAAATCATATATTATATGTTTCTAATATTATTTACAAAAAAATATTTTAAAAATATTTTGTGAAATTTTAGTTTTAAAAATGTTTTTAAAGTTTAAAATTTATTTTCCTCAATAACATTTTTAATGAAATTTTTATGTTATTTTTTCATCAATGATGTGAAACCATTATATTATGTATGATCCACTAGGGATATTTTTTATAGATACAATAATTTTTATTTCTCTAGATGGTTTACAATTAGTTTGATCATGGAAAGTGTTTACATTCATTTTCTTTATTAATTTTTGTAATCATTAACTTTACCTGGAAATATTTTATCTTGTGCTATCATTCAACATTAAAATTCCATTAAATACCCATATTATTTATTATGGATATATATTACTTAATCCGTATATCATATTTATATATATTACTTTACTTTTGAAGTTATATGTTTTACTGGGGGAAATTATTTTTAATCAGTATTTCTTACTCCATACAAAACAATATTGATATGGAAATTTTTTTTGAATTAAATCTATTATTAGATATATAAGGAATATCTTAGACATGATGATATGGTTTGGTCATAGTTATAGATAAATCCATGATGCATCAGTTGTCTTAGGAGATGAATTAGTTGAATATCTTTAATAAAATTGTTTTCTAGTGTATACATACCAATCAATTTTGAGCTTTCTTATGAAAGGTTTTGATAGTATATGTTCCATAATGCCTGAGATCAAGACATCCAATAATTAAGAATTTTATTCATTAAGAATTTAAAAATTATTATCCATGATATTTTTTCAATGATATTATCTCTCGATGCATTTCATTCTTAGAATATTAATTAAATGGAACATGTTTATAGATATTTACCTTTACATATTGATTATAACTTAAAAAATAATTATAATCAAGTTATTTATTAAATATATTATGTGTTAATATATTTACCTTTTCATATTTTCTATGTCTTAATGATTATTATACATTTTATCATGATATGTTATTATTTATATAATTCTTACTAAAATATTTTTCTCACCCTTATTTTGTTTCCTTTCTCATGAATCCAAGAAATGTGATATGAATGATATGAAAGGATATTATAGAGGGAATAATTTTATTATAAAGAGATAAAACTAATTTTTTAATTTTTTTCCAATGAAATTCAAGACTCAAGTATGTATCTGGTTTACCAAATCTAAAAAACTATTCACTCCTTTGAGATGTGATCCCTTATATCTTATACCAAAATAGTAATGTAACCACCAACTATGGGATATGGGATACCTGGGTAAGGGTCTTTACAAGATCAAGCACATTGATCTTTTATTCTCAATATATCATGGAGATCATCTCTTTTTCTAGTAATAGATCATTCACATCGACTTTTCCCCGAATGGATCAACCACATACACATTTTTCCCATAGTTATCTCGTGAGATATAAAAAAATTTACCAATGTATTAGAGGTATATATAACTATATTCCCACTAATCATATAATGAAAACATACATATTTTTCCACAATATCATAATAAAATTCATTTTATCATCACATCATAACAGGCGCAAATAAAATAAGATTTATAATAATTTTATCAATTCAACAAAGCATAAACCAAGAAATTAAATGGGTTTCATAGTCATCATATCATTATGTTCATAAACCATATAGACGAATAATAAGGATGGTATCATTGGATTGTATCCCCTATAAACAATTAACATCAATGGATTTTTTCATTGATGAAAATTATTTTCAATTAATAAATGGAATATTTCCTAATGAAAAATACTATTTTAATTTTTAAACCCCTTATTAAAAATATAAAAATATCCAAAATATTAAGTAAAATCATTTATTTTAAAATAACCTTTTAAACTTGTAATGTAGTATTAAAATCACTGAACAATCATTATGGTGGTAAATTTCATTCATGTTTTATGAGTTAAGACAATGATTCCATTCCCATTGTCAGTAAATAGTCAAAAGTACCTCATTTATAAAATAATAAGAAAATTAACTTTAAAAAAATTTGGGAAAAAATAAACCATGGTTAAAAACAAAATGAATAAAATATTTAAAAATATAAAAAACTTTTTTTAAATCATTTGATGAAAACAGAGATATGGGAAAAATCTGCAAAAGAGATATATAAATTTGATTTTCCACAAACACATATTTTCAGTATCTTGAGTACTGAAGGTAAGGAATATAAAAGGAGAAAAATAATTTTCCTGAAATAACCATAGGATAATAAATTTAGTTTGGTCCTTGAGTGGTATATCATGAAATTTCACTATAAAAAATATAACAATGGAAAATGTTGATAAACAATGAGATTATAACATAAAGCCCTTATCACTTTGGTAAAATTTGAATCTTAATCCCCATGAAAGAAATAAACATAGATGAATTTGTATATACATATAAAATTAATATTAATCATTATAAAATACATCAATTGGTAATATAAAAACCAAAAAAAATAAACAGTGGTGAATATGGAATGTGTCTCACCGAGATAAAAGTGAGATAAAAATCATATACCTCATATCTTATGTTTCTTCATTCATGTTAAAACCTCCAGTATAATAAATATATATTTATTATAAATTTATTCTATAACATTAAGAATATCTATCAAAAAAATTATGATTTACTTATGACATCTTATTACCCATTTATTAACATTTTTTTATTAAAAACATTGTTCTTGTTGATAACAACTTCATTTTTAACGCATGTTTCAGTTTGTATGTCTTCTTCATTGTGATTTAATCTTGGTTCCATCATTTTTATAATTTTAATCACGCTCTAAATATCATATTTAATTATTATTTATATATATTTATATTTATATTCATCCCTAAAAGCTCTAGATAGAAAAATGCATTACACAGTTCACGGAAACGATAAGTTGTACATATTTATAAACATTGTTTTCACCTCTCGAAATATAATTTAAAATAAATGTAAATAATAACACACATTTATAGAATACGTTTTCTATAATTTAAATCAAATATATTCATAAAATGAATCTTTATTACAATCTATATAATTAAGGGAAAAGGAATCACATCGCTTTGTGGAGGTGGTAGTCCACACGTACGCGTGAGCGACAATTAAGTTTTCCAATGGTTTTGATGTTAAGAAGGTAGATATGATATTACAATTATAGAATAATTTTTATTTTATTAATATAATAAAAAATAATTGTACTCATCATCATAAAGAACATAAAATATGGTGATGGAAAAGGAATTGTATCTCTATGTGAAGAGGGTACATCATACATGCACACAAGTGATAATTTCACTTTCAGTTTGATAGGAAATAGGGTGTATAATGGTGGTTTTATAATCATAATAACATTTTAGTATATTAATAATAACTAATTTATAATTTAATGAATAATATAATAGATTTAGATGAGGTAAAATAAGAATTAAAAAAAAGTGACTGGTTGAGCTGATTACCTCTTCATTTAAATAACTCCTTTGGGACCCCTCTTAAGGACAATATGATAGGTTTTCATGGGATATAGGCATATATACAAAGTGGAAATGGAATTATGGAAGATATTGTTTCATGTTTTGGTTTAGATATAAGGTTAAAAGTGGTGTTAAGAGAAGAAAGAAGTGGTTCCCTTTTATAATTGAGGGTCGGGGAACTATATGGATTTCTTAACAGAATAAAATATAATAAATTAATTCTCAATAAAAATTCTTCCAAATGGATATTTACTTGAAAATAAGGTATTATGGGGTTTAAATACCATAAAATAAAAAAATTTGGATAGGTTTAAGTGGTTTTCTAAACCTTATCTTTTTTAACCTCTTTGTTAGCCTATTTTAACTTTATTCATGAGGACTTCTTTTTTATTCTTAAAGGGTGATAATTTTTCATATAGGGAGAAAATTAGATCATGAATAGAAAATGAAATAAATTTTACACTAAATATTATCCTTCTTGTTCTCTTTAAATATTTTTTTTATTTTTTAATAATTAATAAATTAAAATTTAGATAAATTATCATTAATGTCAATTTTGAAACTATTCATTTAATAATACTTAAAATACATAAAGAAAAAGTTTTAATTCATTGACACAACAATATTATTTCATATTATATAGTAAAATTAATTAGTTAATATAACTCATTCAAATTATATTAATTTAAATATTTTTAAAATCAATTATTTTATTATCTTATTGATTAAAAAAATACTATATCGGCAATTGATGAGAATTTGTGCTAATTATATACTTACTAAATATTAAAAATACATTTTTTCCTAGAAATAGTTTAATTATCCCTAAAATATACATTTATATTTATTCATAACTTGACTATTTTCTTTATGTAGAAACATAATAGATTATTAAAAGCAAGAGAGTGACATTTTAAAATTTTATTTTCTTTAAATATTTTAATGGTCATTTTCAGTAAAAAGTTCCCATTTTAAAAATATATATTGACACTAAGGTGAAAAGGGTAAAATTACCTTTTTAAAATAAAAATAAGGAACAAAAATTATTTTCTTATCACTTATTTTAACCTAGATTAACTAGATTTAACATTTACTGAGGTGATAAATTTTACCACAGTTATTATTCATAAATATAAAAAATAGAATAAACATATATGCCAAATTAGATCCTATTGATTAAAAATATGGTATTAATTATATCAAATTCAATTTTTATAAGTTGAAAAAATTAAAATTAAATTAAAAACACAAAACTCACTGAAAATATTTTTTAAAAAAAAATATTTTAAATAAAACGTGATTTATTCTTATCCCATACATAAATAAATATTAGATAAATGATTAAAGATTTTATATAATATATAAGATGAAAATTTTTTTAAAATAATTCTTCAATTTTGAATAATTTAATTTATTAAGATAAAAACACACAGCCCGCAAAAAGATAGTTTTTCATAAAAACATTAATTTTATTTTAAAATAATTTTTTTTCAAATTAATTGAAAACTATTGAATTCTTTTGATTGATATTTAAAAAATAATTTTTCATAATTTAGTTTCTTCAATTCGTACCCTCCAATCCAATGACTATGTAATAAATGTTACATTTTATTTTTATATTGTGTTTTTGTTTAAACACATTATTGCATGTGATGCAATCTATCAATGAAATCATTTTTTATAGAAAAAATATTTCATAAAATATTGGGGTTTTATAGGCCTTGAAACTAGTAGCCTATACTTGGGGTTATATTATTACATTTTCATTATATATAAGGAATTTTACCCTGATGGTTTGAATAGTTTAGTAGTCTTGGAACACTAGATACATTCTTAAATTTCACATTACATTAAAAACAAAAAATATAAAATCATTTTTTTCTATAAAATCATTATTCTATATTTAATATCTTTGCATATCAATCATGATACACTTACTAAACATAAGAAAGGACTGATCTCAGATGCTCTATTTCTGTATAGGTATAGTGGAACCTAATGAGGAATGAATAATATGGCACTGATAAGTGATGACCTAGAAATTCCAAATAAATAATGACAGGATCTTGAAACATGTCCACTAATATCATAACTATTCCAAAAATCACATGGACATAAATAACTAATTTTGTAATGATGGAATGTATATTTTCAGACATCTAGAACTTAACAGTTATGCCTTGTGCCAAGACATCTTACATAAATGGTTATGACCTCACCCAAATACCCAATCAATATTGTCGCATAATACCAACCAACGCATTGATGAGATATTTAATTACATTTCCCACCCATAACTTAATATTTCCAATTAATTCATCATATGAATAAACAACACAACTTAATCAGCATGCCTTGAAAATAAGTTATTTTCTTTATTGGAATAAGTGTCATATGGAATAACAACATTTTCCAAAGATAAAATGATAATAAATTATAAAAATAAATATGCTGGATGGTAGCCTTAATGTATAACCTCATAAAATCCTATGATTTATCAAATTATGTTGATATATAAGAATATACATTCAAAAAATATCTGGAAATATTTTAAAGAAAATATCCCTTTTTACTTTGATATTACTTAGTTAATGTTAACATATCGACCCAAATATTAAGGAATAAATTTTATTTTAAAATAAATTTGCAAACTTATTTAGTAATATTCAAATTAATGAGTTTTCATGATGGTGGGAAACTATTTTCATGTTATATCAGTTAAAAAACATTCCTTTCACGATTTTATAAGAAGGTGAAAATGCACCGCCTTCAGAAAACGACCATAAGATTCCTTTTAAACCATTTATTAAATATTATAACATGCATAAAAATATCCTTGATAAATCATTATATAATAATTAAATATTTTATTTTAGAAATTTTAAGGAATATATGGACATGGAAGAGAATGATTCTTGACTATGTAAAAAACATGGTCGGATTTTCCTAAAAACATTATTTTAGTATCTTGAGTACTTAAGATATAAAAATTAAATGAAAACATTTAATTTATAAAAATTACTAGCTTATATGAAAATATATTGGGTTTAAGATATAAATATAACTAATTCCCCCGGTGGAGATATAAATAATCTCGAATGATGATGAGATGATAAAATAAACATGTACCTCAAGTTCGACATCCTTCATATACCTCCAAAAAAACATGTATAATAAATATATATTTATTATAAATATACTTCAAAAAAATAATAATATATATCATACCATATATTATTTAAGTATAACCTAAATTCAAAAGTTTATTAATAATTCTTTGTTGGAATCATTATTCTGGGTAATAACTACTTTATTTTTCTTGTATGTTTTGGTTCAATAATTTTTTTCATTGTACTATTATCATGGTTATATAATATCAATAATTTTAATAATGATAAATTTTTTCATATATATTAATTAAATATATATTTATAGAAACCCATAATATATATAGAGAGAGAAAAATTAATAAAAACATTCATGTAGACGGTAGGCCTCACGTACGTATAAATTTATTATTCACATTTCAATAGATGAAGAAAATGAAATTAAAGTAATAATTAACCTTATTAGAATAGTTATAATATTAGATATATGATTTATAATTACTAAAAATACCATTATTACCATCAACATAAATAGGAAATGAAATACGAATCACATTGCTTCATAGAGGTGGTAGACCACACATGTACACAAGAGACGTTATCATTTTTCATTTTCTGGAAGAGGGAGGGTAATGTTGTTTTCATAATCATAATAAAATTTAATTATATTAAATATTTTTATTTTTTATTTTATGATATGTATTATTGCTTTATAGTATGTAAAATAAAAAGAAAAAAGAAAGTGATTGTTAACACTATTACCTCTTCTTTGAAAGAACTCTTTTTGATCTCATCATAAAGACCATACGGTTATTATTTTGGAAATAAAAAAACCTACAGAATGTATATAAGTATTTTTATAAGTTAAATTGGTTGCAATTAGTCAATATAGGTTTCTAAAAGTGGTGTATATAATATAGGGGAAGGGTATCCTTTTATAATAGAGGGAAAAGACACACTTGGAATTACCAAAGAGATTGTAATATGACTACGTAATTCTCAAGAAAAATGATTCAAAATGGTCATATATTTGAATATATGTTATTATATGGTTTAAATATCATCAAATAATAAATTTTTTATAGGTTTAATTGGAATTTTAAACCATATCTTTTTATTTAACCCCATCATTAACCTCTTTAAACCTTAATTGTGCTAATGTCTTTTTCACTCTTAGGAAAATATAATTTTACATATAAGCTTAAAATTGGCTCATAAATAGCCTATGGATGAACTACTAGACAATATATTATTCACCTTGTGCGATATAAATATTTTTATTATTTTTATATAATATAATAAAATATTATTTTAAAAAAATATCATTAAAGTCATTTTTGACACTATTCATTTAATTTGAATTTAATGATGCCAAGAAAAGTTTGTGATTATAATATAATCCTTTAAAAAAATGTTATATACTTATATAAAATAAAATTAGAACTATATCTCACTCAAATTATATTAATTTTAATATTTTCAAAATCATTTTTTTATTTTTCTAGTAATTGAATAATTATTGTGTCATCGTTGCATGAGCATTTAAAGTAATTATGTAATAAAAAATAATAATAAATCAATTAACATAATTAAAAAATTCAATTATTCTCAAAATAACATTAAATACTCATTCATAGCTTTATTTTTTCCCTTATTTTAACACATAAGTTATATTTAGAAGTATTAGGGTCATATTGTATTTTTCATTAATTTAAATATTATATAAGCCTTTTTCATGGAAAAGAGTCCCTTGAATAAGTCAATTTTCAGAATAAAGACATAATGGTAGAATTAAATTCTTAAAATATTAATTATTATTAAAAATAGTTACCATCACAATTAATTTTAACCTAGTTTAACACGATTTATCCATTATGGAGCTGATAAATTTTACCATTATTTATATTCACAATGACTAAAAATGTGTCCTATTTACAAAATATTAACCACATGATTCTAAATATGATATTAATTTTTCAAGATTTTATATCTATAATTGGAAGGAATTGATTTTAAAATAAGTGAAAAAATGTGATAAAAATTGTATTTTAGAAAAATAAAATTTGTAAGCATAAAATAATATATATATTATTATCCAATTCCTAGAAAATTATAAAATTAATTTTAAAAATGATTGAATAAGTTAAATATAAATTTAATTAAAAAAATTCATTAATATTGATCAATTTAATTTATTAAGATAAAGAAATTGCATGAATAAAAATAGTTTTTATGAAAAACATTACATTTACCTTAAAATGATTTTTATTTTCATTTCTAATAAATTTATAACAAAAGAATTAATTATAAACCAAAAAAAATTATTTATTTATTTATTTCTATTAATACCATTCAATTTTAACTATTATGTTATAAAGGATACATTTGAATGAGATTTCAATAGTATATTGTGGTTCGTTTAGATTTGGTGTTGCATGCAATGAAATATATCGAAAATTTGATTTTTTTAGAAAGAAATATATAATAAAATCTTGGGAAGTTATAAAATATATTTGACATCAATAATGTTATAGTGAAACCAAGTTATATTTCTTCTACTCTTGTTGAGTTAATCACTGCTAACACTCATCTGACACCAATTATTTTCGACGAACAATGAACTCGACAAGCCTGGATTACTATTGATTTCTCAGAGACACCATCTGAACCACCCACTATTGATCACAAAAACCCCCTACTATCGATATTCCATCAACATTCCTTCAAAAACCAATAAGCACTTATTCCCTTGTTGATATTACATTGATTCATCAATCACTTATACCATTGTTTCCACTAAAAGAGTGATAAGGATGATTTTAGAGGCTAATGGGAGGGCTAAGGAGAAAACTGATGAATATTACAACATCCCCAATTATTATTTTGTGGTTATGGACATTATTTTTTAATTTTACTCTTATTTTTTTATAAAATTTTACTTACTGACTACATTCCTATCATTAATGTACTCATATACTAATATACATGGAATCCATTTTGAGATGTACATTTTTCCAATAATTTAATTTGATATATCATTTTAAGATGAAATGGTATGAGTGAAGGATTCAAATTTTCATTATTTAACACCAACACTCTAAAAAACAAATATTCTAATTCTATAAGTTCATTCCAATGATCAACAAAGATAAATAACTATAATTAAGGAACAATTCTCACTCATTTTTATATTTTGATGCATTCCATTATTGGTTCTCTCTTCATATTTTTCATTAATCCCACTCACCATAGATAAGAGTTAAGTCTCATTATTAATTTATTGTATAGGAGGGATATATAGACCCCACATTTAGATTTTTCCCCATTGACAGGTATAAGAGATATAATTATTAAGGATAAATATTTTGATTTGTTGAAAACATTTGATTGTTCATACTTCTGATTAATAAAGACATAGGTGAAATTTGTTAATTGTTTCATTCCCATTACATTTGGAAATATTTAAATAATTATTGTTGATACAGCTTTGATTATTGATTCAAAATCCAAAATATTTTAATTAAGTAGACTGGCCGATTTTATCCATTCCATTCCTTGATTATCCACTGTTTTTATTCCCATTCATGATAGGTACACTAAACCTATTTGGAAATATTCTATATTATACCCTATATATTTACCGATACTCAAGATATTCATAACTAATAGATATTTTTTTGACTTTATTTAACCATGATGATTTTGAACCACATTAAAATGATTGATGCTATTGGTCTAATATTATTCATCGCATTTGATTGTGATACCTAACTATTGTTTGATCTTTTTAAAAGACATGGAGACTATGAATTTACCTATATTAAGCCACATTACATGCCAATTTATCATTACGACCCAATTTATTTGTTGTAATTTTATGAATTTATTTTATATTAAAATGGTTATTTTGATGATTTGGTGGTTTTTCTAGAATTTTAATGATAAAATGGAAAAATGTGAGTTTGATTTCATAATTATTTGGTAATAATTTTAAAAACAATATGTGATTATGGTATCATAATTCATTTTTATTTTGGAAAAAAATAAAAACTATGTGAGTAAGGTAATAACTTGGATTGACCATTGACTATCCGCTTATCCCCTTCTTATACTAACTATTAGAATTTGTGTTGAATGATGAATAACGGTGGAAACTAAGGTTCTGGTTTTGTTTTAATTCAAAGTGTGTGAGACATGTTCTAATATAATTCCATTGAAAATAATGAATAGGATAACGATTTGGAGAGAAGAATAGTAAATTGAATCACTTTTTCAAGTGTTAAAGTTGTGTTACAATTATAAATAATAAAATGATGTTGAAATTGATGTCTTTCAATAGAGAAGAAGGAGAAGTTTCATTAATTAAGTTTATATGAATATCTTGAATTGTAATCCAGAGTTCACCCTTCCTTTTTCAACATGATTTATGGATGTTCATGTCTTGAAATACACATCATAAGCCTCAAATATATTATAACATGAATGAAAATTACCCTTTATTCTTGTGGTTTTACCTCTAAGTAGAGATTAAGAATACATTTCATGATTACAGATATATTTAATATACTCAAGATTTTTTATAACCCCAATAAAATGATCTTAACTTATGATTGGTTTTATTTTTAGGTGAGGTAGATCTTAAGTTCCATCAATAATAATGAATGCTTGAATTATGTTACCAGAGAAGGATGGGATCTTGAATTAGAATTATATATGAGTGATGACTATGATGCTTTTGATTAGATGAGTATTGCACCTATAAAATTTTATATTATTACTTTATTTTTTTGATTATTATAAATTAATTGTTTCCCTTTTTTAATAAAGTATTCTATTTGATTTGATGTTGTGTTTTTTTTTGTAATAAGAATTTTATGTTTGGGGGAATTGGATATATTTAATATTTGCATAAAGTTTCATCATTTTATTCACTAGTTATTGGAATTATTACTACTTTGTTAAAATTATTTTAAAAAAAATAATGGTAAATTGAATCTTGGTGATGAATTCTATGGTGTTTTTAAGATTTTGAATAAAAAAGAACACAAATCACAGTGTAACTCACATAATTATGGTGTGTATATTTTAAAAGTAATTTAAAGCTATTGGCCCTAAATAAACTATAGCACAACCCGTGGAATCACAATATAGTTCACATTAATTTGAATAAATTCAAATAAGTTGAAGTATTTGATCAAATAATGACCTAGTTCATCACATCACAATAAGGATATTTAAGAATAACACTAAAATATTCATATGAATAAAATGAATGAATTTGAATAAGTGATCACTTCGTGATGATATCATTTTCATAAAATCAATATTGTGTATGAATAAATTTCTTGATATTGTTGTAAATGAGTATTCAAATAATATTTCATCAGGGAATAACATTTATATAATTCAAAAAAAATCAACGCATTTTAAAAATTGTTAGCACTACACCATAAGACCAATATAAAAAATTAAATTATATGTTGTATAAGAATCAATTTTATGAATCTATGATGATAAGAGTGAATAAATAGTGATTTAAGTGAATGCTACACAATAATAGGGATTAAATTTTAAGAACAATTATAAGGATAAATTATAAGAATATGTGCAGATATCACATCAGGTCCCTGTAGTATTAATAAATATATGTAAGGGTAACTTTAAAGAGGATGTTGTGTCATGTGGAAATCTTACTATTTCCTGGATGTTCATGAATAGGGAGAAGCAAATGTTTTACATGAATTTTCAATCATGTTATAACCATGCTGCTATGTTGTAACCTGCTCAAATATATAATTAATTAAAGTTAATCCATGATTAAGAAACATGAAGGTCACACCGTGATCTTTATAATTTCTATGATTTTGAATTGTGATAATTTAATATCTTCCCAAAATCTATAGATTTTTTTAATGATTGTCAATGAAAAAGAGAAGCATACAGTGTTTTTAATGTTAATTCGACAACCATATGAATGTGTTAGGATTATTTCAAGGATAATAAATATTATATATAGCTAATTTTTAAAAATGTATGGAAAACAGTGTGGGAATAGAGAGGAATATATGATTGGAAAAACCTTCTTTTGGTGGCATATAATCATTTAGTAAGAATTTGGAATATTGATTTTTTCTTATGGAATGAGAATTAAAGACTTAACAATAGATATGTTTTCATGTATTTATTTTATACATTATTTAATATATCCTTATATGTGTGCAATTTTTAAATCCCTATAGAACACACTATCTCTTGATGGATGAACATTCCATCGTGCGTGAGTTTTTTCTTAGAGGATTGTGTATTAAGACTCATAGGATGATGCTATTATGTACATGGTTGATTTTTCTTATGGATTTATTATTTTGGATTAGAACCACATTGATCTTAACCAATATCATATACTTAAGTTTCTCATTGATGTAGAAACAATTATGAAGAAAAATAAATGTGTATGAAATGATAGAACCATGAGAATCCTTATTTATTTTTCTTTTTCTTTAAATGTATATTGTAATGAAACAAAATTTAATTGGATTTCATTGAGAATAAGAATTAAATGAATTTTGGTAGTTTTTATTAGCCCTAAGATTTTGGGATTAATTATATCTAAAGATCATAAAAACTATTCATCTATGTTTTTATAAAAGAATTAAATCATGATTTTATAAAACACATCCTCTAAAATTGATCCAAAGATTCTAATCTTATTAAAAAAATTAATAAATCTAATAAGTTCCACAATTTTATCTCATTTAAAAATATATCATTGTTCTTAAGTCCCTTTTTAAAATATTTTTCCCATATAATGTTTTTAAACCAATAATAAAAAATATTTATTATTTTAAGGATCTCAACATTCCCATTGGATTGAACTCAATAAAAGACATTTATATATTAATTGTTTTTTAGTTGTAGTGATTATGTTTCAATTTTATACTTTTACCAACAATGTCAAGGGGTGTCACAACACCATATAGATTTATTCTGATCATTATCAATGGTTTCAAACACTTAAAGGTAGTGATAATGGAGTGGGAAGAATCAAGGGTGTTTATGGGTGGATATTTCCTTAATATCCTTAATGAATCATTAAAAGGGTGTTTAAGATTTATGTATAATGACATTTTTACTCCTAATTCAAAAACACATTAACTACTACTAGTTACCTAGTGTGATACCAATGATCACCCAATGGGATAATGACTATATGGTTTAAGGACACTAAGTTCCCATTATCAAAACTAGTATATTTTTATCCCCTCTAAATATAACTAAGAACTCATTAATAAGCTATCAGATACCCAATGAAAATTATCCTTCAAAATTCAATTTCATTCTTCATTATTCCATTAAAATATATATTTAAACTATGTTAGATAATATATTTCTTATTTTAAGTAGTATATAACCAAAATATTAATCTAATTACTATTTTAAAATGATACCGTTCTTTAAAAACTCCACCATGATCATGCTTCACATCTTTAAGAAGCATAATCTAGATTTAAAAAGAAACAATCCAGGCCATTGATCACACATCATTAAATCAAAATCCTAATATTCATCTTAAATAAGACTATTTTTACACCATATCATAACCAAAGGTATTAATTTTTTATACAAAACATTCTCACTCAAGTTAATGAAACAAATAGATTTCTCCACATAGGAACAATCAACTTCTAATTCTATATCTCTATACCATATAACTAGAGTATAATCATATTATTATCTTATTAATCAAGAAATAAGAAACTCATTATTCGTGGTACTGAAATGAGGTTGTAATTTTAATGAATTATTTTTTTAAATACACTCTAAGATTTCAAATGATCAAATGAATTGAGGAACTAGTTTTAATTTATTTCATAGATAAATATGTTTGATTAGAATAATATTTCATTGATATTTATATAGTAATAAATATTTCTGATATCAATTTAACCATTTAGTTATGCCTTTTAATATGTTATCTCTATTCAAGGATAATTAACCAATATATATATAACACAGTGGAGAAAAAAAGTCTGACCATAGAGAGAATAAAAAGGATATATTTGAATAAGTAATTGAAAGCTAATATTATAGATAACTAAACTAGAGATTAATAATCATCATTAAAACCAAAAAATTTGAAAATATAGGTCTTAAAAATATCCTCTAATATATTAATGTCCCTCTCTGATTGACCATTGGTTTGAGGGTGACAATCGACACTCAATTTTCCTATAGTACCAATCTCACACTAAAGACATTCCAAAATATAGAAGTGAACCGTGGGTCATGATCAGAATCAATTTTAACTATCTCTTTGTGAGGCTTGGTTATCTCCCACACATATAATTTTACTAGCTCATTCATAGGTCACTCCTTGAAAAGAAATAAATGGGAAGTCTTGGTCAGGTAATCAATAATCACCCAAACTCAATACCATTATCTTATATTTCCTTCAAATTTCATTATAAATTCCCATAATGATCAGATCCCATTTCCATACTAATATAATGATTTTTTTTAATTCACCTTCAGGACACTATTGTTCTTCTTTTTCCTACTAGAAAGTGGGGTATCTAGAAATGAAATTAAAAATAACTTATTTCATACCTAGACCCCAAAATTTACTATTAATATTATGATATATTTTGGATATACTAGGTTGAATATCCCATCAAGAAGAATGGTATTTCTCCATAACGTTTTACCATATTTTGGTTGGAACCACATCCCTCCCTTGTAAATAAAGGAATGAATCAAGATATTGAGAACATAAATCAAGGATTTACCCAACATAAATTCTTTCTAAAATAATTCTACAAGATTTATAAAATGTAAACACATCTTATTATAACTATAAAATATATCCATATGAAACTTATCTAGTAAATATATCAATCTATATTTCTCTTTTGCCTCTTACACCTTATGAGTTTGAGATTTTTTACTAAGAAAATATATAACCATAATCCCATTTAGAGGTTCATAAAATAGATCTAAATTAAATTATTATATATATTCAACCCACCAAAACCACTTAATATTTTGATCTCACTTGAAAAAAAACTTTTTTGAATTTCTTATGATTATTATATACCATCAATCTCTCACTTATGTGACAGTGACTCTAACACTTCATAGTATAAGATATAGTAGAAAACATCCAATCATTGTTTAGATAATTATTTTCATGAGGCCAATGTTACCAATAACCATAGGCAACCATATGATAATCCTTTGTAAGCACAAAATCA
Source organism: Viscum album (assembly GCA_963277665.1). NCBI lineage: Eukaryota > Viridiplantae > Streptophyta > Magnoliopsida > Santalales > Viscaceae > Viscum > Viscum album. The sequence continues at coordinate 1,601,688,573 of OY728141.1, read as the reverse complement.
AAGCACATGGAATGGGAATCATAATAGAAGTTAAATACCTTATACGATTCTAGAAAGATAAAGATAAGAGAAGTTGTTTTCATCTTATTTAATATCTAAAAAACTACATTACATTGATCAAAAAAATAAACTACTCCCCCTTATTTATAAAAGTGGATATACTATTCGCTATTTGAGAAATTTATTGAATAACTAGTTAATAGTATCCAATATGCCAGATGAAAATCCAAATAATAAAGATGTTCTTGGGTATCTTCCATGAAATTACCATTTCTAAATTTTTGGGATCTACCAAAATTCTAGGATCAGATTCAACGTTATTATGGAATTTTACTTAACAAACTCAAACGGATAATTTTGATGGCCTAGAATAAATTTGGTTCTCTCATAATATTCCCAATACAACCAAAATATGTCTAACAACCCCCTCCTAATATATTGAGTATATGAGAATTTCATCCATGAAGATAACCATTTAGAAGTATATGAATAGATAATGCATACTATTTATTAAGACCAAGAAAACCATTTGTGTATTTTTTTTCAAATGGAATTATTAGATACTTCAGGTGACCATACTATATTTTAAAAGGAACATTTGAAATGTCCACTGATCTCACTTAGAGATAATTTTAAACTGATCTAAATTCAATCTTCAAAATCATTTTCCCATAAACAAAATATTTTATTTAAGAAAATATAAAATGAATCACAATGATTTCATGATTTATCTTTTGAGATTACACACACAATAAAATACTCTCATCATCTTTCTTAGAGAAAAAATATGGGAACCCCATATAAAAGTAATAGTCTTAATGAATACCTTAACCTCAAGCTTAGTAAGATGAATCATTAATTCCTCATCTCTATTTGGTTCAAATGAAAATGTGAAATATAGATAAACTTCATTATAGACTGAAACACAATTTAGAACTAGACCACCTGTTTTGATGGAAATCCTAGATAATATTTAGGAAATACATCAGTAAAGAGGCATGTTATATGATGAAATTACCACATTTTCTCAACTAAAACTAAACTAATAATCATCCTCTATATATTATAAGTAATAGTTCATAAATATTCACCTGATATTTTCTAGAACAGTGTACTTTATATTTCATCTCTTTAATAATAGTATACTGAATGCCATCTATATAAAATAAAAACCCCCCTTCGATTGTAACACTGCGCGATTTAAAGATTGTAATTCTCTTTAAAAAATAATCATGTTTGATATCTTATGAAATGTAAAACACAAAAATTAAGTAAATAATGATTATACTTCATAAAATTAAGAATATTATATATTATTTAAATTAAATATAATTGTTGAAAATAATTTTTTATTCACATTGGGAATATTATTCATAATAATTTGAAATATTTTGTTTATGAGAATTATTCTATCATATTTTAATATTTAAAAATAAATTAAAAGTATTAATATTATGAAAATTTACTATTGACACATGTATAAAATTAATTATCTTGTTATCAATTGGTTAAATATGAAAATAAAATAATTTGACGGAAAAATATATGTTTTTCTAGAAAAAAATATTTTATACGTGCTATGCGTTTCTATCTTAATAAATTAAATTAATAAATATAAAAGAATTATTTTAATTAAATTTTTAGACAATATATACAATAAAAATTTTATTATTCATTTAATTGTTGTTACTAGGTATGGAATTAGAAGAAATTTGGTGTTATGCTTTAAAATGCATTTTTCTAAAAACAGTTTTCATTGTGTGTTTCATACTTATTATAAAATTAATTTATGAAACTTATATAAATTCAATTCATATTTATAACTATTTTATTTATGTTTTTTAATAAATTTAATTTCATTTTTTGATATAATGAATAGTTACCATGGCAAACAATTGTCAACGTGGTAAGGGTTAAAAGGATTAATGGGGGTAAAACAAAATCATAATGCCTAAAATTTCACTAAAACGTGGATAAATATGATTTATTGATGTTATTTATAAATAAAACTATCTTATCATCGAAATTGGGTTTCCATGGGTCCACTATGACTTAAATATGACTTTATTACATTTTATTGTTATAAGTATTTAATGTAGTGTCACTCCCCTCACTTATAAAAGGATCTCTTCTCTATCTCACTTCTTCGTATAATTTTATCTATATAAATCAATAAATATATGAAAAAAAAATCTCAAAAAATTATGTACCAACATTTTTGAAGTTTTTTCTTCCCCTATGACAAAACTAAGAAGGATTAGTGTGTAATCTAAAAGAGGTTTTCTAAAGAAGATGTAATTTTCCTTACCATTCTATTTCAAGATTCTTTATTGTTTAACCTCCTAAATATATACTATAACCATATTATCATGATGATATCAGTTTAATTAATATAATGAGATGTTTTTAAACTAATTTTACATGCATTTATACATTATTCCATCCTATGAAAAATGATAGTTTCGTTCATGTGTACGAGGTGATGTCGCCTCTATGAGGTGATCCAAATAATTTTTCATGTACCCCATAAATGGATAATCATAAGGATTTATTTAATGAATATATTTTGGATATTTATAATATTATTATATTTATATATATATTGTTTACCTCTATTTATTTCCATTCATTATAAATTGAAAACATTATTCATGCATATATACGAAATGTGTCTCCATTAAATGATGTGATTAATTTTTAAAACCAAATTATATGAACGGTAGTAAAATATTTTATAATGAATAAATATGATGAATATGACATGATTAATATTTTTAAGATCACGAATCCATGACGAAAGTGTAACGTCCAGAAATTTCAATTGAAAACATGCATGCGAACAGAATAGTTAACACAAGAATATTGATTATAATGAAGAATATTTAATAAATTGATAGCTTTAAATTATAATGGGATGATATATTATTAAAACATTATGAAAATTGTTTAAGTATAGATTTATAATAATGTTAAATTTACAATTAAAGATATAAATAACATGTATAAAGAACGTTAATACATGATGTAAGGTTTTATATTGAAATATTATATTTTTAATCACAATTGTTCACACTAGAATGTCCTTTAGGAGAATTATATGATATTTACTTATTAAACCCAATATTGTTTGTTACCATATTATTATTTCTAGGATTTTAATATTTTTCTTTATTTTTCCACTATATGATACATAAAAATATTTGTAATTTTTTACTGAAAATATAACCTTATTTCCTCTTTGGTTGACTAAGTTTTTATTCAATGTATATGTTCTTATAATTATTTTATAGAAATTTGTTCTAATTATTAAATTTGTTATAAAGTTTGTTTTTGTAACCTTTTTTTTTCTTTTATAATTATATAAGGAATATTTTCAAAGGTTTTTTATATGACTCACTTTTTTCTTTTTACAAATGTGTGTGAAGAATATTATCTTTTAACATATATGGCATGAATATTTTTTTCATCCATTATGAATATTCTTTTATTTTAATATTCTTTTAAAAAATTACATTCTAATTTTAATGAAATTATTTTTCTAATTAATTTGGGAGATTTTATTTAAACTATTTAAAAAAGGATATTTTTGTCTTGTCTTCAAATAAATGTTTGAATTTTCTTAAAAATGACTTTTACATCTATGTAAATATCAATTGATGATGCTTCACTATGGAATGATGAAATGATTAATGTTTTTATGATCTTTTGGAACACATATATATAGTTTTTATTTTGTAAAGGGTCTTCCCTGAATTATATATCCCTTAAATTAATCAGGTAATGACTGATATCCCATGATTTAATATGAAAAAGGATGGGGAATAAACCCATTCCAAGAATTAAAAGTGCTTGTGGAGTGAACCCAATCCTTTATAAGCCTGTATCAAAAATGAGGTGATGGTATTGGCATTGAATCTTGTATAATGAAATTATTTATCATTATAATTTTTCCTAGTTCATAGGATATATTCTAATTCTTATGATATGATCTCATGGCAGAAGATTAATTAATGATCCTCACCCTTATAACTCGTGAGATTTTAAATGATAAATCTCCATGACATGGATCAATATTTATGATCTACGACTAACTAGTTATGAACTTTATATGTTATGATATTTTTCCCATAACCATTTGGTTATCATGTGCATGTATATGATCATCAATTTCTATCTCACTTGTTTACCATTACTTATTTTTTGAGCTCACCCTTTCTGGTATTTCTCTTTCCCTAAGTTATGAACAAGGGATCTCGGTATAATTTTTCTAAGAAGGATATATTAAGTTAATATAATTGTGCAATATATTGAATAATTTTAATTAAATAAGTTGATTATGTATCCAGTATTTAACTAAATGAATCATTTAGTGTTTTGGGTCATTAATTAATGTATAATAGATCATACTTTCAACTAAAATCATGAAATATGTAAGTAAATGTTTCTTGGGTCACCACATCAAAAAGAGTAATTCTGGTATTTAAACTAAATTAACCAGTCCATAACCAATATAATGTAAAATATTTTTATATAATGAGTAGGGAAATACCAATTATTCAAGTATATACCCACTATAATAGTTCAAGATGAATATTCCTACACCTATTTAACCATTTTCTAAAAGGAGTTTCAATATTCATAAGTAGTTGAGATACTTCTACCCTCAATCCTAGAAGAGATACCAATTTCTCAAATATAATATAATAATAATCCCTTATATAAAATAAATTAAAATAAATTGCATAAGTTATAAAATAGAACCTCTCATAGTAAAATAATATTCATCAAACTTGGATATAGATTTCTCAGCTAAAAAGACCCCACTCATGCCATCAGGATGACCCTCCAGAAAAAATACCTTTATAGTAGGTGGTGTTGCTAATTTTGGAATCTTAATGCCCGACCTATTTTCTTACCAGGTTTACCTACCAAAGGTCAATTATCCTGAGTATTATTTCGACCACATTAAATATGACATGTATATATTTTATGATGTAAATGACCAACACTCCCTTAAAGAATTTATGGAAAAAACATAAGAATATTAAACTATTAACCATACAAATAAAATTACATCACCTTAGGGGTATAACTAATATGAGTGTCTTTATAATGTAAATACTATAATAATTGAATTTAATATCTCCTTGATTTTCGAGGAATATTAGAATTTTTTACCTTGACTATCCTATAAAGATCCCTCCTTGACTCATTTATCCATAGAATCACTTATATCCTCTAGAAGATCCCCCACTAATGCTCAATTTATAAGGTATACCACTATCACCTAAAAAACACATAGAAAATATCTATTTCTTTCTTTGAAAACTCTAAGAAGATATATATATATATATATTTAATAGCATCAACTTACTATAAAATTTTTCCTTCAATTATATTTCAAAATTTTGTGATTTTAATTCCTCATCGCCACTCAAGTGGGGTGAGAAATAGAGAAGATCAGGGAATTCATATGTGTACTACATTACATTCATCAAACCTTTCTTCAGTTCTCGGATATTTAGATCATTTACCTAGAGTATAATATCAGGGTATAATTTCTCAAAGAATACCTAATGGAATATTTTCCAGGTCAATTATTGGCCTTAATTGGCTAGGACCATGACATCCCATAAATTACGGGCAGGCCCATTATGCGTAAAGGTAACCAACTATAAATTATACAATTAATTGGTATCACTGATCTTGAAGATAAAATGGATATTTTCATTCCAATATTTATATTTTAATGTTTAAACATCACCCTAAAAATTTAGTGGATAATGAAATTGTAAGTCTCATATAACATCAAGAAAGTGGATCACCCACACTAGAAATACTCTCAATATTTCCTAAAACAGAATATCAAGACTCTATGGGGTAGAGGTTTAATGTAAATCCTTTAATTTAGATCATTTTCATCATTATTTTTTTATACTTAAATAAGTAATATTCAAGGTATCAAACTCTATATTAAAATATATATATATATATACATTAGTTTCATCATCTAAAGATAATGAATTAATGAAATTCAAGGATAAAATAATAATGGTTATAAAAAACTCATTCCCCTCTCTCTCTATTATTCTCATTTCCATGTAATTATAAAAATTAAATAAAAATCCCAGAAGTAACTACAAAAAAAATTTCAAAGATAATAATAAATATCTCATCAATAAAAATGATTAAGTGAATTAAATAAATATTTAATTTAATCTATTCATCGCTAATAAATAATTTTGAATAGAATTTTTATTTACTATAGTTTTTTTGTTAATATAAATTTATAAATGATTCTCAGAATATAAAAAACAAATAGATTCTCACAATTCCATACCTCCTTAAAAATGCCAACCTATATGTGATGATTCATAATGCATGAGATTCAAACTAAAAACATCAGTTTAAGATTGAAACTTGAAATCAATTGGGCTTACTAATGATAATATAAGATTCCATAATATTTATATAAGAAAAACATATTTATATATTACTTTCTATGTCATGGTGATCTTATCTCATAGTTATCAAAATCAACTTCTCTAGGAAATTACTTGGTAATATTTAATAATGACTTAGTCTGGATCCCAAGGTATAATATAAATCTACACATGACCTCAAATGCTATTCTTGATCACTTAAGGTTAGTTTAAACTTATATGGGTAAGGTATCACAAATTGTGAAGTAATTTCCTCTGATGTTTAATGTTAATCCACAATAAGAAAAATATTTTTAAAAAGAGTATGAATAACTGGGATATTTCCAAGTTTCATCATATAGAAAATATGGATAAACCTAATAAAAAAATTAAAATCATTAATAGTGTGAATAAACATGAATACATAATGAGTAAAGTATTGATTTATATACACAATATCCAAAAAAACATAAATAACCGAAGTTTACATCTATATAAGAAAACTATTACAAAATATAAATATTATCTGGACTCCATGATCCTAAATCAATCAACCCTCATGTATAGGTGTAATTTCATAACAAATATCATGAAGAAAATTATTTTTATATATCTTAGAGTACATATGTTGGGTATGAGTACAACGTTCTCTGAAATAGGTCAACTCCCGACCCCTAATAATCTTTTATAAAATCAAATGTATGTGATAGCAGCACAACATATCAAATAAAAAATATAAAAATATATAGTTACAGAAAAGGGTTTAAGTAAAATTAACTAATGTACTTTGGGTGGCATGATAACCTTGTTACACTGAAAACCAAATACACCTCCTTCAATCCACAATTAGAATCTAGAATTTAGTAAGTATAAATATTCTATAGGAGTAAATTTCCCATTAAAACACGCAGATTTAGTAGTATTTTACTTTTTTGTTTTATATTTTTTTGTTATGAGGTGGTTTCTATTGGTTTTGTGGGTATTTTTAGGTTTTTTGGATGTTTTTGAGGTATTCAAAAAGTAGATTGTTAGATAATGAATTATTTTCTATCTAGGATGAAAATATGTCATATAGGTATCTTTTTTGGAGATCACAGAGGTATTCATGGTGGTGTTCATGGTCAATATAGTTTTTTAGCTATAGAAGTGGGAGTTTCCTATTGTGTGGTAAACAATGGGTAATAGAACTCCCATTTTGGAGGGTGTGGTGTGTGGTAGAGTCTAGTGATATCTATGTTAACCATGGGAAAGGTAGAAAAACTTATTTTTTAGGCATGTGTATTTGATTGTTTCTTTATAGGAAATACAGGTAGTGAAATGGATGTGTGAAGGGTTATAGTGGTGCTCAATCAAGGTGTGGTCGAGTTTTATTACTAATTTGGAAGTGGGGAGGATAGATAATCTACATCGTTGTTGTAGGATCGAAATAGCATATATAGATTCTCAATTACAATATGGGGTGAATGTAGCCTTGAAAACATTCATTTTTAACCATAAGGAAAACTATGTTTAACAAGGATAAAAAAAGGTAAATTCACCAAGGCTCTTTTTTTCTACCAAACAACCTTTCTTAGGTTCCGGAAATATGAATCTAGAAAATTTAAACATAAGAACATTTTTTTAAGAATGATTCTACCTTAAATCATATCGAATCTTATTAATCAGAGTAAGTAAAATACAAGAAAGTATAACAAAGTTGTACTTTATTCCTTTATCAACATGAAGTGGAAATAAAACTTGAAATAATACAAGTAACAAGTAGTAATTATTTTAACCCAAAGAGTAGGGTATCCAACAACCTTAGATAAAGGTCCACTGATTTATACTTTCAAGAAATTATTTCTTACCCACCCCAGGGTAAGCCCTCGATTGAAATATTGGAATCTATCTTGCTATCCCCACTAGACTTCGAACATTAAGGTAGTCAGTATATCTGTCGTCTTATCCCCAGAAGTCCTCAAATATTAAGGTAATCTACACCTCTTTCTTCCTATCCCTAGAAGCCCTCTATGGTACAGAGCAACAATTAGAGTCACATGAAGCAAACTGAACAAGATGTTCAGTACACACAAATCATGAGAGTCTTTATCTCTCTATAAATCACTTCACAACATTTATTTTATATAATTATCAACAGATCTATTGATCTAATTCAATTGAGATCCAATTTATAGTCACAACTCCAAATTTCGGCTCCCTCCTCCAACTGTCATATTTTTTCTTGAATCTTGGAGGGACTTGTATAGGTGTCACTCAACCAATGGTTTATTAAAAAAATATTGCACGACATAATTTTATAATAATAGTACGTGTCAGAAAAATATGAAGTTACATAACCAAATATATTTTTCAAAGTCTAAGTAAGAATAGAATTTATAGTATAACCAAATAAATATTCAAAGTTTATTAGACATGAATATTCAGTTTTTTTTACAAATAATTCATAATCTAAATTATATAGATTCCAGAGTCTGAATTCCAATTAATTTGGTGTCTGAATTCTGAAGGATTTGGAGTCTAAATTCTGAGGAATTTGGTTTTCGAATTATATAGAGTTTAGAGTTTTAATTTTGGGGAATTTGGAGTCTGAATTATGAGGAATTTGGAGTTTGAATTCTGCTGAATTCAGAGTTGGAATTATGAGGAATTCATAGTTTCAATTATAATGAATTCAGAGTCTAAATTATGAGGAATTCAGAGTCTGAATTATAAGGAATTCAGAATATGAATTTTGGATAATTTAGAATCTGAATTTCAGATAATTTGGAGTCTAAATTTCAGATAAATTGGAATCTTAATTTCAAATAATTTGGAGTATGAATTTCAGTTATTTCAGAGTCTATATTTCTGAGAATTCGGAATCTAAATTTAAAAAAATTCAGAATCTAAATTTCAGATAATTTAGAATCTAAATTTCATAGAATTTGGAATTTTAATTTCAAAGAATTTAGAGTCTAAAAACAGAATACTCTATATCCAAGGAACAATTAGATTTTGAGTTTTTTCATAAGAATCATGACTTTTGACTTATAAATAAAATGAGTTTGATTTAGAGAGATTATAAAATGGGGAATGAATACAAAGTTAAGGATAAAATTTTTCCTTAGAGAAAGGAATCTTTCCGTAAGAAAATAATCTTTAGGGAAATAGTATTTTCCTTATGATAAAGTGTTTGTGATTTTAAGTACATAAAAGAATGCAAAATTCATAAGGAAACCTTATTGACTCAACAATTGTTTCATCTCTAATTTTTCAAAATACTAATGGAACTATCACCAAACCATGGTAAGTATTTGTATATATCCATATTTAGAGAAAATATGGTACTTTTGGGTATCAATATGTTGAAGTGGTGATTAGTTTCATTTTTTTATTAGATAAAATGAGCACCAAAATCATATAAAGGGATTTATTCCATTACTTTCAATATTTCCAAAATATGCACGTCATTATAGGGGTTCCAAAAATTCATTTTCAAAACCTACTCCTTACATGAAACTTTTATTTTGGTATTCCTCTTTTTATTGGGCCTCTCAAACTTGAGTGTTCCCTTAAGAAATTTTTGGTGATTCTATTCTTTTTAAAGATCCTTCTCTAGGATTCTATGGAATATGATTATTTTAGGTAGGTGTATTATCTTCTTATCTTATTAATCCAAGAATAGAAAGTATTATGGTTTCCAGATTTACAAAATCATTCCTATATATTATTCCATTGACATTATCTTATTTTTGATCAATTATTTTTAAATAAGGGTCATGGGTGATGCTGTAACATATTGGTTTAAGTGTAAAAGTGATGTTTTGGTATAATTTTTTTTTGAAATAAGGTGTGTATGAATTTCGATTAAGAATGGGTGGTGTATTTTAATGATGCATTTGGATGGGGCCTTTTGGTATGGACTTGAATTGTGGTGTTGTTTAGGTGGGAATATTGGATTGTGACACCAAGTGACTACTTGGTCTAGGGGGGTAGGTTTCCACTTGCGAATTTGGGCCATTAAGAGGACCTGTTTTTTAAAGTTTTCATTAGGTCGGGTAATTTGTTCTCTAATTTGATGGTTTGTTATAATTAATTGGTGTGTTGTTTATTTACACTGGTTACTTATATCTTATTTATCTACATTACTTTTTCATTTCTTATTTATAAAAATATGCGACAAAACTTATTTTTATTGTATTAGTGTGTGTGGGAAGTATTTTGAGGATTACCTATAGGGACATATAATCTCCCCTTATATATGTACTTTTTTTCATATGCAACCATTATTTATCATGTTATATTTTAGGGGAAGAACTTCTAATTTTCTGGTGTAAAATTATGACGTTCTGATCATGGTTCATGGATTATAGAGATTAATTTTGGTAGGTCAATGGATATTGGTGTAGTACCATATTTAGCACCAAATTTATTTCGATGATTTGAGGTCTTGTTGAATTATGTGGGATATTATTTGTTTTTGTAACTCTTATCATTATTATTTCTTGTTTATTAGAGTTTAGTTGGTTATTATAATATATCATATCTATCTCTTGTGATTATAGTTTAGTTCTGTAGGTTATATTGTAAATAAAGATATATTATCAACAAATGATATTGTATTCCCTTCAAATTTATTTCCATCCTTTGGTTTCCATGGGATTCACCAATGTTATTATAATTTCAATCCTACCCAAGCAAATGGGTTGGTGTGAGGATCTTACAAATTCTATCAATTCGGCATGGTCTATCAATCGGAACGGTATAAAAAGAGATGTTATGTGTGGAGACACAAAATATACAGTATAAAAAGGTTTGGGTACCTAGTTTATATAAATCCTCATGTTATCAGGTTGATCCATCTATAAAGAATTGTTTTTAACACTTTTTAGAATTTCATTATCTCCTTATTGTAGTTTTAACCTATTTGAGTTGTATATAATGATTTAGTAATTTTTTAATGCACACAATTTTAAATTTTGATATTATGATAATGATTTTTGTGATAAATTATATTGTAAAATATAGGAATAGAGGGTGGTGGGGTGACTCGGTGGTGATTTTTACTAATGAAATAGGAAAGTTCCACAATTCATTAGTCCTATAAATCAGTAAGAGGGTTACACTGAGAATCTGGTTCCACAAAAACCACAAGAAAATAAATATCTTGTTAGAGGCTTTATTGAATCTTTTCAAGATACGGAAAAAAGAACTTTATTTTAGGGACCAATCTATGGGAATTGTTCATTATAATTTAAGAGTCAGGCCCCGTTTATTTTTCATGGCGACTTAGGACCCAACTAGATATAAGAATGGTTTGTAATGATAAATAATATCTTCAATTTTCGTGGTACTATAGCTGATATCAAGGTAAAGTTAGTGGTGTACATTCTCAAAGGCTTTTCATGCCAATGCTAGGATTTATCTATTAAATCAAAGGTTGATCAAGGATTTACAAGGGAGGTATTTGAGGAATGATTTTAAAAAATATATATTTGAATACATTATAAGTATCAAGGACAACAAATTTCTTAAATATCATGAAAGAAAATCTCTATGATATGGAATAAAGAGATCAATTTAAATGCTTATCTTTCTTTTCAGCAGAATTGTAACATTGTGATTCTCGAAAATCATGCATGTTTTACTCAGGTTTATGAATGGAAATTATCTCTAGTGTGGGGATGTTCTACATTGATAATTACACTAACCTAGTGAATAAGGTTATATTTATAGATAATGACATGACTGGTAAAACTAGAATATGAAACATCATTATCCATCTAGGCATAGGGAGAACACCAACTGTAGGAATAAGTGTATTAATTATACAATAATAAACATATTTATATTATACATATAACTTAAGGATATATTGGTACCAATGTATCATTAATATTGAGCTTGATATTACATTGGTGCCAACGTAGACTAGTTCCATGTGATGAAACTAATCCTTACATAGAACCCAACATGATTTATGAATAATGCATGGCATTAACATGACATCATCCTCTCATCATTTTCCTTTGGATTTAATCCATGAGATTAATATTTTATATCATTACGAACATTGATTTAAGGATTTCAATGAATTATCCTAAAGGATAGTAACATATACGATATGTTGTGATGCTCTTCATTGAATGAAAAGTGACAGTAATGGATTATATAAAGGGATGCAGTTCCCTTTAATGGGTGATGATCATCATTATTATTAAAATATTATAAAATCATTCTTCTTCATAAAATTCCATTTATCTCAAAATAAAAGATCTATCACACTTTTGTGTATACAAGAGTTCACACATTATGATCATGGATCATTTGGTCAGATAATTACTTATAAAGGTAAAAAAACTCATATTTTTTCTTTAGAAATATTTTTCAGACCTACTCTACTGAGGTGGAGGCTACCACTAATGGCATACATGTAAATGTGTTTCATCATTTATCATTCATATTGATTATTCTGAAGATGGATCATGTTTTTTTGGGAATTTCTTCCAACACCTATGGTTAAGGAAAGATTCCACAAACCCTATAAGGATTTTTATAGCCTTTATTATTAATGGATCAATGTATTTATTTCCTTGTTTAATTAAGAACTTGTTTATCACATCATAATTAGTTTTCCCTGCATAAAAATTCATTATGTGATAATGTAATTTAGGTTTCACCATTCAATATTATTTTAATAATATAATGTAATGTGAAGTGTGAACAAAATTTACATTACAAATATAAAGTATCCTATGTCCCAACCATGAAAAGACATGTCATTTTTTTCTATTCCTAATTTTACATTGAGTTTCTATGTAATATCGAGAGTGGGATTGACATTATGTTGAGAGACAACATAATTTCCAATGATTCATAAATTTCTCACTTTTAAATGATAGACATTGGATTCTTAATTTGCATCCCACGTCATAATTTCCCTTGAGGGGGATCTTTTTCATTACCTTGAGTTCTCTAAGGGGTTTCACTGAATTATCATACAGTCACATCACTGTATGGACACCATCATTCTTCCAACATAAAAGGTGATTTTCCTTCCTTTCACTACCCCATTATATTCCTACTAGGGTCGACCTTCACTAATCATCTACACTAAAACAAAAAATAAATTTATAGATAACATATTATTAAGGGATGGTATAAAAAATGATTTTAAATAAAAAATTAAAATTTATTTAATTTTTTATAATTATTAAATCATTTAAAATTACAAGGTGTTAGGATTTATAAAAAGTGTTTTTATAGGCCTAAATTTTAATATTAAAAGTTTATATTTTTCTCATGTTAAACAAAATTTTTATTTAATTTTTTATGAATTTATATTATTCAGGTTTGTAAAAAATATTAAACTATTAATAATGTGTTTTATTATATTTTTGTGATAAATATATTCTAAAAAATATATCCTTATATTTCATACTAGGTATGACCCCATAAGATTTAGTTTTCATCTACCTTTACCTTGCTTTGTTTTAAGAGTTATATGCTCAAGGATAGATGCTAAATATATTTTGTAAATATGAGGTATTGGATATGTCATTAAGGTTATTCCCACTTGAGTAAAGTCTCTTTAGAGAGCGGGACTTGGGGTCAAATAATTCATCGAACTGGATGCTTATGACCTGTTCTAGAAAAGTTATGGGATTGCTATATATTTCACAAGGAATACTCATATGGATAATTTCAATCCCATATAACTCTCTTCCTTTACATGAATATTTCATGTACATTATGAATAAAATTAATTAAAATATGTATGAATATACTTTGATTTTACTTTTTGTTAACACAAACATTTGGGTTATATAGATACGTACAAATTAATATAGTGTGAACACATTAATTTGGTGGATGGAATAGAGATTCTAAAGGTAAATTAATAGAATCATGCATACCCAAAGTTGTAAAATATAATATATTAAAATATTGTAAGATATTCAATAGGATTAATATAAATGACATGCATATTAAGATGGTGATACTTTTATACAACCCCAATAAAATACTAAGTGTGATATTCCATACAAAGAATCACATTTCAATACCTCAATCATTGAAAATGGGTAACCCTAAAGTTTAGGTGCACATGGATAATCTTTTGTGATGTAAGTATGTAATAAGGTGACCCTAATGGTTAGGTTATTTTTTCATGGTGTTTGTTTTGGGTTTTACTAGCTGAGAAACCCTAATAGTGAGGATAATATTTGAATTAATTTCAATGAATATATATAATGGATTTGGATAAAGTGTTTATCCACTCAACTATCCAAGAATTATATATGATTTGATTATAAAATTTACTGTTAAGAAAATATATTAATTTCTTATTTATATTCTCAAACTAATGTAAGTTAAGAGGAAATATGGATCTTGTGTCACTAAATAGTTATGAGGTATGGGTTTATCATTTTAGCAAGAGTAATTTCATTAAAATTACTCTATGAAAATATATAATAAATGATACCCACATATAGAAACGACTCTATTTTAGGTTATGAATTATTTTATAATAATCATATTTAGACACCTTATAGCTGATGCCTATAAAATAGAAAGATATTGGTATGTTCATTGAGAAGAATTCTCAGGGAAAATATTTTAGATCATTTAATTTCAATGTTATAGAGATAAATTCTATTAACTCTGAATCATGGTAAATAGTAATTAGGTGTTCATCACACATTTTTAGTGATAAAAATAGACTCGAATATTATAGGGAATTGATGAAGGGTGAAGTCGATTTTGGTTTTGGTAATGAAGTGAGAGTTAATACATTAGTGGTTAGAAATTATGATCTATTTTTACAAAGTGTATTAGTTATAGAATTAGAGAACAATTAGTATGGTCCTTGCATAAATAAATAATTAATTTCTGTATCTATTTTGGAAAATATGGTATTTTAATTCACTATTAATAAAAATAGTAACTATATATATATAAGAATGAATTGTTTTATGGCATTAGGAATATTATATCTAGATTGAAAATTCTAGATATGGGTAATACTAATTATAAAATTCATATTAAGTGGTTTATAGTGGATTATAATCCCATGTACTATTGGAATCATTGTCTGAGACATATAAATGAGAAAAAAAATACAAAAACACTAAGAATATATTATTGGAAGCATTTCATTATGAATCATTTTTAAATTTAAAATATTTTTTATTCATAAAGATGACCAAAGAACCTTTTAGTGGAAAAAGTGAAAGAACTAGTGTATTATTCGATCTCATATGTAGTTATGTATGTGGTCTAATGAATACCCAATAAATAGTTAGTTTTAGGTACCTTATTTTCATTACTAATAACTTTAGTCAGTATGGAATTTTGTTTTTTTAGGATACAAAAGTATGAAACTTTTGAAAATTTTAAAGTGTTTCATAACAAAGTATAAAGATAATTTGATCAGATCATGATGGGAATTACTTATGTAAGGAAATTACAAAACATCGAAGATATTGTGGAATTATTTTACAACTCACTCCTCTTGGAACATAAGAACATAATAATGCGTCTGACAGTAGAAATCAAACCTATTTTGACATGGTTCATTCGAGGATGAGCCACTGTGAACTTTCTATTTCTTTTTGGGGTTATCCTAAAGTTTCTATTCTATTTCTATAAAATTTTGTTCCATATAAATTATTCATAAAACACCATATGATATATGGATAGAAAAACAAACCATTATTTCATTTATAGTTATTTTTTAATTAGAAGAATTCAAATGACATTTGGATTCTAATGATCCCGAATCTAAATTTGTCAAATTCTTTTTTTTGGTCAGCCTAATGAAATAATGGGATATTATTTCTATAATACTAATAAACACTAAGTGTTTTTGTCTTTAATTGATATTTTTATTTTGATGAAACACAATACATGAGGAGTCAGTTGGGGAAAATTTGATCTTGGAGAAGTTCAAGAACAAAAAAAATAGATGTTTTCTTGAGATAAATTTTGATCCATTTCTACAAAGTGTTGTCAAAGTGGAACAATCACACATTACACTAAAACCGTGATGGCATGGTAGAATTCATTAAAAACTCATGAGATGTTTATTTAATATATAAAATGATGATGAGATAATTTTAATAGTGGATGGACCTACTACATATCATGCCACCATATAGAGTTCTGATTTTGAGAAATGGTTAAAAGGTATATAATATAAAATGGAATCCATGTACACTAACCATGTGTGGAAACCAATTAATGCACTTTAAGGGGTCAGAACCATAGGGTGAAAGTGTATTTTTACAAGAAAACTAACATGTATAGTAGATTATATACCTATAAACCATTCCTGGTGGTAAAGGGTTACAAGGAAATTCATGTTATAGACTATAAATAAACCCTTCCACCTGTTTTGATGATAAATCTCATTTTTATTTTTTAACATTAGCTTATTTGGATTATGAGATATGTTAGATGGATATCAAAACTGCTTTCCATAATAAGAAGTTACTTGGGTTGTGTATAAGATATATCCCATAGTAGTACTATAGCAGTACTGTTGTAGTCACTGTAGCAGTCACTGTTCAGTATTGTAGCTGCTGGAACTATTCACCCGATTTGGGACTTCGGGCCACCGGTGTGGGCCTACGGGTCTACAGGGCCTTCAGGTCACCAAAGACCTCCAGGTCATAGGGCCTTTGGGTCACGTATACCATGGACTATCCCAGTTCACATAGAACAGGCCTTAGAATAGGATCAGAGCAACATGAGTAGCAGCAACCAGATGCAGAGCTAACCGGATTGGAAGAATGAGAGGGTATGGCAGCCGCCATTTGGACCAGGCATTGTGCAGCTTTGTACAGGGCAATGCTAGCCGATCAGCAATGCAAGGTGGGAGATAAGTGATCAATGACGCATAAAGCTAGGGAGGGGCAGTTCAAGTGGGCAGGGCCTATGGGTCATTTATTGGGCATGGTATTCCTCTGGGCCTTTGGGTCATGTATTACAGGTTTTTCAAGCGTTGTTCCTTGGTCCTACGGGTCATATTCTGGTTCCCCTTCAACCCTTAAAAGGGGGATTATAAATAATAAAATAGAAAATAAGGCCTTCGGGCCCTTCGGGCATTTATGGATTGAAGAAGGCTTCTCATATTTGGGATATCTTGTTAAATTATTCAATCACCAGTTTTGTTTCAATAATGAGAATGAATCTAGTTTATACAATAAAATCATAGGGATTTATCTAGTGTTTTTTATAGTGAATTTTTATAACACACTAATTTTTGAAAATGATATCCTGACACTCAACTTTTTTAATATTTGATTAGGTAAATTCTTCTTAATTAAATACATGGGTGAAACAACCAATATACTAAGTATGAATATCTATAGAGATAAATATAAGAGGATACTTATACTCAATTATGACACTTTAATTAGTAAATTTATAAATAGTTTTTATCATGGGGAATTATAGAGATGTGTTATTACTAATGTTATATGGTATGAAACATAGAAATAATTAAGATCATTCTAAAGAGTTAGAATGGATGGATATAATTCTTATATGATTCTAATAGGTTCTATATTTTCTTTAATGTAGTACACTTGACATCATTTCACTTATCATCTATGTATAAAAAGTAGATACCAATCCAATCCGGATGAGATTCACTAGATATCTTTAAGAAATAAAGATTATTAATAAAAGAGGAATAAATATATTCTCTACATATTTAAAGGAGAGGATGAGCATAGTGTAATGGGATACACAGAAGTAGGTCTCCTAACTAACAGATATGATATAAAATCACAATATATTTTTCTTCCTAAATTATAGTGTTATCAATAACAAGGATTTCAGAAAAACGCACCATAGTAGACTAGAAAATATAAGGAGAGTACATCACTACACCATATGTTTCAATGGAATTTGTTTAGATTCAAAAGTTCATCTTTAAACTAGAGGTGATTCCACATTTGGGGGTAAAATCGATCAATATTGTGATAATAGTTGATTTATTTCTCTTTTTAATGAAATAAAAATTAACCAAAGTACCAAACAAATCCTTAAAAAATTATATCATATTTAATAGATCATTGAGTGTATTGATTTAGTTGGGTGGCTACAAATGACAATATAATATGTCCATTGATGATAGTGTTATCACATAATAAGCATGAGGTTCATATAATTCCTCATTGTATATTATATTTAATAGATTTATATAGTGGTTTCATAATATATTATGTTATTATAATAAATGAAATATATATTTATCATTCCTTCATGTGTGGTTTCATTTATTTACATGAACAAATAAATGGTAATATCTTATCAAAGTTCAATATTGAGTTGTCCCTAATCATTTATTATCATGGATTAGTATGGTTTTTTTTGATATATCAAGATTATTATGAGTAGTGGACTTATGAAATAATAAGTTGAGACTTAGTATTTGGATTAACAGAAAAAAGTGTATTCAATATAATTTCATATAGTAATCAATATACTTAGGTCTATATTCTTATAATAAATTATTCTTACCTGATATTTGATATATTCCTAGAAAGATAACCTTTATACTTTGATACCATTATTATGAAATTAATTTTGACTTAGATTTTCAAGGGTTGGATGGGTATGTTTTTTATCATTTTGTTGATTGGATCACAACAAGGTGAGATTTTTCCTCTTTTATGATAGGTGAAGACATCTGGCCCATAATTGAATTGTAATGAGGAAATATATAGCCATGATTGATTGAGTCACATGAGATGATTCTACATAATTGGATGAGGTTTGTGTGATGTTCTCATCCACTAAATTAATGGAATGTGATATATTTATTGACTAGGTCAGTTGTTTCCATATATTCAAGAAAAGATGAGATAGTTCTTACCTGATTGACATATTCTATGTCTAGTGGTCACTTGATGTCTTGGGAAGATGGATAATTTAAGTATAAATTTTATTTATATGATACATTTTCTATCAACATGTTTTTATTGATATATGAGTATGTCTGATGGATATGTCACCAAAATACTTAGAAGCTTGAGTAGCAAAGACACTTTTCCTAGTGTCTACTCTTTCTTTACATCTATAAAATAGTAATTTCATATTTTTTTTATAATTATTTAAAAACCCAATAGGTTACACTATTAGGAATTGGATAAGTAAAAAAATTTTGACGAAAATTTTGTTCTAAAAACAATAATTCTTGATAAAACCATATCCAAAAGAATTTTTTTATGGATTCACTAAGAGTTGTGAAGTTTTCTATAAAGTCTTTATGGATTTTGTTGCACGTATTAGACAATAATTTATGTACTAAAAACATATTTATATGATACATATGACTTATGGATACATTGATACCAATGTGTCATTAAGTTATATATTAAAATTATATTGGGTATAGAGTATCCTTGTTCCTTGTGATGCAACCCAAAACTATGTTGTACCCTATATAATTTAGGCTTAATGCATATAATTCCCATTGAATCATCCTTTCATGGTTTTCTTCCAATTTTAATCCATGACATGGATTATTTAAAGAATCTGTAACATTTATTGAAGGATTTCATTGAATTATCCCAATTGGAAGTAACATATTTTATATAGTCCAACACTTTTTATTGAATGAGAAGAATCAATAATGGAGTATATAAAGTGACAGAGTTCCTTTTTTGGGTTATAATGACCTATTTATTGAAAATCTAAAAGAAACTCAACTCGTTCTAAAACACTATATCTTTCATCTTGAATATTGTATCACCCATTCATTATTATAGGGGTTTTCATGATATGATCAAGGATCCTTTGGTCCTTAGAATTCCTACAGAGGAAGGAAACCTTATTTTACACTTTATTGATCTTATTCAAACCTAATCTATCACAAAATAGGGTACTAGTACTATCATACATGTATGTTTTGTTTTTAATTTATTATTCAGTTTGATTCTATCATGGGTATATTGATCTGTGTCAGAAATTTCTTATGAAACCTAAGATCATAGAATAATTCTCAAATACCAATCAAAAAGGGTAAAGAAAAATATTCCATAAGGTGGCATATTAGATAAAAAATACTTATTATCAATTTATTTTTATCCCTATAATAATAATTAATCATGTGGATTTTGATGCTTCTCCTCAGAGAATCTAAATAATTTAATTTATAGAACTAACTCAAAAGTGTTGCAACTACAGTCGCATGGGACAAATTAAATATTTTGGAAAGTATCCTCTAAAGTCTAAGAGCATTTATGGTCATAATATGACTTAAAAATCTCACTCATAACTAAGAAAATATGATCAGAAAAGTTCCCTCATTTAGAATTTATTTATTCATGGTGATTTAATGAAAAACCCAATTTCTTATAAGGTGCAATCACTATATAACGGTGTGAATCATCTTGATTGAATTGACCAAAAAAATTATTATTGATCTAGTTTTTATGAATGAAAAATTAATTCCATCAATGGTGATGGGTACCATTATTCTTGGTTAAACATTAATAAATGTTTTTTGACACTATAATATCCAAGTACTTTACTATGAATCATGAGGTAAATCAAATACTGTTTCCTAAAGAAATTATTATTCATGATATGAGAATCAAGAAACCTCTCAATCAATGGAATCAAATTTAATTTAAGTATACATCATGTTTTATTATAATAGTTTTTTGTGACAGGTCACTCTCTAAGATATGGATATCTTTGAATAAATCTTGGAGATGGATTAGTTGGTAGTATTCAAATCCCATATTTATTAATACACTCAACAATTTTCATTCACATATTCTAATAAAGTAATTCATATTTTGAAAGGGGAATGTGGCACGAATTCATTAAGATTAGTACCTTTATCAAAATTTATTGTAACTATATCTTATCATTTAGAAATAGTAACCTTATGAGAAATAGATACTATCAATATTATATATCTTCCTCACATTGTAGATTAATAATTTGATATCTTCCTAGGTAACTCTTTGTGTTACCACTTAAAGGGGAAGTGGAATTCACTATTGACAAACTTCACAAAATGATTCCTATTTCTCTTCCATATTATATAATTGAACAAATTAAATTACCTGAACTGAAGCTAAAGTTAAAATAGTTATAAAGAAATAGATATATCAGAGCCAGTACATTACCCTAGGATAGTCTAGTTTTATTTTCAAATAAAGAAGATGGTTATCTAAAACATTGTTTCAAGTATCATAAACAAAACCAAGTAATTTTCAAAAATACATATCCTCTTCCTTGAATTGATAATATATTTGATTAGATAAAGGGAGCTAAGATTTTCAATAAAATTGATCTATAATTAGGGTACGTCCAACTTCAAGTTATCAAGGATGATATTCAAAATAAATCTTTTAGAATTTTTTATAGCCATTAAGAATACATAGTCATACTCTTTGGGATTAAAAATTAACCTGTATTTTTTATGAGTTTGATGAATCACATATTTCATAAGTTCTTTTACGCTTTTGATGTCACAACTCGACCCTATCGGTCTCGAGCTACAACAACCCCAAGCCCGCCTCTATAGGCCAGGGGCTGGCGACAAGTGCCGAAGGCATAACAATATCAGGGAGTCATTTTCTTAAGTACATGTACACACACAATAACATCCCACTCAATGCACAAGTGAAGAGTAAAAAAGAAAACCAAAGTACAAACAACTATAACCCAAACACAGTCATGCATCAACTTCTAAAACAGAACAAGTAAGGTGCTGAAAAGTAGACTGACTAGTAAACTGAACAGAAAATGGAAAAACATGCACCCAACAAGAAAGGGGAAACAACCCGGTAATAGGTATAAAAAAGTAAACAGATGGTGAGTCTCAAACCTGAGAATTCTACAGTGACCATTAGATGCAACCCAAGCTCATATGTCCTCTACGTACCTTCGTAGTCTCGATCAAACTGTCTGTCGTCTGCAATGGCACACCAAGTACGGGTAATACCCATGTAGAGGTGAGTATAAAGATACTCAGTAGGATGCCCGGAAAGCTTGAGGGAGAAACAAAGGAGGTACTAAAATTGTGAGCAGTAGACAGAACAAAGAACAGTGTAATATTACAATAGAGAGAGTGCGGATCAACCCAACAAAAGGAAGGAATTAGACTCATCAAACCAAAAGAATCTAGACATAGAAAGAACGTGGAATACCCCACGCATCTTTACCCTTCCTAAAAGGAAAGTAACTAAACCCAAGGAGTGCGAACAAAAGTAGGTTTTATATATACGTGCTCAATAGGAAACCCAAACGAGTGTGTGAGGGGATCTCCATCTCCAAGCTCAGCATAGGAAAAGTCCCCAACAGTTTAATGGATATCCATCACTGATACCCAACAGTCCCATTGGACAAAGTTGTCTCATCGTTGAACCGTACAGCCAAGGGTCCCGCTCTGGTAATCATAGGGAGAAGTCACTGACTAGCCTCATAGAAGGGGCTGAGTCTGAATGAAGTTGTCGGGTAACCCACTACCCAGCCCAGCTGGAGGGTAAATCCTAAGAGGTCATCAGGTAACCCACTGCCCATCCCCGCTGGAGGGTAAACCCTAAGGTCAATGGGTAACCCACTGTCCAGCCCCACTGGAGAGTAAACCCTATGGTCAACGGGTAACCCACTACCCAGCCCCACTGGAGGGTAAACCCGGAACTGGTCTGATAACTCTACACTGTTTGTGCCATCATTGGGTGTTACTAACATCGCTACCATGTGTTGGTTCGAAGTGCATCAAAGGGACCTTTGACCAATGTCCTTTCATGTTTCCACATTTAAAAAGATCTCTAAAGAGGATCTGCACTCCCAAAAAGATTACACTATTGCAATCCTCGCGAAAAAACATGTGATATAGACTAGTTACTCGGTGGAAACACTCCCGATGAAAACATTATTCAACACTGATTTATTCCCATATGGTGTCTCATGGGACCCACACCTAGGTCCCAAAAGAGGTCGAGTGAAATGTGCCATCACGATGCTCTCGGAAAACCCCACCAAATCGACTATTCTTCTCCCTGAATGGACATCTGATGAAAAATTCACAATACGCTGCACACAGCTTAAAGGACGGCCCGTGGGCCCCTGCTTCAACTACGAATTCAGTGACTAAAACCACCCTAGAATACATCGTCTCGATGCTGGGGTTAAAACGGCACTAATGGTGCCTAAAACAGACTTTTTATGCCAAAGCTGCAACTCCCCGTGTTATGCAAATGGGGCCCTGTGGGGCCCACACCTTGACCCTGAAACACATCACGCAGATCGTACCATTGAGTTCATTGTAGATAACCACAAGGTGTAAGCTATTCATTGGCCCTGAATGGACATATGAATCATAAGTCATAAAAACGCAGCATACGTCCAAAAGCAACCTAATGAGGCCCAGGCCTCGGGCCTAAATTTAGGCGGGAAAATTGCGTCATCACAATCCCCTCCGAAGAACACTCAAAAATGAGTGCTCAAACACCCCAAAAAAATGTAGGGTGAAAAAGTGGTGTTTCACCGTAAAACGTGTAAACTCGGCCTTGTGAGGACCACACCTTGTCTCCAACCCGAACGCTTCAGAAAGCATGTCAAAAATTCCTCATGAGGACTAGGGTCACACTGCCACTGATGACACGTCAATCGGATATCCCAAGGAGGAGTTAGGTCTGACACAAGAATAATTAATTAATTAATTATTCGCAATAAGCATTTCACACCCCCGAGAAACAAAACCAAACCGCAAGGGTTCTGAACCCACTTTGGAAGGACCGTCTCAACTCCAGGGTCACAGCGCGTCAAATGGATGTCCGGCTCGTGAATACGTCTATTGAAAACTTTAATAATAATTTAATATTATTAAATTAAATCATTTCGGGTCACCCATCTTCGGGTGTAGAACTCAAAAATCATGATAATCAATTCAAAAAGTTAGTCTCACTTACACAAACCCGCAGCCACTGAAGGCGCATCAAACAGACGCGCCGTTTAGGAGATAAGCCCCCTTGAACAAAAGGGGGCCCAAAATCTGGCCAGTCCAGACCGGCTGGCCCGGTCCAGACCTGCTGGCCCGGTCCAGCTCTTCGGCCCGCGTCCTAGACGCGGGTCTGGTCCAGCTCGCAAATGCCCACTGGTCGCGGCCCGTCCGAAAACCACTGGACCCTAGGATCTGGTTCTTCACACCGACTGACCGAGCGGCCGGTCCCTTTCTGCACACCCCACCAACAGGACCTGCGTATTGCGGGTCCTTGTCCACCGCTCCCCCCCCCGAGGTGAGCACCTCGGGGATTCATGTCGACCACGACAAGCCACCTACGTCGTGGCCACATGACCTTCCCACCGATCGAGCACGCCGTTGCATGTCAGCCGCCCATGCTCCCTGCTCCGCCGCCTGGGCTCACTGCTCCACCAGCCGAGTGTACCGCCCCGCTCCGGCTGCCTGTGCCATGGCCTCCTGGTCCCCCGCTCTACCGGAGCTACCCCGTCCGCACCGGCCACACCCGACGCTGCACCGGCCACACCTTATGTCGAACCCTCCGGCCACCGCTCGTTTTCCGGCCACCGCGCCCCTGGCTCAACCTATGGCTGTCGCCCCTTGCCGGAGCCGGACCTTCCGTCGGTCCCCCCAACTACTCCAGTGGTTGTAAAAAGGATCTGAAACCGGTTTCGGAATCCTCGAGGTCGAATCTTCATAGTGTCGCACCTCACTCGTCGATCCGGCACGGTTTTTGGCGCATCCAAAATTTTGGATGAAGAATGCTGAAGAACAGCGTTTAGAACGGGGCTCAGACGATGGTCGTGTTCTTTTTTCCATCGTCCAAATTCTAAAATTTTAGAATGAAAGATACCAATTTGATGAAAATTCATGAAATAGACGAAGGTGGTAAAATTAACCAAGAATCTTACCTCAAATCGGTCGTGCGTCATTGGTAGCATGTCCACGACGCTCTTACTTCGATCCGCTGGGGTTCCGGTAGAGGCCGCTCATCGATTCATTGAAGAATGGTGACGAACGCCGAAGAACAGTTGAGGGATAAAGGAAGAGAGAGAGAGAGAGAGGGAGAGAGAGAGAGAAGACATAAGGGAAAACCCCAACTCCAGACTCCTATTTTTCTATTTATAGAAAAATCCTCTTAGCGCATAATCTGAAACTATCGTGCCCTCTCATTTTACATCGCTCCTAGGAAAAATGCCCCATTTCAAATTCAAAAGAAGTCTCGGATTTCTATTCTGATCCTTCGATTGAAACTAATTTGAAAATAATTTCAGTGATAAAAATCACTACGTCATTATTTCAAAATGATTATTTTTCCCCTGGGTGACATCTATCACAGCAGGCATGTACCCGCAACTTTGACACACCGCCTAGGGTAAACGACACGCTCCAGACACAATTGTGCCCTCATATTCCCAATCTTTACTACCTTTTAGGAGAAAACACAACCCTATCATGTGCATAGTATTAAAACACTTAATATTTTTATAAAATTTATTCTGGGCACTCTGGGCCTCCGAATCGCACACCGTCATAGCTCCTTACTCTAGAAATATATGTAGAAATATTCCAAAGTCTTATTGGGAAAAAACTAAGTTTCTACATCATTCCCTCCTAAAAACTTTTTTTCCCCGAAAAGAAAAACTATGAAAAATATCTCGGAGTACAGAGCTCACACCTAGCTCTCCCACTCCCAACAAAACATGCACAACACCATGCTGGCACAACACGCTAACCAAAAGAATGGTTCGTACTTATAAGGTCTAGTAATTTCGATGAAATGCATAGGAACAGACAAACCTCATCAGCTGCGAAACGTGGAAGATTTCATGCGCCCACTCCAACTATTGGGAGGGTAGGGAAAGACGGTAGGAAACCTCTCAATCTCTTACACGATTCCCGAACGGCCCAAAGAAACTCAGGGGGACTTTCCCGGTTGAACCTCTACTTTCCACATCGTGACCAAAATCACGATTTTCTCCTGGAACATGGTCTCGTAATTCCCTTCTTCAGAATACTCATCTGGTGATACACTTAAGGATATCCAGTCACACAAGATTCATAGTTGGTGCATCACAACTTAGACTCTCTTACATGATCAAAAGGTAGATGAGTCAACACCATCGACGGAAGAAATGTTTCACCCTCTTGGTCCAATAGGGTCAACTAGAGGGAAGCTAACTACTATGAAACTTCCCACACCTAACGAGTCTGGTAAGTTCTGCTAAGGAAACCTACTACAACACTACCATTTTTATGGAACATAGACTACCTTGAAATCATAGTCCTGTAGGAATTTCAACCTGCACCGTCATCTAAGGTTCAAGTCTCACTGGGTGAGGACGCACCTGAGACACTGGTGGTCTAAGAAAACCACAAAACGCTATCCCAAAAGATAGTGTCTCCACATTCTCAGGGTAAAGACTATAAATACTAGCAGCACATAGTAAATCGCATAGTTCTATTTATTGGGTGTCCATCACCTCAACCTGTACTTGATAATGGTATCAATATTGACATTGAGCACACAAGGTACAAACGAAGAAGTCAGGTGGGAAAAATCATCCAAACGCTAGAGGCTAGATATGAAAATCACGTGGAACACCCCACGTGTCTTTTCCCCTCTTGTAAGGAGAGTAATACCCAAAACAGGAACTCTTCCAAACCCACTAGTGGCACCTCAAGCAAAATGGGGGTCAAGTAGAAAATCCCCACTAGAAAATCCAGAACCTGCTTTGACACTCCCCCGCGCAACCCCACCATGAATACACGTGTCATAGGGTCTATCCACCACAGCTCAATACTATCCTCTTTTGGTGATATTGAATCTCCCTCATAGTTTTGAACACATCAAAAAAATTCGTCTTAGTGGGGAAGGAACTCCTCTTTCCCGTGCATTCAATGCTACGTCAGATAACACCAACACAGGGTTAAACTAGTGCCTTACGTCACCCTCAGTAACCCCTCAAACAAGGAGTTAGATGAAAAGAGTTCCTCACGTAGCGTCTAATAAGTTATACTAAGAAGAGTAAAAAAAGATAGAGAGCGTACAACTTATCATCTCAGGAAATGTAGGATTGTAGACATCCATTGCACTCAGCCACCTACGGCCCCGTCCGTCTGCTCCCTGGGCCTGACCTGGGCCGCCTAGTGGTGGTGGAAGGACCTAGAAACATCATCCTCCAACCACATTTCTTCCTACTCTTCATCCAACACCGCCTCCCTAGGGAAAACCCTGTCCTCGCTTGGGAGTTCTCTGATCACGACATTGCTTATGTCCTGGCGGTGTATCTACCAACTATCTGGAAAAATCATCACATTTGGTCGGGTAGTCTCATGACACGTGACCTCGCACATCACAACCATAGCACTTGTACTACCTAGGCTGTCATGGTGCTCTATTCTATCCCCGACCATGTGCCTAAGTCTCATCAAGGGGAGACCTCTGACATCAAGGCCTTGTCAATTAACGTCCCTTTGAAAGAAATTTATCTTCCACCAATGCCTACTCTAGCACCCTGAGATGGGTGAGGATGCACAAGGTCACTACGCTAGCACGAATCTCCACTATAGAGACCTCACTCATACTTCTATGCTCGGAATTTGTCATCATGGACTACATCCAAAGAGTACTGAGTAAGGTCTGTGAACCTAGTCACGTACTCAGCCACTTCCATCACTCCCTGCTAAAGCTCCAACGACTCTTGAAACTGTATAAAGCGTAAGTAGGAGGGGTATTACTCCTCACAAAATAGCTTCTAGAAGTCATCCCACGAGAGTACCAGCTCATCGTGCATCTGAGTAACCCTGGATCTACAAAATCCAAATTTCTAGGTGGAAGAACTGGTTGTCAAAGCCACCATCTAACCTGTCAGTGTCCGAACAAGCCTGAAAAGGCGAACCACCGACTCTAGCCAATCCTTCACTGTCTGTGGGTATGGCTCACCATGGAACCTCAGCGGTCTCTGATGCTGGAACTCACGTAGTGCTCCCAGCCTGCACTCATCATTGGCCTTCAATGTCGGTACTATCTGCTACTCCATAGGTGGAGGTGCTACTGGTTGTCCTCCTGGAGAAAGGGTAATCCCATGATGGATCTTGAACTGAGGCCTCATCGGTCACCGAATCATCAACACAAACCAGAGCTAGTATCCTGGATGGATATCATTTCGGAGACATCCTGAATATGATCGAGGAGTATCGAGGTCAAATGAGAAAATATATATCGACAATGATGGGGAGCTGACTCAAGAAGGACAATCAAAGACTCAATCCTATATGATGCACGAACCAAATGTTCCCTGCAACAAGTGTCTCAGCATGCCGAGTCAACAAGAGGGTTATCAAGGTCTTGGTGAATGGATACGTCGGCCACTCTTACAATCACTGGACTCCCTGGCCTGAGAGCCACTCTCGATACACGTTGACATTGTTTCCCCAAAACTCAACCAATTCCTTTTTAGGGACATCCGAACTACGCCCCAAGGAAAGAACCACCTTTGATACCACTTTTTCAGACCCGCCCCTACCAGTCTCGAGCCGCAACTACCCCAAGCCCGCCTCTATAGGCTAGGGGCTAGAGACAAGCACCGAATGCGTAAAAATCTTGGGGAGGCATTTTCCTAAGTAATTGTACACACATACACAACCCACTCAATGTAGAAGTGCAGATTAAAAAGAAAACCAAAGTACAAACAATTATAACCCAACCACAGTCATGCATCAACTTCTAAAACAGAACAAGTAAGGTGATGAAAAGTAGATTGACCAGTAAAATGAATAGAAAAGGGAAAAACACGTGCCCAACTAGAAAGGTTCCATAACCCGACAACGGGTAAACAAAAGTAAATAGCTGGTGAGTCTCACACCTGAGAATTCTACTATGACCACTGGATGGAGCCCAAGATCCTGTGTCCTATACGCTCATCCTTAATCTCGATCGACCTGTCCATCGCCTGCAAGGGCACAACAAGTGCAGGAAAATCCCAAGCAGGGGTGAGTATAAATATACTCAGTAGGATGCACCGAATGATCGAGGGTGCAACAAAGGAGGTAATAAAATAGTGAGCAGTAGACAGAACAATGAATAGTGTAAGAGTACAAAAGAGAGACTGCAACTCAACCCAACAAAAGGAAATAAGTAGACTCATCCAACCAAGAGGTTCTATACATGGAAAGAAAGTGGCATACACCGTGTGTCTTCACCCCTCCTAGAAGGAAAGTAACTGAACCCAAGGAGTGGGAATAAAAGAAGGGTGTATATATATATATGCTTAAAAAGAAACCTGAATGAGTGTGTGAGGGGATCTCTATCTCCAAGATCAGCCCATGAAAAGTTTCCAATAATTCAAAGGATATCCATAACTGATGCCCAATAGTCCCATATGACAAAGATGTCTCATCGCTGAATCGTACAACCAAGGGACCCTCTCCGGTAATCATGGAGAGAAGTCACTGACTAGCCTCATAGAAAGGGCCGAGTCTGAAAGAAGTCATCAGGTAACCAACTGCCCAGCCCAACTAGAGGGTAAATTCTAAGAGGTCATCGGGTAACCCACTGCCATGCCCAGCTGGAGGGTAAACCCTAAGGTCAATGGGTAACCCACTACCCAGCCCCACTAGAGGGTAAACCCTAAGGTCAATAGGTAACCCACTGCCCAGCCCAACTGGAGGGTAAACCATAAGGTCAACAGGTAACCCTTTGCCCAGCCCCTCTAGAGGGTAAACCCTGATACGCCAGTGGGTAACCCACTACCCAGCCCCACTGGAGGGTAATCCCAGAACTGGTCCGATAACTTCACATTGTTCGTGCCATCACTAGGTGTTACTAACATCGCTACTGTGTGTTGGTTCGGAGTGCGTCAAAGGGACCTTTGACCAATATCCTTTCATGTTTCCATATCTAACAATATATCTAAAGAGGGTCTGCACACCCAAATATATTACACTGTTGCAATCATCGTGGAAAAACATGTAAGATAGACTACTTACTCGCAGGAAATGGACTCCTAATGAAAAATTTATTCAACACCACTTTATTCCCATACTGCATCACATGGGACCCACTCCTTGGTCCTGAAATAGGTCGGGTGAAATGAGCCATCATGATGCTCTCGAAAAAATACTCTAAATCGACTTTTAATTCACCCCAAACGGACATCTGATGAAAAAGTCGCAGTACGCTGCACAAAGCTTAAAAGACGGCCTGTGGGCCCCCAACTCAACTCCAACTTCAAGGCCTGAAACCACCTTGGACTACATCGTCTTGATTCTATGGTTACAACACTACTGATGGTGCCTAAAATGGACTTCGAATGCAAAAGATGCAACTCACTGTGTTTTGCAAATGGGGCCCTGTGGGGCCCACACCTCAACCCCGAAACATGTCACGCAGATCATACCATTCCATTCCTTGCAGATAAAAATGAGGTGTAGACTATTCATTTTCTATGAACGGACTTATGAAGCATAAGTTGTAAAAATGCAGCAAACATCTGAAATTTGCCTCATGGGGCCCACGCCTCGGGCCCGAATTTAGGCTGGCAGATTGTGTCGTCACAATCCCTTCGGAATAACACTCAGAAATGAGTGCTCAAACACCCCAAATGGATGTCGGGTGAAAAAGTGGTGTTTTACCGAAAAACATGTAAACCCAGCCCTAAGGGGCCCGCACCTTATCTCAAACCCGAATGCTTTGGAAAGCATCTCAAAAAGTCTGCACGATGACTAGGGTCACGTTTTCACTAACGGTGCGCCAATCGGACATCCCAAGCAGGAGTTAGGTCCAACGCAAGAATAATTAAATAATTAATTAATTAATTAATTATTCGCATTAAGAGTCTCATGCCACCGAGCAATGAAACCAAACCGCAAGGGTTCCAAACCAATTTTGGAAGGACCATCTCAACTCCAGGGCCACAAACCTCTGAAGGCGCGTCAGATGGACGTCCGGATCGCGAATACGTCCTATGAAAACTATAATAATAATTTAATATTATTAATTTAAAGAATTTTGGGTCACTTGTATTTAGGAACAGAACCCAAAAAACACGAAATCCAACTCAAGAGTTTCGTCTCACTGACAAGAACCCGCAGCCGCTAACGGCGCGTCAAACGGATACGTCGTTTATGAGATAAGCCACCTTGAACAAAAGTGAACCCCAAATTGCGCCAGTCTAGACTGGCCGGCCCAGTCCAGACCACCGGCCCATGGCCCAGCCGAGGGTCCGGTCCAGCTCACCGAAGCCCGCCCGAAAACCACCGGACTCCAGGGTATGGTTCTTCACTATGACCGGCTGAGCGATCGGTCCCCTTCTGCACGCCGCACCAACAGGACCCACGTATTGCAGGTCCTTGTTCGCTGCTCCCCCCACCTAGGTCAGCGCCTCAAGGCTTCCTACTGACCGCGAAAGGCCGCTCCCACCGCGGCCTCTTGACCCCCCCCCCCCCCCCCCCCGCCGGCCAAGAGCACCGCTGCAAGCTGGTCGCCCGCGCCACGGCCTGTCGTGCTCGCTGCTCCACTGCCTGGGCTCGCCGCTCCGCCGGCCGAGCGTACCGGCCACCCATACCATGGCCGCCTGGTCCCCCGCTCCACTGGAGCTAACCCATCTGCACCGGCCACACTTGGCGCTGCACCATCCACACCTGACGCTGAACCCTCCGACCACCACTCATCCGCCGGCCACTACTCTCTGCCGCACCTCTGGCTCGACCTCCGACGGTCGCCCCTTACAGGAGCCAGACCTTCCACTGATCCCGCCGACTACTCTGGTGGTCAGAAAAAGGATCTGAAACTGGTTTTGGAATCCTTGTGGCCAGATCTTCACAGGGCCTCCCCTTGCTCGTCGATCCGTATTGGTTTTTTGCACATCCAAAATTTTGGATGAAGAATTCTCAAGAACAGGGTTTATAACGGGGCTCGGACGATGGCCATGTTTGTTTGGCCATCGTCCTAATTCTAAATTTTTTGAAATAAAAGACCAATTTTATAAAAATTCAAGAAATCGACAAAGGTGTGAAAATTAACCAAGAATCTTACCTTGAATCTGTCGTGCGCATTTCCGGCATGTCCACGACACTCCTACTTCGATCCTCCAAGGTTTCGGTGGACTTCTCTCCTCGATTAATTGAATAATGGTGAAGAACGCTGAAGAACAGTGGAGAGAGAGGGGCAGAGAGAGAGAGAGAAGAGAGAAGGGAAAACCCCAACTCCGAACTCCTATTTTTCTATTTATAGAAAAATCCGCTTAGCATAGAATATGAAGCTATCATGCCTCTCATTTTATATCACACCTAGGAAAAACACCCCATTTTGAATTCAACGAAAGTCTCAGATTTCCAGTCTGAGCCTTCGTCTGAAAGTTATTTGAAAATAATTTCAGTGATAAAAATCACTAAGTCATTATTTCAAAATGAAGATTTTTCCCCTGGGTGACATCTCTTACAGCAGGCCCGTGCCCGCAACTTTTACACCCCGCCTATGGTAAAAGGCACATTCAATATACAATTGTGCCCTCAGATTCCCTATTCGAGCTATTGTTTAGGAGAAACCACAACCCTGCCATGTCCTTGGTATGAAAACACATAATATTTTTATAAAATTTATTCTGAGCACACTGGGTCTCGAAATCGTACGCCATCTTAGCTTCTAACTATGGAAATATATGTAGAAATATTCCAAAGTCATACAAGGAAAAACAGGTTTTCTACATTTGGCATCATGTTTATTGACAACCTCTTGGTCTGTCCTCTTAGGTATTACAATGAAAGACACTTGGATATTGTGTTGAGCACATTGTCATAACACCATCTTTAAGAAAAATTCTCTAATTGTGTCATATATATATATAAGAATTCTGATTCCTTAGGCATTTAATTTATGAGAAATTCATCTTGGATGGCCTTTAGAAAATTGAACATATCATTTCCTAGAAACCACTTAAGAATTTCATTTAGATACTAATATTTCTAGTATTGACATGTTTCTATAATCAATTTATCTACAATTTATCACATCAAGATTCCCTTAATACATCATTTATTTGAAAATTTACTCCATTTTATAAGATAATTGATTGTAAAAATTCTTTTCAGGAGCTTAAGACACAACTTAGTTCAACACCCATCGTAATATTTCCAAAAATTGGTGAAATTAATGTTACTCTGATGCTTCTAGATTTGGATCTGATTATTTCCTTATATTGGGAGATATTGTTCCATCTTATGGATCATTAAAATTGTGGAAACATGAAAAGAAATATACAACAAAATATTTTTAACCAATTTGGGCGGTTCATGCTTTAGTAATATGGATCCAATACCTCATTCATGAGAAGTTCACTATATTCATTAATCAAAAAATCTTTTAGAACATCTTTTAACTAAAATAAATGAACGTAAGGCAAAAAATATTGGATGGATTACCTCCATATGTTTGGATTTAAGTTGGTTTATATTCCTTATAAAGGTAATTTAGTGTCTAATTCATTAATTCATAAGTTATATATCCATGTGGATAGAATATACTCTAACAAGAGACAAATAATGGGGTAATTTTTTTATATGCATCTAGATTGTACTATGTAAAATGTTTTCCTGGTTTTTGTTTTGGTCACCATTATTATCAATGTGGTTGAAAAAAAATAAAATGTCCAATTGTTGGACCCCGATCACACTACCATTACGGATAAACTCAATGGTGGAGACACCACTGACGGATGGATAGTTGGTAAAAATTCGTTATTTCATTTTTAAAAATGGATATTAGTTACCCCTTCTTTCTAATAACAAAGACTTTATGCTACTTATCATTCAAAGTGGGCTATCAAAATTAGAATTTATAAAATTTACAAGGGAACAATAAAAAAATTTGAGGTCATATTTAAAGAAAAATATATATGAAGATGTTGTAAAATATCTTGTCCGTAAATAGATGAAAATCAAACTTCAAAAGCTAATTAGAATGTTACATTTATTACCTATATCTATATAGAAATGGGAGTGACTTAATAAATACATCTAAACCAAAATACTAATGAATCTTTAGAAGACAAATATCATTTGGGTGATTATAGAACAACTCGCCAAGTTAGTATATTTCATTACAATCACGAAAGAAAATTTAGTTGATGGGTTAGTGAAGATATATATATATAGAAATTAGTGAAGTGGAATGGAGATATAGTTAATTTATTACCAGAACAAGACCCAATATTTACATTATGGTTTTGGAGATCTTTTTAACAAGACCTATTGACCATGAGAGTGGCTTACCATCTTCAAACTAATGGGCAGCCAGAGAATAAAATCCTGACATTGTAAGACATTATCAAATCATGTATCTTTGAGTATGGTGGTTCATGGATGAACCATTTTCCTTTCATAGAACTTTAATATGACAACACATATCAAAACATGATACATATATCTCTGTTTGAATCATTGCACAACTATTCATGTCACTCTCTTATATTTTGGGTAGAGGATGATGAAAATTCACTAATTAGAACAACCCTTATACACAAGAAAATGAATAAAGTTATGTTAATTAGAAAAATAATGGTAACAGTCCAATGGAATCTAAAATATTTTGCAGATCATCTTTATCACCCATTATGTTTTGACGTGGGTGATCATTTATTCTTAAAAGTGTCTTCAAGTTAGGAGAACAATCTTCTAGGAATATAAGATAAATTATATTCGTGATATGATGGAAAACCTAAGATTCTATAATGTATCATCAAGGTTTTATATTAACTTACTTTAAAATTGATATTCAGTTCAATTCATAATTTTTTTCAAATATCTCATATGAAGAAGTACCATCCAAACCCAAATTATGTTATCAATTGGGAATATGTTTTCAAGAGATGGATGAAATATTAATTCAACATCTGATTTATATTATAGTTTTTTAAGACAAGATCTTGTGTGGTAAACATATCTCATTAGTGTAATTATTATGGAAACATGGAAAAATGCATGAAAAAATATGGGAATGTGAGAAACTGATGAAAGAATAATGGTGGGATCATTTTTAGCACTCTTTGTACCTTTATATTTATGAGGAAATAAATATCCATGGTGGGGATAATGTAACACCCTAGGTTTGAGTTATTTTTTTTTATTTTTTTATTTCATGTTACGAGTTGGTTATGATTATTTTAGGGAGGTTTCTAAGGGTGTTTAGGTGTTTTGAGGGATTTATATGTGGTATTTGTTGTAGAATAAGTTTTTAGATCTTTAATATTCAAAAGGTTCTTGTTGGTATTTGTGGTCTAGGATGAGGTTTATTTCAGTTTTTAGCTAAATCTATGGGACCTTGCTGTTGTGATTCTTGTTGAACCACATATTGTGAAATGGTAGTTTTAGAGGGTTTGGTGTTTGGGGAAGTTGTGTGAGGTCCTTGTAAAACAAAATAAGGGTTAAAATTATTTTTTTATGGAATGGTAATTATAGTGTCTCCCAATGGAATAAAAGGAGAGTGAAATGATCGTTTTTATTGTCAATGTGGTTCTGATTCATGTTGGGGATGAGTTTCACAGGGAAGTTGGAAATGGAAAATATGTCTACTTAATTCTATTATTTTAGTCATGAAGTGTTAAAAAAATATCTAAATTAATATTTTCTATATTGAGTATCTGTATAGATCTATGGTTAGAGAACCATGACTGTTTTGGGTACAAACATGTCGTGGTGTTGGTCGATTTCATTTTTCGACAACCCAAATGGATGTCAAAGTTGAGTGGAGATATTTATACCATTACCTTGAATATTTCTTATTCATTCACATCATTATATGGTTTCCCAAAATTATATTTCAAAACATAAACCTTCTTTGAAACACTCATTTTGGTATTTCTCGCCTTCCTAGGGATCTGAAACCATAGGGTTCCCTTAGTCAATTTTGGGTGATTCTCTTCCTTTTGAATACTCTACTCTGGGATTCTATGGGAAAATATTGTTTGAGGTGGTTGGATTTTCTATCACTCTACATAATATAATAATGTGACATGTTATGGTTTTTAAAGTTAAATTACCATGTCTATAAATTTCTCCAAAAGTATTCTATTATTTTTAATTAAGTTTTTTTAAATAAGGCTTGTGGGCTATGCCCAAAATATATTGGATTATTTTTAATAATGATTTCTTTGTTTATAATTTTTTTAATTTGGGTATTTATGAACATTAATTCAGAAATGGTGTTGTATTATCATGATGTATTTGGATGTGTCCTTATTTTTAGGTATGTGGATACAAGTTCCATTTAAGTGGGCACACTGGATTATTTCTCTAAGTGACAACTTGGGTCTAGGGTATGGGCTTCTTCTTAAAAATTTGATACATTCCAAGGACCCATTTTATGGGGGTTGTATTGGGTTGGGAACTTGAATCCCAAATGTGAGGGGTTAGTGAATTTTATCATTTACTTAATCATTTACACTGATTACTTATATCTTATTTACTTGTGTTACCACTTACTTTTACATTATTATAATATGTGATCTAATTTTTTTACCACATTAGGATGTGTGAGAATTCATCGGGGTATTATTGACTGGTTCGTACACTCACTGCTCATATATGTACTCTGGTGCATATACAGACATTATACATTTTGATGTTAGTAAGGGAAAACCTCTTACATTTCTAGTGGATCATAGTGATATTATTATTATGGTTTATAGAGCTTGTATATTGGTGTAATGGCACATTTAACACCCTAATGTATTTTGTAATTTTTTCGACATGTAGACTTATGTGGAATATTATTGGTTACTACAACTCTGGTACTTATTTTTTCATATATATTTTTATTTTGGTTTTTTACTATCTGCCAACATATGTATGTGGTTTCATCATAGTTCATTACTTCATGTTGTATTATATATAAGGGTAAATTATCCCCCGAATGATTTTTTGCACCCATGGAATTTATTTCTTACCATAATTATTTGGGGGATACACCTATGGATAGTGACCTTCCAATCCTTCCTTGTCTAATGGTTTGGGGTCAAAATATTACAACCACCTCTATGCGCACACACACAAATCCTCACTTAATTGGTCCCACATCTCCTATTAAGTAATATATACATACATACATACATATATACATATATGAAGTATCCAATGATAAACAAAACATAAATAGTACTACAATCACATGATTTAGATTATCCATATCACAAAATTCCACAAAACCTGATGACCAAAAAAAATTTAGCCTTGTATATTAGATATATAAAATCTTTATTTCATAATTATTGTAATATTTTATACAAAATCATTCTTTCTAAAGACCCTTCTGATACATATTTCATGATACAATCATCTTCATAACTAGGGGATTGGAAACATAAGAAAGGGGTGATCTTAAAAACTTAGTAACAGATAACATAACAAAGTCCATAATGGTTATATCTTAATCTTAAGAAAAATACTGAATAAATAAAAATATCTAATTTAAAAGAACATAAATAATTAAGTGTTAACCATAATCATAAACTATCAAATGATATCACTCTTACCATTGAATTAGAAAATAAAATTGAAATCTTATTACCTGATCCATGGAATATGAAAAAGAATGTGGCATAATCATAAACATATTATTTATTATCTTAGTGAAAAAAGGATACCCACTAACCCATTCACTCGTAAAATTGAGAGTGGTGTTAAACAAAATAATACTCAGAATATTTTTATAAGATACATAAAAACATGATCACATATCATTTCTATCTCATGAGATATAATCCTTTACCCAATTCATTAGGGTGAGATATATTATCTACCCATATCATAATCCATATTTTTTTGGGACAAGCCACATCCTAAAATAACCCATAGAAAGAAAACTGGGATTCCTAAAATTTACAAATCATCATATAAAGAACCCAGGTAAATAAAATGTGTTTTAAAAAATATCAAAAATTAAATCACTCAATTATCAAAAGGAACCCATGAAATAATATGAATTTCATAAAATAAAAATAATAACCTCATAAATTAAATAGAATTATACAAAAACCAGATAAACCAAAATAATAACATAATAAAATAATAATATAAGATGAAAATGAAATGTAACACCATTAGAGTTAGATTTATTTTTATCCTAATGAAAACTAAATCCTAAAAATATCCTTTTAAAAAAATTTGAATTCATCATTGAAACTGTCGTAGTTATGAGTATCTTTCCGAAAAGTATCATTTTTTAAGAAAATGGAAAATAAATCCTTTCATGATAATAAAATTGGTTTAAAATTTATTTTAATCAGTTTAAAAAAGTGAATATAATTTAAAATGGAATGTCTAGGAAAAAATTTCAAATAAGAATTTTTACAACTCAAGGAATAGAGATTGAGTTACCAAGTCCCTTACCATTACCGTTGATTTCTAAAAAAGTATTTTAGACTATTGTATCAAAAATATAAACATATTAATTATCCACTTTAGAAACTTTTTCATATACATTTACATTCATAATATTTACTAATCATAACTCTCTTCGGGTATTATATGGTTATACTCACTTTTCAACATTGTGTGTTAATAATTTTCACCATTTTCTACATGGTTTGTAAAATTAATTTTGATCTTTATTGTTATTCATAATATAATAACATAAACCCCATTTAAGTTAATTTAATTTATTTTTTATAGTGGTCTATAATTTTATAATACCATTAGATTGTATTTTTAGTCGTGTTTCGTGAGATCTAAAATTATAACAAACTAGTTTTTTGTTATTTACTGTTATTTATGGATTAACGTATAACGATCATTACTTTTTTTGTTCTAAAAAAATAACCATATTAATGATATATATTAATGATATATATTAACTTATAATGATCATTACTTTAGTGTTTCTGTTACTCAATGAATGAGAGGGATAATGGTAAATTGTAAGTAATAATTTAAGATTAATAAATAAATAATATAAATAATATTTATTCATAAATACAATTATTAAGAAAATATAAGATGGGTGGTGTTGAATGTAACATCCCAGGTAAATAAAGAATATGAAATTTTTATATTTATTAATATTTTTGAATTAAATATTAATTTTACTTTAAAGGGGATACTAGGTTAGATAGTGTAGTTGTCCCGCAACAATGGGTTTCTCCGAAATCTTATATTCCACACAAGGATGAGTCATACTGAGAAAAATATTAATAATATAATATTAGTATTTTAAATTGTAGTTAACGCCTAGCCATTGTATTAGAGGGAATGAATAGAACTAACCATATTATGATTAAACATATTTTTTAAATTTTTTTACATTTATCTAATAATATTTAGAGTCTTAAAATGATAATGAATCCAATTTTAATCATAAATACTCTAATATTATTTAAAACGTCATTTTAATTCCTTTTGATGGTGGACCCTTCTTTAAATATAGTTTTTGTCACTTTCATGTGATCCATTTGAAAAAATAAACTTCTTATTTAGAAGTGAGAAATCAAAAAATACTTTGTTTAAATTTCATTATTTTTCTGATAAAGATAGTTTTTAATGAATAGTGAAAAATAATGCATTTTAAGTCAAAACTGTCATTTCATTTGATTTATTTATATGGTTATATTATACTTTTAATTGTTTTTAAATTGTATTTAGATTATATTTTAACAATTTAATACAATTTTGTTCACTATATATAATTACATTTTTTAATTAGACATAACCACATGCCAATATTTTGATAGTTATTATATCTTAAAAATACGTTTTTTGGTTTTGACAATAGGAATTAATTTTAAACTAATTTCTACAAATTCTGTGTTTTGAATTTGGAAAAATGGATTCCATATTTCTAATCAATAATTTCAAATTGTTTAAATAGCTAACTCTTATTTCTAGATATTATGAATAGTAACTTCATTAAATATTTTATTATCCACGGTGAAAGGATAAATCTGGTAAATAAGAGTAACAAATAATATTATAATAATATTAAATTAACCTAACATGTGTCCTAACCCTATTTTATTATACATTTCCTACCATGGAATTCTTGGTTCGATTTTGGGACCCAATGGATCCACTTGTAAGTGAAAATGACATTTTATAAAAATTATTTTAAAGTTAAGGAAAATATATCTTAAAAATATATAATTTAGTAAAAAAACTTTTATATGAGGTCATATAAGTTATATTTTCAACTATAAATATTAATTATAAATTTAAAATGATTTTCTAAATTATTAAAAAAAATTATAATTTTTAGACATTAAATATATAAATTTAATTATGACATAATGATGATGTAATGATTGCTTCATTAATAAAGGATTCAAATAAATCATATTATAAATGTTAAAATAATTGTAATTTTGTATTTTTTTGATGTCATAAAATAATTTTTTGGATGATAGTTATATGTAATATTTTTATTAATGATGTTTTTTTGAATCAATCAAGTTGTTATGGATTTTGAAAAATTCATGATATGAATAGTTTCAAAATTGGCATAATTCATATTTTAAAATATAAAATATTTTATTAAATATTATAACATTTCAAATAATATATATGATTTATCCAAATAGTTATCATAAGTCTAAAATTTTATTAATTACTCTTTATTTGGATATTTGTCATGTTTTGGTAACTATTTTGATTCTCAAAGTGTTAAATCCTTGATAAAACGGTAAGTGTAAAAAAATGTTAAATAAATTATATAAGGATTAAAAGAATATAAAAAACCTATCCAAATATTATTTTATAATTTTATTTGGACTTATATTTATCGTATATTCTAATTTAATGAGTTTTGGTACTTTTAAAACTAAAAAACATTTTATAATAAAATAATACTTTCAAACTTTCTTAAAGAGACCCTCCTCCCCTTATAAAAGGACACCACCTCTAACCCATTACTCACACCTCTCAAGCCTCTTGTTTTATCAAAAATATAATCCAATAATCTCCCAAAATACCTATATTCCACCAATAAGCCTTTCCTTAGAAATAAGGAAATTTAATAAATCATTTTCGTTCAAACCAAAGGGAGTTACCCAATTTAAAGGAAACATCTTCTCTCAAGTTATTTTCTTTTATTTTACTTCTTCACTCCCTATGATCTTATTATTATTTGTTTACATAAATACACCAGTGTCCTAAATATACTAGGTTGTTTTTATGATATGGATTTTAACTACACTTACACACACCTCCGTGTAGTGGGTATAGAACATATTGTTTATGTGGACGGTGAACTACTTCCTCATGAAAGGATGATGGTTCAATATTGTCCAACCGCCTCTCATGGTGGCCATTATGATGGAACTATAATAATATATGATATATATGATATTTTTTATCTATATACTTATTTAATTATCATTTATAACATACCTTTATTCTTTTCATGTTTTATAAATACGATAATTTCATTTGAAGAAGTACGGACTACCGCCCACTCAAAGTGAGTTGAGTCGTTCATGCCATACACGAAATGTATAAAGGATGATGTTAATGAGATTATTTAATGTGTATATAATATTATATTATACTATAATTATATTATACTTATGTATCATTTATTTTTCATTCCTTTAAAAATGAAATTTTTGTTCATATGTATGTACGGCTTACCGTCTCCAGGAATTGTGCGAAACCTTTAATACCTAAAAATGTTATAGACAATTATAAATAAATATATATTGGATATATATGATATATATTCTATTTAAATCATTAATATAATTCTTTAGATAATGTACTATTTACGTCATAAACAATTTATAATTATCACAAGGTTATTTTTGACTCAAGTACAAAATATCAACAAAACGTCTGATATTAACTTAAATAATTATGTAAATTTTATAATGTGGTAATAAGTGATATAAAACGAATAATAAAAATTAAAAAGGGTCTTAATAAATTATAAATTAACTTAAGTTTATTTTTCAGGAAGAACAAGGAACATACGAGATAAATCTGACTCAAGGTAAGAGAAACTTTTACCCTCCAGTTTTAGTCAAAGACTTCTTTATGATATATATTTTCATTTTCATTTTATTATGTTTGGATATGTAATTATATATTCTTATTGCTTTAAATTTTATTTCCAAGTGATGAGAGACCCTTTTCTCTCCCATCAACTAATTTTCTAAATTTTAATGTGATGTTGTTAGGCTTCTAAATATTCGTAAGGGAATATGTCTCAATCTCCTCTCATTAAGGCATATATTGATATTGTGCACCTTATTTTTCCTATAAGGTGTATATACTACCCTTTGACATTTATATCATGAATCTACTTATTCTCATGATATTATATGTTTTTTTAATGTTATTATTTAATTATTTTTATTCAAGTATTTTCTCAAGTGGTAACAGACACTTTAACTAAAACATTGTTTGAAATGTTTTAAAGATATAATTTTCTAAGTATTTATCATTAATGTCCATTTTTTAAAAATGTTTTTAAGGATTTATTTATATGGATATTAAAGTTTTAAAATGTTAATTCAAATAAAAGATTAAAATTGGTACAGGACACTTTGATTAAAAAACCATTATTAAATGTTTTATAAGGGTTTTAAAAATGAATCTTTTTTCTACGTAGAGTTTTACTAAAAAAATGGAATGTTTCTTTTTAACGTAGGTGGTGAAAAAAACCTTTCTCTCTCCATGAGAATTATTTTATATTTGGATTCTCTATAATTTGTAGTGTTTTTAAAAGGAAAAGTAAATACCATATACCCTTTTTTACGTATTTTGGTATTGAAAATGGTTTTGATAATTTATTGATTATGTAAATATATTAAACAGATATCATGTTATTTCAATATGTAAATGTTATCTTTACTTTATTATTTTTCAAGTGTTATGATTATGTTATGGTTCTTGGTCATTGTTTACGTATACAGGTGGTTCTGTGATAAGCCTAAGGCAGGTGAGCCCGAGATAGATCTCCAATGCATTGGGTATCTTGATAGAGGTAAACAATAATGTTTCTCCGAAGAGATTTAGGGAATATACTGTGATGGTTATTCCAAATGTAACTCCATATGTATCTATTAAATCTACAATGTAAGTATGATATGGATGCCACACGTTACCTTTATGATTTATGATTTCTATGTGTTATTCATAAATCTAATGATTTAATGAGGTATGTTTAAGAGATTATATTTTGTATGTATTGATAGAATAATGTTTTCCTTCTTTTTATATACCTTACTGAGATTTTTATGATCATCCCATGTTTTTGAAATGTTTTTCCCATGACATAAAGTATAATATGGTCAATGATTGGATCAAGGAAAAGTCATGCTA
Organism: Viscum album; assembly: GCA_963277665.1. NCBI lineage: Eukaryota > Viridiplantae > Streptophyta > Magnoliopsida > Santalales > Viscaceae > Viscum > Viscum album. The sequence goes on along the minus strand of OY728141.1, from coordinate 1,601,644,872 downwards.
TATAAAACATGGAACAAAATATGTTTCTTTTTTTAAGATTATTAATTTTATGAAAAAAATGGATACTAAGTAGAAGTGTATACTTGTAATATTAAAGTTGTTATGTATAATTTATAACCTAATTATCTAAATCTCTAAACCTGATAAGATCATCAATGAGAATTATTAAATTATTTCAAGATTATGTAATGTTTTAAGGCTAGGGCATTACTGTTGGTATCATAGGTTGGTTTAGATACCTTTAAAGGATAGGGAGTTATTTAAGCATAACTGACATAACCATAATGGTTAGAATATTAGAAAGATTCATAGTTATTTTGGATAAACTAAATGAGTTTAAGATAACATGAATAAGTATATATTAGTATTTACCCTCCCTGTAAGCTTTTATATGATGATTTTACTGATATAATCACATTGACCTTTTGGGTTTTAGTAAATGGCTGAACCTATTAGGCACCAAAGTAATAATGAATGTGAAAGAAACTATGGTGGTTTTCTGAATGGGAAACTGAATGAAATGTGAGGTTCAATGAAAACTCTTGTGTTTATTCTCATCCAACTATCTGGAGTCATGATTGACCACTTGCACATTGGGGATTTTTCTAAGGCATCATATATGAGATAAATGAATCCCAATGGTAGTTTAAGTAATAATTATAAATTTAAGTATATAAAAAAAACTACGTCTCAAGGATGTGAAAAGAAACACCTAGGAAATTGCTTTAGTAGGATGATAAGATGTTTCAAATGTGGTAATAATGGTCATAAAGAAATAACCTAAAATTTAAAAAGGAATCATCCAGTTGACTCCAGGAAAGGGAAAGAAGTTATTTCCAAAGGATCAATTTAATGTTTTAAATATGGTGTACATGGTCATTATACATATAAATTAACTATGAAAAAGGATTGGGAATGGGATCAGTAGGATCGTTCAAATATATGTTTTCCAATGTCTAATGTCGTTCCAATTGAGGATTATGAAACTAGCAATGACATATGAAAGGTATGGATTATTTCTTCAATCCTATTTTGACATTACTAAAATCTTAATACATTAAGCATGATTTTGTTTGTGTGAATGTAGTGTAAAAGAATAAGATGGAAAAAAATGGATAAAGGATCAAGAAGAATGTTCGATTATTAAGATGTCTACATTTTAGGAATTGAATAGTTGTGTTGGATCTATGGATGATGACATGTTTAAATGTATTAATGATAGGATTACATTGGAATACTTTATCTAGTATGTGTAAACTTAATGTTTGATATGTGAAAATATTATTTGATGATGAATTATATTTTCTTTTTTGGATATATTTATAAAGAACCATTTGGGTTTATATACTCCTTGAATTTTAGGTAATTACAGGTTATTACTTTTTTGGATGAAAATATGAGGTATGAGATAACATTTTTTGATGAAATATATTATTGTTAATTTTTAGGAATTTATCTCATTTTAGGGAATGTTATGAAATTATATAATTTTTGAAAAAAGGATAACACATTGGATGGGTGAAAAATCATCGCGTCCAGCAAGGTTGAAATAATCGAACTCATAATAGAAGTGAAACAAGGGAACATTGCCTACAACTGGTCTACGAGAATTCCCTGGTTAGTATGACTAATTATTTTTAGTTAAATTATTTTATGGATTAATAATAAGTTTATTTTATGTAGTTATGTTTTATTAAATGAATATCCTTAGTATAGGAAAATGATTTGGTGATTAAGTGATAAAAGTTATTTTGGAAGATGTTTTCTCTTTTGGGGAAACACTATATTCCTAAGGAGAACAGAATATTATGGGATTTCATTTGTGCAATAATGGTGGAATTTTTTTGAAAGAATCTATTTTTCATTATGGAAATATAGAGATTTTGGTTATTTATGGAAATGATTAACCTATCATAGAGAATATTTTATTAGGCCAATTACACTTTGGTTTGATACTTTAAGAGTAGTCGATGTTATTTGAGGATAAATGTTAAGATTTATCATGGAAGACTATGTGATCAAATTCTTCTAAGTTTTGGGTTTCAATCTTAGTTTGGATTATATTGAATAATTTTAAGGGAAATAGTGTATGGAATGGTCTTTGTTGAAGTTTGGGTACTTTTTTAATTTTGGAGATTAAGAGTTGTATTTATTTTTATAAAAGATTATCCTTATTGGGGATTATCTGATCTTGTACTAACCATTTTGGTTTTGGATAATTAATAATGACACAGAAATTTATAGTTTATCTTTTATGGATTATGTGATTCTCTAGAAGTTATTCTAGCACTTCAAGTTTGACAAAGTCATCTTGAATACTCATCATTTGGAGAAATGATGATTTTTTTGGTAGAAACTTATTAAAGGATGACACTCTACATGAAAAGTAAGTATATTTCCATATGTCCTTAGTCAATATCATAAATATATTCTCCAACCTTATGAAATGGAACTTAAAAAAAAGTTGTTGGTTTACTTTTCTTACTGTGTAATCAAAGACTGTTTAACCCATCACAAGTTTGTGGTTTTTAGATTGTTAACTTTCTCCTAATCATGTTTTCTATCACTCTCAATCAGAACATGACACTTAGTTTCTCTTTAATATCCATGTTTTCCTATATAGAATCCTAGTATGGTTTATCTCAGGTAAGGTTTTTACTTCCCTTTATTTTTTTAAAGTGATATTTTTATTGACTCTTTTTCCGATGTAGAACTTTCAATGAAGTTTCTGAGACCAATTTTCAAATTGTGAGGATGCAATTCTCAAAAGGAGGGAAGGATGTAACATACCAAGTAAATAAAGAATATATCATTTTCATATTTATTAATATTTTTGAATTAAATATTAATTTTATTATAAAGGGGATTTTATTTTCTATGGTGTACCCAACACACAACAATGGGTTTCTCTTAAATCTTATGTTGCACACAAGGCTGAGTCATAGTGAGAAAAATAATAATAATGCAATATTATTATTCTAAATGGTAGTTAACATCTAGCCCTTGTATTGGAGGGAATGAACAGAAATAACCATATTATGATTAAACATGTTTGAGAAATTTTTTTACATTTATCTAATAGAATTTAGAGGCTTAAAATCCGAATGAATCCAATTTTAAGCATAAATACTCTAATATTCTTTAAAAGGTCGTCTTACCACCTTTTGATGGAGAAACCTTCATAAATATAGTTTTTTTCACTTTTATGTGCTTGATTTGACAAAATAAACTTCTTATTTATAAGCGGGGCATAAAATTTTACTTTTGGTAAATTTTTTGTATTTTTTTGATAAATTTTATTTTTTAATGAATAGTGAAAAATACTGCATTTTAAGTCAAAACTCTCTTTTCATCTGATTTATTTATATGGTTAGATTATCTTTTTAACTGGTTTTAAAGTGTAATTATATATATTTTTACCATTTAATCCAATTTTGGTCATTTTAAGTAATTTTACTTTTTAATTAGACATAAAAACATGTCAATCTTTTAATAGTTATTATTTCTTAAAAACGCACTATTTTGTCTCAACAACGGGAATTAATTTTAAATTAATTTCAACAAATTTTGTGTATTGAATTTGGAAAAATGGATTCCAATTTTGAAATTAGTAGGTCCAAATTGTGTAAATAGGTAACTTTTATTTTTAGACATTATGAATAGTAACTTCAATAAATATTTTATTTACCATTGTTAAAGTGTAAATCTTTAAAATAAAGGTAAAAACAATATTATAAAAATATTAAATTGCCCTAACATGTGTCTTAACCCTAATTTATGATACATGTATGACCATGGTCATCTTAAGGTAGATTTTATGACCCCATGTAGCCACTTTTAAGTGAAAATGACATATTATAAAAATTAATTTAAAGTTAAGGAAAATGTAACATAAACATATATCTTTTAGTAAAAAATATTATATGGGGATATAAAAGTTATAGTTTCAACTATACATAGTCATTATAAATCTAAAAATATTTCCTACATCATGGTATTTTATTTATAATTTTTAAAAATTAAAAAAATAAATTTAATTATGACACAATGATGATGATGTGAGTGCTTCATTAATAAAATATTCAAATAAATGATATTATAAATGTTAAAATAAATTTAATTTGGTTTTTTATTTCATTCTAGAAATTTATGTATGGTATTAACATGTTATATCTTTATTAATGAAGTTTTTTTGAATAACTCAAGTTGTAATGTATTTTTAAAAAGTCATGATATGAATAGTGTCAGAATTGACATAATTCATATTTTGAAATATAAAATATTTTATTAAATATTATAAAATTCCAAAAAATATATAATATTAGTCCAAATACTTATCATAAGTCTATAATTTTATTAATGACTCTATATTTGGATATTTTTCATGTTTTGATAACTATTTTGATTCTCAAAGTGTTAAATGCTTGATAAAACAGTAAGAGTAAAAAAGGGTTAAATAAAAAATATAAAGATTAAAAAATATCCAAAACCAGTAAATTTATTATTGGATGATTTTATTTAGACTTATAATCATCTTATATTATAATTTAATTAGTTTTTTATCTTTTGAAATTGAAAATCATTTTATAATAAAATAATACTTTCAAACGTTCTTAAAGAGCCCCTCCCCCCAATAAAAGGACACCACCTATAACCCATTACTCACACATCTAAAGCCTCTTGTCTCATCCAAACTCTACCCAAATAAGAACATAACATACCTATCTTCCACTTATAAGTCTTACCTAAAGAATAAGTCGATTCAAGAAAGCGTTTTGGTTCAAACCAAAGGGAGTTACCCGATTTAAAGGTAACATCTTCTCTCAAGTTCTTTTCTTTTATTTTCCTTCTCCACTCCCTATGATATTCTTATTATTTGTTTACATAAAAACAACATAACCCACAATATACTAGGTTTTAATTATTATAATTATTCTAGAAACACATACACACACCTCTGTCTAATGGGTATATAACATACCGTTTCTAGGGATGGTGAACTACTACCTCACAAAATGATGATTGTTCAATATTCTTCCACTGCCTCTCGTGGTGGCCATTATGATGGAACTATAATTATATATGATATTTATAATATTTATTTTATCTTTATACTTATTTAATTCTCATTTATAACATTCATTTATGCTTTCCATGTTGTATAAATAAGATAATTTCATTTGAGGAAGTGCGGACTACCGCCCCCTCAAAGTGAGATGAGTCGTTCATGCCATACATAGAACATATAAAGGATGAAGTTAATGAACTTATTTAATGTATAAATCATATTATATTTTAATGGAATTATATTATACCTATGTAACATTTAGTTCTCATTCTATTAAAAATGAAAAAATGAAATGAATGTAGTGTCCATGCGTACGTACGGCTTACCGTCTCCATGAAAGATGCATTTTTTTTCTTATCTCCAAATGTTATGGACTATTATAAATACATATATACAAGATATATATGGTATATATGGTATTTAAATCATTAATATCATTCTGGAGATAATTTACTTTTTACATCATGGATAATTTGTAATTATAACAAGTTCATTTTTTACTCAAGTATTGAATATCGACAAAACGACCGATATTAACCTAAATAATTATTTAATTTTTATAATTTGGAAATAAGTGACATAAAATTAATAATAAACTTGGAAAAGGTTCTTAATAAATTATAAATTAACTTAATTTTATTATTCAAGAAGAACAAGGAACATTCGAGACAAGTCGGACTCGAGGTAAGGGAACCTTTCACCCTCCTCTTTTAGTCAAAGACTTCATTATGGTAGGTCTTTTAATTTCTATTTTATTAAATTTTGATATTTTCTTATATATTTTTATTGCTTAAAATTGTATTTCCATGTGATGAGATACCCTTTTATCTCTCATAAACTCATTTTTTTTAATTTTAATGTAACGTCGTTAGGCTACCATATTTTCGTTAGGGAATACGTCTCAATCTCTGCTCATTGTGGCATATCATGATATTGTGAACCTTTATTATGATATAAGGTTTATATAATTACCTCTGACATATTATATAATAAATCTTCTTATTCTCATGATATTATAAGTTTTTTTAATTTAATTCTATAATTATTTTTATTCAAGTATTTTCTCATGTGGTAATAGACTCTTTAACTAAAACATTTTTTAAATGTTTTAATGATATACTTTTCTAAATATTTCTCATTAATTTACATGTTTTCATAATTTTTTTAAGGATTTTTCTATATGGACATTAATTTTTTAAAATTTTAATTGCTATAAAAGTTTCAAAGTGGTATGGGACACTTTCATTCAAAAATATCTTTATTAAATGTTTTAAAAGGGTTTTCAAAAAGAATCTTTTTTCTACGTAGCATTTTACTAAATGAAAAAGGGAAGGTTTCTTTTTAACATATGTGGTGACAATGAACTTTCTACCACCGCGGGAATTATTTGATATTTGGCTTCCACTACTAGCTGTAGTGTTTTTAAAAGAAAATTTAAATACCATATACCCCTTTTTTACGTATTTTTGTACTGAAAATGGATTTGAAAATGGATTGATTATACGAATATATTCAACGGATATCTTGTTATTGAAATGTGGAAATGTTATCTTTCCTTTATACTTATTTATGTTTTATGATTATGTTATGGTTCTTGAGAATTGTTTACATATACATGTGGTTTCGTGATAAACCTAAGGTGGGTGATCCCAAGATATCTCTCTAATGAATTGGGTAAAGTGATGGAAGTAAAGGTTAATGGTTATCCTAAGAGATTTAGAGAATATAATATGATGGGTATTCCAAATGTAACTCCTTATATAGTTGTGAATGATACAATGTAATTATGATATTTATGTCGCAAGTTACCTTTATGATTTATGATTTCTATGTGCTATTCAGAAATATTATTATTTCATAAGTTTTTTTAAATAGCTTATGTTTTGTATGTATTGATGGACTAATGTTTTCCTTCTTTATGTATCCCTTACTATGATTTTTATACTCATCCAAATTTTTTTGAAATGTTTTTCACATAAATTAAAGTGGAACAGGGTCGAGGATGGGATCAAGGAAAATTAATGTTGTTTAAAACACAGAACTGAACCTTTTTCATTTTTTAAGAGTTTTTATTTTGTTAAAAAAAATGGATACTGAGTAAAAGTGTCTACATGTAATATTCAAGTTTTTATGTATAAGTTATGAACTAATTCTCTAAATCTAAGAACCTGAAAATATCTTTAATTTGAATTATTAACTTATTTAAAGATTATGTAATGTTTAAGGTTGGGGCCTTATGTTGAAAAAAAATGAAAATATCTCTTTATGGAGGTAGTAATCTGTGCGCACGCAGTAACAGTGATTCTTGATTTCACTAGTAGATAGAAGAGAATAAATAATGGTTGTTACACTATTATTATAATATCTCAACACACTAATGATACATATGTTATTATTATAATATAGTTATGGTTTTATTGTGAAGGAAAGAATAATAAAGAAATTTTAAGAAAGATGTGATACCTACGTTGAGACTGTGAACTTTCTCTCAATGAAGACCATAGATTTTATTGACTTAGGGTAATTTGTGGGGATAAAGATATTTAAAGCCAATAAATTAAATAAATTATAGAAATTTTATTACATGTTTCAAATAAATTTATAAATATGATTGGATTATTAAAATGGTTGATGTGATATCCTTTTGTAAGAAATGAAAATAGAACTTTTGGAAAAACTTGTTATTTTTTTAATAATATCATCACACTATCCAAGTTTCAATGGAAAAAAAGTTGAAAAAAATTGATTTTAGGATATGATAAAGTCTAAAATAATCTCATGTACTTATTTTAGAAAAAAACATTAATATATTTTTACAATTTTCTATTATAAAATACTTGTTACCAATTTTACATTATATTTTGGTTACATTTTTAACCTTAGAAATTAATTTTGTTAATTAAAATTAAAAAGACCAGATTACCAAATTTAATCCTTCTAATTTTAAATTTAAAATTCATTAATCATATCAAATTTCGATATGGTTGAAAACTTAATTTTTTTTAAACACATTTAACTGTGTAAAACCATTTTTTTTAAAAAAATCCAACATTAAATTTATATATATGATAAAATTATCATCATTAGTGATTTTAATGATATAAATTTATTTATTACAAATAAAATAAAATTAATGAGGATTTAAAAGAAATCTATAACAAAATATCACCTTGAAAATGCATCATTTAAAATACAAGTCCTAAAATAGTTTTTATTAAAATAGAATTCTTATTTAGTTCTATAAATATTAGAAATAATATTTATAAGATCAAATAATATATTAATGTTCATAATTTTATTACCTAAATTTATATTTTATTAAATAAATTGTTTTATTAACTTATAGGATTTGATCACATGGTGATAAAATCATAGAAATTATTATTTCCAAAAAAACCATACTTTTTAAATAAAAAATAAATATTTTCATAAAAAATTATAAAATACTATTTATGTAAATAATCATGATATGAGTTCAAAAATGAATTTTTTTTATAAAATTATTATTTTATGATTTCTAAATTCAGTTTTTGAAAGAAATTAAAATATAAAGTGGAAAATTATTTATCTACTAAAGGTTACATCTATTGATTCCTTACAATATTATAGTTTATTATAGATTTATTAATAATGTCCTAATATATTTTGGTATTTTATGTTGGGTGAAATTTGTGGAACATGTTATAGAACATAGTATGTATTATAAATTATCTAAATTCATGTATTGTTACATTCTAACTCTTTAAATAAATTATTTCCATGAAATTTTAATTATCATTTAATAAAGGAAGAAGCTAAGAGATCCATGAGAAAATCAACATATATTTTTGTCTAAGATATCCAGTGCATTATATTTGGTAATTCTGGGAAACTACATATCCCAAATAGGATTCTTAGTAATTCTTAAGGACATACCTTTCTCGTCTTCATTTATTTGATCTTGATTCAGACAAATACTAAAACCAAAAAGGTTAAAATAATATCTAATAGAATTAAAGTATGTGAATATAAAATTTCAATCCTAAGATGACTCCTCTAAAAAACCTTAATTATAACTTATGAATATTTCATTTCAACTATTTCATAATAAGTTAATCCTATAAATCCCTTGGTTATACTTAGGTTACTTTAAGTTTTGATATCTAATTTTTATCATCCTAATTCATTAATATAACTTTGAAATCATTCATTTATAGTGATTTATATTGAGAGTATGATAAACCAAATCATATCCTCCAAGGTTTTCGAACCATGTTTGTAGTTTTAGTTCCATTCATCGTGCATCAAGGTGATTATTGAGTTAATTCTAAATCAACCCTTTTTAGGGTGATTACCCCTAGGTGAATTTGTGCCACAATTGTATCAAATTTTAGTATTCATAATAGGATTTATTTTTAGGGAAAACCATATTATCATGAGTTTTCCAATATTTAAGGATATCATATTATAATTATTATCAACTTAAAAGTTTTTACTAAGGTTCTATAACCCTAAAACCAAAGTTAAATAAACTAATATGCAAAATTACTAAACCCTTCTTTGATACCAACTGAAGTGACCAAAGTTCAACATGACCTAAAAAAGTAAAATAATATCTTGATTTATATTATACATCTTAGAGAAAGTCACCTAACCCATGGATTGAAAAGTATATTGTCTCATAGATTAGCTAAAAAAATTCTTATTTTATAACACTTGAAAATATTTAACCCAAATCATTCTCCTTTAGACCCATTAAAGAAATATCACCTGATACATTCATCATTATAACCTAGGAATTGGAAATATAAGAAAGTGTTGAGATCAAATGCTATGTAAGGGATAACATAATAAAGTTTGTAATGGTAAAATAATAATCATATGTTAAACATGAATAAGGAAAAATATCTAATTTAAAATAACATAAATCCTTATGTTTCAACCATAATAAAAACAACTCAAACAAAAACACTCTGACCATTACATGAGAAAATAAAACATTAAACATATAACCTGAGACATGGAACATAGGAATGAAATTGGAATAATAATAAACATAGGATTTCTTCTCTTTGTGAACCTATCTACCAACCAACCCATTCACACTTAAATATGGGGGTAGTGAAAAACATCATCACACTCACCCTTTGTAAACCAATATACTTGATTACCTATTCACATAAAATTTATATCATGTGATAAATAATCCCTTACCTAATTCTTTAGATTTATATATTAGTCCCACATATCTCATAATATATACATTTGTGTGAAACTAGAGAAAGATAATCATCACATAATAAAACAACCAATATAAAGAAAAATGGGTTTCATGAAATTTTAAAATCATTATATAAATAACTCATGGAAATAAAAAGGGTTTCAGTTAATATCCAAAAGTAAATCATTCAATTTTCAAATGTAACCCATGAAATAATATGTTTTTCATAAAATAACCAAATTAAATCATAAATTAAATCACTTGATACCCAAAACATGACCAAAGAAAACATTTTCTAGAAATGTAATCAGTTAAAAAATATTTTTCCATGAAGTAAAAAAGAGAGAATCATTTATAAGGTAATGTATTGGGAAAATTATGTTCAAATAAGAAATTGTATAACTAAAGGAAAGGAGTTTGATTTACCATGTCCCATACCTTTACCCTATATTTCCGTATAAGTTCTTTAGCCTTCTATATCATAATGATAAACATATTAATTACCCTTTTAAGAAAATTATTCATATACATTTATATTCTCAATATATATTAATAACTATTCTCTTCATGTATTTGAATGTCATAATCTCTTTTCAACATCAGGTGTTAATAATCGTGACTGTTTTGTACTAGGTTTGTAAAAGTTGTGTTGATCTTCCTTTTTCTCCCAAATATCATCATTTAAAACCATTTAAGGTACTTTAGTTATATTTTATAAGTACTTATAATTTTATAATACCACTATATTAGAGTTTTAATTTCATTTCATGAAAACTAGAATAGTAATGTATGAGTTTTGCATCATTTACCGATATTAACGTATTTCCTTATAATGATCATTAATTTTAGTGTTATAAAAAGGAACCATATTAATTATATATAGTACTTATATATATCATATATACATATCCACGATAAACTAAATCAATCAATGTTTGGAAGTTAATGAAAATGAAACACTTTTATTCATAGAGGTTGTAGTCCACACAATGCGTGATGAGTGTTTCCATTACTCAGCAAATCAAATGGGAGGTGGTGGATAGTAAGTGATAATTTAATAATCATAAATACATTATATAAATAATATTTAATTATAAATACTATCATTTAGACCATACATGATGGTTGGTGATTAAAAAAATTAAAAACCTCACTTCATGGAGGCGCTAATATGTCCACCTGAACTAACGAAGATTCATATTTTTCTTAGTAGATGTAAGAGATTATATAATTATTTTACCATTATTATAATAACATCTCAACACACTGATTATGTTGATTTTATTATTATATTATTTTTTGGTTGGTTTGGGAAGGAAACAGCAAGAAAAAAATGTTAAGAAGGACATGATACCTACGTTGAGACTCTAAACTTCCTCTTGAAAAAAACCATATATTTGTGGGACAAAGGAAAATTTCTGGTGAAAATTGGATTTGGAGAATGTAGATGAATTAAGGTATAGTAAATTTTGGTAGGGTTACAAATATATTTTAAAATATATGTGTTTTATTGAATTGGTTGAAGTGATATTCTTTTTTAAGACAATAAAAGTGATCCTTTGGAAACACCAATTATTTTTTTAATATTTTGATGACACTATACAAGCGTTAATGAATAAAAATGGGAAAACGTGGATTATTTGATATATTAATTCTAAATGTACCTCAAAAACTTATTTGAAAACATTATTTTATCATGTTTTTTTCATTTCCCCATAAGAATATGCATTTTACAAATTTTACTTTATACTGGGGTAACTTTTTTTAACCTTAGTAATTAATGTTGTTAAATAAGATTAAAATTTGATTCACTAACTAATTTGAACCACATTATTTTAGATTTAAAAAAATTATCATAGTAAATTTATAAATTTGTGAAAAGCTAATTATACATTAAACACACTTAATCACGTAAAAATAGTTTTTATAAAGATGAAGGTTTTCAACTCAGAATTTATATATAAGATAAAATTTTTATTATTATTGATTATAATGAAATAAATGAATTTATTAAAAATATAATTCAATTTTTCAAGATTCTAAAGAAATATAAAACTAAATATCTTCATTAAAATACCTCATTCAAAGAGGAGATTGAAAATAGTTTTTATTAAACTAACATTTTTATTTAGTTCTATAATTATAGGACATAGTATTTATAAGCTCAAAGAATATATTAGAATACATAATTTTATTTCATAAATACATATTTTAGTAATTAAAAGGTTTTTAAAAACCTTTTTGATACACTCACATAGTTATAAAATCAAAAGAATAATAAATTTCACAGAAATTGTATTTTTCAACTAAAAAATCAATTTTACATAGAAATTATAAAATATTTAATAAGTAAAATTTCATGATATGAGTTCAAAAATGAATTATATATTATTAAATATTAATTTTAATATTTTTAATGTCGATTTTTTAAGGAAATTATTGTAACGTCTATGACTTCGAATTCACTAAACTGGCGCTCCGAGCCGGGTCGTCACATGAGCTCGAGCATTCCTCCTCATACCATAGTGCTTTCCAACTAGCGAGGAGGGTATAATGAGTCACATGGAGAGACTATACCCTTTTTACTTGAGTAAGCCACTTCAGAACACAATATAAATAGAGAAAACAATATGAACCACCAATAAACATGCATAACCAAATGTTACCCAAACGGGATACAACCACAAATCAAATACAACAATTCCATGTCATATTAGCAGTGAAAAGTGAAAGAAACCCAAATAAAAATTTCCAAAACTCCTAATGGGTCCTGACTCTAAGTCTAGGTCCTTCTCCATGTACAACCCGGGCCCAACTCAACATCTCACAATAGGGCCTTCTCCCTTGTCTTGTCCTGTAACCAAGAAGTCTGCTCGGGTATCCGATGGTGGGCCAAGTAGGGTGTGAGTACAATACATAGTAGGCCACCAATAATGGTGTCTACAAAATATCAAGTTCAATATATTTTTCATGAATGTAAAAAATAAATGGTATGTAAACAAGGGATAGTTTGGGTGCTATTAGTTAATGTTCATTTAATTCAGGACTAGAATTTATCCCAATTCCATTTCTTATATCATATTTATTATATAAGTCATATTAATCACATGTTCCATGGGTTAGGGAAAAATATCATCTACACAAGGTTATAAGGCAATCTAAAAAAAGCATATAAGAAATAAATCAATACCCTATCTCACTAGGCATACACATATCACATCATCACATTATCCTCACCTCAAATCCTCACTTTGGGAGGAATGAAACCATTATACGAATAGAGCCTCTATCCCCTTCCCTAACTCATGAATTTTGGGGTGGAGTTTAAGGCCTCATTCTAACTCGACATGTGGTCATATAACCTCAAGTAAATACCCCCACTCTACCAAGCCATGTGGACATGCTTCTTTATCAAGTCACCACGATCATACCATAACACAACCAAGCATATTAAATTTCATTGGATATCACAACACATATCAATACCCATGGGATTTAATACTATGTCATAATCCATTAATACATTTACCATTTTTTTCAATTCATATCCATTTATACAAATTCCCATTCCTATGCATTTACCCATTAGGTGTATTCAACAACCCTTGTGTCTTGGCCCAATTCATTATTGACCATTCATTAACCCATTTAGCCCATTATCATTTCACAATCATTTACCCACTAATGCATATCAAGTACCATTCTCATATTACATAATACGATCCCTTTATTTCATTCAATCATTTTGGTGTACCACCTAATTATCAAGCATTAACCCATTCTACAAATTCATTCACATCCTTATTAAATCCCATTAACACATTCCCTTTTTCCCATTCCATTACCCAATTTCAAGTCCACCATTTAATATACCCCAATCCCCTTAGGAATTTCTAACCAAAATTCATGAAACAATTGGCATAATCTCTATCTACCCAATTACCCATTTTCATGTCATTCCAACAACATAATATTCCATTATCACCTAAGTAATATTTTTCATCATTCTATTTACAACCTAATCAACCATTAAAACATGTTTGACATGGGTTTAACATTGTTATTCGAAAAACATTCACTTAACCCTTATGCCTCTCTAGGTAAAAAAAAATTCGCACACCCCATGGGTGGCCCTAAAATGGTCAAGTCACTCCCTACATATCCCACAGGGATCGTGAGGGTTTTAAGGAAATCATTTGGACACCCAATTTAGTTGATCATACTCAAGGAAACCAATAAACAACAGGAGATACGAAAAATCCCAACACACATGAAAAAATATATAACAAAACTATTGGATATAACATATAGACCACCTACCTTGAATATAAGGATGAAGGCACTCTTAATCATAGCCTTGTATTTGGATTCAAACTCCATTTGAATCCTAAACCAAAAACTCACCCGAAAAAGAGGGTTTTAGAGCTTCAGAAGGAGATGGGAGAAAGATTGTAACCCCAATTGAAGATAGGAAGCAATGAGGAGATTAGACTTACATGGAGCTTTGATCCAAAACCAATGGTCCTATAAACATCCAAGAATCGAAGTATAACCACCCTTGGAAAGTGTGGGTCATCTAATTTTTTCATTAGGGTAGAGAGGGGTATAATGGAGGAAAATCCTGAGTTGGGGTTTAAAAGATCTGAGTTGCAATTTTATAAATTTTCCAACTTTTCTAGGACACATGGTTTAGCCGCATGGTTTTCCAAACCATGCGCAAATAGTGCGTGAGAAACTTCCCAAAAAACACCATTTCACAAAATTTCTTGGTAATTCCACATAGTTTGCTTAATGGTGCACCAACCATGTGTAAGCCTCTATCCATGGTTGCACGGTTACCTGGGATGATTTGCATGGTCTTTCCTAACCGTGTGCAAACCCTGCAACATGCCTAGAAATTAATTATTCTTCCACTTTCATTTTCTGAACCCCTAGCACACCACCGCGCCTTCACATAAACACAATGAAACACTTATCTAACCAAAAAGTAGAGACCCAAGTCAAAACATGTACAAAAACATACCTTTGTAAAATTTGGGACCTTACGACCTCCACACATTATAACGGCTCGTCCTCGAGCCGCCCTTCCAAGCATCAATAAGCTATCAAACAAGATTTCATCCCACTCGGCCTTCCTATCCATTCCCAACCTTCACATTTCTGGTCCCACATCACAAACCCTATCGGACACGGATCAAGGTCACATACTTTCCATAAATGTCTCCCTCACCACAACCCCAACACGAACCAAAAACTCTCTAGGATGCGTCAACTTCAACCATGAACAACTACTATAACTTCAAATAGAAAACATTGGCAACATCTCCCAACACACAACACATGGAAATATGACACACAGCATCATCTCATTTTAATAGAACCAATCAGAACCCCATTAGTCTGATCCTCTTTAAAACTCATGACCCAAATCACATGGCATCCTTTTCCTCTGTTTTCTGAACTTTAACAGTGAAAAACTTGTTATCACCTAGAGGAGAATACATGATCCTTCCAAAAATGTCTCCCAAAGATTTCATTCCACAATGATACAACCTAATGACACCCAACACCTTCAGGTACTTGACCAACAAAACTCGGACCAAGGCTCTCTACTAGGGCTACCCACCCGAATGGTGACCACTCCAGTCCTTCCACACCAAAGCCCTGCTCACTTCATCAAACAACCATTTATTCGGTATGGTTATTTCCACCATCTTATGTTACTTGGCACCTCTGATTTTGATGAAAGACCACTCAAACCTCAACCCAACTTTCACATCACAGGACATGTTCCAACTAACTATGCCCTATCATCCATAAGATCAATACCCTTCCTTGGATTCCAACGATACCATCACAACAATTTGGAAGACATCCCTACACAATCCATTCAAGGACTAAGATCATAATAAACTCACTCAGTTACAACTTCATTTCCAAGAAGTTACTTGTTGCTATTTATCATCTCAGGTCTGACCACACTCGACTAGCTTATCCCAAAACAACCACCTTCCACTGATGGTACGTTATCCCC